>CM051823.1:59626987-64626987 GCA_028451465.1 Erethizon dorsatum | reverse complement strand
TGGAGAAGCAGGGATAAGAGCCCTGCCTGAGTGTGCATAGTGACCTCGAGTGTAAAAAAAGAGACAAAGCTGGGAATTGAGCAAAGAGCCTGGCAGAGGACAGAGGACAGCAGTGATATTGAATGGAAGCAGCTGGGGAGAGCCACAGATTGAAGGAAGCCAGTCAAGGGCACAGGGTGGAAGGGTCAGACATGTTTTAGTCACTTTCCTTTTTGATACAGGTATCTATCCTGGAGAGCTTTTCAGAAAGATATCTAAGAGTCACTCAGAGGGTCCTAATGTTGCCTCCTGCAAAATTAGAAGTAAAAAAGAGAAGAGAAAAAGAGAGCCAGGGGGGTTGAGGGAAGAGGCAGACCCGCTGTCACTCTGGAAGGGAAAAGAAAGTGTCAGATCGCAGCTGGTAAATAAGATGTTACAGCAAAGCTTGAAAAGCCAGGTTCTTTCTCCTTTATAAAGGCTCTACCTGCATAACATGAAGGGGCTCAGTGACAGACACATTAAAACACCATTAAACTGTGAAATAGAACACAGTGTGAAAATAGATTTAACCTTCACAGCGTATTGATCTCTACCCCGCGCCGTGCCCAAGTTCTTGGACAACTGTTTTATAATAGGTTTTACTTCTTTTCCTGTTGCTATTCTGATTTCCTCAGAGGAGGGTGTGATTTCTACAAGCTCCTGACAGCTGAGAGAAGCAGGCTGGCTTCTCAGGGAGTGCCTGGCCTTGGAATGCTCCTGCCAGCTGCTCCACAAACAGAAATGCATTTTGTGAAAGTGAGGAATGATTTCGAGGTGGCTGCTGGGAAGACAGACGCCCAGGGGTGGGGAGAACACTCCCAAGGCCTCAAGAACTGGGCAGGAGCTGGGTTGAGTCAGTGTATAACTCCAGTGATGGGAAAAGCTAGGTGTTAAAACCTCTTGTGATTTTATTTTGACAGCAACGGACAAAAGGTATATTGCTGGCTTGTAAGGTGGCTCTTACGTTTCATTTTTTTCCCTTCAGAGTATACAAATAAGCACTCAATCCAAACTCTTAACAGATTCAGTTCTCTCAAAACCAGCAAGTCAGTTCTCTAAAACAAAAGAGTCAAGGCTGTTTTAGCTCTCCAAACAATTTTTTGAATAAATTTCTTGACCCATGTAAGCAGACCTACAAAAAGTATAACAAACATGACAAAATCAGGTACTTTTTGTGGAAACATTCATATTTGATTGTGCAATGGCCTATAGAGAAGAAGCAATCAGAAGATAAATCTGTACAGCAGAGCAAATAATGGGCTCAAAACTTCCTTGTATGTGGGACTTGCATATTATTTTTTTCCAATTGTCTCATTTACAAAGTGAGCACCTATGAAACAGCCCCTTCTTAAATTGCAGGATTGGAGAAAGTAGTAACGAAGAGGTCAATCTGTGGAAAAGCATCTGTAAACCAAGCTACTTGTAGTATGAGCCATGAAAAGCCAATGAATCCCACACTTCAGGCATTTCGTGCAGTGCACAAGGCCACAGCTCACCATCGAAGGCGGAGAAGGGACCCATGATGGTGATCAAACTTCAGCTTTCATAACTTTTTGTTCCCCGAATACAGTTTTTATAATTCATATTAGCAAATGAAATATATATTTTTAAAAATTAATCTTCATGTAAAAACTCTTAGTGGGAATGGAAATTATAAAGCTATTATGGAAAACAATGAAGAGAATCCTACGAAACAAATGAACAAAAAAGAACCACTATAATTTAGCAATGCCAGTTACTAGATATATATCCAATGAAAATGAAATCACCTCAAAGAGCTATCAGCATTCCTGCATTTATCTTGGCACTATTTATAATAGCCAAGACATGCAATCAATAAGGCGTCCACCAATGAAGTGGTGGATAGGAAAATGTGATATGTGTGTCAGCCTTGTATATGCACATACCTACCTGTATGGCTTTTCAGCCATAAAAAAGTGACATCCTGCCATACGTACGCAGCAATATGGGTGGATAAAACTGGAGTTAAAATGACATAAAGCAGACCCAGACAAGTGCTATGTCCTCACTCATTTTTGGAAACGAAAATATTGCTCTCACAGAAGAATGGGGTGGAATAGTGGTAACTGGAGGCTGGGAAGGGAGAGTGGGGAGAGGACCGAGAGGAGTTAGAGACAACACAGTTACAGAGGAGATACTGGTTCTATAGCACAGCAGAGTAACTGCTGGCTACGTAATCCATGATATATTTTAAAAAATAACTTGAAGACTAGGAGAATTCCCAGCTCAAAGGTATGATTAATGTTTGAGCAGGTGGAAGTGTTTTATTGTGTACAGATACCGAATTAGTCTGTACCCCATAAGATAGCAAATATTATGTCCCAATAAAAATATTTGAGGAAAAATCTGTAAAAGGAAATAAAAATTCCTTTTTAGCATGACAAAAATGTCTATACTAATATGTGCAACATGCTGAATGGTGAAAAACTCAATTCAAGTTAGGTTTAGCAACATGATGCTACTATTTAAAAGTATTGTGTAAATCTAAATAAAAAGGATCATAGCTCATAATAAAAGGGATAAAAATGCCTTTTTAGATCACATGATTGCCTACTTAGAAATTAGAAAATTCAGAAGACCTACTACTATATGATTAAAACAATAATTTAGATACATTTACTTTCTGCTGAAAACATAAAATATCAGTAATTTTCTATATTATATAAATATTGACTTATGAAATAGAATAGGAACTGGACTTGCTAGTACACACCTGCAATGCCAGTACTCTAGAAGACTGAAGCAGGAGGATTGCTAGTTTAAGCCTAGCCTGGGTAATTTAGCAAGCTCCTGTCTCAAAAATAAAAGAATGAAAAAGGGATGCGCATATGGCTCAGTGCAAAGGCCCTAATTTCAATCCACAGTGCTGGAAAAAAGTAAGAAAGTAATAAATCCCTCTCCTCAAAGAAGATTGCACCTTGTTGCAAGCAATTATATAAAATAAGTGGGAATTATCTTTATGGGAAATAGGTAGAATCTGTATGAATAAAGCTATGGAATATTGTCATTTCGCATATTGAGAGACAAAATATTGTGAAGATATCAATTGCCCCCAAATAATTCACAAATGTAGTTAAGTTTAAGTTGTACATGCTAGAGCAGGGGAAAAAAATCTTCCCAAAGTTTATATAAAATATTAAGTTGATGTTGAAAGCTAGGGCTTTTCAAAATGAAGATAGAAGTCAACACAACCAGTAAGATATCAGTCATTAAGAAAACACTGGGGGACACATTGTGCACACCTGGATTATGGCAGGTGTTCGCAGACATGGTTCCTGCCTTCAAGGAGTTTACAATCTAGTAGAAAAGAGAGATCTATTACATGATGTTACAAATATCCAATTTCATATGGTAATAAGCATCAAGGAAAGCTATACGTCACAGGGAAGCAGTACCTGGTATTGAAAACTGTTCTCTGCTGCAGGGAGAGGGTTCACTCACATCACCATACAAATGGGGTCCCTAGGCTTGTGCACAGCACACCTGCAGCCCTACGCACAGTGATTTAGAGGCCGAGGTCAGTGATGGAATGGGCACGAGTATCCAGCAGAAGAAAAATTGATCTGCAGCCCTATGACAAGATCTTAGCAGAGTTAGAAAAAGTCTGCAAAGGATGGCATTCCATGGAGACAAGAGCTGAGAGTGGAGGCAGGCAGACCATACAGAATGGAATACACTCATTTGGGGATTACAAAATACTCAAATTAGAATACCTAGCATTTTGCAACCTCTATATGAATCTTAACCAACATTAATTCCCTGATTAAATTGTATCACCAAATGATATAGTACATCTCTTTATCTAATCAAATTTTCTTCATGTCCTTTAATGTTTTTCAAGATTTTTCCAAAAATATTTGTGCATTCATTATTAGGTTTAAATTCTAGTTACTTTATAGCTTTTATGAGATTGTAAAAAGAATCATATTTTCCATTTCCTTTTTGAAATGGTTGTTCCCATTTTGGGCGAATGTTTTTGATTGTAAAATTTTATTTTAAATGCTGAATTTTAAATAATCTTGGATTAGGGTGTGCTTTTTAAAGCATAATGCCAAAGGCAGAATGCATAAGGAAAGCATGTGTTTGCCAAGAAAACCTGTCAAAGTCAAAAGACAAATGACAATCTGGGAAAAAAAATATTTGCTGCGTATGTGACATAAAAAGGGCTAGTGTTCTAAATATATAAAAAGTTACTACAAAACAAAAAGAAAATTGTCAAATATGGGCAAATACCACGGAAAAACAATTAAAAGAAAGCAATAGAAATATCTGGCAAACATGAAAAAAACGTACAGTCTTTTATGTAATTGAAGCCCTGTAAATTTGTAAAAGAAAGCACTTTTGCGTTATCAAGGGTGTTAATCGAAATTTCTGTTGTCATGACACAAACCCAATACAATGTAAATTACACAAAAAGGGAAGTTACTGCATAAGTTGGTAGAGATATCCAGGGATGGTTCTTGGTTCAGTCCCAGGAGGAGCCAAGAAAAACTCACTTCGTACAGTTCCGGTCTCTGTTGGATTCTGTTCTGCATGCTGATCTCGTTCACTCGCCAGACATGATCGCTGCCAGTAGCTCCTTCCAGCCTACTAAATTAAGACAAACCTAACAGCTCTATTCAGTGCTATATACAAAACCTAGGAAAGTTACTTGTTTATGCTGATCTATTCACTGAAGCTAAGAGTTTGCTTGATTGGGATGGCTGAGTCCAGGTCACGTACCCAACCCTGTGGCTAGGTTTGGCATGGTATGTGACAATCCTCCGGGACAACATGGAGTTACAGGACAGTGTTGCTTTTCTTCAGAGTAACTTACAAATACTTTTACACTTCTAGTCATTAAAAAAAAAAAAAACCAGTTCATGTATAAATAGGAAAACAGTAAAGTGAAACAGGCAGAAGAAATGACATAAGCAGGTATTTTTCAATTCACCAGAGCTTTTAAATCCATAAGTCATTATAAACAAACAAAATTAGTAAACTGATTGACTTTGGAGAGGGTCTTAAGTGGGAAGTTTCCAAGGATACACTTGGTCTCTTTGTAATTTTCTTTAGGGCCCTGGCTGCAGCAAGACCTCATTACGCTGAAAGTCACCTCCCAAACCACTACCCAGAATCTGTGGGCTGGAGTGGTTTGCTGTGGACATTAGAACACAGTCCGTGGAGATGGGGAGCTTGCAGAAAGAGAGGATGCAATTCCATCTTGTGGGGGAAAGTGAACTTTCAAGAAGTCTAAGATGGGGAAGAGAAGGGAAACCTACGGTTTGATCTAAACCCTAAGAATTGGACTCTGTAAACAATGTTGTCTGTGCTGAAGGTTAGTTACAAATCCAATCTCAAGTGCGTGCATGGCACACTAACTCATTTTTCCTCCCCACTCCGTTGATAGGTTGGCAGGTTTGAAGCCTGTGTCCTTTAGAATTCTCACTGCAGAGCTTGGAGATTTAGTACAGCCAGAGAGGCAATAAACAGCACAGAGGTCACTGGGAGCTTCCATGAAGCAAAAATGTTTTGTTTTATGAAAAACCCAAAATGCAGGGAAAATTGAGCTTACAAAAAGATGACGTGAAGACTGCAGAGAGCACATCGTGAAATTCTGAATTTCTTCAGAACTTTTTAGAAAACCTGAATTCCCTTTGACAACAGATCTGTCCTCTTCCAGATTTAAATGCCTTCAAATGGTAAATAGCACTTGAGTTCAGCTTGAAGGGTTGAGGGCAATACAGGGATTAGGGAGGCTGCTCTGACCCTGTGATTATATAATGCCTTCTCTGGATTTGGGGAGATCTGAATGCACACACACACACACACACACACACACACACACAGGGATGAGGAGCTGACCAGAACTTGTCCATTCTCTCTACTGGTGTGCTCTGGGCTAGGGGTTCCATGGAGCATGTCTCTATTATCCCAATACCATGGGATATAATCCTAAATGTCAGCACAAAATAATAATACAGAGCACTGAATATCATTTTTAATTTTCTTTTTCAAAAGCAGAACTCTACACTGTACTTGCGTTTTGTTTTCTTCCTACCTAGCAACAAGACCTGGCCCATAGCCGGCTGTCGCTAGCCTTGACTGCAAAGTTGAATGAAGTTGATGAATGAAATAACTCTAGGCAATGTTCACCTTCAGTGAGTTTCTTTCCACTCAGCTTGATACCCTTATAGGATGTTTATGTGCAAGGCTTCAATATTAGATGTTAGGAGACATTTAGATATGAGGGTGCCATAATTTCAAATGTATTTTGGTACAGTGTGGAGTTAAAAGAATGAAAGGATATGTAAACTTTAAGGCAAGAGGGGTTATGCATGGTGATGGATGTCAGAAATATTTCTTAAATGCAATATTGACAAAAGTTTGAAAAATTGACCGGATGGTCACTGGAAGAGAAAGAGAATAGGCTGTTCTAGATTAAGGCAGGTAGATATGTACTTAGAGTCAATGAAAAGAGCACACTGCTTGGAATCTGCCATATTTAGAGATGAGCATTTTACAGGAACCAGAAAGTAGGTTGGGTCCAGCTACTTCCCACATAGTCCAACATGATTCCTTTGCTGGAAAATGAAGCTGGGCATAAGCATTACTATCGCTTATGTGTAGCTCTAGTTCAGTGCTGGACCATAAGCTCCTCAAAGGTATGGACCACCTCTAATTCCTGCTGGCAAGAATCACACGTGTGTCTCTTGTTAGGAAGGGTTCTTTGCCTTAGGCCTCTGTTCAAGAGGCTGCCATGCAGTTATCTATGCCGGAGCAATGCTAGCGACTTCCTGGGCCCCATCTTCACTCCACCTTCCCAGGGAGGCAAAGGTAGGCAAGTGCATTTGGCCCCATTTCTTCACTTTGGATTCAACCTGTCTACAGGGAACAGGCATTTTTCTCTGATCCTCTAAGCCAAGAGCCTTATAGGAGCAGGCTGCATCTGCAACAGGGAGGCTTGTGGTAGTCAATATTCCCTTGCCTGGGAAAAATCTATTTAATTCTGAGGTTCTCATTTGCCAGTAGCACAAATATACTTATATTATCTATATTGGTTTGACTCCTGTTTCTACATCTTGGTTGCTTCTGAACTAATGTGATAAAAGGGAATGCTCACTTCCCACATGTTCCATCAATCCCTAGGAGCAGGTATACGGTAAGTGTATTGAAAGAAAAAATGAATGCACAATTTAATGCTTAAAGACTAGTAGAATAAAAGCATCAAAGTTAATATTCTATCACCCCATAGCTTTGCCAAGACCCTGCTGTGACTAGGTATGCTTGATAACGAGCTTTTACCACAAGCCATGTGTCACTATTAAAAGACCACTTTTTCTTTCCCATTCTTTTGACTATTCAATTCCAGTTTCTCCTCTTATGTAAAATCTGATTCTCAATTTCTAGCAATACCTTTATCACCTTTTACTCTTTGAACCACTGTCACCTTCTCCTCTCCCCAAACCAACACTTTCTGTTGTCTTACTAATTTCTAATTTCCATTTTTGCAGTCAAGAATTTTAATAATCCTAGATGTTAGGAGTGTAGGTGCCCTTATTGTCACATGTAGGGACAGAAATAGAGTGATCCTTTTCCTCTGCCTCATAAAGGTCATGGTCCAACTTTTATAACAAAAGGTAGGCTGACAAAAGCCTAACAATTATGTAATCAAAATTTTATGTGACCTGGGAGACTTCAGAATGAAGACCTCACCTCAAAGATGCAAGAAAATGTCTATTTTATGTTTATATTCTATGAAGCAGAAACAGCCATGTAGAAATATAATTGGACAAAAAGGATGATCTTTTATTACCGAGTTAGGAAAACCCATCAAGACCTGTGTGTTCAGATTATCCCTGGTCTCTCTGGCTGTAGCATTTCTTTCTTCTTCCTCAGTATGATGCAGGACTCCTATGGAATGGTTGTCTTTTGATCAATTGGACAAAAGTCAGAGAATTTTCTTAGAGTCACATTCAAAACAGGCTGTGTGTGTGTGCGTGTGTGTGTTGAGGGATGAGTAATATTGCAGGTGTTTATGGCTGGCTTTGGGGAAAATGGGTTGTAGTTTCTATGACACAGCTTGAGGAAGAGGAGTTATTTCTATGATGGATTTCTAGGGAGAATGAAATGCAGGAAAAGCTTAGAGAACCCTAGTTCTGTTCATGGTGTGTCCTTTAGTTCAAAGTGCTCTGTCAGCCAAAGCACCATTCTTTGAAGAAGTGTTTTCAGACCCCCCAAAGCACGCACCCTCATGCACACAAGCACACATCTCTCACTTTGGATACGCATCTGCATTCTAGACATCAAGCCCATGACTTCTTTCACCTATTGCCCACCCCATAAATGTCATACATAGTCAATGGAAGTACAAAATTCTTCTCTAAAATTCAGGTTTCATTTGCATTTTGTTTCTGTTTGGAATGTGCCGATATGTGTAGAAACTGCATATCACACTTTGTCAAGAGGGTACCAACTTAAACAAGAAATCCACCTATAGTTGAAAGCGTGTGTTTTAATAATTAGATGGTCAGCCCTGCTCTCACAGTTTCTGCGAAAAGAATGAAACTCTGGGTTTACTGGTACTAAATGAAGTTAAATGAGTTCAGGGAAGATGACTGAAAGTAGAAGGGATTGTGAGTTCTGTTTCTACAGATCTCTAGACAAGAGAGTCTGAGTGTCCATGCAGAATTTAAAACAAAAAAGTAGGGGGGCTAGAGCCCATTGAAAATGGAAAAACAATTAAAAATATATTGAAAGTAGAAAGAAAAAGAGAAATCATTCCTAATTAATTCTAGTGCCCTACTCAACTCCCGTCTCTTTGTAATCCTATTGGGAACATCTTTATTGATCTGGGGGTCCTGCTGCAGGCTTTTGATGCTTATCTCAGCATAAAAACTGGCTCTTGTGATGAGCAGTGATTTAATTACATGACAATCACCGTTAACAATGCATGGCAAATACCAAAAAAAATATGCAGAGCAAGACTGGCAGTGATAAATGCAAAGTGGTGGCATTGACTTTCAGTAAAGTTCCCGGCTGAAACTCTAGGGACACTTGTATGAAGCAATATTCAGTGACCTAAAATTTTTGAAAACTGGCTTCCAGGGCTCATACTTAGGTATTAATAAGATGGTTTAATTTTGAATTTTTAGTATTTTATTAGGATATTTTCTAAAGCATGATAAATGGTTCTAGCAATAAGCTCTTTCCACAGAATTATGAGATCTTTAAAAGGAAGAAAACTTCTCTTATGTACCCAAGATTTATTCAATACTAATGCCATAGTATAAGAAAATTATGAAAAACTGCATGGAAATTGGATACATATTCTCAATAAGACCTTTCAGAATAAACTTTCCAGTGACTTCAGTTTCACACCTTTGCAATTAAATATGTCAAAGTACATATTTAGGTCTAGGCATATTGGAAACAAATAAGTTTCTGTCTTTATCACTAGACTAGATTATTCGGAGTTGATTCCTAGTGTAAATGTATAATGTCATGGTGTTGATTAACATAAATGGTTTGAAATATTATAGTAGATAAGTATGTAAATAAGGGCTACACACTGTACTTAGTTGGGGTCTCTAGGAATCTCATTAACTGAACATGGAAGAATGGATATTTTGTAAACTACACACCCAGCCTCTCCATATTTTGATCATTTTTAAATATAACTGCAATAAAGATGGGAGCACTTACAAGTCTCTTCAACATACTGACTTCATTTCATTTCATACTGACCTCTAGATCTATACACAGAATTGTGATTGCTGGATCACATAGAAGTGTTCTTTTTAATTTTTTTGAAGAAACTATACACACATTTCCATAATGACTGTGTCAATTTTCATACATGCTAGCACAGTATAAGAGCTCCCTTTTCTCTATATCCCTGTCAATACTTTAAGAATCTAATTTTTCATGATAATCTCCAAACAGGCATCCAGTGGTAATTCACTGTTTTTGATCTTCATTTTCCTGATGGTTAGTGATGGTAATCAACTTTTCATGCACCCATTGACAATTTGCATATGGTCTTTGGAAAAGAATGTGTATTGAAGTCTTTCCCACTTTTAAATTAGATTGCTTTTCTTTTTTGTCCTTGAGTCATTTGAGTTACTTATACATGTCCATATTAACTCCTCGGAAGACATGATATGCAAACATTTTCTCCTTTTAATTTTGCCTTTTGATGGGCCAGTGAAATGGCTCAGTAGCATAAGCGCCTGCCTGGCAAGCGCGAGGGCCTGAGTTCAACTCCCGGAACCCACATATGAAAAAAGGGCCGGTGATATAGCTCAGTGGCACGGGCGCCTGCTGGCACACAAGGAACTGAGGTCGACCCCCAGTACCCACAAAAAAAAAATTGCCTTTTGAATTTTTTCTTTGCTGTACAGAAAAATTTTAATTTGATGTTGATTAATTTTATGAATTTTGCTCCTTGTTTAATTTTGATTTTTTTTTTGCCTGTGATTTTGTTATCATAGCCCAAAAATTACTTCCAGGATCAATGTCATAGATCAGTGTCATCAATGTCCTTGTATTTTCTTCAAGGAGTTCTAAAGCTTTAGGTCTTACACTTAAATATTTACTTCTTTGTATTTCACTTTTGTGTATGGTATAAAGATCCAATGTCTTTTTTTAAACTAATGTACTGTTTTGATTACTATAGCTTTATAATACAATTTAAAAGTGAAAAATCTTGATTCTTCTCCTTTCTCAATTACTTTAGCTATTCAGAGTATTTTGTGGTCCCATACAAATTTTAGGATGATGAATTTTATTTCTACGAAAAATTCTCTAGCAGTGTGGTAGACAACATTGAATCAGTGATTGCTTTGGCATGTATGGATATTTTAACAACAAAATAATTCTTCCGATTTGTGAGCTCAGGGTATCTTTCCATTTATCTGTCTCTAATTTATTTCATCAGTGTTTTGGTTTTTAGTGTGTAGGTATTTTACCTTGATTAAATTTATTCTTAAGTGTTTTATTCTTCTTGACACTTATGACATTTTTCTAATTTCTATTTCAGATAATTAATTGTTAGTATATGAATGTGCAACTAATTTTTGTGTGCTAATTTTGTAGCTTACAACATTGTTGAATTTGTCAGTATTTGGGGGCATCTTTGTAGTGTTCTATGTATAGGAAAAGTTCATTTGCAAAGAGATGGTGAACTTCTTTTTCACTTTGTATGTTCATTTTTTCTTTTTCTTTCCTACTTGCTCTGGCTAGGACTTTTCAGTACTAAGTTAAATAGATAGCAAGAGTGGGCATCCTCCTATTCTGTTATAGGAAACACTTTCAGCTTTTACCATTGAGTATGATATGAGCCGTGGGCTTATCCTATATAGACTTTATTGTCTTGAAATACATTTTTCCATACTTAGTTTGAAAGGTTTTATCATAAAATATGTTAAATTTAGTTAAAAGTCCTTTCTGTTAATCTGAGATGATTACAGGATTTTTGTCTTTCATTATATTAGTGAACATTAACATGTTTTAAAATGCTATTGAGATGATTATATGATTAAAATGATTATATTATGTTGTATTGAGAGGATTTTTTTTTTTGAGACAAGGTTTCACTGTCTAGCTCAGCCTGACCTTGAACTCACTATGTAGCCTAGACTGGCCTTGAACTCACAGTGATACTCCTGCCTCAGCCTCCTGAGTGCTGGGATCATAAGCGTGCACCACCACACCCGGCTTTGAGAGATTTATATGATTTTCACCTTTCATTCTGTTAATATGGTGTACCATGTTTACTAATTTATGTATATTAAGTCACCCTTGCATCACAGGATGAATCCTAATTGGTCATATTGTGTCAACTTTTTATTTGCTGTTTAATATTATAATTTTTGTTGAAGATTTTCTTTTATGCATATCAGGGATATTGGCCTATAGTTGTCTTTTATGGTGTGCTTTTAATGTCAGGGTAATGCTGGCCTTGTAAAAATGAATTCAGAGAATTTTTTTAACTCTTTGTTGGAGGACTTTGATAAGTACTGATATTTAGTCCTCGTCAAATGTTTGATAGATGTCTGCAATGAAGCTGTCGAGTCCTGTGTTTCTCTTAATAGTAGGTTTTTATTACTGATTAGTCTCATTTCCAATGGGGATCTGTTCAGATTTTCTATTTCTCCTTGAGGGAATCTTGAGAGGTTGCAGGTGTCTAGAAGTTCGCCCCTTTTTTGCAGTTATCCGACTTGTTGGCCATAATTGTTCATCTTAGTTTTTCACAATCCTTTGTATTTCTATAGTATAAGCTGCAGTGAACAGTCCTTCACTTCTGAAGTTGAGATTCCTGAAGTTTCTTCTAAATTAGGTACTTTGTTAATTTTAGCTGTGTTTCTAAGAGCAAACTGTCAATTTTGTGAGACTTCTTGTCTCTAATGTTGGTATCTTTTGATTTGCAGTAGGAGAGTAATATAGACATTTTATGGCAAGAATTTGGGATCTATGCAATCACATAAAATGCAGTCAATGGTAATTGTTGTTTCACTGTATTTAACAATTGTTAATGTATAGCTTCAAGGACAGTCTTATTTTCTGTCTAAATAATCTATCCAGTTTTTAATAGGGTATGAAAGCCCCAAAAAGTATTGTTTGGCTATCTCTACCTGTAGCTACATTGATATTTGCTTTATATCTTTAGGTTTTAGTGTTGGAGGCATACAAAATTTTAGAGTCTTACTTAATTGACAAAGGTATTGTATAATCTATGTCTATTATTATTTTTTAACATAAAGTTTTTATTTGGTCAGATATATGTGTTGCTACTCTCATTCTTTTGATTTCTCTTTGCATGGAATATCTATTTTTTTCATCCCTTTACATCATTCTATATATGTCCTTAGAATAGAGTGAATCCCTTATAGGTATCTTATGGATTCCCCACCACCACCCTGTAATCCATCCCTCCACTATATGTCTTTTTTTTTTAATTTTAAAGAGAAATACAATAAAAACAATGACATAAATTTTCAAAAGAAGATAGTAGGAAAGTAAAAATGGTTAGTACATTGCTTAATGTTATCTTCAAAGTAGTTGCTCAGATTACAAGATATAGGCAAAATAATTAAACAACATAAGCACAAATCTTTCTTTTCAATGGACTTATAGAAATTAGTAGTATAGCTATCTTAACTATCTTACATAATTTTTTTTCTTTTTCTTTTTCCTTCCTTCTTTTCTCCATTCCCCCATCCCAGTTTCTCTTTCCTTTTGAACAGTTTCTTCCCATTTCCCAGTAGCTATTATACATTTTGGATCTTATTTTCTCTTTCAACTTCTTACACTAGGGAGACAACACAATGTTTATAAATGTGAGACTGATTTATTTCACTTATGAGTATGGTCTCAAGTTGCATCCATTTACCTATAAAAGTCTCAAGTTTATCCTTCTTTATAGCTGAGTAGTATTCCATTGTATAAAAATACCACATCTTTTTTATCCATTCCTCGGTTGATGGGCATTTTGGTTGTTTCCAAGATTTATTTATTACAAACTGTGCTGATATAAACATGGGTGCACATATATCGCTGTGATATGATGCTTTTAATTCTTCTGGTAAGATATACTGAAGGTGAATATCTGGGTAGAATGGGACCTCTAATCCTAGTTTTTTGAGGAATCTCCACACTGATTTCCACAGTGGTTGCACCAGTCTACACTCCCACCAACTGTAGAGAAGGGTTCCTTTTTCCCTACAACACCTCCAGCATTTGTTATCCATTGATTTTTTTATGATAGCCATTCTTTCTGGGGTGAGATGGAATATCAGTATTGTTTTAACTTGCATCTCTTGAATGACCAGTGATGTTGAACATTTTTTCATATATTTATTTGCTACCAGTATTTCTTCATCTGAGAAGTGAGTATTCATTTCAGATGCCCATTTTTGGATTGGGTCTTTAAATTTGGGAGGTCTGATATTTTTTAATTCTTTACATGTTCTAGAAATAAGTCCTTTGTGTGAGGGACAGTTGGTTAACATCTTTTCTCACTAGTGGGTTGTCTTTTCACTCTGTTGGTGATGTTGAGGAAGGAGAGAAAGAGGGTTGATAGAAGAAAACAAAAAAGGCAAGAAACCTAAACAGTGAAAAAAAGAAGGAAGAAAGAGGAGAATGGAAAAGAAAAGAAGAAAAAAAAAGCAGACCAAAGAAAGAGAGGAAAGGAAAACAAAACAAAAAAATTCAAAAAAAAATAACCCTAAAATACAAGACAAAAGACAAATTCCAACCAGACAGGAAAGGGGTAGCCATCAGACAAACAAGGGAGAGTAAAAGTAGTAAAATATCTCTAGTGTTTATAGTTCTATGATAGGTCCATGTCAGATCCCAGAAATGTGCTGTGTACTCCAGCCCAATTTGCCATGGGAATTGTGCTGGGTATGGAGCTGATCTTGGCCTCTGGATGTGGGGGCTGTTGGTGGAGTGCTCCAGAACCCAGCTGCTGGCTCCTCACTGCTGCTTCAGACACTTCCATGTTGCTGGTCTCACTGATTACTCCACGCACCGGGGCCAGCTGTCCTGGGTCTCCGGGTTCCGGTGGGTCCACCTGCCAGAGGCATGTGTGCTCCTGGTCGCCTGGGACCTGGCCTGTCCTGGTTGTCAGAATTTCGGTGTCTGTCCGCCCTCCAAAGGCATATGTGTGCCCGCGCACCCAGGGCCCTGCCTGTCCTGAGTGTCAGGGTTCTGGTCTCTTATGTCTTGATTAGTGAATGTAATCTATTTGTATTCAAGGTAATCATTGAGTAAGGATTTACTGATTTTGCCTTTTGGTTTTTTTTTTTTTTCCTGTATATTTCTTGTAGGTAGATCCTTTTTTTTTTCTGTCTTCTTGATTTGAACCTATTCTGTTTGTTTTTATTTCTCTGTCTTTATCTTGTTTTTTTTTTTTTTTAATTTTTGAGTAATCAGGAATGAATCTATAGCAATGATGGTGAAACTTTTAGAGGTTTCAGTGATATGAACAGCCCGCTGTGGCACACGTGCCATAGGTTCACCACCACTAATCCAGAGCCTTCACATTGAGGCGCCTCCTCAGCACTCCCCCTTTAAGAATGCTTCTCGCTAAGACAATAAATTACCCAAGCTGAACTCAAAGTTGTAGTCCTCCTTCCTTAGCCCTCCAGAGTGCTGGACTACAGGCATGCTGTCATTTTTATATCTACAATAAGTTTTTGCTTTATGATTCTTATAAGCTCTACCTAAAATATCTTATCATTACAACTCTATTTTAAGCTGATAACTTTACTTTCGTACAAAACTCTATGATCCTGCACGCACATTTTATATTTCTGATATCACAATTTGGATCTTTTTATGTTGTATATCTCAAAGTATCTATCGTTTTGTCTTATAATCTTTGTACTAGAGAGAGATGTTAGAAATATTATTTATCTATCACCATTACAATATTAGAGTGTTCTGAATTTAAACATGTACTTAGTTTTACCAGTGAGTTTTATGCTTTGTCTTGTCATATTACTAACTAATGTCCTCTCATTTAAACTTTTTTTTTTTTTTTGGTACCGGGAATTAAACTCATGACCTTGTGCTTGCCAGGCAGGCACTGTGCCACTGAGCTATATTCCCAGCAGCCTCTCACTGAAACTTAAAGAACACTGTTAGTATTTCTTTTAAGGCAGGTCTAGAAATGAGAATTGCCAGTCCACCTTGGCTAAGAAAATAATGCTGAGAAATTCCCTGATATACTCATGTGGGCTCTATTGTGTGTGAGAAAACTGATTTTTGTTGCTGCTCTGAAGACTGTCTCTGTTTTTGGTAATTTGATTATAATAGGTCTTGGTAAAGTCTTTTTTGGATTAAACTTGATTGGAGATCTGAATAAGATTCACACACCTAACTCTTCATATGTATCCAAAACATGGATATTTTCAGCCAATATTTCTTTAAATAGGCATTCTGTTCTTTTTTTTTTCTCTCTCTTCTAAAACTTCTATATGTGTAATTTAATTTTATCATATAAATCCCATGGGCTTTTTGCATTTTAACTTTTTTTTTCTTTTTCTCCTCTAGTTATTTTAGTGACTTGTCCTCAATTTCACTGATTCTTTCTTTTTTTTTTTTTTTTTTTGTGGGTGCCGGGGGGTCGACCTCAGGACCTCGCGCGCCAGCAGGCGCCCGTGCTGCTGAGCAATATCACCAGCCCCTTTTTCGTATGTGGGTTCCGGGAGGCGAACTCGGGCCCTCGCGCTTGCCGGGCAGGCGCTTACGCCGCTGAGCCATCTCACCAGCCCTCACTGATTCTTTCTTGAGCTCAATTAATTCAGCTGCTGACAATTTCTAATATATTTTTCATATCATTTATTTTATTCTTCAGCTCTTGAATTTCTGTTTGATTCTTTATGATTCCATTTCTCTAATTTCAAATTTTGATCATGTACTGTGTTTTTAATTTCATTAAGTTGTCCTTCTGTTATCTTATTGTTCTCTGGTCTTCCTTAAAATAAATATTTTGAATTCTCTTTTAGGCAATATGTGCATCTCAAATTCTTTGAGACCAGCTACAAATACTATATTCCTGTGGTGCTGTCTTGATTCTGTGTATTTGTTCATACTTCTGTTATCTTGCATTGATGCCTGTGCATGTGATAGTCACTTTTTCACAAAATTTACAGACTGGTTTTGTTGGGGATGATCGTGGGCATTTGAGGACTTCAGCTGGGCATCTCAGCTCCAATGATGCAATGTAGTCTCCATTCAAGTCTGCCAGTTAAATAGTCAGTATTGGCAGAGATTACAAGAGTCCTCAGTAAGCTTGGATGTCTGTATCAATGGAGGAAATCTTAGGTGCTGAGGGCTGCTGGAGTCCTCCTGATCCCCTTTTCTCTCATGGGGGAGTCATAAATAAGGATATCCTTGGTGTGAGATTCACCTGAGGGGCACACTAGTAGTGACAGTGGCAGCAGTATCTGATGTATAGTGCCTGTGAAATAGCCAAGGAGCCAGGATCTAGAGCACAGGCATACAAGAAAGAACCATAGCTCTGAAGTCCTGGCTGGCTACACTGGTCAGAAATTGATATCCTACTTTCCATATTGGTAAAGTGTAGGTGGTTGTGGATAACATGAGGGACTAAAATCTCAAACAGAGATGCATAGAGCTACCACATCTATAGAGGCCAAGATTCATGTATTTCCAGTAGTGGTTGTTCAGTGACCAGCTGTGAGTTCTAATGTAGATTGTGTGTAGAGGTAGAGCTGTTCCAGTAACTACAGTGGGGATGTTTCAGGCACAGTAGTAGGTCCAGTGTTCAAGGTACATGCACTTGTGGAATAGTCTTAGAACCCAGGATATGGGAAACAGACATTCATGGAGCAATAGTGATTCCAGAGTTCAGGGCATAATTTAACTTACTCTATCAATAGCAGCACGTCTACAGCATGGGAACACGCAAAGCAATGGTGGAGCCAATGTCTGCAGTACAGATGCAAGCAGAGCAACTGCAGGTCCGGGGCCTGGGGCAGGGCCAGGTGCAGTACTGCTGTCAGCAGTATGGTTTCAAATAGTGTGGCTACAGAGCCAGGGCCTAAACAAATGAGCTCATGGCAGGTGGATGCAGCTCTGGTGACCACCGCACAACCTTTTGTTTCAATTATCCTTTTTGCTCCACTCTGTTGCTCCAGGAATTTTGTTATGGTTGGTTTTTGATCCTTGATGCCCAGCAGATCAATTTGTTTGTGCTTAGTTTGTGCTTGTTTTTAATAGGGAAATAAAGGCTGAACATTCAATCCCATTCTTCATTCCAAAGTAAGAAAAATCCACAATGGCTCTACATACCTTTGAGAGAAATAAACTTTCTGGAAGAAGAACTGACACAAAAATAACTTAAAATAAAAAGAAAACACAACTATCTTAGATTTGAGAACATATTAAAAGGAGAAAATAGGCCGGATTTGGTGGCTCATAACTGTAATCCCAGCTCTTGGGAGACTGAGGCAAGAGGATCACTGCAAGTTTCAGGCCAGCCTGGGCTACATAATGAGTTCAAGGCCAGCCCAAACTGCATAGCAAAATCCTGTGCTAAAAAAAAAATTTAAAAAGGAGAAAATATAGCATAGCTTAGAAATTTGAAATATGTCTGATCAAATTAATTAACTGAAAAATGAGAGAGGAGTATGACCACTATCCCCAGGATGGAGAGCAAAAGAAAAAAAATAAGATAAAAAAGAGACAAAAGATTATTAAAGTTGCCTTTTCTATCCACAGCCATCTGAGGAAAATGAAAAAAAGAAAATGTAAGAAAGGACACTATTTTTTTAAAATAGACAATTTGCTAAGCCTGGATTGGGTAATAGAGTTTAGCTTGACAAGAGTTTATTTCAAGTTGAATGCCAATGGGAGTAAATTAAAAATGAAATATTTCTAGATATATCTGTATAGAATTTAAAAGCAAAGATAAAGAAAAAATTCTTCAAAAAACCCTAATGAAAAAGGAAAAAAGTTCTCTTTCTCCCCACCCAAGAGCATAATTACACTGGCAGCCAACCTTTCATCAGTTCTGGGAGTACCACCCTCAGAGTTCCAGGGAAAATCACTGTGGGGCTTCTGCCAATCTACAATTTTTTGAACATAGATAAGTGTGAGTGCTAACTAAATACATTTTTAAATAGAGAAGTGATTAAATCCTTTGCTTTCTATGGATTCTTTCCAAGAATATATTTTGAATATAATTCAGTATAATCAGAGAGAAAATCAACAGAATCTAATACATGTGGCCCCAAAGCCATAGATATGACCCATGAAAAATAGAATGGATGTCTCAGATATGAGAAGGTAGAGGAAGGGGGATGAGGAATGCGGACGTGGGTGGGAGAGTGGTAACTTGTTGTCTAATACAGAATAGCTAAACAGTGACTAAAGTCAATGGTGCCTGGAAGGAAGGCATATTGCTTTAAAAGAAATATTCAGTGCTGGCGAGAGGAGTGTGAGTCCACGCTCCTTTCTTCCTCCATTGTCCCAGGGACAGTGGTGCCTGCAAGATGAGTGTAAGCTCATGCTCCGCCCTTCCTCCATGTCCCCAGGAGGGCAGTGCAGCAAGAGGAGAGAGCCCGAGGAACAGACACCTCCTTGGAAAGCCTCAACATCGGTGATAAGTAACATTAGAAATCTAAAACCATCAACACAGAAAACAAAATAAATAGAAAATAGAAAATGACAAGATGAAGAAGCAAAATGCAATCACAAATGCCCAGCCCACCCAGGACAAGTCCAGAGCACAAAGAGATAGAGGAAATCAGAAACCAACCACTGGAACTTTCTGCAATGATAGCAGCAGAAGTGAAAAAGCAAATGGAAGAGGCCAAAGAAAAAATAATCTCTAAGGTGCAAAAAGAAATGGCTATCAAAATAAGACATTAAAGCAGACACAGATAAACAAATAGCTCAGGAAAATGATGGAAACCATGAATGCCGAATATAGACAAGAAACGGATAAATGGAATAGACCAAAACAGAAATGCAGAGGATTAGAAACTCCATTGAAAGTACATAAAGTAGATTGAATGAAGGCGAGGATAGAATATCAGATCTAGAAGACAAGAACATGACTAGTGACTAGGAAAAGAAAGATGTCTTAAACGTCGCAAGAGACCATGAAAAATCAATCCAACAGCTACAGGATGAGGCAAAGAAGAACAATGTAAGATTGATTGGAATTAGTGAGAAAGCTGGAGACAGCACAAAAACCATTAAAAACATCTTCACAGAAATAATGGCAGAAAACTTCCTGAACATGGATAAAGAATTTGACATATAAATAAATGAAACATATAGAACTCCAAATAGCCGTAACCAAAATAAATCTATACCAAGACATATAGTACTCAAGATTCCAGAAATTCAGCACAAGAACAAAATTTTAAAAGTAGCTAGAGAAAAGAAACATATCACCTATAAATGGAAAGCCTATCTGAATCACAACAGACTTCTCAACACAAACCTTCAAATCAAGGAAAGCCTAGAGTGAGGTATTTCAAGCTCTAAAAGCAAACAATCTTCAGCCCAGATTGATGTACCCTGCAAAAATATCTTTCAAAATTGAGGGAGAAATAAGGTACTTACATGATAAAGAACAACCGAAGAAATTTATGACCACAAAACCGGCTGTACAGAATGCTCTGAAAGACTTATTAGAAAGAGATAATGAAGACCACAAACACAGGAACATGAATAGAATGAAGCCACCAGGCAGGGCAAGCAATTAAATGGAGCAGAAAGACGGAACAAAATACAGGGAAACAACATGAAAAAGAAAAGCCAATACATATCAGTTATAACCATCAACATAAATGGTCTCAGCTCACCAATCAAAAGAAACAGACTGGCAGAATGGATCAAGAAGCAAGATCCAACAATATGCTGCATTCAAGAAACACATTTAACACAAAAAGAAATTCATACACTATAAGTCAAAGGATGGAAAATAATTCTGCATGCCACAGGAACCCAGAAAAAAGCAGGGGTAGCTCTTCTACTTGCACACAATGCAAACTTTAAGCCAAAACTGATCAAAAGTGACAAAGAAGGGCACGACATACTTAAGGGAAAACTCCAAGAAGAAGAGATAACATCATAAATATTTATGCACCAAACACCAGTGCACCCAACTACATAAAACAAATATTAGCAGACATGAAAAACCAAATAAGCACTAACATAATTGTAGTGGGGGACCTTAACACACCACTCTCACAAATGGATAGATCAACGAGACAAAAAATCTACAAAGAAATATTAGAACTAAACTAAGCCTGTGAACAAATGGACTTGGTAGATGTCTACAGAGTGTTCCACCCCAAAACATCAGAATATGCTTTCTTCTCAGCTACACATGGGATGTTCTCCAAAACAGATCATATATTAGCTGAAAAAACATAAATGTAGTTTAAGTAAATGTAGAGGAATTGCAATCATCCTATACATACTATCTGACCATAACGCAATGAAACAGAATCAACAACAAAGGAAATCACAAAAACTACATTAACACATGGAAATTAACACTCTTCTGAACAACCAATGGGTCACAGGAAATTAAAGACAAAATTAAACAGTATATACAATTAAATGATAATGCCAATACAACATACCAAAGCTATGGGACACAATGAAAGCAGTCCTATGAGGGAAATTTATAGTGATGAACTCACATATAAGCAAAACAGAATGATTTCAAATAAACAACCTAATACTGAACCTCAAACTTCTAGAAAAAGAAGAGCAAATCAAACCCAAAGTTCATACAAGGGAGGAAATTATAAAGATAAGAGCAGAAATTAGTGCAATTGAGACTAAAAATACAATACACAGAATCAACAATTTGAAAAGTTGGTTATTTGAAAGAATTAATAAAATTGATAAACCATTAGCTAACCTCATCAAAAAGAGGAAAGAAAAAACACAAATTGAAGCAATTAGGAATGAAAATGGAAATCACAACAGATCCCACAGAAATCCAGGAGATCATTGATACCTACTATGAGAACCTATATTATAATAAGATGGAAGACAGAAGTGGACAGATTCCTAGACACAATCGAATTGCTAAAACTAAGTCAAGAAGTTATAAAAATTATAATAAACTGATATCAACCAATGAAATTGAAAATGTTATTAAAAATTTACCAACAGGGCCAGCAAGATAGCTCAGCAGCATAAATGCCTGCCTGGCAATCGCAAGGTCCCGACTTAGACTCCCGGTACCCACATAAAGGAAAAAAAGGGCCAGTGATATCGCTCAGTGGCACAAGCACCTTCTGGCAAGCGCGAGGTCCTGAGTTAGACTCCTGGTACCCACATTAAAAAAAAAATTTACCAACAAATAAAATCCTAGACTATGATGGATTCACAACTGAATTCTACAAGAAATTTAGAGAACGAATGCTAGTAATGCTGAAACTCTTTAAAGAAATTGAAAGGGAAACAGTACTTCCAAAGTCATTCCTGGAAGCAAGTATTACCCTGATTCCAAAACCAGAGAAGAACCCAACCAAGAAAGAAAACTACAGGCCAATCTCCCTAATGAACATTGATGGAAGAGTCCTTAATAAGATACTGGCACTTAGTAATTCCTTAATAAGATACTGGCAAACAGAATGCAGCAAACTGTCAAGATTATACATCATGACAAAGTAAGATTCATCTCACAGATGAATCCTAAGGATGGTTCAACATATGCTAATCAATAAGTGTAATACACTGTATTAACAGAACCAAAGACAAAAATCACATGATCATCTCAATAGATGCAGAAAAAGCTTTTGACAAAGTCCAACACTCATTCATGATAAAAACCTACAGAAAATTGGAATAGATGGTCTTTACCTCAATCTTATAAAAGCCCTGTATGACAACACAACAGCTAACACCATTAAATCGTCAAAAACTGAAAGCTATCACTCTATAATCAGGAACAAGACAAAGATGTCCATTATCACCACTCCCATTCAATATAGTTCTCGAAACATTAACCAGAACTATTAGATGAGAGAAATAAAAGGAATAAAGGTAAGAAAGGAAGAAGTTAAATTATCATTATTCACAGATGACATGATACTCTACACAGAAAACCCCAAAAACTCCACCAAATGACTTGTAGATTTAATATCCAAATTTAGTAGTGTAGCTGGATACAAAGTCAACACTCAAAAATCAATAGCATTCCTGCACACAAGCAACAAACTCACAGAGAAATTAGGGAAATCACATCCTTCAGGAAAGCATCTAAAAAAATGAAATACTTAGGAATCAATCTAACAAAGGTTATAAAAGATCTGTACAGTGAAAATTATGGTGCTCTAAAAAAGGTGATTGAAGAGGATATCAGAAAATGAAAAGATATCCTTGCTCTTGGATAGGAAGAACTAACATAGTGAAAATTGCCATATTCCTAAAACTACTATACAAATTTAATGTAACCCCAATCAAAATAACATGAGTGTACCTCACAAATGTAAAGAAAACATTCCTAAAATTAATTTGGAGCCAGAAAAAAACTAGAATAGCAAAAGCAATTCTGGGCAACAAATGCAAGTCAGGGGGCATCACAATCTCAGACCTGAAATTATACTACAAAGCTATTGTGATAAAATCAGCATGGTATTGGCAAAAAACACAGGCCTGAGGAACAGTGGAACAGAACAGAAGTTGCAGATGCTGCCCCAAACACACTCAGCCACCTTATCTTTGACAAAGGGGCCAAACATGTTCCCTGGAAGAAAGATAGCCTCTTTAATGGTGCTGGAAAAACTGGCTTTCGACATGCTGAAGGCTACAACTAGACCCATGTCTATCACTATGCACTACACTGATGTCAAAATGGATCAAACATCTAAATATTAAAATAGAAACACTAAATTTACTGGAAGAGAAAATAGGCAGAAATCTCAAAGACCTAGGTGTAGGCAGAGACTTCATGAACAAAACCCAGCCTGCAAGGTTAATAGTACAAAACATCAACAAATGGGATCTCACCTTATTAAAAAGCTTTTGCACAACAAAAGAAATCACCAACAGAGTGAAAAGACAACCCAGAGAGTGGGAAAAAATTATAGCCAGTTGTCCCTCAGACAAAAGACTTATATCTAGAACCTATAAAGAAATGAAAAAAATCAGGCCTCCAAAATTCAAAGACCCAATCCAAAAATGGGCATCTGAGATGAATACACACTTCTCACATGAAGAAATACAGATAGCAAATAAATATATGAAAAAATGTTCAACATCATTGGTCATTCGAGAAATGCAAATTAAAACAACACTGAGATTCCATCTCACTCCAGAAATAATGGCTATCATCAAAAAATCAATGGATAACAAATGCTGGTGGGGTTGTGGGGAAAAAGGAACCCTTCTCCACTCTTGGTGGCAGTGTAGACTAGTGCAACCACTGTGGAAATCAGTGTGGAAATTCCTTAATAAGCTAGGATTAGAGGTCCCATTCAGCCCAGCTATTCTCCTTCTGGGTATCTTCCCAGAATAATTAAAAACATCATACCACAGTGATATATGTGCACCCATGTTTATAGCAGCACAATTTGTAATAGCTAAATCTTGGAAACAACCCAAATGCCCATCAACCTAGGAAAGGATTAAAAAAAAAGATGGAGTATTTTTATACAATGGAATACTACTCAGCCATAAAGAAAGATAAACTTGAGACCATACTCATAAATGAAGTAAATCAGACTCACAAGTGTAAACCCTGTATTTTCTCAATAGTGTGAGTAACTGAATGAGTAAATAAGATCCGAAATGCACAATAGATACTGTGAATTTGGAAGAAACTGTTTAAAGGAAAGACAAACTGATGGGACAAAGGGGAAAGGAAGAAAGGGAAAAAGAAAAAAAATATATGTATGCACAAAATAGTTAAGGTAGTTATACAGCTAGTTTCTCTTAGTTCATTGAAAATGTTTTGTGCTAATATTGTTTGCACAAGATGTTATGTCTATATCTTGTACTCTGAATACTACAAAGACAACAATACGCAATGTATCAACTATTGTTACTATCCTAATAAACTGTTTTGAAACTTGGTTTCATTGTTATGTTTATATTTTTTCTCTTTAAAAAAGTATTTGATGTAACCCAGAATTAATCCATTATATGGTAACCTATGTATTGAGCAACATAGATTATCTTTAATTGGTATCTATTTTTGAGTAGCAGTTATGCATAGATGAAGATAGAAAATATGAAAATAGCTAGTCCTTTTTCATTGTTCTTAAACAGCTAGTGAACTCCTCCCTGACACAGTAATACTTTTTATCTGCATGGAAATGGCTGATTTTATCCACACACAAAACCCCATTTGGCAGATCAGAAAGATAACACACAATGACATTAACTGACTTAATTTAACATGATTAAGAAGTTAACTTTTCTCTCATCCAGCATTTAAAAATTCTCCACAAGTATGAGCCAAGTTAAATTTAAGTACCTAAAAAACATAGATGGCAGAAGTAGTTGCCAACACTGGAGTTCATTAATTTATTAAAACTAAAAACTCATGTTCATTGTAGAGATTTACCGTTAAGCACATAATGAATGACAGCACACTTCTCCATGACAGTGTGACAAACCTATTAAATGTGATGGATTCCTCAGGAAAACACTTCTTATTAGCCTGACCTGTTGTCTATTTGCTGAAAAGCATATGTGCATTCTCAGATGTGCATATTTAGTATTTCCTTAGCAAATGCAGTTCTGTGCAGCTCGCTGATATCAACAGAATCCAGAGTCAGAAAGAAATCTTTCTAATTATTACTCTAGGTTTTAGGGATGATTCACGTCTACAGAGTTCAGAGTTTAATTGATATTTCTATTATTGTGCAATTTCTAGCTTTATGATTCCACTCCTGACATCAGCAATTCTTAGTATGAATTACAATAATGCAACTTGGTGGTTCAAATGTATGTATACTGTTAAGATGATCAGTTACTTCAATCTAATCATGGCTCAAATCCAGAAAATTTCTCCAAACTAATCCATTTAAGTACTTGAAAATTTAGTTTTAAACCTCTATTTTTGAGAGCTTATTCTGAAGGAATCATGTAATATGATTGCCAGTTTGTAATGTCCCAAAATAATGGAACATAAATATAACATGGATAATTGAAATCCAGAATTGGAGAAAGTATAAACCCAATGGTATCTAATGATCAATTTCAACATCCACTTTTGGTCAACAGAGGGAATATCTTTACAGAAAAAAATGGATTAATTCAATGCCAGGATCTCTATAAATGCAAACATTTTAATCACTATAACAATGTTCATGATTGTGTTCCAAAATATTTCATCTTATTACTATAAGTGCAGAAACAGGGTACGCTGTACTGAAGGTTTGTACTCAACAATTACTCATGACATTATCAATTAGAACTTTGAAGCCTGGGTTTTTATAGTTAAGTTGAGCCTACTGCCTAGGAAAACTATATAAAAGTGTTTCTTCCTCTGTTAAAGTCACACTAGCATTTTCCTCCTTCCAATCTTCACTCCTGGAGCTGATAGTTGGTCTTGGGATTCCTAAATGGATGTTTAGTAGTGGTGAAGACTTTTGAGGTAAGTAAGTGCCCATTACTCTCTACTTTACACTTTCAAATATTACTACTACTGTTTTACATTCAAGTTTATACTAGGGTACACATAGGTTGAGGACATTTTTTGATTACCATTTGGTTGTTCTTTATATCATCATATGCTGCATTTCTGTTTTTGAGCAAGGATGTTTCCCTATTATGATACGGTATGTTTCAGCACATTGTTTTTCAGTCTTGCTCTGAATAAATCAGGAGTATGTTTATGTGTGTACGTGCACATGTATATGAATATATAGTTATAATTCATATAAGAAAACCTGATTTGAAGATAAATTTTATGAAATAAATATATATGACAGCATCTTCTAAAAACTATAGAAATGTGCTCAAAAAAATCAACTTGTAGATTATAAAACCTTAGTAGATATTGTACATAGAGTAATGGCTCCCCAAATTTGTCTATAACCCAACCAGAGAACCTGTGAACATGTTCTGTCACATGGCAAAGGAGAATTAGGTTGCAGATGGAGTTAAAGTTGCTAACCAGATGCCCTTAAAACAAGGAGAATATCCTGGGTTACTCAGGCAGGTACAAGAGTCCTTAAAAACTGGATGAAGGAATCGAAAAAAGACAACCACAGAGAAAACCAAGCGAGATCGCTGCCCAATTTTGCTAAAGTTGCAGGAACTGGTCAATGACCCTAAGTAGAGCGGTGGTCTCGAGAAGCTGGAAAACATAAGAAAAGAATCTCCACAGAGCATCCAGAAGAAACACAACCCTGTGAAAAGCTTGATTATAGTCAGGGGAGATGAATTTGAACTCTGACCCCTAGAACTTCAACATGCATTTGCATTTTTTAAGCAATTAATTTTATGGCAACTTTTTACAACAATTAATAGTACTCTCTTTAATGTAGCCCTACCTATCATTTGTAACCTCAAAAGGAGACATTAAATCAAAATTAAACCTCACTGGATATGTTTGCCTATCAATCTGACTTTTTAAATTATTCTAGGAGGATTTATACTTCCAGATATTCTCACTTGTAGAGTTGTCTTTATTATGCTTTTAATCAATACTGAAGAAAGGGAGAGAAATTGTCTGGTGTGTAGTGTTTACCCAATTTCCACCAAATGTTTCTCTCTCTAAATGGTTGTTTTTACCAATTCAGTTAATATGATATGAAACTTCTGTAATTTGTATTTTCTCTTGCATATGAAATTTGAGCATCTACAGCAGCAGAATCCACAATGTGAAAGCAATTGTTTATAATTTCTCATGTATTCTGATTGTCTTCCTTTACATTATAGCAACTGACTATTACAAAGATGAAAATGACTCTTTGTTTTCTAAGTTCTTATTTTCTTTTATTATAATTTGTACTCAAACATCTTTCTTTTACATAATTTAATGCAAGATGATTATGTTACTATAGCTTTGTTTAAAAAAACTGTACATACTGAGACAACTGTTTTGAAGAGGTCCTAATAATTTATAAATATTACACATAGTCTGTTCAAATATTATATACTTTATAAAATTTGCCAGAGGGGAATTTTTTTAAAATGAGGTAAAACAAATATGAATAGCCCATTAAATATTACAAGTTGAACAGATGCTGTAGTCAGAATGAATCCCCCAAAATTCAAATATTGAGACCTAATCCACAAACTATGCTATTAGAAGTGCTATTTGGAAGCTAGTTAGGTCATTATTGAATTAGCACCCTTATTAAGACATCTCTCTTGAATCTACCAGCACTTTCTCAGGGTCTAAAGTTGTAAGAATAAATTTCTTTTGTTTATAGCCACCCAGCTTATGGTATTTTGTTATAGCACCCCAAACAGACTAACTGAAAAGTACTGAACTTGTTGAATTTGTAGGGATAGGTTTGGATTTTATTCTATCTATTACCAATATCGGGCTTTGACCAAGACACTCTTTGGGTTTGTTTCCCCCTATGCAAGTTAGAATTTAGAGAAGCTCAGGGAAGGTGATGCAGATGACTCAAAAATTTTCTCTTAAAGACTGGCAAAGAATTTATGACAGCATAATCAAAAACTCATATACAACATAAGTCACCTATAATAAGTGTCATAACGTCCCTGTGAACTCCAAAATTTAAGTGGATGGTGCTCATAGTTTCAATACCAGTATGCTATCAGCAAAGGAAGCATGCATTGTTGATGATCAAAATATCTCCAAGTTTCCAAATGCTCCTCCAAGAAGTATGTTACGCAATGTGAGAGACAGACGCCTAATAGAAAGCTTAGACACCAATAGTACAGAGGAGAAGCAGCGGAAGGAACTCAAAGTGCAAGGCTATGTGTTTTAATCACTTTGCAAAGAAAATAGCTTCAAAGCTCTCATGACTTATGTCCCCACCATAAAACTTCAGAGAACATAATTTTTTGCAACAATAAATGCTAAGATGTGAACTGGGTATCTACTTGGAAAAATTAGATATGAGCTTTGGTTTTTTTGGCCTTTTTTATTTTAAAGGGAAAAAAAACAGTTTCAAAACAGGCTAGTAGGAGATTAACAATAATTAATACGTTGCATATTATTACATTCATAATAGTTGTTCAGAGTACAAGATATAGGCATGAAATATTGTCCAAACAGTGTTAGCACAAATCTTTCTTTTTAATGAACTAAAAGATACTAGATGTATAACTATTTTAACTATCTCATGTATATATATATTTTTTTCTTTTCCCTTCCTTCCATTCCCCATTCACCCATCACAGTTTTTCTTTCTTTTCTTTTTCTTTCTTTCTTTTTTTTTTTTTTTGAGAGTTTCTTCCCTATTCCTAATATCTATTGTACATTTTGGATCTTATTTACTCATTCAGTTTCTCACACTAGTGAGACTATATGATGTTTACACTTGTGGGTCTGATTTATTTCACTTGTGAGTATGGTCTCGAGTTGCATCCTATAAAAGTCTATAAACCTATAAAATTCTCAAGTCTATCCTTCTTTATGGCTGAGTAATATTCCATTATATTAAAAAAAAATCTTTGTTCTCCATTCCTCAGTTGATGGGCATTTGGGCTGTTTGCAAGATTTAGCTACTACAAACTGTGCTGCTATAAACATGGGTGTACACATATCACAGTGGTACGATGTTTTTAATTCTTCTGGGAAGATGCACAGAAGGGGAATAGTTGGGCCGAATGGGACCTCTAATCCTAGTTTTTTAAGGATTTTCCACACTGATTTCCACAGTGGTTGCACCAGTCTACACTGCCACCAAGAGTGGAGAAGTGTTCCTTTTCCCCCACAGCCCCCCTAGCATTTGTTATCCATTGATTTCTTGATGACAGCCATTCTTTCTGGAGTGAGATGGAATCTCAGTGTTGTTTTAATTTTCATCTCTTGAATGACCAGTGATGTTGAACATTTTTTCATGTATTTATTTGCCATTTGTATTTCTTCATGTGAGAAGTGTGTATTCATCTCAGATGCCCATTTTTGGATTGGGTCTTTGAATTTTGGAGGCCTGATTTTTTTCAATTCTTTATAGGTTCTAGATATAAGTCCTTTGTTTGTGGGACAAATGGCTATAATTTTTTCCCATTCTGTGGGTTTTCTTTTCACTCCGTTAGTGATTTCTTTCTTTCTTTCTTTCTTTTGGTCTTTTGAAACAGGGTATCACTGTGTAGTTCAGGCTGGCCTTGAACTCATTGTGTAACCCAGGCTGGCCTCGAACTCATGGCAATCCTCCTGCCTCAGCCTCTTGAGTGCTGGGATTACAGGCATGCACTATCACATCTGGCAGGAGCTTTATTTCATACAATGTATCAGTGCCAATTCTTAAGACCTAAATGTGAAAGTATAACAATCAAACATTCAGAAGAAGCACAAGAGAACATCATAATGACCTTTGTTTAAACAAAAATTTGTTAAGCAAAATCAAAGACCATAAAAAATGGCAAGTTTTACTGTGTTGAAAATTTAGGAATTCTTTTTATTAGGACATAGTATTGGTAAGTCATAAAATGTGAACAGGTAAAATCATAATGGGAAGCATACTTGTTAAACTTATTTCTGATAGGTGATTTATATGTAGTGAAAATGTAAAGAAGTTTTGCAAAGCAGTGGGGGAAAAGCAGTATGATTCACTTTGAGGGGGAAAAGGGGCAAAGGAGTTCAATAGACACTGCACAGAGAATATTGAGATGGCTATGAAACACATGAAAAAAGGCCCAACAAATTTAGCCTTCAGGGAAATGCAAATTTAAACCACAATGAAATCTACTCTATGCATAGCCAAATGGCTCAAATGACATGGATGGATGGTTCTAATATTGGAATATAAAGTTATCAGAATCTCATATATTTCTGGTTGAAATGGAAATTGGTACAACCACTTTGGAAAACTGGATGTGTTTACTGAAGCTTTAATTTATTCATACCTGTGACTTCAGAATTCTCCTAGGATATACCCAGAAAAAACCTGTATATTGACCTGAAACCCTTTTTTAAATGACCTGGTATAACTGAATTAGGAAGATTAACAACAAGGTATTTGTCTTATACAAACTACTTTATTTCTGAGAAAAATTTAACTCATCTCTAGATAGTGGACAAGCAGACTGATATGAAAAATTTTGACAACCACCTTCATGATAGAAAAAAGAAAGCATAAACTTGAGTATAGAAATAATAATCAACCAAGTAGTATTAAAAACCAAAACAAAAACTTTAAATGAAAATCATGAGTGGGTTCCCATATGATCTGGGAATGAAGAAAATTTCCTTAATGTTGAATCATAATCTAAGAAAAAAATGAAACAATAAAGAAAATTGATTTCATAAAACAAAAATATAAAAATTAAAACAATTTTTGTGAAAGATTCCACAGTTTAAAAATACAGAATTGTAAAAAATATTTACAACATTATATTACAAACCTTATATAATCAACCTTATATGACAACCTCATATAATCAATTTCTAAAAATATAGATTATTACAGAATCCCTAAATAAAACTTGGTTACAAAAATGATCTGATAACTCATTGAAAAATAAGTACAAGCAGATTTTTCACATACAGAAAGTATCGACTTCCTGATAATAAGAGAAATACAAATTAAAACTGTGCTAAGGTACCATTCTTTATTGCTTTGAAAATGTTCACATTTGTTAACTATTAGGTTGGTGAGGCTAAGAGAATGATATTCTCTAATATTGCTCAAGAGAATACAAAATTTTTAAAGTTCTATGTAGGATACTATAGCAGGATCTAGCAACATTTCTTATATATTTTTATTTGTTGTTTGACAAATCCAACTTTTATGAATCTATCCAAGGGAATTACTGGTAAAATTATGAAAAGATGTATGTGAATAACAATTAATTATACAGATATTTTTTATTTTGAGGAATAGATAGAAACAAATATATTGGTAGAGCTATAAAACGGCATGAGAATTATGCTACTGGGAATGGATATGGATATGGATGGATATAAATATAAAATTTTCCAGAACATACAAAAAATTTCCTAGTTTTCTTCATTGAAAAGGGCTAGAAACAGCAACAAATTCACTAGTACTGAGTACTGAGTGCACCTATCCTGCTGATTTTGGACTTGAAATACCATTTCCCCTTAAAGAAAAGGAAGGAAATGACTGGTTCTAGTTCTGTACTATGATAGACATGAGTCTAGAATATCTTATGTCATATATTAAAAAGTATTTAAAAATTACTGAAATCTCATTAAAGGGAATTGAAAGATAAATTGAAGAGACCAACATTGCCCAATGTTGGAACAGTCTACATGTAAAGATAATTGTGGTAATAATTTCAAATATGTAAATGTTTAAATCCCCTTGTACACTGTTGGCAAGAATGTATGTGGATCACAGTATGGAGGGTCCTAATGAAACTGAAATTAGAACTGCCACACAACTCAGCAATCCAGGTATCTACCCTCCCCGAGAAATGAAACTACCACCCCACCAAAATATCTGCACTCTCGCGCTGTTTGCAACATTATGCATAATAACCAAGATACACAAGCAATTAAAATGCACATCAATGGGTGAATGGATAAGGTAAATATAAGGAAATACTGTTCAGCCTTTGAAAAGAACCTCCTGACATTTGAAGTAACATGTATTAAGCTGAAGGATATTGCACTGTGAGAAATAGACCACAAATAGAAAAGTGCAGATAGGGAAGCCTCAGGATGCTGAAAAGTCTGTTTTCTCATCAGTGAGGTATGCATGCGCTTAAGGTTTCTGGCAATGTCAAGGGTCAGCTGCATGCCTCTAAAACAAAGTGGACATTAGCATGGACTACTGTAGAATTTTTCGATTTGGAAAAGGAGGCAAATTAAGTTCTCCTTTTGATCAGACAAGTCATTTCAGGACCAGCTAATTCCTCAACTTGGATACAATGCCTGTAAAATTCATGCTGTTCTTCTGCCATTGGGAATTCTGCTCTACCCCACAACTGGGGTTTCTGGCACTTTCCTGTGCACTGTTTCCCAGCATTGTGGGGTCTCCTGGCCAGAGAGCTGGGCTGAAGTTGCAATTTGGTTTGTTCTTGTTCCTATGCTGCCTTTCTTATTCTCTCTGCTGCTTAGGGCTCCTGTCGTTTCTTTGCTGAATTCTGAATTTCTCTCTGATCTGTCTCTTTGCAATGTGGGTTTTCCTTTCCTACCCTAGTTCTTCTCTGTGGCAGAGTTGCCTGCAGGGCATCTCTGTTCAGTCTCAACTATGGCTATTGTTGTTGAGTCACCACCAAGGAGAGGAGACAGAAGAGCAAGGGACAGCTCACATAGGAGGTGCTACTTGGGCCCCAGAGGTTCTCAGCTGGAGGCAGTTTTGCCCACCCTATCACTCTACACCAGAAAACATTTGGTAATATCTAGAGATGTTTTAAAATCACTATTTTGGGGAAGGAGTACTGTGTATCCCAGTGCTGTGTATCCCAATATTGCACAGCAAGGAACTATCTTGTCCAAAATGTTAACATTGCCAGCTTTGAGGAACCCTGGCAAGTGCCCTTGAAGGGTAGTGTCTCAATCTATTCAGGCTGCTGTAACAAAGTGCTATGGAATGGGTGGCTTATAATCAACAAATACTTAGTTCTCATGGATCTGGAAGCTGTAACATCCAAGATTAACACACAAGCAGAATCAGTATCAGGTGGGAACTTTCTTTTCACTTCTGTCTTGCATGAATAAAAGAGTAAGAGGTCTCTTTTGGACTTTTACAAGGACCCTAATTCCATCTATGAGAGTCCTATGATATAATCGTCCGTCAAAGACCTCATCTACTACCAACAGGTTTGAACTTCAACAACTGAATTTTGGGGATATAGATGAAAATCATAGCAGGTTTAGGGACTGGAAAAGGGTAAGAAGAAGCTTCCTGGTTGCTAGTAATAAGTGTTTTCTCTGAGTCCTGGTTTTATGCAGATACTCAATTTGTGAAAATTCACCAGGCTATACTATTTTGTGTGTGCGTTTGTAGGTGTGGTTGTAGTGTGTATAGTAACTCTGTAGAAGGAAATGGAATGTGCATGACACTTTGCTGGTTACTTACATTCTTTATAACTTTGCTGCTATTATTTCTACTCTAGAAATGAAGAAACTGGGGCGCCAGGAAGATAAGTGTGTTGCTGAGAAACTTAGAGTAAGTTGGTGCCATATTATCAAAGCTTGGACTGGATCCTTTATTTTTCTGGCTCTAGATCTTTAAGGTCATTCAACTCCAAGCCAGTAACAAGAAAATGCTAATTATAGGCACTTGGATAGAAAAAAAAAGTGGTTTCCATTTTCATGGGATCCAAATTTGGGGTCATCCAGAACTCTTAAGTTTTTTCCTCTCTTAAATTGCTTCTATTAAGACATGTAAAAGTTCTTTTGCTTCCCAACTAAACAATGTATGATGGTAAAAGAGAGAAAATAGCCAAAACAGACAAGTGGTAACTTCATAGATTATCTGAAGATTGGGATATAAAATCACTGAAGTTGAAAACATAATGGAAAGTTTTAAGACCATGCATGAATTCTATTCATGATACTTCCACAGGGTTATGAATAGTCAAAATCTAAGCTGAAAGTTAAGTGTACAGAGAAAAGGAATATTAATTACTGAAATGGATGAGACACTATTCATTTTAGAAAAATTTCACAATGGCAGCCCACATGAATGCTAGACGGAAATAGCTCAACTAATTTGTAAGAAGCCATTGGTAAGAAGCATACGAAAAAACTATCAGAAAACCTCATGGTTAAAATGTCAGTCACCCTAAAATTGCACAAACCTGAGAATATCCTTCCATTCCTCCCAAATTATGACCCTTTAAAAGTAGTTTATGTAAAATCAGGAATTGGAGCATCAATCAAAATCTTAAATCCACATGGGCCATGTTAATTATGCAAAATATTTTGTAATGGAAACTATGATTTCAAAGCTCCTTGAATATAATCATGTTCAATAAATGGTAGTGATTAGTCTGATTGTAACTGGGCTTCTACTTGCAAATATACTGAGATTCTTACTAGAGAACACATAGCTAAAATTCCAAAGCATAAACTTGGCATGAGTCAGTGAGGCAGTGGGTTGGTGAAAAGTTAAGTAGAAATAACCATAAGACTTATAAGTTACCTAAAATACATAGACAATTCAGTGGAGTCTCCCAAAGCTCCAGTTTAAAATTTAATTTACAGAAAGAAAAATACAAGATGATAGATTGAAAACCATTTATATGTTTTCAGATGCTAATAGTGATAAATGCTAATGTATCTAGTTAAACAAATTTGTTTGCTCAATGGGCCAAAGGAATAAAGGATTTTGCTGACCTGTTTTAGCAGTATTACTAATGATTTGTACAGTGTAAATATTTCAGGTAAATTAAAAATAGAAAAAAATTTATATTAGGTATCATATATAATCTATCTATGTATATATATGTATATATACTTTATATATTATCTATGCATATATATAGTCACACTCAGTAGCACTTTTAAATTTCCTCCAGTGAAAGTTGATGCAAATGCAGGAGACGAATACAGCCAGGAGTAAATCTTTTGAGTCTGCGACACAGGTCTGCTTATCTCCCCTTGTGAGCTCTGCTTCCCATCATCTCGCTGCTCTCTGCATGAAGAAGAACCTGTCCTTGGCCATTGATCTCTGTTGCTGTTTCAGTCCCAGACATAGTTGGTCCCCCACTGGTTATTCAGCAACCTCCTTTGCTGCCTGGGTTGAGACCAAAAAGCAACACGGTTGAAATGCACATGATTCCTGCCTTAATTAGAGAAAAATAAGCTACTGTCCCTTTAACAGTACAAAGAACATTCCATCTGTTAATTTTTTCAGGAGGTTAAAACAAAAAAAAGGGTAGTTAGCACTACGTAAGTCATAATTTATCTAGTGCTCTCATAGTGAATCAGTTATGCCAGCTCTTTATTATGTAGTTAAATAAATGAGTCATATGTTTGTACTTTTCCAACCAGTTGTTTTGATCTAATGAGAAGACATGGAGAAGGATTGTGTGCATTATTATAATAAATTAAGGAAATAAAGTGAAATCTCAAGGTTTCTTCACTAAAAGGAATATTACAGTGGGTTGTGGAGGTCCACACCTATAATTGCAGCATTCTGGAAGGCTGAGGCAGGAGAATTGTAAATTTCAGCCCACTCTGGGCAATTTAGTGAATATAAAAGTAAACTGGGTCGGGGGTAGAGATGCATGTCTGTGTGAAGGATCTAGGTTCAATCCCCAGCACTGAAAAAAAATAAATCTCAATAAAATCTTTCCAGAAAGGAGCTGGATTGAATAAATATCTTGAATTCCAGCACTGAGCAGCCTATTGGCTTTACAAAACACATTTCTCTACCAGAGTTTTTGAAGTCACCAAGAGTCAAACTTTGAATATTTTCCCTAAAAATGGAAGTCCTTGTGTTCTTACTTGGAGTCCATCAATCAGTTTTTAGAGATGTGTGAAATTGTACACAATTTATGAGTGTGTGTGTGTATGCATGTGTGTGCCTACCTGCCTACATCCATCTGATCTAATTTATTTCTTCCCATGGGAGAAAAAAAATACATAGCCTTTCTCAGATACTCAAAGTTTTATGACCTTTTTGCTTTACAAACTTTAATGTGTGAAAAGGAAAAATAAAATCACTCCTGTGAGAGGGGCAGTCCCAGGTGCCATTCTCAATGAACATAAGTACAACCTGTAAAACAAATAAAAACTTTCTGGCACATTTCACATCTTGAGGTTTTATGGGCCAGTTTGCTCCTGTAAAAGAACTTTTTAATTCTTCAGTAGCAATCAGTTAGGGGAAGTGATTTTAGTAGTCCTGAATATAGAGATCAATTTAAAATGATGATTTATTTGTGTTGAGATAATATCCAAATGCAATAAATATTTTGAGTTTGTAGTTTACAATGATTCCCATACTTACACAAATTTAAATGTTTATTTGCATTGGTTTTGAGGAATATATTTAAAATATAAAAGATATGATTGTCTCTTTTCATGTTTAAGGTCCTTAAGAGTAATTGGTCTCAGTTTCTTTATAACATAGGTATATACATATTTATGTTTCATAGCTTTTTTAAGTAAACATGCAGAAATCATAGATTTAAGTTTAATGCTCATAAATTTTCAAAGTGATAAGTTCATGTAATTGGAATCTGCCCCCCAAAAATACCCAAAGCACAGAATATTAGCATCGTACCAGGATCCGACTTTGTACCTTTATTTATTCCCTATACCCACTCTCCTAACTTCTACTTTTAACACCATAGGTTGTGTTTACTGTCTTTGAACTTTGGAAATGAAATGATACATTGCATCTATGTTCATTTGAAGTTCTTTTGTTGAGCATGCTTTGTGTAACTTCTCTGTGTTTTACATGTAATATTAGTCTTTTATTTATGGTATTCTACTTTATAGTCACAATTTTAGGGTCAATTCAGATATTAATGGAAATAGACTTTCCAGTTTGGGAATAACAAGTACTGCTATGAATATTCATGGACATGTCATTTATTGAACATATGAATATATTTGTCGGTTAAAATATATAATTTGGGGGAAGGGTCATAAGGCATCTTTTTGGTCAGTTTTAGTAGATATTGCCAAGCACTTTCCCAAAGTGTTCGTACCAGTTTATAACCCCGTGTACCAGCAATGCATGAGCATTTGTTTTCTCATACCCTTGAAAATGCTTGATATGGACTTGTTCATTTCATCCATCCTAGTAGTAAGTAGTTGTATTATTTTGTGGTTTCACTTTGTATTTACCTGATAGCTAATGATATCAAGCCACTTTTCATATTTCCTAGCCACTTGGATATCCTCTTTTGTGAAGTGCAAATTCAAGGGTTTTTCTGGCAAAAATTTTATCTGGGTTATTTGACTTTTCATTGTAGAAGTTATTTCTGTATTCTGGATATGAATCTCAGGTCTTATGTTTAGAAATTTGTATCTTCTATTTTGTGACATCGTTTTACTCTTAGTGATGTTTTCAATTAGAAGATTAATTTTAATGTTCTATAATGCATTATGTATTTTCCTTTATGATTAACATTTTGCTTCCAGTTTATGAAATCTTATCACACAGGTATAAAGATATTTTCTTGTCTCTTTTTGAAATCTTTGTCTTACACTTTTGGATCTGCTGTTCATATTAAATTGATGTTTGTCTGTAGTATAAAGAGGCAATTGATATTTATTTGATCCATGTGAATATTAAAATAGCCCAGCACAATTTTACAAAATAATCTTTTACCTACATGCTTCAACTACATTACCTTTGACATATATCAGGTTACAGGTTAGAAGATGTGAGAGTTCTGCTGCTTGCACTGTTTTCATTGTCTTTGATCTGTCTGCAATCTATTTGTCCATTCTTATGCCAATTGTCTTCGTTACAGTGGCTTTACAGTACACCTTATATCTGCCAGTAGTTACCTTCTACAATATTGCTTTTGCTATTCTTGAACTTCTGCATTCTATATAATAGAATTATCTGATCAATTCCAGCAAAAATTCCAATAATTATTTATCAAGATTACATTCAATCCACTGACACATTAATTTTGAAGTTTATGAATCCATTAATTATTTTTCTATGATTTCAGTTTAGAGTCTTGTTTAGAGTCTTCATAATTGTAAATCTATGTTGATAAGGTATTTTGGTATATACTTTGCCATACTTTTTTTGGCTATTTTGGGTTTTGAAATGAATACTATATTGGCCTCATAGTATATAAAGTATTCTCATTTTTGCTAGTTTCTAGGAGAATTTGTATAAGACTGTTTTTTTCCCCCTTGAGTTTTTGGAGGAATTCCAAAGATTTTGATTGTTATTATTAGATAGGCTATCACATCAAAAGCACTTAGACAGTAGCTAGAATTTGATAAGTGCTATAAAATATTAACATTTTTTATGTCCTGGAATATCCATTATCGCCATGCAAATCATTACATTACGATGCCAAGAATGAACAGCAGGCTTTATTCAGAGAGGTAACATGCTTTAAGCAATTCCTTTAGAAGTCACCTTCAGAATTTCAGCTTTTATTCAATTATCAATTGACTACTCAACATTTTCAGAAGATATTTTATTCTGTTGCCATAAAATTATTACATTAAAGAAAGTGAGCTTGGACAGAGCACAGTTTTAAATAATGAATGTGGCTAACTTCGTCTCAAACCCATGAATTCTTTGAAGATAACAGGGGGACACTGACTTCATGACGTGTGATTCTTTTTACTCACCAGAGTCTTCCCTCAGACCTTTCATTCCTAACCACGGCCTTCTCTCTCCCTTTCTCCCTTTCTCTTTCAAGAGTTATCTCCATTTAAAGGCATCATTTTTCTACATTCAGCAACATATGGTTAACATTCCTATCACTACTGAAATGACTCATTGTCAAAGTCCCCAAAACTATGTCATTAAGGTTATTACTCTATCCTCAACTACGTGCTCTCACTGATTGTGTATTAAGCACACCTATATTCTATTTTTTTTTTTTTAATGTTGGTACCAGGAGTCAACTTCAGGACCTCGCGCTTGCCAGCAAGCGCTTGTGCCACTGAGCTATCTCACTGGCCCTCTTTTTCCCTTTATGTGGGTACCGGGAGTCAAACTCAGGACCTTGTGCTTGCCAGCAAGCACTTGTGCCACTGAGCGATATCACCGGCCCTTTTTTTCCTTTGTGTGCGTTCTGGGAGTCGAACTCAGGACCTCGTGCTTACTGGGCAGGCACTTACGCCACTGAGCCATCTCACCGGCCCTCACACCTGTATTCTTGAAACACGGTTCATCATTGAATTCTGAGACAACATGCACTTTCTGCTTTTTTCTGTTTCCTTCTTCCCATTTACTATTTCTTTTGTGTTGTTCTTAACCAACTCATCTTTACCTATAAGACTTTGAGGGGTGAGTTCAAAGTTCAATTTCTTGTAGTGTATATTTTCACTTTTCAATGTTGTCATTTAAATATATCTGTGCAAGTGCAGTGTACTTTTTGAATGCCGTATTCATGTTTTTTCCTCTTTAATATTACCATTTGGAGACCACTTGGGTCCCTCAAAGTCAACACTTCTAAAAATTGGTCCACCAGTTCTTTCCAGGACAGCATCTAAGAGGTAAAAGGCAATGCCATCTTTCTAGACTTGGAGACACTTTTCTTTCTTTCTTTCTTTTGATACCATTATTTAAACTCCAAGGGCTGGGGGTATAGCTCAGTGGCACAGCACCTGCCTGGCAAGTGCAAGGTCCTGAGTTTGATTCCCAGTCCCCCCCACAAAAAATTAAAACTCCAGGATATCATTAATTTATTAGAAGAATTAATTGTTAATCTGTCCACTGTAGCTAGAATGATCATTATCTTGAAACTTAAATCTGAGCATGTCTTGCCATTGCTTGAAAGTATCCGTTTAATGTCAGCCCATACCGAAAGGAGGCAGGCTATTATATTCAGGGATATTGTAAGTATTCAGTATGCTTGTAAAGCGGTAAGTTACAAGTAAACAAAACAGAAACAAAATTTTTTTTACCACCTACACATGAATATCTTTTTTTTTTGACATATAGGAAAGAACTTCTCCAAATATAAGACATTGCTTAATTTAAAATTTGGTAATTGGCATAGCCAGAGATTATAAATAATATCACAAAAAAATCAGCTTTCTACTTAATACAAAGAATTACTCTCCAGGTCAGACCACACTAATCTGACTCAGCACTCTTTCTAATAGTAGCACAGAAAAGGCACAGAAAGAAAAGTTGTCGCTGAACTGGGTCTGTTAGATATGTGATTTCTGAGCATCTGTGACAACTGGGATAAGATGTCCAATAGGGAAGAAGAGCAATCAAGGACTCTGGAACTAAGTTACTGCCAAATATGGCAAATCTGGCAGAAAGATTTTTCTGGGGTTAATGTATCCTTCAGAATTCATTTGTTGGAAACATAATCTTAAGTTAATGGCACGTAGGGGTAGAAAACTTAAAGAGTAGTTAGGATTAGATGAGGTTATGACAGTGTTACCCCATCAGTCAATAACAGTTTTATAAAGAGGAGGAGGAGAAATAGGAGGAGGGGAGGAAGAGGAGGAGAAAAAAGAAAAGCGATAGGAGGAAGAACAGGAGGAGGAAGAGAAGAGGTCTGGGTTGGCATGCTTGTTCCGTCTGACAGAGGAGGACCTCTACAATGTTAAGCTGCAGCAAGAAGGCCATCTCCAGAGCTGAAGTCAACACAGGGCTTTGGACTTCCATAACCATAAGTAAATAATAAATTCTTTTATAAATTTATTCTCTAGTACTCAGTGATAGCAACAGAAAATAGACCAAGACAGATATATAAGATGTGAGCATATCAAAGACAAGGTGAAATCTCACCCAGAGACTTCTAGAAGTTTTGAAGGATAGTAGAATCTAGGTAGAAACAGGGAAAACACATTCCAAGTGAAAAGCATAATCTGAATGAGGATTAATGTGGCATGATGTAATCGGCACCACTGCCGTGACTGGTAACAGAATAGAGAGGCTCACCTTGGGAGTGGTCATCTGAACAGAAGTAGATAAGCGAAGAAACAGCAACAGTTCGTCTACACGATTTTATGGGTTGAGAGATGAGGGGGCAAAGCACAAAGAATAAAAATAGGATGCTTCAGAAGGTTCCAGGGCAAAAGACACCCCTGCTAATAAGGAAAATAAGTTTGAAGAATATAATATGGGAGTAAACGTCCTGCAGTCAGAAAGAGAAGTGACATAGAGTAGTTTCTCATCTGCAGTGGTGTGGATACCTATAAGACATGTGGACATGGCTAGAAATGGGCATATGAAGTTTGAGATGAGAACAAAGGAAACCTGGCAAGAGTGACATTCTTAGTTATTTTTCATTATCATACTATAAATCTAACCCATAAATTTTACCTAAAGCATTCTAGAATCTCTCAAAAGTTTCCGATAGTACTAATTCTTTCTCTGCCCCCACTTATCTGTAGTTTTACTTTCTGTGGGTTCAATTGGCCTCAGTGAGTCAGGGTTTGAAATTATTACATGAAAATTTCCGGGAAGAAAAACATCCACAGGTTTTAAGTTTTACACCATCCTGAATACCGTGATGAAATCTTGTGCTGTTAAATCCCATGTTGCACAAGCTGTGAATCATCTGTTTGTCCAGCGTATCCAAACTGTATATGCTGCCTGCCTATAGAAGCCATCTCAGTTATCACATTGCCCATCATGGTACTGCAGTGATTATATACACGTCAGTCTTTTTTTTTCCTCAATACTGACCCAAAGCAAAAGCACAGTAATATTGGGAATTCTAATATGCCAAGAGAAGTCATAAAGTGCTATCTTAAATTGAAAATGTAACTGTCCCCAATAAGAAAAAGTCTTACACTGAGGCTGCTAAAATCTGGGGTAAGAATAGGTCTTCTATACACGAAACTGAGAAAGGAAAAAAAAGTAAGTCCATGCTAGTTTTGCTATTGCACCTCAAACTGCAAAAGTTAAGGCCACAGTACTTGATAAATGCTGAGTTAAGATGGAAAAGGCTCTAAATTACAAAATTTAGTGCAATCCAAGGTTTCAGGTATCCGCTCGGGGTCTTGGGACAGTATCCCTTGAGGATGGGGGTGGGAGGCTTTTGTACTTGCATAGTCTAAACATTTCACTTACAACAATAATTTTTAACATGCATTGACTATTTAATCAATTAACAATTGTTTTCCATATACAGTCTATTAAAGGCTGATCTGGCCTTGCTCTTGCATCCCAGCTGGTATCTGTGTCCTAAACTCAATGCTATGAATTCCAGTTGGGCTACAGGGGAAGGAAGTCTAATGGTGTCTTCTGTAGGGAAAATTATTTCATTTTGCAATTCTACAGCAAAAGAACAACAATAAAGTATCGGTTCCACTTTTAAGTAAATAAGGGGTTATTTTGCTCCTGAGGTTTTCATTCCAGTGACTGATCAGATCTCACATGTCTGCTTAAAAATGTCTGCCTTAGGTCGTTACAAAATAACAGACTATGATAAACTGGATGATAGTTAGGAGCAAGACAATGAGGCATTGTTTACACAGAAGATTGAGTAACTGGTTTAACAAAAGAGGTTCTTGGGTATCTATTGTACGTACAACTATGAGATTTACTGGAGCTTTTATAATTTCTGCAAAGCTCTTTTCCAGCCAGCTTCATTAACTTGAAGTAAATCAAATCATGCAGAAATCTGGTTCAGCCAGAAAGAAATCCAAGAAGATATAATATGAAGAAAAACAGACACAAGATGATAAGGTTTAGAATCTTTGGCATTTTTCATAAACATTTTGTTTGAAGATAATTAAATTACAACCCAGAGACAAAAAAAAAATAGTAAACTATTAAATTAGTTTTTTTACCCTTTCTTTACAATACATGTACATATATAAAACTGCACATACAAAGTATGTGTCAATGAAATACAGTCTGTAAAGCTTAAATATCATTTGAACAGAAAGATATTTTCATACATTATATAGGCACAAATCAAAATTTTTACTTGATGGGAGAGTACTGTGGAATTGTGGGGTATACAGGTGTGTGGTGTTTCTCTAAGACTTGATCCTAAAACAGTTTTTGTATATAGCTAATTTTTGACACAAAGATAAATAAAATATAAATTTGGATGGCCAAAGTACTTTAACTTTCTGCTCAAAACATTTGGGCAAATGAAATGATTATGATACTTTGGCAAGTAGCCCCATTTATTAGTTTCTAGTTTATCATACATTTAACTACTTGGAATGAATTCATTCTCCCCCCAACCTGCTTTCTGAAGCAATTTACTGACATTTTATTTTGGAAATAAGCAAAGAGTAAGTCAAAAGAAATGGTATTTTAGGGCCGGTGAGACAGCTCAGCGGCTTAAGCGCCTGCCTTGCAAGCACGAAGGCCCGAGTTCGACTCCCGGAACCCACATACGAAAAAGGGGCCGGTGATATCGCTCAGCGGCACGGGTGCCTGTTGGCGCGTGAGGTCCTGAGGTCGTCCCCCCGGTACCCACAAAAAAAAAAAAAAAAAAAAAGAAATGGTATTTTAAAGCAACTCAATACTTTTATGAAACCCTCACTGTTTCAAAGAGGGATCCCTTGGGACATCCATTGCCAGCAATGGACCATGATGTAAGCTGCAGCCAGCACCAAAACATCACCAGAAATTCACACACATATCCTTTGAATTCTGATAACCATTGAAGTCTTTCTATAATATACATTATCTGGACAGATCATAGCCACCAAAGCCTTGCTAATTCAGAAGAAACTTACTGGAACAATAATCTGAGAGAAGTGTGTGGGTGGGAATGGAAATGACTGCAGCTTAATTAGAATCTGTAGGAGGTGTGAAAACAAGTTCAAAGTCGCTCTCAAATCCACGTGGTCTTCTGGCGGTTCTCTAGGAAGATATTCAGCCACATCCCATGAAAGCCTTGCTTCATTTCCTATTTGCAAATGGATGGGAGTCTTTCACAGTCTCAGGTTTGGTTCTTTTTGCTGGGCTGACAGTTTCTGCAACTAGGAATCCTGTGTGGGGATGTGTGTGCAGGTGTTTGCGCATCTGTGCACAAGAAGAAGTGGGGAGAATAGAGAGTGGGCTCCACATAGCATGCATTTCAGGACACCATGGGTACCACTGAAGCCGCTATGACACTGGTTTAATCAACCACACGATACAGGGTGCTGGGTTGAAAGTCAGTGTGGACCGAGTGTGGTGCGCTTCTTCCGAAGGGGGCTGTGGCTGCTGCAGAGTTTCAATTCTGAGTACTGCACCTGTGAAAACAAACAGAAGTGATGCTGGCGGGTTGGTAACCCTAGCTCACCACGGTGTGTGTTAATGGCTCCCCAAGGACAAACTGAGGCAAAGGAAGGAAAGTTCAAAAGTAATGAATCATTTTCTAAACACAGGAACATGGAGGGATTAATTGCAGGAAGGATTTGAGAAGTCATGCATCATTTCTTGAAACCAAAATATTAAAAGCAGATTTTTCTAATGAGATGCATAGGTTTCTACCTGCTCGCAGCACTGCCAGTTGATCTTAGTTTTGTGTGTGCCAGTTTTCCACCAAAAGGAAGCTTAATAAGTGCCTCTTGGGAATGTTTACCTTAGTATATAATATAGCAACTTACTGAGAATTATTCATTAAAAATATCTAAAATCTTAGGGAAAAATATCTCAGCCAATTAGAGACATTTATTTTGCCTAAGAGAAAAAATAAATGCTGAAAGTGATACTGGGTCCCAGACTTACATAGATTTTTCTTAAAAATTAATTTCATTTACGATGTAATGACTAAAACATCTGTGATAAATATGAGCACTCAAGGAGTCCCCAGTGGTACACTGTCATTGTGTTATTAGAAAGCACCCTTGGCAGACACGAGGATCTTACTAGCAAAATGCAGATCTTCCTCAAATGCTCTTTTGTTGTATTTCTCTGTATTCATGCCAACTCCAACTGGATGACCACTCTGAGGGCTGGTGGCTAGACTATGCACAGACAATCCTTGCGGGGGCTTGATGGAAATTTCTATTCTTCAAGGATACAGCATGAACTCACACTGCGACCCAAGTGATGGTACACTGCAAACATATTGCTTTGGTGTGTGTGCTTTGATAGGCTGGCAGTGGAATGCCTTCATTTAAGCTATTCTATTACAGGCCACATGTGTTCACTATTTTTAGCATTTATGCCATACTCCCCAAGGACATTATGCCCAATCACAAGTTAGTCTGCATTTTGCCAAAAGCAGATATAAAAAAAAAAAAAAGAAAAAGGATTCTTCCCTTCTAGAGTTTTGTGAAGGTCCCCTGGGGGAAGAGAGGGCAACATACTAGCCACTCTTCAAAAGGAGAGGCCAGGTTATATTTTAATTATGTAATGCAAATATTAAGGGTTAATTCTTCTTTATGGAATGTATGTTAACTGTTAATTATACCATAAAATGAAGGTTAAAGAGAAATAGCATCCTGAAAGCCATTTTAATCTCTAGAACTTGGAATGAAGGGAAAAGGAAGTCTAAGACCTTAGAGTCCCATGTCTTTGCAATTCGGCTAGAGAGGGCGGGGAACCAATTATGTTATAGTGACCCAATGATGAAAATCAATACTTGGTTTGGGATTCTCTTAGGTAATAAAGGATTATGCCTTTGATCATCTTGATTTCATGCCATGCTCTCCCCATCTACCTATTCAGTAATCACTACCCTCCATCAGAGAAATCACTGCCTGCCCTCCTTCCTCAGGATTTATAGCAGGCTCATCTGCAGGGGCCAAAATTGGGCTATTCTTTGGGACTCTCTGATATTGCTGGCTTCATTAATCTCTGTGTACCCACAGAAACAAGACACTGCTGGACTAAGTGACCATTACCTGTGAGTAATACTTGTGATTGATTTCAAATTACTTCACGCCATCTCTTCCTCTATGTGGTATTAGAGTAAGTGGGGGATTTGGCCTCAGCATCCCTAAGTTTTTAGAGGAAAGGGAATAGAAGGGAGGCCCAGGAGATAATTGGGGCAAAGAAGAATAGAAAGAATAATCCTCTTGTCCCCCCCTACTTCCTCTAAATGCCCGCCATCTGGAAGAGAAGGAAAATAAGCATCACTCCTCAGCTGTGGATCTCAAGTAGTTCCACTCACTGAGCCCATCTTATCCTCTTTAGGAAAGCAAGCAATAAAAAAGGAACAAACACCAGCCTGTTGGAGCTGTACAGTGTGAGATCCAGATCATTCTTAAGTAGCTCTTTTTCAGGATAATTTTCCCCAATCCTCTCATGCTTGGGACAAAGGATTTTGCCACCTCCCCGCAAGCCAGGCCTCTTTAGGGATTTTCTGATTCCTTATCTCAATTACTCACACAAGCACAGCCTTGTGCTCTTCCAGCTCCAGGGCTGGCCAGACCTCAACGCTGGGGCCCCCGTTGGTGGTGACCATTCATTACCTACCTTTTGAACATCTGACGGTACCCTGGAGAGGAAGTCTAGTAGCTCATTATTGTCGATGGAATAGGGATTTCGGAGCTTCTTAGTAAATTTATTTATGCCTGCAAAATAGAAACAACAGAGATCTCTTTATATCCATCCATCTACCTATCTAAATACTTGCCCAACTTGGGGAGGGAGAGTTTTCACAAGTAAAAATTAGTGTAAAAACAATTACTAGACTTCAAGTCATGCACATGTTGCTGTCATGTGGAATCACTCACAAATGCCTCTTCCTGAAGGAAGGGGGGTGAGCTGTGGAAGAGGGGCACTGCCTTCCTCAGCTGTGAAAATCCCATTACAATCCCAGCAGCAGGGCAGCAGAAACACACGCTCAAACTGGGGAGATCATTGGCTTTTTTGGAATACACTGATTAACAGCCGCCTCTGCTATGAAAACAAATGTCCCAAAAGGCCTTCATTAGCCCATACAAGTCCCTGCTTGGAGGTTTTCAACCCAGTGTATCTGTGGGAGATGGGGGGAGAATTTTCTGTTGTTAGAAACTGCAGAGATCTCTCTCCTCCTATCTCCAACTCATTTTCACAGGATCCTCATCTCTCCCTGCAGAACAGAACTTGACATGTTGATTTTGCTTTGATGCCTCAGGAAACTGTGAAAAGTTATTATTGGAAAATTATATATGGACCACAACACTGACATGTGGGTTTGTCTGGGCAATGGAGTACATGCTAATTTAAGATCGGGATAGTGGTAATTAGAACAGGACTCAACATTTAAGATGTCAATACACTGTAGAGATCCATCGGTGGTGGCGGCACGTTGGGTTCCTGGGTTTGCCCAGAACATACTTGCCCAAGGCGGGTCTTCAGAGGGGAGTTCCTCCCAAACACCTTTTGTCTTCTCCTCTGTTTCTTGGAGCCGCTTTGCCTGTATCCAGAGCTCATAAGCTGTAGTGTTTTCACCAAATGTCAACCCTTTTTTCATGTTGAGTTTTAGAAGCAGAAAGAGTAGGTGGCCTTCTGAAGCTTTGCCACAGGGTGCTGGTTTAACAAGGATCCTATCTGAAGGCCTGTCAGTCCCGATGGTGGTGAATGAATTCTTAGCTTAGTTGTGCTCTGAATGGCTCCTACTCAGAAACCAAGTTCAACAGTCCCGAACACATAAAAGGTTTGATGTTTTTCTTTGTTCATTAAATATTACTTTGCTTTCATCTAAGGACTGGACTTCCTGCATGGCATTATACCTGACACAATGCCAACCTCCAGTCCTTTCTTTGGGGGGTCAGATTTACATCTGCTTTGCAAATGGGAGCCAGCCATTGTGCATGAGTAAATGGAGGCTTGGTGGTTGGGCTAAGGAAGGGTCCCAGCAAATGATCCCCTTTCCCTCAAGTCAAAGCTGCACTCTGCCTTTCTTCCCTCTACTCCCTCAGCAAGCTCCATGTCTCTAACTAAAATTCCCCCCAGCATTCCTTTAAATGAAAATACTCTCACTGTGTTATTCTAAAGACATTTAATTGTAGCATGGGCTTTTTGGCAAAAGAAAACAGACAAGGCAAAATGATGAAGGGAGACAAAGACATTGAGAAAAGATATATCTTCTATTGTTAATTATATATAGTGTTCGCATCTGGAGCCTTTACAATGAACAGCAAGGCAGGGATAATATCACAGCCGATCAAAACACTGCATTCTTAGTCACTGAGAAGATTATAAACCTGCACAGTAGCTCAAATGCACCAATAAAGGCAGAAGTAGTCCACAATGCACAGAGACTGCCTATGTTTGAAAAAGTTAAAAATTACTAAGCATTCACGATTGCATGCTTCAAAAGCACACCTTATTTTTAAAGGTATCTCAGTCTTGAATATTTCAATAATTCCATTGTACTATCTATTGTGAGATCAAGGGTCAACAGAATATCACAGATGCCTTGGTCATCTTTAAGGGTCAATGGGGTGACAAAACACAGGTTATGGTGCAGGGATACCTCAGCCCCAGTGCCAACTTCATAATGTAGTGCCTGTGTGATTTCAGGCAAAGCAGTTCACCTTCCTATGGCTCAATTTCTTACAGAAACTTTAATAATAAAGTTCTGCCCTGAATAGTTTGTAGGGTTAGTAGGAGAATCACAACAATAATATAGACAAAAGGGTTCCGCGATCCCACAGTACTGTAGAGGCCTATGACCATCATTGCTGTAGAAATCAGTAACTGAGAAAGACAAAGAAGCTGGGGAGGAGAAAGGCTTTATAGTGTTAGGCATGTGATCACCTGCCCAAATTTGGAAGTTGTGGTTTTCTCCAGTAGAGTGTTAGACATAATTTTTTTTAACTAAACAATATAAATAGAGGGGTATATCTGCTATAAATTTCATTAGCTGGGTGGGGGGAGTGACCGAGTGAGAGCTAAATCAAGGGATGATGTTTGGGGAAGACACTATTGTTAAATGGTCCCAGACCCCAGATTGACTGGATCGGTGGGGAGGAATAAGCCTTCTAATAAAAAAAAAATCACTTGGAGAAAGTCAGAAGAGATGGGAAGCTGCATGGTGGCTTATACATTCGGTAATTTCAGAATAACTGCTTGAAACAAAATAGAACTATTTTTCAGATATTTTTAACAAGGATGCTCCATGAGCAACACTGCAGCAGGTCTGGAGCAGAGAACACTTGCTTGGTCATTTGCCAAACTTTGAAGGCCTTCCACGTAAGAGATACAATGCTGTCAAATGGAGATATGAAGCTAAACAGCTCCTGGTTCCTTCTTGCAAAGCACTCAACATTTAGTTGTGGATAGGTAATATATACAATACTGTATTATTGTTTGAGACTTGAGCATCCTCAGGGGGTCCTGGACCCAATCTCTGAGGAAACTGAGGGGCAACTGTACTAGCCTTCCTCGTGGTGGGAAGGATTCAAGAAACAAATCCGAGTGTTCACCAGGGTTTAACAGCTGACCGCAGCATTCAACTTACATGAACTTAAAAATGAACAAAGCATAAGCTAAAGGATTTTGATTCATATCTGGTTAGGGGCAGACAGCAAATTTAAGATGTAAGTTCTAAATGTGAATTGTAATTGGATTTGGAAAATAAGACTTATAAAACAATTGGGAAAAAATCAGATTATCCAATCTACATAGAAAATATGCAGTATATAAAGTATTCAGGGAAATACTTTTGCAAAATCTACCTTCTCAGTCACTGTGCCCTTACATAGGCCCATGCTCTTTCCCAAGGCCCAAAGTGCAAGCATTATTGCAAACTAGGCAAACCACACAAACAAGTCTAGGCATGGATGTGAGACTTTAACCACGTATTAAATCAGATCCCTGAGGATGAGGTCAGAATATTTTTTTTCTTTTCCTGGATTTGCTACAAAGGAGGAAGGTTTAATATTTTTATCTCCTAAATATCACAGAGAATGATTGGATTTTTTTTTTGTGTGTGTGTGGGTATCAGGGGTCGAACTCAGGACCTCACGCGCCAGCAGGCGCCCGTGCTGCTGAGCGATATCACCGGCCCTTTTTTCGTATGTGGGTACTGGGAGTCGAACTCAGGGCCTCACATTTGCCAGGCAGGCGCTTATGCCGCTGAGCCATCTCACCGGCCCGAATGATTGGATTATACCATCAAAATCTTCCAGTTTTTGTATTGTTATGAGTCATTCTAATTTTCCCGTGGCTCTTCCCATTCCTGAGCGCCCAGCTTTGGCTCTCCTTATCAGTGTGGTTCTACCTTTGTAGTTTCTCTTAATGATTCTAGAAAGAAAAGTTGTAGATTTTACCAAGCATCTATGGCCTCTCCACTACACATTAAAGATGCATGCAGTGCAGCCTCTCATCTTTGTGAGTTCCCTGAACATCTTGAAGAACCTTAAAGCGATGGTAGAGAAAGAACTTAGCAGTCCCAGGAGAAAGGCTGCCTGCTTATCCAGTGAAATTTCCACAGTACACTCTCCTTATATCAACCTAGAGCCCACCCAGAGACAGACACAAATATTCACAAAGCTGCTTATGCTTTGCCCAGTTCCTAGCATAAGTAGTAAATTGAGTCATTACATTTATTTCAAGTTCGCCATGTTTGTTTGTCCTTTTTTAATAGCAGCTAAACTTTATACTGGTACCCCATTTCCCCTGGTAAATAACAGCTTCCTCTCCTTTCTGGCATTGGGTAGGTAGTCACAGGCTGCCCCCCAGCCCCTCTTTCTCCCTCCCTACTGCTTCTGGATTTAAAAATGAGATTAAGTTACTTTTTCCTGCAGGAAAGATGAAGTGTGGGGAGCAACCGAGCAGTGGCCAGATCTTTTACCTTTCATAAAGGGCAAGACGCAGGTGTTTGGTGCAGTGTTTGAACTGCAGTGTTTCCGGAAAATTACTGGGCCACAGACATATATTATGTAAGGGAATTTATAGCTGGGAAGGTCCAGAGGGAAATGGCATGCACAATCACATTTTTATTTGATCACAATTAAGCAAGAGACCTATAAATATCAGTGCTGATCATTCGAGCAACTGGCCATTTCAGGGAGGTCCTGGAAGTTTCTGTTCCCCAAATACTTTCCTCAACCTCACATTTAATTGCCAGCAAGAGCATGTTTAAAGTTTATAGTCACACTTTAAAAATGAGTAATTGGTTCTTACCTGGAATTGATGGCCAGCAAAAGGACCATGTCAAACTTACCCCAGATTAAAATGATGTACCGCAACGGAATCAAGTACAAAATGATGGTGGCCACCGCCAGAACCAAACAGGCCAGCAAGGAAAGGAAGGGGACTGTCCAGTTAAAGGTGCTGTGGACAAAGACCAAAGTGTCATTTCCCCTGGGGCTCAGCAACCTCCACACTGTCATCATGTCTAGGGTATTTCAGGTTCATGGTTATATCAATAAAAAAAATCTGCTAAAAGTTTCTTTAAACGCTTAGAGATAATGTACATTGTATTTATGCATTGAAATATCACACTGCCAGTGGTAAATATACATTTATCATTGTGTGTCAATTAAAAAAATAACTTGAGAAAAGTCTGCTAAACTGATTGGGGTACTTGAAAAACATGAGCAAGGAGGCATCACGAGACAGTGGTTGCATTTGTTCTCTGTGTTCACGTGTATGAAAAGGAGACCAGAGCACAGGATGTGGAAATGAACATACTGCAGAGTCCGGTGTAGTCCCAGAAATCCAGGGTACTACAGGGAATTCACAGGTGCTTGAGCAATTCCTAACTAGTCATCTTCAAATCCATATTTACCAGTCAATCCTTGGCCTTATACTATGAATATAAAAGAATTTCTTGTTCTAGTTTTCTTTGGGGAGAGGGACATTGGGTAATTCTGGGGAAGTAGCGTATTATTATAATCAGGCATTTCATGTATTTGTATTATAATGCTCTTAATAATTCTGCCAAATAAACATTCTCCCATTATGGATGAGAAAAATGAGGCTGAGAGAGATCTAACCTGTGTAGTTAAAATTTTATGAATAGTACAGAACTCCAGGTACCTCACCTGAAGACTATATCAGTATTTATATGTATTAACTGTCTCACTTTGAGTTATAAGCAAACTGGAACACCTTCAAATATCCTTGTTGGTTATTTTAGCTGGAAATTAATGAGAAGTTATTTCCTTGTCTAGAAGTTTTAGTGTTTAGGAGAGTGCTTAAGAAAATTGATTTGTAAGCCAACTGACTTGGGTTCCAGTCCAGGATCTATTTCTAATAAGCTGAGTGACTTTGGAAAATTGACTCATTCAATCTGAGATATAATTTCCTGCCTACAAAACAGGCATAACAATACAGGGATCACAGATTTTGCTAGAATTAAACAGGATCTTGCCTTTCAGTAGTTAGCTCAGTATATGGCACATTGTAAACTGCACCCCTCCCCATAAAAAAGAAAAGCAATTAATTACTATTTGTGAATTTTCCCTGTTGCTGTTTTGCTTGAGCTTGTCGTCTGTTTTCAAATGTCTCTTTGGAGAGTAAAGAAATCAGTTCTTTATCATGTTTATTGTAAGTATTTTTCCAGGTAGTTGCTGTATGGTTTGGATCTACTTTGTCTCCTCAAGGTCTCATATGCTCAGAGTCTGGGCTTTTGGAAAGTGATAGGATCATGCAGGTGCTGTCCCTGACTTGCTGTTCAGAGGTGGGGCCTGGCCAGAAGAGGCCTGTCGCTGGGGCTGTGCTTTGGGAAGTGTGTCTCCTTCCTGGCCTTCCCTGCAGGCTCCCTCCCTCTGCTTCCTGGCTGCGATGGTGTGAGCAGCTTCCTTCAGCTTCCACACCATTCCTGCCTTTGGGCCAGCCAATCATGGACTGAAAACGTGTGCCCAATTAGAGCTCTCTTCCTTCAAGTTGTAGGTGTCGAGTATTGTGTCTCAGCATGGAGAAAGTACTAAGACAGATGTGCTATCCTTTATCACCTTCTCCAGTCCATTTGTGGTTTTTGCTGAATTCACAAAGATCTCCCTGAGTTCAGTAACATGACACTGCCAATTCAATTTCCTCACTCCTTTAAAAATTTCAGAAGGCACCACATCAGAAAGTACATAAAGATGGAAGACATCTGTCTTACAGAAAGTATTAGACTTCTATATAGAAAAGTCTAAAACAAACTGGAGAGAAAAATGACTAAAAATGATGAAGAGACCAAGTTCATATTTTGGAAAATTGAAAATCTGTCAAAATAGCCATTGTCTCCCAATTGATGCAATCATAATAAAGGTCCTACTAGTTGTGTGTGTGTGTGTGTGCATGTGTGTGCAAGTGTAAGGTGTGTCTTGTGCATCTGTATTGAAGGCTAGAATGCAGATGGGTCCCAGACTCTCTCAGCCTGTCCTATTTTCCTTCCCAACAGCCAACTCCATGGTCTAACGTGATTCTTTCTAAGTTCCCACAACCTTACTGTTGAAATGATTTCACTGGATTGAAAACATAGAGGAAGAAACACAATTTATCAACAACAATACCCAATATTTTAAGGGATTATTATACGCCATCCCCTGGTTTATATGTACTCATTCACTTAATTGTCCTAAAAATGTTAAATAGTAGGAGTTGTTGTTATTGTCATTCTCATGCTACAGATGAGGACGCTGAGTCATAACAGTTAATTCAGCTGTCCAAGATTATTTCTAGCATGTGACAGAACTGGAATTTAAGCTAAAAACTTTTCCTCAAAAGCCTCTGTTCACTGCTTTTGCCATAAATATTTAGAAAGTATAAGAAGGCACATGATACTTATTCAATCCAGTTGAATGTTCCTATATAAATGATGACTTATTTCAGACACTAATAGCAACACTTGTAACACTCAAAAAACTTATTGGACTTTTCTCCCAGTTAGCAGGGAGCACCTGTGGTGTGGATCTTCCACAGAACACACATGGTTAGAGATCTTTGGTGAGTCTATACCTTCCCATCACACAGTCAAACAATTTGTAAAACATTTTCACAGTCTTTACCAATTTTCCTAAAATAGGAGCTCCCTAAATTCTAAAACCTTTTGTCTTGTGTCATCATGAAACATACTGACTAAACTTCTTAATGAAAAATTCAAAGAATCCCTTCCATTCTTTCAACCATGGGGCTCACCACCATGCAAAGATAAGGTGATCTACATTTCAGACACTTAGCAAAAATGATTGCACTCACATCTAATGAGATGGGTCCAGGGCTTCTCTCTAGGTCCTTCCTCAACTGGCTGTTCCACTACACTGAATTTTGTGTCAAAGAATTCATTATTTTCCTCATTCCCTAGGCTAAGACAAATGAAGTCTTCTGCCTCTTCCCATGGAAATAAATCAAAAACAATTGGTCATAAAGTGCTCTCCACTTTTCTTCTGTGATGCCTTCTAACATTTGCTCTCCTGCACACCAGAATGGTCCTCACTAGCTGATGAATGAATCCTCACACCTGGCCTCTGGTCCTCTCCTTAGTCTTTCTGCCTTCACTCTTTCTCCTTTTTAACAGGCTACCCCCAGATTAAACACAAAAGGCATCAATCGAGCATCTCCAGTGTCCTTCCTGTTATTCCAGCTCCACCTCACCTGATTTCTCATCTTGATGGTTTAGAATTTCTCAACATCATTTGTGAGCTAGGACAGTTCTACTTCATATGGATGTACCTTCTAACCTTTTGTCTGGAACATCTACAGGAATGATTTTCCAGTCCTCCTTGGTCTCCCTTAATCTCATCTCCATGGAGATTTGCAGAGGCACCCACAGACACAGAGCTTAGAAGGTATTACCCCATAATTATGGAAGATACAATATGCATCACTCTTCTACCCATGCTGTCTGCTACAATATAAATGCTGCATATTGAGTAAATGCTTCAGTCTGATATTTACATACATTTCTATTTGTGTAATATTAGAAAAGGTGATTAAAGAAGGTAGGGTAAGGAAAAGGAAATCCAGCTTATTCCATGTATATGCAACACCAGTAGGGTTTTCCCAATCAGTAGCAAGGAAGGTTTGCTCTAAGACTTTTATGGAAGTCTATTTATTTGCTAGTTGTCAAAAGTTGGGTAAAAGTTTTCCTGGTTCTTAAGCACTGAATTACAATAGAATTCCAATAGAGTCACACATGAAATCACACTTGAATGCCCAGCAGGGACTTTAAGGTCAATGAAATAATGAATGGCCAAAGAATTAATAGGAGTTGAGCCTCAGGAGCCTTCCTGTGTTGCAGCTGGGCAGAACAGTACTCTGTTCATGAGCTGAAATCCGCCTCAGACATGTCCACCCCAGCTGTGCTGGGCACAGCTGCCCTTCAGAAGCCCTGTAGAGCTGAGAGCTGTTTAAATCACTCTGCCCTCTTCTCTCAGCAGACACATTTCCTCTAACATCATCAACTGTACAACAGCTACATTTGTGTTGTCGAGACATTTAAGACTGGACACAGTTTTACCAAACAACATGCTCTTCCTTCCTTGCCCCCACTCCACATCCTCTTATCCTCCTTGCCACTAAGACACCCTTCACTCTTTTTTTCAACACTGACTTTTCCATCCCCTCAAATCCCTGCATAATGTCATCTCCTGCCATTGCCACTTCCACCTCCTATGGCAGGGACATACTAAGTCCCCTGTCTTACTGAATGTACTTCACTGTCTTTTGGCTTTGAGTCTTTGCACAACGGCTCACACCTACTGAGTCCCCCAATCATCCAGTCTCTGCCTTGCTCTTTTCTGATTCTCACAGATGCTGATATGCTGTGGCTTCTTCAGGCTTGCCCTCTGTCTGTCTGTCTCTGACATCCTTTCCTAGGGTGGTCAGACCTTCCCTCCCATCCTATCTGATCACTACCTTGAACTCGTGCTGCTGAATTCTAGTTGGCTGTCACTGATTTGCCCTCATTGAAAACTAAGTTCCTAGAGGAAAATCACGTTACAGTGCAAGAGTGAAGAGAACAGGCTCAAATCCAAGCTACATGGCTGTCATCTTGGAGTAGATATTTAATCACTTTGTGTTTCAGTATCCTCGTCTGTAAAATGAGGTTATTAACAACCCTTACTGCATCATATTGTTGGAATGATTTAATCCAACTCCCTTAGGCAACTCCTCAAAGCAGTTCCTATCGGTAAGGACTTAGCACAGTGCCTGGCCCATGTCACATTAGTCGACGTTGCTATTGTTATTTATCATGGATACATTTCTTATGTTTAGACCACGTCGGTGCTTAAAGCTCTGTAACTGATAACTAAGAAAACAAATATGCAAATACAATACTCTTCTTTTTATTGCTGTCAAATATATTTTGGTGAAACACATTTTTGAAAGTAAATTCAGGAATCATTTGTCAATTATATGGAATTCATGAAGAACAAAGCAGATGGGTTTCAACATATGTAGGAAAGTCCCGCATTTCTTTAAATTTTCCTCTCTTAAATTGTTAATAATGGAAAAATGTGTAAATTCATTTAGCACTCATCAAATTTATTTAAAGGTGGTTTTTAGCCTTTTTTTTTTTTTTAAAAAAAAAAACATGTTTACAGTGCTGATGGTACAAGGGCATTCAATGCAATTAGCTTGACCACGCAGCTGAGAAAGAACAGCATTGAGAGTTGCATATTAACAATTTATATTGCCTGATGTTAATCATCATTTATTGGATTCCCTGCCTTTTGATGTAGAAGACTTTCAGCTGGCTTTTAGCACTAATTTTAATCTCCTCCTTACCCACACAACTTTAAAAACAATATCTTCTTTAATGAAATTAGAATGACCCCTCATACACTGGCCATTAAAGTAAATTTTAATTCTTAAGACATACTCGGCACAATTCTGGATTAAATGAAGAAATGGGTTTATCACCCAAAAGAAATGCTAAAATCCTCTTTGTGCACTAGTATCAAATGACCAAGTTATGCAGATTTAAAACGTGCAAAATAAAACAAAAATCATAAATCATGGAATCATTCTTATCTAGGATGCCATTAAATAAGTTAACCTTTATGCCCAAAGGTAGAATAAAGCAAATTATGGACTGGATTTGAGTGAAGCCCAGCATGACTCTTATTTTCACAGATGAAGTCTTTATTTGTGGTGCTAGAGATTGAACGTGGGGCCTGCACATGAAGCTTCACCCCCAGCCCATTTTTATCTTTTCAAACGGGGGCTAAGCTGTAGAGGCTACGGTCAGACTCGATATTCCCCTGCTTCCGTCTCCCAGAGTGCTTGGCTCACAGTGCTGCAGCACACACCCCACTTCACAAATGATTTATTCAACACACAGCACGCTCATTCATCTGCATATCAACTGCGACTGCTTTTACACTCAAACAGCAGAGCTGCTATAAGTCCATAACGCCTAAGAGGATGAAAATATTTACTCTCTGACCCACTGCAGAGTGTTTGTCAACCCCTGTCCTAAGACATCCATGGTGAGGTGACTTCATGTCTCTCCATCCATAACACCACTCGTTATGGAATATTTTTTGGAGAACTGAGAAAAACATTCACCAAGGCCTTTACTGTGTTCTGAAGTTCAAACAAAAAAGGCTCCCTTAGAATTCATTTGCTTTCTTTCTTATTTTTGAATAACGGAATCTATTTTTTAATCTATAATTCATCACCCAAACCAGATATTTTTCAAAGAGAGGACACTATTAATAGTTATGTCAGGACAACTAGTGTAAACTGAGCTGGATGCTCCCCCGCTCTGCGGCACCACCCCACTGTGAAGCTGAGGAGCCAAAGTCAAACCTGGCTTAGGAAACGCCATCCTTCGCTTTGTTTTTATTTTGGATTCTCTGCTCCCATCTCTTCTCCCCCTACGTCTTTTGTGAGTAGCAGGTCCACTTCCAACACCACAGCACACATTCAGAACTTACTTTTTAATTCTTTCTCCAAAAGAAGCTATTTCCTCCAAGATGTTTTGAACAGTTGACACAATATCCTGTACCATATAGAATCTCTCAATTAGTCCCTTTTTCTCAGATTCCTAGGAAACATAAAGGCAAGATACATTTCAATGATTTCATTTTATCACAGAAATGATACCATGGATTTTTACCACTATAATGATTTTAAGAGATGAATTATATATTCACAATATAAATGTTTATGGCTGCAAAAGCAAAGATTCTTGGTCCACTCATCCATGAGGAAGCTGGAGGTGATAGGCGGAAGCCCCTGCAAACTTCTTCAGAAATGCTCCAGTGGGCAACAACATGGTATGATAAGAGACACACTTAATACGCTTCCTAGGACTGTGGCATCTTAGTCAAATTCTGCTGTATTTTAAATCAGGGTTTCAACATGTTGCAGGCCCGAGGAACATTTCAATCACCCTTTTGCATTCACCTCAGAAACAGAGCAAGCACCTGCAGAGGGAGCAATGAGATCATGTACTGCTGGGTGCGGCCCACCCGTGTGATTCCCTAGGTAGGAGGGTACCAGACTGAAGTTGGAAGGAAATACAAATTCATCTTCCTCAGTCTCCAGCTCTACATGTAAAATGGAATTCAGTTGTCTAAAAAAAAATTACCCTTTACTTTGCATATAGAATTCTTTTTTTTTTTTTTTTTTTTGGTAGCACTGGGAAATGAACTCACATCCTTTCCACTGAGCTCAAATCTCAGCACTTGTTTTTGATTTTGGGACAGGGTCTTGCTACTTTGCTAAGTTGCCCAGGCTGGATTCAAAGTTGCAATCCTCCTGCCTCAGCCTACTAGAGTTCTAGGATCACAGGCTGTATTACCATTACCATGCCCTGCTTGAAAGATCTTAAAGGTGTTTTACCCATGCTAGTTAACTATAATTATATAAAAATAGCAGAAAATATTCAAATGTCTGAGGAAAAATATTCTTCTGAAAGTGATAACTATACACTGTTTCTTATATTCTGATGATATGCCCACCTCCCTGTGAACTTGGCTATATCTCAAATCTAGTCAGTGTCCTCTTCACTCCTGCCTCTCTGGGTCACTAGAGACACTACATCTGCCAGATGAAACCTAAAACCTCAAACAACTCTACTAAACTTCTTTCCTATCTAGAGTTTTACATGGATTAGAATTGTACTGTATTATTGAGCTAATGCTTCCAAATTTAGCAAGACATTCCCATAATACCCTCTGTGCTGCAAAAGAGGAAAAAAATCATTTCATCTTGTATTCCCAACTCCATCCAGCTGGAGCCATGGATGGAGAGAAGGAGCATCTACCATCCCGTAGGGAACACTTGTAAATTCACCAAGATGGTGGACCTGTGAAAAAGCACAAACTTCCCTTCTGCACCTGCCGCCCTTGTTTATGATGTTTTGACTTGAACAGAGCAAGGAGAAAGGCTACCTCCACCTCTCCACTAAAGGGTGCTAAAACGGATTCAGAAGCTTTTACCCTCTGATCTACACTCTTATCCAATCATTCAGTACACTTTAATAGACAAGGAAAAAACAGGTCCATTGTTTCTTCTTACAACATCAAAGCTGCAAAACATTTCTACTTTTTACCCTCATTTAAAATTCTTATTTTTCATCACTATAACTCTTCAAGCAGTTTGTGTTAAAAAATTAGCTATTCTGCCAGAGCGACCTAATTCATGCTCAGCAATCCGCTGACATCTGTGAAAGGGCACAGTGGTGAAAACCCATCTCTGTCTATCACATCAGTACCCGTGTTTATAAAGGAACATTTGAAAGCACTGGGGAATGTGACCCAAAGGGCAAAAGTGGCTTCTTCCTCTCAGCAGCCTTGAGTTTAGGTCAAAACAATTTCATGGAAAAATGACTTAAATTTCCATGTGGCTCAATGTCACAAAAACCTCCTACTTCAGTTGTGTGATTTTTCTTTTTCCGATGAAAAAATAAAATACTGTACTGAGGTTCTGGCTGTGAAGAAAGCACAGTTAGTACACAAACTAAAAAATGATTCTCACAAAGTCTTTTTAGTTTTTGATGAATCTTATGTTTCAACTTGAACATTTAGTATCCAAAAAATTAGGCCGAAATGTCCCACAATACCAATCGAGAATAAAATAATTGTCCAGACTTGTATATTTTTAATAGTAAGATTAATCAAAATATGTTTTAAATATGTATCGGCTGAAAACTTGATCTTATTAAATTGATCTTATTAACTTGATCTTATTAAATCATACATAACATTTGACTTCAGAGTTAATTTTATGCCATTTATGCCCTTGCATTTTTTTTTGTGTGTGTGGGTACCGGGGGTTGACCTCAGGACCTCGCGCGCCAGCAGGCGCCCGTGCCACTGAGCGATATCACCGGCCCTTTTTTCGTATGTGGGTTCCTGGAGTCAAACTCGGGCCCTCGTGCTTGCCAGGCAAGCGCTTATGCCGCTGAGCCATCTCACAAGCCCTGTCCTTGCTTTTGTAAATAAAACAATTCTACCATCTCTAGCTCACTTCCATTCATGAATAGCTTCTAACAGAGATTTTACTTTGCATATTAGTCATTTAAAATAGAACTATAAAAGTATTTCAGTTTATTATCATAAATATATTTTTCCAAATCAAAAACATAATTTGTGTACATTAAAATGTATATAACCAATAATCACACATGATACATATTCAAATATCTTAGTTTGTTTTCTAGCTCTATAATCCTGTGTCGCAATTCCTTCACCAAAATTATACATTCTAATGTCATCTTTTCACTTCTAATATTTCATAAAATTGTTCTTAATCAGCTTCATTGTTGCATGTAATGGTCATTAAACTGACATCTTAATCGATTCCACTGTAGACTATAATTAATTAAGAAATACTTTCTCTTAAAGGAATTAGTAGCATGAAAACTCACACAAAAATATTATAGAAAATATTCTTGATTCTCTATTTTAACTACTAAAATATGTATATTTTAACTGCAATATGAAGCACATTATATTTTTGTATCTATTCATATGAACTTTCAAGTAGCTTTCATGATATATAAGACGTATCTGATTCGCTTAAACATTTCAGATGTATTCTGAAAAATCAATGGTTTCTCAATTTCTTTCCATTCCTAGGTGGAATGTATTTTTATTCTATTAAAAAATCAAAATATTTTCCCCACTGCTTTGACATAATCTAAAGTATAAGCTCAGAATTGATTTCTCAGAATTTAAAATTTAAATCATACATAGCATTTGACTTCAGAGTTAATTTTGTGCCATTTATGCCCTTGCTTTTGTAAATAAAAAAATTCTACCATCTCTAGCTCACTTCCATTCATGAATAGCTTCTAACAGAGATTTTACTTTGCATATCAGTCATTTAAAATCTCTCAATGATGACCAAAATGTGTCAGAAATTTTAAAGATTTCTTTTTTTCACTAGAGTCCAAAAGCTTTCGGGGATGTCTAGGTCAGCAATGGCTAATCTATGGCACACGTGCTGCAGCCAGCTGTTTGCCATCACTAAAAGCTCTAAAAGGTTCGCCACCATTGGTCTAGGTTAACTGAGAGCTCCTCAAAGGTTCAAAAATTCCCAAACTCAGATTTATGATGGTCAATAAAAACATAGTGTACACTGTTATGCTAAAACTTATATTTGATATAACTTTGACACAAAGCCTTGTTATACCATATTGTACATATTGTACATATCTAATATCTATAAATGTGAATATTACACAACTTTTAATTCAATTGGTGGGGCAACAGCAGTTGAATGGATATAATCCTGAGAAATGAGAGCACTGTTGCCAATCCCAAGTACATATTTGCCTCATACTAACAGGTTCCTTCATTTTGGAAGAATACCCAATTAGCATGGGGTTATTATGCTCCTGCGGAATTTACATTCATATTGCCACTACAAAGTTAACCCCAAATCTAAGAGTTTAAGTTTGCAATGGCAATGTAGACATCAGAGATTTTATTATTTGTAAAATTTACCTGCAAGGGGCTGGAGGTGCATCTCCGTGGCAGAGTAGAATCTTAGCATATGGAGGCCTTAGTTCAATTTCCAGCAATCTAAAAATAATTACTACTTGCAAATGCTTTATTTCATTTTGATTCTGGCTACTTTTCATTCTCTTGTCAGCACAATGGCATAATTCTGCATATATTTAACATACAACTACTTAATAATTTTTCAAACTTCCCCAAAACCATTCTGAAATGGCAGCTTAGCACCTATATCATATTACAGGCTCAGGTCACAGCCATGGGACAACACACAGGTAGGCTCATGTGGCTGACAGGACAGAGCTAGCTATCAGTTACTCACCCCTGTAAAGAAGAAAATAGATGGGCTATTTCTGATTGATTGTTAGTTATAACCTGGGGTTATTCTTTGACAACTTTGGTTCATGACTTTATGAGGTATGATGGAAATATACAATGAATATTTAAATTTAAAAATAAAATTACTACAGCAAAAGACACTCCCCTTTTAGATCCTTCTCCTCACCTTGAACATATTTTATCTCATAGTTCGTGCCATTTTCTGAAGCAGATCTGGAAGTACTCTTTCAGAAATGTCTTTAGTTATGCTGCCCCTGTTGTCTGTCTCTTGAACCTATTCTAAAATCTTTTAACTTAAGTGGTCATTTTGACTTTGGAGAAGAGCCAGAAGTCACACAGTACCAGATCCAGCGAATAAGACAGATGAGGACACACTCATGTTTTTAGGAGCCTGCCTATCCATTCAATGGCACTTAGCATCATATTTTTGATCACACGTCATTGAAGATATTCACAAAAGTGGACTTCCAGGATTGCTTGAGATAGTGGCAAGAATGACGGAACAAGTGTGCTTGAAGTGGAATGTTTTGAGGGCTATTAATGCCAATGTATCTTTACTGTATTAATATTTTTAAAATTTAAACTAGATCCTCTATTCAAAGTTTCCACCTTCTCAACATTGCTGTACTAGTGACTAAGTTTTCAGCACATGGACCCTTGTGGGAGGAACACACTCAACCCAGAACCAAACCATAGGCATGATCATGGGAAATTTTCACCCTCTTTGAGTTCCAATTGCATTTCTAGAAATGGAGATCATAATCCTTGCACTGATTAGAGTGTTAGAGGAATTAAACATTATCACATATATAATTTACCTTGCATACTCTTGGTGGCTCTTAAACATAAGTTCCTTCCATTCAAGAAGGCAACTTTGTCAAGAAGACAAAGAAGAAACAACCTTTTGGCTCATTCAAAGAATACCAGGGTTAATTTAAGTTTCAAAAGAAATGATCTTCCAGGACAAGTCTACTCATGCTGCCCTCAGTTGTATGAAAGATCATCTGGCAATTCTCTGTGCATCATGCTGGCTTTATTTACACGTTTCAGGTTGAACTAGGGAGTGTGGTGGTAACAAACACATTACATCTGCTGCTGCCACCAAATTGCCTAGGAAGAGTAAGAGTGACTCATTCAGAAAGACACAACCACTGTCACACGTGTTTACGTTTTTCCTTAAAGTGGACGCTTCTAATTTTTACAAGGAAATGTATAATAAAAATAGTGGTGGCCACTGGTATTATTAAATGAATGAACAAGATAATTGTGGCTCAACATACAGTTTTATGTTATCCTATTTGAAAATAATTAGATTTTACTTGTCATTACAAACCTCAAGAAAGACAGAGGCATAACTAAAATTCACATGATTTAAGGTCAACTTTATAAGCAAGCATGTAGCATCAAATAATCACAGCCATGATAGCATGACAGTTTTATAATCCAGAAATCAAGTTTCATAAGCTTCCTTATTTTTTAAATATAAGATTTAAAGTATACTGATTATAACATATTGAGAAACTCCAACTGTGTACCTAAAAGTATATATTACATAAAGTGTAAGATCACCATTTTAAATTGTTCATTTGTTTATTAATGTCAAAAGGATTGAGTCTTTTGACTGAGTTTTGTACGCAATTGAATTAAGAACAAATATGTGCCTGTGGCATCACGTAGCTGTTCTTTCTTTAAAAACAAAACCCTGAACATACAGAATAAGTTAGAAGGTGAGTGTTTCTTTCCTTACGGCCCCACTGCCTTCCTGTGTCTCCAATGAGCATAGCTATGTAGGTGCAATAAACTAGCTTGGAGCCTCTGGGAGAGAATTAACACCATCAAAATGAACTTACAACTGAGAATTAATTATATAAGCAGTGTGTTACTTCAAATCTTTCCATCATGTTCTGATTTAGAAAAACTCTCATTTCTCTATTAATTATATAAGCACAACCAGAGATATATTCCTGTAAACTGACCCCATCAAGAAAAATCCTTTTGACAAGCTGAAAAATTGAGTAGTGTTTCCAAAGGATGCACAGGATTCCCAAAGGTGACTAAAGCAAAGTTTTTATCACCAAGATCCTCCCAGCAGTTTCCACTACCTAGATCAGTAATGCAAAAATGTGACTGTGGACAACAGGTATATGTGTGGTGTGTTTCATTCCACTGAGTAGTAAGAGCCTGGAATTTGAAAGCTTGAAGAATTATCAACCTTAGAAATAGACTGAGTGGCAGTGAACATGAAAATAAAAACTCAGTATCTGTCACAACAAAGAATATGATGCAGTATTTCTGATATATGAAGTTAGGAGTTGTTCTTTGGGAATCCCAGCTTAATGCACTGGGAACTATCTCCAGGATTTCTTCCCATCATGTGTTTTCTGGGTATGCAGATACACACACACACACACACACACAGCTATGGTACATACTATTAAAATGAGGGAGGGGACTAGTATTCTTTCTGAAAAGTGTTTCTTTCTCGATTCTTTTACTTTAGGGAAATAAATATACAACAGTGTTGAGATTTTTGCAAATTTCTGCATGGTTTCATATGGCTCTATGTATCTGTTCTTTATATAAAGTCCTTACACACTATGCTGGTCTCTACCCACATGTGTTTTTAACTTACAACAGGAATCTTCTCTAGTAGCAAATGAAAGATTGAAAAGTAAAATGAAAGAACAGCATCAGGAAGAAAATATTGGTAACACAAAAATTTTCAAAAGTTTAAAAAATATTTGAAATTTAGTTGCAGGTGGAATGATTTTCCTGTAGTTTCTCTCAGCCAACTGATAGAATGGCATGCCAGCAAAGGTTATGAATGCCAGAAAAGGTAAAGAGAGAGAACAGTTTTCTATATCTGTAACCACTATAGATAAATAAACAACTAACCTGGAGTTGCTGATTTTGCTTTATGCATCCTTTAGCTTTCTTCCAGGTGAGTCAAGAGGATATAGGATACAATATTTTTATGATCAAGAAATGCTAAAAGTAAATATTACCTGGAAGTTTGACTGAAAGACTAGCTTCTATTAGCAGACATGAAACTCCCAGGACTTCTTTACTACCCAACAGAGTTTACAAAGTAGGAATCATATGGCACTAGAGTGTGTAGTATATGATGTGTACCTTGTCCATGGTCACGGTCTTTGCACTTATGGAGGCTCTGTTTTAGTTTTCAGTCACTATAACAAAATACTTGAGAGAAACAACTTAAAACAGGAAAGAGTTATTTTGTCTCATGCTTCCAGAGGCTTCAGTCCATGGTTGTCTGACTCCACTGTTCCTGGGCCCATGGTGAGGCCATGGCAGCACAGAAGATGAAAAGATTACTCAGAGACGAGACTTAGTCTGAACATGGAGAAGCCCAGAGTGGCTATCTCAACCAGAAGCACCCAGCATTAGGGAGACTCCCAGGAGTAGCACCAAAGTTCAGAACTCTCTGGCTTTCATTTGGAATATCCGTGTAAGAGAAAAAACAGAAGAAAAACAGTTTGGGCAAGGAACTGTCTCCAGGCTACGCAGTTTTTTGGGAAAATGGGAAAGACAATGGCCAGACACACATGCTTTAGTAATCTAAACTTTTAGTTGGTTAACCACTCACTCCTCACAAAGCCTGTGCTTTCGCCCCTCAGTTTAACCATTCACTCCTAGGCCAAGTCCCCCAAGTGAGGCAGAAACATCATGGGAGAGGGATGTGGCAGGGGAAAGCTGCTGACCTCCTGGTGGTGAGAAATAAAAAGCCAGAGAGGAAAGGGCTAGAGATAAGATAAACCCCCTGAGATCACACCTTCAGGACCCAATCCCATCACTGAGGTCCTACCTACTAAGCTTCCATCACCTCCCAATAATGCCATCAAACCATTAATCTATCAATGAATTAATCTACTGATAAAATTAGATCTCTTAAGATCCAGTCATCTTCCAAAAGCTCTTCCTCTAACATTGCTGCAGAGGGGATCGATCATCTAACACAGGAGCCTCGCTGAGGATATTTCACATTCAAATCATGACAGGCTGATACAGAAAAATAATGTAGGGAAAACAGATGAATAAATGAATGATACGTTTCCTTTGTAACACTGTGGTACAGTAAAAATAAAAATAAGACTGAAGTCAGAAGACCTGGCTATCAATCCTGATGAATCTCAGACCTATTAGTTAATACTCCTTAACCTGGGTTTGCCTGTTTGGAGGTTGAAGTAATAATATCATAAGTAATAGTTTGAGTACTAAATGAACTACAGGAGGTAAAAACAGCCTGCTCTACTGAATATTCTAAAATACTGATAATTTTTACAAATCTGATTTAAATCAGTCTATTCATCATGGTTTTGTTTTAAATTATTGCTTTTATTACTTTTTCCTTAAGGAAAACATACTGTTCCCATGTTTTTATCAATCAATAATTATCTACCAATTATCTGGTTTTTGTTTGTTTTGAGTCAAGGCCTAGGTATATAGTCCAGGCTGGCCTTGAACTCACTATATGTAACCCAGGGTGGCCTCAAACTTTGTTGGGAATACAGATATATGCAATCATACCAAGTCTATCTATTAACTTGTAAACTTATTGGGTAAGTGGGACCTAGCGAAACACATTGAAAATAGGGTTATTTCATTAGGAAAGACAAGAAGAACAGCTACTATACTTCAGAAAAATGACATGGATAATTGGAGTTCAATGTCCAGTGTATTGTTCTACCTAAGCTTCAGATAATTTTAGGCAATGAGAAATCGAACACCTTAATGCACCACGGAATACTTAAAAATCAGAGGCTCTGAATCTGTTTCGGTTGGACAGTACACATCAGTTAACAGAAGCTATCTTAGTCACTTTCTCATTGCTGAGACAAAATACCTGACCCCCAAAGTTTAAGGAGGAAAGGTTTATTGTAGCTCACAGTTTGTAGAGGTTTCAGTTCATAGTTGGTTGGCTCCAAGGCAGGGTGGCATGGCAAAGGGGCTTCAGAGAGGAGAAACAGTTCATGGCAGGCATAAGGCAGCAAAGTAGGGGAGAAGCAGCAAGTGACAAGCAGCAAGCTACCCTCTTTCCATCCATTATATTCTATCTACTCATACCCAGGGTAGGGCACCCTTAATCCTAGCATTGCATCATGAATCAATATCAGTGTCACATCCTTGATCCCAGCATCAAACACTCTAGATCCAGACACCTCCAAAAAGCTCCACCTATGACTGGATGAGGCTTTGGGAGGACATTGAGATAGAAGCCATAACAGAAGGATAGATAATTCATGTAATTTATAATCTGGTATATCACATTTTACAATATTTGAAAGTAACATACCAAGTAAAATATTAACAGTAGAGAGAAAATATCTACAGGTAACTAGGGATATTGGTCAGTATGATAGTAAGTAGGATACTGATGACCCAAGAGGCCAAGTTAATAAGATATTTAGATTACTTCAAAAGGGAACAAAATCAAAACCCTCTTAAGAATGGATGTTTGATTTTTAACAAAGAAGTGTGAACACAGTGATGTGTCAAAGGACTATAAAAACTCAGAAAGGTACTCTTCTCTTTTAAAACATACATATACTGATAATTATGAATTGGCTAGGATCCATTTTACTATTAAAATCTTAAAAGTGGGGCAGTGAGATGGCTCAGCGGTGTAAGCGCCTGCCTAGCAAGCACGAGAGCCCGAGTTTGACTCCCGGAACCCATATACAAAAAAAGAGCCGGTGATATCGCTCAGCAGCACAGGCGCCTGCTGGCATGCAAGGTCCTGAGGTCGACCCCCGGTACCCACAAAAAAATAAATAAATAAATAAAAATAATAAGATCTTAAAAGTAAGATCATATGGTAGAGATGTTAGCATTTAAAGTACTGCTTCCCTAAAAACTATACTAAATCAAATGAAATTAAAGAGACTTAAATCAGAATGAACATTTACTTTATTCCCCTGCAAATTATCCAAAAGCAGGTCTTCCACAGTATGTCCTGTATAAAGGTTGTACATACTCTCAGATGGTGTGTATGACTGTGTATATGCACAGATATTGTTAAGCATTCAAAAATATACTCTAGCTTTTGATTTCCAGAAAAATACCATAATTATCATCTTTAATACTATTTATGCAATAATTAGCAAAAATCACTGATTAAACCAATTCACTGTGTTTGGGGAATTCTTATGGTGGCCCACAGGAATAACAAGCAAAACTACTCTCACTAGAAGGTTTTAAGACATCCTCCATAAACAATCATCTTTCTCAGGGTAATAGATGATCTCCTCTCTCTCTGGATCAAGGACACATAGGGCCTGAGCCTTTGAGGGCCTAAGCACCTCACCCAAAGGCCTCTGCAGGTTCACTCAGAGAGAATTCTTTCAATACACACACACACACACACACACACACACACACACACACACACACACACACACACACACACTATGCTTCTCTTACTCTGAGGGCTCTGTCTGGGTAATGAGGAGACACTCCTCAGTTTAGAGGTTGAAAAAATCATCTTAAATGCTGAAACTGATGGTTCAGAATCTGCTTAAATTTCAACAATGGCATTCTAAATTGTGAAAATAGGAAGTAGATCTAATATTCATTTGCATCTTTTCATTGTAAAACATTCCTCAATCAACAAAAATGTATTAGATGTATCTTGGTTTCCAGAAGGAACATATCCATATATGTTTTTATCCATAACTGATATAAGTGGATGATTTTCCTTTTTCTACAAACTGTCAGGAAATTGTGACCTCTTTGGTGACCCTAAAAGAGCAGATAATTTCAAGTCCTATTTCTGGGTGCAGAGTTATAAACTAGCCAACCCTTGATGCAGCATCCAGCTAGTTTCTTACTCATAGCAAAAAGCAAAGATTGTTTTCTTTTATTACATGCCCTTATAATTCTTTCTTCCTGATGTTAATATAAATGCTGAAATATTCTATGTAAGTGATCGTTGGGCTGGAAAGAAAGAAACTTTTAATGCAAGTATTTATACCTTCAACAATGAAAACAAGATGTTATTGTCTTGCATGACCTTTCTAAGTATGGGATACAGCATTTTACACAATAGTTTCTTGGTTCATGCTTCAATTACTGACCTTTACTGTGTAGAAAATTAATGCAATTTTCATTGTAATCCATCCGTACAAATAAGGTCCACACAGAAGGATGTCACATATGGAATCTAATACAAATAGGAAATGTCAACTGATTGCTGTTGGCTGAACTTGGCCATTATCTGTTTGTTCTGGGGTCCCTCACAAACTATACTTGTAACAAGCAATTTCTTACATGGGCCATCAGGATAAGAAAGGAAGATTTCCTCTCTTCAAAGTTTAGCCTGTCTGCTTTGCTTCCTGAAAGCCAAAAGAACTAGTTACCTGAAACTTCTATGCTATCATTGAAAGACCACAAAAGAAGGCAGAATGGTGGAGTCCAATCTAGATTCCAATACACAGTACCACCATGTACTTTTAACAATGAAAAGGAACAGTGACTGCGGTAATGTCACATTACTACAATCCCTATTCCAGACAATAAAGATATGACAGACCCCAGAGCATGTCCTGGTCTGTGCACTGGAGACAGGCAGAAGGTGGTGCATTCATCTCCTGGAGGGGGTTGGGCCAAGGGGCCCAGGCAGCCTTTCATCTTCCACAGTTGCCCCTGATGGTATTTGGTGGGAAGTGGTGCTGGCAATTAAGGAGTGTCAATCTCAAGATGGATAGTTTCGCTAGAAAGGAGTTGCTCTCCTCTTCTGGTTTTGCACAAAATGCCTGTGTGTTTATAATTTGTAAACAGTTCCCCTTGGCCTGGGTGTTTTACAGTTCCCAGAAGCATGGTCTGTTGTTTGTAACACACAATGAAGCCAGAAGAGCTCAGGGGAAGATCTTTCAGACAGGCCACTGCAGTGGGGAGTCAACCATAACTGTGTGTCCAGGTTGGGACAAGCACATCACAGAGGTGGAGGCTGCTACACATGAATAAGAAATGAAAAATCATCATACATATGGAGATACACACTTGAGAAGTCTTGAAGTTGAATATCCCTCTAGTTTAACAAATCCTCAAGAGAAGGGAGGGTGAACTAAAAAGTTTGCCAGTCTCGCCTACCAATAGAAGGGTGTGTTCAGCAGAAGAGGAATGAACAGAAGTCAAATTTTTATTTCAGATTTATTCCTTTATAACATTTTATGAAAATATGAAACTGAAGGGAAAAAACAGCATGATTACGCTTTGGCTCTTAGAAGGCCCTTTTAAAATATGACAAAAATATCTCAAGAGTGGACTTCCCCTGGTGGGAGAGAGGAATGCCCTATTGCCAACCTTCTCCATATGGGGCAGTTACGTAGGGCCATGCTAAGGTTAAAGGCAACAACTCCCAGGCTCATCCCTGCAGGTTCAGCTGTTCTGCCACTCCCCTCACTCAGCCTTGCCCAGGAAGACGTGAGCACAGCCCAAGTAGCTCTATCTCCAGAACTTCATGCTGCTCAGTGGACAATAAGACCATTGCAACCATTGACCTAGACTGATGGCATAATTTTTTTCCTTGCCCGTTGCTGAATACTATATTTTTATCCATTGCCTTCTTATTGGATGCTTCCTGTATTAGATAGGCCCAAAACACCTGCTCACAATTACCCCTAAAGGGTGGATGGGGTCCTCTTCCATGGATAGCTCATTTAAACAGCCTTGGCCAAACAAGAATGCTGCTTCTTCATTATTGGGCTTTGTTTTGTAAAAATTTAGAATTTTGCCTAGTGTGATAATGTTATATAATAAGAAACATATATTTGGTCCTTGTCCCTGGCTCCTGGCCAGAGTTTCTGAAATTCTTGAAATTCCCTAAGTGAGAAGAGTGGTAGGAGTAGTTTTGTTATATTTGGTTTTGTCCCAGGTCTTGAAATAGCTCAAGATCTGAAAAGGTAAAAGGAGAAGCTTCTGCTATTCATAACAAGCCCCTTTTCATCATACCTGAATTAATATTATTAGGAAACTTTTAGAAAGCATTAAGTGGGGGTATGATGGTCAGGAGAATCAGATGAGAGGGTTCAAACTTGCAGGTGCACTGTGCCCAAGTCCCCTAACTTCCAGAAATGGGGTAAAGGCTGGACAGGGATTTGATTAACTGGGCCTGTTTCATGAAGCCTCCATTAAAACAATTATAAAAGTAAAACACTGTTTCCCAAGGGTTTTGGTTGGTGAATATGTTGTGGGAGGTTTCTGAGCCCAGGGTGGCCATGGAAGCTCCCTGCCCCTGCCCCAACCTTCCCCTGGACATCTCTTCTACTCGGCTCTTCCTGAACTGTACATTTCTAGTAAAGCAGTAAGCATAAGTAAATTTTTCCTGGAGGTTATGAGCCATTCTTGCAAATTGTTGAACCCAAATAGGAAGTTATGATAACCTTTAATTTAGAGCTTGTAAGTGGGAAGAACAGGAAGCCCAGATGTACATTTGGTACATCATATGGGTTTAAAACAACTGCATTTGTTCTTTTAATTTTCTTCTGTAAAATATCTCATCATGCATTACAGTTCAGTGATGACTATTAATATTCAATAAGCTTATCACACAGAAACCGCATCAAAGGATCAAGAAGAAAGGTGCATCTGCATGTCCTCTGTTCTGAAAAGAGTGTGGACCCTCTTAAAAATATTATACTTCATTATTTTACTATTAATGAGCATCTTAGCACAACAAATAACATTTACTTGTAATCCATCCCATTTGCTTCAAATGGCCAAAACCATCTGGACCACTCAATTAATTTTAAGACTCTCTGTGTCATGGAGCCGGTGCCTACAATTTAATTTCTATTCTATGGGCATTTATATTGCATACTTTCTCATAAGGTTCTCCCTTTTGCCCTTTGCTCTCCCACAAGCCTGCTATATGATACCGTCACCAGCCCCATCTACCCATAGGTTTTAAGGGACTGGAAGTCTATTAAGCTAGAAGCAGCCCACTTGGCACCTCTCTTTATTCATTTAATTCCAGGTTTGTCTGAAAGTGTAATGACAACAAAAGTAGCAGATTTGAGAGATTCTCCCAGGAGAAGAAAAAGGACAGATGTACACAGACGTACAGCTGAAAACGCTGCCAGCAACAGCTGGGAAAGTGACAGGCTTAGAAGTGGGTGACCACCCCACAGAGCACAGACATGAACTAAAGGAGCAGCAATTTCACTTGATTTACTTTTGACTTCCCAGGCTCCCTTTTATCTACAAAGGGGAGCCTCATCTTGGCTTCTATCCAAGCTAAGGCTTCCTACTGGTATGTTCTTTAGACCATTTCAGTTATGCCTTATGTTTTACCTTCTTTTCAATCTCAGTTTTAAAAATCTTAGGAAGGGCCCAAACATCACCCGATCCCCAGAAAGATGTTCAACTATTACCTGCATAAAGAGACAAATAGGTATCAGAGCTGTTCCATTCTAAATATGCACAAGATACTGGTTTTTAAAAGTTACATTATTACTGTTCACTCTATAATACTACAAAAAACAGAGGCAATTTGAGAGCGCAATCTGCTACCAACATCAGTGTCCTTTTGGGCTGAGAAGCACACTCACCTTGTCATCCTCGTCATCATCCTCCTCGATGTCCGTGCTCTCCTGCAAAGAAACCCCACAGTTTATTAATAAACCATCAACTGAAATTACTCAATGCAAGTAAAGCACACAGACATTTTTAATTTTTTCTACGGAGTTGAAGTACTACCATTTTTAAAACTCATCGTAACCTCTTGAAAATGCATTTAAAGTTCAGGGACACTGTTGCAAAACAATAAACAATGTGCACAGTCTACATAAAACTGTTACCTATAAATAAAGCTATTAGGCAAGTGCCCTTTGAAGGTATCCAGCCTCAAAAATGCCTTGCCGACTTATGCTTTCTGTAAACAGTTTTGTTCTTGTTCTGACAAATGAACCAACTGCTACGTTAAGTCTGAGAATACCATACTCCATTTGTGCTGGGCTCATGGTTATAATGACAGCTCTTTCCCTTTGGGGCCATTACTGCAACATTAGACAGTAGAAAATGCATTCATCTGAATACAATCCATCTTAAGGATAAGTTGCAGATTTCTATGTGGGATCTTTGTTTTCTGTGGGATCTAAGGGTGGGGGGGAGCTACAGAAAGGAAGCCGAGCACTCTGATGGGGACCTGCAGGCGCCTGGGTTTAGCTCACTAGCATAGCAGCACCTATGCTGCAAACTGGTTGGTTCAAATCAGTTTAGCAGTCATACTTAATAGGCAAGTTTTTAATCCTATCCATGTATGGTTTAAAAGCACACGTAAGTTGGTATACAATTGAATGAGTCCAGTCCAGTAGCAAAAAAAAGAAAGAAAAAAACCTCAGTATTAGTAAATCACAGTCCATTTTGAACACTTAACCTTGCAAAGGTCTGCCATGCTGCTTACTATTACTCCAACAGTTAAAAAATGTGTCAATATTATGCTCTTAAAAGCAATTAACTTTGATGGATCCAGCGTTCTGTGCTACACTCCATAAAACCACTGAACAATCATTTAGAAACTTTCCCAGGGACGATACAGCCTCACCTTCCAGAACCCTCATGGGCTTCAGCTAGCTGTTTGGGTGACACACTTGGAACCCTGGGAAACTAACCTATTCTCCATTGGCAGCAAGTGTGGCTCATGAAAGACAATAGGTAAATAGGAATGTGATACAAAAATATTATGGGAGAAAATACAATTAGGAAAGATAAAGTCTCCACTTGGAGACAGAGTTTCAACGTGTTTTCACTTTGTAACTTTAGGCAAAGGACTTTACCACTCTGAACTTTAGTTTCCTGAAGCATAAAATGAAAATGGTAGCTCTTACTTCTGTCACCGTGTGTCATCAATATTAAACTAAGGGATAAGTCTGAGTATGTTTTGTAAGTTAAAAAGGCTTTATATAACATTTACAAGTAATTTATGCACACATGACCAACTGTATATCCATACACACATACATAAATGTACACACATGCACATGTATACACCTTATAAACAGACACCATACTCATAGTTGGCAAAATACAATCTGATGAAACACTGTAAAAATATTAAGTCATAGCATTTTTTATTACAGATATTTCTTTGTATAAATGCCCCTCAATTATACCCTGATGAAGCCTAGTCCTGAAAAGGACCTAAACTTTAAACCCATTTATTTATTAGTTGGTTCTTTTATCTTATAAACATAAATCCACACCTACTGTATTAAATAATCAAACAATAGAATTCTGAAAATGCCTCAACTTTTCTCTCCTGCCACAACACCTGTTTTTCTCACCTTCTCTCCATCATAAATGAAATCAGAAGCACTCCTTAAATGTCAACCATTTCAGAGTTGAATTTTTAAATAAGAATATAAAAAAAAATACATGACAATGGTTAAGCATTTCAGTCTTGGAAAACCCTGTTGTAGAATCAGGAATGCCAAAATTTCATCATAAAGCTAATCTATAAATACAAATTTCTGCTAACTTAGAGCAGAAAATATCCTCTGGGTTGGGCTAATGGAGATGAAACAGAAGAGTAGCAGAGAAACCAAGAGAAGGGGTGCTGAGGGATGGCTGGGAAGGGACCTTGCTTGTGCTTCCACAGGACAAGGACTTAAAGAATTCCAAGACAAATGTCGGCACCTGAGAAGAGGTGCTTACCCACCTCTTGATTGCCCTGGGAGTTGGCAGGCCTCACGGATTCTCCTGAGCCTTCAGGCCAGAGGAGAAATTTGTGTGAGGTACCCTTGTGGAAAAGCCTGAGCCAGCTTCCCAGAATTTTCCGCATGCCCTGGAAGAGATCGGGGAGCCACCACACTTTTCTGTAGTGTTTGAGGTGGTTTCTCTCTGGCACCTCACAGAGAATCAGGTGCTTAGACAAGTACTATCATGGAAACAATGGCCAAAAAGCAAAGTGCATTTCTCATGCCCAGAGCAGGGGTTGACACTCAGGAACACAAGATATCACAAAAGAAGACTCCCTATTTCTCCTCCTAAAAGAATTCTGTTGTAAAATGATTGTGTGCAGGGCTACATCCACATCTCAAACAAAACAGAGATGGAGGATGATTTGGTGATGCAGAAGTTATTGTTTGTGGTTGTTAACACATTTTCCCTAGTCAAATGCTAGGACTATTTAAGTATTTGCTTACCTGGCTCTCTGGGATGCTACCGACCTTCCCTTTCATGGGTTTGATGAAATTGTAGAAAAACAGTAGCAACAATGCCAGGGGGATCATGTAGAGTTCGAAATTCCAGACAGTGACCAAAAATACCTGATTGGAAGATAAATCAGACCTTATGAATGTTTGACGGAACAGTCTCATTGGATCTTATATTCCTATTGACTTAAGGAGATTAAATCTAGATATATGCAAATACACACAATTAACTCAGGTCTAGAATTGGTCTAGAAAATCAGAGAAACATAGAATGACTTAACCAGTTGTTCAATGAAACAGACAAATACACTATGTCATAACTTGAAACCTCATTTCCCTACCAACCCTAGTCAATTTTTAGTGCCTGGATTTTGGTGTGCCAAATTTCAGGGAAAGCAGTATTAGAAAGATCTAAGGTCACAAAAATGCAAGTCACAGGTCAAATCTTGCCAATAGCCAGGATTTTCTGAACTGGAGGTGTTACTGGGGTGCTGGGGTATTGTAGGCTCCTTCTATAGGTTCTTTCCAGGTTCCCATTGCCCTGAACAAAGACTTAGACAAGCACAAAAAGTTGTGAAGTTTTACATTTATTAAAGGTAGGAAAAGAAGCACTTTCCGCAAAGTGAGAGTGGGCCACTGAAAGAGAGGACAGTGGCCATGAAGTTAATGGCCAATATCTTTTGTATCTACCATTCCTTAGGCTGATGTAACATCTAGGCCATTCTATCAAAAATCTTCTTGATCTTGTGGCAGAAGAAATGAAGACACCATTTTCTGATTGGTCCCACATGCAGCCCTTAGGAACTGTTTTCCTGGACATGTGTCCTGCATCTCACTGATTGGTAGGTCACGCCAACCTGTCCAGCCAGCTGGCCACACCCTAATCTCCTACCTCAGAGAAAGTGGCTGGGTTCTCAACTGGATGCCAAATTAAAAAAATCCAAATATTCCAGATAAAAATTTCAGATTTCCAAAGCTCTTTTTTTTTTTTTTTTTTTTTTTTTGTGGGTACCAGGGGGGTCGACCTCAGGACCTCGCGCGCCCGCAGGCACCCGTGCCGCTGAGCGATATCACCGGCCCCTTTTTCGTATGTGGGATCCGGGAGTCGAACTCGGGCCCTCGCACTTGCCAGGCAGGCGCTTATGCCGCTGAGCCATCTCACCGGCCCCAAAAGCTCTTTACAAATTTTGAAATATGCCAACTTTGAGACTGTATGACCACAGGGAAGTGATTGGCTAGCACTGTCTACACTTACCCACCCAATTTCTATCAACCTCTGAAATATGTGTCCCCTGCCTTAAAAAGACAAGTGAATCTTTTGGATTTCAATGCAAGTACCTGTGCTACAGTGGTTGGTAGAAGTAGGAACACACAAGAAAGCCCAATAATCTGCAATGAAAACACTAAGATAAGTAAAGTCAGAATTTCTGATTAGTATGAGGCAGGAATAAAATTTTGGGCAAATTATATCAAAATTTGAGTGTCACTTTTTAAACTTACAGGTAGTTCTGGGACATGAAATAGTTTGTAGTTATCAGCTCTGTTAGCTAGTAAGAAAAACTCACTATTATAACCTGTTAACTTAGAATGGGCAAATTACTACATCTTAAAAAACAAAATTATTTTATTGCTGAATTTTTTTAACACTTAAAATTTTTCTTCAACAATTACATATTCCTTGCTTATTTTTAGTTTTTTTTTTTTTTTTTTTTTTTTTAATGGGTGGCGTGAATTGAAAGGGAAAAGATATTTAGGGAAAGGAAAACAAAAGTTGAGAGAAGGGAGAAGGTGGAAGGAATTGGGGGATGAAGAGTCAGACACACCCCAGCAATTGTATCTATTTTCATCCAGGCCTAGCACACCCAAATTCAACTTGAAAAAGATTTTGGGACCATCTTGACTTGTTAAACCAGTTGTGTCTTATGCTGTATACCAGGGATCATAGAGTCAAGCTAGATCCCGTTTTAAAGGTGACCTAGGTATTTTTGATTTTTCTGTAGACTGAGATAATTAACTCACTAATTATAGCTTTCCACTTGAGCCATTCAGCTCAGTGGCTGCCAACTGGACTAAAGTGTGCAAACTTAGCTCTGTTGATATGTAAACTGTGTAATATTTTAAACCTAACATCATTGTTTTTCCCCTTCTCTAAGTACAGCATTTTTTTTTATTTATTTTTTAAAGACAACAAGTAAACATTCTTATGTATTAACAAACTCAAGAATTAGAGAATGTACAAATACCTTTTGGAGAAAAACATTACTCAGTATAAGATTAAGCCATGTAAAAGCTAGATAAAAATAGAAGACTAAGGAATGGATTTTAGTTTTTTTAAATGATTTCTTGAATTGTATTTTAAAACTGGCCATGATTTGTATATAAAAGTTAATAGTTTGAATATAATATTTTAGATTTGACAACTTACTGAATATTCCTATTATTTCAAATAGTTTTTTATTCCATTTTGGGGGGAGTTATAAGAATACAGGCACATAAAATATCAATAAAGAATCTCTTCTGTTTTTTTCTTCTCTATATTTGTAACTTTTTTGTTCTTGATTAATTTCATCACTCCTATAAAACAATGTTAATACTGTTGAGAGGGATATTATTGTCTAATTCTTGACTTTAATGAAAATGCTTCTAGTGCTCCATTTTTCTACTATTAAGCATGATATTGGTCCTCAGTTTGAGGTATATAAGTCGAATCACATTAAGAATACAGATACAGACCATTTTAATATTAGAAAATTCACAGAGGTTGTTTTATTACTCTTGATATCTTATAAATATTTTAAATATAATATTTATCTGTCCCAAATATAATGAAAACATTTTTAACACCAGAATACTTCCATGAATTCTAACAAGGGCTTATTATTTTTAAAAAACTATTTTATTCATACATATTTGCAGTACATAATTATTACATTCTTTATGTGGAGTTGGTACATGTGCATAACACACCTTAATTCTTTTTACATCCCATTCCCCTCCTCTTCACTCTCCCTCCTTATTTTTAAAATGCATAATGGATGATGGCTAGTTAACTGTTCTTTTTCCTTCTCTTTTTGAGACATTATCAATGTGTATTTAATACCATATATTATATCATGGTGTACGTATATCATAATATTGTAGCAAGCTTGTATTTCTGGGAGAAATCCTTCCTTCAGAGGTATGACAGTCTTTTGAGAGATAAGAGTGTTTTAATACATTGCTGTACTTTATTAACTAAAACTTGAAGATATTTTGCACAGACATAAATTTATATGCATCTATTACTAGTTTTTTGTATATGCAAATTATTTTGGCACCAAATAAGATTTTAGCATATGCTTTATTCCACAGATATTTTACATTACCAAATAGTGTAACATTACAGCAAATGCAGAAACTGTTTTAAAAATACCTAAGCATGCCACCCCCAAGCAGTAAGACTTGTTAATGTTTGCTATCCTAATTCCTTCTGATTTACTTGTTGCTGTTGTTATTTTTTCAATGCAAAGGACTGAGCCCAGGGGCTTGTGCATGCTAGGCAAGCACTCTGCCACAGAGTACATATCTAGCTTTTTAAAATTTTATTTTGCTGAGTTGCCAAGGCTGGCCACAGATTTGTAGTCCTCCTGATTCAGCCTCCATAGTAGCTGAGAACATAGGAATCTGCCAACACATTTATATTTAAACAAATAAAACATTCCAAGTAGATGGTCAGCCCTTCTTAGCCTTATTGATCTCACTTCCAAAGGCAGCCTTCTCTTAAAGTTGATGAATCCTTCTCACCTGTAGTGACCTTAGATTTACATCTGAAATAATATAAACAACATCAAAAGGTTCATGTAAATACAGTGCAATTGTTTATTCAGCATTATGTTTCATAGTTCTGATGGTATATACATAAATCAAATATATTTATTTTAACTGATATATTTTACCCATTCAAATTAATATTTTTCAATTTATCTATTATATTTTCTCGCCAATGTAAACTTATATTGAAAACAGTGGTTTTACTTTTCATGTAGTCAAATTTGCTAACCTTAAGATTTGTGCCTTCAATTTTCAACATTCTAATTAAGGGATCCTATTTAACCCTGAGATGATAAAATTTTCTTCTAAAAGATAATTATCTTTGTGTGCATATTATCCTTATTCTGTTTCATTTTCTTTTGTTCATAATTAGAAACAAGCATCCATTTTGATTTTTTTCCCTTCCAGGCAACTTTTACAACTGAATTCCTATAATAATCCCTACTTTTCTCGCTGATCTACATTGCCATTTCTGCACAAAACTGCTGGAGAAATCATAATAGCTGCTATGACAGGGAAGTTACTTTGACAAAACCACTTCTGAAATATGATTATATAATATATACAGCTAAAAATGTATATTGATGTATTCCTCTGTGGAGCATGACTTTTCATTTAGACCAAATGATTGCTCTTCTATATTAATTTATCTCATTTTCTATTCCAAGGTTTCATTTAGAGATATGATATTTCAAGTAATGATAATTTTTCTCTTGCCTTCCAAGCTATATGTTGCTAATATTTTCTATTTGTGCTAAGCCTCTATATTTTTTGGTAAGTGAGGGATTTTTGGAATACTTTTTATCAACAAAGAGCACTAGGTTGTTGATTTTTTTCTCTAGTCTAATAATCTGGCATGCTTCACCAACTTTCTCTTGTTTACTATTTTATACATTTATCCTATTATATTTTATATTGTCAAGGTTATTTTAAGTTTGTCTGATTTTTTAGGTATTAATACAGTGATTTTTCTACTAGGTAAAGATAGAGATTTCCCTAATAGTTACCTAATAGTATCACTATTCTTAAATATATTTGGGGATTTGAGATAGTAAATGGACACGAAATAGTTGCTGTCTCTATATGTCTATCTACTGGTTAAGTGGAATTTTATTTTTTACATTGCTAAAAATTATTTCAAGAGAAGCTGACATGAAACTAAGTTAGAATGTCTTAAATTTTTCTTTATCATAGAGTTATTTATAATATACCTTTGACAAAATTACTTGAAAATCAACTAATATTAAAGAGTAAGCTGCATTAGTTAAACACCTCATTTTCTATCATATGTACTTAAGAGATCTTAGAAATGTGTTGCAACAAGTCATTTTTAAATATCACATTAAAGCAGTTCTAAATGCTTTTCGAGTGAGACTGCATAAAGCCTTCAGAAATAAATTTTTTAAATCAGTATATAATTCCTACTTCAGCAATGAAGGATTAATTTCCAACAAACATGTCTTCTAAGAAAAACAAATATAAATCCTAGGAAAAAATTTCTTGAAAAGACCAACTATGTGGGCATTGGAAGGGGAGGGGAAACTTTGGGAGATGAAATCAGATGTGCAGTACATGAAGCCACTTGAAAGTTTTGCATCTTTGACCAAAGATTAGTCACACTAGTGGCAGCAGCTGCATGACTCTCCAGAAATGATAGACACATGAGTAAGTGTAAAGCAATATTTTCATTTGATTTACTTGAGAACCCATATAACTATTAAAGCAAGGCTTACAACATTATCTGTGTGAGTTAACAATATGTTTAGATTGAATATAAACATACACTAAAATATACAAGGGGGTAGAGATAGATGAGCCTATCACTTTAGAAAAAATACACTGTTCTATGTTTTGTGTAAAGTGATACAATATTAATCCTAAATTATGAAAATTTAAGGGAAGATTGCCTACACATTAACCAGTGTGGCTATCACTCTCACACACATGCACACACACAATTGCATGAAAGAACAGATAAATTATAAAAGTAAGTGGATGAATTAAAATAGAAATCTATGGGCCAGTGATATAGCTCAGAGGCATAAGCGCCTGCCTGCCTGGCAAGTGCGAGGTCCTGAGTTCGGTTCCCAGTACCCACATAAAGAAAAAAAAAATAGAAATCTATAAAGCAAGAAAGAGAAAATAGAAAAATAAGAAACTCAGTAGGAAAACGGAAGATGAAAGAATGTTAATCTATTTCCAATAATTACATTAAATGTTAATGGAATAAATACAACAAAGTTAAATGGCAAAGATGTAAATATAGTATAATGAACACTATTATGGAAAAAATGACAACCTAAATTAAAGAAAAAATGTTTGGCAAAATACAATTTGACAAAATTGAACAGTTGATAAATTGGATTGTCAAAATAGGCCCACTACAAAAAATTCAGGTGCCAGTGGTTTTAATGTTCAATAATTCTACTCAGCACTGAAAGAAGAACGAGCACCATATTGGAGGGAGCTTTTGACAAATAACTTTATGAAGTCAGTATTTTCCTGACACCAAAACCTGGGCAAACCATTGTGAAGAAAGAAGTGACAGACAAATGACCAATGTGGATGCAAATATCTCAAAGAAAATATTAGAAAATGAAATCAAGAAAAATATGAAAAAGTTTCTAAAGCATAACCAAGTGGAAAAAGACAAAGAAGACATGATTGGTTTCATATTCAAAATCAATCTATTTCACCATATTGACTCAATAAAGGAGAAAAACATTATTTAAATAGATGTGGGTAAAGCATCTGACAAAAATTCAACAACAATCTGATCTGAAATAATGACTAGAAAGAATTTCATCAATCTGACGAAGGACACCTATAAAAATCTTTTTTTTTTTTTTTTTTTTTTTTTTTTTTGTGGGTACCGGGGGGTCGACCTCAGGACCTTGTGCGCCAGCAGGCGCCCGTGCCGCTGAGCGATATCACCGGCCCCTTTTTCGTATGTGGGTTCCGGGAGTCGAACTCAGGCCCTCGCGCTTGCGGGGCAGGCGCTTAAGCCGCTGAGCCATCTCACCGGCCCAAAAATCTTATACTTACCTTTTATTCTACTTGGCACTGGTTTATTGGACATAAATTACACTTTAGAAATTTGAAAAAAAATCAACACCTGCTAAAAAGGAAACTATGAATGCATAAATCTCAAAAACAAAAACTGATTGAAAAATGCTTTATATAATAGACCACATATGGACAATTCCATTTATCTGAGGTTCCAGAACGAACAAAATGACTGTACAAAAGGCAATACTGCACTCTTTTCTTCTCAGATTAGAACAACACAAAGATGTCACCTCACTTCTTCTATTTAGTATTGAGTTGAATATTCCAGCATTTCAATAAAGTAAAAGAAATGAAATAAAAGGCATGAATATTAGAAAGGAAAAATTATACTTGTCTTTTCTGTGTGAGCTTTGCGTAATTCTTTACATAAAATATCAGAAGGAATACACAAAGAAAATTCTGGAAATATCAGTGAAATTCATCAGAGTCATGGGGTATAAAATTATTATTTAGAAATAAATTGTAGCTTTAGATTCTAGCAGCAAAAATTTAGAAAATGAGTTTTAAATTTCCATTTATAAAAACACCATAGAGCCTATAAAATATTTAGAAACAAAATTTGCCAGGGCTGGTGAAATAGCTCAGCGGCAGAAGCGCCTGCCTGGCAAGCACGAGGTCCTGAGTTCGACTCCTGGTACCCACATACGAAAAAAGGGCTGGTGATATCGCTCAGCGGCATGGGCACCTGCTAGGGCACGAGGTCCTGAGGTCAACCCCCGGTACCCACACACACAAAAATAAAATTCACAAAACATGACAAAGCTTTCTTTACTAGAATCTGTAATACATTATTGAAATATATTACATAATAGCTAAATAAGTGAACCAAAATGCCTGGACTGGAGGACCTAGTATTGTCAAAGTGGTGACTACTCACATAGTGGTCTACAGCAGTGATGGCAAACCTCTTAGACAGCCTGTAATAAATAGCCTGCTGAAGCACGCATGCTGTAGGTTTGCCACCACTAGTCTATAGATTCAGGCAATCCCAATTTATTGTTAAATTGGCAAGTTGGTTCTAAACATTATATAGCAATGCAAATGATATGGAATAGTCAAAGCAATTTAACAAATAATTATGTATTACCTAGTTTCCTAGTATTATAAAGCTGTAGCAATGAATACAGTGTGGTGTTAGTGAAAAGATACTTATAGATAAATGAAACAAGAGTTCAGAAATGGCCCATGTACATGTGGTCAATTGATTTTTTTACAAAGCTGCCAATGTAACTCAATGGCAAAAATGGAAATCTTTTCAACAATGATTCCATTTTCATATATTTACACACACACACATATGCACACACACACACACACACACATATATATATGGAAAATCACAGATTCTTATATATCATATTAAATTTAATTGTAAATTGCTCATAGATCTAAATGTAAAACCTAAAACTTTACAAAACTTTACAAGAAGAAAAACCTTGGGGAAAAGTAATTGCTATCCGGAAATGGTTAAGATTTCTTAGAACACAAAAAGAACAAAGGAATATAAAAATAGAAATAAATTATATTATTAAAAAGCCCATTTTGCTCTTTAGAAGATACAATCAAAAAGAAAAGGCATGCCACAAAATTGAAGAAAATATTCTCAATACATGCACGTGTTGAAATCCCTCATCCAAACATCTAAAATGCAAAATCCTCCATATGAAAATTTTGAGTGCCATCTTGATACCAGAAATGGAAAATTCTGCAGTTCCACACTTGATCTCTTGTGATGGGTTGTGGTAAAAATATAGTTGCATTAAAATATTATGCAAAATTACTTTCAGGCTATATGTGTAAGATGTATATAAAATGTAAAGGAATTTGGGGCTTAACCTTATGTCCTGAATTATGGTATCTCACTATGAATACAAATAGTCCAAAATCAGAACAAAATCATAAATCCAAAATACATTAGCTTCCAAGCATTGTGGAGCGAAGACTGACAACATGTACGAAAAGATGTACTGAAAAGAAATATGTATCTAGAATATATAAACAACTCTTATACCTTAATAAGACAACAATAAAAATGAGCAAAACATTTGACAAAACCTTTGAATGCACGCACACAGAAAAAGCTATTTGAATTCCTAAAGTCACAAGCAAAGATATGCAATATGATTAATCATCAGGAAAATGCAAATTAAAGCCACTATGATATGTGGCTTTAATTTAGAAAGGCTGACATTAAAAGACTTGTAATATAAAGTACTGACAATGTGAAGCAACTCTGGAGCTCTTGTACATCCTTGGAAGGAGCATAAAATGGTACCTCCAAACTGGAAAACCCGATGGTGATGTCTCAAAAAGTTTAGCACATACTTACTCCAAGTTACAGCCTTTTTACTCTTGTTTAACAAATGCTTCACAAAAATATTCTCCATGAGTTTGTATCAGAGCAGCTATCTTCTAAATAACAACAACAAAAATGGCAACAACCTGTATATCCACCGATAAGTGAATACATTCATACAATGGAACAGTACTCAGAGAAAAACACAAACTACATATAAAATGTCACAACCCTTGGCAGCACCTTGAATTCTTTCATACCAAGAACTTTTCACTGTACCATTCATGTCTCCCTGGTATCTTCTATGACCCAGATGGTGATGTAACCAGATCTGTGGCTTCCCCCAAAGTGTAACCTCTACAAATTGCCTTAAATATTCAGCAAGAAATATTTCTTCACTTTCTGTCCTAAAATTCATTTGCCGTACCTTTTGTAAAAACATATACATGCTAGGGTCGGTGAGATGGCTCAGTGGCGTAAGCGCCTGCCTGGCAAGTGCGAGGTCCTGAGTTCGACTCCTGGAACCCACATACGAAAAAAGGGCCGGTGATATTGGTCAGCAGATATATATACACATACACATACATACATATGTACATACACACATGCTAAATCTCAGATGAGGGAAAATGAGTTAGTAACTTTGTGGTTTTTCTGAAGAAACTCCTGAAGATCCAACACCTTAGAGTGTCTGTAGTTCCAAGTTAGCTGTGATTGGAGAACTTAACCACCATCACCACAGATGCTAGAACAAATCTCATGTGCAAATCCTCTTCTAGGCATTGTTCCTTTAGGAAAGGCATGAGAAGGATTTTATCTCTTATTACAGAGTTTTAAAGAACAATTCTGGCTATGTCTATCAGCTTTCATGATTAAATAATCTGTAACTAAACAAGTAATCAACCAACTTGCTCACCAGCCAGCCTAGCATTTCTGTACCTGCCTGAGGATGCTTCCCCTTCAAAGTCAGTAATTTGAGTCATTAATACAAGTCATTAATATGAAGTCATTAATACAAAGTCATTAATACAAAGTACCATGGCATGGCTAATTATAGAAATCCTTTGGACTCTCATTTAAAATTATCTTAAGATTCTGTCATTCTGGCCTTTGAAAGTGAATTCAAAATTTAAAAATAGCCAAATTACAAGAAGCCAAGTCCTGAATAACACTGCGTTTTCTTTAAACAAACCAAAAACAAAGTATGATTATAAAGAGTATAATTTTCATTTTGTGGCTTACACATTGTCCATGAAAGTAGTATTTAAAAGAAATTGAGCAATGAAAGAAAAGCCTTATTTGGATACATACATGTTGGTATATTTGTATTTGTATTTCATAAATACAGTGTTACCTCAGTTCCCAAGCTTGGTTCTTTCCATGATTCTGGTCACAAACCTAGTTGGATGAGAACCGAATCAAATTCAGTGCTTAGGCTCAATGTTGACCTTATGGAGAAATTTGATTCGGTTCTTATCCAGTTTAGTTTGTGACCAGAATTGTGGAGAGAATTGAGTTTGTGAACTGAAGTATCACAGTAACTAAACATGCCACAGAAATATGCGGACCCAGATAATATGATTATTCTTAGAGTACAACTTCGACCCAACATTGATTAGGTTAACTAGGTGACCTAAAACTGCTATTCTTTTTTTTTTTTTTATGTGGGTACCAGAAGTCGAACTCAGGACCTCGCACTTGCCAGGCAGGCGCTTATGCTGCTGAGCTATATCGCTGGCCCTGCTGTTCTAATTTGCAGTGACTTAAAATGATGTAAATATGAAAAGTATGAAAGAGAAGATAAAAGAAGAGAACAGGTTTTCTTGTGGTAGAAAATTACAGAGGCCACTTTATATAAAAATGAAATTTCAGCTAGTGAAAGACATACTTTCTATTGTGTTATACATTTATACACTCTAAAATAAAGGCTGAGTTGTAAAGGAAAGGAAGAGAAAAACAAAACAAAACAAAACAATATTCACCTTTTTTGTGAACAACCCCAAGTCCAACCTTACTAGACTCCTAGATTAATCTGAATCAGGTGCCACATCCTAGGAAGCTCAAGGAAGGGCTAGTTGATATGATCTGGTTTAAAGCTCTGCTGTTTAAAGCCTAATGATTTCAAGTGATTATTCAAGAGAGTTGGAAGCTGTTTCATCTGGAAAATTCTGAATAAGGACCTAATATTCTGTGAAAAAGTTGCTGGAGTGGCCCTTGTGACCCCCCTCCCCATTAGCAAGCATAACAAACACACCACATACACAGAAAGAAACACATATATACCCTCTTTCAGAATACTACACAAATCGGTTCATTTGTTACAACAAACATAAAATCTAGATGTTTGAAAACAACCTCTCTTAAAATACAATCTTTCCAAAAAATTCTCCTATAAGTACAGAGTTATTTGAGGAAAGATTCACAAACATACGATTAATTTATTTGTTTTCTTTTTGTTTATGTGGTGTTGGGATCAAATCCAGGATCTTTTACACATGCTAGGCAAACCTTCTACCACTGAGTATATTCCCAGTCCCACAAGATTATATTAGAATAAAAATACTGGGTAAAGGTTAAACAAAGTTACGATAATTCTGTTCCCCAAAAGTCCAGATTTACATAAAGAGAAAGAAAAAATCCTTCTCATTTAACATATTCATTTCTAAGTTAACAATTCAGTATGTAGCCCCTTCTTAAGAAGTTATATTTGCCTTTATTTTTTCTTAATTAGTATAAAATCACCTTGTATACCATTATACCAAAGCAAAGCAGAAAATTCGAAACACAACCAGGTCTTAGGTCTATCACCTGATTAAAATGTTCCATTTCTAGCAAGGTGTGGTGGTGCATACCTATAACCCCAGGACTTTGGGAGGCTGGGAGAGACAGATTATTATTTCAAGTCTAGCCTGGGCAATTTAGGGAGACTCTGTCTCAAATTTTTAAAAATAGGGGAGAATGCGGGGCATATAGTTCAGTGCACAGACCCGGGATTCAATCTCCAGTACTGCACATAAAATAAAATGTTCCATTTCTCCTTAAATTACATTATGACATCTAGAACTCACAGTTCAAAACAGACAACATTAAGTGGCTTATACTTGGTTGTATTTCATAACTTAATCACACCATGTAGTCTACGTTCCTAACTACCCTGCATGTACCATATGCAAAGCGTAAGACAAGAACATATACCCTTCTTCTTTGATTTACAAAGGGACTGTCTTAATGGCGCGAGCATTACTCCATTTTTGAAGAGTTCCCTCCTCTAACCCTACTCTGATCAACACCTACCCTATCTTTCTGTCACAAGTTAATTACCTACATAAATTCATTATTCATTTCCTCTTTACCACTTACTTGTTTAACATCAAGTATGAGCCCCACACTTTGGCCATGAGGCACAGAAACAAAGAAAGATGCAAATACAAAAATCAGACTTCATGGAGCTTACACTGTACTTGGCAATTGAGAACAAGATAGGGAAGATAAATAGAGGTGTGATCATAAATATCAGTGAAAGTTTAAATTTTTTGATTTGTTATAGTAAAAGATGGCCATTAGTCCCCCACAAAATAAACCACCTCACTTTGAGCACAAATATGCCATCATGCTTGACACTTTCTGAAGCTGTTCTGGAAGTCCTCTTTCCTGGTATCTTTAATTGCGCTGTGGTGGCTGCCTCAGTGTTCTGAATTAGTTCACAATATTTATCTTTCATGGTCATTCTGACTTTTTGGAAGAGCCAGAAGTTGCATGGTCCCAATAAGTGCACAAGGTAGATGAGGACATTCGATAATGTATTTATTAGACAGAAATTTTCATAAACATTTTGAATTGATTCAGCACATTGAAGCAGCCACGAAAAGACATTCTCAGAAAAGGACTTGTAGAACTGTTTAAGAAAGAGGCAAGAACGATGGGATAAGTGTATTCAAAGCAACGAGGAGTTTTTTTGACAGGGATTAATGGCAATGTGTCTTTTACTATATTTTATTTAAACATTAATCATATCTTTTGATCACACCTCATAGGTAAACAATGCTTTACATACCAGGGGGTAAGGAGCCATCACAAAACAACACAACATAAAACAACACAAAGCAAAACAAAATTAGAGATGAAAGGAAGAGAATACCAGGCACTGGGGGCTGCTGTGTGATTGTGAATGGGTGATCACAGAAGGCCTTGCTGAGAGGAGTATATGAGAATCGGGACCACGGAGGAACTGTGGTATCCAGGTGAAGAGGGTCCCCAGCAGAAGGAACGGCGGACATGAGGTCCAGATTTGGGAGCATGCCATCTTGTAGCGTGCCCAATGAATGGCAAGGACCTTTGCATCTGAAGCAGAAAGAGCCAGAAGATGAGAAAGAGAAGCGAGGAAGGAACAGGAGATGGTCAAGGCTATAAAGTCTTTGGCTTATTGTAAGAGAGGAGCCAGATGGCTAAGGGGGTTATAAATAAAACAACAGGATCTGTCTCACTTTCAAGGGTCATTCTGGGTGCTTTATGAGAACAAACCATAACAAAATAAGGAGAAAAAAGATTTCATTTACAAACCTATGGCAGTAAGCACATTACAGTTAACTGTCGCTTGGAACCATCCTGATGGCAATTTATTGCATAGGAAATAGTCATTTTTTGACTATTTAGAAAGTAGGGCCTGTGGGATTTGCAGACATTTTGGACCAGGAGAAGATACACAGGGAATGACCAGGGAGAACATCAAAGTATGGGGCTAGAAAAGCTGGAAGCATGATTTACCCATTAATTGAGATGAAGTGTGTTGGAAGAGCAGGTTTGTGGTGCAGTCTGAGGTGCCCATTAGATATCTTTTTAGGGACAGAATACACACAGGCTACACAGTATGCAGTTCAAGCAAGAGGCTAGGGCTAACGATGTAAATTTATGTATTATCAGTCTCCAGACAGCACTCAAAAGCATCAGATTGAATAACTGTAGCAAAGAAGCAACTGTAAGGAGAAATGGCTTAGAAGTGATCCCTAAAAAGTCAAATTTAGAATGTCAGAAAATCAGGAGGAATCAGAAAAGGAAACTGAGAAGCAGCAGAAAGTGATATATGTAGTAGGAAACGCGGTATATCCTGAAAACCAGACAAATCATTTTTAAAAAAGAGGCCCCAACCTAACTCTAAACAAAATAATTGGAGATCTTGCCATTGGTTCCTGAACATAAGTACTTTAATGGAGTGATTCAGTAAAAAAAGAAAAATGTGTTTGAAGAGAATAGGAAGTTTTATAAACAGTGAGGAGGGACAACACTTTCAAAGCGATTGTTATAAAGAAGAGCAGAGAAACAGAAAGGTATCTGGAAGGGAATATAGTAATGATCTAGGAGAATCTGAAAAAATGATGATTTAAAAGACAGGAAAAATGGGCTGGTGAGATGGCTCAGTGGCTTAAGCGCCTGCCTGGCAAGCGCGAGGGCCTGAGTTCGACTCCTGAAACCCACATATGAAAAAGGGGCCGGTGATATCGCTCAGCGGCACGGGCGCCTGCTGGTGCACGAGGTCCTGAGGTCGACCCCCCGGTACCCACAAAAAAAAAAAAAAAAGACAGAAAAAGAGGTGGAGCAATACCCTTAACACAGTGGAAAGGATGGAATTTCAATGTAAAAGTAGAGGGTTAACCTTAGCAACAATGCAGACCATCTACTGGTGTGGAGGGAAAGAAGATGTTGGCATAGATGCTGAGTAGGGTGGTAGACTATGTTAACCACAGTCATTATGAAAAGGCATTAGAAGTTGGAGAGAAAAAATGTTTTGTGATAGTCTAGGAAAGTACAAAGTAAATTGGATTATAGAAATGTAATAGAACTGTCAAGGGGAACTAAATATATTTTCCTGGAGCCATGATTACATGAGACATTGCTAATGGAATATCACCAAAGTGGAGAGGGCAAAACAGCATTTTAAAGATGGTACGTGGAGTCTGAGCTAAATTCTTGGTGAGGAACATTTAAAAGAGAAAGCATAAGTTTAAACACAAAAGATATACTAAGCAGACTAAAAACAGATAGAGAAAAAATTAGTGAACTGAAAGGTAATTCCAAAGAAATGCTTCCAAATGCAGACCACAGACAAAGATATAAATATGTAAGTCAGGTCAAGAGACCTGGGGAATAGAAATAAGGACAATTTTATGTGTGATAGATGTTTGTGGTGGGGTAGGTGGTTAATGAGAGAACAAGGAAGAAGCAATATGTGAAAATAAAAATGTCTGAGAACTTTCTAGAAATATGGAAAGATGTTAATATAGGAAGCACCCTCCCCCCAAAAAAAGATAAAAATTCTTGTCAGGACAAATGAAGATGAACCCAGGCTTAAAAATATTCCAGTAGAATGGAAAAACAGCCAGGAGAATAAAGAAAGAGAGAGAAGATATAATTCTATCTTAAAAAAATTTTTTTTGAGTGATGTTATAGCTAAGTGTAAAAAGGGAAACAAGATAGAATAATGTAACATATCTATTTTTTACAGAAATTCAACTTATAATATTCTAAGTAGCAAATTTTCTTTAAAGAAGAGTCAAACACTCATTTTCCGGGAAACATGGGCTAGGAGTGCTTACAACCAAAAGACCCTCATAGACATACATAAAAGAAACACTTCAAATAGAAAGAAAACGTGTATGCCAATCTAAATAAACACTGACTTAGAGAAAAACTGAAGCCTCATTTTTATATAGGGAAATAATTTCAAACTTAAATACAGGACAGCAAAAGCCTATAAACTAATTTTGAGTCTGAGTTACTTTCAATATTGGTGTTTACTGGGCCGGTGAGACGGCTCAGCGGCTTAAGCGCCTGCCTTGCAAGCGCGAAGGCCCGAGTTCGACTCCCGGATCCCACATACGAAAAAGGGGCCGGTGATATCGCTCAGCGGCACGGGTGCCTGTTGGTGCGCGAGTTCCTGAGGTCGTCCCCCCGGTACCCACAAAAAAAAAAAAAAAAAAAAAAAAAAAAAAAAAAAAAAAATATTGGTGTTTACTTGATCTATTTTGGGTTGTTTCTGTTTTTTCTTTTTATTTATTCATTTTTTGCAGTATTGGCATTCTAACATCAGACATTACATATATTACTCAAGTGCTCCACCACTGAGTTACCTGTCCACCTTTGTTTTATTCTGTCTTGTGGAACACAAAAAGTTAATTTTACCTCTTATATGGAAGAGCAAAAACCAAGAATTATTGCCCTAGGCATTCCTAAAAATGAAGCACAAATCAGGGAAATGTAGGCTAACACTCAATGATGTTTGTGTAACATTGGTACTGGGATAGACCAGATACCAATAGAGAAGCCCACCTATACATGGAAAGCTGATGTATGGCTGCTATACTTTGGTTCGTGAATGCCCCCAGAGGCTCATGTGTTGAAGGCTTTATTCTCCAGCTCATGGCACTATTGGGAGGTAGTAGAACTTTTAGGAAGTGGAGCCTGGTGGAAAGAAGTTGAATCATTGAAGACTTGACCTTATAAGGGATACTGGAATTCTGATCTCTTCCTGTCTTTCATTTGGCTTCAGGGCCACTGTAAGATAAAAAAGTCTCTGTGAAGCATTACCACCATGATGTATTGTACCACTCCAAGTTCACAATGAAGAGAGACCATGGACTGAAACATCTGAAACTGTGAGCCAAAATAACCCTTTACTCCTTATAAGTTGTTTCTGGCAGGTGACAAACAGACTGAAAGTTAAGAGAATGAATGTGTGGGAATTGCAGGTCACTGAGAAAAGGCAGACTACTCCATAAATGGTGTGACATGATTGGTCCTCACATCACTAAAATGAAACCAAACCACAAGCTGACTAAAAACTAGAATGTCAATGTCAAAACAATTTAAGTTTTCAAAGAATTTCTCAATGACTTTGGTAGTAGGGAAGGATTCCTTAAACATAGCATAAGCTGAAATAAACCATAGAAAACACTGATATCTTTGAGAAGATATTTCTATTAAAGAGAATTTTCATCTAGATTATAGAAAACATGTCTACAATTTAATAAAAAGGTAAGATGAAAAGGAAATTAGACAACAGCAAGGCAGAGGAGGAAGAGCCCAAAGGTCCCATAACAGAGGAAACTTGTTAGTAAAAAGAAAAATGCAAATTGAAACCACACCAAAGTACCATTTCACACACCAGATTGACAGAATTAAGAAGTCAGATGAGGCCAAGAGATTTATGAGATGTAAAACAATGCTAACTTTCATTTGATGCCAATGGTTCCATCACTTGGGAAATGGTTGGCATTAACTAATTAAGCAGAACATGTATATGAGATAATTTAGAAACCCCATGCCCTAGAGCAGCGGGTCTCAAACTTTAGCATACATGGAAAACACCTGGAAGACTTAGTTAAACATGGTTTCTGGGTCCACCCCCAGAGCTCGTCGTTCAGCAGATGTGGGTGGGACTGGAGGAATTACATTCCTGAACACCTGGAGACTCTGCTATCCGGGCACCACACTGGGAACTATGGCTCTAAATTCTTACATGAGTCTACCAGATGACATGTATATCGATGTTTACAGGAGTGCTTTTATTTAACAACAGGCAAAAAAAAAAAAAAAAACAACAAATGTGGAATCAATCCAAATGTCTAAATAAAATAGAATACACAAAATAATTTACTCATGAAATTAAATACTGTAAAGAATAAACTACATGGATGAACATCAAAAACACTACTGATTTTGTTTGCAAATCACAGATTAAGACAAAAGAATGTTACTTAATTTATTGTATAAAACCTTCAAAAACGAGGCAAAATTGAATCGTATTTTTCAGCAATTGATATAGAGGTGGCAAAACCACAGCAGGTAGCCTGGAATGAGGCACAGCATTCAGTGACACGGTTGCTTCTGGGGAAGGGAGGAAGAATTCATTCAGAAAAAGAACTTCTACAATAAGGGGAATTTTCAATGTCTAAGTAGCTGCAAGAATGTGAACTTATTGCTTAAAATATGTGTGTATTTATAGTGTGTGTGCATATGTATTTCAATACACTCCCTTGTACATGTAATGCATCTTACAATAACTTTTTCTTAAAAACAAAACCCCAGTGGATATGACTCTGCCCTGACATAGGTGTGCTTTTCAGGACCATGGATTCTGAGCTCCTAAGCAGGAGCTCAGTTAACTGCCTTGACAGAAAAAGTGCTGATATTTGAAGTGAGGAAGGCCAGAGTGGAGAAGCAAGCAGAACAGAAGAGACACACAAGACCTACCACGTAAGACCTACACACCAAGCTATGATGGCCACAGAAGTGTAGAGGATCCTGAGCTGGGGGTGCTCACGGTGGGTTGATCTTCCGCTATCCTTTTGACATAGACAAAAGGCAGCTGCCTCTCTTCCTCACAGCCTCATACCTTCAACCTCTGAAACCTCCACCCCATACCTGCGCAAATTCCTTTGTAGTCAAAACCATTTTAGAAATAATCTGTAGTCTGTTAAACTCGTAGACTCTACATAAATATTACAGAGCACACTCTCAGTTTTTAGAATGATGTCAAGTCCTACTGTTTGACACACTGTTTACCAAACTTGCCTGAAAAGGGGAAACCCTGCTTCTCCTGTAACACATCTTTAACCTACGAAACACTGTTCATTTTATACCACTTTCAGAAATGTTAGCGACTGCCGAGGCTTACTGGCAAAAATGCCCTCAAGGATCAATCAGGTCAGGGTACAGGAAACAAAAGAGGGTGAACATAGCAGCTCCTTTCCACGGGGTCTGTTTTCTACTCAGCATCAGTTGACTGCTTCATGCACAATTAAGCCTCACATTTCCCAGTCTTCGGATCTTCCAAAAACTGCTGATGGAAATGAACTACTAATGGACACAAATTGGATGGATCTGAAGATCACGTGGCTAAATGAAAAAAACCCATCTCAATGCTTTACATACTGAAAGATTCCCTTTATGAGTATATAATGTTGTCAAAGTAATCGTGAAGAAAAGTTACAGAATTTCAGTGAGAGAAAATATTTAAGTGGTTGCCAAGGCTCAGGAGTGAACATTAACAGGGAACATGAGAGGGGTTCTCTGTAATGATGGAACAGTTCTGCATCTTGACTGTAGCATGTAAACTACACAACAGCACCACCGAGTGCGTATGGAAGCCAGTGAAATTGGAATCAGGTCTGTACCTGAGTTAACAGTATTGTGTCAAAACAAGGTACACGCTCTGGTCACATAAGGTGCGATCATTTGGACAAGATGGATGAAAGGGCACAGGAACTCTTTACATTATCTTTTTTTTTTTTTTTTTCTTTTTTTTGTGGGTACCGGGGCTCGACCTCAGGACCTCGCGCGCCAATAGGCACCTGTGCCGCTGAGCGATATCACCGGCCCCTTTTTCGTATGTGGGATCCGGAAGTCGAACTTGGGCCCTTGTGCTTGCAAGGCAGGCGCTTACGCCGCTGAGCCATCTCACTGGCCCTACATTATCTTTTAACTTCTTGTAAGTCTTAACCTATTTCAAGATGAAAAGTTTTTTCAAAGTTTATGGATGTGAACTTTTCCAACTTCTAAATATAAGGAATAAATTCAATCATTTTTAACAATAATTTGCTTCCTCCCCATCTACATACACACATAAGTCAAAAGTTGCCCCAACTGTTTGCCAACTTACTGTGACCCAGGGCCCAGATTATTCTAACACATTCCTAATTCATATATTATTTATTGTAATTTTCCTCACTTCCTATCCATTCACAACAGAGCCAAAGAATCACCCAAGGCTTAATTCTGTGCATACCCCTCCCCGCTCAAAGTCCTTTATTCATCACTTCTCACCCCATATAGAGTTTAAAAGTCTTAGTTTGCTATTGATAGCCCACCAAATTGAAATATGACCTGAACTTACACTTGCAATGCTTCTTGTCTGTTTCCTACCACCATTCCTTAACTCCAGGCACATAAATTTGTTATTTTTAAAAAATGGCTGTTTTCCTTCTCAGTGCTTTGATTCTAAGTGTCTCAAGGAATAGCTATTTTTCTTCTTCACCAGTCCCCCTAGTTGGGACGAGCCATTCTTTCTATAAGATACTGGACACATATTGTGTAGGATCATATTTATTTTTGTTCTTTATCTATTTTTCTTGCAAGAAGTATTTTTCTCTTTAAAATCTTGAATCACTTACTATGATTTTTCTTGCAAAACATAGGATGATGTTTTGTGGGTAATAGAGTCCCAAAAAGTTTTTGAATTAAAACTGGAGATCAACACTTGAGCTTGTAAATACAGCTCTAACCTAACACTACCCACTGCTAACCAACAGTGATGTTGGGTAATGTCACAGAAAAGCACTTGTAAAGTATAATCGTCTGGAGGGTGGACAGGGAAGCCCTGAACCAGGTCCAAACTATGGCTCTGGATAATACAAATGCAAAAGGGTAGATCAAGAAAGATTCCAGAATGCATGTATGCCAAATAACTCACCTCCCACAATATGTGGAAATTTGCATGTGCCTTGGAATGTATGAGCACATGAAAGTTTCAGTAAATGCTTTACTTCTGGCCTGTACTCTATATCAATGCTCAGAAAGCCAAGATGATCATATATATATATATATATATATATATATATATATATATATATATATTATATATATATCAAAGCTTCCAAATCAACTAAGACTGCTGCATTAATTCAAATATCCATTTGCTAATACTCAAGGCTCATTTGTCATATATAATGCCATATATGATATATTGCTATTATATACTGGACTTATATACTGGATTTTAAAAAATAGTTTTTTTTTACACAGCAGCTACTAGTATAAACTATTACAAAAATGCACACCTGTGCATACACGCATCTAAATTTGAATACCATATGATTTATTTAGGTGTAGTTTTCAGTTAAATTATTATGTTATTACATATAGTACCATAAAAATTAACATTTTTAAAAAAGAAAATGAAACAGTTAATATTTAACTTAATTTTTGGTTAAGTTTGAATATGGTGCCAGGTGAACTTGTTATGTTGATCTTTTTCCTATTGTGTTATTTTCAGCAGTTCTGAGAAAATTAAATTTTATAACGTTAAGAATTTACTTAATAGTGCTTAGAACATACTCACTTTGCATCTAAATCGTGGCTCCGTCTATAGAAGCTGTGTTGACCAGAAAATATTAGTTACCATCTTTTCATCTGTAAAATGGAAAAACAATACCTGCCTCAAAGTCTGCTGGGAGGATTAGAGGCAATGATGAACCTGAAGAGTGATCGTCATCATTTTTCTATAAAATGGCTGTAGGATTACATCCAATAAAAGACAGAAATACTATATAAAGTAATCCACTTGGAATATAAATTTACTTGGTCTCTATTTCACTATTTTTTTATAAAGCTGCTTTGGTCATTCATTGGTTCAATGGGAAGATATTTACCAAGTTATCTTGTGTTAGGCTTAATGCTACTCAATGACATACTTACAAAAGTTAACAGTCAAGTGGGAGAATGGGAATATAAGCAACGACATGTGGTGAATATAAGTCATGACAGTGGTAATGACAACAAAGACTTCACATGGGTGCAGAGGGCAAAACATACAATAGGGCTGCGGCATACACTGATGGCTAGAGGTGAGGCAGGAGAACTCAGTGGGGTTAGTTCATGGAAAGATGTGTATGTCATGGTAATAAGTTTACTGTGTGCTCCCAAATTTAATGGGAAGTCACTGATAGATTTTAAATATGAAATAATAGGATCAGACATAAAACTAGACAATTTTGGTAGCAAAGTATCCTAAATTTGGAGAATAGGGTAGGGAAATGAGAAATTTAAAAACAGGATGAATCTGCATTAGCTCCAGAGAAAGGGGAAGATCACTTTCTTCTGGGATGCAAGGGGTGATTCTGATAATACAGACTTTTCTTCGGTCTTAGAATGTGGCACGAATCTTGATGAACTGTGTGGAGTCACGTGGAGAAACCCCCTGGATTTCTTACCCCTTACTCTCACCCACTCGCTAGGAATTACTTCTGAATCCTGGACCACCTTCAGCACTCTGCTCTGTTTCCTCTTCCCCTGTGTTAGTCAGCTTCCCCACCCCTGCTACAAGATAACACTAACAGCATAAAGGAGGAGAGGTTTCAATTAGCTCATAGTTTCAGCAGATTCAGTCTAAGGTTAGCTGGCTCCAAGACAGAAATATGAGGGTAAGGCATGGTAGACCAAAGCTGGTAAATTCATGGTGGCCAGGGAGCAGAGCAGGGGAACAGTGCCATAGAGGAAGAAGTCCAGGACTGCATATAGTACCCAAGACTCCATGGCTCAACCAGACACACCCAGAAATGTGCTTTACTAACATCCTGAACAAGTTTTAAACCAATGAAGATGACACAATTAAGGTCAACTGTCACCTTTTTGTTTGGCCTCTAGAACCAGCCCTTCCATTCCTCTCCCCATAAGGGCTCACCTACCTAAGATCTACCTACCTACCTAAGATCTACCTACCTACCTAAGATCTACTGTACACGCACATAACTTTCTCATGGACTTCCTGCCTTCCAGCCATTTACTAGCAACTAATTAAGTATCAAAAAATCTTTTAAATTGCTGATAATGTAACTTTCGTACATTTCTAACTGTGGTCTTCCTAGACACTCTCAGATTAAAATGTCCATAGCGCACAACTTCTTTCCTCCTCCCACATGCAGAATTCTCAGTGAATTCTCATGCAAGAAACCAGAGTTGCTCCCAAAATCTTTATCCACTGGGAAGCAATATGAATGGGAGATAGGAATGCAAGGCCTAGTTGAGATTGTCAGCATAGTGGTAACCAAAGAGGCAGGGTCCTCTTCTCTGGAAACTAGTGTAAGGAAACTAGGCAAAGGAAATTAAGGTTGCAGGTGGTGGTAAGATTGTTAGTCATGAATCCTCAAAGTAGGGAGATGATGGGAATTACCCACATGGGCCCATTATAATCACAAAAGTTCTTAAACATGGACAAAGAAGGGAGAAAGAGAGAGCCAGGTAATGACTTGAGAGTCAGAGTGATGTCACCTGAGAACTTAAGAATCTGTCCTTGCCAGATCTGAAGATGGAGGAAAGGACCATGAGCTAAGGAAAATGAGCAGTTTATAGATGTGGAAAAAAGGAAAGAAAGACTTTCCCCTATCCTCCAGAAGCAACATGGTCCTTCCTCGGTGTTAGCTTAGGAAGAGCTGGGTTAGACTTCTGACTTCCAGTGCTGGAATATGATAAATGTGTGTCATCTCAAGCCATCTAGGGTTAAGGTAATTTGTTATAATAGAAATAGAAAATACAATAGTATAATATCAAAGGGGTGAAGACACCCAGGGAAATTATGGAAGTCTATCTAGACTGCCTGGAAAACCTACTATACACTTTTGGAAGGTTCCAGTAGGTAGAGAAGGGACCTTGATCCTTTGAGTTCAGCCCTCACCATAAAAGAGGTAAGTGGAGACAGACCAGTCAAGGGACAGAGGCAAGGGCAAACCTCAACTTGGATAGGGCCCAGAATTAAAATGTCCTTCCCTACCCTAACCTGCACTGTACCCCTTGTCCACAAATAAAATTTTCCTATTTCCACCTGCATGTCTAAATCCTGCTCTGGTTTCCATCATGTCTAGGAAGTTCACCAAATCACCATTTATTAGCTAGCTCTTTCCCAGAGATCCATGTGCATCAAAAATTATGACTGTTGGTGTTTATGTGGCACTGTCTTTGACTACTTCCATATGACATAAAAGGACTCAGTTGTTTCATTAGGGGAAATTATGCTTGGAGTCTTACCTCCTCCAGGCAGAATTTAATCAACTAATTCTAATTTTTGGTGGGAATGACCCCAACTGGCAGTTTATTCCCAATAATTTTTCAGACAGACACCTACAATATATGCACACTTTTACTGTCCTCTATGACTGTTTAAACAATGCATATAATTTTCAAACTGCCAACTTCACAGTAACACTGCACTGAACACTGTGTGAAGGATGTAGCTAACTCTACTCTGATATTAGAGAAAGTCTGTATCAAATTCAATACAATCGTAATATTAATTACAAGTTGGAGGTTTGAGAGTAGATTTCTCTAGAAATAGTTAACTTTTGTTTTCTGCTTTTCAATGTATTAATGGATGTTTTTAAAGAGAAGAAAAAAGGCTTCTAACCTATAATATACATGAGTTCCCTACTAGTTTTCCCCTCCTTTCAATATGAGGCAATTTAATGTTTTCTTCGTGCTTCTGGCCACCCTGTAATTTTCATTTCTTGATGATTTTATATAAATGGTAAAAAAAGTTGAACAGTCACCTATGGCCCTGTAAAAAGCCCTGCACTGCTCATAAAAGCAAAACAACTAGTTTACAAAGTAGAAAAGCACTAAACTCAGTGAAAGAAAAAAAATGCTTCTAATGTGCTGTGACGATTGGCTTTTCCCCCTATAATGATCATAACTTCAGATCTAGAATCAGACAATAAATTTCTCATTATGCGTTTTCGCAGAAGCTGACAATTGAGCAGTTTCAAGTCTGATTTTGGTAAATACATCTTTCAAAGCCATTTGCAAGTTCTCTGCTCCGATTAAAGAGAGGGAAGAAAAATCCTCACATCTTTATTTATTTCCTACCAAGCTGATCATCTAAAGAGGTCAAGAGAATAATTCCATTAAATGTACTGAGAAGTGTCTCACTCATTTGAGAAATGTAATTTTTGGCCCCATGGGAGCCACCGGGGTAGGAGTCCAACGGGGTCCTGATAGTACTCTATATGGACAAAGCAGACTCAAAACTGTTCTCTGACTTTGGTCACATGAACAGTGGGCTGCAATTGTGACTGAGAGCTTAAATTTAACATTTATGACTTACTCCTTCATGTTCATAGAAGATCAGAATGAATGCAGAAAAAATGCTCTGGGTAATAAAGCAAGTGTATCTAATTAACATTAATGCAGTGAGAGAGGAAAGCAGTTCACTGTATTAAGTTACTCCACTTGCAGCTTTATTTCTGGCACTAAAAGAATCAGGGTTGCAGTAAGTTCATGTTAAGCCTACAATAGCTCCGTACATATTCAACCTGCTTAAAAGAGACTAAGGACCCTCAAATAGTGATTAGTGAGTGATGCTATTTATAGCGAAGTACAATTCCTCCAGGAATCATATTGAGAATGTCTTGGATGTCCTCTCATTAGAGTATCTATTTGCTTAATTGAAAAGCAAAATTGTGCTTGTATCAGACTCACACATACTAAAAACAAAAACGATGCCAAGATTTGGATCCTCCTTTCCTTACAAATGCTTGTAGGAGTCTTGAATTTATTGTGATTGGGAGTCCAAGCCATTTTCTTACAATGCTGGGACAACACCATAGATTAAGAAATCCAAAATGTAGTCTTAAAGCACATACACACTCATACATACATATTCACTCAAACTATCTTTTATTATTCTTATATTAATTTTTATATTTCTATATATTATCTATTATTATCTTTTATCTTTGCTCACAAAAATAAAAGTTCAAATCAAAACCCAACAACCACAAATTAAATTTTTGGCCTCTTATGTTCAAAATCTGTTGCATTATATAAATAAATGTGTGTGCGTTTGAAGCCTAACAAAAACAATGATCCTATTTAAAGATCTTTTTAATTTTAATGTTTTTAATAATGAAACAAAAATACTACACTTGATAGCATAAAATAAAGTCTTCCTCAACTTTTTAGGATCTGATCCTTTTAAGAACAAAATAAAAAATATTTTCAGTGGTTTCTTAAAAGCCAAGAGGCAGACATTCAGGTAAAAACAAAGCGAGGAGATTGTTTATTTTAATAAAGCTATTATATATGCAGCCCCAAATTAGGAGTGGCACTGAGGGCAGGGAATGTCTAAACCATCACCACCTGTTTGCCCTGAAAAATCAATTAAAGTCACACTTTCATAGTGAGCCCCTTTCTAACCAATGAAACTTACACAGCTTCATCATGAGACTCGAGTCCCTCTGAGGGAACATAGTTGAAACCTACATCCTCAGTCTCACATTTCTTCATGCTCATATTCGGATAAACTAACCACAGTAAAAGCAGCCTCCAGGGAATGCAGTGGGAAAGGAAGGGAAAACGGAAAAAGAGAGGAGGAAGAAGAGGAGCAAGAGGAGGAGGAGGAGAGAAATGACTACTTCCATCTTTTTTTTTTTTTTTTTTTTTTTTTTTAACTAAGAATCCTGCCTCCATTTGGTGAATCACATCATTTCTTCAAAGGCTCTTTTTCCTTTTTTTTTTTTTCCTCCTTTAGAACAGAATTTTGGGTTACACTTTCTGTGCAACAGAAGAGATCCAACTTTGCAAGTTGAAAGCAAGGGCAGAAAAGCCATTGCAAGTGTTTTAGTAATTAAATGAATATGCATAATGAACCATATGCCCAAAGGGCCTGTTCTTTATGTGGGCCAGATTTTTGTTTGAATTTTTAATTTTTATATACAGATGAAACATTCAGTGTAATCTACCAACAGTGTGAGATAACACACAGTAAGAAAAAGTGCGAGGGACAGTCCATGTAGAAACAGGGACAGGAGATCCTAGAAAAATGATCTTCTGAAGATTTCAATTCGAATGTGTTTTTCTCCCTCCAGCAATTGTTCCCGTCATCTGTTCAGAGGCTTCAAGAGACACATATCACGAATACACTGACAGCTTTATACAGGATGAGTGAAATACAGTGCCTTCAGCCGAAAAGTGTGAAACTCCCATGGGACACACAAGAATTTCTTTACCAAAAAAAAAAAAAAAATTCTTCTACACCCATCAGTCAGACTACCATCTTGAATTACAGGGAATCCTCCCAGGTCTCCTTCAGAAGCTACATAAATATTATACTGCAGTCTCTACGCAATGTATACGATATGCATTCGCATTTGGGATGGATCCAAGAAGAATTCTGACCTCTCAATGGGCAACTGTGCCTAGTGGGGAGAGAATGTTCAGGGTGGAAACCAAGTTTGCCCTTCCCACTCCTGCAGCCACATAGAATTTAATGACTTCATTATGCTCTTCTGAACACACTGTCCCCAATCCTTCCTAAACTGCCACTGTGAAAGAATAGATAAAACCTTCTTTTAGCTTTTCAGTGTCATTTAGCAAACACTGAGAAATAATCAAAGCAACTTAAAAGATACAGAATCTGATAAAATTGCTGTATCAGCTTGCAGCATACAAGATTAGAGTACGCACACTCCCATGCAGAGAGCGCAGCTATTTAAAATAAGTTTGTATATTATCTGAAGTTTACAAGGAAGGTCCGGATAAAGTTATCAGGTCTTATACATGGATGAGTCTTGCACATCCCATTTAGGGGAAACATTTCAGAACACAGTGAGTATGCGAGTGTGTGCCTGTGTGTGTGTGTGTGTGTGTGTATGCGCCTGTGTGCAGATGGTGGATGCAGCATAGCGGAAATGCTAAAGTTCACTACTCCCCACATGTTTTACTGAAAAAACCCAAATACAAAATGCCACACTGGGCACTCTAAGGCACTGAAAAAAGATTACGGAAACCTATCTGATCAAACGTCAAAGCAAAGCCTTTACCCCTTTCCCAGCCCTGCCTTTGAACACAGAGGTGTTCGTTTTCACAATGTAAACACCAGAAATGGAATGCAGAGCATTTAAAGAGCAAGTAATAACAGCTGTAAATAACATCTCTCATTGCTTTCACTCCTAATTCAGAGTTTATGCCTTTGACACTGGCTAGGATACTTGATCTAGTGGTGTCCGTGGAAAGACAGATAAACTTCAACTGCAGGGAGAAGACAAAAATTGACAAGCAGCATCACCTTTCCTGACTGTTTAAATCCTTTAAGGAAGTGTCTGAGCAATTAGAAAGAGAGGTAATCTTTGCAGAGTGCATCACCACTCTGTGACCTCCCAGACAATGGATCAGGCCTCAGACGAGTAATGCTTCCCTAAGGCTTTTTAGCCAGTGGATTTGATCTCTTAGTCACTCCGCCTATGTTCCTGTAGGTATCGTCCCTGTCAAGGCATTATTCATGAGCACTCTGTCCACTCATGGAGGCTGGACCGCAATCAAGCAAAAAGTGCGACGTCACCATCATCCTCAGCAGGATTTTTCCTTTATCCCGCACACAAAAAAATTCTAATTTTTTTTTTCAAACTACAAAGCCTATTCTGTCAAAGTGAATTAGTTACATTAATATTCATAGGTCATCGACTATCACAGGGTATGGATTGGGTCAACCCCCAAAACATGCCATGCTTTTTGCTCATAAGATAAACTTCATAATAGATTCATTGAGGAGGGCCCTCATGTGTGATGAACAACAGTGTTACGAAAGAAAGCAAAAAGGGGAAATCAAATAAAATCCTTACACTGCAAGCTTTTAAATCATCTATCCTGCAGGTTTCTCTGCAGGACAACTGGTCAGGCAATAACCTATTTCCTGATGAACACATCCTGTTCCAACTGCTAATCTCACAGTGGAGACTTGGCTTTTACCATTTATTATAAACATTTCCAAGAACTGCTTACCACGATATATTTTTTAATGGATTAGATTTTGGTCAGCTGCTAACGGAGCAGAGAACTGGATATTCTTTATATGAAAGCTGCAAAATAGGTTTTTGGAGGGTCTGACTTACCTTCTACTCTTCTCCCTCATGAGTAATTGGAAGAGCTATTGAAACAGAATATAAGAAGGCCTGAGGTTGCCTTTTTTTTTTCCTTTTTTCTCTTCTCCCTGTCATCTATTACAAGAATGTCTAGATCCAAGGGTGTAGTACACAAGATCTTATTGGTTTTAAACTTTATCATAAGACTTAGTGAAATGTTCAGAAGAAAAGCAAAGACTTAAATTCTATAATTGCTGAAGACCATCACAGTTGCTGAGGATGACACTCAACAGCTAAAGCCTAAAGCATTTAAACAAAAATAATAACATTTTCTTATAATCAAGGCAGTTACTCTTAAAAATATGCACTGCAAGGTTTTTTGAAATGAGACCAAAAGAAAATAGGAGAGTTGAAATTAGCTTTATGCCTAAGCAAATCGCAAATCACTCTAGAGTTAGCATTTTCAAACTGAAATTTTTAAAAAATAGCAAATGAATATATATTTTTTTTCACAAAAGGCAATTTAAAAAATTTGAACCTTAACTATCAGTTAGGAATGAACTCCCAATGACTTAATGCTTTAAGTTTGCTTTGACTCTCCCTAATGTCCAAAATAAATAACTAAAAGAATTGAAAACATGTTATTATATCCACAATGGACTTCATGTTTTAAAAGAGAGTATTTATGCTTTGTTTCTATCCCTGGGTAATATCTTTCGAGGAATTTGTGATTCTGAGCACATTAAAACTAAACTAGCTAATGCCTCCTGAAACAACTTAATTAACTACAATGATTTGAAGGTGGGTCTTAGGGTAAATACTAACACAGCATTTTGTCTAAGCAACCACAAGACTCCACCAAAGTTAGACCTAATCAAAGAGACAGGCAGCTAACTGTAACTTCAAGGTAAGTAAAAAAAAAAAAAATAAATAAATAAATAAAAAATAAACAGGTTTAAAATGGTAAATTATCATATAAAGTCTATACCAACTTGGTCATGTTCTGAACTTTATTTCTTCTATATAAAGATGAACATACTTCAGAATATTTGAAAAATTTATTACAAAGCCAAAACAGAAAATTACACAACATGGAAATTAATTTTTACTAATGTAATAAGTTATGCTTATAGATTATTATATCAAATTAAAATTAAATTGTTGAAATTAAAATCCCCAAGTAGTCCACAGAAATTTACCATAGGAGTTTGATCATTTATGAGTTTCTATCGCCACCTGCAGGACCGTCTTCAAGCAAACTTAAGCAATCATCAAGCTATTTGCTTTTTTTATGTTTTATTTTTCTCCTTACAATTCTTTGGAGGCTGTTAAATTTCCAGAAAATTTATTATTTTTTGAAAACATGTACAGTATAAAAAGTTTTAAAATCACCAATCAGATGCAAAATTAACTTTGCCAGAAGAGGTACAGAAATGAGGACACAGGCAGTCAAATTTTCAACAGCTGAACATACAAGGTGGTTTCATATTTTGCCCAATAGACTTTGGAGAGGAGGAATTACCACATAGAAGTTTCCTTTAAAATTTGTTATGGATTTCATTGGTATCCAAACAAAAATATTTGTTACTATAGTTGCAAAATGTTTATAATTGCATGCATCTAGAGTAGCCCAGAGTTGGAAAAATACTATTATTAGTAAATACATACTTAATGTTCTGTTTTTCTTTAAATAGGGAAATGCAAAAATATTTCACCAAAATGTTATTATAGCCCAAAAAATTAAGAAGATTTTAGAGCAAAAGTATAAAACTCACTCAAACCCAAAAATCACAGATTATCATCATCACCCTTGTTGTCATTATCACAATCTTCATTATCATCACCACCACTGCCAAGACATCTTGATGTGGAAAATACATTTGCTGCAAGAAGGGTTGGCCAAGTGCACATACAGTAACAATAAAATTTAGGGCCTCGGGCCAGTGATATAGCTCAGTGGCATAAGTGCCTGCCTGGCAAGCACAAGGTCCTGAGTTCGGTTCCTGGTACCCACATAAAGAAAAAAAAAAGATTTAGGGCCTTAGATGGCATATTATCCTCCTGTGTAGCAACTCCACAGACTATTTTCCAAATGTAAGACTTGAATCTGTGGATGCTGAGTAGATGTACTTCATACTCATGAACTAAAACCACATTTGCAAAGTTTATGATCATAAAAGCCACACTTTATAAAAATGATGCAGGGCTGAGAATTCTGTTGTAACAAGTGATGCAGCTTCCCGGAAAACAGTTTACCGAAGCCCTCTGTTTCCTCCCCTCTGGATGAATACAAAAGCCCCTCCTACTTTACACCCTATGGCTCCATCATTTCTAGATTAGAACAGCAACCATGAGTACCTCACTCCACACCAAGTGTGCCAAGAAGTGTATTTCTTTTCTTCTTTTTCCCTTTCAAGAAAAATTAAGCATCTCTGACAATAAGGCAAAATAAAAACTTTCAAAAGCTTGGGCAGAAATAGCAAAGCCATTTTAAAGAGCCAAAAAATATGAGTTTGTATTATAAGAGAATCCCAGGGAGATTAAAGCAGTCAGTAAACACTGCACAAGAACATCGCTTAGATGATTATACCGTGAATGTGACGTTGATGTGTTTTCATATCTTTGGGGGGAGGGCATAAGTGAGATCAGTACTCTAAGGCCAATGACAATCTTTCCCAGAAATACATCTGTTATTTTAAAAGTCAATGATACATGCTTAAGATAGAGAGATAACAAAGCACATCTTTCTAAATCATAAATCAAATGGCAAAAGTATAATATGCTATAGTAAACCCTAACGAGACAACAATGAAGGTTTCTCTCCATAAACATCAGATCAGGCAGCTGGAATGATTACTGGGCTCTCGTGTAACTGTCACCTGTCACGGTCTAATTACAGGCTACCCAGGCCAGTATGCCCACACCACACAGCAATAAAAGGGCCCTGCGCTCGCCAAGCCCAGCCAGACAATGAGAGCACACACCACCTGATACGGAGCCCCAAAAGATCAGCCAGAGAGACTAATAAAAATGACAGCTTAGTAACAAATAACAAAGCTCGGACTGCAAAAAAGGCAATATCAAATTATCCAGAAATATAAGTGCTGAGCCTGGTTCTTCAATAGGTCAAAACCTATACAGAGAATGGCTATAATTGTTTCCACACACACCAGGTCCCTCTATTTCTAAACACTCTTTTCCATTTTTGCATTATACAAAATGTTCACACATCCAGGTGTCACATTTAGAAACAGATGGATGGGGAGAGTAAATATGAAAAAAATAAAAATAAAAAAGATACTCCCCGATTCAGGAACTGTTGATCTCAAAATCTTGTCAGCTTCTTCCTCTTCTAACCCTCCTACTGTTGGCTGCCTTTTTGTCATTTTGCTATTTAGAAACAACCTGGTGGGCCAAGTCATAAAAAAGCCAAAGCAATGTATACCAGACAAGATGATGATAAAGTTATTAGACTGTCTTTAGAGTTTACCCACTGACGGGGCACACAGGCTGTTCTGATTAGAGCAGGAGTTGCAATAAAAAGAAAGCAACTGATGTACATTAATTCTAACATTCTTCCAAGAAGCACTGATTAGATGCCTGTTGTGTACTCCACACTATCTGAAGCAGTATGGATTTAATCCTTAGCTTTTGCTATTTTTGTAGTTTCTCATATGCTATAGCGATCCTTCCACCATGTAGCTCTGTTATAATGCATAATTCTATAACATGTGACATTAACCTAAAGGACTAGATCATGGGACAGAATTCCTCCTGTTTTGATGTAATTTAATTTGTGAGGGCAAACAGTAAAAGAACTATCACATTCTTGCTGGTGGGACTCCATTCTTTGAGATTTGGTGGTTGCATGCACGCTAATCAGTCCTAGAAATGGTTGGCTTTTGTTATGGCTTGGATCTTAAATGTCACCCCAAGCCTGTGTTGAAAGCTTGGTCCCCAGCTGGTCGCACTGGGAATTCTGAGAGGGGGTCCTAGTTGGAGAAAGTATGTCTCTAAAGAGTAAAACTGGGCTCCCAGCCTTTCCTCTCTCTTTTTGCTTTCTGGCTGCCTTGAGGTAAGCAGATTCCTCTCCGACCTGTTCCCGCCACCATGATGTTTTCTATGTCAGCTCAGGCCCAAATCAATGCAGCCAACAAACCACGCACTGAAAGCTCTGGAACTGTGAGCCCAAGTAAATCTTTCCTCCTTTGAAGGTGTTTTTCTCATGTATTTTTCATAGTGAAGGAAAGCTACGACAGCTCTTGAATAATCATCGTAACATCACAGCTTGTATTTCCACCCTGTTACCGAACAGGTCCTCCACTAGTCTTTGTACAATATATCCTTTGCAAAGCCACTGTGTGTGTGTGTGTGTGTGTGTGTGTGTAATGAGGCTTTTTTCTGAATTAGAAGAGCACTACCATCACCCATTGTTAGTTACAACAGATAATAATTCCTATCAACACTTACAGCTCATTTCATATTTTTTATTTTTTGGTATGTATGTATGTATGTATGTATGTATTTATTAAGACAAGATCTCACTATGTAGCCCAGGCTGGCTTCAAACTCATAGCGATCATCCTTGCCTCAGCCTCCTGAGTGCTGGGATTGCAGGATGTGCCAACAAGCCCAGCTTTTTTTTTTTTCATTTTCAATGTGGGTACTGGGGGTCGAACTGAGGACCTTGTGCTTGCCAAGCAGGCGCTTATGCCCTGAGCTATCTCACCAGCCCATTATTTCATATTTTTTAAAAATGTATCCATGCTTACTATCTAGTTTGACACCCAAAAGACAAAATTTATGATTTAATAATTTAAATACTAACTTTTGTTTACAAATGTAAGAAGGGAAGGTGGAAGGAAGTTGAAGGAAGTAAAAAAGAGGGCAAAGAAGTGAGGAGGTATTTGAGAGAGGCTGGGTGGGATAAGGAGGAGGAAGAGTTGGGGGAATAAGATGAGACAGCAGAAAATAGGGAAGGGAGCCATGGGCTGATGAATGCCTAGTATGAAAATTTCACCTTTGCAACTCTGTATCTAACAGTATATCAGATGCTCTAGCAGTGGTGGCAAACCTATGGCATGTGTGGTGTGCCCCACCCAGCTATTAGAAAGCTCTAAAACGTTCACCATCACTGCTCTAGACCATCAATGGTTGTGGAACAAGGAGGAAGAGAAACCATATTAAAGAAGGTGTTCAAGCATTAGCTGCATTAAGGAACCACGTGACTTCTAAAATCTTTCCTGTCTCAAAAATGTAAAATATAAAAATGAAAATTACATTCAAATCAACAGGATATCCTTGGAAAGTAAACTGGGATGAACTCATTGGATTCTGCAAAAACAAGGGCTTCTAAGTCAAAGCCCAGAGGAAGCATTTCCAAAATGTCCTCCACTTTCTAAGTGTATATGTCCATGCACATGAGCTTGTATATTGGAAGTGTTGGTTCTATTACTACTGTTGTTGTTTTTAAGTTCAAAGCAAAATGTGAGCCTGCAAGTGGTCCCCCCAAAAAAACCCAGAGGAGGCAGTGGTGGTGACAGGAAGCTCTGATATGAGGGCTGGCCCTGTCATACCAAAGAGAACCATTTTCTCCTCACCCAACACAGCTGTGTGAACATAGCAATGTTTACTGCTTTAGGACTAAAATAAGAAAACTCTCATGTTTATTAGTCAAAATCGGGATGCTCCAAAATAACAAGTGATTTAAATCGGTGTATCTATGCTTCCGTCTGGATGTATAATTCAATTATAAGGTTGAAAATATAACCATGAAACTATGCTAAAATAGTTAATAGTGTCCTTTTACATTTTCAACAGATAATCTTTTTAATGCAATTAGTGTAATTTTATTAAATGGCATAATTAGTTAATGCCTGACAAGTTGTCAATAGAAGGTGCAATTATGTTGTAAAAATTATAATCACAATGTACAATGATGGATTGTTCTTATTAAAAATGCTAAAAACTTTAAAATATTTTTAGAAGTATATTATGTAGTCTCCCATGAAAAGGAAGATGTAGGAAAATAATTTTATAAATGTTAAAGCAAATAATAAAATTCCAAATATTTTAAGCATTTTATGTAATATATATACATTTTGCATGTATAGACCTGTGAGTGTGTGCCTATACAAACATATTAAAAGATATCTAAATATCCTCTCCTTCATATCAAATGGTTATGACAACTGTGAAATTTTTTTCATCTTTACAGAAATACCATTCATCTTTGACCTGCACCTGCACAAACATCCACCAAATGAACTGTGAACCTGCTTTGTGTGTCCAATAGTGATTTCTACCACATGTGGAGAGAGCCCCTGAAAAAGTCTAATCAAATACAGGTACAGTGAGTTGTAAATAAATTGGTGATAGAATTTTTATAAAAGTAAACATTTTAGACACAGTTAACACATAAATATCAAAAGCACCAAATGGACATTTGACTAGCATTATTTGAAGAAGCCAATTCCAAAACAAAATTGCAGTTGCATTTGTCAATTCCAACACAGCAAAGTGAATCTGAATGTCCCTTAAACTACAGAAGAGTCATCCAATTTTTCCTGCACTGTTTTTATGAAACGTTCTACAGGGCAACTTTTTGTGTCTCCAATGCCCTCTGCTTCTTAGAGTATGCTAGAATGCGCGTGCACACACACACACACAAATACACGTGCGTGCTCACTTGCAGTGTGTTGGAAGAGTGGGTGCTATGATTGTTGCTGTTGTTTTTAACTTCTAAGTGAAGTTATTTTACATTTGTCAATATCCCAGGGTCTCTAAAAAGCTAACATTTCTACAAATGTTAGGCACGGGATATCATTAAGAAAGTGGAGAGTTTTATATTTTACCTTATTGGGGGAGGATGATTGAAGCCTTAAATTATAGATGATATCACAGACCCTGTCAACTCTGGAAAGTAGATTCATTTTCCTACACTCGAAAAATTAAGGAAAAAGTCACAGATGCTAAAGCCATAGTTTTATGAAGATACCTATTGATATATGGTAGATTTAGATTACTTTCTAACATCAAACATCCAAGAAAAAATTTAATAAAACAAGGAATCCATCAATGCCCCCATGTACTTGCCTCCATAGATGTAATAGGTGTGTACCTGCAAGACTGGTGGAAAAACAGAACTATATAAATGCAGTCCTATTTTTCAAAGCATCAGGAGACCTTTGCTATTTAAAATATCCTTCTAATGATGCTGTCTGTCATGTGAATGCTATTTTAACATGTGAAAAATGCATTAATACCATAATGTAGGTGAAGATATTTTATAGAAAATTTGGGGGCTTATAACATGAATACATATTAACAAAAAATAAAAAGTAAACAAAAGAAACATTCATGATTGGTTCTACAATAAAAATACTGCAGTGCAAAATTATCTTTGCAGAACAAATTAGTTGCTTTAAATAATGTAGCTGCACTGAGAAACTAAGGATATATAACAGAGCTCTCTGCTAATTAGAAATTTGCTCCCATCACTTTGATTGCTATCATGTTAAGATATTTTGAAGAAATGTACTAATGCAATCAATAACTGTTCTCTCTTCTACTCCTATCCTTTATCTTGAACAACGTGGAAAATGTTAAAATCTCACTCCTCCAATTAGTTGTACTCAGTCTTCATTTTTCTTTCTCCTTGAACACCCTTCCATATCATTTAAGACTATCCCTAAAAAGTAGGGATAAAGCTAAACAGTCCAGTTTGGAGATTAGTCTAGAACCAGAAAACAGGATTTTCTAGATCACCAAGCTAGAGTCCATGGGTGTCTCATGCATGTAACACCAGGGTTTTGGGCTATTCTCTGGGAATATTATAGATATTTCTGCCTTCTGCTTCTTTGATTTTAGCTATGTCACCTGTGAATAAAATGACTGCACTTGGGAATTATTCCCACCATATAACAAAGGTTTCTTTCTTCCAAAGCATCCTGGAGTAGATTTAACTTCTGTGAACATCATCGACATATATATCTGAAATAATCACTATGGTCGCTCCTAGAGTCAGTATCCAACTACAAGCACATGAGACCTGCATCCTGTGTACTGACCACAGGAAACAGAGCCCAATAGTTAGGCATACGGCTTCTCAAGCCAGATGACTTGGGCTTCAATCTTAGCTTTGTCTCTTAAAAGCATATGAGCTCTGAATTTACTTAACCTATATAGGCTCATTTTTCTCATCTGTTAAAAGAAGATAGCAATTAGCACCTATACCAGCAGTTTGTTCTGAGGATAAAATGAGTTAACATTTGTAGGATGCTTGCGACAATGCCTGATACCATGAAGTAGCGTGAACTATTAATACCATTAGAGTTCAAAGTCTGTGGGTGAATAACTATACACTTGTGCATAAAGTGTCTTATCTGTTTATAAATCTATTCCTATGGAAATACATAGATGCTCTTACTTCTAAGCAAGATATTTTAGTTGCATTTGGTTTCTGTCAATAAAATTGGCATATAAATTTGTCTTAGAATGCTATTTTTGAAGGGAAAAACAGATATACATAATTTAACACACATAATTAAGTAAAGCTTAGTAAGGCAATGCACCAAAATATGTGGAAAACTTAGAGGAAGAAGAAAGACTCAAAAGACAGAATGAGAAAGATTTTTTTTAATATTCATCACAAAAATAATTAAGCCTGTGGAAATATGATTTGGAATGTTTTGACCACCCAAAAAGCCCCAATTTAATTTCTTACAATAACCATGAATTCAACAATATTCAGCAACATTACTGCAGTGGGAGTCAGTGATGAATTCCAAGTACTTTTCTCTCTTAGTGTTGCCAATGCAGTCATCCACGTAGGTGTTGAGGAGAAAAATCTGATGGGAGAGTGGGTTTATGCTTGAGCAATCTAAGCAGCTTAATTCTCCAATATCTGTCCACTCCTTCTGACTGGACCTACATGGAACTAGTTTCTGCTGGTTTTCCTTAACAGTAGCTTTCCACAAGATATGAACTGTGTATTTGCACATCCACAGAAATCCTCTGAAAATATGTGGTTTCCTTTTATAATTCCTTAAAATTAACAGCCAGAATAAACTAAACACATTGTAGAATTTACATGTTTTGTATCATCTGGAAATAGAGACTAGAACATGAAGTTAATAGACAATTTTATGTTTTCTCACAAAACAAGGTAAAAATACCCTTCCATTCTGCCCTCTGTATGGGGCCCAGCATCACCTCCAATATCTCTGGGAGCTCCACAGGGACAGCTCAGCCACAAAGGACCCTTTCACCCTGGCACAGGGAAACCCACAACCATCACTTATCCTAATTTCCAACAGAGGAGAAAAACCTTCTAGTGCAGTCTGATCATTTAATAAGTCCTTGGCTTAAAAAACATACTTCAGACTACTACAAAACTGTTCTGTCCTAACCAGACAAACAGGTGGAACATGAACAAAGTGTCACATCAGTGAAAAAAGTCCAGGAATAGCATTCTGTCCTCAGCAGATGACAGGAGAACATCAGTCAGAGTGTACCAGCCTGGCAAACAGAGCACAGACGCAGTGGGCCAGGCAGAGACAAGGCTAGGCTTCATCTTCACAGCCTCTCTGCCTCTTTCTAGGCAAGGGCATCTGAGGATACAACACCTTGCAGAAGGACAACCACAGTGGAGACCCACAGACTCTGTAGCGCTACCACTAGGGGCAGCCCAGGAGTGTGACCCTGTTCCACGGGCAGCCAGCCAGTCCAAGGGAAAGCAAAATGCTCCCCCACTGAATGCAGGCTCAACTACCCATACTGTTATTTTAAAAACAATAACAAATAAAAATAGAAGGAAACACACACACACACACACACACACACACACACACTGTCCTACAAAAGCATTTTCTTTATAATCTCTTTAAATAGCACAAATGGTTTTCAAATATCATTATGATAGTATTCAGTAACAAAAAGCGTTTTAATGAAATCACACCTTACTGGCTTAGGGAAGGTAACCACCGACCTCACTGTGTCTCAGGGGCACTGAAATCCACCATGGCTGTGTGTTGCAATGTAGTATAAACTTTTGAACACAAAGTTTCAAATTAAAACTAAAATGTGTTTAAGTGAGCACCTTTCATACCAGTATTTTCAGGACAAATTCAGTATCTGTATCTGTGTCTGTATCTATGCATCTGTAGATATCTACAGGTATGTTCGAGACAGTGATGTACTAAATTGCCCAGGTGGTAAGATGTTGACTTGTGATCCTCCTGCCTCAGCTTCTCAAAGTGCTAGGATTGGGCCGGTGAGATGGCTCAGCGGCGTAAGCGCCTGCCTGGCAAGCGCGAGGGCCCGAGTTTGACTCCCGGAACCCACATACGAAAAAAGGGCCGGTGATATCGCTCAGCGGCACGGGCACCTGCTGGTGCGCAAGGTCCTGAGTTCGACCCCTGGTACCCACAAAAAAAAAAAAAAAAAAGTGCTAGGATTACAGGAATGCCCAGCAAACACAATTTTTAAAACATATAAAATATATTGAAAAATCTGTGGTTGGTTGAACCTGTGCATGCACAAGCTGTGGCTACAGAGGGCTGATTGAATAATATCTCTAATCGATTCTGCATTTTTCCATGACATCCAGGGGGAAAAATCCCCTATACCCACAGAAAATGGGGCCAACCACAGTCTGATAAACTCAGGTGTCCTGGCAAATCAGGCTTTGGAAAACCAGGGATAACAGAAGCTTTATCCCTTTTAACCTCTTTTCTGTGGGGCTTAGGCATCTGGAAGTGAGACACTTCTACCTGTGTTTGCCAGAGCTCTCAGCTCTAAGTGGTGTTCAGCAGGGAGGACTTTCTCAGGGAAAAGGCAGTGGAGAAGTGGCCCTCTGCCAAGGCCACTTCCTGTCTAGAAGTCCCCTCTCCTGGAAAACCTGTTTCAATTCATGTGTTCTAATCTTTCTTCTGATCAGGCCAGCAGCCCATTAATCATTCCTGTCATTCCCCTACAGAACCCAGAGCAACAGACTTCTGTTTTTCTAAAATCATGGTGCCAGAAACTGAACTGGAGCAAGAGGAAATGCTCTGCTCTTGGACACACTGGCGGGAGCACTGACTGGAAGAAGCCAATTGTGTTCATTTTCCTCTTTTGGCCAGAGTTGCACAGAACATTCCATGGAAAGTTTTGAAAGGAATTCAGGTGGGAAGTGGAGCTGGGGAGGTTGGAGAGGAACCCAACACATGAAGCCACCAGTTGAGGAGGACACGAGAAACGAGCATGGATAAATAAATGGCAAGATGATGGATATGGATTAACAAAGCCCTCGTTATCAATGCTTTAACAAATTCAGATAGCAGAGAAGGTATATTCAAGGTAAATCAGGTAAATCTGCAGGCAGCATAGGTCCTTTGTGCCCTGAAGTGATGGAAAAATAAAATAGGCCGGCCAAAGTGTTCCTCAGCAGCAAAGAAAAAGTCAGTTATGGCGATGATACACTTGATTGTATAAAAAAGGTGGGAATGACCCTGAGCCCATTCACACATTAAGCCCACATGTTTTTTATAAGCCTGAGTCTATGGAGTTGGAGAGATACTGAGGCTATACTGACAACAGAAGACAGAAGAACCATGTGAAGTACAGAAATCAGACTTAACTTGTCCATGACCTGTATTCACTCTGAGGCCACTCATCTACCACATGAGCTCTACAGTGACATCTGCAGCACAGAGACGAACGGCCAAGGGCACAGGATTTACCATCTGGAGACTTGGTTTCTCCTCCCATGTCTGACATTAACGATCTGATCAAGGACGAGTCCCTTTATAAATGAGGGAGACTGATCAAAGATGCAAAGTGAAGGCTCTTTGTCAACTCAGAAGTCCCTCTGGGATTCTTGGACATTCCCAGGAGGCTTTGAGATCTCCTGCTGCTCTTTGATTCTATTATTTGATTATGCTTTTCAGAGAAAAGAGTGCATTTCATACACAGGAGCATTTCTCCAGGGTGGCACCGAGTCAAACTGTAATGGGTAACTATCAATTACGTCCCAAGTGGCTCTATGTGAATAAATGTTTTAATATCAAAGTTTGTGAATGATTTACTTAAAACCTAAATTATAGACATTTAGTTATAATTTAGTCATGGGATCTTTTTTTTAGCTGCCATATTTCAAAAATTACTGGCAGCCATGGCACAGAAGAGAAATACAGTCAATGGAAAGACTACGAATCTGGCCAGATAACAGCTATAGGGACATTTAAAATATGTAGAACAATGGCTCTTTAAACCTCACCAAGAAATGGTATATAAGTAGGATGTGGGTAAATGAAAGGATTTTTGTGGGTAAATTTGACCTAATTATAATCTTAGAAAGACAAACCACACATAACCCCTACGCCATAATATATTTTAGAAAGAAGAAAGGATACAACCAAGTAACAAATAATTTGAACATAAAAAAGGAAACTTACCATGAACGCTATTGTACTTCTTAGCGTGGACTCCCACTGGAAGCAGCTTTTAAGGAACTGTACTGTATTCCATATTGCCACAGTGAGTCTTTTCACACGGTCTACATCTCTTGATAAGATCTGATAAAAATAATAGAAAACAAGGAACTAGATTTACAAACTCTAAATAGTACCTTTAGGTCCTATAACCTGATCATTCATATTCTGTAGAGGTGCTAATTCAAAAAAATATTGATAGAAAGTAAATGTCCTGATACTTCTAAAATGCTTCTCAAATTTATTAGCATCCATAGAGGAAAAGCAAATCCAATGCATATTACAGCTCATTTGGTGACGAACAGCCTGTTGCAATAATGTTCAGCACAAATCAAGCTGGCAAAAGCTATAGCAACTAGGCATTTGGTATAGGTAGGAGTGTGTGTGTGAAAGAAAAAGCAACAGACAGACAGAGAGAGAGAGAAAGAAACACAGAGGTAGAGCTAGAAAGAAAGAGATAGAGACAGAATGGGAATGAGTGTTCACATTTAATATGAAAGCAATTTGATAGATTAATAGTGGAAACATACCATACTAGAGACAGTGATGGAGAATATTTTAGAGGCTGAGTGCCCAAACTGTAACCCAAATTCACTTATTTATTGCAAAGTGCCAACACTGCAATTAAACCCAAATACTGAGGTTTTAGTTTAGAAAAAACAACTATTATCCAATGCTTGGCTGCTGGGATGACGAGGCTCTTGAGCTGACGGAGAGGCTCTGCGTGCCTGCTGTGGCTCGCGTGCCATAGGGTCGCTGACACTGATTATAGCTCATCTGGTCCCAAAGAGTAAAAGGAGGGAATCGAGTTCTACTTTCTAACTGTGCAAGCTTGGGAAAGCCTCTTAACCACTCTCACAAAATAATATTGATAGTAGGTCTAACATTACAAGTGGTTGTGAAAATTAAGAGCCTTAGAAAAATACCTGTCCTATATCAGGTACTTTTAAGTACGTGTATCATAAGCAAAAGTTTCAACTTGATGAACATTTGGAGAAACCAAGTGTGAGAGGCCTGTAGAGAGGGTCTTGCCACACCCCAGGATTTCATCTCGCAACCCCTCACTCCTCTCTGTGCCCAAAGCCAGCCCACATGGAGGTCTTGTTTTGCAAAGGAAAGTTTTTTTTCCCCACTTGTAGGTAGATTCATTTCATTTTGTTTGCAATGTAGCTACCCCACCTACCTCAACCCAGGTTTTAACTTTCAAGTAAACAGAGCAAAAAGCAGCAATAATAATAAGACATTTATTCACATTACACAAAATAAATATTACACTCAATGCTAGGGTTGGCAAAAAAATAAAAAAATAAAACACCATGCAGATGCTTCCTTTTAGAAGACTCTGGAGGCCTTTCCCAAGTATGCCCAGAAGTTCATGGGAAACAAAAGGATGATAAGGTACCTTTATATTTAACTGCTTTGTGTCATCCACAGCTGTCTACCCACAGGAAGCGGGGGAAGTAATAAATGCCTGAAAGGGGGACACTTTGTTCTTTGCTACACTCTGAAGAAGGACAATGAGTATGGAGTAAAATCCTGAGCTGTGTCTAAAGAGAACAGGGAGGGACTCTGAACAACACAAAAACTTAATACAGTAACAATAATGATGATAAGAATAATAGTGAAACTTCCCCTACTAGTCCCTGTTCTTCACGTAGGGTTGCACTGATGAGGGAAGAATTTAGGGCAACAGAGAGAGAGACAGTTAAGTCAACATGAGATAAAATGCTAACACACCGCACATTTGGACAACACAAAAATGGTAAGAGCAATCAAAGGAGAATTGGAGGCCAGAAATCTCCAAAGACGCACTGGTTGAATGCCTGACCCACTCAACAGGCAGGGCACCTTTTTGAGGTTTTAAAGCCCAGAGAGGAACAGGGGTGTGAGGAGGGAAATTCAGGAGGACTTGGATGCTTGGTGCTAGGAAATGTTCAGAGAATGACTTATGAGAAAACTGGAGGGTGGACACTTTCTGCTTCATCCCATATCTAGTCTGTAAGTTTTCACCCTCTCATTGAGGTGCCTAAAGCCCTTGTTTGGGGAAAGAAGGGAAGACAACTGGAAAAGAGAGGGGGAGAGAAGCACACAAGCCATGACCAAGAAGCCCTTGGGTACTGGGTACTCAATGTACCACATGCCACTTATGGTACTGTACTGACCTACCTTTTTGGACAGCTTGCGGTTATCTTCAACCAAGCGCTTTTCTCTGGGAGTAAAGGTCCTAATACTGGCCTTGACCTAGAAAGACACCACTGTTTAAACAGGCAGCATTCATGTGGACTTTATTTTGCTTCTTAGTAACTGGGAAGAGCGGAGACACCAATACCTCTGACCCTCAGGCCAAGTCAGGGAGCAGAGGTGATACCTGAGCGTCCTTTGTTCTACAGCATCTATGGGATCTCATTCCATGAGAGACCCCGGGTCTCAGACTGCAGCTGGGAGACTGTTGTCACTACTTGGCTAACTCACATGAGTGTATTTTAAAACACTGCAGAGACTGAGGTGCACAACTTCTTAAACCAGTGCCTCTAAAAGCTAAAACCTCCTTCTAGTGTCTTTCTGAACTAAGACTTTATCAATGAAACCTGGCATGTGAAGAGCACCTTTCAACTGGTGAAAAGCAACACTTCCGCAGGGAGTCTCATTTCCTTTCAATGAGCTGGAAAAATAAGTAGCCATGGGAGTCCCATTTCACAGGAAATAAACTGAGGTGCACAGTGATTTTGTGACTTGTTCAAACCACCAGATAACATTCAAGGATAACGTTCAAATTATTTCCTCTACATCAGACAAACGACTGAAAATAATCACTTAACCAGAACACCTTCAATTTAAGGATCAACTTTCTATCCCCTTAAACCCAGGTTTTACCTGAGTGTAATAATCTCCCAGTATAATCTATACACAAGGCAGCAGGAGACAAGTGGTCATCTACCTTGTAACCTGCACGTATGATTTCCTCGCAGGGAAATGGAGAAAAAGGGAAGAAAATAAAAGAAACATACTCATTCTAAACACTGTGCTCACAGTGCTAGCACTACTGAAAATGTACAAATATATAGATATAAAATTTATTATATATAAAAGTTACATGCATCATATATTGCCCAGATTACATATTACAGATGGTATAGATGGTAAATGTATATATTACACCACACTCAGATAGACATATCTATTGCATAGATTGTATGACATAAACTTTGCATTACATAGAATTATTTGTATATCATAAATATTATGAATAATACATCCACATTTATATAAATTTCTATACGTTAATGTGTTACATAAAATCTATTTTCCCCTTTATTTTTATTTTTTTCTTGACATTTGGATTTATTGTGAATTAAACACCATCAATTCTGCTGGCTCAACAGGGTTAATACAACTTGCAAGCTGGGATGCTCAAGACAGATTTTATGGTGAAATTTTTTAAAAGTGTTCTTTTCTCTCCAGTGGCAACATTTCTGAAATACTGTACATTACTTTGAATCTCTGAAGGCCTTTTATTTTAGGTATACAAAAGCTGGGAGGTATGGTCCAATGAGACTTACCGGATTATATATGAGATCCATCTCTAAGTAGATAACTCCTTTGAAGGCTTGTTCTAAATCTTTGTTCTTTAACACATAACAATTTGGTTCTCCATCTCTAATCTGTTAAAACAAGAGATGATATATTTACTGGTGGAAACTTTCTGTGTGGTTTAAATGGAATAAGCAAAACTAACTTGGGCAAAGTTGAGAATGTGGCATGATAAACAGATGAAACAAATATTAAACAGGTATTAAACCCATCGCAAATGAATTTTTAATTATGGAATGTTATTATAATTGATAAGATAAAGCCATATTTACCAGGTCAAAATTGGTATAGTGATCGAAAATTATTGGTGCAAATCATGACTGGACTATATTTTCCTTTTTAAAAAACCCAGCGGTTAAAAGTGTTCATATATTGAAAAATAATGAATATTCTACAAAATCCCGGGCCAATATCCTCATGACTGTCAAGGTCTTGGGAAAGAATTTTGGGAAAGAATAAAGACTGGGAATTCATCATAAATCAGAACAGAGTAAAAAGATAAGATGACTAAATACAGTTCAGTACCCTTAAGTGGATCCTGGAACAGAAAAAGGATATTAGTCCACAATCTGGTGAAATCCAAATAAAGATCAGAGTTTAATTATTAATAATGTGCCCATGTCATTTGCTTTACATTTTGACAAACCTATCATGGTAATTTAAGATGCTAATATTAGGAGAAACTGGGTGAAAGGTATACAAGAATGCACTAGTCTGCAATTTTTTAGTTGATCTAAAAACATTCGCAAAAAAATTATTAAATATGTTAAAGAAATTAATACAGAAGCTGATTTTTATGAAATGATCTGTATTTTACTAACTAGAAAACAATATAAGTTAAATAAGTAAAAGTAGGCTAGCTAAAGTTGAGGTCAAAATCCAAAATCATTCCAAATGCACAAGGTATCAATAAATCTTCAAAATAAACAAGTTCATCAGTGCTAAACACTAAGCTACCTGCAGACCCCAGCATACGAGACAGCTCCTGTTTCATTTTAGAAACTATAAAAGGCACGCAGACTCCCATGAAAGGCATGTTAATTAGCTGGATTTCATCACACTTTTCAGATTTGATAGCAGGCATGCTTTTATTACACACAGTAGTGGTATATATGTACTGATTACAATTCTGGCTTTTAAGAACATACCTGTTAATGCTAAAAGGGCCTCAGCAAAACTTAAGATTATCAAACATTCTATTTGGGAATTGCAATGGTCAACAGTTTTCAATTTAGGAGATTCAACAACATGGAAATGGAGCCATATTTTAAATGACTATTGCTGTCACTACAAGCATTCACATGAGGGTTCGTATAAACAGTGGTGGAAATGAGTTGACTAAGTCACAGGGGAAAACAGCAATTCCACTTTACAAGGGAGAGGTCATCTTCCTTCCCAAAGTCACCCCACCTCTCAGATTGAATAGCTTTTATGCAATACTATGGTTTTCCTGGCCACTGGCTAAGAGGAAGGGGTGCCCCATAAAGACCTGGCTTCCTTCCTCAACGGTGTCCAAACAGGATTCGGAGCTTCTGCTGTGATACACAGTCTCGCTTAATAAATTGTGGGTGTTAAAGTTGAAAGAGATAAATACAAAAATAGCATGACAATTTGCCAAGCTGCATTTGATCTAATTTAGCTTTGTGTCAACCCTCAGACATTACACTGTATTCTTAAATTTTCCATGATTTCTTAAGGGTTAAGGAAGGTCAAAAGAACAAGAGGTACCAGTATAAAAAGAAATATTTTATAGCAAAAGGAGGGTTTTGTTTTGTTTTGTGTTTTTGCTTTTTAATTTGGTAAATGACAATTTCCTGTTACTCAATGTCCCTAGAATTGTGTCAGCAAAACCCAGAATCCATCTAGGGACATTAAAGCCATCATTAAAGCGAGATATGATTAAAGCCATTCATATTGAGCACTGTAATAGGAAATTAATTTAAAACATACAAATTCAACAAGTTTAAAAATTATGAAAGAAACTAGCATTCCTTTGAACTTCCATAAATATCACAATTCTTTCCCCTGTATAGAAATTCAGTAGGAATTGGGCATGCATCTTTTTAAAGTTTTACCAAAAATCTATAATTATAAAAAGTGTTACAAAAGGATTTATGACTTTTGGCCTAAGTGACACTCTGTAGATATTTTGTAACTTCAGTTTGTATCTACCAATATGGTTTTGTATTAGCATATAGATCTGCCTAATTTTTAAGCTGCTATGTAATATTCAAAATGCAAATAAACTACAATTTATTAATGAACATTTGTTGATTTAACTTTTCAATCTCTTTGCTACAAAGAATATATTTTAAAAAATGGTAAAGGGTAGAGGGAAGAGCAAACATACTAGTTTGGATATGAAACATGTTTGAATTAAGAACAGGTAAATGGATTTGAATATTTAGTGTTATTAAATGCAGTGTTTAACGCTAACAGAAGAGACTGTGTTTTTAAAATATCATTATTTTCTACTATATTTATGAAACTGAACTTCCAACACAAGAATATAGGTTAAAAAATTCTCTTACATCCCAACTTGCCAAGCTCCTACATACAGAAATTTTAATAGGAAATAAAAACTAAACATACAGATTTTGTGTCAAAAGCTAAGGTCATTATTGATACTTAGAACTCTGAAAATAATTTCTAACACTTTATCCTTTTAAAATATTTATTAAATAGGATAATTAATGTACACTCAAAAGAAAATTTAAAGGAGAAAATTTCTATATTTTATTTTTGGATAGGAGATAGATCTTCAACTAATTTTGATGTCCCTGCCATCGAAGGCAAAAAGGAGTGAAATAGATTAGAATTTATGACAAAAGGAGGACTCTAAATAGATATAGAGGGCCTTTCTGGGCTGATAGAGGCACTCTTCATTTTATTCAAATATAACGGTCTTGAAAGAAAAAAACCTAGATAATATCTTTAACATCAATTTTGCAAGGTAAACTCTTCAAATTGACCTATCACCTATGGTTTTATACTCGCCTTTTCATAGGTAAAGTATGTATGATGGGGGCCAGTGATATAGCTCAGCGGCATAAGCACCTGCCTGGCAAGCACGAGGTCCTGAGTTCGACTCCCAGTACCCGCATATTAAAAAAAAAAAAAAAAAAAAAAAAAAAAAGGAATGTATGACGGTAGGCAATAATTTGAGGAAAGAATCTCCACCAGACAGTGACATAGATGTAACCTAATTATGAACAAGAACTTCCATAACCAGGAAAATGGGCATTTTCATGTCCCTTAGATTATTTTCAGATACAATATAAACATCATAAACTTTTATCAGAAGTATGCCAAGAGTTAATTCCTGGCCACGTTATTTGGTGTATAAAAGAGTACAGGAAGTTTGCATCTGAGTAATGATTTAGGATTTTGGAGTCAAAGGAAAAGTTACCAAGAAAGCAGTCTGGTTTAAAATATTTAGTCTGATCCACAATCATCCTTAAACTAATGAACTTTTTTCTACATGAAAGAATATTAAATTTTCTTAGGTGAGCTGTAATCATAGTAAATATGGAAGGCTTTCTAAAAGTTGGTTGACTAAAGAATTATCATTATGGTTGACTATATAAATCTTTGTTTCAATGTCACACCAAACGATTCAATAGCAATGTTGATCAGAATCTATAAGAAGGAATAAATAGGAGGAATAAAATAAATAGGAAGGCATAAATGGGAGGAATGTCATACACTGAAGCTAAATATCCAAATGAAAGAGTCATATTGACTCCTTCACTGTTTGATCTTCAAATTAGAAAATGGAGATGTGGATATAAACCAGAATTATCCGATTTCATTTCTTGGGGGAAAGGCAAAACACGTTAGTGTGATAAGGTGACACACCAGTTTATCTCAGCTGATGCTCATGCAAAGTGACTTTCCAACAAAATGCCACGAGGACAGAAACATGGCTTAGCAAGAGGGAAATGAATACACTTTATTTAGTAGCAATTCACATTGACCCCACTTGGAATCAGGCCTGGTTCTGATGACAGGAGTTACAAACAACATGAGAGATTCAAATGTCTCCTTGCACAGATACCAACCAGTAGATGCAGCCCGAGTTTAACCCTTAAAGCCCCTCCAACTTATATATTTCACCTCCTTTCCCTTCCCAGGCAATCTGTCCACTCATTGTCCCCAGACCAAAACCACCTCTGAAGTTGGGAAATGGCACAGAACCTTGATGTACTAGTTATATCAATCTATTCTCCCTAAAATATAAGTTATTCTACAAAAGCAGTATACATTAATTCCAGAAATTGGATAAAATTTACCAAACAAATTGAACAAGAAAAATATAACACTAATAATATTGAACAAATAAAAATTTAATAATTAAATACATTTGTAGTTTTTAATGTACATTTATGTCTCTTATGAGATTAGAATAGTAAGGTGATATTTGGAATGCTAGAGGCAGATGAACTGAGTTTAAATTCCATCTCTGCCTCAGACGTGCTGGGTAACTGGCTAAATTACATAATCCCTCTGTTCTTAGTTTCCTAATCTGTACAATGTGAATAAAAATAGCACAGATTTAGGAAGTGCCTGTGAAATAAGTCTGCAAAAAGCAACATTATAACACTAAGGAGGTCATAGTAATTACCTGTTAAATATCATCTAGATGTTTTAGTCTTAATTTATATTCTAGTAACTTCTCTTTCAAGTTTAAAAATGTATAGAAAGCATTATATTCCCCCCACGTAATCAATTTTCTTACATAATTCAGAATGGTTTTTCACCTTCTGAATATTCTATAATGAACTTGACTAAGCTTGTTGCAACTCATTAAGATCATTTTCAATTGGTAACAATTGTAAACAGCATCATGAATTTATTCCTAGATATCTTTATGCACCCCAAGATACATTTTTTAAGATAATTACCTAGAAATGGAATTGCTTAGTCATGGGATATGGCTATGTTAAGGCTTAGGGCAGTACTGCCAATCTGCCTTTTTGAAATACACTGATTTATATTTCTAGCCTAAATGAAAAAGCCTGTCTATTTCTCTGTAGCTTCACCGACCTAAGGTATTTTGATATATAGCAATTTCTCTCTTAGGAAAATGATCTCGTGTAACATGCACCTTTTCATAAGAAATGAGACTATATATTTTTTTTTCTTTTTTTTTTGGTAACAGTGGACCATGATAGGCCTGCAAAACCAGACAGATTTAATTCTCATTTCTAGCATTTAACATCTGTGTGACTATGGGTAATTACTATATCTCTCTGAGCCCCAGTTGCCTCTTCAAAATAGATACCTAGACTGTAAATGTTCAGAGATTTGTATACATTAAATTTTAATCCATTGAATCCAAATACCTTCCACAGGCTTATGCAAAGTCTCAGTCCTTCCAAAGTGTTTCCAGTGCTCCTTTTCTCTTAACTTATTATTTTTTTATTTTTTCAGTTTTATTAGTACATGTTTGTAGAACATGATTACATCCCTAGTGTGGAGTTGATCCATGTAAATAACAAATCTCAATATTTTTCATCTCCTTTCTCTCTCTCCCCCACCCCTCCATCTCTTTTTTGTTAATAATTTTATTGGTACATTTTAGATATACCTAATGATCCCATTCATCATAGGGAATTTGTATCTGTATATGATATATCTTGATTATTTTCTCCTCAACTCCCTCCCTTCCCCTCCTTATTTATAAAAGCTTTGTTTCCATTTTTTCCTTCTGTTTTTTTCTTTTCCCTTCCTTCCTTTCCCCTTCTCCCCTCCCTTGTTCCCCTTCCTATTTGAAGATTTTCTTCCTATTTCTTCCTTGAAAATGGAAAATCTTTAACCTATTTGTTATTCTGATAGTTTAAATTAATTTGATCATCTACTTGCCTAAAAGAAGGTACATGAAGATGACAATTCATACAGTAAGAGGCCACAGACTGTTGAAAACACTTTACATTTACTGACACATTTAATCTTCACCATATACCTCCAATGCTCACATAATGATAGTTATCTTCATTTCATCAACAAAGAAATGCAGACATGAAAGTTAAGTGACTTGTCAAAAATCACATAGCCAGTTTAGGGGAGTGGCCAGGGTGCCAACCCAGGTGGTCTGTTCCCATCATCTTCATTCTTAACCATGATTATCATAATTGCATAAATCACAAGTCATTCGTATACTTATTAGTTATTAAGACTTCCACTTCTTTGAATCAACTTTTTTGCTAGGTTGACTGGTCTTTTCCTTATTGATTGTGACATTTAATTTTAATTGTCAATTTGATGTGCTTGGGAGCTGCTTAGAGCATTAGTAAAGCATACTTCTGGGTTATAAGTTGGTGGGTCATGGAGGTAAAACCTTTGATACTGTAACTGGCACCTTACCCCTTCTTCTCTAGCACTGTCCCAGCTCTGCTTTCTGGCTGCCATGAATTAAGCAGTTCTGCTCTGCCAAGCCCTTCTACTATGGATTTAACCCTTGAAAACCATGAGCCAAATAAACCATTTCACCATTTAATCTGTGAGTGTCCAATATTTGATCCCAGCACAGAGAAATTTAATGCATCGATTAAAGAAAACTTATATACAAGTGATGTCCATTTGTTTATATGCTGCAAATATTTTGTTTTTGGATTTTTTTTCACCAGTCTTAGTCTTGACTTTTCAGGACTTTTGGTTCCTTGTATTTTCAGGACTTCCCTCTCTAATCATACATGTTTTTCAGTTTGTTTATGTAAGACTTCACCAGTGTTTTACCATTTAAAAAAATATGTTTCAAGTGTTTGATCCCTAATTTATTTTGGAAGTGTTATGTTTAGTGCAACACAATGATACACTTTCCCCTGATGGATAAGCAACCTATTTTCCCAGAATCTCTTGTTAAGTAATTTATCCTTTCCTCAATAATTCTGTGTTTAAAGTTTTTTATACATTAAATGATCTCCAATTATTTAGGCTCCCTTCCAGTCCTACAGTACAGCTCTAGAATTTCTTCACGTAGGTCTCAGACACTATACATTTTTTGTCTATTTCGGTCTTTGATTTTTTTTTTTTTTTTTAGTTTTTTTATGTCTTCCTGTTGGGGATAGCTATTAACCTTATTTTTTAAACATTGACCTCACTGACCCTTTTTGTTCTAAATGTTATCAATTTTTGTTCATAGATATCTGATATCAGATAATATTTGCAAATGATGTGCTTTGTTTATTAAAACATTATAACTTGCTTTCTTGTAATTTTACACTGGTTGTATCTTACACAGACCCTTAATTTTTACTTGTTGATTTGTAAACACATAACTTAGTAAATTCTCTAAACAATTTTATACAGTAGCTATTATGTTACCTTCATTTTAAAGATGAGGAAATGAAGTATCAGCAATGACCCTGAGGTTATAGCCTTTTGAAAGATATTATTCATTATTTGAGGAAATGCTTCTTAATTACTAGCTTATTAGGCTATTTTTTTCATAATCAAGAGTGATTTAGAGGGCAGAAGAAGCAGCTCAGCGGAAAAACACTTCTCTACAAAGGATGAGGTCCTAGGTTCAATCCCCAGTACCACTGAAAAAAGAAAAGAAAAAAAAAGTGTGTGTGTGTGTGTGTATTTAAAAATTAAAAGTAAAAGAATGAGTGTTGAAATTTATCAAGTTCCCCGTTCACATCTACTGCCATTTTTTCCCCCTTTTAATATATGAGGCATGATCAAAATATATGATGACTATTTAAGTTAAATTATTACACTAAAAGACACACTGCAATTATTTTTCCTCAAAATATTCTCCTTGCCTTGAACACACTTATCCCACAGTTCTTGCCACTTACTGAAGAAGTTTAGCAAGTCCTTTTGTGGAGTGTCTTAATAAAGTGTGATCAAAACTATGGTGAATGCCGCTGCATGTCATCCAACAGAAAGGCAGGCTCATAAAAACATTACAGTGTGGCCTCATCTACTTCATTCACCAGATCTCAAAGTGTACAACTTCTGGCTTGTCCCCAAACCCAAAATGACCATGAAAGGTAAATGTTTTATTTATTTATTTTTTTTGTGGGTACCGGGGGGTCAACCTCAGGACCTCGCGCACCAACAGGCACCCGTGCCGCTGAGCGATATATCACCAGCCCCTTTTTCGTATGTGGGTTCCGGAGTCAAACTCGGGCGCTCACGCTTGCAAGGCAGGCGCTTACGCCGCTGAGCCATCTCACCGGCCCAAATGTTTTAAATCAATTCAGGATGTTGAGGTAGCCATGACAGCACAAGTAAAGACACTAATGAAAGAGAACTTCCAGAACTGCTTCAGAAAGTGGCAAGGACAATGGAATAAGTATGTTTGAAATAAGGGGCAGTATTTTCAGAGGAATTAATAGCAGTGTGTCTTTTACTATAATATTTTTTTTAAATTTAAACATTCGCTCTGTGTCGGTCATGCCTATCACAATGATATAAATTACACAATTAAGTTCCTAACACGTCAAGGCTTTCTAGCATTCTAGGAGAGGTATTTACTTCCCTTTCCATTAAATTTGTGTTTTTAATGAGTTAGTCTAGTCTCAGGAATAAGTTCATTATTTTCCATTTTTATATTCTTAATAAACTTAAATAATGTGAGAATTACCTGTCTCTTTAAAGTTTGGGGGAAAGTAACTTGGGCATAAAGCAGTTTAGCTCTGTTTTCTTATTTGGAGAAGATGAGACTCCATGGAGAAAAGGACAGAATTTGATAATTTTTTCTTACCTTTCCAAGATTATTAATTTTCCTAAGCAATATATCCAATACTGGACATCTCTGTCCCTCTAATAATTATTTTAAGGATAAACCTTCTTTTGAATTTTACCAATTCCTTTATCCAAGTATGAACTGCATTTTATTTACCATTCCTTTAGACAGATTTGACATCCTTACAGTACCCAAGGTCTTTGAAGTGCACTTCAGCAAGTAACTATGTTTTCTCTGACTCCTCACGAGCTAAGTAGTGGTCTTCATAGAAATCCTATATATTTCCTGTTAATTGTTTCCTCAGTCATATGTTTTTTCCTTTTTCATTTATATTGGAAATGGCTTATCCATTTCTTTTTTTGGGCGGGGTAGGCACTAGTATTTAGATTTAACAAAGCTACTGTTCACATATTTTCTACACTATTGCTTTTTTATTTTTTATTTTTTAGTGCTGAGGATCAAACCCAGAGCCTTAATCATCCTAATGTTCGATGGGAAATGTTCTACCTCTGAGGTACAACGCCAGTCCTTATTTTTATCTTCACCAATTCCTCATTTTCATTTTTTTTTTTTCTTGTGGGTACCAGGGGTCGACCTCATGACCTCGCGCGCCAGCAGGCGCCCGTGCCTCTGAGTGATATCACCGGCCCTTTTTTTATATGTGGGTTCCAGGAGTCGAACTCGGGCCCTCGCGCTTGCCAGGCGGGCGCTTAACGCCGCTGAGCCATCTCACTGGCCCCTCATCTTCTTAATTTATTTTAGTTTCTTTTGGTGAGATGCTTCATTGACTTTCAACTTTTATGTTCAAAAAACAAAATCATTCAAGGTTAGAATTTCCTCTGAATGACACTTTTGGCCCTTATCCATAGTTTTTATGTATAGTATTTAATCTGTCAGCTTCTAAGTATTCTGTAATTGCAGTTTTAGTATCCACATGAGCTACTTGGGATTGTTTTCTCCAAGTACCTTGATACTTGTTTCTTTTAAGTTATTGTTTCTATTTTTATAGTTCTGTGACCACAGTACAATTTCTGCCTTTTTGGAATCTCTTGAGGAATTTTTGACCTACTGATTACTATGGGAACATGTTAAATGGATATTTGAGCGAACATTTTCTATTTTTTATTTATATGCATATGCATATATTAGATCAAGCCAATCGTTTATTCTCTAAATTTTGAGAACTACCACTATGATATGCCCAAAAGTTACCTCAGAAATTATTTGTATGTAAAAAGGAGATTATGAATTGCATGACCAGAAATTTAGTAGCTGTAAAGTGGCATGCAGGGACTTCACTATGAACACTTTTTGTTATTTGGAACTCCAAATATTTGGGCCTTTAGGAATCACCTCATCCTTACTGACTTTTGTTTCTGATATTCTTTTTTTTTTTTTTTGTGGGTACCGCGGGTCGAACTCAGGACCATGCGCGCCAGCAGGCACCTGTGCCGCTGAGCGATATCACCGGTCCTTTTTTCATATGTGGGTACCGGGAATCAAACTCAGGACCTCACGCTTGCCAGGCAGGCGCTTACGCCACTGAGCTGTCTCACCGGCCCTGTTTCTGATATTCTTAAAGCTGGATAAATAATATATATTACCACTTTGTGATTCTAAATTTTTGCAATTTTGTTGTATTATGTATGTTAAATGAAGTTGGCCATCATGCACATGCAGGTTCCTATCTGTTATAACCTTATTGATAGTTCAGTGTGTTTTAACTCCTAAAATAACGTGTTGTGTCAAGTTTCTCACACATCTTTCATTTACATTTATATGGCTATATTTTTGCTCATCTACTTTTGTATTAGTGTGTTTTAGATAAGGCAAAGATGCAGCAGGTACTTTTTACTCTAATTCAATGCAGGAAAGGAGCTTTTCTATTTAATCAACAAGTTTAACCCATTCAGCATCTACCATTATGCTCAATATGCTTAGTAACAGTTTCCTGTTACAAAACATTACCTGAACCCACTGGGCATTCCCCTCCTTCCCCTCTCCCTGCTTCCTCCTCTTCCTACCCTACCCATCTCTCCTTTCCCTCTCTCCATCTGATCTGCTTTCCTTCCCTTCCCTTTTCCCCTCCCTCTCCCTGTCTGTCCTAACAAAATACCCTGTAGACTATATATTACATTTGCTTCATAAGAATTCCAGCATGGAGAAATTTGCCTGATTTTATATTTATTTTATTTCAGTAGACATATTGGGCCAAAAGTAGGGGCTAAAAACAATAGAATATTTGTATTAAAAAATGACAGTTTTTGTGGTGCACTGAGATTCAAGTCTTGTCCTTACCAAATAATCTCTCAGGTAATACATCTCTCTTTCTTTTGTACCCCCTGCCACATAGCTCCTCCGACTGGACTCACATGGGATTCCCCAACTAAACCCATGCTCTGGAAAAATCAAGCCTTGGCAAGAGACCACTTCTAAGATTTTTTAACTTCATGATAAATCAAGTTACTTATTGATATCACTTGACATAACATTAAGTATCAATATTTCAGCATTAATTTATAAAACTAATTGTGTAAGTCCAATACAATGACCAAAACAATCACAGGAAAAACTTGCGTAATAAATACATAGCTGGAAATGAACATAGAAGTTAACATAGCAATTATGTAAGTGAAGTTGTATTGGTGTGGCTCCTTACTACGCACATGAACTCACTGCGGACGCTGGGAGTCTGTAAGGGCATCATGAAGGCCACACTTCTGATGAAAGGTTCACTTGTCCTTGTACCATTGGACTGGCTTTCCCAAGAGAACTCAAGCATATTTCAAAATACAGGTCCTCATCAAGCTCAAATGACTTTTTCCTTGGCTATTGGGAACTAATGATAAATACATGCTTTTCCTACTTTATGGAGTGAATCACTTAATCAAGTTTTAGTCTTCTTAAATTGGTCCATTAGATAATTCTGACAGCAACTATATGACCGAATAAAATAGACTGACCTTCAGTAGAAATATCCAGCCTAATTTTTAGAGTTACAATCACTTAATTGAGGATAGACATGTTAAGTATATCTATTGAATCAGCTAATTACTAGGAGATAATGTCTATGCCCAATGTGTTTTAAAACTCAGAAATGTACTTACTGCTTTTCAGTGCATATTTACTATGCTACTGATTAAAAAATTAGAGGAGCAATATGAAAATTAGCAAATATTAGAAGCTTTCAGATTGTGATACATTTCAATCTCAATTTTCTGTAGTTCCTAATCATGGGTATTTGATTAAAGAGTTTTGCATATCTATAGGATCATTAAAAACAACTATTTTCAAAACCGAAGAGAGAATTTATAGAAGTATTGCTCATTGGCCTGCATTCTTCTAATTCTGCTATACATTTAAACATGCATATATGCCTTGAACAACTCACCACCACTAATCAATATAGTTATTTTAGTGGATTTTAAATGAGCCAATATTTAGCTAGCACTTTAACCCTGATTTAAAAGATATAGTGAATTTAAAACAGCCTCTTTATTTAACAGGTTTAAATGTACTGAACACATTAACATTATGAGTAAGATTAAAAGTTAAAGTACATTCTATACTTTGTTCTTAGGCCATTTAAAATGTAACTTGCTGGGCAAGTGACATGGCTCAGTGGCGTAAGCGCCTGCCCGGCAAGCGCAAGGGCCGGAGTTCGACTTCCGGAACCCACATACGCTAAAAAGGGCCGGTGATATTGCTCAGCGGCACGGGCGCCTGCTGGTGCACGAGGTCCTGAGGTCGACCCCTGGTACCCACAAAAAAAATAAATAAATAAATAAAATGTAACTTGCATTGTCTCCAAAAATATAAAACAAATTTAATTTATGACTAAAATAAGGAAAATGTATTCTTACAAAGTATTTCCATTCAATTGTTAAATTAATTGCAAATATTTTTGTTTTGAAACATAAAATTATGTATTATTGTATATGGTTCTGTATCTCACAAAAAAGTAATGAATCAATGTTTATGATTCCTTCTCATATTAAAAAAAAAAAAACAGAGAAAGTACTAAGTACTTCTCAGAAGAAGCACACACTGTGAATCTAAGGGGGTTTTCGATGCTTAATGCTGGCTATTTTGAACAATTCCTGTGGGATTTGTTTCACACTGCAAAGTTTCTTCCTGGTCAAGTACTCTGATAGCTCCAACCCAGGTCAAAACCCTGCAGTGTCTTCCTATTAATACAATAACCCCCAACCTCCCTCAGCCCTCCCACAGCTGCCTTCCACTCACCCTCCACCTCCATGTTCAACCTGAGCTCCAGGCACCCAGATCCTCCTTGTTCCAGAACATGGTCTTCCCCCTGCACCCCTACTTGGCTGCTCACTCTCTGCCCTCTGCTTGCAAGGACGTTCTTCAGCTCACTCACCAGTCTGACAAAAACCCTCCTCCTTCCTTACTCAGTTCAAGCTCCTTGCTTCTTAAAATCTTCTTAAATCCAACCCTCTTTCTCATCACTTTGGTGCTTTCCAGTGTATGCTACTTGCTATTTTAGAACTTGGGTGACCATTAGCCATGCATCCCCCACTAAAATGTACAACTCTCCAGCTAATATTCCTCCTGTGGGTACCACAGCAGCAGCTCACAAACAAATCTTACCCTTGCTTCCAGCAGGATATTCACTTAACGGTACTCGCTGTGGAAGCTTAACAAACTCTTAGGAGCTCGGGCTCTGATAAGAGATTGTCCAAATTAAAATTCTGCTGTTATTACTTGCCAGAGATAGGATCTTTTCTGTGCCTCGACTTCATAATATGTAAATCAGCATAAGAAAGAGTGCCTCATTAAGTTATTAGAGAATTGAAGATTCCACATGTTACGCACATAGCACTGAGCTTGTGCATTAAGTGGCATTCAATAGATATTAACAACAACAACAAAAAAAAAAACCTAGATCTAAACAGGTAGATTTTATTTTATTTGGGGGGGGTACTGGGAATCGAACTCAGGACCTCACACTTGCCAGGCAGGCGTTATGCCACCGAGCTAAATCCCCAGCCCAATAGGTAGATTTTAAAACAAGTACAGTAAAGCACAATTTAGAAATATGTGAAAATAGAAGAATTAATGAAATAATCAATGAGCTTGCAGCTTGCCAATTATAATGAAGGTTATAACAGTTTTAAAATCATGTTTATACCAAGAGATGGAGAGAACCAGAAGAGAGGGGAGGGGTAGGGTTAGTAAAAATAACTAGGATGTATTACCTACATGGTCCAACTTCCCATGATGAATATAATCATTATGTACTGCAAACACATACTCATACAAATTTGAAACAAGAAAATCATATTTATATGTATGCATGACATAGGGGTCATTTAGGCTGGAGAGGCTTGTGGCAGGGGGACCTCCAAATGCCAAGTAGAATGCATTCAGATCCAATGCAAGGTTCAATTACTTTCCCAACTTCTCAGTCAAGGAATCCAAGGGGAATCTGAACAGAATCCCCCACACTGAACAGAGCCACTGAAGTATCCTATTCAGTCCAGTTTTACAGGGATCCAGAAGTCCTCAAGAACATAGGTCCTGCACCTTTTAAGGCAGAGATGTTTCACAATGGGATATATTTCTTGATATCCCACAGCTCATTTTTGTTATAAAAAAACAAACAATGTAAAATGAATCAAATGCTCTCTGGCTTTCAACATCCAGTGCTTCTACACTAAGAAAAAGCTAAAGTTTTTCAAACTTTTCAGCTTTCCAAGACTTTCAGGATTCTCTCCTGCCCACCCCATTACTGTTCCATTTCTGCTCTTCTCCCCCTGGTTACTCCATTCCATCTACACTGGCTGCCCAGCCCTTTTTGGAATTCGACAGCTTGAGAGCATCTGAACTTGAAGATTCCCTGCCTGGACCTTTCTCTAGAAAGCCACATAGCTGACTCCCTCACCTCTTTAAATCACACTCAACTGTCCCCTTTCTGTGAGGCCCTCACTGGTCAGCCATGGAAAATTGTGCCCCTCCCCAACCTACACTGTCACCATCTCACATACTATATATTATTTTTGCTTTGTTTTATGCATCATCTTCTATGCATCTTGAAACCACAGTATAAATTCCAAGGAGGAGCGAGTGTCCCTGTGGTTGGAATACTGTCACCTAAACCAGTGCCTGGCACACAGTGACACTTGATCATATTTGATGAATAAATGAATGATTATGAGACCCTGGGGCAGCTTTACCACCAACCTGAAAACTGACCAGAAGGGAGGCTGCTTATGTTGAAATTAGGTCTTTCCCCAAACATTCCACCTTGCGTTTTGAAAACTGCATTAATTTGGGTCAATGGTTCTCCAGTAGGCCTTATTTACCCTTCACTCAGGATTTTTGGCACTGTCTATGGACATCTTAGGTTATCACAGTAGAAGTGAGTGGCAGGTGCAGCTGTCTTCTAGCGCAGAGGAGACCAGGGGGCTTCTGGACATTCTGAAATGTGCAGGAAACCGCAATATAACAAAGAATGTCCTGGCTCCAAATGTTAATAATGCCAAAGGTGAGATGCCCTGATTTAGCTGGTGGTAATTTCTTAGCTCTGCCAAGCATGGAGGGAGAAGAGAGAAGGAGAGAAGAAAGCAAGTACTGTACTGTAAGTCAATTGTTGGTATTATAGAAACACAAAACATACAGAACTTTTGTAAACAAAACAGAGGGAGGTTTTCAAAAAATCCCAAATATGTTCTAGCAAGAAACAAAATATACTACTAAGATTTACCTATCTATGTGAGAGGAGAGAGAGACAAGAAGCACAGTGACACACAGAGAGAAAGACAGAGACAGGGAGAGGGGGGAGGGGAACTGAATTGAATTGTAAAGAAGAGATTTTGTGATGGTCCCTTTAGACATCTTGAAAGTGTGCCTCATATTCCTGTTACATATATTCTTCCAGGAATAACTGACAAAGTTGTAATAAAAAACGGGGGAAATCCCAAATTACTATCTCCTCTCTGCGGCCCCGCGGCCTGTGCCACCGGCTCAGAGCATTTGGCAGGAGCCGGCTGTATCGGAGCAGATGCTCCATGCAGGCACTTGGAGTAACATCAGGGATATGAGAACTTGGGGAGAAATTAACCAAGCGATCAGAAACAGACGAAGAGACATTAAGAGGTACAGCATTCCCCGCTCTGTAAACACTGTGTGAGTTAGACTCATCGCATGGTGAAACTGCAGAGCGCTCAGCTCACAAATATATACAAAGAGCTTTGGAAAAATAAGTCTTTGGGAAGAAATAAAGTGTCAGTAGCTGATGAAATCATAATGACTCTAGGACAACCTATATTTATTGTTGCATGAAAAACCAAATTCTTCCTTCTAGAGCACATTAATAGGGGAATCACTCCCTGGCTTTCACCCTTCGCTCTTATTTGCACGCTTTGATGTTCTTTCTTCTGCACTGTATAAGCAATTTTTTCATTCCGCTTTTTCTCTTAGCTGACCTTGCATTATCTTTAAATTAGAATAACAAAATACATTTCCTTCTCCAAGACAGGCCTCTTGCTTTCTTCCACAGAGTGCTTTTTGAGACTGAAAACAAACGTTACTATTAAAGTGACACATGGAACTTTGGGGAACATGGTCTTTAGTAGCACCGAGAGCAAATGTACCGTTACCAACAATTAATCTTTGAAGAAATATGCAGAAAGAGGACATAAAGAAATACACGTGTGCTTTTCATTAATAAGAGCAAAAATCAGTTATAGGTCTATATTCCTGGAAATCAAATTGAAGTCCCCAAATTAAACTGAAAAAGAAGACTGAGAATGAATTGAAAGACTGGTCAAAACATTTTGGTTGGTTAAAGCAATACTGGATTGACATAAAAGTATGTGTTTCTTAGTATCTGAAATATAAGGATAAGGAGTAAAATAGTAGATTCCTGCTACAGCTGGGAATTTTTTTTCTCCCAGACTGACAGAAAGTAACCAGAGACCATAGAAAGTCATCAATTATATAATGACTCACAAGTTGTCGACTAACAAAGGGAACTTACAGACAGCAAGGGAATGGCAACTTTTCCAAGAAAATCGGGGGGTTTATCTCCATCTTCATCAAGCACTGTCACTTCCAAAACGTCATGGATGTCTTTAATGGGACTGAAACAAGAAATATCAGGTATTATACATAAAAAACACACGTGAAGTCTGTTCCATGAAGAGCTGAAAACACTGTTTCACTAATTAAGTCTGTGTGTCCTCAGAGTATAAAACTACCATTTAATTAAATTCCAAAAATTAAATCAAACTGACTGTATTCCCAAACCTTCCATCACAGCAGATTCAGACATCCACATGAAAAAACCCAAGCCAACTTTTTCACTGTGACCTTCTCATATACACAGGTACTCAAGGATGGTATGATTAAAGAAATAAGATAAAGGAAAAGAATGAGGACAGTGAAAGAAAAGTGATTTCAAAGTAGATGCCAAATCATAGAAGTAAAAATAACATTTTCTTTAATGAAGAATTCTCTTTTGAAAAAAAGGTGGAAAAATTAATATTTGCTGAGATGCATAGAAAGCCTCCTACTATGGCAACACAAACTACCAAAAATCCCATGCATATTTAGAAACTTTTAATATTGACCAGAAGCCATATACTAGCAATAATAAAAAAATAGAGACATAACCATCGGCACATTGTTTGGCAACGAATAGACTTTTACATCTAGAATTGGCAGACCTGTTTAGCAGAGCTGATCTATTTGTCATGGTTCCTTGAGAACTTGCTACTACTGCCATCAACTCTTCTAGAACCATATTTGGCTTTTTCACTTTTAAGTATAGATTAAGCATTTATTCAGCTTCGTGGAGGTAAACACTATCATCTCATCCAAATTCAACAAGGGCCTCCCCTTTGATGTTCAGGTGCCTTGAAGTTTAAACCTAACCAGGAAATATCTAGCCCCTTAAGTGCCCAAGTTAGGCATTTAGATATGGAGTGGGCCACTCAGATGAATAGGAGTACAGAGAGACTTGGGGAGTCTTCAAGGATTCACAGATAATGTTTTTCCCAAAAGACTCTGGCAGAATACAGTCTTCAGGCATTAGAATGTTCTAATACATAGCTCCTTGAATTTAAGGCAGGCTCCATTTGTAATTTTCCTTAAACCAGGAATGAATTATTCTAGATACACAGATGTTTCCACCTACCCACAGATTAATTTGGTCACTAAAAGATCTACTTTACCAGTGTCTCCTATAACATTCCCTTGCAGTTACAAAAGATCTCTTCTATTATTAACATCACACTCTATAAAATGAAAGGATAAAAGGTTTTCAGAAGAGAAAAAAACAATAAAATTCACTCTTTGCACATAAAAATGGACAGAAAGTTCCACTCAAGAGCCACAGCCTGCCCCAAACATATCAGAGATAATTGCTCTGTAAGTTAAAGCTGCTCCTCTATATTCCAGAGGCTAAAGCACTTACAATGTAAAAACTTTGTTCCATTCAGGGTTGAGGTTTTTGTAAATGGTATGTGTCTGAAGTCGGTCATTGCCTAACTCCAACAAGCAAAAAGGATCACTCTTTCCTGAAAAGAGAACACAGACATTTCTCAAAGACAAATGACTCTCAAAAGGGTAAAAAGCAAAGTGAACAAAAGCCATGCACTTGTACACCCATAAACTTGTGTTTGCTGAAAGATGAAGTTGAGACTCCTTTTCCAGCAAGGCCTGTGGAGAATCTGTGTGGGAATCGAGGAGGCTGGTGGGACATACAAATGTTTGACCTTTAGTACCCTAATGGACTGTGGCTGGTATGCAACTCCTATCCCCAACCACGCATAACTTTGAAAACCAATAATCACACAGGCCTCGCAGGTGGTGCTGCTAGTTCGGCCTGTGAGAGTGTTCACTTCATTTTAAAAATCTACTCAAGAGCAAAATAACAATAATGATAATAATAATAATAATGGTCATTGCCATCGCCATGATCATCATCTAATTTTTGAAATGAATAGAAGACCTGAAAAGACATTTTTCTTTTTCTTTTTTTTTTGGTACCGGGAATCAAACTCAGGACCTCGTGCTTGCCAGGCAGCTGCTATACCGCTGAGCTATATCCCTGGCCTATGAAAAGACATTTTTCAAAAGAAGATATTACAAATAGTCAATAAGAATATGAAAAAATATTCAATATTATTTATCAGGGAAATGCAAACAAAAGGCACGATGAGCCATCATCTCGCCCCTTTTGAGATGGCTGTTATCCCGAAGTCAAGAGATAATTAATGGCGGTATGGATGTGGAGAAAGGGGAACTATTATTCAGTGTTGGTGTGAGTGTAAATTAGTACTGTACAGTCATTATAGAAAACAAGCTAGAGTTTCCTTGAAACATTAAAGATAAGTCTCTATATGATTCAGCAATCCCACTATCAGCTAAACATCCAAAGTGGGAATGAAATCTGTGTGTTGAAGAAATATCTGCACTACCATGTTATTGCAGCACTGTTAACAATAGTCAAGATAAGGAATCAATCTAAACATCCATGAATGGATGAGTGGATAAAGAAAATGTGGCGTACACATCAGGGAAATATATTCCACTCTAAAGAAAAGATGAGAACTTATCATTTGCAGCAACATGGATGAACCTGGAGGACATGAAGTAAAAGAAGTCAGGCACAGAAAGACAAATACTTTACTATCCTATTCATATGTGGAATCTAAAGAAAGAGTTCACACAGCAGCAGAGAGAGTAGCAGCTACCAACAGCCAGGGAGGGCCTGGGGGAGAGGAGGAAGCGAGAGATTGTACAAAGTTACGGTCAGAGGAATAAGTTCTGGTTTTCTATTGCACAGTAGGCTGACAATGATTAACTATACTGTATTGAATATTTCAAAATGCCAAGAAGAAAGGATTGTGAATGTTCTCTATAAAAAAATAAAGATATAAAGAGATGATAAATACATGAGCTCATAAATATATTAAATACTAAGATTTAATTATTACATTACATATATATCAAAATATCACAGTATATTATGACATTATCATTATCTGTCTATTAAAACAGAAATCAGGGGCCAGTGAGATGGCTCAGCGGCGTAAGCGCCTGCCTGGCAAGCGTGAGGGCCTGAGTTCGACTCCTGGAACCCACATACGAAAAAGGGGCCGGTGATATTGCTCAGCGGCATGGGCGCCTGCTGGCGCGCGAGGTCCTGAGGTCGACCCCCGGTACCCACAAAAAAAAAAAAAAAAAAAAAATTGTAGCTCATCTCCAGTTCCTTCTTAAGTTTCTGTCTTGTCAATAGGAATAGTTATTCTTCAATAATTGGAGGCCTATGAAAAACTATAGGCTTCTATATAGCTGTGAGGAGAAGTGCAGAGAAGTATAAAAATGGCCTTTACAGATTAAAAGTCTGTTTTGAGTGAACAGCCACCAGCACACATGATCCTGTATACTCAGTATGTATTGAGACTACACGGGCTACAGCTTTGTTGCTATGAAACCTACGAGAGTGTAATACAATAAAATAATGTCAGAGGTCATATTTTTAACTCAAAAATCCAAGTACATTCCTTACTGCTCCTATCCCAACTCTTCTTTTTCCACCCTATCTCCTACATTCTCCAGAATACACACACAAAATAAAAATTCAAACTCAGAGTTAGTGAGTAAAGATTCCCTTCCCTTTTGTTGGGCTTGGCAGTGGGATCTTGAATTGGAACTGTCAGGGCAAGAATGAATGGCTCCATAATGTCCATAGGACATTAACACATTGCCTGTTTCTGCTGTGCACTGGCACTTTACAAAGCAGTGTGTGCTAAATTAATTGGGGGCATAAGGACAGGCGCCTCTTCAACAAATGGCAAGGAGTCCCAGGCCAGGGCCTAATGCAGAGAGTGCTCCCATCTCTTGACCTACTGGCCTACCAGTCAGGTCACTGAACCTACATCTAATTCACATAATAACTAGGAGCTCTGAAGTACCACACATCAAGAGAGAGGCCGACATATGCAGGAGACTGCATGAGGATGATATTAAAAAAAAATGTACAGAAGGAGACAAAGAACAGACGCATGGGTGAAGGCCAGTACTAAACAGGAGATTCCATTCCACTGACTCATGGTCCTGATGCTTAGATGCCTGGCCAAAGCTTTTAAGTCAAGGCCAGTATCATGTTGAGCACTAGACAATGATCAAGCCATGGACACAAATGAACAAGTTAGGATGCTCAACTGCAAACAGTGGAAAAGATCCTTGTCTTATGCAGCCCATCTCTAGTTTCTTCCTAAAGGAAGGGATAATTAAAATAATTTATTCATAATTAAATAATATCAAAATATTAAAATAATATCAAATGAGTCTCAGAATCCCTGCAAAGTGGGCTTGCAAAATCACTGCCAAACAGAGTGCTTACACACAAGAAGCTTAGCCACTATCCCATCCTGGAAAAAGTCTGGTGTGGCCTTTGCTTCTCCAGAATCCTGGCCCCCATGACCATGCCTGTTCCTGATCCCTGACTGTGGCTGCTTCCACTATGAATTCTCCTCTCCTGCTTCTTTCCCTCACTTGATGCAGATTAAAGGCCTCCTAAGAATCTCTTGCCTGGTCAAGTGCCCATAGCCTACATGGCAGGGCTCAGGGAGGGAGGACTGGCTTTTCACCTTCTGTGAATGAAACTTGTCTCTGACCTCATCTCTAAAACATACAGTGGGAAATATCGAAAAGACACAGTGGGTTCTAGATGCCAGGGAGTCAAAATTAAAGTCATATAAAAATCCACCCACATCCACAAGGAGTCTTGCTTATTTCAAAGCAGGTTACTCTGACAATGTATTTTGCAGGGTATGGGGTTGGGGCTAAATGGGCAGGAAGGCGCCCGCATAGAACGCACATCCTCTTTGCTAACTGTGCATGTGAGAACATGTGCACTAGCTCAGTGCTCAGGTATGGCATCCTTGATTCCTCAGCCTGAGCACAGGCAGCTACTTAACCGTTTGTCAGACTATTAGTAGGTGTCAGCACTGCCCCTCTGGAGGCACCAACATGACAGGCCATCAGCACTTGCTCTGGGGAACCCACCTGACACTTTTAATGAAAGCCCTGGGGTTATTCCAAAGCAGGGCAGAGACAGGCCCTGCTCCTATGGAAGCACAGGTGGCCTCATGCTGTGGCTCCCAGCCTCCTGAGCCCTCATGCTCCGAACTGTCCCAGCTAATGAGGAAGAGGCTCCCCCTCCAGAAACAGAACTTCAGTTATGCATCTCCGAGGAACACCCTGCACCAACTCTCTGAAGATAATTCAGTCAAAGCTCATTAAAATGCTGCATTTATTAATATTACAGTATAAACAGGCAGAGAAAAGCAAGAAGAAATAAAGATTCATAACATTTATAGATTAGTTCATGTGTTTTGTATGGATTGGTTTCTTTCTCTTAACACGTTCCAGAGATGTGAGGAGTCTGAGTAAGATTTAAAATGATAAATGTTTTCATTTGGGACAACAATGATCTCCTATAATAAGTAGAATATCCAAATGTTCCCCACTAATATCCATTAGGCAGACAGATGCCCCAAATTTTGGATATGCACTTCTCCTCTCTGCTTCATGTAGTCCACAGGAGGACATCTAGATGACCTCCTCTTTGTCCAACTAACATATCACCTTGACATAGTTAATGCCTCTGGTGACTGAGTCTCAAATTGGAGTTTTAACACTTTGCATTCAATAGCTTTTGCTATTTTTCAACACCAGTTTAAAATTTATTCACGTCCTGGAAAAGCAAGTAAGGGCTTTTTTATTTAGATAGTTTTCCCTTTATAAGTTACAGAAATTGAGTAACAAGTAGTAAATGTATTTTAGGGGTCATAGGATTCATCTGAAAACCATTTATTGAGCACCCATTTGTACTTAGCACTGAAGTGGGCTCTGATATCCAAAGACGCCAAGCTGTACCTGCGGGAACTTTCCTCATCATCTCTACTATTCTGCAAATGTTACCTCGTCAACGAAAACTTCACCCTCACCCCACAGCAGACTGAGTTGCTCCCTTGTCTGGTCTTCAATTGTATATGGTCTTACACTTCTTATATCCCACACCTGTAGGTTTCTGTTTCATGTTTAGAATGAGCATTTTCATTTAAGAGTTCTCAAGCAAGTACAACCAACACATGCATACTTTTAGCATCCCTGAGAAGAGGTCCATGGTCAAATAAGACAGGGCTCTTCCTAATGGGTGTGGACCAGAGGGAGTCACACTGCTACCCCACAACCTTCCTGCAAGAAACCAATGCTTGTTTAGTTAGATTCCCTACTAACTCTCCCCTCAATTTATGTGCCATTTTGCAGATGAGGAAAAGAAAGTCCAGAAATTCACTTTGGTTGGAAAAAGACTTCATACTGGAATTGAATCTTAAGCAAAGACAGCCTTTGCTTACCAGAAATGAATAGGTCATTCTTGAGAAGATAGGAACAGATTACAGTCATGAATTTATTAAGAAGATATTGATTTATATCCACACATACAGTTGGGCCCCTGTATCTGTGGCATCCACCAGTGGAGGATCATATAATAATTAATGAGGCTTATTATAATGGTTGCTTCTGTATTGAAAGCATATGGACTTTTTTCTTGTCGTATTATCACAATTTCCTCAATAATATATTGTAACCCTTTACATAGTACTTACACTGTTTTAGGTATTATAAGTAATGTAGAAGTGAAAGCATATGGAAGAATGTACATAGGTTGTATGTAAACCCCATGCTCTTTTATCCAAGGAATTTGAGCATCCTGGGATGTTAGTTTGGGTGGGGTGGGGGGCGGGTCCTAGATTGGACACCACTCAGATACCAAAAGATAGAGGTGAATGGGTCAGACATTGGCTTGAAGGTCATGGCCAGTACTTTTCATTTGACTTCATTTTATTCATCTAGCAACCAGAAGCCACCCCAGACTAGTAGTAGAAAAAAAGGGGTAGGGTTAGAAGAGAGGATTTCTGGAAGGTTATAATTCCTGAAGCTGTGTGTAAAGGACTATAGCTCAGAAAGGCTGAGGAGGAAGAGGGGAATATAGCCATTTCAATCTAAATTTCTACACTTTCTAACTACTCACCTTTCATGCCTCTTCTACTGAGCTGTTTATAAACCTCACTATTGAATATTGAGACACATTTTAATTGATGTTTCTGGAAATACTCTCTCAATTTACCCCACTCTATCCATTCTGATTTACTCGCTATTCACCCACCTTTAGTGTGTGTCTCTGCCCCTCCTCTAATCCCAGCAGCTCGCCTCACCCTGTCTTGTACACAGAGGTTCAGGGCTCACCCACGCCTCTTTCTCTGCATGGTGATCAGCTTTCCCTTCAATGCCCTTCAATGCCCCTCTTCTCCAAAAATACAAATGTCAACTAACCTCAGGACTTAAGTCAGACACATATTCTTCATGGAACTTTCCCTGTAATCTCCAAGGTACCTTTAGACTGCCATGATAATTATTTGAGTACTATACTGTCTGCTGTACAATATACCTGGTGATTTATTCAACAGATACTTACTGATCCCCATAACATGCAAATAACTATGCCAGGAATTGATAGGGACTTAAGAGAAAAGGAAAGGTTGATCTCTATCCTCTCTGGCCCTAAATTTCACGTGTCCTGCATTTCCGAGTAAGTCACAGGCTCCTCTAACACAAAAAAGGCCAGAAAAAAGTAGCTTCCTAAGTATGACACAGGCAAAGACCTACTCTCGTTGTTGTGACAGACCTCCAGAAGGAAAAGGACCTAAGTCCACATTAACACAGTGCAGAGCAAAGGATGAGGACTTGATTTTACTGAAATGTTATTTAACTAAATTTTTGGTACTTTAATATTCCAGTACAAACACAGAACGAACAAGAATCAATGACATCAAAATTTTCTCTGCTTCTAACTCCTCTGCCACCACTGAAGTTCCAAAACACACCAGCATCCTCTGAACTTGCCAAATATTCCCCTACTTTCATTCCCTTCTGTAAAATCTTGTTTCTCACAGATACCAGAGTAACATTTATAAGTTTGTATCAGACTATATGACTCCCCTTCTTAAACAGATTCCATATTTCTTTACCTGGCCCTTAAGTTCTGACATGACCCAGTACCACCTAAGATATTGTAACCTCATATCTTCTGAAAGGTCCCTCTGCTCTCTGTTTTCCAGTCACATTTGCTTCCTTCCAGCCCTTTTGGAAAAGCTCCCCAGGCTTGGAACATGGTATTCCCTTATTTTAAAATGTTTTTCCCTCATCTCCGCTAAATCAACTTTATCTTATCTTTGACATCTCCTGTAGGAACACCAGTCAGGAGTCCTGTAACGAATCTAGTACCCTGTTCTTGACCTTAGCAATATAGGTATAGTTATATAACTACTGGTTTAGTTATTCATCACTTGTATGAGCATAAAGACCAGTTCCCATTCCTCACCAATGTCTACCATAGGGTCTCCCATGGAAGAAATATATTTTCTGAAACAAAATAAGATGTTACTAAGAATCCAACAGCTAAAATCAAAGTGATTCCTGTTAATTCATGAGATATCACAAACGAACTGGACGCATTTGTTCTCATGATGCCATAAATTGCTAAATCTTCTACAGACTCCCAAACTTGACATTGACTAGAGTCCACATCCTTAAAACAGACGGCCAGCCAAAGAAGATTTATATAGATTTTAATGTGCTCTCAAAAGTTCTCAATTTGGACTCAGTTATCCAGGAGGATCTCAAAATTAAAAGCATTCAACCACTGAGCTTTCTACAAATTCCAATTATACTCACCTCCTCAAAAATAGGCTATCTTTAAGAGGAGAAGTATTGCTATGGATACAGCTTCCAGAACAGAGAATGAAAATAAACTGCAAGACGGGCATGCAATTTATAATTCCCAGTGAGCAAAAATCATCAGACTATTCTTCATCTGACTCAAGTAGTCTTATGTTTCAACAAAGCAAAAACAACAAAACAGACAACTTATAGCCACTGTTGTAATCATAGAAATGACTCAAAAGTCACTGCTCCAGCAAATGGCAGGAAAATTTCTACTCAATAATGTGGGGTCTAAATCCAATATTTTGGCCAACAGTTCTGAAGAATAGTACTTTTATGTGTAATAAAAAGTTGATGTGCTTCATAAAGGTATGTTAGATTGATAAAATGATTATCTAGATTATCAAAACATGAAATTCAAGCACTAAACTATTCTAGCATGTGAATTTCTCCACCCTGAATCATTTAATTTTCATTTTTGGCAGATAATAAAAAAAAAAAAACCTTAGAGTGAGAACTAGCTTTCTAAAAGTGATTGAAGAGTTAAAAGTGGTTAGCGATGCTTATAACTGTAACATTATCTAAAGTTAGGGAAACTATAAGTAATGTATCAACAAGACAACTGCAAAATTCACCATATATCAAGTTCATTGTAATAAACAATAAAGAATTGGAAAATTATTTATTAAGCATGTCATTATACACATCAGGAATGGTCATTTAGGTTTTAATTTAATCCTCAAAACAGCCAGGAAGGGCCGGTGAGATGGCTCAGCAGCATAAGTGCCTGCCTGGCAAGCGCAAGGTTGTGAGTTCGACTCCTGGTACCACATACGAAAAAAAGGCCGGTGATATTGCTCAGCAGCACGGGTGCCTGCTGGCACGCAAGGTCCTGAGGTCGACCCCCAGTACCCACAAAAAAAAAAAAACAAACAAAAAAAACAGCCAGGAAGATGTGAAAGGTTAGAATGGACCCAAGGCTAGTGCACAGTAGAATCAAGATTAACACATGGGTCTGCTTCTCTATATACTCTAAAGTCTATACTGTAACATACAGGGATTAAAATAGAAAATGTACCATAAAAATAAAGGGCAAACACACATGCACTAATATTCATCACAATGAATAAATCATGGATTTCCTTAAGGCAGAAGTTCCAGGCACATGGAAAAAGCTACAATACCTGTACAATGAATGGAGTGCTTTTCCAAAGTATGAGAGCAAAATTGTGTAGGAATGGCAGGAGCACCTCCTAATGGCATAACCAAGGAATCCACAAATCAGAAAGGCCACTCTGGTTCTGATTAAGGCCTTCATCTAAGTCACTGTTACACATCACCCTCTCCCCATCTGGCATTCTACAATGGGTGAGTGAAGGTGAAGGAAAGGAAGACAGATTCCATTCACCAGACTTCAAATGCCCTGAGGATGTGTCTGGTCACTGAGTGTAGGCATACAGCGACCTGTGAAAGATTACCAAATCCACCATCAAACTGACTTTCCTTAAATTGAGAAAAACTTAAGAAAGCAGGTGAAAAACTTACACTGGATTGCCTCCAAAGCAGCAGGAGGTTCTAGAATTAAATATAATTCTGTTCTTCTGGATCAGGCACTGGTACTGCCCCAAACATACCTATTTATCAAATAAGCCTACCTCATAATAACCTGTATTTCTTGCCTGAAAACATGTTGTTTTGACCATTCTTCTAATATTTTGCAATTTTGCTAATTTGGTTGCATCTAATTTATTAACACTGGCAACAGAAAATGGTCCAAGTGACAATCTTGCAGCCAAGATGTTAAGTGGATTCTGATATATTTGGAAATCTTTTTGTGGTTGATGGCTAGCTTTTTGCATGACAAAATGTGCCCCAAATCTCAAGACAGAAACTAAAAATCCTTGCAAAATTTTTGAGGACAGGTAGCTCCAAATTGTAAATAATGATGGTATTTCCAGTTTTGTTCTTTCATTGCCTTCTGATAATTCCCCAGTTTCTTATCATGTCATACAGAGGATTAGAAATAAGAGAACATGAAAAATGAAGAGGGGATTGTGCTACTAAAAGAGAAGAGAGTGTACTGTGTTTGTGATGTATTCTATTAATTTATTTAATATCATCCTACACTGAGCTAGGCATGCAATACTTCCTTTTTACTACTACTGGCATGACAAGTTTAAAGGAAACAAGATCTCCTACATTTCTACCTCCCTTGTACCATGGCAGGATTCTTAATGGCCAGGACCCATCCTAGTAGACTTATCAGGGAAAAGTTAGTACAATAAAGCAAAGGGAGGCAAGAATAACCCAACTTAGCACCAAATTTTTTTTTTTGGTGGGGGGAGACACCTACATAAAAATTATTTTAAAGAACAAAGCTTAAAAAGAGAGGGACAGGGCTGGTGAGATAGCTCAGTGGCGTAAGTGCCTGCTTGGGAAGCGTGAGGTCCTGAGTTCGACTCCTGGAACCCACATAAGAAAAAAGGACTGGTGATATCGCTCAGCGGCACAGGCGCCTGCTGGTACGCGAGGTCCTGAGGTTGACCCCCGGTACCCACAAAAAAAAAAAAAAAGAGATAAAAGTGAACTTACAGAAAACTAGATGTATTATATAACCATTCCATTGTAAGAAGGTGAGAGGAGTCATTGACTAGATGTTGATTTTTGACATATGCATTACACAAATGGCAGCCAAGATGCTTTCAATAATGACATGCTGAGTTAACCCTTGCAAGTCACAATATTCTACCAGTTATGATAAAGTGACGCTGAACAACTCTGCAGGCCTATGCTGAGCACGGCAGGGCAGTTTCCCACTCTTCATTGGCTGATAATGAGTGTAAGGTAAATGTTGTTATAATTCTCACCGGAAAAAAGACTTCAATGCCCTAAAAACTTAGGTCATGTGTCCTTAGTTATCTTTTGTAGTTTATAAGATAAACAGTGCCTTTTCTCTCAGCAGTATTAATCCATGAATTTGAAGTGCCTCTGGGCAAACTAGAATATACAGCACGACCGTCTCTGTGGGCTTTGATTGTGGAGCTGTTGGAGCTGTTGGAGGAACCATTTTCAGCTCCGTCCAGAACAAAACAGCTCCCTCTCTCCCTTTTAATCATTTAGAATGTGAGTTATTTTTCTTAAAATGGCTGAGCTTTAGCCTGAGTGAAGTATGCTGGTCTCATCAAACGTACATAGCGTATTCGCCTTGAGGGTCCAAGCACAGTACATCATTCGTTTCATGAAGCAAGACTGTGGCCTGCTTACTACAGGAGTAATGATATGAGGCCAAATAACTTATTACTTAAAGATTTTAGGTTTTGTTGTACACAATCATTTCATGAGGGTATCTTTTCAACAAAAATATTTGACAGGCTCTTCTATTAGAATAATTGTTTAGCTATCCTCATCTATTTTTGGCATAGAACTGAGGACACTGAAGTGTCTTGCACAAGTTTTAGAGGGGTGCACTCTGAAAGAAGATACTGTAAGTGACCTCAGATTTTTTTCAAATCTTCTTTCTCTTAGATACAATTTCGGAAATTCTAAAAATGCCACATCGGGCCGGTGAGATGGCTCAGTGGCAAAAGCGCCTGCCTAGCAAGCGCGAGGTCCTGAGTTTGACTCCCAGATCCCACATACGAAAAAAGGGGCCGGTGATATCGCTCAGAGGCACGGACACCTGCTGGCGCGCAAGGTCCTGAGGTTGACCCCCCGGTACCCACAAAAAATAAAATAAAATAAAATAAATAAAAATGCCATATAGAGGAATTTAAATTTATTCACGATGAGTAGTTTCAATCACAAAATATCTTAAGAAAGAATGCATTAGTAATTTTAAAAGTAAATGTATTTTTATACATTAGAACCCTAAAGCTTTTATCTTCTGTAAATATCTTAATATTGATAATGTACAGAGACTTACTGCACTTCTTAATATCTTCTGAGACATTTGAAAAGGTATTATTTTCCTTCATACAGTAAAATGTTTTTATGGAAAATAAATTCACCTTACTACACACATTTTATTCCATATTTTAAAATATTAGCATAGTAACAAGTGTTCAGTTTTAATTTCTTTTTTATAACTATATAATCATAGCATCAATAACAAGTAATGAGGAATATCCTAATTTGATCACAGAGGCATGAACGATCCATATTTTCTTTTTCTAATTGTTACTAGCAAACAGATAGATGGTTTTAAAACTAGGATCCCTTGGAAAGGGGACAGGAAGGAAGGGAAAGGGAAAAAAAATACAAGACAGTTATACTACTAGTTTCTCTTAGTTCACTGAAAAGAAAGGTTTGTGCTAATACTGTTGGGAGAAATTTTTATGCCCATATCTTCTACTCTGAGTAACTACTTTGAAGATAACAATATGCAATGTATTAACTATTGTTATTCTATTATTTTGTTTTGAAATTTTGTATTATTTTTTTCCATTAAAAAAAACAAACAAACTAGGAACCCACTGACAAGAGTTCTCACCACAAGCATTCATTACTCCTAGATTACACAGGTCCCTGCACCCTGCACACAGTAACTGTCACCTTCTGTGGACCACTTTCAAGACTTGCCCACTGCCTTCAGGTCTGGTTTTATCAGGATTCCTGAATCTTAGGTGAAACAGCCTTGAAAAATTAGATATTGTATTACTTGGTGCTATGTTTTGGATCTGAAATGTCTATCCAAAGCTCCTGTGTTAGAGGCTTGGTTCCCCAAGGCAGTAGAGTTCAGAGGTGAGACATTTGAAAGGTGCTAGGCTCCATGGATGGGATCATAATTTCTTGGAATATTGGTAGGTAGTGGGAATCTAGTAGATGGGGCCTGATTGGAGGAAATAGGTCCTGAGGGGGTGAGCCCTTGAAGGCTATATATTTGCTTCCTGGCTGTCATAAGGCGAGCAGCTGTGTTCCATCACACACTCCCCACCATCATTGTCCACCTCACCACAGGCCGAGAGCAATGTGGCCAAATGACCATGGACTGAAATGTCTGAAACCATGACCCAAAATAAATCTTTCTTTTTTTCAGTTGATTTCCTCAGGTATTTTGTCACAGTAATGAAAAGATGACTAACACACTTGACACTATTTTTTTTTTTTTTTTTTTTTTTTTTGTGGATACTGGGGGTCGACCTCAGGACCTCATGCGCCAGCAGGCGCCCATGCGGCTGAGTGATATCACTGGCCCTTTTTACATATGTGGGTTCACGGGAGTTGAACTTGGGCCCTCACGCTTGCCAGGCAGATGCTTACGCCGCTGAGCCATCTCACCGGCCCACTTGATACTATTTTTAAGAAACAGTTGTCCCTATAGATGGGTAGACAAATAAAAGTAGAAAGCTTGGGAAGTTCCATTTTGCACCCTGCCTAAAATGACCATTCTTTAGAGAATGTCCCTCATTACTTATAGTAAATAGATTTCTTTTTTATTTGCAGGTGAATACTTCATTTTCTGATCAACTATGAAAAAATGAACACTCATTTACAAAGTAAGGCTGCCTAGAAAATGCTGGACATAGAGTATGAGTAGTTGCTTAACTCTTAAATTCTGACACTGGCAACAATGAGCACATCTTACCAAGTGATCCTATCTTTTTTTTTTTTTTTTACTGTATATCAAGGGAATTGATAACAATAATGGTAATAGCAATCATGCCTGAGTTCCTACTACATGCCAGGTTTACATCCATGCTGCCACCTCAATGTAACTTGAATCCATTCTATTTTCATATCAAAAAGTTACATTACTACTGTGTGGATTAGACCCACTTGTTCATGCTAATGTAATGCCCTAGTTGGAAACACAAAGGAGGATTCACACAGGAGCTTACAACATATAAGGAACACAGACTATGCAGTTCATGAAAACAATCATCAATACAGTCTGAAGACATGTTTAGCTAATGACAAATCGCTTTGGCTTAGTTCAGGACAGTGATTATTGAAATAGGGCTAGTTGAAATAGGTTGTAAATGAGTCTTTCCATATATGGACGCCATTGTAAATAAGGCTTTAGAAAAATGAACTTTGAATGCATTACAATTAGTTACCAGAGATCAAAAAACTACAAACTAAGAAGTTTAAAAAAAACACTGCTTAAGGCATAAATAACTTCTTGGGATTTAAGATATTTTCCGAGACAGTAACAAATGTGCATTCCAAAAAACTCGCATCTAAACATATAGAAGAAAAATTCATTTGGGCTGGAAACTCTAAATATGTTTTAAATTATAATAAAATCACCAATATTGCAAGCATTTGAATTGTCAAAGGCACATATGAAATACTGAATGTTTTCATAAAACATAAGAAAAAGACAGTAGAATTTCTCAATTAACATGAGACTGTAAGCATTTAAAACTGTTTAATGTGTACTAAAAGTAAGTATTTTAGCATTTCACCTATAATCTTTAAAATGTCTATATTTTTGGATCTGCCCATTAGGCACGTCCTTAAAGTGGAGATCCGTTTATATAACGATATTGTGGAAGAGTCAATTCTTACTGGTGCATTGTTTGAGGTAGGGTGGGGAGAATACTTTTAAAAGACTGTTTACATTTTTTGTAATTTTTGTTAATAATATGTGTTTATAATTAACATCCAATTTCCCAAAGTTTGAGCATCTTCAAACTCAGTTTCAGAAGTGTGTAAGTTACAAAATACAGGATAATTATTTCTGTATAGGAAGGAAAAAAAAAGAGTAGACCACAATCTAAAAATATGATACAATAAAAGAATCTAGCACCCCATCAATAGACCCATGCTATACAATACTCTTTGTATTCATTAAGTTATTTTCTACATAGACTCTGTCACATAGGCATCTAAATCATCAGTCAGCACAGGGGGTAATTCGGCACTGGCTGGAGAGTCATTGATCAGACTTTGTAATGTGTGGATGGCTGTACACATGGCAGAGCATAATTCACCACAGAGCAGGTCTGCTATGACCTCCATCTGAAAACTCAAGTTGCTGAAGCACCTAGAGAGACTTCATGAGCACCATGTTGATGGCAACATGGTCTCAGGTGCTAGATCCTGGTCATGTTGCACTGAGGTGGCAGTTGTATCTGCCTTCCTGTTCAGACTTAGAATCACTGGCTTTCCACTGTGAGGAGTGAGTTCCATTCAGCACAAGAGCTGAAGAGAGTAAACGTGTAAATTTGAGAAACTGTCATTTAGGGTATCATAGCAAAGCTTGAGAAAACAATTCATGTAACAAAAAACCTTGACGGTAAAATCCACAAATAGCTTTGAGTCACAAATGGACTAGCACATGACTGAATCAAAATAAAATTATTGAAAAATAATTTTGTGAAAAATGTGCAGTACAGAAAACAATGGCTCAACTCTGCATCTTTATTCTAAAACCCTCCTTAAAGGTGCATGATTACCGTATACTCCTACTTATTATAAAGTTTGCTTTGCTATGACTTCAGAACAGGAAATAAATAATAAAATTAAGAAATGAAAATAGTCTATACCTGAGAAATCCGCTGCTAAGAGATCTACTGCCTTTAAAACCTTTACTTGTAAAATGCCAACATCCTTCATGTCTTTCAAGGAGTTCTGTAGGCACTGAGTGGGAGAAAAAGAGATCACAAATGAAAATAGCTTTCTAATAAACTTACAATGCTACTAAGTCCTATAGAAAGTACCTTCCAGATCTTCCTTCCCTGTTTTATGAAATTCTTTTAAAAGTTGCTAAAATGAATTATGTCAGTCAGCAGGACAGTTAGGCATTTATAGCAGCCAGATTAAAAGAAAAGTGGCTGAGAATTAATTAACTACAAAATAAACAAATTAGAAACACATACAATCTACTTTTAACATCGCCCCCTGGTGTTAGTACAGATATCCCACTGGGAAAATGTGTGGCTAGAATTACATTCATTCTCTTTTTCCCCCCTATTTCTCCTTAATGTAACTTTTAAATCACTCTAAAAGGAAACATTATCCTGATCTAGTTAGTACAAACTTTATGGATACCAGAGGACTACACTTGAGCCCATCACAGATATTTATTATCACTGGAAAGAGAGCAAGGAGGAAAATAGAATGAATTTTCAGGTCTATGTTTAGCAGTTCATTGAATTAGGGATTTAGCGCCTATTATTACCCTATATTCCCTGTATTCCTATTTTCTCTAACGAGCAGTTTGAATGATCCACAGCATAGATGTATACACACTAGTCATTCTTAAGCATAAATATACATATATATACATATTTTAAGCATATATGTATTTATATATCTAAGTATATGGCACCCTTTATAAATTGTGCGTGAAGTACATAAGCATTCTTTTCTCACCTACAGAACACATCACTAAAAAAGATGCTATTTCAGAATCTTAGATATACTGTTGCATAAGCAGACCCCATGGATTTATGGAAAGAGAGCAAAATCCTTGTTTAGGTATTTCAGTGTCTATTAGCAAGCCTTAATAATTGAGATTTCCCTAACCTAATATGCATCTGAAATTTAGAAAATTGTTTCTCCTCTGTATTGCCAACACAAACCAACCAATCTTCCAACTAGTTCTTAAGCTAAGATGAAAGCAATTGAAGCAAGATACTTTTTTTAACCTTCCTATATTTTTATTTTCTACTTTTATTATTACATGTTTGTAGTACATAATGATATTATAGGAATTGGTATATGTACATAACACATTTCAATTTTTTTCTATACACTTAAGGAAGGCCTACCTGAAAATTTGAAAAACAAATCTAGGAATCTGTTATCTCTGCCTCATAGCACAGAATTCTTTCCTTCTAACACGTTGGCCAACTTTCTGGCTAAAGAAACACTGGGCATTTCTATTTTCAATATAGCCTTTCCAAAACTTTTTTTCAATTATTATTCCTCCAATCCTAAGGCATTATTCAAAGTAGCCAGTATGATGCAATCTGTGTTACTCTGTCAATAAAAACATGCCTAGAGAATTTCATAAATTTTGCAATTTATGAAATTGCAAAGTATCAGGGAATATTTTAATATTAACACTCAAAATTTTTTTTGCTTAAGTAAAGTCATCAGAAAGAATATCAACAGTGAATTCTGTCCAAACTCTTCCAAGTACAACAACCTGGTACACGGCATCCATGTTGACAATGAGACGCATAGCCAGTATGCTCTTGAAGATAAAGAATTATTGGATTAATCAATATACCTAAATAATGAAAGATTCCAGGGCACTAAAGTTTATGCTGACAGTGGTATAGCTATTAAATAGGGATTCATCTTTGCTTCATCTTATGTCACTTTCTTAAAACACACCTTCCTCATATGGCAATAAAGTAAATGTATTGATTTACAGAGATGAGACAAAAACAAATGCAAATAAGGGCACCTAGAAAGGCAGGGTACAAAGAAATAAATGAAGGGGACACGGTCATTTAATTTAAAAATGCTGAGTGGACTGTTAACAGCAACTAAAGGAAAATCACACACTAATACTGCCACCCACAGAAGTATTGTAAAATGGTTCTTCCTACCAGTCTCACACTTTGCTAAGATATGAGCATGTTCTCCCTTGATCCTTAAAAGATATGACACAGTGGAACATTACAAATATTATTAGTTGGTTTAAAAAGCGAGTTTTCTGATCTTCTATGAAAATTCCCATTTCCATGTACAGACATGCTAAGTAAGAGTCTGCTTCTTTGGGGATTTCAGTCTTCTCTAAAGACTTCCTAAAAGCTAAATATTCAAATTACCTTTTTGGCTTTTAAAAATAGCAAGGCCAACTCGTCTAAGTCTCCTTTCACCTTCTCACTAATGCATCAACCCCCGTGTCTGACGTGTTGTTTTATGAGACACAATTAAACTTGGGACAAAAATCTCTTGTTGATGTAGTTTTTCAGTTCATAGACTTCCTTTCAACTTAAAAGTGGGTGTGGGTGGAGGGGGGCAGGGGGAACCAGCATCACCAGGCATGTCACTCACATATCGCTGGGAAATCTGCTTTCTTTCACTTGGGTCCGCTAAGGGGCAGACACACAGGTCAGAGACAGACACTCCCACACAGGGCGAAAGTGTGATCAACACGAGGAGCGCCCCCGGGCAGCTCTCCAGCGGCAGCTCCAGGCAGTTGGCTTGCTTCAGTGGGAGTGCAGCAATATCCACTTTACACCTTGAAAAAATTATCAAGAGTCAGACAAGGAGAAACGATCAACTCAAGGCCAAGGTAGAATCTCCAAAGCACCTGTCTTGTATTTATTTCATCATCCCCAAACTTCATTCTGTCTGGGCTTAGGTTTATTGAGCAGTGAAAGTTCCAAGGGTTTCTCTCACCTCAGAACTCTCACTCCCAACCTAATGCACTCCAAAATTAAGGGCAGCACCGGGTAGAGAAAATCAAAGAGAACACAGGATCAGGGGACAGCAAATGAAAATTGCTAAGTCTTGTCTTTTGCCACATAAGGTCTGCAGAAAGAAAATGATCTCGAGAATTAGGGAGAAAAAAGTTCCAAAGTATAAACATCATAATGAATGCTCTAAATGGCTTCCATGAGCTGTGGCTTGTATAAGCAAAGAGAATGAAAGATCATAATTCACAAAAAAGAGAGGACAAAAAAACACAAGAGAAATACAAATGGAAGAGGGTTAATGAAGAAAGCATTTTCTTTTCAATTAATGCCAACTGGTGAGTTTTTACTTAAGGAAACATGTTAAGGTGTTTTCCTAATAGGCATAGTTCCACAGGGTTTTCTCAGGTGGGTTTCTTTTGGACAAATGGAGCATGAAGTGCTGTTGATTGATCCCAGTTCGGCAGCTCTGCCAGGAAGGGCTGTACCCATCTGCTCTAAATTGCATTTTTTCCGCCTCTTAACAGCCAATGTTCTGGAGCTGCTGAAAACCTCAAACACATTTAAATACAGAAGCAAATACCACAGGGTGGGGGGCTGAGGTACTAAGCCATTTATTTGCTTTAGCACTGAAAGCTCTGGGTTTGTGTGGACCACACCTCCTATGTTTATGGACAACGCAAGTGGGTGAAGATGCAGGGATGAGGGAGACAGGCAGTAGCTCTTCTTAGCTGCAATTTTTTTATGATGTTCTCATTTGTTCTCTACAATTATAGAATATGATGAATATTCAAGACTTTAGGAATAGAAGCACCGCCTCTCACAAAGAGCAATATGATCGATGCTAACCCTAAATCTTCAATGAACTTCATGTGTATGCTACCAGACAACTAGAAATAGGTAACCTTTACCTGTGTATTATGTTAAGCCATGATGATTTTGAGTTACATGCATATGTAGAAAAAATCTGCCAGTTTAATATATTCAAAATTAAAATTTGCTTCCCAATGAAAATGGGAAAAATCAATTACATTAAGATGTATACCAACTATTACTATAAGACAAAAAATAAATATCGATATGTGCCTGTAAAATAAAATATATATGGGTTTTTTTTTTTCCCATTTACCCAAAGTGAGTCCACTTTTTGGAGGAAGTAGTGATTACTTTTGCATATAATAAATTTGTCACGTAATCTATTGGAAACAGATTACAAATATACACATATATATGGTTTATACTTTAAATCAAAATAGTATTTTCTCCAGCAATAAGGAACCTTTTAAAATTAAAATAGAGTTGGGCATGGTGGCTCATGCCAGGATCATTGCAAGTTCAAGACCAGCCTAGGCAACATAGCTCAAGACCAGCTTAAGCTACATAGCAAGACACAGTCTCAAAAAAAAAAAAAAAAAAAAAAAAAAAAAAAAAAAAATTACTAAACATGAAATGGGAGAAAGGGAGGTTATTTAACATTTTTATTTCATAAGCAATTTATGTAAGAAGAGAATTTGGTTTGGTTGGTAGAACAGAAATGTCAAGTTCTGGATATCATTTCTAGAAAATTACGAACTCATATATTCTTAACCAATATTGCAAGAGTATGTGTGCTCAGGAATACTTCATTGTTTCATATGGTTATATACACTTTCACTTAATAAACTCTTTCTTATGAAACAATTGATCCAAATTTGTAAGAATTTTCTCTGGTAGTCACTTTAATTAGCTCATTCTTTTTAATGCCAGTAATAACAACAATTTATTTTTTTTCCTTACTTCGTTCTTAAAGAAAGAAGTAATACATTTCCATCAGGACTGCTATTGTACCCTATTTCAATTTCAACCACCACCACACTGTTCCAGTTTGGCCTAATGTTAGCAAAAGAACCAAAAGTTCTGGGGATAAACCAGAGACAAGGGAATGATTGGCATTAACCCCTACCTAGGAAGCGGCATTATTAGCCTAAAGTAGTAGGGGAAAAGTACTTAAAGACCTTTTCCTTCTGAATTGCAGATAATTTTACCACGATTCAAATGCAAACAAAAAGAGGAAAGTCTCAGGTGAATAAAATGGCATTTCTTACAAAGATAAATGATCAAAAATGGCATTTGAAAGATAAATGAACTAAAGTCAAAATTTTTAAATATGTTAACATTTTGTAACACATTCAAAAATGTTTTAATTTAAAAAGTTTTAAAAGTAGAATCCAAGTCTTCTCTCTTCCATTAGTGTATCAGACTCTTTTCAGAGAACATAAAAAAATGGTTTGCATGTTCTTCCAGTTCTTTCTAATTGTTACTGAAGACCCGCAAAATCTTTTGCTCTTTCCCAACTCTGTCACTAATTTAGCTACTTCTTATGAGAAGGGGACAGCTTTAGCGTCTACCTTTTATTGGTGGAACACAGGAGTTGCCTATACATGCTATGGGAAGGACCTAGGATTTATTCACACCTTGTCCATTTTTCTGGGAAAGACCAGAAAGATAATGATTTGTGGTCCATGTAGTTGCTTTTGAAACTTCTCAACTCTGCCCTTGTTGCCTGAAAGCAAGAATTTTTTTTAATAAAACTTTATTTACAGAAATAGGCATCCATCTGGCTTTGGCTTGTGGGCTCTAGTTTGCCTAACCCTGACCTATGGAAATGCCAATAATTTATCGGCGCTGATTTGCATGAATGGAAGTATATTTTTTTTATTGCAAAGATTGTTACCAATATTAAACACATCAATAGAAGTATCAGAGATATTAATCTAAGGATAATTTTAAAAAAATAATTTTTAACCTAGCATAGCCCAAGAAACTCTGGCCAAAATGTCCAAGGATCTGTTTATTAATAAAAACCGATAAAGCAATAACTTTTGTGAAATTGTTCTTCTATATGACGGAAACAATGTGGAAACACACATACAAAGATTCTCTATAAAAAAATGTGCGAAGTGAGCATTAACTAGTTGGACCGATTTTCCTGGCATGTTGTGTGGCTTCACATGCAAGTGGAGTGACCATGTCTGGACAATCATTCAGAAGTCAACACCCTAACCCTCAGGTGACCAGACAGTCCTCATTCCAACAAAAGATCGTAGAAAATGTAATTAATAGTAGTGCCACTATGACATAAAAATGTACCCTTTGGAAATAAAACCAGTACCTTGTCTGATATGTGTGCACCTGGGGAGGAGCTGCCATGGCTCAAGTTTTAGATAGAAACCCATCGCTTTGAGACCTGCTCTCCTCTCTAGCTTCGTTACATGGCATCTCCAAGCCTCTTCAGTACTCCCAAGTATATCAGAGGGAATTTGTCCTACCTCTTCTCTAGATATCTGTCATGTTGTGCTGTCTCCCCAGAAAGCTCTTCCTCCAAGCACTTTGTCTTGCTATCTACCACCCAGTTTACAAGTCTTATTTCCAACTTCCTGTTCCTCCAATAAGCCATGCCCACTCCCCCAACTCCTGCTGGTTTCCATGGTGCTGGGGTCCACAGACCCTATGCCATGCCATTGTCACTGTCTGATCAAATGCAGTAGCACAAAACTGCATGCTCAAAGACAGCATCCTTGTCTTCGTCACAGGCTAATGAATTCTCAGTACTTTGCAGCCTTCCCAATACACAATCTGGTCTATATTTGTTTAAAAAAATTAATGCAGAAATGAATGCCAATTGCATAAACAAACTCATACAATCAAGACATTCAAATTATAAAGTCAATGTTTTCTGTTAACTAATTTTTTTCTTCTCCATGTTAGGCAAAGATTGAAATAAATGTATTTCCTAGATGCCTCCCAGACTGAAAATTCCTTAGTTCTACTCACCTGAAGGAAACAAGGACTAAATCACTTTTTTCTTTCCTGCAACAGGCATATATTAAAGCTTTCTGCTTCCACCCAGAGGCAGCTAATGTGCTGATTTAGCATTGTTTCTGACCTCCCATTCTTGTCTTTCTCCATTAATCCCACAGCATTTTAATGTTTTAATCCAACACATAATTTTACCGTATCAGTCAGCCAAACCTACGTAAGTTTTATTTGCCATGATAGCTTTTAACCTCTTATTCATTACCATAATTCTATGTTTTATATTACAGACTGGTCAGCTTTTAACTTAAATGCAAGGGGCAGAAAAGAGTGCTATGGTTTTAAAAGCTGTAAATCTCAGAGGCCAAGGAAGTTGGAGAACAGGAAGAAAACAGTGAATGTGTCAAGCCTGGCTGTAAAAGCAGATCGACGACACGGGGTGCAATTTGTCCAGAGAAACACTCCAGCCCAGATCTTTCACTGCCTCAAAGCTACTAATAAACTGGGGGAAAGTCAGAGCCACTTTATTAGATACCATCTGGAACTCAGGTGTGGCTATGAGGCAGGCCAGTCAAAACGGGCTATGGATTCTCATTTTTAACCTTTGCAAATGAAATTAATATCTAGAATATTCTATAATAAGTCAAACTCCAGCAACACTTTGAAACAAAAAATATCCATTAAGAAACCACACCAAATGGATGATAAATATTAATCTATATTCATACTTTTGCATTTTGTTAAAAATTTGTAGCAGGTTAAACTTAACCTTATGTCTTACTTTCCTTAAAAAAAAAAATCATGGGCCGGTGAGATGGCTCAGCGGTGTAAGCGCCTGCCTTGTAAGTGCAAGGGCCCGAGTTCGACTCCCGGAACCCACATACGAAAAAGGGGCCGGTGATATCGCTCAGCGGCACGGGTGCCTGTTGGTGCGCGAGGTCCTGAGGTCGACCCCCCGGTACCCACAAAAAAAAAAAAAAAAAAAAAACAATCAGTAGTCTTTGGGGCCAGTGAGATGGCTCAGCAGCTCAAGCGCCTGCCCGGCAAGCGCGAGGGCCCGAGTTCGACTCCCGGAACCCACATATGAAAAAAGGGGCTGGTTATATCGCTCAGCGGCATGGGTGCCTCCTGGCACGTGAGGTCCTGAGGTCGACCCCCTGGTACCCACAAAAAAAAAAAAAATCACTATCCTTGTCTAACATATAAGATACGATGATGCTATCTTTTCCTTTTATTTTGTTTTTGTTATTTGTTTTTGTTTTTGTTTTTGTACTGCGGATAGAAACCAGGGCTTTTGTAACTAAGCTACATTCTTCAGTGTGCGTGTGTGTGTGTGTGTCTGTGTGTCTGTGTGCGCGCACGCACGTGTGCCTAAATGGCTAAGTTGCCCCAAACTTGTGATCTTCATGCCTCAGCATCCCAGAGCCCTGGGACCATCTTTTTTTGTGTGTTTTGCCCATGAATATATACTGGGAAACATGCTTTCAGGGGACTGCTGGATGGCCTAAAGCACCTTTATGTGCTAGCTTCAGCATCCTTAGGAGTTCCTTGTGGCTTAGCCAGAGCCTGCAGGAGGGTGAACCATGGCACTAGAGAAGTCAGACACCCCCATGTAACTCAAGAGTGCTTGACGGCATTGGCTGCTGGGCAGGGACATGTTTAAACATCGCTGAGCAAACAGCCTACCAACACCTGTGTATGGTCTCCTCACAGAACCAGTCACTAACCCAGCCTTTTCATCCATGACACCAAAGCCCCGGTATTACTCAAGCCAATCTACACTGTCCAGTTCTTCAGTCACTGGCCCCTGCCACCTTAGCCTTGTAGATGTTCACTATTCATTTCTACCATAAAATACAAAAACAAAGCCTATACTATTTTCAAAACACTACTGCTAGCTATATTTCATTTATTTCAATTGTACAATTTTAGTTGCAAACGTTGTAGAGATCTATGGTTGCTGTGGAAAAAAAAATCGCAAAATGAAAAATAATACCCACGAGAGACAATATCAACAGACATGGGAATTGTTAGTCATGATGACCTGCAGGTTGGCCAGTGACCTCATGATACAGGGAGCCAAACTTCCTATGGTCAATCTGCCCGCAGTGGGGATCCTCCTTGAAGAGGGGTTCCCCAGAGAGGCTGTATATAGAGCTTCACCGTATTAACATGAAGGTCTTATCCAAAAGCAAATCATGAGATGGGCTTTAGGAGATGGTTCACATTTATTCACACTCTTGGACCACCTCTGATGTAAAAAGATAATTCCCAACAGTGGAAACATAAAACAGCTAAGCCTTAAAACAAGTACCACAAAAAAAAAAAAAAAAAGCAATGTGGGAAAAAAAGCTGAAATATTTAAAAAGTAACTAACAAGAAGTTGCAGTGAGTAATCCGCCAGTGATATACATATACTTAGCACAGTTTCTTCTTTAAATTTGAAAAGCTGTGTTATGCTTTAATGTAGGTTTCTCACACCTGCACATCCACTGCTCCGTAATGCTGTGGAACCAGTTCCCAAGAGATACTTTTGTTATCTGTTGTGCCACAGGAGAGGGAAAAGGAAAAGGATACCAAAAAAAAAAAAAAAAAAAAAAAAAAATCCATAAAGAGGAAGGACAGAATGACCAGAAGACAGGTATACTTCTCAGATACAAACAGGAAAAAGCTAAAATAATAAATGAATACCCAAATGACAAAACATAGCACAGAAGAGACATCTTAAATTATTTTTTGTCTCAGTGAAGCAACCCAAAACTCATTTGGAAAAGCATTTCCTATGATGTGTTGGGAACATGACAACACAATGACATGTGAAATGCAGGGGCACTGTCCTTTGCACCTACTAAAATAACACACAGGCCATTCATCACTGGAGGCCCAAACTCCCACTGTTCAGATAACACTTGAGACATGGAGTTCTCCGCATTTGCGTAACTTATCCTCGCTCCATGGACTAACACAAAGTTTCTGATCCTCCTAACATTGGCATGGTCAGGGCTTCCATATGTCACAGCTGTGACAATAGCAAAGGTATTGAGAAGTGTCTAAGGCACCTCAGGTACCCTGTGTGGGCGTGGGAAGAGATGGCAGAGCAAGGTCATATCCATCACTGACAGATGACGACCATGAAGTCCTCCTGCTTGAGGTGGAGACTGTGGCATGGCCCGCTGTGTTAGCAGAATGCACAAACCTGCATTTGTAGAGAGACTGCCATCAAAGCAGTGAGTGCTGCCTATCAGATGGGCACAGATTGTGCGCAGAGATTGTACTGAGTGAGGCACCCAGGTTATAGCTTAGGGAACATAAAGGGAAGAGGTCTCAACTGCCAGGGTAACTGGCCGTGGTGGTCCCCAGGCAGTATACAGACATGTGTAATGGAATGTAGGCCTGCTACGTGTGTACGTGCAGAAGCACGTGTCTCCCACACAGTAACTGGGCAGTTATTGTTGTCAGGTGAATAAGAACCAGGTTTGCTGAAAATATCTTGTAACAGAGAGTGCCATGAAACACTGGAAGAATGTCTTGTGGGTACTGAACTCCCCATCCACTGATCTCAGAATGAACTACTGAAGCAAGATGGGGCAAGGACAGCAAAAAAAAAAAAGCAGACAGCAATGGACCGCGTGCTAAGGACTTTACAGAGCAAAAGCACTGTTCGAGATATTGATAGCTAGGCCTCAAGCCATTTTTGTCCCTAAATTCTTTACTGATGGAAAAACATTTCACCTCCCTGGTCCTCTCTATTCCTTCATTGTAAAGTGAAGGAGTTGTAGTCAATGAGTGAATTTCAATCTTATTTTTCAGTAATAAAAATTCCCTACTCAAGGATTCCCCAAGGTAGAACAAGGCAAAAATCTGAGATGCTCTGGCCGCAAGGGTGAGGGGAGAGGAGGCCTCCCATTGCCAAGGGTGATTACAAGGCATCTCCCTGAACTCAGGTTCCAAGTTTGAAAAACAAGTGAGGCCTGTTAGGTTCTCTTTAAATGTTTGGTTTCTTTAAGATTTTTATGCAAATTGTATGTATGTAGGGTTGTTTTTCAAAGACAGAAATTTGATGGAAAGAACTTGATCTTAGGAAAGGCAAAATCCTAACTCTCGGAACACAAGGTTCTTAAACGTAAGGCCAAGTCATTTGTAAACTTCTTGTACTCCACTTCCTCTTTTACAGAATGAGCCAAATGATATATTTAGCACACTGTGCTGAAGATCAGTGGTGACATGTACTTCTGCAAGAATCTCCTTTGCACTTATGATGGGCCAATCACAATACCTCTGCTATCTCATTTTGTTGTTGTTCGTTACATACGGATGAATACCTCAATTTAGCCAGGAGAGGCCAAAGTAAAGAAAACAAAAACATAATAGGTTTGGCTTCAATAGATTCCATTATAGTTTGCTACAAATTATAACAAGGACATTTGCAAAGTTTTCAATATGGGAAACCTCTAGCTTCATATTTTTATTAAATTATGATATTTCACTATAGAGCAAAAGCATACTACAGTATTGGCAATTTATATAAATAAAACCAGAAAAGCCTAACATGGCTTATCTTTCTTTAGAAAATTCTTGGTACAAACTATAGTTAGTCTTTGAATACACAGTTTCCACTCACAGACTCAACCAACCTTGGTTCAAAAACATTTTTATAGATATTTTGGGGATCATTATTCCCTCAGCAACACAATAGAACAACTATTTATACAGCATTTAGATTATATTAAGTATTAAAGATACCTGAGTTGATTTAAAGTATTCAAGAGAATATAAGCAGGTTGTATGCAAATCCTTTTATATAAAGGACTTGAGCATTCTAGGATTTTTGTTTCTGTGAGGATCCAGAAATGATCCTCCTTGGACACTGAGGGGTGGCTGGTTTTCTTTTCTTTTTTTTTTTAATATTGTTTGCAAATACTGAATGACATTTACCAATTAAAAAAAAAAAAGCAGCAGCAGCTTCTTCCAGTTATGAGTGAGTGGCTGTCCAGCTTACTGAAGGCTCTATGAATAAGACAGAGATTATCCCCTCAACCTTCACTGAGATCCAGCCCCATGCAGACACAAATTCCCACCAAGGAGAAGCAGAGCAGACTCACGTGCCCAGGCGCTCCTCGTGTTTTTTGCTGTCCTTTCCCCACACTTCAATGTCCAAAATGCCCATCCTGTCAGAGAAGTAGTGAAAGTCAAACTGTTCCTGCCACTGCGGATTTGCACTCTTACACAGTGTCTAGAAAACATGCAGTTATAATATTTATTTTCTTAAAATGTCATTCATTGCTATAGCAGCTACACATTAATTTCATTTCTAAATGGCAGGAGGTCATAATGATGGGCTTCACCTCTTATTAAGTTAAACTTTTGGAAAAGAAAGAACCTTAAGGTTTCAGGAATTGGTTAAAGAGTACTACTCATTTTGATGGCCTCCAGATTCAATAATTTACCCAAGTTAAAAAGAACACTGTACTAAGCCATAAAAACATATGTAAGTATACTTGACATATCAATAGACAGGTTGCTATTGTTCTTTCTTACAGAAGATAACACTAATTGGTTAAAAAAACTCGTGACATTTTTGTTGGCATATACACACATTGCTTAAAATTATATAAATTAACAGATAGGGGTCTTAACATTTGTCAGATGTGTTAAATGAGTAACCCATAAATTTTACATCCCTATTTTTTTAAATCCAAAATTACTGAATCCAGACGCTAAAGTGGAGATAAGACTAGGAAATTCCACTCAAACAACACTTCAAAATTAGCAAGAGTGCTTTGAAACCCCCACAAGTGTTACTGCGCTCCCTAAGAGTAATTTAAAACTGCGTCCGTGTTCACTGCAAGGATTTCCACTTTCATTTACAGAGCGTGAGTGTGTTAATAAAGAATGAGCTATTGGACACTGAGGATGTGATTTACAGACACAGCCCTACTGTTGTCACACACCATCTCCTAGTGAATGAGAAAAACACGGGCTGCCCAGATACCTGTAAACCCACATCACGTACAATCACTTAAGTGTTTTTTATATCAGGCTTAACATATCAGATCCCAGAATTTAGAAGCCAGGTAGAACTACAAATTATATGTCATATTCCCCAAGGTGGAGTGTAGTAGATATTGGACTGACTATACACTTCACCTTACTCAAAAGCGTTAAATGTTCCTAACGTTAAAACATTTTTCCATAAATCCTCATTTTGACCCTGGCTGGCTACAGGAACCTTAGTAGAAAAATGCTGTCACCTCAGATATGCTCCCTATGAGGTACAGACTAAATCTAACTGTGTAAAATGATTATTTGCATATTTCTGATATAAATCACCCTAAATTTTTCATATTTCATGTAAACTATTCTTCAGCCTGCACCTCATTTCTCTACTCCTTTTTGCTGGAGCAAAGGATGTGCAATGTTTGATTTTTCACTGAAAATTGCACAGAACAGACACCCCTTTGCCTCCCTAAGTATTTTCCAAGCTGTGTGTATCTGCTATGCGCTAGATGCTGAGAAGCCTGAGTTGCAAATATTCTCGAGTCTATTTTCAAAATCTTCCACTGATTTTTTTTTTTTCTATGTGGCTTTTGGCAAGTGACATAACTTTCAAGTACCCTGGCTCTTCCAATTCATAAAACATAGGAAATATTCCTGTCTGACAGTCATGTAAAACAAATTAATTTGCATGGTTCAGAAACTACGGTTTTGAAATAGAACCCACACCAAATTACTAAGATTAAAAATTAAATGGAATTTAGATTGGCAGAATAAGATGGCTTATTTTTAAAACAGTTAAAATGCTTCTGTTTTAATACTTTAGATATAAATTTTTTAAAAAATAACGCAAAATTAGCAACACTGGAAAACTATTTTTGTTGTAAAGACTATCAAATGAGAGAGAGAAAAGAGTGTAATTTTGAAAATGTTTTCATCTATCTCATGTATTGTATACAAAGCATATCAAGTAGTATGCTATTTTATTTTTTGTAGGATTTTGAAGTTATCCTTTTCCCACATTCTATGAAACATACTTTGCTTATTTTCAAAACAAAAATAAATCATGTGTTCTAACCTATGATTTAATGAGCTTTCTCTAGCTCTGACTTACCATATTAAAATATATTACTCTAAGCAATCAAAGCAACTCCAATATTAACTGACTGCCACTATACCATTATTTTGTTTTCTGGAAGGCTCTTTAATATAGTTGGGAGGGCTAAAATTAAATTATTGCTATTCCCATAAAATTTACAGAAGAAAACAATTTTTAATTTTGAAATGTATTATCCTCCTTATAGCATTGACAAAACTTACCTTACTTTTGTACCTCTGATCTCCCAGTTTTAACTGAACGAACATCTCGGTCATATTTCCTCCTGAGACGTTCTTCCCTTCCAACAAAGTTATACTTATAATCCCATTCCAGAGCTGGTTCTTTTTCAAGGACTCTGAGAGCCGTAGGTTGCGTATCAAAGAGGACTAGAGGAAAAATAAAGATGACATGTGAATTCATCCGTACTTCTTGAGAGTGATTCTGGTGATCATAGAATCCCAGCTTTCAGTGTTTGATTATAAAATCCCTCCCTGCCTGATGAGAAGTGTTATTCTTCATGGCTTTTGCAAGCCCGCAGTTACAGTTATGTGGTTTACTTCTGAAGCTTTGGACTCATAACAATATAGCACAGGGTGAGTTTAACTGATACTTGGCTTTGGCAGCGAGCTCCAGTCCTATCCAGAAGTGCTCTTTGCTAGGAATCCTTGAACTGGGCCTCTGGCTGTTTTAATAGTAGGAAGAGAAGAAAGGCACTCTGGGAAACACAGATCTAAGAACAAGGCCAAATATCTCTGGGCATTTAGAAATAATGACTTTGAATTTATCCATCACATTTGACTCTGTCCCTACTTCCCTTACTCCTCAGACCGCTACTAACAAGCCCTATACCACTATAAGATTCAAATTCCATGTGTAGCTTATAATGGCCTGGCTGGTGAAAGGAGTTTTGTATATTGAGCAAGTCAGCTGTGGTGGTGTGGGATGGGAGGAGAACGTGCAGAATGTACCTCACAGCTCCTGGGACCAGAGGGACTCCATACCCATTAACATATTGTTTTTCTTTTTTAAATTACATGACTTCTAAACACTCATACTCACCTTAAAGAGAATACAAATAAAAAGACAAATATCCCCTATGATTAACTGATAAACTTCATAGCCATACTATTTTTTAATTGCCATCATATAAATGCTTAAACATACAAAATGGTAAGGAGTACAAATAGTATAGTAAATCACCATGTACTCATTGATCAGATTCAATATTTTGCCAGTATTTGCCAATATTTTAACTTCTTCTCTCCCTTCATTATTTTTTTTTTCTGGCTGGAATGTCTTCAAGCAAAGCCATTTGTTTTTATATAACCATCATGCATGATCACTCTCAACAAAATTAACCATAATTTGTCTTAATATCATTAAATACCCTACACACAGTCACAGTCCCTGGTGGTCTCAGTGATATTTTTTCCCAGGTTAATCTACTTGAGTTAGCATCGCCACCTAATCCACATACTGTATTTAGTTGGAAGAGTCCGTTTATGTTCTCTGTTCAGTAAGGGAAATGGTACAAGCAGAGACTTTTTTATTTAAAGGAGAAATAAATGGGCTAAAGCAGGTAAATGGTGCCGAGCACCACAGCAAAGCAATGGCTTTCCAACACTCTCTATTCATTCCTGTCATCTGCTCACTACATCTTTGAGATCATTTACACAGAAATTTGCTTGGATACCAGTTAGTCACAATTCATCACAATAAATGGTGTGTCAGGGCCGTGTTAATTATATACAGCTTACCTCACCAGCCCACGTCACTCCACCACTCTATAAACGATCCAACAATGCCTTACCAGGTGTTTTGTTGATCATTTTATGACAACTTTAAACAAAATACTTTTATGGAAAGATACACCCAAACTGCTTATCCTTTCAACTTTTCTCCTAATCTTCCTCCTGTGTGCGTGCATGAACACACACACACACACACACACACACACACACACACACAGATTTTGCTTTGCAGGTGCAGAAACAAAGCTGGGTAGGCAAATGGGGAAAGAAATAACTTTGAAATCCATCTCGAAGCAGACATCAGTAATTCTTTAACTCCTACTTGCGGTTAGATTGCAGATAGAATATATTTGATAATGTGTATGAAATCATATAAGTGGCTTTGTATTTGTTTAAAACATATCATAATATATAGACACATGTACATGTTTGTATACATTCTTGGATGTGTATCTAGCTGTAGAATATACTTAATTTATTTTATGGCTCATTAAGTACATGAGCTCAAAATCTCTACCTTTAGAACGAAAATGAGATTTTGATTCATATATCCTGCTGCAAATCCCTTTTTTGCTTTCTTTTCTTCTTACAGTTTGAATTGCCAACCAACAAGCTAAAGCATGACCTGTCCCACGGCCATGCTTCAAAGTTCCGACAGATATATTCCTCCCTAAACACTGCAACTATTTCAAAATCCTTTTTATAAAGAAGGGAGTAATGTCCACAGAGGATCAAAGGGCATCCTACAGTCTGGCAATTGCCTAAGAAAAATGGCAGCACTTCCATGAAATATGCCCTAAAATAATTTTGCAGCTTGGTATGTCCTAAATTCAAATTGGATGTTTATCTTGGAAAGGCTTCTATCTAACTTGTCCATAAAACAGCTCCACTTAGCTCTCTGAGCTCTGTGAAAATGGAATCCAAAGCTGGTTATTAAGGGGGCCTAGAGATAGGTTCCATATGGCAGAACAGCATGGGAGGGCAAAGCTGAGGCCGGTATCAGGCGCGGCTTGGCTGGAGCTCCTGATCTACCCATGGACGCTCGTTGCCTTACACCATAACATCTGGATTATTGCTTGTAATGTCCCTGGGAAATATCCACTTTCCATCAAAGCCTTTATCTATCTCAGTCGGACTTTGAACATTTTAGTATTTAACGCAGTCATGTTTGATCTGATGGACTTGCTTTTTGCTATCCAACTTCCCCCCCCTTTCTAAAGACAGGGTAGGGGGAGAAAAGTACTTACTGCAGAGTTCACAGATAGAAAAGAGTGCAAGAACTTTATTCTACTTAGCTCACTCTAAATATTTCTGCAAACACTGCCATAAGCTTATCCCTAAAATAAAGTTTCATCTGTCTGCCATGTAATCTGGGTATGTGTGTGCCTGAAAGAAGTTTCTTAATTACTTCAACATTTCTCTTCCACCTTTGAGAGGCAAGCTCAGGCCCTGTGGCTGGGGCAGGCAAGCCACACGATGTGTGCTCTTGCAAAGCCTGCCTAGCAAAATTTTTTTTGTACTTCAAACACTCCCTTTCTCTGCATAATAAATCCACTCTTCTGCACTCCCTCAGTTAGCTGAATGGCTCAGGTTTTTGTGTCTGTGCCCCCACCTATAAGTGAAATCTGACATCTTAATGCAGCCTGGAATGTGAAAGGAGAGAAGGAAATGACCCATCAAAGGGGAAACCCACCCTGCTGAACTGAAACAAACACCAGGAGATAAAGCAAAGTTTCTGGGTCCTGACCCTAATTCCTCAGCAGACATAACTGATAAAATATAGTACAACAGAGTTTTGTTATTTTCCTCCTTCCTCCCCAAGGATCAGAACCTTTTACTATTTCTATGTCGATTCATTCATCTGCTCTGTCTTCCTCCTAGGTCCCCACCCAATTAGATCCATACCCATTGTTGTACCACAGAAAAAGTGATTTCCATGTAAAACAAGCTTGTTAGTTATTAATAGTGGAAAGTGACTGTTGCATTCAGCTCATAAACATGCTGATTTTTATAAAAATGAAATAACCTGAAAATATTATTTTATTTCTGGGTCATGATGTTCCCATACCCAAAGCTGGATGGGAAGAAAGGGAGTGAAATGGAAAGTATATTCTACAGAGCTTCTTCTACTCACTCCAAATAGGTGGAAGAGATTCACCTCTGAATCCTTAGACACTTCTGATCTAGTAGTGGACTGTCCACACAGCGCAGGCAGTCATTCCCGCGGCATAGAAATGGACTGCAGCTTGGCAGCACACATTATTTGAGGATTTGTGTCAAAAGGCATGCTGGGGAGATGGTGATGTGGATTCTAATAATGCATCTCTTGCTGGGATTGTAATGGAAACACAGGGATGATGGTGACATCAGCTCAGGGCTTCCTGTCTGTCTTTGACCAGAAAGAGTGAGGCAGGGAGGTTAGGAACAAGGTTGGATCTTGAAGGAGGACAGGGAGTAAGAACTCAGGCTACAGCAGGCAGCCAACAATAGCAAGGTCACACTCAGCCCTATCGAGCTCCAGAACTAAATGTGCTGACAATACCACAGAGCCACAAGCAAATTACTGCCTTGCACATAACACTCCCCTGCCAACCAAACAGGGTGGACAGTGAGAAATCAGAGTAACAGGGTTTGTCAGTAAGATGCCAAATACTCTATGGGGACTTAATATAACCTTTCGGTGACAGAAGTATGAGAACTTCAGTATTCCTATGTTGCTAGTGCATCCTATTTTAACTGTCATTGAATATTTTTCCTAAGTCCTCGTGACACAATTGGGAGTCAATAAAAACAAATGCACACACGTTAAAAAAAAAATAACTGACTTTGTAAGAAAAAAATGAATAGTAAAATAAGATTCCAGGTATGTGGACCATTGCTTTGAAAGCTAAGGGAAAACATTCAGTCTATAAAAGATTTCACTGAAATATTCCTTTCAAGCCTTTACAACATGTAAAACTATTGCTTGTGTCAACAGCTTTTATCGGAGGACAGGACAAGATCCACACATCCAGGAACAAGCTCCCCGACGAGGTCCTTCTCAGCAACTTCTTTATATCATCTGAAGAGGGTCCTGTAGGCATAAATTCCCCAGAACTACACAAAAATTCTTTGCAGAAGGATAAAAAGAAAACTTTTTAAATTTTCCACATGTGTGTGTACATGGAAGATGAGATTTATATTTGTAGATGAAAAGTCTATCACCATTCCAAGGATATGAATAATCTAGGCATACAAAGACATTAGCTATAAAAGCTATGTATTAAGTTTAATATCTTTAAATTATAAGGGAATATCATCAAGTTTTCTCCTTAAAAACAAAAATTAGATTAGGAAAATATTAAATAAATAGATAAAGACTATGAATACCCAGTGACTCTTAAAGCACAGGAACAGGAAAATATTTCTAATCCGCTTTCTACTATTAAAAAATGAAGGGGAAAATGAAAGCTACGTGATTCAGCAAGGTTATGTTTTTGCCCTGACTTCTTCAAAGTGCAGATGCTGTGCTCATATGCAGTGGTATTCGCTGTCTAACATTTCTGGGTTTTTGTTTCACCCTGCTGGCCTTTACATCTCAGTTCTGTGTGTCCACATCTCTCCTTCACTTAAAGGACTGCAAAAGCACTCATGTCCTGAACAGAAGGAAAGAGAAACCATGGGGCAGTTGGCTCACTGTCAGGCTACAGGAAGCATAGGGCTGGCACCTGAGCCCAAGCTGATTCTTACGTTTTGCACCCTGGAGATCGCCTTGTCACATCCTGGCCCCAGCCTGAATCCCTACAGCAGCCACAGCTCTTGACCCACAAGGCCAGCCCTTGCTTTGTCTCTAGCTTTGACTCCTACTCTTCCCAGCACCCCACTGCATTCTTTAGTCCAAGCCCATGGTTCTCAAACATGAATGGGCTTCAGAACCAGATGAAGGGCAAGACTGTAGGGTCTCATTCCCAAGGTGTTATTTTTTTTTTTTTCCTTTTGTTTTATTTTGCAGTACTGAGGACTAAATCCAGGGCCTCCACACTGAGCTATGTCTTCAGAATCCCCTATCCTACTTTCTAATTTTTTTTTTTTTTTTGAGACAGGGTCTTGCTAAATCACTAAGTTGCCCAGGCTGGGCTTGAACTTGCAATCTTCTCGTGTACCATCACACCTAGCATTATTTTTTATTTTGAGACAGGGTATTGCTAAGTCACTAAGTTGCCCTGGCTGGGCTCAAACTTTTGATCTTCCTGCCTCAGCCTCCCACAGTGCTGGGATTACAGACATATGCCACTATGCCTGGTCATTTTTCCAGAGTTCTTGATTCAAGGAGTCTAAGATGAGAGTCAGTAAGTTTCATTTCTAACAATTTCCAGCTGTGGCTGGTCCAGGGGACATACTTGGAAAACAAATTGTTCGGAGCTCTATAACAAGTAGTTTAGAACTCTTACCATTTCCACATTACTTCTAATACCATGGCTCCATTCACTTACTTCTCCTTCTTACTTGGTATTAGTCCTTGCAGTCTTCCCTGAATGTTCTCCTATGCCCAGCATTAACCCACCTACCTGCCTACAAGGCAGGACAAGGGTCTCCATGCACCTCCGAATACTCCAGAACTCTACTTCCCAAGTCTCCCCCCAGCTCGTTCATTCTGATGCCTCTGCTTTATCTTTGTAGTCAGGGACAGTATTCTCACCATAAGGCAAGACTTTATGCTCAATGAGAGGTTTTGGGCAAGACCATGTGGTCCTTATCCACCTTATTCACCAGATCTGGCACCATGCAGCTTCTGGCTCTTCCCCAAAGTCAAAATGACCATGAAAATTAAATGTTTCGAATCTATTTAGGACATTGAGGTAGTCAAGAGAACGCAACTAAAGATACCCACAAAAGAGTACTTCCAGAACTGCTTCAGAAAGTGGCAAGAATGATGGGATAAGTGTGTTTGAAGTGAGGGTGAATAGTTTGAGTGGAATTAACAACAATGTGTCTGTTGCTATAACAAAGTAGTTTTAATTTAAATATTCATTGTATTTTTCTATCATACCTCATATGCTACTGTTTAAGTATACAATTCTCCAAGCCTTTGAATTTAACCAAGAAAATAAAAAGATAAACAGTGTTACTATGGGTGGGCATTTGAGTTAAGAATATGTGAAAATGAAAAACAAACAGAAAGTACTCTCTTCATTGGGAAGCCTTCCAGGAACAATATCCTCCCTTTACTTCCTCATATGGACCATACTTCCTCTTGCAAAAGGGTTTTTCCTATATTACTTCCTGGACCTACACAGAACTAAGATATGGGAGTTCCATTCGAGAAAGAGGTGCTGTGAGAGAGGTATTCATCTGGAAATATGTGGTCAGATATTTACTCCTGATTGACCTCTTCCTTTTCAAACTCAAACTATTTTACTAGAAACAGCAATTATAAAACTCCCTTTTGGTTCTCACTTGGCTTCTGGCCATACATCAGCTCACCAAAGGTGACAGACAGACAGATTGGAAGATAGATAGATGAATGAATGGATGGATGGATCGATGGATGGATGGATCGATGGACAGATGGATGTATGGACGGACAGATAGATGGACGAATAGATGGATGGTAGCAGTAGGAGGGTGGGTGAATGGGTGGGTGGATGGATGAGTGGGTGGATGGATGGATGATAGAGCTTTCTTCTAATTTCTTTGACTATTCTCTTTCAATTTAAGTTTTTCCACATGAAACTAGCCTGTGCCGATTCCTCTCACTGCATGAAGCCAGTTGGAAGCCAGCTGATCTAGAGCCCCAGAAACTGTAGTGTGCTGAGCTCAGCCCCTGCAGTGAGAGACAGGAACTGAAATTAAAAATACACATACATCAAGCCGAATAGGCCAAAAGTTGGCACCACTACTCAAATAATTTCATACACACACAAAAATGTTACATAGTATAAGTCATGTCTATCATCTTAGATTGCTGACATATAAATGTGTAAAACAAGTGATTAGAAGAGAAAAGGGGCTATGCCATGGTACAGACTCATCTCAGTGAAAATTAAAGAAGCTACTGTGTACAGAGATAGCATCTCCGCAGACCCAAATGATGGCAGGAGTGTATGCGTGTGTGTGTACGTGCAAATTCCTGAATACAATCAGTGGCTTGGTAATTCCGTTTTTATAACTGCTTTTTCCCTTCCCCCATTAGACTGCTATGAGAAGTAACTTCTGTTAATTTTCATTTCTCTAGCTGTTAGAAAGATTAGAATAAAAAGAAGTAAGGTTTAGAAACAGACCAATTCCCACTAAAGGTTATGGATAACAAATATATGAAGACAACTAGGTGTTGATCCAGACCCTATGAAATCACAATCCTAATTCTCATTTAAATGCTTACTTTTAAAGGCTTTGGTTATAAACTAAAAGTTTTAAAGGCAATCTCTATGTATTTGCTATACTGAAATCTAGGGGAGATAGAAAGGAAATAGTTCAGAAGTAAGACCATAAAAATTCTGCCATTCAGGAATATTTGGGATGATGCAAAATTATAAACTTTAAGGGAAAAGAATTTTGTAAGTATAATTATTATTATAAGAATCAGACTGAAGTATAAAGTTAATGGTATTTTGTAGGTAATATATTACACTAGAACTAGTAAAATTTTGATACTCATAGCTAAGTGTGCCAAACATGATATTAAATATAATATAAAAATGCTAAGAGAGAAACTTCTGGTTTAAAAATACCAAAAGATGAGGTGACCAGGGTATTTTAACCGCTTTTGCATAGTGTTAATCATAGTCTCTATGGAGTTGCCAAGTGATTTATTTTCATAAGCCTAATTAGAAGTTATCTCATTTTTCTCTTTATAACTGCATACTCTCAGAAGCAAAAAATGTAACACAATTATTAAAAGTCTTCACCAATATACCACTTGACGGTAACAAATGAGACCAAGATAGCGTTTTGTGAACATTACTAAACATATATAACATTCCTGAGTCCAGTACCCTGAAGTCAAAATTCTAGAAAATACCATGATGGGGGGAGACAACAGCTCAGTTTCAAGACACAACTCTGAGATATATATATATATATATATGGCATTAAATACTGCTCTCCGGATCCTCTGTTCCCTTCATATTTTTGATGTTTTTATCCAAGCCGTCAACATTTTTTCTACCCCTCTGGCCATTCTTCCATAACCTCTCCTATCCTCCCTAGACTCCAATATTCCCCAAGCTCACAATTTTTCTTTCTAGCCTTTATGTTCTTCCACAAACTGCCAGTGTTCTTCCACAGACTGAAGCTCCCTAACTAAAGATGGTTATTGATGTACAGTACCAGGGTTTTAGTGCAGCGGCAGAATCAATAAACGAGAAAATACTGCTTTGTCAGGTTTCACCAAGGCATTCTGGGAAACTTTACTGCTTTGGGTGGTTACAGAAACTCTTAATATCAGACAGCAAGGGATGTACTCCCTTCTGTGGCGAGAGATGATGTTCTTCTACCCTCTAGTGACTGTAAAGGAATAAAGCAAAAGTTGGAGGAATTTTTGAGACAGGATCATACTACTATTTATCATCTTTTAATTTTATTTCTACAAAGAACCAGCATCTCAGGAACCAAGTGAACTTGTATAGTAACAAATCACCTTTTCATAGTTATTTTTAGAAGTGTTTGAAATGCAAAGCATATACATTTTAGCAGGTATGCATCAGTACTTTGGTTCCTTTGGATTTCCAAAAGCAAGAGATTTTAATTCAAACTCCCACCCTCACCCATACACATCACAAAATTTTTGAGCTGGAAGTTGTGCCAGTTTGAAACTCCTCGTTTTACAGAAAAATAGGCAACTGAAGCACAGTGAGGTTAGAAATTGGCATTGGACATAAATATACACGAATGTGTTAGCTTGTACATGGTATACATGCTACACGGGGACTGCTTATGCAACCTCTTCTGTCACAGCCACACGTTTACCACACACCATCCAGGAACCTAACTGGATACATAGCCTGAAACATTACATTATTTGATATAATTTTTGTTGATTATTTCTCTTTTAAAATAACACAGCTGCTACATTAAGCTATAAAACTTTCTGGGTTTTGTTTATTTCTAGAATTACTTTCACATTTAGTCACCTAAGTTACAACTTGCTTATTTAATAACTTCGTAAATTATTAAAGAAAACACTCCAACCTTGGTATACCTGTACTTTTATAAATTAGATACTTTTGTTTAATTGATTAAAAAGATGTTAACCATATAGAAAATCACCAGTACTGCACAAAGAAATCTTTAAAGAAATTCTAAGCCAAAAAAAAAAAAAATTACAAATGCCTCTTTTCGGAAGATAATAAAAACTTACATATTCTCTTCAATCTTCACATTACCCGTATAATACTAATGATGGTTTCCGTCTAATGGTAAATAACTTCCTAAGGACTAAAGCTAACCATGCTACACTCTAAATAATCCAAGCTTAATGAAGTGTAAAATTCTAACATGGATGGTATGTGTAAAATGTCACCACTCAAACATGTTAAGTTCAAACATCTGGCTATGCCCTTATTTAATGAAATTTTAAAGGAAAGTTGTTCCCTTATTTGTTATAGCAGTCAGAAGTAAAGAATGTCATTACAAGTAAAGGTTAGAAAATATCAATTATGTAAACATTTGTTTTTGCTACAAAGATGAAGTTTTAGCCAAGTAATCTAAAGAAAAAACAAATGTATTTACCTTGCTAGCACTTAACCGCTTCCGATTTGACCAGCGCTATGGATTGTGTCCATTGAACAGTGAAAATGGAAAAATAAAAGAGAGAAATGGAATTGTTAAAAAAAAACATAATTCTATGGTGTGATATGGTACAGATTATATGCAGATGACTGACACCCAAATTCTAAAGTTACCAAAAAATGCACATTTAAACAGGAAAATAGAAACAAAGAAAAATCACATGTACATGGTTAGTTTTTCCAAAGTATTTAGTATATAAAGGCAAGAACAGATGAATACTGTCCAATCCCTAGAAGTATACCCACTTTTACGATTACCTTGAGACATTTTAATTTTATATCTAAAAAAGTAGAATGCCAATTTTCTACTATTTGGAATATTTAGATGTATTAGGAAAATGTTAATGACATTTATGACCACTGTCAGTTCATGTTTAGGTTTCTATAGTTTAAGATAATACTTTCACAGGTTAAATATTCAATACTCAATATTCAAAAAATAGAATAAATCTAAATTGTCATTCCCCAGTTAAAAAAATAAGTTAATGTAGCCCTAAGAAAGGAAAAGGAAGAAAAAAAATTGTGAACAGCAAGCAACTTCACCTGTGTTCTCCACAGGTCTCTCCTTTGTCAGGCAATGATGCTGAATTTCATCTACAATTAAAATTCTCTCAGCAAAATCCTCTACTCCTGTACTGTCCAGTCCTTCGGAGGTTTACTCTGGCTGATTAACCAGCTAACTGGTTGTTAAAACTTATGTAAATTTGGGAGATTACAACTCAATTATGAACCCAATTGAGAAGTCCACATTTCATATTATGCTTAACAAAAAAAAATCTTTAAGCAAATGACTTATCCATTTTGCCAGTATGTCTTCCCAATAAATTAGAAACCAAAATATATATAGCCTTAAGGGAAATCCACTTTATATTTCACTGATCAGCAACTAGAAACATTGGGACAGAAATTATCTGAAAATATTCTTCATTAATAATAGTTCCCCTGGGGAAATGTTAAGTTCAATATTCACCATACAATCCACAGTTATGAATACTATAACCAGGGTGTTAATTTTTTTCTGGGGTTTCTCTTTCATAATGGCAAATATTTCCACACAATCCAACCACTGAAATGAACTATCATCTTATAGGTGTATAGCACTACTTGGGGCCCTTTAATATATATAATAATAATAATTTGATTTTTATAACAATCATAAAAGATAAATAAAGCAAATAAGAGTTTTCATGGAAAATGACTATTACTGTTTGCTTATGCAATGCTATGCACTACCATATATTGAATATCTCTACTCCATACCAAGCACCACATATGATAATCTCAATTTTCATGACCAAATAAGGAAGACACTCTTCTTATCCTCATTTTGCACAGGAGGAAACTATAGCTAAGAGAGGTTAAATAATTCTGTGAATTTGACCAGACCAGATGACTGATGGAACTGGGATTCAAATCCATAATTTTAATTACAATCTTATCTTTTTTCCAGGAAAAAGAACATACATGCTTGTCAGCTTTCTAGCCAGTGCCCTACATTCTGACTGCATCCTACATATATCCGTGGGATTGAGGGTAAATTCAGCAAAATGCTGCACAGAAGATTTTTGTCAGTTTGGTTCCATAGCAGCAAATACCACCTGCCTCAATGGTGATGGAAACAAAAATGGGTATAAAACTGAGAATTCAAACTAAAATTTTTCCTTCAGACTTTAAATTAAAATGGACATTCATAAACAGATTATCCTAATCAGATAATCTCTCTTCCCCCAGTCCCAAGTGCTAGTCCTACTTCAAAATTTAGTATAAAAATGCCTTTAAATAGTAACAAACTCCATAAAAAGAACAAATGCTTTTACACATCTATCATACCCAAAGGACTCATGATAGGTGCTGTAAAGTGTATAACCACATATGGCCCAGAATAAATGACTCTTCAATTAATTATTTTTTGGTTATAATTTGATTAAGTATATATAAAAAAAAACTACCAATCTGAGCAAAAGAGAACAGGCAGAGTTTTCTGTATATCTTCATGAAAATATGAAACAAGTACATTGTACACTAGACTACTGCCAGACTAACAAAGAATAAAAAGGCACTTAAATAAACAGTCTGAAAAACTCTTCAATACAGGAATGGTGGAGTCAAATAAAAAATGGGTCAAACTAAATAAAATGAGAACTGTGAGTACTTACTGAACTTTTAAAAGATATGGTATGTTTTACAAAAATAAATCCCTGTTTCATCTAGTATTAAATGCTCTGCAATTTGAAATAAGTTGAAACTAAAACACCATTACTTTAAAACTCCAAAGTCAGCAATATTTAAGTGTATTTTAAGGGCCAATATGACTGCTAAACAAGATCCAATATACTATAAAAAATTCACAAGAGTAGTCATTTAAGTATGCATCGATTTTCATGTGGAAAGCATCCAACTTTACAAATGCCATTTAAATACGTAAGAAATTTTGAGAACACATTGGCTGGTAATTGCTCAACCACACGGCAAATGATGCTTTTATAATATATATTATTTTAACCTGGCATCCACCTCTGTATATACTGACATTGAACCCAGTGTTGTAGACGCAGTAGCAATACTGTCAGGACTAAGGGGAAGTTAAAGAATGGCCCTCCTTCACTACATGGGATAGGAAAACACAAGTTTATTTTCAACATCTATTTAAGGCATTTTCACATCAAAATGCTGGTTTTACTGAGGTGACAAGTGTGAACAGTGCCACTTTTTCTTAAAAGTAATTGAGTTTTATTCTGTTGTTGCCAAGAAGTAAATTCTCATAAGGAAGGATTTAAAAAAAAAAAAAAAAAAAAAAAAAAAAAAAGGGCCGGTGAGATGGCTCAGCGGCTTAAGCGCCTGCCCGGCAAGCGCGAGGGCCCGAGTTCGACTCCCGGAACCCACATACGAAAAAGGGGCCGGTGATATCGCTCAGCGGCACGGGCGCCTGTTGGCGCGTGAGGTCCTGAGGTCGACCCCCCGGTACCCACAAAAAAAAAAAAAAAAAAAAAAAAAAAAAATTCAGTTAGTCCTGTCGATTGATACATTACGGTCCAGTGTTTGTATTTCTTAAAGTTAGCTCCTATGAATTTACTCGCAAATCAGTCATTATTTTCATCAGAAATAAATTAGATTCATGATGCCAACATGAAGAATATTCTTCTTGTCTGCCCTGCTTGAGTTCAGGGAGCATTATTAGAAGCTTAATTTATAAACAGTTTTCAGATATTCATACTAGCTTTCACCCATGCTAAGTCGTAACACATTTTATTCTCTCTCAAGTAAGTATTTCAGTTGGCTTTAAAAATGCCTTTTGAGTAAGTTAAAGATGGATTTCATGTTCTTAATACTTGGAATTATAATGTAGAATTCCTGAACATAAAATGAGATCATTGATAGCAACATACTTGTACATAAGAACCACCTCAGTCATATCTGGACAAAGCCTAATGCTTTGCTGATGTTATAGACATCTTTAGTAGGTAGTGTATTAACTAGAAATTTCCACATAAGAGACCAGAGTACCTTAAAATTTGTATCTTCCCAAAAGCACTCCCAATGGAAAACTTAGTAGCTAAAAATTTTAGAAAGGGAAATGAAAAAGAAATCACAATGCTTAAGATGCATATGTGAACATAAATAACCCACAATTCAATAATTAAACCTTAGGAACTGCTTTTCATAACTGAATAATACCTAGTTCATCTGGGACCTAAAAATTACTAAATAGAAACTTTAACACTCAGTGAATGGGCATATCAAATAATCTGTTATAAGCAAATCTTCCACAGCATGGAAGTTTTAATAATAGCAATACTAACCATATCCCTAGCCAAAATAGAATTCCTCAGTGGATTTTCTTTCTAGTATTTCAAAAGAGAGGATGAGTATAATCACAGATAAGTAACCTCTAAGTCTATCAAATAGTATTTCTTCCCAAAATCCAAAAGAATGATTATACAAATACCATTTGTCTGCTAGATTGGTATTCGAAGGACAATCACATTGAGAGTTCAACAAAGAACGAAACGTTTACACTTACATGCCTCTTGAAATCACCTTGTTTTACTACTAGATTCAAATTTAACACAATCACTCCCATGTCATCTTCTAAACTGTTTGGATCTTCCAATTTTAAAATATGTTCGGTCGTTCTACAAGAAAAAAAAAGCAGCAAATAATTTTAGCACTTGACAGTACTGTGTGGTCTTGTAGTACACGAGGAGGTTGTGGAAGAAGTCTCCTCTCTCTGGTAAGGATGAGACACAATGCCAAAAAGGCACCAAATTTAGTGAAAATGAACCAACCATATACAGAGCAGAGAAATTGTTTGGTACTATTTAATTCAAAAGTTGGTTAACTCATCTGCTTCCCCTACCACCCAAATAAAATTTATGTATTTGTCTTATGTTAGGTTAATGAACCTGAATATTAGCAAATGGAAGTGCAAAAGCCAATACACATTTTAGAACACATTATAAAAGATAATGTCTGCATAATATATTTGGTAACTAAAGACCAAAAATCTTAAATCTATTCAGTTGTAATAACATTTTAAAGTATTCTTTCATTCATTCAGGTTGTTTTGTTATTTGATCTCAAGAAGAACCAATTAACAACATCTTGAGATCTCTCTAAAATTCATTAAATAACGACTGAAAGGTAAAAATACGATACCTGTTCAGCTCAAGATCACTGAGAATGACAAATGCAGAACCCATGAAATCTGATGTGGTTAAATCTCGATCATATACCTGCAAGAAGTTCAGAGGCCAGTCACACAAATGAATATGGTAAACCAAACACATTTATCAAATTATTAACAAATAGAAAAGGTTTGGGAATTTAAAATCCATCATTCAGAACTTATAATAATTTGCTGAGTACAGTTAAAGAGAAATTTAGCCAAGCCTATACAGAGATCAAAATTTTCCAATCATTTTGCACATTATGGGCCAAAACAATAGCAGAAAATACTTTTAAAGCAGGACTCATATGCATTAAAACATTATGCACAATGGACTGCTTTCTGTAGTTAAAATGCTCTCTTATTAAACTTTAGTATTTTCCACGGTGAGCAGATCTGCCAATTAAATACAAATTTGTTAAATATTCTACGGCAATCCCATTCTGCATTCAACTCATGCAGTTTTAACCCAGATGTTAGAGCAATTGATGCTTACACCGGTAGCTTGAAGCTCTATTAAGTATAAAGTTATTCCTAATGAGAAAGGCTTTAGTTCATGTCGCCACTGCACTACTGGTAATAATTCTTTCACATTCAGTAAGTTTAAATACAGTCAGTGGAAATATTTTCATTCTTATTTTTCTACAGAGCATATTGCATTGACTTAAGATATACATTTTCTATACTATTAATATTGATAACTGAGTTCTTGAAAACAATAAAAGAACTAATTGCAGCAAGTGCATTTTTTAAGAAGGCATGAGAGAAATCGTGGAGAAATAAATAACCGTAAAAAAGGAGCGGATTTTAAAGCTATCTGTGATTACCTTCACACGGAGCTTTTGATCAAGGCTTTGTATTGGCAACACAACTATCTCATCCCAAACTGGGTTCAAGTTCTTATATATGACTTTGCTTTTGTACAGCGTCTTCCCATTCAGCTTAAATTTCACATAGGGATCACTTGTGCCTTTAAAAGAAAACAGAGAACAAGACAGAATTTTGTAGTCCACCTACAAGCCTAGGCTCTCCATTAAGTAAGGATTGCCTCCACATTCCCAGGCACAAAGCAATCCACTAAACCCAACCAAAACGAATGTTTCACTGTGCAGAGATTGAAGGCTCCAGGAGTGGAGAGAGAGAGAGAAATGAAAGAATTTGGGGATAGCTGTCTAATTCCTTTTTGCCTTCAGTGGTAGAATATAAATGGGCTGCTTGAGCTTTTTTCTGTTTGGTTGTATTGTGGATATGTCACCTCTCTGCTACACACAAAAATTCAAGAAATCACATCAGTGTCAGGAGTCCTGGGGAAAAGCCCACCCCTCATAGGGACAGGTGAGTCCGTGAAAAGAGAAAGAAACCATTTTTAGGCATTTAGCCAGATGGCTGATCCAACAGAACCCTATACTTTAAAATATAATGATAATAAATAAATCCATCTCTAGAGCCACTAGCTCAAAAGATGGGGCGATAGGATTCAGACTCGAACTGGAGGGCGTAGAGATTAAATCGACAGAGTTGCTGTTCTCTGTTGCCCCTGCACCTGCACAAAGGCTGTGCGCATTGTTTCCCTGGGACCAGCTGAACTCCGCATCCATCAGGCCTTCAGCTGGCCTCAGCCCTGACACCAGTGACCTGCCTGGCTCCTCCTGGGGAGCTTTGTAACAGATGCCAACAGGAATGAATAATGTCGCAACAGTACTATGCCCAAAGCGAAAAGAAGTGCTGATGGCAGATCCTCCTCCACATTCTTCAGATCAACTGAGACCCCTCCCACCCCCAAAAAAGATCCCTCCAAACATACAGCATGAATTATGTATTAAGTCTGTGTGGTACATGCCTGTGTGTATACCATCTTACAGTGCCAGGGATACACTTGCTCATTAGTACCTGGGAATGCTGAATAAAAAGGCACAAACAAATGAGCAATCCAGGAGGGGATAAATGAAGGCTGCTTGATAATGCTACAAAAATAATTCAATTTGGGGGGTGATATCATAGTTAATTTTGAAACAGAGCTATCATTAGGTAACAAAGACTAACAGTCCGTTTTGTTTACTTATCCATCCCAAATGCCTCAGACAGTACCCAAGATAGGCTCCCAGGATGTTCATTGAAATGAATTTCTGATATTGAAGTCATCCAAGGATGTTATTTTTTAATTTTTAAATTAGTACATATTTTTTAATTAGTATTAATTTTTTATTAGTACATGTTTGCAGTACATACATAGTGATCACCTTCATCATGGAGAGTCAGGGCATGTATGTGTGTTCATTCTTTTTATATCCCCTTCACCTCTTTTCCCCACCCCTTGCTCCATCTTCAGATCCACTCCCCATCTACAAAAGATCTATCTCCCTGATTCCTATTGTCTTTTATCAAAAATCAATTAGGGTATTCTGCCACAAACATTTACCAAACCCTTGATACCCATCATTAATTACTCGGATCATTTTTTTTTTCCAAATCCTTTCTTAGGTCTCTAGTTAGTTCCAGTATTAAAAATTACTGAAAATGAATGCAATAGATTTCCTAATTATTTGGGCTGAAGTCAGCATCACTATAGAGCAAGAGGGTGTACATTCTTTAAAACATCTTCATGGATTTACTCAGGCACAATTTTGATAGTTTAGAATCACGGTATTGCAAAGGTACAGATTTTACACAAAAAATTAAATAAATTAAAGATGGACACATATACATACACAATCCTCATAATTTAAGTTTGGCAACATAGGAATAGAAGCCTAGCACTAGTGGCACAAACACACACACCCCATGTCAAGCAGCAGTTCTGGAGAGGACAGTAAAATGGAATGCATTCGCAGCCATCCAGTGAATTCTCAGTAGTGAGCTAGCAATCTGCCCACCCACCGCCCCTTACCAGTGCAAGAGAGAACACCTCTGGCTAGTCAGACTTTAACAACTGTTCTGATATATATATATATATATATATATATATATATATATATATATATATATATATATATATATATAAAGTGGGGGAAAACTATAATAAAAAGAGGCCTTTAATTAAATGAAATTGCCACTCTGGGATCAGGCCTTCATGCTTGTCAGCGTACTCTCAAAATAAACATCTCAAAACTCGGCCTCTGTGGTGTCACTTTCTCACAGGCAAGGCATACTGGGTAATCCCCAGGCATCTTGACAGCTAAGCTACATAATGTTCAAACTGTTTCACGGGTGAATGGCGGCAGTTGCATGAAAGAAAATATTAATGTCTGGAATTAATAGAAAAAAAGGACCAGGGTTTACAAAGCCAAACAAGGAAAAGAGGGTGTCAAGTTAGTGTGGTGTTAATTGTTAGGGAAAATTTGAGAAAGGCAGGGAATACATTGTGATTCTCTGTCTGTGCCTAAGTGCCTGACTGTCAGGGAAGTGATATCTCAACTAGGCAGATTCTGAAAGGGGGTCTGTGGCTCAGGAAAGCAACTCCCAGATTATTCAAATAACGAGCTGACACCTGAATGGGTGGACTTTAACTTTGTGGGCTGAGAGCATTGTACACAATGAGGCTCTTGTGGCACTGAGTAAAGGAGAAGGAAGCCAGGAGCCTGGTGACGGGATCTCAAACCTGGGGCTGCCCCCAGCTCTGCCATGTGGACCTGAAAGAGTCACAAAACCTCCAAACCAGAAATCAAGGTGTTAAGAATCCATGGCCTGAGTATCTTGCCCTTCTAACCACACTACGGCCTTCCATGTTCACAGTTCTGCACTGCAGATTCAACCAACCACAGGTGGAAAAAATGCATAAATGTCCTGCACTGAACAAGTACAAACTTTTTTCTTTAGCATTATTCCCTAAACAATGCAGTATAGTGGTTATTTATATACCACTTACACTGTGCTAGGTATTATGAATAATCTAGAAATTATTTAATCTATGTAAGAGGATGTGGGAGAGTTACATGCCATTGTATATAAGGGACTTGAGCATCCGTGGATTTTTGTGTCTGAACCAGTCCTGAACCAGTCCCGTGAAGGTATTTACGGATGAATGGATATACCCACAGTAACTAAAAGACAGTCATTGGTGCTTCAAATTCCCGCCCTAATTCCCAGTCCTAACAACCGTGCATGACAGTTCTTATTCCTGCTCATGCCGTGGACACTACAGACAGTCACACATCCCTTGACACTGTACCTGTCAGGCATGCTAACATACCAGGAACACTTCCAGGTCACTTCCAACCCTTGCTCTGTGCTAGGCACTCTGGGATTACCAAGGTGCTCCAATCCCAGGTCAGATCGTCTGCATCTGCTGGAGGCAGGCATCCCATCATCCACCACGAGGTCCCAGAGGAGAGTGTCCCAACAGATTTGAACAAGTTAGGGGATTATGATGGCTCATAGTTGGGAAAGATTAAATCCTAGTTTTGGTATCAGTGGGGACTGAAATAAAAGATGGGAGTCAAAGGGCAGCCTTATAATCACAGCACTCTGGGAGGCTGAGGAAGGAGGAGCATAGATTCAAGGTCAGTCCTGTGCAACTTAGTTACTTAGTGGGACCCTGCCTCGAAAAAAAAAAAAAAAAAGTTCGGGATGTAGCTCAGTAAGAAGGCCCTGGGTTCAATCCCCAGACCAAAAAAACCAAAAAAATGACGGGAGTCGGAATAAGGTTGGGTCCAATGTCAAGGTCAGCCCAGAAGGAGGCGCTGGTGCTAAGAGGGAGGTGGAGAGGAAGTGACCGAGGGAGGGAGTGGTGCCAGGAAGTATCCCAATGTACCCAGAAATTAAGGGAGAAAAAAACGACAAAATGTAACAAGCAGGTTCCCATCAGGGTTGAAGTGCCCTGAAAAAATACAATAAGGAGATTATTTATTATTCTGTAAGAAATGTAGGTGTTTTATTTCCTGTTCCCCTGCTTTTTTCTTTTTAAACAAAGGTTAATATACGCACACAATTCTGAAAGGTATGAAATAAAAAGTAAAGTCTGTACACTTACTCTTCCCTAAATCCCATCTGCCTACTTTAGTACTCAGCATAAACAGTTTATTGGGTGTTTTATGAGAAAAAAAATAAGAATCATTTTAAAGGGATTTAATGCTTTTATAAATAATGGTCACTGAAACTATTTACACCAATAATATAGATACACTGTTTCCTTTTCAGTGGAATTGTCACTGTGTGGTATCGATTTATTTAACTAGTTACTAATTATTTTACTAAGACAAACAACAGTGCAATAAGCATCCTTGCATAACTACCTTGGAGTTCATAAGCAACTCTATCTAAACAAAATTTTCAACATTAAAACTGTTGTGCAAATGAATATGTGACTTGTCAGTTCTGAGCGACGTTGTCATATTGTTTTCTAATGTTTATCAAATTTATACTTCCCCCAAAAGTACACAGTTATGTGTTTTTTTACATGCCCACAAATGTGGATATTATAAACATTTATTTTAGACCAATGGTGGGTGAAAAATTGCTCTCTTCATTTGCTTCTCCACCTTTAACTTTGTCCACATCTTTCACATTTCATGGCCTGTATTTGTACTTCTCTGTCAGAGAAATCTTCATTCATGCCATTTGCCTATTTTTCAGTGGGACCATGGTTTGTCATTGGCTTTCAGATTCGAATGAGTCCTTCATTATGGAGATCAGCCACTGATTATAAACCTTGTCTTAATTTGCTTAGACTTATATTGTTTCTGGCAATTAGTTATTTTCATTTTTATTTATTCAAATTTACCAAAACTTTATTCATGGCTTCTCAGTTTAACATCTTCCTTAGAAGAAATTTTCTCACTATAGGATGTTAAATTAATTTAATCATGTTTCTGTCCACTGATTTTGTGCCTTTTCTTTCTTTCTTTTTTTTTTTTTTTTTTTTTTTCTCACAATAAAGCTTCAGTCCATCTGGAATTATTTTAGTGTGAAGTGGGAAGGAAATTCAGGTTCACTCATTAGTAAGAGAGTTAAATGATCAGAGCCAAACTTCAGAAACATAAATCTGGCATCAGCTTATAATTTCGAATGAAGAAGAAAGAGGATAAAGCAAGGAAATGTGGTAGCTGAGATAATATAGCAGCAGAATTGAAGACTGAGGGGAAGACCTAGCCCACTTCTAAGTACCTATCGGGTTCTAGAAAATGACCCACAGAATGTCATCTCCAGAGACTGTCTCCAGACTGGAAGGACGATGTCATAACCACTGGGAAAAGGTGATATATATATATATATATATATTTTTTTTTTTTTTTTTTTTTTTTGCTTGGACATTTCACAGTTGTGATGGTTTGTGTCTGGATGTACCCCTAAAGCTTCATGCAGTCATGGGAGGGTGTCTTTTGGGGGCAGGAATCTAGAGTTTGTGATTGACTCATTGTCAAGTGCTGGGATTACACCCTAGGGTGTGGTAGCCAACATACAATATAAGGGACAAAAAGAGTCTGCTGTCTTGCGCCTCCCTTTTTTGCTCTTGTTGCTTTTGCTATTTTCTGCCACCATGAACTGTTGCCTCTCTGCCATGTGCCACTCTGCCTTAGAGCCAGCCAAGTATGGACCGAAACCTCCACAAACTGTGATCTAAATAAACCTTTCCCTCCTTAATTTCGGGCGTTGGGTATTTTGTCTCAGCAACAAGAGAAAAGTAACTAAGACAATAGTGTACAATAAAATATGAAAATATGCTAAGAATCACAGTAAAGACAACAATAAACAGCTTAAAACTTTCCCACTCTGTACTTAAAAATTATTTAAATATAGAAAACATACTACTTGGAGCATCTATGACATAGTATTAACCTCTTCCAAATCGAAGACTCTGGAAGATAAGCTATATGCCCAGATGTACCCAATACACATGGCTGATTATAAATACCTGATGAATGAATAAACTCTGAACTCATATGGACTTGGTAGATTAAAATCCCTAGCCTTCCTTTTGGTAACTTCATGGCCTTGTGCAATTTACTCAATTTCCTTAATCCATGCCCTCTTCTTGTGGAAAATAGAAAACTACCCATTTCAAAGGATAATCTTGAGTGCTGAATTAACTAACAAAATTCAATAATGGTAGCCTCCAGCCATTTGCCTAGAGTGCTACACAGTAAATGCTACTGTTTTTAGTATCATCACTACTCAGATTAAAAGTGGGAGAGTATATAATATTTTATGTAATACTAAATAGTCATCTACATTATTTTAACATCTGAGATAATGCATACTACTTACTTGTCTCTATAATGTTCTTTGGTTAATGTATCTAAAGGTATAGCATTTATATCACATTTCTTTTTATAAGATGGATTTAAATTTTTGTATGTTATGTACTCCACACAGGGATTCCACATGATTTGAGGCAGTTTCTCTAAAATAATCTTAGCTGTCACAGAAGTAAATAACTGTATAAAAACTAACATTTTCTAAGTTCACATGAATACTGGGTACTTCCCTACCTGAAGTCCTAGGAGTATTTATGAAAGTTTCAGAGAAATTTGGAGGCATATTTTAATGAAGACAAAAGGGAGCTTGGCGAGGACACATGACAACACAAGCCCACCACCAGGACAGTCACTAAGAACCACAGGGTTCGAACACGTTGTTCTCCTCTTGGTATTGTGTTTCTCACCTTTAGAGGACTTCACTACTTTGAGTGTGCTAGAGGACTTTATTATGAGTATGGCTAGGGAAAATGTCTATTATCAGTAAGAGGAGTCATAAACAGAAATATGCATTATCCCATGAATGGCTCAAGAACAACTATAATATACAAACAAAAATGCAATGCAATTCTAGTTATAAATACTCATCTTTGCTTTTTTTCAAACACAATTACTCATGGCTATCATAAAAAAAGCAGAAAATCAAGATGTGGTAAGGGAGAGAGAGAGAAAGTGGGGAGAGAAGGAAAGAGATTGGGAAAGGGGGGAGGAGGGAAGGAAGAAGAGAGGGAGAGAGAATTTTCCTATATGTATAAAAGATTAATATGCTGATATGCACTTATCCTTCATGTACTTAAATACACACACATATTATTCACAAAAAGACAATGGCCTTCATACAGTTTTACCTGCTTTCTTCAGTCAGTAACACATTGGTATTCTGTGTCCATAAATATATTTCCACCCTTAGCTTTATGGCTATTTATCTGCATATTTGTGGTACACACATCTGCATGTGTGTATATATCTTTGTGTGAAACATATATACACAAAACTTATATACATAGAAACTTAATACGTATTTTTTTTAAAAACTACCCTTCCTAATTTGAACTTAAAATTCACTGTGTCAAGTATAAAAGCATTATTGGTAAGAAAAACCTACTTTTTCAACTACTTAATTAAGCTATAAAACTCAGCCATGCAATTTGTCTGAAACACAGGTTGTTTCTAACTAGAAGTCTAATTAAAGGTATTTCTTTTAGTTGATTGTTCATGGAAAGAAATGATCACCACTTTTTCTATTCATGTTTTCTGATATCTGATGACTTTCTTCAGAAGATCTTAACATTTCATATGCAAGTCAATAACTATTTACCAGGTCTTGAGCTACATATATGAACTTTAACTGTATGGACAGTACTTAGAAACATGGAAAGTGCGAGTTCGACTTTTTCCTTATCCTGTAGGGTCAAAATAGTAAAATAGGGGTCATTCTACTTATACGATACACTCAAAGACTTCTGAATATATATATGTTTCAAGGAAATACACATTTAGTATCACTACTGAAATTAAAACTGGGAGAGTGTATAACAATTTATATAATACTAGTCATCTACATTATTTTAACATCTAACATAATGCACACTGCTAATTTGTCTCTGTAATGTTCTTTTGTCATCTCTAAAATCTATGTTACATTTCCTTTCATAAGACTGATTGAAATTTTTATATATTACATATTCCTCACAGGTATTCCTGTAGGGTTAGAATAATACACACACACACACACAGAGACAAACATACACACACACACATTTAGGATTTTTTCTCTTTGTTGGAAAATAATGTGAGCTACTTTTATAGGGAATCCATGAGTTTTAACTTGTTTTTGAAGCTTAGTAAATAAAAAAGCAGACCTGATTTTCAGAACTTAGAACAAAATGCTAGTGATGATTTTAGGGGTTCTGCACAGGTTCTGTGCCCCTCTAGCAGCTGAGTTAAATACCCACATTGAGCGATGTCATGTGTTGCAAAAGTAACTGACCTCTTCAGAACCATAATGGACTTTATGGAAATGTGGAAGGCAGTTTTCTTCAATCATATGTATGAGAATAAAAGAACTTTTCTGATGTATGGTAAAATGGTACTGCTTCAGTTAGTAGCAGGTTCAAGTCTAGCACAGTTCCAAGCCAAGTTTTGTCTGCTAAAATTACATGGAATATGCACATTTCCAGTTACCCCAGCCCAGGCTTCTTATACAGGTGGTAGCGTGCTTCTAGGAGCTATTGCTGTTTGTTTTGCAAAATCAGAAAGATGATTTCTTCCTAGTCTTCTACTGGCCTTATCATCCATGTTTTCATTTAGCACACCCTAACTGAGCTACTATTCAGCACTTTTCTCCCAAGTAGGATAGATCGGCTCCTCAAAGGGTACCCTCCATCTGCAAACACCAAGTAGCACCTGGAACACAGGCTGTCCACTGGGGGACCTTGAGATATAACAGCTCCAGGCAATTTATGAAAATCTGATATACTGAACCATTTTCCAACAGCCAAGTGACAGTGAAATCAATTATCAAAATTTTCAATTTTACTGAAATTAGTTTAACTACTTATACAGTTTATAGAAACTTGTATGGAATAAATAATGGGCTCTAAGGAAAGTAGTGAGCTCAGTTCTCCTGGGGCTTTCAGTTCTTCCCTGTGCGTGGCCTCATCTCCAGTTCCTCCAGCCCTGGCTCACACCATCAGACACCCTGCCTTCTCCTACTCTCTATCTCTTCACGCCTGACTTCCCCTTAATATCTTCTCTTTTTTTTTTTTTTTTTTGTGGGTACCGGGGGGTTGACCTCAGGACCTCGCGCGCCACCAGGCACCCGTGCCGCTGAGCGATATCACCGGCCCCTTTTTCGTATGTGGGTTCCGGGAGTCGAACTTGGGCCCTCGCGCTTGCCGGGCAGGCGCTTAAGCTGCTGAGCCATCTCACCGGCCCCCAACATCTTCTCTTTTTGATAAGGTCTTCCCCTTTCTGGCTCTGCAGACTAGGCTAGGATATACTCAGTCTCTTCTAACATTTTTTTTTTTGCTTAGGCAAATTAAATATTGTTCCATTCTATTTTTATTTTATTTTCATAACTCATCGACAGGTGTGAGCCAGAAACATTCAAAAGCTGTTTTTAAAGTTCCATCCACAATCTTTACCAACGTATATAACTTTAACTCATTTCATATATGTTAAAATAATACTGTGAATGTATGAATGAATTTAGTAATTGTATCAGACTGGCTATTTGGTGAATATATGGTTGACCCAGTTGTATTTGGGTTAAAGGGTCATTAAAAGAATATTCTTGCAGTTTTATATCCTTGGTCAGGTCACCAGAAACACATAGGGGTGTGGACTTCTAGAGATCTTATGCATGTCCCTGTAACACCAAAAATCCAGGTAAAGGGAACCATGGAAAGTTAAAAAGCGTGAAAAATGGGAAAAATGGGAAAAAGGGAAAGGTGGGACAGTGGTTGGAGTGCAGCAATAAAAAGAGGCTAAAAACAGTTGGGGAAAACAAGAAAGTAACAGAGGAGTAAACCACATAGCCAACGTGGCTACGTGGAATATGGATGAAAGCTCCCAGAGCTAATGCCTGTTTAGAACCTGCTTTCCAGAAATCCCTGTTGCCAAATCACACACAACTATTTATACCTTAATACTCTTCTTTCTATTAACAAATGCTAAAAATATCTGCTTCCCAAGCTGCTGTTTACACATGAATCTAATAAAATAGATTTTTTTATGAAAAAAAAAAAGAACAGGACACAAGCGTGTAAAGCACTAACCACGGTATAATCTCCTTTCATCTCACAAAACTATAGAAGATATGGACTCTTTATATTTTTCTGCTTTAGGGAATGTGCATAATATTCAGCCAAACAGAGGTAGCCACCGACATTTGTGACAAGGTGAATGAGTCTAGAGATGCTAAGTGAGATAAGCAGGGTACAGAAAGACAAATACTGCATGGTCTCCCTTCTATATGGAATCTGAAGCTGAATAGAGTAGAACTGTGGTTTCCAGGGGTAGGGGTAGGGGAAGGAGGAAATAGGGAAGTAGCTCAAAGGTCCAGTGTCGTAGGTACAGAAGATGAAGAAATCTAGACAGCTAATATCCGGCATGAGGACTGTGGTTAAGAATATTGTCTTGTACTGGAAACTTCCCGAGGGAGTGTATTTTAGTGTCTGTAACACACACACACACACACACACACACACACGGTAACTGCGTATTTGAGGTGATGGCTGTGCTACTTGGATTGAATGTAGTAATTATTTTAGTACCATTTGAAGACATCATGCTGTACCTAAATAAACAAAATTTAAAAATAAAAAGTGAGGAAAGTTAGAGTAAGGTCACACGCTGAGCCTCAGAGCCAGGCTGCTTGCCTTCTAAAGCTTCTGTAACTGTGGCCATATAAAAATAAAACCCCTCAATCCTGTGATAACTATTTCCTCATAATGCAGGGCATCAGCCCTACTTCCTTCAATCAAGTGACTTCAATCAGTGCGGTGTCCTTCTAAGGCTGTGTCGTTAAAGGGGACACAGCTTCTTTCTGCTTTGCGCCTGGGGCCCCCCTGGGTTATCCCTGAGCTTTCGCCCGAGTCTGGTGATTCTGAGACGACCGTCCGGCGAGGAAGCTTTGGAAGTCCTCACCTCCCACTCACTGGATGCAGCCTGGTCACGTGTGATCCACGGGCCCACAGGTATTCAGATGATCATTCCCAACAGTCAAGTACCCTGACATGCAAGTCTTCCCAGGGGAAGCCCAGAGAGTGTGCAGCAAAGACAAGCCACCTCCACCGTGCCTTGTCCAAATTCACACTCCTAGAACTCATGACCATGGGGCTGTCACCAAGATCTGAGGCAATTTGTCACACACAGAGATAGTCTCTAGAACAACACCCTTCACCATTAGGTGTCATACTTCCTGCCTCAAATGCGGCAGGGTGCAAACGTGTAAGGTGTGATGGTAAAATTAGGTTCATGGTACTGCAGCTAAAATCAAAACTAAGCTACACATGAATCACGGGCATGCCAAAGTGCACAGACACACGTGAGCACACACACCCATACAAGCAGAACACCCTGCACCAACACCGCAGATGGTGGAACAAAATGAGCAAAGAAGAACTACATACTGGAGTACAGTATGTAAAACCACATGAAGTACACAGCTATAGAAATGGACATTTGATTCAACCACCCACTCTAGAGAAGTCCCATTCAAGCAAATAAATGATATGCTAAATTCCATTCAAGGTGATGATTTTCAGACACATGGAGGCAATTTAGGTGCAGCAAACATAGGAAACATTCAGGTTTTGCTTTGTGGGTACTTTATAGGAGTTGAAATGAGATTCTGATGAAGGAATAGGAACACTACTCAATGAGCTAATGAGCATCGGAATATCCCAAACCAAACACCACAATCTCCAGGGAGAGTACCGTGGTGGAAGGAGAACTGTACATGAAAAGCTTGTAAGATGACTGTGCTCGGTGGTGGGTTGTACCGAGGGTAAAGGAATATACAGAAATGGACTTCAAAGCTCTGCTGCTCTCACTTTCCTGGGGAACCTGGGCAAGCCACCAAAACTGAGCAAGGGAAGGAAAACAGCTGTGCTGTGGGCGGGGTGTTCGCATATTTGAAAGGGACAGCTGTGCTCTCCAGTGACAATCTTTACGCTGCCCTGGCCCGGATTTGTTTCTCCAGCCCCTGTGCCCGCACACTTGTGATCTCATGCCATCTGGTGTTCAGAGCAGGTACTGCAACGAGAAGCAAATCCCAAATTTTCCAAAATAAAAAGGGCTGAATGTGACCATCCAATACAATAAAATTCTGACATGCAGCTGACATCTGGAAAAAGCAACGTATCAGTACAAATTAAAGAGAGATCCAAGAAGCAAATCCCAATATATATTGCGCATTAGTATATAATTAAGATGTGACAGTTAAATTAGGGAAACATTTGGGCAAATAGCTAATCTACTAGGCCTAAAGTAAAAATTAAGTTCTTATTCTGGGCCAAAAATAAAAACAAATTTGAGATGGATAAAAGCAATAAATGAGGGCCGGTGAGATGGCTCAGCGGCGTAAGCGCCTGACTTACAAGCGCGAGGGCCCGAGTTCGACTCCCGGATCCCACATACGAAAAAGGGGCCGGTGATATCGCTCAGCGGCACGGGTGCCTGTTGGCACGCGAGGTCCTGAGGTCGACCCCCTGGTACCCACAAAAAAAAAAAAAAAGCAATAAATGAAAGAGGTAAAACTAGACAGAAAGTGAGTCAGTATATGTTAATGTGTATGACACACCAAAGAAAAAAGGCTTTGCTAAGTACAAAAACAAAAGAAGATATTCTCCAGAACAAGATTATAAGATTTAAAAGATTACTGCAGCAAAAACTTTATACACAGAATTAAAAGGAAATGACAAATTAGAAAAATATATGTGAATATATTTAGGAAATAGCAGATGCAGTGGTAATGATGGACGGACTAGGATATATACAAAAGAAAAGCTAGTATCCCTCAATCGAACATATTTAAGGATCCAAATTTATGAATGCAAATAAAAATTAAGCAAAACAAGATAATCCCTTCCCTCTATCAAATTAATGAAGATATTCTACATTCAACATAGGTGCAAAATAGAAAATGAACCACTTCCATGCTACTAGTTGGTGGGAAAAATAGGTCTTTCTCTGGAGTAAACTGACAATGAGAATCTTCACTACGTCAGATTGTAACAGAAAATGCCCCCCTCCCAGCCAGTAGTTTCTTAGTTGCCCAAGTAATAGTTCCTGCTCCAGTTCTGGTTGCTTCTGGTCTCTTAGAAAAGGCTGATCACTATGATGCATAGCTGGTCACTATGATGCACATTGTATAAACCAATCCCCAATTGACAAGCCATTCTGCCTCTGTACTTCCTGCTTGCTTATCTCATTTAAGCTCTAGAACACCAGAGATCGGGGCCTGATATTTTGGGAGTGATCCCAATCAGTGCCTGTCAGTGCAAATAAATCTGCCTCCAAATCCTGGGTGTCGTTTCAGTGTTTCTGCTTGCCACTGACCTCTTTGGTCACCAGTCGTGGCCCTCATGGATAGAGCAAGGACCTTTTCAGGTCCCGACAGGAAGGCGCGCCCTCGAGATTTCTCAAGTCCTCTCAGAGGTCTGGTGGAGAATTCCTGGCTCCCAGCTCAAGCGGCTCACATCGGACCCCAAAGGGAGGAGGACTCAATCTGTCTGTCTACCCTGCCTGCCTGCCTGATTCCTATAAGACCCCCGGGGGCGTCCCAGTTAGTCTGTCAGTCCTGCTCAGTTCGAGCAGAAAAAGAGCTTGATCAACTCTTGTTAGTCAGGACCACCCTCAAGTGAAGGGGTGTTGGAATGTTTAACCTCTGAGTGCTGCTGAATGAATGTGTGAGTGAGTGGAATGGACAGAGTAAGCAATAGGCTGCTCTGTCTGTGCACCAAGACTGGGAAGTGCTGGTCTTGGTGCCTGATTGGGCCCCCTCACCTGTGGTTCCGTGGCGATCAACATATGGCATAACCAAGGCCTTGCACCCTCCTTAGCTAAGTTGCACCTAAGTACCTGCAAGGGGCATGGCCAGGTGGGCATCTGAACAGTTTCTGTCTGAGGACCACCCACCTTTTGTCTGTTGCACCATCATTCAAGGGTACACAAAATATACACAAGAGAAAGGGCTTTTATTGAGTTAAAAATGAAACCAAACTGCTCCCTTTATGTCAAAGGAAAAAAAAAAAAGGAAAAAGAGGTCCATTCTTCCTGAGAATTCCACCTTGGCACCCTCGTCGTTGGCTTCTGTAGTTGCTGCCAACACCTGTAGCTTCACTCGCAACTCCTGACTCATCTACTTCCAGCCAATTGAACCAGTTCCAGTTCAATGCCTGCATTCGGCCACAGAGCCCCCCCGGAGACACGCCTATCCTGGTCAGATGGAGTCATCTAACGCCCAACCGTGATGACTGTCAGCAGTTCCTTCTGAGTTCCACATTTTGACTGAGGACAAACTGGACTGTCAGCCCTGACAAATGAGTTGCGCCCTGTCAGGCCTGAATAGATAGGACAGACCAAGCTCTATCAAGTTGGGCCCCCAAGAGCCCACAGTCATTGCAAAAGTCGGGGGCAAACCCTGTGACTTTCCTGGTAGCCAATGGAACAGAACTCTCTGCCTTCAAAAGTTCCCTCTGTCAAAAAGTTACCATCACCGGGGCAATGGGGACTCTTGCCTCTCGCCCCTTCTGCCAGGCACAAACTTACAGCCTGGGAGGACATCTCCTTTGCACCAAGCCAGTCAGCCTGGCTCTCGTTTAACCCTGCACATTCAACTTTGTTCCCCAAGAGGAAAAGGACACCTGCATCAGCGTGAGATAGATAACAGCAATCCTAAAGTTCTAAAAAGTCTCCTCCCAGAGGTATAGTCTAAAGACTCACCTCTGGGCCTGGACGGCAACCATGATCAGATGTCACAAAAAGCACAAATAGGCATCCAGCCATGCATCAGCCTGACAGACTGTTAATCACCTTGGGCAAGATCTCCATGCTGTCAACAACACAGAAAAGGTGCCTTCCTCTGCTTGAGAGTTGCTCCCATAAGCCCCTTCAACAGGGAAAATCCTGAGACAAAAGGCCAGCTCACTCAGACACAATTGCCATAAGAGGTTAAGAACTCTTCCACCTCAGCTCCGCACCTGTGTACCCACCTGCCAACATGGCATGACTGTCAGCAACTCCTCCTGACTCGGTTTAATACTGAATAGTGCTGCCGCATTTTAGATGGGGCCAAGCCTGGTTAACATCAAAAGTCCCCATCACTGTGGTTGATGCTGACTTTTGGGTGAACACAGTCCTTCCCTGAACGCATCCAAACTGGGAGTGTAATGCGACAGAGGGCCATGAAGTGTTAGATCAGTACCGCACTGCTCTCTTGGCAGACCTCAAAGAGGGAAGCAAGAAGACATAAAAATGTCTAAATTTACTGAAGTTACCCACTGGAGCCCCCACTGAAAAGAAATTCTGCTAAAGCAGATCCTGTGAAATTGATGGACACTTTATCAAACATGAACTCCTGTACATGCTTGAGTGCCCTACAGCTCTCCTGGGATGTGACCAGCCTCCCTCACACTTGGGTCCACTGTCCCAGATTTGATATTGACTCTGATGGTACCCTGGGAGGAAGAATAGTGCCTATGTCAGCCTGAAATGCCTGATAATCACTACCCTGAAATTTTGAGAGGCTCATTTCCAGAAGTATGGACAAAGGACTCACCCCAGGGGCTTGCTATCAATCAGGCCCCTTGGATGGTCAAGCTCTGTCCAAAGGCAACCCCCACCTGCATCAAACAGTACACCTCTCCTGCCTGTAAAGCCAGTTCAAGAGCTCTGAGCTGCCAATGCCACTGCGATTGCCCTCCGTATACATTGCCTCAGTCTTCCGCCACCCACAGCCTGCTGGTACACCTGCCTGGACCTAAAAAATGCCTTCTTCTCCTTCAATTGGCTGCTGTCAGCCAGCCCCTCTTCACAACTGACCTGTACTCAGCCTCCCAGAGGTTCAAAACCTTGTTCCCTCTTTAAAAAGCACTTCTGACTAGTGATACTTCCAAGCTGCCTGCTAAAAAGGCACAATATCTGCTACAATATCTGGCAGAAACTGGTTATAAGAAACTCCGTAAATTTCTTAGAGCTGTTGGCTTCTATAAAATCTGTATCCTTGAGTTCACAAAAACAATACTGCTTACTCAGACTGTCAGGCCCTGGAAGCACCCATGGGGCTACCTGTGCAAATACCTGGATGCAGTCGCTAAGGGCTGCCTCGCCTTAGACCGAGACCTAACTGTCCAGGTGCCACATGCTGTACTGGGATGAACTGTCCTAAAAAACAGACCCCGTGACAGATGCTGAGTACATCCTGCTTACAGATGGAAGTAGCTCTGTTAGGAATGGAGTCCAACAGGCTAGATATGCTGTGGTCACCTTGGACAAAACTGTTTTGGCCAACACTCTCCTGCCGGGGTGATCTGCATGACAAACTGCTGTTTGGAAACCCGCCACCAACAATGCAAAATAATCTGGTCCAGAGGCCTAAGCCACCTCCAGGGACCCAACTGACTAAAACATCAACCCCAGCCAGAAAAACTTTACCCAGTATTCCCAGAAGATCAGAGCCAGACCTGCCCCCACCATTTGTTCAGCAAGCTCAAACCACAGCACTGGCACCTGTACCCCTTCAGCGTCTGTGTCAACAACCCCGACCTCACCCGCAGATATCTGTTGGTGCTTATATGCACCTACTCAGGCTGGCCCAAGGCATTCCCTATCTGAGTTGAGAGGGCAACAAAAGTTTGTAAGGTCCTGCTGTAAAAAATCGTCCCTTGATATGGCCTACCCTTGATCATTGGCAAGGACAATGGGCCTGCATTTGTAGAAATAAAAACTACATACAGCATACAGGCCACCAAGCTCTAGAAAAGTTAAAAAACAACTTGTAACTCACACACATATAACCCAGGTGCATATTAACCATCTCTACGAATTTCAGAAATCCAGCCTTAGATTCACTGAAAAGTTTACCTGGATCACACAGCTCACTCTGAAGAGACAACGCACTCAAAGCCCTGCTTTGGTCACTCCAGATGCTGAGCAGTCCACACACGGAGCTGAGGACATCGTTCACAGGATTACTCCGTACCTATTCCCCTTGATTTTTGTGTCCTGTCAGGCTGCTTATCCCAGTCCTGGCTTCCCCGCCCCTGCTAGCTGTGGTTTCTACCTTAAACTCTATGGATGGTAGCCCCAAGAGAATAGAACAATCAATCAAACATTGAACCAAGATTTGATGAGCGTCCAAGGCACAGTGGGCACTCTCCTAGATCAGATTAACTCCCTCGCTCCTCCCAGAGCAATGTTACAGAACAGACAGGCCTAAATTATGTCTCTCCCTAAAAACAACTTAGGGGGGCCGGTGAGATGGCTCAGCGGCATAAGCGCCTGCCTTGCAAGCGTGAGGGCCCGAGTTCGACTCCCGGATCCCACATACGATAAAGGGGCCGGTGATATCGCTCAGTGGCACGGGCGCCTGTTGGCGCATGAGGTCCTGAGGTCAACCCCCCGGTACCCACACAAAAAAAAAAAACTTAGGGAAAAACTAGATAATAAGATAATCTTGGGGAGCTTGGCTAGGGCCCATCCTACCAAGGCTGACAACCCTAATGTTACTGTTTCTAGTTGGGCCTTGTCTCTAAAGATGCCCAGTAAAGATTTGCTGGGGAAACTGAAGGGGGGGGTGGGATGTAACAGAAAATGCTCCCCCCCAGCCAATATACTTCACTTTGTTTGTTGCCCAGGTAATGGTTTCTGTTCCAGGTCTGGTTGCTCCTGTCTCTTAGAAATGGCTGTTCACTGTGATGCAAATTGTATAAACCAATCCCTGATTGACAAGCCATTCTGCCTCTGTACTTCCTGCTTGCTTATCTCATATAAGCCCTAGACCACCAGAGACCGGGGCCTGATATTTTGGGAATGATCCCGACCAGTGCCCATTGACGTAAATAAATCTGTCTCCAAATCCTGGGTGTCATTTTGGTGTTTCTGCTTGCCGTTGCAAGGTCACAGGACAAAAATGTCAGATCCATATTAATAAAAGAGTCGCAAAAAATGAAGTTGGACCAAAGAGTCCTCATTGAAATAATGTGCTTTTTAAAATAATCTTTTTCATTTCTGCTGTCTTAGAAAAAAAATACTAAGTGGCCTCAGAAAACACCTCTAACAACCATTCCATTCTTTGCCCAGGTTAGAGGTGGGGGTTGCCAAAATCTATTTCAAAAACTGTAGCAAACAACAACAAAAAATGCCCAAAGTTTCAAAAATTTATGAAGAAACTGGGAAGAAGCATTCATCATAAAACTGATAGGTTATAAAGTAATTCTTTTTCCTGCAGGGAACACGCATAAGTGAAACCAGAACAGGAATAGCTGTAACATGAATAACTCTAAAAATGCACACAGCAATAATAATAGCTAATGGTTATTGTGTATTACTAGGTTTCACCCTCCCCTCCCCGGCAGATACACACACACACACACACACACACACACACTCTCTCTAAGTTAATCCTAACTACTTTCTAAGTCGGGTCACTCTGAACTGCCACTCAAGTCCAAAGTCCAAGACTCTACTCACCACCGGATACTGCCCAACACTTCCTATCATTGCGCAGAAGAAAATGACCATTTTTGCAGGACATAGAGACTACTGGGGGTGGCCCAAGCCCTGAGAAGTCACGAAGCAGAAACCTCCCTACATCCATGAGAACAAATACAGCTGTTGCTAAGTTATATGGCTGCTCCTTCGTCCATGGCAGAGTTCTAGAAATACCCACTCGCCCCTCAGTACAGCTACAATAAGAACGAGTTTCTCCGTAGGTCTAATAAAGAAGTTTGTTCTTTATAAAGAAAAACAGAATAATCATGAAAATATTATAATCATAAAAATTATTGAACTACTGGTAAATGGTAAAAGCAAAACAAGACTTAATTCAAGGTTGCCTTACATTGGAATATTTTGGTAATAGCCCAGTACCTTACTAAATATCTATTTTGTGGCAGAATCATCATACTACTGTGAGAGCTTTAAAATTTTAAACCCTTCTTTTCAAATATGAAAATATCAAATATGTTTCTAGCTGTAAAGGAAGTTGTCACTAGTCTACCAACAAGGGTCAAATATCTACCTGTGCTGGAAATAGAGAAAGAGAAAAATTTATTGGATGAACTGTTCATGAATTTTCATTGCCTAAAACTTAGGTGAAAAAGACTATCAACCCTCAATCCTCTGAATGTTTGATTTTTCCAAGTGATTTTGACGGTTAGAATGAATTCCAAATGAGGGGTCTTTCCTTTCTGCAATATTGGAAACTGGCCACAAGAGGGCAACAGCAACATAGTATACTTGGAGCTCACAGCAGTAAACTGTTTAACTGGCTACCATTAAGAGAAAACACAGGGTTTTCATGCTGGGCTATTGCTTTCCAGGAATTAATGGTATGCAGTGTAAGAGGGTCTGGGCTGAACATTTTCCCAGGAAAAGAGAACTATGCATGTCACAAAGCTGAAGTTCAAGCCAGGCCTAGAACTCGGGGCTGCTGGCATGAGCTCTACCAGCACTTAGACGAAATCGACTTCCCACCCACCTTCCTTTCCATGGGAAATGGAGTCATCTATTTTCCTCTCTGCAGCAACCAAACGATGAAGCAGCAGGGCTTAAAAGTGAATGGTCGCATCATATTTCTTCTGCTTACTAATCTTCGATCTTGAACCCAAGAGGCACAAATTTTGTTTGATCAATAACATGTAGAACCTCTCACAAAAAATGAGAAAGAAATGGAGAATATAAAGGAGTTGAGGGGAAGAAGGATAAGGAAAAGGGGAGAAAGCAAGAGCAAAGGAAAAGAAAGAGCCAAGTAAAAGAAAATGAAAGGGACAGAAGAGGGGAGAGGTCAGATGGGGCCATGAGGACAGGCAATGACTGACAGAGAGGGAGGTGGCTTTGAGTTTCTCCTGTAGGCTCCTACATCGAGTGAGCTCCAGGCAATGCCGGGACAATTTACAGCCCATTAAGTTAGGCTTATTCTACAACAAGTAAAGTTGCTGGCAAAAAAAAGAAATGAAAAGGCTACTTGAGTTCTGAGTTCCACCATGCTCTGTCTCATCTAGTAAAGGCTGAAGGGCCACAAGCCAGACAGGGAAAGAAAATTCTTAAATTACACAATGGCCAGCAAGCAGCAATCGTCTAATTGAGGCCACAAGTAGACTGAAAGCTTCTGCCTACCGTAACACTCTTCCGGCATCTGTGATTCCTCACACAGGTCTAGGCACGTGCATGACACCTTAGTCACTGAGGAACTTCAGTTTCTAAAACTGTCTGCAGGCTCTCCTGGGTTAACTTTACACACGTGCACATGTGACAACCACAGACATAGTGTACAAAGGACCCAGGTGATCACTAAAGACCACTAAGAGTGGCCCCGGGCTGGCAGAGCACAGCATTGCTCCTTTCTGGACACCGCTGCCAAACCCGTCCATTGTTCTGAAGCCTCAGCTGCTGTTTAGGTTCTTTCCAAAGCACAATTAGCAATGTTGTAGGTTTGACATCTTTACCAAAAAAGAAAAACACAGAAAATCTCAAAAGTCCACCTTGAGAATCTAGTGACCATACGAGCTCAGTGTTTGAGCCGGGAGGTGAAGGACTGGATTAGACACAGAGAGCCTCACACCATTTTCCAGGGGAGGCTCCCGGCCTCACGACAGATAGGGGCGCTCCGCCTCTGGGTGGCTTCTCACCCTCTTCCCCACCCACCGAGTGACCGAGGTGGTAATCCTTGATCACAAACCCTGAAGCACTATTCAACCCTCTTGAGTTTTTGTCAGAGCTGCCTTTTCTTGAGGGGGACAAAAGAAAATTGATTTTTCACTTCACTGTTTAGCAAAATACCCAAAACATAACTTTTCGTTACTCAATACTTCCAGATCTTTATGCAATATTTGATATCTTGTTATCAAGATGCTTCCTTGTAGGAATGACCATTGAAAGTGTGACCTTCAAATCTTGATCACTGCCTAATTAAATATTATACCTTATTTTATTCTAAACAAGTTTTCAGTTTGCTACACTAATAAAAGCAGTTTTTTAAGAGCAAGAATGCAAAAATCAGATAACATTCTAGATGAACATCAGTAAACTTTGGTCCATGATCAAATCCAGCCCATCATCTGTTTTTGTAAATAAAGTTTTATTGGAAGACAGCCAGGACCATTTGTTTACACATTATCTATGGCTGTATTCCCACTACATCAAAAATGTTGACTACTTGGCACTTAAGGGCCATGAAGTCTAAAATATTTACTCTCTGGTTTTGTACATACAATGTTTGCTGCCAACCCATGTTCAAAACAGAAAGTTACATAAATGGTAATGATTATGTAATAATTCAAAGACAATGCTGAAATCTTCTCTTAGCAAAGAGTGATTCCTCAGACATAATTTTTCTCTTCTAAAACTCAAAAACAGAGATTACAAAATTGAAATTAGGGTCAGTGATATAGCTCAGCGGCAGAGCACCTGCCTGGCAAGCACAAGGTTGTGAGTTCGATTTCCGGTACCAAAAAAAAACAAAATTTGAAATTAAAGCTCCTGTAGCTGTTTCTTGTAGTCACGGGCAACACACTTTAAGAACACCTCCAGGAAGTGCCCAGCACACTGAAAATCAATATCTGATCCATTTGATATGTTGTATTTCTGATTTAAAAGTTAAATACATGGTTCCATATAAGGAAAATAAAATAAATAACTGTACTAAAGATAGGTCACAGGAGAGGTGACAAATTGACACAAGTTAAGGACCAAGTGCCCAAGTTCATTGGCTGAGAGTTGATAGAGAACACAAGAATGAGCTGGGCACTGGGTCTCAGAGACATGGGTAATGCCCACTATTATTACTGATAACTCTAATACATTATTACTAACTATGACACATTATTATGGATTTGACAGTCATTCAAATAGATGAGATCCCGTCACTTGTGACAACATGGATGAATCCAGAGGATATTATGTGTTAAATGAAATAAGTTAAAGAAAGACAAATACATTTTTGCTCACATGGGGAATCTAAAAGAGTTGATATCATAAATTGAAGTGGAATAGGCTTGGAAGAAGAAAGGAAGATGGAGATGGGGAGAGGTTGATCAAAAGGTAAATAATATTACAGTCAGAAAGGAGCAGGAAGCTCTGGTGAGTCTTGCGATTGTAGCTAACAGTAATGGACTGAATGCTTCAAATAGCTAGAAGAGAGGATTTTGAATGTTCTCACAACAAAGAAATGCTAAATCTTTAAGGTGATAAATATGCTATCGACCCTGAGGTGATCATTACACAATACATACATGTACCAAAATATCACACTGCACTCTATGAACATAATATACACAACAGCTACGTGTCAAAAATAAAAACAGCAGGGTATGAAGCAAGGGCACATAGGCCCTGTGGTTTCATTCCTCTCGTGAACTCATGAGAAGGAAGGGTCCACCACCTGGCGAGTCCTCTGTCCACCTACCAGGAGCTTTGTGACGTACCAGGGTGATGTATCAGGGTGGTATGGCCTGATAACTCATATCAGTAAAGGAGAATGAACCAAACAAGATCAGGAAAATTGGCAGAGTTCAGCTAGCTCATAGTAGAGGTCCAGGCCCTAGGCACATCCCCAAATTACATACTACTGGGGACATTCCAAATTTTCAGGGGGACATGTTTTTCATAGGTTTAGAACACTTTCTTCCTAGTAAAGACAAATATACTCTCTATAGAACTCTTCTAGCCTCTGAATAAACTGTCACAAAATGTACTTAACAGTGATATTAAAAAATTGTTATTGGTACCTGTTTGCAGTACATAATGACTATTCCTTGTGGGGAGAGTTGGTACACGTACATAACACATCTTAATTCTTTTCTCATCCCCCTTCTCCCCTCCCTTCTCTCTCCATTTCTTGGTCTTCATTTTTGCAAAAGATCTATCCCACTATTTCCTATTACCTGTTAGTTATTCTGATCTTTATTTATATAGACCATGGTACATTTTTCCTACAAATGCCTAAGTTTGTCCTTTTTCATGGCAGAGTAGTACTCCATCATGTATAAATGCCACATTTATTTTTATCCATTCACCTGTTGATGGACATCTACACTGCTTCCTAGATTTAGCTACTATGAATTATGCTGTCATAAACATGAGCATTGAACATGCATCACTGTAATACCGTGTCTTTAACTTTTTCAGTAAGATACCTAGAAGTGATCTTTATTTGACAGAGGCATCCACTGGTCCCCATACAGATTCGGAACAAGAATCGGGGATTTGTGGAGGCAACTTTACATTGGTTGAGATCGCATCCTTTAGCTACAATTTTAGTCAAGAAATCCTCTCTTCCCCCATCATCCAAATTGACATGAGCTACATCTATTAACAGATGCATTTATAACAACAGCAGACTACACGAAGGGGCAAGTAATGGCTAAGAGGCAACGATTTTGATAGAAAAATTTATGCATTTGGGACAAGTAAAAAATGGAACTTTTTCACTATATTGATATGATACATCTGAAAAGAAAATAGGAAAGGGGAGAATCATTGATGTTGTTTAAGGAAAAAAGTACAAAGAAACAAACTCCACAACCCCTGAAGGATGGAAGCCAGGTGAGATCAGGTTTGTGAAAGAACTCATAGTCCAAAACACAAGCAGTGGCGTCACAGCAGAAAAGATTCTTGGCAGAGGGAAGTGTGTGACGGGTGAGCCAGGGAGGATCCGAGGCAGCAGATGCCTGCAGCGGCCCTCGGGGCAGTACAAAGCCCTGGATGGGCCTGGACAAGTTCCCTGATGTTAAGCAATGTCCAGCAGTGGCACCCGAGGAAAAGCGGGAACAGACAGCAGTGGCAGAAAGCCGCAGGGGATCACCAGGAGGAGTAGGAAGAATCCAGCCTGAAGGACAGGCTCACCCTGTCCAGCTGCATATCCTCCTGGGAGGCAGGACTCGGGAAGCAGGAATAGCATCTGTAGTGGGGAAAAGGGACAGGCGAAGGCTGAGCACGCCTCTGCACAGGATCAAACATGCAAAAGAAAACTGAATATCACACAAGGGAGGCAGCAAAGAGAAATGACTGATATCTCAGAGACAGAGCACAAACCGGAGATGTTTAAAGTATCCTTGATACACTCCAACAGAGATGGCATCAACAGATTCATAAAATGAAAATAGGCTGTGATAAAAATGAAAACACAATGACAACTCAACAGTTAAACTTCAGAGCAATTTTCTGACGAATTTCCCTGGATGCAAAAAGCCATTGCAAGGAGGAGAAAGGAATAGTATGAGGCCTGGAAGACAGATAAAGAGCCAGTCTGCCTGCCTGCTTTTCCTCCTCCCTGCCTGCCTGCCTTCCTTGATGTGGCCTTGCAAAGATAGCAGAATAGCAGGGACAGGAGAAAGTGGCCAAGACCTAGAGCACAACGCGGGACTCCTCAGAATAAAAAGGCCTCGGCTACTAAACAGAAGAGATGGAAAAACACCACAAAGAAACAACTAATACTGCCTAGGGTAAAACTAAAATCTTCTGAAAAATGAAAGAGGAAAAACTTAGGGGTAAGCAACAAATAGGGAAAATATTGTTTGCAATATGTAACAAGCAAATGCTAATGCTGGAAATCACAACCAATTACAAAATGTTAGAAGAACACTCAATTGATCGCTGGATCCTTTAGACAGATCGATGCCTATGATCCTCCCAGTGGCCTACAAGGTAGCTAACATGACTTTCCTTATGTTACAGGTGAAGCTATAAGGCAGAAGGGGGTCCAGAATATTTTTTAAAGAAAATAACCATGAATGAAGCAGCCAAGGTTTGAGCCTTAGCAGGGATTAAGGGTAGGCAATCATTAAACCCTTCTACTGATTGGTTTGGCACTGCCCTAATCCCTAGTGGCCTAGATAGAATATAAAAGGGGCATAAAGAAGCTGCTAAGGTCTCTTGCTTGCTCTCGCCTGCCTGCTTCTGTGATGCCTCTCTGCCATGCCACCCTGCCTTGGAGCCAGCCAACTACGAACTGAAACCTCTACGAAATGTGAGCCAAAATAAACCTTTCATCCTTTAACTTTGGGTGTTGGGTATTTTGTCTCAGCAAGGAGAAAAGTAACTAACACAATCATTCATACTGCAGAGGCAGTATATCTATTGTCAGTAGAGAATGGACAAATAAGATACTATGGAGCGTCACGTATTTGAAGGAAATGAAACATGTTTACATGGAAAACCATGGTCAACTTTGAAGATATGTCATAAAGTAAAACAAAGGAGCTTACTGTGGAATGATATGGATATTATAGTCCCGACTTAATTTAAAATAAATGTATATAGACACATGTAAAAGGCAAACAAAATAGTCACAGTCAGACAGTAGCTATTTAAAAGTCCAGAGGGATTCAAGGCAAAACAGACATGGTTTAAATGGCATTTCCATCAATTTGTACTTCTGATGATTTTAACCTTAAAGTCTAATCCCATCTTTCTTTCTCTGTCTGTGTCTCTGTGAGTGTGTGTTTTACTGAGAACTGAACCCAGAGCATTTGCACTAAGTTACATTCCCCACATTAAAAAAAAAAAAAAACTTGAGAAAAGTTCTCACTAGGTAGCTAAGGTGCCCATGCTGGACTCAAACTTGTGGTCCTCCTGCCTCAGCCTCCCAAAGTCCAGGGATTATGGGCATCCACTACCATACCTGTCTTTTTCATAAATTATTTAAAAAGTAGGATCATGGGAACATTTTTGAACATCACATGCTTGTTGTAAAGCTATCTCATTTCATTCTAAAACAACTTTGTGTGCTTGTTAGTATATTTAATACTAAAGAAGGGTAGCAGGGCTCAATGTGTTTAAATTGTTCTCTGCAAATACCTTGCACCTAGAAAGGCTTAGATCTGAGCTCCAGTGTGTCCTGAACGCTGCTGACATGGAAAGGGTTGACTTGCAACTTCCTCGCCAGGGTGATGAGAGGAGGTCACAGGCCACAGAGCGCCCGAGGGTGCAGCCTTACCACAGCGATCTCGGACCACCAGGTTGCGGCCTTCCTTCAGGTGGATGGTGAGAAGGTAGGCGAAGGGGCTGGGGAGGTTACTCAAGCCATCGCCGGCCTCCCGGAGAGCCTGCAGAGATGAAGAAAGCATTTATGTCAGGAGATCTCCGGCCCAAGCAAAAGAATTTCTGCCTAAGCAGAGATACTTCTTAATTTAAGGGAGAAAAAAGAGGTTCACAACAATTGTCAAGTGTTATCTCGGACTCTCACTGACTTTGCTAACTCAGTTACATTGTTTTACCAAGAGTCCTTTATACTTCCCCCAATGGGATTTTATCTGAATTCAGAAGCAATCATGATTATATCTACGCAAGATGAACTTTCCAAAAATTAGATAAGTGGAATGCCATTGTAGGAAATACCCTAAACATCATCAATGGACTGTGAGATGTTTTATTTAAAAACTCATGATAGAGCAATAAGAGAGTAAATAGCATGTCAAAATGTAGTTGCAATGCTAGGTCCCGCCAACATGTGCTCACGCTGTAATCTCGGGTATAAAATGTCTTTCTCTTCTCCACCTCCCCTCCAAACCCCATCAATGCTGGCATCCCTGCTCTACCTGGGATGAAACTTTGTTCTGGGTCCAGTCCTGAGCTCACGTTTCCGTCAGACACCTAGTCTATTCCTGTGTTCACACGGGACCCTCTGTCTCTTCCCAGCGCAGCCCTGGCCGAGCCACATTTGCTGTCACATGCCATCAGAATCTCCTCCTCTGAGTCCCACAGTCTCACCTCCCCCAGCTCCACAGCATCCCTCTCCAGCAACGATCAGCTCCAATGGGCTATAATGCAAAGTCAAGTCTACTTTTGTAAAGTTACTGCATGAGTAAAATGAAATTTCAACGTTTTGCTTTTCTTCAAAGTGGAAGGATGAAATTATTTACCATTCACTTATCAGACATTCAATTAATTAACCCTGTGGCCAAGGCTGCCCTTGACAGCCTTCTTAAAGTTTCAGAGGACTTCGAAATGGTTGTCTCCTTTAAAATCTCATGGTTTCACTGCTTCTGTGTATTTTTAGAAGAATCTATTCCACTCTGACCACTCAATAGACACTGAATTAATCTCTTCCAGCTAAAAATTTGCAAGGTCTGTTTCTGTAGGTGGACATATTTCAACATTCTTTGGAAATAAAAAAGGTTAAGCAGAAGTACAAACATTTGTTGAGAAGTACTTATGACATCTAGTGCTTATTTTTAAGGAATGTCACTCACAGATTGTTCTTCAAAATGTTGAGATGTCGTGGAAATGTTCAGGTCACCATTGCCTGGTAGTTTCTGCAAAGGAAAAGCAAAGTCTACTTTTAAAAGGCAAATGAGTGTCAAGCCATGATGAGATCCTCTCTCTTGCCTTGCCCTTTGGAAATCTGGTATTTGCATACCCCATTTCAGGTGTGTGGGCTGCCTTCCTGTGTGGCAAGAAGAGCTGAACTCGGAGGCATCAATCTGGCCAAGTCACTGCTTGGAAAGTGGCTAAGGCCAATTATGCCCTCTGCCACGCCATGAGCATCTCTGCTTCACCCACACGCTTTGCGAGCGAAGCTCTGATGCCAGTGAAGGAAGAACAGCATCCGGCCATCCTGTTAGATGCCTCCCAACCTCCAGAAGGAAGTGGGCAGCTCAAGGTCCAGAGACCTGAGCTACACACAAGATAGGAAGCCTTTCAAAATGTGATCTGAAAGACCTTCCTCAACCAAACCTTCAGAGTCCAGCAACTGTACCATCATGGACGCCAAAGTAGGAGGTACAAATTCCAAGCACACGACCTCACGGTGGGAGGCATCTGCTTCCTAACATGCATATGCCTCCTACCGCAAGGAAATGGTTCCATGCATCACTCAGCAGTCAGGACTTTGCAACTGTGCCAGGTCTTCTATGCACAAATGAGGAAATGTGTGCAAGAGCTACAAGACTCTGTGAGGTTCCTTGGCTGAGCACGAGGAGAGCTGCCTGGAAGGAAAGGCAGAGTAGAGAGAACATACACAAAGGGACCCCAGCAATCAGAGCATTCTGTGTTAAATCATCAGCCAGGGTTGATTTCTCGTGTGACACAAGATGGGACTTTCCCACCAAAGATGTTTGAGTAGCCCCAAAGTTATGGGCCAGACTGGAAACAGGAAAGGGGTCTACAGAGATAGCTTCTTGGATCGTCATGAACATTAGTAGTGCAGGCCGGGACTGGAGGCACAAAGGCGCTGGTCCTTCCATCCATACTGATCATCAGTGATGTCTCGGGCACAATGCGGAGATCCTCCCTGGAGAGCAAGCTGCTTTCCAAGACGAACTCACTCGCATAGGGCTTGAGGTGGCAAAAGAACACAGCTCCAGATCAGCAGGGCAAATTTTAGCCCCCAGGGGGCACAGTGAGCGTATGTAACTAACCGAGAGCTTGCCAGTCCACGGTTTCTGCATTCAGTGACATCAGGAAAGGCTCAGCTCGGTAGAAATGAACTCTGGGCACGAGTAAGGCGGGAGCCCCCAGTCCCTCAGCTGGGAGGGACCAAGGCCCTGGAGTTCTTGGAATCTGTTCTCAGATCTGCCTCTGTCCCTACCAGACCCAGGTCCAATGAAGACCTTTTCTTCCATTCAAATAAAGATCCATAGAAAGGATGAAGAGGGACTTCAGACATCGTGAGCCTTCTCCATGCCCTGCTCCCCAGTCACTCTGTGAAGTGGTCCTGGAAGCATCACTGCTGCCTCCGCAGGAAATAAAAGAGACCTAGCCCTCCACGTGGGGCCCAGCATCACAGCGTACAAGGAGGGAGGGAGGCAGCAGCGCCTTTGCAAAACAGCCTGAAGACCGCTTTATGACAACAATCAGAAACTTATTCCACTTTCCTAATGTCAAAAGATTTGGTCCATGCGTGTAGACGATCCAGTTCCATAAATCCAATCAATTTCCCCCCGATCTACTATGCCCATAATCATGCCTTCACCTGCAGCGCTAACAGTCTGATGTTCTGCAGCCTAAAACTCACCCACTATTGTCTCGTTTTATTTAATCAATCAGTGTCCCACTTGACCAATCCTACTTAAAGACAATGCTATAAAACATTTGTTTAAACTGTATGTTATTAGGCAAGAATCAAGTGGGCCGGTATCTTGCACTTTTAACTGGAGGCATGGCTGGATGGAGCGTAAACCTTGTCCTCCCTCAGCCAGATCAGTGTGCCATACGAATTCTCCCAGGACTGGCTCAGTGCGCTTGATGATGATGCTAATTAAATGCCGGAATCAGTCCACATCACCGCCATCATTTACATGCTCTCAGAAATGAACAAAGGGGGCCGGTGAGATGGCTCAGCGGCATAAGCGCCTGCCTTGCAAGCGCGAGGGCCCGAGTTTGACTCCTGGATCCCACATATGAAAAAGGGGCCGGTGATATCGCTCAGCGGCACGGGTGCCTGTTGGCGCGCGAGGTCCTGAGGTCGACCCCCCGGTACCCACAAAAAAAAAAAAAAAAAAAAAAAAAAAGAAATGAACAAAGGGCTTTTACTCAAATATGTGGCAAGGCTTCCACTTACAAGAGTAAGGAAATGCAATGTGAGGAATGACATTAAGTCAGTATTACAGCTGGTTTGACTCAGAGAAAAGTCACAGAACTTAAAGTTATGGTTCCCACAGCCACTGTAACTGTCACACACCATATATACACTGAAGGTAGGAAAGTGGTTACCATAAAGAATAGCAAAATGTTCTATATGCACAAAAGGACAAGTTACGGCCACTGGGGGATGCATAACTCTGAAAATTCCCTACATTCTTGCATACAACCTAAGATTATCCACGGAGTAGATGTGCTATTTGTACCTCTTCCGTACACCTAAACTAAATCATTGATGTAATCTTCTAATTAAAAAGGAGAAACTAATATTTATGTCATCAAGAAGAGTAAACCAATATCATTAGATTATTTTATGTTCTCAACAAATATAATTAAGCATTCAAACATGCTTTTTTAAGTTTGCTTTTAAAAACCATAGAGTAAAATTGACATTTTGGCCGTGAGATTACTGTGATTTTTAACTTATGTATTGATTTGAATAATCCTTTACAATCAGGATGTCAAACAGTTCTATCACCCAAAAAATCTCATTTATGGTATGCTACTATGGTAAAATAGTCCCTCAATTTCTAACTCATGCCAACTACAGATCTCTTTAAATTATATAGTTTTATCTTTTCCAGAATACAACAGCAATAATCATTTGGCATGCAAACTTTTGTATCTGTGACTTAGCACAATGCCTCTGAAATCATACAAGTGGGCAGCTGTATTATTCTTTTCACTGATGCATAGTATTCTATCATGTGGAGTAGATTGTTTATCCACTAAACATTAGTTTTAACAATCTTAAACACATTGATTTGAAGTACATAATCAAGAAAACAGAAATAATTTGAAAATCAAAACTAATAAAACTCAACATGACAAAAGCTGTCCAATTATACAAAAGCATTAAAACATATAGCATTACCTTGCTGGTATCAGCAAACACTACTATAAGTGTAGTCACCCTTCACACAACCCTTTCCACCGCCTTTTAGATGAGTGGGGTTTTTTTTAATGATAGTTTGCATTGATATTTCCATTCCATATTCGAAACTGAAATTTATAAGAAGGTATAAATTGCGTTCCCTTTAGATGAGGATCCCCCATCTACAAAAACGCAAATTCACTAAAATTCAGCAAGACATGGGGAGGTAAGAGGATGGATGCATCAATTATTTAAAAAAGACTATCTCTAGTCATCAAGGATCTCAAGAGCAAGATACTGATGTGAATAAACATTTTCCCTTTGTATACATTAAATGTGATCTTGTACAAACACCACCTCCCAATGTGGCTGTCAGAAGATCTTACCATGACTTACAGGAAGTCACATGGAAAACTATGGGCCAGTGAGATGGCTCAGCAGCATAAGCGCCTGCCTAGCAAGTGCGAGGTCCTGAGTTCAACTCCCGGTACCCACATACGAAAAAAGGGCTGGTGATATCACTCAGTGGCACGGCGCCTGCTGGCGCGCGAGGTCCTGAGTTCGACCCCTCAGGAAAAAAAAAGAAAGAAAACTGTGTAAAAGTGAGCATTGGCTGCCTAAATTTCAGTGGAAGAAGACAGACATACACATCCAGAAAAACTAAAATGTTTGCTGAGATGATCTATTATTTTATCTCTAAAAACTACTGTTAAAGTATAAGAGTGGAGCAAAGAATAAAAATATATGCAATACATTTTAATTAATTCTGTAACCCACTCTAGGCTTTTGAGTATATAAATACTTAAGAGTATAGGAGTCACAGCCAGCCATGGTGGCACACGCCTGTAATCTTAGCACTTAGGAGGCTGAGGCAAGAGGATTGCCATGAGTTCAAGGCCACCCTGGGCTACATAGTGAGTTCAAGGCCAGCCTGAATTACATAGTGAGACTTTATCTCAAAAAAAAAAAAAAAAAAAGTACAGGAGTCACAAACCCAAATACCTACAGGACAAAGCAAATAATAAAATAAGCGAAAGGGAGTGAATGATCAGATTGACCATTAGGCAGCCTCTGGACAAAGTCACAATAAAAAACGAGCTATATGGCAACTAGAGATCAAAATTAAGACATTTTAATAAGGCCCACCAAATTTCTGAGTCTGTTCATATTCAATGTTTCTATAACCTTTCAGAAGATACTTTATAGTTTAAAGTACATATATGTGCATGCATATATATATATATATATATATATATATATATATATATATGTATGTATGTAAATGTTTCTCTCATTCCCATGATTGTTCTATAAAAGGAATAACCCTGGAATACTTTCTAATTTAATATGCATAATGTAAACTGTGTGTTTATATTTTGCTTAAATACATGCTGTTATAAAACTGAAATCAGCCAATTACAGCCCTGAGCCAAATCCAGCCCACCACTTGTCTTTACAAGCAAAATGTAATTGAAAACTATCCCCGTTGATTCATTTATATATTGTCTAGGCCTGGTTTCATGCTACAACACCAGAACTGAGTAGTTGGGATAGATGCCTTATGGCTACAAATTCAAACATATTTCTTGTTTTCCAGAAGAGGTGTGCTAATCCCTGGTTTTACTCTAAAACCTCCATTTACATTTCACTAATATTTGTCCACTGACCTTCCATAAATGTTTGCATGCTTATTTGAATGATATTTTAAAAGAATAATAACTTCCTTTATATTTGCTTAGCACTCCCTAATTCACAAACACACACTCCCATTTTCTTACCACAAGGAGTCCACAGGCCATCATTGGTGGCACCAATTTACAAATCAAGAAGCAAGAGCTGGGGGCTTAGTGATTGCAAAGAGAAGCAAGAGAGTGACACCTTCAGGAGCACCCTGGGAACTCCCTCTCATCTCTGCACCCAACTCTGTTCAAGTCAGCCCTCCTCACCCACCACAGACGGGACACCACCCAGTCATAGTCAAGACAGCTTTGGAGTCCCAAAGACCTGGATTCAAATCCCAAAGAAGGAAACTTCTTTGGGCAAGGCCCTGTGCTTGGCACACGTTTTGTATATGGGGTAAACCAAGTTGATGTAGTCTGAGAAGATGGTATTTATATAGCACTTACTTAGTATAGTTCCTTACATGTAACCTCTCATGAAGTAGTATTAGATTGGTGTTGCTGCTGCAATTATTATTATTTTTATATTATTATTATTATTATGTGTTTATAAAGTGTACAACAAAAAACCCCATGAAAATGAAAAGATGGAAATGTTCTCTAACCTGATTTGCTATATGCGTATCAGATTATAAAACTGTACTTCATAAACATGTACGATAATAAAAAAAAAGATGTTTAATTCCATGTAGTCCCTCCCTTAATTCCCACTAACATTAACAGCTGCCACTATCTCAGTGACAAGTGACAGTGCTGGCTGATGAAGCCTCAGGACAGTGCCAGACGCCTGGCGCCCAGGCAGCCCACACAGTACTTCCTCCAAGCACCAGGCCCCAGCTAAGCTTCTCCTTACAGTGTCCCCAGCGGGGACAAAAAGCATCGCTCAAGTGCTGGGACTCATTCCGCCTGCCTGGGAGTGGCACGGCCATGAGTTCAGAGGGTTCCTTTGCATCCCGCCTGGGCAGTGTACCAGGCAGTTACTGTAGACACCAGAGTCACCAGACAGGATGGGAAACCCCTAGGCGATACAGTGTCTGTCACTTCTCTGACAACGCCCACCACTGCCCCTCATTCCGTCTTCTCCAGGCACAGTGCTTCCTCGATCTTCTTGAAGCGCACCAGGCCCCACCTGCTACCCTGGGGCTTCGCACTTGCTGTTCTATCCCAAAACGCTTTTCTCAAGATAGCACAGAACTTGCTCTCTCACTTCCCCATGGCTTTTTGCAAAAGTTATCTGCTCAGAAGATAACTGACCATTCTTTTCCTGACCATTCTTCCTGATCATTCTTTTCAAAACAAAGCACCTGGATCCCAGCATGCCCAAGTCCCTTCCTGCTTTATTTTCCTCCATGATATCTATCACTTCTGTATCTTTTTTATATTTATGTATTTATTTTTTTTTGAGACAAGGTCTCACTACGTAGCCCAGCTGGCCTTGAACTCGCTGTGATCCTCCTGCCTCAGACTCCCGAGGGCTGAGATTACAGGCTTGCGCCACCACGCCTGGCTCACTTCTGTATCTATCTGTTCCCTGCCACTGTTCAGCATAAAAACCCGGGTAGGAAGGAGATTTTTGTGTTGATTGTGTGTTCTTACTGCCGAGGCACTCGTTCAGCACCAGAACATGTTAGATATTCAACAGAGGGGAAAGGAGGAAATAAAGAAGACCAAGTCCACGAGGGCTCCTAGGATGCGGCCCACACATCTGCCTCACTGACACCATGATGCTGAGGTTTCATTTTCGAAGTCAAACGAAAATACTGAAGAACATGTAACTGAGGTTATAGCGAGACTGACGCACTTGCTTCATTTTGAAGCTGTTCTCTGACTGCTTCCTCTCCTATGTGGTTGTCACTTTGCTCCTCTGAGGTCACTAAACTCGAGCTCTGTGGTTGTCAAGCAAGACTTCTAGAGCCATTCTCACAAGGAGCATCTCTAAACCACTCAGCTCACCCCCAAGAGCTGACACCAAAGCTAGCTGTTTACCACCCCAACTGCCAAATGAAATAAATGTCAGGGAGGGACATATCCCCACGTGGAAATTATAGGGGCGGTGGGGAGGAGGAAATAAAACTTCCATTCATGACCTTTTTTGGCTATGACACTAAGTCCATTCAACCACTGTAATTATCCCTATGTTTAATGGGGAACAGTGGATACAGAAGTAAACATTTTCCTTTCACGGTCAACTTTTGTGGACCTCTAGTTCTAAGTTCTCCCAAGATACGAAAGTGAACTTCCAAATTTGTGTTGGACCCATGGTTCTGTGCAGAGGTTTAGGATTCACATAGTCTTGGGGTTTATATCCCGCCTGTGACACTTATCAGCTGGGAGATATTAGGGAAATCATTAAAATTCCCTCAAGACTGTTTCATTCTGGAAAAAAAAAAGCAATAATAAAATAATTATAATGACACTAATAAATGTAACCATAATCCAAGCAGTGGGCTTCTGTCAGTTACTATGACTGCCAGATACTGGGCTTGGAGCTTTCTTTTTACTTAACCCCCAAGACATTAACTATTCTGGGCTACTCTTCACCTACCTGAGTCTTACTCATCAGCAAAACACCTCCTTTTCACACCTTTCCTTACTCAAAGCAACTTCTCCTTCCTCACCTCAACTGGATTTTCTGGCACTGGAATGAGACTGCCTAGCACTGTTGGTAATTTCTTCTCACATTTGGCTCTAATCTCAGTTTTACCATTAGCAATAAGGACAGGAACCTGAAGACAGAGCGCTGTCTAAATACTTAGCTGATTTTACAGAGCACATAAAGGTACCTCGTAAGATAACTCCTGGGGAAAGGCTCACTAGGAGGGAGATGAGATGAAGAAGCAAGACAAGAAAGGAAGAGAAAATAAAGCAGCTCTTCTCCCTATGATTCCTTAACTCCAGCTTCTTCACATTTCATTTACACTTGGGAATTCCTCTAGAACACACTCAGGACCTCCTTTGATCACCAACTTCTCCTACCCAGCTGAACTTCCTATGGAAGTTCAGACGGCCTAGTAGTGTCTTCAGCTTGAAAATCAGCTTCAGAGACAACATGATTCAATACACTCACAGGCAGGGTTTTCATAAGGGCTGGAAGAAAGAGAAAGAGAAGAGGACAAAGAAGACATTCATTCTATTTATCAGGAGTACAATACAATGAGAAACACACTTCTAATCCAGTAACTATATACTATATAACCTTACAAGGGTAGGTGTTTCGCAGTATCCTAAGTTATTCTTAGCTCATCAGTCCTCAGTCTCCATGATAAGAATGATAACATCATCCTCTTCTGAGAATGAAGCCCTAAGACTGCTATCTCAGTCAGTTCAGGCTGTGGTGACAAAATACCGCTGATGGGTGGCTTAAACAACAGAAATTTATTTCTCACCATTCTAGATGCTAGAAGGCCAAGATCAAGGTCCTAGCCAATTTGGTTCCTGGTAAGGGCTCATTTCCTGTCTTATACCATAGATGGCTTCTTTAATGTGCCTTCACATGGCGGGAAAAGAGATCTCTCGGGTCTCCTCCGTTTTCATAAATACAGTTTTATTGGATCAATGCTCCATGGTTATAAACTTATTTAAACTTAATCACCTCTGAAAGGCCATAAATACAATACAGTGATGTGGAGGATTTGGGTTTCAACTTATGAATAGGAGAGGGGTATGATCAAATCCCTAGCACCACTCTTCATTCATCAAAGCCCAGATATAAAAAGTCACCTTAAGACAACATGGTTACTAGGCCACCACAAAAGAGATTGATAAGATACAACTAATGAAGTGATATGTCAATCAGAAAAAGGGACAGGCTGAACAAAGCAGCCTATGTAGAAGTTCGGAAGTGCTCAGAGCCTCAGAGGATGCCACAGGACTTCAGGAAGCCTGTCTTCACTGGCTTAGTAGGGTCTCAGGTCGAGATGGACAAAAGCATCCTTAGTAAGGTGTGAGTATGTCCAGTTCACACCTGAGCTCAAGCCTCATCGTGACATGAAGAGTGTGCCAAACTCCAGTCAGGATACCCGCCCGTTGTCTTGCAGTGATCGCTATCCACCCACCTCCCATTACTAGGTTGACTCTGTGGAGGAAATGTACCTAACAAACATCCCTCAAGTGTTTCATCCCTGAGGTAAATATTTCTCCCTCAAAATTAATGAAGTTGACGTTGATTGTGATTTGACAGCAATAAAGGATGAGTTATTTACCTCTAAAGAAATGTCACGGCAATATGGTATTTCGTCCTCAATGTGAGTTAGTTGTGGTTGCAATTGATAGCTTAGTTTCATGATCTTTTGGTTATTCTGAGTCCATCTGCAGAGTGACATGGCCACTGGCCAGGTCTGGTTACCTGCTGAAAGGCAAACATACCTTACCCAGCACCAATTTGCCTTCCGTCTCTACCTCCTCTACCTGCTGTAATCCCTTCCTCTCCCTCAGCTTTCTACACAAAGCAGACTGAGATTATGGCTCAGTAACAGCAGTGTGCTGTGCAAATGAGGGCAGGGTGGGTAAACTGACTGCTGAGCTGGGCAAAGCACCCTTGAGAGGGAGATTTGACTTGGACCTTGAAGCAGGAGCAGGATTTCCATAAGAGAAGCTGAAGAGGGAACCCGAGGTGGAGATAGATGTCAGATGGATCATGAAGCCCTCATAGAATGTGAAAAGTGAGGGCAGAAAATCAATCTAACATAGTTCACCAGCTTCTGGCTTGTGCAACTAGATGAGTAATAGTGACGGCAATGAGAAATGATAGTCTGGGTTTGTAGCATTTCAGGGAGATGGGGAATTCTGTCAAGACATGTTGAGGCCAAGTTTCTGTGGGATATCTGATGCCTAGCACAAGATGAATCTAGGGCTCAAGAAGGAGTTTTGTAGAAGCCTCCTAAACCAGCATATACTTTATTCTAAGTTTTCTTCCTCTCACTTTGGTTTTATGGTTGTTTGAATACCTGAGCTGACTATTATGGGCTCCACTTGCCTTCCGTGTTCTCACATCCCATCTTCATTTCTGCTAATCTTTACTTTTCTCTTCTGTCTCCTCAATCCACTTTCCCATAACTGGAAACAGAATTCCCCTCTTTGTTGTCACTGGCAGGACTGGAAGATTATGAAATTCAGACATAACTGATATTCAGGGTCCCTTCCCACTGCTATAGGCTCAACCTGACACAAAAGAGGTGAGACAAGTTCCCCACCCAAACCAAGGGCACCCTTCAGACCACCAATGTTCCTTGCCTCACCATCTCTGGAAAGCTACAAACAAAGTAAGCCACACCAAGAAAACCTGGCAAACCTCTTGTCCTTGATGAACACCAGGTGGTCACGTGCCAATCCCTTCCTCCCTTCTCATCTCATCCCCATTCCAGGAAAAGTTACAGAAAGCTGCTGGCTGTTTCTAAGAAAGAAACAGATGCGCCAGATCCCACATGCAGATAAACTGACTTCAGGACTCTCAGATGACGTGAATTCAAAAGGACTTCTGTCTTCACTTAAAGCACCAAAAAATTTATTCAGATTTCAAATGAGTAGCTGAAAAATCTACATTTGCCTAAACTTCTCTACAGCTGCAGTTAACATCATTTTAAAAGACATTTCATTTAGGGTACAATTTTTAAATTGATTTAGTTAAATCATAAACTAAAGAGAATTCATGGTAAAAACATAAAGAAAAGCCCTGGGGATGTAGTTCAGTGGTGGAGTACTTGACTAGCATTTGTGAACCTCTGAATTCAATGCCAGCATCCAACATACATATACACAGGTGTGCGCGCGTGCACACACACAATTAACCTGAGAATGTACATACTGATTTTTATATTGAACAAATATTGGTTGAGCACAGGCTGTCTGGCAGGTACAGCCATTATACCTAAACCCTTGGAAAAGAAAGGGAATTGGTCATACCTACTCCCCAAATTAATCCAGCCTGGTGGAGGAGATAAGAAATGGAATATTTCCTCCGCAGCATGTGATAAATTCTGATCTCTCAGGGAACAGGAAAGGCTCACCCAATACAGGCAGGATTGGGTGGGAAGGAAGAGGAGAGGAGGAAGCAGGGTGGGCAGAACTCAGTCTGCCTCTGACTGCTCGCGCATTAGAATCCGATGAGATGCATTCCAGCCCCTTGATCCTTTGTACACAGGCCACCAGACTGAGAAATAGCATTCAAGTGGTGAGAACTTCCACCATGGGAAGAGTCAGCCTTAAGTCCCTATCTTATATTTCCTGACAAGAAAAGAGAAGTAAAGGATATTTTTCCCAAGAACTACAGTTAAAATACAATGAGTGAGCAAAAGGAGAATACTGAATGACCCAAAATATCCTCTTGTTGAAGGGCTCTGCTAATTCCAGGCTCCCTGCACTTAGCTTCTAGAAGACAAAATGGCCACCACAACCAACCAGCCGTCTACCATCAGTGACGGCAGCTCCTCAGCACAGCCCACTCTTCCAGAAAGCTCCCTAAGCCTCTGTTCTACTCTGCACACTCTTCAGGTTTGTGTTGACCATATTCCCTCATCTGGCATATGCACTATCCTCTATGTCAGCTTGGACCCTGTCTCTCACCTAGATCTCTCCCCTCAACTGCACTGCCAAGAGACCAGGCTTAGGGAGTTTTCAGGCACATCTCTTATACACAATTGCCTCTTATGCTCTACTCAGAGGTGTGTGAAGTTGGCTCCCATTGATCCTAGCCTGAGGGGAGTGGCACTTCTTCCCAATCTCTATGTTTCACAGCAATCTTTACAGCATCTGGTCTATAGCAGCAGTCAACAAATATGAAACAAATGAGTGCTAAAAGTTTAATAGCAGTAGGTTTAAAATATTCTTCGAATTTGGAAGTATTAGAAATGCACTCAATTCTGCTGCATAGATAAGTAAAAAGATGATGAAGATCAATTTCAGTACATAATTCAATATGTTACCCGCCCTACTGAGGTAATTCTTAATCCAACTAATATATATTCTGTTTAGTGGAAATACTATTACGATTTGTATCTACATGTTCCCCCAAAGACTCATGTGCTCATAGGTGGGGCTTTTTAAAGGTGCTTGGATCTAGGGTGTGTGATACTAGGATTAAGGGTGTGTGATAACTAAATTGGTTTAGCAGAATTCTGGATGTGGATAATGGAAGGCCCCCCATGGGTGTGGGTGGCACCAACCAATAGGGTTGTAGCCTGGAAGGAATATAATGGGAGAGATGGAAGGCAGGCTATTGTTGCTTCGCTAATTCATGCCGGCCCTGCCATAGACTGTTTCTTCTCTGTGATGCCCCTCTACCATGCCACCCTGCCTTGGAACCGGCTGACTATGGACTGAAACCTCTACAAACTGTGAGCTAAAATAACCCTTTACCTTGTGCATGTTAGGTATTTTGTCTCAGCCACGAGAAAAGTAACTAAGATGAACACAGACTTCAAATTTATAAACAGCAGTAAATATCATAAAATTTTAATAAAATTGTTGCATAAATGTTAATGTCCAAGGAGAAAATATTTAAATCCTTTAATGGGTAATGGTGTCCTTACTCAGTAACATGTGCAAAAGAAAAAGGTCACAATATACCCCAAGTATCCATGAGTCCATTCCCCAAATAAGTTGTATAATTCATGGGCTTTCGTTCTAAAAGTAAAACCAAAAATTCCATTTGAATAACCAATTTTATATGCAATTTTAACATTAACCTCGAATACAGAAAACAAAAATGAACCCTGTGTGTCAACACTGGAAAATACTTCAGTATCATTAATGGAGGAATTATTTTAAAACTTTAAATTCAACATCCAAATACAATCATTATGCAAACAAACTCTTAGAAATACTAGATTTGCATTATCATTATATTTGACTGAATGTACTAAAGTTTTGTTAAAATCACTGGATCAACAAAAATTTATCGACTTCTACTTTTTTTCAGATAATGCTGGTGATGTTGCTCACACATAAGCGCTTACATATGTGTGCATACACACGCATAAAATAGGAGGAAATCAGCCTTCTCGCAATCAAAGGAAGAAACATCTTCCTACATTTCTTAGAAATACCAGTACGCATGGTTTATCACTAAGTATATTTGGGTAATGGTTTAGTGAGGGAAAAACAGACAGATTGAAACAAAAAGTTAAAAGAAAAGTTATGTTCTTAATTTCTGTGCCAGGAGACAAAAACAAATTTTTATCCAATAGGGCTTTTAATGACTTAACATATCCTAGAAAGGTCATTTGTTACTGTTTTTAAATACATAGAGGTCAACCCTAAAACTAATGGGAACACTGGGTGAAATCAATAGTATATTAATTTAAATTCTTGTAAATGATGTTCTCCCCATCCAAGTGAACCACAAACATAACTCCTAGCCAAATTTTCCAAGGACACTGAAAGCACTTTAGAAAAATTTTTTAAAAAGAAAGAAAGAAAGAAAGTGGCAAGCCCTGGTCTCACCTCTGACTCTTCTGGCGCATCCGCTCCGAGGCAAGGTTTCTGGAGTTTAAAGAGGCCCTGGCTGGAGGTCCAGATCTCCTCAGTGGGAGAGGTGTAGATCCCCTCTGAGTCGGTCTCCTCTGCAGGCAGATGGCTTGTTTCCTCCTGGCTCCAATCCAGTTCTTCTTCGGACTGTTTCAAGGAGCTGCTGCTACTCTTCGGGACAATCCCTGCGGTGGACAGGCTGTTGGGCACTGAGGTGTAGGAGGACTGGGGTCCTGTGTAAGGGTGGCCTTGCGGAACCAGGGCTTCAGCCTCCAGAAGGTCAGGTACTGACAGGCTGAGGCGCCGGTCCAGATGATGCCTTGCCCTTAAGTCTAGGGGTTTGTTTGCATTCTTTTTCACCTTCTTCTTGCTCAAGTTGATTAACAATGGCCTGGTCCGCTGTTTTAATGACCCCCAGACAGATGGTTTATCCAGATCCATGGCTGCATGAAGAACCAAGAATTCACTCCTCAAAAGCGAGTACCTCTATGTAAAAACAACTGCAGAGACTTCTAAAACACAGAACATAAAAAGAGAGAACATGAACCTTCATGGTGGTGTCAGGGCACAAGGAAGTAGTAAACAATTTAAAAAACTCACACTTTTGGCTGTAATCTCAGTACTCTGGGAGGCTGAGGCAGGAGATCATAAGCTTGAGCCCAGACTACACAATTTAGCAAATTAGGGAGACCCTGTCTGAGAATAAAAAGTAATTTTGTACCTCAGTGCAGACCTGGAATCAATCCTCAATACTAAAAACAAACAAACAAAAAACAAAAACAAATAAAAATCACGATCAAAATGAAAACATTTAGTTCATAACTCCACTAATACTTGGGACATGCATTTTTAAAGAACAGAGTTCTAAAGATTTTTATCTGAGCAGTTTTAGAAAAGTTATAAAGCAATGAATGAGTGAATAACTGAAATTATAAGGTTGACCCAAAAGAACAGTTTCATAGGAAAATTATCTTATTCTCCCTCTTGGGAAAACAAAGCTAAGGCTATTTAATACAACAGTCAACAGTGGCTTTTTATTAGTATGGCCAAGGGAAAGAGGGTACCATCGTACTTCTCTAAATTAGGAGTCAGTTATCAGTTTCTGTACCAGATTGGTTATTACATATTTTAGACCTTGCGGATCAGACAATATCTGCTGCAATTACTCAACTCTGTTGATGCGATGATGTCAACAACAACACAAGCAATGAAACAGCTAAGTTCTAATAAGTTTATTTAGAAAACCCGACGGCAGATCATAGTTTGCCAATCCCTGCTTTAGACACGTCACCTTCCTTTTGGAGTTAAGTGTGTGTCGTGAAAGACAAAAGCACATATATATGGACTTGGATTCCATCAAGTATTTGAAAAGACTGTATGTATTAACATAATAACCAGAAAGAAAAACACTTGTAAAGATGGGATTTCTGTCCTTACCCAGAACTGACAAAATTTCCACAATGGAACCCCTAAAAACACCAAGCTTCACAGGGTCAGTCTGACATTGTGAGTGGGAGAAAGGTTTTGATTTGGTGTGAGTGATAAGAAGGATTCACAAATAAATATGCAGTTACAGAGTATGGTAAGTGATGCAGCTAAAGGAGAGTGATTTGAGATGTAACAGGATGACCCCATCACACATCAAATTAAACCAAATTTGGGGAAATAACCCTTATATGCTTAATGTCAAATGCCTTATAATAATCCCTTTCAATATGAAAAAGGTAGTTTTGATATCTTAGTCAAGTTACTTCGGAGCACTATATCTCATCACTCTTCCTTCACAGCCAAGTTTAACAATAGTAAGAACCTTCAGGGGCTGTGGTGAGGGCAGAATGAGTTCATAGAACAGCATTATCACAGGGCAAATGTTTACTATAATGTTATTTTTAAAATTATTATTTCAATTATTTCACCTTGGATTATTCTGGATTTAAATGGTTAAGTATATTTTTTGCTGCTTTTAAAAATGTTATTATAAACAAAAACTTGTATTTCACATTAGCAAGACACAAATATAGTATTCATTTCAGTCTTATAGCTTGACTTGCAAATATGTCCAGAAGGATCGTTTCTATACAAATTTAGAAATGTTTTTTAGTTACTTAGCAAATCATAGAGGCTAAGGGGCCTTTGAGAGAGGAAAAAGTCAAACCAAAGAGTTTATCTGCAGCACACACAATGCGACAGGGACTTCGGGAAACCCAAGATACAGATCATAGCCTTGAGAAATTTATCACAGAAATGAGAAACAAAAAATGCAAATGAAACATCTGAGCAAAAGAATTTATCCAAGTCCCACATTAATGATAGCTGATACAGTTTTTGACAAAAGAAATACTATTCTGTTCAACCAAAAATATTTGGCACAGAAAAATAAAGGAACGATTTTGAATAACTGAAAGAGCTGCTGTAATGAAAATACTGTATATGAAAAGCATAAAAATGAAGTTGAGAGGCATTAACTTTTGAACAAAACGATATGATTAAAGTCTGCAGATAGCACCCCTGCCCTGAGATGTCTGACACAGAGGCGGCAGCAGATGGTGTCATAAACAGGGTGCACTGGAACATGCCCGAGAAGCAGCACCTTGACCTCAGTGGGAGTAAAATAGCCTCTAATGCACTCGCATAAGGGAACACAACGAAATATTGCACAGTGTCTTTTAAAGGGTTGTGTAGAACTTTATGCATTTAAATACAGGTATACGAGTAAGAGAGACAGAGACAGAAGCAGACAAACAGATAGAAATCCCACAAGCTCAAAGTGCTGCCCCCACGGGATTACTCCAGGAGACCCTGGCCCCACCTGAAGCAGACTATGGAGAGGTTATCTTTTCAACTGCACATTCCTGGGCTCCAAAGGAAATGAACTCCAGTGCCAATAATCTGCCTCCCAACAAACCTACCCGCTGCATATTACATAATTCAAAAATTAAGAATCTAAGTCTAGAGAAATTTGCATTCCCCTGTGAGGGAAATCTGCCTATTTTGAGGAGAAACTCAGAGAAATTAACATATCATGAAATGCAGAGCTTTGGAATCTCTATCAGGCGGAAACAAAATACATGAGACACAATGGAAAAATAGTTGGAATAAGTGAAGGTGCATCTCTGAACAATGTATTCTGTGTGAAAAATGTTGCTTTTCCATGCAGTTAAACTGTCCTGAGCCAATAATTTCTCTCCTTTACTGAGGGTGGAAAGTAGGAAAGAATGCCTTTAGTGGAAACGGACATATTATTGGAATATTAAACACTTGCAAGAGAAATTCCAGGTAGAAGGATACAGCTAAGAACACTGGATTTTGGAACTAACAGCTCCATCTTTGTTTTAGGAAAACAATGCATTAGTATTTTTTCTTTCTTTTTGAAATTATTCTATAAAAGTCAAAAATGGACCTCTCTCCAGTGTGAAGTTATGTAATTTTCACAAACAGAATTGTCATCACTACCACAATTTGGACTGCCCTTTAGAATCACACCTTCCTAAGCCCCTATTTGCTCCCTCTGATGACCACTGATCTATTATCTATGATTATAGCTTTGTGTTTTTGAGAATGTCTTATAAATGGAAACATGCAATTATAACTTTTAGAAACGGGGTTGTTCCACTGAGCATAACACCTTTGAGAGTTCAGGCAAGTAGCTGCACATGTCAGTATTTCGATTCTTTTTCACTGATGAGAGGAATACTCCACAGTGTGGATGCGTCAGCATTCATCTATTTTCGCTGAAAGGACATTGGAATCCTTTGCAATTTTGAGCTCCTATGAACAAAGCTGTCATAATCATTTGTATATAGTATTATTTATGGACATACAACTTATTTCTCTGTGACAAATGCCTAGGAGTGTGATTGCTGGGTCCTATAGTAAATGAAAGTTCAACTTTATATGAAACTGCTTTCCATAGTCCCTGTGTGATTTTGGATTTCTACCAACAATCACGAAAATTCCAGTTGTTCTACATCTCAGCTCTTGATGCTGTCAGTACTTTTTAATTTTAAACATTCTAATAAGTACATAGGACTATATCAGGATTTAAAATATTCAGTTTCCTAATGGTATGTGGTACTGAAACCCTTTTCATGTATTTATTTGCTATCTTTACATGTAGTTTAGCAAACTACTCTAAATTTTACCTAATTTATAAAAATTGGGTAGTTTGATCTCTTATTCTGGAATTATGAAACTTGGTCATATATTCTGGATATAAAACCCCTGTTAAACACAATTTTCAAATATTTCTCCTTATTTTGTAGCTTGTTTTTTTCTTTTTATTTTGCTTTTCATGGTGTTTTTTGCATAACAAAAGTTTAAACTTTTAGTTTTTAGAAGTTTGATGACGTTCAGCAGATCAATCTTTTTCTTTTATGGAATTTAATTTTGGTGTCATATCTGAAAGCTCATTGGTTAACCCCAACACATATTTTCTCCTGTGTTTTCCACTAATAGTTTTATATATTATAGTTTTACATTTTAATTTTAGATCTATGATCTGTTTTGAGAGAATTTCTGTGTAAGGCATGCGGTGTAGGCTAATGTTCATTATTTACACATGGATGGCATTTTATCCTAACACCATGATCCAAATTTTCCACTGAATTACTTTGTATTTTCCTCAAAAATCAAATGACATATTTGTAATAGTGTATTCCCAGATTCTGTGTCCTGTCCTACTGATCTGTGAGTCTATCCCTTGTCAGTACCATGTTGTCTGCACTAGTGTGTCACAGTAGACATCAAATCGGGGGCTATCACTGCTCCAAATTTTTTCTTTTCCTAATCTATCTACCTACCCTAGTTCCTTTATACTTTTGTGTAAATTTTAGAAAAGTTTGTTCATATATACAAAATATCCTGCTAGGATTTTATTGGCATTCTATTAAACCTATAGATCAATTTATGAATTACTGAAATGTTTACTATTTTGAATCTTCCAATTTAAGAAAAAGATAAGCACAGTAAATGGGTGCATGCCTGTATGCCCAGCACTCAGGAAGCCGAGGCGGGAGGATCACCACAAGGTCAAGGCCAGCCTAGGCTACTACATAGCAAGAGTCCCCTCTAAAAACCCAAGATATATCTTTTCTTTTATTTATATCTCTTTTGGTTTTCTCCATCACCATTTTCTGGCTTTAACATATATATCCTATACATGTTTTATTAGATCTGTAACTACTCATTATTTGTTGTAACTACAGTAAATTTTGATTTTTACTTCCAATTGTACATTGTTAATCTGCACAAATACAATTGAATTTTGTATTTTGACCTTGTATCCTTTGAATTTGCCATATCTACATCTTAGTTTTGCAAGTTTTTATTAGATTCCTTTCCATCCTTTAAAAATCATGTCTTCTCAGAATGGAGGTATTTTTATTTCTTTGTCTGATGTCTATTTCTTTTTCTTGCCTTATTGGAGCATCTAAAGATTCATGTGAGAGTAAAAGTCCTTGTCACTTTCCCGATCTTGGAGAGAATACACTCAGTCTTTCACCAACAATCATGCTGTTAGTGGTTTATCGATTTTACTGATTTTTCTCAAAGAAAAAGCTTTTGGTTTCACTGATTTTCATTGTTTCCACTATTTCCAATATCATATATATCTGCTCTTTATTATTTCATTGCTTTATGCTTCACATATATGTCATTTGTTCTTATTTTTTGACTTTTTTAAATTGGTAGCTACATTTAAGGAGTTGTAAACTACAGACCACAGCCAAGATGCAGGCAAGCAACTGTTTTTCTACACAAAAACTTATTGAATACGGCTGTACTTATGTGCTTACATTTGGCCATAGTTGCTTCTGTACTGCAGTGGCAGACGTTGATGGTTACTGCAGGGCTACGGTGTACTTCAGTGGTAGAGCACTCGCATGCCTGAGGCCCTGGGTTTCATCTCCAGGAATGGGAAGGAAAGGGCAGAGAAGAGGCAGGGGAAGGGGAGAGAGGAGGGAAAGGCAGGAAAATGAAGGGGAAAAGAGGGAAAAGAAAAGAAAGAAAGAAAGAAAGAAAGAAAGAGAGAGAGAGAGAGAGAGAGAGAGAGAGAGAAGAAAAGAAAAGAGAAAAGAAAAGAAAAGAAAAGAAAAGAAAAGAAAAGAAAAGAAAAGAAAAGAAAAGAAAAAAGAAATCATATGGCCCTCAAAGCCTAAATACATTTTATTTGGCCATATATGGAAAAAAGTTTGTCAACCCCTGACTTAGATTATTCAAGCCTTTTCTTCATTTAAAAAGTTTAAGACTTCACATTAGTTACATTTCAAAATCTGTGACAGTATTTTCATTTTCAACCACTTCAAAATATTTTCTAATTTACAATGAAACTCTCTGAGCTGTTACCTATATAGAAGTATGCTGTATTTTCACTTTCATCTATGTTTTTTAAAAATGTTTCTTGAAACTTCCTCTTTCAGCCAGATTTATTCCAAAGTATATTGTTGATTATTAAATATTTGGAGACTTTCTAGATATATTTTCATTGATTTCTAGCTTAATTTCCCCATGATCGGAATCTAAATATGACTTCAGTTACTGTTAGTTTGTTAAGGTTTGATTTATGACCCAGGCTGTGGCCTATCTTGGTAAACACTCCACAGAGACTTGAAAACCGGCAGGGTATTACTTTTAAGTGGAAGGTTGCATAAATGCTGTTAGATCTAGGCCCTTGGTAGTACTGTTCTTCTATGATCTCACTGATTTTCTGTCTGCTACTTCTGCCACTGAGAGGAGAGTTGACTTTTCCCAATCATCACTGTGAATCTGTGTATTTCTCCTTTCATAGATGTCAGTTTTTTCTTCTATATTTTGGAGAGCTATTGTTGGCTGCACATTAAAATTGTCATAGCTTCTTGCTGGTCTGGTTATTTGATCGATAGTCAACATCTGTTTTCATCCCTGATAATTTTCATTGTCCTGAAGTCTACCTTTTCTGATTTTAACATAGCCAATCCAGTCTTACTTGGATTTGTGTTTGTGTGGCATGTTTTTTCCATCCCTTTGTCTTTAAGTTACCTATGTTATTATGTTTGAGGTAAATTTCTTAGAGAAATTACATAGGTCATTTTTAAAATCAAGTCGAATAATCTCTACCTTTTTTTAGGTTTAACAATGTTCTTTTTTATTGCATGGTTGTATCATTTTTACTGCACAGTTTGCTACTTCTAAAAGTCAGATTAGGAAGTATTGTCGGGACCCGCCCACCTATATACGTGCTATTAGACAGGGCTGCTCTGGAGCAATAATGAAATCACTTGTAAAACTTTTCTGAAAAATTCTGCAAGCCATATGGTGCTGCTACTTCTCCCAGCCAATCTTTGGGTTACTATAAGCCTTTGGTTGCTACAGGAAAACACTCATTTTTCTAAATTTTTTATTTGTACATGATAAATAATAAATACATTAATTGGGGGAGTTGATAGATGTACATATTGCATCTTAATATTTTTCCTTCCCCATCCCCTCTTATCCCTCTATCCCTAGACCCCCTTCCCATCTGCAAAAGGTCTACTCCTGTTTCCTATCTTTTATTTTGCTCTCTATCTATACTTTGGGTTTCTCCTATAAGAGAAAACATGCAGGGCCGGTGAGATGGCTCAGCGGCGTAAGCACCTGCCTTGCAAGCGCGAGGGCCCAAGTTCGACTCCCATATCCCACATACGAAAAAGGGGCCGGTGATATCGCTCAGTGGCACGGGTGCCTGTTGGCGCGCGAGGTCCTGAGGTCGACCCCCCGGTACCCACAAAAAAAAAAAAACATGCAATATTTAACTGTGTGTGTCTGATTCATTTTGCTTAGCATTATAGTCTTGAGGTACATCCATTTTCCTACAAATGACCCAAATTTATCCTTCTCTCTGCCTGAGTAATACTTCATTGACAGTTTACATTGTTTACATTTAACATAATAATTGATATATTTGGACTTAGATCTGTCCTTTTATTATTTGTTTCCTGGGTTTTTCATTCTTCTCTTTCTCCTTCCTTGCATTCCTAGGGATTATTTGGACACTTTTGTGTGTTCCAGTGTGTCAGTTTTAACTGTGATTATACTTTGCAGAAATTGTTAGTGGTTATTCTAGGGGTTGCAAAATACATGGTTGATGTTTCAAACTATTTCACCACTTCAGTTGAAACAGAAACCAGAACACTTGCATTTGTGTGCCATTGCTGTTATTAAAAAATAGCTAGAAACCAGTGGCATAAAAAGCCAAATTGATTGTCAAATTAAAAATTGTGGAGATCATGAGTTCAAGACAGGTTTTATCAGGCAACAATCAATGTGTGGCTAAGGCTCGTGCCTTCCTGGAGGCTCCAGAGGTGAACACAGGCCTCAGACACTGCAGTCGGGGTTGTTGGGACTAATTCCCTGTTTTCTGGTTATAAGCAAAGAGCAGTTTCCAGCCATCAGAATCTGTCCACATTCCTTCTCTCACGGCCCCTCATCCATCCGCAAAGCCCAAAACAGCAGATAAAGGACCCTCATGGGGTCATTCTCTGACCCACTATTCTGCCTTCTTTCTTTTATTATTTCTGGGGTGTTAGGGAATGAAGTCAGGAGCTTCACACTGAGCCACATCCCCATCCTTTATGTTTAGATTTTTATTTTGAGGTAGTCTTTTACTAACTAGGTGTTGAATTGCTCCATGTGGCTTGAACTTGTAATCCTCCTGCCACAGCCTCCCACAGTACTGGGATTTCAGGTATGTGACACCACATCCAGCTTTTTCCACATTCAAGGGTTCTTACAGTTCGATTGTAGATGCCAGGAATATAATGATGGTTTCCCGTATCTTAAGTTTATAGTTTTAATCATATGTAGAAAGTCTTTTTTGCCATATAATAACATATTTACAGGATCCTGGGATTAAAATGTGGGCTCTGGAGGTGTGGACAGAGATTATTCTACCTACCTTACTACCACACAGCTCTTTTTTTTTTTTTTTTTTTTTTTTTGGGTGCCGGGGGTCGACCTCAGGACCTCACACGCCAGCAGGCGCCTGTGCCGCTGAGCGATATCACCGGCCCCTTTTTCGTATGTGGGTTCTGGGAGTCAAACTCGGGCCCTCACGCTTGCTGGGCAGGCGCTTAAGCCGCTGAGCCATCTCACCGGCCCAACACAGCTCTTTTAACATAACAAAATGTCTTATTTTTAAACCTAAGTACATTGAAAATTCCTATTAGGCAATGTTTAACTCTTGATTTTAGTCATAAAGCAACCTAACAATCATTCAACATTTGCCATTTCCATCATTCTTAATATTCCAAATTTCCTTCTGTTACCATTTCTCATCTGCCTAAGGAACTTTCATAAGTATTTTATAATAGTTCTGCTGCTCCGAATCCACTCGATTTTTATTTTACCTTTCATCACTGGAAGGATATTTTTAGCTGAAGATTGGATTCTGCACTTTTCTTTCAGTACTTTAACAATGGTGCACCATTTCCTCTGGTCTCCATGATTTCTGGTGGAAAATCTTAAGCATCTGAATCCTTTCCTAGAGATATCATTACTTTTACTGTTTTCAAGACTTTCTCCTTGTCAACACTTTATAACTCACCTGGGTTTCTGTTTCTTTAGGTTTATCCCATTTGGGACAAAAATGGGACAAATCTATAAATTTCTATGTTTGGCCAACCTTGGACTTTTCACTCATTATTTTCTTGAATATTTTATATATTTTCAGCCTCATTCCTTTTCTTCTTTTCTTCTGGAGGTCTCATGATATAATTATGATACTATTAGTGTTCCCAGGTCTCTATTCATGGGTTTTCAATCTCCTCCTCTTTTCTATTCAGATTGGAAAATTTGTATTGCTTTATCTTCAGTTTTACTAACTTTCCTCTGCCTTCTCTATTCTCACATTGAATCAATACAGGGAAAATAGTTGTATTTTTTAAGGGGTAGGAGTAGAAAAGTGAGAAAACTATTGTATTTTTGACTTCTGAAGTTTCTATTTGATTCTGCTTTACATCTCCTATTTCTTTGTTTATACTTTGTATCTTGATGTTTATCTGAGGGTTTGTGATGACTCACATAAAGCATTTTTATAATAGCTGCTTTAAAGTCCTATTCTCACTGTTAATCTGTTGATTGCCTTTTCCCACACGAATCATGATTTATTTTGATTTTTCTTATGCCAATATGGGTTGGGTCCAGACCATTTTGAATGTTTTCTTATGAAATGCTGTACCTTATTTAAATCTATGGGGAATGCTGATGCTACTGAGCCTGGCCAGGAATTCTACCCTACCTTCTGTGGGCTCCAATTCCAATGACAGTTAGGGATCTGCATATAGAGGTCAGTCTGGGACTTGAGTGGAGTTCTAGACATCAACTCTATTCTCGAAGTTGTTGCTAGTCCAGAAAACACCAGATCCATGCAGGTGTAAGTTGTGAGCCCAAGGATTCACAAACAATTTTAGGGATCATTTCCCAAGTCCTTCTTCCTCTGCTATCTTTCTTGAGACACTGGGATACTCTGGAACTCCAATTTCCAACCCTGTAATCATGAACAACCCACACCTATGATCACATAATAGTGGGAAGGTAGAGGTGTAAAAAATAAATAAAGCTGTGGTTTAGCCCTGTCTCTCAGTGCTGCAGCTCTACCACACGGAAATGACCTAACCTATTATTTTGGCTCCTGCAGTTTCTCATCGCTAGCCATGCCTGCTGCCACCAACCCCATTGCAAGATTGTGAGGAAACTGTAGCATGACGAAACTGAGCAAAAGGAGACACAAAACACAGGGGATTTCCCTCCCTCCCTCTGAGCAGTAGGACTTCCCTTTTTTTTTTCCTTGAGCTGAACTGGAGGGCACCTGGTGCATCTTGCTTTGACAGCCGCTACTCACTTCTTGGTTTTGAGTTGCATTGAACTCATGCTGGGGGAATAATCCAGGTTTCTCATGACCAAGCTCCCCGGCAGGCTTATGTTGGAGGTGTTGGCAGCAAAAGCCTGTAGCAACGACAAACTGCAAGAACCAGAATAATGGGGAATAAAGGGGAATGTCCATTCTATCTGGAGCAGCTGTAGCTCTAAGTGGCAGTTCTAAACCATTATGGGGCATTTTCCTTTGTTTTTTGTTTTGCTATATTCCTTTTTAAAGTCTCTACATCTTTCCACTACTCTGATGTGAACATAGAAGTGAGTTGCTTTTAGGAAGAAAGAAACAGTAAATGCATCTCCAGTTCAATGTTTCTTTAATTCTGGTGTTCTTCCCTAATCTACCTGCTGATATTTACTTTTATCCATCTTACTTGGCAACTGAACTCTCTCATTTATTTTTTGAAACTGAACTGTTTTTCTTAGATTTATTTATGTGTTTGCAGTACATAATAATTACATTTATTGTAGGGAGTTGGTACATGTACACATCTTAATTTTTTGATTGTTTCATCCCCTATGCCTCCTCTCCCTCCTTGCTCCCTCCAATTCTTGGTCCTCTTCCCACTTGCGAAAGCTCCAAATAAGTTTTGCAAAGATATTTGGACCAAAATCTTAAGATTGTAATAGTACAGATCCATTTCTACAAAATTACAGATAGATAGATAGATAGATAGATAGATAGATAGATAGATAGATACCGAAAAAGAAAGAAAAGTGTTCTTAGATCTGCGTGCAAAGCTAACATTTGCCGGAGCATAGTCTCAGTTATGCCTGGAAATTTCACTCCTCCAATAATACATCATGTATACTCCAGAATAACGGAAAACATGGGGGGAAAAAAGAATAAATCCAAGGAAGAATTAGGTTTTAAGAAAAGGCTAGAGATACAAATCCAATTACCTGAATATTAAAATATATTTTGTTTTTCTTATATCAAAGGATAATTTTTTAAAACCTCAAACATATTTGTTCCACATTCCAGGAAGACAGAAATAAACAGGTTATTGTCCTAAATACCCAAATGGCCACAAATTAAAAGGTAACCTGTTAAACAGGACAGTAGCACAAATATGGTTGAAAATAATTAAATATTCCAAAATAGCTAGCAGAATGGATTTTGAGTATCCCCAACACAAAGAAATGTAAATGTCTGAGATAACAGATACGCCAGTCACCTTGATGTGACCATTACACATTAAATACATGTACAGACATGTCATGTATACCTCAAAAATATGTAGAATTACTATGTACCAACTAAACATTTAAAAATGTTCTTAAATCCTCACACAGAAATAATGTGGCCTATGCTTTGCAGAAAAAGCTACCTTACCTGATAAACTTCTGCTTTCATTTAATGAACAAAGATAAGCATTCTGCTTCCTCAGACCACTAACTCTTCACAGGAAACAGCCCCAAGCCAAGATGCCTAATGGAACTTTTATTTATTATGGTTTAAAACCAGACATCCTCCCCAGCTGGCGGCAATCAGTTGCTCAAATGGAAAAAGAACAACAGAGCTTTGAAACACCTGGCACCAAGTGTCTGGCTGAACCGGGACCATATCGCTATCTGAATAAGAACCGTAAGGGAGGGAAGAGGTTCTTCGGAGGACAGCAGCAGAACTGTAAAGACCATACTCCAGTTGTTCAGGAACATCGACTCAAGTCGTGCTTCCTAAAGTTCCTCTACAGTGCAAATCACACCAGGGTTTGTTTTCATGATGTAAACACCAGCTCAAATGACGGGGCAGCAAGCAATGCTATCTACCACTTTTCTTTTGTCAGATTATCTCCATTGAGAACTCTGGCAGGATTAGAGGGCCTGACCAATACTATCACTTTGGGGATTCATATTTGTCCCAAGAAAAGTATCAAAAGGAAGAGAGAGGAATGAATACCTGGTGCTCATAGTTCCTGGGACCTTTCTGATTTTTAATAGGCAGTCCAAGAATTTGAACACTGAGATCATAAATGCAAATGTCTTCAGCACCTGTAGTTCACTTTGTGTATAGAGAAATTACGTCAATTCAAAAAGCCAATCACATGGAGTATCGTAGACCTTCCTTCCCACTTACGCATAAAAATTACATCTATGTATAAAATTATATAACACATACACAGATATTGGTAACATACTTCATGGAATAAAAATTAGAATACAATTTTCCTATGTACATCTTTCTGATGTCTTTCCCATCATGCCTTGCCAGAAGCAACTCACTATCCTAAAACTTTACTAATTGCATCCATGTATTTTTATTAGATATCAATGAGGGATCAATAGACTTGGCCTTATTTTTCATGATTATAAATGTTATTATTTATAAATTTTATATAAGTGATATACTACTACATGTTTTCCAATTAACATTACCAATACAAATACTATTCACAGTAATAAATACAGCTTTATTAAAGTCATTTTTAAAATTATAATATTTCATTGTGGGGACATCTATAGTTTATTAATGTTCCTTCAACTGGGTAAGATGCTTATCATATTTTACCACTACAGAGATTTAAAGAGGATTCTTAGACTTGTCTTCTGATGCACATATCAGTTTCTCCCAGTTTTTGAAACTAGTGTACACGTGTGATTAGAAGTGATTGAAAATGAATGTCGTAGTTACTTTTCTCATTGCTGAGACAAAATACCCAACACCCAAAGTTAAAGGAAGAAAGGTTTATATTGGCTCTCAGTCTCTAGAAGTTTCAGTCCATAATTGGCTGGCTCCAAGGCAGAGTGGCATGGCAGAGGGCATCACAGAGGAGAAACAGTCCATGGCAGGCAGAAGACAGTAAAAGACAAGGGACCACACTAGCTCTTTCTGTCCCTTATGTCTTACCCAGGCTACTTGCCCTTAGGGAGGGTAGCACTCATACCCTTAATCCTAGCATCACATTAAGATCCCAGCATCACAAACCCTAGATCCAGCCAATTCTGAAAAGCCCCACCTAGGACCATATGTGGCTTCAGGGTAGACATCTATATACAAGCCATAACAATGGATAAAGAATGGTTGGTTGATATAGGTACTATGGTAGAAGATATAATTCCTATGCAGAGTTTGCAAATTAGGGATGTGAAAGATATCCTACAGGATAGATCTGTTTTGCCCAGATTACCAATACGGACCTACTGAGGAAACACCATATCTCAGAGTAGAAGCGTTGGTTTGCAGGTCTGGGTATCCTAAACTTGACTAAGTAGGTATTGCCAAACTGTTCTCCAAAGAAGGTATATTAATTTACATGTGCAAAGTCAGCTAATGGGTTTTCATTATGCAACATCATTGTCCGCAAGATTTCATATTAGCCAATCTGAGATTGTAAAGGAGGATCCAATGATCACTTTTTTAAATGTTATATGATTGATCCCAAGATTAATATTTTTAAAAAATTGATGAGTTGAATTCTTCATTTATTTTTTTCTTTTTTATATTGTGTTTGGGATGTAGAAAGGGTGTAATAGGTATAGTTTTAAAATCCTCAAGGTCATAAACATAATTGCACATAATGTCATAGAAAACCGCTAACATTTTGTTTTTCATAACCAGTCATTCTTTATATTGAATGTTCGTGGTTTTCGATGGGATTGAGACTTCATTTTTTATTCATACAGATAATAAAATTTCAAAGAACCTTCTATTGCAAAAGCCTACCCACCCCCCAATGACCTGCAAAGCCATCTCTATTTAGAAAATTTCCCTATACAAAGTTTATGTCAGGTTATCTTTGTACTGGCATCAAATCCTATAAAGACTATTGCTGTGGAATAGATAAAGTCTTGCTGTCTAGGAGGGTAAGCCACCCACGTAGTTGTGGTTCTTCAAATTGGTTTATTTTTTATTCTTCCATATACATCTTGTAACCTACTTGTCTAATAACCCTACCCCCAAATAATATTAGGACATTTTGATTATTTACAAATTAACCCGAGGACCCTGGCCAAGAATACGGTTACTTTCTGTGTATATTTTTGTATTAATTATTTTAGAGAAGTGTTTAGTTTACACTGAAATTATGCAGAAAATACAAAGAATGTGAAAGTAATAAATGCTTCCTCTTTCCCATTCTCAACACAGTTTCCCATTTTTCAAAATGGTGAACCACTATTGACACATTATTGCTAGCTAAAGCAGATAGTTTACATTAGGTTGCACTATTGTGCAGTTCTGTGGGTTTTGATAAATGTGTAAGTTACAGCTAACCCATTGCAATATCATACAATATAATTTCAGTGCCTTCAAATCACCAGTGTTCTACTTACTCATCCTTCTCAACATCTCCCTAAATCTCTGGTAGCCACTGATCTGAGAGTCAAGATTATACAACATTCAGCAAAGAAAGATTCAGTGTAAGAATAGAATTTCTTAATGATTACTAGAACTTGGTTAGCAAATTGTCTCTACATGAAGTTTCTTTTTGTTTTCTAGTCTCTGTAGCTTTGGCTTTCCCAGAATGGTATAGAGTTGGAAACATCACATTACATAATCTTTCAGACTAGCTTCTTCACTTAGCAATATGCATCTAAATTTCCTTCATGTCTTTTTATAGCTTGACAGCACATTTCTTTTTACTACCTGATAATATCCTATTATCTGCACAGTTTATCCACTCCCTACTCAAGGACTACTTGATTAGTTTCAATTTTTGGCAATATGAATAAAGTGGTTATGAACATTAGTGTGCAGATTTTAGTGTGGTTGTAAGCTTTAGATTCTTTTGGGTAAATACCAAGGAGTGTGATGACTGGATTGCATGTTATCCATAAAACTTTAAGTAATCCTCAATGATTATGTTATATTTTTGAAAATTCTGTAATAGATGACTTTCTTGTATTTTTAAAATTAATTCCTATGTACCTAATATATTTGTATGTCTTGGCATTTTTGTTATATTTTCATTGTCAGTTACCATTATATAGGAAAACATTTGACTTTTTTATATATATTAATTATATACAATATATACCATGCATAATATATATATCATATACAGTATTTACATATATGTATATATTTGTGTGTGTGTGTGTGTGTGTGTGTACGTGCATGCTACTGGGCGTTGAAACAAGGGCCTTCATAATAAGCTACATCTCCACCCTTTTTTAATTCTTTAAATTTTGATACAGGACCTCACCATGTCACTAATTTGCCTAGACTGGGCTCAAACTTGTAGTCCTCTTGACTTAGCTTCCCATCGTTTTTAACTCCAATAATGTGCCTGTAAATTATAATTACCTCCAGTTTTCAATGTTAATAGCCAGATTATCTTCAAATAACAATAGTTGTATTTTACTTTTTCCAAACCATCTAGTTATTTTTCCTTTCTGCATGATGATGGCATGTAAATCAATATGTAACAGTAGTTGTAATCATACACATTCTTGTAATATTCCTTGAAACATTTTAAGTTGAGGAAATATCCTCACATGGGTCAGCTTTCCATTGTTGTGACAAGATACCTGAGAAAATCAATTTAAAATGAGGTGCATGTGTTTAGAAGTTTCAGTTCATAATCAGTTGACCCTGATCATGGGACCTGTGTTGAGGCAGAACATCATGGCGGGGAGCACGAGGTAGAGCAGGCTGCTCACCTCATAGCAGCCAGGAAGTAAGGGGGGAGGGGGGAGAGCACAGGTCCCAGTAGCCTTATCAAAGGCAAATCCTCAGTGACCTGACCTGCCCCAAACAGGACCCACATCTTAAAGTCTATACTACCACCCGATGGTGCCACAGACTGGTGACCAAGCCATTAACACAAGGGTTGTTGGGAGATACTCTGGATCCAAACTATAGCACCTTAATTTCTTAGTTTTCAAACAATTCAAACTTAACAAGTTTTGAAATTAGTCAATTTTTTCCCTCCATCTGTTCAGGTGGTCATGTTTTTTCTCCTTTTATCTGTTAATATAGTAACATTAATGTTCTAATATTAAACTATCTTTTTTATTCTGAGATAAGCCCAGATTTTTCTTTCATTTGTATTACATTAGAAAAATATTATTGCTGTATTTAGACTACAAACTTTTATTTAGGATTTGTTCATATATGTTTACAGGTGACCTATAATTTTCCCTTTGTTCTTTTTTTGGTTCAAGAGTCAAGATTATATGACATCCAGCAAAGAAAGATTCAATGTAAGAAGAGATTTTCTTAATGATTTTTAGAACTCACTTAGAAAATTGCCTGTACATGAAGTTTCAGTTTTTGAAAGTAGTTACTTAACTATTAGTTTAACTTCCTTACTGATTTTAAGTTCAGATTTTGTCTATCTTGTATTGCTTTAGCAAGTTATGTATTCTCTAGGAAAGTGTACATTTTTATCTAAGGCTTCAACGATATCAGTATAAAATTTCCATAGTATAGTGCTTCATTTTCTATCCTACTTATGAATATGTCCCTGTTATCAATTTAATATTATTTTAGCAAAGGTTAAAAAGAATTGAAAACGTTGTATTTTTTTCTTCAAAAGTGCTTTGCAAAGAAAATTGTCTTGCTTACTAAATCTTGTTAATCTTTCTCTTACATTTTTTTTCGATTTTGTTAATGACTGCTCTTATCCTTCTTACAACTTAATGTTTTTTATTTTAAAGATAAAACAATAAAAACAATGATACAAAAGTTCAAGATAGTAGGAAAGTAACAATGGTTAGTACATTACTTATTGTTATCTTCAAAGTAGTTGCTCAGATTACAAGATATGGGCATGAAAAATTGATCAAATGATATAAGCACAAAACTTTCTTTTCAATGGACTTTTGGAAATTAGTAGTATAACTATCTTAACTGTCTTGTGTGTGTGGTGTGTATATATATATATATATGTATGTATTTTCCTTTTCCTTTTCCCTTCCTTTTCTCCTTTCCCCCATCCCAATTTCTCTTTCCTTTTGAACATTTTCTTCCCATTTCCCAATATCTATTGTATATTTTGGATCTTATTTACTCTTTCAGCTTCTTACACTAGGGAGACAATACAATGTTTACGCATGTGACACTGATTTATTTCACTTATGAGTATGGTCTCAAGTTGCATTCATATACCTATAAAAGTCTCAAGTTTATTCTTCTTTATAGCTGAGTAGTATTCCATTGTATACAAATACCACATCTTTTTTATTCATTCCTTGGTTGATGGGCATTTGGGTCTTACAACTTAATTTAAAAACACGTTTTTGAAATATAAAAGGTCTAGAATAAGCAAGACATACTCAGGGAAAACAGGACAGGAATGTTGAAATTCAAGATTATCGCAGAGCCACAATAAAGACGACACTGATTTATTGGTGCAATGATGCAAAATTAGACAATGTATTAGGAAAAGAGGGGAATTATAAAGATATTGGGAAAAATCTTTGCTTAGCATTAAATTTTCTCTCAACCATCTTTTGAAACTTTTACATAGATTTTTTTCATAATTTTATAAGAAAATTTTTGATGATACTACCAATGGTATTATTTTATTTATTTTGTTTTGTTTTGCTTATTATTGGCATAGAGAAATACAATTTCCTTTACATACTGACTTTATATCCTGGGACTTTGCTGGCTTCCATCATTCCTGCTAAAAATATATCTGGCAGATGCTTTCAGGATTTGTATTCATACAATCTTACCATCTGTGACTAATAACAGTTTCCTTGTTCTTCTAAGCCCTATGACTTGTTGGTTGCACTGTTAAATACAACTGGTGATGAGGGGTATCCTTCTACTGTAACTACTCCCACAGGAAAATATTTCAAGCTTTCATTATTCAAGTATGATGTTTTCTGTCAGCTTTTAAAAACACTCATCAAGTTAGGAAAATTCCCTTCTATTTACACATTGATAGGAATTTCTATTATAAGTAGTCTTCATTGTAACAATTGCTTCTGCAACATTCAAAGGGATGACTGTTTCCTTTTGTGTAAATCTGAAGTATTTGCTCATCTTTGCTTTACTGCATCCATCCCACGAAGGTAACACTTTCAATAGCACTAGATGCTATTTGCTAATGTTTCTTAAAATTTTCACACATACTGCATATTGATGAGAAAGAGTAATCGTAATTTTCTTTTCTTATCATATACTGTCATATTGTGGTAGAAATAACCAAGTTGTGAAGGATAGAGTGCATCATTTTCGTAGAGAGTATGCATAAAATGCTAATTCAATGTTTAAAAGAACAATGATGTACCTCTCAGTATACATATGTGGAAACTTTTAATAATTAATTCAATATATTTAACAGATATCAATCTATTCAAATTTTCTATTTTTTCTTTGATCAATGTTATTGCTTTTTGCTGAGAAGGGATTTGTCCATATCAAAGTATTGTGTTTAGTGGGATAAAGTTATTCTCAGTACTGTATCTACTTAGCTTTTTTTTTTTTCATTTTTGTATGATCTTTAGTAAAAATAATTCTTTTTCCTTTCTCATCTTGGTAATATGCCTTATCTTGTATTTTCCAAATAATTTTATAATTGCATTTTTTCTAAAACTTTTTCTCTGCTAATCTTATTGTTGATGTCTGTTCCTAACTTATTCTCCACCTTTTGCATTTATTTACAATCCTTTTTCTAAATTCTTGCAATGAAAAAGTAGTTACTGATTTCTTAGACCATTTTTTTCTTATTTATGCATTTAATATTATAAACTTAACTCTACACAATGAGATAGTTGAACCCCATAAGATTTGCTATGTCACATTTTCATAATTTGACATATTTCTCAATTTCTAATTTATGTTCTTCTATGACACATATTTAGATAATTATTACTTAATTTGTATATAGGACCTGTCTAATTATTTTGTTACTGACATCTAACTTAGTTGCTGAGGCTTGAGCCAGTAAGCCAATCTGTGTGCTTTCAGTCCCCTAAAATTGGAGGTTTCTTAGTGTTTCAGCATTTGGTTTAGTCTCTAGTTTTGGGGTTCTAGATGTACCTAAATAGTTGAAGCTGGTTGGACATGCTGTTTAGATCTATGCCCTTCTAATTATTTCATCTTATTCTTCAAGTAAAGAAAGAATGTTGGCTAATTGAGAAATACTAATGACGTTGCACTGATGAGAGTCAATAAAGCTGATGAGAGAGGAAATCAGCAACAGAGCACACCCCGTTAAAGAAAAGTAGAGTCATTCATTGAGACGTCCAGCTTGTGAAGGGACATCCCAAGCTCAGCCTTGGTTATTTCGTATTTCACAGTCTAAATGGAGAAGCCAAGATGCCACTGAACACAGGATTGTGGATTATAGAAGGCAGTCCGGTCTTGAGACTGCTGTTAAAGAGACTGGCATTCGATGCAGATTCAAGGCCTGGGAATGGTATGGCAGGGATTGCCAAGAAAAATATGAAATGAAAAAATAAAATGACACTTGAGGAAGTCCAACATTTACTGACCACTTACAGCAGAGTAAACCCACAGAGGAAATGAGAAAGACACGGCCAGAAGAGGGGCACATGTGAGATCACATGATAGCAAATAGAACCCAAAACAGAAACCAAAGGAAGGGAGTTTAGGGAAGAAGTGGTCAGTGGCACCAAGCGCTGTTTGCATATCGAATAACAATAATCTTGAAAGTACCCCTGTGGTGAAATGGAGACAACTGGCAATCTTGGTGTGAGTTGTCCTGTGGCATCATGGGGAAAAATTAACTGGCATAGGTTGAGAATACAGTGGAACAAATGGAATGGAGGTAATCAATCAGATGACATTCAAGAGACAGGACTAAAGGGGAAGAGAAAGATATGTCACTTGGGGAGATCTGATCATAGTTAGAGGTACACAGATGTAGTACTCATGCTGAAGACACACACTGTTCAGGACAGTACTCAGTCAGCAACTCCTTGATGACTCAACTGCTCCTATCACTTGCCAACGCACACACGCACATACACACACACGATCCCCTTGTCAGAACAGTTATTACCTCCATCCAACTCTCAATCTACGTATTTTTTTTTTAAATCAAACACTGCCCAATAAATGGCTGCATAGGCTTCACCAAGTATAAGATAAGGCAATTACTTCTTCATATAATTGATCTTGTTGGCTCATGTTAAATCACACAGACACATGTATTCATCAGTTCTTACTTTAGAAAATAATTGTCCAACCTCAAAATTCCTGCCTAACATTATTATCTCATTTAAAGATTGCACATTTCTAGGAATCACTTGCAAAAACAGAACACAACTGAAGCACATAAGGGACTTCATAGGCAGAAGGATTATATGAGATGTTAATTTTCAGTATAAAATTTTATCCTACCTGGGTAAAGAAACTATTTTAGGATATTAAAGAAATGAAAGTTCACCTGAAAACAAAAATTAATTTAGAACAAGAGAAACTTTGTGCATCTATTCCTAAGCCACTTCTGGTACGAAATGGAGCATATTGAATAAACTGTGTATATTTTTAAGCCACAAAATCAACATCAGTTTTTAGAATGCAAAGCAAAATCTTTCAAATAAATTATCATGGCTGTCAAAAAAAGAATGAAAATATCTTTTAAATAGGCATATCATACTATCTTTCCCCTGTTTAAAAAAACAGCAAGGCAGAAGTTTCTTTTAAAACATAATGTTTCAAAGCATGTCCCAAGTCTGCATCTATATGAATAGAAGATTCAAACATCTACTGAATATCCAAAGATCAATTATTCTTCTTCCCAGAGGATGGGAAAGCTGAATAATTATAAAATGCTGTGGATAATTCTATCAGTAACCTCTAGAGATTTGCAATGAATTTCAAAACACAAATATAATTATGTCACTATGTTCTTAAGGTGCTCTAATAGAAAAATAAAAGTATGTTTCTCTCGATTAAGAAAAATCTCAGAGTTGGATGAGCGAAGAGTAAAGAAATATAATTCTGTTGACATCTTGATATATGCTATCTCTTGGAACGTTTCTCAAAATTGTTTAGATGAGAAGGTTCCTGTATAGCATTAATTCTATCATCTGGCTTAAAAACTTAACTAGAAGAAAAGGTAACCTGTTATACACACAGTCTCTCAGCCTCAGGCAGTCAGTCTGTCTGTCTGACCATCTCTCACATACACACACACACAAACAGAAGAGATTTATACAATTAGGAATTACTATTCAATCAAAACTTCTTTCCCATCACTACTATGAAATAATCCATTCAATCAGTAAACACTGGTTGGTGTCTGAGTACACTCCAGTCTTTGGGTATACATCAGTGAACAAAACAGAGTACTTGATTTCATGAAAAATATGTTCTACTTCGAAGACACAGGCAATAAGCAAACACATATTTAATACTTTGACCAGTGATAAAAGGGAAAGCGCAGGCCGGTGAGATGGCTCAGCGGTGTAAGCGCCTGCCTTGCAAGCACGAGGGCCCGAGTTCGACTCCCGGATCCCACATACGAAAAAGGGGCCGGTGATATCGCTCAGCGGCATGGGTGCCTGTTGGCACACGAGGTCTTGAGGTCAACCCCCCGGTACCCACAAAAAAAAAAGGGGGAAAGTGCAAACTAAGAGGAGGGGTGGCTGTGGACAGCCAGGCTGCAGTTTCTAGATCACGCATCAGGGAAGGTAATAGAGTAGAAAGAAGTGAGGGAGATACCCAGAGAGAGAGATGTAGAGTGAGAGCCTCTCACCCCACAGATCCAGAGGGAGATCGGGTGGGGGGACACTTGAAGAGATGCAGAAACAAGGAGGGCAGTGTGGTTGGAGGAAACCAAGGGAGGGAACCCAGAAGAAGGTAGTTCAAAGGGGAGCAGGAAGTCAGTTCAAGCAGGTATTCTTTATAGGCCACTGTGAGAACCTTGGCTTTCACTCAGAGTGGGTTGGGAAGCCACTTTGGGATAAAGTCAAACCAGTTTCATATAAATTTGAGGATATTTTTTTCAGTTCTGTGAAGAATGTTGTTGGTATTTTTATTGGAATTTCATTAAGTCCATCATTTTTGGTAAGATGGCCATTTTGACCATATTGATTCTACATATCCAGAAGTCTTTCCATTTTCTCTGTTTTCAATCTCTTTCTTCAGAGTACTATAGTTTTTATTATAGTCAACTTTACCTCCTGGGTAAGGTTAATTTGTATGTATTTAATTTTTTTTATAAGCTACTGTGAATGGAACTATTTTCCTAGTTTCTTTCTCAGTGAATTCAGTATTGGTGTACAAGAACTCTACTGATATTTTTCTGATTTTGTAACCTGCCACTTTGTTGAATTTGGTTATCAGCTCTAAGATGCACATGGTAGAACTTTTTGGATCTTCTATGTAAAGGATGATATCATCTGCAAATAAAGATAGTTTAGCTTGTTCATTTTCTATTTGTATCTTTGTTAGTTCTTGCTCTTGCCTGATTGCTTTGGCTGAAGTTTCAAGTACTACATAGAACAAGAGTAGCGAGAGCAGACACACTTGGCTTATTCCAGATTTTAGAGGGAATTCTCTTCATTTATATCCACATTCAGTATGTTGGCTGTGGGTTTTTCATGTATGACATTTGCAGTTTGAAGGAAGGTCTTTCTATACCTATTTCTATCGAGCTTTTTGTCACAAAGACAAGTCAGATTTTGCAAAGGCATTTTTATGTCTATTGAGAGGACTGTATGATTTTTATCCTTGTTTCTATTTATGTGATTTATTACATTTATTGATCTGCATATGTTGTACTATTCTTACAGTATATAGAACCAGAAGAAGCCAAGAATATCCAAGGAATACCAAAGGTATTCCAGGATTACAATTCTGAATTTCAAGGCACACTATGAAGCTACAATTAAAAAAAAAAAAAAGGTAGTACTGGCACAAAAAAAGACATGTAGACTAATGGAGTAGAATAGAAGACACAGAAATAACTCCATGCAGCTTTAGTCATCTTATCTTTGACAAAGGGTTTAAAGCATACACTGGAAAAAAAGATAGTCTCTTTAGCAAAACCAGTTATCAACGCACATAAGAATAAAGTTAGGCCCATAACTCTCACCCTATATTAAAATAAAATTGAGATACATCAAATACGTAGACATAAAAACACAAACACTGAAACTACTGGCAGAAAAAAATAGGGAAAACATTTGAAGGCATAGGGATAGGCAAGGCCATTCTGCATAGAAATTCAATAGCACCAGAATTAACACCAAGAAACAATAAATGGGATTATATTATATTTTAAAATTTTTTCACAGCAATCAACAAAGTGAAAAGGCAACCTACAGAATGGTAAAAAAATTTGCCAACTATGCTTCATATAGAGGATTAATATCCAGAATACACAAAGGACTCAAAAATTAGACCCCTCTCCCCCAAAAGACAACCCAATCAAAATGAGCAAATGCAATGAATAGGCACTTCTCAAAGTACAAATGGCCAATAAGTAAATAAAAACAATGTTCATATCTTTACCTATTAAGGAATGAATACAAATCAAAACAACACTGAGATTCCATCTTATCCCAGTCAAAGGAATATCATCAAGAACCCAAAAGGAAATACTAGCAATGATGTGGAGAAAATAAACACTTCTTTATTGTTAGTAAAAATGTACACAAGTACAACCACTATAGAAATAAGTATGGAGATTACTCAAAAAACTAAAACTTAAAATTCTATTTGACCCAGCTATACCTCTTCTGAGTGTCTTCCTGAAAGAATTAAATACATTGTATTATAGTGATACATGTGTACCCATATTTATAGCATTGCATTTCACAATAGCTAAACTATGGAAAATGCCTAGAAGCCCATAAACAGACAAATGGATAAAGTAGCCTATAGTTTTGTTTATAAGATAAACCCACAATATAAATAAGTGAAATGGTAAAATAAGGGAGAGATGATAGGAAACAGGGAGGCAAAGTTTCTAGATTTAGGGAACGGGGACAGGGGAAAGAGGGAGGAGAGAATGGGAGGCAAGGGGATTAAAAATGATCAAGATATGAATATGTGTGTGTGTGTGTGTACCAATTCCTCAAAATGAAAGTAATCATATATCACAAACATGTATGAATAAATTTAATTTTTAAAAACTATGCCAGTGATTCTGTATTAATTTCTGCTATAAATCTATTCATATGTTCATTGCTTAATACATATCATCAGTAATCCACTAAATTATCTGATAAAATATGATTTTTATCTCAACATTACAGATGAGGAAAATGCTGTTTGTTCAGAATCTCAGTGCCAGACTTTGAACTCAGGCTCCTCTAGCTCCACACTGTCAGCAGGGGGCATGGCTGCCATTTGGGACCAGGATATTCTTTGTTGTATGGGGTTGTCCTAGTCATTATAGGGTGAGAGTTATCATCCCTAGCTCCCACCTCTGTATGTCAGAGAAGGCTGTCATCCTGACAAATTAAAAATGTCATCGGTAGTTCCAAAAACCCCATTGGGAACACTGTCTCACCTAGATGAAGCTCTTCTATCCACCCCAGTGCTGTCCCTGAGCACAATACCACCCGTCTCTACCTCCTTTACTTCATCTGTCAGCAGGAAGGAGTTAACTAGAACACTCATAAGCAAGATGGATGGGTGGCTGAAACAGTTAAAGTTGAACTATTTTTTCCATTATTTTACACTTCTCTGTTAGAAATTCTCCCCTGCTTCAAACTCTCATATGACAAATATAAGAGTTGGAACACAGTTATCATCTCAGGGAGTAGACCATTCTCTAGAAAACTGATCTGTGAAAATCCTTGGGCATTACAACAACTGCCTGTGGATTTGGGCAATAGAAGGGACCCAGGGTAAATACCCAGAGGCGAGAAGATTTTGTTCAAAACCTTAAATATACTAAAATGTACAGTATTTAGAAGGGAAAACCAACATGAAATACTAGAAAACTGTCTTCAGGAATTTAAGAGGATATATACATGAGCCTGATCGATCATTAAAATGCTGTTACCTCCAACTGAGAATTTTTATATAAAAAAACACTGACAATACTGTTATATATATACATGTTCAATTAGTCTTCATAAGCAATCATTAAAAACACATGACTCAAGATACCCAAAGTTGGGCCGGTGAAATGGCTCAGCAGCTTAAGCACCTGCCCGGCAAGCGCGAGGGCCCGAGTTTGACTCCCGGAACCCACATACGAAAAAGGGGCCGGTGATATCGCTCAGCGGCACGGGCGCCTGCTGGCGTGCAAAGTCCTGAGGTCAACCCCCCGGTACCCACAAAAAAAAAAAAAAAAAGATACCCAAAGTTGTAAGGATAAACTTGACTTATCTGTTTATATCATCAATTATGCCAATAACTGAAAGTGAAAAAAGCTAAAGGCAGAATTTGAAACTATGTCCAAGTTTTTATGAGGAAACTATCAAGAAGACATGACTCAAGACAACCAAAGAGGTAGAGGGAAATCAATCTTATTTGTGTAAATCAATTATGCTTATAACTGAATTTAAATAGAGCTTTAAAATTAGCAGAATTTGAAACTCTCCGTAACCAGAGCCATTTATACCAACAGGAGACATTCAGTAAGCTCTTTAGAAACAGCACCAGATGCCATGGGAATAAGACACACTAATCTTTTCAGAACAATTAAAAATCCCTTTTATTAATAGCTTAAATGTTATTAAAGTCTTCCACAATCGATCCTTGATTCAGAACTGGAAGTCTGGCAAACGGGCTTTTCTTAGGTCGTAAAAACCACCAACAACATTTTGCACACAAAAACAACAAAACTGACACATTTTTAAAAGTAATTTTCTTAGGACTGACTTTATTCAGTTCATTCCTCAAAAATCAGTCAATAAAGAAATTTTACCTGGGTACATACTGGCTCTTTTCATAGGGATGTAAAGACTGTCCACCAAAACTTTATAATCTAATGTAAAAATTCAGGGAAGAGGGCCGGTGAGATGGCTCAGCGGCTTAAGCGCCTGCCCGGCAAGCGCGAGGGCCCGAGTTTGACTCCCGGATCCCACATACGAAAAAGGGGCCGGTGATATCGCTCAGCGGCACGGGCGCCTGCTGGCGCGCGAGGTCCTGAGGTCGACCACCCGGTACCCACAAAAAAAAAAAAAAAAAAAAAAAAAAAAAATTCAGGGAAGAACGAGGCAGTGTTTAATATACACCACCCAGCCGCAGAAATAGAAGTTCTGACAAGATTCAATAGGGCATCAACCATATACCGTAGTCTATACAAAAGGAGACAGTGACAGGAGGGAAGAATGTAGAAAGGCTCTCAAGAAAAGAAGAAGGCAAACAAAATATGTAGTTTTTTAAAAAGGGAGATCCACCAGATCCCTACCATTATACTCAAAACCAAATCAACTTCTAGAATGGTTAAAAACAAGCTAACAAGCAAAAAGAAAACTGACAACATAAAGTGCTGCTGAGCACACAAAGCAAGTGGAATTGCTATACATTGTTAACAGGAATGCAATCACTTTGGAAAAGAGCTTAACAGCTTCTCCTACAATTAAATAGCCTATACTCTTATCACGTGACCCAGCAATGCTATTTACCAGTATTTATTCAAGAGAAATGAAAACAGGTGTCTCCACAAAAACTTCCATACGAATGTCTAAGAAACTTTATTCAAAATGTCAAAAATTTAAAACAATCCAACTTTCCATTGCCTAGGAAACAGATATTTAAAAATAAGTACTTTGGAAAATTACTCACAATAAGAATGCAGATTTACAAGACCAGCGATTGCTAAGGAGAGTGGGGAAGAATTGACTACACAAAGGGACAAGAGAAATTTTCAAGGGGTGATAGTAATCATCTATATCATGATCGTGGTGGTGGCTACATGACTGTGAATGTCTCTCCCCTCAGATAACGATACCTAAAAAATTAAATTTTACTGTATGCAGAATTTATAACAATCTCATCTTTAAAAAGCAAAACAAGAAATCCAAACCAACTGGATTTCAATCAAGTTTCAAAGCACTGCTTCAAAACAAACTGAACTAATGCAGTTCACTTGGATTCCTCCCACTCTTAACCACTTCTGCCAATGTGGCTATGTAACTTGTCACAACGCCACCCTTAAATATCTCTCAAGTCCCTCAAACACCATAAGCAGCTCCTTTTACACAATATTTCAAACTGTCTTATATGTTCTGGATAAGGTATTGTATTTACCTATTTTGTTTTCTGATTAAACTCTCACTCCTTTTCTAAAAGGGAAAAGAGGCAAAGTGACTCTGACCCAAATGTCAAATGGCAGAAGAGGGAGTCATGGCTCTCAGCAACCTCTTCTCTGCGGGCTCCCTGCCTGTCCCACTCTGAGCACCACGTCCTTCTCTCTGTGATGTCCTGGTCACCCACAGGCAATGGTCTCCAAAGCTGGGTGTCCACGGGCAGGAAGAAAACATCAGAACTTCAAAGTACACTGATTTTTATTTTTAAATGGAGGAGCATTTCTTGTTGCTAAAATGAAAACTGAAAATTAATTCGTTCAATTCATTGGCAATATTTATTCAATGCCAAGAACTAGTCAATGTGCTGAGCAGAACACAGTAACTTCCGGAACTCTGGACATGAATAAGTTAGAGGTGGAAACAGAGAAGAAATTATAACAAAATTAAACAGTAAACCAAAAAAAAAAAACAATTCTCACAATTCAGAGTGAAAGGCGCTAATGAAAAAGCATGTTTCCAGGAAAGGCAAGAGCATGCGATCCCCTCACACAAACTATGTATTGGTGACTCACAAGTCATTCCGACTCCTCTGAAGCAAGATGAGAAGATTCACAGGGCAGAACGATACCCAGGCCTCGCCCCCTCAGGATCATCCATGGTCTGTGCATAAGGAAACTGGAATGTGTGGGTGCGTGTGTATTTGTATGCCTGGCATACCTGCTTACTGATAAAGGTGTTACCTAGTTTTACTAAATTCTCACCAAAAAAAAAAAGAAAACCCATAGACTGAACATAATACTCATAATGAAACACAGACAAAAGCATTACCAGAGCGATAATTGATTTTTAAAACACTAATCTAGACATGTAATTAGGTATTTTAAAATGTTGATGATGACATTTAATAACATTGCTCTTACTAAATATAAGTATTAATAACTTCAGAACAAGAGGTTTCTTATACTTTATAAAAACCTATATCTGTCTAATTTCACCTTCGTCTACTTCCTTTTTAATGTTATTAAGGCATAATTTGTATAATATGCAATTTACCCATTTTAAGCATACAATTAAAAAAATAGTAAATCTGCTACGTTCCATGACTGCCACCAGAGTCTACTTTTATAACAGTCATTTGTCTTTTCTAACATCTTTTACTACAAATCATAGTGTATATCTTATACAGGCTGTGAACTATGGATATGCAATCTACAGGCAAGTATCTGCATATGCATAGAGTGTATAGTTTAAAATATTATCAATAGCAGGGAATGAACCAAAGGCACGGAGACCCTGATTTCAAGACTCCACCACAATACCCAGGTCAATTTGGCCCCTTAAAAAAAAGCCACCCCAGTTGCAGGCCTTCACCAGCTACCCTATGCTGTCCTCACATTTCTACAATTCCTGGAGAGTCTGTCTGCCAGTGATCCATGATATATTTGGAGGCAGAGCACACACAGTTCTCGTACAGACAATTGTTTTTGCAATCACATAATCAGAAGCAGAAGTCCTCGGCATAATTAGTGTCTCACAGCGAGGCCTAGACGTCTGAATTTACATCAAAGAACGCTCATCTCCAAGGATCTAAGTGTGATACGAGACACATATACGACCACGTCACAACACAACTCAGCAGGAATGTGCAAGTCGATGTGCCCTACAGAGACCCAAGAAACAAATACTCAGCCCCAGAGATAACTAAGAACATACTGCTTTGATTTAATAGGGTCTTTCATTTTTGGAGCTTTTTAGAACTTAAGGCTACACCAAAATCTTACATCTTCCCGAGTTCACAGTTTTTCATAACATCACTTTACCTTTACCTATAAAAACTTGAGTAGATTTCACTCTAATTTTTCATATTAACTATTTTTTGTTGGTGGTACATCATCAAATCCTTAAGAAAAATAATAAGTTATATATGGATAACAAAGTAGATTAATTGCTTTTATTTCAAGATACATTATTTGTCAACCCTGTCTTACATGCCTTAGTACATATTCTCTTGTCAATTACAACACTATAGAGTAAGGAATGATATAACCTTCATGCCCACAAAGACTGAGAAGAGCTCACAGGGATTAAGTGGCCGAGCTGGGCTTTGAACCCAGGCCACCTGAAGCCACAGTCCACTTTCTGACACTCTAATGCTGTGATGTAACACTTCCCAACTCAGGGCGTGGGACAGGATCGGTAAGCTAACCACAGGACCACAGGGAGGCAGCAAAAAGGATTCAGCTGTGTAAGTGCAGAAGGAGGGTCTGTGACCCAGAGAAGGTGAGAAACTTCTAACAGGTCTCAAGTGTTGGCACAAGGAATAGGAGTATAGGAGTGAGAATCCTGGAAGGTAGACGCACAGCCTCGATCTCTCATCTCATTTCCAGCAGTTTAAGCTCTTGAGAAGAAATGGTGTAAGCGTTCAACTGCCCATTCGAGGCTTCGAAAGTTTTAAAATAACTTTACTCTCATTACCATCAATCCTCATCATTCACGAATTCCCTATTTGTGAATTCATCTTCTCATTAAAACTTATTTAAAGCCCAGCAGCAGTTTTGTAATCATTCAGATGTGTGCACCGGAGCAAAACATTTTAGTCATTAGACCCTCACATGTTCCCAGAGGAGGGTGACCAAGGCAGCATTCTGCCTGCTGCTCTCAGCTCTCATACTGCATGCAGGTTGTCCTTCTTGTGGTCTATTTAGTGGCACTGTTTTCAAACTTAGTGTTTTATTGGTGATGTCACTGTTTTAAGTGGCCCCCACAGTGCTGAAGTGCTATTGTTATGAAGAAGAAGAAAGGCTATGATGTGTCTTACAGAAAAAAATGTGATACAAAGCCCATATGCAAGCATGAATTACAGTGCTACTAGCTATGAGTCTGGCTTAACAAATCATATATATATATATATATATATATATATATATATATATACACAAAATAAGATGTCATTAAATAAAGTTACACATAAAAAAGGTTATATATTAGATTGAAAAAAATGTTGTGACTTGAGATGCACAAGAACCTAAGTATATATTTCCCCTGAGAACATTTGTTCAATTTCACTAATTCATCATTTATATTGACTTTATAGAACATCACTTCCATGAATAAAGACACCCAATACAATAACTATAAGTCACTTTTTTTTTTTTTTTTTTTTTTTGGTACTGGGAATCAAACTCAGGATCTTGTATTTGCCAGGCAGGCGCTTGTGCTGCTGAGCTATATCCCTGGCCTCTATGTCACTTTTGATGGACAGTCAGTATTCACCAAAAACCCCAGTGCATCTTACATCCTACTTTTCTTAACAGGTTTATAAACACAAAAGATTAAGTAATGAGTCTATTTTCCTTTATAAAGGAGAAATAAGAATCTTGATTTTGTACATAGAGTTAAATGCACAAATCTCTATAAATATTTGTTCTGCAACTAAAGCAATAGAACACAAACCTGTTTTGAGAATAGATATGAAAAATGCAAACTTAAATACTGCAGCTATGACTTCATAAATCCTGCACTCACTATTGGATTTGCTTTTACAATTAAAGTTAAAATTGAGAGTAATCTTACAGATTACTGATCTTGATAAAGTTAGGCTAATAAATGTCCAGCAAATGTCTTAGTCATCTCCCAAAAGAAACAGGACACATTATAAATTGCTAAGAGAAAGATTAGGAAACACACACACACATTATGCATAAATTAAAATTGCGATCTTCAAGTGATTATTTTCAAAAGGAGTTCAGTTAGCAAACACTGTACAAATGAAAGAGTATCATAAAATCTCATTTCATGTTAATTGTACAATAAGATTATAAAAGTTCACTTATTGGTACTTAATAACACTACAATATTTTATATGACTTCACCTGCAAACACCTTAAGTAAAATTTATTTTTAATCTTTCAAAATAAATTAAATTACCTAAATAATACAGTAAAGTATATTCCTGAAATTAAATGTATAAAGACAATAACTAGAAGAAATAAAACACTGACTTATTAGTTTCCCCAAAATACTTAAATATTCATCTAGTCATATGTTATTAGTCATCTAACATTTGTCATTAATTAATTGACATAAGCAAGAAATTACAATGATTTTCAAATTCCTGAAGTACATACAGTTTCCTACACATATGTTGAATGATACCTTCCATTCAATATTATGTATCGTAGGAAACACTATGCTTATCACTGATGTTAAACTATTGCACACTTCATTCATAAAAGATACAAATACCGGCAGAGCAGGGCTTTTTTTTTTTTTTTTTTTTGTGGGTACCGGGGGGACGACCTCAGGACCTCGCGCGCCAGCAGGCGCCCGTGCCACTGAGCGATATCACCGGCCCCTTTTTCGTATGTGGGTTCTGGGAGTCGAACTCGGGCCTTCGCGCTTGCAAGGCAGGCGCTTAAGCCGCTGAGCCGTCTCACCGGCCCAGAGAGCAGGGCTTTTATCTGACAGCCTAATGTGTGGTTAGAAAAATCACTTTTTTTATCAGCATGATCTAATCAACAATATCTGTGTTGATTAACAGAAACTCTATTTGTAAATATCAGAAACAGCAACTTTATATGCCTGAATTTCAAAGTCCAGATCTCAGTACAAATACCTCATGGTGTGAAATGAAATAATCAGCAAAATTTACCAAGCATGTACTGTGTTCTGGCATCTACTCAGTTACATTTTGATATAGTTTAGGCCTTGAAAGTCCTCCAAAGATCTGTGTAGTGAATTCTTAGTCCTGAGCCCATGGTGCTTTTGGGAGTGGTAGAACCTTCAGGAGACAGGGAGGAAGGGGAGGGAGTACAGTCATTAAAAGGAATTGTGGGATCTCAGCCACTTCCTGTTTCTCTCTTTGCTTCCAGGTCACATGAGGTAAACAGGCCTACTCTGGCACACGCGCCTGGCACCATGAGGTACAGACTCACCACAGGCTTACAAGCAGCTAAGCCAATCCAGGACTGAAACCTCAGAAACCATGAGTCAAAACAAACCTTTTCTTCTCTCCTTATACTTGTGTAAATCATACATTTTATCACAATAGTGGAAAACTGACTAACACATATATCACAAACTTTATATAATACTCATAAAAATCCTGTAGGAACAGGTAATCATAAAAACGCCCATTTATCAATTAAGAAAACTAAACATTTGTAACTTTCCCCAGCTAGTTTTTGGTGGCAGGATTGTCATTAAAATCCACAGCTGTCTCACACAGAGTCCACATCGTTTCTACTCCACCAATCTACCTGGCTGTCTTACAGATCAAGCGGTAAGCAATTAAATCAACATTTTGAAATCCAAAGGAAATAAAATGCTGTTAGCGTATCTGAGAGCTTCCACTGCACCTCTGAAACCCTTTTCAAACCTCTCTCTTCTACAATCTCTATTCTACACTGTCACTGTTCATCTTTCCAAAATAATAATAATAGAATAACCTTCAGTGACTCCTGCAATAGTGAACACTCAAAAGTCCCAAGTCCTAAAGGTGGCATTTGAATCCTGTTTATTATCTGGATATACAATAGCATGGTGACCTGTATTCCTAGCCATTGTCCATGGTCAGTGATGAAGGCAAAAGGAAAAGGAGGTATGGAACTGTCACTCTGGAAATCCTGCCAGCCAACCAATGAGAGAAGCTCCCTTGGTGAAGAAATGATGCCCACAGCTGGCCAGAAGGAATGCTGAGGGGTAGACTGCGGCCTGGAGAAGGAATGACACAGATGGAGACTTCTGCCCCTGAAAACACCACACTGGAGGAAGCCCCATTTGATCCCAGGTTGGGAGGAATTCTTGCACACTCTTAGTATCCCTAAGGTGTAGGAGATGTTTCAGTGGCCAGAATCCCTCGGAGGATAAGTGAAGGTTCTATGAATAGAGAAAACAAAGATGAACGTGAAACTGGACTCAAAGGAGGTGAGCGCAGTAGCTGAGACAGAGTTGTTCACATGTGACTGAGATAAAGAAAATGACCCCACTGGGGAACCACTAAAGGGGGTATAGGAGGTTAGGAACAGGGCAACTAGAAGTCAGAAGGCTCCTCAGCCCATAATAGGAATCTAGAAGAGAGAATTCCACAGCAGGGAGAAGTACACTGTGGTGTGTAAGAGTTAGACCAGAACCATCTATCACTCCTGTTCAATCACAGCCAAGCGAGAAACGATAATACTGGCAAGTCAGGGTGGGTGCTCTCTTTCCTGTAGCAAAGACCTGAGCAAGCTGTGTGAGTCTGCTTTTCATTACTGCAAAACCCGCCCAATACAAATAACTTATAAGGAGGAAAAGTTATTTTAGCTCTCAGTTTTAAAGGTTTCAGTCCACATTTGGCAGAGCATATTTTTGGGGAGGATAGTGGCCCAGTAGATGATGGTGAGAGCACATAGCAGAGGTATTCTGTTTACTTCATGGCGGCTGGAAAACAGAAGTGTGAGGAAGTGGGCACAGGCACACTGCCAATGACCCTTCCTTCCACTAGGCCCCACCTACTAAAGTTTCCGCCACCTCCAAGAGCACCGTGGTTTTGGGATCAAGCCGTACCACATGGGCCTTGATGGGACATCGATTATCAAACTAGAGCACAAAGCTTTCTAAGTAACACTGTCCTTCAAAATGAAGTATGCTTTACAAAATGGTTTTGCAGCAAGAATCTGAGCTCCAGGATAACAACCTTTAAAACAGAATTAATAGTGCCTACGTGACCCCCTTCTCTTACACAAACATCTTAGGCCAGCTCTGCTTTTAGAATTCAGAATTTAAGATTTTAGAAACTATCATGTTACACAACACCCAAAATGGCTAGAGGTAGGGGAGCACCCCATCTTCAAATATATCAAGGCTCAAGTAGAACACACAGACCATGAACAGCTATATTAAGAGTTCAGATCAAAGTTTGGGACCAAATAAGTGAAAGAAATAAAAAATCTTTTCCATTTTGAGAAGTTTTTGAATCTTTGGGTAAGAGATTTATGAACCAGCAGTAGCAGCTGCAGTAATAAAACAGCAGCAGAAATAAATGCAGAACATCAACTTCCGCCCCGAGTGCCACCTGGCCCCAGGCACCACGCCACACTCTGTGTTCTCTCCTAAGGCAGAGGATTTAGAGTTCAGTGAGGACCTTTAACAAATCTTTCTCCTCCCAGCCTCCCCATGTTGAGCACAGAAACTTTTTTCTCTTCTTGTGTTACTGGGGGTGAATCCAGGGGCGGTACACCACTGAGCAACATCCCTAGCACTTTTTATTTTGAGACAGGCTCGAAGTTGCCCAGGCTGGCCTCAAACTTGAGATCCTCCAGCCGCAAGCTCCTCGGTAGCAGAGACTATAGGCGTGAGCCACTGCACCCAGGTCAGGGACCTTTTAATGGTGCATTTTTATTCAGGTCCTGAATAACCACAGCCTGCATTAGACTGAGGGTCCAGGACAGAGTGTGGGAAAAATACTGGAACTTTCATTAATACTTATTTAATGTGTCTTAATTTCTATTTTTGTGTATGTTTAGTAATACATATATCATCAGAACCTCAGTACCTGTACATATTTATAAGTAAATATGTAAACTTCTATTCAGTGTTTCTGCTCAGTGTCTTCCAGTAAGGCATGAGACCAAAAGAATATGCAGAGAGTGTTTTTAGGGAACTTGAACAACTAAATCCTTTAGTTCATTGAAAAACAAAAAAGGGAAAACAAACAAAAAACTGAAATACCAAGAAAAGAATTTGCTTTTCTCCTTTGGGCAATGACTATTTTCAGAACTGTGTCTCTTCCTTCAGAAAGAAGGATCAGGTAATGAACACAAACCAGAAAAGACAAGCTGAAATGGGCAAGACGTTTGCTTACAAAAAGAGATCCAAGTGTGTTTTAGAAAGACCACTGTCACCTCTGCTAAACGGTGTTTCTCTTGGGGAAATTCATGAAGCAGAAATTTAAGTAAGTGATCTCATCTGTCTCAGGTTTACTTGAACATTTGCAAACTATGTTGTGCGTGACCTGCTTCTCTTTCTCTTGCCCATTCATTTAATTTGCATTTTCAAAAGTGGGTGCAGATAACCTTCCTTGGACTCAAGGTGATAGGACAGAGGGTAGGAGAAAAAGATACGCGTCTTGTTTGACAGAGAAGTCACTCATCTTTAGAGTGCAAATTCACATTCACAGCATGAAAAAATAAACCCATGCACCATGCTGTGGGGATAGAGACATCTTTTCAACTCAAGCCTTTATTTAGCTGGGACATAGTGAAGAGGACACAGGACAAGGAAGCCTTATGAAATCTAAGCACAATGAGAGGTCAATAAGTGGAAATGAAAAGAAATATTCTTTAAACCATGGTGTTTCCAAAAAAATACAAAACAACTTTCTTTACACCACTACCAGGTGACTATAGTGAACATACACCAATGTTAATAAATTCAAGAAGTAAGACAGAAAGCTGAATTTTATCTGATCCATCACAGACTCTGAAAGTTCCTTCTTTGTAGGAAGTTCCAAGATCTGCTTTCAAGTCAGCTTCGACTTGCTATTCATCCCTCAATGCAGGAGTCAAATCAAGCATGAGTCTTCCCCTCACAAAGCTTGCTTCTAGCGTGGACGCATTTTGACAGAGAAGATGGAGCCATTTAACACAGAACGAATGTCAGCCCGATTTTGTCACTATAACAAAATACCTGTGACCAGAAAATTCATGACGTTTTTTCAGCTTGTGGTTCTGGAGGCTGAAGTCCAAGAGTGTGACTGGTGCTGGCACCCGGTGAGGCCCCTACTGCTGCATCTTGACATGGCGAGGGGCACCATGCAGTGAGATGGAGCAAGTGTGCTGGCTTGGGTGTCTCCTCTTCTTTTTAGACAGCCACTAGTGGCATCAAGAAGGCCTCACTGACCTCACTGCTTCCTAATTATACCTCACAGAAGTTCCCACCTCCAAAACCCAACATATGAACTTGGAGATGAAGTTTCCAAAACAAGAAATTTAGAGGGCCTTCGAACAACAGCAAGGAGGTACCATGTGAGCAGACAAAAAATTGACAAAAAGGGCCGGTGAGATGGGCTCAGCGGCATAAGCGCCTGCCTGGCAAGTGTGAGGTCCTGAGTTCGACTCCTGGTACCCACATAAAAAGGAAAAAAGGGCCGGTGATATCGCTCAGCGGCACAAGCGCCTGCTCGCAAGCGCGAGGTCCTGAGTTCAACCCCTGGTACCCACATAAAAAAAATAAAATAAAAGACAAAAAGGAGAAACACTGGATATTAGAAGACAGGGATTCCAGATAGAAAGATAATTCCATGTTGTGCCCTGAAGCCAGAAGCAGGTTCCCTCCTTCTAATAGCAAAGAGGTCAGTATGACCGAGCTAGCCTACTCTAGCTAGGTAGGAAGGGTAGGAAGAGATGACATCAAATAAGAGACAGGGACTGGCGAAGACTTTGGACTTATTTTAAGTGAGCTTGGAAGGCATGGTGGAGGAGCTGCTGAGCTTTGTGAAAAGATGGATCTGATTTGTCACATATTTGCAAAGAGTCTCAATGGCTACCACAGAGAACACGTTCTATACAGGGCAGGAGTCAAAAGAGGGAACCAGCTAAGAAACAAATATCAAAGGTTCTTTGATTTGTAATTTGTTTCCTTGGGCTTAGATTTCTGGTTGCTCAAATTTCAGTGATGCTGGAAATAAGAAGCCAGAGACCAGTCTCACGTTGGCCACAGCCCATTGTATCCACCCAGGAAATGACGACATGAGAAGTTGTCCTTCCTTTCAAAAGGCAGGTTCCTCTGCCTCTCTGAGACTCACACCCAAAGAGAAACCAATCTCTGAGCAAGGTTGTTTGCCTAATACCCACTAGCGACATGGTAACAGCCCTTCAATCCAAGCGACATCATATAAATTTTTGCAGATATTTGCTCAGATTTTCACTTCTGTCTGAAAGGAGCCTCAAACTGTGTAGGGTACTAGCCTAAAAACAAAGTTTGGTATGTTATCAATAAAATTATTCATTCAATACTCTGGGAGAAAGAGTGGATTTTTTTCCTTCTGTTCTGGGTATTGGAATGTGAGACAAAGACAAAAATCTTTATGGGACATTTAAAAAAAAAAAATCATCAGTGCTAAAACTGTCTGCAATGTATGAATAGAAAGAGACAAGTACAACAACAAAATCAACAGAAGAGATCTTCCCCAAGATCATTCCGCAGTTGCCAAATGATATAACAAGCCCTGCTTCAGAGTGATGATTTTGTTCGTTCCAATTTCCCCAGGTCCACTTCAATCCTTCTGCTTCCTGAGAAAAGATCACTGCAATTTCAGTTGTCAAGACAGTGCCCAGCACAGAGCTGATCCTGGCTGCCTTTGGTCCATCCTTACAACCATTCCACATAAGCCCTCACCCTCCTCCCCGCCCTCTCACCAGTCCCTCTAGAACAACCTCTCCTGGGGTTGAGCTACAGGCAGGTTCCTGAAGGTGTCAATCAAAATGAGATTTATCACTACTCAGAGAAGATGAACACAAATAAAATTATTAAAATATTTAGTACAGCAGATAATGAGGAAGTACTGTGACAAAAATAAAATTGTTAAAAAAAAGGAACAGTGCCACCATCCATATCTATGGTTCCTAATATAAAAAAAAAAAAAATGGTCAGTTGTGTAGAAGTAAAACTTTTCTCTGGATTTAACTGTGGGAACCATCAAATCTAAAGAGAACTTCCAATCTCTCATTACACTAGGGCTCCACAGTACCTGGCTGACCAAATTTGAAACTTAGTAAACTTCCCTAAAGATATATTTTAAAGCATTTCTGCCCTCACTAGACTGATCATCTCACTGGGAAAATCAGCTATAGTTATAAGATCAAACTGTTAATGACTAGTTTTTTAAATAACTAGTTGATTTTATCTGTTAAATTTTATCATTAGGAAAGAATAAACAAGTGTCAATCGTAGACTTCTAAAAAATTCTACCTTCACAAAACTTATATTTGTCAAGCCTATGTTACCTTTTTTACCTTTCCCAAGCATAACACATCTCAAATTTTCAGAGGAAACATACCTGAAAACTTCAAGATTTAGAGTAGTAACACACTGATGTTGTTTAAATTATAAGAAAAACAACATTTTGAAAATTCTCTCTAGTAGAGTCAGTGTTGAAATAAGTGGTCATCAATCATTCAAAGGTTTTCATCGTGACAAATTAATGATTATTCTCATAAGGACAAGTATACATTTCAAATTCATTCATTCAATAAATATATCTACAACTATTAAACTATAAAATCTACTTTCTTAACCTTTGTATAGCTGAGCTGTACTCATTTCAGTTTCATCCATATATGAAGTAACTACCTCAAGAAAATGAACCTTGGTACATTTTTTTAAATTTCCAAATAAAATGGAATATTTTATATTTTATAGTGATAGTGAACATAGGCGAGCAATATAGTGAATTCTTTTTGTCTCTGAGTCTTTTGAATCTTCATATAAATATAACAAAGGTGAATAAAATTACTCTGCTTGTACATAGAAACCTCCAGTTAGCCATGTTGAGCAACTCGTCAGCTAGTAAGTGGCCATGCCAGGATTTGTCCTAGGTTCCTCTTCCTACAATATCTGTGCTTATACACTGGGCTACACTGCTGTCCCTATCTGGAGTCACTGAATCTCTCTTCTGGACAGATAAGATACAATTCTAAATGAAGAATTAAAACACTGAAAAGACCTTGTGGCTGATCTTGTAATTATTGGTGCATTAAAGTGGAAAGCAGTATAGAAGATAACAAAGGTTAATTAAAAGTGACGAGATTTAATTACCCTATGAAATAAGTAGCAGTAATAAATAGAAGTAATTAGGGATTAACTACAAGAACATCCCAATTCTATAAGGAAATAATTGGTGTCTCCATCTGAATACCATAGAGGTATTCAAAGCTTCCTAATCGCGTCTGCGGCCACTGCCCCAGGCTCTCGGTACGTGTATGTGCGCCCTTAACTCACACCGTTGGAAATCTGATTCAGTGAATACAAAAGCAAACAATGTAGTCCAGAGCATAAAGAGCCATGTTATAAAGCTAATGTTGCTTTCCATCCACAATTGAGCTATAAAAATATCATTTTTTATGCTGAGAAACTCTTGTTCAGTCTTTGGAGTTTAAGGACTACACATGCAAGAATACTACAATAGAATTAAGACTGTAGGATGCAAAGATGTGAAGGGATCATATGCTTTATATTTTGAGTTGGGATAAGAGTCTGGAATGCAAAGCTAGTGAAGGTAATTTTTTCTCTAGATGTCAACTCAAGGAATAAGGTCCACACCATCCAATCGAGGCCCTCAGAGTCCAGGAGGAGAGTCAGATACTGACACGGTCAGTAGTGTGGTGAAACCCATGAGGTGCTTGGAAGAGGAGGCTAATGAAGCACACAGGAGATGTAGCGATCCAACATAAGGGCCCACAGCAAGGAAACTGTAATTAGAATCAAGATTAGGGGGTGACTGAGAAGCTGAACTGTGTACAGTCAGCCTTCTGACCCAGGGGTTCTGTACTCATAAATTCAACCAAAAATTAGATTCGTACTGAACATATTCAGACATTTTCCCCTTGTCATGATTCTCTAAATAACATAGTGTAAAAACTATTTGTATAGCACTTACAATCTACTAATAATTATTAAAATTCTAGAGAATATTTATGATATATAGAAGGACATTAATAGGTGATCTGCAAATGCTACACCATTTTATACAAGGGACTTGAGCTTTCTCGGATTTTGGTATACACAGGGGTTTTGGAACTAGTCCTTCATGAACATGGAAAGATGGCCAATTTGTGCTTATATGTGCTAGGGAATTAGGAGTGAAGAGATAGCTAGATGGACAGCAGGGAATATGGTAGAACCACTAATTAATACAGATAAAACCAAGAGTGATTGGCAGGAAATAATATGAATTTCTGGTTGATTAAAGCAGATGAACTATGGTCTAGTTGGATATTCATGTGTGGAGTTTAGGAAAAAGATGTGGATTGAGATGTGCAAGACAGGTACCCTCACTTCTTAAACAAGTGTATAAAATGAAAAGAAAATAAGATTACAGACTGAACCACAGGGATTGCTCTTTTAGTGATAGCACAGATATAAAGAGAACGCATAACGAAAACTGAGAGTGACTGGCCGGGAAGGCACAGGAGAACTGAAAGGAAGTGAAAAAGGATCAGGGAAGCTAGGAAAGAAAGAAGCCTTAAGAGTGAGCAACCATTCCAAATCCTACAGGGAAGCCGGCTCAGGAAAACTGAGGTGCACCCATGGGTTGACTATGGGAGCAGAGTAGAAACCTAGTGGACATAGAAGCCAGACGCAGCCAGCTGGGATGGTAGGTGTAATGGTTTAGATCTAGAATGTTCCCCAAAGCCTGCGGTGTTCAGAGGTGGGGCTTTTGGAAGGTGATTGGATGGTGAGCACACTCTAGATGAGTGTCTTGTTAGGAGGTAGAACTGGCTGGAGGTGGGTCACTGTGGGCATGACCTGGAAGGGGACATCACCCTCCCTGACTCCTCCCTTCTCTCTCTGCAGCAGGTTTCTTCCACTCAGACCTCTCTGCTATGCTATTTCTGCTCTGGATCCAGCAGACCATGGACTGAAAACATGAGTCACAATAAACCTCTCTTCCTCCAAATAGTGGGTGTCAGCTACAGTGTCGCAGTGACAGGAGAGTAACTGAGACAGTCGGAAACAAGGTATGACGGGAGACAACCTTCAAAACAACTTTCCTGGCACAAGAGAGAGACTCGGTAATCTCTGTCTCTGTGAAGAGACAACAAAGAACATCAATTGATTAGGATAGCTTCAATTATTTAAAAATAAAAAATTAGGACTTCTGAAAGCAAAGTAGCTAGAAAGGATAAATATTAAGGCTCATGTTTGTAATTGCCAAACTCCCAAAGTCTCACAGTTGCCTTTTTGTCTTTTTTGTTGGTTTGTTTTTGTTTTAGTTTTTTTGAGGGCCTTGAGATCTTTTTGTCTTATTTTAATAGCACATAATCCTATCTAGGTCTAAAGATCCTCTGAGACACATTTAAAATTTTAGATAACAGGTTAAATATTTTAGAATTAGAAGAATCATAAAAGATGTATCATAAAAGGTTTAAGCTACACACTTTTTTTTTTTCAGTTCTTGGAATTGAACCCAGAGCCTCATACATGCCAGGTAAGTAGGTAAGTGCTTCACCCCTGAAATATATCCTCAGTCTTCCCAAATTTTATTTTTGACATTTGATATCATTAAGTTGTCCACATTGACCCCAAGTTTGTGACCCTCCTGCTTCAGCCACTCAAGTAGCTAGGATTACAGATATGCACCATCATGCCCAGAACTTTTTTTAAAAAAAAACACTTTCAGAGACAAGGTATCTGTAAACTAGAGACATAAATGGAAAATGTGTGGTTTATTTTTCTCCTCTTTGTGGTACTTTCATGAGCAACACTTGGTTGAGGCCTAACTAATGTTTGTTAAACAGAATTAAAGGTCAAATGGCAAACTAGAGATATAGTCATGGCTAGAATCCAGATCTTTGGTGTTTTTCAGTGATAATTCATTAAAAGTCATACTTTGCATGTGCTACGCATTTTAAAAACGAAGCTATACTTAACATCATTAATTAAGAGAAAATGCAAGACTAATTAACACTATTTAGGATGGCTAATATCAAAAAATAGCAAGTTCTGGCAAGAATCTACACAAATTATAACTTTTGGGTGATGTTTTAGTGGGAATGTAAAATTTGGTGCAGCTCCTGCAGAAAAACATTATAGTAGTTTCTCAAAAAATTAAGCATAAAATGCTCACATAATCTAGTAAATTTATTTCTGGGCTTTTACCAGAAGAACTGAAACCAGAGATTTAAAGAAATATTTGGACACGGAAGTTCACAGCAGCGTTAGCTGCAATAGGCAAAAGATACAACCAAGTCCCCACAGGGGATCAATAGATTAAAAATGATAGATATTTGCAATGGAATATTAACTCAGCCTTACAAAGGAAGGAAATTCTGACACATCCTACAGCATGGATGAACCTTGAAAACATTATGCTAAGTGAAATAACCCAGACACCAGCCCCCAGAAAAAAAAAAAAAAAAAAAAAAAAAAACATGATTCCATTTGTGTGAGGTACTTAGAGTAGTCAAATTATTAGCAACAAAAGCAAGATGGGGCTTACCAGTGGCAGGGAAAAGAAGAGAAGGGCAGTTATTGCTTTGTGCATAAAGATTTTCAATTTTGCAAGTTGAGTTCTGGAACTGGATGGTGGTCGTATTTGCCCAACAAAGGGACATCCTTAAGACCACTGAACTACGTGCTTAAAATGGTAATTTTTGTTATGTGCCTTTAACCCCAATTTTTAAAATTTTAAAAGTTCTAAAATTAATAGCTAAGCCAAATTGAGAGGAGTATATAGATCTATAATGTGGTATCTTTTAGGAGGATGCATGGTGTACAATAATAAGACATGTTTCCATAGCGAGTTGAAAACCCCAGGTGACTGTGGGTGTTATCCTTTCTCACTACACCTTCAGCCGCCCCACAGCCATGCGGCCTGATGTGGCCTGCCACTCTGATTTTTCAAGAGATCCTCTTGGCCCAAATATTTAGGTGAAATTATTCCTGCATTATCATATACTGTCAACCAATCAAAAGTCATCCAAGGGCCACATTTCTATTTTCCAGAACCATGCTTCTTAGGGCACAGTATAAGTCAGTGTACTGCTTCTCATTTGGATAAAACACTTGCTTGAACTTGATAAATATATGTTCTGCGGCTTCATACTCTATGAAGACTCAACATCCACTCACATTTAATAAAGCAACGGATACAGACTTTTCCCCCAGAATGGATCATTTGTTATATTAAAACTGTTGGGCTCTACTGTGGATTTTCCTATCTTAGTGCAATTTCATTGAATTCTAATAAGCATAAAAATAAAAATGAATTATTTCAAGACATTTTTCTCTTACTGTTATGATTGTTCTGAGTGATTTCCCTTTACAGAGCTTATGTCATTTCACATAACTGAGAGATAAAGCCCCTAACAGAACTAATAAAAGGAAAAATAACTCAAAGTCCCATGACATCTTATAAATTCACTTCACTAACTTGTTTTCTAGGTAATTCCATGGTGTATATTCTTTGTGGAGCCAGGTGCTTTGCCTTAATGTATTTTTAGATTTAGAGTACATTAATGGAAGTCCATACAAAACTATATGGTTCATAGGTTCTATGCCAACTCCCAGTAGATGCTTTCCACGTGCAATTTGAAATTATTCCATGATCACAGGTGAAGGATAGGATGTCTTGCATGGTTGACCCAAGGTGACAACTGAGTTGATGGAAACTATAGATGAACTATAAGCCTAGGATATTTAGCACAGAATATTAAGTGATGCATTTTTAGAGATATACACACATCTTGAGCAGAAAAATGAACACTAATCATCATTAATGCAGCCATTAAAAATTAATTCTCTGATGCTATGAGCCACCTGGGAAGGATTTATGGCATAATGCATAATTTTAAGTGGAAAACACATGAATTGCAAATCTACACCTAAACTAGTTTTACAGCTCTGTAAAATTATATATACATAAGGACTAAATTGGAAAGAAACATGACAAACTGCTAAAGGCTGATTTTTTAAGGAAGAGAATATTTGCTCTTTTTTATTTTGATTCCTTTCAGTATTGATGTAGTATAGTTTGTGTAACAAACACATGTAAAAATGAAAGTAATACTTACAGTGGTATTTTGTGGAGTGGGAGTCTATGTGTACTTTTTCCCCAATTACAAAGGAGAAGTCCAATCAAAAATAGTCTTGAATAACAATTAGATCTCTTCCTCCCTTTGTCCCTTCCTCCCTTCTTGTGGTGTCAGGTATTGAGTCCAGGGGAGCTCAACCAATGAGCTACACCCAGCTCTTTTTATTTTTTTTACTTTGAGGAAAGATCTCACTAAGTTGCCTTGAAATTACGATCCTCCTGCCTCCATCTCCTGGACAACTAGATTTCTGATGGACAACTCAGATCAATTCGTGGCAGCTGTCTGCAGAGCTACTATTACAAAAGATTCTGAAATTCAGCGGGAAACATCATACCATCAATGTACCCATGGCCTTGGCTTTGAAAGTGAACAGTGAGGCTCTGAGACACCCATTTGCCATCTCTGTTTTGGTCCTCGTATCAGAAACATAGATCCAATGGAAGAACCAAAAATATCCTACAGCTTTTCTTAAAAGAACCAATTCAAGAGGCACTGGTAACTCAAAATATGACAGAACTTATTAGTTCTTGTATAACAGCCGTACAGAAATGTTTATGTGAATCATTTTAGGATTCAGCATTCTGAAGAATAACGTGCTCATTGTAACCACTTCACATAGTGTGGGCATGTGCCCAGAAATCAAGACAGATGTCTATTTACCTTGTTTTATTATTATATTTATATTGTTATAATTCCTACTTATTGGCAGTAAACTGTTACCATGTTTACTGTCTTTGTACAGAAGAGAAGATTTCAGAGAGAAAAGCCAATGTAAACATCTATTTGCACAAGCACTTGAATAGGATATAAGTTTGAGTTTAATATTTAATTTAGTAAATTTCTGCTTCTCAATAAAGATACTGATATGTACAGTACTACCATCCATTCTGGTGTGGAAAAAACCAAATGATACTGTTCCGTACCTAGAGTTCATTGGCAAGAAAGGCAGAGGACTGCTCCGTCCACCGTAGCAGGATTCACACCACTGGCTAACTTTCCATTGGTGCAGCATGGCGTGCCTGGCTCAGCAGATACTCGCACCTTCACAAAGCCTCGCTGCCTGCTTGGGTAGGTTTTCCATAAATACACAATACAATTCAACCTTCATTAATAATAGAAAATGGCTAAAAAGGAATCTAGCATCGAACAGGTTGAGAGAGAGAGAAAACTCATTTCCAGCAGGTGTCTTGATACAGGTGGACAGAATCTTCACAGCCCGATGCTGTCAGGATAGCGGGGGCTTTCCAGCGAGCTAAAAGCACTTAGTGAGACAGCATATGTGTGAGACAGGAGGGGAAAATTAGCACAGTCTCTCTCAGCCTGTCTAGGGGTAAGGTCTACACAAGGGAGAACACTGCAGCCCCCAGAGAAATGAGAAAACCGGTTCATGAAACACGTGGGGTAAAACTCTAGAGATTTTGTTTTGTGTGTCTGGGGCTACTGATTACATAATATTGTTGCCACACATCAAACAATGGCTCTTTCAGGTCCTAGATCAAGTTTCACCTCCTAAGCAAGCCCTACCCTAACCCTAATGTTAATTTTGACCTTCTAGAATGAAGCAGTACCTCTGTGCCATAATCTCTCATCACACCTGATATCATGGCCCTGATGATTCAAAATAATCTTGTTATTTTATTTATTTAGCCTCCCAATCTCCTCCCATCTTTACCCCCAGTAATGCAAGTACCCTGAAGAGAAGGGACAGTATTTGCTTAGTCCACATAAACACCTGGCACAGAGCAGTTCAGTTTTGATTGCACGAATGAATTCAGCAGCAATTATATCTACTATAATCATGACTGAATATTTACCATAAATCCAAGCCTGCCTATAGACCAGTGTATTCCATCAACCTAAAGAGGGTCACAACTATTAAGTCTTCTAAAGTCATATGTTGTATAATACATTTACTGCTCTATGACAGGGATATGGGTAACTTCATGCATGGGCTGCAGAGCATAACATTTTGTAATGACCATCATTCGTCCTGGAATACCCTCATTAGAGGCACAGGAGTAAGTGGTAAAAAGTAACCACGGTGAAGATGAAGCATGTTTTATCTGCCTGTATATCCCATCTGGTTTTTCCAAATGATTTCATAACAGAATAATCTACTCTTCTTATCACCTTTACAAAACCACAGTCAAAACCTGGCAATGAAGCCCTTGACTGCCACAGCAGGGTGAAGCCCACATAACTGATCTCTAAACTGTCAAGCAAGAGCTAAAGCTTCCCAGAACTGGACATGATGGCAGGACCTGCAAGCCCACCCTCTTCGTCCCTCTTCCCATTAACGTTTGGATTTCAAGAAGCAGAGTTCTCTGAGGATCCCAGAGATAGCTGGTGTCCCCAGTGTGTCAAGACCAAGAAAAGGCAACAAGGAAGGCTTCCAAGAAGCATTCGGGAGGAACTCACTGAAGTACATCTGGTCCCCTGTGACGTGAACAGATCAGAATGTCTGAGTCGGATGCGAAAGTTTCTGCAAATGAATAAAATGAGTCAGGAAGCAAGTACTCCTCCTACACGTGCGCGCACACAACCCCCAAGCCCTTCCTAACCACTAAGTAAAAAGAAGTTTCTAAAATGTAAATTAATGAATATCTCCTACACGTATGTGAAACATGCTTCATTTGAAGAATATATTTCTAAACCTTTCAGTGATTTGTTAAACTGATATTTGCCAAGATCGTGTGATTTTTTTTTTTTTTTGGTCTCCAAATACTCAAAAGGATTACTCACTATAGAAGACTACAGTCAGCCTCATTGGTACAGTATTTGTGAGGCATTCCATTAGAGCAGCTTCTTTCAAAGGAAAAGGTAAAGAACACAGTTATCAATATTAAAACCACCTTTTAAAAAGGTTATATTGATTTCCCCCACTACTCTCATTCATCAATGCCAGTACCAGCTTGATGAAGAGGTCACTCTCATGTAACAGCTTAAATTGATAATCCCCAAATGTACTTTCCCAATTTTCTATCACCTCTCATTCTGTGTATTTTGCAACTCAACTCAGAGGATCAGTTAGGAAAAGGCTGAGAGTGATTACAAACATCCAAATGAATCTTTCCACTGAGCTAAGATATTCTAAATGTGTTTTAAATATGAGGCAATTATTAGTTTCTATTGAAGTAAGTGAATGTGATGCATTATAGTTTGTTCAAGCTAAAATAAATCTTCCCACCATCAATATTACAAAACAAGGACAGCAGGAACTATTGCAGCTTCCCCTTCTGTAGAGCACAGAGAGTTTGAAAATGTGTGCAATGCCACACAGTCAATATAAAGTGGGGTCCCAGCAAACCAGCTGTATATTCTTGATCTTTATGCCATCTTGCCCTCAGGTATCTGTCACCCAATTTCCTACGAGTTGACCGTTTCACAATGTCTTTTTCTAATACACACTGCATAGCAAAGGGTCCCTCGGCAAAGTTCTCGGAGGCTTCCCAATATGAGAAGAACAGAGAAAAATAGTAAAGATCACTTCTGGAAATCTCTACAAGTCAATTTCTTCCATCCTTCCCCTCAGACCACATTTTTCCTTTTCTACCAACCCATGCAGAGCTTACTTGCCTATAAAATCCTCACTAGTCCACACAGAGAACCACTAAAAATATGAATAAAGAAGAATCTCGACTTTCTAGGAAGACAAGCTTTTAGACATGAGGAACTAAGTTCTCTATCACCCCATTTAAACTTGAAATCACAGGTAATCCTCTTTTGGCAATCAGAAATGTAGGCATGAGAGTTCAGGGAAGCCGTTAATTAGATTTCATCTTCCAAAGCCAGCCTTTATAGATTCTCTGTTCAATAGGTATTTAGGAAACATTGTCAGCTTTCTCCCCCAAGTAGTCTGGCTTTCATAAAATTATGCTGCAATCGCCAAGAGAATACTAAATCTAGAATCTAGCACTGTAATGTGTGGGGTCTCATATTAGCTTTCTGACTTCAGGACAGTATTTAAAAGGCAAAAAAGGAAAAATATCTTACAAATGAAAGTAAAACTCTAAAGTAGTTATTTTTTTTGAAGAGAGGTAGTACCTAGCATCTCATCTCTAGAAATAGCCTCAAATTGGGTAAATAGACTCAATTTAAAATCTTTTATTGTCCCCTAAAGTATACCTGTACTTTGTTTTTGTTCTGTTGTTGTTGTTTTTCAGGTAATATAGTGTCACATCCTATCTCTGCTTTCTTTTTTATTTTTATCTTGATCAGAAAGCAATGTAGGACAAAACAGCAGAGTATAGGTATCTGATCTCCAAGAAAAAGTTTCCAAAACATGTGGATGCTATTTCATCTAAACCTTTAAAATTTTCTTGCCAAGTTTCCAGATTCCCTCTTTCCTTAATAATAGGAATCCATGAATTACCTATCATATTCAAGGCATGTACTTCTACTAATATTCACAGCTCCTCAAAGTATTTTCATCTCCATTTTACAAGTGAGAAAACAGTTCTAGAAACATTAAAGCCCTACAAAAAATATACGACAGAGCCGAACCTGTGTTTGAATGAATCCAAAACTAAGACTTCTCCAGGTATCGGGGTGCTGGGTTTTGGGGGAGCCATTGCCTGAAAGGAAGTTTCTTAAGTGCCCATGCCCCATTCATACCTCACCAAACAAGACCTACAGGAAGGCTTGGGGAACTAAGAGACAAACCTCAAAACTTGGGGCCGGTGAGACGGCTCAGCGGCTTAAGCGCCTGCCTTGCAAGCGCGAAGACCCGAGTTTGACTCCCGGAACCCACATACGAAAAAAAGGGGCCGGTGATATCGCTCAGCGGCACGGGTGCCTGTTGGCGCGTGAGGTCCTGAGGTCGTCCCCCCGGTACCCACAAAAAAAAAAAAAACCTCAAAACTTGGGTCTGCTTACTCATTTCTACCACATGCATATCACAGGTTCTCCTGATCTCAAACAGAGAAGCTGATAAAATCAGGGAGAAAAATGACAAAGACTTTTAAAAACCTCAAAATGTTAAACAAATTAAAGGTAGTTTTCCTATCCTCCTAACCACAGATAGAGTTTTTTAAAATGACATTTTAAAGACAACAAAAAGAGGCTATTATCTCACCATCCAATTAACCCTAGTAACATTTTTTAAATGATATGCCTTAGGAAATGGTTATTGTGCACAGAGGCACGCAATGAAAATAGAGCTAGACCTTTTCCATAAAGGACAACTAGTATGTTTTTAGTGTTCATTTCCAAGAGAAAATGTATATAGATATAGATATGATCTACATATATATATTCATATACCAGCAAATAGTGTAAATGTATGTGCATATGAAAAGCACTTTGCACAATTCTCTAGCATGTGATTTGAAAGCAATAATATCAGTGCTTTACAAGAACTAAGCTGGCCAGTGCTCACCCATTGCCACAGGCAAGAAACATTTGCCAAGAAGGGGCCAATCTGATTAGCCAGATTCAGGTTATGATTGCAAACCAGAGAAACTACTAAAATCTCTCTCTCTCTCTCTCTCTCTCTCTCTCTCCCTCACACACACACACGCACAAACACACAAACGCACACACATGACAGCCAGGATAGCTCAGCAAAATTTACATTAAAAATAAGTTAATCAAAAACAACAAGTTATGGTGCAACCACTGTGGAAATCAGTGTGGAGATTCCTCAAAAAACTAGGATTGGAGGTCCCATTTGACCCAGCTATTCCCCTTCTGGGTATCTTCCCAGAATAATTAAAAACATCATACCGCAGTGATATATGTGCACCCATGTTTATAGCATAGCACAAGTTGTAATAGCTAAATCTTGGAAACAACGCAGATGCCCATCAACCAAGGAATGGATAAAAAAGATGTGGTATTTTTATACAATGGAGTACTACTCAGCCATAAAGAAGGATAAACTGGAGACTTTTATAGGTAAATGGATGCAACTCGAGACCATACTCATAAGCGAAATAAACCAGATGCACATGTGTAAACATATTGTCTCCCTCGTGTGAGAAGCTGAAAGAGTAAGATCTAAAATGTACAACAGATACTGTAAAATGGGAAGAAACTATTCAAAAGGAAAGAGAAACTGGGATGGGGGAATGGAGAAAAGAAGGAAGGGAAAAGCAAAAAAAAAAAAAAAAAAAATATATATATATATATATATATATGGTAGTTAACATAGATACACTACTAATTTCTCTTAGTTCATTGAAAAGAAAGTTTTGTGCTAATATTGTTTGGACAGTTGAATGCTGATATCTTGTACTCTGAGTAACTAATTTAAAGATAACAATATGCAATGTATTAACAATTGTTACCCTCCTATTATGTTGTTTTGAAATTTTGTTCTATTTCTTTCGCTTTAAAATAAAAATTAAAAAAAAAAAAACTCATCTTTCACAATGTAACCTCAACAACTTGGCTTCCTGTTGGAATGAACATAAGCAATGCCGATGAGCACACTGCTCAAAGCGACATGAAGTTATGCGAGGGACATGAGGCTACACAGTGCTGGGGAGATTCAGTTACATCCTCTGGCTTTCCACTAATGCCCATGGCAGCTCTAGCATCTTCTGACAGATCCTAAGAAATCAGGGACTCTTCCATCTAAAGTGAACAGGGCTTCCCAGGAAGTGTCTCAGAAGCCTCCTGGAGATAGGAGGAGTGCTGAGAGAAGTAATTCTGCTTCTCTGTGCTCCTAACAACCAGAACTTCATCCCCATCTGTAAACCATGGATCCTGAAAAGACTGAAGTTGATAAACACACTCAAATCCTAATAAACATGTAAATAAGTAACAGAAAAGTACCTAGATCTAAACAATAGCACCACAAGAGTGTGATCTGGGTTATGACATGTCGACATCTGTTTATATTCAAAAACTAACATCACTTAAAAACATAAAAACCCAGCGAGGTTGTTCTTACACAAGCATCCAGGAATTGTATTCATTAGATGTGAGCAATGGCTTGCTTCCTTCCACAAACTGATTTTAACAGTTATGTGTTCACAGCATCACATGGGTCAGATGAAGGAGAGAGAACTTTCCAGAATATCTAGCTTTGTGTACACAACAATCATCAAGCAGAAAATTACTCTAAAGGAATCTCTCAATTTCTCTCTCTCTTCCTCTGTCTCTACCTCAGGTCACACAAGTCCATCTCCACACAAGGTAGGCAGGATTCCAGGGTTTCATGGATGTGCCATTTAAGTATCCTCTCTGGTGCTTTAAAAGGTTTCCCCTCTGCATGGAGTCTTGGAATGAAAGGATCAACCGGCTCCTAGCCAGAAGAGGAATTCTGGGAAATTAGTGGGGATGGGTCGCAGAGACTCTTCATCTCGTATTCAGACAACTTCACTAGGAAGCCAGGCAGAGATGAATGACTGAAATGGAACTAACTTGAAATAAAACAACAGACAAAGCAAGTAAGAGGCATATGCCAGAATTCCAAATGATTGAGCAACCTTGCAAAAGCTACTGATTTGAGTCTCAGTGTTCCTTTCTGTAAAATGGGGATAACTCCTACCTAACAGAGTTACTGAGGACCATAGGGTGACTAAGACAATGTTCCCACCAAGTAGACACTCAGCAGTGTTGGGCAGAGCACACTAAATGCGGCACACAGCAGCTGAGTCTGCATGTCCTGTAATCTAGGAAAAGCAAGTAACTTCTTTCCCTAGATGAAAACAAAACTCTCAATGAAAAGATACTATTGACATCTGACCACCAAAACTAGGCAATAAATTAGTGAATTAGCAACTTGGATTTATGGTGATAAACCTGGAAGCCAGAAAGGAAGTAGTTACTAACGTGATCAAATGCCCATGTGTTCTTAATGACTACGGCCACACCTACCTGTGCAAACTTCTTTTTGGTGCATTAAAAGTTCATGATGTTTAAAGACAATTTTTCTTGTACCCTCTCAGTCCTGTCATGTCTTCGGGTTCAAATATTAAAAAAGCAAACTTGCTGAGAACCTTCTTTCTCATCTCTTGCTAAAGCTCTTTGTCGCAGTGCCAGCTCACATGAGACTTAAGGGAGTGAATGAAATGTCAGAGAAGTTCTACCTGCTTAGACAGGCCTAGAATAATGAAGGCAAGTCTGCCAAGGATGCCTACAGAGGTCAAAGCACTCACCCATGTGGGAAGGAGGTCAGTGATACATAAACCAAAGAAAAGAGATGGGAGAAGGGGAGGTCGCTGCAAAGAAGGAACGCATGTGGGCCTCTTCCTACAGCAAATGAAAAAAGTTCAAGAGAAGACTGACTAGCACATTTGTAGGCAGAAAGTTACAGACACACTTTATCCAACAGACACTGTCACCGACTGCTCCTTTGAGGGGTGTAAGAAAGCCTGTGGCAGGAAGCTTACAAGTTCAAACGCAGCCTGGGCAACTTCCTGACTTGACAAGTCCCTGTGTCAAAATGAAAAATAAAAAAGGGGCTGGGGATGCAATTCAGTGAGAAGGTCTTGGGTTCAATCCCCAGTGCTATAAAGAAAAAGAAGAAAGGAAGGAAGAAAAAGAAAAAGGGAAGAAAGCCTGTGTCTTTGGGCATAGCTTATTCATGGTGTCACAAAGCTGGCTGACCTCCAAGGTCACTTGCAGACTATAAACTTAGGAAGCTAAGCTAAATCAGTATCTTTTACATTAAGCAAGACTGGTGGTTCAAGCAATACAGTGTTCTTCTCTGGTGTACTACCTGAGTTCTCAATCTAAACACTCACATATTTTAGAGTAGTAAAAATAGTCCCCTTCCACCACCAAAGAATAGAAGAATCACATAACCATTATTTTGTTGTTGTTACTGGTTCGGGTCAGGTGAGGCTGTTTGTTTGTTATTGTGATTTTTGTTTCTGACCTGGTGTGTGTGTGTGTGTTTTGTTTTCCACTGTCACTTCCATTATTTCCTAGATCTAAAGAGACTTTTTGTGTAGCACTTCTTAGACCAGGGGCATAGACACACAGATACATTTAATATTTTCTTTTGGTTACTCCATGAGTACACAGATCTCTGCTGAATATTCTCATTCACTTGCCAACGTTGCACTAACAGAACTTCAATGGACTACCTTAAACTTAATTCCTCCAAAGCAGCGTCCATCTAACATCTTGGTCTCAAGGTGCATCCACAAGTGAAGTAAATCAGACACACAAGCTTAAATATCACCTGGTTTCCGAGAAACCCAAAATATAAATGAAGAGCAAAATAAAAAATACATGATAAGAAGTAGGGAGATAGATCTTTCTCAAATGGGAAGAGGATCAAAAGATGGAGGGAGGTGAAAAGGAGAGAAAAAACGGAGGTGAAAAAGAATTAAGATGTGTTATATACATGTACCAACTCTCCACAATGAATGTAATCATTATGTATTGCAAACATGTGCTAATGAAAAATTAAATATGTTTTAGAAATATTAAAAAAATCCATCCATTGATTTCTCAAAACCATCTGGGTATTTTATACATCTCTCTCTGCATTCATGCCCCTGCCCCAAGAGCTCCTTGTCCCCAGCTTCTCCAGACCATCTCTGCTACTCTTCATGCTACGGGCAGGTGGCACTGCCTGGAGGATGCCCCTCCCGCTTGGTCCCATTGCACCTGTGCCTCATCCTTCATAAACACTGCTTTCAATGTAATCACTCATCAGATGTCTGACCCCCCTCGAGCTGTTAGCTCTGAGGGGGTGGGGATCTGTTTTATTCACAACTAAAACTCCAGAACACGGCATGTATAGTACATGATCAATGAATCATTTCTGATTAAAACTCAAATATTTGTTTTGGGTACTTTTTAGCACAAGTCTTAAATAAGCCTTTTATTTAATTCTGAGCACCTAAGGAAACCTATGAATCCTATTTAATATTAATCTTTTAACATGTGTACCAGCAGCAACTAAGAAAGGGCACCGACCAATCTGTATGGCATGCAAAATGATACAGATGATTTACAAGACATGTGATTTACATAAATGAAAATGACAGATTTTCACAGTAGGAAATAACAAGGTAAAAGCATATACGATAAATATTTTTGCCTTCTGAAAATGATATAGGATGAAATTTTGAAAACCAGCGGTCAATAAGCACTCAGCCACCCTGCTGGGCTCTTGTTTGCTTTTCCACCTCAAGGACCTCCTCCCAAAAGCCAGATCTCAAGCAGTCAGGCAATTTAAAGGCCAACTGGAGTGGAGAATTCATCTCTGCCCTCTAAACAATAAGCAGGACTCAACCTTTTTCACCTTTTACTTCAAAGAAATTGCAAAGTGTTTACATCCTTCCTGGCCAGAGGGAGAAATTCCAAATTTCCTTTGTGACCTGGCTCTCACTAACCCACTCTCCACCATTTAATCCTTGATGTCACTCGGTTATTATATCAAGTGCACTATTCAACCAGTTGATAATTAGTTGATTATTCAGCTAAAACCTAAAGATCAGTGCTTTCAAATCTCTACATTGCCAGCATCTTTCCTAGACTCCAGATCCTTCTTTGATTCAGTGTCCATCCTTGGGTCATCCACACATTTCAATGTCACAGCATCCATAGAATTTGTAATTCACTGAAAATAGCCTTTCCTTCTCCAATGCTAACTTGTGTTATTGGCACAAGCCTGGTGCTCAGGGCCATCACCTCCTTTGCTCTCAGCACCCCCATCTACCTGGTCTCCTTTGTAACCTCCTAGTTTTCTCTCAAATCCTTCTATACATCTGCTTTCCTACTGACTTAAGCCTAGTAATGTCGCTCCTGAATGGCAATAACTTGAGCCCTTTCCAGCTGCTGACTCACAGCCAGAATGACAGGGTGTCTAACTCTGCTCCCCACAACATCACTATTAGTCCAGAGGGATCAGATCTGTTTGGCAATCTCTGCATCTCTCTGGTGCCTAACACAACAGTCAGTCCAATGAGGCAGGCACTCTTTACCACACGAAGAAAAGAAAGCCTGGGAGACAGCAGGTACTCGCAGATTAGGTTCTGCTGTCTACCATAAATTCAAGTTAATATTTGTCTTTGGAGGAAAAGCAAAGACAATAAATAACCTAAGACTCAGACTGAAGGTCAAACCAGAATTCTACATATCACCACATCCACTCACACCCATATCCGCATATTCTTATTCATGCCGTCTCGAATTATGGAGCTATTCCAATGATAAATTATATTGAACTCTGGACAACATTTTCTTTCAGGAAGAAAACTGAAAATACAAGACACAGTCCTTCTGGATGCCTTCTAACACAAAATCACCTTCAAGCCCACTTTGTCCTTAGGAAGGGGGTTGGCTTTTAGAAGAAGAGGCTACTATCCTGGCCTGGATATGTAGATCAGTGGTAGAGTGCTTGCCTAGTGTTTGCAAGGCCCTGGGTTCAATTCCCAGCGCTGCAGATAGGTAGATAGGTAGAATGGCAGACTGGATGGATGGACGGATGGATGGAAGGAAGGAATCACAGCATTTCTAAAGAAAGCCACCTCCTACATTCACCAACAACGTTCCCCACTGGAGCAATCCATAGAAGCCCATTATAAAGCTACAGGAAGGGGACATTCTGTGTGATACAATCATATATATGCAGTCATGTCCACTTGCTCATGAAATTATTAAAGCTTCCACTACGAGTGAATGACAATAGCATTCTTCCTTTCTAATCTGGGAATTCGTCCCTCCAGAAAAATCTCCCAAAAACCCAAGTGGTCAGGAAATGAGAAGAATTTTAAATAGCTCATACTACATCCCAGGCAATCTCAGGCCTGCCTTTCAGATGCTAATATAGCAGCAGAATCCAGGAAAACTTTCCCAAGTGGAAGGATACAGAAGTTTCTGGAACCAGACTCCTTGTATTTGAATCCCGGCTCAGCCATTTTTCAAATGTGCGACCATGGAGAATCTCCTTTATTGCTCTCTGCCTTGTTTGTCTCACATTCAAATTTAAGTGCTAAGAACTGTGTCTCATTTTACTGGTGAGTGACAAAAAATATTTTTTAGCACAACACCTGACACAACATGAGTGCTCAATACTGTTAGTGACAGTAATGCAAATTATTATTACACTGGTTGAGTATCCCTCACCCAAAGCACTGAAACAGAAGTTCTTCAGATTTTGGATTTCTCAGATTTTCAAATATTTACAAATACAGCATGAAGTATCATGGGAACACATCCAAGTCTAAACATATCCATTTACTTTTCATTTATACATAGCCTCAAGGTCATTGTATACAATATTTTAATAATATTGTACATGAAACAAAGTACCGTGCCAGTGGAATTTTCTATTTGTAGTATCATGTCTGCCCCTCAAGACGTTTTGATTTAGGAGCACTTTGGATTTCAGATTAGAGATACTGAGGCTGCGTTACAATAACACCATATTAGCATTAGTGTTAATTTGACTTCCCTCCCTTGATCTGCACAAGGGATATCATGCACCACCTGTTCCCTTAAATTCTTTTTTTCTTTTTCTTTTTTTTATTTTTTTGTTTGGCTTTTTTGAGACAGTGTTTCACTATGCAATTCAGGCTGGTCTTGAAACTCACTTTGTAGCCCAGGCTCGCCTAGAGTTCCAGCGATCTTCCTGCCTCAGCCTCCGTCCCTTAATCTCTAAAAATCAGTAATTCCCAAACTTGCATGTATCACAATTCTCTGGGGTACTTAAAACAGACTGCTGTGCTTCAGATTCTGATCTGCTGCTGGGAGGGCAGGGGGTCTAACAAGTTAATCTCAGTGTAGGACCTGCTGATCTGGAAGGACAGAGTGAGAAACACTTAGGGACATCACCCTGTGAGTGGAGAACAGGTTTCAGCTCCAAATCTGCACGGCTTTCTATGGCCCCCTGCCCACCTAGAATGCCCTTTGCAGATTGCATCTCAGAAACTTCACCAATGGCTCCGGACTGAACTCAAGCATTAGAAGCTCCACAAGGCTCCCATGGCACCCCTACACAGGCACTTAAAACAACACACAGTGGGTAGTGCAACCAGTTCCAGGAGACCAGCAGTTCCTAGGTGTTTACTTCACACTTGAGACTTGGAAAGATCTTCAGTAAACAGTGACTGACAAAGAGAAATTTGGGAGAGCCAGGGGCCAAAGACATCCCCAGGGAACCAACCAGTCTAGAAGGTCTCAGATTAGAATCTAGCTGTTTGCTGGACATGTGTACCTAGAATCTTTGATGACCCGGGGATCTCTGCCACCCCATCTGGCAATGGCTTCTCCCTCAGGAGTCCACAATTCCTTTGCCTCCAGCCACACTTTGCCTGTCACTCTTTGAAGGTAAGGAAGCCTCAGTGTTAAGCTTCTCACCAGCAGGGCTCCCACAGGTACCACAGGCTGCTGGTAGTGCTGAGTATTCTCAGGAAAGGGGAAGCCAGGTTGCAAGCAGGAAGCATATCTATATGAGCATTGCTGGTAAATTGCCCAATAAGATCACCAGCTGAAAAATGACAGAAATTTCCAGCAAGTTATCTGTTTTTTCCTTCTAAATAAATATGCAACGTTATGCCCAACTTTGTATTAATTTTCTTAAATAAAGTCCCCAAATTGTTACCTTTCAGGGTTCACAAAATGTGCAACTGCCTCTGCTTCTTGGCCCTTTGGATTTCCTGAAAGTTTCCAAATTTATCACCCATTTACTCCCCATTAGAACACCTCAGCCAAGTAAAGCACACTTTTACAAACACCTCCTACAGAGGATTTTGGATACTTTTAAGGAGGAAATTAAGACGTCTTGTGATTTTACTGCCAAATGAAGATAGAGAAAAAAGTTCAAGCCAGGCATGATCCAGGCAGAATATCCTATTTGATTCTCTTCACACAGCAAAAGCCTTATCTCAACAGTTAACCGGCAACATCTCAAAGTATCTTCAATATGAACCCTTCAATTTTTGTGTATAATTACCAAAAATTACAAGGAAGATTTAGGAGAGCATGTGTTCTCCGTAACAGAAAATATCACTACACTCTAAATTCTAAAGTACTTTTTTATTTTTATTTATTTATTTTTATTTTTTTTTTGTGGGTACCGGGGGGACGACCTCAGGACCTCGCGTGCCAACAGGCACCCGTGCCGCTGAGCGATATCACCGGCCCCTTTTTCGTATGTGGGTTCCGGGAGTCGAACTCGGGCCTTCGCGCTTGCAAGGCAGGCGCTTAAGCCGCTGAGCCGTCTCACCGGCCCTAAAGTACTTTTTTAAACTCCCATTTTGTACAATATAATAACTTTGAGAATTACTTTTATAATTTACATTCACTTACAAAGTTGTCATTTGAGTTGTTATGGATCAATTACTTAAAAGTTAAATTAGGAATTTTGGGATGCCTTGCTAAATCTGCCCCTGGTAGTAACCTATACTTCTAGAGATAGGCTTAAGGAAAAATAGATTTTGTCTTTAAAAATAAATATTAGATACATTTAGGCATGAATTTATCTTTATACACAAACACAAAGTCCTTTCTAAGTAGCAAGAGTGGCCTCTATTCAGTTCACAGCCATAGAAAGAAATCAAGGAGAATTATGTTAAAAATAGGTGAATACAATGAAAATTAGCTCTTCCTTCAGTGTGTAAGAGAGAGAGAATATAGTTTTACTAATTGGCCCCATTTGGATCTGTTGGGCCCTTAAAATTATGTTAAGGAAGACACAAAATAAACTTAACCTTTAAAAAATAGCTATTCCTCTGTGTCCCAAATAGGTCACAGCTAAGCCACACAAGAACAATGAAAACAGTGCTCATTTTACTCAGGGCAGACTACTTTACCCCCAGGAGGTGAACTTTATGACTATAAATTTGAATCCTAATTTCCAGTAAATCTGCCAGATTTAGCAGTCTTCATAGCAGTGTGAAATATCAAGTATATCCACAGTGAGTTTCTAGGTCAACCACTTATATCGCACCAATTACTGGGTTGCTCCCTGCCTCGGTTTCTCATCAGTACAGGAGAATAACATCTACTTTGTGTATTTTATTCCACAAGATAAAAGTGCCTAGTAATTGATTTTTTTCTTCTTCTTCTTTTTGTGCAGTACTGGGATGGAACTCAGGTCCCTGCAAGTGCTAGGTAAAAGCCCTACTACTGAACTTCATGGCCAGCCCTGTAGTTGATTTCTAATGACTTTAAGGATGGTTTTGATAATTGTCACTGTGTATGACTGATCAGGCTTAATGACAGACACTCTTGAAAGATTTGCCTTTCCCTGCATTTAGGTATCAGTGATCAAAGAGTTGCCTGTGCTCAGGCAGATTCCCATCTGTAAGGAATTAGTGCCCTAAAACTGCCCTTTGTATCAACACCTGTGCTCACAAAGACCACATCAGCCTGGCTTTTGCAGAAGTTTGATCTCCATAGGGAATACAACAAACATGTTTAATTAAAATGCTGCTGACCCCACCCCTAAAAAAAAAAAGTTTATAGAAAGCATACTCCATAGAAATCCCTCAATAAATAGTGAAATCCTGTATGTCTGTGAAACTGGTAAAGCCCCTCGGTTCACTGAGAAGCTGTTTGGCACCTGTGAGTCCCCGCGCCAAGGGGACTTCCAGAGCACAAGCATATTAACATCCAGAGCTTCTGAAACGCTCCGACGTGCACACAAGTTCGCGCGGACGGCGGGGAGGGGGCATTCTATGTAAATCCACCCATTTGAAAGTCACCAGAACACAATTTGAATGTGACGGCGAGACTCTAACCTACAAACTTAACCTCAGACTTTCTGCCGTCCTGTAACAGCAAATGCAGCGCAAGGAGCCAGAGCTGAATCTCGCATCCCCAGGAAGAAAGCGCATCAAAGTCCCCGCAGGCGAGGGACTGACCTCTGCAGGAAGCATCCAGGCAGCGGCAGTGAGGTGACTAACGCCACTGCGCCCCGGGAGGTCTGAATGTGTGGCCTTTAAAATGCAAAAAAAAAAAAAAAAACTTTAAAATGCCTATCGCTCGCTCGCTCCTCAGCACTCCACGCCCTGAATTTCTGCTTCTGGCCCTCCAGACCCCTCTCCGACCCCGGAGACGCCTCTCTGACTCCAGCAGCCACGGGCCAGTGAGTCCTCTGAATTCCCATCCCGGCTCGCCCCCCTTGGATTGGCAGCTGACTTCCACCCCCGGGGAGAGCAGGAGCCCGGCCCGCGCGCGGAGCTGGGTGAGCCGGCGCCGCCCTCACCTGTGCCAGGCCGCGTCCCGGGGTCTGCAGAGCCGGGCGGGCGCTCGCCCTCACCTGCGCGGGACCAGCCGTGGCGGTCCCGGTCGCTGTCGTCGCTGCCCCGGAGCTTAGGGAGCAGCCTGCCGCGGCGGGGCGGGGGCATCACCGAGGGCAGCCGGACTTCCTCGCCGGCCCGCGGGAGCCCCGCCTTCAGGGGAGGGGGCGGGGCGTCACCTTGGAGCCGCCTCTGCCGCGCGGGCGCAGCTCCGCCAGGTGTTAGGAGAAGGCGCCGCGGCTCGGTGCAGGGCGCTGGTGGGGCACCGAGCAGGATAATGAGTCACTCTCCTGCCTTGGCCTACAGCAAGAGGAAGGTGTGTCCCAAAAGTCCCAAGTGAGGAAAGAGGACGAGTGTGGTTTGCACTAAACTCGTCCTCACTGATAGCCAGAGGAGTTCACTTTGCTCCAGTTGCTCCCTAAAAGATCAGGAAGCAGAGAGCAGGCTCTCTTTCTACCGCCGCAACCCTGGGAAGAGGTACTCGAGCTAGGCAGCCTAGTCCCCTGGTGCCACGTGTGCGCGATGGCACGTGGAAGCCAGCCGACCAGTACGCTTTCTGAGCCAGGTTCCGTGTCCGCAAGGACAAGGCTGGCGCGCAGGCCCTGCGGCTTCCCTGAGCACTTGGTTAATCCCCTACAGACGTTGTCCTGCGGTCACTGCCGCTAAGCTGCTTAAAATATTTGTCTTTTGCTCCTTTCCCGAGCATTCTTTTTCTTCTTCCTTTACTTCCCACTGTGATCTTACTTCAATTTGTGCTGTTTTAGTGCTTGGTCGGTTTCTTTTTCCACCTATTGGTGAGCCTGTGCAAAGCGCTGGGTGGCTTAGAAGGACACACGCAGGATGGATCCCTGCTTTGGGAAGGGGGGGCCTGGCCCCCAGGAAACAGCAGTTTGCAATTAGAGGCACGAGTTAGAGAAACAGGCTAAATCAGGCGTGAGAGAGATCTGGCGTGGTTGTATAGGGTGTTCTGGGAATGGGAGATGTGTAAACTGAGGAGTTTATTGGTGTTATTGATGATTAAGAGCTCTGGGTCTTGAGTCAGAAAGACCTCAAATTAAATCCTGGCAGAGCAGTTAATGTGTAAATGGGAGAGTTCATCCTGCCGCTCAGAATCGCAACTTTCCCTTTGATGAGGTGAAATTTAAATAGAGCTATCCCTATAGTCTGAGAAATTATAAAGCCAATCCCCTGGTGCATGAAAACCACTTCAAAAGGTTAGCTTAGGATTATACATACTAAGGTAGGAAATGGAGGTGTAAAAATTTAGAAAACATGACCATCTAGAAGGAAATGATAGAAAACAGATGCACTGTCGTTACAACTACTCATAGTAATAGCTGCCTCAGAGGGAGACAACTTTGCAGGAGTCTTGCTTGGCATGTAACGTGCTGGGATGTACAGCGGGATCCTATGTGGTTTCCGGAATCTGTGAGACAGTTAAAATCCCTGAAAGTATGGATCCAGTCTCCGGCAGAGTCAGCAAGCTGAGGCCTCTGGCTAACCTGGGCTGTTTCCACTGTGCTGAAGGTTGGGTCTCCTGCCACAGGCCAGAGGCAACCAGGGAAAATAGGGTAGAAGGAAGAAAAGAAAGAGCAATCCGTGGAAATAGCAACTGTACCTTTAAAGCTGACTAATAATACAAATGAATTAAAATAGTAAGTGAACCCACACAAAAAGCTTTCTGCTCTGACTCTTGCCCCAGTGAGGTTCCTGTTCTATGGTTCCGGCTGCCCAACCACAAGCTGAAAATGACTCCCGGCATTCTGCCCTCCTTAAAAGCTATAGAAAGTGAAACAGCTAGAGATACCCGATATCTAAGGTGATACTTCCTTCCTCCCACCACAATACCCTCCTCTGCCCAGCCTCTTTAGGTTGCTTTGTTGTTTTGATTTTGCCTTTTAATTGTCCAAACATGTTTCACCCAGGGAATAATACTGGTGCTTTTACCAGTCGAGCTTTCCTACATAACCACAGCAGCACTTAGAATAGCAGCTGGACTCATACCTGGCTGATAAATTTTTAATGCAGTGTCGCTATATGGAAATTCTTAATTTAAACAAGTTTTGAACCAAGTCTCACATTATGGGCACAGCTCAATGTCATAACTGCTGCTTTTTTTAAAAAGAAATAAAATCTCTTGAATTCATAATAGCCCTTTCTCTCTCTGGCCTTCATAATTTATAATTGCAACAAGATGTTTGACCACTCAAGAAACAGCACTATCATGAAACTACACAAAAATATGGAGATTAAACAAGACATTATTGAATAATCAATGGATCACAGAAGAAATCAGGTAAGAAATAAAAAAATTCCTAGAATCAAATGACAATGGAAGCACAACATACCAAAACCTACAGGATGCAATGATATGAGTTTTGAGAGGGAAACAAATTTATAGTTGTAAATGCACACATGAAAAAAATAGAGTGATCAAAAATAGCCCAATGATGAATCTCAAGGACTTAGAAAGAGAACATCCAAATCTGAAACTAATAGGAAAGAAGAAATTCTAAAGACCAGAACAGAAATAAGTAAACTTGAGACAAAAAAAATACAAAAGATCAATGCATCAGAGTTGGTTCTTTGAAAGGACAGGAAGAAACAGAGGAGGGGAGAAAAGGGGAAGTAAAAAGGATCCAGATGCTGTATGTACCAATTCCATAGGATGAATGTATTTACTATGTATAACAAACATATACCAATAAAAATTGCTGGGTAAAAAGAAACAGCCCTGGTGTCAGTGTCACAATCAAAGTGAAGATTTCCCACTTTCAGATACAGTTGCTTTTACACCTGAGAAAATGGATGCTTGGTTGCATGACAATCCAAAAATAACACTACCTGTTCTTTCATGTTTTAAAGGCAGGTGCGTCCTCTGCAGTCCCCATGTACTCCTTTGCTATCACCTATCCATTCCCTATCATTCAGGAACCCTGCAGTGGAGTTATCTTAGCAATGTCACCATGACTGGTTGTGTGAGCTAGGAGAGCCATTTACATGGGGCAAGTTACAGTGGCTGCAGTCACCCACAATCTATGATAACGGGTTGGAGGGGTATTCTCTAAGGAAGAGAACACCTTGTCTGCAAATGTGTGGAAGCTAGAGTTCCGACTCCTCTCTGCTCAAAGGGAATCACAGCTGGCCTCCTGGGGTCATCCTCCCACAGCCCACCATGCAGCTGATGCAGCACAGCTCCCAGTGGAAGAGTCAAGGCTACTCTGATGAATACAATCCCTTAAGTAAATACCCCAAAGAATGTTTTGTGAGCTTTGCTGGCAATGCCAACAGTGACGAAAGCAGTTAGTACCTAGCATCCTTCATATTCTTTTTCACTGGTGCTCCTCATTATTTCTGGGCCAGTAAAAACAAAAGTAGAAAAACAGCTGGGATGTAACATGCAGATCTAGACCTACCAGCAGGTAAAATGAATGTGATAGCTAAGGTAAATTTTGTTCTATTGTCCAAGAGGCAGAAGTGTAGCATGTGCTATAAGGGAGTGTGTGCACTTCGTTACATGGTATTGAAAAAATGTCATTCCTTTTATTGTTAGTGCAAATAGTCTTTGTTATTCTATTTACTCAGCATTTATTGTCTGTTGTATAATTTTCATGTCGTCTCCTTTTTATGGTGGCAGGTGTGGAGATCAAATTTAGGGCCCACTCCAGTCCTAGCTCTGTCACTTGCTAGCTTAATGTTTTTCTCCAGGTTTGGCTTTTCCTTCACAAGGCAGTGACCCTCAAAGAAAATACATCTTCTAATTATCCAGAAAGAAGCCTTATTATAAAATCTTTCTTTGGAAACCAACACCAGCATTAATTCTCTCAACAATTCTATGTAGCAAGTTACTTCAAATATGTAAACATGTACTTAACACAAGCTGATTTGTTCAAAATGCTCACAGGTAGTAAGCTACTCAAAGTTAGACTATTATATTACACTGGAGGAGAACTTTTATGATCAAGATGAGCATCTTGTAGTGGTTGCTTTAACAAGGTTAAAACTATTAAAAACATGGAAGACTTGTCTTAAAAGATTTAGCCCCTCATTCATGAGAAGCAAATTTACTGTTTCGGGTCGAGATTAGCCTTGCCCAGCAAGACTCCTTCAGCACCAATGTTTTTATGTCTGATGACAGGAATTCTCTCCAGTCAGCAAACTGCTTAAATCTTCCCTCAGACCAGGAGACAGTTTCATACTACAGGATGCAGAATTGCTGTGGCCACAGTTGCATTTTAGTGAATGGTGCTCTGTTATGTTGGCAATGGCAATAGTGAGGAACATGTGAAGAATCAACTTTGAGAAACTTGTGGAATTTGCATGAGGATTCTTGGTCAGGGTCATCGTTCTTAAAATTGCAGTACCTGTTTTAAGGTGATCCAAAGCAAACATTGTCACTTGGAAAGAGAAATCTTAGGCTTTCCCATTGCGACTGGTTTGCTGTTCTGTAGATAACACAACCCAATTTGTTTTCCTCTCCACTTGTACCACTAGAATGCTCGGACTGGCCCACTTCTGTCAAGTATTTTGAAATGCTTACTTGTGCATTGTACTTTGGATCCATATTTATCTACCTTTATTTTCCTAAATCTGAGAGTTGAAACCAGGGGAATTTTCAGGATAGGATTATGGATTCATTGACATATTCATTCACAAAACTAACATATGCTCAGCAGCTACAACCAGAACCACAAACCAGGGTGCCTACAGGGGTCAGGTTGGTGAAATAAATGCTTGACTGTGATCACGTACATACAAGAAGGGAGAGACTTACAAACAGCCAAGGACACGCCCACCTGAAGGTATTCACATTCACAAATTGTTAAAGCTGCACTTGTGGCCAGACACCAAGTGGCTAATTTGTGCATCTGACCAGCAAGGCCCTGAGCTCTATGACCAGTGCTATGGGTATAAGACAAACACTGCATGATGGTTTCTGCCCATCACTGGCCTACAGTTTGTTGTTGTTTTTGTTTTTTGAGACAGGTTCTCACTATGCAATTCAGGCTGGCCTTGAATTTGTGGGATCCTCCTGCCTCAGCCTCCCAAGTGCTGGGATTACAGGCATGTGCCAACACGCCCAGCTTGGCCTACAGTTTAGAAAGGAGGAATTATGTGTAAACAAATAAGGGCAAGGAGAGTCAGAGAGAAGAATTTTTGATGTGAGCTCTAGTAAAGTCTAGCAAGTAAGGGAACGAGGTCAAGGGCAGAAGACCAGGTTGTAAATACACAAGGGAGTTAGCAGGGACTGTAACGTCAGGCAGGTGCTGAGGAAAAAGTACTTCATAGGTGGAATTGAGCCCACTCCACTAGGATGCACACAGACTCAACTAACAGGTGGAGACCAATTCGGGGAATGAAGCCAGACCTGTCTAGCAATATATCCATCATCGTTTACTCAATTAATCAGAAAATATACACAGGGAGAAATAATAAATACAATCAGAGTTAGAACATTAACAAACTTTGGGACTTGAAAACTCCAGTCTTCCTCCGTGGCTCTGTGGGATATATAATTTGTATACGTTTTAATTCACCCAGTCTCCAATTATTGGCTGTAGTGATGACCTACAAAGATAGTATAGAATCACTAATGAATGATTACAATGTAGTCAGGAAAAAGATGGAGCCTTATTAAGTGCATAATAACAATGTTTTCCAGCTAGCTTGGTATACAATTACCTGTTTTACTGAGTGTTAGGTACATTTTACAATGACAGTTGTTGCCACTTCCCAAGAAAATCAGATCCCAAAATTGACAATGAAATAGTAAGAAGTCAGACCTTAAGTTTAAATGAATTTTTTAAATTTCCAGTGTATAGGCACACAATCTTTTCTTTCTTCCCATTAGATAACACCTAACTATAGGAAAAAATATACATTCTGTAAGAGCATATTCTTTGAAAAAGTATATTTGCCAAGTTTGAACTTTCTGTTTGGCTTCATTTTAAAATGAAGAATAATGAAAACCTTATCCACTCAAGCACAAAATATGCTTTGGTTTTCTGGGGATTGAACCCAGGGCCTTTGCATTAACTACCTCCCCTCCCCTCCACTTTTCTTTATCGTCATCCTCATCATTTTGAAACAGGGTCTTGCTAATTCCCTAAGCTGCCCAGACTAGGCTCCAGTTTGTGATCCTCCTGTCTCAGCCTCCCAGAGTGCGGGGATTATAGGCATGTACCACCACATTTGGCTGCAAAATACTCTTTAGAATAATGTTTTAAAGGGAACAGAGTTTCTCGGCTGATTTGCTGTCAGACATCTGTAGTTGTCATTTTGAACATTTTACGGTGACCTTTCCACCCACCCTAGTGCAGGTCATGACCTGTTTTCTTATCCCTGACGGTTTTTGGTGAACCTAAGCCTTACTCAATGAATTTGCAAAATGTGGTTCTACCTCAGTGCTTCTCATTTGAAAGTCCCAGCATATCGCAAACCACATATGCTTCACCCATGCACATTCATTGGTAAAATATGCTCAGGAAAACCACCAAATGAGGGGGGAATCCAAGATGCATGCGAACACAGATTAATCCATGCTGGGTCTTTGTTCAGTTTTGAGTCTATAATACTTCATTTCTGACGAACTTCCTTCTCCAGCAATGAAAGCTAATCGTTTCTCTTGAGAACCAGCCAGATCCCACATCATGTTATTTCACCTGGCAGGCTGTGTTTTAGTACATTCTTGAATTGTGATCTTGTTAATTACAGAATATTTCTCTGAGTGCCAGAAATAGACTCAAGAGCCAGAATTTAATATTATGTGGAGACATTGTTCTCTATAGCTGTGAAGTGCCTGTTTTTGCAAGGTGCACTCAGGGGCCTTGTGTCCCCTGAAACCTAGAAACTTCCACAGTCATTTCATGATGACAAACTGCAGGAGAATAAAGGGCTGAATTAACAACACCATGAGAAGTGTGAGCAGAAATCAAAAGGGTGGAAATTAAAAATGAAAAAGCCAGTGATCAATGAACAGTAGGGGAAACAAACTGGAATTTAAATTGGCAAGGGAAAACTTCCATAGACAACCAGGACCAGAAGATCAGGAAATGTAAAAATAAATAAGATAGAGAAATAGGTCAAAGGGCATGGTCAGATGATATCAGAAGTGATTATCATGGGTCAAACATAATCAAAGTTCATACTGTGTGTAACTGTAATGTAAATAGTCAGATAAGAAAATGGATTTTCCTTCTTGGAATCACACCTCCCTCAAGGTGTGGGTGTCGCTGCAGCATTTTGAAATGTAGCAATACTGTGCTTAATGAAGGGATTCACAGTCTACCCTTGTCTTTTAACTGACTATATTATTCTCTGAGACTATGAAAGCTCATTAGCTCAATTCTGTAAATGCAACTCAGGTACAAGCAAATGCCCACTGTTACTAAGAAGGCTATAATATTAGAAAGAGTTATTTGTAAGAATTGATGTTTTTTGTTTCCATACACAATATCTCCCCAACATGAGCTCCCAAAAATAGAAGTTGCAATTACGTCTGTGGGAAAAAAGTGTCTTTGATTTCATCAGTGTCTTTGTTCTTGTTGTCTCCCGCTGCCTTCTGTCCATAATTTCCTATACACAGCCTCTAATTTCCAATGACTCCTACAATCTCACTCATTTTTTCACCCACCAACTTTCTAGAAACAAATCAAGAGAGAAATGTATTCGGATTTTATATCTTCTAATGCCAGCATAATATACTGTCTCTTAAAAATTAGTCATGCTGTCATGGTGGTATATCATTATCTACCGTAGTCACCGGATCTGGCCCTTCCCCAAACTTAAAATTACCATGAAAGGTGAATGTTCTGAATCAGTTCACAACATCAAGACAGCCATGACACTGCAACTAATTTTTTGGGAAAAAAAGAGACCAAGATGGAAGGATGGAAGTTAGCATCATTTTATAACCTAAACCAAGCAACGGCACCCCATCAGTTCTGCCATATTCTATTCATTAGATACAGATCAGAGTGTGAAGGACAGGCAGCTTCTCCCCAAGGGCACGACCAGCAGGAGGGGAATGGGGACCGACTTGGAGCCTGCCTGTCCTATCTAATTACCATACAGGAATAACATAGGTGGCTATTGAACAAATTACCCATTGAATGTCTTGAATCTTCCACTTTACAGTTTAATTTTTTTTATTTTTTTATTTATTTTTTTGTGGGTATCGGGGATCGAACTCAGGACCTCGCGCGCCAGCAGGCGCCCGTGCTGCTGAGCGATATCATGGCCCTTTTTTCATATGTGGGTTCCGGGAGTCAAACTCAGGACCTTGCACTTGCCAGGCAGGCGCTTATGCCGCTGAGCTATCTCACCAGCCCCCAGCTTTATAGTTTTAAATAAATTTGGGTCTGATAAAAAATGTTGCACTCATTGTTTCTTCAAATACTTTTTATGTCCTCCCCTTAATCCTTCTTTGGATGCCAGTTACAGATGTGTCAGGCCACTGAACCTTGACCTACTGGTCACTAAACGCTGTCCAGTTTTTTTTTTTTTTTTCCTCAAGCTTCTTTCCTCTGTATGTCTCACTTGAATAGTTTCTATTTTTATGTTCAGGTTGACTAATTTTTTTCTGGAAATGTCTTATCTGCTATTACCACAATATAGTATAACTTTCATCTCAGACATTGTATTTTTGATTTTCAGAAATTTGATTTGATACTTTTTATAACTTTTGTTTTCCTCCTAGTTTTCATGATTTTCTCTACTTTGCTGAAAGTAGAGAGTATCTCAATAATTTTGTTTTATTTTCTTTGTCTCTTCAATCTACCATTTCCCTTCTGGGTTTCATCCAGTTGATTGATTTTTCTACTTGCGGTGGTTCTTTTTCCTTCCCTCTCTGCATGTATGGTAAATTTTGATCAAATGCCATACAATGTGAACTTTATGTTATCGAGGGCTGACCTCTTAAAAATTATCATTTCTTTAATATCTGGTGCCACTTTTTACAGATAAGTTACTTGGCAAAAGATTGACTCTCTGGAGGTTTTTTGAAAGTCTTATTGAGTATGTCCATACAGTTTTGGGCATGGGGTTATAACCTCTGACAATCCCAGCCCATGTTTTAGGAGATCTTTCCTTCCTATCTATAGGAACTTGAACTATTACTGGCCCAGGCTGAACTGCAAGGATATTTTATACCTGCTTTTTTTCTGATGTATTCCTAGACATGAACTGATTAGTGTTCACCTAAACATTGAGAGGAATATTTTTGTAGCTCTTTCTCTGCTCTGTCTATAGACTTTCCCTCTCTCTATTCTCACCCACAGATTATTTCCTCTTGCTCCCCCTAATCTTTCCTCAACTTGGAAAATCTACCAACCTTTGTTTGGTGTCCCCATTCTGCAGCCTAGAAAAATCTCCAGACACTAAACTGAGACAAATTTAGGGCTCACTTCACTTATTTCCCTTTTCTCGGAGATCATAGCACAGGATTGTCTACTGTCCAAGCCTGAACATGCCCCTGTTTAGAGCACTGTGGTGGTGGTTGTTCTTGTTGTTGAATGTAGGGGAAGACAAATCTAGTCTACTTTATACCATTATGGCCAGAAGCTGAAGTCTAGTACTGTACTGATTTAACTTGATCTCAAATATGTCCATAATTATTTATATCACATTTTATTGAATATTAGACAAGTGAGTTGCCTGATTTTTGTTTAGTCACAGAGAAATGCACTGGGAGTCAAAATGTCTGAGTTCATCAGGTGTATGGGCATTTGCCTGGAATCTTAGCACTCTGGAAGGCTGAGGCAGGAGGATCACAAGTTGGAGAAGAGCCTGGGAATTCAGTAAGACATTGTCTCAAAATAAATTTTTTAAAAACTGGGGATGTAACTCAGTGTGATGGCTGTGGGTTCAAACCCCAGCAAAAAGAAAGAAAGAAAGGAAGGAAGAAAGGAAGAAAGGAAGAAAGAAGGAAGGAAGGAAAGAAAGAAAGAAAGAAAGAAAGAAAGAAAGAAAGAGGAAAGAAAAATATAGCTGAGTCCATAACTCATAACTTAATTTTTCAGCAAAATATAATGTCATTTTTCAGGCTATCAATTTCTTGAGACTTAAGCAGATCAAAGATTCTTAGTATTTTCACCCAAGGAATTTACTGTATTACTATTATTATCTTCAACATGGTTACATTGAATATCTTTCTGACAGCTTTAATAAGAGAGTCCAGCAACCAAAATTCTTCTAATGTCATCAATGCTCAATCAGGGGTCTGATGGCTGTGACATCATCAGTATTGATGCACTGAGTGGATTCAGTTGCAACCAAAAGTAAAAAGCAGCATCTTAGATGATCTTATTATGGGCAATAATCTACTTTCATTAAGCCTCTGTGGGTCTAGCACATAAATTTTATAAATCTTTGCCTCAGTACTAAAGAGTATCTTTTCAAAAGTTGCAGTGATAGTTAAGACTTCACACAGCCGCCTCACTTTCAAGGTGGCTAATTGTTTGCAGAGTCAGCTGGGCAAATTTCCAGTTCCCAATGACATCAAGCAAAATTTCTAGGTCCTGATTCTGCTTCTCATTCTCTTTGGAATATATCGAGAATGTGCTGATGTTTGCACTCAAGACCTGACAACATCTCCTTACATTTTTTGACTCATATAACCTAAAAAAGTGGAAATTAGCCTACCAAGTATGAAATCAGTGGACAACTTTGCCTCCCCAGGTAACTGGCAACAATCAAAGATATGACTCATAATACAAAGCACCCTCATGCATCTTTCGTTTGTAAGGACAAAGGTACGGACACATCATCAAAGGGTTCCTGTAAAGTTAGCAGGTTCTCTGTTACTGTCTTCAGATTAGTAACTCTAGGATATCCAAGCCGTCTCTGCTGCCAGTGCTCTTGGCCATCCCAAACCCAGCTCAGTGTTTCCTATTACATAACAGGACCTAACCAGTTCTGGAGCCATGTGCAGCTTAAACAAAATCAGTCATGCAAGTTTACCTTTCCAATTAAAAGTGTTTCCTATTATCCATCCATAAATTTTCATGAAGTTACTATTCAGGCTTTGATTGAACATTTCTCTTTTCCGTTTACCTAACATAGTCTGTAACCTGAACAAGATTTCAAACATGAGACTCTAGAGATGCATAGTACAGTTTAGTTGTGTGTGTGTGTTTTACATACACTGGAGAGTTAGGATGATCATATTGAGAACAACAGCAATAAAAGTCAATAAACTATTAAAACCAACAATATAGTATATGAGCTCAAGCTCGAGCCCTTATTAATTGGTGGCCTTGAACTAATTAACACCCTTTATATGTGAGTTGGGATCTATTTTTCTGGATTAGTGTGAGGGTGATATATATTTTGAATATATCTGAGACAAAGTAAATTCTCACTAAATTGAATTGATGAATGTGTGTGGCAGTGATGTCCCTGATGATGATGACAATGATGATAACATTCATGGGTGTAAGTAGTTCTTTTTTTTTTTTTTTAATGTGGGTTCCGGGAGTCGAACTCAGGACCTTGCACTTGTTAGGCAGGTGCTTATGCCGCTGAGCTATCTCACCGGCCCATAAGTAGTTCTTTTCTTAAATTTGTAAGATTTTTTCCAACATTGTATCGTGAAAGTCTCAAACATCCAAAAAATTTGTAAACTTACCATGAAAACTATATCCTTTACCTAGATTCTGCAGAATATTTTGTTATATACCTATCCAGTTCTATATCTTTCTATCCATCAAGTAACATGTTTAATTTTTGACACTTTTCAAAGTAATCTGTAGAAATTATTACACATCCTTTATGCACACAACTAACTAGAGTTCAACATTTTTTTATTTTGCTGTAAATATTGTATACATTTAAATGTACAAATCATACATATAAATCCACTGATTAATTCATATGGCTCTGGTACCAAGAGGACATTATCTTTCTCCTCTGAAATTATATCATACCCTTCCTCAGTCAATATCTGTCTTGCTACACACACACACACACACACACACATTCACATAGGCAGAGGGTCTACCTCAGGTATGACAGTTTACTTCATCACATATTAGTTTTGTCTGCTCTAGAAAAATAAATAGGATAACACTTTTGTGTAAGGTTTTTTCTCATTTCTCATAATGTTTTATTTTTCACAACTCGTAATGTTTTTGACATTTATCCATGTTGCTGAGTGAATCAGGAGTTTGTCTTTTTTGTACTGTGTGATAGTCTATTGTATGAATGTATCACAGTTGGCTCTTTTAGGTCTATTGATGGACACCTGGTTATTGTCAGTTTGGGGCTATTATGAGTAAAGTTACTAAAAATATTTTTGGATAAGCATTTTTATGGACATGTATGTCTCTTTATCAGGCCTTGATGCCATAGAGATTGATTGTCTTCCCATCTTTCTTATTCCCCAAATGCCTACAGAACAATCTTCACACATCCCCTCCTCCATTTGCACATGTGACAGCAAGGTCACCGAAAGAACAAAAGAAAAGATGAATTGTTTGGCTCCCATACTGGGGGATAACAACAGTGCAGATGTCAAAGGTTTGGATTTTTCCCCATGATTTTGTCAAAAATTTCCAGTCTTATTCCTAGAATGAACTGAGATTCTAGCTGTACTTTTTACCCAGTTTATCTAACATGGTGCTTACAACATTTTACTTGAAAAATTTTATAAAATAGCTTGTTAGAGTCAAGAACTCAATGGTTTAGACAGTTAAAGTCTGGATAACACTGTACAAAATTTTAGGGACTTTGACTCCAGAGTGCTGGCCTCAGGTACACTGGTAACGTCACCTATCCTCCTACACTTCTACGCTGCATTATGATTTTTAGCCCTTTCTTCAAAGTGCTGTGATGGGCCATTTGAAGCTGAAAGCTGCTCTGCTCCCATCTATTTGGAACTTGGAGTTGATGCCCTGTTCCAGAAAGAGGACTACATTGGGGATGGGAGACCTGAGTTCTAGAAATGCTTTTACTGTGCACCCACCATGGCACTTTGGAAAACCCTTCCGTGACACTCAGTGGTTTCAGCTTTCCAGTGACAAAGTGAGCAAAGGAGACTCAGTGACCATTAGAATACAATAGGAATTAACAAAGGCAATTTAAAAATGTTGTCCCAGTTGAAATCAAATAATGACATTCTGTGTTATCTTCACTTTTGAATTGCCTTAGGATTGTTGAGCCATTATGACTTTACCTCAATTCCACAGTAATTGTAAGAGTTACTTTCACTCGTGCTTGACTCAACTTCATATTCAAATAACTCTCAATCCCGGGGTCACGCACCCAGCATGCTGGGATTCAACCTGGGTTGGTCTGAATGTAAAATCGGTGATCTTCAGCCTTTCCCTTGGGCCTGTGGCATGCTCCAGACATCTGGGGGGAGTTGGCAAGTACACAATAAGGATTATTGCTGCTAATGACAAACCACCTCCACATAGAGCCTCCCCAGCATCCTGGAAATGGCAGATTGCTTCTGTCTGTGCAGCCACAAAATCTCTGCATTTCCTCTGAAGTGAGAGTCCAACAGTGCTGCTAGGCTCTGGCCCCTAATGAATAAGGCTGCCGCTGCTGCTCATGGAAAATATTGCTGCTTTTGCAATAGAATTTCTCCCTTTACTAAGAGCTCTGAGAAGATCATCAGTAGACAGTTCGATGTTTTTATTCTTTCTTTTTCTTTTTTGCACTTCAACTCAGGTTGGGAGATTTCTTTCTTCTAACTGCAAGCATGTTTGAAATCTAGTATTAATTCTATTTGATGAACATTCACTACACATCTTTTTCAATTACATTTTATTAGCACATGTTGATATTGTATAATGGTGGTGTTTGTTTGGGGAAGTTGGTAAATGCATTTAACATATTTTAATCAACTTCTATCCCATTATCACTCTCTCCCATGCCTCCTACTTCCTGCTAATTCTCCTTCCCCATCTCCAGAAGTTTGCCACCTTAATCAAGATAGGCATAGGCAATGCAGAGATGAACAAAATACTATGCATGTCCCTGTTAAAGGGTAATTTTCCAAAAAAAAAAATAAAATAAAATATGGCTACATATAGATGGGAAGTGAATAGGTATCAGAGATTTTTATCTCATTATAGACAAGGGGAGAAATTTGAGATATTATAACCCATTCCAAAGGGGAGAACAAAACACAAATTTATATAGAATCACTAAATTTTGAAGTGAATTTGCAAATGAATGGAAAGCTGCGTTTTCCAATGGTAGAGCAAGAGTTTTCCCTCAACTGGACAGAATTAACTTGCATATCTGTGAAGAAAAGTTGTTTTGCATTGTTGTTACTTACATAGAATTTACCAAATTATAAAACAGTTCAAAGATGACGAAAAGTTGGACTCAGATAATCTGTACCAAATACTGGACTTGGTGTAGTTTTCTGTGGAAAAATAAGGTTTTCTCTATATCTTCATGAAAAAACAGGTATTGACACTTACTGGTGCCTATGTGCTGTCACAGAGCTGAACACTATGAAATCCTCCTGGGTAGCTTAGAAGACGAGTTAGTAGCACTTAATTTTATGATTATGAACACAACAAATGGAAATATGTCACACAGTGCGAAGTTGGAGAAATAGGATGTATTTATATGTATATCTAATGACTCCAAAGACTACTTTTCCACCTGCAGCTTACTGCCTCACAAAGAAATCAAGGCATAATATAGGGAACAGATGTGTAAACGATAGTTACCTGCTGTGTTACCATGAATATGTGTTTGCATAATACCAACACAGGAAAAAATACCTCTGCTTGTATAGCTCTTCATGTCTCATAGACATGGGGGCTTATCTTTTTCTAAAGATATTGAGAGCTAGGCATGGTGGTGTATGCCCATAGTCCTAGCACTCTGGAAGGCTCAGGCAAGAGAATCTCAAATTCAAGCTTAGCTTGGGCAATTTAGCAACTTAATGAGAATATCTCAAAATTTTAAAGGGTAAAAAAGGGGCTGGGGATACAGTTCAATACAAAGGTTCTGGATGCATTCCCCAGTACCTCCCTGCTCCACACACACACACACACACACACACACGAGACTACAATTTTTCTTAGTAGTTACACCTAAATTTCCAACTTTTGGTAGAGGAAGAAACCATAGCATTCAGAACATAGAGGAAATGAATTAAGAACCTCATCTGCCTAGATAACTTTTTTCCATTTATTCAGTCATTCTTGTGGGCTATGAATATTTTTTAGATAATTAAGTTGCACCAAGGTACAGCCATCCCTTCTCATTAATTATTTTAGAATTTTAAGGAGCTTTCTAATATTTTATAATTTTAGATTTGCATGGAGGTTTCAAAGATAGTACATACAGTTCTTATTCCCCCATTGTTAATATCTTAAAACGCCATACCACATTTGTCACAATTTAGAAACTGACACTAGTATATACAATTATGTAAACACCAGACTACTTGGATTTCACCAGGTTTTCCATTAATGTCCTATTTTGAGTTTCAGGATCCAGTCCCAGGTAATAGCTTGTATTTAGTTGTCATGTCTCCTCAGTCCTCTCCATTCTGTGACAGTTTCTTTGTCTCTCCTTACTGTTCATGCCCTTAACACTTCTCAGGAATACTGTTCAGATGTCCTGCAGAATGTCTCCTCATCTAGGTGGTCTGTTAGTTTTTCTAATGATGACACTGGAAAAAAGCTAATCTCACAATGGAAAAGTATCAGATAGGTGAAATTCCTTTACTGTCATATTCTATTGAGGGCCTGCTATTGGGGGCCTACATGATCTCCACTAGTGATACCACCTTCATCCCACTGTAATTACTCGGAATTTTTAAGAAAAACTTTCGAATTTCTTTGAGAGCTTCATCACAAGTGTGCAGATGTGAAGTTTAGAGGTGGGCAATGCCTTCTGCTGTGTCCTCTGACTGTCTGCCCTGCCCATGAGTCAGTAATCTGGCTCTCTTTATAGACAGTGTCCTTTTCCAAGCAGGAAAGGACAAGAAAAACCACCAACCCTATTAAATGATGTTTGCTTTATACCTGCACAGGCCAGGCCAGGAGGAACACAGTGGCTTCTAACAGTTTACAAAAAAGCTCTGCTAAGTCTTGCCTCACCCTGCTACAGCCAGTCCTACAAACAAGGAGAGCATTCAGGAGGATACACAGCCCCATTGCAGTCGTGTAAAGTGCACAGATAAATTTTGGAACTGAGGAGTCCCAGCTGGGTTGCAGAGATGTGGACTATCCCCGACTTTCAGACTCATCCAGTGGGCTTTGCAGGGATCTCTGCTGCCCTCTTTTGCTGGATAAAAGGGTCGTACCTCACACCCTACTCCATGAATTCGTGTGGTAAAGGTGTTTTCTGAAATGCATGTACAATGGACTGAAGATAGCAATCTCTTTTTTTAAGGTTCACATATACAGCCTACCTATAGGCAGTTTTTCTTTATAAATACTCCAGATGTTAAGTGGGGAACGAAAGGCTTGCATGCATGCATTGTATCATAGAAAACAGAACTCTTATTTTTAGGTGAGTTTGGCAGGGGATAACGAACAAAGGAAAAAGATGACATTCTGTTTGTGTATTCCCTAGCTGGTTTAAAATGGGCTATGCCAACTTCCTTTTAGGATAAATACTATAGATTACTGGCTTCCATGTAAAAGGTAGAGTACTATCTTTTTTTTTTTTCTTTTATATGTGGGTACCGGGAGTTGAACTCAGGACCTTGCACTTGCCAGGCAGATGCTTATGTCGCTGAGATATATCACCAGCCCTAGAGTACTATATTGAGTAAATAAAGTTTAACATTAGCCTGGCTCTATCCTGCACTGACCTCTCACACAGGGAAGCTCAGGAGAAGACCATGTACATACAAATGGCGAAGAATTACTGCCAGGAACTGCACCTTCGCTAGACACATTTCCCGGTGGTATCTCTAGATGGACCTTGTTGAGATTGTCAGCAAAGACTGGGAAGACTTCACTAGATAGAACCATGTAATTAAATCTTAAAAATAAATCTGTTTTACCTAGCTGTCTTAGTTACTTTTCTCTCCTTGCTGAAACAAAATACCTGACACCCAAATTTAAAGCGGAAAGTCTTATTTAGCTCACAGTTTGTAGAGGTTTCAGTCCATAAGCGGCTACCTGCAAGACAGGGTGGCTTGGCAGAGGGGCATCACAGAGGAGAACAGTTCATGGTGCCCACAAGATAGCAAAAACAACAAAAGGAGGGACCTGACAAGCCTCTTTCTGTTGTGCCAAACCAATCAGTGGACTGATTTAGTGATCACCCACCCTTAATCCTAGCACCCTTAATCCTAGCATTGCACCATGAATCAATCATACACTCTGGATTCAGCCACCTCTAAAAAAGCCTCATCTAAGACTGCATGAGGATTTGGGGGGGACATCTAGACACAATCCATAACATTCTGCCCTTGGTGCAGTGAGCAGTTTGACTATTGGACCACTTTCATCATGGAAGACACTGCGCTTTGTCTTCACTGGCATAGACATGTATTCTGGATATGGATTTGCCTTCCCCGCACATAATGCTTCTGCCAAAACTACCAGCCATAGACTCACAGAATGCCTCATCCACTGTCATGGAGTTCCACATAGCATTGCCTTGGACCAAGGAACACATTTTATGGCCAAAGAAGTGAGGCAATGGGCTCATACTGATGGAATTCACTGGTTTTGCCATGTTCCTCACTGTCCAGAAGCGGCTGGATTAATAGAAAGGTGGAACAGTCTTTTGAAGACACAGTTACAGTGCCAGTTAGGTTTCAATAGCCTGCAGGGCTAGGACAAGATTCTTCAAAAGGCTGTATATGCTTTGAATTAGCACACATTATATGGTACTGTGTCTCCCATATCCAGGATTCATGTGTCCAGGAATCAAGGGATGGAAGTGGGAATGGTACTGCTCACCATTACCCCCAGTTATCTACTAGTAAAAATTTTTCATCCTGTTCCCACGACCTTACGTTCTACTGGCTTAGACATTTTAGTTCCAGAAGAGGGAAGGCTTGTACCAGGAAGCACAACAATTATTCCACTGAACTGGAAGCTAAGACTTCCCCCTGGTCATTTTGGTCTCCTCATGCCTCTAAGGAAACAAGCTAAAAAGGGAGTAACAATGTTGTCAGGGGTAATTGACTCAGACTATCAAGGGGAAATTGGACTACTACTCCACAATGGAGGAAAGGAAGAATATATGTGGAGTGCAGGAGATCCCTTAGGGAACCTCTTAACATTACCATGCCCTGTTATTAAAGTCAGTGGGAAACTACAACAACCTAATCTAGGCAGAATGACAAATGGTCCAGAGCTTTCAGGATTGAAGGTAAGGGTCACTCCACCAAGGAAAGAAACAAGACCCGCTGAAGTGCTTGCTGAAGGCCAAAGGAATACAGAACGGGTAGTAAAAGAAGGTTGTTCTAAATACCAGCTATGACCCTATGATCAGCTACAGAAATGAGGACTGTAATTGTACTATTTCTCTCCAAGTATGCTTCTAATATAATGTAACGTTGATAGACCTAATACTGGTTCTTAAGTATTGTTAAACATATGTTATAAGGTTCAAGTTGTGAAATATTAAGAGTAAGCATCACCAAAGAAAATTTACCTTCTATTCTGGGGAGGGAATTAGTATATTTCTGTTTGTATGCAGGATTGTTATAACACTCTAAGCATAATTATGAGCTTGTCTTTGTATCTGGAGACTGGTTTAAAGAAATGTGTATGGTTGCCAAATTGACAAGGGCAGGACTATGATGTCTGATTGATTGTGTCAACTTGAGAAGTTTAGTTAAGAGAAGCTTAACTGAATCAGGTCAGCAATTCACAACCTAGGGTATGGAAGACCCACCCTAGGGCGGCTCTTTGCCTAGATGGTACAAAAGGGAAATGAGGAAGGAGGAATCTGCTTCTGTTTCTTCAGAGGAGATTCAGTCTTTGCCTTCTGCTTGGACATCATCTTGTGGCTTCCAGCACAGACTCTTCAGCTTCAAGTGCAGATCCTCCAGCCTTCTGGCATAGACTCCAGCCTTCCATCGCAGATCCATTGGCCTCCTGATATGGACCCACACAGGACACCGCAGTGAGCTCCAGACCTTTGACTGGATCCTTCCGTCTCCAGTGTACAGACACCCTCTGCACTCTTCCTCATCCACCTCTGTGGAATCTTGTAAATTCGTGTACATTTGTATACCTTCTGTTTGTCTGTTTCTCTAGTAAAACACTGAATATACAGTAGGCTATTAACTGATTGAGTCAGCTTCAATAGAGAGACCAATGTAGAGCAAACTGTCAGAGCACCCTTTCACAGAACATCCTAAATGCTAAAATCAATATCACTGGGTTCAAATGTAATAAAGAGGAACACTCTAATTTAAATACGTTGTTATTAGAAATAGATCCTGCACTAGCATTTATTGTAACTCTTACTTAAAAATGCACTGAGGAATGATCAGCTTATGATTAAGTATACATTTAATTGCATACAATTTTAAAAATCTGACATATTTATATATCAATAAAACCACCACAATTAAGACTAATAACATATGTATCTATCACTGACAAATTTCTATGAGCCCTCCTTGTAATCCCTTCATTGTTTTCTGCTCCCCAGGCAATCATTAAGCTTCTTTCTATTACTCTAGTTTGCATTTTCTGTAGTTTATATAAATGAAGTCATATATACTGTCTATTTAAAAAAAATAGTATGGCTTCTTACACTCAGCAAAAATATTTTGAGATTTCTTCACATTGTAATGCAAACAAGCCAATACTTCATCCAATTTTGTTGCTGAGTAGCTTTGTTTGTATGGCTATATCATCATTTGTTCATCCATTTATCTGGTTTTGGGTATTTCAGTTCTTTCCACTTGATGGCCATTGCAAATTTCCATTAATATTTAGAGGAATAGTATTCAGTCTTCCACCATTAAATATGCTCTTAGATGTCAGCTATAGATAGCAGGATAAGGAAGTCTCCTTCTATCCCTAATTTGATGAAAGTTTCTTAAGTCAAGAATGGATTTGGGGGGCCAGTGAGATGGCTCAGTGGCTTAAGTGCCTGCCTGGCAAGCACAAGGACCCGAGTTTGACTCCCGGAACCCACATACGAAAAAGGGGCCGGTGATATCACTCAGCGGCATGGGCGCCTGCTGGCGCGCGAGGTCCTGAGGTCGACCCCCCCGGTACCCACAAAAAAAAAAAAAAGAATGGATTTGGACCTTTGTCAAACTTTTTGCTGCACCTAGGGTTATTTCTTCAAGGTAGAAGATAAATTGGTACGCTTTTTTATCCAACCTGATTGTTTGCTTTTTAATTAGTGTGTTTAGGCCATTTATATTTAATGCAATTATTGATAATATTAAGTTTAAATCTACCATCTTGCTATTTTTATTTTTCCTATTTGTTCTTTATTTTATGTTTTTATACCTTCTTTGGGATTATTTGAATATATTTGATTCCATTTTGTCATCTTGGTGTTTCCTTTTAGCTATACTACTTTATTATTTTAGTCATTTCTTTAGGATTTGTCTTGAACAAACCATGTTTACCTTCAAGTGGTATCATATGTGTACTTCCATTTGTGTACTTCCATTTCTTATCATTATGTGTACTTCCATTTCTTACCTCCTGACTCATGCTGCTGTTCTATATTATCCACAATAATTAACCTGAACAAAGGTCAATGAATGAAGTAAAATTGAAAGGATTAAAGGATGGAAAGAATAAAGAGAAGAGAGAGAGAGACAGAGACAGAGACAGAAACAAAGAGACAGGGAAATCGGACTATAATTTCCTATTTCCTATCCAAGAACTTCTGAAAAATAGATTTTTGTGACACAGTTGTGTCACAGTTATACCTTACATAATCTTAGCTAATTTCATTGGCAAAACCTGAAGTAAAATGACATGAAGTGTGTTGTAGTCTTTATTCATCCTTCTTAATAAAATTAATAAATTTTGCTACAAAAAGCTGCATCAAAAATTAACATAGCAGATATGAAACCACTACCTTTAGGAAGGCCTGCTTGCAAAGCTGGCATGAGTGACTGTGGGGATGTGGATTTAAGGATGGCTGCTGCCATTCCTTAAATCATAGAACTGTCTCACTGTGCTTGAGTTATCGAAACAAACAACAAGGTTTATGCTGAAAATCTATTTTTTCCTGGAAATCTTGAATTTTGGTAAGTGCTAGGCAGAGACATGTGTATGTGTAAAACTCTGAGAACTGAGTTTCTGAAGACCTTCTCTGTGGACATCATTTCACATGCCTAGTTACTTGTTGCCAGAAAAATTAAGTGTATCCTGCGTGACCCCCCTGGAGAGGACTCTTGGAATCTCACACCTGGTTTCCTTTGGATTTCTCCCCATAAGCTTTTCTCCTTTGCTGGTTTTCTTTGTTGCTTCTTTATATACTATTGTTGTAATAAATCATAGCCAGGAATATGACTGTATCATGAATCCTGAGTCCTTCTAGCAAATCACCAGAGCCGGATGTGGTCCTGGGGACCCTTGACATAAAAATGAGTGTGATTGATGGCAGCAGTTGCTCCAGAGTTTGACGGAATTGCTATGTAACATATGCTGCATAAGTTTTCTAAAAATCTCAAAATTCTGAATTTAAAAATACATGTCACATTTACTATAAAAAATAATTTTGCACAAGACTATATCCACAAACATGCACACAATAAATTATAAATATTTTACAGATACAAGTAGTGAAGGTTTTCCTTCACTGCTGTCCTTTCCAGGTATGATACATGGTGATACCTTGTGCCAGGATGATGATGAGGATGATGGTGAAGATGAAGGCGATAGCAGAGATAATAATAATAATAATAAACACTTCTTAAGTCTTCATGACCAGCCCCAGACACTATTTACAACCTCTACAACAATTCAATGAAGAAAATATTACTATTGCTCCTTTTTGGTTGCTGAAAATAAACTGAAGCTTAAAGAGGCTATAAAACTGGTTCAAAACCAAAGCATTCACAAATGTTGGAGGCCAGATTTAAAGCAAAGTTCATTTGGCTAGATGCTTGAGCCCTAGTCACAATGCTCCACCCCACCCCCCAGGAGATTGCTGTACATTTATTTAGCCCATTTCTCTATTTTCTTTCTTTAGCTTTGTATCCATCACACCAGATTCGCACCTGGGATTTTCACTATTCTGTGTTTCAGGCATATTTGCAGAATTCCATGCAGACTATCTGCTTCCCTCAGCTAGCACTGTCGCTTGGTAGCAGATGAGCTTTTGTTCCTTTACTACTTAACTTCTGCTGTACATTGACTCCCTTTCATGCAAGTGGTCTTGTATTAAATACTTTTCCAAGTATAGATAGAGGCAAATTTTATCAATTGAACTTTATAGTAAAAGAAAGCAAGTTGCAGAGAAGAGGGGTAAAAGGGAGTCTGGGTGGAATCTAGAACTCAGTTCTCAAACAAGGCTGGGAGTACCTAGACCCAAGAATGAGTCCAACATGTATTTAAGTCCCTACACTCAAAACTGCCTGAGAAAGTTGCTCTTCAAGGTGATTTGTAGGTGGTAGAAATATATACCAAAGGATATATGAGGAAAGGCACACAGAAGAAAGGATGCAAAACCAAGAGTTGAGGGATCTAGATTCCATCCCATTAGTTCTGCTTCTTTGTGACATGACTTACTTTAATTAAGCCTCAATTACCATTGAAAAAAAAAAGATAGAGTTTTTCAAAATTTCCCAGAGTCCAGTGTTAATAAGCTTTCTGTCACCATAACAAATACCTAAGATAATCAGTTTCATTAAGGGAAAAGGTTTTTTGGCTCACAGTTGGAGATGAATGAAGAGCCATGCTACCTGGGACCCATGTGTTAGTGCCACCACGGAATGAGTCCCATGCAGCTCAAGGCAAATATCTCTCAGAAAGGGCCCCTTGGAAAGATGTGTGAGAGGAGGAAAGATAACCATGTTCACATTTTTTTCTCAATAGGTTATATGTTGTAATTTGGACACCAAGCCGGAAGTGAATGTTCAGAATAATTATTCAAGTAAAATTTCCAGAAGTCATTAATAATCCCTACCTTAATAGCCCTTAATAGCAGGTTAACTGTACTTAATGCTTACAATGTATGTCCTAATATTTAGTACTTCAGCTATATTAATTTTTACAACTTATCATGGTAAATAATAAGTTAGGCATTAGTAGAATCTAAATTAACCACGTAAGAAAATTGAGGTGCAAGGAAGTTGAGCCAAGATCACATAGTCATCAATCGTAGAGTGATATTTCAAGCAAAGTTCTGATTCTTAGTCCATATTGAGAGATAAAGCAGGCAGTAGCATCATAGCAGGAACAGCAGGGAAGTGGTCATCCTTAGAGACATATAGTTTAAAAACGTATTACTTAAATAAAACCAATTATGGACAGATTCTACAGTTCTACAAAACTATCCTGATATTAGTAGGCTAAATCCTAGAACAAAGGCAAAATAGACAAAAACCATTACATTAGATCAGATAAAACAGCACCTATTGTCTTGGTTTTTGTGGCTAAAGATTGTGGTTATTTTCTTATTAAAGAGTCAGTGCGCATCTGTCTCAGACCTTCACCATATAAAACCATTGCATTATTGTCAAATAAGTAATAAAATACACAGGGTTCACAGTTCTGAATGTGGGTTGAGTCATCCTCGATGACTGCTTTAGCTCTCTTTGCACAGCAACTCTTGCAAAATCTCCTTCAGAGCCTGGCATGGTTGTGCATGCCTGTAATAGCAGCTCTTGGGAGACTGAGGCAGGAGGATCGATGAGAGTTTGCAACCAGGCTGTGCTACATGGTGAGTTCAAGGCCAGCCTGAATTACATAGTGAGACCCTATCTCAAAAAGCCAAAAAACAAAAGCAAAACATTCCCTTCAGATAAGATACAGATCAGAGGTTGGCAAACTTTCGCTGCAAATGGGGCAGAGAGCAAATGTATTCAACTTTTCAAGCCATACAGTCTCTCCCTCACAATTACTCAACTATGTGCCAGTGTAGCATGAAATTACTCAGACATAATATGTAATGATGGGTCTGGCTGTATTCCAATCCAACTTACAAAAACAGTCAGCAGGCTATTTCCCAATGCCTGGTATACATGTGGGTGTCTGTGTCAGGCAAGGTGATAAATTAATCTCATTTCCTTGGGAACTTTCCCAGGTATTGCACTGAAAGTCCCGTGTCTCATAAAATCCCTAATTCCAAGGCCAACTGGGAAGTGTGGTTACCATAAACCATTAGGTGAGGTAAATTAGTAATCTGCAGTGTTCTCAGAATATAGAACACACCAAGTGCGATAGAAATTGCCTCTCCTCTCTTGAAATTGCCTCAGTTAAACTTGTATCTGTCAGGATAAAGTTATAAATGACAAGTGCAATCTGTAAAGCCTCAAGTATTGTGCACGCACACGGGAAAGGAACTGGATCTCAATTCTTTCCTCCTGTTTCTACAAGGGGACTTCCCACTTCCTTCCACAGTGGGTCCCATCTTCCAACAAAGCTGAGTGTTGGCAAGGTGTCTGCCTATCTCAGGAGATGAAAGGCAAGTTGTAGTAGAATTGTTATTCTTGAACTAATTATTGTTCCATGTTTGAGCGAGCCCCAGGGAATCCGCTGAATTTCGGTAGGTAAACAACAGAGACTCTTCAGGGACTGCGGTAATACAGAAGAAAGCTGCCTCAAACATGGCACTAATTGACTGTTTTCTTGGCATCCTCCACCAGCTCCAGGATGGGTTTTGACGGAAGTGTTAGGAATTACTGAAACCATCAGCACCAGGATGTCTACACTGTCAGAAAGTCCCTGATTCTCCAGGGCTGCAACAAATAAACAGACGCTCATGCTATTTAGAGTAAGAAAATAGCCATTTTCCACTGCTACCCATGTGTAGCAAACCCCTAACTCTTAGCCTAAGTGTCCTCATCTTCCAAACAGTAACAATGCCAAACATTTCACAAAGCTGTGGTGAGAATGGAGGGTGATACTCTGTGAATTTGCCTGATATGCAGAATACATTCTCATACAAATGGTTTGACTTCCTCAGATGCTACTGGTTCTTTTGCGACTCTACAACTGGGGGACATAACCTTATCTTGGTGAATCAGGGAAGGCATCGTACAGTTAGTTTTATGTTAAACGCTAAAAGGTGATTTATATTTTATTTAACCAAACGAAGAAAGAAGAGAGGCATCGTGAGATTAGAAAGGGAAAAAGACTTTGTGAAACACAGAAGGATTTTGATTTCCGTTTTGTTTTTACTTAACTCTCACATCTGGTCAAAGTCAATTAGCTTTGGGCTGGTCTTGGGAAATGAAAGCGAATTATCCTAAGCTTAGCAGGTAGTGACTCCAAGTGCATGTACTATGGGGTATGATCATCGTCAAGAAGAAAATACATAAAAGTCTTTCTATAGAATTACTGAAATACAGCGTATTTTATCTATCTAGGTACCTAGCAGTATGTCATAACCATCATACCTCTTGGCTCTGTGCCAAAACTTGATCTACAGAGTGGTACCTCCCCATAAAATGTTGCATAGGTCAAGTACATTGATGATATTAATTGTAAGAATCAGAAAAAAAGAAGGCATCTGGCCTTAAAAAACTCACATATGACACGAAGTGAAAGATAAACTCTATGATAAATAGTTAAGATAGATACAGTACTAATTTCTCTTAGTTCATTGAAAAGAAAGTTTTGTGCTAATATTGTTTGGACAATTGAATGCCAATATCTTGTACTCTGAGTAACTAATTTAAAGAAAACTATATGCAATGTATTAACCATTGTTACCCTCCTATTATATTGTTTTGAAATTTTGTTCTACTTCTTTTTTCTCTTTAAAAAAAAAAAACAAAAAAAACTTTGTGATAATATATGCCCTGTCAGCTCATGGTCAAGCACATATTGGTAAATTTTCTTCACTAAGGGACAAGTTCCCCCCCTTTGCACTGTGTACTGTTAAGAATACAAACTATATTCAAATGGATATTTAAAGCTAAAAACTGAGTAATCACATATATTTCTGTAGCAAGTAGAAATAGATGTCCATGTCCTAAATCCCAGTACCTGTGAATGTGACCTAATTTGGAAAAACATTTTTAAGATATAATAGAGTTGAGGATTTTGATCTTTCTCGATTTTGGATGAGCCTTAAATTCAGTGACAAGTATCCTTATGACAAAAGGGGAGTTATACACAGACAACAATGGGAAGACAATGTGAAGAAGCAAGTGTATTGGAGTGATGCATCCACAAGTCAATGAATGCCAAGGATTGTGTTTTTAGTTACTTTTTTACCTCTGGGACACAACACATGACACTCACAGCTTAAAGGAAAAGAGGCTTTATTTTGGCTCACAATTATAGTCCATGGTCACTTGGCTTCAAGGAATGGCGGAGAGGGATAGGGGAGGAAAACTGCTCATATCATTGTGGTCAGGAAGCAGAGAGAGAGAGGGAAAGACCTAGGGAGGGAGATAGACCCTTCCAGATCATGGCCCTGGTGACCTGCATCCCCCATTGAGGCCATACCTCCTAATAGCAAGTTACTATAGAGCACTCATGCTCAATCCTCTCCCAAAAGCCCCACCAGTGGGCTTCAAATGTTCCTGGGGGACATCTATATATAAAACATAACAGATTGCCAGCAGGCCCTGGAAACTATGAGGAAAGCATGGAATGAATCCCCCCACACCCAAAATCTCCAATAGGAGCCAACTCTTCTGACACCTCGATTTTCAATATCTAGCCTCCACACCTGTGAAAGAATAATATTTTGGTTCTTGTTTTAAGCCACCAAATTTGTTGTAATGTGTTATGGTGGCCCCAAGAAAATGAATACAACTTCTCAACTCAAATGGGGCACAGAACAAATGAAACTTTCCCAGATGGTTGAAATTTCTGTTCAAGCAGATCTAATGAATGACACACAAATGTGGAGGTTAATCAAGATACTGTATGAGACTACAACAAACCCAGTAGGGGAATCTCAGGCCACTGGGGTTTTGAATAAAGTTCCATACTCTTTGGCAAGAAGTCATTCTCCTTTATAGAAAAGAACTTTAGATGTGCTATTGGGCTTTCCCCCTAAGCCAATGACTGGTGGATTCAGAAGTTTGAAATTCCTGTGCTCCTTGCTGTGGGTCAACACAGCACTGTGCACAAGCAACACTCCAGAGCTCCCCACAGGAAAAGCTAAAGCAACTCTCTGTAACGTGTTGCTTGTTTTCCCATACAAATGCAGTTCCCCCTTAGGATCCCCTCATTCACAAATAACCTGTACAGGGCACCTTGTATTAGAGTCCAATTTTGGGGAGAGTTCACCTAAGGCACTTATCAATTTCACCACCTAATAACTTTTTAACAGATAAAGACTTTCCTGAAAGAAAAAATTATTCTAGATCACTTGATGCAACTTACAATAATAATACAAACAGCAATCACCTGGCCTTTTAATCAAGCCCACTGGGGGACTTTGAAGATAATCCTTTTCCTGTGACCCAGAGAAGTAAAAACATTTACAACTGATTGGCAATTAGGATTTTCAAGCAATGCTTTCCCAACAGGAATTATTAAATTCACACCATTTTGATATGCGAAAATATTTAAAACATAAATGAAAAGCAGGTAGTAAGTCACATTTTTTCCTTTACTAAAAATTTCGTTAGGTTCTTGAATACATGGTTGTGTTAGGGTGATAGAATTTCCATAGAAAAATACCCTATATCAAATGGCTTAAGCACAGACATTTATTTTATTGCAATACAGAGGCTGGAAGTCCAAGATCAAGGTGTCAGCATATTTGGCTTCTCCCAAGGCCTCTCTCCTTACATACAGACACCATCTTCTGGTTGGACCTTTCCATGATCCTGTGCGTGTGTGTGTGTGTGTGTGTGTGTGTGTGTGTGTGTGTGTGTGTGCATGTGTGTGCATGTATGCTTATTCTGATGTCTCTTTGTGCATCCAGATTTCCTCTGTGTATGAAGACACCAATTGGATTAAAGTAAAGCCCACCCTAGTGGGCTCATTTTAAATTAGTCACCACTTTAAAGGATCTGTCTCCAAATACAGCCACATTCTGAGGGGAAGGGCTGTTAAGACTTCAGAGTATGAATGCAGACACAATTCCACCTGTAACGGTTGCATACGGAATAAGAATTTAAAAGGGAAATATTTCTTGCTGCAGTTTGAATTGGAAATGCTTTATCCAGAGAGAAGGAAATGTTACTCATTATTTACACTGACAAATTGAAGTTTAAAGTTGAGACAGTTTGATTTTCCTTAAGCATGCTTTTGTTTACAAAGACTTATACTGATAATAAAAGAGTTAGGACCAGTCATATAAGTTTTGGGTAGGGTCTTGAATTACCTGGTAGGGATACAACTAACTTTTATTGATCCCATGCATAGATTAGGAATAGGCAGGCTGAGAAGGATTAAGCTCTTGCACTTTGATGAAGGGCATCATTTTCTATATCAATGATCTCATCTCCACTCTTGTTCATATATAACTGAAATATTTTTTAAACAGAAAAAAGAAAGTTAGTAAAAGACAGTTGAAAGACTGTTGCAATTTTACATACATTGGACCACGAAGGGCGGAAATGCTCATGTATGACATTTTTGGGTCACAACACTGGTTAAGCACCCTAACTGCCAAAGTGCTAGCAGAAGGCAAAGTAGACATGGGTCGAGCTGTGCTGGTCATTAGCTGTCAATATTCCCTGCCAGGGACCTGCTGAGAGAAGATAACACATTACTCAGAATTTCCTTCCTTATTACACGTAAATATCTCAACCAGCTTCCTTATTTTTGCTTCTTTCCATGAAGAACACATATATATTGTTGTTGTCTGACTTTGTAATAATTCTGTGGTTTGAAACACATCAGAATAGGCTTGCCACAGAATTAAAAAGAGGAATAGATATCAGTCAGAGGTCTTGGGGCTGAAGCTTGAAAAAACTAGAGAAATTTTATTGGCTTCCTTGGGACAATCGTGTATTTTCAGTTGTACAAGGCTGAGCAGGTTTATATCCAGTAGCAACCTGTTGCACTGTGTGGTGGTTTTTGAAGTGCAGATATGAAAATGGAGGGGTAGCCTCCATTTATCTTTTATTGTGGCTTCTCATGATTTCATGAGCTTCGTTTTGTGAGCACATTTTTGCACTATGTGTCCCGGCAGGTTGCTAGGTATGTTTAGGATGTCTGCCAAAGGAAAAGTCAGGTTTTCCTGCAAGTCACAGCAATAGGGAACCGGTGAGGTGATGGAGGTCAGTCTGATCCTCACAGCTAAGAATCTGAATTTTGGGAAAACAGTTGAGGGATGCAAAGCTTTGAGCTGACAGAAGCAATGGCACAAGGACACCTGTATTGTCAGTTTGAGTACAGTAGCAGCATTGCCACTGCAGGTGCCTTAACCTACGTTCATTCTACACTTGGAATTTGCCTTTTTTTTTTTTTTAACCCAGTCTCCCTTGGGTCAACCTTAGTTATTTGGTCTTCCTATAAATATTAAGAATTACCCCAATCTTTCCAGATACAGTAGACTCCTGTCTGCTTGAGCTTGCCTAGTTCTATTTCTATGGTTTGTAACATGATTTTATATATATATATATATATATATATATATATATATTCTGATTTATAAAACCCCTTTCTTTACTCATTCTCTCATATTTCTCTCCTACTTTTCCAAGGCTGATTCTCCCACCTGGAGCTGGAAATCCTTTCTTTCATGACTTTTCTGAAATTTCCCCGCTTTGGGCATCTTCCTTGTCATACATTTTTGCCTGGGGCATCTCTAACCAGCACCTCTCTGTCAGACCTTATTTTGGCTTTGCTATGGAGTGCTTTTCTGGCCCTCAGTTGGCCTTGGTGTCTTCTTCCTCTGTCTTTCTCACTTCTTGCTTCTTCCTGATTACCTCCCATTTGGTCTCTGCTTCCTTATTCATTAAGCTGCATAACCTCTAAGACTCCTGTTCCAGATGTGATGCCAGCTAAGTGCAGCTATGCCCAAGCTGACTGCTCTTCTCCTTCTTAAACGACTACTTGAAAAACACATGGTGTAAAACTTAACCATCATAGCCATTTTAATTACACAGCTTGTAGTGTTAAATATACTTACATGGTTGTGCAACAAATCTCTAGAAATACCAGTTGTACAAATCAGAAACCCTATACCAAATGAAGAAATAATTCCCCAATTCCCTCTTCCCCCGCCATGGGACTAGCTGCTTTTAAGACTTTCTTTTCATCCCTGCTTTTCTTCGATATGATACAATGTGTCTGATGTGAATTTCCTTTTTATTTTTCTTTTAATTTATCCTGGGATTCATTGGCGTTTTCGCATCTATGAAATATTTTTATGAATTCCAAAAATTTCTCATTCTCTCTTCACATATTGTCTCTGCTCCTCCTGACTTTCTTTTATATCTGGGACTCAGATCAAGAATGTGTTAGATATATATATATATACATTGTGCTTATACTATTCAGTGTAATTCAAAGAGGAAAAACCAATAGGAACGCTAGGTAGGTAGATGGAGATAGACATATGAGAGAGGAATTTGCTCACATGATTATGGAGGCTGGGAAATCTTGCCATTGGTCATCTGCAAGCTGGAAAACCAGAGCTGCTGTTAGCAAGCTCAGTCCAATTTGGAAGTTCTGAGAACCTGAGAAGCCAGTGGTGTGGCTCTCATTTTGTGCCTAAAGAAGATTTCAGGGCTAAAGATCCTGGAATTTGGATTTCCAAGGGGAAGAGGAGAAAGGCATCTTGCTCCAGAAGAGAAAGAATTTACCATTCTTTTGTGTGTATTGTTGTTGTTCTACGCGGGTCTCCAGCCTATTGAATGGTGTCTAACTGCAATAAGGGCGGATCTTCCCCACTCAGTCCAACAACTCACTTGCCAATCCCCTCAACAAAACACCTTCACAAATACACCACCCCCAAACCAGGCTTATCCAGCCAGCTAACCAGCCCTCAAACCAGTCAGGTTGACATGTGAAATTAGCTATCACAGTGACCTGTTTTATTGTTTTGTATTTTTTATATTTTTATTCTTCTGTTTTATCACCGAGATTATATCTTCCAGAGAAACATAAAATAATTTAAATTTTCTGTAATTCAGTGTTTATAATGTGTGTAATATAATAGAAAAATTACCCGGTATATAAAGAAACAAGAAAATATATGTTTATCGTAATACAAAAGAAAATCAACTGATGCCTACCAAAGTTAATACTAATGATAGAATTGGAAGAAAGTGTTTTAAAGCATTTTTTTTCTAGCTAATCTCTTTTTTCTAGCTAATCTGTTTTGTTTCTTCTAGTCTGAAGGGTGAAAGGTATTTTAAAATTATCACCTCTGAATAGGCCTCATTTTTATTATTATAGTTATTAGCCCATACGAATTGTATAAATTAGTGGAACTCATTGCATCATGATGCTTTGTGGCTTTTCTTATGGTTTAGTATTTTCTTACCTTTAATTCTGTGTAAAAATCTTATTTTATATATTAATAGTTCTATAAAACTTACTGTGTCTAATGTGTTTTTAATTTAGCCATTCCTTTCAAAAACAGCTTTGACATACCATTTACATGCCATAAAATTCACCCATTTGAAATACGTAATTCAATGAATTTTACCATATACTAACAATTATATAACTCTCATTGTAATCAAAAATAGTTCCATCGCCCTAGAAAGAAAATTGCTAACATTTTCTTTTCTATCCCCTTTGCCCCACTAGGCTGTTAAGGAAAAGTTTGAATTTTCCTAGCCTAATACTTATCCTTAGGCCAAAGTTTCTTCCAAGTTTATCTGCACACGCATTTTCTGTTTAATATTGGACCACTACATACTCATTGGCTTAATGTACCTCTTCATGTTTAAAAGACATAAAAAGTACTTCCTCCAGCCTTCTCACCTGTTTGCATCTGCAGTGTGCATTCAAATAGCTTAGCTCACATGGCCAGAAACAGGAAGTTCCTCTCCGATGCGTTATTCCACTTCCTTGCAGAGCCCACCTTCTCATGGGAATGAGCACCACCGAGCAGGCGGGGACCAAGGAGCATACGATGGCTCGCAGTGCCTGGGTTTCTCAGCCCTGTTACATCTCTGCACGCATCCCCTTCACTGATAGTGGCTTTCATTTAGCAGCCTGGATCATACTCTTTATGGCCCACAAAGTCTCCTAGAAATTTCTGTGGTAATTGCTGAGGATATGTTTGCTGGGCATTATCCAAAGACAAAACTTTCTGATTGAGGTGTACCGTTTTGGAAAGGGAACCTTACTTTTGCTTCTTCTGATAGGCCAATTTTTCCAAATCCGTAAACATTTCCTCTACCTCCCCAACCAGCAGTATCCCTACCATTCTTCCACATAACTAAGAAACCTTAGTTCTTACCCTTAAGAGAGACAAATAGGAGTAAAGATTTTTCTACTAGAGAATATTTTTAACAGAAACTACACACACACACACACACACACACACACACACACGCACACACAGAACTTAGTTTAGAGATATCTTCCCTGGACACCTTCTGTTCTTTTTTTTTTTATGCGGATACTGGGAGTCGAACTCAGGACCTCGCACTTGCCAGGCAGGCGCTTATGCCGCTGAGCTATCTCACTGGCCCACCTTCTGTCTTCTTGCATTGCTTTGGATAATCACATCTAACCTTAGGTTCTTCATTTATTTATTTATTATATATTGCAAGTATGATTCCATATATATTATACATATATAATATATGTGTGTGTATGTTGTACATGTACCAGAAGTAATCAAAATGTGATCTGTATTTAAATAAAAAGTTATGACAGTAAAATACACATTGCCGTTAATCTTCCTCAAAGTCCTCTCCCTTGCTTTGAACACAATTATTCTATCATTTTTACTACTTTCTGAAGCAATTGTGGAAGTCTTCATTCTTGAGTGTGTTGCGAGGTGTAATAAAAAATACAGTAAATGCTATTGCCATGTGCCATCCAACAGAAAGGCAGGCTTATAAAAACATTATAGTGTGTCTTCATCTACCTTATTCACTGAATCTGGCGCTCTGTGCCTTCTGGCTGTTTTCCAAAGTCAAATGACCATGAAAGACAAACATTTTGAATCAATTCATGGCATGGAGACACCCGTGACAACCTAATACAGCTAAAGACACTCATGAAAGAGACTTCTTGAAAGGGTCAGGAATGATGGGATAAATATGTTTGAAGGAAGGGGAGTATTTGAGGGGGATTAATGACAGTGTGTCTTTTCAAAATTTACACGTTCACTGTATTTTGATTATATATATATCTTTAACAGTAATCAGGGGCCTCAGTTGATTAAAAGAAGAAAAAGAGAGCAGGGCCTTGTCTCTCTTTTTCACTGCTGTGCCTCCCAGAGCCTAACATGGTACCAGGTACAACTAAAATCATATTCATGGCCTCAGTAAGGAACATGTGAGTAATGGCTTTGTATTAGTTTTCTGGAACTATGAGTGCCAGAGGCAGTTAGCTTATAAAGATAAAATATTTAATTTATCTAATGTTTTTAGAAGTCCATTATCAAGTGGCCCCATTGCTTTGGGCCTGTGGAGAGGCAGCAGATTATTGTGGGAGTCTGTGGCAGAGCAAAACCATTTACTTTAGATTCAGAAAGCAAAGAAAGACAGGAAGGGGCCACAGCCTTGCGTCCTTCTGCTGGCGCACACACCCAGTGACGTAAGGACCTCCCATTATGGCCTGTTTCTAAAGCCTCCAGCATCTCGCATGAGTACTACCCATGGGACCAAGCCTTTATCTCATGTGCCTTGGGATACACTCATCCAAACCATAAAGGACTCCAAGGATCAAGACCAAGGTTTAGGAAAAGGATGTGAGTTTAAAAGAAAATAAGCACCTTAGGAAAAAACTATCTCCCTACCCCTGTATGCATTACCTCATTTTAAAGTCTTGGGGAGGGAGGAAGAAAGCTCTTTATTTGTATATCACTCCTAAGGACCAGGAAATGGCTCGAGTTTAATGCGTTCAAAGTCACATTTCTCCAGCAAATAGCCACAAAATAACACATTTTCTTCAGTCTATTTTGTGATTATGGGCAAAATAAATAACGGGGATCATGGGAACCCAGAACACAACATGGTATTAGGACAGATCTGAGTTTAAATCCCTGCGCTTCCCGCTTGCCTTGTGTCTTTCTCCAGCCTTCCCTTTCTTGTCTGTAGAATGAAAGTCATAACCTCTTAAAATTGTGAGATAATTAGGTACCTACCATAATGTCTGGAACCTAGCAAAAGTTCAGTGTATCTTTGTTTCTGTCAATTTTTATTTCATAATTTGAGAAGGAATCATGATCGTAACTTTTCCTTCATTCATTAAGAATGAATTGAAATAAACATGTGAAATGTCTTCTCAAACTACTTTATTATAAATTGATGTTCATAACAAATCCAAGCTCAGTTAGAAGGAAAAAAATATTCAACTAAAGTGGGCCTGTCTGTAAGCATGGTTATGTGGACAAAATAGGGTCCAGAACCAAATCAGGTGAAAGGGGAAGGAAAGATAAATTCACACACAGAAATGCAGCTTTATTTAAAGTGAACTCCTAAAGCAGTGGTCCTTAAATTTTTGTATGCATCACCTGAAGGGGTTAAAACACGGACTACTGTCACTCTGTTACCCTCATGGACTAGTAACTCTATGGGTTGCAAGGATTTGGATATGCAATAAATTCAGAGTAATTTGGTATCCTATCACTGGCCCTGTTCTCACACTCTGAGACCTACTGCCATCGTAGTAATTCTCAGCTTTGATTGCACTTTGAAAACAACTGATTTCTGGGTCCCACTCAGAAAGGTTTAGGTTTTATTGGCCTGAGTTGCAGGCCAATATTAGGAATTTTTCCTTTCCTTTTTCTAGAGTCAGGGTGAGATATTGTCAAATGACAGTTGTATGTATTTATGGAGTAAAAAGTGGTGTTATGATTTCTGAATGTTTTGTGGAATGATTAAATCAAAGAAAGCAATATATCCATGCTCCCAGACATTTAACAAGTTTCGTGATGAGAACATTTGAAATTCCATGTCCTAGTGATAAGGAAATGTGCAATTCTCAATTATTAGTTATATTTACCATGCTGTGAAATTGATTTAAAAAAAATAAGACCTATTCCTTCTATCTGACTACGCTTTGTGCCATTACACTATTATCTCCACATTTTCCCCACAGCCTTGCCTTTGGTAACCCCCATTCAATTGTTTTTTGAAATTTTTAAAATATTTTCCTGTTTTTAACTAGCATATTTTTGTGATACATAATAATTATATTCACGTCGGGGAATTCATACATACACATATCATTTCTTAATCATTTTACTTCCCCTCCCCCTCCTTGCCATCCCTTCTCCCCCGAGCCTCAGATCCCCTTCTATCTCCACAAAGATTCCCTCCCTGTTTCCTATCATCAGGTGTTTTAATTCTGTGTATAACTGAGCACATGTGGTATCGGTCTTTCTGTGTTTCCTTAACTCCAGAGGCATAACCTCTTCAGTTCCATCCATGTTGTTGCAAATAACAGAATTTGTTCCTTAAGGGGTTGTAAAGACTTTCCAGGTAATCCTAATACCTAGAAGTTTAAAAATAAGCTCCCTAGGGTAATACCAGTTCTAGCGTATTTTAGAAAAGAGGCTTTCAATTATTTATTCAATAAATACCAATTGAATACCTGCTAAGGGCTGGAAAAACAGCTATAAATAAGGCAGAAGGAGGAAGGCTGCCACATTAGTGACTAAGCATTTCAAGTGACTGTTATACCAATGACAGAGAGCAATGACAGCTGCTACAGACCTGCGGGTGGTATGTGGAGGGCAATGAAGTTCCAAGGAGAAAAGGCTTCACTTAGGAACTTGAGCTCGATTTTGAGAAAAGAGGATGGTGTTTTGTGGGCAGAGAGCAGAGGAACAAAGATTTCAGGGAGGGAGCTGCTGTAACCTGAGGTCTGGAGTTGGGCAAGGACACTGTGACTTCACAGGTGGTCACGGCTTGCGGGATCCCACGGACAGGGTCGTGAATAGGCCAGAACCACATCTTCACGCTGGGGTTTCACCCTGTGGGCCTTCAGGAATATTGGGGGTTGAAGGAGGAAAGCAATACAGATTTGATCACGAGGTGCGCCAAGAGGGAAGATATGCCTGAGAAATACTTTCTACATCTATGGAAAAGAGAATAATGAAGACCCCGCCTTCCTTCTTTTAGCTGCTCCCTCTGAATTGAAGTACAAGGAAAAGCAATACCCATCTTTTTCCCATTTCATGTCTATCGGTGCCAGACTTTGGCAATATGAGGAGAGAAATAGTTAACAAAGAGAAAGAAGACATCAGACAGGAGAACATGGATTGAGGAAAACAGCACAGAAGTGACATGGTTTGAACAAGATCAGAAGTGGCAAATAAATAAAACTGTGAAAACAAGTCTCCCCCACCTGCCCCATGGCTTGGAACTTGTGGAGAGGCCAAAGGCCACATCAGGTGGCCTGCACTGCCACCTGCAGGTAGGAGCGGGCGCAGCGATGCTCGCACGTGCCCCGTTTCATCCTCAGTTTTGGAGACAGCAAGATGTAATTAGAAATTGTCTTGTTTATCGCCCATCGGCCCTCGAACTGGGCTTTCATGTTACTTCTTCGTTGTGTGTATATTTAACCCTAGTTTTTAAATTACCATTTAAAAAATGTATCTTTAAATGGCCCCTCCCCATTTCAATAGCTGAAATCTGTCTTGGACTTGATTGTCAGTTTAATGGGCAGTTTTCCTCTTTTTTTTTTCTTTTTTCTTTGTGACATATAAACAACATATTACAATTAAATTCATCTTACACTTGGCCATACATATTTTGCTTATAACTTATGTGTGGCTTACTGAGAAAAATCTGATTTCTTTCAAATGTGAAAAATCAGCTGTCTCTAATATTCTTTCTTTGTGGAAGTCTGGCTCTCCATTACTTGCTAGCTATGTGAGTGTTGGCAAGTTAATTATCTCTGAGTCTTGCTTTCTTTAGCTGGAATACCACTTAGAATATTTGGTGAGAATTAAGCTAAATCATATGTATGTTCGTTGAATACATCCTACCTAACACATGAAAGGACTCAATAAATGATAGCTATTATCATTTTCAAATTAAACTCTCAAAAAATGGATAGCTTCTCTTGCTACTGAGTTAGGAAGCACCGGACAGAAACACATTGCTGCTGAATCCCCAGTGTGATCTGTGCAGTTTAATCAGTGGAATTTATGAAGGCTACTGCTGAGTCACTTGCTGTATGATGATAAAAAAGCACAAGGGTTCTGAGAGAGTCTCTGGGACCATTTATTTTAAATACACCTATTTGGATGTTTAAAGTCTTAAGCAGAACTAAGCTATCTGCTCACCATAATTTAAAACCTCCTGTCACCAAACTGTATTGTTTTCCCTGTGCCCTTAAAGCTACCCAGCCTGGTATCTGCCTTATTCTGATAAACCTGGAAGTGCAGGGCTCAGCCTTTTAAGTAAGACTGCTTTTCTGGTATTTAAGGCAACGGAACATAAATGAAATAGAAAATGACAATGATAACAGGTAATGCTATCGCTGCTGGCTGGGTGCTGTCTGTAGCTCTCCCTAGCAATCACAGGATAAAATAAAGCCCGTGTTGAAGGGCAGTTTCTCTAATTGCTGCCACAGGATGTCAGCAGCTCAGACTTGAAGCCTCTGTTAGCTCAGCAGGGGACAGCTCTCAGAGCTCGGGATCCCGATGGAGCCCATACAGATGTCGTGAAGCAAGTTTTCATGTTTGCCAAGTGGATGCCCCTTGAACTCCCTAACATCCCTTTCTTCTTAAATGATATGAAATTGTACAGTTCAAGTTCCTAGCACAAGTTCCAAGGAGAAAGAAGCAACTATAGAATGGGACAAAAATCAAAGCTGTTCCTTATGGCTGCCATGTGCCTTCTTGGTAGCATCAGTGAATTTCTGGGGCTTGTGTTTGGACAAGAATCTGAAGGGGAACAGACAGAGGCTTCAAATACTTGTCCTGCCCAGGTCCCACTGCTCTGGGGCAATCTGCCCCACTGCTGGGAATTGTTACACTTTATGCCTCTTCAGCAGAAAATAAATTTATTTTATATATTGGAGTTGCACGTAGATTACAAATCTTGCTAGCATTTGACACGATCATGCTTGAACCCAAGTTAATGTGACATGAAATGCCTGTGTTTTTTCCATGAAGAAGTTCTTCCTTGCTTTCCTTCCTTGACCCCACGCAGAAATGACACCTGAATTCATATTCATCAATCCAGTAGACCTTCTGCAGATCAGACAAATGTTTGTACTCATTGTATATGAATATAGCCAGTTGCATTTACTAGTTGCATGAGTATGTGAACATCTGATAATTTAGTTATGCCTCAAAACAACCCCATGAGATAAAGCCACAAATTTATAGATGTAAAACTAGAGGTCCAAACAAAGGAAGTAACTAATCTGAGATCACCCAGCTCATATAAACAGATACACACATGCATGTGTATATACATACATCCATATCTCAATATATATGAATTAATTCCTTGAGAGGTGCTCTTAATTGTTGTTTTAGATCGGATTTTCTCTCTCTCTCTAACTTTTTGGAGGAATAATTGACAAATAAATGTATAAAGATTGAATATATACATACATATATGATTACGATAATGAAATTAATAAATACATCCATCGCTACACATGGTTACCATTTTGTGTCTACATGGTCAGGACACAACATCCACTTTCTCTTAGCCAATGCCAAGTAAACAATATAGATTAACTTCAGGCACAATGTTATAAATTAGGTCATCAAAACTCACTCGTAATTGAAACTTTGTTTCTTCTTTGACCAACATTTCCCCATTTGCCCACCTCCAGCCCCTGGCAGCTACCATTTTACTCTGTTTACTTTGATTTCAACTTTTTTAGATACCATTTACGAGTGAGATCATACAAAATTTGATATTCTATGCCTCGCTTTCATTTCACTCAGCATGAGGTATTCCAGGGTCACTCCTGTTGTGACAAATAGCAGGCTTTCCTTTTTTATGGCCAAACCATATTTGCATATGTATGTATGTATATATATATATATATATATATATATATATATATCACAATTTTCTTATCATTATAATCTTATAGTGTTTAAAATGCAGGCACTTGTGATAGAAATGAGACTACCCCAGGTACCTCCTACTATCCAGTACTTTCTCACAGTGCCTGCAGTAGAAGGGCACACAATGCTAAGTGGAGAGTAGAGGGCGGCAGTGCTATCAGGGACCTGGGGGTGAATTCCAGCTCAGCTTCACAGTTACCCCTGGGCCTCTCTCTGCTCATTGGTGGTACTGGGTGAATGGTATCAGCATTGAAGGATTGTCGTGAAGGAGAAGCAAGATGATGCGTGGGCTAAGCTGGGACATTTATTCCTCTGAATAGCCCTATTTGTGACCACTACTGTGCAGAAGAGGAAAGATAGACACAGAGAGAGCGAAGACTCCCTTGAAGGTTGAACAACTTGACCCTACTGCAGCCAACATTAAAACTTGTATGTGGTGGCTCCCCTGGCCCCTGTTGCCTGCTTACTGAAAATATTTCATCGCTCATTCCATGTCTTTTGCCATCCTGGAACATCATGATTTGTAATAAAGATTTCTGAGAAGATCCATTCATCAAAATGTAGGGCAGGGGCAACTCTGGCCATATTACCAGAGTCAGAACCATGCAAATGATGCCATTGGTTTTTGATCTCCTGAGTATGACAACTATGAATTATACTTTCTCACCCCACCCCAGCCTCAACAGCCCTGGTGAAGCCTATAATCAAATACTCCAGCCAAAACTTTCACGGCGAGCCCTTGGAAGCTCCTCCCTGTACTTTCAGATGCCAGAAAAGACTATGGCTCTGCAAGCAACCAAAGTCATCCGAAGTAACCTTTAACAAGCAGAAACGAATTAGAGGCAGTAGCGGAAGATAACTGTTTTCTATTAGTTTGCTTGTTTAAGAAATAGGATAATTTTCCCTTATGTAGAGAGGATTAATTCTAGGACATTTTGTGGATGCCTGAAATCCTGGATTGTATCAAACCGAACTGTACATATGATGTGTGATCAAAATATACCATGACTCTTTACTCGAAAAATTATTACAGTAAAAAACACGTTGCAATTAATCCCTCTCAAATACTACCCCTCACTTTGAGCGCACTTACCCATTGTTCTTGCCACTTTCTGAAGCGGTTCTGGAAGTCCTTTTTCATGAAATTCTTTAGGAAGCGAGAATAAAAATACTGCTTCTGGGTACCACCCAGAAACATAGAAACACTGTGGTATATCCTTATTCACTCTAGTCAGTTGAGCTGGCATAGAGCAACTTTTGGCTCTTTCCCAAAATCAAAATAGAAGGTAAAGGTTTTGAGTGAATTCAGGACACTGAGGCAGCCGTGATCACACAACTGTCCCACAACAGTAGGTAAATGTATTTCACACACACACTGCATCTACATACCCAAAGCAAAAGGCAGACAAGGTACACAGGAGACTTCTTGTGTTATCTGTTTGATTTATTACAGAAAAACAAACCCAGCCCCAATACAATTGTTCTGCAGCTTCCCCTTTCATGGAATGTGCGAGTTCTTGGAAACAAGTCTCATAGGTTTCTGCAGTAAAGATGAGAAAGTAGCAGATCATGGGAAGGTTGACTGCTGAGATCTGGGAACCACAAGCAACATGGGACCTCATCGTTGCGCCGCTGGCAACCACACACTAAGAAGCTGCTGAGACAATGCACAGGTGCCCTGAGGCTGGGGACTTCAGGAGCAGACAGGTTGACCCAGAAGCCCCACTGGGAGTGGGCAACTTTTTTGCTTCTACTCCACGAGGGGGAATGGGGGAGGGTGCATTGTCATCACTTGTCACTCATAGAGCACTGGCCACATGCAGACTCCAAAGGTGGCACCCGAGCCACAAAATGCTGTCTCAGAAACCTAACAAATGTCTAAGAAGCAGAGCAGCTGGAGTGAGCAAGACTAGGAAGAAAATAAAGAATCCGAGCTGAAAATTAACTTCGGATAAAGACTTAAAGAGATATTAAAGACTTAAATTACAAACCCAGGAGATTTACTTAGAATTTAAGCTTCAGCCTCTCAGAATTAAATCCCTTATTTGCATGGGTTTTTTCTGATGCCCTAGGAAATGTCTCAGCCTTATGTCCTCAAGGTCATACAATTTTGAAAAATTGCCAAAGGTAATTTATCCGCCAACACCTAAGACCATGTCTTTTCCCCAGAGTATCATGAACCTTCCTGATTTGTTCAGGACAGAGGGCATTTCTGGGATGTGGGACTTCTGATACTAAAACCAGCGAAGCCCCCAGAATATCCACTTCCCATTTTCCTGTCTTCCCCACATCTCTATTAATAACAGATAGTACCGGAAATGGTACAGCTGCTCGTGGGAGCTGATAGAGGGGAGGCTGAATAAGGGATACATTTAGTTTGAGCTCAGTGGCATATTTGTGGGTGTTTTGTCACCATTGTGTATTTAGTTAAATTACTGGTAATCATCCCAGCATAGGAACAGCCTTCAGGATGGTGGCACCCCCTGACCCAACTCAGTATTTTTTCAAAAAGATACCGGACTACCCTTGTTACACACCATACACATGTCCTGCTATGTCTAGCACCAAAAGCACAAGAATAGTGGAGGAAAAACAAGGTTTGGATGGTGTGATGGTTGACTGATCATGTCCGCTTGAGTAAGAGAAGCCCAACTAAATCAGCTCAGCAATTAAACACCCTACGGTGTAGAAGACCCACCCTAGAGTGCCTTGTCGCCTGGATGGTATAAAGGGGAAATGAAGAAGGATGGATTGTTTCTGTTTCCTTCAGAGGAGCTCCAGTCTTTGCCTTCACGTTGGATGCCATCTCCTGGCTTTCAGCACAGACTCTTTAGCCTCCAGCATTGACCCTTCAGCCTGCTGACACAGACCCTTCAGCCCCCTCATATAGACTCGCGCGGGACACTGCACAGAGCTCCAGGCCTTCAGCTGGGTCCTTTGGATCCCTGGTGTGCAGACGGACCCTCTGCACTCTTCCACATCCACCTCTGTGGGCAGCCATTTTAAGCCAATCTTGTAAATTCTTGTATATTTGTATATCTTGTATTATATCTGTTTCTCTAGTAAACACTGACCGATACAGATGGACAGAGTCAGGAGTCGATTTGAACAAATGTCTTCACCTGGTCAAACACACGCTATTGATGGCAGAAGCTGGGATTTTAATTGATACTTGGTCAAAATGGGAGTTTTTCTAATCAAGAACTCTGTATATAATGACAAGTGAACTATATATTTTCCTTTGTTGCTAAGAATTGAGTGAAATGTGATTTTTCAGATTTCCTGTTTGGAAGACACATCATGGAATAGTTTCAAAAACAGAGATTGCATCTGTTTCTGAACACATGTGGTTTTGGCATCTCTGCTATGGATAAAAAGACAAATTTGGATCAACTCTGCTACAGGAAAAACTAACGTTTTTATTGTTTTATTGTTTTACTTTCTCTGTACAAAATTATAATTGTAATGATGAATGTGAAGCTAAAATATGTAGCAAGATAAAGACATTTTAGATAAATGTCAGGCAGTCTTTTAGGATTTGTCAACAGTTTAAAATATGTATATTCTGTTGTGATTTCTTTTTTAACATCCTAAACAGTTAGAGATATAATAAGAGGAAACTATGAATCAATTTATAGCAAATGAGACAAATGAGAAAATTTCTATATGTTAATTACTGGTTAAGTTGATCCAAATTTCCCAGTTACATTTATAGCTTACCAGAAATTTGGTTCTAAAAGAAATAAAATCTTAACTGATTTTCAACCATTAAATTTTTAAATCAGTAAATAAAATTCTATCCCCTAACTTGACTTCTTAGGTAAATGACTTAGCTGATAATTTTTCTAAAATAAAAAATCCATTATTCATTTCTATACATAATATTTCAGAGAACAGATGTAGTAAATAATGCTTCCTACCTCATTTTATGAACTTGATTATAACACTGACACAAAAACTAAAAACAACCTGCATACAAATTTAGCATGCAATCTTTATCATGAATATAAAATCAAAATTCCTGTGTAAATATGAGCAAAGAGAATCTATTGTTTTATTATTTTTAAAGCCATTATGATGAAGGTGGATTTATCATGAGAATTCATGATATTTTAATATAAGAAAAGACTGTGAATGTAATTCATTCCATAAATAAATTAAAGAATAAGACCTATCTATATATTCCTTAAATGTAAATCAAACAAGCATTTGATAAAATCCAATATCCATTCAAGATTCACACAAAAACGTACACACATGCACAAAGTATGGAAGACAACAATCTTATTTTTAAAGGGTATCTAATTCAACCTTACAAAAATTCTTGTACTTAAGAGTAAAATGCAGAGGCATTTCCTTTATGTATAATGCAAAGATGATTTCTGAGTCTAGTACAATGTCAAAAAATTATAAATTATCCTAAAAATAATTTGCATTAAAAAGAAGGGGAAAACCTCATAGAATAATATTAAAGAAGAAAAAAGGATGTTCTCGGGCTACATGAAGGTATCAATTACTTTTAAATGAATATATAAATTACATGCAATTCTAATCAAAAGCCTACCAGTGTATCCGTAGAATTTAATGTGTTCATTCTAAAATTTATATGAAATTATATGGCAAAAAAAGCCAAGATAATTTTGAATTAGAACAAATCCAAGGAAATAACCCTACCAGACATTACTATTTATGACAAAGTTAAAATAGTACCAGTGTGCAGTAGACCAAAAGCAAGTCCAGGAAAGATGATGTATTTGAGATTATTTATATAAAGCATAAGATATTTAAAATCAGTATGATGTATACATTCCAAAATAAATATTCAATGACTATAAAATATTGATGGGAATGCTACATATCAAATTTCAGGAGAGTAGTTAAGGCAAAGGCACAGGGGCCACAGCAATAATTGTAATGTTTTATAAAAACAAACAAATAAAAAATATATAAATCACAGTTTCCTAATTTTCTCAATTCATAGTACCTTGATCATTATTTTTTCATAGCACTCCAGGATGAAAGATCTAAAGCATTTATTAAGTACTTAGAATTCAAAAGAACAAATCCAAATGAATATTCTATATAGAGTATTAGAGGGTGTTAAATGCAATGGAAAAAATCAGGACATAAAGCGTGATCATGTGTGTGTGTGTGTGCGTGTGTGTGTGTAGAGTATAGCAATTAACTATGATCAAAAACTTGGGTCAGAATACTGAAGTCACCAAATGCACTTTGGTTAGGCAAATGCTTTTGGAAACCGAATGGGCACGCACCTGAGCTGACAGGTGGTCTGACACGATACATCAACCAGGTGTCTGGTTACTGGAGACGACAGAGGAGTCCTCTCCATCTCGGCATGAACTGACACGTACCATGTCTGATCACTGTTTAGAAGGCGCACACACACATTCTAATCAATGCAAGAAATAATAAGCAAAACCTCACGGGTAAATTCTTATTCCTAAGTGTCCAGACACACAGCTGAGGACTAACTTAATCAAACCTGTCCCAGGGCAACAACCTGATCATACAGGAGATCACACGAGACTCCATATCTCACCCAAAAAACCCTGGTGACAGAAATCCAGCAGAGAAAGACTGAAACGTAAGGTATTGAAACCAAAATCCAAATACAGGCTTCTTCAGTGTGAGAGAGTTTGAAACAATTTCTCAGATAGAAAGAACAAGAGGAACTGTTCTTTCCTAATGGAAAGGACAGTATGACACTCACACATTGTATATTTCAAAACAGCAGGAAGAGAGTATCTTGAATGTTCTCACTACATAAAAAGACAAATGTTTAAGGTGATAGTTATGTTGATCACCCTAATTCTACCACTACAAATGTATACATGAATCAAAACATCACATTGTACCCAATAAATATGTATCCCACATGTACAGTTATTATATATCAATCAAAAATAAAAATAAAACAAAACCAAAGGGACCAAAACAGTAACAGTACAAGGACCATATGATTAACTGGTCACCATGCTTTCTTGAGAAAGCTTTTTGTCCAGCTCAGATAGTACAAGGACAAAATAATACACAAAGCCGCAAAGACATTTTTTGTCACTGAAAACTCATCTTCTCAATCACGGTCATGTTGAGAATTCTAAGAACAAATGTTAAAATGAGGCAAAATAATCTTTCAGAGCAAAATGTGAATACAAGTAGGTGGGTGAAATTTTGTGCCTGAAATAAAACAGATTGCTTTTTGCAATGGGCTTCTTTGTGATTCAATGTTTGGTGTTTATAACTAACTTGATATCCCTACAATAATTCTAGGTCACTTGGGTGGCAATGATCAGAATTTAATTGGAGACTCTTTTTATCTCCAGTTTTCTAGTTAGTAGTCAAGGGGGAACTTTCACAAAGTTGACCTAAATAACTAGCAATAACTTAAAATAGTTATCCCATCAAATATGCCTACTTACTAGAAGAAATGGCCTTTTACACTGGATACTTAATAGATAACCCTTTGATTTCTACAATGATCATGCAATATAAAGGAACAGCCAAGCTTCTGAAGATAAAATGATTTGTCTTTCCCAAAAAGCAAGCTCATAGAATTGTTATTTATTTAACAAAGAAAATTCTGGGGTCTGAGTCTAAGTCTGCTGATCTGTGCTTTAGAGTTGTGTGGGCAGAAGTCTCTATTTAACCACCTCGTGCAGTTGTTCCAGAGAACAGAGCTGCAGACTATCATATAGCCATGCTGCTCTGCAACAAAATAAGTGGATGAAAAAGTGATATGAAATTTATATGAAGCTAATTTTCTATTTTTATAAATTACCTTCTTTTCTGATTTTTTATCATAAAGAAATAGATGGCAGAGGGTTTTTATATGACATCTGTAACTCAACACAACTTGAACTTACAGTTTACATTAATCATCTAGTTCTTTCTTTAAAATGTATTTTACTAATAAAATCCAAATTTGAGAAAAAAATGACCTAATATTTTTACTTTATTCTTTGTATTTCTCTCAGGACATGACTGGATTTCAACTATGAGCAATCCAAGTTTTTCAGAAAGCAAATAGTATTTTTAGTAGTTTGAAAGATCAAATAACACATCAAGAGATCCAGTTGTATCAGTGTGTCAATCAGGGGTCAAAAAGGTTTGACATAGAGCTATGGGAAGGTGTGCTTTTCCACTGTGTGTATTACAGAGCAAGCTTGAAATTCACTACTTAGCAGAAAAAATAAAGGATCTGTGGGGAAATGGTGAGGAATTTGTCATTGCTCAAATCTAGTGCTCAGCCTTGGGCTCAGTTTAATATTAATCTTCATAGAGGCATGTTTGCAGGACAGGGAATAAGAGAACTGCATCTAGGATTTATTGAGCATGTGGTAAAAAATCCATTTTTGTAGGACTATTTTTCTTCTGCAATGAATGATTAGGAGGAAAACAAGGAAAAGCTTAAAATTGGTGTCAACCTCTTTACTCCACTCATTTGGGATTACCAGGAAGATAAATATATCTGTTTATAATGTATCATTACTGATGAAGTTGAGAAGATGGAGAGGAGAAAATTATTGAGCAGGCAGGAGTGTGTGAGGATGTAGCTGATGTCCTTACAGTGGGGCTTGTGAAGTGGTAATGGATATCAGAAGTATTCACTGAATTTGTTACACAAGCCGAGGATCATCTTTAACCAATTTTATGAGGAAATAAGTGTTACAAAGTGAGAATGTATCTCTTCTTCCTGCCTAAGATTTACAGGTAAATGCATTTTTCTCATCTGTTAACAAAGCATACAATACCCTAAAACATGGATCATTGTCAAATTTGGGGGCTTGTATTAAATCACAACTGTGCAATTAGGCCAGAGGGCTATATATTCTTTTTCTCTTATCAGTGGAAGAAAGGTTATAGGTACTCATACCACCTGCAGTTTTTAACATCGAAGGGCTTCAATACAACTTCTCAAAAAAAAAAAAAAATCATCCACTGTCCTACCAAGCACTGGGTTGAACCAAAAGTTGTAGTTCGGGACAAGAGGTCAGCCATATTTGCTTTTTGACCTTATTACCAGTTCTTCCCTGGCAGCTCAACCTCCATGTCCCAGTTTGGGATGTTTAGTGCTCATCACAGTAGTTTGCACACGTTAAACAACTGCCTGCTACAGAAAAAACTATACACGGAGTCTTGGTGAACTTCTAACAAGGTTATAAAAGAAGAGTAAATTAGTACAGTGGGAAATCTATATGCAAGGCTCTATGGGTATTAGGGTCTATGGGTATATTAATGGGGAATATTTAGCACTCACCCGAAAATTTTTAGTTCATGACCCATCAAATAGATATATGAAATGATCAATGATATAAGTACTAGTTTCAACCTCATGCATTGCCCATAGTGGAAAAGATTTAAAATCTCCTATTTCTATGGAGATATTTTTTCACCATGACTTCCTACAAAAGAATGCCTTTTCTTTATGTGGAGGTATCTGGTCTGATTTTGTCTTTATACATCTTTCCCATATAGTATCTATAACAAAGTCCTTTGCACTCTTTACACATCCAGCCTTTACATAGATAATGGCTATATATTTTCCTCACCAAATTCCAATGGTTTCTATTTTCCATTTGGCTTTTAGCATTGTTTCCAGATTTCCAAGAAGATTTTCCAATTTCTGTTACTACCGTCAAGACTGCATCCATTGTTTAGTGGACTCCTTCCTGAGCACCCAACTGCTCAAATCAAACACTTACCAACATCTTCTAGAATGTAATATATGTTACAGATACTCCCAAGGAATGTTAGTGGCCAGAATGTTAGCAGAGTCTAAAATATTACCACTACATTTTTTAAAAATTGAGGGCCCCTTTCTAATGTCAGATGAGTTATATGATTTAAGGTGTTGTTAACTAAAAATGTATTATTTTAAAAAATGGTTTGTTTTCTATAGATTTGAAGTGAAGAAATATTTCAAACATTTCATATAAGCCAAAGAAATTTTGGAAGCAATAGAATATGACCCTACACACACACACACACACACACTCACACACACACACGTGCACGCAATTTTAAAAATCTCCCAGATTCCAAGAATGGAGGTCCAGGAAGGGAACGCACTAAATTCTTTCTTAATTCTACAGTAAATATAGCTACGATTATCTGAATCCAGCAATTGGTGTTCAAAAGTTGGACAGAGATAGTTGTTACACTGTACTTTAAGAGCCTTACAGTAGAAAAGTTGGGGAAGAAACAAGATATATTAATACTATTCAAGGAACATTCCTCACTTAGGATTACTGTTGTCAGTTGGATTAACTTCTTTTGTTGTATTCCTTTTTTTTTTTTTCTCAATTATTGGTAGCCGTTTTAGGTTAATTGCGGATTTTCTTTGAGGGCTCAAACCCAGGACCTTGTGCATTTCAGGCAAGTGCTGTACCACTGAGCTACACCCTCAGCCCTAATTTAGGATCATTAAATCTATCACAAACTGGCTATAAATTCCATCTAAAGCATTTTATTCTCCTGTCTACTGAAGGCATCACAGCAAAATGGCAGGAGAAACAGAATCACCTCTTGCTGCTGGCATTGATCCCAAATAGGTCATTCCCTTGCTCGTAGCCCCTCCAATGAAGATACCCTTAAAATACTTCCTGAGGCAAGACATCAATGCAAGATCTATGGGGTGCCTGGGTTTGCCTTCAAGTATCCTGCCTCATGTTACGCTCTGCCTACCATTTCAGTTCTTCACTTTCCCAGGACTGGCAGGACAGACAATTGGGGCTGGATTAGGGCACAGACACCCTCCTTTCATCATCCTGACCTTCTACCTAAAACTGCTTTGCTGAAAGACAATCCAGAAATTCCAAAAGTGATGGCAGCTGTGTTTTCTGTGAATATATTATTTATCCTCATGACTATTTGTAAGTTAGAAAACATTATAGGGATGTGAGAAGCATCAGAAAAATTCAGACAAGTAAGGTGGTACAATTTCATGGAATATCAGTTTAGGATTTGGGCTAAATTTATACTTATGTCCACATGCTAAGCATTCACTCTCTTAAGAGTGTTTTGCCAACCATTGATGCAGGACTAAGTAACAAATTACCTAGAGGGAATACATTTTAAAAAGGCAGCTAGCTTGAGTTGTCTACCTTTCTTTAATTCAGATTTGTATAAAGAATATTAGAATGAAAAGCTAGTGTGTCAGCCAGTAAGTCCACTGGGCCTCAGCATTTGCCTTCCACAGATGTTGAGACTTACCCTGTAGGAGATCATTAGGTGTCGAAAGAGGTTGTCAGGGAACTGATGGCCCCATAGGTCTTACGACACAGTGAGTCACTACAAGAATTACTCCACTCAAGGGCAAGTCTCCTCTTTCCCATTGGGAGGAAACTGCCCTCATATGGACCTTGCTGGAACTATCAAGGCCCGCAATATCTATTGGGATGGTCAAAACCACCATCCACTGAGATTGAAATTATAATTAATTTGGATTCATTATGCGTGATATTATTAAAGTCTTACATCCTGTGGTTGTTGTGGGGCTTTCCTCCACCACCAAAAGTCTACAGCGCATGCACCCCTTTGTCTTTACCAGGTACAGTCTAGCTGTTAGAACCATGTGCTTTCTGTGATTTTGGAGATTTGGGTCCCTCATTTAACCTTTGCCCCACAGGTCCCATCCAGGGACTTCTTCCTTCTACCACCTCCCTCGACTTCCCCCTGAGAAATGATTCCCATTTTTCTATGAGTTGCTGACGACCGGTGTTTTTTTTTTTTTTTTTTTTTTTTTTTTTTTTAATGTGGGTACTGGGAGTCGGCCTCAGGACCTCACACTTGCCAGCAAGCACTTGTGTTGCTGAGCGATATCACCAGCTCTTTTTTTTCCTTTATGTGGGTACTGGAAGTCGAACTCAGAACCTCGCGCTTGCCAGGCAGGCGCTTATGCCGCTGAGCCATCTCACCAGCCCACGACTGGTGGTTTTGATTGTTCTGGAACTGCTTCTTGCTGAGCAAGAGTGTAGCCCTACCTGTATGGGAATCGTGGAACTCTCACCATAACTGACCAGGGGCAGGTGGGAGGCTTCGCGCACTCCAGGGCTTGGTCCTGGAGGAGAGAGCTGAATCCTCAGGTGATCGTCTGCCTAGTACACAATCACTAAATCCTGGAAGACATGAAAGGCGTTATAAGGCTAAGCAGGCATGATGCAAAAATCAAGAGGAGAATCAGGGCAATCAAGGCCCCAGAAAGGGGGGCTGGCCCTGAGCACCAGGAAGAGGTGTATCTCTTCCAAACAGGCCAGTTTAGTGGCCATTGTTGGTAACTATCATAGTTTTTTCTGGCCTTTTGAATTATGGAATATAAGCTATCTAGGACCACTCCAGACTAATTTACCAAAAAAAAGCAATCTATAAGCAGAAGGCCAGCTCTGATGAATGAGATGGATGAGGACACACCATAATGCTTTTAGGAACCTACCTTTCTGTTACATTGCACTTGGCAGCAGCATTCACTGTATTTTTTCCCACCTTGTATAATCATTCACGTAAGAGGACCTCCAGAACTGCTTCAGAAAGTGGAAAGAATGGTGGGATAAGTGTGTTGGAAGCAAAGGGGAGTATGCGAGGGGGATTAATGGCAAGGTATCTTTTGCTGTAATAAAATTTTCAATTTAAATATTCACCCTATATTTTGATCATACCACATATGAGTCTAAAACTGAAAAGTCAATGCTGATAAATGAATTTGTTCCTGTTAACAAATATGAATACAGTTTTATAAAACATAGAACACTGTTCATTGCAGACATAATTTTCTTGAATAAATCCCCCCCCTCTTTCCTTCCTTTCCCTTCCCTTCTTCTTTCTCCCCCATCAGCCTACCTCCACCTTCAGCGCACACCTTCTCTTCTCTAGGGAGGCCCATTCTAACATAGTACATGTCCCTCCATGGCTTTCCTTGTTACAACATTTTACACATTTTAAAAGCTATATTCAGATATCTACATCTTGTTTTTCAAACTTATAATCTCAAGATAAGGGGCCGGTGAGATGGCTCAGCGGCATAAGCGCCTGCCCGGCAAGCACGAGGTCCTGAGTTCGACTCCCGGATCCCACATACGAAAAAAAGGCCGGTGATATCGCTCAGTGGCACGGGCGCCTGCTGGCGTGCAAGGTCCTGAGGTCGACCTCCAGTACCCACCAAAAAAAAAAAAAAAAAAAAAAACCTCTCAAAATAAGCCCTCGAAGTCACATTTACATAGTGAAAATATTTTTAATGGCTGCACTGGTTCATGGAGTGGATATATCATCATTTAGCCATAATCCTATTGAAAGACATCTATTCTGTTTAAAACACTTTGCCCCTTAGACAATCCTATTATAGATATCCTATTGCATGTGTCATAGCAACAACCCTGAAGTACAGTAATGATTATTTTCATTTTCAAGTGGGAAAACTACGGATAAGAAAAGTTAACTAATATGTAAATAATTGCACCATCAGCCCTCTTTTACTCTAATCTCATATTTTTCATTATACTACATAAAATTATTTTGTTTTTCTGACTTCTTGAAAATTTTACATTACTAAATAAAATTATATGTCTCTAAGTCAACTAGTAGATTAGGTACCTACTAATGGAGATTAAACATACCTTTGAAATTTAAGAAGAAAAGATATTTAACATTTTTAAAAATATTTGTTTCTTGACCATATTTTATTACAAGTCTGTCGGGTGAATTATGATGAGCTAAAATTTCAAATTCATATCTTCTAATGCAGTATAATTGCAATTGCCAGAAAACACATAAAGAACATTACAGATTTCTAGTCTTGTGATACATGGATCAGCTTGACAAGGACTAAGCATCCCATGGACACCTATCTATGAAATATTTTTTGGAACTTATTGGAGATAAACTCCAAACTGCATGAATTGGAGTCTTTTCTTTTTTTGATAAGGGTGGCTAAGGGTTTGTCAATTTTATTTAATCTTTCAAAGAACGAACTGTTCGATTCACTGGTTGTTTGTATTGTTTTCTTAGCCTCTATTGCATTAATTCCTGCTATGATCTTTATACTTTCCTCCCTTGTATGAACTTTGGGTTTGACTTGTTCTTTTTCTAGAAGTTTGAGGTTTAACATCAGGTTGTTTTTTGAGCTCGTTCTGTTTTCCTGATGTGAGAATTTACTGCTATAAAATTTCCTCCTAAGACTGCTTTCATTGTGCCCCATAAGTTCCAGCATATTGTATCAGCATTATCATTTAATTGTAGACACTGTTTAATTTATTCTTTAATTTCACCTCTGACCCATTGGTTGTTCAGTAGGGTGTTATTTAGTTTCCATGTATTTTGGAGTTTCGATGCTTTCTTTTGCCATTGATTTCCAATTTCATTGCACTATTGTCAGATAATATGCATGGGATAATTTAAATTCCTTTGCATTTACTTAAGCATGTTTAATGGGCTATTATGTGGTCTATTCTGGAGAATGTTCCATGCATAGCTGAGAAGAATGTGTATTCTGATGTCGTGGGGTGGAATGCTCTGTAGACATCTACTAAGTTCATTTGTTCACAGTTTGTTCACAGGTTTGGTTCAGTTCTGGTATTTATTTGTTCATTTTTTTGTCTACTTGATCTATTGGTTTGGGACAGTGAGGCATTAAGATCCCCCATTACAATTGTATTAGTGCATATTTGATTTTTCATGTCTATTAATATTTGTTTTATCAATGGATCCTGTGGAAGTCCAGAAGATCATTAATACTTACTTTGAGAAACTTTACTCTAATAAGATAGAAAACACAGAAAAAATGGACAGATTCCTGTATACATATGAATTACCAAAGTTCAATCAAGAAGATATAAAAATTCTAAGTAACCCAATATCAGTCAATGAAATAAAAAAATGTAATAAAAAACTTACCAACAAAGAAAAGCCCAGGTCTTGATGGATTCACCAATGAATTCCAGAAGAAATTTAGAGAAGATCTAATGCCATTAGTCCTCAAACTCTAATGAAATTGTAAGGGAAGCAATACTCCCAAAGTCATTCCTGAAAGCAAGTATTACCCTGATACCAAAACAAGAGAAAGATGCAACCAAAAAAGACAGGCCAATCTCCCTAATGAACATAGATACAAAAATCCTTAATAAGATACTGGCAAACAGAATGCAGCAAATCAACAAGAAAATTATACACTGTGACCAACTGGGATTCATCCCAGGAACACAGGGATGGTTCAACATGTGCAAATCAATAAATGTAATATCAACAGAACCAAAGACAAAAATCACATGATCATCTCAATAGATGCACAAAAAGCATTGGACAAAGTCCAACGACTATTCATGGTAAAAATCCCTGCAGGAAATTGGAATAGATGGTCTTTATCTCAATCTGATAAAAGTCATCTGTGACAAACCATCAGCTGACACCATACTAAATGGTCAAAAACTGAAAGCTTTCGATCTTAAATCAGGAATGAGGCAAGAATGTCCACAATCACTACTTCTGTTCAATATAGTTCTGGAAATTTTAGCAACAGCAATTAGACAAGGGGAAGAAATAAAAGGAATAAAGATAGGAAAGGAAGAAATTAAATTATCATTATTTGCAGATGACATGATACTCTACATAGATGATCCCAGAAGCTCCGCCGAAAGACATCTAGAATTAATAACCAAATTTGGTAGTGTAGCTGGATACAAAGTCAACACTCAAGCATCAGTAGCATTCCTGAACACAAACAACAAGCTCACCAAGAAAGAAATTAGGGAAACCACACCCTTTATAACAGCATCCAAAAAAAATGAAATACTTAGGAATCAACCTAACAAAAGAAGTAAAAGATCTCTACATTGAAAACTACAGTACTCTGAAAAAGGAGATCAAAAAGGATATCAGAAAATGGAAAGATGTCCCTTGCTCTTGGGTAAGAAAAACCAACATAGTGAAAATGGCCATACTTCTGAAATTCTTATACAGATTTAATGCAATGCCAATCAAAATACCATTAGCATTCCTCACAGAACTAGAGAAAACATTCCTCAACTTCATTTGGAAACAAAAGAGACCTAGAAAAGCAAAAGCAATTCTGGGCAACAAAGGCAAGGAAGGGGGCATCACAGTCCCTGACTTAAAATTATACTACAGAGCTACTGTGATAAAAACAGTGTGGTACTCACAAAAAAACAGACCTGTGGAGCAATGGACCAGATTAGACAATGCAGAAATAACTACAAGCACACTTGGCCACCTTATCTTTGACAAAGGAGCCAAACATGTTCCATTGGAAGAAAGACAGCCTGTTTAAAAAATGGTGCTGGAAGAACTGGCTTTCCACATGCCAAAGACTAAAACTAGACCCATGTCTATTACCATGCATTAAACTAAAATCAAAATGGATCAAAGATCTAAATATTAGAATAGAAACACTAAATCTACTGGAAGAGAAAGTAGGTAAATATCTTGAAGACATAGGTGTAGGCGGAGAGTTCGTGAATAAAACCCAGACTGCACAGGAAATAATTCAAAGAATCAACAACTGGGATTTCCTCTTATTAAAAAGCTTTTGCACACCAAAAGAAATCAACAACAGAGTGAAAAGACAACCCATGGAATGGGAAAAAATTTTAGCCAATTGTCCCTCAGACAAAGGCCTAATATCTAGAACATATAAAGAGCTGAAAAAAACCAGACCCCCCCAAATTCAAAGACCCAATCCAAAAATGGGCATCTGAGATCAATAAGCACTTCTCAGATAAAGAAATACAAGTGGCAAATAAATATATGAAAAAATGTTCAACATCATCGGTCATCTGAGAAATGCTAATTAAAACAACACTGAGATTCCATCTCACTCCAGAAAGAATGGCTATCATCAAGAAATCAACCAATAACAAATGCATTTTATCTTTTGGATGTGAGTTTTTCTTTCCAAAATTTTTTTTGTGTATTTTCGTTACATTTTGGCATTTACACTGAGTACTACAATTAATATTTTAAATGTATTATTATTTGATTTACTGGTAATAGTAATTCTTTCTAGAGTAAGATGGAACCTCAGTGTTGTTTTAATTTACATTTCTCTAATGGCCAGAGAAGTTGAACATTTTTTTCACATCATTTGTTGACCATTTGTACTTCTTCTGAGAAGTGTATGTTCGTTTCAGTTGCACAATTTTTGATTGAGCCTTTTATTTGGGGGTCTAATATTTTTTAGTTCATTATGTATTCTAGATGTTAGTCCTCTGTCTGAGGAACAGCTGGTAAATTTTTCCCATTCTTTAGGTTTTTTCCTTTTCTGTGCAGAAATTTAGGCTGCAGAGAAAAGAAAGCTTTCTGCACTATTGGTGTGGATGTAAACTAGTACACCACTATGGAAATCAGTGTGGAGACTGCTCAAAAAACTAAACATAGAAGTTCCATTCTAGCCAACTATGCCCCTTCTAGATACCTTCCCAAAATTTTGAAGATATCTTACTACAGTGATACGTGGATACCTATGTTTATAGCAGCACAATTCATAATAGCTAAATCTTAGAAGCAGCCTATGTGTCTATCAACAGATGAATGGATAAAAAAAATGTGGTATGTACACACAGGGGAGTACTACTCTGCCAAAAAAGGATAAACTTAGTCATATGTAGGAAAATGGATGCACCTTGAGATCATAATTTTAAGTGAACTAAATCAGACACACAAGCTTAAATATCACGTTATTTCTCTTATATGAGAAACCCAAAGTAGAAATAAATTAAACAGCAAAAGAAAAGTTAGATGATAGGAAACAGGGAGATAGATCTTTTACAAAAATGAAGGGGACCAAGAGATGGAGGGGGGGCCGGTGAGATGGCTCCGCAGCGTAAGCGCCTGCCTGGCAAGCGTGAGGGCCCGAGTTCGACTCCCGGATCCCACATACGAAAAAGGGGCCGGTGATATCGCTCAGCGGCACGGGTGCCTGTTGGCGCGCGAGGTCCTGAGGTCGACCCCCCCGGTACCCACAAAAAAAAAAAAGAGATGGAGGGGGTGGGGGAGAGGAGAGGAAGGGGATGAAAATAAGAATTAAGATTTGTTATATGTATGTACCAGCTAGCAATTATGAAGGTAATCATTACATACTGCAATTATGTACTAATAAAAATAGTTAATGAGATATTTATATTTTCTAATTTTTTATGGCATTTTGGTAAATTGTATTTTATAAAAAATCCATTTTATTGAAAATTTCAAATTTTCATCATAAAGTTGTTCATAATTTCATCTTAATATTTTAAAATAATATCTGTAGTCATTTATTTATTTTTCACTTCTATGTTGTATATGTCTATAATGTCTCTTTCTCTCCTTTCACTGGCATCTCATAGGATTATCAATTCTGATAGTGTTTTCGATAAACCCATAGTTGCTTTATTGAACCTCTGTTGAAAGATTTTTAGTGCTTTTAAATTTTTGATATAACATTTATTTATTCCTTTTACTTTTGACTAATTTGCCATTATTTCCCTAACTTTTTTTGAATAATGCTTACCTTATCTATTTTCCATCACATCTCTTACCTAATATGAATTAATGCTACAAATTCCACTTGAAGCACTTCTTTTACATCTTACAAATTTGATATTTTAAATATTCTATTCAAAATATTACCTATGACGTACAGGAGAAGAATAAATTCTTGTGTTCTATTACAAAGTAGGGTTACTATAGTTAACAAGAAGGGATATTTCAAAATAGAAGAGAGGACTTTGAATTTTGTTACCACAAAGAAATGATAAAAGTTTGAGGTGATAGATATGCTAATTACACTGATTTGATGATTACAGAATGTATACTTGTATTTAAACATCACACTGTACCCCAAGAATATGTACAATTATTGTGTTAATTATAAGTACAACTTTAAAAATAAACAAATTTTAGAACAATCCCAGTTTGAATTAATACTAAATTAATTTCATTTGATACACAAAAGCTATAATGCTACACAACCATGTTGTCCCCCCTTATAGTGGTATATTGATATATTACATGGATATATGTTATTTTGTAATAACATGTTTATAATTACTATTTCCTGCACATGGCTTTTAAATCATATGGGAACATAAAGACATTATAATAAAATTGAGTTTTATGTTCACCTATATGATTACCTTTCCCAATTTTACTGTTTATATGTCTTTTGCTTTCTCAAAAGGCTTTAAGTTACTGCTTATTATCCTTTCATTTTACTCTAAAGGGCTCCCTTTAGCATTTCTTGCGGGGCAAGTGCTGTATATAAAAGTGATGCAACCCCTTGGCTTTGGTTTATCTGGGAATTTCTTAGTTTTGCCTTCATTCTTAAAGGATAGTTTTTCTGTATGTAGAATTCTTTTTTGAACACTGTTTTCTTTTTATCTCTTTAAAAATATTTATCGCATTGACTTCTGACCTCTATGTTTCTAATGTGTAAGTCATTGTTAATTGTACGAGGACCACATATACCTGATGAATCTTTCTCTTTTGTTCAAGATTCATTCTCTTTCTCTCTCTCTCTCTCTCTCTCTCTCTCTGTCTCTCTCTCTCTCTCTCTGTCTCTCTCCCTCTCTCTCTCTTTCTCTCTCTGGCTTTTGATAGTTTGACTACTGTATACTATGTCTCCATGTGGATCTCTTTGAGTTTATCCTACTTAGATATTTTTAAGATTTCTGGATACGAAGGGTTCTTGGTCCCTCATCAAATGTAAGACAGTGTTGACCATTTTTTCTCTGAATATTTATTCCGACTTTTCCTCTTCCTCCACCTGTATGTGTTGGTATACTTGATGGTGTCCCACATCTCCAACTGGTAATTTTCATTTCTCATTCTTTATGTTTCCTGATCCTTAGACTTACTCATTCCAATTGCCATATGCTCAGGTTCTCTCATTCTCACATATGCCTGCTTAAAATCAGATGCTGAATGCCCCTATTGAATTCCAGTTTGTATTTTTGAGCTGGAGAGTTTCTATTTGGTTTCTTCTTAAATAACTTCTACACCTGTGATAGACCATGTGTGGTGCGGTATCTTTTCCTACCTTCTTTTTGTTTTCCCTATGGTTCCCTTCAGCTCTTTGAATGTATTTGGGATGCATATTTTACCTTCCTCAAGATTCTGTTTTATTTTTCTATTAATATTTTCCTATTAATATTTATATTTTATTAATATTTTCTATTAATATTTTTCTATTTTATTAGCAGACTCCTTCTGAGTTGTCTTTAACTGGTATGAGCAGACTTGAGGACACTAATGAGTTAGTGTTAACAGAGTAAGAAAGTATGGGATATCCAGAAGGAAAAAAAAAAGAAGGATGAATTTGAGTCAAGGTTCATTCAAAATCCCTGAATAAATGTTTGTAGCAGCATATTCAAAATTTTTATTCGTATATGTTTGTAGTAGATGATGTCTACATTTATCTTAGGGAGTAGGTACACATACTTGCCATATATTAATTATTTTATTCCCCTTCCTCTCCCTCCCTCCATCTCTAGGCCCTTTTTCCCCATTTTCATTTATTTTTAGCTCATGTTTTTGACACATAATGATTACGTTTACTGTGAGTAATTTGTACATATACGAGGCAAATCCCAAATCCTTTTACACCCCCTCCCCCCACCTTGGACACAAACTTAAATACCACATAGTTTCTCTCATAGGAGAAACCCAAAGCACAAATTAAAGAGCAAAATAAAGGATTGATAAAAGGAAACAAAGAGATGGATCTTTTGCAAATGTGAAGGGGACCAAGAGTCATTATTCATAATTGCCCATACTTGAAAACAACCCAGATGTCTTCCAAGAGATAATAGATAAATAAACTATGATGTATTCTAACAAAAGAATATTACTCAGCAATCAAAATGAATGAACTATTGATGCATACAACAATATGAATGAATCTCAAGTGCACTGAGCTGTATCAGAGTTTCTCAGTGGTTGGGCTATTGGCTTTTAGTGGATGATGTTTTCTGAGGATATGCACTGCACTGCAGGCAATTTTATCACATCTCTGGCCTCAATGGGCTTGATGGCTACAACATTCTTCACTCCCAGGCTCTGCTGTGCAGCCTCAGTGGGGATTCTGGAACAAGATTATTGGATCAGGGATTCCTGAGCTGCACTTTTCATGGGTGACTCCTTAGGCTGTCACCCTAGGTCCCATAGCTCTTATTCAGAGCTCTTTCCACTGAGTTATTTTGAGTATTTGGAACCACTGTTCCAGAGGATAAAGTTGTTCTTGAAGCCCCTCTGGTATTCTTTCTCAATAGTAGCCATATTTACTCCAAGGACTTTCTAATGGATACCCAAGAAATTGAGTTGAGTCATCCTTTTCCATCTCATGAAGTGTGGGCATACCTGATCTCCTGTGGGTGGGGAATTGTCTCTGGTTTAATATCTTTCCTAGGTTCATCATACTCTATTCCTTTTCTAGGAGACCACTTGGAGACATGTAGTGCAAATAACATGCAGGTTGGCACATGGAAGAAGGAGATGAAAAACAGAAATTAGACCTTGCAGATGAGGGTGGTGTCAAAGGTTCACTAGCTCTTCCATATAGAGCCGGAAGTCTATTAGGCTGAGGAACAGACTAAGCCACGTATGAAAAGCAGAGAGGCTATGATTATGGGATTTAGCCCTGATTGATTTTTCTGATAAAATTCCCATTCCAAGCTTGGATTCCATAGAATCCCAGATTCTAATATTCCTGAGGAAAGTAATCATTTAGATACTCAAATACTAGACAGACGGAAACAGCCTGGAGTTCAGATTGTGCACGGTAGAACGGAATAGCACCATTCACATCATGCTTATATGAACAACGGCCTTAGAGATGGTGACTGGTTGTGAAACACTTTAGTGCCTCTCAGTAGCTGGATTTCAACAACAGAGAATTAGAGCAGGGAGTATTGGAAGAGAGGGGAAGACACTTAATAGTTTATTGTCCAACTGGAACATGTTTTAAAGGAAAAGGGACGCTTTTGTAACTACTGAAGAACCACATTTAAAACAGGATTATCCTGGGTAAATAGTAATTGCACATTAGACCCAGGAATAGGGACAGATCCCTGGGCTGCATTTGACCCTGAAGATATATATTTTGCTACTTAGGACCATAAGCAGAAGAAGACATCTGAGAAGCACTGCAGGAGCGTGAGTCCTCACCTCCAGGCATTTCTGCTTTGCACACACTTGAGCCAGAGTGACTTGCTCTCCTTATTTGTTGGAGCTGTGGGTTGCAGATTGCCCATCATCCCTTCACTGCTTAGAAGAGTGAAGCTACTGAAAGTCTGACCTCTGGACTATGTGTTCTTGACTGTCCTACTCAGGCCCAATCACAAAGAGGTTCTCGTCACCAGCTCTGGGATTCGTGGGTTCAGCTTCCTTTTTCTGATGTATAACTGGCGCACAAGTTTGCTCTTAAATACTTAATTGTCCCAGTGTGGTTTGGCTGCGGATACTTCCCAGCTTGTGGTGAGTAGGGCTGAATCTAGTTACAAAATCAACCAAGCATTGTTTTCATTTAATATGACCCTTACACACAGCATTGTAGTGAATATATGTGAACTGACTGGCATCTCGTAGGTACTGCCTCCTAGAAGGTTGCCTGTCATCTGGCACACTATCGAACTCAGTTGGCTTGAGCTATGAACTTTCTGCTTACCTGCATGTGAAAGACATCAAAATCACAAGTGATGCCCTTAATAAATTAGGTCAGTGGCTCTCCAATTGGAGCCTGAGTTAGAATCACCTGGAGGGCTTGTTAAACCACAGATTGCTGAGCTCTGTCCTCAGCACTCCTGATTCACTAAATCTAAAGAAGATTTCAGCTGGGCATGGTGGTACACACCTGTAATCCCAGCATTCAGGAGGCTGAGGCAGGAGGATTGTCATGAGTTCCAGGCCAACCTGGACTAAAAACCAAAAAAAAAAAAAAAAAAAAGTGTCTGAAGACTTTGGATTTCTAATACATTTCTGGGTCATAAGTATAACAAATGACATGAGTCAGAGGCCATCCAACAGGCTTCTGTAAAAAGCAACAAGGCATAAGATTTACTATACCTGGATTCAGGCAGATGGAGGGTGGAAATACAGTCCATGGGGAACAAGGAAAAGTGGGCTTTTGATAGGGTTTGAATGGGGGGGTGGGTCTGGCAAGGGACATTATGTGAGAAGGTCTGAGCAAATATCGGTGACCAAAGTTCTCAGAGCGTCCAGTGCCTCGGTAGTCAAAGTTCTCAGAACATTCGGGGCAAGTGTATGGGTGTTGTTGGATGTCCTGGCGCTGGGAAGAATCCACCCTCTGCCTTATCTCTCCTTTATGACATCCCGTCCTGTGTTTGCTGAGGACAGCACCTGTGCTGTGCTGCAGTTTTTTGCGGAGAACAATGTGGCTGCTGAAAATCAGGTTGGGTGCTGGGAAAGTCATGCCCTTTGAGTGTGACATTCCTGTCTTTTTGTTATTACAAACAAAAAGAAAAAAGAGTAAGAAGAAAAAGGGAGAGGGCGTCATATCTAATGGCCGCTTTGTGAATGACACGTGGGCTGAGTGGGCAACCTAGTGGAAGGGAAAACCTTGGGGAACCTTTTCATATCCAGGGGAGGAGAAGAGCAACTACTGCTGATTAGTGATATTTTTCAGATGGATCTTGTAAGAACTGTGACAGAAATCTGAAAAGACAGGGCCTGAAGGAGAGAAGAAGTATTATACAGACCAGCAGTGCTGCTAAGAGAAGGAGTCATGAGGCCCATCCCCAGACTTAGTCCAGAGTCCAACATACGCAGTCTAATTTCTGAGGCCCGTTAAGTAAGCTTTTCAGCTGTGTCTTGTATTATTCCCAATTGGTTTGTGTAAAAACAGCATTCTTCCCCTAGGAAGAGGCATAGGCCACCTTTTTGAGCCATTAAGAGATCTAGGCCTCTTTGATTTTGAAGAGTTACTGATGCCAGATAATCAATTTGGTGTTGGAAGGTAACAGTGGTCTTGGCTATCTCCTCAAGGCCTTGAGAGGTCTTGAGACAAGGTGTGGTAGTAGGAGAGAGAGGTTGTTAGACCAGCTATTCCTGTTCCCATTGCAGCAGTGATTCCCAGGCCAAAAAGGAGAGGAATCAACTGAATGGCCCTGTGCTGTTGAACCTGGGCCTTTACTGTGACAGCCAGGCTCTGGTTCCCTGGGGCTATGTGTGTTTTGGGGGTAAGATATACCAGTGTACAAGTCCCAGCCCAGTTGGTGGGAAGGCACAGATAGGTGAAGATCCTGCAGAAGAAGAAAACACCTTGACTGGGTAGACAAAATTGATTACGTTTGCCAAAAAGATATTTAAATTTCCTGTCTTCATTATTCCAAACATTTAATATGCCCAATGGAACAGCGCCCTTAAGTGGTTGAAAAGGCCCTCTGATTTCAGGAATTTGAGGAGTGACTGTGGTTAGGTTTTCCCAGTGGAGGAAAAACCTCTTAGGGTCTATTATCAGCCACTTGGAGGAATGATTGAAAGTGAGCATGAGGAGGCAGTCAGAGTGCATAGGAGTCCAACCCCAGGCATTCTATGGATGCATATCTGTGCACAGGAGATGACAGCCATCACAGAAATCAGAGTGTTTGTTAAGCAATGGAACAGTGACAATGGTGGGGGGGGGACAGCGGGACTGAGAAGCAAATGGGTTGACTAAATGGGAGGGTTGGGTTATTGGATGATTAACATGACCAGTGGAGACTAATAAGGTTAATGTGAAATTTACACTGGTGAGGAGAAAGGTGTCCAAGCAGTAACCCGGAAGATAAATTGCACTGAATGCAAAGGGAGCTCAGAAAGTTAAATCAGTGTTAGTGGTTATTGGGCTGTCTATAGACTAATTTGTGTCTTTATAAGTGAGACTCGTCAGGCAAGTTTGTAAAAGCTGGGCTGTTTGGGTCGGTATTTTACGCCTTTGAATAGCATCAGCGAGGGAAAAACTCCAAGCAGAAAAACAGGGCGACATCTCCCGGAGGCCAGTAGGTTCAACTGGAAACCCCTCTTGTATGTGAGGATGGTAGGTGAGATTAGGGTTGGCCCATACCTGTGGCGGAATGGGTGTGTTTCACAAGTGGCAGCAGACATGGAGACAGAGCCAACAGTCCTTAGCCAGAGAGGAGTTCGACGGGTTGAGTAATGAGTGGGTAAGCTGCACTGTCCTGTACAGACAGTAGGGCATTGGCAGGGAGACAGGTGGAAGAGCAGCTGAGGGAACAGGAGGATTACACTGGCTAACTCAGAGGTGTACATAGGAAGCGATTCCTTTCTAGAAGCAAGAAACAACCAAGTTGTAGCACTAACAGAATGGAGAGTGGGACCCACAAAAAGAGGCATAGTAGAAACAGCAGGTGTCTGAGGTCTGCCTATCCATTATAGGTATCTCTATCAATTATCAGACTCAAGGAGGGTGAGAAAAAAACCAGTGTGACCTCCTCGGGGGAGAAATCACATAGAGTCCCCTAGTAAAGGAGCTCTTCTATCTAGGTGTAGAAAGACTAGAGAGTAGAAGTCTGAGGACGCGGACCTCAGATCAGCACAGACTTATTGAATAAAATAGGTGAAGTGACAGGATAGACACTGGCAAGGCATTTAGGTGTTTTCTGGGATTCTGGTCAGCCTGAGAGATGTAGGGGAGATTACTTGTGACTTCCACAAGGAAGAGAGGTCAGGCGAATTGTCAGCAGGGCACAGCTTTATTCTGGAGCAGTGCATCCTCTGCAGGGGTTCTTGCAAAGGAGCAGCCATTGGAGTGCTATAGATGACTCTGAAGGGTCCCTTCCATTTTGTCTGAGGTTTAAATCTTTAATCAAAGCAAATTTGTTATCCAGGTTATCATCATAATGGTGAGTGTCAGGAGAAGTCAGGAGAAGGTTAGCAGTGTGTCATATTTCTTTTTGGGCTTGTTGCAGAACTGGGAGATACTCTCCAATGGGACTGGCCTCCAGGCTGAGGTCTGACCTGAGCAGAAAGGTGTGGCTGTAAAAAAGCTCAAAAAGATTGTAACCTGTAGGCTCTCTAGGGATGGCACAGATTCTAAGGAGAGCAGTTGGGAGGAGGGAAACCCAGTCTTTGTGAAGCTGAAGTGTTAGTTTAGTGAGATGGACCTCAAGGAGGCCATTAGCTCTTTCTACCTTACTGGATGATTGAGACTGGTAGAGAGTATGAAGGTTCCGTTCTATACAGAGTGACTTGGACACCTCCTGAGTAAGCTGACTGATAAAAGTTGGGCCATTATGCGATTGAATGGAGGCAGGGAGGCCAAATCAGGGGATTATATCCGTTAGGAGAGAATTAACGACTGCTAAGGTTTTCCTAAACTTGTAGCAAAAGCCTCTACCCACCCAGTGAAGGTATTGATCCAGACAAAAAGATATCTTAGGTTTCGCATCCATGACATGTGGGTGAAGTCAATCTGCCAGTCCTGAGTTGGGGAGAAACCATATGCCTGGTGTGTAGGGAAAGGAGGGGGCATCGGGGAACCCTGAGTTGTAGTTACCTGGCAGACAGAGCATTGAGCAGTAATAGTCTTAAGGATGGTCTTCCAGGAAGGAAAGCAAATAAGAGGCTCAAGTAGATGGCCTAGGTAGGGGTTTGTAACCTACATGAAAATTATCACGATGAGATGGAAGAATAGTGTGGGTCTGTGAGGCAGGGAGGAGGAATTTTCCTTGATCTGCGAACCACCTGACCCTCGTGGGATAGTTCTGATGTTGGTGGTGCTGGGAGGGGGAATAGGCAGGGGCGCAGCAGGAAAAGGCATGTATTGGCCCTTTGCAGCATGGTGAGAGAGGTTAACTGTCTCCTTTGTGGTTTCATCTGTAAAGGCATTTCTGGCAGCTATGGGATCTGAAAGTCCTTGGTGTTCCCTACAGTGAAGTACAGCCACCCATCGAGGACCCGTGAGAGGTGAGGAATCCTCTCTGCCCATATGGCAGCATGGTTGTGAAGTATGTGAAATGCATACTTGGAATCTGTGTAGATGTTAACTTATGAGCCTTTGGCCAGCACAAGAGTGCGGGTCAGAGCAGACAATTCAGCCTGTTAGGAGGTGGTGGGTGAGGGAAGGGCTGCAGCTTCTATAGCAGAGTCATGTGAGACAAATGCATATCCTGCCTTAGCCAGCGATGTGCGGGAAGCCTTACAGGAACTCCCATCAATAAACCAAGGGTGATCAGGGTAGACAAGGGGAAGGCTGAGATACGAGGAAAAGGCAAGGTTGTCAAGTGGATGAGACACAGATCCTGGTGTGAATCTGGCATCTCAGAAGACAGAGTTTGTATGAGAGTCAGGATCAAAGTCAGGACCCAAGACAACAGCTACCATGGGGGTTTCTATGAAGAGTGCATATAACTGTAAAAGATGAGGAGTGGATAGAAGATGAGAGAGATGTAATGAGAATATGAGACCCTGCAGGTTTGGGAGGAGTATAGTGTCTAGCAGTTTTTAGAGCCTCCATAAGCATTAAAGCCACAGCAGCAGCCGCTCGTAGGCATGGCGGCCAAGCTAAAACATTGGGGTCAAGTTGTTTGGACAGGAAAGCGACTGGGCATGGGCTTGGCACCTGGGCCAGAACAGCATCCACACAAGCACCATGTTCTATGGCATGTAGACAGAAAGGTTTACAGTCTGGTGAAGGCAGGCTAGAGCTGTTTTTAGAGCTTCTTTTAGGGTCTGAAAGGGAGAGAGAAAGCCTTATGATCTAAAGTCTCAGCTGGGTCCTCTTTTGCAAACTTGTATAAGGGCTTATTAAGGAGGGCCAAGCCAGGAATCCAAAGACAGAAGTATCCCACCACCCCAAGAAAGGAGAGAAGTTGTAGCTTTCAGGCGGAGATTGGAATCTGAGAAATTAATCAGACATGATTGGGAGGAAAGGCTTGAATGTGTTCATGCAGAATAACGCCCAGATAGGTGACAGACAGAGAGGAGATTTGTGCCTTGGATGGAGACACACAGTAGCCCTTTGTGTCCAAGTGTTGTAAGAGTAGGGGAGTATCCTGTATGGAGGATTTGTAAGAGGGGCTGCAGAGAAGGAGATCATTTATGTATCATATGGGGTAGGAAACAGATGGGTGGGAGGAGAGCAAATCCCAGGCGAGGGTCTGGCTGGAGCACTGGGGGCTGTCTCGGAAGCCCTGTGGCAGGAGAGCCCAGGTCAGCCATTGGGACTGCAAAGTGTCAGGGTCCGTCCAGGTAAAGGTGAAAAGAGGCTGTGAGGAGGGATGTAAGGGAATGGTGGAGAAAGCATCCTTCAAATCTAGGACTGAGTAATGGGACGTGGGCAGGGGGATAGAAGAAAAAGGGTGTATGGGTTGGGCACCACAGAAGGGATAGGAAAGACTATCTGGTTGATAGTGCAGAGGTTCTGCATCAATCTGTACATGCCATCTGTTTTCCAAACAGGGAGAATGGCAGTGTTTTAGGGGCAGTTGAGAGGGACCAAAAGACCACGTTGAAGCAGGCAAGAGATAATTGGTTTTAGTCTCCTCAGAGCCTGATCAGGGACAGGGTATTAGTGCTGAGAGGGATAGGGATGATATGGCTTCAGTGGGATGGTAAGAGGTGTTTGATTGAGAGCCAGGGAAGGGGAGGAGGTATCCCAGACCTTAGGGTTTAGATTCGGGGATGCAATGGGGGCTTTGGGCGAGCCAGAGAAGGAGAGAAGAGAGCAGCCAGAAAAGTAGGACAAATGCCAGATATAGAGTGGCAGACAGTTTGGTTAGAATATCTCATCTGAGGAGGAGAACAGGCCGGCAGGAACTATCAGAAAAGAGTGGGAGAAAAATTGTTGACCTAACTGATACCAAATCAGAGGAGTTTTAAAAGGCCTGGAGACTTTGCCATCAATACCCACAATAGAAGTTGAGGCCAAGGAGACTGGTTCTTGGAAAAAGGCAAGGTGGAATGAATTGCCCTGGTATCAATTACAAAAGATTTGGACTTGCCCTCCACCACAAGTGTTACCCAAAACTCTGTGTCTGAGATGGTCCAGGGGGCCTCCAGAGCTTCTGGGCAGTGTAAGTGATCCATTGCCAATCCAAGGTGGTCTGGGAGAGAGCTGACCCGGGGCCCCTGAGAGGTGACTCCGTGGGGGGACGCCATCACGGAGCAATCTGACTTCCACTGAGGCCCCCCCAAAGGTGGGGCATGACTTTGAAAGAATCCCAGGCTGTGGGCATTCCTTAGCCCAAGGACCAGGCTGGCAGCATTTGAAGAGTAGCCCCAAAGGTGTAACCCTGGGTTAGGAAACCCCAGCAACACCCTTGGCAGTTGGCTGGGACTTAGGTCCAGACTGTAGCTGTGGGTTTCTTACAGCAAAGGCAAACAACTGGAACTCAGAAATGCACTGTTTGCAGGCAACTTTGTCCCTATTATTGAAAAGTTTGAATGCCAAATTTACTAGTTCCTGTTGTGAGGTTTGAGGGCCTGCCTCCGGCTTTTGTAACTTTTTCCAAATATCTGGAGCAGATTGGGTAATAAAATGCATCTTTAAAATAGGTTGGCCTTCTGGGCCTTCTGGGTCCAAGGCTGTATAATGTCTGAGAGCAGCAGCCAAATGGGACATAAGCTGAGCCAGATTTTCATCTTTTGTCTGGGTAGTTCCCTTAAGCCTATAATAATTGACTGCCCTGTGTACCACTTTGTGGAGCCCCTCAACTAAACATGTGACCATATAGTTACGGCTCCTTCAAGCATGGGATTGTCTGTGCTAATCTAGCCTAAAGTCCCAGTTTGGGTTGGTCCAGGGAACAGCGGTAGCCCTCTCCTGAAGGTTCAAGGTGCCTGTGGTTGTCCAAGGTGGCCTGGGCCAAAGTCCAAACATGTTCCTGTTCCTCGGATGAGAGGGTAGAGGAAAGAAGGATATTCAGGTCATCCCAGATGAGATCTTAAGACTAGGTAATATACTAGAATTCCTGAATATATTTAGTATGGTCGGTAAGAAAGGAGCCCAGATGCTGACTAATCTAAGACAAATTGGACAGGGAAAAGGAAACATGGACCTGAACAATTCCCTCAGCTCCCGCCACCTCCTGAAGTAGAAATTGAGGAGGAGAGGGTGAGGAAGGGGCATCAAACTGCAGTCTGGATTGAGGACAGATGAGATGGAACATAAGAAGGGGATTTTGACTTGGAGGGAAGCACTGAATAGATGGATGGGATAGGTGCTAGATTGGCCAGAGGCTCTTCCAGAAGAAGTGACGCAGCTGTGGTGACTGCGGCAGGGAGTTCCACCAGAGAAGGATGGGACACAGGAAGTTCTCTAGCTGCGGATGTAGGAGGACACCAAGGGAAGGCAAGACCAACTGGGTCCTTTGTTAGGGAGGAATCGGTATGGAAGGGAAGTGGAGGGGGCATGGATGGAAGGGAAAGGAGGGGAATTTGAGAGGGATTGCAGGAAGAACACAGAGTAGGAAAACCACAGAGAGTGAGGAAAACCCTAACATAAGTTATCTCAGACCACTTCTTTAGCCTATGGCTGTAATTATCCAGATCTCACAAAATAGAGACATCATGAACAGGCCACAATGAACAGGCCACCAAGACCCATGGTCTAGCTGGTACTGTGGCCATGTGGTCTTACAGAAAAATATCAGCTGCTTGGGCTTCAGATCAGGAGAGAGACAGAGAGGTTTGAGATTTTGCAGGAGGCAAGCCAAGGGGAGATGAGGGACAAATGGAAGGTGGAAAGTTCCCCATTGGAGTACAGAGAGAGGTATGGGAGTGTGGGAGAATATCTTTGTGGACATCTCCAATCAGGACCCAAAGCCATAAAATGTGAGTGAATGACAAAGCTGGACATCACTCCTTTAGGTCAGATGCCAAAAGGAACACAGTCTTCCTGGAATTCCTTTTTGAGACCAGTGCTGGAGTTTGAAAAGCACAAAAAGCAGGGTGAGCCTCTCTCTGACTTTACAGGGATGGATAAAAGGCAGGCAAGGAGGAAAAAGAGGGAGAGAGAGATGAGGAGGCTTACCCAATCTGAAACACCCAGCAAGATGTGGCACAGCAGAAGTGGCAGGAGCTGTAGAAACTGGTGTTACCAGGTGGTCTCAGCCTAGGGGAAGGAGGTTTGGGAGAGGGCTTGGGCCCCTATGGAGAGGGTTCTCTCCCTCCCAGGTTTCAGCACCAGATGTAACTAACGACACAAGTCTGAGACCACCAAACAGGTTTCTGTGAAAAGCAACAAGGCATAAGATTTAATGTAGCTGGGTGCAGGCAGATGGAGGGTGAAAAGACTCTCCATGGGGAACAAAGAAAAGTGGGCTTTTTATAGGGTTTGAAAAGGGTAGGAGATCTGGCAAGGGACATTATGTGAGACGGTCTGAGCAAACATCAGTGGTCAAAGTTCTCAGAATATCCAGTGCCTCAGTAGTCACAGTGCTCAGAACGTCCTGTGCAAATGTATGGGTGTTATGAGACGTCCTGGCGCTGGGAAGAATCCGTGCTCTGTCTTATCTCTCCTTTATGACATCCTGTACTGTGTTTGCCAAGGGCAGCGCCTGTGCTGAGCTGCAGTTTTTTGCTGAGAACAATGTGGCTGCTGAAAATCAAGTTGGGTGCTGGGAAAGTCATGCCTGAGTCGAGCCTGACAGTATGGAAGCTGCCGTTCAGGACACCACACTTTGAGAACTACTTTACGAGAACTAGCAATGCAATAATGATGTATTGGACTCAGTGCCATTACTGTAATTTCTTTCTTCCATCATTACCTTTGGAGACAGCAAACTCAACGAAGTTAAAGTTCTCATTTATCATAACATTAATTTAGTAGCAGCATCAACATTCTTCAAAATCTTGCAATTTCTGTGAAGTTTATTTCATGAATGAAAGAAATAAAAAGCTGAATAAACAAATCCAAATCAATTGAAATATTTGTTTAGAACTTAATCTGGGCCAGACATTATGGTAAGAACCTAAAAGGTAGAAAATACTGGCAAGTCCTTGGGGGAACTTACAATGTACAGATCATACCTGAGAGCTTTTGAGTCAACACGTGAAATCCCCATGCAATGGATGGGTCCAAACCAGCTGTGGAAGAAAGAGATGGTTAAATATCATAGAGCCAAAGAGTTTCAGAATATTTAACACTGTGCCATTAGGATAGGTAATAAGAGGTCCAGATTATAATGTAGAAACTGATGTCCTAATTACCTGTGTCATCATCTATTTATACAAAGAATCACTGGACAAAGAAAGATGGGGGGAACAGACAAGAAGTTCAGAAACACAATTCTCCAACTCTGCCCCTATATGTATTATAGATGGCTAAGTTAGGTAGAAATATTATAGGCAGTCAGACAGGTCTGGGACCCCAGGAAGCCAAGACAAAATATGAAAACATACTACAACTGTGGCCAGCGACACATCAGTTGGACTGCAGGCCTGAAGATAACAACAAAAGGACCAGACCTACATACTCCCCAAGGGGTGAGATAAGTGATTGCACCTGTTCTAACAAAGTCTAGCTAGGCATCAGTCATCCCAGTGGACAACCAAGACCCAAGATCTATCACCTACCTGAGAAGTTCTTTTATTTTTCCATGCCTGCTCACTATGTGACTTGCTTCCCCATTGGATCAATATTACCTAAGCAACTATACTTATAAACTTATTGGTTGATTATAGCTGTAACCCACATAGTACCCATGTGGCTTTTTTTTTTTTTTTCTTTATGTGGGTACCGGGAACTGAACTCAGAACCTCGCGCTTGCAGGCAGGCGCTTATGCCGCTGAGCTATATCACCGGCCGCTCATGTGGGTTTTACTCTCTAAAATTTCCATATACAGTGGGGTGCCCAGCTACCCATTCAGGATCCCTCATGCCTCTCAGGAGTTATCCTCTCAATAAATATCTTTCTACTCTTAACCTCCATTTTTACCAGAATTCATTCTTCAATTTTTAGAGAACACAAACCCAGCATATCAGACATTTAACAGGCTGGGAGTTATAATATTTCCCTTATATCACATTTGGAGGTTCTGATATCACCCCTTCATCAAAAGGACCTGTAGTAGAGGCAGGGTTACTGAGAAGGATAAGGGTGATGTTAGTAATTATTTTTGTTCACATAATACTTGCTATCTCTACCTTTGCCTCAGGCATATTTCTGAACATACCAACATCAAGCATGCCAGTGTATCATTTATTATAAGATAATAACTTGCCACTATGTTCACCTTTTAAAAATGATGAAATCACTTATCATGAGAAAACCTTCTTAAAGGACTAAATGTCCTGGAAATTGAAAATTCAGTTCCTAGTCTTGTGAGGCTGAGGACGAGGCCTTAGAATGTGCTGGTGTAGAGCTAAGTGTTTAGGGGTGGGAGGTGGACAGGGAGGCAGGCTGGCAGCTGGCCTGCAGACTGATGTCCCAACCCTACCTATGCTTCTGTGAAAATGAAACCCTGCTTATAAATAGAAAGGAGATACAGACACAAATAGTGATAAGCATCATAATGGATGTCTACAAGTAAGTGATACAGCTGCTCTACAGAGTGGAAGACTCAATCATTTCTGAGGACCTGCAGACCTCCTGTAGGTGGTGGAATTTAAGATGTATCTAAGAGGATGTAACAATTTTCTGCAGGCAAAGATGGAGTGGTGATGTTCCAGAGAAGAAACAGAAGAGCTCTTATAATTCCATTTGCAAAGGGTCCTATTACTCACTTAGGACAAATGGCTGTTTGGTCAATGGCATGCTGAGATCTGGAGCTAATGGGAAGTTCTCTGTGTGAGAGCTACCAGTGCTATCACAAATGATGCCAAGGGCTCTTTTTTGAATGCCTGTGTCTTTCCTTGATTTCTCCCCAAACACAGTAGTTTGGAGTGAGTTACAGAGGAGAATCTAACAATGAGCTACAAATTCTACAACTCGGCTGATTCATTTAGGAAATTTCAGTCACATCCCAGAAAGTAGATTAACAGGAAAGGTTTTTAACTAGTAATAGAAGTAGATGTGAGTTCCTTTTTACTATGGTTAACCTTATATTTCAAACTGCAGCAGTCCAAATATGACAAGTCAGGAAACTTGTGTAAATTTGGAGAAAACACCAAATTGTTCACTAAATGTCTTTGCCTTGATAATTAAGAAATTCGAGGTCTTCAGTTTGAAACTTCTTTGAGTCTAAAATTTCAGGTGAGGATTTGATGAAGGAAAAAGTCTCAAATGGGCTAACGTTCTCCAATTATTAAAAAAAATTCTTTCAAATTATTACCACTGAGGTCTTCATAGTATAGCCCGGAGGTTGAGACCCTGTACTCTGGAACTCAGACAGCTGGGTTTGGAATCTTGCTCTATCTTTATTAGCTGTGTATACTTAGAGACTTTTCTTAACCTCTGTGAACCTTGGTTTCCTCATCGATGGAATGGGGTCATAATAGTAACTACCTCAAAGGACAGACAAGTTAATTAGAGTAATCTCTGTCTGGGATGGGGTATTACCTTAGCGTGGAAAGACACGACTGCTTGTGTGATTTTGAGCAAGTCATTGCTATAGATTCTGCTAGGGTTGATAGGGAGTCAGCAAAGCATTTGCTTTCAGATCCTCACTTTACAAGTGATAAAATGAACCCAAGGTAAAGAGGATTCTTAATAGCCGGGCAAGGACAAACACTGTAGTACTAAGTGGGATTCTTTCCATGGCTGGATACCCATTTGTTAATAGTGCAGCTCTTCTAAAACAATCGTGTTTGGAACATTACTGTGAAAATCCCTAATGTGATCCTGGACATGATCCTTCCCAGAGCCCTTCAATAGCTACCTTCAAACTTTTACCTTTTACTCCCACCATTGTAAACATGTAATTGTGCTTCTGGTATTTATTTCACTAGTGCAATGGTCCTTCTTTAAAACTTTACAAGATTCAGCAAGACTGCAACATGCTTATCCAGTCAGTGGTTGGAGGAGAGGAAGCAAACGATGTTTTCAGGGACAGTGTGATAGAAAATTTAAATTTTAGAATTTTAACAAACTAACAAATAGCTTAATATCATATTGGGACAGAATATGCTCACCCAGCTCACCACACAGTTAGACTCAGTTAGCCTTGACTGATCATGCCAGCTGCAACTCCGAGATGGTCTGACCTGGCTCTGTCTGACTGTACCCAGCTGCACTGCCTGCACTCCCAAACCTATAACATATCCTGTTTTGCTGGCCTGTTTCAAGGACTTTCTGCCCAGGATAGACCAGCCTAGTCAAAGACAGGCTCAATTTTACTCACCCGCTCTGCTCAGCTCCCTCCCTAAACTTTCCCACCTTATGGTAAACAACTCCTCTCTGACTAAACCTGCCCAGAACAAATTTGCCTGACAATGTGTGACTCAGCCTATGTAATCAGTTATAAAATAACCTGCTATCAGCTCTTGTACTTTGTCTATAAGTCTTTGTTTTACTTTGACCCAGGGCTGGTGATTTGGACTTGGTTCTCACCAGCCCACTAGGGTAATAAAAGTTGCCTTCCAACTCCTTGGTGCAAAGGGTCTTCCATCCGGTTCACTATCAGATTTCTGCAACAACAGGAATGATGAGAACTATTTAGAAAGTGCTATGCATCAAGTTTTAAAGCATTTGAATTTGATTTTTAAAAGAAATGAAATTTTTCATATATCAAAATATGTAAAACATTTTGCATCAACAAAATTTTATCTTTAATGTTGTAAATATCAAATAAGTCAGTTCATATTTACTTTATATATTCTTATGGAAAATGATAATTTTAATGTGCTGATATTTGATTATTTGCCTTTTAACCTTTGAAAGTTTTACTCTTTAAAATTGATGTTATTGTTTTATTTACAGAGAAATATCTAAACATGAGAAATTTCCAGTCCAACCTTGTGTTTTATGGAGCTAACTTGAGTGCCCTTTTTAATTTCTCAGGAGTGCTGCAAGGCAAAATAATAAAATATTCCAAATAAAAATGATATATTTAAGTTTGGAAAAAGAAAACAAATAAGATAGTTCATGCTACAGACTCTTTACTTATGCCCTTTTCCATAATCCATCTGTAATTGCTGCCTTCTTTACCTCTTCTCTTTCTGGCCCCCTCTCCACCATTTTTCCCATTCTCTCATTAGAAAACAGGCCCAGAAGCTGAAGTGAGGATCTAAAAACACAACTCTGAGGGGGGCTGTGTACGCATTAGTACAGCATGCAATTTCTGTCATCTTATTTCTTTTCTGATACTAACAAATGCTCTTGATAAACGCATGGGCTTCCTTTTGTAGTCTAACAAACATTTCTTCACGTTGGTTGACTGTAAGTACTTGACACTGGCGACCAGCTGTACTTGTCTCCCAGAAGCTTTTGGGTCTTACTTATCTGGCATCTCCTGCTCCATCCCACTTGCCTGCTCCTTCATACCAATTCTGACCATATTCCTCCAGACCCCTCCTCGTCACTCTTGTTTTTGCACTGTACATAATATGTATAGCTGGATTCACTATCTACACCTAGTTTGATTTCTTCATTTAAATCTTCAGCTCAACTCTTTCTTTTGATTACAGATTAATGAGTACATTGTCCTATATTTGTACTGTAAATTGCTAAAATCATATTTCTACCTGAGCTCAGCATCATGTGATCCTCCGTTTATTTTCTTCTTTGGAAAGAACATCTTCACTTTCCAGTATAGTACTCAAGCCAGAGCAAAATATAACCTGGGCATTATCTTAGTTTATTCTCTCTACTTAATCTTCCACATTCAACCACGCATGCTTTTGCTTGTCCTGCTTGGGAAAGTGTTCATCTCCAACCCTTACTTCCAATGCCACTGTCAGGTCTTCATCATCTGAAGTTTGAATCCTCAGGCTAACAATTTTGCCTATGTTCTTTCCTCTGTAGTGCTGTCCTCCAAACCACCTCCATGCTCTTCCCAAGTATTCTTTCCAAACCCAAATTGGTTCCATCTCTCTGTGATTGCTAATTGTGGCTTGTCAATTTGACTTGAGTAAGAACCATCTAGCAGGTCAGTAAGGCTCTGTTTGTGTCTATGGGTGATTGACATGTAGGTTACAAACTGAGAAGGGAAGGCCCACCCCGGATGTGGGTGACACCAAGCAATAGGCTTGTAGCCTGGACAGAATAAAAAGGGGACAAAAAAAGAAGATTGCCCCTTTTTCCCCTCTGGAGAAGCTCTGGTCTTCACCACTGCTTTTAAACATACTTTTCCAGTTCCTTCAGGCTTCCAGAGCAGACTATTCAGCCTTCCAAAGTAGACCCTTTGGCTTTCTAACATGGATCCATACTGGACTCTGCAGTGAGCTTCAGGCATTCAGCCTTCAACTGGATTCTCCCTCTGTGCAGATGGCCACGTTGCATTCTTCCACTCCTGATTCCACAGGTGACCATGGTAAGCCTACCTACTAAATCCTTTACACAATTACACATACATTTTACAGTAAGTCTCTTCCTCTAGTGAACCCTGATAGACCTGTGCAAATGCCTTATGACTCCCGGAGCTCGCTTTCAGGAGGAAAATCCATTCCTCTTCAGTATGGATAGGCCTTTTGATGTCGTTCCTTGCCTCCTTAAGCTGTTTCAGCTATTGCTTGCTGAAAATGTTCTGATTCAGGAATGATGTAGTGTTTGTAGCTTCTCCAGGATAATGTGCTTCTGTGTACTTCTGTGCTTTTGAGCACTTATTTTCTTCACTTAGAATTTGCCTCTCATGCCCAGACATCTGCTGTACAAATACCTGGGTATTTATTTACTTCCCTGGAAAGCCATTCCATTCTCATGGGAGAAACCTTGTGGATCACTCATCTTTCTGCTGTGCTTCGTATATTCCTGCATACCCTCTGTGGCTCCTTCATTTTAACTGCATGCATGTAGTTTCTCCTTTCAGAGCGCACACCCTGAAACAGAGAGGGCTCTTTTCTCTGCAAGCAAATCTGTCTTATTTATCACACTGCCCCTATGCACTCACTTTTTTTTTTTTGTGGGTACCGGGGGGTCGACCTCAGGACCTCGCGCGCCAGCAGGCGCCTGTGCCGCTGAGCGATATCACCGGCCCCTTTTTCGTATGTGGGTTCCGGGAGTCGAACTCAGGCCCTCGCGCTTGCCGGGCGGCGCTTAAGCCGCTGAGCCATCTCACCGGCCCTGCACTCACTTTTGAGCAAATGAATGAACAAAATCTGGGGCCACTGGCTGACATATCATCAGTGATTCATGAATCAGGGTGTTCACTAATTCACAAAAGGAGCGCTTATAATACAGATTCCAGATATCCTCCAAAGACACACTGAGTCAGAATTCCTGAGCTAGAGCTAAAGAAACAGATATATAACAAGTTCCCTGCTGATTCTTTTGCAACCAACAGAAAACATTCGGGAATTACTCATCCAAACTGTCTCAGAGGTAGAATATCTCAGGTGTTCTCATATTATCAGTTCTCATATTATCACTGATTCTCAATCTCTTTAGGCAAAACTCTGCATTTGTTTCCAGCACCAAGATTCTATAAGGTGTGATCAAATATATGGTGGATGTTTAAAGAAAAAAAATATTTATTGCAACAAAGAATACTTTGCCATTAATCACTCAGAATACCCACCACACTTAGAACTCACATGTCCCATCGATCTTGCCCCTATCTAAAGCAGTTCTTGACATTCCCTTTTGTGAGTGTCTTTCAGAAAACAAACAGGGGCCGGTGAGATACCTCAGTGGCATAAGCGCCTGCCTGGCAAGCTCAAGGTCCTGAGTTCGACCCCCGGTACCCACCAAAAAATATAAAACAAAACAAAACAAAAAATACAGTGAGTGTTGCTGCTGAGTGTCATCCAACAGAAAGGCTTTTGAAACCATAAAAGTGGGTCCTTGTCCACCTTATTCACCAAATCTGGACCATGCCACTTCTGGCTCTTCCCTAAAGTCAAAAGCACCATAAAAGGTAAATATTTTGAATTGATTCAGGACACTGAGGCAGCCGCAGCAGCCCAACTAAAGACATTCATGAAAGAGGATTTCCAGAACTGCTTCAGAAAATGACAAGAATGATGGGTTGGGTGCGTTTGAAGTGAGAGGGAATATTTTGAGGGGGTTAATGGCAATGTGTATTTTGCTGTAATAAATTTTGGTTAAATATTCATTGTATTTTTTGATCATGGCTAATATGATGTATGAGGTCCGTGAGACACTGAATTAGTGATGATGCAATTATCCAGAGGCAAATAGCCACTCTTATCAGTTACATATGCACAATTTAGTGGGTATTTGCATCATTTAAATTTTGGCCTTTTGACAGCTAACTTGTCATGCAGTCTCAGGATTTCCCAGTAGATGGCACCACAACCTCGGGAAACGATGTTGGGACGCTTCATGGACACAGCCACAGGGTGACAGTATTACACAGTGTTCTAGGTGCAATGATGGCTAGAAATTGTGCTTAGATAACGTTCATACTTTAAAAGCCTCATACCCCTAGTTGATTTAAAAGAAATCTTTACCTTTGCAGGCTTCTAAAGGTGACTGTTTAAGAGACAGGATCTACTATGTGGTTTGCATCGCTTCAGGTAAAACTACCTCTTCACAAGTTAACACATGAAGCATGGGCAGAAATCTTTCTCTGCTTGGCTTTCTTATACAATGAAAAATGTCCATGGATAGATGGGATGACACAGTGCATCTTTATGAATCACTGGAGACTTTTGTGTCATCTCCTGCAGGCTTTGACAGGTTTTGTGAGGTTTTTAAGGATTTGTAAGGCACAAGGAGTGGGTAACTCCATTCTCTCAGGGTGATGCCCATGGCCTGGAAGGACACAGGTGCTGGATACCTTTGGTGAAGTAGACCAGCAGGGATCCCCAGAGTACACTGCTTCCTTGTAAGGTTATGGACTCACCTCCACCAGATTTTCCAGGTTTTTAGAAAGTCTTGGATCATTTTTATCGAGATTCCTAATTCACCAGTATTGGCAACTAATGCAAATAATTTACAGCAGGAGAAACAAAATACAACGGTATGAGAAACTGAAGCTTTGCCTGCCAATTAGCAGGTCCTCTGTTTGCAAGAGTTCAGAAGGGCTGAAGTTGGGCTGGAAGGGCGCAAAAGTTCATGACTGGGGACCCAGACAGCAAATTTGTGCTTTGGGTTTTCTCTCATGAAAAGCATGTTGAAATAATTGCCAATGCAGACTTTTATCACAGAATTGTTTTCCTCATGTGAGTTTAAAAAAAAAAAAAGTTAGCTACCATTTGAATTGTTAAATAGTATTAAAACAACTTCTTAGCTTATTTTCCTTGGCTTTACTGGTAGGGAAATCATGCTTCTACTTGCCCCTTTGAAATAGTTTCATAAATAATTATGGCCATAATATTTCTGGGTGACCGATGTAATTTTTTTGTTTATATTGGAAATTTGTCATTTTTCCTGATTATGAAAGTAATACATGTCCCTTGTGGGTAGGAAGAGTGGGCACCTCAAGCACTATACACTTTATAAACCATAAACTGTAATAAGTGCCCCCTCCCAGTTCCCTCCTGCCCCATCATAGTAATAACTTTGTGTAGACTTTTTCTGTCCACGTCAAATCATGTCGCTATGAAATAAATAAGCAAACCTAAGTATTCACCGAGTTGTGTTTAAAAGATACATAATACTCCTTCGTCGTCCACTTTTTCATGCAACAATCTCATTGTTGATGGAGAATTGATTGCTATATTGATTGGGTTATTCTTGGAAGTCACAGGCCGGTACAGGTACAACAAATCTGTGTTTAAATTATGGCCCTGCCATTTACCAGTAGTGTCAACTGACACCCTAGACTTGTTTTGGTCTTTAATGGAAATTTGTCTGATTTTCCATAAATAAGCTTAAGGCTGGCTTTGAGTTAATGTATGTAATACTTTTAACATGTTGAAGAAGTGTCCACTTACATCTACTCGAGTAAAGTGGTTAAATCATGAATGGACTCCAACTCATTAGAATACTGACTTGACAACTGATGAAATACTTATAGCTTCTTTTGAATGTTTAATGTGGTGAATTATTTTAATAGATTTTCTGATTAGGTTGTACAGACTTTATTTCATTGTGGCATACTTTTATTATAACACTCTATTCAATTCTCTTTTAAAGATATAACAGTACCCTGAACTGGTATTTTCTTCAGTTTGTATTCAGATTTTCTAAGATTGGTTTTGTTGTTATGCTGGTCTTGCAGAAATCATTTTGGATGTTTTTTGTTTTTCTCTGGAATCCTTAAAATATCATCAGCCTAATGTTTTATCTGATAATGTGAAAGGAAGTTATATTTCTAGGTTTGGTGCTCTTTAGGAGGGAAGGGAGGTATTGACAACATTTTTAATTTTCTAAAGAAATATTTTACAGAACTCAGTCTCAACTTTTGGAGCATATTGTAATTACTTGGCAATTTCTTTTAAAAATTCTTATTTTCCGGCCAGTGATATAGCTCAGCGGCATAAGCACCTGCCTCGCAAACGCGAGGTCCTGAGATTGACTCCCGGTACCTGCACATAAAAAAAAAAAAAAAAAAAAAAATTCTTATTTTCTAATTTGTTATAATCTAATCATAAGAAAGTTTCCGCTTCTATCATCAAGGGATTCTATTGTTTTGAATTATCATTTTCAAGGAACTACTAATCAGATCTTTTCCTAAGAGTCAGTGCGAGTTCTAAAATTTCAACTGTTTATAGAATTGAGGAAAATGTTACATTACCTGAAGTAGCAAGTTTTATTCCAGTACTACTTAGGTTTGTTTTCTTTGTACTTTTTTTTTTTTTTTTTTTTTGTGGGTACCGGGGTCGACCTCAGGACCTCGCGCGCCAGCAGGCACCCGTGCCGCTGAGCGATATCACCGGCCCTTTGTTCATATGTGGGTTCCGGTAGCCGAACTCGGGACCTCGTGCTTGCCAGGCAGGCGCATACGCTGCTGAGCCATCTCACCCGCCTTCTTCATACGTTTTTTAAAGTTTAAAAATGTAATTAAGCCTATATCTTGGGACTGTAAAAAAAAAAAAAAACAAACTAAAACTGATTATTTTCAAGTGCAATATAACAAATCAGAATATTGGTGGTATGTGCATGCATTGATACATAATTGTGGTTAAATTTTGTTTTGGGTTTTAACCAAACTCCTTCCGCAATTCTAAAAATGTGTCCAGGACTAAGAAATGCTACTTAGGGCCGGTGAGATGGCTCAGCGGCATACACGCCTGCCTGGCAAGCGCGAGGGCCCGAGTTCGACTCCCGGAACCCACATACTAAAAAAGGGCCGGTGATATCGCTCAGCGGCACAGGCGCCTGCTGGCGCGCGAGGTCCTGAGGTCGACCCCCCCGGTACCCACAAAAAAAAAAAAAAATGCTACTTAGATCTTTATCTATTCTTCATTTTTAATAGATGTATAGTTGGATTTAAAGTGTATGCCCATTATCTGTGATTAGTTTATTTGGATTTTTTTTTTGCACATTGTCGAATACCTGGATATTTATTATATTTGTGGTGAAGTTTTTGTTTTTATTTTTTGCTCCCAAGTTAGATATTTCAGTGATTGATCAGTTCTAAAGACAGACCAGCACTGTAATTGATTTAATAATTCCTTTTTTGAAAAAATCTAGTTTATTATTTAATCCTGATCCTTATTAATTTTTCCTTCTGCTTTCCTTATACATATGCTCTGTCTTACTCTTGTTGAGTTGGATTTTTAGTTCATTTAATTTTTACTTTCTTATTTAGTAATATAAATGGTGATAGAAATTTGCCACTCAACCCAGCTTTAGCCATCCTTTAACATTGTCCTTTTAATTTTCTCCATATTTTTGAATCTGAAATTTATCTCTTTTTTAAGTAATTTAAGATTAGAAACAAAGACTTAAAATTGATAGCTCAAAATATGTTGTTGAGTTTTAAAAATTTTTTTCTAGAGCTTTAAATTCCACATGTGTTCTGTATTTCTATTGTTCAGAATCTCTTATTGCCTAACATGGTCAATTTTTATATATTTTCCATAGATGTGCAAAAAAAAGATATACTCTCTGTTTGCTATGCACTACTTTATTATGTCATTTTGATCTCTTATAGCCATTTTTCTATTTCTTATTTTATTTGCATCCTGTAGATTTTGCCCCAGATATTGTCATGTTTTTATAAAATATGACAATAAAAATTCATATTCAACATACATGCATTATATTATATATATATATATACTTTTTTACAAGGATATTTTAGCTTTTTTATTTGATAAATGTTTATATTCTTTCTTCCTTTTATTTAGTTATATTTAAGCCTTTATCTATAATGACTGAATACTGCTGTTTTCAACACTTTTCAGCCATTTAAATTTATACATCTTCTATAATTTGAATATTCTGGTTTTAATCAAAGATACAACCCGGACTTAAAAAGTTACTCATTATACTTTTCTAGTAATGTAAAAAAAATTTTTGATCTAAATAATAAGAATACAGCGTAGCTGTGTAATATCCATTCATAAGGCTAAACAATGTTCAAGGCTAAACAGCTAATAAAATAAATGCTCTGGACTTCACCCTAGAATTAATTCTGCTAAGAAAGGATTGCTAACACCGTTGCCCACCCCTTTTTCACCCTGTCCCTGGAAACAGGAAGAGTGTGTCCCTGTTTATTGTTTCTGAATCATCAGCTCTTGAGGGAAAGTTACAAGTGTTTCATTTCAACCTCATACATGTGCATAACCAGTTTTCCCAGCACCCTTTGTTAAAGAGGCTGTCTTTTCTCCAGCCCATGTTTTTGGCCCCTTTGTCAAAAATCAGATGGTTGAAAGTGCATGGGGTTTTGTCTGTGTGTTCTATTCTATTCCATTGATCTACCTGCCTATTTTTGTGCCAGTACCATGCTGTCTTTCTTAACCAGCTTTGTAGTATAACTTGAAATCCAGTATTGTGTTGCCTCCTGCTTTGCTTTTTTGCTCAGGATTCTTTTGTCTATTCTAAGACTCTTCTTTTTCTATATAAATTTTACGATTCTTCTGTTCTAGTTCTGTGAATATCTCTCCCCCTGTATGAAAAATCAAATCAAAATGGATCAAAGAAAGACTTAGATGTAAAAACAGAATCTTTAAAACTGTTGGAACTTAGGGGAAACACTTGAAGCCCTAGGCAAGAGGAAAGGAAATATGTGTCTTCTTCTTTTACGGTTGAGAAAGTCGTCCTACCTATTAGCACTCATAATGTGGGAGTTCTTCACACATAAAAAGCAGCTCAGGTGCTAGAAAGCCAAACATGAAAGAGAAATTATTGCCCTTCTAATAGTTACTTTATAATTCAAAAAATATATAGCTAAATTTCTAGTTTTTGCTTTACTGCCTGTAGCCTATACCTATGATTCTCTGCTATAAGATATGAAAAAGTTAGCATATATATAATTTTCTAATCTCTTTTTACCCCTTTCAACTTCCAGGGTCTATGAAATATATTATTTTACATTGTCGATGTTTAAAACATTGGCATTTTGTTCCATAATTATAGTTGGCTTCAATTGTGGATTGAGAGGGAAGAGTACTAATTTTATACTAGACTATAATAATAAGGCAATGATCTATATTGTAACCACTAGTTTAACACTAAAATAATCAGAAAATAAGGTAGTAGAGGAGAGAATGACATAATAAAAATAATCTACAAGAAAATAAGAAAGAAGGAGACAAGACCTATTAAATAAGCAGATTCATAGCCAGATTTATGAAGAGTGACTGTTAAGCAATTAGAAAAAAGACAGAAAGACCAACAAAAAATGTCTAAGAAACTCAAACAGCACTTCTCAAAAGAAAGTATCAGGTGGCTAATGAGCATGTTTAGAGACACTCAATCCCATGATGGAACAAAATGAACTAAAACCACAAAAAATGGCTACAAATATACCAGAATGTTTACAACTGACAAAACTGTTAGCGCCACATATTTGCAAAGATTGAAAACTCTTATCCCATTCCACTATAAATAGAAATCAGCACCTTCTAAAATTGAACATATGTATTTCCTATGACCTAGTATTTATACTTCTATGTGTATTCCATAGGGAAATGCATGCATGTGTACCCCAAAAGACGTCCAAGAAGTTTATAGTATTGATGTTCATACTACTCCAAACTGGAAAGAATTCAAATATCTATCAACAGGAGAATAACTAAATTTTGTTCTATACTATACATGCTATACACTAGTGAAAGTAAATTAACTGCCTCCAATTGCAAAAATTTGGATGAATTCCATGAATGTGGGCATAAAATTACATAACATAAGATCTTTTATAATGAAGTTCAAGAGCCACCAAAACTGATCTATATATAAGGTTAAAACACTGGCACCACCTCAGAGTCTAATCAACAGAGTTGTCTACTTTCTGCCTTTCTCTGTATGTGAACTACTTCAATAACATGTTTACCTGTAACAATGTTTGTAAATGGTATTTAGAAAATAACAGCAATGAAATACACTAAGAGTGTAAGTTGCATCCTTAAGTGTTTTTATTGTTGTAATGATAAAATGGAGATACACTCTGAGGCAGCTTTCCCCCTTCTAGGTATCTTCCCAAAAGAGTTAAAGTAATCATATTACAGGGGTAGGTGTGCACCCGTGTTTATAACAGCACACTTTGTAATAGCTAGAATTTGGAAACAATGTATACGTCCTTTAACAGATGAATGGATAATTGTGGTATTTATATACAATGGAATACTGTTCTGCCATAATTTAAACTTGAGGTATTCATAAGTTAATGGATAGAAATTCAGTACATAATGTTAAGTGAAATGAATCAGACACACAAGCTTCAATATCACATGTTTTGTCTTATATGAGAAACTTCAAATATATACATATATAGATAAAGAGCAAAGTAGAAGAGAAATAGGAAGTAGGGAGAAGTTCAAATAATTACTCAAATTCTCTGTTCCATTGTTTCAAAAACATTTCAGTATATTCACTAACTTGTTTCATTTATAGGACTAGTTGTTCTTAGTTTACTGGAAAGAAAGTTTCGTGCTATTATTTTTTTTTCAGTTTTGTAAGAGAGTCTTTTTTGCCTATGACTTTTAATCTGAGTAACATTTTGGCCATTCATTATTTACAGTACACAGTGTATTAGCTATTGTTATTCTCTAATTATTTTGCTATGAAATTTTGTTTTATTTTTTCATAAAAGTAAGGAGAGTGCTTTTTGACATGTTCTTTATTAATATCTATGTGCATTACATTAAAAATATTTTTAAATTAGCTCTATAAATTATGTAATCATCATAACTACTTCCAAAAAATTAGAAAATCAGGATGAAGAAAATGGCAGAAATAGTGGCAGAATTTGGAATCACCATATTGCATAAAAGAATGGATTTTGGAGCCAAGCTTTTATACTTGAAGGTCGTCTTATTGTTTCTTCTGAGACAACTTACTTATGTTAGTTAACTGCTATATGGCTCAGTTTCCTCATCTAAATATGGAGATAAAAATAGTACATGCCATATAGAAATCTTTTGAGAATTATATAAATTACTAATCTTATTAGGATGATAAAAGCAGGAAAAATACATTTGATAGCAAATGGGAATAAGCATAATAACACATAGAAAAGTTTAAATATTGTGATATTATAATGGTCAACTGGAATTTTGGAAAATTTTAAATATATAATTTTTTTTCTGAAAATGTACACAAAATTGACATAATGTTATCTGAAAATGCACACAAAATTGACATAATGTTATCTGAAAATGTACACAAAATAGACATAATGTTATCAAGAAAACAAACCTTAAGTAGAGCAATAAAAGTTGAACAATACTGGAAATGTTGTCAAAATTGATCTGTAATGAAGTTCTCAAATGATTCACCTTCTCTGCTCTTGGACTGTTTTCTTCATTGTAGATTTTTTTCACATTCTTTACTTCACTGTCCTCATGAACATTCAGAGACTCAAACAAGGAGTGCACTTCTCATTTTCTTAAGAAAGGAGTAATCAGTAAAATGAAATAATTTGTTCACTGTCACACAGCCGAGACAACTCCGTACCTGGACTTTTAAAAATATCTTAAAATATTGTCTTCAATGGAACCATGCTAATTTAGGCTTACGTTATTATCAAAAGTCAAATTTATGTTACAAATGTTGTGTTATGGAAAGCAGCAAAATGTATATACCATCTTAGAAAACTTTTCGGTAAAAATTCCTCTGTGTTTAACACTTGTGCCAACTGAGGTGTGGGGGCAACCCAGTTATGAAATCTCTTGAAATTTAACTTTACCCCATAATATTTTTAGGAAGAAGGAACAAATGATCAGTTTAAACTGCTGATGGTTTACAAATTATACTTGGGTTGACGTAAACGGGACTAAAACAGTAACTCACTTGGTCTATCACATTATGTTCGTGAAGTTAGGTAAATTTAATAATGCTTAGTGATTTTAGGCCATCAGAGGATGTTAGATTTTTAGTAGCAATCATCTCTGACTTGGCAGAAAATCTGGGCTGAGAAGGTGTCTGTTACATTTAACTCTTGATTTTCGTGTAAGATCACTTCAAAGTCTTTAAAGTCATATGTTTCTCACTCTCCGCTTGTCTTTTTTTCTGATACGTCTAAATCGAGCAAGCATTTCTGCACCCACAGAACCAAGCAAGTCCCAGCCATGTTTACATTCTTTTCTGCATATTTCTTTGCCTGGCAGAGCTCAGCCCTGAAATGTGTTCAAGAGTAAACACCATTCTTTATAAAGACTTGAAGAAGAGGTAACTGAAGCAAACATCACGTGACTCTAAGCCTTTGAAAGCTAATATTTAGCAACCTCTTGTGTTCTTCACTTTCAAAATATTTGTCTCTGGAAATAACGTGAGAACGAGTTTGTCAAGGGGAAGTCAAAGTGGACAAAGCCCAATATTCAGCTTTTCCCTCTAAGGGTGTTTAAGTAGGGGCTGGATCACACAGATCAAAGGCAGTGGCCACATCACCTGTGCTGCTTCTGCAAGCGACAAAGCCTGTAACTCAAGACCCAAACTCTACATCTCAGTCACACTTGGCAGAGGCAGATCTGAGAGCTTCAGTTCAAGGAATGCTAAAAATTGGAGGGTAGGGGAGTAAAATATGTGGCACCGAGGCAAAGGCTCACATTGCCAAATTTAAAGCTATATTCCATTTTTGGTTTTCAAATCCAAAGGTTTTAAAGTAAAAATAAACTTTTCAGTGATTGTAAAATTAGATCTCCACCGTCAGATTTGTTTGTAAGAAAGTGAAATTTTGGGGGATGATGATTTATGTTAAGAGTATGTATTTTACATTTGCATCAAAATTTTAAATAACTTAAAAATGGACAATAAGTCCAAAAAACACAGTTTTGAAACAAATTAAAGACTTATGAAAAATTATTAAAGTCTGTTTAAAGGAGTGACAAATTCAAAATTACAATCAAACACAAATAACAGATGAGTTCTTTGCTTTGAGGTGTTATGTGAAATCAAATTACATTTTTATTATTCCTGACAGTGAAGAAACAAATGTTAGCTGCATCTTTGAGAAGAAAGTTAATGGTGTAAAAACTTAAAACAAACCCTACCTGAATACATAGTTATTAGTAGTACCACAAGAGAGATATGCCGTAAACTGGTATTTTCATAATCCAACATCTTAGAAGTTGTGTTGCTATAACAAAATAATTGATTTTGGCTATTGTGTGTTGTAAAGCGTTCACTCTATTTCACAGTTTTGGAGGCTGAAAGTCTAAACTTGTGGTCACATATGGTGGTGACGACTTCATATGGTGTCACAACATGGCAGCTGGCATCACACAGCAGGGACCCACGCAAGAGTGGAGCCATGCAAGCAGAAGAGGCCGAATGCATGAGGTGGCCTTACCTTGTAACAGCTCTCTCACAGAGTATCTAGTCCAATCTTAAGATATGGGCATTAATCCCTCCTAAGGGTGGTGCCCCAATAACTTAGCCACCTCCCCCTAGGTTTTGCCTCTTTAAGATTCCATCAACTCTCAATATGCTTACACTGGACACCAAGGCTCCAGCTCCTGAATCTTTGAAGAACAAACCAAATCCATGTCAGAGCATCCAACAAGTCATTCATTTTACAGATTGTTAATAAACACCTACTACAACACCTACTATATATTGGGTTCAGTGCATGGAATTTGGATAAGGCAGATAAAGTCTAGATGAGGAGAAATAAATAAGCAGAGAGCCACAGAGAGTTACCTGCTGTGATGAGGGAAGAAACAAGTCTACAGAGCCCCCCACCTCCTCTTGGGGAGTTGGAGAAGTGGCATCTTAGTAGTCACTAAGACTATGGGTCATTAGGAGGCAGCCAAGTAAAGGGGAGAGTGTTTCCATGTTTTATTGCCTTCTCTAGAGAGGCTGACACCAACCTCGCCACTGAGTAAGTTCTGTGAGTTAGTAAGCAGGCTCCAAAACTGCGGGCTAAACAAACCTCTTTTCTGTATAAAGCCTCAGTTATTTCATGAGTAATACGGAGGGAGCTGTCACCCCATAGGCTCCTCTCAAGGGCTGGAAAGTAGGCTTAGGCTGCATCCCAGGCACTGAGGAAATTCGGGCTCCCTGGGGCTGACTGGTAATGATACGACAGGAACAAGGAAACAGGATAACGTTGGCTTCAGGGAAACTCATGCAGTAGCAAGAGTGTTGAGTATGGTGCAGCCAGCAATCGTGAGAGAGAAGGCACTGAGTATAAGGATAAGAGTTTCTTCTAGACTCCGTAGCGAGGCATGCCGACACCACTGTAACAGGCAACCGTATTGGGTTTCAGTGGATTCCTCAGTCCAGCCCAGGAGAAAGCCAGGCACCAAGCAAGGATCATTTAAAACTATTTGACAGGCTTCTAAGTGATGGGCTTGAGAAAAGATAGAAAGAAAGACTGATCAAGAAGTTGCCCAACTTTTTGCCATTTTAATTGCATGCCAGCTTATGTTTCATTGAAGAAAACTGTAAGTTTTTAAAGAGTTTGAAATCTCAGATCTAGTTGTCCAAATGTACATTTTAACTTGGTAATCGAATAGCTAAGAATTCTTGGGGGATTTATATCAGTGTGCTTAGTGTTTTCTTGTGAGAATTTAGATAATGACACCCACTTAAGGAGTTGTTATAAGTGTAAGAAAAAAGCAAGTAAAGGTCTTAACAAATGCCAGGGAGGCTACCAGTTAGGCTGGTAGGCACTGTATAAACCTGAGTAGAAGTTTATCTGATGGTGTCCTCTTGAACTATGGAGTGTGAAACTGTACCTTCCTGCAGTGCATGTAATAAGTGGGTGATAACTGGTAGCCACGGTGATGAAGGGGAGGCAGAAATTTTGTTATAAGAATAAAGATAGTAGATAAAGTCATAGTGGTACAGATCTGTAGTTCCAGCATTCTGCATGGCTGAGGCAGGAGGACTGCATGTTCAAGCCCAGCCTAAACAACTTAGTGATTTAGCAAGACTGTGTCTCAAAACTAAAAGTTGATACAAGGGCTGGGGGTGTAGCGCAATATGAAGGTCTTGGTTCAATCAGGTACACAATAAAGGTAAAAAAGAGTAAACAGAGTATAAAAGAAAGAGAAGACTGCAATTTAGGGGTGGGTATAAAGATGCCCAGGTACAATGAGCCATATCATATCTGAGGGAGAGTCAGATGATGAAATCTAGGTTTGATTCTTATGAGTGTCTGAGTCCAGTTCAAGAATTGGGTAAGAGGCAGCTGTGCTGGGAAAAACTTGGGCTCAGGGTCCCATGAGGAACAGTGTTGTACACACTGATGATTTGTATAGAGATTTCAAATGCTAAGACATAAAGGTTATGGAATTAGGAAGTTGAAACAGTGATATCATTGACATTGTGGAGGGAATCCAGACGAAGAGGGTGACCCCTTAACAGCTCAATGTCAGCAGGTTAGCACGGTCAGCCAGACCGTAGGTATCAGAGAGCCACTGCCATCATGAGCACTTTGTGGTCACCACTGGCAGGTTCCCAAGGCGACTGGCAGCAGATGCATTAAGTCTTTGCATAATGACCTGCCTTCTTTTTCAGGAATCAGTGGGATGTTTCTTGCAAAGTTCTTATTTCAACAAATAATTTCATTCCCAGAACAAGTTCACAACAAGAGTGAAGACAAAGGATCAAAAGTAAGGAAATTTTCAAACAAGATGAACTCACAAGCTGTTTTACATGTCTTTGAGTTAAGGAAAATACATTTCCAATTAATCTGAGATAGTAGGACAAGAAATAAAATATACATGTTGTTTCAGTCACAGCACACACTTCTATCAGTTTCCACTCCACTGGGCTTTATAAAAAAAAAATTTAGAACTGAAACATCACTCTTGCTGACGTATTGATACGTGTATGTGTGCGTGTGTGTGTGTGTGATTAAAATGCCAACCTGCAGTGTCATTAGGAAGTAAACATACTATTCTGAGATTATTAGACCCTGAAAAGCTGAATCTTTATACAACTATTCTAAAGAAAAAGTAGTCATCAAAAATTTTTTAACAGGAAATTATGTTAAATTTGATTCAAACTAATCTCTTTATATAAAAATATGAAATATAAGTCCAGAAAGGGGAAGAAACTTCCATAAAGTTAGTAAATTGTTGAGTATGGTGGATTGACAACTGGTGGTGAACTTGTAACACCCAGCTGAACTGAATCAGCATGGTAATGGGTATGGAAGACCCAACTGAGGATTGTTGACAACAGCATAAAAAAGAGAACTGGAGAGGAAGAGGTGGTGCTGTTGATTCTCCTGGAGAAGCTTGTCATGGTGGCTTTCCTGATATAAACTCGGCTGTTCTCATCATCAGAGGAGCTTGGGACCTTGTTGTCACTGAGAATGGCTGTGGTTCACTTTGGGGGAGCTCTGCTCCTTACTTTGAGAATAGCTTCCTGGCTCTGGAGGGGAAGATGGTGCTGTTGATTCTCCTGGAGATGCTTGTCGTGCTGGCTTTCCTGATATGAACTCGGCTGTTCTCATCATCAGAGAAGCTCGGGACCTCGCTGTCACTGAGGATGGCTGCAGTTCTTTTCCAGGGAGCTCTGGTCCTTACCTTGAATATTGCTCCCTGGCTCTAGTGCAGATCCCTCAGTCTGCTGGCACAGACTTCCTACTTCCACCACTGACCTTTGGGCCTTCCCAGTGTGGATCCTTGAAATAGACTTGCATGAGACATTGTCATGCGCTCTAGGCCTCCAATTGGACTCATGGAAGACATTGCCATGAGCTCTAGGTCTCCAGCTGGACTCATGCAGGACACTGCCATGGCATCCAGGCCCTCAGCTGGATTCTTTGGGTCCCCAGTGTGTGGATGGATCTCCCACACTCTTTTGCATTTGATTCTTTGGGTGAATATTATAAAATAATCCTATAAATTACATGTCCTGTATTAAATTGTTTCCCTTGCAAACTCTGACTACAATATTGACGAACAACCCCTCATGGGTCTCCTGTATTTCTGTAGACCTCATGAGAAGAAACACTGACTCACTTCATCTCGTACTATCATTTCAAGGATGTGTGTTCAACAAATAAGTTTAGAACAAGCATCTCCCTCCAGAGCAAAGAACAGATATGCTTAATCTCTTAAGATTCAGGTTCCCTCAGCACAGGGCTCTTCTCTTGTAAAGCAAGTCACCTGTGTATACGAAGACATCTGTCTCCTTCTGCATTGACCATGGGCCTTGATGGGTGCTATGTTTTGAGTATTCAATGTTTCCCAATGTTAAAGAATTGGTCTCCAGCCTGTGGCATGATTGGAAAGAGGTAGAACCTTGAAGACAGGATTAGCAGGAGGAAGTTATGTCACTGGGGATGTGCCCTTGAAAATGGTACTTGGAATCCCTTCTTGCCTTTTTCTTCTGTCTCAGCTGCTATATAGTGAGCAGCTTTGCTACATACCATGTTCCATTCTATGACGTACTCACCACTGGGCCAAAGAAATGGGGCCAAACAAGTATGGGCTAATACCTCTGAAAGCAATCAATAAAACTCACCTTCTTCCTTTCACTTGTTTATTTTAGGTATAATGTTGCAGCATCAGAAAGCTACCACAATGGCCAAGGGTAACGATCATAACGATTGCTGTGATCATAATGGTTGCTGTGCAAGTGAGTTATTAGGTCTTTAGTTACTGACCCAGAAATTTTGTGTTTTCTACCAACACCCATGAAATTTTGGCAGTCTAACCTGTTCTCTTGCAAGTAGGATACAATCTCAGATCCTTAACCATTGGTGATGAGAGAAAGGACTTACATCAGGAATTCTGATTTATTATCAGATACTGTAGTATTCTCTGTTTGACAAGCAGTTGCAAAAATGGTCGTTGGCCCAAAGAAATGAACAACACACACACACACACACACACACACACACACACACACACACACATTCACAGACATGCACTTGTACCTGCACAAATTGCAAGACTTAGACATACATCACATGAGATTGTGGAGAAATTAGGACCTTTTCAAGTTCATCCTAGTGTCTTACAATGCAAACTAAAAGAGAAATTGATCCATCCCAAGCACCTGGTATTATGTCCAGGATTTTTGTTTGGGAATTGAAATTTAGGAGTTCGTATGCTTCATACCCACAGCACTGCTATTTTTAACTTTATTTCTGTGGGTTGTGTGTATGGGCTATTTCTCCTTTCTACAACCCTGGACCAAAAACTTATTTTCGTGTATATTTAAATCCAATTCTTATAGCATTCTTTGCTTATAGAATGTTTCTTTCCCATTCTTTTATTTAGCAGTGTTTATTCTGGGCTTTTCAGGTTTTCGTTGTTGACCCCAAAGCTGCCACCGGCACCACTGCCACAATGAATCAGCTGTCTCCCCGCTCGCTATTCTCCTGAGCACGTCAGTCATAAATCCTACAGATTTCATTTGCCTTTTGTCCTCTCTGACTTGCTGCTTGGTATTCAGGGCAGCAGAATAGATGCCTTTCTATTCCACTGCCTTTGTTCAGGCTGCTTAAAAGGGACACATACTCTCATCAGCCTGATTCACAGCTTGTCCCCGCTCTGTCATTTCTCCCATGGATGGTGAGATTTAACTCAGGAGATCTGACTCTTGAGAGAAGAAGGAAGTCACAGCTTCTAGGCTGAGAAAAACAGGAGCTCTTGAGGTGATTGCAGGTGGCTTGAAGGAATAAAGAGGGGAGACTGGATTGTGTACAGGCAACTGGAGCCTTTGGCATTCAGGAGACATCTCAGAGAGCACACACAAACCGAAGCTAATAATCACTTAGGCCACAGTTTCAAGAAAAGGCAATATGTCAGGCTCTTGGACCTTATAGTAAAATCATATTGATGATCATTAGTTTTGAAATATTTTCTAACATTTCACATCCACTTTCAAACAAAGGTGCATTTTTTAATTTTTCTGTCTCCTCTGGCTCTCTTGGAAGTCATGAACATTTAATAAACATAAAGAAAATAGAATTGCAGATGATGTGAGGGTGGGACCACAAGTGATTCAAGTTGCATCTTTTATATAAACCAGGAATGTTCTTTGGAAAAAAGATATGCTTTATATGTGGTAATAATTTTATTCACATGTGACTTTTCTCTCCAAGAGGATTATACATGCTTTCAGGGGGAGGATAGCATTTTTACATATACACATGTATATGTGGGATATCTATCCCTGCTATCTCTTTTTGCAAAAGGAAAAGAAGGTCAATAGATATAGTTAGCCTAGGAAATATGGTAGAATCCAGTTTAGCTTCTTCCAGGAAAGCCCTGACAAAAATCTGTTCAGGGACATTTTGCTTGCTCCCCAGGGACACTCCCACCTTCTCTTTCACCTGACAGAAGGAATGTTCCTGGGGCAAATGGGGCAAAGGGCTGCCCCAGGGGTTGGGCGAGGTAGCAAGACAGAGCTTGTGGAATAGCAGGCTTTCTTGCCGAGACTGGATCCTGAGTTTCTCATTGTATCTCAATCACTTCAGCTGCCCATAACTTGCAGGTAGCTGACCATTCTCCATAGGACCATGGTTCTGAGTATATCTTCTCCTTTTCCAGTTATAATGCTATCACTTTAGAATCATTTCTCTATATGTGCATTGATGCTTACCTAGGAGCACCTATTCCCCTTTCTTTCCCATGACTGCCCTCTACCAGGGAGAATATACTAGACTTTTGAAAGAAGTTATCCTATTCATCTGCCCATTAACACACACACACACACACACACACACACACACACACACACACTCCACTGTGCTATTGAAGTCTAGGCATTTCTGAGGATGACGTTGAGATTAATCAGGACCCTGGCAGATAGAGTGAGCTTTTGATTTGTATATTTCCTCCCTCATACCTCCTGGTTTCAATCATTTTTGTGTGATTCTATGCAATCATCTTTTTGGGATGAATGCAAATGGTAATATTTAATATACTCCTCTCCAGATTAGGAAAGGCTTGATGAATAAATTATGTCTCATTTAACTTCAGGGGACATAGCGTTATCTCTAGAATGTACTTGAAAGAAAGTGGATTATGTTAGAGTTACCAATAGAGTGGGTCAAAAACAACAGTGAGGGCCGGGGATATAGCTCAGTGGCACAAGTGCCTGCCTGGCAAGCACAAGGTCATGAGTTAGATTCCCGGCACCAAAAAAAAAAAAAAAAAAAAAAAAAAAAACACAGTGAATGAGCAAGCGCCACAAAATTCCTCTCTGAGGCAGGGTCTGCAGTTTCAGCCTTATAACCCCACACTAAATGACATAGACACCTGGGATCCCAGAAGAGTAGCAAGCATTTAATAATGCAGAATCTCCCTCGGCTTCACCTGGCCTTTTCTGTTGCCAGCTACCCACCTTTCTTCTGTTCCACACCTACTGGCTGTAGCAAGTAGTGGGATAATTTTTCTTCTCAGAAGTCTCTGAACTTGGGCAGTGGGATCTTTCCTCTCTCTTTGTGCAATTCCAATTCTTCCCGTTTTTCAGGAGGAGGGAGCTCCATGTCTGGTATTCAACACTGAGATGCATGTGACAGACACTGACAAAGCTTCTGGTGCCAGGGAGGGATGTTCACCACAAAAAGAAACTCTAGGGCCGGTGAGATAGCTCAGAGGCATAAGCACCTGCCTGACAAGCACGAGGTCCTGAGTTCAACTCCCGGAACCCACATAAAGGAAAAAGGGGCCAGTGATATCACTCAGCAGCACAAGCGCTTGCTGGCAAGTGCGAGGCCCTGAGGTCGACTCCCGGTACCCACATTAAAAAAAAAATAAGAAAAAGAAAAAGAAAAAGAAACTCTATACGGGGACCTTGGGATAATCATTTACTGGCAAAGAATATGGGGTTTCAGGAAGGCCCAGAACTATTCCTAAAAAATATTACTTGGATAAGTTATTCACAAATAGTCCTCTGTTTACACATCAGGCATTCCCGGGAGTTGCTCTCTCTTTACTCCAATCCTACTCACACGTACGCCTGCTAATGGAAATCAATAATGCAATTAAGCTGAGTAAAGGCACCTCCCCTCCAACCCTGTCTGCAATCATAGCACTTTTTTGATTAACTGGTTTTCTTGTGGTTCCTCCTTTCTCACAATCTGATCCTGCATAATGATGATTAAAGAGGCTCTAACAAGGCCGGTCTTCTGCCTGCCTTTTCGATGACCATGTGTTATATTGAACCATCTGTCTTCTTATAGTTTACCTTTCAAGATCCAGTGCAGTGATTACCCTTTCCATCTTGTTGTTTGTCCTAGTTCCCAATAGTTTGCTTAAATTGTCTGTATAAATGAAGGATTCTCTAGTTTCCTGTGGTGTGTTAGAAATACTCCCTTAAGTTGAAGCCACTTTAGGCAACCCTACATCTTCTACATATATGGTCTAGCTCTGTCTTTTTACATCATAAATTTGTTTCTCTAATTGTTTTGGAATCAAATAGCACAATTTTGTGTTCATTATGGTGAGATTCCCGTCATTAAATCCAGTTACTCTTGCATCTCATAGGATTATATCAACCATCACATGAACTACTTCTTTCATCTCTCTAAATCTGTGTAATTTGTAAGATTAGTCAACAGAATGTCAATTTCTTCATTTTCATCCTGGATAGAAATGCTGTTTAGAACAAGTCTGAGAACCAAGCTCAGGGCCCAGTGGGAATAAATGTTCATTGCATACAGATACCTACAATGAGAGTTGAAGAAGTGTGCTATTCATGGTGAACAGGCAGTAGCTGGGAGGATGGGACTTCTGAGATGGTGAATGGCATGATGGAAGGAAGCCTCCCTCCCCATCATTTCATAGAAGTTTAAAGGGAAAAATTATTTAAGCTCAGCAGCACAATAGTTAGTTTCTAGAAGACATCTGTTTGCAGGTTCCTAGAGCCACATAAATATAACTAAATTCTAGCACTCACTTTCCAGAGTATATAAAGAGTGCTTGTATAAATACGTAATCAGAAAGAATTAAAAAAGCCCCCCAAATTAGCAAAAAGAAACCTGGAAATGCTAGCATAGACGAAGTTAAGCAGATTTCTTTAGCCATGGGACTTCTTAAAATGTTTTGATAGGCAGTTTTGCCAAATAAGTTTCTTAAATGCATATAAATTATGCAATATTTCATAAATGTATCTGTTGAGAATATCCATTTGTCTTCACAGTGCATTGGAAGAATTACTGCTCCCTTGAAAAATGCTATGCTAGCCCGGTTGGGACAGGTTAAGGCAAGGGAGACGCTAGCACTTGCACAATCTGAAAGTTAGAGCTGCCTGAATCACGTGCCTCACATGTCACTTCCCTCATGCTGGTCCCAAGCCTGGCTCTAAACCATAGGCAGTGACACAGACAGGGAGAGGATTCTCCATGACTCAATGACATGCTTCAATCCACTAGGTACTTGAACATTTTCTGAACAAACGCCATGAAATGCAGAGATGTTGTCTGTGACTCCTAGCACCAGAGAGCAAACTGATACTGTAAAACAGAACAAACACCATGGACAAATCTCCATCACAAGGGAAGGCTCCAATGACAGGAAGGACAGCCAGGAACTTCACTCTGCCAACCATCAGAAAACCGCCAAGCTCTTCTGCCCTTTGCAACTTGGCATTGGACTCATTAAGAAAACACAGAGAAGGAGAGAACAAAGCGAAGAGTACTGGAAAGACCAAAACATTACTTACACAGAGAAGAGACAGCTTCAATAGTGTGTCAGTTTTTCTTTGCTTTGTCTTGTCTTTTCCAAGGATCCTATCCCTCATTTCCAAGTGGTTATTCTAAGTAGCAAAAGATATGCATGTATATATAATGTATACTATCCCATTTGAACTGTATGTATGATTAATGTGCAGAATTTCTTTCTCAAAAGTTGTAATTGATTGTTTCCATCCTGGTCAGAGTCTTAGATTTTCCTGGATACCTAAAATTGTTTCATTCTTATGTTAAGCTCTTCATTGAGAAAGAGGCTCATCAGGTTATCACCAGTAATTGAACAAAAGCCCTGACTCCTTCTGGAATTGGCCACCAGAGTACTTAACGCCACTTTGTGTCCTGTGGTGCCAGCTGTTACATACCAAAATGGAGAGTGCGTTCTCTGTACTCGGCGTGTCAGCAATTAGGCTGACAGCCCTCAAATTCCATGTGGAGAGACTGAATGCAATCCATGTAAACATAAAACACACTCTATGGTATACCACAAAGCCCAAGATTAAAGCTAGGCTTCTCTGAAGAGAGCAGAAACAAAATGAATACAGAAACCTTGCCTAATCAAAATGACCAGAGATGTGTACCCAGGATAAAAATAATGAGAAACAAGAATTTTATTCAATGAATCCAGTGGAGACAAAATAGCACTGGGATGAACATTTTGACTTTGTTTTTATTTTCTCAGGGAAACAAAACCAACACCAAAGATGTTGGATAAAAAGGAAATCAGTTATCAAGATTAAGGCCTTCTAAATAGTTCTTATTAAACTGAGATGGAAATGTCTCCCCAGATTCCTTGGGAGTCTTTGTTTCTGTCCTTACTGGATTCAGCCTAGAGAACTTCATCAATGTCTTCTCAGGTATACTTATGAGAAATGCATGGACTTGACATCTGATGCTACCCACTAGCACTGATTCTGGTTCTAGCTATTGTCTTTGTTAGATGTTTAGTAGAAATGACTAGAATATAAATATTACTCAAGGGACTCTTAGGACACGTAAATTTAACTCACCACAGAAGAGCACACTGTATAAACAGATCACTTGGTCAGGAATCTAAATATTAGAACCATTTGTAAAGACAAAGCATATGATGTCAATCCTTTAAACATTATGATATGAACCGACAAATCTATGGCTATTTTACCTTGCAAACATTTTGTAAATTTTGTGTTAAAAGCACAGATATAGCAAAAGCAAACAAATGTCACTGAGAGAAATTTTTTTAAAAAAACCACCCTTTAGTTTCTGGAGCTCAAACTGCTGAACTAACTCTATGTCGACAGACATTTTAAAAAATTCCAAGGCCGGTGATATAGCTCAGCAGCATAAGCGCCTGCCTGGCAAGCGCAATGTCCTGAGTTTGACTCCCGATACCTGCATATTAAAAAAAAAAATTCCAAAGTAATGTGTTGGTCATATTTAAGACAATGTGTTCATTTTATAAATTCAGATATTCTGGCTGAATATTCCCAGTTACATATTAATATGATTATATAGCTAAAATTTAAAGGCTTATGCAGTATGCTATCTGTCAATTTTCAGAAGTGTCAGTGAACAAAAAAGACAGTAGGTCTTTAATAATGTCTTTGGTTTATTTATGTGGTTTATGTATATTCTAAAAACATTTAAAAGATACATATTCTTTAAATCTTGTATAGATTTTATACCACATATTTTGAATTATACATGCTAAAATGCCCATTTTATTTATCTTGCCCTTTCTATAGCTTTTATATCTGCACCTTAGAAATATTAATCTGACAAAGGTTGCCATCTGGGGCATTTCAGGTATTATAAGCAGATACCAGCAGATAAGCAATGTCACATTCAAAGTGAGTAATTTTCAGAGAGCTTAATAAAGAGACTGTATTAGTCAGCTTCCCATTGCTGGGACACAATACCCAACACCCATAATTTGAAGGAGGAGCGGTTTAATCTGAATCATGTTTTAAGAGGATTATGTCCATGGTCAACTGTCTCCAAGGCAGAAACATCATGGCAGAGGTTATGATGGAGCAAAGCTGCTTAGTTCATGATAGCTAGGAAGCAAGGCAGAGGAGTGCCAAAGAGTAAAGGGTGAGGGACCAGACATAAACTCCAAGCTAACACTTCAATGACTCATCCAGATATACCTCTAAACTATGCTCCACCAGTCCTATGGTGACTTCCAAAGCCAAACAAATTGACATGCCACCCTAAGTACTACAGACTGTTTATGGACAAGGTGTAAGTAAACCACAAAGGAGAGTGCAGCATCCCAGGACAGGTACCCACTGGGATCACTGAATTGACAAGGGAAGCACATAGTCCTGGAATATGGAGGGAGAGAAAGAATGTGCTCCAGGGATGAGCTGCACGGTCATGTGTTGCAGCCAGCCTATTCAACACTTTAACAGACAGTCAAGGATATTCATGTTTAGTTTTCATTCTCTTTGCCCCTCCAGTGCTCTTGATTGGCAAAGCCAATGGTGAACTAAATTTGATGCAGAGAGGTCAGCATCCCAGTTCATATCGTAAGTTGGGGTGGAGCAGAGACCTATCCAAGAATGTGGAAGTGAAATTTATCTGGAACAGCTTGTGAGCAATCTTCTATTATGTAATCTTGAACTTTTTAATGTTAAATTCTTTTTTTTTTTTTGTGGGTACCGGGGGGTCGACCTCAGGACCTCGTGCGCCAGCAGGTGCCCGTGCCGCTGAGCGATATCACCGGCCCCTTTTTTGTATGTGGGATCCGGGAGTCGAACTCGGGCCCTCACGCTTGCCAGGCAGGCGCTTAAGACACTGAGCCATCTCACCGGCCCCTAATGTTAAATTCTTATCTAAACATTGTTTGAGATTGTTTGAAGGGCCAACAGTTCATCCATCCCTCTTGATCAGTGTTCTCTTTCTATGTATGAGCATCAGAATCCCACAGTGAGCTTCAAAAACCTGCACTGCAGACCTATTCAGTCAGAACCTCTGGCTTTAGTCCTAAACTTGTAGAGTTTGAGTGTCTTAGGGATGTTCTTATACATATCTCAGTTATCACTGATGTGGGCCTTCTAATGTGTATTCTTGGATTAACTCTGTTCAAAACAAGTCCACTTATAGATACAGTATTTTGCACTTGTCTGCACGTTGCTCTTTGCTTTCAAAAAAAGAAATTGATTCTATCATCTTGCATTCTGGTCCTTGAAGGGCATTACAGAGTAGAGCACTATGAAAATGTTTTGCTTGGATGTACTTTAAAATGTTACTGAAGACATTGCTCATTAGTATACCCTCTAAATGACCCATGTCACAAATGTTTCTCCATCTTAATCCCAATACTAGATTCTTCTTGAACTTCTGGTATATTCCTGTCATATAGATGCTATGAATCATAGCAATTGTTGCACATTAAAAAAATTTTTTTTTGTTTAGTCGTTCTTAGAACTAAATTTTAGCCCATTTTAGATATACCTACCCATTTTTTCTAAACAGTTTTATAACATTAACACCATTGAAATATAATTGATTATTATCTTTAGCTGGCATGTTACCTATATATTTGAAATATACCTTAAATTCAACTAAATGTAATTAATTTATTTTAATCAATTAAAATGTTATAAATAGCAATGCTGAATGAAGAGAGGGCAGGAATCTTCCATTTTTCTGTTTGGTTTAAAGTTGGTTTCAGTTCAATTCTGAATTATTAAGAATAATTTAAGTTTTTCTCTTTGAACTTTCTTATTTTTCTTATTTATATTCCACTGTGCTCTAGAAATCACATTCTTCACGAATATGGTTAGAACATACAAAGCACTTCTCTATTATCACATTTGAACATCACAACATTATCAAATAGGCAAAGTAGTTTATTTATTTTCTGGTGATACAGAAGAAATATCATGTTAAAATGCCTATCTGGAGATTAGAGAATGCTGATTTCCTTTCAATTTCCTTTTCATACACATGAAATATCACCTTGTTTTATTCTACAAACTTTCAACCAGTCTCAAGGACAAGGAGCAGAAATCACCATCTATTTTCATGTTGTTGTATTTCCCTTCTGGCCCGACACAATTTGGGCTGGTAATATTTTAACATAATGAATTATTAAACATGGAGATATCAACAGGTTTGGGGCTGTGCATCAATTCACTACCAAAGCCTTAAGGTAAGCAGAAAATGATGTTAATATATCCTGAACAGCCTCTTACTGCCCAAGGCAAGTCATTCTACGACATATTTTTATAGCAAGTCTTCTGTACAATCATTTTAGACAAGTGTTTCTGATTCAAAGGAAAAATGTCCTCTAAGTTGAACTCACTCGAACTTTAATCCTAGAAATAAGGCACTGACTAGAAAAAGAAGACATAAAATATTCTATAACCTGTACAATTAACTACTGATCAGGAGTCTTGGGGCTAAGACTTTGTGCATTAGTAGAGCAGGTGACAATTTGGAGAGAATTTATTTTTCAGTGAGTTTATTTTTTGGCAGGCAAGCTGTTGCTGGTAATTTTTGCAGATGGTCTCCCTGATGGTCATCTTCTGTTTCTCTGCATAAGATAATTCCAAGTCAGAATGTGGCACTGGACAGAGAGGCTAAATGAGCTCTTATTCGTGGGTAAGCTCCATTACATTCATGCCATCCTCTGGCCAGGGCTGTGTGCTTCTTTGTAGTGTCACTGAATTTTGATCACTGTTATGTCAACGATACTGATTAATTCATCCTACAAAGTTAAGAAGTTAAAATGAATCAAATTAAAAGCACAATAAGAATCAGCTATTCACATGAAGCTGGGGAGGCAAGGCTTCATTAGTAAGGATGTCAATTGTAAATGCTTTGAAGAAGAAATTTACTTTTATGGGAGAATGGAATCTATTTGCGTCTTAATCAAAAGGAGGTACAGTTAGACACATTTTAAGACATTGTGAAAAAAATTAGAATCAATATATTGTCAGACTATAAGTGAATACTCATAAAATATTTTAAAGTGGTTTGAACTCTTTAAGAAGTCAGATACATTTTTATTTCACATTTTTGCATTACATATTTGCTTATTTTTAAAAAAGAATTAACCCCAAAGAATATTGAGTTTTTAGCCTTGGTAATCAACCATTGATCTACAAGCCAGTAGCATCATTATCCCCTGTGCCCTTGTTAGAAATGTTGAATTATAAGCTTCAAACTAGATCATGGAACAGTTTTTTTCTGTTTCTTTTCTTTTGTAAATTTTCTATTCTTTAGGTTAGTTTCCACTGATCTGTCCTCCCGTTTGCTAATTATTTCTTCTGTCATCTAAAAAATGCTGTTGAGGGCCGGTGAGATGGCTCAGCAGCACAGGCGCCTGCTGGCACGCGAGGTCCTGAGGTTGACCCCCTGGTACCCACAAACAAATATAAATAAATAAATAAAAACTAAAAAATGCTGTTGAAACCCTTAGTAAATTTTTATTTTAGCTATTGTACTTTCAACTCCAGAAGTTTAATTTTCTTCATAATTTCTATTTATTGACTGCTATTTTCTACTTGATGTGTCATTGCAATCATACTTTAACTCCTTAAGGTTAATTTCCTTTTAGTTCTTTAAATGAATTTACAATAAATGCTTTGAAATATTTGTCTGATAAATCCAACAGCTAGATGTTTTCAGAAATTATTTCTATTGATCAGTTTCCTATTTTTTTGTATGTTTATAATTTTTGGTTGAAAACTAGAATTTATAGACAATCAATTTTAGCCATTCTATATTTTGGTGTCTCCCCTTTCCCCTTCCCAACAACTTACTTGGGTTGGTTATTTATTTGTTTTGTTCTCTTACCTCAACTAATTTTATGGAGTCTGCTGTTTTTATGCAGTGGGTGGCCCTGAAGTCTCAGCTCAATATATTTTTATTCTAGTTTTTAAATTTTAAGACTGGCTTTTAGGAGTTTTCTTTGGATCAGTTTGCTTAGTGAGCAGCCAGTGACCAGTTGGATGCTGTGCTTAAGTACTTTGAGTCAGTAAGTCCTCCACCCTTTGCCTGTAGATTTGTCTGCGACTTGCTGTGTTAGTTATACCACCGCAAACTTAGTGAAACACTAATTATCTGTTTCTGTGAGTCAGGAGGTTGGGCATGGGTTAATTGCATTTTCTGCCTTACAGACTCATAAAAATGCAATCAGTGTGTTGGTGGGGGCTGTGGTCTCACCTCAAGGCTTAACTGGCAAAAGATGCACTTCCAAATTGATAATTATTGGTAGAATTCAGTTCCTTGTGGGTTGTTGGACTGAAGAGATCAGTTTACTGTTGACAACAAGCAGTAGGCAGCCCATCTTCCCTTGCCACATGGGCCTTTCTGTAAGGCAATCCATAGCACAGAAGCTATATTCATCAAAGTCAGAAAGGGAGAGAGTGTTTCGGCAAGACAGGTATTAAAGTCTTACATAAAGTAATCAAGGAAATGGTATTCCATCACCTCCGCAATATTCTATTTGTTGGAAACAGTGCACTGGTCCTATCTACAGCAAGGCTTCCTTTGGCTCTCATTTCCCTGAATCTCCCTGTTACAGCTCTGGCTAGTATGCTTTTTGTTGACTCTTCTCATCGTCATGAACCTCTGGCTTCAGGCATCCTTCTCTCATGGTTTCTCACTCATAACTCAGTAGCATGTTCCACTTACATTCCAATGCTACGTCCTCTTCCAGCAGGGTGCAGAGCTTCCAGTGTTTATGACACGTTCTGATGGCCTGGGGAGGACTTCTGCTCCACACAAATGATATACGAAGATGCACAGACAGGACAGGTCTCAAGCTGAAATGCCACAGATGCCACTGTCTTAGCAATATACTGGAAAGCTTCTTGGGTAAATGCTTCTCAATTGGTTGTATGTCCTTTGTTTAATTTTCAGAATCTTTAAAAGCAACTTTTTACAGCTTTCTCCAGTTTTATCATTGCTTTTGAAAGAGTTTTTCGTGTTTCTCATCCAACCATTCTTAAAGTCCTTGTCTTCCAGTCCTACAGAATCAGAAACTGCATTTTAACAACAAACAGTTCAAGGGGATTCGTATGCATACTAAATCTGAGAAGTAGAGGTCAAGGTCATTTTCAGAAGAAGCCGAAGATGTAATGATGTGCAAGACTTTAAATTTGGGTGTGGTAGTACTATCTATTTTGAACATACAGCTACTAATTTCTAGAATATCAAATAGGAAAGAGTAACTATTTTGTTCATATGTTAGAAAAAATACTATGCTCATTATACCTATCCCAAATATATAAAAATAATAATGTAAAGTTATTAGTGATAAAGGTACTACTGAGAAGTACAATCCTATTAACATGAGCTACAGTACTTCAATGCACAGTCTAATGCAAGATTTTAAAAAAATAAAACCATGGCTGTGTATATGCATGTGTGCAATAAGAACTAAACTTAAGTACCAAATTATTTACCTGTCACAGTTTAGATCTAGAATGTCTCCCAGAAGTCTTATATGGTCAAAGTGGGGCATTTCAAAGGATGATTAGGTCATGGGGGAGCTATACCCATCAGTGACTTAATCCACTCCTGAGTTTATATTTAAATGTGCTGTTAGGAAAGGAGGACTCTTTGGAGAGGTGTGTCGCTGGGGGCATGTCATTGGAGAGTATATTTTCCTCCCTGACTCTTCCCTTCTCTCTCTGCTTCCTGGCTGCCATGGTAGCATCTTGCCTCCACCATGTGTTGTTTGTGCCTTGGAGCCAGCAAATTTCGGACTGAACTCTGAGCCAAGTTAAACCCCTCCTCCTTTAAATTGTGGGTGTTGGTATTGTGTCTCAGCACTGGGAAAGCTGACTCCGTTACCCAATTCTTTAGAACATTAGGTTGACTCTGTCTTTAGAATCCACCTTGAATTAAACTACTTCTCACCTGAAATGCAGTATGATGCAACCCGCAAAATTCCTTGAAGTTGAATCCCCTTTATTCCTCCTAGCTTTGAGCAGTTACTTAACTCTGTGTTTCAGTGTGCTCATTTATATACTGAGATAAAAGTATTTATTTACAGGAATGCTGTGAATACAAAATGAATTAATGTTTAAAGGTTGAAAATAGGGCCAGCCTTTAGAAAACCGTGTCTGCTGTTATTCTCTGGGGTTGCATCCTCATTTGAGCCACATTTACTCATCTTATGCATTATTGTAACAGCACATTGTCTACCTGAACTTCATGCTTTCAATCTTTCTTCCTTATTGTCTATTCTCATCTTGCTGCAATACTGCATACTTTAAAAATACACCTAAGTTTTTTATTTCTTCATGGCTGTAGTGTACTGGGGCCTGTTGGTGCTGATTTAGGAGAGAGCCAGCAGTGCACAGCTCTAACTGACTCTACCATCAGTCCCTTCTCCTTTGCATACTGAAATTGGCCTTGGTGGAGAACACATACCATGGGAATCTGCAAGAGCTGCAATTGAGTTTTTGCCCTGGCAAAGCTGGTTTGCAAACATTTACCAGGGTGCCACCGATAGGAACTCATTCCCTCCTCACAACAATCCTTTCACAGATGAGTGAACAGAAAGGTCGAGTAACCTGCCTAAACACCATGCAGCTAGTGGGTGGTAGAATGAGGCTGCAAACCCAGCCCACGTTCTTAACCCCTTTCCTATATAACTGCGCCATTCTGTTAAAATGCTTATTATTGTTATTTTATTTTGCACTGCTTTCTCTACTAGTGAACATATGCATTTTTCATGTGCTTATTGACCACTTGTATGTTTTAATATGAAATGCAGCTACACATTCTTTTGCTCCCCATAAATTGGGTTTTAATCTTATCCTGATATATTAAAAATTAATCTTTTATATTTGTATCTCAGGACATTTTATCTTTGTCAATGGTGATTTTTATTTCACAATTTGAGTTTAATTTTTATGCAGTTAAATCTAGCAGATATTTTCTTTTACAATTTCTAGCTTTAGTGATATATTTAGAAAATGTTTTCCTATGATAAGATTTTCACGTGGTAAGTTTATTGTTTAAAAAATAAAAATTTTAATCCTTTGTTTATTTAAAAAAATTTCATAGTGACCAATGTCAAGCTAATTAACTATCCTAGTAGTCTCAATTCTGACTGTACCTTATTAGATCTTCCCATGTCTGGGTCACACTCTGAACTGAGTAAAACCAGAATTTCTGGTAAAGCATGGGTATCTTTAATTTATAATGGGAACCCCAATAATATATTATTCATTTTGATGCTTCTCTTGCAAATCAAATACTAATAAAATCATATAATCGTGCATATGTGTACCTTGATCTTTCTTTTCTTGGAGAGAGAATTTTTATATCAAACTAAACTGATAATGGTTTTGTAAAACTGCTGGAAATTCTCCTCTCTCCTTTATTTGCTGAAACAATTTCTATTATAGAATTTCTTTTACTGTTATTAGTCTTTAGTTTTTTATAACTTTTGTTATCTTAATTTCAGTAATTTTTATTTTGATAAAGAAATTATCTCTGTTAAAATATTTAAATATAATCCCATATTTTTTCAAATCCCTTAATATTCATGGATTTCAGTGAAAGTTCCAGCAGTTTATACACAATAGACCTCAGGAGGGTGATTTGATGGAGGTATAGTAGGAAGATACTTGTGTTCTTGTATTTAAGCTTTGTCTCACAGCATTTCAGCTGAATTTGAAGAAACATTCGTTATCCGTATCAAACATTAATATTCTAGAAATGCACACAACGTAGAGCTTTATGTGTTCACAGTCTCTTTTCAAGGGTATGGCTTCCCCTGTAATTCTTAGACGGGATCTGGAAAGCAATAGAATCCTTTTGTCCCTTCCAGCCTTAGTAAGGAAGATGTTTGAAAGTGAATGAATCATGTGATATCTGCCATTGTTTTTACCCTCACAGTCTAGCTATAAACCATAAATCTTGGTCTTAGGAAAAATTGTGCCATATACAAATTCTTCCCTGAATAAAGAAATCCATGTCTGATTAGCACAGATTGGCTCTTTGTTCTGTTGAAATTTTCTTTTTAAATCTATTTCAAAAGATGAACTCAGTGTCTGAAAGACTCCATTCCACCATTATTTATATGCAAATAAATATCTACAATTATTCCTACAAGATAGAAGGTGAAGAGTATTAACAATCATGGGGACATAACACTCAGATTTTAATATGCAAGAAGTTAGAATCGTCTGATTGTAGGAGGTCTGATACAAAAAGTCTGGGTGATGCTGTTAACTAGCTGTAAGGAAAATGCAAACCAAATTGCAGTGGGCAACACAATCGCTCAAGATTAAATAGCAAACCAGATCTCTGATAAAAAGGATGAGTGGTAATATCCAAAATATATCAGGAACTCGAACAACTCAATAGCAAAAACAAAAACAACTTGATCTTAAAAAATGGACTAAAAACCCAAATGCAGAAAAAGAAAACCAAGTAAACCAAAGAGACATTATGATTTTTGTTTTTGCTGGCTTTAGGGTGTTATTCTGTACATGGTACATGACCTTTAGACTAATCATTTACATGACCTTTGAACTAATCCACAGAGGGATACCTTCTGTGGCTTTGGTTACCTGCTTTATACTAAATGGACTCACCTAATGATGACGGAGGTAAGAGCAGTTACCACAGCTTTGTCAAAATTCAAAAGCTAAAATTACTGTAACAGTATCCACAAACAGGAATGTGTTTAAATGATTACACCACCACAAGATAATGAAATGCATCTATGAAAAATAGTAAGATACAAGATTATGTAATGATTTCAAAAGATGTGCATAGCATGTATTTCCAGGTGAAGAAGTCTTAGGATACATCCTACTCTCGTTTCAGTGATTATAAAAATATAAGAGAAAAAGAGAAACTGAAAGACTACAAAGATAAATACCTACATACTCCCCATGTTGGTATTGCAAAATGAACTGTGAGGTCTTTTTTTTTTCTTTCTTTCTTTTTTTTTACCCGATTTCTAAATTTCTGTTAAGAATTAAAAGTTAAAAAATAGAAAATAGAGCCCACTTTTTATACATGCATGAGAAAATAGACTGGTTATTTTACACATGGCATTTCTAATCCTTACAGCAACCTAGCAAATATTTATTATCCTAACTTTGTAGATGAGAAGAGACCCAGAGTAACATTGTCATTTGTCTTCAAACATGAACATGAGGAATGCCAGTGTTACCAGTACCACATTCTCCTTTCTATTACTCAATTCAGCTCATGCTTTAGAAGTTTCAGTTCTTTATTTTTATTTCTTTATTTATTTTTTTGTGTGGGTACCGGGGGGTCGACCTCAGGACCTCGTGTGCCAGCAGGCACCTGTGCCGCTGAGCGATATCACTGGCCCTTTTATCGTATGCGGGTACCAGGAGTCAAACTCAGGACCTCGTGCTCGCTAGGCAGGCGCTTATGCCGCTGAGCCATCTCACCAGCCCCGAAGTTTCAATTCTTGCATGGTAGACTGGCTCCATGTAGAAACAGCATGGTGTAAGGGTCTGGTAGAAGAAAGCTGCTCACCTCATGGCAGCCAGGAAGCAGAGGAAGGAGGAGCTGAGGAGGGAGATATACCCTTCCAGTGACCCACCTCTTCCAACCATGCCCCACCTCCTAACAGCATAGTTAGCTACAAACTCATCAGTAGACTAATCCAGCAATGAGTATAGCACTCCCATGATCCAGTCATGTCCCCAAAGCCCCACCTATGACCCCATGAGGCTTTAGGGGACCATCAAGATACAAACCATAATACTAACCCCCCTCAGGATCTGGGTTTACCTGAAAGCTTCCATCAAATCTGGGGGGAAAGCGGTTTCCTGGAAAGAGGGGACACTTACCCAGAGGCTGGGTGCGGAGGCAGACATGGAGTGCGCTTTCCTTGTCCTGCAAGCTGGCCAGCTGTGAAGAATGTTGTTGCCTCACATCTGAGGGCTTCTTATTTTTAACCAGCCCCCTGATGACCCACCAAGGTGGGGTAGCCAAAAGCAGAGCCTTCTTAAATATTGCTAAGCTGCAGAGTAAGCAAGTGGTGATGTGAAGGACAGGCCAACCCCGTTTTCATCCCCCTTGGAATCTCTCCAGCAAACATCTTTGCTTGGAGGTGCCCCAGCAGTGGTAAGGACCTCAGATCTGCACTGTGCTCTGGTAGCAACCCTGCCCAATTTTGCTTCCCCACTTTTCTTTTCACAGATACCATTCCTCAGTAAACCCTCCTCACCCCAAACTCTGCCCCAGTGTCTGTGTCCTGAAGAACCCCACCTGAGACAGGACCCAAGGTAGTAGGATCAAGAGCATTCTTCCATCATCAAGATTACGTTGAAGGACCAGGTAGACACTGATGATGCAAATATGCAAGACTGAAGGGGGATAGCTCTGCAGCAAGGCTCAGCTAAGCCTGTGCAGGAGCCAAGTGGGAAGGGGGAAGCCCTAGAACAATTCCTCCATATGGGTCCTTGTTAAATATATAGGTAATGTAAAGCACCCTATAGTCTCCAAAGCACTGCTGAAATGTAAGCAATTTCTTATCTGTGTGGTAATTCATTGTTTTGCATCCTAAAGTGTTAGGACACCTTTCTGAAAAGAATTTTTGGGGGATTGGGCACTGATTACAGTCTTCTTTCTATTGGCAGAATTGAGTTTTTTTTTTTTTTTAAAGTCAATTGAGAGTTTGTTCTCTCCTTTCTAAAATCTTACGGGCAAAAGCTGCCATAGGTACAGACTCTATCTTGGTCCCGCTGCAAATTTCTGAGCCTTTAGGGGATCGCTCTAACATCTGGTAAGGATTTTTACAGCCCTGTAATCATCATCTCCTGCCAAAATTGGGATAGATGTGTGGAGGCAATATTTTGAATGGGGTTCAGGGTGGGGGCACTGTTATTCCTTACCGGACACCTAAGAGTCAATGCAGCAACAGAATATACAGAATAGAATGCAATATAGAATATATAGAAAGAACATAGGATCATTGAGGCAGGTGAGGTCAAGGTTTTTCTCTGTGCTGCCAACTCCAGATCCTTACCTTAAGGAAGAACCACACATTGAGTATTTCAATGACCTATGTTTATGCAACAGTAGACAAGAATGTAGAATTGTCAGGATGTGCGCCCAGTAATTCCACCTCTGTCTTTTGGATCTTTATGAGGAAGTTTGTTGTCAAAAAATAAAGAGACATCCTATTACTTGTAGAACAAAAATACAGAGTACGCATTGCTGTCTCATTGAGCATGCCCTTCAATGGGCATTTGGTAAAAGGTGTACATAAAAATCTGCGCAGCTATATTCATTGTTTTCATTGTTTTGTACCCCTAGGATAGAAGCATTCTTTTAAGCTACACAACCATCTTAGCTTCATTATTTTGTAAGAATAAATATGCCTAAGCATCTTTTTCTTTTTTTAAACAAAAACCGCTTACATGACCTCCTTTTACATAACCTCACTTTAAATTGTACCAGCACAAATGAGCTACAAAGATGTGTCTCATCCAAGCACCGTGTTTTCCACTATAAAGACACACCTCAACCCTTTCCAGGAAGCACTTAAAACATACAGAAATGGTGAAGTCATGGGGGCAAGAGAAATCTGTACTTTCAATCTTGAGATGTGTAAAAAACATCATGAAAATATAAGGTATTATGTTTGCTAGTTAGCACAAAAATTTGGCTTCCTCACTTACATTTGGTGTATTAAATTTAAAAGTATAATCATATTTAAATAGATGGTATATTGTTGTATAGATTTTCTTGCTGAGCTTATTTTTCATTAGAGATCATGTTTGTTACACAAGGAGTTTAGGCATATTCTGAGAACCAAAGCTGAATTGTAGAATTCATCCTGGGAATCATGAGTTAAGTAACAGTAATTTACTGTGATTTCTGAACTTTTCCATGTTAAGTAGAGTGTAAAACACCTTTTTAGTAACAAAAAATTTAAGTGGAACAATAAATTTCATATGAATCACCTTTGCCTAATCAGATTTATTCTTCAGCTATCATGACCAAAGTTTCATTTTCAACCAATCTTATAGATTTATTAATTTCTGACAAACAGTTGTCCCCCTGCATTTGTAGGACATTTGTTACATAACTCTCCACCTGTGCAGACACCAAAATCTCCATGTTTTCAAGTCTGTTACAAAGTGGTGTAATGTAACAGTGGTGTTATATTTGTGTATACTCTATGCATGCCCCCCATTTACTACTTCAAATCATCTCTGGATGATTGGATGGGTTATGCTTCACTAACGGGACAGATTTTTGTTATGGCTTGTATCCAGATGTCCCCCAAAGCCTCATGCAGTCATAGGTGGTGGTTTTCAGAGATCGCTGGATCTAGAGAGTATGATGCTGGGATTAAAGATGTGATGCTGGGATTGACTCATGGTACGATGCTAGGATAAGGGGTGCCCTATCCTTGGTGTGAGTGCTACCTGTCTGAAGGGCAGGAGGCCTGGATAGAGTATCAGGGACAGAAAGAGAGCTGCTGTTGTCACTGCTTGTCACTTTCTACTTTGCTGCTTTGCTGCCTTCTGTCTGCCATAAACTGTTTCTCCTCTGTGATGCCCCTCCACCATGCTACCCTACCTTGGAGGCAGCCAACTCTGAATCCTCTACAAACTGTGAACTAGAGTAGACCTTTTCTCCTTTAACTTTGGGTGTTGGGTATTTTGTCTCAGCAATGAGAAAAAGTAACTAAGATAATTACATAATAGGGTTATATAAAATATTATATACAATTGCATATTATATATATATATATATATATATATATATATATATATATATATATATGATTTACAAAGTAGACTTACAGTGGCAGCCTGCAGAGTCGGGTGTGAAGAGTGCAAAAGGGCTGTCTGCACTCTGGAGACCTGAAGTACTCAGTCAAATGTTGGAGGCCTCAAGCGCATTGCAGAGTCCTGTGCCAATCAGTCCTATTCCAATCCTCAGGAAGCTGAGGATTCTGAGCTGGAAGGCTGAAGAGTCTGCTAGAGGCCTGGAGGCAGATATACACTGGTGATGGTGAAGACTGGAGTGCTTCCGAAGAAGTAGAAGTGAGACTTCCTTATTCTTTCCCTCTTTATTCCATTCAGGCCACAAGCCTACCGGTTAGGTGGGACTTTCCAGGGTATATTCCCCTCTTCAGTAAATCCATCATCCAGACACACCCAGGACTGTGCTAAACCATTCAGCTAGGTGCTTCTAATTCAAGGTGATACCATAGTTAACTGTCACAATGACTTATAATACCTAATACAATTAAATGTCGTATCAACAGTTGTTAACTGTACTGTAAAGAACAATGAAAAGAGAAGTCTATTCATGTTGAGTACTGACACAATGTTTTTCTGAATGATTTTGACTCAAGGTTGATTGAATCCATGGATGAGGAATGTGTGGATGTAGAGTGGCAACTATACAATGTTTTATTTGATAGAGGGAAGGTTTAGGGGCCTAGGTATGATACTACTGATAAATTTTTATGATCTGGAATCTTTACAGAAGCTGCTGAGTGAGGCTCGGCAGTCTTGTTATGTTCAAAGGGAAGAGCTAAAACTAGATAGGCTGAAAAATGTCTCTTCTATTCTAACCTTTTATAATTTTCCATTGCTCTCCATGCTTAATTTTTCTCAATATTATACATTTACAAACAAGTTAAAATTTTTACATGAAACAGAAACCAGAGGTGTCTGAAGTAAACCAGGAAAGGAATCTAAGATTACCTTATGCTAAGTCCCTGACCCCATGGGCCAAGTGCATTCCTGGGTAGACCCCTTAGGAGCATCTAACACTCACTAACCTTTGAAAGTAACTCTCATAGCATTGAATTCTGGGAGGCACATTTCACAGCCCCTTGAAAGGTAGTAGAAGGAGACTCATTTTCATTGCTTTGTGCCTGGCATCCAAGTGATTTGCAGCAGTGTAAATTTTCTGACAGCAAAATTATTCTCTTTCCCTGATAGCTTTTTACTTGGCTAGGCTTTGTACTTGTAAGCAGAGATGCACTTGGATTAGCTGGGTCATTTGGGAAGGAATGCCTCCACACACACACTGTATGATTCAGATATTGTTATTGCTGAAGACATATCCTCAACAAGTTTGACAGCTGAATCCAAACAAATTTTCATTGATTATAGTGTTTGTTATATTCCCAGAAACTTAGAGTCCCAGTGACTACAATTTTATGAAGCTCCTTTTTTTTCTTCTGTATGTTCTCCTAGCTCAAAGTTGCTCTTCCCAGAGGACTTTATATCTATACAATTTGAGTGATGTAGGCTCACCATGTTCTTCTTCTACTCATTCTTAAAGAGGACTGCTAGAAAAGGCAACCAATAGAAGCTGGAAAAAAATGGAATTTTTGTTTTGTTTTCTTAAATGAAGTATGTAGTATTCCCTAAAGACCAAAATTCAATCTGCTTTCAGTATCAAGAAAAATATTTTTCTGTTCATCTTCTACCTAGGTATTATATTGATCTGATTCCATGTGCATTTTGATAGTTGCATGAGGTCACGATATGGTTAGATAAATGGGTACACATGTGTACTGCGAAATTAGCAAAAGCACTAAAGATGCCAGCTGCCAATGGTGGACCATTTCAGGGGGAAGTGACCTCTCAGGAACTCAACCTGACATCTGTAAACCAGGCACTACTGGCCTCACCACATGGCTGTAAGGACCAAAGAAGGAAATGCACACATATTACAGCATCACATGATACTTGGCAAATGGTATGCTCAACAAATTAAGTGATAATTTATTTTGTCATGCAGAAATATTCAAGTTTCCATTGTCTGAATCATACTAACCACTGAAGCAACATTTTAAAATCTAACTTACAAATATTTGTAAGTGGGAAAGAAAAGTTTGACAAAATTTCCTGGCGATTTTCTTGTTTGTTCTGGGAAATACGCACATTGATGACCAATTGATGAGTAAAGGAGTACAGGTCAAGGCTGGGGATATAGCTCAGCGGCACAGCGCCTGCCTGGCAAGTGCAAGGTCTTGAGTTCGATTCCCTATACTAAAAAAAAAAAGAAAAAAGTATGAGTCATTGGAAATGCTATTTCTCCTTCCTTAGAAAGAAGGTAAGGTTCTAGTTTGGGGCTGGAGCTCAGCAATTTCCTAGCATGCACAAGGTCCTGGGTTTGATCCTCAGCACTGAAAAAAAAAAAATGTAGGGTTTTGATCCTAACAAAGATTTTACATTCATTTTGCTTTCTTTTTCTTTTTAAAAGTACTTCTTTTCAAAAGTACTTTTTAAAAGTACATGTATGCTTATCAACAATGTGATTATGACTTACCACATCAACCCTCACATGGGAAAATAACAACTTGTAAATCCAGTAATAAGGATAAGAACCTCCTGTTGATTCCTCTGGGTGTAGAAAGAGATATTAGTCTGAGAGTCGAAACGTCACAGTTTACTCTTGGAGCTAATATGTACCAACTATTACTGAGATCAGTGCCTTTTTAGTTATTCTAAAAAGTGACATAACTGACCTTTAAGGGGATAGGAAATTTTAGAAAATCTAAATTGAAATTCTTATGGATAAATGTTTTCAGGTGTACAGTCATAGCCAATTACAAAAGCTTAAAGGATTATGAGATAACCACTACCCTGAAAACATCTTTGGAACATATTGAGTGACATGTGTTAAATGTCACTCGATGCTTATGTGTTAATGTGGACAGAGTGTTTGAGCGTCTGACTTAACTTCTCGTCTACTACAGATCAAAGATGGTATAGGGCTGGATCTCAGGTAAAGGTGTGACAGAAACAACTTCTATGCAGTAAATAAAAGAAACAATTCATTTTAGGAGAGCAACTATGAAAATAAGGGCATTTTTGTGGGATTAATTAACTTTAATCCCTGATGGCCATTCTGAATTTAGGGCAAGAGGTGGTTAACACCTAGTGGTGATAAAGGCTAAATAACGGACTCTAGCAGTAGAGAAAGAGAGACCCTGCCTTAGTTGTCCACCAATTTCTGTGACATAAATAATCCATCATGGCTGACCTCAAGTTACTAGGGAGCACAGGGTGGTTACCATTAGTACCATTGTTTATATGAACAATGGAGGTGGGCCAGGCAGAGCCTACACAGCCATAGCTGGTGACCTTGCTTCAGCCCCATGGGCTCACCTTTACCGTGCCACGCACTCACACCCAGCAACTCAAAATGCATTATGGCATATCTGCTGCTCTCAGCGATTCCAGCCCTGTCCCTCCTCCAATTTAACCTTGACCTGCTTTGGCGTCTCCACAGTTCCTGGTTCTCCTCATGAGCTTTATGAACAGGACTAAAGGGGAACCAAGAGAATGGAAATGGGAGTGTGCTGACAGCGAAGTTCAGAAGCGATGTGCAAAGGTGTTTTAGGGCACAGTCTAGGAGGAGGAGAAGAGGTACACACAGTCCTGTTGCCAGCCCACAAGCACTTAGACACAGTGGTCACTATCTGAGGGAGGAAAAACGAATAAATCACTTCTGCATGCCACTAAATTACCCTTGAAAGAGCTCACTGCTCAGTTGGCTTCCCCAGCTGAGTCATGGCTTTCTGAGCAGCCAGGGGACCTAATGAAGACGCTGTGGGTGGCTCTGTATGGGGCAAAAACACAGTGCTAATCCCAACTCCTTGGACACAAGTTTTTAAAAAAGAACAACAAGCCCAGTTGATTGATGGTGTTATTTTGACCTTTCTTGTACAAAATTCACTTTGAGAATGCAGGGAAATGGACTGTTGCAATGGTGATCTTGTGCTTGCAAACCTACAGAGGCCTTCAGAGAGCAGAATGTCATGTGCCCAGCCCTCGAGGGTAGCGACTTTGTCTGGCAGACCACCATGCAAGGGCCTGCAGAGGGCAGACCTAAGTGCAGTCTGTGTCCATGTGCACAGTGCTGGTGCATCTTCACTCCCCTCCCCCACGTGCACTCTTACACATGCTCATCACATCTTCCAGGGATGGGAAGCCAGAACATAAATAAAAATGGAGGTGTTAGCACATAAGAGCATGGCTCCTGTGTTTTTTGCTGTCAAGTGTCACCAGTAAAGCCGTCATTTTTTTTTTTTTAATTTTATTTTAAAGAGAAGAAAAAACAAAACAAATCAAAAGAAGAACAAATTTTCAAAACAACATAATAGGAGGGTAAGAATGGTTAATACATTGCGTATTACTGTCTTTAAGTTAGTTATTCAGGACACCAGACATTAGCATTTAATTATCCAAACATTATTGGCACAAACCTTACTCTTCAATGAACTAAGTAAAAATCGTAGTGTATCTATCTTAACCATCTTATATATATATATACAATTTTTTTTCCCTTTCCCTTCTTTCTTTTCCTTATTCCAGTCTCTCTTTCCTTTTGACCAGTTTCTTTTTGATTCACCATGTCTATTGTACATTTTGGATCTTATATACTCTTTCAGTTTCTCATACTAGAGAGACAATACGATGCTTACACATGTGCTTCTGGTTTATTTCACTTATGAGTATTTTCTCGAGTTGCATCCATTTACCTATAAAAGTCTCCAGTTTATCCTTCTTAATGGCTGAATAGTACTCCATTGTATAAAAATACCACATCTTTCTTATCCATTCCTCAGTTGATGGGCATTTGGGTTGTTTCCAAGATCTGGCTATTACAAATTGTGCTGCTATAAACATGGGTGCACATATATCGCTGTGGTATGATGTTTTTAATTCTTCTGGGAAGATGCCCAGAAGGGGAATAGCTGGGTCAAATGGGACCTCCAACCCTAGCTTTTTGAGGAATCTCCACACTGACTTCCACAGTGGCTGTACCAGTCGACACTCCCACCAACAGTGGAGAAGGGTTCCTTTTTCCCCACAGCCCCTCCAGCATTTGTTATTAGTTGATTTCTTTATAGTAGCCATTCTTTCTGGGGTGAGATGGTATCTCAGTGTTGTTTTAATTTGCATCTCTCGAATGACTAGTGATGTTGCACATTTTTTTGTATATTTATTTGCCATTAGTATTTCTTCATCTGAGAAATGTGTATTCATCTCAGATGCCCATTTTTGGAGTGGGTCTTTAAATTTGGGAGGTCTGATTTTTTTGAGTTCTTTATATGTTCTCGATAGTAATCCTTTGTCTGAGGAACAGCTGGCAAACATTTTTTCCCACATTGTGGGTTGTCTCTTCACTCTGTCGGTGGTTTCTCTTGCTGTGCAAAAGCTTTTTAATAAGATGAGATCCCAGTTATTGATTCTTTGGGATAGTTCCTGTGCGGTTGAGTTTTTATTCATAAAGTCTTTGCCTACACCAATGTCTCCAAGGGTTTTACCTATCCTACCTTCCAGCAGATTTAATGTTTCTGTTTTAATATTTAGATCTCTGATCCATTTTGAATTTAGTTTAGTGCATGGTGAAAGATATGGGTCTAGTTTTAATCTTCGGCATGTGTAGAGCCAGTTTTTCCAGCACCATTTATTAAAGAGGCTATCTTTCTTCCAGCGAATGTGTTTGGCACCTTTGTCAAAGATAAGGTGGCTTAGTATGTCTGGGGTTGTTTCAGCATCTTCTAATCTGTTCCATTGATCTTCAGGTCTGTTTTTTTGCCAGTACCACACTGTTTTTATCACAGTAGCTTTATAGTATAATTTCAAGTCGGGGATTGTGATGCCCCCTGCCTTGCCTTTGTTGCCCAGAATTGCCTTTGCTATTCTAGGTCTCTTCTGATTCCAAATGAATTTTAGGATTGTTTTCTCTAATTCTGTGAGATATGCTGTTGGAATTTTGATTGGAATTGCATTAAATCTGTATAACAATTTTGGAAGTATGGCCATTTTCACTATATTGGTTCTTCCTATCCAGGAGCAAGGGATATCTTTCCATTTTCTGATATCCTCTTCAATCTCCTTTTTCAGAGTACTGTAGTTTTCAGTATAGAGGTCTTTTACATCCTTCGTGAGGTTGATTCCTAGGTATTTCATTTTTTTGGATGTTATTGTGAAAGGTATTGTTTCCCTAATTTCTCTTTCAGTAAGTTTGTTATTTGTGTACAGGAAGGCTATTGACTTTTGAGTATTGACTTTGTATCCAGCTACACTACTGAATTTGCTTATCAAATCTAGCAGTTTTTTAGTGGAGTTTTTGGGGTCTTCTGTGTAGAGTATCATGTCATCTGCAAATAATGATAATTTAACTTCTTCCTTTCCGATCATTATTCCATAAAGCCATCATTATAATTTTGCTAGTAGACTATAGATTCTTCCATCAGAATGTCAGAATGTAAAGATTTGTGGAATATGTGTATAATATATATTCTAATAGTAAAGAAGCTACTGGCTGCAGATAACAGGAGAATTCAAAGCAGCTTAAGGGAAACAGCAAAAGCAAAGTGGATCAAGGGTAAAGAAGATTACATAAAATCATGGAAACCAAGACCAGAGAAGCTGCTGGGCCCAAGAACTGGAGCCAGGCCTGGGACTTAAAGGGACCCTGCATTCCTTTGTGCTTCTTGTCCATGGAACCAGGTCAAAGCTTACTAGCGGCAGGCAGAACCTCTACACATGAGTCCACAGGATAAGAAAAGGTGGCCAGGAGCTCCTGCATTTTACATGTTTCAGTCCAGACACAGAAGAGATCTCTCATTTTCTATCCAACTTTACAAAATTACCAGTGAAGAAAGCAATTTTCAGCTAAGACCAGACAGGACCCTGGTCCACAATTGTGGGAAGGGTACAGAGCTTGGGGAAGGATTCGAACACCCAGCTCAGGTCTCTGCAGCCTGAAGAAATGCATAATGTTTTGCCTCCTGCTGGAATGTCTCTTCTGCTTTATGGTTCTAGAGGGAGACATCAAAGAGCTCTCAAACTGGGCCACAATCTCTTGGCAGAAATATTACCCCCAGCACCATCCTGACAACCATCCATAAAGCAGACTGTAGGGAGAATAGATACAGAAAAGACTCTGGACTCCTATGTGTTGGGATACTGGGGATCTAATGTGTGTCATGGGAAGAAGTGGGGTTTGTCCATCTCAAGCAAAATGAAAATTAGGGATTGGAGGCATTTGAAAGATGAGAGTTTCAGAATCCCCTCTGGTCATGTGCTTTATGTAGAGTTGCAAACCAACCCTGATATTAAACACCACTGCAGGGAGTTCTTGGGAGAATAGACTATTAGACCCTGAAGAGAGAGAGGAACCAAAGGGCATCAGCAGCCAATGTCTTCTCCTCATTGAAGGTGAGGTAAGCTGGAAACCATAAAGTCTGGGAAGGGAGGAGGTGGAGGAGACTGTAGCTTTAAATGGGATGGCCTCAGCTTTACAGCCTGCAATGACCCTGTTCTAATAGCTAAAAGGTAAATGGAAACCACATGGTACCATCCTTATGACACTGCAGCTACAGATGCAGAGGAGAGGAGTTGGAGACAATCACTGGAGAAAACTGAAGGTGTTTGAGATGCTCTTCGGAGAACACATAAACAGTGTGGATGATTAATAAAGACCTGCTACTTATTAAGTGCCTATGTAGGCAAGACACTGTTAAGCAAATAAAAAAAATGAAAGAGGGGCACCGTGAATTTGCATGACATTATGAGGAGGTTAGTACAGTTCCCATATTACAGAGAAGGAAACTGAGGCCTACCAAGAGCTGAGCCAACTTGCCAGAAGCCACACAGTGAGTCAGCGGAAGACAGCCAGGGCTGCCAGCAGCTTCTCTAGCACTGGAGCTGTGTTGTCAATACAGTTTCCTTATGGCAGCTACTTTAACAATATGTTAATCTCTACATCCGGGAGATTACTCACTTCCTTCTGGGATGGAATTCCTGAGCTTTCCGATTGCAGATCCACGATAGGGAGACTGTCTCTGTCCCTCATTAGCCCCTGCAGAACCCCACACAGGGGTACTGGCCAGTGGGAGCCACAGCCCTGGTTTCAGGACCAAGAGTCTCCTTTCTGGAGTTGGCATTATTTACATCGCTTTGTTTTGCTTCTTAAAGCTCGAGTCAAAGATACAGTCCAAGTGTTAACATTTGCTCCTCTGGCAAAGATCTAGATGATGCCTAAGAGAGGGCTTTGTAAATCCTGAAAGGCCAACCTGTGCGGAGCCTTTGGATAGAGTCACCTGGACCTCACTGGAAAGGGCTGCCACAGTTGCCTGCCTTGGGAGTGGGGAACTGTGCTCACAGGCACCCTCTACTAAGTAAAATCAAGGCCTCTGTCTCCCCTTTCCATGCACACACACACACACCCATTTATGAGCATGATTCACAGATTTCCAAATAACAAGTATGGACTATTTTTTTAAACACCTACCAGGTAGCCCCGTACCTTCCAGCCTCCCCAGCTGCCTATCAAGCCAGATTCTGACTGGCCCAGGGGAAGGAGAGAAGGGAGGGGGAGCTATTAAGTCAGTCCCCAGGAGGTTCAACACTTGCAGCAATTTGTAGTGAAATTACCAGCTGAACTTATTTTAGAATCTGGCCCCAGCCCTCCCTGAAGGGTGTGGTGTCAGAGTCCAGCAATTTGCTGTGGATGAAAGCTTTGCAGTTGATTACTAGGCTGAGGAACAGGTCGGTGAAAACCAAAGGAGCTGGAGAACATACCAGCAAGGCTTATAGCTGCAAGAGGCTGTGCTTAGGTCATTCTAGCATTTTAGCTCCTTTTTCAGTCTTTAGAAATACATTGGCACTGATTCCAAAAATAACCCCATAAGATGCACAGGCTGACTGGCTTCCCAAAGACTCCCAAGGTTTCATGTTTGGATGGAGGCCAGTCTCACTAGTCACATTTGTACAAATTGCTTAGCTGTCTTCCAAGGCCTCTCCCCTTCCCTGTACAGAAAGCTTATGTCACCAAAAGGAACTGTGTCCTGATAGCAAGGTTATTTTGTCCTGAAAGCTTACCAGAGCTCAGAACAGCATCCTCCCTGTGGTGGATTAACTAATGGTCAACTTATTAATCCCAGCTGAACTGAATCAGCATGGTTCTGTGTGTAGAGGGCCCACCTGAGGATTGTTGCCAACAGCATAAAAGGAGAACTGGAGGGGAAGATGGTGTGCTGTTGACTCACCTGGAGAAGACTGTCATGCTGGTTTTCCTGATATGAACTCAGCTGTTCTCATCACTGAAGAGCTCGAGACCTCGCTGTCACTGAGGATGGCTGCAGTCCTTTTTGAGGAAGCTCTGGTCCTTACCTTGAGCATCACTTCCTGGCTCCAGTGCAGATCCCTCAGTCTGCTTGCACAGATCCTTCATCCCACTGGTGCAGACTTTCTAGCATCCACCACTGACCTTTGGGGCTTCCCAATGCAGATCCTTGAAACAGACTCGCATGAGACAGTGTCATGTGCTCTAGGCCTCCAATTGGTCTCATAGGGGGCATTGTCAAGACCTAGAGGCCTTCAGTTGGACTCATGAAGGACATTGCCATGGGATCCAGGCCCTCAGCTGGATTCTTCGGGTCTCTAGTGTGTGGACAGATTTCCCACACTCTTTTTCATTTAACTCTTTGGGTGAATATTATAAAATAATCCTATAAATTATGTGTCCTGTATTAAATTGTTTCCCTTGCAAACACTGACCACAACACTCCCTCACCTTTAAGTCACTCATGAAATATGAATTAATGTTCACACTTCATACTTGTAATTATGAACATTTACTGTTGATAAAGTGCTAACTTTAAATATTATCTCACTTCATAGTTATACCTAACTAGGGTCTGCTGCTTTTAAGCCTCATCAGATAAAAGACTAACAGAAAATATCCAAATATTTATATCAGCACAGTGGCCAATGGTGTAAAAATCAATGTTGAAGTCTTTATCCAAATTTTTATCAATATTCCTAGACTGTATTTCAAGTTAGATCTTTTAAGAATTTGTGCATAGAGAATACCCACATAACAGGAGTGTTCCTTAGCACTTGGTGTCCCTGTTTCAGATGAGGAAGGGCTCCTGTGTTTGGACCTGTGTATCTTTTTCCCTAGCCTGCCAGGAAGAGCAGAGCAAGTTAGTTGGCAGCTTTTGCATCTTTATGCACCCTCCTGCTTAGCATATTTTCTTCATCTTTTCTTCCTTCATTTAATCCACTTGTGTAAAAAGACCTCAAATTCTTTAGTAGCCAAGATTAGCCATGAATAAATACATGAAAAAATAAATAAACAAATAATGTGTGTGGCAGAAGACTTCTTGATTCCCAAAGCAGCTCATCTCCACATCCCTATCCCTCCCATCTGGATCTGCTGGAGCATCCCCAGAACCAGGCACACCTTAATTCCTAGAAGGTGGGACAGCAGGGAGCCTTGGACCAGTGTGAGCCCATTACTGTGCCCTCACCAGCCTGGGCAGCAGGGAGCTCAGTCTTACCAGGGCAGAATGGTCTGAAAGTTACTGGCCACATGCCATTGACTTTCTCAATGGAAGAACAACCCAACAGTATTTCCTTGAAGGGGAATTTTAATTACCAGAAATTTACAAACATATTTGGAAAGAAGGATACGGGAGTTGTTCCTCAACTAAATAGAGGCTGTTTTTATCAACTTCCTGGCAGCCTGTTCCCTGGGCAGGCTGTTTGTATAAATGAAGACATTGGCAAGGAATTACAAAAGGAACTTTTGGTCCAGACATCCTTCCCAGTTGCATGGGTGGCCACCTTAAATTCTAAATTCCAGCCTTACACAGCCATTTTCAGATCTCCAAATCTCATGTCCATCAATGCCACACTCCTGCAAGTCCACTGGAGCCAAGGGGCACCTGCAGAGCTGGTTATTCACTCAGTGCCTGCCCTGGATCACAACAACAGGCATGCTCAGCAACTGTCTGCCGGAAGCTGTACACTTCTCAGACCCCTTCCATGCAAGGAGCACATGTGTGAGTGTGCACTTTTGGGAGGGTTTGTTCCGGGGAGTGAGAGTGCATGTGCATAAGCACGTGTGTGTATGATTAAGTGTCTGAGTACATGATAATGAGTGGGTGAGTGTGCAGGCATGTGTGTGCATGTGAGTGGGTGAGTGTGCAGGCACAATGTGCATTTGTGCCTGTGTTGGAGTGGGTCAATGTGTGTGTGCATGAGTGAGCATATGAGTATGGTTGGGAGGAGTGCATGAGCATATATGTGCGTGCATGATTGCATATATGTGCCCGAACATGTATGTGAATTGCATGAGTGTGTGCAAATGGGTCGGGTTTGTGTGTGAGCTTTTGAGTGAGCACATGTGTGAGTGCTCTTGTGCTTAAGTGTGTGCATGCATCTCTGCTTGCTGTGGTCCCTCACGACATCGGGAAGAGGAAGCGGGGAGGGAGGGAGGACTGAGAATGAAACCAGATTGGTCAGCTTGGTTGACCTTGCCCTGAACTAATGGAGATGAGAATATGGAACTGAAGCAATCAAATTCCGTGACAATGCCTCTCTGTCTCCCTCACGCACCTAACCGTGCTTAAATAAAGGGAAGCAGACAAACACAATGAGATAACCGAGCAATCTTCCCATTAGGCTCCTACCCATGGGTTCACAGCTAGACAGACCTGTGTCCGAGACTGGAGCCAGGTTCCCACCACATTCTTCAACCGCCCCAGCTTGTTCTGAACTGCAGGGATGGGATTCTGGAGCTGGAATCCCCTTGGGGAGCAGCAGGGTCCAATGATGTCATGTTGGTGGTTAGAGAGGCCAGTCCCTGGGTGGGGGGTGTCTTGTTCTACTCGTTTTCTGAATGCACAGAACAAATCAAGGTGGAAATGGGGCCAACCCCAGCATTCTTGGACCACATGTAGATGATAATTTATCCCAGTCTCTTCAGAGATGCCTGCTCTCACACATCTGGTCCTGTCTTCCTGCTGATCCCTTCCATCTTGTCGTTCAGGTGCTGTCTAACTCAGGACTGGATACTTTATGCTGTGTTGTCACTGCTTCCTTTCCTGCCCCATATATAAATCTCCACCCTTTAATCAACCTTAAAATTGCAGTGAGAATGTTATTCCCTTATTCAGATGTACTTAGTAGCTCCCTGTGGGGGACCACAGAGACTGCTTCAAAGCTTAGGGGTGTCTAAGGACACCTGAGGACGTGACCCCACTTGTCTAGTGCAGGTGCACAGTGGGATACAGTTATGTAACCATGACTTAGCACTGGTTATGGCACTCTGTAAGAATGTAAATATGAGATAACAACCTGTATAAGAATTATACAATAAAAGTGTATGCAGCTCTTCTCCTGGCTCTTGCGCTTTTGCTCTGGCTCTCTGCTCTGCTCCATGCTGCCTGCTGTTGTTGCTGATGTCTTGTACCAGTGTGTTCTTTAATCTTAGGACTTCACCCATGAAAATCTCCCTTGGGCCCCCTGAGCAGGCTAACACTCCCCATTAGCTAGAAAATAAAATCCAGGATATTTAGTTTGCATATAACATCCATCACAATCTAAAATCCACCTTGTTTATTTTCCCTGTATCAAAACTAGGTTGCATAAATACTGTGCTCTGTACATTCTCTCATTCAACAAAAGCATTTTAATTGTTTTCCTTGTCTCAGTCAGCACACCAGACACCATAATAATAACATTTTGTTTAAAGGCCTGTACTGTTTGCTAGATATGTTTCTAAGTACTCTGTATGGAATAACTAATATACAGGTTATCCAAGTGTACCAGCTCAGAGGCTGTGCTAGGTATCAGTTACAATGGGATATACTTTTGTATTTTTCAGCATATCAGCTTGACATATAAGTTTTACAACAACCTTAAAAGGGTTTTTAGAGCAACCTTAACCTCATTTTATGGTTGAAAGCACTAAATCACCATGATATTACACAATATATTCATTATAGACTAAGTTTCAGGGGGGACATTGAAACCTGATGGTCTCACTCAGGACCATTATATCTAATTCCTTTTCCACTACCCCTCCTAATACACATATCTCAAAACAATACTAATAGGAAGTTGCTAGCATCATTATTTTATGGGTAAGAGAATTACAAGGCTCAAGAAAATTAAGTCATTTTCAGACAGATCAGTTACGCTTCTACTCAGGATTTGAATCCAGGTTAAGTCACTTTTTAAAGCCAAAATAGAATTATTTTAATTTTAGATATTGTTTAGTCTGTAAGAACCCTAGGCTGGGACCCCAGATGGCAGAGGTCATGACCTTGTCACTATCCAATTCTGATGCTCTCATAAATCCTATCTCTATGGTATTCAATTTCCTCATTAGTAATAAAAAAGAATTTCACTATAGCAGTAATTCTCAGTCTTGGTTGCTCATTAGAATAACCTGTAGAGCTAAAAATGCACCTATCTGGGATTTACATCCAAATATTTGTTTAACTGAACTATATAGATGGGCTAAGGCATTAATGCTTCCGTATGGTTCCCCACGAAATTTTAAGGCACAGACAGGATAGAGAATACTGCATATTCTGTAGTCAGTACTTTGGGAGGTTTTCTTCTGTGGTTTGACCCACTTTGTTGTCTTTACAGTGTAAGTCAGTATGTGGCCTTCTACTTGAAGGGCATTGTTCCTTAGGACCATGCCCATCAGGATATGCTAGAATGTGTCACATTAACAAACGACCCTGAGATACAGTGTCAATGTCAAGTTTTATTTCTTACTTGGTGCAGCTCAGCTGAGGTTCCCTCCTAGGTCAACATGGACACAATAACATCTACCTGGAAAATTGTTAACAGATGGAAAACAAACATGGAAAACCATGTGCTGGGCCCTATAAATCTTCTACTTCAAAGTGACAGTCATCATTTCCACTCACATGTTACTGGCAATGCAAGTTATATGGTCAAGAACTGAGGCCGCTGGGACTGGTGAGTGCAACCCAGTGTAAAGTGTAATCTTCCTTGAGCAAGTCTTCCACAGGTACTTAGCTCTCCTTTGAACCCAGCCCACCTCCAACTGAAGACCTCCCTGGCTTTTCTCACTATCTTTGAATCTCCATAGCATTTGTTTGAACCTTCCCTTCATCATATGGTAAACTGCATATTGCTTTCTGCCCTGCACAAAATAATAAGCCTTTTAATGCAAGCACTGTGTTAGCTCATCTTAGAGTTCTTTGTGTAGTGAAAGGATTTATAGGGACATATGGTGAGCCTAAATAGTACTTTTCAGATCAAATCCACCATTATAAAAGGGATCTGAATGGAAGGTTTATTGATGAGTTTGCACTGCAGAATTTATTTCTTTTCTATGAATATTTACTGGATACTTAAAACAGCAGAGAAGGACTCTGCGATAATCAAGGAGAAATCTCTGGCTTTGGAACCAGACAAATTTGAGATCAATTCCCAACTCCATCACATACCAGTTCTGTTCTTTCATGAGCAAATTATTCAAACACTCTGAGCCACAACTTTACTACCAATAAAATAGAGATTTTTTTTAACAGTTTCATATGGTGGTTGTAATAATAAAAAGAGGTAATATTTTTAAAGTACATACCTGAGATACTGTAGCCAATCAAAATGATAAACTATTACTCAAGTTGTTGATTTCTTATATACAGATACTTAATATTTCTTCAAATTTCAATGATCAACATTACCCTCACATTCTTCTTTCAATGACATGGAAAGAGATAATTTCATTGAATCTCTCTTGTTACTCAGGATGCAGTTTCTCCAGAAAGATGCAGGACCATGCACTTTCCTACTTTTCATTTGCTCTTTTATGTACACCTGCTAGAGTTGATACAGAAAATCAACCGCTGGCCTTCATCAAGGTGAGACCAGTGCCTTCTATCCTTCTGTAGCTGCATCAGCTAATCGCAAGAGTAAACTAGAGTCAATGTGATGCCATTGAGTGACTGCGAATTTTTGGTCTGACTGATCATTGTTCTGGTTCTAGCGCTCTTTACTAGCCAATTTACTAAATTAATTAATGGCTAGGTATAAATTTCTCATTCTTAAAGGGCTACAAAATGTGCACACCTTGAAGAATTTGTGGATCAATTAAAATACAGTAGAAAGCCTTTATTCTACAATCTGTCATACACCCTGATATTCAATAAACATTAGCCACTCTCTTCCCATCATTGTGCTTCTATCAGGGGGACAGGTTGCTACTCCTGCTATCAGGGTCTTTTCTGGGGTGAAGACTTGGGACACTTATGCCATTATTAGGGAAATAAAGAGGGTAAAAGATATACTAACAAATGGGGTTACTGTTTATGTTTCTTTCAAACCAGATTCTTTCTGAGTCAGGTCTGAAATAAGTTTCCATAAATTATATCCTCCAGCCTCTATTTGTGAACATTTCTGCACCATAACCCAGGGATTTAAATAGGAAATTTTGTTCTTCAATGTCCATATTACTGTAAAGAGCATTTCTACACTCTCTCTCTTTCTGTATTCATAACTCCCTACACACTTGGCATACATCACAAGTATGAAGTTCTTGTCATGGAAATCACCTCGAACATAGTAATTACCAAACACACTCTCTGCCCCAAGCAACAAGTTCACTTTCAAGATGGAATCCCTAGAGGTTGTGAATTTCATATTTGTTCTATACTTGGTGCCAAAATAGGTTAGATCCTACTTTTAGCCTAAAAGTAAAACAAACCAAAAGAAATCTTTTTGAAGAAATTTGTTTTTTCCAATTCATATTTTAGGTTTACCATTGGGGCTTTGGTATAAAATCATTCCATGGGAGATTCATAATTGGTTGGAGGCCCCTGGGATCTGTTTATAGACGTGGCCAGGTGTCAGTAGGGATAGAGTAGTAGCGTCGGCAGTCCTGGTTAGTATGTGCTTATTGTTTTGCTCTTGCTGTCTCAATACTGCCAATGACTCTCAGCCTAGGTTTTTAAAAAATAAATCATAGGTTTTCGCAGACCACAGCCCATACCTCAGAAACCAGAGAAGAACTCTGTACTTTTAAAAAATGTCTTATGGTGCTCTAATGCATGGAGGCATAGCAAAAATTAAGAAACCCTAAGGCAAATGACTAGTGATGACTAGAATAGGAGCTCCTTTTTCAAGGTCGCTTAGGAAGTGGTAAAACCAGACTGAAACTCAAACTTCCTGATTTTAGTGCTTGAAAATGTAACCACTCCCTTCGATGACAGCAGTTCTAAGAATGCAACAAGACTCATGGGATGGCATGAAACTCCCACCTATGTGTTTTGATTCGGCAGAAGTAAGCAAAGGGCCAGGAATCTAGACTTTAAAAAGCCCTGCCCTACCACAGGCGATTCTCATGCAGGTGAGACGCTCATTTGAGTTAATGAGCTTCATGTCACTGTAAGGAAACACCTTTCAAAAGCTCTTGTTCCTGAGGTTCCAGCCCAAGATTAGGCCAACTTTTTGCTTTGGGCCTCTGGAGGTGCTGGAGTGCAACTGTGGGGAATGTGTGGTGGAGGAAACAGCTCACCTCATGAGGCAGGAAGCAAAGAAGAAAAGAATGAGCTAGGGCCCCCAATCTCCTTCCAGAGCAAGTCTCCAAGGAGATAAGGACCCCGCATAAGACCTCACTCCCTCAAGTTCCACGGTAATCCTCAATAGTGCCACCCTACGGACCAAATCTTAAACATGGAATATTCAGCATCCAAACTATAACAACCATGGTTTTAGAAAACTTCTCTACATGCTCCAATTTAAAGAACGAAAGCCTTCAATCTCCTTCCCTCTCCTTCTCCACAGAATCTCTTCTCCTGTCCAAGAAGCCCAGCCCATCAAGTGTTGCCAGGTAGACAAGAGACGGTTACAGGCCACCAAGGAAACCACCAGTTCTTCTCATTTTTAGGTAAATATAATTCTCTCCTGGCCAGTCCAAATCCTCAAATCTCTTTCCTGGAAGAGAAGATTTCTGTCCACAACTTCCCTTCTCATTGCCAAAATGATTCTACTCTCTGCCTTCCCAATGTCATCTTCTAGCACACATATCCCTCCCCTATACCACTCGCTAAGGTGACTACACACACACTTGTACATATTTTATAATACATCTAAAGAGTTCTTAGTTTAAAAATAAAACCTCCCAGGTATCAAGTAATTATTGTTTCTTAAGTGAGAGATGATATGGGGTAACACACTGTCTTGAATTTTCAAGACAGGCTGGATTATCCTGGCTGTTAAGAATGGAGCCACACAGTGGGCATGTCTAGGTGAGAATCCTAACTTTGTTGTACAGTAGGCTCAGTGTCTGTATATTTTCCTGAGCCTTTTGTTCCTGAATTTCATCATCTATAGAAAGAAAGAGTGATAGGACTCTTACAAGAATTACACGACAACATACATGAATGTCACTTATTACAATTATATTTGAAGTCAGACCGACTTGGATTTGAATTCTCATTCTGTTGCATGCTTGAAGTTAAACTCAGGAGATCGTAGATTCCTGGTTTATAAAATAAATGTAAAATTGTCTACATCATGGAGCATGGCACAGAGTGAGTACAAACACCGATGTTTAGAAAATTCTCAGAACAATTCCTGGCACAGGATGGATGTGTCATAAATTAGTCATTAGCCACATTTGGTGGCGCATGCCTGTAATCCCACCATTCAAGGAGGCTGAAGCAGGAGGATCACAAGGTTGACCCTAGCCTAGGCAACTTAGTGAGACGTTGTCTCAAAATTAATAAATAAGTACATAGTAATTTAAAAAGTTATGGTCTTCAACTCCACAGGTAGCACCCATATCAAAATCCTGATACATTGTCTTCCTCCATTTCTTCACCAAAAGAAAGAAAGAAAAGGAGCAAATGAACAATAAGCCACATATTTTAAAAAATGATACCAAAATTATACACATCTTATCTGTCCATGTTTCACTGAAGACAATTTAGTCACACCCTTAGTGCCAATGGAAGCTGTGAAATGTGGCAATGCCATGAAAAAGCCAAGTGCCCTGATAAAAGTGGCATGAAGTTTATGGAGTGGTGGGACTTTATTCTAAGAGGAAGATCAGGAGAATAGATTTTCTGGGGAAATTAGCTGCTTGCCTCATAACGTCCAAAAACAGGCAGAGTGACAAAGCAGACTGCAAGAAGTGACTGCTTTTCAGACTTTCAGTCACTCAAGTTCAGGCTCTTAGCTGCCATCTTCTGACTTCTCTCCTCATTGCTGGCTGCTCATATTCTTTTAAAGTTGACTTCAGTTTAAAGTTGACATGTTTAAGACAACCCATGACTGCTGAAATTCGCTGCATTTTGGGCTCATGATATAAGTCTAAATAGAACAGGAAATCTATGAGAATCTGCTGAAAGGGGTTAAGGCATTTATGAGAGTTGACCTGAACAAAAGAGCAAAGTCCAATTTTCAGAGAAGAAACAAATGACCCTTATACTTTGGGTTTCTCACATTGGTTCCTTCTAGAGCTCCAGGACAAGCCAAAGCAATATGGTCATATGATTTTATAAGTGCCTTTCCTAGGCTGAGAACCTTAGTTTTCTCAGGGTAAGACCACCATGCAGTATCTGGCAATGGCAAGCCTCTAGAGTGGCTCTGGATTGTCTTAGTCTGTGTAAATGCCATCTTCAGGGGGAAGGAGCCCACACTGTACACTACGGCAGTCAGTGTCTGCTTTTCATACGTTGTTGTCGTGCTTGTCTCGCCCCACCGTAGCAAGCTCCTGGACAGCAGGCAGGGACTTCCTTGCATTTTAATGCACACAGATTTAACAGTGTCTGGTGCTGAGTAGGTACTTGTTCATAAATGTTCAACGGCATAGCTCCCACAGTAGGATTTCAGACTTCATCGAGCACTCAAAATGCTATTTCATTTCTGTTTTAATCTACTTAAGCTTCAATCTTCAGTTTTGCCGAATTTCACTTAAAAGAGTGACTTGCTTTTCCAACTGGGTGACTCACAACATCAAATATTTATTAATACATATAATAGGCAGAATATTGTTCTTCAAAGCTGCCCATATTCCCATGCCTGGAAATTGTATGTTCCTTTACATGACAAAGGGTATTGAAGGTTGCAGATGGAATTCAAATTCCTATTTAGTTGACCTTATATAAGAAGATTATCCTGGCTTATCCTGTTGGGTACAATATAAACACAAGGGTTTTAAAAGTGGAAGAGGGACTCAGAGGAAAGAGAGATGGCAGCATAAAAACAACTTGATCCAACATTGCTGGCTTGGAAGACAAAAGAATGAAGCCACAAGCCAAGGAATCTGGGTGGCCTCTTAAGGCCAGAGAGAGCAAAGAAAGGGATTCTCCCCTACAGCCTCCAGAAGGAATCTAGCCCCATAGAAACTGTAATTTCAGCCCAGTGGTACCCATTTTAAACCTCTAACCTCCAGAATCGCAAGACAATAAATTGGTGTTTTTAAAGCCACTACATTTATGGTAATTTGTTATGACACTAACAGATAACTAGTATAATATGGTTAAGTATAGTACAAGTCTTTGTGCAACTATGCATCATACCTAGAATCTATTTTAGAGTATGCTATTTACTGAAATCAGTCTTGAAAATATGTTCAGAAATAATTGCAAAACAAATAATTCTATCTTACTAGCAAGTTTTCCTTTTGAGAACAGCTTGTCCCTGCCTGCACTAATCCAGGGAGTTGGGATCCAGTAAGACTCTCCAAAGAGTTTAGCTGACATCAATTAGAGGAAAAAGTCCCAGTGGTTTCTAATACTCAGCCAAGTAGCCTGAATAATCTAGTGCTTCTGTGACATTTTTCACTTTGTAAGGTCTCACTTGCTAATATTGCCTTGGACTTGGTTTATTGAGTGTGTTCTTAGGAAGGAAAAATGCCAGGAAAACAAATTAATTCTAAGTTTGATATGCCGAAAATTAGTAAATGACAATAGAACCTTGGAGGTATTGTTCTCTGACAAAACTCATCCAAAACTTAAAAATCCTATTTAAGAATGAGTTATTATATAAATAAGTTATTGAAAAAGTTCAGCCTTGGGAAATGCATTTTTTATCTACCCATGCCATTCAAAATAGCTGTAGATAAGCTAATAGTTTTTTCAGAAAAAAAAAATTCTTTAGACATTGAAAGAATGAATTTAAGGAAGATTTTCTTACACATGAAGGGGTTGCTTTTTGTTTTTTCTGTGATCTCCTCTAAAAAATTTTAATAAAATTGTAAGAAAAACCTGATAAAACTTGCATCAACCAGTAAATGGGATGACATTGTTAGATGAAATGAGGCAAAAAAAAAAAAAAAAAAAAAAAAAAAAGCCAAAACAACAAAAAGCAAGCATAGACTGAAAAGTCTGGTATAAACACAACTCCAGTATCTATCAAGATGGGTCACCCATGCACTGGCTCATTTTGCCACCTCCAAGAATGCAGAGCAGTTTCCTGGGTCACACTGACATTGCATGTATTCTGAGTATTGCTTTTACCTTTCTTAGACTGCAAGCTTTTTTGAGAATAATAAACCACATTTCGCTTACATTTTTCTTATATGTGAAAATTAATGTGAATGTGAACAATAATAATAATCAAGTTTTCTTTGAAATGTTTTTCCACTTTTGTATCAACATACACATTTAAGAGTATGGTCACTTCTGTGCTCTGGTTGCTGGTCTGGAAATCCAATTAAAGTGGCAGATGGAAAAGGAAAGAACAGGAACCAAAAAGCAAAACCTTTTAGTTTTTTAAAAAATATTTCACTCAATCTTCAGTGTTCCCAAACCCTTTGGTTTTCTCACCCCTCATTTGGACAGTTAGTAACACTTGACATTTATAGAGTTGCTTTCAAAACAAAGACCCTGAAGGCCTAAGGCACCATGCTAGCAGGCAGAAGGGAGTGAGCTCACAGGCCAGGTGCAGGATGCCACCTCCAGTGTGGAATGTAGCAGCTGGGCCACAGCTGGTGGGTAATAAGCTCGGGACAACGGCCCAGAACAGGAAGTGGAAAGGAATCCAGGGTCCAGTTGAGACTTCAAGGGCAACAGGAGGCAGCAGGCAGGCTGAGATGACACACTGGAATGTTGCTGGGATATCAGTCTTACAAAACATTCAGATGCCCCTGTGAAGGGCAGAGGGAGGGAGGCATTTCCTGGCTTAGTGTAGCTGATGCTTCATGCACAGGAACTGAATCTTCCTAATCAGCTGTGACCTATGGGAAGAGCACAGCTGGATGTTAGGAGCATCATTCCCTGGAATGGCACAAGAGGGAAGCAGGTGCCTCTGCCTGGGGGCTTCTGCCTGGGGTGGTAGAAGCAGAAAAGTGTGATTTCCTTCCCAACGCACTTCAGTGAGCAGTAAATGTAGCCAGCAGACAAGAACAAGAACCATCATTTTTTTTTTTACTTGATGGTTTAAAACAGTGTGGTCAATTCCTAATATTTTAAAGATTAGTTTCCTAGAGAGTTTGACTCACACCTGGAGGATTGAAATATTATTTCCAATCTGTTCACTTTTGACATTTTTAGTGCATCTCCTTAAATTACAGCCAGACAATAAAATAAATGGGGATGGAAGTTCTGGGGCTTCCTGTTTTTGTTGCTGTTCTTAGAAAAATGTTTAAAGAAAATAGCAAGGAAAAGTATTGCTCTGGCTGATTTGTACACCTTGAGCCATTTGGGCTGATGGGAAAGTAACAGCACTGCTGATACGAGGAATGTGAAGTCCACAAAGAGACCAAGAGCGACTGGTGGGAGAAGTGAGGCTCAGAGCAGGGTGTGCAGTGGAAGGATCTCTCTTTGCAGAGAGAGCAAATCAGTTTCAGCATGCATGCCCTGCTGAAAAGAATTGAGACCACAGGCCATACACCCAGCCTGGAAGAATGACACTATGTTAAGGATAGTGTGCACGCCGTACACTTGCCATCTCAGTAGGAATTTGAGAGTACAGACAGACAGGCTAGTTGACGGTCATTTTCCTGAAATACACTGGAAGCATTTTTCTTATTTTAGAAGATAAGCCTTCCTGTAATGTGACTCTAGGGTGTGCTAAGTTTCCATATGGCCTTTATAGTTAGCTCCTTAGGCGAAGACTCTACAGCCAGCCCCACTTCCCCCGGCCTGCCATTGTCTGTAGAAGTCACTCCTGATAATGGGAGCATCGGGGATTCTAGGAGTCAACGCATTTGAAGATTGTTAGGTGGATTGTTAGCAGGGTCATCTCTGGACTATTAGGTGAAGTGAGGGAAAAAATGAGCCTCTATTTTATTTAATCCACTGAATTTTGAAATCTCTTTGGGTCAGCTCCTTATAGTTTTGTTTTTAACAAAGTAAAACAAGTTCAAGAATAATCTCCCTTCAAGGAAATGTTTTTATTCCAGAATTGAATCAGTCACTGCCCAGACCCTTGCTGGAAATCACGCAAAACCTGGGTTGGAATAATCTATGGCACTCGCTCATGTTTCTGTGTTCTGGCTAGGCCTTCGTGGTCCTTATTCAGAGGAAGTAGTTTTCCTGTTCCGGCACCCTTTAAATGTGAAGGGAATGTGAGAGTGATTGGTTCACCCCTGCTGTTGTCCTCTTGATAAATGTGTGATTGGGTGCTTTGCCTAAGAAGCTGTCATGGTGGAGATTTTTGTCATTTTCTCCTGCTCACCTGCTTTTCTGTTTGGCTCATTTTAATGTTGTGGTGGGAGGAAACCTGTCAGCGTGTGTGGGTCACAGAACTGAGGTGAGAACTGGATGAATGGTCTGAGGTTACAGGAAATGGTTGTTTGTGTAGCCCCACTGGAACTCAGGGGAATGCAAAATGAAGCGTTAAATTCAAACTTTCTGACTCACTAGTCCCTTGAGAAAAAGGACTCCAGAAAACACAGGTGTGCCATCCACGGATCTGATGGTTTCCTTTACAGTTTATTTCTGTAGAAATAAACTTTGACATTCGATCCCAGGGGCTGCAATGTTTTACCTACCAAAGAGACTCCTGGGGTGATGTGTATTTTAGAAACCTCAGACATGAATTGTGTTTAGGCAGGATTCACCTTTGGTGACATCATTCATTCCCCCCTGAACAGATGGTACTTCCCAGCCTTTTCTCTGGCTCTTTTCCTTCTGACTCCTAAATGCTGACTGCTCCTAGCTCAGGCCAGAGGCTCCTTCTAGTTGAAAATTGGCACCATGATTGTAAATATCATCTAAGTTCCAATGACATTCAAATTCCCACCCATGACTTCCCCCAGGAATTTCAGATGCATACATTCTAAGCATCTACATGGCATTCTAACAAAGATCTAGAACTCATCATGACAAAACAGAAAGACAACACAACCCCTTGTCTTTTCCCCAAGCCTGCTTCCTTTTCCATATGTTAGTTGAGGAAATATGAGTTAAGGTGGAAGTCTCACATATATAAAGGTCCAGACACATAGAAATACATGTTGAAGAGGCTGAAGAATAAAGACCACGGTGGATCAGGCACAGAAAACTTCTGTGGATGGTCCCAGGAGTGACCAACCTCACTGTTAATTGCACTTAGGGACTACATTTCACACCAAACTGCAGGGGAAACAAGGAATGAAGACAAAATTTCTCTGCCAAGCAAATACCTAGTCTCTACACATTCAACCTTTTGGATAAGCAAATAACCAGGTCCCCATCATCCCCTGAAGCAAACCACAGTTCAAAGTGCAAGATCTCTACCTGTGAACATTCTGACCACACTTCAGCACAGTTTGTCCAACCCTGGAAGGTTAATGATCTCTCCATTCTCTACGTACACTTTGGTCTCCACTTGCAAATGGCCAAATTTTGCCTGACTGGTCTCTTTCTTATAATACTTTATGAAAGACAACCAAGAGATGCCACCTGTTGGATTTGTAAGAGAAGCTAAATTCTACCATGGATCACACGACACTTTTCCGACTCGTTATCACTCACAAGTCCAACTTCTACTGGTACCATTCTTGCCTTACCTGCTCTGCCACATTTATTTGGTGGCATTTCATGTTGCTTGAATATGTCCAGCAACTTTGTGTTAGCTGGTTTCCTTTCTGTACTGATTTTTCTCCTTATTATAACCTGAAGTGCAAACGTACAACCTCTTTGCATTTAGTTATGGAGGTTTAAATATAACCTCTTCAAATTGTCTTTCTCTGGCTTTACTCACCCTGTTCTAATTTTCTATATAGCAACTGCAGAGAATTACTATCTGATTTTCCCCTCCCCCTCTCCCTTCCTTCCTTCCTTCCTCCTTTTTGTTACTACTTTCCTTTCTTATCTCTCCTACTAGTATGGTAAGCCAAAAATATGTTTAGTTTTTATTCCAGGACTGTTATGTCAACAAATATGAATACCACATGGGCCATTGTAATTGTATAATAAATAGTTAGTGAGTGAGTGAATCAACTTATTTTCTCAAAAATTGCCAAAACTAAATTTTACAATAAATCTAGGATGTCTAGAAGTGGAAGAGATAATTAAATACACCCAAACCCTAATTCAATAGATTGAATAACTGAATCACAGAAGTTGCACATTTTGGGAATATTTGGAACACTCTCTTTTCTATCTATATGCTCTATGATTATGTAAAGTGATTTATTCCAAGAATACCATATTTCATTCATTTGCGGCCAATGATCAAGTGTCCTAAGTAGCAGAAGTCACTGTGTAACAAGTATTCTATATTCAAACTGGTCAGTCAATGAGATCCGATATAAATTTATGTATCAAATTAATCCCCAGAGCATTTCAATAATCTGATTGTAAGGAGAAACATATTTAATTTTAAAAATTTTAAACATAATTAAGCATTGCAGGTAGTAAACCATATGCTGGCAAACTACAGTCCATGAACCAGACATGGCCCACTAATTGTGTTTGAAAATAAGGTTTTATAGGAATACAAAACAGATACACTTTAGTAGTGGTAGTACTGTGGGAAGTTGACTAGTGTATCAAGTTGACTAGAAACAGAACAACTCTGGAAATCCAACACATTTATGTCTGACTCTTTTAAGAAAGTTTGCCAATGCATGCAGTAAACTATTACCTTTGCGACTGCCCTACTCAATGCTTCCCCAGAACATGAAGCTTCATTTAATACAATGTTCATGTCAGTGTTTATTATTAACACTTTCCCACTGAGAAAATTTAAAAATACATACTAGCTATTGTTTAAGTGCAGAACCATTATGCTTCTTTTAAAAATACTAATATAATTTTGTAATTCAAATGTGTCTAATGAAATATGTATTATTATTTCAGAGAAAGATTCTGACATAAAAATGTTTTGTAAGAAATCAATAAAATAACATTGAATCAACCAGAGGTTCAGTAATAGTAATAGAGGTTCAAAATCGTTCCATTTTCATATTTCATTTTTCCCTTTAATAATAGAGACTTTGAGTTTTAGTGGGCAGGTTGCCACCTGTTGAAGCTACATTTTTTCAGCCTCTTTTGAAATGTGCTGTGGCCATGTCTTTTTGGCTAGTGGTGCGTGTGCTGAGGGCACGTGAGCAATTTCTAGGCCCTGTCTTTCACTTTTCTTTTACCTCCCAGGGATGAGACTGTAGATACAGTGAGAGAATTGGGGGCGGCCAGCTGAGACCATGAGGCAAAGCTGGTAAAGTTGGTAAAGCAACAAGAGAGAAAGAAGGTATGTACTCATTCCCATGGATCCATCATGATAGCCCAGAATTGACTACTGGCCCATACATTCGTAGGGTGATGACAGAAAAACATATAATCAAAGAAGACATTGTTACTACACATTTTGACACAATAGTTGTATCTCTATGCTACTGTGATAAAAATTATTATATTAAAATCATCATTCATTTATAAAACCCTAAATAGTGTGTACAATGACTGCATATCATGTGCAAGCATCCCCTTGCTTGTTTAGTAGGAGGAAACTTGGACTTGGCAGGGAAGTGCCCAGAGCACAACATGATCTGAATAGAACTTGAGACAGACCCCAAACCAGAGTCCAGAGCAGATATATTGAAATTCTGAACCAAAGACAGCAAGAAAATGAAGATACAGGAAATTTGCTATCCTTCAGGTTTTTATTTTCTAAATTTGGGTTACTAGTCATGTCATAAGGACAAGTGCAAAATCATACCATTTATTGACCATATGCAGGGGTGTAAAGCTGTGAAAGAAACACTTTATAGCTACCACCTTATTTAGGTTTTCCAACATCTCATTTTCGAAATGGAGAAACTGAGGCCAAGAACACTGGAATTGCAAAGGAGATGAATGCACTCAGTAGCTCAAATGACATTTACAGCCTGTCTTTGTTTACTCCCAAGACCACAAGTTTTGCAATCAATCATGGAGCTCCTGCATGGCTAGACTACTTTCATGTCAACGTCCCATAAATTGATTTGAAATTTCTTTTTTCTAAATAAGAAAATGAAAAGTTGGTTATCTCTGGGGTTATCTCTGGATAGCTCTGTGAGACCGGCCACACTTACCACCTTCCGAGTCTTCATGTTATACAGTCATTAAACCACGAAGCCTTATACCAGGAGTTGATTCAGGATAGCTGGATTCTTAAAGAGGGGAACATGGTAATCCCATATAAATGTGGAAATTTTACTAATTAACCAAAAACATGTGGTAGATTTTGTTAGCATTACTTTACAGATAAGGAAAGAAAAGGAACAGAGAGGCTAAGACATGTTTTCAACTTTGTAAGTGAAGCACTAGTCAGAGTCCCTATTCAAATCAAAGTCAGTATGCTTTTCATGATAGAGTACTACTTTAGCGGCCTCCTGAGAAACCAATTTCTGATAACCATGTTTTATTACTTTCCTCCCTATTTCACTTTGAGCTTGGACATGTAACTAGCTTTGGTGAAATGCTAAGGCAAAGCGAGCTGAGGTGTGATTAGTGTTCATGTAATGTGTTTTGTTGCGTAGGATTGTTAGCTTTTGGATATCCCCTCTTAGAACCCAGCTCCATGTCAAGAGGCCACATGGAAGAAAATCTGGCCATAGGCCACCGGGCTACATGAGACCTCCAGCATTAATTTGTCCTGTACATGAGCCATACTGGAAGTAGCTCTTCTGCCCACAGTCACACTGTTCTCTCTGATGAGGTGAAGAGCCCTACCCAAATCCCTGAATTTCCAGCAAATAAGTGATTTTATTTTCAATGCTTAGATCTCTAAATTTACTGTGGTTTGTGTTCTGGTAATGACAAATATTATTTTTATTTTTCTTTCTATATATTGGAATGCTCTGGGTCATGGGTGGGAATAGCCAAGTTTCCTGTCCACTGATATTGTATTAGTCAGAAGAAATAGGATATGTGTAAAAATGAGAGAGAGGGGGGGGGGGGCAAGCTGATGGTGTAATTCTCAGTCTGATACTGTGGGCCAAGAACCCAGGGAGTAAGGGGCGCTGTGATAAGTCCTAGACACCCAAGGCCTAAAAGCATGGAGTTCTGAGGTCCAAGGGCAGAAGGAATAGCACATATCCCAGCTGGGCTTTGTGCTAAGTAACTTAACCTGTCCTCTTATCTCTTTTTACATGTCTAAACCATAAAAGGTGATCACTCTCAGGTTGTAGGAAAAGTCAGTACTAATGTTTGCAATACAAGTGTATTAGCTTTCCCATTGCTGGGGTACAATACACCATAGCTACAATTTAAAAGAGGAGAGGTTCATTTTGGTTCATGGTTTCAGGAGATTTACTCCATGGTCAGCTGGCTCCAAGGCAAAAACATCATGGCAGGTGTTGCAGAACAAATATGCTTAGTTCATGGCAGGCAGGAGGCAGAAAAGGGGAATAGTGCCTGAGAGGAAGGGACAAGGGACCAGATATAGTACCCAAGATCATGCTGCATGACACACCCAGACACACTCAGACACACCCCTAGGTGGGTCCCAAGCCAATCAGGTTGACATAATTAAGCTTAAGCACAACAAGGTAGTGTCACTTTAAGCCACAACTAATATCTCATGTAGTTCACCATCTGCAGAGGTACGCTCCTCTAGAACTCATCACTGTCAGGTTTACAGTTTGTGACACAGCGACAGGATTATTTGAATAAGTCTGAAGCTCTCTGTGAGTCTACATTTTGTGAACCAGGTTTGTAAAATACATCCACTGGCAACAAAGGCAGCAGATGCTCAAAGAGAGAGCAGAAGCCACCCCTGGCAGGGAGACCTTTTTTGGCTCCTTCATGTCACACCATGACCCCCTGGAACTTCAGAAGCAGGAAATATGAAAGCCAAGTTGAAGGCTTCACTGACAAAGCATTTTCTCTCAATTATTGCCGCCCTGTCAGTTCCATTCAGGAGTGATTTGGCTCTCATGATATTCAAATTATTACCTTCTTATTCTCCCTGCAGTGCTGCAGATTGATGGAAACGTGGAATGATAGCCTTGGAGAGGGCTGAAAGCGGGGAAGAGGATAAAGACTGTTAGAGTCTAGAGCAGCATGGGTGGAAGGGGACAATAGGGCATCTTAAAGTGAAGCAGGAAATCGCTGCTGATGGTACCAGGCAAGTTTATAATTCCCTGTGCAACGTGCCCCTTCTCTGCTTAAACTGTTCATATGAAGTGAAATGTCCTCTCTCTTCACCAAGAAAATGTAGGAAGGAGACTGCACAAAGAAGTAAAAATAATCAGTGCACACTTCACAGCAGGAAATGCAGGGTAATGATTGACATGTGACAGCTCTGAGGCGTCAGCCTTCCCTCCGTGATATTAACTTGCCTCCTGGGAGGGAAACCCTACTTAAGATGCTCACAGGTTAGAGCACAAGGAAAGAAAGAAATGTGTATAATACTTTCTGCAAAGAGGGAATATGTGTTCAATTGCTATGGCAGGCAAGAAGAAAGCAGGAAATAAAACATTAAATGTTGAAATGTCGATGACAACCTGAGGTGGGCCAAAAAAAAAAAATGCTGTACATCTGGAGAGTTTATTCTGAGGCCATTAGCTGGCCTGACTGCTTCTTCCGCTTGTCTCCCTCACCATATACTGACAGGTTCAAATCGAGGAGTCTCTACCTCCATTAAGATCCACCTAGAAACACCTTGTTTGTCTGCAAAAGTGTTTGTTGTATGCTGAGTTGGAATGAGTTACACATTTTACTTGGAAGTGTGCTGAAATTCATAGAGGGCATCTGAGCCCCAGAACGCGGAAGGGGCATGCTCACCACTCCCCTCCTCTCTACAGTGACCTTGGAGGATACTTCGTGCAGAGTAGTACAAAGTGCTAGTGACGTATCTTGAATGAGAAATGAAAGGAATACCATGCCACTAGGTGCTGAATTCAGTAGGTTCAGCAAAAATGAATTCAATGTGACATAACACAACCTTGAGGAAGAAGTTACGTGGCCAGTTGTTGGGCTACTATCTCACCTTGGAAGAAAGAAGTTTAAAAGTTCTAATTCTGTCTAAAACAGAATTTTGAAGACTTGCCAATTCGTATTTGACTGGTATTTCACTGCGGTATATTTAAATATAAATTAAACTCAAATCAATGCACAGTTATTGAGGATCTACCATGTTCCTAGCTTGACTCATGCAGTTTAACAGTGAATATAATACAACCCCGAAACAGGGGGTGTACTCTGTAAGCCAGCTGTCTCCTGGCCCCATGTGTAAGTCCAGCAGGGGGAGATCAGTACTTGGCTGGATTGCAATTCTGCTGGCATTGTCCACACTTCACATGGTGTGAAAATTGCTTGGGCCATCTGTGGCTGGGCATCCCAGGAGGTGGTTCACCTGGGCTGTGAACAAGCTGGCTTCAAGGGCATGGCATTCGCCTGCTAACCACTTCTCCTGCCCTCGCAGACTCTGGCACCCCTCCTGATGCTGTCCCTGATGACTTCATTGGCAATGTCACCAATTATCTGTGGAATTTAGGATGTCATTGTGTCCCAAGCACTGTGGCCAAGTGGAAGAGCAATAGGAGATCGCCTCTCTTGGCATTCAGAGAGGGTTTTAAGCAGGAGAGTTTATAGCCCAGTATTTTCGAAGGATTAATAAGGCAACAGGATCAGGTTTTAATTTTTGCATTTCTTACCTATCACCACCCTTTCCCTTTTTAAGTCTCAATATAGATCCTCAAAGTCAGTCTGAAGATATAAAAGACATTCAGAAACCAAGCTGTGTTCGAAATCACCAATTCCCTTCAACAACAAAGCCTCCACTCTAGGGCCAATTCTTTCATGCCTCGTTGCTGTTTTCCTTTAAATGTGTTTTCCTTGATGTTTCTCTGTCCCAGTCCTTGCCCAAATGTGCTCCTGACAAGTTCACCAACCAAGCAGAATTTCAGATGTACTAAGATACGTACCAACTGCCTAGGCAGGTCTAGGCCGTACTTAAAGATTTGATTCATGTGTAGCTTATTTGAGTCCTGTGTAGTGCTGTGTAGCAAAACTTTTTCTAATATCCACTTCTCCATGGTCCAAGCCTACCTGACCTCATTTCTCAATGCTTGGCCACAGTCACCTTACCTTCCTCCCAGTCTACATGGAGGCCCCCAGACGTCTGACCGTGTTGTGCACCATCTTACCTCTGGGCATTTGCACTTACACCACACTCTTGATCACATGACTACATGACTTCTCCTTTCTCTGCTTTTGCTTATCCTTCGGGAGTCTCTCGAAATGTTTCTCTCTTTTTTTTTTTTTTAAGGGACAAACATATTTATCAGGCAGAATTGTAAAATTACACACTCAAAGATTAGCATAGGCCTTGCAATGCCCCTTGCTCTCACACTTGCTTCGTTGGCAATGCTCTTATCATTGTGTCAGCAGTGCCTCATGCCCAAGTTTGTGTATCACTGAGCCCATTATAATCTAAGTCATTTTTACTTGTTTATCTGCTTTTATTTTTGTAATTCCAAGTTATTGTTTTATACCCTATGCCTGGCATAGCATCTGCCAAGTAAATGCTCAATCATCTATTGTATGGAAGTCAAAACACGTTTGTGTTTACAGCAAACAAAGCAGTAACAGTGAATATCACCTGAAATTACAAATGATATAAGCTGAAAGAGACTGTCCCGTCCTTCTCTCCTCTGGGAGCTGCATGAACAAACATGTATGTTAGATGTGTGTTTGGACTACTGATTTCAACTCATTTGGAAGCCAATATCCAAGATCAGGAGCTTACTTCTGACACCTTCAAGACAGAGAGAAAAAGAAGACAGTGTACATAGTTAACTGCATTTCTGGGCTCTGTGTTCTTTGAGGCTCTTTGGAAACTGTGCAAGTCCCTTTTAGCAAGTTTGTGTAAATAAACTCAGAAGAGAAGAAGACTTGGTATGCTTCCTCACAAGAAACTTCATTGCATCCTCTTGGAAAAATGACAGCAACTGGTGAACAAACAAATCAAACCAACCACAAAAGTGATAAGCCAAAGCAAAAACACCCAAACCAAACCAAACCAACAGCTTTAATAGTTTTACAGGAACTAAGATTCCTCTAAGCTGTACTTACACAGTTGTCCCTTGGTATCCACAGAGGTTTGGTTCCAAGATCCCCTGCACCTTCCCCAATCTGTGGATGTTCAAGTACCTTATAACCAGCCATGCCCATCCGCCGGTCTTGTGATCTGCAGATAGGTAGGGCTGATGGTAACAGGTAATAATGGGCCTTGAAGGTTTCCTCTACCTAAGGTGGTGGTCTGTGGTCCTGGGAAACTCATTTCTCCAGGCACAGTCTACCAAGGATGGTGTTATTTTTAAGATAATTGTGGTGGGAAGTCAAATTTCTAAACCTGGTATCTCCAGTACACTGGCACTCAGACCCCTTAAAAATATATTTTCACATAATTCTACACAATCCCCCCGTGTTCATGTGGTGCCATTTATAGTCCTTAAATTTACATTCCTCAAATCATGGGTGATGCAATTTTGCTCAAGTCATAAACAGGACTCTTTATATCATGGGTCTTTTAAAAGGGGAAAATAAAAGAAAGCAGGTGCTCACTTTACTATTGAACTTCTTCAGCTGGGATGAGGCAGTTTCTTCAATAAATGTACAAATCATATCTGTTACTCATAAAACAAATATATGGGTTTTTACCTCATGCAGCACTTGGTTTTTGAATCTTCATAAGGAAACATTTATACATAAAATTATTTTCTAACTTTCCATACTGAGGATTGAACCCAGGGCCTTACACTTGCTAGGCAAGTACTTTACCACCAAACTACATCCTTATCTCTAATTTTCAACATTTTCTAGTGGAAAATTGTGAACACATAAAAAGAAGACATAATAATACAATAAATTCACATATCAGCTAACTTTAATAATGATCAACTTACAATCTAGTTTCACCTTCACCCCTACCTACTTTCCCCTTTACTATTTTAAAGCAAATATAAGATGTATCATTTTGTCTTAGTTATTTTCTCATTGCTGGGACAAAATACCCAACATCCACAAGTTAAAGTAGGAAAGCTGTATTTCAGCTTGCCGTATGTAGAGGTTTAAGTCCATAGTCATCTGGTGTCAAGACAGGATGGCATGGCAGGGGGCATTACATAGGAGAAACAGTCCATGGTAGGGCAGGCAGAAGGCAGCTAGCAGCAAGCAGAGCAGCCTGCCTTCCATCATTTCCTTTTGTGCCATTCAGGCTACAAATCCCATTACCCACACCCAGAATTATGCTAATTCCAATCAGTGGACTAATCCAATTATCACAGTCCCTTGATCAATATTCACACACCCTGGATCCAGCCACCTCTGAAAAGCCCCTTGTATAAGCACACGAGTCTTTGGAGGGGGCATCTAGATATAGGCCATAATACGTTTTAACCATATTTCAGTATATATAAATGATTACTTTAAGCATTATGAATTAAAACTCATTTTTTTCAGTTCACTAGAGTTAAAAAATTCTCTTTTGGAAGAAGAAAAAGAATTGATCCAAATAATTTGATTTAACTGGTTTACTTCCTGTCAATGACATAGGAATCTATTTCTATTTTACTTGATGTTTCTATTCGCTTTTATGTATCTTTTATGTATCAAAATTAAAAAAAAATTCTGTTATATGTAGTAACTCTTAGATAACAGAGTAAACACTAGGCTTTTTGCATTTCTCAGAGGCACCTCCTCTCCGGATTTTAGAATAGCAATTTGCCCCTTGTCTTCATTTACATTATGAGGCCAAGAAAAATAACTGATTTTTAATTGGCCCAACTTTTTTGTGTGTTATAAAGATAAGAATGATAATCTACAAGATGTCTACTTGTCAGAGCTGAAACTAGAGATAGATGCACATTTTATATATTTGTATGCTTGGCCAAGTTTTTTTGCAGAGTTCTTGAAAAAATTTACACTCCCACTATCTAGGGGTGAAATTTCCTGTTTTATCACTTTCCCTTCCCACTCACCAGCCAGTGCTATGTTTTTGCAAAATGTTAGATGAAAAATGTTTTCACTATGATTTTTTGTCTTCATGTAAATTCATTAAATAGAATTCCTTTTGTACAAATTGTTTAAAATTTCCAACCATGGGCTGGTGAGATGGCTCAGCGGCGTAAGCGCCTGCCTGGCAAGCGCGAGGGCCCGAGTTTGACTCCTGGAACCCACATACGAAAAAAGGGACAGTGATATCGCTCAGCAGCATGGGCACCTGCTGGCACGCGAGGTCCGGAGTTTGATCCCCCATACCCACCAAAAAAAAAAAAAAATTCCAACCATTTTTCTAGTGTTTTACCTCATTTTACTTATTTGCAGTTTTTATATATTTTAGATACTGATCTTTTCTAGTCATTGTCATCTTCTTTTTCTCCTCCTCCTTCTTTGTCTACAAGTTCTTTATTCATTGGAGATTATACATGAATATGCAGTTAAAGTTTCAATAATTTTCTTGCTGGTGTGGACATTTTGAGTCTTATTTTTAAAAGCTTTCTCTAGCCTAGGTTCTCATATTTTAAACCCTCTTAAATTTTTAAAAAATTAATGTTTTTAAAAGATTATATGCATTTTAAAAATTTTTATATAAACTGTAGATACTCATATCTTCTATTTGCACAGTGGTTTGGCAATGATGCCAGTTTAGATTCTTTCTGTCTGGCCCTTATAATTACAGCCATTTTTTTTCACTCATTTCACTTCTTGGTCCTCAAATATAATTTTGAATATTGGAGTGATCACCAGTCTCTATTTCACTCAAATGGGTAGACTTGCACAATTTTATCACGTACGTATTCAGATTCCTCTTGTGGTTAATTTGTAAATGTTCCATATTTCCTAAAGGTTTTTAGAGGTTGTTTTGGTACTGAATCATGTGCACACACATACATGCAAACACACACACACACACACACACACACACACCCCACAACTACTGTATTGTACTCTGCGCCAGGCACTTCTCTAAGCATCCCTGACATGAGTTATTTAATTTTACCTCACAACAAATCTATGGAGTAGACATTATGGTACCCACTTAAAAGCAGAGGAAACAGGGCTGGTGAGATGGCTCAGCGGCAGGAGCGCCTGCCTGGCAAGCGCGAGGGCCCGAGTTCGACTCCCGGAACCCACATACGAAAAAGGGGCCAGTGATATCGCTCAGCGGCACAGGCGCCTGCTGGCACGCGAGGTCCTGAGGTCGACCCCCCGGTACCCACAAAAAAAAAAAAAGCAGAGGAAACAGACATGTCTTCCTGGAAGACAGTTCCTGAATCAGCCAGCGAGAATTTGAACCCTGGATATCTAACTGCCAATCTACTCTTTTCAACTACGATGTGATTGTGCTCCTCTAAATTCATATACATTTACATTTATTTTATATTATACTTGGTAAATGCATTGACTTTAGCATTTTGCATGCTTATCTGAACTTTGGCTGCTTCACACATCATTTTCTGAGAGAAGTTTCAGTCACTTTGATTGTGCGTGTGTCACAGAAGTCATTTTTTGTTCTAAACCATTTGATACTATTTTGTGAATGGCATACAGAATTATTATGTTGAGCAGGGAATTACGTATTTTCACTAAGTAAAATTCCTTAGAAAAGAGAATGTTTGACACAGAAGAGGATACAATGATTGTAGGTGAGGGCATTGACATCATATTACATTTTTCTCTGAGTGAATTTTGAGTGCAACATGGAACAACATGGTCTGATGTGGGCTTTGGATGGAAAATTCTAGCTGCTTGGTGAAGGCAAGGCAAGATGAGCAAGGAAGGAGGCAGGAGGACCAGTCAAAGACCACAACAGCGATCCAGGTGTATGACGCTGATCTGAACTAGGTATAGGAAGTGGACATAGTAAGAAATGGCCAGATTGGCATGCATCTTAAAGGAGGAAAATTTTTTGCTGAATTCTCATGCCCACTTTTCTTTTTTTGATATTTGTCTAAGAAATTTTCATTGCCTTGTGTTCAATCTTTCTTTAAAAGCATCATTCAAGTATATTTTTAAAAATAATATATAGATGGATTTTTAATGTGTCTAATCATTTACCTCCTCCTGTTATAGTTTAATATATTTTATTTATTCATTGTGTATATTATATATTTATATAATGTATTATATCTGTATTGTGTGGTGATTAATTATGTATCAATGTGATTGAGTTTTGGGATGTTTAGATTGACAGCTGGTAAAAGATAATTTCTGGGTGTGTTTGTAGAGGTGTTTCCAAAGATATTAGCATCTGAATCAGTAGACGAAGGAAAGAATGTTCACCTTCACCAATGTGGATGGAAATCATCCAATCTCTTGATGGTCCAGATTGAGCAAAGAGGCAAATTCTCTTTTTGTAACCTGGGACATCCATCCCCTCCTGGTCCCAGAACCCAGAGCCTCTGATTCTTGGGTCCTTCAGATTCTGAGTCTTCACCATCAGATACCCTAGTTCTCAGGTCTTTGGAATCCATCTGGGGTTATACCATTGGCTCCACTGGTTTTCAGATTTTGGACTCAACCTGAATTGCACCACCTTTCCTTGTTCTCCTTCTTACTAACAGCAAACTTGGGGGCTTTCTGGCCCCCATAACCATGGGAGTCTATTCCTCTAGTAATCCCCATTTTGTCTCCCTCTCTGTCTCCCTGTCTCTGTCTCCGTCTCTCTCTCTCTTGCATGCACATGTGTGCATGCGTGTGTGTGTGTGTGTGTGTGTGTGTACCCTAATTGGTTCTATTTCTCCAGACAACCCTAATAAATGTATATTTATTTTATATCAATCTGTTTAGATTTATTTCAATCAAATTGCTTTTTGTTTTCTACTTAACATGCTTTTGCTTTGCTTTGCTTTGCTTTGCTTTTCATTCTTTTCTGTCATTTGTTTGAAGTTTTATCAGAAGTTTTTGTTAGACTGAGTATTATTTGTAGCTAGAAGTAAGTTTTATCAGGTTACTTTTCCTTTTATCACCAACTTTGTTTTCCTGGAGTTCATAACTGCCTTGTTATATTTTCTACTTGCCTATCACTCTATCTGCCTGTCATTCTCCAAACCCTTCCTACGAACTCTCAGATGCTTCTGTAAAACCCCTGTGAACAAAATGCAGCCTTCATGGTGTGTGTGAGTGTGGCTGGTTTTTTAGAGGAACTCTGCTGGAGCCCCATGTTCTCCTGATATCTGTGAGGCTCCTTCTGTCATCTCTGCCCCAGAGGTCTTTCTCAGATTTCCCTTTCTCTGAGTCCTGGAATTTCCTCCTGGTTGACCCACTGGTTCCTTGATACCATCATTTGCTGTATCTTAAAGCACATTTTTGGAGGTTCCTGAGACATGACATGCCTGAAAATGTCTCTATTCTTTACTCCAATTTTATATTTTTGCCTGATATAAAAGTCTGTGTTGTAAAAGCATGCTTCATCAGAATTTTTAAAGCATTGATCCTCTATGTTCTAGCTTTGAGAACTCCTCTTGAGAAATTACTTATCATTCTGAATCTCCAGCTGTTGCAGAAGTATGGAAGCTTCCAGAATTCTTTTGTTTTTCTCTAAAGTTTTAAAATTTTTGGATAAAGTTCTTTAGGGAGTGTGCATGTGTGTGTGTGTGTACACGCTCATGTTCACATCAGTGTTTCTCCTTATTCTGAATACGCACTAGGTTGTTTCAAACTGGAAAAATCTGTCTTTTAGTTCTGGGAGATTTTCTTTTTTATAAGTTCTTCTTCCTTTCCATTTTATATGTTCCCTCTTTCTGTAAATAATGTAAGTCAGATTATGGATATTCTAAAACACTCCCTTAGTCTTCTCCTATTGTGAAATCATTGCCCTTTTCTTAGACTTCTCATGAGTTTGCTCCATTTTATCTTCAAACATTCTAAAATCTATAACTAAATATAGATTAAATCTATTAATATGAATCTATCTTATAATTTAAATCTATTAAATTTTATCATTTGTATTTTCATATTTTCTTTATTATTTGCTGAGAAATTTAAATTATTTTCTTAGTTTATAGAAGCCATATCTTCTCTAATATCTTTGGATATATATATAGAGAGAGAAAGAGAGAGCGAGAGTTCTTATTTTAAATTTTTTTCATAAGATACATTACTTTTTTTTTCTTCACTTTGTTGTATCTTTTTATTTGTTCCTTTTTTTACCTTTTAACTGCAAGAGTGTCTGCAAATACAGATGATCCGCTCTTCATTTCTAAATGAGAAAGAGACACTAAAATATCAAGTGTAAGCAGTGTGCATGTTAGGATTTGTCAAGTGGTACACTTTTCTGGAGGGACACAGAGCAGGACTCTAGAACTTCTTTGGGGGGATGCCTGAATGTTAATATCTTTAGGTCTTTTCTTTTGGGCTATTCCATTCAGCTAAATTTGAATGCATCAGCAACTTCCCTTAGGATTTTCAGCTTTGATTTTACCACTCTAGGAACTAAGTAGGAAAGGTGGGAAGGGAGACTTATTGCTCAATACACGTGCTGCCTCATTCACCCCCGTCCTCACCTCTGTGGGCCATCCTGAACTTGAAAACCCCACCATTCAAAGAGAATAACCTTTACCTTTTCTATGAGGAATGAGAATGAGAAAGGAATGCAATCTAGAGCTTTCTTACGAAGGCTCACTCTTATTTTAAGATCCACTCCTCACTCCGCTGCCAGAGGTACGTGGTGTTTCTAATCCCGAGCGTTCAGCCTTCTGTGTCATGAATCAGTTCACTGCTTTTTGGAAGTCCAATGTAGCACTTAGGGTTCTTTATCTGTGGTCATCATCTTACTTTTCTTTGTCCTTTCAGCTTGTTTTTCACATAGAATAGTAATGGATCATGGTTATATTTACCATATTTAATCAGAAACCTATTTAATACATTCTCAAATCTGTATTAGATTTTATTACCCTATTTCTTTTCATATCTCCTTGGATGTCGTATGTAACTTTCAATTCTGTATCTATAAATACTTTTAACATACTTATTTCTAAATTGACTTTCATGTTACCATATAAAATGACCTTGCCCTTATTTAGCCTAACTGACTTTCTCTCACAATATAGTTCATTTTTGTGCTTTGCTTTCTGCTTCATTTGCTGATTTCTGAGACAATCCAAGATGCACAGTGCTTCTGATAAGTAGGTATTTTGCAATGTACAGATAATGGGGGAACTTCTGCTTCATCTTTTGAAGATTTGCTGCATTGAACTGAAATTAGATTAAGAGAAAAGAGATAGAAATTTGACACACACGAGGCAGTGGGGGGAAGCCCAGGAGTAAGATTATCCAACAACACAATGAGGTGCAGATGCTATGTACCCTTATTTGTGGGAAGAGAAAGATTGGAATATGACAATTTTAAGGGGGTAGGAAATGATTATTAAGACCTGAGACAAAATTAGCTGCAAAATTATTCTCTTGGTAGTGTGAATAAGCTACAAGAACAGACAACTTGCAACACAGTACATCCATGCAAGTGTGGCTACATCCCTTTGTCATCTTTTCTGCAACCAGGTAATAAGATTTCAGGGAGGAGAGGCAACTGTGTTTTCATTGGTGGGTCCAGTCTTGGGGCAGATCAAAGAACATCAGCATCCTTCCGTGCACCTACAGGAGAAAGAGAATCAAGACAGGGGCACATGGAAAGGAATGATAATTTTCCAGGCACCAATATGGATTATTTTCAAACTTGCCTTTTTGGTCCCTCTGTGTTTGTAAACCATATTTCATATCTATTTTTTGGCTATGAGTTTCCTCAACATTGTTGGAATTCCAGTCACCTGCAGTCCACCTAAGCCATGGCCAGATGGTTTCATGGTAAGACACATGGTGGTTTGGAAAATAGAGATTTTATGGAGTGAAAGTTTCCCAGATTCTAGAATTTGTACGGTTCTCATTGTCCTCAACTTCCCTCCAGCACAAGATCTGGGACTTTAATCCTTCAAAAGCAGACAAGAGGGACATAAGACATACTCGTAGACTCACTGTGTGCTTTTTAGTAAATCACTGGTCTTCAGTTCCAGCTTACTGCTCAAGGTAGGAGTTTGCTCCTCTTGGGACATCTGAATGATACTTCCCATGCTTTCAAACTCTGATCCATATTGTGTGTGTGTGTGTGTGTGTGTGTGTGTGTGTGTGTGTGTGTGTGTGTACACTTGAGTATAGGCACACACATGCAACATCTTTTAGTGCTTTGCCACATTTTCCCAGAAATGGCTCCTAAGCTTAAGAGTGCTGAGACCCCCCTCAGGTTTTACACATGGGAGGAAGGAAGCACTTCACTGTAGGATTGAAGTGACCACAGTAGCAATAACTGAGCATAACAGAGAGTGGACAAGTCCATGCTTACAGAAGTTCCCCTTGCAGAATGTTTGCTCTGAAATCCCACTCAGACAGCCCTTTCTTCAATTTTTAAGGGCAGCTGTTTTGAATCTGGCATCTCTCAGTAGATAGACTTTAGGGGATTCATGTAGATCCTGAAGTTTTATGCAAAACTATGTGTATACAGGGTTTGTTTTAGGTGAAATAATCCATAGTGTTTATCTTTTGCTAGCGTACAAATAATCCTTGTGGTGAAATATGCTTAGGCTTATTTGGCATTTGTATGCTTTGGTCTTTCAAACATGTTTTTCAAGAGAGTTAGCAGGCTCCCCGCGACAGGAAGATGACCGTGTCTCTTTATCCCAACCCAACACAATATCTGCCACTTCTTGAATAGATGACAAGTGTTTTTTGAGTGAATGCATGTAAGAAAAATTGGTAGAGGACTAGAGAATAGCATGGCTTCAAAAGGGGAATGCTATGGAGAGTAGCTGAGAGAGGAAACTTGGTGGTTAGAATTCCAGAGACAAATCAGGCAATCTCATAGCACATCACTGGGGTGAAAAAAGTTAACCAAATACAATTAATTTTTAAACCTGTAACTAAAACACTTTCCAACTATATTACTAAAAGAAAAACAATGGCAATGCTTCCATCCTTTTGTTTAGGAGAGGTAATAGATGGTAGCACAGGTCTAAACCCTGCGCATCTGAGTATCTAGTGGAGAAGCCAAGCATGGTCCATACGTGGCCTTTGCTACTAACCCACTTAAAGTGATGAGGAAGCTATTTATCATAATTTTTAGATTAACATCCCACCAGGCCTCAAGGGAACCTCCAATTTTATCCCATCTCCATTATGCTTGGTGGAAAGACGCATGATTTCTTTGTCTCCCAAAATAAGAACCAGGTTCCTTGGACAGATAAAGAAAGAAGGCAATTACGTGCACACCAATTGCTTCCACAGCTTGTAAGAGGAGTCTCTAATACACGGACAGGCGGCACTGCCTTTCCAGTCTCTCAATCTGGACCGTATTTGATTGTACAACCCTTTACCCCCTCACTTCCAGTAGACTTTATAGTTAGAAGGGAAGGGATAACTAACTAAGTAAGCTGCCAACAGCAGTAGGTCAAAGGGTTTTTTTTTGAGGAGCTGCATGGTTGCTACTTCAGCATAATTTCCTCCCCACCAGTCTAGTGGAATCACAGTAAAAACAGATGAAGTGGCATGCACAGTGCTAAGTGGATTCAGTCCCTGATGCCTTTTCAAATATTTCTACCAGATTTGCAGAGCGGCATCTGCTGCCAATCATAGTGGGTCACTGGGGAGGAATTGGAAGAGGGAAAATAAATCATAGCTAATTCTCTAACTTAAGGTGGGGGAAGAAATGTATGGCCGGAAAGTTATAGAAATACATTTCCTAATAAGTGGGATACATCTATTGAAACTTCCAGACCAGCTTATCTGTATAGATTTCCAGATTTTTCTCCCCCCACAGAATATTCTGCCATTTCGCTAACATGCTTATTTCCTATGATCAATTAGTAAAACAGAAGTTTGTCTCCGAAATGAAGTCAGAGCTCAGAGCAAAGAAACCCCAGTGCTGCCTGTGACGATCTGGAGCTTTGGAAACACACTCTGAACTACTCAGGAAAGTACAAGTCATTGTTCCCTTCTTACAGACTCTGCAAAAGGGTGTGTGTTGCTCCAGCATCATAAATTATCTTTCCAGTAAGAGCCCTCGTGGTGCAGTGAGAGTCCAGGGTGAAGCGCTGGCCACAGGCACATTTAGAAAGAAGTTAAGCTTGTTTCAGGGGCACAGTCTTTGGTTTCTGCAGAGCCTCTGACCTTCGGGTTGAATTCCAGAGCCTGTGTTTCCCAGTACTTAGCTGTTAGCCTCGCCTCCCTCCTCTCCACTCCATCACAACTCACAAGACCTGGGCTGCCACGGGCCAGGACCAAGCTCCTATGTTAGGGATGGGAATTTCTCAGGACGTACATTCTTGTGGTTAAAATCCCTTACTCCATCTGGCTTCTGATACTTTAATTAATTGCTTACTAGATCTATGATCTGGGGACAATCCTTAGGTTATTATGAGCCTCGTTTCTTATTTGTAAAGTGAAAATCATAATGGCTACTTTTTTTGAAAACTATTTTGAAAATTAAGTGCACTAATGTGTGAGGCAAGGAATGCTGATTTAATATCTGAACAATATTCAATAGTAGTATTATTAGTAGTATTGTTATTGTTGAAATAGCACCTAACCCAAACAAGTGTTGCTTAATGGTAGGCCCCTATGAATCATTAAGGAAAATAGGGAATAGGAAGAATTTTCTATTGTGGGCTTATTTATTTTTCTGTCATCACCTACCAATAACATGTCAGTAGTAGGGGTGAATGAGGAAATAATGGGTAAATTTTTACACTGGGGATGTCTCAGAATTTCTAGGGTGTATAATTATAGACAGTAATAAAGGCAATATGAACCATAGGTATATGTTTATACCTAATTTAATGATGTTATCAGCTTTGCGTATTCATCGTTCAGGCAATATTTAATGAAATATCAAGTTCCAGGACCTGGATTAGATGTTGAAGGGACAAGAAAGACTAGCCCACAGTCCCTGCCTTTAAAAAGTTTATGGTTCCCTCCTGAAGCTGACTACTTACCAAACAATTTCCATTTGAGTCAAATACTGAATGAACACAGTAATGCTTGTAAATAAAATATTTTTATGCAGAGTTCTGACTGCTCCCCCGCGAGCCCACCCACAACTCACCCTTGAGGCGGTGCTTTTGCTCAGTGACTCAGCCTCCCCAGAGTGACAGAGCCAAGTGCCTCTCCATAGATCCCAAGGTCACCTGTGGTAGCAGCCCACACATCTGTCAGGAATGTCACTCAGAGATCACCGCCGCTCACTCAGTGAGCTCGAAGGCTCACTGAAGAGAAGAGTTTAAACAACACACAGCACATGGCTCCTAATACCTTTTGAAACATGTTCTTGATTCGAGCCCAATCATCAGAGAATGAGAATGAATACTCCATCATTATGATTGTACACTGAATCCCAACTCTTAATACTCATTCTTGGTCTCATACCAGTTCCTGACATTGAGAGTTGTGATAAAGAAAAGTTCTAGAAAAACTGTCATTAGATTAATTAAAAGATATATTGATGATGCACCTTGAACTATCTCTTTTTTGCTATAATTTTGTAACTGTAACATGCCCCCCTGGAGTACAAAGTTATGTCTTTAAGAAAATAAATACCCTCCCTGATCACCAGTCACTCTCCAGCCTGATGGCTTTTCTGCTTCTGTCCTGGGCCACCCTTCTAGAAAGAGTTGGTTCTGCCCAGTCTCTATGTCCTCAGCCCCTACCAAGCCTCCCTGCTCTGCATTTTGGCTTAGTCCTACCAAGCAATAGAGGCTCATAATTGAAACCATTGGCTAAATCATTTCTGCTAGGTAAACAACTTCCTTTCTGATGACAAACCAATGGACCCCTTCCCGTTTCCACCTTACTTTATCTCTAAGGGGCAGGGTACCTAGTCACTCCCTCTCTTCCTCTTGAAACTCTCTTTCTTCACCATGCACCACGAATGACTTTTGGTTATTTTCTCTTTTCTTTTCTTTTCCCTCCCTCTTTGCTGGGGTCTACACCACCATGTGACTCCAAATACCTATTCCTGAGGGCTGAGTCATTGACCTTTTCTGTTGTTGTACTTTTCCCTAGGTGAATTCACTATTCTCCTGGGTTTAAATACAGTGTTTAGTGGTTACATAATATAACTGCCTTATGATCCAGCAATCCCACTACTGGGGATTATCCAGAGAAAATGCATATGTCAAGAAGACATCTGGAAGCCTGGCAAAGTGGCACATGCCTATAATCCCAGCACTCTAGGGGCTGAGGCAGAAAACCACATAGAGTTCAAGGCCAGCCTGGGCTACATAGTGAGTTCAAGGCCAGCCTAAACTACACAGCAGGACCCTGTCTCCAAAAACAAACAAAACAAAAAAAGACATATGTACTCCCATGTTTACTGAAATGTATTGCCCCACTATTCACAATAGTCAAGGTATGGAATCAGTCTTAGTGTTCATAGCTGTATAGATAGATGAATAAGATGGACTGAGAGAAAGAGAGAATGGAGTAGTATTTAGCCATGAAAAGAATGAAATTCTATCTTTTGGGGCCAGACACATTGATGAACCTGGAAGACATGTTTAATGCAATGAGTCAGACACAAAAGGACACATACCACATGTTCTCACTCATATTTGAGGGCTAAAATAGTTGATCTCATAGAGTAGAAAGTAGAATGTTGATTACTAAAGGCTTGGAAGAATAGAGGGGAAACAGAAAGAAAATGGTTGATTCAGAACACTAAAAATAGATATTCCATTCAGCTCAGCCATTCCCCTACTAGGTGTCTTCCTGAAAGAGTTGGAGACATCACATTACAGGGATACAAACATATTCATGTTTATAGCAGCACAATTTACAGTAGCTAAATCTTGGCAGCAGCTTATACGTCCATCAACAGATGAATGGATAAAGAAAATGTGTGGTATTTGTACACAATGGAGCACTACTCTTTTATGAAGAAGGATAAATTTGAGTCATTTGTAGGAAAATGAATGCACACTAAACATAATGTTAAGTGAGATAAATTGGACACACAAATTTAAATACCATGTGGTTTCTCTTATATGAGAAACCCAAAGTATAAACAAAGTAAAGAGCAAAATAAAAGATAGAAAAAAAGAAACAGGGAAATAGTTCTATTGCAGATAGGAAGGGGACCAAGAGATGGAGGGAGGCGGGAAGAGTGGGAGGGGAAGAAGGTGTAAAAAACAATTAAGATGTGTCGTGTGTTTGTACCAAATACCCACAATGAAAGTAGTCACTATGTATCATAAACATACACTAGTAAAACAAGAATATAGTTGGAGAGGAGGGTTAAACTCAAGTGTTTTTTGGTAGAGAAAAGTAATTATATTCAACAATAATGTAAATTTAGTAATAGGTAGAAGAGAGAATATTGAATATTCCTAGCACAAAAAAATGACCAGTGTTTGAGGTGATGGATATGCTAAAGACCCTAATTTGATTGTTACATATTGAAAGTATGTGTCAAAATATCATATTGTGCCTTATAAATATGTACGATTTCATGTCAACTAAAAATAAAATATTTTAAATGACATATATAAAAGGAAGTTACAAAACTAATAGAAATAAAATGAAGACATAATTACAGTTGCTACAGATAAGTAATAAAAAAGTATGAAATAATCTAAACGTATATCCACAATCCAGAGTTCTCTTTAAATTTCAGATATACACACACCTCACTGTCTTGCCCACACTACCCACACTTAAATGGCTCTCAAATGTCTCAAACTTAACCAGCTATTACAATAGTTATTTATTTCTACCACTTATCCTGTTACCCAAACCAGAAACCCAATGCTCTTGATTCAACCCTTTCTCTCCTTACTGCCAATTTATCAGGTGCGTATTGATTCTGCCTGCAGAACAAATATGTGGCACATCTGTCTGTGCCCTTTCATCCCCTGTGCCATCAGAAAAGCAAGGAGTCATGGGCTTGGGATGGAATTCTATAGCTGGCCTCTCTCCTACATTCTCACACATTTCTCACAAATGGACATGATCTTCTTAGAAGTGAATTGAACCATACTAGTCTACTTTTTAAGTATCCCATTGAGTTCTTATTCTTATTTCAAATTATTTTTCATCACCTCCACCATGGTAGATGATTTATCTTCACCTTATCTTGACTCACTCTGATCTTCCCATTCCTTGGGTTGACCCTGTGAGTTCCTACCTTGAGCTTGTGGAAGTTCCCTCCTCTGCCTGAAATGTTTTCCTCTTGCTTTTCTTCTGCATCTCGACTTCAGTGTCACCTCTTCGTAAAGGGGCTCCTTCATGACCCCACTGAAGAACACCCATCTGAGAAAACTCTGCTACTCAAGGGGCTGAGGCAGGAGGATCTCAGGTTTAAAGTTGGCCTGGGTAATAAGGAGATCCTGTCTCACAATAAAGAAATTTAAAAAGGACAGAGGATGGTGGGGATGTAGCTCAGTGTGAAGGCCTTGGATTCAAATCTCATTACTGGAAAAAAAAAAAAGAATACTCACATTATTTCCTATTCCATCTATTCATTCTGGTGAACATAAGAGAAAAATCAAATCTTTTCTTCTACTCTTAGAAATTATTTTCTATCATTCCTGTGATTATTTCCTTTCTTACAAGTCTAGAGTCTTTCTTAAATTTTGTTATACAGATATTATAAGTTCTATATCCTTCTCCCATATCATTTTTTTTCATGCTAACATTCAGTGTCTGTTTTCTTGCTAATTTATTTTGACTGAGTCCTGACCTTGTGTCAAACAACTTGATTTTCAGAAATTCCTATTTTATAATTTTGCTACTTTGTTATTTTTATCATCATACTTTATTATAATCCTGGTAGCTTTTCCTTATTTCCTATCCCTCCTTTTATAACTTTCTACTCTTATTTTATGGGTTAGATAGCCTCTTAAACTATTCTTTGGGTATTGATTAGATTTTTGTTATTTTTGTTGTTGACGTTTAGTTTTTTTCTAAGAGCCATTTTTTTAAATTTATTAAAACCACCTGTTGCAGGTTTCTTTTTCTTAAATGTTTTGTGACTTTGGGCTGTTTGAGTATAATTATAAATAAAGAACTAGCTTGATTAGTATACTGTGTAGCCATATATATATATATACATATTTCCATTATATGGCTCCATCCTAAATGAACTCCTTCTCTGAACAGAAGAAATAATTGTGATCTTTGTAGAGTTCAATTGCACGTGTCAGGGACACAAGCTTCCTGTTTTGTACATGGGCAGAGTCTGGTAGAACCGGAACGAACAATTGTCTAAGTAATAAAGATTGACTCTCGAGTGGAGGAACATTTAGTATATCTCTCCTGGATGTCCAGATCTTATTTTAATTTTATCTGGATCCCCCTTTAATGTCTCAGGCTCTTTTCATTTCTCTCTCCAAGCTCAGCATCTGTAATATTCCTAGCTGTTTAGAGTAGACTTCATTGGATTTTATTTAGCGAACACATGTTCTCTATATGTTAGCAGTAAAGAAGTATGACCTTACCCATCTGACCCTGCATGGCCCTTTAACCCTAAATCTAGATGACTGCCTGCAGCTCAAATCTGCTGTGCATGCTCTGTAACCCCAGCTCGGGGTCCCTCAGACCTCCGTTGGGAACAGAGGCTCTTCTCTCTGCAGAGGACTTTTAACAGTGCAGAATCCTGTACTTTTATTTTCCTCCTAATCAGTGAATTCTGCTTTCTCTTTTCATCAAAAAACTCACAAATTTCTGACACTAATAGTGCCCATTTAACTTTTAGCACAAATGTTCATTATATATTTCCTATCATCTTTACTACCATTTATGTGAAAATTTGGGAAGGCTAGGAAGATAGCACATCAATTTAATTAACCACCTTTGTTTGAAAATCCCTGTTCGCCTGCAGTTTTATCTTTTTTGATCTTTCCTCCTGCCCCTGGAACCCAAGACACTTGTTCCACATGGTGATTTTCTCTTGTGAGCCACAGCAACACATTACGGCGCTGAGGGAGACATAAGTGACTTAATTGAAATACATGTGAGAAGCGCCACTGGAGTCTGACAGGAATGCTCTGTGGATGAAAGGTCCATGGGACTAGCATCATGGATATGCATAGAGCATCCAGGGTAATAGTCTTTTTAGAGTAACAGTCTTTTCAGATGCAATAGAGGGTGCAGTTTGAGCTATTTCCTTTTTTCTCAGTGCTGGGGATTGAATACAAAGTGTTTACACTGAGCTGTATGCTCAGAATATCATTTTGTTTAGAGACAGGGTCTCACTAAATCACTAAGTTGCCAAAGCTGGGCTCAAGTTTTTGATCTTCCTGCCTCAGCTTCCCAGAGTTCCACCATGTGCCACAGTACCTGGTTCGAACTGATTTTTGATGGACAGAAGACTCTCACAAAGGAGATGATCGAGTGTAGGGGGGACAGGGTGCGTTGGTGGATAAGGTACAAAAGACAGGCATGGTGGAAGCCACCACTAATTCAGATGCTATGTGGCTAGAGGGGAAAGAGTGTGTAGGGAAGGAGGTAGGATGCAAAATCAGCAGCCAGATACTGAGCGGCTTTGCTGAGCAGTGTGGAATTTGCTCTTAGGCAGCAGCGACTCCTGGAAGGATCCAAAGCACAAAGTAACGTGATGAACACAGGCTAACGTGTAGTCAGATCTTAGGATGTGCCAGGCAGCACACTGAGCGCGCTGCATGGATTAAGTCCTTTAACCCTGACAATCTGAAGAGGCACATCATCCTCATTACTAGTGAAGAAACTGACTCTGGAACACGAAATCCTCAAGGGCACTTTCTTCCTCTGTTCACAGCCTGGTCCTAAGATGCACACATTTTATCCACAGTTCCCAGGGTAGAGCAGAGCCAGGAGTTGAGAAGATGGAGCGTAACTCAGAGCTAACACATTTAACTACTATCATCGATTCTACATTACAAAGACACAATATAATTTGAGGTGGAAAAAGAAGAGATTAGAATCTGTTAGACTGGTGGGACTCTAACAATGCAATTGAATGCATGATGGTGTTTCCCAAAATATAATTGATGAATATCAGCTTGAGAAAGAGCACCGTGAAAAAGTAAATACTCTGTGTTTATATATTTGTTATCTTATTTTTGACTAACTTTTTACAATACAATCTATTCTACACAAGAGTTTTTCCTTCTTGTTTGTTTTATGTCCAGCTCCTCAAAAAGATTCAAGTTTAAAATAGTTTATCAATAAATATCTGTTGAGTGAATGAGTGATTACATAAATTTGAACATACTGTATACTGTATACTGGATCTCTGTCTTGGTGATTTGTGACCCATATTGACAACAAAAATTTTATGCTTTCACATTTTATTTATCTTCATTCCCCATAATTCTCTGAAATAATATTTAATTAGAATTATTGTATTAAAATTACATCTAGTTTGGTGAAATCTGCATTCAGAATGTTTCCATCTGGTGTTTTCCTATAGTGTAAAGTTGTTTTACATCCTACAAAGAAAGTATCTACGTGCAGCTCAGGGTTAATAAGACAGACTCAAGCAATGACAGGACAACACAAGTAGAGCAAGGAAAGTATGGCCTGTTTACATTACGTCAAGCAAGCAGCCACTGTGTGGTAGGGCTGCATGAAATTTGTAGAGATTCAGTTTCTGAGATACTCAGTGTAATGTGAAATATCAAGAGGTAGACACCCATAATTTCAGCAAGACATCGTTGTATGGCACAACTGATGAAGGTACAGGTGATGCAACTAGGCTGGTTAGTTTCGTGCTGCTCCTTGCCCGCTCCCTGCTCTGCCTTGAACCATGGGAGGTTCAGAGGAGGTAACATCTGCAGGCTTCATCCTCCAGGCTCTGCTGTCGTCTAGATTCCAGATGAGCTCGGACCTAAGGAGGCACTGACGAGAGGATGTGTTGCTAATTCCCAGGTTTCTTCATTGCTCGCTATGTGGCATCTGAGATCCTTCATTACATCCATAACCAACTGCATCAAATGCTCACTGCTTTGGATATTTAGAGTTGCTCAGATGCCTTCCTCACAATTCAAGTGATGTGGTCCACAACTACGAAGAACAGAAAGAGTACTGCTGGGATTATTTTTTTAAACTGTAAAATTAGTGGCTTGACTAGAAGACAGACTTCCATTTTTTAAATTCAAAGATCCTAAAGTGTGATACAAGGGTCATCCCCTTCAGAATTCTCAAAAAAGGTTGATTTAAGGTGCCTATTTCTGAACTCATTTTGAACCTGCTAACTCAGAATCTCTGGGGCAATGGCTACAGAATCTGCTATTTCAAATAACTCCTTATGAGATTTTTTTAATAAGAAACGAAGTTTAAAATCAATGGTCTACAATCTTTGATCTTCTTGGGAATGTTTGAAGAAAGTTGACACAAAGTTTTTATTAAGGCATTCTGATGAGTTTTTATGTAATCTATTTTAGGAGATACCATCTGTCAAATCGAGAAATTTGGATGAGCTTGGTGAATTTTTAAAATGTCGCTTTTTATGAACATTTCAGAAGTAAACTAAGTCATAAGCAAGAGTAAATATGTTGAATATACCACTAAGGAATTTTATAATCCGCTATAAATAGTGGATGTGTAAAATACAAAACTATAGGCAAACCAAAAGTTTACGCCTTTATTGCTAGACTAGTGATTGCCAAATGTGATTTTATCATGCCCTGAGGAAAATTAACTTAAATGAGGGTAGCAAGTAGTTTGACTACATTTCCAATAAAAATAAATTTAAAACCTTACTTAAACTATGCATTGTCAACACTTTAAGAAGCAAGGACACAGGGTATTTTAATGATAAAATACAGTAGTAACTTTTCCTTAGCCTGGATTTCTCTAAGAAGCAAAGCTTGAGGCAAGCACTTGGGTGCAAGTGCTTTACTGCTAGACACGAACTCAGAGGAAGAGGAGGGAGCCAGGCAAAGGAAAATCCAGTCCAAGTGGTTGCTACCAAGCTGACTGTAACTAAGGGCAGCTGGACCTGTGTCTCAGGAGAAATGACTCAATCATTAAATGCACTTCACACCCGTAAGTTAGCTAGGCAGGATGGCAACCATGTATCCAGCTGTCCATTCCCTTCATTGGTCGATAGTTTCCCAATGGTAATTGGTTTCTCACACTCCCAGGTATGTGTAAAAGTTAGAATGGCTGAATAGGTCCTAAAAGCCCATCTAGGCAGTGGCTACAAAGTAATCTTGGGCATAAAAATGAGATCTACACAGTGGAGCTGAGAGAAGCTACTACTAAGTTATATAAGCACATAGCTGCTGTATCAATGGCTTCTGTAAATAGATGGCCAAAGAATGAAGCACAGCCCAAGGGGCATCTGATGCCTTCTCTCTCTGATCCGTAGTAATTATCAGGACTCATTCCCCAGGCCAAGGGGTGTGGATTTTTTCTAAATGTGTGAATTATAAATATTTTATCTCCAGAGATGGTTTTGTATTTTCAGTCTGGATTCTGTTTATGCCCCATCTCTTCTTCTCCTGGTCTGATGAGAAACATTTGTCCCTTCCTTGTTAACATGCAAAACTTGGAAAGCACCCATGAAGTAAAAGCAGGTTAAAATAAATTCCCTGTGACATAAAATTAACCATCACATCTATGCCTTGGAATTGTTTATTTGGTAGCTGGAGAGAGTCTTGTTGGACACTGAGCAGATTATAGACTTGCCACCAAAATGACTTCAAAGCATGGGTTGCTTTTAAATCATGCTGGAGGTAATGTAAGCTATGCTGTGCTGGAGCCATTTGAAAAAGTGCAAAATGTCCTTCCTGCTTTCTTAGCATGAGCACAATGGGTTCTTTCTTTCTTTCTTTCTTTCTTTCTTTCTTTCTTTCTTTCTTTCTTTCTTTTATTCTGTTTTCTTCTCTGGATGGTCTCAACATTTTCTATACCCTTCTCTGCCCTCTGGATTTTTCATGGCTCGTCACAATACTCTTCCTTAATTTCCATTACTGCTTCTTTTAATAGGAAAAGAAAAGATTTGCTAAATTTTCAAATTTCTTCTACTATAGATCCATTTTTATTGACTTACCTCAAGCCATTGATTTCTCCAAAAGCTATTGAGGCTGCCAATGCTGATTTATGGCCTGGCTGTTGATATTAGTGAGAACATAAACACTAGAGTGTGACAGTCCTGGGCTTTAATTTTGGTTCTGTCACTTATAACCGTATGAGTCTGAAGAGGCATTCTGTTCTCTTCTGTGAGATAAGGACAGCGTTAAAGTTCCCATAGGATTACTGTGAAATCTCAAGGGGGTAATATATAGAAAAGTGTTTAGCATTGTGTCTGAATCATAACAAATATTTGATAAATGCTAATCATATCATGATTTAGTGTGGTCCATAATTTATTATTTCTCATCTGCATCCTTAGATGTTATCTATGAGAGTAACAATAAATGTAAAGACAGGATTACTGGTAACACCAGAACTTGAAGTCAGTCTTGGCTGCCAGATTTGAACTGATGCTTGTGAACCCATAGTGTAATAAACTAGGTGTGTGGAGTCTTGCAAATAGAAACAAGTCTGAGCAAGTGCTGTTTAATAACAAATTTTTGTAACCAAAACAATTCTAAAAATAAGCCTGAAACAAAACCTCTAGGCTTAACATAGGTGGGAAAGACAAATGAAGAACTGGTCTCCCTTGGGTGAGACCTTCAAATGTAGTTGCTCTTTACTGAATTTCTCTAAGTCAGAAGCAGCAATAGGTTTTTCTGTTGTACATGTAGAAAGCGTGCATTTTGTGTATACACAATGAGGACATGATTATTGGACACTTTCTGTACTATTCAATCCCACCCAGAGTGTAATCAATGTTTCATATTCCAAGAATAATATTGCACGCTAGCTGGTGGTTCACACAAGCAACACGAAGACAAAAAGAATAAGAAAACAAGGGCCAGGAGTGTAGCTCAGGGGTAGAGGGCTTGCATACCGTGTGTGTAGGCCGTGAGTTCAAACACCAGCACTGCAAGAAAAGAAAGTTGTTTTCAAGGTCTAAAGGGATCTAAATTATTAACCTTACTGAGTTGTATGAATTACTGTATGTAGGAGAAAACCAAACATTTTTACAAAGATAGAGAAAAAGAGCTTGCGAACTTCTCAAACACTTCCTCAGTTGTCCTGGTTGTGACAGCAGAAAGTCAGGGTAATATCTTGGAATGGCCTAATCAATGGCCTTTGACCTGCTTTGGAGAAAGACTAAGAGAATGAAAAAGATGGTCAGGTGAAAACTTGGGAAAGGGAAATAAGGGAGCCAAAATCACACATGGTTTCTCCAGAGGCTTATGAGGAAAGAGAGGAGTCTTTGGCTGTGATAAGCAAGAGATCTGTCACTAAAAAGGCATTTGATGTCAAGGAACCCTGTTGTGTATCTCTGTGATTTTCGGGGATACACAATGACATCCATGGAATTCTCACAAGAGGACTTTTTGACATCAGCTGTCAGTACTTGCTTGTTTGACACTGGCCCTCAGGACTGAGGATGAGGCTGAATGTTGGGGGTTACTTGCTCATCTAGCATGTGCAAGGTCCCAGTTTTGATGCCCAATACTGAAAGAGAGAGAGGTGCCTGTTGGCAGAATTATGTGATTTTCCCAAGGTAGGAAAGGAGGTCTGCTATATTTGCATGGAGCACTCCTCCCCAGACCTACTCGAGACTGGTTCTGCCTTACCTTTTCATAAACACAGTAAGCGCGTCCTAACCTAGCCAACCATGCTCCAATTCCCTCTGTGGGAGCTCACTGACCTCTGAATTTCTTTGTAGCAATTTCACTGTCTGATATCAGTTTACTGTTTGTTTATGTATTTATTTATCACTATATATTGCATGTCTCTGTATAAAAATATAAATTCTGTGAAAACCATGACTCTGCTATTTGCCCAAAACCATCTCCCCAGTGTTCAGAATCATACACAGCTTTTGAATAAATGAATCAGTGAATGAGCAAATATATTTTTGAACTAGATTTGACATTACATTTTCCTGCCACTTCTCCCAAACCCTGATGCAGCATTTTTCCATAAGATAGCTCTTTGCTGATCATTATGAGAAAATGTACCTCCCTGTTTTGGCCATTTAACCCATTTGAGTGTTCAAATGCATTTCTTAACCTAAACAATTTCCTCCACTGGAACTGTCCAAAATGACAGTCACCAGCCAAGTGGCTTTTGGGTGCTTGAAATGTAGCTTGTCTGAACTGAGATGTATTGCCAGTGTGAAATACACATTGGGTTTTGAAAACTTTGCATAAAAATGAATGAAGCTATCTTATGAATTTTTCTATGGAAAAATATGTGTAAAAATGATAACATTTTGTATCTATTACACTAAGTAAAATACTGAAATTCAGTCATCTTTTGAATATGGCTAAAAGTAAGTTGTAAATTATATTTATGGCTCACCTCCCATTTCTGGTGGACAGCACTGGCCATTGTAATCATCACTTTTGAAGTGCCTATAGAGTATGATATCCTATCCTGTAAGAATGGTAAGCGCCATCCATTTTTATTTCTGGAATTTATTCCTAGCATTGAATCATCATGAAATGATATCCACTGAGAATGGTATGCAGCTCTGTGAAGGGGGCACTTGGGCTTCTCTGTAAGGTCAGTGTGACGGTCTAGCAAAGGGGCTTACTTACAGAAGCACATTGTCTACACCAGACATGGGCTCTATATGCTTTGTATTTGTAGCAGCAATTATGGTTTCCAGGGTCAGACACTTTCATGCCCATAATAACTAGTTTGACTAAAGGTCCATGAGCTTCCTGGCCACTCATTAAATCCTAAGACATCCTTTACCCTAAGGTCAATATTGCTTAGCTCAGTCATACTTTACAACTGAGAGAAAGAAAGCTTTCCCTTTCATTGTCAATAGTATTGACTGGCAGTTCTTTGGGTGGTCCTGGTCATTTTTATTTGCCTCCTTTGTTTTCAACTGCCAAGGGAGTGACATCATCTCTCCTTCACAATATGGAATTATTGCAATGTGAAAGCTGAGTACAAGGAGGTCCACTGTTGGACACTGGACCTCACCTCTTCATTATTATTGTAGAGTGACTCACGGGGGAAAAGAAATTCAGACAAGCAAGGAGAACCATGCCATGAACCTACAAGTCACCAGCCTGATAAACTACCATCTTTACTGCCGGTCACAATGCTCCCATTAAACTCAAAGAGAAGAGAAGGTATGACTAATTCTTCCCTTTACCCCAAAAATAAATCACAGCACTGAGCTGGAAGGAGACACAGACTTTTCCAGGATGAAGAGTTGAGTTGGAGGCTGAGCCATAGGAAACATTTTGAAATGGAGCCAGGCAGCCCTGAGCAAAGGATTGCTGAACAAGATCCCAGACCACAACCTTCCATGAAAGCTGAGTTGTTAGAAGTAGCTGTTGGTACTTGCAGCCTCTGGTGTCATGTATGACATCTTCCCAGATATTACATATGCATTACTTTTGCCAATAAGTCACTTATTAATCCATTCTCATAAGCCCTTGTCCTTCAAAGACATTTACAAATTTTTCATGTTCAGAGGTCATTGCAGATCATCTCAAAGGCCATATACAATAATACCTTAGTGCACAAATGCCTCTGTTTGCAAACAAGTCCATTTCCAAACAAAAGGGTCCAATAAAAATTTGCTTCCATTCATAAACTCCACATCAGGTGACAAACACAACTGTGGCCATCTTCCCCACACAAACACAAATGCTGACAAAATTATAAAACAAATTAAGTTCATGTACTGAGGTACCACTGTATCTAAAATTCAGAGCATTTTATGTCCAAATATTCTGTTTGCATCTGATTCACTAAAGTTCAACTGTGTGCCCAGTGTAAGTAATGCTCAGGACATAAAAGGTAGCAAAAATCTTTTGAGTTTTGGGGCCAGAAGGATAGCAGATGAATATTATGATATTTTGTTGTGAGTTCTAGATTTCTCATATGTAAAATGGGAGCACTAGTATGTATTTTGTAGGATAAAGTATATAAAGAACCTATTATAATACTAGTGATGAACAGATATTTTCATAGTGATTGGGGTTAGTCCATAGCAGAATAAAATGCCTAAAGATTTGTATTACCTTTAGGCAGAAATAATATATTTAGGTGCACAGTGCAATGACATATACATGAAGCATCAAATTATTCGTTCCTCTTTAATTTATAGTTACTATTATGCTTATCTACTCCTGACAGCTTTTGAATGATGTATAATTTAGTGTGAAGAATCCAATTTGGAAAATTCAATACCAGGATGATAAATATTTAATTAATGTAAATCTTGGTGCTCTCTCAATTCATGCTTCAACTCCACAAGATGCAGCCCATTGCCTTGGGGCAGACATCTACCCTTTGGATGGGCTGCAGAGGATGGAGAAGAAGAGGACACTTTCTGAAGTGCCAGTCCCTGGGATTTCCATCCAGGTTCTATCACTTAACTATCATCCGATCTAAGGTAAATTGCTTAATGTCTCTGTACCTCAGATTCCTCACGTATAAAACAGAATAAAGATCTGGAAGAGATTTTCACACCCCTGTTCAGAGCAGCGTTATTCATAGTAGCCTGAAGATGGAAGAAAGCCAAATATCTATTGACAAGTGAATGAATAAAATGTGACATACACTTGTCATGGAATACTACTCAGCCTTAAAAAGGAAGAAAATTCTGACACACACTATAACATGAGTGAACCTTAAGGACATGATGCTGAGGGAAATCAGCCAGTCACAAAGGGACAAGCATTGAATTATTCCATGTGTACGAGGCATTTGGAGGAAACAAATTCTTAGACACAGGACGTATGATGGTAGGTGCCGGAGTCTAGTGGGAAGAAAGACTGGGAAGTTGTTAAGTGAGTGCTGAGCTTCAGTTCTGCGAGATGAAAAGAGATCTGGGAATGGATGGTGGGGTTGGCTGTACAGTGCTTTGAGTGTACTTAAGGCCACTGAGTTGTACACGGAAAACAGTTAAAAAAAACTTTATGCTATAAGTACTTTATCATAACTTTTAAAATGAAAGGAAAAGTAGAATAATAATATGAATTTCTTTATATTATTTTGTTGTTGCTGGAGAGTGAATTAAATGGGATAATGCTTTACACGGTTTACCTCAGGGTAAAATCATGGCGCAAGCTTGATGCAAGCACGCTCCCCCCAAATAAGGGAGGTGTTAAAATAAATAAATGAATAAATAACACCGAAAACTGGCAATGGAATTTCTTTAAAATTCACAGCTGTTGGCTTGAGCTAAGGTTGCCAAACTTGAACAGATTTGGAACTTCCCAAACCTGCAGTGAAATCACAGATAGGGACAAACTGAGGTGAGTTCCTTAGCAAGGCAAGACACTCGATCTGAGCCAGTGGGAGTGTATCTCATCCGGCCCAGAATAAAAAGAGGCAGCGGGAGGCTGCAGAGAGGAGCCACCGTGAATATGGACACACCTGGGAAGTCCTACGGATGGCGTCCCAGTGTGGTGGGAGGTCTCTGGGTGAGCCTTCAGCCTGCCTAGAGTCCAGTCTTCTGAACACAGCCCCTCACACTCAACCGGGCAGTAATTTTCCCTTATTATAGTGCTTTTCTCCGGCCTTCATTCAATTGGCCATGTCTTTTCCCTGAAGCTAATAAGCTTGGCAATGTTGCTCTTCTTAATGAAACATGGTGGCACACACAAGATTTTTTTTTTTTTAAAGAATATTTCCTAAACCAAGATCATCCAGAAGCCATCAGATTTATAGGGGCTATCACACATCAGGAACTGGCCAGGCCCAGCTGGGGCTACCTAAGGTCAGACAGCACCAGATTTCTCTCCTAGGACTGAGTCAATCTGCTCTTTCAGTTCACTTGCACCATCCTTGAAAATCTGGCCACACTTTCTCCTACTGATCTAAAATATTCCAGTTTTAATTAGTTCCAGGCCAGGCGATGTGACTGCCCCATCTGCACAATGCATTTGTGCCAATTCAAAGTCTGAGGCCGATGAACTAATATAGCCTACTAAAGACCTGTTGAAGGAGGCAAATGGAGCCACACCGCTGCTGGAAAATTTGCCTGTGGTGCCTGCCAACACCAGGGCCCTTGCCAAGCCATGCCTGAACCACAGCCTACTGTGAAAGGATTGCTGAGTTCCACGTTCTGCCCCTGCCTCTCCAGAAACCAAAGGGAGAGGGACCTCTCTCTTAGTTCATGGGACCCAAACTCCCCACAATCTGGGGGATGTGTCCTACAATCCATAACATCATTGACCTAGCATATGTTAGCTGAAGTCGTGGCTAAATTCAGACAGGGACTGAGAAAAAAATTAATACAAATAAGTTTCCTTCCCAATAGACAGCCTCATTGCCCCTAAAATACATGCAGAGCTAAGCCCTTTGAGACCAAGGCTCATTTTTAGCTTTTGCTTCTGCATTTGGTAGCCTAAGTTTGTGTGTGTGTGTGTGTGTGTGTCCAGATTGTCACTTAATAGTATTCCTTTTGACTTCTTGATTACAAAGGAAAAAATGTAGACTTTAGCAATGTATACATGTATGCATATATCTTTCTATACATAATTTGAATTTGAATTAGTGCACTTGAATTCAGTATACTCCTTTATATTATACTTTAACACAATATAAAAGTTTAAATTATAATCCCCATTTTATCTGCTAAAATTTCTTATATGAACAATTGTGCTCAATAGAATTTAATTCAGGTTTTACTGGCTGCAAGGCAGATGCTACGTTTTCCCACATTAAGTGCTCTTTAAAACATACTTTGAATTCATTAATTCCCTTATTTGGTGTCTGTATTGAGTCCTTACTATATATCAGGATAAATCCACTATTTGGCAGTGGACAATAAAAACTGAGTGCACTACACGAAGTGTTCTACTTCATGAAATGAAATTCTACTTTCATGACATTACTTACCTCCCACTATTTCATTTTGAAAAACAGGAAAATAAGTGTCTCCCAAATACTTATAATTTTCAAATGAGTATTCCTGTCTTATAGTCATGATTTCTCTTAGCTTTTAAGTCATACTTATAAACTCTGTGAGTGACCTTCGCTTTTATGGTTTCCACAATGCCATGCTTACATCATGGGAGAAACAGCATTAACGCGCACAGCCATGTCACCCGACAACCAAGTGACCAATTCCACAAAGGCTCTTTGGAGCTCATAATGGTTAGATCACACTTCTCATTTGGGAACTATACAGCTTCCCAGTGTGGCACATATGCACATTCGGGTTGAGATAGTAGGAAAAAGTACAGTCATTTTCACTGAACTGAATAAAACAAGCAGTCGCAAGATGGCTCATTGCAAATCTCTCTTGGAAGAAAAACAAAACAAAAGCTCCCTGTGCTTCAGTGACAGCAGGGAGACAGCATACAAGCCTCTGTCAAGTCAGCAGTCCTCTCGCTCTTCCACAGGCTCTCCAGCACCCTGTTGAATGCTCTAGAACACTGCCCAGGCCCTGGTTATAGGAATAAAATGCCAGGTTACACCCCTAAGGATCTCTTCCCCATGCCACGTCCAGAGCTTCATTTCCAACGCTAACACTAATCTTTTCTCTTAGCACTCCCTGAATACCTTCTACCAGCCTCTGCATTTCTGGTTGTTGAAGAACAATCTCATCACAAAGCAGCTTGTGTTTATCAGAAAATCAGGTGGGAGGACAGAAATATTTTGCTGAGATCAACCCATCCTGAGGAAGTAAGGTGAGCAAAAGAAAATTGGAAAGAGGTTGAGATTTGCCTTCACCTCCTCTGAATTAGCCAGACTTACCTATGACCTGCAGTGTTGACCAGGGCTGTCAGTTAAAGCTAAACACATTTCACAGTGGCTATCGGCCAAAAACATAAATTCTGCCAAAAACTAAACACTGCAGAAGGTCTGTCTAGTTTCAAAATATCTGTGCCAACTCTACAATACACAGGGTGCTGCATAACACTGGCAGGGCCATTCTGCAGGAAGAGGATCAGCTCTTAAAGCCACCAAATCCCTGGATTTGGGAAAGGGCCTTGGGACTTTTATGTATCTCCTGTGCAATTATAAAAGCTAGCTGTAGAGGAATGACTAATATAAAGGTACATTTGTTTTGGTAATACGCCCTCTGGATAGCTTCAAGAAAGGAAGTTTCCAGGGAGCCTCAGGAGCAGCAATGAAGAAAGCCTTGTGGTGAAGAACGGGGAGTCTGTGGCCCCACCTTGAAGATATTTAAGGTTATAAGTAAGGGCAGAGTACATGATTCTACGAAAGTTTAGCTTAAGGACATATGACTAGTGTTCCACTGTCTATTTTAAAGTTAGATGAGATCTAAGAATATCACATCATGGCATTAAACTTCTGTATTCTACATCCCAGGCATGGCATGGTGACATTTGGGAACAATGTGGGTATACTCAAAGACTTGGGAATGTGAGAAATGATAAATAAAAGGGCATACATTGTCTAAGAATAAATATATGGGCATATTTTACTGTCTTTGTTTAACAAATAATTTTAAGAGATTTCTATGTTGTAGATCCTGAGAATATAACAATGAACATTGCTCTCTAAGCACTTAAAATTGGTACAGGCAAGAAGGCTTCCTTTGTGAATTACCAGCCTCAGTCTGCAGTTCTACTCCAGAGAAGGCGACTTCCCTGCTACTAGGCCTTCAACTCCTAGTCGAACCCAAATGTCCTAGAGAAGTATTTTTGCATTTTTTTTACCCCCTTGAAAAGATCCTTTTGGGTTTCAGTGCTTTTCAAGGTGATCCAGTTTCTGCAAACCATAATTTTCACTTGCTGAACAATCCCTCAGGCCTCTTGTCTGCCTCACACATGGTCTTTTTCAACTTCTTTGCAAGATACTGCTGACACTCAGGTCCTAGCACTGTTTATGCGTAACGTTACACACGTTATGACAGCTAAATTCAATGTTCAAGGTGCCAAAGTGATCTGTGTAAGAGGGGGCTGAGTGAAATAAATGGGAGATATTGTTGGGGCCACATGTTCTTTGGAATCATGATCTCCTATAGCTATGTGTCTACTAATTCAAAAAGAGCATCCTTATCTAGCACCTTGATAATTTCCTTCACCAGAGTACACTGTTCGATAGGGTAGCCACCAGCCACCTATGGCTATTTAAATTTAAATTATTTAGAGTTAAGTGAAGATAAAGACAGTCAGGCCATATTTAAAGTTCTTACTAGTTATTTGTGGCCACTAGTTATTTCTACACTGGCATGTGGATGTCAATTGTGATATTATATGTGTATACATACCCTTATCTTATTCTTACATTTGATTAATATTTTGATAAGATAGAATTTGGGTTAAAACATTTCTCCTAAGGTTTTGAACATATTGCTCTATTCTCTTCAAGCTTACAGTGCTGTTTGAGAAATAGGTAGATCTTCTCATTCTCGTCCTTTATATAATGATTCTTCCTGCCCCACATTTAGAAATGTTTAAGGTTAGAAAGAAATCATTACTGTTTTCTAATTTCATGAACACATCTTGAAATACATTTTTCATTCATTACCCTGGATGCCAAACGGATCCTTCAATCTGGACAGTAATGCTCTTCGGTTCTAAAATTTGTTCTATACTATTTATTTGATAATTTCTTCATTATTTTCATTAAGAGAACTTACGTGAGTATCAATGTGTCTTTCTTCCTTGATGCAGTAAAATGATGTCAAATTAAATAGGCAGGGTATAGCACTGAGGCTGTCTCTGTAATTTGAGCTCCTATTTTAAAGCATGAAAGTTAGTTTAGTATATAAACAAATAAACCTAACTTAGGAGTTAGAGATGTCCACAATATATAATGGTTTAACTTAGGATACTTTGACTTTACAGTGGTGCAAAAGAGATACACACTCAGTAGGAAACGTACTTCAGGTTTTGAATTTTGATCTTTTCCCCAGCCAGTAATATGCAGTATGCTCCTCTCTCATGACTTCGGACAGCAGCAAAGAGCCATTGCTCCTAACCAGACACACAGTCATGAGGGAAACCGCGATACCCTACAATATATTGTGCTGCTAGGCTCCAATGCCCAGAAGATTAGGTGCATTTTCAACTGGTGATATTTTCCCTTGGGTCAATCAAGACATAACTTCATTGAATGTGAAAAACATCTATATTCTTATAAAAGAAAGACAAAACTTGGCCAATCATAAGCAGCCAAGTTTTAACCAAATCCAAGCTGATCAGATCTTACCCAAGTAAGGAAAACGCCTCCATGTGATGTATTAAGGTATTTCTGTGCTTTCAGGGTGTTTTCTGTCTGTATCTACTCACTGCCTTTGTTGTCTAGCAGGCTGTCTGAGCCTCTTTTGATTTTGCCTACTGCATGAATGGTTCTTTGTGCAAATAATCTCTGATATATTTAATTTGTCTAAAGCATATACAGATAGACAAATTAAATATATATTTATATATATGAATGATAGTCCTCATGTCACTTTGTTTAGAGTGTATTCTGGCCTCCTGGCATCCTGAGAGCAGGGCAAAGGGCAGAATTCAAGTCATCTGGCCAACTTTCATATCCCCACTCCTCCTATCCTGAAGCCCTCCGTATTCCTCTCCTTCACTCTCCCCTTCTTCTGCCCTTCTGGCCTCCTCACATGCTCCTAATACTCTGGGTCCAGACTTCCCTAGTCACACATCTTCAAAAAGGAAATGCCACATATTATGGAGGTAGGAAGAGAAGTGTCCACCTGGCTCCAAAGGCCATGCAGGGAAAGGGAAATTCTTACTGCTTCCCTCATTTTACAAATGAATACAAATTCAAAATATTAAATAAAATATCAATACATCAAGTTTAGCAGAATATAAAAAATAACTAATGGCCAGCCTTGACTTATTCCCTAAATTGGTATATTTCAAAGATGTTTATCTCTAATTATATATTTGAATATGATGCCAAATGAAAGTAAACATTTAAACCAATTTGCATATGTTCCTATTTTCTAAAATCACATTTTAAAATGCAAATAGAATATTATTCTAACTTAGAAAAAAACAGTATTTGTGATGTAAGTGAACAACAAATAAAGATCCCATGCAAAACTGAGTTTGGAAAATACTACTTATAGTTCTTTAAATAACAGGTCGAAATATTTTAAAAAAGAAAATTTCATACTGGCTGAGTTTCTCAGAGGCTTTTATATGCTAATTTGCATATGCCTTGTCAAGAGGTTACACATTCACAGTTTCACCATTAATCTTCTTCCCCTTCCCATCAGCACACTTGGAAACTCATTTATCTCATGACAAGCACGTCCATTCTCAATGCTATACTATAAACTACCTTCGTTTTGGAAGATCCACCCCATGTATTATGCCATGAGTGGTTTGAGGTTATAAATATTGTAAAAACATGATAATAATTTATCAACTGTTACAAGTGTCTTACTTACCTACTTAGTAGGACTAAGAGAATCAATTAAGAATTTCATACACTAGAAAAACAATCTCTTTTCCTAATAGCAAAAACAAAATGATACTTCACATAACTTCTGCAAGAACTGGTAGCAAAAATAAAGACACATAAAACTTTTTCAAGGTACTTAGAAGACTTGGAAAAAATGATAATTCTCTGTTACTAGATAGAAGTGGTAAACATACTAGTTATATCTAATTAGTTTTATGTGTAATATCATGCGAGTTACAATTCTTTTTAATAAAAGTAATAATGGTAAGGGAAAGATTTGATAATGTGGCTCTAAAGTACAACTGTAAGGATAACAATTGGAGAGAGCCCACTCAGAAAAGAAAATCATGAAAAGGGCAAAGAAAACAGATTTACAAGTCAGCTTATAAAGCTGGCTAAAGTGGGAACAGCTCACTAATGAAATTAACTAATGAAATTATAACTAATAAAGAAATGTTGAATTTACAGAACAGAATTAGGCTGTTTCAATGTATGCATTTATAAATATTACTTTCATACACAATAAACCTGTTATCATAACTAATTTAGAAAAGAGAGAAGATTATTTCATACACTCTCTGGGGAAACTAATTTACTTTTGAGAAGAATCAAGATGTTGTCCTTCTTCAGAACCCAAACCCAAAATTCACCAGATAGACTGAACAGTTAGATATAAAAGGTGAAACTAAATTAGAAATGGAGGAAAACAGAGGTGAAGGCAAATCTAGTGTTGGAGAGGAGGCATTTCTAACCATCACGTCAAAAAAGAGAGCTAGTGAAGCAATGCTCGAGCTTGAGGATCCAGAGAGAATCTTCCACACCCCAGGGGACTTCTTGAGATTAAAGGGTTGAAAAATCTGAAAGGCGGTAATCAATTAAATGATACAAAAATAAGTATAAATATGACTAAACTCATGACTAAGTAACAAAAGTGGAAATACAAATAGTACATGTAACAATAAAAGCCAATCTCAGTAATGGTCAAGAAAACACAATTTAAAAAAAAAATGTCATTTTCGCTGACAGATTAGATTTAAAAATGCTTAATTAATGGTGAATGAAAAATACATGACAAACATTCCCGGTGACAGAGTACATTGGTATGGCTTTTCTAGAAAGTAATTTAGCAATATATATAGCAAGAGTCTTCAAAACGTTTTTAATTTTTGGCCTGACAGTTTTTCTTTTAAGAATAGAGACATAAGATATAGTCAAAAATAGAGACTAAAGATTATGCTTGAAAATAATTCTTATTTATTAGTAAAGATTTATTAACATTTTGCATGAACAAAACAGAGAGAAGATAACTATTCTAAAAATGAAGAATAATCACATATTCTGAACAATGAAATATAATTCTAAATTTAACATTCATATTTTAAAAGAATGCTAGCATCAGCAAGAGTTATGCTAACATTTTTATGTAAAGAGGCAGGACAAAAACAAAACAAAACACAAGTGGAAAACACAAGTGGAAAGTCACAAAAGTTTATGATGGGATGATCACGAATACTCTTCAAAGAAGAATGGATGGAGGAAAACAATGTTGTGATGATTACCAATGAGGGATTAAAAATAAATTTAAAATTTTCAGCACTTTAGAAAATTACCTATTATTTACTTTTATATGTTAAACATTGGGTAAGCACAAACATTATATTATTTTACTTCAACATTTTCAACGTTCTATCAGTAATATATTTGCAATACAAACTAATAAAATTCATCTTGGGGAACTGGTACATATACATATGGCATCTTAATAATTTTTACTCCCCTTTCTCCTGACCTTTGCCTCTCTCGCCTTCCCTAGATCTCCTTCCCATCGCCATAGAGTCGACATTTCTTTTTCCCACCCTCTCTCTTTTATTTTGCACTTTAAATTGTTTATATTTTGGGTCTTTCATATTTGAGAAACCATGCAACATTTAACCTTTCTTCCTGAAATAGTAATGGCCTTCATATTACAGTGATACATCATGCCCATGTTTACAGCAGCAAATTTACAAAAGCCAAATTATAGAAGTGGCGTATACCCATTCACAGACGAATAGGTAAAGAGAAAGTGGTGTATATACACAATGGAGTACTACTCAGCCATAAAGAAGGATAAATTGGAGTCTTTTGTAGGGAAATGGATGGATCTTGAGATCATAATACTAAGTGAACTAAATCAGGCCTATAGAGTTAAACAATGCCTTATATTATAAAAATGAGTTGAGTAAATGAACATATTCCACTTGTAGTTTTAATCCTTTCCTAGTGAGGACCTGGGGAATGGAAGCTGAGATTCCAAAATGGCCTTGCCACTAACATAGGAGTCAAGGAATGAGTAAGAAGAAGCCCATGCCATCTAGTTTTCAGGAGGGAAAACAGGAGGATTCTAGAATACGTTATAAGAACAATAAATCATAAAATCAGTGTTGCAAATTATAAAGCCTACATTAGATTACTTCTATTTCTTTTCTTAGACAATGACTGAAACATAGAAAATACACATTTTTATCAAGCTAGATGAACAGTTGATATAGATTAGCTTATGATAATATCTCTTTCATGATTTTTTTTATTCTATCTGCTAATTGGTTATTAAGATCTTATCTCAAAAGCACATGGGCCGGTGAGATGGCTCAGGGGCTTAAGCGCCTGCCCGGCAGGCGCGAGGGCCCGAGTTCAACTCCCGGAACCCACATACGAAAAAGGGGCCGGTGATATCACTCAGCAGCACGGGCGCCTGCTGGAGCACGAGGTCCTAAGGTCGATCCCCCGGTACCCACAAAAAAAAAAAAAGCACAGCTTTCTTCACTCGTTACACAGTTGTCATACTTTTCTTCCATAGTCAAGTATTTTGTTTATTGTTGGTGATTTCTGGGTTGTTGCTCTTATCTCTTAAAAACTATTAGTATTTGAAACCAATGTGGAAGAAATGTATGTGTTTCCATTTCTTATGAAAATGTTGACATTTTAGAGAGCATCAAGCAATGGTAATGATGGTAGAACTGACTTGTTGTTGAAATAAAAGTAATTTTAATACATAATTGGAAGAAATGAGCCTTGTTAACTGGGAGAAGAGCTGAGATGCAGATCTTTTCTAAGGATGAAAGATTTCTTCAATTTCTCTGAAAAGCCCAGTCTTTACTCTCTTAGAGTAATCACAGTATAAACCCTATCAAAAATTTGTAAGATCATTGATACATTCTTTGGGGCCAAGCTTCCTTTTTTATTTCCACCCATCCTGAAATCAGATCTATTTTTGTGGGAGAAGTTCCATGTGAATAAACTAAAGACCAAATTCTCTTTTCTGGCTTATTTCTGTAGTTAGAGTTGTATGTTTTTCCGACTCTGGGTAACTCTGGGTTTGTTCATATAACCTATAACACTGCTTCCAGCAAAAGCTTTAGGTGGTTCACAAAATATAACAAAAGTATACAATTTCAAAGCTACAAATGAAGCACTGATACCTGGAAGAATGAATCTCTAAATGAACTTTGTCAGATCCGTTAGTAGAGCCACCAGCTAGGCAGAGAGCGCCCCTGGCGATCATCTGTGAGAAGTGCACAGACCCTTGTCATAGCTGAACAGGAATGCTGTTTCCAATAAATTAAAGCTTAGTATGTTGCCAAGTCCCATGGCTTAGAGGCTGGTGACCCTTGGGTTACCCACACCAACTCATGTTCTCTGTGGACCAGCTGCGCCTCATGTCCCCAAAGCAGCAAAGACATTCTGTCATCCAAGTCATGGCACCAGTGGCAGATACAGAGGTCCTCAGGGCTCTGCTGTTCACATCCTTTGAAGTTACCAGGTAGGGATTGTATCTTCCTGACTGAAATTTCAGAGGCACGCAGATGGCATGACAATAGTCAAAATATTGGTGTCAAACTTTTTACAATGGATAATTACCTCCACATAAAAGAAGGCTACAATTTTTGTGAATTATAGTCGTCGAGGTCTAGGACATTTATTCTCACTTTTTTCATGATTCTCTGATCATGAAATCCAGAATTTTGTGTAGTTTACACTCCAATGCCCATCACAGCCATGGATGATAATGTCCATAGCCTAGTTTAAATACTCATGAATTACAGTATGTTGTATATTTAAAAAATAAGCCAGGTGTGATGACACATGCTTCTAATCCCATCACTCTGTGAGACTGAGGAAGATCACAAGTTCAAGCCCAGGCTGGTCAATTTAGTGTTTAGTGAAACTCTCCCTAAAAAATAAATAAATAAATAAATAAATAAATAAAAATTTAAAAATTTGAAAGGGCCTGGGGATACAGCTCAGTGCATAGGTCCTGAATTAAATCCACAGTACAGCAAAAATAAAACAACCAAAAATGAAAAGAACTATTGCAGTTGTCTCTCTCTCTCTATTTGGTTAATATTACATAAATTTCCATCTGTTTTAGGTTCTAGCATTGAGTAAAAATACCAGTTTCATCTGTGTATACAATTTGCATATGTGCTTATACCTGTGTATGTATTATTCCCCCCCTCCAGCTGACTTACATTTTGATATCCATTATGATGCCTAAACTGCCTCTTTTATGAATCATGACACATGCACCATGTCCCTGGTCACTGCTGCTCTTTCTTTATCTTCTTTACAGTCTTTAAAAAGACTAGACATTAGACCAAGAAACCAGGGTTTAAGAGAGTGTTATTCTTAAGTACGATAGCTTGAAGATATTTCAAGGTAGGCTAGTGACATTTAAACAGCAAAACTAATTCTCTTCAAATCTCCTGGCCATGTCCCAATGTCACCACTGAGGTTGACAACACGTGCTTACAAAGCCTGTCACAGGCTTTTCACTGTCACTTCCAAAGGGCTCACTGCTCTTCTCCATGGATCAGAGAAAATAGAGTGAGAACTCACTGCTGTTAAACATGCTACATTCCTAGTTAATTTGTATTTCCTGGATTTACAAGGTACTGTAATACCCGATCTTAGCATATAAACTCCTTCAGTTCTCCACCAGAAACTGCAGTGTGCCTTACATTTGAGTTTTAAAATGGAAATTAATACCTGGTGCCAGGACACAGTCTTTGAGGTCAAAGTTGACAGGACAGGAGAGGTCTGCCCCATCCGATAGACTTTCCAGCTGGGTGTAGATTCCTCCTCTGCAGGCCAAAGTCAGCAGAGTTGGGAATCATAAACGGGAGGCCTGGAACAGTCCCCTCAACCTTAGGCAACTGAAATCTGGCAGGGAGAGTCTGACAGGCAATTCAAATAGCTCCCAACACATCTGTGCAAGTACGAAGGATCTAGTAGAGCCAGTCAAAACCAGCAGGGGAGTTTAGATAAAAAAGGCTGGAAATCAGTCCCTTGGCCCCAGCATTCCCCAACAGCACATGCTAAATGCCCAGGATAAGACCAACTACTGTGCCAGGTAGTATGGAGGAAGGCAAAGGGGTTTATGTGCCTCTGTGCCCTTAGAAAATTTAAATAAACTTGGTCTGCAGGCCAAGGGGAAGACAGAAATAACACATTATTTGGGACTTTGCTGTCACCCTGTATCCCTCTAGTGCTTTATTTCCTCAAGTATTATGAGCAGTAAAGGCTTAATTTTTGGCTAAATACATCAAGTCATGATTTTCAACCCACAGGCCCTTATTACGTTTAATAATTATTGGCAGAAGCAAAGTAAAAAGGACAGAGAAAAAATGGTTAATTTTTGAACTGTTTGAATTTGAAGGGATATTTTAAAAACTAAGAAATAAGCCCAGAACTATAATAACAACAAAAAGTAATAGACTGAAATGGCTTTGGTGAAGAAAGACAAAGGAGAAGAACTTTATAACACTTTCAAGACTAATGCTGAAGAGGGCCTGTGGTTAAAGAGAAAGACTGCAGTAGGCACTAGGGCTCTGAGAGCAGAAAGCTAAATTTCAAGAATATCGTAAGCTGTTTGTTAAATAGAGCAATCATTAAACAGTAAAATATGCTAATTTAATGATTAAATAGTCTTTAGAGTAATTAATATTCAAAACTCATTGCTTCCTGATTACTACGTATTATACCTTCTAAGTCATTTGTGTTGTTTTATCTGTCTCGTGGAAATGCGACACAGTCGTGACTATTCTGTCTTCCTAGTGACATCAGAACAATAGACTAAAGTCAGCCAAGGTGACTTTCCCATAAAATTGGCAAAATCTAAAAGTGCAAGTTTGGTTTTTCATTTTGTTGGTTGTCTAGACTTAAGAAAATGAATATGGGGAGAGTATTTTAACGCTGATTAAATGTGAAACAAGGACTCAAGAGAGGAAGGGATGGGGGAGGAAGAAGGGGAAAAATTAAGATGTGTTATGTACATGTACCAACTCCCCATGTTGAATGTAATCATTATGTACTGAAAACATGCACTAATAAAAAACACATATACATATGTGTCGAGTTTGCAATATTACCTAGTGAATTGCACAACACATTAGGGAAATTTCTTCCTGGTATTTGAAAACTTTTATTTGAATTAGCAAAAGAATGAAAAAGTGGAATTTTGGTTATATGGTTTTCATTTACTTAACTAAAATAAAACATCAACCATCACTCATCTTGAAATTCCATCAGATTCATCAATTGCAGTTTTAGGTTGGCTATGGATACAAGAATTCAGGAAAAAGTCGATAATAGTATTCTATGAGATTCAATTGGCAATATGAAATTGACAATAAAGGATATTACATATTTAAGCATTATTTATCAGTTATTTGCTACACGATCTTTATATGGATAAAATTTGTAATAAGCATATACAAGCATATACTAGTGCATTTTTCCAGAGCTGTTTATTAAATACTTACAAAGGCACCATAGAGTAAAAGCCATACAATATTTTGACAGTGAAATATGGTGGGGTGAATTTGGGAAACTTAGTGATGAAACTGTAGAAGTAAAACTTAAAACCATAGTTGACATGCCTTGAGATTAGACACAGAAAGTCCCCTCAATAAACCAATTGCAGGACCTCTGTGTGTTTGAAGGCAAGAGTGGAATAAAATTTGGTGAAGGTTCTAGTCAATGAGAAATGAGAAGAAATGCGGGCTTTTCTTTCATTTTTTCTCATCATATCTTTACACAAGAAGAACTTGATTATGCTTTAACTAATAGACCAAGAAACCTGCCAGCAGTGCGTGTGGTTTGTTAATTTGCAAGTTTTGTACGTAATAGAGATAACAAGATGGAGAGCCCCCTCCTTCTTCTCTCCCTACCACACGGGCTCACTCACATCCACATTCTGGGAGTGAACAGAAAACACAAAACACTGTTGCTATGTGTGAACAGGGAACAACTCTGAGGCCCTGCCCCGCTCTCACTCTTCAGGATGACAATCAAGAACCCTAAAGTTGAAGGCAAGTGTCTGAGTCCAGTCCTGCCCATTCTTACAGGGCTTTGCTTACTGTCAGCCTGGATGTCTCTCCAAAGTGCTTCCAGAAGCTGAAGGTTCTAACATGCAGGACCTCCCTCCCCCGTGAGTGCCATTCATCCAAATCCCCTGTGTACTTTAATACTAAGCTCTGCATTGTTTTGAGCCACGGAGGACCAAACAGCCCAGCTACTGTCTACTCTCAGTGACAGAAAACAGCAATTTGACGAGAATTAAAGATAGGGAAATTTCTCTTCTTACGATTCAGGCAAGGATCTACACATCCTCAGTTAACTTCTCTTTCTCTTTCTAATCTCACTGAGTTAGCCTATCCTCTATACAGCAGATAACTAAGATAAATCAGCTTATAAAGAGAAAGGGTTTATTTTGGTTCCCAGTGTGGGAGGTTGCAGTCCACGGTCGGTTGACTCCATTTCTTTGGGGCCTGTGGTAATGCAGCACATCATGGTAGGAGCTTATGGCACAAAACCTGCACACATTGTAATGTGGGGGGAGGGGGTCAGCAGAGAAAGAATGGAGAGTGGTATATGGTCTGTGTTTTCTGGTGTTCAAATATGCAGTGCCTGGGATCTGCATCTGTCAGTCAGCCATCAGTATTCATTATGTGTGCACCATCAGGCAGGCACCATCTAACCACTTGAGATCCCTGAAGAACTGCTCTTGAGGAGTCCATGCTCTAGGAACAAGGCATTTGCTATATGTGCACATTTATAGTGCATACATAAATCATGAAAAGGAAGAGCAGGAGAAGGAATTATAGTTAGAAAGGTAGGCTATCTGTACTGATCTATGTTCCCCCCCATTTTTGAAATTTTAATATTATTATGGACTTTTTGTTGTGGCCTTTGAGTCTATGACCTTTTAAGGGAGGATCCTGAGTTCCTCTACTCCCTCCTCCTCCATCCTGGGGAAAAAGGAAGGCTGAAGTGCATAAATCCATGGTCAGGGTACTTATTGGACCAATGGAAAAGGATCTTTACCTAAATCACCAGGTTCAATTTCTCTGGGCCTTTACTCTCTCTCTCTCTCTCTCTCTCTCTCTCTCTCTCTCTCTCTCTCTCTTTCTCTTTCCTTTACCTGATGCTTCTGTAAAATGAGACATGGGTATCTGTTTTAGTTACTGTCCTCATTGTTGAGAAAAAATATGCAATACCCAAAGTTAAAGGAGGAAAGATTTACTTTGGCTCACAGTTTGTAGAAGTTTCAGTCCATAGTTGGTGGGCTCCAAGGCAAGGCAGTATGGCAGAGGGGCATAGAAGAGGAGAAACTGTCCTTGGCAGGGCAGGCAGACAGTAGTGAATTAGCAGCCTCCCTTTCCCTTTATTCCATGCAGGCTACAAGTCTATTGGTTGGTGTCACCCACCAGTATGGGCCTTCCCATTAACCACACCCATAACTATGCTAAACCAATCAGTGTACTACACACCCTAAATCCAGGCACCTCCAAAAAGTTCCACCTATGAGTGCATGAGGCTTTGGGGCACATCTAGATATAAGCCATAAGTGTATCTCACTTTAAGTTCATGTGCTTCTCTACCCTTTAAAGGGTGGATTAGCTCTGATCTATTGTACCTTGACATAAGTTTCCATGAACTCAGCTAAGTCTATTTTTAATACCATCTATATACTGATGATTCAATTAGGTAAAACTTTTTTGAAGACTTAGGGAAAAGAAACTCAAAAAATTCCTCACATTAATTTTTACTGTTTTAAGCCACTTACACTGTCACTAGCCAGAGAAACTAAGTGCATCAATTAGTTCACTAATGTGAACAGTAGTTAGCTCTCTAACATTTGTGCACTCATTTCCCATATTGGAATACACAGATGGTTTGGTGGGCTGCATAGACTTTACAACTTGGCAGAGCCAATCAAGGCAACGCTGTCCTCTCTGATGAGTGAATGATAAAGGAATAAAGCCCAGTAAAATCACTGGCTACTGGTGGTCCATCAAATACACAAAAGCACTGCTGGGGATTGTAGAATACCTCCTTCGCTCTAAGTGATACGATATATGGATGAAGTTGAGACTGATGGGTGGGAAGAGTTAAGAGATACGTAGAGAAGTGGAGCTAGAACCCTTATTTAAAAAGTGCCTGAAATGTACTCAATCTCTCCACTTTCTAATTTGTATAATTCCCTTTCATATTTTAGGTAGTTTAAACTATTTTTTTTCCTCTTACTACTTGAACCTTCTTTACTGATGTTCAGCATAATGTGACATTAAAGCTTGGAAAAATATGTCAGTAACTCAGTACTGTAAGGAAGAGTAAACACTTGCCTGGTCTCTTTGTCTGTCTGCTTTCCCTCTCCGAGGACCATTCTGATTCCTGGCCCACTCTCATCCACTTCACCGGAGAAGATGTAACATTCTCCATTTCCAACATTCCTCTCTTATTAATTCTTCTTGCCCTGCACTGCGCAGTCCCTGTACATATTGTCCAAATAATCATTCAATTTCCCTTTGGAGTAGGAGGGGAAAAAACAGGAGGGAATAGGTGAAGAGGATTAGCCATATGTATTTTTTTAAAATTATCAGAAACAGTTGAACAGCTCAAGTCCACCCCTTTCCTGTTAAAGAATATTAGTTGATGATGTATATTTGGTGTATTTTTCTGACATGTGTTTTTAATAATACTGATGATGACATGAAAACCCCCCAAAGTTGATAGCAAACAGAAAAAATGCTAGTACTGACCAGGATTTTTCTCCTCCCTAAAGCCAGAGAGTACATTTTTAAGATGACCTGGAGTCAGTCTCTGTCATCAAAATCTTGCTCTTCCGAACACTGTTCTGCTGAGGACATTTACTTTAAAGAATAATTATTCACTTCAAAAACTCTGTCTATGCCTTTACTATGGGTTGCAACCATAAGAATAGAAATGGTCTTATTTTTACTTGGGATATTTTCCCATTATTTGCTATACCATACTAAATTGTTCAGTGTCTACTTCCATAAGTTATTATTCTTTTCACAGGTGAAATATTTTGTCAGCTGTGACTAAACACATAGCCATGTTAAGAGAGGTGGCTTGGTTATCTGGGAAGTTAAAGGGGAAATTTCCAAAAGAAAGGACGCTAAACAATGTCTGCCTCTTGACATGATCTTAGAAGAAGTGATCTTCAACATTTCCTCCTAATTCTTCCTAAAATGTTCCCACTTCTAGGCTCACCCAAGCCCCATTGGTCACCTATTACTCTAGTCTGCTGTGTTCTTTTCTGCAGCATTTGGGACCTGGCCTTCTGTCTCATTTACCCTAGGAGAATTCTGACTTGCCCTTTTCACCTTTATACAACCATCTTTTATAGTACAGCAATAACTTAGATTAACTTAAAAATATACGAAGCACAGGTGTGTATTTTAAAAATTCTTAATGCTAGTTTACTGTAAAAAATATCAATAATAGAAAAAGAATACCCCAAATTCCACATTCCAAAGCTAACTGTTCCCAATTCCTTTGCAAATAGTTTTCTTACATGAACATATATACCTATATCTAGGTATATATGACATTTAAAAATATTCAATGTTATCTATTCCAACATAATACATAAATGAATATATTATGCATATCATTTTGTAATCTACATTTTCATTGCTACAAATAAATGGATTTGCTTATCAATAAATTTATGTAAACTTTATGATTGTTAACAATTATGAGAGAGCCACATATATTAATATTTCATAACTTACCAGCAATAAATGGACATTTTATGTGATTCCCCAAATTTTTCTTCTTATGAACATTGCTGACATGAACATATTAGTGCTTCTCAATACTTTTATTCATGTAGATATTTTTAAATTTGAAATAACAGCTTTATTGAACTAAAATTTGCCTACCACCCAATTTACAAACTTAAAGTATAAGATTCAACAGATTTTAGCACTTTGACAAAGTTGTACAACCCTATAGGTAATTTTTGTCTGGGATACATTTTCAGAAGTGTAGTTTCAATGTGCTAAGGTATAGATACTTTTTAAAGTTTTTCAATGCATATCCAGAGAATTGTACGAATGTATACTTCCAGCAGTAGTAGATGAATCGGATTACGCGTTATCAGTATTTGAATGTCATCACCAGGACTAACGACTGGAGGGATCTTGAAAATGTCGTTTTTGTTACCAGTCAATTACCACTCAACATGATCAATAGTAATCACTACTGTACCATTATTTAAACCACTGTCTTGAAAAGAAAACAAAATTATGGATGTTATCATGACCTGCAAACCTTAATGAAATGACATGAATTACTACGAAATGATAGTTGACTTAAAAGGGCATCAGGCAGAGAGTTCATGTATATTTGCAAACTAAAATCATAGCAAAAATTGAAAATATTTATTTTATATAATTTTATATCACAGATTCAGTATTAATAGCCAATGCATTCTGATTAACCCAAATAGGAAAGCCTCGACTGAATTTTCTCTTTGGTTTCAAGCCTATATTTCTCTCCTAGTGAAGAATATATGCACTTTAAGCTATATAATTATGCGATCCAGCTCCTCCAGCATCCAATTTCCACCCCCCCCAACCTTCCTACTTCTGTTAGGAGTTCTGCCATGTCTTTTTTCCAGGCTCAACATATTTGAGCGGTCCTTCACACATCAAAATCTTTGTAACGTTCTCTAGTATCTCTGATTTCTGTTTGTATAAATAAAACCTGGGCTTCATATCCTTCTTGGAACACTAGACAACTGCTGGTTTCCTTGATACCTGGGTTTTCCCATTTCTCATTCACTTGCTATTTTATGACTAATTAATATTTCTAAGTTACAACTCTGACTCAGCTACTCCACATATCACATGGTATAAATGACTCCCGAGTGCTTACCGGAATAAATTCTAATCTGACCTGGCACTGAATGTCTGGATACCATTGTCCATTTCATCTGTCCAGTGATGCTGTCATACTCTTTCCCTCTTCTCCTCTGGGCACATTATCCAGCCTAGCTGAATTGGAGTATTACTGCACTCTAGGCATGCTACACCCTGTTCCTAGTCTATGAAGATTTCCTCCTATTATTTCTTGTCCAGGACACTTCCCTTACTAACCTCCCAGTCCCATATCTTCATTATCTACTCTGCCTTCAAAGCTTATTTTGTATTTTAATTTAGAAGCGCCAAGAAGCCTTCAACTAGCAAATTTCTACTTTTTACTCAGTCTTCAGACAAAATCTTGGTCTGTTTGTGCTGTTACAATAAAATACCCACAGTTGGATACTTTACAAAGAATAAAATTTATTTAGCTAGCAATTCTGGTGGCTGAAAAGCCCGAAAACCATGGTGCCAGCATCCAGTGAGGACTTGCTGGGAAAGTCACAACATGATGAAAAGTAGAAGGGAAAATGAGTTGTGTAAAGAGAGATTCAGGGGAGGTACCAAGCACGTTCATAAAAACCCATTTTCTCATGTAGAATTCCTGCAAGACAGTGTTAATCCATCTTAAAGACCTAATCACCTCTCTAAAGGCTCCACCACCTCAGTACCACTCACTGCTTTGGGGAATTAAGCCTCAACTTAAGTTTTGGTGGGGACAAACCACATTTGAACCATAGCAGATATCCGCAGTTATTTGCTTCCTTACGTCACACCTGTGATGAACCAGTTCAGCTGTTTGAGAGCAGAGACTGTTGCTCCAGACTCTTTCTTCTATTACGCACAGCCTTAAGTAGAGCAGTTGCCCTAAAACACCTGCTGGGTGCCAGGGAGGTAGGAAAGTGTAGCTGGGGAGCCCAGTAGGCTACTGCATATTAAAACTTGCTTTAATATTTTGAAAAATGATTTTCTCTCGCAGAGAATGAAGCTAACATCACATTAGGTATTCAAAATTATGTGATGTAATGTATACTTTTAGAAATCTCAGAATCTAGGAAGTGATCATGGGTTTCCCACAAGATCAGTTATTTCTTTGACGGAAACTTTTTATCCCCATTATCTGCTTTTCAAAGACCAGTGGTATACTAATTAATGCTTTGCCTCATTATCTTCTATAGCAATTGAGAAAGCTGTTCAGGAATTACCCCCCTACAAAGTAGCTAGCATGCATAACTTTCAGTAATTTTGGTTTTTCTGAAAAGAAACAAAAAACTTCCCTTTAAATTTTATTAGTTTTTCCTCAAACTCTCACTTCTCAGAGACTTGCAACAGCTTGCCTTTCATAGCTGGCATAACCTAAGTTGAATGAGTCTAAAAGGATAAATAATTTCTTCTATTAAGCTGTTCCCCCAGCCTCCACCCCCAAAAGAAGAATGAAGTGTATAAGGTAGTTTAAAGATTTATGATTTTTTTAGTTTGGGCGTTTTCTTTAGTTCTCATGCTTTTACTCAGATTTTGAAGCTGTATAACAAATTTACTACTAGTGATATCAAATCCTACTAATCGGTAGACTTGGATTGATCCATTTTTCAAGGCAGTGAATTGAATAAGAGTTTTCAGTCTTGGGTTAATAGACTTCGTGTCTGTGATACTGTTTTAATTCTGATTCTAGGGCGTGCCGCTTAACTACTGAAGAGCATTCAGTGTCTCCACCAGTGTCCTCAGGATCTAGCCTATGTGTGGCTTGCTCGCTCCTTTGATAGTCAAGCCCTTTCCATCTTTGCTTCCAGAGAGAAAGACCCAAGCATGCAATGCCAGTCTGTGGTTTAATTTAATCCAGTAAGCAGTCAGGAACATTGTACATTTGTTATTGGCTATAGCTGAGTTAGAGTTGTGACTCAGAAAGAAAGAATGAAGTGGGAAACGCAAGCCCTCTATGAAGGAGGTGGACACATCGTCATCTCTCCTGGTATATTTGTTCGAAGTGCCACTTCTAGTGCTCTAAACCCTACTCAGCCTCGAAGTTTCCTATTCAATGCACGGAACAGTTCCAAATGATGCCATCTGGAAGGGACAAATTATTTCCCTTCAGACATCCTACAGCACCAGTGGTCTGAGCCTTCCCTAAAGCATTCAGTTTGTGATTGCTTTGCTATGTATCATTGTCTTACATGATCATTTAATGGGTTTTCAATGTATGTTATTTGTTTCTTCTATTAGATGATACATTTCTCGAGACCTGTGGTTATATTGCACACATCTTTAGAACCAAGTGACAAATTCACCTAATGAATTTAGTGTAGATATATAATCAGTACTGAGCAAATATCATTGATGCAGGATGAGGCACATTTGGGAAATGATGGCTGCTCAGTTACCTCTGGCCCCCTCTAGTGATGTCCGGAATATAACATCCTCCTCCACATTCCTCTTTCAGCCTGGCTGTTGAAATTTTCCAATGATCGGATGTGATGTAGAGAACAAATGAGCTATGAGCAAGAAATAATAATCATAACTACTACACCCTAATGCATAAATGTTTCCTTGCATGGCAAGATCTACTAAAGACATTCTAGGTTTTCTCACTGATCCAGTCAAGTAGCGTGTAATCATTGTTCTCTGGCATTAGATATGAGGAGACCGAGGCACGGCAATATCAAGGGACTTGATTAAGGACACAATGTGCCTTGCCCTTTGTTTAGATTAGGCACTTTGGAGCTAAGACTCTGGAGCAGTTGGGCTGTTAGGCTGATGTGCTTATCCCTGAATCTTATTATAGGTCTTAATCAAGAATGTATGGTTTTGACAAACACATGGGCATAGCAGATAGTACTTAGTTTAAAAAAAAAAACTGAAAAACTACATACAGTCACAGAAAAAGAAGCGGACAGAATCTTGTTATCTTGTGCTCAAATCTGCAAAAGAATTATCTAAGTCAGAGTAGGCTTTATTTCACATGACTCTGTCCATAAATAGGCGTGATTAAAAGTGATTTTCATAGTAGCAACATATGTACATTCTCATCTGTTAGTATCACAACTTAAATTGAAACAGTGCCATTTAAACTAGGAACATAGTTTGTAATGTTAACATTAGCACTGATCCCATATTGTAGAGAATCTTATCAGTACACAAAGAATAAAGCACATCAAAGAACACTTTTATTTTTTAAAAATAAAAAATAATAAATATCTTTCCTAGCCTATGTTACCTTCATCCAGGGATGTAAAAAGTAAATAATGTGAGTCGTATATGAATAATGCTGGATTTTCAATATAAATTTATTTTGGAAATATACATTGTCTCTAGCTAGATAGCACCAGTGTTTTTTGAAAAACAAAATTTTGATCCCCCACCCCACATACATTATTATTAACAAGAGGCATCTGGTTCCCATTAACATTGAGAGGAGAGATCTATCTTAGAAATTACAGTTTAAGTTGAATTGTAGGCCAGGAAAATTAGCCTTTTGCCTCACGTGCATTTGTAGTTATGCTAATTAGCAGCAGGGATTAAGTCTCCCAGTCTCTCTCTTTCTTGCTCTCGCTCTCTCTTTCTCATCTCATAAAAGAAGCTATAATTAAATAATATGAAATGTTCACCGTATGTGGGGCAAGTATGTCACATGTGCATGTCAGATTGAGAATACAAGTGTGTGTGTATGTGTGTGAAGACAGATGGGGGGAGAGAGAGAGAGGGAGAGAGAGAGAGAGAGGAGAAAGCCCTTGAAAAAAAGCCCTCTTGTTGCCATTCACAGCAAGTGCTTTGTCTGCTATAAGGACATCAGACCTTACAACTTCTCCATGGACTTATAAAAACTACTTTTAGGATTATTGAGGTGCTTGGAAATTCAGTCAAAAACTAAATGATTTCTCATTAAAAAAAAAAATGGAATTTGAAGGGCTGAGTGAGAGGTGTCCAAGGGGAACTAGCCAGCGGCTGCCAAGAGCTGTAATGTGAGTGGAAGGCAGAGCGTTTAGTGCCCAGAGCCCTGAAGTCCAAGCAGAAAGACCAGGTCTGCAGCCTCTCTCTGCCAGAGGCTTGTTCTGTGACCCTGAGAAAATCACTTAGGCTCCCTGAGCCTCCTTTTCTTCACCTATAAGTGATGATATTTATTTCACAGGACTGTGGTGAATATTAAACTAAGTAAAACCTTCTCGTTGCACTGCTATCCAGAGTGCCCAGGCCCACAGGATGGTTGGATGCTCTCAAAGCCTATTTGTTGCCCTTTTTGGTTCCTTTTGGCTTACCTTGGGAAGGCTCCCAGTCTGTCACCTGCTTAAAATACCTTCACAGAGCCACATTATTCTTACATAATGGCAGATCCTGATCACCTTAGATGAAGTCAGATAAACACATCAGAAAATTCAGTTCCACCTGGACCTATTAAATAATGGCTAGTTCATCTACACTGTGGTCCCCTAGCCAGAAGGACAGTCCTTACGAAGATGGATGTGCCTCTTCATTGCCAAAGAAGGAAGATCAAGTTTGAGTGACAGTTCCTACCTTCTAATGGCCTTGAATTAGAAAGTACAGAGAGTCTGTGACTTACAATGGTCTGACTTACAGTTTTTTGAGTTTGCAGTGGTGCAAAAACTATACACATGCATTTAGTAGAAAGCGTATTTTGAACTTTTATTTTTTTTGCCAGGCTAGAAATATGCAGTTAGATTTTCTCTCATTGGTGCCGGATAGCCGTAGGCAGCTGCAGCTAAGTCAGTCACACAATCAAGACTACACAGTGCAATGGGTTGCTGAGTTATCATGGCAGCAGGTTAGGTGCATTTTTGATTTAGGGTGTTTTCAATTTACAATGAGTTTATTGAGATATAACCCATCGTAAATCAAGGAGCATCTGGATTTTGTGTATACTTTCTTTGCTTGCTTTCTTGCTTCCTCCCTTTCCTCCTTATCTACCCCTTCCCCACAAAACACATAAGTAAATAAGAAGAATTTGGTTGTTGAAAATGTCAACTGAGTTTCTTTTCTTTAATACACACAGAAGTTAAGTAGAGAAACAGTGTTTCAAAAAGCAGGACTCTTGTATTACAACCCTGATCATGAAGTCTTATCGTCATGGCTAAAATCTGAAACAAAGCACTGAAAGCCCTGTGACCAGCTACACTAGGGTAGGGATCAAGGGAGAAGAAAACTGTTCCACGAAAAGCTCATTAGACCTTCCCATAGGGAAAGCTTTGTTATGGTCCCATAACTACATGCCATTGAAACCAGTGGCTCACAAAATGTAGAATCGATGAAATAAGGCTTAGTTCACCCGCTTGCTTCACTTAGACTTTGGGTCCAGGAGGGAAATGAGCTCAGGAAAGCAGCTGAAAGAATAAAAGAGGTATCCAGGAGAGGTCAGATGGAAAAAAGTAAAAGGTCAGAGTAACAAGTTCTTTTTTTTTTTTTTTTTTTTTTGTGTGGGTACCGGGGGTTCGACCTCAGGACCTCACGCGCCAACAGGCACCCGTGCCGCTGAGCGATATCACCGGCCCCTTTTTCGTATGTGGGATCCGGGAGTCGAATTCAGGCCCTCGTGCTTGCAAGGCAGGCGCTTACGCCGCTGAGCCATCTCACCGGCCCGAGTAACAAGTTCTTATACAGCAAATGGAAATAGAAATTATGCCATGGCAATATGGAACAGGGCATAATAAACCTTGGCATTTCTATCATACATGAAAATTGTTACACCCCGTGCTCTGCAAATCGTGGTTGTGAGAGTTCTCTTGGATGAGAGCCATTGACAGTGTTATCTTTAGAAATTGTCTTCAGTAATCCAGGGGTGGGAAGCAAAATCTTAAATAGCGTTTTAGGGTAAAGAAATTAGTGTTGACCTAATGCCAACCGTCTGCCAGACTCCATGCTAAATGCTTTCCATTTTGTTCAATCCTTAACAATTCTGTACTTCTGAGATTGTTACCCCCTTTTGCGGATGAGATACCTAAGTCCTGGCACGGTTAAATAGTGTGCCCGAGTGAACATAACCAACCCAGACCTGGTTGAGTGTACTGCTTATTTCCTCCCTTGATAGCCCAGGTTCCCTACCTGTGAGTGAGGAGGCCTCCAGATGCATCCATCCCCTCCAGAGCCTTCATTGTCTTATCAGCTGTGGGGCAGGATCAGGCCATCCCCACTGTGCTCTGTTTAAAATCCTTCTTCACTTGCAAATTGTTATTAATCTTTTCTGCCCTCTGAGGGCCATGGCAAAGAAATCAGAAGCAAATGTGAAATGGCCCTTAAGGAGGAAGAAATTGCTTATCCTGGTGTTCACTTTGCTGTGAAAAAGAATATTGACACTGAAACACTCTGGAGTTGATGAAGGGCTGTAGGAGAATTGTAGCCCAGCCATCTATCATGCACAGGGAGAGGACAGACTCATCGTAATCATCCCCTATAAAAGAACCCCAGGCAGTAGATATATAAATAATCAGGAACCTGGGGCAGAAGCCAAGGGACCCAGAGAGAAAATAGCATCTACATTTTTAAACAGATGGAAGACAAATGAATAGTTTTTGGCATGGGATTGCAATGTATTTATCATATAATTGGTTCATGGGGTTGCTTTGAACAGTTGGCTTGGTGGGGAAGGAAGAGCTGGGGGATGAGGCTGGATAGAACTATATTTCTATCACTCTCAGAGGCTGCCATACTCTTCCCGAATGGAGTTAGGTGATTCACAGCCTTACATTTAGGAAACACCTGTAATTGACTAAAGGGCTAATAGTTAGGTCCTGGGGAAAAAGTATTCTAAGTGAAAGGTGTTTGTTATGGCTGGTGTCCCCTCAAAGCCTCATGCAGTCATAGGTGGGGTTTTTCAGAGGTGGCTGGATCTAGAGTATGTGACCCTGGGATCGATTCACAGTGCAATACTAGGATCAAGGGCACTAGCATTAAGGGTGTGAGTGCTACCTGTCCTGAGTAGCCTGGATAAGACATAAGAGATAGAAAGAGCTGTGGTTGTCCCTTGTTTGTTTTTGGTTTGCTACCTTCTGCCCACCATAAACTGTTTCTTTTCTGCGATGCCTGTCTGTTATGCCACCCTGCCTTGGAGCCAGTCAATTATGGACTGAAACCTCTATAAACTGTGAGCTAAATAAATCTTTCCTCTTCTAACTTTGGGTGTTGGGCACTTTGTCTTAGCAAGGAGCAAAATAACTAAGATGGTGTTATTGTTTTGAAAGATATGTAATGGAAAGACAAAGAAACATTCGCTAAGTGTCTTTAGAGTATTATGGTAAAGTTAAATCTGAACTTTTGTTACCATGTATATCATCCTTTCCTGTTACCTATATTTTCCAGTGCTGTATTCCTGGCATTCCTAAGTATTCAACTCAGGCTTTGCTTATTTCCTGGGCATTTGTTGCACATGAATGTCTACCAGACAACATGCTGGTGTTACCTATACTCATGCCTTGCCTTCCCCATGGAATGGAGAGATGGACATGAAGAGATCATTGCAGGATGTTGTTAGGAGTCTGCCACAAGGATACACAAGCCCAGAGTCCTACAGAAGCATGAAAGAGAGGTGCTGAGCCCAGTCTCTAAGTCTCAGGAAATGGCTTCCCCAGGAAGTTCTTAAGTGCCCTCAAGAGTGAAGAGGGTGAATAGGGATAGCAGTGATGATGAGGAGGAAAGCAGACAGAAAGAGATCATCATCAACTCAGGTGCCTGGGACATGGGAGAGATGAGAAATGAGAGTTTTCCAGGAATGGGAAGTTCTCCAAGGAACATGTCTTGACAGGCTCCACTGTTCAGTTGCAATTCCTAAAACGGCTCCTGTAGCCCCTGCCACACTTGCTCACTTGCAAATGTTTCGCTGTGCTTGCTATTAGCTTAGTCTCCCTGGCTTGGTTTTGAGCCTTCTGAAGAAAGTGCTGTGTCCCTTATCAGAGCATCCGCAATATTGTCTCAGTACCTGGCAGATTCAGCCTGTGTGTCCTGATTGAGCTCCACCTGCATTTATCGTCAGTGCAAAGGCACAGTTTGAGCAACACCAACGGAGGAAACCATTCAATAAAATGGGTCTCCAACTTGATTTTGAAGTCCCAAGTATTACTAGAATGAAATGCTGATTATACTAGTCTGATATCACTGATTCATCTCTGAACCCTGATTAACCCCACAATAAGGCATGCATTTTTTATTTGGACAGAACGGGATTGAAATTGACTTTGGCTTTTGCCAACTGAGTGACCTTGAACAATTTTCACTTCTTTAAATACTGTGGTTCATACCTGTGAAAGAAGGGAAGACTATATACCCAAAAACTTGCTGTGAGGATCAAGCAACTAAAGGATTAAAATCACTTTGTAGTGTTTGGCATATGGGAGACACTCAAAATGAGCTGGTTGTAATTCCTCAGCTCTTTTCCCTTCCTTCTAATTTTTTTCCTTTAATGACTGTCTTGAAAGCCGCGTGGAAAAGAGAGGTGAATAACTAACACAGCATCTGTCTCAGCGTGGCACCTACCCTGCCCCGCTCTAAATAGAAAATTTGCGATCCTTACAGAGTATACCTGGGAGATATCGCTTTGGGTTCCCAGGTGAGAAGATTGAGATCATTTGCCTCAGGCTGCACAGCTGAGCAGGGGCTTACCTGGAATTGGAATCCAGAAAGTTGATTTGCATGGATCTGTGAAAGCCGACTGCTAAATTTTGAGAAATGACATAAGCCAGTTGTTAAATGGAGCTATTGTTAAAAATAAAATTAAATAAACTTACAGTTAAATCCATTATATTAAAATGAAGGTGAAAATTTGAAAACTCATTGGTTCATAATTATTTTCTACATTTTATTGCAATCTACACCAGGGCTCAACCTGCTGGCTAAGTTTGAGCACCTCCTCTTTTTGTAAATAAACTTTTATCAGAGTGCAGCTATGCCCACTTGTGGAGGGGCTATGACTTGCCCAGGGCTTTTGATAAGAAATCTGACTCAGTCAATCTAACATTGTGATTAATAAGATGGAGTCAACGCTTCTGGGATTTAGTTCAGGCCAACTTCTAATGTGGCAAGGGTGACTTTGCAGAAGAGATTTAAGTGCTCCATCCCTATTTTTCCCAGCTGTACGATGCTACTTTGTGCCTTGGTTGTTGGTAGATTAAGCAAGAAACAGCATCCAGAGGCCTTAGAAAAATCTGAAGCACCAGACCTAGCACAATACATGTTGGTTATTTTTGATAGTTTGGACCTTTCCACAAGTTGATGGTTCAGAGATATTCCCAAGATTGGCAAAGGAACTAAAGGAGAGATCAAATGAGTTTACTAAGCACAGTGGCCCAAATTCAAACCTAACTCATTCTGGCAGTAAAATCCATGCCACTTATAACATCCAAATGACCGAGTACCTTCCAGGAGCCTGGCTCTGTCCCCAGTTGATTGGATACAGGGCTTTGAGTAGGAAAACAGAGTAGCATGAAGAAAGTTATTTGAAGTATGCTATAGAGGATTTCTCTTCTTCTTCCTCCTTTTTTTCTCCTCTACTCCTCATCTTCTCTTCCTCCTCCTTGTTCTACAAAAGCAGGGAGAGGAATTTGTACTAAATGTGGAATATGTTAAGGAGCTATCCAGAAATTTCGAGCAGTACAGAGACATGGTTTGCTCTGCCATACTATGTGGAATCGTCTAATAAGCAACAGTTGGACATATTGGGTGATTAATCAAGTGCTATGTTTGCGGGAGGGTCTAGCTCTTTCCTGTGTTACACATCAGGCCCCATGGCTGCACCTCTGTCAACAAGTGCATGGCTCTGTTGGTGGCATCTTGGCACACACCGCCTTCCAAACTACACTTCCTGGAGGCATTGTCTACTCTTTCCTCTACTACTACATCACATCAACAAAGAATTCCCAATTATAGCACCTTAAAATCTTTTCCTCCCTCTCCAGACCTTCACTGTAGCCAGTGGTCAGTACAGTGTAGTGATTATGACTCTGTCTCTGAACTTAGCAGACCGCTTGGGGAAGAGTTCCTGCTCAGCCAGGTCCTGGCTAAGATACCTTGGGCAAGTTACTTGAGTACTCCTCTGGTGCTATTGAGGAATTACAAGAGTTAATACTACTAACATGCTTAAAACAGCCACTTGTACATTAGAGTAGTGCAATAAATGCCGTTGTTTCTGGTGATAATGATAACAATAAAGACAACAGTGGCTTGCAAACCAATGCCTCTGGATCCAGATTCCCCTCACTGTAAAGCAACTTTCACACTGATAACTGTGCGATATTCCAAGAACACTTGCTTCCTCTCTACCCCACTCTTCCACAACATGCCACCTCTCAATGTCTCCTCTGCTAATTTTGCCCATGCTACCTTAGGAATGCTGCTAAACATTCACTACCAACATTCCTCAACATATTGGCCTCGTGAAACAGCTCTGGGAACTTCAAGCTCCCCGCCATCTCATACTTCAACAAGGACCAAGAATGTAAGGTCCCTAGAACATGTCTCACTGTATCTGTTCAAATTCATGTTTCAAAAGAAATTTCTATTCCTTAGATAATTAGAGGCCACCATGTTCATGTCTCCTCTTCCTATCACTTTTATCCCATTAATTTTTAGCTCTTTCTTTTTTTTCTTTCTTTTATTTGGCAGCACTTGTGTATTATCACCTGTGTGTTATTTGTTATCAATGCATATGCCCTCTTGGCAAGACATTGGGTAGACCGTTTGACATGCTTGTTATGGTACCACCAGCCCCTGGAAGGGTGCCTGATTACTAGTATGTGCCAAGTATTTGCCAAAGAAAAGAACAAAGACAAAAGAAGGAACACATAAAGCCATGTCTCATACCTCTGTGCTTTTCCCCAGCCTACTAGTCTCTGATATAGGAAAACCTTCCCCCAGCTTGTCTTCCCTGGAAATTCTGATTCATGCATCAAAATCTGTCTTAATCAGCAACTCCACATAACACCTCCCTTGATTTTCAAGCTATGGTGGAGCATTCTGCCTCTGCTCTCTTTGTGACTTGGACATACAATGATCTAAATGTGCAAATGTTTAAAAAGTTGTCCTACAGGAATACACTAAGACTCTGTTGGGCAGGGACAGAAGTTTGATGGAGCCAGTACAGCCTCGTATCAGCATTTGTAGAAGCCTCAGCAGGCAGTGGCTGCAGTGAACCATGTTCATATATTGCCTCAAAGATAACTGACACAGTAGGAGGGATAACTGTCACAAGACAGGACTGGCTGCCCACACTGCTCAGCGGTCTTGACCTCAAGGATCTGCTATTTTCTAGCAGAAAGATCATAGTAGGCAGATGTTAGTGGTGGCATATGGTAGTGGTTGGTAAAGAACATTCTGGAAATGTCCTGCAAAATCAGCCTGAGCACCAGCTTGCAAAAACCTACCAATTCTATCCATCAGCCTCTTGTGTCTTTTCTTTTCTAGGTTCTGAAAAAGCCAGAGACTCCAGAAGAATTCAGGGCAAAGCAAATTATGTGCCAGGAATGTCTCTTCTTTCTTCAAGTTAGTCTTATTTTTCTTCACATATCATGTGTAGAAAATAGGTTGAAGCTGGGCATGATAGCACACACCTTTATTCCCAGGACTCTGGGAGGCTGAGGCAGGAAGATCACAAGTTCGAACCCAGCCTTGGCAACTTCACAACTTAGCAAGACACTGTCTCAAAATAAAGAAATATTTTCTAAAAAGGTTGGAGTAGCTCAGTGCAAAGGTCCTGAAATTGATCCTCAAAAAAAAAAAATTGGGGAAAATAACTTTGGAGTACAAAACTTCATCTGACCTAGTTGATAAAACATTAATTACAGAGTTGAACAAAGAGGAGGAGTCAGAGGATAAAGACAATTGACAAATTATGAACTCTTCACAGTTGAGAAGAGTTCTGACCATATAAAAATCCAACCATTTTTTCACACTTCAACTCTTGCATTCTAGCCTGGATTGAATAGGGTTTCTTTTTTGGTGGAAGGGAGTTCTAACTCATGTATGGCTTCGAAGGAAACCTATGATCACACTCACAGACATGAGATCTCGGTCTCCCACTCTTGTCTTCAGTTAATCTCTTTTCCCCTTGATTTCTCTGAAACTGATATATACTTATATCATATATACGTTATATATATTAATTTAGCAGAGACCGCTGACCACCTTGGATTTTTTTTTTAAACACAAACCACTAGGCTACAATCCCCAAAGTGCCACTTTTCAGCCGGCACTGGTCTCCCTAGTTGCCAGCTGCCAGCATCTTGTAGCAGGGTGGGAAGAGACCATCTGAGAGGGTACGTCTCCAGACAGTTTGCCAAATCAGTGAATATCGCGAGAATAAAAGACTCCAATAAAAGACGAATTCTCACTCAAATACAAAGAGCAAAAGAAAGGCATTTCATGCAGACAGAATGGGGGAAAAGTCCCATTTTTCTCTTGCTTTCTGTTCCTTGTGAAAATCCGTTTGAGCACAAAACCATGAAAACAATAGGCCCAGCTGCAAGGGCAATAAGGCAATTTATTAGGGAGATGACAATTTTAATGAGAAACACTTGCTGGAGGAGAACAAAAGGGCTTGCTTGGTCAGAAAGATCCTCTCGAGTCTCTTCTGAAGTGCATGAAAAAGTAATTTCGTTTACACGTCATACTCTGAGCAGAGGAATTTCCTCAGACTCCAGATGTTGTCCGGCGCAGATGCTGAACAAATGGAACAAATGGCCTAAGAGTTTCAAAAAAAGAAAACAAAAATTAACTCAAGGGAATTTTGTGAGTTCTGTGGCCAAGAAAATCTTTAGCAAATAATAGGCTTAAGAAAGAAAAGCTGAGGTCAACAATATGTTCTGGACCTATGAAGCTATTCATAATCATCTGAAATTAACTAGGGAGATGAGTTTTCAACTAAGAAAAGTAGAAACCTGTAAGTGTAACTGCTGTATTCAGATTTCTTCATTGGTCTTCTGAAAATGATCTCATAAATATTGCTTTGGCTGGATTCCAAAAGTGATTAAAAGCAGTATGTTTGTAGCTTGAGATGTGAAAATCTGAGATTATTACCTTACGGTAGTAATTCAAATGCTTCCAGAGAAAGGATTGAGCTCTCCTCTGAGGAACATTCAGTGTGTCTCCATCCTGGGCCAGCACACACAGGTGAGGCTGGGACATCACGGGACAGCTTGGACAAGAGCCAAATCAAGGTCCCTCTCCTAGCTGACTGCAGGGGCCACGGCTCTCCCTGGAGAGGCCCTGGAAATTCCACACGGGCTTTTCCAACCCAGTTCATCTCTCCCCAGCTCTGACAGAGGCCCACATGAGTGGCTTTGGAAGGTCACAGTGTCATGTAATGTGGCAGGATCCAAGGATTAATTATTTGAAAATATAGAACAAAGTAAGCCTCTAATTCAAGCTTCAAGGTCTATATGTAGGACCAAGTCAAAGGCATATTTGGTTGGGAGAGCTAACAAATATGCAGGTGCACAGCATATGGGGCAGCTGCGGACAAGAAGATAGAAACCTAAAGGTTATTACTGCTAAAAGGACCTGACATGCTCTAAATGTTTTGTCAACCTCTGGGTTATTGCATTGGAATCCAAGCCCCTTGCCGTCTCCGCCTCATGGTCAGTGTCGTCATCTCAACTCTGTCTTCGTCCATACTCTCTGTGTTCTGGTCACTATGAAACCTGTGCATAACCTCTAATCCTTACCTATCTGCAGAGCAAACACTATTTCCATCTCCACTCTTTTAAGGGATGGGACACAGAAGATCAGAAAGTTAGATGTATTGTTCCAGGTCACATAGGCTATTAGTGATGGAGAGGGTACCACAGCACATTGCCATACCTCCTGGTCCCCAGCAGCTCATAATCTGCCTGTGTATAAATTTGTGGACCACACTGGCAGCATGTGCGCTCAGTAAGGGGAGCTCTGTTAACCGGGAGGACCAGACACACAGTCCAATATTTAGAGATCTGGCCAGAGTGCTGTACCAAAGAGCCACACTCTACAAACCTTGACATGGTCTTAAAATAAACCTCTTTAAAGCAGTAAATCATCTTCCATCTCTTAAGCAGATGGGTGGTAAACAAAATCAGTGATGTAATGTGCATACATATATCAACCCAGTAGTTGAAACGTGTGTAGGGATCTTTGGTCTGTCAATGAGACCGAGTAGGAATGCAGCCAGCCAAGGGTAAGGCTCCTCATTATCCTGCATCCGGATGCCTTTTGCTGTTGTCTATTTGCTGACAACTGGCACTGGCTCAGTAACTAGGCTGAAGGGGACAAGGATCAAAACCAATTAACACATTCCTTGCAATGTTTACTGCTATCTACAGTAAAGACAGCATCTGAGGAGCTCTGGCAGCTGTTGCATTTACAAGCAAAAAGTAGCTCTTCCAGTGCAGAATTCAGGTGACCTTGAGTCAACAAGTGTGACAGCACTCCCAAGAGAAAAGGATAATCGGGGATTTTTATCCTAGAGTGACTGAATTCTGATCAGAGTTTTTCAATAGAGGAAATTGACTAAGAAATAAAATTTCACTAGTCTTCATGTACCTAGTGCTTATGAATGGATACGGGGGTGAATTTTGCTTCTGCAGAGGCAGAATCCAGAACAATCATTTCAAACTAGAAAAATGAACTCCAATATTAATGGCTACCGGTTCTGGAAGGCCTTCTGTGAACCAAAGGTTGAATTATTCATGTTACATATGTTCCCTTTTATTCTTCTTGACAGCCCTATCAGGAAGTTGGTGTTTTGCCTTTGAGTACATTAAGAAACTTGCAATAAGACAAATAATTTGTTCAAGGTTATCCAGCTGGTCAGAAATGGACTTGGAGTCATATCAGGTCTGTCTGACCCCAAAGCTGAATCTATTTTTGAATAAAGTCAAAATCCCTTGCTTGTTTCTCTAATCAACCAAAATGACTTATTAAGAAGAACATCTGAACATCAAAGGTTTAAAGGGGGAATTTGGGGATGGAAACAAAGTTGTTTTGAAAAGATAAGCTTAAGTTTTGGGTAACTCTAAAATACCTCAAATAAGAAACAGGGAGAAATTGGAGGTAGTTTATGATATGGAATGAAAGACGATCCATTCTCTTCAGAAAGTGATTCATCCTTCCAAAGGAATCGTACCCCAAAAAAGCCATCAGCATCTTCCTTCATCTTTTTTTTTCTTTTTTACCTGGTATTACCTATGCATGTCACCTGCATTCTCAATTCCTTGTTTCAATCTCAGTTCTTACTTGCACTACAGGCAGCATGGATAAGTAATGGATTTAGACTTGGAAAATATGTTTCCGATGCACAGATGTGTCTTTGATGGGACCGAATGAGCTCAAGGAATGGAAGCTGTTTTGGGAAGACCTTTAGAGGCTTCAAGGAGATAATTAAAAGAGAAATGGGAAGCCTGAACAGGTACAGCAGTTCTGCATCTCTGCTTCTCCAGAGCTTCTCTTTCATTTCCTTTATCCACTGTGCTGCCCAAGAAGCTATTAGTTGAGAGAAATTAATATAGCTCTAATATGTTATGTCCTTATTATTTCACCCTTACCTTGGTGAGAGGTTTACTAGAACCCAAGCCTCCATTTCTCCACATATTCTTTGTCAGGAATATGGCTTTTTGGAATCAGAATCTGAGTTTAAATCTTAATTTATATAATATTTCTTAGCCTGTGAAGTGAAAATAATGAATATATTGTTTACTTTGATATTTAAATTCTACATGATGTATTTAGCACTTAGCTGATGCTTAGTCATAGTAAATAATACTTCACTTTTTATCATTTTCCTTCTCCAGATAGTTTCCCAGTATGACTTAGTTAAGAGAGTCTCAGCCTGAAATCCCTTCTTCTAAAAAATACAATATAAATGACTCATTTATTATAACTTAGATGATCACAAATGCACATTTGTAAACAGAGGAATTATAATTTTGCATCCTTTAGTATCTCCTTGCTCTTTTCTTTTTGTATAAATATTCATATGGATATGCATACCCACCAAATCTCAACTTGCCAGCAAATGTAATCACTCCGCAGCTAACACAGTATCTGTTGCTTTTGATGAAAGACCAGTATTAGAAATCTTACAGAAAGGGTTTTCATAGTAATTTTATATGCATTTTTTAGGTTATCTAGGGATGTATAGTTTAGTAAGGAGAAAAGAAAGAAAAAAAAAAAACAGAGAATCTGAAATAGACTCAAGACAAAAAAAAAGAGTAGAGTAAATAGCCTTTCTAGCTCACTGATCCAAGTTATCTCTGCCTTTCATTGTCTTTAAACTACTTTAGAGCTCTACATTCTAGAAAAGTGATGACATTACATAAAACCCTTATTCATAGAGATGCAAATCAATTATGTTTGGCAGAGTTCAACCAACTATCACCTTATGGACAGACCCATTGTACATCAATTTGTAAACTCAGTTTACAGTTCCTAATTGTCTGTGTACTCTTCTGGTCTTTGAAATCTCCATTAAACCAATTGCAACATTTTACTTGTTCTCTTATTAATTAATGAGTTAATAAAGTCTTTGACATTTATTTCAGACCTATTTGAATCACCATTATATTGATTCTTTTTTTTTTTTTTTGTGGGTACCGGGGGTCAACCTCAGGACCTCGCACCAGCAGGCTCCCGTGCCACTGAGCGATATCACCGGCCCTTTTTTCCTATGTGGGTTCTGGGAGTTGAACTTGGGCCCTCGTGCTTGCCAGGCAGGTGCTTGCGCTGCTGAGCCATCTCACCGGCCCCTATATTGATTCTTAAAAAGTCTCCTTTAATAGTTTTAAATACAATTTTTCTCTTCCAGCTTTAACGGGGGAAAAGGAGCAACAGGGGAGAAAACACGTTATATATAAATATTAAAAGACATCTTAATATTATCTCTAAAGAGACATCACAGATTGCCGTTTTCACCTCTAGCAAAAATGGAAAGCATAAAGCTTGGGAAAATCTCCATTTAGATCTTTCGGTTTATAAGGGACATGCCGAAGATTCAGAAAAGAAAAGAAAGAAATTATAATAAAGTGTGGGGGTATAGCATCAATTTAAGAGATTTTGGATGTGTTTTGAGGGTTTATTTTGTAAGTCAAGTATTTGTTCCTTCTGATAAAACAGGCTTCATGTGATTTGTTGTAGGGCCTCACTAGGGCATAGCTTTACAAATGTTATTAGGAGGTGGGGCACATCTGTTGGAGTTAAGCAGGAGGGTTGAGGATAGGATCCTTAGGGAAGGCAGACAGCCAGCCTTGCTGTACTTCTTTCCATTATCTATGATGTCCCTCTTGGTCAATGATATGCAGCTGAAGGAACTGTTTGGGAGAAATGAGACCCAGGAGAGAGCAAAAGGAAATTCAGCATCATAAACTAAGAGACGCTTTTGGTCCTTCCAACCAATCAGAGGAAAGTAAACAGCGTCGCAGTGAGAATACAATAGTTCTATCTGGAAAAGATAGCATATTCCCAGTAATCTAGTCTTATTTTCAGAAATAGATAGCTAAAGAACTAATCATTCCTTAATATACTAACACACAAATATAGAATTTAATAGAATTAAATTTATTTAATGCTTTAAAAAGAAATGTAAAAGCAATCATATGTCTATAAACAGAAAATGATGATGGTATATGGAAAAATAACAAAGAAGTGGGGGTAAAATTTTCTAAAGAAAAATATGTAAGTCAAAAATTCTCAACTTGAAAAATATTTTTGTAGTTAAAGAGAAATGACAGCTGTTTTCTAAGCAGCAGTAATAGTAACAGGAACTGTATAGCATTATTATCCCTTGAAATATTGTCTTTCTTTTGTTAAATTCAGTATGTTAAACAATGCTTTATACAGTTGACCATGAAAAGTTTACAAAAACACATGTATTTGTAGAGCTATTCTTTCTGGAAGGCTACAATACCTTGTATAGAAAGTATCTACAATTATTAATTAAGGTAAAAATATATAATTATAGCTCTCATATTTAAAAATGAGATTATCTATTTATTCAACAGTAAGAGGAGCAATTTATTAAGGCTTTAATATGTGCAGGTCCTATGCACAAGCACTGAAAGGATGTGAAAAATCCAGGAATAACCAACCAATTAGTAGGGATGATATTTATATCTAATGCAGGGGAGGGAACAGGGAATTTAAATATATTTCGGGGAAGAAATTTAAGAATATATATATAAAAACCTTAAAGATACATTTTTTATCTTGCAGTTTTCACTTAGTGGAATTTGTTCTAAAGAAATGATTAAGGATGTGCTGAAGGATTTGTTTAATGTGATTTAGATTAAAATAGGAAAATAATAAAGAAGAACAGCCCTGTGGGATTACTGAGAACATTATCATATATCTGTTTGATAGATTGAAGCATCCATTGGAGAAATGCTTTGGAAAAATTTTTAATGTCAAAAACAAAGCATAAAGCAAAAAGAAGTTTCATAATATATTTTAAGTGGAAAATAGTCATTGTAATGTATGTGGATGTGTGTGGATGTGAATATTTGTTTATTCGAATTTATTTATTTATTTCTGGACAGTTATGTTAAAACATTTGCCAGGGGGAATTCTAGAAGACACAAATATAGATTTTTAAAAATTGCTTTAATTTTATTATTTTACTTTGAAAAGTTTCCATAATTATTACAGCAAAAAAACAAATAGAGTGGTTATGCAATGTATTAATTATTGTTACTCTCCTATTAGCCTGTTTTGAAACTTTTTTTTATTTTTTATTTTTTTGTCTTTAAAATAAAAGAAATGGAATGGATTTTGTCTGAACCACTCTTTCTCTCTCCTCTCTCTCTCTCTCTTATATGCACACAATATTATTTTCCATATTTTAACTCATTTTTAAGGTGAAAGAGGAGCTGGAAGGAATCTGTAAATATCTACGGATATCCTTGATGCTTAACATACATTACTAAATTCGAGCTTTATCCCAATCACATGAATAAGGTAATCTTGTTCATTCTAATAAATGGCTAATGGTTATTAACAAAGTTTAAATGACATGTCTGAGGATACTGCAGGTAAGTGTGGAAGAAAGATTTGGCCAGTGTTGTGTCTCCAGAAGCCTTTAATTTCTATTGAAACCAGAAGATTTTAAGTAGCTTGGATTCTTCAGCCAAAAATTCCTAGGCAAGCTCCCAACACATAGTAGGGACTGAATCAATGTTGTTTTTTTTTTTTCGTTTAGTTATCCAAATAGGAACTCTATGGAATTGTTTTAATTTCCTAAGCCATCTGGCATTTTGTGGAAATAGACATTTCAGCTGAGTCAACTGAACAGGCTTGGTGGGCTTTTGACTCACCTGCAGCAGTCTCCAAAATGAAGTACACATAGAAGAGTAATCTCGATCAACTATTAAACAAAGGCCCTAATGCTGTCCCTGCCAAAACACTTTGCAAGGTGGTTACCAGGGCAGTAGAGGACATACAACAGGGTAGCTGGAGACTTCTGGGAAATACGGAGAGAAAGAACCAGAAGACAGTAGGGGTTTGGAAAAATGCAAATAAACAAGGTGAAGCCATATCCAGTCTAACAAAGACTGGGTGACCTTGAAGCATTAGAAGACTACAAGTTTGTAGACCTTGCTTTTTATTTAAATAACTTAATCAGTAAAATATTCACCTGAATCAAATATCAAAAGAGAAAGAATATGTAGTAATGAGTGGTGTGTATGCACCTATCACTCTATACTTAGGATCTATCTAGCCTCTGCTATCTTTTAGAGGTTTGTTATACCATTAAAAGCAATTGCGTATATATATTCAAACATATATATATATATATATTCAAGGTAGTGCAAACAGACAGAAGTTTCTGTCCTTGACCTGTTATTCCAGGAGGTGGATAGATGATAAACAGAAAATAAACTATACATACTTGGGTGGTGTAAGTATGGTCATTTCCTAATGTGGTGATCACTGGGTTTGTTGGCAGATGTTCTGATTTTCCTGGTATCACTTACGTGCCCCCTTTGAAGCTAGACATAGCCAAGAGCTCTGCTTTGAGTAATGAAATGTCTAAAGTGATGTGTGTCACATATAACAAAATTTTCTTTAGGCTGTACATAATATTGAATACTCTTAATATTCTAGGTGACCTCAAGTGACAACAGATGAGAGGGAGAAAGACATAAACATACATCACACACACACAATCTTATGTATTTTCTCAATATCTGTAGGTCGAAGGAAAAGGAGAGTACCTTGATCATTGAAAGGATACAGAAAATGAGATAGGAAAAATTTAAACAATGCACAAAAGGTCAACATCCTGGATAAGAAAAGCCCTGAAGTCTGAAGTACAAACTTCATCCAGAAAAGAAGGTCAAATCCTAATTTTTCACTTAAAAGAATCCCCACTACTTCCCATGTGTAACTACACTCCAGTTATAGGAAATAATAATACATGTGAGAAAATTTTGATGTAGATTTCTAACAATTGACAGCAATACTAAAAACCTTACTTGAAAAGTCAATAATAGCTAACCGGTATAAATCCAAAAGAAATGAAAACGTACATTCATACATAAACCTGCATGTTTAGAGCAGGTTTATTCACTATTGCTATGACTCAGAAGCAACCAAGATGTCCTGCCATAGTTGAACTGATCAATAAACCATGGTGCATCCAGACAATGGAATATTACTCAGAACTAGAAAGACATGTGCTATCAAGCTACGAAAAGTCAGAGAAGAAAATGAAATGCCTGTTACTAAGTGAAGGAAGCCAATCTGAAAAGATTACATGCTGTATGATTCCAACTATATAAAATTCTGGAAAAAAAGTGAAACTATGGAGATGGTTTTAAAAGTTATGCTTCATAGGGATTGGAGGCAGCTAGAAATGAATGGGTGAGGCACAGATGATGTTTTAGGGAGGTTAAACTATTCTGTACGATAATGATGCATACATGTCATTATACATTTGCCCAAGCCCACCGGATGTATGTAACACCAAGAATGAACCTCAGTGTAAACTATGTGCTTTGGTTCATTGTGGAATCTCAGCAGAGGTTTATCAACTCTATCAAACGTGCCACTCTGGCGGAGGATGTTGGTATTGTGGGAGGCTGTGCATATGTGCATATGTGTGGAGGTAGAGGGTATACGGGAAGTCTGCACCTACCTCTCAATTTTACTATTTTCTTATAACTGCTTTATCTTTTAATAAAGTCTACTAAAAGTTAAAATAAAAACAAAAATATATGCTTCTGAAACTTCTCTAAACTTTTAAAAAACAAATGTTGAGCAATCACGCATTAGGAAAAATGAATATTCTTTATTTTTTTTGTGTGTATGGGTACCAGGGATCGAACTCAGGACCTCACACACCAGCAGGCACCCATGCTGCTCAGCGATATCACTGGCCCTTTTCTCGTATATGGGTACCAGCAGTCGAACTCAGGACCTCGCGCTTGCCAGGCAGGCGCTTATGCCACTGAGCTATCTTACTGGCCCTGAATTTTCTTTACTTCATAAAATGGTTCTAGTGGGACTAGGCAGTGAAAGATTATATAGCCAAACATATATAGGAAGGAGAACACTATTCAGTCCAAAGTCAAAGCTCCCAGTCCCAAACTTTCCCTAATACCTTAAAGTCAGCCAAGAATTGACTGCATAGTCCTCTACTCCTTTCTCAGAGATTGGAGGGGCAAATGAACACGGGCTGAGATTTAGCGATAGAGACAGGGTCAGTCTCTCAGAGCCAGGAAGGAATAGGCTGGGTTTGCCAACTTCTGGCCATCTAGGTAGAGCTGTCGATGCACCATCAGAGCTCCAGGTAGAGCTGTCGCTGCACAACCAAAGCCTCAGCCCCTTGTTCTCCTTTCCTCCTTGGACTCCAGAGGTCAGATCTTAGATCTGTGGCAACTGAGAAGCCATGAGGGGAGAGAGAGGTGCCTATAGAGGCCACATATTCTTCCAATCCACAGCCAGGACTTCTCCTTTCATCTAATACCCAATCCTAATAGAACAAATACCTTCTCAGGTAAAAGTAATAAACCTCATTTTGTTCTAGGAATAGTCCTTTGGGATTTCTGCTTTTGGTTTCAGAAAACTCATATAAGGAAAATTAAATCCACATGGCCTGGAGGGAAGGAGATAGGCAAAATAATTAGATAGGACCTGATGTCTAATGGCCAGACTAAAGATAGGAAAGAGGGTTTTCAGTTTGGGCCAGAAACTCTTTTGTTCGGTGAAAACAACAAAGACTGAGCGATGATTCACTTCCCTGTCTGTGTCCGGTTCCCAGGCTTTGCCTTGCTATGTCTCAGAGGCACTGGTCCTGTATTTAATTTTCTCTGGGCTTCATTCTCTCTTGGCAAATGCTTCATCCCAAGTGTTCACCATTCGAGCTTTAATATAAATGTATCCTCCATAAATAGAGGGGGCAAGACTAGAATATCAAAATAAATTTCTAATAGATAAATTAGGACAGTACATATGCACATAATTATATACATCTATGAATATGATTTTTAATCAGATAATTCTTTTTATGGTTCAATAAATTATACCATATATAGCTGATTTTTATCACTTATAAATTTGAGCTGCCTTTGGAAGCTCATTAATATTAAGACCAATTCCTAACTTTTAACACCATAATGTAGTGGTTAAATGCATAGCACCTACATTGTGACTGACTGGGTCCCAGTGGGTCACAGCCTAGCTGATCATTGGACAATTTACTTAATCTCACTAGATCCAGGTTCTCCAATTTATAAAATAGATACTACAGTAGTATTTAATTAGTAAGTCTCCTCTGAAGTCTAGAGATAATTCATATATGGTAATTATCATGGTACCTGCAATATAGCAAATGATTCATAAATGTTACTAGTATTGTTAGTATTTTTAGTTCTTCATGAGTCCATTCCTAAACTATAATTGGGATAATGTTTATACTTACATCATAGGCTGCCATATGTTTACATGAGATAACACCTGTCCAGGTAGCCAAAATATTTTCTGACTCATACTATGCATTCTCTAAGAATTAATGACTTCTTATCCTACCACACCTTGTTCTTGGCCAAACAATTCATTAGTTTTTAATATGCTTTGTCTGTATTAAACAATTACAATGAAAATAGTTCTCATAGTAGAAGGACCACTTGGTTTTCTTTTCCTAGATCTCTCTAAGGCAGTGAGTATTACATAAAATGTCAACTAATAACAGGAATAACACTTCTTACTGTGGGCTTGAATTGAGGAAATGGCCCCTATGCCAAGAATGCACTTCTAACCCTAAATCCTTTCCCTGGGCACAGCCCTTCCCATAGAAACAGGGTCTCCAAGAATTAAAATGACTTTTCCTGGTTTGAGGACACAATTCACCAAATGTAATCAGAAAAGATGATTTTAATGTTATTAAGCTTATAAAAAGAATTTTATAGAGCCTCAAGAACTAGAATCAATTTTATGTGCTTAATCTTGGCAATGCAGCTAGATTTGTTTTACTAGTTCTTGGGTTCTGTGACCAATTGGTTTAGATTCGTGAAGCAAAAGCAGGCAAATTGCTTATTTTTTCTATTGTAAGTCAAATATGGCAAGATTGACTAGATATGACAGACAGACTCTATTAAATTTAAAAGTCTAAGTGAAGCTGGCTCTTCCAATGGAAAATCTTTATAACTTGAATTGTGAATGATACTGTCATCAACCATAAATGAGAAGGAATTTAGAATGTAAACTCTTTTACAGGATCATCCTTTCAAGAGCTATAGACTGGTGCATCGGTGCACTAAAATATCTATTCCAGAGGGACTTCACAGAAAGAATCTTCTATAATTAGATTACTCAAATAACTCTCTATAGTTTGCTGAATGTCCCTGTCTCAACTGGCAGAGTTGAGGAAAGGTTATGGCCAGACTGTCAGGTGCTTCATTAATATGTCATAGTTGAGTCTAAGTTTTACCTATACCTACGGGCAATTTTTTAAGAATCCTTACAAAGTAGAGTCAGGTAGAAAACTAAAGTCAGTAAGTCACAAGAGAAATCTAAATAGATCAAAGAGACAGGCCAGATAAAGCATCAATATTTAAACCTAAAATACAAACCTGGAGCTCATAGATTTGGGGAGCTAGAGGAGCAGAGAGCTCATTTTTGGAAAAAAGAGTGAGTTAGAAAAAAAATAACATGTGCTATTGTCTGTGGCTGCTTCTGGTGTTGTAGATGATTCTCATGTGTGTTTAATGAAGTACCATGGGAAATGAGATCATCTTATATACAGGTTACCTTTTGAATGATAGACACACCATATCTATGTCCTAACCAGGAACTATAATCTCCATATTTAGTTTAACTACAGGTATCAAGACATGACCAAAAAAAAAAAAAAAGAAGGAAAACAATTATATATATTGTTAATAACTTCTCCCTCCATCTTTACTTCAGAAACCATGGTCTGTACTCCAGTACATGCATGCCACAGTCCTAAAGAAAATCCGAATTGTATTTATTAAATAGAGGAAAGTAATGGATGGCAGGCATACTACTAATACCAATAGATAGGCCATTACTTTTGTGGTGTAAATTATTTTTTGTTGTGGACAGAGAGCACATATTATATTATGTACAAAAACACAGTATTCAAAACTCAATATATATAAAATACGTACAAGTCCAATTCTTTTAAAAACATCTTGAAAATATTATTATGTTTGTCCATAAGACTATGTCTGCTTTCCATTACACTCAATCCAAAAACCTATGTAGAGGAGACTAAGGGAGGGCAACTTCTGAAAGAACAAAGAATGTCGTGATCTTGATTGGCCTGGTCTAAGGAAAGGTTTTCTAATGATGTGGGAAAGTTTTCAGGAAAAAGACAACAGTAATATAAGTCCACAACTGAGTGATTCCCATCTGTATGAAATGAGGAAATGCAAGTCACACGAAAAGCTGTGTTAATTGATTATACTCATATGGAACAGGATAAAAGCTGAAATTACTTTGAAAAACTAATTTTTATGACAGCCAGGAGACTCAACATCTATCTGTTTACTTTCTATTGAGATTCATAAAGTTTCTCTGTGTAGGTACAAATATCATTTTACCCCAAAATGATTTCTTCTTCATTGCTTAAAACAAAACAAACAAACAAACAAACAAAAAAAAACCAGGATTCTTTACGGGTTCATGAGATTACTACTCTTTTATAAGATGAACCAAAGGGGGAAAGGGAAGTATTGGACCAATTTCTTTTTTCAGTCCTTTTTTTAAACTACAGAACTGCATGATTTTTCTTTTGCCAGCATGTAAGTCTTTTTAATACCACCACCTTTACATTATTGCTGAGTTAATTTTCTGTCAAGAACTGTTCTTACCAGATAAATTAAAACTTGTGGGTCTTCCTGTACTCTCCATCTCTCAAATGGCCTCTTGATTCAACTCCCACATTTGAAAACACAAGGAAATCTTTGACTTATTCTTTCATTTTTGACCCACAAATTTGTTTCCCACTAGTTTTCTTCAGTGTTTATCCAACACTCTGGCCATGTAAATCTTGTCTTCATCCTAAAAACACAGGTTTACTTTTGTTTTGGTTCGTTTTTTTTCCGTATGTTTTTCCACTTTGCTCTTTCCTTTTCTGGGTCTCCAAATTCTGCATATCCAAATTCATCGAAGGCAAATAAGAAATCCTCTTGCTTCCATAAGGTTTTTCCTCTACGTGAAAAGCCATGGTTCTCTGCTCTGAGTTCCTGCACTCTCCTGCTGGCATCTGTCAACACAGTGTGAGGTTCTGATCAGCTTGGGCTGTCTGGGCACCACTTCTGACCAGTCACTGACTGAAGACAAACATTGCACTAGGAAATTAGGCTCAAAAATACTGAATAAAAGTATAAATAAATAAGCAACTGGTAAAAATAAATAAAGCAGAGACATTCGTGGCTGCATCGAGTAAGGAAGACAGAATTCATGAATTTAGCCAATGCTAGTTGCAAAACAACACGATATCCTTGGAGGAAAAAGTCAGTCTCCAAAATTATGCCAATACATTAGTCAGAGTGTCTAAAATTCAAATAAAAATGATAAGAGGTACAAAGAAAATAAGGCATAGTTGATCATATTTAAGAAAAAATTCCTGTCAATGTAAAAGATTGTTGAGTTTCATAAATATTAAATTTATCAAACATTTCAAAATAGATATTTTGTGTTCAATAAATTAAAGAAAATCACATTTAAAGATTGAAACGTGATAATAATGATTTCATATCTAAGTAATCTCAACTAAAAAGACATTATGAAAAATAATCAAATTGAAATGTAGGTTATATAAATCAATGTTAAGTATACAACATAAGGTCATATGCAGCAATAATTTAAATACTGTATATATAGTTGGGTTTATAAATTCACCCATACATATAACACTACTTGTGAAAGCAGTAACACAAGTTAGAGTAGAGGAAAAGATATAGTGATACAAATTTTTATATTTTGTCAAAATTTACATGAAACTTGTGATGACAATAATGAAGAAATTAGTAGACAGGCCCTAGAAAAAGGGTTTGATGTGGAAGAACAAAGAATCAGCAACTAGAATATATAGACCATTAAAAATTACCAAATCTAAAAAACACAGAGATAAAATAAAAATAAATGAAGCTTTAAAAATGTGTAGAAGAGGGCCGGTGAGATGGCTCAGCGGCATAAGCACCTGCCTGGCAAGAGCGAGGGCCCGAGTTCGACTTCCGGAACCCACATACGAAAAAAGGGCCGGTGATATCTCTCAGCGGCACGGCACCTGCTGGCATGCGAGGTCCTGAGGTCGACCCCCACTACCCACAAAAAAAAAAAAAAAGTGTGTAGAAGAGCATGTAGCATATTATATGTAGTATGATATGTAATCAGTGTTATATGTAATATATGTTATAATATATAGTATGCTATATTATATATGTTATAGACAATATTATTCTTACAAGGAAAGGAGGAGGAAATCTTTTCAAGAAATAATGACTGTAATCTGTTTAAATATGATGAAAATTACTAATCTACAAATACAGGAACACCCCCACAAAATCCTAAATTATATAAACTCAAAAAGCAAACCAACAATAACATCAACAAAAGTAAATTAAAACCATCCAGATAGCAAAGGAAGAAATAATATTGTCTTTATTCAAAGAGCATTATCCTAAATCCTAAGGAATTCACTACAAACTATTAGAAGTAATAGATGAATTGGAAAAATTTTAGGATACAAGATCAATTTCCATACATTAACAAAGAGCAATTAAACTAAGAAAAAATTGCAATCAAAATATCCCAAATTTAAATACTTTAATATAAGTTTAACGAGAAAAGTACAATACCTGTACACTGAAAACTCAAAACATTGCTGAGAAGAGTTGAAGAAGATCTAAATAAAGGGTCAGATATTCCTTGTTCATAGATCAGATGGCTCAAGCTTATTAAGATGGCAATTCTCCCCAAATTAATCTATGCTTTAATGCAATCTCTATCAAAATTCCAGAAAGCATTTTTACATAAGTTGATAAGCTCATCCTAAAATTCATATGAAAATGCAAGGGACTTGGATCTAAAACAAAAATTGAAAGAGTAATATTACTGAATTCAAAGTTTACCATAATTATATAGCAGTCAAACAGTGTTGTATTACCATAACGGTGGGCGTAGAACTCTGTTAAACACAATCAAGAGTAAAGAAATAAGTTGTTATTTTATAAATAGTTTATTTTTCACAAAGAAACCAGAACAGTTCAGTGAGCAAAGAATACTCACCCCAATAAATGGTACTCGAATGACTGCATAGGCATGGGGGGTACTTGGACTCTTACCAGACTCCACACAAAAAATAATTCAAAGTGGACTGTTATCCTAAAAATAATAAGTAAATCTATACTTCTAATCTTCTAGGAAAAATAGAAAAGAAGTTTTGTGACTTGAATCTTATTGTTCTTTGCTATCCTACCCAAAGTATAAGCCACAAAAGAAAAAAGTTGATATATAGTGTTTATTAAAAATAAATTCGGGCCGGTGAGATGGCTCAGCGGCTTAAGCGCCTGCCCGGCAAGCGCGAGGGCCCGAGTTCGACTCCTGGAACCCACATACAAAAAAGGGGCCGGTGATATCGCTCAGCGGCACGGGCGCCTGCTGGTGCGCGAGGTCCTGAGGTTGACCCCCCGGTACCCACAAAAAAAATAAATAAATAAATAAATAAATAAATTCATTTGTATTTCAAAAGATATAATTAAGGGCTGGTGAGATAGTTCAGCGGCATAAGCGCCTGCCTGCCAAGGGCGAGGTCCTGAGTTCGACTCCGGGAACCCACATAAATAAAATAAAATAAAATAAAAGATATAATTAAGAAATTGAAAAAACAAGCTATAGGCTGGGAGAAAATATTTTAAAAACCTATATCTGATAAGTAACTTGTATCTGGAAGGTATAATAAAGAACTTTTACAACTCAGTAATAAAAAGTAAATAACCAGTAGAAATTGGGCAAAGAATTTGAATAAACATTTCTTCAAAGAATATATACAAATAGCTAGTAAATATATGAAAAGATGTTCAACACCATCAACTATCAGAGAAATGAAAATCAAAACCACAATGAGATCGTGGGCTGCAGTGAAAAAGACAGAAAATAGCAAGTGCTGAAGAGGTATGGACAAACCAGATCCCTGACCCATTGTTGGTGTGAATATTAAGTGATACAGCCAATTTAGAAAAAGTCTCCTAGAATGTTAAGCATAAATTTATGTGACTCAGAAATCCCTCTCCCAGCTTTCTATCCAAGAGAAATGAAATTATTGAATTATACCTTTAAGTGGATTTTATGGTTTCTGAATAGTATTTCTTCGAAGATGTAAAAATTAGGCAACATACTTGTAAATGATGCTGCATCTTCTCCATTGCAACAAGAGAGTACATGGTGCCATTTTATCTCATTATTTTGTTTGCAAGCTTGGCTCTCTAATTCCTGCTAAATTTATTCACTGCAAACATACTTGCTATGACGTGAATATGAGTGTTCATCCCAAATTCCTTTGTTGAAATCCTAATTCTCAAAGTAATGGCATTAGGAGGTGGGATCTTTGGAAAGTAGATCATGAGAATGGACCCCTTATAAACTTGATTAGTACCCTGACTTTTAAAAGAGCTTTTTAGTCCCTTTCCACCGTGTGATGATACAGCAAGAAAAAGACATCTATGAACCAAAAAATAGCCCTTACTAAGCACTAAATATGCTGGTTCCTTGATCATGGGCTCTCCAGCCTCCCAACCAGTGAGAAACAAATTTCTGTTGCTCATAAACTACCAGGCTATTGTATTTTTAGAGCAGTCTAAATTGACTAAGACAATACCTTTTCCAGGTATTATTAATAAATAACCTATGGGCTGATGTTTTGATCATCTGTGAATATTCTGTTATCTATTGAAATTTTTGCTATTTAATTTCATCATTCATTCTCCAGCTTTATTATCTGGGATCCCTTATAAAGAAGAATTCACACTCCACTTTATTTTTTTTGCCTATCACTGTGGACACTTCTATTCTTTTCTATTTAATGTCATAATCCATCTCATCACTATGGTATTTTATGCTCATATTGCCTTAAACTTGTCCACCTGGAGTCCTTTTCTTTTGGGTCTGTTTTCATCAGACTTCACATAGCTCATTATTCTCTAGCACAGGAAGGCATTTCAGGCTCCCCCCGTCCTTTTCCTGAATGGATCATTTCCCCCGTACCCTTGGTAGTTTCAGGTGGCTAAAGGTGATGATTACCAAAAACCATATCTTCTTTGTTTTTTCCCTGTCTCTACCGAGTTGAACCCTAAAGTGTTATGGAGTCCATAATAAAAATTTCCAATAAGTGCTGGTCAGACTAAATCATGTCATAATGATCTGAGGACACTTGGGAATCCTGTGATGGATGTAATGGTGAACAAGAAGAGACAAGGGGTGGACCAGAGCTCCAGCTATCATTGCTTCATTGGTTAGCATTTGCAGGTCAACACAGTGTCAGATTCATGCTCTCCAAATGTAAAAATAATTACCTACTTCCAAAGGGTTCTGGGAAAATTAATTTGCTAATACCTTAAAGCAGTTTGAAGATCAGAAATTCTTTGTGTAGGCTAGTATCATTAACTAAAATGATCCTCCTCTTCCTGACGGAAACTGAGGTGGCTAAACACAATGTCATTGTGTAACCACGTAAGATGCACCAAGTGGCAGAAATCTGAGTGGTGGCACCACAGCAGGAACACATAAGAAGCAGTAAAGTATGAGTGGCACTTGATCTCTAAAATCCAGGAGTGTATTTCATGGAAGCAACGCTGGTTGACTCTCCACCGTACCTACCTGCTATGTGTGATGTGTTACACATGCACCTTTTTCTAATTTTATTTCTTTATTCCACTCTATTATTAATTCTAAACTTGCAAAAATCTCCAAGAGAGGGCAGATAAAAGTATGAAAAAGAAATAATTATGTTGAAGAGAAAATGCTCTCATGTGGCCTGAGCCTAGGTTAGGCAAGTCACCTCTCTGTGACGCCAGCTACTGGTCACACTTAGAAATGGTGATGTAGTGGCCCCAGCTTCACATGTTATTGGAGATATATGAAGATCGGCAGCCTGCAGGGCCAGGCTACAAAGAACAAGTGAAGAGGAGGGAAATTGGAATGTGTGAACAATAGCAGGTAATAATATATTGTTCTAATGACGTGTCTTTCATTTTCAACTACCTGTGTGTTTATGGATATATAATGGAGACTTGGGGCCACCTGATACACTGGTAGATTATTTTTTGTTTTATTTTGCTTTTGTTTTGATACAGGATCTTGCTGTGTCATTCAGGGTGGCTTCAAACTCACAGTGATCCTCCTGCTTTAGCCTCCTGAATGCTGAGATTACAGGTGTATGCCACCACATCTGACTGTACTGGCAGATTATTTATAAAAGCAGTTGCAATTATTCTACCTTTCTCTATATGCGTATCACTTCTGCAATGTGATCTGTCACTTCTTCCAGACAAACGATGGAATGTATTCTCTTCTCATGAACTGGACTTGTCCTGAGATTTGTTAAATCAAGAGACATTTTAAGCATGTATTATGGGTGTGTTAGCTTTCCATTGCTGTAATAAAATACTTCAGTTAATCAACTTCCTCCTAATTGATGTATGGGAAAGTTGAGTCAGGTAGGGCTCAACCAACTTACTGCTGGTTTTGCATATACTTAGTGGTGGAGCCAGGATTCAGTCCCAGGTAGGTTCAACTTTGAAGCCTGTTTCTTAATTCCTATGCAAAGCTGCGTACTGTAGGCATTTCTCTAGGGGACAGTGAGGAACCCTTATGGCCTCTGAACTATTACAGGTGGAAACAGTCACGTGCAGGGAAAACTTTTTATTCGCTAAAGTCTGTTCAACAGTTTGATGTTAAAGAAACTATTCATCCTCTTTTCAGAAGGATGTGGGGATGATGGGAGTGTTTTCAGGCACACCCAAGAAAGACAACTATGAGCCTGACCATCCATTTTGATACACTCTTCAGTTATGAGAGGTCTCAGATTCAGTGTCCAGACACATGGTTCTGGGAAGTAACAAGGGCAAAGCTTGCATCCCAGTTTGTCTGTGATTTCTGAACAGGTCACCTTAGAGCAGAGAGCTGGCCAGGCAGGGGACAGTCACACATTTTCCAAGTGTAAAGACCAAAGGAGTCCAGGCTCCAATGTGATCAGATCTGGTAATAGTACAGATGAAATGCCAAAACAATTTCCTTTTATACCCAGCAGGTAAACAATCCTTTGCCTTCAGAATCACATCCAGGCATTCAAGTAATGGAAGTAGCAAAGCAAATGCGGTACTAACGTGTCTAATCTGGACAATGAGTGCCCGGCTTAAAGCAATATCAAAACAGTTCCTGATGAAGAATGAAATGAACATTACATGGGAACAATTATGAAAGTATCGTCTCTCTCTTCATGGAAATGTCATGAGCATTCTCTTACACAGTGTGGAAAATAAGATTATAGAAGGGACTTGAACTGGAAATGTGAAGATGCTAAGGATGGGCTTATTTGGATAAAATGTCACCATGTGTTGATTGGAATTAGTGACCATGAGGTTGTGTGTGTGTTTGTGTGTGTGTTCTCTGCAATATCTTTTATTTTAAAATAACAATGGAGCATTCATGGAATAAAAATTAAGCTTCTCAAATGACTTCCCTACCTATATATATTTAAACTTTCACCATTAAGAGTATTACTTTAAATATTGAAAATGGAAGATAGAAAGTGAAGCATTGAAAAAAAAGGGAAAAGAAAAGATGGATCAGCAAGAAAATTTGCTGCCTGTGACAGACATTGCAATTGTGTACAATAAGTAACAGGGTGACATTCTAGATTCTTAGTGTAGCTATAACTGTGTGAAGAGATATGTCTAGTTTAGTGAGGCGTCTACATGGCAAGAACTCTAACTAGTCCCTTACATATCTTTCAAAATATGGTGTCAGGGGGAATACTATGAGAAGCAAATAAAAGTAATAATAGCTGAAAGCTATCAAGTGCTGGTGTGATATATGATAAGCGATATGAATATCTGACAGCTCTCAGAACAATCTAATGAGGCAACTGTATGTTGAATTTAAAAGAAAAGAGCAGTCAGAGAATAAGGAATTTCTAGAAGTTGAGAGCAGGCACCACATTGCACTCTAAGCACCTGCTTTCCTAAGATATGCGTACAAAACTGTACTCTTTGACCTCATCCTCAATTAACCAGTCTTAACTATAATATCTCCACCATTACCAGACCCTGATTTCTTCATGCCTCCCCTAGAAGAAGTTATTGTCCAGTCCTACTTTGTCTTTGAGCTACATTTTTAAAGGGTAGGAAATTTAGTAGCCAACTTAGCCCATTGTCTTGAAAGTTGTGGAATTTTCTTGCATCCATATATTGAGGAAATGGCATGTTACTTAGGATGCCTGTTTTTTTTTAACTTCTAATAGTTTGCTTAATATTTTTAATTGAGCACCTATTACATATAAGGTATTGTGTTATATTTTCAGGAATCAACAACAGTGAAGATATAAATGGTGCCTGGCTTAAATAAAGAATCACAAAACATATACAGAACTATAAGTGTATATTAAATCCTATAACAGAAAAGTCTATAATACTATCAAGCTGCACTGTCCATATAGTAATCACTAGCCAACTATTATTAGTGATGTAAATTAAAGGTTAATATAAAACAATATGCTGTAACATGAGCTAAATTTTAAGTGCTCAATTGCCCCTTGTGGTTACTGGGAAGCATGAATATGGAACATTCCTGATGGCAGAAGGTTCTGTAGAAATGTTCTTATCTTTATGATGTATTTTCTTCATAACATTTACAATTGGTCATCACTTCCTTTGTATTTATTTGTATGTTTCATGTCTGTTTATTCCACTGAAAGTTTTGTTTTACTCATCACTTTTCCCTCACACAGCAGACACTCAATGAGCTTTCCCACACAGCTTAGTTCTAAATTACCTAGAAAAGAACTTGAGGGAAGAAGAGCGTTTTAGGAAGGGAGGAGATAAATGAAGGACTTGATATCCTCTGGAGAAAAAGAAAGTTATCATGCATGCAGAGAACTTACAAGCAAGTAAAGAAGTGAAAGAAACCAGGTTTTGAGATGGGCTGGCAAGGCAATGGGACCTTCCCTGGAATCTTAGGGAAGGACCTTTCTGCTGAGAAAAAGAGCTGGTATCCACCCACCCACATTGGTGCAGTCAGGGAGTAGACCTATTGTTTCTATGCCGGAAATGTTAATTCCTTGTGATTCCTAGAAACTGAGTCCAAACTGTGGCTGGCTGGTGGGAACTGGCACCTACCTATCTTCTGGCAGGTACTTCCCTAGCCCGTAGGCCTTGAGTGTTTGACAGAGCAGTGCTCCTTGTTCCCAAAATCTCCAGCAGGGTGCCTCCCTTTATTGCTAACACAGATAGCGTCACAGACTATATGTAAGTTCAATACATGGTTTTGGGTTGTTCATTGGATAGCTCAGTTCACTGTGAGGGTTTTTCTCTAGAGCTGGTATTCCCCTAGCTCCTGTCCTACTCATTCCATAGCCCTTATCATCTGCAATTTGGGCTAAGTCCCACCATAACCTTCTCCTAAGCATATCTGTGTTACAAAAGTCCTGTGTCTCCGTTCTGTGTCTCCCAATGCCACCCTGTGGATGCATATGTGTTCCTCCAATACGTCTCATCAGAGAAGTATGTGAGTTGAATGGTCCATTCTAAATACTTTCTGTCTCTTCAGGGAGAAATGAGATGACTCTGTTCCAAAAAGCCCTAAAGAGAGATCAGAAAATAGAAATCACTACAACGCTTAAGAGATTTTGTAAGAACTAGTCCCTATTTCCTGACGATCACTAAATAATGCTGATTTATCAGGCCTTAATTGCATTATACTGACATTACTTTTAGTGATTTGAACTTTAGAAAAATAATGAGGATGCATAAAACCATCAGTTAAGCTGTATTAATAATCTGATATAAATGTAGATATTGGTATGGATATAAATATATAAATAGATACTGATGATAGATAGATGATGGATACATACATACACAGAACCATGAATGCTCTTATCCATTTTACTCCTGCTTTGCAAAGAGGTACCCTTTCCCCCCCTCAGTCTTGCCCACCCCTTCTTCGACCCCCTCTTAGAAGCCTGTGTTGATCAGCCCTAGAGGTCCTGCTAAATGCAAACAAAAGAATAGCTAAACTCAGAAATACCAGAAAGCTTTTGGCTGGAAGAAAGGGCAAGATAATATAAGCTTCTGTAGAATGAGTTTTCTGGGCAATGAAAAGAAGGACCAGCAAAGGGACATGAAAGATACTGGAGGAGTAGAGGAGAGGGTGCGTGTGTGTGTGTATGTGTGCCTAAGAAGGGAGAAACAGAGGCTTGCAAAAAGAAGATGCTTGGTTTTCTTGCTTGTTAGGAATATTTTTCAAAAAGTGCATGAAAATTTTGTTTTCTCCATTGTTTTTCTATGCTGAACTGCCTTTCTTAAACCAGGCACTGTGTTGAGCTAAGGACATTGAAAAAGCTTGACATTTTCATTGCATTTTTAATGTTTAATTGATAATTTTCTCTTAAAGTTTCAAAGAAAAAGTTATGTGACCAAAAATATTTATCTAAGCATTGGTGAAATCAACAGAAATTGGAGACGTTAATATTGGAGCTGTATTAGTCAGCTTTATATTGCTTGAATAAAAGACCAGACAAGCACAACTTAAAGGAGGAAGGTCTCATTTTGGCTCACAGTTTCAGAGGTTTCAGTCCATGGTCAGCTGGCTCCAAGGCAAAAACATCATGTTGGAAGGGCGTGGCAGAGAAAAGGTACTCAATTTATGACATCTGGTAAGCAGAGAGCAGGGGAAGAGTACAAGAGGAAAAGTTTAAGAACCAGACATAGTGTCCAAAGTCATACCTCAAATGACCTACTCAAACACATCCAAAAGTGTGTTTTACTAATCTAGGCATCTCTCAAGCCAGTCTAGCTGACCACCAAGATTAACCTTCAGAGCTACCAATAGGTAGATTATGGTTTTCAATCTGCTGGAGAGTCAACAATAGTAACAACAAAGCTCAGCTTTTACTAAGCTCACTACCATTTTCTTAAGCCCTTTTCAAATAAAAACATGTCTAGTTTTCAAAGTAAGCATGTGAAGTAGATGTTATCACCATTTTGGAGATGGGGCCAAACTTAAGCACAAACAAATGAAGCCCATTGATCAAGGTCACAAAGCTAGAGAGTTAATGAACTAAATTCCAAATCTAGGTAATCTTTCTTTGAAACCAGTATTTTTTTTCAGTATACCATGATGCTCATGATGTACATGATGAACTCTAGGGAGTAAATGCAAAAAAAGTCCCTTATGAAAAGTTATATGAATATGCAGAAGTAATATTCTGTAATGTTCTAACCACAGCTGTTCACAAGCAAGCTCTGGAGAAGAATGTGTTGTGATGATAGGATTGTGGCTGATCCACCTGATTATTTTGAACTTCCATGATGTTGTAATATGATTCTAAGCACAAAGCCAGAAAAACCAAACAAATGCTAACTTAAAGCCCATTCCAGTTATTTACAGTTCCTCCATATGCTTAATTTTATGCATTGATTTGAACATGCTTTTCCTTACTACTTTCTCTCTTTTAAAATTTTGTCACATATATTTCTCTTTGACAGGATTTTTAAAGATGGTAATTAAATCCACATATAAACATATGGTTGTGTCTAGTTACACAATTAATGTTAATATATGGCATGTAACCATCATCTAATTTGAATTATATAGCCTGTGGTGACATAATTATAACATGTAATGATCGAAAGTCTTTTATTTAAACCAAATGAAATAACTACAGTTTGAATTGGATGATTCCTAAATTACAATTTCCTAGTTGCTTTAAGAGTCCCTCCAGGGAAAGGACAGGTTGAGCCAAGCCTGTTGTTATGAAAAAAAGATAGAAAACAGTTTAAGTACGAAAGAAAATAAGGTGAGGTGAGTTGTGGTATTTCTTGTTTTTAATGAGACAGAAATGAGCAAGCTTAGCCAAAGGATATTTTTAGACTATTTGTTAAATAAAACTGCTTTCAAGCTGAGACTATAAATATATTAGTCCCAGCTGCTGTTCACTTCATTGGTCCTCAGAGGGTATCCATTAATCATGGCATGGGGTGCAGCATGAACCACCACAACCCTGTTACTCTCACCCACCGCCAGTCGCCCCTTCATTCTGGTCCCCCGTGGCTATTTATCTGTGCCAGTCATCCATCCTTTTACAAATTTCCTGTCTTCTGCAGAAAATTCTGCTTTTGGAAAGGGCAAAAGATAACATCCTCAAGTCATAGCAATAATTGAAAGGAGGGATATGAGCTCCCCTTTGCTCTGGACAATGTGATGCAAGCTCCCAGGATTGTGGCTAATAACAGGAAACACATAAGAGGACAAAATATCAGGTATCAAGAAATAAGCCTGGGAGTAATAAAACAAATCAGGGAAGGGAAAATGTAAGGGAAACATGGAGGTGTCCCCTTGAACTGACCTATGAAAAGTGCTGTCGTTTGCCAGGGAGAAGGTGCTGAGCCACCCATGATTAATCAGCAAAAACCCAACAGATGTAGATATTGGAGATGAGATGCAGCATGCTTGGCTTAATGAGAAGTAGCCCTTAAACATTGACCTTGGGGAATATTTTTGTTTTGCTTTCATTTCTTCAAGCCTCAGAATTGGGTCCTGGGGACATTGAAATGGTTACCATTTGTTTTTGTGTTGTTTGTGCTGTGTTTTTCTTGCTTGCTATAAATGAACTGGTGGAAACTCCTTTGGGAAACCTGCAGTTCTTTCATGGTACCCATACAGAGTACCATGCCTGGAGTCAGGGTGGTAAGTTGGCCGAAGTCCTCTTTCAAGTCCCTATGGATTAGAAGAACAATGCTGAACCAGACAAAGGCAGGCAAGAGGATTCTGCCCTCTAGATTAGAAGGTACAGGGGCTCTGGGCATTCCTGGTGGACTTCCATTCCTGCTATATCTGTCATGCCTGCCATGTTCTTTCTGGAGTAAAAGGTGGGTTGGAATTACAGAAGTTGGGAGGAGGCAATGCTATAAGGGTCTAACCTTTGTTTAACTGGTGGTGTTGTTTGTATCTGGATGTCCCCTCAAAGTCTCATGTAGTCATGGGGACAGGCTTTTCAGAGGCAGCTGAATCTAGCATTTGTGATTGGTTTATGGTCCAGTGCTAGGATTAAGTGTGTGAGTGCTACACCTGCCCTAGGGTGGGTAGCCTGCATACAATATAAGGGATAAAAAGAGGCTTGTCCCTTCTCTTGCTTTCTGGTTGCTTTTGCTGTCTTCCGCCGCCATGAACTTTTGCCCTCTACCAAGTGCCACCCTGCCTTGGAGCCAGCTGATTATGGACTGAAAGCTCCAGAAACTGTGAGCTCAATAAACCTTTCCTCTTTAACTTTGGGTGTTGAGTATTTTGTCTCAGAAACAAGAGAAAAGTAACTAAGACACCTGGGCTTTAGGTCCTGCCGGCTATAGTGCAAAGGTGACCCAAACCCCAGTAGCACTAGGGATTTGTCCCTAAATTTTTCTTTTACAGCAGATGAGTCTTTTCTATTCCTCTAGAATTTTTCCTAAGATGTCAAACACAGATGTGAGCTGGGCAAGCTCTAGATGACCTTAGAGTGAAAATAGACCTTTCCTGTTAGAAACCTGTTTCTGTTCTAGCATAGGAACTCAGAGGGCCCTTTGCAAAGTGATATGGGTGCTGGCTGAAAGGGACAGGACAATGAGGAACAAAGAGATAGCTGCAAGATTTCACATTAAAATCAACTTTTGATAGTCCGACTTCTGAATGGAAACCTTAATTGCTACTTAAAGTGATCCATATGTCGATATTTGACTTAAAAATGAATGCAATAGCCACAGGACCTGGCATGGCAACTGGAGACAGCAATCAAGTTGCTAGACAGACTAAACTTTCATTTTCCTCTTATAAGACATTGACATAGTAAAACAGGCAACATCATTGAGAAACCTCATGCTCCTCATGCAACATGAACAAGTAAGCTGAGGGAAATAGACCAGGATTAGATTCTTGCTTTGCTGGATCACCATGAAGACTAAATGAATCAAATCATCAAAGTGCAATCACTTAATCCAACATCTGGCATATAAGTATTTATCAATAAATGTTAATTCTATTGTTCTTTTTACTGTAAGGGAAGGTGACATGGTAGCATAAAAGCTGAGCCATAAGAAAGTTTGAGGACCAAGGATTGCATGAGAGAGTAGTTCAGCATCATTGATTCTTGGAAAAACTAAAGCCAAGTTCATTCCTTGGGAATCATTTCATCATGTTGAACAATTACATTAGCATACCAATGAGAATATGAATTAGCACAGATATAACTGGAAAGTTCATGGGAAAAGAAATGCATCCTCATAAGCTTCCCCATTAGGGAAAGAGGTTGTCTCAGAATTTCTTCTTAGAAACTAAGAAGATAATAATAGCTTAAGTTTAGTGAGCATTTACTGTATGGTAGTGTTGTTCTAACTGTTTTCCTTATAAGTGTCATTATTTCCTCCACCTTCATGGGTGAAGAACCTGAGCCAGAGACCAGGCCAGTCACTTACTGCTGGCAGCTGTGCAGTAGCAGAGAAGCAGGTTCAGAATAGAGATAAGCCTATGCACAGACCTGCTAAGGTATAGATCTTCTGAGACATGCCGAGCCAGGACAGCTCTGTCTAATGTGCCAAAGAACACGGCCTTGAGAAATTGCTAAGCAGCGACAGTTACGTCTCGGGAATGGCTGCTGAATAGGAAGAGGGGCTGCCAGACAGCTGCTTCCTGATCTAATGGCCTCCAATTCTAAGGGCTGGCTTCCATGTCTACGACATGCATCCCATTTGAAAGCAGAGCCATGTTTCTTCTGGATGCAGCCTACTCCCTTGAATACAGAAAATACTGAGCTTTTTATTGCAATTACTTATGGTGCTGTGAAAGGCTAAGGGTGTGGCCAAGCAGGGCTCCTACCCCCTCCCCACTCCCAATCTGCACAAATCCTTGTGCTTGTCCTATAAAACCAGTAAAAAGTGAAAGTAAGCGAAGTTTTAAAATGAAGCAAGATTCTACCTTCTATGTGTGCATATGTATATGTACTCAGTATATTAATTTATAGTCAAAAGCTATAGACTGTCTGCAAAAGAGGTGATTCATACAGTATTTTATCCATGGGAGAAAAATTCATTTCTGCCCACAGAATAGCAATATTTTAATTGGGTTGTTATATGTGTATACTTATATAGGCCATTTGTGGAACAGATACAGTATTTTAAAATCAACCAGGAACGACTCATGTTTTGTAATAGTATTTAAAAAATAGCATCTGTGAGGTTCATGCCTCATTTAAAAAGACTAAATAGTTGGTTGGCGATTTAAGGACATCGGCTCCTGCTTGGAAACGAATCCTTTGAATGGTTGGACACGATTGTATGTATAACCTTGCGATTAGTTGCTATTTTGATCAATCCAATGCCAATATTATTGAGTAAACTGAAAATTCGCTGGCACATTTTGTATTTATAAAATTTTTGTTTTGACAATTATAAAGACTTAAATAAAATAGTGCAACAGAGTTTTCCTATACTATTGATAAAGTATTGTGCTGTATAATTTTGACTACATTCTGCATACATAATTAATGATCATTGTGTGTCACTCACCGGCCCATTCATCAAATACACAGTTATTGAAATGAGAATATATGTCAGGAACTATGTTACCTACTGGGGAATAAAATGATAAACAAAAATGGACACGTTCCCTGTTTTAATTGGGATAATGGTCTTGAGCAAGGTTAGGCAATGCTTTGATGAAAAAAGCCTGGTATTTGAAATGTGTAGGTCATGAATCTCTGTTGGAACTACTAAATTTTGCTCTTCCAGTGTGACAGCAGTCATGGACATGATGCAAAGGAATCAGCATGGCTATATTCCAGTAAAGCTTTATTTTGCAAAAATAAGGGCCCAAAGATTATAGCTTTTAAACCCCTGGTCTAGTGTAAACTAAATATTTATTGAATAATCAAATAGACTATTTGCAATGGTGGGTTTGTAAACCATAGAGTTGCAATTGGCTTAAAGACCCTGAGTAAGAGCTGCATTTAACTACAAGAGTGAACAATAGATGTGGACAGAAAGATCAGAAAAAGGAAAATCTGAGCTGAAACTTGAATGAAAGGGTAGAAGTTAATTTGGTGAAGACTTGAGAGAAAAGTACTCCATGCAGAGAAAACAGCATATGTAAGGCTTTGTGATGCAGAGGTATTCTTGCTTTAAAAAGTGAAAACCATGTAGTGTCAAGAAAAAAGTGAACCCGACAGAGTATGATACAAAGTGGAGAGGTGGACAGAGCTTTTCAGATAAAGAACAGTATAACAATGCTAAGACCAGGAGTGTTTTTCGAGGTTCACTCAAATGGGTGACTCTGAGCTTCCATTTGTAAATGTGGACTGGGAGCCCAAAGCTGTGGTCATTACTCCCAAGCTAAGACTAAGTTTTGTGATTCAGTCACCTATCTCCATAAATGAAAACTTGGTATTAACTGATGCCCTTGGAATAAAATACCTGACACTAATAATTTAAAGGAGGAGCAGTTTATCTTTGGCTCATGAATTTTGTCCACGATCAATTGGCTCCAAGGTAGAAATAGGAAGGCAGAGCGGTGTGGCAGAGGAAAACATGCTCAACCCAGAGCAGCCAGGAAGCAGAAAGAGAAGGGAGGAGCTGGGGACATGAATGCACCCTTCCAGGTCACGCCCAGTGACTACCTCCCACCAGGCCCCACCTCCTAATTGTACATTCAGCTATGAACTCATCACTGGATAAATCCGCAATGAATACAGCACCCCATGACCCAATCACCTTCCAAACACAGGAGACTTGGGGGACATTTCAGATCTAAACCCCAATACAGGCTCTCCCTCTGTGAGCACAGTGTGGGTGGGCACAGGGCTGGATGCAGGAGAACATCTTGGGGAGCAATAGGAAGACAGCTGGAGTCTCAGCTTCTACAATGATCTCCATGAAATCGTGAATATTCACAATGTAAGAAGATCTAGAGACCACTTTGCTCTGTATTTTTCACCTGATATTTCAGGAGACCCAGAGCTCTGCAAAGATACTTAGTAGGGCAATGAATAGGGAAGGTGTAGCAGACTGCCAGGGGCTTCAAACCAATCTCCTCCAATGTGAGCCATGAAATCGTAATCGAATCGTGGATCCTATTCAACCATAGTGAAGGTGAAAAACATTTGAAATCCATTGCCTGATGACACTTTCTTCTTTAGGGGTGGAAACTGAGGCCTCCTGCGGTTACCCAGTGTGCTTGTGGAGAATAGACCTTCAGGACTTCTCTTTCCATCTTCACATGGGTCCTGCGACTGAGCTGGTTCCCACTTCTTAAAGCAGCGATTTCCTTCTCTGAAAATGATTTTTGTTACCCATGGAGTCAAGTGGCTGGGGTGGATCGTAGCAAAGTGCTTCCAAGCTGTTAGAGCTGGTGCAGAAGCAGCAGGAAATGAAAATGAACATTAATTGTGTTTAAGTGCTGTCACGGCTTAGGTGCCTCGTCACATCTTAGTAAAAGTGTAATAAAAGCAGAACCAGATATGCATGGAGTCCAGAATTCTGCCCAGGAAGTCAGAGATGAGATGGAAAGTGGGGAGAGCCAGGCACCATCAAACACAAAGCACAGAGTTGGGAAGGTTTTCTCAGACTCCCTTCAGCTGCCAAGGCGCCTCTTAGAAAAACCCGGGTTCTGCCACATGGGTCTCTGCATTATGCATCCCAAGCTACCCTCAGAAATAGTCATTGATCCACTCCACCTTCCTCTTCCCTGGCCTGTGGTCCAATCCAAAGACACCAAGTAACTGAAGTAACTCTGCAGACTATGAACTGCAGAGCATTGCTGGGACATGGAAACTGAAATGTCTTAATGTGATTAACTCAACTATTACTTCCTGGTTCCTAATCTCAAGAGTGGTTCTAGGGGTTGACTTTCTAATGCAAAAGTTCCCATCATTTTAAAACAGAATAATTTCTCCTGCATTCACGAGGGTTCATTCTCAGCTCTTCCTCACTTGATCGCTTTTCCTCTCACCCTACATTACAGATGTGATTGTCATCCTGACTCTTCTCATGTAACCCTGGGGTTGCATAAGTTGCACCCAGATTTATACCTGTTGCCACACAGGTCTGTAAGTCTTGCTTCTATTTTTTCATGCCAGGGTCAAGAGGAGTCTGGTGAATAAAGGAAAACTTCTCATTCCTGAGGTTGGGCTTAGCTGCACTAAGCAAGGTTTGTTCCAATGTGGAAATGTACAAAATGTAATTAAAATTCCCCTTCCTAGGCTTTTGGCTTCTACTGGCAAATGTCTCATCAGACAAGCAGCAAACAGCTCTGAATGCTAAAATGCTCCAAAGTGGACTTTGCAAAGCCCTTTTAGCCAAGAACTGCTTTAGATCAGTGACTGCCAAAGCACACAGGTGGCTCAGGGATTTTAGCCATTTGGCAGTTCCTACATCTACGCTGCCATATCTCCTTCTTCAGCTCAGCACACGAGAGATATCCAAATTGCCTCTGTCATTAAAATCATCGTTGGTGCAAACTCATAAAACCCCACATCCCTGTTTCAGGCTGAGAATCTGCATTTCAGCTTTGCCATTGGCAGCAGGACAGAACTGGTCCTGGCAGCTGGTTCTCAAATGTACTGTGCTCTTCGCCCTTGGTGGGAACTGGATGGAATCGCCAGGATAAAGAGCCTGTGCTATTTGGATTCCCTCAAGGCAATATTATAAAATATCTGCCTGTCAAATTTTATGTGGGTTGATTATACATTTATCCATTTTCTTCCACAGCCCGCAAAAAGGAGTAAGAAATAAAAATAAACCCAGTTATGTTTTAAAATAATCATCCATGTGGGTGTCCTTTTTTAATTTATGAGACTAATTTCAAATATGAAAGCTTTAGACTGTGGAGAATAAAAGACCTTGTCTGCAGAAAAGGAAAAAAAAAAGTGGTCCAAGGAGAACTGCAATCTGAATGAATTTTGAAACTGCAGCTAATGTGGGAAGGGAAACGAGGCAAGTGGGAAGGAAAAGCTTGCTTTTGAGGTTGTTCTTTAAGGACAGTTCCTTCTAGTGGGTGCAGAAATGTGTATTCCAGAGAGCAAAGAAGTGCATTTCCTTATTCTTTGTGCAGCAATCTATCATTTTCTATGAACATCCAACTCAGATGTGACATCTGAACATTCAAATTCTGTCACAACAGGAAAGGATCCAGAACTCTACTTTGAATTAATGAAATAACGACACTTAAAACTAAATACACTGTGCAAGCACTTTGTATATATTCTGTAAATCTGTAAATCTTTTAATGTATAATTATTCTCTTTCCACAATGATCTGAAGGGCCAGTGGTATCTTGCAGTCAACTTTGATTAGATCACAACATCTGACTTTTAATTTACAAGAATTTTGCAATGCAGCTGTTAAACACAGCCATTATTCATATACAATAAAGAACATAAGCTTACATTAAATAGCATATAGTAAAAAAAACAATTCTTAAAACTCATCAATTCTTGTTTTACTACATTTTACTAATATTTTCTTAAGATAACTTACATTGGTTGTTACTGTATGATGTGAGGATGACCGGTTGATGGGATATTGTGTATCACTTCCTGACTTTACATTCAGTGGGGTCAAGGTGTCACCTAAAATAGACCACAGCAGGAATTTTTACACCTCAGAAATTAGCAAATACTGGAAATGATGTTGTAAATTATTATTTTGTTATTTGCCTACACCTAAGATATTTAAGGATAAATTATTTATGATACAGATTAAACTTAAATTAGTGTTTTGGTCATAGACATTGGATTGTGACTAGCAGAAAAATTTTAAAACTCATTCTTTGAGTACTCAAAAACTATATCTCAAATCTATGAAAATGTTACTTAAAAATAAGTGAAGTTCTCACGTACATCTTTTTTTCTGTTTCTCTCTCATCTTACTTGCAACATAAAGAACAACCAATTTAAATTTCGAAACTACACTTGTTTTTCAACTGCAAATGTATATTGTCTATAGGTATAAGAATTTGCCAAAAATCAATGAAAACATTTTGTGATAAACAATAGTATTTGGGAAATTTATAATATAGAGAAATGCGTATTATTATTTACAAAATTCATTTTGCATACTTTTATATTAGCAAAATTTATAATAAACTTACATAGGTGTATATAAGTGAGAGCTCAAAGGCTATCTTACCCAAGTAAGCAATTACCAGGAATAATTGCTGTCATACCAAGGGTGAGCATAGAGGTTAGCATGTGTTAGAGGAGGTGAAAATTTTTAGACTCCAGAGGCTCTTGGTCTTGTTTTCACTAACTCTGTCTTTTTTTTTTAGACCTCATCTCTATTTCCTATGCAATCTCCTGGTTGTTTTCTCTAGGAGTCACTGGGAATAGTTGGACTCATAAAATACCTATCCACTGCAACATTATCCCTGATTCTTCAGGTTCTAGAATTAAATATACACAATCTAAACAAATACAAAGTATATGGGCTTTTAGTCCTGCATGTCACAAAGACTCATCATTATCATTTCTCTACTTCTTTTTTCTATAAAGTTTAACAAAGCATAGACACATTTCAAAGAAATCATTTTCTTGCTCTTTTTTAAAGAAAAGTCACTTTCAGATGAATCATGTTGATCAATGGCTCCCTACTGTAGGATCCAGCAATTAGAATTGGTGCCACAGTAATTTTTATCTATAGCTTCTTCACTGTGTAACAGAAATAAAGAGCTTATATTTTATAGAGTTTTGAGCTTTATAATGTACTTCACTGCTGTTGTATCTTTTGATCCTCCTGACAGTGCTGAGATATGTAGGATAGATATCATTTAACCTAAGAGGAAGTGAGGCTCAGGAAGATTAAAAGAATTCTGTAGGGTTATTGCTCCATCACTTTATAACTCAGGTCTTACTTTTCATCATCACAGCCTCTAGTGAAAATGCGGACAAAATTCCTAAGGTTTATTGGGCAAAGCAAGGCAATATAGAAAGATTACAGTGTCCAAATAAACTGAGCAAGAAAATGCCCATCAGGAAACAAAGAGCTAAGGAAAGAAAATAAAAGGCATTTCAGGTAAAAGTTTCTTTCAAGTGATTTTTCACAAAGAAATAAAGATTTCAACTATTAACAAAAATCCCCAAAATTATTGACATAAATCTGCAATACAAATGAGCTCATTCTTTCATAGTAGAATGAAGAGAATGAAAAGCCATTAAAATGCAACAAGTTTAGCATTCCTAATCTGAAAATCTGAAATCTGAGATACTCTAAAATCTCTAACTTTTTGAGTACCAACATGGTGCTTATGGAACATTTGGATTTTGGATTTTTTGATTATGAATGCTCAACCAGCAAAGTCTGCAAATGTTCCAAATTGAAAAAAAAAAAAAAACCTTTAAAATCAAAAACATTTCTGGTCCCAAGCATGTCAGATAAGGAAAGCTCAACCTATAATATCTATTATCTCATATCTATGGGAGCTTAATAGAGTTGAGACATTTTACTAAATGTTTTGGGTCCACAATTCATCAATGCCCCAAAATAATCCCATGAAATGGACACTGATTATTCCAGTTTATAAGTGAGGAAACCGGGTCTTGGAGAAATTAGCAAGTTTCCAACCTTAAATGTGAACACACTTGTTGAATTCCAGAACACATATTCTCTTTATTTATTTATTTATTTATTTATTTATTTATTTTTATTTTTTTTTTTGTGGGTACCAGGGGTCGAACTCAGGACCTCGCACTTGCCAGGCAGGTGCTTATGCCGCTGAACTATCTAACAGACCCCCCAGAACACATATTCTTAACCCCTCTGCTAATTTACAGGTAAAATGAGTTGCTTGTTGCTGTTGCTGATTTGTCCTGAAAAATTCCACCACTTCTCACTGAAGAGTCTGTGTTTACACAGACATAGATAACTCTAGCAGTGGCAGTAGTGTGGTCTTGACCCTGAAGCATCATCATGGAGCTTGTTGCATTGGGGTCATTTCAGACTAACACAGAAACCCAGCTCTGCCATGGACTGGCTATTGTTAATGTAATTTCTGAGCCTCAGTTTCTTCATGTTTATAATATATGTACTTTTTAGAGGATTCACAGGGGCAAAATGTATTAAATTTCTAATCATGGAATGCCTGAGGTGCTTGGTACATGCTAGTGCATCCTTGTATATGTTGGTCTTGTGTCATATGGAGGCCTATGCCTGGGAAGTTCAGGCAAAATATCCTAGTTGTAAGAGGAGTAAGATGCACCTCTGAGTGAGGATGGTTATGTGCACAGAAAGGGAGAGGGTTGATCTCTAAGGCTTTCCATATTCCATACCTTGCAAGTGTGGAAATGACACTGCATAGGGTGCGTGTTTCCCTACTCAAAAGCAAATATATGCATTCATTGTCATTTCTCCCCTCCAGACCTCAGGGTTCCAATCCTTCAAGGAACCCTTCATGGGTACAGTTTCTAAACATTATTGAAACTAACTGTTTTCCACCATCATTTCTTCTGTCTACAGGGAATTTTCCTTTGCTTCATTTCCTCAGGAGAGCTCTTGATTCTCTGCCTTCTGCTAAGAAACTAATTAATCCACCCTAATAAAAAATAGAAATCAATAGGAACACAAATTAACAGGCAGAAATCCAAGCTGCTCTTATAGCTCACCTGGATTATTGCTTTATTGTCTTACTCAGTTGATTGACTTTCAGGCTAACCCAACTCTGCTCATTCCTATGGTGATCTTTCTAAAACACGAATGTCATCTTGCTCCCCACAGCTAATATTCCTTCATCGGCAGGGCCTGACTTCAAAGTAAAGAACAAACCACTCAGAAAACCTCCCATAGGCCTTTTAGCTCTAATATCTGACCAAGTTTTGCAGTCTCTCCTTTTGCACTTTAGTCACATTTGCAATACTGTTTACTTACATTGAATTATTTACAGTTCTCCTAATTCAAAACACTGGACATGTTATTTCAGCCTTTTCCTTTTCTTTCTTGAAACCTAGATTGAATATTACCACTGCCTAGATAACTAAGACTGAGAAACAGGGGTTACATTTGATGCTTGTTTATTTACACAACCTCAGCTCTTATCTAACAAGGTCATAGTTTTTCTTACGTACCTCCCTCTTTCACTAGTTCAGGAGTTCCTGGACAATAAGAACTGTCTTTATATTCTCAACATTTCTCCCAGCCTTCATATGTAAAAGAGCACTTTACAATGTTTCTTAAATAAATTCACATTATATATTGAAAGGCAATGCACTCAGATTTAGGAAAGTTATAGTTTGTGTCTAGATATCCCCCCAAAGCCTTATACACTCATAGGTGGGACTTCTGGGAGGTGGTTGGATTATGGGTGTGGGATGCTGGATTAGGGCGTGTGATACTGGGATTAAGGGTGTGTGACAACTAAATTGGTTTACATAGTTCTGGGTATGGATAATGGAAACCCCACCATGGATGTGGGTGGCATCAATAAACAGGCTTGTAGCCCGGATGGAATACAAAGGGACAGAAAGAAGGCAGTTTCACTGCTTGCTGCCTTCTCCCTACTTTGCCATGGACTGTTTCTCCTCTGCAATGCCCCTCTGCCATGCCACCTTGCCTTAGAGCCAGCTGACTATGGACTGAAACCCCTACAAACTGTGAGCTGAAATAAACTTTTCCTTCTTTAACTTGTTGATATGGGGTATTGTGTCTCAGCAATGAAAAAAGTAACTAAGACAATGAATATGTGCAATCATAGCTATATCTTTATCCATCCCTGCAGTTTTGAAACAATGGTCTACAAATAGCTATTGAAAACAAGAAAATGTAAGTTCCAGTCCCACCTTTGTTAATGACGAACTGTGAGAACCAGAGCAGATCAATTAACTCTTTTGGTCTTCACCTATAAAATGGATAAATATTTCCATGCCAATTAAACTGCAGAATGTATAACGATTAGAATATATTACATGGTGGATCTGATCATATCCCAGTCAAATCTGCCTTTTAGACTGAAGAACCTGATTTGCCAAGTGAGGGGAATAACAATAACAAAAAGCCATTAGCTGTTGTCCCTATGGGAAATTACTAGCTCGAGATTATTATTATTTTTTTTTTTTTAAGCAAGGAAATCTGTCACCCAGTAACTGATCAATGTGAAGGTACACAGGCCTGGAGTCTTTGACCAGGAAACCCAGCATCTTGGGAAGTTCCCACTGGGTCTGAATTCTCCACTGAGACCCCCACAGCTCCATTTCTCCCTCTCTCAGTCCTGCTACCTTTCATTCCCTTCCACACATATTGACTCCAGGGAGTTCCTCTAATACACTTCCTGTATGCTAACCCATTAGTTTCTAGAATTCCTTTTATTAGAAAAAAAGAGTTGTCTTATGGGTAGAGAAATAATGAACCATGTATAATCACCTCGGCTTCCCCTATCTCATAGAAAGGGATACTTAGGTTAGGCAAAGCTAGAACAGATATACTTTGCTCAGTGGTTCAGTAGAAACCATTCTCTGTGTTATAATTTGCAGGTGAGTGCACAGGGAATATCTAAGTGACTGTGTAACAGTGCAAAAATAACCTTATTAGAAGAAGGGACTACCTGGGTCCCAGAAGCTGGTGTCAGCCTTATTCTTCTTTGAGTAAACTTAGGTCTGCTGATCCAACTTTCTGCTAAAAAAGAGAGAAAAATGGACCCATCCAGATTTGCTTCTCTTTCCAAGTAAAAAAAATTTCGAAGATGTTCACTGTATCTTTACAAAGGAGTTCTTCTGAATTATGTAACTGTCATGTCTTCTTTTCATAACAACTAAGGTTTACAGTATAAAACTTATAGATGTGTTAACTCATTCAATTTTTTCAACAACCCTATAGGGTAGAAACTATCAGGTCAATGGGCAGCTAGAAGTGAATGAGAAAGACACTGCGAAGTCTTACATCTGGCAAGTGGTAGAGTGGGCCTTAGCGCCAAGTGGAATCTGGGCTTTAAACTAATCTGCGCCCAAGAGTTTCATTAAACATTCCAGTGAGTTTCATCAAAAACAAATTACTGTTATGATTATAAAACATTCATCAATATCAGTAGAATACATGTGATTATCAAATTAGATTATCTTTCAGACAAGGTCGTACTAATTGTTTCAAAATAGTTTTTAAAACTCTACATCAACAAATTTATGGTTTTAAAGTATAATGTGGATAGGAATTGTATGCAGGTTGCAGATCCCTACAACCAAGGAGGTCTTAGCTAGGCCTAGAAATTTACATCTCAGCAAGATTTGGGGGATTATTCCTATGTACACAGATCCCAGTTCATTTTTAACTAAGAGAGCCAGATCTAGTGCCCTTCAGAGCATTTAAAATGTAGGTCACTTAAGTGTAATATTTGCTGTCATTTTGTCACACAAACAAAATTGAACCCTAAATATTTAACTGTAATTATCACCTTATTTCTATGACAATTTTTATTTCACTTACATTATTTTTATTCACAGTAATTTGTAATAGGAGTTATTTGTGCTTAATGTAGGTAAAATACAGTACCTATTACGTGTAAGCACTTTCATTCCGTATATCTGAGCCTCACATCAACCCAATGGTTCCTATAAATTATGAAATTGAGAGTCAGAGAAGCTAGGACATTGCTCTGTATCGTATTGTTCAGGCATGCCAAAATGGAGACTCGGATCCTGGTCCCAAAAACCGAGTATTCAGTATTGTTTTTGCCAGGTCGCACTTTCCCCAGTCCCAGGCCTCAGATCTGTTGAGTGGTTTCCAGATTTCTAACGGATTACTCAAGTCTAAGTATTTAAAGACATTGTCTGGAGTTAAAAACACTGAATGCATCTTCTGTTAAATCCGCTTTAAATCACAGACATATTTAGCTCCACTTTGTCTAGAAACAGCCAATAAACCAACTTCATTTCTGTGGAGGAGAGAGACTGAGTAATTGTGTGACCATCTCAGGTAAATAGCTCCAATGATCCCCACCTCAACAATAAGGGGAAAGACAAGGAAGAACAAGAGAAAAAGTACAGAGGAGAAACATCAATCAATAAAGCAAAATACGTCTTTGAAATCATGTACTTAGGTTGTGCCCTTTTTTTAGTGGTAGGTGAGTGGAAATATGCTTTATTTATCTAAATGTGTCTTTAAAATTACTTGGCATCAGCATAAACCCACACTCCTTGCTTAGGCACAAACCCAGTCTTCTTGCTTCTCAGTCGCTTGTCCTTCTTTTGCCCATGGGCAAGGCTTTCTGAGAATAGTTCATTTACGGAGGATGCTGAAGAGCACAACACCCTTGCTGATGTCTAACATTCTTTCAAATACAGCCAAGGGTGGGCTAGACGACTGCTTTGGCTGAAACCTGTTACGCTTACCTTGTGGCACTCTGCAAGCTATTCATAGAAGCAGGCATGCGCTCCGGGAGAGACAGTCTTTCTCAGAGCGCTGGGAACATCACCAGGAACACTGTTTGACCTCATCTCTGACTCAGATACTTCCTCTCCAGGCTGGAATCAGACGGTGCCAAAACAGCTGCGAAAAAGAAAAAAAATGAAGTAAAACTCAACCTTTCAAAAGTAAACTTCTACTTAAATGAAAGTTAATCAAGTAGTTGAGTTTGGACAAAGATTCGGGTTTCTGCACAGTAAGAGCAACATGATTGCCCAATGTGACCAGCAAGTGGCACCTCAGTGCCGAATCTCTTGTGTCTGAATCCACCAGCTTTGTCGGATGCCTCTGAGGAGCAGGTTTGGTGTTAGTCACATTCGGACTCTGGTTTCCCTTCACGGCTTCACCTGGGTGACAGCAAAGCAGCCATGCTAGGGCTGAGTGAAGTCTAAAATGCATTTCATTTTTGTTCAGATCTTAAAAACTAATAAAAAGCCAATTTTTACAGTACATACTATTTCCACTGGATATAGAGGCATTGCATGATTAGAATAGAAATGTGGAAAATTTAATAAGGCATTAGTGGAAAAAGCCATCAAGCATCTGACTGTCCAGAAATAATGATTATAAAAAAATTAATATACTTTCATCCAGATGTGGAGATTTATATTCTTCCTCCATTATATAGACAATATGTTTGTATATATGTATTTGTTGTAAATACTGCATATTGTATAACCTTATATGAGTTTCCAATTTAAATCAGGTTATTAAAATTATTTTAAAACATCGTTTTTAATGTTTTGCTTTCCATAAAAGCTGAGGGTAGAGCACTTGCTTAACATGTGCCAAACACTGGTTTCCATCCCTAGGCAACGAAAAGAAAAAAAAATTTCATTAACTTTTCTGTAAATTGTTTACCTCTATAATAATCATAGTGATGATTATAACACTTAGCAAGTACTCACAATGTGGTGCCATACAGTATTCTAAGTGTTTATGTATGTATGCTAATTCATCAGTCACAATAAAGCTTAATCTGCATGTGGAGAAACTGAGACAGAAGTGCAGATGACTTGACTAACGCCTCACAGCCAGAAATAGGTGAACCCAAGATTCAGTAAAAGGCTCAGACTACAGAACTCGCATCACTCTATTTTCTTTTTATTTATATTAAACTCATGCTTCCCCAAGGCGTGGTGTTACACATCTGTATCCCAGCACTCTGGCAAGCTGAGTCAGGAGGATTACACGTTTGAGCACAGCCTGGGCAATTTAGGGACTTAGCAAGACCCTGTCTCAAAAATAAAAAATAAATTTACAAGAAGGGCTGGAGACTTAACTCAGTGTGAAAGTCCTGGGTTCATTCCTTATTTCCATCACACCGAGACACACACACACACAGGGGGAGAGAGAGAGAGAGAGAGAGAGAGAGAGAGAAAGGGAATTTTTATCATGTAATAACATCCTATCCCAGTGCTTTGGGGAGCTAGCATGCATTTAACAAATAATCATTGGGTTTCTATACTATGCTAGATCCTGTGCTAGTTATTGAGAAATTGCAAATTTAAAGGAATTGTAGTCCAATTCACCCATTAATTTATTAAAGAGCAATTTACTGAATACCCATAGTGAGAAAAACTGCAGGTTATAGAGATATATTTGGTTACTTTTCTTGTTGCTGAGACAAAATATCTGACACCTAAAGTTAAACAAGGAAAGGTTTATTTGGCTCACAGTTTATAGAGGATTCAGTCCATAGCCAGCTGGCTCCAAGGCAGGGTGGCATGGCAGAGGGGCATCGCAGAGGAGAAACAGTCCATAGCAAAGCAGGGCAAGCAGAAGGCAATATACAGCAAGCAACTGTGACCTGAAATAAACCTTTCCTCCTTTGATTTGCGGGTGTTGGATATTTTGTCTCAGCAAGGAGAAAAGTAACTAGTACAGATTTGATGCTTGCCCCCCAAGGGTGCTGAAGTCTTGGTTGCTGATGAACTTTAGGAAGTGACTGGATCAAGAGGGCTCTAACTTCCACACTGGAGTAACCCATTGATGATGTTATAATTAGATGGTATTATTTGGAGGTGAAGGAAACAAGATATGTGGCCTACTCAAAAGGAGTGGCTCATGGAGGCATAACCTTGAGAAACTGAAAGTCCCTGGTTCCTTCCTCTCATGCTCTGGCTCTTTCAATTCCTCTCATTTCTCTCTTTTGTGACTGCCATGAGGTGAGCAGCTTTCCTCCACCACTCCCTTGTGCCATGATATTTCTGCCTTCTGCAGGCCTAAAGCAGTGGAACCTTCTGACCATAGAATTGAAACTGCTGTCACCATGAACCAAAATAAACCTTCTCTCTTTTAGGATGATTTTCCCAGGTATTTTGTCACAGCAACAAAAAAGATGACTTATGCACACCAACTTAAAGATGTCTTGGTGGTCAACATCCTTAAGGAATACAAAATATTATTAATCATTCTAACTGGGCTCGTAGAGGAGCAGGAAAAGTAGCTTCTTTATTCGTAAGACACAAAAATTCCAAAACATCCTTTACAGATCTTTTCCCCTCCCCTTAGCTTCAAATCCAATAATAGTGGCTCTGTTCACCCTAATCCCCTGGCTTCAAAGAAACACTAAGGTCACACAGCCGTCTCATTTATATTTGTCTCTTGCTTGTACCCCTGAAATGGCCAATATCAGTTTAAGGGACTGTGCTCTTGACCACAGGCTTTTCCTACTCTAGAAGCACAAAATATCAACATGATTTTTTTTTCAAGAATATACACTTTTGTCAACAAACAAAATTGGCTTCCCCAAGAAATTATTCATAAATTTGCCAACATTTTTACCTTTACAGATCCATTGGCTCATAGCTCCAAATTGAAATATCTGGTCCCTGAAGTACCTTGTTTCTAAAACTAATTTAACTCTCAATAACAACCACAGTTCTTCTCTTACCTTGAGTTAAAACTGAGTAGATGGATGACTGCTTGTTAATGTGCATGCTGGGAGCATGCTGGCAGACATGGGGAATGTACAGTACACTGGAGACCTTTTCTAGGAGTGCTGAGAACTCTGTTTGGGTCCCCAGTCTCTGACAGAAGGATATAAAATATTATCCCAAGAACTGTCTTCATATATGGCCAGATTCATCACACAGTTGCATTCAAAAGAAATAAAACAAACATTAATTAAACAATGAAGTAGAAGTTAAAATGACATCTTAACTCCATTACTTTTAAGGGAAAACACAAAAAACAGAGTACAGAAACATAAGAAAAATGGTAAGAACTCCTAAGGCTGTTCCCTTGCCCTGAATCTACCCTTCTCTGAATCTGTGAGGATGGAATTTCATCCTAAGTCCCTTAAATTGCCTTGAAATCTGGCCTTGTTTTCTGGGCTTTCTGCCTCATTCTTCTTCTCTCTCCAATGAAATAGTTTTGTTTCCAAATCTAAAATAGCATCATTAATAGTTTATGATTATAAAGGTAATAAAGTTTCATCATGAAAAGTTAAAAATATATAAAACCATAGCTAAGTATAAAAATAATGTCATCATGAAGAGATGATCATTGTTAACATTTGTATACTCGATTCGAGTCCAATTTTATGTGTATGTATCTAAATATCCATATGCTATTTTTTACTTTAAATATCTTTCCATGTTAATAATATGTGTGTATATTGTCATTTTTATTTTCTAATTTAAAATTTCCTAACAAGTCTGAGGACATACAGTCACAGTGATGATGTAGCTTTCCCATATTCCTTTGTTTAATTAATATGCTTTAATCCTGTTATGGTTTACATCTAGATGTTCCTTCAAAGCCTCATGTGCTCATAAGTGAGACTTTAGGGTCGTGACTGGGTAATGGAGGTATGATATTTATCAGTAGATTAGACCACTGAAGAGTTTATAGCTAAACGTGATTTCGGGAGGTGAAGACTTGTCTGAGGAAGTAAGTCACTGAGGGTGTGGTCTGCAAATGTTTATCTCTCTCCCACATCCCTTGAGCTCTCTTTCTTTCTTGTCTGCCTTGCACTAAGCAACTGCTTTGTTAAAATCACAGTTATTTTGAAAACAGTATGCCATGCCACTGCCTCCTTTCCTCCATAATTTCTAAGGAAAAATCTGGTGTTATCTTATTCAAGATCCATTATAGGTGATGAGCCACTCATATCCTGTTCTTTTGAAGATTCTCTTTGTCTTTGATAAATGATCATTTAATGTTTTCTTAAAGTTTATCAGGCTTAGAATTGATGGAGCTTTTTAGACATGCAAAAAACATTGTTTAAAAACCAACTTTGGTAAAATTTTGGCTAAATTTCCTCAAATATTCTTCCTTTCCATTTCTCTTTCTCTCTTCTTTTGGAAACCCAATTATAAGTATTCTGGTGTTTTTGTAGGGTCCCAGGGTCTCTGTTCATTTGTTTTAATTTTTATTCATTTTGTTTCTCCGAATATATGATCATAGGTGACATGCCTCCAATTCAAATACATGCTGAGCCCTTCTAGGACATTTTTCATTTTAGTTATTGTACTTTTCAATTCAAGATTTTGGGGCCTATGCACTGAGCTATCTCCCTTGCTTTGGGCTTCCTGCATCCTGCCTTTGTTTTTCTTTTTGAGACAATGTTCACCCAGTCACTATGTTGCCCAGTCTGGATTGAAACTTAGAATCCTCCAGCCACAGTCTCCCAGAGTGCTGGGTATTATAGGCATTCACCACCACAACCAGCTATTTAGCTAATTTCATACTACTCGATTCATATTTTTACTGGTGTATTATTCTCAAAATTTACTTTAATTCATTAGACATAATTTCATTTTGTTCCATGAATATTTCTATAATAGCTAATTTAAACTCTTTGTCTACTTATTACAATGTGTACATCTCCTGGAGTAGTATTTCAACTCTGGGCCCTTCTTCTCAGGTTCTTTCCCTGTGCTCAGCTGCCCAGCCACCAGAAAGTGAGTAGCTTTCTTCTGCCATGCTATTCTGCCATGATGTTTTTGCACTGGAGCCAACCAGCCATGGACTGAGACCTCCTAAACCATGAGCCAAAAATAAACCATTTCTTTCTTTTAGTTGTGTATGTCAGGCATTTTGTCCTAGCAATGAAAGTTGACTAATGTATCCACCATCTAATATAATACAACTAGTCTTTACTAACCTTGAATAAACTCAATTCTTTAAGAAGTCATAGGAGCTTCCAGACTACTGGCAATGTTTCCTGATTTGGATACTGGTTTTAAAACCTTATTCAGTTTATAAAAATTCATCAGTCTATATACTTACATATTTTTCTATATATAGATTGTCTTTGAAAATATATTCTACTTCTAGAGACGATATAATTTCTCATAAATTTTAAAATCTGGCAGAAAGTTTGAATTACTTAGAATGATATTCCATCTTCCTTTAACTCTGCCAATATTGCATTTGAATATCATGAAATTTTGGAATAACACCAAGTTGGACTACCACAAATAGTATCAATATAATGCAGTAGTACAGATATAAGGGAAAGAGGAGATGAAGCAATTAAAATGTTAATCAAAATATGAAAAATGAAAAAAATTGAATATACTATATTCTTTATTTCTTCAACTGGTCTCTCATTACTCAACTTATGTTCACTTGATACTCATCCATCACCTCAGTGGGTCACAGGGTTCTTTACCAAGTACTGAAACACAAACCTCAATCTATAAAGGAACTTTGTCCTTGGTAATTCTCCCCACACAGAATGAAGATTTACAAACCTTTACTACTGTTCATAGTAGCTCAAGGACCCTCTCCAAATGGTAGGATCAGATAATAATAAATTCATTGTTAACATACTAGATTATTCTCAAGAATCTAGAATCAAGCAGACCCCAGAAATAAGAGATGTGGCAGACAGAATAATTCCCTACCCAGTGATGACAGGGACTTTTCTCATAAACACTAAATGTTTCTTCTGTAATTCACCTAACAGAGTTTATTAGAGGCTTAATAGAGCATCCTGTACTGCAACTGAAATTCTAGTTGTCCTAATGTTGACTCAGCCCGAAGGGCTAGTTAGCATTATCATTTATGCTACAATCCCGTACTAGTTAGACAGAATTGATTGTTCTAGATTCCACAAAGCTGACAGGCAGCACACCAAATTCTCATGTCTTGCCAGGGAAAATCCAAAGAGAGCACCTGAGGGATACACTTTCTTGGGGAATACAAGGTGAATCTTTAGGTCCTTCACTTGAGAGAGAATTTTTTTCCCAAAATGCTGCAAATCTCAGGACTCTCAGACATGTCAGAATGGTCGATGATGTAGCTAGTTCTCTTTGTTTTTTGTTTGTGTGTTTTTTGTTTGTCTTGGTTTTCTTTTTGCTTTTTATCTCACTTCCAGTGAAAAACATGTTTCAAAAGGGTAGATATTGTCCATGCTATTTCCAATTTCTACATATTAGCCATATGCTTTCATTCCTGTTGTATAAAAGTATGATGCCCTGTGAGACAGCGAGATCTCTTCAGACCGCTCATCTATGAAATGAGAAAGTAGAAAACACTGCTGATCTTATCAGACAAAAGTAAACTTATACTACTTTCTGCCTATAAGAATAGAGGCAAAATAGCTCCAGCATTAACCAGAAAATGCATACCAGGTGCAAGGGACTTGTGGATTGTATTATTTTCATTAATATTTTAATGGATATTTGATAGCTGATTCTTCTCCCTGTGGAAGGGTATTCATTTTTCACACTCGTTGGAACCAGGCACAGCCATGTGACTTACTTTAACCTTGAAGTATGAGCAAACCTTAAATTCATTGCTTCTGACCAGAAGCTGCAAGATTCTACCCATGGCTTCCCATGTTCTCTCTTCACTAACTCTGAGCTTATGAAAGCATGACTAAGGATATTTTATCAGCCAGAAGTCCCTAAAATGGTAAATATCTACAAATGAGGGAGGGGATAAAGGAATGAGGAAGAATGTGTTTCTGTAGAAACAGAGAGGAATTGCTTCCTTGACCAAGGAAGTCTAGCTGTATGTATATGTAGGATGTTTCAGAAGTGTTTAAAGATTTAACACGTCAGCAATACTCTGATATTCCCAGATTTTTCTAGTTTCATTTGTAAGATCCCAACCCACTCTTTCTCAATCAATAACTGTCACATAAGAAACTAGATATGGCTTTTAATTAAGTCATAACAGCAACTCTCAGGATCAATCTCAGAACACTTTTTTGTGATCTCAAACACGAGCTATATGAGTTGAAAGAGTCTTATGGCTTGGTCTCAGAAGTTACTGAGGTCAGTCTATACCATAACATAAGAAATGTGAGCGCTATTACCCAATGCCATTAGAAGTACCTGTCCCACTGTGTCACCCTAGAATTTTTTCTAAAGTGTGTCTCTTTACATAGCAGGCATCAACCAGGTTACCAGGAGCTGACTATAGTGGACAAACTCTCCACTGACCACAGGAATAGCCTAATTAGCTGTTTTTCCATAGTTTCTCAGTCTACCAGCATATGAAAAGAGCTTCCACTTCGTATCTGTTGTTACTATTCAATCTCTGGCATTAATTTCTCTGTGAGTGGTATTCTATAGTTTCAGGTAAAAAAAAAACTGTAAAATCTAAACAAGAGAATTTAGGAGAAAGATATTAATGTCTTACAAGGGAAAGCTGAATAAACAAGACAGCCAAGAGGGGTGCCCGCTGGAAGTATAGAACAGAACAGTGCCTTAGTAGGGCTCTCCTAGCATGAGTAACTGTCTGTAACCTTGCCAATCTGTTAAAAGTCAGTAGGAGAAGAACCCATTGGCTTTGTTTTGATCTTGAACTTGTCCCTGACAAGAAAAGGAAAAGGTTGTCGATGGGCAGTTTCAACATATTATGCATCGGGGGAAAAAGGCAGCTCCTCAGAAGGAATTATTACTCCTCTTGAGAATGGAGGGTGGAAAGCTAAGAGTTTTCAAAAAGCAAATATTAATCAAATGGCATAGTTTGCATAATATGCTGTTAAATATATATAGATATTTTATATGATAAACAATGTGTATATTATACTAATAATAGTTACCACTAGGTGGTAGGGTTCCTAGTTCATTTGCATTTTTCTATACTTTTTAAATTACACACATTTTGTATAAAAGCATGTGCTACCAAAAGCAAAACACTGTAAAAATAAAAGAAATGGAAGGAACTTGAAAAGTAGCACTAGAACACTAATAAGGTGTTCTATCACTAGTGATAAGGTGTACTTATCACTAATAAGGTGTTCTATCTAATAAGGTGTTCTATCTATCAGCTGTGCCTATTTGACTGGTTTCCTCTTTTCTTCTATTTTTTGTGAACACTAATATTCCTTTGGCTCACTAAAAAGCGTCATGGGAAAAGGAAAACAATTGTCAATAAAAATCATCATAGCTAATTATAATAAGTACTAATTGCATGCCAAATATTTTGTTAAATGCTTCACGTAGATATTGTAATTATTCCCACTTTATAGATGAAATAAGTGAAACCCAGAGATATAAAGTAACTTAGCTCAGGTCATGTGAACAAACAACTGACATGAAATTCAAATGTATATTTTTCTGTAGGCTCCTTAGTTCTCTTTGAGAGCACTTAATAAATGTCTGTGTATACTACTGAATCCAGAATCCTTCATGAACTCAGATATGCTTTTTAAGAGATGTTGGAAGGGGTCTCAAGCAACTGTTATTTTTAGGTTTATACTTAAAATATTTAGTGAGTATTCACTCTGTGCCAACCCTCTGTTATGGATTAGATTCTAACACATCCCCCTAAAGTCTCATGTGTTCAGAGATGGGACTTTTGAAAGGAGATTGGATCACAAGGGAGCAGTTGAATGTGCTGTCAGGAGGTGGAGCCTGGTTCGAAGAGGTGGTTTACTGGGAGCACGGCTTGGGTGTCTTCTTGTCTCCAGCTCCTTTCTCTCTCTTTCTCTGTTTCTGGGCTGTTGTGGGTTGAGTATATTTCCTCTGCCAGGCCCTTCATTGATGCCATTTCTGTCTTGGAGCCAGCTAACTGTGGACCCAAACTTCAGAAACTACAGGGCAAATAAACTTCTCCTTCTCACTGTGGCTGTTAGCTATTTTGTCCTGGCAATGGGAAAGCTGACCAATAAAATGTCTTAGGTTGATGTGCTTGAATTAGTGAGCTTTCACTTTGTGCTACTGTCTAAGTTCTGTACTCTTGAAATCACACATACTGTCTCCCTACATCAATTAATGGAGAATATTTTATCCTTGGTCATCCTATGAGTAATTGTAATAGGGTAATTTTTTTTTTTAAATTTTAGAAGCAGGGAAACAAACGTCCAAAAGCCATGCTTTTATAACTTCCACTAGAGGTTTCAATTGAAATCATCTGTTTTTAACTTGTCCCATCTGATAACGCAAGAATTTCCATAAGCCTGTACTAAATAAAGCAAGTTGTCTCATATAAGGAATAGATACAGAATATAGGAAAAGGTTCACACAGATGGCTTTGTAAGATATTTTAGTATCCATACCTTTACATGGTTCAGAAGTCAATGTCAGTTTACAGTCAATGCTACAGCCCCAGCCAGAATTTTACTGGAATTTTGCCATATCAATAGCAACTTATAAGGATGAACTGTAAGTCTGATTTCTTTTTCTCAGATTGTTATTTACCAAACAATTCAGTATTTTTCTACATTTTATAAGATCCATCCAATTTACACTGAAATAAAAATTTCAATGAATTTGTAAATTGACATTTCCACCCACAACGTGGGATTTCACTTACCTCTGACATTTAGATGTCCCTTTGATTACAATATATAAACAAGGCAACCAGTTACAGCTTTACTCCAAGAAAGAAGTGAAAGTATCTCACTAGAGGAAATGTCATTACCTTTAGGCTAAAATGTTATCTTGAGCTTAATTTTGTACAATACTGTTGTTTTCAGAATGACTTCCTATGCTTTGGATAAACTAACAAATAACCACTGATAACCTGCCAAGTGCCAGGCACCATGGGAGGTGCTGATTGTGGTTATCATGGTCCTTCCTGATGCAGCATCTCCAGAGGATCTTCCCAGGATCATTTCCCAGGACCAGGGCTAGAGAAGAATGGATTAAAATGGAGGACAGGCAGAACCAGGGGAAATCAGTTAGGAATCTGTTACAATAAAACAGGGGCAAATTATGATCTCCTGCATCAATGTAGTAGTGGAAAGAGAAACTTGAAGAGATAGAATCTGGAAGTATGTAGGAGGTAGAATTCAACACACTTGATAATTCATCGGAATTATTGTAGGAATTTGAATTAAAACATGGAAATATGTCAAGGATAAATGTCAGGGTTTATTTCTCTGCCTCATCTTTGCAAATAGTAGAAAGTTGGGCTTCTCTTTGTTCATCCTGGGCATGATGAAGTAAAGAGGAAATGTTTAGAGAGCAGTTGGATTATAATTAAGAAGAGAAATCATGTTGGAAAAATAAATTTGTGAACAATTAATATGTGATGGGAGTAAATGAACCAGCCAGTGGGAGCTGGTGTAATGATAGTAAGGAAAGCCAAAGAGAGTCCAATACCTATGACATAAAAGTACTTGACACATACTAATTATTAGTTAACATGTACACAAAATAATTAATGAAAACAAGAAGAGACATAGATAGACCTGTTCTTAATGAACAAATAGATATATAAAATAGTAATTATCACTCCCTGTGCTAAAGTAAGAGCACTATGGACATAAGATTTAATGTCTTCTATAATAATTAGTTAAATTTAAAATAAAATAGGGAGCCGGTGAGATAGCTCAGTGGCATAAGCTCCTGCCTGGCAAGTACGAGGTCCTGAGTTTGACTCCCAGTACACACATAAAGAAAAAAAAGGGCTGGTGATATCGCTCAGCGGCACAAGCGCCTGCTGGCAAGCGGGAGGTCCTGAGTTTGACTCCCTGTACCCACATAAAAAAATAAAATAAATAAAATAAAATAAAATAGGTTAGGCATGGAAGAGGTTATTCATATTTTAGTCATAATAAAATTGAAGCTAAGAAGTGTGCTTTTTTCCAAGGCCACAGGGACACAATTCATAATGTTAGAACCAAGATTTAAACCACTTTTCCTTCACATTGAATGACGAATTATTGAAATGTGGTTTTTATGTATTACTTTGGAATTGAGGAATCAGAAAGAGGATGGGGAACAGAGGACAGAGAATTTGTTCACTGGAATATGAAGCAGGGTAACAAGTTTGAAGGCAGCTTCGCAAATTGAAGCCATGCGAAGGTAATGGAAGCCTGCAGCACAGTGGTCCTTCCTGTCTTCCTCAAAGCCAGCAGTGATCCTCCCCAACCACCCCACAGTGCTCCCAGAATGCACTCCTTTCTTTCTAGGTTGACAGAGCCCTGGCTCCATCTCCCATCAGTACTAACTCAGCAAGATTTGCATTAATAATCTTATTCCCCAAATGCATGACCTGAAATTCCCTTAAGATATTCAGATTGTTGAATGAAATTTTGTTTGGAATTTAAAATGCATAAAAAATTGAGTCCCCTATGCTCTCTTAAATCAGAAAGCCTTTCTAGGGCAGTTTGAATTCTCTGAGTTGCATTAAAGGGTGTTTTAACATGTTGGAAAGGCAAATATTCTTCATCCAAGTAATTTTTTTGGTTTTCATCCATCAACAAGCAACTCGTTCCCACACATTGCTTGTCTGTGTGTGTGCCTCTCTCCACTTACATGAAGAATGTGGGATTAGGTGGAGGGAAGGAGCGCTATATTTCTTAGTGTAATCAATCAATGTGCCCAGGGACTTCTATGGGGTTAGGTTTCATGAGACTCAGAGCACATTTCTCTGTTCATCCAAGCAGACATTCCACTTTCATGGAGTGTAAGAGGGACTGATGCTTCCCTCACAGTGTCTCTCAGTGTGAATTCACTGAGTTTTCAGAATTGCCTTTCAGGAATCCTAAGCGAGGTTATCTCAAGTGAAATATCAAACAAAGTAATGTTAATTTCATAATAAAGATCGCCAAGGGAAAAGAATCTTTAAAATGGAGTGCAGTTCTTAACACCACGTTAGTGGCCCTGGCTGAGAGAGAAGGGACTCTGATTTGGGGAACTGCATTCCATTTTTCAAAACTAAATATTGTGAGATATTAACTCAAAAATCCTAATCCGGAGATTTCTCTTAACCACGTCTATCCCTCCTTTTATCTAGATCTTGGTACAACAACCAGGTCTCCAACCCTTTTTTTCATCCCCTGGGCTGACCTCCTCACTGGAAGAGTCATTTTCTTATGCAAATGATCCAGACAGTTATCCTAATAGACATAGCCTCCAGCATAAATTAATATAGACTCTTGTGATTTTTCTCATGATCACTATGATTTGCTTCCTATCAACAAGTTGTGAGACTAACAGACACAAAGTAAACTGGTAACTCTCAGTTTCTCAAATCAGTAAACCAAAAACCAAAAACTGGACCTTGGTCCTTCATTGAAGAATAGCAGAATCCTTTGTTTCAAAACCATCGTTTTTTTCTCATTTCTGTGACAAAATATCCAACACTCACAATTTAAAGGAGGAGAAGTTTATTTTGGCCTGTTGTTACAGTTCCCGGTCGATTGTCTCCAAGGCTGAAACTGGGTGGCAGGAGCATGGCAGAGAAAAATCCAATGTCAACCCATGGCAGCCAGGGAGCAGAGCACAGAGAGGAGGCAGGGAGGGAGATGAACCCTTCCAAGTCACACCCCTAGTGAAGAGCCTGTACTGACCAGGCCCTGCCTTCTAACAGCTCAATCAGCTTTGGATTCATTAGTAGATGAATCCACTAACGAGCACAGTGCCCCACATCCAATCACCTTCCACACACAGAATTTCAGGTGACATTTTAGAACTAAATCATCACACAAAGCAATGAACTTCCTTGTGAAGTCATTGTTCGAGCTCCTTTTCCTACTTGGTAGAAAGTTACTTATTTTGACTGATTCTGAATTTCATTATTTTATGGGAGAGGATAATAATATCAGCTTCTAAGTTTTCATGTAAGATTAGAGAGAACATACCTGAACTCTTGGTATATTATAAATGCTTTTAATATCTTAATTGTAACATTATTTAATATAGCAAGGATTTGATGATGTGCGACTGTTATTACTACAGCAACAATTACCATTATACTTTTATTATTGCTACTGATGCTGCCACTGTTGCTGCTACTACTGACTACTACTATTAGTATGATGATTATTAATATTACTATGATCACCTACCTTATAGGGTGTCTGTGGAAGTAATCATATGTTCAGTTCACATCTAAGTGCCTGGCATCTTGTACACACACGGTAACTGTTTCACCTCCTCCAAGTGATTGATTCTGATTGAAGAGTTTGGAGGAAAGTGGTTACCTTTATATAAGAACATTTGTGGTGCATTCAGGACCAGCCTAGACTGCATGGTGAGACCCTGTCTCAAAAATCAAAAACAAAACAAAACAAAACAAATCAAAAGTCAATTGGATGTGGAGGTGAGGCATATATTGAGAAAATCTTCTTGGACAAACGGATAGATTGTGGTGCCTTTTCCTGTATGTGGTTGCATGCCCATTTGTGTAGAAGGTAGGAGGAAGTGGTAAATGATGAGTTCAGTTTTCTTGAATTGAAGAGCATTGGGAATATGAAGGAGAGACTATTTGAGTATAGCTGGCCAACAACCAACAGCTGTGCCCTTTTACATTCAAATAAAACATTTCTTGGTTTTTGTTTTGTTTTGTTTTGTTTTGTTTTGTTTTCTGTAACAGGGTCTCCATAGGTGGTTCAGGCTGCCTTGGGCTTGCTCTGTGGCCCAAGCTGGCCTCAAGCTCATGGTGATCCTCCTGCCTCAGCCTCCCTACTGGTGGGATTGCAGACATGTGCCACCATGCCAGGCATACCTTTCTAACACTTGTGGAAAAAAAAAAAAAGAACATTTGTGGGCTCTTAAGTAGATTTTCTTTTAAATATAGAAGACATTCATAGATGTTTCCTTTGAAATTAGTCATATTGTGTCAAGGGAGGGAAAGGCATTCATCCGATTGCATATTGAAGGATGTGGAATACCTACATACAATGTTTTGTTCATCGTTAGAAGAAAACCTGAGAAGTATTTTTTTTCTCTCATTTAACGCATATGTATAAAGTTGAGTGAATTATCTCTTCCACTCTATCAACTTATTCCTCAGCAATCCCTGTCATTGTTGAGCTTGCGAACATCACTTCTCTGCAGATAACTTTCCAAATCCACCTTTGTAGGTGCAGAGTGTGTTCTGAACTCCAAACCAGAGGCTCTAGTAGCTACTCAGTCCAAGAAGCCAGACGCCTCAAAACACAGGGAACCAGGATGCAGCCCCAGTTCAAGACTGAGGCCTTGAAGCTCTCTGGAGAGTCCAGGAGCAAGTGCACATTGAAAGGCTTAAAAAGCTGGAGTCTGATGTCCACAAGAAGGCCACAAGACATGGCAGTAGCAAAAGACGCACCTGCTTAAGCAGAATGGAGGTTTTCCATCGCAGGCCAACTTCCTCCTTCTTCTCCTTTCCTTCCATCCAGGCTGCAGGCAGGTCCTTTCCTCTCAGTTTGCTGGTCTACACATGCCAGGCATCTCCGGAAACACCCACAGATACACCTAGAAGTGTTCTTTACTAGCCTCCTGGGTGTGTTTTAGTCCAGTCAAGTTGACAATCATGATTAAGGGCCATACTTATGTATACCATGATTTTTTCCTTGTATGTACATACCTATGGCTAAATTTATCTATAAATTAGGCACAATAATAGATTAACAATAATAATTAATAATAAAATAGAATTTTTACAGCAATGTACAACAAAAAGTTACATGAATGTCATCTCTCTCAAAATATTTTATAATCCTTTGTGCACTTATGTTATTGTGATATGAAATGATACTGAAAGGATGCACTTTATGGCTTCTCTTTGGCATATCCTAATGACCAGTATCACTGTTCTTGTAGTTGGGACTCATTATTAAATAAAATAAGAGTCACTTCAACACAAGCATGGCAATACCACAACAGTCAATCTGAAAACCAAGATAGCCTCTAAGTGACTAAAAGCATGTAACACAGAACGAATGGATACTCTGGACAAAGGGAGGATTCACATTCTTGGGGGAGCAGAGTAGGATGACGAAATTCATCACACTACTCAGATTTGTAGGCATATTAAAGCTTACAAATCTGTTTCTGGAATTCTCCCATTTATTATTTCTGGGTCATGGCTGACCAGAAGTAACTGAACCTGCACACATGAAATTACAGATAAAGGGAGATGACACTGTAATAGTTAGTTATAATCCAATTGTTATCATTCATTTATCAACACTTATGTTTACAAGTCTAACCTGTGTTTTGCAAAAGGGAAAAGAGGAGTTATTGCTGCCTAACTTGGACTCTTTTGTTTTATATCAAAGATGGCATTTAAAATATAGCCGTTTGGATGGCACAGGGGCCACTAAGGAGAATGCAACTAAGCAACAGCGCAGGTGAACTGGTATTTGGCCTCCATACAGCCTTTCCTGCCACTCCACGCCATGTGCAGCACTTGGCTGGAGTCAGTTTATTTCACTTTCAGTCATGTACTTGCCTGAGATAACCTAGATTTGGTCCACTGTTTTTCGTAAGAGAACGTCCTCAATCCTGAACTAACCTTAAATTATTTGGGGCAGTGGATGTATAAGGGTGTTCTCTGTGTATTTTGAGTCATAGTTTTCATATGTGTCATTTTTTCTTATTTGAAAATTAAAACAAATTCACTGCAGAAAATCTATAATACAAAAATTTCCCAGAAGTAATTGAATCACCCGTAACTCATCGGCCTAAAGGAAATCATTAGATAGATATAGATAGATAGATAGATAGATAGATAGATAGATAGATAGATAGATAACTTGCCTTTCTAGCTTTATGTGTGTCAGAATAAAATAAGTTTTGTAGACTGTTTCTTTTTTTATTTAGCAAAATACTGTGAACATTTTCTCAAAAATGTATTCTTTAAGAATATGCTTTTGAGAATGGCTGCATAGATCAAAATTGAGTTTACTTATATCTTCAGCCATTTAACATGGACTTGGACTGTAGACTGAGGTTTGAATAAGGATTTGGACTGGTGTTAGGGTTAGAAAAGTCCACTGTCTTCTCCAGGCCTTCGTTATACTCGGTTTGTACACAAACTGGCCTTCCTCACCTTTCTGTGTTTCAACACCAGGTTATAAAATTTTGTAGGGTGGAGAAAAGTCTGCCCCTGTGGTCTTCCACTGGACTTGCTTCTTAACAGGTGTCCTGGGAATGTTCCAAAATCCCTTAGCCCCGTCTCCAGTCACTTCCCGTCCTCAACTTCCTTTCAAGTCTTCTCTTGCAGTTGTGATGTTTAGGTGCTGGGGACCATACTAAAGGCTGCCTAGAGGTCATTATCCGTTTTAATCCCCACAGCTCCACGAGGCACTTATTATTATAGTCACATTTTCTCATTTCCTTTTCCTCTCACCTGGGGCCATAACGCGACATGAAGTTTGCATACCAGTTTAGAAAGAAGCCTCAAAATATGTTCTCAAGTCTCAAGCAGGAAGCTGTTTGCTTTGAAGCCATTTTACCAGATGTGCTGAGAAAGACAACCCCTCTGTCTACATGCGCGCGCACACACGCACGCGCACACACACACACGCTCACACACACGCACGCGCACACCGCAGCTTCCCAGTCTCTGATACAGATCTGGTCACTCAAGGCCAAGGGCGCTTTGGCAGGGACGAGAAGAGCCTGCTACCTCCACGCTGGGCTCAGGAGGCACAATTGTAAATTGTTCTTAACAAGTGGAAACAGGTCAAAGGAGCTTTTCTCAGATTTGAGAAATTCCTAAAAGACTATTTTTTTTTAAATCTGCGTTTTAAACCATATAATGTTACCCTCACAATCATGCTTTTTTAGAGCTGTATGTATGGAATTTTTTTTTCCTGTTTTCAATATGAGAAACTGGAAAATGTATTCTGCCGAGGCACCCTGAATAGAACCAAAAAGGTTAGCTTAAGAGTTCTAATATAGCTTTGATCATTTCTACCCAGCAACCTATGAAAAATTATTCTGAAAAGAGAATACTAAGATAGCTTGAATGTAGAATCTCCGGACAAAATAAGTAATGCCCAGTTAAATGTGAATTATAGATATACAAACGAAAATTTGTGTATAACCGTGACCTGTGTCCTGTGTCCCACATAAGTTGGACATATCTATTCTGAAAGATCATTTATTACTTATTAATATTTTATTTGCTAAATCTGTCAAACCAATCCCAGTATTAATAATGAACAGGACAGATAAAAACTCCAAGTAAGTAGCGTGACCTAATGTTTTCTTAGGACTAGGTTAATATAACTTTATTTAAACTTTGTAACAATACTATGATATACACATAATCATTTCTGTATTAATAAAAAAAGGAGAAATGAACCTCAGACAGTTTAAGGATCTTGCTATATATCACACTTTTCATATGTGGCAAAGAGGTATGCTAAAGACAGGTGGCTTGGCTCCAAATCTACCATCATCCCAACACATCCAAGGTGTTTAAAATGTGTTGGGAGCACTCAAAAGCCCTTTCATCCCCACAATGGGAGCAAATACCTAGAAAGCTGATCTCAAGCACTTGGGGGCCACATCTGAAGTTCACAATGTAATTAAAGTGCTTGGCATTGGATACAGACATAAGCATCATCATACTAATTAGGCAACTGGCTTAATTATCAGGTTCCCAACGGAGGCTGCTCTGCCAAGTCCAGTAGTTCGCCAATAGACCTGAAAACAGGCATTATCTCCTCTCACTGAAGAAAGTGATGAAAGCCCAAGACAAAAAGAGGCTGTGGGATGAGGCCACCCGGGACCAGGCTGGAGGGCTTTCAGCAAAGAGCAGCGGCTCCTGCTTACATGGCCCTGGGAAAGAAGGATTTGAGCTGATACATGGGACTTAGGGGCAGTGAAATTCTTTGTGTTGAACCCTAGCTGGCACTCCACCCAAAACAGAGAGGTTAGGTTATGCTTTGTTTGGTTCCGTTCCCCTCAGCTCCTCAATGAGCCTACTTGAAAAGAAAGTTTATTTCCTGTACAGAAGGTAGTGGAACTGGCTCTGATCCACGTCTGTTTTCTCCTTCCTGTGGGAGGAACATCGTGCCTAATCTGTCTGATTTGATTAGAGAGAATCTAATACAAATATCTGCTGGCTCACTGCACTTCCAGCAGGGTTTAAAATTATAAGTGGTCGCATTTTTAGACAACCTCAAATTATATGTCACCAACACCCCTTTCACCACCATCACCACTGAGCCCTACAACAATCCTAAACAGCCCTCGGCGACTCCTTTGTGATTTTGAATGCCGTTTTGGCTCTTTTGTCGCTTATGCTGACCTTCTTGGGTTCTGGAAATTGACACTGCAAACATTTTTAATGAGAAATAGCCTGCCATTCAGCCACAAAGATGAGAATTATCTGGCAATCCTTTGGTTATACGTTGCCTGCCTCCACACAGCCGACAATAATGAGCTCTAACTCTCTGCCAGGCACTCCTCGGCTTTCCTGCCATCTCCTTTGATCCTGGCTATAGGTCAGGGGTCAACAAAAAAAGCCCTTGCAGCTTAGAAGTGGAAAAACCGTGTCAGTCTGACTCCAAATGCCGCACGCTTAACCACTTTCCTGCACTGACTTCTCCAACTGATTCAAAGAGAATGGTTTCTAGTTAGCAGATTGATACTTAAAAACTAAAGGAATTTATTTTCTTTTTCTCTTTTTTTTTTTTTTATTTTAAAGAGAAGAAAAAACAAAACAAATCAAAAGAAGAACAAATTTTCAAAACAACATAATAGGAGGGTAACAATGGTTAATACATTACGTATTACTATCTTTAAGTTAGTTATTCAGGACACCAGACATTAGCATTCAATTGTCCAAACATTATTGGCACATGGAATAGGGAAAAGAAAGAAGGGAAAGGGAAAAAAAATTGTATATATATATATATAAGATGGTTAAGATAGATACACTACCATCTTTTTCTCTTTTTCCCGGTGCTGGAGTGTGATCCCAGAATTTTGCTCTTAGAATCTGTTTTACCACTGAGCTACATCACCAGCCGCTAATTTTAATATTTTCGTTATTAAACAAAACTTGAAAATAGATCTCCCTCTTTCACACCTGTACTTGGGATGTTTGGAGTGAACATTTGGTACTTCACTCTTTATTTTCCTGGATGAGTCCTGCTTTGGAACCTGTGTGTGTTGAAGCCGCTAATCATTCTGCCTCTTACCAAAAGGGAATTTCCATCTTCCCACAGGTGGCGCTGGCCTTCCGAGTTTATTTTAAGAAAGTATTAGCATCCATCATCACCTCTAATTGCTATTTACTGAGGAATCACGCGGTACCGTGTAGATCACAGACACACTCCAGAGAGCTTACTCTTCACTTGGAGGCAAGAGGCAGATCATAAATGAGCTTCTTTTCATGCATGTAAAGATGCTTGTCTGTCCTTCCCTACCTGTTAGGAATACTGCCAAGGAGGAAGGCACTGGGAATCCTAATCTGTTAGCGCCAAGTCACATGATAATGATAACATGAATACAAATGGTAGGGTGTGCTTGACACCTCCCGGTATTAACATCAAGAGCCTGATGAGAGCAAAGGATTCACAGCCTCTCCTTTGGGAATGTGGTCCCATCACTCTTCCTTGCTAACAATACCTGTAGAAAAATGAGAAGATTTGGAATTAGGCTCTCGGAGCAGCTGCCTTCTCTTAAGAAAGCCTTCAGTACTTAGAGTTCCATCATTTTACCACCACCATGCTGGTCCCTGAGATCCGTCAGACACAACAGCCAGCCTCCCTTATGCACTTCTGTGATGACTCATTTCTGTATGTGTTAGGAAATTAGAAAACAGCTCTTTATTTAGGTATGGGAGAAGTAAAAATTTATTAAGATTATGTTGTTTGGATCCAGATTGCTTGGGCTTAAATTCCAGCTCCAGCAATTAGTAGTATGTCAATTTGAGCACCAGATATAACCTCTCTGTCACTTCCTTTCCACATCTATAAAATGAAGAAATGAAAAATTTTGAGGGTAAAATAACTCCATAGATGTAAAGTGCTTAGAACAATGCCTGGCTTATTGTCGTAATGAGTAAATTATCTAATAACAACATGTCAAAGGATTTTGTAGATCATATTCTCCTTGCATTTCTGAAGTAATCTTGACTTTGTCATTAAGTATTATTTTTAAATGTACTACTAATGTTAATGTTAATGAAATATGCTAAAGTTAATAAAATATTCCATGAAACATTTTATACTTATAAGAAAAATTGAACCTGCACTTTACTTTGTAGGTAACTTTTATCAGGCCTTGGTAAAAATGAAATGCTCATTTCATGAAAAGTGCTTGGATATTCTTTCTGTTCATCTATGCTATAGAATAGTTTTGGAATTATCTACACTGTAAAGGTTAGTATAGTTCCAGTTCCCCTGGTGATGATTTTCTCCAGAGTAGTTCTTTGACAACTTCTCTCTGTTTCTTCTATGGAAATTGAACTTTTTATGTTTAAGGTTCTGGAGAAAATTTTAGTGATTTCATTTAAAAAAAATTCCATTCTATCAATCGATTGGCATGAAATTGAGTAGTATGATTTTTTTATTCTTTTAGTTTCTCATACTTCTGTTATTTCCTTTACACTATTTTTACTTTTTATCCTTTTTTTTTAATCCTGAGTAATTAGTGCATACCCTAGTAAAATCAGCGTGGAGATTATTAGTTTCACTTCTTAGTAAGACTAATTTCTAATTTTAATTCTTAGTATATCTTTTTGGCCTCAGCTGCTCTTCTGAACTTCACTTTGTGGTATTTTTCTAACTTCTTCCATAAAATGTTAAGTCTAACTATTTGGTGATAAGATAGATTTTCTCTGTGCTCAATTTGTATCCCACATGCTCTTTGATTTTTACAATCTTCTGGATAAACTGAGATTATACAGTCTCTACTTTATTAGTAGCAAGAATGTATTTAGGAATATTATAAATATCCAAGTTCCTGGACCATTTGTTTCCTGCTTTTATTTAATACTACAATTTATTGAATTGTTATGACATAATGTTGTTGGATTATTTATTATTTAGAATTTGCAGATGTTTACTTGGTGACATAATATATTAGCTAATTTTTATGTATGATCTGTCAGCAAGGTATTTGCTATCTTACTATACTAAGTCTGAAAAATACTAGTCAGGTGCACTTTTAAAATTAGGATATTTAGATAATATATATTTTTGCTTAATTTGTGTCTACTTTAACAATTATGGAATCCAGAGTAATTCAATAATCTTAGTAATATCTTTGTTTCTTTGGACAGTAAAGATGAGTTGCTTACTATGAGCAACAAAAAAATATTTTCTCTTCTCCATCCCCAACTCTAGTTAATAATATTATCTTTGCATTTACTCTATATGTGTAAACATACTCACTTTTCTCTTACATGCTCTGTCAGTTTTAAATAAGTGATTTCTAGCCCTGGGGTGATTGTTGATGCCATCAGCCAATTTGTGCTACTTCTCATCTTCCTTCTCTTCTCAGTTTCTGTCTGATGGATCATGTCTATGTGGTCAGGGCTTCGATATGGACTTGCAGTCTTAATTTTCTACTAATTTATATTCAATGTATTAGCCACCTCCAATTCTTTGCTCTCATTTCCCAGTTACACTGTTTCATTTAAGTTCATTTGCTATTATTTTCACCAAGAAGGATGCATGGTTAAGATTTTCCTAAGTTCAAAACTGTATGTATGCACGGTCTTAGCTGGATATGAAATCTCTGCCTTACGTTTTCTTTCCTCAAGGATCTCATGGGTGTTGCTCCACTGTTTTCTGTCTGTGAATGTTGCTTAGGTTAAAATTGAAATGAGCTTGGCTTTTATTCTCATTTGTAAATGAATAATCTTTTGTCTTGTTTTCCAGAGGAATACCTTCTGTTGAGAACATCACTAATGTCAGTGGAATGTACCCCAGTTTGTAACTATTCCACTGGTATTACCTTCTCCCTGGTATGTGTGTGCTCTTCCTATGTCAAAGTCCATGAATTTTATATTGTGGGAAATATTTTAATTATAAATTTAAACATTTGTTTTATTCAAAGTTTGGCTTTCTTCTTCAACAATTTAAATCACATGAATGTTAGCCTTTGCATTGTACAAATGTTTACTTTCTTTCTAAACATTTTAAACTTTTTATTTCCTTTTTATATTTGAGTTGTCATAGCTTTTATGTCTTTTCTGTGACTCTTTCTATGTTTATTCCATCTTTTATGCTTTTCAGCCTTGTCTCAATTTCTGTGATGATTTTATTTTCCATTTATTTCTTTATTAAATTCCTCAGTTCCTCACCATGTCCTTCCGCTAAACTTACTATCTCCCCTCTGAATTCTTGCATTTTTGAATTCATGGTCTTCCTTATAGAAATAATTATGTATTATGATTTTCAAATTTGTATCAAATGTATTTGGTGGCATTTTGTATATATTTTATTTCATCATGCATGTGTGAGTCTGTGTTTTTTTTTTCTATATGTGAATATTTCTCTTTACCTTCTTTTTGTTTCCTTTTAAATCTTGGAATTGATGCTGTGCTATCTCGTTTTGATTACTTCTCACTGAATAATTTGTATTTGGGGAACAAGATATTTTTAAGTGTTTCTTGTAAGAGCCTGGAAAGGGGGTACTTGGTTTTATAATCTAAAGACTCTTTAAGTCGTAAACTCCCAGCAAATGTGGCTAATCTACTCTATATCACCCTGCTTGTTAGGCTTCTTTAAGCAAGATTTGGTCCATGAAGCCTGTTGCATCAGCCCAGTTCACCCAGTTCCTACACATAATATCGCAAATAAGAGGTCCAGGTTTTGTACTTCAGAGTTTTGTTCTTCTTCTAGGAGGTATATCTGTGTTGCTACTTTCTCAGATCAGCCAATGCCAAGATCTCTAACCATAGAAATTTCTCCCTACTTCACTCTAGGCTCCACAGTGGCTTCTGTTCTGTGCATAATCAGCTGCTTACACAACACTTAGATGTGTCTGGAGGTCTAGGAATTATATTAATCTCCTAGGATCGTGGAACAAGGTATGCGAGGTTTGTGATTGCTTTCTTTCTTTTTTCATTTTTGGTATCTTTAGCGTGATTTCCAGGGTAGAAGAGAAAATTCTGATTAAACAGCCATGTTCATGGAAGTGCTGGAAGCTCTATGCCTCTTGAGATTCTCACTGTTTATCACACAGCAGGTGCCGTTCTGTGTTTGGGAAGCACCTGAATATGGCTGACCAGATTAGCATAACTACAGAATTACTAAATTAGTGCATATCTCAATAATTCTCAATAATTCTAGTTGCAAACATTTCATGAAAATATATTGAATATAAAAAAATCTTTTAAGTGGTTTTGCAGTTTTAAAATCCCCTTCTTGAATTTCTGAGAAACATATATAGTACAAACAAAATCTCTTCCAGATAGTACCGTATTTATTTTTTTCTTTCGTGTTTCAGTTTTATGAAGACAGAAATGAAGCCTCTTAACTTTCAGACAAAATAATCAGAGATTTTATCAGTTCATCAGTTGGGAATTGAAATATGAAGCTAACAAAGTAAGACAATTTTTCAAGGCCCGGTGATGTCTAGTGGTTTAACATTTAATTCTTTGGCATCATATTCTTTCAATATGAAAAGGTATTGGAAGATTAAGTACAAATAGTTTATTGCTTGACATTCTATACTTCATCGTGCGGCTAATTAGCACATATACTCCAAGAAATGAGATCATTACTCTCTCAGTAGTGTCTCAGAAGTTCTTTGTGTTGAAGAAAAGACCCAGGTGTTTGGCTCCAATAGGAATTACCACCCAGGTGCCTGTCCTAATAACAATAAAATACTTAGGCTAAAAATCCAAGAGGCAGGAAACTGCTTCATTATTGCTACTCTAAATGGCACTCATAAGGATTTATTAAAAATAAATTTGATATCTCTTGTGGTATAAAATTTACCCTCAAATTTAGCCATTTAAAAGAGCAAACATTATCTTATATGATTTCTGAAGATCAGAAATCTGGGCGCAGCTCATCTAGGTGGCTCTTGATCTGGATCTCTGTGAGGTGATTCATGCTGTTGCCTGGGGCCTAGGCACCTGAAGGCTTGGCGGGGATGGCGGATCTGACTGCAAGGTCACTTATGTGGCTGTTCACAGGAGGCCTCAGTTTCTCACCATGTGGGCCCCCCCAAGGACTGCTCGCAAAAGGGCAGCTGCTTTACACCAGAGTGAATCTGAGGGGGAAAGGATGTAGTCTCTCTTACAATCTGTTCTCGGAAGTAGAACACCATCACCACTGCCATATTCTACTGGTCGTACAGACTAACACTAGTACAGTGGGAGGGGAATGCACAAGAGTGTGAATACCAGGAGACTGAGATCACTGGGGACCATCTTGGAAGCTAATAATCACAAGATACTTAATTTGTTCCAGGAAATATTCAAGACACTGGTAGTATGTAAATATGAATAGAACCATTTATTCATTCCTTCAGTTAGTCGTTTGATCACAAATCTTGTATATAACATGGAGGTAGCAGACTCCATGTTAGACACAGGAATCCTAAAATAGATAATACATGGATTCATCCTTACATTCTGTTGGGAGAGGTAAATTTGTCAGTAAATAGACAATGATGTCCTGTGCCGGATAAGAAAGCATGAAAGCAAGTACTGTAGAAGTATTGTGAGGAGAATTTTGTGAGTTTTCTTACCGAATCTAAAGTTGAACAACTGTTCCAAAAGTTCGCCTTAAAATCCAAGCAGGAGTTGAGTAGAACAGAAAGAGTGATTGACATTTGAGAAGGAGGAAAGCCTCAGTGTCAAAGATTTTATTTTCCAAAGGCAAGCACAACAATATCTCCCATCCTATGTCCTGTTCTTGAGTGCGATTTTAAAGTTTCCCACAAGAGGTAGAGTCTATTTCTTCATGATCTTAAAGAGCAGTTGAACTAATGTCACTAATATCAGTGGCAGAAACCTATGGCAGAAATGTTGCCATGCTTTTTTCTGTTATAACCCTTAACTAATTGGGCATTTTCTACTGCCTGACTCTTGGAATAAAGCTCCCAGGGAAAAAGTGACTTTTGTCAGCTATCCACGCTGCAAGAAACTAACCAGTGGAGAAAACCTGAAGATGGACATTAGGGTTTTGATCAAGAACATCCCTCCAAAGTCCTCGTGTATTTGGAGGGTGACTGAATCTTAGAGGCACTGTAGTTGACTTTCTGCTGGGACATGGGGTCTGGTGGGAGGGGTGAGCCACTGGCAACATGACCTGGAAGGGTATATGTCCCTCCCCAGCTCCTCCTTTATCTCTCTGTGGTGTTGTGTTTTTGTTTTTGCTTTTGCCACCATGGTATGAGAAGCTTTCCTCCATCAGACCTTTCCACCTTGCCCTTCCTGCCTTGGAGCCAGCTGACCATGGACTAAAAGTGTGAGCCAAATAAACTTCTCTTCCTTCGAGTTGTGGATGTTGGGTGTTTGTTGGGTATTTGTTAAGAAAAGTTACTAAGACAACTGAGGTGGGGAGAGAGAGAGAGAGGAAGGAGGTGGAGGAGGGGGAGGAGGAGGGGAGGAGAGAGGAGGAGAGGAGAGGAGAGGAGAGGAGAGGAGAGGAGAGGGAGGAATAAAAGCACTTTGAGGACAAGTCATGAGTGAAAAAGCCATTTGGAAGTAAATTCTTCTGCCCCAGCTGATGCAGTGTTGATCAAAAATAACCACCTATTCACACAATTCCTGTACTCTTGACCCACGAAATCATGAGCAAAATAAGAATGGTTGCTTGTAGCCACAGAATTTCAGAGTAGCCAATTATCCTGAAAGTGATAACTGGAATAATGAGCACATCACATGACATGTTCAGTAATCCATTAAACAGAGCTCGTCACTTGGTTGCAGAGTGGGACAGGAGAGGATGAAGCTGGCACAGAATACAAAAGATAAAATGCTTCGTGTGTCTGGCTAACCACTGTTGAAGAAGAGGTAGACATTTTCATCTCTTCTGAATGTTGGAGTGAAAAATTACATTTGAGATTAGAGGTGATCTTCCTGGGAGAGATGTAGAAGTTGAGCAAGAGAGAGGAGAGGCTGAAGGAAGGCAGAACCCCTTGTATATTCTTGTGAAACTAGCCATCCAGTGATGATGAAGGCAGAATTGTCACAGCGCTGACAGCAGTGACATACTTGGAAATGCTTGAAAATTAGAATGAAAACTCTGATTGGTAGGAAGGAGTTAGATAACAATGGCTGCAGAAGACTCTAGAAAGCCTTTCACTATCAAAGATAGAAAACACAAACGAAGGTACAGGTAAAGTCAGGTAGGAGGTGGATAATGAATTTGGTTTCAGAAATTTTGAATTTGAGGTGCCTATGGGATTTTTAATGATTTCAATCAAGTCCTGGAAAAGTGATTATACTGTGCTTTCACGCTACCTAATTTTCATCTTTTTCTCACACTTGCTAATGATTTTTAATAGAGGGCAGCAATCCAAGAGATGTTGGCTGCCTCTGAGTTCCACTAACAGCTCCATACAGGTCCTCATAGTTTAATGTTCGCAACATCCGACCAACCTGCTTTCCCATTTGATTTTTTTTTTATTTCTAATTATAGGCATAAGATCCAGGTAATGGCTGGGTTACAATTTCTGCAAGACAAATTATATACATAATTACAGGCGCATCTTCACAATGATGTGGAAGCATCTGATGCCTCTACAGAGAAGATAACTGTCAACCTTTGCTCTGTAATTAAGTATAAATGGGAATCCGAATCATTTTCCAAATGAGCAAACAGTAAGCCCATCTTGATTGACTGTGTCATGGCAGCAAATGAAATGGATTTGCTGCACAGGTTAATTAGTCATCTATGGGTGTCACAACCTTCTGAAAACTCCACATTAGATCCAAGTACTGGGGCTAATTAGTAGTACATTGTTGAAACTCTGTATGATTTTTACCTGGCTTACCTTTGGAATTCTACCATTTCACAGTTCTTTCTCCCTCAAAAATCTTTCTTCCTATAGTTCATAGCAAGTCGTTTGAATTGTCCACCCATTAATTCTAATATAGGTAAGAATGAAGTATTTAGTGAGAGACAGACCTGGCTTCAAATCCTACTCCTTTCAATTTACTCCGAAAACGTGGGCTATTTACAGTTACCCTTTGTCAGATTCAGTAGTTTATCTATGAACTATTTGTGATCCATCTTATTTTCCATGCATGCCCAAATAAACTTTAGAAATTAAAGTCTTTTCCCTAAATTAATCAACATACATACCCCTAACCACAGTTTACTTGTTTATAGCTTTTGTTAAAAAAATTTCTGTACAAGACATTATAAAATCTTAACTCCGCATTTGCTGACTTTCAAAACTGTGTATACGTGTGAAACCCAAACCCTCATCAAAATATATAGAGTGCTAAAATCACTCCTGAAAGTTCTTTTAGACCTTTTTCCAGTCAAACCCCAACCCAAACCTCCAGAGGCAGCGTTTTCCAATGTTTTCCCATTAGTTTTGCCTGTTCTAGACCTTCACATGAGTGGAATCATGTGGTCTTAAAATACTTACATATAACTCTTTTTTTTTTTCATTCAGCATAATGATTTTATGCCAATCCATGTGTACATATCAGTATACAACATGGGTACTGATGGCTCAAAATCAGCTTTCCTGGATGTGGTGAGCTTGGGTTCCTGAATCTATGCTTTTATCCCTTTCTAAGACCATGGCATGCCTGCCTTCAGGAGGTCATGCAAAGAAGGGAACAGAGAGGAGACTTCAGAGAGCTCTATGACTTACACACTAACCCAGCAGTGCCATGTAACGTCCTGCACAAGGCCACTGGCGAGAGTGGTCACATGCACAGTGTATACACAGGTAGGAATGAAAGGCGCTGGTTGGGCAGCTTCATACTTGCACACACTCCACACTGTAGATTCCTTTCCTTCTCAATCAATGAAAAATGTCCACAGAGTCGGCACCTCTTAGATCTTGAAGTCACTTCCCGTCTACCACATTGCATTTCCTTCCAAACTTGCTTTTTCTATGGCTACGCTGCTCCTTCTATGGGCTGCTGGGTCTATTTGAAGGCTATTTTTCATCTTGTCTCTATTTCTTTATCAACTCCCTCTAACCTCCACTAATTAGTTCAAATGTTAGCAGTGCTTAGGTGAGAAATGAATTTCTTAGCTAAAAGTTTGCCTGGTACCCAGAAACCATTTCTAAGCAGAATTATGACAACCACAGAAATTTTTGACTGGAAAAATCTCCACTCTTTTGCTTAAATTATTTTTTTCTAATTACTATTAGCAAGGCTCCTGCATATACACTGGGAGGTTTACTATGTGTTTGTTCCTTTCCTAAAGACTTTTACATATTATCTCAATCTCTAAGAAATTGTTTTAAGACACACATTATGTTTGTTTCTGTAGGATATAGGAAACTAAGGAGGTTAAATGTTGTTAGCCAAAGACAAAGCATTATCTATGATTTGAATCCAGGTGATCTGTAATCTTACAACCAGAGGGATCTCAAAATTTATCTATCCAATTCTAGCATCCCACAGGGCAGACAATAGAGACCTACAGCCCATGAGTGATTTGTCTATGTCAAAGAGCTGAAAAATGACAGAGAGAAGCAGAATCTAAGGCTTCCAAAACTATTAAGTTCAGTTTTTTTGATTTTTTTTTAATAAATTGTCACTGTAATTAGCCATAATGAAACCCTGCACAGTGCAAAAATTGATTCCTAGTTGACAGTGGTGAGCAGGCCAGTCTCCACCTGAGTTCTGCCTATCACAGCGCTTCTCCCTGGACACTGAGGGGAGTCCACCAGCCAGCTATCCTTCCTGAAATGATCAAACCATACTTTGCCTGTGGAAAAAATTATTTTTCTTTGAAATCTCCTCAAAACCTTCTTAACCAAAGCAAAAGGCCTTTAACAAGATCGTGTATTTCCTGGCCCAGAGGTGTGGACTCACTGCACAAGTGCAATAAAAAAGGTTTTGCTGCCTTTCAGGAATCAGCCTCTGTGTCATATTTAACTACTATAAATGTTCATTACTGTGCATCCTTACTTACTATAATGAGAATGATTGGCCAGTGTAGATTAGGAGAAACCTACGTAATGAAAACAAAATGGAAAAACATTCCTGCTAAGAATATAAAATATATTTTGAAGGCAATGAATGATGTTGTTTTTATGTGTCTCTAGCTTGTAAGCACGTAGGTCAAAACTCCAGGAGTACATATTTGGGATGATGTACATCAACGTGGGTGAGTGTAAAAGGGAGGAGAAATACATTTGCCTCTGGAGAACAAAGAACTTCAACCCACTGAGCCAGTCAACAAAGCACTTTAGAGAGATTTCACTTGCTAGAGTGATATGCAATTTGTGGGAAGCCACTAATTGCAACTTATATAACATGGTTTTAAATCCTTCCAGAAAAGCACACTACTTCTTCAAAACGAGGCATTTAAAAGTTGCAGTGCAGCCAAAATCTCTTGCCTGAGGTGCCTGGCATTCTCTTGTCCTTATGCTTATAATGACAATTGGACTTAAGTGTCCCATGGGAGAAGTGGAGATGATGGCCGATGCTAAATATACAATACTAAAAAAAGAAAGCTACTGTTTGCCTGAGGACAATCTGATTTCAGGCCACAAATCTACATTTGTGGGTTGATTATACTGCAGTGGGAAGGCTCCGCTAGAAGTCTTGTTGCAAATGTTTTTTTAAAATCAGTTCCAAACTGCTTGCTAACCAAAACAATGCTTACTTTCAAGAAGTCAACTAATACATGGTTTGAGGATAACAAATACACTTATCATTTCTTGAGCATGTGCCAAGTAAGCACATTCTGTATTCAAGCCAAATCTGACCTCTGCATTTTTTTTTTTTTCTGGGCTTCATTGAGCTTTTGGGATTTTTACTCATGGTGTGGGTTCTACCATTTTCCTTTCTCAAAAGCTTGTCTTTACAACTATATACCTGAGTTTTTTCAGCAGTCAATCAAAATTTCTGATAGGTCAAAGGGCTGTAAGTCCAGGATTCAGCTACCTTGGCCATTGGAAATTTTCCCCAAACTTGTGTGTTGTGACAATTTCCTTCCTTGATATCCAGAGTATGTAGATATCATACTCCAGATTTCTTTAATGTGTTTCATTTTGTTTCTTTCATAATCCTTAGAAAAATTGTGATAGCTCACAGAAGCCCCTTGGTAGGACCCCCAGGAGAATGTATTTTTCTTGCTCATGTATACATCCTGTTCCCTTGGTCCAATTCCTGTAGGTGCTGAAAAATATTTGTAGAAGGAAAGAAGCATTAGTGAATTTTCACATTCATTCTTTAAAGTAGGAATTGTTATCTTCAATTTATGCATAAGAAAGACGAGATGAGAAACTCCTCTGAAATCCATAATGTAATAAATTATAGGACTGGCTTTCAAATCCAGGTCTACCTTACTCCAGGATCCATTCCTTTATGTCTTGTGACACATTGCTTTATTCCTTACAAGTAACTCTCACTACATGAACTTAAGATGTAATAGTGAAAATAATACAAATAAATGCAAATAAACTTAAGGAAAAATTTCACATGTAACAAATAGCAGTTGGTGGCAGTTTTGGTGTGCTTAACTTGCATTTTCTGCCTTGGTCTCTCATGGAGAGGAGCTCCAAAAGCAGCAGTTCCTAAAGACATCTCATAGTTGCTCAAAAGGAAGTTGGGAAAATAGGAAAAAGAGAGACCAAATTGTGTTTCCCTTCCCAGGCACAGAGTTTGAAATTTGTAAGAGTGACCTGCTCATTCAAGACTAAAGCAGACCACGTAGCAAAGACATACACCTTTGACTCTGGTAGGGACATACACTTCCCATCACCAATCTCTACTCACTCTGTGGTTTTGAGGGACTACTTGGACAAGAAGTAATTAAATCACTGCCATGTGGAACCCCCTAAAAAGATGATATCATTGGAAATGAGACATATAATTGGTGTTCTTATCAGCATATGATGTCAGGCTAACTTTTATGGATATACAGAAAGCCTGAGCAAAGCTGAAATTCTATTGATTAATTTAAAGCAGAGTCCTCAGTCTTTGGGCCATGAACTACTACCAGCCCATGGCTCCTGCACTGCAGGAGGTGAGCATAGGTCAGTGAGTGAAGCATGAAGCGTCATCTGTATTTACGTGTTTACAGCTTTCCCCATCACTCACATTACCTCCTGAGTTCTGGTCCCCGTCAGATTAGTGGCTGCATTAGATTCTCATAGGCACATGATCCTATGGTGAACTATGCATTCAAGGGATCCAGGTTGCCTGTTCCTTATGAGAATTTGAAGTCTGAGGTGGACCTGAGGTGTTGATGCTAGCACTAGAGAATATAATTATTATGTATTGCAAGTAAAAAAAAAAAAACCAAAAAATTTTAAATTCTGCACCTACCTCCTCCCATCCCCTGTTTCCATGGAAAAATTGGCTTCCATGAAACCAGTCCCTGGTGCCAACAGTGGGGACCTTTGATTTAAAGAAAGGAGACATCGTGCATTTCCATTCTAGGGTGCTTGTGGGTAGAACATACGGGAATGGACAGCCTCAACCACATGAAGGACTGCACAGACTTTGTAGGAAAGATTCCCAGTTTCATCTGGGTGGTGATTTATCTGAGAATTAAAAGTGCCAAACATCATTTAATTGTCCTTTTTAAACATTCCACTACAGCATTGAGGCAAGAGGTGGACAGAGAGCTCCCCTGGAAGCAGATGGATCTGAGGAGCAGAAGGAAAAAGAGGAAGCCAGCTTTCTAAAATCACAGAGAGCATCCACCTCTAACAGATAGACCACACCTTGGCAAAGACAAAAGGGCCCATGTGCTATAGGCTTCTAGGTGTCCAGGATAAGCTCTCTACAAACCACAAAGGGCATCCACACTTAGTGACTGGCCTGCACCCACCCTGAGAAGTGTGTTGCTCTTTGACCTTTTCTAATAAATCTATGCTTTCACTTCTACTTCTGTGTGTCCTGCTGAATTCTTTGTAGGAAATACCAAGAACCTAAAATGGTCACAAATAATTCTTTATTTGAAGCTTAATGATGAGCAAGTTCATAAGTCAGAAAGTTCATAGTCGCTCAAGAAGTCCATTACTCAGGTTTCTAGATCAGAGTATAAGTCAAAAGCAGTGTGCATTTGACACATCTAAATGTAAATTCTCAAATGTGATGCTACCCCAGTATATGTAAGGTATGGCCTCATGGAGTCTTGAACAAACACTTCATCAAGGGGAGGCTCCACAAGATTTACAGAGCTAAAAAAGAGAAGCATAAAAAAGAGAATGTAGGGGGCTGGTGAGATAGCTCAGTGGCATAAGCGCCTGCCTGGCAAATGCAAGGTCTTGAGTTCAAGTCCCAGTACCCACATATGAAAAAAGGGCCAGTGATATTGCTCAGCGGCATGGGCGCCTGCTGGTGCATGAGATCCTGAGGTTAACCCCGGTACCCACAAAAAAAAAAAAAAAAAAAAAAAGAGAGATAATGTACAAGGGTGAAATAAAGAGATAAAGATTAGGAGCAGAGCACTAACTTCATGGCTGGAAATTAATGGTATTCACTTATTAAATAAACACACATGACATATTCTTGTAAGGCAGTTTGGCTAAGTGCTAAATCCCTGGAGTATGAAAAGGAGTTATACAAGGTAATTAATGCACTATTTTTCTCCATGGTGATCTCTTGCTTTAGTGAATGAATCAGACATATTGACTGATAATTACTTTTGTGCAGAGATATTCAGAAGAAAAAATTGGTGCACAGTATAGAAGTGCTGCCAACCCACAAATTAAAGAATTTGTAATAGTTTTACAAGTGAACTGACTCTTGAGGATTATTTTTGTGGATGTTGGTTATATAATACATTGGAATAAGCCAATGTTGAAAGGAAGAAAAGCTCCAGAATGGTATAGTAGCAATCCAGGTTCCAGTGGTATAATGTTTGAAGAAATAATATTTGGTATTAGAAATTTAGTTTGTGAATAGTCAATGAGAAATTTGCTTTCCTTTCCATTCCCTTGCAAGTTTGCCTTACTGATATTTTGTGACTGTATTAGTGCCATCCCATACAGTCATATCTGGTTCTAGCTTTTCACGTAAGAAATATAAATATAAATACATATCTTCATCAACACATGATTATTGGGTAATTTATAAATCATTCATTGTGTTGCAGAAAAAGAACTTAGACCTACCAGAACAAAAATGGATAGTGTAAATGCTCTGTCCAATAGGTATCACTAGTTGAACAACTTTTGGTACCAACTTAACCCTTCAGCCTAAATAGATCAACTCCTGATACCTTCTATTCTCTTACTCTGGCTTCACTACAAGAGGATAATATGATAAAGTGAAAAGATCATGCCCTAACAAGATAGAGGGCAAAAAACTTAAGTGTGCTTCAAAATTACCTAGAAGATTCTAGAAAGAATTGTTTCTAGCTTGACTTACTGAGCTTGACTCAGTAAGACCAGGTGGACTCTGAGAACTCTAATGTCAACATTCACTTTTCCAGACAGGGTTGGTGTGACTGGTCCAGAAATCAGATCACACATTGAAAATATCTGGAGACAGACTGGGTCCCCATTACTTCTCCTCCATTGCTCTCCATCAGAGAATCTTTCCTTCTTTGTTCATACTAATAGTAGCACTAAAAGCTGAATTTTATTTGATCTAGCTCTCTGCTTCACATGTGGACTTTTCCATCTAAAACAATAAGTTGGAATCTGTTTGATTCCTTTGAGTTTCTTGCTGAGGGCTAGATAGTCATTAAATAGTTGCTGATGAACAAAGTGCCATGGTATCCAGACCTAGAGGAAGAAAAGCCCCTTTGAGATGTGAGTTTAGTAGAAACTCTCAATGATTATGTAGCAGATGGCAGCTCTACACTATGAGTTAGACTATGTGCCCCAGGAAAATCAACAGTATTTAGTGAGAGGCTTGTGCTTCACAAGCTCTGAAGAAATTTCAGTATTTGGAAAGTGAAAATCTCAATCATGATAAAGTTCATTATGGAGGAAATTGAAGTTTAATTCTTCAGTTCACCTAGTTACCTGAGAAGAAGACAGAGATGACTTCTACCTCAAAATAATTGTTAATAAACTACAAGAATCTCAATATAATTTTAATCAGATTACCAAATAGCGAGGAAGTAAGTTCATGTAACTGGGGACAGAACAAAGAGGGACTCTCTTTGTTAGTTTGCATGCATTGTATTTGCATATTGAGGTTGAAATTCTAACATAAAGAATTGAAAAGTAAAGCGTTAATTAGCACAATTTCCAGTAGGGTTGTTTGGATTCAGATATCATTTTAGGTTTATTTTGAACATTCATGGGTATTCACCTTCAACACAAGTCAGCCAGAGGCAGTAAACTTTATCTTTTTCACATATGGGGGAAATCAGTCACTATTCCAATATATGTCTGAAGACCTCTCTTGTGCATGTGTAAAGACCCAACACACAGAGGGGATCAGGCATTTTGCATTTGACCAAGCTCTGAGAAAGTGGAGAAAGAGTTGGGAGGACTTCATTTAAGGTAGTTTTCCACTCTAAGAGGATGAGAATACACAGATTCCCTACTGAATCATACATCTCCATCCCAGTGCCTGGTATAAGGGAAATAGTCCTTAAATATTTTTGCGTGTGGAATTTTGTAGAGATTAAAAAGAGCCAAGAGTTGTTGGGTTTTATTCGTGAACCTGCAATTCATTTTAGTCTCAAAATATTCCCCAGTAGGAAGGCTATGGACTTGGCTTCTCTTCTCTACATGTACTTCTCTTAATTTTCCATGATAAGTCTTCAGCAAGTATAAAGTTATAGTAAGGTGAACACTGTGGCGTCCTGTGCAGGAAATAACTTAAATAAGAGGTCATTTTCCAGGATGCCTGGTGACTCTAGACATCATCAGGCCTAACTGTAAAACCTTGCTTTTCCAGATGGTGAATGGATGTGAAAAGTTTTATAAGCACTTCTATTCCAAATGTTGAAGAATTTTAATTTTTTTTTTCTTGTTATAAAATGTTGATGTTCCAGCCATTGAAAATAGTGCAATATGAAAACTCGCTGATCTGCTTTTTGTCAGGAGAAAGAAAACAACTTGTCTGGCACAGGTTATTGATTTTCCAGCAATATAAGCAAGAAAGGAATTAAATTCTTAGAAAAGTACCAAATCCAACCCCACCTGCCTGTCTTCAGAAGGTACTGTATACTCAGCTCAGAACCCAGAAATATTTGTAATGTTTAGCTCTTAATAAATGAAGATAAAGGTAAAGATGTTAGTAATTTCTACAAGCTAAGGGGTAGTTACTGACTTCTAAGTAAGGGCAAGATATGTAAACTCTTGGTCATAATGTACCCAACAATGACACAGATAAACCAACTAGGTGAACTCAAAGACCCATATCAAGTATTATAGCAAAAATGTCAAAAGATGAAGAGGAATTCTTGAAACAGCAACAGAAAAATGATTTGTCACATATAAAGGATTCTCAACGAGACAATAAATGGATTTTTCACCAGCAACTTTTCTGGCCAGAGGCAGTGGGATAGCTTTAAAGTACTGAGAGGTAGGAAAACTCCATTAATTCAGAAATATATATTCAGAAAAGCTGTCCTTCAAGAGTGAGGGAGAAATTAAAGCCTTCCATGAAAATAAAAGCAGAGAGAGTTCATTAGCAATGGAATTGCCTGACAAGAAATGATAAAGGGAGTGCATCGAGTTAAAGTATATTAAACAGTAACTCAAACCCGTTTAAATATATAAAGTTTTCTTATAACGGTAAATGCATGAGCCTGCCTGGCAAGCGCGAGGGACCAAGTTCGACTCCCAGAACCCACATACGAATAAAGGGCCGGTGATATCGCTCAGTGGCACAGGCGCATGCTGGCGTGCGAGGTCCTGAGGTCAACCCCCGGTACCCACACACACACAGAAAAGTAAATGCATGAATAAATAAAGAAATCAATATTATTAAAATTTTGCTGTGTAAATTCAGTTTTTGGTTTCTACAGCATCAAAAATATATGAGAAATATTTCTAAATCTGTGTTTATAGGTACAAATAAAGATATCATTTGTGACATTTGTGATATAAAATGGGGAAAAGGAGCTGTAAAGTAGACCTTTGTAGGAAGTTGAAATTAAGTTCATATTAATTTAAGATAAATTATCCTAACTTTAGAATATTACATGCAATCCCAATTATAAGTAAAATTATATATATATATACATATATCACAAAAAGTACATAGAATGCACACAAAATGAGAAAGGAATCAATATTTCACTGCAAAAAAATCAAGCAACCCAAAGGGAAGAATTTTTTAAAATGAAAGACATGGTGGCACCCACCTGTAATCCCAGCACTCTGAGAAGCTGAGGCAGGAGGATCATATGTTTGAGCCCAACACTTAAATAAAAAATAATAAAATAAAAAGAAAGCAGGGGATTTAGGTCAGTGTGAAAACCCTAAATTCAATCCAGAGTACTTAAAAAAAAGGACAAGAAATGATAATACAGAAAATAAATAGCAAAATGAAACATTACTCTACCAATAAATAATTTAAATGTAAATGGATTACATTTTGCAAGCAAAAAACATGGATTGGCAGAATAGATTTTAAAAACAACAGGATCATACTATATGCTCTCTATAAGAAATTCATTTTATTTTTTTAAATTTTTATTTTATTACTATTTTTTAAGAAACTCACTTTAGATCTAAGCACTCAAGTTGAAAGAGAAAGAATAAAAAATGATATGCAAATAGTAACCAAAAGAAAGCAGAAAAAACTATACTAATATCAGACAAAATATACAAGAAGCGGTTGGGTGGAGAGTGGAATTAGAAGCTAATATTCAATGGGTATAAAGTTTCATTTTTTAAAGGAAAAAAGAGTTCTTGAGATGGATAGTGGTAATGGTTGTACAATAATATGAATGTACTTAAAAACACTAAACCTTTCAATTAAAAATGGTTGGGATGGTAAATTTTATGTTATATGTATTCTAACACAAAAATTTTTGAAAAAAAATTATAGGAGAGGTATAAAATTGAAAATAGAGAAAAATCAATGAAGTAGAGTTTTTCTTCAAAAGCTCAAGAAATTACAAATCACAGGGTAGGTGGCTAAAATAATGAGACAAGACTCAAGCAACTAAAGAAATGAAGGAGGAGAATTGGCTACTAGTTTTATAGAAATAAAAAGATTATTTTAAAATGCTGTGAACAATTTATGTCACTAAACTGGATAACCTAGATGAAATGGACAAATTCCTAGAAATGTGCAGCTTGTCAAGACTAAAACATGAGAAAATACAAAATCTGAAAAAAGCTATAATAAGTACATTTAAGTACTAATCAAAAACCTCACAATGGAAAAAAAAGAAAAAGAAAAAACAAAACAAAACAAAATCCAGGACCAGATTCCTCACTACTGAATTCTACCAAACATTTACAGAAGAATCAATACCAATCCTTCTCAAACTCTTCCAAAAAACTAAAAAGAAAGAAACATTTTCTAACTCATTCTATGAAGTGAACATTACTCTGATACCAATGAGAAAAAGAGTACCTGAAAAGATAAAAGCATAGAGCACTACCCCTCCAAAACCGATGTAAAAGTTCTTGACAAAACACTAGCAATGAACAACACACTGAAGGGTTTATTCACCATAACAAGGTGAAATTTATTGCTGCAGTGCAATTACAGTTCAACATTCTTAAAAAAAACAGAGCAATACATCATACTAACAGAATGAAGGAAAAATAACATGTGGAAAAATAACAATTTAGATCATCTAAATTGATGCAGAAAAAAAAAGAATTTGACAAAGTTTAAAATCCTTTCCATAATAAAATCACTCAACAATTTAGGAATAGAAGAAAGCTACTTCAACACAGTAGTCATATATGAAAAATCGTTAGTGAATATGCTATTCAAGAGTGAAAGACGGAATGCTTTTTCTCTAAGATCAGAATAACACACAGATGCTCACTACTTCTATCTGACATAAGTACTGAGAGTTCCAGCTAGAGCAATTAGGCAAAGAAAGAAATAAAAAGCATTAGCAGTGAGAACAAATAAATAAAAATATCTTTGTTCACAGATGGCATACTCTTTGGTATAGAAAAGCAAGATTACACATAAACACAGGGACAGACATAACTTTTAGAACTAATAAATGAATTTAGTAAAGTCTCAGGATACTAAAGCAATACACAAAATCAGTTGCACTTCTATATACAAACAATGAACATGCACAAGAGGTTTATAGAATACAATTCTATTGACAAGAACATCAGCAATAATGTATTTAGAAATAAAGCAAAAGACTTGTACACTAAAAATTATAAAACACTGCTGATAAATTGAAAAAAAACAACAGTAAATGGAAAGATCTCTCATGGCCATGTATTGGAAGACTTAATATTTTGAAGCCGTTAATACAGTAATACTCAAAGTGATTTGTAGATTCTATGCAATACAAATAAAAAATCCCACTGACATGTTTTACAGATCTAGAAAAACTGATTCTAAAATTCATATGGAATGTCAAGTGACCCTAAGCAGCTAAAACAGTCTTTTAGAAGAACAAAGTGGCGAGAGGACCTCAAGATGGCGGATGAGTAAGAAGCAGGCAGCGAAACTCTCTCTAAAAGTTACCATTGGAACATGGGAATATAGCGATCCGGAAAGTGCAGGAGGGGGGGAGATGCCTCCCCGAAACCCAGAAAAGTTCTGAAGCGCAATCTGGGACCCCCGGCACCAGTGACGGGTGACTTCCAAAAAAGAAGAAGGAAAGAAGGAGCAGACCGCACGCGCGCACCTTCTACTATCCCGGGAGTTGCAGCGCCGCGGAGGCTCAATTCTACGGACACACGGTGGCAGCTGGTGCCCAGGGAGCCCCCATGGAGGATCCTGAGACAGCGGCGGGGCAGGGGAGTGGCGGAGAACGGCGCTGACCGGCGGTGAGTGTCTCTCAGCCACAGCTGCCCCGCGCCAGAGAGCGACCGGCCAGGCGCCATTGTGGGGGGTGTGGCGAAACTCAGAGTGGCTCGGAAACTGCTCTGGGAACTTGTGCTCCGGACAGGGCAGCACGGGGCCTCTCAGGCCCACGAAAGTGTGCTGAGGTCAGCAGGCGAATGAGACTGGACTCTCAGCCACACCTGTCCCGCGCCAGAGAGCGACTGGCCCGGCGCCATTGTGGGGGGCGTGGCGAAAAACCAGAGCGGCAGGAACCAGTGCAGGGAACCCGCGCTCCGGACAGCGTGCTGAGCCTCTCAGGCCCAGGGATCGTGAAAGGGCGCTGAGAGCGGAGGCGAGCTAGACTGGTCTCTGCCTGAAAGTACGCACCTCTGCTCACCGCCCGCCAGAGGGCGCTCCTGGCTTACTGGGACGGACCTGCACAGAGCAGGACTCTGTCACAAGGTACCTGCCTACAACAGAGTCAACACCTGGAACTGATTCTTTTTATTTTTTTTATTTTTATTTATTTATTTTTTTTATTTACTTTTTTTTTTTCTCACTGATTTGTTTTTTGTTCTGGCGAAGGGTTTTTTTGTTTATGTTTTGTTTTGTTTTGTTTTTTGGTGGGGTTTTATTTTTGATCTGTCTGTTTTATTGTTTTTATCTACGTTTTTGTTTCTGTATGTGTATTTGCTCTTTCCTTCATTATTCTCTCTGGTTTTTTATATGAGTGTAAACAGCGCCTCTAACTTCTTTGTGATTGTGGTTGTGATCTGTTCTTCCTTTGATCCCTTCCTTCTCTTTTTACCACCTGTCCTCTGCACTAGTGTCCCAATTTTAGTGGGATCCCTCTTGGTCCTCTAACCTTACATCTAATTCCTTCCTCTTCTCCCAATACTCTATTTCCTCCTTAACTCATTTTAAATTTAAACTCCTCAAGGAAAAATTGACATACATAGGACTTGTATACTGCATATAATTTTTCTGGTGTGTTTTAGATTTTGTTATATAACCGCAACTCTATACAGCTAAAAGTGGTAAATAACTGGTTAGCTCAGTCTGTCATTTTTTAGGCTGTGTTTGATGCTTTAGTTAACATTATAGCCAAATGTGAAATAATTGTTCTAAACATCTTTCCTTCCTGATATTTCATGATAGAGATTGACTAAGGGACACAGAAAATACAGTGGCACAGTACCAAAGAATCAAGGACTGGGCCAAACAGGTAGCAACTTCGCATACCCAACGAATTGAAGAGGTAGGATCTGGCAGAAAGCTCAAAACCTAAAAGCAAGCTCCACTTGGAAGATACTGCAGAGAAGTAGTCATCTTCTAAAGATCTTAAACACTAGCAATAAAGTAACCTACTATAGGTAATTTGCAAACATCACCCCGGGAATTAAAGAAACAAAAAATGAGACAACACTTAAACAAGATGCAACCACACACATCCAATTCACCAAAGGCAAACCTAGGGAGCAATGAGGTGGGACAATCCGAAAGCCACCCACCTGGCCTATCTGAAGTGGTAACAACAAAGCAACTGAATGAGGTTCTGGAAAAAAATTAAAACAGAAATAATCTCACAGATAACTGCAGAGATAATGTCTACAATGAAGACCATGCTTAAGGACACTATAGTTGATACAGACAAAAAAATAGATGAACTTAAGAAAACTATAGAAACCATGAATGCTCAGCATAGGAAAGAAATGGAATCCATAAGGCAGATTCAAGCAGATACCCAAGAGATAAAAAATTCCATTGAAAGTATTTGTAGCAGAATAAGCCAATGCGAGGACAGGATCTCAGATATAGAAGACAGGCTTGCAATTAGTGATCATGAAATGGAAAAATTCTTAAAAATAGCAAGGGACCATGAAAAATCAATTCAGCAGCTGCTAGATGACTCAAAGATAAACAACTTAAGAATAATTGGAATAAATGAAAAAGCAGGAGATAGCATCAACGACATTAAAACCTTGTTCAAAGACATAATCAGGGAGAACTTTCCTGGAAGAGAAAAGGAATTTGACACCCCTATAAGTGAAGCTTTTAGAACACCAACTAGACATGATCAAAAAAAAACTTCAGCCAGACATATTATAGTCAAGATCCCAGAAATTCAACAGAAGGGCAGAATCTTAAAAGCTGTTAGGGAGAAGAGACAAATCACCTATGAAGGAAAACCCATCAGAATCACAGCTGACTTTTCAGCACAAACCCTCAATTCAAGAAGAGCTTGGAATGATGTATTTCAAGCTCTAAAGGAAAATAATTTTCAACCCAGATTGATGTACCCTGCAAAACTATCTTTCAAAATTGATGGAGAAATAAAATACTTTCATGACAAAGAACATCTGAGAAAATTTATGACCACCAAACCAGCACTCCAAAACGTTCTGAAGGACATTCTAGAAAGAGATAGGAACCCCAACAGAAGGAATCCACCAGGCAGGGCAAATAATTAAATAGCCGGAAAGCGGAAAAACAAAGAGTGGGAACCAACAACAGGAAAATATCATGACAAGTCAATACATATCAGTTTTAACCATCAATGTTAACGGTCTCAATTCACCAATCAAAAGGCACAGACTGGCGAAATGGATCAAGAAGCAAGATCCAACAATATGCTGTATACAAGAAACACATTTAATTCAGAAAGAAATTCATAGACTGAAAGTCAAAGGATGGAAAACAATACTCCATGCCACAGGAACCCAGAAAAAAGCAGGGGTAGCTATTCTTTTTGCAGACAAAGTGAATTTCAAGCCAAGAAGGATTCAGAGAGATAAAGACGGTCATTACATCCTTGTAAAGGGAACAATCCAAGAGGAAGAGATAACGATCATAAATATATATGCATCAAATACCAATGCACCCAGCTATATAAAACAAGTACTAAAGGACATGAAAAATCAAATAAGCACTAATACAATTATATTGGGAGATCTCAATACTCCACTGTCACAAAAAGATAGATCAACTGGACAGAAAATCAATAATGAAATAGTAGAACTGAACCAAACTTTTGAACAAATGGACTTAGTAGATGTCTACAGAGTGTTCCATCCCACAACATCAGAATACACATTTTTCTCAGCTGCACATGGGACGTTCTCCAAAATAGACCACATACTAGCTCATAAAACCTGCTTAAGTAAATGCAAAGGAATTGAAATTATCCCATGCATATTATCAGACCATAGTGCAATGAAATTGGAAATCAATGGCAAAAGATCCCACAAAAACTCCCTAAACACATGGAAATTAAACAGCATCCTCCTGAACAACCAATGGGTCACAGATGAAATTAAAGAAGAAATTAGTCACTTTCTACAACTGAATGATAATGACAGTACAACATACCGGAACTTATGGGATACAATGAAAGCAGTCCTAAGAGGGAAATTTTAGCATTAAACACTTATATCAGGAAAATAGAGCAAGCGCAAATAAACAACTTAAGGGTGAACCTCGAGCTTCTAGAAAAAGAAGAGCAGGTTAAGCCAAAAGCCCGTACAAGGGAGGAAATTATAAAGATCAGAGCAGAAATTAACATATTGGAGAATAAAAAAACAATACAAAGAATCAATGAAGCAAAAAGTTGGTTCTTTGAAAGAATAAATAAGATTGACAAACCCTTATCCAACCTTATTAAAAAAAGAAAAGAAAAGACTCAAATCCATGCAACTGAAAATGAAAAGGGTGATATCATGACGGACCCTGCAGAAATCCAGAAGATCATCTATACCTATTTTGAAAATTTATATTCTACTAAGATGGAAAATGCAGAAGAAATGGACAGATTCCTAGATTCGTATGAATTACCAAAGCTGAATCAAGAAGATTTAAAAATCCTAAATAAACCAATATCAGCCAATGAAATTGAAGATGTAATTAAAAACCTCCCAACAAAGAAAAGCCCAGGCCCTGATGGATTCACTGCCGAATTCTACAAGAAATTTAGAGAAGACCTAACGCCCCTACTTCTCAAACTTTTCAATGAAATTGAAAGGGAAGCAATACTCCCAAATTCATTCCTGGAAGCAAGCATTACCCTGATACCAAAACCAGAGAAGGACCCAACTAAGAAAGAGAACTACAGGCCAATCTCCCTAATGAACATAGATGCAAAAATCCTTAATAAGATACTGGCAAACAGAATCCAACAAATCATCAAGAAGATTATACACCATGACCAACTTGGATTCATCCCAGGGATGCAGGGATGGTTCAACATACATAAATCAATAAATGTAATACAGCATATTAACAGAACCAAAGACAAAAATCACATGATCATCTCAATAGATGCAAAAAAAGCTTTTGACAAAGTCCAGCACCTTTTCATGATAAAAACCCTACAGAAAATTGGAATAGAGGGTCTTTATCTCAATCTGGTAAAAGCTATCTATGACAAACCAACAGCCAATATTATACTAAATGGCCAAAAACTGAAAGCCTTCCCTCTAAAATCAGGAACAAGACAAGGATGTCCACTGTCCCCACTCTTATTCAACATAGTCCTGGAAACTTTAGCCAGAGCGATTAGACAAGAGAAAGAAATAAAAGGAATAATGATTGGAAAGGAAGAAGTTAAATTATCATTATTTGCAGATGACATGATACTCTACACAGAAGACCCCAAAAACTCCACTAAAAAACTGCTAGATTTAATAAGCAAATTCAGTAGTGTAGCTGGATACAAAGTCAATACTCAAAAGTCAATAGCCTTCCTGTACACAAATAACAAACTTACTGAAAGAGAAATTAGGGAAACAATACCTTTCACAATAACATCCAAAAAAATGAAATACCTAGGAATCAACCTCACGAAGGATGTAAAAGACCTCTATACTGAAAACTACAGTACTCTGAAAAAGGAGATTGAAGAGGATATCAGAAAATGGAAAGATATCCCTTGCTCCTGGATAGGAAGAACCAATATAGTGAAAATGGCCATACTTCCAAAATTGTTATACAGATTTAATGCAATTCCAATCAAAATTCCAACAGCATATCTCACAGAATTAGAGAAAACAATCCTAAAATTCATTTGGAATCAGAAGAGACCTAGAATAGCAAAGGCAATTCTGGGCAACAAAGGCAAGGCAGGGGGCATCACAATCCCCGACTTGAAATTATACTATAAAGCTACTGTGATAAAAACAGTGTGGTACTGGCAAAAAAACAGACCTGAAGATCAATGGAACAGATTAGAAGATGCTGAAACAACCCCAGACATACTAAGCCACCTTATCTTTGACAAAGGTGCCAAACACATTCGCTGGAAGAAAGATAGCCTCTTTAATAAATGGTGCTGGAAAAACTGGCTCTACACATGCCGAAGATTAAAACTAGATCCATATCTTTCACCATGCACTAAACTAAATTCAAAATGGATCAGAGATCTAAATATTAAAACAGAAACATTAAATCTGCTGGAAGGTAGGATAGGTAAAACCCTTGGAGACATTGGTGTAGGCAAAGACTTTATGAATAAAAACTCAACTGCATGGGAACTATCCCAAAGAATCAATAACTGGGATCTCATCTTATTAAAAAGCTTTTGCACAGCAAGAGAAACCACCAACAGAGTGAAGAGACAACCCACAATGTGGGAAAAAATGTTTGCCAGCTGTTCCTCAGACAAAGGATTACTATCGAGAACATATAAAGAACTCAAAAAAATCAGACCTCCCAAATTTAAAGACCCACTCCAAAAATGGGCATCTGAGATGAATACACATTTCTCAGATGAAGAAATACTAATGGCAAACAAATATACAAAAAAATGTGCAACATCACTAGTCATTCGAGAGATGCAAATTAAAACAACACTGAGATACCATCTCACCCCAGAAAGAATGGCTACCTCCAGTACCCAAAAAAAAAAAAAAAGAAATAAACTAATAACAAATGCTGGAGGGGCTGTGGGGAAAAAGGAACCCTTCTTCACTGTTGGTGGGAGTGTCGACTGGTACAGCCACTGTGGAAGTCAGTGTGGAGATTCCTCAGAAAACTAGGGTTGGAGGTCCCATTTGACCCAGCTATTCCCCTTCTGGGCATCTTCCCAGAAGAATTAAAAACATCGTACCACAGCGATATATGTGCACCCATGTTTATAGCAGCACAATTTGTAATAGCCAGATCTTGGAAACAACCCAAATGCCCATCGACTGAGGAATGGATAAGAAAGATGTGGTATTTTTATACAATGGAGTACTATTCAGCCATAAAGAAGGATAGACTGGAGACTTTTATAGGTAAATGGATGCAACTCGAGAAAATACTCATAAGTGAAATAAACCAGAAGCACATGTGTAAGCATCGTATTATCTCTCTAGTATGAGAAACTGAAAGAGTAAATAAGATCCAAAATGTACAATAGACATGGTGAATCAAAAAGAAACTGGTCAAAAGGAAAGAGAGACTGGAATAGGGAAAAGAAAGAAGGGAAAGGGAAAAAAAATTGTATATATATATATATAAGATGGTTAAGATAGATACACTACCATTTTTACTTAGTTCATTGAAGAGTAAGGTTTGTGCCAATAATGTTTGGACAATTGAATGCTAATGTCTGGTGTCCTGAATAACTAACTTAAAGATAGCAATACGTAATGTATTAACCATTGTTACCCTCCTATTATGTTGGTTTGAAAATTTGTTCTTCTTTTGATTTATTTTGTTTTTTCTTCTCTTTAAAAAAAAAAAAAAAAAAAAAAAAAACAAAGTTCATCACATCTCATGATTTTAAAGTTTACCATAAAGCTACTACACTACAAAACTTTCTTTAAAACTGTAGTAATAGAAAAAATGTGATACTGTTATAAAGACACCACCCAATAGGATAGAATAGGGAGTCTGGAAAGAATGCCACACATATGGGTTCAAATGTTATTAAGTAAATGTGTCTTGACATTTCAAACTCAATGGGGAAAAGACAGTCTTTCAATACATGCTGGCAAAACTGGATATCCACATCCAAAAGTCTCTAAAGTTACATTATTAGCTTGCACCATATATAAAAATTAGCTGAAATTGATTAAAGAGCCAAAATTATAAAACCCTTAGAAGAAAACACAAGAGAAAAGCTTCATGGATTTGGCAATAATTATTTTGGATGAGATACTAAAATCAAACACACACACACACACACAAAAGCAGAGGAATTTGGATCTCAAAGTTAAAAGCATTTGTGCATGAAGGAATGCTACTAACAAACTGAAAAGACAACTCAGAAAATGGGAAAAGCAGCTGAAAATCATATATCTGGCAAGGGATTCATGTCAAGAATATAAGAAAGACATTTACAGCTCAACAATGAAAAAACCCAAAAATCAAATTAAAAACTGTCAATGCACTTGAATAGACATTTCTCCAAAGTTGTAAAAATGGTCAATAAGCACATTAAAAGATATTCAACATCATAATTCATTTGGTAAAGACAAATCAAACCCACTGTGACACACATACACAAAAATAATAACTAAGTGTTGTGATAAATGTGTTGATTAATTTTATTGTGATGATCATTTAAATATATATACAATCACATTGTACAACTTGAAAATTACACCTTAATAAAGCTAAAAAAATGAAAATCCAAACTATCATCTCATGTACTACACACCCATTTGGATAAAAATTACAAAATAAAATAAAACAGATAATACTGGTTGTTGGCAAGGAGGTAGCAAAGCTAGACAGCTTCTCTGGAACAATATATGGTGATTCTTCAATATGTATAGTGATTCTTCAAAAACATAAAAAGAGTATTATTATGTGATACAGCAATTCCACTGCAAGGTATTCACCCAATAAAATCAAAGGTAGAGACTCACAAATATTTTTACATCTCTGTCCCTGCAGCATTATTCACAATAGCCGAAAGGTGGAAGTAACGTAAGTGTCCACTAGGAGAATGGATGAGCAAAATGTGGTTTAGACACATAATGGAATATTCTACAGCTTTAAAACAGGAAGTATTCTGATACATTACAACATGGATGAGCCTTGAAGATATTATGCTGTTAAGCAAGCCAGTCAAAGTAGACAATTTTTGTATGATTTATTGTACTTATATAAAGTACCTAGCGACTATCCAAATTCATTAAGACAGAAAGTAGAAGGGCAGTTGCCATGTGTTGGGGTAGTGGGTTGAGGAATGGGAATTCCATTAGTGTTTGAGGGATAGAGTTTCAATTGGGGGATGAAAAAATCCAAGACAGGAATGGCAATAATGTCTTCAGAACATTGGAATTGCCTTTAACACCACGGAATCATAAACTCGATAATGGTTAAAACCATACATGTTGTGTTTGTACTAAAATAAAACGTATCCAAAAACTGAGTATTTGTTGCAAGTAGGAAACTGCTACAAATCACTCATTCTTTGGGTGTTTGAGACACTTTTTCCCCATGCAATCTGTTTAAGCACCTCAGCAGAAATGCCTATTGGAACACCTTTCTGACTGGACTCCAGTTTCTCATTGGAGTGGTTTCCCTCTTCTTCTCTCACACGGTGACTTCTCATTCTACAGATTTTGGTTCTTGCACATACAGAATGGGAGACAAGTCCTTCAAGAGCTCTCCCAAATCCTTGCCTAACATCAGTGAAGGAAGCACCATGTCTCCTTGCCCTTTGGAAATGTTAGTCTGCTATTGGCTGGGCAATGTAAACTACAGCAGTTCATGCCCTCACACTTCTGGGGGTTGAAGGCCAACATCAGGTCCACAGAGGGTTGAGTTCTGGTGAGAGAACCCTCTTCCTTGTTTGCAGACAGCCAACTTCTCACTCTGTCCTCACACAGGGGATGGGGGGTGAGAACAAAATCTATCATCCTTTCTAATACGGGCATTAATCCCATCGAGAGAATCCCTCTCCAACATTTTCTACTTTTTACCCTTACTACATCCTATTGGCCTCATCTCTAAATGGCACCATATTTGAGAGGACCTAAGAAAATGGAGAGATATCCCTATTGCTGGATAGGCAGAACAAAGATAGTCAAAATAACCATACTTCCAAGATTGATATAGAGATTTAATGGAATCCCAGTCAAAATTCCAACAGCATTCTTCACAGAACAGTAGAAAACAATCTTAAAATTCATGTGGAATCAGAAGAGACCTAGAACAGCAAAAGCAACCCAGAGTAAAAAGAACAAAGCAGGAGGCATCACAATCCTGGACATAAATTTGTAATACAAAGCAACTGTGAAAAAAATGGCATGGTACCAGCACAAAAACAGACAGAAGGATCAGTGGGACAGAATTGAAGATGCAGAAACAACCCTCAGTATATTCAAGTATTGGATCTTTAATACAAGTGCCAAAAACATATACTGGATAAAAGATAGCCTTTTTAATAAACAGAGTTGGAAAACTGGCTATCCACATGCACAAGATTGAATCTCACCATGTACTAAACTAAAATCCAAATGGATCAAAGAAATGTTAAAACAGAAACATTTAACCTGCTGGAAGACAAAATAGGTAAAACTCTTGAAGTCATGCCATAGGTGTAGCTGAGAACTTTCTGAACAGAACCCTGGTGCACAGGAAATAGTACTGAAAATCAACAAATATGGTCATATTAAATTAAAAACCTTCTGCACAGCAGAAGAAACAACCAACAGGATAAAAAGACATAGGCTGTCCATTCCTACAGAATGGAAAAAAAAATTATCGGCTCTTCCTCAGACAGAGGACTAATATAAAGAATATAAAAAGACTCAAAAAATTAGATCACCCCAAATAAAAGGCCAAATCAAAAAATGGCCAAGTGAAATGAATAGACACTTCACAGAAGAAGTACAAATGCACAATATAAACATAAAGAAGTGCTACACACTGATGGCCATTAAAGAAACACAAATTAGAACAACACATTGATTCTACCTTTCCCCCCAAAGATTAGTCATAACCAAGAAATGGACTAATAACAAGGAGGCTGTGGGGTAAAAGGAATACTTCTATGCTGTTGGTGGGAGTGTAAATTAGTATGTCCACTTTGGAAAACAGTATGCAGATTCCTTGAAAAACTCAAACTGGAAATTCCATTTGACCCAGTTATTCACTTTCTAAGTATTTTCCCTAAAGAGTTAAAAATATCATATTACAGAGATACATGGATACACATATTTATAGTAGCACAATACATAATAGCTACATCTTACAAGTGGCCTGTATGTGCATCAACAGACAAATGGATAAAGAAAAGTTGGTATTTCCACACAATAGAGTACTAGTCTATCATACAGAAAGATGAACTGGAGTCATTTATAGGAAAATAGATTTCCCCTTGAGACCATGATGTTAAGTGAAATAAATCAGACACACAAGATTTAATATCACATGATTTCTGTTATATGAGAAATCCAAAATATAAAGAAAGAACAAAATCAATGATAAATAATAGGAAGTACATAGATGGATTTTTTCAAAGGGGAGGGAAATCAAGAGATGGAAACAGATAGGAGGGCGGGAAAGAGGATGAAAAAATAAATTAATATATGTGTTATGTACATGTACCAACTCCACGCAAGGAATGAAAACATTATGTATTGTAAACATAAAGAAAAAAAGAAAGGAATCAAGAGATAAATGGGGGTGAAAAGAGGTATTAAGGTATGTTGCATAAATGTACCAATTCCCCACAAGGAATTTAAATATTATATACTACAAACATATACTAATAAAAGGTAAAAGCAATTAAAAAATAAAATATTTTTATTTTCAAGTACTTAACACTCCCTTCTCTCACTGTATAGGTAGACAATTTACTATCACATATTAGTATGTCAACTTTTTCCCTTAACCACTATAAATTACTTTTCTTTTCAACAAGATATTTCTTGGCCGGTGAGATGGCTCAGCGGCATAAGCACCTGCCTGGCAAGCGCAAGAGCCCAAGTTCGACTCCTGGTACCCACATACAATAAAAGAGCCGTTGATATCGCTCAGAGGCACGGGCGCCTGCTGGTGCGCGATGTCCTGAGGTCGACCCCCGGTACCCCCCCCCAAAAAAAGATATTTCTTGATATTTCCAGAAAATGCTGATTTTAGGATGAAAGTAACGGTGAGTCCCCTGATGGTTGACTCTATGAGGTTAAGGTCAGCGTTTCCCGTTCCCGGTAGCTGGGGAATCAACAGCGTAGATATCCTTGTGCAACTGTTGGAGACGCAGTTCTGGGGCCCCACCTGATACTTGCTGAACCAGACTCCTCAGGGGTAGGGCCAAAGAGTGGACATTTCTGCTAAGCCTTCAGTTGACTCTCTGGCACTCTAAAGTCTGGGAAGTCCTGCTTTATTCAATCCAGATATGTACGGAGTCTTCTCCGCATATCTGTTTAATGTAAATTACTAATTTATTTTAGGAAACCACTTACTCTGTTTTCAGGACTGTTCTAAGCTATTTCCATTTAAGATTAAAGATAAAGAGAAATATTGAGTGTCTATGTCCCTCCCCAATAGTCTAATGCTAATTCTGTCACATTTAGATTCACATTTTATTATTAGATCTAGGTCATAACAACAGAGATATTGTTAACAACTCACTAAAAGGTGCAGCTCAAGACATGTTGAAAAATGGAAAGTATAAATTTTTGAGAGTTCTTTCTGCAGAACTGACCTGGTAGGCTGGTTCATATCAACTGTGGTCATTGATAGAGAAGAGCATGCTAAGAAAATGGCAGTATTTATCAACATTGCGTGCTTTAATTTATTAATTATACTAGTCAATCTTCCACAAACTCCAGGCATAAGTCACAGTTCCCATTGTACCCGTGAAGAAGTTGATATTACACAGAGAATAATTGGAAGAGCCAAGATGAGAATCTAAGCTTGTTCACTGTCAACGAAAAATCATGACTTCATGTTGCCTCGATTGAGTAACGAATGAGGTTTTTGAGGCAGAAGTCACCGCAGCTATGCAAATATAAACGCCAGAATTTGAGAACTGAGCATTTGTTCATTCTTCTGTAACTGTCCCTTCACCACGCTGAACTCTTCAGGGAACAAAGAGAACACTAATATGGTTTTCATTCTCAAGGAACAAAATGATGATTTAAATGAGCTAGGAGACAATATAAGATAAGAAAAACAAATAAGGAAATGTGTGGCACAGATGGAAAGAACTTTGGAAGTCTGGAGAGGAGAAACAGATCAGCATGGTCTAAAGGCCTTGGGACAAGATTTGTTGGAGGAAGTAGGAAGAAGGCAGACTTTGAAGCTAAGTAGTATTTAGACAGCTGGAGGAAAGCAGACCACGAAAGCTGCTCCCTAGCTAAGTAGATTTGTAACACGGCAGATCTTGTTCAATCTGGAGATGATGAGATTAGGTTATTATTTCCTTCCTTCCAGGGGGAATTTATTGAAGAATGGCCTCCTGCAATTTCTCAGAATATGAGATGCTGCCCAGGTCCTGCTTGGACCACTGACAATGCAGAAGTTAATATTCAGAGTAGAGAGGAAAGACTATTTGATGATCACCTCCAAAAGGTGAGTCAGAATTACAATCCTCCTGATTCATGTTTCTTTCTTAACAACATAAACGTAACATTAGTCAAGCTAGCACACACTGTTTTGCTATAGAAGATGGATTTCTTATAGCTGGGTGTATTTATTTAATTTTTTCTGCAAACCTGTGTTACTTTCAGTATGACAAGGGATAGTAAATGAGCAAAGACTTTGAAGTCAGGCAGGATTAATAACAGTCCATTGAATTTAAGCTCATAGACTGCAGGGCAACAGTGCTACATAGAAAGAAAGGCTCTGAATTGTTCCGGCACTTATCCAACATCAGACAGCGACAGTTCCAGAATTCAAACAGCCAGACTCCAAATCTATCTTCCTTAACCAGTATTCTAACTTCTCCACTTGATTCCAGACATCAACACTGGTTGAGCTCAGCTGAACCAGTTATTTGAACTTAGGTTGTTTTCATCTGCTCAGTGGAAACAAGGAGTCCTTCTCCTCTAATGACTCTAACGATCGTTTGAAAAAAAAAAAAAATCAGCAAACCCCTAGGCCTGTTCCCTGCTTAGAGGTATTTAATGAACAAGCACCTAATGTTCACCCCACCTCCACCTTTTCCTGAAATAACTGGGCCCCTGCTTGCCTGACCAATGCTATCAAAAAATGGGACTTTTTTTTTTTTTTTTTTTTTTTTGCCTAAACCCAACGACCAGGAAATAAAGAGGAAGAATGCTCTGAGATGTTATTGCTTTGATTTTTTTGACCTCTGGGAGGAAAAAATAATGACCACCAATTACAGCAGCATCAAGTAGAGAATTTGATATAAATGTCCTATGTGCTTATATTTCTGTCATATTCTTATACTTTTTTAAGATTTATTTTTAAAATGTGAACTTGGAAACTTCATCAAACTTTCAGACCCTTCCTCATCAAGGGGCTTCAAAGAAAATTCTTCACTGGGAGCTAATCATTTCTTTTGCAATGACATATCTAATTTGCCTACTATGGGATATAGAAAAGAAAAAGCCCTGTTCTTTTTCTTTTTGGAACAGCTGGGTCCCTAAACCACCAGCAGCTGCTTTACAAATTGCCCACCCATTAAGTAATTATTTCCTCATCATAGGAGCAGCTGGGGAGAGCCTTTCTCCCTCCCAACATCACCCTCACTTCCTCCTGCCTCCTCCTCCCTCCTGCAGGAAGAGGGACACGCCTGTAGAATAGAGGATTAATTATCATTTTATAATTGAAGATGGTGATGGAGCATTCTGATAGCTGTTTATTTCCCAACATTCCTTAAAGGCAAGAAAAGAATGGCTCAGTGGTATGTGGTGCCAGCTCTCTAAGGGACAAGAAATATCATTTAGGAGAAGGGTCCCCAACCTCTGAGCCATGGCTGTTAAGAACTGGGCTGCAGAGCAGAAGAGTGGCGGGCAAGCAACCTAAGCTTCATTGTGTTCACAGCTGCTCCCCATCCCTGTATTACCACCTAAGTTCTGCCTGCTTTCAGATCAGCAGCACAGTTAGATTTTCATAGGAGCCCGAACCCTACTGTAAATTGTGCATGCAAGGGATCTAGTCGTTCACTCCACATCTAATGTAGTAATAATAGAACTAAAGTGCACAGTATATTAATAATAGAAATTTAGTAAACAATAATTGTCATATGCTTGAATAATTTCCAAAACTTTTCCTCACAGCCATCCCTGTCTGTGGAAAAATTGTCCTCTATGGAACTTTTCCCTAGTACAAAAATGGTTGGAGACAAATGATCTATAACACTTCCCTCATTTTGTTAGGAATGAACTTCAGTGCAGAGAAGTGGTTTACAAGATGCATTGCTTATCCAGCACCAACGCTGAGCTGTGACTTCAGCTCTTATCACTCCTGGCCCACTAGAGTGTTTTCTCAACTCTATGATTATAGATAGTCCTGGACCTTGCACTTGCCTGGTCTTCCAAACAATCATCTACCATGTGATCCAAAGAAAGGGGTGCAAATAAGTGCACATTTTCTCCTTTTTTTTTTTTATGAAAGGAGGACAATAACATTGAAATTTTAGCAATTTGCATATACTTTTCTAATTAAAATCACAAACCACAGACTCAAAAGTATCAATCAATACCATCAATTTACCCCATATCCAGTCGTGAAAATTTCAGATCTCATAGATAAACACAAACTTTAAGGGAAGGTTAAACTTTCTCACCACTATTGCCTGGCTTGTATTTGGAGCTGAATCCATTTTAGCTTCTTTCTCTACTTCTATCCCTTTTCTATTTTTTTCATATTTTCACTTCCAAGCTCCTCAAAATAGTGATTTTTCCCCTTCTGAAGGTATTTTATCTAGTGTTTTATTTTATGTGGCCTGAGGATCCTATGTACATATTGTCTTTTAATTGATTTTATTGGCACTTTTGATATACATAACAATCACATTCATCATAGGGAATTTATACCTGTACATAATATATCTTGATTCATCTTTTCCTCATGCCCCTCCCCTCCCTTCAACACTTCTTCCCTTTTCATGTTTTCCTTCTATTCTCTTTTTTTTCCCTTTTCCCTTGCTCTCTGTCTCCTCCTCCTCCTTTGTTCCCCTTCCCATTTGAATATTTTCTTCCTACTTCCCAATGTCTATCATCCATTTTGGTCCTTATTTACACTTTCGGTTTCTCACACCAGAGAAATGATGCAAAATTTATACATATATACCTGATTTATTTCACTTAAAAGTATGGTCTCAGTGTGTATCCATTTACCTAAAAATGTCTCAAGTTTATCCTTCTTTATGGCAGAGTAGTACTGAATTTTATATAAAAACCACATTTTCTTTATCCATTTATCCATTAATGGACATTTAGGTTGTTTCCAAGGTTAAGCTATTACAAACTGTGCAGCTATAATCATGGGTGCACATATATTGCTGTGGTATGTTACTTTTAACTCTTTAGGGAAGATACCAAGAAAGGGAATAGCTGGGTCAAATGGAGCTTGTAGTGTTGGTGTTTTGAGGAATCTCCACACAGATTTCCATATTGGTTGTACCAATTCACACTCCCACCAATAGTGGAGAATGGCTGCTTTTTCCCCAAAGTCTGGCCAGCATTTGTTATTGGTTGATTTTTTGATAATAGCCATTCTTTCTGGAATGAGAAGGAATTTCAGTTTTGTTTTAACTTGCATTTCTCAAATGACCAGTGATGTTGAACATTTTTTCATATACTTATTTGCTGTCTGTACTTCTTCATTTGAAAAGTGTCTATTAATTCAGATGCCCATTGTTTGGATTGGGTCTTTACATTTGGGGGGGTCTGATTTTTTTTTTTTTAGTTCTTTATATAGTCTCGATATTAGTCCTTTGAGGAATAGCTGGTAACATTTTTTTCCCCATTATGTGAGTTGTTTCTTCACTCTGTTGGTGGTTTCTTTTGCTGTGCAAAAGCTTTTTAATATGATGAGATCCCAGTTATTGATTTTTTGTAATATTTCTGTGTGATTGGGGTTTTGTTTATAGTCTTTGCCTACACCTGTATCTTCAAGAGTTTTACCTAGTATATCAGACTCAGTTCATCAGATTGTTTCTGTTTTAACATTTAGATCTTTGATCCATTTCAATTTTAATTTAGCACATCGTCAGAAATACAGGTCTAGTTTCAATCTTCAGCATGTGGAAAGCCAGTTTTCCCAGCACCATTTATTAAAAAGGCTATCTTTCTTCCAATGAAGGCCTATAACCTCTTTGTCAAAGATAAGGTAGCTGATTGTGCTTGGAGTTGTTTCTGCATCTTCTGTTCTGTTCCATTGATTCTTGGGTTTGATTTTGTTTTGTTGCGTTGTTTTGTTTTGTTTTGTTTTTGCCAGTACCATACTGCTTTTATCACAGTAGCTTCATAATATGATTTCAAATCGGAAGTTGTGATGTTCCCTGCATTGTCTTTGTTGCCCAGAATTGCTTTTGCTATTCTAGGCCTCTTCTGATTCCAAATTAATTTTAAGGTTGTTTTCACTAGTTCTGTGAGGTATACTGTTAGTATTTTGATTGGGATTGAATTAAATCTGTATAACAGTTTTGGAAGTATGACCATTTTCACTATATTGGTTCTGCCTATCTAAGAACCAGGAATATCTTTTGATTTTCTAATATCTTCTTTCATCTCCTTTTCAAAGTACTGCAGTGTTCAGTGTATAGGTCTTTCACTTCCTCTATTAGACTGATTTCTAATTATTTCATTTTTCTTGGTACTATTGTCAAAGGTGTGGTTTCCCTAATTTCCCTCTCAATAAGTTTGATATTTGCATACAGGAATGCTATTAATTTTTGAGTGTTGACTTTGTATCCTGCTATGCTGCCAAATTTGGTTATTAATTCTAGGAATCATTTTGTGGTGTTTTGGGGGTCCTCTATGTAGAGTATCATGTCATCAGCAAATAATGATAATTTAGTTTCCTCCTTTCCTATCTTTATTCCTTTTATGTCTTTCTCTTGTCCAGTTGCTCTGGCTAACTTTCCCAGAACTGTATTGAACGGGAGTGTTGATAGTGGGCATCCTTATCTTGTTCCTGATTTTAAAGAGAAAGCTTTCAGATTTGATAATTTTGGCTTGTCATAAATGGCTTTAATCAGATTGAGATAAAGACCTTCTATTCTGATTTTCTGTAGGGGTTTTATCATGAATAGGCATTAGATCTCTAAATTTCTCATAGAATTCAGCAGTGAGTCCATCAGGGACCAGGCTTTTCTTTGTTGGTAGTTTTTTTTTTTTTTTTTCAAATTATGTCTTCAATTTCATTGACTAATATTGGCTTATTTAGAATTTTTATATCTTCTTGATTCAGCTTTAGGAATTTGTATGTATCTAGGAATCTGTCCAATTCTCCTGAGTTTTCCTTCTTACTAGAGTACAGGTTCTCAAAACAGGTATTGATGATCTTCTGGATTTCTTCAGGATCTGTTGTGATTTCAGGGTTTTTCATTCCTCATTGCCTGGATCTGAGTCTTTTACTTCCTTTTTTTTATAAAGTTGGCTAAAGGTTAGTCAATTTTATTTAATCTTTCAAAGAACCAACACTTCAATCCATTGATTCTTTGTGCTGTTTTCTTAGTCTCAATTGCATTATTTCTGCTCTGATCTTTATAGTTTCCTCCCTCATATGGACTTTGGACTTGACGTGCTCTTCTTTTTCTAGAAGCATGAAGCTCAACATTAGGTTATTTATTTGAGCTTCCTCTGTTTTTCTGATGTGGGAATTCAATGCTATAAATTTCTCTTGTAGGACTGCTTTCTTCACATCCCATAAGTTCTGGAATGTCCTGTTGGCATTATCATTCAATTGTAGAAAATGTCTAATTTTTTCCTTAATTTCATCTGTGACTCATTGGTTGTTCAGGTGGGTGTTATTTAATTTCCATATGTTTATGTAGTTTTGTGGTTTCTTTTGCCATTGATTTCCAATCTCATTGCACTATGGTCTGATAATATGCGTGGTATAATTTCAATTATTTTGCATTTACTTTGGCATGTTCTATGAGCTAGCATGTGGTCTATTTTGGAGAAAGTCCCATGTGCTGCTGAGAAGAATGTGTATTCTCTTCCAGTGGGGTGGAACACTCTGTAGATATCTACTAAGTCCATTTGCTCAAAGGTTTGATATTTCTTTGCTCTGGTTTGATAGCTTTGCTATTTCCTTGTTGATTCTTATCTAGCTGATTTTTTTTTTGTGGGTTCTGGGGGTCGACCTCAGGACCTTGCACGCCAGCAGGCACCCGTGCCATTGAGCGATATCACCAGCCCTTTATTTGTATGTGGGTTCCGGGAGTCGAACTTGGGCCCTCGCGCTTGCCTAGCTGATTTATTATTGACAATGAAGTATTGAGTTTCCCCATTACAACTATATTGTTGCTTATTTAATTTTTTCATATTGATTAGTGTTTTTCTTTTATATGGTTGGGTACATCAGTATTTGGTGCATATATATATTTATGATTGTTATCTCTTCCTCTTGGATTGTTCCCTTTACAAGGATGTAAAGACATCCTTCTTTTTCTCTTCTGATCAGTCATGGATTGAAATCCACTTTGTCTGCAAATAGAATATCTACCCCTGCTTTTTTCTGGGTTCCTGTCATGTAGAGTATTGTTTCTCATCCTTTAACTTTTAGTTATAAATCTCTTTTTGAGTGAAATGTGTTTCTTGTATGCAGCATATTGTTTGTTCTCATTTCTTGACCCAGTCTGCCAATTTTTTGTTTGTTTGTTTTTGTTTTGTTTTTGGATTGGTGAATTGAGACCATTTACATTGATTGGTTATAACTGATATGTATTGATTTAGCTTGCTATATTAATTTCCTGTTGTTGGTTCTCTTTCTTTCCCTTCTGTTTCATTGCTTGCCCTGCCCAGTGGATTCATTCTACTGGGATTCATGGAATTGTTGTCCTCATTGTCTTTTTCTAGAATATCCTTCAGAACTTTTTAGAGTGCTGCTTTTGTGGTCATGTATTTCTTCAGGTGTCTTTTGTTGTGGAAGTTTCTTATTTCTCCATCAATTTTGAAAGATATTTTTGCAGGGTACATTAATCTGGGCTGGAAGTTGTTTTCTTTTAGGGATTGAAATACTTCACTCCAAGCTCTCTCTGATTTAAAGCTTTGTGTTAAGTCTGTTGTGATACTGATGTTTTTTCCTTTGTAGTTGATTTGTTTCTTTTCTTGAACAGCTTTTAATATTTTGTTCTTGTGTTGAATTTCTGGAATCTTGACTATTATATGCCTTGGTGTAGTTTTTCTTTTTTTTTTTGGGTACCAGGGGGTCGACCTCAGGACCTCGCGCGCCAGCAGGCACCCGTGCCGCTGAGCAATATCACCGGCCCCTTTTTTTGTATGTGGGTTCTGGGAGTCGAACTCGGGCCCTCGCGCTTGCCAGGCAGGCGCTTAAGCCGCTGAGCCATCTCACCGGCCCCTTGGTGTAGTTTTTATCTGATCATGGCTAAATGGGATTCTACATGCCTCACTTATATGTAAGTTAAATTCTATTCCCATGCTTGGGAGGTTTTCTGCTACTACTTATGTGAACAGATTTTTTATGTCTTTATGCTTCTGATTTTTTCATTGACTCTGATCAATCTTATGTTGTTCTTCTTTGCTTAATCTAGCAGCTGTTGGATTGACTTTTTGTGTTCCCTTTTTTTTTTTAATGCAAGTACCCGGAGTCGAACTCAGGACCTTGCGCCTGCCAGGCAGGAGCTTATGCCACTGAGCTATATCACCAGCCCATCCCTTGCTATTTTTAAAAAGTCTTTAATCTGATAGTTGCTAACTGCAAACCTGTCTTCTAGATTTGATATTCTGTCTTTGCATTGGTTGATTCTGCTGCATATACTTTCAATAGAATTTCAGTCTCCTGGATTCTATTTGAATCTTTTCTATGGAATCCAGTTCTTTCCTATGTTCAGCATTCATGGTTTCCATCACATTCCTAAATTCCTCTACTTTTTAAAAATCTGTATCTACTCTAGATTCACTAACCATATTCTTCATTATGGTCATCATCTCTTTAGTAAACTGTGCAATTATTTCTGATCTGTTTTTTTCTAGAGCCTCATTCATCTGCTTTGCTACTTCTGCTGCTACCATTTCAGAAAGTCCAGGGCCGGTGAGATAGCTCAGTGGCATAAGCGCCTGCCTGGCAAGTGCGAGGTCCTGAGTTCAACCCCTGGTACCCACAAAAAAGAAAAAAAAAGTCCAGGTGGATGGCTTTTGATTTTTTCTACCTCAATGCTTCTTGGATTTGCCTATAGAAAGCTGGAAGTCTGGGGTTGCATCTAGCTTCCATGTTTTCTCGTTTTCTATTTTTTTATTTGTGTTCTGTGCTGATGTTTGTAAATTACTTATGGTAGATAGCTTTGCTCCCAATACTGATAACTTGTTACTTTTCAAAGACCTCTTCTACACCTAGCTGGCTTTTCACTTGAGTCTGTCCCAAGATCATGCCTCTTCAATTTGTTAGGGATCAAAGGTTAGTGTCTGTTTGGCCTAGCACCCAGTTCTTTGCTACTGGACTATGGTATTGTTTATGACCCCCCAGACAATGTCGGCATTGGCATACAAGGAGGTACAACTGATCATAACAACTATGTTACCTTGGCTAAAGTAGTATGACCAGTAATAACAATTGCATCAAGCACAGTCCAGAAAATGACAAACTATGGTAACTATTAATTTGCCACCTTTAACCATAGGTACAAGTTTTATAGTAATAAAACAAAATCTAAAACAAATCAGAAAATTATATAAAGTAAAAATCCACCTAATAGAGCTATTTTACCCACAGAGGAGAGAATTTAAATAGGAGAAAAGATAAAAATAGAGAAATAAAAGAAGAGAAAGAGATTAGAAGCAAGGCTGAAGGCCAAAGAAAGATTACTCAAGCTTCAGGAAACTGGTGAAGAAGACAGAAGAGAAAAAAAGAAGGAAAAACAAGAGCAAATCAAAACCAAAAAAACTAAAAACAATTTTCACGCTCATGAGAAAACAAAAACAATAAAAAAAACTAACAAAACAACAAAGAAAACACAAAGAAAAACAAAAACAAAAAGAAATTTCTCTGTGACTTCAAGGCTGTGGTTATCTGCTTATGCCGGTAGTTATCTTCTCATGTCTACAGTATCCAAGTCAGAGCCTAGATTTGTGCTGGGTAACCCCATTAAATCTGCTGTAGGATTAGGGCAGGGTGCTGGATAATCCCAGCAAGCCTGCAGTAGGGTTGGGGCACAGTGCCAATTCTGGGGCTTTCAACTCTCCAGAAGTTCAGGCTGATGCTGGTCTCAGCTGTGGGACTTGAGCCTGAGTCTCCAGCCAGCAACACTCGAGTGTCCCTCTCTTGCCCTCCTATGGCTCCCTGACCTTGGATGTCTCCCACAGCCATCCTTCACCCAGTTGCTGTGAGATTTCAACACCAGGAGCCCTGAGATGAAGCCAACCCATGGCTGTTCTGAGTCCTGGTTTCAGTTGCCCCCTCCTTAAAAAGGCATCTAACCAAGTCCTCTTTCCAGAGAACATGGCTGTCATCCTGGACTGGAGTTACTCAGTGGCCCTTATAGCACACAGCAACCACTGCTTTGCTCCACTGGCATATTTCTCCCTGGAGGCCTCTGTACTCACCAGTCCTCACTGTGCCTCTGTAAATTTGATACTCGTCTCTCACACCATGTGTGGGGGTGTAGTTTGCCTTCCCTTTCTGAGTGCAGTCTGTTTCCTCACTTTCTTTGTAGGTTCTGATTTTTCCTGCAGATCCTTCTTGGGTCCTAGGGATCTACCTCCCCCCTTCCTCTCTTCCCCAAGTTGTTGTTTTCCAGTGTCTGCATTCCAAATTTCAGAGAGGTTGATTTGCTGCTGCTTACCACTCTGCCATCTTCCTGGAATTTCTTTTGCACATATTCTAATGATCTAGCATGGGAGGCAGGGTTAGGGGTTTGAGTTAAAATGCAGGCTCCCAGGTCGCACCGCAGACAATCTGAATTCTAATTTCTGGAGGGTGGGGTGAGGTGAGATGTCAGAGGTAGGAATCACCGTAATTTTTACATTCTGTGTCAGATGACCAGCTTATAGGCACAACTGAGTTAATTTTTGTGCTAAAAACCCAATCAATTTCACAATTTTTGTAGTCCCATTAGCATTTTTGCATCCTGTATGACTCCCCAGCTGCTATATGAATCCCCTGCTGTTCCGAGCATCTTTGGGAGCTAACAAAGAGTCACACAGGTAGGGCCTTTTCTGGTCTCCATATGCATGCTCATCCCCACGAGCCGCTTTCCATGAGACCACCTCTGCTTCGCTCAAGGTACATCCTTCTCATGGTCCCAGAGATGGGAGAGCCTCCAGGTGTCCCAGTGGCCCTGGGCTCCTTTTGCTGTCACTGTGTTGCAAGATGCACGCTGGGTTCTGCTCCACATGGGAAGAGCAATCCTGTCTTCACCACTGGGCCTCATGTCATCCAAGCTTCGGGTCTTTCAATTCTTGTCTCTAGCTCTCAGAATTTGAACCCTCACACTTAGTTCTTCTTCTCCATTGGGAACTAAGATCTCATGACATTCTCTAATTTGTAGTTAACCCAATCTTTGGCCCTGACAAAACAACTCAAATAGGCTTCTCTGGGTTCTTCTCCCTGGTGTATGGAACCCCTTCATACAGACACACGGGCTTTCCACAAGCTTTGAATTCATCAGACTATGAATCCTAGTTAAGGTGCTAATGAAATACCCTACTCCATTTGCTTTTAGTTTCAAGGCTTCATTATTTTTTAAATTGCCTACATTTTCACTCCATTTATATACTCATTCTTACATAAATTTAAAGGAAACACATGACATAATGTTAACATGAAGTGGGAAATATAAAAGGACAGAGACAAAATTAGGGACATAAGAAAACACTAACCCACAACATGGGAGAAATGATGGAATCAAAATCAGAAACATAGAGTAGAACCATGGATAGAATAAGGCAATGAGAAAGCAAAAAAAGGAAACAAGCTAGAGAATAATGATAACAATATTAGCTAATATTTGTCAAGCACTTACATTTTATCAGTCCTGTGCTTTGTGCTTTACTTGCTGAATCTCAGTTAAGCACCTCCATCTTGTTTAAAAAATAAAGACTAGTTTGATTTTCATTTTGTAGTAGACAATTGAGATTTTATCAGGCTTGGTACCGATAGCCTATGGCTGATTAGACATGGAAATACCTCCATGTACAGATATTGAAATACTTCAATACCAGTGGGTCCACCTACACACTCTCCTGTCCTCTGACTTCTCCATGGCCACTATAAGCCACCTCACTTTGGCTCTTCCCTTAGCCTAGTCCTCTCCCTACTGTTGCATGATCCAGTGCCTCCAGGATTAGTGCCTAGTATAGCAGGGACCTCCATGATCAGCTCCTGTGCTTATATTGCCATCTGTGAGATCTGGGCACCTCACCAGTTTTATACATTTTGAGTGTAACTCCTAATAAGAAGTTAAGTACATTTTCCAGGTATGTGGTGAGCTAGGAATTGCAGCTGGTCTCATGTAACCATAGATTCAACTAACATGATCAAAAATATTTGAAAAAATTGTATCTATACTGAACATGTACATATTTTTGTTCTTACTATTCTCTAAACAATAGTATAAGAACTATTTATATTGTATTAGGCTTTATAAGTAAAGATGAACTGGACTATATGGAAAGATTAGGGCAGGTTATATAAAAATACAATGCCAGATTTTATAAGGAAATAAACCACCCACAGATTTTGGGATCTGGTGGTTTAGAGTGGCAGTCCTAGCACTGACTGCCTGAGGATACCAAGAAAAACTGTACTGACAAAAATAAAGGCCAAAGGCAATACATTTTACAAAGTAACAGAAATGCTAAGCTGTTTTTAAAAACATCTTTAAAATGATCATTTTAATGAATGACATAAAAATTTAAAAGTCTCAGAGAATCCAGCAGGAACTGAAAAATTAACAGTGAGCATATTCCCTCCATTCTGACCTCTGAGGAAACAAATGCCAGTCTTCAGTCATTGCAGTGAATGGGTCTGGACTGAAGATGGTCAAGCTTCACATTAATCCTATCTCCAGTCTTGAGTGGATTTGGAAATTATTTTCCATACTGCACTGACAGCTCATGGCAGCAACCAAGATTGAGACTTACTGGCAAAAAGAACGATTGAAAAAAAAATGCAAATACCTCAAAAGATGTGCTTAAATTAAGGAACCAGCAATAAAGACTCAAGGTAGAGAGTGCTAAGCCTTAGTTACAGCACCAAATAATTTACATACTTCCTACTAACCCTCAAATCTGGGTCTTTAAATGCAAGAAATGCATTATGCAGACTTGATAATGAAAATATGTATCCCATAATTTGGGATACATGACAACCCTCCAGCTATGTCATGCCAAGTGCATATTAAACAAGACATTCTTCAACCTAATTGCGTGCCATTTCTCCTTGTTCTAATTGTGTTATGAAAATACCTCTTTCTATCTCACTCATGCACACCCAGACCACTTCCCTTTTCCCCTAAAGCACAATAGTAAAATAAAACTGATGACTTTTACTTTTGCTGTATACACAGGAATCCTTAGTGGGAAGATAATGGGGCCTGGCAAGACTTTTTTATTTTCTGTGAAACTCCAGGTCAGATATTGCATTCTTACCTGTTTCTAGGATTAAGATTCCATAAAGTAGCAACCTCATATATAGTGATAAATTTTATGACAGGTTTCTCAACCAATTGTGAATTTACTTACTCTTTCTCTCAGAAAAGAACATTTTAGTAATATCTGGTGACATTTTTTTGTTGTCTCAAAGGGGAGGAGGGTACTGGCATATAATAGGTAGAATCTTCATATAATGTTCATGAAAAGGCACAGTTTTAATTAAAAAGACCACTAGTGGTGGTACTGCCTATAATCCTAGCACTTTGGGAAACTGAGGCTGGAGGCTCACATGCTCAAGGCCAGCCAGGTTGTCTAAGTCACTTTCTCATTGCTGAGACAAAATACTTGACATCCACAACTTAAAGGAGGAGAGATTTTTTTTTTCTTTGCTCATGGATACAGTCCCTGGTTTACTGGCTCCATGGCAGAAACAACATGGTAGAAGGACCTGGATGGAAGAAATCTGCTCAAGTCATGGTGGCCAAGAAGCAAAGAAAAAGCAAGAAGCCAGTGAGGAAGATAAAACCCTTCCAGATCATGCCCCCAGTGACTTGCCTTTTCTGAACAGGTCCTATCTCCTAATAGCACATCCAGCTATAGTGTCTCCAGGAACCAATTGCCTTCCAATCCCACCTGTGTGCACAGGAGAGTTCAGGTGGTCATTCTTGATCTCGACCATACTATTCTGCCCCTGGTCCTCAAAAGAGTCATGTGCATTTCTTTATGCAAAATACATTTAATTCATTTCTATTTTTTAATTTATATTTTTAATGTACATGTTTGCAGTACTAAATGGTAACATTCCTTATGGGGAGTTGGTACACATACATAACACATCTTAATTCTTTTTTTCATCCCCTTCCCCTTCTATTGCCTCCTCTAATTTCTTGAGAGTCTCCAAAGTTCTAACAGTTCCAGCATTGTTGAAAATTCCGAGTCCAAAATAATGTCCTCTAAAACCCAAGGCAAACTCTCACTGGTGAGCCACTGTAAAATTCAAAAAGAAAGTTAAACACTGTCAACATACAATGATACAGGGTAAACATTCCTTTTGCAAAAGAGAAAAACAGGGAGATAGAATGCAATGGGACCAAAGCAAGACCAAAACCTAGCAGGGTAAGCTTAAAACCTTTATCTCTGTGCCAAGCATTCAGGTCAAGTTTTTGGAAGACATGAACTACAAAAAGGTTGGGCTTCCATGCCCCTAGAGCATTATTGGACTCTGCCCCTTATGGACTTTCTCCTAGGATGTCTTTGATCATTCTCTGAGCTTTCCTCAGCAGACGTTCCATGTTCCTGGTTTCTCCAACTTCTTAGAGTCTACACTGCACTTTTGGCTTCACTCTTACAGCTTCATGCCTTCTCAGGAGCACACTGCCTGGACTTCCAGGCCTCCTTCAAAATTCTGGGTGGACACCTCCCTTACTCCACAACTGCTTCCTTCTGTATTCCTATAAAACAAGCACCTGCTGCCAGCTGGAGCAATAGCTGGATCCCCTTGCAGCATGGCTGCAGAGAGCTCTGAGTGCATGGATGGCTGAACTATGTGAAACAAAGCCCAGGGAACCGATCCTTTAGGCAGCTCTTCTGGATCAGTGCATCCTAGGGCTCTCAAAGAAAATTTTTCAGAAGAATTTACATTTACCTTTTTACACCCTTGAGCCAGTGAAGGATGGAGTTTTACTAATTCCTGAGATACCCTCAAACCATATTTCCTATTGTCCTGATGCAAAGTACTTAGCTATTTTTAATGCTAATCTTTCAGCAATCTTTTCTCCTTTCTTCCAACTTTGCATACATTTCCTTTCTGGTGAAATTGAAAACTTTTTAAATGGGCTTTTGCTTCTGTTTCTCAGAGTAAATCTCTTCAAATTCACCACCAGTATTCACGGGCTACCTTGGTATTTTCTCTACCAGGTTAATTAGTCTGCCACCCTTAATCTCAGCCTCCTGTAAAGTCTCAGGACATGGGCAAAGTGAAGAAAAATTTTCTGCTAGAACATAACACACATGACCGTATGTCCAACTGACAATGGAGTCCTTGTTCCCAACAGAAACCTCCTGAGCCTGGTCTTTACTGTCCGCATTTCAGTGCATATTCTGATGTTCTGAACTCTGACCAGAATCTCCCATCCAAATCAGCTTACAGCATTCTAAGTCTCCTCTAGATGGCATCTCTAAATCTTTCCAAACTCCTCTGTGAACCACTTTCAAAGGCTTCTAAACCACATGGTCAAAGTAAAGTCACAGCAAGGATGCAGCTTTCAGTACCAAAATCTCTCTTAGTCACTTTCTTATTGCTGAGACAATGTGGGTACCTGCTACCCACAGTTTAAAGAAGAAGAGGTTTATTTTGGCTCATAGTTACAGAACCTAGTCAGCTGGCTTCAAGGCAGAAACAGCATGGTAGAGAGATTTGGCAGAAGAAAGCTGCTCAAGTCAAGGTGGCCAGGAAGCAGAGAACAGAAAAAAAGCCGAGGAGGAAAATATACCCTTCTGGGTTACTATTCAAGTGACCTGCTCTTCTAATGAAGTCTCACCTCCTCATACCATATTCAGCTGTAACACACCCACCATCCAGTCATTTTCCCAAAACCCTGCCTGTGAGGACATGGGAGCTTTGGGGGTCATTTTTTATTTAAACCATAACACTGGACAACTTACTGACTTAGTGACCATCTGTCTTGGAGGAAAGAAGAAAGAAAGAAAGAAAGAAAGAAAGAAAGAAAGAAAGAAAGAAAGAAAGAAAGAAAGAAAGAAAGAAAGAAAGAAAGAAAGAGAGAGAGAGAGAGAGAGAGAGAGAGAGAGAGAGAGAGAGAAAGAAAGAAAGAAAGAAAGAAAGAAAGAAAGAAAGAAAGAAAGAAAGAAAGAAAGAAAGAAAAAGGTTGGGAATATAGTTCAATTCAGTGTGAAGGCATTGGGTCCAATCCTCAGTACTACATTAAAAAAAAAAAAAGACCAGTTTTGTGAATTAAGTATATCCTCTGTACTCTTGTCTATGGAAGCCATAGCTGATTCCCATTAGTGACTTTGCATATGAGCAATAGCTTTAGAGTTTGTAACTGTCTTTTGTCTTTGGAAGCATTGAACTGGAGGCTAAGCCAAGGGTCACATAGCCTTCCCAAGTCTACCAACAACAGAAGGAGTCAGAGTAGTGACAGCATAGAGAGCATCATGGAAAACAGGTTCAGTTCTCTAAAGCAAAAGAACAGCACGATCCAAAGATGGAGGGACAAGGCCACAAGTCCAGGGTATAATTGAGCCAATGTGAAACGATAACAGTCAGCAGCAGTGAGACAGTTTGAGACAACTAAACTCTACGATCTATGTATGTATACATATGTATGCACACATGCATAGTCATATGCCTATGAACAATGTGTTGGTCAACAACTGACACCATATATGATGGTGGTCCCAGACGATTATGTCATGTTGGAGCCATCTCATCTTGCCTAAGTACACACTCTATGAAATTCTGATAGCACAAGGATGAAGTCACATAGCAATGCATTTCTCAGAAACACATCCTGTTCTGAGAACATGACTATACACATATATACATAAATCTGTGTATGTGTATATGTTTGCTAATAAACATGTCATATTACCTTTGTCTCTGTGCTCATTCAAGACTGTTACCAAAGTTCAAAGACTTACACTGATGCTGATTCCTCTATTTAATAAAATGAACAATTAAAGTTTTATGAGTTATGCTTTTTTTTGCTGCAGTTTTCTGCATGGACCTTGAACTTCTGTCTCAGGCAGGTAACAGGAAGCAGAGAAGTGTTGAAGCTGAAAGTTGTGTGACCGCCCTGTTTAAATTCTAATGGGAATGCACATCTCCTGAGGATTATATTAAAATGAAAATGGTGATACGGTATGCTGAATGAAGCTTGAGATTCTGCATTTCTAACAAGTGCCCAGTGTATGTGGATGCTGTTCTTCTGCAGTCCACACTTTCGAAATGTAAATCTATATATAAATATAGATAATTATTGAAGTCTTTGTATGTCGAATCCATTCATAATTATAACATTTTAATTAATATTAAATATAGAAGGTGGAAGTTATTTAAGAGATCCACTTCTGATTAATAATCCTAGAGCCTTATCAATACTGATAATTTGATTCTTCTCAACAACCTGTCACTGAGGGCCAGTGAGATAGCTCAGTGGCATAAGCGCCTGCCTAGCAAGCACAGGGTCCTGAGTTCTACTCCTGGAACCCACAAAAAGGAAAAAAGGGCCGGTAATATCGCTCAGCGGCACAAGTGCTTGCTGGCAAGCACGAGGTCCTGAGGTTGACTTCCGGTACCCACATTAAAAAAAAAAAAAAAAAACAAAAAACTGTCATTGAATGTTCTATAGTCTTCTCAAAGTGAACACACCATCAAGGGAAATACTGGTCTTTTTTCCCTTAGTTTATGAAATATAGTCTTCCTTGTTTTACCCATTTGGAATAATGGTACCTTCAGCCACAAAATAAGAGCCACACTATACTCCTCTCTCTTGGTGTCCTGTGTCTTCTATATCTCACCAGTTACCTCTACATCCCATTGCATCTTCAAACCACATAAAGAATTTATCCTTCCTTCATCATCAGCTTGGCCATTTATTTTTTGTTAGTAAAATTTATTGATGTATACTGTGTTCAGCTGCTCTCTAAGGTAATTGAAATGTATCATGAACCTAATACAGATGGTGTGTATATAGATCTTAGGAGAAAGAATTGGATGTGACAATTAATAACTTAGTTGATTATTTACTGTGGTTGAAGGTGTCAAGTGCTGTGGATGAGGGGTAGAGCTGAGTGCACAGAAATAAGAGTGCAGGGTAGGTTGCAGTTTAAATGTGGTAGCCAGCATGACATTTGCAACAAGTCTTGAAGAAAGCAACAGAGTTTGCTATGCAGGTTTGTGGGGAAAAGACCATCCCAGACCAAATAAACACCTAGTTAATAGGGTCAATGCAAGAATATCCTTTCATGTTGGAGGAATAACAAGGATGCACCATGTCTCGAACTGAGCAGTAGAGAGAGTCTTTCAAGATAAAATAGATCAGGACTGTTGGGTCATTGTGTGGACCATTCCTTTTACTATGAAAAAATGAGGCTACTGGAAGGTTTTGAGAAGAGCAGAAACATAATCAGATTCAGGCTTAGATTTCAAGAGGGTCACTGAGGTTGCTGGCCCAGAAAAAGTCTGAGGGAGCCAAAGGTAGGAATGGGAACACTAATTAGCAGGCTGGTACAATCTTGCAGGCAAGAGTCAAGACAGGATTGGTAAAATGTATTGGATTCTAGCTAAATTTAAGTCTCCAGCCTTGTACTATTGCAAAATGTACAACTGATTCCTCTTTCCAATCTCCTCCCACATGGCCTTTTTGATGCTATTTGGGTGATCTACAAAACCGCAGTTCTTCCTGAAAGAGTTCAAGAGATCATATTACAGTGACTCATGCATACCTGTATTTATAACAGCACATTTCATAATAGCTAAATCTTGGAATTGGCCTGTATGTCCATCAAGAAGTGAATGCATAAAGATAATGTGGTATCTACACACAATGGAGTATTATGCTGCCATAAAGACAGATATATGAGTCATTTGTAGAAAAATGGATGTACCTTGAGATCATAATGTTAAGTGAAATAAATTAGACTCAAGCTTAACTATTGCATGATTTCTCTTATATGAGAAACCCAAAGTATAACAAAGAACAACATAAAAGATAGATAATAGGAAATACGAAGCTAGATCTTTCTCAAAGGGGAGATGGAGGGGAACAAAAAGGAATAGAAAAGGAATTAAGATGTGTTATGTACATGTACCAACTCCACACAAGCAATGTGAATATTATGTACTGCAAACATGTAAAAAATAAAAGGAAGGGGATCAAGAGATGGATGGAGGGGGGAGGAAGGAAAGGGAAAGGGAATGAAAAATGGAATTAAGATATGCTATGTAAGTGTACAAAATTTCCACAATGGAAAGTGAACATTACGAAGTACAAACAAGTACTTATAAATAAACACAAAACAAAACAAAATGCTCCAGAGTTCTGGTCCCCCTCCTGTTGTCTCCAAGATGCAGATTCAGCTCTTCTGCCCAGCACCATACTGCTAACTACACCTTTCTGGCTGCGGGCTTCTTGTGCTCTCAGAAGCTTCCAGCCTCAATAAACCACAGCTCATTCCTCAAAGAGTTACTGCCTTGTGAGGCTCACTTGTGCCCATGCTGTCCTTTCCCATACCATGTTCAAACGTGCTCACCCTCCACCTAGATCACCCCTGCTTCCCTGCTAGACACAGCTTAAATGATGTCATTTCTTACCGTTACAGTTTGTGTCGAGATGTCCACCCAACGCCTCATGCAGTCATGGAGGGCAGGCTTTCAGAGGTAGCTGAATCTAGAGTTTGTGACTGATTCATGGTCCAATGCTGGGATTAAGGGTGTGAGTGCTACACCCACCCTAGGGTGGGTAGCCTGCATACAATATAAGGGACAGAAAGAGGCTTGTCCCTTCTCCTTCCTTCCTCTTGCTTTTGCTGTCTTCTGCTGCCATGCAATATTGCCCCTCTGCCATGTGCCACCCTGCCTTGGCACCAGCCAATTATGGACTGAAACCTCTATAGACTATGAGCTACGTAAATCTTTCCCCCTTTATCTTTGGGTGTTGGGTATTTTGTCTCACCAATGAGAAAAGCAACTAAGACACTCACCCTTGGTGCCCAGAAATATTAAGGAATTTTCTGTATTCACAGAATAGTTTACAGACGTAGGGATTTCTAAATGTATACAGAAATACTCTTTATCTTTTTTTTTTTTTTGTGGGTACCGGGGGTCGACCTCAGGACCTTGCGCGCCAGCAGGCGCCTGTGCTGCTGAGCGATATCACTGGCCCCTTTTTCGTATGTGGGTTCCGGGAGTCGAACTCGGGCCCTCGCGCTTGCCGGGCAGGCGCTTAAGCCACTGAGCCATCTCACCAGCCCTCTTTATCTTAAATATATGTTTTGTTCTCTTTTTTTACACTATATTCTATAATTACCTTCATGGCACAAAATATATATTATTCCCCTCCTGGTATAGGGTCTGTTCCATTCTGACATACCCAGTAAAAGGGAAAGAACCGCTGCAATGCTTTATTCCCTAGGACTGAGCTCTGTACTCCAGAGGTAACCCACAGGGAGGCTGGAGCTGAGTTACCTTCAGAAACTCTCCAGTCTAATGAATAATACGCCAGAAATTCTGGTCTAGAAACACTAAAGCCAGGGTTGGGAAATTATTTCAGGAGAGCTGAAAGTAAGAGTATAATAAATTCTTTGGTATATTGAGTCTCCCATGTAAGACAATCAGACTGTGAACAAATCAAGAAACAAATGAAAAAAGTATTGTGTGTGTGTGTGTGTGTGTGTTCTCATCGTTTCTAGAGGAAACTTCATTATTAGGTCATTTCTCTCCTTTTGTTATCATTTTTGAGACAATGACACAGCAAAGATTAATACTCTGTGTGTCATGAATATTGGGTTCAATATTGCTGTTTTTCAATATTCTACAGTTTTGCCTTTTCAGTTCTCATTGCTTTCCCAGCTTATGAAATGCAGAGCTCTGGGCAGTTCAGCTCATGGAAAGGGAGCAGTAGAGGGCTTTTCTTAAATTAGTGAGGAAAATACTAGCTGTATGTTTTCAAAACAGTGACTTAGCAATGTAGAGCCAAAGTTACATATTTATCTCATATTTACATCAAAATTAATTACTCACAAATTAACATTAATATAAAATATAAAGTCTTATAATGATTAAAATTAAAATATTAATGAATTTTTATAAATTTGGGGTATGAAAATTTTGTCTATGTAGGACATCAGTAAAAATAAAAACTAGCTATGAATTTCAATATGTAAATTAGAATACTCTACGAAACACCTCCAGGGTATAATATGTAACTAGAAGTAGTACGGGAGTCATAGGGATGAAACTCTTTGAGTTGATGGCGGAATAAGAGGAAAGAGGGAAATGGAGGGAAGTACGTTGTCTGGGAGGGGAGTGTGAAAAGTGCAAGTTTTCTTCTCAAGGAAGAGTACTCAGGTCCATTGGGAAGCTCCAGTTGAGAGGCTCAGGATGATCACAGACCTAAGGAAAACTCTTTGGTGCTTCTCTTACCACAGGGCATTGAAGCTGCCCACTCTCCTTATAAAAATATCCTCCTTGCCACGCAGGGAGTTCTTTATATCTTTCCCCCATCTGGTTTCCTGGCTTCTTTTTCTTAGAAACAGTCGCAGGCTCACACCCCTGGCCCTACCCACCTGACTGAGTTCCTCAAAGCTGTGTCTAAAATCCTATTTTTCCTCACTATGACTCACCCCAGGAATATCATCTTCATCCGTGTTATCAGGTAGCACCCCACTGCCCAGCTTTCATCCAGAGCTTTTTTTCTGAACTATAGTCCCACATACTCAAGCATTCATTCAAAATCTCCATTCAGAGGCCTGCCTGCTGCACTGCTTTTATCACAGCCAAAACCGTGATCAAACTTTCACTCTCTCCACATCCCGAAGCGGCCCTCTTTTGGCTTTTCTTATTTCTGAATGACAGTTGTTCAACTACATACACCACAAACCAGGAATCACCTTTGTTATTTTCATAGCCTTTTGTTATTTTCCACCAAGTGCTGTTGACATTGCCTCCTAAATAAACTTGAAATCTATCCAGATATCCCCATAGATACTGCCAATAACCAAGTTAAAGCTTGAGTGAACTACTGATAATAACTGATAGTGCCTTCAAGCCATTTGTCCATCTGGTTTTTAAGAGATTTTTATAGTAGTTTGCCACTGCTCTAAGAACGACAAAATAGATGTACAACTTCTCCATCTCCCCATTCTGCTCTGAATTCACTCTCCATGTGGGTCTCTGATCTGGGTCATACAGGCCTTGATTCAGGACCTTTGGTCTGGAATGCTTTTCCTGGACTTGACCCTTCCGGCCTGGCTGACTCTCACCACCCTTCATACTTACGTTCACTAGTGCTTTCTCAAAGACCCATTACCTCTGAGTCAGGTTCCTATGCAATGCATTCTGCAAGATCAGTATTCTTTTTCTTTACACCACCTAGCTCATTCTGTTCTTATTCGAATACTGGTGTGATTATTTATATAGTCACTTTATACCACTGGGCTCCACTAGTTAATGAACTCTATGAGAAGGAAAGCCATGCTTGTTTTTCTAACAGATATATCTCAGGCATGTAATACAGTGAATAGCTCAAAATAAGATCTTAGTAGGAGATGAATGTGTTAGTAAATGAATGACCCAATGAAGCAACTATCCAACCTTGACAAACTACCTAACACCTTGCTGCTCATTCATCTATATACAGAATAAGTGCAGAGATAAAACATGAAAATATGTCTAATAGCACTTTATAAGGACCATTTAACTTCAGTGGACATACTGCTGATGGCATCGCTCCCTCCTCTCCCTCTCCATGAAGTACACTTGACGGAGCTCTGAACCGGTACTATCAGTTCACAGTGGCACTCAGTGGCCTCAGTGGACTGGTTCCATGACTCTGACCTCTGCAACATCCATTCTTCATAGGTTTTCAGATTTATGTGATGCTGAGAATAATGAATACCTGGTTGATCGGATTGTTCCTAGGTGTGTGTGTGTGTGTGTGTGTTTGTATGCGTTCAAGGTAAGCAGAGTTCACAAGCTGAAAAAATCCTCTTCATGGAGGAGTCTCAGGAATGGAAACTCATTCCAAAAGATGGTTTGCTTAATGTCAGGCCAGAGAGCAGAAATAGCTGAATGTTTGAAGTCAAGGCTGTGTGCACGTTTCAGGATCCCACACATGTGTTTCAATGCTCACACTCCACTCACACACACACACTCCCAAACAAAGAGAAAATAATAAATCCTGGATGGCCCTGGTGTCTTGGGAGGTGACGCTCTGTGCTTTCAGAATGCTAATATTAGGAACCACCAGGTGATGCTTCTTTTCAGAAAGTTCTGACAATTATTCAGGGAAAAGAATTAATATTTTAACAACAACAACAACAAAACTTCTGATGTTTCCTTGGTTATCAGTCTGCCTCTAGACTGATATCTACAAGAAAGTTATTGGATCTTGAGATAGCTGAAGAGCACAAGGACCATAAGAAGTGTAATGTTAGGGGATGTAATGGTTTAGATCTAAAATATTCCCCCACCCACAGATTTCATGTTTGAGTGATGACTGGATTGTGGGTACACTATACTCATCAGTAGATTCACCCATTGATGAGTTCAGTAGTTGCTGTTATGAGATGGGGCCTGGTTGGAGGGGTTGGTCACGGGATGTGACCTGGAAGGGTGTAGTCTTGTCCCTGACTCCTCCTTTATTCCTCTCTCTCTGCTTCCTCACTGATGGGATGAGCAACTGTCCTTCATTGAGCCCCTCTGCCATGCCTTTTCTGCCTTGGAATCAACAAATCATGGACTTACTGACTTCTCTGAAACAAACTTCTCCTCTAAATTGTGGGTATTGGGTATTTGTCCCATGAATGGGAAAATGACCAATACAGGGGAGTATATAGAGGCTGGGAAAAATAAAGATAACAATGAGAAGGGTAGAGATTTTTCATAGATAGCTGTCTACAGCAAGAACCAAGACACCAGCCCTGGGGTAAAGGGGTTTGTACTCCACCCATTCCATTAGCCATAGCAGTCTAGCCAACCAATTATGTGGTGTCATCCCACCTTTCAGCCAGTATGATTCTGCCTCTGCAATTAATTGGAACTGTAAAATTTGTAAAATATGTGCTATTTTGTTGGTGTTACAGCTATCTGAGACCCTGTTCATGTTTTTCTTCAATCTACTATTTCTGTTATTCAAATTTGCTGAAATATAGTGAAATTTCCAAGCTTACTGATTCCATCATTTATTATCTTGACTCGACTATTGAGCTATCCCACAAGTTTTTGTCTATATGATTGTATAGTTTTATTCTCTAATTTCCATTTTATTTCTGTAACTTTTATTTCTTTGATGAGATTTTCTGTTTTTTTTTTTTTTCATTTGTTTAAGGAGAATTTATAATTGTTTATTGAAAGATTTTTGTGATGGCTTCTTTGAGATTCTTATCAGAAGATTCTGATATCTGATTTATTTCAGTGTGGTCAGTTGATACCATAGTTTGGATCTAGAATGTCCCTCGAATGTCTCATGTCTTAGCAGGTGGGGAATTTGGAAAGTTGATTGAATCTTGGGGGCACTACACTCATTCATGGACTGATCAATTGATGTGTTCATAGCTAAATGTACTGTTAAGAGGTGTTGCCTGGCTGAAAGACGTTTGTCACTGGAGATGGCTTTGGGGGATACAGCTCCCTCCCTGGCTCCTCCCTTCTCTTTCTCTTCCCTGGCCACCACGGGTTAAGCAGTTTTCCTCTACCATGCCTTCCACCATGTCATTTCTACCTTGGATTTAGCAGACCATGGACTGAATCTTCCAAAATGATGAACCAAACTAATCATCTCCTTCTTTAAATTCTGGACATTAGATATTTTGTCCTAGTGATGGCAAGGTGACTAATACAGTTGATAGTCTTTTTTCATCAAGTTGTGACTTTTGGTTCTTTTGTGGTGGATAATTTCTTTTGTATTATGGACACTTTGTCTTTTATATTAAGAGACTCTGAGGTCCCCTTTAAAGCATCTATTTTAACTGGCAGTTGCTCTGTTTAGGAATAGCAGATTTGCCTTGGCCAACTTTTGTGAATGGTGATCGCAGTTGGCAGTTTAGTTTTCTGAGGCTCTGTGATATTGTTTTGGTCTACTTGGTTTGCCTGATGTTTCCAGGGCACTCATTTGTCTGTGTTGGTGCTACTTGAAGGACAAAAAGAGATTTCTCCAGGCTGAACCATCATTATGACTGGGTCCTTCATACTCATTCTATGCCTTGCCTTCATGTTCCTGGACAGGAGAAAAGTCTTGGGGGATGTGAATACAGAGGCTTCCAGAAAAGATTTCTCCCTGTACATGAGATCCTCTTATCAATTTCATGTACCTACCTCACTCTCTGTAGGGAGGGAAGAAAAATCACAAGTGTAGTGTAGAAAGAGAGTGCTTCTCTCGACTGTTTAGGTTCTCCAAATCAAGCACCTGTCCCCATAAAGTTGGACTCACCTTATGCCACAGGGGTTGCTGCTAGATTCTTAGTAAGAATGAGCCTTTGATGACACCTGTCCCTTTGTCAAAAATAGGAAAATACTGGGTCAGTGCGGCTATCATCTTTTGACTGGAGGCATACCATTATTTTGCTCTTCCTGTGTTGGGGTCCCAAGCCAGCTCACTTATTTTAGCCACCGTTTAGAGTTCAATTGATTGTTTTTTTACATTATTTCTACATTTCATAGTCATACTGTGCAGAAAGGAACGGAAAGAAATGGGGTTATTCCCTCTTGTCTCCGTTGAATTCTCCTGGGTCCTTTTGACAATTGCATGACTAGCTGTTTACAGCTTCCATACTTCCTGAACCACAGAAAACTGCAGGCCTTTCTTTTATATTTCTTACCCCAGATGTGAAATCACTTATTTCTCCAGGACTTTAATTTCTTTCTGATAAGAGGTGTTAATTTCTTTCTGATAAGAGGTGTTAGTTAGGACAATAATCTGGCTGCACTTGTCTTTAAGTTTCTTCAGTGAACAGAGGTAAATAATGCCTTTTAAGAGGAAAACAAATCATAAATTTGCTTTGATAATTCTATTTAAAAATCAAGATTACTGAACTATTTTTATTACATAAAAATCATAGGTCTTAAATTTAATTAATAAATTTTTTAAACTTGAAGTATAGCTACAACTTTTCAAAATAAGAATACAAATATTCCCAAAAGTACTAATACTGGAAGAGTATAAGAATGATTTTCACTGCTTTTTCTTTCATTTCCATCCTTCTAGGTATGTGGAGTTAAAATATTATGTTTAATAATATTTTTAAATAATAACTTTAAAATAATTACTTTTACTGTATGGTTACGCCATCATTTGATACAGAGTTTTTCACTCATTTAAACTTTTTTCAAATTTAGAGATTTTTCTCCTTCTTTTTGTTAGCTTAATTTTTAAAAAACATAAAGTATTCAGCATCAAACTATATAATGAAAAATACTCACACAAGCTTACTTTCACATTGCTCCTTCCATCTAGTTCTCTGCCTGCCTGAGGAAGGGACCATATTATTTAGGCTAAATTTTTTTGTGTGTGTGGGTACCGGGAATTGACCTCAGGACCTCACACGCCAGCAGGCGCCTGTGCCTCTGAGTGATAGCACCAGCCCTTTTTTCGTATGCGGGTACCGGGAGTCGAACTCAGGACCTCGCACTTGCACAGGCAGGCGCTTATGCTGCTGAGCTATTTCACCGGCTCTAGGCTTAGTTTTATCTTTCTGTTAGCTCTTTCTGAAAGTATAACTGTTTTCCTACCATACATCCTCTTCTGCACCTTGCTTTTATTTTCCTTTACGACATGAGTTGATTTCATTTCACCTTACTCCATATTAGCATACAGAACCCTTCCCACTAAAATAGATTTAATAACAAATTACATAATATTTCCTCACTACTATATCAGCAGGGTTCCCAATAACAACAATGGATAAAACTCAAAGAGCTTCAAGAATCAGAATGCTGGGCCGGTGAGATAGCTCAGCGGCATAAGCGCCTGCCTAGCAAGCGCGAGGTCCTGAGTTCGACTCCTGGTACCCACATAAAAAAAAAAAAATAAAAGACTCAGAATGCCTGCCTGGGAGGAGAATATGTTAAGAAAGCCTGATCAACAAGAGGAAAAACAAGGACACCAAAGAAATTTGAAGGCTCTGGCACCTAGAATTATAAAAATTTAACACAGCCAAATTCCTAGACAAACTTACAGAAAGCCATACACCAAAAGCCTATTTATCTCAGTCACCATGCCCTATATAAGACGTTCATCTTTGAACAAAAATATGTAAGCCCTGTTAACAGGCAAGGGAAAGCAGAACGTGAAGGGACATTCCCAACGCCACACTCAATATGATACAAATGTTGTAATTATCCAAAAGTGATTGTTTTTACAAGCCATGATTCATCTGATAAATGTCCTAATAGAAAAAGTGCCCAATATAAAATTGTGCATGTAATGTAAGCAGAGATCTAAGAATTTAAGAGATTCAAAAAGAGATGCCTGAAAACTGAGTGTAATAAAACCGAGTAATGTCTTGGATGGGTTTATCCATACACTGAGCACAACTGAAGAAAGAATCAGTGAACTTTAACGGTCAGTAGAAGCATCCCCAAAAGGAGAAAAATGAGTAATACAGTAAATAAAATGAAACTTCCAGGAACTGTGGATGTAGTATATGTCTGGCTTAGGAGAGGAGAACAAAGAATGAATTAAAAATAGCATTGGAAATAATGGTTAAGAACTTTCCAAAATTAATAATAACTATCAACCACAGACGCAGGTAGCTCAAAGCCAGAAAAATATATCTTCCCAATAGGGTTCCTCTTGTTGGGCGACACACACTCATACCATACTTTTGTAATGTAAATATGTACTTTACCATAATGGAAGCTGGATGTGCCTCGCTGTAGCTGCGCCTGGGGAAAACAGGAAGCAATACTAGGTAGACAAACATCAAGGTGTGCGCACATGTCCCAAAGTAGTAGCAGGTGAGTTTTTACCTACTTAACCCTCCATGTTACATTTCTGTGCACTTAGGATTTGTTTTAACAAATGTTTTCTTCCTATTTTTCTTGTATAAATGACCCAATTCAGTACAGTGATGCATGAAAAACTCAATTTGCAAGTTTTGGAGGAGATCAAAAGTGAGTCATCAGGTGACTTGTACACTGATGATGACGTTGATCATGTGAGCCAGAAAAATGTGCAAGAGTGAGAGGGAGGAAGAAGTGACCAACACAGATACAGGGAATGAAGACTTTGATTCAGATGAAGAAGAAAACAGCACTGTGAGTACATATTGAACTAACAGTTGAAATACTATAAAATGGTCACATGTGCCTGAATGATTTAATGTTAGAACTAGGTCAGAAAGTGTTATTAAGTTCTTGGCCGAGGTGAAACCTATTGGATGAAATACCAGCACTGTAATTCAATGCTGGAAATTGTTTGTAACAAAAGATAAGCTACAAGATGTTGTGAAATATACAACATGAAATACAAGTAAAATGTTCTATATGCACTAATAGCAATACTCGAAAATACGTTTATTACGACACCTCACTACCTGAACTGAAAGCCTTCATAGGTCTGTTATACATGGCAGGTCTTTCTTATTCTAATCATCAGAATGTAAAGAATTTATAGAGAAGTGATAGGTGTTGCCTTGAGGTTTGTAGAATAACAATGACACTGAAGAGATTTATTTTCCTTCAAAATTGCCTGCAGTTTGATAACAAAAGCACCAAAAGAAAAAAAAAAAAAAACAATAGCCTGGCTGCTATTTTGTCTTTGTTTGAAAGCTTTGTTTCAAACTGTCAAGCAATTTACACATCCTCCGAATACACGACAATTGATAAACAACTTGCAGCATTTTGTAGTTGTTGTAGATTTCAGCAATATATGCTGGGTAAACTTTCCAAATATGGTATTAAAAATATGTGCACTGCTAGATGCGAAGACATTTTACACCTTCAATTTAGGAATTTATCCTGGAACTCAAGCACCAGGTCTTTATTTGTGCAGTAATAAACCAAAAGATGTTGTGAACAGACTTGTGGCTCCTATTTCAAAAACTCCCCAAAATATGACATTGGACAATTGACATTACATTTGCTAAAAGAGCATCAGTTGGCCAGTATAGGAACTATACTCAAGAACAAAGCAGAAATATGGCAAGTTCAAAATAGAAAATTATATAGTACAATATTTGGATTTCAGAAAGACATAACCATGGCCTCATATATGACAAAGAAAAGCAAATAGTATTGGTAATGTCAACATTACACCATGATGGTAAGATTTATAGTGAAACCTCAAAACAAATGAAGGCAGAAATGGTCACACTTTACAACAAAACCCAAGGCAGAGTAGACATTGTTGACAAGATATGCAGCAACTATTATGTCACTCAGAACACAAAGTGTTTGCCAATGGTTGTGTTTTACTTGATCTTAAACATTTCGGGCATAAATAGTTTCATAGTTTACAAAGAAAATAACAAGTGCAAAATATCATGGAGAAATTTTCATAGAGGATTGGGACTGGAATTGATGAAAGATCAATTATAACAGAGAAAGAATATGTATCTGCCCAAGGAGCTACACAAAAAAATTCTGGAGTGCACCAGTGAAAAGATAGGTGAAACATCACAAGGACCTCCTAAGACAACACAGAAGCCAGCGATGTCAAGTATGTCCTATTAAAAAAGACAGGAAAACAAAACACACATGCTGGGCTGGTGAGATAGCTCAGTGGTATAAGTCCCTGCCTGGCAAGTGTGAGGTCCGAGTTCGACTCCTGGTACCCACATAAAGGAAAAAAAGGGCCGGTGATATCACTCAGGGACACAAGTGCTTGCTGCCAAGCGCAAGGTCCTGAGGTCAACACCCAGTACTGACATTAAAAAAAAAAAACACATGCTATGAGTGTAAGCAATACTTGTGTATGGAACATGCTACTTTCCTGTGTGAAGACTGCCTTAGGTGCAATATTTGAAATAAAGATTATTTTTGTGGTAAACTTTTATTTGTATTTTCATTATAGTTCATGTAAGAATTTATTTCTGTTGTTATTTTTTAGATTTTGCAAGCAAGTAAATTATTAATATTGAAAATATTGATGTTTATTCTAAACACTCATTACATATTAAAAATGTAATGTTTTATTTTATTGATATTTTATTTTCCTGGTAAATGCACATTGCATACTATAATAAAACTCATAGAATTAAAATAAATAATTGATCAATAGAAACACTTCTAATAATTAAGTGTTCATGTTGTACATACACATTGGTCTTTTTTAGGACATTTACCCTGATGCCCTGATAGAAGCACAAAGGTAAGAATTGCACCCATTCTGTTGGTAAAATCAAATACCTTATTTTTCTCATTCCTTATAGATCTAAAATATAACTCTGCTTAAAATAATAGTAGTAGCAATTCATCAAGTGATCATAGTATACAGGTAAACAAAATGAACAATAGAATGTTATCAAGAATGCAATTGAGCTGAGTTTGGTGGCACAAACCTGTAATCCCAGCCACAGGGAGGCTGAGACAGGAAGATCACTGAGTTAGAAGCCAGCATGGACTATACAGTGTGTTCAGAGCCAGTCTGAATTACACAGCAAGACTCTGTCTCAAAATAAATAAATAAACAAATATAAATAAATAAAAGTGGACTTAAATTAGCTTAAAATGTGTGTTGCAAACTATGCTAACAATTATGCTCATAAGGTTTTAAAGAAATTTAATTGACATGCTAAGTAATGAGATAAAATGGAATCATAAATTGCACAATTAAAGCCAAAAGAAGACAAAAAGAGGGTAAGAAACCCAAAGAATAAATACAATGAATAGAAAATAGTTATTAACAGTGTAGCTATTAATCAAAGTATAAAAATTCAAGACTCATCTATACCTTGTCCATAAGAAACCCACTTAGAATATAAAGACACAGGTTAAAAGAAAAGAAACTTTAAAATATGCCATGCTAACAGTACTAGAGACAAAGCTAGGGTATCTATATTAATTTCAAAAACTAGACATAGAGCAAATAAAGTTATCATGGACAAAGAGGAAAACTAAATAATGATGTTATCAATGACAGGTTAATTCTCTCTGAAAACAACCCTAAATATGTATGGTTCTAGGAACAGAGCATCAAAATTTCTGAGGCAAAACTGATAGAACTACAAGAAGAAAGAGAAAAACCTGCTATTATAACTTGAAATTTCCACACTCCTCTTCCAGAAACTGATAGGTTGATGGGCCAGAGATACAGCTCAGTGGCACAAGCGCCTGCCTGGAAAGCACGAGGTCCTGAGTTCGATTCCCCATACAAAACAAACAAACAAACAAAAAACCAGAAACCAATAGGTCAAGCAGGCAAAACATCAGTAAAGCCACAGTGGGCCCAAGTAGCATTATCATTCAAGTTAATCTTAAAGCAACACCAGCCTTCATTAGCTTTCTCATCCTGGGATAAATACACAAAATCTGCCAGTTAAAGAAGGAGAGATTTTATGGTTTCAGTGTTTTCAGTCCATCATAGGCTGGCTCCAAGGCAGAAACACCATGGCAGAAAGATGGGATGGAATAATGGTGGCCAGGAAGCAAAGCACAGTGGAGAGTACCAAAGAGAGATGTCCCCTCCTAGGACACTACCCCACTGACCACCCCATAAGCTCCATCTCCCAAGAATCTCCTAATCCATTCCAGTACCAGTTCCACAAGATGACTGTAATTATTATATATCACAATCACATCACACCAATAAATATATATAAAAGAATAAATACAAATAAAAAATAACAAAATACACATTCTTCTCAAATTTATATGGAACCTTCAACCAGACAGACATCATTGTGAACCATACAATATATTTTAACAAATTAAAAATAATAAGAATAACATGAGGCATGTTGCCAATGTAATTAAGCTAGAAATCAGTAATAAAAAATTAGCTGGAAATATTCAAATATTTGAAGATTAAACAACACATACCTAAATAACACACTAGTCAAAGAAGTTGCAGGACAAATTTTTAAATATTTTGACTTAATGAAAATGGAAATATAATCTATCAGTATTTGTGAGATGCAGTAAAAGCAGTGCCAAGACAGAAATTTATACCAGTAAATTCATGCTTTAGAAAAGAAAAAGGACGGGTGTGGTGGCACATGGCTGTAATTCCAGCACTCAGGAGGCTGAGGCAGGAGGATCGACATGAGTTCAAGGCTAGCCTGATGTACATGGCGAGATCTCATCTCAAAAAAAAGAGTCGAGAAAAGAAACAGGATCTTAAGTCAACAATGTAAATTTTCCCTAACAAAACTGGAAAAGTAATATCAATTTAAAACTAAAGCAAGCAGAAAAAAAATGATAAGATTTAAAGTAGAAATCAATGAAATTGAAAATGAAAATATAATAGATAAAACCAATGAAACCAAAGCTCATTGTTCAAAAGGTCAATTTTTCTTATCTTGATTTTGGGAGTTTTGCAACAAACCTAAAGTAAATTTAATTTACTTTAAATCTTTCCAATCTTCTTTTGTAACAATCTGAAGGCAAGGATGAAGAGAACTGAGGTGTGGATTTTTACTCTTCTCTGAGTATTTATTCACCATCTTGTACCAGTATTTACTCACTCATACTTAGTATTGTGCCCAGTAGTTTGGGGGATTCCCTGGAAGCTTCAGATATTTCCACCAATTTCTTTCAATAAATAATCATTGCAGGCTGTTTTTTCACCTGCAGCCTTGGTTTGACCATACGCATTCCTCCAAAATTCATGTCAGAATTTAACACCTAACGTGATAATATTTGGAAGAGAGACTTTAGGAATTGACAAGTCTAGAAGGCTACACCATCTTAGATGACACAGTGCCATTATCCAAGGGCTTGAGGAAGAGCTTTTGCCCCCTCTGCCTTCCTGTTCCTTCATCTATGTGAGGCCAGGACAAACCACCATCCATGGTGTAGACAGTGAGCCTTCACCAGATTTCAGATCTGCTTATCTTGCATTTCCCTGCATCCAGACCTGAGAGAAATAATTTTCTGTTGTTTCAAAGCCTAAGGTATATTGTAATAGCAGCAGGAATGGACTGAGGCACCCCAAACTAACTTCCTCAGGAAGTAGATTTTGGCTTGCTGATGTGAGTTCACACAGCAGACAGAAGACTTTTACCCAGCGTGGTTTTCTATAGGCTTTTTCCTTACTGTAGCAGCAAATGCCCCACCACCACCAACCAGTGTACTTCAGTTTCTTAATTGCCCAGGTAATAGTTCCTGTTCCAGTTCTGGTTGCTCCTGTCTCTTAGAAAAGGCTGGTCACTGTGATGCACAGCTGGTCACTGTGATGCACATTTTATAAACCCATTCCCAATTGATAAGCCATTCTGCCTCTGTACTTCCTGCTTGCTTATCTCATATAAGCCCTAGACCACCAGAGATCAGGGCCTTATAATCCGGGAATGATCCCCTTCAGTGCGCGTCGACATAAATAAATCTGCCTCCAAATCCTGGGTGCTAGCTCTTGCACTACCTCCTGCTGCCTCCCCAGATCAGATCTTAACTTCATTATCTTTTATATTCTAAGCCTTCCTTACTCTCAGATATTATTAGGACTAGGTGTTCACAACTATTCTACCATGTTTTCTTCTTACTACCCACAAACAGAAATGGCCAGCATCAAACTCCCCTCTAAAACCAGTGGGTGGTGGAAGTAAGGAGGCTTTTACTCTTGGATGATTTAGGTATAATCATCTACACATCGGCATCCTGGGGCAGTGGTGGGGTCTTGTTTTCAGGACTCCGTGGGTGTTTCTGTGTTTTCATCGATTGGGAAGCCGGGAGCTACCTGCTCTGTCCCCTCATGGCACTACATGTCCTGGGAACCCCATCTTCTCCCTTAACAGTAGCAAAGCCAACATTCACCCACTGTACACAAGCACTACCCGTGTATTTTGCTGTATCTAAAAAAAAACGTATCTAATGAATTAATTCTTGGGACTTAGAGAAAGGAAACTTGAGATTTAGCTTCTCTTTGGCTTTCTAACCCCTTAGTTTATGAGCTCTGTTATTATTGTAAAATTACATTTTCTTTTTGTGGATAATATAAAAGAGCTATGGTCACTGAGTCACAAAGAGATGTGGATGGCAGGCAAAACTAATACTTACTGAGCACGTCCCAGACTCTAGAAATTATGGGTACTTTACATCATTATTTTACTTAAACTTCACACAAGTTTGTTTGGTAAGAATCCCAGGCATTATTTTAGGAACAAGAAAATAAAGACTAAAAGAAACTAGGAAAGATATTCAACATGGATGGAGACAGTGAGTAGAAATCAAAACCAAAAGCATGACTTCATAATATAGTTTGCACCTGCTAGGATCCTGTTGGTAATGGCATCTAATTTCTACAAAGCGAGGAAGTCAGGTTTTATCTACTGAAGCATTGCTACTTCTGGCCATGAAGAAATACATTTCTTTTGTTCCACTCATTAGGGATCATTTAAAAATCATTCTGTGTCAGAAACTACAGTAGTTTTGCCAGAAGATAATTTCAGTGGAAAGAAGTGAGAAAGGCAGTACTAATCATATTCTGGATGAGAACTGAAGGTCGGTCTTTCAGGGAGTCAGCAGCATCAGGGGCTGACTGCTCTAATGTCATTCCAGATATTCAGAGCAGCAGTTGTGGAGAGGGATGTGTGCAAGACCAAGCATTGTGACACTGGCTTCCTTCCTTGGTGAGTGATGGCAAAGATGATAGGCAAGGGCATTGTGCAGTCTAAAACCAATGTGCCCAGCCAAATGTGCAACTCATGTTGGGCAATTTTCCAGCCTGGCACTGCAGGATGTCACTTTTATAGCTCACAGATCCTGGATCTTTTGCTTCGAAGAAAGGTCAGGTTTTGCCAGATACAGTGCTATTAGCCTAAAGAATGAAGCTCACTGACATAGAGTTTCCAGCATTATGATCATCAGGGGAAACACTTTTCCATTCCCACCCTTCCCTGTCTTGGGATTTTAAGAGAAAAGATTCTGCATTAGTCACCAAGGCCAGTCAGTACCTGTGAGCTCTGGTTGTTCTCCCAGTTTAAGACTTTGGAGTTGAAATCAAGCCAGACACTGTGGAGCAAACCTTAATCCCTCATAGTTTGGATGATTACTCATGCTGAATTTAGTGCTGACTCAATAGATAAGTACCAACATGTTCCTTAGAGGCAGGGAGAAGGGGAGGAAAAATCAAATCTACATTTATGAAAAGCTCTGGAGCCTTCCCCTACTTCCCTAAGAATGTGTAGGAAGACAATATAAAGTGAATATAATTCTCCAAATAAGTATTAAAAGGATTTCCAATTTTTTTAACTCCATTGCAAGAACACAGAAAGAAATACAAAATGTTTTTCTCTGGGTGGTAAGATTACGGGTAATTCCACTTTTCCTTTGCAAATGTATTTCCTAATTTTTTTTCAAGTATCAGTGAAGAAGGAATGAGAGGAGAATGACATAACTTCAAACCTCAATAACAAATATTCCACAAGTCTATCTTGGTGGTTAAAATTAGACACACATTAGTACATTTTCCAAAGACTTTTAGGTTGACAAAACCCTAATTAAAATGTGAACATACAATATAATGGAAATTCACACCGCAATTTCGTTAGCAAGAAGAAAAATAAGACATTCAGCAAATGGAAAAGCATAAATACCAAGAAAGAGTGGAAGAAACAACCACAGAGAAAGCATGAAGGAAATAGTATTTAACTCACCAGGACATATTCCAATCTGTACCTCTAAATTTATCATGGCACCCCTGCCCTTTTCCCTGTGACTGGCTCAGGAATGGATCTTCCACCTAACGCTGACCTACAATGTAGTCTACCAGCCTAAGAGTAAGGATGACTCCTAGCCTGGCAGAACAGAGATTTAAAGAGCTTCATGGTATCAGGCAAGCTGGGATCAAGCACCACACCGTCTGCCTTGTTAATAGTGAAATAATTTTGTCATCATTGTGTGAACCAGTTTGAGGTGTGCTCTCTGTTACTGCTCAAAGCCCCTTATCTGCATGCCTGCCAAAGCAGAACTTGCCCTCCCTGAAAATTTAACTAAAATATGAACTTTCTTTCTAATCCTGTCACACTACACTTTTTCTCTTTTGTAATAAGTGGATTATAAATTACTAGACCTTGATGATATATCCATCAGTTTTTATTTGTTATTCTTCTTCAATATTGAACGTGCTCATTATAAAATTCCACTCCCTAATTTTCCTATGACTATGCATTGTACATTGTAAAAATATAACAATGTGATATATTTCTCGGAGCCAAGGAAGTATGTACATAAATTACACATTAGCATGTTAACTTATTTTGACAAATTGGATCAATTGAAATGGGAATTTTCATTTATTTGAAGGATAATGTGTCAATCTTACTCTGAAAGAAGTATTGTCGTGTAATCTAGCAATAAGGAAATATACACACGCACACCAATAACAGGGCTTGGCTAGTACACTTTCACTATTTCAAAATATTTAAATTTTGAACTATTTAATAAAATGCAGAAAAGTACTAAAATGTAGAATATACGTGTGTACCCAAACTAATGAATGTTAATGTTTTGCCAATTTCGAATTGTTTTCCATTAGAAATAAAGATTTAGGTATAAAGTTGAAGTCTATGTCTCCCATGACTTATTTTTCTCCTTCCCCAAAATAACTATCATGAAGTATTTTAAAAACATTCTAATATATCCATATGACCCCATGAACAATTTATGGTATCACTTTATTTCTTCTTTTAATGAAAAAGTTTGTTATACAGTGTGTATAATAAACTTCAGTCTGCCATGTGTCACAAATATATACTTCCAGCTTGGAGCAGCTATTTTTTTTAAGTTTCATCTTTCTTTCTTTCTTGGAGGTTACAGATGATTTTAATATACTTTATCTTATTCATCTGTTAATTTATGCCTTTATTTCTTTTTGTCTGGTCAGAGAATGGATGTGTGTTTATTTTAAATGTTTTAGTCTTTAACTATGATTTAATTATTTATTTCTAATATTATATAATTGTTATTAGTGCATGTAATGGGTATAATATTAATACTTCTCATATATCAAAACTTTATGGCTTAATATACTGTCAGTACTTATTTTAAATGTTACAAGTGCACTTTGATGGATTGTGTTTGCCATTAATTGGTTAGGATATATATTTATGTACATAAATATAATATACTATATATGTGTTTTATATTCTATCCTTATATACAACATATTACACATTCATAAATTCTATATTTTAAATTTATATTTATATCTGTATACGCACACTTGATTATACAAAGTGCTTAAATATTTTGTTCAGTTTTATATGTTGAAACTCTAACAATACAAATTGTGATACTATTTGGTGCTGGGCCTCTGAGGTAACTAAGTCATGAGAGTGGAGCCCTCCCGAATGGGATTAATGTCCTTATAAAAAAGACAATCTCTCTTTGCCATGGGAGCACACACAACATGATGGCCATCTGCAACCCAGGAAGAGGAGCCTCACCAGTACCTCACCATGCTGGCACCCTAGTCTTTTACTTTCATCCAGAACTGTGAATAATAAATGTTTGTCATTCAAGCCATGAATTCTATTGTATTCTACTAGAGCCCTCCAAACTAAGACATATCGTTTCCTGAAAGCAATATTCTATCCTTCACCACTGTGGCTTTCTATGTGTTATTCCCTCTGCCCAGCTGGCCTTTCCATTCTGCATTTTTGGAAAATTTGAGACTGATCTTTGAGACTGACCTCAGGGATCACTGCATATGTTAATCTTGCAGTCAGCTAATGGCCCTAACCTTGGATTCTTTCTGGGACATAAAGTTCATAAAATGAGTCATTGTTCCTGGGTATCTTAGCTTAAGCCTATGCTACAACTGCTACTAGGTGCAGATTTATCTTCATATCTCAGATAGCCTGAAGATTAGGAGGGTCCAAGGTAAATTTATATAAGAGGATGAGCAAACTCTTCTGAATGAGAAAAGGAGCCAGGCACAAAAAGCCTTATGCTTTTTTCAAAGCAAAAACACACAAGGATGAGCTTGACTCATTCAGTCTACATTGTGTTCAGTGATAATTGTGTTCGGGAACCATGCCCAGGAATGGGGTGTAGCAGTGAGCAATGCAGGTGTGAATCCTGTCTTCCTGGATCCTGTCTTCTGGCTGGGAAAACAAACAAATACAACTTCAGCCCCAAGTTCCCACCAACCGTGACTGCATGTCATGTAACCTTTAGTATTCAAAATCAATCAATCTGTAGCCCTTCACTTGAACAGGTTTCCTGGAATCAGATTTCGCCCTCTGGGCCTGTCATTTTCCAGGTCCCTCATGGCCTGCCCTTTGCCTCCCTTTCCCTGCTCTGTGCCTCAGGAAGCCTCCTACCCTATGGCCTCCAGCTAATGGCAGGTGCCTCCTCCTCCAGCCAGTAGGAGGTGCCTAGAGTCTAATGGAGGATAGGAGGAGACAGAAGCAAACGTTTAACCCTTTAGGCCATTGTTGGTCCACGCTTCTTCTGATCCTCTCGTTAAGCTCAACGATCTTTTCGATTTTTAGGGCTGGCAGCACCTTCTCCTTGAACCTCCAGCCCAAGTTTGCTAACATCCCTTATCGACTGCTCTGACAGCTGGGCTACACAGCCATTTCAGGTTAGGCCTCATTGATTTCGGCTTCCTCTGTCCCTGCCAATCTTTGTTTTGACCCTCAAACCAGAGAAACTGGGCAATCTAAAATTGTGACTTATTCGCTGCCAATCTACATTCAACACTTTTGCTGGCATCTTATCCCTGACTTCCTCCCTGTGAAATCTGTCTGTTGGACTCTCTTCAGTCATCCTGTCAGGACTTTGATGGACACATGTTATGGTGGAAGTCTCGATAAGGTACGGTGAGAGCAAGATAAAGGGACATGGACAGTTCTATGAAAGAATGACACTAATGCATGAATTCTTTGTGGAGGCCATAATCCTCCTAAGGGGGCAAAACTAGTTCTTGAGGATAGCTAGAAAACTTAGATTTACAATGGCTTTTGACTCTCTGAAGGGCTTGCATTACATAAACAGATATAAAACACATCTGTCCTATTAAAATTTCATTAGGTTGCAGTTAAGGAAAAATGTCTTAAAAGTCTCCTTGGATGGTATTCAATAATGAATAAAATGATTGGGAAACCTTTAAGGAATATTCTTCTCCCAGACCATGGGAAGGAAGAGGAAGAGGAATAACACAGCATAGTACAGGTCTTCATGAGGGAGACAGAGGGCATCATTGCATCATGAGGGATTGGAAGGAATAGGGGTTCCCCTTGCAGGTTTTTGGACAAGAGAACCAAGTTCCAGGAGACCATAGCAAGTAATAAACTCATGAGGCAGGTGGGCCTGGTTCCCCCATGGCATACCTCAGAATAGCTGGGACTGTTGTGTTGGGTAGGCCAAGACACATGCTGACAAGAATTATCGTAGTCCACAAGTCTTGCTGTCAAATTTCTCCACTGAGCTTTGACTCCTTTGACACTGATATTGTCTGGTCCAGACGGAACCCTTCTGGAAAGGGCTAATATTTTTGTTCACACTTTCTAGACCAAACTGTCTCCCTCCTCCTTCTGTTGCAGGCCTTATAAATACAGGAGCCAACTGTCCCAGTTTACCCAGGACATGACACTTTCAATACTAAAACCAGAATCACATGAGCAATGCAGGACAGTTGATCATCCTCTTAGGACCAAGTTTTTGGTCTTTAGAGCTTCAATAGGTACAATAAATTGGCAGCCGAGCATCTTTATTCTCAGGTCTTACACTGAACTACTTAAGCACTTGTCCCATTACTGCTTGAAGCTATGATTCCCAACCTTGACTGCATATTATAATCATGTGGTAAACTTTCCCATCTACTGCCACTTAGGCTACATCCTAGGAAAATTAAATCAAAATCTCTTGGAATAGAACTAGGCACTCATAGTTTTTAAGGCTTCCCAGATGATTACCATATATAGCCAAGGTGACAAGTACTGACTTGGATCAACAGCAGTGGTTAAATATTAGTGTAAGGTAACCATTGTCTTGAATTGACCCTAGTTTGGAGGGATTGCCATTTTACAAATTTTAAGTTTCAACACATTACCCTTAATAGTTCAGCCAATGCACTTCAGTAGTAGGGTCATGTGTATCTCCTTCTGTCAATATTTTGGAAATTAGAGCTACTAGGTCAAGAGTTAAAATTAAATGGAAACTAGATGTAAAAACACTTCTTTCTAGCATCCAGATGCCTCTGGTGTTTGTCTGTTTGCATCTATTCTTTTTGGCAGCTGAGAACCAAGAGAGCAGGGCACTCAGTTTTCAGGAGTCTGTATCACAGGAAGAGCATCTCAGACTAAAATCAACTGGCCACACTCAACACGAATAGCTCACTGCTGCTGGCTGTGTGTAGCCCTTTCTGGAGCTGGTGTGAGTAATCTGTAATCATTCCCATCCATATCCTTCCCTGTAGAGTGTCTCAAGTTGTCCTTGGGGATGGTGTCACACTTTGAAAAGATTACCCACCCATCTGTGTGGTTAGCATGCACAGACGTGTTTGCCAACATATGAAAGAAATTTTAAATAGGAATTAAATTTCAGCCAATGTGCAGGTACACAGAAAAATGTCAGCTTCAAGAGCACCTATCAAGGCATCACACAGATGTTTCACTTAAGCCCACTGAATATTCCTGGGACCTACCAAAAAGTCAACCTTGTTAGTATTTTCATTTTTATTATCTAGTGATAGCCTAAAGCAGTGATGGCAAACATTTTAGAACTTTCGGTGATCACTAACAACCCACTGTGGCGCACGTACTATAGACCTAACACAAATAAAAGTGAAGCAACTTCATTCCTTTACAACTAAAAATACATATGAAATGAGCTTGCATCTGATGCAAAGGGTATTCAAAAATGGTTTTATTAAAACTATTCTTTTACCCGTGGCCAAGAAGTGGAAAGGGAAAATAGTTACCCTTGTGTACTTCTGTGAAAAGGAAAATTACGGTCATCCTTTAATGTTGATAATACTTTGAAGTCACTGAAGCACTACATTTAATCCTGGAATATCCCTAGGTCTGGGTTGCATCTTGGTTTCATATGAACCAGTCTGAAGAATTCAAATCAAGCACCTACATATAAAGAAGAGACCGTGAGACTTCCTGCTCTAAGGAACAAGTTTGGAGAGCATTTCTGAATACACTGACTATATTAATGGTAGTCAACAGTCCCAGTTCACCCAGGACAAGAGGTTAAAAAAGAAAAACCCTGCTGATCACCCACTGTGCTAAAAAGACAGACAGAGGAGAGGCAAACAAAGGTGCGCTGGGTCTCCATTCCCACCTCTGGGTCAGAGTCCTGGAGGAAGTAGGAACTAGTTCATGTCTGAGTGTACTCATGGTGGCTCCTTTAAAGTCCCATGGCCACTGTCCATTCCAGAGTCCAATTAGCCCTGTGAATCGTGGATGGTGGAAAGCGGGATATCACCAAGTGACTTTTAAAATTCTTGGCCTATGTACTTTTTGGCTCAGATGAGTGATTAGTTCTTGTAATAGAAGCCACATTGCTGATTATATTGGTTCATCAAAGCTGTATCCTGTGTGAGTCTCCATGGCCATTAAGATGTATTAAGTCTAGAGTTCGGCGGTGAGAGGAGGGCAAGAGGAATTTAATGTAATATAATATAATACAGTCTTGCTCCGTATTCAACATGGGACTTGTGTACTAGGAGATGACAGAGAAGGCAGCAGACACAGGTGGCACGTGACAGACTGACAGGCCCAGAGACAGCAGTGGGGTCCACACACTCGGTCAGGGCTATTCCTCCTGTAGCTCCCGAAGATCAAGTATGCCCGCCATACACCTTGCTAGAAAGTCAGCTTTACTAGAAGAATAGAAAGGGGAGACTCGAAAGGCTTAGTGATTATGTGAAGGCAGACTGGGTTACCTGGACGCCACTTTAACCAGGAAAGGTTGAGATACATTCATGGTCCAGTTACACATCTGACACCACTACTCCTGCCCCAAGTCTACCCCATTTGGGACTTGGAAGGGTATGAGAAATGTTGAAGTTATAAGACACCATTGCACCTTTAGCAGAATCACCAGAACATAAATTCTCCACCTCTGAGTACCTGTATTCTCCTATGTTGACTAGCAGGCAAATCACTTATATATTTATTCACAAATATCCTATTCCAGGGACCATAGTGGGTACTAGTAATTTGCTGAAAAACAACAGAAAGCATCTTCAGACAGGGCATCTGCTCAACTTCCATCTGCTCTTTCATACATCTAGTGAATAAATGTTATTTTTCTCGCTCCTTCTTTACCTCAAAAACAGCTGCAAATTATTTTAACTATAGCGGAGATAGAGCAAAACTACCTTAATTGTCATTGAGGATTAAATGAATAAAAGGACATAAATTAAATATAATAAGACTATAGCTGGTTTGGGTGAGTTCACCTCTTGCTCCAGGGCAAATAAAAGCCCTAAGATATTTGTTCTGAAAATAAATTTCCTGGACATATGTAACCAAATGTCAGCATTTCCATTCTCCAAGGAGTGCTTTTCTTTAACCCTCCTGGGGGAGGGCATGACGTCCTTCTTCTTGTTGTGCATGGCTATTTTTATCTCACATCTTGGGCTTCTCTACTTTTTCTCTTTCACCTTCCCTATGAAAGTCATCACTCATTTTTCCCTGGTAAGGACTTGGAGCTTGTGCCCTGGATTATTTCTCCCAACTTCCATTAGTTCAAAAGTCATGCAGTTGATTTACAAAATTTATTGTAAAACCAAAATAATTAGAAGGACTGAGGAGGGAAGACATTTATGCATTTTACTGGAAATCTGTTTATGTCCACCTCCTCCAAAGAGAGCAATGTTATTGTCTTGTAATGCACCCTTACTCTTCCTATAAGAGAGGACCATGATGTTCAAATTCTGTGATATTCAGATTTCTTACCCTCTTTAGATAAGCTCCAGCCCCTGTCCAGACAGATTATTTTTCCAGGATCCATTGTACTCTCCCAATGAGGGCATATGGGGCACTGAAATGCCTTCACATACATTTCCCAACTTGTGAATGACTCAGCATGTTTTAGTAAAATGTGTAAAGCTTTGGTCATGAACATGCATTTATACTCCATGTCCAGCAACACCTTCCAGGAAAAGTTTCATGTTCTGTGGTTGTTTGGTCCACTACTCTAGTGTGGACATATACCACCTTCATTCTTTCTTCAGAAGCTCTTTCCATTTCCTCTCTTTAATTTCTGCAAAATGTACACATCTACATACCCAACTACAACACACATGAATAGGTTCCTCTAGATAATTCTGGAGACCACATATATATACATACAAATACACATAGACACACACTTATGGACACACAATGCTTAGAGAGGAATGTAATTTACAAATAGGATATATAGGATGCAAAGAACTTTTACTTCCATGATAGCAAAAAGAAACAATAGAATAAGAAAAAATTACCATTTTCAGTGGTACTATTGAAGAGTCGGGACTGAAGGAACTCTTAAAAGGTTTCAGAGGAGTAGCCCTTTTAAGGCAAAAGAGACACATGATAACTTCAACAACTAGAGGCAATTGTGATGTGACCTAAATCTAAAGCCAACTCAAAGGCTTATTAGGAAGAGAACATATAAACACATGGTGGTGAAATCATAGCATGGAATATTATTCAGTAGTGAAAAGCCATATATTAGCACATGTGCTGATACAGATGAATCCCAAAACCATTATACAGTGTAAAAAAAGTCAGGCATAAGGGCATGTACCATATGAATCCACTCCTCTTAAATTTACAAAGAGAACATCTCCTTTTTGTTGGTAGAAATAAGAAGAGTAGTTGCTCATGTGTGTTAGTTTTCTTTCAAAGTAACACAATGCCTGAGATATTCAAATTTTCAAAAGGAAAGATTTATTTTGGCTCACAGATTTGGAGTGTTCAGTGCATAGTTGACCTATCACTTTTGGGCTGGTCCTGAGGCAAAACATCACGATGGGAGCACATGGCAAAAGTGAAGGTCATGGGTCTCCTCTCACAGCACCCAGATAGGGAGACAGAGACCGAGAGACAGAGAGGAGAGGCCAGGTCCCACAGCTTCCTCTCAAAGCATGCTCCGAGGGACCTACTCCCTCCCACTAAGCTCCACCTCTGCAAGGTTCTGCCATCTCCTACCAGAGCCTAGATAAGGACCTAGGGCTTAGCACATAGGGCTTGCAGGAACATTCCAGACCCAAACAATGGCACCATGTAACACGGAGATGGGCTGGAAAGAAGCCTGAAGGAACTTTCTGGGTTGATGGGAATTGTTTTATATTTTGTTTGAGTTGCCACTGGCGTACCCATGGAAGCATTCCTCAAAATGTATTAAATTGTGCTTGGGATCTGTGTATGTCACTGAAAATAATTCTATCTCAATTGAAACAAGCCCAAAGGAATATATCATACCCCATGCTTCATATTTATGCATGTCATTGTAAGTAACTTATAACTCAATATCAAACAATATGTTTAAAAAAACCTAACTGTTCCTTAAGTTTGTAATATCCTGTAAGTTAATTAAAGGAATGTATTCTCCATGACAATTTGTGTGGCATTGCAACAGGCATGATATGAACTTCTGTCATGTGCATATAACACACATGTGAGTTCTACAGCTTCTTGGTCTCCACCCCATCGATTATCTCAGACCCCATGCCCTTAGTCAGTGGAGCTGTCTGATGAAGTTAAAAGTGCCAGTCCAGGAGCCGCAGAGAGGAAAGGGCTGCTGTCTGAGATGAACAAGGCACTTAATGTCTGCAGGTACTTCTCTAGGTTATCCTGTCTGTTCATGATGGCAACCAGGGTGTAAAGGGTAAAAGACTTTCACCACTCTGAAATTTCAGCTAAGAGTTGAATTTCCCGCACCTCAGCTTCCAATTGGAGAGACAAAGTCCGCACAAGCTTAGAGGAACCAATGGCTGAGGAACTCCCTTAATCTGTAAAAGCTCTAAACATCTCTCTCTCTCTCTCTCTCTCTCTCTCTCTCACACACACACACACACACACACACACACACAATGAAGCTAGGTAGAGTTATAAAGTTTGGATGTTACTGCAAACTTCCAGAACTGACCTGGGAACACAAAGCAAAAGAAGCAGGAGAAAAAATTCTTCAGGGGGCTGGTGTGCGTGACTGACACGTCAGCTAGACCTGCTAAGGTTGACAGGTACAGTGTCCGCTCTGTGAAAAGTAGCCCATAAAATGTCATAAATCTCTTCTTAATCCCGTGACAAGAGTTTGCAAATGAACTTTGGTTTTCAGACTCTGAAACAAAGAAAAGTTCATGGAATTCCACATGGTCTAAGGGGAAGGCATGTCAGGCAGGAGGTGAGCAGACATTTGTCGAGAATGGTTTTCCTCACTTGTCTGAGAGATTTTCCAGAAAGAACCCTTTGTCTCAGGCTCTGAAAATTTGAGTGCCCAAATATGAGCTGGAAAAGTTGCAGCCTTCCTGTTAATGTTGAGACTCCCATGAATATATGGTGTGGGCTCCACTGCGGGAAGTACAGAGAAATGGCAAAAACAATTAGATTACAACCTCTCTTCCTAAGTATCTCTAACCACAGGAGCCAATAAAGACCCGTGCAATTCTAAGTTTGGATCTTAGCTTCCAAAGAACCTCACCTGATACCGTGCTGGACATATATTTGTTGAAATCATGGATGATTTTTCCTGAAACTTTACAATTACCTTTTGGATAAGATTGATCATAATTGTCACTCTATTTTATAACTATTCTGTCCTACATATTCTGTACAAAGATATTTTTAAGCCAACATATTGAACAATAGCCTTGTATTCAGAGTAAGCATGAGAAGGGACGTGAGAATTCCCTCCTAAGCAATTTATATTGCATAAGACTTCCAATGAGGTTGTCAAAATTACCTACAATGCTATGAGTGACTTAATCACAGAGTTCTTGTAAAGCTCTTCTGAGTTATATAAACTGGCCACTCACTGACTGGAGTCATATGGTCTCTCTTGGAGTAACAATTGTTCTTACAAATCCTACAAGGATAAAGGTGGCAGCAGGGATCAGGAAAACCCATCACCTTGTTGCATATGGAAGCTATCCCAGGCACCCCAACTGTACTGCCTTTTTTTCACAGCATGAGTTCACTTCCCTTAATCATACTTTATACTCTCCGAAAATAATGTGGAGGAAGCATACATTATGTACTTAAAGATAGACCATCTGTTTTCCTTCTCTGCCAAGAGAGGAATTCCTTACTAAAACGAAAGCCTCAGGTCATCATAGGAAGCAGAGAGCTAAGATAAATGTCTTTCCTTTTTTCCCTCCCCCCAAAAAAAACATATGTACAAAACGTTTCCCATGGCCACTCAATAAAACAGGTGGATACACTTAACTTTCACACACAGGCCATCAACTGAAGGCAAACCTACAGCCTGGGATTCCTTAGCAAAAAGGTCATGTATCTGATGGAACAATTGAAACAAAAACTGGAAGTTGCTTTCTTTTCTATGTCTTCCAATTCTATCTCTACCAGGCATAGAGCAGGTACAGCAAATATTTGTCAAATGTATAAAAAAAAATGATTTCTATATATATTTTAGGCGAGTGGTCTCAGCCATTGCACATCACAGTCATCTTAGTCATTGCTAAAGGAGAAAAGTGGCTAAGATTCTCCCCAAATTAATGAAATCAGAAAGCATCTTCTCAGTGAGTGACAAGTTCGCTATCTGTATGTTTAGCTCATAATGAAAGAAAATGTTTAAAAAGTAGGATTATTGTAGTTTCTCTCTGTCTTAGTTTGTTTTCCAGGCTTTAACAAAATACCCCAGGTAGGGTAATTTATAAAGAATAGAAATTCAGTTTTAGTTCTGCAGGGCGTGAAGCCCAAGATCCAGGTGTGGGCGGGCTGCATCTGGTGATGCCCAGCCCCTGCTTCCATCATGATGCCTTACTGCAGCGTCCTCCCGGAGGAATGAATGCTCTGCCTCCACAGGGCAGTAGGTGGAGGGCAAAAGGAAAGAAGGGGCCAACAGCTCTCCATCCTCTTTTAGAAGGGTGCTAATCCCAATCTCCATGACTTAATCACCTTCCAAAAGCCCCATCTTTTCAAAACATCATGCTGGTAATTAAGTTACAACATATCGATTTGGCAGACACATTCATATCATGGCAAATTCTCTTCTGGTCCCTAGCATCTATATCAAGAAAAATTCTTGGTTAAGTAATGGAAGCAAACCTCAATTTCAATCAGGTTTGGATTCTGGTGACAGACACTTGAGGAATGATTTTAAATTTTAGGAATTTACTTTAAATAAATCTTCTCTAACATAATTATGGCAAAGATTTTAGCAAAACTAAGGAATACTATGAAAATCAGTTGATTTCCAACCCTCCCCGATTAGACCAAACCTCAAGCAGAATATATTTAATAAAAAGTAATTGGTTTTATAGAATTTCCAGAGAGGGAATGCTAACTCCTGGAGACTTCCTAGCACTTCACATTGTTCAGTTTTGTTCATGTTGAAAATTACTCTTTTTTATAAGACCGCTGAGAACTGCTGGTTTATTACAAGATCCTAAACATACACACAGGCACACACCCACTCACGCACATATGCACGCATGCACATCAGGGCATCTTTTCCTTTTCCCTTAAAATAAAATAAAATTTAATCATTGATAGTTGGTCCTGCACTCTAAATGAGAACCTGTATTTTAACAAGATCCCCAGTGATGTGTGGGCGCATGAAAGATGGTGAAGTGCTGGTCTAGACTAAGTAAATCCAGACTGCTCACCATCTCAATACCTCTTCAGCAACAATCCCGTGCACAAGGAGAAACTGCAGCCATATGAATCACTTGGAACTCAGCAAAAGCTGCTAGCAAACCGTGGCCCCTAAAATAAGAAATCTTTGCTTTTACATCATCTGCCTTAAGAGGAAGTTTTCTGGAGGATGCTTACAACACCCTCTCCCCCCAAAAAATATTTCATGTTCCTGTTTGGAGGAAAAGACATCTTTTTTCCATTTTGCCTTTGGCTCAGGAATGGCTGCCCGTGTAATGTTGTTTAAAGGCACAGCATGACGGGTCTAGCCCAGGCCCAGGACCTGGCTGGACCACTGCTGACTCCTCTTGTTGGGAATGAGTGAAGAGAGGACTCTTCTGAAAGAAACCTCAAGAGAAAGACCAATGAGGATGAGGTAGAACTGACATGTACTCAGCATGAAAACATTTTCATGAACTCCCTTAGATAACCTTCTCTCAACATAGACAGCCCTATTAAGAAACAAATTTCCAAGGTTAGCAAGTTAATGAACTCGCCTCTTCTGTCTTATTTCACCCTTCAAAGCCACTCTATTTGCAAAATCAGAATGCTCTCTTCTGCATTCACCCATCCTCAAATCCCATTATAAATTTTTTAACAGCCCTCCAATGCTTCCACAGAATACTCTTTGTTCTGTTTTAGAATATTACCTGCCAAAGTGGTGTTACCTTTTCTGATTTTATAAGAATGAACAGCTTTGAGCTAGAGATATGAACATAATCGTAGGAAATTTCTATATTCTAAAATTGAAAGTATTGTCATCCCTGAAATATGCACGACAGAGCTTGAATATTATTTTTTTATGATGATGTAGCTGTCCAGGTTTGTGTGACAGTATTCCCTCCTCAATATGTAACAGAGAATTAACCAACATGGCTAAGTCTGTTACATACAGGTGTCTCATTATACATAAGAAGAGTACATATTGATGTCAGTATGTTAGAACCCTTGTTATTAGAATATTTTAGTTCAGAACATTAGTTAAGACATCCCCTCATCTTCCCTCTATGCTTATAATATCAGCCAGTTAATATTTAAGAGACTTAAATTACTTGACACATGCTATGTTCCTAGTATAGTTGGAGATCAAAAAATTTTACCCCTTTTCTTCCCTTATTTCAATGCACTTCGTGGAAGAAGAGATACTTTAGTGGGAACTTGAAAGAAGGAAGAGCTTGAATAACAGAAGAGTTTGAGGATGAAAGTATTCTATTCCAAGAAAAGTGTACCCAAACTCAGATAAGTATGAAAGTAAGCAGAGAACAGTGAGAGACACTGTGTGGTCAAATGCATTTAGAAATACACCAAGAAGTGACTGTGATAGGTTGAAAGTCATTTGGAAAGAAAATGTGTGTTGCAATAAAATAATCTTGAACCAAACTATGAATCAAGATGGTGAATATTTTTAAATTCTAGAACTACATAGACTACTCTAAGTCTTTACTCTTTTAACTATGAAAATTTGTATTTGGAGATTTCTGTTTGCCTATGAAAATGCACAGCCATTATGTAGGATTGAGCACATCTTTTCTGAACCAAGGTACGACAGCTAAGATAATTATACTATTAATTTCTTTTAGTTCGTTGAAAAGAACGGTTTGTGCTTACATTGTGTGATCAATTTTGCATGCCTATATCTTGTAATCTGAGCAACTACTTTGAAGATAACAATATACAATATATCAACCATTGTTAATTTTCTATTACCTTGTTTTGAAATTCTGTATCATTGTTTTTATTGTTTTTTTTCCCCCTCTTTAAAATAAAAAAAATAAGTTGGAAAATTTGAAGTTAAAAAAAAAAAAATACAAGGTAAGAAAAAGCTTTTCCAGCTCATCTTCCCATGAGTTTAGTATGAGAAACTCCAGCATAATGATTTTACCCTAGCGCTGTTCTTTTGCACAATTCTGGTCACTGCTAGGATATCTTGATAAAACAATATGGAAAAGAACAAATACTGGACTAGCACAGAGCAGGACCACACACACAGGAAGTGTTTAGTAATCTATTTTCTTTGACACAGGCTGTGAGTACTTCTCTTACAGCCCTGGCCAATCCCTGTTAATGACAGTGCTTTGAGCAGGTTGTGTTAAATAAAAAATTATGACCTTTAGTTTCCTCATTAGAAAAGCAAAACAAAAGAAAACTGGGATTATAATCTCTACTTCATAGGAATATGAAAGAATAAAATCACAGTAGTTAGCTGGAGAATAACAAAGAACCAAATCCAATATCCGGCCATAAGATGGACATGTAATAAAAGGTGGTGGGTTGTTGACACCAATATCTGTGACTTTAGTACCAATCAACGCTGTGCACTGAACTCTTGTCTGACCCACTATACTAAGCTGCAGGTGGTCTTTGGGGACTGTGCTGTGATAGCAAGTTTTCTTATAATGAGTCTCCCTCATAAGTACATTCTTGCTGACTTAGTTTATATAAAGGAAATTAGGTTTTTAAAAAGCTTACACAAATACCCTCTCATTCTGTTGGGGAGATTTATATTCTCGGTTTCTATTTTTTCATCTGTGGGATTAAGAATGTAACCAAGTTCATGCCCCAAATCCCTTCTGGCTCTAATTCTCTAAGCTATGTTTGGCAACATATGTATACATGGAGCCACAAGAGTTGTATTCATGTCTTTCCTCCCTCAGTATGCACGTATTTTTAATTATTTTGTTGTTCAAAATATATTTTAATTTAACTTGATAGTTTCTATCTTCCTAATGTTCTAAAGCTTCTTTGAGGAAGGATTTCTATCTCCACTTGTTTTAGATAAAGAAATTAGGACTCGGAGAGGTGAAGCAACTTGACCCAGATCACACAGGAAATGAGTAACAGAGTAGAAGCAGGGATTTGGAAATTGTGACCAAAAATCTCTCTTCTCTGCCAGGTGTCCCTGGAGCTCAACATTCCAACACCACTGCCCAGGAACCTTTCATAGCTTTAAAAATGTGCTTTGAGGGAGAAAACTGAGTTCTCAGCTCTACTTTTTTGTTTGTTCTCATATTTTTCTGCCTCTTCCCTCCTCAAAAGATGATAGCTATCATTTCTCTTTGCTATCAGTATACTACTCTAACAGTCTCCTGTCTTCAACTCATTTTTAAACTGCTGTGACTTGAACTGCAGAACAGAGATTTTCAGAAACCTGAACGGTGAACAGTGAACAGCGATGGCTCTCAGGATGGGGGGGCTCAGGGTTTCTCTTGGAGTAAGGTGACAGACATGGCCTTCTGCTGATGCTTTGTGCAGATGCTCAGAGGCCTACTTTCATTCCTTTGTGCCCAGAATAAATTAGACTAACAAGTAGAATTCCTCCTAGGGGAAAGTTTGTTCCAAGGTGATTGGCCCCATGGTTTTTTGTTTTGCTCATTTTGTTACTGCTGTTTCCCCTCTGCAAACATTGAGCTTCAGCATGCGCAATGTGTGCACATCAGCCACATCTCTCTCCTGCGCAGCATAGACAGGCAGCTGTTCCTTCTCCCATTCATTTGTCTGTTCAACACACAGATTTTGAGTCTGCTCTATGCTGGGCACTGTACAAGACACTGAGAGTCATAGATTAGAAAGAGAGTCAGACCCTGACTCCAAGTTGTGGACAACTTCGGGAACTTGTGAATAGGAAACAGATAACCATACTGCAGTGGACGCAGTGTCACAGTCCAGAATTGTCCAAAGGACTGTGAGTGCAAAGGGAAGGCTGCTAACACCTTGCCAAGGGAGTCTTGCCTTTTGTATCAGCCATAGATGGTTTCTAGGAGCAGAATCAGAGGTGCTATGCCATGTGGAAGGAACACGGAATACAAAGACAGGAGATATCAGGGAATGGAGCTCCTGTGATGCAAGATGCAAAGCCTGCCACCGTGGCCAATATCAAGCCATCAGTGGTTTGACAACAGCTTGAAAAATTCTCCAGTGTTCTTAACAACTGCCTCTCAAAAGTGACTTCTGAACACAATTCAAAGAGTCACTCTCTCCAACGACAGTAAAATAACCCTGTCCCAAATTTGCTATCCACCACTCAGTGGGAAGTACAATGACCATTCTGGCTTAATCCCAACTAGGGGTCTTGGGTGTTTACCGACACCCTTGTTTCATGACAAAACGCAGGAGGAACTCAGTTCTTTTCTTGTTTTCCTCCAAAAGCACACACAGTATTTGCAAGTGTAGAGATTTGTATTGAAGACTTGGGGTACACATAACAGGAAAAGCAAATGACCTAGAACAAGACATTTCACCTTTTTCTCTGCAAGCCCATCCATCAGCCACGGTGCATGATGAAAGTGCAGGCCACAGTTCTGCAGCCCCAGCCCCTTGTCTGTCTTGCTAAGGTCTCTTCACCCGGGGCTGCACTGGTTTGCTTCTTACAGCCTCCCTGAGAAAGTCAATCTCCCCAACTCTGTGCAACAGAACATTTTACCTCCCACCTGCTGGGCACCCCATGACCTACTGTGCAGACTCAGAGGCTCAACTCTGACTTTTGCTAACCAGGGTTTTTCTTTTGGTTCTCATCATCCAGCAATACAGAAAAAGCAATGATTTTGAAAATGCAATCTTCCCTTTCTTTTGCCTCCACTAGTCTCTTTATATAAAAGAATATTTTCTAAAATAGGACTTCTACACTGATAAAAATGACAACATCCCTGTCCCCTTAGAAGTTAGAAGTTACGACATTAGCCTATTTCATTTGTCAAAAGAAATTCTTAGCTTGATCACAGTGAAAGCATCAGTTAGACAAGAAGACTATTTTAGTTTCTATCACACAGCATAGTAACTATAGTGAATATTGTGTATTTCAAAATACCTAAAAGAATGGATCGTAAATTTTCTCACACAAAAAAATGATAAGGTGAGGCAATGGATATGTTAATTAGCTTTAATTATTCCGCAATGTGCACGTACATCAAACGGTCACCCTGAATCCCATATAAATATAAGAAATAATATACTCGTGTATGTTCATACATAATTGTCCATGCATATATACACTTTAAAAAGTTCAAAACAAAACAAAAGGTAGGGAATATCACATAGGAGAGAGAGCAGGCATGTGAGACTATAGACTTTAGTGCTTGCTAAATCTATTCCCTGCTGTTGGATTTCTAGAGAAGGTCCTACAAGGAGAACAATAGTTAGCGAGTAACTGTCCCAATAAACCAGAAAAGGGTTCCGCTTTGTTTTGCCGCTTCATTTGGTTTGTGGGTTGTTATGGTTTAGATCTAGAATGTCTCCCAAAAGCCTCATGTGTTTAGCAATGGGGTGAGGTAACTGGACCCTGGGGGCACTCTATTCATCAGAGGATTGGGCCACTGAGGAGATCAGAGCTGCATGTGCAGCTAGGAAGTGGGGTCTGGTCATAAGAGGCGGTCACTGGGGATATGACCTAGAAGAGTGTATCTCCTTCCCCTGTGACTCCCTTCACTCTTGGCTTCCTGGCTGCCATGGTGTAAGCAGCTTTCTTCCACCTGGCCTTTTCACATGAGGATCCTCACATGAGGATTTTGTGTTGGAGCCCGCTGAACATAGATTGAAACTTCTAAAACTTTGAGTCACCTCCTTTAAGATGATGGTGTTAGGTATTTTTGCCCTAGCAACAAGAAAGTGACTAAGACACAGGTATTCATTGATTTGAAACCAGTATTTTAATAAATCTTTTTCATGATACAAACAGCTCTCTAGTCAACAAAGTACTTCCTCTGGCTGCCTGCTCTGGAAACCCCCTTTCATATGATAGGAAAGTGTCCTGTGCCTCCCACCAGACACAAGTACTGCCAATAGCTATATGGTTTGACTAGAAGAGCACCGCTGAACAACTAAGAATGCTCCAAATGCCACGAGATGTTTCCATTTTGCTTGCAAATCTAGTACAGATTGGAGGGAAAGAGTGTTCTGTAGCACAAAGACCTTAGTTCAGACACAATAAACCTCTGCTATTGGGCTAGCAGAAGGGATGGCTTTCTCTACAACTTTTCACACTTTGCAAACCCAAAGAGTAAGATGAATTCCAAACACACAACAGGAGTGCTGTGGAGTTCCCTGGGATGTGCAGCTCAGACCTGCACCATGTTTCCTGGGAACTGTGGTGAGGAAGCTGTTCAAAGAAAGGGGAGAAGCTTAAAGATTGGCCAGGTATACTTTGGGTCCCTCTCACAGGAGCTGTGTTTGGCGCTTACCCCATAGGAGAGGCAATGGACACATGTGTTCGTCACACACGCACAACACACTGAAAAACAATAGAGCAGGTTTTCCTAAGGCTCTTTGGTTGCTGTGGGATCACTAAAGCACAGCTGAGACTCAGTGCAGGTCAGATGGCTTTTCCTTCAGGCAGAAAAGCAATCCTTTCTAAATTAAATGCCAGGTGTGAAACAAGTTTCCTTCTCTCTACCCTTCTACTGTGAATAAACAGAAATTCCTGTGCAAGTGCAAGATAATCCATGCATAATGCATCCCACACTCTGCTTTGCAGATGTGCAGCCGCCAGTGAAGTCCTGTGTCTACAGACCCTGTTTCTTCAAAATAAAATATTGCCTGCAGCGGGATCTGCCCCCAGCATCCCGCCTGCCTCACAGCTCCAAGCCCACCATGGCTGCCTCTCTCATCTCCCCGGTCCTTCCCCCACGCGCCCTGCCTGCTGCTGTCTGGGATCCTCTCCTCTTTGGCGTACACTGACTTTTCATACTTTACTCTTCATACTTTAAAGTTGAAATTGAATTTACCTTTATAAAGTAAGCATTTCTTTTTCAGTGTAGAGGATTTATGGTTTCCACTTGTTTGCCAGTGGAAGGCCTTTTCCAAGACTGAGAAGGAACTTCTGGAATTTCTTAAGATTATGATTTGCTTTAATGTGAGACAAAAGAGCTATGGAGCTGGCATCCCATTCCTGTCTTTTATATGCCTACTATGTGCAGCCCTGTGCATATGTCATTTTCATACAACCTCAAAGGAAATCAAACATCAAATGCATATTCAGTGACTATTAGCATCTGATTGAGTTCTAAGGGATATGCTACAAAAGGGACATTGTTGGGGACTTTGCTGCAGGCTCTCTGGGCTTATATTGCTGCCTCATTGTTCCCTAGCTGTGTGACCTTCACAAGTTACCCATTTATGTTTCTTTCTGTTCATCTGAAACAGATTTGCAAGGGTTGTTATAAGAGTTAAATGAATACACATAAAATGATTAATATAATATCTGGCAACTGTAAATGTTTTGTAAATGTTCTCCGTTCCTGTGTTATCCTACTTAGTTGGTGTTGAAATTGCCATCTGTATCCTTATTTTTAGCTGTAAAAACATGGAAGCTTGGACTCACCCCTGTCACACACTTGGAGCCCAGGAGTTCAGCTAACTTCACAGGCGGTGTCTGAATTCAGACTGCAGATTCCATGCCATAGTCCACGCTGCTCTTCTGACTTTTCTTCCTGTAAACTAGCCTTGGAATCCTGGATTTCCAACTTGGCAAGTAAAGCACCAACTCCAAGAAGTTATATTCAGGACATAATTTTCAGCAATGCAATATCTGTTTCATTGGAAAAGATGGTTATTTGTCTAGTGTCTTTGTAATTTAAATGATATTTAATTTGGATAAAACTTTCCCATGACTTTCCAAAGCAAAATCAATCCTGGTAAAATCAAACTGTCTGGCTGGCCTCCTTGTTCTTTATTCCACCTAGATATCACAGGTGTCATTTCAAAGGGATGCTAGCCTTGTATAATTGGTCAGTCCATCCTCTCTGACATTATTACTAGACATCATTACACTCTCTGGATGACCATTTCTAGCTACAATTTCCTTCCTTTTCATAGTCAACAATGACCTTTGATTCTATACCATTTGTTTCCGATTTACCTTTTGATTTTTCTAGCAAGCAGTGCAGAGACAGGGAAAGATGTTACAAACAGAATACAGAAAAACAATGGGGTCTGTCTCTCTAATTGCCACAAATCTGTCCTAACATTTGAGTCTAACAAGCTCATCTCTCTTCTGAGAATGTGAGAGGGTCGTTTGATTCTGCCCATCAGAGTCCAGGAGCTTCTTAGACTCAAGAAAATCTCTTCTTCATCTTGGCTTCTCTGGGACCTAGCATATATATTTTGTACCTTTTGTTGAAAGAAATAGTACAAACCTTGCAGATGATGGACCATGGCACTGGAGGAGGGGAAACATGTCTCTTCAATGCTGAGAAGTAAAGAACAATTGTGAAGGAGGTTTTCTGCTGAAGATATCGGATCCCATGCACTCCACCATTCTCATCCACTCTGCCTCACATTTCAATGACTGCCTCCCAACTTTCTATGTGCATGAGAAAAGGCAAGACTTTGGCTCAATTTCAAATTCCTATTTTCCCACAAGGAAAGCCTACTGTAACAATTTTATTCTTCATTCCTTTATTTCTTCTCTGCACTACTATATATGCAAAAATAGGGCAAAATAAGAACAGACTTAGAAACAATTAAATGTAATGTACATTCCTGTATGGAAAACCAAGGAAAAGGTATATAACCTGCATGTGTCCTGAGTGTTCATTGCACACCAATAGTCTTGCTGGTGACCCCACTGGAAAGATGTTTTACAGTTTCTGCGTGAAAGTTTCTGGGCATCCCACACCAAGGCTGCACAACAAAAGGCAGAGGTTCTGCTCCCTTAGTCCTTCTTGCCAATGGCTTCCATTCATGCTTACCATGCCTTTGTCCTGTGTTAATTTAAGGAAGGTTCGCTAGCCAACAGAGCAGGAGGAGATGCAGCTTAGAATTACAGCACCTTGAGGAGAAAGGTAACTTCCCTCTGCTCTCATGACCTTCACCTTTGTCATGACCGCCTGGTGCTTGCTTAAGTGTGTCTCCAGGCACGCTCTTTTTATCTCAAGTACAGCTAATTCATCCCTTCAATATTAACATTGCCCTTGACACCAGATTGCAAGGGGTGAGAATGAAAAGGTGGGTGGGAGGAGGGTAACATGACAAACTATCCACATCTGACTTCTCGTTGAAAAGGTGCCCCTGGAGGGAAATTTTAGATCGAAATCTATATAGTCTGGCATCAATGTGAGCATACATCATTTTGTAATTAATTTGGAGAGTTGAGAAGAAACATTAACTATTGATTCCAATTAGCTTTGGGGTCTAAATTAATTGTTTTCTTACTTGAAAATTCCTCAGTGAATGGCTGCAAGGGGCGGGGGTGAAGCAGTGTTAAAACATCATGAATCTGCAGAATGGAATTATAACAGTAGCTAAGAAGATTCCTTTATCTGATGTTGCAACTCTTTTTCTGACTACTAAATCACTTGGTTGTATTTTTTCATGAAGTACAAAAGTTTCTGGGATCTTAGTCCACAATCCAAAGTTCAGCAGTTTCAAGATCATTTAGAATTTAGTGGGGTTCGATATTTGAAGAAAATTAGCAGACAAAGGTTAGGGGTCATGGCAGTTGAGTGTTTAGGAAATACTTTTTTTATTATTGAATGTTTATATTACAGAATAGTAATGTTCATTTTGGCAAACTGGTACATGTGTATAGCATATCTTTCTCATTTTCAGTCCCTTTACCTTCATCCCCTTTTCTTTTCCTCCTTCCTCCCCCATTCCCCTTCCCTATCACCAGGAGTCTGTCTTTTGATTTTCTATCATCACTCTTTTATTTTATCCATTTATTTATATTTTTGGCTTCTCACATAAAAAGGATGGGATATTTAGCTTTCCGAGTCTGGCCTATTTCACTTAGCATGATGATCACAAGTTCCATCCATTTTCCTGCAAATCTCATGATTTTATCATCCCTTTTATTATTTCATGGGCTCTGAAAAGGACTATATTTGGAATACCATCTAGGTATCTGGTGTGTTCAGCTTTGTGTCCTTAATTTGTCCTCTTGGTTCTAAATGTGACATTTACCAGGCCTTCTAAAGCCTTGGAGTTCTGCTTACCTTCACCTGCAGCTACTTTGTAAGCCCACAGCCCCTGACATTGACCTCAATGAGCTTCTTCCCAAGGACTTTGCTTTTAGTTCACAAATGCACTCATTTATCCTCCCCTGTTTAGCAGTCAGGGATCTTTTTCATTTCTTTGTGATCAAGACAATAAATTGATAGAAGATAATCAGATACTGACACTGCCATTTGCAAATACTTAGCTTTATTGGGGGAGAAATGAGTTTTCTTAGGACAACTAAGGCTTTTAAATCATGGTCCAAGCAAACTGGAGAAAAGAGACTTGATGTTTCCAGTGAATGACTCATTGGATCAGAGCAATAACAGTATTAGAAAGTTTCTCCACATTGAGGAAAGAGCACTCTTGGTGCTCAGTGGAAGACTCGGGAGTCAGCAAGACAGGGAGGAGGGTGATGATTCTAAACTAAGTATTCAGTCTTTCCCTTTAGCAGCAGGAAGTGTATAATTTCTTCCTACATCAGCTGCCAATGGACACAAAGGGACAGACTTTCAGAGAAGGCACAGTTCTACTTCCAAAGGTGCTCCATGGAAATTTGACAGTACCTAAGGGAGTTTTGGGGGAAAATGGGCCTGAGGAAGTGATATAGAGCCCTGCTTGTTCCTTATGCTACAGAAAAAAAGTCACCCCATTGCTACTGGGAACCTGATGAAAACACAGAAGGGCTAAGCAGACTATTCACCAGAAGGAAGCTGGAGCTGGGATGGAAGATGGGGACCCACAGTCAGAGGCAACAGCAGAAATGGCTGCCACAGTAAGGCTGCCTGCTAGATGTCCAACCACACATTGGCGGGTAGAAGAAGAGTACAGGTGGAGGCTAGAAATGAGGAGGGCATAAAACGCCAGCTCTTTTTAATGATAACCAGGAACTTGGATCACTCTGAGCATTGGGGGAGGGGGAATGAGAAATGAAGAAACCCTGGAAGACTGAGTATTTATTAAAAGTGACCAAACATAGTTCTGAAAAGGGGCTGAGTTAATCATTTAAATTTTCTAAGGAATCAACTCATGGGTTAGAATAAACCAGCACAGGGTAGGTCAAGTTTTCTTGCTCTTGTTCAAGAACAGATATGTTGAGGGTTGAAGGGCAGGTAGAGCTCAGGCATCTGAAGATTTACTGGGGACCCAATTAAGTTTAACCCTCCGGCCTTCTTTCTAATTTTGTGTTTGTCATCTTGTATCGTTTTTCTCAAAGAAAACCTCACAAAAATCAAGATCAGCTTCTGAGCTTTGATGCAGATATTAAAGAACTTAGAAAAAAATCCAAGTTCCATTCTGTAAATTGGGATTCCCATTTCCCATCTATAATACTTTATTGAGAAATTCAGGTTATCACGGTTTCTATTCCATAAACTTCACAAAGACAGAGACTTTTATTTGTCCATATATCTCCCCTGTGCCTTGTACAATACACAATTCTCACCACATAGTAGAAACTCAAGTGAGTTCTAAATGAGGAAGCCAGGCTTGGGCAGAGCAGTCCGCAGTGATTTCTCAGAAAATAGTCTTCAGTCAGCTTTGACACTGACATTCACACACTTGAAAAATAGCCTGAACCATACTAGGTAGATGGACTAACAAATTCAGAGAGGGCTATAAGGATAAATCAGCTGACCAGAATGGAACATTCGAGAAACCAATGCAGTGTTGTCCACATTAGTAGGCCCTAAATAAATGGCCCCTAAGCATAATGAGGCAGAAGATTAGGGGGTGACAGGCTGGCTGGAAAACAGAATGTAACCTGTCACTTAATTACAAAGATCCGGAACAGAGGCTGAACAATAGAATGTGACCTATCAATCATGGCTGGGACACATGGGGCCATCAACTTCCCACAGACTGGATCTGAGAGAGTATGAGAGATGGCAGCCTTTGACTTTGAGGCCTCTGAGATCTTCCTGTCCTGCTGTCTTCCTATTTCTGCAGTGGCCCGTCCCAGGCTGTATCTATTCTTGCTCTTCTTTTTTCTTTGCCTTTTTCTTCTCTTTCTTTAAATAATAGTTACAGGTACCTTTTCATCAGTTTCCTGGTCAATTGTTTTGGGTGGGACAGAGAGAGCCTGGACTTACCGGACCCTGCATCATCTGGCGGGAATAAGATGTGCTCATAATGGTGTATTACATTCCAGAGCTTCATGTGGTCAGAAAGGAGATTGATCCAAAGACTGCCCCACAGAATACATCATCTTTAATGTCCACTTCAGTAGGAAATTAAAATAATCTCAGAAAACCCTTAAGATTCCTCCCTAGGTCTCAGTTTAAATGACCTACTTAGCTTTCAAAACATGTATTAAGGGTTGGTGAGATAACTCAGCGGCATAAGCGCCTGCCTGGCAAGCGCGAGGTCCTGAGTTCAACTCCTAGTACCCACATATGAAAAAAGGGCCGGTGATATCACTCACAGGCATGGGCGCCTACTGGCATGTGAGGTCCTGAGGTCGACCCCTGGTACCCACAAAAAAAAAAGTATTAAACCTTCTTCCAGTAGAAGGCAAATGTTAAAGACCAATGAACTACTTCAAATTTTGTATTCAAAATGTGAATCTTATTTTATTTCATCAAAGGGAAAACAAGTGATGTGTACAAAGCCAATATTCAGGTGTTAAGTTTGTGTAGCCTTAACTAAAATTTAAAGAACTAAAATTTAAAGGATATTATGTATTCCAGTACATTAAATTGCTAAAGTAGCCTGACAGTGTGCTGTGGGTTTCATCACATGATCAAAAGGGCTTCTCAGCTTCTGTGTCAAGGCTGAGGTTAACCAAGACCCCAGGTACAGTCAGTCCACCAGCTGAGCCATGCCAGGGCGTCCCCTTGATGCTGGAACCCAGGTGTCCACTCACACACAGCCTCAGGTCGTCACTCACTGGAACACATCTCCTAAAGAGACATATATAAGAAACAAAGTATGTTCCATGGGTAGATTTTCTCAAAAAGGAGCAAGAACAGAAACTCTTGCTCAAACTCTTGCATTGACCTGGGCTAACAATTTAGCTGTGCATAACTCCTGGGAGATCTGAAAAGCGTCATTCATGCCTCATAGCAGAGTGTGTTTCTGAATATAATTGGTCCTGAGATAGGAAAAATGTCCCCAGCAGTGCAAATGGGGAAAATAATGTACAATTGTGTGCTTAAAGTATATGTAGCAATGCACAAGTACATGTTATATTTTTGCCCTGAAAGACTTAGGAAAATCATTTTTCACTGCAAAAAAAAAACTGATATTTTGTCCTATTTGTAATATTACCAAATACTTCACATGACATAGTTGGGAAAATAAAAATTAAAAAAAAAAAGCTTTGCACTCTGAAAACCCTGAGATAAACTCAAGATAAAAATGTTATCCTGAGTAATTCTGTTTCTCCAAATAATAAATCCTTGAATATTTCCAATTAAACCAAACAACCATTATCTAAGAAGGTTGGTTTTTTCCACTATAAATGGACTGATATAGTTTAATAACTTTGGGATTAACTTTTTTCTTCCTTGGTGGGGAGAGGGGGCTGATGGAGAAATTGGCTCTTTCCAAAGTCTCATTTTCATGCAAACACAGATTTTGTTATGTTTCCAACTCTGAATCTTTCCTTTTCATGTCTTCCTGGAGTTTCCACTAAGATACAGCCCACTTGAGTCCAACTAGTAATAATTTACCCTCTTCCCTGTTGGAATATAATTGGGCACACGTGATTTGTAAATGTAAGCAAGCCTAAAAGCTCATTTATTTAAAGTCAGGCACTGTAGCTATTAAGGAACAGAGAGTATGTTTCATATGTACAAACGATGTCTACAAAATCCTCCTAGTAAAAGTTGTCTGATACCAACTCACATTTATAGAATCTCTGTCTTACCTGGCAGGCCCAGAAAATTAACAAACAAGGGACCTCTGTGAACTTAACAAGTATTGCAATTACACCCTACAGTGGTCAATAAGATGGTTCTTGGTGCCTAATCTCGATAGACCTGATAAAGTCAGTAAAACACTTTTGACACAAGTAAATCACAAATCTGGGGTTGTTTAAAGCTTCTAGAAGAAATAAACTTTTCAGGTTAATATTATATGTTCCTAGTTTTGTTAATGATACAAAAATAACAGTATTCAAGTATTGTAGAACATTTTTCTTGTATCTATATATACAAACTATTTTAATAACCATTTTATCAAATTAAGAACACAAAATCAGAAAATTTCCTAGCAGTGTATGTGGTCAAATCCACAATTTGATGGCAGGAAACTATGAGGAGACTGCAGAAGCAAAAAGTAATACTTTTACCGCTTCCAAAATAAATTCATAAACCATGGGTAAACCAAAAAAATTTTAAATATACCTGAGATAAACCAAGCATAGCAAGTTACCCTGACCTGGTGTGGACCCCAAATAATGAAACCTTCACAATTTCCCATAAATCTGAAACCATTTATGAAAGCATTTTTGTTCCTGATTCTTGCTCTGCTGGTGTTTAAAGATAGAAGATGTCTTCACATCGGTACATATAATATTTGTATGAGAAAACCTCTTTTGCCTTGAACAGAGAAATATTATTTGCAAGCCTTAATACTTTTGCTTGTTCCCCTTTAATATCCTTCTGCATTATTTATTTGGTGAGCCAGCTCTTCTGAAATCTGACTGCCATACATTCATTTACTTCATGAATGTTTCTATCTCTGAGACTTCTTTTGATAAACCACAATTATAAACTCAGCTAATTCTTAAAGGACTGTTCAAATGGAATCCCAACAATTATCCACAATCTAAAATAGTTACCTACAGTAATTCCAGATTATACTGTTTTTCACAGTAGAAAATCTTTACTTTTCTAAGTAAAAACAGAATGTATGCACATTTTTAATTCATTGAATATAAAATTATATTAAACTAAAACCCACCAAATGGAAAAATTCACTGTTATGTGTATCATTGATGGTTGTATGTGTGTTTAGCAAAGCCATATAATAGTACATTGATGTTGCATTCAATATTTTACTGCAATGGATAAATGTATTAATTCTCATGCTTTTGAAACTTTGGTCCTACTCTTTATCACTTTAAAACTAAGTTTTTCATAAATAGATTTATTGCAACTATTCACAGAGTTACAGCATTTAAAACATGATGTCAAATTGTCCTGTGTAAAAGTTGTACCAATTTATGAAATGTTGTTTCTCTTATATTTCCATTTACAAGTATTTGAAATTTATTTTTCCCAGTTATATGAAATCTGTCTAAATAAATTATGACATGAAATATGTAACAATAATATTTTAAAATAATGGAAAAATTTAAAAACATTCATGTTGGTGGTATTTACATTTCTATTATTGAAACATATAAATAAATTCTCATACATTGATCACTAGTGTTAGCACTGAAATATCTTCACCGTTTAATATTCAAGACTTCATACTTTCAAATATACTTTTCGAACATTTTTATCAAAAAAAGTTTCTGCTACTATGAAGCACATTGTCACTATGACTGTAATTTAAGGAAACAATTATTTTTGAAAATAGAAGTTTTAATCAAAGCCACATGTGTGAATTTGCTAGTTGTTCTTTCCTACTGTGTCTATTGATTGCCACTTGAGTTTTAGCTTAGACGTATATTAGGCCATATATATATTATGTGTATAAATACACAAATCATAGTCATGGTAATACCAAGTCAATCCTGAACGCTGATTCTCTCAGGACTTAGCTTTGTAGTTGGAGTCCATATATGCTAAAGGTCATGCGAGTTATGGGATCAAGTAATAAATATTAACTCAATTTCCTGGTTGCCCCTCTTGTACTAAAGACCTGTTGATAACTGCACACCATGGAGACACCTTGGCGCTCTAACATTTCAGTAAGGCATGGTCCATGCTCATTCACCCCATACTAACATGTACAAACCATGTTAACATGAACCAGATGTGGAGCACAAGGCCAGGAGCTAGAGTAGAGACTGTGAGCGCTGGTGTCCAGTCCATGGAGCACCTCGCAGTATTATAAGTGGCCGATTAATTTCCTCATAGCCCTATGAAAAGTACTATGAAATACCAGGGAGATAGTTGGTTTGTTTCCCTGTAATACCTACTATGTTCACACATTTTATGAAATGCAACTTTAATAAAAAACATGACAACATGACAGGAGGGGTCAGCAAGTTCGTCCACACTCCATGATCATTCAGAATCCATGCTAGGAATTAATGTGTCCCACTCTGGTACGGAGTAAGCAGTGTGCAGAGAAGTGTGGAATTTGTAAGGCTCATGCTTCCCTGGCATATGGCTTCTATATTTCGAAGTTCCCTGTTTTCCCAAAAAGGCAAATCAAGTCATAAGATGGGAGAAAAACCTCACAGAGGAATTGGGAGGTGAGCTTAGAGTAGTTATACTTGATTTATAGGAGTTTCACACTGATTAATTAGCCAGAAAACAAATTAAAACCTCAAAAATGAGAAACACAGAGCCTGCGAATTTAATGAAACAGAGAATTCCTGTTTTGAAAAAAAAAATGATTAGTTCTGAAGAAAATTTTTGAAAAATTTTACTTGTGTACTTTTTTTTAAAATGTCCCTTTTATTTTTGTCTCCATTTAATTTTTGTATGGCAATTTCTTGGTATGAAATATATTTTTTTCTTCTAGGTTTCTCAGAACCCTTGATTTCTGCAAGGAATCAATAAATACTGTTTCTTGCCGTGTGTGTGTGTGTGTGTGTGTGTGTGTGTGTGTGTTTTATTTTCCTGTTTTACAGAGGTATAGCTGACAAAATATTGTAACACTTTAGGTGCACAACCTGATGTTTTGGTATAGGTACACACTGGGTGTGGGAGTCCCTTGAATACCACATGCATGGGCACACACATACACAAATATGTATGTGCACACACAAACACGCGTGCACACTCACATGCACACACACTCCTTGGCCCCTCATCTTTATTGACATTGACTTAGAAAGTACTGGACATGCTGTATATATACATGTTCTACATTTATAACCTACATATCCTACGTGTTCTACAAGATATAAATAAGGTTCTCAAAATTATATTGTCTATCCCCTAACCTGCCAGGGTTAAGCTGTTTAGCCTGACACCTAAGGTGCTTCCAGACAGAGCCCCCCAGTGTTCAGACATGGCCCCCATCACCCTTTGAACTGTTCCCCTCCACTGCCCATACCTGTGATTCTCTAGGTGCCCCTTTCCCCTCCTGGCACATTCAGTCTGGAAAGCCTTGGTCCCATCAGCTGGAACACTGCTGTGAAGCTCGCCTTCTCAGGAGCCCCAGACTCCTACCCCCAGCAATGCATCTCATCGTTGGCTGAAATCACAACTCACTGTGGATCTGAATGCACTCACCCCTTCCCTGATGCCTTACGCTGATGCTCCATGGCCCCGGTCCTGCCTGCCTCAGCAGGTGCATTCCTGCCCCTGCCTAGCCACTCCCCCTGCAGGCCTCTGACCATCAGGGTGTTCTCAGGACAGGTGCCTTGTTAGAGATGTCTGCACTTCTGGCAGGGAGTTTGCCCCTCCTTAAAGTCCTTGTGATGGGGCACATGATTATGTACCCCACCCAGCAACTGAGCTGCCCTCCAGCCCCGTGATGAGTGGACTGAGTGTGCATCTCTCACTGACACCCCCTGCAGATGCAGTATGTCTTTCTCTGAATGTTTCTGTGCCTCTCTGGAAAAGGATTCGGGCAAGAGCACATCATGTCTTATTGATCTTTGTACTTCCAGTGCCAAACACAATGCTGTCACTTAGAAGATGAGCTAAAAGGATCCTTGCAGACTTTCTTTTACCCTGTAACCTAAGTTAATCTTTCCCACCACTGGGCTCCAAAGCCTGAGTTGGAGATGCTTATAGTCTCTCTGCTTTGTATCAGAATTTATCAGGCATGTGTTCGTCAAGAAAAAATCAAAATTACTTCTTTTTTGTGTGATACTGGGGATTGAACCCAGGGCCTTTGCACTAAGCTCTATCTCAGCCCTTCATTTTTTTATTTTGAGACAGGGCTTCACTAAGTCACTAAGAAATTTCTCAGGCCGGGCTTGAACTTGTAATCCTCACACTCAGCCTCCTTGAGTGCTGGGATTGCAAGCATACTCCACCACACCTTCCTTAAACTCATTTTTGTAAAGCTTAGCACAGTGCCTTTCATCTGGTAAGCTTGTGCCTGTAAAATAAAGAATTAAAATAATCCACTTTCTGCCAAGTCACTTTTTTTGGTATATTAAAAGGGATAATAGGTGAGAGAATACATTAAACATTAACTAAAATGTTGATAAAATAATTCATGATTAAATTATAAATTATATTTAAGTAAAATGTTTATAAATTTTCTTTACTCTTGGGTGTAGATGCTGTGCTTGGAGGAATTATTTGGAAAGTATTTTTTGTAAAAAGAAACACTGAAGCTACATATCATCATTTATTCATTCAAAAGATCTTTGTTGTTATTTCTTTGTTTGCCTTGTTGTTTTATCACTTCCATTAAATGTCAGGCTCTGTGTCAGACATTGGCAGACACCAGCTAAGGATTCAGATATCGTTCTGCTCCTGGGTCAAGAGAGACTGATTTGAAATCCAGGACATGCTAATGCCATGTAGATAGATGAGTGACAACAGGGAATGAAGTCTGAGTCTATGTGTGTGTGGTCAAGAAGGGAAGGTTCCAGATAGAAGTAACACTATGTTTTAACCTTGATCTATAACAGGATGAAAATCTGAAATTTGAAAAAAGAAAACCAATTCTCGGGGTACCCAAAGCTCAAGAGGTTCTGGGTCAATCTCCATATGCCTCTTCGTGATTATACAGTGCTTAAAACCAGTTGAACCAGAGGAAATATTCAACAAAAAATTACCTCCTCACATTCACATCTCCTGGAGGTCGGATGTCCTTTAGGTATGTTTTTTCTACAATTACCAATAGACCTTGTCTTAGTTACTTTCTCATTGCTGGGTGGAAATACTTGACACCCACAAGTTAAAAGGGGAAAATTCCATTACATCTGAGAATTTATAGAGGCTTCAGGCCATAGTGTGCTGACTCCAAGGCAGGGCGGCATGGCAGAGGAAAAACAGTCCATGGCAGAGCGTGTTGTAAAGCAGCAAAGCAGCAGCAGCGAGCCTGCCCTCTTTCTGTCCCTTTATACTCCATCCCCCAGGCTATGAGCCTATTGGTTGGTGCCACCCATACCCAGATGGTGCTTTCCATTATCCACACCCCAAAAAAGTTAAACCAGTCAGTGGACTAATCCAACTATCACACCCTTAATCCACATTCATACACCCTAGATCGAGCCACCTTTGAAAAGCCCCACTTATGAGCACATGAGACTTTGGGAGGACAGTTAGGTATAAGCCATAACACACCCTGAAGAAACTAAGGGAAAATCATCACCTTCCAAAGTGCCCTCTTTAATAGAATGCTATTAACATTTCCATCATTAGAAATAAAGCAATGAAAAGTATTTTGCAGGCCGGTGAGATGGCTCAGTGGCGTAAGTGCCTGCCTTGCAAGCGCGAGGGCCCGAGTTTGACTCCCGGATCCCACATACAAAAAAGGGGCCGGTGATATCGCTCAGCGGCACGGGCGCCTGTTGGCACGCGAGGTCCTGAGATCGACCCCCCGGTACCCACAAAAAAAAAAAAAAAGTATTTTGCATGCATTATTTCACTTGAATATTACAGTTATGTTACCATTTTTAAAACCCCCTTGTCTGAGACCATACACATGGTTATTAGCACAATCAGGCCTTGAACCCAAGGGCTGCCTAGTCCCAAAGTCATGGCCGTTAGTCTGCATAGTCTCCGGCCTCCTCCTAGTAAATGGCAATCGTGACTTTCTCCTTTCCATAAAATACATATTCTAGAATAAATCACACTAACTCTAACAACAACCACAAAAAAATAAGGATGTTTAAATACACATTTACTATTTAAATTGGATGTTAAAACAAGGTCTAACATGTTTGATACTTAATATTTATAATTGATTTACATAGTGGTTTAATCTCAAACATTCCCCATAAAAAACTCTAACCAGGAAAGCATACCACCAAAATATGATTAAAGTTTGAAAATGGTGGCCATGTTAATCCTCAAAACAAAGAGGATTCTGGCTCTTCAAAACAGAAGGAGATGGTGCTAACATAGGTAATTATAGGACCAGGAACAAGAGGAAAATATTGAGCAGGAAGACTCCCTTTAACTTTCTCAAGAGTCCCAAGACTCCAAGAGAAAATTAAGTGATGCACGTCCTCCATGAATATTAATTTTAAAATTCAACATTTATCTTGGCCCTAGGTCTACACTTTGGCACAATCTGGAAGTGATAAGCACGTTAGGCAAGCTCGTTAAAATCTCATTTATCCGTTTGTAAACACCCTAAGTCATAAAAGGACATCTTTTAAAAAGAATAACATTGTTTCTTTCCAACACTGTAGCTAATTCACAAAAGGAAACTCTCATTTCTTCCTCCAAATGTTTCTTCTCCTAGCAATTGGGCTACACATGTCATCCACATTTGCTGTCACACAGAACTCTGCAAATGTGAGTGATTTCTATTTTCTTCTTTCCTTCAGTGCCCAACCGGTTGCCACATTTGGCAGTCAAACCTTTGCAAGTGTTCAACACCAGCCAGGTGCCCCTGACATGGAGGAGAAAAAGTTGTATTTGCATTGCTTGCTTCCTCTTGGCCAGGAGTCTGTCATCTTTCCTCTGTTCTTTGTGTCCTAGAGAGATAGGGATCCTTGAAGCACCTTAGATTCTCTCCACTCCTTACTGCACCTCCATGGGCATGTGGAGTTACTCTCCTCTTTAGTACCTTTGCAAGATTCTCCAGGTTTGCATGGCTCTGCCAGGTCTCTTCCTATCTTCAGGGAGCCCCTGAGGTATGCTCCATCTCTGCAAGGAAAGCCTGTGTGGGATCAGCACTGTGAAAACCCATGTAAGTCCATCTCATTCTGGACATCACCAGTAACCCACCTGCCTCTCACACAAGCTATATTCTCCAATACTATATAGCTATAACCATTATTAGGAAGAAAAGTGATTTTGGAAATATCTTATACATCTTCTTGGTTTCATTTTTTCAATTTGTATTGGACTTGACCCGAAAGTGGGATTTTGTTTATGGAGTACCTTCTCATGAGTCCCAGATATCATCACTTCTCTGAGTAAAAATATTCACCCTCATTCTCCTCTGGCAACCCAAGCTCACATAGTATTAAAAAATGCATTTTCTGAGGTCAGGCAGACCAGGATTTGACTAGAAACTCAGGAGCTTTGGACAAGTAGCCTCACCTCTTCAAGTCTCAAATCATCATTAAAATAAAATAATACCCACCAAGTGATTTTTAATGTGATAAACTGTTCTCACTGTTTGTCACAGTTCCTAGACATGTGATAGCTAATATACTAAAAATCAACTTTTCAGTTTGACATTTATGGCCTTCTTAAATATTTTCTAAATCTATATCCCCAGCCATCCTTCCACTATTCTTTCATCATAGTCATTCATTTAGGAGCTATTTATCAGACATCTTCTATATGTCTTTTGTGTTTCAATGTGACCTTGGGAATACTAAGGTAAATCACACACCTTGAAAACAGTCCTTTGTTTGGTAAAGGGAAAATATATACACAAAGAAGTGTGTTAGATCAAGTGTTATATTTACTTTATAAACATATATAGAATATGTATGTATATATGTGTGTAGATATTATATGTATAATGGAAATATCAATTTTATAATCATACTAGAGATCAAAGAGGATAGAGTCTGTGTTCATTCAGGAGGAGGAGAAAGTGAAGGATGTGGTCCCTAAACTGCATTATAAAGATGCACAGGCGTTCTTCAGATATACAGAGATATTTCAGCAAAGAATAGAGACATAGGAACAAGAAGAGCTTGATATTTAAGAAAGTACAAATATTTTGCATTCTCAAATGTCAATGTGGAAAAATATCTTCTGCTTCTAAAGAATCAATAGAAGCATAGATTCTATAGGGTGACTATATCCAGAAATTCTGGCAGGGAAGATCCAGGATAAGGCCTAGACGTGGCTATTTATGAGGTATGATTTACATGCAATAATATGCACACATTTTCCATGTGCTATTCAGTGAGTTCTGGAAAATATAAACATGTATATAGACAATTGCATTCAACTTACAGAATATTTCTATCATCCCAGAGAGTTCCAATGGGTAAATGTGTATTTAGCAGCCATGGTGTTGTTGTCAGGGTTTGCAAGAGAATAGATTTAATACACAACACATAATTTATAGGATTATTTTATAATGTTCACCCTAAAAGTCAAATGCAGAAGAATGTAGATCTGTCCACACACTAGAGACCCAAAGAATCCAACTGAGGGCCTGGATCCCACGGCAGTGTCCTGCATGAGTTCAGTTGAAGACCTAGAGCCCATGGCAATGCCTCCACGAGTCCAGCTGGAGGCCCAGAGCCCACAACGATGTCCCATGCAAGTCTGTATCAAGGATCTGCGCTGGGAAGGCCCAAAAGTCAGTGGTGGAAGCTAGAAAGTCTGTGATAGCAGGGTGAAGGATCTGTGCCAGCAGGCCGAGAGATCTGCACTGGAGCCAGGAAGCGATGCTCAAGGTAGGGACAAGAGCTCCCCCGAAAAGAACCACAGCCATCCTCAGTGACAGTGAGGACCCGAGCTCCTCCAATGATGAGAACAGCTGAGTTCATATCAGGAAAACCAGCTCAACAAGCTTCTCCAGGAGAACCAACAGCACCATCTTCCCCTCCAGTTCTGCTTTTATGCTGTGGGCAACAATCCTCAGGTGGGCCCTCCACACCCAGCGCCACGCTGACTCAGCTCAGCTGGGTGTTACAAGTTGAACATTAGTTAATCCACCACACACAGCATAGATAACACTAAATGACAAGATGCTGGAGTTTACGAAGAAGAACAAGGTTGGAAGAGTAGCAGGGTACCAGCTCCTTTGGAGGACTTCTATGCTCACTGAGGAACACTGAACTGCTTCAGTAGAGTACAGTAGACACAGCTCTTTCCCAAACCTATGTCAAGCTTCTCTACTCTGACATCTGTGTTCATTTTATTTCCTTAGCCTGACACACTTGCTCTACTTCTTCCACCCAACTCTGCCTAATGTAAACACGCTGCCTATGCACAGGAGCTTGTATCAAATGGTGGATTGTAACCATGAAAGAAACGGGGACAAGCTAGGAAGAGATGAGTCACAGACTATATATGTACAATGGACACTTACTTGTAAGAAGAGATGCTCACATTCACTCCTAAAATGATAAACACAAATTAAAACTATGTTGAGATCTTATAAGAGGTGAAATCATCAAAAATGTAGGAGTTCAGGGCATGGTGGCTCACACCAGTAATCCCAGCATTTGGGAGGCTGAGGCAGGAGGATCACTGAGAGTTCGAAGCCAGCCTGGGTTACATAGTGAGTCCAGGCCAGCCCGAGCTACATAGCAAGAAACTGTCTCAAAAAATAAATAAATAAATAAAATTTAGCAGTGTGGCCAAATGCTTTGTGGCATGCCCGTGCAGAAACACACTGCTGATCCAGATGCAAAACAGCACAGTCCCTCATTGGTGGGAACTGGGTTACATTAGCAAGATTTTATAGACATGTATGCTCTGAGGCAGTCATTTCGATCCGGGGATGATATCCCAAAAGCACACTGCCAAACAAATGAAAAGAAATATGCACACGGGGGTTCAGCATAGCCTATTTATCATAACACAAGATGGAACCTTCTCAAATTGTATTTGCCGTCCTCGCCACGCAGCCATCGCTCTCTAACTCCACTGAAGAAGCGGGTAAGGAGGTCCCTGCACCATGGCTCCTATAAAGCAGACTACCTGCAAATCCACCGGTGGTAAAGCTCCCAGGAAACAACAGGCTACAAAAGCCGCTCATAAGAGCACACCCTCGGGCTGGTGAGATAGCTCAGCGGTATAAGCGCCTGCCTGGGAAGCGCGAGGTCCTGAGTTTGACCACCGGGACCCACCAAAAAAAAAAAAGAGTGCGCCCTCTACTGGAGGGGTGAAGAAACCTCATCTTTACAGGCCTGCAACTGTGACACTCCGTGAAATTGGCCGTTTTCAGAAGTTCCCTGAGCTTCTGATTCGCAGACTCCCTTTCCAGCATCTGGTGCGAGAAATTGCTCAGGACTTCAAAACAGATCTGCGCTTCCAGAGCTCAGCTATCAGTGTTTTGTAGGAGGCAAGGGAGGCCTATCTGGTTGGTCTGTTTGAAGATACCAACCTGGGTGGCATCCACGCCAAACGTGTAGCAGTTATGCCAAAAGACATCCAACTAGCATGCCACACTGTGGAGAAGTTGCTTAAGAGTCCACTGTGGAGGGAAATATTTCATTGTCAAAAAAATTTTTTTCTCTTCTTCCCGTTATTGGTAGTACTGAATGTTAGATATTTTTTTCCCATGGGGTCAAAAAGTACCTAAGTACATGACTACAAATGGAAAATAGGGGACAGAAATCAGGTATTGGCAGTTTTTCCATTTTCGTTTGTGTGTGAATTTTTTATATTTATGCAGGGATGTAAAGCATTAATGCAAGTCAAAATGTTTAGGGAACAAGATTCAGCAGTTCAACTTTACAGCAATTACAAATAAACCTGTTAAATTTTTCTGGACAATGCTAGGATTTGGATTTTTTTTTTTAACAATTTCTTAAAAAAAAAAAACTAGTAAATTTCTTACTGACACAACTAAATTGTGTTTGTAACATTTTTATCATACAGTAGATTCTATCCAGTCAGGATATTTTTCTAACTGAGGTATCTTTCACGCTGGTACATGTTTTTACTGTTGTCTATCTATACTGTTCCTGCAAGTTTGCTACTAAAAAAAGCAAACTTTTTTTTGCAAAGAAAGATGGAAACTTCTCTGATGCCCATCAATAACACAATAAAGGGCCAGTGAGATGGCTCAGCAGCGTAAGTGCCTGCCTGGCAAGTGCGAGGTGCTGAGTTCGACTCCTGGAACCCACATACAAAAAAAGGGCCGGTGATATCGCTCAGCATCACGGGCGCCTGCTGGTGCACGAGGTCCTCAGGTCGATCCCGGTACCCACATAAAAAAAAAATTCTTATATTAAAAGTAAAGCAATGAAAATATTTTAAAAATTAACAAATTAATATATAAAGGGAACAGGAGAGAAGCCAGACTTCTCTGAGTATACCTTGTATTGCAAATTTGACTTTAGAATCACTTAATATTTTGTATATTTATAAAAATAGGAAACAAAATTGTATATCAACTTTGGTATACTTGCACAGAGAAAAATTGAATTTGACTATTTTTCTCAGTGAGATAAACATCAGACTAAGAATAACAAAGTCTAAAAGAATTATACACATGCATGCACCCACCCCAAATGAAGAAAAAATGAACATAACTGCATATAAAGGGATATCTTTTTAATACCAGGAGAGAATATTTTAATAATTTTCTATCAATAACATTTCAAGAAATTATAATTTACCATAATTCATTAATTTAAGGAAAAAACTGAATAGATTTTAAAAATACATTTTGTATAATCAAAAATCCAGCCAATTAATTGGAGGTACCTCAAGATATAAATTATTGTGCGTGGTTTTTATAGGTTTCTTTTTTGGGGAAGCATTTTTCTAATTTTCAAGTATACAGATATAGACAAAAATAAGGAAACAAAATGCAACTCAATTTTTTAAAAGACTTTTTCTATTTCCAGTACTGGGACTGAGCCCAGGGCTCACTTGCTAGGCAAGTGCTCTATCACTGAGCCATCCTCCCAGCCCTAAAGATTCACTTTTTATTTAGTTTTGCTCCTTGTCTTTTCCTAGCTTGCATTAGTGGTAAAGCTAGAGTTCTGCTGGAAACAGCCTATCCATGAGAAAGACTGTTTGTTTCTCCTGGAAACTAAAATATATCTGAAGGACTCTCCAAAAGGACCCTCCTACTTCACCTTTATCTTAAGTCCCCAGAGCACCTCATGTGGCCCAGACTCTGTCCTGCTGTCCCTGCTTCCCCATCTCATGGCTCCGCACCAGGGAGTTCTGTCCTCCCAAAGCCTGGAGGAGGACAATGCTCCCACCTCTGCCATTAGCGCTGGGCCTTCCTGCCCACATGCCCAAACCTCAACTTCTTCATTTTCAAAAATAGACTGCAGCCTTTTGTGAAAGCTAAGATGGGGTTTTCTATAAAGCAACTTGCCCCTTCCCTGACCCAAAGCAGATACTAAGTCTGCTGCCCTACAGTCCTTGTCTGAGTTCTCACTTTCTACAGTCTCTGTTGCCCTAGTTAGACACAGTCCTAAAACATTACCTGGAAAATTCCAGAAATAGACGATCCATAAATTTTAAGTAACATTTACTACTTTGTGTTTTTATAATTGTTCCATATTTATCAATTATTTCTGTGAATTTCTTACTATACCTAATTTTATAAATCAAACTTAGTCACGGAAATGTATGCATAGGAAAAAACAAGATCGTACATATGGTTGAGTGCTATGCATAGGTTCAGAACACCCAGGGACGCATCCCCCAGGAGAAGCGGGAACTACTATGGTTAGTTTCAAAGCAGGCACAGTGGAGCATTTGGTGCAGCTATTCTGACCAATCGTCAGCTAAACCAAGTGTCACAGAGACTAAGTCAAGACCACTGCCAAACACTGACGCCAAGGGGGATGTATCTGTTCTTACCGCGACAGTGGAGCATTTTCACTCCTTGGAGGATGAGCAGTGAACAGAGCCCTCTCCATGTGAGTGCCTGTTTATGTGCCTTTATCTAAGCACACTCTCTCTAGTCTAAGCTGCTTTCACACCTTTGATACAGGGAAAAAAAAATACACACAGCCTAAGGATAAGAAAAAGTTCACCCACATACAAAACATTCGCCCCCGTCACAATACCAGCAAAATCAAGACAATAAGAAGGATTGGCCCTCTGGAGCCATCTCTCGAGCCCCAGCCAGTCTGAGGATGCAGCACAGAGTGATAAAACATTGACAGCATACTATCTAGTAATGCTTGCTCAGAGAAAACATCCTTTCATGATAATCTTATTAGAGAAAGAAGGTATTTTTTGTCTCTCTTTTGTGAGGAGCAATTTATTTTTATGGGCAATAAAAGGAAATAAATCTCCCTGTAATGGTTCCTTGGTGGATCAGGGTCCATGCAGCTCATTCTGCATTTACAGATAAGCAAAAGTCAATTGGATGTCACATCGTTCACGGTGCATGTGTCACGCAGCACAGAGTTAGGGGGGCAGCTCTAATTCAACTGTTCCTCCAGCCCCCGTTGCAGGCTGGGTTGAAGATTTCCGTGCCAGAGGCCGTCAGGGGAACCACCTGTCAATCATGTGTCGCAGCCATTTGTTGCACTGGTGGGATTTAATACGCTGTAGATTAGAATGCCTCGCTTTTGTCACTAAGGAAAATATACAGATAATAACTTTTCAGGCCCAGTTTTGACAGGTTCTATAGAAGTGGCATAGGTATCTATGGATAACAGCTCACTCTGGTGTTCTCGAGGCCATTTTGACACTTTGCTAAAATATAAAAGCAGGGACTTGTTTGGAGATAGTGGAGAGACTGGAGGTCCCAAGTCCATTTGGGGGGAGAGAATGGGGGGCTTCATATTCAATTTCCCCCCAAACGTGCACAGGGTAAAATCACAATCAGCTGTCACATGGGCACACCCTCATTTTCCTAACTACATTTCTCATTTTTTTCAACAAATATTGAACTAGTAGACACTATGCACAACACTCTAATGCAGATGAAGAGAGGACTCTGACTTGAAAATGTTTCATGTCTAGTAGATACAGGAGTGAGGACTGAGTCAACAAGCATGAGGTGTCTTTTGCATGCTCTCCTGCTAGCTGTTGGGAGTCTAATAGGAGAAAAAGCAAGAAAGGCCTTTATTACGGAATGAGCATCTACAGTGGCCTTTGTAATGGATTAATCATCTGCTCAAGATTTTCTCATTGTATCCCTGTTAATAGTCTTATCTCCTCTTTTTCAGGTAAGAAAACCAAGATTCAGAGATCTTGGCAATAAGAGGTTTTTTTTTGGTTTTTTTTTGTTTTTTTTTTTGTGGGTACCAGGGGTCGACCTCAGGACCTCGTGTGCCAGCAGGCGCCCGTGCCGCTGAGCGATATCACCGGCCCCTTTTTCGTATGTAGGTTCTGGGAGTCGAACTCGGGCCCTCGCGCTTGACGGGCAGGCGCTTAAGCTGCTGAGCCATCTCACCGGCCCGGCAATAAGAGGTTTTTGAGGCTCAGAAAATGAAACCCCAAAGTATATGCTTTAACACACTAAATGCTTTGAACTATAGAAGCAGCCTCAAGGCCTCTCTGACCTTGTGCTTTCCTCCGTTTCTTGTCCCTCTGTCTCTGCAGAAGCATGGGGAGGACTTTCTTTGAAGTTCCTTTAAATGATACAAAAAAAAGTTCTTCCCGGGGGCCGGTGAGATGGCTCAGTGGCATAAGCGCCTGCCTGGCAAGCGCGAGGGCCCGAGTTCGACTCCCAGAACCCACATATAAAAAAGGGCCGGTGATATCGCTCAGCAGCACGGGTGCCTGCTGGCGTGCGAGGTCCTGAGGTCGAGCCCCGGTATCCACGAAAAAGAAAAAAAAAAAAAAAAAAAAAAAGGTCTTCCAGAAAGAGGACAATTGAACTGGGAGAAGTCTAACTCACAGGGAAGAGGACTACAATTGACCCCACATTCAGACCAGAAACACCTTGTCCAGGCCATTGTCGTTATTGGGGCCCATTCATCTCTGCTAAAAATCACTTACCTTTACCCTCAATTAACTTGTGAAGAGGATATTGAAGCTTCTAAATCTCACTGGGTTGTTGGCTATTCACTTTTCATTCTTGATTGTCCCCTTCCTTGCATAAAACAAATTTGTATGCTTTTTCTCTTATTACTCTGCATATTGTCAGTTTATTTCAGCAAGCTCAGTAATGAAAACTTCAGAGAAAAGGACAGAAATTCCTTTCCCCCCAACAAGCTGATATCCAAAAACATATCCATATCATTTGATTTCAGTTTTGGGAGCATTTTTCCTTTCTCCACCATACATTCAAAAGGAAAGTGAAAAAAAGGAGAAAAAATAAGAATGATGTAGGACAAATATCATATACATTACAATAGAAAAGTCTATAGTTTCCATAGCATAAAGGATAAAAGGTCCAATCAGTGAAAGAAGATGGGTAGGATGAGAGTTGGGGGAGGAAAAGAGGTAGGTAAAGAGGAAGATGGGGCTAAGAGGTAAGGATGGGATGGGAATCCGAGATTAGGTGAGATGGGAGTGGAAATTTGGAAAGCGATGGGAGTAGATGAGGATGGAGTGGAAGCTAGAGGTGGGAATTGGAGGCAAGATGGTGGGATAAGAAACAGAGGTGAGACGAGGGTACCAGGATGGAGTGGGCAGTAAGCAAGCTCAGAGAGATCTCAAAGAAGGAGGCAGCTGAGTTAATTACTGAAGATAAAAGAAAACATAGCTTCTGAGGACAGGGAAAATGCAAAGCTGCCCTGGCCAGTACCAGTGACCTCTGTGTGTCCAGCTCATGCTCTTCCAATGTGGGAAAAAAATTAGTGAGAGTGAGAAGTCCATTCCCTCCATCAAACCCAGCACAAACTCGAGAACAAACAGAAGAGCTGTGGCAGCTGCCCTGGGACAGTGCTATCGGTCAGCACTGATCTCCCACTCCTGGTCTCTCCGAGGTCTGAGGTCTTGTGCCTATCCCTTCCCTCTCCTTCTTGTCTCCTTCCCTGCTCCTCCTGCCTCAGCTCCCAGCATCCTGCAGCCTTGTGACTCTTCTTCATTCTGTCCCTCTCAGCAACCTGGAACATCACCTCCATTCACCTCTACCCAGGTGATGTTCCATATTCTGTTCAGGCCCAACTTTTGGCCCTAACCTGCCAAAATGTCACTTCTTGGAGTCCTCCTTCTGTCCCATTCCTGTTTTTTCATCTTAGTTCCAGTCCACATTCCATATGCCTGGCCCATAGGGACCCATTAATATCTCCCCGTTCTGGCTCATTCTTAAAGTTTGTGTTACAGGTGGTGAAACTGGCTAGATTCATCTCTTTTAGAATTCATTTTATTCCTCTAGACATAGTTCGCATCTGCATTCCAGGCATCTGGCACTCTCTGAGCTCTCATTGATGTTTGTAAGATGAACAACTTATCCTATCCTCCTACCCAGTCTGCACTGCACACAAATGCAAATTCATTTTTCTAACACTCTGCTAGAAAATTCAGTGGATGCCCTTTATAAACCAAGTAAAGCTTAAATTCCATTGCCTTCCATTTACTATGACACTCACAAATTGGCCCTGTTAACCTTTCCTGTCTTGTCCCCTTCTACTCTAAAAGTAACTCATTATTCTAGAAAACCCATCCCTCCCCTTCCTTCTCCTGCCTTGCTTTCTTATTTTTTCCTCCATAATCCTCTCCTCGTCTCTTCCTGATTAAACCCCACTCATCTTAAAATTACATTTTAACTACTACCTCATTCACAAGTCTTTCTAGATTTCCCTGGCATAAAGTTGTCACTCCCTTTTCTGAATCCTATTTCCCCTGAAGATTCAAAGCACTCACATCTTTCGCCAGCTGCCTTTTCCACTGAGGCATCCTCTCTGCAATTTGGGGTTTTCTATGTTACCAGACTGTGAGTATGGAGAAGCCTGAGTTGTGGTCCACTGATATTTTTATCAATCACCAATGTTCTCTGTATGTATGGGATACTAAACAAAGCTGTTATTCTACCACCACCTTCCAGAACTGCCAAAAGAGAATTCTTCCCAATGCACCCTCTCTCCCTTGCATGAGCCAGGTTGTGATCATTATTCAACAAGCAGACTCAAGGCAAGTCAACTCAGATTCTGCACACCACTCCTCCATGAGGCTTCTTCTCAGGTGGCTGCATCTGCAGGGCAGATAACTGCCCAGACTAGCAAGCAGGCCAGTGTGGGACATTTCAATGACAGGTTTACTTAGGGGCTGCGACTCAATTACAGTGCTTGATACCTGTAATGGGAGCCACTTGCTCTTTTTGTGTGAATTTTAAAAAATAGCTTTCTTGTTACCAGAAAGGTTTGCTGAGCCAGCCATTGGCCTGCTTCCCGTTTATGGCATCCTATTTCACACTAAAACTCATTTTATACTTTTGATACATGGTAGCCCAGATAGTCAGTGGTTTATGCTACAGCATGCTGCCTGATAGATGCTACTCTGACTTTCTCAGCTTCATTAACTGTCTACCTGGAGGGATCACAGCCAACCAACAGCTGAAGCTTGAAATCCTACCCACCTGCTTCTGCATACTTCATGCACCTGGATGGCTGAGCTGCAATAACCCAAAGAAAGAAGGCTGTTGTGAGAAGAGGTTGTATTACCTTCCCATCCAGTGGGGTGGATTTTCATCATGCTGAAAATCTTAAACTGAGCAAGACCCTGTGACCCGGAGGGAAGAGAGGTGAAAGGGAAGTCCCGTCAACTTTGCAAACTAATCCTGGCCCTCAACAATGATAGCTCAGCATCCCACCCCTTCTTAACTGTCTGAAAAAGAAGTGCAGGAATTATGAAAGAGGGTGGAATTTCTATCTCTGCCTCTTCAACTTTTTAGGTATCTCCACAGTTCCCTCTTGGACAATAATCTTATGTTTAATAGCCTCATATCAGTATCAGTTTGCTCTTAAATCAAACATTTCCAGATGTATATAAAGTATTGACTCATTCTAGTCAGTTGGTCATCAGCTGTATTACTCATCCCTCTATTCTCTAGCAGTGAGGAAACAGTAGAGGGAGGAAACAGCCGAGCATCACAGGGATCCATAGCACTTTTAGTCTTCCACCCTATGCACTGGAAGCATTTTGTACAGCCTGACTTTCTCGGCAATGGCATATCCTTGCAATATGATCCTAATCTGTACACAAAACCTCCAAAACTGTTTATCTCTGGGTTGGAGAAGAATGTGAGATTTCTGGGGTTGTATTTTCAAACACATATATCATACTCTCCTCTAAGTCCTAGACTTATTGGTGCATTGTACAATCACGGTGTGATCTCTGTCAGTCCACTCAGGGGCCCACAGGAGATTTTCAAGGGTGAGGCCCCAAGGTTAAAGAATGCACATGTGCAAGACATCAGCAACAACAGCAGGCAGCATGGAGCAGAGCAGAGCACAAGAGCACAAGAGCAACCTGCATCTTCCTTGCATAAGTTTTATACAAGTTGTTATCTCATATTTACATTCTTACATAGCGCTGTAACCAGTGCATGCATGTTTATCTATGCTAATTCATGGTTACATAAATTTATCCCACCATGCACCTGAGCTAGACAAGCAGAGTCACATTTTCAGGTGTCCTTAGATGGTCCTGAGCTTTGAAGCAGTCTGAGTGGTACCCACAATCTCTGAGTCCACAAATGCCTTGATCTAGGGGCATCTTCATTGAGTTAAGACTTTCCAAATAGATGACACCATAGTCAGTGTGAGCCTGTCAGTTGGACACCAACCCCCGGAAATTCTCTAAACTTAAATAGGAGAAGAGAGAGAAAGGCAAACTGCCAAGCTGTGACATAGCATGGGTGGGTTTCAAAAGAAAAACATGTTAGCAGGACTCCTGAGAGTTCCTAGTTCTTACATACTCACATAAGACAATCCCTCCCAAGGAAGCAGAAAGAGATGATTGCTTATAGATGTTTCTAACCCTGGTCCCTACCTACATGGCTCCATCTCAAAGATCAACAACCATGGAGAGGGGAGAAGAGCAGTAGAGTAATATATTTAAAACTTACATTGCCTAGATTCGTAATGCTGGCATGTTCCGACCCTAGGCAAATAAGTTCACCTCTCTGGGCCTGATTTTCTTCATCTGAAAGACAAGAATAATAACCATCTTCATCTTCCAAGATTATTGAAGGCATTAAATGATATAATAGGCATAAATTATTTAGAAAAAAAGCTAGGTGTACAGTAAGCACTCAAGAAATGTTAAGGTTTATAATCATTATTATCACTCAAATCTCTATAGTCACCAAGGGATCTTTCTTTTCATATTTTTATGAAACCAAATCATAAATACATTTTAAAATTTTGTACATTTCAGGGATTCCTCTGGGTGACAGCAATATGGAGGGTCAGATAAAGGATCCTGGTGAGACCTAGTGGGCTAGACCAATTCCTCTGGCCTTGATTTCCCTAGTTAAAGGGCATAGCAATAATTTATTTTGAAGGCTTATGAAATAATATGGGAAATACCTGACCCCAAGAAGGTGACCAAATCATTTTGCTTATCCATCACCATGGCATGTCCCCTTGCTACAGTGCCCTTGACAGCCCCTGCCTGGCCTTTCAGGGCCTCACTGTTTCTGATCTGCTCCCCTTGGGTCAGTTATACTGTTGGCTTTGTGACACCTTCCATGCTGCCTGCCTGAAGTAGCATGGCTTTGATTATAACTGGTCCTTCTCCTAACCATTTATAGTGGTTTTACCCACTAAGGTTACCATACACTCGGTGCTTATATCAATCCCCCAATCAGTCTTTATGAAGTGTGTTTTCCCTGTGCCTCACAACATGTCCTCCTCTGAGGCTTGGAGTGTGAAATGCATGCTCAACTGTGTCTTTAGCCCCCATGGAGGACATCCACCTGAGCATCCAGGGTGATTTTCTCAAGGTCAAGAGCAGCCTGTCCTTATTTACTTCCAAGAGACTGACACCAGCAGCCTGGCCATGCTAGCCCCCTGTGGTGACCCCTGAAGAACTTGCTCCCTTCAGACAGAGCAGTAAATCCAACATGAAGGTCTATTTGTATGACTGCAGGGCCACTGTTACATCAGTGACCACCAAATCTATATTCTACATCCACTTTTCTGATGGCTCACTAATAATTTCGCCAAAGGTCATGAAGTTTGGGACAAAATGAAATAGAGTTCAAAGGCTAGATACAAGACTATGGGGATACCCTTGGTGTCTCTGACTCTCTTTTCCTCCTCTGTAAAATAGGAAACCTAATATTTGATGTCAAGGAGTGTGGTGACGATCTACAGAGACAATGGTTTCAAAGTGCTCTGGACCATGCCTGGCACATGGTAGGTGTTGAATAAGTGTTATGTAATTTCTCCTCCTCTTCAGCAGTAAACTGCATGGTGTTCACAGAATGCCAAAGGAGCTTACTACTTTATTTTGTAAACATTCCACTCATTTACCACCAATAAATAACAAAAGGAAAAATCATGGTCTATTGTCTGATATAGCCAATTCAGAAGACAGTCAGTGGAGTGCTTCCTGATTATATCAAGAAGTGATACAGTTAGTAGCTCCAATGTTTGGAAGGGTACAAGGCTATTGCTAAATAAAAATAAAACTTAGTTCATTTATTCACTGAATATACGGTGTTTTCTAAGTCCGTGCACATGTGCATTTATTCAGGCTCCTTGAATTTTATCACATCTGTCTTTCTCAATTGCTCAACTGTGACATATTCTCAAATATTTTATGGCACTTATTTCAAGAAAATTGTTTCACCATGGTAGCAAAATAATAACAAATGTAATAAAAAGATATTAAATATAATTCCCGCCTGCATGAAAATTTATAAGTGGCATCCATATTTATAAACTTGTAAGTGGAAAATCAACAATATCTATGAGTGAGGCACACAGCAGTCCAGAGAGCATTCCTTTCTGAAAGTAAGATTTTTCCCTGCTTAGAATGGAAAAGAATATTCTGGTTCATTTCTTTAAAATAACATATTCTCCACCAGGTCTGAAAATTGCTGTCCAATTTAAATGCATCTCGTTTTTTTCATTACGTTTCTTGCTCTTATTTACTTTTTAAAATGAGGCTACTTTTGTTCAAATCGCAATAGTATAGTAAATATGACCATGGCAAAGACAGGCAAAGGGGGAAGTCAGGACAAAGATTAATGCATAAAAGAATCACTGGGTAGAAAACAGAGTTCGATTTTTCTTGAGTCAGAAGTTGATAGGGTCTTTTCCATTACAAATACTAGATTCAGCCTAATTGTCATAAAATAGTACCTTTGAAATCCTTGATTAGTGGGTGGATGTGCTACTTTGCTAATATTGTATTAAACTAACATGATCAGCTTGGCCAACGCCTCATGCTCTGATCTATTTAAGCCACCTGCTTTGTGCACGCCATCTGATGCTTGCTCCCAGTTACAACTTGAAGCACACGTTCTCTCATTATCAAAATCACAAAGTGTGCACTGAAACTTAAGTGTCTTCCTTGTCCACGTATTTTAAATTGTTGTCTAGAATTAAGGTAAATAATAAACCAGCAGCCCACTGCTTGGTGCTAGTCAATCCACTTTGAGAGGCAGGAGAGGTGGACAGCATTTATTGGTGGCAACTGTGCTTGGAATTTTCAATATGTCACCTCCTTGCAACTGCTGTTTATTGCTTCACCGTTTTATAGCTGAAAAAGCTGACATTTGCCAATGTCAGTCAACTTGTCAAATGTCACACAAGAAATGCAAAATGGGGACCCAGAAGGATGTGCAATGGCAGATCTCCTGTTCTTCCTGTTCTGATATTTCTTCTGTCACAGAATTAGTGCAATTTGCTTCATATGAAAAAAAAAAAGCCCCAGAAATAGTTGCCTAGGGTCTGTTTACTTCTAGCAGCATCCCAAGGAATCTGCCATAGAAATATTTTCAAAAATTAGACAGGGGATCCAGGTGAAAAGCAGCATGGGAAGATGCAGAATCTGGCCCCTCCCATGACGACTGCAAGGATCCAGGGGAAAAGCAATGTGGGGAGACACAGAGACTGGCAGGAATGTCAGCCAGGGCTCACAAGATGGACAGGCAGTACCAGTGGTATGAAAAGTCTGAAGCAACAATAAAAATATGAGCCAACAAGTAGTAACTTAGGTGAACCAGTGTTGTGCTTGGGAACAAAGATACACAGAATAGAAGCAGGCTGGTGGTGTGTCCCTTTTTCTCTCTCCCTTTTTCCTTTTCTTCTTCTTTTTTCTTATTTCTTTCCTTTTTTCTTTTTTTTTTTTTTTCCTCTTTTCTAAACAGCTGGGGAGAACTCCAGCCACAGAAAACTAATCCCATCCCCCAAACCAAGAGACCAGATTCAGATAATCGCTTGCTTACTCCTTCATTCTTTTTCTTCTGCCCTCTTCTCTAATTTCCCAAAGCTTGCATGATCATCTTTTGTCCTCCAGCCTGGCTTCTACTTTCTTTTCAGTTATCTTTGTTTTATCCACTATCTTTCTTAAATTCCCCACCACAGGGTAAAACCACTCTACCAAAGGGAAATACTTTGCATACAAGCTCCCAATTTATGATCAGTTCTGTAATATAATTGTAGATTTTGCTCATATGGTTAAAGGTACAAAATTAATAGTTACCAAAGTTTGTAACTTTCTAAACTGTGCTTGATGCTGTTGTTATTGCTAATTATACTACTTTAGCTAGGAGGTCATATCTGTTTTAATCAGGTGTTCACACTTCTGTAACAATACTGGGAAGTTCTGGGGTAATAACCTCACCACACCCCAGCACCAAAGGACTGGAGACTGAGCTAAACAGATACCAATGTCTCATTCTTAATTAATTGGAAGGGTAGGATCTTGGGACAGACACAAACCGAGAACCTCCTACATACAGAAGACATCCCCAAAGAACAAACCTTACCTAAAGAGGCCTTGATACTAGTGATAAAGCTACCTACTACAAAAACTTACAAGTATCAACACAGAAAACTAAATTAAAAATTTTGAAATAGAAAATGACAAGATGTAGACACAAAATGCAACGTCAGAACTCCAGCCCACCCCGAATGAGTCCAGAAGACAATGAGATAGAAAAAAATGGAAGACACACACTTGACATTTCTGAAATGATAGCAACCAAAGTAAAGAAACAAATCCATAAGGCTATGGAGGAAATCAGATCAGAAATAAACTCTCAAGTTAAAAAAAAAAGTAATGTTAACATTTATAAAGGAATTGCTCAACAAATCTAGAGTAGAGATAGATTAAAAAAATAGATGATGATAGGAAAAGGATGGAAACCATGAATGATCAACATAGGAAAGAAATAGAATGCATTAAATGGATTCAAACAGATATCCAAGAAATTAAAAATTCCATTGAAAGCTGGAAAAACTGCTTGAACAAATGTGAAGACAGAATTTCAGACCTTGAAGACAAGATCGTGGCTAGTGATCATGAAAGGAAAGCTATCTTGAAAATAACAAAAGATCAGGAAATAAAAATTGAACAGCTGTAAGGTGATACAAAGAAAAACAATATAAGAATAACTGGTGTCAGTGAAAAAGCAGGAGTCAACAGAACTGACATAAAAAAACTATTTGCAGAAATAATAGCAGAAAATTTCCCAAGCATGGGAAAAGAATCTGACATACAGATAAGTGAGGCATATAGAACTCCAATTAGCCATAACCAAAATAAATCTACACCCAGACATATAATAATCAAGACCCCAGATATTCAGCACAAAAACAGAATACTAAAATCTGTTAGAAAAGAAACAGATCCCCTATAAAGGAAAGCTCATCAGAATCAGCAGATTTCTCAACACAAACCCTCAAGTCAAGAAGAGCTTGGAGTGAAGTATTTCAAATCCTGAAAGAAAATGACTTCCAACCCAGACTGATGTACCCTGCAAAACTATCTTTCAAAATTAATGGAGACATAAGATACTTCCATGACAAAAAAAAACAACTGAAGAAATTCATGACCAGCAAACCAACACTACAAAGGGTACTAAAAGATATTCTAGACAGAGATAAAAATGACCACAATTCCAAGAACAACAACAGAAAGAAACCACCAAGCAGGGCAAGCAATTAAACAGAGGGGAAAAGCAGGGAACCAATAGCAAGAAAATAACATGACAAAGCTAAGCCAATATATATCAGCTATAACCATCAATGTAAATGGCCTCAATGCACTAATCAAAAGGAATAGAATGGATCAATAAAATGGCAAAATGGATCAAGATGCAAAATCCAACAATCTGCTGTATACAAGAAACACATTTAACTCAAAAAGAAATTCATAGACTGAAAGTCAAAGGATGGAAAACAATACTCCGTGCAACAGGAACCCAGAAAAAAGCAGGAATAGCTGTTCTGTTGGCAGACAATGTGAACTTCAAATCAAGAATGATCAAAAGAGATTTTAAAAAATCACTATATACTTGTTAGGGGAAAACTTTGAGAGGAGGAGATAAGAATCATAAATACATACATACATATATATATATATATATATATATATATACCAAATATATATATATATATATACCAAATATGGGAGCATCCAACTATATAAGACAAATATTAATATACATGAAAAATCAAATGAGCAATAGCACAATTGTTATGGGGGACCTTAATACCCCACTGTCACAAATAGATAGATCAACCAAACAAAAAGTCAGCAAAGAAATATCAGAATAGAACAAAATCTGTGAACAAATGGACTTAGTAGATGTTTACAACATCAGAATACCCATTCTTCTCAACTGCATATGGGACATTCTCTAAAATAAACCATATACTAGCCCACAGAACATGCTTAAGTAAATGCAAAGGAATTGAAATTATCCCATGCATATTATCTGACCATAGTACAATGAAATTGGAAATGAATGGCAAAAGAAACCACAAAAACTGCATAAACACATGGAAGTTAACAACCTCCTGAGCAACCAATGGGTCACAGATGAAATCAAAGTAGAAATTAAACAATATCTACAATTACAGAAAATGCAGATAGAATATACTGGAACCTGTGGGACACAATGAAAGCAGTCCTAAGAGGGAAATTTATAACAGTGAATTCTCACATCAGGAAAACAGAACAAATAAACAACCTAATGTTGCACCTCAAGCTTGTAGATAAAGAAGAACAAGTCAAGCCCAAAGACGATACAAGGGAAGAAATTATAAAGATCAGAGCAGAAATTAACACAATTGTGTTAATTGAGAAAACAATACAAAGAATTAATAAATCAAAGAGTTGGTTCTTTGAAAGAATAAATAAAATTGATAAATCATTAGCCAACCTTATCAAAAAAGGGAAGAAAAGACTCAAATTCATGCAATGAGAAATGAAAAGGGTAAAAACACTACACATCCTGTGGAAATTCAGAAGATCATCAGTACACTCTCATAGGATTGAAAACACAGAAGAAATGGGCAGATTCCTAGATATGTATGAATTACCAAAGCTGAATCAAGACGATATAAAAATTCTGAATAATCCAATGTCAGTCAATGAAATTGAAAATGTAATTAAAAACTTACCAACAAAGAAAAGCCCAGGTTCTGATGGATTCACTGCTGAATTCTACAAGAAATTTAGAGAAGATTTAATACCAATACTCCTCAAACTCTTTAATGAAATTGAAGAGGAAGCAATACTCCCTAACTCATTCCTGGAGGCAAGTATTAGCCTGATACCAAAACCAGAGAAAGACCCAACAGAAAAAGGGAACTACAGGCCAATCTCCCTAATGAACATAGATGCAAAAATCATCAATAAGATACTAGCAAACAGAATGTAGAAAATCGGGCTGGTGAGATGGCTCAGCAGCTTAAGCACCTGCCCGGCAAGCGCGAGGGCCCGAGTTCAACTCCCGGATCCCACATACGAAAAAGGGACCGGTGATATCGCTCAGTGGCACGGGCGCCTGCTGGTGCGCGAGGTCCTGAGGTCGACCCCCCGGTACCCACACACACAAAAAAAAAGACAGAATGTAGAAAATCATCAAGAAGATTATACACCACGACCAAGCAGGGTTCATCCCGGAAATGCAAAGATGGTTCAACATATGCAAATCAATAAATGCAATGCCCCACACAAAAACAGCCAAAAAACAAAAACCACATGTTCATCTCAATAGATGCAGAAAAAGCGTTTGACAAAGTCCAACACTCATTCATGATTAAAAATGCTACAGAAAATGGGAATAGATGATCTTTATCTAAATCTGATAAAAGTTATCTATGACAAACCAAGAGCCAACATCATACTAAATGGAAAAAAACTGAAAGCTTTCACTCTAAAACCAGGAACAAGACAAGAATGTCCACTATCACCTCTCCTATTCAATATAGTTTTAGAAACACTAGCCAGAGCAATTAAAAAAGAGAGAGAAATAAAAGGAATAAGGATAGGAAAGGAAGAAGTTAAATTATCATTATTTGCAGATGACATGATCCTCTACATAGAAGACCCCAAAAATTCCACCAAAAGACTTATAGATTTAATAAGCAAATTCAGTAGTATAGCTGGATACAAAGTCAACACTCAAAAGTCAATAGCATTCCTGTACACAAACAACAAACTCACTGAGAGAGAAATTAGGGAAGCCACACCTTTTACAATAGCATCCAAAAAAAAAAATGAAATACTTAGGAATCAATTTAACAAATGATGTAAAGGATCTATATATTGGAAATATTGCTACTCTGCAAAAAGAGATCGAAGAGCATATCAGAAAATGGAAAGATGTCCCTTGCTCATGGATAGGAGGAACCAACATAGTGAAAATGGCCATACTCCCAATACTTTTATACAGATTTAATGCAACCCCAATCAAAATACCATTAGCATACCTCACAGAACTATAAAAAACATTCCTACCATTCATCTGTATGCAGAAGAGACCTAGAATTGCAAGAGCAATCCTGGGCAACAAAGGCAAGGCAGGAGACATCACAATCCCTGACTTGAAATTATACTACAAAGCTACTGTGACTAAAATCAACATGATATTGGCAAAAAAAGAAAAGAAAAGAAACAAACAAACAAACAAACAAACAAAAAATACAGACCTGAGGACCAGTGGAACAGAATAGAATAGAAGATGCATATGCAACTACAAATACACTAAACCACCTTATCTTTGACAAAGGAGCCAAACATGTTCATTGGAAGAAAGATAGCCTCTTTAATAAATGGTGCTGGAAAAACTGGCTCTTCACATGCCAAAGACTAAACCTAGACCCAGGTCTATCACCATGCATTAAACTAAAGTCAAAATGGATCAAGGATCTAAATATTAAAACAGAAACACTAAATCTACTGGAAGAGAAAGTAGGTAGAAATCTTGAAGATATAGGGGTAGGCAGAGAGTTCATGAACAAAACACAAACTGCATGGGAAATATTTCAAAGAACCAACAACTGGGATCTCGTCTTATTAAAAAGCTTTTGCACAGCAAAATAAATCATCAACAAAGTGAAAAGACAACCCACAGAGTGGGAAAAACTTTTAGCCAATTGTCCCTCAGACAAAGGACTTCTATCTAGAACATATAAAGAATTGAAAAAATTCAGACACCCCATATTCAAGGACCCAATCCAAAAATGGGCATCTAAGATGAATATACATTTCTCAGATGAAGAAATACAAATGGCAAAAACAAATGGCAAATATGAAGAAATGTTCAACTTCACTGGTCATTTGAGAAATGCAAATTAAAACAACACTGAGATTCCATCTCACACCAGAAAGAATGGCTATCACCAAGAAATCAACCAATAACAAAGGCTGGAGGAGCTGTGGGGAAAAAGGAATCCTTCTACACTGTTGGTGGGAGTGTAGGCTGGTGGAAATCAGTGGAAACCACTGTGGAAATCTGTGTGGAGATTCCTTTAAAAAGTTGGGTAAGAGGTCCCATTCAACCCAGCTATTCCCTCTCTGGGTATCTTCCCAGAAGAATTAAAAACATCATACCACAGCAATATATGTGCACCCATGTTTATAGCAGCACAATTTGTAATAGCTAAATCTTGCAAACAACTCAAATGCCCATCAACCAAGGAATGGATTAAAAAGATGTATTTTTATACAATGGAGTACTACTCAGCCATAAAGAAGGATAAACTTGAGACTTTTATAGGTAAATGGATGCAACTTGAGACCATTCTCATAAGTGAAATAAATCAGACTCTCATGTGTAAACATTGTATTGTCTCCCTGGTGTGAGAAATTGAAAGCATAAATAAAGTCTAAAATGTGCAATAGATATTGTGAAATGGGAAGAAATGGTTCAAAAGGAAAAAGGAAGTAGGATGGGTAAAATGGGAAATGACAGTAGGGAAAAGGAAAAAAATGCAGGTCAGGTATACTGTTATTGTCTCTTAGTTTACTAAAAAAGAAGGTTTGTGCTAATCTAGATTGGAAAAATTTTTATACCCGTATCTTGTACCCTGAGCAACTACTTTAAAGATAACAATACATAATGTATTAACTTTTGTTATTCTCCTATTGTTTTGTTATGAAATTTTGTTTTACCTTTTTTCCATAGAATAAGATTAGATACATGTTTAGCAAAGAGATGGTATAGGGAATGTTTATTTTGGAGAATGGAAAGTACACTTTTCTCTGCTCACCACTCGGATCTGTACTTATTTGTGTCACAGGTACTGCATGAAGTCCTTTCCCTTGATGTAGGAAAATCAGGATGAGGTTGTAGATTCACCAGCCAAAAGTTTCCTAAAAGAGCATCTCCTCAGAGAAGAGGAATCACATAGAACACTGCTGGCTGGCAGCCTTTTAATCTCTGTGCTAGCACCTCAATTTCAGTAGTTGCCAAAACCGGAAAGAAAAAATATAAAGACAAGGCAAAGTTAAGAGGAAAAGGTCATCTGCAGCATTGCCAAGAGCTGAGTTAGCAAGCCATGTTCCTAAACCGGCTCAATTATGCTTTTACCTCCTCTGCACAGCTGGGTCATCCCGCCAAGTGACATTTCCATCTCCAGATGTGCTGATTCCCCAGTGCAACACACAGCTCACAATGTATCTGACACACATGGATTTAGTTCCCAAGGTCAACACCCTCCCAGGTCAGCATTTTTCTCACTTCTCAAGCAAATGAGGCATGACACACTAGTGTACTGTCCACATTTCTCTCTTTCCCAAATATGCAGTTTAATCAATATCAGTCCCCAAAGAGCTGCAAGAAAGGTGAGTGCTTTTGCTCTAGGCTGGTTCACTTCCAGCTTCATCATTGCACAACACTGAGTGGAGACATTTGGAGTAACAAGTCCCCTAATTAGACATATTTAAGAAGCATTCATCCTCCTTGAAGTGCCCTAAATCCAGAAAAGGTGGAGTGCAATGGCCCACACTTTTGTATACTATTTTCCCTCCTACCTTTCCAGGCCCTTGAAAACATTTCTTAAAAACAAGGCTATGAGATGACAAATTTCAAAATAGAGAGCACAGTGGAATATTGACTTGAAATTTTGTGAGACAAATAAAGCTACATTGCATTGGAATGAGAATATCCTGATTACAGGCATCTGCTCATAATTGCCCTCATAAATTTCAACAGTGTAAATGTTTGCCTATTAGCCACTGGCTCATTAAATCATCCCAAGTCAGAATTTTGTACATTTTGTACTTGTAACTAGTCCCAAGCCTTGTCTTTTCAGTGAATTTGCAAACTGTTATGCAATTCCTTTTCCAAAGATGTCTCTTGTCATTATGTATCACCCTTATGGGCTGAATGTCTGTGCCCCCTCCCAATCATGTTAAAACTGTAACTTCCAATGTCATGATCTTTGGAGATGGAGCCTCTGGGGGGTAATTAGAGTAAGGCTGTGTCTTAAGGGTAGAGCCCTTATAATTACATCACTGCCCTTATAACAGAGAAAGAAACAGATCTCTCTCCATATTTAGGTACCTAAGAAAAGTTGAGCACCCACTAAAAAGTCTGCAAGTCAGGAGGAGACTCTTACCAAGAACTGGACGGATCTTGGCTTTCCAGCCTGTATCATGGATTTCCCAGCCTCCAGAACAGAGAAATGAATTTCTATTGTTTAACCCTCCCAATCTATGGTATTTTTTAATGGCAGCCTAAGCAAACAAATACAGTCACAAAATCCCTTCTAATCAAACTTGGCTAATATTATTAACCACAAGTGAACAAAAAAGCATTGGTGCAATGGGGTAAAGAACTGGGCAAGGCTATGGTCTAGACTGGGCCAGAATGCTCAGTTGTCACCTAATCAGAACAGAACCTCTAAAAATGATTCTCACCTCACTCATCCTCAATTATATTTTCATTTCAGAGCAGGGGCAATTTGAAATAGAAGTGTGTTCACCATGACAGCATCTCATGAAATCAAATTCAGATCACATGGTCAGATAAATGGACTTCTAGAAACTGTAGGGAAGGACAAGAATGTATAGCTATTGCAATTATTAAACTTTCGTCTTAACAGCACTCTACTTAGCACTCTTCAGGTTGCAAGTGACAGACACATGTCCCCAGCTTCCTAGTCACCTGATAGGAAGGGCAGGAGTCTGGCTTGAGGTGCTGGCCCTGGGTTTTCCCTCCTTGTCACTGGATGGCTGTGTCCCACCAGCCCTCAGTTCCATTTTCCCATGTAGGTTGCTCACAATCCAGCAATAGCGAATGAGAGATTAGTAGCTGATAGTCACTGACCAGGCTGGGCTACTCACACTCTCAACCAAATCCAAGTAATTATGGTTCAAACATTAGACCTACAGCCACTCCAAGAGCCTGAAGTTTGAAGACAGCCATTCCCAGATCACAGCCCAAGCTCACAAGAGGCAGGGTCCCCGGGGACAGGGCTGCTGTTCCTTGTACAGGGGAGGAGAAGCTGCCTCACCTCTGGTAGTGCTGCCTTATTCTGTTGAATCGTATGAATCTTATCTGAGTTGTGTGCCTTCTTCTAGTACTGAATCTGTCCTATAAGAGTGTGAGCTTGTGACAAACTCCGCTCAAAACACATTAGATCAGGCCATAAGGAAAAGTGAACTATTTCTTGAAAACCATTCCATTAAATGCTTTAAAATTACACTTTTCTCATCCTTACAGATATAATTATAAATATAAATACATGTGTACATGCACACATATGCAACGCACTTCCTGCCCACCTGGAACTGTTCTCTAGTTGTGGACACAGCCTTAAGCCAGAGATCTCTGTTCCTTGATTCATGTTAGCTGTTGTGGGGGTAGAGATGAGACAGAAAACAAGTCAATATGAGGAGTGTCATCTGTGGTCAGCCAGCTGGCAGCTGGGTCAAACCCAGAGGCTGACATCTGGACTTTTAAAGAAGGTGGGGCCTTGCAGGCAGCTGGGTTCTCTGATTGGCTGCTCGGAGCAGAGGGAGGAGTCTTGTTTGCTGCTTGCCTTACCGCTCTGTAGCGTGGTTAAGCATCATGATGTTAGCCTCTTGCATCTCAAATAAATCCCATAAATTGTCTTCTACGTCTGTCCTGTCTCATTCATTGTATACCTCCACATTTGTGATTGTTGCTGTTAGACATTGAGGAAGAAAACTAAAACTGTGGGTATGTCTGATGCTACATTTCAAGTCAGCGCAGTCACTCAGTTGTTGCAGTGTTGCCTGTTTACAGTGATAACTGTATCCCATGGCGCAGAGTGGTGCTCGAAACCTAGGAACTGCGTAGAATGAGTGAAAGTCCCCAGTGATGACCCTGTGCCTTCAGCTTGCTACTGTCTCCACTCAGGACTGTCCTTCAAGCTCTGAGGATGAGGACCGTGCTCTCCTTGGCCATCTCCCCCTCCCTCACTTAAGTCTAGCCTTTATTCTCTCCAGTCATCCCTTTGACTAGGGGTCTGCCGAGCAGCTCCCTCCAAACATTGCACAAATTTTTAAATTTATACAAATAGAAACATACTTACCCATCTTAGTTGTCTGTTGAATTTAAATCCTTTCCATGTTTCTGCATAATGTCCTAAATATCCTATAATGCCTTAAAATATGACTTTTCATGTTCTTTATGTCTCATCTCATTGTGTCATTACATCTTAATCTCTGGGAAGGATTCAAATTCTCCAGAGGGAAGAAAGGTATATAACATGGTATAAGCCTCAAACCCTGTGAGGGTCTCTCTTTGTGATTACCCTACAGTGCCCAAGTCCCCAGGGTAATGCAGCTAAGCCTTTATCAATTGCTTTTTCAGGTTTTTGCAGTTTGAGTATAATCCCCCTGGAATGATCTAAATCTTACCCTCCATATGACCTTGTCAGGAACTGGAGTATGCACGGATTCAATATGGGGGGTGCTCAGCAATGTGTTTCCACAGCCCCGGGTAGACATTTGCAGGGATTAGGAGTGGGTGACTTCAATTAAATTGCCCTCAGAAACTGGTGTTACTTATGTTTCTAAAGCATCAAAACATTGCAACTATTTCCTATGTGGCTTCTACCAAAACAAGAGTTTAAATGTTCATGAATTTGGTTGCTCTCTGTCCCAACCCAGAGTCAGGGAGCCCTATGGTTCAGATGATGCCCACTGCTATCTAGAGCTGTACTGCACAGACTTCCATCCCATCAGAAGGAACTTGGCCTGGTGTCTCCATTTCTCAGCTTTCTCATTGACAAAATGGGATGAATAACATCACTCACCTCGCAGAGTTATCAGGAGTAAATGAGGGAATTCACATAGCAAGCCTACCCGTGGCAGTGTGCAATAGGTCCTCAGCAAATACCAGCCTTCATGACTGTGATGAAAACATTCCCTCTTCTCACAGAAATCCTATGCAGGGTTTGAGGTAAGGAAACAAGGAGCTTTTATGGGGAGAATAATTTGGAAGTTGGATGTGATTAAAAATCTAAAAGTAATAATGTAGTGGTGAAATAATTTTGGGCTCAATGTCGAGAGGTCTGGATTTAGTACTGGCTCTCTGTCTAATGAATTGTGTGACTTAGGCTGAGCAAATATTTTCTGGGCACCTAGCATTTGCCAGGTACTGAGGATTCAGAAGCCAATAAAACACTGTCCCTGTTCTGCAGACATTCCACACTTGTAGAAGAGAAAACTATGTGAGCACAGAAAAAAGAAAACTGTGTGATCCACACTACAAATCCATTATGGAAAGGGAATAATTATTTTCTGGGGGTAATCAGGTCTGAAGCAGTAGTGTGAACACAATGAAGATGAGGAGTCAAACAGACATGTATAAGAACTCAAATTAGCACCAGAGTTGAGAGAAAGTGGTTAAATTATTTATCCTGCTTTGGGCTTTAGTTTCCTCTTCTATAAACCACTTGTTCTGTTGGACTCTGAAAAAGATTAGAAATAATAAGCACCAAGCACTGTGGTTTTTGATCATCTCTCATGTGTTGAGTGTTGGACACAGGGCAGTCCTGTGCTCCTTGCCCTCTGAAGTGCCTTTCAGCCCTCCCTCTTTAGGAGCTATGCATCAGACCTGAAGGAATAGTGTGTTGTCACCTCCCAGGGCAGCTTCAGAGGCTGCCATGAACTTTACTGGAAGTGAAAGTTTAATGTGGAAAGTTTCACGAATGGCTGTTGGTTCAGGTAGAGAGCCTGGGTGAAAAAGACATAACTATATTTCTACATTTCACCAGCTTCTCTGCTAGAGCAAGGCAAAGGTTAGTCATGCATTCTGACTGGTGATTTGCTTTCATTTCTTGCGGGATGTTATTCCAACTAACAAATTATCATTAGTCCTATTCTCTCCTTCCTGGTGGGCCAGACACACCACCCAGCATTCTAAACCCAAAAGGAAAACATGTCTCTCTAGAGAAAATTCTAAGTCTTTCACTCCACCCAAACTAAGAAAAACTCCCTTCCCTGGATTGGACAACTCAAATTCCAAACTGCAGTCTTATTCACAAACTCTTACCAGTTTGAAAATGCAACCAGATTGCAGAAATAAGCCACATTCTACTGTCACAGAAGTGAAAAGGAAGAAGGAAGCCCAGAAATTATTTGGTCCTTGTTATCCCTACCAGTGAGGAAAACCAGACTGAGAGAGGACCATGGACTCATTAAAGTCCCAAGCCTAGTTTAATAATTTGAACTAGGGCCCACTCACGCCATTGACCTGGAGCTGTGGTGACTGGCCGGAGGAGAGTCTGAGACCGGCTCCCACTCCATCCATTGACGGGACTCAGGGACCGGAGACCGGCAGAAACTCCAGCAACACAGTAGGACCCCAGCTAGAGCACACAAGATGGACAGGCAGGACTAATGGCATGGAAAAGTCTGAAGCAACAGTAACAATATGAACTAGCAGGTGGTAAATTAGGTGAACCAGCCTTGTGCTTGGGGACAACACACGTGGAATAGAAGTGGGCGGGTAGGGCCCCCCTTTCCTTTTCTTTACTTTTCCTTTCTTTTTTTCCTTTTTCTTTTTTAAACAGGTGGGGAGAGCTCCAGGCACAGAAAACTAATCTCATCCCCCAAATCCAGAGACAAAGATCAGACCCAAACCCAGCACAAATCCACTGCAATCTTGGCTAGAGTTGACATACTGGGATTAGATTTGGACCTACCACAAAACTGCAGACACTGGAGGAATCTCACTATTTTTATTTTTCTCTGTCTGATGGGTTTTCCTCTTGGTAGTCAGCTGGGTTAGTGTGTTTTGTTTTTCAGTTTTTTTTTTATTTGTTTGATTGTTTTTGTTGTTATTTGTTTTGAGTTCCCCCCCCTTTTATTTTCTCTTTTTCTCTCTATTCTGTTTTGCTCTGTTTTGTTTTTCTTTCTGTATGTTTGTTGTTTTTTCCATGAATGTGGTGATTTTATTTCCTGCTTTTTCTTTTTCCTCCTTTTTTCTTTCTTTTGTTTCTCTTTTCTACCTTCTTTTCTCTCTTGTTCACAATTCAAACCTACAAACTTTCTCTTTGTATTATTCTACTCATCCTCTTCCTCTCTTTCATCAACTATCTTGCTTGATTTTTTGAGTCTTTCATGTGAGTAAACACAGTCTCTTCTCTTTCTGGTTCACTTCAATACTCCCAGGCTTTCTCTTCTAATCCCTCCCTATTGTATCCTACAATTACCCAAAACTTGGATGAATGTCGTATGCACACTACACCTACTACACTTAACCCCATCCACCTCTCCATCCTACCCCCTACCCTTTTTAAACACCCCCCCCCAACAATAGTAAAATCACTCTACTAAATTTAAAAATGTTGCATACAAGTTCCTGGTATAAATTATATTATATTATATAACTATAAAACTTGCTCCTATGGTTAAAGAAATCAGGCTAATAGCTACCACAGTTTGTCAGTAGCTGGCCTGTGCTTGCGTTTATTGTTATTGCTAACTGTACTACTTTAATCAGGATGTTATACCTGTTAAAATCAGTTTTTCTCCTCTGTATGACAATATTTTGATTACAAGGAGCCATAACCATCACCATAGTCCAGTACCAAAGGAACAGGCTTTGAGTCAAATTGATAGCAACTCCACATTCTTAATATATAGGTTCATAGGATACACATAAAAACCAAGAACCACCTATATTTAGAAGACAACCTGAGAAACAAACATGTCCTAGGAAAACCTAGACACCAGGGATAAACTATCTAACATAAGAAATCTACAAGCATCAATGCAGAAAACAAAATAAAATAAAAAGTAGAAAATGATAACAGGAAGAAGCAAAAGGCACCCTCAAATGCCCAGCCCGCCCAGGACAAGTCCGGAGCACAAAGAGACAGAGGAAATCAGAAGCCAACCACTGGAATTCTCTCAAATGATAGCAGCAGAAGTGAAAAAACAAAGGGAAGAACCATAGAAAAAATAATGTATAAGGTACAAAAAGAAATAACAATCAAAATGAAAGACATTGAAGCAGACACAGATAAAAAAATAGATGAGCTTAAGAAAATGATGGAAAACATGAATGCCCAACATAGATGAGACATGGAATCAATGAAACAGATGCAAACAGAATCCAGGAGATTAAAAACTCCACTGAAAGTATACACAATAGACTGAATGAAGGTGAGGATAAAATATCAGACCTAGAAGACAGGAATGTGACTAGCAACCAGGAAAAGAAAGATATCTTACAAATAGCAAGGGACCACGAAAAATCAACACAAAAGCTACAAGATGAAGCAAAAAAGAACAACATAAGATAGATAGATAGATAGATAGATAGATAGATAGATAATAGATAGATAGATAGATAGATAGATGGTAGATAAGATAGATTGGAGTCAGTGAGAAAGCTGGAGATAGTGCAAAAGCCATTAAAAATTTTTTCACAGAAATAATGGCAGAAAACATCCCAAACATGGATAAAGAATTTGACATACAAATAAATGAAGCATATAGAACTCCAAATAGCATGACCAAAATAAATCAACACCAAGGCATATAAAAATCAAGATTCCAGAAATTCAACACAAGAACAAAATATTAAAAGCAGCTAGAGAAAAGAAACAAATCACCTATAAAGGAAAGTCCATCAGAATCACAGCAGACTTCTCAACACAAACCATCAAATCAAGGACAGCCTGGAGTGAGGTATTTCAAGCCCTAAAAGCAAACAATCTTCAACCCAGATTGAGGTAAAACTATCTTTCAAAACCAATGGAGAAATACGATATTTCCATGACAAAAGACAACTGAAGAAATTCATGACCACCAAACCAGCTCTACAAAATGCTCTGAAGGATGTATTAGAAAGAGATAACAAAGACCACAAACACGTGAACACCAATAGAAAGAAACTGCCAAGCAGGGCAAGCAATTAAACACAGGAGAAAGACAGGGAACAAACAATAAGGAAACAACATGAAAAAGAAAAGCCAATACATATCAGTTATAATCATCGATGTAAATGGTTTCAACTCACCAATCAAAAGAAGCAGACTGGCAGAATGGATCAAAAAACAAGATCCAACAATACGCTGCATTCAAAAAATACATTTAAACCAAAAAGAAATTCATAGAGTAAAAGTCAAAGGATGGAAAAAAAATTATCCATGCCTCAGGAACCCAGAAAAAAACAGGGGTCGCTATTCCATTTGCAGACAATGTAAACTTCAGGCCAAAACTGATCAAAAGAGACAAGGAAAGTCACTACACACTTGTTAAAGAAAGCTCCAAGAAGAAGAGATAACAACCAGAAATACATATGCACAAAACACCAGTGCACACAACTCTATAAAATAAATATCAACAGACATCAAAAACCAAATAAGCACTAACACAGGTGTAGTGGGGGACCTTAATACCCCACTGTCACAAATAGATAAATCAACTGGACAAAAAATCAACAAAAAAATATCAGAATTAAATTAAGCCTGTGAACAAATGGACTTGGTAGATGTCTACATAGTGTTCCACCCCAAAACATCAGAATACACATTCATCTCAGCTGCACATGGGACATTCTCCAAAACAGATCATATATTAGCTGACAAAACATGTTTAAGTAAATGTAGAGGAATGGAAATCATCCCATGCATACTATCTGACCATAGCACGATGAAACTGGAAATCAACGTGAAAGGAACCCACAAAAACTATGTTGACACATGGAAATTAAACAACACCCTCTGAACAACCACGGAGTTACAGAAGAAATTAAAGATGAAATTAAACAATATATACAATTAAACAATAATGCCAATACAACATACCAAAACTTCTGGGATGCAATGAAAGCAGTCCTATGAGGGAAATTTATAGCAATAAACTGTCACATCAGGAAAAAAGAATGAGTTCAAATAAACAATCTAATGTTGAACCTCGAACTTCTAGAAACCCAAAGCTCATATGAGGGAGGAAACTATAAAGATCAGAGCAGAAATTAACACAATTGAGACTAAGAAATCACTAAAAAGATTCAATGAATCAAAAAGTTGTTTCTTTGAAAGAATAAATAAAACTGATAAACAATTAGCTAACCTCATCAAAAAGAGGAAAGAAAAAACACAAACTCAAGCAATTAGAAATGAAAAGGGGGAAATCAAAACAGACCCTACAGAAATTCAGAATATCATCAGTGCCTACTAAGAGAACCTATATTCTAATAAGATGGAAAACACAGAAGAAATGGACAGACTCCTAGACACATTCAAGTTTCCAAAACTAAATCAAGAAGATATAAAAAACTAAATAACCCAATATCAGCCAATGAAATTGAAAATGTAATTAAAAATTTACCAACAAAGAAAAGCCCCGACAGATTCATTGTTGAATTCTACAAGAAATTTAGAGAAGAAGTAGTGCCACTAATGCTGAAAATTTTTAAGGAAATTGAAAGGGAAGTAATACTTCCAAAATCATTTCTGGAGATAAGTGTTACCCTGATTCCAAAACCAGAGAAGAACCCAACCAAAAAAGAAAACTACAGGCCAATCTCCCAAATGAACATAGATGCAAAAATACTCAAAAAGATACTGGAAAACAGAATGCAGCAAACCATCAAGATTATACACCATGACCAAATAGGATTCATCCCAGGGATGCAGGGATGGTTCAACATACGCAAATCAATAAATGTAATATACCATATAATACACCATATTAACAGAACCAAAGACAAAAATCACATAATCATCTCAATAGATGCAGAAAAAGCATTTGACAAGGTCCAACGCTAATTCATGATAACCTACAGAAAATTGGAATAGAGAGTCTTTATCTTAATCTAATAAAAGCATTCTACATCAAACCAATAGTTAACATCATACTAAATGGTCAAAAATTGAAAGCTCTCATCCTAAAATTAGGAACAAGACAAGCATGTCCACTATCACCTGTCCTATTCAATATAGTTCTGGGAACATTAGCCAGAGCAATTAGAAAAGAGAGAGAAATAAAAGGAATAAGGATAGGAAAGGAAGAAGTTAAATTATTATTATTCACAGATGACATGATACTCTACATAGACTCCACCAAAAGACTTCTAGATTTAATAAGCAAATTCAGTAGTATAGCTGGATACAAAGTCAACACTCAAAAATCAATAGCATTCCTGTACACAAACAACAAACTAAGAGAAAAATTAGAGAAATCACACCCTTCACAATAACATCCAAAAAAATGAAATACTTAGGAATCAATCTAACAAAAGAAGTAAAAGATCTATACATTGAAAACTATAGTACTCTGAAAAAGGAGATCAAAGAAGATTTCAGAAAATAGACAGATATCCCTTGCTTATGGATAGGAGGAACCAACATAGTGAAAATGGTCATACTCCCAATACTTTTATATAGATTTAATGCAATCCCAATCAAAATACCATTAGCATACCTCACAGAACTAGAAAAAAACATTCCTAAAATTCATTTGGAACCAGAAGAGACCTAGAATAGCAAAAACAATTCTGGGCAACAAATGCAAGTAAGGGGGGGGTCATAATCCCTGAATTGAAATTATACTACAAAGCTACTGTGATAAAAATCAACATGATAGCGGCAAAAAGAAAAATACACCCTAGGACCAGTGGAATATAATAGAAGATGCATACACAACTACAAACACACTAAACCACCTTACCTTTGACAAATGAGCCAATCATTTTCACTGGAAGAAAGATAGTCTCTTTAATAAATGGTGCTGGAAAAACTGGCTTCCCACATACCAAAGACTAAAACTAGACCCATATCTATCACCATGCACTAAACTAAAGTCAAAATGGATCAAAGATCTAAATATTAAAACAGAAACACTAAATCTACTGGAAGAGAAAATAGGTAGAAATCTTGAAGACATAGGTGTACACAAAGACTTCATGAACAAAACCCAAACTGCATGGGAAATATTTCAAAGAACCAAAAACTGGGATCTCGTCTTATTAAAAAGCTTTTGCACAGCAAAAAAAAAAATCAGCAACAGAGTGAAAAGACAACACACAGAGTGGGAAAAACTTTTAGCCAACAATCCCTCAGACAAAGGACTTCTATCTAGAACATATAAAGAATTGAAAAAAATCAGACACCCCAAATTCAAAGACCAAATCCAAAAATGGGCATCTAAGATGAATACACACTTCTCAGATGAAGAAATACAAATGGCAAATAAATATATGAAAAAATGTTCAACATCATTGGTCATTTGAGAGATGCAAATTAAAACAACCCTGAGATTCCATCTCACCTCAGAAAGAATGGCTATCATCAAGAAATCAACCAATAACAAAGGGTGGAGGGGCTGTGGGGAAAAAGAAACACTTCTCCACTGTTGGTGGGAGTGTAGACTGGTGCAAGCACTGTGGAAATCAGTGTGGAAATTCCTTAAAAACCTAGGATTAGAGGTCCCATTCAACCCAGGTATTCCCCTCCTGGGTATCTTCCCAAAAGAATTAAAAACATCACACCATAGCAATATATGTGACCCATGTTTATAGCAGCACAATTTGTAATAGCTAAGTCTTGCAAACAACCCAGATGTCCATCAGCCGAGGAATGGATAAAAAAGATGTATCATTTTTATACAATGGAGTACTACTCAGCTATAAAGAAGGATAAACTTGAGACTTTTATAGGTAAATGGATACAACTTGAGACCATACTCATAAGTGAAATAAATAGACCTATATGTGTAAACATTGTATTGTCTTGTTAGTGTGAGAAACTAAAAGAGGAAGTAAGATCCAAAATGTACAATAGCTATTGTGAATAGGGCAGAAACTGTTCAAAAGAAAAGAAAAACTGTGATGGGAGAAAGGGGAAAGGAAGGAAGGGAAAAGAAAAGAATATAAAACTCAGTTTCATTGTTTATCTTTTTCTTTTTAAAATTATATATATATATATATATATATATATATATATACACACACAAGATAGTTAAAATAGTTATAAAGCTAGTTTCTCTTAGTTCATTGAAAAGAAAGTTTTGTGTTAATACTTTTATGGACCATATTTCATGCCTATATCTTATACAGTGAACAACTACTATGAATATAACACTACACAATGTATTAATTATTGTTACTCTCCTACTAGCCTATTTTGAAACTGTTTTATTGTTATTTTTACCTTTTTTCTGTTTAAAATTTAAAATATTTGAACTAGGATAAATCTGAGCCACTTATAGGAAAAGTAACACACCTTGATAAGAGCCCCTTTCCATGGTGCCAGTTATCGGGGGCCCCTGCAGTGAGTCACCAATCTCCTGCCAAGTGTTATGCATATGGAGGGAAGAAAGAGCAAGAGGCAAAATAGAGGTGCAGGCAGGAATCTGGAATGACCAGTTGTTCTCAGGGAGCAAAAGGCTATGAGTCACCCAGAACCTTGGTACTTACTCATTACATCAGAGTCAAGGTCAGTAGGTGAAGGACAGTGGGTGTTTCCAGGAACGGTAATGGCTGCTATGGTGGGCTAGTAAGAGGAACAAAGCATTCTTGCAAGGACAAGAATGAGACGAGGGGCAATGAGGAAACTGTAGTTTCTCCAGATGCCTCGTCATCTCCAGCAGGTCTTATCTAGCACAGTGAGGAGCACAGCAGTCATTAGCCTTAGGGCTTCCAAAAAGCTGGGACCAGAAAAGGAGTTTCCACATTCCAGTCTGGCTCAAGAGAGGACAAGAACAAGTGTGGATGCCCTCTGGACTCAATTTATAATTCCTGGTCCCCAACACCTGACACCATAACGCTAAATGAAATGGATCAGACACAGAAGATTAAATATGCATGGTTTCTCTTATATGAAAAATCCAAGTACAAACAATTTAAAGAGTAAAATAAAAGACAGTAGGAAACAGGAAAGTAGAATTTGTGAAGATGGGAAGGGGCTTTAGGGATGGGGACAGACAGGAGGGCAGGGAGGGGAAGAGGAAGTAAAAATGATTATGATGCAGTACATATATGTACCAATTCCACATCTGAATTTAATTATGATATATTGCAAATATACACTAATAAATAATTTTTTAAAAAAAGAATTTGAATTCTTAACTCTTAGACCAGTGTTTCTTCCCCTTGCAAATTCAGCTTTCCAAATAATCACTATGCTAATGTTCCCACAAAACCGAAAAGCAATCATACACTTAGCCCTCCAATTACACGTTCTGAAAACTTGATAAATGTAATCCTGCCAAAACTGGAGAAAAGGGCCGGTGAGATAGCTCAGCGGCATAAGCGCCTGCCTGGCAAGCACGAGGTCCTGAGTACGACTCCCGGTACCCACATACGATATCAGTGATATCGCTCAGCGACGCGGGCACCTGCTGGCACGTGAGGTCCTGAGGTCGACCCCCAGTACCCACAAAAAAAAAGAAAAGAAAGAAAGAAAAGAAAAGAAGTTTAATAACAAATATGCAGGAAGTTAATTCATACATTAAGCTCTAGTAAAGTGTTTGCTATTCTTCGTGTCTGTGGAACCTGTGAAAGGTGTGAGGTCCTTGATGAGATAAAATATAAATTATGAGTAAAACTAAAGTATTCTGAGATATTCTGTGAGAATAGAAATGGCTCCCTTAATTTCCAGTATAAGGATTAACTATAGAAGAACATGAGGTAAAAACTAAGAAAATCTGAATTAGGGTTAGGGTTAGCGTTAGGGTTGGGGTCAGGTACTTGGATTTTAGCCATTCCAATAGGTACATAGTGATAGATAATTGTCATTTAAACTTACAATTACTAATGATAATGATGAGTTATGTTATTGATTTCCAGTTTAATTTCACTCACGTCCAAGAATTTTGCAGGAATTATATTGCTATTAAAACCATTTATGTGTGAGTAGAATGAGGTCTGTGTGGTGAAATTTCCCATGTGTGTTTAAGAAGAATGTGTATTCTGTTGCTTCATGGATTATTCTATAATGTCAATATGATGAAGTTGATTAATAGTTCTGCTCAGGGTAACTGTATCCTTACTGATTTTCTGCCCATTTGACTTATCAGTTACTGAAAGAGGGGTGTTCGAGTCTCCAGCTCTAATAATGAATTTGTCCACCAGCTCTAATAATGAATTTGTCCGTTTTTCCCCATGGTTCTATTAGTAGTTACTTTGCATATTTAGGTGCTCTGTTGTTAGGTGTGCACAAGTTTATTATTTTACACTCTTGGAGATTTAACTCCTTAACATTATGTAATGCTGCTCTTTATCCCTGATAATTATCTTGGTTTTGAAGTTTTCTTTGTCTGAGATTAATGCAGCCACTCTGGTATTTATCCAAGAGAAATGAAAAACTATGCCCATACAAAGACTCGTACACGGCAGCTACAAATTGGGAACAATGAAAATATTCATTAATATTAGTATGATATATATTTATCACGATATATTTTCACCTAGCTACTTTTAACATATCATCAATGTCTTCATAGTTGAAGTGGATTTCTTCCAGACAATCTATACTTGGGCCTTATTGTTTAATCCACTCTGAAAATCCATCTTTAAATTGGTAAGGCTAGATCATTTACATTTTAAATCATTATTGATACACTTGGAATAATATCTCCCTTGTGTGTAACTTTTCTATTACTTGCATATTTTTTGTTCATCTTTCCCATAATTTTCTTCATTCTTCTTTTTTACTTGAACATCGTATGGCTTCACTTTTTCTCCTCTTTTGGAATAACCACAACACTTTAGTCATTACAATATAATTTGCACTATAGATTTTATACTGATATAACTGGTTTATACTAATATAACTGGACGCTTTTACTTCTGATGTAGTGTAGGTAGCTTATAATGAAATATTCTCAATTCTTCCCTCTCATCCCCTGTGACATTGCCATGATTCATTTCACTTATAAAAATTATTTAGTCACTAAGTATATATATAATGACTTCAAAACAGTTAATTAAATCAATTAGAAAAAGACTCCTGAGGTTTTCTGTACAGTATTAATAATTCTTTCCATGCCCCTGTTCTTAAATTGGTCTTTTTGTTTTACATATTTAATCTTTTTAGCTCTTATTTCCAGGATCATATGTGATTTCCATATGACTTAATAATCTTAATACCTCGATTTTTTTCTTTTGTAATTCCATGTCCCAAGACATGGTGTCTGTTACCAAAGACCTAATCCAGCCAAACCTAATCTCGAATTGAACAAAATTTTATGATACTCCCAAAAATATTCTCAAAATAAGATTAGAAGTCTCAAACAAACAGAAATTTCCTAATAAATTGCCATTATATAAAACTATCATGGCATCTAATAGACTTTAAAAATATTTAGGTAAAAGTAATCACTGGAGAGTTTCAAATTTTTAACTGCCACATGGGACAAGGAAGAAAGTAAAAATGTTCTGAAGTCTTCCATTTTTTTCCTTTATAAGCACAATTACTGTCACAGTTCAACTTCTTGGTAGGACGGAATGAATGATATATGTTCAGTCAACAATCAAGAGAATTATATGCTTTAGTACTAGTAGCTGGTCAATCAGATTTTGTATTAGAAACCGTCAAAACCTTGTATATAACTCAAAAATTATGGTAAATTAGACTTCGCCAGCATTTAAAAATTCTTATCTTTAAAAGACACCATTGGGCCAGTGAGATAGCTCAGTGGCATAAGCGCCTGCCTGGCAAGCGCGAAGTCCTGAGTTCGACTCCCGGTACCCACATAAAAAAAATAAATAAAAATAAAATATAAATAAAAGACACCATTAAAAATATGAAAGAACAAGCCAAAAAATCTGTAGAAAATATTTACAAAACATGTAACTGATAATAAACCTCTTGCAACTCAACAACAAGATAACCACTCAATTAAAAGCAGGAAAAATATATGAAATAGCCTAGAGAAAATATATGCATACCAAATAAGCACCTGAGGAAATGCTACTAGGAAAGTGAAAATTAAAAGGCACCGAGATACTGTAAGTTTTAAAAGGTTTGAATTAAGAAGACGACTCACAGTACCAATACTGGTGACAAGGAAGAGCGATACCTGAAATATTTCTGATGGAAATATAAGCTAGTACAGTCCTTCTGGAGGACAGCTGACTGTTTCTCATGAAGTTAAATATGTGTATATCATAGAGACAAGCAATGTCACTCCTAGGTATTTATCCAAGACAAATGAAAAACCGCGCCCATACAAAGACTCGTACATGACAGCTACAAATTGGGAACAATGAAAATATCCATTAATTCTTTTTTTTTTTTTTTTTTGGTACTGGGAATTGAACTCAGGACCTTGTGCTTGCCAGACAGACACTTGTGACACTGAGCTGTATCCCCGGCCCTAAGTACAAAAATTATGGTATATTCATCCAATTGTATGCCACTCAGCAATAAAAGGAACAAGTTATTGATATATATACCACAGATGGCTGAATCTTAAAATGTGAGGTTAAGTGAGAGAAAATAGACACAAAAGTCTATATTCTATAAGATTCTGTTAACATGGCCTTACGGGAAAGGCAAAACTATAAAGAAAATGACGAATGAATAATTGTGAGGGTTTGAGTGGAGGGAATAGTACCAGAGGCAAGGGGAAATTTTGTAGATTGATAAAACTGTTCAGTGACTTGAGTGTGGCTTTGGGGACACAGCTGTGTACATATGTCAAAACTCTCTGAACTGTACACTTTGAAAGGATAAATTTTGGTGAGTTTAAATTATGACCTAATAACTCTGATTTGAAAAAAAAACTACACAATAAAAGCAATGACACTGAAATAGATTTCAAACATACTGAGGTGTGATTTCTGACTCCTTTCTTTGTGAACTCTGTGATTTAAACATCCACTCATTGTCCATAGCACAGTAAGGAAAACATATTCTAAGTACTAAGGAAAATTAATTAACCAGGAGGGCAGAGAAAATCATTGTTCTTATGATCCGGTATATTTGAACTGAATTCTGAATAATAAGAAAGACAACTTAGGGGGCTATCTGGGGAATGCATTATAGGGAAAGCAGAAGGAAGGGGTGAGAACCAGTGTGTATAGCTGAAAGTTGCATAGAACACCAGTGTGCCTGTGATAGAGTCAGGGAACTGAGAAGTAAGAGGTGAGATCTGCCATTAACCATATGCTGTAGTTTAGATAAGTGTATCCAAAGGCCCAGGAATTACAGACTTGGACCCTGGAGTGGTGCTCTTGGGAGGTAATGGAGCCTTAAGGAGGTGGGGCCTTGTGGAAGGTCTTTGGTCACTGGGGTCATGCTCTTGAAGGACCCTACTCTCTTCCCCTTCCCCTATTTTGCTTCCTGGTGATGAAGTGAGTGGTTTTGCTCTACCACTTGCCTACATCATGATGCACTCCCTCATCACACACCCAAAACAGTGGGGCCAATGGAACATGAACTGGGGCTTCCAAAACTGTAAGCCAAAATAAATCTTTTCTTTTTTATAAGTTAATTATCTCAAGGATTTTGTGATAATAATGGAACGTTGACTAGTAATCTTGGACTTGGACTACTATAAGCTTCAGTTTTATTCTAATAGCAATGATAAGCCCCTACAAGCTTTTAAGCAGCACACTCACATGTTTAAATATGTGTTTTAACAAACCATTCCACCAGTATATGCAGAATTGCCTGTGGCAGGTGGGCAGAGTTTATGGTAAAGAATGGCAGTTGATGGGTGGGATATGATAAGTGAAGAAAAGAAAGAAACTCTTGAGATATTTTACTGAATCTACTACAATTTCACTTTTTCCAACTTTGTAAAATGGGACTGGTATTATATATTTCTCTGTGCTATTGAAATGATTACTTGTAACTACACAAGTACAGCACTGGTAAAACAGTCTGCTACAAATTAAAGGCTTGGAAATTTAAGAAATTATTTGCTCATTTTTCTCCACTAATATTTTACAAATATAAATACAGTATTTTTTCTGTCCCTTCAAAACAAAGGAATCCTTACTATTTAATTCACTGTCAAATATCAGTGTCTCTTTTCCTATTGCTTTAAGACCTACATGTCATCCAGATTGAAACCAGCAAGCAATAACTACATAGGATTTAAGGACTGGCTTCTGGTTAGGGGCCTTAAGATGGCAAATATCACTTGTTTGGGTTCAGAAATTGGATTCTTATATCTAGAAAAAAAGACGTTTTATGCCACACCATTTTTCATGTAGGCTTGTTAAAATATTAATGCTCCACTGTTGTCTAATTATTCCATAAGAAAGATTGGTAAATTAAATTTCATATGTGAAAAATTAATAACTAAATATCAGCAATATATTATATAGATTTCCTCCAAGAACGTTTGACTGTTTAAAAAATATAAATCTGTATGCTTTCTGTTTAAATTTTAATTCCACAAAACCATAATCAAGTTCTGATAATTTTATTTTCTGTGTAATAGCCTTAGGTTCACAGTGAAGGGCTTACCAATTTCTCCCAGACATGCTTGATTTACTTTCTAAACTCTCTGAAGCAACAGATGTCTTCAGTAATTTTTTCCACATTTATTTATTCATTACTGCAATCCTGGTTCCATTTACAGTTTTTTTTTTCCTGAGGGTCATAAAATGATCTATCAGGTTGCCTAAATCAATAAAGCTTCAGATAGTAAATGGATATAATAAGTGTTATATTACTTGAGTTGATAAAAATTCCAGGCTGGAAGATAAATTTACAGAGATTTTGCCATCTTAAAAGTGGAAGGAAAAATGGTGACTCAAAGAAATGCAAGACATCATTTAACTCTTCAAAGTATGTGTAAAAAGTGCTGCAGAAGGAGAAAAAGAGCAGATAAAAACATTTAAAGAAATAATGGCTGAAAATGTGCAAACATGATGAAAAATGTTCATGTGTACATCCAAAATTGTCAATAAAATCCAAGTAGGATATATGCAAATAGATCCACACCCAAACACATCATGATAAAGGTGTTGAAAGTCAGACAAAGAGAAAAATTGAGAACAGCAAGAGAAACATGATTCATAATGTGCAAAGGAACCTCATGAAGATTAACAACTGTCATTTAAAAGCCATATAGACCAGAAGACAGTAGGGTGGTGTAGAGATTAATCATGATATTTCAACTTGCTTGGATTAAGAAATGCCTAGTAGATTACTAAAGCACACTTCTGGGTGTGTCTGGGTTATCGTCATGGAGATGTAACCTTGGATACCACAGAGGATTGTTCCTGGGCCCTTTCTCTCTGCCACTCTTCCCCTGCTCTGCTTGCTGGACATCACAAACTAAATATCTTTGCTCCACCACACGCTTTTGCCATGATGCTTCTGCCTTGGATCCAGCTAATTATAGACTGAATCCCCTGAAGCTGTGAAGCAAATTAAACCTCTCTTTAAGTGGTAGGTGTAGGGTATTGCATCACAGTGATGGAAAAGCTGACAATTACAGATGGTGAATCCAAAGTGCTGATGGAAATGCAAAGCTACCAACCAAGAATATTACTTCCAGCAAAATAGTATTTTTTAAAAATTAAGGCCACAAAAAGAAATTATGGAACAAATTAAAAACAGAAATTCATTGATATCACATCCATCTTACAACAAATACAAAAAAATTCTTCATGCTGAAAGCAAATGACACCAGAGAAAAATTTAAATTATATAAAAAAAAAGAAAGTGAATCAGCTACAGTATCTGCTTGGTAATTATAAAATACCCTATAATTATATTTATTCTCCTTTTTCTTATCTGATTTAATAAATGATGCTCTTAAAAATATTTAAATTGTAACATGGTTGCACCTATCACACAAATAAATATATTAGGCAATTAAAGTACAAAGAAGACAAATGAGGACAAATTTGTTTTAGAGTAAGAAAATTATACTTTGTGGTAACTCAAACTCACTGGTACAAATGACAGAATCAAAAATAACATTATAATGGTTAATATAACAAAACTCTATAAATATATATTTGCTATTTTTCCTTCCCATAACTTCTTCTAACATATAAAATTATGCAGGGAAATAAATAGAAAATGCATTTATGGGTTTCTTCAATATATAGATATAATATGTATAACCATATTAGAAAAAAGAACAAGTGAGGCATGGTGGCACATGCGTGTAATCCCAGCACTTGGGAGGCTGAGGCAGGTGGATCGCAGTGATTTCAAGGCCAGCCTGAGCTATATAGTGAGTTCAAGTCCAGCCTGAACTGCACGGTGAGACCCTATTTCAATAACAACAACAAAACAAAGAAGGAATACAACTACAGAAGTATTAGAAAACAGACTATAATTTTTAAAATGTCATAAGAGAAGAATATTTTACAGCGAAGAATGTGCAATTAATTTGGAAACTATAGAAAATGCCTATTTACAGATGGATAGATGGATAGATAGATATAGATAGATATAGATACAGATACCGATAAGATACAGATATAGATTTAGATATTGAGTTCCAAAAGCTGTGGGTTGTTTTATAATGATGGGTTTAGATTCCCACCTAAACTCAAGGTTATGAAAGAAAAAGTAAAAAAATTGTCCCAGCATGTTTCAGAGGTTAGAATCACAAGAAGCAAATGCACTGTATTGGTGGGGTACTAGCTTAAAAACCCCAACTATATAAAATGTACTATGGGGCCAGTTGAAATTTAAATAAGGACAGAGTCTTACATTATACTACATACGGTAACTGCAATATTATTGTGAAGTATATAAAGAATGTCAGTTTTTACATTTGAATGTCCTAATTAAGGTTAGGAGTGAGATGACATGGCGTCTTCTGAATACTTTTATACAGTAAAGCTACCTTGTGATAAACACCTGTGACTAGAAAGAGAAATAAAAAACAAATATAGCAAGAGGTTTACAATTGGCCATTCCAGCAGTATGGTATGTGGGAACCCATTCTTTTTTAATTTTCCAAATTTGCTGCACATTTGGAAATTTCTATGATAAAATAGTAGGGAAAACACACAATAAAAAGTTAGAAAATGTACTTTGAAATAACTGAAAGAGTAAATCACAAAGGAAATTTTAAAAATATTTAGAAACAAATAATACTGAGAACAATGCTGAGTGGTGGGGATTCTTCATACGAAAGCTGATCCCAGCAGGCTGGCATCGCCCAGTGGAGGTGGGGCTACAGCAAAGCTCCAGGGAACCTGCCAGTTCCGACCACTTTAGAGAAACCAGTCTCTGTCCCAGCCCCTTCACGTGGCCAAGGTGGGCAGTGCTTACCCAGCAGGGAACATGGACCAAACAGAACTACAGAACCCATCCTGCCACATTATATTGCAATCGTGTCCCAGCCCCTGATACCACCAAGGGAACAGTCAACACTTTTTAAATTTGTGTCTTGAGAACGGAGGTTCCCCTGCCTGATGGTAGTTACTTCTGACCCTTCCACACTGTTGTGAGCCACCCTAGAAGGGAGCAGGGCTAAGAGCGTCCTTCACATCTGACCCCAGTCCATCTGCATGACTTTTTCCAGATGAGCACAGGTCCTATAACCTGATGCATTATGCTTTTGGCCATCAATTGCATGACAAATATGTATCAAAATTTATGGGATTGGAGTTAATGCAATATTTACAGGAAGTGGTATTAAAATAAAATAAATTATTAATGTTTCAGACAAAACAGGTTAAGAAATTAGAGAAAAGAAAAAGAAAGTAAACACAAAAAATAGACAAAATGAAATAAGATGAGAGAACAAGCTAATGAAAAGAAATCACAAATACAATATGGGGATTAACAACAACAAAGTTACTTCTTCAAGAAGGATAATAAAATACAGCAACCTTTCTAGAACTGACTGATTTTAAAAAAGGATCTGGGGCTGGGGGTATAGTTCAGGGGTAGAACACATGGCCCTGGACTCAATCCTCAGCACAATAAATAAATAAATGAATAAATAAGGAAAAGAAATAGAATATATAGGCATAATAGAAATTAGTAAGATAAAACATTTCACAAATTCCATATCAATAAAGTTAACTACTTACAAAAGTAGATAAATCTCTTGAAAAAAATATGATTTATCAAAGTCACTTAACAGGAAATAATTTAAAAGCAGTATGATATTATAGCCATAAATAAATGTAACCATCAGTCACAGATTTGATATAACAGGCTGGGAACAGGACATGTAGGAATTCATGTAATAAGATGAATTTAGAGTTTTGTTAAATATTTGAGATGAATAATGTGAATACTACATGCAATCTTCTAGAAAATTTTCAAAGACAAAATATTCTTTATCCACAGGTACGAAAGCAACATTTGGTAAAACTTGACAATCACTGTGACGGTTATGGTTTATATCTAGACATCCCCCGAGATCCTCACGCACTCAAGAGGCGGAACTTTTGAGATGGAAGCTTGTAACTGATTCTGGGAGCTCATAGCCGACTTGCTGTCAGGAGGTGGGGTCTGGTAAAAAGTGGAAAGTCGCCATGGGTGTGACCTGGGAAGGTCTATCTCTTGTCCTGGCTCTTCCCTTGGTCTTTTGTTGCTTCCTGCCTGCCCTGCCACAAGTAACTCTCCTCCACCACGCCCCTCTGCCATGCTGCCCTGCCTTAGAGCCTGCTGACTATGGACTGCAATCTCTACACGCTGTAGGCCAAAATAAACCTTTCCGCTTTTAAGTTGTGGGGGTCAGGTATTTTGTCCCAGCAACAAGGAAAGTGACAAAGACAATGACAAATCTTTTAACAAATAGGAATGGAAGGGAATGCGTGGTAGATATAGGGCAAACTCATCTGAGCTAATCATGAACCACCGAAAGCCCTCCTCACACAATCACACAAAACAGGCGCTATTATAACTTCTATTCCACAGAAGACTAAAAGTTCCAGATGATGCAATAAGACAAAAGGCAACAAAAGATAAGGAAATTGAAATGTAAGAAACAAAACCGTCATTATTGGAAAAAGATAAGATTGCTTAAGTAAGGCAACCTCCACTAAAAATATATAAGTAAAAATTATTAAAACTCATAAGACTTTAGACAGATTGCTTAATAAAAAAATCGGCTATATTTTAACGAAAAAAATTAGAAAATTCAATTTTAAGTAAACCATCATTTATCAGAGCAACATAGAATATGATAATTAGAATAAATCTAATGTAGGATGTGCAAGGCCTTTTTGAGGAAAACTGCAAAACTTTATTAAAGGACCATTAAAATAATCAAATAAACAAAGAGGCTAAGTTAATAGAAAGCCTCAGTGCTAGGTAGAGATGGGTTTTCCACATCTGAATTCAATGCAATTCCAAGATATAACCTACTTTTTCATAAATTTTAATAGTTTTCAAATGTATATCAAAAAACGTAAAGATGAGATTAGCAAGGTATATCTAAGGAAGAAGGTGGAGAAAATTTCACTAACAGTAAGTAAGATAACAGTAAGTAAGACTTTTTTAAAAAGTACAGTTGCAAAGAAAATGTGTTATCTATGCAGAAATATACAAATAGGACAAATAAAAATAACTGCTTCAAAACACATAAACAGAGACGTACACTGAAACCCAGAGAGAATCTGATTTATGACATGTTAGAATTGGAAATCAGTAAAGATAGACTTTTTTATAATTGATACTAAAAATGTGAAGAAATAAAATTGAGCCCCTACTTTATACTTATAAAATTACGGCTTTATTTAGAATTCTGGTTCTTACCATATGTTTAAGTTATTTTATACCCAAGACTATGAAAATCATAGTTTAAAAAAATTATTCTTACTTTCCAGATGTTAAAACTGAGAGGCAGAGAAGTCAAGTTACTGGTCCAAGTTGAAATTTGTACAGGGGGTATTTCCTAGGAAAGTAGCAAGAGTTGGGCCTCAAAACTAGGTGGCTTGATATAAACATCCTTGCTTTTAACCCATCACTCAAAATGATCTTTATTAGTCATAGATAGTTTAAACTTTATAGCATTTAGCAAAAAACACCTCCAAAAACCTTCTTGATCCTAAGATACCAAAGCATTTCTAAACAAGATGCAAACAACATGCCCCGTAAAAGAAAAGATAAATTTATTAGGCATAAACTTCAATTCATCAAAGACATTTAAAGAGATTAACATTTGAGTCATGAACTAAAAGAAGATGCCCGGAGCATTTGTGACCAGCAAACAAGTCATATTCAGAATTTTTAAAATTTTTTTGAGACAATAATGAAAACATTTTTTAAATCCCATTGCAATGAACAAAAAATACAACAGGTGTTTCTTGTACAAACATTTCACAAAGAACCAAGAATTGCCAAAATGCTCAAACTATATTTCCACTCATCCATAGTGAGGAAAATTCAAAGTGCAACCAAAATTAAATTCTATTCCCCACCCACTAAATTGATAAATATTGAAGATAGCTAATATGAAATATTAACAAGAATGTAGAGTGATGAAATCTCTATATACTGCTGCTCAGGATATAATTCTGACCAACTGCTTTAGGTACCATTTGCATTATCCAACACACAATGAGAAAAATAGACATATCGGTCTATACAACAGTTCCACTCCTGAGCCATATACAAGAGCCATATAATTTGTGGTAACAAATAATTCTGCCAAGAATATTTGTAACCACAAATTAAATGGCTCTTGGCAGCATTATTTGTAACCACAAATTATACACACACATACACATACAAATATATTTTCAAAAATGGAGCAAATATACAAATTTAAATGTGTTCAATTAAATATCATCTAGCATTAAAAGTAATAAAATAGATTGATATATCAATTTAAATTTAATGAAAAAGAAAACAAATATAAAAGAACACATGCCATGTGATTACATTTCATAAAGGCCAAAACTGAGCAAAACTAAGGGATGCATTACTTAGGGAAATATACAAATATAGCAAAACTAGGCAAAAATGCAAAAGAATGAGAAAAGAATATGAAATTGGTGGTCATGCTTGGGGGAAATGGAGGGATAAGGGTGGTAGAGGGAACACAGACCACTGAGGTACTCTTGATGGTCTTTTTAAAATTGTACCTTGGGTGCCACCATAATTATTTTACTATTATTCTGAGTACTAAGTTCATATGCCAGACACACTTTTAAAAATATATGACCTATATTTAAAGCATATGATTGATATTTAAAAGTTTTTTAAACAGGATTATGGGAAATAATAAAGTCTGGAATGATGCAAACAAAGAACACCTTGAGAGCTCCTCCCCTTTGCACACGCCTTCCTGCGTACTGGGAAGCACAGGAGTAGGCCCACATTTTGCTTTTTCCCTCTCGCATAGTTGGAAATTCTTTTGCTTTCATTTATGTTTTGTTTTTATTAATCACATACTAGCTTTGAATTTTAAAATGAAAGCAAGAATGATTTTTCAGTGGAAATCTTTAGGGTTAAGATAAATTCCTGAGTTTCAAGATACAGTGAGTAAAACACAACGAAGTGCCCTTCAGTAGGTGAATGGATAAACAAACAATGGTGCAGCTATAGGGAATGCTACTAAATTTTAAAAGGCATTGGTAAGTATTGATATGTTCATCAACTCAAGGGCAGAATACTGAGGAAAAGAAACCAGTCTCCAAAGGTTACAAATTGCGTGACTCCATTTCTAGGACATCCTCCTAAAGGCAATTCTACAGTAAATGATGGTGCAGAGAACAGATCACTGGTTACCAGGAGCAAGGGCTGGGGAGGGCTACAGGGTGTTTACAGTAGTGGCTTCATAAATCCATACTTGAAAAATTGTATAACCATACGCTCTCCTACAAATGCACATGTCACTTCTTTGTATAATGGAAGGATGGAAAGGAAGAAGGAAGGAAGGAAGGAAAGAAGGAAGGAAGGAAGGAAGCAAGGAACGAAGGAAGGAAGGGATCTAAGTATCTTTCAATGCAATATGATGTCTTAGATTGGATCCTGAAACAGAATATTGACACTAGTGAATGAATACAAAAACAAAAACAATCCCTGATGATATCCAAAGTTTGCAGTTTCATTAATAGTAACATACTGATTTGAAATTGTTAGTTTTAACAAATATGCTATAGTAACACAAAATGTTAACAGTAGAAAAAAAGGAAAGGAAATATAGAAACTTTTTGTATTACTTTTGTAATTTTTTGAAAATCTGAAATTATTCCACCAAAAGTTTATTTACAGAAAACACAAAGACAAATGTTGATATTATATTTTTTGTTTTAAAAAGTGGAGGGCAGGACATATCTGCATGTTTGTACATCCATATATGTTTCCAGAACAATGCACAAAATGCCAGTTGCTTTGGAAAAGAGGATATGAGTCTCTAGAAAACAAGAGGATGAGAGGTCTTTAATTATGTAAATTTTTTGTATTTCGTACCATGTGGATATATTAACTATTTAAAATGATACTAATTTTTTTTTTTAAATACCAGGTGGGGAATTGACTGGCCAAAGGCAATGTGTCTTTTACACAGCCTGATTGCCTGGGCAGAAATTTCTCATGAACCGATAAGGAAATAGCCTCAGGCTCATTTTGGATGGTTTCTTCCATTCAGTGCAGCAGTCCTACAATTCATAATTAGTCTTTCCTTCCTTCAGTGCTCGTAACACCTTCTAATCATTGAAACCTGTACCATGTACCAGCCGGGGCAGTCCAGAGCGCTGAGGCCGCAGGAATAGAATTTACCTGGGATGGTCCCACTGAGTTACAATTTAAGGACACCAATGGGACTCTGCCTTGTCATAAGATAATGACTGTCTGTCTTTGCACACTGTAGTTTTTCATTGTCCAGCAAAGTCACTAATTTCCTTCTCTGCTTCTGTGAATACCATGGCATCTTCCTGCAGGACTCCTGCAGACAGCTGTCTTTTCTGCAGAAGATGAGAAGAGCAGATTTCTCCCCCTCTGTGCAAATCATTTGCTATCTTTCCCGTATCTAAAAATAATTACCTATTTTGCAATCACCTTAGAAAAAGAAGAGAGAAAAAATTACTGGTAGTTATCACTTAAAGTGGTCTTATTATTCATTTTTTAAATCTTCACTTTTGACAGAGCCAACCATAAGTTTCAAGTGCTCCAAAGGGACTAAATAGCCTTTCAATGCCTCTTCCTTATCTCTGAAAGTGCAATATAAATGAGGCATTTCCTCACTGTGAAGCAGCCCAGACCTGGTACTTCTGTGGGAATTAATTGCACACCCACTGGGAGTTTCACTTAAGGTGACCAGGGAACCAGACTTCATTTCTAGTACTAGGTGTGTTTTGTGGTTCTTTCTCCAGAGGGCTCCTGTCAGGAGCTGACCTGGCCACGCATTGACAAGCCTCAAGGAATGAGCCTTCACAAAGGTTGGATTATGAATGGCACCCCCTAGAGCTGTGGCAAAAGGCAGCCTTTTACCTGTGTTCATTGCCTGAGAACAAATAGTAAATTGATTTATAATCATGCCATCTATGTCTTGCTGTGAATGATGCAAATTGTCCAGATCCTTAATTCAGAAGCACCTGCAAAGACAGAGGCAGTCAGAACAACTGTTCTCAGAAACAGGGAGTTTGCTGCAGCTCACATGGAAGCAGGAGGCACTAAATGATTCTCTGTAAGTACATTCCTTATACCTTTGGTTTCTTTCAAAGATTGCACATCTGTGAAACTCATTTTCTCACTCTGCTTTCGGGATTCCAGGAAGAAGTTATAGAATAACTACGTCTCTGCTAATCCATTGCTCGTGAACAAGGGACAATCGCTTAGATCACCACAAGCTCTTTAGTGATGGTGACAAAGCAGACTTTCCCCAAATCATCTAGGACACAAGAAGCTGTACAAAGCAGAGAAATAGGACAAAAGGTGAATGTGAAAAGTGAGTACAACTTACTATTGGACCAGGACTTTCACTGGACTGTGCTGGAAGCGATACGTTATGGAAGGAAGAACTCTTAAAAGGCTGTACAGCAGACTCCCATAGCCACAGATTCTGCAGCCACAGAGTCAGCCAGCCATGGTTCAAAAAGGGGATGTGGAGAATAAAAAGAATCAGGATGTGTTATGTTCATGCACCAACTCCACGTGTTGAATGTGGTCGTTATTACTGCAAATATGTATGAATAAAAATTTTAAAATTAAATAAGAAAGATACTGAACCAAAAATATTTTGGAAAAAAGTGTGTCTATCCTTAACATGTATAAGTAATCTAGAGATCCTTTTAAAGTGTATGGGAGGGTTGCATAGAATACGCAAATTCTACACCTTTTATATAAAGGACCTGAGCAGCCTCAAATGTTGGTATCCTCAGGGATCTTGTAACCAGTCTCCCAAGATACCAAGGGACAACTGAGTAACATTCAAAGATATAGAGAGAAGAATGAAAGAATACAGTGGTAAAGGATACAAGATTGTTTTAAGGAAAAAGCAGAAGAGCCAATAATTAGCAGCTTGCCTGAGAAAAGCCAGGCTACCTGTGAAGGTACAAATTTAAACTGAAGCCCAAAGGTATCTTGAGATTTAAGTGAAGAAGAACCCTGTACACTTAGTCGCAGGAAGCACAGACAGGTGCCAGCTAATTTAGGCTGAATGTAATCAACGGAAATTACTAGGCAGGCAGGGAAGCTGGAAGACCAGTCTTGGGAGATGGACAGGGAGAATGAGTATCAGAAGCAGAGTCCAGGTTACAGAAGCAAACTGGTTTGAATGATAATCAGCACCATGGAGTTGATCAGGCAATGCTGTTGGAGCTGAGCTCTTAGTCCCACCACTTCACTGCTACTGTGAATATTTGCACAGAAATATCTGTGTTTTGTATCAGTTGTTTAAGAATCACTTCCCAGGTGGACGTGTCCAATTGGCCAAGCCTCTGTTATGTGACCATGTTGTAGGTGCCCAAGGGCAGCCAAAGAGAAAAGCTGACTCTTCCCTTGGACATCTGAGGGGAGAGATGGGGATGTGCCTCACACCAAGACTCTAATCAGGAACCTTCCAGAGAATGAGAGGCGTTGGTTGTGGGACTGCCCAAGCAAATAGTCATCAACCTAACCAATACCCATAAAGGCCTACATTACTGGGTAGGAGAATAGGAGATATGGGCATAAAGCAAGGGTAGACAATTCAAAGAAAAGAGATGGAGAATGAAAAATAAATGTTAGCAAAAGGAGTTGCCAGGGTAAGTCTTAAGTATCTTTCCTGCTACTTAAAAGAAAAGAAAAGAAAATCTTAAAGACAGAGTGTTTTAGCTCAATTCTATCCTGCTTCCCAAAGCAGTGTCTTGACTAATGCATGCATTTAGTGGATTTGATAAAATGTCTCCATAGAAAGCAAGAGGGGCAGTGAAAAGAATCAAACAGAAAAGGAGACACATAAAGGTATAGTCCTGGTGAATCTATACAGTGGGTCAGTCCCACTTCCACACTCTAAAGAGATGGGTAGAACACACCTTAGAATTACTCTCCTGAGCAGTGGAAGAGAGTAGATGGTCTGTGCCAGTCTCTTATTGGCCAAGATTGCCCTTGCATTTGTAAATCCAAGATGGCTTCTTGCAGGAGTGCCACACTGCAGAAGGCAGAGAGGAAGGTGTATTAAGTAGACCTGAGGATATGGCTGCTATGAAAATCTGGTTATTAATACAATAGTTAGGAGTATAATGTACATGAAGAGAATGTGAAGCTGAGCATAAGAAATGTTCCAACACAGTTAGGGATGCAATGTCAAAATATGTATATTGAGACCACAATGTTGAATGCCCATGGTTTCCATATGGCAGGACAGGATTGAGGTCATAAGAGACAATTTATAACACGTTTGCAGTATGGACTTTTCACATCTGTTCAGATAGTTTGTACCATTCATCCTCCGGTGCCAGAGGGTACAGGGGGAAAAGAGGTGTTCTTTAAGGAGATAATTGGAGAAGGAGGAGATCTTGGGATGAAACTCTTTCACTCTTTGTCTTAGTTACTTTTCTCATTGCTGAGACAAAATACCCAACACCCAAAGTTAAAGGAGGAAAAGCTTATTTCAACTCACAGTTTGTAGAGGTTTCAGTCCATAATCAGCTAGCTCCAAGGCAGGGTGGCTTGGCAAAGGGGCATCACAGAGGAGAAACAGTTCATGGCAGACAGAAGACAGCCAAAGCAGGAAACAAGCAACAAACAATAAACCCTTTTCTGTCCCTTAAATTACATCTTTACCTTTAGGGTGGGTAGCACTCACACCCAGGGTGAGGCACCCTTAATCTTACCCAGAACTATGCCAAACTGATTAGTAGACTAATTCAGTAATCACACACCCTTAATCCCAGCATCACACACTCCAGATCCAGCCACTTTCAAAAAGCCTCACCTACGACTGTGTAAGGCTTTGGGGGAACATCTAGACACAGCTATAACACTCTTCTTGAAGGTGGCAGCAGGGAGTTGTTTAGAGATACAGCAACAAATCTCTGGATTGAGGTGGTCCTCTGTTGGCTACTCTCTTTTCCAAAACTCATCCAATCACAATAATGTTTAGAACAGCCTCAAAGAGCTTTCTAACCTCTGGTCATCATGGGCACCACATGCATTTTCATATGAGATGACCCTTTTTTTGATTTCACAAAAACCAAACAGGAGATGCAAAACCAGCAAGTATTTCTTACATCTCTAAAGAAGAATTCTATAAAATCTACCTTACAGCCTAAAATGGAGCTAAAGTCCTGTTTGGAAGCAACTCTTAACCACATCCAGATTTACAAAGAGGTCTGGCAGTGCAGACCTGCACACTTAGGTGGGACATTAAAGAAGACCGAGAGACTGAGTAGAAGGGTCAGAGAAGCAGGCAGAGATTCAGCTAAGGTGAGTTCTTTCAGCCCAGGGAGAGGAGGGCTTCAAGAGTCAGTCAAGAATTAGGGATCTAATTCTTGCTGTAGAATGATCAAAATAACTTATACCATGGTAGTCTCAAAACTGGTATTTCCCCATGACAGGCTTATTTTTGAATAAAATTTGTGCATCTCTACTGCTTTCACATTTAGGGTGAACTCTTTCCCTTGAGTCTCTAAAATGCTGATAGATCTTCCAAATGGGCATCCAGACAATGATTGATAATGTAAATATTGGTTGGAGAGGTACAGCAGACAGCCACCTGTGGAAGCCATGTTGCACAAATATTTAGTCCTGCCAAGGCACTCCCTTTATAAAGCCTTATTTTTCAAGGAGATGGGGAGAAAATGTGACTAGGACTTAAATGGTAATGCAATGGTTCATTTAGGCATGGATTAATTAGAAAGGCAAAGTGTGTGGCTGCCATTGGACCATCTGGTTTAACAGACCTGAGTGCTGTGTTACTACGAAGGAGCAGGGGATTGTGAAATTAGGAGTGGGAGAGGAAGGAGAACAGACAGTCTGAAGGAAAGAACAGATATGGATGAGATTCCCCTTCCTCTGCTTTTGACCAAAGGAATGCAAGGTTCATTAAGCTAAAGTTTTCTCTGTACACATAAAAGCACAATTACTTCATCAAATTATTCAGATTCCGGAAGTGAACAGCTTCCTCAATGACACTTTTCCTCTGAAGATCCCTGGACTGGAAGGTGAAGTCACTGACTGGCAGCAGGCAGTATTCATCAGCTCTGTTAATGACCTGTAAATAATTGCTTTTGACAATAACATTTAACACCAGCAAGAAGGGGAGTTGGAAGAAGGAGCAGAACACAGAATTTGAAATAAGAGCTAGGACACAGTTTGGAGCTTACTTATTATGTCAGATGGGAGCTGGGCCTGGAAAGACGTCCTTAAAGCCTAACACTAATAGCAATCGGCTGTCCAAGTGCCCTTGAAGAACTTGGGAGAGAGAATCAAACCACAGGTAGACGATGAGGATGGGGGTAGCGGTGCCTTGTGGTTTGATCTTGAATGTCCCTCAAAGGCTTGTATGCTATAGGTTTGGCCGCCAGTCTGTTGTGTTCTTGTGAGGTGGGACCCTTTTGGAGGAAACGAAGTTTTGGGGGACATGTCCTTGAAGTGGCTATTGGGACACTGCTGGCCCTTTCTTTTTCTTTACTTCCTGGCACCATGTGGTGAGCCACTTCCTTCAACATGCGCCTCCAACATAATGAATTGCTTTGGACCAGGCTGAAATCAACCAGGACAAGTGACAAAGGACTGAAACCTCTGAGTGAATCAACATTATCTTTTCCTTTTTTTAAATTGATTTTTTCCTCAGGTATTTTGTCCCAACGACACAAATCTATCACTCAGAGGAGCAGATGTAAAGATCGACCATGGTACTGGGTAGAAACAACGTACTGCCTTCATCTCAGGCAGTCTTTGAGCATAGCCCTTCCTCTGTTTCTTCTTTCCTCCTGCCCTCCTTGAGGTCCTGAAGAGCTGACAGTCTTTTCCCTTCAAACTTCCCTTACCCTCCAGGACCCCCATCTATGCATGGAAGAAAGAGGCTTGAGTTTGCTCCAGAGATATTGCTGGTCAGTGTATTTCAAATAAGTTGTTTCTGAGTCTCATTTTTCTCCTTTGGTCATGGGATTCAATAATACTTTCTCTCTCAAAATGATTATGAGACTTGCATGGGCAACAGTTGATAATATCCTTGATAAAGTACCCAGACGACATTCAGTTCTTAGGAAATGTTGATATCCTTGAATTTTTTTCTCACTTGTAAGTCAGAGGCATGCAGTGAAGGTCCGGGGAGACATGGTTGAGAGTGCAGCATAGGGTTTTTTTGGGGTAGAGTAAGCTATTTTTTATGTCTAAATATACGTTAGGTACTTATTTAGGCTATCTGTACGTATTTCCCTGAAATTGGAAAAGGTCGTAGCTGGCAACATGGAATTGACAGGTGGCATGCAAAGACCTGATTAAAAGGTAGAAACAAAGCTAGCACTTTCCTGGCCACCCCCAGTTTGCAGAATGTTCCAGTGGAATACTTCACACTTCCCTGGGTGTGACTCCTACTTACAGGTGACAGGACCTCCAATCCCAGTCCTTCCTTGTCATTTCTGGGAAGTCTTCAGATTGTTCCACATTACTCAAAAATCATTCTGCTATATTCTGTCCCAGACCCCTTACTGATGTTGCTTCCTAAGAATTAGATTTATTCTTGAGAAAATGACTCCCACCCTAATACAGCCATCCTCTTTGGGCCTCCCAAAATCACCAACCCAAATGGTGATTCCTTCTCTTTCCTTCTCACTATACCAGAGACAAAACAAAATATGTTCCAAGAATAAGAGAAAATACCTCCTTACCAATTCCATGTCATATTTTGTCCCACCAGGAGTAGGTCTCAGGTGCACTGGATCCTTGGGAAAATTTTTTTCAGATAAGTCTCTTGTTTGCCACGGCTCCCTCCAAAAGGCGAAACCTCTGTCCAAGATCTGAAAACAGCATCCACATCCCCATCCCTCCCTCATCCCAGCCCCTATATCTTTGTCTTCAAGTACTTAGGAATCAAATTCTTTGGAGGGCTTCAATTCCTTACCCCTCCACACACATACTGTGGAAACCATCCCATGCACAGTAACAATGCAACCAGTTCAAATATCCACACATTACTCAGCTACAACCACAACACATAGACAGCCCCATTCTCGCAGGGAGACTCTCCCTCCGTTAGCCTATTTTCACCCTTGCTTTTAAACTGTCATTCACGTGAAGTGTCTCCCTTCTCTCATGCAGTGACAGCTGGGACGTTCTAAATAAAGCAAAGATAAACCTGTATGTAATTTACTTTCAAAGCAATAGTTACTTGGTGCTCCCTTCTTACTGTTGGCTTCACAGATGACAGATATAGACGATTTAAAATGACTTCATACAGTGATTTGGCATCAGAGGCTCATGGCTGTGTGTGGAGTGGGTACTGCCCAGCTCTGCAATGTAGACTGCCAATTTTCTCCTTCAAGTTCACCCTTTATTTCAGCTGAACCTAGGAAAAGTGAGCTTGTGCCTACTTGACTCAAAAGACTGCTCTATCCTGGACTAGGTAACTTAAGTTAATTGGACTTGAATGATCCCCTATGGAGAGGAAACCAAAGGAAAGTTACAAAATGAAATTTATGAAATTATATCCTTTTATGCAATTACCACTTGTAGCTCTTCGGGTTGAAAATAATAGCTCTGAGTTTAGACACCTCATTGTATTTACATCTTTATTTGCATTCACTCCTTTATCTCAGTTTTTACCTGCTTTACATTTCAGTCCACCATTTATTTTTTGGCAATACTTGCCCTGTGAGAAGGTCTTCTTTAAGGCATCTCCTTTTGAGGTTTCCATGAGGTCATTAAGGTTAAGAACGCCTATCACGTGCCATGTTCTGCATATTTATTTTTCTCTAAGCAATTAATACATTGCTCTTTATGACACCCTCATTTTCAATCATTGAAAGATAATATTTATTTTCTCAAAAAAGAAAGATTCTTATTCAGCCTTTAAGAGGGAAAAAGTTGCCTCTGGAATACTTTTACAATAAAAATAATAGAAAAACCAGATCTGAGATAGGAAAGATAAATGTGCTTATTTGTTTCCCTCTCCAAGACAAAATGCTCTTTAATTTCTTCTGACTCTCAAATGTTATAGTTTGCATCCTTGGACTGTATAAACAATTTCTCAGTTTACTACTGAACCTATACAGAAAAATTTTGTTTTATATTGTGGTAAAATATATATAATATAAAATTTACCATTTCGACCCCCTTTACGTGCACTGTTCAATAGCATTAAGGACATTCACAAAGCCGTTCACCCATCACCACCATCCATCTCCAGAGCTTTGTGATCTTCCCCAACTGAAATTCTACTTCTATTAAACAATGTCCTCTACTCTACCTCTCTAGCCCAACCATGAGCCTTCTGTCTTCTGTCTGTATGAACATGACTATTCTAGAGTCACGCAATATCTGTCCTTGTTTGTCTACATTATTTTTTAAATGACATCTTCTAAATTGAGGGCAACACAAGTAGAAGGAGATAGTTGATATTTTAAAGATGCAGCTCTTGGTTGAAATCCCACCTTGACAGTTCCTCCCCCTGTAAACTCCTAGGGAAAATCCTTTAAACCTGTTTCTGGAGCAGCCTCAAATGATAGAATTACTAAATCTGGGTTGTGTGACTATCACGAGGATTATTATGTCCTCAGCATGGCATGGGATATGGAATGAATACTCAGTGGACACAGTTCTTCTTCCTGCTAGTAAGCCTAAGGAATTTGAGATAAACCCAGATGTCTACCTTACAAAATACTGAAGTCTAAACTTACTGTTTATATGCCTATCCGATACAAACTGAAATGGATTCTCTTCAAAATGGGAATGGATAAGAATATCTTCCTCAAAGTTTATTGTGCTAATAAAATTAAATATGAGAGCCCAATAAAGTCAGTACCAGTTGAACCAATCTCAATCGAAGGTTTCGAGCATGGCATCAGGTCTGGGATCCATATGTTGAAAGTGCCACAGTGTTGGCATCCCCAAGACAAGAAGGAAGAAAAAATGAAGCACAATTCATAGCATAAAAGGCAAGGAGATAGACTCATAAAAAGCTTTGTGTTTCCTGCAATAAAAATACTATTGAATAGAAACATATGTTTTGTAGAATCTTTTATTTTGTTGTTGAAATGAAAGTTAAAGGTCATCTACCCTAGTGTTATTATTTCATACAACTGGTAACAACTCTTGCCCTATAAATCTCCTTTTACACCAGTAGACTATTTATTTTACTGTATCCTGGGTGCAGAGGTGGGAGTGACACCTTATTCTTGCCTTCCAGCCAATGCAGTGAAACTTCCTCTCACACTAACACATTACTATTGCTCTTGAGCTCCATTCTACTTCTGCCATTTCTGAAAGAGCTTGATCCCTAAGAGTGTAGGCTGAGTTTTGCAATCAGCATAACCTAACTTCTCACTTATGGAGTTAAGAGATTTGAAACCTGTTCCTCATGACAGGCAAGAGACATGATATGTGAGGCCTGCAGAAACTTACCTACAACAAAGTTTGCACTACATCCAACCAAGCCAAATATTTAATGTTATATGCATTTAAACATTTAAAATTAATTTACTTATAAAATCACAGAAGAGATGCACATCTAAGTCAGACCTTGGGACAGGAGCTAGGATTTCAGCAGTAGGGTAGATTGAATAATCAAACACCTCCATGGATGTGAGGTCTTAACCTCTGGAACCTGTCAGTGTTACCTCAATCAGAAAACAGTTTTTGCAGATGTCCTTAAAATATTAAGATGCAGAGATTGTCTTGGCCTAGCTGGGCTGGACTTAAATGCAATTACATGTGTCCATACTAGAAGGAGGCTGAAGGAGATCTGACACAGAGAAAAGAAAGTGACATGAGACAGAACACAGAGAGATCTGACAGTGCAACCACAAGAAAAGAAACGATGGAAGACACCAGGAGATGGAAGAGTCAAGACAAGGATTATCCCCTGCATCATCTGATTGAAGTACAGCCGTACAAATACCTTGATTTCTGCCCAGTGGATGTGATACAGGTTTTAGACATCAGCCTTTAGAATTATGAGAGAATAAATTTCTGTTTCTAAAGCCACACATTTATGGTAATATGCTTCAGAGCAATAAGAAACTAATGCAAGCAATATAAAAAGATGGTATGATCTTTCCTCTCATGGATTTTCTCCCTTCCTTCCTTCCTTCCTTCCTTCCTTTCTTCCCTTCTTCCCTCTCACCCTCTTTCTTTCCTGTCTTTCTTTCTTTCTCTCTTTCAATCTTTCTTTTCCTTCTGTCTCTCCTCTTTTTTCTTTCTCTTTCTTTCTTTCTTTTTTGCTCTTTCTTTCTTTCTTTCTTTCTTTCTTTCTTTCTTTTTCTTTCTTTCTTTCTTCCTATACAGTCTTTTGTAGCTCAGGCTGGCCTCAAACTAGCTATGTTGCTCAGGCTGGCCTTAAACTCACAATCCTCCTGCCTAAGCCTCCCAAGTAGTAGTATTACAGACATACACTTCACACATTGCATGGCCCTCTGGTGGATCTTAATGCCTAGGAGAGAAGATAGAAAATTATACAAGTATTGAAAATAACATATGATGGGTACTATGATAGGAAAGGAAGGAATATTTGGAGACCATGTTAGCAGGGGTCCATAACCTAGCACTGGAGGTCAGGAAGAGCCATGCAGAAAGTGCTGAGTGTGAGAATTTATGATCAGAAGTTAATAGCAGTTACGTGAGAGGTGCAAGATCATCATAGAATTGTGTTCCCACACATGCAAGAGGCCATGGAGAAAATCCTACACCATATCCCTGAAAATATCCCAGTATCAGGAACAAATTGAGTGGTAGGGGATGAGGAAGAGAGACAGGTAAAGACCATGTCGTGTGAGCACTTGAAACCATGCCAAGAAATTTTATAAAGATCATCTTAAAAATAATAGGGAGCCACTCAAGGTTTTTAATTCAGAGGATGATGTATCAGTGCAATTTTTAATGGATAATTTTTGTTTAACTAGGAAGAATGACTATACTAAGCCAGAGCAAGACCAATTGGAGAGGCAAGGGCTATAAAAACAAGGCAAATAATAACTGTGACCTGTACCAATGCCAAGGACAAGGACAAAGAGTCTAGAGAGGAGTGAACCCTTGCAGGAGATGTTTAGTTGGTGGAGGTTAGGATTCTGTGGTTGCTTGGCTACAGGATGTGTGAGAAAGCACAGAGGTATAGTGGCTTTGTTTACTAGGTGTACAATGCACATATTTTGTAATAATGAATTTGATTTTGAATGTGTTGAGCTTGACATATTGGTATATATATATACCTATATATATATACATATACATATATATATTCTCTATATAAATATACATCTGTATACAAATATTTGGTCATTGGAAATACAGATATGAAATCGAGAGTGTCCTTCTGGCCTAGAGAGGCAGAAGTAGGATTCTCTGTTTAGGAAGAGAGGAAAGAATGAGGAAAGAGGAAAAGGCCCAGAACAGAAACAAGGGGAACACTCAGTGAATGCCAGTTCCTGCGAAGTACCACTAAGATGACAGGCTCTATTCATCAACCTCTCCATTACTCAAAAACTTCCTAATCCTGGAACAACATCTTTTTCCAAAAAGTTTCTTAAAGAATATGCTTACACAGAGCCTCCCAAATGAATTCCCTTTTTATTCAGTGATACAATAATAAACATGGCAAAAAATAAGAAAATGAACAGAAAGTGGTAGCCACATTCACTGTTCATAAAATTAAAAATAGATATAATGGGTATTACAACCCAGGAGCAACAATATCCACATTAACCGAAGTGACTAATTATTAGCTGCTCGTGCTGTGTTCAGTGTTTGGTTTGGCCTTTTTGGTATAATTGGGAAAAAGATTCTGCGCTGAAGAAGTTTATCTTTGAAACAAAGTTCTTGAGAGTGGAGAGAAGAGAGTAGATTGTTCTGGGCAAGGTGCAGTAGAAGATGAAAGGAGTTGTGTCTCCCACCTGGCCAGGATAGGGGCTGAAGATGTTTGAGGAGACTGCTCAGACAAGGAAACTTGTGATTTGAAATTTGGCAGGTGACAAAGAATTCTCCAGCTAAGAGAAGGACATAAAAGCTTGACGTATAACAAAATAATGATTCAGAGATTTATTTTTCTTTAAAAAATGTACTCGATGACTTCAGAGAGTAGAAAAACAAGTTATGTAGCCAAAATACAAGATAAGAATAGATTCTGAAAGACTTAAATGCCATGCAAAGTGATTTGAGCTCCAGTTACTTATTCCCAACCAGAAAGGAATTGTTTTCTTCTTTGATCCAGGCAAATTGGTGAGTAGTCACAGATAGCATAATCCTCAGTGTGTTGTAGATAGCTTGATTAATTCGCTGTAAGCCATGCTGCATCCCCACAGTGGGCAGTTAAAATAAGTGAGATGGGTTCATGCTACAGGACGAGATTCACTCTTTAGCTAGAAACTTCTTTTTAGTGATGGAACATAACCAAAGGATGAGTGAGATTTCCCAACCCTGAAGTCCTAAGGCCTTCAGACAGCTTCAGGCCCCACTTTTCTAGACCTGCAAAGCCATTCTATGTGACCATAGTAATTCCTTATGAAATTCAGGATTTTTCTGACCTAAGACCTTGCATTACATTTAAAGAACAACAAAAAGTACATTGATGGGGTAAAACTACAACAGTGAAAAGATTTCATTTCACATTTATACGTACATTTATGGTTCTTTCAAAAAATTAACTTTCCTTTTGCAGTGCAAAACCTTTTGTAGCACCTTGGAATCAGGAAAAGTAAGATATCTTTTGTGGTTCCCCAGCTAATTATTTTATCAGCCACCCACCAATACAGCCTCAAGCTTCTATAACATACTTGCTAATCCTTGATTAATATAAACACATTACCCTTATTCTCATAACGATAGATCAGACCATTGTCATGTGTCAAACAATAGAATGTTCATTCTGTTTATCACTGCTTTCTGTCACCGAAAATGTTTCATTTGTCTCTGAGTAAGATATTTTCTTGGAAGTAATTTTATGGCAACACATAGCCATGATCGCTCTTCAAAATGATGAATTTCAAAGGCCAAGACTTGTATGATAAAATTCCATTATATAATTTAATGATTTAGAAGAATGGTTTGACCGTGGCTGAATTTATAGACTCTTTGTGTATTAGGAAGCAGACATGAGCTCAGACTTCACCCGTGATGAACAGGTCCAAGGGCATGAACAGTAACTATTCATACAAGGCCAGGGTCTCCTCGGATCATTCTCTGTTTGGGTCAAGATGTACACAGACTATTGCAAATTCTCTCATCACCTATTAAAAATGTAAATACCACAAGGTGGCCAAACCCATAGCTTAAAAGAAAGAAAGTTTCATGGCTTCTTGCCCTTAGCCCTCAGACCTCTAGTGGTATGATGTAATCCTGGACACAAACTGGTTTTTAATGTGATGTAGGTCAGACTCCAAGCAGACTCTAGAGAGGTCCAAGGGCATAGGCTGTGGGACATCTTTCAGTGGCCATACTTGGTTCAAGAGTGACAACATGGCCACTAGGGCTCTGAAGCTCTGGGTAAGAACTGTAGCCTGGTATAAATAACAGCACCTGAGTTCAAGGGTGTTGCCCTTGGTTTTTAGGAAAGGTCATTTCCCCCTTTTTCACTCATTGATGTCTATTTTCTTTTCTTTCCTGGTAATTCTAGGAACAGAGCAAAAAACAAAGAAACATAACGCTGCATCATCTTAAGCAGCTTATTTTAAAAAGTCAATAAACCAGTTGATACGCTGTATCTATGCAAGGTCAAATGGCAAAAGAGATTGATTTCCTCCACTAAACTGACCAACTTGTGACACACGGCAGCAGAACACGTGGGGAGTTATTTTAAATTTATATAACAGAAAATAATTAAAACATTTATTTTAAATCTTTAAAGAAACCAAAAATATAAAAATCAAAGATCAGCAATCCAAAAAAAGGGAACATCAAAAAAGTCTCTCCAAATGATATTTAGAATAATTTGCCTCCTTATTTTGATGACTTCAACAATAGAAAATATTAGAAAGGCTGAGAAGATGCATGGAGTTTGGACCAAACCAAAAGAAAATGCAGGTAAGGTAAGAGAAAAAATATAAAACAACTGGCATTTATTTCCCAGCAAGTACGTGTCAGGGATTATGCCAGGCACCTCACATCTTACCTTACTTCACATATGCAGTAGTTCTATAAGAGATCAAAAATCGAGTTACAGCAAAGGTAAGATTTACACAGCAATGCACAGATACTTATCGATTTGAGTCAGGATTCAAACACAGGTATGGAAATCACTCTTCCTTTTCAGTGTTTCGGCCTGGTCCCTCCATCATCTGGTCATCTGATTTCTTATCAAGCTCTCCTTGTTGTAAAACCTAACTGAACAGAAATTGCAAATGGTTGTTCTCGTTCAACTTCAGGGCAGAGGCAGAAGAGCTCACTCACGCTGTGGTCAAATGCTGGAGGAGGGAAAGGTATAGAAGGGTGGGATGACAGAGAAGACCCACCAGCGCAAACTCCACTTCTCACCTGTGAGATTACACTTGGCGGCATCCAGCGTGCTCCGCACTGTCCCCCACATGCTCCTCCTTCCCCTTTGACATTTTACAGACAGCATCTTTGAGCTCTTCCCCAAATCCTTTGCTTCCCAGGGAAGCCTCTGTAGAGCACAGCCATTGAGGGCCATAACTAAGGAAAGGGACCACAGAAGTGACTTGCTGGGATTCAAGTCATCCCTGGTGAGCTATGGACTAAAGATACATTTCCCTGCTTACAAAAAAAAAAAAAAAAAAACTTCTTCAAGTATGATAAGAAACATATTTGAACAGATACAGCATATCTGGAGATGAAATAAGATAACTTATTTTAGGAAATATTTCCACAATTTATATATTTATATTTTCCAAAAATGAACCAAGATTTTCATAAAGCAAGATTTATTTAAGCTGAAACAAATATACAACATTAGGAGTATTTGATTCTGGGTTAACAAAAGCACTGATTTTTTTCTAAATTCCATTTATTTTACATTTTCTAAAATGAGTATGTTTCATTTTTAACATGGAAAATCACAAACAAATTTCAGTTTCAAAAGCAATAGGAAAAATAGGAAATTCATTCTGAAAATACTTTCAGGGGATTTTGTGATATATGCACCATGTGATATTGCTTTTAAGATTACCTCTGACATAGATTGAATTACATTGGTCAGTAAATTTTGGCTCAGGGAGGAATCTTCCTCCAGGCTTCTTGGCAGGAATCTTACATGTTCTCACCTTTCCTTGAGAGTCTGGGGCGGGGCTCTTCCTCATTTGTTCCTATCTATCAATTTCTCATATTTGACAGAGATGCCACAGGACAAGAATTCAGCTGCTTCCAACCCAAGCTGCCCTAAGCCATGCAATGTGGCTCTTTCAGTGTAGAAAAATGCCTGACAAAGTCAAGAAGAATCCAAACTGAGGATCAGAGAGTGAATGACCCAGATAGAGATGTAAATATCCGTTATGTCAATTACATATAAATTTTTTTCTTAATTTTAGATTCATAGAGAAATTGTAGGTAGGCTGCAGAGAGTTCCAATATGGCCTATACCCAGTTTTCCCCTATTATTAATCTCTTACATGAAGATAGTATGTTTGCCACAATGAATAAACCAACATCAATACATTGCTATGAACTAAAGTCTATATTATACCCAGATTTCCTCAGTCTTTATTAAATGTCCTTTCCCAGGACCCAGCCAGAGTCCACAGCCCATTTTATCCATCATGTCCCCTAGGCTCTGCTAGGCTGGGACAACTTTTCAGTCAGCTGATAACTTTGTGAAACCTAGAAGAGCTAAGGGGTGTTGATTATTGCTGCTGTTCTAACCTTTCACAAGCTTGGGTATGACTAGATATCCCAGGAAGGTATCTGAATCCCTAACTCGAGTATAAGCTACTAATCTCCTTTCATAATCTAAGCAAATTAGAAAATAAAAGAAGAAATTTGTAACACATGTACAGATGAATAAGTGTCCTTAATTTCCCACAGATGTCTGATAAATTCTACGGAGGTAAAAAGCACATCTGGTTGACATCCAATGCTTTATAACAAGTAGAATTCAAAGCCAGGATCCACCCCCACAGGAGAAAACAGAAATCTGCCAAAATGCCTGATGTGGTAAAGGAAACAGGATACATCATGTCATCTGGCATACGGCACCTAGCATAGTGCCTGGCACATGTTTTGAATGGGTGAATATACACGAATGAACACAGTCCTGGAAGTGACTGTGGATAGGGTCCCATGCAGCAGAACTTCATTTCAAAAGCTGAGATAATTCATACGCAAAGTGAAATCTACCATCAACTCAAAGACATCAACCAAATGCAGAGCACTGTGATTTTATTTATAATTGTATAAAGACATATACCATAGAGTATGAAAGGGTTATGAAATGCTTCTACTTAGAAATCGTGAAGACTTTACTGAGGCATTTAAAATCTTTGAGAGCTAGTTTCCTCGTTCATGTAATGCCGATGGTAACGGTTACTATGTAAATTGCTGAGATAATTAAATAAAATAGTATTTTAGTAGTAAAAAATGTATTTTGTCCCATACAAGAGTATCTGGTGATAAAATATCTTTATCATCATTACCATCATCTTCACTGATTTCATCATCAATGATAGGAAAACCTTCATTGTAATTGCTGCTCAAGTCTCTCTTGTGCCAAAGAAAAACTTCTCTAACTTATTGTTTCTAACCACCACTTGCCTCCAGTATAGAATTTTCACCTCTGGAGCAGCCATGTTGTACCCTGTAAAACATTAGGCAAGTGTCTAACCATCTTAGGGATGCATCTCAAAATGTATCTTCCCTCAAAAGTTGTTATGTGCCCCTTTTAGTGGCCTCTAACACCAAGTTGCTATGGATTCTTTATACAAGTCAATACCACTATTATTTCAGATATTTAATTTTTTTTTTGTCTCTGATCACTTCATAGATTTTCAAGAGCAGGATGGGAAATGTATTCATCTCCTAGCACTGACCACATTGTCTCTACGAGTTTCCTAGGGCTGCTGTTAAAAACAACAGATGGTCCTCCACTTAGGATGATTTGAATTGCGTTACTTTTACTGTATAAGGACGGTTTGGATTTTGCTCTTTTCCCAGACTAAGGATATGAGCCATGATACTCTTTGAATGGCAGCGAGTCCAAGCTCTCAGTCAATCACATGGTCACAATGAGAAGCAACTCATGTTCTACAGTGTTCTATGTTGCTGACCTGTGAAATTGAGTAGGTTAGGTGTATTGAAAGCACTTTGGACTTAATGATATCTTCAACTTACAATGGGTTCACAGAATAACCCCATCATACTTCAAGGACCATCTGTACCACACACTGGATGGCTTGAAGCAACAGAAATATGCTGCCTCACAGTTCTAGAGACTAGAAGTCTAAAACCATGATGTCCTGTCCTACTGCAGTAAGGTCTCGCTGCAATATTGCATTATGACCTCATCTTACCTTACATCTTAACTGCATTTGCAAAGACCTTATTGGATTTCTTTTTATTTTTGTTTTAAAATAACAGCTTTATTGAACTAAAATTTGCATACTATACAATGTGTAAACTTAAAAGTGTACGATTCAGTAGATTTCAGCATACTGACAGATTTTAGCATATTGACATGTACAACCATGACCACAATGAAAACAAAACACTCTCCCCACTAGCTATCAACTCACAATCCCTTCCCCCTAAATCTAGGCAATGACCAAGCTACTCTCTTTCTTCATAGATTCAAACCCAAACCATTGTCTAACACAAAGAAGGTGCTCTGTGATATCCTAATGAAGAACAGATAAAACAACAACTAAATCAGTGAAATCCACACTCCTGGTAATCAGGTACAGACATACAGGTGGTAGCTTGTTCTTCTATAACCACAATTATGCTTTAAAATCCTGTGGTTTCATGGTACTCACAGAATTCTGCCTTTTTAAATCCATGATTAAATAATCACATGCTAAGTCTCACAGTAATTCTCTTCCAGGGCTCTGTATTTGTATCCAATTATGGAAAACCCAAGCCAGGGCCTAAAAGGGATCATTTTAAAACCTTTTTTTTTTTTTTCTTTCTGAGTTAGCTGCTGCATGGAAGGTACTAATTAGATGGGCCTCCATTCACCTGTATAACCTTAATAGCTGGAAGGCAAACCAGTTCTTTGCAACCACATCTAGTGTGTAGGGCAGAAGAAACTGACAATGCTGGAGACAGAGGCTTGTGCTAGCTCTTCTCAGTCCTTAACATTGTAAGATACATCATCTTCACACCTTTTCCCTCACAATAGAGCAAAATGAAAAGAAATACTGTACCGTGCGTCATACAAAAACCAAAGCTTCCTGGTACACTAGATTCTAATTTACACATTTCATTTTCTTCATCTCACTTCAAAATCCCAGAGAGGTAGCAATAACCTCCAAGCTTTGGAAAATGGACTCTCATTAGATGTTTCATTTCTTTGGCCAGATACTTACTGACTTGACACACACAAGCACACACACTCATGACTTTCCTCAAGCCAGCAAGTGAAGAACACAGCCAGCCTGCTTGCTACTCTCTTGTTCTTTAACCTACTTGGCTGGCATGTTATGCTAAATTAGGTTACCTACTTGCAGCCCAAGAAACATGAAGGAAAAAAGAAAAAAATCACCAACATTGGCATTAAAGAAATCATTAAAGCTGCAGGCAACTTAATGCACATTTACTTGTACTTATAAACCAGCAAAGCATAACATTCTAAGCAATGTTTGCAACTCTTCTCCTGCTGAGCCTGAGAAACAAGTGGGGCAGAGGAGGGGAAGGGATGCCAGGGTGTAAAAAAGAAAACACAATTCTGATGTACTGTTTGCACAGAATATGAAATTTTACTGCTTCATGGGATGTTGATTATGTTTCCATCCACTCTGTTAAAAAGGGATTGATTTTGGACCAAAATATCAACAAGAAGCCTAGCTTTATCAGTTTGCCGAGTTGAAAACCAAATAAAATAGATAATTCATTTCCAAAAGGAAGTACAACTTTTAATACCATCATTTGAGAACTAAAACAATAGTCCTCCCCTTTTACTGAACACTGATTTAATGGCAAATTCTAGGCTTATGGTTTGAGGCACAATATTAATTTGCTCCTTTGAAGTAGGCAGTTTTTAAACTCAGGTGAGAAAACTAGAGTTCTGGGCATTTTATTCCATTGTGTGAAATGGTACAGACAGTATAAGTGCCCAATTTCTAATTCATGTTTATGTGATCCAAATGCTCAGGTTCCAAAGAATTTGTCACACAAAATACACATTCCCATGGCTCAATGAGTAAGGAAAGGATGACCACAATAAACAATGCTGCTCAGATAGGAAACAATGGAAGATGCAGAGCAGAGGAAATTCTGCAATAGGTTATGATGAATCTACGTGGGGATGTGGATGCGCCTAAGACGTGTCCCAGTTCTTCCCTCTGGAAAAGGGCCCTTTAGTCTCTTGCTTTTTTTAGTCTTTGGTTTCACGCTTGGTAAATTTCTTCCTTTTCCACTGTCTTCCACAATCCCATCTATAATAGGCGTTAGAGACTCAGCCCTCCATGGGGATAAACATTTTTCTCAATCAGCTTCTTGGTCAAGGGATTTAAGCACTCCAGGGTGCTCTGAATGTGAAGCAATTCATTAGTCCACTGTCACAACAGTGTAATTCACTTAGAAATGTTGGGGCCAGTGAGATAGCTCAGCCGCATAAATGCCTGCCTGGCAAGCACAAGGTCCTGAGTTTGACTCCTGGTACCCACATAAAGTAAAAAAAAAGGGCTGGTGATATCGCTCAGTGGCAGAAGCACCTGCTGGCAAACGAGAGGTCCTGAGGTCGATTCCTGGTATCCACATTAAAAAAAAAAAAAGAAAAGAAATGTAAGAGTCTTTAACCTACTGACTGTAGTCAATTCCATGTGCCAATACTCACACTCATAGCTTTTTTCTGTACATACTTTTATGCTTATTATGTTTCTTTATCACCACTGGGTCTTACTCTCTTTCAATACCAAGTATTATGAATTTTGCTAGACTTTAATGGCAGTGCAACATATTTAGTATCATTAATCTGAGACATTTTGTCTAGATACAAGGTTAAGCGGATGCTACATCTTAATTGGATTTTATTACTGCTACACACCTTAATCACTGATTTGTTCCTTGTTAAAAGATGAAGTCTAAATGGCCCACTTGTAATTTTTTATTTTATGATGTTAGGTTAATATTTTTACTTCTTTCCACCCTACACATTTTTAGTAAGTCTATTTCATTATTTTCTCACTTACAAACTGGCCATTTCTTTTCTGAGCTCATCTCATAGTAACTTGCCAGATACAACCAACAGCACCCAACACGCAATACTGTTTCTAATCTTTTCTGCTAGAGTGACGGCTTCATTAGTTTGATTTGTCCTCAAGTTATCAGGAACAATAATTTTAGGTAACTTTCGCCATTGTGCCAATTACCATTATTATGCCAATGTCTCGAATTTTAGATTTCTGCCCTAGCGATGTCTCATTTCTAAGTGTTCACTGTTCTCCCATTCAGAACTGAGAAATCAGGCCTTGATTCTTGAAGCCTAGTCTTAGAAATGTATGTGTACCACTTGTGTTTTCATTTCAGTAGCCAAACCAAATCTCATAGTCACATCTAAACTCAAAGGATGGGAAAGTAGTCTTACCCTGTGTGTGCTCAAGAAAAGAGCCAGAAATAATTGGTAGGTCCTGCAAATGCCTACAAAACACAAGAAAATTAACAATTCTTTGTTATTATCTAAATTTCAGTTTATTCTGTTTAATTGTTCTATTTGTCTGCACTGACTGTTATAACGTAGTCTTTCAGTACTGTAGCTCCTAATGATTTTTTTTTTTTTTTTTTTTTTTTGTGGGTACCAGGGATCGACCTCAGGACCTCGCACGCCAGCAGGCGCCCATGCCGCTGAGCGATATCACCGGCCCTTTTTTCGTATGTGGGTTCCGGGAGTCGAACTCGGGCCCTCGCGCTTGCCAGGCAGGTGCTTACACAGCTGAGCCATCTCACCGGCCCTCCTAATAATTTTTGATGGCCAGTAGACTAAGTAAGCTCGTTTTGTTCTTATTCTTTGCTGTTCTTGGCACTTTGCATTTTCATGTAACCTTTTAGAGTCCGCTGGCCAATTTCTGCATGAAAAAACAGCTTGCTGGGATTCTGATAAAATTCACATTAAATCTTTAGAACAGCTTAGGGAGAAATAATATATCTACAATATTGAGTTTTTAACTTTATGACTATTTTATATTCTTCCATTTATTTGATTTTCTTTGATTTATCTTAAGTGTATGTTATGTTTTCTCTATATAGTATGCACGTGTTTTGATAGATTTATTTATATTTATTTGCAGAATTGGTTTATGTATCTCAAATTTGTATCTAGCAACCTTTAAAAATTCCCTTAGTAATTCCATTTATATTTAGAGCCCATCAATTATCTTTATATCCAAACCATATGATCTGTAAGGTTTAATTTTTCTTTTTCTTTTCCAATTTTATAATTTTGTTTGATTTTCTTTATTATTGATAGGCCTTCTTGTCCAATGATGAATAGTGATGTCCATAAGGAATACTCTGTCACTTTCTTAGTCTTAGTCTTTATACAATATTTCGACATTGTACAAAGATGATTTTGGTTGTAGGTAACCTCTAAGAAATTAAGGAAGTTCCATTCTACTATCACTTCACCAGTGTTTTATTATAAATTTTATATTGAACTTTATAAAATTATTTTATCTACATCTACTAAGGTGGGTATACAATTTTCCCCCATTTGTGTTAATACAGTAAATTATATTGATTTCAAATATTAAGGCAACTTTGCGTTCCTAGAATTAACTTATTAGTTTTTATGTAATATTATTTTTATATATTTCTGAATTTATTTATTAATACTTTAAAGGATTTTTATGCATTGGTTTGAAAAGTTTGAACCATAATTTTTTTCTTTTAAAATCCTCTTTATGATTTGGTATATGATACATTGAGCTTATTAAATGAAATAGGAAATCTTCCAAACTTTTTTTGTTTTCTAGAAGAGTTGGCAATGTATTAATGGCACTTCTCTATTAAATGTTTGGTAGAATATTCCAAGATTCCAGTGAAGCCCTCTGGTTTGTAATTTTATTAGTGGGAATATTTGAAATGATTCAGTTTCTTCAGTAAATAATACACTATACATACATTCACTTTTGAAGTTGATTTAGTCAAAATGTTCAAATATATTGGAATGTAGTTTATATTTTCTAATGTAGCTTACTTTCCTTCAATGAACTTTATAACAGATATAATTTCTATAATGTTATTCTCCTCTTTTTTATTCCTGATATTGGTTATTGGTGCCTTAACTCCCTGTTTTTCTTGATCATTCTTTTTATAAAGTTATTGATTTGATTGTCTTTTTTAGCACCATCCTTTGCCTTTGTTGACCCTTTATATGATATGCTTGTTTTTTATTTTATCTTATAATTTATTTCTTTTTCTAAATTTAATTTGAAGGCTTTTATCTATATCCTTGAAAAAGATGCTTGGATAAAAAATTGATTTCAGACTTTAAGAAACATATTTTTAATAAAGGATATCCTTTCCTTCTCTCTGGAGATTCAACTGCTTCCCACGATTTCTTATATCATCCACACCGACATGTTTTCTACTTCTACCTGTTATGACTTCCACTTTGATCCATGGGTTATTGGAAGTGTGTTTTTTTAATTTTAAAATGTTGATTATTTTCTTTTTATTAATGGTTTTTAACTTATTTCCACTGTGGTAAGATGAAATCCCCTGAAGGTGTTCAGTTCTTTGTTGTTGTGAGTTGCTTGATGAGTCAACATTGCTTGTTTATTAGTAAACTTTTGCTCTGTTATGAAAAGATGATGTACTTTTGAAGTCATTAGCTGAAGTGCTTTTGTGTATATCAATGAGATTATTTTAAATAATCATTTATGCATATATTCTTTATCCCTGATGACTTTTGTCTTCTGTCCTATCAGTAATTAAGACCACTATGTTCAAATCTTCCAATATGATTATGAATAGTATTTACCCTTTTACTTGTACTTATGAATATATTTTGAAGCTATATGATTAACACCATACAAATTTAAAATGTTTAGAGCTTCCTGTTAAACTTATTATTTTATTATTGACAAATAACACTGATCTTAAAAATGCTTTTATCTTAACATTTATATTATCTGGTTTTAGCATTGTGATAATTGTCTTGATTGGGATTTGAGCAAAGTATTTTTTTCCATCTTTTTTATTTTCTGTATTCTTGGTTGTTTTTTTTTTTGTTTTTTGTTTTTTGTTTTTTTTTTATGTGGGTACTGGGAGTCGAACTCAGGACTTCGTGCTTGCCAGCAAGCACTTGTGCCACTGAGTGATATCACTGGTCCTTTTTTTTTTCCTTTATGTGGATACTGGGTGTCAAACTCAGGACCTCACGCTTGCCAGCAAGCGCTTGTGCCACTGAGCAATATCACTGGCCCTTTTTTTCCTTTATGTGGGTATAGGGAGTAGAACTGAGGACCTTGCGCTTGCCAGGCAGGTGCTTATGCTGCTGAGCTATCTCACCGGCCCCCATTTTCTGTATTCTTAAATCTAATGTGTCTCTTATCATCAACATAACATTATTTTTTAATCTAGTCTAAATTTTTACTTTTTATTTTAAATAGTATTTTCATTTAAGGACAATAATTATATACTTGATTTTATATTTACTGTTTTATTCTTACAATTTGTTGTGTCAACTGCTCTATATTCCTATTTTCTATTTTTTTGCATTTTCCTCTCTACTCTAGATCAGGTGGTTTTATTATTACACAATTTTCCTCTTCTACTCTCTTACTAATTTTATATTATCTTACTGCTATTTTAATAGTTACCTTGGAGATTTAAACAGATACTCTTGGTCACTTAACAGTCTAGTATAAATGAATATTATAATTCTCATTCTAGGGCTGGTGAGGTTGACTCCCAGTACCCACATAAAAAATAAATAAATAAATAAATAAATAAATCTCATTTTATAAGGCAAGAAATTTAGAAAATGTAACCCCATTTGTCTCACCATAATTTGTGTACTATATTATAATTTTGTTTGTATGAACTTTACCCTTCACACAACATGATGTTATTTTTCATTTAAGAAGTTAATATTTGATTAAGATTTTATTGTAAGTTATTCTTTCTTTTGCTCTTTATTCTTTGCTGCATGTCCATGTCTCCTTATGGTATCACTTTCCTTTTGCTTGAGGAGCCCCCCTTCGTATTTTCCTCAGTGAGTCAAGTATTTTTTGTTCCCTATTCCACATGCGCTCAGCCCACCTGTGGTCTCTGCTTCACCTGTGCTGGGCAGTTTTCGTACACACTGACAATATCCCAGCTCCAGGCTTAGCTGTCTCTTCACTTTTCAGGCCCAGCTCTTTTCTAAACTCAAGGGTGTTTTCTCAGCCTACCTGTAGAATAGCTGCAGGGTGTTGCCCTCATCAATTCTCTGTTAGTGTTTTCTTTACATAATTTGAAATAAAGAGATTAGGTAAATGCTATTAGTCTTCATATTCTTCCTTGAATTGATCCTTTTAGCATTATGAAATGTCTTCAGCAATCCTTCTTGCTTTACACTTTACTTAATTGATATTTATTTAACCACACCAGTATTTTTTGGTTTGTATATACATTATTTATCACTTTGTTTTTTTTTTAAATTTGAACTTTTAACTTTATATTTAAACAGTGTTTCTTGGGCTAGTACTGCAGCTCAGTGGCAAAATGCATACTTAGGAAACACAGGCCTTGGGTTTGTTCCCCAGAACCACAAAAGAAAAAAGAAAGGAAAGAAGGAAGGAAGGAAGGAAGGAAGGAAGGAAGGAAGGAAGGAAGACAGGAAGAAAGAAAGAAAGAAAGAAAGAAAGAAAGAAAGAAAGAAAGAAAGAAAGAAAGAAAGAAAGAAAGAAAGAAAGAAAGAAGAAAGAAAGAAAGAAAGAAAGAAAGAAAGAAAGAAAAGAAAAAGAGAAAGAAAAAACTTGAAAATACACTTTATTTCTTATAATTAATTTCATCAGTGAGCTTTCTCATCCCTGGGAAAAAATACCCCATACCTACAACTAAAAGGAGGAGGGGTTTACTTTGGCTCCTAGTTTCAGTCCACAATCCACAGGCACCAAGGTAGGAACAGCATTGTGGAAGGGCATGGTGGCCAGGAAGCAGGAGCGGGGACTTCCACCCGATCATGGCTTTTATCTAGGTGTCCCCCAAAACCTCATGCACTCATAAGTGGGGCTTTTCAGAGCTTGCTGTATCTAGAGTACGTGATACTGGAATTGACGGTGTGGGGTACTAAATTAGTCCACTAATTGGAATTAGCATAGTTCTAGGTGTGCATGAATAGATTCACTGAAGACAGAAGCCCCACCCCGGGTGTGGATGGCACTATCCAAAAGGTTTGTAGCCTGCATAGGATAAAGGGAAAGATGGAAGGCAGGCTCGTTGCCTTCTGCCTGCTGTGGCAGAAGGACTGTTTCTTCTCTATGATGCCCCTCTACCATGCCACCCTGCCTTAAAGTCAGCTGACCATGGACTGAAACCTCTACAAACCATAAGCCAAAACAAACCTTTCTTCCTTTAACTTGTAGGTGTGAAGTATTTTGTCTCAGCAATGATGAAAGTAACTAAGACACATCCTCCCAGTTGATCCACCTCTTCCCACCAGGTCCCCTTTCCTAACAGCACATTCAGCTGATTAATATACTGGTAAGTACAGCGTCCCCACGATCCAATCACTTTCCAAAAGCCCCACCTCTGAATACATGTGCCTTTTGGGAGATGTTGGAGTTCTAAACCCTAATGTAGTATATAGCTGTGTCTTTTTGCTATGCTTTGTGATCCATCACGATATATTTTGAACAAGATTATTTCTCATTTATTCTATTCAGATTTTATTGAGCTACTTAATCCTGAAGTTTGATTTCTTTCTTTTTTTTAACGTGGTACTGGAGATTGAGTCTACAGTGTCCCCTTAAGCTACATGCCAAGCTTTCTTTTTCTTTTTTTATTTTGTGACAGGGTATCTCTAAATTGCTAAATTGTCCAGGCTGGGCTCAAACATGTGAGCCTCCTGCCTCGCCTTCCCAGAGTGCTGAGATTGCAGGCATGAGCCATCACACTGAGTTATGTAGTTTTATTTCTTTTGACACTTTTGAAAAATATTTGACTGTTGTCTTTTTGAATATTAACTTTTCTTTATTCCATTTATTAACTCTTTCTGTAACTCTCAGTAAAAATATTGCATATCTTTTTACAATATTCTTATATCACACTACCTCTCTTTTATGCTTAAACTTTACATCTCTGACTGCATTATAGGTGGTCTCACTGAAATTATCTTCAAGATTACTAATTGTGTCTATAACTGTACTAAATCTGATGTGTAATTTATCAACTTTTTAAATTATTTTAAATTATTTATATTGTCATATATGGAGGTTCTATTTCATTATTTTAAAATCTCTTTTGCTTTAATGTACAGTCCCATGTTCCTTTTCAATGTTTGCATTTGTTTAAACATATACATCATTATTTTATTTTGTGTGTCACAACCTGAAGAACCCTGTGCTATTGTTTCTGTTAGCTTTATCTCATTGTAGTTTATTGATGTATGTGTTTTCTGTGAGCTCTTCATTTTTCTTGAAACTTTGTGGGATTACCTCAAGTTTTAGCTTGGATTCATTTTACTTCAGAGAGCATTTATGATAGATGGAGATTGCACATAGTCGACCATGTTTATAGTATAAAACTAAGCCAACATTTCATGTGTTGGAACATGAACTAGATTTTGGTTTTGACACTCAGGGAAGATTTGTCATTTTTTTTTTTTATTGTTTCTTCCCCTATGTCAACAAGTTCAAGGTGATCAAATAACTTGGATGTCTCCTTCCTGTGAATTTTGTTATTGTCATTTAACCTACCACTAATGTGGAATTTGGGGGCCCAATTTGATTCTAGCATCTTTTATTGGGTTCATCACAGCCTAAAGTCATCATCTGTGTTTGAAGTCACAGATGTATAAAGGGATCGACTTATCCTGGTGATATTAGCAGTCACTGATGATCTCTATTTAGAGTGATACATTCATTAAAATGCACAAAACAGTGGCATTCTTATATTATCATTCCTTCCTCATAATTTTACTATTATATTTCTACAAAGAGAAAAGTCTCCCCTCATGAACTCCACTTAGTTATCATGAAGAGTTACCAGATTTAACAAATGAATGAACCATCAAGAACCAGGATAGCTAGCTATGTATGAATTTCTGGTAAATAACAAATAACATTTTCATATAAGTACGGGGATGGGAACATATTCATATCAAACATTTTTATTGCTTATTTGGGCATTCTGTACTTTATCTGCTGACCCAAACCCTAAAATGCACATTTTTCATATATGAAAAACAGAATAAATGACTGATTCCCTTACTCCATTTGCCAGTTATGACAACAAGGAAAATAATGCATTGACTGGAAATGATGTGGAAGTTTCAACACATGTGTTTTTAAAGGCTACTAAAAATAGAGTATTCCTGAAATGGACATATATTATTTCATTAAAATCATTAAGTTCTGAAAATTTGCTGAATTTCTAGTATGTTAAAATAAATCCTGAAATTAAGTACAAAACTAGAAACAGAAATCTTTAGCAATTAAACCTCAGGATTTTCTTAAGAATTAAATAAAGTCTGCTATAAATATATTTGGAAATCACAATACTGAAAATGTAACACAGAAAACTTAGTGAGTATGGCCAAAGTTGTATATCGGGAGTTAATCCATAGCCTAAGAAACAAAAGTCTTTCAAATTTGTTTGACTACAAACCCATTTTTCTCTACCAGGTAAGTGTATTTATAGAATCGACAGAATTAATGTACATCTATGGAATTAATGTTCTATAATAAAATTATTTCGGCCATTACAGAAGATCAGAGTTGGAGTTTGCTGAGGGAAAGAAGAGTGTGATTTAATAGTGTTTGCTGATAAAAGAGGAACAGACTCCGGATTGGGTGCTTATTGCACAGTGAGAGAATGAACACACCCCCAGTCATACCGGAAGTACTATCCTCTGATACTACTTTCAGCCCTTAGCAGATCCTTATGTGGTGTGTGGCTGAATTCTGACAAATTTAACACCCTTGAGACAGCTAAGAATTACAAGGCGTCATCAGTCCAACAACAGAAAAATACTCAGGATCTTTGTCAAATCCTTCTGCTTGAGCCTTCTGGTAACTTGCTATTTTATGTGGAATAAAAGCTAACATCTTCACCCCCTTCTATGGACCACTGGCATGATCTCCTCTGCCTTACTCATTTGGACCACTATCCTTCTAACCCATCTCCTGCTGTCTCCAGCCCACTCTTTTCCAGGGACTCTCACCTTCTTGCTGTTCCTGAGATATGACCAATGCCCACCTACCTGGGGGCTTTTGCACTAACTAGTCCTTCTTCCTGGAAGAGCCTCTCCATTGATAATCACCTGACTCATGCCCTCAACTCTTTCAAGCTTTTGTTGAAACGCTAACTTTTCAGTAAGGTGTATTATTATTGTAGTATTTAAAACTGAATTTTCTGTCATCCAACACTCCTGATCTCTGCTTCCTGTTCTGATTTTCACTTTCTTATAATATTTACCCTTCTTACCATTCTACATAATTTACTCTTCAGTAGCTATTTTCATTTTCTGCCTCTTCCTGGGGAGAGAAAGCCTATAAGAGCAAAGACTTTTGTCTATCATATCCACCAAAGTATCCCAAGTGCCTAGAAATCCTTGGCACACTGGGAAATAGGCACTCATTTAAAATGTTTATTAAATACATGGCTAATGAGCATTTGGTTGGGATTAAGAAGGGAGGATGAATGAATTAAAGAAACACAAATAGAAAAAGCACACAACATTTTTTTTTCATTTTAGAATCTGTGTCACTTGAGTTAACATGCTCCAGGATCAGGGACAAAGCATGGAAGAGAATTTCACTTCTAAAGCTATCAATGGTGGGGGGAATCTCTAATAGTCTGTTACCACAGGGGATCTCCACAGTCCTATTTTGATAATGGAAATCAGATTTCAATAGCACAGGCATCATCGGCAATTTTCCAGACATAGTGATGTTTCAGACCGACATACTAATTTGATACAAAATAGAAACAAGCCACTATTTGAGCTGATCCTTATTAAATAATATTTCAATACAATTCCTATGGCTCATTTTTTTACAAAACATTTTCCCCACATGTTCCACTTTTCTAAAAGCTTTTCTATTTCTCACTCTCTGATATCTCTCAACAGATTAGAAAACGATGACCCAGGGACTATTACAATTCAAAGAATAAATCAAAATGTCATATGCATCTGAAGTCATCTTGGTAGCCCATCTCTCTTACCGGGCCCTTCATCCCTGGAAATGGAATAGCTAGAGCCGGCCCCACAGGGACCATGTATATCCACGGGTCTCTGATTCACCAGGCTGCTGCTGCTGAGGCCATTAGGTTGCTATGAATAATGTACCAGGTGTATGTCTTCCATTTGCCCTTTTATGAGCATTTTTGGGTGAATAGCAAACTTATTTAACGTCATTTATTTCCTTATTCATTCAAAGTTTGAGAGAAGTATACAGAGTCATTGTATATCCATGCCTCCGACTATGTGATTAGAAAATAAAATAAAAGAGCATCATTTGTGCAAGCAAATGTTACCTCTCTGCTAAAGATTCCCCTCTGAGCACAAGGTGCAGGGCTTTCCTTTGTGTTACATGGGACTCTCGACACTGGGCGCTTGAGCAGCATGCCATCGTGGTAAGGATGATGAAGGACAAGGTGACACTGCGGGAACATAGTAATAAGGCTTGCTCTGTAGAGTCAGTAGTACTGTGTCCCAGCATATATTGGAAATTTTCATTATTTATTTCCTTTAAAAATAGAACAGAAACATACCCCAGAAATTGGTGCTCTTGGGATGATTTTAAATAATACATCACCAACATATCAAGGAGGCCCCAACAAAAAGTCTTTCTTAGGGCTGGAAGAAAGTGGTAAAGAGGATGAGAGGAACATGGAGGTGCATTAAAAAAAATCCCTCCTAGGAGATTCTGAAAAGGGAGGTTAAGTCACAAAGCAAGAAAAGCTCATTGCTCACTGCTTGGAGAACCAACTTCTCCCAGGTCTGTACTTTTCTTTAGTCAGGAAAATAAAAGTGGAGGAAGGAAAGAAACTACAATTGAGCCAGGCCTTGCAGATGTTTTACACTGGTTATTTCACTTACCTGAAAGGTTACCTGTGATATCAGTATAATCATTGACCTCTTTTATTATAGAAAGGACCCAAGGCCGGCTGAGGTTCAGTAACTGGTCCAGGATCACGGAGGTAGCTCAGAAGGGTGCTCACATTTCAATCTTGATCTGTTTGCATCAGATGTGGAGTTTCTTCTTGTTCTTGGGACCACAAACATGGGATCCCTGGAGAGTACGCTAGTGTCCTGCTCTCTGAGCTAACCCTTTCCTTGGGACATAAACCTTAACCACTAGCATAGGAGTCAACATATTAGCTCTGGTTTCCATATGCAGTACTGTCAAAAGCCTCATTGTTTCTGAAAGTTATAGCACATTTCTCATCTTCCTCCTTAGTGAGAAAGCCAAGATGCTTAGACCTAAGTGTTACTTTCATATACACTCACTAGTTTGACCCTTAGGTTTGTCATATTATGTATTTTCCTTTTTGTCTTATATTGACTTCACATATTTTATATTCCTTTCATATTACTCTTAGTATGCTATCTCTCTGAGTGCATTTTTGCACTATATGGTCCTTAATGATGAGGCTCTGGAAATACTGTCAGATGAGGCTTAGATTGAGCTATTCTACTTTCACATGAGCACTCCTGCAAATAACTAAAAGATCAGACAAACACCATATATCACAGCGTAGTCATGAGACAGGTAATGAATAGAAAATACTATCTAATACTTGGATAAACACGGTGATTGTAAGTAGCACACAGTTAATAACAAGTCCTACGTGTGTTCTGCTGTTAAATGCTCCCTTGGCCAGACACCCAGATTGGCATGAGAAAGCTGAGCTGGTGTATGGTTCACATCTATCTCATAATCTTGGAGTGTTTTCTGCAGTTCCTCAGTATAGACCGACTTCTGCTCACTCCCAAACCTAAGTGGAGGGGAAGTGGAGGAGCTCAGTGGCTTAAGCATATCAGCCAAGATAGGACAGTTTATATAGAATTTAGTAGTAAGTAACCCAATTTCTCAGTGGTTTATGCAACAAAGGTTCATTTCTTCCTTACACCACAAGGTTTTCTAGGTTTTCTAGGAGCTCTGTTCCTCATACTTTACTCTTCAACCTAGGCTACAAAGCAGCCACCAATAGTAGGGACACTGCCCACCAATATGGTAGAAGAGAAAGAGTTTCTACCTAGATATGGCATCTGTCCCCTTCTCTCATATTCCATTGGCCCAAACAGATCACATGACCACTACCATCTTCAAAGGAGAGAGGGAGTGCAGTCTTACCAGAGGCTTAAGACAGAAATGGAAGAATGTGGTATTCAGCATTGATGACAGACACCTTGAGCGGTTATTCTTTGTCCTTATCTTTCCTGGCTCACATCAATCTCTTGACTCTTTTTCCTTTTGCTACACTAGTCTTAGGTTCAATCTTAGATTTGTTTGCTAGGACTGCCATAGCAACATATCACAACCTGGTGGCTTAAACAACAGATGTTTACTTTCTCACAGTTCTGGAGGCTGGAAGTCTGACCCCGAGATATCAGTGGGGCTAGTTTCTTCGAGATCTCTCCCATGGGCTTGCAGATGGTCATCTTCTCCATTTTCATGCTGTCTTTCCTGTGTCTGTGTCCTGATCTCTTCTTCCTGTAAGAACACTGCTTGTATTGATAGGGTCCACCACAAGGCCCTCAGTTTAACTTAATCATCTCTTTATGGACTTTATCTCCTTATATGGTTACACACAGATGTACTTGGGTTTAGGATGTCAACATGGAAATTTGGGAAGAATATATTTCCACCCCTCCCTATCCGCTATTCACCATCATTATTTGCTCTCTCCAGGTCAGCATCTGCTTTCTCCCTCTCTAGTCCATTGCACAGTGGCCAGGGAGTTTGTTGCACACATGGCTCGCAAGAATATATGCAGGCATCCATGGTCTAGGTTGGAACTTGGTGAGCAAAGAACACAGGTCTCCCATTCTTCTGCTGTACTGAGAAGGTTGGACTGGGAAAGACTACACATATTGACTTCTTGTATGGAGCAAGTGTGAGAGCAGCTGTGCACCAGGGAAATAAGCAACGTGGTTTATACATCAAGCAGTTTGAGCTTATTTGCCAGATGTTTACAGGAATGCCTAGAAGTGCCACAAGGGTACCAACTGGCAAGCTTGAAAGCCCTTAGTCCTGGGGGAAGGGAGAGCCCTGTTCTAACTGTACTCTGAAGGTATCCATTAGACAATCTATGGCCTACTCTACAGCAGTCTACCAGAAATACAAATCTACTTCCATTCTTCCCAAAACATGCAGAGTTTTCATGTTGCTTATAAAGCCAAACTCCTAACCATGATCCTGAAAGCCCCCCAAAAACTGCTCTCTGTTCACCTCTCCAAACACCTCTCCATTCTCTCTCTTCTGCTCGTTATGGCCCAAACTCACGCATCTCCTTCAACTTCACTGAAGATTCTTCCCTGCTTTAATATCTTTATACACAGTGGTTCCCAGGTCTACACTACACTGTCCATTCTCCAGTATTGCTAATTCCTTCTTATATTTCCAGTTTTGATTTAAATGACATCTCCTTAAAGGGTCCTCTCAAGATCCTCAGAATAATTGATGGAGAAGTCAGACCAGCTCCGTCAATTTGCAAATACCCTCTTTGTTAGACTCATAGTACTTATCATGATTATAATAGTAGTGATATGTACATGCACACATGCAGACATATGCTTGGATGTTACATGATTTTCTCCACATATTTGACTTTCTACAATACTCTAGCATATAACAAAGCACCCGCTAATGTGATAAGCTGAAAAATGTGATGGAAGTTTCTGCTATTGGAATCCTGTTTTTAAAAACTCATAAAATTCTATGCAGATATCAGCTGTTATAAGTCCCATTACTCATCTGAACTATATTTGCCTCAGACCATTTCCAAAATAGGGGTATTCATGCGGAGAAACAAACAAAAAAAAAAAAAAGGCAAGGCTGGGTACAAAGTTCTCCCCCGAAATAACCACTTGCTTAATCCACTGAATATTCCCTGAAGATGGGTCAAGAAGGCTGCTGTGCTATCTGGTGGCTAAAGCACTGATGTCTACACAGCTTCTGCTCAGCCAAATTGAAACCAGGGACCAGCACTGCTGGCATTCCTCAGATGGTGATGGCTGGAAGGAATCTGCAGCTTTACTGAGGGGTTAACAGGGGATTGAGGAAACAGGATGTATAGTGTGCCTTCTTGGTAACATTGCTTCACCAAATTCTCAATCACAGGAGCAACATATTAATGTCCCCATTTCACTAAGTAGGAAACAAAGAAATTATCAGCTTTCCTATTGCTGGGACAAGATACCTGGCAAGCAACTTAAAGGAGAAAATGGTTTATTTGGCTCATGGTTTCAGAGATTTCAGTCCATGGTCAGTCGGTTGCAAAGCAAAAACATCATGGCAAAAGGGTATGGTGGGGCAAAGTTGCTCAGTTCATAACAGCTTGGATACAGAGCCCAGGGGAAGACACCAGAGAGGAAGGGGCCAAGGACGAGATACAGTCACCAAGATCACCTCTCAGGACTTACCCAGACATACCAAAATTGTGCTTTACTAATCCCCTAGGTAGCTTTCTTAACCTAGTCAAGCTGACAATCAAGATTAGCCATCACACTTACCTTAGACTATTCACCCAGGATTTGGAAGATTTAAGACCTAAGCCAAGTTCTACGTGATATGAAAAGTCACTCTTTTTAGTGATTTCCAATTCTTACCATACCTTGATGGTGCTAAGTTTAGAAGTCAACTTCCTGCTTAATATGTCCTTTAAACCCAAGAATTAATCTCTTTCTATTATAAACAGAGAAACTGAAGATAGCAATACTTGCATATGTATAGGCAGGTATACTTAGATGAATGAATGGATGGATGGATGGATGGATGGATGGATGGATGGATGGTTGAATAGAAACCTTTCTGGAAGGTGAAATGAAATGACTCTTTTCATTAAAAAATGAACTCTTTGGCTCCATACCCAATACTTCGACCACTATATTTTGGATTTGAGTGGAGAAAATAATAATATAAAGTCCTTGATCACAAGCTCCATAGTAAGTGGATAGATATTCAGTTCCACAAAAGCTATGCATTTTAATTTCCAAGAGTTGTTGGGAAGGTCAGTTTGCTGAGAGGATCACTGCCATGGGTGATGAGTCCCTTGGATGCTCAAGAAATGTTCATGTTCCTGATGCTACATAATTAGAACTGACATGACAGATATAGATTCACAGGGTAGCACGGATGTCTTGGGCTGTTAGTTTAGAAAATGCCTTAGTCACTTTCTCATTGCTGACAAACAATATGAGACTTCTACAATTTAAAAGAGGAGAGGTTTAGTTTGGCTAAAATTCTGTAGCTGTTTCAATCCATAACCGGATGGCTCCAAGACAGACTGCATGGTAGAGGGGCATGGCAGGGCTGATTAAGGAATGGCAGACAGGAAGTAGTGAGTGAAGGAAAGAGCTGGGGAAGGAGATAAACCCTTCCAGGCAATGCCCAATGAGACATTACCTCTTCCCACCAGGGTCAGCTATAAGCACTCATAATCCAATCACCTTCCAAAAGCCTTGCCTATGAGCAAATGAGGCTTTGGGGGCACATGTAAATATAAACCATAACAGAGGTTAAAAAAATTAAAATAGAGCCAACAAAAACGTCTAAAGCAAGTGAGATACTGAGGTTCTGGGTAATAAGTAATAGGAACCATCTAAGAATGTCCTTTGGGAGATAAAGACAAAGTATAGGAAATTAGAATAGGAAAATTCAATTTGATTTGTGAAGGTTACAATTAAACTGAATCTTAGATGCAAACTAATCTCACATCCTCACTTTAAAAATATGAGGAATGAAGTCCTAAGAAATGAAATTTGTCCCGTATCTCAGTTAAAAATCTCTTTCTGGACAGATAGAGGCTTCTACTGCTTGCAAGTTCTTGGACACCCAAGACATAAAACTATCCTTTTCAAAACTATTCATGGGTGTATAGAAACTTAGGACTCAAAAAGAAAATAGAAGCTACCTAGCTGCCAGCAGAGCTAAGGAAAACTAGGTTTTGAGCCAAAAGAAACATAGAAAAGCAGATCAATAGATACTTGGAGAGACCTGGACAGAGTCAGGGGGATGGAGGGAGGATTGGTCAGAGGAGACTATGAAATGAAAGAGGAGCCATCAAATTCAAGGAACAGTGCTGTGGGACGGGATTCTCCGTAATGACAGATACAAGTACGGACAGTATGTGTCACTTGATTGCACGTGAATCTCTAAATAAGACGTGTCACTAAGCTAAGAGATATTCAACATCAAAACATACTACTTTCTAAATCATCCTTATTTTTATAGGCAACTAACGTTTTCACTTTATAAACTTCTGTTTATACTCTTCTTTCAAGACGCTGGCTCAAAAATTCTGCTGCTGGAGAGGCCTGAGCCATTCAATGTAGGCATGGAGGTCACTGTTTGGTGTTCCCTGTGTGTCATCAAGGTCCTCCAAACCCTTAATCTAACATCACAAATATAACCATCTCACCAGCTGCCAGTGCACATCTCCAGGTTTGTGAGATCACAGAAAAAGTGACATTGAAATCAGTAACTTCTCCTGAATTTCCCAAACTCCTTTTTCTTTAGTACATGTTTAGTTTTAATGCAAGGATGATCTCTTCATACTCTGATCTGCTTTCAACCTTGACAGGCTTACTCCATTCTTGAAGTAAAGAGGCTACAGAAGGAGGAGAAAGAGAGAGAGGAAGGGAGGGGGGAGAAGATGGGAGGAAGAGAAGGGAGAGCAAACTAGAAAGTTTAAGAACAGCTGAGAAATATCTCCCTAGAGAAATGTTTTCAGGAAACTAAGCCAGTTTAAATTTTAAAATGAGGTTAATGCTCTAACACTTGGAATTGAAGGGTTTTCCCAAGAAGACAGGGTTGGACCAAATCCCCACCTTCTCGTTTGTGCAGACGCCACTTCTTCAGGAGGCATCTATTTAGATAGCTATCCACTGCCCACCCTCAGGATGAACTGTACAGCCTCGGGTGTCTGCCTCTTGCTGGTCAGAGAGGACAGGAACGGAAGTTGAGCATAAGTTGTTGATTGAGCTGAACCTCGACCTCTCTTTTAGAAACATAGAACTAAGATGATACCAGCCTTTATCTGTCACCACCTAAATGAAGAAATATTGCTGTGGGTCCTGGAGAAGCCACATTCCACCACCAAAAAGATGTACTAGTATGCAGAGAAGAAGGTTTAAAATGTTGTGCTGAATATCTCACAGAATTAAAGAAAACAATCCTAAAATTCATTTGGAATCAGAAGAGACCTAGAATAGCAAAGGCAATTCTGGGCAACAAAGGCAAGGCAGGGGGCATCACAATCCCCGACTTGAAATTATACTATAAAGCTACTGTGATAAAAACAGTGTGGCATTGGCAAAAAAACAGACCTGAAGATCAATGGAACAGATTAGAAGATGCTGAAACAACCCCAGACATACTAAGCCACCTTATCTTTGACAAAGGTGCCAAACACATTCACTGGAAGAAAGATAGCCTCTTTAATAAATGGTGCTGGAAAAACTGGCTCTACACATGCCAAAGATTAAAACTAGACCCATATCTTTCACCATGCACTAAACTAAATTCAAAATGGATCAGAGATCTAAATATTAAAACACAAACATTAAATCTGCTAGAAGGTAGGATAGGTAAAACCCTTGAAGACATTGGTGTAGGCAAAGACTTTATGAATAAAACCTCAACCGCACAGAAACTATCCCAAAGAATCAACAACTGGGATCTCATCTTATTAAAAAGCTTTTGCACAGCAAGAGAAACCACCAACAGAGTGAAGAGACAACCCACAACGTGGGAAAAAATGTTTGCCAGCTGTTCCTCAGACAAAGGATTACTATCAAGAACATATAAAGAACTCAAAAAAATCAGACCTCCCAAATTTAAAGACCTACTCCAAAAATGGGCATCTGAGATGAATACAAATTTCTCAAATGAAGAAATACTAATGGCAAATAAATATACAAAAAATTGTGCAACATCACTAGTCATTTGAGAGATGCCAATTAAAACAACACTGAGATACCATCTCACCCCAGAAAGAAGGCTATTATTAAGAAATCAACTTATAACAAATGCTGGAGGGGCTGTGGGGAAAAAGGAACCCTTCTTCACTGTTGGTGGGAGTGTCGACTGGTACAGCCACTGTGGAAGTCAGTGTGGAGATTCCTCAAAAAACTAGGGTTGGAGGTCCCATTTGACCCAGCTATTCCCCTTCTGGGTATCTTCCCAGAAGAATTAAAAGCATCGTACCACAGCGATATATGTGCACCCATGTTTATAGCAGCACAATTTGTAATAGCCAGATCTTGGAAACAACCCAAATGCCCATCAACTGAGGAATGGATAAGAAAGATGTGGTATTTTTATACAATGGAGTGCTATTCAGCCATAAAGAAGGATAAACTGGAGATTTTTATAGGTAAATGGATGCAACTTGAGAAAATACTCATAAGTGAAATAAACCGGACGCACATGTGTAAGCATCGTATTGTCTCTCTAGTATGAGAAACTGAAAGAGTAAATAAGATCCAAAATGTAAAATAGACATGGTAAATCAAAAAGAAACTGATCAAAAGGAAAGAGAGACTGGAATAGGGGAATAGGGAAAAGAAAGAAGGGAAAGGAAAAAATTTGTACATATATATAAGATGGTTAAGATAGATACACTACCAATTTTACTTAGTTCATTGAAGAGTAAGGTTTGTGCCAATAATGTTTGGACAATTGAATGCTAACATCTGGTATCCTGAATAACTAACTTAAAGATAATAATACGTAATGCATTAACCATTGTTACCCTCCTATTATGTTGTTTTGAAAATTTGTTCTTTTTTGATTTGTTTTGTTTTTTCTTCCCTTTAAAAATAAAAAAAATAAAATAAAATGTTGTGCTGAAAAAATAATGCATTAAAATTCCCGGAGAGAAACAGAAACAGATACAGAGAAAGGGAAAAGTAGCCAAGAAATAGCAGAAAGTGACACCGTTGACTGAACATTCTGCCACAGGCGGCCTTACTCATACCTGCACTGTTTCCCTTTGGCTCAAACTAAGTTTTACCTTTCTGCCTCTCCCTATGAGATCTTTCTCTACTAAGTTTTAAAATGACAGCTATTCGGTAGGATGAGCTTATCTGTTCTGCCACCAATAGTTCATCCTGGAAAGTTTAGCAAGCAGTGTAGGTAAATACCTTCTTGCATGGTTTCCAACCAGATCATATGCAGCCTGAACTACTAAGTCCATTTCATGTCCAAGCCATGTCATGTTTAATAGTTTCTTCAGGGATTAATTTGGTTGCAGTAACCAAGTTACATCTCCTCTGGGCCAAAAAGGCAACTGTGTGTCTTACAGCACCCCAGAATACTTTGTCTTTCAACTAAAATGAGAACAAAAGGATGTCTTCCCTATGCTTTAATAAGACAGAAGCTATTCTTCTAGTTTATATTTCAATGTAATTAAGATAAAGAAACAGTTGGAAACAGGACACAGTTGGAGTCAAATAAACACCAAGGTTCATTTAGCAACAATTTTTATGCCAACATATTTTCTCTTCAGACTTTGGCTACTCTGTTAGCAAGAAGATAAATACAATATTAGAAATGGATAAAATAAAAAATTTCAAATGTAAGAAAGAAAATAATTATGAATGATCCAATATTACTACAAGTATATTGATATTTTTAAATGGAACTATTTTTGCACTCTTTAATAAATGGGTGTGAATTTCCACCATGATATTATTTAAATCTAAATTGTCCCCCAAAAGTTTCATGAGTTCAGAGATAGAGCTTTTGGAGAATGATTGAATCTTATAGGCTCTGTACTCATCAGTGGATTAATCCATTTGAGTTCATCACTGAATTTGCTACTGGAGCCCTCTTCTTGACCCACTGATGAGTCACTCGGGATTTGCCATTTGACTCTCTCTACCCCCCCACCTCCCTCCCTCTTTCTCTCTCCTCCCTCCCTGCCTGCCATGGAGTGAGCAGCTTTCCTGATCCATACCCTTCTGACATGTCAGTTACGTCTTGGAACCAGCCAAACATGGACTAAACCCTCTGAAACCATGAGGGAAAATAAACCTATCCTCCTCCTTAATTGTACGCATTGGCTATTTTGTCTCAGCAATGGCAAAGTGACTAATACATACATTTACACTCCTTTAGGGTTGTCTAGCACCTGTTTCCTACATAAAATGTGTGTCATACTGTTCAATGCTATCTCCAAATAAAGAAGATAGAAGACTTCTGTGTTTTTCATGAAAATCACTGAGTCACAAAAATAAATCACCAGCATGATCAAAATCCATGGTACAGCTGCTTTTTAGTCCATGCCTCTGTTTTCCTGCATCTTCACGTACCTATTTCTGGTATTCTTATCCACAATGAGTGTGCACATTATATGCAAAATTCACTGAGTACAAATATTTGCAGGTTTTTTTGTTTTAGGCTGAGGTTCCATAGCTTTCATCAGAGTCTTTTAGAATAATCACTGTTCTTATGGTTTAGATCAAAATGCCCCACCCCACAGTCTCATGTGTTCAGTGGTGAGGCTTTCAGACAGTGATTGGATCCCTGGAATGCTAACCTCATCATTGGATACATACACCGATAAGTCCATACCTGAATGGCCTGTTAAGAGGTGCGGCCCAGTTGGAGGTCAGTCAGGGTAGCTCTTGAAGGGTACAACCTGTCCCCGGCCACTTCCTCAATCTCTGGTTCTCTTCATGCTGTTTCCTGGCTGCTAGGAAGTAAGCATCTTTCCACGCTCATGTCCTTCCACCACGATGTTTCTGCCATGAAGCCAACTGACCATGGACTGAAACCTCTGAAACTGTGAACTAAAATAAATCATTCCTCCTTTAAATCGACTTTCTCAGGTATTTTGGTCACAGCCAATAAAAGCTTATTAATACAATTGCCAACTATTACTATTTAGTTAGTATACCTAGGATACTGTTCTGAGAAAACTTTGCATATGTTAATTTATTTAATCCTCACAATAATCCCACAGAGAAGTATCAATGTTATTCTACAAAGAAGGAATCCAAAGCATCAAGAAATTAATAATTCACAAAAAAACAGAAACTAGGTTTATTAGTACTGAAGGCAGAATAGGAAACTCTCTCGTACTTCACCCCAGGTTATGTTTGGAATGATGTGACTTTCCTGGATTGCCGAAAAAAATCTCTGACTATGAATAAGATATCAAGGGCTGGTGAGATGGCTCAGCGGCGTAAGCGCCTGCCTGGCAAGCACGAGGGCCCGAGTTCGACTCCCGGAACCCACATACAAAAAAAGGGTCGGTGATATCGCTCAGCAGCACGGGCGCCTCCTGGCGCACGAGGTCCTGAGGTCGACCCCCGGTACCCACAAAAAAAAAAAAAAAAAAAGAGATATCAAGCCAGGCCTTGGATTTTGGCCTGCCAGGCCAGGTCTCTTGGCAATGATAGGATACTAAAATCTTAGTTTTTCTTTTTCTTCCTTTCTGTTCACAAACACAGGTGCATATACACACAAAGCACTAAGAAACTAAATACTCTTCCCTAAGACAAGGGTATTCATTACTTCTAGTTGTTTCGTGTGTGTGAAGTGATGTATCTACCAGCAACTCGGCCTACTTACCCTACAATTTGGTGCCGTCCATCCCAAAATCTCAACAAGATATAGTCTTGCTCCTACTACTTAAGTGCTTAGAGAACTAAGATTCCCCACCAGCCTTCCAGCCTCTCAAATGGCCCACATTCAAGGGATCAGGACCCCAGGAACCTGTTCAGCTCACTCCAATTATGGCAGTCTGCCTGGAACCCTCTTCACAAGGAGGGCTTGCTCAAAGTGACTGCTGAGAGTCTCATGTTTCTATATGATCTTTTCTAGATTCATATAATGTGAGAACATTTGCACTAGCCTCAGGAATGTAATGAGGCTCAGAGCTAATCTGTGGTGGAGTCCCAATTGTCCTTATATTGCCCCTTTAGGTGTCACAGCACACCAATTGGCGAGGTGGTAAGAAGATGTTAGGTCAATGGATTTTTCAAGTTCCTTTTTCATTTGATAAATCACCTCCCTCAGATCCTTAGCCACATCCACAACAGGTGTGTGTGTGTGTGTGTGTGTGTGTGTGTGAGAGAGAGAGAGACAGAGAGAGATCCCTAGGTTCATCATTTAACTTTTATTTGTAGCTTGGCCAACAGCTGCCTGCGCCTCTGCTTTGCTCCCCTTTGCTCCCCCTTTCACCTCACTAGACTAGGTCAGTTTGCCTCAGTGCTCTTCCTGGCCATCAAACCATCATTCTCCACTCCAACACGAGTGCAGCAAGACAAGCAGCACAGTGTCCTTCCCAAACTGCCGCCATTTTAGATGATACTGTTGCCTTTTTGAAGAAAGGGAGGGGCGCCTGGGAGTGGCTAAGATCAGGAAGGGAGGGATCTGTGCCAACATGCACAGCAAGCTTTCAGCCCTACCCCTCACTGCAACAGCCTTGAAGACGCTACATAAGCAGCACTCTCCAGCCACTTTTTGGGTTTTAGTCTAGGAGGGCTCCCTCCTGTATACTGACTCCCTATGCTGCAGCAAGGCCCTGTTAAAATAAAGGCTGCCTTGGTGTTCCTGTATACCTGTTCATGAGTTCTCAGGTTATGTAGACTCCAAAAATCCTATAAATAAATTTGAGACTTTTTATCCTGAGTAGTGTGGACAGAGTAGTTGTTTTCAAAGAAAAAGCAATAAGCACTCAGAGCTGTTAACAATGAAAATCTCCTGAGACAAATGAAGACGAGCAGTAGAGACCAGCACCTAGTAGAATCAACCCACAGTGTCCAGCACAAGCTACCAGCAGAAGCCAGCAGTCAGCAGCAGCAGAGCCCAGCAGCTGGCTGTCAACTGTTGACATCTTGCTTTACCTGGCATCAAGTGGTGACATCAGGACTGCTAACAGACCTGCACTTTGCCGATTCATGATTTCCCTCTGAATCAAGCAAGAGAACCCTAGGCTGCTTGGCAACAAATGGACCTAAAAGGTATCTGGGACAGTTGCCTCGGTTTTTTATAAATCACATTTTATTTTGATTGCATAATATTCTGCCCTAGTAAAAATCTACAGTTGTATTTGTGACACAAATCAGCAAGATAATTGAGGTTTAAAAAATAAGCTTTGGACCTTGCCAAATCAATCAGTAACTAGCCTCAAGGTATGCTTTGGAATCATTTGTCTGAGTAACTCTAACAAAACAACAAAATCCAAACAGATTGTAGGGATATTAATAAAGAGGTCAAAGTGGGCATATACACGCACCATGAAGCCAACCAAAGCAAAAAATAAAATTAGATGAGAATGAATAAAATCAAGGCACGAGGACTGTAGCTCCAACAAAAGGCAAACATCTCCAGAGTTTCTTGCGTGTCTACTCTATCTTTCCTTCTTTGTTGTGGTATCTATGTAGGTTCTGATTCACTTGTGCTTTCCCTCTCACTCTGTGGCATCAACTCGGTCTTTCCGATTGAAGACAAAATTTAGCAATCACAGATTTGGCTCTTAATGCTCCTTACATGTAGTTTTTACAAACCCTTTGGGCTGTCCAGGCTGTGCTTGTTTCTGGTAACTCCACCATCTGATCTAACTCCCTTGTATCTCAAGAATCACCCCTCCGAGCTGTGTGGTCTGATCGCACTCCTCTGAAGCCACATTCCAGCCCTTAGATTCATAACTTGCCCATGACAGGAAATCTGCTTACAGTATTCTAGACCTTAGGTCCCGGGGAATACATGAATGATTGAGGAGGCAAAGTAAGATTAGGATATGTTCAAATCTAGTATTTGTATTTTGTTTCTCAGTCACAAAGTAATTCTGTTTAGTTCCCCTAAATACTGATTATAATTTTTGGACATTGTGTAAAACTCAGGCTTTTCTAAGGTATAGATAAGGCCTAAAAATATAGAATATTTCACCCCTAATTTAACCATGGCTTCCATAACTATAATGTCTCCCAAAGAACCCTAAGATCAGTTTACATTGCATGTATCTTGAAAGCGGGGCACTGACTCTTTTGTGCCACTTTCTGCTTCAAATCTAGCCCAAGGCATCTTGCCAACTAGTGTTGGAAGCGATATTCCACCACCAGGGATCATTTTGCATGGTCAGGTCTTGAGAAGGAAAACTTGAAACTGCAGAAGCCACTTAGACAAGCAGATCTAATTGGGAGCCCTGAAACGTGGCCAGGTCAACCGGCTTCACATGCCATTCCCAGGGTTCAAGAACATTGGCTTCATTCTCATCCAGCTGGCACCAGCTCCGAGAAGACAGGCTACTTACCCACAAATAAAGGAACAGATTTATTCTTCCTGCCTCTAAAAGAAAGAGCTGCACCTGAATAAACTTGCAAGGTTAGGTTTGTGTGCAGTTTATGAAAACCTTCCCTGACTCCCTCTTGTAACAAAAGCTGAAGACAAATCTAACCCACGTTTTCTGGTTTTGGCCAATACTCTGTGCGGCAGCTCCTTCCACCTACTTCGTTAACTCCATCATCTAGCTGCCCTAACAAGGCCTGCTTCAGTACAGGAAAGAGAAATTTTCACATATCTCTCACTGCATCAACATTAGTTCCTTTTGCACCTGGGATCTCCTTGGGGGCCTCTTAATCAAAGTCTGACTAAGCCTGACCTTGCCTTGGTTTATGAGGGTAATGAAATCACAGCCCCAGTTGGGATGGCTGCAGGTGCACTTGCTTGGCCATTCAGAGCCTTGTTATTTCTGTAATTTGTCACACGCTGTCTCCAGCTTGGGGTTGTACTTTACAACCTAATGAATGCGTTTTCTTATTAAGACAAATATTGTCCATGCCAATCCAATTAAATCTATAAAATTAGCCTGGAAATTTTGGAGAAGTGGGCTGCAACATAGCTGTTTTACTGTCATTATATTTTCCTCTATTGTGAGTTGTTGGACCAGGACTGGTAATGATTTGGGAAGCAAAGAAGCTCATAGGAACAGCACCCAGCTACAGGTCTGAAGACCCGTAGGTTTTATTGCAATTCTGTCATGATCTTGAGCGAGACTCCTCTCTTCCAAGGGCATTTGTCCCTTGGTGACAAAATTAATGGTTTGAACATATTAGTGTGAATAAAACCTTTTCATTTATTGGGTTACCTTTCTGCATACCATGCATCTTCATGAAAATTCTGCAAGGTGGGTGAAATTTTATCCATTGTACAAATTCAATCATTAGGCTTTCAAGAAGACAAACAATTGACCCAAGGTCAAATAGTGAAGATTTTAATATGTCTCCAAAACCCACACATGCACTTCTCAAATTGAAAACCTACACTCTTCGTAGATTATGAATCTCGGTATAAAAATCTGGAGGTAGTTGAAGTTGCAGGCTGAATTTCATCCACAGTTCGGTTACTAACTCAGAGATCAAGATCAGTTTCCCATCTCATTGTACCCACTGCAATATTTCCTGTTCGCTCAATACTCAGACCACTGAAGTTAAAATGCAGTGTGCATCTGAAGTCTTCCAAAGCATATACATGAGAAAGACTAGTATTGTATAGTATAATTTTGTTAAAGAAAAGTAAGTGCTGGTCCCAAATGCAAACTTCATCCTATTGTTAATGGTATCTCCCAAGCTCTAGGGTTTCACCAGGTTTACAGAGCAAATTTTTACTGAAAAATGTGATAAAAATAAATGAAGAGTCAGCAAGAAGTCTTTGTCTGTATTGTTATAAAAATTATATTTTACCAGTGGGTTCCCTACAGCAAATTAAAATTCATTATCTAATGAAATTATAAAACTCTTACTAATGTAGCACACCATTCTTCAACTTTCAGAAAGACTGGAAAAAATAGATTTCTTAGTAATTGTTTGCTCCAAGAGCTGAATTAAAACTGTAAGTTATTGTTACTTGGTAAAAGGAAGTGACCTATTTAGGAGATTTGTCTACTTATGTGAAAACAAAACAAAACAAAAAAATCAAAAATAATTTACTTCCTTTGTTACAACTTTACTATGGTGAATAACACATACAAAAAAATCCACCAAAAAGGTTCAGATCAATGATTTCTAAAACCACCACCCAGGCCAAGAAATAAATAGAATATTGCCAGCTCTACAGAATCCTGCCATACACAAAATGTCCGTAAATGTCTCCTCCCTGCCTTTCAGGACTAACCAGTATATTACTTTTTTACAGTGTCACTTGCTTGTGCTTCCTTATGGCCAACTACCAAAAGCACTATGTTACTGTTTTATTCATTTTATATAAATGGGCTACATATACAGTATATATCCCATTACATCTGACTTCTTTAATAAAAAAGTAGTTATGGTACTTACAATAGTCACATGAGCTGTATTTAGTCTGCTTTCATTACTGTGTAAAATCACATTATACATGCATATACTACATGTAAAATATATCAAATTCAGCATTCTACTGTTAATGAATGTTGGACTTATTTTCAGATTGGACCTTTTAGTGACAATGTCATGGTAAACATTCCTGTCTGTTTCTCTTATGCTTCTAGGTATGTATTTATGTTCTGGGTATATATCTAAAAGTAGAATTTCTGGATCATAGTATTTGTCTACCATAACTTTAACAAACAGTGCCAAAATATTTTCAAAAATGGTTTAACAATTTAATTCCCACTGACAATGTGTGAGAATCTACTGGTTCCACATCCTTTCCAATATGTGATGTTATTAGTCTTTTGTATGTTTACCATCCTAGCAGCTGTGTAGTGATATCTTATTCTTTAATGTGTATTTTCTTGACAACTCAAGAGGTTGGCAAGTTTTCACATATTTGCTGGACATTTGAATGGATACATTCCACCTGAACTATATTTTATATGCGTTTTTGGATAGCGATCACATTTCATTTTTTATGTGGACATCCAACTACTTCAACTGCATTTACTGAAAGGACCATTCATTCTCCACTGTTCTGAAGGGCCACATTGCCCGTATATATGCATATATGCATATATTTTTTTCCCAGGATTTTTTTATATCATTGGCTAAATTGTCTAGACATCTGTCTGTATTAGTCATATTTCCATTACTGTAACAAAAGATAAGAAGTTATCTACTTTAAAAGAGGAAAAGTTTACTTTAGCTCACAATGTCGGAAGTGTCAGCCACGTGGCAAAGCAGTACAGCATGGGGGGAGCATCTGGCAAAGGAAACCTTTTCATCTCATAGAAGCCGAAAAGCAGAAGAGAAGAAAAAGAGGCCAGAGGTCACAGTCCTTTTCAAGGGCACCCCTCAGTGTGTTAGCTTTCTCCCATGTCTTATTTAAAAAAAAAATTTTCATTGGTATATTTTTGTGATACATAATAATGATATTTCTTTGGGGAAATTAATATAGATAGAGACAGAGAGAGAGACAGAGACAGAGACAGTGACAGTGACAGATATATATCTTGATCATTTTTGGTCCTCTTCCTTCCCAAAACTCTCCCTTCTCCATCTTCCCCATCTACAAAAAGTCTCCTCCCTGTTTCCTACTATCTCTCCTTTATTTTGCTCTTTAAGTTGTTTATATTTTGGGTTTCTCATATAAGAAAAGTCATGAGATATTTAACCTTCTGCATCTGATTTGTTTTACTCAGTATTATAGTCTCAAGATTCACCCATTTTCCTATAAAAGATTTAAATGTGTCTTTATTGCTGAATAATACTGTGCTGTGTATATATACCACATTTGCTTTATCCTTTCATTTGTTCACAGGCATTTAGGCTGTTTCCATAATTGAGCTACTGTGCACTGTGCTGCTATAGACATGGGGATCCCTGTATCACTGTAACATGATGATTTTCAGAAGATACCCAGTAGAGGTATAGCTAGGTCAAGTGGAATTTCTACTTTACCTTTCTGCAGAACCTCTGTACTGATCTCTACAGTGGTTGTAACCACTAGTCCCTAAGTTTTTAGAAGTTCCATTCTACCATCTCTCAATAGCATCACAATTTAGAGACCAAGCCTTTAATATATGAGCCTTGGGGGCCACTTGTTCAAATCCTGTCACTACCCTTGCGCCTGTATCATAAAGTCTTATGTACCATATATTTACTATAATCCTTGATATAAGATAGAGAAGTTCTCCTACTTGTTTTTCTTCTTTAAGTATGTTCTGACTATTGTTAGCCCTTTTAAAGAATTGACTTGCCAAAAATGCCATTGAAAAAAACAAACAAAATAAAACTTGGTATAATCTTAAGTGAGAATTGTATTGACCTAGAATCAATGCTTTCTGATTAGTTTAGAGAGTGTTAGAACCTGGCATCTTCTAGTTGCCTGGCATCCTTAATTTCTCTCAATAACATTTTATAGTTTTCTGTATAGAGGTCTTAAATATTATATGTTGGACATATTCCAAGGTATTCATCCTTGGATGCATATAGGTTATATCATTTAAAGATTTTTTTTCCATTTTCTGTTGTTATAATATAGTAATGGATTTTTATATTGACCTTCGGTCTAGTAAATTTGCTAAGCTCAGCTATTAATTTTCTTAAATTCTCTCTTTTTTTTTTTTTGTGGGTACCAGGGGTCGACCTCAGGACCTCACGTGTCAGCAGGAGCCCATGCCACTGAGCGATATCACCGGCCCTTTTTTCATATGTGGGTACCGGGAGTTGAACTCAGGACCTCACGCTTGCCAGGCAGGTGCTTATGCCACTGAGCTATCTCACCAGCACTCTTAAATTCTCTTACCTCATCCATATTCCCCAGAAAGACTGGCAAAAATGCCACAGACCTTTGTGTCTGCAGCTCTGAAAGGAACCCGAACACAGGGTTCCTCTCCCTGGGCTCCATCTTTCTCCAAGTCCAGGGCTCACTGTGATGTCAACTCTTTTCAACAAGCTTTGTTTCTAAGAACATATTGTACTTTTCCTACTTGCCCTTAACCATAAGGTTGAATTGAATTATCTAATATTTTATTGCTAAAATTAACCTCAAAGTTTTCTTACTGGGCACAAAATAATTCAAATGCAAATGAAGCAACATTTTTCCCATTAAACTACTCTTAGAGTTGAATTTTTTCTTAGGTCTCAAAGTTTATTAAAATGGCACATTAGGTAGGTGAAGAACATATTCAAAATATTATCTTCGAGAAAATTTCTGTAATGATTATAGGAGATTAAAAGAAAAAATTATTATTTTTTTTTATTTTAAAGAGAAGAAAAAACAAAACAAATCAAAAGAAGAACAAATTTTCAAAACAATATAATAGGAGGGTAACAATGGTTAATACATTACGTATTACTATCTTTAAGTTAGTTATTCAGGACACCAGACATTAGCATTCAATTGTCCAAACATTATTGGCACAAACCTTACTCTTCAATGAACTAAGTAAAAATGGTTATGTATGTATCTTAAACATCTTATATATATATACAATTTTTTTTCCCTTTCCCTTCTTTCTTTTCCCTATTCCAGTCTCTCTTTCCTTTTTACCAGTTTCTTTTTGATTCACCGTATCTATTGTACATTTTGGATCTTATTTACTCTTTCAGTTTCTCATACTAGAGAGATAATACGATGCTTACACATGTGCTTCTGGTTTATTTCACTTATGAGTATTTTCTCGAGTTGCATCCATTTACCTATAAAAGTCTCCAGTTTATCCTTCTTTATGGCTGAATAGTACTCCATTGTATAAAAATACCACATCTTTCTTATCCATTCCTCAGTTGATGGGCATTTGGGTTGTTTCCAAGATCTGGCTATTACAAATTGTGCTGCTATAAACATGGGTGCACATATATCGCTGTGGTACGATGTTTTTAATTCTTCTGGGAAGATGCCCAGAAGGGGAATAGCTGGGTCAAATGGGACCTCCAACCCTAGTTTTCTGAGGAATCTCCACACTGATTTCCACAGTGGCTGTACCAGTCGACACTCCCACCAACAGTGAAGAAGGGTTCCTTTTTCCCCACAGCCCCTCCAGCATTTGTTATTAGTTGATTTCTTAATAGTAGCCATTCATTCTGGGGTGAGATGGTATCTCAGTGTTGTTTTAATTTGCATCTCTCGAATGACTAGTGATGTTGCACATTTTTTTGTATATTTGTTTGCCATTAGTATTTCTTCATCTGAGAAATGTGTATTCATCTCAGATGCCCATTTTTGGAGTGGGTCTTTAAATTTGGGAGGTCTGATTTTTTTGAGTTCTTTATATGTTCTCGATAGTAATCCTTTGTCTGAGGAACAGCTGGCAAACATTTTTTCCCACATTGTGGGTTGTCTCTTCACTCTGTTGGTGGTTTCTCTTGCTGTGCAAAAGCTTTTTAATAAGATGAGATCCCAGTTATTGATTCTTTGGGATAGTTTCTGTGCGGTTGAGTTTTTATTCATAAAGTCTTTGCCTACACCAATGTCTCCAAGGGTTTTACCTATCCTACCTTCTAGCAGATTTAATGTTTCTGTTTTAATATTTAGATCTCTGATCCATTTTGAATTTAGTTTAGTGCATGGTGAAAGATATGGATCTAGTTTTAATCTTCGGCATGTGTAGAGCCAGTTTTTCCAGCACCATTTATTAAAGAGGCTATCTTTCTTCCAGCGAATGTGTTTCGCACCTTTGTCAAAGATAAGGTGGCTTAGTATGTCTGGGGTTGTTTCAGCATCTTCTAATCTGTTCCATTGATCTTCAGGTCTGTTTTTTTGCCAGTACCACACTGTTTTTATCACAGTAGCTTTATAGTATAATTTCAAGTCGGGGATTGTAATGCCCCCTGCCTTGCTTTTGTTGCCCAGAATTGCCTTTGCTATTCTAGGTCTCTTCTGATTCCAAATGAATTTTAGGATTGTTTTCTCTGATTCTGTGAGATATGCTGTTGGAATTTTGATTGGAATTGCATTAAATCTGTACAACAATTTTGGAAGTATGGCCATCTTCACTATATTGGTTCTTCCTATCCAGGAGCAAGGGATATCTTTCCATTTTCTGATATCCTCTTCAATCTCCTTTTTCAGAGTACTGTAGTTTTCAGTATAGAGGTCTTTTACATCCTTCGTGATGATGATTCCTAGGTATTTCATTTTTTTGGATGTTATTGTGAAAGGTATTGTTTCCCTAATTTCTCTTTCAGTAAGTTTGTTATTTGTGTACAGGAAGGCTATTGACTTTTGAGTATTGACTTTGTATCCAGCTACACTACTGAATTTGGTTATTAAATCTAGCAGTTTTTTAGTGGAGTTTTTGGGGTCTTCTGTGTAGAGTATCATGTCATCTGCAAATAATGATAATTTAACTTCTTCCTTTCCAATCATTATTCCTTTTATTTCTTTCTCTTGTCTAATCGCTCTGGCTAAAGTTTCCAGAACTATGTTGAATAAGAGTGGGGACAGTGGACATCCCTGTCTTGTTCCTGATTTTAGAGGGAAGGCTTTCAGTTTTTGGCCATTTAGTATAATATTGGCTGTTGGTTTGTCATAGATAGCTTTTACCAGATTGAGATAAAGACCCTCTATTCCAATTTTCTGTAGGGTTTTTATCATGAAAAGGTGCTGGACTTTGTCAAAAGCTTTTTCTGCATCTATTGAGATGATCATGATTTTTGTCTTTGGTTCTGTTAATATGGTGTATTACATTTATTGATTTACGTATGTTGAACCATCCCTGCATCCCTGGGATGAATCCAACTTGGTCATGGTGTATAATCTTCTTGATGATTTGTTGGATTCTGTTTGCCAGTATCTTATTAAGGATTTTTGCATCTATGTTCATTAGGGAGATTGGCCTGTAGTTCTCTTTCTTAGTTGGGTCCTGCTCTGGTTTTGGTATCAGGGTAATGCTTGCTTCCAGGAATGAATTTGGGAGTATTGCTTCCCTTTCAATTTCATTGAAAAGTTTGAGAAGTAGGGGCGTTAGGTCTTCTCTAAATTTCTTGTAGAATTCGGCAGTGAATCCATTAGGGCCTGGACTTTTCTTTGTTGGGAGGTTTTTAATTACATCTTCAATTTCATTGGTTGATATTGGTTTATTTAGGATTTTTAAATCTTCTTGATTCAGCTTTGGTAATTCATACGAATCTAGGAATCTGTCCATTTCTTCTGCATTTTCCATCTTAGTAGAATATAAATTTTCAAAATAGGTATAGATGATCTTCTGGATTTCTGCAGGGTCCGTCGTGATATCACCCTTTCCATTTTCAATTGCATGGATTTGAGTCTTTTCTTTTCTTTTTTTAATAAGGTTGGATAAGGGTTTGTCAATCTTATTTATTCTTTCAAAGAACCAACTTTTTGCTTCATTGATTCTTTGTATTGTTTTTTTATTCTCCAATACGTTAATCTCTGCTCTGATCTTTATAATTTCCTCCCTTGTACGGGCTTTTGGCTTAACCTGCTCTTCTTTTTCTAGAAGCTCGAGGTTCACCCTTAAGTTGTTTATTTGCACTTGCTCTATTTTCCTGATATAAGTATTTAATGCTATAAATTTCCCTCTTAGGACTGCTTTCATTGTATCCCATAAGTTCCGGTATGTTGTACTGTCATTATCATTCAGTTGTAGAAAGTGACTAATTTCTTCTTTAATTTCATCTGTGACCCATTGGTTGTTCAGGAGGATGCTGTTTAATTTCCATGTGTTTAGGGAGTTTTTGTAATTTCTTTTGCCATTGATTTCCAATTTCATTGCACTATGGTCTGATAATATGCATGGGATAATTTCAATTCCTTTGCATTTACTTAAGCAGGTTTTATGAGCTAGTATGTGGTCTATTTTGCAGAACGTCCCATGTGCAGCTGAGAAAAATGTGTATTCTGATGTTGTGGGATGGAACACTCTGTAGACATCTACTAAGTCCATTTGTTCCAAAGTTTGGTTCAGTTCTACTATTTCATTATTGATTTTCTGTCCAGTTGATCTATCTTTTTGTGACAGTGGAGTATTGACATCTCCCAATATAATTGTATTAGTGCTTATTTGATTTTTCATGTCCTTTAGTACTTGTTTTATATAGCTGGGTGCATTGGTATTTGACGCATATATATTTATGATCGTTATCTCTTCCTCTTGGATTGTTCCCTTTACAAGGATGTAATGACCGTCTTTATCTCTCTGAATCCTTCTTGGCTTGAAGTTCACTTTGTCTGCAAAAAGAATAGCTACCCCTGCTTTTTTCTGGGTTCCTGTGGCATGGAGTATTGTTTTCCATCCTTTGACTTTCAGTCTATGAATTTCTTTCTGAATTAAATGTGTTTCTTGTATACAGCATATTGTTGGATCTTGCTTCTTGATCCATTTCGCCAGTCTGTGCCTTTTGATTGGTGAATTGAGACCGTTAACATTGATGGTTAAAACTGATATGTATTGACTTGTCATGATATTTTCCTGTTGTTGGTTCCCACTCTTTGTTTTTCCGCTTTCCGGCTATTTAATTATTTGCCCTGCCTGGTGGATTCCTTCTGTTGGGGTTCCTATCTCTTTCTAGAATGTCCTTCAGAACGTTTTGGAGTGCTGGTTTGGTGGTCATAAATTTTCTCAGATGTTCTTTGTCATGAAAGTATTTTATTTCTCCATCAATTTTGAAAGATAGTTTTGCAGGGTACATCAATCTGGGTTGAAAATTATTTTCCTTTAGAGCTTGAAATACATCATTCCAAGCTCTTCTTGAATTGAGGGTTTGTGCTGAAAAGTCAGCTGTGATTCTGATGGGTTTTCCTTCATAGGTGATTTGTCTCTTCTCCCTAACAGCTTTTAAGATTCTGCCCTTCTGTTGAATTTCTGGGATCTTGACTATAATATGTCTGGCTGAAGTTTTTTTTGATCATGTCTAGTTGGTGTTCTAAAAGCTTCACTTATAGGGGTGTCAAATTCCTTTTCTCTTCCAGGAAAGTTCTCCCTGATTATGTCTTTGAACAAGGTTTTAATGTCGTTGATGCTATCTCCTGCTTTTTCATTTATTCCAATTATTCTTAAGTTGTTTATCTTTGAGTCATCTAGCAGCTGCTGAATTGATTTTTCATGGTCCCTTGCTATTTTTAAGAATTTTTCCATTTCGTGATCACTAATTGCAACCCTGTCTTCTATATCTGAGATCCTGTCCTCACATTGGCTTATTCTGCTACAAATACTTTCAATGGAATTTTTTATCTCTTGGATATCTGCTTGAATCTGCCTTATGGATTCCATTTCTTTCCTATGCTGAGCGTTCATGGTTTCTATAGTTTTCTTAAGTTCATCTATTTTTTTGTCTGTATCAGCTATAGTGTCCTTAAGCATGGTCTTCATTGTAGACATTATCTCTGCAGTTATCTGTGAGATTATTTCTGTTTTAATTTTTTCCAGAACCTCATTCAGTTGCTTTGTTGTTACCACTTCAGATAGGCCAGGTGGGTGGCTTTCGGATTGTCCCACCTCGTTGCTCCCTAGGTTTGCCTTTGGTGAATTGGATGTGTGGGGTTGCATCTTGTTTAAGTGTCGTCTCATTTTTTCTTTCTTTAATTCCTGGGGTGATGTTTGCAAATTACCTATAGTAGGTTACTTTATTGCTAGTGTTTAAGATCTTTAGAAGATGACTACTTCTCTGCAGTATCTTCCAAGTGGAGCTTGCTTTTAGGTTTTGAGCTTTCTGCCAGATCCTACCTCTTCAATTCGTTGGGTATGCGAAGTTGCTACCTGTTTGGCCCAGTCCTTGATTCTTTGGTACTGTGCCACTGTATTTTCTGTGTCCCTTAGTCAATCTCAATCATGAAATATCAGGAAGGAAAGATGTTTAGAACAATTATTTCACATTTGGCTATAATGTTAACTAAAGCATCAAACACAGCCTAAAAAATGACAGACTGAGCTAACCAGTTATTTACCACTTTTAGCTGTATAGAGTTGCGGTTATATAACAAAATCTAAAACACACCAGAAAAATTATATGCAGTATACAAGTCCTATGTATGTCAATTTTTCCCTGAGGAGTTTAAATTTAAAATGAGTTAAGGAGGAAATAGAGTATTGGGAGAAGAGGAAGGAATTAGATGTAAGGTTAGAGGACCAAGAGGGATCCCACTAAAATTGGGACACTACTGCAGAGGACAGGTGGTAAAAAGAGAAGGAAGGGATAAAAGGAAGAACAGATCACAACCACAATCACAAAGAAGTTAGAATCGCTGTTTGCACTCATATAAAAAACCAGAGAGAATAATGAAGGAAAGAGCAAATACACATACAGAAACAAAAACGAAGATAAAAACAATAAAACAGACAGATCAAAAATAAAACCCCACCAAAAAACAAAACAAAACAAAACAAAAACAAAAAAACCCTTCGCCAGAACAAAAAACAAATCAGTGAGAATAAAAATAAAATAAAATAAAAAATGAAAAAAAAAAAATAAAAAGAATCAGTTCCAGGTGTTGACTCTGTTGTAGGCAGGTACCTTGTGGTGACAGAGTCCTGTTCTGTGCAGGTCCGTCCCAGTAAGCCAGGAGCGCCCTCTGGCGGGTGGTGAGCAGAGGCGCGTACTTTCAGGCAGAGACCAGTCTAGCTCGCCTCCGTTCTCAGCGCCCTTTCACGATCCCTGGGCCTGAGAGGCTCAGCACACTGTCCGGAGCGTGGGTTCCCTGCACTGGTTCCCGCCGCTCTGGTTTTTTGCCACGCCCCCCACAATGGCGCCGGGCCAGTCGCTCTCTGGCGCAGGACAGGTGTGGCTGAGAGTCCAGTCTCGTTCGCCTGCTGACCTCAGCACACTTTCGTGGGCCTGAGAGGCCCCGTGCTGCCCTGTCCGGAGCACAAGTTCCCAGAGCAGTTTCCGAGCCACTCTGAGTTTCGCCACACCCCCCACAATGGCGCCTGGCCGGTCGCTCTCTGGCGTGGGGCAGCTGTGGCTGAGAGACACTCACCGCCGGTCAGCGCCGTTCTCCACCGCTCCCCTGCCCCGCCGCTGTCTCAGGATCCTCCGTGGGGGCTTCCTGGGCACCAGCTGCCACCGTGTGTCCGTAGAATTGAGCCTCCGTGGCGCTGCAACTCCCGGGATAGTAGAAGGTGCGCGCATGCAGCCTGCTCCTTCTTTCCTTCTTCTTTGTTGGAAGTCGCCCGTCACTGGTGCCGGGGGTCCCAGATTGCGCTTCAGAACTTTTCTGGGTTTCGGGGAGGCATCTCCCCCCCTCCTGCGCTTTCCAGGTCGCTATATTCCCGTGTTCCAATAGTAACTTTTAGAGAGAGTTTCGCTGCCTGCTTCTTACTCATCCGCCATCTTGAGGTTCTCTCCCCGAAAAAATTATTATGAAAAAAGAAAAATCACTTTTTCCTATCTTGTGACACAGGTATTATTTTACTGAATAAAAATGTAATAGTACTATTAATAAAAACTGCTAACATCAACTAATGAGTAATTATTTGTTCCAAATTAAAACTACTATGTATTGGGCCGGTGAGACGGCTCAGTGGCTTAAGCGCCTGCCTTGCAAGCGCGAAGACCCGAGTTCGACTCCCGGAACCCACATACGAAAAAGGGGCCGGTGATGTCGCTCAGCGGCACGGGTGCCTGTTGGTGCGCGAGGTCCTGAGGTCATCCCCCCGGTGCCCACAAAAAAAAAAAAAAAAAAAAAAAAAAACTACTATGTATTACCCAAAGTATAAATGAATTAAAGAGCAAAGTAAAAGATAGATAACAAGAAATCAGGAGATAGATCTTTTGAAAATGGAAAGGGGACCAAGAAGTGGAGGGAGGGGGAAGGTGGGAGGGGAAGGGTACATAAAACAATGTGTTATCTACATGTACTATTCCCCATAACAAATGTAATCATTATGTATTGCAAACACATATTAATAAAAATAAATTCAATATTAAAAAACCACTCTTCATATGTATGGAAGTAGAGGTCAATTATTCAAAAGCTCTCTATCTCTCTTTCTCACTTTCTCTTTCTCTCTCTCTCTCTCTCTCTCTCTCTCCCTCTTGCTCTCCCTCTCGCTCCCTTTCTCTATCTCTCTTTCTCCCTCCATATATACAAAGTTTAGCTTTGTTTGTTTGAGCCAACTAAGAATTTGGCTCAATTTTACTTCTTAAAAGTATTCACTTTTATCCCTTGTAGTTATCCCAAATGACCACATTGTTGTTATAGAAACAACAGAGTAATCCAATAACATATAAAAACATACTCAATGGATTAGGAGGCGTTTTAGTATATTTATTTTCCATTATGACTTAGGTCATTTGAATCAGATGTTCAACATCAAAAGGTCATTTCAATTTATGAGATTATTTCTGAAAATTATAGTAATTACACAAGTTAGATTTTACCTTGAAAAATTTTATAGCAATTGAAGTTTACTAACACATGTAGATAGATCCTGAAATGCTCAAATATAGCTGGTCTCCCTGAGCAAAGGAGCAAAGGAAATATTTACAAGAGACATTTCTGAAATGAGAAATTTTCAAAAATTGTTCCTTTTTCATTCCTTACTACAATAAGACATTTAAAGGTGTAAAAGTAATGTGTTACAGAGTTATGATTTGATTACTGACAAAGAAGAGTTTAGTAGGCCTTGAAAATCAAATAAATTTTAGTATATCAGCTTATGTTGAAAGAGTTGAAATAAAAGGAAACTGCATAAGGAATAAAAGAAGAAATAGAAAGGATCACTAATTGGGAGAAAGTAGAGACATGGAAGGACTAAGAGTCCTGATGGAGTTGAAGAATGGCTACAAAAGAGAAAATTACACAAAAGATGGGGTACCAGAGGAGATGTGGTCAGACCATGGGGTCACTGAATGTTGCCTAAGGATGGAGGCAGCTGTGGATGACAGCCAGGTCCAAGGTGTACCCCAGGTAAATGTGAAGTGGGGGAGGTCCAATAAATGAAAACCACTGTGCAAATGTCTATTTGGAAACTTAAATAGCATGAGATCATGGCAGGGTTGGTGTGGGCCTGGGAGGAAATTGAGTTTAGTAGGTCTTTAATGCTAGAAAACAAGAAAGCTAGGAAGAAACAGGTACACCTCAATAACACAAGCCTCAGAAAATTAGCTCAGGTTTTGTTTATATGTTGTAAGGATATTTCTCAGTAAAATAAAAGGGATCCAAAATTTAGGCAAGCCACAATCTCAAAGTGAAATGCAATCTGGTCAAAAATAACTTTCTTCCACAATGGCATGGAAGAAGAGATGTTCAGCAACCTGTTCACATCAAGAAAACCTACACAAGATGCCTGTACACCACAGTAGCTGGGCCAACTGCACCAGGCCACCTCACATGTCAGGAGTAAAGTGAAATAAATACCATGTCCTGAAGTAAACATGTCCATTTCACATACATGTTAAACTGGATTTTCAAATGCTTAGTTGAGTCAGAAATGTATAAACAGAAGTGTTATCTAGGCAAATTGGCTGCTTGTACAGATGGGTCCTCGCAGGGCAGAACTGCTTTAGCAATATCATTATTCTTTCGGGAATACTCGTGATGTATCCACCACATGGCTGGCCCTGGGCTAGGTAGACACTGGGGATGCAAGTGTGTTTACCCTGTAGTGGGGTGTTGGGGAAGGTTCTATGCTTTGCTGGAAGTCAGCATTGCAGTCCCTTTTAAGTCTCTCACAAGTACATCACAAATTAGCATTTGTTAATTAGAAGGATGGTTAATGAACATGGAACCTAAGAAGGAAGTGGAAGTATTAAGAGTCTTCTATCTAATACTGACATTGATCAACTACAGTCCACAAACCAAATCTAGCCTGCTACCTGTTTTTGCAGAGTCAGCAAGCTAAATGTAAAGACAATTGGCCTTCTGAGAACAGGTACCTGATTTTGCTTCTTGATCTGTAAAGCCAAGAAAATATTTACTATCTGACCTTTGAAAAAACACCGCCTACCCTGGTGGAAGCCATAGTGAAACTCTGTGAAGTGTCCCTGTTCTCTGTCTCCTAGTTTCAGACTCCCGGACTTGCACAAGATCGTATGAATAGTGCCACCAAACCCTGGATGTGATTCTTTCCTCTGCAGAGCACCACATGCAAACTTCTGCATCTGTTTTGTCACTTAGTTATTCTTCAGTTTATAATAAAGCTATTAGTTGCCAGACAGTTTTCCTTCTGCAATTTAGTTTTCAGTAGATTTCCAGGCTACCACTCTGATTTTTCAGACCTTACAAACACCCTGTTCTTTCAGGCGGTTTCTGTGGATCCTGCCTCTCCTGTATTATACACAACTGAACAACCATTTGGCGTAAAAAACTAACTAGTAAATATTTTAGTCTTTTCAGGCCTGAGAACCTCTGTCAAAACCACAAATTGCTGCCCCTGCAATATGAAAGCAGCAACAGAAAATTTGAAAGTAGATGGACTAGGGTGTGCTCCAGGAAAACTTTATTTACTAAAACCAGAAGGTAAGTTGGATTTGGCCAGTGGGTCATAATTTGTCAAACCCTGATATAATTTGTTCTTAGACGTACAAGTCAAGCTTGAAAAATAACTATGCAGAAATTTCATTTCCTATTATAACCATTTTACAAATGGGGAAATAGTGCTGCATTTTCTTACCTGTAAATGTGTTTTGTTTTCAAATAATCCAATCAATCAATAGTTGGGGGGTATGACTCATCAAATTAGCAGAGATAAGTTGAACCTCAAAACTGAATTTTTTTTTCTTTTTTGAGACAGGATCTCACTATGTAGTTCAGGCTGGTCTTGAACTCCTGCCTCAGCCTCCCAAGTGCTGGGATTACAGGCGTGGGCCATCATGTCTGGCTTCAAAACTGAATTTTAATTTTGAATTTTCCCAGTGACTACAGTGACATTAAACTTAATCCCAATGAGGTTTACTGAGCTCATGAATGTCTGATCACAGATCTGAGCAAGCAGCTCTCCATACCTGTATTTTAGCCGCCTCCTCAGCATCTCAGTCTAGAAAGGCAGTCTTTGTTTAAGACAGTTCATGTTTTCTCGGTGGCTTTTAGCTTATTGTCTGCGGGTGTCTTTCTACCTGGATACCAGGTTAGGATGCTTCCTAGTGCTGTTCCTTGTGGGCACCAATTCTCAATACTTAAACAAATGGGTCACGAGACCAAAATGAGGGCAGTAAAATCTTCCAAGACACACTGCCTTCTGACAGACAAGCTGAAATGAAAACCATTTCAGACCCTACTTTCAGCGGAAGAATGATTTCTGTGTTTCTACTCATTAAAGTGGAAATTATAATAGATAGCATTCTGTCCTACCATTCATGAGATTTAACTCTTCAGAGGTCGTCGTAGATACACCCTATTAAATAATGCAAGCCAGACAACGCTGACTTAATAAAACCAAAATGTCACTTTGGGTTTGAATTGATTTTCTTATTTGAGAAGCTCTTAGGCTTGCAAATCAGAGCTGCCTTGAATTCGCACGTCTGGAGGAGGTTGACTTTCCCAGGGTTAGTTTAAAAAATGCAGATTGATGGGAAAGGTTTGTGTTGGGTCAGGATCGAATGGCCTTCTCTTGGGGGGTTGAATTATTCATGAGCATCCATGTGTTTTGTGTTTCTTGCCTGACACTATAGAAGGTGGAGACAGGAGGAGAATGTAGCCAGCTGCAAACAGATTGTCTTCTTGAACAAGGTTAGCAGTTAGAAGAGGGCGGGGCTGTATAAGGGTGGGGGCTGGATCTAATTTTACAGGAATTTGGATCAATAAACCTTGAAACTAAACAACTGGCCAACAGCTGATGACACTGAAGTTTTATGCTATCTACAGTTCATTTTTGAGCAGCTGTGTGCTTTGTATGCAAAGGTAAGAAACCGTAAAACCGATTGCCTATCTTCTGATTGTGAATATAGCCATCTTTAGCTGCCTCCTGCAATGACCTTGATGTTGGGTGACTACCCAGATGTGTAAATGTGCATCTATCATGGTGATAGGACCCAAGAGAGCCTCCATCACCCTGGCCCATCCTCCTCTGAATTCTGCGATTTGACTACACCCTTTATCATTTCCGAGTAACAGATTCTTCTTCTATTAAATAAAGATTTTCAGGCCTCTTAAATATTTTTTAGATGCATGGTCTTTTCTTCAAATAAAGCATTCTTTGCAAGCCACACACATAAAATAGATAAAAACGCATAAAACACATAAAATTTCTATTTGGACTGAAGTGGGAATAGGGGCAGGGGCAGGAAAGGAAAGGAAATGCCAAACCTGTCATTCTTCCAACTTCATAGAACTGGGAATTTCACTTCTGTGCATACCCAGTGCTCTATGTAGAGCAGTTAGAAGTGGGAATGAAGAGTGATAGAAAATGAATAGAAGAAAACATCCGTGGAGTAATGCTAGGGTATTGAATCCAGAGTGCTACAGCTAAAACTAAGGTAATAACTTAGAAGAAAAATCAGACCTATGAGTTTACAATCACATCTACGACCCAGAGGCAGAGTGTCTTCATTCTTATTTTCCTTATCATATGAATATCTGCAAAGATCCAGCTGGTTCCCCCACAGCTAATGGTCATCATTATAGAGATGAGTTCTAGAGTGAAAGCAAAGTTGTCTTTTGCCATCTGCGTCTTTATTGTGTCCTCAGCTCTGGACGCTATAACAATTTGATAATTTTTCCTGTCTAACAAAAAAGAAAATACACCACCTTTTACCAGAATGCAAATTTCATCTAAGGAAGTGGACCAAGAAAAATATCTTGGGAAAGCACCACTTAGGTCTAAAGAAAGTCTGTGACCTTAACACTAAATGCAAAAAGGTGATCTTAACATGGAAAAAAGAAACATCTACAGTGCAAGTTACTTTTTCTTTGCTGCTAATTAAGGCTGTTGAAGAGTGAGCTTAAAGTGTAATATTCCTTCAGACAATGGGAAAGAATACTGACCACCCTCAATATGGCCAATGGGTGGAGCAAATATGCATTTATTATGCTCACAATTACCCCAAATTTGTTATTTTATGAAATTGAATTCTTTCCTGCTGAAGTCTATTGCTGAGTAATTAAATGCAGACTGCACTTAATTTTGTCACAGCACAAATAGCAGAGGTTATGGAAAGTGTTATGGCTCCATGGTCATTAATATTCCACTGGTGTTGGAATAGATTAGCAAGTGAAGAACACAGCAGGTTAGGATTATATGAATCCATTCAAACCCCACATAATGAATGTGGAGAAGAGTGATTTGAATGTCTAATATCAGTCACTTGGCAGAATGAAAAATATCTCATGCACACTCCCAAGGCTTTGAAAGGGCTGTTTATTTCATACATTTTCACTCACTTACTATTATAATCAAACCCACTGAAATAAATTGCAAATAATTGTCAAGCTAAATGAACTCATTTTTCCCCTCTAAAAACTTTCTCAATTTCCCAAGCTGTCACAAGAATTTGTATTTTGTAGCTGTTCCAAATAGAGATTCAGAGTTGTCAGCCAGCTGGGGAAATTCAGACATGCTCCCATTGTAAATCTTCCCTTCACTCTCTTACCCTGAGATTCACATTTGTCTCACTTGAATCCAAGAGCCAGGTATGGTTACTTCTGCATTTTAAAAACCTATTAACACATATTAATTTTATATATTATCAGGGTTCTGTGTAATATTTACATGCATATATACAATGTTCAGTGTTGAATCCAACCATATTTTTCCACCCTTCCCCCTTATACCTATCCCAATCTTTACTAATCACTATTCTACTTTCAGGTTGGCTTATTTTAGCTTCTACCTAACAGAGAAAACATGCTGTGCTTATCATTCTATGTCTGGTTTATTTCACTTCACATAACACCCTCCAGTTCCATCCATTTTGCTACAAATGCCAGAATTCCATTCTTCTTTGTGGCTGAATAATACTCCACTGTCATATACATATTATCCTTTCATCTGTTGACAGGCAACAAGGCTGATTCTGTATCTTAGCTTTTGTGAATAGAACCATGGTTATTTTTGCTTTTTGATGAAGATGGTAAAAGTGCATGGTGATTTACCTTAATTTTCGATGAACTGCTATGCATACAGGTAATCAAAGAACAGATTATACACTATATTTAAAGAATGAAAGAGAAATTTACAAATACCAAGATGAAAGAGCATTATAAATCTGAAATCCTTGGTGATGAGAGGGATTCAAACAATAAATTATGGGGAAAAGATTGGCAGAAGGTAGCAAAATTAATAGTGAACACTGGTGGAGAGGGAGAAAGGAAAATGGAGTGTTATAGGATTGAAAAAGCACAAGGAGGACACAACTATGTAAAAGTACCATATTACCTAACCTGCAGTGATAGGACATTCTCCCCAAAGATATGATGGCATCATAATTACAGGAAAATAAAAATGGGTTTATCAGTCACTTTATTCAAGGATCTCTGGAGGAATTTGACAACTATCATTTTCTACTAAGTCAAACTGTGACACTCCCTGGAACATGAATGCAGACAGCAAGAAAAACTCAGAGCACAGGTGACAAAGATTTTTCAAAGAGGGCATCACTTATTTTAGTGTTCCCAAAGCCACCATCTTGACATCGCAAGTGAATGAAAGAAGAAGTTTGTCCTGCATCTATAGGACAATAACAAGTGAAAAGCTCTTGTATATGGAAATGCTAATTGTAAGACATAATAATAATTAGAAAACGTGAGCCTAAGAAGAAGGAAGAAAATTGCCCTGAGTTCCCTGTGAAGCTGCCCACTGAGAGCACAAATAGGAACTAGGTTTTCACCCATACTCTACTAGCTCTTGCTTCCTTCTGTTCATATAAGAAACTGTATTCCTAAAGACTCCTCTTTATCACCAAGGGTTTCTAGGAATGTCCTGAAGTCCCAGAGCCTACCTTCCATGTCTGTACACACATAAGCATCAGCATCCATGGGCCACCACCGCTAGATCCTCTGAAACCCATGTCTCTGCTAGTTACCACTGCTACCATCACCATCATGCACTGTCATTTGTGTTCTCTACTGTTGCCACACACCACTACGCTATGAGCTTCCTCCACTGGTGCTCAAAACTTTCAGCTACTTTCTTGCACATGTTGGAGAATTCCACTGAATGAGTTGCTACCTCCATCATCTCCCACTCAATACCACCCAAGGATGCCCCTACAGTGTCCAAGCTCCACTGAGGCTTAGGGGAAAATTTTTCTTCATGCTCTTTACACACTGGTACAGCAGTACTGGCCTACCTTGATTTAGATATTTTTTGGTACCATTACCATATTTTATTTTAAGCCTTTTTCTGCTATGACCAAGACAAAAGTCCTCCTTTGGGTGCTGAGTGGGAGTCTAACTCAAATGTTAATCACCCCTCAAGGCTCATATCACCATGTCCCTCCCTAAGCTATAAGGCGTGTTGTGCCCGACTCTCCTTCCTTGAAATAAGTTCTTATGTGGGTGACTCTCATACAAACAGATTCCTGAGGGACAACCCACCAGCCCACCAAGGCTGCCCAGCCTGATGCTCAGGTGTAGAGACAATGTAGACTCAACCAGGGACCCCAGAGCAAACAATCACAGGCAACAACTCTCCACATGTGTCTAGCACTTTTATCTTAACAAAAAAAAAAAAAAAAAAAAAAAAAATATGCTCACATTATTCTTTCTTAATCTCATTCTATTGAAACAAGGCACAGCTTCAGACTTGCTACAACACTCCTTCGATTCTAAAAACCTAATCTTAGGATACTTCTGGCCACCTGAATCCAGTACCAATCTAAGAGTTGATTTGTAGTCTTGAGCTCCTAGTCGCATGTTAATCCTATTCATATCAAATAATATTTCTCTTTTTTTCTGCAGGGTTATAACTCTAAAATACCCATCCAATCCAGCCATGGAATGGCTGACAGCAGAGATAAAAGCTCTGCATTCCCAAGAAACATTGTAGTCGTCCCATCACTACAGGTATCACTCTGCATTGTAATTTCTTTTTCATTCTTTTCTCTTCTTCACTGGCTCAGGCTCATGTGCACAGTTCTCCCAGCACCTAGCCCAGTATCTGACATGTATGATAGCCACAAAAATTATTTTTTGAACAGATGACATTACCATTTTCTGAAGTCTGAGTTACAAGAATATTACCTTATCCATTTATTTTTACTTCCATAAATAAATAAACAGTTGATAAATGAATAGTTAATAACAGAAATCATTGATTTCTCTTGGTCTGACATGTGGAAAAGAATTAACTTAGTGTATTTTCCATTAGACCAAGAATATAAAGATAAATCATATACTTTACATAGGGAGTTACAATTTTTAAACAGGATTTATCATTAGAATTTAGGGACAAGGAGATTAATCATCATCCTTTCAGTATTTATATTAAATCTTTGTATGAAATGAATGAGTTTCCATAGTGAGAAAAGGCTTCCACTAGAAAGATAATTTCCAAGTGCACTTGCCAAGATTGAGGTGTTTGCCAACCATCCATCTACAAAGTCAAGGTGTCACATTCCTCTAACCATGGAGTCCTTTCAGAGAAAAAATGACTGATTAGAAAGAAGCTACAAACTTCCCCCAGGAGGTGATGTCCTTTGGAAATCAGCAAACTGGATGTCCAGCCAGGTAGGTGTTCCCTCCCCAGTCATAATGAGTCTCAGGAGAGCAGGTCCTTATGTGCAGCCTCTGCAGAGCAGAAAAGCCACTCTCTAAGCAGCACTCCCTGTTCACAATCCCCCACCCCAAGTAGCTGTCAGCCCCTCACTATGTCTTTGTGGCTGCAAAGCTATTTCTTATTTGTAATAATGCCTCATGTCTTTTTGTCCTCAAGTTTTATGCTATCAGGTCATGTTTGTCCCTAAGGCCCCATTTTCCTCCTTGCAAAACAGCAGATACTCTCAAAATTCTCCACTTTGCATTACATCTCTCTTCTGAATCACTCTTCCTTGGCTAGTCCAGTCAAAAATGATACTATAAGATGCTATGATAGCACGCAATACTGAAGTGAACGTTTTCTCAGATCACTCTTTAACAATGCTTCACCCACATCCAACAAAACCACTGTTTCATTTTTCTGGATGAATTTTTATTTAGGGTGTAGACCACTCTTTGGCTGTGTGTGCTACTGCCCCAGAATGTTGGAGAACTAACATCCCGTAGAAGCAGCCCACAACCAACTACTGACTCTCCAGAGTTGGTCTATAAATAAATTCCCCAGTCCTCTAGCCCTTCAGATGGACTAATTCCAAACCTTACATTTGATACTACATCCCACCCTCTCCTTTCAGGGTCATACCAGTGGCCCACAGTGGCAGCTGGCTTAAAAGGGCACCCTATCACTCCCTACTCTCTGTACAGCCCCAATAAACTATTTGCACTTAAAGTACATCTCAGGATGTGCTTCTGGTGAAATCTGAATTGAGACACACACGTGTATAAAACTAAATTGAAAGTAATGTTTCCAGCATTTGAGTCTTTTTATATTTTCTCTCTTCCTTGAAACTCCAGAGAATAGACGGATAAAGAGTCAATTTCCTGGGAGGTGTCTGCATGGATTGGATATTATTACTTGGCCACCCGCCCTGCAGAGTAAACAGTCTAACACAAACAGTGCATAAAACTACATAATCCTGCGGCTGCCTCATGCACCAAAGCAAAGTGTTCCATATAAGTTCATGTCACAGCATGCCGTGCAAAATAAGGGGCCCTCAGAAGAGCCATAGTGTGTGATTAACACAGCAAAGGCAGCCTTGAGTCTCCTAAATATGTGGGAAAAAATATAAACCAGACTAACAAGGAGAAATCAAAGATAAAAGAAAGCACCTTTTGATTTTATAAAAATAATCATGGGATGCTGAATAATAATTTCTTTATAAATTTATGTTTATATAATTTATATATTTATTAAAGATACTAGAAATCTGCACTGCCCAGCACAGTACCACCTAAAAAGACGGCTGTGGAGTTGGAGCAGTTGAAATGCACCTGGTTTGAAACGAAAAGAGTCATGGGGTAAAATACACATGCAGTTTCAAAGATTTTGTACAATAAAAAGTACATACTATCAGTAATTTTTATATTAATTAAATGTTTAAATTATAATACTTGGATATGCTAAATAAATAAAATTGTTTATGTGGTTAAAGTTAATTTAACTTGGCTGCTTTTACTTTGGTAATGTGGCTACTGGAAAACTTGTGATTACCTCCCTGACTCACACCATATTTCTATTAAACTGTGCTAGTCTAGGTTATTCTATGGTGACAGATGAACTCTGTTTTCTCAGGAATAATAATACAAGAAGGATCAACTTCTCAGTTATGGTCCATGTTGGAAGATGGTATGTCTACAAATGCGGGGCTCTGATGCACCCTCTCAGGTACTTAGCTTGTTGGACACACTGTAGTTTTTATCAGATAAATGAAAACAAAACTTTTTCTGTTGGCCCAGAAGAGGCAAAGTGTGTTGAGGGCTCCTACTTCACTCAGGGGACTATGCATTGTTTCTCCTCACAGCCCATTTTCAGAACTTATCACAGGATCCCAACCGCAAAAGGCCAGGTGGCAGAGAAAGTCAGAATATGAGTCATAGTGGACAAGGGCGCACACTCAGAGTATCAACCACACTGTGCATAGCTGGGTGACATAAGTTCCAAATAGTATTCATTCCAGGCCAGGGTATAACAATATAAACACAGCCAGGTGATAGTGCAACCTTTTATCAATCATTTACACCTTGACAAGTACCAACCACTTAAGCATCTTTTCCTGAAAGAATTTTTAGAAAACCTGCAGAGATGTATCATCAGTTGAGGAAAAGAACATGAGTCTGGGGAGCAGCACAGAACTGATAAGTTGGAAGTACAGAAAACAGCCTGCATGCCCACGCGATCTGTCTAGAGGTATCCTATGCTTTGATGGAGATCTCAAGTGAATAAAATGAGATCAAACATCACCTAATGAAGACCAGACAGTGGCACAGACAGAACATGGAAGGTGGATTATAAAATCTAATTATCAGATAGATTTTTCTGGAACATTGTGGATGCCTCCATCTCTTAGGTACAAAGTCATATTTAAGCAGAATTCCAATACAATAATTTAATATGCTATATTAGCCAGTTTTGCACTGCTATGATAAAATGCCTGAGGAAACTCATTTATAAAAGAGGAAAGATTTATTTATCTATCAGTTTTTGAGGCTGTGAGTCCAAGATCAGGTGGCCTTTTTTCTAGTCTCTTGTGAGGACTATGGATGGTTATGCATCATGGTGGGAGCACGTGTAGGAGCAAAAGGTCACATCTGGAACCCAAGCAAAGAAAGAAGGAGAAAAAGACTAGATCTCAGAACCCCTTTCAATGACCTAAGTCACTGCCTGCCACAGGTGCCTACCTCTTAAAAGTTCCATCACCTCTCAGCAGCAACACTCTGGACACCAACATTTCAGTACCTCGATATATGGGGGACAGTCAACACCCTAACTATAGCAGATAAGAACACTGCCATTCTGAGACGAAACTAACAAATTCATTCCCTTGTTACAAGAAGAAAATGCTAAAAAGAAAGCCATCGTTCTGTAGTAAATACAAAATTCAAACCAGGGATATCACTCAATCTCAAGAATTAGTTCTCAGGTAGATACTTGAGGGACTCTGACATTTTGTGGGGTTAATTTGGCCAAGAAGAATATAACAATTAAGCCTATTTGGTTGCGACCAGTGATCTGCTGTCTTGGTTAGGTGTGGACATCTAATGCTGCCTATGACCTCCTACTCTTCTTATTTTATGTTTTCATGACTGAACCGTCCGTTTTCATGGGATTTCTCCAAGCAGAATACGCACAAATAATGAGACTTCAAAAGACTAAATTGCATTCACATCCATTCCACACTGTCTTTCTGAGATGACTTCCAGAAGACGCTGAGTGCAGTCTGGGGAGTTCCCACGGTCTTCAGTACAAATGCATCCATTCTATTGTGAATCTCCTCACTTATGATGTACATATTTTTTTTATCAGCATAACTCTCAGAAAGTTCTCATATTTATAAGTTCTCAAAAACTCCTACATCTCTGCCCCCCACCATGAAATAAAATGCTGTCTGATTTGGGTTAATGCAATGACTTTATTTTCTATGGCAAATTATGTCACATTTTTGGCTTAAAGTTTTGATATCCAGACTAGAAAAGAAAAATTTAAAACTAGCCCTAATAATTCTACACTATATGAAAGATCTAATCAAGCCAATGATTTGCCTTTTATTAAAAATCAATAAAGATAATTTCACCTCTTAAATTTTTTCTTCAAATGCTAATTCATTTTTACTGAAAAGTATCAAAATTTATCTAAATAGAAAAACATTAATCAAGCATTTGGTTTGAAACATGCCATGCATATATCTACAGGAATTTATTTTTTAACTCTACTGTATAGAGACAAGTCTGCTACTGGTGAGATGTTTTCAGAGCAGTTCAGTATAGTCTCCACTGCATTGGCAGTGATTGTGGAATGACAGGTATTCCAAGGACAAGAACAATCAATAGTAGTCATATTTATAGAAAGAACAGATGACTTATAACAATGCATGCTTCCAAAGATGCCAGATAACCTCTCTAAAACATAAACACTTTCTCAACTGAAGGGTGACTATAACCTGATGTTCCACCTTCTCTACCCATATAAGGATGGAACTGAAGCAGCTTTATCTCACTCGCAACCTTTTTGGATTAAGCGTTGCCCTTTATAGTCTTTCTATTTAAAAATGCAAAGTGATACCAAGACTGGCAGTATACCAAAACAATAGTGCTTTAATGTCAATAAGTGCACACTTAGGACAAGAAAACCTGTTAGGCGAAGTTATTATGTGCCTCAGGAGGGGCACAATAAACACAGTCTAGGAGGGGAAGCATGGCATTGTGACGGACAAAGCATGAAAAGGAGTAGACTTTCAGTGTCTGTTCTACCAAAATATAATTTCAAACAAGTTTTAAAACCCTTATGGAAGAAACTATGCATTTAAACCTCTTTGTGTTCCCCATAGACACTCAGTGTGCTACAAAGATGGAAAGAATTTAATAAAAATTCATTTATTACATATTTACCATGTTTTACCATCCTAACTATATCCTTGTCACTGTTATAGTTTCTGAATGTATATCACAACCAAAATACAGTCTCTCCCTTCCAGAGGTTTATGGTTTCTATGGGGTTTTAAAATAATAAAATAGGCAATTTATGAATTTACTATGGATATGAAAATAAAATTCAAAAGTGAGTTTTATTTCTATGCACCAGCAACAAATAATCCAAAAATAAAATCATGGAAAATCCGTTTACAATATTACCAAAAACAATAAAATACCTAAGATTTAATTTAGCCAAAGAAGCACAAGACTTGCACTATGAAAACTACAAAACACTGTTGCAAGAAACTAAAGATCTAAACAAATGGAGAGAAGACCCACATTCATGAATTAGACAGCTTAACATTGTTAAGATGGTAACAGTCTTCAGGGTGATCCACCGCTTCAGTGAAAGGTCTATCGCAGATGGATTTTTTTTCCTTGCAGAAATTGACAAACTGACCCTGAAATTCATTTGGAAACCCAAGAATGCAAAACAGCTAAATCAATCTTGAAGAAGAAAACAAAGTTGGAGAACTCACATTTTCCAATTGAAAAAGTTACTACAAAGCTATAGTAATCAAGCCAGCATGGTAGCAGAATATGGTAGACATATACATCACTGGACAAGAACTCACAGTCCAGAAATAAACTTTCTCATGTCTTTCTAATTCACAAGTGTGCTAAGAGAATTGACGGTCTGATCAATTTATTTTTGACAAGTGTGCTAAAAAGCTTTACAAGGGAAAAAAGATTTTTCAACAAATCATGCTGCAACAACTAGATGCCCATATGCAAAAATATGATGTTGATGTACAACATTGTTAATAGCATATATTCTTAAAATTTTCAGAAAAAGTAATTTTTAAGTATTCTTACCACAAAAATATAAGTACATGATATAATGTATATGTTTGGATCCAATTATGAATTATACAATATATATATATATATTTCAAAGCTTCATGTTGTGCACAACAAATACATATAATTTTTGTATGTAAATTTGAAAAATAAGCTAATTTTAGAAACAAAACAATATTGAACCCTTAACTCATGTCACATAGACAAACTAACTCAAATAGAACATGTATAGTAACCGAAATTATAAGAGTCAAAATGAAGCATGAGCAAAGCTTCATGACCTCAGCTGAAGCTATGACACCGATAACATGAAAATGTATAGTCGTGTTCCATATAATGGCATTTTGGTCATAGCAGACTACATATATGACAGTGGTCCCATAAGATTACATGGCCTAGTGATGATTTCCCACAATAATGAAGTCACATAACAATGCATTTCTCAGACTATATTCATCCCTATCAAGTCATGCCCAACCATGTATACTGGATTACATCAAAAATTTTGCAAATTGTGTTTTAATGGACATGACCTAGGAAATGTAAGCAACCATTAGAATCGGTGAGTAGATTCAAATCATACTATCTCAGGATGTATTTGTCTCCAGAATATATAAAAAGCTCTTATAATTCAACAATAGAAGGATAAATACCTAATAAAAACAGGCGAGACATTTTCACAGCCATTTATTCATACGCACTTGGCCAATAGGTTCTTGAAGAGATACTGAATATCAGCCACTAAGAAAATGAAAATCGATACCACGATGAGGTACTACTTCACATCCACTAGGATGGCTAGAATTATAAAAGGAGAAAATGACAAGTGCTGTGGAAATGTGGAGAAATTAAAATCCATATCCACTGCTAGTGGGAATATGTAAAATAAGGCAGCCAATTTCTGAACTCATAGTTGTGCCTAAATGTATATAAGACAAATACAGAGCAGAAGGCACTCATATTTGTAAATCTTCAAGAACACCTACATCTCTGTGGTCCCCATGAAACAAAATGCTATCTGATTTGGGTTAATGAAGAGACTTTATTTTCTATGGAAAATTATGTCACATTTTGGCTTAAAGTTTTGATACACTAGGAAAGAAGAAATTAAAATTAGTCTTAATAATTCTAGACTCTATGAAAGATACAATTAAGCCAATAATTTGCCTTTTATTTAAAAAAGGATAATTTCACTTTTCAAGTTTTTTTCAAATGCTAATTCATGTCTACTGAAGAAAATTAAGATTTTATCTAAATAGAATAAATTAATCTAATGTTTGGTCAGAAACAACTCCATGCATATACAGCTACAAACACTAAAAGGACCCCACATTTATAGAGCCAAATCTATTACTATCAAGAATTTTTGCTGGGGATATAGCTTAGTGGCACAGCACCTGCCTGGCAGGTGCAAGGTCCTGAGTTCAATTCCTGGTACCAAAAAATAATAATAATAATAATAATTTCTCAACACAATGCCAATTCCTTACAACAAAGTAGTGAAACCATTGTAGACACCATTACCAGACTTGACTTCAAAGTTTAGAAAATACAAATGGAAAATCTAACTTTGTTCTGGGGTCCAGAGTGACAAATAAGAGCTCTATAAATCTCTAAATTTTATGGAGATTTTCCCCAGATTCTAAACAGGACACTTGTCAACAAGGACCAAGAGATCTCAAAAAAGAGAAATTCCAAGGGTGGGGCTTAGGCTTACTACAAGACTTACACTCACATTGATTCTGTTTGGAATAACTGCATGGCACTAAAAGTAAAGATTTTAATCTTCATTTCTCCTCACTGATGAGCTATGTCCTACAGACAGTGAGCTAGAGTGGACTCTTCTCAAGGACAGACTTTCTGAAGACCAATTTAAATTAGGAAATTAGGAGCCCTGCCAACCTCACATATAGTTAAGAAGCAAAAAGAATTGAAGAACACCAGGCTCGATGGTATCAGTACCTCACCACTTCCCAGTGGAATTTACATCTTCTCAAGAAGTCTTTTTTGCTTTTGAAAGTCAACATCCAGGGGAATATTGGTCTCTTGAAGACCTTTATTTTTATCCAATATTGAAACATGAAGTTGTAAAAGAAAAGCAAAATGTTTTTTTCCTGAAACAACTTGTTAAAATAAAATTTATTAATTGATTAATTGTTTCATTCATACGAAATACAGACTATACCTTTGAACATGTACTGATTATTTGTGAATTTATATAATTAGGTATTGATGAAATGCCTACTAATATCAGGTATCATGTTAGTCCCTGAAGATACAGAAGTAAACATGCCAAATAAAATAGAGTTCCCTACACAAAGATACGGTATCTTACAGACAACATCAGAGTAAATACGCAGAAGCATACACATGTAAAAACATAGACATGTGTGTAAGAAAGGTAATTCATAAAGTGACACGTACTTTAAAGAAAATACGAAAGAGAAACAAGATGATGAATTCCTAGGGAGAGGGAGACTAATTTCGATATGATCGATCAGAGAAAGACTTGCTGAGCCAATGACATTTGGATGACATTTTGTGTGGAAGCTGGCCAGGCAAAATCTGCAGGAAGCACTCCAGGCGGAGAAAACATCAAGTAGAATGAGCCAGAAGTGGAAACATGCTGGAGGTCTCAGGCCCAGAGAAAGGGCTGGCGTGGCGAACAAGGCCATCTACATAGCACTCAGAGGCCACAGGGAGGACAGTGGGCCCAGTTCTAGGCACCTTGCTGGTCTTGGGGATTGCACAGTCACACTCTCTGCCTTCCTCAGTCTAGGCTTTGGGACAAACACTAAGTAAATCATTGCAAAAGCAAACAGTTATAGACTGAGACATGCTGCGGAGGAAAACTGCAGCACATTCTGGGTCTTCATAACCAGAGAGTATGATTTAATTCGGGGCTGGGAAGGGCTGCTTGGAGGAAGTTGCCTTTCTGGAGAAATCTGAAGGGGAGTTGCACCACCCATTATATTAAATCCATTATAAGTAAACTCATGGGCGGGTGAGATGGCTCAGCGGCGTAAGCGCCTGCCTGGCAAGCGTGAGAGCCCGAGTTCAACTCCCAGAACCCACATACAGAAAAATAAAAAGCTGGTGATATCGCTCAGCAGCACGGGCACCTGCTGGCATGTGAGGTCCTGAGGTCGACCTCCGGTACTCACACACACACACACACAAAAAGTAGACTCATGAGTTTCGTTCACTTTAATTAAAATTAAAAATGGTGGCCCTAATGAGACTTCTGATGAAAAAAGAATGACAAATTTTCAATCAAACAGACCACATCCCATCAGACATGAAAATTTTATTATCTTTGCAATGACAGATTGATTCACTATACAGGACTTCATAATATCTGAAATTAGGAACATGACATTAAAGTTCACGAACTGATTACTATAATTACAGTTCATTTGATCTTGATTGCTTTTGTAGGGACTCTGATTAAATCTGTCTGCCCTGGTAATTCCTAAAGCTTGTTTCTTGCAAATTAAGAATTTCTTGGGATAATAATTTAGTATTTCCCTTTTGACTCTCCCACTCTACTCATGCATATTGTGACAGTTGTTTTAATCATATATATATTTTTTAAACTGCAAGTTGTATTAATCCTCTTTAATTTGCAAAGATTTTCAGACTCAAAACAAGTTGGACAAAGCAGTAATGATGTTTTATAGATGAGGAGACTGGGAACCATTAAAGCAAAGAGAACCATCTTAAGTCACACACCCAGCTAAAAGGCAAACCTGGGCTGGACACAGGTCTTGGACTTCTAGCCTCCAGGATTGTGAAAAACAGGCCCACCATTGAAGCTACCAGTCTGGCGTTTTGTTATGGCTGCTCTCCCAAACTAATATATAGTCACGTGCCACATAAGAGCATTCTGGTTGACAACAGGCTATCTATGGTATCATAAGGCTATCATAAGGTATCAACAGGCTATCATAAGATTGTGATGGAAATGAAAATTTTCTATAATTTAGTGGTCATCAATATCACCACAGTCGTCATCAATGTTTGGGAAACACATCGATCACCTGTTTGTAATGATGCTGGTGTAAAGAAACCTACTGCGTTACAGGTCAAGTATGAGCATAGCACAGACCATGGTAGAGTATATGGTACTTGAGAATGACAACAAATGACTATGTCACTGGCTTCATACTATACTATACTTTCGATTGTTATTTTTTAGAATGTACTCCTGCCTGTAAAATTAAAAGTTTACTTATTTAACTTTTTGAAGTAAAACAGTTGGCCATGTGATGTCGGCACAAGCCTCATGGTTCCTGTGTTTAATGTGTCTGTTGATTGCACCATTTTCTCTTATTCTTGATCAACCTTGAGTTTGTTCCTGAGTTCATCATGACTCCAGGAGCAACAGGCTTTAATATACTACAATGCCTGAGCGTGTAGCAGTCTGTACCATCTGGATTTGTGTTAGTGCACTCTCCGATGTCCACACAACAACAAAAGCACTTGTCAATTTCTTCAAATGTGCCCACCTCATTAAGTGACTTACGACTTTCTTCTGAGCTTCTCTGGGACAAGGAGGATGCTATTATAATATGCATCCAGCCCTAAAGGGATTGATGTGAAGAGTAAGAGGGGCCAGGTCTGCTAGGGGCTGCAGGAGACTCATCTTATTGAAATAATAAAGGGGGTCTCTGGGAAATAAGAATGGAAATCCTCTTTCCCTCTTCTGTACCTACAAATTTCCCAAAGAGACAGTGAGAACAACCTCCTGGTAAAAATTGCCTTTCCTTCCTTCTTTACAGTCAAGTACACCAAGGACCATTCTGCTCTTCCAAGTGAACCATCTCATTGGGATTTATGGAACAAAAGAAAGGTAGGCTATTTAAATCTTTTCAAAAATCCTTGGCATAGACAGGAAAGACCCAGAAGAAGGAAATCAAGTTTTAATGGGTGATTCTTTTCAATAGTCTTGCTTTTGCCATTCTGCTTCTTCCTTTCCTTTCCTATTTTTATATTCTGAATCATAGCCATGCAATCCCAACTCACCTAGGTTACACTTGAGATGTTTAAAAAGAATAGAAAATCAGTCAAATGAGACATGGTGAATGAGAAATGAAAGAGAGAATGAGTTTTTCAAAACTCTAGAGGGATAGGCCAGCCACCTGTGCTGCAGGGAGCCCAAGCTGCAAGCCACTGGGCGACATGATGGTCAAAACATCGCCACTAACCGGGCTCCAGGTGTGGCTGTCCCCTTCATGTGCCCTGAAAGGCACCCAACACAGCATGCAGGCAGGTGGGGCAGGGTAGAGCTTCCCTCTGGGGGGATGGTAGCCCTTCCTATGTCTTGACCAGCTGATCTTAATCACTCTGAATCACAGGAATCAGCGAGGCCATCACTTGGAGATTTAATTATCTTTTCTTTACTCAATTCTCATAATGAATGATTCCAGGAGGTTATTAATTTTTCATTCCAGAAGCAGCACATGAAGGCTGCCTAGTAGACGGTTCTGCTGCTTTTGAAAAATTCCATTCATGCCTTGGGTCGATCCTGTGAATGGACCACACATTCTCTTGGTTAACAGGCTGAATCACACTGGACCTTATGCAAGGCCTTAGAGCAAGATCATACTTCATGCACCTACACATCTGTTAACTATAGTTTTGCTAAGCCCACACTGCTTTCACCAGAAGCCAGAGCACGGTGCACAAGAAACTTTTCCAGCCAAAACCCAGGGCTCCTTCTGTCTAGCACTTCTCAGTCTGTCCCTACTATTGTATTTCCCCACCTCTGTCTTAGTTCAAGATCCACCAACTCTCCCTTGCATGATGGCATTAGCCTTCATTGTCCTCTCTAGCCCCTCCACCTCCACCCAGCCATACTGAAATACCTGCACGTGCATGGACACATCATCCAGCTAGCTCTGTGCTTTGTATGTTCTTGCTTTGTATGTTCTTTCCACTAGGCCAGGAATATTCTCCTAAACATGTCGCACCTGGCTAAGTTCTACTTCTCCCCCAAGAAACATCACACAGCTCATGGCCTCTGCCTTCCCACGGACTTCTCATGCCCTGCTCCTCTGAACCAGATTATTCCTTATGCAGAAGGATACAAGGAGAACTGGATACTTTTCAGTATATATTTCTCAATAGCTAGGTTATACATGAATATTCAGTATATTCCATATACCGCATATAGTTATATTCCATATACAGCATATAGTTATGCTGATTTTTCTCAATTTTCTTAATAATTATATTAGGGTATTATCCTTGGCACAGTACCTAAGCAGACAATACCTCCTTAGATCATGTAGAAGGGCCTCTGTTCCACGTCCTGTTCTTTAAAGAGGCCCATGTATTACAAACACAATCCAAAACATATTTATTAGAAATATACTCACTGCTGCCACTTTGGATTTAACACTCAAAATTTGCAGAGATTGACTCATAACCCTAAGAGATCTACTCATGCATGACTTATACATTCAGGCCCCAGAAAAATGATTTCCTACATCTCTGGTCCTACACACTCAACAAAAAGGATTCCATGAATGGTGTGAAAGTCTCCAGTTACATCCCACTTGAAGTTGGAGATGGACTGTTTTACAGTAAGATTCGACAGGCAGGAGGATTGGGTAAGAGGAAAGACACAGTAATGAACTTGTCTCATCTGTCTTCTCAGATATAAATGCAAGTTTCTTGCATAATGAGCTACAGTTTCCTGATGATGCTGAGAATCTAGTGTCTTGCTTCCCTTTGGTTTCAATTCTTTATTTCAGAGGTTTCTAAACAAATTAATGTGGCAGTCACTTAAGTTACATATGTTTGTTGAGGAACATGTCGCAAAATAAAACAATTGCTTGGGCAAACAGCACTGGCCCATGACAACAATGTCTCAATGTGTACAATAATTTAATCTAGTTGTATTTAAAAGCCTGTCAAATAAGTAAAACAGAATCATTTATTTTACAATTTATTTAATTTTGTTAATTTATTTAATTTTGTTAAATAAAAACAGAATTGTGTACATATTTCTTCATCATGAAGCATACTGATCACATTTGTTAGTGTGCTGTATCATTTTTTATAATTAGACATACGAATTGTGGAGCTCCGTTTATACTCCTGTCCCAAATGGTCAGGACAAGCCTGCATCTTGGTACCCAGGCATCATGCTACACCAACTCTTCCCAGAGAATTATCCTCCTGGAGAAGTCCAAGCCAGTCCTTTTTGCCCTGAGAAAATCGATAAACAGATCAGGATGTAATTGACTGTGATAAGCTGTAAACATCATCTGACAAATTAAACTTCCACATTAATGTATATGTTTATGAGCAAGGCACAGTGAACATTTACAGAATCATACAAATAGTTGTGATTTCTTCCTTACAAGTTAATCCAGTGCCAGAGTCGCAATTTTTTGTGTATTCAATTCATCTTGAATGTCCTGTGTGACACTCACTCATTATTTTATTTTGTAGCTATACATTTTCGTAGCTACCTTCCCTTCCAGAAGAAAAAGACCACAACATATTCTTCATGGAAGAACTCATTACATGTGCATGCATTAATGAAATTTCTTGCAATTTTCCACCTTACTCAGCAAAATAAAGGAGACACCTCTTAAAGGAAAGTTCTTAGTCTTTGAAAAAAATAACAACTAACCAAGGGCTCTTTAGCAATAATAAGCCTTTTCCCTATTTTTTATTTCATCTTTTTCACCACATAAATGCACATGAAATGAATAAAGGATACCTTAATGGAAGCTCCCTGTCTGAAGAAATATTCATATGGCAGTGACATCTGTTTCCCTACTTTGGTCTCAGTTTTTCCTTATCATATCATCTTATTTTTGTAGCATTTTTCATCTATGTTCTTTGAGTTAACACTTATATCTATTAGATGCTGTAAATTATTTTTCTCACATTTTTATATGTGTGGTTAGGTTTCCTCAGTAGACTCTGAACTTCTTGAAAGTAAAGTTTTGGCTGTCTTCTTTTTTTTTTTTTTTTTTTTTGTGGCACTGGGATCAATCCCAGGACTTCACACATACTAGGCCCACACTTTACCACTGAGCCCCATCCTCAGTGTCTGGCTGTCTTCTTATGAAAGCTGCAGCACCTGGAAAATGCAGGTCTTAAATATATGTGTAGAGGGCCGGTGAGATAGCTCAGTGGCATAAGCGCCTGCCTGGCAAGCGTGAGGGCCCAAGTTCGACTCCCAGAACCCACATACAAAAAAGGGGCCGGTGATATCGCTCAGCGGCACAGGCGCCTGCTGGAACGCGAGGTCCTGAGTTCGACCCCCGGTACCCACAAAAAAATATATATGTGTGTGTGTGTGTGTGTATGTGTGTGTATGTGTGTAGAGGAATGTGAAACATGCATCTACTATCTCAACAGCACAGATTTTAGGTAGTTTTTCTCCCCTAGTGTTTTCTTCTTTATTCAAACACCATTGAGGTGAAACACATTTGGTTTTCAAATAACAAAAAGTGATGGTTTAGGAGGGCCTTCAAATACACTGTTTCTTGATAGTGTTTGATGGACAGATGTTCTCACCATTATTTCTGTCCTGAACCACTCACTCCTCCTTCTGTTACAGACATACGTTCATACATGTTCCTGTGGCTGGTGCTATCTGAGCAACTCTGTGTGATACTCTAAAGCGTTTCTCCCAGAAAAATCTGTATCCAGCCACAATACATCCATTCTTTTCAGACAAGATTATAATTTTTTTTCAGTCAGATTTCACTTGCTTAGGATCAATCTTGTAGCCTATTAAATCTGACTTTCTGATCCCTGCTAACAGAGCATTTGAAGAAGCATGAAAGGGATGCTGACAGTTTCACATATATTATAGTAAGCCCTTGATAGTAGCCATTAATATATCGTAGGATAAGAAATGTGCTCTAAAGATAAAAATAGGCAGGTGGGCAGGCATTAGCCCAATCAACTTAATTTCACACGTACAGCCATTGATGTGTCTGCCGCGAGATTAGGCAATGCCCTTGCTGGCAAATTCATTATAACTTTTTCAAATAACAAAGCTCTAATTGGTTTATAACATATTTTTGGCAGAACTAAGTAAAAGAAGGGAAGTACAAATGTTAGTTGACTCCAAAGGAGCTTTCTTGGAAGGCTTACCTTTTACAAAGGCAAATATCACATAGAACTGTACACAGAGGAGTATTCACAGTTCTTTATTTTTAAAATAGGTGGAGAAGTAAAGAAGTAGAACAGGCTGACCCTTTCTACTTTCGCAGCTAAAAAGAAGTTGTGGTTTGTTGCAGGCTGTCTATTAAACCGTAATGCACACTTCTTTACAGGGTTAAACCTCCAGATTAATACTTGGTGCATTTTTCTGACACAGGCAAGACCCACTTAGGACAGGAAGCACTGTATAAAAATTCCCATTATTTATCACCCATTATTTATTGAATCTGATGATGTATCAGAGCCAAATGCAGAGATTTCAAGGTCAGAAACACCCAGTCACAAAGCAGAGTAGATTCTTGCTTCCAGGCAAGCAAACAAACAAATAAAATAACCTAGGCCTGATGAACCATCAGCTTTGTGGGAATTGGTATCGTATCACAAGTTTGGGTATGAAGGAAACACAGTGCAAAAAAAACAGCATCCGTCATGCGCACTTAATAGTGCATTTCAAATGCAGAGCTCCAGTGGAGACAATTCAAAGGTTCAACCGGATGGAATGGGAGGGGGTGTCAAGGAGAGGGAGGACTGAATCTGAGAACATGCCAGTCCTGCCACGGGTAAGCAGGTGCACATCAAAGCAGTAGTACAGATCTCAGTCTACGAATTCTGCACAAATACTGTGGAACATGTTTTTCTTTGCTAAATAGCAGAAAAAAAAAGATATGAGTCTTGAAAAATATAATTGTTTTGGTTGCTTTAATACTAAAATGTTTGGCTGTGGTATATTGTTAATGTTACTCTAAGTATTTGTTTCATATCCCTTCATTAAGCCCCAGGAAATTACATATAGGTATGGTAGGTGTGTAGGTGAAGTCTCTCCATTTGTGAGATGCCTGCTTGAATTCTGTGCTGAGATCCCCGTGTCTGATGGGAGTAGTGCTATGAAAACTGAATGGAGCATTATCTTGCTTTATGACTGTGTTGCCTAATAACAGAAAGAGGGCCTTGGGCCATAATTAATAGCCATTCTTACAGATCTTTTAACTTTGCAGTCTCTGAGGAGTTTGCTTTCCATTAACATTTCCAGAAATAGGTTACTTTACATTATTGAAGTGCTGCGAGTGATACTTTCCAAATTATTCCTAAGCTAATTATTAAAAAATGATTACTCAAAAAGCTTTTCCCACTTTAAATTGTACTTTTAAGTGCCTTGCAGTAAATATGAAGATGGGGCTATAGCCCATAGGAAGAATCTCTGCTTGTGATATAGCCAATTCCATTAAGTCAATCTCCAGTGTACTCTAAAATGTGTTTTCATTACAAGTTATAGTGCTAAATACCACGGGAAATGATATGCAAATCAGCAATATTAACTATGCCAGTTAAGAGGAGCTAAACTAACCTAATGAAGGGGATATAGCCACTATAAAGCTATGTTTTGTTTTTTTTAAAGGTTAATTAGACTGCCTAATTATCCCAGACTGAGGGCATATTATTCTCTTGGAAAATCAAGCGTAATTAACTTAGAGAGGCTTCCCCTATAAGCAAAAACAAGTAAATAGAAAAACTCCCATTCAAAGTTGTTAACTTCCACGGAAATCCAAAGGGTGGATTGATATTTATACAAATATGAAGAAGAAAACACAGAAGCACATATATAACATACAGTAATCTTCCTTCTGTGATTTCCATTCTTTACTTTCGGATACCCATGTTAACCCCTGGTCTGAAAAACATCAAGTAGAAAATTCCAGAAATCATAATAAGTTTTAAATCACTCTAATTATAGCATTTTGTTATAATGATCTTATTTTATTATTATTATAAAGTTGTTAATACCTTACTGTACCTGCTTTATAAATTGAACTTTATCATATGTATAGGAAAAGCATAGTATAGGGTTAGGTACTATTTACAGATTCAGGCATCTATAGGGGCATCTTTCAACACATCTCTCACAGATAAGTGGAGACACAATAGTTGTTAAATGTGACCATAAGAAGAGTTTCCCAGACATATAAAAGATCTGACTTTAAATTCATATCCATAATTTCTAATCGGTATAAAAATGTCCTCGGGAAAATAGAAGTAATGTATTTCCTAGGGAAGATATGAATATTTGACATTTGTTGGCCTCAGTGAGCAGCAACTATTCTTTCTTTGGGGGAACACCACTCCCAATTTCCTTGTGGATTACTCTCTGTCATGCCTACATTAGAGTTCTACCTCTCTTCTTGCTCACTCTTGCCTCCCTCACTCATTTCCAAGACAAGCCACCATTAAAGCAATCACGCATTCCCATCCATGTCAGAGTGGCAGACAAGGGTCTCTTTGCCAAGGAAGTCAGTGTATGGCACTAGTGCGAAGATGGGCCCTAAGAAGCAGAATTTAGGATGGGATTTTGGAGTTACATTGCTTGCTGACTTGCAGAGATCACTTCTGTGACCGTTGGGGTGGAACTGATGACTGCTGTGTGTGCAGCAGAATGACCGTTAGTTCTTGCAGTTGCTGGGAACAGATGACAGGACACATGGAAGGGAGTGTGTGGGCAGGTGCAGTGTCTCAACTATTTGAGGACTTCTAGAGAGAGAAAACAGTTGCAAGAAAAATGAAATTTTAGGATGCTTCTCTTGCTGCATCCAAGAGAGACAAGGAAAAGCTGATGGAGATTAATACTAATTTACAACAAAGCACAGAACCCAAAGAGCCCCCTTCGGCAGAAAATAAAGAGGTGCTCATCTGCTATAGCCAGAGGCCAGGAAAATCTGAGGTTTGGGCCAGAATTAATTATAATTATAATAGAGCTTCTAAGAAAGTTGAAACTTAACTGCAAAACTGTTTAAACTAAGCTCAGGATCTTGAAGGCAAAAGAAACCATGAGATTTGGGCTAGGAGTACTCTGCACGAGGAGGGAAGTGACAAAGTTCTCAGCTGATTGGTTAGGAGCCTATAGGGACAAAGAGGTCTGTGAAGACGCATGTGAATGGACTGTGGGGCTGACTTGTATTCTGAGTGTGAGTTTGCCATTTCTGACTGCAAGGTCTCAGCAGCACCAAAATATAAGGGCTTATAAAATGTTTGACCTACCATTATTGGATGCTCATCGACAACATTTCTTCAGGTCAGGTACAGAAATGGAGGTGAGGGAGTTGACACAACATCATTGGTCTGTCCTTCTGGGACCATTAATCATGATATGTCAACTTAACTGGATTAGGAATGTTAGTAAAGTGCACTTTTAGGTGTGTCTGGGTGGGTCATGGAGGCGTGACTTTGGATACTACACATGGTCCCTGGCCCCTTCCTCTCTGTCACATTTCACTGTTCTACTTCCTGGTTGTCAAAGACTGAGCAGTTTCAGTGTCTTATACCCTTCCACCATGGTGTTTCTGCCTTGGAACTAGCCTATCATGAACTAAATCCTCTGAAACCAAGAGCCAAATAAACCTCATCTCCTTTTGTGAGTGTTGTATATTTTGTTTTGGAAACAGAAAACCCGACTAATACCCACCTTTTACCACACTGCCATAAATTGCTGGCATAACAGAACCACAGAACAACCTCTTGAAGGCACAGCTGAGCCACTGGCTTGGAGACATTACCTGCAAGGAGGGGCACGCCCACCAAGACATAGTGTACACCCTCAGTTCCTTGAGTGATCTGTGCCCCAAGAGGCAGAATACATCTTTGTACCTTGAGACAGATTACCTGACACCCAAAGTTAAAGGAGGAAAGGTTTATTTTGGTTTACAGTTTGTAGAGGTTTCAGTCCAAAGTTGGATGATTCCAAGACAGGGTGGCATGGCAGAGGGGCATTACAGAGGAAAAACAGTCCACAGCATGGCAGGGCAGGCAGAAGGTAGCAAAACAGCCAAAGTATTGAAGCAGCTGCCTCAGCAGCTGTCTGTCTCTCCCTTGGTTTCCTTCCAGGCTACCCACCCTTTGGGTGATGCCACCCAGACCCAGAGAGGACCTTCCTATTATCCACACCCAGAGCTATGCCAAACCAATCAGTGGACTAATTTAGTAATCACACACACTTAATCCCAGCATCACACACTTAATCCCAACATCGCACACCCTCGATCCAGCCACCTCTGAAAAGCCCCACCTATAACTACATGAGGCTTTAGGGGGACAGCTAGACACAAACAATGACAGCCATCAACTACCATGGGACAATGCACATCAAGGACACAGTTATGATATGATATTTATATATTACAGGGCTGATATATATATATATGTGTGTGTGTATGTATATATATATACTCACATATACACACATATATATTTGTTTTATCCTTTCTCTGTAATGAAAGAATCTGCCACTTGATTTATGCTCAAAATGATGTTTCATGCTCTATGAAGAAATATTTCTGACATGCAGATATAAGGGAAGAGCAATATATTTTACTGAAAGTTTAAAAAGAGGCCTCATCTATATCCAGTCATATCCATGCAAAGATTTTGCATTTATAGGGAGAATAAATAGAAGGAGGAGGAAGTAAAGAGAGAGAACTGAGGGAAGGTGGGATGAGAGAAGGCATAAGAAAGAAAATTTCAATGTTCTAAATTCAGCAACATATGAAAAATGACCTAGTCTCATTTGCTACCAACTTATCCCATTCAACCATTTGTCATGGAACCCCCAACACTCCACCCCCGGCAGTCTTGGGTCCCAGGAATAATAATAATTCACCAGGAATAAATACTGAAATTAATTCCTGTGCCCAATCTCCTCAATCATCAACATCTAATAAAGAGAACTATGTGGCTCCCTTCCATGCTGTTGGGGGCCTTAACCTAAAACATAAGTCTGGGTCAAGGCTGGTCAAGGATTGTTGCTCTCTGATTGCAAATGTGACATTGGCTTTGAGTCCTGGGAAATAGTCTAAGATTCAAATGTTAATATGATTTAGCAAGCCTGGAACAGGATTTAAGGGAAAACTTTCAGAACAAGGAGGTAAACTGAGTCTTGGATTCCTCTGTGTGAGAGAAAAGTTGTCTCTCTTGGAGTTTCTATCTGCCTCCTTCCAGAAGGACTGGCCAGGTTTCTATGGGGACCACAGAGAGGGAGATGGTGTTCAGACCTGTGTGTCAGGGAGTGAAACCTCCATTCCTTTCTGTTCTCTGCTGTGAGTCAGCAAAGCAATATTCACAGCATCTTCATGGCCTTTCACATGAACCTGAAGATATCACACTTGTCCAAAAGTGACACTAACTCCTCCCCCTTTCCTGAGCAAAGTGTCATTTTCTATCCTGGAGAATTTTCTCCTTCACATGCTGCAGTTTTCCCTCTGCTTCCTCCTTCCGTAGAGACTAGACCCCTGGCCTAATTATTTACCTCTGTAAACTAAGAACGACATCAGAAACTGAAGAAACTGAAGTGACCGTTTCTGCTGCCAAAGGTCAGAAGCTGCTAGAGGGCAATGTCACAGGGGCATGTGAGGCCCAGAAAAAGCAATTTACTTCTCATAACATTTTATCACGAAGTCAAGTGGAGTCACCCTGTTAAAGCAAGTCACCTCTTATACTTTTCCTCATCGAGCTGATCCACTCAATGAAGAAAGCCATTCATATTAAATGGACCCAGCCTTGATTACAACACTGGGTCCCAAACATTAGCCCACATAAAAATCCTCTAGAAAGTTCCTTAAAACACAAAACCTGGTCCCCATCTCTTGAGTTCCAGAAATTTAAGGCAGGGCCTAAGCTTTCCTTTCCTAATGAGATTTCAGGGGATTCTGACCCTGCCGGTCCTGTGTCCCCACTCTATGGGCCACTAGTCTGTGCCAAATTAAGTCCCCACCATGGATGAAGGCACAGCAACTAACCGCAACCAAAGGGCTCCTCATCGAGTCTGTTTGGGGTAGTGTAGAAAACCATATCTAGATCTTATCTAGGATCAGATGTCATCTCCTGGAGATTTTGGTCTAAATAGACCATAGAGATAGAAACAACATGAACAGAAATAAATGGATGGAGGTAAACTGTGACCCTATAACTTTGGCTTTCTGATCTCATCCCTGATCCACACCAAACCAATATTGCGATTTCAAAGGGAACATCAGTGACGATACGCCCATGTGTGAGCAGAGATAGTTGTTTGAATAATTTTTTGATTTAATAATTTTATCAGCTGGGCACTGAAAGTCCAGCCAGAATAAGGCTTGTAATTGTCTTTATCTATGCTGAAAACTAAATGCTGGCCTAGATGCGAATTCAATTGATTTGTAAATTGTGTTTACCTCCTTTCCTTGTCATCACACAGACAGCCAATTAATGACATTAAAGATTAATTAATGGGGAAGCTTGTGGATTAGATGCCAAAGAGATAATTAAACTTGGAGTTCCACACTTTATTCCAAATCATAGAGGAAAGTAATCTTCAGTAACTTCAGTGTCAACTTTTGTCCTGGATACTGAGTCCAAGAGAGGATGAGAAAAGTTCTTAAGAAGCTGACCGGGGAGACTCAAGCTGCAGCCTCCCGTTGGCACTGCTCAGAGTCCTGGGAGCCAGAGAGCAGCTCCTTGGAATGCCAACTTGCTCTCCATTCCTGCATCTTCCCCGTCCCGGTAATCACACCCGTTCTTTCAGTCTCTTCGTCTAAAATCATCTTTTTTCAAATGATGATGCTGAGTCTCCTTGGTTGTGTTTTCAAGAAAACAAAACAGTTAGCAAAAATAAGGTTCAGCACTTGAAGTAGCCTTATAAAATTAGGAGAAGGCTGTCCGTGCACCAGAACACACTAGACCACTTCTGGTCACTCACACTGGACCACACGTCACAGCTCACTGGCAGTTTTTCCGTTTCATCCCACTAAACACCATTGGTGGTATTTAGACTGCATTGATCTTTTTTTCACAGATGAGAAAACCAAACCTTGGAGAACTAAATGACTTGTGGAACATTTTCCTTGCTAACTAAAGGAAGGTTGGGCTTTAAAAGTCAGGTATTCTGTATCTAATTTCTTTTACTTCCCGTAGTACTTCAAAAACTCTGCCTATTCATAGTCACTTACGGGGAAATATACTCACAGGATTTAGTAATAATTTGATGAATGGTGATAAATTGGGCATCTGGAGTCAGCTGGTAGGGAAAACTTGTAAGTATTCAAAATATCTAATGTCGCCTGGCATGGTGGCACACACCCTTAATCTCAGCACTCAGGAGGCTGAGGCAGGAGGATCACCACAAGTTTGAGGCCAGCCTGAGCTACACAGTGGGTTCAAGGCTAGCCTGAACTACATAGCAAGACCCTCCAATCTCAAAAATCTGCAATGTCAAATCAATTTTTGACCTTATCCCTACAATGAAGCTGAGCACAGACATGAATGAAACAGGATGCTTACCAGGGAGCATAACCCCACGATTTGATCATTTGGCAAATGTTAACTGAGCTCTTCGTCTCTGCCTGACACCATGCTCAACACTGGAGATAAACAGCAAGCAAAAAATAGCTTTTGACCTCAGTAAGCAACAGACTAATGAAGGAGATATTCACTAATCAAATAGTCATATAGCTTGTGGCACCCATAACAATTCTAAAGAGGTGAGGTGCTCGCAACCATGAGCACCCACAACAAATGCATTTTACTTTTTGGGTGGGAAAAATATTCTTGAGTAATTGACTCTTAAGCTAAGAGCAAGAGGATGAAAAATAAATTAGGAAAAGTTGAGTAGAAACAACATTCTGGGTAAACAAGGTAGGTATGCAAAAATGAGGCAGAAATTCTGAAGACGAGTGGTAGGAGGAAAGGTGTAGAGCAAAACAAGCCAGCAGATGCAGAGAAAATAGAGGCTGGGACATTGAGCCTGTGCTGTAGAACTTCTGAGCGTGGATAGGCTAATGAATGTTGTGTGCAGGGGCCAGTGGGGAGATGTATTTGTTAATATTTTGTTGCGCAATGATCAATCTCCAAGTCTCAGTGACTTAAAACTGAAATATAGATTTTCAAGCTCATTTGTCTACAGGGTAGCAAAAGTTTGGCTCACTTTGATAGGGCCAAGCATGGACTCCAGGTGTGGGTACCTTCGCCCACACTGGAAGAGTTGGCAGGTTTTTTTCATAGCGTTTCTTAAGAGTGAAAGGACAAGACAAGCCACACGAGCATGATGAATTACCTGCATTAAGCCTAGGAGGGCTACATAAGCCAGCACAAGTTACATGGAAAAACTCAGCATCAGTGGAGCAAGAACCTTTAGTGAGAGGTGCTACAATGCTTTGGGACAAAGGCATGGCTGTGTGATTTCTATAACAGGAAAGTAGTGATAATTAGGCAACAATGATTCAATCTAGCATAGACAGGGAACACAACCAGAGGCCAATTTGAAAATCTCCACTTTAGCAGTGGGAGAGAGGAACTACTAGAAAGGCCTAGGGTGGGCATAAGAACCTAGTGACGGATGCCAAATTTATTCTTTTGCACCTGTGAAATATTCATTTGCAATGGTCTATGTACATCTGTGTACATCAGTCTTCTATCACTGATAATACAGGCTTTTATGACTTTGGCTTGATAATAAGGTCATGACCATATAGCCCAGAGAACTCATGAAGTTCTTACACTGAGAGGACATATGGAATGACATAACATCTAACTCTAAATTATGCAACTAGCCAACTAAAGAGTACAGTTAACTAAAAGTTACACCTCATGAGTCAGCAAAGCTCCAGTATATATGCTATAGCTCCATTCCAGGACCATTCTGAGAGTGATAGGAAACAAAAGGACCATGTAGTCACCCCATGATCAGAAATCTGCATCACAACCAAATCTTGATGGTCATTTCAAAGTATTTCATGATTGGAAAATCTGGGCATTGCCACTGTGAGTTCCTTGCAATCTCACAATGTTGCAGTTGAAATGTATGACACATGTGGCCAACGTGAATTTCCTGTATATTCCTGCTCAGAAAATATTATTCAATGAAAAGCATTTTTTAAAATATTGGAAGAACTATATTGGAAAAGGGAATAATTTCATTTCAAATACTGAAGAAAATTTGATGGAAGAGGTGGCATGTGTGTTGAAAGATCAAGTTCCAGTAGATTGTCTTTGGTATGATAAGGAAAAAGAGTATTTAGAGTTTCAGGGAAGTGTTTCAACAAATAATAAACCAAGGCAACATTATGAGGTAGGAAATGTCGTCTTGTGCTTGAGGAGAAGTGAATTATTCTGACTTTAATGGCAATTTTTATGGGTTTATTTAATTTTTCCCTCTCAAAAAATATACTGATGCTGATTTCACCATAAGTTTATTAACATACCATGTTATCTTATTTAGCATGGAAAATTTTTCCAAGAGGGTAAATATTTATGATGTTGCAGTTCTTTGTAGATAAAAGATAAAATTTTCTGTAAGTAATAATGTAAGAATTACTGTGGTGATTAAAAAAGCCATTGGCTGCAATGCTTGACAACATTTGCTGTAATTATCAAAAAGGTTACTGAGCCAGCAAAAAATACTGCAAGTCAGTAAAAGCCTAGAATTAGAAATGGCTTGGAACTGATAACAACAGTACTAGAAACAGAAGAAAGAATAAACATCTGCACTCGAACCAACAGATAACAGTGCCATCCTTGTGCAGTTAAATGTTAAGGTTGTTGTGTTTAATTCTCCAGTCAAGCTCTTCATGTAGGTGAGTAGTTGGCCATGACGAGATCAGCAGTGTGGCTTTTGTGCCTGTGTGATTGCCTGATGCTGAGAAAATGTCTCAGAGCTGCTGAGATCACAAGACAAGGAGAAGTTAGAGAATCTCACAACATCAGCTTGACGTGTATGGAATGAATGTAGAAATTAGTGAATCTAACAGCCTAATGGAGAAAGAAGGGTATGTATTAGATTTTGAGAAGGAAGAGTTGCAGTTATCAATGTAAAAGTAAAACAACGGAAATAGTTCAGTGTGTTCAAAATAAAAAGTCATAGTAATAAAAACCACCCTCCATTCATTCCTTCTGCAAATTTGTGTTGAATGCCTACTGTGTGCCAACAGGCTCTGACAATGAATAATATCCCTGCCCTCCTGAAGAAATACAAAGAAATATACTAAGATGTATATATATTTCAGTAGCAATAAATACTACGTAGAAAAATGAAGCAGGGTAGGATAAGTAATAGTCATGCTAGTTTTGATAAGGAGTTTTTATATATATTTGGTCTTAAATATACTTCCTTAGGCTTGGTTATTTCTTTTAACTGTGACAAATATTATTTCCACTGCTGTGGACCAGAAGACAAGAAGAGCTGGAGAAGTTTGCAGAATCACCAACATGGGTAGGCATGGCTGAGGAAGGGATGCACACAGAAACCATATTTGCTGTGCACCAGGATAGCACCTCATACAGCCCTCACATGATGTTTTGGTCTGTTTATCCTTCTCTTAAAAACTTCTACCATGGGCTTGAAGTTATTATCCGTGTCAGTTAATCTTGATTGTCAACTTGATTGGATGCAGAGACTCTTGGAGAGGTGATTGGATTAAGGAGACACTAACCTTGTCAATGGGTTAACCCATTGATGAGTTCATAGTAAAATGGGCTATTAAAAGCTGGGGCCTAGTAAGAGGAAATAGGTCATGAAGCTACAATCTTGGGGACTATTTTTGGCCACTGTCACCTTCCTTCCTGGCTCTTCTATTCTGTGCTTCCCAGATACTGTGCATTGAGTTGTTTTTTGTTTTTGTTTTTGTTTTTTTGCCACACCCTTCCACAATGATGCATCTGCCTTGAAGCCGCTGACCATGGACTGAATCCTCTGAAAGTTCAAGGAATAATTAACCTTTCTTCCTTTAAGTTGCAAGCGTCAAGTATTTTTGTTCCAGTTGCAGGAAAGCTAAGACATTACCCAAGGTTAAAAGTCAGTAAATGGCAGGCAGTAAATGTAGGCAATGTCCAACACAGTGTGGTGACTCCAAATTCTGTTCTCATCCAACAATTTGGAGGCTTCTTCACCTTGGGTCAGGATCTTTTAGAAATCTATAGGCTGCTTGTCCCTTCCAAGAATAAAGAAAGAATGTACAAGCAGGTGGCTGGGAGTTAACTGTAGAAGTGTCACATATTTGTGTATTATTTACAGTGTGATACCAAAATATTTTCATAATTTTCCCTTGCTGAAAACAATATAAATTCACTTAAAATACATATAGAGTCAAAATTTTCCCCATTATCACAATCCTTTACATTTACCCTAGCCGGTGTCTACAGTAAAAATAAGAAATTCTTTTTTTCTGCTGATGTCTCTAATATTTGTGTCTCTTTTCTAATCATTAGCATGAATGCTTTACATCTGCCTAGTCATTGAATAAAATTCCTGTCTTACTTTTCTATAGGAAGGAATGAGGGAAAAGAGAGACTAATCCTACCATTCAAATGACTTAACACTACAAAATTGCAAAATACACGAGATGTACAAGGTAATGTATCTAACAGAAATAAGTAATGGAATATGAACAAATTCAAAATGACATTAATGCTGTAAAGTAACCTGCCAAAGGGTTCAAAACATATGTTTAGCTTGCTCAAAGGGATAAATAAAGGGATAATATTTGATTTAAAAAACATATTATTAAACAAAAAGTCAATTTTTTTAAATTACATAGGAATAATTAAAATCTTTGCAATATAAAAGATAATAATTAAACTAAAAAACAAAACTCTACTGACAACATAATTACTATAATGGACATAATCATGTTTGCATAAAAGCCTGTTCTCTTATCTCTATTGTGCAGTTCTAAACAAAATGCTTGTGAAAATTACCAAAACTACAAGTCAAAATGAACCTTTATTTATTCTTCAGTATCTTCAAATTGATGAGAGGCAACTTAATAGGAAAGTGGAAGACGCATCTAAATCAGCAATTCAAAAAAAAGCCTTATCATTGGCAAAGATATGAAAACCTACTAAAAGTCACTTTTCAACAGGGAAACACTACTTACAACAAGAATAAGGTTTAATTTCACACATATCATATAAGAACGAAATTAAAATAACAACAAAAATAAGCAGTAGTGAAGATGTGACCATGGGAAGTTTCATGTTATGCTGATGAGCATAAATTGGTACGACTAATTTGGAGAACATTTTGCAATATGTAGTAAAGTCAGAGGTGCAAATACTCTTCAACCAGACATTTCTATTTCTATGTCTTTACCCTTGAGAAAGCTCATATAGAAGGAGATGCACAAGAGAATTTTTAGTACAGCACCATTTATAATAGCCAAAGAAAAAGCTAAAATACTAATTGTTCATCAGGAAGAGAAAGTTAAACAAACAATAAATAAATGTCCTGGTTATTCATTGTGATATATGAATTAAAATTTGAACGAGTGAAAAAAATCACACAAAAACTTGGTTATATCTCAGAAATTATACCAAGATGAAACAGCAAGTCGCCACTTATTGAAAATTTGAAATCATGTAAATGTATGGTAAAAATATCAATATCCATGAGAATGAAGTTGAAGATCATAGCTACTCCTGAAAAGGGAAGTTTAAGAATTAGTTAATATGGAGATTTCAGATTTTAACTGTATCTGTAATATTATTTTTAAAAGACTGAAGGGAGATAAATAGAGTAATGGGATATAAAAGACATCTCAGAAGCCAACTCAAAAGTATATGGTCACTTGATTCAGCTCGAAGGAGTCCCTGCAGTGCTATGGGGAAGAGTGGCCTCTTCCATGCATGGTACTAGATGTTGATAGTCCAATAGGACAAAGTGAATCTTAACTCCACCTAGTACTGGACACCAAAGTCAATGCCAGGTAAATTAGAGACCTACATGTGAAAACAATAAGCAATGAAACTTTTAACAGGAAAGCACAGGAAAATGTATTTATGACCAAAGAGTAAGCAGACACTTCTAAACGTACATAAATTCTCATCATAAATAAAAAAGAGATAAATTGTATTAAGGATTTATGTCCAAAACATTATTAAGAGAATAAAAAGGAGCCAGTGAGATAGTTCAGTGGCATAAGCACCTGCCTGGCAAGCGTGAGGTCCTGAGTTCGACCCCCAGTACCCACAAAAAAAAAAAAAAAAGAAAGAAAAGAAAGAAAATAAAAAGGCATACCACTGAGCAGGTAAGGATAATTGAAATGCATATATTTATATGTATTGAACATATCAGTATATCAAAAAGCATATATCTAACAGACTAGGAATACATAAAAAATATGAAAAACACAGATAACCTGTAGAAGAAAATGAGAAAGGAGTTGAACGGGAACTTCACAAGAGATGATCTCCAAATGGCCAGTGAAAGAGGCTGAAGTTTATTAATCATCAATGGAAACAGAAATTAAAACTACAGGCAGTACCGCTTTATACACATCCGACGTCTAGTATGAAGAGACATTATACCCAAGCTCGAAAGTTCTATGAGGCAACAGGAATTTCACACACTACTGACGGGAGTACAAATTAGTTCAACTACTGTGGAAAACACTTTAGCACAAACGATTCAAACTGAATAAAGCTTAGGACACTGCAACTCCACTCCTAGGAATATACTCAACAGAAATGCAGAGACAGTTCCTTTAAGGACAAGGACAAGAACATTCATGGATGCTTTATTGATGCCAGCCAAAATCAGCAACAATACAAAGTACGTCAGTAGCATGGTGTCGGATAAACTATGGTCCACTGACACAATGGACTTCCATAAAGCAAGGTGAGCAACAGACAAATCTCACAGGCACAGTGAAAAGCAAAACAGGCAGGATAAAAAATAGTACACACTGCACAGTTCCAGTGATCTAGAGCTCAAAGCCAGTGTGTGATGGGGAAGGGGCTGGGAGAGGAGGAACCCGTAGAGTCATCCTCATCCCAGTAAGTTCTTTCTCTTGCACAGAGTGCAAATTACAAGGAAAAATCCGCTTTGTATAAGTGGGCTGGGTGTATTATATGTCAATAAAAAGTTTTTAAGATCTGCAAGAAAACAACAACAACAAAAGGATAAAACCCATGACACCATCGGAAGGAACACAGCCAGATTCCATGAGAACTGAAGGACAACGAAAACCCATTTTCCCTGCAGGTTTCTCATCTGTGAGCTCTGGTGCCAGCTTTATCCCTGGGAGCTCCCAACAGACAGAAAGAGCAGGCTCTATGCTCATCTTAAGAATTAAAGGATTTTTAAGGTTCATGTGTTCTTTTTTGTTTTGTTTTATTTTGTTTTAGTGGGTACCAGGGGTCGAACTCAGGACCTCGCACACCAGCAGTCACCCGTGCCACTGAGCGATATCACCGGCCCTTTTTTTGTATGTAGGTACCGAGAGTCGAACTCAGGACCTTGCACTTGCCAGACAGGCGCTTATGCCGCTGAGCTATCTCACCGGCCTGGTTCATGTGTTCTTAAAGCAACACTCAATATTTGTATTTGAGGCAGGCAAAATCTGTATGTTCAAAGCCCCTTTCATGTTCCGTACTAACAGAGGCCTGTGGCTCATTCCACTGATGCTGAAATATGGCCTTGGCTTTGCCTCGCTCTTGAAGGAGATGTTTTAAATGGCTCAGACACAAAATGGAAAACTCTGCAGGTCGAGTTATTAAAGTTCTATTTGAGATCCATCAAAATATCTGGTTTTCTACACAGAATTCCTTTCCAAAGCTGGTTCTCTTCTGCACGGTTTCATCTGATGTTGGTTTGTGCAAAATACTGAACCCAAATTTCTCACTGAGAGGCTTTTGCTCTCTTTACAAGAGATCCTAAAGCACTCTGTCAGTCTCTAGATTTGCCCGGACTCTTGTACTTACTCACTATTTCAGCTAACATCTGCTGAAGGCCTCATACCCTGGGATAGCTACCAGAAGCTTGGCTGGGGAGAGACTTTGGTAAATAACTCAGTGTGGTACACGGGCTACATCAGGGCCACTTGAACCTAGGGCCCTAGGAACCTAGGAACCTAGGGTCCTCATGGGATGCCATTCCCAGTCAATCCCACCACGCTACCTCTCTCTCATACCTCTGAAATTTGCAGTGCCTTCTTACGCTCCTTAAAACTGTTGAACACTGAGCAGAATCCTCATCGAGTTGCCAGAAGGATCAAGATTGGTGCAAGACAGGGGCAAGTGATGGAATAAGGAATGTCTCATTTATTTATTTATTTATCTATCTAGCTCTCACAATGGGAGAAGGAAAGAAAGAAAGCGAGGGTTTCTTCATCCTGCATTACCTCAAAAATGAAGATGAGGGCCGGTGAGATAGCTCAGCGGCATAAGCACCTGCCTGGCAAGCACATGGTTCTGAGTTCGACTCCCGGTACCCACATTAAAAAAAAAATGAAGATGAGATCCCATCACTGGTAGCAGGAAAGAGTCAAAGAAGCACCGGGCCCTTTCGGAGGATGGACAGGAGGGAAGCATTCATATTAACTCTCTCTTAACTAGATGAATGTATTTTCCACTTGGCAGTCAGTTTCAGCAAGGCATCCTCATCTATCACAGTACATAATTAGAACGCCAGGATGTACTTGCCAAAATGAGTACGGTGTCACCTTGAAGGACCCTCCCTTCTCACAAACCCCTCTATAATGCTCATGACAGGTGGCCCATGCCATTGTTGAACAAAATCTGTTGCACGAAATTCTCTAGTAAATCAAGCCTAAAGGTCCTTCTCTGTAATTTGTGTCCTTGTTCTGAATGTTGCCTTTGAGAGAAGCATGGTGCAAGTTTAATTCCTCTTTATTTTGACAGTTCTTCAAAGATTTAAAAACCACAAATATATTACCCACTCTAAACATATTCCTGTCAAAATTAGAGAGTCTTATCCCCTGTGATTATATTTAGTTCTCCACTCATTATCATTTTTCTCAAGGACCACTTCAATTATAAGACCAAACTTTTATTTTTAGATCATACAATCAAGATATATTTATTGTAAAAATGATCTTAAAATCTAGATAAATATGAAGACTTTAAAAATCCTATTACCCAGAAAATAACTATTACTAATATTTATTGTATATTTCTTTCAAATATTTTCTATCCATTTACAAACATAATGTGCATATTTTTCAATGGATCCATACTATACATACTGTTTGAAGCATGAGAGTTTAATTTAATATAAAATGAACATTTTTTCTTATCAAAAATGGCACATTACATAGACTTATATTTCTAAAGAAAGATAAATTTGACTCACTTTTTCCTAATTTAAGTACAACAAAGTGACTGTGAGAATTCTCCAACAGGCAACTATAAAATGACCATGGAGGATGATGAGAAGGCAGCAGAGAGGCTGCAGAGCTTGGGACTTGAGGATGATGATGTGTGGGTTTCCTGAATCAGTGTTCTGCCTCCCATGTGCCCCAGTCTGGGCTCTGGAGAGACCAGCAACTCACCCCACCAACAATCATAGACAAATCAAACAAAAAAGAAAATCTGCCCTTGCTGGCTAAAAGGTTGGGCAGTCAGGGGATGCCAATGCTTGCTCCACAACCTGCAGGTGATCTGACCTACCTGCAGCTGAGCTGCGAACCCCAGGGCAGCACAGTTCCCAAGGGCAAAATCTGCTGACAATAGGAACAGCCACAGCAGATCGGGTATTTCTGCCCTCCACCAGTGACAAGATAGTCAAAACCAGTGGCTTCGGTACATTTTCTCCTACATGAGGTGGACCAGTGACCTCAGACAACCAGGAAAGTGCTCTCTGCCCTACGGTTGTCACCTGCAGGGACTGAGCGGGAGCCCAGCTGTCCCAGGAAAATAAAGCCAACCAGAACAGCATGACAATCATCTTGAACACTAACGTGTCATTGCACTTAAAGCTTACAGAAGTAAGCTTGAACCCACAGAATAAACCAAAGCAAGGCTACTATGTACTAAAACAGAAGATTTAAATAAGATCATCATAGTAACAAAAGTATCCAGGATAAATTTTTTAAAAAATTCATTTGTACCTGCAACCAGGAAAACCACAACTTGACTTAGGAAAGATAATCAACTGATGGCTACACGGAGATGAATCAGAAGTCAGGAGTAGCTGCTAAGGACTTTAAACAACCATCATAGAAATGCTTCTAAACTCCATTACAGATTCCCCTGAATTACCAAATCACAGCAAAGAAATAGAAATTGTAAGAGAAAATCAAGTGGAAAGTATAGAACTAAAAGAATAACCAAAGTTAAACACAGGCCTGATAGACTAAACCATAAAGATACCAGTAGAGAACCAGGAAACTTGAATCAGACAGATCAGTACAATTTACTCAGTAGGAACAAAGGAGTAAACAGAAGGGGAGGGAAAAAAAAAAAAGAACAGAGCTTTGGAGATCAGGGGGAAAATATTTAATATTTGTGTCACCAAAGTTTAAGAATTCCAGAAAAAAGTATGTCAAATTCAAAGAAAATGAACAAAACAATGTCTAGAAATTTCCCAGAACAGGTAAAAAGGCATGAATCTACAGATTCAAGAAGCTAGGTGATCTCAAATAGGATGATATCTATACCAAGACACAACATAATTAAACTTACAAAAATAATCTTGGAACCAGTCAGAGACAAAAGACATGCGACCCATGATTCAACTTAAATGACAGCAGATTTCTCAACTCACACCATAGGAAAAAGCTATAACATGTTCTTTAGGTGCTGAAAAACATAATTGTCAATTATGACTTCTATCTGGTGAAGCTTTCCTTCAAAGATGAAAAAGAAATAAAGGTATTTTGAGATGAAGCTAAGAGAATTTATTGCTAGCACACCTGCTTTTAAACAATGGCTAATAGAAACTTTCTAGTAGAGACAATGATAATATAAGCAGGCTACAACGTTCGCAAAGAGAAAAATATCATGACAAGCAAAAATAAAATTAAACATGGTAAACTGTTCTTTGTCTCATGATTTTCTTGAATCATTTTATTTTCATTTTGTTTATATTATGACAATATGGGATATGTGTGCAATATACATAAACATACTTAAAATAATTATATTTTTAAATGGGGAGGTAAAGAGTCCTAAATAAAACCAAGATTTCTATACTCAAGATGTTGAAATTATCCATACCAGAGGCCAGTACTGTGTTACATATATATATGTTGATTCCTAGAACAATCACTAAGTAAACTATGGAAAGGGATACATTCAAAGACATTATAAAGAAACCGAAGTAGAACTGTCAAACTTTTTAAAATATCCCAGAGGAAGACAAAATAAATATAAATATAAATATATAAATATAAATATATCTAGGGAATAAGAAAAAAGAGGAAACAAACAGAAAACATACAACAAAATTAACGAAATGGCAGGTTTAATCCCACACATTTCTAAAATTATTGTATATAGGGAGATCATGTTCTAGTTTCCAAAAGGAAAAACTTGGATTCTGAAAACAATAGGCTGATGATGGTCCTGGGCAAAAACTCTACATAATGCAATGAATTCATGTCGTCAACTCAGCGGGGAGGGGTGCATGGCATTAGATGGGATGCGGTGTCATACCCCATTTTGTGAAACCCTATGGACAGATATCAAGCTAGTGATTGTTATTAAATACATAGTAAAACCTTATATTGCAAGTAACTTGGTCGGCAAGTGTTCTGCAAGACAAGCTAACATTTCTAATAAATTTTAACTTAATAAACAAGCAATGTCTCAAGAGTAGTGACATCGAACATCATCACATGATCACAACTGAGCCAATGGTTCTTCTCTCTCTCTCTCCCACTGCAGGATTGTGGGTGATCATCTTCCAAAAGCAAGAGGTTATAGAGGAGATCTCATCAGCAGAAGAGGGGGAGAAAAAGGCTGAGGAATCCCTCACTTCAAATGAGATGAGATATGTGAAGTGTGGGAAACTGCAAAATTTTCTAGAAAAATACCACCCAAATAAGGCTGTAGCAGTGTGAGTGATGAATCTGGTTAATGGCAATGAAATGTCACATTTCTGTGAAATCCTCGAAAGGAAGCAAAAGCAAGTGTCATTGGATAGGTTCCTTGTTAAAGTTGCATGAAAAGAAAAAGATTCCATTGAGCCAATAGATAACAGTGATTCCGTTAGTGATAGTGAAAGTCTTTCTACACAATAACCTTCCTCTCTCCTCTCCCACAAAATAGCTATGAAGGTTTTCAAAGATAGGTGCAGGAAAGTTTGTTTATTTTTCTTTATATTTTGTATTTTCTTCATTCTTTTGTATTATATTACAGTATTTTAATAATTTTATATGAATATTTTTGGGTTACGGAATGAATCATCTGAGTTTCTATTATTTCTTACAAGGGAATTCGCTTTGGTATACAAGGCTCTGGATTACAGTGATGTTTCTGGCATGAATTATACTCGCAAACCAACGTTTTACCATAGCATGATGTTAAAAAACCATATAGCAGTAACTGACAAGTACAACTCACTAACTCCAGGGTGTTTTAAGTATTTACTTCACATGTATATAAGTAACTTAGTAAAAAATGTTTATAAAGTTATAACACATAAACTTTAAATATTTTTGTAAGCCTCATATTAAAGCTGTAAACTATTATTATCCACAAGCACAATTTGAAGAAACCAAGGCCAAGATTAATTTGCCTGAGGTCACACTACCAGCAATTTGAGCCCTGAGATCATAATCCGGTCTTCTGATGCCCCATGCCATCCTTTTTCTCCATATTGTGTGCTTCTATAAGAGTTCCAGGAAATATGGTTACTCTCAGCATTTCTCAGAAGACTCACAAAACCTGAGAAACCTAAGGATGTAAAGTTTATATTATTATTAATATTAATCTCACAAGTGAAGTAAGCTATAGTGATGGGATAAAATCTTCCAGTTTTGGACAGAAATTTCTTAATACTGAATACTAACTTCCACAGAGGAGCTTTCACTAACCCTTAAAGCAGGACATTTTGAAAATGTAATACATGCGCTCAGAGGTGGAGCTTTTGGAAGGTGATCAGATCATGGGGCGCTATACTGACCAGTGGATTCATCCACTGAGTTCAGCAGCTGGGTGTATTGTTAGGAGGTGGGGCCTGGTTGAAGGCAGGTCACTGGGGGCATGACCTGGAAGGGTGTTTCTCCCTCCCCAGCTCCTCCTTTCTCCACCTACTTCCTGGCCACCATGACATGAGCAAATTTCCTCCGCCAGGCCCTTTCACCACGCCATTTCTGACTTGGAACCAACCTACCATCGACTGAAAATATGAACCAAAATAAACCTTTCATCCTTTACATTGTGGACAAGAGATAAACCTTTCATCTAGTATTTTGTCTCAAAGATAGGGAAAGCAACTAAGACAACCTTCTCAAAATATTCCCTCTCACTTTGGACACACTTATCCCATAATTCTTGCCACTTTCTGAAGCAGTTCTGAAAGTCCTCTTTTATCAGAGTCTTTTCATGGCTATTTGGATGTCTTAAATCAACTCAAAATGTTTATGGCAATTTCTGTCAAATGAAAACCTTACATCGTGTCCTCATCCACTTTATTCACTAGATCTAGAACTGTGCAACTTTTGGTTCTGACCCAAAGTAAAAATGACCATGAAAGGTGAACTAATGAGTTTTTAATAGCTTCAGGGCATCAGGGTAGCTATTCCAATGCAACTAAAGACACTCATGAAAGAAGACTTCCAGGACTGTCAGATAAGTGTGCTCAAAGTGAGGGAGGGAATTATGAGGGGGATTTTACTGTAACGATTTTTTATTTAAACATTTACATTACTTTGTGATCACATCGCATGCCATAAGAGGAGGGAAGAGGAGAAGGCAAGGCTCCAGAGCCATGTCTAGGGGAATGCTCAGCCTCCACATTTCTTGCCCCTCCTCTTTTTATTAAAACTCTTTGGTCTAGTGGGAATTATGCTGGCTTTAGAGACAATAAAGTTGAATCTTCATCAGTTTTTACTGTGTTCTCTTGAGAAAGTTATTTACCTTCTGTGAAACTCAATTTCCTCAGCTGTAAATAAAGATAAAACATACTTCAAAGAATCATGAAAGCCACATGAGAAATTATCGGCAACACTCCTGGCATACACCACACACTCAAAAGCAGTGCCTGCCTTCTCTCCCAGGTTGCTCTCCTCCCTGACTCTTCTCCTGTGGCCACGTGGCAGTTCTAATCTCTTCCAATGGCCCAGCTGAATACATAGAATCTTGCTAAATACTCTAATAAAATCATTCTTAAATACATCATGCATCCTGAATTTACTCCTTAAATAATGGATACCATGTTTTTAAAGCATTTCTGCATGCCCTCTCCAAAACAGCATCTAAAATGAATTAAGCTCTTAGAAGGTGCCAAAGTCTGTAGACCACGTATGAGTATAAAAGTAAAGACTTAAATGTTTTATTCCACTGTGTCTCTGGCAAAAAATGATTTCCCCATTCCTTTTTACATGATCGCTTTGTTCATTGTGGAGGCTTGCATTTTTACACTGGGTCTCTGCGATCTCTCCTCCACCTTGTCCTGAGCTATTCAAGATGTCTGGCAAAAAGACTTCCAAGTGTAGGTGTGCGTAATTAGCGTCAGGTGGCTTGTGCTCTTTATCCACCCCTTTTCCCATCTGTTTAGTTCCTTGCTTTTCATCTCTGTACCAGGTAATTGATTCCAGACTGGAGTACTTTGCTCTTTTTGCATCTCCCTGCACCACACGCTTAAACTTGAGAAGTTAGCTCACACTGCCTTTATATTTTCCCTACCTTTCTATTCCATTTTATATTATGACCACTGTACTCCTTTGGGATAAATCACCTGTAATCATAAATAGGACTTTTTAAAGTGGCAGTGGGGAACTTGGGAATGGGGAGAACACATGATGGGAAATATTAGCACATGTGCTGGAGAATATTGCCTACCCCCACTCAGCCAAGTGGAAGGAGGTGAAGGAATGATTCCAACTGGCCAGGTTTCTCTGGAGTCTACAAAGATTCAAAATAACATTTTGTACATGAGCAGAGGAACCCACAAGTCAGAGTGAGTGATGGATTTGAAGTGCAGGTTTTCATGTTTGATGTTCTCAGAACAACTGTGCATCGCAGGTTTGATGAGATAAAAGAAATAAAATGCATGCAGCACTCAGAGAAAGAGGATGAATCCAGAAAACTTCCAGAAGCCCTTACCTTACATTTCTTCTCATTAAAAGTTAAGTTCATACCTTCTCTAAGAATCATGCTAAACAATCAATGTAAGAATATTTTTAAAATAATAAATTACTATGCAAATCTAAGGCACTCTGTTACATGAGATGATTTGAATTATTTAAATTACTATATAATCATTAGTGTTTGCAAGATTTGGAACATAAATCTACTAGCAGAAATGTCTACAAGTCATGTTTAAATATTAACTTTTCTCATCTTTCCATTACTAGGCTGAAGTTGAGTTGAACAGTCATCATTGCTTCTCTCTAGATATAACTATCTAAACTGAATCCAATAGTATAGACAAAAGTATAACTAGAACTGCAACTGTACAAATAGCCGTGCTTACTTAAATAAGGAAGGATTTGCAAGTCTATCTCCACATTAACATTCCAAACTAAAGCAACTTGCCAGGTGCCTGCAAGCGCCATCCCCACTCAACCCCAAATCTTTAGTTCAAATTTTAGATGAGGAAATGTTGTATGGATGGGCTGGCTATGAGCAACATGGCCCCAGGGCCCTACCATAGTATGCTGACTTCTTTAGAGCACTTTAACTAATGTATTTAAAAACGGGGTGAAGATTAGCATGATAGAACCAAATTAAGGGTTTCTATTGAGGTTTTAGTGGCCCCAGATCAGCCAACAAATGATTGCTTCTGTTATGGTCTACACTTTTATAATTCATTTGCAAAGTATGCAAACAGATGTGCAAGTGCCACATTGCCACCAAACTGTTGGCTAATTTCCCATTTCTTGCCTTTTACATTACTCCAAATTGAGTATGGATGGCCTCACAGTTGAAGAGGAATAGGTTTTAGGTGCTTTTCAAAAGTCCTTGCCAATGATCAAGAAGGGTTCCACATACAGAATCTGTAGCTGAGCTGGATAATTAAGCATTTTTTTTGCTCCACAGAACTCACCAGTGTTGGCTTTTTAAAAATCATAACATGGGCCGGTGAGATGGCTCAGCGGCTTAAGTGCCTGCCCAGCAAGCACAAGGGCCCGAGTTCGACTCCCGGAACCCACATACGAAAAAGGGCCGGTGATATCGCTCAGCGGCACGGGTGCCTGCTAGCGCGCGAGGTCCTGATGTTGAACCCCCGGTACCCACAAAAAAAAAAAAAAAAATCATAACATGGCACCATTTGCCTCAATATGCTTTGCTAATTCTAAGAAAAGATTCAAGGCATTCAGCACAGCATGTGAAGCCCTGCTTGACTTGGATCTTACTAAGTTACCTACCTGCTCTAGCATTATTCTCTTAGGTACCCCCTAAGTTGCAGCCCTATTAAACTAAATTTGCTGATATTACCCAAACCTTCATCTCTGCTTATGCCTGGAATACTTTCCTGCCAAGGACATCACTTGGAAAAATCCCTGCCCAATTTTTAAGACTCTGCCCTGCCCTAGCTAAATAGCATGCCCTGCCCTTCACTGGGGTGACCCAAAGAGCAAGACCTTTATCATTCACTTTAGTATTGCTAAAGCTGTCCCTGTGCCTACCATATAGTAAACATGTAATACATTTTTATTAAAGGATCAAATTAGTGGATGGATGGCTGTATTGAGTGGATGGATGGACAGATGGGTTACAGCCAAGCTACAACATCTAACTCCAAGCATGTCTCCACCTGCCTCTCATGTAAAGTAAACATTAGAACACGGAGCCAAGGGCCGGTGAGATGGCTCAGCGGTGTAAGCGTCTGCCTGGCAAGCGCCAGGGCCCGAGTTCGACTCCCGGATACCACATACGAAAAAAGGGCCAGTGATATCGCTCAGCGGCACGGGCGCCTGCTGGCATGCAAGATCCTGAGGTCGACTCCCTGGTACCCACAAAAAATAAAAATAAAAAAATAAAGAAAACGGAGCCAAACAATGTTAAGATGAACTTTGTGAAATGTACTAAGATCCTTCCATTCCCCCTGCTTTCCCTGAACCTTTAGCAGCTATCCTGTCGGGCACTTTAAGAATCATAAAACCTGTGTGACTCCAAAATGAAAATCTAAATATCAAAGCAGCAGTTTCCTCAATTGTATAAATGCCACTTCTGTGGTTATAATGTCACAAGAAGAAACAACCACCATTGCTGGTTTAAAATTCTAAATATTTCGTATATATTTTTCATGCTTTTATTGCTATCTCTGTTCTTTTATGCTTATGTGCTAAAGATATCTAATCACTTCCTTTGTTATTGAGCATGATCCTTAAACAAGAACACCAAGAGCTTAGAACATCTCTATATACCTTTGCTTTTGGCAGAAGACTTAATCAGTAGGAAAATATAAACAATAGCTATCATCAATATGCAGCAATGTTACATTTTAGAAGAAATCAAATATTGCCTTGTTATCCATAGGATAATTTCATTTGAGTTAACATTTTACCATGGCTAAACCAATATGAATCTTTACATTAGAAAACAGTCAAAGAATGCTAAGGTAGAAAGTAAACACGGCTGTGCCGTGCACCTGCATTCACATTCCATCCTTTTCTAGTTATCTGACACCTCTCAGTCTTGGTGTCCTCCTCTAAAGAACTGGAAATAATATAAGCAAATGGGCCACAGGATGATTTTGAGATTGAATGGAACAATGTTTATATGAATGTAAAGTATTTTGGTCATTCCTGGTACATACATAGCAAGCATTTACTAAATTCTAGTAGTTAAGTGCGAGAGGAGAAGTACATTTTCATTGTGTAGGTATAGAAGCTGAGGTCATGAAAAATGATGCAAATTACTCATGTTTATGGTACAATTCATTTTAAGTTTCTCATAGATATTTTTAACATAAACTGTGTTTTTCACGAGTTAATAATTTTTAAATTTGTTTTAACATCAAAACAAAGCAAAGCAAACAGAACAGTGTAATGTTAAAACTGAGGAATGAGTGAATGTGAAACCCATGGTAGGGTCACTTGAATCAGCTTGGCTGCAAATCCCTGTCAAAGATAAAGAAATTATGATACTGGAAAAGCAGTATTAGAAAGTGCTTTCCAAATGCTCAGCTGGCCTGCAGTTTATAACAGTCCTTCTATCCAATTAGACAAAGGAAACAAAAGGGCAAATCTGAAATTTCAGAGGACAGGTTTGTAGACATAGGTTTGTGAGACATTTAAATGGGGTTATTGTCAGGTTCTGATACCCTGTTTTCCTCTGACCTTAATTGAGCCAGTAATAACTGCTCTAGCTTTTTCACAAGTACTTATTACAAGAATCTCTACTTTCCCACACCAGAGTCCTCACAGGTCAGCAAGTCTGAAATCATAATGGTTTTCTTATAAGCTTTTCCACACTCTTTGCCTTGGCTCAAATCTCTGTATAGTATTATTTATCATAAGTTAATGATTTGACCTTCAAATTTAACATGGGATCAGACTACAACAGCAAGGGGAGCTGAGAACCTTACTTTTCTACTTAAAAAACTGATTTTCAGTGGTGCTTATGTTTCTTTCTGAGCAGAGACAGAAATCGGTTTTAATTTTGGCATTAAATATCTTCTCTAGAACAATGAATAGACTGGCAAAATTACTCTAGTTATTTTGCATCTGTTTAGTATTTCTGCATTTTAAAAAAGAGAGGACTTGCTTGTTTTCCAAATGCTTGATCGGGGAAATTTCAGGTAAAGGAATAGAATAGGAGAACTAACACTTGCTAGCAGAGGAATGAGGAATGAAGGAAGCGGCCTGAGGGTCCTGGACCTGGATCTGTAACTCACAATCCCCTCCTAAGGTGGGGGCAAGCAAGGCTGGAGAAGGACCCAGGCCACACTAGTGGAGGAGCAATCCAATGAGGGTAACTCAGGCATCCGAGGTACAGAAGCAACTTTGCCCTGAGCCCCACATACTGCTCTAGCAGGGCAACCAAGGCCCAGGGCTGGGGATGCTGATCAGGTATAAATGTCCCGAGTAGCAGGAATGAGTCCTACATTCCAGAGCCCCAGGATCACTTTGGTTCTGGCAGCTCAGAGAGGAAAGGAACTTTGCTGAATAACCATGGACTGCCTCTTTCCTTCCTTGAGCATCCCGACTGGCTGAGAAAGAAGAAAGATCACAGTATATGCTTCCTCATGGGCGCTTGCAGAAATCCAATCAGATAATGGATGCTAAACTTCAGAGGCTCCAGCCCATAGCGACTGGTTAACTATTAATTTTCTTCCTTGGAAAGATATTATTGTAAATCTTCTGGTACTCTAACATAAGACATATCCCAAAAGATTAAATTGCTGGGAGGTTCCTAAGAATAAAATTAATACATGGCAAATTCCTAAACTCATGCTGCATTTTAGATGTATTATTTTAAATATACTTCTTTCAAAAAAATAGCTTTTCCATATCCACCTTCAATGGTACAGAATATATGCAACCTGGATGTCAGCGAGTCTATATTTTTCCTTCCCATATATTACTAAACTTGCCATGACAGACACATACTAAATTAAGTGAAAATTTAGAAGTCACAGGGAAACTGAATTAAGGTAAAAGGATGTGTGAATGCAAACCTAATTTACATACTATTCTGTAAGGCATTCAGATGAATGTGAGAACAATAGAGATAATGGAAAGATTATATCAGGGATTGAATTTCACATGGATCATTTCATATTCTGTCCGTGCCATAAGCAAATCATGTTGCATTACATCAAATCCTGATTCCACTCCATTGCCAAGTATCCCATTGTTCCTTGCCTTTTGCCTCTTCATTACAGGGATGTAATTGCAGGACGAACCCCCCCCAGAGCTTGTTGCTTAACTGCCCGTGTGTGCCTATTTTAAAATCTGCCATTGTTGCAAGACACTTTGGTTAATAAGCAGATAATGGGCTATGCAAATCACGTGTACCTGATGAAGAAAAGAAAGTGTGCCTTCTCACCTTTACAAAAAGACCAGCCTGCATTTGTATCCAGGGAAGCACCCTGGTCAGGGTGATTTATGGAACATTCTGTCCAGGTCAGAAGAAATGTTCCCTTTGCCTTTGGAAATGCAGATAATGGAATAGTTTCCTTACAATTTGCAGGATTTGGAGTACAAAGAATTCAGAAAAATCTTTGAGCAGGAGAATCTTTCTTAAATGAGTACTTTTGGTTGTAAAACAAAATGAGCAACAACCAGCTCCAGAAGAGTTGATACGAGGTCATGCAAAAGCTGAAAGGTTGGAGATGGCCACAAGAGGTTAGATGGACACTGAAGCTCACCAGAGGCAGAAATTATGGTAACTCAGTCCTGATACCAAAGGGAATAGAAGGTGGAGGTTTAGCTCAGTGGTGGAACATGTGCTTAGCAAAAGGAGGCCCTGGGTGAGATCCCCGGAAAGAAGGAGGTGGAAAGTGAGAGAGAAACAGAGAAAGAGGGAGAGAGAAGGGATTTCAAGATTTTTTTTTTGCATTGTATAGAATTTTGCTTTTTAGGATTTTAAAATTAATTTATTGGTACACTTTTGATATACACAAAGATTGCATTCATCACAGAGAATTTGTACCTGTACATGATATATTGTGATTCTTCTTTTTCCCCCATTCCCCTCCCCTCCCTTTACCCCTTCATCCCCTTCTTACTTACAAAAGTTTTGTTTTCATTTTTTTCTTCTATTCTCTTTTTTCCTTTTCCCTTCCTTCCCTTCTTCCTCCTCTCTTGTTCCCCTTCCCATTTGAATATTAAACATGAAGAATGACTTGAGTTTCCTGTCTTGGTCCTTTCTGAGAAATTCCTCCAGTGGACATGGCATCATAATGAAGCAGCCATCAACTCACTCTTCTGAAGAACTCAGAGCTTAAGGAATGGAGCTATGGGTTGGATATTTTTGACATAAGTCACAGTAGGTGGGGCATAGCTCTGAACTCAGTTTCCTCATCTACAAATGGAGATAATAACTGCATAGCCTTCCCATAGGAGCAAGGCAAGGTTGAAAAGCTGGGATGATCATGGAAATCAAGTGCTGAGTAGCTGCATTCTGTCCTCTATTATCTCCGCTCCATGCTTCTACAGCTGCATCACTGCACTGAGATCCCTGGGGAGACTTCACATCCACTGCCCACTTCTGTACCCTTTGGCTTCGAGTTGGGCTTCATAGCAGGAGCTCCAGCAGGAGAACAGAAGAAAGGAGAATGGGGAATTCCTGTTGGAAAGGTCACATAGACTGGCCTTGTTTTTGCTCAAAAGTGATAGCACTGGCTGGCTCACCAAGTTAATTGACCTCCTGTTTGTAGGTTCTAGCAACTATCCCCTCCTCTGACCACCATAACCAAGGGAAGGCAATGGTACTCTCACGTTATTACTGTCCCAAAGTCCTATTTTATCTTTTGTGCTTTTCCTGTATCCTAGTCAAACCATCTTAGGAGGTCTTTTATTAAACACTACTCAAATCATCTTCATTTGAATATACCATCTGTTTCCTGCTGGTTATCTGAATAATACACACTCTAAAAATATTTTATTAGCTAATCCATGTAACAGTTCTAATTTAAAATAATAAAAAGAACTCCAAAACTGACTGTCAAACTCCCCATTTACAATTCCTCGTTTATAATTCCTTTATCAGAGTTAAATAAAGGAGGCATGAAAAATTTAAAAACAAACAAAAGAATCCTGCAGGCCGTTGCCAGTTATATGTACAGGGAAAAACACAGATGAATACTTTCCACTTTCATTTGGGTTTTTTCTCAGCTGTCTGGTTACTAAAACCTTTATTACCAACACACAAAACATACATACATCTACAGTTGACCTGCTACTAAATATTGTCATGAACTATCCTTACAGGTGTCAGGCAGGGACCCTCCATTGTGTAGATCTGGTGGGTGAAGATAACCCAGTTTCTTGTCTGTGGCATGGGATTCCTGTCCTCTCCACAGAGTAAGAGATTTTTGGACGAAATGTGGCCACAGTAGCAACTAGGTTGGGGCCTCTCTTTTGATACTGGCATTTTCTATCCCCTGTGAGTCTCTGCATCAGAAGCCATTTTCCCAGGTCTACACTGGCATAGTCTTGGTCAAGACCTTGCTCCTTTTTCCACCTAGCTTTAACCACAGGAACAAGCACCTGCCTCTTAGCTAAATCTCAAGTAATCACACAGAAATTTTTTCCATTTGGCCTGCGGGCTCTGAGGTCACTAATTAAAATAATGAAACCAAATCATTCTTCCTCCATCACAGATAAGATGTGACATTTTTAGTAACTGTTTTGTTAATTCAGAACTTGACTTTTATACACAGATAACAAGAATGGAAACACCACCCCTGCACAGATAAAGCAGAATGTTTTAATCAAGGTGATGATGCACTGTGCTCTAGTTTGGAGTTGGAGGCACCAGCTCCTGCTCTGATTACCTGTGCATCTTTTGGAACCTATTGCTTTCAAGCACAATTTAGAGATTTCTAAAAGTTAGCAGCAGAACAAGGTCTCTAAATGAAAATTTTATCATTTTATTGCCAATGGACAGTTTTTAGAGGAAAATATACTTTCTCTTGATTCCACAGACACTATTCGAAATGTGTTCTCTCTTCATAGCTGCTGTGGCCTGGATCTCCCAGGTGATGCTACCTGCTTAAACAATTTTATTTGCTTGAGGAGCTTGGTTGGGTGCATAAAAATACTCAGATCAGCTTTTGATTGCCAAAGATTGGTGGCCACGGCCAGCTCATTAGCTAAGGGCACTGGGCTCTCTCTCCAGAGCCAAGGATGCAGCAGCAACAGCAGCAGAAGGGAGCTGCCACAACCAAATTGCAGCAATTATCTTCCATTTTTATTCAAATTTAATTTAGCTCCATTCACTTTCATTAGCTTTTTGGTGCATACACTGAGCCAGGGTGCTGGTCCAGGTCTTCATCACTGGAAGAGTCGGGCAGGGGTTGGGATGGTGACTGCTGTAGAACTTTACCACTAAAATGTGACCCTAAAGCAGCATCAGCAGCATATGAAAGTGTCAGACATGCACACCCTCCAGCTTACCCCAGGTCAAAGTGGGTCAGAATCTGCATTTCAACTGGTGCCCCAGAGGACTCCTATGCAGCCTAGGAAGCTCATGAAATGTAAAGCACATGCTTGTACTGGTAAGAAGTAAATGCCTGAAGGACAAATGAGTGAAGAACCCCTAAAGGACATACCTGACCCCACAGCAGTTCCAGGTGGGTACAGAGAAAGGGAATCATGGGACAGAACTGGAACACAGGGCAGAAATTGAGATGAACATGAACGTAGGACGTTATCATCACCAGCCTTAGATGCCAAGCTGGAAATCTGGACCTAGTTTAAAGAAATGAAGGAACTATGATGGTCTTAAGGAAGAAATGCTATGATCAGGACTGTACTTTAGAAACACAACCTGGCTACAGTGTGAAGATGGGAAGTGCATGAGTCTCTAAATGTTCGTGTGCTGGAAACTTAGTCCCCAGTGCAAGTGTTGAGAGGTGGGGCCTTTCAGACATGATTAATCATGAAGGCTCTGCCCCTGTGAATGGATTAATGTCATTACCAAGAGTGAAATTTCCTTATAAATCACCCTGTCTGGTATTCTCTAATAGCAGTGCAAAACAGACTATGACAGATGGGAGGAGAAAAATAAGCAATAGGGTATTTGAAACAGCATAATATACTATTGGTCCTGCCCCAGGGAGCCTGTAAAGAGTATAGATTCTTAGCTACCCCCACCCTTCTGGGACCCACCATCTAAATGATTCTGTACCCACTAATATCTAAGAACAATAGCCAAGAGAATAGTTTACGGTAAGGCCAGCATATTTACTCATTTGAAGACAAAATGATCACATCTTCCTTTGAGGCCCTTATGACTTGGGTACATAGTGGGCTGAAAACATCTCTCCAAAAGATAAGTCCACATGCTCAGACCTGTAACCTGTGTAGGTGAGTTTATGTGGAAAAGGGGTCTTTGCAGATGTAATTATCCAGGATCCTGGATGCAGTGAGAAGTGTCCTTGTATAGGACAGAAGAGAAAACATGGATGTAGAAGAAGAGGAAAAATCCAAGTGAAGGTGAAGGTCGAGTTTAAATTGATGCAGCCATAAGCCAAGGAATATCTGGAGCCACCAGAAGCCGAATGAGGCAGGAAAGGATTTCCCCTAGAACCTTCGGAGGGACATGATAATAACTTGATTTTGAATTTCTGGCCTCTAGAACTGTGAGAGAATAAGTTTCTGTTGTTATAACCCTCTTCCCAATGTGTGTTAATTTGTCACAGTAGCCCAGAATTTCAGGAGCTTTTTAATTTACATATCCAAATAAAGGAACACTTGAAAATTATCCCTGTAAAAACATGAAATCAGACTTATGGCAATGATAGCAGTTGTGAACAACAGTTCAAGTTATAATAATGTTGTCAGTATCTGGGCGGAACACACCCTTGCATCCCCATCAGTTGACATCTGTGTCCTAAGGTTCTTTTCCATTGTACAATTGCAGCCACCATCATGTTCTCTTTCTTTGTTCTTTCTCCCCTAATGCATGACCAAACAAACTTACCTTTTATAGAAGTCAACATTTCCCAACTGATAGGCAGAAATGCCCCTCCAATATGTCCACCTCCTAATCCCCAGAAGCTATGAATATTACTTGACATAGTAAAAGATTGTTGTAATGTGAAGAAAGATTTTGAGATGGGGAAAATTATGCTCTATTACCCAGTTCAGAACAATCTCATTACAGAGACCTTATAAAGAAAAAGAGAAAGGGAGATTACAGTAGAAGCAGAGATAGAAATGGTGTGAGCCATGAGACAAAGAAAGTGGCACCTTCTAGAAGTTGGAAAGGGCCAGAAATAAATTCTCCCCAAGAGCTCCTGGAAGGACCACAACTCTGCCTGCTCATATTAGACTTCTGACTTCCAGAACTGTAAGATACTTTCGTATGAACTTGTGTTGATTTTTTAAAGCAGCAATAGGAAATTAACACTTATATAACTTTTAAAAATTATGCTTCCTTAAGGAAACTTTTTAGACATATTTTGCCCAATCACTCCTATGTCTAACATGAAATATAAATAACAAAGACAGAACGTCTTCCTGTCTGTGTACTATGGGTCGAGTGGGCCAAACTCAATTGTCAGCTAAGTGTTTCTCATCCCCCAAGAACCAATTTCACTGTCTCAGGGCAACATCAGCCTTACTGAGCGTGCACAGTGCGAGCCATGGCCATCCTTCCTGGCTCAGCTCAATCCTTAGCTCTTCCATGACATTTCCTCAAGTAAGCCCAGCAATTCCAGATTATCAGAATATTTTAATCATCACCTCTCTTGGTGTTCATTGTATGTCTTTAGCGAATCATATGGCTTAGGCTTAAATGTCTCCTTTGTCAGTTTAACTCTTTGGCAAAGATGAAATGTCCAGTGGCTGTGCTCAGTTAGAATTTGTGTCTATAGCTTTAGCCAAAATCTGTCTTCCTGCAGTTTCTACCTATGGATCTTAAACCAACCCTGTGGGAGACTCACATAAAATACAGTTAATTCCTTTTCTACTCATTAGCCCATCTCCTCCCAAGGCATCTGTCTCTTTTACAGGATGAACATCACAAGTTCCTTAAACAGATCCTCACATGAGGTAATTATGAGCCCCTCTGTTATTCTAAGGATGCTATGAATGTCCTCCATTTCACTGCCATCGTCTTGAACTTGAGACTCGGGACTGAACTGAGCTGTCTTTGTCTAGTTTAACCAGAACAGACAAAGGCCCAATTTTACCTCCTTTTCTTCTGCCTACTATATTCCTATGGATGCAGGTTTTGGTAATAATATTTTGTCAGCCACATCATACTGATGATTCATATTAAGCTTACTGTTAACTAAAAAGGTCAACATTTGCTGATGCTAAGTCTATTAGATTTTTGGAAAAGCCTCAGAACTCTGTGCTTGTTCCTATTAATTTTTATTTCATCAGTCTCTCTAATCTTTCAATGTTCGTTTAGAATCAGACTTTGGCATAAACGCAGGAACAGCTGCATCCCAAAACTCAATTCTCTTAGCAGATCTAGCAGTGGGAACAGGCAAGGGTTCAAAATTCAAGACAATGTCAAAAATCAATAATGAAGATAAGTAATATTTCAGTTAAATATCTTTTAAAACTAAAATTGGGCCGGTGAGATAGCTCAGTGCCATAAGCACCTGCCTGGCAAGTGTGAGGCCCTGAGTTCGATTCCCGGAACCCACATACAAAAAAAAGAGCCGGTGATATCACTCAGTGGCATGGGAGCCTGCTGGTGCGTGAGGTCCTGAGTTCGACCCCTGGCAACCACAAAAAAATAAATAAATAAAAATTAAAAATAAAATTAATGAAGAACATGTCCATGACGAAAAAAATCAAAATTTTTGGGCCGGTGAGATGGCTCAGCAGCATAAGCGCCTGCCTGGCAAGCCCGAGGGCCCGAGTTCGACTCCCGGATCCCACATACGAAAAAAGGGCCAGTGATATCGCTTAGCGGCACGGGCGCCTGCTGGCGCGCGAGGTCCTGAGGTCAACCCCTGGTACCCACAAAAAAAAAAATCAAAATTTTAAATACCCAGAATCCAACAGTATTTTGTCCATCAGTATTGAAGGGTAAAGCAAAAGCAAAAATATGTACCCCTGTATACATAGGTCTTTATTTTTAATGTTTTTTTTTAATTTCCAGGCCATTAAAGTAGTTGAAAAATTATTGAAGCCAGTGTCTTAAAACTTACATTATTTTATATTTTTTAAATATTAATTTATACTTAAAATAGAATTTATTGCAATCTTACTTTCCTGGCTTTAGTAGAAGCAAATGCATGAACAATGTTTTCAAAAGAACATAAGATAAGCCAAGAAGTTGATGTGGAACACCTGTGAAGGTCCTGAGGGATTGCAGTATTACCATGGGGAAGAAGGGCTGCCTACATATTCGATTAGAAACTGCACCTGGCTATCCGACCTGTTGGAAACAGGAAGTCCCTTGTCTTGGCACAACTTGGAGGCCCCCCCGTGGCTTCTTTGCTCCTTAAATGGCTTTGTGAACTTCAAAACTCCAGAGCAGGGGTGCTTCCCTGTTCATGAACTCTGTAGTCCCTGCCCATCCACAAATCAGCATTTGCTTGCAAAAAACCTTCTCTTTATTTGACTAAGAAACAAAATTCACTGCTGAAGCAGTGGTTTTTGTGCATCATGTAAACCATCCGGTTAGAACATCAGATTAACTTAGAGGAGGCTACTAACTTTGTGCAGCCCTCCTCTTAGCTATTTATGGTAAAGCAGCCTTCATGGCCCTAAACTTGGCATCCTCCAAAAGCTTCCTCCTTGGGCAAGAAGGACATTACAATTAAAAACAAAACTATAGGTATTGGCCATGGGTGTGGGAGAACGAGTTTTTAAAATACTAAACCTAAAACTTTTCCAATTAATTTTAAAGCAAGGATGGAATTAGCAGTAATGGAGTTATTCACTGGTTGTTCAGTTTCTACCTTACCAAATTCTGCTGAGTTGCTCTGTAATGACAAGATTGTCTGTTCTTCTGAGCTGCTGTATACCGTGGTAGTGGGTCTCAATTTAGAGGCCATCAGAATTATGTGGAAGGCTGATTAAAACACAGGTTTGGGAGCCCCAGACCTAGTGTTTCTGATACAGAAGATCAGGAGAGTGGCCAGAGAGTCTGCATTTCTATCAGATTCCCTGTGTGGCTGGTGATACTGCAAGCCTAGGGACCTGCTTTGAGAACCACTACACTAGAGTGTGCAAATAGAGATATCTTGTTATTGGCAAGATTTAGCCAAGAAGGAATGAGTATGTCTGTGCCTATGTCACAATTAAGTAGACATGTGTAATAGGGTAAACCAAAACTGCATGCACGTGCACACACATCACACACACACACACACACCAAGCTGACCTGGCTGTTTGGAGCAGAGCCTTTCGACCCTCCACACACATTCATGTCACTGGGGATCTTGTTAAGTGCAGATGCTGAGCCATCACAAGCAGGGCATGGCCCTACATTTTTCATATGATGCTGATACCACCAGTCCAAGGTCCACAAGCTAAGTAGCAAGGGTCAAATTTAACCCCATTTAACACCTTTGTATTAGTCACTGTCACATCACTGGGACAAAATACCCAACACCCTCTTTTGGCTCATGGTTTTTAGAGGAATCTGTCCAGAGTTGGCTGGTTCCATGGCAGAAAAGGCATGGCAGAAGGGCCTGGGGGAGGAGAGCTGCTCAACCCTGGCAGCCAGGAAGCAGAGTGAGAAGGAAAGAGCAAGGACAGAAATACACCCTTCCAGGTCATGCCCTACTGACACACCTCCTAACTCATCAACTCACAGAACTCACCAATGGATGTATCTACTGATGAGTATTGCACCTCACGATCCAATCACCTTCCAAACACTTTGGGGGAACATTTTAGATCTCAACCACAACAGCCTTTGAAGCTACTTATAACCAATTCCGAACAGAAGGCTCTTGTTCCTGTGAACAGCTTGTGAAACACGCTTCAAATCCAGAGACAGGTTTCTTGTCGCTGACATAGTATTTATTACAAAGTAAATTTTTATTTTATAGCTTCTGTGGGAGGCAACTTCCTGAGAATTACTGGGAGGAAGTATATATTCCTTTCAGTGACGAAAGTACAGGGAAACACAAGACTTGAGATTCGGTCTCATTTGCAGCTCACTAGCCCCAGGGTCTCTGGTTTTGACCTTGTCCTAACAATGATGATGTAGATTGTCATCCAGACTCTAGATTTCCAAAAAGAAGGACTTTGATTGGGTTGCTACCCTGTGAACTGAGTGTACCTCCAGAAGCAGAGCAGGCTTTGTCGCCGTCAACTGGTACATGTGGCCAACGAAATATATTTAGGCTCCACCGCAATGCAACTCACTGCAGCACCACCTGTCAGCATTTTTAAAGCTGTCTCTGTCAGCACACACTGCTCAAATGTCCATGTATTGGAGCTAAAGGAACCCACTCTCCCACTTTGCCTGGGGCTGTCTAGGTTTTTGTACTGAAAGCTTTGTGCCCTGGAAACCCCTCAGTCCCAGGCAAAGTGGGACAGTTGATCACCCTAATTAGGACAGGGCACAGGTCTTTGCCCAGTAGCATTCTTTTTAATTTTCACCAATATGGTAGGAGAAGGTTTTGTTTGTCCCTTACCACCCTCACCTGTGGTTGGAAATAATTTCATCATTTTATTTTTAAATTTATATTTACTATATTAATCTCATATAGGAAAGTATGAGTATGTTTTACAGTTCAATGGTAGTTTACAAAACATATTCTATTGGTGCTCTAAAGTGCTCCTTTCCGCAATCACTATTCTTCCTCAAACATAACAGTATCTGGCCAGTTTTTAGCACCTTAGAGATTTGCTCTAGGGTAAACATTTCTGAAATCAGGGTCCAGGTCACTCTAGAAGCCTTCTGTGTGCTGAATACTAGGAACAACACTTCTTTCTCTCTCCAAAAGTAACTAACATTCTGCTTTTACAATGTGAAGTTTGATTTGTTTTTGTTTTTGTTTTGTTTTTTTGTAATTTCACAGAAGCGGGTTCTGGAATTATAGCTTTTAGTAGTCTGTTGCCTTGCTTTGATTTTCCTCTTCAAAATATCCTATCATCCATAAGCTAAAACTTCTTAGCCATTTTAAATGTTTTACTTTCTCCAATTTTTTTATCTCTACTTTTCTTTTTTTATTTTAAAGAGAAAAAAAATAACAATAAAACAGAGTTTCAAAACAGGTTAGTGGGAGAGTTACAATAATTAATACATTGCATGTAGTTGTCTTCACAGCAGTTTGATCTCACGGAAGTAGGGAAGAGTGCTCCCCGGAGACTGGATAGGGCAGGAGGTGGAGAAAATGGGGAGAGATCGGTCAAAAGGTACAAAATTATGGTTATATGGGAGCAATACAATCTGGTGTTCTACTGTACAGTACAGTGAGTATAGTCATTAGTGATCTATTTTATATTTCAAAATAGCTAGAAGAAAGGATTTTGAAAATGGCATCACAAGTGAACAATTAACTTTTGAGGGGATAAGCAAATTACCTTGATTTGATCATTACACAAAGCACACATATATCATTGAGCCCCATAAGTAGGTATAATTATTACATGTCAATTTTGTTTAAATTAAAACAATGGGCTAAGTATTATCTGAAATTCACAAGTAAAAAATATGTCATGAGTGACAGCTGCAATTTCTTTAAGATATCTCTTTTCTGACCCTCTCCTCTTCATCCTAATTTTGCCTGGCTCTGTGTCCCTTCTACCTCGAACATCCCTCACTATATCTTTTCTCCCTGCTTTGTTTACAGTGGATCAGATTCTTCAGTTCTGGGCCCCACTGGTCAACCTCAAGCACATCTGGTTCCACGCTTAGGCAGTGAGGGTAAGAGGAACTCTACTAAGCACTAAGCAAGAGGTGAGGAGATTCCATTTGTGGAGTAGTTTCTGGTCAGACAGAGGAGCATGCATCTAACTTATGATCATGTTTAGAAACTCCTCAGCTTCCTGAAAACGGATTCTTGATGATATTCTGTAAGTGAACTTCTTTGATCTTAGGTTGACATTCATTATGGATAGAAAGCTAAGTGATCGTGTCTCAGTCGGAAAGGTGGATGTCCCCATATGGAACACTAGTTACAGAAGACAAGAAGAAACCCAGATGTCACTCTTAGGCTCCTATATAAATTGAAATTCTGATACCAGATCTTCGTGAAATGAGGAGGTGTTATTTATCCACTCCTTCCCACATCCCAGCAGGTTTAATGAACATAGATGGCTCACTTAGAGCCTAAAAGAGCAAACAGCAACTGCCCTGCAAGATAAATGAACAGAAGAAATACACTACTACATTTCTCACAAAAAGGTAGTCAGCATTCATTACAGAGGTGTCATCACTTCCCCATTTTTTCCTAAAATGAAGGCAACTTTTTGATTCTTACCATTCAAGAACTCTCTAGCACAACCTCCATTTCCAGCCTTATTACTTGCATTTCTTGGAAAATTGGTGAGAGGTCAGAGAGGAGAGGAAGAACTCCACAGTGGTGTTTGAAAGAGAGCGTGTCTCTGAACTATGCATTGCCAACTCTTGTCAATGTCCAGAATGATTGACAATAATACCAGAGGGTTTGAAAATCAAAATCAGATATCTGTACCTACATATCTTACATGTTTCATCTAGAAGTCAAATCAACCCATCAAGAAACAACATTAACTTATAGAAAACAGCCTACATTCTCACAGCTTTCCTTCTATTAAGTTCCGCATATGTGCCATGGCTTTTGTGTGCCCTAACAATGCTACTCAATCAGGGTTATTAAACAAATATCAATTTTATTATAAGCCATTATCATACACACTGCATGCTGCCTGGCTCCTATAAAACACAGAGCCACAGATGGGAGTTTTCAGAAAACTACCAAGAACATTTTACTCTAAAATAAATCTAGTATTCTTTCACTATGCGGTCAGAGGGTCCCATACAACCGATGATGAATCTCTTTTGCTTTGACCACTAGGAAGCTCAGAGCCATTTAACTTTTATAATAATATGTGAGCCTTTAGGTACCTGTACTGTGATCTAAGGTATAGCTCTTCTGGCTTGTCTGTTTGTTGTGATTTTCTTATATTTTTTGTTTACTCTTTATGTTTGACTAAAGGAAGAAGGAAAGAAAGGAATGAGGGAAGAAAGGAGGGAGGGAGAAAGGGAATATATTCGTTGAGATGGGATTAGACTGTTTAAGGAAGCAGAAATGAGCAGCATAGCCTTTTCCTCTGTTTGATATCACTGGAGAACAAACAGATCTGCTAAGTTTTATAATTACTAAATCCTTCTTAACAAAACAGAAAAGATTCTCTAACACTAGCAAGGTGGCTGCTTTTAACCAAATACCAACAGCAGGCTTTACCTGCCTGAAGGGGAAAGTAAAAGTGAGCTGAGCGGGAGAGGGACCCGCCGCAGGAACAGGAGAATCTCTCTGCTCCTTGATTCAGAAGCTGCGATAGCGGGCCGGTGAGATGGCTCAGCGGCCTAAGCGCCTGCCTTGCAAGCGCGAGGGCCCAAGTTCGACTCCCGGATCCCACATACGAAAAAGGGGCCGGTGATATCGCTCAGCGGCACGGGTGCCTGTTGGCGCGCGAGGTCCTGAGGTCGACCCCCCCGGTACCCACAAAAAAAAAAAGAAAAAAAAAAAGAAGCTGCGATAGCAATCTCCACAGTGCACGGCTGAAGATCAGGTCGCTGAACTGAATGGGCCTTGAGCTTTCCAGACCTCAGCCTCTGGGTTTTTCACAAGCCAGAGGAAGTGACACGGCAGGGGACCGCTTTGGCCTGTGGGACAAATCTCCCTGGAGCGGCCCGCCCCACCACTCACAGCGCAGATGGGACCCAAGAGCCTCTGCTCCTCCCTGCCGGGCAGTTGTGTCTTTGGGACGATCTTTCTCTGTGATGGTTTCTCAACTTTAAGTGAAAGCAACAGAATCCTAGTAGATCATAATAAAACATAGATTTAGAAATGTATTGGAGTAAATGAAACATCAGTAGGCTCCTAAGAGACATAAACAGAATGAATAGTAAGGTTTTCTCATTTCTTTTCTTTTTTTTTCTAGAGCCATAGTGACGACAGGTATGAAAATCTCTACTGAATTCAAAAACTAACCCTTCGCATGTAGGATTTCACGGGAACATCTCCACAGTTGTTAGAGCTCTGTCCAGATTATGACTTAGTCTAATAAATTAAGTTGAAAGAAGGAAGAGCCATGGTTCCTGGGTACACTTTACTGCTACCATTTTGCAATGGCAGTCACAGCTGCAGGATAAAAACTCAAACGAACAGTTCAACCAGCGACAGCGCTGTTCCCCTGGGTCTGCGCTTGTCTGTTCCTTCAGCTGGTGTGTTATCTCCCTCAGACAGGGACATAAATAAACGTTGCCTCAGACAGGAACTGCGGCATCACGTATAAAATCAGTGTGTTTGAAATTAATTGTTTTTTGGCACAATTCTGTAAAAAATGACATGCTTTCAGGTGAAGCACTTCCATGTAAAGCCAAGGAAGCAAGCAAAGCAAGGATTGGGCTGAGGTCAATAAAAGATGTTGGTTATTGTTCAGGGATGAGACAGGCTGTTCTGGTTGCCATCTGCGGAAGCAAGTTAGGCCGCCATTTTCAATAAAGGTTGTCAGGACCTACTGGAAGCAAGATAACAAATGGAGGGAAACCACACCTTCCAAAGCAAACCTTCCTTTCCCCCTAGTTCTCTCCTCTTTATTCATCGGCATCACCTCCCTACCTAACAAGTCCTATTTCTGGAGAAGAATCATCCATTTGACATATTCCTCATACTTAGGTGTGAAGGTGTCTCTGGTTTTGTTTATCCCAAGGATAGACTTCATGGAACTATACTTAATTTTAGCAGCTTAATTGAAGTATAATTTAAATATTATAAGCTCATTTATTTAGTATACAATTTAGTAATTGTAAGCTCATCATATTGCAATTTTAGAACATTGTCATCATTCCGAAAATATCCCTATAACCATTTTCAATTATTTAGTATCTATCCCTACCCAGCAACCACTAATGTGCTTTTTGTATCTATTTATATGAAATGTAAACGTTTAATGCAAATGATATTATGTGAGGAAAGATGACAACTACCAATTATTCATTATACTAGGTAAAGAAAATTTAAGTTTCATGCAGAAAGTCTCCTGTCTTTGCTTAAGAATTACAATGAGCTTATTTTTTCACATTTAAATACTTGATCTCTTTGAAATTTATCCAGGGTAATGTTCCAAATTCACTTTTTTTCCAGATGTGACCCAACAGTTCCAGTTTCACTTATTGAATAACCATATCTTTCTTAGTAGTTTTAGATGATACTTTTGTTGACTAGTAAATTACTACATGTTTTTGCTCTTAGTTTCCAAGTTTATTCTTTTCTTTTTCTATTCCTTTATATCGTGTTCATCTCTTCATGTTCCATTACCATGCCTCTAAAATTGCATTCATATTTTTTCCACAGTTTGTTATTCTTTTCAAAAATTATCCTATTTTTTTGGCTTCTTTTCCCCAATGAACTTTATCTTTGGTGAGGAAACATTTACAACTCCAAAATGAGGAAATCATTAGAACAATGACAACTTGTCTACATGAAAGTAAGGGTTTTTTTTTAATACAAACTAAAATAAACAAAAATTTAAACACAGAGTCAATGACAAGCAACACACTGGGGGGAAATATTTGCAACTCATATCATAGATAATGGGCTAATCTCACTAATGTCTCAGTAGTTCTTAGAAAAAAAATGAGCAACAATTCAAGAGAAAATGGGCAAAACTATATAAATGTAAAATTCACAGAGAAAGACTTGTTTAATAACTGATCAGTAACTCTCCTAAAGCCAGACTGTGCCTTCCTTTTCCTAATTCCCCATTTGAGCCTACTCATTCTTTATATGAGCAGTGTGCTTATCTAGTGGTCTTCATGTATGGGCTTCAGTAACTACAAAGAAGGCCTGGAGTGCAGGAATTGTCTGTCCCCCTCCCCTTTACACATATCATCCTCGTTTAATAACCATATAAATGTGTAATTCACAGAGAATGACTCCTAATAACCCAATCAGACAGCCTTGCACTCAATCTTATGCCTTTTTCGCTGGATAGAGACCTTAAAATGAGAGTTTTAAACAAATTCAACATGCTTTGGGGAAAAATTTTATTTCCTCAAATTAAAGCTGGGTTTGGAAAGGATGATGTTGTATAAAGACAAGGGGAAAAGACAATTCCTGCACTCCGGGGGCTTTTAGAAGTTATTGAAGCCCACACACAAAGACCACTAAAGAAACACATGGATCCTATAAAGTATGAGTGGAGTCTCAAATGGGGAATTGGGAAAGGGAAGTTATAGTCTGGTTTTAGGACAGTTATTAATCAAGACCTGGGTAGGGACTGGTCAGAGCTAGTAAATCAGGTGATTTGCTAGATCAGGCAGTGGCCTTATCTTGGGATCACATGGGTCTTTCTAAAGTTATTGGGAGAGCAGGTTTTCCTATAGTCATCTCAGAACATGCAGATTGGAGGGAGCTAGCCTTTGAACCACTTAAGTTTTGATAGTTCTGTTGTGTGTCATGATTTGAAGCATGTTATCTGTTTTTTGAGTCACAGTACAGGGTTACAGACTGTAATTCCTGTTTTCATTTCTCATGGTTTACATAGCACTTCACATCCCCCATAGCAAATCCATTAGGTATGTACTATACCCTTCCTTTGATAGATGAGAAAACTGATTCACTAATATATTTAAGTATTTTTGTCTAAAGTTCCACAGTTATTAAGTAGCAGAACTGGGTTTCAAAGTCCTGTTTATCTGTCACCAAAGCCTTAGCTTTGAATATCTATTCCACATGCTCTGAAAGCAGAGATTCTCCACTGTGTGTTCATAAAATATACTCAGGAGCTACCTGAATATTGAATGCTAAAGTTTAGATATGTGTGCACTTGGAGGGAGAAGACAGATAATCTACATATTCATCCAATTTTCACTAAATAGATGAACCAACAAAAAAAGGTTTAAAATCTTTACCGTAGAGAAATTGTATACCTGAAAGCAGGACAGCACAGCCCCATCTAAGCGTGGAAGGAAAAGGACATCTATTTATTTTAAAAGCAGTGGGCAGCATGAGCCCTTTCAGAGTTATGGGTTGGGTTTCTCACTTGTGCCTCCTCTGGAATTAAAATAATGAACTAAAAGAAAGCAGACAATGACCTTGGATTGTGAAGCAAAAGAAAAGGAATCCATTGGTTCTATCAAGCCAAGGAAATTGCCTAGGGAAAGTCATGAAATCATCTGAAAGTCATTGAGTGTCCCTGGCTGTCTAAACCAAGTTCATTTATCCCAGACAGATCCAAGAAGAAAGTGATTTTTCAAAAGGAAAACTATATTCTCTAAGTCTCATGCAAATGTAAAATAAAAATTCCATTCCACTTTCTAGTTTCTTCCAAACAAGGTCTCATCTCAAAACTTGCCTTTTTAAAATGGAAAACAAAATACCTATTATATTTATAGTACAATAGGTGAATTTGTTTTCCCAAGAACAAAAAAAAATTGCTTTAATTACTTCATTCATGTGACTGGTTTTTCAAGTGCAAATCACAAAGGAGCTTGAGAATTAACAATAGAAGATTATGTCTCATAAAAAAATTTAAAAACACTTCCAAGAATTTCCCTCTTGTGATTGCTTATTGCAAACATGGTTTTCCAAAACAAAGGGAATAAGATTTCTTGTGAGGAAAAATTAGAAGCTAACAGCAAGAGCAAAAGTCTCTGTACAGACCCAAGGATTTAGCATTATATTTGGGGAAGGGACAGGGACAGAATGACCAAACAGCTCACAAGACACACGCAAAGTAAGTTGTCTTTAGTTTGTGGAACCTAAAAATTCCCTTGTAAATGTTCCACTTCACAAAAGGAACTTTTTGCTTAGGCTTATCACCAAGACATCCAATCTGCAGCTGTTATGCACATTTCAGAATAAACATTTATGTATAAGGTTTTCTTTGTCAAACTGAGGAAGGGAGAACTTGAACTCTTTCTGTCTGTCTGGAGGTGGTGAGCAGCTGGATACAATTGGAGATTTGACATATGTTCTTTTCTAAGCAGCTCACTACCGTAACACACCAGCCCAGCCATAGCTATTTCCCTGGAGAGCATGGTGGCTTCTCTCATCTCACCATCCCATTACTCTTCAGTCATCCAGCGAGAGCTTGCCCTCATCCTTGGAAGTCTTGCCTCTTGTGAAAAAAATGTCTGAGAATTCATGAGAAGAGACTCCTTGCCCCACCAGGGCAGAGCTTCCTCCATAGTGAGAGACTGAAATTAACCATAACCAGACGACATGCATGCCTAGAGCCAAATTATTCATATTATAGAGGAAGCACAACAGCGATCTTGTGGCTGGAAAAGATTGTGTGGATCACGCCTGTGGCAACACCATTAACAAGCATAAGCAACAAAATACAAAGCAAACACAAATGTGTTTTCTGTCTCCTGGGAGGTTAGGCCAGTGGTGGGTCACATTTGGATTATACACCACTGAGAAACACTCCGCTAGATGCTCTGAGAACCAAAAAGATGAGCTGGGAACCTCCGATATGCAGAAATGTATGCCAGTGAAGCATCCTAAGCTTGCAAGGAGAAATACACTTACATTGGATATCTCCGTTGTCTCAAGGGTTTGTAACATAGAGTTAGCTCATTTATTTTCCCTGCTCTATGATACCAATATATGTAATAAATTAGTGAATCCGGATGTAACAAATTCTTACCTTGGCACTTGGATCCTCACCATCGAAATTGTCACATTGTAGTCCATACATTTCCTAGTATTCAAAGTTTCAAAGTCATTTTTTCATGTTTGTTATGGCTTTCCCAAAGGGCTTTTCCTCATATTTGGTGTACAGTCTGTGTAGGTCCTGAGGCATCAATATTCCATAAAATATAAAAGAATTTTACATTCATAAATGATGATAAATACAAATAAAATCAGACTTTATATTTCTGGAGAGGATTATTAGATTATCATTCTGAGACTAGCTTATTAGCTTCCACCAAATGTAGGACAAATTAAAAATGAATTCTCGGGGGCCAGTGAGATAGCTCAGCGGCATAAGCGCCTGCCTGGCAAACGCGAGGTCCTAAGTTTGACTTCCAGTACCCACATAAAGGAAAAAAAGGGCCGGTGATATCGCTCAGCAGCATGGGTACCTGCTGGCGCACGAGGTCCTGAGTTCGACCCCCAGTACCCACAAAAATAAATAAAATAAAATAAAAATGAATTCTCAAGACATAATCCACAACTAAGATCAAACTGAAAATGGACCAGGCCTAGCAAGACCTAAAACTCGGCTTCCATTTCATCTCAATTATTGGCCAGCACCCTAACTTACCAACAGAAAAATATTAAATCTTTTATGTAAGGAGACGACATCATCTAGTAACACTTCATAAGTAATACAAATTTATAAAAATTACTAAGATGGAAACAACGGGAACAACTGACCAAAAATAAACAACAGATATAGACTAAATAATGAGACCAGTATTAAAATGACAAGATATTGCAAAGATTATAATTACTATGACTGAGACAATCAAGAAATAGATGCAAAAGTTTACCTGGAAACTAGTGCTTATAAAAAAGAATCAAAGTAAATTTCAGAACTGACAAAATATTCACTGAAATTAAATTAACTCAGAAAATGAGTTTAGGGGCTGGTGAGATAGCTCAACGGCACAAGCGCCTGCTGGCAAGCGCGAGGTCCTGAGTTCGACTCCCGGTACCCACATAAAAAAAAAGAAAGAAAGAAAATGAGTTTAACAGAATAGAGGATGAGTAACATGAAAGATGAACTTATAGATAAATTGGGTTTAATATCAAGTATATGGGACACAGTGACAAGTCCTAATGTGCATGGAATGAAAATACCATAAAGGTGAAGAATGGTACAGGATTTGAACACATAACAACTAGGAAATGCCCAAAACAGAAGTAAAGCATCAAGCCACAAGATCGAGAAACTCTGCAAAAGCCCAGCAGAATTAATTCAAAGGCAATCAAACCTAGGACTTTGGAGTAAAACAGCTCAAACCAGAGACAAAAAAAAAAAAAAAATCTCAAAAATAGCCTAATTACGCATTTCTACTGAAACCTACAGATATCATCAAATAAAAGGATACGTCTTTAAAATTATCTTTACTAAAGTTTTTTCAAATGTTCAATAATCCCAAATCATTTCTACATGACCATTATGGCTTTCCAAAGTCTTTTGCTGTTCTTCCCAATACCCTGCCCCCACATTTTGGGTATTGTTAGAACTATCTAATTGTCTATGCAAAGAAGCTATGATAAATACAAACACATACTGTTATCAGCCTATACAATAAAATAAGGGAAAGGAATGAATTATAATAATTTAAAGGATTCTGATTTACTCTAAAGGTTATGGATTTGAGAGAGACAGAGATAGAGAACCTGAGACATAAATACCATTAATCAAGTAACCTGAGACACAAACAGTATTCATCAAATAACAAAAAAATTATGGAACTTGCCAAGCTGACCATAGAATTGATATGAAACAAAAAGGCCAAAAATAAGTAAGATATATTTTTCAGAAGAAATATAAAACACAGGAACCTGATATTGATGCACACCATAAAATACACAGTGTCATTAAATGGACAAATAGAAAAAGAAAAAAAGGGGGGATCAATAAGATTTTAAAATGTATCTTTATCCATGGTTTTTAGCTTTTTTTTTTTTTTCCTTTATGTGGGTGCCAGGAACCGAACTCAGGACCTCACGCCTGCCAGGCAGGCACTTATGCTGCTGAGCTACATCACCGGCCTGGTTTTTAGCATTTTAACTACTTTGTACCCAGAAATGATTTTCTTAGAGCTTATCCTTCTTGGTGCTTGTTGAGTTTCTTGGTCTTGTGGATTAATAGTTTACAGCAAATTTGGAAACATCATAGCTACTATCTGTTTCAATATTTTTCTGTCCCAATTTTTACCTTATTCCTCCTGGCCACCAATATCTCTATTGAACAGCTTATTATTGTCTAATAGATCAGCAGTAGACTATGTTGCCTTCTTTTTTCATATTTTGCATTTCTCTTGGCCACACTTTTTGTAGTAATTGTTGCTATCTATTCAAGTGCATTGATATTTCTTCTACATTATCTGATCTGCTACTATTCCTACCTAAAAATAGATATGGTATATTTTAGACCTAAAATTTCCATTTGGTTCTCTTTAACTGACCCCATTTTTCAGTCAATATTTCCTATTGGGTCACTCATTATATTACCTTTTCTTCTAAATGTCAAGAATTTATAACTGTTTTAAAATCTGCCTGCTGATCCAGTATTTGTTTTATCCTAAAACTTTGTCAGTTTTTTCTTTCAGTTATGGTTTACCTTTTCCTTTTCCTCACATCTAGCAAATTTTCTTGTATATTATGGTATTAAGAACCTAAATTTATTGTTTACAATTGAAGAATTTTGAGAGTTATTCTGGCAGATAATTTTTAGAAGATAAGCTTGATAATTCTATGGCTTATTTTTAGTCCTTTTAAATATAAGTTCAAAACAACTCTTATCACTAGGGAAAGTGTAGGCAGGAAGTTTTCGGCACCTCAGCTAAATGTCCAGCTGAGATGCTCAAAGCTTGCTGGTCAGAAATTCAATATCTCTTAGCACTGAGTGATCTCTAAGACAGATCAGCTCACGGTCCTCCCATATCATTTCTCTGCCATGAATGGAAGAACAGCACATTGTATATGTGTAGCTCAGCCAAAGATTGAAGAGGTCCCTTACAGATTTGGGAAATATCTTCACTGAATGTATCTCTTCTCTGACATTATATACTATACATTTCAGCCTCATGGTAGCCAAAAACTCTGGTCTCTGTTTCTTCCACCCGGAGAGACTTACTCTCTGCTTGGGTCCCAGTACTCACGGTAATAGTGTGAAGTGAACCCCAGTCAAAAATGCAGTATGAGGGCCAGTGAGATGGCTCAGTGGCGTAAGCGTCTGCCTGGCAAGCGCGAGGTCCTGAGTTCGACTCCCGGAACCCACATATGAAAAAGGGGCCGGTGATATCACTCAGCGGCACGGGTGCCTGCTGGTGCATGAGGTCCTGAGGTCGACCCCCGGTACCCACAAAAAAAAAAAAAAGAAAAAAAAATGCAGGATGAAAGAGGGGTTTTCTTCAAGTGTTTCCATTCTCTCAAAAACCATAACCCTGCACTGTCTACTGTTCAATATTTTTATTCAAATATTTTCATCACTACATAATTGTTTATAGAAACAGGACAGGCCTTGTCACTATTATTCCACTGGAGTGGTACCAGGTAGTCTAATTCTTTAGATTCTTGCACATTTCAGTTCTCTCTGTCTGTACCGTCCATTCTATTGTGTCTATTCCTCTTCGGACTCTTTAAAATTAACCCTTTATTCTAAAATTGTTGCCATTTTCTTAATTTTCTTTTCTAAACTCTATCAACTACTGTTTTATATCTTCTTGTTTTTGACATTTTATGTTGTGAGACAGACATGAAATTGCTCATTTAATGATACCTAATTCATGATGTGTTTTATTGTAATTTTCTTCTACAGGTATTTATACCAGTATTTTCATCAGCTAAAGGATTTGATACTAAGTTATGGATTCTTCTTGTGGTAACTTTATACAATTTTTTGTTTATTTTTTATTATTGTTATTATCATCATTTTAGATTTCCCCCAGATTCTCAATAATGGAATATTTCATGTCAAGAGGGGTTTTAGGGCCGGTGAGATGGCTCAGTGGCATAAGCGCCTGCCTGGCAAGTGCGAGGGCCCGAGTTCGACTCCCGGAACCCACATACGAAAAAAGGGCCGGTGATATCGCTCAGGGGCACGGGCGCCTGCTGGCACGCGAGGTCCTGAGGTCGACCCCTGGTACCCACAAAAAAAAAAAAAAAAGAGGAGTTTTAGAAGTAGAGGATGTGAAGATAAGCGATTTCATAGTTTAGGCATCAGAATTGCCATATTCTGCTCCTATAATGAAAAACAATCTCCCATTTTTCTCTTCTTATTCTGGAAAACTGTTTTGTTCAATAGGCTCTTTATCTGAGACTAGAAACTTGAGAATGCCTCATCAAACATAAAGTATTACTAATTCCGCAGAAGTGAGACCTTTCCAAAACTTCTTCCTTTTTTTTTACATGGGTAGTGGGAGTCAAATTCAGCACCTCACGCTTGCCAGGCAGGTACTTGTACCACTGAGCTATATCACCGGCCCAACTTCTTCCTTTTGACTTCCCAGTGGCTTCGATCCACTAGATCACAAACCTCTTCTTATCACTTGCCTCTCATGGTAAGATCTTCTTGAGTCAAAGTAGCTAATGTATATTCTGGTTTCAGATCCAACACATTAACACATTGGAAGTTGTCAATTCCATCGTAACAAGGAAAATCTGGATAAATTGGAAGTCAAAGACTTTTCTTGGGCCTACCAAGTGCTCACATGGAAGACCACTTCCAAATCTGGAGAGATATAGCAATATTGTAGTGATGATTTTGCTGACTTGCTGGAGGCTGAGGTACATTAGCATAAGTGAGAAACTTCTGGGAGCCTCAGAGAGCTTCCACATTTCCATCACCCTTTCCTTCAGAAATTCTAATAGTTTCTCATAGTGAACATGAGCAGTACACCTTCATGGCTACAAGTGAAGGTAAGAATATCAATATAAAATATTTTCTACAATTCTACAAAACAAAGGACTACTCTCCAATAAAAAGGATCTTGCGGGCTGGTGAGATGGCTCAGCGGCATAAGTGCCTGCCTGGCAAGCGCGAGGTCCTGAGTTCGACTCCCAGTACCCACATACGAAAAAAGGGCCGGTGATATCGCTCAGCGGCATGGGCGCCTGCTGGCGCATGAGGTCCTGAGGTCCACCCCCGGTACCCACAAAAAAAAAAAAAAAAAAAAAAGGATCTTGCTAGAGCTCAGTTCTCCAGCCTTATTCCATCAGTTACACAGGAAGAAATCATCCCAGATCCAAATTTCCAACCTCACCTCAGGACTTGGAAAACACCATAGTCAATACTGACATCAGAATTTCAAGAAAATAGATTATGAACATTGCAGCCAGAGAAGGTAGCACAAAACAAGAGGGGAAAAAAGCTATACAGCTGGAGAAACATTTGTGCTGATTACACACCCCCAAAAAGACTTAATAAAATACTGAGACTCAATAAGAAGATAAAAGATATTCTCACCACCACACACCTAACCACCACATCGCAGAGTACAAATGGAATGCAATAATTGTATTATGAACATAAGAACTTCAAGGGAAAAATTGTCTCTCTGAAAGAATACTCAAAATACCCTAAAATGAAGAGACGCGTGAAACAAATACAGGGATGCTAAATGAATCTACCTACAAAAATCTAAAGAATTAGACTACATGTTATCACTCCAATGGAATGGGCTAAATGCACCAGTGAAAACACAAAGATTGACAGAAAAAATAAAAAATGAAGCCCAACCACATCTGTCTATAAGAAACACACTCCATAAAAGGGTTAAAATTAAAGGGATAGGAAAATATGCCACAATAATACTAATCAAAATAAAGCTTGGGTAGATTCTGAATTTTAGACAAACCAAGCTTTAGAATAAACAAGATTATCAGGGATAAAGAGGGACATTGCCTAAATAATAACAGTAAATTCTCTAAGAAAATTTGTTTTAATGTCAAAGAACATCAAAATGCATGAGATAAAAACTGATAAAATTACAAGAAGAAATAGACAAATCCACCAAACTTTCAGTAATGAGTAGATCGAGCTGGCAGAAAATCAGTAAAGACATATATGATTTGAATGGCCTATTAATCGACTGAAACTGATAGATATTTTTAAAACACTGAGGCCAACAAGAGAAGAATATACGTTCTCCTCAGGCTTACAACGACAGTTATCTAGTTGGAACATACTTCAGTCCATAAACACAACAAATTTTAAAAAATAGAAATCATATGAAGAATGTTCTCAGTAACAGAAAAATAACTGGAAAGTCACCAACTCTTTGGATTAAATAACACTTTTTTTTATTTTAAAGAGAAGAAAAAAAAACAAATCAAAAAAAGAACAAATTTTCAAAACAACATAATATGAGGGTAACAATGGTTAATGCATTACGTATTATTATCTTTAAGTTAGTCATTCAGGATACCAGACATTAGCATTCAATTGTCCAAACATTATTGGCACAAACCTTACTCTTCAATGAACTAAGTAAAATTGGTAGTGTATCTATCTTAAACATCTTATATATATATATATATATATACAATTTTTTTCCCTTTCCCTTCTTTCTTTTCCCTATTCCAGTCTCTCTTTCCTTTTGACCAGTTTCTTTTTGATTCATCATGTCTATTGTACATTTTGGATCTTATTTACTCTTTCAGTTTCTCATACTAGAGAGACAATACGATGCTTACACATGTGCGTCCAGTTTATTTCACTTATGAGTATTTTCTCGAGTTGCATCCATTTACCTATAAAAGTCTCCAGTTTATCCTTCTTTATGGCTGAATAGTACTCCATTGTATAAAAATACCACATCTTTCTTATCCATTCCTCAGTTGATGGGCATTTGGGTTGTTTCCAAGATCTGGCTATTACAAATTGTGCTGCTATAAACATGGGTGCACACATATCGCTGTGGTACGATGTTTTTAATTCTTCTGGGAAGATACCCAGAAGGGGAACAGCTGGCTCCATGGGACCTCCAACCCTACTTTTTTGAGGAATCTCCACACTGACTTCCACAGTGGCTGTACCAGTCGACACTCCCACCAACAGTGAAGAAGGGTTCCTTTTTCCCCACAGCCCCTCCAGCATTTGTTATTAGTTGATTTCTTGATAACAGCCATTCTTTCTGGGGTGAGATGGTATCTCAGTGTTATTTTAATTTGCATCTCTCGAATGACTAGTGATGTTGCACATTTTTTTGTATATTTATTTGCCATTAGTATTTCTTCATCTGAGAAATGTGTATTCATCTCAGATGCCCATTTTTGGAGTGGGTCTTTAAATTTGGGATGTCTGATTTTTTTGAGTTCTTTATATGTTCTCGATAGTAATCCTTTGTCTGAGGAACAGCTGGCAAACATTTTTCCCACATTGTGGGTTGTCTCTTCACTGTGTTGGTGGTTTCTCTTGCTGTGCAAAAGCTTTTTAATAAGATGAGATCCCAGTTGTTGATTCTTTGGGATAGTTCCCGCGTGGTTGAGGTTTTATTCATAAAGTCTTTGCCTACACCAACGTCTTCAAGGGTTTTACCTATCCTACCTTCCAGCAGATTTAATGTTTCTGTTTTAATATTTAGATCTCTGATCCATTTTGAATTTAGTTTAGTGCATGGTGAAAGATATGGGTCTAGTTTTAATCTTCGGCATGTGTAGAGCCAGTTTTTCCAGCACCATTTATTAAAGAGGCTATCTTTCTTCCAGTGAATGTGTTTGGCACCTTTGTCAAAGATAAGGTGGCTTAGTGTGTCTGGGGTTGTTTCAGCATCTTCTAATCTGTTCCATTGATCTTCAGGTCTGTTTTTTTGCCAGTACCACACTGTTTTTATCACAGTAGCTTTATAGTATAATTTCAAGTCAGGGATTGTGATGCCCCCTGCCTTGCCTTTGTTGCCCAGAATTGCCTTTGCTATTCTAGGTCTCTTCTGATTCCAAATGAATTTTAGGATTGTTTTCTCTAATTCTGTGAGATGTGCTGTTGGAATTTTGATTGGAATTGCATTAAATCTGTGTAACAATTTTGGAAGTATGGCCATTTTCACTATATTGGTTCTTCCTATCCAGGAGCAAGGGATATCTTTCCATTTTCTGATATCTTCTTCAATCTCCTTTTTCAGAGTACTGTAGTTTTCAGTATATAGGTCTTTTACATCCTTTGTGAGGTTGATTCCTAGGTATTTCATTTTTTTGGATGTTATTGTGAAAGGTATTATTTCCCTAATTTCTCTTTAAGTAAGTTTGTTATTTGTGTACAGGAAGGCTATTGACTTTTGAGTATTGACTTTGTATCCAGCTACACTACTGAATTTGCTTATTAAATCCAGCAGTTTTTTAGTGGAGTTTTTGGGGTCTTCTGTGTAGAGTATCATGTCATCTGCAAATAATGATAATTTAACTTCTTCCTTTCCAATCATTATTCCTTTTATTTCTTTCTCTTGTCTAATTGCTCTGGCTAAAGTTTCCAGAACTATGTTGAATAAGAGTGGGGACAGTGGACATCTTTGTCTTGTTCCCGATTTTAGAGAGAAGGCTTTCAGTTTTTGGCCATTTAGTATAATACTGGCTGTTGGTTTGTCATAGATAGCTTTTACCAGGTTGAGATAAAGACCCTCTATTCCAATTTTCTGTAGGGTTTTTATCATGAAAAGGTGCTGGACTTTGTCAAAAGCTTTTTCTGCATCTATTGAGATGATCATGTGATTTTTGTCTTTGGTTCTGTTAATATGCTGTATTACATTTATTGATTTACGTATGTTGAACCATCCCTGCATCCCTGGGATGAATCCAACTTGGTCATGGTGCATAATCTTCTTGATGATTTCTTGGATTCTGTTTGCCAGTATCTTATTAAGGATTTTTGCATCTATGTTCTATTAGGGAGATTGGCCTGTAGTTCTCTTTCTTAGTTGGGTCCTTCTCTGGTTTTGGTATCAGGGTAATGCTTGCTTCCAGGAATTAATTTGGGAGTATTGCTTCCCTTTCAATTTCATTAAAAAGTTTGAGAAGTAGTGACGTTAGGTCTTCTCTAAATTTCTTGTAGAATTCGGCAGTGAATCCATCAGGGCCTGGGCTTTTCTTTGTGGGGAGGTTTTTAATTACATCTTCAGTTTCATTGGTTGATATTGGTTTATTTAGGATTTTTAAATCTTCTTGATTCAGCTTTGGTAATTCATACAAATCTAGGAATCTGTCCATTTCTTCTGCATTTTCCATCTTAGTAGAATATAAATTTTCAAAATAGGTATAGATGATCTTCTGGATTTCTGCAGGGTCCGTCATGATATCACCCTTTTCATTTTCAATTGCATGGATTTGAGTCTTTTCTTTTCTTTTTTTAATAAGGTTGGATAAGGGTTTGTCAATCTTATTTATTCTTTCAAAGAACCAACTCTTTGCTTCATTGATTCTTTGTATTGTTTTTTTAGTCTCCAATACAATAATTTCTGCTCTGATCTTTATAATTTCCTCCCTTGTACGGGTTTTTGGCTTAACCTGCTCTTCTTTTTCTAGAAGTTCGAGGTTCGCCATTAAGTTGTTTATTTGTGTTTGCTCTATTTTCCTGATATAAGTATTTAATGCTATAAATTTCCCTCTTAGGACTGCTTTCATTGTATCCCATAAGTTCCGGTATGTTGTACTGTCATTATCATTCAGTTGTAGAAAGTGTCTAATTTCTTCTTTAATTTCATCTGTGACCCATTGGTTGTTCAGGAGGGTGCTGTTTAATTTCCATGTGTTTAGGGAGTTTTTGTGACTTCTTTTGCCATTGATTTCCAATTTCATTGCACTATGGTCTGATAATATGCATGGGATAATTTCAATTCCTTTGCATTTACTTAAGCAGGTTTTAGGAGTTAGTATGTGGTCTATTTTGGAGAACGTCCCATGTGCAGCTGAGAAGAATGTGTATTCTGATGTTGTGGGGTGGGACACTCTGTAGACATCTACTAAGTCCATTTGTTCCAAAGTTTGGTTCAGTTCTACTATTTCATTATTGATTTTCTGTCTAGTTGATCTGTCTTTTTGTGACAGTGGAGTATTGAGATCTCCCAATATAATTGTATTAGTGCTTATTTGATTTTTCATGTCCTTTAGTACTTGTTTTATATAGCTGGGTGCATTGGTATTCGACGCATATATATTTATGATCGTTATCTCTTCCTCTTGGATTGTTCCCTTTACAAGGATGTAATGACCGTCTTTATCTCTCTGAATCATTCTTGGCTTGAAATTCACTTTGTCTGCAAAAAGAATAGCTACCCCTGCTTTTTTCTGGGTTCCTGTTGCATGGAGTATTGTTTTCCATCCTTTGACTTTCAGTCTATGAATTTCTTTCTGAATTAAATGTGTTTCTTGTATACAGCATATTGTTGGATCTTGCTTCTTGATCCATTTTGCCATTCTGTGCCTTTTGATTGGGGAATTGAGACCGTTAACATTGATGGTTAAAACTGATATGTATTGACTTATACTTGTCATGATATTTTCCTGTTGTTGGTTCCCACTCTGTGTTTGTTTTTCCCCTTTCCCGCTATTTAATTATCTGCCCTGCCTGGCGGGTTCCTTCTGTTGAGGTTTCTATCTCTTTCTAGAATGTCCTTCAGAACATTTTGGAGTACTGGTTTGGTGGTCATAAATTTTCTCAGATATTCTTTGTCATGAAAGTATTTTATTTCTCCATCAATTTTGAAAGAAAGTTTTGCGGGGTACATCAATCTGGGTTGAAAATTATTTTCCTTTAGAGCTTGAAATACGTCATTCCAAGCTCTTCTTGAATTGAGGGTTTGTGCTGAAAAGTCAGCTGTGATTCTGATGGGTTTTCCTTTATAGGTGATTTGTCTCTTCTCCCTAACAGCTTTTAAGATTCTGCCCTTCTGTTGAATTTCTGGGATCTTGACTATGATATGTCTGGCTGAAGTTTTTTTTTGATCATGTCTAGTTGGCATTCTAAAAGCTTCATTTATAGGGGGGTCAAATTCTTTTTCTCTTCCAGGGAAGTTCTCTGTAATAATGTCTTTGAACAAGGTTTTAATGTCATTGATTCTATCTCCTGCTTTTTCATTTATTCCAATTATTCTTAAGTTGTTTATCTTTGAGTCATCTAGCAGCTGCTGAATTGATTTTTCATGGTCCCTTGCTGTTTTTAAGAATTCTTTCTTTTCATGATCACTAATTGCAAGCCTGTCTTCTATATCTGAGATCCTGTCCTCACATTGGCTTATTCTGCTACAAATACTTTCAATGGAATTTTTGTTCTCTTGGATATCTGCTTGAATCTGCCTTATGGATTCCATTTCTTTCCTATGCTGAGCATTCATGGTTTCTATAGTTTTCTTAAGCTCATCTATTTTTTTGTCTGTATCAGCTCTAGTGTCCTTAAGCATGGTCTTCATTGTGGACATTATCTCTGCAGTTATCTGTGAAATTATTTCTGTTTTAATTTTTTCCAGAGCCTCATTCAGTTGCTTTGTTGTTACCACTTTGGATAGGCCAGGTGGGTGGCTTTCGGATTGTTCCACCTCGTTGCCCCCTAGGTTTGCCTTTGGTGAATTGGATGTGTGGGGTTGCATCTTGTTTAAGTGTCGTCTCATTTTTTCTTTCTTTAATTTAATTCCTGGGGTGATGTTTGTAAATTACCTATGGTAGGTTACTTTATTGCTAGTGTTCAAGATCTTTAGAAGATGACTACTTCTCTGCAGTATCTTCCAAGTGGAGCTTGCTTTTGGGTTTTGAGCTTTCTGCCAGATCCTACCTCTTCAATTCGTTGGATATGAGAAGTTGCTACCTGTTTGGCCCAGTCCTTGATTCTTTGGTTCTGTGCCACTGTATTTTCTGTGTCCCTTAGTCAATCTCAATCATGAAATATCAGGAAGGAAAGCTGTTTAGAACAATTATTTCACATTTGGCTATAATGTTAACTAAAGCATCAAACACAGCCTAGAAAATGACAGACTGAGCTAACCAGTTATTTACCACTTTTAGCTGTATAAAGTAGAGTTGCAGTTATATAACAAAATCTAAAACACACCAGAAAAATTATATGCAGTATACGAGTCCTAAGTATGTCAATTTTTCCCTCAGGAGTTTAAATTTAAAATGAGTTAAGGAGGAAATAGTGTATTGGGAGAAGAGGAAGGAATTAGATGTAAGGTTAGAGGAACAAGAGGGATCCCACTAACATTGGGACACTGGTGCAGAGGACTGGTGGGAAAAGAGAAGGAAGGGATAAAAGGAAGAACAGATCACAACCACAATCACAAAGAGGTTAGAGTCACTGTTTATACTCATATAAAAACCAGAGAGAATAATGAAGGAAAGAGCAAATAGACAAACAGAAACAAAAATGAAGACAAAAACAACAAAACAGACAAAACAAAAATAAAACCCGACCAAAAAAAACAAAAACAAAAACAAAAAAAAACAAAAAAAACCCCTTCACCAGAACAAAAAACAAATGAGAGAGAAAAAAATAAAAAGAAAAATAAAAAAATAAAAAGAATCAGTTCCAGGTGTTGACTCTGCTGTAGGCAGGCACCATGTGATGACAGAGTCCTGTTCTGTTCAGGTCGGTCCCAGGAAGCCAGGAGCGGCACTCTGGCGGGGCAGTGAGCAGAAGCACGTACTTTCAGTGGGAGACCAGTCTCCTTCACCTGCCGCCCTCAGCGCACTTTCACTTTCTGCGGGCCTGAGAGCCGCCGTGCCGCCCTGTCCAGAGCAGGAGATCCCAGTGCTGTGTTTTCATGCTGCTCTGATTTTCGCCACACCCCCCCACAATGGTGCCCGGCCAGTTGCTCTCTGGCGCGGGACAGCTGTGGCTGAGAGACCAGTCTCGTTCGCCTGCCGCCCTCAGCGCACTTTCGTGGTTCTGAGAGGTGCGGCGCCGCCCTGTCTGGAGCATGAGTTCCCAGCTCTGTGTTTTCCCACCGCACTGAGTTTCGCCGCACCCCCCACATTGGCGCCCGGCCAGTCGCTCTCTGGCGCAGGACAGCTGTGGCTGAGAGACACTCACCGCCAGCCAGCACAGTTCTCCACCGCTCCCCTGACCCACCACTGTCTCGCAATCCTCCGTGGGGGCTCCCTGGGCACCAGCTGTCACCGTGTGTCCGTAGATGTGAGCTTCTGTCGTGCTGCAGTTCCTGGGATGGATGGTAGAAGGTGCGTGCGCGGTCTGCTCCTTCTTTGTTGAAAAGTACCCTTCACTGGTGCTGGGGGTCCCAAGCTGCGCTTCAGAACTTTTCTGGGTTCCAGGGAGGCATCTCCCCACATCCTGCGCTCTCCCGGTCACTATATTCCCGTGGTCCAATGGCAACTTTTAGAGAGAGTTTCGCTGCCTGCTTCTTACTCATCTGCCATCTTTTTCCCCTCCTCCTAAATAACACTTTTAAATAGCATGTGGAATGAAGAAGTCTCAAAAGTCGTTTAAAAATATTTTGAAATAAATGAAAATGAAAAGAAAGTTCATCAGTTTATGGAATGTCATGAAAGCTGTGCTTATAGCAATGTATAGCATCCAATGCATATATTGGGAAAGAAGAGCTAAAATCAATAACCTAAGCTTCTACCTTCCTTAGAAAACTACAGAAAGAAGAATACAATATACCTAAAGCAAAAAGGATAAACATGAAATAATTAAAATTACAGCATAAATCAATAAAATTATAAGAAGGAAAGTGTTAGAGACAATGAATGAAATTAAAGACTAATTCTTTCAAAAGATCAATATTATCTTTCAAAAGACTGAAAAATCTCTTTCCAGGTTCACCAAGAAAAAGAAAGAAATGATCAATACAGAAGTGAAAGAGAGATCATCACTACTGATCTCACAGACATTAAAAGGGTAGGAAAGGAAAACGAAGTTTCATAACTTGGATGAAATGGATCAACTCTTAGAAAGACACAAACTACCAAGTCACATGAAAAGAAAGAGATAACCTAAATAGTCCTACATCCATTAATGAAATTGAATCAACAGTTAAAATATTCCTAAAAATAAAGCAACTGGCCCAACTTGTTTTACTTGTGAATTCTACCAAATGTTTAAGGAAAAATAATAATTTTTCACAATCTCTTCTGGAAAATAGAGGCAATGTTGGGTTAATATAATTTTCAATAAAAGAGATCTCAAGCCAATACAGTCTTATATAAAAGTGTCAATAATCAAAAGTGTACAAATTTAAATTATAGGAGTTCATTCCAATTCAGAATTCAAGTTGAGTGCAATAAACATCTCTTTATTTCTGAGACATTAAAATAATTGCTTCTTTTCCATGGGCTCTTCGCATGGATTCCTAGAGATTCCTGGGTACCCCATGATCTCATTTTCATTTTCTGCTGACTGCAGACAAAGGGACAGGAGAGAGTCACGTGGAATACCGGAACGGAAGGCCAGGTTCTCATTTTAACGTGCTCACATAGCCAGGCAAACTAAATTAACTTCTGTGTCTTCTACAAAAGGAAGCAAGGGGAGATAGAGAAATCTGAAGAATTTAAACAACAATCTCTCTGGAAACTATGAAGGCTAAAGATTTATGTTGAATCTAAGAGCATATTCTTCTCAAGTTTGGAAATTAAAATAATTCTGTAAAATAAACCTCCATGAGGATGTTTGGTGTTAGTGAGAAGAGCAGTTTATTATTGTTGTTAATACTACTTTCATTATTATTATTGAAACATATAAATGGGGTATTGTTTAATGTTTCCATGTTGGATATTTAATAAAATAATGTAATAATCTAAAGGGATTTTACTTGAATTATGAAAAAGGAACAATTAAAATTGAATAAGGAAATCTGATACATAGTGGATGTGAAGTTTAACATAAAAATATGACCTCATCAAAGAACCTCAGTTATAGATTGGCAACAGACCACAATCATAAGCAAAATTCCCAAAAGAAACTTTACAACTTTTAAAGTGAGATAGTCACATCAAAGATTTTAAAATACCAACAATCCTTATTCAACATTTCCAAATCTATTAGCTTAGAGTTCAGTAAAGTTTTGAATATTAGGAATAGTGTCAAATCTTTTAAATAGTTTTTGTTTTCATGTAACAGAATATAAGGATATTATACTATTTATTATTAAGATAATTCCAGATTTTTTGCTGGTTAATATTTCTCCTTCATATGTAGGACAATGAGTATAAATAAGGAAATTACATGGAATATTATTCATTATTACTTGGGGATATTTTAAAATATATTTTGATCCTTATCTCAACCCCATTAAGAAAGACGGACAGAGACAAAGAGCAAAGAAAGAAAGAGAAAAAGGGAGGAAAGAGAGAAACAAAGTACAGACCTAAGAATCTTTGGGGGAAAAAGCAACCATTGTCATTGTGAAGAATAAACACGGGGATGGGAAGATGTCAACATTTTCAGTAACCAGAAAACAGAGCAAAGCCCAACAACCATGCAGTAGGCAAGGATCGCAATCACACAAATCCAGAGGACAATCAGGGAGGTATTGGAGGCCCAGCAGAGGTATGAGAAGGTGGCAGACAGACCAGATCCAAGATAAGGAGAACTCAGGAATGCAGGTGGCAATGCCTGCTCACACAGGAGGCTCCTTATGCTTCTCCTTCCTATGCAGAACTGATAACTGTCCTCCCCATGCACAGCCAGTCACTGAACTAACATGAACTGTGTGCTATGATGAAGGAAGCCAGATGAGCTTGTGGAAGGGTCCAAACCCAACTGCTGGGACATGGATGTCAGTGCTGCCACAGAGGCACATAGATGACCTGAGGGTATCAGGTGCAAGGGTGTGGGTTTTGGAGGAGCTCACAGTCCTGACATACAAAGACTAGGTGTACTAACTGAGGTCCAATTACAGAGTTTTTAAAATCTGTGCTACCGATGAATAGTTAGATTCTTCTCCATGAAAGGAACACCACTGCGAATGAAATCTGCTTGTTCAGATACTGGTTCCACCACCCAGCCAGGCACCTTGCAAAGTCCACTTTACTTTCAGCCTCAAATTCTTCTTCTATTTAAAGGGAATGATGACATACATTGCCTACCGAGTTGTGAGTTTTTTTAAGTGAGATTCTAAACACCACAAGTTTACCTTGAGTTTCACATGCTCAGCTCCTAGCGATGATGCTGCTACTATTCTTTAGAAATGTACCATGAGGTTGTGGAGCAATGCAGTTCTTCTGCACCATGCAGACACAGGGGATAGTGAGAAAGCTCAACACATGTTCCATGAGGGTCTCCTGTGTGAGGACAGAGCACTGTCAGGAGAGAGACCAGAAGACTGAAAAACTGCAACACCACTTGATGTGTGCTTGGGAATTGGGGGAAATGAATCAGTAAGTAATCAGTTTTAGAGTACCATTACCAACCCTATCTCCATAAATGAAACAGTTAACTATTTGCAAAAACAGCCACTATTTCCAAGACGTGCTAATGTAGAAAATGCCATTTCAAAAATAAGTGTACAAAGTATGATCTTGAGAGAAAAACCTGTCTTCAGTGACACCTTTGCAAATAGAAGTCATATATCAGATGCACAGAGGAGAGAGAGGCAGAGAAAGATGCATCCAGATACATCAGAATATTGGAAATGCAGGACCAACTAAAATTTGTAAGTAGAGGCAGTAAAGGATGGCAAAAATGAACAAATAAATAAAATGGATGTTTTGGACATGCTCAAAACTATTTCAGACTCACTTCTGACATGAAGTATTATTACATCTCAAGGAAATTTCCATAAAGGTCCAGCCTATCTTGGTTAATCTTTCGGAGTCGTCCTTCCATCCACTGCAATATAAAATGGTACCACTGCATGACCTTCCCGATCTCTTCTGACTCTGAATCCATTAAGTTAAAATCCACAACAAATTTGTCTTTAGTTTCCAGTGTTGCAGGAATCTAACTTTTGCAAGACACAACCTATGCAATTCCAGGAAAAGAAGCATGTTTCCTTCTGTCTCAGGTGTAAATGGTTGGCATTATCTCAGAAACATCATGAGCAAAGATTGGTATGAAACTGAATTGTGCTAGCATGGGGGGAGAGATTATAGACATGTCCCGTAAGGAGAAAAAAATGGGGAGTCAGCTGCTTTTGGATGCTAGCTGAGAAACCTTAAATAAGTCCTCTGAAACCTTGTCAATTATCTCTAATTGGAGAATGATTTTTGTTTTAATTATACTTTGCCTTCTCAAATGCACAATCAATCAATTCTGTGATTTTGGCTGAATGGTCAACACCTGATTCATATTTAATGCTTATAAATAAAAATGCAAGGAAGCGGGACAACTTTGTTTTGAAAAACACTAATATAATATGACTTTATTCTTGGCTTCTATTTTTTTTAAAGAGAAAAAAGGTAAACAAACAATGAAACCAAGTTTCAAAACAGGTTAGCAGGACAGTTACAATAGTTGATACATTGCATATTGTTGTCTTCATAGTAGTTATTCAGAGTACAAGATATAGGCATGATATCTTGTCCAAACAATATTAGCACAGAACATTCTCTTCAAGGAACTAAGAGAAACTAGGTATATAACTATCTTAACTATCTTGTGTATACATATATTTTTTTTCCTTTTTCTGTTTCTTCCTGTCCCCTTTCCCCCATCACAGTTTGTCTTTTCTTTTGAACAGTTTCTTCCCAATTCGTAATATCTATTGTGCATTTCGGATCCTATGTACTTGTTCAGTTTCTCACCCTAGTGAGACAATGTGATGTTTACACATGTGGGTCTGATTTATTTCACTTATGAGTGTGATCTCAAGCTGCATCCATTTACCTATAAAAGTCTCCAATTTATCCTTCTTTATGGCTCAGTAGTACTCCATTATATTAAAAAAAAATCTTTTTTGCCCATTCCTCAGGTGATGGGCATTTGGATTGTTTGCAAGATTTAGCTATTACAAATTGTGCTGCTGTAAGCATGGGTGCACATATATCTCTGTGGCATAATGATTTTAATTCTTCTGGGAAAATACCCAGAAGGGGAATAGCTGGGTTGAATGGGACCTCTAGTCCTAGTCTTTTGAGGAATCTCCACACTGATTTCCACAGTGGTTGCACCCGTCTACACTCCCACCAACAGTGGAGAAGTGTTCCTTTTTCCCCACAGCCCTGCCAGCATTTGTTATTGGCTGATTTCTTGGTGATAGCCATTCTTTCTGGGGTGAGGTGGAATCTCTGTGTTGTTTTAATTTGCATTTCTCAAATGACCAATGATGTTGAACATTTTTTATATATTTATTTGCCATCTGTATTTCTTCATACAGTGTGAGAAGTGTGTATTCATCTCAGATGCCCATTTTTGGATTGAGTCTTTGAATTTTGGGGGACTGATTTTTTTCAATTCTTTACATGTTCTAGATAGAAGTCCTTTGTCTAAGGGACAATTAGCTAAAATTTTTTCCCACTCTGTGGGTTTTCTTTTCACTCTTGGTGATTTCTTTTGATGTACAAAAGCTTTTTAATCAGATGAGATCCCAGTTATTGACTCTTTGAAGTATTTCCCATGCAGTTTGGTTTTTGTCCATGAATTCTCTGCCTACTCCTGTCTTCAAGATTTCTACCTACTTTGTCTTCCAGTAGAGGTATTGTTTCTGTTTTAATATTTAAATCTTTGATCCATTTTGACTTTAGTTTAGTGCATGGTGATAGACCTTGGTCTAGTTTTAGTCTTTGGAATGTGGGAAGCCAGTTTTTCCAGCACCATTTATTAAAGAGACTATCTTTCTTCCAGTTAACATGTTTGGCTCCTTTACCAAAGATAAGGTGGCTGAGTGTGGTTGGGGATGCATCTGCATTTTCTATTCTGTTCTATTGATCCTCAGGTCTTTTTTTTTTTTGTCAATACCATGTTGATTTTATCACAGTACCTTTGTAGTATAATTTCAGGTCTGGGATTGTGATGCCCCCTGACTTGCCTTTGTTGCCCATAATTGCTTTTGCTACTATAGGCCTTTTCTGGTTCCAAATGAATTTTAGGAATGTTTTCTCTAGTTCTGTAAGGTATGTTAATGGTAGTTTGATTGGGGTTGCATTACATCTGTATAGCGGTTTTGGGAGTATGGCCATTTTCACTATGTTGGTTCTTTCTATCCAAGAGCAAGGGATATCTTTCCATTTTCTGATATCCTCTTCAATCTCCTTTTATAGGGTACTGTAATTTTTGTACAGATATTTTACAGTCTTTGTTAGATTGATTCATGAGTATTTCATTTTTTTGGATGTTATCATGAAGGGTGTGCTTTCCCTAATTTCTCTCCGTATGGGTTTGTTGCTTGTGTACAGGAATGCTATTGATTTTTGAGTGTTGACTTTTCATCCTGCTACATTACTGAATTTGGATATTAAATCTATAAGTTTTTTGGGCCGGTGAGATGGCTCAGCGGCGTAAGCGCCTGCCTTGCAAGCGCGAAGGCCCGAGTTCGACTCCCGGAACCCACATACGAAAAAGGGGCCGGTGATATCGCTCAGCGGCACGGGTGCCTGTTGGCGCGCAAGGTCCTGAGGTCATCCCCCCGGTACCCACAAAAAAAAAAAAATAAATAAATAAATCTATAAGTTTTTTTGGTGGAGTTTTCGGGTCTTCTATATAGATTATCATGTCATCTGCAAATAATGATAATTTAACTGTTTCATTTCCTATCTTTATTCCTTTTATTTTTTTTTCTCCTGTCTAATTGCCCTGGCTAATGTTTCCAGAACTATATTGAATAGGAGTGGTGATAATGAACATCTTTGTCTTGTTCCTGATTTTAGAGTGAAAGCTTTCCGTTTTTGACCATTTAGTGTGATATTAGCTTTTGGTTTGTCATAGATGGCTTTTATAAGACCATCTATTCCAATTTTCTGTAGGGTTTTTTACCATTAATGTGTGTTGGACTTTGTCAAAAGTATTTTCTGTATCTATTGAGATGATCACATGATTTTTGTCTTCGGTTCTGTTAATATGGTGTATTACATTTATTGATTTGCATATGTTGAACCATCCCTGCATCCCTGGGATGAATCCTACTTGCTCATGTTGTATAATCTTCTTGATGATTTGTTGCATTCTGCTTGCCAGTATCTTATTAAGAATTTTTGCATCAATGTTCATTAGGGAGTTTGGCCTGAAGTTTTTCTTTCTTGGTTGGGTTCTTCTCTGGTTTTGGAATCAGGGTAATACTTGCTTCCAGGAATGACTTTGGAAGTACTGCTTTCCTTTCAATTTCTTTAAAGAGTTTCAGCATTATTGGCATTAGTTGTTCTCTAAATTTCTTGTAGAATTCAACACTGAATCTGTCAGGGCCTGGGCCTTTCTTTGTTGGTAAATGTTTAATTACATTTTCAATTTCATTGGCTGATATTGGTTTATTTAGAATTTTTATATCTTCTTGATTCAGTTTTGGCAATTCCATTGTGTCTAGGAGTCTGTCCATTTCTTCTGTGTTTTCCATCTTATTAGAATATAGGTTCTTATAGCAGATATTGATGATCTCCTGGACTTCTGTGGGATCTGTTGTGATTTCTCCCTTTTCATTTCTAAAAATTGCTTGAATTTGTGTTTTTTCTTTCCTCTTTTTGATGAGTTTGGCTAATGGCTTATCAATTTTATTTATTCCTTCAAAGAACTAACTTTCCATTCATTTATTCTTTGTGTTGTTTTCTTAGTCTCTATTGCATTAATTTCTGCTCTTATTTTTATAATTTCCTCCCTCATATGAACTTTTGGCTTGATTTGTTCTTCTTTTTGTAGAAGTTTGAGGTTCATCCTTAGGTTGTTTATTTGAACTTGTTCTGTTCTCCTGATATGTGAGTTTCCCTCATAGGACTGCTTTCATTGCATCCCATAGATTTCAGTATGTTGTATCAGCATTATCATTTAATTATATACACTTTTTAATATCATCTTTAATGTCCTCTGTGACCCATTGGTTGTTCAGAGGGTGTTGTTTAATATCCATGTGTCAACGTAGTTTTTGTGGTTTCCTTTCACATCGATTTCCAGTTTCATCGTGCTATGGTCAGATAGTATGCATGGGATGATTTCAATTCCTCTACATTTACTTAAACATGTTTTGTCAGCTAATATATGATCTGTTTTGGAGAATGTCCCATGTGCAGGTGAGAAGAATGTGTATTCTGATGTTTTGGGGTAGAACACTCTGTAGACATCTACCAAGTGCATTTGTTCACAGGCTTCATTTAATTCTGGTATTTCTTTGTAGATTTTTTGTCTAGTTGATCTACCTATTTGTGACAGTGGGGTATTAAGGTTCCCCACTACAATCGTGTTAGTGTTAATTTGGTTTTTCATGTCTGTTAATATTTGTTTTATGTAGTTGGGTGAACCTGTGTTTGGTGCATATATATTTATGATTGTTACCTCTTCTTCTTAGAGTTTTCCCTTAATGAGTATGTAGTGATTTCTTTGTCTCTTTTGATCAGTTTTGGCTTAAAGTTCACATTGCCTGCAAATAGAATAGCTAGCCCTGGTTTTTTCTGGTTTCCTGTGGCATGGAGAATTGTTTTCCATCCTTTGACTTTAAATGTATGAATTTTTTTTTGTTTAAATGTGTTTCTTGAATGTAGCATATTGTTGGATCTTGTTTCTTGATCCATTCTGCCAGTCTGTTTCTTTTGATTGGTGAGGTGAGACCACTTACATTGATGGTTATAACTGATATGTGTAGTCTTTTCTTTTTTATGTTGTTTCCTTATTGTTTGTTCCCTGTCTTTCTCCTGTGTTTAATTGCTTGCCCGGCTTGGCAGTTTCTTTCTACTGGTGTTCACGTGTTTGTGGTCTTTGTTATCTTTTTCTAATATATCCTTCAGAGCATTTTGTAGAGCTGGTTTGGTGGCTATGAATTTCTTCAATTGTTCTTTGTCATGGAAATATCATATTTCTCTGTTGATTTTGAAAGATAGTTTTGCAGGGTACCTCAATCTGGGTTGAAAATTGTTTGCTTTCAGGGTTTGAAATACCTCACTCCAGGCTGTCCTTGATTTGAGGGTTTGTGTTGAGAAGTCTGCTGTGATTCTGATGGGCTTTCCTTTATAGGTGATTTGTTTCTTTTCTCTACCTGCTTTTAATATTTTGTTCTTGTGCTGAATCTCTGGAATCTTGGTTATTATATGCCTTGGTGTAGATTTGTTTTGGTCATGACTATTTGGAGTTCTATGTGCCTCACTTATCTGTATGTCAAATTCTTTATCCATGTTTGGGGAGTTTTCTGCCATTATTTCTTTGAAGACATTTTTAATGGCTTTTGCACTGTCTCCAGCTTTTTCACTGACTCCAATCTATCTTATGTTGTTCTTCTTTGCTTCATCTTGTAGCTGTTGGGATTGATTTTTCATGATCTCTTGCAAATTTTAAGATATCTTTCTTTTCCTGGTCATTAGTTGCATTCCTGTCTTCTAGATCTGATATTCTATCCTCACCTTCATTCAATCTGCTGCATATAATTTTAATGGAGTTTCTAAGCATTTCTGTTTGGGTCTATTTCATTGATTCCATTTCTTGTCTATATTTAACATTCATGGTTTCCAGCATTTTCCTGAGCTCCGCTATTTGTTTATCTGTGTCTGCTTTAATGTCTTTTATTTTGACGGTCATTTCTTTTTGCACCTTAGAGATTATTTTTTCTGTGGCCTCTTCCATTCGTTTTTTTCACTTCTGCTGCTATCATTTCAGAGAGTTCCATTTGTTGGCTTCCGATTTCTTCTATGTCTTTGTGTTCTGGACTTGTCCTGGGTGGGCTGGGCGTTTGGGATTGCATTTTGTTTTTTCCTCTTGTCATTTTCTATTTTCTATTTCATTTTGTTTTCCATGTCGATGCTGTTAGATTTCTAATGTTAGATAGCCTTATCACTGATGCTGAGGCTTTCCTAGGAGGTGCCTGTTCCTCAGGATGTCTCCTCTAGCTGGCGCCACTATATTCCTCTCTAGGGGTAGCTGTCCTGGGGCAAAGGAGGACGCTCAGAGTGCAGACTCAGACTCTACTCACAGGCACCACGGTCCCGGGGCAATGGAGCAGGCCCAAAGGGCAGACTCATATTCTACTTGCAGGCACCACTGACCCCAGGCAATCAGCTTTTATTGTTTTTGACACTTCAAGCAGCAACTGTTGAAGGATGCATGCTATGTCATAATAACACTCTTGACCCCTGAATAACTGGGATCACACCAGTGATGAAGTCTGGCAAACCCTAAAAATAGCCCGACCGCAGTAGGCAGTGATCAGTGATTTAATTCATCTGGAAATATTAGTTGCTATATCTACGATATGAATTAGAAGGATCTTTCCTCTTTGAGCTCTGGTTGTTCCTGCCCTTGGAGTGACTTGTAGCTGAGTCCTTGCTTTAACATTTACTAGCTCTGTGTTAATGTGAAATTCAATTAACCTATCTGCACTTAAGATAGTTAAACTGACAAATAAGATTAATATTTTAGACTCTCCAAAGTTTGTGTGAATATTAAATGAGGATTATGCCAAAATGCTTGGATATCTATAAATCAGTGTGTAGAATTAAAATACTACCATTATTTTGCATAAATTAACTTTATTATTTTGCATAAATAGTAGTATGCAAAGAAGCCCAATCCCCTGCCTTCAATGCAGATGTCAGTTCAGAGGTTCATTTTACTGTTGAAGCCAGAGGTTGTTGCTTACATTTCACTTAAGTCCCTGGAAATTGCTGCAATATCTTATTTCATGTTTAGTGAACTCAGCTGATTTCACCTGAGGTTCAACACTAGCTATGTGATATTGGGAAGGCCACTTAAATGTTGTAATTTATTTAAATGAAAATGTGCTGTAAAAAAGGCCACTTCCACCCAGATTCATAGGATCCTATAATCCCATAAATCATCCTGATCACAAAATGTCCCTTCTTCATTTGCTTTTTTCCCTTTTTTCTGTCCTGAAATAGCTTCAAGTTTCTACAAACCCAGAGGAAAAGTCATAGAAGGGAAGCAGTCTGGGAAGAGAAGGAGAACTGACTGCTTCCAAGAGCTTTGCTCCCTGATTCCACCTTGAAACAACTAAACCAGCTCTATTTGTTTAATTTAAGAGAGTCAAATTTTTTAGTTACGAGACAAGTACACAGTATTGCGTTGGATTTTTTAGAAAGAGGCATCTCTTGAAAAGGAGGGAGTAAATGTATCAAAGTATGGTAATACAAGTAAAATGCAGACCAATGTACAGATCATGAGAAGCAGGGGAAGTTGCAGAGCATGGAAGGATTTGCATAACTTCAGCTCCAAGTGGAGGCAGAGGTGCCTAGAACACAATTGGATTTTGATCAAGTAGCCATCAGTCTTCCCAGTGGCACACATATTATTGCCCCCACTTTCTAACAATGTGAAAAGAGGGAAAGACATGAAAGCAGAAGACCCAGCATTAAAGAGCAGAGCCATCTGTCTTATGGCTTGACTATCTCCAAGGACTCTGGAAATTATGCCACATAAGTGATGAGGTCATGAGGGAACTTTGTATAAAATTATTAAACTGAGATTCCATTTGCTAAGAGCAGAACTGCTCTTTCCCCCTAGGAGGAGGGACTGCATGGCTGCAGGTGTAGTATGAGCCCCCTCTCTGCCTATCTTTAGAATCATGCTGTTTCTTACCAGTGACCCCAGGGCCCTCAGGACCCTGGGTTAAGAAAGTGAAAGCCTCAATCTCTTGCTAACCCAGTGGGTTGTCTAGATAAGAACCACTGAAGTGGCCACTGCATAGATGTCTCCCTGCACTTGCTCTCATTTCACTATGAACATCTGAAAGGTAACTTCATCTAAAATTGAACCCAGATAGACCAGTTCTGCTGAGAGTAAAATCAAAATCAAAATAAACCCCTCCTTATTCAAAAGTTAAAGGTAATTCAGCCACTTTCCAGTTTAAAGCAATTTCTTTTCATTCTTAGTAATTAGTTCTAAATAATGAGTCAAACTCAAGTATAGAACATAATCTATTTCATATTCATCCAGACAACTTTCTCTTATTTTTGTCTCTTGGCGCAAAAAAGTACACGGCATATTTCTTCGGGGTTGAGGGGCTGGGGCGGTGTCCAGGCATCTCGCCTTGCTCGTTAAGCTCTGCCCTGGCTGTCTTTAGTGACGGGCATTCCTTTAATCTGGTCTCCATCTTGGAACCAACAAACCCGATTATATTTCAAATATTATTGACATTATGCACTACCATGCCTATTAATTACATGTTTGAATAAAGCTATATTTCTTTGTGAATAGCCAAGGAATGAGAAAGTAAAAGATGGAGTAACTGTGGTAGTCCGAGTACCTGCTGCCATTTCTACATGCACCCCAATTTTTTATACCATGATCCTATTACAATAGCATTTGTAAGGGTTCAAATTTTTACACCAAAATAGGTTGTATTGATTCAGATTAGCATGAGGATGCCCACTTTCCATGCCCTCACCAGCACTACACATTATTTTTAAACTATTTGGCAATGTAACAAGCAATTGTCAAGGCAGGGCTGCTCAAAGTTGTGTTTGTAACTATTAATCATTTATCTGTGTTTTGTTGCTGATAAAAAAAATTCCAACTATTTGCTTACAGTTTATTTATGATGTTCTTTATCATATTAATGTTTAGAGCTTTTATATAGTAAATGTTCTTTATCTTTTTCTTTATGGAATTTCTTTTTAATTTTTCTTTTTCTTGCTCAAAGTTATTTAAATCAAGAACTATTTTTTCGGGCTGGTGAGATGGCTCAGCGGCTTAAGCACCTGCCTGGCAAGCGCGAGGGCCGAAGTTCAACTCCCGGAACCCACATACGAAAAAGGGGCCGGTGATATCGCTCAGCGGCACGGGCACCTGCTGGCGCGCGAGGTCCCGAGGTCGACCCCCCGGTACCCACAAAAAAAAAAAAAGAACTATTTTTTCCTGGAATTCTTATTGCTGTTTGCTTATTTTTTAAAGACTTGAAATTTATCTGGATTATCTTTGTGTGTGGTGAGGGATAGGGATCTATTTATTTTCTCAGATAACCAACTGGCCCCAAAATATTAAATATTAATATTAATCTGTTATTTTTATTCTAAGTCAAATTAATATATATTTATATTATTTAATATACATTATATATGTATATATATATATCTGTATATATATATATATATATATATATATATATATATATATTACAGTACAGGGTCTCATTGGAAGGAGCTTCATAGAACTATTTGAAATGCTATAGAAATCCAGTGGAAAAATTGTATGTAGAAATCACTTTATTCCACAATACTATTGCAACCAAAAATAATATGACTTATCTCCTATAATTTTCTGCTTCCTCTAGCTAAATAAGCTAAATATCCCTTGCATATCTTAGCAAGGGAAGGCAGGTTTCGTAGAGATGATAATGTCACAACTACTTAAGACCCTGGCCCCCAGATTGAACTAGAAGAAAAAAGCACATAATAAGACATCTGAGAAGGATGACGGTACATTTGTGTTGGGTGTAGCGAGGTCGGAAAGCCTTTCTCCCGCAGCTGGCCTGGAGACGGGCATCTCACTTGCTGAGGGGCACCTTCGAGGGCCTGCTTCTAGCTTCCGGGTCTGCAGCTACGTGCTGGGCAGGCACTGGGAAGAGCACAGGGTGTCTCTCCAGGTGACACAGTTTCAGAAGAGTGAGCTTTCTGTCGCCAGCGCTCTCAGACTCTACTCTTCACACTAGGGAACTAGAGGTTGTGACCGGCTCTGTCATCCGAGACCAAGGATTCTTTGAGAGACACAGGTCAATGTAGAAACCATGCCCTTGGGACAGCAGAGCCAGCCTCCAGGCAAGGCATGTGCACAGTCAACGTGAGTGATGAGCAGGGAGGGCAGCCTGGGTTCTCTACTTACCACCTGCTGAGTCAGGCTTTAGGGGAGACCTGGATTAACAAACACTGTGCAGCCGGCAGAGAGCTTTTGCACCACAACATAAACATGGGCTTCTTCAGGTTGCAGCACGTTCAGGATATCCTCCCAGTGCAGGGAACTAGCTCAGGGAGGATTTGTCACTTCCTGGTAACCCAGGGGACCACACCAAAGTACTGGCACTAGTGACACTGCATTGCACCCAGAGGAAGGCAAGACCGACCGTGTGCAAGGGTGAAATAGGGCTGAGTACAATCGAGTCCTGCTCAATTGCAGTAGCATTTGCCTTAGTCAGAGTGGAGACCTCAGGATACTTAGGGAGCCTACAGATTCCCTCCTCTTGCATTCAGACCAATGCAGCGTGTAGAGCAGCAGGTGTGTGTATGGCGTAGTATGTGTGTTTGAGAGTATGAAAAAATATTACCCATGCTGACCTCGGCTGCCCTTTCCTCCCACACTCACTGCCTTGGTATCCCCTATACATCCACCAGCCTCGATTCACGTGTATGCAGTCCAATATGGAAGCCACCAGTCACATGTGGTTATTTAAATTTAAATGGACTAACATCAAACAGAATTAAAAATTCTACTACTGGGTCACACCAGCTTCATTTCAAGTACTTCATAGCCGTAAGTGGGCCACAGCTACCACAGTGGGCAGCAGAGATACCCAACACGTCCACCGTGGTGGAAGTCGCAGTCAGTGCTCATGCACTGAGACCTGACGTACTTTAGCCTCTGTGGTACAGCCTGTCTTCAGAGAGGACGCAGCCTGGGGGGAGACAGGCATTAGGCAAGTGCTCTCTCAGAGAAATCAGCCAGCGCGGTTCCTGATGGAGCCGCGAGGGTGAGGTGCTGAACATGGAGAAGGAGAAAGTGCTGATTTGTTTGCCTGGAGAGCCCCAGACAGCTACTTCGAAGAGTGAGGTATAAGTGGAGACCTGAAGAGCTGAGCGTGTATGATGCGGGATAGAACGGGGATAAAGACATTAAATTTACAAAAAGAAAGAGGAGACTTAACATGGAAGTGAAATTGAAACTGCCCTGCTCTGCACATCTAGTGGAAAATGCCAGGCTCAGTTGCCTAGCTGCCATCCTGGGTGAGGAAGAGAGGGAAGGGCAGGAAGGATTTTTGAGGACAGATCTTGAGGAATGCACAGAGAGAACCACAGAATCAAAAGTAAGCTATGCTACATGGAGGAGCCGGGGAACAGTAAGAAAACTGATTCTCCCTGGGAAGAGGAAAGCGAGGACGGGAGAAAAGAAGCCAGATACAAGTGAAATTAATTTAAGAGAATATTTGTAACGTGGCTCTAAAATTAGGCTGAGCTGGCAAAGTTTTCATCTGAACATTATTTATGGAATTATTTTATGACTTACATGTTCCCTCCCTAAACAGATGTTTCAAGAACAAAATTGTAGGGGAAAGCCAGCATTTACAACAAAATTTCCAAGTAATATGCTAGTCCGACTAATTGAAAGAATAAATACAAGGGTGGAGCTGAATGTTTCATTTTAATAAGCAAATAGCTCAAGTTGGAAAACAGCTACTATTTAATATTCCTTTCTAAAGAAGTGAAATGAAAATGAACTTTAAGATAGCTAGATAGCTATTCTAACAATAGAAACAAAAGAACTTATTAAAAGAAGATTCTTAAATGATCCCACACTTTGATCTTTGATTTAGGAGAAATTTATACAAGGAATTGTTGAGTAAGACAAGGAAAAAGCAAAGAGCAATGTACAGTAAGACATTAAAAGAAAAAAATGGCCAGGTGTGGTGGCACACACTGGTAATCAAAACCTAATTTTGATTTGGGAGGCTGAGGCAGGAAGATTGCCATGAGTCCGAGGTCAGCCTAAACTATATAGCAAGACCCTGTCTCAAAAAATAATAATAATAATAATGAAAACCTTTATATAAATGTGAAGAAAACTCCAAGTTAGGTATAGGGTGAGCATCATTAATTCAAATGTCCAAAATGAAAAATGCTCTGAAATCTGAAACTTTTTGGAGTGTCATATCACCACAAAATATTTATAATGTGGCTTTAAAATTAGGCTGATCTGATAATGTTCATCTGAACACCAGATTTAAGAAAGAGCCTTGAGCCAATGAGATAGCTCAGTGGCATAAGTGCCTGCCTGGCAAGCGCAAAGTCCTGAGTTCGACTCCCAGAACCCACATAAAAGGAAAAAAAAAGGGGGGCCAGTGATATCGCTCAGCAGCACAAGTGCTTGCTGGCAAGCGCGAGGTCCTGAGGGCAACTCCCGGTACCCACATAAAAGAAAAAAAAAGAAAAAAAAAAAAAAAAGAAAGAGCCTTAAAAAAAGTCACTGAAGATGCATAATAGCTAATTGTTAGTTGGAGATCTAGGAAAACCTCCTAGAAGAAAACTGTCCAGCGGGAAGGATTGGGAGGGCCTGAACCAAGCAGCCAGTATCAGTGGGGATAAGAAGCACAGAAGGTTCTAGAGAAAATTAAGAAATAAGGAACCACTACCCTGACTGCACTGCGAGTGGGGACTAGGGAGAAAGTGGACGGGGCTGCCCTTGTATGTTTCTTTCACTAGTGGCCAGGTCATTGTGTTTTGGATGTTGAGAATCTCTCTAAAGCAGGTATGTTGTGGTCTTAGTACCCAGAGTGAAGCTACTAGGAACTGACAGACCCTCAAAGAGGCGGGAGAAAGGTAGGTCCAAAGGCAGCATGGGAGTCCGTCCCTTCCTCTCTTTTGTTCCCTGGTCATGAGGGGAGTGGTTTTGCTCAGCCCCACGCCCAACCACAAAATGGATGCTTCTCCGCAGGCCCAGAAGCAATGCGGCCCCTTGATCATCGATTGGATACCAAAACTGTGAGGCGTATCTCAGGTATATTGTTGCAGTTTAAAAAAAAAAAAAGAAAAGAGCTGACTCACACCCGTGAATCAATATGGATTTGGGGGAATTTTATCTGTTTTTCTGTTTATTTTGTGGTGTTGGGGATTGAATTTAGGGCATCCTTTGAGAATGATAATAAAAATGTGGAAAATGATGATGTCATATGGCCATGAAAGAGTAGAGACAACACACTAGCATGAGAGTAAGCAGGCATCATTTCCACATAAAATAGTAGGAATTTTCTTCTGGAAAAGCTGACATTTTGTGCTATCTCTCAAAATATTAAATTTTTTATAAACAGTGGCAGGGAGGAGTCTAGGAGCAGAATGAGGTGGGTACCGAGGGCACAGGGCATGGACGGAGCTGCTGGTATTTGGATCACAGCACTTCTGTGAGTTTCATTAACAGGTAATAAAAATGAATCAGAAGGAAACAAGGTGACTTTTCCAAAGTCACAAAGAGAACTAGAAAATAATACTGCTAGACTTTTTATCCAAGGTGTTTTCTGATAGGCCACGCATTCCTCCTGAAAAGTCTCTGTTGCTTAGGCGATGTTAATAACCAATTGTCGATACAGCAAATTCAACAGAGAGTGAGGGAGTTGCCAGGCATGAAGGCCCCCGCCCCAACTCTGAATGGCACACAGTCCAACAGTTGGAAATGAGCTTCAGGGTTAACTTCTTCAGGGTAACAACACCCTTCTGGCAAAGACTTGTCTCCTGACTTTTTTGATCCAGGCAAATTATGAGTCAAATTCATCACACAAGTGCTCGCAAATCTACAGAAAGATTTTTTTTTTTTCAAATTCTGCCTGAATGCTCAGTATTGTCATGAGAAAGTGCTTGTGGGAACATTTGTCTCTTTCTTATTGACGAACAGCTGTGGATGTCAGAAACATAAGACTCAGAAGTTTCTGTCCCTTGGCCCCTCTGGTCGGTTCTGGTTTAAGATGATTACACAGCTATTTTATGTAACAAGGCCCCACCGAACAGGAGAGACAAATGGTTTTATTTCTCCAACCAGTTTCATCAAGGATTACACAAAGCACCATCTCATCCATCTTTGCACAATTTTACGTTCATTACAGGTTTGAAATGGGAAGTCATTTTTCACAAGGCTGATCTTTAACTGATTAGGGGTGGAACGACTAACGTCGGTGCCTCCTGCAGAATTGGACATCCATTATCTGACCCCTCCAGCCCTGGCTATCCCATGTCTTTCCATTCATCACAGCAGCCCCTTGGATAGCCTGGCTCCTGCTCTGCCAGAGGTCTAGACAATGCACTCCCAGGCCCTGAACAGGAAATGGTCAAGCCAACTACTTCCCAGAATCTTTCAAAAGGAGCCACAAAACCACTGTACTGAGAAGAGATACCTTATTAGGCTGACCGTGTAATATATCATATAAACATTTTTATCATCTCCTGGAACACTTCTGAGGATAAGGGGAGGTGTTATTAATAATTGCATCAAGTCAGTCGATATAAATCAAACCTAAATCACTCTACCTTTTATCAATGCCAGCAACTACTAAGATAAACATCATCATGCATGCAATCTATGTTCTATATATTGCATATAACATATATGCAAGTATGCTCAAAATATATTCACCAATGTTGCAAATAAAATCTTGTCAGTCAACTGACAACAAAATCCTATGTTATCCTTTTTTTTAACCTGCATAGATTTGAATCAGACTCCTGCATGTTCTGAAAACATTGGAATTCTTTACCTGAAAGTTAAAGGCATTTAAGTCTCAGGATTGAAGAAATTACCATAGCGAGCAAGTTTTACTTTGGCTTATTCTACTTATCATGTCTGGAAATTAAATAATTACTCAAAAAGTAAATGTAGGGATAAATTAAATTTCATTAAAAGTTCATCTGATTGCCTTTGATGTTCTCAAAATGTGGTGCAGAACAGAAAATTGTCAGTGATAGTAATTATGAGCACTGCAAGGTAGGAAAGGGGAGGAAAATAACCATTTCAATGCTTGTTCTATGCCAAGCAGTATTTGAGGCCCTTTACAGAAGTTTGTAATTTCAATCCTCGAAAGAATCCTATAAGATAAGTATTGTTATCCTCATCTTACAGTTGAAAAAGCAAAGTTCAAGTTAGTTAAGTAAAACAGAACAATTCAATGATGGTCCAAACCCAAGGCTGTCTGATTCCACATTCCCACCTTTCTCCCTCTCCTTTCCAGATAATTAGGGCTACACATTAATCATCCAAAGGAAAACTCTTGGCATTGATAGAAAGTTTAAAATATTATAAAGTAAGCAAGGGTATTAAAGTTTTAAGAGTAGGGTAAAAATTACTTTAAAATGATTTATGTGAAAAACAGAAGCAACTTTATTTTAGTGTCTCTCTCCAAATTTTATTCGCATCTCCTTCATCAAAGAGCATTTCTAAAGCTTGATTTCTTGGGTGCTTTGTGGTATCACTCACAGAAGGAATTATACATCTCTTGCCCTGTCCTTTTGAGAGTATGTATCAGATAAATGAGAAGAAATCACTTCCACAGCTCAAAAAATCTACTAATCGGTGAGTGATGAGATGAGAGGCCATTTGAGGGAAACCAAAATTAAAATGGTCTCAACCATGTCCCTGTGGGTTTCTACAAAATCTTTTAATAAAACCAGCTGGAATTTCATCCTGGCTCAAAAGCTTTCTTTATGTATCCAAGGTACTTCAATCTTACTCTTTTTCTTTTTTCTTTAACTGCTAGTGCCAAATAGCAGAGTCTCAAAAATACTGGAAAACTTGTTTGCTTTTCATTTCATTTTTGTTGCTCAGGTTCCTTTTGCAAATGTGTTTCAGGTTCCACATTCCTTAGGCACATTTCTTTGCAGTTAGTTATTAAAATGAGCATTTCCTTGTGACAATGTTTAGCCATGAACGTCACTAGGCCACTAAGATTTAAGGCACGCTGCTGACTTGGATGCTCCCTTGAGTAACATTGCTCTTTCCTTGTGTACTACAAAGCCAAGGAAGGCAGATGGGAAGCAGGCAGTGTCAGAGGGAGCTGATATTTTGCATGGAACTAAAGCTCAGGCTCATCATTCCTCCTTCAGAAAGCAGGCAGCCCTTGAATCCGTCCCCAATTTCCCCTAAGTTCCATTTGCCAAGGCAGTGTAGCACCAGCTGCCTTCTTCCCTCTTAAAGCTTAATGAACTCCAGCCTAGGGTATCAGCTGACTTAAAGCTGGTATTTTCCTGCAGTCCATGAACCAAATGTGCAAATAATGGGACTTGGAGCCTACGGCCTTCATTTCCAATTCCAGCTCCATACTTTATTAGTAATTAGTGTCATAATGAACTACAAAAGCTATTTAGGTTCATTGAGCCTCTCTTTTCTAAAATGGGCTGTTTCTACATAACTGTAAAAAGCAAAAAAGATATTGCTGTTTAATACGCAAATCTAATGGTAGCCATTTCTATTGTGTGTGGCTGGCAGAAGTAACTCTCTAAGGTGTTAGGAAGAACAGAGCAATTCAGTGTTGATGAGTCATGTGGGGTAGAAAACAATGATACCACTTGGACAGAGCCTGTGCAGACTGAAAGAATGTGACAATGAACTTTCTATGCCTAAGCAGTATGTGGGACCCTAGGGCGCTTGCCCACAGGCCTAGATCAGGGAGAAAGATTCCAGATACAAATCAGGAAAATAAGAGCTTGTCACAGATGTGTAGGAGGTAGGGCAACCTCACTGGGAAAGGTGAATCATGCAGTTCCTGTACAAGACTAGCCAAAAAGTGATGGGATTAGAATTCTGTTCAAATTAAGCTAATTATGTGACCCCAAAGAAAAACCACCCTTTCCTTCAGGCAAAGGCACCTACAGGAGCTATGCTCTAGCACTGGAGCCTACCAAGAGATGCGGCCCATACAAGAAATTCCCAGTTAGCGGGGCATGGTGGCATACACCTGTAATCCCACCATTCAGGAAGCTGAGGCAGGAAGATCACCGCAAGTTCGAGGCCAGCCTGGGTTACACAGTGAGTTCCTGTCCAGTCTGAACTATATAATGAGACCTTGTCTCAAAAAAACAACAACTAAAAAAATTCCCACTCATATTGGACATGAAATTTGCAGGAATTTCATTCTTTTGTGCAATCTTCTTCATCCATGAAGCCCTTCCTCCTCCCTGCTCTTCTGATTTCCAGTAAATGTTGACTACTCACAACAGGCTTGGGGTTGTTGGTGTTGTGAGAGATTACAGGAAGGTAAAAGTTGCCTGCTATGGAATGATTAATGGAAGGAAGACAGCAGCCCAGGGAATGAAGGCAAGTGGTAGGACTCAGGGAGAAGGAGGAGGAAAAGGCAGAGGAAGGGGGGTGGCAAGAAATAGGGTAAGGTAACAGCAGAGCTGGACGTGCCTGAGTTAGGAGAAACAATCCCACCACCAACAACAACACCTTCACCACCAGCAGCCAAAGAACCCAAAGTCATGGAGACACTGAGGGGAGCCCTGGAATTTCTGCATTATCATATTATGTATCAAAGGATGAAGAACTTGAGGACATCTGAGTGACAATCCTCTCGGGGTGGCAGCAAGAACTATGTTAAAGCAGAAAAAGTTTCTGACTTACAGCTTTCTTCTTATTTCAAACCTCTCTCCTGTCATTTTCTTCTCTTGGTTCTCATTTCCCTCACCCTGTGAGCTTCTTTACCCCGCTTTTCTGGGCTCAGATATCTACAGGAGTAAAAATGTTGAAACAATAAATTATTATTTTCAAATCGTCTACTAGACTGTTGGTCTTTTCTTGGAGATGTTTTGAAGGCGATTTTACCCCTAACCCCAAAGAGGCTTCAAATAAATTACAAATCTATAAAATAATATCACACAGTTTATAAAATTTCAATAACAAAAGATGCTATATTTAAAGGAAAGTTATTAACAGATTAAGAATAAATAGCAGTTACATAGCTGCTCACAGTATGCAGCGAGCTTTCTTAACATACTAAATGTTATTTCATTCTTAGTCCAGTGATGTCCCAAATGTTTTCAGTGTGGATTAATCCCAGGTCTTTCTTCCAGCTTTTATTCCACTACAATTGAAGCAGCATCTTTTCCTACATATTCCTAACTCTTACAGTATATGCATTAGCCTCTCCAGCTTATACAGAAAATTAGAACAGAGGCAAAATCAAGAAAAGAACAAAAAACAGGAAGCAAGAAGCTACGTCCTTGAAGTCTCTCCATTTGCCTCTCTGAGTCCCATTTGTAAATGACCACCTTGTCCCTCTCCTTGATCCTTTTTTTGTTTATTTGAGACAGGGTCTCACTGTGTAGTGCAGGCTGGCCTTAAACTCACTTGTGTATCCCAGGCTGGCCTCAAACTCATAGCAATCATCCTGCCTCAGCCTCCTGAATGCTGGGATTACAGGCATGCACCGCCACACCCAGTCCCTCTCCTTGACCCTCTGAAACACTTGTGTGTCCAGCAATGCTGAGCCCATCTATACAGGGTCTAACTGTGAGTGTGAAATTGTGGGGCATGATTCACCTAGGAAAATACATTAGAATTTTGTTAACAAATGCCTTTATTTCCAAGTCTGCTTTTTTCTGTCTTCTAGAGGCGTGCTTTTATAGCCACGGTATGAAATCCACTGTGGTTCCATGATAATCCACTACAATCAACACAAGCTTAAGCTCTTCACCACAGACGCTACAAGAACAAGAAGGTCCTTGTGTATTCTCAGAGAGCTTCAGATCTGGTTGGCATACTTAAAAATTTCACAGGTGTGCAAAAATCAAAGAATACATCTAGATGACAGAAGGAGTGCCACGAGGTTTGTAAATGTCACCTCCTCTTGCTGAGCTGCTGAAGAGAAATTGCAAACACAAATCTCTGCTGCTTAAAGGGATAGTCAATGTCTTTGAACCAACTGTTTTTCTCAACAAAAAATCATGAAGAGCCAATTACCTGCCTCCATGTGCTGCTGTGGATCCCTTTCTGATCTTGGTCGGTGGGTTTTAGCATGATCAGAACAGCCTTGGCCTTTAACCAAGTAAGAGAGGAGGAAAATTCTGGTGAACACCGCTGGACACAGAAATCCCATCTTCTCCTGGGACATCCAAATTAATCCTATCTCACATGGACTTGAAGATTCTAGACTTCAAGTCCAGACTCTAGACTTGCATGATCCAGTCATGAGAGCATCTAGATAAGCACAAAAATATCCACAAATGAATTTTTCTCAGACACTCAAATGGTAAATAAATAATAAGCTGGGCTGTATGCTTGCATTTTCGGCAAAGCCAGTCATGCATACGAAAATGAAAAAAGTTGCTCTACAAATAATCAGGAAAGGGGTAGAGAGGGTGGGAGGGGCCGAGGGAGGGGAAGAGAAAGATTAAGCACAGTAAATGCCAATACATTAGCTTGTGTCTCTAGCACAGTCCCCCTAACCTCCCCAAACAGTGTGACCAAGCCATGGCACATGCTTTTGACTATGTATGGGAGCACATTTTTCAGGGTCTGTGTGTGTGTGGTACTAAGTAGAGCATGGGAGAACATGTAGAAGTTCATAAGGGTGGAGTACATGGGCTGCTATAGATGTATGGATATGTATTTACAAAAGATGTGGGGTATATGAATAAGGAATGTGGGCTGTGGGCATGGACAGAGATTAGAAAAGAGGACTATGTATGAGGCTGTGTGTGTGAACTATAGAGCAGGTCACATTTATGAAGTTGCCGGGTTGAGTGTGCACACATCAGGTGGGAGCTGTGTGCACAGAGCTCTGTGTGTATGTGCATACGCGGCACATACACAGTGTGAAAATGTGTATATCGGAACTGCGTGTGGGTATGTGTGTAGAGCACGGTGCTGTGTGTGTTCCATCAAAGTGACCCATGAGTCCCCATAAAAAGCAAGCCAAGCCTTCCATTTGCCTCCACTGCTCTGTGCCAGACCCTGTGCAGGCATCGTGACCTCTCCCAGAGAGGCAAATTCCCTGCCTGCTCTCAGCTTTCCATTCCCTGGAGTTGCTCGAGTGTGAACTATGTTTGCAAGTCCACACCTGTGCTTGCTTTGCTGGGACTCGGGGGACTGATCCACCATAATCCGTGTGACGACTGACCTTCATTTTTCCACAGGACTGATTGGGGAACAAATACCAGAGGCTAGAACTTTCACTGATAAATCATGGTGATCATTATCAGTCTCGTTGTCGTTGTCACCATCACCATGCACAGCACTTAGCAGTTTTCAAAACACATTCTCATACATCATCTTTTTGCACTGCTACATCATAAATAAGCAAACAGCACTTTGTCCTTTTTGAAAGGTTAATGCTACAGCATAAAACCTAGCTGGATTTGCTTATGGACTCATGCTAGTGAAGAAAACTTCGAAATCCCAGACTGAGGAAAACTTGAGACCTTCAAATTAAAATATAATCTCTGCTTTTTTGACCGAAACCTGAATCCATTCATAGATCATCTCATGTGTTGCTACTGTTACATGAATATTCTCTTCTTTTGGCATGATAATTCTTGCATGAAAAGTTCACTTTTGAACACCTTTTATCACTTCCCCAAAACCCAAAACTGCAAATCTCTGTTCCTCTAGATGGTTATGTAGATAAATATTACCCTCTTTTTTCTATTTGGCTGTCAGTACGTGAATAGACTCAATTGTGATGCTGCTGATGATACTAATAACACCACTGCCACAGCCATTTTCCTGGATGGAACCCCACAGAGAGAAATTTGTTCCACCATTTGTCTCAGGGATGCTGCTGACAAGTTCACAGGCCTCCCCACTTCCATCTTACAAACTTCCGTCCCCAGGAAAGCAAAACAGGAATTTCTCAAGGACAGCAAAAAAGCAACACTTTGCATGCAAAGATATTGCCAGTGTACCAAAATTTTAATAGCAGGAGAGCCAGTGGCACCTCCCAGTTTCCCGTGGTATTTGTTTCAAGGAGAGGAGAAGGAAAATGTCAGCAAGGGGTGGACACTGCCTCTATCTATGCGGGGGGGGGTGTGTCTCAGACTGTAATAGAGTGAAAAGTTGGGAAGTTATTCAGACACATAGAGAATTCATTTCCCAATTTTATGACCCATTGAATTACAAATCCTTCTGAATGAAGAATAGGGCATGGAATAGCCCCTAAACTTGCATCTCTGTCTATCCAAGTCTCCACCTGCCAAGTGAGAAAATAACTCTGAAACCTACAGCAGAAAACATAGGCTGCTGAGTGTAATGTGTGGTTGCTGGCAAACGAAATGTGGGCACAAAATACATCAAAGCCCACAAGTTCAAGCCCCCCACCCACCCATTCAGCAAGCCCTGGCTGGGAGTCTGTGATGCCCAGGCAGTTCTCAGAGCTGTGGATCCCGAGACATCTACACCAGGCTCTACCCACTCAAGATGGTCATCGTCTACAGGTAATTCCCCCAAAAACGAACAGACAGGAAAAGTTGCTGCTTTAAATGCAGCTAAGAGAGCAGAGTGAGGGGCCCAGGGCAGAGCTTGGATGGGGGCCAGGAAGGCCAGAGAGGCAAAGCTCCCTTAAAGCCCTGATACTTGAGCTGAGCCCTGAAGGACAGGCAGGAGCTGTCCAGGCATATGGGGACAATTCTCCATCTGCGAGGTAAGTGGTTCCAGAATATCCACCCACACGATCCAAGAGGGGGCGGGGCTAAGGACTGTTAGGCCGAATGCTTCGCACAGAAACCAAGGGGGATGGAGAAGAAACCTGGCTTTGTGAGTCTCTCAGTAGAACTCTTGGGAGCTGCAGCATCACAACCACACACATCAGCTGTGCGTTCTGCTTCCTCTTCCTAGAATGTAGAAAGAGAATCTTGTGGGAGGAAGGGGAAAGATTATGGTCTGTTTTTTGGTTTGTTTTGTTTTGGGTTTTTGTAAGGTACTTTTATTTTGGACCTGTTGATGCCAGGCCAGAGGATGTACAGCTGCTTAACTCATGTTAGGTTTCCCTGGGAAGCAACATCACGCATGATCTCCGTGAAATCTAGCATCATCCTGCTTTCCCAGGGATTAAGCACCATCCTGTTTGCAGGGACACACATCGCCCCAGTGCCACAGTGTGCATCTGTCATTAAACTTGCTGCCCTGTGCCAGCTGCAGTCTGAGGGAGATGCAGACCTAACTCAGATTGAGTGTATGACAGATACTGGTGCCCAGAGTACAGAAACCCAGAAGTACACGGATCCCTTGCCATAACTTCACTGGGACTAATGAATCCTCAGGACTTTCACTCACAGTGTCACATGGGTCTCTCAGGTCTAAATGATGTCCTTGTCATCTTCTCCTGCTTTTGTACCCAGCTAACCTCCCCCCTTTGAAAGACCAAGTCAAGTCCTCATTGTCCCCAGTGAGTCTTTAATCCCCTTTTTCCCTAAACTCCTGCAACGCTGGAAGTGCGTTGCGCACAGTTTAGACCTGAATCACATTCTCTTTATTGCTGTTGCCTATCAAGTCTCACCTTGGCCTCACAAATAGATTTCATGCCCCCAGGGAGCAGAGAGCTACACCTTATAAGATGCCTGTCTCTGTCACACTGTGATCAAGAATAATTCTTTCCTTGCTCATAACCCCTTCACCCTGGGAAGCTGTGGTAGGAGGGTCACAAATTTGAACCCAGCCTGGGCAACTTAGCAAGATCCAGTCTCAAAATTTAAAAATTAAAAATGGGCTGGGGATTTAGTTCAGTGTGAAGGCCCCAGGCTTAATCCCAAGTACCACCAAAAAGAAATTATTTGCCTCCAATCTGATTTCTAATACTCTATTTCTGTCTCACTATTGAATTATCCCAGGGGGATGTACTATGAGATCAAGACCTTGATACATCAAAATTGAAATCCTCTTTCTAACAAAAAAGTCCTCTTTTAGACTGCTTTTATAGCCCTTACATTCTGACTGTTCCTCTTCTTAAGTTGTCCCTGTGGCCTAGCTGACATTACCATCTCCTTCTCTATCCCTCTCATCTCCCACAACCACTCTCTCCTTTCCATGATTAATGTCATTACCCTGTTCTCACCCTTATAATCTTCCACCAGGACAACAGCAATGATGACTATAATTAACAACAATGCATTGTGTATTTCAAAATAGCAAACAGAGTAGATTTTAAATTCGAAAGATTTGTTAGCTTGATTTAATTATTCTACAATAAAAGCATGTATCAGAATACAACATTGTATCCCATAAATATATATAATTATTACTTGTCAATTAAAATGTGATTTTCTGCCCAGTGTGGCGGTGCGTGCCTGTAAATCCCAGCATGCTGGGAGGCTGAGGCAGGAGGAGTGCAAGTTTCAGCCCAGCCTGGGCAATTTAGAGACTTGGAAGACCCTGACTTGAAATAAAAAATAAAATAAAATAAAACTTTTTTAAAAGGGCTGGGAATGTAGCTCAGTGCAAAGGCCCTGGGCTTAATCCTCGGTACTGCAAAATTATTTAAGTTAAATTAAATTAAATAATTAAATTAAATTAAAATAGCAGGCATGTTAGCACATGCCTGTAATCCCAACGTTTGGAAGGTTAAGGGAGGAGGATTGCCATGAGTTCGAGGCCAGGTTGAGCTACATAGTAAGACTCTGTCTCAAAACACCAAAAATAAATGAATAGATAGATAAAATAAAATGACAAATCCAGAACTTTCCTAACTGACCCCTCTTTGTCCTTCTCTTCCAAGTCGGGTCACTCATTCTCGTGTTAACTGTCGTGTTAAACTTCCTATAGCATCACATGAATGTTATCTTTCCTACGGCTTCTCACTGTCCACTTCATAAACTAAATTTCTTTACCTGCAAAGTTGGGAGCCCCTCTTTCCACTACTTCTCAGCATACTCCATTATGGCAGGAAAGCAGTTTGAACCTTCCTGGTGACCCTCTGGTGCCACACCCTAGCTCAGGCCATGACTCTCACAATAAATCATTTTTCAAGCTAAAATAATCTGTCTCTGTCTTCCAGGTACACTTAATATGCTCCATAACCTATGAATTCTTCCTTAACTAACCCATCAAGAATTAGGCATTCCGTTCTTTGCTGAAGGCATTTAGAACTTGTGGTTTTATGACACACCTGATACAAGAAAGGCACAGTCCAAAATGTAATCTAGAAACTCAGTTTCTATTCAGTGAGAGTCTAAAGCATAGAGACACAAAGCGGGGGTTCACTTGTCAAGTAAAGTCAGGAAAAATGTCGTTGTTATGAAGAAAATCGTGGGTCTTCATATTGAAAAAGCGCACCAAGTAACAAGTAAGCAAATTTAAAAATGACTTATATGAAATGCATTCTACTAAAACTTTGAAATTCCACAGGTAACAACAAAAACATAAAATCTTCAAAGAAATTATCTAATTACTACAAATCAGAAGCAATATGTTTGAAGTTTCAAGGGTAAATTGTTGGACCTTAGAATTCTATACACAGTTAAATTAGTGTATTAACACAATGACAACAAAGAAATGAAAAAAATAAAAAGAGGTATTTTGTCATGCAAGAATACAGATGACTTACTAAAGATGTTCTCTGAATTAGGCAAACATACACTGCAGACAATTTTTTAAATAAATTACATGATAAAAATTAAGGTTATTTTGAAACAAAGTTTTATGCACAATAAAAATATGGAGCTAATATAATAGATTACAACATGGCAAGAAGAACTAAAAAAAAGTATTTGTTTCCTAACTTGCAGTGGTCTGAGAGAAGTTCAGTGACTAATTTCAAATAATGATAAAAATCTGAGCTTCAAAATTTGCATTAAATATTTAAACATACCAGGTACAAAAAAAAAACAGATAATCAATCATAATTCCAAAACTGACAAAAAAACTGGGACTAAGAAAACTCATTCAATTTCAACACAGATATGGTCAATAAATGAGGTGAAAGAGGGCAACAAAAAAAAAAACATAAAATATGAGCCCAGAAACAATAAATGCAAATGGATTAAATTTTCTTATTAAAATAAGACTATTAGAATAAGGTTTTAAAAAGAATAAAGTTTTAAAATACAGTTCCATGCTATTAAAGGGAGACATACTTAGAATATCATGCAACAATTAAAAATTATGAAGATTGAAGAAGACAAATCAAGTAAGGTGAAAAACTGGAAAAAAGTCATGGAGAAACTTCATGTGGAACCAAAATGTGCAGAGTCTAAAGCAAAATCTGATATAAAGAGATATTTTGTGATGATAACATATAAAATCAAAAATGATGTTATGATATCTATAAATTTTGTATAATTAATAATATGGAATAAAAGTACTTTAGGGAAATTTTTTGAAATAAAAGAAAAACTGAAAAATACAAATTTGAAAAATTCTTCCATCAGTAGACAAATAATAACAGAAGTATAGCAGAGTTTAATAACTCAGTAGAAAAGCTTGACCTGAAAGTGTGTGTGTGAGTGTTCATGGGAAAGAATGAGAGATTATAAAAACCTTAATCTAACAAACAAAAATGTTCTTTTATGATGCTTGAAACCAAGCCTTAAATATAAGGGCAAAAATAAGAATCTCAAAAATTCCAAAAGTCTACGTTCACTGGATTGAAAGTTAATAACATAAAGGAATAACCAAATAGGTCATCTAGAAACTAGAAACAAACAAATGAAAGAAACATTCAATATGCTTTTCAGTAAAAGAGGAAAAGAGGACTAAAAATAACATGTAGATATGAATGACTGTGAAATCATCGTATTTATGAATCCAGGGGATGTGGTTAAAATCTTATTCCGAATGACTAGTGCAACCTTGTTTAGATATATTTGTTTAGATATATTTGTTTAGAAAAAAATAAGACCAAAATTAAAATTACATACTCACCAGAAGTATCTAGAAAGATGTACAGTAAATTGAACCCAAGGAAACAAAAAGAAATAAGCCTATAAATACTAAAATTTAATTTAATGAAATAGGAAAAAAATAAGCACCTAATTCAATTTAATTAAAAAAATAGCTTATTCTTTGAGCTTATTTTGAAGGAATGAGATCTCTCTAAAATAAATAAATGTCTCCCTGAAATAAATAAATCTTTGACACATACATTTAGTTAAAAAAGATTTAAATAAAGAAACTAAACATGAAAATTATGTAGATAATATTAAGATATTTTAAAATATGAGACACTGGTAGGTACAACAGTTTAACAATAAATTTAAAATCTAATTAAAACAAGCTATACAGAAATAGAACATAATACAGCAGAAAGGTAAGGGTTAATAAACTCTAAAGAATAAGACATCATAATACTATTTTCTGATTTTTTCAGTAAAATAAAATTAAAAATAAGTAACACACTGAAAGCCTAGAAATCCTGTATATTTACTTACTTCATATCATTTTAAAATATCTTTGTAATGTTAACTTGAAAAAACATTCTTTCAATTTTTATCAATATGCAAGTACCTTTGCAATATTTTTAAATGATTGAGAAGGAGCTTGTTCTACCAGATGTCAGAGAACTTAAAAGTCCTAGCAATTTAAATAATTTTGGTTTAAGGCTCTAGATGCATAGTGAAAAGAGCTACACTTTGGAGACTGAAAGTCATCACGAGAGTCATTGGTGTTATCCAGCAAATTTTGTTTCCTCTCTTCTATAAAGGGTATTAGTGCACTGTCCCAGGTTCTGTGATGTTACGGACAGTGTTAAGATTTACTTAGGCCAGTGAAATATGGCTACAAGGGGGCATGTTGTTTCCAGGTAGAAGCTTTAAGATCCAATGCATCATGCACCATGTTGTGTTGGATGTAGGGACCATCATAGATGGCTCTGACATACTAAGCAAGTGCTTAAGCAGTAATGGAGCAGAGCTCCTAGCCAACATACAGTGGACAGATGGGATGAGAGTGAAATAAAACTTTGATTTTGTTTTCCATGGACATGGAGCATTACTGGGATATAAACTGGCCTAGATTAAGAGGTACTGTGGATTTCACTAATTGTATTTGAAACCCATACTCCCTCTCATAATGCCTGAACACTTCAGAAAAATATATTCATGCATTCCTTCTAACATGAAAAACTTACTTAAAGTTAATTAAGGGCAACCAAAAATATATTGGGAGGAAACTATTTACATATGACTCAAAATTCAATTCTGAGTTTAGTTTCTCACAATGCAGTAAATAATAGAACAGACTTACAGATAGAAAGAAGGCTGACAATCTGCAAGATTGAAAGAATAACTTCCCAATAATCTTGTGTCCTAAAATAAAAAACACAATAATCTTATTTCTCACTCAAATGATTTAATTTCTGGGGATTTAAATACCTACCAGCCGCCCCAAATGAGGGCAAAGATGTCAAATGCAGAGTTGCAGTTTCCTCCATGGCGTCTCAATGTGGGCGGGAACAACTACGGTCAGCAACTAATTCTTCTTTGCTAAACTCTCATCTTCAGAGCACAGAGTCTGAGGCAATGGGTTGGAATAATGGCCAATTATCCATGGAACACCCACAAGAAAAAATGGCCAATAATGGACTTGACATCCAGTCGTTTGCTGAACTTGCATTAGCAGAGTTCTGAACATGTGTAATGGAAATCTGAGCTTTTCTTTCAGCACTAATCTTATTGTGAAACTAGGAGCAAACCATGACCTCGTGATTTGCACGGTGAATACAGTTATCTTAAAACAAATGTTCTTTTTTTATATGCCTTGTGAGAGTGTACTTCACCTTGTCAATATTGTCTCATAACTATTGGTACCGAATTAATGTGTTTGCAATCCAGCTAGAGGGCCAGTGAAGTATAACTGAATGAACCATAATACATTGATAGGGAATTTTATGCTTTTTAAATATTACCACAACACGTAGCTCAACCAAAAGTAGACTTCATTCAACTGCTAAAATAAGCAAAGAAATCTGATTCACTAAATTATGACCAATTTATGTAGATACAGTGATAAGACAGCACACAAGGCTATCTCTTGGAAAGGTCATAAGAATTGGAAGTAAGTTGGATCTTTCATTTCTAAACCAAGCTCTTTTTGAGTTCTAAATTGACATGCAGTACATAGTTACTGTGCAATATCTGGAATCTCAACTGTTTAAAGTGGAAAATGAGGCTTGACTATTTCTTTAGTACATTGTCTAAACAAGACAGTGAGACCCTCTGTAAGGCTATTCCAGAAAAATCTCTTCTATCCACTTATTTATCTGAGTTGATGCTAAAGCTGACATTATTTCTCTTGGGCCGGTCACTCTGGTTCCTTCAGAGTTAATTAAGATAAGTTACCATGAAAGACTAGAGAGCAGCAAAAGTGCCCACGGTAACAGCACTGAATGAGATTAGATGAATGAGCATTCAGAATGGCCATTTAATCTGGAAGTTAACACTACACAGAAAATGCCTTTGTTTCCCAAATTGTATTACACAGATGCCCATATAGGAGAATAAATGGGATAAAGAATGCAAAATGACTAAAACTAATGCAGTGGTTATCACAGAGAGCCAGTTCATTGGCTTTGGATCTTGTCTTCCTTCCGGAGGCCTATGAGATTTAGGCACCTGGGCTAGAGTGAAAAGAGAGGGGAATTTGAAGTCAGATGTCCATGTTGCTGAAGCTCTAAGAGGACCATTTGCATTCTCTGTGCCTTGGTTCTCACTCATACGGTACAATATAACATGGATATTGAGAAGAGTTGTATGAATTAAACAAGATAAAATGCACAATCCTTCAGCAATTGTGCAGTGTTCCTCAAATGGTCATTCTTAGAAGTCATGTGATTTGCAATAAGGATGCAGTAGAATCTAGGATTTGAATGAGGATTCTCATACCATGTTCTGCTCTAGACAAGGGTTACTTTGATGTCCATTCAAACAGAGTGGATGAGTGGGGAAAATACAGAGTCAGAGTCCACTGAAAGTGGATGTACCTCTCATGCAGCACTCTGTGTAGAAAGCAACCAGCTCAGGAGTCCATCACACTTTACCTCCTGAAGTCCAGAGGTGAGCCCGGCAGAGCTGCCTTCTTCCTCCTGAGAACGCCAAGTGCCCCATCCTTGGCAGTCAGTTTTTCTCTCCACAGGTTCTTACCGATCCTTCTCCGGTTCAAATTCATTTCTTCTGTTTCCCCATTTCATGTCTTTTGCTTTTGTGGATGATTTGGTTGGTAAATTATTCAGTAAAGCAACCATAAATTATTCTATTTCATCAATTTTACAACTGCTAGAGGAAACTGTTCAAAGCATTTCTCTTGGCACCTGTTCATACTTCACCTAGAGTCTCTAATGCCAAGTCCAGCCCTGCTCTGGGTCATACATGGAAGTCTCTGGGATCTGTTCAGTGTCAACCAGTTATTAATGTGATATGAACATCTAATAAAAGGCTATGATAAGCTCACACTAGCTATGTGACCTCAGCAAATTAGCTGACCATTCTTTGCCTCAGTTTCTTGTTTGAAGCATAACGATAATAGTAACACCTATCTCATGAAAATGTAAAAAGTATTAAAGGACTAAATCATGGCAAAGAACTTAGCATGATGCCTAACAGATAGTAAGGGCACATAGGAGCTTGTTAAATAAGCATTATTTGAAGGAACAATCATTTCTGAGTCTAGACTTTTAGGTGAAGATGTACACATACTACATTTTTATTGTAAAACAATATCCCAAGGATAGTTGTACCTCTTCAAGGTCCAGTATATTCTTTCTAGAACACAAAACACACTTGCTTCTGGTGTCCTCAGGCTTTATTAATGGTATCACAACCCACCTGGTTGTTCCTGTTGGAATTGCAAGTGAACTTCAGCAAATTTTTCTCCCTACCTATCTCTCTTGCCACTTCTATGAAAAAAAAAGGCTCTAAAATTCTCTCCACTGATCTGACTATGTCTAAGAGGAATACCAGATCCTATCTGAAAAGGGATAATGGTGGTATGGAAGAAGCAACAAAAATACAGGAGATATTTATGGTCAGTTCTAGAAATAAAACAGTGAAGAATGCATCAATGTGTGGTCCACAAGGCAGAGCTAGGAGATGTGGAGATTCATAAAAACTGAGTGAACAGAGCAGCAGCCTCATGTCAAGAAAATATCAGCAATAACAACAGTTATGAAATAAGGGCTCAATCCAGAAAATACACCTATTTATTTAGCAATCACCATGTGCCAGACACTGTTATAAATATTTTTTGCATATCATTTAATTTGCCTCTTGTTATGGTTTACATCTAAACTGTCCTCCAAAGTCTCATGATCAGAGGTAGGGCCTGATCAATAGGAGTGGGTCACTGGGGGTGTGACTTGGTAGGGTATATTCTCATTTTCACTCCTAGTTTCTCCCTCTGCTTCCCAGCTACCCTGTGATGAAGAGATGTCCTGCACCATATCATTCTGCCATGCCATTTCTGCCTTGGAGCCTACTGACCATGGACTGAACCCACTGAACCATGAGCCAAAGTAAGCCTTTCCTCCTGTAAGTTGTAAGTGTTGGGTGTTTTGTCCTAGCAACAGGAAAGTGACCAATACACCTCTCCTACTTACTGCAAGAAGTGAAGCTGTTACCTGATTTTTTAAATTAAGAAACTAAAGTATAGAAAAGTTTGGTATCTTACCTAAGGTTTTATGGCCAATAAATAGTAACACTGGATTTTTGAATCCAGATCTGAGTCCAAAGTCAAAGCCCTTCACTATTATGTTCTATCTCCCCCAAAGATAAAACCAATAGATGTGATCCTGGACATGAGTGTTAAAATCAATCTAATTATTCTACACCAGAGGTCAGCACGCTTTTCAGTAAAAAGGCCAAATAGTAATTACCTTATGCTTTTCAGGGCATGTGATCTCTGTCACAACTACTTAACTCAGCTGTTATAGCACAAAAGCAGTCATTGGAAATAGGTCAGAAATTGATGTGGCTGTGTTCAAATAAAACTTTATTTATAAAAACAGTTAATGGGTCAGATTTAGCCAACCGGACACAATTTGCCAACCATAGTACTAAACAATGGTTTAGAACACATGTATATATCTGTACTTTTATCCAATTTTTTAAAAATCTCTGTATGGTAATGATAAATGCCAGTGGTATGTGTTTCATTGATATTTAATAGTAATTTAGACACAGGAAAATTTACATTGTTCATCATTTTTTTTTGTGGGTACCGGGGGTTGACCTCAGGACCTCGCGCGCCAGCAGGCACCCATAACGCTGAGCGATATCACTGGCCCTTTTTTCGTATGTGGGTACCGGGAGTCAAACTCAGGCGCTTGCACTTGCCAGGCAGGCGCTTATGCCGCTGAGCTATCTCACCAGCCCATCATTTCTACCCTTCCTCCATCTCATTCTTTCAAAGTAAACTAAGCAAAATAATCTATTTAAGGTTTCATAAAAATGTGGAAATTGGGAAATAAATTCTAGCTTAAAATGCAGTGCAGTATAACATGAATGAAGAGTACTCTACTGGGAATCCAATAGCCAAGAAATGAATTCTTGCCTCAGCTCTGCCAGTAGCCAGCTCTGTGACTGCAGAAACACCTTCACCCTTGGCTGTCCACTGTCCCTTCTATAAATGGTGAAAGGAAAAGCTAGACTGGATATGAGATTGCCCTCTGGATGGCCCCGCACTACATGCCCCTGCACCCTACAGCCCTATATTATTCCTAAGCAAGTAGTTCCCACAGACCCTTTCTTGCTCACAGAGTAAGTTCAGTTGACCTTGGACGTGATATTACTTTACTCAGGGTCAGGAGATTGAAGCACAAATTTCAGACAGGGAGAGCCAGGGTAAAGAATTACATGCACTTGCTCCTGTCACTGAGTGTCTTGGTGCACACAAAGCTCTAGCTGTCTGGTGTCATTATGATCACCACCCTACAAACTCTGACCAGGCTCTTGCTCTCAAAGAAAAACTGCACCTGTAACAAATTTTGTACATCAGTGACAGGCAAGCCATGGCCTCGGTCAGTGATGGCAAATCTTTTAGAGCTTTCAATGATACAAAGAGCTCACTGCAGCACATGTCATAGGTTTGACACCACTGGCCTAGGCTGTTCTTTGGATCTGGAAGCGGCTTTGGTAATCCTGTTGTCTTTCCCCTACTTTAATAGAAACAGCTGAGGTGCAGAATGAAATTGACAGGAATCACTCAGCTAGGAAGTACTGGATCTGAAGCGGAAGGAAGGTCTTATAAATTGTATATATATGCTATATGTATTTTAGAGAATATTTGTTCCTATTTGAATTCATTAACTCCTTTTAAACAGCTTTTCTTTCTAATAAAATGCCATTGCTGTAGTTTGCACGGGTGTAGGAAAAGTGAAAGTGGGGGATAGCATCTCAGAGACAAAGACCTATCTGGACCAAACCCCAGTTCTGCCACTTGCTGGTCTGTCTAGTTTATCTTCTCATAGCAGCAACTGCCACTGTAGCATCTTTAAATATAGAGTGCAGAAGAATCCCAAATACCTGGCCAGGCTCCTCAGAACTGTCAAGGTTATCAAAAACAAGAAAGGTCTGAAAAAAATGTCACAGCCAAGAGGAGCCTAGGAAATGATTATTGAATGGAATGTACCTTGGATAGGATCCTGGAACAGAAAGAATGCTAAATAAAAACTACAGGAATGGTAATGCACTGTGGACCACAGTTAACAATAATGTATCGGCAATAGTTATTGTGTCAGGTGTACCATAGTAAGATAAGATGGTAATAGTGCAAACAGATGCAGGATATTTGAGGATTGTCTGCAATATCTTTACAATCTTTCTGCTAAACTGTTGTATAATTTTGTTTTACAATATGTTCAAAGGCATGCAAACAAAATAAAAATATATGCACTGTGCAAGAATGAAGGAAAGGTCCACCACAAACACATTGGAAGGTTTGTCTATTTGGCTAGAAGAAGAGAACGGTAATGAGGTATGGAGGTAAAGGAGAAGGCAGAAGAAGAAAGTCAGGGGGCCGGTGATATGGCTCAGCGGCATAAGAGCCTGCCTGGAAAGCGTGAGGTCCTAAGTTTGACTCCTGGTACCCACATAAAGGAAAAAAAGGGCCAGTGATATCGCTCAGTGGTAAAAGTGCCTGCTGGCAAACGCGAGGTCCTGAGTTCAACTCTTGGTACCCACATAAAAAGAAAAAAGAAGAGAGTCAGGGCTAACTTATCTGTTAGGCGTGGTAAACATAGTGCCCTAGGCCCAAGGTACATTTAAGAGCTCAGAAAAACACATTTCTTTCTTTCTTTCTTTTTTTTTTTTTTTTTGACTGGAGGTTGAACTCAGGGTCTTCACACTGAGCTACTCCCCAGTCCTTTCTTTATTTCAAATTTTGAGACAGGGTCTCATGAAGTTTCTAAGTAGCTCAGGTTGGGCTTGAACTTGTGATCCTCCTTCCTCAAACTCGCAGAATGCTAGGATTCCAGGCATATGGCACCATGCCCAGCTTAAGTTTCTTTTTAAATCTGAAGAAAACCAGAAGATTTGAGACGACCCAAAAATGTTTTAATTTCCTTTTCTCACATAAGGAAAAAAATGAAATTCGTAGGGACTACAAAAATCCTTTATGACCGCAGGTGCCCATGAAGAAAAAAGTGCATTAAGCCCATAAATGTCATAATCTGTCCATGGAGACACACTAAAAATGTGGGGAGACAGGAGAAATTGAGGGATAATAATAAACCATGAACTGAGAAGAATGACTAGCTCAGACCTCTGCCCTCAAGACAATAAATCAAGCAAACCAACTGTCAACTACCCTCACACATCAGAAGGCAGGACCTGAAGAAGTTAACATTCTCCTGAGAAAGGAAGAGAAAAGAAGTGGCATGAGGTGACTGGCCCACATGCAGCAGTCCTGGGGAAACCACGAAAGCACTGGCAGCCCTACTGATGCCTCACACACATAACCAGCCCTAGAGGGAGTGACACACACAATGCTGAAATGGTTTTGAAATTCAAACATAGTTTAAAGTGTACCACTGAGGGCTGGTGAGATGGCTCAGAGGCATAAGTGCCTGTCTGGCAAGCGCAAGGGCCCGAGTTCGACTCCCAGATCCCACATACGATAAAAGGGGCCGGTGATATCGCTCAGCGGCATGGGCGCCTGCTGGCACACGAGGTCCTGAGGTCGACCCCCGGTACCCACAAAAAAAAAAAAAAAAGTGTACCACTGAAATATTCAGCCCTGGCGTGGTGGCACATGACTATAACCCCAGCACTGTGGGGATTGAGCTCAGGCTGGGCCATTTAATGACTTAAGAAGTCCACTGTCTCAAAATAAAAATCATAGACAGGTCTGGGAGATGTAGTTCAGTGCAAAGACCCTGGGTTCAATCCCCAGCACCACACACAAACTCACACACCATACACACACACATACACAGACACACAAGTGGCAGTGGAGATTAATAAAACTCAATATTTGGAGTATTAAGTGGTCTTATAATCACCAATGCAGACAGGAGTCTAACAACACTGAATCAGATGAAGGGGGATATGAAGTGAGAGTTGTTCACAAAGACAGAGAAAAGAAAACCACCAAAACTTGTGTATACTAGCACATAAGGCAAACCACTCTTAAGTCTTGTGGAGTCTAGTTGGGGTAATTCTGCCATCTGGAGCAAATCACTGCTGTTGCCATTCACACAAAGCCAATGGACCCCTAAATCCTCTCCATTCTCTAGGCTAATTTCAAGGATTGAAGGAGAAAGAAAAACAGCAGTAATTGACTGCCCTCACTGGCCCAAACCAAGCAACTTAGGACCAGTATCTCAAGGCATATTTGGGGATGGAGAGTTGTTCCTCAGATCCTAAAAGGGGCTCTGGACCCACGGATCCTCACTAGAGCCCTTTGCTGTGGTTTGGGTTGAAACCATAGATTTATTTTCAATATGGTGTCCATGACTAGAGGAGGACCTCAAGACATGAGCATTGGTGTTAGCGATTCTTTTGGTTCAAGGATGACTTGGTATGAGGACGTCTTTTACCATGACACGCTGTCTCCAAGCTTGCTTGCTTTCCAGGGAAGAGTCCTACAAGAAGATAAGGACATCTATTCATATGATATCTGCCACAAGTAGATTAAAGAAAAAAAATATGTTCTAAGGATCCATAGTTTTTAGCATAAGTGAATTAAAGACAAGAAATATTCAAGGATAAAGTTCTTTGGTAAAACACTAAATAAAGAAATAGAGGGAAACTGTTTTACCACAATAAAGGAATCTGTTTTAATCTAAACTCCACATTTATTGTTAAAATAGAAATAAATGTGCCCAGTTTCACTATAATTCATATTCTAGAAATTTTTTCCACATATTGAAAAATGAATGATAACAAAATTTCTGTCATTATTTCATAGATAACTCAGCAGAATAAGCTAGGAAATGATTTTTTAATAAAAGTGTAAGACTGATAGGAGATAAATGTGTATGTACACACACATGCACACACACACACACACACACACCAAACAATTCTCACACGTTGGCTGAAGTTATAAAGGAAAAAAAACTCTTTCACAATTTCTACATAAATGGATTTGTAAAGAATCATTTTAATGAAGAATATCTGTGATCCCAATGAATAAATCATATTTTACCAAGAGACATAAATAAAGACGAGTAAATGAACTGGAGCACCATGATCTGAGATAAGAAAGAACACATTTTGAAGTGTCAATTTTCTTAAATCAACTTGCATTTCATACAAATTTAATATCAATCCCAATATATTTTTTCTTGACAGATTACTCTCTCACATGGAAGTAAAATGTATAGAATAAACATAATTTTGAAAATGTACAATGAAGAAGGGAAAATCCTTTTTTTTTTTTTTTTATATGGGGGTACCTCGTGCTTGCCAGGCAGGCGCTTATGCCACTGAGCTATATCACCGGCCCAAGAAGGGAAAATCTTATCATGAGATTTTAATTCATATTATAGACACACAGTACTAAAGCCATTTGATACTGGCACAAATTAGCCAGATGGAGAAAAAAAGCTGAAAAGTCCACTAGTAACCCACATGAATGGTTAACAATTTACACACATACACACTTAGTCAATAAAAGTTTAGAAACAGATACAGTCATTTTTTTTTTCTTCATGTGGGTACTGGGAACCGAACTCAGGACCTCGCCCTTGCCAGGCAGGTGCTTATGCTGCTGAGCTATATATATCACTGGTCCCCAGATACAGTTTTGAAAAATGCAATATCACATAATGCCTTAACCCAAAATAAATACAAGTGATGTACCAAGCACACAACTGACATTGAATTAATACTTGTTAAGTGTGACACTAAAAAATAAAATTTTAAATCACATTAAAAATTAAGAAAAATGTATGTAAAAGCCATCAGATATCTGGAGGGGGAGAATTTCTTTAGCCTAGGAGAAAAATAAAAAATAATGAAAGGATAGAAAGATTTCATATGCAAAAATTGTAAATGTTTCTATGACAAAATATAAAAAGATGGAGTTGGGGAAAATGTACAATAATCAGTTCACATCCTACAAAAATGCCTATGTAGGGGCCGGTGAGATAGCTCAGCGGCGTAAATGCCTGCCTGGCAAGCACGAGGTCCTGAGTTCGACCCCCGGTACCCACATAAAAAAAAAATGCCTACGTAACATAATGAGAAATGTGCTCATGCTACAATAGGTACAATGAGATTTAAAAAAGAAGAAAGAAAGAAATACAGCTAGTTAAAAACTTTAGATGTTGATCTTCATTATTAATCAGAGAAATGAATGTCAAAATAACTAACAAATTAACAAATATTTTCTAAAAGATAATAATATGCAAAACTTGCTGAGAAGATGTTCATTATGGGTGAAATTTTAACTTGAGATGATCTTTTAGTGCCAAGAAACTTATCAATCTGTCTTTATAGTAATGCAAGTGTCCATTAAATATGGACACAGTAGTTCCTTTTCTGGTAATCAATTTTAGGGAAGCAGTACAAAATAGTGGAAAAGATACTAGTTTTTTATATAATCAGAAATATTGTCCAAAAATGAGCAGCTAATTAACTTAAATTCTGATTTTATTCTAACAGCTTTATTGAGATATACTTCGTATACCACAAAATTCACCCACTGAAAGTATATTGCAATGAATTTTAATACATTTAGAGTTGAACAATCATTGTCACAATGAATTTTAGAATATTCAAGCGCTGCATCCATTAGCTATCACCCTCTCATCCCACTTCCTGGGCCTGTAATCTACTTTCTGCCACCACAGGTTTACCTATTCTGGGCTCTCATCTGAAAGGGATCATACAATGGACGACCCCTTTTCATTGTTTCCCTTTAGCCAAATGGGAGTTTCATCCAGGTTGTAGCACGTATCGGTATTTCATTTCTTCTTCTGCCAAATGATTTTCCACTGTTACAGCTCTGTCACATTTTGTTTATCCACTCATCGGTGATAAATCCTTGTTTTGATGCTTATTTTTATTATTATGAATAATGTTGCTATGTATAAACATTTGTGTGTATGTTGTCGTGTGGACACGTGTTTTCATTTACCTTGGTTGTCATTTCTGTAGGAGTGAAATAGCTGGGTCATGTGGTAATCTATGCTTAATGTTTTGAGAAACTTTCCAGCTGTTTTCCAAAGGGAATCCATCATTTTATAATCCCACCAGCAGTGTATGGCAGACCTCATCCTTGTCAGCGCTTGCCTTTTTTATACAACTCTAGGACAGATGAGGGTATCTCATAGTGGTTTTTATTTGTATTTCTCTGGTAGCTAATCTTGTTCATCTTTACCTGAGTTTATTGGCCATTTTTATATCTTCTTTAGAAATATCTATTCATACCTTTGTCCATTGCTTAAAAATTGAACTATTTGACTTTTTATTACTACATTGTCAGAATTGGTTATATACCCTAAATACAAGCCCCTTATCAGATATGTGATGTTTAAATATTTTCCCCCATTCTGTGGATTGTCTTTTCACTTTCTTGATGGTGTCCCTTTGAAAGAGGAAAGTTTTTAGTTGTACTTTTATATAAATATGCTGGTTAGGAACTTAATGTTACAACATATAATAATGCTTATTTTTTAAAAATTCGTAAGGAAAGGGAGTAATCAGTAAATGTGAAAAAAGACTGGAGGGAAATAGACTAAACCATAACAATCATTACACCGGTGCTGGGAGAATACCTACCTTTTTAATTTTATTTGTATTTTATAATAATGTCAACCTCAAAAACCGTGAATTTTATTTATTTGCATTAAAAACCACTCACACCTCATCTCAAACTCGATTAAGCCAATTTTCTGAGCATTTCCCCAGCTGCACTCCACTATCAAGCTACCATTTGCTAATTCCCAGGTCTCAGATAAGTTCTTCCTATTTTTATATCTTTGTTCACAATGTTCCCTCTGCCAGTAATTCCCTTCCTTCTCATCTCAGCTTGAAAAAAAAAATAAATAATTGCTCATTCTTCAACAGCTACTTCTAAAATCTTGCACTTTTGTCTTCAACCCTGCAGCTAAAAATAATTATTCTCTTTTCTGATGACATTTATTTATAACTTTGCTCTTACTGTGCTTCCTTTTCTCTACCTTGTTATTATAGATAAAACTGTATTTGATTTATTTGCCCCCCTAGGAATGGAAGCAACTTGGTGGTAGCATTTAAATCATAAACATTTCTGATTTACTCCCAGTCCTTAGTAAATGTCTATTCAACTGAATGGCCCATGGAGTAGTGCGGTGGCATACAAAAATGGCAGGGCAGACACAGAAAGTCACGCAGGTGTCATAGGAAAATGGTGGTCATGGAAACTTCTGAGTTGGGTCATTCCTTCTTTAGAGAACTGCTGGTCCCTGCCACACAAGGTAAGCTTAGGCCTTGACTCTGGGGTCCACAGGTACAAGCCCACCATGGCTTGGCCTTAAATTAAAACAAAGTTTCTGATTCAAGCAAGTCTCCTCCCTCTCAGAGATGGCCACCTACAGCAGCTCCTGCCAGTGCAAAGTTTTCTTGCTGCTCATCATGCAACCATGTTAGCTCTTGAGAAGAGAGCACTTTGCAGTTCATAACACGGTTTCATTATGGCTTCATTTTTTTATGATGTATCTGAATCTTACCAGGTCACATTGCTGTCATTCACAGCTGATAAAAGAGTGGTGGAAGATGTCATGGTCAGTACCCAAGCCTGAGTCATCTGACTCTATGCCCGGTGTTTGTTCTGCTTCCCCTCCATTTGTTGCCCTCGGAGAAGCCTAGGAAAATGAGTGTTCTCTGCTGATCCAATGTGTCAATCAGAGCAGCAGCCTATATTGGAACAAGGGAGACCAAAGACAGAAGCAGGAAGACATATTTACCTCTCCTCATCGACAGACCTGTAAATGTAAATCCCAGCTCCTAGCAGTGAAAAGAGCCATCCCCTTGCAGTGTAAATAGGATCTATCTCCTACGTCTCAATTAATAGTGTGCTGGATAGTCTGGTAACAAGAGTTAAAACAGTGACACATGTTCAGGCACTGAATGCAGGAAGGAAGCATGTGTATACAAGCACATGGATGTATCTCCTGAAATCATGCTGCCCTATGGCCTCCTCCCGGCTCTGATTGAACCCAGGTCCTTCACACTGAGCTACACTCCTGGGCCTTTCTGGTTGTACTTTTTTATTTTGAGACAGAGTTTCACTAAGTCACTAAGTTGCCCAGGCTGGACTCAAACTTGCAATCCTCCTGCCTCAGGCTCCCTGAGTGCTGGAATTGCAGGCGTGCACCCCCACGCCCAGCTTCCCTATTATCTCTTGACAGACTGGACCTCCACACACTTACATACTCATTCCCTTAGCAAATATCTATTGGGAACATGTAGCCTGTGCCAGTCCCTGGGTGGCCTCTCAGTTGTGCATAAAGCTCTAAGAACTTCATGGACCTCATTTCAAGGACTCTTATCTAGAAGGCACAAATATCTTGCCCTTACTGAAGTAAAAATAGAGAAGATTAATAAGCACTGACGCTAAATAACAGCTTCAGAAATTAACAAATGGCCTTCTTGATTGACAGTTTGATCTCCTGGAATCATTTTATTTACATAAGTGACTCTGAACTGAATTAGCTAATAAGCCACCTCACAGAACTATAATTGAATTGGCTTTGGGACAGGTGCCTTTTGTTGAAGGGAAAAGTTAGTTCAAAGCAAAGGTTCAGGTCCCCCTTCCCCAACAGAATTTCTTTTGTTTGTCTTTAAATTATCGCAAGTACCTCCATCTAAAATCACGTCTGTTGAAAGTGATGTTTTGAAGCTGATCAAGTTCCACATCCACAGGATGCCAGATCTGTAACATCGCTGTGGATGAACATTTGGTCCCAGTCAGTAATCAGTGGCAGGCACAAATAGTCATTTTACGAACTGGAACAACCCACCCTTATATTTCACCCTCAGGACCTAATACTATTTTTGAAAATAAACTGCACTGCGAACTTTCTCCAAGAGCTCCCTTCTCCACCTATAACTACCAGATCCTCTCCTAATGAAGGGACTTATGGGGCAAATTTGGAACAAGTGTGCCAAGGAAGTGGCTGGTCAAAAGTTAAACTAAGGAGAACAAGACACGTGGGAATCTTGGAGCTAGTACACACCAGGGGAGAGAGACCAGGTAGTAAGGGACCTGAAGAAAAGAGGCCAGTCTGAAGCCTGCGTGGCCTAATGATCAATCACACCTTTGAAGAAACTGAAATAGCACTGGGGCTCGCAATCTGCAAATGACCCATTCTTGGTCTGGTTCAGCCTGACCTAGGGATAGTCAGAATATTGCAATAAATGTCCATTTATCCCAGGTTGAGGCAAGAATGTGAGCAAATGAAGACTGTCTTCCACTTAAAATAATTATGTGTGTCTTAGTACATTTTGTGTTTCTGCAGCAAAATACGTGAGGCTGAGTGGTTTATTTTTTAAAAAGCAGTTTTTTTGGCTCATGGGTTTGGAGGTTGAAAAGTCTGAGCTTGGGCAGCTGCCTCTGGGAAAGGCCGCATGCTGCATCATGTCGTGGCAGGTGGCCTCTCATGGTGAGAGTGCAGGTGACAGCAGCAAATAGAGTGTGCAGAAGAGGCCAAATGCATAGGGTGGCCTTGCTTGATAACAGCGCACTCCGGCATAACTAATCCAGTCCCAGACCTAATGCAGTCCTACAAGACAGGCATCAATGCCTCCCAATGTTGTCATGAACCAATTACCTCCCACTGGGCCTCTCTTCTTCCAGAGCCTCTCAGTACTGGTACATTGGGACCGAGCTTCCAGCATCTGAGCTTTTAGGGTGCAAACCAACCCACACCATAGCAAGTAGAGAGACACAAGGCCTGGGTTGAAAAGAGCAAGATCTAGAAGATAAAAAGGGGGTTCTAGCATGAAAGAATCACTTTTTAAGATCTTGCCTAAAATTGATAAAGTTGGCCTTTGAATCTAGCTGAATACAATTTATATCCTGACAAATATCATAAAAGAGAGTGAAAGGGCTTTGTCCATTCAAGACAGTGGGCAGAAAGATTCCTTATAAAATACTGAATTTGGCACAGAAATAATCAAGTGCCTAATAAAGATTTATTAATTAATTTTGTGCAGGCTAGAACAGGCTAATTTGGCCAAATGATTCCTACTCAACATTCTTTCTCCTACTAAAGTACCAAACAGGGAGGGAATAAAAATAAAATTGATGTCCTTTTAAGAAAAAATAAAGGGCCGGTGAGATGGCTCAGCGGCATACGTGCCTGCCTGGCAAGCGCGAGGGCCCAAGTTCGACCCCCGGAACCCACATATAAGAAAAGGGCTGGTGATATCGCTCAGCGGCACGGGCGCCTGCTGGCACACGAGGTCCTGAGGTCGACCCCCGGTACCCACAAAAAAAAAAAACCTAGGTACTTTAGGTCATGTTTAGCTCTTCTCATTCTTGTTACGACCCCATTACCAAATACCATTGCATTGGAAATTAGGGCTTCAACATACAGAGTCTCCTGGATGTAAACATGCAACCCATAACCACTCACTTGTAATGCTGAATTTTACATGTCAACTTGTCTGGCACCAGATATTTTGTCAAACGCTAATCCGGGTATATCAGCCTATGGTGGCGTTTCTGGGTGAGATTACCATTAGGATTTGAAGACTGTGTAAGGAAGATTGCCCTCTGTGGTGCAGGTGGGCAATCAGTTGAACACCTGAAAGAACAGAAAGGCTGAGTGAGAGGAAACTTTTCCTGTCTGACTACTTGAGCTGGAATATTGGTCTTTCCTAGCCTGTGGACGCAGACTGAAATGTCAACTCTTCCTACATCTCAAGCCTAGTGGATTGCAGACTGGAACTCACACCAGCAGCTCTCCTGTGTCTCGGATCTTAGGCCTTGAACTGGAACTACATCCGCTCTCCTGAATTTCCAGTGCTGAATGCCCATGTCAGAGCTCCCTGGCCTCCGTAATCACAGGATCTCTCTCCTCCTCCCTCCCTCTCTCCCTCCCCTCTCCTCCTTGCTTCTGAAAAATCCTGATTAATACAGATAAGCTGCAAGCAGTTCCACAGTCTGAAGGAACGCTTGGTAATATTTCCTGATTTGCAACTTTTGAAAAGTATACCCAGGGCAGATGAAATGGCTTAGCAGCATAAGCACCCACCTGGCAAGCACGAGGTCCTGAGTTCGACTCCCAGTACCCACGTAAAGGAAAAAAAAGGGGCCGGTGATATCGCTTAGAGGCAAAAGCACCTGTTGGCAAGCGCAAGGTCCTGAGTTCGACTCCCGGTACCCACATAAAAAGTAAAAAATAAATTAAAAATATGTATACATACCCAAAGTCTAAATGAAGAGCAACATAAAAGGTAGATAATAGGAAGTAGGGAGACGGATGTCTCTCAAAGGGGGAAGTGGATCAAGACATGAAGTGGGGAGAGGATGAAAAAGGGAATTAAGATGTGTTATATGCATGTACCAACTCCACACAAGGAATGTAAACATTATGTATTGCAAACATGTACTAATAGAAAAGTACATACAAACACAAGTACAAAAACATGCATTTTTAAAAAAGATTTTTAGGAGCAAACTCAGCATGTGATTAAATTCTAAGTTGACCCTACAGATAAGTAAGAATTTTAATATTAATGACATGAAAACCATGTCTGAGGATGTGGTATATTTAACATAGTGCTCACGACTCTGACCTCTGAAGTCAGAGGTGGATTTGCCTCAATTCTCTGCTACTTAGGAAGAAATGAATATTGGCATTTAAATTTTCCTTTCTATGAATCATTTTTGTCATCTATAAAATGGGGACGATGCCTACCCCACTGAGCTATCCAGAAACATAGAGGAAATTCTTTATAAATTTCTATGGACTTCTCTGTGAGAAAATGCCTGCATCTACTAATCTATAATTTTATTCTTTTTTCTTGACTCTGATTTTTTTGCTCCTATTCATATGATCTCGTTCTTCAAATTACTCAAAGAAATATTCAGGAAACAACTGAACAAGTAAGTGTTCAGCCTTCCCGTAAATGTACTTTGTAAGTTTGTAGAGAATTTAGTGACCACAAATGCAGGAAAATGCCTCAGTGCCCCTTTCCTTACTATTGAATTTTATCATTTCTCTAACTGTGCTTCTTGTACAGCTGGGTGCTCGGCTGCTACAGCCATGAGATTGTGCTATGCTTTGCACACCCTTGAGGTATTTACCTTTCCACTAAACTGAAACCCCAAGTCTTTCTTCCAGGCTATAAAAACAGAAGTGTTCTATTCCAAATCCCAAATGTAGCTCCATGTAGATTTTTTTTCTAGACATTTCTAAATCATCCTGAAAAATGCCTTTTGAAACAACCCGGTATTCCTGCTCTCAGCATTGTTTTGATAGCAAAGGTTCAGGATCACTGCTTCATGAAGTCAAAGGCAGTTGCCAGAAAGTGTGCTGGGGGTTGGGGAGTGGTGGAAGAGGGGCAGGTGGAATAAAATAGTACTCCAGTGGTCTAACTCAAGGACTGTAATTGGGTATGCTTTCAAATCACAGCAAGATATACAAAAAGGTAATCTCCAAAGCGGTTTGTCAATATTTTTTGTACTAAAGTAATACACGTGGGGATTTTTCTTTTTGATTGCAAAGAGATCAAACCTAGTTCAAGCAGTGGGTAATTCTAGCATTTTCAAACACACAGGACATTTTCTCACCTGCACAATATCTAAAGTAGATACGCCACTGGTAGAAATGGCCCTCATGCACAGCGGGTGCCATTAGTGTTAGAGACTGCCAGCCATGTCCAAATACAGAGCTTCAAAGCCACAGCTACAAACCACACAATATAAAGTTTCTAGCTCTGCTTTTAAGCTGCTTTCTGTTTGTTGTTATCATCGCAGCAAAAAGGCTGCAATAAATCACTTTTGTTATTTATCTGACTTGAGGAGAGAAAAGATGTAGAGTCGGTTATGGTGTACTTTGTTGGTATTCAAGGTGAAATCTTAGATAAAAATCTTTGGTGCACCTGAAGCAACTGAGGAAGAGGAGGCAGTAATGACTGTAAATAAATCGGCACTATTTTACTGCCTGCTTGTTGAGAGAGCTGGAAGCTCTCACCCTGAAGATGCTGGTCCCTCGGTGACAGGAGTCTTCTCCTGTCCACCACGCATCTCCCACCCATACGGTCATCATTCTCACTGGCTTTATCTGAAGACTGGAAAGGTTTCGTGTGTGTTAAGTCACAAAAGCCCAGACACAAAACAAAGAGATGAATTTCTGTCCAACTTATAACCCACCAGGAAGAGCCATTTTTATGGAGGCATTTTAAAGAAAGAATGAGATGGCACAGCCCAGCTGTCCCTGCTTGTAGGAGGGAGCAGAACTATACATCCCTATAAAAGGGAGATGAACAATGATGGAGGGGCACAATTGCTGGCTTTGCCACTTTCTACCTTTTGTTCTTTGGCAAGTTACTTCCCCTTTCTGACAGTGGTCTAAACCCTAAATAATAATAAAAATGATACCGATAACAATGCACTGAGTGCTTGTGTGTGTTAGGCAATGTGAGGCGCTTTATTCAAGGTATCTCTTATGATTCTCAAAACAATCCTATATAACGCTATTATTGCTAATTTACAAATGTGGAAATCAAAGCTCAGAAAGATTAAAAAATTAGTCCAGGTCATATATGTTGCAGGTGTGGAAAGAGAATTGGGCCCTTCATGTGTCTTCCGGGGACGTATTCTCTCCAACAATCATCTTGTCCTTCTGGAAATATTCTTCCTCCATCCCCCCCAGGTGATCATGAGAATCACATGAGACAAGGTGGAAAAACTGCCCTGGATCTGCAACTTGAGTATAACAATCTTTCACTTAATGGAATACCAGTAATTGTAAGACAAATAAGGGAGGAAGACAGAGGAAAACAGAGAGGGATAGAGGTGTCCTAAAAGTGTATTTTTTCAAAAGTGTAAAGCAAAGGTAACTTAAGCCAGAGGAGTTTTTTATTCCAAAGAGTAATCATTACCATGAGTTTAGGAAAGGCTGATTTATAATAATTTTAGAATCCTGAATCTTAGAAGAGGAGGAGAGGGTCAAAGAGAGAGTCTCGGGATGAGGAGATCCTGGGTGCTGCTGTGGAAACAGTCTCCAGGCACAACGCCCTTGGATAACCCCTCAGGATCCCAGGAGCTCCCTGGAGGATACGGTTTTGGGCAACACCATGATAGGGTTCCTTAATTGCAGTGAGCCCATGCCAGAAAGGAAACCTTTCCCTCAGGCAAAATTGGCCCTGACTCAGGCCCAAAAGGAAAGCTCAGCAACTGCAATAATTGACCCTGGGCTTTCGCTCAAAAGAAGAACATGGCCTTCAGGAGCCAAATCATAGGGCTATGGGACATCCTGGCCATAAACGTCTAGTCAACAGCTCATTATGGGCTTTCTTTTGCCCTTCAGGAAGAGAGCTGTTCCAAGTACTTCACATGTTGCCCAAGACTATTTCTAGGGGCTTTTGCTAATCTATACCATGTGCAGTCGGGGCAGGAGAACTCCGCTTGCTATGCTTTCTGTTGCTTTAATCTGATGCCCTCGTGAGATGTGTGACTATGAAAAGTTGCCTTTGTCATTGTTGAGGCCATTGTCCCTTCCTTTCCCTGGCTTTCGAATGGCAGTTTGCAATAAATTACCAGTTTGTCTCTTTCCACTTGAAATAGAGAGTCACCCATTATCCAAAGAAGAGCTGCTACTTGGAGTTAGACCAAAAAGGGAAAACATTTATATACGTTTATGTATGTGTGAGTGGAGATATATGGGGGTTGTGGGGGAATACATATATATATAAATTTATATTCATACACTACATACACACATGGCAAAAAATATGTGATTTCTCTTAACTGTGAGGACAATTTATATTCCTAATCCTCCTTCGAGTAAAGAAATTTGCATTTGTATACCTCTGTACATGTGTTTTCATAGATTTATTTTTATTTTTTTTTGTGTGTGTGTGTGGGTACCAGGGGTCGAACTCAGGACCTCGCATGCCAGCAGGCATCCATGCCGCTGAGCAATATCACCAGCCCTTTTCTCGTATGCGGGTTCTGGGAGTTGAACTCAGGACCTCGCATTTGCCAGGCAGATGCTTATGCCACTGAGCTATCTCACTGGCCCCCCACAGACTTTTTAAGAGTAGCTTTAGGTCCACATAAAGAATTGAGCAGAATGTACAGGTAGGGAGATTTCCCATATCTCCCTACCCCCGTGCACACATCCTCCCCTGATGAACCTACTTCAACACATCATTACCATGCACAGCCATAGCTTACATTAGGTCCCTTCTTGATTTTGCATATTCTGCAGGTTTGGAGGTGTGCATCATGACATGCATACACCACTGCAGTCTTTTTAATTAAAAAAAAAAAACAGAGCCATTTGGCCATCTGGTCCCATCTGCATGACAGGGGAGTCAGACCACATGAGCAGTGCTGTTCTGTCATGCAAGAGTAGGATTAGCTACAAGGGTTACAGTTAGAAAATTAAATGCATCAAGCCCAAAATATAAACTCATCCGAAACCAGAAATAGAATACTGAGCTTTTGGTTGAAACTCAGCTACCGCTGGAAAGCGGCAAGGGAGAAGAGAAAACATGAAGCTAAGTGAAGGAACCAAAATATAGAGGCAGCTGAACAGCAGAGCTTCTTTCCATAGTTTCATTGTGCAGCTGTGGTCAGGGTTTTGTCTTCCAAACAAAACTGTTTCCTTGAAAGCATGGGGTAAATCCATGTCTGGGCTCTAAGATTTATTAGCATTTACACAAACTTACACAAACACATGTTTATAGGAGCTCTTGAGGTCAGAATAGAGAAAACAGCAAGAAAGACCGTATCTGGAGAGGAAATTCCTGAGAGGCTTCCAGAATTGAGGAAAGACATGAATCCTTACCTTGTAAGAGCCTTGCCACTCCTGAGGAAAATGAATAAACCTTAAGACTACATCCAGATGCATAATAGTGGAATCGCAGACAATATAAAACAAAGAGAATCTTAAGTGTCAGGCACAGGGTCACATGCCTGCTATCCCAGCTACTCGGGAGGCTGAGGCAGGAGGATCATGAATTTAAGGCCAGCCTGGGCAACTTAGTGAGACTCTGTCTCAAAATGAAATGAAAGGGGCTTGGGGTGTAACTCAATGGTAGACCACTTGTGTAGTATTCATGAGGCCCTAGGTTCAATCCCAGTATGGCGGTAATAATAATAATAATAGTAGTAATAATAATAATATAAAGAAGGAGAAAAACTGATACTACCAGTGACTGAGACAGGAGAGTAGGGCATGGCAAAGCTGGCGAATCCCAAGACACATGTGCAGAACAGTTCCCGAAGCCCTGCACATGGAATTGTCATAAGAACTCCAGCAGGCTTGTGACAGAATGACCTGGCGGTGACGCCAAGGTGGAAGACACACCAAAGGGACAGTCACCATTAACACTTGCTGCTGCATCTCTCCATGGTGGCCCACCCTACTCTGTGGGGTGTGTTTTTACAGGTTTTTTTCCTCCCTTTTTCCTCCCTTTTTACTTAGCCCAATCTCACTCAGCAGAGCCCTTTTTCTTTCCCTCCACTTCTGGGGTTTTTTGGTTTTTCCTACCTTTAATAAATGTGAAACTTTGCCACTGTTCGTGCTTGTTTCATTCAGTACTTTGACTGGGACAGAAAGGACCTAGAAACCACCTGTAAAAGGCAACTCCAGCACCCCAGACCTCGGAACCATGACCGCCAGGAGACACTGTGCCCGCAAACCCTGAAGAAACAGTGGTCAGTCCAGACGTGACCCTGTCCGCTGCCGTTCAGGCAGAGGCTCTTTCTGTCTTCTTCCCCACCATAACTGACGGTTGCTGGGAGAAGAGAATGAGGTAAGTTTGTTCTAAAGCTGCCTTAGTACACAGTTTAAGTTTAGCCTAAGGCCAGCATGTGTCCAGCCCACAGCCCACAGCCCACATGCGGTCCCTTGGCACTACCAATGTAGGCCCCCAAGATCATAAACTTTTAACACCATTATTGATGTTTAGCAATATTTTTCATGACTCAGTATGCTTCACAGCTGACTGCGGAGCCACTGGATGCCGAGGGAATCCACTGGCATCAGATGTCACATGTACTTGTGCATGTGCCACATAAAACACAGTCACTTCCCAAACGGCACTTCAACCTGCCTACCCATGTGTGTTCTGGTGACGACAGGCTTTTGTTAGTAAGCAGACAAGTAGGTTTTCTTACTTAATTATTAAACGTGGGCTTGTGTTATTTCATTTAAACATTAAAATAAAATATTTGAGAGCTGGGTGTGGTGGCACACACCTGTAATCCCAGCACTTGGGAGGCTGAGGCAGGAGGATCACTGCAAGTTCCAGGCCAGCCTGGGCTACAAAGTGAGTTAAGACCAGCTTGGACTACATAGCGAGACCCTGTCTCAAAAAATAAAATAAAATAAAATAAAATAAAATAAAATACTTGAAAGTAAAGGAAGTTTTGTTACCTATATACATTAACTATATCAGATATTTTATAAGCATCCCAAGATTACTCCTCTTCACTCAGTGTGGCCTGGCACACTAAAAGGTTGAACACTCACACCCTCAAGCAGTGGTCCCCAACCTTTCTGGTACCAGGGGCTTGAAAAACAAGAAAGATTTTCCATGGACTTGAAGAGGTGAGGGTAGTTTCCACATAATTCAAAGGCGCACACATACAGCCTGGATCCCTCACATGCAAGGTTCCCAGGGGGGTTCCAGTTCCTAAGAGAACCTCATGCCACCCCTGATCTGACAGGTGACGGTGCCAGCATGGGGAGCGGCTGTAATTGCAGACAAAGCTGACCACTCCCCTGCCACTCAGCTAGTCCCTAACAGCCCACAGACCAGTGCAGGCAACGGCCCAGCACTGGAGATCTCTGGCGAAGCTTTCTGCTGGCAGTGAAGTGTAACCTAACTTGATGCTTAAACAGACTTCAACCTACTATGGTAGCAAGCAGCCAAGTTTCAGCCAATCGCAGCAGCCGGGCTTCATCAACCACAGCAAGCCAACTGTTCCCACCAGGTTCAAATGAGGCCAACACCAAGCTGTAACCAATCAAGCTAGATCTGAACTTTCTCTGTCTGTCTGTCCATCTCTCTCTCTCTCTCTCTTTCTTTCTATCTCTCTCTCTCCCTGTCTTTCTGCTTCTCTCTCTCTCTCTCTCTCTCTGTCTCTCTGTCAGTTCCTTCTCTCTGGCTCTCAACCCAATCTGCACATGTGTGTAGCATCCTGAACCACTTTGAGTTCCAAGTGCTGCCTGATTTAAGAATCACAAATAAAGCCAATTAACATATGTAAAACTAGATTTGTGATAACTTTGTCTTCTAACAGGATGCACTTCTGCTATAGTGTGGATCTTGAATTTCTCCCAAAGACCCATGTGTTGATGGCTTGGTCCTCAGCCCCTAGTCCTATTGCTAGGAGATGGGGCTTAGTGAAAGGAAGTTGGATCACTAGAGGGTCCCTCGGAAGAGACATAAAGGCACCAGCCCCATCCTTTTTTTCTATACTTTCTGGACTGAAACCTCTTGCAACTAAGAGCCAAAATCAACATTTCCTTTCTTTAAGTTGGTTATCTCAGGTATTTATTACAGCAATGGAAAGATGACTAACAATTTCAGTAACATGAAAAGTGAACCCAGAAAAGTGGAGCCAGTTGCAAGTAACAGAAGAAAGCAATGAAACTGGTAAACATATTGGTAAATCTAAGTCACCTTGCCTTGTAAATAAGTTAATGATTATATGAAACCGAGTGTGGTGGCATATGCCTGTAATCCCAGCACTCTGGGAGGCTGAGGCAGGAGGATCACAAGTTTTAGCTCAGCCCAGGCAGAATGGCACAACCCTGTCTCAAAAAAAAGGGGGGGTGTCTGGGGATGTAGCTCAGCATGATGATCCTGGATTCATTCCTCAGTGCCACAAGAATTAATAATAATAACAAAAATAGTAATATGGTTAATGGGGGAATAAAATTGTAGAGCCATATATTATCAGACAAAAATGTCATAGAAGCTCTAAAAGGGTGATCACAGTAGAGAGGACAAGGTTTTTACACATTAAGGGAAATGATTGATATATTGATAACTTGGTATCTTGTCAGTCAAATATCCTTGTCAAAAATCAAGGGGCAAGAATAGGACACTGGGGCTGGTGAGATGGTTCAGTGGCATAAACGCCTGCCTGGCAAGCATGAGGTCCTGAGTTCGACTCCCGGTACTTACATACAAAAAAAGGGCCAGTGATATCACTCAGCAGCACAGGTGCCTGCTGACGCACAAGGCCCTGAGTTCAACCCCCGGTACCCACAAAAAAGAAAAAAAAGAATAGGACATTGAAAGAACAGGACAGAAGGCAAAACTTTCCAACTAATAGAAAGAGAAAAGAATGAGGAAAACAAACCATTTAATGAATCAGAAAAGGATGGGAAAAAAGACACAGAGGGCCAAAAAGCAGATTTTTTTTTTCAGTACTGAGAATTAAACCCAGGGCCTTGGCAATGAGCTATACCCCCAAGACTCTTTCATTTTCTTTTTTCTAATTTTGACTTAAGATTTCACTAAGTGACTAAATTGCCCAGACTGGACTCAAACTTGTGATCCTCCTGCTTCAGCCTTCCAGAATGCTGGAATTACAAGTGTTCAGGACCATGCCCAGCTAAGTACAGTAAATATGTAGAACACAAAGCACACAGATGGAAACAAATCCAAATGTATTGTGAATCAGAATCCAAGGAGATAAAAGTGTGGCAATACCTTTAGAGCATCCTATTGCCTGCAGGGAACCACAGATACAAAGATGCTGGTGCTCCACAATAAAGTTGCTGCTGCAGATTTTACCATTTTCAGGTGCCCCCAACTCCAGTGGAGTTTTGCTTCCACCAGCCAGCACTTCCTCAGGAGGCTGCCCCCAGACTACCAGAGCTCCTCTGCTCATGTGTGTGGAGAGGCTGAGAACTGGGTTTCATGCACAGGACTCGGTGTACTTCACACTCCAGGGTCCCCCAAGGGTCGGGCTGAAGTTCCCCTCACCATGACCTTGCTTCACACTGCACCCATGCTGGGCTTTTTTGTCCCCACTACCTTTGAGATGTCGGGGTTTCCCTCAGAGCTCTGCTTGAAGGAGCACTCACAGGGGAAGACTTCACTCTGAGATCTGCTTCTGGGGAATCCAACCCAAGACTCAGAGTTCTAGCATAGCACATTTACTAAATTACAGGATCAAACATTCCTCCAAAAATGAATCCGTATCACAGCATTAAATGCAAAGTAAACTGATAAAATGTATGAGTCATTTCAATGTAAAAGAAAACATTTAATTTGGGAAGGAGAAAATTCCATACTGTTTTTACAGCTCTATTAATCTTTAAGAGATATTGGATTTTCCTAAAGGCCTTTCCTTTTCATGTTCGTTCTGTAAAAATAAATTCTATAGCATAATTTTGGTAGAGAAAGACATTGGGCTATTGGTTGTAGTTTCTCAATCCTTACCTCTAGTCCACTGTGTTACAAAAGAAAATTTCAGTGATATAGGAAGTGGTGTATAAATTATCAGAAAGTGCAAGCCTTCCCACACTGAACTGTTTCACTATTGAAGCACTAACTCAACATGTTTTTGACAGTAGTCACATGAGAGTTTTTATGATTTGTCTGTATATTAATGTCTCCTTATAATAACCTTTGATAATTTTATTTTATGGAACCCACAACATGTTTTAACAAATAATGATGGTTTTGTTGTGGGAGAAAACAAACCCGGACCAAAAGGAAAATGCCCCACACCAAGGAGGTTGGCAGGCAATTTATTTATTAACACTAGTGGACTGATGGGAACCTCAGTTCCAAATCATCAGCCCTGAGTCAGTTTAGAGTTTGGTTAAATATAGTTTAGCAAGCAGGAAGGATAAAGCTGATTGCAGGTTATTACATGATTGGTTATATGAATTAAATCGTATGTTGTCAGGCAGGCTTATTTTAAGTAAGCTCACTTATAAGGAATTGTTTATAACATTCTGGGAAGGGAAGGAGGGGGTCTGGGCTGAGCAGGTAAAGTTAAATGTGTCCTTGACTGGGCTAGTCTGTTCTGGGCCTAAAGTCCTTGAAGCAAGCTCGAAAAACTATAAATATATTCTTTTGGGTAGGAAAACACAGACATTACAACTGGACGCAGTCAGGTTGACCTAGCGTGTTATCTAGAAACTGCAGCTGCACTCAGACACTCAAGCTGCTTGAGCTTAAACAGCCTAAATATGTGACAGGCAGCAGGAGCTTAGTCAGAGGCTACTAAATGATTTCTAATTTCTGCTATGAAATTTCTATAAGTTTGCTGTTTTGTAACTTTGCTCTAACATTCCCCCCCCTGTTTTATTATGGGGAAGTTTTTTTTCAGTTTTTTTAGTTTTTTCAATACTGAGGAGCTGGTAAGGGGAAGTAACCTTTAAAAGGAGTTGGTGGTGTATAGCTTTAAAGGGTTTAGTCAGAAAGTGAGTCATAATGTGAATCACACAAGGGCCTAAAAGAAGGACTGTCAGGAGGGCCATCAAAGGTCTGAGCAGAGCTCTTGTCCACGAGGGGAAAAGGTCTAGAGATCTCCACCAGGAAGAGCCTCCCATAGTATTTTGAACCCTATGTTTGAGGCATTCCCACAGCTGTTGGGAGTTTTTTATTATTATGTCTGACTTGTTGGCATAGTAGCAGCACTCTTTTTTTAGGAAGAGGCAAATGTCTCCATGTTGGGCTATCAGAAGATTTAAGGCTCTTTGATTCTGGGGGACATCTAAAACTAAAAAATCTATTTGATCCTGTAGCATATCTATTGAGGTTTTTATGTTGGAAAATCTCTAGCTATCTGAGCACTTAACTGTGAGTATTGTTGCTGGGCTATACCCATGGCTGTAGCACTGAGTGTCAGACTTTCTGTTATTGCTATTTCCACTAGTATGGGCAATATCATGGGGTCAGCTTTTGATGTGACTGGTGGGCATGAGCAGGACCTCATCGACCTGGATAAACAGAGAGGTCGGTTATCAGAAAAGCAAAGTGCACAAAGACTCATCTTGGTGTTATCAAACACTTGGTGTATCCTGTCAGAACAAACAAAGAAAGTTTTAGGGGGGTGTCAGAGAACCTGTGGTGACAGTCAACATATCTGTGCAATCAGCAGAGACATTTTGGCCCTTGGTGGAACCCAGGAAGCAGGAAGTGTTTTTGCATACTGTCGTGGTATAGGGCTGAAGTAAATGGTCAGGAGTATTAGTAGAATTGAGTTTAGAATTATTCTGAGTTAGTCCCAGAGCTCGATAGGAAAGAATGGAAAGAGGAACACAGAGCCAACAGTCTTTGCCCAACTCTGAATTTATAGCTTGGAGGACCCAATGGGTACCATTGACCAGATATAGGAGATCAGGAGTCAGAGGTCCTGTGTGATTTGTAACAGGCACGGGCCAATGGGAACATTAGAGGTTTTAGGGAAGGAATCTTATTGCGAGATGGGGGTGCTGGATTTATGATTTTTAAAATAAGCCATGGGCCTTGTCCCTTTCCATCTACCTGGAACTTTATCTGATGACCCAATGACCAGTCTCGATGGGAAGGATCTGGAATAGTATACTGCAAGGGGTTGCAAGTTCCTGGCAAGCAGGTTGGGTTGGAGGGAAACTGAGTCAAAAAGCTGTCTTTGGATCCACTCCAATCCATGACACAGTCCCATGTAGGGCAGAATGTAGGTGAGAAAGGGAGTTTATAATGTTTTTTGGTTTGTTGCCATTCCAGGCAAATATATTTTTTATTAGCACAATATTTTTGTTTTTAATTTAATCTTCCACACCCTGAAGAATATGATGATTTTTCCAATTTGGAATTTTGGCCTGAACTGGACATGCATTAAAATAAATGTTTATTTTAGGCTGAGAGGGATCCCATTTAGTCTGATTAAGAACTATGACAGGGTTTATGTCATAAATCTGAACTTGGAATTTTCAATGTCTTGAATTTTTACATACTCCTAGGAAGTTTAGGTACATTATTCAGAGAAAAATCATTTTAAACAGTTAAGGGTATTTAGTCTAATAACTACAACAAGATAGAAAAGTACAAAGGTAAACTTTTGGGGAATTTTTCAATCTTCTGGAGACACTATCCAAAACAAAACAGTAAATATCAAGACTAACAGGAGGAAAAAGACTAAGAATTTAACTGAATAACAGTACATTGAAACTAAATTTTGGAAAAACAAATCAAGGTAATTAGTAGAACAGTCACACCAATATAAAAGAGAGTAAAGGTGATTTTGTGGGGAACTTTTCAGTCCTCTGGAGATACAGCCCAGAGTCCTATGGCTAACACCAGAATAAATGACAGAAGGGAAACTAATGTCCAGACTGGATAACAAAACATGAGTCAATTAGGACAGGTACTCCAGTGTACAGCATCCATTCAATCTTCAGCCATGCATAGACCCACCAGCTTCTGGAGTGGGGAGAGCAGGGCTTTGAGTGTGTTGTCTCTTTATGGTGGTCTTTAAAGGGTTTGTTTTATCAGGACAGGCCTTTTACCAGTCATCAGGATGAGCCCACTTGATCCCAGAGTGATGAATCTAAGGCTGGATCACTGCCACTTTTACTGCAGTGGGAGTGGTCCAAATAATTAAATAGGGGCCTTTTTAAATTGAGGACAGGGGGTCCTTTTTTTAATCTTTCATCTAAACCGTATCAGCTGGACTGTGTGTATACACAGGTGTATGGGTGGGTAGGGGTGCTCTCTTCACTATATTTTTATGTATCTGGGAGAAAGTTTTTTTTAACTGAATAAGTTGCTTTTGCAAGGGGATATTTCCCAACTGGTGTAGGTCCCCTTGGAGGCTTTTAATTACTGGTGGGGGCCTCCCAAATAAGACTTTAAAAGGGGTATATCCAGTGGGTCCAGGTGAAGTCCTAACTTCCAGGAGTGCCATAGGTAACAAGTCTACCCATAGCATCTGAGTTTTTTGGTAATACTAAGTCAGTATTAACTTTAGGGTTTTGTTTATTTGTTTTACTTTACCAGAGCTCTGGAACCTATAGGCAGTGTGGAGATTTTATTTGATTTCTAGTTTCTTAGCTAATTTTTGAGTTATTTCTGCTATAATTGATGGTCCATTGTCATTGCCTACAGTCATGGGTAGTCTATATCTGGGAATAATTTCTCTTAATAAAACCCTGCATACTTTAGAGGCCTTTTTAGTCTTTGCAGAGAATGCCTCTGGCCAGCCAGAATAAGTGCAAACAATGACCAACAAATATTTGTGGCTCTGGTATGGCTTAATTTTAGTAAAGTCTATTTGGAGATCTTTAAAAGGAGTCCCATGTGTTGGATCCTGGATGGTGGTTGGGGGCCTGTTGAGGCCTCAGTTCTTGCACAGATTTGGCACCTTTTGCTGATGGCTGCACAAATTGATGTCAATTTTGGAATATAATAATAGCAGCCCAGAAGCTGGGCCGTAGCAGTCTTTTCCCCGTGGTTGATGTCATGGTGACGTTTAACCCGGGTGTAGGCTAATTCCTTTGGAATGATCATTTGATCATCTGGTAGAGCCCAGATGTCATTTGGGCCCACATTACCCCCTTTCTGTTTTGCCCATTTTATTTCTTTTTCAGTGTAATGAAGAGAACTTCAGTGCAAGCTAAGAACAGTTTTTAGTGGGGTCTCATACAGAGCATTTAAGTTTTGGACCAAATCATTGTCTTTTTAAGCTGAGGCTTTAGTGGCCAGCTCGGTGGCCTCATCTGCTTTATGATTGACAAGAGTAACAGTGTCTTTTATTTTTTGATGTCTTTTGCAATGGATAATGGCAACCTTTTTAGGTTTTTAAATTGCAGTCAGGAGTTGAGAGATTTTATCCCTGCTCTGGATTTGTTTTTCTTCAGCTGTCAGGAGCCCATGCTTTTTGTATAACATGCCATGGACATGGACTGTAGCAAAGGCATACCAGGAACCTGTGTAAATATTGACCTTTGCCCAATTGAGGGCCTGTCTGAATGCCCAGATCTCAGCTTGTTGAGCCCACCAATTTTGAGAAAGAGGCCCAGCTAGGAGCATCTCTTAGGTGATTACAACAGCATAGCCAGCCCTACATTGTCTGTCTTTAACAGAGCTACTTTTATCCGTGAACAGGGTGTACTCAGTTTCTGCTAAAGGCTCCATTTGTAGGTCAGGCTGACTAGCAAAGAGCTCATTAGTTAATGCAAGGCAATCGTGCTCAGGCTGTCTGAGCTCTGTGGGCAAATAAGTGTCTGGGTTTAGAGCTTTGACTGCCTGGAAAGTGAGTCCGGGATATTTGACAAGCAGTCATTGGTACTGAGTGATCCACCTGTTCAAGAGTCAACAATGCCCCCAACTGTTGAGGAGCTCAAGAACAGCATGCAGCACCTGGACAGTCAGGTTTTGTCCCAAAGTCAATTTGTCCACCTCCTGAATCAGGAGGGCAGTTACTGAAAGTGCCTGCAAACAGGGAGGTCATCCTTTAGATACTGAGACTAGAGTCTTAGTTAGGTGACTGTTCTTTCCCAGGGTCCCAATGTTTGAGTTAGGACACCTGAGGCAACATGCTGTGTCTCTTGTCCACAAACAGGTTGAAGGGGTGAGTCACATCTGGGATTCCTACAGCTGGAGCTGAGGCAAAAGCGCTTTTGATGGGTTTCAATGCCTCAGCTCCTTTTAAAGTTTAATTTATTACATCTTTTTTAGTTGTGGGCTTTTTTAACATGTCATAAAGCAGTCTGGCTTTTTTTTTTAGTGTACCCAGGTATACAAATTCAGCACAAACCAGCTGCCCCTAAAAATTCTCTGAGTTTCTTTTCACAGTCAGAAAATGGAGCAAATGACTTTGGGGGTTCCCTAGGCATTGGAGCCCCTTTTTTTTAAATCAAACCCTAGATATCTGACTTTTTGCTTGTAGATTTGAGCCTTTTTCCAAGAGACTTTGTGCCTGGTGTCATACAAATGGTGGAAGAGGGCTTGAGTTTCCCTCCAACAGTCCTCTTTTGTGGGGCTTTTAATTAGGATATCATCCACATACTGCAGAAGTGTGCAGTGGAATCTACCATGACAGAACTTGGCTAGATCAGCTGCCAAGGCTTCCCAGAACAGTGCAGGAGAATTTTTGAACCCTTGAGGGAAAGTCCATGTGAGTTGCCCCTTTCATCCTGTGTCAGGGTCCTCCCATTCAAAAGTGAAAAGAAGGGCCGGTGAGATGGCTCAGCAGCAAAAGCACCTGCCTGGCAGGCGTGAGGTCCTGAGTTAGACTCCCAGAACCCACGTAAAGGAAAAAAAAGAGCCGGTGATATTGCTCAGTGGTACAAGCGCCTGCTGGCAAGTGCAAGGTCCTGAGGTCGACTCCCGGAACCCACATTAAAAAAAAAAAAAGTAAAAAGAAGCTGGATGGCAGGAGCTATTCGCAGACAGAAGAAAGCATCCTTTAAATCCTGGCAGGTGAACCAAGCAACGTCAGGAGGGAGCAGGCCCAGGAGGGTGTATGGGTTTGAGACAGTTGGAGTTAAAGTTATAGTGGCTGCATTAACAGCACAGAGATCTTGTACCGGCTGTTAGTCCCCATTAGGCTTTTTAACTGGGCAGCAATGGAGTGTTCTAGGGTGACTAGCAGTCTATCAGAATCCCAGATTGTTTCATTCTGGAAATGTGGGGTTGGATCCTGAGACAGGCTTTACGAGGCATGGGATACTGTTTGATGGCAATGGGAGTGGCTCCCGGATTAAGTCCAGTCATCAAGGGGGCATGGTTAATAGCTAGCCCCAGAGGTGAGTTTTCCACCCAGACATCTGGAAACATGGTCTTTAGAACCTCAGGGTTATAGTCTTTGGGCATTTTTATTTGATAGAGTCACCACTCTTCTTCTCGGGGCATGGTCAGAGTCAATATCAAGTCTGGAGTCAGAGACCCAAGGATGAGAGTGGCAGGCTGATAAGGAGCAAAAGAAATATTCGCTCCTAACTTTGACATGAGGTCTCAGCCCAGCAAGGGAAAGGTTATTCAGGCATGTATAAAAATTTATGTTTAGGGCCGGTGAGATGGCTCAGCGGCTTAAGCGCCTGCCTTGCAAGTGCGAGGGCCCGAGTTCGACTCCCGGATCCCACATACGAAAAAGGGGCCGGTGATATCGCTCAGCGGCACGGGCGCCTCCTGGCGCGTGAGGTCCTGAGGTCGACCCCCTGGTACCCACAAAAAAAAAAAAAAATTTATGTTTAGTGAAAGGTCCTCCAAGTTCACAAGATCTGCTTTGGCAAAACCTCTTTTTAGTGGGAATGCCAGTAGCCGCCACTACTTGAATTTGCCAAGAAGTCAAAGGGGCAACATGTTGAGTGACAATGGAATGTTTGGCCCCACTGTCTACCATAAAAGTTATTGGTTTTTCCCTGATTTTTATTGTGACCATGGGGTCCCAGGATCCCAATCTGATAGAGCCCAGTCTGGCCTATTTGTTGACATCAAAAAGTGAGAGCAGGGTTCAGGCAGAGGAGGCAGGTTCAATGCCTTGGAAGTCAGCTGTCCTTTAGGCAGAGGGGCCATTTGTCTTTTCAGTGTCTATATTGTTTGCATCAGGTGCATTGGTTCAGGGCCAAAGCATAGGGACGACCACCCATTTTGAACTGAGGTCCCTGTGAGGCTTTGTTGCCTTGGTCCTGGTTCCATTGCTGACTTGTTTACAGCCCCTCAGTGGGTGGCTTTTCCATGATTGCAGCCAAGAGGGCAGTCTGATTATGTTTATGTTCTTTTTTTCCCCTCTTTCCCAGTTTATAAAAAACCAGTCTATAAAAACCTGCCAGGAGGGCATTTGATGCTCTGTTAAAGCATTATGGCCTGCTTCAGTGTTAAAGTCCCAATCTGGCTGGGTAGTGGGAAAGGCAGTGTTTACCCAAGCGTCAGGATCAGCAGCAGCATCTGGAACTCTAATCTTTAGCCAGGCTCGCCCTTCTTCAAAAATGTGGGCACACTCCTTGGTGTTGAAGAGGGTCAGAAGAATGCGTCAGCAGTCATCCAAAGTCAGCTGATGTGTCTGGAAGACCGAGGTCAGGAGATTGATCATGGCTTGGGGCTTTTCTGAGTGTGATGGTGTATGATGTTTCCAGTTGAGGAGGTTGGTGGAGCTGAAAAGCTGATAGTATAGAGCAACCAGTTGATTTGGTCCCCCCATAGCAGGATATCTTCGAAGAGGCATCTGGAAACGTAATGAGCAGAGTCAGTGACGAATAGCACTTGATGTAGGTGGCTCCTGGGGACTAGGTGGTGGTGGTGTAGTCGGCGATGATGGTGCAGTAGAATCTGGCAGTGTGGCTGGCAGCTGGTCAGGAGAGTGAATGGCAGTGGAGAGTCGGGCAGGTCTGGATGGCTGCCCATGTATTGGAGGAGGAAAATCTTCAGGGCCATCAGGCAGGATGGGGTAAATCTTTTTGGTTTTAGTCTTTGGGGCTTTTTTGTAGGGGACCTCTGGTCTGGCTAATTGGCTTTGATCACCAGGACAGTTCCCCTTTCTTGACAAGCACAAGCACAGAGTCATGGTGGGGGCTTTTGACACAGTTCTAGCCATGAGTCAATATAAGGGAACTGATCAGGGTGGCTTTTCAGTGAAGGATCAGTCACTTTGTCTCAGACTCAGTGGACAATTTCCAAATTCAGAGTTCCCTCAGGTAGCCAAGCAGGGCATAAAAGTGGCCAGTCAAACTTGCAGAAAGTGTGGAGTCACTGCAGTTTCATTTTCACTCCGTAGTCTTCTGAGAAGACTTTCTTTAAGTTTTCTGCCATGTAGTCTAAAACAGTGGGTTTACTCTGGCTTGCACCCATACAGACTCCCTAAGGTTTATGTAGTGCCCTTGAACAGTGTCATGACAAAGCATGGGTTCCCCTCCTGAAGGAGAGACCACTCAGGCACCTGCCTGGCCACTTGGCTCTCACCAACTTTGGTACCATCAGGACTAAGGAGATGCACTGGTAGGTTCTCCATTTTGTCTATTCAAGTCTCTGAAGAGAACTTGCCAAGCAGTGCTTGTTCAGATGCATCCACAGAACTTCAGGTTAGGGCCTAATCAAGCTCTGTAACTTGAAGCCCCATGGGAGGCTTTCACCATGGAGCACAGATGGAATGACCTATTGCTTACGTCGTCCATTCACACTCAGTGCACACATTCATGCACAGGCACACAGAGTTTAATGCATTCCAATCCCCAATCCTGAGGGCAAAATCTAACTGAAACAGAAACTGAACCTGACTGACCTGTCTGATGCAGGTGAAGCATGATCAGGGTCTCCATAGTCCCATGCAGGAGGATGGAAAACTCACTGACTGAGGAATTTCCCGGGACAATCCTACCTTATCCAAGGGCCTGAACTGGTCACATTCTGTCTCCTCCTGTTGGTCCAGTGAGGTCTTTGCTGCGGTACAGGGGTCCCACTGCTAGACTGCTGAGGAGACTCTAAAAGGGGTCAGAGGGCATGCTGTCTTGTCTACAAGTCAGAGGGTGAGTCCTGCTGTGACCGGCCAACCTCCACTGGTGACCCAAAGGGGTCAGCACAGTGTTTTGCCAGCCAACTGCACCAAGAATGTTGCAGGAGAAAACAAACCCAGACCAAAAGGAAAACGCTCCACACCAAGGAGATTGGAAGGCAACTTATTTATTAACACTAGTGGACTGATGGGAACCTCAGTTCCAAATCATCAGCCCTGAGTCAGTTTAGAGTTTGGTTAAATATAGTTCAGCAAGCAGGAAGGATAAAGCTGATTGCAGGTTATTACATGATTGGTTATATGAATTAAATCATATGTTGTCAGGCAGGCTTATTTTAAGTAAGCTTACTTATAAGGAATTGTTTATAACATTCTGGGAAGGGAAGGAGGGGGTCTGAGCTGAGCAGGTAAGGTTAAATGTGTCCTTGACTGGGCTAGTCTATTCTGGGCCTAAAGTCCTTGAAGCAAGCTGGAAAAACTACAAATATATTCTTTTGGGTAGGAAAACACAGACATTGCAGCTGGACGCAGTCAGGTTGACCTAGCATATTATCTAGAAACTGCAGCTGCACTCAGACACTCAAGCTGCCTGAGCTTTAGCAGCCTAAATATGTGACAGGCAGCAGGAGCTTAGTCAGAGGCTACTAAATGATTTTTAATTTCTGCTATGAAATTTCTATAAGTTTGCTATTTTGTAACTTTGCTCTTACTGTTTGCATACTCGTCATTTTCTAAACACTGTTTAATTGTGCTTAATGTAGAGCTTGCACTCAATGAGTGGACAGGTCTGAAGGACACGGTGTAATATAGCACTGAGAAATGCATACTCCTGTAGAGCCAATGCCAGTTACAGGGCATTTGTGTCACTCCGGAATGCTCCCTCATGTGCTACCCATCAATAAACACTGTTCTTACCTTTTTTTTTTTTTTTTTTTTGTAATGTAGTTTTCTGTTTAGAATGTCAGAGAAATGGAACCAAAACAGTATGTACTTTTTTGTGTCTGTTTTCTTTTACCTGGCATATTGTTTTTAAGATCCATCTTTATTTTACATATCAGAATTCCATTCCTTTTTTATTACTGAGCAATATTCATTGAATTAATATCTCAACTTTTTTATTCATTCTGCTATGCGTGAGCATTTTGGTTGTTTCTTGCTTTGGGTTTTTATGAAATTGTTGTTTTGAACATTCTTGTATACATCTTTTTGTTGACCTGATTGTTAAAACACATAAAACAGCAAACATAAAGAAAAAAACAAAAAAGAAATGTTCAATTTCATTAAGACTAAAAATGCTTCTCTGTGAAAGACATGGTTAAGTGAATAAGACAAGCCACAGAATGGGGGAAAATATTGGCAGATCTCACATTTTTAAATCAAATATGTTTAATCACATATATTTTTATTTCTCTTAGGAAAATACCTGAAATACAGACAGACAGACAGATAGACAGATGAGAGAGAGATAGAGATAGATGTAACCAATAACAGGTACAGGGCATTTCCATCACTCCAGAAAGCAATACATATTAAACTTGATAGCAAACTGCTAAATACTGCTGCAAAGTGTACTTCATACCATTTTAAACTCTCGTAGGCAGTTCACGAGAGGTCTGGTAACTTCGCATCCTGGTCTACACTTAATAATGTCAATCACTTTAATTTTAGCCTTCATTATGGGTCTGTAGTGCTGTATCAAAGACTTTTAAATTGAATTTTCCTGATGACTATTGATGTAAAGGTTTTCCTTTCACTTAAGTCCTTTTTTTGTGATGTGTCCAAATTCAAACCTTTTTAAATGACCTCTCTCTCTCTCTCCCCCCTCATTGCATTATTAGAATTATAAATACTATTCCTTTGTCTCATATATTATCTGCAAATATTTTCCTCCATTCCCTGGCTTGTCTTGTCATTGTCTTGACAGGGTCTTTGACAATGCAGAATTTTTTGTTTTAATAAAATCAATTGCATTTTTTCCCTTTTATGGGCACTCTTTTCCATGTTCTAAGAATATCTGTTTACCCAAAGATTAAAATGGTTTTTTCTGTCATTTTGTTTTCTTCTAGAAAATTTAACATCTTAGCCTATATGCTTAGATCTAGGATCCATCTCAAATTTATTATTGTACATTTTGTAAAGTAGAAATCAAACCTCTTTCCTTTTCCATGTGTATGTCCAGTTTTTCCTGCATCATTTGTTAAAAAGAATTTCCTTTCCTCAATAAATGTCTTTGGCACAGCACCTTTGTCAAATTTCAATTGACTGTAGAAGTTTAGGTGTTTCTGGGCTTCTAACCTGTCCCACAGATCTGTCAATCTTTATGCCAATTCGACACCAGCTTGATTTCTACAGCTTTGGGATAAGTCTTGGAATTAAGCGTTGAAAATCCTTCAACATTGTACTTATTTTTCAAAATATTTTGGCTATGACAAGTCCTTTGACTTATACGTAAATTTTAGAATCAGTTTGTAAACTTCTACCAAACACTTTATTTTCATGTGTAGAACCTACAAATCAATGAAGAAGGAAATGATATTTTAACAGTATTAAGTCTTCCTTTTTTCTTAATGCTACTCCAAAAATAAATAAATAAAACACCTGGATTTTAAAACTTGAATTAGGAAGTTGATGTAGGTGAAAAGTTTCCTAAATTTTAATGGAAATTTTAGTACTTGTTCAAAAGGTCACTTCCTAAATGCTTCCTAAAGGATTAAGGGGAACGAACTAGATCTCATTGCCAAGAAACTTTAAATATCATAGGGTTCTCTGTCTGGGCCCATGCCCTCACCTTCCCTTTTTATTTAATGAGTATTTATTGAGTGCCTGCATTGTGTGAGGGTGTAGTACTCTTGGCATAGAAAACATGACTGTGACTAAAACAGACACAAATCCCTGCCTTCATGAAGCTCACATTTTTTCATGAGACTTTCCAATGCCACCTCGCTTAAAACCCTTGGAAGAGGTGCCCAACACACCTGCATTATTACAAAGGCTGTTTGCCATTAAATATTACATTTGTGAACATGCAGAATATAAGCCTGAACAGAAACCATGTGTGTCTGTCTGTCTGTCTGTGTCTGTGTGTGTGTACAAGAATCTCCTAATTTATGATTTTAGGAATTGCTCTTATTCCGAATTATTTTTTGCAGGTACAAACTCTTTGTTGAGCCACATATATCTTCCTCTAATTCCTACATACTAACTTTTCTTCCTTTTTAAATCTCAAAGAGTATGCTGTGTTATGTATTAGCCAGGCATTCAATAACTTGTTATTATATATTCATTTCAGGGAATCTGATGTTCAACTTTTTAAAAAAGACATTTTCTGTACAAATATTTTTGTTCTTTTCTAATGCAGCAGGAAGGGGAGAGAGGAGGAGGGAGAAATACAACCCTCATGTGCTTGTATATTTGTGCCACAGGCACAAAGCTTAACTTCGAATACAGGCAATCTAGTTTGCCTTCTGGAAATTAAAAAGAAAATACAGCTATACATATGTGTAAATTTTCCATAAAGAATCTAATAATGAGCCAGATATATTGGTGCACACATGTAATCCCAGCTGCTGAGCAGGTTGAGTTAGGAGTGTCCCAATTTCAAGGCCAGCCTGGGCAATTTAGCAAGACTCTGCCTCAAAATTAAGTTAAAAGAGGGTTGGAACTGTAGCTGAGTGGTAGAGCATTTTTCTAACATGTGAAAGGCTCTGGGTTCAGTTCCTACTACTGGAGGAAAAAAAGGAATCTGCTGAAAGCCTTGTATTCATAACCTGGAAATTATATAACTACCCAAATTTTAATTCTCTCTAGCAAAAAAAAAAAAAAAAAAAGTTGTGCATGTTTTAAATGGAACACAATGTATTTCTTTAAAAAATGGCTTTTAACTCACTAATTTTAATGAGACTATAAGCTCAGGCTGATTGATTTAGTAATACAATGTATTCAGGCTTCAATTTTTAGTACTTCATTGTTCATTGCAAGGGATTGCTGTTGGGTCATCCTACCCCATTTTGATCATCACCTCATTACTGCTGGGTTCCTCGAATCAATTCTTCATTCATTCCACATGCATAAGTTAATGAGCAACTCAGAACATCTTTTATTTTCTTTGGGGGGAAGTAGTTACTTTGGCAGGAAATGGGTATGAGCAAATGGAACAAGTGTTAGAGCAAAGTAGCCCTTTGCTGTGTGGGGTAAGAGACTAGGGATGATTCATGAAATGTCTCAGACTGGAACTTTCAGAGAGAGGAAGCCTTCCAAGGATCGAGAGGGAGGAAATTTGTGACCTTTCCTCTAGTTCCAAAATGCAGAAGTTAAAAAAGATGGTCCAGAAGTAGAGACCAGAACATTTTGGGAGCCTGATGCAAATTCGCCATAAAGCTTGGTGGCAGAGTAGTGTTTTGTCCCATGACACAGTGATACAAAGTCTATTTTGGTATAATGAATAAGAGTACAGATCCATTACTTAAAATCATTTGAGTGCCAAGGATGACAAAGCAAATCACAGGGCAGGCCAAACACATTTTGCTGAGGCAATGTCTATCTCTAGCTCACTTTAGTAATCCACTGGGAAAGCAGGATGGAAGACAGAAACACATCTAGTACACTCAGAGCTACAAAATTAGCACTGAAGAGTCTTGGAAAAGACCTGAGGTCATCTAGTCCAACCTTCTAATTTTACACATTTGTTGAACAAATAAGGCATAGAAAAAAGAAATGACCAGTTCTGTATCAACTGAGCTGCTGACAAAACTGCATCTAGAAACAATGCAGTTCTCCTGACCATTGGCAGGGCAGTGCCGTCCCTTCCCACCCCTACCCATACGATGTACTCCATTGTTCCAATAATGAGCACAAGCCTTGAAAGAAAAAAACTGCACTGAGATATAATTCACATACCATAAAATTTACCTACTGAAAGCATACAATTTCTATCAGGTTAGTATTTCTCAGAATTGTATAATCACCACCACAATCAATATTAGATAATTTTCATTACCCCAAAAAAAATGCCATATCCATTATCAGTCATTCCAAACTGCCAACCTTCAACTCTAAATACTAGCACTAGGCAGCCACTACTCTGCTTTCTGTCTCTATAGATTTGCCTACTCTGGACATTTCACAGAAATAAAATTATAAGATATGTGGATTTTGTTAACTGGCCTCTTTTATTTGGCATGTTTTCAAGGTATGTCCATGTTGTAGCACCTATCACTACTTCATTCTTTCATATTAGTGAACATACTCCGTTGTATGGATGTGCCACATTTTATTTTTTCATTCATCAGTTCATGAATAATTGGATAGCTTTCCCTTTTTGCTTATTATGAATAAGACTGCTATGAATGCTGTGTACAAGTTTCTGTGTACACATAACATTTCAATTTCTCTTAGGTACATATATAGGAGTTGAATTGCTGGGTCAAGTGGTAACTACATTTAAGCTTTTGAGGCACCAGACTATTTTGCAAAAGGGCTGAATCATTTTACATCCCCACCAGGAATGTTCAAGTTTCATTTTCTCCACATTGTTGCCAACACTTTTTATCTGTCCTTTTCATTATAATTATCTTATCAAATGTGAAGTATTATTTCAACATGGTTTTGAAATTTTATTTTCCTAATGACTAATGATACTAAACATCCTTTCATGTGCTTGTTGGGTCTTTTTAACCTTCTCTGGAGAAATATTTGTTTAGATTCTTTGCCTATTTTTGTCTTATTATTTTTGAGTTGTACATGTTCTCTGTATATTCTGAACACTAGACTTTTATCAGATATCTGATTTAAAACATTTTCTCCCAATCTGTGGATTGTATTTTCACTTTCTTGATAGTGTCCTTTTGAGAAGAAAAGTTTTAAATTTTGACTAAGTACAGTATATCTATTTTTGTGTTATTGCTTGTTCTTTGAGGGTTACAGCTAAGAAACCATTGCCCAGACTAACACCATGAAGATTTTACTCCCAAATTTCTCTAAGAATTTGATAGGATTAGCTCCTAATTGGGGTCTTAGATTGATGTAACTGTGTATGGTGTGAGGTAGGAGTCCAACTTCATATTATTGCACATGTATTGTTTAAAGACTGTTTATTCTTTCTTATTGATCTTTGCTTCCTGGTTGAAAATCAGTTAGTCACAGAATTTTCTTATTTTATAATGACTAAGTAATAGAAGAATCAAGTTATATTATGTACAGGTACAAATTCTCTATGAAGAATGTGATCATTATGTATATCTAAAATGTACCAATAAAATTAATTTAAAAAATAATATCCCATTGTGTTTATTTGTGATATTTTCATCTATCAACAAACACTGACTGTTTCTATGTCTTGGCTTTTGGGAATAATTCTGCAGTGAACGTGGTTGTACAGATATTGCCTCAACATAAGAGATTTTATGTCTTTTGGATACATATTTAGGAGAGGGATTGCTGGAACAATTATATTAAGGAATCCACACAATGTTTTCTATAATGGCTGTCATTGCCACCAACAATGTATAAGGATTGCTTCTCCACATCTTTCACCAACACTTGTCGTCTTTTGACTGTTTGACTATGGCCATTCTAACAGGTGTGGGATGATGTCTCACTGTGCTTTTGCTTTGCATTTCCCTGATGATGAGTTATGTTAAGCATCTTTTCATATACCTACTGGCCATCTTCATATCATTTTTGGAAAAATATCTATTCAAGTCCTTTGCCCACTTTTTGTGATCAACTAATCCTCAACAAAGGTGCCAAGAATATGCAATAAGGAGAAAACTGTCTCTTCAATACATTATATTGGGAAAACTGGATATTGACACCCCAAAAAAGGAAGAAAGAAATTTAATTTTTTTTTCCTTTATGTGGGTACCGGGAGTCGACCTCAGGACCTCACGGTTGCCAGCAAGCACTTGTGCTACTGAGCGATATCACTGGCCCTTTTTTTGTATGTGGGTTCTGGGAGTCGAACTCAGGACCTCGTGCTTGCCAGACAGGCTCTTATGCCGCTGAGCTATCTCACTGGCCCAGAAACTTAATTCTTATCTCACACTATACACAAAAACCAATTCAAAGTGGATCAAATACATAAACATAAAACTCATAGAAGAAAATATAGAATTAATGCTCCATAGCATTTTTCATGGAAATGAACTTTTGGATATGACACCAAACGTACCAGGCAACAAAAGCACTTATGAAAGTTTCCTACCCAAATACACCCAAATGTAGCCTAGAATATAACACAAAACTGAGGGCTATTCCAAAAAGACTTCCAATTTACATAGATTTTAAACAGAGCCCTCTGTTATAAATAGCACATAGAAACTGAGTTCCAGCATCATGTCACAATAATGAAATCAGCTTACTACAGACCTTTGGTTTAGAAATCCTCTTCTATACAGAAGATGTAAAGCACCTAACTTCAGATCACTATGCACTATGCCATTTTATCTGTTCTAATTAATCAAAACATATGACTTATTAATCTAGGATAATGAATTAATAAACTTGGGGAAGAAACTACATGTACATTATCTGGTCATATTGGCCGTATAAATCCTTGCCAGTGTGATATTCATTTAGTAATGACACCTCCCTAGAAAACCATCTGAAATTATTCCTCCTACCTCCCACAACTTCTAGCTCTACATAGAGACATTAATAGTTGATGAGTAGACCCTCTTCTTGGTTATGGTACTTGTGGACTTGGTCAAAACACAGAGATACAGGGCCAGTGAGATAGCTCAGCAGCATAAGTGCCTGCCCAGCAAGCGCGAGGTACTGAGTTCGACTCCCGGAACCCACATACAAAAAAAGGGCCAGTGATATTGCTCAGCAGCACAAGCGCTTGCTGGCAACTGTGAGGTCCTGAGGTCGACTCCCAGTACCCACATTAAAAACAAAACAAAACAAAACAAAAAAACGGAGATACGATGACATGAGCTCATTTCTCTTTTAATTTATTAAGTCACTGTTCTCCAGCAGACATTTAGGACTGCTTAGTCATCTCAATTTTGAGGACTGTATCTATTTTAATCATATCTTCTAATCCTGTAATAATCTCCACTTCTGTGGGCCACATGCTCAAAATAATCCTACAAATTGCATATTATCTTTTAGATGAGGAAACAGATTCCAACAGAGATCAATCTTAAGCTAATTCAGCAATAATTGACAATGTTTATTTTTTAAACTTAGTCCATCTGTCTTTAAATTCTTATCTTCTACATTCTTATCTATTTCCTTTCCATTCTCTAGTTATCTCAACAGAAGTGTTACCATTTTCACTTTCTTTGATAACATTGGCATCTAATTCACATTTTCTCTCTTTATCTCATTTCTTGTCATCACTACACAATGGTTCTCACCAACATCATCATCACACCATGTCACTCCATGTCAACACTTCAAATGGATTAAATCCTAGTTTCTAGGTTACTTTATATCAAGCCAGATGAAATATAGGTGAAAGTATCAGAAAACCCTGATTTCAACTTGCTTTAGCAATAAGAATGCTTGCTATCCCATGTCTGTTCTGTGTAGTGGTAGAGTGAATTCCAGGTATATCAGGGTTCCAATCCAGTTCTTTATGACTATAAATCTGTGGCTTCTTCTATGAGTGGTGGCTGCAGCAGGTGTAGATACAACATTCATACACAATGGCACTTCAGGAATGTTGTATCCCTTTATTTTGAACAAGAGAAACTTTCCAAAGAAGACCTTCCTTCGCATCACATTGCCAACAATCATTTCCCTAAATCATTTACCAGCAAGAGGAATAAAATTGCCATGAGTGGCTTAACCCAGTGCTTCTCCAAAAGTGGGCCAAATGAGGAATGGCAGCTGTCCCCTCAAGCATTTGTTATGAGACCACTACATGATATAGAGCTTGTACCAGAAATGTCACTAAAACCTCCACAGTGTTCAGATGACCCCTCTTGGTAGATTTTCTCCATAAAGGAATCAGTGAGTCAAATTATATTCCAGTGCAAGACTTTTATCTTAATATAGATTGGCATTTTGAGCATTTCTAACTGCGACTAATCACACCACATCTTCCCAAGAGCTCAGGAAAGATGCAGCATGTTTCGACAGCAGGAGGCAGGAGAGGATACCTGAAGGAAACTGGGGTTCTCCTGGGCACGAAGGAAGACAGCATATGCTACTCACATTCAGCCTTTCTCCCTCCTCCACAGCCAAGGAAAGAATTCTGTGCTCTCGCCAGGACCTCCAGTGGCTTCTAAGTCACTTGGACCATGAGGTCCTTACTGAAAATACTTAGCTCCAAGATATGATGGACTGGGCCGGTGAGACGGCTCAGCGGCTTAAGAGCCTGCCTTGCAAGCGCGAAGGCCCGAGTTCGACTCCCGGAACCCACATACGAAAAAGGGGCCGGTGATATCGCTCAGCGGCACGGGTGCCTGTTGGCGCGTGAGGTCCTGAGGTCGTCCCCCCGGTACCCACAAAAAAAAAAAAAAAAAAAAGATATGATGGACTTCTTGGTGATCCCACACCCCTACATTTTTTCATGCCTGTGGAATTAGCCTGTGCTCTGGGTAAACTTTTTGTTTCTTTTCTTCTGCCACAGATATGGAGGTATTGCCTCCCTCTTTCCAGTGCAAATTCCATCACTATGCTTTCAAGTCCCCACTTCTTTACTGATTCTTCCACTGCCTTCAAATATGCATGATTTCCTCTCTTAAAAACTGAATACAGACAACTTCAGATAATCATGTTGCTGCCTCTCCTGACCATATTCTCATTTCTTCTTTGACTGTCATATTTCTAAAGCTAGTGGTCTATTCTTATCTTCCCTTTACTTCACCATCATTAAACTTCACACCCTCTTAGAGTGTGCTTTTCATCCTCACCACACCAATAAAAATGAAATTGTAAATGCCATAAAATTTCTAATGGTCAAATACAAGTAATTTTCTACTTCTTAGGATACCATGTACTGCCTTCCCTATCCTCCCAACATCCTTAAAATCATCTGCTCTTCATCAGAGCCTGAGATTTTGCTTCTGCAAAGAAGCATATGTGGTTGATGAAGAATTATTCACAGAAGACTTGGAGAAAAGAAAAATGGAACATCTTCTGAGACTCAATGTATAAAAAACCAATGCACACAGAGTAACAATAGCCCACTTTGATTTCAATGAATTTTACCATTGATAAAGATAGTATTTTCTTTTCTATCTACCATATAACTTTATCTTATTTCTCAGATGGCTTAAAACCTAAAGAAGGAAAAGGGGCATTCTTCACTGGGCATACTTTGTGAAGTGACCTTACTATTTTAGAATATGTGTTTCTTAGCATGAGTGGAGTTTAAATTTTCCTTTTCAGAAATAGGATTCCCCATGTAAATCAATGTTGCAAGCAAATGTAGTAGCTATTTAATCTGCACATATTAGGGAGGGACCTAGGTTAAGAATATACATGTTAATTTGCCTCTGAGTAATGATTTTAATTACAAATGACTTTTACACATTAACTAGGCCTAGTAAGAGATCTTTTTGGCAATCCTTACTCTTATTTTAGCAATTAGTTAGAAATAGTCTTTGTAATTGAAAGCAATAAAATCATTTTCATGAAAAAGGGAGGACGAAGATGGATTCTATAAATCAGTTTGATATTCTCTCTCAAAACAATGAGTCATTAAGCTGTTGTTTAGGCTTTTCTAACTTACTCACTTGCTTAATTGATATTGAGCTCCCTCAATTCGCAAGTGGAAAGCAATGCAACTTGCTGTGTCACCAAAACCAAGAAACCTCGCAATTCCAATATAGCTGGTGGTACACAAAGCCAAACAAGGCCAGCTCAACTCCTCCAGTATTCCCTTGAATACAAGTCCTGGGCCAGCAATCAACATATTTTTCAGCAAGAGGAAAACTATTTCACAGTATTTTTTAATTAGCTTCTGTTTCTTAGCTCTTAACTAATAAAAGTCAATTATCAGTGAAGTAAAAATAATGACTTTAAACTCACGAGATTCACACGGGGAAAACCAGGTTAAGAGTCACTGGACCTAGTTACAAATTAACATTAAAAAAAAAAAAGAGGGGGCCAGTGAGATGGCTCAGTGGCGTACGCGCCAGCCTGGCAAGTGCGAGGGCCCGAGTTCGACTCCTGGAACCCACATACGAAAAAAGGGCCAGTGATATCACTCAGCGGCATGGGAGCCTGCTGGTGCGTGAGGTCCTGAGGTCGACCCCTGGTACCCACAAAAAAAAAAAAAAAAAATAGGTTCACAATCAGATGATCCATAGCACTAATTAATGGTGGAAAATGTAATAATCAAGGATTCATTTTGGTGCTTTATGACTAAAATTTACATGTTAATGATCATATGGAGAATTAGAATAATTGTTGGGAATAAAGACACTGTACTACAGAAGAAATAGGAAATTATCTGACTTGTGGGATTTCAAAGGCAGCTAATAGATCAGCAGGGACCATCACTGCACACTCCACTGTTCATTTCCAAATGCATCCTGCATGTCACGGCCCCAAACTGAAACACCTCTGGGGTCAAGTAGGTAATAAAAATAAATGACCCAGATCCAGGTAACTAGTTCTCTTATTTGTCCTCTTAATTGTCAGCACAACTAGCTTCATAATTTGTGGAATCCAGTGCGAAATACAAATGCAAGACTCTTTTTCATAAAGCAGGAAACAAAAGACATTAAAGGCACTAAAATATAAGCTTTTTCCTATCTTCCTGCTTTCTTTCTGTCTTACTTTCTCTCCCCCACACTCACTTGTCAAGGTGTTTTTTATTTTTATTTATTTATTTTTTTTATGTGGGTACCGGGAGTCGAACTCAGGACCTCACGCTTGCCAGGCAGGCGCTTATGCCGCTGAGCCATCTCACCAGGCCATTATTTTTTATTTAATATTGCACTTCCCAAGACACAGGATGCCCACAAGGTGAGTGCAGACCTAAATTTAAGGCTTATCATTTTGCATTGCCTTCACATCTTGAGCCAGGAGGTCTCAGATGGCCTCGCCCCAAGTCCTTTTCCCTCTCTACTCTTGTAGATGACATGTTCCTGCCAAACAATCCTGTATATCTTAGTGATGCAGTGCTCAATCTGAGCCTTAGGGTCCAGCCCACAGACACATTCATACGAGTCACTTACATCCTGTTGCAGGAACCCGGATCATCTCATCTTCTTGTTGATGCAAAGTCTGCCTGGCATTGGTACTACCTCTTCATTCTGATCCCAGGTGCAACTCCTATATGGCCCTGCATGTCATGTGACTTCCTCCTCCTCAGAATTACAAGTGTAGGTGACTAATGAACTATTGTTAAGTTCATCTCTCTAGTATTTAGGGTCACGTGTCACATTATCTCCATGACTCTTGGATGGGAATTCCTTTCTTACCAACAAGGTGAAGAGTAGGTCTCACGCAGACCCTCATGCATGCTTGTGTGTATGCCAGCAGGCGGTTCACTGACTTCTAGGATCCCCCTACCTGCTGGACCAGCACCCCATGTCCCAACCAAGGAGGAGGAAGTCAAGCCAGGCATCTTCTCTTACCATAAGCCTATCAGCCCAACTCTTGGCAGACATCCAAGCCCCAAGGATATTGCAGTCTCTAAGCCGGGATGCGGCAAGCATCCATACTGGAAGCAGATAAGAGTCCTTGCTAAGCCGCTCACCAAAGGCACCATGGAATTGCCAGGCCAGTGTAGAGATAGTCACCACCACACCTTGCTCTGAAATGCCTCAAGACATGGGTGTTAATCCCTGGCCCTCCCCACATCCATGCCTAAGCTTCTGCTAAAGGCAGAGGGTGGCAGTAGCCAGGAAAAACCTGTCTGGGGTGTGGTAGATGAGATAGAGGCAGGGAGATATTGGATACAGCACTGTTTGTGAGTCGAATCTCCAAACCCAGTGCATCCTCCTATCATGTCATCATACTTCACTTATAAAACACAAATTCAGAGATAAAATTATTCACAGTTCTAAGACAGCAATTAAAGTTCATTAAGCCCTAAGCATGAGCCCATGTTCATGAAGTGGGTTCCAGTTCCCAAACATTCAAACACACTGAGAGGCCATGCTTTTAGTTGTTCATGTGTGTGTCTGTTCAGGACACATCATTTCTGCTGTACATAGAAATCCTCTTTTATAGACTTGCTATCTCTACAAAGGTATAAAACCCAGAAAATGTTTTTACCCCAACTGAATTTAACAGCATAATAATTTATTTCAATTCAAATGAAACTTGAATGAATAAACCTGTTGAAATTTCAGTAATGTTCTTTTCGCTTTGTCCCATAGTTTCTTAATGTATGTATTTCATTTCATAAGAATGTCTTAAATTGTATCTTTTTACACAGACACAATTGATTTGCACATCAAATACCTAGGAATGTGTTTCATGTCTGTAAAGAGATTTGCTCCCTCCCTTTCTTGCTTGAAACATAGCACTACCCCAATGTACCATCCATTATTCCAGATATACATGGATGCAGGAAATACCTCATTAAGTTCCCCTTAATTCCATGCATGGAAGGAGCACTACAAACACAGTTATTAGTAGTCACTAACATCAGACTCTGCACTGAGGAGAGAGCAAGGCGTAAGAAGCACACGTCTATGTGATTGGAGCCACCATACTCAGCCCTAAAATTGCTGCCACATAGAAATCTGAGCCCAGGGTTTCCAGAGTTTTTGAATTTTCTAGAAATTCCAATAATTCAGATTCCAACAGGAGAACTAAACTTACATGCTACTGACAGACTTTTTCAAATGTTCAAATGCAGTGTTGGCCTACACTGGGAAGATCAAATGAAACACATGTGCAGGTAGGTTCAGCTGCAGGCCGCCACGTGATGGTCTGTGTTGTAGAGGAAGACAGCAGCTCTCATGACGACGCCCTGTTGATTGCTCAGTGGTGACGTGTACCAGGCCACGTGATCATTTGAACATTTGCCTCTCTCCTCCACTAGATTCTAAGCCCCCTTTTAGACCCAGTACATCTGTACCTGGCATAATGGTCAAGCACACACCAAGTGCTACAGAATTACTGTTACATTGTTTACACTCAATTAACATTTACTGGGAATCTACTACTACCCAGGCACTGACATAAACCAAATAATAATGGAATTCAGATTCTATGAATAAGTCTTTCCTTTTAAAGTCTTTTGGTTGTATCCTCAGTGAGACATCAAACTCTCTAAATTCTTAAAATCATATCTACCAGCAGCAAAGAATCAGATGTTGAGATTTTATTTTGCAGAACTGGGTCTTCTATCAAGAAATACATTAATGGGGCCGGTGAGATGGCTCAGCGGCATAAGCGCCTGCCTGGCAAGCACGAGGGCCCGAATTCAACTCCCGGAACCCACATACGAAAAAAGGGCCGATGATATCGCTCAGCGACACAGGCGCCTGCTGACGCGCGAGGTCCTGAGGTCGATCCCCGGTACCCACAAAAAAAAAAAAGAAATACATTAATGATCACCCTTGAATTTTGATGAAAACCTCCCCAACTTTTTGAGTTATGCATGTAATAAGTACATAGTATATTACATGGTAACAAAGGACTAGAGTTTATATTCATTCTCCCTGACTTTGTTTAAAGTGAAAATTCCCTGGATATACTTCATTCTACAGGATACTGACAGCTACTACACCTAAGATTGTCCAGCCACCTTCCGCCCTGCGCCATAAGACTGGGCACAAATCATTGACTATAATATATCCTTCAAAAAACATTAATTGAGAGCCTAATATGTCCCAGACATTGTGTGAGGCTGAGGGTGTTACAAGTCTGAATATACATGATTGCTCCTCTGTAACTACACTCAGGTTAAAGAAAAATCATTCTACCTTTACTGCACCTGACTTGCTTTTTGTCTTACAAATCCCTCCTTGCAGGCAGATCAGTTCCACATCACCATTCTGCTCAGTCTTTTTCTAAGACATACTCCCATCACCCTTCATGACATCATACATTATGATTTAGGTCTAAAATATCCCCCTGAATTTCATATTTTTGGAAAGTGATTGGATCATTGTGGTATGACAGCTGACTTGCTGTTAGGAAGTGGCACCTGGCTGGTGCTGGGTCACTGGAGGCCTGACGTGGAAAGGTGTATTCTCATCCCTGGATACTCCCTTCTCTGTCTCTGCTTCCAGGCTGCCATAAGTCAGGCATCTTTTCCTCCACCATGCTCCTCTGCCATCTTGTTTCTGCTTTGGAGCCAGGAGCATGGACCGAAGCCATGAGCCAAAACAAACCTTCCTTTAAGTTGTGGGTGTTGGCTGTTATAACCCAAAAATATGAAAGTGACTAAGATATCATAATATGTCAAGTTAGAGTCATCTCGGAATATGGTGCCATATTTACTCTCATGGGTGTGCTTAGGAAAATAAATTCAGAGGCCTTTATTCCATCTCACACATATCCAACAACTATTGCACCTAGGAACAATCATTCCAGAGTTGTTCCTACACTAAAATATTTTCGTTTTCCTGGATGTAGCCATCAGAGGAATCATACTGATACTTTGCAAGTCAACTACTGCCTCTAAATTAAGGACCACTCTGCATGCCTAACAATCATTAGATATCTTTATTCCTCCCACACACACTAAACTCATTCCATGTGACCTGGAAACCATCCTTATACATACATGTAGGGTATTTGGTAATCTTTACAGTAACTTGGAAACAAGTTATCTGGGGAAATCCGGGGTTTGACATCAACCCTTGTTAGAAATTCACACTGTTTATAGAGGACACAAAATCCTAATTCTCAGCCACCTTACAGGCCTTTGTCCTTGAAGATCTCACATGTGAGTCCCAGACATCACCCACAGTTCAAAGGGAACTCAATACCACCTCAGTCACTCTGTTTAACCCTGACAAACCTATTTCTATTCAATGGCAGCTATGTCATCAGGTTGGCTTGGGCATTCTGCTGGGTCATTTCTCTGTAACTCAAATAGGAGGAAAGGCACAGATCACAGGACACCAGTGCCTTATTTACCCCCAATCTTTTACTTTTGATTTCTCTCCTCAACCTGTCTTCCCCACTTCCCTCCAGGTGACTGAGTCAAAGGGTCCTTCTGAGTGACCATTTGGTCACTCAGATTTCACCCTTAGATCCTTGCCTCTGTTGACTAAGCTTCTCCTTCCCACAGCAGAATAACATTCCTTATCTAGTAGAATGTGTCCATAAGCCTTGTATTTGCTATTTGCTATTTTCTATACTGTGTCTTGGCTCTTGGTATGTTAGAATATGAGTCAACTTGACCTAATCATTTTCTCTTTCAACAAATCTTAAATTTCAATGTAGACTCAAGAAAATCTATCTGAAACGCACTGACCCCTTTGATCTCAGGGTTCCCCAAAGATACTAATGTCTTGGTTAGATAAGCTGCCCTTTGCTCAACATAATTTATGGATAATATAAATACATTCGTATATTTTTCAAATATCCCAGTCATTAGCACTCATAGAAGAAAGAGGTTTAAGTTATTTATTCTTTTCTATCTCAGAAAATGACAAAAAGAAAACAGTTTTCAGAATGAAAAACATATATAATTTGTTGCCTTCCATCTGCATCTACCTTTCTGAGGGCCAAGAGGAAGATGGAAGAGGTAGATATGGGCCATTTACCAGTCCACATACACTTTTACTCCCATCTTCACTCACTCCTTTCTCTATGTTATGCTCTTATCTTTTTGCCTGAACACCATTATTCTCACACCAGGCCAAAAGTCCATACATTTAAATTAATAATGATTAGTAAAGGCTTTTATTGTTTCTTTATCACTTATGTCATTTCTATTATATGATATTTAGTCATTTCCAGACTGTGCTGATGAATCAGACTTACGGATAATGGGTGTCTGGAATTGTATCTATACTTTCTAACATGAGGTTATGTTAAAAATAACCATTTTCATTGTTTTCACTCCAAAGTATTTTTAATGGAACTTTACAATAAGGTATAACATAGAAAACCTCTGTCTTGCCGAGAATGAAATTAAACATCTTGCCCATCGTGACTTAGCCAGTAAGTGACAAAACTATGATGCAACCTGTCTTACTTCTCTATTAACAATCTGTGATCCTAACCATGAGGATCTCTATAAATAGACCCCAGTCCATTCTTACAGTGTTATACTTGGGGCAGCAGGACAGTTTGCTTCCCACCCAGAGCCCTGGTACAACACTACAACATTTGGCTGAACACAGAGCAGCCTTTCCCGTGACTTTCTTTGTCATTACTCGCTCAGCTCACTCTCTACCATAAAGCCTATTGAAAAGGAGGATCTAGCAGAGTTCTGCCAATCCAACCTCCAGATTATGTATCAGCAGACAAAGAAGGACCTGTTCCAAAGAAGTCCCAAGCAAATAAGAGCGTGCAGGACAGAAGCTCATCTGGTACCATTTTAAGTTCAGGAATCTCAGCAAAAGGTCCCTGGACCCTTCCAGGCCATCATCCAAGGTCCACAATGGTGAGTATTTGGGATGCATTTGATGTGTTGACTTGTTTTATTTTCCCCTGTCTCATAGTGACGTTTAATGCACTGTTATTACTATTCTTATATGCTGAACATCACATAACTCCTTTCCAGAATAAGTAAAGATTAACCAGAGCAGCCTAGACTGCTCATAGCAAACTCTAGCAACTGCAAACTGAGCATTAGAATTAGGAGCCAGCAGCCCAGCCAAGCACTGTCCCTACCTTAGTGCTGAATGCCACTCGCTCTCTCGTAGACCCTTCCTTAGCTGGGGACAAGTCAGAGTCCACAGGGATAAGAATGACAGAGGCTGAGCGGGGCTCCTGGGGCTGAATCTGTCTTCCTGTCTACTGACACGTCAGTGTAGACCATTTCCTTCAGGGAGCAGGCTATCAACCCTCCTACAGGTTTCTCCGTGTCTACAAATTGCACTCATTTCTGGTCCTCGCAAGCAGCACGGAACACTGGAAAAACAGCAGGTTTGAAACTAAAGCACACTAACGATTCCTGTGATCTTGGACATTTACTTAATTTCTGAGACCACATGCTAATTCATCTATAAATTGAGCTTTTACTTTCTCCTTGTAGTGTGTTCACAAAGAGCAAATATAGAAGAACTTGGCTTTGGGTGGAGACTGGTTCACAGTAGGCGGAGAGTGTCAATCCACTCTCCCACAGCCTTTTCCTACAGCCTCACCCAACTCTGCCTAGTAGACTTGGACTTTGCAAGTTGCTATTAATTCTGATCTTTCGCACTGCTGCTTCCATGGCTGCCCAATTTCCATGTATGAAAGAATTAAAATTGGAATATATATTCACCATAAAGATATATACATATATATATATACACATATATAAATGTATATATTCATGATCTCTTTGAGCCAAATGAACTAAGTTAGACACTTTATGCATTAATGGAGAATAAGGGAAATTATGTGTTTTAATGTCCACTGAACATGCGCTAAGCATTGAGCTAGACCTTCACCTTGTAATGACGACCCTACTATTGTACTTTCAATACCCTCCCTCTTCTTATCCTCACAGCAAACCTGGAAAGCTAATTTTATAGGCCAAGGCATAGAGAAGTTAGGTAGGGTGTATCGAAAACATAACAGACTGGGAGGTCAAACCTTGATCTCATTAGGCCATAGACCTGCCCAGACAATTCTCTTCACCTAGAAATATGCTACGTGAAACTCCATCATTTTAATCAGCAGAGAGGCCTCAAATGCATTGCTATGTTAACTGATGCCTAAAGAGAAGCTCCTCAGCAAATAAAACCAGAACCACCCTGCATTTCAGGAATTCACTAGGTACATTCCTTTTAGGATATATGTCAAGAAAAGATACTGGTGCCATCAGACATAAAAATATGGAGACGGTAAGGATCACTGCCATGCACTGTTTACTGAGAGGTTCAGAAATGTAAATCTCACAGCAAATCTGCTCTTGGCAGAATTGTTTGGTTTTCTTTTTGTTGTTCATGATGAAGTTCATTTTATATCTCCAAAATGTCCTATAAGAATGATTCTCAAAACCTAATTTGGTAGGAATACATATTAATACATTCACATAAATCCTGTTAAGAAAGGGACATGTGGGGGTTTTGTGTCAAATACACATCCATGTGCTAGTTGGAATGTAAAAGAACTACCAGCTTCATCATCAAAATGGTGAAAGATCCACTCACCCCTTCGTGTGTGTGGGCAATGAATTTGGAGAGGGCCAAAACAGCAAGAAGGTAGGTTGTCCTCAGATTCTAGAGACAGGCAATGCTTTGAGTTTGTGATTCAAATTGGGATGGTGGGCCAGAAAGACGAAGAGATTGGGTGAGACCAATACCAATTCTGGGAAGCCACAAGAGCTGCCAAGCAAGAAGGGTCAGAAGGCAATAACCAAAGTACCTAGAGACAAACCAGGGGAGGAAAATCTCTCTTCAGACTGCATCTCTCAGCTGGAGCACTGCTTACCAGTGACTTCTAAAGGTGCTATCTCCAACATGACATTCTGAAAGTTATATTGTGTGACACTCTTGATTGTCAACCTCATTGGCTTGAGAGATCCCCAGGAGATTGATAAAGCAGACTTCCGGATATGTCTGGGTGGGTCAAGAGGAGGTTACTTTGGGGACCCTATCTTGTCCATGGCTCCTTCTTCTCTGGCTCCTCCCCCATCTCTCTGCTTCCTGGCTGCCATGAGGTGAGCAGCTTTCTTCCACCAGACTCTTCCACCACGATGCTTCTGCCTTGGAGCCAGCCAGCTACAGTCTGAAATGTCTGAAATCATGGGCCAAAATAAACCTCTCTTCCTTTAGTTGTCTAGCCTCTTGTCCCAGCAATGGGAAAGTTGACCAACACATTGTTTTAGGCATGTAACCTCTGGATACACTGTGAACAAGGTAACTGAATTAGCATCCTCTGGAAAGCATTGTCCAGAAATTGGCCCCTCCATTGCCCCTCACTCCAGGATTCATTGGATTTGGTTTTCTGGGATCTATTAAATTTATCTACCATGCATCTTTGGAATCCCTGTTCTTCTTTCTTTCTTTCTTTCTTTCTTTTTTAATGTGGGTACCGGGAGTCGACCTCAGGACCTCACGCTTGCCAGCGAGCACTTGTGCCACTGAGCGATATCACCGGCCCCTGCTCTTCTTTCTTTCTGCCATGGTTCTTATCACATCTTGCCCAAAAGACTGTTTTCTTATGACCAAAAATTCTCCTTTTGTCCTTGTTTACACTCACCCAAAACCTCCAGTTCTAATCATATTATTCTCTTTACAAACTTATAACATAAAATCTACAGTCTCTTTCTAGTATTGAGATACTGCTGCTGTTAATGAGATGCCACATGCCTGGCATTGCTGCAGTACCAGGAAAATAAAGAAAAGGGCAGATTTTCTTCCCCCAAAAGCTCACCATGTTTTAGAGAATGAAATTGTGCATCATCTCCTGCCATCCACCCCTGTTCATATTATATTCCTGCCACTGCATATCAACCCATCCTTTCTAACCCCTTTTCCCTCTACCATTCCTCTGCCTGGAAAACTCCTATTCATCCTTCAATAGCAAGCTCATTTATTACCTTGTACATAAATTTTTTCTCAGTTCTCTAAACAGAGTTTGTTCTGTGTGTGTGTGTGTGTGTGTGTGTGTGTGTTCATGGAACACTTGACATTTCTCTTTATATCGCACTGATTATATTAACTGTAAATATTTGCTTAAAAATCTTTCTCTCCCACTACCTTTCATCTATTTCTAAAGTGCAAGAACCTTATTCTGTCCACATTTCCATTGCTCAAGAACTAGCAGAGTGTTAAAACACATTGGGCACTAAAAAGACATGACTTGAAAAATTAATTTGTTAATTCATGCAAGAACGTGGGCAAGATTTGGGAAGTCAGACTGAACTTTGACACAAAACAACCACACAGATGAAAAACATCTGTGTTTCACTTAGGGTACTGAATACTGCAGATGGAATGCTAGGAGAAACACCCAGAATGGTTGGGGGAGCTGTGAGGAACTCAGTTTCAAGAATGTAACAATCTTATTTTTAAATGACTTGAAAGGAATCTGTCCATCACAGGAATAATTTATTCAAAATATATTCAAATCATATTTCTGAGTTTTATAAGCAAGATCATCTATTCCTATCTCTTTAATCCCTTCATTAGCCTAGTGTTAAATTAATTTTATTAGATGGCTTTTTCTCACCTAATTAAAGGCATATTTCAGGGAAGCAGGAGATGGTTCAAGCTCTGCTTCATCTACCAAACTACTCATGAGCATCCCCGACAACAGGTCTTTGGTACCAGAGACAGAGGAAAAATCAGTAACTGACAGAATCTGAGGCACTGATCACATCAGACTGAGGAGTTGAGACAAAGCCACAGAATTCAATATCGCATTAACTTTCCTTGTGCTGAAAGGGAGAGATATTCTAAAATAGGTTCTGCTTAGAAATGTGGAAAAGATTTTAAGGTAATTTAACCTAACCCAACCTTAGCTCTCTTGACATTTTGGATTGGATAGTTTTCCACCCTGGGGACTGGAGGGTGTTTAGCACCATCCCTGGCCTCTACCCAATAGATGCCTACAGCAATCCCATTGTGGTAACCAAAGATGTCTCTGCCCATTTTCAAACATCAAAAGGGGCTGGGGGTGGGACAAAATGGACCTCTGTTTGGGAATCACTGACCTAACCCTCAGATAAAAATTCCTATAACTCCATTAAGGAAAGCCACGTTCAAATGTTTTGATAATGACAAAATGCAGAATAATGCCAAATTCATACAGAGACAAAAGATGGTGCTCACATGATGCTAGAGAGGGAATCCTGGACCCCACTGAAGGAGACAGAGCAGCCTCTGCCAGACCCTCGGCAGAGGGTTATTTAGGGTGAGAAGTCGGCAAGTTGCCCTGCCAGCAGCCTTCTGTTGCCTTGATGTTTCTGGAATACATGTTGCTGCTTGCCTCGCAGCCAAGTCAGAAGCAAATACCATGATGAGTTCTGTTTTAAATATACAGCAAAATTCAAAGGAATGTTGCTTCCTGAAAAAGCAGACTGCAAGAATCACTAATGTACAAAGGAGAGCCTTCTCGTACCCTGCTGAGGGCTCAGCCTCCCTTCATCCTCTTCACCTGAGATCAGTGGAAATCAGACAAAAGTCCAAATTAATAGTAATTCAACAGAAAAAAGGATTTTATAATCTTTTCAGACCTTAATTTTTTCACTTCAAAAAAGATACCATAAAAATTTTATAAAGATTTATACAAATTAAATGCAACATTGTAACCAAAGGCATTAGTTGGCACATGGTACCAATGACTGGATGAACGATTTAAATATATTTTTCCAGTCAGTTTCTCTGCTGTCCTATGAGAACTAAGATTAAAATTTGCTTTCATCTCCTGTTGCCTACTGAACAACCAAAAGAGTAAAGAAGAGAAAAATTTAAAGAATTAAAAATCTAATCATATATGAATATGTGTATTAATATATGTGGTTATTGAACTATGAAGCTTCAAGATAACACAAAAGATATTAAACAAATGTTTAACTTCACAACATTTAACAAGTGTTGATCTGTATGTTGGTGGTTGGCATCTTGATATTTCATCTTCTAAAATTATTTAGCTCATAGGTTGTATACTACCTTAAAGAATGGCAATTTTATATTTTATCTATTAATATCCTAGTCCCAAACCCATGGTAAAGCGTACATATGTTATAAGATTTATGAAATAAAATTATAAAATCAGAACCAAAAGAATGAAGACAGATCAAATACAGCAGTCAAATGGACTGCCTTTTTTCTTTCTTTCTCATTTTAGAACAATGAAAAAGTACCTAACTTTAGAGAATCAGTGCAGACTTATGTAAAACATTTGTAAAATATGAAAAGCATCAGTAGAGAAACAAAAGTAATCTGTCAGCCTAGACATCATTGGTATTATTTTAAAGATCATAATTCAATGAACAGTAGTTTTAAACATGCAATATCACAAATTCCCTTCCACCAAATACTGGCAGTCATCAAACATACAGAAAACACATCCAAACTAGGTCTAGAAAAAGCAACTCTGAATGCAAAGAACATCAAATAAAAATAATAGTGCTTAAAAGCTTTCTGTTTTTTTGAAGCCACAGCAGGCACTCAGCCAAGTCTTGCACATAGGTCTTTTTTTTTTTTTTTTTTGTGGGTACCGGGGGTCGAACTCAGGACTTCACGCTTGCCAGGCAGGTGCTTGTGCCACTGAGCCATCTCACCGGCCCGCACATAGGTCTTTTGATGTTTTATGTGTTGTACCAGGATCTTATCCCTTGTGGCAGTTTTTATTATTCCAGTGTTACAGATGAGGACACTGCAGCTGAAAGATAGTAAGTAACTTACTCGAGCTCACACCTGCTAGTGGAGCCAGGATTGGAACCCAGACACTCTGACTCCAGAGTCCGTGGTCCCACCCATCAGGAGCTATGCCTCAGTAGAGGTGGATAATGCATAAGAAGAGGCTCGGAATTTCTCTTGTGCCCCAGTTAGTGCCAAAACAATGACTTAGGCCAGTTGCTATGGTTCACGTATAGTTTATGTGCATCTCCCAAGGGTTCATGTGATGGAAGCTTGGTCCCCAGTAGAGCAATGTTGGTAGATGGACTTTTCAGGGGTGGGACTTAGTGCAAGGTAGTGAGTCATTAGGTGCTGTCTTCAATATACTTCTCACAAGACCCTTGTTAGCGCCCAGGAGAGAGTTGATATAAAACAATGAGTCTGGCCCCTCCCAATCACTAGCTTCCTGTCTTACCATGTGATGCCTCCCTCTTGCACCTGCTTTTGCCATGATGGCATACACCACAAGGTGACACAGCAAGGGGGCCCTCACCAAAGCCAGTGCCATGCTTTTAGAATATCAGCCTCTAAAACTATGAGCTAAATGATAAGCCTCTTTTCTTTATAAGTTACCCAGCCTTGGGTATTGTGGTATAGTAGCAAAAAATGGACAAATATGTCTGTCCTGTGAAAGCCTATGACTACTTAACGATCATGCTCATTTCAATATCTGGCAGACTAGCCTCAGGCTGGATCCAGACAGTGAAAATGCACGTCATGAAAACCGGCTTTGCCACAGAGAAGCACATCATTCTCATAGGTAAGTTAGGAAACAGAAAAATCAACATAGCCTTGTTTTCCTGAAAGAATCTTCTTAGCTGGGAATTTCTAAATGGGTCTATCTCATAGATAAACTTCAGGAAGTATATGAACACTTTATTCTTATACACTGAATTTTGCATGCAACAGGGTTCCAAGTTTTTGGCAAGAGAAAACTAAGAAGTACTACTCTAAACCAAAAGAAAGATGTGGATCTATTAAATCCTGACTTATAATGTCAGGATCCAATGGAATTTGATTTTGAGGTACTATAATTTCCATAGCCAACCCCTAAAGAGCAGCAATACCAATACTGCTACATATTGTACACCAATACATATCAATATGTCACATTCAAAGATGATCAAACCCGAGGGGCAAATCTCTCAAATTCTAAGATTCAACTGATACTTTTATTACAGCAAACTTTAGACAAGTAGCAGGCCCCACGACAGTATGACAGGTATAGAAATTCAAATATAAATTAACGTAGAACGCCTGCCTTCATAGCTTCTTATGGACAATTATATGCTAATAGTAAGAGTAAAATAATATAGAATGACAAAGATTAGTAGAAAAGTACGTGCAACATTATAAGAGATCAGAACATGGTGGAATGATTAAATATTCATGCCACAAAAGCATGAAAATGTACAAAAACAAAACGAGTCCTGCGGGGGCCGGTGAGATGGCTCAGCGGCTTAAGCGCCTGCCTGGCAAGTGCGAGGGCCCGAGTTCGACTCCTGGAACCCACATACGAAAAAAGGGGCCGGTGATATCGCTCAGCGGCACGGGCGCCTGCTGGCGCTCGAGGTCCTGAGGTCGACCCCCCGGTACCTACAAAAAAAAAAAAAAAAAAACGAGTCCTGCAGATGGAAAGAAGCTTGTCAAGAAACAGTATAGTGTGGTCTGAGATGGCCAGGGACAAACAGTCCTGCTTTCCTAGAAAATAAATATATGGGAAGGAGAGGCCAGACATTGGTACATGGGCTAAAGCAAAGATGCAAGAAACCCACTGAATCATTTTTGGAAATATCCTGTAGATAATAATGAGCAGCAGTAGAGAGCACAATGTCGAGAATAAAAGACGAACCTGAGTTAGAATGAGCACTATGAAAGCAGAAGAGAGCTTCCACTGGGGACAGAAGAATAAAAGAACAGAAAGACCTATTCGGATGCCTTGTTACCATCATCCAAAAGAGGGATGAGACTCGATGCACAACAGGTAAACCAGTAGGGTGCCCTGGGAGTAGCTGGAAGAAAGTAATTAGGGAGAAAATGTGTACCTCACCAGGGCTGGAGGAGAAGTGCCCCAAATACCTCCAACCTTTGCAAGTATTTATAGGTCTTACACATGTCTTGTTTAAAATGGGACAACAAGATATTGATTCCAGTAAAAGACTTGTATGTCACAACATTGTACAAGGGTACAAATACTCAGGGGCATCAACACTCTGGTAAGCACTGCACTGAATATTTTGCACATTCTGCATGAGGAATGTGTACCAGGAGCTCGTTGGTGTCCTTGCCCACTACTAAGGCTGGCCACCCCCTTCATACATGGCTTGGCCTTAGGAACTCATCAAGAACAGCCTTGTATGGCTTTGGTTGTCTTACCCAGCAGCAAAATGAATCACTCTTTTTATGACATTAGCCCTACAAATCAATTCCCTGAATTAAAATGGGCCCTGTTTGAACAAAGCACAAGCCAAAGGTTTCAGGCCACTTTTCCTCCCACCAGTTTGCACAGATCAAAAACTACTCCATGGTTTCTCAAGAGAACAGTTCAGAGTCCCCCCAGCTCAGCATGACCCTGGGATTGAATGAGGCCAGACCGCCTCTCGGGGACAGCTATGATGCTCCTGAAATGTCAGAGGCAACACTGTGAGCCTCTGAACCTCGGCCCTCTTTGTGCTGGGGATATTGATTTCAGACACTGTTACAGAGCAAAACTGAAAGTGTGCATTTGCAGCTTGTCAGACACCCGGGCCAGCCTTTCACAAGGGACTTTGCACGGTAGCCTCATGTCTGGTGCCTTTGAAAGCAGAGCCAGGCCTTCCGAAGCTTGTTTCTTCTCTCCCTGAGATTCGATCGATGACACAGCCAGGCAACGTTTTCATTATTTTGACAAGAGTACTTAGAGTGCTCAGGCCAGGAGAAAATGAAATCCCTGTGGTCATGGGGGTGCAGCATAAAAATGTCAACGTGCTCTAACAACTCCGTCTTTGGTACTATTTTGGGATCTGCTATCCTTTTGGAAAGTCTATATTTATTCAAAAAGTGAGTATTGCAAATTATGGTAGGCTGTGGGGCACACAAGGGTGAAAGACGAGAAAAGTAGCTCCCAGCCTCTAAGAAACTTGCCACATAGAAAGAAAGACCGATATGGATGCAAATGCTAAGGAAAGGAATCGGAGAGGGTGAGGAAATAAGAAACAGGATGCAATCTGAGCCGCACTGGTGCTGGGGTAAGGAAGGATTTTCAGTATGGTCCCAGATGCATCACAAAAGGGAGAGGATATTAGGATCAGAAGCTGCTGTTCTGCTGCCGGATTAACGGTGAAATGCTAAGGTGTCAGTGAGAGAGAAAGCCTAGAATGTCAAACTCATTATCAGATAGGTCATCTAGCTGAATATTTTCCCCACAGATTAAAACCAAATGACTTTGAATGACTAGATGAATCCTGGGGTCTCAAATTTTAGCACATTAAGGTTCAGTTTTACAAGCTATCTTTCTGTGAAAATATGCATGATGTAAAAATCATACAAATAGGAACGTGGGCCCTGGGCAGACTGTCTGATAAGGAAAGTGACCTTGAGGTTTCTCTCTTCAACCTCAGAGAACCACAGGAAGAAAAAGCAAAACTAATGGTGGAAATAAAGTAAGATAGGTGTTTAAAATGTCTAAAATGCTATTTATTTTTAATGATCTCGGATGCCAGAAACCCAAGGAAGGAAGATCAGGTTTAAAAATAACCGGTGGGCCTCTACATGGTACCATATTTCACAAAGCTTAGAAACTTCGCCGTATCAACTGTCATATCTGCAGTACATTAGGGACCCCAATGCTTGGGGTGAGTCAGGGACAAAGAGAAGAAATGTATAGGAAAAGGCATATAATAAAAGATGGCTAAACATAAGCTCAATCCATCAATAGTCAGAGCCCAAGGTCAATCTACGTCTTTGCAGGAGACTCTCGGGCCACATCGTCATGAGTTCTCGTCATCCAGTCATGAAACTTTACAACACTAATGTTTGCCAGGAGCTGAGTTGGGAGGTTGAGATTCTCACCTGGTAAATCATGCTAGAAATGTCTTTTGATCTAGAATTATGGATAACCCATCTCACTTTTGTTTCAAAACTTAAAAATATGTGATAGTCATCCTTTTTCCCTTTCACTCTCATTTACTGAGTCTGTAAGCTGTTCACCCAATAAAGATTTAAACATGTAATCTATACTAGGCATTTTTCTAGATTTGAGGATACCAAAATGAATTAAAAAGCACAGGTCATATAGATATACAAATAAAGCGCAAAATAGAAGACAGATAAATAGGAAGTAGGGAGAAGTTCAAATACTTGCCCAAATTACGTATTCTGTGGTTTTAAAAATATTTCAATATATATACTAATTTGTTTCATTTACACTAAAATTTGATCTTAGTTCGTTGAAAAGAAAGTTTGTGTTATTATCTGTGTTTTTTGTGAGAATCTTTTTGATTTATGTCTTGAACTCAGTAACTGCTTTGAAGGTAATGAAACAGTGTAATAACTATTGTTATTCTCTTATTTGATTATGAAAATATGTTTTCTTTTTTCATAAAATAAAAAGAAAAAATACAGTTTAATCATTTCCAGTAATTCTGATCAAATGTGATCAATACAGTAATAATTACACAAACAACAGTAATAATTACACAAAATGCTATGAAAGGCACCAGCAGGGAGAAGGGAAGAGATTTTTTTTAAAAGGATATTAACCTTTGATCTGAGCCAAATACGCATCAGAGTTTCTCCAAGCCAAAGAAAGTAGACGCTGGGTCTCCAACTGCCATCTGCTGAGAAATGGTGCTTCAAAGGGCCAGGCAGGAGTGAGGGGCTGGTTCTGTGTCCTCAGGGTGGTGTGCTTTGTGCAGATACCTGACGTCACAGTACAAACTAAGGCACCGACAGGAAGATGTTGGCAGCTCTGCCAAGGAGTTTCAATTGAATTCATTTAACAACAGGACTTTCAGAAAACTCCATCCCTATTTTATCAAGCCAGGTCCAGAAAATGAAAGTAAATTGACCCAGAGCAAGTCTGTCAACAGCAAATAGCCACCTCCTCTTCCTTAAAGTATGAGGCCCTGCTGTCCCAAATGGACATAGAAGCATTTAGACTACGGGGACACACAGCGCCTCCCTATAATGCCATATCTAAGTTTCATTTCTCACTCTCCATGCATTTATTCAACAATTTCACATCTGTGCCTGTCTAATGCCAGGGGCTGTGTTAGGTCCTTGAAGTATAATTATAATGAAAAGAGGTATAAAGAGCTTGCAGTAGAGTTGAGAGGACTAATAGTACAGTAAAGCACAGGGCAGCCCAGAATCTCCATTGCAGCAATCTGGCCTGGGAAGGCAGAGTCCGCTCCTTAGAAGTGAAAGGCAACTACAGGTGCCCTCTGGTGTCTCGCTGGCCAAGGCCACTTCCGTGCAAGCCAAGCAAGACTGATAGCTATTACGGCTGCTAGGGGACGGGGGGTGACCGCATCTCCCAGAGACGAGCCTTCCTGCCTCCGCACTCTGACAGGAAGCAAGGCGAGTCCTTCTGCTGGTGACAAAGCTAACGCCACAGTTACCCCTTTTCCCTGTCAATGCAGAGAGACCCTTGAACCTTGTTCATAAAACTCTAATTGGAAAGGAAAACAAATACCTTCCATCCAAAGGAAATCACAAGGTTGCGACTGACTCCATCACTTTTGTCAGTAGATGGGAAATTCAAGTGCAACCCGTGTATAATTATCTGTCATGTCTCAAATACAAAATTACAGCTTTTGCAAGTAAGACACATTCCACACACAACTACTAGTAGTGTGAAATGGATAGTTGGAAAACGGGTTTCATAAATACAATGGATAAGTAGTAGCAGAGGTTTTTTTATAACCATTAATTTTATACGGCATAATGATATAAATACAATAAATCCATAATCATCTTTAGGATAGGATTTTTGTATTAGATCTGTTTTCATATGATCACAAAATATCTCCCATCATCACAAATTCAATTTCAGCTTACTAGGGATCCAGCAAGAACACCAGACTAAGAATCAGGAAATGTGCATTATTTCTTAGATTCTGTCACAAGTAGAGGACCATGAGATGGAGGGAGGGGGAAGAGAGGGGAGGAGAAAAGGATGTAAAATAATTAAGCTGTGTTATGTATGTGTACCAACTCCCTATGATGAATGCAATCATTATGTACAGCAGACACATACTAACAAAAATAAAAATTTAAACAATGGAGTATGTCCCAAACTACTTTTGGGGGACAAGTTGACTAATCCCTAATTAATATTCTCATCTGTAAAACATGAACAGTGCCACCTACTCCATTGAACTCCCAAGCACCAAAGCACTAAATTTGGAGTTAAGAGGTTCAGCTTGATCTTGGTTTTGCCAACTGACTGGCAAAAGATTTGGGGCAAATCACATAAACTCAGTGAGACCAAGCTAATTCACCACTGCAGGGAGCCTAATTCCATCTACTTCATGAATTTGTCCTGAGAGTCAAAAAGAATAAGCCAAGGTGTTTTATAAATCATAACTAATAATGGTAGTATAAAGTATCATTGAAGATCAGATAAGATTACAAATAAAATCTTAGAACTCTAGTGCTTTGAAAAGCACATAATACTTCGGAGTGATGTTGAGTTTCTTATGCAGCCAACCATGCTTTGTGAATTTTTGCATAATCGAGCTTCAACCTCATGGACTTTTAGGGCTTCTTCCCCATCAGTTGGGGGAAGATCCTGAGTAACGCCATTTCCCTGCACTGAACAAGCCTTAGGAAGACTGGATGACATCGAGACTCGGTGACTGAGCAGATGGATGCCCCAGCGCTGCTCATGGGCTGGGAAAGTGGGGATGGCAGAATGAGGTGTCCCTTCTTCTCCAGGAATTCTAAGGCTTCATAGCCAAAAGGGGTTCATGTGATCTTCCCCCTGCTACAGACAAGCAAGCTGAGGGCGTAGGCCAAGACTTGTTCAACAAGAACAAGTAGAGCCTTTCTACATTCATAACACATGAGATTGAACTTTACAATGGTTTTTGGTGAATCTTCACTTTCCAAACCCAGTTCACTCCTATCTCTCCCTCCCTCAACCTTTCAGATATTCTGGTACACTCAGCCTTCTCCGAAGTGACCCACTGATCCACAGCACACTGCCAAGAAGAGAGACCCCATGGCATCCCAGCATCCCCAGATGTCCCCGGTGCACCAGCCAGCTTGACCAGAAGCAGTGGAAATGGTTCTGGCACATCCCGCATGGTCTTTGGTTTGGAGCAATGTATGTGCGTGACATCTGCTGCACCTCGTGCTATCCCAAAGCATGGGGGCAGGGTGTAGAGTTCACAGATAAAGTCCCCAAGGTGACTTCTATAGCTCAGCTATAGTAGTTCCCTTTTTAAAGGTTTACATCTTTAGACTAGCACTTTCTAGCCTAATCTTCATTCAAAAAAAAAAAAAAAAAAAAAAAAAGGAGGAAAGGAAGGAAGAAGGAAAGGAAAGGGAGGAAAGATAGAAAGAGGGAAAGGAATTGACACAAATACATTAATCATTTGCAAGTGAAATCTACAGCTCATTTTGGGAAATCTCCCATGAGAATGTTGCTTAATTTCATTGAAAGGGAGAAGAAAGAGTGACATTTCAGTTCAGCCCCCAGGCACCCAGAGGGCCAAAAAGCAAGAACCCCAGAAGAACATCTGGTTGGCGAACACAAAGGAACATGCCACCTGCAAACCCCTTATGTGTTTACCTGGGAACTGGTTGTCCATTATCCACACAAAATATGTTTTGGGGCTGGGAATGGGTCATTCATGCCAAGAAAGTGTGGAGCGATAACACAGCCTGTTTACCTTGGAATGCTCCTGTCCTAGTATGGGCGGCTCATGGAGCCAAGCAGCGGTGGGACATTTCCCCGCCTAAGCGCCTCTTTGCTGAAATCTCTACAAGTTTGGAGCTGGAGACTAGGAAAAGGGCGTTGGAGAATGAGAGCATGGAGAAAGACTGCTGGCCTTTGGGATATGGTTATGATATTATTTATTCCTCCGTGATGACTTTCTGGCTGGGTTTTTTCATTTCTTCGCCTCTGGAAGGAGTTGCATGTATCAAAAACAACACCAAAACAAGCCACTTAAACACCCACACTTACAGGAAACTTTACCCGGGGGACTCACAGTTCTTCTAAAGGAACAAGAAAGCCTGCCATGTGCAACTCTGCCCTTGGCAGCTGTGGTTGTCAGCCTCCAGCACAATTTTTTGTGTCCTCTTTGAAGCACTCTTGGCTGAGAACAGAGCATCCCCAAAGAGACCCAGCTGCAGGCTGTGTGGTGGTGTCTGTGGCAGAAGAGGTCCTGCCACAAGTGAAACTTTCTCACTGTTGAGGAAAAGGGGCAAAGCCAACACCACCCCATCACCACCAGTCAAAACTGCAGCAAGAGCCTGTTGGCACCACTGGCTCTGGGACGACATAGAGACTGCACTGAAAAAGTGAGAAGAGATATACTGAAAAACAGCAGAATTCGTATATTTACTTAAGTCCCAACTTCAAGCCAGTCTCAAGGAGTAGCACTTTACATGCCTTTTCTCATATAATTCTCATAACCACCCGCATCTCCTTATTTTACAGGCTAGAAAAAGAAGGAACACTCCCAAGGTCAAGTTTCTTAGCCAAATGGCAAAGCTGGGCTTTCAAGACAGCTCTGTTTATCCCTTTTCTATGATACCATGCAGTTTGCAAAGAGAAAGTTGACAGGTTCTCCTACTCCTGCTGTCTCAGAGATATTCAGGGTAGTGTTGGGTTGCTTATCTGTTTTGAATGACTGAGCCTGGTCTCCATCATTTCCCTTGAGCTGCCTCATCTTGCCCCAGAACAGGAGGAAATTTAGGGAATCTTGGACAGTATGCTGGACTCCCACAGGAAAGAGCTCAGGCAGTCTTGCTTCTCTGCCTCTGGTCTATGGTCCCTGGTTTACACTTGCTTCACAGGAGAGAGCTGGAATGTGGGGTGCGATGGATGTTTGCTGTATTGTTTAAGGCTATGTGACTTCATTCTGGAAATTAAGGGGAACAGACCAATGAAGACAGAGGGAATAAAGCAGAGTGACATGTTGTAAACACAGATAAAGCAAGGGGAGCACATACTGTACATGTGGGCTGGGGGGAGATGGGAAGGATAGAAGGGCCCAAGAACACCAAATACTGAAAACCACATTGTATGTACCTGAGGCCCTCAGAATTCACCAATGCCCTCATTGGGAATACACATTTTAGCTCTACCTATCTTCTGCCTTAAAAACACAGATAAAAGCCAGCAGGCTAACTAATGAGCTCCAGCTCACTGGAGCTGTGACAGCTATGACCAGGCATAGCTGTCTCCAGTCCTCACAAAAACTAACTTGTGTATCTGCCTTGGGCAACTCCCACCTGTCAGCTGCCTTGTTATTCACTCACCTTCTTCATCGTGCTAGCAGAGAAGGCTGGTGTGGGAAGGAAGGAGGAGGCAGGGGAGAAGGAGAGGAGAGGACAGGAGAGGCAATGAACATTGCCTCGTGCAGAAGTCAGAAAATGTGGTTCTACACCTGCTGTACCCAGCCTTAGGTATGTTAATCCTCATCTCATTCTTCTTGCTTCTCACTCACTTTTAAATCAGTTTTTTAAACCTTGTGATTGAACAGCTCAGTTTGGCATTTGAGTCTTTGTGTTCCCTGTCTTCTGCAGTGTCTTGCTTGATAATGCACTGGAGGGAAACTTTACATCAACATGATTTCCCATCAAACATGACCTCCAACATTCAGCCTCCCTTTACCATGTTGTGATTCTTGATCCTCAGAGGAGAGCAAATCCTGATGGAATAATTCCCTGGCAAAGAAAACCAAATAAGCCAGAAAAGATCAAGTGATTTTTAATTTTTAATTTATAATACTTATAAATTACTTCATGTAATTGGAATTTGTATTCATCTCTTCAGTGTGCCTTGGACTTAGCCTGTCAGTCCACACTTTCACCATTGTCAAAGCTGTTTCACCCTGTGGACACTTTGTAAGCATCACTTTGTAAGCATCACTTCATAATCTTTTGGGTTTCTCAGAACAGATGTTATTATTCCTGCCTTACAAATGAATAAACAGTGCTCAGGCAAATAGCATAAATTGCCTATGGATAGATTGCTACTAAAAGGTGAGTCCACACCCAGCATACTAAACCAATATACTTTCCATTATACCACATATATATTGAAATGTATGCATCTCTATCCACATGTGGTAGGGATTGAAAGAGAAAAGATAAAGATAGGTACAGAGGGAGAAACAGAGAGAGAGAAATGAGTTGGATGGTAATGGGAGATATAATACATTTTTTACATATGAAGTATATATACTACACTTGTTGAAGCCCTCTTGGGCATCCAGCAATGTGATATGTGTTTTATGCACAATATCTCTTAGCACAATATAAGTGCTAAGAGATACTATCATTCTCATTTCATCATTGGTGAAAAGGAGACTTGGAAATGTTCCTTCAGTAAGATTCCTGATGGCAAGGAGAAAACCCAAAGACCTACTTTCTGAGACGCAACCATCATAACTATCATCACCCCTACTAAGAATCTATGAACTTTTTGAGTATTTGTATGCAGTGGGCAGTGTTAAGCATTCCGTATGCACCATCTTTACTTTCCTCATAACAATCCTCAGAAAGTTCCTGCGACAAAATACCTCTTTCCCAAAGAACAAAATGTTTGCATGTACGACAATAAAGGCAGGGGACTTGACAGTTGCAAATATGCAATGGAGACCAACCAAAATGCCCCAGTGAGACAGGGGTGGTCTTTCACCTTTGATGCTCCCCTCCAGTCCTTTCTAAATTGGGATGTGAAGGGGAGACTCTGACCCCAGTGATAAGAACCATTCTTCACAGAATGACTTGGGAGACAGAGGGGATGTGATTGAGAGGCCAAAGGGAATGTGTGGGCCTTAGTTGAATTCTGGTCCTTATAAGCCATACAGAAGGTGACTGACTATGGACCGAGGATTAGATGATATGAACAACATATCACTGGATTTTTATCTTGTAAGGTGTGGTAATGTTATTGTGAATATATAATAACTTGTCCTTAACTTTTAGTGATGTACACATACAAATAGAACTATTTAGAAAGGAAGTTCGTGATTTCTTAGATTTGTTCTAACTTTAGCTGAAAAAGGTGAAAATATGCAGAAAATGTGAATACACATACACTCTAGTTGATGGACACATGCTTGTCTATTATAATACTTGTACTCTACTATTCTTCTTTTATGTATTTGAAGTTTTTTGTAACAAAACAGGACAAAAACGCATGCTGGTGGCTGGAGAGAATTGGAAGGAAGAGTGGAGAGGCAAGGGGGGAAGCAGGACTGAAGGCAGTTAAAAAGGCAAGGGAGGGATAAAGACAAGAAATGAGCTGCCTCGGATGGACAGGCTGAGTCCTGGCAGAGCCGGGGAATGAGAAGGATAAAAGTGGAGCTTTAGCCCCCTGACTCTTTGGAGTGGAGTTGGTCAAAATAAAAAATAAAGATGGTTCAATTAGAATCCAAATCAGAGTGAATTGGGAAATAGAAGACTAAGCAACTATTCACCATGCAAGTCGTGTATTCGTCATTTCATTAAAACTTACTATCATCCCATGGGGCACCTTATGCCTAATCACAGTGAGAACACCGAGGCCTAGAGAGCCAGAGACACTGCCTCAGTCCCTGCAGAATGAGGATGAAGGAGAAGTCAAGGGAAGCCTGTCGGGCAGGGGCTGGGCTCCAGTGGAACTTCTCTGAAAGCATTATTTTCACATTAGTCTTCACTTGAAGATAGGCCTATAACTTAAATAGATATGAAAATTAAGAGTTCAAAAAACTAAAGATGAATGTATTAGTTTGAAAGACTTAAGCTGAAGGTTCCTGCAAAGAAAAAGGAGAATCACAGGTGACAATGCCTGAAAAGATGCTCTGTAAATTTTCTAAACTCATGTCAACCTCAACCTCACTGCAGTTACCTCCAAGATTTCACACACAGCTGCATGAAGTTTCTACCCAGAAACTCCCACACCAGTCATTTGCTTATGAATCTGAAATTACTGGGGGGCCAGAAAAGAAATGAGAGTTTAACTGGGCAAGGGTACAACTTGGGGTGCGGTCTTTGAGGAAGATATTAACCCAAAAGGCAACTGCACTGGAACATTAGCCCCCAACAAGGGTGGCCTTCCAGCCACGTGCAAAAGTGACCTTTTAACTGGAGGTGTGTCCCTGCTTTCCCTCTCCACAAGGGATAGTATCATGCCTATTCCTCTAGCCAGATGCTGGGTACTAAGGCTCCTGCTGTGAATTCTCAGTGAATGTGATTAACAATCCATCTGCCACAACTGCGGAGCAAGAAACTTTGTAACTTAAAAAATATAACAATAAGGCCGGGCTTATGTTTTGGCTGAAGCCCTTGCTCCCTGTGTGTCCTTGGGCTAATCAGGTGACCTAATTGTGCTTGATAAGTCAAACCAGCTGGCAAGTTGAGCCAGAAGTGAGGACCTCACTGAGAAAACAGATGCTAGGGCTGAGCCAAACTTTGTTCCTTTTTTTGTAAATAAATTGGGAGTTCAAGGACAGACGGGAATGTTAAGTTGTTTTGAATATTCAAGAGCAGCTCCAAGCTGACAAGTAGAGTGTTTACTGGGACCTCTTTCCATCATGCACACTGGAGGTGAGTTTTCTCTGCTCATCCTGGCTGCCCTCTGCAGAGACTGCAAAATTGGACCACATTCTGGAACCAGATCTGACCACCTTTAAACACTCGCTCTTCAGGTGAAGGCCTCAGAGGTCATATTGCTTAATTTATCACCTCCGTGAAGCTTTGCCAGGCCTCAGTTGTAAATTGCAAGCTCCTTTCCCAAGTTTGTTTTTGGCCAGCACCTTCATGGCTACCTGGCACCTAATGCATAGTACTTGCTGATGTTTTCCCCCAACTAGAATGTAAGCTCCTCAAGGAAACGTACTTTTGTCCATTCTGTTCACTGCTACATCCCCTGTGCCACAGACAGTCCCAGTAACTGGTTTATTTTCTCTGGGCTTAAAATCTGGCAAGAGTAAGTGTCAGGTCAAGGTACACTACTGATACAATTGGTAAACAATTAGTCCAGGCAATTATTAAATAAGCAGAGTGCATCTACCAGGGGCTCTCGGCACAGCAGGATGAGAGGACAGAATGTTCCTGACATTGCAACAGATCTACTAAAAGCCACATTGCTCACACCTGCATCTCCAGGACCAAACCGGACTTTTCCAGCTTTGTTCTTATCTCCAGGTTCAACCCTCTCCAAGCCACCTCCATCCCGGTACCATTGGGGTTTTTCCAAGATAAAAACCCAGTCTTATGTTGTCCCTAATGCTACTCATTGCCACCCACATGAGAAACTCCAGACTCCACAAAAGGCTCTTCTTGATCTGTCCCAATGCGTCTTTCCTGCCCTGGTTCCTACCCTGCCTCTGTAATGCCCTACATGCCCTGCCACACTCTCTTCCCCTTGCTTGTTGTGGGACATGCCATCTTCTCCGTTAGCAGGAGCATTAGTCTCTCTCTGCTCTTCCCTGCCTAAAATGCCTTTCTCAGCTGGCCATCAGCTTGGGTTTATTCCACAGAGGTTCACACCAACTCTTTTCTGAATCCTTCGCAGTTTCTTGCTCCCCTTTGCCCGCAGTTTTTTGGTCCCCTTTGCTCCCCTTGCTCCCCTTCTTATATCTTGGGCAAAACTCTACCATACTGTATCATATTATATTGCACTGTACTGTATTGTATTGTGATAACTGAGATGTTCCTCTTCCCTGCTAACTGGAAAGGGTCTTGAGGACAAAAACAGAGATTTATTGCCCTACCTAATCCAGCTAGATGCATGTGTAAATCCTCCAATATTTCCCTTCTCAGATTTAACAATTCCCTGGTTTCCATTGCTATTACAGATCATTTTCATATATCAAATGGGTAATAAATCTACACTAATACTGCAAAATAGCTCTTCATCTGTCTGAGGTGAGTTCCACCCACTGTGACATTCTGTGATTCTCTCATTCCCAGATATAAAGTGATGATTAGGGGTCTGAATTTATGTAGCATAAAGGGCTAAATCAAGCAAGTCCTTAGGATGGGCATGGTGCAAGCACATAGGTAGGAGAGGAGGAGAACAGGTGAGGAAGATGTAGCAAAGGATGGAAGACAGCAAATCCTTGAGTACAATAGTCCAGGGGAAATCAAGAGCCTAAGAGGGTTGTGGATTCAACCCTTCCAGCTTCATGCTTTCCCAATGTTCCCAAGGATTTAGAGCCTCCTTGTGGCTTCCAAAGTTTCCCCCAATAGCTCACACCAGGCTAGAAATCTCCTGTACTGGGACCAGGACCTGCTTGCTCATGGCTCACCTGTACAGGCTGTCTGTTGAGAATGGCCCCTTTGGGTCCTCTTGGAGCATGAGTTAATACTGAGTCAGGATTTCATGGATCTTGGTATCAACAAGATTCTTCAGGACTCCATTTTTCATGCCTGAAAGTACACATATTGCAACACACTTTTAAAAGTTGATTTTTGTGTCAAGATAAATAGCTGCTGAGAGGAGAAACAATTTCAAACACAAAGTTTCTTCAGGATAGAAAGCAAGAACCATCTAGAAACAAATGAGTGAGCTTTACTTTTCAAATGAAATACACTGAAGAAAGATTTGCTTTTCCTATACCCTTTGGGGCTCCGGCTGAAAGAAGAACTAACAATAGTAACAAAGTCATTACAATTCAAAGCTCATCATTTTCTTATGGAACTCACTTTTGACAAGAAACTTTGGCAAGTTTCTAACTGGAGGAAGCTAACAATTGCAGAAGAGTATTAGCCAACTCATAGAGGTCTTTGTCTTATCAGAGCCCCAAATTTCCCCCATTCCCTGCTTCCTCCCCAGCCTGCTTCCATTCAAATTACCAAACATTATCTTTTCCTGCCTCTGTGAAGGTGATCATTTCCCCTTTGTGGCTCAGGTCTACATTTGCTCCTCAACAATTGTTCTAAGTGCCATGTGGGCAGGGACCGTGATTTTTTTTTTTTAAGTCAACCATGCATTGGCCCCAGCCGACTCTCAGGAAATGTTTGTTGAAGAATAAAAGCCAGGCTGTATAGTTTTCTTTGTGAATCCTGATTTCTTTGCCAATTTTCAAGCCAAGAAAATGTAGTCCAACACCCCAGTCTGTATTCTTTAAAATGCTTTTGCAACTGTTATTTCCCAATTGACTATGCAAAAGAGTAAGCCCCCATGACAAGCAGGAACGAGAGTGAACTTGCTTACATGGCACCAGGCTAGGCAGAACCACTGGCAGTGATGGAATAATGCACAAAAGGCCCATCGTAGGGTATGTAGAGGGGGAATTACTATTACTTTAGTTATTCTCTTTATTCAAGGTGGTGGTTTTGCTTGGGCTGATCTTGACTCATCTATCTTACCTAAAGATCATATCTTTTACTTAAAAGGCAGTGTTTTCAAACCTCTTTTAACTGTCTCCTTTACAAAGGTCATAATTTAGATGAAAATCTTCAATATTCATTAGCTCTCCTAGAATCAGACTCTTCCATGGGTCTTTGCATTAGTTTCCTAGGGTTGCCTACATGAATAATCATAAACTAGATATCTTAAACAACAGAAATTTATTTTCTCACAGTTCTGGAGCCTCCACATCTGAAACTATGAAGTTGCCTGAGTTGTTTCACTTTGAGGGGGCCTTGAGGGAAAGATCTGTTCCAGGCCTCTGTCCTTGGCTTCAAAATGGCCATTTTCTCCCCTTGTCTCTTCACTTCCTCTTCCCTCAGTGAGTGTGTGAGTGTGTGTGTGTGTGAGTGTGTGTGTGTGTGTCAGAGTCCAAATTTCCTCCTTGTTATCAGGACACCAGTCAACTCCTTCAGATCCAACCTCCAAACTAAAAACAATAAATACACAAACAAAGGGCTGCATCTCTGAATGCCTAACTGCCTTCTAAAGTGCCCATCTCTACCTTCTAAACCTTTTCACCCTTACAGCACCATGGCTCTTTTGCTCTTGCTCCTACTTTATTGAACATAATTTCTGCAAGTCAGGCCTGTGAGCTCAAAGTCAACAAGAGGGCTTGATTATCACAACACACATCTAACCAAAGAGGAGTGCCTTTCTAACTGGGCTCAGGAAATCTGGCACCAATTACACTGTGCAGAGCCCATGAAGGCAGAAAGAAACAGGCTCAACCTTGAAGGTGCCATGGAGAAGGGCTAGCACTTCACATCTGGGCTGAGAGACGAGGTAAGCTGAGGGAGGGAGCCACATTCCACAGTTAGAGAAGGACAACAACTAGTAACAGGAGCAGAATTATCCAGAGTTGGGTGCATAGTTTCAGTGAGAAACACCAGACAGTTTTACAAAGCCATGCCACTCAATCCCGCTCCCATCAGCAGTATTGGATGTTCTCAGTGTGAGCAGTACGCTGGACGGAGCTTCCTCTCGACATCTCAGTGTGTTCAATTGAGTCACAGTGGGTCCATCCAGTGGGATAGAGAAACTTGCAATAAACCCATTGATTCCATGTGTGGCTATTTCCTTTTCTTTTTTTTCTCTTTTTTTTTTTCAATCTATCATGTAGTCTTTATTAAAGGGGGATCAAAACACACACAAACATACACTTAAATCCTCCAAAATTTCCTCTCTCCAGATATGCATATACCTTTTGTGCAACTCACACATTACTTTGCCTTCTTTTTTAAATTTTTATTGTGTAGCTATTTTCTGATCTATTTTCAGATTGGCATGCTGTTCCCTCCTACAAGCTTAGATGGAGGAGAGTCACTTGAATATGCTAAAGAGAAGCACAGACTAAGAAAAAAATAAGTGATTATCAACTCAGAGTGCCAGTTGCCCATCCTTTTTGGATTTGGCTACTGGTCCTTGACCGGTAGGGCCCAAGGGTCAACTGTACATGGTGTGCAAACAGAGATGCTTTTGCCTTAGCTTAGGACGTTCACAGAGCCCTAGAGTTCTCAGCGCGTACTTCAGCAGTGCTCAGCCGTGTGGCAGTGTGCCACCAGTGTGCATGTTTGGAGTATCACAGCTCTGTGAGGAAATGTCAGGGAAGAAACAGGGCTTTTGAATCTCTCTGGGAAGCAGCGTTTCTATCAGCACACACCAGGGAACACGTTCCTTTCCTGCCTAGTATGATATCAAATAAAAGATAAAAAGCAATACCGAGCCCATTAGTCTAAATGTCCTTGCTAACCCTCAAAGACCACTCAGAAGACATCAAAAGTGGTTTTTCTTCCAAAATATCAGAGTTTCCTGAAAAAGCAGGGTGGCAAGAGAACACACTTAACAATATATTCCTTATCAAAATGTCAAAGGAAAAAATTACAGCGAATTAGTTTAAATAATCTTCTTTGGCTTTATTCTCAACTCTGGAAAATTGGTTAACACTTCATTCCACAAAATAGAATAAGAGATCCAACGAGCCGAGCAGAGGAGAATGGTTTAATAGACAAAAAAAAAAAAAAAAAAAGACTGCAGGGAGCAGAAAGAAAGCAAAAAATAACAGATTGCTCATTTCAAAGTTATTTCTTGGTATGGTCAGGACAGGGAGATAGAACAATAGAAAAACAACCGATTTGTTAACAGCAGGTCTCACCAGGTTTCTTTTTGTGTGTACTGTTTAAGGCAGAGGGAGGGGATTTCATTATGGCACAGACTGAATCTGGCCTGATTGGCAAATATGGCTGTTTATCTCTCTCACCTGATTTCTGGGAAGGTCAGATAAACAGCTTAATTTCACCTTGATGGTGAGGAACTTCAGCATCACTGACTTCATTTGGACATTTAGTCTAGTATGGGAGCTTAGTCCAGAACTACGGCCTCCCATAATTTTTATTCAACATGAATAAAGAGTAATAAAGGACAGAAGGAAACGCTGGCTGTGGTCTAGTGCTTTCCTATGCTACCCTTTCCTCTTTGCAATGACATTTTGAACTGAACATAGCCAGTGTTGTTGCTATCAAGATGACTTTGTTCAACAATAGTCCTGGTTCCTGACCGAGATAAACCCTAACATTGAATGTACAGATTTCACAAAATTGAAAAGTCCTGATCATTAAGAAAATATTAGGTGGTGATTTATTTTTAAAATCAGAATTGGAGCTGGAACCAAGGAATATGAGTGAGCCCCTAAATGCCAGGTGTTCTCACACACAGGCCATAAGAAAAACACTTTGAAACTTCACAAGTTCTTTCCAGAAATTGAAGGTGTCCACCTTGCATTGGACCAATAACCATGAATATAAGCCTGATTCTAAAAAGAGAGCGACCTTGACCTGTTAGAGAGGTGGTAAATCTCTGTCTTGCTATATAAACTTCCAGATGCCTTGAACAGAAATAATTTACTTTGACAAGGCCTGTTTTTCCAGAAAAAAAAGTATTTTAAAAATGTTGGGCTTTTGGAAATCTTCATTTCTATTTTGAGATTGGGAAAGATGTTTTTATCAAAACTTTCAAATGTTTCAATGTGGGCCCAAGTCCACATAAAGAACCAGGTTGCAGGAACAGGAAGGTTTCAGCTTCATCTTTACTAGAGCATACAACCTACTTGGGAACAAAGGCAGGCAACAGCTGAGTCTTCTACAAGATGCTCATGGGTGCCCACAGCTGGCCTGGAAGGGGCTCTCCAGCTTGGCACGCATGATGCAAGTACCTATCGCTTCAAGCTCTACCACACTCCCCTCATTAAAGTTATTTACTGCCGAAATGTCAGCAAGGTTTATGTCACCAGGAGCACAAACCAGGGCTTATGTCACCAGGAGTCCAAAATAAATAAGCAGCCTTCTGTCCGCAACCAAAGGGAAGCTCTCTTTCCCATTTACAGAGGAGCTGAGCGACTCTCTCGGCTGGTTTTGGCGCTTGGTTTTAATGCACGTTTCATAATTCAGGAAAATGAATTCACCTAGGAATTCTTGTCTCATTTAGTTGACCACCAGTACCAAATGTATCTAGAGGAAACAGTAGCTATGATGATCACACACAAACACACACACACACACACACAATCATTAAAGTAAAAATTTAGCCTGGTGTGGTCCAAGGCCTGTAATTCCAGCACTGATGGGGATCCCAAGTTAGAGCCCAACCTGGGCAACTTAGTGAGAATCTGTCTCAAAATAAAAAGTAAAAGGGCTGGGATATAGCTTAGTGATGAAACACCCCCCTCACTCCTGGAAAGAAAGAAAAAGGCTGAGGTTGGGGAGTGCTTAGGGAAGGGAGGAAGAGTAGGGAAGGAAGGAAAGGGAAAGGAAGGGAAAGAGTGAGGAAGGGAGAGAGGAAAGAGGAAACGAGAAAGGGAGGGAGGGAGAAAAGGAAAAGTTTATCTTACTCTCCAGGGATCAACACAAGACCATTCCAGCTATTATTTCCCCATTATTGCCTATGTCTGAGAGTAGCCTTCTGGCTAAACAGAACCAGCAGGGCAATTATGTTTGAAATGTCTCTTAGAATATAGACTCCATGGCAACCCTACACCTCCTGCTACTGACCTCCTGGGGAGGAAATTGGTGTCCTCTGTTCCTAGAGGAAGTGAATTAAAGCCCCTGGAGACCTTGGGTCACAAGCTGACATTCCATTCCATTTGTGTGCAAAATAACCCCCTTTTCCATCACTTTGCTCCTCACACCAGTAGGCAGGGATTTTATTGACCTACAGATAAAGTCATCAAATTTAAGAGGAAACTATTACTAAAAATATGTAGAAATTATGGTCAGTGAGGAGGTACTTGTCCTGTGGCTGACTGCCTACTACTTTTTTCAGCATTTGACCTGAACTTCCATTAAAGACTTCATCAAGATGTTTGCCAGAATACACTCTGTGTATTTGAAACATTTATTTTTACACAGATTTTTAAATCCCTTCAACTCCTTAGTCTAAGGACAATGGAATTAAAGAAATTGTCTTGAAGTGAGGTCTCATATTCCATCCCTCTGCATTTTCTTAAGGCCATAAACATTATCATTGGCTTCACAGGGCTGATTTTATTCCTGTGTGGGACAACTTTTTGGGAGCTTTGACCAGCCAGTTCTCTTTCTCCATATCTGGAATCACATCACAAAAACAGATGTAGACAAACTGTTCCGGGCATCATAAAGAAGAGGTATTGCGATTATTTCCTTTTAGGATAAATGAATTAAGTCACACTGCAAAAGGGCAGAGAGTTTCTTTTCAGGGTGAAGAGAATGCTCTAAAATCGTGTGGTCTCAGTTCAATGAATATACGAAAACCCACTGAATTGTACACTTCAAATGTATTGTGAGATGCGTACATCACATCCCAGTAAAACTTATCAACAGTAGTTGAAAACTTATTTCAATAGTTGAATTACAATACAATTTTTTTTTGTGTGTGTGTGGGTACCAGGGGTCGACCTCAGGACCTCGCACACCAGCAGGCGCCCGTCCCGCTGAGCGATATCACTGGCCCTTTTTTCGTATGTGGGTTCCGGGAGTCAAACTCAGGACCTTGCGCTTGCCAGGCAGGCGCTTACGCCACTGAGCCATCTCACCGGCCCAATACAATTATTTTTAAAAGTTAAACAATACTAACAATAACTTTCACAACTTAACTACAGTATGATTACATGGTAAACCTTACTAGTTTGAAAAGAAAATATTTGAAAGGATAACAATAGTAATTTGACTCTCAGAGTAATAATCTAAAAATGTTCCACTGAAAGAATAAAATTTCTATCTGCACAAGACTATGTAACACTCTATTATTATATTACTGGGGTCTTATGTAGTCAGGCCTACAGCTGGTGAACCAGGTGATCTGAGTGAGGAAGGGCCCTTTTCCATTAAGCAGGTCAGAATCTGTCCTCAGAGCCAGGACCAAGAGGACCAGCAGTACACTTAGGGAGGAAAAGCAGACACCGCACATTATACTCCACCCTCACTGAGACTCCAAATACAAAGGATAATTTAAGTTCTGCTCAAACCATAAGTACCTGGAGGATGTGAACTTTGTCCTTGTTCAGAGATACGCCTGAGGTAGGTGAGGGGAATTGGTTGACCCCTTTAGAACAGTGTTGCTGCAAACACAGGCACTGGGCAAAGCTGTTAGGTATCGTTTCTTCTAAAAACACTACTGACTCATCAAGAGCAAAGCAATCCATGAATCTGGTCTTTTTGGCAGTCACCGAGATGCATTCATAATCCAGTGTCTGGTATTTGTAAGAAAGCCATTTATTAGCTTTGTAATCTTGGGTACTTATCATCTCTGTACCACAGTTTCTTCACATGTAACGTGCTGATTTTACTTTTCTTATAGAATGGTTGTAAGAATGCAATGAAATAAGGTGTGCAATGCAGCCTATTCAGGGCCTGACAAGTAAGGGTTCTGCAGAATTAGGTTTTGGTTTTATCTGCTTTGTGGTATTCGGGATCTAACGCAAGGACATTATACCACTGAGCTACATCCCCAATCCATTTTGTTTTGTTTTGCCTTTGTTTTTTTTTTTTTTTTTTTTTTTTTTTTTTTTTGTCGGTACCGGAGGGTCGACCTCAGGACCTCGCGCGCCAGCAGGCGCCCGTGCCGCTGAGCGATATCACCGGCCCCTTTTTTGTATGTGGGATCCGGGAGTCGAACTCGGGCCCTCGCGCTTGCCAGGCAGGCGCTTAAGCCGCTGAGCCATCTCACCGGTCCCCATTGCCTTTGTTTTATGTTGCTTTGTTTTTTGTTAGACAGAGTCTCAATAAGTTGCTAAGTTGTCCAGGCAGTACTCGAACTTGCAGTCCTCCTGCCTCAGTCTCCCTAACTCCTGGGATGAAAGATGTGCACCACGCCCAACTAGAATTAGCTATTATTGTGAACAGTAAGTGAACATAAACAATTGGTATATCCCAGCACATAGCTGGACCCAGATGCTGCAGACTGAGGAATCAGGGAGGGATTCCTATAACGTCAGGCTCTAAACCAAGTGACACCATGCACCATCAAATTTATCTCAATTTTTCTACAGGAAAAATTATTCTGCTGACTTGCTTCCAGTTTGTCACTGCTGGAAAAATGGTTACACAGACTCAAAGCTTACGTTCACCTCCATTTGATTTAAGGTTTTATTTTTTTAAATCCTCAAACCGTATTCACAATAACCAAGAAGCAGAAAAAACCAAAGTGGCCATTGACTGATGAATGGATAAGAAAAATGCAGTACATATACATAAAAGAATACCATGCAGCCATAAAAAAGAATAATTTATTATTTGTGACAACATGGATCATTGTGGTGAGTAAAACAAGCCAGACACAGAAAGATAAGTTCCACAAAATCTCACTCATACACTGAATAAAAAAAAAAAATCACATAGTATTTGAGAGTAGAATGGTGGTTACAGGAAGCCTGGGAGAAGAGGGGAGAGAAGAATGGGGAAAGGGTGATCAGTGAGTACTGAGTTACACTGAGCAGCGAGAAGCTCTGGGGTGCTATTGCACAGTAGGGTGACCACAGATAATGATAATGTGTATTTCAAAAAGCTAGAAGAAAGGATTTTGGAAGTTTTCACCATAAATGAAAACCATTTGAGGAGAGATGTATAACCTGCTTTAAACATCATAAAATGTAAACCTCTATCAAAACATTCTCATAGCTGGCAGTATAAATCAGTAGTAGAGTGCTTGCATAACACACAAGAGGCCCTAACTTCTGATCCCCAATACTACAAAAAAAATTATACGGTTCTCATTAATATTTACAATCTTTATGTTTTTATGCATCAATGAAAAGTAAAAATGCAAATAAAAATTGAAAAAATCTATCAAATTATTCATGGTCATTCTGTTCCTATCTAAAATCGATTCTGAACTTGGGAGGGTGGGATTCCAGCCCTTCCACAACAAAAAACACAATCAATCGATCAGGCACCAACACAAAGTAGAGAAGAAACTGGATGAACATGGCTGATTAACTGGGTGCTTCCTGGGCTGAAAGGCCATTTGGGCTAATTATTCTCAAGCACCAATTTGCATTTAATCGTGGTGTGAATCATTTCACTCCAAAGGTGGTGTGTGCTAATAATAGGACATTTATCCCAATTCATCTTTCAGAGCAAAAGACCTTCTCAGTTTTTAATTAAAGACACAAGAGAGGTGAAAGTATATGAACCTGGCTAAATCAGGGAATGTGTGTTTTCAAGGAATCAGCAAATACTCCTCTTATTCAGGAAATCACACCCATTTTTCCTGCACAGAGTGGACCAACTCTAAATCCAGTGGCATTACCAAGGAATAGGCTGGGTTTCCATGCAGGCACAACTGAGAGAGAACTCTATACCGACAGCAGTGACCACATCTCACCAGCTGCTCTGGAGAGCTCCACTTCCTGCCCCCCAGTAATTGGTGATGTGAGTGCAGTGGCTATTCATTTTGACCCTCCTCCATAAGGGAAAGTGAAAATAAATCTAAATAACTGAGCAAAAGTATGCATTATTTTTGGAAGTATCAGCAGTGATGCTGCTCATTTAGACAGAAAGGGTAGCTGTCACTGGAATTAATTCAACCCATTGACTAGACTTAGCTCTCAGCGAAACAGAAGAGAACATACTAGAAAGCAAACTTGCACAAGGAGTCAGATAACTCAGTTCTGGTCCTGGTTCCATCACAGAACAGCTGTGCCATGTTAGCTGATTCTAATAGCAACTGCTGGAAAATAATTAAAGGAGCCCAAAGCTTGGGACCATTTCTGTCTGCCTTAATGGGAAGTTTTCTTTTTAATCCTCCAATTTTGGAGATTTGTTTTTTCGCAACTAAAACTGACCTGTGAACTTAGAAGTACCTACCTCCAGCATTCAGTTCTCTTCTACGTGAAAGGAAGGAGTGAACTTGCCTGGTGTTATTTGATTAGAAACATGAATTAGAATCTCTTGAAAATATTGTCAAATTCTCAAGCCGGATTGTATTCAGGACCTAGCACTCCTGGCGATGGGGTTTTGCACTTATTTCTCGACAACTCTCTACTGGTGGTTCTGGAACACGTGAAGAGCCAAAGGCAGGATGCGCTCTGGGATGTCAGGGTAGCTGTTTTCATGTGTCAATTTGACTGGCCATGGGGTTCTCTGGTTAAACTTTTTGTTTCCGGGTGTGCCTTCTGGGGTGTTTCCAAAAGAAATTAGTACCTAAACCTGAGTGAGGAAGACCCATCCTCACCCAGCGTGGGTGAGCGTCATACAGCCCACAGAGGTTCTGAATGGAACACAAGACAGAGGGGGAGGAAACGAGCCCTTTATCCTGGCTCAGGGCTTGGCCTGGGACATCTCATTTCATCTCCAGCCCACAGACTGGGATTTGCTCCACCTGTTCCCCTGCTGGCTTTCCTCATTCTCCAGTTTGCAGATGGCAGAGCATAGGGCATCTTAGCCTCCATAATTCCATGAGCCAATTCCTCATAATAAATCTCTTTGTCTGTGTGTGCTTCACTTCTCAACTTCTAAGGCTGTTGCTGGGATCCCCACTGGTTCAGCCAGTAACAGAGAAGGCAGCTCTCTCACAGAAGGAGCAGCAAAGTGTGTGGCTGAATCCTAAAAGTAAGTCTAAAAGAAAACAAACTGATGTCACAGACCAGTTCTCTCCCCGTGTGTGTGTGTGTGTGTGTGTGTGTATGTGTGTGTGTGTGTGCGTGCGCATATCTATGAGGCAAAAATCGCTTTATTCTTCAACATACTTCTGACGCTCAGCCACTGGTCAATTATGAGATTCTGTGTCTTAGTCCACTGAGATTAGAGAGCTAGGCCTGCATGACAGGAAGGAACAAATGAACAATTATTGCAAATCAAACATTACCAGAGTGATTTCTTTCCATCAGTGATACCACCCTCTGCATTACCCCTGTATATAACATGCAAGGAAAGTGACAAGAGAATAATTGTGTCATTTAACTAAGGCAAATAGCCAGTGCAATGAAAACAAAGAACTTAGACATGAAATACTGAACCACAGCTCTCCTTGTTACTATCAGGGGTCTGCATGTGGCCAACAGAGAGAATACTGGGACTCTTGTCCCTGGTTTTTTTTGGGGGGGGTACCGGGGGTCAAACTCAGGACCTTGCACGCCAGCAGGTGCCCGTGCCGCTGAGCGATATCACCGGCCCTTTTTTTGTATGTGGGTTCCGGGAGTCAAACTCGGGCCCTCGCGCTTGCCAGGCAGGCGGGTATGCCACTGAGCCATCTCACCGGCCCTGTCCCTCTGTTTTTAACACATCAATCTGATCTGTTTTTGCTTGAAATGAATTTCATTCTCTGGAATGAATATTAACCAAGCCCTATCCATGGGGAAGAGGCCTGAGCCTCATAAGTAATCAAGCTTGGAGAGGATATTTCATCTGAAAATAGTCACAATATTTGTTCAGGAACAGATGTTGGCATATGATGTTGAAAACATATACGGGGGTCATAAGCAGGCCAACTCCATGGTACTTGAGGTGCTCAGTCACACAGGGCTCTACACATGAAGCCCCAGGCTTGGTTTAATACTTGCCTGTCCTTGCTTTGAAATCTTAACCCACTTTTAGCACAAGGCCATGTGTTCCCATTTTGCACCAGCCCCCTCAAAGTATGTAGCCAGTTCTGGTCATTGCAATTGTTCAAAGGAATAGAACATTAAGGACCCTTTCCACCGCAGTAGATGTTAAGATTGATGGTAGGTGATATACGTGTGGTTGCCTGTGGAGGAGCTGATTTCATCACGACTGGCAGGATGCAGGGCTGAAGTGTGGACTCAGGGCTGATGAGTCAGCCTATGAACCCAATGCTCAGAGGGAAAAAGGACAAGCCACCAAGACTGGAAGTTTGAGTTCCCTCTAGATGTCAACTGGATCTGCCAGTGCACAAGCACTGGCCCTACAAAATGATACTGGCTGCTGCTAGAGGGGAACCACTTCTACCCTAAATGGAATGGGGCAAAGAAGTATATCACAGAGTTTATTTTCTTCTTGGACAGAACTCCAAATGGCACCATTAGGAAGCTTAGCTCTCTCCAAAAAGCCCCTACAGCCCTGGAGTGTCCACTGCTGTGAGTGTGAAGGTGGCTGGTGCGAAAGTAAAAAAGAGCACAGGCAGAAGAGGTTGTCAGGAGCCCAGGCAAAGGGTTGGAAGGAGGCAACCAAGCCAGTGCTCTGGGAAATTTCATCTCATGTTTGCCCATGTGCTCTTGCTTATCCCGTGAGGGTGGGGAATGGTGATAGGTGGGTGGAGGATTCAATTCTGCTCCTCATCTCCATTTAGGGGAAGTTAATGGTAAAATACAAGCTTTGGGTTGAATCTAGGAGGAAATCAGTTCTAAGGAGAGGGAAAGAGGAATGGATTGATGGACATTAGAGAGTTCTTCCACAAAGAAGCCAGGCTTGAAGAGAAGGGCTGGGAAGCAGAAGAAGCTCCTCAAGAATAAGCAAGAATGGGGTGGTAATGTGAAGGGAAGGAGGAATTGAACAACACACTGAACGGACAATCCCAGAAAGGGCAAGCTCCCGCGAGCTCTCTGCCTCACAGCCACACTTGTGACCAGCTGTGCGACCACCTGTGTACCCTGTGGCTCTGACAGAAACTATCCTTGAGGTGGCCCCAAAGAGCAGCCTCTTTTAGTGTCTCATTAGGATCACTAGATAAAATTGAGATTGCCTGGTCAATAAGTATGCCCCATGCAATCCTTGGGACACACTTATACTATGAAAAATATACATAATTGGTTGTTTAACTGCGTGCCCTGTGTTCTCATGTACTAAATCTGGCGGCTTTACTCAGCAAAAAGCACACTACTTTGGCCCTCAGCTCTATCCCATCCCCTTGCTCTATTCCTCAAATCAGAGGTCATGTTTGAACTCTGGGATAGCAGGAGTGAGCCTCTGGGATCCAGGAATGCATTTCCCTCCTCCCTCCATGTCAGTAATTTTCACTCCCCAGATGTCTCATACACACCCACCCACGAACAGCTACCCTTCTTCCTTTCCTCCCTCCTGTGGAAGACTGAAACCTCCTCCCATAGCTAGGGCTGTTGAACAGCCAATGCATGACAAGCCACCAGCTACATCATTTACTTTTCCTTCATTCATTTCTTCCAGTGCCAGTGGATACAAAGGTAGGGACATGACCAAAAATATCCCAATTCATGGAGTTTAAAATCAAGTTGGGGGAGAAGTCAAATGAATAAGTAAATATTTCCTAAGAGGTGAGTGATGCAGAAAATAAAGCACTGTGGGGCAGTAAAGAGATGGAGTGCAGGGCTGGCTGAGAGAGGGGAGGCTTCCTTCCAGCTTTCTACTTTATACCTGTTGTCAAGGAGGACACCTCCAGGAGGGCAGCAGGCAGCAGCCTAATTATGAGTCAAATATATGAACAGACCTGAGGCAGTGTGATCAAGGCGACAAGAACCACAGCCCAAAGATGCTAAGGCAAGAAGTTCAGTACATCCCAGGGAAAGAAAGACTTTAATTACTGGAGAAGGAAGAACATCTCCCAGAGAACTTTTATCTGCTCCTTTTGTGGGACCAAGTACATAGCAACTATAAAGGAATATGCACGAGCTAGGCATGGTAATGCATACCTGTAATTTCAGCTACTTGGGAGGCTGAGGCAGGAGGATTTCATGTTTGAGGCAACTTAGTGAGACCCTGTATCAAAATTTAAAAGCTTAAAAGGGCCAGGATGTGGTTCAACACTCCCCAGGTTCAGTCCTTAGTACAATAAATGAATAAATAAACAAACATCCAAGATATAAAATCAACATTTAAAAACTCAATAGCTAGGGCCGGTGAGATGGCTCAGTGGCGTAAGCGCCTGCCTTGCAAGCGCGAAGGCCGGAGTTCGACTCCCGGAACCCACATACGAAAAAGGGGCCGGTGATATCGCTCAGTGGCACGGGTGCCTGTTGGCGCGCGAGGTCCTGAGGTCGTCCCCCCGGTACCCACAAAAAAAAAAAAAAACAAAAAAAAACTCAATAGCTTTTCTATACACCAATAATGAGCTAGCTGAGAAATCAGGAGAACAATTCCATTCACAATAACTTCAAGAAATATAGTAAAATACCTAGGCGTGAACTTAAGGAGGTGAAAAGTCTCTATAACAAAAGTTGCATAACTCTGAAGAAAGAAACAGAAGACACTTAAAGAAGTAAAGACCTCCCATGCTCATAGATCAGCAGAATTAATGTTGTTAAAATGGTCATATTACCAAAAGCAATCTATAGATTCAATGCAATTCCCATCAAACATCAATAATATTCTTCACAGAGCAAAAAAAAAAAAACTAAAATTCATGTGGAAACAGAAAAGACCCAGAATTGCCAAAGCAATCCTAAGCAAAAAGAGCAAGGTTGGGGCCACCAAAGTACCAGATCTCAAATTATACTACAAAGCCATTGTAAAAAAAAACCAGCATGGTACCAGCACAAAAACAGACATGTACACCAGTAGAATACAGTGAAGCATACAGAAACAAAAACCACACAACTATAAGCACCTGATTCTTGATAAAGTATCCAAAAACATACTTTGGAGAAAAGACAGCCTCTTTAGCAAATGTGGTAGGAAAACTGGATATCCACATGTAGAAAGTTGAAACTTTCACCCCATACAAAAACCAATTTAAAATGGATTGAAGGTCTGAGTATAAGACCTAAAACTTTGAAACTACTAGAAGAAAACATAGGAAAAATGTCTGAAACCATAAGCCCAGACAAAGTCTTCCCAAACACACTCCAATAGCACAGAAAGCAATACCAAGAATCAACAAATAGGACTGCATCAAACTAAGAAGTTGTTGCACAGCAAGGGAAACAACCAACAGAGTGAAGATAACACCTACAGAATCAGAGAGAATCTTTGCCAGCTTTTCTTCCAAGAGAGGATTAATAGCTAGAATATACAAAGCACTCAGACAACTGAACACCAACAAACCAAAATCAAATACTCCAATCAATAAACAACCAAATGATTTGAACAGATACTTCTCAAAAGAAGTACACTACAGAAAATTGGAATAGACTGTCTTTACCTCAATCTGATAAAAGCGATCTATGACAAACCAACAGCCAATATCATACTAAATGGACAAAAACTGAAAACCTTCTCTCTAAAATCAGGAACAAGACAAGGATGTCCACTGTCCCCACTCTTATTCAACATAGTCCTGGAAACTTTAACCAGAGCAACTAGAAAAGAGAAAGAAATAAAAGGAATAATGATTGGAAAGGAAGAAGTTAAATTATTGTTATTTGCAGACGACATGATACTCTATGTAGAAGACTCCAAAAACTCCACTAAAAAATTACTAGATTTAATAAGCAAATTCAGTAGTGTAGCTGGATATAAAGTCAACACTCAAAAATCAATAGCCCCTTTTGACAAAGTCCAGCACCTTTTCATGATAAAAACCCTACAGAAAATTGGAATAGAGGGTCTTTATCTCAACCTGGTAAAAGCTATCTATGACAAACCAACAGCCAATATTATATTAAGTGGCCAAAAACTGAAAGCCTTCTCTCTAAAATCAGGAACAAGACAAGGATGTCCACTGTCCCCACTCTTATTCAACATAGTCCTGGAAACTTTAGCCAGAGCAATTAGACAAGAGAAAGAAATAAAAGGAATAATGATTGGAAAGGAAGAAGTTAAATTATCATTATTTGCAGATGACATGATACTCTACACAGAAGACCCCAAAAACTCCACTAAAAAACTGCTAGATTTAATAAGCAAATTCAGTAGTGTAGCTGGATAAAAAGTCAATACTCAAAAGTCAATAGCCTTCCTGTACACAAATAACAAACTTACTGAAAGAGAAATTAGGGAAACAATACCTTTCACAATAACATCCAAAAAAATGAAGTACCTAGGAATCAACTTCACAAAGGATGTAAAAGACCTCTACGCTAAAAACTACAGTACTCTGAAAAAGGAGATTGAAGAGGATATCAGAAAATGGAGCCGGTGAGATGGCTCAGCGGCGTAAGCGCCTGCCTTGCAAGCGCGAAGGCCCGAGTTCGACTCCCGGATCCCACATACGAAAAAGGGGCCGGTGATATCGCTCAGCGGCACGGGTGCCTGTTGGCGCGCGAGGTCCTGAGGTCGTCCCCCCGGTACCCACAAAAAAAAAAAAAAAAAAAAAAAAAAAAAAAAAAAAGAAAATGGAAAGATATCCCTTGCTCCTGGATAGGAAGAACCAACATAGTGAAAATGGCCATACTTCCAAAATTATTATAGAGATTTAATGCAATTCCAATCACAATTCCAACAACATATCTCACAGAATTAGAGAAAACAGTCCTAAAATACATTTGGAATCAGAAGAGACCTAGAATAGCAAAGGCAATTCTGGTCAACAAAGGCAAGGGAGGAGGCATCACAATCCCCGACTTGAAATTATACTATAAAGCTACTGTGATAAAAACAGTGTGGTACTGGCAAAAAAAAACAGACCTGAAGATCAGTGGAACAGATTAGAAGATGCTGAAACAACCCCAGACATACTAAGTCACCTTATCTTTGACAAAGGTGCCAAACACATTGGCTGGAAGAAAGATAGCCTCTTTAATAAATGGTGCTGGAAAAACTGGCTCTACACATGCCGAAGATTAAAACTAGACCCATATCTTTCACCGTGCACTAAACTAAATTCAAAATGGATCAGAGATCTAAATATTAAAACAGAAACATTAAATCTGCTGGAAGGTAGGATAGGTAAAACCCTTGAAGACATTGGTGTAGGCAAAGACTTTATGAATAAAAACTCAACCACACGGGAACTATCCCAAAGAATCAATAACTGGGATCTCATCTTATTAAAAAGCTTTTGCACAGCGAAAGAAACCACCAAGAGAGTGAAAGACAACCCACAACGTGGGAAAAAATGTTTGCCAGTTGTTCCTCAGACAAAGGATTACTATCAAGAACATACAAAGAACTCAAAAAAATCAGACCTCCCAAATTTAAAGACCCACTCCAAAAATGGGCATCTGAGATGAATACACATTTCTCAGATGAAGAAATACTAATGGCAAATAAATATACAAAAAAATGTGCAACATCACTAGTCATTCGAGAGATGCAAATTAAAACAACACTGAGATACCATCTCACCCCAGAAAGAATGGCTACTATAAAGAAATCAACTAATAACAAATGCTGGAGGGGCTGTGGGGAAAAAGGAACCCTTCTTCACTGTTGGTGGGAGTGTCGACTGGTACAGCCACTGTGGAAGTCAGTGTGGAGATTCCTCAAAAAACTAGGGTTAGAGGTCCCATTTGACCCAGCTATTCCCCTTTTGGGCATCTTCCCAGAAGAATTAAAAACATCGTACCACAGCGATATATGTGCACCCATGTTTATAGCAGCACAATTTGTAATAGCCAGATCTTGGAAACAACCCAAATGCCCATCGACTGAGGAATGGATAAGAAAGATGTGGTATTTTTATACAATGGAGTACTATTCAGCCGTAAAGAAGGATAAGCTGGAGACTTTTATAGGTAAATGGATGCAACTCGAGAAAATACTCATAAGTGAAATAAACCGGACGCACATGTGTAAGCATCGTATTGTCTCTCTAGTATGAGAAACTGAAAGAGTAAATAAGATCCAAAATGTACAATAGACATGATGAATCAAAAAGAAACTGGTCAAAAGGAAAGAGAGACTGGAATAGGGAAAAGAAAGAAGGGAAAGGGAGAAAAATTGTATATATATATAAGATGTTTAAGATAGATACACTACCAATTTTACTTAGTTCATTGAAGAGTAAGGTTTGTGCCAATAATGTTTGGACAATTGAATGCTAATGTCTAGTATCCTGAATAACTAACTTAAACACAATAATACGTAATGCATTAACCATTGTTACCCTCATATTATGTTGTTTTGAAAATTTGTTCTTTTTTTGATTTGTTTTGTTTTTTCTTCTCTTTAAAATAAAAAAAAAAATCAATAGCCTTCCTGTACATGAATAACAAACTCACTGAGAGAGAAATTAAGGAAACAACACCTTTCACAATAACATCCAAAAAAATGAAATACCTAGGAATCAATCTCACAAAGGAGGTAAAAGACCTCTACATCCAAAAAAAATGAAATACTTAGGAATCAATCTCACAAAGGAGGTAAAAGACCTCTGCACTGAAAACTACAGTACTCTGAAAAAGGAGATTGAAGAGGATATCAGAAAATGAAAGATATCCCTTGCTCTTAAGTCGGAAGAACCAACATAGTGAAAATGGAATACTTCCAAAATTGTTATACAGATTTAATGCAATTACAATTAAAATTCCAACAACATGTCTCACAGAATTAGAGAAAACAATCCTAAAATTCATCTGGAACCAGAAGAGACCTAGAATAGCAAAGACAATTCTGGGCAACAAAAGCAAGGCAGGGGGCATTACAATCCCTGATTTGAAATTATGCTATAAAGCTACTGTGATAAAAACAGCATGACATTGGCAAAAAAACAGACCTGAAGATCAGTGGAACAGATTAGAAGATGCAGAAACAATTCCAGATATACTCAGCCACCTTATCTTTGACAAAGGTGCCAAACACATTCACTGGAAGAAAGATAGCCTCTTTAACAAATGGTGCTGGAAAAACTGGCTCTGCACATGCTGAAGATTAAAATTAGACCCATATCTTTCACCATGCACTAAACTAAATTTAAAATGGATCAAAGATCTAAATATTAAAACAGAAACATTAAATCTGCTGGAAGGTAGGATAGGTAAAACTCTTGAAGACATTGGTGTAGGCAAAGTCTTTATGAATAAAACCCCAATGGCACGGGAAATATCACAAAGAATCAACAACTGGGATCTCATCTTATTAAAAAGCTTTTGCACAGCAAGAGAAACCACCAACAGAGTGAAGAGACAACCCGCAACGTGGGAAAAAATGTTTGCCAGCTGTTCCTCAGATAAAGGATTACTATCGAGAACATACAAAGAATTCAAAAAAATGAGTCCTCCCAAATTTGAAGACCCAATCCAAAAATGGGCATCTGAGATGAATAAACACTTCTCAGACGAAGAAATACAAATGGTAAATAAATATATGAAAAAATGCTCAACATCACTAGTCATTCAAGAGATGCAAATTGAAACAACATTGAGATTCCACCTCACCCCAGAAAGAATGGCTATTATCAAGAAATCAACTAATAGCAAATGCTGGAGGGACTGTGGGGAAAAAGGAACCCTTCTCCACTGTTGGTGGGAGTGTCAACTGATAAGGCCACTGTGGAAATCAGTGTGGAGTTTCCTAAAAAAACTAGGATTGGAGGTCCCATTTGACCCAGCTATTCCCCTTCTGGATATCTTCCCAGAAGAATTAAAAACATCGTACCACAGCAATATATGTGCGCCCATGTTTATAGCCACACAATTTGTAGTAGTCAGATCTTAGACACAACCCAAATGCCCATTAACCGAGGAATGGATAAAAAAGATGTGGTATTTTTATACGATGGAATACTACTCAGCCATAAAGAAAGATAAACTGGAAACTTTTATAGGTAAATGGATGCAACTCGAGAAAATACTCACAAGCGAAATAAACTGGACGCACATTTGTAAACATTGTATTGTCTCCCTAGTATGAAAATGCAATTTCACTGTGACTATTCCATTCCTTAGTCTTCTATTTTTATCTAGCTTTTACATGGCTTAACCTTATACTGAGTAATGTTTTTCTCCAAAAGGTATTTGTACATTCTCCAATGCTTGAGTTTGTTAATACATGAGAATGTTTGCTTGTTGTCTTTAAAATAAATAAATAAATTTAAAAAAAAGAAGTACAAATATCCAATAAATACATGAAAAAGGTTCAGCATCTTTAGCTATTAGGGAAATTCAAATCAAAACTATGTTGCAATTCCATCACATTGTGACATAGTCACAATGGCTGTCATCAAGAATAAAAAAGAACAACAAATGCTGGTAAGGATGTGGAGAAAAAGGAACCTGTCTGCCCTGCTGATGGGGATGTAAATTAGCACAGCCCCTGTGGAAATCAGTATGCAGTTTCTTCAAAAAACTAAAGTTAGAGTCACCTATAACCCAGCTGTACCACTCCTTAGTACACATCCAGAGGAAGTAAAGTCACCATGCTATAAGGATGCATGCATACCCATGTTTACTGTAGTACAACTCACAATAGTTAAGATATGGAAAAAGCCTATGTGCCCATCAACAGAGGAATGGATAAAGACAAAGGGACTATATATATGTATATATGGTTGAATTATTCATCCATAAAGAAAAATGAGATTATGTCATTTGCAGGAAAATGAATAGAACTAGAGATCATTATGTTAAACAAAATAAAGCAGATGCAGAAAGACAAGTCTCACATGCTCTCCCTAATATGTGGAATCAAAAAAGATGACATGAAAGTAGAAAGGAGACTATTATTAGACAAGAGGAAAAAAACAAGAGGGAGGGGGAAGAGGATGTAGGGAAAGGTAACAGGGGAATGGACATGATGAAAATGTGCTGGACCCAGCAACCGGCCTGGGAGGAATCCAGCTCCTCCCCACTGCATTGAGGACCCGGCAACCTGTCCTGGAAGAATCCAGATGACTGGCCCCTCACCCCTACATCGGTGTGTCCGGGCAACCAGGGAACATCAGCCACACACAATAGGACCCTGACTAGGGTGCACAGGATGGACAGGCGGGACCAGAGGAGTGAAAAAGTCCTAAACAACATTAACAATGCAAGCCAACAGGTAAGTTAGGTTAACCAGGTTTGTGATTGGAGACAAAGACACACAGAATAGAAGCAGGTGGGGGAGAGGGTCACCCCCCCTTTTTTATCTTCTTTGTTTTTCCTTTTTTCTTTTCTTTTCTTTTTTTTTTTTTTTTTTTTTTTTTTTTTTTTGTCTTTTTTTTTCTCTTTTCTAAACAGCTGGGGAGAACTCCAGCCACAGAAAACTAATCCTATCCACCAAACCCAGAACCCAAGCTCAGATACTCCCTTACTTATTCCTTCATTCTTTCTTTTCTGCCCTCTTCTCTAGTTTCCCAAAGCTTGCATAATCATCCCTTGTCCTCCAGCTTTGCTTCTACTTCCTTTTCAGTTATCTTTGTTTTACCCACTATCCTTCTTAAATTTCCCCCACTGCAGGAAAAAACCACTATACCAAGGGGAAACACTTTGCATACAAGCTCCTAATTTACAATCAGTTCTGTTATATAACTGTAGATTTTGCTCCTAAGGTTTAAGGTACAAAATTAATAGATACACAGTTTGTCAGTTTCTAAACTGTGTTTGATGCTATTGATATTGCTAATTATACTACTTCAGCTAAGATGTCATAACTGTTGTAGTCAGTTGTTCTCCTTTTCTAAACAATACTGGGAATCTCTGGGGTAATAACTTCACCACAGCCCAACACCAAAGGACTGGGGACTGAGCCAAACAGTTACCAACATCTCACATTTAATTAACTGGGAAGATAAGATCTTGGGACAGACACAAATCAAGAACCTCCTACACACAGAAGACTTCCCTGAAAACAGACTTTAACTAGAGAGGCCTTGATACTTGTGATATAGCTACTTACTATAAAAACTTACAAGGATCAACACAGAAAACAAAATAGTTTTTTGAAATAGAAAATGACAAGTTGCAGAAGCAAAATGCAATCTCAGACCTCCAGCCCACCTAGAACAAGTCCAGGAGACAATGAGATAGAGGAAAATAGAATACACACCTGAAATTTCTGAAGTGATAGCAACAGAAGTAAAGAAACAAATCCATGAGGCTATAGAGGAAATAAGATCAGAAATAATCTCTCAGGTAAAAAAAAAAAAGAAATGACAACCATAATGAAGAAATTGCTCAGCAAATCTAGAGTAGACACAGATTTAAAAACCGAGGAGCACAAGAAAATGATGGAAAACTTGAATGAACAATATAGGAAAGAAGGGCCGGTGAGATGGCTCAGCGGCTTAAGCGCCTGCCCGGCAAGCGCGAGGGCCCGAGTTCGACTCCCGGAACCCACATACGAAAAAGGGGCCAGTGATATTGCTCAGTGGCACGGGCGCCTGCTGGCGCGCGAGGTCCTGAAGTCGACCCCCCGGTACCCACAAAAAAAAAAAAAAAGGGCCAGTGATATCGCTCAGCGGCCTGGGCACCTGGTGACACGCGAGGTCCTGAGGTCGACCCCCGGTACCCACAAAAATAAATAAATAAATAAATAAATAATAAAATTTAAAGAAAAAGAAAATGTGTTATGCTCATGAATAAAAATATCATATTGAAACTCAATATTTTATAAAATTAATAAGCACTAACAAAATCTATTTTTAATTAATTAGTTAATTAAAGGGTATATTTCTCTACAGGAAAGTGAAGGGCTAGGCAGATTCTGGGATTCTAACTGCATCCTGAGGTGCTGTAATCCACACTCACTTAAACAACGGTTCCTTTTGACATGATCCCGGTCACTTAATGGGATCCCATCCCACTAATTCTTTCTACAGTCCTAGGAGACAGAGTATTGTTTCCCATTTTACAGATGTGAGCACTGAGGCTCAAAGAGGCTATGTTGTAGTAGACAAAAGCTACACGGCCCTCCAGATAGCAGAATGGAGTCTGTATGCCAGGTCTTTCTCCCAGGCTACACAATGACCCTTCTGCCCAGCCCCAAGCTTGGAACACACTCTGTGGAACCCAGTTTCCTTCCACTTTACCACTCACTTGCCCTAGGTCTTCCATTCCCCAGGATGGATGAATTGTTTAATACCATTAATGATGCAGTTTTCAGAAATCACGGTTCTTTCTTAGCATTTGCCACCTGCCAAATGCACCATTTATCTGGAAATCAATTCACCTTGATTTTTTTTTTAAGGTACTAGGGATGGAACTCATGACCTTACACTTGCCAGGCGGGCACTGTGCCACTGAGCTCTATCCCCGGCCTTCACCTTGAATTTATCTCCCTCACCAAAGCTTGTCCCACCTAGAGTAAGCTTCCTGGATGTTGATTTAAAAAAAAATTCACACACACACACAGAAAATGGGAATCACAGCCCTGTCCCATCCACGTCACAAGGCCAGTTAATAGCATACACAGTGGATAACTTTGTAGCGCATCTAAAATTGCGTGGAAGCAATCAGGTAATATTATATAAACCACGCAAAACACAGCACCTGGTTGCAAAGATCAGTTGCTACCTCCTTGATCTAAAGTCATGACCCAGAGATAAAAGCCAGGATGATATTAACATTGGTGGCTTCCAGTCCATTATCAAAATAAATGCTTTAAATCAATCAGATTAATGTGAACAATCATGAAAACACAAGGCCATGGATTTTTTACTTAAAACTGATAAATTAGGAGCCTTGTGCAATTTAAAACCAAAAAAACAAAAAAACAAAAAATCCCCTTTTACATGACGCCTTGTTCTCCTGCTCAAGCAGCATTTTGGTTGTGAAGAATAGAAAGAGGAACGCTTGGGGAGACACAGGGGGATTGTGTGGCCCCGACTCCAGGATGACAAATGGACCCAGTAAGAGACCGGAAATCATTGGACAACCATGTTCTCCACCTTGCTTTCCTTCAGGTCACTTGGATTTCCATGTCCGTGTAATTGATTTTCCTAAAATGCTCCCCTCCCTCCTTTGTTGTCCCTTAACCGATTCATCTTTTGGGTAACAGCACAGCTCTTCACGATACCTGGAAATACACCAGCCCTGTTATGTGTTCTCATCACATCCTTTGCTCAGTCTTCCTTTTTCCATTAATTAAGTTTATTGGTACATTTTATATATACATAATGATCACATCCATCATAGGGAATTTGTACCTGTACATGAGATAATTCAATTCTTCTTTTTTTCCCATTCCCTCCCCTCCCTTCAATCCCTCTTCCCCTCCCTATTTACAAAAGTTTTGTTTCTATGTTTTTCCTTCTTGTCTCATTTGTTGTCTTTTCCCTTTCTCCCTTTCCCCTTTCCCCCTCCCTAGTTCCCCTTCCCATTTGAGCACTGTCTTCCTATTTGTTAATAGCTAGTATACATTTTGGTCCTTACCTACACTTTCAGTTTCTCACACCAGAGAAACAATGCAATATTTACACATCTGTTTGGTTTATTTCACTTAAGCGTATGACTTCTTTTTTTTTTTTTTTTTTTTTTTTTTTTTTTTTGTGGGTACCGGGGGGACGACCTCAGGACCTCGCGCGCCAGCAGGCGCCCGTGCCACTGAGCGATATCACCGGCCCCTTTTTCGTATGTGGGTTCCGGGAGTCGAACTCGGGCCTTCGCGCTTGCAAGGCAGGCGCTTAAGCCGCTGAGCCGTCTCACCGGCCCAACGTATGACTTCAAGGTGCATCCATTTACCTAGAAACGTCTCAAGTGCATCCTTCTTTACGGTTGAGTAGTACTTCATTGTATAAAAAAAAAAAAAAACCCACATCTTCTTTACCCATTCATCCACTGATGGGCATTTGGGCTGTTTCCAAGATTTTCCTCTTAACACTTGTTTTCAATATTCTCAGTCTTGAGGACTAGATGCACCTCCCACTCCCCTCGCCTCTGCAGTGCCTACACTAGTGCTTCTCCTGGAGGTTGATGGGAGAGAGAACTGTCCACTCTTTAGTGCTCAGAATCCTCCACTTGAGGGCTACTTGCTCAAATACTTATGATCTGAAACACAGTCAGCTGCCAGGGTCACACATTACAGACCATGTGTGAGGAGTCCAGAAGTCTCTTTCTCAGACATGAGTCCCTGCTCTCATCACAGTAGTCCGATTTGCCTGGTGCCTTTGTGTCCTGAAGTTTGGCAGCTGCAAGCCAAAGAAAAGAAGGTGGTTAGTTTCTGCAGTCAGCACACATGGGTGCATGTCCTTGCACTGCTGTTTGCTGGCTCAGTGACCACATCCAAGCCTCTTCAAAGCCCTGAGCCTTGGCTGTCACTCATAGATAATAATACAAGCCACATAGTGGGCTACACACTTGATATACATACGGCTAATCCTTACAAAATCTCTACCAGGTAAGTGTTATTTCACCTTCCATTTTGAAGTTTAAGAAGCTGAATCTGCATGAGATGAAGGGACTCACCTCATGTGAGGGTCACATATTTAAAAGATAAACAAGCCGAGTTTGAAGTTAGGAAATGCGTCCCTCTCAAGTCCAACCTCTTTCTACAAAAATGGTGCCTCCCTTATAAAACCCCCACAGGTGCCCGATCTCAAACAGCAACAGCTCATACAGAGTGAAAAGGAAACAGAAGAAGTACAGGAAGCCAGAGGAGACCTACATGGTGAAATCAGTGCCCAGGGTTGGCCCAGCCTTCAGGCAGCCCCCACGTCTGTGCAGCCCACCATCCTATAGAGAGCAGGCACTTGTACCTTGTCAGCGCTCTTTGCTGCAGGCTGCTGCCTTTAAAGGGTGATCATCGACAAGACACGCAAACATGGCCTTCTTCAAACATGGCCTGCCTCACAGACTGCCCCAGGACCTGGCACAGCAAGACAGCAGCCCATCCTTCCAGAGTGCCAATGTACCGTGGCAGCCTTGCTGACCCACAAACTGCTCTGGCTCTCATTTTTCTTCACTTGGAATTCATTGCTTCTCTCTTTCCATGAAAGATAAACCAATAGCTGCCCTTGACAGCTGTTCCCTCCAGGGTCATTCCTCCTATCCGCTGAGCTATTCTTTCTATGGGGATTTGAGCGATGTAATGCTAGTACTATCCATTTCATTCAATCCTTCCAGTGTAGTCGCAGGGACTGGGGAGCCAGCCAAGCCTGGTGTCATTAACTGTTTGTGCACTATGCAAGCCAGAGAGAGACAAAAGGACATAGGGAGCAAGATTTTTTTTAAATCTGCAAGTACAAAGAAGTAAAAGTGGGCTGTGCACAGTGGACAAGAAAGAATGAAGATGACCAGCAAACCAGAGCACTCAGATCAACTTGGATCGGACTCTGCTCTACCACTGAGTTCAGTGGGCATCTCCCCAGCTACACATCTCAGCTGGGGTGATTGGCTACCAAAATACAAAAAACCAACATACCAGCAAATTACTTCCCAAAGAAAGAACCAATCCTTTGCTCCTCTGTAAAGTTCCACTTAACAATCTCATTGTGGATAGAGCTCAGAGGAAACCCAGGCCCATTTTAATGGAAGGACAGATTCCTAGGCCAGGAGATAAGCATGCAGGAGTTGGAGAAGGCAGACTCAAATTTTCTGAGAATTGATTGCAGCTGACAAGCTCCAGTCTTACAACAACCTGAGAAGTAAATACAATGATCTCCATTTCTTTGAGCAAGTGAAGAGCTTCTTGAAGTTTCAGCCACTTGCCAAAGGCCATGCAACTTAGAAGTAAAGAAGCTGGGATTGAAACATAGATGAGACCAGTGGCTCCAAGTAGCAGCAGTTTCTACCCTGTGGACTTTGGCAATGCCAGGAGATATCTTTGTTGCCATGGCTGAGATGCTGAAACTTGTATTTACTAGGAAGAGGCCAGGGATGCTGCTGCTCACCCTACAAGACGCAGGACAAACCCCACAGCAAAAAATATTTTCCAGCACTACGTGTCAACAAAATATTGAGAGGCTGAGAAAAGACTGACTCTCAGCCCATGAGGCATGAGAGACGGAGAGGCAAGCAAAGAGCAAATAAAAATCACCCAGAAGGATTTAAAATTCCATAAGTCAGGGCCTTAGTGCCCCCTAGACTTAAAGAGATGCATGAAGAAGAAAACTTCCAAGGCTCTGCAAATGATTCTGGAGCATAATTGTAATGGTTTGTCTGTAGAAGCCACATGGCCAAATTCCCAGATGTCCCATGGAGACTTTATCCCAAAGTTATTTGTGTGCCTAAACCAGATGTTCCAAACATGTAGGAAGTATTTTTTAAATGGTGACTGAAAAAGAAAAGCTTCTTGAGCTGGACCACGCCTGTAGTCCCAGCATTCAAGAAGCTGAGTCAGGAGGATCACCATAGGTTCAAACCAACCTGGGATATATAGTGAGTCCAAGGCCAGCCTAGAATATATAGCAAGACCCTGTCTCAAAAAAACAAAACAAAAACAAAAACAAAAAAAATCTTCTTACAAAAGAATGAAAACTATAAATAATGGGGCCACAATAGATACAGAACTCTTTTAAAAAATCTGTGCTTCAGGAGACCTCGAGGCTAGAGTCAGCCTCGTGTTTATCCAGGTTGTTGTTCTGTAGCAAACTTCCCCAGTACACACAGATCTGGAAATACTAGAGGTTTTCCTTCCCTCCCTGGAGGAAACAGCCCATTTAAATACCAAGGAGGAAAAAACTCACCTAGAAACTGATGAGGGTTGGAGATAAGGACATACACCGACATGTCTGGAAATGAAAAGGCCTGCATAGAGTGGAGATCAGGTGAGAAACATAATCCTTAGACACTGCTCTTATCCAGTCATTTCCCTGCCTGAAGCCCCACTGAGCACTGGTTGAAATCCAAGCTCGAGCCCTGGCCAGCGGGGCCCTTTCTGACTTGACTACATGCAGCCCATCCCAGACCCTACCATGCAGAATCCCCCACCCCTGTTTCCACAGCTTTGACCCTGCTATGCCTTCTCTCTGAAAGGCTGGTTGAAGGCAAATAGCCCTGCATTCTGGCACAGGGAATTCTGGCACAGGGCATTCCTTCATTGATGTGACACTTAAGGTGGACCATTAACTTCTGAATGGGTGGGTAATAGAGGCATGACCTTGGGGTCTATGGCTGGTCCCTGGCCCCTTCCTCTCAGAAGCTGTTCCCCTGCTCTGCTTCCAGCCTCCATGAACTAAGAAGCTTTGCTCCGCTATAAGAAGCTTTGTCATTCTGCCATGATGTTCCTGCTCTGGAGTCTGCCAACCATGAACTGAACCCCCTGGAACCATGAGTCAAATAAACCAATTCCTCCTTTGAGTTGTGACTCTTAGGTATTTAGTCCCAGCAAAAGGGAAGCTGGCTAATTTACCCTGTATTCCTACAGCACTCTCTCCCCAGTTGTAGCACCAGGTTCAGCACCCCACCTGAAGCTCTCATTGCTCAAGCACAGGGCCTACCTCTCACATATCTGTGCCCTCCAGCATGAGTGGATTTCAGAACTTCTTCAGTAAAAACAAGAGAAAGAAAAATACAGTCATGAGTGGTTGAGAGTGGTGATAGATACTAACTAGATGATACCTTAAGTTGTGCCAAGAGGCTTGAGAATCAGAACCTTAGGTTATCACCTGCCTTAATTATGCTGTTACTTTATGCTGGTGCTTTAACCTCTCTGGACCTCATTTCCCTCATCTGTGAATTGGGGGATGAAAACTGTACCTATTTCATAGGATTATTGTCAGAATCAATGAGGTAATGTAGCCAAAGCTTTTAGTTAACATGAGGCCTAGGGGGGAAAAAAACATATTATGGGAAGATGAAAAGAAAAGACCTTCATCTTGGTATAGATGAAACTGGCCAGTAATAGAAATTTTCCTTTAGTTGCAAAGTAATAATCAAAGAATTAAACTAATGCATTCTGAATTTATGGTGGTGTCTCCTTTGCAACCAATGGAAGAAGAGCTTGAAGCAGGGTTTGGCATGATACATAGGCCCATATAAGAATATGATCAGAAGTGGCCACATGTGTGGTTTACCTCCTTGCCCTTAATTCAGTAATAAAACAATAACCAGATAAGATGGTCAGATGAACACAGACAGAAATCTCTGGCTCTAGGTTCATGGCAGCAACTTTATTTCATAGACCTGGGGCTCCTTTTCCCAGATGGTGGGGTGCTCCCTGAGCAGAGAGCTTCTGAAGTGAGGCCAGAGCTTGCCTACAATGGTCCTCCAGGACCAACTGCTGTCTGAAGGAAAGAGAAAGTCCCATGCCTATTCTAGCATCTGCAAGTCAAACGGATGTGCCAGTTAGTGCAGGTGGGAAGGGCTATGTGCCGTGGAAATTGGCTTAGGAGCCCCACATGCTGTTCTGGGTAAACAGAACTTTATGTTTTCAAAAGACATTGCTCTTTCCTCAGGGACTACCAATTTCTCCTGGGGAAAAAAAAAAGCAGATCTCCATCTCTGTGGCTGAGGGGATGATTAGGGGGAAAACTACAAGATGTTTTTTATCCAGACAGTAAGAGCTTTTGCTGGATTCTGCTGCCCCTTTCTCCCTTCATCCCTCCTTCCCCTCCCTCGCCTCCCAGCCACCCTTCCAGTTCTTTCAGAGCCCTCCTCCTTCAGCCCCTTCTCAGGTCTCCCCTGGCTTCTCCTTAGTGCTCCAGGGAGGCAGGCAGCAGTAACCAGACCTGGTGTGTGATGGTATCAGTGAGCCCAAGTGACTGGCCCTTGGACTAAAAGCCTCCTGTCTCTCCTGCATTACGACTGAGTTTCCCTCTCCTGGCACAGACCTCCCTCCCTCTTAGAGGCAGTGTCAGGGCCAAGAGCTGGGTACTCACCCACTGCCTTCATCCCTGCTAATGTGAACCAGCCTTAGAATTTGAACTAGGAAATCTCTCCTGGTTGGGCTGAAAGTTCTATTAGCTCTGGGCAAGTTAGAGCCATAGTCAGAGACCTATAGGCAATTGCATTCCCTTGGTCCCTGGGCGGCTAGGGTTGAAATCTGGGGAGGAAGGATTTGAAGCAGCACTGGACATTCTCCACCAATACAATCAGGGCTGTGAGGGGTCGATCCTGAGAGTCAGGAATATGCATGAAGGCAGGAGGCTGAGCAAACACAGAGCAGTTTTTCTGCCCTCAAAGGATAGTAAGCAGGGCAGATAGGGAGAGCAGGACTATCAAAAGAATTAAGGCACTAAGTGTAGTCTCTTGATTAAAAACAAAACAAAAAGCTCAGGTGTAACTAAGGGAGCCCCCATATGCTGGCAATCAGCAGGTAAAGATGACCTGATGTGCCTATTGGCACAGTGCCAAAAGAAATTACATCCCCTAATACAATGCCCACTGCTTACCATTTCCCCTAAAGCCCGGATATTCCTAGCCTCCTTGTGCTAATCCACTTGTCACTTAGTCTATGTGGCACTTTGAAAAGATGACTTAGTAATCTGGTCACTGCCATGTGCTACTCTGCAGGACTCCATTTCACTGACCGAAGTCAGTTCAGATGCCATCAGACCAAAAGTCAGCAGGAACCTTGGCCATTGCCTAAACCCCATGTCTTCATTTTATTTCCAAGTAATAATAAATTTGGAATTCTCACCTCCATGGGGAAATGGAGAGCTGGCGTTTACTGTGTCATCCTACATGCCCGGCTCCTCTCACATATCACCTCTTAGAATCCATACACCTCCATAGGAGGGTTTCCCTCTCCCCCATTTACTAAAAAACCCAAAGTGGGAGCTCTGGACTTGCCTGGAAATCTTTCCTCACTTCTGCATTCAGAGTCATCCTTGATAGTTTTACCTGCTAAACAGTTCTGGATTTTATTCCACCCTTGCTCACATTCTCACTTCTACTGACGCTTCAAACCACAGCACAATTACCGCTTCCTTTAAGGGGCTCAGAGAGAGTCAAACTCTCTCCTCTCTTTAACCATGTTTTTTCATTCTTTTTCTCACGCACTATACTCTTTTAAGAAGTACCTATCTTCCACCAAAAGCTTGCAGGTCCAGCCCATGTCTCATACCCCAAAGCCTAAGTCTCTGTCCAGCACAGGTAGAAGGAATGAGGAAAATAAGATTCAAATGGTTTAAACGTTGTGTGCACTCAAGCTGAGCTGCTGTGAAGCCACCATGCTCCTGCCCAATGTTAGGCCAAGCCATTTCGGATCCCCCTGACCCAGCCTACTGGAGGGAGATGGAGAATCTGTAGTCCATGTAATGTACAAGTGTCCCCTGGGGCAGTAAATTGTACCCTCAAGCATCTTCCCCTAGAAACAAGATGATGGATTGATGGCTCAGTTTTATTCTACAACGGGGGCTACAGTTCAGCAACATTGTAGCTTAAAAAATACCTTCAAAAATACCTAGGAATCAATCTCACAAAGGATGTAAAAGACCTCTACACTGAAAACTACAGTACTCTGAAAAAGGAGATTGAAGAGGATATCAGAAAATGGAAAGATATCCCTTGCTCATGGATAGGAAGAACCAATATAGTGAAAATAGCCATACTTCCAAAATTGTTATACAGATTTAATGCAATTATGATCAAAATTCCAACAGTATATCTCACAGAATTAGAGAAAACAATCCTAAAATTCATTTGGAACCAGAAAAGACCTAGAATAGCAAAAGCAATTCTGGGCAACAAAGGCAAGACAGGGGGCATCACAATCCCTGATTTGAAATTATACTATAAAGCTACTGTGATAAAAACAGTGTGGTACTGGCAAAAAAACAGACCTGAAGATCAATGGAACAGAATAGAAGATGCTGAAACAACCCCAGACATACTAAGCCACCTTATCTTTGACAAAGGTGCCAAACACATTCGCTGGAAGAAAGATAGCTTCTTTAATAAATGGTGCTGGAAAAACTGGCTCTGCACATGCCAAAGATTAAAACTAGACCCATATCTTTCACCATGCACTAAACTAAATTCAAAATGGATCAAAGATCTAAATATTAAAACAGAAACATTGAATCTGCTGGAAGGTAGGATAGGTAAAACTCTTGAAGACATTGGTGTAGGCAAAGTCTTTATGAATAAAACCCCAATTGCACAGGAACTATCACAAAGAATCAACAACTGGGATCTCACCTTATTAAAAAGCTTTTGCACAGCAAGAGAACCACCAACAGAGTGAAGAGACAACTCACAATGTGCGAAAAAATGTTTGCCAGCTGTTCCTCAGATAAAGGATTACTATCGAGAACATACAAAGAACTCAAAAAATCAGACCTCCCAAATTTGAAGACCCAATCCAAAAATGGGCATCTGAAATGAATACACACTTCTCAGATGAAGAAATACAAATGGCAAATAAATATACGAAAAAATGTGCAACATCACTGTCATTAGAGAGATGCAAATTAGTACAACACTAAGATTCTACCTCACCCCAGAAAGAATGGCTATTATCAAGAAATCAACTAATAACAAATGCTGGAGGAGGAGCTGTGGGGAAAAAGGAACACTTCTCCACTGTTGGCAGGAGTGTCAACTGGTGCAGCCACTGTGGAAATCAGTGTGGAGATTCCTAAAAAAACTAGGATTGGAGGTCCCATTTGACCCAGCTATTCCTCTTCTGGGTGTCTTCCCAGAAGAATTAAAAGCATCGTACCACAGCGATATATGTGCACCCATGTTTATAGCACAATTTGTAATAGCCAGATCTTGGAAACAACCCAGATGCCCATTAACCGAGGAATGGATAAAAAAGATGTGGTATTTTTATATGATGGAGTACTATTCAGCCATAAAGAAGGATAAACTGGAAACTTTTATAGGTAAATGGATGCAACTCAAGAAAATATTCATAAGTGAAATTAACCAGATGCATATGTGTAAACATTGTATTGTCTCCCTAGTGTGAGAAACTGAAAGAGTAAACAAGATCCAAAATGTATAATAGATATGGTAAAACAGGAAGAAACTGGTCAAAAGGAAAGAGAAACTGGGATGGGGGAATGGGAAGAAGAAAGAAGGGAAAAGAAAAAAAAAAATATATATATAAGATAGTTAAGATAGATACACTACTAATTTTGCTTAGTTCATTGAGAAGAAAGGTTTGTGCTAATATTGTTTGGACAATTGAATGCTGATATCTTGTATCCTGAGTAACTAATTTAAAGATAATACGTAATGTATTAACTATTGTTACCCTCCTAGTATGTTGTTTTGAAATTTTGTTCTATTTTTTCTCTTTAAAATAAAAATTAAAAAAAAAACCTTCATAGATTACCTTAGAAAGACAATCATCCTTGTTTCTGAGTTTCAAATGTTTCAAAGAATTTTAGAACCTAAAATACACTGTTTGAAAAACTCTAGCTTAGGTCTAATCTTTATAATGGTCCTGTGAAGTGGTAAGTAAGTATTATCATCATTTCCAATTTAGAGGTGAGGGGAAACATCTGAGCGAAAACCTAATGCAATTTTCTTGTTTTTTTTTAAATGAGAAACAGGCCCTACTTTTCATCCTACTTGTATTTATTCCTAGTTTGCACATAATCTTAACATTACTTTGTTTCCCCATCAAAGCATACAAAATATAATACACTATAAAAAAGAAACTTCCTTAACATCTATTTACTTTAGCTTCATCCTTTGAAAAATAAATGTTTATGAGAAATGGATAATGCAAATAAAGTGCTTAGACTACTGCTATTTAGCTACTGCTCAATAAGTACTAATATTACTACAAGTCTTCAGCAGAAAACATACCTAATGCTAAAACCTTTCCATTGAAGTTGAAGATAGAACAGCTGTATCAATTATCATTAATTGCTCCCACCCAACACAATACTGGTGGATCTCACCAAAGCAATAAAATAAGCAAAGAGTAAAAGCTGTAACAAATATAAAGGAGTAGACAAAACTAACAAGAGATACTTTTAAAAAATGGACTGTGTGTGCTTAGTCAGTCATAAATGGCTTTCTTAGGGCTTGCTAGCACATTGAAAATGATTTACTTACCCAAATTGGAATTCTGTGAGGAATTCTCTTCCCATAAACTGGCCACAACTGGCAGTTGGCCCAGAAAGTCCATGAAACAATTCACAAATGGCCATATGACCAAACTAATGGGCAACAACGTTGTGGAAACCACGTATCCTCATCCAGAAAGGATTTATGGACACATTAATTTCACCAAAGATGGCTGAGTGCCTGAAGACCCAGGTTGAAGGGATGGTTTTGTAGGACCATGGTGGTAAATTTTAATTATGGTCTTTATGGTCTTTATTACTGTTCTTTTCATGGCCTGGTTACTATGAATAAGGCGAGGGCTTCAACTGTTCAAGATGGGCAAATTAAAGACTATCGTCATTTCACGTGCAAGGAGATAGGCTGATTTTGCTCCAAAATGATATCTGGATGTTTCTGTCCTTGGAAAGTTGGTTCTTTGTAGCTGGTACATGATTGAGCCCTCAAAACATGGAACCTTAAATTTCTAAAAAGAAAATGACCTATCAACTCCAGTTACAGGAAATATATGTAATATGGTAAAGAGATATAAAGGGAAAGTGATTCTGTAATGTTTATTGATGTGCGGTATGCTAAGCATTAATTTTTACTACAATCATAAATAAGTAAATAAAGGGTTCAATTACAGAATTAAATAACAACAGAACACATGTAGATAGTGATCTGGATAAAAAGAAGAGAAATTGACTCACGTAATCATTACTATGTTAAATACAAATCTATTGTCTTGCTGTTTATTTTCTATTTATTCTTTGTATTACACTTCTTTTGTACTCTATCTACCTTCTTTCTTGTGTTTTTTTATTGTATTTTATCTCCACTTTTGGGTTACTAGCTTTGCTTCTTTGGTTTAATTTTTTTGTTTGCTGTATGGCTTACAAATTCATATTTAACTTATCATTTGTTATTTTTCATAGCATTATAACATATCACTTATGATGTAACAGCCTTACAGAAGTATACTTTTTGCCTTTTCTACCCTTCGTACTATTGCAATATTGTCTTTGACTCTGATATATGCTACACACATAACAATATATTGTTGCTTTTTTTAAGCAATTCAAATGAGTAATATTTTTTCTTATACTCCCCCCCACACACACTTTTGGCCTCTCTTTCTGGGATTCCAGTTATTCTTATTTTAGATTGGTTGGTATTTCCCCACACATTATTAGTTCCCTGTTCATTACTGTGGGAGTAGCTTTATCTCCCTGTGTGCTATTCATTTTGAACACCTTCTAATGCTGCATATTCAAGTTCACTGTTCTTTTCGTCTGTAATGCCTAATCTTCTGCTAATCCCATCCAGTGAATTATCTTTATTTCAGCTTTTTAAAAGAACTACAGATAAGTCTTTTTATGTCTTCTACTTTCCTCTTCAATATGCCAATGTTTTTCTCTACCTTCATGAACTTATGTAGTACAATACCTACTTTTAATGTTCCTGTTTGCAATTTCTATCATCTTTGTCACTGTAGGATGTGTTTCTATTCAATGAGTTTTATTTTGCTTCTTTATTTTCCTGCTTCTCACATGTTTGACAGTTTTTGATGGGATGCCAAGCATTGTAAAATTTAAATTGGTGGGTGCTGATTTCTTTCTTTCAGTAGTATGTGATTTTATTCTGACTCACAGATTACTTAGAATCAGCTGTATCCTTTCAAGTCTTGGTTTTAGGATTTGCTGGGGAAGATTTAGTGTAGCCTGTAGTCTAGAGCTAATTTAGACCAATTATTAAGGTGATGCCCTTTTGAGGATTCTGGCTTCTCCTTATTAGAGGACTTTCAACTCTGGTCAGTGTGAACTGAAGGACTTCAGGGCATGCCAACCCTGAATGTGACATCTAGATATGCTGAGTTCTTTAAATTCGGGCACTTGGGAGCCTGCAGATATTGACAGGTTTTCTCTGAACTTCCTTTATCTGACTTAAAGACAGACCCTCCAAAAAGGGAGATAACTGTCATGGATCATCTCCTCTGATAAGCTCATAGCCAGGAAAGACGGCATCACAGAAGAAGCTGGAAATGGATGCCTCACCCAGACAGACTCTGTTCCGGTCCCACCTATTTTTCTGACAGTTCTGCCTCGAGACAATTTGTGTTATATGAGGGACTTTTTATCTGCACAAAACAATATCTATACGACATACAAGAGGCGGTCAAAAAATATGGTGTGTATTTAAATTTTGAAAATTTATTAGAGTAAAAGACACATTTCCATGAATACCACTCCAAATACTTCCCCTCACTTTGAACACACTTATCACATTGTCCTTGTCGCTTTCTGAAGCAGTTCTGGAAGTCCTCTTTCATGAATGGCTTTATGAAGTATGATGAAAATTAAGGTGAATGCTGCTGCCTAGTGCCATCTGACTGAAAGGCAGGCTCATAAAAATGTCATGTGTGTCCTCCTCATCCACCTTATTCACCAGATCGGGCACCATGTGACTTCTGGGTCTTCCCAAAGTCAAAATGACCATGAAAGTAAACATTTTGAATCAATTCAGGACATCCAGGCAGCTGTGACAATACGGCTAAAGACACTCTCATACATTCTCTCCCTTCACCCTTCCACAACTTGTCCCTTACACACACACACACACACACACACACACACACACACACACACTAAGCTTCTATTCCTTTCCATAACCCAGGAAGCTAAATAAGCTTCCAAATCTCAGTGTCTTTGGAGGTATTCACTTTCCTTTTCTGAGATTCCCCCGTGCATGTAATATTTCTGTACACATTTTCTCCTGTTAGTCCACTGCCAGTTTACATCAGTTACTGGACCTTCAGAGGGGAGAGGGAAAGTCTTTATTCTTACAGAGCCCAATTAGCCCAATACCTGTTCAGTCCTGGGAATTATTCTGCTGTCTCTTTTCCAGTAGTTCTTAACCGCCCATTTGGGTAGTTTTAAGCATAAAATGCAGAGCCAATATCTAGCTAAAAATTATGGGTCTCCTTTGTGCCTCTCCATAACTTTTTCTACAGCTGCCACTTTTTATTTTCTGTTGCTGTGTCCCCTATCCTCTAACCACTTGGTGGCCCCGATGTCTGATGGCTGTCTCCTCAATTCAGTAAGAGTATAAACTTAGCCTAAATCTCTCCTCCCTGAGCTGCAGCCAGGAAATTGTCTCTCCAGTGACCCAACGTGGCACAGTCATGGGGCTCATTTAGTTTTACTGTGTTCGTGGATTGCAGTCCTTACCTGCCTTTTTTCTGGCTTCTAAAAACTGTTGTTTCATGTATTTCGCTTGATTTTCTAGTTGTTTAAGGCAAAAGAATAAAACACTCAGTTTTGACTGAAAGAGACATATGTTACCATTGAGTTTTAAATTTCAATCATCTTTACTTTCTGGAACATCTGTTTGGTTCTTTTACAAATCTCATTCTTCACTCAGTTTCTGATTGTGTCTTTCATATTTTGAAATTTATTTAACAGATTTTTTTTTCTGCAAATGAAAAATTTAGTACTATCTGAAGTCCTCAAGGATCTTTGATGATTTTCTGTGTCTCTAGCTTTCATTCAAGGTAGTTTGTTATAGTTTGCGTTTTGTGGGGTTTTGTTTTTTTTCTTTTTTTTTTTTTTTTTAATGTTGGGATCTGTGGAAATCACCAGTCCGCATTCCCTTAAACTCAGTTCTCAAAGTGAGATTTTTGTAGACCTCCTGGGTGGCAGGTTTGGGGCAGCAAACAAACAATAGGGTTCTTTTGTTATAATTTTTCAGGAAATATTCCCAGCTCTGCCATTGAATTCCAAAGTTTTAATCTGTCAGTTATCTTTGTTGTGCCCCACAGGTATGGGAGTGGGTTTTTCCTAGTTCATCCTTCGAATGAGGTGGGTCTTTGGAGCCCAGTTGAATGGGGTGAGTTGTGTATTCAACTCCCTCCCTTGCCTGGACTTTGGGCCTTGAGTCCTAACCCACAAAATCTGAGACTCTGTGAGTGGTGACCTAAGTCCAAAGCCAGATAAGGATTCTTTACTTCTCAGAGGCCCCACCATTTTGTCTCAGTGTTCTCTAATGCCTTGTCAAGTATGTGTTTATGATTTTTTAAAGCAAGTTTATCCAATATTTGTAATATATAACGTACACGGCATATATAAACATCAACATTTTTCCATTGTTTTCAGTGAAAGACTCAGTCTTGGTGCACAGTTCATCACATTGGCAGAAAACCAATATAACTAATTTATCTGACAAAAACATTTTTATGAAGTCAATTTCAACATCCTTTTCCTTTGTATCTACTATCATTGTTCCCCATCAAGTGATCTGAAAACAACAGGGGGAGAATAGCCATTCACCTGTGGTATTTTTTCCTTCTAGTATTTTCTAGCTTTGTTATTCACAATTAATTTCTTGATTACTTATAATCTGTGAGAGAGTCAAAATTTATATTTAAATAGTTAACTGCATTGGCATGATATATTGGACAATCTGTTTCTGGTTTGTGCTATTATTTTTATGTACTTAACTCTCATGTAGGTAATTATCTATTTCTGAGCCACCCATGGCGGTTCAGTGATCCATCTTGCAATCCTTACAGTAGTACAACACTGTACCATTTTAGTTACTGTACATGAGTCCCACTTTTGTGGACATTCTTAAGTAACATAGAGTCCTGTGGTCCCTCAGTCATGAAACAGATTCACATAAGAAACTAAAATGTGATTCCTTATTATGATGTGTATATCAGTCTATGTTTATAGTGATCTGTTTTTATGGCCCCCAGCCAGAGGCAACTGCAAGGGGGAAGCCAGCAGATAAGAGAGGTGTATATATTCTATTTACCCCTTTCTGATTTGTCTTTCTTGCTGCACAGATTCAGTGCTGACCTTTCCAGTGTTTGTTGGATGAAGCACAAGAAGTAAGGATAAAAGGAAAGTCCCAGATTGAGTGCCTGGGACTGTCAGAGGCTCTGCTCAAGTTCTGAGCTTGGCAGATGCCTCAACCTGATAATTTCTCTGATGGCACAATTTCATGCTCCTCTTAACCAACAACAGGGGTCTGCCTTAGTTACTTTTTTTGTTGCTGGGACAAAATACCTGACACCCACAAGTTAAGAAAGGAAAGTTTGTAGAGGTTTCAGTCTATAGTCAGCTGGCTCCAAGGCAGGGCAGCATGGCAGAGGGGCATCACAAAGGAGAAATTATCCATGGTGTGACAGGTAGGAAGCTGCAGCAGCAGCAGCAGCAACTGCCTTTCTTTCTGTCCCTTTATATTCCATCCAGGCTACAAGCCTGTTGATTGGTGCCACCCATACCCAGGGTAAGGCTTCTATTGTCCACCCCTTTAATCCCAGTATCACACCCTTAATCCAGTCATACCCTAATCCAGCCACCTTCAAAACTCCCCACCTATGAGTGTATGAGGCTTTTAGGGGGACATCTAGATACAAACCATAACTAGGTCTTTCCCTTTAATGTGATCAAAACTTTGCTTCACTGGATGACCACCTGCAACTTCTACAGTCCCCGAGAATCCAGCAGTAACATCAGCTTCTCTCCACTGTGTTCTATTTGCCTTCACGAGGCTTTCTTTTTGAAATAAACCCTTAGATAACTTCCTGTTTTCTGTCACAAATGGCACACCTCTGATCCAGAAAGAACACTTGTTTTGTTCCAAAACACCTGAGAAGTGTTACTCATACTTAGCGGCTTATTTCTTGCTCTATACTAAAGTAGGTGTGAGGCTCCAGCCCACAAAACTCCTACTGATAGTCACATGTGCAGTTTAACACATGGTTTTTGTTGACTTGTAGAAGAATACTATACACACACACACACACACACACACACACACACCTTCCTGTATATGAGGAAGTAAAATTCACAGCAAAGTTCTTTTCAAAAAGTTCTTTTGAAATAAAAGCAAATAAACCAATTCAAAATGGGCAAATTATCTGAATAGACAGTTTTCAAAAGCAAAAATACAAATGGACAATAAATATATAAAAAAAGAAAAATGATCAATTAGCCGTCAGAGAAATGTGAATCAAAACTACAATGAAATACTATCTCACCCCAGTTAGAAGGGCTGCTATCAAAATAAACAAGAAATAAATGCACATAAGGCTGTAGAGAAAAAGGAACCCTCATACACAATAGGTGGGAATGTAAATTATTACAACTCTTATGGAGAACAGTATGGATATTTCTTAAAAAGCTGAAAATGGAGCTATGATATGATACAGTGATGCTATTCGTGGATATATATCCAAAGGAAATACAGTCACTATACCAAAGAGATACCCCCACACCCATGTTTATTTTGGCACTAGTCACCATAGCTAGGATACGGAATCAGCCTAGTTGCCCATCAACAGATGGATAAAGAAAATGTGATATATATGCACAATGAAGTATTATTCCACCATAAGAAATAACACAATCCTGGCTCTCCATACAATGACCTAAAACACCCTCCTCAGTGGCCTTTTTACCCTAGTGCCTGCTGTCAACCAACCCTGCTCTTGAGTCTTCCTGTGATGTCCATGCTATGCACAACCCAGCCCAACCTCTACTTGTGTAGACCATTGCTTCTTATCCTCCTGGTCATAGGCTGTCAGGCAAACCTGCCTCTGGGACTTGTGCACTTCTCATGAAAGAGGCCTAAGGCACTTCATGAGCCTCTCCTAGAGAGAACTCATGTCCAGTTCCATCCCCAAATGACCTTCTTTCCATAGCACATTCTTCCCATGTGGCCAGATAAGTGTCTTCTTCCACAGAGAACACGCACGATCACATCCAGTCAGGTTCCAAAGTTGTCTTACTGGGGACTCCAAGATGAACAGGACACAGCAACACCTCTGCCTCCAGGTGCAGGCAAGGAGTTCTCCTTGGAGATGCTAAAGACTCCAGATTTTCTACTCACTTTTCTCCATTAAAAAAATTGAAAGAGTTCTGATTCTAGCCCCACATATTCTTGACAATAGAGAAACTGATGTCCTTTGCCACAAGGGAGGTTTCCTACGTATTATTTTAGACCAAAGTTCCTCACTAATAAAACACACCCAGGGGTAAGCAGCCTTCAGGTTAGTCTGAAGAATAGGATAATGGACAGGATGGTTTCTCTGGTCCTTGTCAGTCTAAGATCTATTTTTCTGATGTCAAATACTTTAATTTTCCTTTTGGTCTTCAGTTGAACCATAAGATACAATGAGCATGGTGAGAGATATGGGTCCAGTTTCAATCTTCTCCAAGAAGATAACAAGTTTTCCCAGCACCACTCGTTACATAGGCTACCTTTCCTTCAATGTATGGCTCCTTTGTCAAAGATCAAATACGTGACTGTGTCCTGGGATGTTTTATGCCATAAACATGAACCAAGATTAATAATATCAATACGAATGAAATGGGTGAAAGAGAAACTAGAGGGGGAGCGAAGAGAGAGAAGGGGATTAAAGAAAGAAACAAGCTGTATTATGTACATCTATCAACTCCTGAAGATGATTCTAAAATGCATGTACTGAAACACGTAGTAATAAAATAAACAAAAAATATGCTAGCACTATTGTAATTTTAAAGCAAGACAAATCATGATTTTAACATTCTTTGAAGATTAATATTTTATATATCAAAATAACATTATTCTATCAAACTTGATAACTAACTTGCATAACTCTCTTTTACTGAGACACTTCTAAATAAACCCCATAGTTTCAATACTTTTAAAAAAAGATACAATTAGCATTGGCAGAAAGTTGAAAGACAAAAACAGATGCTGTGAGTTCTTGAGTCCCCTTCAGAATCTTTTTGGGTGGAGGCTCTGAATCACATCATTCATCTATCTCCTTTCAAATGTGAAGGCATGCCTGGAAATGCTGAAACAACTGGTCTTTAAACTGCTTTTCACTTTTCCAATTGTTGCTAGAGACTCCTTGGTGCAGGAATAAAGTTATGTGAACAGCGGGGCAGGGACATCTTTTCCCAGCTGTGCCTGTGGGGGACCTCCTCCCTTCCCTAGATAGGTCCAGATGGAATTGAATTGGGATATTTAAAAGTTAACGCAAAACCCAAATTGCTGTTTTTTCTAAGATCCAACAAATGAGAGGCTATGGGTACAAATTAAAGGGAAATAAACAAGACTGTTTTCCCTAAGACTGATGAGAAGATAGTTGGGATAGGACTAAAAGGAGACAAGTCCCTAACTGGGAGGATGGGAGGCTCCTTAGCACACTGAAACAGTTGCCTCCCTTGGCTTTCAGTGTCTCCTCTTGTCATTCTTAGGAATGTTTTCAAAACACACAAACACATTTTCTACAGCAAACACAATTTTTAAATAGCTTGAGATTTCTTCATACCCTGTGTTCAAAGAGCTGTGAGACTCAAGGCTGCTTCTACCAGTGGGCTACACATGTACAGTGACACAAGAGTCCCCCTAGAGGTGGAGATAAATTCTGTCAGCCCTGTTGGCTAACCCTAACCATGATGTTTAACGTTGGAATAAACAGATCCCCTACTTATAAACCCTTTCCTTATGACCAACAACAGACATAACAGAGCAATACCCTGGTCGCAAGGTGCCATCCTTTAGAGTCACTTGATAAAGGATGGGATTCCTCTCATTGGTGTCACATTGCTTGCTAGGAGAAGGCTGGGCAATAACCCTCCTGGGTGCCATCTTCTCTCCTGCAAAGCTATAAAGACATCATAAATTCTCATCCCCTTTCTAGCTCCTCCCGGAAGAAACACTAACATAGGTTGTAGATCAAAAAATGCCTTCATTGGGACCCCCAATAACAAAGGCATACTCCCCCTATTTTTCTACTAAATTACCAAACAGGTAAAGTTGAAGACACTGAAATGCTGACCAATAAGCAAGCTATCGGTAAATAGAGTCCCATTCAATTGTGCTGTTGTGGCTGCCTCAATGTCCTCAGTCAATTCAAAAATGTTAGCTTTCATGGTCTTTTCGATTTTACAGAAGAGCCAAAAGTCACACAATGCCAGATCTGGTAGATAAGGTGGATGAGGACGCATTGTAACGTTTTTACCACCCTGCCTTCCCACTGGATGGCACTCAGCAGCAGCATTTACCACACTTTTTATCAAACCTCATAAAGACACTCATGAAATAGAACTTCCAGAAACTTCCTCACAAAGTGGCAAGAATGATGGGATATGTGTTTTGAAGTGAAGGAAACTATTTTGAGGGGGATTAATGGCAATGTGTCTTACTGTAATTTTTAAAATGTAATCATTCACCATATATTCTGATCATACCTTGTACATTGGCAAATGCTGAGTTTAAGCATATTTTCTGGGGCCCAGGAGGTAGGGGAGGCACCAACACACAAAAATTAAATCCATGTAAAACACAGACTCATCTAAACAGATTATTATGGTTTATATCTAGACATCCCCCAAGAGCTTCACGCAGTCTTAGGCAGGGCCTTAGAAAGGTGGTTGACTCATAGGCCCAATATAACTAAATATGATGTTAGGAGGTGGGGACTGGTTGGAAGAGGCAGGACACTCGGGGTGGGACCTGAGGGGCATATCTCCCTCCTTGGCTCCTCCCTTCTTTCTCTACTCTCTGACCACCATGAGGTGAGCAGCTTTCCTCTGCCAGACCCTTCCACAATGGCTTCCTGCCTTGGAGCCAACCAACCATAGACCAAAACATGAGCCAAAATAAACCTCTCCTCCTTTATGCTGTGGGTATCAGGTGCTGTGCCCCAGCCATGAGAAAGTAATTAAGACACATATTCTGAATTCAGTTTGTGGTGATTCAGAATCATTTGAGCTTGCTTTAGGGATATTTCATGTCTCCAATCCTTAAAGCTCTGCATATCCCTGAGTTGAACTGAATCAAAACAGTACACTCACATCAAAGAGTGATAACACAAGCATTGTACAAAGAACCAGAATTTGAGTTACTTAATGCTATGAAACAAATGTGTCCTTCTCAAAATGTGTATGTTGGAACCCTGTTACCCAATGTGTTGGTATAGAAAGTGGGGTCTTTGGAAGAAGACTAAGTCATATGCTGGAGCCCTCATGCATGGGATTCACATCCTGGTAAGAGAGCGGAGAAAGAAACCCTCCTCTATACCATGCCAGGGTTTAGGGGAAAGGCAGCTGTCTATAAACCAGGAAGCAGATCCCCACCAGACACCAAATCTGCTAGGACCTCAATCTTGGACTTTGCAACCCCCAGATTACATATGTTTTGTAAAAGCTTGTTGTTTAAACTCCTCAGAATATTGTATGATTGTTACAATATCCCAACATGACTAAAATAGCAATTGGTACTAGGAAGTCAGATACTGCTGTCAAATACCAGAAAATGTGGAAGCAGCTTTGGAATGGGGCAATGGGTAGAGGTTGGAAAAGTTTGGAGTTGCCTGCTAGAAAGAGCCAGTATTCCATGAATGGACTGGTAAAGGCAATTGTGGGTCAGAATCAAAAGAGAAAAGCTAGAGAAAGCTTTCATCATACTCAAGATTACCTACAGTGTGTGAACAGAATGTTGGTAGAAATGTGGACATTAAGGCCATTCTGATGAGCTCTCAGATGTAATGAGAAACAGGCTACTAGACAGAGGATGAAAGGTCATCCTTATTATAAACTGGTAAAAACTTGGCTGAATTGGGTTTGTGCTCCAGTGCTTTGTGGAAGGTAAGACTTGCATGTCAGGAAAGTGGGTTTTTAGCTGAGGAGATTTCCAAAGTGTTGACAGAGCAGCTTGATTCCTCCTGACTGCAAGAAGGGAGAAACGAGTTGAAGAAGGAATTGTTAAACCAAAAGGATCCAGAACTCAAAAAATTCTCAGCTTATGTACACTGCAGAAAGTGAAGAACGTGTTTGTAAGACCTCAAAGTCTCCATTCGCTTTGCCCGTATGCTGGGCTTTAGCATTTCCAACCAGTGTCTGACCTTACCCCAAGCAATTGCTGTGGGGGAGGTGACTAAGCCATTCCTGTATCCATGGCTGCATGATTTACACTTTACTCACCTTCATGGAGTAAAGGTGCACTGTACTCAAAGATGAAAGCTTACATTTGTGATCTACAGAGTGACCATATGGGTGGATGGGGAAGGAGAGAGGAAGTTCTCAGCCACAGGGCGACCATTCATGCTCACTGCCAAAGCTCCTGCAGCCCTGCCAGAGGTGACACTGGCCTTTGCCTTTTTCTTCACACCTTTAAAGAAAATAAAGAGCACTGACTGGCAGGCATATGCAGACTTCTCCTGACAGACCTCAGGGTTCCAGCTACAAAAACATTAAATACAAAAAGGAAACTTACAAAGTAGCTCATCACAATAGGACAGGACACAAAGCAACGGGACCTTGGGAAGGAAGAGCAAGTGCCACTCTTCCCTTGGTCACACCTTCCTCCCCGCCTTTGAACGATGGCGGCACTTCTGCTTCACTCTGAACACAGATGCATCTGTATTACTCCAAGCTGCAGATAGAAACACCATTCTGCTAAAGTAAAATTTTACTTAAGGCAAAAATAAACCAGCATCTGCATTTTCTCCTCTTTGTCTCTGACCTCTCTTCATGCTGCCCCAATGATATCAGACTTAAAACATGCTTTAAAATCTAACAGCTCAAGCTTTTGCTCACTCATTTTACCTGTTGTTCTTTTTCTGGACTAGTTTCATCTGTTCTTCCAAAAACATCTTCCAAATGCATAGTAGAAATACCATTCCAGTTCAATCTCATTAACAATTTGATTGGTTCCTGGTTAATGCCCTGGTTCATTTGGGTAGTACAGACCACTTGGTGATGTGAAGATGTGGGGCAGCAGTGGAGTAGGTTGCCAAGAAGAAAATACCCAGAGATAGCCTGTGAGATATAAGGGTTATTAAAGTATCAACAGGAAAGGGCAGAGTTAATTGAGACTTACTAGCAGAAAAAGAGTCCGGTAACAGTGGGCTCAACAGGAAGATCCCCAGAGCATGCTCAGAATGTCCAGTGGGCTGGACTAGTTAATCACCAGAAAGTCCAGGGGCAGCAGGCGGGACAGGAAATTTCCAAGGTCTGTTGGTGGCAGGCCAGAGAAGAAATCACCAGGGGGCCCAGTGGACACAGTTCAGACAGAGAAATCGCCAGAGAAAACTCAGTGTCCAGGGGTGGCCAACCAGACTCTAGAACTCCCCAGTGCCCTGTTCCACTCTCAGTTATGGCACCGAGGGGCTTTTATAGATTAAACTACACAGCAGTGACAGCCTTAGCTTGCTTTGTTCTGTTATATGACCAGTGCTCCAAGAACAGCTGATGTAGCTAGGGTACAGGCAGGAAGGCAGTTTGTACAGGTAGAGAGCACTGGTTTGCTCAGTTCCCAGTGTCTTCCGTGTAACATTTACACAAATATTCCAGTCTCTGTCTGCCTACATCGTCAGTGACTTGCCAAGTCTTAGGAGTGCAAACAAGATGTTTCAGAGACATGGTGTTAGATGTCCTAGTTTTTCTGAGGGACAAATAGGTTCCATATTCCATGTGCTTGGACAGCCCTACAATCTTATCATGCCCATCTTCTGCTATGTCCCTCAGACGGCACTTCCCCCAGTGACGGTACAAAGAGCAAACAAGTCATGATGAGCCTAGCTGTAAATGTAAGCAAACCGAGTACAACATTTCCCTGGGTAGAAGGAAGAAATTGTAACCAATTAGAAGTAAGATCAACCCTAAGTTTATCGTTAGCAGTATATGCGTGTGTAACCCGTTATGGGTGGTGGGGGAAGGAGAGAGAGGAAGTTCTCAGCTAGGTACACATTATGAGAATTATGTATGGGATACACATATACATTTTGACTTATAAGGGCACTGGAGCCTTTCTATGTTGCCATTAGTCACCCCAGACCACCAACCACAGTGGACCCCAGCAAAGGCTTAGCAGTGCCCTTAGTTACTACGCATCAAATAAAAGATACGGTATTTGGTATCAGAAGGAGCATTTAAGTTCAAGTTTACAGAGCAATAGTCCTACTGTGTCCATGAGATCGTGCCCATCCATGAACATAAGATCTGGGTTCTCTGGCAGTGGGTATATTAAATTAACATCACTGACAGAAAAAGCATTAGACTAGCATTAGATTTTCTACAACTTTAGGAAACTGTGCTGATGATCACAAATAGACTTATTAGCTGATATATGAGTGAATGAATATTCAGTGAAAGCAAACAGATGTAGAACAGGCTTTAAGTGGCAGGACTATCTAAATGGCAGATTTTTCTCATGTAATCAAAAACTAACGACAGTAGAAAGCGTGAGAAATTATCTTGAAAAAATTTTTTAAAAATCTTTGTTTCCTAGGCCAGTTCTTGTAAATATTATTAAGAGCAGATCAATGTCAAATATAGAGAATTAAACAACTCTTTAAATAATCCCTGATTGTCACCAATTTAGTCATGCACACAAACTTCTTATTATAAGTTTCATCCTCCACAAACCTTCCTGGAAGACGTCATGTAACCTAAATTTGCCTTTACCTTTCATTTTTCATTTTGCAACAACTTAGTCATTTTACTTTAGCACAAAATCTTAAATCCTTCCTTACCAAAAATATATCCTCATACTTGTAACTATCTCAAACACATACACACACACACACACACACACACACACACACACACACCACCTTTCTCTTTCTCCTCTCTCCCCTACTGGTTCTTTGCTGTTGTAAACTTGCAGCTGCATGGATTTCTTAAGGCCTCTTTTCCTCCCCCCGCCACTTTGGTGTCATAGAAGTTACATTTCAGCTAGGACTAGCAAACCTTCAAGCCTTTACACAACCTCGAATGACAAAAATCATCTCAGGACAGCCAGAAAACAGCAAAAATGCAAGTTAACTCTGTGACCGCAGTTTAACAACTGTCTCACAGTATTCACAAGAAACGAAATGTGGCAGGCAACTGAACTGAACACAAAAATATCAACTTAAACCACAGGACTCAAAAACAAATTTACTAAACGTACCAGCCAATATGTAACCCAGTGGGCTCATGTTAACTCCTCAAAGTCTGTGGGACACAGGAAGTATTTCCTTCCTGTTTCCCTACACCTACCCTGGTGTCTGAGCACCCCCATCCCTGCACCTGGCCCCAGAGGCCCAAGCACTTCTCACCTGGCTGCCCTGCCCTTCCTTATCTCTACATGAGGCAGAGATGACTTAACTTATCCCTGAACGGCCTTGCTGTTACGATTGCCAATGGCAGCCATTTCAGCTAATACTGAATTCGTGTCCTCCTTTTCCGTGATCTTTGGAATCTACCCTTGACCTCTCTTGACTCAATCTCCCTCTCTGTTCAATGCCTTTAGCGTCTCTTGCTCGCTTCTACACTTTTACACTTTTACACTGCCTTCTTTTGTCCCTTCTTCACCTACACAAGATTCATTTATTAAAAATCAACTTTTACAATTTCAAAAGTTAAAGGCTTACTTAGCTTAGGAAGTCATTTTTTGGGGGCCGGTGAGATGGCTCAGCGGTGTAAGAGCCTGCCTGGCAAGCTCAAGGGCCCGAGTTTGACTCCGGGAACCCACATACGAAAAAGGGGCCGGTGATATCACTCAGCCGCACAGGCGCCTGCTGGCGTGCGAGGTCCTGAGGTCAACCCCCGGTACCCACAAAAAAAAAAAAGAAGCCATTTTTCATGGACCCTATTGAAAGTGTCTTTGAATATGGGGGTTCAGACTCAGCAGGGAAATACCCCCAAACCGCCTCCTGGCCCAGCACCTCAGCATCAGTCCCCTGTCCTCCTGACCTCCCCATCCTGGCTCTCTCTGTCTCTTTTCATTTCCTTCAAGAGGGTTCTCTTCTCTCTCACTTTCTCACCCAAAGGTCATCTAAGAAGTGCCCCATTCTTGGAGTGCTTCAGTCCTTTGAGAAAATGTGTTTATCAGGAGTGACTTTGCTACCTCCAGCTTTGGGGCAACTTCTTCACACCTGTCTAGTATTTCTTTCTCCCTAAATTTTCTCAAAGTCACAGTATAATCACACTCTCAACACAGAGAACTCTGTCCCAGTGCTGTCGCCACTGTCTGATGATCACCAAGTTTAGCAGTGACACTATGACATAATCAGCAGTAAGCATGTCACAGTCTTTGAGCTTCACATCACATGGAAGAAATGTACTCCATCCCAAGGCAACTCTCAGAAGAGGGCTCTGAGAGTCCAGGCATTTTTTGATCACTTGTTTCACTGCAGGTGTGAAATAAGAGGCTTAGGAAACCGCACGGCAGAGTTTCGATTCTGATCTCACAAGTTATAGCAGGGAAACAGAAGGAAGTATAGAGGTCACTCCCCTATCCTTCGCAGCAAAGGGACTCCTGGCAGTGCTCTTCCAGGTGCCTTCCATCTTTGGAGTACCCTTCAATTCATCGGACACCTGTTGATGACCTATTCGTTGAAAGTCACATTTCTAAGTACCCAGAGAAAGCTTTTCTGCCTCTTTGTTTCAGTAATTTAATGAGGGGGAGCTTGATGAAGGTGGAGTCAGTACCATTAACCATGAGCTTCTGTGTGAATGGGCTCTAGAAAGGGTACTGTCTATTGAACCCTTAAATATGTACCCATTGCTCCATACTAAAATATTCTCTTGGCTTTTCAACTTTACAAAAACCTAGAATCTCCTCTTCACCTTCTAAGACTGAGTTCAATTTAATGGATAGAAAAAAATCAGAATGAATTAGCAGTGAGTTCTTTCTTCATTAGGAAACCTAGTATTTTATGTTTCATGGTTAATAAAACCCTTTCACGTCATTTTATCTCATTCTCATGCCAGCTCTGTGTGGTCGCCTGAGTAGGTAGGATTATCCTCATTTTACAAATGTAGAAACGGATGCTTTCAGTGCCTAAGATCACCAAACTAGAAAAGGAAACCATCTTCTACCCAAAACAGTCTTCCTAGTTCCCAAACATTTCCACTCCCACTTTGAATGTCAAATACTTTCCTTCATGTCACCTCATCAGAGAAGATTTCTATGACCTAAAGTAAGAAATTTCCATCCTCTTGTCCCCACTCTTTGTGTCTCTACAGCATTAATCATAATTTGTTATCATTGTTTAAACTTTTTTTTTCTATCTCCCCAGTGGGGCTATCATTTTCATTCATGCAAGTATTATCTCTACCTCGTTGGCCATTCAATTCCCAGGCCCTGTCACCCATCCTGGCACAAGGAAGATACTCCAATTAATATTTGTAGTCTTCTCCTATACACTTTTTGACCGTGTCATTCTTGAGAAATTGTTTCTATAAACTGTGCTAATGTGTAACTCTATAATGGACTGTTATCATCATGACTTCCAATCTTAAGCTTGAAAATGTGTACTTTCTGAGCAGTGTGGAGACCATATCTACAGGAGGTGTGGTTTGTTCCTACAAAGTCAAGCATTTCATGTCAATGGACAATGCCTAGTGCAATCCTGATACTATTAACTACTATTGTAAGAGCTGGCTGTTTTTACTATTCTATACATATATTAATTCACGAAACCTTCACAACATCTCTATGGGGTAAGAATGACCTCCTATCTCCATTTTACAAATGGAGAAATTGAGGCCTGGAGGGGCACTTCAGACTCCCCAATTCTTTGGTGATCCACTCTAAAATTGTTTCTTCAAGTACATGGCAACCTCCTCTGGTGCTGATCATGAGCCTCCTGTTTTTCCCTCAAAATCTTTGTCTTTGTCCCAGCACATGTCTTGCCTTGGAGGACTTGAGGGGCCACCCTCCAAAGGAGTGTCTGAAAGTGTGATTGCAGGACTGCCCTGCCTGCCTCTGTGTGCTGGGGCTTCACTCTGAGGGCCTCCCATTGTGGCATCTCTGAGCCAGAGAGAAAGTGGCAGCTGGACCCAGTGCTCAGAGGGAAGCCCCCTGCCAAGCTTTGTCATGCTGGCCCAGGGGCTGGTAGAAGGGATACGACGGGCTGCCTCTCTCTGCTGGGCTATCTTTACTCATGGTTCACACTGGTCCTTCTTGGCTTCTCTCAACCTATTTCTCCCCTTTTCTGTTGCCTCTTTGGACACTCTGGGCTGCTCCAAAAGCCTGGGGTGAGCAAATTGCAGAGACCCTCTGGGAATCCCCTGTGTTGAAAAGGAAACAGCAGTCCCACAGCCCTGAGCCATGCCTTTGAGAACCTCCAGACCTTCACTGGTCTCCCTTATTCTACCTGTCCTCCCCTCTGACTTTTCTCCTACCTATTACAGATATAAAACCCTGCTTCTTGTTTCTCTAAGAAGCTCCACCATAAAAAAAGAGCTTCTGCCTTCTCAGGCCCCAACAGGCCATTGTGCTGGCCCTTCTCAAGAGTATGTGGCAGAGCTGGTTTCATTTTCCCTATGAACATTCTCTTCCTTGTCCTCTTTCTGCTGTCACTCCTTAATTTCATACATTTTCCTCTCTTATTTTCCTCCCAAAAATCAGGTTTCTTAATTCCCACATCTCCGAAGAACACTGCCACTTCTGTCCCCTAGCCTTGCTGTTTCCTTAGATTATAACCTCCTTCACTCGCACCTCATGGTCCTACAGACAGAGAATGCTGCTGCCCATTTCTGCATTTCCACAGGCTTCTCCATGTCTGCCCCTGCTCCTCAATGCTCCCCTGATGCCAATGAATCCGATGGAGCCTTCCTTCCTCAACCCTTCTTCTTCCCTGGACTTGGAGAGTGACCCTGTGCCCTTCCCAGGAGGTGTCCTTCCCCCATCTCAATTTGGGGTGAAGGAATTGGTTTGTACAGAGTCATCACCCAAGGCAAATCCTTGCAGAAGGAAAGCCAAGAGACCCAGTTAAGGCTGTGACCCTGCTTTTGCCTGATTCTCCTCCTGCTTCTCTGGCTTCACCCTCCTTTGAGAGTTCCTGTTCAACTCCCAATCTCCTAAGCCCCTCTTGGCCCAGGCTGCAGGGGCCCCAAACAGCTCCCACCTCAGGGCTGTGAATGCGTCTGCATCTGCACTCTCAGCCATGTCAGGCACAGTCCAGTGGAACTTGGAAAATTTGGCAGAGGGCTCCACAAGATAGCCATGCATGCCTTGAAACTTGGTGAAAAATTTGGTTAGAAAATCAAATAACACTGCACTTCTGTGCATTTACTATGTACTAAGATGAGCCCACCCAGAAGTCTTTCTTATCCTGTTCTTTGGTGAGCTGACCCAAGCCTATGGCATAATTGCATATAAGCAGATGATTCACCAAGTTCTAGCTATAGGTAGGACCCCTACCTGGGGGTCCATACCTAAATATTCCCTCCTGTCAAAGCCATCTCAACTCAACATGCCCCAAATCTAAGATCATCCTTGGCAGATAAGCCCTGCACCAGCAGTTGCTTTCCCCAAGAGCAGAGCCCTAAACCCCTTTGCCTCCATCTGGGTTACATTTCAAACTGTTTCCCCCAGTGCCTTCCATTATCCAGTGGCCTCTTCAAAGGTCTCTACTCTTGCCTTCTCCTACAGCCATTAATGTCTTCTCTTTTAAAAAAAAATCCAAATGTGACCATATTTCCTCTTCTTAAAACCCTTCAATGGTTCCCCAAGTGTTCTAGCATAAACATGGCCTGCTAGCTCGTGTAGCTTCTCAGCTTCCTTTCCTGTCTTCAGCTGGCACTTCTGTCTCTCACCCTTCATTCCTGCCAGCTGACCCTCAAAACCTGTCCCTTTTGTGTCACAGGCTAGTAGTCAGCGCTCTCTGGGTTGCAAGTCTGTTTCCATTAACATGACACTTATTGTATCCCCAGTACCTAGCTGCTGCCTAGCACACTGGTGTTCAGCAACCAAGAAATAAATGAATAGATGCATGAATGAGACAGAAAGGAACAAGCTCTCCCCTGTTACGGGGGTACCAAGAGTGGCTAGGGTAGGCTTTGGAGCTTAAGGCCAGCTCCTTATTATATAGGTCTTTAGCTCCCATTTCCTAAACATCTAAGCTTTATTAAAGACATAATTAAATAAGAGAGGGAACCCCAATTCTCTCCCAATAGAGGCTAAAGCTCAAAAGCCTGAGACATTTTGGGAGAGGGTGTGAGGTCATATTTCCAGAGCTAAACTCATTTGAGAGCCCATGGTAAGTCATGGTAAATGACATATTTGCAGTGTCTTTGAGCCACCAGCATTGCCTTCTCGCCTCCCACAAGGCCAAGCCCAGCCTTCAGAGTGCAGAGGCAGAGGCAGAATTCGCAGCCTTTGAAGTGGGAGCTATTTGGGGGCAACTGCAGTTTGGGGTTGAGGTGCCTAGGGGGGTGGGTCAAGTGATACAGCAAGAAGTGAAACCCTGGGTGAGGGCCTGTTCAGATGGCCATGGGTGCCTTGCAACTTGGTTAAGAATTTGGCTAGAAAACCAAATAGCCATGCACCACTGTGTGGTATATATGCTAAAGGCCAAGTGCACCCAGAAGGTGAAGGCTGGACCCTGACCTGGTGAGAACCTTATATTCCCCCCAGTTGTAGATCCAGGGCACCGACCCCTGAGAATTTTAAGGCTGGAACATTCCAGTGGCAGTTAAAGGCAACGGTTGAAACTGAAGCCCAGGGCAGGGCAGAATTCACTGTCCAAGAGGAGCACAAAGAGGGAGGTGCCCAGCAGTCCCTGTAGCCAGAAAGGCAGACAGTGCTGGGCAAAGTCACCAGGGAAAAACAGAGGGTGGATGGTGGAGCACAGGTGTATGGAAGATAAGAAAGAAGAGCCGAGGGTCCAGGGTATTTGAGGAGCTGAGGGCCAAGGGGGCCCATGGTCCAGAAGGCAAACAGGTGTCTGGCTCTGGGGCTCCACATGGGGGCCCACCCTTTCCTGGCCCTCTTCCTAGCCTCTCCCCCAAGCCATAAGCTGTTCCTTTCAGTATTTGTCTGTGTCTACAGAGATGAGCTGGTGCTTTGCAAAGAGCATTCATTGGTTCCACCTAGGAGTCCAAATACATCTCCTCTATAGGTGCAAACTAGGAACACATTTCAAATATTAAACCCATTCATTCATTTATTCAACAAATACTTACTGAGTACCTATTATGGGCTATACATAAGGTATATGGATGCAAGCAGAAAGCTACCTACCACCTACCTGATGGAGGTTACAAATAACTCTATAATAACTCCATAATACTTAGTGGGGATAGGTGCTTTAGTAGGTGGATATGTATCTGGAAGCTGAAAGTCCTGGTCTTCTACATGAAGAATGGAGTTGAAATCTAAAAAATGAGTGAGAATTACCTGGTTGAAATGGGTAGGAGGAAGAGTAAGGGCTACAGTATAAGTTCATGAGCAATGCCTAAGTACAGGATGAGAGGTGGCATGTTCAAGATGACAAACAGCAAGCCAAGGGGCAGACATGACACAAATCATGCCTGCTCTTAGGTATCATGTCAAATGTTCATACTTGGGGTTTACACTGAGCTTTTCTTTTTTCCTGATTTTGATGCTAAAGACAAAGACATAAGTATCTAGGGGCAAGGCCATAATCGAGGCCAATTGAGAAGGTTAGAAGATGTGTAAACATGCACATCACAGGAAAAGATGAGAAGATGTGTAATCATAAGGGAATACCAAGCCTCAAAGGAGTCATGGGCCACAGTCCATCTCTATGAAGGAATCTCTACTTTTTCTATTGGCGTCAATTATAGAGAAAAATTCAAGGGGCATCTCAGACTCAAAAACTTACTAAAGGCTAAATCACGTTTTGACCATGACAGACCTCACACGGCTATGTTGTGTATGTATGTATGTATATGTGTGCATCATTCTGCAAATCAAATCTATATGGGGATACAGAAGGGATGGATTGTTATTCCATCTTCCAAATGAAAAACAAGCTTCTCAAAAGTCACAAGGAAGCAAGAGTGAGAAGGAAGACTGTTGCTTCACACTGTTCTAGCTTTTCTCACTACAACATGCTTCTCTCTAAAGAACACGGCCTCAGTGATGCTTGGCACTACTATTTGATAAGAAAATGATTAAGATCAATATACTAAAATGCAAAATGCATTCCTGTATGTTTATGTTTATGAAAGAGTTGGATAGCATATTGAGAGGCTTCTACCAAATATACAAAATTCTAGATAAATTACTCATCCCCAGGCTGAAGTGAGTTAAAGAATGTCTTGAAATCACAAAATGAAAAAAGGCAAGAATAATTGGGGAACATAGCAAAGGATAACTTCAATTCATCCAAGCACCATTTGGATATGCAATACTAATTAATACTTGCAGGTTATAGAATTTGAAAAGCATATGGTGGAATCCATCTGGAAGACAAAATTTGCACATAGTCAGAGGGGTGATGCGTTGGCCTCTCCAGACTGCAGCAGTAACATGACAACCACTATCGAAGCTATGTGGAAATGGGTTGCAAGGGGAGGTGTGATTTGGAAAAGAGACTCTGAGAAGGGCAGATGTGTACCACCTTGTACATCAGGACGTGAAGTAGTCTGGAGCCTCTACTTCTGCCTCATGTCTCCTAGTAGCTCCTGTTTACCAGTTAACTCTGACGTTTCCCCCAATATTTCAGAGTTCCTCAGGAAAGCCTGCTCAAACTTCAGCTGTGACAACCTCTCCATGGGATGCCCTGTCCCTGACTCCAAGTGGTCCACGTTAGAACCCTCACTGCCCCTCTATCTGAGCTTCTGATAGTCCTGCCTCATCTACCCTCAAATCTAACAAGTTGCACCTGTCTCCCTTCCCTTCCTGGCATCCAGCTCCATTCCTCCAGCCCACCCACACCTGAAGCTCTAATATCCCAAAGAAACAGAGCTTCTCTGCATCAGGAGTCCATTGGCATCTGGACTTCGGGGCTCCCTGAAGCTCCCAGGGCACAGCCCTCCCCAACCCAGGTGCTGCCAGCAAGATCCCTCTGCAAATGTTCATAGTGGCCTCCCAGCACTAGGAAATTCAGAGTGCTAGCGCCTGATGGGGCCTGGGGCAGGGCCTCTCTGCAAAGTTCAGTTTCCATATTCCTGGAAAGAAGACAGGGAAACAGGCATTGAGTATCTTAGTGCAGGTTTAGCTCATTCTGGTGCAACACACAATGGGGAAAAGCCATGTCTGGGGAGAAATCGGGGCAAAGGAAGGAAGCTCTTCTGCCTCTTTGTAGTTAAGCTTTTTCAGACTCAACCTTCCCTTTGGTCGAAGGTGGAATTCTGGAAGCTGCTCCTCCACACAGAGTTTTGCCCCTATAAAATCTCCCTGAGAGGACTCAGTCCACATCCCCACTTCATGGCTGGCTTCTATGCATCTCATTTCTGCTCCTCTCCATCCACCTCCTTTCCTTTTCAGTCATAATTTATAAGATCGTGAAGGGTGGACGGAGCCCAGGGTGCCGGGAGCAGCTCTGATGAGGAGAGGAGAGGAAGCGGGGAGAGTCGGTTCTGCTCATTGTCCCTGTCCCCAGGATATGGGCTGGTTGGCATTGTAGCTGAGACAGAGCTGAGCGATAGTTTGTCCCACATGTCCCCTGCCAGGCAGAAATCACCCATCTTTCAAATCCCAAACCCTCCTTTTCTAGAAAACCTTTTGCACAGCAATTTTAAAGGCATGAGCATTTTAATCTGTAGGTACGTGTGTGTGTATGTGTGTGTGTGTACAAAGACAAATAATTATAAAAATGAATACATAAATATTTCATCCACCATCCAGACATGCTCTGGAGGGGGCAGGGCAGGTGAGAGAGTGAGCTTGCCACACCTTGTCTCAGTATTTCTGTCTCATGGCTGATCAGTTCTCTTTTTCTTATCTTAAGGGTGATGGGAATCAAGAGGAACTTTCCAGTCCTTTGCTTTTATATCTCAGGACCATGGACCAAGGCTCACCCACCTCTTGAGAGCCCATGCACTTAAAGGCATTACCCTCAGGCCTCCACTGTCCCCATGAAGTCAGCCTCCCCTGGCCAGCCCAGGCTCTCTACCATCTGTCTGGGCCCCTCTTGGCTCTCTGGCCAATCAACTCTAGATAGTCTGCAGGTCCAAGACCTGCCAGAAGCCAGGTCATTGATGAAGCTTCTATTTGGCAAGCACACAAGTGGGGCAGAAACAGGAAAGAGGGGAGGTGGAGGTAGAAGAAAGTGACCAAGAAGAAGGTACACTGGTCGGGTAAGTCCCAACCCTCTCTGTTCACAGCCCCCACTGACGCAGCCAACCCCCACTCCCCACTTGAGCTCTTCCCAAGGCAGAAGATGACGAGCACAGGGCCCCAAGTCTGTCATTACGAATTGTACTGCATCTGCCCTTTGGAGCCTCCGTGTCTCACCTCCAGTGTCATCAATAGGATGAAAACTGTCCTACCCAGGATGTCACTGAAGAAATACGTCTACGGATATACTGAGGCTACTCCTCAGTAATCCAGGGCCTTCCATCCTCAAGGCACAGCTCCCTGCAGTGGCACCTCTAGGGGAGACTGGAGGTGCCACAAGTCTCTCATGGGTGTTCTTCCATGCAGAGAAGCCAAAGGAAGGAATCAGCTTGTCCCCGATGCCCTGCTGAAACAGGTCTGCCTCTTTATCATAGTCCTTGGAACTAAGGAAGCCATAGGTGCTCCAAAAAGTTTGAGAAAGAGAATTGTCTGGCCTGGGTCTTTTTCTACACAATGTGTATGTCTTCAAGTACAAATATTCCAAGCTGAGTTGGACGTTCTCCTTTAGCCAGAGTATTTGAGGATTGGAGAAAAATCACAGAAACTCTGGGTCTCCTTTCCTCAGGTGTAAATGAGAGGATCTGGGCTCTTGCTGGTGTCCAGGCTCCCCTCCATCCCAAAGCCCAGACTACCAGAATCTTCCCTGGGGAGGCTCAGCTGTCTTCATCTCTCTGGGGAGGTGTGATGGTACTGTTCCTTGCACTGGAATTTTGTATGTAAAACTGCACATGCTCTGCAGAAGGAGACCAGAGCTTCAAATGTGAAACATGCAGAACTTTCAAAGCATTTTCATTCCACCAATATTTGTTGAGTACTCATTACAGGTCAGGTATGGAAGTGAGAAACAGATCACACAACAGTCCCTGTCCCCAAGGAATTCACAGTCTAATAGTGAAGAGGCAGGCAGCATGAAGGCTTTAAGGAAAATCTACTCATCCATCAGGGGCCGAGGACAGGACAGGCAGCAACCACAACACCCCTTTGATTTAGCAGACAGCTTAAAGAAACTGCCCTTGTAGAGGATGCAGCAAGTGAAGCTTTAGGAATGACCATTCCCTTTACACATTTCTTTGCTATTTTTTATGAGCTACAACAAAAGTGTATACTCAAGTCTTGGGGTTTTAGCTGACTGGAATATTCTTAATAAAGTGTAGGGCACTTAGATTCAATAGTGAAAAATTTGAAGAGCTCGCCTCCATTCCCTTTTTCTTTTCCTAGGGTAAAACAAACAACACAATCGGCAATTGTCTTTTTTGAGCAAAGAATTGAAACAGAATGCGTCTTGAGTGTGTCCAGGTGTTGGGGACCACAAATTCACAATGGCTAATTTGCATACTTCCCCAAGGGATGAACAGCAGCTTGGGATTATCGGTATCACCCTTTTGAGATTTCCCATTATCTTATTAGGGGTGGGCCATCCCCTCCCACCTACTAAGACTAAGACTACTAAGACTATGGATGTTCCAGGGCAAGATCCTCACTAGTTTAAGATCACCACTGCCCTCTGAGTCATCCAATACTCCCTCTGATTATTGTGTGCACCCAATAAAAAGTGGCCAGCTCAGAGTGTCTTTGTCTCTGCCCATCCCGAGGCATTGACCTTCCAGCCCTACCTTTATGAACTACTAAGTTTGTTTCTGGTTTTTTCTTCATCCTTCACCATACCCCTCATACAGGCAGTTGGGGGTCTTGTCCAGGTCCCAAAATCCAGCTGACTAGACAGCTATCAAGGACAGTCCTGCTGGGATGAGAACATGATTGCTTATGCAGGGACTTAAGGGGAATGTACCCCTAGCTCTGAGTGTGGGGTTTTCAAAGCACATTCATATAAAAGTAGGGAAAATTTAACCACTTTTTAAAAGGCAAAGGCTTTAATTGCTTTATTTGGATTAAAACCTCTCAAGATGCCAACCTTAAACTCTTCTGATATTTAAGTGATGGCTCCTGCCCAAAATTTAAGAGTAGGTATCAAGACATTTGTCACAGACACTCCAGAGTGATAAATATTTTTGCTGTTGGTGGAAAGAGTAGGTTGTTGCTTTTTTTTTAAATTCAGACCCACTCAATGACGATGTCATCTGAACAGCCATGTTTTAGAATCCTGATGAAGGAACTAGAAAGTTCAAAGACTTTTCCTTTGCCTTCAACTTTTGTCTTCTCTCTCACTCCTAGGAATCTCCCTTGGATCCACTCTACCTAAATCACCTCACTGCTTCAGGTTTCTGCCATGCTCATGGGGGCAGAAGCATTGGACTACAACCCTTCCCCACCATCCCTGCTCTGGCTGACCTGGCAACCCCTTCCAGGGCAGGGTAGGCCCTCCAAGCCATGAATGTGTCTCCCAGTCTCCATCCTCCTCCTCAATCCAGTTTCCTAATAGCTAGAGGTGTAAGATACCATAGGCCCTGGTGCCATCTCAGCCTCTCGGCTCTGCTTCTCTCCTGGCCTGGATGCCCAGAGCCTTGCTAACTCCTCTCTCAATGAACTGAGAAGATGACTGAGAAGTTTCTGGAAAGGGAAGTGGAACAAAAACACAAAGGCAGAGGCCAGGTGGTCTCAGTGTCTGTCCCTCTATCTCAGAGGCTACAGAGCAAAGGCGTAAGAGGGGCAGGATAAGTTCTATGTAGGTTTGAGCCTCAGTTCTGCAACTCACCAAATGCATGGCTCCACCCTGTGCCTCAGTTTCCTCATCTGTAAAAAAAAAAAGCAGTTCATACTTTGCAGGGGTGGCAAAGGGATCAACTATGTCTCTGGCTTGGCCTAAGTAGAGTTCAATAAATGGGATTCCTCATTTTCGGGAAGCTCCCCTCATGAGAAGGAACTCCCTCTCTTAGATAAACATCATTTGTACGATTTTTTCTCAGACCTAACCACACATAGTGGCTTTCCCATTTCCTTCTATATAGATAGCTAGGTCTGACACAAACATTCTGTCCTGACAACCACTACACCCAAAGCGAGTGAGTGGCACAGAGCACCCAGCAGACTTAGTAACTTGCCCAGCTGAGGAAAAAACTCATCTAGTTGGAGAACAGAAAGGGGTATCCTCTGAGTTCTAACTCTATCTGATCCTTAGGTACCCACTTAAGCCAAGGGTGCCATATCAGTAGGACTCATTGTCCTCATCTATGAAATGGAAAGCTTGGTCCTTGTGTCCTCTCTAGGCCTCTCATGGAAAAGGAAATGATCAGCTGAACTTCTGGGCTTAATAAACTGCAAAATGTGGAAAGATGTCCCCGTGGAATTGTCTATTTCAGAGTTGTCACTGGCTGGACAAATGTGGTCTTTATATTTGGCATGCAGCAGCTCCCACAGATCTCTAAGTAGCTCTATAGTTTTTGTAGAAAGTGATCTTCCTGAAGCAGGATATGCAGCTCTAGATCAGAAGTGTGAAACTCAGAATTCTTTCTTTCCACTCAATGCTCATTCCTTTCTTGGTGAACCAACTCACAGGGCCCTGGTCTTCCCTTCAATGAGCCCCAACTTCGAAGCAACCAAGATTCTTCTCACCCCTCACCCAAACCTCTGTGCTGGAGGGTGGACCTCAGACTCTATGGAGCCTAGGACCAATGATCCAAAGTAGGTTCACAAATTTCGAGTCTAACAGCAGCTACAGAACCCTTACTCTTTGTGAAACCATGCCCTATCCTCAAAGAGCTCTTGCCTGGCAAAGCGAACATCCATCCTCCCTCCTCACCTCCTCTGGTTGGGCAAGCACCAGTCCACCAAGCAGGTCCCAAGATGGACTGGCACATCCGCCATCCTCACTAGACTCTGAGCTCCTTGAAGGCAGGGACAGTGACTTCCTCTCTCCCTCCAAGGAGCATGCACATTTCCAAACAGCTGCCCTAACAAGTGACTAGTAAAGATTTGGCAGGGGTTCTAATTAGGTCATTGTCTTTGGGAAATGCTAAATAGTTGGTACCACTCCCAGAACTAAAGAACAGGGTCAAGAAAGGAGCCTAGAGGGGTGAAGATAACTTTGACGATGCTCTGAGTTTGATGCACCAGTGGAATCCCTAGGTGAAAGCACCCTCCTTGGTGATGATATAGCTAAAGTGACTCTATTTCTTCTTAGGCACCAGTTTGTCTTCAGTTTGTCCCTGCTTAACCCATAGATAAACTCACTCCTCAGACTCCTTCCCAGTTAGCCATAAAACCATAAAAGGAGAGACAAATGGTTTTAGCACAAACTGATACCACTTACCCCCATTCCCTGTGTTAATTAACCTGATGTTTGAGAAAAACCTTGTAAAGTTCCAGAGAGGTGATATAATGAAGAATGCAGTTTCCGTGGCAACCAAGGACTTTGCAAGGCCTCCAAAAAGTGTATTTAAGGAGGGGGACACAAAAGCTCAGGGTCAGCTTCTGCTGTCCTCGGCTGGCATCAATAAAGAATTCATTTGTTTCTCGAATCTCGTCTTCCTGTGAGTGAATCTTGTGATTTTGCCATAACAGTGAAGGTGCCTGAAGACAGGGCTAGAGCTCAGGGGTAGGCAGGGATATGCACAGGTGATGATTTATCGGATCAGTACAATGGGCCTTGTAAGATGGACCTAGAGTAGAAGCACTGTCAGGGCATTCCAGCTGGACTTCTACAAGCATCCATCTTGGAGAGAACCAGGCAGAACCATGGAAGCAAAGAGAGGAGGGAATTTCAAGAAAGAAAAATAGGAACTTTCTTAGGGATCTTTAATAAAGTGGTTTTGAGGGAGATGTGGTAGGCAAGGGCAGAGCAAAGGCAAATGAAAGGGGTGCACATAGCAATATTCTGCCTGCAGACTGATGGGTCCATGGGGAAAGCTGAAGTAGCAGAGATTTCTCCTAAACAAACATAAAAGAAAATGAAAAAAAGCGTGTAAGCCTTAGCAACCAATCCCTCTGCTTTGGTGGTTTTCTTTTTCCTATTGAAAGGAGGACTTTCCACAAGAGTCCACCAGGAGACAAAGAGCTGAGATTTTTCTAAGACTTCCTTGAACTCCTCCTCGCTAGCCACCTACCCCCTCCTCCAAGAATACTGCTCATCCAGTGGGAGGAGGACGATGCTAACAGATTGCATGGTGAAAGTCTCCCTGAAAGGGTGTGTTAGGATCCCCACAGCCCCTCTGTCTTGTGTCTGGTTGCACGGGGCACAAGAAGTGTGGGTTCTCTGAGGCTGAAGTGGAACAGTTGCCTTCCCTGATGATCCACAGGGCCAGAGGGGCACTAAGGTCCTCTCCTTCTACAGCTATTCTGCTTAGAGTATTTGGCCAGGATCAAAGGAGCAAACAGAGCTAGTAAACAAAGTGCCTGTCCTCTGGGAGCTGGCAGTCTAAAGCAAGGGAGAGCAAGTGTGTGGCTCCTGTAACTCCAAGGAAAGAGAGAACCATACGAAGTGTCCTGTGTTCCCTTTACTTTTGGAAACATCCAGAGCCAAGTTCTGGAACACTGGACCTGCCAATTGCTATTCTTGAGTAAGGACCATGGACTTTCTGGACCTGTTTCTTTGTCTAGGAAGCAAGAAGAATTTTGTACAGGTTTTGTGAGGCCTGGGATCATGTATTCAAAGCCCTTGGCAAGGTAACTGGTCCATACACCAAATGAGGAGTTGCCTCTAATCACTGTGGGGCTGACGACCACAAGAAACCCAGCAAAGCTGAAGGAGAACATGGTAGTGGCTTCTTGGAGAAAATGGAAATTAAAGTTAGCCTTCAAAGATACGCAGGGATCTTTGCTGGCTTCAGCAGCACATATACAAAAATATACAAAAACAAAATGTAGCCTGTGGACTTTATTTATCCATCTACCTATCCATCCATCCATCCAATCATTCATTCATTCAACAAACATTTTTGGAGTGCCTAGAATGTGTTAAGTATGTGAGGAACATTCATAATAGAAATCGTGTATTTAATCTCCCTCACTATGCAGGTGTTGAAATTTAAGTTTACGTACTGGATCCAGGTTGACAGCTCAGAAAAAGCAGCCAAACTTCAGACCCAGGGAACTTCTATTTCCCATCTCCTTCCATGTAGCAGAAATAACATAAAGAAATATCTATAAAATGAATTTCTGGAACTATTTGTAGTTCTCTCTAGAGGAATTTTTTTTCTTTGCATCTGCTCTGAATTTTCAGCAAGAATTGGCAGTATTTCTGCTTAAAATACACCTTCCCTCCTTATGTCAGAGGATGTTTAGCACAGTGTTTGAGAGGCCTGGCTATTGAAGCTCTTGCCTGGAGAAGCACCCTTCACTCCTTGCAGGGAGCTTGCTCTTCTCAGCAGAAAGCTCCTAGAGAAGGTGGGGAGAGATGGAATTAGGGACAAGCCAAAAGGGGAGCAGAGGCAAATTAGAAGCTTTCTTTTTCCTTTGGTTGGCTAGAACTTCACTCGTGAAAATAAAATAGGCACTTATGAAGGTGATTTGATCATTTTTGATTCTTTGTTTTTCATTTTCTTGCTGCCTGTCTTCATACATTCTGTGCAAATTTGAGCACATGCTTTATCACTCTTGGTCTTTTCTTCTCAACATGAAAGCCAGCAGAAAGTCCATCCCAGCCTCAACCAAAGCCACAACTAAAATTCTGTAGGCCCATGTTTTTCAGGAGACCTTTGTATTTGGAAATCTCATAGACAGCTTCTGATGGTCCCATCTCCTAGTGTGTGGGACCTGGAAGAGCTGCAGTGGTAGCTTAAGAAACTGTGAGGCTGAGCTGTAGGGCTGAGCTGCAGTGCAGGGCTTATTACTGTGGATGGCTTGGATTGCCTAAGCCACATGAACCTCTGCAGGTAGCAGGCCAGAAAGGGGACCAGGGTACCAAATAATTTTCTGTAGGGAGCTTTCTAGTATACAAAAAAATTCTTGTAAAGCAACAACCAAGACATTTTTTAGTCTTTCTAGGGGATCATAATAATGGTGACCTCATATTATGCCAGGTGCCCCCTTGGTGGTTATTGCAATTATCTGCTCATATAATCCTCAAAACAGCCTTTAAACGCCTTTCCACTTAAACCTGGTACATGAAGAAGCAATATCACCACCATCCAGAGGCTTGTGAGAGATGCAGAATCTCAGGTTCCACCCAGGCGAATTCAATCAGAATCTGCTTTTTAATAAGCTGATGTTTGTGCTGACTCTAACTTGGGAAACCCTGTGACAGTTACTGTTTTTTGTTTTTTTGTTTTTTAACACATTTGACAGCTATTGAAACCAAGGCACAGAGAAGTTAGGTAACTTGCATGAGAATGTGCAGATAGTAAGAGGCAGAGCCAGGATCCCAAGCCAAGAAATCAAGAGCCAGAACCCATGCCTCTCTGCTCCACAAACACTGTCATTTAATTACCACTTAAATATCTTCCCCAAGTAATCTCATATTCCCAGTCCCTGCCAAGTCCAGGCTTCCTCCTCCCTGCTGCCACTCTCTCTGCGAAACTGCTCTCAGCATACTCCCAGACATAGCCTGTTCAGTGTCTCCCCAAGACTTGCAAGATCAGGTCCAAATGTTGTCTTCCTGGAGGAGAAGACTTTTGACAGGATGGCCCAGGCCAGGATACCTCACAAACTTCATCTTGGAGCTCTCCTTACCTCCCCACTCATGTCACCCAAACTCTGGATTTGTGTGACCTCACACAGACCAGATGTGCCTTCTATCTAGAAGATACCCACTTCTCTGTCTGGAAAAAAATAAGTCCTCCTGCAGATCTGGGGCTGTTACAGCTTGTATCTAGATGTTCCCCTAAAGCCTCATACAGTCATGGGTGGGGCTTTTCTAGAGGCGACTGGATCTAGAGTGTGTGGCACTGGGATTGATTTGTGGTGCAATGTGAGGATGACGGGTGCTATGAGTAAGGGTGGGTAATCACTAAATCAGTCCACTGATTGGTGTGGCACAGCCCTAATCCTGGGAGCTTGGATACAATATAAGGGAGAGAAAGAAATTTCTCTTGTCCCTTGCGTGCTTTGCTACCTTCTGCCCACCATGGACTGTTTCTCCTCTTTGATGCCCCCCCGCAATGCCACCCTGCCTTGGAGCCACCCGATGATGGACTGAAACCTCTACAAACTGTGAATTAAATAAACCTTTCTTCGTTTAACTTTGGGTGCCAGATATTTTGTCTCAGCAATGAGAAAAGTAACTAAGACAGGGGCTGAGTACCATTTCAGCATGGAAGCATCTCCCAGCAACTTTGCCCTTCTGATCTCATCACTTTTAGTACATCCTACTTTCTCCAATGTCATATCAAGGTATGGATATCTCTTTTCCAAATCCAGAATATGGGCTTTAGGAGAAAAGACCACATCATTTTTGTTTTTGAGCCCACTGCACTGACTGCTGAGCTTTACTCTTAGTAATTTGGGTATCTCTTGTCAGTCTATGATCTGACTGGGCTTCTTGGTTCTTTGATGAGAGGGGCATTTGACACAAGGATCCTCTGCTTGTGGGTTGTATTTTCATGTTAATGGGCCTTGGAAGGAGCAGCATAGACTAATGAAGAGATTCATTTTAAAGGCTACCAACTTGCCCCCCAACAAAGCTCACCATGGAGATTGAAGAGCACAGTACTGTCCAAGCCATTCAGTTAGCATCAAGGGACCCAGAAGTGTCCCATCTACTGCTGTCTTCCGATTGCAATGTTCTGCAAGCTAAAACCATATCATGGGGAAGCTCAGATCTAAGCCATATGGCTTGGTACGCACCAGCCCTTCAGGATAGAGAAGGAATGACTTCAGTTGCTCATAACTTTGGGTCACCAGTTACTCCAAGACACACTTCCTTTTCCAAAATGTCAATATCTTATGAAGTTAAATCAAGCTACCACTTGAAATAGACTGTGGGGAGACCTAGACATTTGGAGGCCCTCCTGCCCATAAAACCAACTCCTAGGCCATATCGACCTCCATGGCAATATTTGTTTCTTAAAAAATATCACATATGGACACTTCCTCCAAATTCCCAAAGGCTGTATCAGAAGAGGGATCCTGAGGGACATGTCTATTCTCTACCCATAGAGAATGGGCCTACTGGAGGGAACTTCTACCACAAGTACTGCAAGTAACACTTTAATTTCAATTACCCTTTGAAATTTCAAACCTTTATAATATATCCATACGGCCTCAAGGGAAGGGAAAAAAGGTGATCTGGAAATATGTGCAAGTCCTGTTTCTACTTCTCCCCTTCTATTTGAGAAACAGTGGAAATAGTCCATGCATACTGGTCATGGAACATTCTTTTGTCTGACCCTCAGGGCCCTCCAAACCAGAGAGCTCTGTCGTGTCTTTAACTATGCTTTTAGATGTACCTGAGTACTGTCTCAATCCTCACCATATGTCGTGTGGAATCCAACCAGTCTCTCAGCATGTTTCAATTACTTTACTGTGACCAAGTAGGCCAGTTCAAAATGTTTCATGAAAGGCCTCTCCCTGCACAGAGCCACTCAGAAGTTTTCTCTGCTGCCTCCCTCACTAGAAAGAACTTTTTGAAACTCAATGGCAGCTGATAGGTAATGTATCTGACCAAGTATTTCCACTGTCTTGATGAAAGAGCTAAACACTACCTCTATGGTGTCTCCCATGGTTCCTGGCACTTAACAAGTACTCAATAAGTATTTGTTGGATTAATAGAACAAATACAATTCCCTGCACTTGTTTGAATACTAGTTTGTGAGTGTACAAAGACCTAAAAGTTTGTTTCTACATATATAATGTTATTCCTAAATGCAAATCTAAATATTGCTTTATTAAAAGGAGGCAAATTCAAAAGAGTAAGAATATTGAGAAGAGTCTTATAAAATCTTTATTTTAGGGAAGTAATAGTTGTTTCAAATTCAGTAGTGCTTATACAACCCATCCAGTGGGAGGAAGGCTGTAAACCCAGGTGGGTCAGGATTTTGCTGCTCACAGGTAACTTTGAGCTCTAGCCACTTCCATTAAGAACAGGGAAAAAATGGGAGGAGGAAGGTAAGAAATTTACTGGGATATTGGGAAAGGCCAGGGAGTAAAAAAAAATGTCTAGAGTTAGAATAGATGAATCTTTTCTGGCAGCTCTCAAACCAAGGGTTCTTCCCTCTGCCCCCAAAACAAGAAGACTACAAAGCCTTTCTTATAGCAGAAGAAGATCCATAGGTACAGGTGGTTGGAGGGGAATCAAGATCACAGCTCCTAGGATGCCACCAGTGTGAAAAACTGCATAAAAAGAAATAGTTGTGAAATAACAATATTGATCCTGCATTCTGAGTGTCTGAAACCCACCACCTCTGTACTTAACAAGATTTTGAAACAATGCAGCAAAGAGACTGAGAACTCGTGTAGCATTTGCCTTGTAACTAAGATTACATGGAATGGTTAAGAACCTGGAGTTGGGCTGCCCCAAGTGGAATCCTAAGTCCTGCACTGACTGACAGTGACCTCTAGCAAGTAATTTAGCTTTTCCATGTTTCAGATTCCTCCTCTGTAATAGAGGGATAATGCTACCTTATTGTTTTGAAAGTTCAAAGCATTACTACTGAGAAATAAGTAACTTTACATCATCAACTGCTTAGAAATATGCTTGGCACATACTGAGTACAGCTGTTACAGAACAGCATCCAATGCAGAATTATTGGATTGACTATGACTCAAGAAAACATACAAAAATGAAAATGTGACATTTGTATCACCTTCTTTGATGAATTATCTGTTCAAGTATTTTGCTCATTTACTTTGGATTATTTTCTATTATTGATTTCAAGGAGCTCTTTTTATATGCTAGCAGTAAGCCCTTTGTCAATATATGTCTTTGAAATAAACACATATATCATTAGGGAAATGCAAATTAGGACCATAATGAGGTGACATCTATGTGCCTACTGGAATGGTTAAAATTAAAGACGAATGACACCAAATATTGGAGGAAGTGGTAGAGCACCTGCATCAATCATGCATTGCTGGCAGGAGTGTAAAATAATATGACCACTTTGAAAACAGTTTGGCAAGTTTTTATTGAATCAAACATTCACCTACCATATGCCTTGGGTATTGGCCCAAGGAAAATGAAACCATACATTTGCACAAAGTTCTACAAGAATGTCCATATCTGCTCTGTACACAATTGCCAAACACTGGAAACGGGTCCATCCACAGAAGAATGGGTAACAGACCATGATATTCTGATATAATGAAACTCACAGCAACAAAGAGTGAGCTCATGTACATTAGTTTGTGCATAAGAGGCCGTCGCAAAGGGTGCAATCACAGAAGGGTGCACACTGTGTGCCTTCACTCAAGAACTGGCAAAATTGGGCCATAGAGATACAAACCAGAAGAGTAATTACTGCTGGGAGGAAGGTGGATTGCTTGACAGGGCTTGAAAGAAATATTCTACAGCACTGGTTCTCAGTTGAGAGTGATTTTCATCCCCAAGGAAAAGTGTAGCACTGTCTGGAGACCTTTTGATTGTCACACAAATAACATCTAGTGGGCAGGTCAAGGATGATGTATCTAGCCTTTAATACACAAAATGGGCCCTCACAACAAAGAATGAAGAGGCAAGGCACAAGGTGAGACATCCTGGAATAGGATGATGGAATCTTTTATATTTTGATTGTTTACGTGGGTGTCAAACACATTTGGCAAAATTCATCATATTTTGCATTTTGATGTACGTAATTATACTCTATTTTTAAAAAATCAAACCAGGAGTGCCAGTGAGATAGCTCAGTGGCATAAGCGCCTGCCTGGCAAGCGCAAGGTCCTGAGTTCAACTCCCGGTACCCACATAAAGGAAAAAAAGGGCCGATGATATCACTCAGTGGCATAAGCACCTGCCTGGCAAGCATGAGGTCCTGAGGTCGACTCCCAGTACCCACATAAAAAAAAAAAAAATCAAACCAAGAAAGCAATTCTCCCACAGATGCACTTGACTCATACAATGGTTTTTATTTAAAGTTATTTCCTCTGAGCTGGGTGTGGTGGCACACACCTATAATTTCGGCACTGTGGGAGGCTGAGGCAAGACGATTGCAAGTTTGAGTCCACCTCAGACAATCTGGCAACTTAGCAAGATCTTGTCTTATAATGAAAACAAACAAATTTTAAAATACGGGGAAGGCTGGAGATACAGCTCATTGCAAAGGCTCTGGGTTCAGTTCCCGTACCAAACGGGAATTTATGTGATCTTAGTATAGTAGCCCCAGCCACTCTCTTGATTACTATTTGAATGAATGGAAATAGTTTTTCCATTCTTTTAATCTGTGTGTCTTTTCAGGTCTAAAGTGCACCTCTTGTAGACCAGATGTAGTTGAATCACGTTCTTTTATGTGTTCTTCCATGTTCTGTATTTTAATGAGTTTAGCCCACTTATATTTAAAGTAATTGCTAACTCAGGTTTACTTCTGTCATTTCACTATTTATTTTCTATGTTTCTTACATTTTTGTGAATTCCTCCATTTCTCTTTTTGTTCATCTAATTCTATATTTTTTTAGTTATTTTCTTGTTGATTACACTGGAGATTACAGTTAACATCCAAAATGTATAGCACTATGGTTTGAATTGGTTCTGATTTAGCTTCAATAACATAACCAAAGCTCTGCTCTTACACAGTGCCATGCTCTCCTCACCCCCATTAGGTGGCTGTTGTCACAAAACATCACTATTCATTATGTACTTATGGGTCTCTTTAGGGCTATTCTATCTGAAATTCATTGAGCTTCTTAGAACTGTAGCTTCATCTCTTTCACCAAATTTGGGAAAGTTTCAGCCACTCTTTTCATGCATTCTTTCTGCTCCTTTCTATCCTCTTCCTCTAGAATTTCCATAGCACACATAGAATCCTATGTTTGATGGTGTCCTGCAGGTTCCCTGAGGCTTTGTTTATGTTTCTTTATTCTTTAATTGAACCATTCTCAACTACAGGTAAGGTTAGACTAGGGAACTAGGCCCCTTTAAGAGGTGGAAAGGAAAGAGCCTCTGCATTACAGCAAGCAGCCAAGTAGGCAGTGTGTGGTTTGACACCCACTTCTGTGTGCTACACTGTCCCACTAAGCCCCTCTTTAAGTAGGTTACTTCTCCCTTCAAAATTCTATTAGCCCACTAAACTTGGCACCCTGGCAACAAGCCCAATCTCCAATCAATCAACGGTCAACCCTCAGGGAGGTGGAGACAGGGCCCCTGCCCCATAAAACAGCACCACAGCCCCAGATTCAGCAGTGTCTCAGCTCTGGCCTTCGCGGCTCCTCTGGAGTGGCACTTTACCACGCTGTCTTGCAATGCCTACAATAAAATTACTTTCATTTTGCACTGCTCTTCTGTTCTGACTCCTCAGAGAGAAAGACAAGCCCAGCGAGGGTGAATCTGGGGACCCCATAGGCAAATGTTCAGTTATTGTACTTTAAAGCTCCAAAATTTCTATTTGATTCCATTTTTTTAGAAAACAAAAGCATAGATTTTATTTTCATTGAGGACATAATCGCTCCCGTATGCCACCTAGGTGGCAATTTCTTCAAGGAACCTGTGGTCTGGCTTTCCCAGGAATCCCAGCCCTCAGTTTTGCACTTTCCTGTGAGCCTTGGGGCACATCTGTCAGTGCCATTGACCTGGGCTTTGTGAAGCTCATGGTCCCAGAGCACAGGATGCCACAGAGGAGGGACAGAGTGGCAGTGACAATCCCTAGCGGGAACACGTGGGAGAAGTGTTTCTTGCTGGCCTCTTTGTCAAGGGGGAGGCCAGATGAAAAGTCAAGGGTGCTTCAGCCAGAAATGCCCATGGTATAGTTCCATCTCACAGCCAGGACCACATGGCCACAGCTGAGGAAAAGAAGGAGGGCTGAGCTTTTGTAATAAGTCACAGAATATCTGGGTAGGCGGGCTTCAACCTGCTGACAAGAAAGGCCACTGTGCTGAGAATCAGGGCTGCTGGCTGCATAAAATTGGCCAACATCATTAGATCCTTCACATACTTAAGTTCAACCACATGGGTCCACTCCTTGTTGATACTGATGCCTACTAGCACATGAAACACTGCGACAAAGTTGTTTCTCCTGTGATGATACTGAGCAGCGCAAAGGCCGATGAAGGCAGCAGAAAAAATCTGCCTATCAAGTTCCCTCACTGGCCAGGATATGCTGCTCATTAGGGTAATATCCAATACCCAGGCCACAGAACTAAACAGCAGGCCAGACAGGGCGCACGTCTGTTGCTTCCCTCCAGGAAAATGGGATTTGGGGTGCTGAAGTCTCCTTCCAGAGGTGGTATCTAGGTTCTTTCTGCCTTAAACAAAAAATTGGTCAACACAAGCCCAGACAGTAGCAAACTTTCACTAAAGGTAGGAAAGGAAACAGGTTCTGCAGAGTGAGTTCAGGCCAAGCAAAAGTAGGAAAAGATGTAGGACCTACGGCATGATTACTAAATGTTTATGATGGTTTACACACTTCAGTTCAGTGGTGGCAACCCTCTGGCACGCATGTTATTTGTTTTTCTTCTAAGACAAAAGGTGTTAATATATGAGTTGTTTTTTCTAAACTAAAACCTCAGTATTCAAGTTTAATTGCAGCATTGGCACTTGGCAATAAATAGTGGATTTGGGGTTGTAGATTCGCCACTCGATCTCTAAAAGGTTTACCATCACTGCTTTAGTTGGTTCCATTTAATGCTTTTTTGCCCCAAATTATATCTTGTTCATCTGTGCTTTTTTTATTTTTCATATCTATTATTTATTTCACTTTAAACTTAAATAGTAATTTTTAGATGTCTCTAAAGTAGAATACTTCATTAGATTTTCTGACCAAATTATCATAAACCATGGCTATACTCTGTTGTTCCCTTATGCTTTCACTTTTTTAAGCTTCCTTTTTTTTTTTTTCTTTTTGTATTATATGATAAATTGATGTTTTCTCTTATCCACTGGTTTAGAGTTATGCCTGTTTGTTATACAAGTGGTTTGATTGAAAAATATACTTGAACTCCTTTTTCTCTAATTGTCAATGTCAAAAGTTAAATGACATTAATAAACCCTACCTGTGAGCAATGGTGTTTAGCCTTTTCTTTTCCTCCTTTGTTTTCATAATTTTCTAGCTTTAGCTTTAATAATCTGGGATCTTACATGTATATTTTTAACATCATATATGTGGCCTTTAAAGACTAAGTTTGATGTTTGAACAGATTAATAATCATATTAATAATAGTTGTTCAGGCTTCTGTGTCTTATAAACTTCATTGCTCACATCTTGATTATATGTCTAGAACAGCCAGAAAGTGTTCACATTTTTCAGGAAGAATTCATAGTTTTTGAAATGTTAGGATCCGCCTCAAAACTCATTGCTAAAATTAGGAATTAGGGGCCTTGGGGTGTGGCTAAGTTATGAGGGTGAACTCTTCATGAATAGGCTCAGTGCTGTTATAAGGGACTAGAGAGACCAGAGTTCCTCCCTTCACTGTGTGAGGATAGATGGGAAAATCATCAGTATTGTCCCAAGGAGATGGGCAGTCAGCCAAACTTGACCAGGCTGGTACCAGATCTTGTACTTCCAACTCCAGAACTGTGAGAAATAAATTTTTGTTGTTTATAAGGTACCAAGTCTGAGGTATTTTGTTATAGCAGCCTGAATGGACTAAGACACCACTGTATGGATATTTGTTCACTGTAACTCCTAAATATTATACCTTATTTGCAAGTGAGATTTTTGTATATGTTCAGTTATGTTTTCTTCCCTTTATTAACTTTATAAAGGAAAAAAGTCTTTGCTTGTCCAGCATGAGCATTTGAAATGAATTCCGTGCAAGAACCTAAAGGCTTCTGATGATATCTTTCTGGCCCAAATTAAGAGAATGGGGAATATTTTGAACAGAGTATGATATTTGTTATGACTTATGTCCCCCCAAAGCCTCATGTGGTCATAGGTGGGGGAGTTTCAAAGGTGGCGGACTGGGTTGTGTGAATGTGGATTCAGGGCATAATGCTGGGATTAAAGGTGTAGATAATGGAAGCCCCACCCTGGGTGTGGGTGGCACAAATCAGTAGGCTTCCAGCCTGGATGGAATATAAAGCGAGGAAAATCAGGCTTGCTTGCTGTTTCTTGTTACTGCCTTCTGCCTGCCCTGCCATGCCATGAGCTATTTCTCCTCTGTGATCCCCCTCTGCCATGCTGCCCTGCTTTGGAACCAGCCAACTGGACTGAAATCTCTACAAACTGTGAGCTGAAATAAAATTTTCTTCCTTTAACTTTGGGTGTTGGGTATTTTGTCTCAGCAACGAGAAAGGTAACCAAGACAGTATTCTCTGCTCTTTGAAAATCAGCAGGTGGGTGCTGCAAAGAAGTTCCAGAACCAACAGTTATTAGAGCAAGGAACTTCATCATTGTATTCCAAAAAACTTGTTCATATTTTGGGTGGCAACCGAGAATCATTCAGGCCGTGTCATCTACTTGTTGTCTGGAAAAACTGCCCCCCATAGGGGTCAGCCACACAAGTTTTACCATCCACACCCAGCACTGAAAGGAGCTTGCCCTCCAGTGGCTCCAAGCCTTGGGGCCTGCAGTGCCTAGAGCTCCAGAAGGTCAAGGTGGGATCAAGAGGAGCCCTCCAAAGGCTCTGCCTACTATACTCTCTGCCTAGGCACTCGCCCCACCAAGGAAGAGGACACCATTTTTCAATTCCCTCTCCGCATCCTTCGGGGCCAGCCGCGTTTTACAATTGAGAAAAGCAGAGGCAGGAGGAAGTTCGTGATAACAGGAAAGAATCTTGCAGAGCGACTCTGGAGTGTAAATTACACCTCTGAAATATGCCTCCCATGGCCAGGGAGCTGGATCCTCTGGTCAACCACGGTTAAGGGAAGGTGATAGTAACACATCAGTTCTCAGGTATTTGCTGCACAAAGTGGACTCCAGAAGCTTTAGGTCATGTGCTGATCCTGGGAAGTGAAAGCCCATAACATAAAATTATAAAAACAGATCTCAGGCTCCTGGGCAGAGCACCACCCCTGCCCACCACATGCATTCCCAGAACACTGTAGGCAGGTGTCAGGTAACTCCAGAGATTATACACGCATCCTGCACACATAGGGAGAGTCCCAGGAAGTGGGTCAAAGAGTACAAAGTAATAGAAATCATCTTGGGGCATTTTCATAGTTAAGTATATTGGTATAAAGTAGTTGGTGAAATAATGTGGTATGGGCCATAAGTATAAATACTCTCATATTTTTGCTAAGGAATCATTTAGTATAACTTTTTAGAAACCATATGGATTCAAACTAGGTTAAATGCTTCCACTGATGTTTGCAAGAAGTATTTGTGTCACTCCAAAGCCCTTGTCACAGCCAGGGTAGTGATGGACATGCACAATGTGTTGGGAGCAAGTGCTAGATGAAGCCATACGCTGCAAGATGGATTTGGATGGGTGCTTCTGTGTGCTCATTCTTGGTAGCCATGTTTCTAAACAGCCTCAAGTATGGTGAGCTGCCAGCAAGTCTTACAGGTAAATGTCTGTTGTCTGAGGCAACAATTAACTCACCATTCAATATTGTTGTGCCCATAAAATCCTGACCATGATCCCTCACAATGCATGTCATTCAGGTTACATTCTGTAGCCAAATCAGTTTTGGTACTAATCTTGAAAATAAGAGCTACATTTTTTGTTGAAGCCTGCTTCCATCTGGGAATGCCAGTGTGAAAGCATGGGTTTGTGTGAACAGAGTTTCATTGAGACCTCTCCCACTGCTTCCCAAGCAAGCTGTCTCCTCCCTTGAAGGGAGGCACAAGGAGCTCCTCCTCAATCCAGGAGCAGCAATCCAGCAGAAATCCCTCATTTCCAGGCTGCAGGTGCCACGCTTACAGCATGGAGGCAGGTTCTACTTTTCTCCCCAGTGGAAATTAAGGAGGAGAAGAAATTACATGTGTGTTCTCCATCATCATCCTATCCAAGAGTTCTGTGCATGGCATCCAACCCTGGAAGTGCGAGCAGTTTCTGGAGGTGCACACTTTCTGGCAAGGTGTCCTACTTTGCTAATCAAGATCTCCACTACTACCAGAGTGAAGCTCTCTGATATGCATTGCCTGTGCATGCCTGTGCTTGTTGTTTTGTACAGTAAATTACACCCTTCATTAGGCAAACTTGCCGAAGCTGCTATTATGTGCTTTATTATTTATGCCCCAGGAATATTTATCCATTGTTGGTCAATACCAATCAATCACTCACAGATATACAAGCACCATTTTGGCCATTTGGAAATCAGAAGTAATGAGGCTTTTTTTCTAGATTTTGGAGACAATACACTAATCTATCACCATGTCTGTTATATTGGAAATGTTTCATTTATCTATAGCATCAAAACTATGCAAGAATTTTTAACCAGGAAAACATAAGCTTAGGAAAAATAGAAAAATTACTTTTCTGTCTTGCATATCATAAAAAACACTCTGAACACCTATTAGCATGTACAATACAAATGATGGTCTGAGGAAGCTTCAAGAGTTGTGGAAGCTTTAGAATTAGAGAAAGGTTACAGCTTGTATCTAGATGTCTCCCCATGAGGTAATAGGTGAGGCTTTTTTAAGGTGGCTGGACCTAGAGTGTGATACTGGGATCAAGGATGTGATGCTAGGATTGATTCATGGTGTGATGCTAGAATTTCAGGGTGCGAAACAGAAAGAGGGCTGCTGCTGTCATTGCTTATTGCTTGTCACTTGTTGCTTGTTGCCTTGCTGCTTTGCTGCCTTCTGCCTTCGGCCCGCCATGAACTGTTTCTCCTTAGCAGTGCCCCCCTGCCATGCCACCCTGCCTTGGAGCTAGCCAACTATGAACTGAAACCTCTACAAATTGTGAGCCAAATGAACCTTTCCTCCTTGAATTTGGGGTGTTTGGCATTTTGTCGCAGCAATGAGAATAGTAACTAAGACAAGAAGTGACCAAGAAACGAGGCTGGAATGAACTCCATCCTACACAGAACCTAACCACATCTCACACATGAAAAATCTACAGACCATCAGTGAGACTTTAAATTTTATCTCAAGCTTTCACATCACTTGCAACCCAAATTTTGGAAAAAGAAGGGCTTTAGGACCAGAACTCAGGATAGCAAGGTCTTTAATGCCAGCCCTCAATTCACCAGTTCTGGATCCAGTTTTAGAAATTTTTTCACCTCTAATAACCTGATTGCTCATCACAGACCATCTACCCCACTGGTTTGTTGTGAAAATTAAATACGAAAACATCCTTGAAAACACTGAGCACTATACTTGATATAGAACAGGCACACAGCAGAGGCTGCTGTCATTGAAAGGAGGCAAATATTCTTAGCCCAGGTATTGCAAATGCTGCTGATGAGAAATTCAAGATAGGCATTTCACCCTCTATCTGCAGCATTTTCTATAGCAACTGATTGGAAACACAGCTTCCTCCCTGACAGTGCCCAGTCATCAATCTATGGGATGTCCCCACTTCACAATGCTTTCCCTAGAACAAATTTTATCCAATCAGTTGAAGGCCCTCCAAATATTTTCAAGTGATGCAGAAGTGTGCAGACTAGCAGCTGGGCCAACATGGCTAGAGCTCATTGTCCAGAGCCATGGGTGCAGTCCATTGCATCCATGTGCCTGACACAGAGCCAGGAGCTGAGGATCCAATTCCATAGGGTCCTGTGTCCAGAAGAGCTAGCAAAGGAAATGGGACAAGGCAACCAGTGCCAAATACTCCAACAGAAATGTAAAAATGAGAGCCTGGGGTGGACCGAGAGCAGCATTTGGGCTGAGCCTTGAATATGGGAAAAATCTGAAAGAGTAACTGGAGGTAAGGGGTGGGGGAACATCGCTTGTCATCAGCAGAATTATCAGGAAAAGACAGAGCTGACTAAACAGAGCCCAGCAGTCAGACTGGCTTCCAGGGCTGGGCATGACCATGTCCACATGCTACCTGGGACACAAGTGGTGTTGTGTCTTGTTCTCTCCATGCATTTGGCTTCTCACTTGTCTCTTTCAATATAAATCAAAAGATACATTCGAAAGGGAATTTGACTTTGCTGAGGGCTGAAAGGTGAGTGGCTAATAATGCATTGATACCAGTGCTTCCTCTTGAGCAAATTTTATGCAATCTGTTTCTATAACTTGAAAAGAGGACTCAGATATTTTTGAGTGACACAGAGAGAAACACAGGCCTCAGAATCTTAATCTTCCTTCTTGCTGGCTTCTGATGTAGGGACCCCGCACAGATCATCGCTGCTGCTGCCAGCAGAGTCTTCAGCAGAGCGCATTCCAGAAAGTTTCCCCACATGGAACATCTTTGACTCTCAGAAATTCTATTCCTTATTCAGCCTTTCCTGCCTGTGCCAACTACTATGATTAAAAATGCATCCAAAGTAAACCTCAGACGACTGAGCCTTCCTTAGCAACGTGGGGGGCACTCAGTGTTAGAGGGTGGTCACCCCGAGTCGTTGCAAACATTGCCCCAGGTGCTCAGCAGCTGGCTCCAAAGGCTCATGAAATTCCATCCTTCCAGTTCCCAACACACTGAAAGGTAACCTAGAGAAGCCAACAGCCCCGTCCCACCTGTGGAAATTAATGGGGCCAGCTCGGGGTATTGGCAGAGAAAAGAAATTTACACACCAAACAAATCTGCTGAAAAACTGAAAATATTTGCCTAACAGAAGCACATTGATTAAAGTCACTCCAAGATCAAATTACTCTCCCAGCCCAGGCAATTTCACCTTGGAGGGCCACAGACATCTATTGGCAGAGTATTGATGGAAAGCTCTCGTGGCCTCGAGATGTACCATATTAGGGGTGTTAATCTCAGAAGTGGCCCATAATTTTTCTTCAATGCCCAGACTCTTCATTTGAAAGAGTTTAATTCCAATACAAACAGTAATAAGGAAATAAAATCATTGATGTATGCCTTTCCAATATCCGTCCTTGGTAAGAACTTTTTATTTCTCTGGTCAATTAAAGCTCATGTTAAGTAAAAAGTCAAGCATATTTGGACAGATTTCCAAGGTTCCTTGGTTTCTCAAGCCCTCTACAATTCAAAGAAAACCTCAGGCAAAGGTTTTCCTTAACCACAAAGGCAAGCAAATCACCAAAGAAATACGTTTATGCGAGAGTTGTAACAGCAATTCTAAGAAAGGTCCCTAGGCTGACAGAGGAAGAAGGGCATTTGAGGGCTGGTTCAAGGTCAGCCAAATATTCAAGGAAGTTCTACAGCTGTTTCAAGGTGCTGGATAATGTCTCTTTGGGCCCTTGTAGCTGCCCAGCTGAGACATCAATCCTCACAACAAACCTGAAAATAACTATATCCCATTGCAATACTGTTTTAAATTCAAGAATGGGCAACCTTGCAAAGCAAGCACTTCTGCTCTTAAGAATAGCTGTGATAGAACAAGACCATCTCACACTCTGGTCCTTGTTGTCCTCTCAGAGATGGAGCCCCAGCACATGCTGGAAAAGAATCCTCCAAGCCAGCAGTGGTGGAGCACACCTGTAGTATTGGCACTCTGGGAGGCTGAGGCAGGAGGATTGCAAATTCAATCCTGGCCCAGACAATTTAGCAGTTTACCAGAACACTGCCTCAAAATCAAAAACTCAAAATAAAAATGTTAAAAAGGGCTGCAGATGTAGCTTAGCACAAGGCCCCAATATCACAAAACAGAAGTCTCCAGTGTGAGCTTCCTAACCCCCACATACCCAAACTGCAGTAGCTATAAGACCCAAGGGCCTGAGTATAGCAAGAAAAAGCACTTGAGGACCAACTAACCACACGCATTCTGCTTTGGCTCTAACGAACAGGACTCGGGCTGCCCACCACGCCCTCACAGAGCACTTGGATGCCAGTCTGTATGCTGGGCTTATACCTGCAATCACCTCCCTTCTTCACTCCCAGTGTGAGCCTCCAGGCACAGGAGCAAGCAACTCTCCCCCTACTCAGCCATCTGTCACCAGCCTAGCACAGCACTTGCAGACTGAACGACCTAAGGACCATGTCAGTGAATGTGCTAAGAAAGCACCCTCATGGGCGAAAGACAAGCACTCTACACTCAGCCAAAAATCATGGGCCCCTTTTGCCACCCAACCGCCTGCCACTGGAGACAGTATGGAAACCCCCCACCCCACGCATGTGCACGCATGTACAGGTAATATACGAAGGGTAATGTCGCAGGCACTTGCATGGATTTGGGGAGGTTTTTGCTTACATTTGCTCATCAGGAACCTGTGGAAGACAGAAGGGAATAGGTATATGGGATACAGGGATATAGAAGGTATGGGGGCACCAGATGAGGGAGGGGAGAGAAGACACCATGCTCAAGTGTCTATATTCCAGGTCCTGTCCTGGTAGCTTGTCCTTAGCTATTTCATTTAATCCTCATATCACGCTGCATAGCATTACCTGGGCTTCATTAAAATCATACAGATGTTGAACTCCAACCCAGATCAATTGAATCAGAATCTCTAGGGGTAGGACATGGGCATCTATGGCTTTTGTAATTATCCCCAACGATTTCAATGAACAGTCAGAATTTGAAAGTCGCTGTACCTGAAAACTTCTGAATTCCTTTTCCACTATTCTATTATGAATAGTACCCCACCTGTACCCTAAGACTCTAGACCTACCGAGCTAGGCAATAAAGTGTCACCCAAAGAAATGGGATTTTTGCTTTCCCTGATTCACTCAGAAAAGGAGTGAATTTGACTGAAATTTTGCTTTCCTAAGCTCTTTAAATTCCTAAGTCTTATTTCAATCTTGAAAATATAGGATCATATATCTTAGAAGATTTACAGCTTTTCTGATCAGAATTTTTTTTTCTTCCCCTTTTCACCTAGATGTGCAGGCACTACTGGAGCAGTTCTGGTTTGATGATGGGATTCAGTGAGCAGCAGAGTATCATTCTGAAGATTTTTTTTTTCTTGGCTTAGGAGAAAATGCATGCTCCAGTTCCTGATAATTGATTTGCAAGGTTCCAATTTAAGTCGCAAATTGCTCCCGTTACCCAGGTATGAGCACTTAGATAGAAAATTCAATATGCTTTATGCTGATCAGGAAATGGTGAGAAGAATTGCAGTCTAAATTTTGGATCATCTCTCTATTTATTTTTTAATATTCTCCTGGTTACAAATAGATCAAGACAGTTAAAAATAATGTTAATTTTGTATTTTAAGAGAAAAATTTTTCCCAAGGAAAGGTCCAGCCCTCTCCCCAGCCACATAATTAATCCTGATAATAACCACACCTGAGCCCAGGCGCACACCAAGCTCAAGGACTTCAGTGTACACAGAGGAAATGGAGAACCAAAGGTTTGCTGAGCTATTAGGGATGGAACTTGGGCAGGGAGCCAGAATCTCTCTGCATCCAAAGGAGAGAGAGGCAGAGAGAGAGAGAGAGATGGAGACAGAGACAGAGACAGAGAGACCCAACTTTCCAATCCCAGCTCTGATGCTTGCTCCAAATGTAAGACTTTGAGAAAAGCCATGTATTTCCCTCTGCAGGTCACAGTGCTCTCCTCTGTGAAAAATGCATGCTGGAGAAAGAGAATCTCCAGAGCCTTTCCAGCACTGACACCCTAAGGTCCGAACAGGCCAGGTCCAATGTGGTTGGGGCAGCCCCCTCAGCATCAGGCTGACCTGAGCTTGGTTCCCACATCAGCCACTGAGTAACCAAATGGCTTTTACCATAGATTTCATCCTCACAGCATCTCAGCTTCACCAACGGTAAAATTCAGACAAAAACAAAAAGCAGCCAACATCTCAAGAGTTTTGCTGCCACTCCCACGTCAATGTGGAGGACAGGCTGAGCGCAGAGCCCAGCCTGGTGAGTTAGATAAGTGAGGTCCCCAGGAAGGTTGGCTCTGAGGTTGACAAGTGGGACCAGGCCCCGGTCCTCTGCCACTCTCACTGAATTCATGTGTTGCCTGAAAAAGTTCACCTCTGGATCATCAGAAATACTCCGGGTTGTGCTTAAGTAACCACTAAGCAGGACAGGAAGCATCCAAATAGGCCCCGTGCCCCCAAGGAGCCAAGTCTGGCTGCATTCTGGGAGATCCTGCTGTCCAGAGCAACTGCGGGTGAGGTCCAGGCCTCCAAGGGCCTCTGCTGGTGTTCAGAGACCCTGCCTGCATCTGTCCCTGGCTGTAGCCTGCCTCTGGGTCTCTTTCTCTGTTCCCTGGTCCCCTCTCTCCATTTTCCCAAACCCTTCACTTTTATCCACTGCTATGATTTGGGTCGGGTTTGAGTGTGTCCCCAAGAGTTCATGTGTTGGAAACAGTCCTCACTGTGGCAGTGTTAGGAGCTGGCGGAACCTTTAGAAGATGGAACCTTGAGTGCAAGGTAATTAGGTTCCTGGGGGACACTTATTTTGGAGAAAATCAATATCGATCTTAGGGAGTAAGTTAGCTCACGGGAGAATGGGTTGTTATAAAAGAGCAAGCCTGATCCCTGAAGTTCTGTGGCATCCAGTCTTGCCGTGAGATCCCTCCTCTCACAAACACTCCTGCCATAATGCCATCTGCTATGATGTTATGTGGACATGGAGACCTTCACCAAGGCCGAGCAGCTATCAGCACCGTGTTCTTGGACCTCCAAACTGTGCAAAATAAAACTCTATACATTACTCAGTGTTGATATTTTGCTATAGCAACTATTTCCTGGCTCTTTATAACTTCTGACCTTTTGTCCCCCTTTCCTATGAAGGACTTGCATTTAGCACTTAGATGATACTAATTCCAGCTCTGTCAGGCAAATATTTTGTTCCAACCTCCATCCAGAGTATCACATCCCAACCTACCTCCTATTCCCCTCCCCAAATGGGATCTGGTCCAAACCATCCCACAAAGGCTGAAGGGAGAAGTGGAGAGTCCAGAAAGGGGAGACAGCATTGGAATATCAGGTTCTAGAATCAGTGCCTCTCTGAGTTGACAGGAAATACAAAATTAGCTGGCCTGGCCTCTACTCTGATGATTGGGACTTTCCTACCACAGCTCTCCCATGGTACACATGGTAGTTTTTGTTCATATTTGATAATTAGGGGTTTTTTTACCTATCCCTGATAGTTATCTCACCTTTAGATATCTTGGACTTTTACAAATCTCATCCTCAGACCATTTCTCTGAGTTTCCCCCTCGATGGAGTTAGTTTGTTGGACAAAGAGATCCCAATGGATCTACTTGGGAAACCCCCTTTGGCATGTCAAGTGCTTCACATGTACACCATGTCTGTTACCCATGGGTATCTCTTCTCCCATTTCAAAGGACTTCAGCCATAACATGCAGAGCCAGCTCAAAAGAGCAGATAAACTAGTGCCCTGTATGAAGCCTGAGGAAACTGAGGTACAAACCAATTCCATCAAGTGTATGCGAACTGCTTGACAATGAATTAAGTTTAACTTCCAAAATAACAAGGCTTCATTTCCTCTAGCTCAGTCTTGGGGGCAATGTAATAATGAGATCTTTCCTGACTGCTTTCAGGAGTGAGCCCACCCAACCTCAGGCTTCTGATGTCTATGATGTAGCAGTTTCATGGAAGTACCCCAGAAAACTACATTTACCTCCACCAGGATGCCCTGACAAGAGCATTTGGTCCTGCCCTCCCTCTGGGCTGCCTTTCCCTTCCCCCACAGCTCCTTCTTGCCTTTCCCTCTTAATCCCCTTTTCATCTTTCAGTTCCCAGCTCAAATGTCATTTTCTCAGGAAAATCCCTCACCCCCAATAATATCCTCTTTCACACTCCGTTTTTCCTTTCCGGCATGGAGCAAAGTTTGAAATTATGTTTATCTGTGTAATTATTTGATTAATAAGCCCCTGGTAGGCAGGAGATACCATCCATTATTTTCACCACTATACCCTGAGGCACAAAATAAATGTTTATAAACCTTTATTCAATAAATGAATTATTGGAAAGCACCTTTGAGAGCACAATATTTCTATATTACGTGTTAGCTCAGAATTTTGTCTGTTTTTAAACACACATGCCTCACACAAAGCCTCTGTGAATGGAAAGGAAGTAATTAAAGAAGGGAGTTGGGATGAAGGCACTGTGTATACACAGTTATTCAAATTCTGGTCCCATGTGTTTCTTAAAAGCCCCCTGTAACCAGGTGTGGAGGCACACACCTGTCATCCCGGCACTCTAGAGGACAACCCCAAGTTCAAGCCCAGCCTGGGCAACTTAGCAAGACTCTGACTCAAAATAAAACATCTTTATAAAGGGCTTAAGATATAGCACAGTGCAAAGGCCATAGGTTCGATCCCCAGTACTACAAACAAATGTACCTTGTCTCGGCATTCTAGAGCTCCTGCAAATATCTCAGTGTAACTTAGAGCAGCTGTCTTTGGGCTCACATTGGGTTCTGGAACCTACCCTCCTCCTTTCCCAGCCCTCTAGATGAGTTCCTTTTCTTCCTTTCTATGTGGTTATAGCCTTGCTTTCCCGGGAAACAGCACATATTCCTAAGTGGGAGAGGAGAGGAAGAACAGGGTCAGAGAGCATCAAAGGCACTGTGAACATTTTATGTCCCCCCTCCCCAGCACCGTGGCCCTCAGCCACTCATGCCACTGGATCAGAGGTCTGAGTCCAGGGACAGCCTGAGGTCGTCATGCAAGATGGGGAAGAAGTAGAAGCAGGTGATTTTTAAGACTCAAATACCCCAAGATATTATGGTGTCACATCCACCAAAGGAGCTTTGAAATAGTAGTTTTTAAAAAATTGTAAATCAGTGTCTGGTGCTAAGGAGAGAGAACACCCCAGGACTAGGGTGCTCATGGTCCCAAGAAAAAAATATGACACACCAAGCAGGATGCATTAGCAGCGTTTTCCCTGCTGCCCGCCCTCCCTCCTCCTTCCATCTACATCTCTTGCTCTCACACAGAAAAAGGGAGTCAATCACTTCAGCCATCTAGGAACCAGATTCCAAGCTGGTGCCAAGAAGAGCAGCTGCCAGCAAACAGCAAACAGGAAAGAGGAAGGTGAGCTTGGGCAGGCACAGCTAAACAATGATGGGAGGAACTTGCTTTATAACTTTACCTGAGCAGCACCCCTCCTGTTACAATGATTGTTAACTGATACTACTCATTTACAGTCTACCGGGCATAGAAAAGGTTACACACGCTCACTGACACAAGGGTGCAACTGCGTGTGCATGCACACACAATACACACATACACACACAGACACACACTCTGCCCTTTTCAAGACTTAGCCTCTGTGTGGAGCAATCATTGTTCTTATTTTCACAAATGAAGAACCCAAGGCTCAGGCAAGTGAAGAAACACAAGTTTCTTAGGGCCAAAGTTCAAATTGGTGTCTGTTGAATTGCAAGCCCAGGGCTGTTCCCTCTCCACCTCTCCCTTGATGGAGCAGCCAATCACCTGCATGGGAGAGCAAGCCCAGCACACACCCATGATTCTACACTTCAATGCCACACCTAATAAATAACAATCATTCTGACTGAGCAACACACACACACAAACACACACACACACACATACACAGAGGAAAGAAACATGGATGAGCACAAAGTCAGCAGGAATTGATTGGGTTGCATTTGTTGCAACCCAAACCATTTTAGAGATCACTGTAACAGGATACTAAACACGACTCTTCCTTCTGTCTCAGCGTTTCAGTTTTGGCAGAAGTCCCAGAGACTGAGAACAACAGGAGGTGCCATGCGCCCCCTTTATAAAGGCACGTGGTGGACTATGCATGCAAGGGAGTCCCGGTGCCTTCTGCCAGCATAAGCTGGTCATCGCCTCCATCTCTCTCCAGCAAGAGAGAGAAAGTTTCTCTGGAGGAATTGATCAGGGCTATGAAGGCTTCCACCCTCCTCCAGGAGATGGGCCTGCAGTGTCTGTCCCTTTCCTTCAAGCTGAGTGTGGGGACTTCAAAAGAATTAACAGAATTTACTTCTCTGTGTGTGTGGTGCTGGGGATCAAACCCAGAGCCTCACACATGCTAGGCAAGGGCTCTACCCTGAGCTACAGCCCCAGCCAACATGGAGAATTTGAGGGCCATTGGCATGAACAGAATTGGCATCTCACTGCCACCTGGGAAAGACGAGGGGCAGGGGCCTGTGGTTGGTGCTGTGGTTGGTGGCAGAGCACTGGGAGTGAGTTTCACTGCCACAGGTGGTCAAGAAAAGGTAAGTGACTTTTTCAGGGAAAACTTGGTAGAGGGTCCCATCAGAGAGGACCCTCCATATATTCGCTATTCTAGCTTCACCTAAGTCTTTGCATCTGGTAAACATCCTCTGGGGTGATTCCGCTTTTGGAATGGCTTGGTTGTGCTTGGTTCCTTGTTCTTCAAAAAAAAAATTTTAACCACTTTGAGATAGCCCAAAGGAAGGCCCAATTCAAATTTTTATAGATCAATTTGGGGAATTCAAATTATGGTATTCAATCATCCTATCTATAAATGTTGTATGTCTTTTCATTTATTTAGATCTTTCTTAAAGACCTAAATGAGGCTTTATATATTTTGTCTGTGAAGATCTTGGACCCCCATTTTTAGATTTATCTCCCATATACTTCACCTTTTTGTTATGTTGAATGTTGTGTTTTAAAATCATGTACCCTAATGATTGCATAGAAAAGCAATTTTACTTTTCTACTCACTTCATATCAACATATGTTATTCATAAGTTTAATAATTTGCCTGTAGATCATTTGGGCTTTCTACATAAATACTTGTACCCGAGTAATGACAATCTGTGTGTTTTTATTTTCACTTAATTTGTTGCTGTGGCTAGGATTGTAGCACAAAGTTTAAAAGATGCTGTTAGTGCAAGCAGCCTTATCTCTTGTTTTTAAATGTTTCTAGTGGTTTATCACAAAGTGTGATATTTGCTTGGATTATTTAGGGAATTGCCTTTATCAGATTTGAAAAAATTTACTCCTAGTTTACTAAGACACTTATCATGACTTTCCTACATTTATTTTAATAATTCTATGCTTTTCTTCCTCTTTGATCTGTTTAATGTAATGAATAATGTTAATCAATTTCTAACTTGAATTAATCTTATATTCTGGGTTTACCCTGGTAAATCCTTTCTGTCCTATACTATAATTTGCCTAATATTAATATAGTTCCAAGAATGAGCATTCACGGGCTGTTTGGTAGTCAGTTTTATGGGTTTTTTTTGTTTTCTGGTGGGGTGTTTTTGTTTTTTTTTTTTGTCTTTTTGAGACAAAGTCTCACTATGCAGTTCAGGCTGGCCTTGAGCTCACTTTGTAGCCCAGGCTGCTCTCAAACTTGCAGCGATCCTCCTGCCTCAGCTCCCAAGTGCTGGGATTACAGGCGTGCACCACCACTCCTGGCTTTGGTAGTCAGTTTTTTTCATTCATGTGTTTTAAAGTTTCTGTGTCATAATATTTTGGGTAAAATGTATGTAATTGGGTTTTATTTCTTTTTAATACCTTCTGATAATCTCTAGCTCAGCTGATGAGTTTAGGTTATATATATATATATATATATATATATATATATATATATATATATATATATATATTTTGAGTGCTGATATATTTGGATCCATTTTAATGTTTTTATTTTTTCTGTATCTTTTCCTACTCTTTCTCCTTGCTTATCTTCTTCCATATTAATCATAAAGCATCTTATTTTACTTTCTCCCTTTTCTTATGTGGGAGTTATACAAGTATCTCCCAATGACTCATGTGTGAAAGCCTTGGTTTCCAGCTACTACAGGGAGGTGGTAGAACTTTAAGAGGTAAGGCCTAGTGGGAGGAAGTTAGGTCATTGGGGGTGTGGACTTGAGGGGGGTTACTGGAATACTTCCCCCCACCCCTCCGGTTCCTGGCAGCCATGAAGTGAGCAGCTCTTCTCTACCACACATTCCTGCCATGATGTTGCCACAACAGACCTGAAGTAACAGGGCCAACCAATCATGAACTGAAACCTCCAAATTGTGAACCAAAATAAACCTTTTCTTTTTACAAGTTGATAAACTTAGATATTTGTTATAGTAACAGAAGGCTGACTAGGACATGCAGTATATTCTATTTTACCTTTCTTGATTTGTGGGGAACTTTTATGTGAAAGTTCTCTCAGGCCTGAGTTAAAAATTTTTTCTTCAAAGAGGACCCTTATTTATTTGTTTGTTTATTTATTTATCTTACCTTTTTTACTTACTTACTGTGGTTGATTAATTAATGGTCACTTGTAACACCCAGCTGAACTGAATCAATGTGGCTCTGGGTGTGGAGGGCCCACCTGAGGATTGTTGCCAACAGCATAAAAGGAGAACTGGAAGGGAAGATGGTGTGCTGTTGATTCTCCTGGAGAAGCTTATCACGCTGTTTTTCCTGATATGAATTCAGCCGTTCTCATCGTCGGAGGGGCTCCGGCCCTCCCTGTCTCTGAGGATGGCTGCGGTTCCCTTGCAGGGTGGGCGGGGGGGATTCTGGTCCTTACCTTAAGACTCACTTCTTGGATCCAGGGCAGATCTCTCAGCCTGGTGGCACAGATCTTTCACCCCACTGGCACAGAATTTCTAGCTTCCACCACTGGCCTTTGGGCCTTCCCAGTGCAGTTCCTTGAAATAGACTTGCATGAGACATTGTCGTGGGCTCTGGGCCTCCAGCTAGACTCGTGCAGAACACTGCTGTGGGATCCAGGCCCTCAGATGGATTCCTTAGGTCTCTAGTGTGTGGACAGATCTCCTGTACTCTTCTGCATTTGACTCTCTGGGTGAATATTATAAAATAATCCTATAAATTATGTGTCCTGCATTAAATCTATTCCCTTGAAAACTCTGACTACAACACTTATTTACTTACACGCTTACTAACTTAAACCAAATGGCAGAAGACACTACCCAATCATCACTACTTTATACTTAATTTTCGGCTTGAGATCTTTTGGAACTCGGGTAATATAAATTTTAACTCCAAACCCATGTGAAGGCCAGACTGCAGTTCAGAATCCCCAGGAGACATCGTGTCTATTTTTTTGGTTTTGGTCTTGTTGCTGTTTCTGTTTTGATCTTGTTACTGTTGTTTTCCAGAATCTAGAACCAAGACTGATTGCTCCTGCTGCGGGTTTGAGTGTCAAGGCCTGTCTCTTGCTTGCATGTTTAGCGTTTGCTGCTTGTTTATGTCTGTCTGTCTCCATCTTATGTTCCTGTTCCTTATTCCTCCCCCATGTTGCCAACCATCCTTATATGTTTCATGCATGTATTTGGTTGAATGGCTTTGCCAAAGGTTCATATCTGCCCAGAACCTATAAAATATGATCTTTGAAAATATAATCAAATTAAGATTGGGTCACATTGGATTAAGATGAGCCCTAAAGCAAATATGACTGATAGCAGAAATTTAAATAAGAGAGAAATTTAAATGCAGTGAGAGACACAGACAGGCAGAGAAGGAAGATGGAAGCAGAGATTGAAATGATGTGTTCTACAAACCAAGGAAACCAAGGATTGCCAGCCACCACCAGGAGCTAGGAGAGAGGCACTGGTCATATTCTCCTTCAAAGCCTCCGGAAGGAACCATGTCAACACCTTAGTTTCAGGTTTCAAGCCTCCACAAGTATGAGAGAATCGATACATTTCTGTTGTTTTAAACCACCCAATATGTGGTATTTTCTAGCAATCCTAGGAAACAGAGAACCTTCCACATGTTTGTATTCTTGTAGAGCCTGAATTACTTTGTTTAACTCTATTTTTAATTTTCATAATGCCATTGAGTCGTGGATCACTTCTGCTCCCTTTTCATTTCTGGTAGGACTTTCACTGTGACGCACCCCAACATGTGCACATCCAGTGGTGTGAGTTCAGATGTCCCTGATTGTCTCACACTGGTGAACGCCCAGAGGACCTGCCACCACAAGGAGTTGTGATTGATATCTATACACATTCCGAATGACACGAGGGTGATGATCTCTTTTGTTTATATACTCAAAAGTGAGATTGCGTATTTAATTGAAATGACTACTTTTAGATTTCTTTCCAAAATGCCATACTTTTGCCACACCTAGCAACCCAGAAAGGTTTTTCCATCCTTATAGCCTCACCTGTGCTTGCCATTCTTTGACTTTCTCCATTTTGCCAATTCAGCAGGTAATATCACCTTTTTTTTTTTTGCATTTCTCTGATTAATATCAATGAATTCAAGCAATCTGTCAAGTGCTCCTCTTCTTTTTCTATAAACTACCTGTTTGTAGCCTTAACCTATCTTTTATGTTAGGATCCTTTCTTATTCTTATTGATTTTTAGGAGTTATTTGTAATTTCTAGATTAGCAATTCAAACATTTCTAGAGGATGGATATCTTTTATGCTCTTAAAAATAATTTAGAACCTCAAAGAGCTTTTGCTTAAATTTGCTGTATCTATCAATATTTATCATGTTAGAAAGTAAAACTGAGGACATTTTAAAAACTTTGTTAAGTCATTTAAAAGTAACAATTTTAAGCTGATTATATGTTAACATAAATAACACTCTTATGAAAAATAACTTATTTCCCCAAAACAAATAATTAAGTGAGGAGAGAAAGTGTTTTGTTTTGTTATTTTTTCATTTTTCCAAATCTTTTAATGTCTCACTTGATGAAGGATAACTGGATTCTCACATTGGCTTCTTCATTCTACCTGTTATATTATTTTGGTTGATGTCTATGAAGATATGTAGTTGGAAAAGGAAGATTATTTCAATAACCTTTGCAGATAATTTTATACACTCTTATTTCATGCTACACCAAAACTCAAATAGTAGTATTTTCTTAAATGCTCTTTGCAACACTGAATCCAAAATTACATAGATGAGCTGTTTGTACATTTTTGAATAAAATCCACTGGTCTTCTTGTATCAATGGTCTTTGGTACCAAAGGTCTTTCAATACCTTTGGTAAAGGTCTTTGAATAGATCTTTGCCCATGTATGATTTTATGACATCATTCATTGGGCATTTGGCAAATATTATTTCACAGAGTTATGCAAACCATCCAGGTGTGGATGTATTTCATTACACGTTATCCAAAAAGCCACATTCACTAATATCTCTGCCAGTCTCATCAGAAAAGTCACTAAGTACTGGGAGGCCATCAAGTTCACAATGGTGGATATGTTTTCCAACATTCTCACTTTTACTGGAAAGCTAGAATGCCTTCATTGTCAACAAATACTGTCAGTAGTTTTCTCTGAGGTGATAACCTCACTCTATTCACTTCTGAAAAAGCAAAAGTGAGAGGTGTCTTAACTCTTGCAACTCTACCCTGAAAGACAGCCAGGCCATGCCACGTGCAGCAGCCTGGCAAGAGGTCTGAGAGCTGCAGGAGGAATGCAACTTGATGACAGCCCTGCTGGGCAGCAGAGGGCAAGCTCAGCCTGCCCTGTGACCACCTGCCTCGGAGGCCAGAAAGGAGACTCTGGCTTTCAGCCTTGCACACCCAGGAGCTGCCTGAACTAGCTATGGGTGAACTTCTCTACATCTCAGTTGCTCAATTTTCTCACCTACAGAGCAGAGATATTAAGAGCAAATTTCAACCACAGTTCAGTGAGCACTTGTTTCCTCCAGGTTCTGGATGTCAGCGGCCAATCACCCCGGCAACATCAGCCAGAAGGAGGCTGAACTCAGGTTGCACCCTGTTGTGAGGATAAGGGGTGGAAAACAAAAGAGCAGAAGTCAAAGCAGTGACCTCCTATTACTGATGACATGGGGCATCACTTAATCTACTGCCCCCATCTATCTGAGTATTCACCCCAGAACCCAGGATCTCACTTCATCAAATGACAGCCACATTGACTGGATGTCTGACGTTTCAGTTAGCTCCTACAGAACCACTGTAGCTGGTAAAATGTTAAACGTGATCACTGCACATCCAACTGAATACACCTAGGGCAGAACATTCCAGATGATTCATTAAAATCCTCACCCTGGACACAGCAGGGACAGATTTGAGGAGTTTGAAAGAAAACAACATTACCCCTCCCTCTCTTCCCCCACCCCACCCCCACACACAGGCATGGGCCGCATCATCACCACCACTATTAAGGCTCCATTCTTTTAGGGCCTTCTAGGAATTCTTGTCTCCTAGGAGTGCATTATAAAATGCAAATAACCCAGTGGGAGGTCACACCTAATGCTGTCAACAGTTCACTCTTGAGTTAACGATTAACTCTTCACAAAGGAGAGGCATACAGCCTGCAGAACTGACCCCAGAGATCAACTTCTCACTCTCACTCAGCTAATGCATCCCAACACATGGTGAGGAAACTTGAAAGGGGAAGCGTCTTCCCAGATTGGATCACATAGCCCATGGCGGGAAAGCCAGCAGAGAAGTTGATCCCTGAGCCCAACCCAGGCCTCCAAGGCCTCCTGGTCCTCACATTATCAGAGACTACCAAAGCAGCCCGAGGGTAGCTTCTGGCCAGAAAAGCTCCCAGGCCAGCCTGCAGATGCCCTACACCATGTCCAGCAGCACTGGGAATGTTCTAGAACCTGAGTCAAGTCCACTCATAGCTGAGTCTCCAGGTCCATGCATGGCCCCCACCTGGCCAACATCTCCACTGCTAGCCCTCAGCCTTCCCACGGGCTCCCTGCCCTCAGCGCTCCCTCTACCTACCATGTGTGGCCCACCTTTGGCCCAGCCTGATCTTTTCTTCTCGGGTCCAACTTCAAAGGTCCTTTTGTGTCCAGAAAGCAGACTTCAACAGCTATTCTCATATGTGCACCTCACATAGCACCCAGGATACACCACAATTGGATGGTAAGCAGGAGAAAGAAAAGATGCAAAGAGACACCCATAAAACAAGGCAGGCATGGCTGAGTGTGCAAGGAGAAGACCCTGAGCCAGAACCTTCCTGCAGAATAGCTCCTTTGTAAGTTCCTAGAACCAAGATTGCATCCTGCCTCTCCAAGTCCCTCACAGCCACTCTAGGGAGGGCATGGAGGACCAGCAAAACTAGTGGGAGACACACAGGCCCCTAGTTGTCACAAGCCACTGGAGAACTCCATTCAGACTTGTCATTCAACATCCCAATAATCACCTCACTAACTATGATATTTTGGTTTTGATTATCAAGTGAAATGGCCACATATATGCAAAACTGAAATATGTGAGACTTAAACATAAATGTGCTTATAAGAGCATAAACTAATACGCTACATTCAAGATGGACTAGCACTGGCCCATTACAGCCATGAGCTTGACCCTTCCTTGAGGTTCACAGTCATCTTTGGTGAAAGCTGGTGCTGATCAAGGGGCATCCAGGCACAGCTTCAGGTAAAAACTTCCATTTTCATAAGCAATTACATCTACATCTATCATAGATCCCAGCCCTGGAATTCAACCATGTGTCTCATTAACAAATCTCTTCAATAAATGCCCTTCCTCTAGCCACCTCCTCTAGGATTGATGAATGGGGATGCCGATTTCAGGAAAATGTCTGGCCATAGCCTCATAACCATAGTTTTCAGGTCACATCCTTTACGTTGACTGAGGACCTCTCCCCTCTCCCTTCGTTTGCCTACCTGAGCTTAGGCTACTTCTTCATCAGTCCCCAGGCCAGTGTGTTGATCAATCCTGTCTCCTGACAAAACTTTGCATCTGTAGAACCCATTTTTCATTATAAATCTTAGGAATCAGGGGCACATTCTCCAAATATTCACAAATTCTGGGAGAAGAGAATGATTTATCACATAAGTTCATCATTTAAGCAGTTTAAGGAAAGGTGAGATGATCCTTTATCTGGGAAGTTGCCACAGTTATAAGGAACAGTGCCAGCTGCCCTCCCAGCACCCCACAGATTGGGTGGGATGGACCCCAGCCCCAGCTCTATGAGCAGGTCCTGTTAGGTCTAAACTGAGATTTGCACACCCATATAACCTCGTGAGACCTACACTTGTCCAGTCACAGTGAAGTCTAGGGCTTGGTTTCTAGAGTTGGAAGAAAGAAAGAGTCCCTCTGTCCTGTTGGACACGAATAAGACAGCACCCACTCCCCTTCCACTTGTTCCTGGTCACCATCTTGAGATCACATGTGGTGTTGGGATGAAGCTGATGCCAGGGAAAGTGGGAAGGAGAGAAGGAAAAATATGCAGTCCTTAGTGTCATGCTGATCAAGCCTTGTCAGGTGTTAACCATACCCCTGGACTTAAGGATGTGTGAGCTCTTGTTATATTTTAAGCTAATTTGATTTGAACTTTCTGCAGCTCACAGCCAAAAGCATCTTAATGATAACATTTCATGAATCTAGAGGGGCTCCTGGATGGTTTTAGATAACATCTAAGGGTGTCACAAATCTTGAAATTCATACCTTGTTTCTGGGGAGAAGAGGATTCAGAGCAAATATACCCAAGCCCTGAAAAGCCCCCCACTCTCAAGAATTCACCATTGCTTTCACACTAATAGGCTTTCTTACGTGGACATTAATGATATCAAACTTCCCAAATTGTTGCTACTTACAACACAGCAAGTTGAGGATATTCTAATTTTCTCTGTCACCTAGTGCATCTGTCAGGTTTGGATTCTGTAAAAGGATGTCACAGCTCCTTAGGGATGCAAATGTGAAAATCTTTCCCCCACACCCCTCCTGCCACCTCTTCCTGACCCCCCCATCCCCCAGCATTGTTGCCCCCAGTGAGCCTTCAAAGGGTTAATGCTAAAGCAGTGGCTTTTAAGAACAGCTGGAAACAAAGTGCTGCCCCAGGCTGACAGCAACCAATAAAAGGTCAGGAGGTTGAGGGACTTATTTTCCATGGGAATAATTTTCTAAGGGAAATGGTAAAGTTATTTAAGTCACCAGGTGGGACACATAAAGGACAATCTTTTCTGGCTCTCAAGAAATGGATGTCGTTTGACCTCCTACATTTTGCCTGTCTTTGATTTACATAACGAACCTAAAACCTTGGCAACCTTAAATGACTTTTTATGTCGTATATATTTCTGTGTATGTGGAATAGTGTCACCTGTTTGGAAATAAACATGGTAGGGAGGGAGAGGGACATAAAAATGTTCACACTCTTTCACCCAGTAATCCCACTCTTGGGAATGTACCTAAAGAAATATCTTCCAAGAGGGAAATAAACTCTATGTGCAAAGATGTTCACTGCAACATTATTTATGATTTTCAAAAAACCTAATGGTTCAACAAACAGAGCTAGGTTAGTAAATTACTGCTCATCAGCGTGAGCATGCTATGAGCCATTGAAAGTGTAAAGTAATAACATGGAAAATGTCAATTTAAAAAAGCAGACATAAAACAATATGCACGGGTGACCACGACCAGGTCACTCTGTACCTTTGGTAAATAAAGATTGGGAAGTGTGGCAATAACAGTAAATGTTAAATCCAGCCAGCAGAACTATGGGAGATCCTCTTCTCTTTCTCAATTTTGTGAATGTTAATCCCTTGATTAAAAATGTAATTTTGTTAGGGAAATGAAAATGTTCATGAATAGTGGTGAGGATCGCACACTAATGAATGCACAGAAAACTGTTGAATTGTACATTTTCAGTGGATGAATTGTGGGGTAGGTGAGTCATATCTCAACAATGCTGTTATAAAACAAGTAATTTTTTAAAAATGTGAGCCACTTTCAGTGAAGAAAGATCTGTATTTCCAATTTGAGGAATGGTGATATTCAGCAGCTGGACTATACAGGACTTTTTTTTTTTTTTTTTTTTGAGACAGGGCTTCACTATGCAGTTCAGGCTGGCCTTGAACTCACTTTGTTGCCCAGGCTGACACTGAACTTGCAGCGATCCTCCTGCCTCAGCCTCCCAAGTGCTGGGATTACAGGTGTGTGCCACCACACCCAGCCTTCTACACAGCATTTTAAATAAATTCTCAACACAAGTTATTTAGTTGATCACAAACACCACCTTGCACCCTGTTTTACCCAAAGCATACCCAGTGTGCTCAAGGGGACAGAAGCTGTCCTGGTCATTCTTGAGATGGACAGGCATTAGTTCAGGGAAATAGTTCTAAAATCAGAGAGAAGGAGTCTAAATCTCAAGTTAACAAACTTGATCATAGTACTGTTCTAGGAAGCTGACTCACCCAGTCTGGGCCTCTATTTTTAATTCCATGCCGTGGAGCTAATTCCACCTTCCTCATAGGCTTATTGTGTACATTAAAATGCGTTGTGCCTGTAATCTAAGACATAGAAGATATTTAGTAAGTGCTACAATTTTATTGAAAAATAGAGATACAATGAAACAAAAATTCTAAATTATTTTGAATTTTGTTCAGGGAAGGAGCCCCCTACACACACACACACACACACACACAGAGAGAGAGAGAGAGAAGGAGCCCCAGGCTCATCTTCCTATGAGGGCAGGTGCTGGGCATGTTCTGTCCCTCAGAGTTGGGTCAGTCTGAAGTCGGACAATGACAGTCTTCTACTAGGCCAACCATTGTTCATGGTCACTGGTCCCTCATCCCCAACCACATTTGTCCCCATAGGGCACGTCCTAAATCACTCATGCCTGGAAGGGAGAGAGATAAGCTTCCTCCCCGAAACAACAGTTGGTTCCTTCAAATGAAATCCACTAAGCCAGCTTCCCTCAGTCCCATAAACTCCAGCTGGAGATTGTCACTCACGACGAAAACAACTTTCTCCTAAAGTGAAACTCCTACAGCATGATAACAGTGACCTCGGCTTTGGAACTGGAAAGACCTGGAGTTGACTATCCTCTCTATCCCCTTACAGTCTTCAAATTACTGTGTCTGAGCTGTGGTTTCCTTCACTAGAAAACAGGGCTTACAACACCCACCTGATATTTAGAGAGGATTGAAACAAAATATAAACATTTTCAGCCACAGTGAACACCCAATAAATGGTAACAATTATCCCTTTTGCCTTTTATGATTTGACTGGTGAACATGACTTCTGCTAAGATCCTCATCCTCCTTTCCTTCCTCCTACTCCTGAGGCCCATTCCTACCTAGGGTTTCTTCTTTTTCTCAGAGTAACAAGCACCAGAACACATCACTCAGCACCAGCCTGGCCCACAGCATATGGCCCTGCACTTAGTCCGCCTAACCTCATGCAGTTGGACTGTTATTTTTACAGACTGGTATTAAGAATCATAAACCAGGAAATTTTTATACACTGTCACGCTGAGTATTCTCAGGCCTTCAGAGCAGATGGAGCGTTCCTAGAATTTTATGGTATAACACGAGCTCTCCGCTCTTCTTCAGGACCCGGGCTCTCTCAGAGCCCAGAGGAAAGCATCTATCACGTGGTTTCACTCCGGGCCTTCTCCTCCTGTGGCCAAGCAATCATTCCCCATGTATCCATTGCTCTCATATGGGGAGCAGATTGCCAGGGAAGAAAAAAGAGGCAGCAACACATGCTGGGGAAGGATCCCAGAGTGGGTGACAAGCATCCTGCTCCTCTGTGCCCAGGACCCAGGTGGGCAGGGAGGACTCCTGGGGAGGGCGAACTCCCCACCTTCCCACCTGCCACTAAGGGAAATGATGTTCCTACTAGAATTGTCAAAACTGTGAGTAATCACCTGTGTACATTATGAAATATACACCATGGGGGTTTTTGTTGTTGTTGTTCTATAATTGTGTAAATTTTTAGAAGTTTTTCCAAAAGCAAAGAGCAGGTATTGTACTTTGGTCCAACATAGGGGAAAATGGACACTACTGGACCACGTTCTCCCCATGGCATCTCTCTCCTCCTCCCTTCTCATTTCCTCACTTCTTTCCTCTTCACTCCTCTCCTCTCCTCCATTCCCTTTTCACTCTCCTCTTCTCCCTTGCCCCTCTAACCCTCACAGTTTTCTTCACTTATTACACATATTTCTGTCTCTCAGCCACTCAGTAATTTGCTGTCACCAGTCCTGGTTTCTTTCCTGATAACTGCAATTATTTGAAAACAATGTCAGCATGAACATCTTTCTTTTCTCCCCAGCAATGCCCCCAGCTTTGCTTCTCATGTGCCCTGTCCCACCACCTCTTCCTCCCTCTGCCTCATCCCTCCCTTGGCTCCACTGTCCCCAAAAGAGAAGGGACAGGATCCACAGAGCCTGTGTGTGACCACTGTACCCTCACACTACAAGTGAGTTCAAGGCCAGGACCAGCAAACATTCTAACTCTCCCTCCAAATTTTGCAGCAATGCCACATGTATTCCAGGAATGCACCCCACCAAGGCAGGTGCCAGATGGGACACCCAGATATCTCTCCACTCTTTGCCCTTTCCCTCACTCAGACCACACAGCAGAATAACTTCAAAAAGAGAGTCTGAGACCTTAGCGCTCCTCAAAGAGAAGAATGCTCACAATTCCTTTCAACATTTCTAAAGTGGTAATAAAAGCCATGCATCAGCTCGTAAGGGGACAACCCAGCCTGACTTCACTGTCACATCCCTGTTTTGGCTCGGCACAGTACTGACACAATCTGGCATAACTGGCAGACTCATCGAGGTCAGAGCCCTAGAAAGGACAATTGTATCATCTATTAAAAAAGTGGAGAAACAATTATTTCCCAGCAAACTAGCATATGCGATGAGTGAAAATCTTCTCAAACTTTGGACCAGCAGCAAAGAATCTTAAAGGAAATGACTCTTAATAGAGAAATAGTCAAAACCTTAGACTTCAACCTCATTCCAAAAGAAAGACCTTTGGTCACCGTCTTGGGGAAGGCCACTAGGAAATTGACCCTACAGGGAATGACAGTGGCTGCTATTAGCCTGCAACACAGCTTCCCAGGAAACCATGCAGTATGAACACCTTCATGATCCACTTTACGAGCCAAGTGGAAATATAGGAACATGATTTCACCCACATCATGACTCACAGGCCAAGGTGACACTGATGAGGTCCTCATACCTGACGCTTCTATGGCTTCAGTGTCCCCCAGGCTTTATGTGTTGAGATTTAGTTCCCCTGGGAGGCATTTAGAGAGAGCAAACCTAATCCAATTGTGCTGGTTAAAGATGGGGCCTCCGGAAAGTGATTAGGATTAGATGAGGTCTTTAATGTTGAGCCCCACAGCTGAGTCCTAGTGACTTTATAAGAAGCAGAGAAGACCAAACACTCTCTCTCTCTCTCTCTCTCTCTCTCTCTCTCTCCTGTCTCTTGCCACATGATGCTTTGTGCCACCTCAGGACTCTGCCAGCAAGGCCATCACCAGATGAGGCCCTTAGACTTTGTAGCTCCAAAACTGTGTGAGCTAAAATGAACCTCTCTCCCTTATATAATAACCTGGTTCAGATATTTAATTATATTAACAAAGTGGACTAATACACATGCATTGTCTCTAAGGGGCTCCCAAGAGAACATACAGAAAAATAAGAGTCCGGATCCGCATGTGGCTTTAAAGTGCAGAGGTGTGGCTGAAAAGGCAGCTTCCTCTAGGACATGCCTAGGATCTGGGAATGTCTTTCTTCTGCTACCTGTGCACCTCTGTCATCTTCCAAAACACTCCTGGAATCTCCATCCTCCAAAAATTCTAAGTTAGTGATCAAGATGGTGAGCTATTCTTTTTTGTCTATCACATTCTGAAGACCACAGAAGATTTGCTTAAAAAAATACCCACCTTAGTATGAAGGAATGGGCCATATTTAACTATTATTTGTTTCCTACTCAAATCCAATGGGCCAGGGCTCCCAGCCTACCCCAACTATTTTAGGGAGACCCAAGAGGTGTATTGCATATGCTCTCCCCAAAAAGCTCATGACTGACTATATCTTTATTTCCTCAAGGATGTCCAACAAGAGGAGTCCGCCCTGCCTATCAGGCCACCTCCATGGGTCTTGCTTTGCACCATTAGCCACAGATGAGCTTTCCTGCCTGTCTGTTGCTTCCTGCCTCACCACTTGGGATGCTGTCCTTGCCGGGGACCACCAGGCCTGCCAGCCATCACTGCCACTTGCCCTGGGTAGAACCATCTCTATCAGATGCCTTCATCTAGTTGGCAAATTAGAAGAAAATGTAGTCCCCTTTTTGTACTAGATGCTCCTAGCACATATACGTCAAAGCTCACTGAGGATTTTAGGGAGCATGGTTATTTTGATCTTTAGTCATGGCCCCGTCTGTAGAATCCCTGGGTCCTGGAACAGAGACAAACTTAAATGAAAGTTATTAATCCAAGAATCATGTTTCAGTCTTGTCCTGGTGGTTGGAGCTTGGAAGAGATGCCAAGCCCATCTCTCCATTCCCTTGTTCCCTGAGAAAAGCCCTTTTCTCTGAAACTTGCGAATGCTTCATTAACAACCTTCCAAGAGTGCCCCGGTAAGCACTCAGATATTGCCATTGGCAATGGCCAGCATTTAAGGAAAGACACATTAGGACAATTGAAAACAGGTGTTCACATGTCCTGTGCCTTCAGGAGGCATGATGAGTTCTTGTGAGCCCAAGTGATTTAGATTGTGGCGTGTGCAGGAGATTTTAATTTTGGCACAAAGAAATGCAACAAAAGAAATGTGTCATTAGAAATGAAAGTGTAGAAAGACTCTAGGGTTAGTCAAGCTTAGCTAGGTAAAGGGTAAGCCAATTATTCTGCTCATTTTATCACAAACTAAAGAAAATATCACACACTGGAGATGTCTTTCTGTGGATGCCCCTTTGGGACTGTCATACAGACTGAATTTTATCCTGAATCTCTAGTCCCCACTGTGACCAAGGTGAAGATAGAGTCTTTAAAGAAGTAATTTAGGCTTAATGAGGTCAAAAGTATGGGGTCCCAATCCAATAGAACCATGCTCTTATAAGAAGAGAAAGAGGCCCCAAGGATGCTTGTGTGCACAGAAAAAAGGCCATGTGAGGACAAGGGGAGGAGGCAGCAACCTGGACGCCAAGGAGAGAGGCCTCCAGGGAAGACAAACCTACTGACACCTTGGACTTCTTGCCTCCAAAATTGTGAGAAAATGAGTTGTCTAAGTTGCCTAATCTGAGGTGATTTGCTTAGCAGAATCATTGTGCTATTGTTCTTCCTTTCTATAACTCTAAGACCTTGAGTCTGCCACTTTGTCCCATTGTATAAATGAGGACATGTTGACAACAAATTATTAGAGCTGCTATAGAAGCCAAACCTTTTATCTTGGAGGTAAGCACTGTTTCCAAGACACAATGCCGTATGTATTCAGTACCCCTAAAGTAATCCTCTGCCTTTGGCCCTCTACCCCAAAAATCAGTAGCTCTGGAGAGTCCAGAGGCTACAGATGATGCTGAGAAGGGTAAATTCAGAAGCTGAGTCTCTCATGTGGCTGTGTCAGTGAGTCCAGTGGCCTCAGGCCTCTCTCCTCATTTTTCTGGGTTAACAGGTCTGCCTGTTTGTCTTCTCCTGCACTCTTGGGTCTATAGCAGACAATTAGTGAGTTTACCATTATGCTGTAAAGTTTAGTTTGATAACCAAAGAATTGCTCACCTATGTCCCTCCATCCCAGAGATGCTCTTAGCCCAGCCTACAGAAACCATACAATAACAGCGAATGTAAGTCTTTGTGGTTTCTAGACAAACAACTAAAACCCATATTAGTTTTACCTTGAAAAACCATGAAAATAGTATGGACATTATATAGCCATGCCCTTTAGCAATCTGGTCCATTTTTGGCCTGGTCACTATTATGACTCAATAGCTCAGGATCCTTTACTTAGCATCTTCTAAATTCTTAATAAGTAAACTGATAGGAAAAGAAGAGCAGGCATTTCCTGTGGATAGTTCTGCCAATTTCAAACAATAGCATTCAGGTTACTGGATCTTTGTGATAGTTGATTGATTGTGTCAACTTGAGTAAATAACATTCAACTAAGTTGGCTCAGTATAGTTCTGTGTGTTGAAGACCTGCCCTAGGAAGGATTATCACCAGAATGCTATCAGAGGGAAATGAAGACAGAAGAATTGCTTCTGTTTCCTTCAGAGGACCTCCAGTCTTCACTTTCACCTTGGAAATCATCTCTTGACTAACAGTGCAGACTCTTTAGCCTCCAGCATCTATTCTTCAGCCTTTAAGCACAGACCCTTTGGCCTCCTGGGACACTACATGGAGTGTAGTGGATCCTTCAGATCCCCAGAACACAGACTGATCTTTTGCACTCTTCCACACCCAACTCTGTGGGCAGCCATTGTAAGCCAATCTGTAAATTCTTGTATATTTGTATATCTTCTATTATATCTGTTTCTCTAGTAAACATGGACTGATACAGATTTTTGGTATCAGGAGTGGGGTTGTTGCTCTGACTGTACCTGATCATGTGATTTAGGAGCCTTTGGAGTTGGCTTGTGGGAAGGTGAAGAGTTAGGAGAGATTTGGATATGCTGGCTGAAAAACTAGAGCTAGAACACCTTAAACTGGACTTAATGGGAAATTCTGGTCAGAGCTCAGAAGACTAAAATGCTGATAGAAATGCTGCCAGTAAAGACCAGGCTCAGGAGATTTCTGTTGGGAAAGACTGCATTGGCTGTTGGACTCCAGAACATGTGTGCTATGCCTTAGCAGAAAGTTTTTCTGCATTTTGCTTGTGTTCAGGGACTTTGCCTGAGACTGAGAGTAAGGATGATGGACTAGTTAATCTGGTAGAAGAAATTTCAAGGCAGTCTAATGTTCAGGAGGTGGCATGACTATTGTTGGGGATTTTATCCAGATCTATGTTGAAAATCAAGACCAAAGAGCCTGGCAGAATAATTTAAAATGTTTTGAGTTTAGCCAGAAAGGAAGCTCCAGTAAAGTTGTGGCCTGCAAAGATGGAACAGATAAATGAAAAGACTGGCAAGAAAAAGCCAAGTATTTCATAAGAAGACAACATAAAAGATGGTCTAAGGGCATAATAAGACCCAGCACAACTCCACTCTTCCCAGCCTGCAAAAGTGAAAGATTTTGCTTTGAGAAGAGAGCCCTAGACCACCATGTTCCAGAATGTTGGTGGCCTAGAGAAGTTGTTCCTTGGGATTTGGTTCATAGGCACTCGACCCCTACAGCCAAGAGAGAAGAAAGCCTGGCTACTGCTCTAGCTGGCAGCAGACCTTGGCATCATCCATGTGGTGGTGGTTTTAAGTGCATGCAGAATGCAAGCATTGTGGGGTCAGAGGGTTTCCACCCAGATTTCAGAAAAAGGCCTGGGAGGACAGTGTGTAAAGCTGTGAGTGTGAAGCCAAAGATGCAGTGGAGACCCCAGAAGTTTGAAGAAGCCAAGAACATGAATTGTCTGAGGAAAACTGCAAGGAGGGAGCAGAGCCAGCCAAACAGAGAAGCTATGGGAGCTACAACCATAGGAGTGGAGTGGAGCCACCCAAGTCCTTTGGAGTTTACCCGTTGCCTCAGATATTGGACATAGAACTACAGGACTTATTGTTTGCCCTGCTGGATTCTGGACTTGGTTTGGTCCCATTCCTTTGTATCCCCCTATTTGTACCTTTTGGAATGACAATGTCTATTTTGTGCCAGTGGAATGTTGGATAAAGTATGTTGTCCAACTTTCATCTGTACAGGAGCTTGCAGCTAAGAGTTTGCCTTAAATCTCAAAGGAGACTTTGGACTTAGACTTTTTACCAACACAGAAAATGTTAGGACCTTGGCAACTCTTAGAGATGGACTAAATACCTTTTGCATAAAAGGATATACGTGAGTCTTTGGGGGGTCCAGGGGTGGAATGTTATGGCTTGTGTCTAGATGTCCCCTCCAAAGCCTCATACAGTCATGGTGGCACTTTTCAGAGGTGGCTGGATCTAGAGTGTGTGGTACTGGGATCAAGGGTGTGTGATTACTAAATCAGACCATTGATTAGTTTAGCATAGCTCTGGCTAGAATTAAGGGTATGAGTACTACCCCCACCCTAGGGAGGACAGCCTGCATAAAATATAAGGGGCAGAAAGAGGGCTAATGTGCTCTCACCTGCCTGCTTGCTGTGACTATTTCTCCTCTGCAATGCCCCTCTGCCGTGCCACCTTGCCTTGCAGCCAGCCAACTATAGAATGAAACTTCTACAAACTGTAAGCCAAATAAACCTTTCCTCCTGTAACTTTGGGTGTTGGGTTTTTGTCTCAGCAATGAGAAAAGTAACTAAGACAACTTTTATATACAAATTCTTCTAAGATACCAGATTTTGGTATCTTCCAGCATCTTGGAACCAATGATCTACAGACACTGAGGGACTAATGTACATAGTGTTGGTGGCAAATTATTAATAAGATTACTATGTTGCTGCTGATATTGTTGTTATTTGTTTAGGATGGGACCTTACCACATTCTGTGTGCTTTACATAAGTAAGAGGCTTGTACAGTACAAGCTCTGAGGATGGACTTTCAAAAAGAAGATTGTCCTTGCCACCTAACACCCCAGCTGGTGAGGGCCTCTACTTTTTGAAGTCAGTAACAAAATTTTCACATTCCCTGTATCTTAAAACTGTCTGCTTACCTGTTATAGTCCCTTTGCTGGGCTCACATCTTTGAAAGCAAATGTGTTATTCACCTCTCTCCTCCTAGTTCTTAGTATAGTACTTGGCATATAGTAGGCACTCAATAAGTGTGAGATGAAAAACAAAATTAATCAGTAATCAATTAGTTCATGGAAATGACATGATTGCATTTGCTCCCAGTGAGAAAGCAAAATATCCCAACTTCCTGCACCAGATCTGCACTCAATTTATTCACATCAGTCTCTGGGTATTCCTTTTACTACAGATATTTGTGGCCAAATTATCCAGAATTTAAAGTTATGAGGGAAACATCACATGAGGAATTTCTCATTGTAGTGTTTCATGCACATGATGAACTAGGACTTAAAGTAACTCCTGAAAGCAAGAAGCCAACCCTTTTATCCCTCTGGCTTAGAGGGAAACCCCAGGTGCATACCTCAGAGACCACACCTGCTGTATACCTTACACTTTTCCAATGACATAACTTTTAGGGTAGCTCTAGTTGTTATAAAATTCTGTTTTCTTACACAGTCCTCTCATTTGTCTTTGAAACTGAGTTCTCCCAATTTAGGAAAAAGGGATAGAGCAGGAAGTTCAAGATGTATATCCCAGTGGGCCCCCAAGGAGGGACATAATTAAAAAGCAAGCTGCTGTTGCTAGTCTAATATTCTACATGCTCTCTGTCAAGAAGTTAACTACTAAAGGAAGCAGTAGCAAACTCCTATGATAATACAGCTTCAAATTTGGTGTTTATTTGTATGTTTCAGTTAAAACTCTTTGGAGAAACTTACAGAAAACCAGCCACTATGACTCGTTCTTTTAGGTGACCTAGAACAAACTTGACTCATTATAATATTGAACTAAGCACACCCAGAAACTCTCTTGTCCTCCATCTTTCTCTTTTGAACATGTGCTCTGTAACCTTAAACTGAGCCTGCTCAGAAATGTGCCCATCCCTCTGTGTGCTTCCCTATATGAATATTTATAGACTGCTGGAATAAAATCCCCATGCTTCCTTTGTTCACAGAGATCACTGCTTTGCATGTAACTCCGGGGCACTCCTTACTTGCTGAAGATAATAAATCTATCTCCACTCTTTTATCTCCCAATTGTGCTGTTTGGCTTTGCACTCACCAACATGTAAACCCATTGCATCCCCAAACATAATTATTGTAAAAATCCAGGGCATCACCACAAGGACAAAGTCTATGTTCATATTATATAACATGAACATAGACTGACATCACCCAGAAGTCCCACTCTACTGGATCAATTGGGAAATAAGAAGGAGTTGCTATTTCTTGCCAATTCTTGCTAGCAAAAGACTTCCTAAGGGAAGACAAAGAGGACCAATGCCTACAAAGTCTATACGTGCTATAGAAACTATTCCCCAACCACCTAACCACACGGGAGCTCTTGTCTCTGAATTAATGGTCTCTTCAAAAGCAGTGCAGGACATCCAGTCTTTGAAACTTTCAAGAAACCTTTGTTTCCACCAATTTGACAGCTCTGTAGGTGTCTATCTTTAACAAGGCTGGGTAATCTTTTCAAAGCAGTCTCTCGGCTGCTTGAGGAGGGGGTCTCCAACCCCTCTCCACCCACAGACCTGACTGCCCACTGCTAATCTGCAGTTCAGTTGACCAGGAAGCCCATGAATATCCTGGCCCCAGCTCTGAGAGTGTCAGGTCAATCAGGAAGAGGCACTGAGGGTTCCTGCTGGTTTAACAGTTCCTGCCATGAAAATGATTGATGGGGAACCAGGAAGAGCTCCCAGATGAACCTCAGAATAGAAGAATGTCAAACTGAGATGCTCCCAGGTGTTCTGCATGACCTGTGACACTCCTAAAGTGCAGAATGGATTGTTTCAGCTAGAGCAACACCTCTTAAAAAAAAAAAAAAAATACTGCCCTGCAACCCATTGAATATGAAAGGAGCAAGAAGGCAAACTCTTTCCAGGACTCTGTCAGTCTTGGGACTGATTCTGGGTATTTGGTAGGTGGGAAGACCAGAGCATAGGTAGCCCTAGGTGTGGAGGGAGAGGGGAAGAAAGAATGACCTGCTGGCACTTACCAGCAGACAAAGTATAAGATAAGCACCTACAGCACTACACTACAAAGTCAAGAGCAAGGGTCCAGCATGCTGCCCACCAACATTCAAACCAAGCAGAGAGGGGACAAAAGATCCACAGAACCAACTCCAATGGAGCATCTGTCCTGTATCAGCCCCAGCATCACCTGACTTCATTTTTACCATCTGTGGCAGGTAATATTTTCCCCACTTCACAGACAAGGAAAATGAGGATAAAGAAAAGTGCCTAAGATCACAAGACTAGTAAATAAGGGGCTGGTGGTGAAGAGTGCATATCCATCGCAGTCCAGCAGCCCACCATTCTGCTCCAAGAGAAATGATGTTTTCCTTAGAATGTAAGAAATAAGGACAATTTCTTAGCTTCCTTAGTCAGCAAACGCAGCTCTGTCCATCACATCTGACTATGTCCCCTGTCCCTCCCGCTTCTTCACCTGCGAAGACCCAGGCAGTTTTCCTAGGTCTCATCTCACATCCAGTGCCGGGCTGGGCTTGAAGTATAATTGCTGTTAATACACCATTGTTAACCAGTAATTGCTTTCCTTTGGGGTTCACCTTTTCTAAAGCCATGGGGCAATTTTTCCCAGCTTTTACCTTCTTGAAGCTTTTGTTTAAGTCTTTAAAAGACACGACTTTCCAAAGAAATAATTAAGGCTTTCATGCCCCACACTTTTAACAAATATATTTTGACCTCATTTCATCCCTTTTGGAAAGGAGCTGTTTTTCTGGCACCTTAAAGGGATTTTTATTCAATTATCCTCCAGAATCCTCTTTTCTTCTTTCTTTTAGCACAAAAAGCTTCCCAATTGCCTCGGAAGGTGAAATTAGGTGCTTGCCCATTCAGCATCAAGCAGGGTTTTAAATTGGAGGAAATAATAACGCTTCTTTGAATTTCAGGGCAGCCTTCACAGAAAGAAATTAGAATCTGCCCTAAGAAGCAGCTCGGTCATCTGTTGCCCATCCATTCTCTCTCTGGTCTGGAGGAGGGGAAAAGAGCCGAGCTGGAATTCCAATCACACAAGCACAAAAGACTCTTTAAAAAAAAAAAAAAAAGTTTATTCAGAAGTTAGGATAAAGCCAGAGAGACTGTCCTCTTCCCTGGTTGCTTCTGGGCCATAAGATGGTGCTGGTCTTCACACTTAACCAACATCCCCCATAGCCCTCTTTCTGCCTGGGGGGATCTCAGCAGCAAGAACTGAAGAGTTGTGAACACTACCCACTTGTGGGCCTTTGCTTTCAAACAAATCAGAATGAACTCAAAAGTCAAGATGATGAAAGCATAACTGAATGCACCAGAAAAAATGAAAAGAAATGATTGAGATTAGCCTGACCTATGGCCTTTATCTTTTAACTTGAAATAGGTAAGGTCCCCTAGACTAGTGATGGCGAACCCCTTAGAGCTTTCAGTGATACAGGCCATTGCAGCACGCATGCCACAGGTTCTCCACCACTGCTGACATAAGACCTGTAGAGGGACAGGCTCACTCTGTTTCTCCAGAGCATCTAGTGGCCTCCCTACCAGGCAGTACCTGCCCACAAAATGCACGTGCACACAATACATGCACACATATACACACGGATATACACATCATACACATCCTAATGAATCATCAACAGGAGAGGAACCTGATTGGCTGGCATCCTCTAGTAACTGGAGCTACTAAATAACGCAGATAAGAAGATTATCATGCCTGTGCCTCCTGCAGCATGCCAGAAATACTTACCATTCACTGCCAGGCTGTACTACAGTACTTCATTTCTAAAGCAAAGTAGAGAGTAGGTAAGGAGTGACAGCACATCTTTGACATAATCTGCCAAGTTTATTACAAAATTGAGGATTCTCTTGTCTAATGAATCCGGTGTCACCCGGCAGAGGAAAGAGTCTATGCTAAATGACCTGCACAGACACAAGCACGTTTCAATAGATGCTCTGGGAGAGGAGCGGCAAGGAAAGAGGAAAGAGTAAAAACAACAAAAACAAAAAAACCACAAGGGATCAGGATACAAGGGGAAAACCAAAACACAGAAACAAGCCAGACAATGCTGCCCACGGCGAAAATAGATATTATTCTATTAACCTCCTAACCCTGGTACACTTAATGATCTAAACCCATCTACATAAGAGTCTTTTCCGTTTTACAAGTTTATCTATTCAAATGAGAAATAGTCACTGATCTAAAGAAGCCTCCCCTTGAGCTGCTTCTCTTGACCAACACAACATCCCCGTGGTGCCTCTGAGTTAATCTTCCATGCCGCCTCCATGTGTAAAGAGGGCAAGGAAAATATTTAAAACACAGGTTGTTCTAAAATGTACCAGATTATGTGGATTCACCAGGCATTCTCTGTCCAAAAGAACAACAAACAAGCAAAAACACAGACTCAACCCGGTGGCCACACAGCACAGAGCGAATGGCCTCGCTGCCCCCATCCAGACTCCCGCCCTCCTTCCGGTGCCAGCCGGAAGTCGGCCCTGCGACCTTACCCAGTCTCTGCAAAGGTTAAAGCGCAGACTGCCGGCCCCGCCCACAGAGGTGCAGACGCACAGGGTGGGTGGGGCCTGGAAATCTACACACGTGGTCAGTGCTCGGGTACGCAAAGGGCGCTGCTCCTGGGAGAACCGCTGATCGGAATGATACGTTTCTTCCCTGGCGATAATATGCCTGGCCCGTGGGGTCTATCAGGTTTACCACGAATGTGTCTCAAATTGGGAATCAACTACGTACCCGCAGCTTGTGTTTCTTTCTTTTCTGTCCCTGCCAGCCAGGTAAACATCCTTACAAACTGAGTCATGGTAAATGTACTACTGCTATTGCTATTGCTATTGCTATTGCTATTGCTATTGCTATTGCTATTGCTACTGCTAATAATAATCCCAGCACACAGCACTGGAAAATGACTAAAGATAAAAATTTTAATGTTCATAGCACCTTTTTTCTTTCTGATGTTTTGTTGTTTGTTGTTTTGTTTTAATAGTCCAAAATAGAAAACAAGCCAAATGTGTTTCCATGGGTGATGGGTTAACAAACTCCGGTGCACCCTTATGACGCAACACTACTCAGGAACAAGAAGGGGAGTTCTTGATCCGTGGGACAACTTCAGTGAATCACCAGGGCATTGGGCGGAGGGAAAGAGCCATGTCTTGAGAGACTGCCTAGTGTGTGCCTCCCTTTATAATATTCTCAAAATGGCAAAATTATAGTGAAGAAGACAAGATCAGTGTTAGGAACTAAAGTTGGAGGGGGTTATACTATAAAGGAATCAAAGAAACTTTTATTTGTGTGTGTGTGTGTATGTGTGCGTGTGTGCGCACGTGTGTGTGCATGCATGTGCGTGCATGTGTGTATGTGCGTGTGTGTGCACGTGTGTGCGTGTGTGTGTGGTACTACCAATTGAACCCAAGATCTTGGTACTGAGCTACATCTCAGCCAGCCCCATATATATATATATGACATACGTAGTTTTTCTATTTTTTAGACAGAGCCTCACAAGTTGCTAAGTTGCACACATTGAGCTTGAACATGGGCTCCTCCTGCCTCAGCTTCGCAGAGGGCTGGGATTACAGACGTGTGCCACCACATCCAGCAAGGAAGTTTCTTTGGGTTGATCAGACAGTTCTGCATCCTGATTACAGTGGTGATCATATATATATATATATATATATATATATATATATATATATATATGATAAAATTCCATAGGACATATGCCAAAAATAAGAGCACATAATAACTGAAAAAAAAATCTGAATAAGATATGTAGCTGGTACCACATCAGTTCCCTGGTGCTGACAATTATCTTGTATAAGATACCATCATTGGGAAAGCTGGGCGAAGGGTATATGGAAATCCTCTGTGCTACTATTGCAATTTCTATGTGTACTAAAATTATTTCAAAAGAAAATGTTAAAGTTTTTTAAATATTTGGGAAAAGAGGGCTGTGGAATTTATTTCAATAAACTCTAAGCAAACAGGGAGGCAGCAGTTTGAGTTGGAAACATCTAGTGAGCCAGGAGAACAGCTTATAGTCCTGAATCTGGTACCAACACTGCACAGACTTGGCCAAGTCATTTAACCTCTCTGGACTTAGTTTTCTCACCTGTAAAATGGGGAGACGGATCAGGCCATCAGCTTTTTCTAGCATTTCTAGTTCTCAGGGTAAAAGTCTGGGTTTTAAGATCCAAATGTTTGGGCCGGTGAGATGGCTCAGCGGCGTAAGCGCCTGCCTTGCAAGCGCGAGGGCCCGAGTTCGACTCCCAGATCCCACATACAAAAAAGGGGCCGGTGATATCGCTCAGTGGCCCGGGCACCTGCTGGCGCACGAGGTCCTGAGGTCGAACCCCTGGTACCCACAAAAAAAAAAAAAAAAGATCCAAATGTTTTCAATTATGCTGCATGGCGGGGGGGCGGTTCTGAAACAATTCCCTAGTGAATCTCCATTGGTTTCTAATATTAACAACTCCACAAGAATTCCACAGCAATTCCCAGATGTAGTCGAGAGAGCTGCCTTAAGTCCACTCACTCAGTCTGAAGACAGTCCCCATCTCACTTTTGTCTCTGCTATTCCTGCACTGAGCCCATGAGAGCAGCTCACAAACAAGGAATTATTTCATGGGGGAAAGGGACAAGCCAGGATTAGCAGCCAGGCAAAGGACTCAAGAAAATGCAGAGGAGCAAGCATGGCTCACAGAAGAAAGACCCTAGAGAGGAAGGTAATCAGCCTGCACTGGGCTTGCGGGAAGATGTTCCTGGTGTCTGACCAGAAGCCGCGCCTTAGGACCACACAGCCAGAGATATTGGCCACTGTGGCCCAGGTTTGCAAAACAAGGATGAAATGCTAGCAAAGATACCTGCTAGAATGTCTGTTACCTCTGCTCACAAGAACAGCCAGGTGGGCTTGTGTTAGGGTACTTCAGCCGGAAGGAACAGAAAACCCCACCTACAGTGACCTTTTTTAAAAAAGGATATTTATATATTTATAGGCTCAATTAGCTGGCAATCCAAAGTAGAGATTAGTGGCTTCAGAACTATATTGTCCAACATGGCAGCCACTAACCATTTGTGAGTGTTGAATACTTGAAACTCAGTAGTCAGATCTGAGATATCCTTTAAGTATACAATACCACTAGATTTCAGAATTGATACAAAAAAGTGAACATACCAAATCTCAATTGATTCACATTAATTATGATTGAAGTTTTGTTTTGAATCTTTTGATTAAATAAAATAGATTATTTGAATAAATTTCATCTGTTTCTTTTTATTTTTAATGTGGCTCCAAGAAAAATTTAAAATTCCATATGTGGCTCACATATTTTTACTGCATGGCTTTAGAACAGTTGTGTCCCCCCAAGAAGTATTTGGCAATATCTGAAGACAATTTTGATGGTCATAACTAGGGGTGAGTTGCAACTGTCGTCTATGGGACAGAGGCCAGAGGCACTATTGAATATCCTATAACGCACAAGGCAGCTCCCACTAGAAAGAACCACCCGGCCTAAAATGTCAGCAGCGCAGAATTTGAGAATACCTGGTAGAGAGGAGCCTCCTCTCTGCTAAAGAAACACTGCTGGCTTCTTCATGAAACTGGTTTCCCTCCTGGTGCAAAGATGGTTGGTTTTCTGCTATTTTCCATGTTCTTCTCTCCCATGTTTTGGGAGAAAGTCTGACTTTCCTTGCTTCTCTTTTAAGACCAAAGAAGAATTTTCTCACACAGATTGTCAAAATTTCAGGGATTTCTTTCCATGAGCAACAGATAAAGTACAGTTTTCATTCAATTACATAACAGAAGGTATATTTTGGTTATTATTCTCTGAAATAGATTTGGAATCGGAACTCCATGGTTGCAGAGAGTGATGGCTGCCTGCAAGAAACACAAGGGCCGGTGAGATGGCTCAGTGGCGTAAGCGCCTGCCTGGCAAGAGCGAGGGCCCGAGTTCGACTCCCAGAACCCACATACGAAAAAAGGGCTGGTGATATTGCTCAGTGGCACAGGCGCCCGCTGGCACGTGAGGTCCTGAGGTCGACCCCCGGTACCCACAAAAAAAAAAAAAAAAGAAACACAAACATCTCCTAACTACTGCAAGAGACCACTTTAATTCTATTTTCTATTGTCAAATTTTTTCTCCCACACAGCACTGGTAAAAGTGTTCTCATTAACTGATGTTTAAAGAATTAATTTTATTTCTCCCCAAACTTAGTATTCAAAATATCTGTTTGTTTGGTTGTAAGGCCAAACCATTTTTCTTGTTATCATATATTTTTCAGATGAAATTCAATAAACCATTCATGATATTTTTAATTAAATTGATTTTCAGAAAATACAACATAAGTGGTATACAGAACAGAAGGGACAATGAACCACAGGGTTTTTTTTTTTAACAGAAGGAAGGTCTTTATTTTTAACCAAATCAATATCCAGTCACCTTAGTGCTCAGAAAAGTACATCCCCACGAATAAGGAAAATAATGTGAGATGTATTCTATGGAGGAGTTTTTAAAATATGCTTTTAATCTTTTTCCTTGCAGAAGACCCAAGGTTTTGAAAACAGAAAAGTGAGTGGAAAAAAAGATGGCAGATGAGTAAGAAGCAGGCAGCGAAACTCTCTCTAAAAGTTACCGTTGGAACACGGGAATATAGCGACTGGGAAAGTGCAGGAGGGGGGGGAGATGCCTCCCCGGAACCCAGAAAAGTTCTGAAGCGCAATCTGGGACCCCCGGCACCAGTGAAGGGTGATTTCCAACAAAGAAGAAGGAGCAGACCGCGCGCGCGCACCTTCTACCATTCCAGGAATCGCAGCGCGACAGAAGCTCAATTCCACAGACACACGGTGACAGCTGGCGCCCAGGGAGCCCCCACGGAGGATCCTGAGACAGCGGCGAGGTGGGGGAGTGGCAGAGAACTGCGCTGGCCGGCGGTGAGTGTCTCTCAGCCACAGCTGCCCCGCACCAGAGAGCGACCGGCCGGGCGCCATTGTGGGGGATGTGGCAAAACTCAGAGCAGCGCGAAAGAAAAACAGCGCTGGACACTCGTGCTCCAGACAGGGCAGCGCGGGGCCTCTCAGGCCCACAAAAGTGTGCTGAGGTCAGCAGGTGAACGAGACTGGTCTCTCAGCCACACCTGTCCCACGCCAGAAAGCGAATGGCCCGCGCCATTGTGGGGGGCGTGGTGAGAATCAGAGCGGCGGGAAACCAGTGCAGGGAACCCGCGCTCCGGACAGCGTGCTGCACCTCTCAGGCCCAGGGATAGTGAAAGGGCACTGAGAATGGCAGGCGAGCTAGACTGGTCTCTGCCTGAAAGTACGGGCCTCTGCTCACCGCCCGCCAGAGGGCCGCTCCTGGCTTACTGGGACCGACCTGCACGGAACAGGACTCTGTCACCACACGGTGCCTGCCTACAGCAGAGTCAACACCTGCAAGCGCGAGGGCCCGAGTTCGACTCCCAGATCCCACATACAAAAAAGGGGCCGGTGATATCGCTCAGTGGCCCGGGCACCTGCTGGCGCACGAGGTCCTGAGGTCGAACCCCTGGTACCCACAAAAAAAAAAAATGGAACTGATTCTTTTTATTTTATTTTTTTTTTCTCACTCATTTGTTTTTTGTTCTAGCGAAGGGTTTTTTGTTTTTGTTTTTGTTTTTGTTTTGGTGGGGTTTTATTTTTGTTTTGTCTGTTTTATTGTTTTTATCTTCGTTTTTGTTTCTGTATGTGTATTTGCTCTTTCCTTCATTATTCTCTCTGGTTTTTTATATGAGTGTAAACAGCGCCTCTAACTTCTTTGTGATTGTGGTTGTGATCTGTTCTTCCTTTTATCCCTTCCTTCTCTTTTTACCACCAGTCCTCTGCACCAGTGTCCCAATTTTAGTGGGATCCCTCTTGGTCCTCTAACCTTACATCTAATTCCTTCCTATTCTCCCAACACTCTATTTCCTCCTTAACTCATTTTATATTTAAACTCCTCAGGGAAAAATTGACATAGGTAGGACTTGTATACTGCATATAATTTTTCTGGTGTGTTTTAGATTTTGTTATATAACCGCAACTCTATACAGCTAAAAGTGGTAAATAACTGGTTAGCTCAGTCTGTCATTTTCTAGGCTGTGTTTGATGCTTTAGTTAACATTATAGCCAAATGTGAAATAATTGTTCTAAACATCTTTCCTTCCTGATATTTCGTGATTGAGATTCACTAAGGGACACAGAAAATACAGTGGCACAGTACCAAAGAATCAAGGACTGGGCCAAACAGGTAGCAACTTCACATACCCAACGAATTGAAGAGGTAGGATCTGGCAGAAAGCTCAAAACCCAAAAGCAAGCTCCACTTGGAAGATACTGCAGAGAAGTAGTCATCTTCTAAAGATCTTAAACACTAGCAATAAAGTAACCTACCATAGGTAATTTGCAAACATCACTCCAGGAATTAAAGAAAGGAAAAAATGAGACAACACTTAAACAAGATGCAACCCCACACATCCAATTCACCAAAGGCAAACCTAGGGGGCAACGAGGTGGGACAATCCGAAAGCCACCCACCTGGCCTATCTGAAGTGGTAACAACAAAGCAACTGAATGAGGCTCTGGAAAAAATTAAAACAGAAATAATCTCACAGATAACTGCAGAGATAATGTCCACATTGAAGACCATGCTTAAGGACACTAGAGCTGATACAGACAAAAAAATAGATGAGCTTAAGAAAACTATAGAAACCATGAATGCTCAGCATAGGAAAGAAATGGAATCCATAAGGCAGATTCAAGCAGATATCCAAGAGAACAAAAATTCCATTGAAAGTATTTGTAGCAGAATAAGCCAATGTGAGGACAGGATCTCAGATATAGAAGACAGGCTTGCAATTAGTGATCATGAAAAGGAATAATTCTTAAAAACAGCAAGGGACCATGAAAAATCAATTCAGCAGCTGCTAGATGACTCAAAGATAAACAACTTAAGAATAATTGCAATAAATGAAAAAGCAGGAGATAGCATCAATGACATTAAAACCTTGTTCAAAGACATAATCAGGGAGAACTTTCCTGGAAGAGAAAAGGAATTTGATGCCCCTATAAGTGAAGTTTTTAGAACACCAACTAGACATGATCAAAAAAAAAACTTCAGCCAGACATATTATAGTCAAGATCCCAGAAATTCAACAGAAGGGCAGAATCTTAAAAGCTGTTAGGGAGAAGAGACAAATCACCTATAAAGGAAAACCCATCAGAATCACAGCTGACTTTTCAGCACAAACCCTCAATTCAAGAAGAGCTTGGAATGATGTATTTCAAGCTCTAAAGGAAAATAATTTTCAACCCAGATTGATGTACCCCGCAAAACTATCTTTCAAAATTGATGGAGAAATAAAATACTTTCATGACAAAGAACATCTGAGAAAATTTATGACCACCAAACCAGCACTCCAAAATGTTCTGAAGGACATTCTAGAAAGAGATAGGAACCCCAACAGAAGGAATACACCAGGCAGGGCAGATAATTAAATAGCAGGAAAGGGGAAAAACAAAGAGTGGGAACCAACAACAGGAAAATATCATGACAAGTATAAGTCAATACATATCAGTTTTAACCATCAATATTAACGGTCTCAATTCACCAATCAAAAGGCACAGACTGGCGAAATGGATCAAGAAGCAAGATCCAACAATATGCTATATACAAGAAACACATTTAATTCAGAAAGAAATTCATAGACGGAAAGTCAAAGGATGGAAGACAATACTCCATGCCACAGGAACCCAGAAAAAAGCAGGGGTAGCTATTCTTTTTGCAGACAAAGTGAACCTCAAGCCAAGAAGGATTCAGAGAGATAAAGACAGTCATTACATCCTTGTAAAGGGAACAATCCAAGAGGAAGAGATAACGATCATAAATATATATGCATCAAATACCAATGCACCCAGCTATATAAAACAAGTACTAAAGGACATGAAAAATCAAATAAGCACTAATACAATTATATTGGGAGATCTCAATACTCCACTGTCACAAAAAGACAGATCAACTGGACAGAAAATCAATAATGAAATAGTAGAACTGAACCAAACTTTTGAACAAATGGACTTAGTAGATGTCTACAGAGTGTTCCATCCTACAACATCAGAATACACATTTTTCTCAGCTGCACATGGGACGTTCTCCAAAATAGACCACATACTAGCTCATAAAACCTGCTTAAGTAAATGCAAAGGAATTGAAATTATCCCATGCATATTATCAGACCATAGTGCAATGAAATTGGAAATCAATGGCAAAAGATCTCACAAAAACTCCCTAAACACATGGAAATTAAACAGCACCCTCCTGAACAACCAATGGGTCACAGATGAAATTAAAGAAGAAATTAGACACTTTCTACAACTGAGTGATAATGACAGTACAACATACCAGAACTTATGGGATACAATGAAAGCAGTCCTAAGAGGGAAATATATAGCATTAAATACTTATATCAGGAAAATAGAGCAAGCGCAAATAAACAACTTAAGGGTGAACCTCGAGCTTCTAGAAAAAGAAGAGCAGGTTAAGCCAAAAGCCCATACAAGGGAGGAAATTATAAAGATCAGAGCAGAAATTAACGTATTGGAGACTAAAAAAACAATACAAAGAATCAATGAAGCAAAAAGTTGGTTCTTTGAAAGAATAAATAAGATTGACAAACCCTTATCCAACCTTATTAAAAAAAGAAAAGAAAAGACTCAAATCCATGCAATTGAAAATGAAAAGGGTGATATCACGACAGACCCTGCAGAAATCCAGAAGATCATCTATACCTATTTTGAAAATTTATATTCTACTAAGATGGAAAATGCAGAAGAAATGGACAGATTCCTAGATTCGTATGAATTACCAAAGCTGAATCAAGAAGATTTAAAAATCCTAAATAAACCAATATCAACCAATGAAATTGAAGATGTAATTAAAAACCTCCCCACAAAGAAAAGCCCAGGCCCTGATGGATTCACTGCCGAATTCTACAAGAAATTTAGAGAAGACCTAACGCCCCTACTTCTCAAACTTTTCAATGAAATTGAAAGGGAAGCAATACTCCCAAATTCATTCCTGGAAGCAAGCATTACCCTGATACCAAAACCAGAGAAGGACCCAACTAAGAAAGAGAACTACAGGCCAATCTCCCTAATGAACATAGATGCAAAAATCCTTAATAAGATACTGGCAAACAGAATCCAACAAATCATCAAGAAGATTATACACCATGACCAAGTTGGATTCATCCCAGGGATGCAGGGATGGTTCAACATACGTAAATCAATAAATGTAATACAGCATATTAACAGAACCAAAGACAAAAATCACATGATCATCTCAATAGATGCAGAAAAAGCTTTTGACAAAGTCCAGCACCTTTTCATGATAAAAACCCTACAGAAAATTGGAATAGAGGGTCTTTATCTCAATCTGGTAAAAGCTATCTATGACAAACCAACAGCCAATATTATACTAAATGGCCAAAAACTGAAAGCCTTCCCTCTAAAATCAGGAACAAGACAAGGATGTCCACTGTCCCCACTCTTATTCAACATAGTTCTGGAAACTTTAGCCAGAGCAATTAGACAAGAGAAAGAAATAAAAGGAATAATGATTGGAAAGGAAGAAGTTAAATTATCATTATTTGCAGATGACATGATACTCTACACAGAAGACCCCAAAAACTCCACTAAAAAACTGCTAGATTTAATAAGCAAATTCAGTAGTGTAGCTGGATACAAAGTCAATACTCAAAAGTCAATAGCCTTCCTGTACACAAATAACAAACTTACTGAAAGAGAAATTAGGGAAACAATACCTTTCACAATAACATCCAAAAAAATGAAATACCTAGAAATCAACCTCACAAAGGATGTAAAAGACCTCTATACTGAAAACTACAGTACTCTGAAAAAGGAGATTGAAGAGGATATCAGAAAATGGAAAGATATCCCTTGCTCCTGGATAGGAAGAACCAATATAGTGAAAATGGCCATACTTCCAAAATTGTTATACAGATTTAATGCAATTCCAATCAAAATTCCAACAGCATATCTCACAGAATTAGAGAAAACAATCCTAAAATTCATTTGGAATCAGAAGATACCTAGAATAGCAAAGACAATTCTGGGCAACAAAGGCAAGGCAGGGGGCATCACAAACCCTGACTTGAAATTATACTATAAAGCTACTGTGATAAAAACAGTGTGGTACTGGCAAAAAAACAGACCTGAAGATCAATGGAACAGATTAGAAGATGCTGAAACAACCCCAGACATACTAAGCCACCTTATCTTTGACAAAGGTGCCAAACACATTCGCTGGAAGAAAGATAGCCTCTTTAATAAATGGTGCTGGAAAAACTGGCTCTACACATGCCGAAGATTAAAACTAGACCCATATCTTTCACCATGCACTAAACTAAATTCAAAATGGATCAGAGATCTAAATATTAAAACAGAAACATTAAATCTGCTGGAAGGTAGGATAGGTAAAACCCTTGGAGACATTGGTGTAGGCAAAGACTTTATGAATAAAAACTCAACCGCACGGGAACTATCCCAAAGAATCAATAACTGGGATCTCATCTTATTAAAGAGCTTTTGCACAGCAAGAGAAACCACCAACAGAGTGAAGAGACAACCCACAATGTGGGAAAAAATGTTTGCCAGCTGTTCCTCAGACAAAGGATTACTATCGAGAACATATAAAGAACTCAAAAAAATCAGACCTCTCAAATTTAAAGACCCACTCCAAAAATGGGCATGTGAGATGAATACACATTTCTCAGATGAAAAAATACTAATGGCAAAGAAATATACAAAAAAATTTGCAACATCACTAGTCATTCGAGAGATGCAAATTAAAACAACACTGAGATACCATCTCACCCCAGAAAGAATGGCTACTATAAAGAAATCAACTAATAACAAATGCTGGAGGGGCTGTGGGGAAAAAGGAACCCTTCTTCACTGTTGGTGGGAGTGTCAACTGGTACAGCCACTGTGGAAGTCAGTGTGGAGATTCCTCAAAAAACTAGGGTTGGAGGTCCCATTTGACCCAGCTACTCCCCTTCTGGGCATCTTCCCAGAAGAATTAAAAACATCGTACCACAGCGATATATGTGCACCCATGTTTATAGCAGCACAATTTGTAATAGCCAGATCTTGGAAACAACCCAAATGCCCATCAACTGAGGAATGGATAAGAAAGATGTGGTATTTTTATACAATGGAGTACTATTCAGCCATAAAGAAGGATAAACTGGAGACTTTTATAGGTAAATGGATGCAACTCGACAAAATACTCATAAGTGAAATAAACCAGAAGCACATGTGTAAGCATCGTATTGTCTCTCTAGTATGAGAAACTGAAAGAGTAAATAAGATCCAAAATGTACAATAGACATGATGAATCAAAAATAAACTGGTCAAAAGGAAAGAGAGACTGGAATAGGGAAAAGAAAGAAGGGAAAGGGAAAAAAATTGTATATATATATATATATAAGATGGTTAAGATAGATACACTACCAATTTTACTTAGTTCATTGAAGAGTAAGGTTTGTGCCAATAATGTTTGGACAATTGAATGCTAATGTCTGGTATCCTGAATAACTAACTTAAAGATAGTAATACGTAATGTATTAACCATTGTTACCCTCCTATTATGTTGCTTTGAAAATTTGTTCTTCTTTTGATTTGTTTTGTTTTTTCTTCTCTTTAAAATAAAAAAAAAAAAAGGAAAACAGAAAAGTGCATGTGCTCTATCTGGTCAGACATGAAGTTAACACTTCTTAGAAAATCACTCATGCAGGTTCTTCTGTTCACTCCTTTTAAAGACACCCACTCCCACTTCCGCTCACTATTTTTTTTTTTTTTAATCTAATGCTATCTCTTCCATTTCCTTAGGTTCACTTCTCATAGCAAAGGTACTGACCGGGCTACAGAGAAAAAAGTCTCAAGAACTCAGTTCTTCCCCCAGCCTCGCCTCAAGCCCCCTTACTCACCCCCTCACCCCAGGCCCATATTTAAAATAAGTCCAACCACAGTTCTTATTAACTACATAACTGGAAGATTCCCTTTGGTGAAGCATGGAGGCACCCTTCTTTCCTGCTGTTCCACCAATGTCACTTCAGGGAGCACTAAATACATGATCTCCTAAACTCAAACAAAGATGCTTCATTTGGTTTCTTTCATCTGGTATAGTACAGTAGCACTAACCACTGCAACGAAGAAACCCACAGTTGCAGTGATGTCACAAGAAAGGTGTAGGCTCCACTCACTTAACTTCCCCTGTGTTTGCCCTGGGTGGAGAGAAGAGTGCAGTCTGCAGGAAACTTGGTGGAGCAGGTAGTTTTCAAGGGACCGTGGTGTTACTACCCAGAAGGTAAGTGGAGGACACACACTGCTTAGCTACCTCTGTATAAATGCCACCAATATCATTTCTATTTGTAGGTGAAAGAAAGTAACATCTCTGGCTAGGTATCTGCTTCCCAGAGAGCTCCTGTACCATGAAGGTCCCATGAATTTGGGGTGACATTTAGCATTCTCCACCACTGATAGCAAAGCAGCATTATTTCCTGGGCTCCACATAAGGACAAAGAAGTGCAAGGCTGAAACTCCTGGTGCCTACTCCTTAAACTGCACATTTACCCTTTGAAATAGGACACAGGTAAGACATTTTCCAAAGATGATTAGCAGTCACTGTAGGTGTTAAGAGTTAAAAGAATGGACTTCGGGTCCATACAAGCTGGTTGCAAACCCCAGGTCCACTCCTGCTTTTTAAGTGACCTTGGGCAAATTGTTAACCTCTCAGCCTACTTCTTCTTCTCTACAAAGAGGATATCCATAGCTACTTATTCAGATTATTGAGATTATTAAATGAAACCGTGTGTATTCAGAAGAAGATCTAAGATTTTGAAGACAGAAGCATGTGCCCTGCCTGGTTAAAGTTATCAGACATCAAGTATGACTCAGCAAGTGCCATCCGCACAGCAATGCTCAATAATGACAGAGGTTGCTAGTTAGAGATTTAGCTTATGTGATTCTACATTTTAATCAGAATCCCTTTGAACCGTAGTCCAAACAAATAATAGTGATCCAAATCTCCCTAGAGATCACAGAACTATGAACTTTGTAACATGCTTTAAATTAAAACTAGTTGTAGTTTAAAAGGGATTTTTTTTGAAAGCACACATTTTAAACATCCTGTCTTCCTATAAGTTCTATGAACTTTACATCTAAAGAACTTCAAGGCATGGGATGACACACATTTGTTTGGCTTGATTGGTTGTCATGTTTTGTTTTTCATGTATGTCTTGGGGTGTGTGTATGTTTGTGTATGTGTGTGTATGTGCATGTATACATATTAGCTTTCCATCACTATAATAATACCTAGAATAATCAACTTATAAAGAGAAATGGTTTGTTTTTAGCTCACAGTTTTGGAAGTTTCAGTCTATGGTCACTTGGTGCCATTGCTTTGGTCCTGTGGTTAGACAGCCCAACATGGCAGGAGCACTCAGTAGAAGAAAATTATTCACCTATGGCCAGCAAGCAAAAGAGCAGAAGAGGAAGAGGCTGGAGTCTCACTATCCCTTTCATAAGAATCCCCCAGTGACTTCCTGCTAGGTCCCGTCTCTTAAAGTTTCCACGCCCTCCCATTAGTATCACCATGGAGAATAAAGCTTGAATGCATGGACCCTTGGGCAACACTCAGCATCCAAACTACAGCAGTGTGTAAAGTACGTCCTCTTTATGCTGAGTTGTACATGTATACATGCAATATATATGAAGATCAGCAGTGCATGCCATAGCGAGCCCATCCCGGCCCTCGTTGCAGTCCGGGAAGTTTATATTTGTAATACCATGGAAAAGTTGTTGGAATTCTAGCGAGTTAATTCCGATCTACCACTTCCAGTGTAACCCACAGGGAGAATAAAGACACTAAGACATATTTGTAGTTATGGGGAGCCAAGGGAGTCCTAAATCCAGCCAAGATGGTGGTTACCAAAACAAATGCCTCGACCCAGGGCCGAACCCGGGTTTTATTAATTCTTGATGAGGGGAGTGGCTTGGGGATGAGTGACTGTGGGAATGGTGAGAAGTACATGAGTACCATGAGCTGGGCTAGGTAGGTGGCCTGAAATCACCTTTACAATACGCAGGGGAAGGATATGCAGAAGGAGTAATCTGCATAACACAATTTAAGGCAGTATCTAATGTTTTGGGGCTGGTGCTTCAGCTCTGATGTGTAATCTTCTTTGCCCTGGGAAGTCATAGCCTCTTACTCGAGGCTTGATCCCAGCTGACAGCGTGGAGCACGGCTCTCCATCCCGCCTGGCTCACACATGTTTTTTGGGAGCTATGGGGGCAGGGAAACACTGACCTGTCACCTTGCTTCAAAGACTACACATCAGCACCTGGGTTGGACCAATTTCCATTGCTTAAAGCCAATCGAAGACACAAGGAAAAGTCCTAGCTAGCTCTGTACATATCATTACATGGAAATAGGGCCAGGTTCAGCCAAAATGGAGATACTTGCTCTTCTTTCAAGGAGAGCATCCAGGTGGTCCTCCACAGCATGCCATCATTTTATAAACTCAAATTGTAAAGAAATGATGATAGACGATGTTGGTATAAATGGGCCAATTTCCCATTCTTTGATGTTCCAGAGTCCATTAACTCATGGACATTCTCAGCCTCACTGAATGCAAAACTGTTGCCTCCTTCAAAGACAAATGTCATAGTGTCCCAACATAATACATAGAACTAATCTATGGTCATTCATTAGTTTTAAGCTTTCTTTTGAATCTTTTCCCATAATGATACTGTTTTTAGTGGTATTATTTTAGGCTCCCATTCAAAAGAAAATAAAACTTACCAAAAATAAGGTTTTTTTGTTATGATAGAGATGAGAAAAGAAAAAAGGAGAAATTGAAAAGGACTGAGTCTGAAGTATAAAGTAATCTGTCTGTGTCTCTCATCTATACATCACTCCTCTTGCCATGGTTAAACCACTTCATGTAGCCATCATTTGCCTTTTCCTATAGCCAGTCCCTCACCAAGTCTCCAAGGTCAGAAGAGAGGGGATGGGAATGGGAAGGAGTTTGGGGGGCAGAGGATGAAGCCAGGGTCCTGCTGCAGGGACATCCTAACTGAGAAGGACATGGGTGGCAAGTCATTAGAAAGATATGTCCAAGCCAGGAGCACCAGATCAGGAAATAGGTTTCAAAGAACTTAAAGTCAAGCATTGGTGGAAACTGAGGCAGGATGGAATCTGGGTGAGAAACAGACTTAAATGGATCTTGATTGACTGCCTACAAAGCACCCACAGCTTTCCTTGCTGAGCTACCAGCTGTAGAGCAAGTTGGTCCATTGAGAAAGAGTCAAGGGTCAAGGAGATGTCAGTCACTTCAAAGTTTTCTGTAACATGAACAAACCACCATGCATTATAACCTATTTTTCCATTGAACATCAAATATTACAAGATTCTGCTCCAAGCCCTGGAGATACTAAGCTATAATATTGCTTAGGTCAAAGAGAGACAAGAAGAAGCTCAGGCAATATAATGCGCAGTGGACATCAGGCCCTCTGGAAGTACAGAGAAGCACGTAAACCATGGCAAAGGGGGACCTGCTATGGGAGAGGGTGACAGGGGCCTGAGCTGGTTTTCTCAGCCCTCCAGTCCTCATAAGCAAATGAATGAATAGTGATGCGCTCATAGAGGTTATCAATTCTCTATAACAAACTACCCAAGACATCACTGCTCCCAATGTTGGCGACTCAGGACTGGCTCAGCTGAGCTGTTCTGCTGTCTTGCCTGGGTTCGTCCACGTCTGCAGTCATTGGACAGCTCAGCTGGCACAGATGCTCCCATGGAGCATCTCCCTACCTAACTGCTGGTGCTCTCTGTTTCTGAGTTCTCTCTTTTCATTGCCTCAGGAACCCAAGGGATGAGTCCCAAACATGTGGGCTTATTGGCTTCTGCTTGTATCATGTTTGCTGATTTGTGGTTAACTGATGCAAGTTATTTATCAAGCCTAGAGCACTGTGGCAGGAAACTGCACAAAAGCTGGGTCCCAGGTAGTATGTTTCACAGGGAAATTACCGTAACATTCTGTCACAGCTCTCCTTTCTGAATTTCCCCAGATTTGAGATCAGTATTGCTGAAGAACTCCCCCTCCACCTGTCCCCTCCTTTATAGAGAAATGAAATTCAGTCAGGGATCTTGCAGAGTCATCTTTGCTGACAGCCAAGGCCTCCAAACCTACCCCAGTTCAAGGGATCAAGATGAGGCCTGAGCCCCTGTACAGCCTGCCTGGTCAGAATTGCAGAAAGCAGCTACCTGAGGCCAAGGTCACTCAATCAGTTGCAACCCAGTCACCAGAAGAACAAAGGAAAAGAAAAGGTTCTGGCTGCTTTAATTTGGATCTGAGAATGTCTCACAAAGGTTGTGTTGAAGCCTCAGACTCCAGCTGGTGGAGCCTACTTGGAGGAAATAGGTCACTGAGAGTGCGCTTTGAAGGAAATGTTCTCTCTCTATTCCTCCTTCCCTCTCTTCCCTTCCTTCTTTCCTCTCCTGTCCATTCCCCACCCTTCTGCCCACCATGAAATGAGCAGATTTCCTCCACCATATGCCCCCACCATGATGCTGTTACTCACCATGGACCTAGAAGCAACAGAGCCAGATGGCCATGAACTGAAACCTCTGAAACTGTAAGCCAAAATAAATCTTCCCTCCTTTAAATTGACTGTCTCAGGTATTTTGTTACAGTAAAGGAAAGCTGACTAACACAGATCTACAGACATCTGACAAATATTTGGCAGATCTACAGACATCTGACAAATATTTGGCAGAAACAAGAAGCAAATATGGTGGCCTTGAGATCCCCCTCAGTTCCAGAGGGGACCATAAGGTCCAATATGTTCATGTCTCAGCAATAGCTAGAACATCTCCCCCACAATTCAGCTACCTATACACAGTCTTTCTAAGGGCATAGAATCTTGGTGAGCACCTAGGAAAGTTACTGGTCTGACTTCTTGTTTTTCTGATGAGTAAACTGAGCCCCAAGGTGGTTAAGTGACCAAAAAAATTAATAAGTAGAGGGCCGGTGAGATAGCTGAGTGGCATAAGCGCCTGCCTGGCAAGCGCAAGGTCCTGAGTTCAACTCCTGGTACCCACATAAAAAGGAAAAAAAGGGCTGGTGATATCACTCAGCAGCACAAGTGCCTGCTAGCAAGTGCGAGGTCCTGAGTTCGACCCCTGGTACCCACATAAAAAAAAAAAGTAGAAAATCATGAGAGGGTGTAACAAAATGATTAGGAACATACATAGAATCTTAATTTGGCATCAGTGTTACAGATTTGCATTCCTTGAACAAGTACAACACCTGTGGGCTTTATTCCCATATCTGATTAAATTAAAAAGAGATTTCTTTTTTGTTGTTGTTTAATTCAACAATTAAGAAATGATGTGAAGGGCCGGTGAGATAGCTCAGCGGCATAAGTGCCTGCCCAGCAAGCATGAGGTCCTGAGTTCAACTCCCGGAACCCACATAAAGGAAAAAACAAGGGCCGGTGATATTGCTCAGCAGCACAAGTGCCTGCTGGCAAGCGCGAGGTCCTGAGGTCGACTCCCAGTACCCACATTAAAAAAAAAAAAAAAAAAAAAAGATGTGAAAATTTGAATAATCTTATTTAAATAGGTTTTATTCCTGGAACTCATTTCACCATAACTTTTCACTTAAAAGAGTCACGGCTAACTTACAAAGCTCCATTAATCAGAATTACTTTTCTGCTTATGTTCATTTTAAAAAATACTATTTTTAGAGCAGTTTTAGGTTCATAGCAAGCACATTATACTCTTCAGATGTAACTGTTCTATTAAAGCCTGAAAACATGACCACTCTGTCACCATTGTAATAAAAAATGCCAAGATGCTGAGATCAAAGTAGCTTTATTAAATTCTATATTATCTCCTTGAGAGATGCTGGGTAGGTATACCTGCAAAACATAGGACTTGTGGGCCGGTGAGATGGCTCAGCGGCGTAAGCACCTGCCTTGCAAGCGCGAAGGCCCGAGTTCGACTCCCGGAACCCACATACGAAAAAGGGGCCGGTGATATCGCTCAGCGGCACGGGCACCTGTTGGCGCGCAAGGTCCTGAGGTCGTCCCCCCGGTACCCACAAAAAAAAAAAAAAAATAGGACTTGCGATCATTGGTTTAATTTACTGAAGAAAACAAAATTTACCTTTCAATCAAAGAGTATGATGATGTCAAGACCCATCTAAGGCAAGGCTTCTCCATTTAATGCTCTTGACATTGGGGGACAGCGAATGCTGGGGGGGTCCTACCCTGTGTGTTGCAGGTTTAGCAGCACCCTTCGTCTCTCCCCAGGAGACACCAGCAGCACATCCACACCTACCCTTCTCCCATCATCCCAGTGATGTCAACCTGTCCAAACTTTCCCCAGTGTGTCTTGAGAGGGGAATAAAAGTTATCCCTAATTGAAAAACCATTCATCTAAGAAAATCAAGGTCAATCCAGGGATAAAATATATTTAACATACTCTACATCTGCTTTTTTTCCCCTGTCTATACTGTGTTCCGGAAATAACTAGAGCTATATTTGCTGATGACTTCTGCATGCCAGCCACACGTTTGTTTATCTCTTGATCCTCACAACAGTTTTCTAACTCAGGTGATGTATCACCAATGGGATCTCTGATAAGAAGTCAAAACTAAATGAGGGAATGGTGCATTACTATAGACCTGTGGAAATAGTGGCTAAAGTTAGGCAGAGCGTTGCTCCATCAGACCCCTGAGGGGAACAAGGCAAATGTTATGTATCAAAATTGATATTTAATTGAAGTTTAATACATTCCTTTAACATCCGGATTACCTATTCTCTTCAATAGCCAATATGATGCTCTTTGTTTACTTTAAAGATAAAGGCCCAACAACAGCAAAGTCAGCTAGGTTTTTAGCTAATAAGAGCGAAATCCAAACCCATTTATTTGCATAAAATGAGCCAAGTCCCTAAATTACTGGTTTCAGCTGATATTTCTAGCACAAACTCAGACTCTTGGGTGCTTTATGCATTTAGCAAGCTTGCTCCTTCAAAGAAAATAGAGGAACTTATATCACTCAGGACTTTGTATATGGCAGACAATGCACTAGAAACAGCACATATCACCCTTACCTAAGCATTCCACACTTCAAGTTTTCTGAGAGGGCAACTGAGGTTCAGAGAACTAGATTTGAATTCAGTTCTGTGCAACGACCAAACAGACAGTACTTTCGACATCTTAGCACATTTCCCACAGTTCTGGACCACACAATAATACACAGGAGGGTAAAAATGCATTCTACTAAATAAGAGGGAAATTTAGGCTCAACGTGATATTTGAGGATACTTTCTATGTGGAACTATGGCTGGACATGTGTGTCCAGAAATATCTTTTAGGTGATATTTTCAGTAGAAATAAAATAGACTGAGGGAGAGGAGTTCGAAGAGCATTAACTCCATCAGCGAGATAACATGTCTTCATGAAGAAGTAAGAATTCTAGCGCAGGCACAGGGAGGAACTGAGTTTGGAAAGTAGCTTTCCTGACCCAGCACATCTTCCTATGAGCAAGGTCCCACCTGTGGGTAAAGAGGATTGCACTGAGCCTGCTTTCTCAAGAGATCCTGAAATGGTGCCTTCCTCCCTCTGGCTCCCTGGTGACCAAGGTAAGTCAACCAGGTGTCCAGGTGTCCACGCTGGCTGTGCCCAGGCCCCCATCACATCACTGTGTAGAAGACACCGTGGAGGAAAGCAGAGCCAAGACTCAGTGTTGAATATATCTTCACTTGAGCTCCCCGGATTGAGAGTTAGGGAGTGCACCCCACGGGAAAGTTACTGCCCAAAGCCACGGCCATCCTCCATTGCCCCTGGGAACCTACATTACATGACATTTAGGTTTCCTTGAAAGCTAATGTCCGGAGCCAGTCTGCATCTGGTCTGGAGGCTCAGTGTTGTCCAAGAATGAATGAAGAGGGGCAAAGAAGAGCCCCATGAGGTAGGCTGGGTCCTGGATGTGAAGCCAGGTAGTGCATTGCAGAACCACAACCCCACATCTCAGGAAAGGAGAGTCAACAGCGGTCAAAGGTTTGGGGCCCCGGCACAGACTGTCCTCTGCAACCTGGACAGCAGGAACAGGAACAGAAGGCGGCCCCTCTGCCGCTCACTCCTCCCGCTGAGGCCCGTCAGCAGCTCTATCAGCTTCACCCGCCCGCCTAGTCCCCAGGTCAGCATAGGTGCACCCCATCCACAGGGGAGCATCAATTTTAACCATGAATCTGGGGAGAAAAATCTTTCCCCTCAAACCAAAATAGATATACTATGAAGCAGAATACCCTGCTCTCAAGAATTTTGGAGAAAAAAAAGGTCATGAATCTATGTCAAACCTCTGATGAACCACTTCAAAGACTGTCCCCCTCTCAGACATAGAGGAGGGGGAGCCCAGGGGTGAGTGTCAGGCACGTTCTTGTTTGGGGAGTTCAGAGTACTTCTGGGGGACCCGAGAATCCCCACAAATAAACTTGGACTTTTGGGTCCACACTGACATGAGGTAGGGCTGGGGACCAGAGGCTCTCCCAGGGGCTGGGCTGCAAAGCTATCTGTTCTCTTCCTGTTTGGGGGGTGTCAGAGTCTAGCAAATAGTTACAGATCCACACCCAGAAAGCCTCAGCCAACTCCTCTTGGCCTCGTGGTCTGCAGTCTAAAGCTCCCAAATTAAAGATGCAGGAGAAAAAGGAGTCAAGACTGAAATAGGACCAGGCAAGGCACAACTGAAGACCCTTTTCTTTCTTCCCAGAAGCTCAACTTCTGGCAACTATGGATTCCAAACACAGCTGTCCCTTTCCCCAATGAGCAGATCAGGCAGTGGCTCAAATCAGGTCTTCACAGGGGTTTTATCTCAAGTCCATGACAGTTTTGTATTGTTTGGTTGGTTGGTTTGGTTTGATTTTTGTTGTCATTTGGTTTTTGGTTTTTGGTTTTGTTTTTCAGGAGGAAGGCAGAATTTTATAGACAGAGTAATCATGAGATTTTTCTCTTTTATTTTTTAACTTCTCCAAGAGATACAGCAGATAGACAGACAGCCCCTGGGGAGACAATGCCTTTTTGGATTGTCTAGATTCCAGCAGGGAAGTGTGCACCCCGAGGCCCCTCAGGACAGCAAGGGCACCCTCCACATTCTCTAGTTCAGCTTGCAGCTGCAAGGGACAATTCTGAAGGCAGGATGCAAGGTGCTATTGTGAGCTGAAGGCTGCCACACACACACACACACACACACACACGAAAGCACGCACACCAGTGCAGACATGAACAAAATAGGCAGCAGCTCCAAACCCTGCACAGGAAATGCCCTCCAGACCTGAAGGTGTTTTTTAATTACAGCAGCTAATTACAAGCTTTTTTTCATTTAATTGCCACAAACAAAATCACGAAAGAACAATTAGCAAGTAAAGCTGGCTTAACAATTGAGCCTAGAAAGAAAGAAGAGAGAAGAAGGAAGGAAGGGAAAGAGAGGAAGGGTCTAAATTCTGTACTTTGTTATGAGCATGGATACTGTTATTTCATATAGTCTCTATATCTCCCAGTCTTCCTGCACAAGTTCACTGGTGAAATCTCAGGGCACTGAGTTGACCAAAAGCACCACCTCAAATCTGTGAAAGCAGACAGCCAGTGAATGCCCAAACAAGAACAGTGATTTAAGCATTATTCACCTGAATCTCCAGCTCCTTCAGCTCATAGCCTTCTCCACATGCTGGCAATCTTAGATGCTAGCAATGCATGATCCCCTGGCCATTAATGTCTGTCTTTCCATTTTTGTCAACATCCCCAGGAGTTCCTTTGTACAAGTTACAATTTTGACAAAAGCTAGAAACTAGCGTGTTGATCTCATAGAAGAAATTTGGCTTTAATCTAAAATGATTAAACTAAAATTTCTGCAGTCATGTGCTGCCACATGTCAATACAATGTCCAAAAACTGTCTACACCTACTGTTATGGGTTGAACTGTGCCCTCTCCCCTTCATAGGTTGAAGTTATAATCCCCAATACTTCAGAATGTGACCTTATTTGGAAATAGTCATTGCAAATGTAATTAGCTGAGTGTTGTACTGGGTAGGGTGCAATCCAATATCTTTCACCAATGTCCTTATAAAAAGGGGAAATTTGAACACACAGAAACACAGAGAGAACACCATGGGCAGATGAAGGCAGAGATCAAGCGATGTGCTACATGCCAAAGAAGGCCAAAGGTCACTTGCAAACTACAAGGAGAGGAGAGAGGTCTGGAACACATTCTTCCCTACAGCTCTCCACAGAACCAATGCCGCTGACCACCTTGACCTTGACCCCTGGCCTCCAAAACTGTGACAAGAAATGCCTCTGTTCTGTTGCAGAATCTCCTCATTAATTCCACCTCCTGATGCACCTACCCTTAGCCCCCTCTCCTGTGTCCTCATGTCATTTGCCACCTCCTACCTGGAGCCACTGTAACAGCAGCTCTGCCTGCTGCCCAACTTGCCCCTGCTCAAATGCCCATTGCTCCACAGTGAGGTTCACTCACCAGAGGCTGCGATGACCGGAATGATGGCAAAAGCAATAAAAACAGAAATGATGTTTTGATGAGCATACTGTATATGCCAACCATTGTGGGAGGCACAAGAAAAGCAAAACGCAATTTCTATTCTCCAGGTGCTTCCAATCTATTGGGATGGTACAAACAAATATATAACAAGTAGTTAGATGGAAAGATGGTACAATAGGCTGGCACCATGGGATACGAAGGATGGGTACCAGATCCATCACAGAAGTACGGGACATGTTATAAAGGGCCATCAGAAAGACAAGTTCCCAAGCTGAGCACCAAAGCACCGGCTCTCAGGTCTGGCTACACATAACCCTTACCCAGCAAGCTCCACAAATGTAGCCTCCAGGTCCCCCTGACTCCCAGGCACTAGGACCTAATTGGTCTGGAGTTTGGCTTCATTTTAGAAAGTTGCAAAAAATAAACAGGTAAATCTAATGAGCAGGCAATTTTGTAAACCTCCATCCTAAAGTGCTGAATTATCTGCAAATTGAAATCACTTGGAGAATTTTCCTAGCCTCCAATCCCTGGGTCCCAACCTTACGGATTTGATTTAATTGATCTGGGTATGGCCAGAAATTAAAGAATTTTTTTATGCTCCCTAAGTGATTGTAATGTGCAGGCAGGGCCAAGAACCACTACCTTAGAGGAAAATCGAATGTGCTCCAGCGACCCGGAGACCTTGTTAATATGAGATTCCCATTCACTAGGTCTGGGGATGGGCCTGAGATTCTACCTGCCTAGGGGAGGCCCAAAGTGCTAATGCTGCTTGTCTTACACCCACACTTAGATCAGCAAGTCCTTAAAGGGTGAGCACAAGTCCTCCAGGTGCAGATGATGTGGTCCTGAACTAGGAAGGTGGAATAGGGAATAGGAACGGGGTGGGTTGGGGAATTTCTTAGCGGTAATTCAGGGGGACCTGGTATTTGATGGCTGTGGGGGTGAGGAAGGCAAGAGCACCATCACTAGCATGGTGGCCTCAGCCCCATGCACCATCAGGACATTCCAAGGGATGCCAAAATCATGCTGAATTCATGGTCCATTTAATTTTTCCCAAGCACCATCTCCCAACATCCAGATCAAACATCTTCTTGTTAGTTACCTTCCCTAACACCTCACAGACAAAAATCAACCATGCCTGCCTTGCTTTGCTTTGCTTTTCCTCCAACACAGGGGAAAATTCACCACCAGCAGGGCCAGTTCAGCCTGTGCTTAGTGTGGCCCACTGGGTGACAAAGGTGAAAATGGGGAGAAACAATAGCTCCCCAGTCCCCCACTTTGGGAGCCTCAGAAGAATGTGGATAAGTGTCACCAGGTTTGTCATTTTTCTAAGAGAAGCTGGAAATCCAGAATTTTACGTGAAAACCCTAAGTTTTTAGATGTGGGCAAGTAATTTTCAAATATCCTGCAGGCCAAACAGAGATGTGTGGAATAGAATCTACCCAGGGAAGGGGAGAGGTGAGTGGTGGCCTCACTGCTCTGTACCAGGCCACTTCCCAGCACACAGTCAAGTCCTGCCGTGGCAGAGCATACCTGAAATACCATTCTAGTCAAGATGACAAGGGACAAGCAAGGGAGCCTCAACTGTTTGCATTCAACCAGAGCAAAGGGTGCAGGACAGGTGTTACTGTTCATCTTGATTGTCAACCTGATTGGATTCAGAGATGTGATGGGATTATAAGTCACTAACTTCATTGATGAGTTAGCCCATTGACGAGTTCATGACTCAGTGGACTAGTAGGAGATGAGGCCTTGTTGGAGGAAATGGGTCATGGGGGTGCAAACTTGGGGGCTATATTTGGTGCTTGTCACCTTCCTCTCTATCTCATTCCCTGCTGTTCACCAGATGCCACGAGTTGAGCGACTTTCTTCTGTCATGCCCTTCCACCATGATGTCTCTGCCTTGAAGCCAGCCAACCAGGGACTGCAACCTCTGAAACCGTGAACTAAAATAAACACTTCCTCCTTTAAATCGGAAGTGTTGGGTATTTTGTCCCAGCAACAGGAAAGCTGAACAATTCAATAGGTGGGGGATGGGGACATTGACAGGTAAAGCTAAGAAGCAGACTGGCACCAGGCCAAAGAGTAAAACCTCAAAGCTGACTTCATTCTGGAGAAGATGGGGCTTGTGCTTGGAAAATAGGAAAGGCTAATGTGTCCCACTCGATTTTCTCTCCGTAACAATTTCTGGTCTAATACCACAGACAGGTGTGTTTTTACTGAAAGATGTAAGATTGACTAAGTCAAACATCTGCAGGAACCAGGCAGAGAACCCCCAGGTGTGTATCCAGACAGGTATAATACAGGTGTAAGTGAGGGATGGTGGAGAGTTGGGGAACTGGAGAACACAAGACATTTAGCCCATAGAAGTTAGTAACTTGCCCAAGACAAGAAGATAAATGACATGAGAGCCAGGACTTGAACTCTGACATCTCTGATGTCTTAATGCTACTTTCTACAGCCTCTCACCTTCCACAAATCCTACATCAGTTGGAAGTAGAGGAGCCAGGCCAGCCTGTGAGGTCAGGGATGGGTTCTCAGGTGGAGGGAGAGCAAAGTCCGGCCTGGATGAGTGAGGATACGAAACCAGGAGAAAAAGCCAAGGAAGTGCATGCAAGCAGAGGCTGCACTGTCATTCACTGCCAAGGAACAGCACGTGCTCAGTGTGGCTGGTGTGTGGAATGCAAGAGGGAGATGAGTGAGCTCTGGAGATGGACAGCTCCGCAGGGCCAGAGCACAGCTGGCTTTCGGTTCCATGGGAGGGAGGCTGCCCTTGGTCTTACAGGCTGTGGGGAGCCACTGAGCAGGGTTAAACAGTGCATGAATGTAAGCTAGGGTAGGGGTGGGCAAACACTAGGTTGTGGAGCACATTGGGCAATGTGGAGGTTACCCAACTCCTTTTACCCGCCCCCACCCTCCCACCCCTGCCTGCCCTGCTCAAACCCTGCAGGTACAAGAACAGGCAGAATAGGTACCACTCACGGTCCCCAGGGTCCAAGCCCCAGCTCTACTCTGTCGTGTGTGTCACAGCTCCGATGTGTCATGTGTATCGCCTCTGTCCACCAGGCTTAGAAGCTAACCCTAACTCCCAGACAAGCCAGGTTATGAAGAAGGTGTTTCTTATACAAAGAGAAAGCAAGCGATGACCATGCAGAGCAATAAGTGGTTGACTGACTGTAGGAAAGGACACAAGCACTCTGCAGTATCCTCCTGGAAGACAGAGCTGGCCATAGTCCCTGCACTCAGGAGCAGGGCACCCACACAATGGGTCAGGAAGGTGAAGGGGAGAGCACCGTAGCTCAGGGGACAGGCAGGGGAGAGGCGCCTGCATCCCACATTCTGGCTGCCCTTTCCACACCTGGACCACAGCCTAGAGGGCAGGGAGAGGGTGGCACCAAGAGGACAGATGATTGGACCCTCACTAGCCGCAGCCCCTTCCGGATGCCTGTGAGCCGAGTCAGCCCCCAGGTTCCCGCCACATACCTGTGGCCGGTGCTGAATGGACCCTGCAAGGCTGTGTGCCCACTGGAATCCTGTGTATTTTGTGGGCAGCGAGTGTCACAGGCGGGCCTGCTTTTCACTGTGCAAACACACATGCCTCACTGGGGAAGGCTGGAGGGGGCGGTCGGAGGGGAAACAGGCTGGGGGCTCCTGAAGTGAGCTCTGTTGACAAGCAACGGCCACTGGGCCCCAGCCTGGGACCAAACCTCTCAGGATCGTGAAGAATAAGATTTCTTCTCCCATGTCCAGCTGTAGTTTTCCATGAACTGGGCAGACTTTTTTAAGGAAAGCACATTTTCTACGGTTTACCTAGTTCAAGAAAATCGAAGAAGACAAATTTTGGTGAACTAAGCACCAGGCACTGTATTCTCCCACCTAGAATCTTGAACACCCTGTGTTCTCAGGCACCATTCAGAATTCTCCAACCATTTCACTTACATCCTGAGTCCCCTCTGTTCCTTGCCTTCCAGCTACTAGATTCTAGGGGGCAAAGCACGCAGTGGCTTAGTACACAGAGCCAGGCTGCCCGGGGTCCATCTTGGCTTGACCACCTTTATGTGGCTCAGTTTCCTCATCTGTAAAATGAGTACATGCCACATAAAGTTGCACTGAGAACAAGTGAGGTATCCCTGTGCAAATGGCCCAGCACATTCAGCAAGTTCCATCCCTTTTGAAGGAAGCCTCAGTTCCCTAGTTCATGTCTATCTTCTTGGTTTCCCTTAGCCAAATGAGCCAAGGGAATTTCTGCCTCGTACAAAATAAGATTTCTCTCAGTTCCACACTTCACATCTCCCCCAAAAAAGTAGGCTTGCTCCCAGTTAAACTGTTCCAGTTATCAGTGATCACGATATTGCTTCACTAGCCATTACCTTTAATAATTTATTGGATCCATTTAAAGTATTTCTAATTACAAATGCTCTAGTTCAGTTAGAAGCTAAATTAAATGCAAGCAAGTAATTATATTTTCTCCATATATTATGTTCAGAACAAAGTGGAGTAGCCTAGCGCATCCTTCAGAGGGCTTCTCAACCCCCGTGATTCTGCAGGAAGGGACCGTCCCATTATTTGCTAAAGATGTCAGCAGCAGTGAGCCCAGGGGGCTGGGTGGGCAGAGCAGATCTGTTACCATCCGTCTCAGCGGCTACAACAGACAGACGGCAAACATTTGTCTCTCCACTCAGGATTCACACTTGAGGAGCACTAGTTCATTCTCTTACCTGCTTCCCCTGACAGGCAGCCTCCTTCACACACACACACACACACACACACACACACACACACACACACCTTTCTCCTTCACTGGCTCCCACTGCGGCTCATCTGGAGAAACAGGAGCAAGGAAGATGGGGGGCTTGGCGTAACCAGGTTTAGGGGCCTCTGGGTATGAGGTGTGTGGCTGCCTTTGCGGGGTAGAGGATATTTGTTATTTTGTGGCCGGGAGACGATTTATAAGTAACAGGAAAATTCTACCAGGGCAAACTTGTAGGGTTTATGAGATCATTTAAAAGAAACTTGACATGGAAAATTGCTGCTTAAAATGGGAGCACAATTAGTAAGCTTTCCAAAGGCAGAGTACCTTCTTGTACATTTATTTTTTGTTTTTATTTTCTTTTTTATTGTTATACTTCATCTTTTTTATTTTTATTAGGGTATGTTTGCAGTACATAGTGTTCACATTCCTTATGTGGAGTTGGTGCACACACACAACACATCGCCATTCGTTTTTCATCCCCTTTCCCTCCCTCCATTTCTTGATCCCCCTTCCCATTTGAGAAAGGTCTCTCTCCCTCCTTCCTATGACCTACATATTTATTTTTAAAGTTGGAAAAAGAAAACTAGATAAAAATCACAGGTTGGTGGAATGATTTGACCTATTCTCATTTTTCATTGCTTTTAAATAAATACTGGGTCTGAAGGCCAGAGATTTGGGAAGAGAACCATAGGCATTTGGCAATTTAGCCCCATTTGACAAACTAGGAAATTGAGATTATGGAAATTTGTATCCAAGGATACTGACTACAAAATATCAGTGCAGCCCCACCCCAGGGCTGCCTCTACCTGAGGTTGGTAGAACATTCCTGAGAAAGGTCCAGTCGGGGTGGCCTGGATGTCTATACTCTATGTGGCCAGATTTAGAGATTAAGTCAGAGCCTAAATTTTAACTCGGCCAGGACACCTTCCTGTCAGGGGTGTTATTGACAAAACAACAAATTTTGCTTTAGAAGGTGTATGGCCCGCCTCTTTGCCTCCTGTCAGGATTTCCCAGGCTGGTGGTGAGGGATGGTCCCCTTTTTCCACTACTGTCTGCCTGGCCCAGCAGCTTGATGGAGGGCAGAATTAGAGAAATCAATGGAAGGAGGGCCCGGGGGACAGCTGGGTTAGCAGACAAATTCAGGTTCTGCTCCAGTACCTGCTCCGGACCTGCAGACCCAGGTCTGCATTCTGGAAGTCACTCTCTGGCTTCCAACGTTGTTATGAGCAGGGCCTGCGAAGGTCACCCTATCCTGTCCTTGGAAAAGGCAGGCAGTACTTGAGATAATAGCCTGTGTCCACCACCCCGTGGAGGGCTGGAGCACGATATCCATGCAAACTGCTCAGGCTCTGGTTTGGAAGCCTCAATTCCCCAAATGTGTCATACACAGAAGACTTTGGGCAGTACAAATGGAAACTAGTTTTTGTTAATTATCTTTTAGAGATATTTCTCACTTAACAAACTACCTGTTGAACCACTGTTCAGACTTACGACCGAGGCATGCTGTTCAGACTTAGGACCCGCTGCTCTGACATGGCCTGTCATTTTTGAGCATAGTTCTTACATCTTTTTGATAGGGCCTTAGTATCTTTTTTTGTACACTATACCTTGTTTATACAGCACTGTAATATTTGCTGATTGTACTGCATAGTACAGTTCTACAGTTTGTTTGTTTTACCAGGAATTGAACTCAGGACCTTGCGCTTGCCAGGCAGGCACAGTTCTATAGTTTTATCTTCTGCTATACATTACAGTACCGCATGTAAGAGTTATGCAAACAAAAGCAAAGTCATCCAGTTTTCTTTACCATCGCTTTGTTCTGAATATTGTATTGTACATACCATATACAATTCCTCATTTAGCAACCAATTCACTTAACTACCTTGTTGCCGGAATGGAACTTGGTCATTAAAGATGGAGTGTCTGTATTTTAATGCATTTTTGCTATACATAGCCCAGCTAACCAGTGATTTCATGGATATTCATGGATGTTGCTTAGGATAGGGCTAATTTTATAGATCTATATCTGCAGCGTGTGCTGTGCTAGCAATCCACCGCCTCCTATCCCCAAATAGCTGCACGCTGCAGCAATATATATATATATATATAAAAGCATTTCAAAGGTGTCTTTGCATGATGGTAACGCAGATAGTTTTCAACTTACAATGGGGTTGTCCTGATTAACCCACTGTGGGTTGAAAATATAATAGGACAAAAATGCATTCAATACGTGTAAACTTCTGAGCATCAGCTTAGCACATGGTCACCACAAATGCTTCTTCTCATGATTGCACAGAGGCCCGGAGCTGCGGCTGCCATGGCCCAGCACCAGAAAGAGCATTTCCGACGGCATAGCGCTAGCTAAGGAAAAGGTCAAAATTCAGAATTTTGAAATATGACTTCTACTGAGTGACTATTGCTTTCCCATCACCATAAAGTCAAAAAAATCATAGCACAACCCATCTATAAAGGAAGCAGGTGAAGAACAAGCGTTCTGAAGTCATACAGACACTATTATTTTGTAACTTTCTGTTTTTCACTTCACATGTTATAAACTTCTTCCTGTTCTTTATTCTCCTACATCATTTTCAAACTTACCCTGCCAGCCTCCCCACCAACCTCACACATTTTTTTCTCATTTTTCACTGAAAGTAGACAGCCTCTCCCTTTCTGCTCAGAGAGAGAGAGAGGGAGAGAGAATCATCAGGAAGCAGTAACTTCCTTTTCCCTGACACTGAATCTGCAAACCTCCTGCAGCTAGACCCACACCAGCTCAGCGTGGCCCCTCAAACCGGCTCTGCAGCCCGCCTCCCCGAGCTGGCCAGCATCTCCCCTAAGCTTGGGGTGGGAACAGCAGCAGCCTCCCAGCCTCCTCCTGAACTGCTCCACTGCACCCGGAAGCCTCCATTTCCAAACAAACTGTAACTTTCTCCCCAAGCTGTTGCTCATTCAGTCTCTGCCATGCATGAGTAGGGGAAAGAGACCCAAAGTCACACTCCACACTTCCCTCTCTCCCACGCCATACCCAACAGATCGCGGAGGCCATTCAGATTTCCTTTCAGGTACTTCTGGAATCTGTCGCCTTCCATCCTTCTCCATCACCACCACCTACCTTGTCTTTCACAAGGACTTTAAGTCTCCTCCTAACTGTTTTACCCTCATCCATTCCACCCTCATTCTGTCCATTCTACAAGCTACAGGCAGAGAGATCCTTTTCATATTCTAAACCGTGCTGCGCCCTGGCTCAAAATCCTCCGTGCTTCCCATTGCTCCTGCACATCCTGGTTGGCGCTCACCTCCCCGAGCTCATCTCAGGAGCTGCTTCATGCTGTCTGCAGCCCAGCCGTGCTGCCCAGCTTTCCACTCCTCTTTCTTTTTCTGCTCATGATCACCACAGGACCTCCTCATAGACTGTTCTCCCTGTTCAGGATGTTTTCTCTCTCTCTCTCTCCCCTCCCTCTTCTAATCATCTAAGTATTACATCTTCAAGGAACCCTTTCTTAACCTCTTACAGGATCGAATCCCCGCTATGATAGACTCTCAAATTACCTGTCAGTCGTAGCACATTACGCCTGCAACTCGATGCCTGTTTATGCGTTTGAGGTCGATCCCCACTAGATTCTGAGCTCCTGGAGGGCAGGAGTCATGTCTGACTGGCTCATATTTATATCCCCAGCACTTAGCCTGGTGTCTGCCACATGGTGCCACTTAATAAACATTTGAGAATCGATGAGTAAGTTAACAGTACACTGAACTCAACAGATCCAGGATGAATTAAAAATCTTCTCCCTGAAATGTGGTTTTCACCCAATGCTGTGGTTCCAACCCCATAGCAGAGAACCACCACCCATCCATTGGACGAGACAGAAGTAGCCTGTTATGTGTTGGGTTTTGTGTACTCAAGAAAGATATGTTGATGTCCTAACTCCCAGAACTCAAGTTAAGAGGAGGTCATACTGGTGGGGGTGGATGGCTAATCCAATATGGCAGGTGTCTTCATAAAAAAGGGGGGGAAGGCTGGGGATGTAGCTCAGCGGCACAAGCACCTGCCTGGCAAGTGCAAGGTCCTGAGTTCAATTCCAGTACCAAAAAGTTGGGGGGAATTTGAACACAGGCACACGCATACAGGGAAAAAAAGTGTGAATGTGAAGGCAGAGATGGGGTGATGCTTCAACGAGCCAAGGAACCCCCAAATTGCCAGCAAAGCACCAGAAATTATGAGAGGGGCATGGAGCCAATTCTCCCTCACAGCCCTCAGAAGAAACTTAATCTCACCAACACCAGCACCAGAGCTGCGAGAGAATAAATTTCAGTTGATTTAAGACACCCAGTTTGTGGTGCTTTGTTGTGGGAGCCTAGGAGGCTCACACACAATCCTTGATCATCTGCCCTCTTTTGCCCACCTCTTCCCATATCCAGTCCCCCAGCACGTCTCATTAGCTTTAGCTCCTCCGTCCTCTCCTGTCTACACCCTCCTTGCCATTTCTACCTCCTCGCCTGGGGCTGCAGGTCCTTGTCTCCCTGGAGGTATTGCAATGGTGTCCCGGCTGCTGCCACACCTTCTGTGTCCCCGTGAACCTTTATCCATGCTGCAGTCTCAGAGCACTTTCTGCAGATCTGACTCTGTCACACATGCGCACCACCGTCAGCCCCTGTGCCCCAGCTCTGGCCACACTGCTGTTGCCCACTGCTCTTAGAATAAAGACCCTTCTCTACACATAACCCAGAGGGCCAGGCTGGGCCTGCTCCCTCTCCAGGCCCACATGCCCAGAGCTCCCTCCTGCCCCCCAGCTGCCCACCCCTTCCTTCTTCCTAAACAACCCATGCTTCTCCACAATCTGGGCCTTCACTGGGACCATGGCAGCTCTTCTGCCTCACCTGTCCCTTTCCCCACACCACCCATTTGCCCTGTGTCCCCAGCTTGTCTTTCAGACCACAGGTTGAGGTTATTGATTTTAGAGAAATCTTCCCCAATCCCCAGAAGAGGCTAAGTGCCACCGATAGGCCCTCTCTTCCTGTTCCATCACCACACTTGCCATGAGTTGTGATTTGCGCTCACTTGTGCATTATCTAACTGTAGCCCTGCACTTCACCAGAGGGACCACATCTGTTTGAGTGGCCATTGATCTCCAAGACCCAGTATGGGTCCAATAGGCAGCTGTAGAAGGAGTGAATAAAAAATTACCACTCTGCCAAACAAAGCATAATGTACTGGGCAATCTTATTTGCAGCCACTTAAGTGTTTTCTGTTATTTCAAAATACTGTGATAAATCACCCGGGAGATAAAGCTTTGTGCAAATATCTGATTATTTCCTTAAGACAAATTATGAGAGGAATTGATTGCTTAACCGTTTTGAAGCTCAGTCTAATTGTTTAGATTTTTTCGAGTGGGAAGATGTTAACCAGGGATATACAAGAGAGGAAAGGATGAAAGGAAGGTGGGAGGGAGGAAAAGAGAGAGAAGGAGGAAGATGGAGTAGGAGGAAAAAGAGGAAGAAGAGGATGAGAGGGAGAGAAAGAAGGAAGGAGGGAGGGAGGGAAGGAAGAAGGGAAGGAAAGAAGAGAGGGAGGGATCCCAACCTAAGCCAGCCAGGCTGTGTCTCCCTGGGAAGTCACCTCTGCTGAGACTGCTGTCAGGCCAGCTTCCTAGACCGCTCTTCCTGTAACCCTGCCAAGCCACCCCTGGGAAAGGCCAAGACAGACACTCTAAGTCCCAAGGTTTAAGATGATAAAGTCCCTGAGAGGCAGGGGCAAGACGTCCAGGGTTTTTTGTTCCCCTGACCCTTTGTTCCACCAATTTCTCCCATCTCAAAGGCTTTTCAATAGCTCCAAGAGTCTGACACTTTGCCCATCCTCTTTCTCACAGACATCTCCAGCAAAAGACAAAGCCGGGTTGGCACCGAGGAGGGCCTGCAATAAAGGGGGATGGAGAAAAAAGAAAGCACCCCTAGAATTTGGCTGGGCCCAGTATATTCAGCCGCTGCAGCAACTGAAAAGTTAAACAATGCAGAGGGGAGGGATGGCCATTTTCTTCACTCTGTCTAGTTGTCATGGATACTGGGATTTTAAAAGTAAAAGGGTAAAGGGTTTTCTTTATGCTTTGGAAACAGTGCCTTTTTTCACTCATTTGGCCTGGATCCTTTCTCTGGGTTGGGAACCTTCCACTCTGAGTTTTACTGGAAGGACTCTGGAGAAGGGAAGTAAGTAGGGGATGCTTTCTGTAAAGGTGACCTCTGGCCACAAGCACTGCAGTCTGTTCCCATGGAAAGCCAGGTCCAGAGAACTGCACACTGGTGGAAATGTCCGTCCTCTGAAGCATTTCCGCACAGGCAGGAAGGTAGTCCTTCTCCTTGGCTTCTTTCCTCCCATCATTCAGATTTTGTCAGGAACATTCAAGAATGGGGTTGAGGTTTCAGCTTTGTCCTCTACTGACCCCCTGCTGACTCCCAAGAAACATCCTCTTCCAGGGTTTTTCAAGACCAGTGCAGCTCAGCTTCTTCCTCTGATATGGGCTCCCGCCCTTTTACCCCACAATAGCACCAGGGCCTGGCAGTATATTGCTGAGATGGCCGGCACGGTATGGTGAGAGGGTCACCGGCTTCAGGAACCAAGCAAGGGTCAAGTCTCAGCTCTGCCACCCACCAGAATGAACTTGGACAGGGAACTTAATCTCTCTGAATCTTCTGCCCACATCTGAAAACTCACATGATAAGATCGAGCATTGGAGAGAGTATTAAGTGAGAAACGATTGTCATCCTTTGTCTTCTAGCAAGTGCTACAAAAGTAATCGCAGCTTTGCCATCTTGTCAGGACTCATTCCCTCCTCGTTTACACACGGGCACACACTCTAGCACACTTTGTCACTCACACTCAGATACATACACTCACACACTCTCATATATGCATACAGGTATATACATTCATACACTTTCTCACACACATACTTACACTCTCCTGCACACACGTAACTTTCCATTTGGAACCTGAAATGAAAGACACTGGGATGTCTTATTTTAGTCCTTTCCAGCTGCTTGATATAAGCAATTCCATTCATCCATCCAACCAGCAAGCATTTCCTGAGGCCCTAAGAGGTGCCACACACAAGTCCTAAGGACCCACTGGGCAGTAACCAGCTGTTGGCTCCCATCTGCCTGGCTGCTGAGCTACAGCCTTGCTCTGCTTCTGGACACCCAGGGTGGCCCTGAAACCTCACTCCCTGGGCCTCTGTGTGCCTTCATTTCCTGACTCTTGGCAACGCAGCCTGAAACCCCATCTGCACACATGGATGGCTTGTGTTTGGATGACCGGGGCAAGGACAGGCTCACACTGTTGTGCTGGCTGTAAGAATGCAGGCCCAAAGCACTCCATCTCTTTGCTGGAGCCCGGGAGGTCAAACTGATACCAGTATCTTGCAAACATTTGAAACAAATGCCTGTAACTCTTTATAGGAGATGATCTGACCTTCAAGGACCGTCTGTTTTTTCTGGTTTGAGCGACACAAGAGTCCCAAGGTTCTGCACCAGTGCAGCGCATCCTGCACTGTGTGGGGTCAGCAGACAGGAAATTAGTCCAGCAGGAGGTAGAAGGGCACTCAAGGGTCCCAGGACCATTTGCCCAGGTCAGGTCTGAGCCATCAATCATTTCAGTGCTGCTTCCAACCCTGGGCTACCTTGTTCAATACAGTGAAGGAGAAGGGCACAAATACAGCTCCGCTACTCATCAAATGTGTGACTGGGAGTGTGTCAACCTCCCTAATACAGACGCCCCTCTGTATTACACCAGCTTATGGTGGGTGACATTTTAATAAACCTATCAAAAGTTGAAGAGCTCTTCAGTCAAAAATGCATGTAATGGGCCAGGGATAGAGCTCAGTGGCACAGCGTCTGCCTAGCAAATGCAAGGTCATGAGTTCAATTCCCAGTACCAAAAAAAAAAAAAAAAAAGCATGTAATATACTTAGCCTACCGAACAGCCCAGCTTAGCATAGCCTGTCTCATACACACTCAGAATACTTATTATAGCCTACAGTTGTGCAAAATCATTTAACACAAAGCCTATTTTATGATATGTTATTGACTATCTCATATAATTTCTTTAATATTGTACTGAAAGCAAAAAACAGAATGGTGGTATAGGTTTGCTTTCAGACCGTCAAAGTTGAAAAATTGTAAATTGAACCATAAGTTAGGGACTGTCTCTGCTTAATCTCCTCACCTTTAAAATGGAAATATTAACATATCTACCTCAAAGGATTGATGAGGAGTCCAAATACATGGGATGCACTTTTCCCTAGCAAGTATTTAGGGCTCATAAATAACGGCTTTAGTTTTTATTAGGATTACTATTATCAGCTCTATTCTGCTATGCAAAAATCATATACGTATATTAAAAGGAACTGAAATGAACCAGAGAAAATGGAAAGCTGTCAATTTGTATAGAGTAGTGGGATGGAATATTTTTGACTTTTATTTTCATTTTAACATTGTTTCCAAAACTTAAAAATTAATGTCACAAATGTGATTTCAGGAGACTGATTTATAGGATACACATAAACAGAATATTTAACTTACAGTTCCTCTGTTTGTTTGCATAACATACAGGATTAATTTCTCCTAAAAGAATAAAAAGGCATTCCTGAAGGCAAATACTGATTCTACAATTTGATCTTGAACAACGTCAGAAACCCATCCAGACTCCTGAATCAAAAGGATTCCATAATAATGGAAAGTTCATTCATAAACTTGGAAACAATCTCACCTATAAGCCTCACTAGGTCCTGAATGAAGCCTGCCAGAGAGTCACCCTGCACAGAAAGATCACACGGCTAGAAGAAAAGATGATTACTGCACTGAACAGGAAGACACAAAATAAATACTATGAAATGAGGTGAGCTGTCAAATTACTTCTCTGGGATTTCTACAGGAGATGCTTCTGCACAGCCTTGGTCTACCTATTTAGAGAAATAGACTTATATCTATTGATTGATAAAAACGGAAGCCAGGGGTGTATGTGTCTTAGTCACTTTTCCTGTTGGTGAAGCAAAGAACCTGACACCCACAACTTGAAGGAGGAGAGGTTTATTTTGGCTCACAGTTCAGCAGGATTAGACACAGAAATGGCATGCAGAAGGGCCTGGGAAGAGGGAAGCTCTTCACGTCATTGTGGCCAGGAAGCAGAGAGAGAAGGGAGTGGGAGAGGGAGATGCACCCTTCCAGGTCACATCCCCAGTGAGTGTCTCTTCCAACCTGATCCCAACTCTTAACAGCAAGGCAGCTACAGCATCCCCATGGTCCAATCCGCTTCCAAAGCCCACCAACGAGTGCCTGAGGCCTTTGGGGGTGGTCTTGATATCAACCATAACAACATCCTCTTTAAGAAAAAGTTGTGGAGCCATTGACACTCACCTTTAACTCACTCACCATGGAATGTTCGCCAAGGGCCAGCTGCTGTCTGAGCACTTCCATGGGTTATCACATTTGGTCGTCTTTATAACCATACTCTATATATGAGGGACGTGAGACGCGTACAGGCAAAAGAAAAAACATTAAGGGAGTATTGGGAGGGCAACAGTTATATTCACTTTACCCAGCAGTGATTGTGTAGAGAAGAAATAGGAAATGGAGGTGGCAGGGTAGTTTGGGCCAAAGGATGGATCCTCCTGGTTGTTGGCAGGGAGTTTGATATTCTGTAGGGAGTTGTCAAGCTTTCAGAGTAGTGAGCAAAGCAGTAGTCTAAGATTTTACTAAGAGTTTAAGAAATAAGGCAGAACTAGGGCCGGTGAGATAGCTCAGCGGCATAAGCGCCTGCCTAGCAAGCGCGAGGTCCTGAGTTCGACTTCCGGAACCCACACACAAAAAAAGGGCCGGTGATATCGCTCAGCGGCACGGGCGCCTGCTGGCACGCGAGGTCCTGAGGTTGAGCCCCGGTACCCACCAAAAAAAAAAAAAAAAAAAAGGCAGAACTAGAAATAAAGGGCCGGTGAGATAGCTCAGCAGCATAAGTGCCTGCCTGGCAAGCGTGAGGTCCTGAGTTCGACTCCCGGCACCCACATAAAGGAAAAAAAGGGCCGATGATATCGCTCAGCAGCACAAGCACTTGCTGGCAAGCGCAAGGTCCTGAGTTCGAGTCCCAGTACCTACATATAGAAATGAAGAAAATAGAGGCATCTTAAATGGCACTGAGGAAAGAGCTGGTCACTATCATCATTGTTGACCTCTGATCCTCACACTGTCCCCACAGGGTAGGAATTGTTATCTCTATTTGATCATTACAATCTGTTAGCAGGCTTTGTTTTTTGGGTTTTTTTTTTTTTTTTTTACACAGGGTCTCACTGTGTAGTTCAGGCTGGCCTCAAACTCATGGCGACCTTCCTGCCTCAGGCTTCTGCGTGCTGCGTATAAGCAGGATATTTTTAAACTAGCACACCAGACAATTTTAAACTGTTACGCTAAATAATTCTGACACAAGGAAATTCCAACATCTGAGAAATGCTGGCTTTCAGAGATGACAACCATTGTGTCCCCTGCCTCAACTTCCCCTTTCTTCACCTCTTCTTATTAAACTCTTTCTGCTCTCAAAGTCTCCATTTGAAACTCCAGCTGACCACACCACTTCTCCTGGGAACTGGCAGAACCGACGCTCCTCAACTTGCCATGGGGTCACATTGTAAGCTGAAAATACTGCAGGTTGAAAATGCATTGGCCACACCTGAAATGAACCAGAGCTGAGAGCCTAGCTCAAGACACAGCATGCTGTGGAGTCTCGGCTGCTTCCCCTCATGATGGTGTGAAGGGGAGCTGCAGCTTGAAAGGTATATGAGACCGCACATCCCTAGCCCAGGAAGAGATCAAAATTCAGCATTCAAAGTACAAATTCTACTGCATGGGTATGACTCCCCCACCATTGTAAAGTTGAACGTAAGTCGGAAATGGAAGCATCATATGTCGGGACTGTGCACCTGCGTTGCCCTTTCTGTGCTTTTGTTGATCTTCTCTTGCACCTCTCTCCCAGTCCCTGCGACCATCTCCAAGGCAGCCGGGAGCAGCTTGAGGCGACGTCAAATGTCAGCTAAGACTAACAGCGCTGCAGAGCTATGCATGTGCCAGTCTCTGGGGAGCCACCACATGCACAGTGTGGAGCTCAAGGACGCAGCTGGAGTCAGGCTGTCTGCACTCGAATCTGTTTCTGGCATGTTCCTGCTCTTCGCTCCATCTCGTCCCTGAGACTCTCTTTCTGAAAACAGGTTGCTCTTTGGAGTCCTAGAGACAAGGCACAAGACGTGCTCAGCACACACTTGGCAAATAGCACTCAACAGGTGTGGGCTCCCTTGTTATCAAACGCCACTCTGTGTCATTCACACAAGCCCTGTGATGCATAGACACATCACGTAGCAGAGAAGCAGAGGGGGATTTGGGTTGAGGCGGCAAGCGAGGAACCAGCGGCATCCTAGCATCTTTGTGTGAGGAGATAGGAGCTCTTCTGTTTGATTGAAAATGGGAGAGGTTTGCACAGCATCTGGGGACACCCAAGGAAATGCAGAGCATGGCACCCAGGTTGGAGTCTCGGGGGGAGGTGCAACAGCTGTGCTTGTCCAGCTTTTGTATGAGTGACTCCGTGGGACTCTGGGAAGCAGCAGGGCTACTTCACACAGGTGACAAAGCATGACAACTGGGTGGGAGTGAGAAAACACAAGTGGACATGTGTCAGCAGACATGTAAATCACTACCGGAAAATGCTAAGAAATAACAATGAGGAAAGGAGCTCCATGAGAGCCAGGGCAGAGGGAAGCGCTGAGGTCCTGCAATACTCAGGGACAGGCTACCAGGCCCCGAAATGTGTCGCCTCCCTCCGGCCTGTACCTTGAGGTGGGTAAGGCCTATGACACAAATGTAAATGACCCAAGTTTATGGGAGGAGGAGCTGAGGCTCCTGGAGGGTGGATGGCTTAGCCAACACCTGGATTCTCCTGAGCTTCCGGCCCGGTGTCTCTCCTGGCTCTTCCACAATAGCACATGGCAGCCACTGGGCTGGTGGCCCAATACAGACCCGTTGCTCCAAGTATCAGAGGGTGATGCTCAGCCCCCCGGTAATGGCCTCAGATTAGGTGGAACAGTAACCTGGGTCTGTCCCTGAGCACCAGCTCTGAAGACTGGCGCTCTCCGTGTCAGAGGCCCAAGGCTGCGCCTGGTAATCCAAATTGGGTTCAAGCCCCCACCTCTGTGCACCGCTGTAGTGCTGTATTTTTATTCAGTATAAGTTCAGAGATCCACTAAAATCTCATGTTGCCAACAGAAAAGAAGAGATTTCCTTAATCCCAAAGAAAATGAATTCTTCTTATGTTTTCCTGGAAAGTAAAATAAAGGAAACGCAAGAGTGTTACGTTTGCCTCTCAAACTCACACACACGCACATGCACGTGCATACACACACAGAAAAATCCATGCTGTCATGAGATGGTTGACACACGCAGCTTTTACAACTCAACACAAAGAATAGCAGTTACACACCCCTTCACCTCTCGCTAGCTTGTCTTCTTACCCTAGATATTCCAACTGCTTTTTTTTTTCTTTTTCCTGGGAAGCTTTTGGGTGCAATCATTCCACCAGCCTTAGCCTTAAAATAGAGCAGCAGAAGAAAGGGGGAGAATGTTCATCGGCTTTAAGAGAAGGGAAGAGAGCAAGGGACAAGGAAAAGTGAGCAAAGCAACACTTGCCTTAAAAATTGGCTGGATTTCTATGGAATCTGAGCATTTCAGAGCCACAAGAAGCCTTGTAGATGACTTTTCATTAATACACCCATGAACACACACACACATGAGTGGACACACACACACACCGTGAGAGATTAGGAGGGCGATGTGATTCGTCCAAGGAAACAGATGCTTCAATTAGGTCCTATCAGACTGAAAGGAACCAGGACCATGTGTGCTAATTTGTCTGGGAAGAGTTTTATGTAAATTTCCGCAAATGTCTCCTAGGGGAAAAGGCCAGGACTACCCTCCTTTGTCTCATCGATGCTTACCACTACTCTGTCCTCTCCAAAACACGCTGTGTGGCCCTTCCATTCACTTACAAAACATCTGATAAATAACCGAATGGTCAAGGATGGGGGTTATACCCATAGCACAACAGAGCTGTGACAGAGAGAGTTGTCCACAATGCTTGAGACTCTTACTAGCAAGCTCGCTGACCTCTGGTGTGGTGAAGTCCTTGACAGGGTGGTTGTAACCCCTCAGTGTCCTGGTCCTCCCCTTCACCAGCATGAACACAGGGAAACCCTGCCCCCCAGCCAGCACTTAAGGGCTGTGTCTCTGGGCAAATGTATGAGTGTCTGTTTTGTTTCCCTCCTCTGTAAAATGGAGATCATGTTAACTGAAAGAGTACGACTGAAACCTCATTGGACCTGAGGTCACCCTGCCTCGTGAGATCTAAATAAAATTGGCTCAAGCACAAGCTTATGCCCTGGCAAAGTCTCATGCCCACCCTGACCTGCCCAGATCCTTGTGTATATCCTCCTGGTCACCATGGCTGTAAATTTCAATTCTGCCCAAACTTTTATCTCATTCATCTGCCCCCTTCATCAGCTCTGTAGCAACACAGATGCTGCAATTCGGGCAGCCACACTTGGAAATCATCACAGGAGGTGTTCTGTAGGAAGTAGGTCATACTGATGGTTTGGGGGCATAGAAGAAGCAATGAAAAAGCTAAAATCCAGACAATTTAAAACTAGATGTTCAGCTTCTGTCCTTGCAGTAGCCTCATGGCTGGACTACACAGCAGCTTCCCACTGTCTGCCTTCACCATGGGTCCAGCCTCCTGCTACACCCTTTAGGTCCACTTGTGTACCCATCCCCCTGAAGAGTCCTGTGTCTTCTTCCTGCTTCTTTGTGTTCTGGGTCTCACTGGGCTCAGGATCCCCCAGACCTGAGCTTGAGAGTCACCTCCATGCAAAGCAGGCACTAGCTTTCCACCCTGTGCCTACATTTCCATGGGCAAAGGCTTGATATTTTGCTAAACGAAAGTCCCTTTCTTCTATCCCTCACTCTTCAGCAACCCAGAATTGTCAGAGCCTCAGACATGCTTTCTCCTTGCTCTAGAAATCTCTAAGAATCCTACTGATATCAATAGTGTCACCACCTCCCCCTAGGACACAGGAGCAGTAACAGTAGTCTTTCCCCATTAAAATAGTAAAAACAAACAAACAAGCAAACTATAGTTTTTTACACATAAAAAAGCACCAATAAGCCAGGCATGATGATGCAGACCTGTAATCCTAGCACTCAGGAGGCTGAGGCAGGAGGATTGCCACGATTTCAAGGCCAGCTTGGGCTGTATAGTGAGTTCAAGGCCAGCCTGAACTACACAGTAAGACCCTGTCTCAGAAAAAGAAAAGCACCAATAATGCTACTTTCCTTCATATGACTCCTCCCCCAAGAAAATGAGTGAACTGTATAACATTATATATATAATAATATACATTGCACATGTGCATTTTAAAGACATGCTTGTCTACAAGGATATTCTTCATTTAGAGGGGATTGGGAGGGTTGGATAGGGGACCACCCAGGGCAAGGTGATGAAAGTATCAGATTCGTTTCCCTCCATCATCTAAATGTACCAGGGGCTGCACCAGAGGAAACCCCCTTAGACACTGCTGCATTCTTTCCTCGCCAGAAAAAGAGGATGCCAAGGCTTTGTGTCTACTGCATCTTGTGGCCTAGAACACTGGGTGAAAATGACTTCCTCCCTCCTCGCTCGTCCCTCCTCCATTTGCAATCTCTGGTCCAGTCATATTGGAACACTGTCCCCGTACAACCCATCTTGTCCAAAGTTCTGACTTTCTCATACACTGCTTTCTTTAACAGAACTCTCTTTTGCTGCCCAATTCCTCCACTTTGCAAGTACTTACGTGTCCATCAACACTCAGCGCTGCACCGCCCACGATTAATATGATAAATAAATTTTCAGTGTTTGCAAAATTTCATTCAGGAGTTCTCAAAGCATTCACATTGGAAGACATCAGACAGCCAAGAGTTGAGGGGAACTCAGAAAATGCTTCCCTTGGGTCTCTTCTAGGACAGGCTCCCTGGGCATTTCTCTGGAAAGGTCACATTAGCAGGGACAAAGGCTTATCACAACTCAGCCATGCTGAGCTGGCCAGCGTCTGCCTCCTGGAGGCAAAGGCTGCCCTTCTGGGTTTCAGGGTCCTCTGGGCCCTAAGACTGCCTGACTGCCCCACTCACCATCCAATCCTCAGCCACTAGGCAGGCTCTCCCTCCCTCAGTCCACAGAATCAGATGCGAGTGTCTCTCAGATGAACTGGGGATTTGTTTCTTCCAACCTGTGTTGAAACTTACAGGCCTGAAACAAAGACTCTCGCTGTGCACTGGCCTTGGCTCTGGGACACTAATTACCCAGCAGCAGCAGTCACTGCCCTGCAGTGCACGAGGGAGAAAGTAGCTAGCTCTGACAAAGGAGCCCCACAGGAGGATGCTGAGCATGATCTTTTCATTTTCTCTCTCAAATCGCCCTTGTCTCTTTCCCCAGTGGCCCCCCTGTCCCAGTACTGCTGGACATCAGGTGAGATGCCACACGGACACCCAGCTGGAGCAGGGGTTGCATGCTCTGGGTGCCAGCCATGCGCTGAGGCTGCACAAGAGCCTCTTTGTACCCGAGCGCCATTCCTACAGCAGCTTTGTAAAACGCACATCATTATCTCCTGTTGAAAGTCGAGAGGCCAAAATCCCAGAACCAGAAAACCAGAAGAAGTCTAAACCGGATTATTACCCAGATTGAGCTCAAAAGCCGTGGTCCTTACTTCCAGAATAAAATAGGAAGCATGGCATTTCCCAAATCCTAGAATCATGGCAATTTTTAGCTAGAAGGAAACCTTCTAGAGATCGTCTTGCTCATCCCCAACCCAAAGCAGCAAGAGAAACTGACCACGCACACATCTGACAGGTTGCCCAGCACAGACCCGGAGGCCAGGCCCCAGACGTGAAAGTGACTTCTCATCCATCTCACCCATCATTGTCTTGGACTCCCCAAAGGCCACCTTCACTGACTGCTGACCAGACCAATCCATGCTAAACAGGCAGATTTAATGAATTCTGAGGAACACACAGAGACCTTGAACTAGACAAGCCAAAAGTGCCAGGGTGGCTAGCATCGCAGTAAATTCAGTCAAATACTGTACAAGCATCAAATTTGCAGCCACAAAGGGCTCTATAGATCAGTTTTGACTAGGGCTATCGGTAAGATCATATGTATGGAAATGTCCATCTTTTTGTGCCTGCAGACAGAGTAACTTCAGAGTAACCCCTGGACATGCAAACATGCCCACTGAGGAGAAGGCCCTTCTCAGCATGCTGCTGGAGGGAAGGCTTGCACGGAGGGAAGGCTTGCATGGCAGAGGCCTTGTGGCAGCGTAGAGAGGAATCTCCCTGGTGCTCCCCTTTGGTCCTGCAGTGTGCTGAGTTGGGGTCTGACATAAGAGCCCCGGTGTGCAGAGAAGCACAACCATGATCTTTGGGACTGGAGAGAAACACCCTGAAGAAAAAGAATAGAACTGCAATAAAATAAACACAGACCAGCCCTCTTCCCCCAGCCTGACGGAAATCAGGTTGAACCAGATGACAATCAGGGAGTAAGCCAGACCAATTCTCTCTTGCCCACGCAGCACCTCCCTGGCGTGTTTTCTTGGGGTTTCGTACCCTGGGTTCAAAGCAAGATTTGCTCCTGGCAGACACTTTTCTTTCTCTGAAAGTGACAAACACTGGGGAGGGAGGTGAGATGGCTGGAAGTGGAGGACAGCGACCATGTCCAAGATAAGAGGCAAAGAATTAAACCTCTCTCCACCAGGTAGGAAACATTGAGGTCAAACTTTATTAAGCTCTCCAAGAGAATAAAACATGGGAAAAGTAATCCTAAACAGACATCTTTAATACTCCACTAAGAGCAAGATAAGTAGCAAAAGAAATTGTAGTAGGAAACACTGAGTCGGTAACATCAATCCCAAAGGATAGGAGGTCAAAATTTAAATCAATTTGATTCAATTAAGCAACAGAGCCTTGTGGCTTAAGATTCACATGGTGTCAGACTGGATTTAAATCTTGATTCTAGCAGTTACAAGACATTTGCCCTTAGGTCGAGACATAATGTCCTGTGTCTCAGCGTTGGGCACCTTCAGGATGGCCTAACCCTGGCGCTCCCTCACATTGTTGCTGGCACCAGACACTAGAACAGTGAGCATTGACAGCACTGATGTCACTGTTCAAAGTATTCTCCACATATTATCTCAATGAAACTTCACAGCAACCGTAGGAGGCAGTGACTTTCATTGTAAGCACGTGTACACATCACGTGCACTATGCCCTCGGAGCCTTCAGCTTCAGCTCTGTTCTAATGGCCCCTGAGATGGTAGACGTCACAAGCAGGCGGGGCTTCTCTGCAGATCTGCTGCCCCAAGCCTAATGCACTGGATGGCAGCTTGGGGCTGCGTCCGGCCATGGGACATGGCACCACCTCACTTTAAACCAAACCCCTGAAGCAAGGTAGACACAACACATTCAGTGTGGGGAACCAACCAGAGCCACAGAGATGCGTATCTGTTTCAAAGTCCCAGCTTGGGCTTGCAATCTCACCTTGAAAATCAAGTTAAAGTCTACCCAAAGCATTGACCTAGGAGAATGACATGGTCTCTCATACTCAAAATGACAAGTGACCACCAGGCTGGGCCCCAGCCGGCTCTTCCCAGAGTCTCCCTTCTTCTTTACAGGTGGCAGGAGCTAAGCTGATGGCAATGACTGAGGAGGGCAGGGCATAGGCCATGCTCTGTGTCTTTGTCCCTCTGGTAGCCTACGATGGTTTCAAGGGTGACTCAGACCTGACAGTGGAGAGCAGAGCATGCGTGCACACTGCAGCTGTGGCTTCACACAGCCACCACCACCACCCACAAGGCTTACACAACGAGCTTGTTGCTCCAGGAGCTGGGTGCCTGCCAGCATTGTTTATCACTGGTGTTATACAAGCCCATGGGAACCTCACTCTCCTGCCAACCAGTGAGGCTGCCCGTCCTGACTTTCTTACTGAATGGCACAGCAGGCCTTTGCAAGAGAGGCTCCAAACCCACAAAACCACAGATGCACACCAGTAGGGCGAGTTCTCCTCGCCTTCCTCCTCCCTTACCAGAGGCACTCCTTATTCGGTAGGCACCATAATTGCTTTCAAAAAGTAGTATTTGCTGTGGCAAAGTCTGTAGAATAGAATAGAGGGCCTTTTATTCAGTGGGTGTATGTCTGGATTTCCAGGGTTACTCTAAAGTTACTCTATCTGCCGGAATAAAAAGATGGACATATCCCCCACACACATATATCTCCGTACATAGGTAGCCTTAGTCAAAACCCATCTATAGAGGCCTCCAAAATGAGCTCTAATCTACCTACCTAGAAATAGCTAATGTTGATATATCTGGTATAGGTTCTTCCATCCATTTGCCTTTCCATTATTTTCCATAAAATCGGGCACAAACACACCCACCTTTTCATTCTCACTTAATATTGTTATGAATATTTGTCGTATGTATGCCTTGAAAATATAATAATTCTATGTATTCCTTTGATTTCTTGGGACTATTTCCCTCTTATATTTACTAAATATTTTTATTCTTTCTTTTATTTAAATTGCCTGTTAATATACTGGACCTATTTTTATACTTAGAGAGGAGTTGTTTTTCTTACTGTAGCCTTGTCAATTTTATTGCAAGTATTTTTTCAACTTTTTGATAGCTTTTTAATTGGATTTTGCTTTTAGATAATCACCATCACATCTGTGAACAATTGCACTTAGGATTTTTCCATTTCTTTCATACCTTCAAAGTTCTTCTCCATTCCTGAAAAGTTAAGCATTTATATTTATTCCTCTTTTTTTGCTCGTGTTTTTACCTTTAATTTTTTTTCAGTATTTCATTTGATGGTACTCTTTTTAAAAATATTTCCTTTTCCATTCACAAAAGTACTTCATTTTTAATTTAGAAAATTTGACAAATAAGGAAAAATATAAACATAATTAAAATCTCATCATTAGGGATGGTACCTAGCATTTTGTGTTTTATTTGTAATTTTTGTACTTTAATATATTTTTAATAAAATTGAGTTATGTATCTTCCTTCATTTGTGTGGGGGGTGGGTACTGAGGACTGATTCAAGTCCCTCATGGCTACTAGGCAAGCACTCTAACACTGGTCTATATACCCACCTCTGTTTGTTTGTTTGTTCGTTTGGAACCAGGAAGAGAGATATGCCCTTCCAGGTCAAGCCTCCAGTAACCCACATCTTCTGACCAAGCCCCACAGCCTAACAGCACGTTTAGCATAGTGCCCCATAATTTAATGACCTTTAGCCCCACCCATGAGCACACGAGACTTTGGTGGAACATCTACATATAAATCGGAACAACATCCTCCTGCCTCGGCCTTCCCAGTAGCTGAGATTACAGGCGTGCACCACTGCACCAACAATTTAGCATTATACCATAAGTATCGTAGATGTCATTTATCTTTAAAGTTTTTATTTGACTACATAACATTTCATTATGGGGATTATATGATATTTAACAAATCCCAACTATCTGGACTTAACTTATAAATATGACTTCAAGTAAATATTTGTAAGCAAAACTTTGACTATCTATCTATCTATCTATCTGGCTTTCTATCTTTTCCTGGGTTAGATGCCAAGACATAGAACTTGTAGGTCAAAAAGTCTGAACATTTTTAGATGAGCAGAATCCCTATAAGTCTCTACCAGAAGTCTGTGAACGGCTTTCTTCACCACACTCTCCTAAAATCAAACGGTTTTTTAAAACATTTGCCAATATAACAGGGAAAAAGTGACATTTAATTTGCATTTGCTTGATTACAAATGCAGCAGAATATTTTTGCATTTAAATCTTGACTCCATCTGGACTTTATTTTGGTGTTTAAAGTCAGAAAAGGCTCTGATTTTACCCCTCTGCTCCAACAGCCAGCACCATTTGTAAAGGATTCCATCCGTCCTCCCTCTGGTCTACACTCCTGAAAGCCTGCGGTTTATGAACTCATTGTATTGTCACTCCTGGGTGTCCTGGTTTGGTGACTGTAGCTTTACAAGGTCACATATCTGGCTCTCATTCTTCTTTTAGTCCCATCTCCTCCACAGCCCATGGACTATAGACTCATTTCATTGAGTTTTCACCAAAAAAATTACATTGGAAATTTTGACTGAAAGTTTTGAGGCCCGTAAGTTAACTTGGAGTGAATTAGCATTTTATATCATTATGTCCCATAAAATGATGTATGATCTGTATCCCATTTGAATTTTGTTTTTATATAGGTCAATAACATTTGGGAGTTTTGTCATAGATTGCACACATTTCTTACTAGCATTACTTTTAGGTATTGTGAGGTTTTCTTGATAGTTTAATATAGTCTTTTTTTGCTCATATATAGCAAAGCTATTAATTTTAATGTGTTTTACAGGAAGGGAGTTTTAAATTTATACATCTGTGTTGAATTTTATCAATTTTATTTCAGCACTGACTGATATTATGTTGCCCTGAGCTCTAATGGTATAACTGATGAGAAAAATTTTCTCACACAAAACTGTCCTTAAATTCTTTACATGAATCTCAGTTTTGAATTTAGCCTTCATGGTTTTAAATTTTCCATACCTACCCACGCAGCATATTTATCATTTTCCTATTTGTACTACAGTGAAAGATTTTAGATAAGGATTAAGCCAGCTTTATAAAATTGGGGTTTTTTTTCCATGATTTTTTTCAGCATAGAAATATGCTTTTCCCTAAAAGTTTAAAATAACTCACCAGACATTTATATGGCCCTGAAATACATTTAAGAATAAATTTTTTAATTATTTTTACATTTTTCCCAAGTACATTGGTTTCTTTGCGGGTTTTATTCTCCCGTAAAACAATTTCAAAGCTTTGCAACAGAACATCCATTTCCACTTCTTCCATAGTATTTATTCTTTTATAAAAGTCTTAAAATATATTCCAGGGGCCGGTGAGATAGCTCAGCGGCATAAGCGCCTGCCTGGCAAGCGCGAGGTCCTGAGTTTGACTCCCGGTACCCACAAACAAAAAAAGGGCCAGTGATATCGCTCAGTGGCACTGGCGCCTGCTGGCAGGCACGCGAAGTCCTGAGTTCAACCTCAGGTACCCTCAAAAAAAAAAAAAAAATAAAATAAATTAATTAAATAAAATACATTCCATAGCTGAGGTTTTAGTTTCTTATTTTTCTCAAGTTTTGTTTTCTATTTCTGTTAAGTTTTCCAGAAATGCAACCAGAAAACCAGCTCTTAGTTACACTGTGATTTCTCTCTGTATTCTAAATCAGAATTTATTTTTCAATTATAATTTTTTTCCACTGTTTGACTTGTACATTTGTTGTCCTTTTCCTTCTTTTCTTGAAATGACTACCTCATGTATTTATTTTTGTTCTTTGTTTTAATAAAATCATTTGTTTTGACCATTTTCCCTTTAAGTACATTTCATTTAGCTACATTTCATATGCTTTTCATACATCTTTTCTTTTTATTATTTTTCAAATAAACTATAAAGAAAATGGGTTTGGGTTTTGGAAAGCCTGAGGGTTTTATTGTTTTCTTTCTTAAGTCATTGGGTTGTTTGCTTAATTTTTATTCTTAGTTTCAATGCATTGGAGTCAGAGACGATGATCTGTAGTTTCTAAGTTTTGAATCTGCTTTTTTTTTTGGCAACAATGTATCTTCTAATCATTTCTAAAGAAGGTTATTAAAGCCATCAAGTTACTTTACCATCAACTTCCCCCTGCATTTTAAACTAGGTTTGATTAACATACATTTTGTCAGGCCGTTGAGTAAGCAAAAGGAATTGTGCTAGTCAAGCCTCAGACTCTGGGCACAGCCCAAATCTGTCCCCCAGCAGTTATAAAATTCTCTTAGTCTCAGTTTCCCTTCCTCAGAAATGGGGATAACAGCTCCTGAGATATAAAGTAGGACAAGTGCCTGGCTTAGTCACTGGGACACTCTATGCACTCAAAAAGCACACATTTCATAAAACACACAGCTTAGGAAAACATGAATCCCTGTTCTCCATTTGATGGTTTTTTTCATCTGTTTTGTTTTGTTTTTGTTTCTCCTTGAAGATCACTTTTTGGAAAGTAACATTGCCAGCCTGCTTTCTTTGAATCTGTGTTTGCCTACTCAATCTTAGTTTATTTTATTTTCAACCTTGCTGCAATTTATTTTAGATGCATTCCTTATTAACAGCATATAATTCACTGCTTTTTAAATATAACTCAGAAGCTTTTGTATAAGAGCTTAAAACATTTATTTTCATTGTCTTGGCTAATACACTATCTCATGCCTGTTGTATATTTTGTGCATTTTCTCTATAAGACCTTGGTACAATATTTCTTCTCATTTGCTTTTATACAATATTTTTTCATCTATTCTGAGGTTATAGCCTTTGTATTTGTCATTTTAAAAATTCTACCACTTTGTTTGAGGAGCTGTTTGTTTTATTAAGGTGAAATTCACATGACATAAAATTATTATCTATTTTAAAGGAAACAGTTCAGTGACGTTTAGTACATGCACAATGTTTTGCAGTCACCACCTCTACTCCCTGAAGCTTTATAGAGAAGATTCTCACTTTACTAATCTTTAATCTTATTAAAGTTTACATTTCCCTGAGTAATATGAGGGCCTCCTTCACCACTTTTATTTCCATTATTTCTCTATTACAGTTTTGGTTTGCAACCCATTCATAAAAATTACCAGTGAGTAGGGTTAAGTTTCTTTAAACTCTAACTTCTTTCAAGAATTATGCTTATTATTAACACACAATTTTAAACTTGAAAATTTGCATGCAATTATTTTATAGAGCATTAAGGATTGAGTTTTGTCCTCTTCCCCTTCATATATTGAAGTCCTAACCCCCAGGACCTTGGAATGGCACTGTACTTGGAGACAGGTCCTGAAAGAGGTAGCTGATCATTTTCACACTTGTATCCACGTACCCCAGTGTCCTGCCCTCCCCCATTCTCATGTGGGTGGAGTTCAATGCATATATTTTGCTCACATCATGTGGAAGAACAAAACTACCAAAATAAAACCCATGAATCTATATAACCAATTTTAAAGAGAGTGGGGAAAAAAGAGATAGCTGAGTTAAAATGAATCTTTAGGGTGGGTCTAAAACCAATATGACTGGTGTTCTTACCCGAAGAGCAAATCTGGACACAGAGAAACCCAGAGGGAAGCCCCTCTGAACACAGGGGGAGAAGATAGCCATCTACCAGCTAGGAAGAGAGGCCTTGAAAGAAACCAATCCTGCTGACAGCATGGTCTTGACTTCCAGCCTCCAGAGCTATGAAAGCATTTCTGTTTAAGGCACCCAGTCTGTGGTACTTCTTGATGGCGTCTCTAACACGGGAGCACTGACACCACCTGTCTGCATTCCCCTTTCTCTGCAGCCTGCACTTGAGCTTCTGAGCCATTTGTACAACTAGCCTCACATATCTGTTTCTATGAAGATAGTTTTCTATATGTCCCCAGTCCAGAGCTCAGAGCTTGGCTCATGTTTGGTGCCATAATTCTAAATGGATGAATGGCTTAATAAATTAAACAGATTCTGATTTTGCTACCTGTTCTGTTTTCTTTATAACACATTGCCTTCATTGTTAGCCCAAATGGTTTTTGTTTCCTTAGAACAGATTAATGTATTTCAATTGCTTTGCTTTGGTCCTTAGCCCTTATTTTGAAAAGTCTGGCTAATACCAATTATTACAGCAATGTCCACAAAAACCCAGCTTGCAAGCAGCAAGTGCAGTTTGAGAAAGGCTGAGAATTTTTGTTAATATCACTCAGACCAATAAAGACAAAGCCCATGTATTATGAAAATAAATATTCCTCGTTGGATTCTCCAAGCCCTAAACCTATATGCAGGCAACATGATTTATTTAAAATAAGTAAATCCAGCCAGGAAAGATTACTAGGTATTTTTACACACACATAAGCTGAAATATCTCATAAAAACATACCCCACATAGCCCTCATCCTCAGATCCTGTAGATAATTAAAAGTGCACCAATGCACGGAGCTGCATTTGCTTCCAGTGATTTGCAGGGGACTGAATAATTATTCTGAAATTAGACCTAGAGCCACGTGCTCCTTGTCAAAGAGGCCAAAGACTCCTGTGGACGCTTCTGCATTACCTTTTAAGAGCTTAATTAAATCACTGCTAAATCTCAAAATCGCCCTGGGAACCCATCGGTTAATAAAATGATGGATGGAAATCTGAGGTCTTCTTACCTAGCCTCCTTTGTATGTTAGAAGCGCTTTGCGTTTCTTTCCCCAGCAGCTTCCCAAAGCCACTTATAGCACAATGCTATTCCTATAAATTCAATTACTCTGATTAGGGTCAGGGCCATGCATTCCACCCTGCAGTTGGCCAGAATTTTTATACAGACACTTTTCTGCCCTGAGGCTGTCCCTCACTACAGCCTTCGATGTTTTTAATTCCTTATGAAAGAAGCACTTTGCAGTCAGAAATGTGATCCATCTGACACCAGTAGGGCCTTGCAACCCACACATGGGGAACTGTCTTTCTCATCGGGGACTGTCACATCATGCCCTCAGCCCCACTCCCAGTTTAGAATCTGCTCTCTTGTCAATCAGAATTTCTCTCTGCTGTCAGGAAGGCAGACAAACTCTTCACTTAGGCAAAGGCCTTTAATCCTGCACCCACAGCTCAGCAGAGCAAAACGGCAGCCAGCAGGATGGAAATGCAGGGTCCAGGCACAGACGTGTGGCTTCTGCCCAGGAATGTCACTGGACTGTGTACAACTTCGGGACAAGGGAGTTAGTAAGTGTTTTCTTCCCTCATTCCCCTGTCTCAGCCACCATTTAAAAAATCATACTGCAGTGATATTAGGCCTAGGACTCAGAGAGGCTGAGGCAGGAGGAGCACAAGTTCCAGCCCAGCCTGGATAACCTAGTTATTTAGTGAGATCCTATCTCAAAATTAAAAAGGAAAAAGAGGCCTGGGGATGTAGCTCAGAGAAAAGACCATGGGTTCAATCCCCAGTACTGCAAGAAAGAAAAGAAAAGATATTAGCTATGGATTCCGCCCTCCAAGGAAAGAGGGAAGGGGAACTGCAAAACCCACTTCAGTGCTACAGCCCACGAGATGGGTCTGACCATTCCCTGCAGAAGCGCAGAGACTTGGAGAAAAGTATCTATCACCCCACAGAAAGAGGAAAATGGGCCACGGTTAAGATTCCTGAGCCAGAGCTTCCTACTCCACCAGTGCCTTCTTCTTTCTCACTCCTCCCAGGAACTCCAGGGTCTGCAGACCCAGGCAGGCACAGCCACATTTGGGCTGCCCCAGAATCTTCACCAAGGCACCAGCAGGAACAAAAGACACAAAGAGAGCTGGCAGCTTTTATAATCACTTTTGCTGCTATAAACAATTTCTTCTTTTCACCACTGTTTCTCTGGAACTGATTGATACTCTTGGATCAGGAAATGCATGAGAAAGTCCCTTTCCCTCTCAAAATTAAGGGTTTCCATTGGGCTCAGCAAATGTGCCAACCCACCCCCCCATCTGCCACCCACAAGCTCTCCATGGTGCATGGCAGCAGGGGGCAGGAAGAGGGGCTGCCAAGGACTATTCCCAGCACAGGCTCCCCAGGCAGGACCCAGCTTCCCATGTCAGTGCGAGGCCTCCTGCTTTCCGAAGGCCTGGCCTTGATGCATATGTGAGAAAAACAAACATTTGTCCCAGGGTTTGGGAAAGAAAGGAAGGGAAGCTTGGAGAAAGACTCCCCCAGGCAGTCCTGGGAAAACCCAAGGGTCTAATTGAAAGGGTTTAAAATAGTAAATATGAAATCTAAACCCAGATGGTTCTTTTTCAAAGGAAAAAAAATCACGCATTAAGCTGATTCCTTCCTATAGGATCACCTTAAAAACAACAAGAAGCAAACTTCCCCCTACCCCTATCTCTGCCAAATCCCAGTTTGGTCAAATAGCTGAGCAGAAAAAAGACCAAAGCGGGGGTGATTGGGATGAGGGGGGACAGATTTCTTCCTGACTGGCTATTTTGGGTCAGGCTTGTTGTAAGAATACTGCTGGCTGCTTCTGAACCTGGGGTTCAGTCTGAAAATCCTTCCCTGAAAGGGGACCCAAAAGAAATGGAAAACAGAACCAAAAGGCCTAGAGGAAACCAACAGGACTCATTTGGAGATCAGCTGATAAAGGAAGACAGAACAAGCTATGCAGAGCCCCTTCTTTGCCCTCCCCACCCAATTCAAGCTGCCTGGCTGGAGGTATCCAATAGGAAACACAGCAGAGCCAAGACAGGTGGACCGAGCAGGTGCCTGGTACCATGGAGACTGTACCGGAGAGGGGTGAACCCACCCACCTTGCTTAGCCACCTTTCCTCAGAATTCTGCCTGTACAGAAGCCATTGGGAAGATGGACACAGCTCAGATCTATAATTCCCCAACTTCCAGCACTCCTTCTAGAGGCCTTATGACCAACAGATCTGTACCGCAGCCCCCTGACACACCTATATTTTGCCAAGTCTAGACGCCACCTGTTAGGAGATGCACTATTTTTTAGAAACCACTAAGAAGAAAAATAATGTTTCCATTGAGATCATGACACCCCATCAATTTTTAGAAGCAGACTGATTTCAGAGATGTTAATGTGAAGAAAAAAAAAAAGAGCATCTTAGAATCAACGAAATACATGAATAGCTGACATTTACTGGGAACACAGCCTGTGCCAGGCAGTGTGCCAAACTCTTCCCCTGGATTATCTCATTCACTCCCCACAACTATAATTATCCTCACTTTTCAGATGAGGAAAGCAGGTCTTCCAGAGCCGAGTTAAGTTGCCCAATATCACACAGTGTGACCAGGATGCATAGCCAAGTTTATCTGAATCTATAGCCCCAACTTTATACTCATAGTCCCCAAACGACCAAGGATGAATCTTGAAAACATACATGGTAAGCCCTGCCTTGCCGGAGTTTGACTCAGTAAGTGTGGAGGGTTGTTGACAAGAACTCAGTTTATACAAACATCCAGGCCATCCCGATAGAGCAGTCCAAGGCCTATGCCTGAAAAACATGCAGGAAGTTCCATGCAGGGGTTCATGAAAGTCAGTCCTGGGGTGTCACTCCAGGCTGCCACATGCAGGCAAATTGGGGTCCGCTGAGTCCAGAGGAGGAAAAACTGCTTATTTTTAATGCTATCACATCCCCAGGGATTTAGCACAATACCTCATCCCCACAGCAAATGACAGAGCCTCCAAAAGGTGGGATCCATGCAAATTCTTTCAGTTAAAAAACAGTGACTGGCTCACCACCGGATAATCACGGTGCTGCACGGGAGGGACTGTTCCAATCACAGCTCCACTCCAGCAGCCGTGCAACTTTAAGAGTCTCTAAACCTATGTGCTCATCTGTGTGATGGGGATTACTAATAACCGCCTTAAGCGGTGGTTGTTAACATACAGTGAGACCTTAAATTTTAAGCATTTAGTATAATACCTGACAACTATTAAGAACTTAATAAATAAGAGTTCTTTTCATTTCCTAAACCTAAAACACATACAGTTCAGTGTTCCTACATGAGAGGAAGATGTGTATGTCAAGAGACCAAACAATAAGAAGAATAACAAGTCCAAAAAGAGAGGATAAGCTTTCCACTAGTAATTAATCTTTTCTAGGTAAAAAAGCAGTTGTTATGGGCATTGGCTCTAAACTGCTGGGATTTACATCCTGGCTATGTGACCTTGTGCTAGCCTCTAAGCCCATGAATAATCAGGGAAAATATTGAAATAAGTGGAAAAGATAACTGGGTGTGCTGGCTAGTATAACCCCTGGGTTACCACCACCTTGCATTTACTTAGTCATTTCCCATTCTCTATTGCAGAAAACCTATAATAATGTAAGTTCTTCTTGTCCATGGAAATGCAGATGTGTCCTGCAGGGAGACAACTGTTTCCTGCGCTGCGCTGTGGACTCTTGATTGCCTGGATAAGCTCTGAGCTTTGGATTCTCCTCCCAACAGGTTGTAACATCTTAGTGGTCCCCTCGTTAATTAATCTGCTAAATAAAATCCTGACCCGTGTTTATTTTTTGTTACTATGACAGTCAAGGTTTTACTGTTCGAAGACATTTAGTCTTTAACAGTAAGCCTTCCATTTTTGTCATCTGTATGAGGAAATCAGTCAAAATACCCAAGTCACAGAGTGGTTGTGAAGATAAACAAGACATCCACACAGGATTCTTGCGTGATGTCTGGCATATCCTAAGTACCCAATAAACTTTACAAAATAAATCAGTTAAGCTATCCTAATTTAGCAATGACTAATGAATAGAGTGTCCTCGATTTTATCTTGTTCTCTTACAATTTTTTCTTAAATATTTATCACTCATTATTGCTATTCTACTTGAGCACTCACGTATCAAGTAAATAAAGCACAAAAAATAAACATTAACTTTTAAAATTGAGAGATTACAATTATAACTCTTTTGAAAGCTTGGATTTGGGAATTTGGTTTTTGTTTGCTTTTAATGGACACATGCATCCTTGTGATTGCAGTCCTATATCAACATATATTTCACTAATAATTTTTTTTGTGTGTGTGTGGGTACCCAGGGTCGACCTCAGGACCTTACGCCCCAGCAGGCGCCCGTGCCGCTGAGCGATATCACCAGCCCCTTTTTTTGTATGTGGGTTCCGGGAGTCTAACTAGGGCCCTCGCGCTTGCCAGGCAGGCACTTATGCCACTGAGCCATCTCACCAGCCCCCAATTTATTAATAATAAATTATTAATAGTTCATAAGATACAGACAACCAGATCAACATTTCACACTGCCTGTCAAATGATACAGAGACTTCTAAGCACCTGAGCAAGTTTGAAGACCACTGGCATAGGGGGTTCACTAGAAGCAGAAAATGGGTATTAGAGTCGCTATCCCTGATAGGCTTATTTTATAAGGATGTGATCAAGCCATTGTAGTTCATGGAATCAAGGACTCTTCAAAGTGGGGACTACTTAGAGAAGAGAAAAAAAAAAAAAAAGAAGGAACAGCAGCTGCCTTTCATACAGCACTTGATAATCTGTGTATTTATTCTGCAGCAGCTATTCTACGTCCTCAAGAAGTACACAGTCTAGTGGAGGAGAGGGACAATCGATGAAGAAAATTAAACAGGCAGAGATGCAGAAGCCAACCAGACTTCACAAGAAAGATATCACATACACTGCTTACTGAAGGATACACTGGGCTGTAGAAGTGACTAGTAGGGAAATGCTATTTCAGGCAGAGGGAAGGTCCAGGGCAAAGACAAAGAGGTGTGAAAGAGCTGCCAATGGAGGAAACAGCAAGGGCATCAATCTGGCTTGACGTACTAGGAAAGAATGACACCGAGCTAGAAAGGTAGTGTTATGGTTCAGATTCAAAATGTCTCATGTGTTCAGATACCAGGCTTTTGGAAGGTGACTGAGTTATGAGGGACCTAACTACATCAGTGGATTAATGCACTGATTAGATCACCGTTAGACGGCATTACCGGGAAATGACAAATACAGGAGACAAGGCCCAGTTAGAGGAAGTAGGTCATTGGGAGCGTGGCTTCAAAGGGTGTATCTTATCTCCAGCTCTTCGCTGTCTGACATTTTCCATCTCTCTCTGCTTCCTGGCTGCCATGAGGTGAGCAGCTTTCCTCCACCGTGCCCTTCCATGGCGATGTTTCTGCCTCACCGAAGGCCTTACGGCAATGGAGCCAGCTGATCATGAACCAAAACTCCTGCAATCATGAACCAAAATAAACCTTTCTTCCTTTAGATTGTTATGTACAGGTATTTTGTCACAACGATGGAAAACTGACCAACACCGGAAACCTGGGACTACATCACAACCAGCCTTTTGAATCCTCTTACCCCTTAAGATTGGTTTAACAGTTCCCACTATAAAGATGAAGGAAATTTAATACCAAAGAAGTATACATATCTAAAATTATGTATCTTATGATCACTAAAGCTGGGTTTTCACAAACATAAACTTTTCCTAGGTACTTAGTACTGTAAAGACCTAAGAAGCAAAGATTCAGAAAAGAAAACTGAGAAAGACTTAATAAGAAACAAACTTCTAGAATACACCTCAGTCCCAGAGAAAGTGTTCTTATTTATGAGGGAAAGCAAAGAATTGTTCTCTGGCCAGTCACGGATGCCCAAACTCCTTCTAGTTGTTGCTTAGCATGGTCTCTGTTAACAAATGAAAGAGCTCACAGAAGCGCCTTGCTGTTTCCTACCCAGCTGTCTTTTATTTCCCCAAAGCTTTTCTTTGCCAGGGAAGCAGCAGCCACTCACTCTTTCTCTGCTGCTCTCTCTTCCCACACTGAACTGGATCTGTGTTACTAGGCAGCCATCAGGGCTGGGAGAGGGGAGATGCTCTCAAGCCCCATTAACCTTCAGTTATCCTTCAACCTTGCAAGGTCATGGCTACAAGCATCTTTGCAAGAGATTAAGAGAGTTTTCTTGGTTAATCTTTTCATTCCATAGCCCCGGGAACATTTCCCAGCAAGGAAAAGATGGCCAGGAGATAGTGACACGCACACACACTGCGCTGTGCAAGTAATTGCCAGCACCTGGGCAGTGCAGCATGCCAGGGAACAATAAGCACAAATAAAGGCGGCCTTTTTTCTACCTTCTCCCTCTCCTCTATTACCAAATATGAGAGATCAATCTTTAGACTGCCAGATGAGAAAGGTTGACAGGAACATGTGCTCCAAGAATCAAACCCACTCATTCAAGCCTTGCCTCCAACTTTCCAATATGGCGGCTCACATACTAAGTGGCTAGATAAAGTCTTTTCCCTTTACTTCCCCAGCCACTCCCACTGAAGTACAAATTGGAAATGTGGGCTTACCCTGCAGCAAGCTACCCAGGGACACTGGCTCATACTCGGAGGAGAGTCGGGACTGCAGCTTTTGTCATATGTTATATCCAAAGCCAAGGTCTTACCTCACCATGTAAGAAAAGGAACTCAGTTTTGACTGTGAAGACAGAATCACATAAATTTCCAATAATAACTCTGGAAGCAATTCGAGGAAAAGGAAGCTGAGAGGTTTTCAGAAACCTATCAATATTAGAGGTAGGTATACTTTATAGCAGCATCATGTGTCCTGGGTTGTCCAGAACATTGCCTTTTCAAAGTGTCACTTTACACATCGTGCTCTGGCTGGGGTTGGAGCTGTTGTATGAAACAAACCAGAACAAAGGCCCACTGCAGGCTGGCAGAACTTGGTAAGATGGAAAAGTAGCTCTGCCCTCTGGAAAGTCAAGCAGATGGGTGACACTGGACCAGCTTGAAGCAGAGGCATGATGACAATTATTCTTTATTGCAAGGGCCAAATTTAAATAATATGTGACCAACGCGAAAGTTGCAAATCTCCATAGTATTTTGCAATCTATTAGGGATTTGATGTTTTGTTTCTCAGGTGCCAAAAACAATCATTCTCTGGTTCTGTGTTATGAAATGAATGTTTTAATCACCAGGACTGTAATTGTACAACACAAAGAAAAGATGGGGGCTGGGGTGTAGCTTTGTGATAGAATGCTTGCCCCACATGCAGGAGAACCTGGATTTAATCTCCACCACAAGAAGAAGGGGCAGGAGAGAAAGGCAAGAAGGAAGGTGAAAAGGAAAGCAAACAAAATATACATAAAGTTAAGGCAAAAGTTAATTTACACACTTAAAAAGTAATAACTGTTGTGCTTTCATTCTAATTAAAACAGGAATGTCAAAAAGTCAGAAAACACTGAAAATTATAAAGAAGACAGTACCCATAATTCTACCACCCAGACATAAACACCTGTGTACCTATCCTTCCATACATTTTTCTATTCAAACATACCATTTAAGGAAAAAGAAAAAAAGGAAAGAACTATTCATAGTATTTTATAGCCTGCTGTTTCCCTAGTGTTTGTAAATATCTTTCCACATCTGCAAATATAAATCCACATTATCATTTTCAGTGACTCTGTACTATTCCATTAGGAGGAGGTGAGCCATCAATTTTTAAATCCTCTACCAAGAGAAAAATTAGGATGATTCTTCACGCACTTGCCTATAATTTTCTTAGGAAAAATAATTCCCAGAAGTGGAATTGCCATGCCCAGCATATGTACTCTCTCTAAAGGTGTTGATACCTATTGCTGAAAAGCCCCAAGGTAAGGCTGGACCAGTTTACCCCCACCTCCAGCAGTTTAAGAAAACACCCATTCCCCACCCCCACACCAACTGCGGCTCTTATGTAAGACGCTTGGAGTGTTTGCGCATTTTTTTTTATTTATTTATTTTTTTTTTTGGTGGGTACCGGGGGGTCGACCTCAGGACCTCGCGTGCCAGCAAGCGCCCGTGCCACTGAGCGGTATCACCAGCCCCTTTTTCGTATGTGGGTTCCGGGAGTCGAACTCGGGCCCTCAGGCTTGCCGGGCAGGCGCTTAAGCCGCTGAGCCATCTCACCGGCCCCACGTTTGCGCATTTTTAAAGCACAGGATTGTTCTGCTTCCTTTTGACCTCCAGGCTGGCTGGACAGAAGCCCCGCCACCGGGAGAGAGATGCCAGGCACAGCCAGGGGCTCTGGGGACCGGGAGCTCCTTTCCCTTCCCGGGAGGAAAATGAAAAGGGCCCAGGGAACAACCTCCTTCTGTGTCGACCGGAGATTGGAGAAACTTGAGGGAAAGCGAGGCCTCCTTCTCCCTCCCAGGTGGAAAGCATTTCACGCCCCTGGCTTCCCTCATCCCGAGCAACATCTGCTGGGGAGACAGCTGGAGAGATCGGGAGAGCGAACACTGGCTTGCAGGTGAGAAGGGCAGCTGGTTCCCACCGGGGACGCTTTCAGCTGCAAACTGCTGCATTTGACATTTCAATGCGACCCGGGGGGAGAGAAGAGAGCAAGGAGAGGCCGGCCCCACGGCCTGAGCAAGGCGAGGGAGACCAAAAAAAAAAAAAAAAATCCGAATCATTTTAATTCTGCCACTTGTTCTTTCTCCTCCCTTTTCTCCCCTCACCAGGATGTGACATTCAGAAGCAAAAAGGGTTTTCTCTCCCTCTTTCTTTTCCTTTTCCTTTGACATTTAAAAACAATACACACTTGGGCGCATTGAAAGTTGGGGAGGGGAGAGGAAGATTGTTTCTGGAAGAATTGAGCCTCTGGAAAGCCGCTTTCATCTTCCTGGTGACGCGTCGTGCCAGCCGGATTCCTTTTCATCACTTTGGAGAGGAAAAGTGAAAGGACTTGGACTTTGAAGACAAAAACGTGAAGTCTCCCCAGCCAGTGAATGTGCTCCGCCGCGGGGGAGGGAAAAGCCGCTGTCCTGGGGAGGGGTTTAGAGCCCAGGGGCCCGGCCTGGAATCTAACCTCAGATCTCGATGGCAACGCGCCCTCGTGGGCTTTGGGCTTTTAAAGTAGGGTCAGAGCGAGGCTTTTTCCTCTCCCACCCATCCCTGAGGCTAAATCTGCTCCCCAGGGATGAGGAGCCCTCAGGCCAGGAATATTGCTGGGGCCCTGTGGCCCCCTCCAGCTTTGGCTCCTGCACAGGAAGCTGCACTGAAGAAAGAATTCATTGACTGAACCCTCAGGCTTGTCTTCCAAGTCTCTCCCATCACCCCATTTTACCGGGGAGAAGACTGAGGTCCAGGAAGATTAAATGCAATACTTAGAGTCACGGAGCTGGCTGAACCAGGCCCAGAACCCGAGTCCTCTTTCTACCAATGCACAGAGTGGCCTATCTCATATCTACCCCTCTGTCACAAGCCAGTGATCCACATGTCCCCATCTGTCACGCAGTCACCCAGTGACACTGGCTTTCTCCACCCACAGCAGACAGAAATAGCTGGGAAATCAAGTGAAGGGTCCCTGGGGGCAGGGGAAGGAATATCACTTATGCTGGGCAGGAAATGGACAGGCTTGAAATGGAGAGAAGGGACACTGTCTTCCCTCGGAATTCACGGACTTCAGATGGCTACCACTGACCCTGACCCCTGAAGACACCTAGGAGGAAGAGCTCTGTGTCCGTAGCCTGGAGAGCTGGGAACTGAAGGCAGCTGGGCCCATGGGGACCAGCCCGAAGCCGAGAAGAGCAGGCGCCCTGGGAGGGTGGCCGCTGTGGCTCCCCCAGCCCAGGTGAAGATGCCCTAGGTCATGCCCCACTGACTCCTGAGGACCAGGCCAGGCTGGGGCCAAGGTCACAGAACCCCATCTCCCAGTTAGCCTAAGGAGAAGGGGTGTCCTCTGTATGCATCTTTTAAAAGATGTGACTGTATTCTATACCCCAGGCTGTGACATGAAACATACGGATTACATAAATTCATGTCTAGACCCTTGTCACAGGATTTTAAATCCCTTCAGGCTCCACGTATGACCAGAAAGGACTAGACTGGATTTTTTAAAACCTTTTTCTTATACTAAAAAGTATTATGTAATGGAGTAGACCATTTAAAAAAAATAAACTTTTAATTGTAGAATCATTTGGGATTTATAGAAAAATTGCAGTGACACTACAGAGAATTCATACACCCACCCCAAACCCAGTTTCCCCTGTTAATAACATCTTTCATTAATATGGTATGTTTATTACAGTTAATGCACCAATTATCAATGCATAATTATTAACTAAAGTCCAAATTTCATTCTTATTGCCTTAGTGGGTTTTTTTTTTTTTTTTTTTTTGTCTTTTTCTTCCTCCTGAAAGTCCTTTTCTTGCTCCTGAATCTAATCCAGAAAACCTGATCACATTTAGAGGTCATGTCTCTAGGGCCTCCTTTGGCTCCAATGGTCTCCCAGACTTCCCTTGCTTTTGATGACTTTAACAGATTTGACAGGGACAGATCAGGTATTGCGTAGACAGCCCCTCCATTGGGATTGGTCTGGTTTTTTTTAATGATTAGACTCGGACAATAGGCTTGAGGGTAGGAAGACCACAGAATAAAATGCTGTTCCTCTCACGTTGTGTACAGGGCACACACAGTCAACGTGACTTGCTGCCGTTGCTGTGAGCTTTGATCACTTGTCCGAGGTAGCGTTCTGGGGCTTTCTCTGCTGTGGGGCTTCTTGCCTCCCCTCTCCATCCTGTACACTTGGAAGGAAATCGTTATGTGCAGCCCACATGACGGCAGTGGGGAGAGAAGTTCCAGCTCCTTGAAAGTGTCGTGTCTACACAAATCATTTGGAATGCTTCTGTTTGGGAGGTTTGGAAGAGATCATTTTTAAAATCTAGGCCTAAATTACTCATTTAGCAACTGCATTTTAAAAACTAGGTATTAGGGCCGGTGAGATAGCTCAGCGGCATAAGCGCCTGCCTGGCAAGCGTGAGATCCTGAGTTCGACTCCTGGTACCCACATATTTTTTAAAAAACTAGGTATTGGAGTATGACAGGGGTTCCCAAATTATGTTCCATAATGCTGCAGGGTTCCAGGGAAAAACTATAAGGGCTTTGGGATGTTAAACCAAATTTGGTCTGAAGATGCCTCCATGTAGAATTCTTTATGAAAGGAACTGTAACCCAACTTAGTAGCTGACTGCTAAAGCCTAACCTTTGTGTAACAAATAACTAAATCTCATCCATTAATGGCAGCCAAGCTTCAGCCAATTTCAGGTTGTCAACCCACTCGGGGAGCCCAAGGGAGATTTTCGAGGGTGAGGTTCCAAGGTTAAAGAACACACGTGTGCAAGACATCAGCAACAACAGCAGGCAGCATGAAGCAGAGCAGAGAACCAGAGCAAGAGCACAAGAGCTAGAGCCACCTGCATCTTTATTGTATAATTCTTATACAGGTTGTTATCTCATATTTACATTCTTGTATGGTGCCGTAACCAGCGCATGAGTGTTTCGCTGGGCTAAGTCATGGCTACATAACTGTATCCCACTGTGCACCTGCACTAGACGAGTGGGGTCACGTCCTCAGGTGTCCTTAGATGGCCCTGAGCTTTGAAGCAGTCTGAGTGGTTCTCCACACAGGTGATCAACCCATGTTCAAAAATGGCAAATGAAATGCAGAGTTGTGACTATCAGCTGCCTCTGTACCTAACTTCCAGTTTCTCTCCATAAGCATTCTTTGAACATAAGAGTTCTTTGAAGTGGTTCTGGTTTTGAAGACTGCTTGATCTGGAGTCATGAAGAAAATCCAATTAAGATCTTTACACTAAATTCATTGTAATTTTGTCTCTTAACAAATGGGAGGGAGGCAATAAACAAGGCTCCAATCTCTGGTGTCAGATCACTCAGAGAGGCCCAATATTATCAGTTTCTGTTTTGCATAGCCAATAAAACAGACGTGAGGATGTTTTTTATTTAAAAAAAAGAGAGAAGCCAGGTGTGGTGGTGCAATCCTATAATCCCAGAACTTGGGAGGCTGAGGCAGGAGGTTCATTGCTAGTTCGAGGCCAGCCTGCACTACACAGCAAGACCCTGTCTCAAAAAAAAAAAAAAAAAGTTGAAACACTGAAAGAGAAGGCCTTGATTTACTGTAAATGCCTCAATCACTAACAATTTCCTACCTTGTAACAACTTTATTACAAGGTAACAAATTACTCAGACATCATTTTAAAAGAGGGAAACAAAAATACTTTGTAGGAGTTTTTTGTTTCTCATTTTCCTTGCAGAAAATACTAGGTCAAAAAGAAAATCATCTTCAAGTATGAAATCTGCAGGTCCAAATCAACAGCATGTGATCTGAATCACATGCCAAATCAGGCGATGTGAATATGAAGAGCCGAGCTCTAAGGAGTCCCCCAGCTGGGCCACTCTGTTTCCTGTTGAATCAGGTGACATGAATGGTCTGAAGATCTAACTGCATGAAGGGTAAACACTCCACTTCTCTTCTTAATCAGACATCTCCATGCAAACCCAGGTGTGCGTTTGAGATGCTCAGGTCATCAGGCAACAGTAATCCCACCATATTACTATTCAATGTAATTTTCAGAAGTACTGGATTTGAGATGATAAAGCTGAAGAAACCAGTGAAATGTTTCCTTGAGAATTACCTCTTTCTGAAAGGAGAACAGATGTCGCCACAGTGACAGCTGGTTGAATCCCAGCTTTTCAATCTGCAGAGAAAAGACCCTTCTATATTAATGCTCTTTAATAGATGATTTGGGAGGGAACTAGCCAAATACACCAGAACCCACCAATTCCTAGGGGAGAGAGAGTCAACATGGTTTACTGGAAAGGACTTTTGTTGGCAGCCAGATTGAAGTTTTAACTGCAGGGTTGTTACTCAGTGATTGCATGAACTTGAGCAAGGGACTTTACCTCCGAGTCTGTTTCCACATGTGTAGAATGGTGATAATCACGTCTACCTCCCACGGCCACTGTGCAGAAAATAGGTGACATGCACAGTAGCTGACGTAAAAGCATGAGAGCTACTGATATGTCAAAAGGCTGGGAAAGTGATTTCTAAGTTTTCATCCACAGAACCAGCTTTTCTTTCTTCATAAACCTCTAAAGCTCCATTTACAAAGGAGACAGCTGGTTCCATCACTCTTCCATGGAAAATGGATCATGGGGTCATGTCTTCCATTGCATCTACTTTCCAAGGGAACAAGTGAACTGGGGAGCAAGGATTGGAAGAAGGTACCAGGAAGAGCTTGCTCCACTGAAGCAAACCCTTACCCCACAGTCAGGGTGTATCTGGACAACGGTTCTCAGTGCTTTGTGCCCATGGACTCGAGGGATCCTCTCAACCACTCTGTGCCACAAAGACTATCATTATTACACATTTCCACAATTCACGAAGCTGATCCCCATTATGGCTAAGTAACTTCCCCTGCCCCAGCTGGTTGGCAATGGCTTCTATTCCAACCCAGGCAGTCTCGCTGAAGAGCCCAAGCTCACTATCCCTCTACTCCCTGCAAGGTGAGGGAAAGATCATCTTCCTGGGCACGTGGAAGTGTTCCTTCGGTGAGCAGAGCTGTGCACCAGCCCAGAACTGTAAGTGACAGGAAGAGACTTAAGTTGGGTTAGAAGAAAGGAAATTTATTTAAAGTATCTAAAATAGAAAGTATTTAAAAAGCCCATCAGTGGCCAGGGATATAGCTCAGCGGCACAGCGCCTGCCTGGCAAGCATAAGGTCCTGAGTTTGATTCCCAGTACCAAAAACATAAAAATAAAAAGTCCATCAAATATAGATAATGTCTGGGAAGAAGAGGGGTTGTTCTAGACTTCAAGATGTAAAACATTTTGATGAACTGTAGAAATTTGAATAACAATTAGATGTTAGAGGATATTATAGAATTGTTCATTTTCTTAAGGTGACAGTGGAATTCTAGAGATGGAGAGTGTCCTTTTTCTTACAGAGGGAAAGGGTCATGATGTAGGCAGCTTAGTTTCAAATGGTTCAGCAAGTATGGAGGAGGGGAAAGGACCCACAAATATGAGAAGATGTTAACACATTTTTCAGTATCAATAAAGGTATATATGAGGTGAGGTGGAAAAATATAGTTAATGTTTAAATACTGAAAATTTATTGCAGTGAAAGATACCATTAATCACCCTCAAAATATTCCCCCTTGCTTCAAACACACTATCTCATTTTTCTTGTCACTTTCTGAAGCAGATCTGGAAGTCCTCTTTCATGAGCGTCTTTAGTTGCACTGATAGCTACCTCAATGTCCTACACTGATTCCACACATTTACCTTTCATGGTCATCTTGACATTGAGGGAAACCCAGAAGTTGCACGGTGCCATGTCCAGTGAATAAGGCGGATGAGGACCCACTGTAATGTTTTCTACAAGCCTGTCTGTCCATTGGCTAGCGCTGGGCAGCAGCATTCATCGTATTATCGATCACAACCCATAAAGATACTCAGGAAAGAGGACTCCCTGATCTGCTTTGGAAAGTGGCAAGAACAATGGGATAGGAGTGTCTAAAGCAAAGGGGACAATTTTAAGGGGAATTAATGGCAATGTGTCTTTTAAATATTCACTGTGTAATTTGATCACACTGTGTAGATCTTCACTGTGCTATTCTTTCAATTTCATTGCAGACATGAATTTTTTGAAATGAATAGTAAAAGGTGGAGGGAAAACGTAATGTATTTTGATTAGATGGATTGATGCCCTGGTCCTAAGGCAGAATAGGGCACAGCCAGTGCAGCCCAGCTTCAGCCACCAGCCCCACCAGCACTAGTCACCTCTCTGTCACTGCCACCGGTCCCCATGACTATGATTTGATCACAGCCCAGCCCGGAGGGTGCTCCTTACAGACCACCCCAACTCCAGCTTAGCCTCTGAGGTGAGGTGACCACTAGGTTTCTGCTCCCTGAGGCAAAGGGAGACCAAGACAGGCATCAGCCGCTTGGGATCCTATAGAAGAAGGCAGGACCCATGGAGTAGAGAATTTCCAGGGGAAAAAGAGGCTTCAGTATGCAGCTAAAAATGCCACAAACACCCGTAACAGAAGACTCTGAAGGGCAGCCCTTTCATGTAGAGTTCCACTTCATGTGACTACTAATTGCTTCTTCTGTCCTTAGTTAAGAATTCTGATAGTTACCCTACCACTTTAGTTCTTGTTCTGTTATGTTTGTTTCTTTATCGTCTTCTTTCTTTCTGCCTTTCATTGTTGGTCTCTCTCTCTCTTTCTCTGCTCTCGGTAAAGAGGTCAACTACCAATAACAAGTGAATGATGGTAAGGAGCAAGGATGTCTGGAGGATGAGCCCACAGAGCCTGGCTGCTCACCACTGGCTTTGTGGTTCCCAAAACAGGGCCCCACACAGCCTCCTCCCCTTGTGAATTGGTTCAGTCTCCTCCATAAACTTAATCTGAAGTTGGGTCCAAGTCCCCAGCCCTTCTGAGTGTCACTTTTCTGCCATGTAATTGGACTGCTTTCAAACATTACTTATTTTCTTTTTCATACCACCATCTACGAAGAAGTGCTAATCTTATCCCCATTTGATAGGTGAGAAAGGAATTCAGACAAGTTGGGTGTCTTACCGAGGCCACATGATTAGCAAACAGGGTATGAAGATCTACTCTGCTTTCTTATATGCTTTCCTCTTGTCATTTCACAGTGACAGAGGCAACACCTCCACTGTTTGTGTTACTCCTTTAGATCAAATCATCACCCCCACCAAGCCCTCTTTGTAGATTATTCACCACCTCTGATACCAGATGACCCAGTGCCCCACCTGTGGTGGACTGACAACTGGTGGTCAACTTGGAACACTCAGCTGAACTGAGTCAGCGTGGTGCTGGGTGTGGAGGGCCCACCTGAGGACTGTTGCCAACATCATAAAAAGGAAAACTGGAGAGGAAGAAGAGGTGCTGTTGGTTCTCCTGGAGAAGCATGTCACTCTGGTTTTCCTGGTATGAACTTTGCTGTTCTCATCATCGGAGGAGCTCGGGTCCTCACTGTCGCTGAGGATGGCTGCAGTTCTTTTCCAGAGAGCTCTGGTCCTCACCTTGAACATCACTTCCTGGCTCCAGTGCAGATCCCTCAGCCTGCTGGCACAGATCCTTCATCCCGCTGGTGCAGACTTTCTAGCTTCTACCACTGGCCTTTGGGCCTTCCCAGCACAGATCCGTGAAATAGACTTGCATGAGACATTGTTGTGGGCTCTGGGACTCCAGTTGGACTTGTGGGGGGCATTGCCATGGGCTCTAGGTCTTCAGCTGGACATGCAAGACATTGCTGTGGGATCCAGGCTCTCAGCTGGATTCTTTGGGTCTTTAGTGTGTGGACAGATCTCCTGCAGTCTTTTTGCATTTGACTCTTTGGGTGACTATTATAAAAATAATTCTATAAATTATGTGTCCTGTATTAAATTGTCTCCCTTGCAAACCCTGACTACAACATCACCCATAGCTGCCTGTTATAGCAGGGTTTGAATTCATTTTAAATGAATAAAAGGAAGTTTCTTTTTGAAGGAGTAGCCAAATGCAGGAAGAACTAGAAGTGGATTCACAAGAGTTCAGGCAACAGAGTAGCCTAGCTACCAGCAATTGCCATCCTGGTCCTGAGCTAATAGCTGAACAAGGAGATGTTGATAGAGTATAAGTTTCAGGAGAGTCCAAGGTGCTCAACACCAGGGATGGGAATAAAACCCAAATGAAAGCCATCTAGCAAATCTCTCCAGCTGGATGTGCCCAGCCACCTGCTACATTCTCCCCTGTGAAACCGACACCGTCAGATGTCACAGTAGCGGAACACTTTAATTGAAACTGAGTTAAATTAATTGCATCGCTTTGCTGTCCGAGTTTAATTCTCCTGAAGTGACATCATGAATCTAGTGCATTACAAAGGATTAGGGACCAAAGGAAGGTAGGGATGAAAAAGGTTCCCATATGCCTATGACTCATGTCTAATACTCATGTACCAAATGTGGACCCAAATGACTCACCACTGATAGCAGCAAGGATCCCATGTGGCTGCCACGCATGTGGACTTTGGGACTCACCTCCTGCTGCTGGGAATACTCAGAGGCTCCTGGTAAGCCAGAAGCAAAGGAAGCTACAGATGAGTTACCAACTCAGATGGGGTCCCTCGAGATCTCTGCTTACTCTGGGAGACTTTGAGTCCACTGTAGTTCAGTATTCCCCAAAAATGGTCTTGCACGGCATCCTGGCAAAGGGTTGAGTGGGCAAATATATTTTGGAAAAGGCTTAATAAGCAGGGTTCTCCACTGGGGGCCTTCTTGGAGCCCTCAACCTCCTAATGTTCACTGTAAGTATCCAAGAAGGTGAGAGATTACGCAGTGTTTCCCAGAGCTGGTTCACTGTGGAACTTTCTTTGAAGCAGAATCCCAGATGGTCACTGCACTACAGAACACACTTTGGAAAACCCTTTTTTCTTGTAGCCTCACCTCTTATCATCCTCTCTTGGCAGGAGGCAGAGCAGTCTCCAGACACTTGTCCAAAATGATGAATTCATATCCACATCCATGATTGGGCGCACTCTGCAGGAGTCTGTCCTCGTTCCTACAAACAGATACGCCTGCTTTGGCATCCACTGGAGAACCAGCATGTCATATAGCACAGCAGTTCTGACAGGAACCTCTGGGGTCATTTGATTCTTATTTAACAGTTGAAGTAAGTAAGATAAAGTGACCACAGAGAGGCAGAAACAAGACCATACATCCATTGTTCCAAATCCCAGATGCCAATCGCAAGATCCGCTTCTCTGTACCAACACATACTCTTGGATGAGCTGATGAGTCACTTGAGTTACCAGGTTACTAAGTTGGAGTGCATCGTTAGATACATGGGTTACTAGGGACCGCCAGCAAAGAAGCTTCTCGACAGAAAAGACACTGCTCAAATAGTGGGAGGCAGTACCAAGAGACAGGTAATGAATGCAAATGACCACAGGTTATTCCTTTCTGAGTTTCCATAAAGCCCCATGAATAACTCTACCTAGAGCTCACCACATGAAATTGTTCAGTCATGTGCTGCAGAAGGACTGCAGGCAACGACGGACTATATCAGCAACAGTGGTCTCACAAGATTACGATAGACTGGAATAATTCCTTTCACCTACAGTGTGCTTGTGTTTTAAGCTAAGTGTTATTATGAACAAGGAAAAAATTTTTAATTAAAAACAATTTTAAAGGACGTTAAACTGTCCTTGTCTCTGTATTTCTTAGCAGTGAATATTGAGCTGAAATGTAAAAGAAGCTGAAACAAAGGTACGCTGGAGCCATCACATGGCTGGGTGGTGGGTTGGCTGGTTGGTGGTTGATTGATTAATGAGTGGGGCAGTGGGGGACAAAGTGAAACAGGAGAGATGGGTGGAGTTGGCAGGCTTGGTCACACTTTGAGTGGGCAGTGAGGCAAGTAAGTCCTGGGGTCATGAAACTTCCAACCAAAATTCTCTCTCTTTCTACCTATATTCATCACCACAACAAAGATGTTTAAACGGTACCAAAATCCCCACTTTTGAACTCACTTTTTTAGGTCAATGCATTGTCAACACCAAGCCCACTTTGTAAGTTAATGTATCCCTTGAAGGGTGACACAGAGACCGGTGTCTACCATCAAAGCAATGTTTGGACCACTTTAGAAAGCAAGTCAGTCTCATTTTAAAAAGTATAGTTATAGACACAAAAACAGTGGTGGAAATCAAAAGAATTCCAGAAACAGCTAGCCTAGGTGACTTCAAGTCTCCATCCTGGTCCCTAGTTAATAGCTGAGCCAGGAAGTATTGGCCAACAGTGTGTTTCAGGGAAGCCCAAGACATTCAACACCAAGGACAGAAATGAAAGCCATCTAGCAAATCTGCTTCCCAGCTGGCACACACACACACCCGGACATGCCCAGCCACCTGGCGTCATTTCCCCTGTGAAACTGCCATGATCAGGTGCATGCTCCGAAGCTTCTCTAAAATTCATCACAACTTCCCTCCCACCACACTCATGCCACCCCCTCATGGGTATGATGGCAGAGTCCCATTGGGGCACCCACCAGCCCCCTATGCCACACATATGTCTCTTCCTGCCTTTTTCACATGACCGTATACCCTGCCATGATTCTCAGGCAGAAACACATTGAATGGAGCAATTAGCATACTCGTAAAAAGAGAGAATTTAACCAACGAAGCTCGCAGAGTCCAACCGTTTGCCTCCAAGTCCTGGAAGCTATGACATAAAAGGCAGCCACACGGGTTGTGTAGACTTCATTCACAGAAAACGAAGCTGTGAACTCCTGAAGGAAGGTAGTTTTTTCTGAGTTCCAAGTGCAGAAATGGCTCCTGTGAGATTTCACACAGAGGGCAAGAGAGACACTAGGGACAAAGTCCTCTATAGAATCACCACCTACACAGCGCAGATTTTATATGGTGTAGTTAGGGAAGGCATGGCTCCCAGCAGACCGCTTTTCTCAAATCTGTAGTTACCATGTTAAGCCATTGCTCAGAGAAGCTGATGTCTCTTTCTCCCCCAGTTCTCTCTGGCCTGGCTCCCCATGGAAACTCCCTCCCCAGCACTCCCCGGTGTGTTCTCCAGTGAGCTCCCAAGAGAGAGGCTCCTCCCCGCCTCTCTGCCTGCCGCTTCCCAGAATGCCTCCCCCTCTCCTTCCAGGGCACCCAAATCCTGTGCTTCCTGCGGGAGGAGGGACAGGATGTGAAGGAAGAGGGAAAGTAAAGTGGAGGAGGAAGGAGGGAAAAGAGAAGGAAAAGAGGAAGCCATGAGAGAAAGGGGACTTTTCCACGTGCCAAGGCCAGGCAGGCGCACACTTAAGGCTCGGTCCCAGGCATCCCGCTTCCCTCACAAGGACCTGGCTGTGCCTTCCCCTTCCCTGAACTGCTGCTGCCCGGCCAGTAGGCACCAAGTTCCTCCTACTACGTGCTCCCTGGCACTCTAGGCTCTGGCAATGCCAAGAACTTGATGTTCCTCCAAATGTACTATGGCAGTCTACCCAATATCCATTCTTCTCTCCTGCCTTAATAACCAACCCCAGGGATTTATTGAGGGCTGCAATTTGATCTGCTAAAAGACTATTTTGCTACCTCTCTTGAATCTGGGCAGAAGTCACTGGCTGAGGCTTCTGTGAAGTCTCTCTCAATGGCACTGAAACAGTTGGAAGGAATGGGCTTTTGCTTCTGGTACTTCCCTTTCATTCTGCCTTAAATATAGATATCCTGGCTGGAGCGCCAGCAGCCATCTTGTCACTTTGAGGATGGAAATCACATGCCGGGAATGACAAAGCAGAGAAAGAGAGAGAAAGAGCTCCTAGTGGGCCTAGGCCACTTGCTTTGGGACTTCTATGTGAAAGAAAGAAAAGGAGCTTTCATTTAATTTAAGCCATTGGTTTGCTTTTTGTTTTCAGTCAGCTAAGCCAAAATCCACTTCAACAGCCATGTGACCTCCTGCCACTGGCCCTTTGCACAACCATTCTCTCCTGCAGAGACCCATTCCTTCCGCTCCTCCTGGTGAACTTCCAGTCATCTGGCATGCCCCTCCCTGCATGGAGCTTCTTGGAGCTGACACCCCAGGCAGGGCTGGCACCTGCTATGCTGGATTAACACACTTTTTATTGTCTTGTGGTAGCTTACACTAGAGGTTCTGTAGAGACCCTGGGCCAGCAGCAGCGCTGGGACCCCCACCCCAGATGTCCTGAGTTAGAAACTCCAGAAGCCCCTCGAAGCCTACGTGCAACAAGCCCCCCAGGCAGAGCCAGAGCACCTGCATTTCGAGAACCACCGAATCCTCCTCAGGAGGGCTCCACTGCCAACCAGCTCTATCAACAGCCCTAGAATTGTTTAATAAATACTTGAAGAATTAAATAGCAATGAGTGAATGAAAACTCCTAAGGAGCACTGGACAAATGAATCAATGACATGAAAACAATATAGACCAGCGACGGCAAAACTTTCAGAGACCGAGCACCCAAACTACAACATAAAACCCACCCGTTTATCGCAAAGTGCCAACAGTGCAATTAAAACTCAACATCTGTTGCTCGGCTGCTGGGGCAGTGCTGGGGCTACTAGGCTCATGTGCTCACAGAGAGAGCTCCGCGTGCCTGCAACAGCATGTGAGCTACAGGTTCGGCACCACTGACATGGACACTATTCCAGGTCCTCTGGGTATTCGCCGGCTCTCCTCCACCCCACGTCTGCGAGGGACTTCTCTGATCCGAAGCTCCCAGGGGAGAAAGAGACCCTCACTTGCAGCAGAGATTCTGGGTGGCATGACTTCCACAATGGTCAAAAATAAAACACAGTAAGAAACCAAAGAGAAAACATGTCTGAGGGTTAAAGGAAACACTGACATTGTTGTAGTTGCTTCAAGAGTTGCGTGAGCCTTGAAAGCTGGTCTCTACCTGCATCAGGATGGGATTCACTCAAACATGGCTTCACGTGGGGAGAGCTGCCCAGAGGACCCCAGGTTTTTCACAGAGGAGCAGAGGGAATGGTCCAAGTGGGAACGGGGTGATGAGAAGTGCTCAGATTGCTGAAGCAGGTGATGAGACCTGGCTGCCACCCCTCAGGAACACTTCAAAGCCAGCACTGAATGTCCCTCTCCATGAGGAACAAGTACTCAACTAAACTGGAACCCAGATCACAAGCCTCTGAAAAAAACGAGACACCTTCTCCCAGGGGCATGAGAGAAGCAAAGAAAAGGGAGAAGTCTTCCTATCAATTCAGCTTGATGCACTTTTCTAACACCTAACTGCACCAGGCCTAGTTGGTGCTGGTGGTCTAGGGTGATTGCAAGTAAAATCCCCGGTCCTGCTGTCAGGCCCAGTAAGTGGGAGCCAACACAGTCATTATCGACTTTGCTGTTGCCATCGCCACCATCCTCAGTAATGGGGCTGCTATTCTCAGACAAAAATCACGGCCTCGGAATTAAGCCTGACCTGTGTTTGTTGAGCACGGTGCTTGTAGAACACGGTGGTAAGTGCAATATTAGAAGTTTGTATGCAATGAGGAAGTAAAGAGGAGAGGCTGATCGGCTCCCTGAGGAGATCAGGAAAGGTGTGACCAAGGAGAAGCTATGGAGCAAGTTTTTGAAGGGTCAGTAGGTGTTTGCCCACCTGAAGGTGGAACACCTGAGAATTCCTTTGTCCCCAGAAGTCTTTACATATGGATCTGTGGAATGAACCTCAATATTTGAATTCATTCTTCAGAAAGATTCCTTAGAAGAGCACTGTCCAGACATTACACACCAGTCACCTAGGAATCTTGCTGAATGATTCTAGTTCAGAAAGCCTGGACTGTGGCCTAGGAGTCTGCATTTTCTGATAAGCTCTCTGGGGTGCTGACCCTGATGCATTTTGAGTGGTGAGGCCTAAGTGGAGGTTCTCCAGCTGCTTCCTAGACTCACAACATCCCCACTGGGGAGACATATTTGACAACAACTAAACAATGAGCCTCAATGAGACTAAGTCAATTTTCCAGAAGACACAGTTAAGAATAAGAAGCAAGGCTGGAATCTGAGCTCAGGTCTGCCAGGCTCACAGCCCCTGGGTCTCAAGCTCAATTTCCTTTATAGAGAACAAGCTTCTAGTCCCCCTAAATGAGAGCACCAATGAGACCCTAGCTGTGTGATGCAGTATGTGTTGGTCAGCTTGCCATCACTGTGACAAGATACCTGACGTGATCAGCTTGTAAAGAGGAAAGGCTCACAGTTCCAGAGGTTTCAGTCCAAGTTCCCTTGACCAGTCTCTTTGGGCCTGAGGCAAGGTAGGAATATCACAGTGGGGAGTGCATGGTAGAATAAATCTACTCACCTCAAGGCAGCTGGGAAGCAAAGAGAGAGCTCTCTTCTAACCCAGCCCTCCAGGAAGCCCATCAAGCTATGGCTCTATCAATGGAGCACCCTCTGCTGAGGTCATAGTCTTCACGATTGAGTCACCTCTCACAGGCTCCACCTCAGCCATGCTAGGGGCCATGCCATCAACACAGGAGCTTTGGAGAACATTTCAAATCCAAAGCAGAGCATTTCTCTCCTGAGGAAGCCAAGACATGGCAAGGAGAGAGAAGCACCAGTTCCGCCGGTGCTGACCAAGTGTGCCCAGATCCTGTGGCTCACGGAAGCCAGTTCAAACCATGACCCTCCTCCAAGAAGCAGCTGTCACTCAGCCTCTTTTGTGTCGCAGTAGCAGTGCAGTTCTTAGACAATTAAGCAACTGAGCACCGAGAGAGGAATGGGATCGTGGCCTGGAGGGAGAGGGGTTTGTGGAGTCACCCCTCCCTGGGTGCAAATCTTGACCCCTTGCAGAGCCAACTATGTCACCTGCAGGATCCTTGCCTTGTGCAAATGACAAGGCAAGTCAACCTTGTGCAAAAAGCAGGAAAAAGCCCTGTGTGGTGGCACACTCCTGTAATGCCAGCACTCTGGGAGCTGAGGCAAGAAGATTGCAAGGTTTTTTTTGTTTTGTTTTGTTTTGTTTTTATTTTAAAGAGAAGAAAAAACAAAACAAAAAAAAAAAAGAACAAATTTTCAAAACACCATAATATGAGGGTAACGATGGTTAATGCATTACGTATTATTATCTTTAAGTTAGTTATTCAGGATACCAGACATTAGCATTCAATTGTCCAAACATTATTGGCACAAACCTTACTCTTCAATGAACTAAGTAAAATTGGTAGTGTATCTATCTTAACCATCTTATATATATATATACAATTTTTTTCCCTTTCCCTTCTTTCTTTTCCCTATTCCAGTCTCTCCTTTTGACCAGTTTCTTTTTGATTCATCATGTCTATTGTACATTTTGGATCTTATTTACTCTTTCAGTTTCTCATACTAGAGAGACAATAACGATGCTTACACATGTGCGTCCAGTTTATTTCACTTTTGAGTATTTTCTCGAGTTGCATCCATTTACCTATAAAAGTCTCCAGTTTATCCTTCTTTATGGCTGAATAGTACTCCATTGTATAAAAATACCACATCTTTCTTATCCATTCCTCAGTTGATGGGCATTTGGGTTGTTTCCAAGATCTGGCTATTACAAATTGTGCTGCTATAAACATGGGCGCACATATAATCACTGTGGTACGATGTTTTTAATTCTTCTGGGAAGATGCCCAGAAGGGGAATAGCTGGGGTCAAATGGGACCTCCAACCCTAGTTTTTTGAGGAATCTCCACACTGACTTCCACAGTGGCTGTACCAGTCGACACTCCACCAACAGTGGAGAAGGGTTCCTTTTTCCCCCACAGCCTCTCCAGCATTTGTTATTAGTTGATTTCTTTATAATAGCCATTCTTTCTGGGGTGAGATGGTATCTCAGTGTTGTTTTAATTTGCATCTCTCGAATGACTAGTGATGTTGCACATTTTTTTGTATATTTATTTGCCATTAGTATTTCTTCATCTGAGAAATGTGTATTCATCTCAGATGCCCACTTTTAGAGTGGGTCTTTAAATTTGGGAGGTCTGATTTTTTTGAGTAAGAAGATCACAAGTTTGACCTCAGCCTGGACATCTTAGCAACTTATCCAGACCCTGTCTCAAAACTTTCAAAAGGGCTGGAGATGTAGCTCAGTGCAAAGGCCTTGGGTTCAATCCCCAGTACTATAGGGGGGAAGGGAGAAGAAGGCAGGAAAAAGAGTTTGTTTTCCTTTCTCTGTGGCCTCTCTCTTAAACTGTCCTGGTATTTTTATTTGCTGCTTAGTGTGCCCCGGGGGCGTGGGAATGCAGCCCCTCATGGTCCTGGGTCACCTCCTGACCCAGCGCACAGGATATGCCTGCTGGTCCCCACCACCACCATACTGCACCCAGGAACTGCAGGCAGCAGTGGCTGCCAGGAGGAAGCAGGAGCAAGGACTCGTTTTGGGGAGCAGGGAGGTGGCAGGCAGCAAGGGGACCATGCATAAGTCAAGGCTCCACATTAGCAACACGTTTTCCTGGTGCCACAGGTCAACACTGACATGGATTTAAATATAAAATCACTAAGGACGGCAAGATGGCAGCTACAGAGCGTTAGACCTTGAGCATAAGGTCCAATGAGACTGTCCCAGGTCACATCTGTGAAGCCCTGTGCACCACGGCCCAGAGCCACAGCCTGGGCAGGTGGCTTCATCTTTCCAAGTCAGTTTCCTTGTTTGCAGATGAGCATGAAAAATATCTATTTCCAAGGTGACAGAGGATGGCAGGAGGTGATGAGGAAACAGAGGGATGAAGGAACAGTGAGCCCCTGTCCGATTTCCAGTCCTTGGCACTGTGATAGATGCTCCTTCTGTAACTCCCTGGTGGGTCTTGTGGCTCCAGAGCTGCTCTGCACCTTTTCAATAAGATGAGCCCTGACCATGTGTTCAGAGGCCTGGCAGGGCTGAGAGGCTGTGGGAGTTCCAGGACCCTCTCTCTCTCTACCTCCTGTGCCCACCAATGACAAGCAGCTCCTAGAAGCACTGGTCTGTGGGTTGCACTTGGGGAAGCATTGATACAAAGTACTCAGATACTCCAAAAAGGATAGGGATGTTTGCCCTTTCTTTTTCAGAGCTGCCTTCTCCTGTCTGACCCACAAGGACGATTATAGCACCTGTGCTTCTCAGGTGGCCATGGGCACATGAATACAGGAAGGACAGAGCCCGGAACCCAGCTACGTCTGTGAACATCAATAGTCGCTGAAACTCTTTCACCCATGGAGAATCAAATGTGGCCAAGGTCGGAGGATTTTCCCCATCTTTCCTGGCAGAAGGCTGTTCCCATGTTTCTTGTGGCAGATGTGGCTCTTGCTTTGATCCCTCCTTCCGAAAAAGTACCATGGGCCTTCTACAAGGCCTTTGTTCCCAGAGCAGCTTAGTGAGGAATCCACGAGCCGCTGTGGGAAGCTCTCTGGGCATAATCCCTGGTGGGGAAAGCAGCTGGCCCTCCAGCTGGGCCCAGGTGGTGAGGACGTGGCCAAGGCTGGCGGGGATGGGCTTGAGGGCCTTCGGTGCAGCCACAAACTGGGGAAACCCCTGCTTTCCCAGTCCCAGGAAAGGGAATAAGGGCATCCTACTTCCCTTCCCAGGCCTTTCTTCCTTTTGATGAGGCAGGCAGCTGCTGTGGGGAGCTGGCCCAATAGGCATATGGCCCTGGGTCGTCCTCTGCTGAGCCATGCTAGCGAGTTTGGTGCTGTGGATTACAATGGCAATGCCAACGTTTCCCAAGCCTCTCTGTGCCCCTGACTCACTGGGGTCTCGTTCTAAAGCACAACTGGGTTCAGCGGGTCTGGGGTGAGGGCACTGAGATTCTATGTTCCTAACAAAGTTCTGGACAGTGCCGAGGCTGCTGGGCCATGTCCACACCCTGAGTAGGAGGGGCTCGGATTCCAAGGCTTCCCCAGACCTGTTCAGACTGCATGGCACTGAGAAAGATATTTAACTCCCTGAGCCTCTGCTTCCTCATCTGTAAGATGAGGTTATAATCAGCACCTCCTTTCTAAGCCAGGAAGGAGACCCCCAGGCTCCTGAGTCAGCAAAGGGAATCACTGAAGCTTGAGCCCAGGCTGTGCCTTCAGAGAAGTGAGAGACCCCACAAGGATGTTCAGGGAGGTCGGGGCCTAGCAATATTGCTACTTCTGAGGCCTGATGGGACAATGTCAGCGCTTCTCTCTGTCTCAAGGCATTCCTCTCTAACTTAATGAGAGCCAGACTTAGGAGGGTCTTGTGCCTGGGAAAAGGCAGGAAGGCAGGAAGGGAAGAAGAAGGGTGGGAGGAAGAGAGGAAGAAGAAAGGGAGGGAGGAGGGAAGGCAGGTGGGCTTTAAAGTGCTTAGCACAAGATTTGGCCTATAGGAGACATTCAAATGTTTGTTTCCTTTTCTTTCTGCTAGTTTTCCATTTTCCCATATTTTCTCAGAAAATGCAAAAAACAATCCAACAGAATAAACTGGCAGCTTCTGAAGAAAATCATTCAAAGACCCTGAGAATGAATATATGTCTGTAAATCCTGGTCAGGATCCTTTGGTTGCAAGTGACAGAAACGTCCACTCCAACTGTATTAAGAGGATATTTACTGAAAAGTCCATTGGAGTTCGAGCAGGGCTGAATTTAAATCATACATAGGTGAGGTGGTCAGGAATACATCTCTACTGCTTTTGTTTTTTCTCTATATTAGCTTCATTCTTAGGCAGATTCTCTGTGTATGGTGACAAAGATGATCTGTATGTTTTCCTGGTCTCTTCCTGGAACAATACAAAAAGAAGGAGAAGGAGAAGAAGGGAGCAAGCTCCAGCACAAAGTCTTATGGGCCCAAGTTGAGTGACACACCTGTCCCTGGATGACCTGCTCAGCCCTATGTGACACACCCATCCTGGAGGTGGGGATGGAGCCCAGCCACTGCATCACTTCGACCAGGTCAAAGGGAGTCTATTAGTGTGTTAGCACTGCCATGACAAAGCACCACAGACCGGGCAGTTTAGACAACAGAAATACGTTTTCTAAGAGTTTTGCAAGTTGGAAGTCCAAGATCAAGGTGTCAGAAGAGTTGGTTCCTTCTGGAGGTTCTGAGAGAATATCCATTCCAAGTCTTTCTCCTAGCTTCTAGCAATACTGACAATCCTGGATATTCCTTTTGCTCGTACCTGTATCACTCGGATGTCTATCTCCACTAGCTTCTCTCCATGAGTTTGTGTCATCATATGTCCTTGTAACAATACCAGTCACTTGGAATAGGACCCACCCCAATCTAGTAGGACCTCATGCCAACTAATTACATCTGCAAATACCCTATGTCTAGGGTATTTGAGCTTATCCCACACTTCCAAGCAGGCATTAATTTTGAGTGTAGATACCAGAAACAGTAGATTGTGGATGCAGCAACATCCAAAACCTACGGATACCCATAAACACCAGGTAAGTCACCAATCATCAAATCATCGAGATGTTAGCATCCCAGGCTTGTTCTGCTGCCACATAGTATGTCAATCACTGGAACAGCAAGAGAATAATAGTTTACTCTTGAGGTGGCCACATGTGGACACAGTAAAGCAAATCTCAGGTCCACCTCCCAGAGGACGAGGTTTAGGCTGGGAAAGGTTACTGGATCTAACTTCATCTGCTATTACCATCACGACCCCCACAACAGAGGTGTTATCTGTAGTCTACTAGAAGCCAGTCACTAGGAACAGGGGATATGGGCTGAATCTAGAAAAGCAAGAAACCAAGGCCAGGTGAGGACCAGAGAGCTCATTCAGGAACCAAGAGCAGGTGGTTCATTCCAGTTTTCCCTTAGATTCAAGAGGAGGCCGTGAGCCAATCTATCATTCCTCTACCTAGACAAAACCGTGCCTAGTAAAGTCCACAACTGAAATCCCACAGGGACACTATATCTACAACAAACAGGAATCTCTCCGTAATGGGAAAGTTTCTTAGAAACTGAGCTAAATTTGTAATGAGTTCTCTTCAAGCAAAAGTACCGCCTGCCCAACTACTCTGTCTTCGCATACATCTAAAATATCAAGATCCCTTTTCCTCCTGGGAATTCAACTTCCGGCCAATAGAATCCAGCTGGGTTTAAAAATGTGAAGTTACTCTGTGATGGCAGAGTTAACGATGTGGTGGACCTGGGCCCATCTTCCCAGGTTTACTAGCACCCAGACTCTAGCCCAGTTAGAGATTTTACTCCTTTTCCTCCCTACAAAAAGAAATTCAATTTTCAGTTCTGTGGGTATAAAAAAATCTAGAAGAATCTAGTACAAACTCTCCTTTATCTCCTCTGGTCGGATAAAGGAGAGTTTCACTGGGGCCTAAGTTATTCGTGAAAAAAGAAAAATATATAAAGACAAATTTAAGTTAAAAATAACTCCTAGTAGCTCTGTTAAAGCCATTATACCCTATTGTGGGACTAACGACCACTGACATTATCTAGATCAAACAGCAAAATTTCTCTCGATGACAACAACAAAAATAAAATCTAAGCAAACAGAGACTGAAAACAGCAAACTGCATGTGAAAAAAAATCTCCGATGACATCTTCACTCCAATTTCTTTTAAAAAGTCATGATTTACCCTGTCAGGATCCTCCTCAGGGACATGAGACCCTGGACAAGAGTCACATTTCTGAGTTCCAGGTCTGAGTCACAATGCCGTCACCTCCCAGCTGGGTGACTATAGGTCGGTCACTTTAGCCATCCAGACCTCGGATTCCCCATTGTCTAAAAATATCCCTGCTAACACAGTTGTCAGGATATTCAAAAGGGCCAACACGACGGGAATGAGCTTTGAGAACACAATAGACATTATAAGGGAGTATTAATCTAGATTGCTCAATATTAAAAATATTTAAGCATATGTGTCATCCTGCCAGACTCCAATTCAGTCAGTATGGCAATGAGAAATAATCTTTGTTCTTAAAAAGATGGGCTTTTTCACTCCTTTATTTTAACCCCAGGTGCCAAGGGCTGAAATCATCACACTCCTCAGCCAACAAAATGTACCCATACAAAGTCCTACTCTTATTATTTATATATTCCCTTTTAGCTCCATTCGTCCAACTCCCTTTCTCCTCCTTCCTGCCTCTGAACAACTGTTTTATTCTGCTAAAAATATAGCCTTGTGGATATTTTCCTTTAAAACTGCCTGATCATATTCTTCATCCATTTTGTTCCTGTGGATTTGAGGATTTTCTTGACCAGGCTAGGGAGGTCTTCTCCCACTTCATTCTGTCATCTGTCATAAGTTTTGTCCATGACGATTAGACTAGAAATCATTAATTTTGATGGAGTCATACCATCTCCTTTCTGCCTTCTGGCTCATGCTTCCCGTAGGACGCCTCCTATCAACACCACTGCCTGTGCCCACACACAGCGGCCCCTTCCCAGCACAGCAAGGATCCCATCCCAGTAAAACTCACCTGTGCTTAAATTCTCTTGCTGACCTAAGTATAAAACCAAAGCACCTGGGCCGGTGAGATGGCTCAGCGGCGTAAGCGCCTGCCTTGCAAGCGCGAGGGCCCGAGTTCGACTCCTGGATCCCACATACGAAAAAGGGGCCGGTGATATCGCTCAGCGGCATGGGTGCCTGTTGGCGCGCAAGGTCATGAGGTTGACCCCCCGGTACCCACAAAAAAAAAAAAAAAAAAAAAAAAACAGAGCACCTGACAGGGCCTTTTACAACCTAGTCTCAAACTTTCCCATGTCCTTCTGCTGCTTAAGCACCCACAACTCGGACTGGCACAGGCTGTGTACCTTTTTAAGATATCTAGTCCATCTTCTTTAGCTGGTAAATGCCAGGGCTCTTTCATCTGTTGCTTTTGCATTTGAGTATTTGGGGCATTTTTCCCACTCAGCACACCATTGATGTTTGCGCATGTTACAAACGTGGCTTGCACTTTGGGAGACAAAGCCTAATGGCCCGTGACATGTAACTATTATTAGAGTCGTATCATAGAGTTAGAAACAAGAGCACTTGTAGCTGCATTTTACAGGTCACAAAGCTGAGACTCTGAAAATGGAAAACAGTTCTGGTCATGTGTGAAGATGGTGAGACAGATTCTGTTCCAACTACTACCATAGAGAAGAAACGCCGATATGCACTAAGCTCAACTCCTATTGCACAGGCGACTGAGGCTCTTAAAAAGAGAATAGAAAGGGAACAAAAAAGAAGGTTATGGGGAAGTGGAAAGGAGGAATAAAAATGAGACTAGAGGGATCCAGAGAAATGGAAAATCACAGAAGGAGGAGTGAGTGGAAAATTACTGGAATGGTTTGGCAAGGCAGGTGGGGACACTATACATTTTGTGGTTTGGCAGCCTCGGACTATCTTGAGCAAAAACTCCATACGGGGGCTGGAGTTGCACTCTGGAACACGGGTAGCACAGGTGGAAACCAGGCTAAAGTCACATGGGACGTACACTGCTATAAGGTGAACAAGTGGCCAAGCCTGGATTTAAACACAAGCTGCCTGGCCACAAAGCTCAAATTCATCCCCTGCTTTAGGCATTTGTAATTTTGCTGGGTGCCAATTTAGAGAAAGCCCTCGGGAGACTTGTGAGTGGAAAGGTTTCACTCAACTAGAGAAACGGCCCAACGGCCCTCAGCCTCATGAATCCCTCTGGCCTTCAGTCGCAGAAATGCTTGTGAAGAAAATCGCTAGAAATGTGCCACCACTTGAGAAGCAGGATTAATCTGAGGATTAAGAACATGCGAGAACAACTTGGTTCTTAATGGGAATGTAATTTAGGAAAAAGCCCAAACATTTCCTTCACTGACAGAAGAACCCTCAGAAATTTCTAGAAGCAGCCCTCTCAATCATCACCATCCTGAAGTATAGTGAACTCCCTGAGCCGGGTTTGGCAAAGAATGCCATTTCTTTTACATGGAAAGTAGCCAGGCAGCACTCCCTTGTAAGCCACACCTTGAGCAGAAAGAGACATTAGCAATGCTCCCTTCTGTGGCAGAGAACTTCTGTGGCAGGTTGTAAAACTTACATCCCCCTCAGAGTCTAATTTAGATAATTATAGTTTGCCTCCCAGGACTCTCCCTGAGGATCCAACTGGCTTTGGTTGTCATCATTACAGCTATTCTTCTAAATTACTGGGCAGGGCAGGATGACATGGCTCAGCCTCCTGGGGAAAGGCACAGAAAGGGAAGGTGGATTCTCCATCAGCACAAACAACAGTCTGTATGGAGCGCAGTGCGCCTGTGTCCCGTGTAACACAACTGGAAAAGTGAGCAAGTGTCTTTCTTGGGTGGTTTTTCCTGTGGGTCAGCCTTTCCAAAACAGAACAGACCCCTTGCCCAAGTTGGAACCTCAAATCCTCCTCTGGGCGTCCTGGACTCTAGGCCCCCTGTGGTCCTGACTCAGAAGCGATACCACAAAAAGGCTAAGAGCATCTGGCAGGGGTCTGAATCCTGGTTCTGCCACCCCAAGGGATGCAATGAAGGTACCTCTTCTCCCCTGTGTGTCTGAGTCTCCTGTCTGTCACCCAGGGTGGCAGAAATGCTTTTTTCATGGCAGTCATGAGGAGGGACTGCATTCCTCTCTGCACACTCAGAGAAGCACATGGCCCCAGGACAAGCTCAGCAGATTTGGCTGTCACCAATCCACCCAGGGTCAGGCTGCAGCTCTCAGAGAGGGATGGTGGCTGGGGTCAAGCAATCACAGCCACCCCCCTCCAGTTACTCACGGTTTCATTTTCCACAGTTTTACCTGCCGGTGGTCTAAATATATTAAATAGAAAATTCCAGAAATAAGCAATATGTATCTGGGTATGGTGGTGCACACCTGTAATCCCAGCACTCTGGGAGGCTGAGGCAGGAAGATCACAAGTTTGAGCCCAGCCTGGGAAACTTAGCAACTTAGCGAGACCCTGTCTTAAAATAAAAAAGAATTTTTAAAAAGGGCTGAGGATGTAACTCAGTGTGAAGGCCCTGAATTCAATCCCTGGTACTGAAAAAAAAATCATAAACTTTCAATTGCAAGCCAGTCTGAGTGGCATGATGAAATCTCACACTATCCATCTCCATCTCCACCTGGATGTGAATCCTCCCTTTGTTCAGCGTAGCTGCATGTTCATCATTCTGTAGGTGACTCACTTATCAAGTCTACTGTGAAGTGTCACTGTACTTGTACTTAGGCTTCACTATTATCTGCAGTTTCAGGCACCCACTGTGCACCTAGGTATGTATTTATTCCCTTCGGATAAGGGGAGACTACTGTACAAGTTAAGCATCCCTAATCCAAAAATCTGAAATCCAAAATGCTCCTAACTCTGAAACTCTGAGTACCAACCTGGCAAAACAAGTGAAAAATGCCACATCTGAAGCTTTCCATGACAGGTCACTGTGAAAATGAAGGCACCACAAAAATACTGCATCAAATTATCTTTACACTACGTGTACAAGTCGTATATGAAACATAAATAAATATTGCATTTACACTTGTATCCCAGCCTCCAAGATATCTCATTATGCATATGTAAATATTCTAAATCTGAAACACTTCCGGTCCCAAGCATTTGGTGAAGGGATACTGAAGCTGATGAGAAGAGTTAGTGCAAATAGGTTGCTGTAAGCAGATGGCATGTTATGAAGCAGGTTTGTGGGGTGCCGACGAGAGACTGGGCGGCAGGGCCCAGCATAGTCTCTATCCTACACTGGGGTCTTAGATCACACAGCTCTCCTTTCTGTAGCATAATTTCCCCATCTGAAAAATGTCACAGGTGGACTCTGTCGGTTAATTCTCATACTTCTATCCTAAGACTCCCAACCACTACCTGGACCTGGCTGAAATGCTCTTGCCAGGTCAGATTATACAATCATTGCAACTGTGGTTTTTACATCTCTACTGTAAACAAATTGCCTGTAATAAAGACTAAAAGGTGAAATCTAGACAAGGGATCCTGTGAGACCCACTGTGCCAGGAGTAGTGCTGAGATTGGAGATTAAGGGAGAGAGGAAGTGGATTCCTCAGGTTGTCTGATGGAAGATGGAAAGAGAAAAAGCTTTTGTCAGGAGCCATTTCAACAGTCAAAAGGAGAGGGGGACATTCAGAGATGCCCTTGGGGACCTGAGACCATGGCTGCCATAACCCCCAGGTGGCTGCAAAACCCTAAGTCTGTTGCCCCTTGGAGGACTATCTGAGGAGCCACCAGGAGCATTTTGCTGACTTACTTGGCCTCAGCATTGGAAAGCTCAGTGGTGTCATCTCTTCTGGCAGTCATGACAACCGTTTTAGACAATTCCTTTAACAATCAATGGAATCTACTCATGACTGGACTCTGCCCAGCCTTCCTTGGATGGGGGTTATGGCCTGGCAGCCAAGAGAAATAAACTGAAGTAGAGAAGTCCAAGGCTAATGCCAGGATTTGACGCAGGGAGCCAGCGCCTAAGTCGGCTAAGGAAGGCAGGGACCTGGAGCTCAAGGGAGATGTTCTAGGCTGCCCAGATTTCAGGTCACAAAGCAGAGAGCTCAAGGCAAACCTCCAGGCAGGACCATCAAGAGAGAAGAGGGAGTGGGAATGGGCAGCTCTGTGCCCCCACTGTTCACCGAGGGCAGGAGCCATCAAGGTCTGTGCAAACAAAAGTCAGCAGAACCATCCTCCCCACCCCTGGTGGCAGAATTGGAGCTGTGCCAGTGTTGTAGCTCATTTGGGCCTGCTCAGTCCCACCCAGAGTGAAGAGAGAGCCCATAGGTGTGATCAGGGGCAGCCATCGCCCTCCTTCTACCCATGCACCAGGTTCAGCTCAGTGCCCTCTGGCACCTAGAACGTACTCCATACAGCAGCCACTCAGTAAATGGAAGCCAAGGAAGGGACTGACTCCAACAGACACCCAGGCCTTCTATGAGTTGTTAATCCAGAGCGTTTACCTCTCTGAGTCTTGGTTCCCCCTCTGATAGCTGTGATAACATGGATGCCTGTCCCCACGGACGTAGGAGGGATTGATGGCATAGTGATGGAAACCAGTCAGTTGACAGCAAACTCTACACAAAGGCAAGGGATAGAAGATTAGAAAACTCTCCTCCAGGTGGATGAACCTGGAAGACCTTATGTAAAGTGAAATAAGCCAGGCACAGAAAGACAAACATCGCATGACCTCTCTCCTATGTGGAAGCCAAAAGAGTTGAATTCCCAGCAGCAGAGCTAGAACAGTGATTACCAGAGACAGAGAGATGAGTGAGAAGCTGTTGGTCAAAGGACAAAAGTTCTATTTAGACACAAGGAATAAGTCAAGAGATCTATTGTCCAACATGGTAACTACTGTTAATAACTCTGTACTGTATTCTTGAGAGTTGGTAAGTGCAGATTGTAAGTGTTCTCACCAGAAAAGATAAGTCTTTGAGGTCATACATATATTAGCTTGATTGCACCAATCCACAGTATATGTGTACTTCAAAACAACATGTTGTACATGATAAATATATGTGTGCAACTTTATCAAAAGATTTCTAAAGATATCTATCTCCTCATTCCTCTCAAAAATGTCCAAATATTCATATTTTATAACTAAAAAAAAGTTCTTCTTTTTGTTTATTACGATGACCACAAACTGGGCTCATAATTAACATGCACACATCTCAGACACACAGTGCATACACACACACACACACTTTGCCACCTCAACCCTGCAAATGGCAAGGCCTCGTGCAATTCAGTACCCAGCAGTCATGACTCAGCACCCAGAAATTCAGCATTCAGTCCATGACTCAGCACCCAGAATTCATGACTCAGCACCCAGGAAGTCATGACTCAGCACTCAGCCCATGACTCAGCACCCAAGAAGTTATGACTGACACAACATTTCACATCCAGTCTCTGTTCAAAATCTTGAGTCCATCTGTCGGCCCTCTCAGGGGCCCATGGGAGATTGTCACGGGTGAGCTCCCAAGATTAAAGAACACATGTGTGCAAGACATTAGCAACAACAGCAGGCAGGAGCAGAGCAGAGCACAAGAGCACAAGAGCCACCTGTGTCTTTATTGTATAATTTTTATACAGGTTGTTATCTCATATTTACATTCTTACACAGTGCTGTAACCAGTGTATGTGTGTTTACCTGGGCTAAGTCATGGTTACATAACTGTATCCCACTGTGCGCCTGTGCTAGACAAGCGGGGTCATGTACTCAGGTGTCCTTAGACGCCCCTGAGCTTTGAAGCAGTCTCAGTGGTTCCCCACATCATCCTACCCATACAAAACTTTCAAACTTTCTCCCTACCCTGACCTAAGACAACATCCTGTTGCCTGGACTATTCCAGCTGCCTCTAAGCAGTGCTCACTTCTGCTCCTGCCCCAGAGCTCCATTGTCCCTCTGGCCAACACATCTGACACTGTAACTCCTGCAGAGTCCATCTGCAGCTCAGGATGGTGTCAAGAAAGCTCAGGACAGCATAACTGGGCCCCTGGCTTCCTCTTCGTCCTTGTCTACAGACACTCTCCCCTTTGTGTCCTGACTTGGATGGAAGAGGCCCTTTGTCAGATCTTCAAAGGTGACAGGCTTGGCCGGTGAGATGGCTCAGCGGCTTAAGCGCCTGCCCGGCAAGCGCGAGGGCCCAAGTTCGACTCCCGGAACCCACATACCTAAAAGGGGCCGGTGATATCGCTCAGCGGCACGGGCGCCTCCTGGCGCGCAAGGTCCTGAGGTCGACCCCCCGGTACACACACAAAAAAAAAAAAAAAAAAAGATGACAGGCTCCTCTGTTCTCTGCCTGTGCCATGGTCCTCCCTCCTCCACCAGAGAAGTCCCATTCTTCTCTCACTTCTGTGAGCCTGTCTTCCCCAGGGAATCTTTCCCTGACCCATCCCCTACTTGCCCAAGCCCTGAAAAGTAATTACTCTCCTAGCACTTTCCTTCCTTCATCTTTGACAACTATCAGCTTCAAATGCTAGAGCTGAGTAGTTTTGCTAGTTCTTCACTACCATACGGAAAGCCCTTGGTGCCATACCTACAACTCTTTGCTCACCTTCACACCCTTAGAGTATGGCTGCACACATGCTAGGCAATGATGTCTGAATGAATAACCCCATCGGGTACCTTTACATTTATTTTGAATTTTTTAAAGCCTGCCTATAAATATTTTTATTTGATCCAAATGACCCTCAAGTAAATAAGATTGTTTGCCATTTACTTAAGGTAATGGTTCTCAAACATGGCAACATGTTATATCAAGAGGAAAGTGTTCAAAAAGTACTGAAGCCCAGCTCCTAACTCCAGGGAGTTTTAAATGCTCTGAGACCAGGCCCTTATGTTTTTAAAATTTCCCCCACTGATTATTCTGTACTGCCAAGGCAGAGAACAACTACCCTAAGGGCTTCAGCCTGGGTCCCTCTTTGGGCCCTGCACTCAGGAAACACTTCGCTTTCAATCCTAGAAGCCCATCAAACTTGAAGGAGAAGCTGAGCCATAATTCAATGGAGGACAGGGGAGACTGGATCCAACCCTCAAGTAAGGGACAATAAGACATGGCCTACTTGTCAGGGTTCTTACCAAGCAATGGAGGAAATCGGAGTAAAAGCAGGATACCTAAACCCACAGGCAGGCAGACCACAGCAGTAGGTGGGGACTGGGGACCTTGGAAGACCACAACACACATGCTACCCTCAGGCTCCACAGAATGATCCCAGAACAGCAAACCCAAGTAACAGTCCCCACTTGCCAGGACAGAGGTCCTAGGGAACTTCCCAGTATGCTCTACACATCAGCCTGAAATTCTTCAGGGCCCTCGGACTGCTCAGTCGGAGGACAGCAGAGACTCAGTGCACCCAGTGGAATTCCTGTCTAATTCTTAAGGCCCTTTTCAAGTTTGATGCTTAGACAGCAAACTCTTCTTTTGTGAAATTCTAAAATGCCAAAGCCCCAAATATACAAGAGCACTATTTATGAGCCTGGCCTCCCCTCCCTCCTTTCCTCTGGGCATCATTTGTCAGCTCCACTTATGAGTCAGTTGTTTTTGTCTGTTTGGGTTTGGTTCTAGTTTTTAAAGATGGTTCTGCGCTCCAAGAAAAGAACAAGATTGACAACTTGAAGAGAGAATGGTCCCCTCCTCTCCAGCCTGAAAGGACCAAGATCTCCTTGGCAATCAGCCAGCCTGATTTAATGTCCTTCCTGATGACGGCAGAGTCTGGTGATTAAAAACCTGCAGACAATCCTCCATCAGGACTTGTGGCAACCCAAGAGGACTCCAGGGACCACTGGTAGCTCACAGCCCAGATGTACCCCATCAGTGGGTCAGATCTGAAACAAAATGGTACTGCCTTCCCCCACTGGAGCACATGCCTGTAAAAGTGGGAGGCTCTGTGGAGAGAGTGGGCAGTGGGAGACCAGCCAGGCCCAGGCAGAGAAATTGTGGGCAGAGTGACAGAGCTAAGAGGTGTTGATAGGTAGTCACATTTCTCACTAAGCTGACAGATTCCAGGTAGTTGGGAGGCAGGCCAGCGAGTCATGACTCCAAGAGTTTGAGGGCCTTGCTGAGTGGCCATTTCCCCATTGTTATGAAGACGTCATTCAAAATTGTGAAGGGTCCAAGGCTGGGGCACTGAGCAAGCCACATCCAGCCAAATGGGACAGAATAATGAGACAAGCAAATGGCCTTGGCCTGCTGGAAACTTCTTCTAAGAGTCGGCTTGGTAGGGAAAAGTTCAAAATGGCAGCATTTGATTGACAAGCCCCACTCCAGGACACAGCATTGCACTCAGGCTCTGGTATGATGCTTCACCATCTAATGAAGTTTGTAGCCGTTAGTGATTTAAGGGGCACACGTTGCAACTTGCTGTACCTGAGCCCTGCTAGAGGGGTTATGGCCCAGCAAGAGAGGAAGGGAAGGTCCATGATGGGCTAGACAGGGGGAAGGGACAGCTGGGAACCAACCCTGGCATTCCAAACACCTGCAGCCCGACACCTGGTGGGTCTCGCTTCCTTACCTGTGTTATTCTTTCTGTCTTTTACTTCCGGCCAACCGGAAGGAAAGAATTCTATGGATCCTACTGGTCAGGTCCTCCTTTCTCTTTTGTAACATTTCCCCCTTACAAACTGCCTTTGTTCATTTCCATGATTCAACACATTTCCCCAAGATAAGATGTGAATTTTGAGAAAGCACAATGGAATTTGCCTTACAACCAATCCTGACCCACCAAAAGCCATACCATCCTGAGTATTTCCTAAGCAGGGCAAACGGGTATCACTTACAAATATCACAGCCACGGCCACACAGAGCACTGCTGGGTGTCTGCCATGGGCCAGCTACCATGCTAAGGGTTTTCAACCCCTTGCTCCCTTCCCTCTGAGGTCAGAACTTAACTGGAGCAGAGAAGCCTCACAGCTGGGAAGTGTGTAAGGCAGATTTCGAACCCAGAAAGTCAAGACTCTATAACCCTAGCTTCTATCCAATGCCATCTCCCAGTAAAAATTATACAAGAAAAAATGTAGGAGATATTCGTGTACTGCTTAGCTTTTGCTATGTAACATGCCACTCTACAGCTCAGTAACCGAACAACACTAACTGTTCCTCAGGACTCTGTATAAACTGGGTGGTGTTTCTGGACTAGGTGGGCTCAGCTGGCACTGGATGGTGGCCCAAGACGGCCTCACTTATGCATCTGATGTTGGCTTGACATCAGCTGAGGAAACAGGAGTGAAGTCTGTGTGCGGCAGGCCAGCCTGTGTGTGACCCCAGGATTCCCAAGCCCAACAAGAGGGCAAGCCTCACACAAGTGTTTCATAGCCCTATCCTTCTTACTGCTAATACGATATCACACAATCAAGACTCGCTAGAGGTAGAAAAACAGACTCATCCTCTTGATAGGAAGATCTGAAAAGTCATATCATACACAGGTGCCAAGCCCGCATGGGAGGAATTCAGGGCCATTTTTGCAGTCTACCACATACACCCCTGAGCAAGTGTATGCACACACACCATCACACAGGGCCTCAGCAATAACGCAGCACCTAGCACAGCACACGCTGAAGCTCTCTGTCCTCATGATTGTCTCTACCATCAGATTCAAGCCGCACTGTGTACTAATTAGAGATTGATGTGCTCAAGAGTCGTAAGAGGGAGCCCAACACCAAGACTACTGATGTGTTTACCTTGAACATGCTCCACTGGGGCACCAGCAGGAGCCACCAACAAACAAATTTCCCTTTTCCACTGGGAAGGACGCCAATGCCATTCTTATGATCACGGCCACAAAGTGCTCCTTCCCCACATCATCCTGGAGCCACACTGGCACAGACGCTCAGCTACCTGCCCACCAGTTCTTCCTGGCCGGATAAAAGCACCACTCGATGTCCTCTCCATTTCTGCCTTACAAACAGGGCCTTGCTTTTGTCTGAGGTGCACAGATGTGGATCTGGGAGAGAGTTTGTCCTTTCCCAGTACAGCCTCCTGCTTCCTCCACACAGCCTCACTCTCCACTTTCTGTTCCCCCTGTCTGCAACGAGAATGAGAAGCTGGAGGTGCAGTGACCACCACGGACGACAAAGCCACAAATGTAAGCAGAAAGGTGGCAGAGTGGAAAGTCATCTGGGAGCCCTACACCAGCTGCCCTGCCTTCCTTCTCCCCTTACTGAATGCAGCTGTGTTCCTTTTGGGTTTTGCGATTTGCAGCGAACTCCATACATCAAGTACAAACTCACGATTCCCCCAAACCTGCTCCTCTTTCAACCCCTGCACATCAACAGCTCAGAAATCAAGGGCCATCGTGAACCCCCGTGTCCCCTGTCCTCTGTACACAGCCAATGATCTTCATGTGTTTTTACCTCCTCCTCCAAATGACCACAACCCATCGCACCCGATTCCCTTTCTACCTGGACACCAGAGGGATCTTTCCAAAGCACCGATCCTCTCAGTTCATCTCTCCGCTCGCAATCCTGGCAGCTCATCCACTGCCCTTAGGAAAGAGATCTAGACACCTCCCTCCCCGCTCTGTGCCACTCCCCATTCTGGGCCCCAGGCCCTTCGGCCTTCATCCTGTTCCATGGTTTCCCAACTTGTCTTGGGTCAGAATCACCTGGATTTTTTTACAATTAAACTGAATCGTAATCTCATAATCAGGTATGGCCTAGACATCAGTATTTCTTTGAGGCTCCCAGGAGCCCAAATGAGTAGTCAGACTTGGGGATCACTGATTGCCCAACCCTGTGGTGCTCTCTCCACCTGGGCCTGGGCAGGTGGACCTTCACACCTGGCCTTCTTGCCACCTGCCTTACTAGGCCATCCCACCCACCACCCACCACCTGCCCTTCTCACCCGACACCTTCTCATCCTTCCACTGACAGCTCCAGCTCGGAGGTCTCAGGGAAATTTTTCTAAGCACCCAAGCAAGGTCAGCTGTTCCTTTCCAAATTCTTTTTTTATTTTTTTAGTTAAAAAAAATTTATTATTACATGTTTGCACTACATGTGGGAAGTTGGTACATGTACATAACACATTCTAATTCTTCTTACTTCCCCTTCCCTCCTTTTCAGAGTCTATGATTCCTGCCCCCAGAACACAGAATACAGCTGAACACTGTATTTTTATTTTGTAATGATTTGCTCAGTGTCTCTCTCTCTTACCAAGCTCTAAGCTCTCTGAAGTCCAGTCCTTTCTACTTTTACTTGTATTATATCCCCAGAGCCAAACACACATATCTGTTGCATGAATGAGTGATATATATTGTGTCTACCTCATAGATGTGGATACTGAGACTCAAAATCTAAGATCCTGCCAGGCACGGTGGTGCATGCCTGTAATCTCAGCTACTTAGGAGACTGAGGCAGGAAGATCACAAGTTCAAGGCAAGCCTGGGCAACTTAGCAAGACCTTGTCTCAAAATACAATAAAAAAGACTTAGGGACATAGTGTGTTGGCAGAGTGCTTGTCTAGCACGTGCAAGGCCCTAAGTTCAATCCCCGGTACTGTTAAATCAATCAATGAATCAGTCAGTCAATCAAAGACCCCACTGCTAGTATGTAACTGAGTATTCGAACCCAGACCTTAATATACTTTCAAACCAGGGGATCTGAAACTCCTACTGCAACAGAGTCTCCCAAAGTGCATGTTAAACAAGGTTTCCAGACAGTTCCAGGGTTTGTGATGTATGAGGTCTGGGGAGAGGCCAGAAATCACACTGGACTTCACAGAAGATGTTGGTGCTGCAGGTTCAGGGACCACACTCATGGATCACTGTCCTGGTGCCCACTTCCCTGGAATTGGTGCACTGGGTGGTGAAGAGAAAAGTCAAGGTGATTTGAAATCCACCTTTAATCTTACAACTGTCTTTTCTCTTCTCCTTTTTTTATTCTGTAGCATTTTTACACAAGGGCTACAGTCATGTCTTTAGAATCTGTGTCAGCCCCAGCTGTAGTAAGGCCTCCTTCTTCCCCACTGCTCCGTGGACAGAGAGAACACAGCTGTGGCAAAGCTCAGCGTCTCCCCAAGGGGTTGGCAAAGGCCCCGAATGTTTGGCAGCCAAGTGGCAAAGGGGCCCAGCAGCCCATCCCATCCCAGCACACCTGACTCATGTCCAGGAAAGGGACAGGCGTAAAATTCTGCCTGGAGAGGAACAGGCAGGCCGCAGCCCTCACTGCAGCTATGGAGATTTCTAGAAGATTCCACAGAGCCATACTTCCTGTCACCCCACAGTCTACCTGAAGTCCTCCTTTCTCAGTTCTTCCTTCTTCCTTCTGTGTATTACAACTGTCACCAAAAAAACCTGTACATATCTTTAACATACACTTGGATGTGTGCAAAAGCTCAGATGTTCCCTTCTCTACAGCTGGTTCCCTCCAGATAATTAACAAGTTCAGCCTGTGAGGTTTGTTTATATTTTGAAGCCCCAGACCACAGAGCAGACCTTCATACTGACACCCCTCGTGGGGAACAGTGGCCAGGAGAAAAATATAGCTCCCCACTTAAAAGCTCATTTGGGACTGGGACAGCCGTGTCAGAGATATTATAAGTAAAAACAGTGCCATGGGGGAAGTGAAGAAATCCAAAACATTTCTGAACAAACACCACTGGTGGAGCGGGGTTGGAGGGTGAGGAGATATGTGGAGTGAATGTTTTCTCAGTTCAGTTGTGCACCTCCCTGGTTCAACCGCCTTTCAAAGGGTGGAATTTGGGAAATAATTGTGTTGTGACTGAGGTTTACCTCAGTGCAATTTGGGAAGAAAGCTTTGTGTCTATTGTTCTAACTGTTAATTAACTATGTCAACAAGATTGTAAAGGAAATATTTTTAAAGGCTCTTAAGAGAACAACACTTTTTAAGCACCTCTAAGTACTTTAGGAATACCGGAGGATTTAAACTGACGGTGATCCATAATTGCTAATTATAGTCGTTCTTAACTGATTCTCACCAAGGATCTCTTTATTAGATAACACTTGTTAACCTGGTTTCAACTGCAATGTGTGTTTAAGGCAATTAAATTCAGTTTAATTCAAATCTGCATTTATTGCATTTCCTGTAATATGGTAAATACTGACTGATCTCCTTGAAGTATGATGTACCTCACAGCAGCCTTCCTTGTGTAGCCAACGTGGTAAGATTTTACTCTGCATCCACTGCCAGCTGAACCAGAATCCAAAGGGGTCTCAGCTATCTGCTGAGGAAGGAGACAGCACATGTTTCATCTGTCACACGGGATGGCCAACAGAGTCACATTTCATACGAGACGCAAGGGCTCCACTTGCAAATCTCTCAGAGCTTTGCTGAGATAAATACTCCTGGCTCTTATCAATAAAATATAATAGTAATTCCTAGAATAATGGCCTGTTATCCAAAGTCATGGAATGACAGAGCAATCAAAAATGAGAATGAGTTATGGTGTCCAAGGAAACAGACGAAGGGGTACCACTAATTTTGGCTTCCAGAGAAGCTCCATTAGGCCTGGATAGTCAATCAAGGGTGTACTATTCAAGTCAATTTTTTGCACTTCTTGAAAAATAAAAATGATAGGCTTCTGAGACAAATACCAGGACACTGGAAAATCAGATACAGACACTGCACAAAAGAAGTTAGACGGACATCAGTGGGCCACAAACTAACTCCTACCCAGCCACATGTATTTACTTTCTCTTCCTACAAAGCCTTGCAATTGAATTCTGTTTAGTTTGAGTTTCTGGAGTTCTAGGCTAAAAGTTCTAGCTGCAATTTCTTCTCCCATTAGCTAGAAACTACCCCACACATTTGACCCAGACCTGTCTGGACCATTTTGAGTGTTCAAGAGAAGTCTTTAAAGTTCAAAATGTAATCCCCAGGATCATCTCCAAAAGAGAACCAGAGTATTAGAAGAACCTACAGTCAGGAGAGCTATCTATCCTCCCCAGGGGACCCCCTGACCTCAGAAGTCCTGGATTTGGACCAAGCTAGGAGTATTCTGAAGTTACAGGGTGACCAGCATGGCATCTCCAGAGAGAGACCAATGTCACCTGCCGCAATGGACTATCCTCTGATGCCTCCAAGCAAATGTGGAGATCCTTCTGCCAATTCCATAAAAAACTGATCCCTCTTAAACGACCCATCACACCCATCGGTAAATGAACTTTCATCATGGTGGCTCCTTTAAGTTCCTGTACCCCCATCCTTTATTGGGCTACAAGGCAGTATTCTGAGCCCCAAAACCCTAGGGAGATTTTTGCAACATGAATGACCAGATCCAATTTCAAGAAATTATGACTGAATTGCTCTGGATCCTTGCTCCTCAATCGAGCACCAATAGCATTGCACAGAATTTTAGACCCGCCTGGCGCATAATTCATCCAACTGTTGTTGATTGATGTGGTATTTCAACAAGATTCTTGGGTAATTCTCATGCACAAACTGGAGAAGGACTGGTCAAGGGTAGAGTCCATGAATGGTGGGTTTTGTTTTGTTTTTAATTCCTTAAATTATTCTAATGTCCAGCCAAGGCTACCAATCCCCCACTTAAGTGCCATCATTTGTCTTTTTTCCTGCTGACCACAGTCAGGCCCAGAGTCCTGGGCAGCAGACCCAGGTAACCCCTACTCTGTACGTGAGAAGAGGAGGCACGGTAGATGGTGGCAAATCCTCTCAGCCCCATCCCCACTTCCTGAGGTTTATCTCACCCTCCATGTCTAGTCTGGTCTCCCCCTTTCCTTCCCACACCCAGGAATTTCAGATTATTTTCCTTCTCTACAGCTCCACTTCTTCTTACCTAGGCTTTTGGATTTGCCTCCTTCTCATCGCCTATCTTCTCCTTCTTCTATGTGTATTTTCACAATAAGGAACATTGCCTGGCAGGTGTAGTGGTGCATGCCTATAATCCCAGCACTCTGGGAAGCTGAGCCAGGAGGATTGCAAATTCAATCCAGCCTGAGCAACTTAGCAAGACTCTGTCACAAAATAAAAAATAAAAATAAAAAGGACAGGGGATGTAGCTCAGTGTGAAGGCCCTGGGTTCAATCCCCAGTACAAAAAAGAAAAAGTAAAAGAAAAGAAAAATCAACATTGACTGGAAGAAGGGCAGGCTTTTCTTTCTTGTTCGCACAAGCCCAACTCCTCCTCTGCTCACAGTTTTCTGCAGAACACATGAGTAAGGATGGGAACAGTAAAGAGATGGGAAGGGAGGATTCAAAAATGAGAGCTGTGGGAGGCACACAGTTGACAACTAAAGATGAGAAACGCAGCTGACAACTAAAGATGAGAAACACAGCAGCCACTCAGGCAGCAACACTGAGCCCAGTTAGGCAAGCAGGCGACAGAAACTCAAGACAAATGTTGCAATGGAACCTCAGAAGATTTGACAAAATACCTCAAATGATGAAAGACAGTCCAGGCTCCCAAGATTGTCCAAGTGCAAACTGCAGTGAGGGGAAAGAACCATCACACAAAATGCCCACCACAGTTGAGATCCACGCTGCTGCTGTCACCTTTCAGGGCAGTGTCACCGGTCATAGGAACAGTAATCTCTTTAAGCCTAGAACTAAGAGAAAAAAAGCATGAAAATTTTCAAAATTTGAGATTTTTCTATAAATTTGGAGGCTGAGAATAGGCCCATCTTTCTTCCAAAATTCAATAAAAAGAGAACGGAAACTAGGAAATTCTAAATACCTGAAAAAAAACAACTCTATATCAAGGTCCACAGAGTGGTTCTGAAGGAGACTTGGTGAGCCTGAGTATCCCTTCTCCACAATGGTTGGGACCAGATATACTTCTGATTTGGGGTTTTTTTGGATTTTGGAACATTCACATGTATATAATGAGATATCCTGGGGATGCAAAACAAGTCTAAATTCAAACTTTGTTTTTGTTTCATGTATGCCTTATACATAGAGCCTGAAGTTAACTTTATATGCCATTTTAAATAATTTTGTGTACAGAACAAGATTTCATGGTGTAGAATTTCTTACTTGTGGCACCATGTTGACCCTTGAAAAAATTCAGATTATGGAGCATTTCTTATTTCAGATTTTTGGATTACGAATGCCCAGCCTGTAGTATATTCCCCTGGTGGCCACAGACACACCCCAAAGCCATAGGATGAGGCCCAGTCTTCTCTGTGTTTCTGTTGTCGCTTTTGGTTTTGTTTTTCTTTTGTTCCTGAAAGAGTCCGCCTCTTTCAGGCACCTGCAGCCTTCATCTTCCCAGTCTCCTCTGCTCGGTCTTTTCCTACCCCTCTGTCCTCACTAGGTCCCTCTGTTGTCTCACTGGTTGCCAAAGGCAACCCTGCAGTGAGCAGGAGCCCCAGTCAACCCCATGTCCTAAACCCAAGGCACTGCTCCTCCAGCTTGTCTTCTAGACGGGAGACTAAATTCCTATCAAAGCAACTCCCTCCAGGCCTAAATGTGCTCAGAGTCTTAAAGCTTCATCTGAAAAGTTGCTGCCAATTCTCCAGTCTTGCAAGTATTAAGCATTTATTCCAAATATTTGTGTCAAGAGCTCCAGTCTGGGAATACGGGGTGGATGGATGAGGATGGGGAGGCAATTCGCAGGCTGACAGGCCAAGTAAATACCCCATAAGGTATAGAAACGTGTGGATGTGGCAGGGAAAGTCTCAGAGCTGAACAAGCACAGAACGAAGAGATAAAACTACAAGGATGAAAATGGCAGTAACCGAAGCAGGGAACAGTCATTTCCAAAACTCAATCCCCAAGCCCAGGGCATTCCTTCAAGGAAGTGCCTCCGCAGTGCCACTGCTGATAGACTTGCAAGGTAGGAGAAGGTTCTGGCTCTGCGTTAAACCATTAAGGGGACCGAGCTAATAAAAGCACATTCCAATTTTTCTGCTGCTCCACTACATAATTTATGTACTCGTCAGGCACAATTTTCATTTAATCAAGAGCTATCTTGTTCAACCTTTCAACTGAAAGTAACTTTGACCAAGATGAAAATAACCTAATCCATCACGATGATAGGAATTTTTCTATATCTTCCAAGCCGTTACTGCCAACAAAATGTCAGGAATCTGGCTCCCTTGGATGGTTTATTAAAATTGCAGCAAACCCAAATTTCATTAGAACTGTGTAATAGCATGTCCTGCCCATGCACTAATGTGTGCCACATGTGCAAATCTGACCACATCTGAAAGCAAGCACCAAGCCACCTGCTTAGAGGCGTGGGCCTTCACAGCCAGTGCAGGGAGAACTCTGCGAACATTCTATCTGTCCTCCTCTTGATGCACTCTGGGGCAAAACATTAAATTAAAATGGGGAAGGGCTTGCCAGGCTGAGATAGGGTTTTTACAGGGGCAGTGCTTTAGATGAAGTCACGCCCCACTAGATTTTGGGGTGTATGTTTCCTGGACTTCTGCATCCATGTACGAGGTGTGATTGGAAGATATGATAAATGTTTAGATATTTTAAAAAGTAGTAAAATACACATTGACACTAATCACCTTCAAAATACTCCTCTTGCTTTAAACACGCTCATCTCATCATTCTTGCCACTTTCTGAAGAAGTTCTGTCATCCTCTTTCCTGAGTATCTTTAGTTGCGCTGTCATTGCTGCCTTGATGTCTTGAATCAACTCAAAATACTTACCTTTCATGGTCATTTTGACTTTGCAGAAGAACCAGAAGTGACGTGATTCTAGATCTGGTGAATAAGGTGGATGAGGACACACAGTAGTGTTTTTACTTAACAGAAATTGCCATACACATTTTTAATCAATTCAAGACACTGAAGCACAGCCATGAAAAGACACTCACAAAAGAGGACTCCTAGAACTGCTTCAGAAAGTGGCAAGAAAGATGGGATAAGTGTGTTTGAAGTGAGGGAAGTACTTTGTGGAAGATTAACAGCAATGTGTCTTTTATGGTAATAATTTTTTAATGTAAATATTCACCATATTTTTTATCATGCTTTGTATTTAGAGGTTGAAACCAAAGTACCCATCCCCATCACAGTGACCTTGGGTAAATCCTGAATATCACATTTTTTGTCTGTAAAATGGGAACAACCATATGACCTTTCAGGGCCAGGAGGATGAAATGAGATGAACACAAGGAACAGCTTTACACTGGAGTGTGGTATAATAATTGCTCAAAACAGGTTTCCTCCTGAGTTCAACTCCCGGTACCCGTATAAAAAGGAAAAAAGGGCCGGTGATATCGCTCAGCGGCACAAGCATCTGCTGGCAAACGCGAGGTCCTGAGTTCAACCCCCGGTACCCACATAAAAAAAAATAAACAGGTTTCCTGGCCCATATATACAATTTTTTGTCATGTAGGTAGGGACAGGGAACCTGACCTGATCTCTTTTTAATTCTCAGGCCTTCCACACATTCAACATCTCCCTCTTTCAACATCAGATGGGCCTGTACTACAATGCCAGGGTTGACATGAGAGGCAGGAAGGCCAAAGCAGTTCATTTTCCCAAAGGTAAAGTGTCAAGAACAGACAGAGTTGGAGGAATGGAGGCCTGACCCACCTCTGTCCACATTGCCCCCCCCCAGAGTATGTGGCAGCGCTGTCATGAATCTACTACCCACATACCAACATACATACCACCCACATATCCCAAAACACTATGTTGTTTAGTGTTGTGTGCTTTTTAAATCTGTATAAATTAAACTTTATAAATTCACTCATCCTTAGGCATTCCTATATATTCCTACAGGACTTGCATTTTGCACTCAATATTATATTTCTGAGATTCACTCATGCTAATACACAAGGTTTTAATTTATTTACCTTCATGACTCTATAATAGTCTGTCATGTAATTAGACCATAATTTATCCCTTTGTGATATTTCCAGGTTTTTCCACGACAAACAGTGCTACGATGAACATTCTTGTGCAGTGCACATGTTCAAAAGAAGAACGCTCTTGTGTCTTCTGGGCTTTACTCTATTTTGACTTTTGATTATAGTTTCAAGTCATTTTTCCTTGGTTTGTTCCAGCTTACACTCTGTTCCCCCAATTCTTGGCAGAAATGTTGAAAATGTTATTCCTGTAAGTAGAGGTTGCTGGAGTTTCAGAATGCTGCCTCAATTGGTTCCCACACATGCCACCTAGAAGTCAAATTTTCCACCAGGGAATAGAGAAGTTGTGCCCTCTCCATAATTTCTGACAGTTTTTTGTCAGATGGTTTTGTGGCCCCAGGCTTTGGGGATAAAATCTCCCCAGGATTAGCCTGTGCTATTCTGCCCATGAACAGAATCCTATGTAGCAGCTGTTTTTCACATGAGGACAGTAGAAGCTGGCCTCGGATTTTGTTTCCAATTTATCTTTTATCGAACAGGCTCTTTTCACTAGATTGTGATGATTTTGAAGATGTGGACCACACTTTTCCCCCTCATTGGTATCTTTAATGCTTAGTGTAATGCCTCTGTATCATAAATGCACAATTAAACTTCATGCAATGGAATTAAGAGGTCATCACTTCAGCAGACAATGCTGTGTTGCCAAAATCTGCCTCTTCCTCCTTCTCAGTGCAAAGCTAAACTATATTTCCTAGTTTCCTTTGCAATGCATTCCGGTCATGTGACTGCATGCTGGCCAATCAAATGTGAGCAGAGGGATATTTGCTATGTCCAGTCCTGGCTCCTCAACACCTCCCCCAGGAACCTCCATGCTCTCTTTCCCTGTCAGCTGGGTGTTCTTTCATCTCCTCCATCACCCAGGTTCACATCAGGAATGATGGCAATGGCACTTTTTATTTTTATTTATTGATTTTTTGATTTTTTGGTTTTTTGAGACAGGGTCTCTCTATGTAGTTCAGATGGACCTTAAACTCACTATGTAGCCTAGGCTGGCCTCAAACTCACAGTGATCCTCCTGCCTCTGCCTCCCGAATGCTGGGATACCCGGCAATGGCATCTTCTTAAATCAACCAAACAAACAAGACTTTTGAGAGCTTCCTTGTTCATGTTTAATGGATTTGGGAGAATAGGTGAGCACATTTGTGGTTCTGGCCACTGGGTGACTTGCTGCTCAGTTGCATATGCTAGCTGGCAGGCTGCTTCCAATGAAACTGTTGTATTTCTAATATTATGCCATTGATACCCATGCATCCCTGAGTGTACACAGCATTGGTTAAAGGCAAGGAGCATGACAATCAGTGATGTAATGAGATGTGTTGATTATTGCAGCCTACAATTACCACAAACCATAGTGGACTAAAACAAAACTTATCATTTTGCATTATTTTTGTGGATCATGCATTTGGGCATGGCTTGAATTCTGACTCAAGGTACCTCATAGGCCGTAATCAAGATGTCAGCCAGTGGTATGGTCCCTCAAAGGCCTATCAAGGGGAAGGATTCACTTCTAAGCTTACCCCGTGCTTGTTGGCAGGGCTCAGCTCCTCACCAAATGTTGAACTCAGGACCTCAATTACTCACCGGATGTTGGACTTAAGGTCTCAGCTCCTCACCAGATGTTGGATGTAGAACCTCAGTTCCTCCCCGGATGTTGGCTGGATGCTGCCCTGGAGGGTGATTTCAACAAGGCAGCTAGCCTTATCAATCTCAGCAGGTGAGGAAAAAGAGAAAGAAACAGGGCAAATGGAGGTCAGTCTTTGATAACTAAATCCTGAGAGTGATATCCCATCTCTTTCATCATTAGAAGCAAGTCACTAAATCCAGCCCACAATAAGGGAAGGGAGACCATCTTAGAAGCTGCCTTCTACACAAGTAGCTTAAAAATGATGTTCTGCTACTTCACACCTAGATTTTCTGAGCCTAATCTCTAAATTCCATTTATCTGGTCAAAACTCTTAGCTTTTCAAGCTAACTGCAGTATTTCAGAAGCCAGTGCTAAAGGAAGAAAACCATGAGAATTCTACCCAGTTTGCTACTTCCATTACTGGAAATGAAGCTATCCCCTCTTGCAATGGAATACTTTGGAGAAATAATGGCTAGTGGCTTAAATCTCTTGATGCCAACACTTAGAAATATAACTCAAAATTCCCACCAATTAACCAGTTGATTTTTAAATCCAGGAATTTTAAGCACAGGTAATACAGTTAGGTTTTACCTATTGTCTATGCTAATACGTAAGTAAATATCCATCTGTACTTTAAAATTGTGTTTCCCAACCAAATGTTACAAGCTATGTGATTTTTAATATACTTATTGATAAGTCATGCTTTTCTTACATAATTAATTAAAAGTAAACAGCATGCATCAAAGATTAGATGGAAAATGTCTTTAAATTCTTTGATTTTTTTATAACAGGTAACATGCAAAAATGACAAAAATTTGTTTTAAAAAAAAAATTTTCATACAGGACAGGAAAAGGTAAGAAATTGTCCCCAGCAGGAGCCTCAGGTACAGACTTTTGGGAAGCACCTCTCTGCCTTGCACACTGTCCTCCCCTCTCCAATTCAAGTAACCATGGATCCATCAGTGGGTGGAAAAGACCCACCCTAATCTGTCTCCATAGTCTTGTGAGCAGCACGGATTTGGAAAAACCAGTCCCCAGTGAGCTCGGGCATTTTAATGAGCCATGACTGGCTGGAGTGATGACTCTTCCAGCCATGTCAAATGCTGCCCCAGCTGGCCCAGAGTGGGAGAAACCACCTCTGCCCCGGAACACAGCCTGGGTCCAAATACAATCTCCTGAGACCTAAATACCCTGCTCTACTGTCCAGCTACTGTGGGCACCAGGAGAAACACAGGCTGTGTGGAGAGCAAAGGCTGCCAGCACCCCAGCCAGTTGGAGTAGGGTGGAGGAACCACAGCTGAGGCAGGAAACAGATAGAGAGGGAGGGAGTCAAGAAGCAAGAGCCAAGGGCCGGTGAGACGGCTCAGCGGCTTAAGCGCCTGCCTTGCAAGCGCGAAGGCCCGAGTTCGACTCCCGGATCCCACATACGAAAAAGGGGCCGGTGATATCGCTCAGTGGCACGGGTGCCTGTTGGCGCGCGAGGTCCTGAGGTCGTCCCCCCGGTACCCACAAAAAAAAAAAAAAAAAAAAAAAAAAAAAAAGAAGCAAGAGCCAAAGGCAAACCCAACTGGCCCAGCAAACTTGCAACGACATTCAGAAGTGCAAAATCATTCTGAGTTCCAGAAGGAACATCTTTAATGTTAAAATGGCTTTTGCCAAAATCCAATGTGGTAAACTTATTTTTCCTTTGGCTCATTAAAAAAAAATAATAATAAGTTCACTCTAGTCTTGCAAATAAATAGTCCTAGGTGTGTTTGTCTGTCTGTCCGATTTGTAACTAATTATCATACTTACAGCTGTTTTGTTTGAGCTCAACAGTTTTTTCCTCTTTTTTTTTTTTTTTTTTTTTTTGGCCTTTTTGGATTTTTTAAAACATTTGCCTATAACTTATCTGGTTTACAGATGTCATTAGAACTAAGGACATGCTTCCACCCAGGTTGCCACCCGAACAAAATGATGTCAAGACTGGTTTTACAAATGTAATACCTATTGTATGTGCACAATAACTTGAGAATCTTTCATTGGTTAAAAATAAAGTATAAATTGTTATTCTCTGGTTCTCAAAAGTCATCAAAAAATTGTTAAGATGGTTAAATAGAGATCCCTTAAGGTGGGGGAGCGGTGCTACAGGTCTACCCTTGGTGAATAAAGGAGCAGCTGCCTGGAAAAATCTTATTCCAGCCTTTGTTCATTAAGGGAGCCCCAGTGGTTCCCATAGCCTTATGGGAGACACCCCAATAAACATTGTTAAAGATATTATTGTGATATGTTTACATTGGTCATGGTCAAAAGGTTAAGTTTTTTATAAGACTATAAGGTTTTCTCATCAAAAGTTGTTCTTGGTACAAAACCAAATTAAAAACAAACTTTTCATTAAAAAAAATAACAATGTGTGCGTCTATGAAAAGAAATACAATCCAAGTGTGGTAGCAGGCACTTATAGTCCCAGCTACTAGGGAGGCTGAGGCAGGAGGATGGCTTGAGCCCAGGAGTTCTAATCCAGCCTGGCAACATAGCAAGATGCCATTTCAACAAGGGAAGGAAGGAAGAAGGGAGGGAGGGGGGAAGGATGGAGGGAGAGGAGAGGAAAGGAGAGGATAAGAGAGGAGAGGAAAGGAAGAAAGAGATAGGAAGGGAGGGAAGGGGAGGACAGGGGAGGAGAGGGGAGGGGTGCGGAGGGGAGTTGAGAGGGGAAACATGACCCTCCCAGAGTCTATAAGCACCTACCCAGACGCTGGCCTAGTCTCTCCCTGTGAGTCACTTGCTCTTGCTTTCTATTGGCACATATTTCCTGGCTACAGGGTATCCGGGGACCTGAGAAACAGTCCTTTCCCTCACACCGCTGACAGGCCAGGATGCAAGTCGTTAGGGCACCATCTGGAGTGTGGCTCAACACCATACTACCAAAGTGTATTGTAGGGAATGCCAGGCCCCATGAGGGCAGGGTTATCAGGGTGAGAATTCACAACAGTGGCCTTTACAATGTAGCTTCAAGGTAGGCCAGAGAAAGTGGGAGGGAGTTTGAGGTGCAGAGTTACTGGGTATGGAAAGGCAAGAGAAGGTAGAATCATCAACGCCTGGCTGTGCTCAAAGCAGTGTGCATGTATTATCTCATCCTCAACAGCCCTGTGCAGGTGCCACCACCACCCTCACTTTACAAATGAAGAAAATGAGGCACAGGAGGCTATTAGCTTCCCCATGATCCCCCAACTAGAAACTGCTGGAAGTATTCCAAGTGGCGGGAGCATATTGGAAGGATAGGGGTTGCAGGGGTGTAGCGGGAAGGGTGGAAATGGTGGTCAAGAAACATAAAAGCAAGCAGCAGCCAGATTGTGAAGGTCCACACATATCATGTGAGGAATCTGCAACCCTTCAAACAAGCCCTGGAGGGGTTCAGGGAGGTGACCCCAGAGTTGACAGGAGCTCCAGAAAACTCACAATGTGTGGGTTGTGGAAGATGAATTGAATTCAAGCAAGGTCAGAGGTGGGAGTCCAACCATCCTGTGAGAGAGGATCAGGACCTGGACTACAAGAGAGTAGCAATGAACGTAACAGGGGCCAGGGTCATTCCAGGGGCCTTTAGCAAGATGAGCGAGCCAGCTATGACTAGCTGGAGGAAGGGGAGAGGTGGAGCAAGAAGGGGCAGGGCAGGGCAGGGCAGGGAGCCCAACTTCCAGGCCCCTGGGTTGGGCTCCATGAAGATGGTTGGGCCACCAGAAGGATTCTGAGATCCCAGAATAACAACAATGGGGCCTGGCTCCGTTCCTCAGCTATTTATTGGCACCAGACTTGACGATTAGAAGAATACATCTGCCTGAGAGCTGACTCTGAAAGCGTGACCAAAATGTTTCCAGAGACAGGCACCCTTCCTTCACTCAAGGCTTGGAGAGCTCCGTGTCCCCAGGTCCTCCTGGTCGGAGTTTCAGGACACTCCCTTTTGAGCAGCATCTTTCTCAGTCATCCCAGGGGAGACGTAAGACCCTCAGTCCCAGTGAAAAATAAGCAATGCACCCTGCTGCCTCCAGACTTTCCCAAGTTCACTCAACATTTGGGTTTAAAGGAACTTAAATTCCTTTTTAAACCCAAATCAGATTTGGCCCCAGGCATATTTTCCCAACACTTTAAAACCATGTGTGGGTTTTAAGTGAAATTTAATCTGTATGTTTCTGATTCTTTTACACTTAACTCATTCACATAGTGAGAGGAAATGGCTACTTGACATCCAGACAACCTTTCCTGGACATTTGGTGACATTTTTCAGCCTCCTTCTCTTTTCTCTTAGACATAGGAAGAGACAAACTGCCAAATATAAACAAACTCCCTCCAAGATGGTTGAATCTGATTTTATATTTCTTTTAGGATGGAGGTAAGAGGAGGAAAAAAAAAAAAAACAAGGATGGAGAAGGAGGAGAAAGCCTAATGAAGAAAGGAACACAGAAACTGAGAATGTGATGAGAGAAAAACGTGATTGATGCCTGCCAAACCAATACCCTCACTGGCTTTAGCTTACGCCTCTCCTCAAAAAATGCGTTTTCTAGGTTGATAAACTCACTCAGAGATGTCAAGAAAACAGATTTACTGTACTGAGGGATGGACTACTTTTTTCTGGATATTTCCAAAATTTTTATTTGTAAATCACTTAAATGTCCTGGATCAATCAGTGCTTTTCATGTTTTTGACCGTATAGGTTCTTACAAGGAAGAGGTCAGTTGAGGTATAAACTATTTAAGATTAAATTATTTGAGGGGAGGTTTTCTCCTACTTCTTGGTAAAGAAAGCTTAGATGTCAACCCAGAAACAGTCATTTTTTTACGACTGCTGACACATCTGGGGTTATGAATGCTGTCTGCATTCTTGCCCCTCCTTCTCCAACCTTCAGAGCTTGCTTTTGGAGTTATGCCTGTATTCTCTTTTCGGGACCAAGCTGGCCTCGTCTCTGTTCTCTGCTGAGCCACTGCCAGAGCCCATACAGGAGCAGTTAGTTTGGAAAGAGTTTTGAGAGGTGAGGGATCAAAGCAGATGAGCAGGAGCTCCAGGAGGCCTCTGCAAATGACCAAACTTGGGGAGAAACGCGCACTCCCAAGGGGACAGTGCTGTGGTAACTTTTGCATCCAGACACCAGGACTACATGTCCGTTTGTCACACCTCCAGCCTCTCCCTAATGGAGGGCATCTCTAACTGACCCCAGTGGGTCAGGGACTGCTAAACCCGTCCTGGGTAAGGGAGCTCATGCAGAACTCGCCTGGGCTATTTGCAGAGAACAATCACCAATTAATGTGGGCTGATTAAGTCACTGTCCTCTGACAAATGTACCCAAAAGAGGACACAATGAACCAGCTGGAGCCACTGTCAACAGCACCTCAGTCCCACACACAGCACGAGGCAGAAAGGTCTTAGGGCAGGAAGTGTCCAAAGTGATGCGCTGTGCCACCTCATGCTCCTTCTTGCACATCTTGTCCCTTCCTCAAGAGAGTAAGGTTGCAGACTGTGACGGACAGCTGTCACCAGTCTTAATGAAGCATTTCTCATCCTTTTTCTCCCTCCCTCCCGTCCCTTGCTAAGCAAAGGTCTCTGATGTGGCAGGCAGCTTTTTCACACCAAGAAACCACTGTCATCATGTTTGTGCATGTTTGTTTGTCTAGGGTGTTTGCTTATTAACTTGTTCCCAACACTTAAAAGCATAAAACAGGAAGTATAAAGAAAAAACACCAGAACCAAAGAAATACAAATTGGCTTGGGAAGTAGGGGCTTCCAGTTCAAAATGGCAGCCTGAGATCCATCCATCCGTCATTTTCTGTTTCTCCCAAGATCCTCAGAAATAAAACTACAAAAGGATGAAAAGAGATATGCCTACATAGTAATGGTATCACCTGGGCGCTCCAATGAGCCAGAACTGAATCCACATCGAGTACAGTCCTAAAGCCTGTTAGCCTTCCACCAGGCAACGTGCTTACTATGCAGGAGAGGAAAAACTAATTGGCCCAAATAAGGATAAATCCTATAAACATGTTCAACATGGTTTTAGGATAAAAATTATGCCTATCCAGGCATCTGTACTAATGACTCACAGGGCACAGTTGCTTCTGGTGCCAACCCAATCCATAGGCAATATAGCCTTTTTTTTTTTTTTCCTGGCAGTGATGGAGCCCACCATCTCCATGAAAATTTAAACAGGTTTTATTGTGTTCAATCACATGTGAGGCATAAATTCCACAAAGAAACCTAAAGTCAAGTCACTACCGAGCGTTTTTCCTGAGAGGTCCAGCAATCAGAATTTTCTCTGGAGAAGCTGAAAGAGGCAGTTTATTAACATCTAGGAAAACAACCCCAAACAAACCATACTGCTGGAGAGGAGTGGTAGAAATCAAAGGTCAATTACAAAACATTCCACATAATTAGCTTCATCTTCAGGCTGCCTAGAGTGACCCAAATTCCTCAGCTATAAGATTGAGTTTTCTCATCCCTAAATGGCAATAACATTACCCACCCCACAGAGCTATTGCGAGTCCAAGTATATAATGAACACAATGGCTTAGAAAAAGATCTGCCATATTGGAAATATTCTAAAGTAGTTCTTATTATTATTCTTACTAAAAATATTTTCACGGGCCAGTGAGATAGCTCAGTGGCATAAGCGCCTGTCTAGCAAGTGCGAGGTCCTGAGTTCGACTCCCGACATCCACATAAAGGAAAAAAAGGGCCGGTGATATTGCTCAGCAGCAGAAGCGCCTGCTGGCAAGTGAGAGGTCCTGAGTTCAACTCCCAGTACTCACATAAAAAAATATATATATTTTTTCACATTTTCATTTTCAATTATAATAAATAATAATTATTAAAGAATTATGTTTGTTTGTGGCTCTGTGCTCTCATGTTGTCCCCCTTCACCCTTCTCTAGCCAGGATCCAGGTCCAAGCTCTGCCAGAACTAGTTTTCATCCTAGGTATTTTTAGATCCTGGCTGAGTGGTTTCTCTCCTTTTTCAAAAGGGTTGGATGACAGTGTGCCACTAAGAATAGCAGTTTTCCAGTTTAATCAAGTTTCCAGGCTTCATGGCCTCACTGGTCCTCAGGGAAGTCAATTGACCACGTTCACCTATATACACTGAGTTGGCCGTGAAGATGCTGGTGGACCTGCTGCCCTCCCCATCACCCATACCCTGCTCCTTGTTGGCTTTCAGGACACCCAGAGAAGGTGTAGAAAGATCCACTCTCTCAGGAGAGACAGAGACACACGGAGAGAAAAGGGGAATGAAAGAAGTTGTCTTCTCCTCTGCATTTCTGTAGAACTTTCCATAAACCATTATCATAGGACTTATCACATGATTTCCTAATTTTCTGTCTTCTCTGTTGGCTAATTATGTTCATGCCCCACCACCCAGCTCCTAGCACAAGGTAGAAAACATTTTGCCACTCTCTCCTCCTATGTCTATGGCAGACATAACTAATCAATCATGACTTTCTTTTCCACTGAGTCTAAGCATGAATTCAGTATACTTTCTAACACAGTGAAACTGACAACTGGAGTTAGCAAGCAGGATGGAGCCTAATTGCCATCAGTCTCAGCATAGTGCCTGGAGCCAGGCAGATGCACCATAAAGTTTTGTTGATTAAATAGGTGGAGTAGATATTGTTAGGTTTCTGGAAATAACAATAGTAAATTAACAAAGAAATACAAATGCCCACACTATGAAAACCAGGACAGATATATAAACAAACAACTGGCAAATTTAGCACAGACCCAAAATATTTTCATGGAATTCACCCAAACTATCTCAATCACAATGATGTAAATGCAGTAGATTGCACATGTTGCTAAAACCAATTAGACTTGATTGACTGTAGTGAGTCACGACCTCGTGATAGCCATTATGTCAATATATGTTGGCAAGGAGTAGCTATACTGTAATATTGGCATTCATGTTCTCACTAGGATCTTATGGTTCACAAATAGGGATAGGTAAAAGCATTAAAACATTACTGAAAGTTTTCTACTCATTTTCAAATAAATAGGCAACAACATCTTTTGAGAAGAGCCATAAGAGTACATCAAGTTAATACTGACCAAGTCAATTTGTTTTAATCTATGAAGTAGTAAAGCCACTGAAAATGTACTGATATAGTTCTCATATTTGGTAAGACAATTAATATGGATGGAATGTCCCTTCTCAAAATAGTTGGATACTGGGACTAGAAGTATTTTAGATTTTGGATTTTTTTCAGATTTGGGGATATTTGCATATGCCTGCATAATGAGATCTTGACGATAGGATCCAAGACTAAACACAATTCATAAATGCATTTATGTTTCATATGCACATGGCTAAAGGTAATTTTACATAGCATTATAAATAATTTTGTGTATGAAACAAAGTTTCTGGTGTGGAATTTTCTACTGTGGCACTATGTCAGCGCTCAAAATTTTTAGATTTTGGAGCAATTCAGATTTTAGATTTTCATATTGCACAATAGGTAAAAATCTTAATTTTAAAAAAATTTCATGGCTCTGAGACAGGAGTTTTTTGTTTTTGTTTTTTAAGTCCCAGAAACCTTCTATTCCCATTCATTCCTTTCTGCATTTCTGAGGTAGGAAGTAAAGCAAGAACAAGTAAGCAACAGAAAGCCTCTGGGCAAAGAATGGAGAAACCAGATGGGGCAAGGTTGACTGTGTCAAAATATCAGAAAAACAATAGAGAGAGGTCAACCTGACCCCCAAGACTCTTAGGCATGCACAAACCCAGGAGTACATGACCCTGGCCATAGTACAACCTCATTTGAACTGTGATTTTGACCCACCCCACTTGGATCAGGTACCCCACTGATCCAAGACTCCTAGCAATCCCCAGTTACAGACCCTCCCCAAATCCCAGAACTTTAGAGAGACCCAGTACATGCCCCTATGGAGGCTGTGAGCTCTTCTTGGCCAACTCACACCTGTGTAGTGTGCTTTCACTTCTTTTGCTTTCAGTAAATGTTGTTCTTGTTACCGTTTTTACATGTCCTGCTCAGTGCTTTGTTGAGGATACCAAGAACCTGGAAACAACTCTCCAGAGACCCCACCCAATAACACTTCCATAGGCTGCTCAGCCACTAGGGAGCATCATATTGCAGTGATCTAGCCCCAAATTCATCTTCTACATATTAGAATATAAACATCTGGAAAGATTTTTAAACTACTCATGTTCATGCACACTCTCTGAAATTCAATTCTGTTCATCTGAGAGGACACATGTTGGTACTTTTAATAGATCCCCAGATCTGAGAACCACAGATCTAACCTGTATAATCATGCCCTAAGATCTGCCAAAGGCAAGACCCTAGAAAGCAGGTCTCAGCTGGAATGTCAGCTGCAAATCTGAGTTTCTCTAAGGCTGCACTGTCCCGTACAGTAGCTACTAGCCCTGTGTGGCATTTGAGAGCTTGAGATTCAGCCAGTGCCTTTAAGGAGCTGAATTTTTATCTTATCATATTGTAAAAATTTAGGCTTAAAACCATTATTAATCAACTTCTGCATTGTTGAGACACTGTACCTGGCACCCACAATGTAAGAGAGAAGAGGCTTAATTTTGTTTGTGGTTTTGGAGGATTCAGCCCATAGTAGACTGACTTCAAGGCAGGAACATTAGGGCAGAAGGGCATAGTGGAGCAAAGCTGCTTCATTCATGAGGCTGGGGAGAAGAGCTGGGCAACAGTGCCAGAGAAGAGTGGGTGAGGGACGACATAGAGTCCCCAAGGCCACACCTCCATGATCTACCCAGACACAGCCAAAGTGTGCTCTACGAATCTGTTAAGCATTTCTTAATCCAGTGAAGTTGATATATCAGGATTGACAATCACAAAGATGAATGATTTCGATATTAGAAAACTTTTAGGTGTGTTTGAAAACAAACCTAGGTATCTCAATCTACTTTTCCAATCATAAATTTTGTGACCTTTAAATACAGAACCAGTATATCTGGTAAAATTTTTTGTCTGAATTGAAATGAACCATAGGTATATAACATAGAGTGGATTTCAAAGACTTGATACCATAGCAAAGTAAATATCTCTACAATAATTTTATACTGATTCCATGTTGAAAGGTTAATATTTTTGATATATTGGGTTAAATGAAATTATATTATCAAAATTAATTTTAGCTGTTCCTGATTAGTTTTTTAACTCATTGACTAGGAATTTTAAAATTACATATGTGGCCAGAATTATCTTTCTATTGGCCAGTGATCATTAAGAGATTTGGGTATCAAAAAGAACATTGAAGTATAATATCTTAAAAGGCAAATAACCAGTTCCTAACTTCAGTTTTGCATGAATCTAGAATTTTCTTGAGGCACTCGGTGACCTGGATCTGAGTTGGATCTCGTACTAGCATGGAACAAGGTGTCCTTTTATCAGAAAGTCAGGCTCAGCCTGGACTGGGTGCTGCTCTGTGGAGTGTGGAAGTCTTGGCTCTTGGGTCCTCACCCAGATTTACAGGGAGGTCCACACACAGGCCTCAGAGTCAGAAAGTAGTTTTTAGCAAGTCTGTTTAGTGAGGAGTAAACACAGTACACTCTACATAAGGCTTTTATATGTAAAGAGAGTATATCCTCAAGAAGGAAAGGCAGACAGTACCCAGAGATGGCATCTGCAGTGAGTTCTAGGGTTCATTTTTCCTTTGTCTTCCTAGATTTTGAGGAGTGGTCAGGGGTAGTGACTGATGGCCTTCTTTCCAATCAACTGTGAGTCTCTACAGCACATCAGGAAAGGGTGTTTTTGAACTTACATGGATTTGGTCAGAACCAGCATGGCAGCCAAAACCCATGTGGGGGGATTCAAAACCACAATGCAAATGCAAATGCACATCAGTGAGGCCTACTTGGGTCACCACGGTCACCACAGTTTAACATGGGGCTTGTATCCCAAGGTGTGACTGTGGGATCAAAAGGTGTCAGACTGGGTCAGAGGGAGAACTTACAAGGGGACATGATGTGTTCTTCTCAGGAAGCCTGGGCACTGCGAGGTCAGGAAATCTAGACCACAGCCATTCTTAGAATTTTCTCTAGGGCTCTGCTGCCAGTGCTCCAGTTCCGACTCATTTCTGCCTGACCACCCACCCACTCTACCAGTCCCACCTGGGAATGGTCAAACCAGGATGTGTCCCCTGCAAAAATCAAACGTTAGAAGACACCAAAGCCCAGATACCACAAGCTTTCAGAGTCACTTGTCACTCGAAGTGCCCAGTTTATTATTATACTTCTTTTACAGGTGAACAAACTGGGGTTCCCAACACCACATGAATCATATCTTGAGACAAGAAGACCAAAACAAAGATCTTCCAAACTCAAGTTTTCATTTCTTTCCACTTCAGCACAAACCCTTCTTTTCTGAAAAAGTTTTATTGGTTGGAAGTTCATTGCGTGTGAATGTTCCCCTGACTACTAGCCTCTTCCCAGAACACTCTACAGTTCTGTGCAGGTTAGCAGTTAAGAGTCAGAGGTACAGCTCAGGGCCGGGGATATAGCTCAGCAGCACAGCGCCTGCTTGGCAAGTGCGAGGTCGTGAGTTCGATTCCCAGTACAAAAAAAAAAAAAAAAAGAGTCAGAAAACTCTAACAGAGTTCCCCTCTGCGACACTGGAGACGCACATCTCAGCCGGAGCCTGTGCACTTCAGTTTGGGGGACTCGTGTATAACATGGGGGGCCTCTCGCTCTACATTTACTCAGGGCTCACTTAAAGTGCAGCCTTGAGAAATTCTTGGGGGGGTGCTGTTTCTAGCTGCTGAGATCTGCTAGCATCATCATTTGTTTGTTGGAGTCCAATAAAAATAAGCCCAGAAAGCAACATTCTGGACATCGCTAACAAAGCTGTGTCAGAAGGGAAAATTAAATGTGATGGGGTGTGTAACCCATCCATCTGCAGCAGGTCTTTGCCAAGCTCCCCCAGGGAGCCCATCTCTGCCCTAAACCCTTGGGACCCATCATCCATGTGATGTCTAGTTTCGTGCTCTCAAAGAGCTTCTCAGAAACTTCCTGTGAACAGATTGCAAAGGCAGCTAACAGGGAGGGAAACTCTGGGTCCAGACCATCGGAATTCAGGTCCTGTCATGCTTTGGGGCCATGGTCAGATTGAGTGTCTGCCGTGAGCCCCAAGCTCAAGTCTGAAGCCCCAGGAACAGGAAGGAGGTTGAGGAAATGCTCAAGGAGGCTGCGGGGCAACTGTCAGGAAGAGAAAGTGTCAGACTGCTGCCCTAGACCTCTCTTGCTTCCTCCAGCTTTGCCCCACCCCCAATGCCAGGCCTTAGCTGCATCTGGGGCTGCCTGATCTGTACCTGTGAATTTCTCACTCAGGTCACTAAGGGACTTTCTACATCTCCTTCAATGCTAGGATTTACCAAAAGGCAAAGACTGCCTTTGTAGCACAAATGAAGATACTTTTCCAACATAGTACTGGTCCCAGGGGAACCGCACACAATGTGTGTGTGCAAGTGAGAAGCCATGTAAGTATGTGTGTGTGTGTGTGTGTGTGTGTGTCCTTATTGCTCTTGAGAGCCTTAGAGAGTTTTTTGGGGAAGGCTGTTTGTTTGTTTGTTTATTTGTAGGTATTGCAGGTTGAATCCAGGGCCTTTGCACTGAGCTACATCCCCAGCCCTTTTTAATTTTTTATTTTCGACACGGAGTCTCTCTAACTTGCTAAATTGCCCAGACTGGACTTGAACTCACAGTCTTCCTGCCTCAGCCTCCCAGAGTGCTGGAATTAGAGGTGTGCATCCCCGTGTGTGGCCTAGAGCCTATGCAAGGATATCCAAGGAGTTAAAACCTGTTTCCTCACAGGACAGGGGCATGCACGTTAATTAACTTACAACTTGCCAAACGCTGTGCTAGGGTGATGTACTGTGTAAAAACATTTTCTCTCTCTCTTTTTTTTTTTTATCAATTAAGTTTATTGGTACATTTTAGGTATACATAATGATCACATTCATTATAGGGAATTTGTACCTGTATGTGATATAACTTGATTCTCTTTTTTTCCCCCATTCCCCTACTCTCTCTTCAACCCCTTGAAAAAGAAAATCCTTCAGTAAGTATTAGGGATTGTATTTTTTAACTAAATTCTGATGATCAGTTGAAAAGAGTAGCAAATTATGAAAAAAAAGGAATGGAAATGTGGGAAGGGAATTCACATTTTACATTTGAAAGACAGTTTAGGCATAAAATTGAGAGCAGGTCTGCAAGAAAGGGCCCCTTCCAGGAGCAGAGGGAGCTGGGGCCTTTTCCCTAAATCTGCTCTGCTGGGCTCCTACAGCATCCTGCCTGTGGCACTGCTCTGATGGCCCCAGCCTCAAGCACAGAGGCAAAGCTTGCTCCACTGAGGTCCTGAGAGCCATGGGCCTGCACGGTGGAACAGAGAATCAATATGGCTCAGCAGCAGAGCTGCCAAAAACAACAGCCTTAGATGTAGCAGCTGATGCTGTCTGCATGGGCCAACAGGAGAGAGGAGAAGGACCGCACTGGTTTCCTATGGCTGCTGTATTGCGAGTTTTGTGAATGAAAACCCAAGGTTTTTCTCATAGTTATGGAAATCAGATATTACCAGGGCTGTGTTCCTTCTGGATGATCCGGAAGAAAATCTGTTCCTTTGCTTTTCAGATTTTTAGCGGATGCCGACTTCCCTCGGCTTGTGTCCCCTCCCTCCATTTTCAAAGCCAGGAGCATAGCATCTTCCTCTCTCTCTCTTCCTCCATCCCTCCCTGTCCCAGTTGTCATATCACTCTTATGTTCTTATAAAGACCTTTGTGGTGACATTAGGCATATCCCTAAATAAACTGGCATAATCTCCCCATTTTGAGGTCTATAATTTAACCCCATAGGCGAACTCCCTTTTACCATATGAAAAGTATTGTAGTCATAGTTTCCACAATTTAGAATATGTACACCCAGGTGGTGGGGACATTATTCAGCCTACCACAGTGAATGTATCTTAGGCTATAATTACGAAGGTGTTACGCTCAGAAAGAAAGTGCTGAGTCTGCTCCTTTCTGGCTGGGGTCTGTGTTCCCTTCTAGGACTTCATATTAAAAGAGAGATAGGGGCCAGTGAGATGGCTCAGTGGCATAAGCGCCTGCCTGGCAAGCACGAGGTCCTGAGTTCGACTCCCGGTACCCACGTACGAAAAAAGGGCTGGTGATATCGCTCAGCGGCACGGGCGCCTGCTGGCACGTGAGGTCCTGAGGTCAACCCCTGGTAACCACAAAAAAAAAGAAAAAAGAGATATAAACTGCCTGGCACACTGAGAATGCAAGTATTATTTCATGTGATATTAAATATTTAGAAAGAAGCCGGGCGTGGTGGCACATGCCTGTAATCCCAGCACTCAGGAGGCTGAGACAGGAAGATCACTGTGAGTTCGAGGCCAGCCTGGGCTACAGAGTGAGTTCAAGGCCAGCCTAAACTCCACAGCAAGACTCTTTCTCAGAAAAACATAGATATAGATATAGATATAGATATAGATATAGATATAGATATAGATATAAATTGGAAAGAATGTGAGGAAACAGATCCTTTTACACCTACCTGGAAACACTGTAAATTGTTATACAATGTTTTGGAGGGCCACCCGGGAGCACACACCAAAATGTTTTCAGATATTCATTCCTATTGATCCAGAAATTTTGCTTCTGCAAATTTATCTCAGGGAGTCATAAACACGTACACAGATTTACTGCATCCACAAAGGAGTCATCAAAATACTTTCAAAGGAATAGGAAAAATATAAATTGGGGGGGAACTAATTTTCTCTTCCTCAAGGTCCACATGAACTATGGTACGTTTGTTTTCAATATATGTAGAAGCCGTTTGGCCATTAATCAAATGCTGTAGCGGACTCGCTGACAATATGAAAAGAGGTTTTCAACATGCCAAGTAACGGCACAGCAGGGGGCAATCAGTATGCACAGTATGCTTCGTATTTGTGAGATCTGATCGTCTAACAGCCTGCATCCCTCCTTTAACGGGGACACATTTGACTAGGACACCTGGAAGATGGTTTGCTGGCAAGGGCGTGGAGAGGGAAAAACAAGGACAGCCAGGAGCCCGGGGCCAGCAGCAGAGCGCCCAGGACAGAAGCCTTACTGGCTTTGGAGGAAGGGAGCAGGGAGCTGGGTAGGAGCCCAGAGTGGGGAAGGGACCACAGGATACCCCAGCCCCAGGGCAGCGTCCCCAGGAGGAACCACAAATAAACACATCCTGACCACAGCCTTAGTCAGACCTGTGCCCTGGGCACTCTGCTGCCCAAACCCATCAGGAAGCCAGGGCACCAAGGACCCTGCTGCAGACCACCTCCCAGGCAGAGGGGAGGAAGAAGAGGGCAAAGGCCCTGCACAGCCACGCATGCGCCATCTATGTGCCTGAAAGGCACAGCCTAGCAACAGAAGTCATCTCCTGGCAGCTCGCTTCCTAATAAATTTTCATTTTCTTCTTTCTTTCTGGAAGACTTTACAGTGGACACACGGTACTTGAGGAATCACAGATGGAAGCAATCTAAATGAAGACCAAGACGTTCACAGCCCACCCAGAGTATGCTTATGGTGGGGCAGCAAGGGAACCCAAGGAAGTTCTGCCAAGGAGAGACTGGGCTGCCTTCTGGGTGTGAGAGAGAGGGTCAGCTCTGTTCAACAACCCAGAAGCCTGGCCTATGGAGGAGGGATTCCACTTGGCCTGCAGTCAGCCAGGGACCTAAAGGTGACAGACACCAAGCTGGCCTGATTAGTTGCCTGAGAAGGGCGTGAGGTTTCTCAAGAAGCCCTGAGCTGTCTGCTCCTGAGGGTATTTAAGCAGAAGCCAGAACACACCTTGGTGGACCAGGATAGAGGACAAACTGGAGATTTGGACCAGACAAATTCTCAAGTATCTTCTAGAGAAAAGGAGTAAATGATTTTATCAATTACACAGCATTGATGATTGTCATCACTTAATTTCTTTACTAGTGCTTGCTCTGGCTTTAGGGGTACAGCAATATGGGAAGAGGTGTTTAAATACATTGTTCTCAATGTAGGCATTTAGTTCCATGACACAGTCTCTGAAGAGTACCGAGCCAGTAAAGACATTTGGAGTTTCAAATGACAAGAAGTTCTGCTCAAATTGACATAACCAAGTAGCAGAGACTTCAGACTTTGCCGGATTTAAGCCTCACTACTGGGGTCCCCTCTCTCTCCTTCCTTGGTTCATTCCTTTATCAGGCTCTACTATAGTTTGGATCTGAAACGTTCCCTCAAAAGCTCATGTGTTAAAGGCTGGACCCCCACCTTGGCACCATTGGGAAATGGAGGGAACTTGAAGCGGCAGAGCCTAAGGGGGGGCCTAAGGGAAGGAAGTGTGTCCTCAGAGGAAATGGGGGAGCCTAGCGCCATCCTCTTCCTCTTTAATTTTCTGGTCATTTCATCTTCACAGCTTTGCTCCTGCCATGATGTGCTGCCTCCCCACTGGCCCAAAGCAGTGGGGCCAATGAATTATGGACTGGGGCCTCCAAAACCATGAGCCAAAGAAACTTTTTCACTCTATAAGGTGACCATCGGGTATTTGTTATAGTACCAAAAGGCTGACTGATGCATGCTCTCTCTCATGCCAAGAGGGAAGTCAGAGGCTCCTGTAGTCACAGTTCAAGCCCATTGGTAAGACAACATCTTCTTATAAATTGCTCAATCCAGAGTCTGAGATAAGTTGTTTGGGACTGATGGATTTACAGATCAACTCCCCACTCCTGAAATATTTACTGTGGCCAAGAGAATACCACTTTCCAGCCACTTCTGGCTCTCTCTGAATAACATGTAGAGAGAAGATGTGGAGCTGGGTGTTAAAAACAGCCTCTTCAGGCAACCTGCTCGGGACCCCTTCTGTCTCTCAGACAGAAGATTTCTTTCCCAATAAATATATTCGGCTCTAAACAAAAACAAAACAAAACAACAAAAAAAAAAGCCTCTTCTTGTGTGGGAATTGGCTGCAACCTTGTTTTCAGTTGATAGGATTTTTCTCCAAATGAAATCACAAGTAGAGTGGCGATCTCCATCTAGAGCAAGGGAGGAGGTGGGTTCCTAAGGGACAATTCCAAGGTTGTTAATGCCATCAAGGACAAAAGGAGTAGCATCAGGAATCACCTCTGTGGGCACATAATGGAACCTGCAGACCAGACTCCCTGAAGGCTTTCCCACAAAAAAAAAAAAAAAAAAAAAAAAAATATATATATATATATATATATATATATATATATATATATATATTTCTCTGGTTAATTAAGTTTGGGGAATCTTCAGTCCAATAAAGTCAGAGAATTCTCAACTACAGGACACTTCAGAGCCTTTAATACTCAACATGTGATGGGAATATACAGAGGAAAACACAGCCTGCCGAATTCCCCAAACCTGTGTGATTATGAATCATTTGCAGCATCTCTTGGGTCTCATATTCCCAGGAACAAACTCAGGGACCACGTTCTGTAGGGCAACCAGCTCATTTCTAACGCAGCCCACCCTGCCCTAACCATCGTTTTAAGTGAGATCACAAAGCAATAAAAGGTTCCTGAGGAAAGCTGGCTCTGTCCCGCGATCACCTCTCTGGAATGTTTAGCCAAGAATAGAATAACACAAAGATAAACCCCCCCAAATCCCTGGCTACTCAAAAGAAATCCTTTCTCCATCCAACCTGTTACATGGCTGCTGGAATCAAATTGCAAAACCCCACGTGAACCCCAGCTCTGGTCAGAGAAGAGACCACCACTGGGCCACATACACCAGAAAGGACTCATGGCCCCTGCAGGGACTCGCTTTCACCTCTGGCAAACCTCTGTCTGCAGCTGCAGAAGATCAAGTCAGGCGCACATCTGTTCCCCAGACACCAACACTCCACCCCAGTGTCCTAGTCCAACAAAGCCTGGCCAGGTTTTCACAGCTAATTCCTCCAGGCCCTCAGTTCATCTCCTCCCTTCTTGCTCCTATGAATTCTCAGAGATCAAAGCACCAGGGAGCCAAAGACTTGTTTGCTCAGCAATCCCACAAAACACCTTAAATTCTCAGCCTACAACGAGGCCAAAAGAAGGTCAAACACACTCTGTTGTTGCAAAGCTTGAAAATGGTGAGACAAGACCACATTAACAGAGGAAACACCATCATCACTCTGGGCTTCAGGGCTCCCAGCAAGTCAGATATAAGATCTGATGGGAAGTCAGCCAGATGTTTCCTTGGAGCTCATTCTGAGTTGACTCAAGCAACCCACTGGTTCTGAGATGGAAATCGGGAACTTACAACCCAAAGGCTAGTCTTCAAATTAAAATGTGGCCTTAAATATCCATTCTGGATCACCCCTCTGATCCATTCAGTCCTATGTTCTAGACTGCTCTGTCTTTCCCCCACTTTGGTTCACAAAATGGTATGGTTCTTTAGAACCAAAAGCTTATCTAGTCTGGGGGATTTCAAACTTTTGGCAACTGAAAACACGTTTTTGCAAACAGAGTCTGACAGAAGGCCCTAATATAAGACCGATAAGCCTGAGGTCATTGGAATGGAGGTGGTAGGGTAGGGACAGCAAGGATTCCCACTCGTCAGCCACCTCCTCCACCACTGTAGATCTAAGTTCCCACCCTTTAAAGGTCCCTGATATGGTCCAACCCCTTCAGTTTACACAATGCCAAGGACCCAGAGGAAGAAAGGGACCCACCCAGCCTCACATGGTAAGTGCCACCAGCCATCTGGAATCCAGATTTCAATCCTGGGCTACGATGTCTTCTCCCGCCAAACCGTGGATAATATCACAATCATTCTGTCCCTCAGACTCCAAATCTTACATCCTCATTGACAGTTGGTAACTTTGCTTTTCCCACCAAAAGACTCCAAAGTGGTCAGTCCTGTTTTCAGAATGTTTTGTTCTGTTATCGTCACCACCTCCCCCACTGGGAAACACCTGCCGTGGGCTTCTTCCCACCTAACAGTCCCCCAGCCCCAGAGCTCCGAGCTAGATCCTGTTTCCTAAATTGGCTAATTGTTAGAATCACCTGGCAGCTTGTAAAAATATAGATTCCTGGGCCCAGCACTAGACTTAATGAATCCAAATTTCCAGGGGTAGGTCCAAGAATCTGTTATTTAAATAAGTACCCCAAGATCATGTTGATGACTGGCCAGCTTTGGAAAGCATTATATTCAATGAAATTGTGTCTTCATCCCTAGCCATCAGGCAAAGCTAAGATATTCTTACATTAAATCACAGCCTTTGTTGCTCATAGGATTGTAGTTTGATATAACTTCTCTGGACACCCTTTTGGAATTATGGAGGGAAATATCCTCCGCAAGTCTTTTCCTTCATATATTCTGAAGAAATAACCATAGGCATGAGAAAGATTTATCTGTGAGGCTGCTCATTGCTGTGCTAAGAAAACAGAAATGTTCACCAATGAGGGGATTGAGCCAATAAATTTTGCTGTATGTGTGTCATAATATACATTTACCTAAAAAATGTTTATAAGATTAATAACATATGTGCACAATGTGGGGAACATAAACACAGCTTGCAAAGAACAAATGTACAGTAGGATTCTATTTTTCACATTCATAAAAAACTGCAAGATGAACCAAGTAGTATTAAAGTCATCTCTAGGACAGTGGTGGAATTAATAACATTGTTTATGTTTTTGCTTTGTTTAATGTTATCACATTGGTACGAAAACCTATGAAAAAACAAAACCTTAAAACAATCTTTGGGAGGAGAAAAAAGGATGATGAGACTGAGATGATGGTTTGAGACATGTTACTGTTTATAATGTTACCCATTTCACTTAAAATGATAAAGAAGAGTTCTGTTGGTTTGTTCATATTGTTTTTAGTATAAATTTATAAACAGTCTGGGAAACAGGAAAGCATGCCATCCATAGGTGAGCTATGATAAAAAATTCCTGTCAAATTAAAAGCAGTTGGGATCCTGGATATTTAAGGAAAATCAACAAAGGATGAGAATCAAAATAAAATCTCTTAATATGTAGGAAGAAGAGACAGATTTTAAATATGTGAAAAAAGGATATTTGAAGAACCTATCCAAGAGGTCCAACATCTATTCCACAGAAGGAGAAAAGAAAACAATAGGGAAAATCAAAGAGCTAATGGAGGAAAACTCTCAATAAAAGCAAGGGTGTTCAGATTAAAATGTCTTACTAAGTACAAAATAAATAATATAATAATTTTAAAATTGCACTCCTTTAGAGAAATGCATTGACCTAAATTGTTTACACATAGAATGTATTTTAATCTCGGTGATACCCTGTGAGTTCCAAACCCATAATTTCCCTCATGTTATAGACGATACACATGGTAAGAGAGACTGAAATCATTTGCCCAAGCCTGTGCCACTGGTCATGAATGGAGCCAGGTACTTGATGAAAGGAATATTCTAAAACACATCTAGAAAAAAAGTGCCTCACTTTTAAAGAAATGTACTGGCTGGGCATGGTGGCTCATGCCTGTAATCCCAGCACTTGGGAGGCTGAGGCAAGAGGATCGCTGCGAGTTTGAGGCCAGCCTGGGCTACAAAGTGAATTCAAGGCCAGCCTGAACTGCATAGTGAAATCTTGTCTCAGAAAAAAGGAAAAAAGGAAAAAAAAAAGAAATATACACAACACTGCTTTAACAACACTGGATTTTAGAAGACAAGAACACCAAGTCATAGAGAAATTGCCTTGAACCTAGAAACCTATTTGCAGTAAAACCAATAACCATAAAATAGTTTTTGTAATTATTAAAGACATGAAATGTTTACATCCAGACTCTCACTGGAGAATTCTAGTAGAAAAAATGAAAAATTAGTTCAGAAACAGAAAATAGGCAGAATTTAAGAAATAACAGTTAAATAAATGAATAAAGCTTAAAACTTAGTCTAAATTATATAGAAGGAGAAGGAAGAAGAAATAAACCTCTTGATAATTATAGTAGGGGAAGGGATAATGGTAGAGGGGGAGAGGACAGGATGTTAAACAGGAAAACATAAGAAAATTATAAAATATTTATAAATAAAAGATAACTAAGACACAGTATATCAAAATGTGTAGGAGGACAGCTAAGGCAGTTCTGAGGGGAAATTTTATAGCTCGGTGTGAGTGTGTATGTGTGTGTGTGACTCATTCATACATCACACACCATGAAAAGCTAGTTAATAAGGAGTGACACAAGCGGGAATGGTAGAATAAGGACCCCTGAAATTTCTCTCTTCTATTAAAGAAATGAAACTCTGGCAGAAATTGCCAAAATCAACTTTTTTGCAGAACTGTGGAAGTGAACCAAAGGTTTACAGCAATCCATGGAGAATTTATTCAAGAAAAATGGCTGAATCTCAGAAAGAAGAGCAAGCTTCGCAGCACTTTTATTTGCCATTTTCCCATGCCCCTCTTTCTAAGTGTACACTGCCCTTAAAAATCTAGAGCCCTGAAATCTCGGTGGAAACCAGCAGATTAGCAGCTGCTAGAAGAGAAAAAATAAGGCCAGGGTCTTGCAAAGCCCCATTCCCAAAGAATTGTCATAATCTTTCCTATCTGGACAGTCCCCTTCACCGTATGCCTTTATCTCGCCTGACTCAGAGTTTGTTTGCTACAAACAGCACATCCCCGAGCTTTTGCGCAAAACAGTCAGCAGAAATTGTTTAACTTTGCAGCTGCCCCCCAAGGCAGTGATGACAACTGGTGCAAATGGTGGGGGTGGATAAAAGGAAAGGCTGAGGAGTGAGGTGTCCATGGCACATTACTGGGAATCTGGAGGGCCACACGCCTATGGAGTACTGTGCACGCATCCAGTAAGGGTCTGAGGAGGCTCTGGGCTCCTCCATCTCCCCAACCCTGAGGCCCTGCTTAGCAGGAGGGGAAGGAAAAAGTACTGTATAATCTATCTGCCTGAGGATTGGAGCATGCTCCCAATACATACCACCAACAGACTGCCCTGAAAGAAATAGCAGAGTCCTCTGGGCAGAAATGAAAAGGCATTAGTGAGTAATTCAAACCTACTGAAGAAATAGAACAGTAAAGGTAACTACATAGGGAAATAGAAAAGACAAGACAAATTTATTTTTCATTTTGTTCATAGGTCCTTTAATTCTATCCAATTTAAAACACAACTGGATAAAGTAGTGAGTTTAAACACATTTTTATAAAGCAGGAAATTAGGCAAAAATTTATAAAAGTATGTACAAAGTATTTTAGCCTACTTGGGCTGCCATAACAAGATGCCACAGATTGAGTAAAATTTGTTTATCACAGTCCAAGTTTATAACTTGGACTACCAAGTCCAAGATAAAGGTGCCAACTATTTGGTTCCCAGCAAGGCTTGTAAATGGCCACCATATTTTGCTATGCTGAGCATGCCCAAGAGAGAGAATGCTGGGGTTTCTTCCTCTTCTAAGAGTGCCAGCCCTGTTGGGTTGCATCCCCATACTTATGACCCCATTTACCCTTCATCCCTCCCTGGCAGGCTCTGCCTCTAAAAATAGTCACATTGAGGATTAGGGATATCTGCCAAATAATCTCAATTGTCAGCTGGACTGGGTTAAGATTCTCCTGAAGAGGTGATCAGATCATGGGGGTTCTGTACTCATCGGTGGATTCACAGTTGAATGTGACCTACTGGAGGAGATGGGTGGCTGAGTCACGCCCTTAGAGGGTATACCTCTTTCTGACACTCTTCCCCTGGGCTCTGCTTCCCAACCACCATGAAGCGAGCTGCTTCATGAAGTGTGCACTCTTCCACTGGGCTCTTCCTCCATGATGTTTCTGCCTTGGAACCAGCATGGATGGACTGAACCCTCTGAAACCATGAACCACAAGTTTCTCCCCCTTGAAGTTTTGGGCGTCAGATATTGTATCCCACCAATAAGAAAGCTGATGGATACAGGTATCTACATGAATTTGGAGAAAGAGAAATGCACATTCAGGCCAAACAAAAAAGTGTATAAATTACAAAAATATTTTAAAGGGTTTATTTAAAAAGCAATTATATAACATGTTATTATTAACTCCAGTCACCATGGTGTACACTGTGTTTCCAGAACTTGTTCATCTTATAACTGAAGTTTTGTGCCCTTTGACAGACATCTCCCATTTCTCTTATCCTTGGCTTCTAGTAACCACTTTCTCCTCCATTTGTCTATAAATTCAACTTTTCTAGATTCCACACACAAACAAGATCATGCAGTATTTGTCTTTCTGTGTCTGACTTATTTGCCTTAGCATAATGCCCTCCAGAAATCTCCTGAGTACACCATACGCATGAAATAAAAGGTAACTATATGAGATGATGGAAATATTAATATGTATATATTAATATTATATGTATATAAAATGTCACATTCTGCACCTTAAATGTATACAATTTTTATGTATCAATTGTACCTCAATATAGCTAAAAAGTGTGATTATAAATGTTTAATACCGATGGGCATATTATGTGTACAAGTGGTGATAATAAAGGTATAAAAATGAGAGAACAAATAGAGATATCGCCTTATGATGTTTTTATACACTACTGAGATTAAGCTGGTATTAAGCCAAACTACATTTATATAAATTAAGATGTTAATGGTAAGCCTGGAGCAACCACTAAGAAAATAACTCAAAAATATATAGTAAAAGAAACAAGAAGGGAATTTAAATGGTACAGCAGGGTTTATTGATTTAACACATTAGTAGGAGAAAAACCACAGACTATGAACAAATTATATTCAAAAACTAAATACAAATGGAAAAGAAATATATGAAAAGGTAATCATCCCCACTACTAAATAAGGACATGTTATTTTAAATGATGGGAGAGCTTTAATCCACCAAATTGGCAAACTTTGAAGACTGCTGCCAAAGTATAAGACATGAGGATCTCTGTATGCTGGATGTGGGAGTGAAAATCTGTGCAGGCTTTGAGGAAAGTATTTTGGCTGTGTCCATCAAAATTCAAAATACACATGCTCTTTGACCCAGCAAAGCCATTCCAGAGAGCTGTCCACACATGTGTACCCAGGGACAAGTGTGAGAACGTGACCTTGAGCAAGACCCTCATCTGAATGTAGGGTTTGGGTTTTTTGTTCCTTTGAAAAAAGTCTATTCTGACAGTTAAGGTGATAGGTGCAAAACTAATTTCTATATTTGTAAGCCAATAACAATTAGCCTTTTTTTGTATTTTTTTCATAGCTTCTAGTGGAAGAATCCTTGCAGGAAGGGAGACTTTTAGGAGCAGGAGAAAGCTTTGGCAACCTGAATGTGGACAGAGAGAAGTGGGAGGACGAGGGGAAGGGAGGTAAGAAAGACTGCTGTGTTAGGATGTGTCCCTTTTCCAAGACTACCTCCCACCACCACCCAAAAAACTTATTATTACTAAATTCATCTGAAACATTTGATCCCTGTGTCCCAAATTAGTCCCAATATACACCCAGCATGTAAGCCCTAGAAGAAGAAAGCAAGCCCAAGGAACAATACACAGATTATTTCCACAGTGCACCATGTGTGCCTGGCAGGACTCTAAATGCCTCACACCTCTTAGCTCATTTAATCCCCACCCTCTGATGCAGGGCCTCTTCCTGTGTCCACTTCGCAGATGAGTGAATAGTGGTGTACAGTGAAAAGTAACCCAGCCAAGATGCACAGAGAGCCTGAGCCTAAACTCCTTTGCTCTAGCTCCAGACTCCAGGCTCTTCATCAATCCACCATCCTGCCACTCAGGAAAATGGAACATGGAGAAAATTCCCAACTTCCGTAATTCTTCTAGGAGATGGCCTGGGACACTGACTGAGGCACTTGGCTCTCTCTCCTGTACCTGCTCACTCTGGGCTCTGACCAGAACTTCACTGGAAATCTAAGCTCGCTCCCTCCACCTCCCACTCAGCTCCTCCCTGAGGCCAGAAATGCAACTGCCATCCATGAATCAGGATTTGCCACCAGAACGCTTGCCTGTGTCCTAACACCTGCCACTCATTAGACGCTGCATGTGGTGAGCTGTCCTGGGACCTGGAGACCTTTGATGGCCACTCTCATTTCTGGGAGGCTGGTATGTCTGGAATTGTCCTGATATTCTGATGGAACCCTCAACTTTCCCAGCTGCTCTGCAGAGTCATCATTCAACAACACAGCACCTGCAGGACACTAATGCCAATGCCTTCATCTTTGCAGGCAGCCTCAGTTCATGGACCTGACCTAAAGAAATTTGCAAAACATTCAGGTAATATAACTGTGATTTGTTGCACTGATACTAGACTTTCTGTGTAGGTAAATTTGCAAGTCAAGAGAAATGCTTTATTAGCCTACAGGTCTTTTCTTAACTACTTTGCTAATAATCTTAAGAAAGCCGTAAAGGAAGGGAAAAGAAAAAAAAAAATATATATATATATACACAAGATAGTTAAGGTAGATACACTACTAATTTCGCTTAGTTCATTGAAAAGAAAGGTTTGTGCTAATATTGTTTGGACAATTGAATGCTGATATCTTGTACCCTGAGTAACTAATTTAAAGATGATAATATGCAATGTGTTAACCATTGTTACCCTCCTATTACATTGTTTTGAAATTTTGTTCTATTTTTTTCTCTTTAAAATAAAAAAAAAGAAAAAGAAAGCCATGACCCTAAAACCAGTGCTATCAGTAGTAAAGACTACTGTACATATATTTACATATATGTATATGTAACATGGAAAAATGTTCTAAATTTTTTAATTAAAGACGCTTTTTTTTTCGTGGGTACCAGGGGTCTACCTCAGGACCTCATGCGCCTGCAGGCACCTGTGCCGCTGAGCAATATCACCGGCCCTTTTCTCGTATGTGGGTTCTGGGAGTCGAACTCGGGCCCTTGCGCTTGCCAGGCAGGCACTTATGCCGCTGAGCCACCTCACTGGCCCTAAACAAGCATTTTAATAGAAAAAGATGGAAAATGCCCATAAGCCAAAAAGGAAGAAAAAACATCACCCTGTCCAAAATAGTGATTTAATGTATACCCCTGGACATTTTTTTGTACATATATTTATGCAAAGTTGGACGATAGGTACCGCTCTTTAATTATCTCAACATTTTGAAAAATGCCACCCATCTAAAAGAATGGAACTCAAGAAACATGCAGTCAACAGTGGTCAGAAATCATCATAGCAACCTTTCTCAGCCTGAATTTCATTTTCTTTCTGGACTTTCTACTTCCAAATCCTTTGTGCCTGCCACCAAACCATTTCACTCAACCAAACAACCCCTCTCCTTGGTCTTTTCCTCTCTCCCTGGCTGCTCACCTAATGGTCTTTCCTGCAACAGCTTCTCCTTTCCCTTTCGTTAAGTCCACTTCGGCCACTCCTCTGTCTGCTTTCATCCACTCACTCTGCATCCTATTGACGCCCCCATCCTTTGAAGCCTGCTGTACGAAAGACACATGTGCGGCCCTGTGCGCATCAAAGGGTGAACACAGCACAACGAGTCCTAGAGGAGCTCAGAGTCTAATTGGAAATACAAGGTACACACTCAGCGGTATGCTGGTAAATTGGCTCTCCGAGGGGGAAAAACCCTTGATGCGTAACTTTGCCAATTTCCATGCTATAAAATATTCCCACCATGGCCAGCACCAACATGATGTCACCCAGCCAACGGTGGGAAAGAGGCACTGCAACTGGCTCCAGGACACAACTACATAACTGTATGTGTGTGTGAAAAGCTAAAATACATATATGTGCGTGCGCATATACATACACGTGTCCATAAACAACTATGTATTCTAGCTTTTCAGCTATATTCGGTCATATATATATATTCATTCAGAGCAGATATTTAGGAGCAGAGAGTCATGTGGTCATCATCACATCAGTAGTATTACTGAGCATCACCTTGTGTCCTAGGCTGTGTTCAGTGCACTGCCTCACCACACACTCCTAGGAAGAGACACCATCCGTACCATTATCTTACAACCTCACTTTTACAAAACTGGAATCTGGGAGAGGGAGGTCATTTGCCCTAGGTGATTCAACGCAGTAAGTAACAAAGCCACCTGATGGCAGAGGCTGGGAGGCAGAAAGCTGGGCCTCAGAGCTCATGCAATAGATTCCAGGGGGTGACCAGCCAGGGGTCCAAGGAGGCAGACGTGAGTTCCTATGAGCCACGTGACCACACAGCTTCCCCATCATATACTCCTCTCCTCCAGTGCACCCCAAAAGTGGCTGTGCAACAACCCAAAGTTGTTCCTTGAGTTCTGTACAATTCTCTCCTCATTTATTTTCTCCTCTTTCCTACCAAAATCCTCCCTGTCTTTATTTTACTTGATCTTATTTTTAATTATAGTTTTCTTATGCTTATTTTTTTTAATAATTTCTTTCCCAAACTCTTGTTTTTCATTTCTGTCTCCATGTTAATTATACTTGATGATTTCTCATGATGAAAAAGGGAAGACAAGAACCTGTCAAGCTGGAAGGAAGGCATACATGTGGAGAAGGCAGAGAGAGGCCCAGGGGCCAGCCAGGCTGGGCTGTGTCCCCAGGATGGGCCACCATTCTGCAGGCACACACACATCTGTGATGGAAGTGTTGGCGGAAGAATTTTGTACTAATTTCCCCCTTCCTTGAACCTAGCAAGACTGAATCTAGTTCTGCAACAGAAGGACTTGAGAAAATTGGCCAGAACTCAGCAGAACACCATAAAAATGATTTAAAAGTTGAAAAAATGAGACCAACAATGGAAAGTTAACACCCCAAGCATCTTTCTACTGATGAAGAAAGCTAAAAGGGAGAATAAAAAAATAGCTTTGCATCAAAGACAGGAATGAGGGGTTAATATTCCTTTGTAGTTACTATGTGCTGGGCACTACATTTGCCATTTCATTATCTACATTATCTTAAATAACTTTCAGCAGCCCTTCTAAGTAGTCCTTGTTGAATTTCGTGCCGTCAGATGGCAACATGACGTCCACAGGGTTTGGCCATTTGTTGCAAGCCACTTAGTTGGCACGTGGAATCACAAAGCAAATTCCTGTCCTAAATTGCTCTAAGCCCATGCCTTTTCCCCTGTGGAAATCACTTCCTATCAAGGTAACAGTTTCTTACGGTAGCACTGTTGACATCTGGGGTCAGACAATTCTTTGGGAACCGTCCAGCGCACTAGGATGTACAACAGCATCCTTGGCCTCTACCCTCCAGATGCAAGTAGCATCTGCAACATTCCCCAGTCATGACAACCCAAAGTGTCTCTGGACATAGCCAAATGTCCTCAGGGGACAAAACTCCCTTCCAGTTAAGAGTCACTGAAGCAGATGTTTATAGCATATCTACGGCCCAACTGGTCTCCACTTCACTAAAGGATTTTTTAGTTGTTTTTAATTGGTCAGGAATTACATAAAAATGTACTGAACACATATGCTATTAACTTTGGCACATTTTACCATATTGTGGGCTTCCTGAAAGTTAGAGAATAAGCTGGGCATGGTGGTGCATGCCTGTAATCCCAGCACTTGGGAGGCTGAGGCAGGAGGATTGCCATAAGTCTGAGGCCGGCCTGGGTTACATGGTGAGTTCAAGGCCATCCTGAATTGCATAGTGAGATCCTGTCTCAAAACAAAACAAAAAAAGTTGGAGAACAGACAAGACCATCTACCTGGAAAGGCCTTTCTTTCTCAAAAATAACGAAGAGCAAACATTTGCTTAGCTTTTAGTTGGGGGTGGGAATCATTCTAAGGGCTTAATATTATTAATGCATTTAATCCTCACAATGGCTATGAGGCTATTAACCCAGTTTTGCCAAGTTGAATATTGGTTCTTTAACCCTTCAGAGCACAGCCAATCACCACAAAGGTTGTTCAAGCCAAGAATAGGACTTTATTCAGTGCCCAAAGAAGGGCAAAGGTCCAGGAGTCAAACTCTCAGATCATTTACCACCCCCACTCACACATATGCACACACACACACACACACACACACACACACAAGCAGGTGAAAGCAGTGAGTTCTATGCTTTCATAGGATGGGGAGGGTCAGGTGGATTAATAAGTGGCAGAGTATGTACGGCTTTTCAAGGAAGGCACCTCTGTGTCTCTAAGAATTTTGTTTCTCCTTTCTCACTTGACCATGTTTGGCCAGTTCCAGGTGTTGTCTTGGGAACTATAAACTTTCATGGCCCTGACAGGTGGGAAATTTATACGGAGAAGCGTTACTGAAACTGGAGAGCAACCAGCAGCCAAGATGGCGGCCAAGTCATTTTGAACTGGCCTTGCTCTGCTGGGTCTAATATCTCGTTGTTCACAGAAGCTGACCATCATGATGTAAATCAGCCATATTTAGAGCATGTGCTGATCATGCACAGATTCTTGGATCCTGGCTCAGAAAAGAGAAGTGAGGGAGAACAATAGGAGAAAGGAGGCAAAAGGGGGGGATTTCCTGATAAGTGAGGGTAACAAAGGGGGCATTATGATTATTCCCACTTTACAGATAAGAAAACTAAGGCAAAAAGGACTAAGGAAACCTCCCGCAGTTACGCAGTGAGGACGTGGCAGGCTTGAGATTAGACCTGTGCAGAGGGCTGTTAAAGCCTGTGCTCTTGATTCCTAGCTGATCCTGCCCCTGACACCCAAAAACCAAAAATTTATTACCCTGGGCAGCAAGAACAAGACCTTCTGCTCCAAAACAATGGTCTTTGCCAGAATTAGTCCTGCAGAGAGGGGCTCAAAAAGTCTGTCTTCTGGCAGCACTCAGAGCCCTTCCTCTAGCACACAGGCCAAAAAGAAGACACCAAACACACATGGCCATCCCTGGGACAGTGGTGAGCAACATCTTAGAAGAATCCCCTGAGCAACTTCTTTGAAATGAAAACTCCCCAGGGATGCCGCCCCTGTTCCCGGGCAGAGTGCAGGAAGCTACACTGCAGACTCACTGCCCAGTTCTGATGGATCTCATGAGGCGGCTCAGGACACCCCTCGGGAAGTGCAGTCCTGGGAGCTGGGCCAAGGCCAGCAGAAAAGCCTCTAGGACCCAGGTGAGACATTGAATAGCTTCCATCCCTGTGCTCACTCTGGCTGGTATGGATAGTCCGAGTCAGAGCTTGAGATTGGCAGAGTTCAGTGGTTGATTAGTACTGCCTGACAGTGATGCAGGAATGAGAGCAAGGAGATGCTGCTGTCCTAGGTCAAGAGCCAACATGAGCTACACAACCAGTCCAGACTGCACAATATTAGCCTTTCACAGCTTCTGGCAAGAGGCCTTACCTTAAAAGCTACACTCCTTTTGTTAGGTACGGGCTATGATTAGTGTGCATCATGCAATTTTCCTTACAGCGGTTATTAAGATAAAACCAAGACTAAAAGCTTGTGTTATTGATAGCAGCCATCCCACACCTGCCATTATGTTTTAAGGGCCTCCTCCTGCAGCTTCCTACTGGTAACCATGATGAATGTCATCCTCCTACTGAGCATATGTTCAGTGTATTGGTCAGCTGTCCCATTTTGGGACAAAATACCCAACACCTCAAACTTATAGGAGGAGAGGTTTGATTTGGCTCACAGTTCAGGAGATTCAGTCCATGGTTAGCTGGCTCCAAGACAGGAACATCATGGCGGAAGGACCATGGTAGAACAAAGCTGCTTAGCTCATGGCAGCTGGGAAGCAGAGCCACAAAAGAAAAGTGCCAGAGAGGAAGGGATGAGGAACCAGACTTAAGCACACCCAGTGGGTGTGGTGGCTCTCAAGTCAGTCAAGTTGACAATTTAGATCATCACATTTAGCAATGCAGCACAGGACCTGAGTTGAGCAAGTTGCCAGAAGAGGCTTTCTGCTCACCTTGCCCCTTGTTGAGAATGAGGCCAGCCAGAGGACATAGACAGGAGGTGGGCAAAGCCCTCACACACTGGAGGAAGATGAATGCCACATGAAGCAGGAGCTGCGTCTGCATCCATCTTATACACTGCTGCCTGCCCCATACCCAACCCCCAGCTGATGGCCAAGTGCATAAAAGATAAAAGGAACAAACAAATAACTGGGGAAGGAAAGACAGACCTGACAGTCAAGTGACAAATGGAAAACAGAGGCTGCAATAGGCCTGGCCCCTGACCCTTGTGTAGAACAGCTAATGAATCCTGAAACGAGGGCTGTCATCTTCAGCAGGTCTGTAGAGACATTGTAGATGTGGCCCCACACAACTGTGTCAACTGCAGGACCTGGCTGGAAGTCTCTTGAAGTCTCCGCTGGTTTTTTTTGTTTGTTTGGTTTTTGTTTTTGTTTTTGTTTTTGAGACTTTATGAGTGATTTTGGTGCTAGGGAAGTGGGTCAGAGAGGACCATTTAAAACAAGTATGGGGAGACCTGTGGTACCTGTGCTGTGCCCAGGACTTCACTTCATTTCATCTTCATTTCATCTTCTTGACAGTTCCAAGGGAAGAACTATTATCATCTCCGTTTTACAGATTAGAAAACAAGAGATGAGTCTGTTCCTCCACAAAGCCTCTCCTAACCACCTAGTTGACAGCTTCGTCCTCTCTTGTCACAGCCCACATCCCCACAGCTCCAGCTGTCGGTGCCTCTCCATCTATCCTAGTGACATTCCTGACTAATGCAAGCTCTTAATTTCCTAGGTCTGCCATGACAAAGTCACATGGACAGGGCAGCTTGAACAACAGCATTGTATCTTCTCATTTTGGATGCTGGGAGTCTGAGGTCAAGGGTGCAGCAGAGCAGCCTCTCCGCCACCTCCTCCTAGTGACTCCACACGGCCACCCCTCTGTGTGTCTCTGCTTCTTCACCTCCTCTCCCAATAGAGATCAGTGCTCCCTAAGAATCTCAGTATGACTTAATCGCCTCCTTAAAGACCTTCTCGCCAAGTGCAGTCACATTCTGAGGCACTGAGGTTTAGGACTTGCATTCTGGGGAGACACAATTCAGCCCATCACACCTGTGACTCACGGGTCCCAGCCCCCAGGGCAGAGTCACATTTGCATCAGTTCCTCCTCCTCCAGCTGTACAATAGACATAGCAGTAAGGAACATCACCATTGTCACCATAGACATCGTCACCATCATCATTGTCATCGCTGTTGTCATCATAATTATCTTACAGCTGCCTGGCTTAGAAAGCTAGGGCTTTTCCTGGGGGCTGCAGGAAGCCAAGGCTGTATTCCAGGGCCTTCGGACCTCCTGTTCTCCCCTCTTGTGGGGCTCAGTGACAGAATGGCATCGCTGAAGCCCCCAGATCTTACAGGTTAGGAAAGCAGGCCCCAGAACGTCCTCATCTCTGGGCTGTGGCACCAGTGTCCACTTGGGAACCCTGCAGGGACATCCAGGCAGCCCTCACCGTCACATGGCTGTTCTGAGACCCAGCTCAGGGGTGCGTGTTTTCCTCACCAGACCACACCTGAGGAGAGGGTGACCTGAGGACTCCACGAGGTGACAGTACAAGGCCAGGTCCCTTGTCTGACCCAAGTAGGGGCTCTCCTCCTCTCCCCCATGCACCCTGCACCACAACCCTGCAATTCAGCGGCCTCCCTCAGCCTGGTGACAATTAGCCCATCCCAGAACAGGAAGCCTCCTCCACACCCAACAGGCTGCACAAAACATCTGAGACAAAGGCATCCTCCGTGACTACTGCAGACCCAGAGGAAAGAGGGGTGTTTCTGAGGCCTCCACTCCCCAACCCTTACAGGCACCCCCTGAATCTCAGCCTCGGGTTCCTCCCAGCCTGCTAGGTTGTAGGTCACTGCTTCCCAGCCTTGAGTTTTGCATAAGGCCCAGTGGGAGGCCAGAGCCAGAAGCACCACAGTTGGGCCTTGGACTATTCTGCAAGACGCCCCTGTCCTCCTGCAGCCTACGAACCTTGCTCTACCGCACAGGCTGTCTCCAAGCATGGCAGAGACACAGGGTGACCTCTTCTCCCCAGGCCAGCTCAGCGTACTTCCTTCTAGCAACCCAGGCCTCCCAGGGGCCTCTGTGTTTATGCCTTGACCCATGGCCGGGACCTGCCTTCTGTCCCCAGCCTGTGACCCTACCTCCCAAGATGCTTCCGTGTCTGTTGATTTTTCTTCTTCCTGTCTTCTTGCATTTTCTCCTTCATCCCCAGCTGTGAATGGCATTTACAGAGTGAGGAGAGGGGCTCTGAACCACAGGTATGTTTCCTGTCTCTGCCAGGCAGATGCCTGCGGTGCGTCTGTCCCAGCCAGCAGAGGATGAGTCCACGGGGTGTGGCCAGAGGAAAACTGTGGCCCCCTTCATGGCTGTGTGCTTCTGGGCAGAGCTCTCCCTCCATCTTTCACCATCTGACTTCCAGAAGGCCATCTGCTGTTGGGGGTCCTGCCCAGCCCGGGGCAGCTAGGGCATACGCAACCATCACGTGATCTTGCACTCAGAGAGTCAGTCCTGGGTTCAGATCCTGCACTGTGATTTCTAACTTGTGCCTAACTTTCCTCCCCTGGGGACATTACATAAGGGAAGATGGGGCAGGACAGCCACCCTGCCTGGCATGGCTGCTGTGGGCTGGGGTGGCAGAGTCTGTGGACAGGTCTGGCGCCTGGTGGGCACCTTGGAATGCCAGTGCCTTCCCAAACCTACAGCCCATGCTGGAACCACCAGGAAAAGCACCAGGAACCCTGTCACACATGCCCACATGTGACCTGCCACTCCCAGAATGAGAAAAGGAAAAGAAGCACCGTGCTGGTCCACATCAGCCTTTTATAGTCTGAATTTCTATTTCCTTAAAAAAAAAAAAATCACATCGTCATATTTCACATTGAAAAATAGGATCTTCTGGTTAACAAAAATATGGATATATCAATGTTTATGTGAAAGTGAAAATTCTGCGCAGATTGTAAGAAATCTCTACTGCAAGGATCCGAGGACTTATAGAGTCACCAGGGTCCTCATGCTCTTGAGGAAAACTGGGCTAATTCCCTTCTTATGTCCCCAGGAGGAAGACACTTGTGTTTTTGTTGCTCTGGCCTCTGATCAAGATGGAGAGGTGCGTAAGTGTGCTATTCCCCACCTCAGTGCCCCCTCCCTTTCCCCAGCCCCCCGCAAGACTAAATGGGGCTCTAACCACAGGTGAGGAGGAAAGCTGTTATTCTGTGGCAGGCCTTGGAGCTAAACTCCCAAACCATCCCAGACCAACAGAGGCAGCCCAGCCTGGTCTCTCCCACACCACAGAGCCCCAGACAGGAACGAGTTCCCTACATTCTCCCCAGAGAATGTCCCTGAGCAGCCCTGCTGGGCCTCCCTCCAGCAAGCCCACGGCAGAGCTGGCCAGGCTGGCTCCAGGGGCAGCTGCTGGGGAGAAGGTGTGTGGGAGATAAGTTACACGCATGAGTTTGATTTTTTCATTAAATCCTTCAAACTTTAAAGGTAATGCTTTACAGAAAATTTAGGTTTCCACTGTGAAAAATCTAGAAAGTCATCACATTTGTAAAAGCTGTGATCACCCACACAGACAGCAGCCACTGTGTGTGACTGAACCCTCTCCTCCCTCTTCCACCTCTGACTTTTGTTCACTAGTGAGTGGTGTCCTGTTGTACACCAGCTTTGCACACTGACTTTGGAGCCTAACATATATGGTCATAAGCCCAAGGAAATGGTATTGATATTCCCCAATTCTACGGGTAAAAGTATTTGGGCTCTAAATACTTAGCCCAGGTCATAGAGGTCAAGATCATACAAGAACCACTAGCATTATATCCAGGTCACCTCTGCCTCTGAAAAACAACCACACGTAATAATAATAATAATAGAAATACTAATCCTCAGATTTTTGTACTAGTCACCTTTCCATTGCTGAGACAAAATATCTGGCTCCTATAACTTAAAGGAGGAAAGGTTGGTTTTTGGCTCACAGTTTCAGAAGTTTTAGTCCATGGTTGGCTGGCTCTATTGCAAAAATATCATTATGCAAAGCATGGCAGAGGAAAGCTGCTCAAGTCATGGCATCCATGAAGCAGAGAGCAGGGAAGAGCCTGAGAGCAAGGGTCAAGGACCAGAAATAGTCCCCAAGACCACGGCTCCCAGGACCTACTTCCTCCAATGAGACCCCACCTAACAGGCCACTGGACCATGAACTCATCAGTGAGTTGATCCATGGATAAAGTAGTGTCCTGATAACCTGATCACCTCTCCAGGAGTCTCTTAAAATCCAGTCGAGTTGACAATCAAGATTAGCCAGCACAATTTGAGCAGTGCTTTATTCTTTGAGAAGAACTTTTATCATTGTTATTTCTTCCGGTCCTTCAAACACCCCTGCGTAAGCAAGAAGGTTGCAGTATTCCTATTTTACCAACGAGGCTCCAGAAAATTAATGACTCAACTAAAATAGATGGAGGCAGGAGCAAAAGCAAACACAGGCTTCCCCCCTTGAACTCCACCACCAACCTTGCAGGTGGCCATGGGCTCCCGAAGAACTTATTCAAGACAAAGAACAAAGGCCAGAAGGAAGATGGCGCAAACAGGAAGCAAGAGGACAGTTCTCAAAACTGAAAGCCAGGACTGTGCAAAACACATCTTCCCACAATTCCTCTTCTGGTACAATGTCAACATCGAGGTCTCCACACCAACATTCTCTGTGAACTCTGAGCCACACGCATCCAGAATATAAGGCAGTCCCCCACAGGCCAAACATGCCACTGCAAAGCCATTTCCCAGCTGATTTATCATGGGTCAGGACTCTAATCAAGCTGCAATCCAATTTAACCGTGGGTGATTTCAGCACAGTGCTCTGAGATGCCATTTAAATGCAGGGGAACTGACTTCAGAAATAACAGTTTTAGGATATTTTCTACCCACACCGAGTGATAGCTGAAATTTGCACGGTGCACCTAGCAATGAATTGTAGCTTTGTGGACACACCTGACCAGCATCAAATGGGGACTCTGCAAGGAGAGAAATGTGTCCTGTCCAACCAAAGAGAAGGCTGCCCATATGGAAGTGTTCAGCAAGCATTTGCTGGTAGTACCAAGAAGAAGGCAACACCCCTCACTCATGAATTAGAAAATGCAGAGTCTCCAAGAGACCCAAGGAGATGGGAGATCCTGACACAAGTACACCACAAAAGCAGAGCAACAGTGTCACTGGGCACACTCTATCTGTCTTTATCTCTATCTCTCACTATCTGTCTCTCTGTCTCTCTGTCTTTTTCTCGCATAGGCACAGAGATAATTATGCTTGCAGTGTTTTCACAGAACTTTCAAGTCTGAATCTGGGATTCCTATCAGCCTCCATCTGCTTCCAGAACTGTGTGCAAACAATAACATCCACAGCTCAGAAAAGGAGGGACATAAAACATTTTTATTTGTTCTGACCAGAAAAGCTATATGATCCAGAATGTGTAAAAGCCAAAATAAGAAAGGGAAACAGATTGTCAGTCATAGTCATTGTCCAAAAGAAGCCTCTCAAAACCAAACAGTGGGTCCAGTTGTGCATAAAACAAGCCTGAGCATATGCCTCTCCCCCACCAATGTGGCTTTCTGAAAAATCATGCTTTACAGAGACCTGGGTGGGAGCTCTGGCTCTCCAGCTTTCTTCCATGTGAGCTGCAAAAAATTGCTTAACTTCTCTGACCTTGGTCCCCTCCACTGTTAATCTGGAATAATAATTTATACGGTGTAGGCATGTGGTATGGGTTGAATCCATCTTTAGCAAGGTCCCTGCCATACAAGCACCCAGTAAGTGGTAATGATAGAGATGGTGGTGGTAAAGAGGAAGGTTTTGGATGTGGTGACGGTAGTGGTGGTGGAGACAGCAATGATGATGGTAGTGGTGGCACTAGTGTTAGAGGTGCTGGTGGCAGTTGGATGTGGTCCTCATGATAGTGATGCTGGTGGTGGTAGGAACAATGGAAGAGGCAGTTAAATAGTGCTGGAAGAAGTGGCAGTGGCCATAAACAGTGGCCTGTTTTATGGTGATTAACATGGAGTGTCAATTTGAATGGCTTGGGATACACCCAGGAGATTGTTGGAGCACCCTTCTAAGTATGCGTGGATGAGTCATGGAGGCGTGGGCTTGGGGTCTATATCTGGTTCCTTGCCCCTTCTGTTCTGGTGCTTTTCCCCTGCTCTGCTTCCAAGATGATGTGAACTATGCAAATTTGCTCTGCCACACACGTCTTCCATGATATTTCTGCCTTAGAGTCAGGTGACCACAGACTGACTCCCTCAAAACCATGAGCCAAATTAAACCTCTCCTCCTTCATATTGTGGGTGTGGGGAATTGTGTTGAGCAATGGGAAAGCTGACTAGTACACTGTTCATTCCTCTTCTTTCTACAATTTCCTCACGCTTTTGGAAAACCATGCATATCCATGACAAAGTATTCCTGCCTTTCAAGGCATTTTTCCCTACAGGGCTTCCAGAGTCACCACTGTGCTTTCTAATATCTTCACCCTAATTCAGATAGTAACTGGATGTGAGTTTGTCATGGTTTATATCAAGAATGTCCCTCAAAGACCTCATGCATTCGTAGGTGGGGCTTTTAGAGGAGGACTGGACCATGAGAGCACTAAAGCTGACTTGCTGTTAGGAGGTGGAGCCTGGTCAGGGGAGATGGGTCACTGGCACATGACATGGAAAGGTGTATCTTTCTCCCTGGCTCCTCCTTTCACTCTCCACTTCCTGGCCACCACGACGTGAGCAGCTTTTCCTGCACTATGCGCCTTTGCCATGCTGTCCTGCCTTGGAGCCAGTGAACTATAGACTAAAAACGTGAGCCAAAATAAGTCTCTCCTCCTTTAAATTGTGAGTGTTGGGTATTGTGTCCCAGTGAAGAAAGTGACTGAAACATAATTGCTTCAGCCAAGAAGGAGCCAGGTGGAGCTCGGGCCTGGGAGTGCCCTGGGGAACCAGACACATGCATTCTCTCACCTTTCTCTTGTCTCTTCCCCTTTCTGCCTCCAAGTGCTGAGCTTTCCAAGTGCAGCCACTTTCCTCCCTTTCTCCCCTTCTGCTCTGAAGACCAGATTTCATGGTTCAGATCTCACATTAGGGAATCCCAAAGTGGACAACCAAAATACAGATTTTTCTTCTTAACACAAGCCAAGACCTTCCTCTCACCTTCCCCCTATTATCATTGATGAGTTCCTTAAACTCTAGACACAAGATGAACCTCATAATTGTGACATCAAATTGGACTTGGAACAGAAGAGTGAAGAACTGAGCAACAAAATTTAAGACAACAGTGACTCAGAACTCATTTCACCTTTAAGTAGCAGAAGGTTCTGGAGAAGCAGAGAGATGTGCCCTTTGAGTTTTACAGAAAACATATTGTCTAGGAAAGTTTCAGCACAAAAGCGTAAGTGGAGAGAATATGGGAGCTGGACTAGAGCCCCGGGTTCAGGTCTGGATCCTTTACTAGCAACTCATTCCATCTCGTCACACCTCGGTTTTCACATCAGCAGATTGGGGATCATTCCCTCATGAGGGTGAAGAAGTTGATTTTCAAATGGTGGTAACCTCTGCAGATAGGACCTTTTTAACTTCTCTAGTCCATCTGAACATCTTTGTAAAACAACCAAGCTGTCATCTTTTGAGCAAGGCTATGGCCCCCAGATGTCCCTGTGGGCTGTCTATGAGCCTCTGTCAGTCTGTTCTTAAGCCTCTTCCTGAACGCCTGAGTTGTAATAAAGCCTTGAAAGAGGGTCCAAGGAACCCAGAATGTTGCTCTGAGTTCTGCTCTGTGATGCGTGCTATTAACCCAAGCCCCATGATGCATCAGGTTAGGGGCCAGAAAACCTTTTGTATGTACAAGGGGTAATCAAACTATATGGTGAATGTTTAAATTTTTAAAAAATTATTACACTAAAAGACACTGTGTCATAATTCCCTTCAAAATATTCCCCCTTGCTTTGAACACATTTATCCCATCATTCTTGCCACTTTCTGAAGCAGTTCTGGAAGTCTTCTTTCATGAGTGTCTTTACCAGGCTTACTTTACCATGAGTGTCTATGACCAAAAATACAGTGAATGTTGGTGCCCAGTGCCATCTAATAGAAATGCAGGCTTGTACAAACATCACATGTCCTCATCCACTTGATTCACCAGATCTGACACTCTGTGACTCTTGGCTCTTCCTCAAAGTCAAAATGATCATGAAAGGTAAAAGTTCTGAGTGATTCAGGACATCCAGTTAGCCACAACAGCACAACTAAATACCCTCATGAAAGATGACTTCCGGAACTGCTTCAGAAAGTGGCAAGTATGACAGGATAAGCATATTAAGGGGATTCATGGTGATATGTCTTTTACTGTAGCAATTTTTAAAATTTAAACATTCACCACATATTTTGATCATGCTTGTATGTGTGTATCCCTGGTCTTAGCAGTCTTTTCTCAGGGAACTTCCCAACACACAAAGGAATGGACTTTTATCTACTTGGCCTCTTCTAGTAATCCCATTCCCACCAGCCTGGGAATTTTAGCAGGTTAGGATGATTACTTTCCCCTATCCCAAAATTCAACTCAGTTTCCTTTTTGCTGGAAGTCTTTCCCTAATACCATGTTCCATTCCAATCCCTCTAAGTGGCCCCAAACCAATGTGGCCAAAAGTCTAGAGATGTCTCTTATCCTGTACTGAAATCACAAGTTGAATGATGAGCTGCTTGGAACCAAAAGTTGTACTTTATTTTCTTATTCATGTCTCCAACTCAAACCCAGGGACATTGGTATGAACCAACTAATATCAAATGCTCATTTGGTATTGATTTGTTCCAAGTTCTAGTATCGGTGACAATTATAGCAATGGAGAAATATCCCAAAACAAAGGTGGACGTTTTGCTTGAAATTTTTTTAAATGAGAATTAGAGAAATCAGTGGTAAGAAAGTTATAGGTCAGAGAAGGTCTTTTCTTACCATAATACAATACGCTTCAAAGAGAACACCTCAGAGTCTCCTAAGGATTGCGGCTGACACAGGGGGCTCATAGTGGCAATGGCTTCCCCAGGAACAGGTTGGTGCAGCTGCTGTGGGCACAGCCTGACTCAAAGATACTTGGCTTCCTTCTTGGACTCAGGGATGACCCCTAACATGGAGAGTGCTGCAGAGTCCACAACAATCCAATGGGACGCTCCTCCATCACCCCATCTGCATCTCTTCATTTCTGAAAACACCACAAAGGAGTGGAGAAATCAGCTACAAATTAAGAGATGCAAATGGCATAAGCATATATAAAAGAATGCATTGTTTCCCTGATCATTTTAAGGTCAAATTAAAATAAGGAGATATTTTATCCCAATAAAATCATAACTAATACTATATTTGATCAGTTTTGGAAAATATACAAATAAGTGAACACATTTATGCACAGCGTGGGGGAATTTGAAATGGTAACTTTCTGAAAAATTACTAAAAAGACTGAGTCAAAATCTGCAAAATATACCCACTCTTTGATTCAGCTATTCCCCTACTATTCTACTATCTATTCTAAGGAAATTATCAACAATTATCTTTGTGATATATATGCAAGCATCTATATTGCTGTGTTGTATAAATAGGAAAAATCTAGAAACAGTAAAGGTGAACAATATGACTATAAGAATGTAACAATATGCACATATGATTGAAAATTATGGAATAGAATGCAGCTCTGAGAAATCATTCCATGTAATAGCGTTTGGCAAACATATTCTGTCAAGGGCCAAAAGATAAACATTGTGGGCTTTGTGGGCCAAGAATCAGAAATCAAGGATACTATGTAATACTTATCATAATAAGAGAAAACAAATTGCCACAACTTTCCTTGGACAAAAAAAATCTTTTTGGACAAAATGCAAGATAGTTTCAGTACAGTATTTTTTGTAATACAGGCCAACAATGGAGAAGAATCTCATTCTTTTTGGACAAACAACATTTTGATTAATTGGTGTTCAAAGTCAGTTTTCCTTATCATCAAATTGATTTCAAACATTTATCTATAAGAAAAAAAAATCACAGTAAAACCAGACAACTGGCTGGCTTGTTCCTGTAGTTTACAGATACAATAAAAGAACACTTGCTGACATGGAAGAATATTCATGAAATATTGTTTTGCAGATCCTGGAATAGGATGAGTAGGGTGCATGATGATCCTTACCATAATTCCCCAAATATTTCCAGGTTTCTGCCTTTCCAGGCTTGGGACAGAACTGCACTTTCCAGCTCCTCTGTGATTTTATGGGACCATGTCACCAGTCCCGCCCAGTGGGTCTCAAGTGGAAATAATGCTCCACTCCAAGGCCACAAGCTGTCTTAGTCAGCTTTCCAGCCCTGTAACAAATACCTGAAATGATCAACTTAGGAAAAGAAAAGGTTGGTTTGGGCTCGCCCACACCACAGCCTGCAGGGCCAGCTCTGTGTCCTGCACATTAAGTGAGACAAGCTGCAACATCTGCCACCAAGAAGCCCCAGGAGAATGGCTGCCGATGCCAGCTTTCCTCCTGCCCCCAATGCAAAGGAGTGCATCCTGGCCTGAGCCCTGGTTGCAGGTGGAAAGTAAAATAATCCACCAGTGGGTCTGAGGCCCCTGTGCCTCAGCTGCTGCCCTTGCCCCTTTCCCCTCACACCCCACAGCACGTGAGGCTGTGTGCTCCCAAGGACCAGCCTTCTGCATACAACCAGACCCTCAGCTGCCTGCAGGTCTCATTCCCAGAGTTCCCTGGAAACTTGGCAGCCAGCACAGGTGTGGTCACATCTGCTGAAGAATGAATGAATGAATGAGTGAGTGAATGAATGAATGAATGAATGACTATGACTGCATACACCGTCACCACGCTCAAACCAGAAGCAAATGACCAAGTGCAATGAGCAGCGTAAAGCCTGAAACACAGGTAAGCACTAGCAAGGGCTTCCCCAGCCACCTGGGGACCACAGACCCTCGACAGCAAACCCCACCAGCTGCTTGCTCTCTGTGGGGGGCTGGACTGAATCTCTGAACATTCAGTTCCTTCACTAGTTCAACAGGGGAGTTTGTGAGGCCCCCACCCCTTCCAGGGTGGCCATGGGGATTAAAGGAACTAATTCATGTGAAGCACTCAGGACAATGGCAGGAACAAAGTAAGCGGCCCCAGCCAGCATCCAGCATTATCAATGTCATAATCACCGTCACTATGCAGCTGTATTGAGCCAATAGAGCAGCAGAAGTTGAAGCAATGAAGTGGGAGCCATCAGCCTGGAAGCCCCAGACTGTGGACAGGCTTAATAAGTGGGGAGAATTAATGAGTTTCCTTGCAGTGTCTCAGTCACTGTTTTAACGAGAAAGTACCTGGACGGTCCATTATAATGCTCTTTTTTTTTTCTCCAATATCTCCCAGAAAGGAAAGTAATGACAGTATCAGGCTCAGCATCCATGCTATTGGTGTCTTGCATGACTCTCCATCACTCTCCTGGAAAAATTGAGCCCCTCATCAGCTGCAGGGAGACAACCCCGCTGTGACCTCAAGCCTTTGGAAGGTCAGCTCAAGAGGCAGCATCTTCCTAGCAACAGTCACCAGGGAAGATTATTAGGGTGGACTCAACTCCTGGGGGTGTGAGGATCTGGAGAGCTAGATAATTGGCGTGGGGGGGGTGCCACTGTAAAGGATGTGAACAACCTCCCAGCTAGCGTGTGGTTAGTTCCCTTTGTTAGATGATCTGGCTGGGCGTTGTGTTTTATTTCCTGTCATTTTGTTTTCCTCAAGTATAAGAGTTAGCTGAGTGTGGTGGTACACAGCTGTAATCCCAGCATTTTGGGAGGCTGAGGCAGGAGGATTACAAGTTCAAGCCCATCTTGGGCAACTAAGCAAGATCCTGGGTCGAAATTTAAAAATTAAAAAAGACCTGGGGATATAGTTCAGTGCAGAAGCCCTGGGTTCAATCCCCAGCACACATGTATGTGAACGTGCATCTGTATCTGTACATATATATGTATATATACATGTATGAGCTGAAAATTATTCAGTTCAAAGTTTCTTAGTCCTACCAGATCCAACATCACATTGTATAGGAAATATTTTGCAATATTCCCTTTGTCATTCTTAAATGAAACTACGGACATATAACCTAAGTACATAAGTTTTAAAATAAATATAATGTCCTATAATATAATTGAGAAATAATTTATCATAAAATAAGATGCATTTCCAATATACAAATACCTGTGAATAAGTACACCTAGAAATACACCTACAAAACATAATAAATAAGGCAGACATTTACACCTATTTTTGTGATTCATAGTTTTTTCCTCGGTTGACATTTGGAAGTAAGGGCTACATCAGTACCTTAATGACAGTCATAGATTTGCGTAGAACTCAATCTCTACAGGTACAAAATAAGAGGATACTGGTACCTCAAACCCCAGCAATGGGACTGTCCCCAGGGATGCAGTTTGTCAAACAGGGAGTGATTCTCAGTAAACTACAAATAGTACTAACCTTCCCAGCAAATGCAGTGTACAATAGGAGCATGAAACAAGGTTTGGATTCATATGTAAAATAGCATTGGATCTGAGGCCTGGATAATTATAAACAATTTATTTACCCACTTGATGACCAGCCAGAAGAAAAGCATTGGCCCAGATGCCTTGTGTACTATAAGACATTGTGATGCTCTGGTCCATGTCCACTGAAAGTCAGTTGAACCCTGCCCCCACCACTGTGACCACCAAATCTGTTTGCACGGATTCCCAAAATGTTCCCAAAGAGTATCAGTGATCAGGTCCAATCTCCGCATGACAAAGGTGGATAGAGTGAGAATCCAGAAGAAAAAGTGGTTTGTCCAAGGGAAGCCCAGATGAAAACCAGAATCTTTGAGCATCCAGGTCAAGGATTAGAACATTTCACTGAGATTTTGTGACTCCTCCCAATTCCTGTAAGTGTAAATACCAAGCTATGATAATGTGCTGATGTTATTCATAATTTATTTATCATCTCCTCTTGTAGATCAACCTTGTTTTCTGATGGTCCATACTTTCTGATTACAGACTAAGTTGTGCTATTCTGAAGCTCTGTTTTCAGCAGAAAGACATTGCTTTTCGGAGAAAAGTGCAATTTCTCCACCTTCATGTCTATCTCAGTTGGAAGGTCCCAATAATAGAGTCTATTGATGCCCAACCTGGAGACCACAGAGAATACAGACCAGGCCACCATGAACAGCTTTGACTCACTGTACTACATGCAAAGGAAAGGCTTTAAGGTCAAGAATTTTATCATCTAATTTACTTTATAAAAATTGCCACGTTATCATTATTATTAAGAAAGCCATCTGTTGACTGGGGAGAGAGAGCCAAGGTAGAAAATGAAGTCAGACCTGGAGGTGCACTGAGACACATGCAGAGGCAAGCCAAGCAAGTCAGCAGGACGGAACCCTCAGGAAAGCCCATGTTTGAGTGTCAGTCAGAGGCAAGATGCCAAGGAAGAATGCTGAGAAGGAACAGGCCAAATGAAGAAAGCATTGTCAAAAAGGATAGCTACTGCAGAGCATGGTGACACACACCTGTAATCCCAGCTATTTGAGAGGCTGAGGCAGGAGAGTCACAGTTTGAAGCCAGCCTGGGCAACTTAGCAAGACCCTGACTCAAAATAAAAGAATTTTAAACAGAGGTGGCCAGAAGTGTAACTCAGTGTAGAGGACCTCTGGGTCCAACCCCCAGTACCACAAAAAAAATGTTAAATATCCACTAAGATAGGCCTGCACTAAGAGCTCTGCAAACCTTCACCATCTCCTTTGGTTCTTCACCTGCTCTAATGGGGGGTCATTTATGACCCCCAATCTACACTTGGGAAACCATGGCAAAAAAAGTTTAAGTAAGGTCAAGCATCCAAGAATGCACAGCTACCGTAAAAAGGCGCAAAACTAGAATTTGAAGCCAAGTAGTCTGATGACAAAGACTGCACTTTAACCTTCTGCAAAATTAAAGAAAACTAAGGGCCAAAAGTTGTGCCTTGGCCAGGTGTGGTGGCACATGCCTATAATCCCAGCATTCAGGAAGCTGAGACAGCAGGATTGCCATGAGTTTGAGGCCAGCCTGAGCTACATAGTAAGTTCAAGACCAGCCTGAACTACATAGGGAGACCCTGTCTCAAAAAAATATATAAATGAGGGCCGGTGAGATAGCTCAGCGGCATAAGCACCTGCCTGGCAAGTGCGAGGTCCTGAGTTCAACTCCCGGTACCCACATAAAGGAAAAAAAGGGCCGGTGATATTGCTCAGTGGCACAAGTGCCTGCTGGCAAGTGCGAGGTCCTGAGTTTGACTCCAAGTACCCACATAAAATATATATATATGAATAAATTTTTTTTTAAAGTTGTGCTTTGGAAGTAGTATTCATAACAAAATGCTAAGAAAAACCTTGGGCTTCGACTCACATGGTTGAACTGGGGGCTGCGACAGAAGCTCTGCATTCTCTACCCGCCATCGCCACCCTCCTGCAGCACAAGCGTGAAGATGGAAAAGTTCTCATTATGCTTTACATTGTTTTCTCAATAAAACAAAAATTGCTCCCCAAAATAGATCTTCCCAGACAAATAAGTAAATGGATCAACAAAGAAAACCTGTGTCCAGGCTATTATACAGACTGAATGAATTGGATATTGAAACGAGGAAGACCAAGCATTGATTGCGTCTCTGACACTTGGTGATTTCTCGCTGTAGTCCTCCGCAGTCTGCTCATCCATGTGAAACAGCGATTCTTCTACTTTTAGGAACAATTGCCTGGCAGGCAGCAAGAGATGAGCTCCAACTCCACCCCACAAAAGAAAACCGAGCTCAGGCTCATAAGGCCAAACCATCCCACAAGAATGGTTTCCTGCCACATCCAATGAAAGGATCCTTATAGGAAAACTCTGCAAACCATTGTTTATTCTGGACTTTAAAGGATACTTGGCTTTACCAATCTCCTGAATTAGAGAAAAAGTCAGGTGAGGCTCAAAGCCAAAATAACGGCACACCCCTACTGAGGTTGTGATGATGGTGATTAAGAGAAGTGGACAGATTTGGGGACATGGGGGAGTCACTACACTCTACCCTGCAGCAAGCTTGGGAGAGCGGGCAGTGGACCAGTCCCACCCAGGCCTCGGGGTATGGAGAAGCTGGCCCTTGGGGACTCTGGCTCTGGGGGCACCTCTATGCAAGTGGATTTAAGGCCCAGGGAGGACTCAGCAGAAGTCTGCATGGCATGAGCATCAGAACAGGAGACAAGACACTTTGGGAAAGAGAGCTGCCAACTCTGCTGCAGGACAGCGGGGCCAGGAAAAGCCACTGAGGTTGTGACACGGAGCTGAGTCTTGACACAACGCTGGGGTTTCATCCTGCAGATCATGAGGACCAAGTCACATCAGGGTGGAGAGACGCTTGGGGCAAACACTCGACGTAGTAAATCCTGGGAGACACTAACAGGTGACTCGCCAACACGCAGCCGAGTCACCGGGAAACCTGATTAAAAACTGAACAGCTGGTTCTCCAGCCCAACCAACAAAAAATTCCAATCCTGTAGGTGTGGGGAGGACCTGGGAATCCACATGGCCAGCTGTCATCCGGGTAATATCTGTGCAGGAGTCCCCAGAGAGAAGAAAGGAGCACTGGGCAGTGGGTACACCCCGCTGGGCCCTCTGGAGGGAGGAGACAGATGCAGACGACAGGGTGGAGAGGCAGTAGCCTTGTGTTCCTAAAGGCTGAAAGAGCAGGGGACGCGTTGCTTTCAGAAAGACCACGCTGAGCAAAGGCTGCTTCTCCTGCCAAAGAACAAGCCCAGGAGTCTGGATTTGCTGCCACTCTGTCATTCCCTACATGCTTAGCACATGGTAGGTGCACAGACGAGTTGAATGAATGAATGAATGCATGCATGAATGCATGGTGGCAGGGTAGAAGGTGGCCTGGAAGGAGGTCGGGAGCTGAAGGCTCTTCCCGGGATCTGGGCCTGGGATGCAGCCCAGCTCCATGGCAGGGGAGGGAGGGATAAAGGGTGTGTGGAGCCTACAGTCATCCTGGTGTGTTCGGGGCCAGAGAGGCCTCGCAATGCTTCTTGGAAGCTTTTCTATATTTCTGGCATCTTCAGAAATGTCTACAGAAGTAAAATCTCCGTGAGATGTAATCGGAATTGAAATGCACTCCCAAGCTTGTCCCCTGCCCCACCCCACGTCTGGGAAGCAGCACTCTGCACGAGCGGATGGCAGGGCAGTGGAAAGGGGCCCCGCCTGACCAGGACCAGAGCAGGGCCAGCCCAGCCTACGTGCGGAGCTCGTTCCAGCCTGAGCTTTGTTCCGGGTTTGGCAGTGGTTTGGGGGTTTTGTATCCCAGAGACGTTTAACTCCGTACGTAATTTAGGTGTAATAGGCAGCTGTTATGTTAAATAGGGACCAGCTGAACTGATTATTTAAGACGCAGTTATGGTCGTTTAACAGCTATATGGCTTGAGTGCTACATCTCAATAAAGGTTTTCCGGTGCCCAGCTATTACAGTTTTGCACTTGGTGACTGTCCTTACCCGCTGCCGCCCTCTGTAACTATTGCCTGAGGGGCTGGTGGCTTCCAACTCTGCTCCTTCCCTCCTTCCTCCGGTTTCTGGGCCAGCGTCCAAGTGTCTGTGAGTGTCCATGGCAGTCGGGGAGGTGGCAATGCACAGTGCCACAGGTGCACGGCTCGTGGCTGCAGGCCAAGCACCAGTCCGCAGGCTTCCAGACAGACGTGTCTCCTAATGGCAGTGTGGCTCTGCCAGGAAGCTCAGAAGCCACAGCTGGGCCGAGGAGGTGACTCAAACATTTGAGGCTCTTCTACGAGAAGTTTGTATATAAGAAAGAGAATCAGGAAGAAAACTACAGGGGCTCTAGTTCCCTAGAAGTATCCTCTAACTCTATGGTACTTGTAATAGACCAGGGCAAGTATAAAATGTGTTCCAACTGATTTGCAAAGAATGAGAATTTCAGGACCTGAGGGGCCATGTGAAACTGCCACAACACCCAAGCACAGGTGGACAGAGCTGGCTCACTGAAGGAGGGTGGACCAGAGAGGGCATCGTACAGCACGCGTGTGGAGGAACCTGCAGCCCATGCTGCATCTGTCCACCAAGAACTGCAAAATAAAACATGATCTTCCAGCTCAGACACTTCTAGAACCACTGCTTTAGTGCCGTAGCCCTCATTTCATGGACTTCCCTGGCCCATGTGCACACTTTGGAACACAGGACTTGAAAAGCATTCTTTATGCATATTTAGAAATGGTTAAAATGAGAAGCCTATGCTATGCATATTTTACCACAATTCAAAACATGAAAAATTTCTTTAAATTGATTCCTCCTACTTCCATTGAATGGGACCTATCTGTTGATTTTTTTAGAAATAAAAAAGACTGGCTTTGCTAACATGAGCTGAATTATACACTTTAAATGGGTGGCTTTTATGTCTCAATAAAGTTGTCTTTAAAAGATGAGATGATGGATGGATGATACACAGATAGATAGATAGAAAGATAGATAGATAGATAGATAGATAGATAGATAGATAGATAGATAGATAGAGAGATACTGACCCTAAGTGTCTTTCTGTGTCAAAACAAAATCAAGGAGTAGGCACACGTGTGTTTTACATAATCTGGGCTGGGTCACCTCCAGTTGTGAGCTCCAGACACACTCCCCCATGCTGCCCTGTATAGATGTGTCACTCTGAAGAATACCCTCAAAAGGAGGTCAGAGGTCAGGAGGGCCTGGCATTAATTCCCCAGCTCCCTCATTGCTGGGCCACAGCCAGGTGATGGCTGTGTTATCCCCTATTGCTCAACTCTAGCTCTGGCTGCTTCTTCATTCCCCTTTGGTCCCCCAACACCACTCATATTCCATCAGCCCTCCCACTAGATCTTTACCTCTACCTCTTTTGCATGTGTCTTCTGCCCCCTGCCCGGACTCTAATAAATACAATGTACAATTCACTCCTGATCTCATCCGTCTTTTCCAAGACACATCTATTTTGCATTATCCCATCAAAAATTAATTCTGTTCTCAGTGAGAAACAAAATACTGGCTCATTAAACTAAGGGCAGATATGAAATGAAAGAAAATATTCATTGTAGAATTCCTGGATAGCTTGTTCTGGGTAAATTCACAAAGCTGTTTAAATCTGCCATTATGCAAACTCACTGAGGGGGACACAGTCTTATCCAAAAGCCACCCAGCCTGGAAGTCCAACACCTACCTGCTAGAAATTCCATGTGGGCAGAGTATTTAGAAGAGAGTGCCCAAGGCAGCCCAAGTCTATCACTTTTGCTGCCAAACTCATTCTTTTCAAAATGCCCAGAGTTCTTTCGCCTTGGTGTCCCTTGAGTGCCTCAGAACTCCACAGAGCCGAAGCTAAGGCCCAGAACTGAGATGCCTCTTTCCTAGCCTCCCCCAGGCAGCCCATTGTCAGACTTTCCTAAACATCTTAAATTCCACTGAATCCAAGGCTTCAGATTTCCTTGGGGTTTGTGTGTATTGTAGATGCTTAGCAAGTGGCCCATGAAGGGGAAGTGGATGGGCAGAGACTTCAGTGTTTGACAATTTTTCATCTTACGTCTTCACTGCCAAATGTTTTCCTTTAAAGAATATTTCTCTTGTTTCATTTTAAAACTCAATATTGTGTAACAAACCATGGTAACGCCAGTCCCATCCTCTGCAATGTATTCGGTTGTCTGCAGTCGATCACCATCCAAAAATATTACATGGAAAATTCCAGAAATAAACAATTCATAAGTTTTACATTGCATGCTGCTCTGAGCAGAGTGATGTGCTGCCTCCATCCTGCAGGGTCGCAAATCATCCCTTTGTCCAGTGTATCCGGGCTGTGCTACCCACGTGTAAGTCATCTAGGAGCTGGCCGAATGATCAAATTGAGTGCCACAGTAGCAGTGCTTGTGTTAAGTACCCTCATTTTAGATAGCAGTGTCCTGGAGTGTAGGAGTAGTGACACTGGCAATTTGAATATACCAAAGAGAAGCCATAAAGTGCTTCACTGAATAGCATTCCTCAACATCACCAAGAAGGTAAATACAGTACAGTAAGATATTTTGAAAGCAAGAGAGAGACCACATTCACATATCTTTTAATTACAGTAAATTGTTATAATTGTTCTATTTTATTATTAGTTTACATCGCTAATCTCTTACTTGTCTAATTTATAAATTAAACTTTATCATAGATGCTATGGCTTGTATCTAAATGTCTCCTTAAAGCCTCATCCGTTCATAGGTGGGGCTTTTGAGAGATGGATGGATCATGGGTGTGTGATGCTGGATTAGGGTGTGTGAATATGGATTAAGGGTGTGTGATAACTAAATGAGTCCACTGATTGGCTTAGTGTAGTTCTGGATGTGGATAATGGGAAGGCCCACCCTGAGTGTGGGTGGCACCAACCACCTGAATGGAATAAAACAGAAAGGGAAGCTGCTGCTTGGTGCTTCCTGTCTGCCCTGCCATGGACTGTTTCTCTTCTGCCATGCCACCCTGCTTTGGAGACAGCTGACTATGGATGAAAACCTCTACAAACTGTGAAATAAAATAAACCTTTCCTCTTTGATCTTCTGGGTGTTGGGTATTCTCTCCTAGCAATGAGAAAAGTAACTAAGACAATAGGTATCTATACGAAGAGAGAAATGTAATCCATGTAGGGTTCCAGGTAGTATTCCAGGTCTCATCTGCTGGGAGTCTTGGAACTTATCCCCAGGAGATAAGAGGGGACTTTTTTACTCACACCTCTCAGGTTCCTCTTATATGTGTCACAGCACACTTCCTTACAGGGGTCCCCACCTGGGAACACTCTCATAGGGGCTGGAACCCTACTATGAACTGTGCATGCAAGGGATCCAGGTTGCTACTCCTTTAAATCATCTAGAAAGCATCCCCATAGTCCATGGAAAAATTATTTCTCAAGAAACTGGTCCCTGTTGCCAAAAAGTTTAAGGACCTCTGGTGTAAAACATCTCTAAGTACTTTCTGTGTGTGCAATGCAAAGCATTCTAATTTTTACAAGTGGTATCAATAAGAATATCTATCATTGCCCTCTGTATCCTATTGTCTCTTTTTCCTACTTTTTTCTTTTTTCTTTGTGGGTACCAGGAGTTGACCTCAGGACCTCATGTTTGCCAGCAAGCACTTATGCCGCTGAGTGATATCACCAGCCCTTTTTTTCCTTTATGTGGGTACCGGGAGTCGAACTCAGGACCTCACGCTTGCCAGGCAGACGATTATGCTACTGAACTATCTCACTGGCCCTTCCTACTTTCTTCAATTGCAAGATTGTGCTGTTTCTTTTCCTGATCATCCTGAGTTCATAATCAATCCTGTCTAGAAGTTTCGTGTACCCATCCAGAGCAACCACTCTCCACCAGGGCAGAATTAGGCAATGTTCCAGAAATGCAGGGGTTTTCACTGTCATTGCGACAGAAGAGGGTGAGGGGCTGCAGCATTTAGTGGCCAAGAGACAAAGACATCAGCTATCTCAAAGTGTAGACCGTTCCACATAATAAGGGGTCCCGTAGACTGCATGACCTTGAAATGTACTTACAGACTCCTGTAGGTGAAAAATCTCCTTATAATATCTTGCTGAAAACCTAACTCCAGCTTAGATATGTAACCAAGGTGATTAGTTTATATAGAATGCATTTTCCAAGAACGTAACTGCCTCAAAGAATTACTCTTTGTTTGGTCTAAAACTTTCCAAAAGTCTTTCAACATTTGGAAAAAAAAAACTCCTTTCACCTTCAGCAATGCCTCTCAGTGTAGCTCAGCTGCTTGTAAACGAATGTCAACGGGTCCATATCTGAAGTCATTCTACTCTCAGTGGCCCTATGAATATGCACAAATGGACATACATGACCCTTATTTCAAAAGATCCTATGAGGTTAAAGTCTCAAAATTATTCAATTTAATATTGTCTTACTAGTCACAAATCCAAATTCATTCACCAAAACTCTTGCGCTTTGTTACTAAATGCAAAATATTTTCTTACAAAATATTTCCTATTATTTTTTTCTTTAGGTAACAGCAAGCCAGGTATAATAGCACACACTTTTAATTCCAGCACTCAGATGGCTGAGGCAGGAGGATTGCTGTGAGTTTGAGGCCAGCCTAGGCTACAAAGTGTGTTCAAGTCCAGCATGATCTGCACAGTGAGACCCTGTCTCAAAACACACACACACAAAATAAATAAATAAATAAATCATGGCAAAATCCATATTTGAAGGGTGGGTACAGGGTCACCTATGTCACACAGGCTGGTCTCCGTTCCTGGGCTCAAACGATCCTCCTGCCTCATTCTCCCAAATGCTGGCACTATAGACACAAGCCGTTGGTGCCTGGCTCTTACTGTTCCCTATATGGCGGGTAGATTATATAAACTATGAATTTCATTTCTGGAGTGTAGACGGGTGTTTCAATACAAATCCAGAGAAAGCAGAAGCGGATCTGGTGAGGTTGGCTGTCACTGGCCTGGATCACTGGCTGTCACTGCCACGACCACTTGGTTTCAGATGAATCTCAAGTGAAGTGAGCAGCATAACGATGACCTTGACCCCATGGGCCAAGGATGACGGGTCATTCACTCGCTCACTCAGTCATTCAACAACTATCTATGATGCCAACTCTTTGCCAGGTGCCCGGATAGACCAAACACACACACCTGCTATCCTGGTCAGCCAACAGGAGCTGGCAAGAGAGAGAAATCGATGCCCAACATGAGCACTGAAGATGGAGTGACAACTGTTTTCCTGCTTGTGTGAAACTGCATGGCAAAAGCCAGCAAAAGAGGGGAAAGACAGAAAATGTTACATATTTTTAAAAGAGCTCTATGTATGTGATGACAGTTTACCACTGTGTCACTTCCGGTTAACAGGATAGATAGACTGTGACAAGGCTTTTTGGCTGCAGTATTTTGATCCCAGCCCCATGGCCATTTAACCAGCCACCTCACATGATCCACCTGAATTCGGGCAGCTCTGAAGCTCAAGGGCTCATCAGGCGCAGTGACCAGGAGCTCAGGATGACAGGCTAGAGCCTGAGACAAATGTGGAAGAGGACAGCCCCCCCTCAGGCTCTCAGGCCCAAGATATTAAGCCCAGGAAATGGATGTTTCCAAAAGCAAAAGTCAGAAATCTCCAAAACAGCAAGGAGAGGGAAGCAGGAAAAAATCAAGGCCCAAGCATTCAGAGATGTCGATATCAGAGCAGGGTTTTCTCTTTCATGCTCCAGAAAAAGAATCCCGATACAAACTTAGCTGTTAAATTTGGGGACAAAACAGTTAAAGGAGGAGCTTCCCCAGTGGCTTTTCAGAAGGGGAATATCAAGCACGTGGAGGTGAGAATTCTGGAATTGTGTCTCTTTCAGGCCTTAATAATGATTAGGCAGAATCTCTGGAGGGCACAGCTTGCTGAACACCTGAGAAAAAATCAGAGGTCAACTTGGATTCTGCACGCTCGTCAGGGTGGGCACAGTGTGGATGATTTACACCTGGAACTGGCCAGTGCATCCCTCCATCTCTACCTCCTCCTCTTCCTACACCGTTCTCCCCGGGGCCCTTTACTCACCATGAAACGGCCCCACGACCCCACACAAATCGAGAGCTCTGTTGGGAGAACACGCTTTGCTCCAAACCCTCATTTAAATTTTTCCCCAAATATTCTACTTTGTTTGTGTGCATTTTAAAGTTACTTTAAGAGAGGCAATTTGTAACTGAAACCACAATTTCTAATTTTTGCTAGAGAGTTATTGACTAATTTGTGAGTCAAAAGCTGGTCCTCACCAGCTCCTGCTCCCATGGAATGTGCCTCCCCATCTTTCTGCAGATCGCAAACACAGGGCTGTTATCCAGCGCAATCCAAATTTTCATCATAAATTCTGAGAGAAAGGGCTCACTTGGGTGTCTCTACCGCCCCAGCCCATGTTCCCAGACAGCCCCCAGGCATCCCAGGCTACACACGTCTCCCCAAGGGCAGCGCCACAGACCTGCCAACAGCTGAAAGTTATAAATAGGACGGCTTGGGACAGTGGAGGGAGGGGTGTCAAGAAGTGAAGTCTGGCAAATACTCGGATCCAGCGGCCAAGAGAGCTCTTTGAAAGGCCAGAGAAGAAAAATCCTGGTGCAGTGCTTCTAAACCCAGAGGATCCGTCCACAGGAGCCCCATCCACCAAGCTTGTGGCCATAAACGGCTGCCCAGCCAGGGGAAACTGAGGCATTGTTCGACTTGGAATGTCACTTCCCCAGTTAGATTCTTATCCAGCCTGCTGGGCCGGAGGACAAGAGTCCAGTTTGGGGGCACAAGTAGCCCCACCCCAGACCAGGGGCACCACTGGAAGCCTGAAGCATGGCACACATGGTGCCCAGCCTCGTGCTGGGGTGGCCTCTGCCATGCAGCTCATAAGGCAGGGGGACTGTCCATCTGTGGCAGGTAGCCAATTAGCACCTGCCCCCATGCGCCAGCTCTGTCACTTGCCATTCAACCCCCAGTGCCTTGCAGCTTCCTTGTTCATCAAAGGCATGTTCTATGTCCCCGCATTGTGGGAGGAGCCAGTCACCTCTCTGATGGCACTGCTCCTATTCGAGGTGGCTTTGTCCTAATCACTTCCCAAGAGCATTACTTTGGCAGTGAGGTTTGACAACACGAATTCAGCAAAGATAGCATTCAAACCATAGCTCCTCTCAGCCCACTTCAGGCCTCAGTCTACATCTTCTCCCCGGCACCCCGGATGAACTCCTCCTTGGGAAGACACACGCAGTTTAAAGACACGCCACTTGCCCACTCGAGTAGGTTTCCTGCTATATACATTAAGAATTTATGACTTCTTTGTTTATCCATGATGTCAGCTATTCCTCACCTAGAAGGATCTTCAGCTTGGGAATTCCAAGTAAGCGGTCCCTTTCTCTTTTTTTTTTTTTTTTTTTCTTAATGTGGGTACCTGGAGTCGACCTCAGGACCTCGCGCTTGCCAGGCAGGCACTTAAGCCACTGAGCCATCTCACCAGCCCAGCGGTCCCTTTCTAAAACAGCTCGGGAAAGCTGGGCTGTGGAAAGAGAGGTGTGGAACTGCAGGCGGGAAACAGCTCACTTTAGGTCCTACTTGCGTTGTGTTTTAAATTTTCTGACATATCAGGGTCCGGCAGTTCTGGGTGATTGTGAGCTTTTTCACCCATGGGAATATCTACTACCTCCTGTTTTGCTGTTGCTGTTATTGTTGCTGTTGTTGTTGTTTGGGGCATTGTGTTTTGTTTTGTTTTGCTTTGCTTTGTTTTGTTTTTTGAGACAGGGTCTCCCAAAGTCTCTAAGTTACCTGGACTGGGCTCAAATTCGGCAAGCCTCCTGCCTCAGCCTCCCAGAGTGTAGGGATTACAGGTGTGCACCAACACACTGGCTTAAGAAAATGATTGAGGGGGAAATAAACCCAGGCTGTGCCCAACCATCCTCCCACACGTCACTGAGCAAATCCTCCCCAACCAGCCCCTGGAGGAGTTTGAACCCCGTCCTTGGGGGTGAGTGTTGGGTGCAGCGTCAGTAACCCTGGGATCCCCTAAGAGACAGGGAGAGGAAGGCAGATGCCTTGCCGGGCTCCCTGGAGAACTGAGCGCCACAGGACAGGCTGTTCCCTTCCAGGAGCAGAGACAGTCAAGAAAATCCTTGGCGGAGACCCAACTGGAGACAGCACAGCGGAGCCACAGGACAAGGCTTCGGCAGCGGGAACAATGCAGTGCTCGGTGGCGGGGATCCTCTAGGGAAAAGCTTCACCTACCACTTGATGGGCCCCGCGCAGGTCACTTCAGCTGGTGGCACACACGGAAGTCTCCTGTCCTGAGAGCATTTCTGGGAACTGCAGCCTGAGAGCGCTCGTTAAATGACGAGCTGCTGCCTCGGTCATGATGGAGCTCTTTGAAAGGCCAGAGAAGAAAAATCCTGGTGCAGTGCTTCTAAACCCAGAGGATCCGTCCACAGGAGCCCCACAGCCGGCTGGTGCAAGGCCACCCCACAGCCGGCTCTGACTCCCTCACCACCCACACTACACACACACATTGTGTCCCTGCCGAAACTGTGGCAGGAAAACACGACACTCCACACTCCTACCTCTCTTTCCTCTCTCTCCAAATCCCATGGGTGCATCTGCCTGGGAGAAGCAGGAGGCCCCAGGCCAGGGCCCAGGGTCCCTCTGCAGGGACACCTCATCCCACTTCCCACATACACACAGGGCTGGCCAAAAAAATACAGTGTGTATTTAAATTTTTAAATTTTACTACAGTAAGACATGTTGCTATTAACCCCCCCTCAAAATAACCCCCTCCTCACTTCCAACACATTTATCCCATCTTTCTCATCACTTTTTTTTTTGTACCAGGAATCGAACTCAGGACCTTGCACTTGCCAGGCAGTCACTGTGCCACTGAGCCATATCCCCGGCCCTCTCACCACTTTCTGAAGCAGTTCTGGAAGTCCTCTTTGTGAGTGTCTTTATGAGTTGTGATCAAAAATATGGTGAATGCTGCTGCTGAATGCCATCCACTAGAAATGAAGGCTCATAAAAACAACAGTATGGGCAGAGAAAGAGTCTCTCTGCAATTTGGTGTCCAGACACTGGAATATAGTGATGTGAGGAGAATAATGAGGAAGGAGGGTCCCCAGGACCCAGGAAGGATCTGAAGTGAGAATTGAAGCCCATGGGGAGAACAAAAAGAGAGACTTCAATGAAGAAGGAGGAGGTGGCAGGGGGCACTTTCTCCCTCAGCCTGGACTCACTGTGTGGGGGGGCAGCTCGAATCTGCAGACACACAGTGATTACTGGCAACACCAGAGGCCTCCACGGAGAAATGCACCAGTGGAATGGAGCAGTGGATACAGTGGAGAGCAGTGGCTGGTGAGTTATTCAGGTTCAGATGTCCCCCAGAAGAGAGTGATTGGCCAGGAGCCATTTCGGAGAGGGGCCAACTGAGCTTGGAACTCAAAGCAACTGCTGTCTCCTTCCAGCAGCTCCCAGGGTTAGGGTAAGGAAGCCAAATTCAAGCAAGCAGGAAGTCAGGGAGAAAGGTGAGTTCGAGCTGGCAGGGAGCCAAGTTCAAGCTGGAGGGGGTGCATGGACTGCTGCAGGTTGATGGGGTGCACAGACTACTGCAGGCTGGATGGGGTCTGGTTCCAGCCTCATGACCAGAAACCAGCCTGAACTTCAGTGGAGCCAAAGGTGTAGGCTTGCTGGTATTATCCACTACCCTACCTGGTAAAGCTACAGCTGGCTTGCTAGGATTAATCAACTTGTATCAGGACTCTGTCTGCCCAATTCTCTACCAGTGACAGCAGGAACACACCTTGAAATGGACATTTTTTTTCTTATTTTCTTGTTTTTTGTTTTGTTTTGTTTTTCTTGATATTTTGTTTTTATATGAGTGTGAACATGGTTTCTAGTTTTGTTGTTGCTGTTCTGTTCTGTTCTTGTTTTTATTTCTTCCTTTGCTCTTTCCCTACTGTCTTCACCAGTTTGCCAAAATTTGTGTGATCTTCCTTTGTTCTATTTCTCTATTTTCCCCCCACCCCTTTTAAATTTTCTCCCCTGAGGGTACAATTGCTATATTGAGGGCTTATTTACTGCATACAATTTTCTAGTTCCTTTTAGATTTTGTAAAATAACCACAAATCTAGTTCATATGGTTAAAGGTGGCAAATTAATAGTAACCTCAGTCTGTCATTTTCTAGGATGTGTTTAATGCTATTGTTAGTGCTGATTGGACCACTTTAGCCAAAGGACATAATTGTTCTAACCAGTTGTTCTTCCTGGTATACCAAGGAATGAGATTGCCTAAGTGTCATAAAAAAATACTATAGGCCAGTGCCTAAGAACCAGGGGCTGGGACAAGTAGGCTGCAACTTCTCATCCCCCAATAAATTGAAGAAGTAGGATCTTGCAACAGACTCAAAACCCAAAAGCCAGCTACACCTGGAAGACGCCTCTGAGAAGTAGTCATTTTCTAAGAGCTCTAAATATTAGCAATAAAAGCTATTCACCATAGGAAATTTACAAGCATCAACCCAGGAATTAAACTAAAAAAGAACAAAAACAGAAAATGAGAAGACACTTAAACAAGATGCAACCCCAGACTTCCAGCTCACCAAAGGCAAACTCGGAGGGCAATGAGGTGGAACACTCTGAAAGCCACCCACCTGGACTCTCTGAAGTGGTAACAGCAAAAGTAACAAAGCAGATGAATGAGGCTCTAGCAAAAAAATCAAATCAGAAATAATTTCTCAGATAACAACAGCAATGGTGACCACAATGAAAGGCACGCTTAGTGACTCTAAAGCAGATACAGATTTTTTAAAAATAGAGGAGCTCAGGAAAATGAAGTAAACCATGAATGTCCAACATAGGAAAGAAATGGAATCCATGAAACAGATTCAAACAGCTATCCAGGAGATTAAAAATTCAACTGAAATTACATGCAGCAGAATGACACAATGTGAGGACAGAACATCAGATCTAGAGGACAGGATTGCAGTTAGCAATCAGGAAAAGAAAGATTTCTTAAAAATAGCAAGGTACCACAACAAATCAACCCAGCAGCTGCTAGATGATAAAAGAAGAATAACTTAAGATTGACTGGAGTCAATGAAAAATCAGGAGCTAACACAAATGACATTAAAAAAACTTGTTCACAGAAATCATGGCAGAAAGCTTCCCAAGCAAGGAAAAAGAATTTGACATACAGATAAGTGAGGCATATAGAACTCCAATTAGCCATAATCAAAAAAAAAAAAATCCACACCAAGGCATATAATGATTAAGAATCCAGAAATTTAACACAAGAACAGAATACTAAAAGCTGTTAGAGAAAAGAAACAAATCACCTATAAAGGAAAGCCCATCAGAATCACAGTAGACTTCCCAACACAAACCTCAAGTCAAGGAGAACTTGGAGTGAAGTATTTCAAGCCCTAAAAGAAAACAACCTCCAACCCAGATTGATGTACCCCATAAAATTATCTTTCAAAATTAATGGAGAAATAAGATACTTCCAGGACAAAGAACACCTGAGGAAATTCAGAACACCAAACCAGTAATACAAAATGTTCTGAAGGACACTCTAGAAAGAGATAACAAGGATTATGACTCCATGAACCCCAACAGAATGAATCTACCAGGCAAGGCAAACAATTAAACAGAGAGGAAAAAAGGGAGCCAACAACATGAAAACAACATGACAAGGATAAGTGAGTACATATCAGTTATAATCATCAATGTTAATGGTCTGAATTCACCAATCAAAAGAAACAGACTGGCAGAATGGATTAAGAAGGAAGATCAGGGGCAAGTGAGATGGCTCAGTGGCATAAGCGCTTGCCTGGCAAGCACGAGGTCCTGAGTTCGACTCCCGGTACCCACATAAAAAGGAAAAAAGAGGCCAGTGATATCGCTTAGCAGCACAAGCACCTGCTGGCAAGTGTGAGGTCCTGAGTTCGACCCCTGGTACCCACATAACAAAACAAAACAAAACAAAAAAAACAGAAGAAAGGTCCAACAATATGCTGCATACAAGAAACACATTTAATTCAAAAACAAATTCATAGATTGAAAGTCAAAGGATAGAAAACAATATCCAATGGGACAGGAACTCAGAAAAAAAGGAGGGGTAGCTATTCTATTTGCAGACAAAGTAGATTTCAAGCCAAGACTGATTAAGAGAGACAAAGAAGGTCACTACATCCTTGTAAAGGGAACAATCTAAGAGGAAGAGATAACAATCATAAATATATATGCAGCAAATACCAGCACACCAAACTATATAAACAAATATTAACAGACATAAAAAAATCAAATAAGCACTAATACAATTGTAATGGGGAACCTCAATACACCACTATCACAAAAGACAGATCAACAAAAAATTAACAATGAAATACTAGAACTGAACAAAACTTTTGAACGAATGGACTTAGTAGATGTCTACAGAGTGTTCCATCCCAGAACATCAGAATATACATTCTTCTCAGCTGCACATGGGACGTTCTCCAAAATAGATGACATACTAGTTCATAGAACATGCTTAAGTAAATGCAAAGGAATTGAAATTATTCCATGCATATTATAAGACCATGGTGCAATGAAATTGGAAATCAATGGCAAAAGAAACCATAAGAACTTCATAAACACATGGAAATTAAATAACACCCTCCTGAACAACCAAAATTTAATTTCACAGATGAAATTAAAGAATAAGTTAAACAGTTTCTACAATTAGGTGATAATGCCAATACAATGTACCAAAACTTATGGGACACAATGAAAGCTGTCCTATAAGGGAAATTTGTAGCAGTGAATTCCCATATCAGGAAAACAGAGGGAGCTCAAATAAACAACTTAATGTTGAACCTCAGGCTTCTAGGAAAAGAAGAGCAAGTCAAGCCCAAAGCTTGTATGAGGAAGGAAATTATAAAGATCAGAATTATAAAGAGCAGAAATTAATGAAATGGTAACTAAGAAAACAGTACAATGAATCAGTGAATCAAAGAGTTCATTCTTTGAAAGAGTTAAATAAAATTGACAAATTCTTAGCCAACCTTATCATAAAAAGGAAAGAAAAGACTCAAATACATGCAATTAGGAATGAAAAGGGTGAAACAACAACAGATCCTGCAGAAATCCAGAACATCATCAGTACCTACTTTGAGAACCTGTATTCTAATAAGATGGAAAATGCAGAAAGAATGGACAGATTCCTAGATACATATGAATTACCAAAGCTAAATCAAGAAGATATAAAAATTCTAAATAAACCAATATCAATCAATGAAATTGAAGATGTAATTAAAACTATACCAACAATGGGAAGCCCAGGTCCTGATGGATTAACTACTAAATTCTATAGGCAATTTAGAGAAGACTTAATGCCCCTACTTTTCTACCTCTTTAATGAAATTAGAAGGGAAGCAATACTCTCAAATTCATTCCTGAAAGCAAGCATTACCCTGATACCAAAACCAGAGAAGGATCCAACAAAAAAGAGGACTACTGGCCAATCTCCTTAATGAACACAGATGCAAAAATCCTCAGTAAGATACTAGCAAACAGAATGCAGCAAATCATCAAGAAGATTATATACCATGACCAAGTAGGATTCATCCCAGTGATGTAGGGATGGTTCAACATACACAAATCAATAAATGTAATACAGCATATTAACATAGCCAAGGACAAAAGCCATATGGTCATATAGATGCAGAAAAGGCTTTGACAAAGTCCAACACCCATTCATGATAAAAAAAAAAAAACCTGAAGAAAATTGGAATAGATGGTCTTTACCTCAATCTGATAAAAGCCATCTATGACAAACCAACAGCCAACATCATACTAAATGAACAAAAACTGAAAGCTTTCACTCTAATATCAGGAACAAGACACCCTTATTCAATATAGTTCTGGAAACATTGGCCAGAGCAATCACACAAGAGAAAGAAATAAAAGGAATAAGGATAAGAAAGGAAGACATTAAATTATCATTTTTTGTAGATGACATGATACTCTACATAGAAGACCCCAAGAACTCCACCAAAAAGCTTCTAGATTTAATAACCAAATTCAGTCCCATAGCTGGATACAAAGTCAACACTCAAAAGTCAATAGCATTCCTGTACACAAACAACAAACTCACTGAGAGAGAAATTAGGGAAACTACAACTTTCACACTAGCATCCAGAAAAATGAAATACCTAGGAATCAATCTAATGAAGAAAGCAAAAGACCTCTGCATTGAAAACTACAGTACTCTGAAAAAGGAGATTGAAGAGGATATCAGAAAATGGAAAGATATCCCTTGCTCTTGGGTAGGAAGAACCAATATAGTGAAAATGGCCATACTCCCAAAATTGTTATACAGATTCAAAGCAATCCCAATCAAAATTCCAACAGCATATCTCACAGAATTAGAGAAAACAATCTTAAAATTCATTTGGAACCAGAAGAGACCTAGCATAGCAAAGGCAATTCTGGGCAACAAAGGCAAAGTAGGGGGCATCACAATCCCTCACTTGAATAAAAACAGCATGGTACTAGCAAAAAAAACAGACCCAAGTATCAATGGAACAGATTAGAAGATGCAGAAACAACTCCAGACATACTCAGCCACCTTATTTTTGACAAAGAACCCAAATACCTTCACTACAAGAAAGATAGCCTCTTTAATAAATGGTGCTGGAAAAAGTGGCTTTCCACATGCTGAAGATTAAAAGTAGATCCATATCTTTCACCATGCACTAAACTATAATCAAAATGGATCAAATATCTAAATATTAAAACAGAAACACTAAATCTGCTGGAAGATAGAATAGGTAGAATTCTTGAAGACATTGGTGTAGGCAAAGACTTTATGAACAAAACCCTGATCGCACAGGAAATATCATAAAGAATCAACAACTGGGATCTCATCTTATTAAAAAGATTTTGCACAGCAAAAGAAGCATCTATGGAGTGAAGAGACAACCCACAGTGTGGGAAAAAATTTTTGCCAGCTGTTCCCCAGAAAAGTACTAATATCTAAAATATATAAAGAATTCAAAAAAATCAGACCCCCAAAGTTAAAGACCCACTCCAAAAATGGGCATCTGAAATGAATAGACATTTCTCAGATGAAGAAGTAGAAACAGCAAATAAATATATGAAAAAATGTTCAACATCACTGGTCGTTCAAGAGATGCAAATTAAAACAACACTGAGATTCCATCTTACTCCAAAAAAAAAATGGCAATTATCAAGAAATCAACCAATAACAAATACTGGTGGGGCTGTGGGGAAAAAGGAGCCTTTCTCCACTGTTGATGGGAGTGCAGACTGGTACAACCACTGTGGAAATCAATGTGGAGAGTTCTCAAAAACTAGGACTAGAGGTCCCATTCAAACCAGCTATTGCCCTTCTTGCTATCTTCCCAAAAGAATTAAAAGCATCATACCACAGTGATGTATACACACCCATGTTTATAACAGCACAGTTTGTAATAACTAAATCTTGGAAACAGCCCAAATGTCCACCGATGAATGGATAAAAAGATGTGGTTCTTTTATACAATGGAGTACTATTCTGCCATAAAGATAATCTTGAGACATTTCTAGATCAATGGATGCACCTTGAGAACATAAATTGAAATAAATCGGACACACATGTAAATACTGCATAGTTTCTCTGGTGTGAGAAACCAAAAGTACAAATAAGGACAAAAATGTATAATAGATATTGAGAAATAGGAAGAAAATGTTCAAATGGGAAGGGGAACTAGGGAGGGGAGAGAGGGAAAGGAAGGAAGAGAAAAGAAAAAAATAAGAAAAGAAGGAAAAATGGAAACAAACCTTTTGTAAATAGGGAAAAGAAGAAAGGTTGAAGGGAGGGTAGGGGGATGGGGAAAAAAGAATCAAAACATATCATGCCCAGGTACAAATCTCCTATGATGAATGTGATCATTATGTGCACCTAAAGTGTACCAATAAACTTAATTAAAAAAAAAATAACGTGTCATCATCCACCTTATTATTCTCTGGATCTAGCACTGTACAACTTCTGGCTCTTCCCCAAAATCTAAACAACCATGAAAGGTAAAAGTTTTGAATCAATTCAGCACATCAAGGTATCCACGACAACATGAGTAAAGTCACTCATGAAAGAGGACTCCCAGAATGTGGCAAGAGGGCCGGGGATTTAGCTCAGTGGCACAGTGCCTGCCTGGCAAGCATGAGGTCCTGAGTTCGATTCCCGGTACCCCCCCAAATAAAGAAAGAAAGTGGCAAGAATGATGCGATAAGTGTGTTCAAAGTAAGGAGTAGTTTGAGGGAGATTAATGGCAATATGTCTTTTTTTTTTTTTTTTTGTGAGTACCAGGGGTCGACCTCAGGACCTCATGCACCAGCAGGCGCCCGTGCCGCTGAGCGATATCACCAGCCCTTTTTTCGTATGTGGGTTCTGGGAGTCGAACTCAGACCCTCACACTTGCCAGGCAGGCGCTTATGCCACTGAGCCATCTCACTGGCCCCAATATGTCTTTTACTATTATGAACTTCTTAAATTTAAACATTCACTGTACTTTTTTAATCATTCCTCACATCTAGGACCATACAGAAAACCAAACAAACAAAAACCCGTCACCACTGAGAGTTAAGGACTCCCCACTGACCTGCTAAAGTCTTGGGGCAAATGATATCAGATAGAAGCCTTACACGCTCGGTGGCCATTACATAGAAGAAGAAGCAAGCGTATGTGGATTAAGAGAAAGTGAGAAGTTTCCTCCCTTTCCTGTTCCCTGCAGATTTAGGAATATGGGGTCAGATAATAGTGCTGCTGTCTTGAACTGTGGGGCACTGATCTTCAAGCTACCAAAATACTTTGTTTTTACCCCTGAACCCTCCCTCTACCCACCTGCAAATCATCAGCACAGTTTAATGGCACAGGCTCTGAAAGCAGACTGCTTAGATCGGAATCCTGGTGTCACTAATGATAGCGGTGTGACCTTGGATAAAGTATAACCTCTCTGAGCCACTGTTTCCTTTTCTGGCAAAACCGAATGAAATGCAAAACAAAACAGAAAGATCATTGCACCCATCTCCATGAGTGAGTTGGTATAAATAAACCCTTAGCCCGGTGCCGAGCACAGTTAGCTGTTGCTGTAATGGATTCTGTGCCTGCTCAAGACCGGAAGTCAGGCACTGAAGGGCAGGCGCTATGAAGGATCGTAGAAGGGGGCGGCCCAGGCGCATCAGCCCTGGAAAAGCTGTCACACCAGCATGGAGCTCATGGGGGAAATTATGAATTTATGGTATCCCATGAACTGGCATTGACCCCAGTTTAGACATGGCTGGACCATGTGTGCCCCGTGGTCAAAGCTCCGGAAGAGAAGAAGCTGTCCCCATTGAGCTCCACGGGTGTGACTGGTTGGAGAGCAGCTGCAGATGTGTGACCGTGTACCAAGGGAGCTCTTGGTCCAGAGAGAGGAGCAGCCTAAGCCTCGCAGGCTGGCACTGCCGGGGTCTGCCACAGATCTAACGCAGACCTGACCAGCCAACTCCCTGCTGAGGGAGAGGAGAAGAGGAGCCTTCAGCCAAGCAGATCCATCTCTCCTCAGTCCTCTCCCTGCCTCCTGGACTCCAGGTTCCTGCACAGGCTCTGGCTACTGCCAGAATCTGTTTTCTGCAGCATTGCATCGCCTCTGGAAGCAAGGTGTCCTGAAGGCCCTTCCGTGGTATGAGACAGAGGACGGGTATATCTAACATCAGAGGCAGCTTTGTGTTGAGGCCCCTCTGGGACAACCCTGGAAAGCCATGCCGGCAATTGTATCCATACTCAGAAGAAGGAGAGCATTTGTGTGTCCCCTCTGGGCCTCCTCCCGCTTCCCCAGGGACAGACACTCACGCCTCTCCAGGGGAGGACTCTTCTCAAGAGCAAGAACTTCCACAGGCATCCAGGTGCCACCATTTGTCATTGTAAGTGAGCTTGGGGACTGGAAAACAACCCAAGGCAAAGTCAGGGTTCCCATGTGTGTTAGCTCAGGTCTCTGCTGTGAGTGATAGGACCATCAGATGCCATGACAGGAGTGTCCCTCTGTCCTCACAGGTCTGCTGCATAGGGCCCCGACAGCTACAGAAAAAAGAAAGCATTGCATCCCGGGGAGAGGATAGCGCCTGCCCTTCAGTGCCTGACTTCCGGTCTTGAGCAGGCGCAGGAAAGCAGTGGGGTTTCCCACCCTGACCTGGGTGCTGCTGTCAGGGGCAGGGGAGGCAGCAGAGACCAAGGGCCAGTGGTCCGGGCCTCTGAGGAGGAAGGCAGGCAGGTGGGGTTTGGATGGAATTTGAGGCTGAAATGTTGCACTGGCTAAATTGTAATAACTCAGAGGACCCAGAGCATTCCAGACCCAGGGCACCTTTGCAGTTCAGCCATGTGATGGGAAGGACACAGCATGCCTAGCAAGAGGACCTATGAATGGGGTGTCTTTGTCTTCTCTGAATTTTCTGTATTTCCCTCATTTTCCACAGCCTATATATTACTTTTTGATGGAACTGGAGATTGAAGCCAGGGCTTTTGTGCTGAGCTACAGTCTCAGCCTTTTTTAATTTTTATTTTTATTTTGAAACAGAGTCTTGCTCAGTTGCCCAAGCTGGTCTGGAACTTTCAGTCCTCCTGCCTCAGCTTCTCAGAGTGCTGAGCTTACAGGAGCACACCTAAATAGGACAAAAAATGAGATGGAAACTAACCATTGTGGATGGTATGGAAAGGAAAGTTTACCATTTAAGGAATGCTGGAAGGAGCTTTTGGTGTCTCACCTGGAGAAGATTTAGGGGAGATTTATCATCGCAGATCTAAAGGAGTATCCTGTATCCTTTGTAACCACCAACTCTGTGAACACAAACACATGAGCTATAAATCATAATAATAATGTTTGGAAGAAAGGAAGGCTGATTCTGTGATCTCACAGATGCCAGAAAAAAAAGTCAACTGGTTTCCAACCTTGGGGAGACGCATTTCTGTCCCACATGCGTACAACAAATCTGTCAGCACAGGATGTGACAGAATCAGCTGTCCACCCACATTCCTCGCTGGCCACATTACTGACCCCTGAGGAGTGGCCTCCATGGGCATCCAACCACAGCATTTCAGGATCCCCTGGCTACCGGGACTGGCCTATGGCTTGTTATTTGTGTTGGTCAGCTTTGTGCCACTGTGACCAACACCTGAGAAAATCAACCTGTGAGAAGGAAAGGTTTATTTTGGCTTATGCTTTCAGAGGTTTTGGTCCATGGTTGGCTCTTTCTATTGTAATTGGCCTGTAGCAAGGCAGCATATTATGGTGGGGAGTACTGGGCAGAGCAAAGTTGCTTAGCTCATGATGCCAAGAAGTGGGAGAGAAGAGAAAGAAGGCGCCAGGGTCCCAATACCTCCTTCAAATATATGCCCTCTCCTGTCACTGGGCTTCTCTTCCTAAAGGCCCCACCCCCCCCCAATGGCACCATAGTCTGGTGACCAAGCTTGTACCCAATGGACCTCAGGGGACATTTAAGGTTGAAACCATAACACTGATTAATGCTAGATCCAGCTGAGAAGGGATAGCCCATAGTTGGTGTCATCCGTGAACAGTGTGGTTCTGAGATTGTCTGCGTATTCAGGGTGGCTCATTGCAAATTGAGAATCCAGAGGGCCTGAGAGGAAGGTGGGCTTCCCATTTGCAGGTCTGGTGAGCAGAGTGTGCCCCTGACATCACCGGACCCTTTCCTCTGCATTTCTAGCACGCAGATATCCCCATAGTAATGGAAGTGTTGTGTGCCGTGCTACAAAGAGTCAGGTCATTGAGTTCTCCAAGTTAGAGAGGCACAGATGGATTAATCACCTTATAAGGCAGTGGTTGGGTAGTGTGCAGCTCCTTGACAGGCACAAGAAACCTGCCCACCCCAGCCCCTGCCACTGTGCCCACGACCATTCCTGAAGCCCCCACACTTCCAGTCCTCCAGCAAGTCTCTGCCTGTGCTTGCCTCCCCACACCCCTCATCCTCCTCTTTCAGTCACCCTTCTGGAGCCCCCTTGATGTTCCTGAACATCTGCTTGCTCAGCCAGGTCGCACTCTGCTGGACCCTCCTGTCGTCTGTCTCTTAATGGCCCGGAGAAAGCCTCTCTCACTAGACCTAAGACACACTTCCTTTGTAGTCAGCTGCCTGCCGCTAGATGTGAGCATCTTGCAGTGGGACTCCTGTCTTCTCAGCTCTGCATCCCCAGCACCCACCCAGCCTGAGCAGCTGCTCTGCAAGCACTGGCTGAACGATAGGATAAAGGAACCACGCCATCAAAAAGGGCTCCCTTTGTACTACAACCAGTGGGCCGATTCAGAAGCCAAACAGACTGTGTTTGGAAGGTGCTTCCAATCCTGGTCTCTCTCTGTCCTTTCTGTAAGTCTTTAATGCCTGCTCTACAATGAAGACATCCATCACGGTGGACATGAATATTGTGCACTTTGGTTAATTGCAAACCCAATCAGTTCCAATAAAAAGCTGGCATTTTACTAAAGCCAAAACAGGCCATGGTTTCGAAAGTGCGTGTGATGTGGTTTCCTGATGGGCAAAGGAACTTCAGAGAAATATTTATTGTGTTCACGGATGACATCCTAGCTATTGTCCATGTTCCTTTTTATGGAGTCATAAAGATTATGTTTTACGGTCAGGCTGGCTGACATCTTCATCCAGTTCCCTCCTGAGCACATTCTCTGGGAATCTCAGGACCAAGGAGTAACATTCAGCAGCATTCAACAAAGGTTTATTGAGTGCCTGCTTTGAGCAGGGTGCTGGGTAATGGTATTTGTCTCCAAAGCTTTCCAATTTGCTAAAAATATTCCCAATTGCAAGAGCAGTCAGGACAAAAAAAATTTTTTTTGTTGTTCTTCCAGTCTCCCTTTGGGGGCCTACTAGGTGGAAATGCACCTCTAGTTACCCAGGGAAATAATGCCTCCCTTCATGGACCCTCCAGGTTTCCCAAAAGGGTTTGCCTCCAGCGGGCTGGGGGAGAGCGCACTCATTAAATTCAGCACACAAGCGCTGAGGCTAAGTAGCTCAACCTCAGATGCGCTATAATCCATCACCCCCAGGACCTTGCTCAACCTGGGTCCCAGAGGCTGGAGGACGTGCAGAGGGCCACGAACACCCCTCCTGCCCGCCCCATGTCAAAACCTTCCAGGCGAAGGGATGGGCATGGCTGCTTAACCACCTGCACCCAGTTTCTCCTTCTGCAAATGGGGACAATACTGCTCTCCTCCCAGGAATGTGCGAGATAATCTGGCTATGCTTTGTGTGCAGGGTATCCAGGAGATGTGCCCAGAAGCTCAACTCTGTGCCATGACCAAGTTAGATGCCCGGGCTGCTGTGCATATGTGGACAGAAGGGGTGGAGAACAGGGGACAGACAGGCCAGAGCACGTCACACTGACACCCAGTCAGCCTCGGTGACAGGCCAGGCTGGGAAGGGAGGGGAAAAGAAAGGTTGACAATGATGCCGAGGTTCCAGTTCATTGACTTCTCAGACAGTGATGCCAAGAACCACGGCCTGAGGAGGCCCAGCCCTGCTCTGAGAGCTCTGCAACCTGGCTTCTGCTGCAGCCTGTGCCCTCTGCACCCACCCACTCTGCTCCCCTGATAAGCTCATGTTTCCTCCTCCAGGAAGGAGGGACACCTGATTACAGGGGGACACCACTCCTCTCTCTCACTGTATTCTGTCTGTCCCCTCGTTCCACAATCACGGATTCCCATCCCTCTGCTTAGGTAGGAAGAATGGGCTGTGTCTGGGTCTGGGAAAAGCAGGCAGAGGATAAACGAGGCCGAAAATACGTGAATGAACAAATTATACCCATCAACTCCTGGGCCAGAAACAGACTCCAACTCAGATGGGTCCATGGAGAGACCCTCATTAAGAGGGCAGTTCAGAGGGGTGGGCAGGACTGAGGGGTAAGGAGCACTCAGAGGTGGACACTGGGGAAGTTGTTCCCAGCCCTGGGAGGACGGTGCTCCAAGAGGCAGCTGGCAGGGAGACGCCTGACCCTGCCCTCCCACAGCGCTGGAGTGGGAGGGCCGGGAGATTCCGCTTTCCTCTCTGTCACCCTCGGAGCTCTGGCGCGTGGCCACTGTTATAGGTGGATTTTGGCCCCCACGATTCATAAGTTGAATTCCTAACCTCCAATACTTCATGCTGCAGCCCAGTGACCACGTGGACTGCATCTCTAAAAGAAAGAGTTACATTAAAATGAAGTCTATCAAATAAGGAAAATGTGGTCTATATACACAATGGAATATTAGCCATAAGAATTGAAATCATGTCATTGCCAGGAAAATGGATGGATCTTGAAACTATAATGTTAAGTGAAATAAATCAGTTATAGGATATTAAATATCACATAGTTTCTCTCTCTTTTTTTATTCTGCTTTGTTTTCATGTTTTATCAGTACATGTGTGTAGTACACAATGATTACATTCCTCGTGGGGAGTCGGTCCAGGTACAGAGCACATTCTAATTCTGCTTTCATCCCCTTCCCCTCCCCTGTCTCCCCCTCCCTCCATCTCTCAATCCCCTTCCCCTTTAAGAAAGATCCACCTCCCTACTTCCTGTTAGCTATCTTTTATTTTGCTCTTTATTTATACTTTGGGTTTCTCATGGAAGAGAAAACATATGATATTGAAGTTTGTGTGTCTGACTGTTTTCACTTAACATCATGATCTCAAGGGGCATCCACTTGCCTAGAAATGCCTCAAGTTTATCTAAATGAAAGAGTAAAATAAGGGAGAGCTTGTAGGAAACAGCGAGGCAGACCTCTTGGAGATAGAGAAAGGGACCAGGGGACGGGGAGGAAGTAGGGAAGGGAGAGGGTGGAAAGTTATCAAGATATGGTATACACATGTTCCGAATTTCCCAAAGTGAATCCAACTTTTATGTATGGCACACACACACCAATAAAGAAAAATAACGAAGTCATTAGGACAGGCCACCTTATAAGAAGAGGAAATCAGATTGTGGACACATGCAGACTGAAGACCATGTAAGGACAGTAATTAGCAAAGAAAATTGAAGATAGTCCCTGAGAACATCATAAAGAAGGATGAGCAGCAGGATCACAGGGAGGGAGACCAAAAAGCCACAGAGAGAGAGGACGATCCTTTCAAAGAGGCTGTGTCGCATTCCACACAGGTCTCAGGACACTGCGACCTGTCCCAGGCAGGCTCAGACAGTGAGGCAGAGGGGGACCGGTCATAAGGACAGCACTGGATGAGGAGGAGCAGGGCTGGCACACAGCCAAAAGGGATGAATTCATAGATCCCACCATGCGATTATTAGTAAATCAACGGAACAGTTTGTAGACGTTAACAACGATGAAGAGGGCTGCGTGTGCTGGTATGGGAAGAGCTCCAAGACATGAAATGAAAAAGACAAACTGCAGGGCAAATATATACATAATAGTTAGATATCATCCAAATTCAAATGGTCCCCAACTTACCAATGCCATTTTTCAACACTAGGATGGTGCCAAAGTGGTACCGTTTCAGTAGAAATCACCCCTGGAATTCTGAATCTTGATCTTTTCCCAAACTAGAGCTACATGGTACAAAAGTCTCTTGAGATGCTGGGCACTAGCAGCTCCCTCTCAGCCCACTGCTAAGCTGCGACGCTTGGTAGGCTAAGTGTACCAAATACATTTGCATTTGATACTAACAGTATTTTCAACTTACTACGAGTTTGTTGGGTTGTAACTGCATCATAAGTCAAGGGGCATCTATATGTGAAAATAGAGAGACAGCAGAAGTGCCCTAAGTATCCATTGAGCTATGTGCTGAAGAGGCATGAGGTTTCTTCAATCATTGTCAGCTGAAACAGCTAGCAAAATCAAATATCACCATGTAGAATGAACTCCTGAGGCTCCAAAGTAAATCTCCATCTATGAAAATCAATTTGTATTATTAGAAATGGAGAAGCTAATTGTAACAGTTTGACATTAAACATTGTAGGTAAAGAATTATATATAAGTGTGTGTGTGCGCGTGTGTGTGTGCACGCGCGCATGTGTGTGTGTGTGTGTGTGTGTGATAGGAGGACTGGTTAATCTTTGTCTAGTTCTGCTGATGGTAAAATGAACACCAAGTTACTGAGTGTCTTTTCTTCTCCAGTAGTGACTGTCCACGGAAAGATGCATCTCCTCCTCTCCACCTGTGACAGATTGGATTATACTCCCTCCTTCCCGTCCTCTCCCTTCCCCAAATGACTTTATGGAAGCTCCCTGTACAGGACACCCCTGGGTTGAACCTGACCATGTGACCTTCATTAGCCAATGGTGTGTCTGAAGACTTAAAAGCAGAAATTTAAATGTGCTTATTGGACACGGCTCTATCAAGAAGCAGCTGCTACTTGCTAGGGGAATATTTGTCCTGCATAACTGCTGCCCCCAGAACAAGGGAGACACATGGAACAGACCTGAAACTGACCTGAGGGCTGGGGTCTAGCAGTGCCCAGCCAAGACTAGGTGAACTCCGCTGAAATCATTTGACCCCAAGCTGCCTTGCAGTCTTGTGAACAAAATCAGCAAGCGGCAGTGCAAACCACTAAGACCCTGGCATCATTTGTTTTACAAAATTACTACAGCCTTAGTTGACTAATAACACAACTACATACTAAACATTTTCAGGAAGCTTATATTATTTTGCCTTATATTATTATTTAAACTTTGTTAAACATTTGTAGTCTCAAAAATAACTTTATAACATCATGCTAGACTCTCTCTCTTAATAGTTGAATTAACCATTCAATTATGTCAATCTATTTTCTTATTTAACTATTTGAAAGTATATAATGACAGTTTTGTGTGTCAGGTGAGATAGCATCCATGACCATCAACTATTGCATCAATTTGTCTTGCAGTGAATAAATACGCATTTATGCTGCTGTTGAGTAACAGTTCGTTGTGTAAGGCACATAGGAGATTTTTCACTCCCACTCAGATCCAAACACCTATCTATATTTAATGTGATTGTTTTTCTAGTATCTGCCCCAAGTACCAATGACATGCCTTGTTCAAAATGTGGACATGTGACCTTCATTAAAAATGATGATGATTTCCAGGAAGACAAAATCACTGATCACAGACAAGCTCAAGAATGCCAGAACTTACACTGACATAAGCAGAAGATGAAGATCAAGGCAGAAGCCAGTGCTCTCCTTGGCTTCAAAGCCTTCAGTGGCTCCCACCATCTGAGAAATGAAGTCCAAACTTGCAAGCTCTTCACAAACTGGCCTCACCCTCTTCCCTCCCAGCCCTTCATGTCCCAGACACAGAGGAGCTCACCTGTCTGCCTGGGGTGTTCATTACTGAACCTCAGTGACTTTGCTGTGCTGTTCTTCAAACCCAGGATGCCCTTGCCAACCCCCAGCCCTCTTGGTGCGCTCTGTGAATCTTTAAGTGGTAAGGCAGGCTCTCTTCGTGGAGTCCCAGGACAATAATGTCCTCCTGTCATTCACTTTATTTCACCATATGGCAATTATTTGTTAATGCATCAGCCTCCTCTCTGGTTTTGGAAAGCCCAGAGTTTGAGGCTTGATCAAGGAGCCACAGACAGTACTGGCCCATGGCCTGTTAGGAACCAAGCCTAACAGGAGGAGGTGAGTGGTGGGTGAGGGAGAGAAGCCTCATTTGTATTTCAGCTGCTCCCGGTGGCTCAAATGACCGCCTGAGCTCCGCCTCCTGTCAGGCATTGGTGGCATTAGACTGTCACAGGAATGTGAGCCTGCTGTGAACTGTGTACCAGAGGGATCTAGGTCGTGCACTCCTTTGAATTATCCTGAAATCACCACCACTACCTACTCCTGTCCGTGAAAATATTGTCTTCCACAAAACCAGTCCCTGGTGCCCAAAGTGTTGGGGACTATAGAGCTAGACATAGCACAGTGCCTCCTGGTAAGTGTGTTTTAAGGAGAACAGTAGCTGGCTGAATGAATAGGTGTACAAATGGATGGATCTTTCTTCATAGCCACTGCCAATAATTTTAGCAGATACAAATAAAAGATAGCAATATAATAATGGTGGCAATAACAACCCAGCTATTGGACATGTGTCCTCTGTGTATTAGGGGAATAGAGATGGAGTCCCAATTCCCAGCCTTCTCCACCTTTTCAGCAAGAGACCATGGTTCATGTCAAATCCACTGCAACTGGCAGAGGACACCTGTGGAAGTCTGCTCTCTCTCCAACATCCATCTCTGGTAGCACAGCACTGACCCCTGTACAAACCCGCTCCCCATTTCTCCCTGCCTCCAGGGGCAGCAGCCCCTGTCTGTTTCCCGGCCCTTCCCTTTCCTGAATGTTCACCCCTACAGGGACCACTCTACTGCCGTCATGACCATAGCAATAGGACACCATGCTGTTCGCCCTGGAGGTGAATCACACCACCCACCTAAACAGTCCCCAGTCTGCCTGCTGAGATGCCAGAGTTCCCAACACCTTTGTCCCACGGAGTTTTTGAGGACCTGTGACCACAGTGATTGGCTTGGGGGTGGACAATGGATCCAGCCAACACTAATGAGATTTAGTCCTGGGACATTTGCTGGAGCTTTCTTTCCATTGCTAAGCAGTATGAAAAAAAGCCACAGCTGCTGGTAGCCACTGTTCCTCTGTGTGGGAAAGGCCTATCGGAAGTGGATCCACAGAGAGGAAAGAGAGAGAGACAGGCACGCTCTGTACATCCATGGATGTCTCTGCGGCTGCTGCTGCCTGGTGCTGACTTACCCCTGGGGCTCTCGGTGACCTGAGTGACATTACTTCCCTTCACTTGAGCCAGTTCGGGTTGGGTTTAAATATAATCTTTCTGGCAGCTGAACCACCCCTGGTCTCGCTTTGTACCTTAGAATATGCGGTATGATCGGAAAATAAGGTGAATGTTTAATTTATTTTTAATTTTATTATACTAAAAAACATATGGCCATTAACCACTCTCAAAATACTTTTTCTCTCTTTGAACAAACTTATCTTCTCATTCTTGCCCTTTCCGAAGCAGTTCTGGAAGTCATCTTTTGTGTCTTTCGTTACACTCATGGCTGCCCCATGTACCAAATCAATTCAAAGCATTTACCTTTCATGGTCATCTTTTTTTTTTTTCCTGTGGGTACCAGGGGTTGAACTCAGGACCTTGTATGCCAGCAGGCGCCCGTGCCGCTGAGCGATATCACCGGCCCTTTTTTCTTATGTGGGTTCCGGGAGTCAAACTCAGGACCTCGCGCTTGCCAGGCAGGTGCTTACGCAGCGGAGCCATCTCACCGGCCCCCTCATGGTCATCTTGACTTTGGGGAAAAGCCAAAAACCACACAGTGCCAGATCCAGTGAATAAGGTGGGTGAGGACAAACTATAATGTTTTGATGAGCCTGCCTTTCTACTGGAAGGTATTCACCACAGTGTTCACCATATTTTTGAGCTTACCTCATAAAGAACTCAAAAAAGAGGATTTCAGAAGGTGGAAAGAACAATGGGATAAGTGTGTTCAAAGAAAGAGGGAGTATTTTGAGTGGGGTCGATGGCAATGCATCTTTTACTGTAACAAATCATCTAATTCAACACTCTCTGTATGTTTCAATCACACCACATATGTTGCCCTTCCCCACCCAGACAGCTCCAGCAGCTTGATGTCCCCAGCACCCTGCCCCCTAGGCCCATGACTGTTGGGACATCAGGAACTCCTCTGTCCTTTCATTCTGCAGGACCTGCTGTCACAGGCAGCTAAGTCTCTCTGTGCTCACAGATCCCGCTACAAGCCACCTCTTCAGCACCTACCACCATTGTATTTGCCTTGGGTGACTTAAAGAAAAAGCAGAAACGAGCCACTCAAAAGCAAATACCAACATTCTTTCACATATTGCTTTTCAGTGCCTAATGCCCAGGCCTGCCTGAAAGCCACACCTGTCATTAGAGAGCAAAGCGTCCAAGTCTGAGCCAGTGGGGATACTGAAAGCGGTGAGAAGAGCGATCGATTGTCGGTGTGCAGCTGGCTCCTTGGTTCAGGATGTCAATAGCTCATCGATGCCTCTTTGCATAGGTTTAACAACTTGCCTCCTTTACTACACCAGACAGAACACATGCAGCTCTGGCCATGGGAAATAAAGAAGAGCTCAGCCATGTGGCACAAGTAGTAGATTATCATAGAAATACACTTTTCCCTCCTAAGCCATTTCTTTGTTTCCAATGCTCTGAGTCTCAATCGCCCAAGATTTAGTCACCACGGTCTCCTAGCTGAGATATCCGTTTACCTCAGAACTGCCCACCCCAATGCTAAATCCACTAAACACAAACCCCCTGCTACAAGGTGCTCACGGTCAGACTTTCACACAGCTCCCGGCTTTGGCGCTAAGTCACCAGGATTCAGCTTCCTCTTCCCACATCATCAGGGCACTGAATGTAAGAAATTTTAATGCAACCGTTGACTAATCAGGCCCAGTGTAACCTCCCGGGCAATCGTACCCACCTTGGAATCCGTTTCCTCTCTAGAGCTGATGTTTCCCAGGTCAGAATATCTGTCTGGTGTGACTATGTCTTTGAGCCCCAAACTGGAGCTCCTCATCTTCAGGACAGTCTGCAAACACTTCAATATGTCCGAAACCAAACTCAGTATCTTTCCCCAAAATCCGATCATCTAGCTGAGTCTCCTCTCTCAGTCTATTGAACCACCCATGTGCTCAAGCCATATCCACGACAATTTCATGTTGAAATGGCATGCTCGGTGTCTCTTTGCCACCCCCTCCTCTCCATCCCTGCAGCAGCTTTGGCTGGCTGTTGTGGCTTAAATGGAGAATGTCCCCCGAAGGTCTCGTGCCCCCATAGCCAAGGCTTGTTCCGGTGATTGAATTATAAGGATGTTGGAGCTGACTTGCTGTTGGGAGGTGGGGGCTGGTTGAAGGAGGTGACCACTGTGGACATGACACCGGAATGGTGTCTCTCCCTCCCAGCTCCTTCCTTCTCTCTGCTTCCTGGCCACGATGACATGAGCAGTTTCTAACATTATGCCCCTCTGCCATGGACCCAGTAGTTGACCATGGACTATAAAAGTGAGACAGAATAAACCTGTCCTCCTTTAAGTTGCAGGTGTTGGGTATTGGGTCTCAATGACAAGAAAATGACTAACACACTGGCCTAGAGCAATGGCCTTCTATCCCATCTCCTGTTTCCCCCAATCCACCAGGCCACCCCATAGCCATGAGCTTCTCTACCATGCACATCTTGTTTGCCCAGTGCTGACTTCTAGGGTAAACTGCTTCCAAATGTAATGCTCCAGCCAGAGAGATCTGCACACCATTCCCCAAGTCATTTCTGCTACCTCCAGTCCCTCGTTCAGGCCACCCACTCTCCAGAAGGGCCACCTTCCCTGACTCCTTGCCAAACCCTCATCTCCGTGTCAACTTGAATCCTCACATCCGGATTTAACCTGAATGTTCCTCCAACAGTGTATTCATCATGTGCCTTAGAGTCCTTCAATTCTGGATCAGTCTCACTTCTTAGGAATATTGTACCCCCAGCTAAATCTCCACCAGGAAATTAGCACTTAGAAAATTCCTTCTGACTAAAGATCAGAAAGAGAGTTTCTGCCCCATCAGTAAGGTTTCCCTCGTACGGGCGGGGAAGAGAAGATGGTCCAAGCTCCCTCCCTGCCGCAGCAATTCCAGCATGCCCCAGGCCGCCGTGCATTATCTGTGGTCACCTAGGAGGACCCTTGGTATTTACAAGTGCAGGGACTGCTGCTATGGGGGCTATTTAACCTCGAAAGACAGCACTCTGCTTCTGAAAAGAGCACACTTCTTTCTTCTACCTCATTAGCCAGGAACATTTTATGGCTTAATGTTCGCTACTCTTCTCAGATGCAGAAATGTTCATGGCTCCTTCCTGGAAAGGCCTTTTCATTCCCGAGGCTCATTTCACCCAGAAATAATCTACAGGAGTGTGCTACAAAGGCCTCTGCTTGACCTCCGGAGAAAACCCCAGGTGGTGGCCTCAAACCCCAGGGTCCCCAGCTTCAATGACAGCTTAGCTTCCAGATGAAAGGCTAGAAGGGGTAGAGAGGAAGAATCAAGCCTTCTCAACAAATTCGAATCTACCATGCAGTATTTTATCATAAGGTGTCAGGACAGGACGATTGAAAATTCAAGCCCAGCCTGCTGGGAAATTTAGCAGTTTAACAAGATCCTGTCTCAAAATTAAAAATTAAATAAAGAGCCGTGGATGTAGCTCAGTGCAAAGGCCCTGGGTTCAGTCCTAATACAAGAGAGATGATAGATGATAGATGATAGATTTATTGATACTTTCCAAATAAGTGCATTTAGCACAAAGATATCCCTGCAGAGCCATCAGCCTTCACTCATAGCCCTGGGATCCATCCTTCACTCATAGGTCCAGGATCAAGCAGTCAGGCGAAGCAGCAGAGAGTTTGAGAAGGGAACAAAACCAGTAGCCATAGTAGGAGCTGGCACATGGTAGGGGCTATGGCTGGACGAAATGGTGGACTGCCAGCTCTATGTCTGCTTCACGTTTCTGCAGTGAGGGAGAGGATGGACTGTAGGGGCAGCCGTGGAAGCAGGGAGCTCACTTCAGGCGGCTGCAGTTGGTCCAGCGCTCGGGACGAGCATTTAAGTGAGTGCTGCGCAGACTTGGGGTTGGATGGATTGCAGATGTCCTTGGGGGGCACCAGTGAATCCCAGGTGGGAGCTGAAAGAGGGAAAAGCATCCACAACCCCACCTTGGCTCTCCACAGGAGCAGAGGTCCCATTTCTGAGACATGCGAGTAGGTTACATGAGGAAGCAGTTGGACACACAAGCCTGAAGCTCAGTTCTAGAGCTGGAACTAGAAGGAGCTCAGAGACTGTGGAGCAGAAATATGATAATATCTTATACCCCAGGAGGAAGGAGCAGAGCTGTCGGAGAGCCCAGAGTTTCTCTTTAAAAGACAGGCTGATTTCAGAGTAAAATTGAAAAGTTTCAAAAGGGATACACCATCTTCTGCAACCAGCTCTGGATTTCCTGTGCTTTGGGACAGTGGCAAACCAGCCCTACACCCCAAAGCTGCCACACTCTTTTGAGGTCATGACAAGCCATGGTGCTTGTTCCAACCTAAGGGTCCTCAGCTGGGCAGTGGTTGAGTTGAATCAGGGATGTCACTGTGGTCCCTTCAGCTCTCACCCAAGTCATTCTTCGACTCAAACCTTAGGTCAGTGCAGGGCCAGCTATGGTGGAGATCAGAGGGAAGGCTGGGAGTATTCAGAAGGTCCCTGGTCAAGAAGCCCTTCCCTAAAGTTGGGGAGCCTGCATGAGTGAGGCATGCTGGCTAAGTTGCAAGGGGATGTCTTGGGAAGTACGACTTGTGAGCATGCTCTTTTCTCACCTGGACATCTGAGCAAGTAATGATGGACAAACACTCCTCTTCATGGTGGAGGCTGCTGAAGCCACTGAGCACTGTCTCGTGCACTGCAATCTGTATTGTGGGCAAAGCCACCATGGAGCGTAGAAGGGGAAAGAGTGAAGAAAATCGCCTGCTGGGTCCTGACTTCCTAATCTCTGAGCCTGGAGCTAAGATTCAGGCTACTCCCCAACCACTCCATCAGAGCCTGGTTCCCATCACAGACATGGGGACAGGGGCAGGGGGAGAAGGAGGAGGAGGAAGAAGGACCGAGAAGGAGGGAGGGCAAAGTGAGAGACAATATTGATGCTGAATCTAGTTGTATCCAGCTATCAACATTGTGTGTGAGTGTCTGAGTGTGTGTGTGTGTGTGTGTGTGTGTGTGTGGTCTGGGGATCAAGCCCAGGGTTTCGCACATGCTAGGCAAGCACTCTATCACTGAACTGTATCCCCTTAACTGTCAATATTAACACTATCAGCTACCAGTATCAACACGCACAGAGATGTTAGAACTAAAAGTGCCCCAGTGAGGAAAAGGGAGTAAGAAGCTTTGGCCATAAGAAGGAGTGAAGTCAGTACAGGACAGCGTTGATGAGCCATGTAAACACTGTGAAACAAGCTGGTTACGGGAGACCACACACGGTATAACTTCATTCGTATGAAATATATTCAATATCCAGAATGGGCAAGTCCGTAACAACAGAAAGTGTACTCACGGTTGCCTAGGGCTGGAGGGGAAAGGGGGATTGGAGCAAGATGGCTGAGGGTGGAACATTTCTTTTTGGGGGTGATGGCTGTTTTAAAATTGAAAATAATGATGGCTGCACAGGATGTGGATATATTAAAAATCATTGAACTGTATACTTTAAATGGGTGGATTATATCTCACTAAAGCTGTATGTATAGATATTTTTACTATGCTGAAGCGATGCTTAGATACTGCTTAATTCCAAACAGTGAGAACTGAAATGCCGTTAACTCAGTTGTTGAAGAGCCGAGTGCTCACTCCTCTGCCACAAGAGAGCAGAGACTAATCAAGGAATGTTGTCCTCAAAAACAAGGTGCCGAGCTCATTCTATTCCTGGATTTGTTTGTGGGCTGGAAAGAATGTCATAGTTGGTAGTTTGGGAGATGTGATAAAATGAAATGCATGTTTCACGATAAATGTCACTCCTGTCAATTCTGGCAGTTGCAATATGTGCACAAACAGAACTCTTCCCACGGGGTGTGAAAGAGGGAGCTGTGTTAGCAGGAGCTGTGGACCCGGGCCAGAGGGCGGAAGTGCACCAGGGCAGAGGATGGTGGATGCCATGGGCATGGCCCGGGCGCGGGTTGGAGCAGATACAGAACTCGCCGCACATCAGATGTATGGCTGAGCTCTCCTTCTATGCTCAGTTATGGACCCTGGTTTTGCCCTGGCCTGGTGGTCCTCACACTGGAGTGTACATCAGAATCACCCGCAGGGCTTAGACCACAGCTTACTGGGCCCACCCTAGAGCTCCTGATTCAATAAATTTGAGAATTTACATTTCTTCTTTCTCCCCACCTCACCCCCCAGAACTAGGGATTGAACCCAGGGCCTTTACATTGAGCCACATCCACAGCCCTTTTTTTTTTTTTTTTTTTTTTGACAATGTCTTGCTAAGTCCCTATGTTGCCCAGCCTGGGCTCTAACTTTCGATCCTCCTGCCTCAGCCTCCCAGAGTGCTGGAATTACAGGTGTGCAGCACCACCAGCTGAGAATTTGTATTCCTAACAAGGTCTAGATCAGAAGATGATGCTAAAGTCCATGTCGATGCTGAAGCAGCCAATCTGTGGCCCACACTTCAAGTAGTGACAATGAAGGCAAGCTGCCAAACGCCCTCGCTCCAGTGCCGGAGACACTGCAAGGAGAATTCTCCAACAGGCATTTCTGCAGCCCATTCTTGAGATACCCCAGGGGCACAAAGGGTTAAGGAAGAAGGGGCTGTTCCACCTCAGCAAGACCAGCCCAGGCCCTCACACACTTCAGATTGGAGTCTCGGCTTCTTGCTTATTGATTGCAATCAGTCGAGTTATCCCTGTAACAAATGCTTTAAGTTATTGAAATAGTAATAGGCATGGTTGGGTAAATAACACACAGGGAGGTGCAAGTCTATATTCATTAAGAGGCAGCCCATACTGCACGACTCCCACCAGGGCTGGCTCCAAATGATCCATTGCCACCAACCTGATGTCCCCGGGGGGTGGCCCATCTGCACACCCACTAGTTGAGGTCATGGAAATCCCTCAGGCCCTTCGTACAGGTCTCTAAACCTGCTGGCCAAGGTTCCACTGCACATATCCGTGGAGCGGCCACACAGACACAAATCCCAGTATCTTTAAGCTGCTTACAAGCATGTATGCTAACAGTGTTTAATATCTCCTGATGATAACGAAACTCACTATTAGAAAGAGGTATTCTCAACTGCAGCCTGCAATAGGCGGAAACTAATGAATCTGAATCCAAGAAGCCTGTTTTCAAAGTGCAAATTATTTTTCTTCAAATGTCGAGATTTTGAGATTGCAATGTTTATCCTGGTGAGATGAGTACTAGGAAACACACTGTATTCTTAAGGAAACATTCCCTGCAATGAGACAGGGCAGAGACTAGCCATGGCAGAGCAGAGGGGGACTGAGAGAGGCCCCTTAGAAAGTACAGAACATGCAAATCACGGAGGAAACCAGCTCCTGTAATTATTGCATAATAAGTTTGCTAATTATCCTAAAAAGGCAGGAAAGCCCCCTGCCTAAGAGGAGATCAGGGTGGTTACTGATGAGTAAGACAGCAAGAAGAGGGAGGAATGGGCAGCTACAATGTCCACCTCTCCTGCCCTGCCTGGCGGTGGTGTTTGTGGGCTTGGTAGAAGAGTGTCTTGCTGTGCCACTGGTGGCAGGGACGTGAGGAGCAGCCCTGGGCTAACGCTGTTTCCCCAGCCTCTGAGGCTTGCTGCTACCCTGCTGATTCTAGTACTCAAGAAGCCTCTCAGACTCCTGGGGTGGTGAGGATTGGGCTGCCACTGTTGCATCCTAGAAGCCAGCCTGGCCCCAGTGCGAGGCAGGACCAGAACCTGAAGACAGAGAGGGAGGCACAAACCCAGCACGGTCTCCTGTAGCAGGCAGACCCAGCCCTAGGACCTTCCATCCCACATTAGCTCATGAGATGAGCTCTTAAAACCCAGTCAGCACACAATACCTGCTGGGCACCAATTATGCATCCAGCGCTGGGCCCTTGCCACATCTAACAATCTCAGGCCTGAAGAACCACGAACTAAAGGGTAGGACAACCTCTAGGTAGGTAAGCACAGGCTTGATTTAACAGATGTAAAGTTGCCATATTGGTTTCGGACCTTTTTATTTTTTTATGCAGTTTCCTCACATGATTAGAGTGACTTACCTACAGTTGGGTGACTCCTTCCTTCTGGGTTTTCATGTTTTTTACTGTCTAAGTATTTATCATAAGCAAGCAAATAACATTGTGTGTCTTTCATTTGACATAAGTGGTATCATGCTGTATTCTGGAGCTTAATGTTTTCGTTTGACCCCAAGTGCTCCAAGAGCTGTGGGTACTGATCTCAGTACATTGCTAGGTTTACCACATGAATAAAGGGCCTGAAAGGAATGGAGTATGAATGATATTTATGCTTAGGATTCCAGGCCTTGATGCCTCCAACTTTGGCCCAGTTTGTGAAAATTTTCCATGTGGGCCAGAGAAGCATGCACTGTCTATTTTGGGTTCTGTATATATACAAGGAGTGACCAAAATATGCAGTGACTGTTCAAATAAAAAATTTTGTTACAGTAACAGACACATTGCCACTAACCCCCCTCAAAATACTCCCCCTCACTTCAAACACACTTATCCCATTGCCCTTGCCATTTTCTGAAGCAGTTCTGGAAGTTCTCTTTTGTGAGTGTCTTTATGAGGTGTGACCAAAAATACAGTGAATGATTGCTGCCCAGTGTCACCAACAGAAAGGCAGACTCATAAAAATATGACAGTGTGTCCTCATCTACTTTATTCACCAGATCGGGCACTGTGCAACTTCTGGCTCTTCCCCAAAGTCAAAAGAACTGTGAAAGATAAACGCTTTGTTTTGATTGAGGACATCGAGGCAGCCTCAGCAGTGCAGCTAAAGACACTCATGTAGGGTAATTAGTTCACCAATTACCCACCAAATCCTAACCCAACGTCTTCTCGGCTTTATGTGTGGATTTTTCTGCCTGTTAACAGTGGAGGCTAAAATGGCAGATTCACCAGGACACTAATGTAGCTTGGGCTCTGGGGCCCCTCTGACTCTCGCAAGAGTTCCTTCTAAGGCCCTATACTCAACTTTGCATTTCCAATGGTGTCTTCTCAGAAAAGACTCAAAAGAAAAAAATCCTACAAACTTTGGGCTGCCCAAAACCTGAGTCCACCCTGCAGAGAGAACTTCCTTATCGTGGCGATGTCCTAATACACTAGTGAGGTGCTTGGGGAGATCTGAGGCTTAATCCTGGGATTAATGCTTAGATCAGAGGTGCATACAGAGCCTGCCTTCACCTGGTGCCGTCCACATGCTTGTCAGGCTTAGCACCACCACCCACACCCTGGGACGCGCTGACCTTGGTCACCCATGCTCCACTGCAGCCTTCACGCTGGAAGGAAGGCCCTGGCTTAGCTCACCAATCCACCAGGGCCCTGCCCTGCTCCAGCTGTGTCCACTGAGCTCCTGGGGAAGGGCCAGGCCCATGCCAGATGATCTGACAGGATGGAAAAGGGAAATTCTCAGCATTCCTTTTGCAGGAGACATTTGCCAATGACAAAGCAGTGAGGAGCAGCTGGCTGGGGTTCCCTTGAGCAGCCAAATGTATCTTCAACCCTAACGGGGTCCAGGATGGAAAAAGCTGGATCACCTCTCATTAACTGGAGTCTCTTGGGAAATAGGCATCTGCGGTGGAGCAGGGACCCAGGAAGGGGGAGGAGGAAGGGGAGGCCAAGGGAAGATGTAGGACCACGCCCTGAAATACCCTCTCCATGCACACAGACTTCCAGTTTAGGGAAAATATCTTCATATTCCCAGAAATGACCCAATGGAACAATCAGATTACATTATTTTCTCCATCGATGCACAACAACAGTTTCAGATGGAAAGGGCCAAAATCCTGCTTTTAACCCTATCCTGACTCTCACACTCACTGTTGACCGGAAGTGCCCATAAAGGTCCCTTTCCCCAGTTCCTCACTTGTTTTTCTTGCTGGGGAGTGCTCAGTCCACCAGCGTGAACATCCCAAGCCAGCCTAGACTGTCACTTTCCCCCTGGGGCATTTTAGGGGTGCTCTGAGGGCTGCCCAGGCCCTCCTCCCTTCCCCCCCACAGGCAGTGGAGCAATCTCAGGCCCACGAACTGCTTCCTAACGGACCCTCTTAGAAGCCTGTGCTTTTAGTTAAGAAGCCTTATATTATCGTGGCCTTTTGGCAAAGACAAATTTTCCCTCCAGACTCATCAACTTGCCCACAAAGCCCTGACTGACTGCCTTCCACCACGAGGCTGCACCAAGCACCTCCCTCCCTCCCCGCTGAACATCTCCGTATACCTCCACCCGCTTCTGCATCGAAGGACGCCCATCCAGGGATTCAACCAACCACAGATCAAAAATACAGTGTGCAAGGGAAAATCGTGGCATCTGTACTGAACATGAACAGGCTTTTTTCTCTCCTAATTATTTCCTTAACAATAGAATATAGTAACCACTTGCCTAGTGTTGATGTTGTATCAGGTATTACAGGTCATCTAGAGATGATTTAAAGCGTACCGAAGGAATCATGTGCATAAGTTTTATCCCATTACCTCACACATAAGGGGCTTGAGCATCCAACAGCAGTGTGCTTCATGTATAATTGCCTGTATTGCCTCCACCTGCTCACTGAGCTGGAGGCGTCACGTTTCCCTCTCCTCTCCTGTACTTACATCTATCCCTGCGCCCCTGTCGAGTTCACGGAGACATCTTCTGACCGCTTAATCATGATGATGATGAGCTGACATCTTGCACAAGGGAAAACTGTGACTTGGAAAGATTATTTGCCCGAGGTCCCAACACTAGTAAGTGTCAACACCCAAACGACATCAGATCTGATTCTGAGTGTGGAGTCCCTTTCACTGTCTGGAAATGAAGAGATTGTCACAGGGGAGAAGAGGGAACAAAAATCTAAAACAAAGCATCTCTACTCCCAAACAGAAGATTAGATGATAAAAATCACAGGCAGAGTTACAAAAACTACACTCCGTCGCAAACTAAAACCCTGCCAAGGCTGGGTGGGGACTGTGAGTGGCTGAAGGGGCCCGGTGGGGACTTCGGCCCACTGAGAAGTTGCGCCCACCAGAAGGGCCCAGGCTGCACTCAGAGCCCACCAACCACTGCCACGTGGGAACACAAGCCCAGAATTTCTCATTTTATGTTTGCAAATGGAACTGAACTTGAATATGAAGTCTTCAGTGTCCTTTACTGGAGGGAAGTAACCCAAATCTGTAAGAGCACTGAGGACCAAATCCATCTGTAAGGATACGGAGGATAAAGGCCACCAGTCTGCCTTTGGGTGGAAACTGAACCTCAAATCAACCACGGGACATTAACTCAGCCCCCTAGCTGCTGCCTCACTTGGGAACAAGAGTTTCAGAGACTCCAAACACGGAAATACAGCCCTGGCCAACAGGGTGCTGCTTTAGCTTAACTCCTTGCTCCTACTTCAGTCCCACAATGTGCAGTACAATGACCTCCTGACCTTCTCTGGCCCACGGGCCACGCTGACCAGTCAGCCTCCTGCTAACTCTCATTTGTGTCCCTTGGGCATTTATCTTGCTTTCTCCTCACTTGCGACTACTTTCTCATGAGGTCCCTTTAAAGACTCCTCTTCAGGTGCCCTTGGCAGCTCACACGGCATTTGCACAAAAGTGAGCACAGATGTGCAATCCAAGAGCAAATGACTTCAAAACCCTCCTGTGATTTACTACTTCCGGTTCCTCTTTGGGCATTTCTGTCATAAACCAGAGCAAGGCTGGGTTTCTATACATGGATACGCTTGTGCTATTCCTACCATCACTCAGCACCTGTAGAATGTGCCGGGCACCATTCTACACCGAATCCTCAAATCGGCCCTCTCCGGCAGGTCCTAGATGGGTCCCACATTCCGGATGAACAGACTGAGGCCCAGACAAGGAAAGCACCCTGAGAAGGAAAGCAGGGATTTGAACCCAAGTCAATGTACTTCCAGAGTCCATGCCAGCTTTTTTCAACTCATTTACAGGTGGTAAAAGAGGCTCAGAGAGTTAGAAAACTTCCTCAAAGTCACACTGCCTGTGTGTGAAAGTTCACGGTTGCATCAGGTCAACAGCAGGCTCAGACCCAAGACACGCAGACTCTAGACCCCCTTCCAAATGCTAACATACGCTTAGGTGAAACGAAAACCATGATCCGCAGAAGAATAAAGTTTAATGCTACCTTTGCTCTAAGCCCTGCTAATCATGCATCTAATTAAAATGTAAACATACAGTCCCACTCAACATGGTTTTTTTTGGGGGGGGGTTTGGGGGGGGAATTTTTGGTACCAGGAATTGAACTCAGGACCTTGCACTTGCCAGGCAGGTGCTCTGTCAGCATGTTTTATCTTCCCAGTCATCTGTGGGTTTGATTTTTTCCCCTACTTACAGGAATGCCCCGTCTCGCAGCCTCTCTGTACCGTGAAGCAGCAGCAGTAATAGCCTTAGCTGTGAGGTCCTGAACGATGTGCGAACCCCAGCCCCACACTGAACCCACTGAGTGGGCCAACAAAACTGTTGGGTAATCGGTGTGCATGGTGAAGCTGGACAAGGCCGGGAGCCCAAGAAAGCTTAGCTATCAGCAATTATAAGATCAACTCTCCTTGCTATGCCTAAAGACAAGATTGACTAGTAAATGCTGGGTTTTTTAGTAGAAAAAGTCTGCCCAGAGACACCGCCCCTCAAACAAGAACCACGTGTATGGCCCCCAGTGCAATGTCTCAGAAAGCCCATTTTCCAGCCATGTGGAGAGGCCCGTGCCCACGGTCCCAGCATTCTGGGAGGCTGACACAGGAGGATGGCACATCTGAGCACTGCCTGGGCAACTTAGTAACTTAGCAGGACTGTCTCAGAATGAAAGATTTTAAAATGGGCTGGGGATATAGCTCAGTGCAAAGGTCCTGGGTCCAATCCTCAGTATCACAAGGGAAAAGAAAAAAAAGGAAGAAAGGGGAGGGAGGAAGGAAGGGAGGGAGGAAGGGAGGAAGGGAGGAAGGAAGGGGAAGGGAGGGAGGGAGGAAAGAAGGGAGGGAAGGAGGGAGGGAGGGAAGGCGGGAGGGAGGGAGGGAGGAAAGAGGAGGAAAGAAGGAATCCAAGTACATTTTCCAGCTGGAATTCTGCCTCAACCCAGAGCCCCCATCCCCTTGCACCCAGCCCCTTGCACCCAGCGCCCAGCACTGCCTGCCTGGTGGGTCTCCCACCCCTCTTCCTGAAAGTGTTCTGGGCCTGTAACCCCCAGAGCTGCAGGGAAGATGTCGTGGGTTTATCCAAAAATTTGAAAAGAAAAAAAGTGGCTAAATGACTAGAGAATAAAACTGATGTTCTGCCACATGGAAAGACCCACCCCAAAATGAGGTAATGGGGGAATAGCCATGAACCTTAGGGGCTGTCCATAAACTCAACCTAGGATGGGTTTGAAAATGTCCTTATAAAGCCACATCGGACATGCCACTGGAGATTCCTTGGTGGCCGAGCTGTGTGTGGTATGGGGCTGAGACCAGAACCGTGGAATCCTGGGTCACAGGAAGGTCAGAGCATTTCAGTCCCTAACCAAATCTCCAACTGTCCTGGGAGGAGGTGCTCAGGAAGGGACTCCCGGCTGCAAGAAGGAGCCCGGCCTGGGAAAGCCATGCTCCTTCTCCAGAGGTGGATGGTACTCAGCTCTTCCAGGGCCTGCTGGAATTTCATTAGCTTGTCCACACGGTACAGATGGGAATTTAATAATTAATTAGGGAATAGTTCACCCCAGAGCCCATGCAGGGGGATTATGCAAATCAACCAAGATTGTGGCAGGGGGCTGAATATTTTATAGTGCATTTAATTTGCAAATATTACCCACTGAGAAGGCTTAGGCAGGAAACTATCATAATAATAATTATTATTACTCATGCAAAACTACTTGAGCTTTTATCAAGCCTTCATCCTTTCAACTACTTTCACCAAACACTTCCCCCCAGAAACGTGATTTTTTTTAATGAAAAACCAGAGTGAAATGCAAAAGCATGTTAAGAATGAAATGCACCTGTCTAGATAAAATAAAAACTAACCTGTCCTCTGCCTTTTGCCCAGCCTACAACTCTCTTACTACCCAAATGTTTTCCATGCTGATGATTTTCGCTCGCACACCCTCTGGGCACCAGCTGAGCTAAGGAGCAGAATATTAAAAGAGAGAAATTAGTTTCCCCCTCTGCGCTCTGCATGTAACTTAGGGCATTAATTAAGCCACCCACCGATTCTGTGAGCACCCCCACATCCTTCCAGCAAACTCTTCCTTGCTTAAATAGCTGATCAGTTTCTTATGCCTCCTTCCAAGAACCCTGCCTGCTCTAGCTTGGGTGGATCATGGCAACCAGAGAGTCGCACACCTCAGGAGCCCCTTGCTAACTCTGCTCTTCCATTACCGATGACATAGGTTGAAAACTCAATCACCCAGAACAGGATTGGCAGATTTTGCGGTAAAGGGCCAGATAGTAAATATTTTAGGCTTTCTGGGCTATGTGGTCTCTGCTGCAGCTTCACAGCTCTGCTGTGTGGCACAAAAGAAGCACCAGCCGGTATGTCAACAAATGGGTATGGCTGTGTTCCAATAAAGCTTTATTTACAAAAACAGATGGTGGACCAGATTTGGCTGCCATCCAAGCCTTCTGTCAGTTGATAGTCTGCAGTTTTTAAACACTTCATGCAATTTTATTCTTTTTTTTTTTTTAATCACCCTACGGTTCTGAGTAAATGTATATACAGAATTAAATGCATTCGTTTAGACCAGTGGTTCTCAGTGGGGACAATTTGGTCCCCCAGGAGACATTTGGCAATGTCTGGAAACTGGGGTCATTGCTAAGGGTGTGGAAGTTGTGTGGTCAAAAGGGGTGCTGAGCTTAGAAAAGCTTCAGGTGCTTGGAATAGAACCCAGGGCAACAGGGTGTGCTGGGCAAGCGTCCTACCACTGAGCTACATCCCCAGCCCTTTATCCTGATATTCTTAATAAATTTTTGTCCAACCAACCTCATATTTTTATTTTTGCACTCAGGCCCACAACTCACGTTGCCCATCCTGCTAAAGACATAAAACCCTCAAAGTCTGTCACAACTTGGGAGGTGCCACTCTAGAGGGGAGGGGATGCTGTAACCATTCTGCACAGGGGACTCCCTCCCACTACAACAAAGAATTGCCAAAATGTCAACAGTGCCGAGGTTGAGGAAGCTGGGTTACGCTCAGTGAAAATGGCAATAATCTATCATTGCTGATGTACAGATCCAGCCATTTTGAATCTTTGTAAGACACAAAAATATTTATAACCTAGGAAAATAATCAATTCCTGATCTAAGCATTTCTGATTTATTTTTGCTCACCACAATAAATGCCATGTCATCTGCCCCTGTTTCTATACTCATGGGTTGATCTTTTCATTGTTTTTTCTAAGTAATGCATGCAAATGGGGCAAATTTGATTCAGAAACCAACGCAGCACAAGTGAATCTACCACCTACCCCATCCCCAGTCTCTGCTCCCGTTCTCAGATCAGTTCTATTGATCATTCTCTCCTTGGTCTTCCACAAATATTTTTTAGATGGAGAAACTCTATGCATACGTTCTTATTTTCCATTACACATCCACTCGGAATGTTCACAAAAGGCCCCTGCACCTGGCCCTTTCATTCTCTGCTCCCCATTTTTCCAGGGCTGACTACTTCCCAGCAAGGGCTCCAATCACCCCCAACCCCAGGTCTTCTGTTTCAGGAACTTTGCCTTCTGGAGCTAACACAGGAGAGCTCTCTGCTCCCACTCTATGGAAGTCCCTGGCTGAATTAAAAGTCGCATTCCCTTTTCTGGTTCCAAATTTCTCTCCTTCGGTGCTCTTTGTCACAGAAAGTATCATTTCTCTATTTAAAGTCCACTGGGACCCAGTGCCCAGTGAACAAAGTAGAAAGCTCTTGCCCTAGCTCTGGCATTGGCTTGCCCCTCATTTCTGTTCCAAGAAGGACAGGGAAGAGGCCATTCGACGTGGGAGCCGCTAAGTTCCCAGTTTGGGTTTTGAAGACCGAAGGAAGGGCCTCCCCTCTCCTGAGTGAGCTCGGGTGTGTGCGACATGCACATGCTCCTAATTGTTCATACCACCTGTAAATTAAAAAAAGAAAATAAGCAAAGGCGCCCAGAAAAGCACAAGCAGGCCGAGAGCACCAATTCAACAGAGCGATCAATTATTTAGAGGTATTAATTAAGCACTATCTTGATTCAAGGGCAACATCTCCAGTTGGGAGAAGGGGGAGCTGTGGGAAAATGTGACTTGGACTCCAGCCTAGACAGATGGCAGCTGGGGAGCAGCAGGTCCCTGGGGGTCTGCGCTTCTTTTCCTTTTTGGCCCTTCCAGTCCACCGTGGCCGTGCTTTTTCTCCCAGGAGGAAAGCTACAGGGTTGCATTTCCCCAAACTCTCCAAGGAGGGGAGGAGACACAGGGGCCACTGCCCCCACTGCTGAGGTTGGGTTGACAGCCCGGGGTAGACAGGGAAAGCACCATCTCAGAACCTGCAGGGAGGGCCGGGGATTTAGCTCAGCGGCACGGCGCCTGCCTGGCAAGTGCGAGGTCGTGAGTTCGATTCCTGGTACCGAAAAAAAAAAAAGAACCTGCAGGGGTGGCTCTCCCTGCAAGTGCAGCTCTCATTGCCCTCAAGGTACACAAGCTGGTGGACAGCAGGGCAGGCAGGCGAGGGGCACTGTCGCCTGCTCAGCTGACCCTTCTGCCTTCCAGGGCTACTGCCACATGGACCACTGGGAATGTCGGCCCCTCCTCATTTCTGGCTGCACCGCTGTCCGCAAGGCCTCCTTGAGATGGCAGGGCCCAGAGGGCAGGCTGCAGGATAAGCTGGGCAAAAGAATAGCAAACAGGATTTGGAATGGAGGCTGAGTCTCAAGCCCAAGTTTCCAGACTCACTGTGTTAGAACAGCCTGCATGGCCTTTTTAATTTCTTTAGTGAAATGTACACAAATTAAGATCAACCACTTATACTTACTTAGTAACGAAAATACATTCATACTATGGCACAACCATCACCACAATCCACTTCCAGAAGTTTCTTAGCATTCCACAGTGAAACTCTGCACCCATTAAACATTAATTCTCCATTTCCCTGCACCCAGCCCCTGGCAACCACTGTTCTTTCTGTCTCTATGCATTTGACTACTCCGGGTACCTGATGCAAGTGGGATCATACAATACTTGTCTTTTTGTGACTGGCTTATGTCGCTTACCATAATGTCTTCAAGGTTCATCCATGTTATAGCATGTGTCAGAATTTCCTTCCTTTTTATGGCTGAGTAGTATTCCATTGCATACATGTACCACATTATGTTTATCCCTTCATTCAAATGTTGGTGGGCACAGGTTGCTTCCACCTTTTGGCTACTGCGAATAATGTGTCTACAAAGGTAGGTGTACAAAAATCTATCAGAGCTATGCAGCTATATATGTTCCCAAGCCCTACCTTAGAAGATTCTGTCTCAGTACCTTTGGAGTAAGACCAGGGAAACTGTATTTTTAACAGGACCCCCAGGCTGATCCTAAGGCCAGACCGAGGGTGAGAAGCCAAGGTCCAGATTCCTGAACAAACCATGCTGATCCTGGCAGTTAGTCATCCTCACAGATCCTTCGCACTCAGAAAGGGACATGAGCCACCCGAGCAGGGGGCTTGGGCTCGAGTGCCTCTTCAACTTCTAAACTCATCTCTCCCAAACCCCACCGCTGGTGCAGACAGGAAGAGCAACTTCCATTGCAAAGGTCAGCTCCCAGGTGCAAACCAGGCAGGTCTGATTTCCTTGTGCACAATAAGGAAACTGAGGCTCAAGAACAACTCGGACACCAGAATTCAAACTGATCTTGCTGACCCTAAAGACCTTGCTCCTTCACCTATGGATGGCACCGCTATGAGTCCACGAAGCCCCAGCAGCACTCCTGGATGGCTCTGGGTGACATCTGACACAGGGACACATGGTGAGAGTAGAGACATGGGCTGCAGTCAGAGTGGGGCCCCAGTGTGAGAGGGCAGCACCCTAAAACGTGGGCTCTTTTCTGTCCTGGGAAGGTGCCATCCACAGCTTGGAAAGCGAATGTGTGGTTTGTGTTCATCAGTTTCCCATTCTTTAAGAGGAGACGTGAAAGAAAGATGGATGGAGCCCCGGAAATGCTCTCTGTCCTTAACTGCACTCCCGCCATGTGATCTCAGCGCCCTGCTTCTGGTATTTTCTATGAGTGACCTCAATGAATCTTCATCTCAACCTTTCAAGGAAAGATTCTCTCCACTCAACAGGTCAAAACTGAAGCTAGGTGTGGTGGTGCACACTTGTAGTCCCGGCACGCTGGGAGGCTGAGGCAGAAGAGTGAAAAGTTCAAGCCCAGCCTGGGCAACTTAGCACAATTCAAAGAAAAAAAAATTTGCTGGGGATGTAGCTCAGCAGCAAGGCACCTGCCTGGCAAGCTAGAGGCCCTGAGTTCAATTCCTAGTACAAAAAAAAAAATTCTTAAGGGCTGGGAACATAGCTCAATGAGAAGGCCCTGGGTTCACTCCCCAATATACCACAAAAAGAAGGAGAGGAAGAAGAAGAAGAAGAAAAGAAGGGCAGGAGGAGGAGGAAGAGGAAGAAGAAGGGGGCAGAGAGGAGGAAAAAGAAAAGGAAGAGAGGAAGAGGAAGAAGAGGAAGAGGAGAAAGAAGAAGAGGGGGAGGAGGAGGAAAAAGGAGAGGAGGAAGAGAGGAAAAGAAAGAAGAAGAAAACGGAGGTGAAGAGGAAGAAGAAGAAAAAGAAGGAAGGAAGGGAGGGAGGTCAGAGAAGTTCCACAATTTGGCTGTGGTCTTTCATGCTCACAAGGCCAGAGCCAAAATTTGCCTCAGACCTTGGGGACCGGTGCAGCACCCTCCAACCTCCTCACTTGTACTCTCTCCCACCTCCACCTCCCAGGCAGTCCCTGCCCCGCCCCCTTGCTGAGTCAAAGCACCCCACAAACCAAAAAAGCTTAAAACAGCCAGACTTGGGGATGGCACCGTGGAGTCCCCAGGGGAAGAAGGCTGCACCCCTTGGGAACATCCTGCTCACCTTCTTGCTGTGCCCCAGCCAGTGGAGTGTAGACTCGAGCTCCCAGGAAAGCAGGCTTTGTGTAACCAAACCTTCCACCTGTCTCTGAGCTCCTGGACGTGGCTTTTCAGGGAGCTGCAGGCTGAACCCATCGTGCTGCACAAGCCGTGCCCCTTTTTCCCGAGCCATCCCAGTCAGTCCCTGCTGGGTAGATGGAGAAATGGACGCATTCTCCTCATAGGTCTCGACCTGTTTAACGCTGTGTGCGCCTGGGTTTCCCAAAGAAACCACCGTATACGCAGGTGGGCCTCTGTCTTCCCTACTTCTATGTCCCACATCTGTAGATTCCATCAACCCTGATTAAAAATACTCAGGAAAAAACTGCATTTGTACTGAATATGTGACTTTTTCTTACCATTATTCCCTAAACAATGCAGATAACAACTTCGTACATAGCGTTTCCCTCCTGTTAGTGTGTCGGTACTCTAGGGAGGATTTACGGGAGGATGAATGTCGGTTACACACAAACGCGACTCCGTTTTATATGCGGGACTTGAGCATCTCAAATTTTGATTTCCTTGAAGGTCTCAGAACCAGTCCTCCATGGATACGGAGGGACCACTGTGTATATAAAGAGAGATTTATTTTAAGAAATGGAAGCCGCTCTTACTCTCATCATCAGAGTGGGATTATGTTTCAGGCTAGAGACAGAATTTCTTCTTCTTTGAGAAACCTCAGTCTCTGCTCTTAAGGCCTTTAACTGGCTGGATGGGATCCAGCCACATTGCAGGGGTGACCTGCTCTGCTGAAAGCCAAGGGACTGTAACACTTTATCCCACCTAAAGCTGACCTTCGCGGCAACATCTAGACGTGTTTTTGACCAAACTGGGCTCCAGCACCCAGCCAAGGGCACACATACAATCCAAAGTGCACCACTCCCAAATCTTGAAATTTATAAAAATGCAAAACACTATGGATACTGCTAAAGGGGAGGGAAAGAAAGACATGAAAGACCAACAAGTGTTAGTAATAAGATGACTATGGACTTGCAATCACAAGGGCTAGAGTTGGGATACGCTGTTACTATTTATATTCTGCTTGCTTACAGAAAATATTTAAGGAATCAGAGTCAAGAACAAATATCTAGAAATTGTCAAGGGAATTACAATTTTTGAACTTCACTAAATGCTCACTCCAGTGAGTAATAAAATTAGATGTAGCCTTATCTCTACATCACAGAATTTGAGAAGTTATGAAAGCTCTCAATTTGGAAGCCACTGTTTTATGTAAAAGGAACCCAAGACCAGAGAGATGAATTCATTTATTGAAGTTCATATCTTAATAAGCCATGTGCCTCGGCCTCTTTCCTGCCAGGTCACCAACTCAAATTAACTTGATCTTTATTGGGCACCAACCACACGTGAAGCTTGCTGCTACGTGTTGGGACACCCGGCAGGCACCGTCGAGGCACATGAAGCCATTTCGCCCTGATCATAATGCTGAGTTATGCACCATTACATCCCTGTTTTATCAGAGAAACACTGACGCGCAGAGAGCAGAAGTCACTTACCTGAGGTCACAGTGCTATGGGGCCGGGTTGCTGGAATTCACGCCCCCCACTGCCAGGCCTCTGAAGGTGTATTTTTGTCCAATGCATCAGCCTGATTCTGGGGGAGATAAAAGTATAACCACAGGGTTTCTGTTTGTATTTTTTAATGGATTTGGAGGGGTGATGTTAGACAGGAGTCTTAGGGGATGCCTGGGAATTATACAGCTCAGAAATGGGGGGAGGATGAGTAGATCCAGATTTTTTTAAGAATCTGAAGCTAATAAAATTTGAGGACCCTCTATTAAAATACAAAATTTGGTACAAAAAATGAATATATACTTAGAATAAGAAAAAATTCAATAAACTACGAATTTTTTAAAAGTTGATCAGAGATATTACAATATACAGAAAAACTACTTAATCTTTTTGTTAGTTGGCTACCCACAATGTTTTTATGCTCACGTATTTATCCTGTACACTCTTTGATCACCTCTTCCTATGACAAGATGATATTTGATCTACACAGAAAATAAACAATTCATTCGAGGGGCAAGGTAGATAGAAATTTTATTTTTATCCCTAACAGTTTAGAAGAAAATCATTCCATGTTCCAACTAATTTCTGACTTGGTCTTGTAAGTGTCAGGGGGGGTGGTACAACAGAAAACCTCCCAGGTTTTATAGGAGCTATGATTTTTCAGGAGACTTCAGGGTTGAATAATGACTAATCTGAAATCTCTGAAGTCTTTGAATTGATGAAACCCCACTGGCCAGTTGTAGCTGATATCTTGTAATTGTGAATATTAAAAGTTTATCTTGCTGATGTCACTAATTTGGGGAAAGTCAGCAAGAAACTTAAATATTTTTCCACTGTGTTCGTATGATTCAGTCCTCATAATTAGCTGGGTTATCAACGTACCCAAGGACTTAGTCATTACCTTTACTAGAAGTAGTAGAATATCTTTCTCTTAATGAAGTTTTTTTCTTTAAATATGTCTTTTAATTTTTTTACAATTTTTTAAAACCGGAATGTTTTCTATTGATTTCAGTGTTCATTTTGAGCATATTTTGCTCATAGTCCGTCAAGTTTACCTACATGTATTCAGCTTTCCTTCCTTCCTTCCTTCTTCCTTCCTTCCTTCCTTTCTTTCTCTTTCCCCCTTTCTTTCTTCCTCCCTTTCCCTTCCTCCCTTCCTTGATTTTCTTAAGAGATAGGGTCTCACTCTGTTGCCCAGGCTGCCCTCAAATTCCTGGGCTCACCCGAACCTCCCACCTTCTAAGTACAGTAATGGGACTACAGGCACGTTCCACCCTGCCCAGCACGCTGTTCTTTAATAAATAAATTTAATGATAACAAATTAAGTTTGCTTTTGTCTACATCCAGATCAGAGTCTGTCATTTTTCACTTTCATTATTGAAATATTCCACAACCTATTTCCCAATTCCAAGAAGAATGCGTACTCAAGCTTTATCTACTTACAGACTTCTGTCTTCCAACTCTTTGAAAATATCTTTCATAGTTCCTGACACATCGTCCCATGCTGTGAGGCTTGAACAGCTCTATAACAGGGGCATCCTCACAACACTCTCACGAAAGAAAACTCCAGGCTCAGCAAACCTAAAAAGAAACCACGAGACAGAGGCAGTGTCAAAATAGTCAGTGACTTTGGGCACAGTGGAAATGGCAGGAGGATCTGAAAAGAAAATACCAGAAATTACTCCAAATTGCACTCCATATGTCTCACTTCTGCAAATTTACAAAACGTGTGGCCATGTGCTCATGCTGCTAAGACCCCTCCCTGGGCCCGCAACTGGATGGGCCAGGCAGAGAGAGGCTGAGTATCAGGACTGGGAAGTAAAGCGAGGTCACAGGAGGACAGGCAGGGTGGCGATGCCTGAGGCAGGGCAGCTCATGGGCACTGAAATAGCTTGTCATCGGGCATGGGGACCTCAGGAGGAGTTCTGATTTTGTAGGTTTTTCTCAGATAAATAAAAATTAACGGGGCAGGAAAAGGGAAGTTAGTATTTAGAGGGTGCAAAGTTCCAGTTGGGGAAGACGAAAAAGTCCTGGAGATGGGAGGGTGTGATGATTGTCAACAATGAGAATGTGATTAATGCCACAGAACTGAGGGCTTCGAATGGTTATGGTGGCAAATTTTACATTGCATATATTTTACTACAATAAAAATTTTGTTAATAAAAATAAATTTAAATTTTTTTTGAATGACAAATTCAGATCATATAGATTCACATACAGTCATGAGAAATAGTAAAGAAATCTCTTGTATGCTTAGTTTCCCTAAATGGTAATATTTTGCAAAAGTATAGGACAGTAACACAGCCAATATATTGACACATATACAATCCTCCCTCGTCTTGCTCTGCTTCCCAGGTTTTATCTGTGCTTGTTGGGGTCTGTTAGGTCTATGCAACTTTATTACCTAACCACCCTCACATAAAGATCCCTCCTGCTGCCATTAATAAGCACACCCAAGCCGGGCGTGGTGGTGCACACCTGTAATCCCAGCACTTGGGAGGCTAAGGCAGGAGGATTGTGAGCTGGAGACCAGCGTGGCCAAAATAATGAGTTCAAGGCCACCCTGAACTACAGAGCAAGATCCTGTCTCAAAAACAAAAAAAAAAATTAAAAAAGCACACTAACTTCCCTCCCTGTCCCCCATCCCAAATGCCTAAAAACCGTTTAGCAGTCCTCCATTTACAAAATGCTGTCATTTTCACAGTGCTGTATAAACACAGTCATACATTTACATACACTTTTGGGTTTACTTCTCTTATGCCCAGCATCACTTCCTGGCCATTTGCCCATTTTGTACGTAACACATATCAACAATTCACTCTCATGCTGAGTAGGACTACAGGGTCCCAAGGTGCCCAAGGTCCCAAGCAATAGTTTGCTTAACTATTCACCCGTGGAAAGACACCTGGGCTCTGAAAGCATAGTTTGACTGTCAGGAATAAAGCTATGGGGACCATCTGTGTACAAGTTTTCATGTAAACAGACCCCCCCACCCCAGGAAATCACCGGGGTAAGTACAATCGTAAGGTTCGATGGTCCTTGCAGTTTCAGTTTTGTTTTGTTTTCTTTATGTGGGTACCGGGAGTCGAACTCAGGACCTCTGTGCCACTGAGCCGTCTCACCAGCCTGCAGTTTCAGTTTTTTAAGAAAATGTTAGTCAGATGGCGGTGAGCCTTCCTTTTGAACTCGAGGCTCCCTCTCCTCTGTCCCTACACTGGCAGAAACCCACAGTCCCTCTATTTTGCTCTGAGGCTGCTGCCTGGAGGTCACCCTACGGGTCCTGGCCCTCCTGGAGCAAACCTCTGCTCTCCACGCTTTCACACAGCTGAGGGCTTTGTCTGCAGCCTTTAAGCTTTTTATGGCAAATTCATTTTATTGGTACATTTAGGTATACATTATGCTGACATTCATCATAGGGAATGTACATGATGCATCTTGCTTCTTCTTTTTTTCCCATTTCCCATCCCCTCCCTTCAAACCCTCTTCCCCTCCTTATTTACAGCAGCTTTGTTTCCATTTTTCCCCTTCCATTCTCTTTCTTTCTCTTGTCCCTTCCTTACTCCGTTTCCCCCAGCCTTTAAGATTTTTAAATTACATTTTCCAAGACGTTCCGACCCCCAAGTGTGCATCATTCATACTGGTACCCCCAGTGTCTGGACAGCCAGTCACCCAGAGACGCCCCTATATGCGTGGCCCAGAGGGTTGCACTGCAGACAAACAGGCAAGACGGCCCTAAAACAGGGTGGACGGGATTCCCACCTCGTCTCTGGTGTCTCATAGGCTGCTGCTTAAATATAATTTCAACAAAATTGAAGTTATCCTTGGAGGGAGGGGAACACAGGGGGAGCCAGCAAAAGCCAGCCTGGCCTATTCAATTACCTGAATTGCAATCACTGACCGTTTGCGAGAATTAGAAGCCATAGGTCAGAACCAAGATCTTGCTGCAAATCAGGGAGATTTTTCTCCCAGGAATATGAGACTGGCCTCTTACCTCCTAATAATACCTCGAAAGCATCCTGCCCCAAGAACTATCGAGAACGATGACACAGGAAAGCGATGCAGGGACCCTCATCCTGCACAGCTCGGAATCCATTTCGTTGATTCTCTCTGTTTTCCAGTTCTGGGCTCCAAAAGCTCCACATCATGCATTTCTTTCCACAAGAAGCAAAATAGTGAAGATTTTTTTTTTAAACTTCTATTTATCTTTTTGCTTTATTTTAGATTTTTCTAAAATTAAAAATCCAATATCCAGATCCTGATTATTTAAAAACAAGCAAGTTAACTTCCACTGAATAAACTGGCCCCTTAAGGAATCATTTCTCTGGGGACCCTCGATTCCTACAATGAATCCAATCCTAAGAAGCCAAAGCCAGGAGGAAGAGGAGGAGAACTAGTACTTGAGGAGGTGCTCCCCTCGCTTTCCCTCCAGAGCCACCTCAGGCCTTCGGGCGAAGGCTCCTCGCCTGAGCGGTGGCCACTGCTCTGGAGACTAAGCGGTGCCCGCCGTCCACAGTGGTGCCAGCCAGGACCCACCTGCTCCTTAGTATCTCAATGCCAGAGGAGGCCAAAGACAGTGCTGGCTCACAGCAAGCTGGAGGTCATCGCAGCAGGCTGGGGGTCATTGCAGCAAGATGGGGGTCATTCTTTTGGGGCTCTGCAAAAGCAACTTTCCCTGATGCCAAACCATCACAGCCATGTGACATGGAAAGCAGTAGAACTAATGACTGGGGATTTCACAGAGAAGAGAAAAAACCTGGAACAAGAAATATACATTTGCCAGATTTTTACTTTTCCAAGAAAGGATATTTTAAAAACAACTTTCTCCTTTCACCATTGTTTCTGTTTTTTCCCAATATTACTAATTTTTAATTTTCTATTTATTTTATTAGTGTATGTTAGTTATACAGAACAGTGGGTTTCATTTTGGCACATTCATACATGCATGTAACATATTTTGATTATTTTCACACACACCCCCGTTACTCCTCTTCCCCCTCCCTCTCCCCTTCCTTGGTCCCTTTCCCCTTCTCTAACATCTGCCCTCTACTTTCCTCTGATTGCTTTTGTTTTTTTCTAATTCTCTGATTTTTTTTTTAGAGTCCCCATATGACAGAAAACATGTGACATTTGACTAAGTCTTGCTTCTTTTGCTAACACAATGGTCTCCAGCTCCATCCATTTTCCTGCAGATAATCTGATTTCCATTGCTTGTTTTAAGAAAGAATAATTAATGCACATGGGTGCCCATTGTTGGCGGAGGGGGCAGAGCTTCCAGGCAAGGTCTTGGCATCATCCCCGGCTTGGCTGGGCATGGCTCCAAGCTGGTATCCACATCTTCTTTCAGAAAGGATCAGTGGATCTCAGACTTCAGTCTCCTGCTGTGAATTTCTCCAGTAAATGGACATGAGAACGAACCATCTCCTCTGGAACTCATGCCCTCCCTTCTATTGGAAAAGAGGAGCAGAAAGGTAGAAGACTAACAACAAAAATGGAGGTACCACTCTTTAACCAGCGTGAACCTAAGCATGGCTTTCCACGCTCAGTGTCAGCCTGAAACTCATGATTCCATCTTGGGGTGGCAGAGACTTGGCCCAAAGCATGATGAGGCTTCCGCTGGAGACAGAAGAGCATCTGCACTCTTCCAGGACCTCAGTCAATGCAAAGGCTCCCTGAAGACCTGGGGGGCCTTTCTAGACCCCCAGTAGTCTGCAATGCCATGATGGTCATGAATGCCCATCCGAATGGTTAGCTTGGGTCAACTGAACACGTCTGCAGAATGGAGAAATGGATACTCATCCTGATAGATGCCCACTGCCTCAGCTTTGGGCCAAGTGGAGAATTCCCTATCACATTCAGAAGCAATGTGTCAGGGTCTGGAGGCCTTTGAGGGGAATGTGCCCCTGACCTGGGCTGTTTAACCCCTGGCCTCTTAGTCACAGCGACTTCACACATCCGTTCCCAGGCATGGGCACCACCCAACTTGTATTCTAATCACAGGGAGGAGGGTGTCTCTTGGGAGCTGAGAGTGCATGGCAAGAATCAGCTTCCCTCATCCCTGCAAATGTCCCTGAACTTGACTGTGAGCCCCTGCAAACAAAAGAGGAAAGCCACACTAAGAAAAAACAAGCGCTCATTTCAAAAAACGGCCATGTATGTAGACCAACAACCTGAAAAAGATAAAAGAAGAAAATACTATAAATAGGAGAAAAATGTTCAACACCCCCGGGAATTTTTTTTTAATGAATTGATACAATAGGGCGGCGTTTTTAGTACATCAAATTGGCAAAATAAAAATTATAATCATCCTTTTCCTGGAATCTGGGGAACCTGGCATGTCATACTCCACAGAGAAGAGTAAAAGCAACTGCAATTACCCTGAAAGCCAGTTTTGCCTCACATATTAAGTTCCAAAAAATATGAATAACTTTTGACTCAGTTATTTCACATGTGCAAATGTATTTTAGGCAGAATGAAGATTGTGCAAAGATGTCCCAATATTATAATATTCAGTAACTATCCAACACTAGCAACCTAAGTTAGTTACAGTAACTCTAAGTAATGGAAAAGTGCAGACATATGTTAATTGTGTATTTGTTAAGGTGGAAAGAGGTTCAAAATATTTGGTTAACTTTTTAAAGGATTGGAGACAGTACATTTTTTTATTTATGTACTTCACTCAAAAATTATTCCTAAGCAAAAAGGATGTATCAAAGATCAAGATGGACGGTTGTCTGCTTTTACAAAGATTTTATTTTGGGGGCTGATGAGGTCTGAAAATTGCATAACAATAAACAGGTCAACTAGTGAGAAATTTTTGAAGTTGTGATAGATATTGTGTAGAGAATTAAAGTAGGGTGACATGATAAAAAGAGGTCATGCTGAGATTTTATATTGAGGTGTGCATTACTAGAAGGAGGAGGTCCTGAGTCCTCCAGACAGGGTGAGGATACAAAGGCCCAGAGGCAGGAGCAAGCTTTAGATGACACGTTTAGATTCAGCTGGGCCACACAACGCAAAGACAGAAGGGAACCGAGTGACAGAGGCAGTAGAGTGGGGTCACATGTTATGGGGCTGAGTATAACGATGATGTACTGGAGGTTTATTCTGCTTGCTGTGGAAGGACAGTACAGCTCCCAAACAGGAGACCAGATCCCATTAATGTTTGTAAGCTTCTGGCTGCCACGAGAAAAAACGGGTTTGAGACCACAAGAATGGAGACAGTGGGACCGGGAGGCTGCTGCGGCCCAGGCAAGGCTCAAAGGTGACTTGGACAAGGGTGAGAGGTACAGATGGAGAGAAACAGATGCTGTCGGGATAAACTGTACAGGTGGGACCCATAGTGTTTGCCAATGGACTGATGACTCCTAGGCTTCCCCCCTCTTTCCTCCTGTTGCCTTCAAATCCTTCCAGCTCCCATTTCAGTCCTTGTCCATGAAGGTCCATCTCTGTGGCCTGTCTTTGGAGTTTAGGAGATGATTTGTTCCTCAGGCCCAGTCCCCCTTGTCTCAAGCTAACTCAAGTTCATTTTCCTTTCTTATAGCCCCGGCTGATACTATCAAGCTTCCAATAGTGATTTAAGGCAGCCACAGCAGTTGAAGCAAGCAAAGTCCAGAGAGATGAGGCAGCTTGCCCAGTTCTGAGTGGCAGAACAAAGATTCAAACCTAGGTCCTCCAGGCCCAGAGCCAACATCTCCTTGCCTATGCCATGCTAGACCAGCAAGGTGCACCCAGCTGCTAGCTCCCTTGTTCCACAGTCAAAGAACCATGGCTGTTCAACTGCATTGATTTCCCAGCCTCCCCTGCAGCTAGGTGTGAGCATATGACTTATCTCAAGTGCAGTATGAGAGGAGGAGATAATGTAAGCAGAGTGCCTGCTCCACACTCTTCCCTCTTCCTACAGCCTCCAACCCAGGCTTGGTAGAAACCAGCTCCAATTAAGTCTATCACAAGAAGATGGGGGAGGGAGAACAATGATTTATAAGGAGTCTAAATCTCTGAATGACCACATAGAGCTAAGTTTCCCACCAACCTCAAAGGCTTACCTGAACTGTTAAGTAGGAAATATATAAGCTTTATTCTTGAAGTCATATTATTGTTGTTTCTTTGTTACAGCAATCCAGCCTTATCCTGATACACCATTTTTAAATATCAGTGATGTCTTCTGTTAAAAATAATAATAATAATTGAACCGCTCCAGCAGTACCTCCAGGCAATGAGTAGCTCATTGAGTCTCTCCACTCTTGTCCATGGTTGAATTTGTCTAATCCGTGGACTAGGTTCAATACCTGGTATGAGAATCTTGAAAAGCAATCTTGATTGGAAACCAAAATCAGCATAAACTCTATGCATGAGGTATGAAAATGTATTTATACCAGCCAATGAGATGCCTTCTAAAGAACCTTCAAAAGAGCCCAAATTTTGGCAACCAACTTAAGATCCCCAGAAACAGGTGTGACAGTCACTTCCTGGTGACTTCATCCCAATACTTGCAGGAATCCAATGACTCCCTGAATTTCCCTATAGTTTCCCCCAGATCTTCCCCAGAAAAACAATGCACCAGCCCATCTTGTCACTGGCCCCTGGGTGCATCTGACTGGAGGTCACAGCACTGCATTCATACTCCACCAGCTTTGGCAGTGCTGCAGAAAATGGGGTACACGGTGCTCCCCCAAGTGCAGGGTATAGGTGTTTCTTAATAGGAAAGGTAGAGAAATAGAAGATAAGGAAAAGGGACCACAAGCTGGATTTTGGACTCAGATGGACATGGATTCTAGTCCTGACTCTCCCACTTGCTTATCAACTCACCTTCCATTTGGATTCTGTTTCCTAGAGAATGTGATTCCTATTCCCACCTCATAGCTGGGTATTGAGGACTGAGGCAGCAACTCTAACGTACGTTGATTGTGCTGGCAAGGAAGGAGCTCAGTAAAGCAAAATCCAGACAGAGCCTGCCTCCAGATGAGGAAGTGGGCAGGCCTCAGCCTCCCCCCAGGTCACCATGAAGGGAATGTGGCCTGCCAGCTGGCCTCAAGGTCTCTAAGTTGTCAAAGACAGGCTTCTGTGGGTGCCACTGTGGGACAGGAGCACATGCTTGCTGACCACATCCCAGCTGTTCTGCAGCTGTGGCTGCCCAAACCCTGCAACTATCCTCGTGTCCCCACCACCCAGCAAATCACACAGTGAAATCACACAAATCCAAGGGAAGTCATGCTCCAGTCACCCTATTCTGTTACCTAAATCCAAGAGATAACAATGAAGAAATGTGGTTTTTGCTTTCTATTCCTACAGCTGACAGTTGCCTTATTTAATAAACAAAAACCACAGAACTAAAATCTGCTTCTTGCCTTGATTGTAGTCCTTACCATGAGATGGAAAGTGAAGGCCTATAGGAAAAGAGGCTGAAAAGAAGCATAATGAATTAATTATTATCATGGGCACAGGCATCAGGTTTTTAACTTAAATACATGTACACACTACCAAATATTGGAAATTGGGTGATTTTTACACCATGGCTTAGGGTTCCCTCCCACGCTCAGACCATGGTGCTTGGTCCAATCCTTGGTTGACCTGGACATCATTCACCTCTCCCCCACCAAACTCTCCCTCCTGATTTTCCAGTCTCTGAAATGAACATTATCACTGGGGACATCATGTCAATTCTTAAGGGAATTCTTTGATACTCCTGCTGAGTATTCAGATTTCCCCACTTCTGCAAAGCATTTGTTTTGTTTTTGCTTTGTTTTGTTTTAATTTTTTTGAGGCAGGGTCTTGCTATGTAGTTCAGGCTGTCCTTGAACTCACTGTGTAGCCCAGGGTAACCTTGAACTTGAGATCCTCCTGCCTCAGCCTCCCGGGTGCTGGGATTACAGGCATGCACCATCATACCTGGGTTTCTGCAAAGCATTTGGATTCACCAGCCCTCTACTTCCCAATGTACTCTTAGCATCCTGAGTCACACTCTTGATAATACTATGTCAAGATTAACAGACTTCCAGCTGCTGGTCTTCGGCCTCCTGACTCTTCAAAGCATCTTCATTAGCCCACTTAAAGTGGAGCCCCACCCACATTATTCCTCTGCTCAGTAACCTTCAGAGGCTCCCTTTGGCTCATTCTGCAGCCAAAGTACTCCACAGTATGGCCCTATGTCTGAAATTTGTTTAATATATTTGCTGCTTCCACATCTGTTTGCAGACCCAACATAAATTGTTTGAAAGCCAACTGTACCTTGCCACCTTTGGCTTGGGGGTTAAATTCCCCTCCCCATGTGGTTTTTGCCATGTGGTCCATGTGTTCCTCATTTGCTAACCCCAAACCCGCAGCTGCTGAACACAGTAAAACCTAGTGGTCAGTGTCACAGCCCACGTCACACTACTGTCTTTAACCGATGCACGACCCGCCAAAGCCTAAGAGATAACACTCAGGACCCTGAGAGTCAGAGCTCCCCACACCCTCTCTGTGTTGCTCCCTCTCTCTCTCTCTCTCTCTCTCTCTCTCTCTCTCTCACTCACTCTCTCAATCCTCCATCTCTCGCTCTTGCTCTCACTCCCCACCCACCGGATGAGCTCCCCACCGCTTCCAGCCTCCCTCCTAACTTCTCTGGGATCTGTAAGTAACAAATTTCTTCTGCTTCGAGCATTTTTGGGTTGCTTCATCATTGAGTCTCACCTGAACAGCCCACCTGAACCTGACTGCCCTGCTCAGGGTTCTCCCGGGCAGGCTGTCTTGCCTACGACCACTCTTTTCATTATTATTTGTATCCGAGTAGTACAGGTTTGCAGAACATAATGATTACATTCCTTGTGGAGAGTTAGTACACGTACATAAGATGTCTCAATTATTTTTCATCCCCTTCCTGCCTCCCCATTTCTTGGTCCCATTCCCTTTTGTAAAAGATCTGTCTCCATCTCCTATTATCCATCTTTTATTTTGCTCTGTATTTATATTTTGGGTTTCTCATAGGTAAGCTTGTGTGTCTGATTTATTTCACTTAACATAATGGTCTCAATGTACATCCATTTTCCTACAAATGACTCGTTTATCCTTATTAATGGCAGAGTAGTACTCCACTGTGTATAAATACCACATTTTCTTTATCCATTCATCTGTAGATGGACATATAGGCTGCTTCCAATGTTTACCTTTTATGAGTTGTGCTGCTACAAACATGAGTAGGCATGATATGATGTCTCCAACTCTTTGGGGTAGATACCTACAAGAGGACTAGCCAGGTTGAATGGAATTTCTAGTCTTAGTTTTTTGAGGAATCTCCATGCTGATTTTTTGGCCACTCTTGACAACGAGGCCTTAAGACCCCATTAGAAAGAAACCATATGATCGGAATGACAACGCCTCCCATCCATTCTCCATCAGTAATCCCCTCTCCGGTGCACAAATTCCAACTGGACTCCTTCCTTATGCAAGTCCCATGCTCCACGCAAGCCACTTCCTGCCTGGATGCTCTGGCTGCTTTCCTCTCATCTGCACTCTCCGGTCAGACCCACCTGAGACAACCTGAGACCATCTCCAGTGGCAGCCCCACCATAAACATGTTCCTAATCCTTCCAAGGAGCAGTAAGCCAGCCCATGTCCTCAGTCCCCTAATGATGAGCTCTCTCTCCCTTGCAGGGTTGGTTCCAGAATGTCTATACCTGCCGCCCATCAGCAGCCTAGTTGGAAGGAAAGCCCAAGAGACTAGCTTGCTTAAAGGAGCATTTGCACACAGGCTGTGTTTAACTAGAATAAAACAGGCAGTCGGTGGATAGTATAGCTGGGACACCATCTCCCACCCCCAGGCACAGAGGCCAATGTACTCTTTCCTTCCGGTGCCACAGGGGGAAGTCTCCCCTTGCCCCCCTAGAGCCAAGAGTGAGATTCGGCCCCTGTTTCTTCCACAGGCACCAGCCAACTCCCAACTTGCTGCCCTTCAAAGCTGCCCTTTCACTTGTGAACTCGAGCTTCTCAGTCTGACGGGACAGTGCCCAGTGACAATTCATTCTGGCACTGTCTTGTCAGCTGGGAAGAAATCTTTAATCCACTTCACCTGGAACCCCATTTTCTAAAGATGCATTCTAGCCCAGCAGGTGCCACCAGTCATCTGCAACAGACAGGCAAGGGACAATTCCGCATCCTGGTAGCACGCCAGGCACTCTGCATGGGCTCCGAGCCCCGTGAGGACCACTAACACAGCTCCCTTCTCTGCAGCATTCAGCTGTTCCCCGGGAGTGGTACCCAGGGGGATCAGGAGCTGCAGTGAGCACACAGCCCCCCTCAAAAGGGGAGGAAGGGTTAGGGTGGCCAAGAAGAGGCAGAAATCCTGGCTGTGTGTGTTCGCATCTATAAACATGGGGCCAGTTTTTAATTTCTCCCTCAGCAACTCTTCACATCGGACAAGAGAGAAACCTTGTTTTTCAATGGTCTTCCTGAACCCAGGCTAGCCTGTTTCCTGCTCAGACTAAAGGAATTCAGGCTTTTTGCAGTGAAGAAAGAAAAGGATTCCCCGGAGTTTTGTATTAGGAATGTTTCTAGATTGTTGGTTGAAGGCATAGACACTTGTTAATTTGCACCCCAAACACACCCCATGGCCTCATTTAAATCTGAGTGTTCATGAGTGTATTCCAACTGCCTGTGCATAGTTCCAACTTAATCAAGTACTTAATGAGTAGCATTAATATTCGTTGTCTTCTCCATGGACGTCTATGCTCATCAAGGTGATAGATGCTAGCTGTCTTCACCGCCCCAGGCCCCGCGATTGCACTGAGAATTGTCTGTCCTCATCTAGAAAGTGGACTGTTTGTCCCCAAGGTGCCAAAACCCTACAGGGCACTTTCCAAAGGCTCCATTTGAAAAAGAGATGCTTCTACTTAGAGATCTTTTAGAAATACCAGGCAATTAGGCAGAGCTGTAAGAAAGCCGTTATCTGAGTGACAGTCTTTCCGAGATCCTCCTAGCAGGCCAGATACTGCGCCGAGCTGAGGGCGGCAATGATACCCGGGGAGCCCAGGCCACACCCACCTGTGCTGGGAGAGGACTGGCAGGGAAGGGTTGGTTACCCAGTGCAGAACGACAGACTGAGTCACTACCAGGCGGGGCTTGAGGGTCAGGATTCCACCCCGAAAAGAGGCTTCCCTAAAGGAGGCCGAAGTCTGAAGATGAAGAGGGAAGAGAGTGGTTATTCACCAAATGTTAGAGCTGGAAAACACACGCACACACGCACACACACCCATACACACAATTTCTAGGGCAACTCCTCTATTTGTAGACAAGGAAACTGAGGCCCAACAGAGCTTGAAGACTTGTACGAGGTCAGAGCTAATTATAGACTCCAACCTTGCAATACCCAATCCCTTTCTGCTAAATCACATGGATTTTATTTATATCTCAGCTATAGATTATCCAAATACACTTGGCCAATAAAACACAGAATATAGAGTTAAAAAACCACATCCCTCAAGGCCACAAGCATAAATAACGATCGTGTTTTAATGCGGATGATACCTTTTCATTTTGCAAATCCAGAAGATTGCTCATCAAATCAGAATTCCAGACAGTTTGCTCGGGAAGACCGGGAAGGTCATAACCCCATCTAAAATGCGCTGGCGACTCTAGCCGTGCAGTGCTAATTTGGGCGTTAGCTGCGTGTCCAGACTGACTTCACGCCCCGGCCGGGTGACTCCTCTGTTCCGCAGCAAGTGTCCCTCCCTCGGTTCCAGCAGCCCTCGGGAATTTACCGAGGCCGGGGTCGCCGCGCTGTCTCCAGCTGTGCCCGCACTGCACGCTGAAATATTCATTTTAAAAGCGCGTGAGACGCCGTTCGCAGCCCGCGCGTGTGCAGGGAAGAGCGCTGAGCACGCTCGAGAACGGAGCGCGGCGGCGGAGCACACTGACCTCTGGGGACCGGCTGCAGGAGGAGGGCCGGAGGTACCGTTTTTTCCTATCCTAGACGCTCCGAAGTTGTGTACAATCGGACGCGAGAATGTATTCGTGCGTTACGCACGTAATACAATTCGGGTTTTGTTTTGTTTTGTTTTGTTTTTTCCTCCAAAAGATTCTTAAAGTACAATCTCGATCGAACAAAGGTGCTTTGCCGCAGGGCTCCCCTCTTGGATAGAAACGGCCTCCTCTAGAAGCCTGAGCAACTTCCCTTGACTCTCCCGGACCTGAAGGTGGAAACGTGCACCCCTCCGCCGCGCCCCTGCGAGGGAGCCGGACTGTTGGAGGCGCCCGTGGGGGGGGTCGCCGCACTTGCAGCTCGCTTACCCATCCGGACTTTCGGCCGATCTCCCCCGTTCGCACACACAGGCCCTCCCCAACGCGGGCGGCTCCGCGAAGGTGGGGCGGGGCGGGGCGGGGCATCCGGGACCGCTCCCACCCCGGCTCGCACCCGAGCTTGCCCCCAGCCGGCTCCCGGGGCGCCCGGCCCGCCCCCTCCCCTCCGCGCGCAAACGATCCTCGCCAAGCAGAGCTCGGCAGCAACGGGCGAGGGCCGAGTGAGGGACGGGGCTGGCCCGGGCCGCCTCACTCTGCAGTCGTCTGGAGCCGCTGGTCCGGGAGCACGGCCGACCGCTCCGGCGGCTTCTGCAGGCGCTCGCAGCCATGCAGCCCGGGAGCAGGCGGCGCGCCCCGGACCGCTGCTGAGCCGGCCGGGGCCGCGGGGACCAGAGCCAGCCGAGCCCCTCCCGCCGAGCCCCGAGCCGCCGCGCGACGCCCCGGCACCCCCTCTTCGCCCGCAGCCCGGCCAGCACCACCCCCCGCGGGCCGCAGGGGCTCATGCAGCCGCCAAGGTAAGCGCGGGCAGCGGCTGGCGGCGACATCCCCAAGGCGCCCGAGACACTTGCCGGGCCACCGCGCTGATGTAGTCCGCTCCAGCCCCGCTTCTCATCTTGCCCAGATCTGGAGCTTTGCAGCGCCTGGATCGCCTTAGCGTTTGGCACCAGGAAAGTTTTGTGGTTTAGTGTTTGTCTTCTCTTTTTTCCCTAAACTGCTCTGCGTCGGGCCCCGGGCGCTGCGCGCGGTCCGTCAGACCCGGAGTGTGTCCTCTCCCCGGGGAGCGGCCGGAGCCCCCTCTCCCCGGCGGGCTACCTCTTCTCACCCACGGAGCCGCGGCCGGGGCTGCCCTCCCACCTGTCTCGCCGTGAAGCCCTCTGGGCCCGCGTCGCCCGGTGACCCGCCACCCCCTTGGCGCGGGGTTGTGGGACCACGAGACTAGCGCCTTCCAGGGGCGTCGGCGCGGCGCACGGTGCAGGAGCGGATCAGGACCGAGCGCCTTGCGCAGGGACGCGCGGGACTTCGAGGAGGCGCGGAAGAAAGGGTGGGGCTCCCCAGAGGTTCCCAGGCGGGCGCAGCGTGCGGGGCACCGCAAGGACTCAGCTCCTGGCTTACGCCCTGGCTCATCCCAGGGTATAAACCGGGGTAAGGGGACAGGTGTATTTAGGGGGAGGGCGCATGTGAAGAGCTCTAGGATGTAACTCTTGATTGCATCTTATTAATTGTAATTGCATTAGATTTTTTTCGGAGGTAGAATCAGTTTCCCCAAATTGGGATTTTAATGGAAGCCTGCTATTATGCGGTTTCGGAAGGCGTTGGATTGTATCTATTTTATAAATTAGGTGTCTTGCGGAAGGATTGGGCGAAATACCGCCATCTAGCGGAAGTTTTGAGCTGTGCCTTCCTTTCAGGCAGCAAAGTTGGGGTGTTCGCAAAGGTTCCTGCGCCAGGTAAAGAGGCGGGAATAACCGTTGCGCGCGGAAAAGACTAGTTCTGGGTGTCCCTGTTGTCGCCTGGAGCCGAGCGCCCCGCCGCCCTGAGCTCAGCACGCCAAGCTCAAGAGACGGAAGCGCGGGTTTACTCAGTGGCAGGCTGTCACCCCAAAGACCTCTATCATTTTCTCCACCTGATTTTAGGATCTTTCAGCAAATCATAAGGTAAAATTTACCTGACTCAAGATGCTCCTTCCCTTGTCATCTGTCTCAGAGACCTGGAAATCCTGTGTGGGCCCTTGCTTTTCTGCTGTGCATCACAGACAGGTGGTTTTTCGGGCGGATCTGTCCTAGGACAGGGATTGGTGTGCACTGAAGGAGAATTGGGAAAAGGCCTGGTGCCTATCCGCGCAGGAGTAGTGCTGTGTGTCCCAGGTGGCATATTTGCCCATATAAAGGAGGGGTCTTGCTGCTGCACTACCCCAGCAGGTGACAAGCAAGCCCCTTTGCCGGACTCGATCTCACATTAAGAACTAGGGTAGACTCCGCCAGATGGCACCCAAGGTGCACAAAGGTGCTGGGTGGGGCACCCACACATTACTGCCCTCCATATTCTCTGTGGGAGGTTTGTGCAGCCTTCCAAGCCAGCGGATGTTAGCAATGAGCTGGGTTCTCCCTGTTCTGAAGGGCGGAGAGCACTGTGATTTTCTGCTTGTGACAGATGCTTTGCCCCTGGAGATCCTCCTGGCCGTGGTGGTGGTAATGAGGGAGGCCCGTTCTCCTTTGTTCGAGATCCCTGCTCCTATCATTTCCCTCCCAGGTGACAGATAGGTGCTTACGCCTTACCGGAATATACATGTGGGGTTCGTTGTCTCCCCACCCCAGCTCCGGCTCCAGCTGTCTCTCCAGTCTAGATATGGAGGCGGGCATCTCTGTCTTCTCTCCTTACAAACCTCCCCCTGAATGCTGCCCCCACCCATGTGTGTAATAGCGCCCAAGGAAGGCGTGGAGGCTCCTGTTCCATATGACCCCTGTGTGTGTGAGCTCCACCAGCCTCATATGCAGCAATTCTTAGAGGAACAAATGCAAAAGGAACACACCCTGAGCATCCCTTCTCCTGGACAAAGAGTGTCCACGCCACCCTCACAGCGTTGCTCATTGTCCCTGGTCCCTGGACTAGTCCCTGGTCCCTGGACTAGTCTGCCATCCAGAGAGATGACATGTTCTCAAGTGAAACTGAACAAAAACAGGACAGCCAGTGCAGGTTAATTAGAATCTGTTGATTCTGTGAAATGAAATGAGCACTACCCTTTAAAGGTGATTGTTCAAAAAAACTTTTAAATGTCTGAGGTGGGGCTCCTTGAGGGGATTACTTTGCTTTTCAAGCAATATTCAGTCATTCAGTAAAATAACAGCGTAAGTTTAACTTGAAGAAGAGAGGCCTCCAGGCCTCCCTGTTTGTCTGATATTCCCAATCCTTTCCAAAGGACAGGTTCCCCCACCCTCCCCAAGCTGGGGATCCAACCTAGAGCCTCGGGCATGTTAGGTGGACACTTACCACGGAGCTACATCTCTAGCTTTTTTTTTCTTGTTTGACCTCTAAACACTCAATATCAGCCTCTCTTCTTACAGCAACAGCTAAAAGGAGCAATGAATACATAGAGGAGATGGAAGAAATTAAGGACTGCCTCACCCAGGTGTTCAGTTTCCTTGGTGACAAATGAACACCTTTAGGAAGGATACCCAGTTTCTTAGCCAGGTGTGTCCTATGAGGAGAAAATGCTCCGTCCTATTAGAACTCAGGGCTCAGGAGGCAAGAAGGCCTACGGAGGCACAAAACTTTATAATTCTAAGGGCAGGAAGAAGAAAATTTGAAATTTGGGCAGAAATTGACAAAATAAATGCAAATATCTTGTATACGCACATTTAAAACATTGCTAAGTCATTGTTAATTCATGAACCTAAAATGCACTACAAACCCACTCGATTTATGAAATTATGATATCCAGAGTACTACAGTAAAGAGTGCAAGTGCAGACGGCACGATTGATGAGAGAGTGATTACAGAATCGCTGGCTGGATTTACTTCTCGTTTTTCAGTTGTCCGTTTAAAGCAAAGCTAACAAATGCAAAACTTTCAGCAATCGAGGTACTACATTTGCCAGAGTCTGAAAAGCAGGTAATTCTTTAAAAACAAAGAACTGTATCAATTATCTGGTAAAACAAGACCAATTTCCATAGATTGTGTCCCCTGTCGGCCAAAGCAGGAATCTTGGGATATGAGGAAAAATGCCCTAAAATTTGTTGACTTCTGTCTCCTTGGGGCTTTTTAGTAGTTACGATCCTATTGTGGCTTTTCCTTACTTGATCTCCCTGGACTTTCAGATCTCAGAATCTTTGTAGCAGCTGGCCGTGGCTGACAGCAACAATTTGTCCTGTCACCCAGTAATGCTCTACTCTTCATCTGTCCTTGTAAATAAAGCTATTCTGCCAAAGTCCTCAGTGAGAACTGCAGTACCATTACTTTATTCTTAGCATGCTTGGCTTCCTGAGGGTGGAGGCAGGCAGTTTTTCATATCTTTAAACAATATGAGGTGGAAACATACAAACACAGTGACACTTGGGATGGGCCCCTAAATATACTGCGTCGTGTTATACAGTTGTGAGCCACAGTGCAGGCTACTTGGAATTCACTCTCCTGCTACACTTTTATACACTTCCCAGCTGACTTTATACACAATCTGAACAGGACTGTCTCCCGATTAACTGTGTAAGTTGCTTTCACTAAGCCCGATTCTCTTAAAATCAGATGGCCTTGCCCTTGCTGGTTAATTTCCCTTGCAGAGATACCATTTTACCCGTTAGGGCAAAGTCTGTGCCTTCACAGTGACTTTAATATCTTTTATGGGAGGAGGTAGAGTATAAACAATAAAGTTTTTAAATGCAGTTGCATTTTCTCAGGTGGACATCCACTTACATAAGGGAGGCAAAGAGAGAGACACTGCCTAGATGGTGCCTCGCCTTCGATGCTACGGGAGTCGCGGGGAGATCGCCTCACAGGTGCAGCCCTGCTGATATCCCCACACTGCTGTGTTAGGGCAGCTCATTGTGCGCAGCACATGAGATTAATAAGATTTTAACTTACTCGGTCATGCATCAGTCAGTGGAGCTAAACAGTTTGATATTCAGATTCCAAAATACTGATTTCAAAAGGCTTCCCTTGCCATTGATCTCAAGATCGTGTGGCAGAACAGGCCATGTTCCACCTTCTCCATATTGTGCAGGTTTTATGTCGCTTTCATTTTTCTCTGCTGGGAGCATTTTGAGAAAGGAGCTCCCTAAACTCCAAGTGCCTGATTTCCTCATGACCAAATGGATGCTTTGGGCAGGATCTACTGACTCAGAGCCTGGTAGAGAATATACTGACCCTGGAGCCTGAGGTGAGAGTCCAGAAGAACAAAGAAAAGCTAAGCATCTGGGTTAAAATTTGATTCTGGGCATGGTGGCACATGCCTGTAATCCCACCTATTCAGGAGGCTGAGGCAGGAGGATCCCAAGTTCCAGCTTGGGCAACTTAGCAAGACTCTGTCTCAAAATAAAAAAAAAGAGCTGGACATATGGTTCAGTGGCAATTGTGAGAGTCTGGGTTCAGTCCCCAGTAACTGCGCGCACGCGCACACACACACACACACACACACACAACACACACACGCACATAAATCTTCTGAATTGAGACATCTTCTGAATGACTTTTGGACTAAAAAGACTGTAATAAATTCATACTGTAGATAGATTTACTTAACGGTTTTCCTGTTGCATAATACTTAGCCAAGGAAAGTACTCTGAATACTTGACAAAAAAAAAAAAAAATTCCACTTGCCATCCAAAAGACAGATAAAGAATTCTACATTCTAGTTCAACTTGGTAAGAGTTTTAGGGAGGATGGGAGAGATTGCTCAGTGAAATTTTCCTTTTCTTACAATACTTCTGTACTTTTGTTCGTGTCTGGAAAAGAGTATTTCTGTAAACATATTCCCATTTTAATGGATGATCCATCACTATATATATATCGGATATATTATTGGTCTGACAGAAAAAGATAAACTGTGGGTAAAGATGTGAAGCAGCTGCGGTTTGTTGAGAAAAACATTGAACTCCCGAGGCCTGAGTTTGGCCTTTGTCTGCCATCTACATTCACAGGGACTGTGGGCAAATCACGTAACCATCCAGAGTCACCGTCTCAAACTTCAGAGAACTGGCTATGCCTGTCGCATAAAGACTGCTGTTCTTACAATGAGCATTTGCCAGGCCTTGAAAACAACTGAGAATGCACTTAGGACCCACCCAGAAAACAAAATTATCTAGGAAACCTTGGGGAATCCTTTAGATTCCCCCCCAGTTCCCACATATGCAAAGGCTGTCGCAGAATCCATGCATAATAACCACGCTACTGTAACCCAAACAACAGCTCTCATCCATGATACAAAACTAATACTGGCAACTGCTTCCCAGTGCTTACTCTGCCAGCTGTCTGTCTAAGCAGGTTATTACTGTGTGACCTAGTCCCCACATCAGCCTTCTAAGGGGCTACCAGTGTGTCCCATTTTAGAGATGAAATAACTGAGGTCTTAGAGAGTCTGTTCCGACTGCATGATCTCTGCCAGCGTGCTGTATTGCCTCTCAGACGTGAAAGTGACATTTTTCTCTACCTGGCACAGATTTAAGAAAGAAAATGATGGTGGTGGAGAAGACAGTCACATGAAGAGACACAAGTTCTTCTTCCTAGGTTGGCCCTTTTCCCTACCTCCCATCAGCTCGGGCTTTTCTCCATTCCATTCTAAACAGTTCTGAATTTGATGAATAACTTAGTTATCTGTTCCTATTGCTAAATGCCTATGGTATTTGCGCTTGGCACCGAATCGTTCATTAATCCAAACACTCTAGCCTTCTGCCGGTCGAGAGAGACACAGACTTGCTGTTGGGTCACACAGTTGCCATTTGGTGGATAAATGGTTCCAAGCCCATTCTTCTCCCAGGAACTTACTGGAATGGGAGGAGGTGAACACTGTGTGGCCTTCATTACCAGAACCTCATCTGTCATGTGTGCAGGGGCCGAGAAGCTGCCTTAAAAATGACGGGAGGTTACTTAAAGTGTGGTTTCAGGTATACACAATATGATTGAACATTACGGTGAATGTTTAAAATTTTTTTAGAATTTAATTATTAGAGTAAAAGGCATGTTGCCATTAATCCCCCTCAAAATACTCCCTCTCACTTCAAATGCACTTATCCCATCATCTTACCACTTTCTGAAGCAGCTCCGGAAGTCCTCTTTCCTGAGTGTCTTTAATTGTAATCATGGCTGCCTCAATGTCCTGAATCAGTTCAAAACACCTGCCTTTCATGGTCATTTTGACTTCATGGAAGAACCGAAAGTTGCACGATTCCAGATCTGGTGAACAAGGTGGACAAGGACACACATAATGGTTTTAAAAAGCTGCCTTTCCATTGGATGGCCCTGGCCAGCAGCACTCACTATATTTTTTGTCACACCTCATAAAGACATTCATGGGCCAGGGATTTGGCTCAGCAGCACAAGCCCCTGCCTGGCAAGCGCAAAGTCCTGAGTTGGATTCCCGGTACCAAAAAAAAAAAAAAAAGACACTCACAAAAGGGGATGTCCAGAACTGCTTCATAAAGTACCAAGAACAATAGGGTAAGTGTGTTGGAAGCAAGGAGTGTCTTGAGGAGGATTAATGGCAATATGTCTTTAGTGTAATAAAATTTTTATTTGAACACTGTATTTTCTGATCAGCCCTTATCCTATCATAGGGAATCATTAATCAACTATTTCATGCTGCCATTAAAACATAAAAATGTCACTCTTTGAATAACATTTCCTGCTTGTTCAGTAACATCTTCACTTTAGAAATGTGTAAGTATTACAGATGAGGCCCCAGAATGGCTCCTCAGAGTGAGGTACGGGCAAACCAATTGGTTACAGAGCCAACATGAGTTCACCGAATCCCAGAACAGACCATGGAGCTGGCAGACCCCAGGGGCAGCCAGGCCATGACTCTGCAGGCAGAGAAGCTAAGGAGCCAGATACTAGGACAGGACATGGTTGGTCTGCACAGGTGAAGGCAAAGCCATCCCAAACCCAGGCCTGTCTTTCCCCATAGCCACTGCAGTGTCTTGAAAGTTTCCATCACAACACCGACAGTTCATTGGTTTATAAATGCTCTTTCCTCCTCAGTGAGCTCTGTGGGAAGAATCTGCAAGCTTGTAGACTAGATGGAGTCTGAGACAAGGGTTTCGAGAGGAAAGTGAGGGGAGAGACCTCCATGCTGAGACTCTGGTTGTACACCCGTTTAAAATCCCACACTCCCAGTAGGAAGAAATGGGAGAAGTATGGCAGGAAGAAGCACAGCTGATCCAGGAGTTTCCTGAGAACCTTATAACTCAACATGCACAGGTGCAGAGAAGGAAGAAAGGGCATAAATTCCAGTACCCTGGAAATTCAGCTGCAGAAAGTGTTAGTGGATCGGGAGGCTCCGAGCCAGCCTGGACTGAGGTTGGGGACAGAGCACAGGGCAGCATGTGGCATGAGTTGGGGTGAACAGAGGCTGAGAGAAGACTGAGAAAGTCCGTACATGGGAAGCAGCTAGGAGTTCATCAGAGGTGGCATGGCAGCAGGAGTCACCTAGACCTGCCCAAACCCCACTCTGTCCCCAAGCCAGCTGGGTGGCACCAGGCAGGTTACTTACCTTCTGGGATAAAAGTTCAAGTAAGTAGCTTGGGCCTGGTGGCACAGCCTGTAATCCCATTACTCCAGGTGGCTGAAGCAGGATGATTGAAAGTTTTAACCCAGTCTGAGGAATTTAGTGACTTACCGAGACTCTGTCTCAAAAATTTAAAAAAAGGGCTGGGGATAAGGATCAGAGAAAAGATTCGATCTCCAGTACTAAGTGTGAGTTGTCTGATTTCTAAATAAGAAGGGACAGAATAAGTGACTTTAAAATGGAAACTGAAATCCAGGAAGAGGAGAGGACGTAGCTATTTGAAGACACTTAATGTCCCTAGAAGGGACTAGCTCACGGCTCACTCTGCTGGCACGGACTGGTACACAGCCTCTTTAGCTGGAGAACACAGCGCTTCTCTGACTGTCTAGTTCCCAGCAGGATGGAGGGATTCGTAGCACTGTTACACTAAGAAAGAATACAAAGTAGGAAACACCCACTGGGGAGGTAGAAATCAAAACTAATAGTTTTTGATAAAATTATCAATAGATTAGAGAGATACACTGATTGATCAGTCACTCGATCGATTTTATATGTCGATTTGTATGCACATGGAACTATCTGGAAAGAGGTACAAGAAATTGTTGACAGCTGTTGCCTCCAGGGAGAGTCATTTAACAGGAAATTGACTTTTTTAACATGGGCCTATATTCCTGTTTCAATTTTTTTTTAAATATATTTGTTGCTAGACTGACAGAAACTGAAAGCGTAGAAATGTAGTCTTCCCAGCATTTTCTTCCCTCAGCAGTCCCCCTTCTCTGGCCATCCGGGGAGCCCAGGAAGGGACCTGCTTTGGGAAGCTCCAAGGGGACTGCTCTGTGCATGTGTCCCTGCCAGCCCTGAAGGGTCCCGGACTCTCTTCCTAAAAGTGGTCTGAGGTCACAGACCCTAACCATGAGGCCATCTGGTCCAGACTGCCCAAGAGGTGAAATGTTGATGGAGGTTTTTTCAGGCAGTGTGAAGTCGATGCTAACGGAGAAAAGCACTGTGGGTCATGTAGACATCGCCAAGCCAGACTCCGTACATCTCTGACATGTGATGCCATGCTTTGCAGTCAGTGGTCCCGCTTGATATGGAAGTTCTTGACGCCCCTCTCCAAAAGCCTCGCCAACTCCACACAGGCCCATGTTGACCTGCAGTGATGGGGTGGACTGTAAACTTGGGTACCAGCAACACCACAAAAACAGCACCTGCAGTGCTGGCCACCCTGTGCCAAAAGGGGGTCCTCATACCCAGCTCCTCCATCACTCATCCCAGAACCCCCAAAACCCAATTCCGAGCCCACCCAGAGCCAGACTCAGTTTTTGTTCAAAGTACGGTACTACAGAAAACCCATGAATAAAAAGAATTTGCCTTATGTGAGAAAAATGGTTACTGATCTGCTAATATACATTTTCAGACACGTCCAAGAGGAACTAATATCTGCTAATGTGTTTTAAATGCATATGAAAGAATTCAGATGGAAGGTGAGCTACTTCTTCAGTCTAAAGAGAACTATTGAAATATCCAGGAAGTGTGGTTTTTTAATTAACATACTGGGGTAAAGTACTGTTTTAATTACTATGAAGAAGCCTTCCTCATGGAGAGGAAATGCCTGCTCCAAAGCCAGGGAAGTAGTGTACACACAGAGAAAGGTCCACAGAGCACATCCCGAGATTCTCCACAGTCAACGATGAAGAGGTTCCTAATGCCAGAGCAGTGACAGCAAAATCATCAATGCCCTGGAAGCAAAGAAGTAGGGAGAGGCCATCTCCTAAATTGTCACCGAAACAAACATGGCAAGGAGGTTTTGTGGCCATGGATCCCCGAACCATCTGCAGGGAAGAAGGTAGTGACAGTGAAGGATAGCAGTGATGTCCTCGTGGCCACAGCATCTGTCCTTCCACATGGCACCCGTGTCCCTCCTATGCCTCCTGGCCACCAGCAGGCCCGCCTAGGGGTCACTGTTAATAGCCACTTTGGTAGAATATATGCTAAAAAGAACTATCTAAAGCCCCAACTTGGAAGTTGTTCCTGGACAAAGTACAACACACTTCCCAGAAAGAGAACATGAAATGGGATCATTTAATAGATGAGGTAGAAGCAGGCCTTGGGACAACAGATGTAGTACGTTTAGACTTTCAGAATTCCATCTGACCAAGTTCCACCCCAAGGGTCATTTACAATAGTAAGGCACTCCCAAACGTGGGAAGAAATTGTCTTAGAGACAGGAAAAAAATAGGATAAACAGGTACTTTTCTGGATGATGAATTATAAACGGGGGCATCCCCTCCCCCAGGGTTGCCTGTGCACCCAGACTCAGTGTAAATTTACACAGATTGCTTGAAGGTGAGAAAGCTCAGATGGTTCCTGGGCTGTGGAGGAAATGAAGACTCTGCAGAAACAGCAAACAAATGGTGATTAACTACAGGACAGGCTTATGAGTGAGCAAGAAAATGCAAATGAAGCTTTTGTAGGCACGAGGCTCAGTTAAAACATTTACAAGAACATAATTCAAATTACAGGAAAATGGACTCAGTGTAGTCTGTTTATAGTCACCAAAGATGGTTTTGGGGGTCTTTGCAAAATGCTTGATTGCTAAAGGCCACACAGGACAAGTGTTCAGCAAATGCTAAAATGCTATCAGAAGTGGCATTAGAAACCAAACCAAAAATAGTGTTCTACCCAGGATCTTCAGACCTGTCAGTTTTATTCCCTTCCCCTGCAGAAAATATCTCCGAATGGTAAAAGGATGATCAGAGTCTTTCACAATAGCAAGGTGATTTGATCAAAATCTAAACTTTGAAGGTTATGGAGAGTGTGAACAAGAACTAGTTCATCAGATCTGCGACAACCAGACCCCAAGGTAGCTCTTGAAGTTTGAAGAATTTGAGGGATAAATGAAAAGAAAAGACTTGGTCCCACGCCAGTTATAAAGTGAAGCACTCAGTTTCTTACGACATGGTGCAAGCAAAAGTTGTTCAGGGGAGGAGGTAGAGAACAGGAGGCTGCTTGAGAGACTTTACCAAATTCAGGTCCATAAGTGAACGATGGCTTAAGAGCCACTGGCTGCACCTGTTGGCCAAAATACCTGGGACCAATACTGGACCATGAGCTTTTTCCATATTAGCCAGGGATCTCTTGACCCAAGTGGGAGAAATCTAAACCAAGCTAGTGTCATGCAAATAAGGCACTTCAGTGGCTCCCAGAGCTAGAATAGGTCCTGGTGTAGCTACAGAAGCCAAGGATGACCTGCAGGGAGCAACATATGATTTGGAGGTGATACCCATGAAAATGTCTAGCAGCCCCCAAGGTTCATGAGATAAAAGGCAACTTGAGTAAAAACAGTATGGCTAATTGAGCATGGTGGCATATGCCTGTAATCCCAGCACTGTGGGAGGCTGAGGCAGGAAGATGCCAAGTTCAAATCCAGCCTGGGCAACTTAGTGACTTAGCATAAACCTGTCTCAAAGTTTAAAAAGAAATTTTTTTAAGGGCTGAGGATATATAGTTCAGAGAGAAGGCCCTGGGTTCGATCCCCAGTATTTATTTATAAATAAATAAATAAACGGCAGTTTGACTAATGCAGCCTCAGCCCCCAACACTCATAAACAGTCGCCTTCATCCTAGATCACTACTCCCAAACTCACCCTGTTTTGGAATCGGAGAACGGAACTGGAGGTTCTCCTACATCAACAGTCTCAGGAAAGGTTCTGATTCACCCATCTCAGGTCACAAGATCGGTCCAGCATGGGTGACATGCCAGCCTTTACTGAAGACTTTAGACTTTAGTGACTTCAGACTTTACTGAAAAGCCTGTTCTGTCTTGCCATGACTTTAAGCCCAAGAGGATAAACCAATTGGGCCTGGACGTGCTGTGCACCCAGGGTGGATGGAGGGACGTGGGTTCTAGAAAGTAGGAACCTAGAGATTCTCCTACACTTCAGCCGCCTGGGTGAGCTCATTAAACACGCTCATGCTCATGGGCTGTAGCTCAGTGGTGGCGCCCTTGGGTCACACACACAAGGCCCTGGCTGTGATTCCCAGCACTGCCCAAAACTAGCTGCTGCCCAGGCTGTTTCCCTAGAGACTGAGCATATAATGCAGCATGTGTATTACTTTTACTGCCCACACACACAGTGGGCTCCCAAAAGAAGAAACCTCTGATCTGGAGGCCTTGGGTGGGGCTCCCCACTACAGATTCTCTTTCTCCAGCTCGTCCTCTCCTCTATTCCAGCTTCTGCAGACCCTCAGGCAAGCCACACCTCGGCCCACCTGCCCGCACCTTCCCCTAGCACACCTCACAGTGGGAGGGCTCCCCCGCCCCCCGCCCCCCGTGGAGCTGGAGGCCCTGGGGCCTAGGTTCTGTGTGCATTCTGCCTGCCTGTTATGCTTTACTGGAAGGAATCTGTCCTGCCCTGACCGTAAGCCTGGGGCACACTTTCTCACCACCATTGCACTGAATGCCCACAGCACGCTGGCCATGGGCTCTGCGCTCATCAGCCATGCTGAACTCCTCAGCCTCAGTTTCCTCACTGCACACTAACAGTGATCATTGAACTCACGGTGCGCAAAGTGTCTAGAACTGTAAACCAGCACCTCACCTAAGAGCACATCAGAATATCAGCCATTATTCCTCAAGACATCCTTCAGGACACCTCGGAAGATGGCAGCACCTTTTTGATAAAGGTGCTTCATTCTCACGTCTCTTTTCCCAATCACCCTTTTTCTGTTCTGTTTCTACCAGCAGTTCACACACAGGGGCTGTTTGTTAGCTTTCTGTCGCTATCATGACATAGCTGGTATATAGTTGGCATACTACAAAGAGGAAAGGTTTATCTCCGCTCACAGTTTTCAAGGTTCCAGGGCAAGATCAGGTAGACCCATGGCTTTGGGCTCTAGTGGGCATGCAGGGTGGTAATGGCAGGGAGCATGGGGCAGAGCAAATTGTTTACCCAGGACCAGAAAGCAAAAGAGAAAACAGGAAAGGGCCAGGCTCCCGTGGTCCCCTTCAGGGCCACACCCACTGTGCCCTAAGGACCACCCACCAGGCCCCACCTCTTAAAGGATCTGCCACCTCCCAGTAGCATCACCCTGGACCTTTGGGAGATATTTAGCCTCCAAACTACAGCAGGAGCTGTTATATTCATTTCTTATTCCCCAGGGACTAGCACACCCTAGGCCCTAAATATCTACTTGTGGACTGATAGCTCAGACCCTGGATCTGGGAACCCTGTTCTTTCCCAGAACCAGCAAAATTGGAGTCACTGCACCCTGGGAGGGCTCCAGCTTCCTGCAGTGCCCATCCTTTCCCAGGGCTACCTCAGGGCTTAGACCACAACATAGGGAAGGAAGCCTAAGTGCGCAGAATCAGGAGCTATTTGTCCGAAGTGGATACGAAGTGAGTTAGGTGAGTTTCTATGGTACATGCAGGGCTGAGTCACCAGATCCAACATTCTAAGAATTCTTATTTCTGCACTTAGAGAGCTGTCCGTAAGTTGGTTACTTTGGCCAGCAGAGACAGCGTCCTCCAAATCAGCACAACCCCATACTGCCCAACTTGGGGCTGGATTTCTCTTGATTGTCAAACCTGTGTAGCGAACAAATCCCCACTTTGGGGATGTCCAGTTCAGCCTCACACATTTCTCTTCATGGGGGACGGGGAGGGCTTTTGCATTCCTTCCTCAAATTATTTGCTTGTGGGTCTTTTCCCCAAATGGCAGCCAGTCGCCTAGGAAAGTTGCTGGGAAGTTCCCAGGCCTAGCGCCCCTCCCGAGTTGTATTCTTTTGCAGTTTTGGGGCGACAATATTAGCCTGATCTGTTCGGGTGAAGAAAATGAGATGTTGAGATTCAAAGTCCTTCTGCCAAACTCGAGAAGTTGGTTGCTTTGGCCAACAGAGACGGGGCAGCGTGGGAAGGGCCTGCTATGGGGTCTTCGAGGGCCGCGGGGTCTCGCTGGATCCCCAGCCGTGGTCTCTGACCTGAAGATGGTGTCGGTGTGAGGATGGTTAATTACAGTCTACACTGCTGGGAGTGCTAATGGATCTCTTCTCTCTCATTATCGAAAGCCTTTAGAACAAGCTCGGGAAAAGCAGATTCCAGCAAATGGTGTTAATTGCTGGACCTGGGGGGGGGTGGGAGGAGTGGAAAGCCCAGCGTGGTGCCTCTGGCAGTCTGGCTCCGTGCCTGCCTCAGTGTGCCAGGGTTGCTACTGGAATGAGCCGCTGGGCTGTGATTCTGCACAGTAAATTGCTGGGTCTGACCCCAGCGCCGGCACGCTGGAAAGGAATACCATTTGAGAACTGGATTTTGAGATGGTGAGCTCGCTGTGGACCAACCTGCGACATTTTGCAAACCGCATTATGCAAACGGGGTGCCTAAAATGAGTCCCAGTTTGGGAGAAGAATAATTAGACAGAGTCTGTTGGTCTAAGACCTAAATATTTGAGGGAACTACAGGGGCGCCCCAACTGTAAAGGAAAAGTTGCCTCCCTGACTTTTCTTGACCTAAGAAAACCAGCTTCTTGGTGCCCCGTTGCACAGTGGTCCCCTTTCTCGCCTGTTTTGGGGAAGCGAGATTCAGAAGCTGGGCTTCCCGGCGGAGTCTGCGGGAACACAGGGCTTTCTCCCCGTTCCTGAGGGCCGGCCTCGCCCAGACCCTGCCCGGCAGCAGAATCCTAAAGGCAAAAGCAGCCTTGCAGCTTGTGCGGCCTGCAGCAAGTGAGGACTGTGATAGTGCTTAAAAGAAACATCTAAATTGGATAAAAACCCAGATTGGCCCCCCGCAAAGAACCAGATGAGCAGGCTTGGGAGCGGGGGGGGGGCCGAGGGATCAATCGGTTTTACTCAAAACACTTGCTTTGACTTATTTGTGTTTCATCCCAAAGATGTTTCTCGGGGGAAGTCGCCAGTCCCTTAAATAACACAACAGCATAAGGGCCTGGGGAACCTTGGGGAGGAAATAGTTTTTCTCCCGGAGAACACAGGCGACCGAGTTAGGGGAGGTCACACGAGCCCTCCCAAGGTCCGCCTTGTAAGTTGCTCCAGCGCGCCCCGGGGGCCTCTGCATCTACATATGCCCCGGGGTGGCAGCAGCGCCTGCGGTAGCCGCGCCTCGCCCACAGACCCCCAGCTGGGGAAGAAGCCCGGACAAGTCTTCGGGAAGCGACGAAGTGCCTAGGAGGGGTGGCAGAGGCAGGCGAGCCCCAACAGAGATGGGGCGGGCGGGGGCCTGGATGTGCGTCCGGTGGCTGAGATCCACCCGGCGCAGACCAGGGCAACTTGGAAGCGGATTTTCCAGCCTCCAGCTCTGCGGACACATTAATGGGGCGCGGGTGGGGGGGGCGCGGTCTGGTTGGAAAGGAGGGCTGGAGCTGCTCACCAAGCCGTTTCTCCTTAGACTGGGTATTTATGGGGAGGACGCGGGCGTGCTGCTGTTGGGGCTGTGCCGCCCTCTCCCCCGGGAGGGGAGTGCCAGGATTTTCTTGCGTGGGCAGCCGCGGGCGGGGAGGCGACGCGAGGGTCGGCGCTGAGCTCACGGGTCCCCGGGTCCCCAGGTCCCCAGGTCCCCGCGGCGAGCGCCGCAGCGGGCCGCCTCCGCCCCCTCCTTCCAGGCGACGCTGAAACCCGAGCGCGCGAGGGCGGGGCAGGCGACGGGGGCGGCGCGCGAAGGGCGGGGAGGGCGGGGTGCGGGGGCGGGCGAGAGGGGCAGCGCCGGGCGCCCGGGGGCGGCCGAGGTGGACCGAGCCTCGGGCTCGCTGCTCCGGCCGGCGGAGCGAGGCTGCCCTTTCTCCGCAGCAGCGCGATTTATTTTCTTCTCTTCTAAACTCTTCTTCCAGGGAGAGGCTAGTGGTAACAGGCCGAGCTGGATGGATGGGTATGGGGAGAGGGGCAGGACGTTCAGCCCTGGGATTCTGGCCGACCCTCGCCTTCCTTCTCTGCAGCTTCCCCGCAGGTAAGGCACTGCCCTGGGCGGGGGACAGCCGGCCGGGGCCTCCCAGCGACTCTGGACCACGGGATCGCCAGCGAGTCGGGGCTCGAGATCGCCGGCCCCCCGGGACCCCTGCCTCGCGTGTCCGCGGGCCTTTGTTTCCCTGCTGCCCCGCCGAGGACGCGATGGGTGCCCGTGGAGACCCGGGGGGGACGCGCCCGAACTGCGAAGGGCAGGAGCGAGCGAGGGGACCTCGGGGCCCTGGGGCCCCTCTCGCCCGCTCTCATGGAAGAAAGGGGGTGCCCGGGACGCGCCTCCAGGGATTCGGAGAAGGGGAGCCAGGCGCACTTTGCTCCAGCTCCTCCCCCACCAGTTTGCAAACCTGCCCGGTGCCGGGGTGTAGACGGGGCGTCCCGTCCCGGAGGTCCGTGCCGTGTCTCCGCCGGTCCCCTCCCCGGGGACCCCGTCCCGCCCAATGCGCTTCCCCACGCGGGCGGGCCCACCGACCCGGTTCAAATGAGCTCATACTCCTGTTGGATTACGTTCCGTGTCGCCCCCTGTTTGTTTTTATTGTGTCAGAAAGGCAGAGAATTTCAGAATTAAAGCTGAAAAAGACCATCTGTTTCCAATGAGTCCCCCGTAGTTTTTCACAATGTTTTTGGCAGATCGCTGCTTTCGAATTCCTCGGAGCCCGGACCTCTTGTTTTTGTTGGGGGAAGGGAGACCAACTCCACAGAGAAGCATTTGTTCCTTCCCGAACGCTCCGGTTTCTTTACTTTTTTTTTTTTCCTCTCGCCTTTCGGAGGGAGGGGGAAAGGCACGAAACTTAAATCACCAGTGTGTTTTCTTTATAATGTTTCATAAAACTTTATTTCATTTTTGCCATATGCTGCTCACAGCCTGGACACGCCAGTTAAACCCTTCATACCCATTTTTCTCGCGCTAAAAATACAAATAAACACAGTGTCCCGGGCCAAATGGTCCTCCGTGCGTGGCGCGATCGGCTGCCTCTGCATTGTGTGGCGGGGCTCAGAGGTGTCTTTTTGCAAAAATTCCAGCTGGTTTCACAAGGCAGCCAGGCAAATCGGCCGCCCCTGTACGCAGCCGAGATCTGCAAGAAAGGACTTGAGTTAGGCTTGGATTGGGTTGTTTTGATTTGCTTTTCAGCCAGCTGGGTTTCAAGGAACTGGCAGAACTGGGCAGTCCCTACTGGGCCTGGCTACAAGTTGGGGCTCCCAGTGGGCGGCCCACGTAGACAGCCAGCAGTGTGGGACGGCGGCTCAGTATACCTTCTAGTCCCAGCCCTGCTGGAGGCCCCCAGCGCCTGGCCTGCTCCAGAGCCCTAGATTGTAGGAGAGAGACCCTGCCAAGGGCAAGAAGGGGGTGTCAGTGTCCCCAAAGAGCCTCAGCCCCCATGTGCTCAGGAATATCAAAACCTCCTGGGAGGGTCCAGTAGCACGGTGTCCTCCCAGGACCCCTGTTGTTTGAAAAGACAGTTTCTCCATCTACTTAAGAATCTGGCCAGATGGCCAGATTAAAAAAATAAAAATCACTATCATTTTAAAAAAGAAACCCGCCTTTCGGAGAAGCAGTAGTTTGCAGTTTGTGTTCACCTCGGTTTGGTCTAGATAAAGATCCAGCCCATTGGAAGTTTTATCAGATAGGTTGATAAATGGCTTTTGTCCCTTGGCTGCCTTGGGGGATGTGATGTCAGCCCTGTACTGAAATTGAGAAGGGGGGCTCAGGGGCCCTTAAAACAACACCTTCCGGCTCTTAAAGCTGCAGCATTTAATTTCTCAGGCTAGAAGCAGAGGAAAGGAAAGGCTGGCAGAAGTTCTCAGGTCAGAGGTGTTTGTGGTGCTTGATTTATTTCTTTGTCTTAAAAACTTCTTTATGTTAAAGAATCCCCTCAGAGTCTGAGGAATGCTGGCGGGTTATATAATTCACAACCCAAATTCCATCACTTTTGTTTCCAAGAAACCGATTTCTTTTTTGGCTTGAAGGCTGGTAACTAAAACCTGGCAGATGGAGCAGATAGCTGCTGGGCTGTCAAGCCAACTGGCTAAGGTTTCTCCTCCTCGGAGCCCCTGACAGTTGCATGGAATCAAAATTGCCCATCTTAATGAAAACTGAGCTTCCAGTAGCCCACACTGAAATAAACCGTGGCCTCCAGAACTTGGAACTTGTGTGCTCAAGAAACCTAGGTCAAAAGATAGTTCCCTAAGTGAGAGATAAAATGGGAGATTTCCACAAGGAAGAAAGGGACTGCCACACTTGCTGTTGCATATTGGATGGAATAGAAACAGGGATGCTTTAGAATAAAGTCAGAAGACCAGTTCTGGAGGAGAGCAAGGTGGGACTTACAGAAAATAAAAAGCCTGGCAAGTAGGAGGTGAGGCTTAGCGTCACCTCAAGTGCCACCGCTGCCCCCCTCAACACATGAGGACTGGCTGATGAGCCCGGGAAAAGTGGGAGCTTAGCTTCCAGCCAGCTTGCAGGGTGGCCAGGAAAGAGGCCGAAAGGGTGCAGATTAAATTGGACACAGGTAGGGAAAGATGCCTTCACTCCGCTAGCCTGAGAGTGTTTGTGTGCTTTGAGTATTTACATTTACTTTTTCACATATATGGCCAGTCTACTGTGTCCCCGACTCCCCAACAGCTACAGCTTTGGGGCCCTCAGGCAGACATAGGCTGGTCAGGAGAGAGGACCCTGACGTGTCACACAGTCTGGAAGGACGTCTGCCTGGGCAGTACTGTGGGGACCCAGGACCAGGCAGACAGAGGCCAGGCCCACCCTAGATGGGAGGCCAGACCGAGCTTTTCAGAAGCAACTTCCACAAATAGCATCATCTTCCAAACACAGCGGATAGATACTTCTTCAGCTTAGAGGCCATGTGACTCATTCAAGCCAGTATCTAAGAGAAATCCATCAAGGCGTGTTTCGGACGTGTTGACATGTTTCCTATCAACTGCACGTGGATGCTGTATTCCAGCACGGTGTTTCTCAAAGTGGGGTCTCGGGGCCTCCCCTGCGAACCTGGGCCCAGCCCAGAGGTTCTGAAGCAGGTAGATACCCCTAGGCAGGAGCCCTGCAGTCTGCTCTGACGGGCCCTGTGGGGAGTCTGATGCATACTCAAGTTTGAGGCCCGCTGTTCTAAGAAGTATTGCACAGCCAGGCATGGTGGCAAACACCTGTAATCCCAGCACTCAGAATGCTAAAGCAGGAAGACTTCGAGTCAAGGCCAACCTGGACCACATAGCAAGACCCCATGTCAAAAAAAGAAAAAGAAAAAGTATTGCCCTGCAGCCTTTATTTCTTCTTTTTTTCTCTTACACTTTTAAACAGTAGCAGTTTTAGAAATGTTAGTCCCGATGGGGAGGACAAAGTCCCGTGCAGTGTCTCAGCACACCTGGGTCGCTATAGAGATGAGTGTATTTCTATCCGAGATGCTATTTTTTTTTTTTTTGTGGGTACTGGGGGGTCGACCTCAGGACCTTGTGCGCCAACAGGCACCCGTGCCGCTGAGCGATATCACCGGCCCCTTTTTCATATGTGGGATCCGGGAGTCGAACTCAGGCCCTCGCGCTTGCAAGGCAGGCGCTTACGCCGCTGAGCCATCTCACCGGCCCCCGAGATGCTATTTTAAAATGTGCATACAAGTCATCCTGCTTAGCACATTGCTTTCTCTCCCAGTTGGACTTTATGTCCCAGAAGGAGAATGTCTCCATCTGTCAGGGGGCTGTGGTGACAGAATACCACTGAAGAGGCCTGTGAGCAGCACAAAGTCCCTGCTCACAGCCCTGGCCAGTACAAGATGAGGCGCTGGGTGATGCCATGTCTGGTGAGGGCCCACTTCCTGGTTCCTGGGTGGCGCCTTTTCCCTCTGTCTCTATAGGGCAGAAGGGGCAGTGGGTTCCCTGGGGCCCCCTGATGATATGGGCACTAATCCCTTTCACGAAGATTCTACCCCCAGGACCTAAAATCACCTCCCACTGTCCCCTACTCCTAATACTGGGGGCCCGGGTTTAATATTTGAATGGACGGGCTGGGAAAAAGGCTTCCTCTATGGAAGAGACTAAGCAGGACTTGTAGCCCCAGTGTGTGAAGGGTCTTGCAGGGCCGAGCTTGGCTCCCAGGGAGAACACAGACAGGAAATCCTGTAGGTGGTTGGTTCCTTAGGTCCCAAGGGTGAACTGGGGGTAAAGGAAGAGATCTCCAGTTTTCCCTTTTGGAGAAGATTGGAGAAATTGCTGGTAATCGCCCCAGCGCTCAAAGGAAGGGAGCTGGAGAGAGTTGGGCTTCCGAGGAGAGGTGACCCAAGGCACAAATGAGGCCTCTATGAGACGGGGAGAGGTCAGTAGGCATGGGGACTGGTTTACATGAGGGGTGGGGGTCTGGTTCCTTTAAAGATCCTGTCTTGGGTGGGATGTATCAAGCCTAGGCCTAGACACTGCATCCCAACTTCAGGTTTGGGTTGAGCACCAGTTGGGCACCATGCTGTTTTGCTTCTGGTCTAAAATGCAACCTGCTTAACACTGAAAACTTGTTTCTCTTGGGGTAACCAGCTCATCCCAGTTTTCCCAAGACTGTCCTTATTTTAAAACAGAAAGCCAAGGGTGCTGACACGCCAGGATGGTTGGTGTTGGTCACCCTAATTTCATATCCTTGCCTGTGCCTGTTAGGCCTGAAGTCCTCAGTGTCAGGTGACACTCATGCAGTCCAGCCTCCTGGGGATGGAATTCCTTCTTCCCGCCGTTCCCATCATCACCTTGCTACATCTCCAGCAGGGACAACCCCCCTAGGACCTAGGCATCCAGCAGGAAGGACTTCTGGTCCTACAGTCTTGTGGAGTCATTTCCATGGCTCCCAGTCCATCCCCAAGCTCCCCTGGCTACCCTCTACACCACCCCTCCCCACCACCCCTTAACCATGGGCAACCACCAAGCCTTGGCCATGGCACCACCCAATTTGGGCTGCAATGCCCACCATCCACCCACTTGATCAAGGCCCAACCTCAGTGCTGGGGTCCTTGCAAGCACTCAGCACCCTGGGCACCTATTACCTAGGCTACCGAGAGCTGAGTATCCTCTTATGGCTTGGTAACCTCGTGGGTCTTGAGGTTTTGTTCTCTTCTGAGTCACCAGTTCTGTTTGTAAGGGCAGAAACCCCGCTTTCTGGGCCGGTGAGACGGCTCAGCGGCTTAAGCGCCTGCCTTGCAAGCGCGAAGGCCCGAGTTCGACTCCCGGAACCCACATACGAGAAAGGGGCCGGTGATATCGCTCAGCGGCACGGGTGCCTGTTGGTGCGCGAGGTCCTGAGGTCGTCCCCCCGGTACCCACAAAAAAAAAAAAAAAAAAAAAGAAACCCCGCTTTCTGTGTCTCTGATAAATCCCTCTCCTCCTCACCTACCCCAGACACATCCATCATAGTCCCAGGAACTACAGACCCTGGGGTTTTATATTTCTGATGATTTGGAGTTTTGCTCAAAAGACAAAGACCATAGGATTTTTTTTTCAATATTTTCCAAATTAATTTTTCCTGATTCTAAAAATAATACTTATTTTTAAATCTTAAGACCAAAAAGGACAAGAACAATAACCCCAAGTCCAACCTCTCACAGATGGCCATTATTAATTACCATTTCATTAACATTCCTCAAGATATAATACCTCTATATTGCTCTCTCCAAAATATGATCATTTGAAAGGATAATAATCTTCGAAGCTCTTCTGTTGATTGATAGCCGTAGTGGACCAGGCACTCTGCTAGATGCGTTAAGCACGTGTCCATGAGGGTCATCACTGCCATTTTACTGTGAGCCTACAGAGCATCAGAGAGAGTGGCTGAAACTGCTCATGAAGCTGCTTGCCTAGTAGAGCTAGAGGGAACCCAGAGTCCTCCCTTTACCCATATGTCAGATTTTGGGAACACACCCCCAGATTAAATTTGCTGTGTATGACATTAGACTGCACTGTGGCATATAAGGCACTGAGGTCGTGGGAGGGAGGACGAAAGGGGGGTATGACAGGATAGCGATGAAGCACCCACTTCCCACGGACTCAGGCTTTTGCCTCCTCCCGAGGCCCCTGTCAGCCCCCGTCCATCTCTGGCTTAGCATTCCAAAGAGGAAGAAGCCACTCAATCCCAGCCACTCAATCACAAAGATGAGTTGACAGGGCTGTTCTTGTGCAGATGTTCCTGATCAGACTTGTGTCCTCTTGGTTTTGCAAAGTATTCATTCCATGCCTGCTTCAGCTAAGCCATCAGAATATGCAGACACCTGTTGCTGTGACCCCTCTGTCCCTGTCTCTGCAGATAGGAGCCCGGTGTTGCTCCCATGCTAGGGAATGCCTTGTGCACATCCACCCGTGTCCCCGGGCCCAGCCCAGCCTGCATGCACTTGCCCTTCTGGTGTGTGAGGGAGGTGGAAGAGGAAGCCCGCCAGGTGATGGCAGTGAGGGAGAAAAGCCACTTCAGATGCATTTTGACCTGTGGCTAAGCAGATGGCCCGGGGTTGTGGGGACAGGGCCAAGAGGGAAAGCCATGTCTCTGGTGCCAGCCCGATAGACAGGACAAAGAGCCACTGTGCCTTCAGACAGGAAGACACCCTCTCACCTGCACGCTTCACTGACATCTGAGAAGTGATGTCAGTGCCCTTGCCACCCTCTTTGTGGCACCCAGGGTGGCTTGGGCCTCTGCCCCGAGGCAGGCAGTATGCTCCTGACATGTGATTCTGTGCCCTTGGCCACCCTCTGACCCAGAGAAGCCCTCAGCCCTGTGACTGATGGGTGAACACAGGGACCTTCAGACTGTCCTGCCTGCAAGGACCTGGCTCCGCACGGGCTTGGGGGAGCAGGGGAGGGTGGCCCATTTGGAAAGCCAAGGTGTGCCCTTTTCCTTGGCACTCGGCACTGCTTCTTGCAGAGACTTGGCCAGCATGGAGGCCGAGGCAGAGCGGCTCTGGCTGGTTGTGATGGGGCAGTGCCTCCTGCCTCAGCCCCTTGAGTGGCATTCAGCCACCTCTGCCCACGCTCCCTCAGCTGCAATTTAACCCTCCATGACCCCAGCTGCCCAGCCTCTGCTGCTTCCCTCCCTAGGTCAGCAGAGGCTCTCAGAGAGCTTCCTTCTGCCTCATCCTTCTGTAGGCCCGATCATGGAGGAAGCACCCTCGAAAAGTCCCACAGGACTAGCCAACTAGATGGGTCCCCCGGGGCATCCTCAGGCCAGACTCAGGGACAAAGGCCTGGTAGGAAAGGATCCAGCAGGATGCTGTAGGTTATGTAAGCCAGGCTCTGGAGCACAACCCAGTCTGCCTCCTGGGTGTGTCCTTTCGGTTTGGTCAGGAACCCGAGAGCCACCCTGGATATTTCCACTGAGAGAATTAAGTGCAGGAAAACTCCAAAAAAGCAAAGGGAACCACTGAGACATCGGGAGTTGCAGGAAGTAGTTTCCACCTCTGGAGCCTGAGGGGCAAAGGCAAGAGGAGCTTAAAGGAGGGGCTGCCCAGCCAGTGTTGGTCCTTCTGGGTAGCTCAGTGCGCAGATGCGCGCAGTTGGCAGGGGGCATTGCTGGGGGGCTTGGGACAAAAGGTCAACCTGTCTCTGCCTCCAGGGCTCCTCTCCACTGAGTGCCCCCTGGTGGTGGAATTGATCAAGGAGCCTGGTAACGGAGAAGTGGGGTTTGTGGAGACCTTTGCCTTACACCACCTGTCAAGTTCAAGTCTTTTGGAGATGCTCCCCTGGAACCCTGGCGCTTCTCTTCTTAGATCGTTGTGTTGTCATGAAACACATTTTCTCTGCGTTTCCACAGGTTGTTACGGTTGACCCCACCTAAGCACAGAGACTCACCGGGGCTTTTTCCAGGAGTAGTGTTGATCACGGCTCCCAGCACATGGCCGAGTCCAGAGTGTCCTGCGAGTGCGTGCACTCAGGCAGTTACTCTGCAAGCCAGAGCTGGGCAAAGGCAACTCAACCATGAGGCCTGATTCTAAATGAGCCTTACCGCTTTAAGAGGAGGCAGGTTAGGCTCCTGCTCTGCGCACCCCACCTCTTCTCCGGGGCAACTGAAACCTGATCTAATCCCTTTGCGCTCGGGTAATTTATTGGTCTATTGGGCTTTTCTTGGTGGCAAATTGCATTGTCTTTATTCCTGGGCGACTGCTCTGGAGCGGCTCACTGCATTTCTAAGACCCCTTCTCAGGGTTGATCCTTCACACCCCCTCGGTGCACAGCAGCATAAGTTTTATTGGGCTTCTTTGTTATGCAAACAGGGCAGTAATCAGGCTATTATTCTGAAAGATTGGGCTTGATTAACAGTTCAAAGCAGGACTCTGAAAGCAGCTAACGCTGCCGCCGTGGTGCCTAAATGTTTTCCTCCTGCCTGGGTTGGTACTGCTGGTGTCGAAGCCCCTCTCTCTTTCTCAGAGGCGCTGGGTTGCTATTGAGAGGAAAAAATTAAGTCTGACGGGCTGTGTGCCTGGGATTTCTCTCTCTGCCAGGGCTCAGGCCCCAAGGAAGGCGTCTGGAGCCCACTCCCCAGGGCATGAAATGTTACCTGCACACGTTCGTGTGTGGGCTGCGGGCTGGGCCCTGGGCACGGGGTGACGTCAGAGGTTATAAGAGCATTGAAACTTCTGAGATGCAGTGAGTATGACATGTGAAAGCCTGAGGATGCCAGGATGGGGCTTGGGGGCCCCGGACTCAGGGGATTCATGAACATGTGGGGAGCACAGTCTTGGTGGCCCCTCCCGGAGGAACCCCAGCTGGACAGGTGTGGGGGTGGCAGAGGCCACTGAGGTCCACTCCAGAGCAGCTGGAGGCCAGGCCAAAGAAGGGAAGCCCAGGGGCAGCCTTGATAAATATCAAACAGCAAGCATAGGGCGGCTATAGTTTTAGCCTTGTGGTTCTAGAGAAAGGTAGAGTCGCTGGGGAAGTCCCTGAGACCTCTGGAGCTGTCCAGAGGAGGAGGGGCCACCCCTAGGGGATGTCCTGCCTTGGTGACAGCTGAAGGTGGCGACTGGCAGCTCCTGTGTCCAAAACGGCCATGGTGCGGCCTTACAGAGTGGGCATTGCACTTAGTCACAGAGTGGTCCCAGGGCTGTGGGTGAAGTAGGCTGTGCAGGGGAGCAGCGAGCTCTGGCCCTGATAGCAGCGTCCAGACCAGTTAGTTTGTGTGACTGCTGGAGTCCCACACTGAGGTCCAGGGCCCTTCCACCCCCATGAGGTTCCAGAGCCTACACTGTCCCTGGGCATTGCCCCAGCTTACCCTTTAAGCCACGTTCCTTGTCTCATGGGGCTCTTGGCAGGGGGGTTCCTGTTGTTGGTGAGTATGGGCACTGGGGCTTGCAGGCCTCTGGATGCTTCTGTTTGTCCCACAATGGCTGGTCCTGCAGTTTGGAGGCCTCAGGAGGCCTGGATCAAAACAAAACATGCAAAGCACGTAATGCCTCCTAATAGGCCTGTGAGCAGCATAAAGGTCTGTGAGGCACCTTTGCATTTTTCTAAGGCATGTGTGAGGTGCAGCCCCTGGCCAAGAGCAAAACTTCTAACTTCCAATCAGATCCTCTCTGTCCAAGCACCTACACCATCAAGAGGTGCCACAAGGTGAGAGGAGCTGCTTTCTCGTCCTCAGTGTCCAGGGAGGAATGGCCAGCTGCCACCCGCCACCCTGCAGGACAGCGAGGTCCCTTCTGCCAGGGCCCACAACACCAAGGGTGGCTCCTCTGCAATCTGGTTTCCTCTTCCCCCCTGTTAGAGCTACTGTAAGTTCTGCTGTAAACCCTCAGGCTTTCCTGGCCTGCCTTTTCCCTGGGACACTAGCATCAGAAGTCTAAGGTCTGATTCTCTTTTTTAGATTCGACACGTAGAAACCAGCCCCCCTGGGCTCTCCTTGGCAGGTGACACCCCAGCCTTGCTTGATGTGGAGCTAGATTCCAGTCATGTGCCTGACCTCTAGGGGATGTCCTGCCTCGGTGACAGCTCAAGGTTGTGACTGGCAGCCCCTGTGTTCAAAACAGCCATGGTGTGACCTCAAGGGGCTACAGTCAGTGGTGCAGGGCAGTAGATGCAAGAAGTGGGGTGACTCAGGTCGAGGGCCTCCTTGCCACAGACCATCCAACCCTGGCATCCCCAGGCTCCTGGAAAGTGATGGCCCCAGCGCTTCCGCTTGAGGGCAGTGGGCACTCTGGGTTCCGGGCCCAGCTTGTCACTGTCAGTGGTGTCCCCCAAGCTTCCTTCAGCCTCTGTCTGCAATGGCAGAAAGATCTGCAAGGCCTCTCAAGGCCCCTCAGAGTTGTGGGCCACAGGGAGACCCTAGGAGTCACAGATGGGCCATTGCACAGCACCTGCCCCCAGTGACTCCACACAGGCCTTTCTGTGGAGGCTCAGAATGGGCTCAGCAAGGGGCTGCATTGAGCCAGGCATGGGGCCAGAAAGCACAGCAGGCCTTGTCTTCGGCAGGCTGGGTATTTTCCAATTGGTGTCTCAAAGTGGTACTCTTGGCAGCGCACTTTGAAGAGTACAGAAACAGCGCCCCTGGCCAGCAGATCTGCACTCCACTGTGATGGTGTGGCCCAGGCCCGTTCTTACCCCCGAGGCCTCTGTGATCAGATCTGTACAATGAAGATAAAAATCTCTACCCTTTATTCAAGATAGTAGTATAGTCGGGTGTGGTGGCACATGCCTGTGACCCCTGCACTCCTGGACGCTGATGCAGGAGGATCTCGGGTTTAAACCCAGCCTGCACAACTTAGCAACTTGGCATGACTGTCTCAAGATAAAAAAGGGCTGGGCCTGTGTAGCTCAGTGCAGAGGCCCTGGGTTCTATCTCCAGTACTAGAAAGGAAGATAGGAGTGAGGATCCAGTTTAAAGGCAGTCTGTCACTGCACAGGCAGGGGATGAGATCATTACTGTCGTGATCTTGTTTTCTTTTGTTTGTTTTTTTTTTTTTTTTGAGGCCCAGCCCTTGTGCCCACCCACTGCCATACCTGCCTCACTCACCCAGTCCATTCCCCAATCACCCCCTCAAGGGCAGCAGCAGAATCCCGGCCGCTGTTCATCTTTGGGGCCTGGAAGGACGGTGCTGCCTGGCATGGCATGCATGGAAATTCAGAAGGTCCGAGAGTGGATAAGAAAGCAACTCGGGCTGAGGGCTGCACTATGCACCCTGCCTCCATCCAGGAGACTAGAAAGGAGTCATCTGATGTCTGTCTGTCTGTCTGTCTGTTGAATGGGGACAGTAAGTCCTGGCCTGTGACAGAGGTTAAAGGACACATGCACAGTGTCTAGCACATATTAATGCTCCGTACGCATTAGGTGTGATTTGTGTCTGCCTCTCCATAACTTACGATTTAATAGAACAAAGTTAGCAACACAGAACTCTTTTATGGGCCTTCTTCCTGAGTTCTCTGGGCTTTGCTGACAACAGCTCTTATCCCTCTCGTGTTCCTCTGGCAGATCCCATTGCATTTTTGTGGCTCAGAGAGGTCAGTGAAGTTGCCCATAATCACACAGCTAGGGCGCAGCACAGCTGGATTGGACCCTGGTTGTCTGGTTCCACCACCACCTCCCAAAGTGCAGTCCCCTATGTGAGATTCCTCTCAGGCACTGCCCCACGACAGTGGGCACCTACTGACGCTGAGCCTGCCTGTTTCTCTGGAGCTGGAGAAGTAGCGAGTGTCCTCGTTCGCCTCTCCCACGCAGAACCCAGGGTCTGTCACTTGCTCATTAGCAAGGGCAGAGTTGGCAGACGTGTTGAAATGGTGCTTCAGCAGTTTCTGATTGCCCAAGCATCGCCCAAGCGTGTTGGCAGGAGGAGGCATTTTAGAGTGCCGTGAGAACTTTGGGAAGGAAGGGGAGGTGACAGACAGGAAGTGAGCACCCTGCGTCCGCAGCATGGATGCAGAGGCTGGGTTGCTGCCCTGCCCTGCTAGGGCTCGCTTTGCCACCCTTTTTGATCCCCTGTCCTTCCAAGGAGTGGGGTGGGGGGTGGAAACCCTCGCTGGGCACCCCTGGGTGTGGGGAGACAGGGTAGCATGCTGGAGAGTGGGTTAGCCTGGTCCTCAGGAGCCTGGCTCCCCGCAGAGCACACTTGGGGGGACGCAGAAGGCAAGGAGGGGTGAGGCTTTCCTCTATGTTAATCAACTGGGCTGTTATAGCTGAACATATTGCTTTCTCTTGGCTCTGGAGGCTGAAGTCTGAGGTCAGGGCTGCATTTCGGTCCCAGTGGGAGCCCCCTAACCAGCTTACACACTGCTGGCTTCACCCAGCGGCCTCACCCACATGACCTCAGCTAAGCCTAGTGACGTCCCAAAGCCCGCACCGCATGTACTGTCACGCCAGAGGTTGGAGCTCAGTCTGCAAATCTGGGGGGACCCAGTTCAGTCCACAGCACCTCCCTGGTCAAAGGCCAGTGCTGAAGGGGGCAGTGGGCTGCAGCCACCATTGGTCAATGGGACGTGTGCCCTCCACTCATGCCGATGAGACATCTGGGCCCAGGCTGATCTTGGGGGCTGGTGAATGTGGTGGTCAGTGGGTTGAAGGAGCTGAGTGGAAGTGGGGAGGGTCTGCTGAGTCCTGGGTGCCAGCCAGGGCTCCCATGGGAACAGGCAGAAGCCATCCCTACCATTCCAGCCCTGCCATGACTTCTAACCTCTGAGACCTCTGTTGTGTTGGGGACCCTGTTGGTTAAGTGCCCACCAGGTCTCAGGTGTGCCACAAACACCTGGCTTCACCTCAGCTACCCTTAAAGCAAGTGCTGTCCCTACTGTGCAGTTAAGGAAACTGAGGCAGAGGCTCATTTTTGCACCACTAGTAGCAAGGAAAGGAGTGGGATTTTGAGCTGGATGTCCTCCTCCAGTGCCCACTGTGCCTACACCCCACATGTCACTGTCCCCCGCAGACCTCTCCATTCTTTTCCCATCCCTGGGTGCTCTATTGGGTGGCTAAGAAATGACACTGAGGGAATAAAGGGGACAAGGAGCTCCCCTGGGCCCTGGAGCACTGCTCTGAGCCCAGTTTCAAGTCTGGAGCCAGCAGGGCCCCATCAACATTTTCCCCTTAGGGCTCAAGAACCTGTAGGATCACCCAGTCCTGGGTGGGAAACCACTTAGGTCCCACACTGTGCAGGATGGTCCTGCCTGGCCCACCACCAAAGTGGCCTCTTGGAACTGGTCAGCTGGAGGCAGGGCCCAGGGAGCATGGGGACCACAGCCCTGCTGGCTAGAGGAGCCCTTAGTGTCATGGGAGGATCCCCAGAGAGGTGGAAGTCACCATGGAGGGGTCTGGCCTCTCTCTGCCTGGTGGAGGACTCGAGGGGTTAATAAGGTTGTCAAATGACATGTTGACACCAAAGGCAGGGCCTCTGGGGGCAGGGGGAGGCTGGAGGAGGTAAGGCCTAAATGCCTATAGCACCAGGAAGTGGCTGAAACTTCATGGTCACTGCTCTTGCATGCAAGATCTGGCAGGGAGCCTGAGGCCAGCACAGCTCCTGTTCATGTCCCAGTGGAGTCCATTGGCAAAGGACGGGCAGTGCCCTTTCTGACCTCTTTCTGTTTCGGTTATGATGAGGACTGGAAGTGAACCCAAGCCTGGGTATGGCCACCAATGAGCACTAGGTCCTTGCCCATTTCAGTTGATTTCGCCCCGTGTGCGTCACCCTAACTCTGGGGAAGCAGAGGGGCAGGTCGGCATGCCCTGCACCTGTGACTGACCATGCTGCCAGAGGCCACCAGGGGCAGACACAGAGGCTTGGCAGCCACACCAGCAGGTCTCCTGTGCACCACTGCCTCAGCTCCACTGCCAGGGGCTGTACCTGGGGTTGCTCCCACCCAGGACATGCCAGTCTTGCAGCCTGCGGGTATCACAGGTTGGGGAGTGTTATGACTTAGCCTGATTTTATTCTGTAATGCAGCACTGGAGGTGAACCCAGGGCCTTTGCACCAAACTACATCCCCAGCCCTTTTTTTATTTTTTATTTTTGACAGAATCTCATTAAGTCACTAAGTTGACCAGGCTGGGCTTGAACTTGCGATTCTTTGGCCTCAGCCTCCCAGTGAGCTAGGAATACATGTGTGTGTGTCCATGTCCAACCAGCCTGATTCTTTAAATCAACACACTTCTATTTATATAAAGGTATGAAAACCGGAAATCTGTAGCTCTTCCATCATGACTTTCTCCCTAGTGCTCATCTACAAAAATATATAACTTCTCAATTCAAAAGGAGACACGTTCACCCAGGGACTACCTGCAACAACCTTGTTTACTAACAGTGTTTGAAACAGGTCCTATAAGGTGCAGAGCCTGGGTCCCATGCGTGTGCGACGTGGACAGGTGGCATCTACTGCAGGAGAAGGGCACCCGCCCCCTGGATAGGTGAGACAGATGGGGCAGGTACGGGAACAGGGACGCAGCAGGAAGGCAGCCGCACCTTGCGTTCATCTTTACCGGTCCCCCAGTAGTTCTGTTCGTGGTTTTAAGTGCATCTCAACTGTATAGATAAATCCAGAGGAGCAAAGTGACATTTCCCAGATCCTGAGCCAACTTGGTGGCCCCGCTCCTCTCTGAAAATCACCCCCGAAAGCACGGGGTGGGGACCCCCTAGCTGGTCCTCCAGCCCCTTTTTTCTGGAACCCGCATAGAAATTTAATGTGCTCCAGCTCTGTGTGCCTGGAGACTCACCTCTGTGGGCTGTGCGGAAGGACCCAGAAGGCCAGGAAAGGGCAGGTGCCCAAGTCCAGGCCTGTGACTCAGGTGTCCCAAAGCCTTGGTTCTCAGGCATGGTCATCTTGAGCTAATTAACACTAAGGTCTCCACGCTTATGAATATTTACTTTAAAAAATAAACGTGAGTGTAATCCAAGATTACATTCTCAGTAGCTTCCCACCTTGCAGGATAGAGAGGGATGCAGCCACAATGACCAAGAAGGAAGCTGATCTCTGTGACCATGGCTGGTGCCTTGGTAGTGGCCGGCATGCACTGAGCTGGCCGTCCTGCACACGAGATAAATACTGAACGTTCACAGTGCCCCCACCCCATGCCAGGGCCTACTATTACCCTATTTTCCAGATGAGGATAAAGCGTCACAGAGAAGTTAAGTCATCTGTACAAGGTCACCCCGTGGCAGAGCTGGGAACACACTCAAGAATGGGGCTTTAGTCCCTGCGAAATTTCCATTGCTTTTTGCCAGAATTCTTGGGGAGAGCCATGAAATGTAAACAGGTCGGGGGGCACTGTCGGCTCCCACAGAACTGAGCCACTCCTCTGCACAGTCCTTGGAGCAGCTGGTCCCTGTGCCTGGCCACTCTGGGTATCCAAGGCTGTGTGGAAGATCTAGAAGGCCAGATGGGGCGGGACCCACCCTTTAGAGCACCCTAAGGGATGGAGGGAGGGAGGGAGGGAGGGAGGGAGGGATGGTTTTGTTTTTGTGTTTGCGGGGCTGGGGATGGAACTCAGCCTCTGTGCATGCTAGGCAAGTGCTCTACTGCTCAGCTACACTCCCAGCACCTTAGACAAACCTGCCCAGGCTAACTTGGAATTTGCAGTCCTCCTGCCTTCTCCTCCTTAGTGGCTGGGCTTACAGGTGCGCACCCCCACTATGCCTGGCAAGGGAATTTTCTACCCTCTGCGAACATGCAGCATGGGTGGTGCAGGCTAAGGTGAGGTGTAGTAGGCACCCGTGGCCCACGGAGAGAAAGAGGGGTGCTGAGGTTGCTAAGCCCCAGCCCCGACAGCTGTCTCTTGCTCCCGCAGCCATCTCCCCGTGCAAGATCCTCAAGTGCAACTCTGAGTTCTGGAGCGCCACGTCGGGCAGCCACGCCCCGGCCACGGACGACGCCCCTGAGTTCTGTGCCGCGCTGCGCACCTACGCACTGTGCACGCGGCGCACGGCGCGCACCTGCCGGGGCGACCTGGCCTACCACTCGGCGGTCCATGGCATTGAGGACCTCATGAGCCAGCACAACTGCTCCAAGGATGGCCCCACCTCGCAGCCGCGCCTGCGCACACTCCCTCCGGCCGGGGACAGCCAGGAGCGCTCGGACAGCCCTGAGATCTGCCACTACGAGAAGAGCTTCCACAAGCACACGGCCACCCCCAACTACACGCACTGCGGGCTTTTCGGGGACCCGCACCTCAGGACTTTCACAGACCGCTTCCAGACCTGCAAGGTGCAGGGCGCGTGGCCGCTCATCGACAATAACTACTTGAATGTGCAGGTCACCAACACGCCTGTGCTGCCCGGCTCCGCCGCCACCGCCACCAGCAAGGTAAGGGATGGGAGGTGGGGCCTGTGGGGTCGCAGCTCGCAGCCCCACATGCCTTCTGCACCCGCGCATTCTTAGCACATGGATGCGCGGTTTAGGAAGGAGAACTCTGCGTATCTTTGCCATGAAGGACAGCAACATAGATCCACCTCTCTGTATCCCCTAGGGCAAGGGTCCCCCACATGCCCCCCTATTGGTACCCTTCAGTGGCCTGTTAAGAACCAGCCACACCCTAGGAAAGTTCATCTGTAGTTCCAGGCACCCTAATCGCTGGCATCACCGCCCAAGCTCGGTCGATCAGCAGCCAATGTAGATTTTCATAGGACCTTGAACCCTACCGTGGACGCCTAATGGGAGGGAGCTAGGTGACTGCTCCTCTGAATAATCCCAGAACTCTCCCACCCACCTCCCAACACACACACTAAAGTCGGTGGAAGAATTGGCTGCCAGGAGAAACTGTTCCTTGGTGCCAAGAAGGTGGGGACTCTGCCCTAGAATTTTACCTGGGGTATTAGGAGACCATAGGGGTTTATGAAGCCTCTATTCTGGTTTCAGAAACCAGCGTACATATGTGTAGATACATGTCCTAATAGTGAACAAGCAGAACAGGATAGCTGAGCGTAGCATAGCCAGGAAAGGCAGCCTGTGAATATATTGTTCAGGATAAGGATAAGTGTTTGGGGTAAGTGAATTTCTAATGTGCAGATGTTTGTGTGTGGGTATGTGTGCATGTGCATACAGCACTGGGTGGAGATATAAACGGATTTCTTACTGGGGTTGTAGTAAAAAAATGTTTAGAAGCCAGGCATGGTGGCGCATACCAGTAATCCCAGTACTCAGGAGGCTGAGGCAAGAGGATTGCCATGAGTCTGAGGCCAGCCTGGGGTAAATAGTGAGTAAAAGACCAGGCTGAACTATATAGTGACACCCTGTCTCAAAAAAAAAAAAAAGTTTAGAGCCCAGCATGGTGACACTCACCTATAATCCCAGCTAGTAGGGAGGCTGAGGCAGGAGGATCAAAAGTTCAAGGCCACCCTGGGCAACTTAGCAGCACCCTGTCTCAAAATTTTAAAAAATGGGCTGGGGACATAAATCGATGGTAGAGTGCTTGCCTAGCATATGCAAGGCCTTGGATTTGATCCCCAGCACAGCCACATATAAGAGTAGAAATATTCCCTGAAACATTTACTGTATTTTCAGACTTTTGGAGTAGTCTTTTCTCACCTCCAAACTATATCTTGGTAGGACTCTGGAGTTAAAACCCAGTGACGAGGCATGGCTGTGACCTGTATGTCTCCAACCTTTCCCTCAGGAAACAAACGTCACCCTGAACGAGTGGACTCTGGCGAGCATCTTCCCTTGGCTGCACATTTATATACTGCACAGGGGGCAGCGGAGTGACTCAGCCATCTGTCCCTGGTACACACACAGCCCCTCCTGGGCAGCTTAGCCACTATACTACACGTGTGGGGTCAGAGATGCCTCGTTTTTTAAAGGCCCTAGTGACCTTTTTTTTTTAAGAGGCATAAAGAGGTTTATTAGGCAGAATTTAAAGTACACACTCAAGGATAATAGAGTACAGGCCCTCCAAAAAGAGGCACAGTAGAGGCTGGAGCTGGGGATATTCTTGTGTTCTGGTGGTGGAAATCTATGCAATCTGTGAATCTAGAGAAAGTTTGAGGCCCCAGCGATTTGGATGCATGGTCAGGGTTGCTGACAGAGTCAGAGGCCAGGGTGGTGGGGTGCGGAGGGCAGCTGAGGCTGCTGCACGTGGTCCTGCCCTTTGTCCCTTTGTCCCACCTGGACGCTGAGAGGCAGACACTGCCCTATGCATTGGGAAAGAGGAAGACGGGAGGGTGTGGGGACAGAAGCAGCCTCAGTGGATATGCCAGGGGGCTCCCTCCTTTTCCCGGGGTGTGGCCCATTGGACAGATCAGGACCCTGAGGCACAGGGAGGCATACAACCCTCCCCCAAAATGCCATAAGCCAGAAACGCAGAGCAAGGATTTGACCAGGGCCAGGGTAGCCTCAGAGGCCACTGAAAGCCACTCATTTTCTGACCCCAGGAGGCCTCAGTGTCTGAACAGCAGGAAAAGTCCAGCTCAAACAGCCACTGCCAGAGGCAGCCACAGGCATGGCCCATGGCCCATGGCCCCAGGAAGGGGTCCCTCCTGTCCACCCAAGATTCTCCCTGCCCTCCTCAGATTGAGGAGGGTCTCTGGTGTCCTCAGGTTCAGACCTGACAGGCCATGAGGCCTCAACACTGGGAGAGGGGCTGTAGTCCTCAGAGCCAGGGATGGGGACTCTTCTGTCCTCCTTGGTTCCAACCTCTGTGTGGTCTTGGCCCAGCCCACGGGAGCCCCCTGGGGCTTGCAGGCTGGCCTAGCCACGGCGGGTCTGTTTTCCCAGGAAGAGCATGTTGGACAGCCACGTGTTGGGCAGCGCCAGGCTGGCCCACAAGGGCATTTCTGTTCCTTCCCACCCTGTCACACCCCAGGAGAGGACAGCGAGGTGACTGGGCATCCAGGAAAATGTCCATCCCTGCCACTTCCCTCTGCTCCGGTGGCCCTGGGTCCTCCTGCCAGGTAGGAAGCAAGTAGATCTTCACTGTGGACACTGGACCAGGCCCTTGGCACGTCTGTCCCCTCCCCACCCTCTGCAGATGCCAGTACCCAGCTGCCTGCCCCGCGGCCCCTTCAGTCACCCACCACCCTCCTCTCCAGAGCCAAGATAAACTGTGCTGGAGCTTCTGAGGCTGTGGCCTCTAAATCTAGCAGCGAACATCCTGTGGGAGGGGACCAGCCTCCCCACCCCGTGCCCCCACGGGCTCCTGAGGGCTGGCAGGGATGCAGGGCAGGATCTCAGGGTGTGAGAGGGACGAGGACCCACAGCAAGGGAACAGCAAGTGTGACGGCTGAGCTGGAGCAACTGTAGTGTGTGATGGAGGAGGCTGGGCTGCTGCCCTGGGGGTTTGGGGTGGTAGGATGAGGCAGACTTCGGGCAGCACACTGCCAGATGCCACCTTCAGCTCTCAGCTGAGACTCGGACCCTGAGCACAGCAGTGCTGTCCACAACCAAATGGATGAATCATTCATTCATCCTGTCATGGGTTTCATTCATTCACTTGATCCTCGTGTTTCAAATGCCTGCTCTAATCTAGGCTTGCTGCTGGGCACTGAGGACCACAGAACTGCCCAGCAGGGATGGGGGAACCCCCCTCTCTGTGCCAGTCCAGAGGTTTCCAGAGGGTATGGGGCCATGTGGCAGAGCTCGGCCAACACGGCGCTGCTGCGGGACCGAGCTGCCTTTGATCTCCGTAGGCGGAGGGTTCAGGGCCTCTTCAGCAGGCTCTGGTGGAGGCCAGACGGTTATAGCACCAGTGCCTATGGCCAGGCCAGTTTCAGATCTCAGGCCAGATGGGGGCCTTGTGGTCCCTGGGTGAGAAACACCAGTCCCCAACTCCCTGGCCTGCCCCTGCCTCTTCCCAGAGGCCTTTACCAATCTCGTGCACCCCTGCCGCCTCCATGCCAGCCTTGAGCTCCAGGCTTCTCTCCCTGCCCACAGTTCCCAGGCTACAGAGAACAGAGCCCAGCGGAGGGCGCTGGGCAGCAGGATGCATAGTTCCTTGGGACCCTGGTTCTACCTTCCAATGAACGGGCCCCCAAGGGACAGTGGCAAGCCCCAGGCAAAGAGCACTGATGGCCTGGCACCTTGAGGGAAGCAGGGAACTTTTATCCCCAAGATAATGGTCCCCAGCACCCCTCCCTGGCTCCCTCTTTGCATCTGTGCAGGTAGCACCCATTTTACAGGCAAAGAAACCGAGGCTCGGGAGGAGAGGAACTGGGGTGTCCGCTGCCGGTTCCTATGCTAGTTTCTCCCACGGCGCTCGCCTGCCTGTCACTCTGCAGACTGCCTCTCAGGTCGTACCCCCTCCCCCCAGGACAGTCCTGTGCCCTGGTGTGTCCTGGCTTCCTAGCGGGCTGCTGCCAGAGCCTGGGCTCGCCCTCCTGTCAGGGGAAAGGCCCGGGGCCGTGTTGGCAGCACACTGCCGGCTCTCAACAGGCCCCTTCATGCTGTTGCTTGTGGTTGAGCCTGGCACGGGTGCCAAGGAGTAGGCAGCCTGTCAGTCTTTCAGGAGGCTTGAGAGAGAGAGATCAGAGCGAAACCAGCCCTTCCTGTTCCAGGGAGACAGGCGATGGCACTTGGAAAGCAGCCCCCTCCCCCGTGTCTGTGTGGCCCTGTGCACCAAGCAGGGACACTGGGGCCCCTGAGAAATCCCCGCCCCTGCCAGGAGCAGGACCACCCACCGTCCAGACCACCCTGGCTGGCTCATCTCCGCCCTGCCTGCAGCCTCCCCCATGGTGGGCGCTGGGCGAGGTACTGGCTGGAGAGGAAAAGTGAAAAGCAGGAGGCTGAACCCCGTCGAGTTGCCATTGTGGAGAGTGGTGGGCTCGGGGCTGCGTGCGGCGTGGAGTGGCTGCAGCCGCCCCTGGACAGCCCAAGGCGAGCCGGAAGTGCACCGCGTCTCCGGACCGGGGAAGGAGATGGGGAAATCAAGTCCAGCACTTCCGTAGCTGTGCGGTCAGGGCTTCGCAGTATAGACTCCTCGACCTTGACCCAGTCCTGTGTAGACAGGCAGAATGTGCCCCTCGCCCCACAGGTTACAGGCCCACAAAAAGACTTTCTTTCTTCTCAAGTCAGGAGGAAACAATGTGCCCAGCCCCGACTATATTAGTCCTTATACCAGTATAGTCAGAAAATGCAACTTTTAATTCTTTTCCTATGGAGGAAGGGGCCACAGGGGCCAGCAGTCACACTGCAACCTGCCCTCCTTTCTGATCTGAGGGAGGACTTTTCTTCCTCAGTCACGCTGCCCCTGGGTCTTCTCAGCATTCTCCTGAGGATCCCCTGCCCCATGGCTGCCCCCATCCCTGTCTAGTCACCCCTAATGTCACACAGTATGGGGGAGCTGCTCTCAGCGATGGCACAGCACCAGGGACACCTCCAGTGCTCTTGACACCCTGTTGTACTGCTCGACCTAGAAGGTTCTGGAAGGCTCTGTGGCCTCTTGCAGGCACCAATCCTTGAGGCCAGGCCCATGTAGCCACGCAGCCAAGCCACTCTGGTTCCCCTCAGCCTCCTGCACCTGGGTGTGTGTGCCCAGCCACCTGGAGTGGCAGCCACACACCCCTGGCCTGTGTCCCAGCCCCAGTCCCCACGCCGGGCCTTCACGGCCCATCCATCTGTGACTGTCCTGCCTGCGCTGAGGTCCTCCTTTGGCAACTTTTCGTTTACTCTGGTGTCCGGCACTTCTGGGACCTGGGACCCCAACCTTGTCCTATACTTGCTGTGAGACCAGGGGATCCCTTAGCACTTTGTGACATTGCTACCCCAGCTGTCATCGTGCCACACACACATATACACATCCCAGTGTCCAGGCAGGGGTGGGGTGTCCTTTGGGGTCCCCTGCAGCCAAGAGTGAGCTCTGACCCACAGCAGGTGGGGACCGGGGCTTGGCATTTCAGGTGAATGGTCAGCTTAGGAGTCCAGGTTCTCACTGCCCTGGGTCCAGGAGGGCACCAGAGCTGCTGGGAGCAGGATTAGTGGAAAGGTGGTTATTCCTCTCCCGGTGTCACACGTGTCCCCAGTCCATGTTGTTTAGCTGGCTCAGCTCATGGAGGAAAGAGCAGCAGGCACCGCACCTGGGGTGACACCTGGGACCCGGTGCTGCTTGCTGTGCATCCTTCTCCCTAACGTCCTTTCCTGCACCTCCTTTCCTCCTCCTCCTCCTATCAGGGAAGTGCGTGCAGCCTGAAGCCTCTGTCCCTTTGGGTGACCAGCCCTTTCCTCCTTCCCCTCCAGGGCCTGGCTCCGTTTTTACCCACCCCCCTTGCAGCAGCGTGGAGATGGTGTTAGCTCATGGAGCAGATCAGTTCCTGCTGCTGCTGTAACAGTTGCCATAGAGGAAGTAGTTTAAACCAACAGAAATCTATCCTCTTATAATTCTGGGATCAGAAGTCCACAGTGAGTCTCACAAGGCTAAAATCTACCAGGGCTGGTCCTTCTGGAAGCTCCCTGACCCTTCGCCTCTTCTGGCTTCTGGCAGTTGCTGGTACCCTCAGCTCGTGGCCTGATATCTTTGAGCACCATTTTTCAGCGTACCACAAATGACCTTTTATTTTTAATTAGCTTTGCTTCTATCCCTTTTTTTTTTTTTTTCATTTTTGTGTCCAATTTCTTTTTTTTAATCTTTATTATTAGTATGTGTTTGCAATACATAATGATGACATCCATCATGGGGAGTTGGTACATGTACGTAATACATCTTAATTCTTTTTAGGTCCCCTTCCCTCTTACCTCCCTCTATCTCTTGGTCCCCTTCCCATTTCCAAAATATCAGTCTCCCTGTTTCCTATTATCTTTTATTTTGCCCTTTAATGTATTTATACTTTGGGTTTCTCATATAAGTGAAACCATAGCTCTGTTTCTGTCGTTATGGTTTATCTGTCTATAGAATAGATGACCTCATTTTCCAATTTGGGTAGTGACTAAAAGTTTTTCTGAGTAGTTTTTTGTTGTTGTTGCTTTGTTTTCTTTAAATAAAAAAGGAAAGTTTGTTTTAAGAAAAAATATTAATGCCTAATGGTGCAGTTGTAACTGAGCTCTGACCCCATGGGAAGAGGGGCCGTTGGCATCCTGGGCTCCTCTGAGCCCTCTCCTCCAGTCAGGGCATCTTAGATACAGGACCAGCTTCTCTCCACGCCTAACCCTCTGCCCTCTGCCCCCAACCCCCAGCTCACCATCATCTTCAAGAACTTCCAGGAGTGTGTGGACCAGAAGGTGTACCAGGCCGAGATGGACGAGCTTCCGGCCGCCTTCGCCGATGGCTCCAAGAATGGTGGGGACAAGCATGGGGCCAACAGCCTGAAGATCACAGAGAAGGTGTCGGGTCAGCACGTGGAGATCCAAGCCAAGTACATCGGCACCACCATCGTGGTGCGCCAGGTGGGCCGCTACCTGACCTTCGCTGTCCGCATGCCCGAGGAGGTAGTCAACGCCGTGGAGGACAGGGACAGCCAAGGCCTCTACCTGTGCCTGCGGGGCTGCCCGCTCAACCAGCAGATCGACTTCCAGGCTGTCCGATCCCAGGCCGAGGGCCCCAGTGCCCAAAGGCCAGTGGCTGCCAGCCCAGCCCCCACAGCCCCTGAGACATTCCCCTATGAGACGGCGGTGGCCAAGTGCAAGGAGAAGCTGCCCGTGGAGGACCTGTACTACCAGGCCTGCATCTTCGACCTCCTCACCACCGGTGATGTGAACTTCACGCTGGCCGCCTACTATGCCCTGGAGGACGTCAAGATGCTGCATTCCAACAAGGACAAGCTGCATCTGTACGAGAGGACTCGGGAGCTGCCACGGGGGGTGGCGGCTGCAGCGTGGACCCCTGGCCCATGGCCCCACCTCAGCCTCCTCGTGCTCCTCACCCTGCTACCTGTGTTCTGCTAGGCAGTGCCACGGCCTCACACAGGGAGGCAAGGACTCTGCCCCTGCACCTGTCTGAGGGCTGGGGACCCAGTGCAGATGCCCAGAAGGTGGCCCGGTGGTCTCTGCAGTGTTCTGAAGCAGAGACAGCCGCCAGCCAGGTGGCGGAGTGGCCTGTGGGACAGTTCCCTCAGAGCTGTCTCTGGCAGGGGCTCAGAGGTGTGTGGCCACCCTGCCCTCTCTGTAGTGCACGTGACAAGGTTGTGGTGATTGGTGCTGTGGTGTTTGTGACAGTAGAGCTGTGTGAGAAGGAGAGCAGTTCCGCTCACCCCTGCTGTGTGAATGTGCAAAACAGAGCCCCCCAGGCTGGAGCCGCTGCCCCACCAGAGTGACACTGGGAATGGTCCACATCGCCCCTTGCAGCCCCTCGCAATGCACTGAAACAGGCCCAGCTAACCGCTGCATGCGCGCACATGCCCTGAGCACACCCGCATACTCTAAGCCCACGGGAAGGCTCAGGGCTGAGGCTCCGGCCCCAGGCGGGCAGGGCTCCCTTTTAGTAGGTAGGACACCTCACAGGGCACTGCTCCGCAACCTTGTGACCTTGCTTGCAGCCAGCAGGCTGTGCCTCCTGGCACCTCCCGCCCACGATGTGAGGGGACATTGCCCTGTGCCTGCTGCTGCCCGGAGAGCCCTGTGATTGGAGGGACATGCGTGTTGGCATGGGGTTTGAGCAGGGCCACTCCTGGGCTCAGTGTCCTTCCCCACCGTGCTTAGGAAAGACAAGTGCTTGGTTCCAAGTGTCCACACCAAGAAGAGACCCTTTGACTTCTCCATCCTCTGCCAAGAGGCAGGGGAGCCTGGGCTGCAGGGAGTGGGCAGGAGGCCAGGGGACAGGGCCAGCTGGCCTGCCCTGTCCTCTGCTTGCTCCTCCCCTGCACCATGCCAGGAGCCTCACCCCACCCATGTCTGGGCACTGGGGCAAGAGCCATTGGCAGGATCTCTCCCTCTAGTCCCTTCCCTGGAGCCTTGTGGTGAGGAGAGATACCCCCACCCCTGTCCACAGAGCCCAGCCCTGTCCGCCACTGCTGCTGCAGTAGCCCCCAGGGACCAGCAAGGCTCCCAAAGTCTCCACTCCCAGAAGTGCACCAGGGTCCGGCGGGTCATCTCGCCCCATCCCCGCTCAGCGTCTACAGCAGCCCCTCTGCTGTCCCCAGGGACCTCTAATACACTGGCCAGGAGGCTGCAAACCTGCGTCTCCCGTCCCCCCCCCAGGTCCTGCTTCTCCGCCGAAACCACACTAAGGGGGGAGCACTCAGCCCCTCCCGTCCCTCCCCCGGCTGGGTTTTTTTGTTGTTGTTTGTTTGTTTGTTTGTTTAGATGATCCCTATGTTGGAAGTAAAAAGTTGAAGCACTTTATTTTGGTTGTGTTTGATCACATTCTGCTTGGAAGTGGGGACTCCTCACCGTGTCCTTGTATTTGCAGCCGTGTAGAGTGTCACCGCTTGTACATACTGTAAATTATTTATTAATGCCTAAATGCAAGTAAAGTTTGGTTTTTTGTTTGTTTTTTGTTACTTTCTTCTGGACAACACGTTGGAGTCTTTTCCGAATGGACTGCGGGCCCCTTGGGGGTGGACGGGGGTGCGTTGAAGGGGGTACATTGGGGATGAGCAGCAGCCAGAGCCCTCTGCTTCCCTGAAGTCACTGTCCTTACCTGAGGCGGGTGAGGGGCACTTGATGAGTGCAGGCCCCTTACTCAGGGGGTGTCAGAGGCTGCATGGTGGAGGGGCATAAAGTGCCCCCTGGACGTAGCTGGGGGGAGAGGGAAACCCGAGATGCAGAACGATGCCATCTGTCTCGGCCAGCACTGTCAGCCTAGGATCCCAGGTACGGGGCATCACTGCCTCCCTTCCTGCAAGTCCCTTCCTCAGGACACAGCCCAGGGCCCCTCCGCAGAGGGGACCCCTGTGTGCACATGGGGTCCTGCTGGCTCTGAAATGCTGGTCGCATTTCAGCCCTGCAAGCAACCCAGTGCGTCAGAACTGAATGAGGACCCCTTTTACAGGTAGAGAAGAGACAGCAGAATTCACTTGCCAGCAAGGTAGAGCCAAGATGGACACCGGGGCCTCTCCTAGAGTCCCTGCCCTTAGCGCTAAATGTCACCAGGCAGAGCAGCAGTACAGTTGAGCTGGGCTGCATCCCAGCTTCTCCACAGTGCCAGGTGTGTGACTTTGGGCAAGTCATTGAATCTCTCTCAGCCCCAGGCCTTCCTGTGAAGCAAGGAGCCTCTGTCACTTGAGGTTTGGTGCTTCTGAGGGTTTGTGCCCACAGAGTGGCATGCAGGACTGTCCAGCGCAGGACTGTTTAGTGTTGGCAGGAGGTGGGACAGGCGTGGGAGGGAGGTGACTTGAATCCAAAGAGCTAGGATTTGTACCAGTCCCAGGCAGGACTAGAAGACCAGAGGTAGGATGGGAGCTCCCAGGGCCCTGCTTCTTAACACAGGCTCCACAGGAAACGGGGGAGATGGGTTTGTGAGGAAGGAACCGGACGGGAAGGATGGGACATCTCATGTCACCTAAAGCCCCCGCCAGCAGTGCCCAGGGACCTCACCCCGGGGCTCAGCTGGCACCAAAAATCGCACTCTGCAGCCCTGAGCTAGCTCGGCGGCCCCGCAGAGAGGGACCATAGGGAAGCCGGGGCACAGAAGGGGAAAGATCGCTCGCTCACCACCCGATGAAAATGCTATAGGACGCTTGCCAGAAAATATTCCTGGTTTGGAACTTTTTTCAAGACCCTCCCTGGGTTTAGCCGGCTTGAATTCTCTCCCAAGCACCATGCTACCGGTTGCCCTCATGAACATGGAAATTTGCATTTCATCATGAATGTGGAACAGGGCGTGACAAGCTAGGCAAGTCTCAAGAAGGTCTTCAGCTCCCACCAAACCGCAGGCGGGGCTTGGAGCAGACCCCCTCGCCACCCGGCTGCCGGCGCAGCAGGAGCCCAGCGCCAGGTGCCTTAGTGCACGGAGGGGCACCGCTCCTGTCCCGGCCTGACCTTCTCAGGGGGCCGGAACTCTCGCGTGGGGGCTGGGGTTGGAGCTCAGCTGTGGGGCACTGTGCCGGCCCTGGGTTTCTGGGTGGCTCTCAGCTCTGCAGTCAGTCAGTCAAAGCTTTTGGAGCTCTTGTTTGGCAAATCAGAATTTGTAAGGGTAAAAGACAGAAAGGACTTAAAAACGACTGAACACAAGTTCATTTATAATGAAAGAAGAAAGCAGGGCTGTAATCCCAGCTAGTTAGTAGGCTGAGGCAAGAAGATCACAAGTTCAAAGCCAGACTGGGCAATGTAGCAAGGCCCAGTCACAAAATAAAGGCCCAGGGATGTAGCTCAACAATCCCTGGTTTCAATCCTCAATACGGGGACAGGGTAGGGGGCTGTGGAACCTGCGGGGTGTTTGGCAGAGGCCTGAGAGCCAGGCAGGAGTAGAGTCTATCTGTCATGCCAGAAAGCATCATGGAGCAAGAGTGGCACTCAGCTCAGGCAGCAGAGTGACTTGGCATCAAACTCAGCTCTGCCCGTCGCTAGCTGTGTGGTCTCCCATGGAGTTTTTGAGCCTCAGATTCCATATTTGTGAAATGGAATTAAAAGCACCTGCCTCCCAAGTTCGCTATGGAAATCCAGTGAGCTAATGCTCACAGACTGCCCGTACATGGGCCCTGGCACACTGCAGGAGACCACTGGAAATGAGGACCCCCCTCCCTTGGCTGTGGGGTGCACTCCTGCAGCTATGGGTGGCAACTGCTTGTTTGTGCCTGGGGCTGCAAAAATTGCTGGGGAGAGCAGAGAGCAGAGAGCACAGCTCCGGGCAGCGAGAGGGAAGATGTAGGGGACGGCAGGGAGCCCAGGGGACAGCAGGGAGCCCACATGACTCCAGGCAGTGGAAAGACCAGGTCCCCTGAGGCTCCAGAGCAGCCCATGGGCTGGGGAAGACTCAGTGTTTCATTCCAATTGCCCGAGGAAGCCACCGCAGGCGCCACACAGGGAAGGCTGTGTCCGACCTGGGCCTCCAGCAGGGGACAGAGCAGTCACAGCTACGGACAGCATGAGGCCGGTGCTAGGCAGCAGCAGTGAAGGAGAGGGTGAAAATTATGGGCTTTGGGTTTTCCTGAGGAGGAAGAGCTGACATCAGGAAGTGAGGGCACTGGGAGGAGACCATGCCATCCCCAGGGTGGGCTCCAAGCCCCTGGGTGGAGGTGGTGCCATGAGATTTGCTCATGTTAGAAAGCAGGGGCAGCTTTAACTTTCTGGAACTTTTAATTTAAGTGATGCGAACTTACCAGGGCATTTTTAAGGAAGGCAGTGCTTATAGAAGAAACTAAGGGAAGTGTGCTGTTGAGAGTTAACAAGCCAGTGGCTCCGCAGGCCAAGACTTGGGGGAAGATGGGCAGGGGGCTCGGGGCTGTACCTGAGGGTTAGGGACTCCTCTGGAGGCCACATCCCAGCAGTGCCTTGGGAGCCCACAGCTGGGCAGCCCCAGGCCCTGCACTTGGTAAGGGACAGCTGGGTTCACTAAGGTTAGGTGCTAAATTATGCTGGACAGATGATGCTAACATTTTTTTAAAGTTATTTTTAAACAGAGACTCTCTACATTACCCAAGCTGGTCTTAAACTTGTGACCTTCCTGCTTCAGCCTCCCAGAGTGCTAGGCTGGCAGTGATGCTAACATTTAAAAAAAGCTAAAAGAACATGAGAGGCATCTCAGATACTAGATGATGCAGTGGCTGGAATGATACTGGTTCAACTCCCAGCATGGCCACTTGCTGCTGAGGTGACTGACACCTTTGTTTCTTCAACTGCATGGCAAAGGCGGAGTTCTGCTGCCCTGGTGCCTGGGAAGATGGCACAGGAGGGGTGTCATGAGGGAACATAGGGAGGAAGTGCCAGGCAGACCCTAGACTCCTGCCCAGTGCTGGCTCTGCCCCCCCCACATGTGGTCAAGTCACACCACATCACAGACTTGCTCATGGAATCAAACTCCCGGGCATCTCATACCTGCCAGGTCCTCCCAGGCCACCAGCACACACCCTGGCTGGCTTGTGACACTGGCTGGGGGAAGGGCCTTGTCCAGAGTGACCCGGGGTGGCACATGGGTTCTTCCACATTTGAACTCCAAGCAGTTGCCTCATCTGAACAGGTCATCTGGGCACAGCGAAGTGTGCCCTCCACACAGGCCAGCCAGGGAACAGCAAGACCGCTCAGAGACCACAAGAGAATGGCTTGAGGCCCCCTCGAAGCTATTCATGCAACAAGGCCAGGGTCAGCTGTCACAGAGGAAGGGGCCACTGACAGCTTATTAATGAGGCTAAGCTGCCCCAGGGTGTGGGAACAGGCCAGGAACGGGTCTCAAAAGGGATTAAGAGGGTTGGAAATGGGGGAGCGGAAGTCCCCAACGTCCTCTTAAAGAAATAGCCTAAGGGCTTGGGCCATTGAACCACCAGCCCCTGCCTGAGACCAAGCACTAGCCTCAGGGAGTGATCTCATATTTGGTGGCCCAGATGGCCAGGGACACACAGTGGTGGCAGAGGGACCCCTAGGCACAGGGGAGACCCCAATTTGGCCCCCTCACTGTCCCCTGCAGCCTCCTCTACCTCCCTGAGAAATAGAAGAGGCCCTTGAGTCTTGACCAATTTGGCAGCAACCTGGGAAGGTGGATGAGATGGCCCTGGGCTCCAGAGGAGCAGACCAAGTTTGCAGGAAGCCAGGTGACCTACTTAAGGTCGCTCCTTATGGTCTGTTCACTCCACCTGTACCCACCTCAGCCTCCTGCTTCTGTCCTTGAGGACAGAAAGGGAGCACAGGGAACCCCCAAACAGCGATATAGTCAACCTAGGGTTCTGGCACTGGGGTGAGCAGGAGAGGGGACTTAGCCCACCTGGAGATTGGGTGGAGATGGAGACTTGAAGTTTAGACCCAGAAGAGGGACAGGATGGGAGAGAAGGTCAGGGCTGGGACAACAGCTCTCAGATCTGGAGCCTGAGAGGCTCAGGGTCCCAGGAGGAGTGGTGTGGGGTGCCAGAAGGTTCCCAGCATGGGCATCATGGTCCAGATTGGGCACAACCCCTCTGTGATCCCTGTCACCATCTGGCTATGGGTGTGGTACCACTCCCATATACAGGGAGGCTGGAGTCACCTACCCAGTGTCGTGACAGCTACCTGTTCTGGACTCTTGCTATGTGCAAGGCACCCTGCCAAGGGCTGCATGCAGGTGCTGGTTTATCCCAGCCACCGCCCTGCGGGAATCCCATGGCTCAAAGCCCAGACAGGTTCCATCAGAGGGCCCTGATAAGTAGGGCCCCTGGGTGGCCTCAGGTTGAGGCTGGGCCCTGAGCCACCAGGGACCAGGTGTGGACAGGGGTCTCCTCCCCAGGGAGGAGTAGGCATCTCTGGCCACCACCTTCTTGAGTAGACATAGCTGTCTGTTTGCTAATGATCTGGCTTTGAACCCTGAGGCAAGCACCCTATGAGCTGACTGCGCGAGTCTAACACAATAAGAGTCCTTTTCTCTCTTTCCCGACAGGGACATTTGCAGGCCATCCCCATCGGGCTGTTAATGGTCTGGGCTGGGAGATACATTCACATACTCAGCAAATCCCTGAGGCCTGACCATGCCAGGCACTGTGCCTACGGTGGGGATATGCACAGCAGTGGTAGTAGATGGCAGGTGGATGTCCCTGTCCCCGCGGGTGACCTCTAGTGGTGAGAGGTGGACAATAAGCGAATTACAGATGTGCACCTCCGGCCCCGCCTTCAAGCAAGGGGCAGAGGGACTCGGTGCACTCCCATCTTCAGGAGCCTGCCTACTGACCTTGACCTTGACCTTGAGGCGCATCCTGTACCTGAGCCTCACTGTCCTCTGCTACCAACTTACGGACAAGGACCTAACCACCGGGCAGCTGGGGGAACCGAGTAAGAGAAAGCCCACACTAAAGTGCTTGGGACCACAGGAAAAGCCGTTAGTGAGATGGTGACAGGAACTGGGCTGGAACATGGATTCTGACAGAGCTTCTCTCGGTCCCCGGAACTTCTTGACTGGACCATAATATTTAGACCTCCGCAAGTAGCCCTGCATTGTGCAGTTTGACCAAGAATCCTGCTGAATGTGTTTCATTACAGCCTTCCCTGTATGCTCAGGTTCACCCGCCTCCAGCACCCACAGGTGATGGCTGCGCACCTCGGCCGGACTTCAGCAGGAATCCTGTCATGTCCATTTAGCCAGAATCCTCCTTTCTCCACATTGCCTTAGTAATTTTCCACCCACTGACCTCACCCTCAAATGGACAACAGGGATAAATGTGACGTTGTGGATGAGCCCTCGCCCACCTCGTTGGCAACTTCACTTAGGAGTCTGGGTCATGGTCAGCCTAGGGTTCCCAGGCACACACAGTGCGCAGACCGCCTCTGGGAGCCAATATTTCTCCAGGCCCTGCAGGGCTGATGTGCGTTCATTTTATTATTCACGAGGCTAGGTAGAAACTCTTTGTAGTCATTGCTGCTGCAATTAGAAAAGCAAGACACGTTCACTAATTAACCCTAAGCAAAATCAGTAAAACTCAAGTGAACCTCAGTGATTTAAAGCAATGGAGGGTGATGTTCTGTGGACACAAATAGACCCCCTCAATGTGAGGCAGCTGGGATAGCAGGGCCAGGCCCCAGGAGCCCAGTAGCCTGTCATGGGTGCCATTCCCTCTGCTGCCCACCTCAGGCCTGTGAAACCTGTCAGCGGGTGTCCCCAGGTCACCAGGGTAGCTCTGACACTTGGCACCAGTTCAACCTAAGGGACCAGGGCCCAAGCCTCCCTCCCTTCCGCATGCTCCAGGATTAGCTCAGGTTGATTTCTTTTAAATAAAGCTGTCACTCAGTAGCAGAGTTCACATTTCAGTAGCACGAGTGAGGCTCTGGGTTCGACTCCCCATACCACACACATGTAAAGTTCATTAAAATTCAGATGCTTTTTAGAAGTTTAATTCTTCCAGAGACCTGTGAGAGAACCAGCCTCCCAGCCTCCACCTGCAGCCCCATGGGGAGGTACAGTGGTGGAGTCCATCTATTTGGTTGGGGTCTGCACCCACTGTCGGAGAGGAAGTAGGGTTTGAGGACAAGGTGACATTGGAGAGGACTCAGGAGGAGGCAAAGAGGCAAAAAGGTGGTAGCTTGAGGGCAGCAGAGTCCAGAGCAATATGGGAGAGAGAGCCCCAGTGGAGCTGTGGGGGTCACAGAGGCTCCATCTCTGGCCTCGCAGGAAGTGAGTGCTGGACCTCAGGACAGGTCACCAGACCTGGGCCTGGACCCCTGAAGATGGGCAGCCTTAACCAAGGAGTCAGCTGCACAATGCCTATCACTCCACGTGGTGCCAGGCATGTGCCAGCCTCTGTTCTCCCACGAGGGTAGTAACACTGTTCCTGGATTGACAGGTCCTGGGAGGCTGACCCTGGGCCAGATTTCAGTGGGCAGAGGTTGAAGCCAAACATGCAGGTGAAGGTGCCCTCCAGCCTCAACTCAGCCCTGGGACTCCCCCTGGGCCAGGGTTCCTCCCATGCCAGCCAGCTGGGCTCTCCACCCCAGTGCTGCCACCCAGCTCTTGCTACTCCCTACCACTCCCTGTGCAGAGGGTACTGGCCAGGGCCTGGCGGCTGGGCAGTGAGGCCTGTGATCCAGCTGTCTCAGCCACTAGAATGCTGAGTTCCTACCAGGCTGGTTAGCAAACGCCCCTGTCATCCAGGAAGCCCCTGGCCACCCAAGCTCTGCTCCCTGATGTCCCTGGCCCTTCCCACAGCCCAGCAGCTAAGGGGTTAACACTGCAGGGGAGCCCTTGGGAAGCTGTCCTGAGCCCCCAGTGGCTCTAACTCTTCAAGGACAATCGCCCGCCTCTAGCAGGTAGCAGCACCCCTCCATCCCACACCCTTCTCTTTGGGCACCTCTCAAAAGTAGGCCCCAAGCGCAGCAGCTGCTGCTGAGGTCACTGTCCAGCCAGGGACACCCAAGGACGGCGAAAAGCCCACCCAGCGGACCCGATGCTGTGCCCATCCGTGAACACCTTCCCGGCCCCCCAATGAAGGGAAGCAGCCTCAGAGCCAAGCTGCCCGGACCGTGCCTGGTGGGCGCGCCCGACAGGAGGGGGCGCCCAAGTGCGCCAGAGGTTCTGGTGGTGGCTGTGGGCACTGAGAGGAGCCCGACAGGAACAGGTGAACAGTAGGGTGGAAAGGGCCGCTCAGAGGGAACCAACTCTGGAACCGATTCCAGAAGCGGATCAGGTGTTCAGCAGGGAGGAGGGGGTGGTGGAGGAAAGGGAAGGAGGGACAGGGGCCTAGAGGCTAATTTGGCTTCAGATACTGGAGCTGCCAGGCAGTGTGGGCTGGCTGTCCTCAGGGGTCTAGAAGGAGGCAAAGACTGGAGTGGCCCGCAGCAGCAGGTGACAGAGGGCCTCCGACCCAAACCAGCCAGCTTGGGCGTTCAGGTGAGGGTCGCCAGACAGAGGGTCCCTTGGAGCTGGGCGGGGGGACACACACCTGTAGCCCCAGCACACTGGGTGCTGAGACAGGAGGATCACAAGTTAGAGCCCAGCTGGGGCAACCTAGCGACTTAGAAAAACGCTGTCTCAAACCTAATAATAAAATCTCAGGATGTAGCTCATTGCAAAGGCTCTGGGTGCAGTCCCCCCGGGGGAAGGGAGATCCCTTGGGTGCTCTCACGGGGTGAGAGCGAGAGAGGCTGGGCCAGGCGGAGCAGGACCCTGCACAGCTCTGCACTATGGCTGGCTCTAGGGCTGAGGTAGGCCGGGCCCGCGGGGCAGCACTGCCTACCTAGGGCAGGAGGCCTCCTCTCCCTGCCGCCCCTACCCTTCTCCTCCTCCCTGTCCCGGTCGCTCCTCCTGCAGGTCCGAGGCGGCTCCAAGCGTCCTGGTTCTGAAGTTCCGGGCGGCCCCCAGGCGGGCCGTTTGTGAGCCCCTGCTGCCCTCTGCAGGAACCATTGGGAACCACAGGCGCCCGAGCCCTCAGCCTCCGCTTCAGAGACGCGGGAGGAAGGGAAAACGGCACAGGCCCCGTCAGGATGGCGAGAGAAGACTCTGGCGCCCTGGGACGCCCCAGCGTGCCCCGTGGTAACGACAGGTGTCCTGCATTGTGTGCCACCTCGCTCGTCCCTGCCTCAGGCTGATAAGGACACAAGAGTGTCATTTCGTAGTTGAGGGCTGGACAGAGGTACAGTTGTGCCCCAGAACGCACACCAGCCGCTAAGGACAGAGCTGGGGTCCAAGCCCCCGTGACCCCGCCCCCTGCCCTGGCCAGTCCTTTTGCTGTGCAGGACCCATCTGCCAGGGCTAGGCTCCCTGCATCCTGCCCTGTAGTTCCTGCTACTTCTCCCTGGCACTTAGGAGATTGTGCCCTCTTACTGCTTGCTGGTCTACCGCCTGCCTCCCTGACCCCCAGCCCATTAGATGGTGTCCTTCTGGTTCTGTTTGGGTCCCAGAGCCTGCCCTCAGTGGGCAGTGGAGACCTCGATCAAGGAAAACCTCTCCAGTAACCGTCTGGCCCCAGCAGCATCTTCCCCATCGACCATGAGCATCTCTAGAAGGCTGTGGTCCCTGCTGGGCCTTCTCGCTGGGCTTCTGTCCCCGCAGAGCAAGCTGTGGCTTTACCAGCTCTGAGCCGCGCCTGCCCTGCACCAGGCCTCCCTCGCCTTTCTAGCAGGCCTCCCTCGCCTTTCTAGCTGCCTCCGCTCCTGCCTGGCCGAGGACTGAACACCGCCTTGGGGTTACAAACCTCTCCCTTTGCCCAGGGCGTCACTCACATGGAACCACAGGACCTCAAGAAGCAGCCTTCCTTTGGACACATGGGGCTTTGGGGAGGCGGTTGGATCCTGGGGCGCTGTACTCATCAGTGGCTTCATCCACGGATGAGTTCGTGGCTTCTGTGCCGTGAGGAGGTCTGGCCTGCTGGGAGGTGGTCATGGGCACAGGACCTGGGAGGGTGCGTTCTTGTCCCCAGCTCCTCCTTCTTGTCTCTGCTTCCTGGCTGCCATGAGGTGAGCAGCCATCCTCCATCAGGCCTTTCCACCATGCTGTTTTGGACTTGGAGCCAGTCAACCATGGAGGAAACCAGGATCCAAAATAAACCCCTCCTCCTTTGGGCTGTGGGATTGGGTACTTTGTCCTGGGGATGGGAGTGACCGATACAGGAGGCCCTCCATGGGGCAGCTGGCCCTGAGGACTGGGTATGGTTCTGTCCACCTCTGATGGGAGAAGCCAATAGGCTTCTCAGTTGTCCCCATTCCCACTCAAAGCCAGAGAACAGTGTTTGTCTCAGGACAAAACCAGGTGGCCTGGCCACACCTGTCATCCCCACGTCATGTGGCCACAGAACCGACCAGGACATCCCCGGGCCAGTCCCCCAAGCGCTCAGGGTTCTGCGGGAAGTGGTTTTACACTGTCCAGCCACATCCCCGCCCTGCCTCGAGGAACAGAACTGGAGGAGGCAGGACCTCCTGGGCTCAACCAGAAGATGTGATGGAAGGGCTGGGGCTGGCTGGCGTGGGGCTTAGTTAGGACAAACCCTGCCTGGCAAAGTTGGCTCTGCTCCTTTAAGAGCCACAGCTTGGAATCTGGAGTCCAAAGTCCAGGCTGGCAGACCGCAAGGCCTTAGGTTTCAGTAAGTGACCTTTCTGTTGGCGCTAAATGAGGACCATCGGTGATGCCAGAGAGGGAGGAGGCAGGGGCCCGGGGCCTGCTGCTTCCAGGAAAAGGCAGGCAACTTGGCAGAAGCTTGTCTCGAAGCCGTATTGCTATTGTAAATCCTAATAAGATTACTGCAGCACTTGTTCTTAAAAGTTTCCCCAAGTCATTCCAGCGGAGCTGTGAATGGCAGCAGGATTGAGTCGTTTTCTTGTGGGTAGGAAGAGATCTTAGCTCATCATTCACCCAAGGGCTATGTGCACTGCAGATCCCAGCCTTCCTTCTGCCCAGGCCAGGCTAAGCAAGGCCCTATGCCCAAGTCCCCTGTGACTTCAGGGCAGCCACAGTTGATTCCTGTGCTCTCGGTGGACAAGTAGCCCACTTAGTGTTAAGAATTAATGCAGCTGGGCATGGTGGTGCACATCTGTACTCCCAGCACTTGAGAGGCTGAGGCAGGAGGATTGCAAGTTTGAGACCAGCCTGGGCTACATAGCAAATTCAAGGCCAGGAGGAAGGGGGTAGAGATGATAATGACAAAGATTTGAGTTTGGTTTCAGTTACTTAAGTATTAGTAAAAACCCTCAGGTATGAGCAGGCTTCTACAACTCCTCCTCCCACAGGCTGAGCCACCCTAGCTGTGTGGGCCATGCTGAAGCTACCTGGCCCTGTGCCAATCTGCTGGGAGTGAACATTAGTGTCAGTGTTTCCATTATAAAATGCCTTTTCCCCCTTCAGAATCTAAAACCCAACTGTTAAATTACCCTCCAAGCTGTGGACTGGCAGACATGGTGTTTTTCTCTCTGGATGCAGGGTGCACCCGGCTCATCTCCCCAGGACTCACACTGGGGAGACCGTGGGCAGACCTGGCAGCTCTGGGTCACGTGGTGAATGCAGGGCTGTGGGCTACAGCCTGGAGCTGCTCAGCCAGGGAACTATCACCCTCAGCAATAATTTGCTGGGGACAGAAAATCTTAGAAACCCGTGGTGTCAAGGCCTGGAAAAAATAACAAAATTGTTGTTGGCTAGGGGAAAAAATTCTACTGGAAAAGGCACCACTGACCAAGCTGTCAAAAATCCTGGACAGGACCCAGCACTGCACAAGGAGAGGGAGACAGGCGGCACCACTGACCCAGTGGCAGCTCACACCGAAACGCAAGGCAGCATGGTAGCCTGGTGCTACAAATCCTTAGTAACATTTTTTAATATACAAGAATCAAAAGTACAGCAGTTTTACAATGTAGGAAAATTTAATACATACTATATAAACAACATTATTTACATCAGAAATCACTAGGACAGTGGCATTTTTCACAAATATAAATTAATTACTGTTTAGTCAACAGGTTTAAAAGTCCACAATTTTACAATAAAGAAAACCACCTGTCCCCAGCAAGTGGGGCGCAGATGGACTAAAGCAGCCTGGACCCTTGGCATGGCTCTCCTCGCCACGCAGCCACCCCGGCCAGCGAGATCACTGTGCTGGGCCCGGGCCACCACTCCTGCTGACAAGTGGATTTGGTCTGTAGGACTTCAGTGTCATTATGTGAACTCCTAATGAACACCCTTGCACCACGAGGCCTGCACACGGGGCCAGAGCATCTGCAGGGCAGCATGAGGCGTGTTCAGGTGTCCCTCTGGAGGGCTACGGAATGACTAAACGGAGAGGAAAGCAGGCCAAGGGGCATCAGGCCGGGCTCTCCAAGGGCCCTGCAATCAGCCTGGGCTTCACCTTGCCCTTTCCTAGGGCTACTGTGCATCAGGTCCATCCTTGTTTATCTCGGCTTTTGGTGATGGTAACTCACTCCTTGCTCAACCTACTCTATTTCCACTAGCAACACAAGAGCTTAAAGCCAGGCTCCATGGAATACAGTCCTCAAACTCCTGGGCAGCTTCTCCCACTTATAAGTGAGAGAAATTCTACCTGTGCAAACTTCTGTTGTGATTTAAGCACACACTACTCATACTGATTTAAATCAATGAGGAAGTGCTTCCTTTCTACCAACCCACTCTTTAGATACACTTCAACACCTAACACAGATGTTTACTGGGGTATACTGTGATTTCACAATCAATGTTAACACTGATCTGGCTGACACTGTCTCCTGCTACATTGTATGGCACTAAAGTCCTGACTGTGAACAAAAGGAAGTTTCTCTTTCCTCATGATGAGACATCTTTGGGAATAACTTGCATTTCCTATCAACAACTGGAGAGAAAAACCTTGGTGAGTCAGTGTAGCACTCAGGGGACCAGCAAGCCAACCTAGCTTTGCTCTTTGGCTAGGGCAGGAAAAACACAGGGTTAGTGGCATTATCATCAGCAAGAAGCTCCACTTCTGGTTTCCTTTTCACTATGTAGCCAAGGAGGAGACTGAATTCCCCACCTTCTCCAAGCAGTCACTGGGCTCTGCTGCACGACCTGAATGTACAGGCCAGAGCCAGCAACCCCAAGTACAGTGAAAAGCTGAGAGGCGCTGGGTCTGCCCAGCCCGCAGCACAGGCTGCAGAGACCTGGGCTCCTATCTGGGAAGCCAAGTAGGGAGCAGTGGCCCAGCACCCCGCGTCTGTTCCACTGCCAACAGGTCTTGGTGGAGGCGCTAGTGGTGCTGCCCAAGACGAGGTCCACAGAGTCAGTTCAGTGGGTTTAACCCTGCACATGCCCAGGGGAAGGACTTTCATCAGCTCTGAGTCTGGACACTTAGAGGCACACTATTCCTTAAGTCAGTGCTTCTGTCTCCATCTACAAAGGCTTTGGATGCTTTAAGAATACTGGCAAGCTATACTGCAAATGATTTTTTAGAAGGCCCCAGTATCAGTACACTGAAAGGAGCCTGCTTCATGATGCGACCACCCAACCCCCAGTCCTGACTCAGTTCAACTTGAGCATGATTCTTACATCTATAAGTCAGCTACTCTGGCCTTGGATGCTTTCTGTCTTGGAAAACAATTAACATAGGTTTATACTTTCAGATTCTTACTCTAAAAGAAACTGAGTTAAACTGTAACGACCTCCAGCTAGCGGTGGAAGTTTGCTCATCACAGGTTAACTGATTTCTGTCTGACCACCCCATGAATGCCAGGAGACGCATGGTTCTGTTTAGTCCACTTCTGTGAGCTGTGCAAGAGAACTGAACTAAAATGCAGCTGAAGTTGTTGGCCTACTCCAATACTGAAAGGCGCCCAACTCTCACTTGCACTCCTCCCCCGCAAGAGGGACCTGGTCACTGCCTTCTGAGGGTCCCCACTCTGGCTGTGAGCAGCCGGCTGGCTGGCAAGTCTTCCTCTGCTTGCCCTCTCCTTCCTTTCTCACACAGGAGTCCTGTTCCCTGGCCACATTAGCCCTCCCTAGCCCACTCTAGACCTCTCAGCTCACTCCCCGATCAGTAAGACCCACGCCGACACCAATGCTGCCTAACACAGTACTCAGAAGTCAGCGAGGGGGCCTGACTCCCCCAGCACAGATGGAAAAAAGAGGCCCACCCAGGAGACCAACGCTTTGAAATGTACAAAGACAGCGAAGGAACTAGTGTTGGTAGGGAGGAAGCCAAACCCAAAGCCCAGCCCAGGCCCCACCCCATCCTGTAGGTTTTACCTGTGGGCCGAGCACCTCACTTCTCCCAGGAACACACTGGAGGGGTGCACCTGCTCCCCTTCAAGTCCTAGATGTGAGACCCGCCCTCGCCCCAGTCCCCCCTCCCCGTCAGCAGCATCCATTACATCATAGTGAACCAATCACACACTGTCCAGCGGGTCTCAGCAGCCTTCATGCACCAGTGCCTTCCCCTGACCACTGCACTGAGGTCCTGGGGACACTGAACCTGGCAACAAAACATTCATGACTCAGAGATCCCCGATCCCGTCACTGGAGAACAACCCATTGAAGCTGGTATGCAAAAGTCACCACTCCTCCTAGCACCCATCGAGGTGGGAGGCCTGAGCCAGGCTGGAGTTGGGTGGGGGCCAAAGTGCAGGAGTGGTGCCCAAAACAAAGCCGGCCACCAAAGGCCTCCCACTCCCTGAAGTGCTCTTTCAGCCGGTGAGGGCCGGCAGCAGCATGTCCAGAAGCTCCACCCCGGTCCCGAAACCGGCCACTAGCCCAAAGCGTCCGCGTGCTTGATGACTCCTGCTCTCCCCTGCCCAAATTGCCCTTTATGTTTTCCGAACATTCCAGTTATAATCTGGGTTGTTTTTCTGTTCTAGTGATCTCTCCAAAGGAGACCTGTGATCCAGGGGGGACTTGGAATCGTGAGGAGATTTCTGAGAAGGGGGTGAGCGAGGATCCGAGCCTGCGGCGTGCAGTGGGGGCAGCGGCTGTTTATATTCCCCCAATTTGTCTGTATGGAAAGAGCGGTAATGGTCTGAGGGTCCCTGGCCATGGTAGCCCATAGGGGGGCGGTGATCAGACATTCGTCGGAAATCCTGCTGGTGGTAATTTTGAGGCCTAAACTCATCGGATCGCCTCCGCTTGGAGTCATGATGGTGTCTGAAACAGAGATACAAGGATCAGCTGAACACCCAAAGCCAGATTTTCATCCACTTCCTTTTTTTTCATGTGGTGATGGCGATTAGACCCAGGGCCTCACACGTTAGGCAAGGGCTCTGCCACCCCCACCCCTCCCATCCACTTCTTCATCATCTACTTCCTCACATATTCAATGGACTAGCAATCAAAAAATAAATAAATGAAAAACAAAAATAGCCAGATGTGGTAGCACACTCCTATAATCCCAGCAGTCTGGAGGCTGAGGCAGGAGGACTGCTGTGAGTTCCAAGCCAGCCTGGGCTACATAGTGAGTTCAAGGCCAAAAAAATAGAAGTAACAGAGTCATTTTATACTTACTGGCAAAATACATCATACGAGCCCAGTGTGTTCTCTCTGTACGGTGGCCGCCCTCACGCTGTAGGGTGTACTTCTTTTCCTACTTTTACGTGGCCCAAACTTGCTCTGCAGAGCCTGTTTCTTTTCCTACCTTTAATAAAACTTTGCTACCATTTAAAAACAAAACTACATCCTATGGGGCTGGTGAGATGGCTCAGCGGCATAAGCGCCTGCCTGGCAAGCGCGAGGTCCTGAGGTCGACTCTCAGTACCCACAAAAAAAAAAAAAAATCCTATGAAATGACATGGTATTCATCAAATCTATCGCGATGCAAGTATACACATGAACAGTTACTGTTGACTTTGTAAACTCTTTGTCCCTCTCAGAAAATAAAACTAAAATTTTCATAGCCTTTAACCAAGTTCAGGAGGAAAAAAAACCCATAGAAGTTATTTTGTAAGTTAATAGTAACAGCAAAAACAACAATCAACAATAAAGATTAATAAAATTATTTTTAAATTGGCATTCAAAGAGAATTCAGATTTTTAGCTTAGACCCTATAAACTTCTTGCTATACCACTAAAATAGAATCTGTACAACTCAACAACAGAAGGATGAACAACCCAACTAAAAACAAAGGACTCGAACAGACATTGCTCAAAACCCCACACAAGGGTCAGTAAGCCTAGTGAAAGATGTGCAACCTCAGTAATCTGTGGAGAAATGCGAATCCAACCCATGACGTTACCCTCTCACCTCTTTAATAAACAGTGCTGGGAAAACTGGATATCCACGTGCGGAAGACTGAGTCTAGACCCACAAATCTCAAGATGCACTAAACTACCATCAAAATGGGTCAAAGATCTAAGTGGTAAAACAGAAACACTTAATCTGCTGGAAGATAAAGTTTTGCCAGCTATTCCTCAAATAGAGGACTAACATTAATAATATGTTTAAAAAAAAAAAATCAGACTCCCCAAAATAAAAGACTCAATCAAAAAATGGGCAACCAAAATGAATAGACTTCTCAGAAGAAGTACAAATGGCCAATAAATAAATGAAAAAATGCCCTCATTGCTGGCCATCAGAGAAATGCAAATTAAAACTAACACCCAGATACCATCTTACCCCAGAAATAATGGCTATCATCCAAAAAAAAAAAAATATATATATATATACGTATACATACATATATATATGTATACATATATATACATACATATACATACATATATATGTATACATATATATACATACATATATATGTATACATATATATACACACATATACATATATACATACATACATATACATATATACATATATACATATATATATATATATATATAAAAAATAACAAATCCTGCCGAAAATGAAGGGAAAAATGAACTCTTCTACACTGTTGGCAGGAATGAAAACTAATATAACCATTTATGGAAATCAGTGTGGAGATTCCTCAAAAAACTAAAACTATGGGCTAGTAAGATAGCTCAGTGGCATAAGCGCCTGCCTGGCAAGCGCGAGGTCCTGAGTTTGACCCCCGGTACCCACAAAAAAAAACCCTAAAACTAGAAATTTCATTTGACTTAGCTATCCTCCTTCTAGGGATCATCCCAAAAAAGAGTTAAAATCATCATATTACAGGGTTACACGCATACCCATGTTTATAGCAGCACAATTTATTATAGCTAGATCTTGGAAACAGCATATATGTCCATCAACAAATGGATAAAGAAAATTGTATTTCTCTTTTTAATGTGGGTACTGGGAGTCAATTTCAGTACCTCGCGCTTGCCAGCAGGCGCTTGTGCCACTGAGCAATATCACCAGCCCTTTTCTTCCTTTATGTGGGTACCGGGAGTCGAACTCAGGACCTCGCGCTTGCCAGGCAGGCACTTGTGCCACTGAGCCATATCACCGGCCCAGAAAATGGTATTTATACACAATGGAGTACTAACTCTGCCAATAAAGATGAATTTGAGGCATTCATAGGCAAATGGATACAACTTGAGAACATAATGTTAAGTGAAGTGACTCAGACATACAAGCTTAAATATTACAGTTTCTCATCTATGAGAAACACAAAATATATATATACAAATAAATAGCAAAATAGAAGAAAGATAAATAGGAAGTAGGGAGAAGTTCAAATACTTCCCCAAATTACCTATTCCAGTTGTTTCAAAATATTTTAATATATATACTAATTTGTTTCATTTATAGTACTAGTTTATCTTAGTTCATTGAAAAGAAAGTCTGTTATTATCTGTTTCTTCTTTGTAAAAATCTTTCAGGTCTACTTCTCGTATTCTGCATAACTACTTTGAATATAATGATACCTAGTATATTAACTATTGTTATTCTCTTATTATTTTGTTATGAAATTCTATTTTTTCATAAAATAAAAATTTTAAAAATGAAGAAACAAAATAAAAATAGCACCTACCTAGCAACTATCTAGAGACAATAATTCTTTTGTGGGAAAAAAACAAAACCCCAGGGCTAAAGTATCCCCTTGGAACTAAAAAATTAAGAAAAGCTACATTTTAAGGACAAAAAGGACCAAAAAAAAAAAAAAGATACCATTTCGCATACACTAGGATGGCTATATTTTAAAAATAATGCTAACAGGAAATAAGTGTTGGAGAAGATGTAGAAAAATTACAGCTTTTATACATTGCTGGTAGGAATATAAAATGATTCAACCACTGTGAAAAGAATTTGGTGGCTCCTAATATGTTAAAGAATTACAGGGGCCAGTGATATAGCTCAGCAGCATAAGCACCTGCCTGGCAAGTGCAAGGTCCTGAGTTCGATTCCCAGTAACCGCATTAAAAAAAAAAAAAGAATTACAATATGACTTAATAATTCTACTCCCAGGTATATACCCAAAAGAACTAGAAACAGATACCTGTACACCAATATTTATTGCAGCATTATTCACAACAGCCAAAACAGCTACCACCAAGTAAGTGGATAAATAATAGGTGGGGCTCTATATATCTGTGTGGATATACAACGGAGTATTCAGTCATAAAGTGGAATGAAGTAATAATACAGGGCTCAATGTGCATAAACCTTGAAAACATTAAGTGAAAGAAGCCAGACACAAAAGATCACATGTTATAGGATTCCTTCTATATGAAATGTCCAAACAGGCAAATCTACAGTGATAGAATACAGAGTGGTGGTTGCCAGGGACTGAGAAAGAAGAAACAATGAGAAATAATAGCTTCACAGTTATGGGGTTTTCCTTGAGGTGATAAAAGTGTGTGAAACTACACAGAAGGGGTGACCGCACAACACTATGGATGTGCCAATGATACTACATTTTTCACTTTCAAATGGTTCGTTTATGCTGTGTGAATTTCAGAGACAGAGAGTGAGAAATTGAGTGACTTCAGGTTCCAGTCAAGATGGAGTGATAGGGACCAGATTTACTCTCCTGCCTGAACAACCAGGACAAAAACAAAACAAAACAAAACAAAAGCAGACCTATGGTTTTTAAGACACATGGAAAGTAATGAGATGAGTCTTCTAATAGCCCCAATCACAACCCTCCAAGGCTGTGACCTAGTGAGGGAGAAAGGTGAGGAGAGCCACAGACTGCCAGGGCACCAAGGCAGGCAGAAGTGCAACAGCAGAGAGTTATGCACAGAGGGAGAAGACTGCAGATCTGCACAGGCCCCGTTCAAGTGCACAGCTGCCCAGCGCTCTGAGGGCCCATGTGAGGAAACTGCCCAAGGTCAGGGAGCAGAGGCACCAGTGTCTGTCCTCACCAGCCAGAACTAACTCCCAGATTCAAGAGACACTGGGCCCACTGCAGGGGTGGGCAGCAATTAATTAGCCCTCACCTGAGCACTGCACCAATTCTGCATAACAGCCTGTCAGCAAGACCTGGAAGAATCAATGCTTCCAAGTAACTGTGTCTTATAATAAAGCTTCAGAATATTTATAGAAAAACAAAAAAGCACTCCATAAGGTAAATTTTACCTGGCATCCAATCAAAACTACCAGGCATGAAAAGCACCACGGCAATAAGGCCTATGAGAAGATCAATCAGTCAAGTCCAACTCAAAATTATATAACCAATTAGCAGACAAGGACATTAAAACAGCTTTGATGACTATATTCCAGATTTTGGAAACTTACAGACATGGAAGATTTAAAAAAAAAAAAAAAAAAAGGACAGAAGAAGAAAGAAGGAAGGAGAAAGGAAGGAGGAGTAAGAAGAGAAGGACCCAAATACAACTTTTAGAACTTTTAGAGACAAAACTACCATCTTTGAAATGTAAAATAGCCTGGATGGTCCCACAAGGTTAAACAATAAAAATGAAAATATTAGTAAGCTTAAAGATGTAACAACAGAAACTACCCAAAATGAAACAGGAAACAATTTTGAATGAGCAGTGAGAAAACATCAAGCAAAATAAATGTAAGTACAACCAGAATCTTACTAGGGAGTCAGTAAGAATATATGAAGAATATTGAAAAATTTCTAAATTTTATGGATACGATAAACCTACAAATCCAAGCAGCTCAACAATTCCCAAGCACAAGAAACATGAGAAAAAAATATATATCATAAATAGGGATTAAAAAGGTGGCACTGCATAAGGAACAAATGGATTTTTTCCTTCCTTCTTTTGGTAGTCCTGGGGATTGAACACAGGGCTTCATGAATGCCAGGCAGGCACTCTACCACTGAGCCATGTCCCCAGTCCAAATGAGAGTTTTTTCATCAGAAATAATGCACACAAAGTATTGAAAGAAACTGTTAATCTAAAAATTTATACCCAGCAAAAACATCTTTCAAAGATGAAGGCACAGGGCCGGTGAGATGGCTCAGCGGCATAAGCACCTGCCTGGCAAGTGCGAGGTCCTGAGTTTGACTCCCAGTTCCCACATAAAAGAAAAAAAGGGGCTGGTGATATCACTCAGCAGCACAAGCGCCTGGCAAGCATGAGGTCCTGAGTTCAACTCCCAGTACCCACGTTAAAAAAAAAAAAAAAAAAAAAAAAGATGAAGGCACAATAAACTCCTTTTTAGACATAAACCCAAAGGTTAGAGAACTTATCACTAGCAGACCCATAGCAAAACAAAAGTCCTTCAAGAGAAAAAAAATGATACCAGACAGAAGCATAGATCAACACAAAGAAACCACCAAAGTCATTGTTCAGGCACAGAGTTCAACACAAAAGGCAGAGCAAGTGCCCACCGGAGTCAGATAGACAATACGGAAGGGCAGCAGTGATGGCTCCTAAGGAGACAGCTGATATGCAGCAGCTGCTACTCAGCGAATGCAGCCTGGGTTTCCCGATCTTCCAAATGATACCAGGACACTAACATGTATGTACACAATATTCCCACCTTAAATTCAAATGCAATCCAAAGAAAGCATGTCATCAGCCCAGAGAAAACCAAAACTACTAAGAGATTAAATACATAGCCAAGTCCTGCATTTAGGAAGACCAGGTAAAACCTTCCCATACTTGCTCCCTCTCACACTTCAAAACCATGGCTCACATACATACCACTGGTGGTGCTGCATAGCAGTAGAGAGGGCACGACTTCTAAAGGCTTTGACTCTTTGTCACGAGGCAGGCAGGGACCACAGGGTGGTACCCATCTCAGAATCGCTGCCACCTAATATGGCTGAGAGCTGAGTGCCGAACTTAACAATTTTTGTTGCTGGCTCCAATATTTTATGGCTACTGCTTGGTAGATTTCCTTAAAGGCAGGCAAAAACCTTTTCTTGCTCAGGTGAAATAAACCACAAATGACTTCCTATGACCCAAAGAATAAAACATAAAGCCTATAACCTGGCATTCATCCCATCTGCTTATCTTTTGGGTGACCTTCCTGGAGGCTCTTCCCTGGCCTGAGCCTGGGGTGCCTATTCCATTCCTCTCTGCCTACCTCTCAGGGCCCAAATCAAGAATCACTGGCCTCTCCTCTTCCTCAGCCCACAGCAAAACTCCCAATCCCAGGAGAATCTCAAAAATCCCCACTTTCAACCATCACTCCGCACACAGTGAGTGGCAGCTGGCTCTCATCGAGACTCCCTGAAGACATCTGGACAGCAGTCACATCTGATCAGAGGTGGAACCGTGACTGACACAGGCAAGACACCCAGTTAATTATCTGACAGACAAATATGCGTGCATGCCACCATCTTTCCCTCCTGTAGACAGTCAGCTCTTGGTGTCTCAGAACTCCGCACACCTGTCATAGTAGTCTCTATGGCCCCGGTGATCTCGGTCGCTGCTGTACTGATCGTATGGTCTCTTCCTGGATAGATTGTTGGGCCGATAGCTTCCAGAACGGTGGGCGTCCACATGTCGCCGGTCACCATAGTGGTGGTCCTTGTACCAGTGCTGTTCATACTGATGGTGCCGGTCACTGCCCCAGGGTGGATTATTGTTGCCAGCACCATAGTTGAACTTTCTTTCCCTCTGCCAGTCTCCTCGATCTGCAGGAAAAGAGTGATCTCGTGACTACGAGAAATGGCCGGGTTTGACTTTCAGTGAAGTCTGAACTGAAAGGCTGATACATGTTGAGGACAGTAAATTTCTTCCTTTTTGGCTTTGTTGCTGCTGGTTAACACACCATTAATGAACCCTAACATCCTCCCCTCCCCTCAACTTTTCAGGCAAAAGAATACTCGCCACCCCTGTCCTTTCTTAAAATCTTAAGAACTACTTTTCATTTTCTATACCTGTTTACCTCCCAACCTGTAGCAAATCCTTGAAAAATTTTACTCAAAAAACCAAACCCCAACAGTAGTTGGAAAAATACTACTACAGTTTTACGGTGGCATGACAATAATCCACTGACACATCCAGTTTATTTGCCCTGCTGATACTGTAAGTTGTTCCTGGTTTCTGAAAATCTCCCTCCACATTTACTAATTCTACTATTTCTTCCTAGACCACAACAAAAAAAATGGACCTCCTCCTCTTGTGGAAAAGTAATTCCTCTAACTCTCGATTTGGACAAACTAAAACCTATTTGACTTCTGTAGGCTACCTTTCCCCCTAAGAAAAACACTCACACTTACTAGACTCAGAAAAGGTGGTGAAGACACAGAAGCCCAGGGATGGAGGCTATGGTGAGTGAACTGCCGTCCCCAAAGTATTTGTCTACCAGACAAATGTGACTACTTAGAAACAGGCTGACAGAGGCAGTTAAGGACCAGGAGATGAGATTACCTTGGGTTTAGATGGGGCCCTAAATTCAGTAAGATAGCTTTTTAAAAGAAAGGCAGAGAGAGACACGAGACACAGAAGCAACCCATGTAAAGACACAGGTGCCGCAAGTCAAGGAAGGCCCAGCACTGCAGTAAGACATCAGAAAAGTAGTACAACAGACTCCCTCAGAGCCCCAGAAGGAACCTACTCTGCTGACACTTCCACTGCAGATGTCTAACCTAAAATAGGAAGTATTAAGTCACCCAATTCATGGAACTTTATTTTATGCAGCCCTAGGAAACTAACACTGGGAATTAATGAGAAGGAACTATGCAGAGTCATGGAAAATCCATCTTCTGCCTTCCTTTGTCAAGATCAAAACATGCCACCAAATCAATGTCGCTACTCATTTTGTTGGCCTCCTCTGCTGGCCTCCTAGCATTTTTCTACACAGCCAAGCTATGTCATCAAAGAACCCATGCTGTTCAGACACTAATCCATTAATATAATGTACTGTCAACCAGTGGCTTAAGTTTATTGTTGATCCCAGTGGATCAGACCAGAGGACCACAAAGCTTTTGACTTTTCACTTTAAAAAAACATTAACAAATAACAGAATGAGACTGCAACATGTAAGGATCATTTGAAGAGAGCTTCAAATCAAATGGGGAAAATTTCAGAGTGTCAGTGTCTGTGGTATATAGTATAGATGCCTACAACTCAAGCCAAGTCATTTATTTCCAGAATAAATCAAGCTGCTTTTTCTTTCTTCAACCCTCTTTGGGTAGGTCACGGGCTAGAACATACTGAGCTACTAGCACGTTCCCATCAGCTTGAACCATCAGTGGTACATGCATGACTGTCCCATCAGGCAGCCTGTGACACTGGTGGTAGAAGTGGTACAGTCACGAATGTCCCACACCAGTGGTTCAAACTGCCTTGCAGCAAGACATGTGAATTACACTCCCATCCTGAACAATGTTAAAGGGATAGGCAAGAAATCAAGGTTTAAATAAAAGAATGCTGTAAGCTAAATAGGAAGTTCTTTTGAAAGATTCAGAATACAAATAAGTAGCATCATACATCATACAATAACACAAAACCAGCCTAATATCAAAAGGTAAGTAGGGACGGTGAGATAGCTCAGTGGCATAAGCGCCTGCCTGGCAAGCGTGAGGTCCTGAGTTCGACTCCCAGTACCCACATACAAGAAAAGGGCCGGTGATATCGCTCAGTGGCACAGGCGCCTGCTGGCGCACAAGGTCCTGAGGTCAACCCCTGGTACACACACACACACAAAAAAAATCTTATTCTGTATTTTTCCCTTTCTTATTTTTATCTTTAAAAGTAATTCAAGCTCACTGTAAACTGTGAAGCAATAGGCAGTAAGTAAGTCACTAATTTCTTCAATTAATCACCCTCCATTACCATCCTAAGGTAATGGTTATTAAGAGTTAGCCATGAATGGTGGTGGAGGCCTGTAATCCCAGCACCTGGGAGGCTGAGGCAGGAGGATCATTCCAAGTTTGAGGCCAGCCTGGGCTACAAAGTGAGTTCAAGGCCAATCTGAATTGCATAGCGAAACCCTGTCTCAAAAAAAAAAAAAAAAAAAAAGTTTGATATATGTGTTTTCACATTTTTCGGATGCTCAAATATATTATTCAAATATAAACTATGGAAATTAGTTTGATGCTTCCACAAAAGCTAATCAGAATTATCATGTAAACCAGCGATTCCACTCCAGGGTATGTATCTAAAAGAAAGTACCCAGGGCTGAGGATGTGGTTCAGTGGTACAGCACTTGCCTAGCATGAATGAGGCCCTGGGCTCTATCTCCAGCACCACAAAACACACCACACACACCACACACACACACACACACACATGTACTCAAAATATTTTCACACAAATGTCTGCATTAATATTATTTACCAGTTAAAAGTTCAAACAACCCGAATGTCCATCAATGAATAAACAAAACATGGTATACCTATACAATGGAACATTATCCTGCCATAAAAAGAAACAGAGTACTGAAACATGCTACAATGTGGATGAACCTTAAAAGCATGCTAAGTGAAAGAAGAGAGTCACAGACGGTCACATATAGTTTATAGGAGATATTCAGAATAGGCTAATCCACAGAGATGGATACAGACTGGTAGCTGAGGGGTTGGAGGGATGGGAAGTGGGGAGAGACTGCTTAATGGTATGGGATTTACATTTGGGGTGATGGAGAAATTTTGCAACTAGATACTGGTGGCTGTGTGACACTTTGAATGTTCATTAGTAACACTGAATTATTCATTTGCAAATGGTGACACTTACGTGAATTTCACCTCAATGAACCTGAAAGTATACAAGTACACATATATATTGTTGCTACTGCTTATCTTTCCAACTTTAATTTTAAAAAAGCCAGCTTATTCTGTTACTCACAACTATATTTTCCTTTTCATAGGTCCCCAAAGAGCTTACTGCTGTCAAAGGCCTATGCAATTAGATATTTCAGGTTATTTTCTAGAAAGACTGTTAACAATTCCCACTCAAAAATATTCCTACTCTTAGCAACCAATATACATTTTTACTTTTTGCTGATCTGAATGGGGAAAAAAAAAATCTGTTAAAATTATTTGTGCTTTAATTAATACTTCCATAGTAACAAGGCTGGTCATTTTGGCAGTTTGAGCTCTCTCTTCTAACAGAATTCCCTACCAGTAAACTTTGTCCTTTCTTTTTTTTAACAATTTTCAAGCTGTACAGAATTTATTCTTTTCCTAATCAAATCTCCAGAACTTTAATTCTGCCTATTTATTTTAAGCATTGTTTCATAAAAATAATTTTTTTTATTTTTTAATGTGGGTACCGGGAGCCAACCTCAGGGCCTCACACTTGCGCCGCTGAGCGATATCACTGGCCCCCCCTTTCTTTCCTTTATGTGGGTTCCGGGAGTTGAACTCAGGACCTCGCGCTTGCCAGGCAGGCGCTTATGCCGCTGAGCTATCTCACTGGCCCCATAAAAAATTTTTTTTTAAAACTTTGACAAAAACTTTATATATATATGTATATATATATATATATATCACGTACAACATGTTTTCTTGTTTGTTTTTTGTTTTTTTTTTTTGTGGGTACCGGGGGTCGACCTCAGGACCTCGCACACCAGCAGGCGCCCGTGCCGCTGAGTGATATCACTGGCCCTTTTTTCGTATGTGGGATCCGGGAGTCGAACTTGGGCCCTCGCGCTTGCCAGGCAGGCGCTTATGCCACTGAGCCATCTCACCGGCCCCACAACATGTTTTGAAATGTGTATAATTATGGAATGGTTAAATTTTACCCAACATGCATTATTTCATATTCTTTGTGGTGAGGTCATTAACATCTCACGGTGGTTTTGCAAGATAATACACTGTTATTAAGTACAGTCACCACTTGTACAACTAATCTCTTGAATTTATTCTGCATATCTAACTGAAATTTTGTATTCTTTGACCATCATTTCCTCCAAATCCACTCCTGGCTCCTCAGCCCCTGGTAACCAGTGTTCTACCACTGATTCAACTTTTTAAGATTCTCTATCTAAGCAAAATCACATAATATCTGTCTTTCTGTGCCTTCTTTCTAGGACTGAACATGTCCTCTAGGTTCATCCACATTGTTACAAATGGCAGGATTTCTTTCTTTTTTGGGGGGGGGGGGCGGTTACCGGGAATTGAACTCAGGACCTCGTACTTGCCAGGCAGGCGATGCACCACTGAGCTATATCCCCAGCCCCGCCCCCTCCTTTTGTTGAGACAGGGTCTCACTACGAAGTTTAGGCTGGCCTTGCACTCACTATGTAGCCCAGGCTGGCCTCGATTCCACAGCGATCCTCCTGCCTCAGCCTCCTGAGTGCTGGGATTACAGGCGTGTACCACCACACCCAGCTAGGATTTCATTCTTGCTACACAGTATCCCATTGTGTACATGTGCCACATTTTCTTTATCTGCTCATTTGCTGGTGGACAGTTGGGTTGATTCCATATCTTAAACACTGAAAATAAACATGCTACAATAAACACAGGAATACAGAAATCTCTTCAATATATATGGTATGACAAACTACAGTGTGTTTAAATTTTTCAAAAGCTTATTACAGTAAAAGATACATTGCCATTAATCTCCCTCAAAAATATTTGTCTCTTTAGTTGCACTGTTATAGCTGCCTCGATGTCCTGAATTGAAACATTTATCTTTCACAATCATTTTGATTTTGGGGAAGAGCCACAAGTCACACAACGCCGAATCTGGTAAATAAGGTAGACGAAGACACGCCACATTATTTTTACAAACCTACCTTCCCATTGGATGGCACTCACCAGATGCATTCACCATATTTTTATCACAACTCATAAAGACTTGACAGAGAACTTCCAGAACTGCTTCAGAAAGTGACAACAATAGGATAAATGTATTCTTAGAGAGGGGCAGTATTTTGAAGAAGACTGATAGCAATGTGTCTTTTGCAGTAATAGATTTTTTTAAAAACATTCCCCATATTCTTTGATCATTCCTTGTATTAATTTCATTTCCTCTGGATATATACCCTGTAGTAAGATACGTGGGTCATATGGTGGTTCAAATTTTAGTTTTGTTAGCAACCTCCACACTCTTTTCTATAAGGCTATACCAATTTAAATTCCTATATACTGCAAGGGTTACCTTTTTTCCACATCCTTGCCAACTCTTGTTATCATTTTGATAATGGCCGTCCTAGCAGGTGTAAGGTGGTATCTCATTGTAGTTTTAATTTATATTTCCTTGAATAGCGATGTTGAGCATTTTTTGTATACTTCTTGGCCACTGGTATGCCTTCTGTTAAATCAAACTTCTGAAACTAAGAGGTATCTGAAGGAAAGGGTTACCTGAGCTGTACAGATGCTAGCCAAAAGGTCAAAGGGCCAGTCCTGGGACAAATTCTCTAAGCCACCAGCAGCATGGCCAGAGAGCAGCTGGAAAAGGTCACTGGACCTAAGGGGCTAGGATGTTTTAAAATAAAATTCTGGGGAGGAGAGAGATAATTTACATTGAGCCTACACTGGTTATACATAAGAGGGGCAGGACAACAGGAAGTGGGCAAAGTTCTAGGACAGGAGGTTAGTCCATAAAGAGAAGTTTTTGCTGCTTCTTGGTTGGTTGGTTGGTTCCAAAAACAGAATATGAACTGGCCTTGAACAGTAATCTTCAGCATACAAGGAAGAATAGGAGCAGCTATTTTACTTTTCTTTGTTGATAAGCTTGAAGCTGTGAGGTAAAATCACCTTTGCGCATCTCTTTCCTCCCTCCATCCTCTGCCTATAACTCAGAACATCCCAGAATTCTTCTCTTACCACCTTTTTTTGAGAAATGTCTATCCAGGTCTTTGCCCAATTTTTAATCAGGTCTTTTTCTTACTATTGAGTTCCTGATACACTTTGGATGTTAACCCTTTATCAGACCTATGGTTTTTATCTCCTCCCATTGCGTAGGTTGTCACTTCACTCTGTTCATTCTTCTTTCCTCATTTCTCTATTTGGTTATATTTTTGTCACCAACTTAACAAGGCTTCTTTATATTAGCATTTTTAACCATTTACCTATCACAGAATATACACCTTTTCCTACATCTACCATTTGTCTTTTATTTATGGTAGCTATGTTCTTCTTAAAGTTGCAGTGAGTCTTTTGGATCTTTATTTCATGCTTTATCTCACCAAGAAAGAGAGGACAATAAAGTCTTGGAGATGAATAAAGCACAAAGGTTCAGCTGTAGTCTTTGGAAAATGAAATGACTGGGTTTTTTGGGCACTTCTTTTAAAGCCCTGCTTAATGGCCTACCTGCATTACTAAAGTGTCTTTTGTTGGGGTGATTGTAGTTATCTCTTGGGTGTCCATGCATTTGTGGGCCATGGGAAGCAGGCAAATGAGGCTTCTGAGGGTGAAGGCTGTGTGAGGTATGGGACTGAGATATCAGAGAATCCCGACTTGAACTTGAGGCCTCTGGTCGAAATGGTTTCTTACCACCAATCATGTCATCTTTCTTCTTTTGCTCCTGTAAAGGAAAACCAAAAAAGCTCAAGATCCCACCCTTAATTCACAAGTATAGAATAAAGACCCTCGCCTCTAAACATTTCCCTCTCATTCTTGACTTTTGACCAGAGCTTTACTACATTCTTAAAATATGCTGGTCACTTCCAACAAGCCCTTAAGACTAACAGCAATCCATTAGGTGAGTTTAACCTGTCAGGTCCCAGGAGGAAAATCAACGTCCACTGGCAAGTTCTGGTGAGAACACAGGAAGGACTGGCAAGGACCCTGCACATGGCATTGAACAAGTGACCAGGGTGTCAGCACTTTCTCAGGACCATCTTGGACCTTGCAAAACCAGGACTGGCGACTTTCCCAGACTGCCTAGAACAATCCCCGACTGCCTAGTGAGAACCAGTTCCTACACCAAAGTCATCATGCCAAAGAGCAAAAGGTTGGAATAACTTTACTCTTTCACCACACAAGTAAAATGTTCAATACGAAAAATGAAAAAACATCTTGCCTAGCAAGCAGAAGGTCCTGAGTTTGATTCCCGGTACAAAAAAAAAGAAAAAACAGAAATGCAAAGTCTCCTAAAACCTAATCACTAAGGAAATGACTGTTTATAATTAGGTTCCTATCTTTCTAAGCTTTTTTGTATGTTTATACCAATTATAATTAAAAAATATTACTTGGTATTCTGTCTTTTTTCACTTAATATTTGCAAAAATCGTCCCATATAAACAGTTATTTCTACAATATTACATTTAATGCTTAAATAGTACTCCCATATGGGTATATCACAATCTAACCTATTTCTTATTGTGAGCCTTCCAAGTGATTTCTATTGTAAGTATTTCTATTATAAGTATTTCTATCATAAGTATTTTCTATTATAAGTGATTTCTATTATAAGTATGTTTAAATCCCTAACTATCCTGTTAAACTAAACTGTTAAAACCAGAATTATATGTTCTTCTCTTTTGAATTATCTCTAAAACTATCCTCCAAAAATATGATGACAATTTATATCTCTACTAGTAGGATATCACTATTTTTAAATGATACTAACATCTGATAATTAATGAAGCTCTTTACTATTATGCCCCCAAATTCAGGCCTTTATCCAAACTTTCACTCCTGTCTAAGGGTCTTTCCCAACCATTTTGTTCCCTTTTCTGGCCTCTCCTGATTTCTTTCACAGACTTCTATAATGTATAAATTTTGTACTAACTGTAATAGTAGTACATTATTCCTGTGTGATACTGCTATATCTTAATCTTTTGTGTAAAATTTAACTGTAAACTACTTGAGGGTATTGCTTCCTAGGCCAGCACAGTACTGGGCACAGCCTAAATTCACACAATAAATATATCTGAGTGCTCATCCCATCCCTGGCACCACTGCAGGCAATGAGGCCACAGCAGTGGATGAAAGACAGAGAATCTCTGCCTTCATGAAGCTGACAACATCAGTGTTCTTGGACTGGCCCTAAATGGCTGCTTTGCGTGGGGTCCACACAGCAAGTCAGCAGATCTGCACACAGGCGTGCTGCATAAGGAACACTGGCTCTGCAGCAAGTCACTTCGGCACCCATCCCATACTCCAAAGAAGGAGTGGCAGCTCTGGGCTCTGGGTACCTTCTCATGTTTGCTCCTTTTGGAAGCAGCTGGGACCCCTGTAAATACAAATGTTGGGAGGACACCAAGTACACAGTCCACAAAAGGACAGGAGAAGTATTTTCTGCCCACAATCTTGTTACCTATTAGGATGCATCTTTTCAAGCTACCATAAGCCATGTGCACATGGAGGAGGCCTGGTGAATAAATGAACCCAGGATATAAGAACACAAGGTCATAAATCTTTCTTGAAATTTTAAAACACTGGTTCTAATGCATTGCTAATTTTACCCAATAAGCAGTAGTCTTGCCATTTGAGTACTGGCAGACTATGTTGAGAGACTGTGCAGTTAAAGCAGTGCAAGAGCACACTACAGAAGGTAAGATGGGCTGCAGGCCACACACTCTGCTCTGGGGATAGCTTTCACTACCCCACTTGGACCTGCTCCTCCATCTGTAAAGCAATCAGCAACAACCCACCCTATGACCATCCCTACTCCCGGAAAACCAATAAGTAGCATTAAATCTGTATTTTACCTCCTCTTCTTGAGATCTTTTCTTATGAGCCATCTTGTATAACTTATGTAGTTTTCGAGCATCAAATTCTGTAAACTTAGAAACAAAAATCCATAGGTTTCTAAAAAAAACAAAACAGTCCTGGTAAATTAGAGAATTAACACAGTAATTTTTAAATTCACTTTATGCATGCCAAACAATTAGATTTGTCTGTGGAATACACTCCAAGGGTAGAAACTGAAGTTATGGAAACATTCTCAAGTTTCTGCATCAATAATGTACCTTTTATGCATCTAACAAAAGAATTTGATCAAGAGATCTTGAGACAAGGGTTCTGTCAATAGTTAAACCCCCCTAATTATATCAATGGCACGCACTGCTGGAGTCCTGTGAGTTTTCCTCCACTGTCCCCACTTTCTGGAGTCGCTCACATGACCCATCTTCACCACTGTCTCCTAGGCTGGGACCTCCACTTAGCTGGTCACTTCTGTGTTGCCGCCCTTCTTTCTTCCCCGTTATCACCACCAAGGCCTGGACTTCTCTCTTAAAACACTCAGTTGCTCCTTCTAACGCCATCATGTTCTCCCTAATGGCATCACTGCACGGCAGGAAAGGTGCAGAGTTAAAAGGTGTTCAGAAAGAGGCACGTGGGGATATAGTGAGTGGGAGAGTCTCACACCACACAAAGCTTCTCAGTGGTTAGTGTCTCTACCCCACGCCCTTGATAGAACACCTGTACAGGTTCCCTAACTATAAACTACTGTGTCAGGTGGAAAGCCATTTACTTTGCTAAGGCCTCCTATAAAGACAGTCTTTTGAACAAATTGCCTTTAAGCCCTAAACACCTCTCAATCTCGCAGTCCATCCATCCGTCCATCTGTCTGTCCGCCCCTCCCTCCCTTCTTTCCTCTCTTCCTTGGGGAGGGGGGTTGGAGGTTTTTATTTTTTTAAAAGAAACAGGGTCTTAGCATGTAAGTTACACCAGCCTTGAACTCACTCTATAGCCTAGGCTGTCCTCTAACTTTCAAACTCTCCTGTCTCAGTCTTCTGGTGCTGTGACTACAGGCATATGCCAATACATCCAGCTCCTCGCTGTCCTACTTTCAAGCCTTTGTTGAAGCCTGAGAACCCTGCTGATGCAAGCAGTTCCACCAGCTCGTCTATGAACAGCTCAAGTGCACCTGCCCGCCTCTCAGAAGACCTCCCTCCCTGACTACCCTTCTGCAGCCATCTTCTTCTTGGAACTTCTGTATCTGATCTTATATTTATCACATTATGATGGCCAGTCTCCCAGAAGTCTTACCTTATACTATTTTTGACTCTTAAGGACTTTCTTATGAACTACTGCTAGCCAAGATCAAATATCACAGCCAAAGCCAAGTATCACAGTGCCTGGGGTAGATCCCAGGCAGGTCACACGGGCAGATCCAAGTGCACATTAGGAAGCCTGGTTTCATGAATCTATGCACTAGGATGATATTTTGCTATCTTCTATTCAGGTAAAGGAAGCAGTTGTTAACAGTGTTAAGAAGAAAAGAAAGAAGAGTTGAAAAACTATGGGTGTGGACACATACTAAAGACGGCTTCATGAAAGAAGCCTCATGACAAATGTAGAGAACTTTTCTTAAATCCACTTTTCATTTAAAAAACCAGACTTCCGGAAAAAGATGGCGGATCTGTAAGAAGCAGGCAGTGAACTTCTCCAAAAGTCACCGTCGGGACACTGGAATATAGTGACTGGAGGAGGACAAGAAAGAGGGAAGTGGCTCCCACGGACCCAGGAAAGATCTGAAGTGCAGTTCCGGGCCCACGGAAAAAGTGAAGAGAGAAACCCCAACGAAGAAGAAGGAAGTGGCCACCACGCCTTTTCCCTGTGTCGGGAATCCCGACGCAACAGAAGTGGTTCAAATCTGCAGACATGCTGTGACTGCCGGCGCCCCTGGCGACCTCTGCAGAGGAATGCGAGAAGCAGCGGTGCAGAGAAGCAGTGGCAGTGAAGGACACACTGACTGGCGTTGAGTGCTGACGCCCAGCTGTCCCGCGCGAGAGAGCGACTAGCCAGGTGCCACTGTGGCGGGGGGCTTGAAGCTGAACTTGAAACTCAGGGTGGCTGCCACTCCATCCACGGCTACAGAGGGGACCTCTGCAGAGGAACGCGAGACGCCGCGGAACAGAGAAGCAGCAGCCGTGAAGGACACACTGACTGGCAGTGAGTGCTGACACCCAGCCGTCAGGCACACAAGAGAGCGACTAGCTGGGCGCCATTGGTGGGGGGGCAGCAGCTGAGCTCAGAACTCAAGGCGGCTGCCACTCCATCCACAGCTCTAGTGGGAACCTCCACGGAGCAACGCGAGACACCACGGTACAGTGAAGCACCAGCCGAGAAGGACACACTGACTGGCGCTTTTCTTCCTGGTATTCCAAGACTGAGATTGTCTAAGTATCACAAAAAATACTGTGGCACAGTACTAAAGAACCAAGGACTGGGCCAAACAGGCAGCAACTTCTTATCTCCAACAAATTAAAGAGGTAGGATACTGCAGCAGGCTCAAAATCCAAAAATAAGCTACACCTGGAAGATACCTCAGAGAAGTAGCCATCTCCTAAGAGTTTGAAATACTAGCAATAAAGCAACCTACCATAGGCAATTTACAAACAGCACCCCAGGAATTAACCTAAAGAAAGAAAAGAAAATGAGACGACACTTAAACAAGATGCAACCCCACACATCCAGTTCACCAAAGGCAAACCCAGGGGGCAGTGAGGTGGGACAAACTGAAAGCCACCCACCTGACATCTCTGAAGTGGTAACAACAAAGCAGTTGAATGAGGCTCTGGAAAAAATCAAATCAGAAATAATGTCTCAGATAACTGCAGAGATAATGTCCACAATGAAGACCATGCTTAAGGACGCTAGAGCAGACACAGACAAAAAAATAGACGAGCTTAAGAAAATGATGGAAGGCATGAATGCTCAGCATAGGAAAGAAATGGACTCCATAAAGCAGATTCAAGCAGATATCCAGGAGAACAAAAATTCCACTGAAAGTATTTGTAGCAGATTAAGCCAATGTGAGGACAGGATCTCAGATATAGAAGACAGGCTTGCGATTAGTGATCATGAAAAGAAAGAATTCTTAAAAATAGCAAGGGACAATGAAAAATCAATCCAGCACCTGATAGATGATGCAAAGAATAACTTAAGATTGATTAGAGTCAATGAAAAAGCAGGAGATAGCATAAATGACATTAGAACACTGTTCACAGACATTATAACAGAATATTTCCCTGGTAGAGAAAAAGAATTTGACGTTCAGATAAGTGAGGCTTATAGAACTCCAGTAAGCCATGATAAAAAAAAAATCTTCAGCCAGGCATATCATAGTCAAGTTTCCAGAAATTCAACATAAGAGTAGAATCTTAAAAGCTGTTAGAGAAAAGAAACAAATCACCTATAAAGGAAAGCCCATCAGAATCACAGCAGACTTTTCAGCACAAACCCTAAACTCAAGAAGAGATTGGAATGATGTATTTCAAGTTCTAAAGGAAAATAACCTTCTATCTTTCAAAACTGACGGAGAAATAAAATACTTCCATAACAAAGAACATCTGAGAAAATTTATAACCACCAAACCAGCACTCCAAAATGTTCTGAAGGACATTCTAGAAAGGGATAACAAGGACTACAACTCCAGAAACCCCAACAGAAGGAATCCACCAGGCAGAGCAAATAATTAAAGAGGGGGAGGAAAAAAATAAAAATAAAGAGAGGGGGAGCCAACAACAAGAAAATAACATGACAAGGATAAGTCAATACATATCAGTTTTAACCATCAATGTTAATGGTCTCAATTCACCAATCAAAAGGCACAGACTGCCAAATTGGATCAAGAAGCAAGATCCAACAACATGCTGTATACAAGAAACACATTTAATTCAAAAAGAAATTCATAGACTGAAAGTCAAAGGATGGAAAACAATACTCCATGCGACAGGAACCCAGAAGAAAGCCGGGGTAGCTATTCCTTTTGCAGACAAAGTCAATTTCAAGCCAAGAATGATTCAGAGAGATAAAGAAGGTCACTACATCCTTGCAAAGGGAACAATCCAAGAGGAAGAGATAACAATCATAAATATATATGCAACAAATACCAGTGCACCAAACTACATAAAACAAATATTAATGGACATGAAAAATCAAATAAGCACTAATACAATTTTATTGGGGGATCTCAATACCCCACTGTCACAAAAAGATCAACTAGACAAAAAATCAACAATGAAATATTAGAACTGAACCAAACCTTGGAACAAATGGACTTAGTAGACGTCTACAGAGTGTTCCACCCCACGACATCAGAATACACATACTTCTCAGCTGCACATGGGACGTTCTCCAAAACAGACCACATACTAGCTCATAGAACCTGCTTAAGTAAATGCAAAGGAACTGAAATTATCCCATGTATATTATCAGACCACAGTGCAATGAAATTGGAAATCAATGGCAAAAGAAACCACAAGAACTTCCTAAACACATGGAAATTAAATAGCACCCTACTGAACAACCAATGGGTCACAGAAGAAATTAAAGAAGAAATTAGACAGTTTCTGCAACTGAATGATAATGACAGTACAACATACCGGAACTTATGGGATACAATGAAAGCAGTCCTAAGAGGGAAATTTATAGCATTAAATACCTATATCAAGAAAACAGAGCAAGCACAAATAACCTAATGGTGAACCTCAAACTTCCAGAAAAAGAAGAGCAGGCTAAGCCAAAAGCTCGTACAAGGGAGGAAATTATAAAGATCAGAGCAGAAATTAATGTATTGGAGACTAAAAAAAAATACAAAGAATCAATGAATCAAAGAGTTGGTTCTTTGAAAGATTAAATAAAATCAACAAACCCTTATCCAACCTTATTTAAAAAAGGAAAGAAAGTACTCAAATCCACACAATTAAGAATGAAAAGGGTGATATCACGACGGACCCTGCAGAAATCCAGAAGATCATCTATACCTACTTTGAAAACTTGTATTCTAATAAGATGGAAAATGCAGAAGAAATGGACAGATTCCTAGATACATATGAATTTCCAAACCTCAACCAAGAGGATATAAAAATCCTAAATAAACCAATAACAATCAATGAAATAGAAGATGTAATTAAAAACCTCCCAACAAAGAAAAGCCCACGCCCTGATAGATTCACAGCTGAATTCTACAAGAAATTTAGAGAAGACCTAACACCACTACTTCTCAAACTCTTTAATGAAATTGAAAGGGAAGCAATACTCCCAAATTCATTCCTGGAAGCAAGCATTAACCTGATACCAAAACCAGAGAAGGACCCAACTAAGAAAGAGAACTACAGACCAATCTCCCTAATGAACATAGATGCAAAAATCCTGAATAAGATACTGGCAAACAGAATGCAGCAAATCATCAAGAAGATTATACACCATGACCAAGTTGGATTCATCCCAGGGATGCAGGGATGGTTCAACATACGTAAATCAATAAATGTAATACACCATATTAACAGAACCAAGGACAAAAATCATATGATTATCTCAATAGATGCAGAAAAAGCTTTTGACAAAGTCTAGCACCCATTCATGATAAAAACCCTACAGAAAATTGGAATAGATGGTCTTTATCTCAATCTGATAAAAGCTATCTATGACAAACCAACAGCCAATATCATACTAAATGGACAAAAACTGAAAGCCTTCTCTCTAAAATCAGGAACAAGACAAGGAAGTCCACTGTCCCCACTTTTATTCAACATAGTCCTAGAAACTTTAGCCAGAGCAATTAGATAAGAGAAAGAAATAAAAGGAATAATGATTAGAAAGGAAGTTAAATTATCATTATTTGCAGACGACATGATATTCTACGTAGAAGACCCCAAAAACTCCACTAAAAAATTACTAGATTTAATAAGCAAATTCAGTAGTGTAGCTGGATACAAACTCAACACTCAAAAATCAATAGCCTTCCTGTACACCAATAACAAACTCACTGAGAGAGAAATTAGGGAAACAACACCTTTCACAACATCCAAAAAAATGAAATACCTAGGAATCAATCTCACAAAGGAAGTAAAAGACCTCTACACTGAAAACTACAGTACTCTGAAAAAGGAGATTGAAGAGGATATCAGAAAATGGAAAGATATCCCTTACTCTTGGGTCGGAAGAACCAACACAGTGAAAATGGCCATACTTCCAAAATTGTTATACAGATTTAATGCAATTCTGATCAAAATTCCAACAACATATCTCACAGAATTAGAGAAAACAATCCTAAAATTCATCTGGAACTAGAAGAGACCTAGAATAGCAAAGGCAATTCTGGGCAACAAAAGCAAGGCAGGGGACATCACAATCCCTGATTTGAAAGTATACTATAGGGCCAGTGAGATGGCTCAGCGGCCTACGCGCCTGCCTGGCAAGCGCGAGGGCCCGAATTCGACTCCCAGAGCCCACATACGAAAAAAGGGGCCGGTGATATTGCTCAGCGGCACGGGCGCCTGTTGGCACGCCTGTTGGTCCTGAGGTCGACCCCTGGTACCCACAAAAAAAGAAAAAAAAAAAGAAAGAAAGTATACTATAAAGCTGCTGTGATAAAAACAGCGTGGTAGTGGCAAAAAAACAGACCCGAAGATCAATGGAACAGATTAGAAGATACAGAAACAACTCCAGACATACTAAGCCACCTTATCTTTGACAAAGGTGCCAAACACATTCACTGGAAGAAAGATAGCCTCTTTAATAAATGGTGCTGGAAAAATAGGCTCTACACATGCCGAAGATTAAAATTAGACCCATATCTTTCACTGTGCACTAAACTAAATTCAAAATGGATCAAAGAACTAAATATTAAAACAGAAACATTAAATCTCCTGGAAAACAGAATAGGTAAAACTCTTGAAGACACTGGTGTAGGCAAAGACTTTATGAATAAAACCCCAATGGCACAGGAACTATCACAAAGAATCAACAACTGGGATCTCATCTTATTAAAAAGCTTTTGCACAGCAAGAGAAACCACCAACAGAGTGAAGAGACAACCCACAACGTGGGAAAAAATGTTTGCCAGCTGTTCCTCAGACAAAGGATTACTATCAAGAACATATAAAGAACTCAAAAAAATCAGACCTTTGAAATTTAAAGACCCAGTTCAAAAATGGGCATCTGAGATGAATAAACACTTCTCAGATGAAGAAATACAAATGGCAAATATATGAAAAAATGTTCAACATCACTGGTCATTCGAGAGATGCAAATGAAAACAACACTGAGATTCCATCTCACCCCAGAAAGAATGGCTACTATCAAGAAGTCAACTAATAACAAATGCTGGAGGGGCTGTGGGGAAAAAGGAACCCTTCTCCACTGTTGGTGGGAGTGTCGACTGGTACAGCCACTGTGGAAATCAGTGTGGAGATTCCTCAAAAACTAGGACTGGAGGTCCCATTTGACCCAGCTATTCCCCTTCTGGGTATCTTCCCAGAAGAATTAAAAACATTGTACCACAGCGATATATGTGCACCAATGTTTATAGCAACACAATTTGTAATAGCTAGATCGTGGAAACAACCCAAATGCCCATTAACCAAGGAATGGATAAAAAAGATGTGGTATTTTTATACAATGGAGTACTACTCAGCCATAAAGAAAGATAAACTGGAAATTTTTATAGGTAAATGGATGCAACTCGAGAAAATACCCACAAGCGAAATAAACCGGACGCACATTTGTAAACATCGTATTGTCTCCCTAGTATGAAAATGCAATTTCTCTGTGACTACTCCATTCCTTAGTCTTCTATTTTTACCTAGCTTTTACATGGCTTAATCTTATACTGAGTAATGTTTTTCTCCAAAAGGTATTTGTACATTCTCTAATGCTTGAGTTTGTTAATACATGAGAATGTTTACTTGTTGTCTTAAAAAATAAATAAATAAAAAACAAAAAACAAACAAAAAAAACCCAATCTGGGTGTGGTGGTGCACGCCTGTAATCCCAGCCCTTGGGAGGCTGGGGCAATAGGATCTTGAGATCAAGGCCAGCCTATGCTACACACTGAGACCACGATTTAAATAAATAAATATCCACTGGTACTGGATGAAGAAAGGTAATTACACTGAACATAAAGTGCACAGGTTCAAAGTAGTTGAGGTTTACGGAAAGAGACTTAATGTTACAACTGTCTTTTAGAAATACCAGTCATGTCTTCTCAAAATATCAAGTGAGTTTGAGCATCCCCAATCTGAAAATCTTGAGCCATCTGAGTGCTGACTTGACAGCAAAGTGGAAAATTCCACACCTGACCTCATGTGATGGGGTCACTGTCAAAATACAGATGCAGCAGAAGTGCAGCGTAAGTCTTCAGGCTGTGTATGTAACACAGGTATGAAATATAAATGAATTCTCTGTTCAGACTTGGATCCCATCCCCAAAGATGTGTCATTAAATAGGTATAAATATTCTAAAATCTGAAACAACTATGCCTTACAAACTAAACTATATTGATCCAATTGTCAACCAGAGTTTTTTAACCATTAAGGAAGAAGGTAAGAATGGGGAACTGATAGTTCTTTGTGGTTTTAACCTTTGTTTTCCCTTATGTATTGATACAGAACCAACCACTTAGTTGTAGTAGATGTAATAACATCTGAACATCAACCTGAAGTGGGCAAGTAGTTACACTAGATCATTTCTCTCCCTTACAGCTTTAAAGAAGAAGAGTCTTCTAGGAAAAGGCCACAAATCCAGCACCACTGTCTTTTTCTTATGAATGTCATTAATGACATCATCCTGCCCCTTCAAAAGGCTGCTCTCAGTGGAATGGCCTATTTCATGAAAAGAAAGTTGAAACCTGCAGGTATGCTGATAAGAGATGAATTCTGTTAGGAAAAAGATTTTCACCAGGTAGTTCTGCCACCTCCTATTAAACAAAACCCACCCGAACACTGTCAAATCAAACTGGACAGACGGGAAGCCAAGGTCAGTTACCTCCTCCACAGTTTGATGTGTTCCTGGTCTGAGTAGGCTTTAAGGCACTCGGCTATCCGGTCTCCAATTTTGAGCAGGCAGCTCCGTGTGTGTTCAAGTTGTTCTTGTACGTTAAGTCCCTTGTCAGGTTTGTCCAGCTGTTTTAGTGCCTTTTTCACGGGCCTCATCCTCTCCTTACACTGGAACAGACCAACAGAACACAGACATAAGCCCCCTGCACGAAAGAAGCCCTCTCCTGTGTATAGATGCCCTAATCACCCACGCTCAGAGAAAACACAGCCACCCCCTGTGCCACATGATCACTAGAGTGAGGCGCAGGTAACGCCTGTGGAATGGAACAAGAACAATATTAGCCTCACAAAACTGATGTGCAGGGGCTGGTGAGATAGCTCAGCAGCATAAGCGCCTGCCTGGCAAGCGCGAGGTCCTGAGTTCGACTCCTGAAACCCAAATACGAGAAAAGGGCCGATGACATCACTCAGCGGCACAGGCGCCTGCTGGCACGCGAGGCCCTGAGTTCGACCCCCAGTACCCACCAAAAAAAAAAAAAAAAACTGACATGCAAATACCAGCGTCATCACTTGGAGTTACATGGTGACCCCTCAGATTCTTACCTGCTATTTCCTCATCTGCATGAGAGGCACAGTAATGCCTCACAGTGCAGTTATGAAGATCAAATGGGAAATAATATTACAGGCCTAACCTGAAACCTCCTGCCATGAACTAGCTAAACACTGTATGCAGGGTGAAACACTAACAAATCCTTTAGGCCTGAAAGACAGTAAAGAAAGGGCTTGCAGGGCCGGTGAGATGGCTCAGCGGCGTAAGCGCCTGCCTTGCAAGCGCGAAGGCCCGAGTTCGACTCCCGGAACCCACATACGAAAAAGGGGCCGGTGATATCGCTCAGCGGCACGGGCGCCTGTTGGCGCGCGAGGTCCTGAGGTCGACCCCCCGGTACCCACAAAAAAAAAAAAAAAAAAAGAAAGGGCTTGCAGATAAAAGATGGTAAACTAGGGCCGGTGAGATGGCTCAGCAGCGTAAGCGCCTGCCTTGCAAGCGCGAGGGCCCGAGTTCGACTCCCGGATCCCACATACGAAAAAGGGGCCGGTGATATCGCTCAGCGGCACGGGCGCCTGTTGGCGCGCGAGGTCCTGAGGTCGTCCCCCCGGTACCCACAAAAAAAAAAAAAAAAAAAAAAAAAAAAAAAAAGATGGTAAACTGAACATAAGAATCCTTTTCTTTCTCTTCCCAACCCCACTAAAACAAGCTGAGTAAAGAAACTGTCTTCAAAAGGTAAGCCCATGGGTCGGTGAGATGGCTCAGCGGCATGGGCGCCTGCTGGCGCACGAGGTCCTGAGGTCGACCTCCGGTACCCACAAAAAAAAAAAAAAAAAAAAAAGGTAAGCCCATAAAGAAAATAATAGCAACAAAGTACCTGGCAACCTGGGAAATAACTTAATAGACCTGAGAAAATTAACTCCTAAGCCAGCAGCACAGTCCAGTACAGAGCCAACCTGATCTATGCTATAAAACTCCCCCAAAGGCCAGATGTTTCTGGAAGTATGGATCAGGGTTACCATAGAGACTGGTTTAAATACTGCTTAAGAAATAACAGATACCTAGATTCATAACTGACATGGGCCACCTATAACTGCACCAGCAACAGATATGAAGGCTTATTCTCTAGAGAGGACAACAAGGGCTCTGAGCTGGCTGGGTAGCATGGGTGAAGGGCAAGGACACTAAGATGAAGGGAGGATTATATGAACAAATGAGTACTGCATGAATCACCACCCAGTATTCTGACTTAGATTCCAGAACCAAGCAAGCCAGGCCTTCACTCTCTAGTTAGCAGATCAAGACAAACTTCATAAAATTTGACAACCCCAGAGGATGAACCAAAAATGTTGACTCTGGTTCACTGGACATTTTCCCATGAAGCTCCTCAGCCAGATTCCCCCTATAGTGAAAGCACTCAAAGCCCCATCCACAAGCTTAGTGCTTCCAAATGCTTAGATACGAGGAGACAACCGAGGATTACCAAAGCCATGTGAGAAAGTGTCCAACATGAATGACAGAAAACAAAGAGAAGCATAAAAAATTATCGAGAGAACTAGAGAGGGGGAAAGATCTTGGAAACAAAACATGTTGGAAGAAATGAAAAATTCAGAAGGGGAGATAAAAGTTGAGGGAATCTACCAGAAAGTAAAAAGCAGAAACAAAGTTTAAAAAGACAAAATTAGAGACCAATACCCAGAGTCTAACACCCCAAAACAAGGAATCCCATAAGGATAAAAACTGAGGACTTAGAAAAGACGTAATTATCACAAAATGATTCAAGAAAATTTCTCAGAATTGTAGGATACTCAGCCACTGAGTATCTAACACAATCATCTAGCATACATGATCATGAAGTTTCATGACAATGAAAACCCTACAAATATCTATCATTTTGTGGTAACTCCCAAAGCTACACACTTATGATCTGTGCATTTTTCAGTGTTAAATTTCAAGTATAAAAAGGGATTCAAAATAAAGACACTCCACAAACTGGAAGATACTTGTAAATGATTGTAATAAATGGGTGTATAAGGGATTCCTACAGAAAAGATTTTTTAAGAAAAGATAAATTGCCAGGCATGATGCCACATGCCTGTAATCCCAGCACTCGGGAGGCTGAAGCAGGATAATCACCGTGAGTTTGAGGCCAGCCTGGGCTACATAGTGAGTTCAAGAACAGCCTGAACTACATAGAGAGACCCTGTCTCAAAAAAAAAAAAAGATAAATTACCCAAAGCAGGCTAAGCATATAAAGAGGCAAGTCACTGGAAACATGAATGTCCAATAAATAAGAAAATAAATGTTCAACTACACCACCAATCAATATTTCACAGCCTTGGGCTGGTGAGATGGCTCAGCGGCATAAGTGCCTGCCTGGCAAGCGCGAGGGCCCGAGTTCAACTCCCGGAACCCACATACGAAAAAGGGGCCGGTGATATCGCTCAGCAGCACGGGCACCTGCTGGCGCGCAAGGTCCTGAGGTCGACCCCCAGTACCCACAAAAAAAAAAAAAAAAAAATATTTCACAGCCTTTACAAAGGCAAAAATTATGTGCCAGGAATTTTCAACTGTTTATAAAAGCGGGAAGCAACTGAACTGAAATTCATTGCTAGGTGTGCAAATTTCTACAACTGTTTTGCAGAGTGATTCAACAGTGTGTAAGAAAGTGGTAGATATGCATATCCTATGGATGACCTAGTATTCTGGTCCAGCCACATACAGAAGCCTCCACACATGTGCACAAGAAAATACCAGCAATAATCTCACTGCAGCCTATTTGTGTTCATAAGTATTGGGAAAATTCCAGTGTCCATCTAGAGAAATAGGATGAATCATGTCATAAAGTAACACAAAATATTTAAATCACAGCCATGAATACTGTAAACTTGCTAAATCTCAAAAATGTGAGGAAAGAAGGCAAGTTATAGGTTACAAAGAATGTACCATTTATACAGTTTTAAAATATAGGAAGGGCCGGTGAGATGGCTCAGCGGCGTAAGAACCTGCCTGGCAAGCACGAGGGCCCAAGTTCGACTCCCGGATCCCACATACGAAAAAAGGGCTGGTGATACTGTTCAGCGGTACGGGCGCCTGCTAGCGCATGAGGTCCTGAGGTCGACCCCCGGTACCCCCACAAAAAATAAAATAAAATAAAATAAAAAATAAAATATAGGAAGCAGTGCTATCTGTTCTTTATGGAGACATGGGAGGCTCTGTGGCACAGTGGTTAAAGACTCAAGCTTCCACCTTAGTTTTTAGTAGTAAAGCGAAGATAAGCTACCTGAAGGGCTGCTGTGCACACCTGAAGCACACGAACAGTGCCTACCTGCTTACATGAGCTATAACCAGCCAAACAGAGGTTATACATATAATGCATAAATTCTAAAATGATATACAAGCATAACAATCTAATTCAGAATCATGGTTACTTCTGCGAGATAAGAAAGGAAAAAAAATGGGTTTAGAAAGAAATACCAGAGGCTTCAACTTTATACCAAGTGATAAAATGTTCTGATATGACAAAGCTTCAAGATATGTATACCAGTGCCTATTATATTCCTGAAATTTATCTGCATTTTTAAAGATTTCATTAAGAAACAAACAAGATTAAATGAGCCTATATTGATTGATTGAGACAAGTCCTTGCATGTTGCCCAGGCTGGTTTCAAACTCCTGGACTCAAGTATCAAGTACTACCCTCCTACCTCCGCATCCTGAGTAGCTGAGAATATGCGCACATGCTGATGTGCCTGGCTTATAAATATTTACATTTTTTTACATGGTGTCATAGAAATATCAGGTGGTATTCTATAAACAATAAGCTAAGGAGGAACTGGGAAACAGATCAGACAACTGGCTATGTAATGAATTTATTCATTGTTCAATTCACTCACTCACTGATATACTCCTAGCATCTAAATGGACTACCTACAGAGCATAATATTTGCCCTCAGAAAGCTACTAGGCAGAAAAGAGAACTGCAAAAACTGAAGTAACCACAAAGTAAGAAATACATGCAGCATGTAGGTTTTAGAGAATACAGAGAAGGAAGCAGAGAGAGAAAAGAGTACCTCATAGGACAGGATCAACATTCTACTGCTTGCTGCCACAGGCATAAGCATTGTCCAATTCAGAAGACAACACTTTCTCTTATAGCCTGAACATGCTGTTCCGTGAACTGTGATCTTAGGAAGTTTGGGCAGAAGAGAACACAGGGGGGTGGGAAGGCCAAGGAGGATTGCAACACTATGAAATCTATTCACACAGCTCCAGTAAAGGGCAAAGGGCTCCGGAGGACATGCTGAAGGGTCTTATCCAAACCCAAGCCAGACCTGGACTCCCTATCACCTTCCTGATCTCCTAATGAGGAAACAGAGCCACATTCTGCAGGCATGTCAGAGCTCTTAGCACCAGCGCGTGTTCACTACTGCTCTCACACACTCAGCCAGGACCTTACAGCAGCTGGCCTGGCTCTTGCCACTCTAGCTACAAAAGTTTTGTGTCGCCTCAAATGTACTATGTGCTCCTGCCCCACAGCCTTTGTGCATGCTGCTGCCTGGCCTTAGCTTGTTCTTCCTGCCCTCTTCTGTGACATTTTACTCTTCCTCCAAGACCCAATTCAAATACCACTCCCTTAAGCCTTCCTGACACTTGTGGCTAGATCAATCCCCTTCTCCCAGGACCTCTTCCTCCACAGGCCCTTCACAGGAACACCAACATGATCTGTGCAGTTAGCTATCTCCCCTACTCTAACGGCAAGCCCACAAAGCCAGAGTTTTCTTCTGTTCTGCATGGTAACTCTGGGGGCTGGCACAGAAATCATTCAGTAAATGCTAGCTCAGTGAATACTCCTGATTCCAAAATGCCTCTGAGGGCCCCTACAAACTTTCCAACTGCAAACACAGAACATGAAATCAGGTCCCTAAATTCTTCCTCACTAGAGAACATGTATGAAAATCTTTCTGCCAATCTAGTTCGGAACACCAGTCTTTAGGCACCAGAGATGATGTGATTCCAAAAAAATAAACCAATGTTCACATCACCTGAAGCTCTGGCTACATCTACGAGGGGCAGCAGCACAGTAAGCACCGTGGCACAGATGCCAGCATCCCCAAGTTTCAGACTTACAATACTGAAGGTCTCTTGATCGAGATCATCATCTTCATCCTCTCCAATAGGGACAGGTTCACTTCCTGCTGTAATATGGACAGGACCCTGAGATCGCTTTGATTTATTTGAAGATTTGGCATCACCTCCTTTAGGCTTTTTAAAAAAAGAGTTACAAGGAATCATTGTCACTTATGCAGTCTTGCCTTGCAGTCTCTACTTCATACCTATGCTGCACTGTTGCAGAGGTTAAGTATGAAAGCTTCAGTTTTTACAAACCTATGAAATTAACGGCTTTCTCATACGTTATTCCCATTTCTGCTTCTAAATGTACCTAACTGTAACTTCAATTTCATCAACACTACTTTGGGGCTTCTATTTTTTCATCTAGAAAATGCACAAAAATGTCACCAATAGGTTAACTGGTAGAACTTCCAGAGTATCATGTAGCTGTTTTTATTAACAGCTTACCCTTGATCTAGGAATTTGTAGTATTATTATAAATGAATGAAATCTACATGAATTAACATTGATAAATCTTAAAACTACATAGAGTAAAAGGTTGCAGAAGTATATAAACAACAAATTCATGTAAGAACATTTAAAAACATACAGAGCATATAGTACTCTTTGTGGTTATGTAATAGGAATTCACAAGCATGAACCATAGATAGGAAGGTGTCACACCAACTTCAGAGTAGTGGATGAGAAGAGGGGAGGTAATAGTGTAATCAGGAAAGAGCACTAATGATAAGAGCTTCAACAGAGTTAGTAACGTGTTTATGAAATACAAAATACATTAATTAGCAAAAAAGCCAGCTGAAGTAAACATGAAAAAAATGCAAACAATTGTAATATTGGAGCAGTAAATAATAGATATTTGCTAAACTGTTTTTGTGCTTTTTTGTTGTTGTTGTTGTTCAAATATTTTACTTTTTAAAAAAAGAATTTGGGGGAGTGGGGTAAGGGGAAGAGAAAGTACTAGGGATTGAACCCAGGGCCTCTGCACAAGCTAAATCTGAATCCCCAGACCTTTTATTTTTTATGTTCTTGAGATAGTGTCTCACTGAGTTGCTAAGTTGCCCGGGCTGAGCTGAACTTGAGATCCTCCTGCCTCAGCCTTCTAGACTGCTATCATTATAGCTGTGAGCCAATATGCATGGCAAGAATGTCTTTCTATAGGACTATAAATGCAAAGGTATGTTTTATAACAATAAAACTAGAAAGCAATTTCAATGCAGGAGATTTATGTTGCTTGCAATATGCTGCACCAAAACAAAATCCTACCCATCTATTAAAAATTATTTTTACATTTACTTATTCACTTGGAAAGTTGTTTATGATAACACTGCTAAGTGGGAAGAAAAGGCTACCCAAATGGTCTAATCTGCTTTTAATTTTCTATTGGTACCTAAACTCATTAAGAGTAACATTCCAAAGCTATTCATTAAGAAATCAAGAGTTGGGGCTGGTGAGATGGCTCAGCAGCGTAAGTGCCTGCCTGGCAAGCTCGAGGGCCTGAGTTCGACTCCCGGAACCCACATACGAGAAAAGGGCCTGGGATATCGCTCAGCGGCACGGGCGCCTGCTGGCGCGCGAGGTCCTGAGGTCAACCCCCAGTACCCCCCCCCAAAAAAAAAAAAAAAATCAAGAGTTACCATTGGATGGGAGAATTATACCAGATGTTTGTTTGTTTTAGCAAAGACTAAGGTTAACTGCAAAATTTGTTTTTAGAAGCCAGCAAGCAAACATGCAACACTGTACTAATTCTGTGCTTGGAATGAACTTCATAAAACTCCCAACATGAAGACTATTAACACCAAGGCTTTTCGCCCGTACCTATTCCAGTAACTCTTGACAGTATTTGTTTGGAATCCTAAACCCTTTAAATATCCAAATTCATTTGTGGACTTTGCTCCTCTAACATGAATCTAACAACGCATTTCAAGGAGCTACACAGACATTCACACGCCTGTCCTGTCTTACTCTGAACACCACAGCTCTCCCCCACATGTAGTAGAAGATCAAGTAAAGGCCTTCCATACTCAAGAACACCACGAAGTTGCAAAATTCCTCCTCTCTCTCTGCAAGGAAGGGTGTAGGCAGCCCTCCAAAGCTCCATGCTTCCTTCTTGGATATACTCAAAAAACAATTGTATCAGAGCACTCAAACCCCACTCTGTGTCTAAATCTCAACAGGAACTTCTAACCTCTGGATATCTCCATAAGTAGAATGGCATCAATACCTTCTCTTTCTTATCTTTTGACTTCTTCCTTTCTTTGTCCCCTTCTTTGTCTTTCCTAGAACTCATTTGTTTCTCTTTGTTCTCTTTGTTCTCTTTCTTCTTCTGTTTTTTTTTCACTGGACTTTTTTCTAAGCCATCATCCTAGGAAACAAATAGGGCTATGAATTTTTGCTATAAAATTTATATTTACTTATTTACTTTCTGGAAAAAGTAGCACTGCCCCCAATGGCTCATTCTGTGCCTAGAATCTTGTTTCCAAACACAGAACATTACAGAACCCGCTCGCACAATTCTCCAGTACTAGTCAGTTAAGCCTGCACAGCTGAATGTGCTTTAGCTTACATCACTTCCGTCAGTTCTCACAGCAATGCTTTAAGACAGGCATTATGAAGCTGGGGTACAGCTCAGTGGCACAGCACTTGCCTAGCATGTGCAAGGCCCTGAGTTTGATCCCCAGCACTGCACCCCACCCAAAGAGGTATTATCATTCCCATTTCACAGACAGAAAAAGACTGAGGCTGAGGAGACTGTATTTCTATCCACAGTTGCTAGAACTGGTAATATTGCTAGTATTTGAGTTCGTGTATATAGATTAAAATCCATGCTAGTTCCTGTAACACCCCACACTGACTCTCTTGGAGCTAATCTCAAAGTACAGTTATACTTTAAGAGCAACAAAATAAAACCCCATAAAGTTGCATCTCACTAAAACAATACACTCAACGACACCAATTTACTTTTTACTTCACTCAGACCTGAGGTTAAAAACTGGTAGGAGCCAGGGGTGGTGGCACATGCCTGTGCCCCAGCACTCCGGAGGCTGACGCAGGAGGACTGCCACGAGTTCAAGGCCAGCCTGGGTTACACAGTGAGCTTAAGACCAGCCTGAACTACATAGCCAAGACCCTGTCTCAAAACAAAAAACCCTGGTAGACCTTGGGCCAAACCTGACCCACAGAGAACTTTTGTTTGGACCTACTAAACTGCTGAGTAGCTGCCCCCTTCTATTAGGCATGAGCTCCCTGGTTAACCTCCGTTTCCTCACCACTCTCTCTTTCTCAAAATTGAAGCTAACTATCAATAGCCATTTCTCACTAAAAGACTTTCATGGTTTCCAGTAATTATTGACACTATGTATGAATTTGAAATTGCTGACTTAAATGAACACAGTATACTTTATCTACTCTACATGTAAACCAAACACATCAAGGGATTTTATACCAGTTGACCAAATAAATAGAGCTAAGAAATAACGACAATACCCTCAAATGAAATCCAGCCTCATACCTTTACTTCTCCCTCTTCTGATGGATTATCGGAGTGTCTAGGAGATGAAAACTCAACTCCATGCTCATCTTTCGGCCTGGGCACTTTGTTTTCCTTCTTTACTCGAGGCTTCCGTTTCTTTAATTTGGCCTGGAAAAAAAAGAAAATGATGGTAAACTACAGATGTAGCCCTTTTTCAGAAGAAAATAACCAGATAACACTTTGATCCTCTCAAGGGGTAGCATCCATGTAATTCAAAACAAGAAAATTTAGGGAAATCAAGAGTGCAACCAAATCTATCTGTGGGTGTGAGGAGGGGGAGGAAGACCCTGTAGGCCCTATTTGTATCCTAAACCACATAAAAACATCTGTATTCCCTGAACCTACTGATTCTGTTTTGTGGCATGAATGAAGCTAAAATTCATCCTAAAACCTAAAAACCATCTCATCCTAAAGCTAAAATTCAAAAAAAGGGGAGGAAAACACTTTATATATAAATATACAATTAAAAATATTAAAGATGATAAACTGAAAAACCTGGAAACTACATCTTAAAGAAAAAAGCAGGGCATGGTGGCTCACACCTATAATCCCAGCACCTGGGAGGCTGACACAGGAGGATCACCATGAGTTTGAGGCCAGCCTGGGCTATATAGTGAGTTCAGGGCCAGCCTGAACTACAAAGCAAAACCCTGTCTCAAAAAACGAACAAACAAAAATAAATAAGGAAAAGAAAATATTGTTTATCTACTCAAGTATAATAAAGTAATCTAAAATAAGTATAAAATGATCCAGTCTATCTTTCTAGAGCCTAACATGTAACATATTCACCACATTCTCTGGAGAATGATATTAAATCTTTATGATACTATTACTTGAAAAACAACAAGGAATGGGACTGTGCTGACCTTTTTAAATAAAACTGCTTTGACTTATAATGCAAGGCAACTAATACAAATGACAGCTTAAGAGCACTTAAGGCACATGTACACACAAAGGCTGCTAGCATAGAACATAACTTATAGTATCACCTAACTGTGATACTCATCTTTCTAGGCCTGAACTGAAATAGTAAGTTGGAGAAATAAAAGGAGATAAAGTTCAGATGAATTCATTAGCAACTTAATTGGTGTTTTCCACCAAGCAAATAAGGTATCATAACTAAGTCCAGTTCTTGAAATAAACTATGGATTCCAATTGTCCATCTTACTCCCGAAATCCGTTATCACAAGCAGCCCATTTAAATATAACAAACAGACAAATCCTTTAGTATTTAATGCAGTACTGCAATCATGTTCCCAAAATGAGGAAGCCGGAAACAGTATCAGTACATCTGGACTAGTGGCAATGGTGACGCACGAAGATTATTTTGAGGCAATATTTGAAGAAAATGGGGTTTGGAAGAAAGTTGCCAAGGTGCTGAGGTTAATTATTAAATGAGTATTTCTACTCTTACCAGCCAAACCACCATTACCGAGCCTCCAAAGCAGTATCTGACCATGACAAGGCAACACTCTGTGCAGTGCCCACAGAGGACATCTCTTCCGCCCTAGCTCTGCAGAGATGGAGCTGCAGCCCCAGAAGAACACCCAGGTGCAGTGCACTCACCTCCTCCCCACCTGCCACAGCCCCCTTCTTCTCCAGGCCCTTCCTGAGCAGCTTCAGCAAGTAGTCCGCTCGGTTCTGTAGCTGCTTCCCCTGGGGCTTTTTATCTGTCTCCACGGGCAGAATCTTCGACAGGAAAGGGAGAGAAGCACCCGCCAACACCCACATCCCGGTTAGTGGAGCAGAATAAACAAAGAGCTCAGCACAGTTCTTTCCCTCCCCAACCACCCAAAACACAGATAAAGCCTCAGATCCTATTCTCATGTCCATGGCTCCCAGTCACTGAAAATCCCTCATGAGCCGTTCTCATTTTACAAAATGGGATGGAGAAATACAGCTCTCCCACTGGCTCCTACCTGTGCTGTTAACAGGGTAGAACAACTCAGGTAGGAGGGGCTTGTGGCTTCATCTGCTAGAGCATCCCAGCCGGCGTGGATTTCCTCCTTCCAGGAGCAGGGAATCCCTGGAGCTAGGTTAAAGCTTCGTTTTAGATTGAAAATGCTTCTTAGAGCATTGCCGGAGAGCACTGAGCTATGCCAGGACATGACTCATTCCCTGCTACCACAGTTGGACTGCTCAGGCCAGACTAGATTCAGTCTCAGAGCTCATGGCAGGGTGCTGTCACCCTCCTACAACCCAGACGGGATAAGCACTTTGATGTGCCAGGGAAAGCCCTGCTAGGAGCACAGCATGGAGTGAATCCAACTAAATTTGAGTCACTCAGTTTTACTTGCTTATAGCTCTAACCACAGCCTTGTTACTTGCAAAAGATAGGGTGGGAGGCTCAATTTTGTGGGAGAAGCACAATTTAATTCCACTACAAAAATACCAAGGTGATGCTCATTCTTTGTGTACAGAACTGAAATATGGTTTCAAATATACTTTTAAACAAATGGCCAAAAACTAAGGCCCAGGAATGCTGTTGTTATTAATAAACTTACCCTGGTATTTGTTGTAATGAGATCTGACCTAAGGTAAGTATGAGAATTTTAAGATTTCTCCTAGAATTAACCCAAAATTTCACCTGGCTATTGTCTTTCCCTTTATTGTCCATAATACAGTGCTACAGTCCACTAAAGATGGTAACACTTCCAAGGATAAAGAAATCCCAGGAACTTACTATTGTATTAATATCCAATCTTATCCCCCCTTCTCGAAAAGAGTTAAAAATAAATAATAATATAAAAATAGTGTATCTTCTAGAAATCTCTAGCTGAGCTACTTACTTTGTCAGTCAGTTTCAGCTCTGGGTCTGTCTTTATTAACTCCCAGTTTCCATAGCCATGTTCATAAATTCCCAGCAGCAGGCGAGAGTCATCCTCCACACCCCACTCTACATCAAAGTGTGCAGCTTTGACCCGACAGGTTAGGCAGTACCTACAGAGGTTTCAAGACAGGAAAGCATTACAAAGGGGCCTTTCTAATGTTGTAAGATGAGACAATTATGACACACAATTGTAACCTCCAATGTGTATCATCCATGCATGTACACAAAACACTCACTTTTTTTTTTCTTCAGGGTCCACAGGGATAGATTTATGGAGCATCTCAAACTCTTCTTCATGCTGGATAATGGATTTCACATTAACCTGAACTCCAGATATCTTGATTGTTGGGCCTCTCCTTTTTCCGGGACCTTTCCCTAAAGAATAAAATTATATTACTTAGATGAAAACTTGTTGAAGTTTCACAGGAAACATGTTATCACCAAACTCTTAACTCTGACTGTTAATTTAAAGATATCCTTAAGACAAAAAAACTTCCTCAATTAATATTTGTAAAATAGACTTTAAACAATTCCATTTTCTAACATTTACGTTTTAATACATTGATGTTTGTAATTGTATTTTAATCTTCCTGTCATAAAATTAATAAAAAGAAGATGCTGAAGGTATCATCTTTTTTTTTTTTTTTTTTTTTTTTTTTTTTTTTTTTTTGGTATGTGGGTACCGGGAGTCGAACTCACGCTTGCCAGGCAGGCGCTTATGCCGCTGAGCCATCTCACCGGCCCATGAAGGTATCATCTTAATGCTGAAGTTTATTCCTTTTGTTTTCCTACCAATCCCATTATCAGAGTTTTTAAAAACTCAAGTATCTTAAAGATGATTTATACTTAATTTTCAAAATATCATTACTGAAAAAGTACCAGACCATGTTAATACCTAACACATATGAAATGATAAAGTACTATGACTTATACCTAGACATCCCCCTAAAGCTTCATGCTATCATGGACGGGACCTTTGGAAGATGACCGAATTGTACAGAGGGCACTACAGCTGACTTCCTGTGAGAAGGTGGAGCCTGGTTGGAAGAGGTGGGTCTCTGTGGATGTGACACAGAAGGCTACATCTCCCTTCCTGGATCCTCCCTTGAGTCTCTGCTTCCTGTCCATTGTGAGATGAGCTGCTCCCTTCTACTATGGCCCTCTATCACATCCTGTCCTGGAACCAGTCAACTATGGACTAAAACCTCTATACACTGCAAGGCAAAGTAAATCCCTCCTCCTTTACTTTGTGCATGTCAGGTAGTGTGTCTCGACAATGACAGGGTGAATAAGACACAAAGGGTTGCCATGAAGTTTACCTTAATCTATATTTAAAATTATAATGATCCTAGAAATAAATTTAAAACCTCATCACTCTAAAGAGGTCAAGTTGAAATTTATAAGATAATGCCACTTGTTTAAAACTGTTTTCAATAGAAAACTCGCAAAATATGTGGAGATAGTTGTCCCTTAGAAGAAATGCGTAATCTTGTTCATTACAAGAAAAATAAGACAGGGCTGGGGATATAGCTCAGAGGCACAAGCACCTGCCTGGCAAGCACAAGGTCCTGAGTTCAATTCCTGGTACAAAAAAAAAAAGAAAAAAGAAAAATAAGACAGTATTTATTCCTATCAGGCTAGCAAAAATCCAAACATTTAATAATACATACTATTTATGAGGCTTGTACACAGATACTAACAAACATTACTAGTGATAATATAAATAACACCAGACACATAAAGGAGAATTTGCCAATATCAAAGTACATATAAGATGTAATCAAAAACTACAGTTAATGTTTAAGTTTGAACATTTATTATAGTAAAAGACACACACGGTCATTAATCCCCTCAAAATCAATACCCTCACTTCGAACACACTTATCCCATCCTTCCTGCCCCTTTCTGAAGCAGTTCTAGGAGTCTTCTTTTGTGAGTGGAGTGTCTTTAGTTTCACTGTCATGACTGCCTCAAGGTCATGAATCAATTCAAAACATTTACTTTTCATGGTAGTTCTGACTTTGAGGAAGAGCCAGAATTTGCATAGTACCAGATCCAGTGAATAAGGCAGATATTCTTACAAGCCTGCCTCTCCATTGGTAGGTAGCCAGTAGTAACATTCCACCATATTTCTGATCACATATGATAAAGATATTCATGAAAGAGAACTTCCATAACTACCTACTTCACAAAGTGGCAAAAATGATGGGATAAGTGTGTTTGAAGTCAGGTGGACTATTGGCCATGTGTCTTTCACTGTAATGCATTTTTAAAAAGTAAACATTCCCTATATTTTTTGATTACTCTGTGTATTTATTTTCCCCCCAGGGCCCAGAAATCCTATTTTTAGAAATCTACCCTCAAAACTTGCAAGAGCATATTAGACCACATTTATTCTTTATTGCTTTATTTATAATGGCAAAAGACTGACAACCCATATATTCATTACTAAGGAACAAAAAAGTGAATTACCATCTATTTACATGGTAGAATCCTGGGCAATTGTCAAAGAAAGGCCGATCTCTACATAATGACACAAAGAGCTCTTAGATGTGAAGGTAATCAAGTATGTTCTCTTGTAAGAGGAAAAACATACACACATATGCCTAAATTTTTAAAAAGAAGCAATGCAATAACAAATGTAGAACTGCTAGGAAGGTGACCGAAGGAGGAAGAAGAGAACAGGGGTGGAAAGTAAGTACGAGAGCAAGATGCTCCACGTGAACCCTGTTTTACAGTTAAAAAAGTTAAATCAAAATAACAAGTGTTCCCTAAAAATTAAAAATAAATGAAAACAGGAGTCTGTAAATTAAGTTGGTGATTTAACCAATACAGAAAAGAACTTTAAATAATTTTAAAATATAGTATTTTGACAAGACGTTGAGTGGGATGTATTCTAATTAAAAAAAGATAAGCAAGGAAATCAAACTTTGCGTTTGGGAATCTTACTGATAACGGTAAGACTGGTACTGCTATTTGGAAGTGACTATATATATTATAGAATAAAACAAACATATAATTATGTTCATATTTTTAGGAACAATATCAATAAATAATCTTCCAGTGGAAATTGAAATGTCGACCTGGATTCAAAATATGCTAAATAACCAGTTTACAGAAAATACAAATTTTGTATTTCCTGTAGTGAATTACACAATGCCAAGAGGAAGCAGTCAGATCCAGAATGTGAACATACATAACAACATAAGGTATGTGGAGAGAAAAGGACATTATAAAGAAGTTATCTCTAAAACTATGAGATTGAAAAAGCAAAGAACGGAACAGTGTGTGTACTACGCTACCAGTGATTTGTGTTTAAAATAGGCGTGGTGGCTCACACCTGTAATCCTAGCACTCAGGAGGCTGAGGCAGGAGGATTGCTGTGATTTTCAGGCCATACCAGCCTAGGCTACATAGCCAGTTGAAGGCCAGCTGAACTACATAGTAAGACCCTGTCTCAAAACACACACACACACACACACACACACACACACACACACACACACACACCCCAAAAAAAGAAAAAAAAAAAAAAAGAGAGAGAGAGAGAGAAAAGGCATTATCTATTTTTTTTTTGTAAAAAATGTCTATTTTAAAATTTCTCAGGGTCGGAGAGATGGCTCAGCGGCGTAAGCGCCTGCCTGGCAAGTGTGAGGTCCTGAGTTCAACTCCTGGTACCCACATAAAGGAAAAAAAGGGGCCAGTGATATCGCTCAGAAGCACAAGCGCCAGCTGGCAAGCACGAGGTCCTGAGTTCGACTCCTGGTACCCACATTAAAAAATAAATGAATAAATAAATAAATAAAATTTCTCAAAAAAGATGAGAAATATAGGGTTACATGTTTTTTTCAATTTTGAGCCATGTAAATTTTTTTTATTCAAAACGATCACAAAGAAGAAACACTGTAAGTTTAAAGTTAGTTTTGGGTATATGCTAGATGCTATAAAAGCACATATTTATATCATTGTCCAAACTATTCAAGCTATTTAAATTTCTTTTACAAAAAGCAAGCTTTAAAAAGTTTTTTTTACTTTACCTTAAAAAAGTTGTTACTATATCTGAAATATTTTTAAATTCTATTAATTTCAAAAATATACTTGGGCCGGTGAGATAGCTCAGCGGCATAAGCGCCTGCCTGGCAAGCACAACATCCTGAGTTCTACTCCCGTACCCACATAAAAAAAAAAAAAAAAAATCCTTAAAAATAATATCCCTAAGCACAAATACTCATTTCTTAATAATAGCTAAACTACAAGCCAGATACTATATAATACTATTCAATTAATCATCCAAACCCTTTGCTTACCATTATACCACTGTGCACATGAGATAGGTGTGAGGGTAAAACTTGTCCAAGATCTTGTAGCTAAGAAAAAGCAAATCTAAAATTCCAGGAAGCTGGCTGCCTCCAGGGCCTGAGCACCAACAGAGCCTCTGAAGGGTAGCCTTACCCTTACAGTAACAACATAACATTACTATAGTATTATAGTATTACTATTAGTATTACTATTATAGTAACAATAGTAACATTACTATAAGGGTAGCCTTATAGTAAACAATAACAAAAGAATGGGGGAAATGGCACACATAAACCATAGCCTGGAAAACACAGCTTCACTTCTATAAGGGTAAATTCTGAGCTCTCTCCTTACAAGCATCTCTACACCTCCTTTTAAGCTACCACAAGGACAGGCAAAAACACTCTCTGATGTCTAAGAGAAAACATATCACATATCCAATCCAGGTATAACCAATTCCAATGGCATGAAAATCTCAACGTAACAAAAATGTTTACAATATTCACACAATATTTTATTTCAATTATTTCTCTGAATTCTTTACATTTGACACAATTAAACAGTACTGTATGTATAACCAAATAATTAATGACCTCTATACAATCCCTCACTTGCAACCAAGATACAGAGGCCTCCACTTGGCACTGACTCTCAGGTCTTCAGTCAAACCAATTTACACTTTTGTAGCAACATAAAAGAAACCATTTCATTTTGTTCATCAATCTATACCTTCCACAAATCCACTTCATTTGTGGGTAGCTGGTCTGTGGCATCTCAGAACCCTGAGCTCACAGAAAGGCAGCTCAGAATACATACCTCAAAGCATGAGCTCTGTGTGGGGTACAGTACAAGTATGTTTTCAAAAGCCTTCAGCAAAGAAAACCCAGTGCACAGCACCTGGTCTTGAAGATCACGGACGGGGACTTGCCGCCTTACCCTCGCCAGCATTTTCTTTCAGCTGTTCTTCATACTCCTGCATTGCGGACACACAGCTGTTGTGAATCAGCTCACCCAGGCGCTTCAGGTCTGCCACCGACTTATCCACCAGCTCAGCGTCACGGGCTATGCACTCCAGCCTGAGGAATGATGAATATGGAGACACGGTGTCCACATTTTAAAACATCACATGAGATTCCAGTAGTGTCTCATAAGCCTGTTCCTACAAAGACACTTTTTCTGCTTTCCTTTACAGGTCGTTCAAAGACTCCAACAAGAATCCTTGGACAATGTGTGATGTCCGGGGCTCAATCTCTAGTACCAAAAAAATTTTTTAAAAAACCAAATCCTTAGTCACAGAGACAATGCACTCATTTTCAAGAACTGTGTCTTGGAATATTCCACAAGTAAGTCCCAAAGTCAGAGAGACAACCTTATTAGACAAATGGGCTATCTGCTTCTGTCAGCAGATTGGTGAAGACATTCTGGATTACTCTGCCTCTCTGTGTTCCCTTACTCTCTCACATCTACTTTCTCTCACTGCAGTCTTCCCAGGAGCACAATACAGTCACTTCCACAAGGTACTCAGCTCATCTCCACATTCACGACGCCCGTGAACACAACGACTAAAAATCAGGCTGCTAAATGGTATCAAACCCAGTTTTCTACATCCTGCTGGCTTCTACAGTTATGGCTCAAAGAGAAGCATTTTACTTCTAGGTGGTCAGCTTGGAAAGAAACACTTTTCAGTTTCACTGTGACTTATTATTATACATCACCACTTCCCTTCCACACAGAAGAACAAAACGAAAAACACAGGCTTGGAATTTTCACCAGCTCCACAAGTTTATCGGGAACCTAACAATTCCTTTAAACCAGTGCTATTATTTAAAGGATGCACTGCTGATTTTTTACAAAGCAAAATACTTATCTATGTGAAATAGAGCCATGTCTTAAACTCTAACTTCTGAATTCATTTTTTGAATGCCTGTTAAATAATGCTAACAGCTAACCTCTTTGTTACTATTGGCAAGTTAATAAAAGTTCAATAATTTTCACGGCACCTTGCTAATCAGTAGATGATTTTAAAATCACTAAGAACCTTTCTCCTTCCACATTACTAAGTCTAAGAACTAAAATGCATATAGTAACTATGTATGTTCTGTCCCACTGGAGTCAACTGAACTCTCCTAGAAATCACTTTGTACACTATGTAGTTTTGCATGCACTTGCTTCATCTCCCTCACTAAGGGAAACCTCTGGATAGGCTGTCTCTACTGCAGCCTTCCAGAGAGGGATATGTACCCAACATGTCAACGTTTATAAAAGGATGTTTCCAGAAAAAAATGTTCCCAGCGTTATTATTAAATGGAAAATACTGCCAAAAGAACCTGCTATATAATAAAACTGAAAAGAAGGATGAAGGACTATTATAGAGCTTACCGTTCAAGAGGGAGACCAAATTTCTTATAAGCCTTGATGAACCTGGGAATATGATCAATAAAATATATTAAAACGAGACACTTAAGTTATGTTAATGTCAATATATCCTGTGATGAAATATGAGTCATGCAAATTGTCAAAAACAGACTGGCACAATACTGGCAACAATCACTGAAGTAAAATATGTTGAGTGTCTTTGAAATCAGTCAATGAAATAATGAGTACTGAAGATCTATTAAAGGTCAAGTTTATTTTCAGTGACTAATCATGAAACTGTTTAGATACACAATAGAAAAGAACTGTGGCTTAACTCTCTTATCCTTTTCAGAAGGTACAAGTTCACAGAGTTCAATATGTAATTAATGGGCCGGTGAGATGGCTCAGCAGCATAAGCGCCTCTGCCTGGCAAGCACAAGGTCCTGAGTTCGACTCCCGGTACCCACATACGAAAAAAGGGCCGGTGATATCACTCAGCGGCACGGGCGCCTGCTGGTGCGCAAGGTCCCAAGTTCGACCACCAGTACCCACAAAAAAATATATATATATGTAATTAATGATTCAACCACCACAACTCTATTGTGATAAAACATCATTCATTGGCCTATATGGTACACATGCTTTACTTTTAATTCATACTGCAATATTTTTCATTTTTTTCTGGTCAATAATATAGCCATAAGATTTCTAGAAATCTCTGAAATATTTTTTGAAAACAGAATAAAAATATGATTTAAAACTTCTTAGGCACAACTATTTTCAAAACTCCAGTGAGTCGTGCCCAACCTTATCTCCACCAAAAACCAATGTATCTTTCCACATTTTTCACCTTAAACCATGCTATATACAATCTGTGTTGTTACCCTTTCCCTACCCTTGCAGGCTAACCACTGAAATTTGCACTAAAAAGCAAGACGCCATAATACATCAAGAGCATCACTATAGTAATGTACCAAAGTACTGAGAAAATATGGTTAGGTAACTGTGTAAGAAGCAATACTAAGAAAGAAACGGAAATTAGAGGATGTGACAACTGAAGAGAACAGGACTAAATACGGTAACAGCAAAGAAACAGTATTAAAGGAGTAACATTCATACAGGACTAGGAAAGTGTTAAATATGAAAGTGAACCTGAGGATTACTTCTCAACTCTACATTTCTCCCTTCTTAATACACATTGAAATATTTTCTGTCTGAAATAAAATGGTTTGAGATTTACTTTAAGATAATTCTGAGACTAGGGGTCTACGTCAGTGACAGAGCCCTTAGTCTTGAGGTAAGACTGAATAAAGACGGACAGGAGACAAGAAAATTGTACTTTTTAAGAAAAACCATAACTTTAGGACACAAAAGTTAGTCAAGCTTCTTTTTCCCCTTCCAGGAAGAATTCCTAAGGGCCTTAAAGACAATCAGCCTATAAACTGGGGTTTGCTTGCCTGTGCCTTTCACCCGTAAATTGTGCTCCCTCCTCCCAACCCCCACCCCCAGGAAGCTCACTATGTAAAACACATGTAACGGTTTGCACTGCCCAGGAAATGGGCTGAAATGGCCAAAACCTGATGGACACCAAAATACATATCCTTGAGAACCCATCTTAGGGACACCTCAAAACCCCGTAAATATACCCAGCTCAAGGCCACGAGGTACCTCTCTCCCTCTTGAGGACCTGCAATCTACTTCGAGTGAGCACTTTTAAAATTCCAATTAATGAACCCTTATGGCTCTCGCTGACACACCCTGAAAATCCCTCTCCTGTGGTAGAAGTCAGCAAACCTGCAGCCTGCCTCATGGTGAGGTGATCCCGAAGTTCCCCATCTTCTCTTTGGGGACCTCCTTCAACTCTATCAGATGACAGCCTAGCATGTACAAGACTCTGGGTTCAAACCAAAACATCATGAAAGTAATGGCCGTAATAATAATACTAATAACAAGAGCCAGGCGTGGTGGAATATCCCTGTAATCCCACCACTTAGGAATCTGAGGCAGGAGGATTGCTTCGAGTTCCAAGATCAGCCTGTACTACATAGAGAGACCCTGTCTCAAAAAAAAGTGATGATGATGATGATGATCATCATCATCATCAGAAGAAGAAGAAGCATCAGTGGCAGTGAGGACCTCAAAAAGACCCAAAAAGCTCCTCCATAAAAGCAAAAAGAACACTGGCAAAAAACTGCTAAAATCAACTGTCATAACTCAGGAAATTACGCAAAGACTTGCAGTCATCTACAAGGCATTTGTTCAAGAAAATCATTGAGTCTCAGCAAGAATATCAAGCTTTCTGCCATTTTAACTTGCTCTATTTCCCATCCCCTTCTCCCTAGCTCCGAGCAGCCTTGAAAACTATCCCCTTTGCAATTATAGTAGTGTGTCAGCCTGCAAAATAGCAGCCACTAGAGGGGGAAGAACAGGCTTGGAGCTTCCCAAAAGCCCTATCCCTGAGAATAGTGGCCTGACTGAGCGTCCTGGGAAGCCCCCTCTAAGGCTGACCTGTATCGGCCCTGATTTAGAACTCTTTGTAGACAGTTCACTGGTCAAAAACAACTAGATGAAAAGGCTCAACAACAAATCCCAGTCATCTGGGGAAACAATACCAGTTGGGGATGAGAAGAGGTTGATAAAAGCTGAAGAGGAAGAACTGTAAAGAAAGATGTCCACACTCTGAAAAGGTCTGACATATTCCTAAAAACGAGAAACACACGTTAACCTGCTATTACAAATATGTACAAGAACTAAAAAAATCCATGTCCAAAGAATTAAAAAGAAAATTTCAGAGTAACATTATCACTGAACACAGAATATCAATAGAAACAGAAAGTGTAAGAGTCAAGTAGAAATTCTAAAGTTGAAAAAGTAACGACTGAATTTTTTTTTTTTTTTTTTTTTGGTGGGTACCGGGGGTCAACCTCAGGACCTTGCGCGCCAGCGCCGCTGAGCGATATCACCGGCCCTTTTTTCATACGTGGGTTCCGGGAGTCGAACTCGGGACCTCATGCTTGCCAGGCAGGCGCTTACACCACTGAGCCATCTCACCAGCCCTGAAATTTTTTAAAAAATTAGATAATGCTCAATAGCAGAAGAATCAATAAACATAAATATGGGTCAACTGAGATTATCCATGGTAAAAACAGAAAGATAAAAGAATGAAAACTATCATTCAGAAACGTAGGACAATTAAGACATTGCCAGACATAGAAAAATACAGAAATCACTGACTAACAGACACATCCCAAAAGAAAATACTAAAAAGAGAGTCCTTCAGGCCACTACCACAGGACATTAAACAATAACTTAAATCCACATGAAGAAATGAGCAGTAGGGGGGCCGGTGAGATGGCTCAGCGGCTTAAGCGCCTGCCTGGCAAGCGTGAGGGCCCGAGTTCGACTCCCGGAACCCACATACGAAAAAGGGCAGGTGATATCGCTCAGCGGCACAGGCGCCTGCTGGCACACGAGGTCCTGAGGTCAACCCCTGGTACCCACAAAAAAAAAAAAGAGAAACGAGCAGTAGGGTAACTACGTAAATACAGAGATACTACAAATGTATTTTTAGTTGTAACTCTTCTATATTTGATTTTAAAAGGCAACGACATGAAACAATATTTATGAAACTGCATTGCTAGGCTGCTTACAATATGTAATGATACCATGCATGACAACAGCACAGAGGGAGGAGGAATGAGCTGTAATTGGAGCCAAGTTTTGTATAAATCACTGGGATTAAGTTGTAAATCAAGACGTTACGAGTAACCACCAAGAATATAACAACAACAAAAAAGATTAAATAATAATAATAATAATGTAATTAAAATGATATACTAAAGTACACCTATCTTCCATAACAAGTAATGGAGAACTAAAGGAATAAAAACAAACAGCAAAATGTAAAGATAAATCCCATTTATCAGTAACTGCACTGAATATAAATGAATTAGATTCCAATAAAAAGGAAGAGATCAGCAGAAAAAAAATTTTTAAAAAAATGATCCATGCTGGGCATGGTGGCACACACCTATAATCCCAGTACTTGGGAGGCCAAGGCAAGAGGATCGCTGCAAGTTTGAGGCCAGCCAGGGCTAATAGTTCAAGGCCAGCCTGAACTACAAAGCAAGACCCTGTGTCAAAAAGAAATGCCCCCCTCCAAAACCAAAAAAGATCCAATTATACTATCTGAGACACAAATTAGATTCAAAGATATAAACAGACTCAATTAAAAAGATGAAAAATTGGGGTAGATGATACAGCTCAGCGGCATAAGCGCCTGCCTGCCTGGCAAGCGCAAGGTCCTGAGTTCGACTCCCGGTACCCGCATTAAAAAAAAAAAGATGAAAAATTGTACTTCAAATATCCAGAAAGAGAGCTGGAATAGCTATACAAATGTCAGAATAAAAAAATACACTTTAGGATAAAATTTGCTACTAGATACCAAAACAAAGACACTTCTACAATGATTTTTAAAAAAAGACCCATTGGCTAGGGATATAGCTCAGTGGCACAAGTGCCTGCCTGGCAAGCGCAAGGTCCTAAGTTCGGTTCTCGATACCAAAAAAAAAAAAAGGCCCAATCATCAAGCAGAGGTATTAAAAAAAAAAAAAGAGAGAGAGAGAGGAGAGTTCCAAAACACTTAAAGCAAAACTTGACCACACCAGAGGAACAAATAGGCAATACGAGAATAATAGAAAGTTCAACACTCTACTTTCAATAACAGAACTAGTCAGAAAATCAGTAAGGAATAGAAGATCTGAACACTAAACCAAATAAACTTAATAAATATCTACAGAACATTCCACCTAACAGCAGAAAACACATTCTTCTCAAAATATTAGAGGTAGGGAGCAAGAGGAGGTAGATGTGCTGCAAATTCAAAACTGTTAAGTATAGTTATATTCTAGTAACAAAGAAGGAAAATAGGTATAATATTTAAGTGGAAACAAAGACCTCACAATTTCAAATATATTGATCGTAAGGGACTATTTATAATACAGATAGGGTCATAAAGCTATCTTCATACTTCTCCTTCAGGCTTTGAAAAAAACAGTAACATGGAAACTAGGAAAACTGATTTGGAAGTTCAATTTTAGATGTTTCTGAAGGGTAGAGAGGTATGAAACAGATACCAACAAATGTGAAATACATACTGATACAGAAGGATGGCAAAAATTTATTTCAAGTAACAAAAAAACACAAACAAAAACACCAAAAACAAACAAGCTGCCAAACAACATGTTGTATATACTACTAAATAACCAAAGGAACCAAACTGACATCAGTAATAACACTGAGGAAACTAGGTTTGAGGAGGGTCAGGGAGGAAGAGGAGAGTTAGTAAGTACGGACAGCCTTATTTGTACTTATTTTTAACATTCATATTACTTGTTACATCTGCAGATCCCTCCCTCCGTGTGTGTGTGTGTGTGTGTGTGTGTGTGTGTGTGTGAATTCTTTTCCCCTAGTTGAACTTTATTCATGAAAATGTTCTGAATAACCAAAGAACAGGAGGACAACAAAACGACATGAGCAACAAAGCAGAAAGATCTCAGCTAAGAAAAACTCCACAGAAGGAACCACCCTGAAGACTAGGGACACAACTCATTTTCTCTGCCTTTTTCATAGGTATTAACCACCGCCCGCCCCACCACAAATGCCAGGAACCCCATTAGCCCTTCCAGCATGCCCTTCCAAACAAGCTCAGATGACAGCAAAGCCTGCACTGACCTGCGGATCTCTGCATCCGTGAAGCCCTCCACCAGGTCTTTGCGCACACTCCGGGGGCGACCTCTGCGCTTTGGCTTCTTGTCATCATCAGAGTCTTCTGTCTCACTCTCAGAAGCTGAGGACCTCTGGGCTTGCCTCTTAGACTCGGTGTCGGAATCACTGTCATTTGTCTGAGCCTAAAAAAAATAAGATAAAGTCACATTTCAGTGAGTGTCAGCTCCAATAAATAAAAGGACTACAACCAGCCCACCTTTCCAATTCCCTAGTACTCAGAATTTCCAGAAAAGTCAATTTTCTTTTTAATAAACAAGATGTCATATAATGAGTGAAAACTTGCTTGGGACAGTCACACTTTCCAAGACAATGCTATATAATAATAAATAAAGTGGACTAAATATCTGGGTATTTTTATACTATCTAATGTATTAATATCCAGTATAAAACAAGTTCATTTTTACTTCCTTGGACAACTACCTACATTTTTGTGCCTTTATTTTTTCCTTTGTAAAATGGAGATAACAGTACAACAGTCCAGATAACTCAGGGTTTTCCTGAGGTTTAAATGAGTAAGTAAAAATATGCTTAGAACTACACCTGGCACGTAGGAAGTGCTCAATAAATGGCAGCTAGTATTACCTAATACGGACTTACTATGCTGGTAGCCAAATCTAAGTCCACCCTCCCCAACAATAATGGGTAATGAAACTTCTTTTATCTACCTCAATGTTGCAAAAGTCAAATTAGATGGTGCCTATGAAGGTATTTTCATAAGGTGTGAAGCCTATGAGCGTTCCTTGTTTTAAATTATGTAACATATTTAGCTACATAAGTATCATGCAAGTGCTGTGAACACTTTTAAAAGCTCTGAAGCTGAAGGCAGTGGCCATCAGAACCAAACCTTTAGCATTACCAGTCCTAATCTCAAAGGCAAAATGCAAACTTCTACCGAACTCAGATCCCCTTCAGCCATTTCATAAGAAGCCGGGTTGCAAAGTCAAATGTCTTACAGGTGTGCTTGTAAATGTTGTGCACTTTCCCCCTTTCCTTCTGGTTTCCTACACCCTAACTCTGTCTGCCGGCCTCTGAGTCAGGGCAACAATACAAGGCCTCTTCCTGGAGTCATCTGCACTCAAGGCAGACTTCACAGCGCAAGTACTGTATGTCCATGACTTCCATCTCACTTGTTCACCTTTTTAGTGGAACTACGAATTCGAGGCAGCATATAAATTTCTTCTAGCTCCTTCTGCCGCTCCTCCTCCTCTACTTTTTTCCTTTGCTCCTCTGGAATGATCTCATCCCAATCCTTGTGAGGACGCTCTTCTAGCTCTTCTTCATCTTCCATCGTTGCAAAGTTGGCAACCTAAAAACAAACAGACAAGATGCTGTCTGACGTTTCTCCACTTCCAAATACCCTCTGATAAAACATCAACTTAACTAGTGTTTTTAACCTAAGTGAGACGCTGCCATAGGATTCTGGTGATACTACATAATAAGATAATGAATTTTCTACTATCCCTTCTCATGTCTTCCTAAATCAACTTGTTAAACCCATAAACTTACCAGAAATTGTACTGAAAAGGAGAAAAACAATTAGAAGTAGGACAGGTAGTAAAACTGGGCCAATCCTCCTTCCACTGTCCTAAGACAGTGGTGGTGAACCTATGGCATGCAGAGCCCTCTCTGTCAGCATATGAGCCAAGTTGCCTCAGACCTTGAAATTGGGCAGCTGAAATATTTTCCAAATCTAAAAATACATTTTAAAAATTCTACAACACTTGCAGACAATCCTACAGGCCATCAGGAAATCTACAAGGACTTTTCTAACACTGTAGCAGCTACAAAGGAGAATTTTAGTAACAGACTTTTACAGTTCCATAAGATAGAGACAACCCTGTGTTTTCTTACTTCTCTAAATAAAGCCAAATTTGAAGAATTCTATCTTTCCTGCTGATTAGATTTTAGAAATCTGGAAATGGAGCTATTGAAATTTCAAGAAAGCTCTATCTAGAAACAGTTGAGGAGATAAGAAGAGTGTGAATGGACGACAAAGCACAGCACAGTTGGTAGTTCTGAAAATGAAATCCTTGAAGTGTGGAATTCTCTGTCAAATAAGTTCAAGTCAATGCAAGCACTTGGGATTGCTTTTCTTACTTTGTTTGGATCATCTTATGCTTGTGAGCAGCTGTTTTCATCTTTGAATTATATCAAATCCGATACAAGAAACAAGACTAACAGATGACCTGAGTGCTGCATGTGTTGCTCTCAAACTAACAAAGTATAAGCCAAGGTTTAACAAATTACCAGCATGCATACAACAACAAAGATCACAGCAACTGTCCAAAAGCATGCCAAATGCAAACTTTTGCCTTTTAATAAAAAGCTGTTTGTTTCATTGAAATGTCTGTTACTGTGTTTATTGTGTTTTTAAGACAAAAGTTGTTAAAGAATGAGTTGTTTTTCTAAACTAAAACTTCAGTATTCAGGTTTAATTGCAGTGTTGGCACTTTTGACAAATAAGTATGTTTAGGTTGCAGTTGGGGCACTTGGTCTCTAAAAGGTTTGCCATCGCTGTCCTATGAGAAGTGAAATAAGAATAACAAAGACCCAGGAAATCTCTAAAGCTCCGAGCCAGATCATGTGCCTGTTAGATCCCGTTAGATCCCTGTGGCCTGACCTTCAGTAACCTTTTCCCTATGGAACTTCAATAAAGGTTCACAAACAGGGACTGCATATCATGTATGTGATTAAAACAGAGTACATTCTGGGAGAGTCAAGAACCCTGAGACAACTCAGCACCCTGTCAATCATTTGTCAGTGTTATCTAGAGAGATCCAATGAGAGGCACCCAGGGCGGGTTGCTCGTCTTTTAAAATCCGAAAGCCTGATTTACCTTTCTTCCTATTCCTCTGACAAGCCAGCACCACTTTTCCCATTCGTGCTACTTCTGTGTTTCTGCTGGCAGGAATCTAAGCACACCTTCCCACTATTATCAATAAATGTAGATTCTTTTTCTTTTTCCAGTTGGTGTATGCTTGCAATTCTTTGCTCCCCTACACAAGGACCTGGAATCTATCTTTTGGATGCACAGTATCAGAAGGGTATAAACTGTTCCATAAGTTTTACTGAAAAATGGTTATATCATATATATTTCTAATAAATATAACACTAACTGCATTAATTTATTTAAATTATAAAATGATGAATACTTAATAATCCATGATGAACTTACATCTCTGTATATTGCTACTGAATAGAGGTCATTCATCTAGTCAACCAATCACTGTACTCATTTCTATCAAACATATAAACATTAAGCATATGCAATAATTGCATATGTTCAAAAGTGAACTTTGGTCATAGGACTAAAAATGACAACATAAAATGGAAACATGTTGAACAAACCTACAAGAATAGTCGGGCATGGTGGTGCATGCCCGTAATCCCAGCACTAGGGAGGCTGAGGCAGGAGGATCACCATGAGTTTGAGGCAAGCCTGGGCTACATAAGCGAGTTCAAGGCCAGCCTGAACTACATAACGAGACCTTGTCTCAAAAAAAAAAAAAAAAACACCAAAAAAACCCCTACAAGAATATTACATTTGGCCGGTGAGATGGCTCAGCGGCATAAGCGCCTGCCTTGCAAGCGCGAGGGCCCGAGTTCGACTCCCGGATCCCACATACGAAAAAGGGGCCGGTGATATCGCTCAGAGGCACGGGCGCCTGCTGGTGCGCGAGGTCCTGAGGTCGACCCCCCGGTACCCACAAAAAAAAAAAAAAAAAAAAAAAAAAAAAAAGAATATTACATTTATTTCATATGAAATATTGTCTAATATCTGATATAGATTTGTACTAAAATAGTATGTAGCCCAGAAAAAATGCCATCTAAATGTATACATTTCGCAGAATCAGACTAGGGCTACTGTTTGTAATTACTTCAAATATGACTTTTAAATGGATTAAAATAATAAAATGATGTAAATACACATATGTGGTATTACATTCACTTGGGAATTTTGAAAGGCAGTATAGTAATTAAGGGCCAGACCCTGGAGGCCAGACCATCTACCCAGTATATAACTGTAAAATATAGTTTATTTAGTTAGCTTACGAATAAAATAAGGCAGGGAAAGGGCCTCACAAACAGTGGTGTGATCAGCCATTCTGATCAGAATTAAAATAATAATACACAGTGAACTCTGACTTTGGACCAAGAATGAACTTCCTTAGGCAACATGGAATGCAGTGCCTCCCTATTAAGTTCCTGAGTTCCAAGGAACTTAAAATGCAAATTAACAGGTTTTTCTTTAAAATCCTAGTTTTCTTTAAACCCTACCTAATGAGTAACTGGGTCAGAAGCCTGAGTTCTAATTGGTCATTTTAAATCCGCAGAGCAACCTGTTACAGGTGGGCACTAAATAACTGAGCAATCCCTATGCTCCATTTACCCTATGCTCTGGCCATGTGGCCACCTATTTGGGACCCCTCCTGGAAATTCAGGAATTATTATTTCCAATAAATACGTCTTAACTCCTTTTGGTCTGCGACTTTATTCTTCGACTCTGTGAAACCAAACTTATGGTTTCACAAAGTCAAAGAATAAAGTCTCAGACATAAATTTCTGTTGTTGATACAAAGCACTCAGTCTACAGCACTTTGTTATGGCAGCCCAAACTGACAAATACCAATAAACCACCCTTGTCCCTTTCCACCTCTACAGATATAAACTCTACTCCTTGAGCTCTTTGACCCCCCCCCCCTACTTCCACCTTGTTCTTCCACCAAGACAATTTCAGCCTGTGGCCAACTGTGGAGCACAGCACACAACACTGCTTCCTTCCTTCCAAACACATCACCGTCTCCCTCGATCCTAATGGCCCTGCTATACTTGACCATCACTGTGACCTCCAGGTCTCTCCTGCTCCTCCTCCTAACCCGCATGGAATCAACTTGAATCTTGGAAACCTTTGCCATTTTGACTTTCCCATCTCCCAAGCCAATCTCCCTCCTAAGGATCGCCAACTGATCCAATTTCTCTGATCTCAAGTATTGCTGAAGAAAGTCATATGATCTTGCTGACTGGCTCCACAGAAAAGCAGTATCATCTGGTTCAGATGACTCCCTATCAAGTTCCTCCCCATAACTCTCAGCCCCACCTATGGCTGCCCCAAATCTTTTCCACTACTTTACTGGTAATTAACATCACAAATTGAATTCCCATTATCTTCTCTTCTTTCCTAAAGTGACTGCTTCCTTTTCCAAAGCCAAGTCTTCCCTCCATGCTTTGTTGTATCCCTTCCACTCTCCTCCAGGGTTGTGTACCATCAAAAATTTTCTTTCCTTAGAACCTTCAATATTTCCCTATTCCCAAAGTCCTTTGGTCAACCTAGAGATGTGTTAACATCTTTCTAAAATCTGGCCTTGCTTGAACCCTTATTGCCATTAAATTACTTTCCCTAAGCTTTTTAATAATATCTGTACTCAAAGGTACCACTTCCGTAGTTTAGCCCTGATCTCATTTCATTTTATCAGTCACCACTGATAAAATACCTTTTATTTCCTTTTACGAAAACAAAGTAGGGCCAGTGAGATGGCTCAGCAGCACAAGCGCCTGCTTGCAGGCGCGAGGTCCTGAGTTCAACCTCCAGTACCCACAAAAAAAAAAAAGTAAAAAAGAAAACCTCACCAAGTCAAGAGTCTCCCAACTGTCACCTACTGTTCTCACACCTTAGACATCTCTTTGTGTCTGATTAATGTGCCCCACATTCCTCCATGCTTCTGATTCTCCACCTGTCCCTCTAACAACATACTTTCAGCCCTCTTCATCAACTTCTTTTCCTCTGCACACTGACTCCAGGGCAGGATGGCCAACTCCAGTGGTTACCTTCCTGGGAGGGACTGCAGACTACATTCACAATGTACTTGTAATTCAGAATGACATTGAGGACAAGAGTCAATTCAGGTAAAAGGGAAAACAGAATCTAGCACAAAGGAAGTACTTGTCAACATGAGTAATTAATAATGAATCAGGGCTGAGAACGCTCCACAAAGATCTTCATACCTTAAACTGTGACAGAAGCTCATCAGTGGCACTTGTTGATACTTCATTCTCTCTGGTTTCAGCCAAGCGCAAAATTTCATCTATATCCATTTCCTAAAAGAAAAAAAAAAAAAAAAAGCAACAAAGATATGATAGAAAGGCAACAATTTTCAGCATTTACTGAAAATGTTACACACAAATAAGCCAACTTTCTGATTTTCCCTCTCTGTTCTATATCCTTTACATCTAATGTTTCAAACTACCATTTATCCAAATGATAAGGTGAAACTTGAGAAATTACAAGAAACAAAACTAAGTGGAAAAATAAAGACAGAATTTTTAAATGCTTTATTCATTCTTTCCTTCTTAATTTAGTAAAAGTTTTGAGTTTTGGAAGAAAGAACAATTATGTTCCTGTAAATATTTACTCTTTCCTTATAAAAGCCTCTAACAAACCTTCCCCAAAAATTTATTCTCATAGCCACCATGGTGGCACATTCCTGTAATGCCAGCACTTGGGAGGCTGATACAGGAGGAGGCTGCAAGTGAGGCCAGCCTGGGCTACAAAGTGAGTTCCAGGCCAGCCTGAACTACATAGAGAGATCCTGCCTCAAAAAACAAAAAACAACAAGGGCTGGTGAGATGGCTCAGCGGCGTAAGCGCCTGCTTTGCAAGTGTGATGGCCCGAGTTCGACTCCCGGATCCCACATACAAAAAAGGGGCCGGTGATATCGCTCAGCGGCACGGGTGCCTGTTGGCGCGCGAGGTCCTGAGGTCGACCCCCCGGTACCCACAAAAAAAAAAAAAAAAAAAAAAAAAAAAAATTTCTCATAGACGACACTTCGCAAAAAATGTTTCCCCTCATTCTTAATTACCTGAGGCTCTGACTCCTCCCCTTCAAGTTCTTTGAAGAGATCCTCTGCTCCAAATTTCAAAATAGCTGTTAGCTCTTCTTTATTAAAAGGATTTGAACTGTAGAAGCAAAATGTAGCTATAATCTCTCAGGAATGTCGAAAAAGCTCTAAAGAGTTGTACTTCAGAATACCTGTCCTTCATAAAGAAGTCAAATAACTGGTGAAAAGATAAATTCTCTTCCTCAAGAAGAGTGATCCCTCTACTATCTTGTTCGTTATTCACAGGATGAGTCGGTGGCAGTAAAGCTAACCTAGCAGAAGCCGAGAAATTCAATTACTGTCCTGCCGGCTCATCTATTACATAGTTAAGCAAGAAACAAGCCTAGCAACATAATAGAACACAGTTCCCTCTGTCCTTCAACTCAGAAAATTACCATTCCCCGGAAGGTTCAACCCTCTCATCTCTGATCAGAAAGAAAAAGAGTTAAGCTTTTCTCACATTCCTCTTGAATGGAAAATAATCTGAAAACATACCATTTAAGAAGGACTAATTTCACTCCACCTTCAACATGGCTGCAGCTGTCAACGATCTGATCAAAACAGAAACCCTCTTCTCTCATAACCCCTTTCTTTCTATATCCTTCTGTTATCAAGAGGAAAAGCACAAAAAATCTCAACACAAATATTTCTACTAGCAGTAAAACCCAGTCTGCCAATTCAGTCTGGGGGAGTCATTACTGCCAAGTCAATGGCAACACTTTGCTGGGCTGAAACCCAACACAGTCCCACTGCTACCACTGTGTGGTAGGCCACATGAGGAGCCAAAAGTGGGACACACACACACACACACACAGAGGGCTGATAGGAAAAAAGAAGAAAATGAAAATACCGTAAACAGACTAATAATGTCTGTGGTACAGAATCCTGCTAGAACTACAGCAAATATTCACATAAAATCAGTTTTCTTCTGCCTACCTCCCAAACTTTCTGGCACTTACTTGGACCTTCCAGAGTTGTTTTCCAGGACTGTCCGGCCAGTGGTATCCATGCGCTGAATCACCAGATGGTCCAATACCATCTTCTTTTTGGCTCGTTCTATGATCTCCTCTTCCACAGTGCCTTTTGTAACTAAGCGGTAAATATTTACCTATAGGAAAATGAAATGTTATGCTTATGACTGATCAAAAAAAAAGTTACCTGTCAAAAACCAAGAGGGGAAAAGAAAAAAAAAGATTCACTCTCTATTGCTATAAATGAGGAGCCAGCCATCCAAGTGAACAACTGAGGTCAATGCAGTATTATTACTATCTACGGCAGATTACATCTCCAAATAAAACCGTTTCTGAAGATCTGCCATTACTGTCTGCTCTGATGACCAAAATCTTGTTAAAGAATAATCAGTTTCACTAAAGCAAAGTTTTACAAAAACTGAACCACTGGCCATATATGATCATTACCACTTAGCCAATACTACAGCAGACACTGAGATTCATACACAAAACAGCAAGCACATGGTTTTCCGATGTATCTATGAGTCAATACTATCATATACAAGAAAAGATCATTTTGATTGATGATAGAATATTTAGCTACTCTGTATTAAGAAAAAGAAAAGATTCAGCTCTAAGGCTTCATCACAGATCTTTCTTAAGTCTTTACTAGACTCATCTTTTGGCCCAAAGACATTTTCTCTTTTCTGTACTAGTTAATAAATAAAAATTAACACTTGGGGGAAATGGAAGTAAAATTGTGGTGGGGAAGCAGGGATATGCATTTCACAAACATTCTGGAAGGGCTGAATCAACCTCTGTTACTCTAAATCCAAAGTCGTATTCAGAAGCCTTTTCCCACTAACCTGTTTTTTTTGACCAATTCTATGGGCCCGGGCTTGTGCCTGCAAGTCGTTCTGGGGGTTCCAGTCAGAGTCAAAGATGACGACTGTGTCCGCTGACGCCAAATTGATTCCCAGGCCACCAGCCCTTGTCGAGAGCAGGAAACAGAAGTCCTGTACACAATGCAATATACTACTTTATGAAGTGGCCTTCTCAGTAACATCACAGTCCAATAAGCCCTTACACCTGGAAACCCCTGCAGGTGTGAAGAAAAGTGAGATATGATGGACAAACTTCACGAAGGCTACAGGTCAGGGACTTGATGGCAGAGGGAATTTTCATTTGGGTAAGAGGAAGACTCAGTGCAGTGAACAAAAGGAGTAAAGTAGTATCTAATAAGACAACAGAAGTGAGACCACTACAAGTATCTCCTGGCTAAAAATAGTATATAAGAAGTAAATAAAAAAAACAGACAAATTCAATTACTGGGAACTGTTCCAACAAGCTAGTCAGATACATATCTTCTGGGGAAAGGTAGATTACGCCATATTAGGCAGTTAGTGTTAAAAATGTTCATCCATTTGTTAGTCTGGTAAGGAATATAGAAACACTGCAATAAACAGATCAGATACTGGAAATGCTGGAGTGCAGGATCTTCAATCTCCACAAAACATGCAAAAAGAAACCCTCAGTGGGTTTGCACGAAAAGCAGAATGTGGGAAAGACCCAGATAGAGCCATCTTCCAGTTTCCAGAACAATAAGAAAGACAGGCACCCATGGAATACCTGCCACACCTCAGCACTCAAAAAATATGTGCGCAGAGGGAAAGACTGAACTGTATAAGCCAAGGGAGAAATAAACAGAAAGATTTCCATTTTCAGGGAATTGGATCATATGTATCAAAAGCTGATGCCTTTTGGGCACAGAAACAGCACTCAACAGCAGGTAATTTGTGGTTACAACTTGAAAAATGAGTGTAATTAACATTGTATCCAATGGAAAGGTGTCCATATTCTAGTCAACAGTCACATTCAACAGCATTAGGCTACAGAAGCAGAAAAGGACAGAGCGGTCTTGCAAGAACTTTAAACAGTTTCAATAAAAAATAATCAGCAGGTATGGCTAGGCATAGATGGTGATTCTCAAGGGGAAGTTCCCTGAAGAGAAGCCAAAAGAGAAACAGATGACAGGTTAGGATGAGCCATGTAAAAATTTAAATAAAATCTAGTGTCTGAATAATCATATAAACAATTTATAGTGTCGCTTTGTCAGTTATATAAATTACAATGTGTTATCTATGGTCAAACTGACAAAGGTTAAAAAATTACAACAACATTTCTAATAGTGAGATAAAATGAGACTATTTGTACAAAAACAATATAAATATAAATTGTTTTAGGAAAGTAATTTAGCAAAACATCAAAATTCTTTTTTAAATGTTCATTGCCTTTTGTTAACTACAGCTAACAAAAATGGCCAAAGAAATAATGGTACACACACATAAGGATATAGTAAAAATTTAAATTTTGAAATTCTTTAATGACATGGGAAAAATAAAGTATAATTTTGAATAAAAGATGACAATAAAACTATATGCAGCATGATCCTAATTAAGTAAACATAACGAAATAATGGTTCTGTAGTCTTTTTTTACATTAAATTAAATGTTATATATTTATTAGAATTATTAGGGCCGGTGAGATGGCTCAGCAGCGTAAGCGCCTGCCTTGCAAGCGTGAGGGCCCGAGTTCGACTCCCGGAACCCACATACGAAAAAGGGGCCAGTGATATCGCTCAGCGGCACGTGCGCCTGCTGGCGCGCGAGGTCCTGAGGTCGACCCCCCGGTACCCACAAAAAAAAAAAAAAAAAAAAAAAAAAAGAATTATTGCATGTCCACTATACTTCGAAAGATAATGAAGAGCACCAAGAAGAAAAATTGTACAAACCCTTGCCCCAGAGACAGCCTCTACTTTATGTATAGCCATGAGAGAGAGAGACTCAATGGAGAGCTGGGCAAAAAAATATATATATCGTTTTTTCCCCAAGGAAGGGTAATATGAAACATTCAATCCATACTATCTTTTAAGAGTAGAGAACACAAAATCAATTTCAACAATGACTACGTAATAAAACAGCTGACATTTTTTGAGTGCTCACTATAGGCCAGGCAATATGCTTACTAACAAATACAATCCTCACAGCAATATTATGAAGTTTTAGAAACTATGATTTTCAGTTGAGGAAAAAGGGAGGAGGGAAAAAGGATGAGAATTGGGTGATGACCAATGATTTCAGTAATTCAATTCCTCATTAAGGAATGAGTCAGAGCATAGGTCCTAAAGAGATTAGTACCCAAAGCTCCTCAATAAGAACTAAAATTTTAGGCTTCAAAAGTAGCCAAACTGGGCCGGTGAGATGGCTCAACGGCATAAGCACCTGCCTGGCAAGCGCCAGGTCCTGAGTTCTACTCCCGGTACCCACATACGAAAAAAGGGCCGGTGATATCGCTCAGCGGCACAGGCGCCTGCCGGCGCACGAGGTCCTGAGTTCAACCCCGGTACCCACCAAAAAAAAAAAAGTAGCCAAACTACTAGTCTAACTAGAACTATCTGCTAAATTAGAAGCAGAAGGCATATCATTCTGCAGTAAAGGAGGAGACATTAAGAATTTTTAACCGGATGTTGGTAGCACATGCATGTAATCCCAGCACTTGGAAGGCTGAAACAGGAGGACTGCTGGGAGTTTGAGCCAACTACATAGTGAATTCAAGGCCAGCCTGAACTACAAAGTAAAGCCCTGTCTCAAAAAAATAGAATTTTTAAAGCTTTCAGGAAGAACCCTAAATCTATTGCTGTTGTTGTTGTTTAAAAAAAAAAAGAAAAGAAAAAAGAACAAAAAGAGGAACCCAGGCTTCGTAATCTAACAATCTCTTTAAAATACTTCTTGTTCTACTTTTGGGCTCTCTCCACTGCTTCCTTTACCTGTACAAATTACTTTAGGTTTAATTTTCCTAAGGCTTTTCTCCCCAACTTCTCTCATAATCTATGTCATTTAATAATTTGTTATGCACTAACTAGAATGTTATCAGTTTCACTACAAGTAGCTCTTATATATATGCACCCAAAACAAAATACTTTCATTGCCAAATACAAGTGGGACATTTAGTAATTTAATAGTAATACCAAAAATCCGACAAATGTGAGATATACTCTTCAAGCTATAGTCACCAAAAAGTATAGATTGGGAATTTCTGATTTACATGTAGAAATTAATCCTACTGACCAGCCCTCTTCTTCCAAGCCCATAAATTTATCTTGAAGCCAGCAGAGAACTGTCATTGTCATTAAGTTAGACCAGGCAAGCTAAACAAGCATGTGTTTTTAAGCAGTGATGACAAAATAGACATGTTTTATAGTATACATTTCTCACTATCTTTTCAGGACAGAGAAATGTACTATGAAATGTTTCTGAAACAATAAACTAAGCTGGAAGGACTTTCCCCTTGATATACCACCCAAAGCGTCCAAACAACAAAGGCATGCACAATGTACCTCAGACCCATCTGCATTGAAGTGATCCAGTGCCTGTTTTCGGATTTCTCCCTTGATGGAGCCATCTAAACGCTGGAAAAATAAACCACAAGAAAATCATAAGGTAGGAAGATCAGCTACACTCAGAATAGAATGCTAGACTTGCAACCTTTATCACCCAAACACGCTCCCAGTAAAAATAACCAGAACACACTGCCAGGTGCTGTGAAGGGGCTGTTCATAAGCAGGACAGCCCATGTGAGCTGAGCTCTTCAGTTACACACTCAAGGTCACAGGCTTCTGATCCAGAGGGCTGTCTAGGCAACTCGAGGATCGGAATGGCTGCCAGGACCTACGAGTAGGAATGAAAACCCACACTGTGCTCAGAGATATGGTTTACTTCTATATTTGTAGGTACTGGAACAATTACAAAATAGTACCACTGGTCACCTAGTAACTAGCTCCTGTAAAAAAATGATGCTTCTTAGGTAGTGGGCTAAAAATATCACCATTGGGCCACTGAGATAGCTCAGTGGCATAAGTGCCTGTCTGGCAAGCGCGAGGTCCTGAGTTTGAGCGCCAGTACCCACATTAAAAAAAAAAAAAAAAAAAAAACCATTGTTTATATAAATAAAAAAATTTACATAAATTTGTTTTGAAAACATTTTGCTGAAACATTGGAAATGTTAAAACTGATTATACCAGCTTTCCAAAAATTGCTCTAAAGTCAGAGTAAAGTGTTAAAAAACCAAACCACATCAATTCAGGAGAGCCTCCAGGATTCTCCAGTACATACATTTATTTTCTCAGAGCATATGTCAGTTTGGGGTACAAAACTGTGCCACCATAGTGAAACTATTTGATACATCAAACAACTACTGAAGAATTATTCCTGTATGATGTACATAAAGCATTTCTTACTATTCATACCATTTTGTCTTCCTACAACCATGACTTGAGATGAAAACACTTCATTTCACACCAAGCAAAATTGACCCAAGAGATGCCCAGTTGACTGTGAGCAGACTTATTTATATCTCTCCAGGGCTCTACCACCAGACACACAGCCACCTAAACTCAGGTCAGCTCCCATGTGGATTGACTACAATGCTAGCCTTGAATCAAACATATTTTTAAATGGCAAATTCATGACCTACATATAAAATCAGAAAACCTAAATGCCCTCCTTTAAATATTCCCATAAATGGCCAAGGATTTAGCTCAGCAGTGCAGCGCCTGCCTGGCAAGCGTGAGGTCCTGAGTTTGATTCCCGGTACCCAAAAAAAGAAAAAAAGAAAAAAAAAAAAAATCCCATAAATAGAAGACACTAAGCCAATTACCTAAAAGTCCCTAGCTTAGTTATTTCCTAGAGAGAAGAGTGCTGCATTCCTGATTTACCAGACATCATATGATTACCTAGAAATGGAAGCTCTCCGGGATCTGATGCATTGAGAGAGAATCATCTTTTTGTGCTGCTCTGTTTTTTATAACAGCTACAGCGAGCATTAAACTACATTCTAAGATGGCTGCTAAAGGCCATACAAGGTATTAGAAGTGTAATAGTGCTTTCAGGGTATCCTGAGAGACAAACTGTTAAGTCTTATAGCTGGGCCTCCTAGGAGATAATCACTGAGTTTCTTCAATACCAGTGTGATTATATGAGTTGGTAGAACAGTTCATCCACTTGAAAAACTTTCTTCTTTTCTTAAAATAAACCTTAATGGCTAAAGCAATATAAATTATGCCACACCAGGCACGGTGACACATGCCTTTAATCCCAGCACTATGGGAGGTTGGGGAAGGAGGATCTCAAGTTTGATCTCAGCCTAGGCAAATTAGTGCCTTACTGAAAACCCTGTCTCAAAATAAAAAAGGCCTGAGGATACAGCTCAGAGTGAAGGTCCTAGGTTCACTTCCTGGTACCACTAAAAAAAAAAACGAAGAGTCAGTAAATAGTACATGTGCCTGCATGTCTATAAATAGACGAGAGACAAGCTTCTCGCTGACACCCAGGAAGTCTGCTGAAGAAACACTTTCCCACAGGAGACGACAGAGTGAAGAAGAAAATCAACACAGCTGGGCGTGGTGGTGCACACCTGTGATCCCAGCATTCGGGAGGCAGAGGCAGGAGGATCGCAATGAGTCTGAGGTCAGCCTGCGCTACATAAGCAAATTCAAGGCCAGCCTGCATTACATAGTGAGACCCTGTCCCAAAGAAATAGTAACAAAAAATAAAAGAAATCAACAGACATTCTGCACAGAAGGAGGAGGCCATCACCAATTGCTCTGGGATCCAGCAAGGGTTCAAGTACCCCGTTCTATTTTCCCAGCCTCATACAAGGGTCAACTTTTGGGGTAAATGTATAACCTGACGCTTCTCTTTTACTTTCTATAATTTGGGCTTACAGAATCAGGTTCACACTTCGTTCCGCTCTACTTTAGGCACGGACTCAAAAGATGTAAGAAACATCTTTTCTCATACCCAATTTTACTTTCTTTAATCCTCTTCACCCTGTCCTAAAAAAGAATGATCTTGACATGACCTTTTTCATTATACAGCAGCCTAAAGGCACAGAAGTAAAACACTGAGACTCTCATGGAACTTTAATATCAATGTTTTTCAAGCAAAAAAAATATATTTTCTACTTAACAATTTAAGAGACAAGAGAGAGAGAGGCAGACAGACAGACAGACAGAACAAGAGAGACAGAGATAGTGAGGCAGACGCTGTGTGAGACTTATTACTGAGCTACCTTACCTGGAAAGGATAGTGCTTAATAGTCAGGTACTCGGCCAGGATATCCAACATTCTCACCATCTGAGAGAAGATAAGGACTCTGTTCCCCCTTTCACGAAGTCTTGTCAACAGTTTGTCTAATAGAATCAGCTTCCCACTGCTCCTGATCAGGGACTGAAGATTTAAAAGACACTCTAATCATTATATTCAAACACATACTTGCTGAAATGCTCCTTTCAATTAGTATCTGTGATAATGTACTTCCTAGATTTTTTCCTAGTTTAAGTTTTGTACTCTGTTTTTGAAGTTTCCTCTGCTGCTCCTTGAAAGGTCATTAAGGAGGTAAATCAGCATTTTGATAACACCATTTACAGAAGCAAAATTATTTTCAAGTACATAATGAGGAACGAAAAGCAGTACACACCAGAAGAATCTCCTGTCCATTTTCTCTTTCATTTTCTTCTGGAGGTTTAATGAGATAGCAGTGGTTGCAGCATTTTTTCAGTTCCATCACAATATTAAGGAAACCAGATGTGCTCCCTCTTGTTCCTTTGGCAAGAGCCTTGTAATTCCTGGTTAGAATCCATCTGCAAATGAAAATGATGGTGATACTGTTAGATCCAAAGAGACAGTAACCTGTACTAGAAGATAAGAAAATACAATGTAGTATTATTAAACAAAGAAGACCTAAAAAAATGTTAAAAAGCATCTCCGGTCACCTAACCACAATCCCTCACATCTCCAGTCAAAATGAGAATGTTTACTTATTCTACTGGGTATTTCAACCTCAATGAACACAGGAATCTTTTTTTTTTTTTTTTTTTTTTTTTTTGAGACAGGGTCTTGCTATGTAGTCCAAGCTGGCCTTCAACTCACTATGTAGCCCAGGCTGGCCTCGAACTTGATGTGACCCTCCTGCCTCAACCTCTGAGTGCTGGATTACAGGCGTGCACCACCACACCCAGCTTGAACATAGCAATCTTAAAAGGAAACAATTCTCTCTCTCTCCCCCCATGTATTTCTCTCTATATATATATTTTTTTTATTTATTTATATATACACACATACACACACACACACACACACACACAAATATTTAGACAAGGGGGCTGGTGAGATGGCTCAGCGGCATAAGTGCCTGCCTGGCAAGCGGGAGGTCCTGAGTTCGACTCCCGGAACCCACATAAAGGAAAAAAGGGCCGGTGATATCGCTCAGTGGCACAAGCACTTGCTTGAGGTCGACTCCTGGTACCCACATTAAAAAAAAAAAAAAAAAAAAAAAATTTAGACAAGGAGTAATGAAAATATATGGTGTTTAAATTTTTAAAAACTTATTACAATGAAAAACACATACCCATTAATCCACCTCAAAATACTCCCCATCGCTTTGATCACACTTATCTCATCATTCTTGCTACTTTCTGAAGCAGTTCTGAAAGTCCTCTTTTGTGGATGTCCTTACAAAGTGTGATCAAACATATGGTGAATGCTGTTGCTTAGTGTCACCAACAAAAATTCTATAATGTAAAAACATTACAGTACATCCTCATCTGCCTTATTCACCGGATTTGGCACTGTGCAACTTTTGGCTCTTCCCCAAAGTCAAAATGACCATGAAAGGGAAATGTTTTCAATCAGTTCTGGACTTTGCCGCTGCCATGACAGCACAATGAAGACACTCACAAACAGGACTTCCAGAGCTGCTTCAGAAAATAACAAGAATAATAGAAGTGTTTGAAGCAAGGGGGAGTGTTCTGAGGAAGACTAATAGCAGAATGTCTTTTACTTTAATCATTTTTTTTAAATTAATCTGTTTTTCAGATTCCACCTCATACATGCCTGTATATACTCATGTGCGTACACATCTGGAATCCAAAGGTTATCACTGAAACACTTTTATTAAATATAAAATTAGAACTATGCCATCTAACATTGAGACACTGGTTAAATAAATTAAAATAGACCATATAAGGATAGAAGCTATATACCCATGATAACTTCTGTAAAAGTGTATTGACACATATATAATAAAATGTGAAATGACTACATATGTTTTATATTTGGAATGAGAAGAGAAACAGATATGTTTAGACATATTCATGAATAAACCTTAAGCATAAACTCCAAAATATTAAAGGTTTTTTTTCATTTCTCCTAGCAATTACACTGTCAAGAATTTACCTCAACATCTTCACCACAGCAGTTATTTATAAAAGCAAAGGCCAGGTGTGGTGACACATGCCTATAATCCCAGCACTCAGGAGGCTGAGGCAGGAGGATCACTGTGAGTTCAAGGCCAGCCTGGGCTACATACTGAGTTCAAGGCTGGCCTAAACTACATAGTGAGACTCTGTCTCCAAAAATAATAATAATAACAATAATAATAATAATGATAATAAAAAACAGCAAAGTATCTGAAGAAATCCAAATTCTACCACTAGAGAAATGATTGAATAAACAACATTACAGATCCACAATAAAACAGTATGCAATTGACAAGAAATATCTCTACAAGCTACTAAGATTCAAGTGAAAAAGGAAGGTAGAGAAACATATATACAGTATACTGTCATTTATCTAGGAGGAAGAGGAAATTAAAATATATTTGATTATATTTAAAAATTTAGGCATAAAATATAAAATTTAGATATAAAATATTATTTATAAAAATATAAATAATGAACAAAGAAGAACTATAATGCAGGGTATAGAGACGGAAGTCAGATTTCTTTGGACATACCAGGATTTGTAGCTTTATCTTTGGAATTCAATAAATATTATAAATAAGTATAAAATTAAAGCAATCCCTAGAAAAAAAAACTAAAATGAAATAAACCTATATATGCCACTGGTGGCCAATGTACACAGAAAAAGCACTATTTCAAGTGCTTCAAGAGTCACTCATTTCTAGTGGGATATAACAAAAGACAGAAAAACACACTCAGTTTTTACTGTTTTTATTATTTTTATTGTCAGGAATAGAACCTGCACAGTTATTCTAACACTGTTATGTGTGTGGAATGAGTTAGACTGGTGTAATTGAGAAGGGGAATTTTTGGCACGGGTATAAAATCTGTAACAACAAATGAAATCTCTTTTAGCACAGGTGTCCACTGGTACCCACAGATGCTCCAGTCCCTTAGGTAGCCTGGTGCTGTAACTCAGTGGCAGAGCAAGTGCCTGGAACACACGACACCGTGGGTTTGACCCACAGCACTGCACGCGTGCGCACACACACACACACACACACAAAGTCCCTTGTACAAAACACAGTATTTGCATATGACTTATGCATATCCTCCCATATACTTTAAACCATATCTAGATTATTTATAATACCTAATAAAGTAAAAGTGCTATCTATTTGCTTATACTGTATTATTTAAGGAGTGAAATTCTGTATGTGTTCAGCACAGGTGGAAAGCTTTACTGAATACTGATTTGCAGCTGATTGAATACCTAGATGCCAAACCTACAGATACAGAGGGCCAACTGTACTGTTTAACCATAAAGAACTCAAGGTGTATTTTGATGTTTAAAAATAAAATTTCTGGGCCAGTGAGATAGCTCAGTGGCACAAGCGCCTGCCTGGCAAGCGCAAGGTCCTGAGTTCGACTCCTGGTACCCACAAAAAATAAAATGAAGTAAAATAAATTTTCCTACTCCTGTCCACTGAAGATGCTTTGCCATAATGCCCAGAACAGTCTCATCAAGTAAACACCACTTCCCAGTAAAATGAAATGTACAAGATAACTTTGGAAAACTATCATTCTCAATAGTGAACAAGCTATGAACTACCTCATTATATAAACATTCAAAATCTTGAAAAATCCAAAATATGAAACACTTCGAGTTCCAAGCATTTCAGACAAGGGATTCTCAACGTGTATTAGGTTATGTCAAAAAGACTCAGAGAATAGGCTCAAATAAGCTCCTACCGGCTAAAATGGGACCTTTCCAGAGTGAGCATGAATAGTCTGCAAAAGAAACATAAAAACTGTTTCGTTCTGTGACGGGGACTGAGCCCACAGAGTGCTGAGCTATATCCACAGCAGTTTAGTTTGAGACAAAATATCACTAAATTGCTCAGGCCAGCCTTGAATTTGTAATCGCCCATCCCTACCACCCAAGTAGCTGGGATTACAGGTGTACACCACTGAACGCAGCTAAACACAAATGTGTTCCATCGATCAGTTCATAATGATACCAAAATAAATCTCAATGGTCAAAACCTTTAAAGGAAAGATATTTTACTTGGAAAAGAGCAAAAATTTAAAAGAAATCAAGTATTTATTTTGCCTTTCCTATATGAACTACACAGTTGATATGGGGAAGTTTCTTTTTATGAAAGTATTCCACTTTTTTTGTTTCTGAGACAGGGTCTTGCTATGCAGTCCAGGCTGGCCTTGAACACATGGTGATCCTCCTGCCTCGGCCTCCCTAGTGCTAGGATTATAGGCATGCACCACTACACCTGGCCAGTATTCAACTTAATGAACAAAGGCATGATAAAATACGAGTTTCACTACATTGTACCGATGGATATAGGCGATGTTCACAAGTCATTGATAACATTATTGTTTCTTCACCTTTTGGCTAAAATCAACTGTAGAAAAACAACCTTCCTTGAAAGAATACATCTTTGGATTTTATAAAATAATCACATGAATGAGATTAATCAAACTATAAGTGTGTCAAAAAAATAAGGTACAAAGGAAGGATGCCATGGAGCTAGAATCAACAAAACCCAGGCCATAAGGAAAATCTACAGAACATAAATTCAGGGTCTTCACTCAAAATCCTTACAAAGTCAAGGAAATCAAAGGATTAAAATAAACAAAAATAACACATGGTGGCACATACCTGTAATGCCAGCACTCTGGAAGGCTGAGGAAGAAGGATGGCAAGTTCAAGCCCAGCCTAAGCAACCTAGGAAGACCCTGTCTCAAAATTTAAAAACAAAATTTTTTGTTTTTATTTTGTTTTTTGAGATAGGGTTTCCCTATATAGTCCGGGCTGGCCTTGAACTTACAATGCAACCCAGGATGGCCTTGGACTCACAGTGATCCTCCCGAGTTCTGGGATTATAGGCATGTGCTAAAAAAAAATTATTTTAGGGGCCAGTGATATAGCTCAGTGGTATAAGAACCTGCCTGGCAAGCATGAGGTCCTGAGTTCAACTTCCGGTACCTGCATATTTAAAAAAATTATATATATATATATATATATATATATATATACATATATATATATACATATATATACATATATGTATGTATATATATATGTATATATATATATATGTGTATATATATATAAATTATATATACATAATTTTAAAAGTGGGCTTGGGGGCCAGTGAGATAGCTCAGCAGCATAAGCACCTGCCTGGCAAGCGTGAGGTCCTGAGTTCGACTCCCGGTACCCACAAAAAAAAAAAAAAAAAAAGTGGGCTTGGGATGTAGCTCATTGCAAAGGCCCTGGGTTCAATTCTCAATACTGCAAAAATAATAATAAACTTAAGACATACCAATCACTCATAATGTATAAAGCTATGTAGATCACGATACAAACAAAATGTCATGGATATTCAGGTGTATGTGTATAAATATGTATTTGTGTGTGTGTATGACAACAAAGAAAATGTAAACACTCACTACATTAAAAACTGGTAGGGAATTTTTTTAGGCATAATAGTATTGAAATTATTATTAGCAAAATAAAGTCCTTATCTTTTCAGATATACACTAAAACATCTATGACATGTACATGGGATAAATTTCAATCAACTAGTGGTAGGGGTGCAAGAAAATGTATAAATGAATTATGGCCATGAGTCAACAATTGTCAAAGGTAGATTATGGCTGAGCACATACAGACTATTCCATTCTTGTAGATATATGAAATTTTTCAAAATAAAAAAATCTTTAATTAAAATGAGGGCCAGCTGTAGTGGCACACATCGGTAATCCATACACAGCTTGGTTTTAAAATAGCAAACCTAAACCAATGACATAACCTGCATTTCAACTGTACTGCTGGAATGCTAGAGAGGAACGAATGAATATTCACCCTGCAGCGCAAGGTGAGCACTTCCTCTTCTGAACTTTCACAGGCCCCTGCACTGCCTCCCTTGTTAAACACCACTGTGCTTTAAGCACCTGCCCATAGTCTGTCTTCCCTGTCACACAATAAGGCCTCTGGCAGGGACATTTCATTTAGCTTCATACTCAGAGTAGCTAACAAGAGTGCTGGGAACATGGCAGAAGCTTAATCAATGACTTACTGAATGGCAGAGAAGACATATTTACAAATAAGTAGACAGTTGCTTACTGATGGGGCATTAGCACTAAGAATTAAAAGTGTACTTTAGACCACCTAATAACAAAAAATACTGTGTAAATTGTCACACAAATAAAAAAATAAGAATAAAACTCATTTTTTCTGACCAATTACAAACTGCTACTGTGTTGAGGCTTCACTAAAAAAAAGCAGATTATTTATGAATTATCTAATGGCTTTACAGCAATGATCTCAATTCCCTTTGGCCTAATCACACAAGAACAAACTCACTTGTAATACTGTTTCTGAAGGGCCGACATCTCTACCCTGAGAATCTGTTCCACTTTGGCAGGAAGGGACTTCTCAACATCCTTTTTGACTCTCCGGAGAAGGAAAGGCTCTAGCACCTTATGAAGACTCTGGTAGCCGTTCTCTCTCCCTTTTCCATGGTCTTCTTCAAAATCTTCCCAGAACTCAAACCTAGGGACCAAACAGTCATAGTGTTGCTGAGGTACACATTAAAAAAAAAATTTAAAAAAAAAATTTATTTTTTACAACTAAATTTCTTTTACAAAGAATTAAATGGGGGAAAAAATATGTGTAAAAAAATGACTTTTTCCTCCCAAGGAAAGACAAAATTTATCCATCGCAAGGCTCTTGAATAAAAGAAAAGGAAAAAAAAAGAAAAGGGACAATCAATTGAATCAACACCATCAGTCCATACTGGATAACAGCACGTTTCCAAGTCTCAGACTGAATCTATTTATAAAATATTTCAGTACACCATGCAATTAGTTTAAGGAAAGTTATTCTTAGATAGGATCTCACTATGTATTTCAGGCTGGCCTTGAAGTCACTATGTAGCCCAAGCTGGCCTCAAGCACTCCTCCTGCCTCAGCCTCCAGAGTGCTGGGATTACAGGTACATGCCACCACCCCAGACTCATAAACTACCTCTTAACAAGCTCTGATTTCTTAGGGAAATAAAATTCAGAAGTAAAAGAATATTATTAGTGGCAGTATTATTCACCTGTCACTGCTCTAGGGTAAAAGTTATACAGTATAACATCCATCAACAATCTTCACTTCATAAAAAGTTAATAGATTATAATGATAGTAAATAAAGACTATAACCCAGACAAGAAATTCAATAAGTGATCCAACTTCTATAGAACTTGGGGGCATAAATTTAATCAATGGACTTACAAACATATTACTCATAATAATTCTACCTAAACTCTACAGATAAAAGTTTCTCATATATAAATCTTAATTCAACCACATTCTATTCACTAAAAGATCTAAGGCAGAAACCCAGAACGGGACATTATAAGATTACATTCAAAAATAAAAAATGAGAGAAATTTGAATGCATGAAGATTAAGAAATATGGCTTTGTCTTTGCTGCTACAAAGCCAATGAAGTACTTGACAAAACTAACTGAGTTCTGTGCACAGACGGAAGCTCTGTAGGAAGGATGCACTAACTAACTGAGGCAAGACCAGGAAGCTCTAACTGCACTGGGGGCTGCTGCAACACCAGTGATCCCACTCTGCTGACCTCTGTCAAGTGTGAGACTGAAAACCTCACGTGACCACCACTGCCTAGAACTATGCAAGACTCAAAAAGCACATGCTCTGGCAAAATTAAAAGCCTGAGACAACACATGCCAAACTTGCCAATGGACAAATGGCCTCAACAGTCCACTGCCACTTGTGAACTCATTAATGACCAAGCACTTCATCAACTATGGCATAGTGGATCAGCATCAGCCTTAGGGATGCTTGGTAATGCCTGAAACGACCATCTTCAGGGAAGTAAATAAAATGGTACAGATCCAAAATCCTCATAGTGATTACAGCCTGATAAACCTAAAGTAAATATTCTAAGAACATAAAATAAATCAGGAATTAAAACTAATAAAAGGGTTAAAAGGAAAAATATGAAGTGAATTGTATCACTATTGGGGATGACACCTCACGCACAAAATGAAGTGACTAAAACACAGCAGAACTACCACTGCATCCAACTATTTTCTGACTACTTAGAGGCCAATTTCAAGAAGCCAATTTAAGTTACTTAACATAATTATAACCATACTAATTTAATAATTTAAATATATTACTTTATTTACAAAATTTACATCCTACTCTTTTAGGCAACAAACATGCTCACTGCCTACTGTCCTCTTATTGTACTAAAGGAGTTAACCTAGGTACCATTTCTTCAGATATACACACTGATCCATGTTTTATGAAATGTCTGTGGCTGCCATCTCTCTAACAACAGAGATGCGTAGTTGTGATAAAGACTCAGCCCACCAAGCCAAAAATATTTACTATCAGAATCTTTAAGGGAACTGTGCTGTCCTCTTCAAAAGATATAAATTTATAAATGTACACATATAAAAGGTAAAGGTAGTAGTAACGAATGTGCAATTGACACACCATACAAAGAAATGCATTATTTTTAGATATGTCCTGCTACAAATTCTGTACTTAACATTTAAGTACAGTTCTTTTTAAATTTTCCAGACCTTAAGAATTTAGAACACTGATACTACCTCGGTGTTTTATTTTTTATTTTATTTTATTTTTTTTTTTGTGGGTACCGGGGGGTCGACCTCAGGACCTCGCGCGCCAACAGGCACCCGTGCTGCTGAGCGATATCACCGGCCCCTTTTCCGTATGTGGGATCCGGGAGTCGAACTCGGGCCCTCGCGCTTGCAAGGCAGGCGCTTATGCCGCTGAGCCATCTCACCGGCCTACCTCGGTGTTTTAAAAACACAATTTTCAGAGAAAAAAAGATCTCCTCTAAGCAAGAAAATAAAATAAACCTTGCATGTCTAACTCTAATGTATGATTCAGTAAGTAATTCAACTGACCATAAAGAAAACTTTGGAAGACACTACTTGAATAATCATTATTTAACAGAGAAAGTAATTCAAAACCCCTCTGTAATTATGAAAGCAGAATATGCAATTTTCTTCTAAAATGTTGGGTGAAATGTGACTGTTGCTCAACAGCAGAAAAAAACTATGACCATTTATAAGCCAAAATGCTTACCACCCACTTCTTTAGCCAGTATACACCTCATTCTATTTCTATAAAAACAAACATGGATGTTCTTGTTATGTCTTGTGATTCCTCCTACCCAGGATGCCTTTTATTTAGCCTGTATGATATGAAGAATGTATTTTCTCTCTTAGAATTTGAAGTTCAAAGACAACTGACCTTGGTATATCTACTTATTAGCCAGGTAGTAGGGTACACTTTTTTCTTTCCCCTCTAACCCAGCATATTCTAATTTGGAATACAGCAACTATATACTTCCCATGTATCAGAAATACCAAGTACGGGAAAATAAAATGTAAGCTATGAGTAATATACATGAAAATTCTCTTACCTTAGCAAAAAAAACCTTGTAACACAAAGGACAGATTCCCACACACACACACAAAAATTATCCAGCCCAAAATGTCAACAGTATCCCAAGGATAAGAAACCCTGCTCTAAGAAAAGGCAGGGGAAGAAGGGATGCAGAAAGGGTCCCTCTCCCAGAAACACACAGTAGCGAGGACAGAGGGAGGGCAGGAGGGCAGGGTGTTTAATCCACTTCTAGTAATAGCTATAGGGAGAGCAGCTCAGTCAATGGTGAAGTTTCTCTACCCATGTTCTGAAGTCTTGAACTATCCTTCACAAATAAAGGTAAAACCAAAACAGCCACAGACAAAGAAATCAACCTGCTACCAACAGATCTGCCCTACAAGAAATGCTGAAGGAAGCCCTTTGGGCTAAATGAAAGTGACACTCAATGGCAATCTGAATCCACAGGAAGAAGTGAAGATCACTGGAAATAACAGAAGAGAACATAAATATGTTGTTCAATTTTCTAAGATTCCTTAAAAGACAAAACCCTATAAAACAATTAAATCAATGTATTCTTAGATTTATAACAAAGAGAGAGGTGAAATGGAATTATAGTACGATGAAGTTGTTGTATTTTGCCAGAATTGAGACATTATTAACATGAAAAAGATTATGGTAAGTTCAGAGGCATAATCTCTAGAGAAAACAATAAAAAAAATTATAAAATAATAAAAATATTAATCAACAGAAGAACTGAATGGCACACTAAAAAATATTTGCCAAAACAAAAGAAGGCAGTAAAGAAGAAATAGGCTGGGGGGTTGCACATGCCTATAATCCCAGCACTACAGAGGCTGAGGCAGAACAAGCAAGAGTTCAAGGCCAGCCTGGACTACAAAGTCTCTCTCAGAAAGGAAAAAAACAAAATCTAAGGGGCCAGGAATATAGCTCAGCAGCACGGTGCCTGCCTGGCAAGTACAAGGTCCTGAGTTCAATTTCTGGTCCCCCCCCCCCAAAAAAAAAAACCTAGCAGTAGGAACAAAAAAGACGTAAGACATTAACGGAAACAAAGTGCGAAATGGCAGAAACTGATTCAACCATATCATTAGTTATATTAAATATAAACAGGTTAAGTACTCCAATCAAAAGGCACAAACTGATGGTCTGTACAAAAAAGGCACATCCAACTACATTTTAAACCCAAAGAAAGAAGTAAGTTGAAAGGAAAATGATGGAAAACAGTGTATCGTGCAAATAGTAGTAACCAGCAGTAACCATGAGAGGTGAAGAGCTATAATAAAAAAATCACACAAAACAGACTAAAGGAATAAAAACTTACTAGAAATAAGGTGGAATATTTCATAATGATAAAAAAGTCAGTCAATACACCATGAGCATATAACAGTTCTAAATATATATATGTACCTAGTAACGAACCCAAAATACATGAAGTAAAAACTGAAAACTGAAACATTCAACAATTACATTTAAAAATTAAAATATTTCACTCTCAATACTTGGTAGAACTAGACAAGGAGTCAGCAAAAAAAAAAGACATGAATAACGAAGTTGAATTAATGACATTTACAAAACTCTGTATGCAACAAAATACACATTATTCAAGTGCACATGGAACATTCTCCACAATAGAAAAGATAGCAGGATACATAGTAAGTCATAATAACTCATTTAAAGTAAGTACTCTATGACAAAATTGAATTACAAAACATTTGGAAGATCCCCAAACATGTTGCAATTAAGTAACACACATCCAAAAAACCCATGCATTAAGGAAAAAACACAAGAGAAATTAGAAAATAGCTGAAACTGAATGAAAACTAAAATAAGATATCAACATATATGGGATGCAGCTAAAGGAGTGCATAAAGGTACACTTAACACCTTTAAATACCTAGTTTAGAGAAAAGGTCTTACATCAATAATCAAGCAGCGTCTTAAGGAAAAAAGAAAATGAAAAGCATCCAAGGAGGGAAATAATAGAAGAGAATAGAAACAAAGGAAATAAGAAATGAAAGGTTTTCTTTAAAAAAAAAAAATCAAAGATGGTTCTTAAAAAAAAAAGATTGGTTCTTTGAAAACACCAATAAAATCTTTAAACCTTAAGCTAGAACTTACCAAGAAAAAGAAATGACAAAAATACCAAAACCAAAAAAAAATTTTGCTCACTACTAATCCTTTAAAAGTTAAAAAGATTACAAGGGAATACTGTAACTTTATGTAAACGAATCAGAAAGTTAGAGGAAATGGGCAAACTCCATCAAAGACATAAGTTAACAAGACTGAGTGAAGAAGATACAAAAAATCTGAATACCCTGTAACTTGAAGTAGGTCATTAAAAAATTTTCCCACAAAGAAAATTGAAGGCTCAAATGACTACACTGTGAATTCAATCAAATATTTAAAGAAAAAAATAACACCAAACTTAAAACTCTTTCAGAAAATAAAGGAACATTTTCCAATCCATTCTATGATCCTGATAAAGCCACGCAGATATCTCTTTTCCTATTATCTATTCATACTCATACCCACTCTCTCTCACATACACACACACACACTCTCATACTAAAAGCCCTCAAAAACACAGATGTGTAGGTATTTTGCAACATTAGCTGAATCCTGCAATACATAAAATAAATTGAGCATCATGAACAAATTAGATTTATGCTACAAATGAAGTCTAGTGGAACATCTCAACAACAACTAATATACCCTCTACCATATAGGTAGAATAAAGGACATTTGTCATCACAACAGACTTGAAAAAGCACCAACAAAAACCAACACACCTCATTATAAAAGCTCTCAAAAACTAGAGTAGAGGGCAGTGAGATGGCTCAGCGGCGTAAAGCACCTGCCCGGCAAGCACAAGGGCCCGAGTTCAACTCCCGGAACCCACATACGAAAAAGGGGCCGGTGATATCGCTCAGCGGCACGGGAGCCTGCTGGTGCGCGAGGTCCTGAGGTCGACCCCCGGTACCCACAAAAAAAAAAAAAAAAAAAAAAAAAAACTAGAGTAGAAGAAAACGTGATAAAAAGCATCTAAAAGACTCCGTACTAGCAGGGCATGACGGTACATCCCTCTAATCTCAGCAACTTGGAGGCGAAGCAGGAGGATTACAAATTCCAAGCCAGCCTGGCTATACAGCGAGACCCTGTCTCAAAAAAACAAAACAGGGCCAGTGAGACAGCTCAGCGGCATAAGCGCCTGCCTGGCAAGCACAAGGGCCCGAGTTCGACTCCCGGAACCCACATACGAAAAAAGGGCTGGTGAGATAGCTCAGCGGCACGGGCGCCTGTTGGCATGCGAGGTCCTGAGTTCGACCCCCGGTACCCGCAAAAAAAAAAAAAAAAAATCTATACTTAACATCCTGCTCCCACCAATTCTATACAACATGGAGGTTCAGCCAATACGATAACCCAAGATATAAAAAAGCAGCCAGAGTGAAAAAGCAATAGCAGCCTATACTGTATGTGCAGAAGATATGATCATATGTAGAAAATATTAAAACACACAAAAAAGTGAAAACAAAATGTTTATGAAGTCTGCAGAATACAAGATCAACGTACAAAACTTAATTGTAATTCTATACCAGTGGTGGCGCACCTATGGTATGCATGCTGCAGCTGGCTATTTGTTATCATAAGCAGCTCTAAAAGGTTCACCATCACTGTTCTACACTCTAGTATACTATGAAATTATATCAAAACAATTTCACCTAAAATATAATCAGAATTAAAATAAGTAAAAATAAATTTTTAAAAAAATGCAAGACTTACACACTGAAAACTACTAAACACTATTTCAAAATATTACAGAAGACCTAAATACATGGAGAAATTTTTTGATGAGAAAGCCCAATATTATTAATTACTAATTCTTCCTTAACTGATATATGATTCAACACAATGTCTATCAAAATTGCAGGTTTTTCTTCCCCAAAAAGTATACAAAAGTCTAAAAAGAAGGGCCGGTGATATGGCTCAGCAGCACAAGCGCCTGCTCAGCAAGTGTGAGGTCTTGAGTTCGACTCCTGGTACCCACATGAAAGACAAAAAGGGACTGGTGATATCGCTCAGGGGCACAAGTGCCTGCTGGCAAGCGCAAGGTCCTGAGTTTGACCCCCGATACACACATTAAAAAAAAAAAAAATGTCTTTGTGACCTTTGGTTAAGCAAATCCGTCTTAGATATTGTCCAAAGTATGATACAAAGAAACTGATAAATTATACTTCATTAAAGTTAAAAACTTGCTCTTAAAAAGACAAGTTTTAAGAAAATAAACAGGCCAAAGAGCACGACAAGTTGCTAACCACATACTGAAACAGCACTTGTATCTAGAAAACTTTATTTTAAAAAAGTAATACACTCTTCAGTTCATAATAAAAAATCTAGGGCTGGTGAGATGGCTCAGCAGCCTAAGCACCTGCCTGGCAAGCACGAGGGCCCGAGCTCGACTCCCAGAACCCACATACAAAAAAGGGGCCAGTGATATCGCTCAGCGGCACGGGTGCCTGCTGGTGCATGAGGTCCTGAGGTCGACCCCCAGTACCCACAAAAAAAAATAAATAAAAAATAAATAAATAATTAAAAATCCAATTTTTGAAACAGCAAAGATTTAAATAGACACTTTACTGAAGATACACTAATAGCTAATGAAATTAAAATATGTTCAACATCATTAGCTGTTATAGAAATCCAAGTCACAAGAGAATAGTAATGCTTTGGCATGTAAGAGACAGGAAGATGGTGGATGGCTAAAGCGTGATGAGTAATGGAAGTCTTACCAAGGGGTCAGAGTGAGTAGGGTCTGCTCAATTGATAAATTTAGATTTCACTCTAAGTATCATTAGAGCCTACCAGATAATTCTAAGTTTTATGAAATGTGCATATTATCTCCTCTATAATCCTTCTAGAAGACAATCCACAGTTTAGTGATTTGAATAGGACCTAAGAAGCTGATGCTTCTGTTTTCAAAAATGTGGATTTAAAGAGTTTTGTAAATGGTTATCAGATTATATAACTTACTTCATCTCTATTATACTGATTACCCTGTAACAAGAGTAAGAATAATGCTTCCTATCTAACAATTATTTCCCAAATGTCTTAACTTAAAATTTTGGTAGATAATATGCTTTCCTCTGCAATATGCTAATTCCTGTGCCTTTTATTACTTATTATGAATGACTTTATTCTGCTGTTCTTTCTTCAGTTTACTGTTTTCTTTCCCCAAACCAGTCCATCTGTTTTCCCTGAGGTCTATTTAGAATGTTAAAAAAAAAAAAAAAAAAAAAATTACTGGCATTTCAGACATACTAGCATCTTTTGAAATACACAGGAAGGAGCTTACTTCTCCGGCATAATAAAGTGCAGCAAGGACCAGAGCTCCTTGAGGGAATTCTGAAGAGGGGTGCCCGTAATCAGGAGCCTATGGTTGGACTTGAAATCAATCAGAGTTTTATATAATAAAGAGTCATCATTCTTCAACCGATGGGCTTCATCCACTCCCAGAAAGGCCCAGTTAATACTGCCCAGCACAGTCTAAAGTGAAAACAAAACAGAACGAGCCACCAGGTCAGAAGGAACCCAAAGTGCTTTCAAGAGATAATTATCTTTGCACAAATACCGTCACAGAGGTATAGAGACATATTTATTCTTTACTGACTTAACATATATATTAGGTTTCTTCTGTTTATTCTGGTAGTTGCCAGATTGATATCTACTCAAAAGAGCTGGTCTCTTACACCAGCTATTACTGCATGCCCACCAAGAAAACACAAACATTGGTAAGCTGAGAAAAAAAAGAAAAAAAGACATTGCCTCTAATTAAATTTCTTGTCTATACCCTGAAGCACAGAAATACCAACAAACACCAAATTACACTCATTTGCACTTACTATCACCAGATGTATTTCTTAGTAACTGTAGAAAGGGTGTATTTAAAGAGCTTCATTTTTCCCCTGATACCATGCACGTCAACTAGTGTAGAGAAAGGCTTCAACAATGACAGAACGGCAAACGCCCAAGAGGGCATTCAAACCCAGTTTCCAGTGACAACCATCCCAGATGGTTACTTGCCTCAATACCCTTCTCCCCTGATTCAACTGGTCAAGTTCCTTTCCAGTTGTAAGGCTTTGTTTTTGAGTTCTAGTTTCAACAGTCTTTGAGGAATCTGTTCACATATTTTTAAACAAAGCAAGAAAAATAACATGGCGAGTGGAAGGCAGAACCCTTACTATTTGACAAGTCACACTGGACGTGATTTGGCCTGTTAGTTAACGAACTACACACCTTGTCTTTTAAAAGAATCTCATATGTTGTTATAAGTGCATTGAACTTCAGCCTTTTGGTTTGGGAATGAATCCATTCATATTCCCGTATCTGTAAGAGAAAATGTAATTAAGATACAATTTCTACTTCTATCTTCTCATATCATACAAGTCTTATGATAGATGCAATAGAAACATGCCAAATAAAAAACAGGTCTGATTAGAATTTAATGAATAGCTTATACATTCTGAAATGGCTTAAGTAGCCAAAGTCTGTAGGAAGAACTAAAACATGGATCAATAAGCAGTAAAAACTTTACTGTCAGAATTCAAATGAACTGACCCCAAGACACATTTGACCAAGAAAGTGCATTTATCAAGCAATTAATCCCTGGTGACTTGAACTAAAAAGGATTTCCCAAATCCCTAAAAATTTTTTAAGAAAGAAAAACAAGTTCTGAAACAAGTTTCAGGCTGGGTCTGAAATATCAGAACAGAGAGATGTGCTCACCGAGAAAAAAGAGACTTATAGGATAAAAATATAATTTAAAATGTCATTGTAAAGGAATACAAAAACTAACATATCCACACTTAAGTATACCCAGAAACAGTTTTCCAAGTTAAAAATCAGAGCTCAAGTGCTCACTTTGGCAGCACATATACTAAAAATCAGAGATAAGACAATAAGTGCCTGCAGGAAATGACCAAAAAAGACCCAAGAAAAGGGGTATTGGGGACCACAAAAAACTGTCCCTAACTCAACAATTTTTCAGCTGATTTTCTTCATTTGCCTTCTGCTTTGGAAGCTATTTTGCATACTCTAGAAATCTCTCTCTCTCTCTCTTCACAGGGCCTCACTACATAGCTCAAACCAGCCTTGAACTCACAATCTTCCTACCTCAAGCCTCCCAAGTGCTGGATTACGGGCTTTTTTCCCCCCTCTTTTAATGACCAATAAATTAACAAAGCTAACTAGTAATATCACTAGAAAGGCATTAGGGTAACAAAATAGGCTAGGGTTTTTTAGACTTTTATTGTTGTTGAGACAGAATCTTACTTTGTAATCTAGGCTGACCTTAAACTCACTGGGTACCCCAACCTAGACTCAAACTTGGGGTGATCCTCCTGCCTCATCCTCCCAAATCCTGGCATTATAAGCATGTGCCACCACACTTGGAACTGAATTAATTTTAACGAATATATAATTTTAATGACTATATTTATATATTTACCTGCCTCAATGAGAAAATACATTACTATAGCATATACCTAAAATGTCTGAGGATTTCTGATGGCTTGCTCTTACTATAAAGCCATCTCCTAGAAAAACATTTACATATATTGGTAAAAAAGCAAAGCTTTGGACCACAAACCTATGTTCTCCAACCCCAGTTCTATCCTAGCTATCCTGGTTTGGAAAGATTACAATCAACCTTAATAGGTGGGGATGTAGCTCAGCAGTAGAGCACATGCCTAATATGTACAAGGACCTGGCTCAATCCCTAGTATCGCAAACAAAACAAGACTACCATCAGCTTTAAAGACTGTCATGAAGGTTACAGGCAACATACATAAAAGCACCCAACAAAAGGCTTAGCATATTGTAGACACTTTTTTAAAAAGTCAGTCATTACTCAAGGAAAGATTTGCTAAACAAAAATAAAGTTATACTACACATACTAAATTCACGATGTCTACTATTAAAGTTTGGTAACAGACAAATAATTATCATTTCTGCAGCCTTGAAATGTACTACTTTCCTTTGCTTTTATTTCCTTTTTGTTAGTTAAGCTACTTCACTTCTTTAAGAGGCTAGGAAACAAACTCTAAGAACTCAATTATTTTCAGTAATCTCTATTTAAGCAGCAACAGTATTAACTTTCCACAGGGTATTAACTCCATTTTATAATCTTTATACAAAGTAGCCTTAAGAGCACAAAGGATAGTGAGGAAAAACAATTCTGCAATCCAGTTAAGCAAAAATTCCACTCATCTACTGCTGTTCCTTTTCTTTAAATAGTAATCATGTTTTTAACGAGTAGCTGATGTACATTTTTATTACATATAAAACTCCTAATTTTGGGGACACAGGATAATGTCAGAATAGTTTTACTACAGACTTTACTAATAATTCTACAAAAGACTTTAGATCAATTTCCAAAACATTTATAACATGGATTCTATCCCAACTCTTTTCGTTTACACACCGTATTTCTGCTCATCAGGTCACCTATGTAAACCACTACGTTTATCTCTGGTGCCCAGATTTCAAACTCCCTCTGCCATGAGGTGAGGGTGGATAAAGGGACGACTATAAGAAAGGGTCCATACAGCTGGTGTTGGTGGAACAGATAAGAGAGGAATGATATGGTCTGGATGGTCTTTCCTAGGCCCATTTCATCAGCAAGGATTACACTGTTACTTCTGCAGAAAAAGTAAAAAAAAAAAAAAAACAATCATTAGCTCATCAAAAATGAGTATGTGCATAAACTGTACTGCCATCAATGCTTTACAATGACAGCACAGAAAAGCATCAGTGTGAGTCTCAAACACATGTATCCTTATCTGCAATTACTTAAGCCTCCTACATAAGGAAGAAACTAGAATTCATATATAGCAGATGACAAGAGATCCATAAGTATACTCCAGATTCAGATTACTGTAGGAGCCTAACCAGATTATGTTCTTCACTCTGCATTTAGGGCTCTGAATTATATTTTCTCCCCTAGGTTATCCCCTCTAACAGAAGGCAAGTTTTATTATAGATGTGTACAGTGTGTAACCTTGGATCCCAGCAATACAGAAAACATGAGCAGACTGGTAATCAGCGCTGCTGCTGAATCCTACAGCCTGCCAGTCATGGGCTTTGTTCAAGTTATCCACCCCATTCTACTGCATGCCATCAGGTCCTTTAATGCTACCTCCACTATTCCCTGGACCTGCTGCAGGTACACAGAGCTTGTATTAAATATACCAGTCTACAGGAGACACAGGCTACACGTCAGATTTCTAGAACCTCACCCTAGATTTACAGAATGAAAGTATCTGGGATTCTATATTTTTAACAAGCATCTTTGAAGATTCAAAGCAGATGTTCCTTTGACCATAGTTTCAGAAACACTGCTCTATAAAAATGAGCTAGATCTCAAGAGGATATTAATGGAAAAAAAAAAAAAAGTCCAAATATAAGAAAAAAACTGAAAAAAAATAGATATAGGGAAATATGTTTGGAAAATAAAAAGTAGCCTACCTGGCAGGAAGCTGGGGATGGATCTGTGTATGACATAAGGTTGCAAACATGATTAAAAGTTTCTTTAAAATAGGGCCACTGACAATAAGTGGTGTTGGTGATTTGCACATGCATAATATATATTTAACGAGTGAACGATGGAGGACTGAAAGCAATATACAGATTAAAGGCAACTCAACTTAACTAAAAAACAAGACATTTAATTCATCAGGGAGAAATAAAAATTTGAAAACCACATTGTATTCCACAGAATAACTAGTTTTAAAGGAAAAGTACAGAAAAGAATAAAGTGCCTAAAGGGAGAATGAGGATACATATGTCTATAAATCTCAAATGGACCCAATTTTCTCTACAACTAACATATAGTGTGGGGCCGGTGAAACAGCTCAGCAGCATAAGCGCCTGCCTGGCAAGCGCAAGGTCCTGAGTCCAACTCCCGGTACCCACATACGAAAAAAGGGCTGGTGATATCGCTCAGCGGCACGGGTGCCTGCTGGTGCATGAGGTCCTGAGTTCGACCCCCGGTACCCACAAAAAAAATATATATATATCTATATTATATATATATATATATAATATATAGATATAGATATAGATATATAGTGTATTTGTTCTTAAATTCTCAAGGCCTATGTGGGTCCCCAGCACTTTGTAATTAGGGTAACCACATAGAAGCCAAACAGTAAAGAAAACATCAATCATATTTTCAACCTACTTGCACCAAGAATGAGCAAGCCAGTTGAGACCTTCTAGCTGGTAATCTCGGAGCTCCAGATTTTCCCCTCCTAAATACGCTGGCTGTTTCTTTAAAGCTACAAATCGTGGTCTCTGTTTCAGGGCCTGAAAGACAAAAATTAACAAAGCCCAGGTATGAAAAAATTTTCTCTCTGTTCCTGAATTAAAATCCTAGCACAATTTATATACTCCACACCAAAGAGCAAATATTGAAATTACACAGATGAATCACCACTCCCACTATTCTCCCCTTTTCTGGTACTCTATTCCTAGAGCTCATACTTAAATAAAATGTTTTGGTTACCTTGCTCCTTTCCTGAAATAAGTTTGTTAACAACATTAAAGGACCCTTGATTTTTGCATCACCCTTACAATACAGCAGCAGTCATCTCTATGATGTCTTATTCTAAAAAGCACACAACAGGCAGAGCAGGGCAGCACATGCCTGTATCACAGAACTCTGGAGTTTGAGGCAGGATGACCATGAATTTGAGGGCACTTAAACTACAAAGTCTCATAAAGAAAAACCCCAGGGCTGGTGAGATGGCTCAGCGGCATAAGCACCTGCCTGGCAAGCGCGAGGTCCTGAGGTTGATTCCCAGTGCCCACATAAAGAAAAAAAAAAAAAGAAAAAGAAAAACCCCAAATATCTCTGGGAAAGTCTGTCATATCCTAAATGCAGCTAAGTACGTAACCCTATGATCTTATAATTACAACAGGATTTATAAATTCTGAGATGTAGTCCCCCACCTTAAGGCCCCCAAATATGTAAATCTGGTTTTCTGAAGGAAAAGTATAATGTGAATTTATAAGAGAAATTTATTCAGGAACAATCCATCACATAGTTATTTGGCCACATAAGTCTTTTTTCAGGGAACATGTCTCTAAGATGAATACTCTATCATGAGAAATATGATCCCAACACAGGGATCTGGAGGGATCTGCTCAGGTCTGGAGGGCTGCAGGTCTCCTATGTAAGAGAACCAGCAGCGACTAAAAGCTGACTTCTCACTCACACCCCAAACACCAACCATCCACCCACCCACTCCTACCGAACCTGCCCCAGAATGGTTCTCCCATCCACACCCCCAGTACTTCTCCTTATCCTCACATGAATTCTTTATCATGAACTTCTATGACATCTGAGTGGATGGATCTTCAGGCTCCAGAGTCTCCTACACAGCCATTAGATGAAGCTTTCTAAATAAAATACTGCTTTCACCCTGCCGCACTATTCAGTAGGGTACCAGTACCCACAGAATAAAATCAAAATGCCCTTCCTTCAAGGTAGTCAAGGTACAGATATTTTCACCTAAATACACTCACTAGTATCATCTCCCTCTTCGAGCCTGAGGTCTACACTACAAAAGTTAGTCTTAGCACCTTGGCACTTCTCTTGGTACCTCTCATGGGAGAGCAGCCCCATGGACCCCATCTTGCCTATCTATCACATACCAACACGTTCTTCAGGGCCAGTTCCAACATGAAGATACTCTCCTGATACCCACTTCAATCACACAGAGCTCACTGACTTCCACCTCAGTACTTCTCTGGTCACAGACTATCGAACTCACCTGACTTACAATCAATCACACTGGTTTTCACAGACACAAGTTTGGTCTCAGTAACATGAATATCAGCTTTCACAAACAGAGTGCGTGTCTCACATATACATTTACTATTCTGAGGACCCACGCCTACCCCTTTCCAAATGGAATAAACTCCAGTGAAGGAAAAGAATCTGAACAACCAATTTAACAAAAAAGATGGCACATTTAGTTTCCACCTTACAATTTAGAGACGTCCCTTTTCCTGTCCCTTCTTCTAAAGTGCCTAAACCTTTAAATATTATCCTAATATACCTAATTCTATGAATTACAAAATTAATGAAGTCAGCAAAGCCATTACTACGGCTTGTGTCTCGATGCTCCTCACCCCCTAAAGCTTCAAGCAGTCACAGATGGGGCTTCTCAGAGGTGGCTGGATCTAGAGTGTGTGACGCTGGGATTAAGGGTGTGTGATTACTAAATTAGTCCACTAATTGGTTTGGCATAGTCCTAGGAAGGATTAAGGGTGTCCCACCATGGGTGTGAGTGCTTAAGGGCAGGCAGCCTGGATAAAATATAAAGAAAGAGGGCTAGTGTCACTGCTTGTCACTTGCTGCTTACTGCCTTCTGGCTGCCATAAACTGTTCTCCTGCGATGCCCCTCTGCCACCCTACCCCTCCTTGGAGCCAGCCAGCTATGGACTGAAACCTCTACAAACTAAGCCAAATAAGCCAACTTTGGGCATCAGGTAGTTTGCCTCAGCAATAAGAAAAGTTAACTAAGACAGCCATCTTGCAACTCATCCTCTCCTTTCAGTATAATTATTTTTCTTTAAGGTCACACTTAAATCTTCTTTCACTTCAAAATAGAAATCATCACTTTATTCTTGTAATATTTTCTCCCCTCAATATCTATGTGACTAATCCTTTATATGTCCGTTCCCTGAAAAACCAAAAGCCAACAATCACTACACCTTGCATTCTCTTGTTGGTATAGTTTTTGAGTTGTTTCGACTGTGGAAGCTGTCGATACAGTTGTGGAATTTTTTTCCAATCAAAGCTTCATCTTCCCAGCTACACTCTGAATAGGGCAGTCCCATCCATTTACATAGATACTCAGGTTCATTTGACGGTGCAGGCTTCCGGCTGTGAGCTGTATCATATCACATACAAAAGTCACAGATCAACAACTGTTAAAGGCATAACAAATGAAATACCAGGCGGCAAAAACTGTAAGTAATTTGTAAAGCAAGAAGTGCTATTAAACGCTGAACATTTATAAGTAAGATCTCTTACCTGGAAAATCTGTTTGGCCCAATGTAGATTTGCTTGTCTTCACCGCTAAGCAAATGCAAAAACAAAAAAAGTTACAACCGTATCAAGAAAAACTAAGAAAGGGGGCCGGTGAGATAGCTCAGCGGCATAAGCGCCTGCCTGGCAAGTGCGAGGTCCTGAGTTCAACTCCCGGTACCCACATACGAAAACAGGGCCAGTGGTATCGCTCAGCGGCACGGGCGCCTCCTGGCGCACGAGGTCCTGAGGTCGACCCCCGGTACCCACAAAAAAAAGAAGAAAGAAAAACTGAGAAAAAGATTTTATGAACAAGAATACAAATATAATTTACTACAAAAGAAGGGACAAGAGAAAAAAAGAGGGAAAAAAAGAGAGAACAAATAAAATTTATCAGATTTAAAAAAAAAAAAAAATCCTGTAGCCAGGCCTGTGCCACACGCCTGTAACCTCAACACTTTGAGAGGCTGAGGCAGGAAGATTTCCAAATTCAACGCTAGCCTGGGCATGTTGATAAAACCATGTCTCAAAAAATACAAAAGCTGCTGAGGCTGTCAGTGTGAAGGCCATGGGTTCAACCACCAGTAATGCCCAAAAAAATAAAAAGAAAAGAAAATGTACAGTACTGATAAAAAATAAAAATTGTTTACACAACCAAGTCTTGGAGTACAGAAAATAAGAATAAAAAAGGTTAGGGATATGTAGCTCAACACTCCCTAGGTTCAATCCTCCTCTTTGCATAAGGAAGTGATTTGCAGGGTGATGGTGGGCTTCGCCAGCTACCCAGTGCTCAGGGATGATTGTATGATACATCAAAAATGCCAAAAGAGTTTTTTCTGAGCAAGCATGGTGGTACATGCCTGTAACCCCAGCATTCTGGAAGGCTGAGACATGTGGATTGCAAGTTCAAGTCAAGTATGGTCAACTTAGCAAACTATTATCTCAAAATTGAAAAAAAAAAAAAAAAAGACTAGTGACCTAGCTCAATGTGAAGGCCGTGGGTTCAATCCCCACTACTGCCAAAAAAAAAAGAAAAAAAAAAAAAAAACAAGTTTTATTCTCAGCTGGGCATAGTGGTACCATACATGCCTATAAATCTGGCTGGCTAAGGCTGCAAGATTGAGTTTGAAGCTAGCCTAGGTTACTACATAGTAAGTTTAAGGCCAGCCCGGACTATGTAAAGAAGCCCTGTCTCAAAAAAAAAAAAAAAAAAAAAAAAATCAAACAAAAAAATCTTGTTCTCAACTCACCTCCCTCTCAGGCTATCATCCCCATTTCTCTGTTCCCTCTTAAAATAAAATTCCCCCAATGACTCACTTGGTACCCTCTCTCCCATTAACTCTCGGGCATACCCCAATCAGGGCTGCAACCCCATCATCACATGGGTCCATTTTACTCGGCCATACCCACTGCCCCGACTAACAGCACTCCCTCCGCTGCAGCAGAGTAAGCCACCGGCTTCCAGTCCGGTGGTCTTCCCTAGCATGCCTCATTACCAGATAATCCTTCTCTATCTCCCTGGCTAGCTTCGTTCAAACTCCCACACACTGGAGTGCTCCCTCTCAGACTTCATCTTCTCACCATGTGTATTTTATTTCGGATGACCTCATTAAGTCTTTTTTTTTTTTTTTGGTGGGTACCGGGAGTTGACCTCAGGACCTTGCACGCCAGCAGGCACCCGTTCCGCTGAGCAATATCACCGGCTCCTTTTTCGTATGTGGGTTCCAGGAGTCGAACTCAGGACCTCGTGCTTGCCAGGCAGATGCTTATGCCACTGAGCCATCTCACCAGCCCGACCTCATTAAGTACTACCCATCCACTACCACGCAGTCAACTCTAAACCTCTAACCCAGACTAAAAGTTCTAAACTCCAGCTGACCTGTGTTCCAGCCTTCAAAATACTCTCCCCTTAGGTGACTAAAGTCAATCAAACCTTTAAATATCAATCTAAGCTCTTGAGTTCCATGCCCCAAATCAGATTCTCCCTTCATCTTCCCATTTCAGTAAATGGACCTCTATTCTCCTATATATATATCCAAGACAATAACCTTGCCATCATTTTTTACCCCTCTTTTTGTCATTCCCCACACCCAAATTTATAAGCAAATCTTATTAGCTTTTTGTTCAAAACCAATCTATTCCATCTGTCTAATCTTGAAAAGTAAATCTCCAAATGCATTTCTTAATTTCTATTCTCCTAACAGCAAAAGTGTTCTTTTTTTTTTTTCTCTCTCTCTTTCTTTCGGTGTTTTTTAGACAGGGTCTTGCTATATAGTTCAGGCTGGCCTTGAACTCACTATGTAGCCTAGAATGGCCTCGAACTTGTAGCAATCCTCCTGCCTCTGCCTCCCGAGTGCTGGGATTACAAGCATGTGCCACCATGCCCAGCCCAGTGTTTATTCTTTGAGTTTAAACATGGCTACCTAAGTTCCCATGCACTTACCTATTACTCTTTCTACTATCTGATACTGTTTATTCAACTCTGAAGCCAGCTCCTGTTGGCAATTGAAATATTCTACATCTTCAGGAGAAACTTTCCCTAACCTGGACAGAAGACAGAGAAAAGCATATACCAATTAGATTTTGGAGATCTATATACACAAATCAGCAAAAACCCAAGGTAGTACAGGAAACTTATTTACTTCCATCTGTCTCTTTAGTAGTCTTTATAATTCAGCCTGAGATTTTTTTAAAATACCCTCACATAATTCCTGTCAATTGGTAAAACCAAGATTAGTTTTAAGTGTACCTAATCCAGAGTTCTAGAATATCAATTCTTCACACCTAAACCATGCCAGGCTTCCCACAGGAAAGTAACAAGGTACTTTAGAGAACAGGCTCCAGACTCAAGGCACCAAAATTCAAGTCCTGGGTTTACTTGCTGAGTTTCTCTGTGCCTCACTCTTCCCATCTACAAAACAGGGTAACAACATTACAGCTGTTACACCCTTGTTGTGAAAACTGAAGGGATGATGTATGACCAGTGCTCACTGAGCTAGATAATAATTCTAAAAACAGTAGCCACACAAAAACATAGTTCTTCCAATCATAATCTTACAAAACAGAATTGCACATGGCTCCATGTCCAAATGATCACAGAAAAATCTAAGATCTTAAGTAGATATATTCTCCATGAATTATTTTAGAACCTTCCCTTCCCTCAGGCTAACCAGATCTCTTAACCCATGATGGAAAATATACCATTGTTTGATTTCATCCTCTTTCTTTTTGAAGTTCTCCAGCTTTTTGAGGCCCTTCACTTTCTGCTGCTGTAAGGACTCTTCACTCTCCCATGTGCTGTGGATGTGAGACCACCCCTTCCACTTGACGAGGTACTGGGTTTCACCTTCACCCTTCCCAGGGTCAAAGTCACCACTCGGGTCTCCATTAGCTTCAACAGCATACACTGTAGTAGAAGCTCCAGTGGCTGCAGAAGAATTCAGTAAGCTTTCAAGACCAGATACGAAACCAGACAGTGAAAAGCTTCCCAAGGAAGCAGTTGTATAGAGTCTTTTTGGATGAACCACCAAATACTATGACTTGAAATAAGCACGAACTCCCGACACAGTATGAACTCAATCAATAATTTCAAGTATTTTTTAAATGCTAACCCAATTTTAACACAGTGCAAAATTTGCAGGTGAAATCAGAGAAATCCTCTGTCAAAACATAATAAAAATAGAGCAGCAACATCCTGTTTTGGTCTCCCTCTTTGCAGGTACTGCTGGAGAACAGAAAATCCAAGTACCCTCCCTCACTTGCCTGATGCTGTGGCTCATACCTATGAACCCAATACATTACCTGGCTGAGAGAGGAGGATCATGAGTTCAAGGCCAGGGTGAAACCCTGTCTTAAAAAAAAAAAGAAAAAACCTCCCCTCACCCACATTCCCATAGTTTGGTAACTTTTTATCTCAAATGAAGCCAGAATAGTGGCCAAAAAAAGGTATTAAGTATTTTTTTGATATTTTCTTTATGATGAGGTTACTTTAAAGCAACTAAGTTGTTAGATATCTCAAACACAGTTTTGTTTTTTTTTTGTTTTGTTGACAGAGGGTCTCACTATGCAGCCCAGGCTGACCTCAAACTCATGGCAATCTTCCTGCCTCCGTCTCCCAAGTGCTAGGATTATAGGTGAGCCCCACCTTGTCCTGTGTCAACTACATTTTAAAAACTATTATCCCAATATGCATTTAACCAGTTCAATATTTTTACTAGGACGTTCAGAAACAACTAGACCCAGACTTGTTAAATGAGCAAATATCTAATAAGCAAGTTATCTCTATTCCATCACTGCTTTATAAAACATTAATATTTTACTAGTTTTACTTAAAATCTCAAAGACATACTGAATCCATTCCTTTGTTGTCAACTCTTGAAACATGATTAGGTCAGAGTTCCACTTTTCACAACAAATGTAAGTGTTGACTAACATTCATCACCTTAGTGAAAATACATAAAATCTGAGCTCTGTTTACTGAGCAGATATGAAAAGTATTTTCCTCCCCAAACACACATACCTCCTTTCTTTCCCAATCTGGAATCTAAGACCTTTTCAATAGTTTCACTATTATCTTGTTGTTCATCAACTCCTTCTCCAGTCATCTCAATGAGATCATCTGAGTCAGTTTCAAAATCATCATCTTCTTTATAACTGCATGAAAAATAATGCTGAATCAATGAAAAAGTACATTTTGAGAATTAAACACCTCCACACTTAACGTCAGTAGAATAAAGAACTATACTATTGGTTCCAACGTGCTGTTTTACAGACTTACCACTCGGTGGACTCAGTGCTATTTTTTTCCCTAAAGTATTGATGCATGCTCACAGATACATGCAAGAAGGCTAACTCATATTTCAAACTAAAAACTGTTTTTATGGGCCGGTGACATAGCTCAGTGGCATAAGCGCCTGCCTGGCAAGCACGAGGTCCTGAGTTCGACTCCAGGTACCCGCATTAAAAAAAAAAAAAAAAAAAAAACCTATTTTTAGAGTAATCTGTGTAAGCAAGATACAAAAACTTGGGACACCCATATTTTCCTTTTCATTTTTTAGTATCAGTTCATACTATGTAAAAAAGGAAACTACTACAAAGATAGAAAACAAATAATGAAAGGAAAAATTGCTACTCTTTCGAACAAAAGGGAAGATTAAATGTTTCAACTCTGTATTTTGTCTCCTAATAACAAGATGATGAAATTTAAGTACTACCAAAATACTGGGAATTTCCACAAATGTACTTTCCTAGTAATAAAACATAAACTATTAACTTTTACAATATATTAAAAACAAAAGTTTAGGAGTCCAAAAAAGAAAAACCTAATTTGGGATGCACAGTTTATAAGAACATGTGCTAATACACCAGCATATTTAAAGCCTAGTCCTACTTTGTCCTTATGAACTATGATGGACAAGTAATTAGCATATCTAGAATTCAGTTTCACCACTTCCAAGTAGATCAAAAGAAACTTCATATGCTACATTAGAAAATTAAATATCTTTCAATTTCAATGAAGTAAAATATTAATTTTGAACATATCTATTTCACTGTTAATGTTTCACAGTCCATTACTATTTCATAAATTATAACCAAATATCAATACATGAACTGAACCTCACAAAAACCTGTATGATTCAGAAGAATAATTCAAAAGTGAGCGTATAATGCAAACATTTTCCCTGAAAGAATTACAGAATTAAAATAATGCCACTAAGACTGACATGAACTTGAAGCAGTCTGAAATGAGCTGTTGCTACAATTGCCTATTTCAGCTGGCTTAACACCATTCTTTTTCCTAGAAGACTGAGCAGATTTCTGAAAAACACTTTAGCACATAGGTTGTTGTTATTACTTAGTAAATGCATAATCTGAACCTTCTCAGAACTAAGTTCTAACCAACGCCACTATTTTTCTCCCACCAGTAAAGAAATCCTGGGCTGGTGAGATGGCTCAGCGGCGTAAGCGCCTGCCCGGCAAGCGCGAGGGCCCTAGTTCGACTCCCAGAACCCACATACGGAAAAAGGGGCCGGTGATATCGCTCAGCAGCACAGGCGCCTGCTGGCACGCGAGATGCTAAGGTCGACCCCCCGGTACCCACAAAAAGTAAAAATAAAAATAAATAAATTTAAAAAAAAAAAAAAAAAAGAAATCCTGGGGCACAAATCACCTGACATTTTTAGCCGCCCTCCGACGAGTCTGCCTTTTAGGAGCTTCATCATCTTCATCGTCATCGTCAGAAGAATCTTGCTTTTTTCTTTTTCCACGCTGGATTTTGGGCTGCTTTTTAACACGAGGTTTGGGCACTGTTCTAAAATAAGGGAAAATATGGCAAAGTTTTTATCATTTGTGATCTACTTCAAACCTATATAATAGTGTTACACAAATAGAATTCAACTGAGTAACATTAAAAATGCGTATTCCTGCTTCCCTTCACCAGACATCTGCATTTTCAACACAAAGGTGTTTCCATGCTGATAATCTTCCATTGTTTACAGGAGAGAGAGCAAGTGATGAGAGCTCAACTGTCAATCAGGACCACCTGACACGCAAAAGCACATGTAGTATCTTGCTGAGCACATATCTCTTTGGTGAGCAATTTGGTAATACTCATCAAAACTTAAAAATGTACCAACTTTACTTGTAGGAATTAATCTCACAGATAAAACATCTAAACAGGCATAATAAGGTATTCAGTGTAGCTAGAAACTCTCAATATTCATCATCTAGAAACTGAACATATTACTATATGGTCGCAAAAAAAGAAAAATGAAGTTTCTGGGCAATGTTACGACTTCCAAAATAAAGAAACACGCAGAGAATGCTGGCATCTGTTGTTTTTTGGTGGGTATTTTTTGTTTTGTTTTGTTTTGTTTGTGGGTACCAGGGGTCGACCTCAGGACCTTGCGCGCCAGCAGGCACCCCTGCCGCTGAGCGATATCACCGGCCCTTTTTTCTTATGTGGGTACCGGGAGTCGAACTCAGGACCTTGCGCTTGCCAGGCAAGGCTCTTATGCCGCTGAGCCAACTCACCGGCCCTTGTTTTGTTTTTTGAGACAGGATGTTGCTACATAGTTCACGCAGACCTCAAACTCACTATATAGCCCAGGCTGACCTCGAACTCATGGTGATCCTCCTGCCTCAGCCTCCCGAGTGCTGAGATTACAGGCGTGCACCACCACACCTGGCCTTAGTATACATTTTAAACAGAGTAAAGGACAAGAAATAATTACGTTTTTCTTTTTTTTTTTTCTTTTTTTTTAACATGTGGGTACCCGGAGTCAAACTCAGGACCTGGCTCAAGCCCACGTTTTTCTTAATGTGCACAGAATATACCCATGAGGTCACCTAAGAGCCCATGGCTGCCACAAATCTACCGGCCCCTCACATGATTCCAGTGTGCAGCCAGGATAAAAACCCACAGTCCAGAAGTTCACATAAGGAAATCATCAAATACTACTAATAAAAAGGTGAATGAAGTAAGTAGGAGTGACACAGACACATTCACATTCATCCTTTTCTCATACCTACCACAACTACCCCCAGACAGATGAACCGAGGACTCAGTAGACAATGAGTAAAAATCTAGAAGACAGAAGTGCAGTGACACTTCTACCTTGAGAGCTTGAACTTAGAGGAAGACAAAACTCAGCTGATACACTTTCCTGACGACACAATGCCCAGGCCAGTGGTGGCAATGAGATGAGTATCACAGGGAGCTGTTTGTATCACTGCAAGCTCTAAAAGTTTCACCATCACTAGTCTAGGCCAATGGCTGCAAACTTCTAGGAATAGCCAGAGTAAATATTTTGGGCTTTGCCAGCCAAGAGGCAAAACTGAGGCCATCATATGGGCATTTATATAATAAAGAAATAAATTCACAAAAACTTTACTAACAAAATTCAAAAAACTTTCAGTATTTTTCTTTATATCTACTAATGAGAATAGAATTCTTTTTAAAAGAACACCACACTTAGTAGGGCTTCTCATATTTAATCCCATCAAACTATAAATATAAACATTCATCTATAAAACGTATTATTGGCTCTCAGGCCATATAAAAATCAATGGTAGGATCTGGCCCAAACACAGTTTACTGACCTCCCCATAATCGATACTGCAAGGAGGTAAACCTCCCAGGGGCCTGACAGTCATCAGTACCTTAGGTAACCATACATCTGATGAAAAATTGCCAAAAGCTGCTGCCATGTATCTAGGCTTACCTCCTCTACACACTTAGATGCTCTACTTAAAATTACATAGATTACCTGAATAAGGTAATAAAGTTAAGTGTACTTTAAATCAGCCATTTTTTTGTTGCTGTTGTTTTAATTTTCATCAGGACATATTTGCAGTACCAAAAAGTGTTGGGGTTTTCTTAGTATTGTTTTGGTTTTTCATTTTCTGAGACACGGTCTTGCTATATGGTTCAGGGTAGCCTTTAACTCAACTACATAGCCCAGGCTGGGCTCAAACTTGCAGCAATCCTTCCTGCCTCAGTTTCCTGTGTGCTGGATTATAGGCATGTACTACCACACCAAGCTCAAATACCATTTTAAACTTTAAGAATTAGATCTTCCTGGGGCCGGTGATATCGCTCAGCGGCACAGGCGCCTGCTGGCACACGAGGTCCTGAGGTTGACCCCCGGTACCCACAAAAAAAAAAAAAAAAAGAATTAGATCTTCCTAAAACAGCGTGGTATAGGCACAAAAAAAAAAAAAAAAAAAAGACACGTGGATCAGTGGAACAGAGGATGAAGAAACAAGCCCAGGCACAGTCAGCTATCTCATCCTTTTTTTTTTCTTTGTGTGGGTACTAGGAACTGAACTCAGGACCTCGTGCTTGCAAGGCAGGCACTTATGCCACTGAGGTATATCACCAGCCCAGCTATCTCATCTTTGACAAAAGATCCAGAAACATGCACTGGAGGAAAGACAGCCCCTTTAATAAATGTGCTGACGAAACTAGCTATCCACCTGCGTCAGACTGTAGCTATGCCTATATACCTTACCATGTACTAAACTAAAAAGAAAAATGGATCGAAGATCTAGATGTTAAGACCTAAAGCAGCCAGGTGTGGTGGCATATGCCTGTAATTCCAGCACTTGGGAAACTGAGGCAGGAGGATCACTACAAGTTTGAGGCCAGCCTAATCTATACAGTGAGTTCAAGACCAGCCTGAACTACATAGTGAGACCCTGTCTCAAAAAAAAAGTCAAATACATAATAAATGCTGGAGAGGCTGAGGGGGAAGCCCTTCTGCATTGTTGGTGGGAATGTAAATTAGTACAACCTCTACAGAAATCAGTATGGAGATTCCTCAAAAAACTAAAACTAGAAATTCCATTTGACTCAGCTATTCCTTCTAAATGTCTTCCCATAAAACTTCATACCACAGTATCATACCACAGTGATACATGCATACCCATGTTACAGCAGCACAATCCATTATAGCTAAATCTTAGAAGCAATCTCCTTGTTCACCAACAGATGACGGAATAAAGAAAATGTGGCATTTATACACAATGGAGGGGTAAATTTGAGTCATTTATAGGAAAATGGATGTACCTTGAGACCATAATATAAGTGAAACAAATCAGACATACAAGCTTAAATATTTACATGGTTTCTCTTATATGAGAAATCCAAAATACAAATAAAGAGCAAAATGAAAGATAGATGGAAAAAAAAAGATAGATGATTGAGAATAGGGAGATGTATCTTTTTCAAATATGAGGAGGACCAAGAGATGGAGGGAGGGAAGAGGATGAAAACCAGATTTCAAATGTGTTATGTACATGTACCAATCATTATGTATTGCAAACATAATAGTAAAAAATGAAAATTGTAAAGAAAATTAAAATGGAACAGTCCAAGTCAAAAAAAAAAAAAAAAAAAAAGGCATCAGATCTCCCAGCTAGGCATGGTGGTACACCTGTAATCCCAACACTCTGGAAAGCTGAGTCAGGACGGTTGCAGCTTTGAGCCCAGCACAGCCCATGTACCTCACTGATTTATTGAGACCATCGTCTTAAAAAATAAACAAGGGCTGGAGATAGAGCTCAAGGTGAATGCACTGCATTTAATACCCAGTACCACCAAAAACAAAACAAACGGAAGACCTCCCAAGAAGGAACACATACCCTGGTCAAGCACACAGGGAGATTTTTTTAAAGCAGAAGACATGCTTGCACAAACTAGACTGCTATGAAATAATAAGCATTTAGATCCGCTGTTAGAGCTACCACGCTGCGAACACCCACAGTGACCATTTGGTGACAAGGCAAGCTGGTACCAAGTGAACACAGGACCCAGAGCCAGAATCACAACTCAATTCTACCACGGCACTCGCTCCAGCCTGACATCACCCTTCAAATGAGGCTCAGCCAGGAGCAAGGACTCTGAAGCAAACACTGCACCTTTTGGGCACAGGTCTTCTTGTTTTCACTTTTTTTTGCTCAGGTTCGCTCTCCGCACTGGTGCCTTGTTCCCGTTCGTCTTCTGAGGGCTCCCGTTTCCATTTTTCTCTGCAATCAAAATCGAAACAAAATTACGTTTTTCTAAAAGAATTCTTCCAGCTAAGCCATCTGACAAAACAAACTGCAAGAGGGTTATCTGAAATGCACAGCATGCATATTTGAGATCTACTAGAAGAGATTTATTTTAGCTCCTTTTAAATTTTAGTTAGTTGCATTACATACTATCTATTCCTACTTTATCTCCGGTAACAAAACATAAAAAAGGAAAATGTGGATATATTTTTTCAAACCATTTTTTCCAGTGGGGAAAATGCTATTAAGCTCCTTTTTGATTTACTACTATATCATGGACAAGACTGAAGCTGTAATACATACCAAATCAATGGTCCGCAAATTTTAGAATGCATCAGAACCACCTGAAGGCATTCTTAAAAAAGATGGCCCAGCCCCAGGTATAGTGTTTCAGATTCAGGTGGTTTCAGGTGAGGCCTAAAACTTTGAATTTTAACAAACCCACGCATGATGCTGATTAAAAGTTTTAAAATTATTAAGGAGCATTATACTACATTATTTTCAGGCTTTAGAATATATTTAAAGAAATACACTTGGGAAGCTGAGGCAGGAGGATAGCCATGAGTCAGAGGCAAACCTAGGCTACACAGTGAGTTCAAGGCCAATCTGAACTACATAAGATCTTGTCTTAAAGTTAAATTAAATTAAATAAGAAATAGTCCTGAAATTATTTTTCAGTTACAAAGCTACCACTGAACTAAATGGTCTGTTCAGGCAATGGTGTAGTTTTTAATACTTATTAGATAAGATGGGTGTCTTTTTCACTCGAGATCTTAGAAGGCTTGAAAGAGCCACAACCTACAGGTGTCTTCCTAAAAACCAAACAAGGTATCTCAGGGACCTAGCTCATTTTGCAATTGTAGGGAGGTAAAGGAATATTTACTAGCTACTGGGCTATTAAATACGCAGAAAAAACTGGCAGGCAATGCCTGAAATTTCTCTGTAAACAAAACAATGACCACTGTGCCTCTGGTACCTTTGCAGGAAATAAGGTCACGTTTTAGTGCTTATCTGATTTTTCATGTCCATTAATATGTTTTATATAGTTGGGTGCATTGGTATTTGGTGCATCTATGATTGTTATCTCTTCCTCTTGGATTGTTCCCTTTACAAAGATGTAGTGACCTTCTTTGTCTCTCTTAATCTGTCTTAACTTGAAATCTACTTTGTCTGCAAATAGAATAGCTATCCCTGCTTTTTTCTGCATTCCTTTCCCATGGAGTATTGTTTGCCATCCTTTGACTTTCAGTCTATTTTTTTTTTAATTAAATGTATTTCTTGTATACAGCATATTACTGGATCTTACTTCTTGATCCACCCTGCCAGTCTGTTTCTTTTGATTGGTGAATGGAGACCATTAACACTGATAGTTATAACAGATACGTATTTACTTATCCTTGTTATTTTATTTTCATGTTGTTGGGTCCCTTTTCTGTCTAATTGCTTGCCTTGCCTGGTGGATTATGTGTTGGGGTTCGTGGAGTTGTAATCCTTGTTATCTCTTTCTAGAATATCCTTCAGAACATTCTGGAGTGCTGGTTTGGTGGTCATGAATTTCCTCAGGTGTTCTTCGTCACTGAAGTATCTTAATTCTCCATCAATTTTGAAAGATAGTTTTACAGGGTACATCAATCTGGGTTGGAGGTTGTTTTGTTTTAGGGCTTGAAATACTTCACTCCAAGCTCTCCTTGACTTGAGGGTTTGTGTTGAGAAGTCTTCTGTGAATCTAATGGGCTTTTCTTTACAGGTGATTTGTTTCTTTTCTTTAACTGCTTTTAATATTCTGTTCTTGTGTGCACCCTGTGGAATCTTGAGTATTATATGCCTTGGTGTAGATTTTTTTTTTTTTTTAATCATGGCTAATTGGAGTTCTATATGCCTCACTTATCTATATGTCCAATTCTTCCTCGCTGCTTGGGAAGTTTCTGCCATGACTTCTGTGAACAGGTTTTTTACATCATTTGCACTATATCCTGCTTTCTCATTGACCCCAATCAATCTTATGTTATTCTCCTTTGTATAATCTAGCAGCTGCTGGATTGATTTCTTGTGGTCTCTTACTCTTTCTTTTCATGATCACTAACCCCAGTCCTGTCTTCTATATCAAAATTCTGTCCTCATAGTGGCTCATTCTGCTCCATATACTTTCAATGGAAATTTTATCTCCTGGGTATCTGTTTGAATCTGTCTCATGGATTCCACTTATTTCCTATGTTGGGCAATCATAGTTTCCATCATTTTCCTAAGCTCCTCTATCTTTTTATCTGTATCTGCTCTACAGTCACTAAGCATGTCTTTCACTATAGTCACCGTCTCTGTAGTTATCTGAGAAATTATTTCTGATTTGATTTTTTTGCTAGAGCCTCATTCATCTGCTTTGTTACTTTTGCTGTTACCACTTCAGAGAGTCCAGATGGGTGGCTTTCAGATTTTTCCACCTCATTGTGAAATACGGTCATGTTAAAGACAACTGTTATATATAGAACAGCAAAATCAAATCAGTATTTTTCACAGGAGAACAGGTCAACATAATAGTGAAAGCTTGTTCCAAGAAGGGGGCTGAACTACAGATTCCTTAGACTTTTCCTAAAACCTGCATGAGTTACCCTATCTACACCTGAACTGCCTTAGGATTGGTACTTTCACTATGTACACTCATATCCATTTCTCTAGTAGCAACTTCTTGCATGTCTTTTTTGTCCACCTTTGTACCAGAGCTCAACAGGAAATGTTCCTTTGTTAAGTAAAGATATTAATTAAAGAATGAGTCATATCAAACTGTCAATCAGACAGGCAGGGTACTTTTAGAAGGAAACTCCTAAGACAGTAAGACCTGTTATTAGTTAATATCCATCAGTCTCTCTTTAAAACAAAGACCTTATATTTAACCATTCTGGGTACCTGTCTTATTCTGATTCTCTAGAGCCTAATAAAATAAATGTCTACTAAAGAATCCAAGTTACAGAAGGTGATCTACATGATAGAAGATGTTCCCAGCAACTATAAGACCGGCACTTGGGTCTATAGTCTCCACTGGATCAAGTTTTCTCCTCAGATGGAGCTTACTGTCACACTAGACAAAAGTGATTTCACAGGAAAAAAGCTTAAAAGAATAGGAACAATTAAGACTCAAAAAAGAGCACAGATCCGGTGAGAAAGATCCATAGTCAAGCAGTAGTTCTAATTTACATATATCCTCTAGTAATTGAGAATCAAAACCAGAGCCACCAATAAGGTCTACTTCTACAAGTATGGGAGACTAAAATGGCAGAAAACACAGCTTTAGTATATTGACACTAGAGCTCTCCACTCAAATTACTAATTTAGACAACTTAGAATCACCCAACATAAAGGGGGGGGGCTTGGGAAATCAACTGTTCTTAACCTCTCCTCCCAGAAGGAAACTGAGTTTAATAAGTTGTTCAATCCTACAGTAAACCTCCAGCCCTGCCAATTCCAGGAGCACCCAGACAACTAGAGGTATAACAGGCCTGAGTGTATGTTATTTGTGTTTGAAACTGGCAGTATTACTTTGTTTTAATTTTTATTAACAAGAAAAAAAGAATTAGCAACATTAAATCACTGTGTAGAAAAGGTGAGGTGAAAGATTATCATTTATGAAAAGATTACTTCCCATTCCTATAGATGCACAAGGCTCTGAAACACGTCTACTTTCCTACACCACTGGCTTCTTACAAAACACCAATGTTTAAGACCCCCACCACCCCAACTAGATCGTGGTTTATAATTCTGGCTACAAAGAGGAGTCTAAGGTGGGCATGGTGGTGCATACCTGTAATCCCAGCACTTGGGAGGCTGAGCCAGGAGGACTGCCACAAACTTGAGGACATCCTGGGCTATATAGTGAGCTCAAGACTAGTCTGAACTACAGGGCAAGACCCTGTCTCAAAAAACAAACACAAAAATCCAAAGAGGCATCTAAGACAAATCATTGTAAATAAACACTGTTTTCATGTACCAAAAGAAATCTGAATTTTGTATCTAATTGTAAGGGGTAATCAATGGAATTTTTGCCTAAATTTTTAGAATTAAAGAGAAAAATACCAAGATTTAGCCAGTGAGGCCCTAAGGTAATATAAACAAGCAAGGAGTCTAAATGCAAGTTAATTGGATCTAGTGAACTTCCTCTTATTGGGAGAAGATGGGTGGCAGAACACAAATCCTGAGAGGGGCAAATCAAATCTCAGCAACTGTGAAGCGGGTAATGAGCAAAGGCCACTTTCAAATACAATTAGCCCGCAGTTTGGTCCAGAGCTGCAAGGCTCATGATTAAATGTCTCTGAGAGCCTACAGAAGAGACCTCCTTTCTCTTCTACTTTAGAAGGCAGTCAGGTCAGGAAAGGAGCAAAGCAGCCATTTAAACTTGTCCAACTTTCAGTAGCTCTCCCCAGGCGAGAGCACCTTTCATGAATGATTCCACTCCGAGACTAACAGGGATACTCTTCCACTGTGTTGCAGGTTTATGACAGGTTCCCAATTCAAAACACTGGAGAGGAATAAATAACTATGATCCCATAGAACAATTTGGCATTATTACGACTAAAATATTTAACATCCTCATCGGGAGAACTGCTCTGGAACCCTTACAGTATCTTTCAGCGCTATCAGGCCATGTGTCTGCAGAAATCCCATACAACACTGCCACAATTTGGAGAACACTATTAGATATTGCATGAAAGAAAATCATTCAATAATTAAAACAGCATGAGTGGGTTCAATAAAATTCAGTTTTGTTTGTGCTAGGCAAGGATGCAAGGACTGCAAAAAGGGAGAAGAGGAAAACTCATGGCCACCATTGGTATATGGATGAGAGCTGACAGATTTTCTCAAAAGAAGCTAGAAATATAGATTCTTAATCCAGTCTCTCAATTTTCAATGTTGCTTAACTAATTTTAGAAAATGTTTTAAATATTATGTAGGCCCACTGTGCTATGTAACTTCTTTCAAGTTTAAAAAATGTTAATGTACTATATGACTCTAGATAGCTAGCCTCTTTATAATTCTCTAAAGAACATAATCCCTTTTAAGACTGCATTCTTCGGGGCTGGTGAGATGGCTCAGCGGCTTAAGTACCTGCCCGGCAAGCTTAAGGACCCGAGTTCGACTCCCGGAACCCACATACGAAAAAGGGGCCAGTGATATTGCTCAGTGGCACGGGCGCCTGCTGGCACGCGAGGTCCTGAGGTCGACCCCCCGGTACCCACAAAAAAAAAAAAAAAAAAAGACTGCATTCTTCAAAAACAGGAATGTCATAAAAGCAAAGACTGTGAAAATTTTCCAGACATAAGCAACCTGAAGCCAGGTACTGTGGTTCACACCCATAATCCCAACCCTCAGGGAGGCTGAAGCAGGAGGATTGCAAATTCAAGACTAGCTTAGGCAATTCAGAGACTTAGTAAAAAACTGTATCAAAAAATAAATAAAGGGATGGGGATGTCACTCAGTGGGAAGGCCCTACCACCTTGGGAGGGAGGAAGGGGAGAAAATTAAGTACAGCATCTGACCCTAGACTGACTCCTGTAATAGTGGTAGAAACATGGATCAACTGACAAAACTGGAATATGAATTAAACAAAAATACTTCAAGAATGTTGAAACTACCCTTATTCTTAAGAAATATACACCTTATATAGGAATTAAAAAGGAACTTTAGTCTCAAACGGCTCAGATGTGTGTGCATATGTGGGGGAGAGAGAGAGGGAAGGGTGGGGAGTCTACAACAATAAAGCAGGTGGAAAAATATTTTTTTTTAAAAAAGTGAATGGGGCAAAAAAGATAATCACTGTTAAGTATAAGAACAGTACACAAGGTATTCTTTGTACTACACTTTTGTTCTTGCACCTTTTCAAAAGTTTGAAACTGATTTCTTTAAAAACCAGTTTGGGCCAGAGGAGTTGTTCAGTGGTACAATACCTACTGAGCTAGCTTGCACCAGACTCTGGGTTCAGTCACCAGCACCAGCCCCACCAAAAAAAAGCAACAACACATACAGAGTTTAAAAAACAATTAGTTCCCTTCTAAAAATTCTTTTATTTTAAACTGTCTGTAAATCCAAATCTGCAGGGTTTCAGAAAACCCTTTCCTTGTGCTAATACGGGAATTGTCCATTCCTTTGAGTGAGCCTCTCAATTCTGAACTTCACCTGCGCACACACTAGGCTGTGACACAGCTGTTCAGATCACAGTGCCAGGGCCCTAGCCAAGATCAAGTGTCATCTTCCCACTGTTTGGTCAACGTAGACATTTCAGAAAGGTCCCCCAAAGGCCATCAGACCAGCTGCAAGTGGAGAAGAGTCTCCACCCTAATCATGGGAATTAGGCAGAACAAAAGGTTCCTACAATGCCAATGTTTAAAAAACAAACAAAAACCAGATGTACCAGGCAGAACAATATTAAATACTCAACTTTTCTGCAAAGTTCTTTAATCATCTACATTTAATTTCACAAAATCTTAGCCGTTTCTAATAACTGTTGGATAGGCAGAATCAGTATTACTCTGTTTTGTAGACAAGAAAATGGGTTTTTAAAACTCAAATTATTTGCCTTAGATATTTTAGAATCAGAGACTATGTAGAGGGATCTCTTCATGGAAGCCAAAGATAATCGTTTAACATGAGAATCCCTGAACTGGCATGCAAAGTTCTGAGTATCTAAATTTTTCTAAGAGGATCTATCAAATTCCTATAGTATGAAGGACTGCACCTTCTCCAAAAAGGTACTAAAAATAATTTTTCTCAGCATGTATATATTATAATTTCACATTAAGGCCAAGAATTCATTTTCTGGCTTATGAACTACAGTATTAATATTATATGGAAACAACAGTATGTAATTTCTTTGGTTTTTTTTTTTGAGACAAGGTCTCGTTATGTATTCCAGGCTGGCCTCGGACTCACACTAATCCTCCTGCCTCAGGCTTCCAGTGCAGGGATTACAGGCATGCCCCACCACGCCCGGCAACAGTATGTAATTTCATACCAAAAGGGGTGCCCAGCCAATATAACTTGGTCATGGCAACACAAAAAACCAATGAATCTGAAAAATGGCAAATTTAAATTTGTTCCTTATTTAACTACAATACCAAGTACATATATATTTGGTATTTATTCACATTTTAAGAAAAAACTACACTAATGTGCGAACCAGATGGGGAAGCTGGAGACTGGCCAGCACATGGGCCCCTCGTGGTTACACTGAGGAGCCCAGCTGGGGCTGCCGCTGCTTCAGGAGCACAACACAGTCGCCCAAGCTCGCCACAGACAGAAGCTGTCTTGGGGACCTGGCACGCACTGAAGGCCATGATCTAGCCTGGCCCAGAAACGCTAGCATGTTCAAAACACTACCAGATTCCATAATTTCCCCCAGGAAAGACTTACTGTTTCTTCAGCTGCCTCTGGCCTCTTCGTTTTGGGCTCCCACTCTCAGACCCGCTACTGGCCTTCAGTGTGTGAGGGGAGAAATGGTTACAGACTTTAATTCACAGTTCCTAGGGACAATGCCATCTCCTGGTTAACAATCTATTCAATACAGCAACATTCAATACAAGATTTCAGACAGAAAGAAACCGAGCACCTGCTCAGTGGAGGTCAGTCTTCTTTTGCTTTGAAAATCAGTGTCTGTCAGGCTGGGGTGCAGCCCAGAGGGAGAGCACTTGCCCAGCCTGAGCAAGGCCCTGGCTCCATCCCCAGTAAGGCAAAAAAAGAAAATGCTGATGTCTTTTTTTCATCAGTGAGTTATTTCTAAAGCCAGGTAGTATTCATCTCAGCTCAACTTCCAGAACAGTAACATCCAATAAAACTTTCTACCGCGACATACATGCTCTGTATCTACAATGTCAAATACAGTAGCCGCCAGCCACAATGGGAATGACAGATGGAACTTAAATTTTACTTCATTTTCATTAATGTCAATTTTAAAGGCTACCTGTGACTCCTAGTGACCATACTAGATACCGTGTATAGACTACAAAATAAAAACACTACATTTGTAGTGTGCCTTACAGGCACCAACCACTCATGACATTCATTAGCTAGTTCAATCATAGGCCAAAAGTGCTCTGCTAATAGTACTAGGCCAAGAAAAGTTCAGTCTCAGAAATTTGAACCACTCTTCCTCCCAAAAGTTAAGCAAAATGGGCAACTACCACTACTGCTAGTCTCACGCCCTATTGAGAATTTATTAATATACAATAAAGAGGGAAAGACTTATACAACTATGTAATTGGCTATAGCAAGTCTCATTCAGTATGGCTACTCGAAGAAAGCAAAGGAGAAGCAGAGGTCACCTGATGTTACAAATATCACAAATGTAATGCATTTATTAGGGTGAATTCGATTTTTAAAGCCTATTTACTAAAAACCCACACCCAACTCACTAACCTTTAACTATCAATATTTAACCTTAATATGAAGAATGTTTTATAGCTAAGATTCACACAGTCCTTGTAAGAAGGTAGAAAGGGGACATTTCACTAAGACACAAGTATGTCCTCAGACTAATCGATAACCCTAGTACAGAGGTAAGAACCCACAATCTGAGAAAGGTGAAAGTCTGATTCTATAGGCCAGCAAACCCTGCACATAACATCAGTTTTAAAAATCACCAATCTCTGGCAAGCACGAGGTCCTGAGTTTGATTCCCATTACTGAAAGAAAAAAAAAAAAACCACCAATCTGTCAGGTATGGTGGTGTACACCTGTAATCCCAGCACTCGGGAGGCTGAGGCAGGAGGATCTCTTATGAGTTCAAGGCCAGCCTGAACTACATAGTGAGACCCTATCTCAAAAAAAACAAAAACAAAAAAACAAAAGAAAACAAAAGAAAGAAATCACCAAATCACCAATCTATTCAATCTCACAATTAAATCAGATAGCAAATATGTTGGAAACTAATTTTATATCTCACACTACAAATGATCTAGGAAACCAAATTTACTAAATAAGATTATAACATATTATCTAAATTAAATACTCTCTCCTCCTTCCTTTCTCAAGAATAAGTCCAAAATTATTCCCATTATTCGCCAAACAAGTTACTCGTTTAATAAAAATCTCAATTTAGAAGTTAGACTTTTAAAAAGTCAACTTCTTGCTGCAGTCAATTTCACTACAAAAAATTTAAAAACAAAAATTTAAGGCCAGTTCTGTATAATACCCTACTGAACTACTATAGGGTATTTTTGATAAATTTCTTTTATTTAATTAAATTCTTGACTTACAGTGTCTGTTCACAAAAAGTTCACATTAGTCACTAACTCCCATGCCTGAAGTTCAGTCTTGTTAACAGTGATACACACCAGAGTCAAAAAGGATGAGGCAAGACAGGGAATTTAAGTGTATCCCCTTAAAACATTTTTCTCTTACCTCTTCTTTAATATTAAATCGTGATGGTTCTTGTCTGCTTCGGTTTGATCGCCTGACTCCATAAACATCAGGATATTCTTCCCACATCTGCAAAATTAATATTCATGCATCAATCTTTTTTCTTCACCCTCATTTACTATTTTCATTACTAGAACATTTTTTTCAAGTAACTAAGCATCAAAAGGGTTGTTCTGCTAGTTTCATTTATGAAATAACAAAGCACCATCACAAAAAACATAGCTGGCATGGTGGCACAAGCCTGTAATCCCAGCACTTGGGAGGCTGAGGCAGGAGGATCACTGTGAGTTCAAGGCCAGCCTAAGCTACATAGTGGGTTCAAAACCAGCTTGAACTACACAGCAAGACCCTGTCTCAAAAAACAAAGCAAAACAAAAAAAAGAACAGGCATTATGATCCTAGGACACGGAGTTTAAAATGCCCTTCATTACTTAATATATACTACACTATAAGGTACACTGCTTACCCATCACTGAAATATAAACTCACAGCTTAGTAATATGGCAAAGTAAGAGAATAATTATTTCCACTAAAGACGAAGTATTTCGTGAATTTTAAATTCCCTAAGGCAGTCAGGCAAGGTGGCGCATGCCTGTAATCCCAGCACTGAGGGACGCTGAAGAGGATCACTAATTTGAGCCCTACATGGTCAAATTAACAACTTAGGGAGACTATATCTCACAATAAAAAAAAAGAAAAAAGCAGGGGATGTAGCTCAGTGTAAAAGGCCTAGGTTCAATAACGAGTACCAAAAAAAAAAAAGCCAGGCATGGTGGTGCACACCCATAATCACAGCACTCAGGGCAGGCGGACTGCCAAAAGTTGGAGGCTAGCCTGGGCTACACAGTGAGCTCAAAGCCAGCCTGAACTACACAGTGAGACCCTGTCTCAAAAAACAAGAAAAAGGGCCGGTGAGATAGCTCAGCGGCATAAGCGCCTGTCTGGCAAGCGCAAGGTCCTGAGTTCGACTCCCAGAACCCACATGCGAAAAAAGGGCCGGTGATATTGCTCAGTGACACGGGCACCTGCTGGCACACGAGGTCCTGGAGTTCGACCCCTGGTACCCACAGGAGGAAAAAAAAAAAAAAAAAACAAGAAACAAGGCTGGGCGTGGTGGTGCATGCCTGTAATCCCAGCACTCAAGAGGCTGAGGTAGGATTGCTGTGAGTTGGAGGCCAGCCTGAGCTACACAGTGAGTTCAAAGCTAGCCTGAACTACATAGCGAGACCCTGGTTCAAAAGAAAAAAAGATGATGATGATGATACCTTCTTCACATCAGCTATCCGTTCTTTCTTAGATGCTGGCTTCTCTTTGGCTTCTGGAAGGACTGGCTGGGATTTGGAGCCTGCGGATTCGCTCTCAGATTCGGACTGACTCTCAGAAGATTCAGAAGTGCTATTCGACTCGCTGCCATGTCCACTTCCTGGATCGCTTCCCTGCTCACTTTCCGACTGGCTGCCCGAGTCTGAACCCGAAGCTTCTTCAGAGCCTGAATGACTTGATTTACAAGAGAAAGAGGCAAACACAGAGATATTTAAAAACATTCAAGAACTGCCATATAAAAATTTTTTTAACCCTCATGGTAAAATATGAACAGATAGCAATGTAAGACCAGAATCTTCAAATTTACTTTTATATTTTCATATTACAAATGATGTTACTACCACTGTCCATATCCCCAACAGCTACCTCTTCCTGCGTTTCTATGATCCCATATACCAGCTGATTCATGGAGACTAGTTCTTTCACAAAGACTAAAGATGGATATCATTCCCTTCATTCAGATGAGGTAAAACTGAAGCTCAGAAGTATTTAAGTAACTCTCAAACGTTGCTGACTCAAATGATCTGAATCCACTAAGTCTTACCTGTTAAGTATCACTTCCCCCTTAGGACAGACACACACAAAAAAAAACTGAAGCTCAGAAGTATTTAAGTAACTCTCAAACGTTGCTGACTCAAATGATCTGAATCCACTAAGTCTTACCTGTTAAGTATCACTTCCCCCTTAGGACAGACACACACAAAAAAGCATGTAACCCAAAAAGAAGAATGCAATCTGGCTGCAAGTATCCAATCAGTGGTTCTCAATAGAGTGCGCTAATTAGACTCATCTGGGGAGCTTTAGAAACATGCACATTAACTCCAAGCCTTGCGCCTAGCATAAAGGGCACCTGGTGATTCTAATGAGACCACCTAAAGCTTGCTACTACTGGCCTCCACACTCTTCCCTTCCTCATTCCAACATCACTCAAGGAAGAGCAATCTAGGTAAGCAGATGATAGCTGAAGCCACAATAGAAACAGAGGGTAGAGATATGATAGAGTACCAACCTCAAATGCATCCCTCCTCTAAGAGCCAAAAGCAATTAAGGGGCATGCTAGAAGGAGTAGAAATACTTTAAAGTGAAAAGACCTAAACTCAATGGACTCTACAAGAGAAGGACACAGGCCGGGCATGGTGGCACATGCCTATAATCCCAGCACTCAGGAGGCTGAGGCAGGAGGATTGCTGCAAGTTCCCCAGCCTGGGCCACAAAATGAGTTCAAGGTCAGCCTGAACTGCATAGTGAAACCCTGTCTCAAAAAGACCAAAAAAAAAAAAAAAAAAACAAAGAGAAGGATACAGCACACTCATATCTTTTCCCTGAACACCACTGGGGGAGAGGGATAGATGGGGGACACAGCACAGGACATGACCCAAAACCCACAGTAACATTAACTTATACAAAGGCCCTTGGACTCAGCAATGTGGCATAAAGCCCGAGCCTGAAAAGATAAAGGCAAGCGTCATCTACCATCTATGTTCCTTCCAACCCAGCACTGAGGTCACATCGCTTGACAAGTACATCCACAGAATGAACAGGCTGAGAGAATACTGGAAACTGGAACTAACTCAAATAATCCCACGTGACAGTAAGCACATTATAGTGTAAGAAGTAATATAAAAAAAGGGAAGTATTTCTTCCTTGGGGGAAAAAAAAAGGGGAAAAAAAAAAAAAACACATGGATTGCCCAATAACCTCCTAAATATTAGGCATTACACTACTTTATGTGTATTATTTTAAAAATTCCCCAGAAAAATCCTATTAGACATTATTATTCCCATATTAAGGGTGAAAAAGTAACTTGACCAATGACAAAACTTGTCAATGTGAGGATTGGGGGAAGGAAGCGATTCCTATCCAGTCTGGCTATAAAGCCCACATTCAATTTTACCAAAGGGGATCAAAACCTTAAAGACTCAGAACATCAATGTGACCTCCATTATACAATGTCCCCAGAAGGCATACCTGTTAAGCAATGGCGCACCACCCTCAAAGCCTCCTTAGCCCTTTGAAGTCCAGCGAGCCACCAGGAGGCAGTCACCAGAGAGAGGAGAGGTAGGCTGGAGGGCGCGGGCTAAAAGTGCAGGCTCCGCCACCCACAGCTTCACCCTGGTTCTACATCTCTCAGGCCTGTGCCATCTTTAACCTGTGCCACCCTCTCATCATCTACCTGTAGAGTCACAAGAGCAACAGATGACAGCTATGAAAGCCGCACTCTATAAATGTCAGTCTTTCAAAAAGGCAGACTTGAGAATCTCACACGCAAGCTAATTTCTGACATAAAGGTCGCCCAACTCTTCATGAGTCAGTACCACAAAGTCCATGTCACTCACCGGAATTTAACAGTTTGCCTCTGCCATCTGCTCACAGAAAGGTACAGAAGCAGCTCCAGAATTCCCTTATAAAGTAAGGGACTCAGAAAGGGCAGCCTCGCCAAAAGGGCCGTGAGGGAAGGAGGCTGGAAGCTGCATTTACATAGCAAAGGCAGCAGAGTGCTACAGGGCTTTAGAGATGAAGCTCAAGGCCTGCCTGCTCACACCCCCCGCTTCAGCAAGCACTGCAAAGCTGTGCACTCAAACACCCATCCCCTCTTATCCCTCACACGGTGCTCTCCATGCAGGGCTTGGAGCTCTAGCCACTGGGAGCCACTAGCTGAGCACAGAGCAAGCCCTGGTATTGCTCACCCCCAACCTCTGCACCCACTGCTCATGCAGCGAGTAAGCATCTCTACTTCTGGAGAAGCCCTCCAGGAAAATAAACCCTCTGTGCCCTCCTGTCCTCAGCTCCATGCCTGATACTCCTCATGCTGACCTTGGTCACAGGGCTCCTTCTACAGGGAGCTGCAAACAAGCAGCCTCATCCTAGAGTCTGCATCCACTCTCAGACTCCATCAACTCCTCTCCGTTTTAGCAAGGACACACATGCTAGCTTGGGAAACTGACTCCACAGCTCCAACTCTTAACATCTCCACTGCCCTGCCTCCCGTCTGACCCATTCCATAAAAATCATTTGGTCACTTGGTGACAACCTTCCCAGTAAACTCAAGCACTAAGTCCATCTTCTTCAATATTCCTTGCACCTGGTATACTAGAAAAGGGGGATTTGTTGAGTTTGCTAGAATATGCAATCTGCTTAATTTCCCAGCTACTATAATGCTTAACTCCAGAAAGAGTTTAAGGGTATAATCGTGTTTGGCAATTACCACCGACTAAAATTGTCACAGGCGCACAGCAGGCTCCATATACCCCATGAAATAAAAAAAAACTCTCCAACAACAGACAGAAAGTCTTCAACTATCAACCTAAAGCCCCTGAAGGCCACTAAGAACAGTAACTAGAACAGTTAACTACACATGCTCTGAGTCTATGTTGAAAAACATGAATCACTGCATATATAATGCACTGTACTGTCGACGCTCACACAATATGTCTCAGCTTATTCCCCTTGGACTACTACATAGTATAAGATATATTTAACATTCCTCAGTATTGGTACACACTTGGGTTACTTTCAAACTGTTCACTTAACCAATAAGCTTACCCTTACCTATAAGCTACTATCCTCAATACATTTCTGTATTTCTAAGCAGATTAGATTATTTCCAAATCGTTTACTGAACCACTAAAACTATACCTGTGTGCATACCTTCCTGTGCAGCTGTGTATTTGTGGTTCTCTGTAAAGGAGTGACTACTAGAAATTTAACAAGGCATACAGTGATAGCTTTTGGGTAGAAAACAGTCATTCCTATTATAGCACATATTTACAAGTGCAGATAACTTTGTTTTTTGCAGTACTGGGGATGGAGTCTAGGGCACTCTATCCCTGGGCTTTTTATGGAGGGTGGGGCTTAAATTGCCAAAACTGGCCTCAAACTTTCAATACTCCTGCCTCAGCCGAGATGACAGGCATACACCATTACACCCAGCTTTAGGTGCATTTGAATCTACAAACTAAAAACAGTGGTATACTGTTGGATGAGTAATTTGAAGTATACTTTTAGAATCCATGGATTAATTTGTGGAATTTGAAAAAAAAATGAAAATCAAACCCCAGAAAAGATACATACCTAACACATTGCTGTATTAACCTCTGGGAAGGCAGATGTATGGGATGAATGATATTCCTGACATTTTATGACTGAGGCTTAGTGATGAATTCACAGCTGTTCATTATATGTCTTAAATATCTTCATCTCCAAGCTCATTCACTCACCGTCCTAAATAAACCCATCCAAAAGAATCGAACCCAAGGCAAGGGAAGCAATACACTCAAATCCTACACAAAACAAGCTAAAGATGTGAGTGAGTAGAAGACTTCTAAACATATTTTGGGAAGAGGGGGTTTAAAAAGATGTATTCTGTGCATGTATCAACTCATAATGAATGTAATCATTACGTACTAAAGACACAGACTAATACAATTTTTTTAAAAATTATTTTTGGATCCAGCAAGTTGGATATAAAACTTAAATTTGGCCTTAATAAAGGCATTACTCAATTTTCATACTTATACGGACAGGTTTCCAAATCCTGACATGGGAAATTATTTAAAAAAAAAAATAAAACATTGACAACACCTCCATATTCAGGGCACTGACTATTCCTTCAAGGGACAAGACATTAAAAAGATTATGTAGACGTTAGGAATACCTAATTATAATAATAAATATCACTAGTACTAAACTGTGGCTTTCATAATGATTTTAGATTAGAAGGCTGAAAGCCACTACTCACCAGGCGTGGTAGCGACGCCTGTGATCCCAGCACTCAGGAGACTGAGTGCAGGAGGATCGCCACAAGTTCCAGGCCAGTCTGCACCACATAGTGAGTTCAAATCCAGTTTGAAGGGCCGGTGGTATCACTCAGCGGCACAAGCGCCTAGCAAGTGTGAAGTCCTGAGTTCGACTCCCAGTACCCACATTAAAAAAAAAAAATCCAGTCTGAACTACACAAGGAGACCGTCTCAGAAAGGAAAGAAAAAAAAGGCCCAGAAGACTCTAAATGAAAAGGGTTTTAAGTTCAGTTTGTGGGTAAGAAATCACTGAATAAGAAAATAATAAAATTACCTAATCTGCAATGGCTTAAGTTATAAAAGGCAATTAAAAATGAAAACCTCAGGAATGACTATCACATACACAAAATTCTCATAATAAACAAGTTTATCTGAAATCATTCAAAACCTAAGTATTATAATTTTGATTGAACAAATAACTACCACACAGGCAACACAACACACATACATACAAAAGTAACAAGGGAGAACTGGGATTTTAGATTCCATTAGAAAATAAATGCTCTTGAAAATAAAGCTTGGGCCGGTGATATAGCTCAGCGGCGTAAGCGCCTGCCTGGCAAGCGCGAGGTCCTGAATTCGACTCCCGGTACCCGCATATAAAATAAATAAATAAATAAATAAAGCTTAACGCTTAATTTGTGTATAAAAAGGATATGACATACCTTCAACATCCTTTAAGAAATAGGTAAAAACATGGAGTGAATAACTGTTTCTTACAAGTGAACTTTGAAGCAAGCAGCATTAACTGCTATTCTTTTAAAATTTTTAATCGCTACTTCCCACATAGCCACAAGGGGGCAGCACAGCGACATTCCAATTAAAAGAGGAAGCCCGTGGGTTCTCTGCCCAAGAGCCGCCATTTCATTGCTTGAGTAGTGTTTATTTTCTTAACTTGCAAAATGGCTGAACTACTTGGCAGGGCTTGCTGGTTAGTAGAAGCAAACCTACAATGGAACTCCATAAAACTTACTTCCAGACTAAGCTTCTATTGACAACAGAAGAGCTAACGATTTTGGAGCATCTACGTGTCATGCATATACAAAAAGTCTCCTGATCCTTACAATAAACTTATAAAGAAGACAAAGCCCAAGTATGTGCACAAGATGTCACTCCACAATCCGAAATACAGAATTCACACTATCAATCTCTATGTGGTCTTGCTGCTCTTGCCACACATACATTTTCCAGTTGAACAGATTATTAAAACCCCAGCCACCACACAACTATTCTTCTTAGCCACTTCTGTACCTTGAGAATGGAAAGGCTATTATTAAATAGCAAATTTCTTAGTGGTAAAAAATCTGGAGTAGTTCTTAAACTGTCTTTAAGCTCTCCACCCCTAGTTCAAGTACTAACATTCTGAAAGATATAAACCAGGTTAAAAGACAACAGACTGGGAAAAAATTTGCATATATCACAAAAGGTATTTGAAGAATTACTTATCAAAAATCTAATAGAAGGGCCGGTGAGATAGCTCAGCGGCATAAGCGCCTGCCTGGCAAGCGCGAGGTCCTGAGTTCGACTCCTGGTACCCGCATTAAAAAAAAAATTAAAAGTCATTAAAGTGATCCGTAAGGGCTTTGGAAAGTGAAAGTTTTAACCAGTAGTCCTTAAAATATGCATATGAATCCTGCAATTCAATCTGTGGGTATATAACCTATGTAAATCAAACCCATCTGGTAGACAAGCACAGGAATGTTCAGAGTTCTGCTCATAAAAGCCAAAATAATAATAATAATGTACACAATGGTACCCCAGTTCACAAACTTAATTTGTTCTATGATTTTGGAAAAGATGGCCACGTTTGTGTGTGTAGGAAAGATGACCAAGGCTTTTTTGTCACCCAATGCAGTTTGCAAACAAAAACATTTCGCCCAACACTTCTGTTTGTGAACCAAATTGTTCGCAAACAAAAGCATGCATGGAAATGTAAAAATGTGAAATATCCATACTACACAACTAAACACAGCAGTTAATTAGGGCTGAATTATACCTATAAATATCAATATGCAAACTTCAGAACAATTACTTTTTTTAATAAAATTACATGAATTCTGTATATTTTTAAATGCCATTTTATATGCCAAGTTCATGAACATGACAGTAGTGAGAACAGTTAGGATGGTACGTCTAACATTTTTACTAGAACTTTAATTATATTCTATGAACTTTGCTAAATTCTCCCTAATTTCAGAAAAGAAAGGTATGTTTTAGCAGCACAGAATTGCTTCCTTCCTAGGATTTAACAGTTCTTTTGGAAGTTACTCTTAACAGTGGCAACACTATATGGACCCCCTTTCCATATGTACCAGAGCACATCAATTTGAATTGAGCATCTGCATTAGGCTCCAAGTAACTAAAATAAAAAGGAGTCATTTGTGCTGAACCTGTAAATTGTTTATCTCACCTTCAGGAGGGAAATAATAACCAAACCCCAAACTAACCTTTTTTTAGTTGGCATAATGAAGTTCCCTCTACTCTATCCCTTACAAAGAAAGCAACTGGAAGTAAACAGATGTGGGATGTTAACCAACTGCTTCTTGTCACCGTTTCCTTGTTATCTTATAAAAACCACTATTCTGCAGTGCTAAAAGAGCACTTTCCTATTTTTATACATGGAGTGCTGGCCAATTTATTAATAAAATCCAATTAATCTTCTTTAAACTCAAGAAGTTGGGCCAGTGAGATGGCTCAGCGGCATACGTGCCTGCCTGGCATGCGCAAGGGCCCGAGTTCGACTCCCAGAACCCACATACGAAAAAAGGGCCGGTGATATCGTTCAGCAGCACGGGCGCCTGGCTGGCGCGCGAGGTCCTGAGGTCAACCCCCGGTACCCACAAAAAAAAAATAAAAAATATAAATAAAAAAATAAACTCAAGAAGTTGAAATTTGTTGAAATGCCTTGACACCAGAAAAAGGCACAGATATTTTTTAAATGTGCACAAAATTGTACTTACAGCTTCATGGAATATAAAGGATAAATCCATCAGGAAATTAGATAGAAAAAGAAAAACATCTATCTTTTTTTTTTTTTTTAAAGAGAAGAAAAATCAAAAAAAGAACAAATTTTCAAAACACCATAATATGAGGGTAACAATGGTTAATGCATTACATATTATTATCTTTAAGTTAGTTATTCAGGATACCAGACATTAGCATTCAATTGTCCAAACATTATTGGCACAAACCTTACTCTTCAATGAACTAAGTAAAATTGGTAGTGTATCTATCTTAACCATCTTATATATATATATACAATTTTTTTCCCCTTTCCCTTTCTTTTCCCTATTCCAGTCTCTCTTTCCTTTTGACCAGTTTTTTTTTTGATTCACCATGTCTATTGTACATTTTGGATCTTATTTACTCTTTCAGTTTCTCATACTAGAGAGACAATACGATGCTTACACATGTGCGTCCAGTTTATTTCACTTATGAGTATTTTCTCGAGTTGCATCCATTTACCTATAAAAGTCTCCAGTTTATCCTTCCTTATGGCTGAATAGTACTCCATTGTATAAAAATACCACATCTTTCTTATCCATTCCTCAGTTGATGGGCATTTGGGTTGTTTCCAAGATCTGGCTATTACAAATTGTGCTGCTATAAACATGGGTGCACATATATCGCTGTGGTACGATGAAAAACATCTATCTTTAATTAGCGTGTTTCTAAATTTCTCAGCTGCAGTCAGGCAGAAGTCACCTTAGGTTTTACCATGCTACTTCCACTCTCCAACAGCCAATTAACATTTGAGTCACACTTAAGGGTTTATGAACCACCAAGGGACTGGAACCCATGTATATGTATCATCAAGGGAAAATGAATGCTATCAAGGAGCCTGGATAAGGCATCAACTGGACAAGCTGCTTTGCAAATAAGTATCTAATCAGGATCTGAAAGTACATTATATATACTAAAGACAAAGTGTGCTTTCCACTTGGGTAGAAAACACTTTTGCCAAGCTGTGAAAAGCAATTCCAAGGGGAAAAGTTCTCCTTAGTATTCGTTAACATGAATATAATTAACCATCTCAAGTGAAGTACTTCCACTTAGAACAGTAAGAATAAATGGACTAGTTTGTCCAAGAGTTCTCTTTCAGCCCTATGAGTCTTGTATTTCCCTGTCAGCTAACTTGTAGGCTATAATTTTTGTTCTTTTGTAAGATAGGTGGTGTTTACAGCAATGTCAAAGTTCAAAGGAGATCAAAAGACTTGACTACCAACACCAATACTAAATATGAGGTCAGATGTGGTGGTGCACAACTGTAATCCAAGGCTGAGGCAGGAGGACTGCCACAAGTTTGAGGCCAGCCTGGGCTACACAGTGAGTTCAAGGCCAGCCTGAATTGCATAGTGAGGTCCTGTCTAAATAAGAAACGCATCCCCACAAAAAAACCAGTAAATGTGAAACGCATGCCCACTGTGTCCTAGGAAGTAAAAGGGATCCCTGGATCAGGCCACAAAAAAAGAAAGCAGCAAAGGTAAGAAGGGCCAAAATTCACCAGGGGAGCACTCTGCTAAATGCTTTAGACAGGGTTTCTAAACTGGGGTGTGACTAATGTTTTGGGCTGCAGCGGGAGCTCGCCTATGGTTGTAGGGTGTTTAGCAGCAGTATCTCAGGCATCTACCCCCTAGATACCAGTAGCAGCCCTGCCCCTAGTAATACCAACCAAACACATCTCCAGAAAATGCAAAATGTGCAAGAGGACAGGGGTGCAAAACTGCCACAAGCTGAAAACCACTGCCTAAGAAGCATTATTTGATGTAATTTTAATTAATTTCCCTAAGAAACAACAGTACTACCTTACTTGTATTTAAAATATGAGGAAACCAGCTCAGAGGGTCCTGCCCAAATCCTACAGTTTAAAAAAAAAAAAAAAAAAAATCAGAAGAGAAATTCAAAAACCCTACTCCAGTAGACTATATTCCCCAACCTGCCTCAGTACAAGAATCAGCATTACCACTTCCTGGACACAACCCCAGAATGAAATTTAGAACTTCAGCAAAGTGTGGGACTATGACTAGCAAGTAACCCTAGTGATGACTCCTTACAATTAAATCTGAAGAATGAAATACCCATGTAAAGCCAACTTGAGAGGGTATGTTTTTTAAAGCAAGAGAGCACTGCAAAAATTTGACCCATCACTCCCTTCCTTCAAAATTATCATTCAGCAGCCACATATCGCTTCTAATTCAAGGTCAACCTGTATCTGAATTGAAGACACACTGATCACTTAAGATTTTGAGGGCTGGTGAGATGGCTCAGCAGCGTAAGAGCCTGCCTGGCAAGCGCGAGGGCCCGAGTTCGACTCCCGGAACCCATGTACAAAAAAAAGGGCCGGTGATATCGCTCAGCGGCACGGGCGCCTGCTGGCACGAGAGGTCCTGAGGTCGACACCCCTGGTACCCACAAAAAAAAAAAAAAAAAAAAAAAAAGATTTTGAGCATCCACCACACTCAAGAACTATTTCCCCAGAAGGCCTATCTACAGAATCCACCCAGACCTTCTGACATTTCCCCTAATCTACTGCACAATCTGTAAAAGCTAGTCGGGTATGAAGGCCTGTTTTTCCACACTCCGAAAGTCTCAGATTGTCATGGAAAACCTATGTGGAATGTTTATAAGCTGTGGCCAAATCCCAAGGGCATGGATGCAATGCAAGTCCAAGTGCTCGAGGGCCAAATTCTTCTGAGCTCTCCAGTACCACCTCATCTTCCTTCACCTTTTCTCACTCCTTAAACTACCACAGGAATCACCTCAGGAGCCTCATTTTTAGTTGAACCTTTTTTGGTTTTTTTTTTCTTTTTGGTACCGGGAATCGAACTCATGACCTCGTGCTTGCCAGACAGGCACTGTGCTGCTGAACTATATCCCCGGCCCTAGTTGAACCTGTTGAGGTAAAATCACAGCCATTGGAGTAGTGTTGTTTCTGGCATCAGTCACACCCACAATGCACTGTGCTTAAGAGTTTGTTGTTTCCTTAAAATGTAAAAGTTCTTATACTTTAAAAGCAGCAAAGTATGGCACAGAATGATTCAAGATTTTCACTATTTTCATCAATCTCCTACATAGTTTCCTCTTACCCAACAAATACAACAGCAACTGTTCACAAGATGCTTGAGCAATCCTGGAGACAAACTGCCAGGGTTTGAGCTGTAGTCTACTACTTACTCTCCTCTGTGCTTCATTCTTCTCATCTACGAAATAGGGATGATAACCATACAACCTCATAAAGCTGTGAGGATTACACAAATTAACCCACATAAAGGACTTGCACAAGTTCTAAGAACTATGAATGCTGCCTACTATTGTCTTCCCAAGCATCAACTTAGTTTTCCCCAATCTCTTGCAGTCATTTCACTTATTGACTTGATATTAAATTAAAATGCAAAATTATGTATTTTCTAATCTTTGGTAAGCATATAACTCAACTGAAGAACAAGAATGGCAGAGACATAAAACAGCTGAGCATGACTGAGAAGTACCCACAGCTGTCCAAAGAAAGAAAACTGCTAATTTAGGAGGCTATTTGCAACCTGAAAGTATTACTAAGGTTCCTGCTATACTGACCCCATTTTTAAGTTAAATACACATTTAACCCTTAAAACAGTGCCTGGCACAGAGTAAGCACTAAGCAAATCTAAACCTACTGCTATTTTTCTATAAAATGTTCACAGCGTAAATTTTCCTTCATGATCTAAAATCCAAAATGAAAGACACTACTGGCCTTAGAAATAATCAATACAAGTTAGACATCCTGAAGTTACTGTGTGTCTTAGTTAAATGCTGGTTACAATTCACGACCTACCACTGGGGCCAAGCACCACTTCTAAACAACCACTCCACAGCAGCCACAGCCACTGCTGCAGCCTCCTTTCACACAGTTGCCTCCAGAAGGCAGTGGAAACAGAAAGTTCAGAATGGAAGGACACGGAAAGGGAGCAGTTCTAGAATCTCGTATTTTGGAGATATCTGAAGGGTCTCAGTAGAGAACCACACTAAGGAAGTGAGATCACTAGATCTTAAGGCAGCTAAAGAGGACACCGAAGACAATCAGAAGTCCTGAATGACAGTTCTAGGAGCGCAGGCTGCAAAGGCTGCCCTGGAATCTGGTATGTTTATGACATTTAATGCAAATAGTCCTCCTCTTCTGTCAAGCTCACACAGCCCACTTCTCAGAATGCCACTCACCTTTATTTTTAAACTCATTAAAATTGGCCTTAAAGGGCATAAAAAAAGATGGGACAGCCAACAGGAAGACCAAGGATTATTTGAAAAAGAGTATGAACTGGGCCGGTGAGATGGCTCAGTGGCATAAGCGCCTGCCTTGCAAGCGCAAGGGCCCGAGTTCGACTCCCGGATCCCACATACGGAAAAGGGGCCAGTGATATCGCTCAGCGGCACGGGTGCCTGTTGGCACGCGAGGTCCTGAGGTCGACCCCCCGGTACCCACAAAAAAAAAAAAATAAAAAAAAAATAAATAAATAAAAAAAAAAGAGTATGAACCAAAAAACGCTCTATCGTAAGATTCAGAACACACAGAGACACTGCAAATATATGGAAATATCTGCAAATTTGAAACACATGTCAAGATTCTAAAAATTAAATCCTGAAAACAGACCTAGACATTGGTATTTTTTAAAGCTCTCCAAGGTCTGAAATATAAACAAAAAAATTGACCTCAACTAATCCATAAGCCTACAAAGAAAGAAAAGGGAGGAAATAGAGGAAACCAAAAACAAAGCTTGACACTACAGCCAACAGAACTGCACATAAGGCACTGTGCTAAAGCAAATATCCAGCAGAGTGGCGAAGTCCGGTCACCCCTGGCTGCAGGGCAGAATCAGTGACTGCCAAGAACAGCGCCAAGGTTCACTCACAAGGCTGCTAGTCCAGGAGAATCCTATGCTTTCGCAAACACTGGCTCTCCTAAGAAAAAATTCTAGGAGAGGATTAACTATAAAACATACTGAAATTCTTAACTAAAAAAGACTTGCCTCCTAAAATTCTCATAAACCTCTGCAAACCGGCCTACAACAGCTCTTGATCTGAGATACTGCCACAGCCCTCAGGCACAACCTTGAAGAGGCACTTAAGAAAAGCAGGAGGGCCAGGGATATGGCTCAGCAGCACAGCACCTGCCTGGCAAGCGTGAGGTCATGAGTTCGATTCCTGATACCACGGGAAAAAAAAAACAGAAAAGCAGGAGATGGCGTGGTGGGCACACCTGCGCCTGTGATCCCAGCGCTCGGGAAGCTGAGGCAGGAAGACTGTCACAAGTTTGAGACCAGTCTCAGCTACACAGGGAGACCATGTCTCAAAAAACAAACAGAGAGAAAGACAGAGACGAAAACAGGAAAGACAGGGAAGGAAAGTAACATGAAGCACTAAAAATAAAACACTATTACTAATAGCTTACATCTACTGCATACTTTCAACATAACCAGCTTTTTGCTAAGTACTTCATAGGCACTGTATTAATTCTCATAAATGACATTATCTACATTTTAAAAATGAAAAAATTTCAAACCCAACGATGAGTATTTCACTGGCCTCAAGCAGGAACAAAAACTTTCTGAGTGTTGAAGTAAAAGGTGAACTGATACCTATTAAGTATACAGCTCTTTCAAAGAATGAAAATCATCAGGACTATCCTTACAATGTTGCCTTAGCCATGAATCTTCTGCAACATTCTCTCCCGTTAAGATCAGAAAAGATATATAGTATTTTCCCCAAACTACAGGAACTCCAATGACAAGAAATGAAATTCTTGTTAGTATGAAATAAAGTCAGGGGCCAGGTGTGGTGGCGCATACCTGTAATCCCAGCACTTGGAAGGCTGAGGCAGGAGGATCATGCAAGTTCCAGGCCAGCCTAGGCTACAACAGTGATACCCTGTCTCAAAAAAAAAAAAGTTTCTTAAAGTAACACCCCTTTCAAGGAAGCCAAAAGGAAGCCAATTGAGTTCTAAGGTTGTTAGGAAAAGCTAGAAGATCTTAATAATGGTTCACAGCAGAAAAAAATTTACTAGGTATCCTAAAGAGCAGTCACTCAATTTTCATGTTGCAAACAAGTTCACTGTACCGAATTTTACGCAGAAAATGATGTGTAGAAATCCCAGGTGGCTACAGGAGTTTTTCTCTCTCGCTGGGGAAAAGGAGCACAACAATAAACTAGTTATAAAAACTGTGAATTTCAAGTAAAATTCAACTAAGCTTCCATATACCTCAAGCAGTAACTCCTACAACTTTTACAATAAAACTCCTTAACGAATACTGTTCGCCCCCTTCCTCTGCTGACTTATCTTTACAAAAGATGCTAATCATGAAAAAGCAAAATAACAACTGGAAACTACAAGTTTTAAACAAGAATACGCATACAAAAAGATTAATCACTGTGTTTTGGTAGCTTCATGCCATTTTCCAAAGCTCAAAAAAAAAAAAAAGGAAAGGTCAATAAACAGACCTTTAAAGTGTTTTTTTTAAAACTGTTAATTGGCTCTACACAGACTGCAAACAGTACATAGATAAATTGCTGAATCTGACACACATTTTAACTCATGTGACGAAACATATGCGATAATACATATTCCATAGGGTAGAACAATTTATATCCTCTAAACATAACAGCGAAACTACTAAATTCTATCTCACATTCGGGAATTTAAGGGCATTTAGCAAATATTAAAAATTTACATAAAAGTATAATTTAGTTTCAATATACAGAAAGGGTTAGAAACCCTGGGAGATAACTTTAAAATGTTAGAAACCACGGTTAATGCTCATCAAGCTTTTAAAATTAAGTCAATGGACGTTAAATACTTTACACAGAATATACATTTAAGCAGTTTTTTTAAATCACTAATCTTTGGTGTGAATCTTGCCTGTAACAAACTGAAACTTCAGTGTTTCAGCAACTTTGCAGAAATTTTCCGAAGAATTTTTCTCAATGAACCTAGATTGTGAGAATCAACAAACCCACTATTATAGTGACTACTTTCACTATTTTTCACACACTTGCTCAGAAATTTTGATATGCCCACGAAAGCATCCCTGCCTACATTCAAAAAGTCCTCATAATTTTTAAATGTATTTTATTCAACTTTTAATGACGTAACTCTGAACTAGAGCCTATTACACCACAGCTCCGTTACTGCTAAAATATTCGAACCAAGCAGGAAAAACTTGCCAGTGACTAGCACAGAGGCCTTCTTTTGCGCTTAAATTCGTTGCTTGTGACTTAATTACGAAGGCATCGTCGGTAGAATCCCTGCCAGGGTTTCCCAACGATGTGGCCCAGGGCACCCGCACGCGGGCGTGATCAGGTGGCTGCGCCGGGTTTCCCTGACCCGGCCAAGGGATCCGCTCCCCACTCTGCCAAGGCTCAGAGGCCACTCGGTCTCCAGCGAGGGCCATTAACCTTCAAAGCTGTCCGCTGACACCACTTTGCATAGGTATGGACGCCTAGTGCTTTTTTACCACTTTTTAATTAGTTACTAAACAAGTGAAGATGGCTCTTTTCTACTGAACCATCCCACTGTGAACCCTTTCTTTACAGCGCTGCGAGAATCTTACACATAAGCCACTGAACACATACTGACCTGAGTTTCTCCATCAAGTGCCCAGTGAGAACATGTAAGGTACCACGGGGTCAGGTTCAAATAAGATCGCCCTGCTCTACGAGCCATGGGTTACTAACCCCCGAGACGGCCATTACAAAGTAACGCCCCTCGCACTGAAAACACTTTGGTCAACAGTAACAAAATTACACTCACTAATCTCTTCATACAGAACAAGGAAGTGAACAGTGAAAAAGAAAAACCCACTGGGTTAGGAGAAGGGAAAGCGAAAACCGGTTTTAAACTAGCAGGTTTTCTGCTCGAAAACTTCCCATTCGTGCCTTTTCTCTCTAAAAGTAGAAACTGCTACTGAAAGAGGAAAACTATTCCCAGGAATGAGCAAAGAAAATCACCCCGTAGGGTGTGGACGCTGAAGGAACAGCAGAGCGCGGCCAACCCACAGCATCCAGAAAAACATCGCCCGTCGGAAAGTCCCAAATCCTCCTTCCCGTCTCGACGCGCCCAACGCGCGCACGCGGCCCGACGCCACTGCGTTCTCTCCGCCCCGCGGCGTGGCGGCTGGCGTCACGGGGCGAGGCCAGTCTGAAGGCGCCGCTGTTGACCCGGCTGTTACCAGGCGTGCGCGCAGCCAATCAGCTGCCTGCGCCGGCGCCGGCCGGCCTTTGAACTCCGCACGGCAACTTCCTGCTGTTTGGCGAGTACACAGTGCAATGCAGTATGCCTGTCAGCGCTGCGGCACAAAGGAACAGCCATTTTGTGACTGAGCTGGACCTGCACCAAGATGCCAGGGGCTCACAGAGTTGGTGCCTGTCTAATTATCGAGCTGCCCTTTATTTCTGTCCCACAGCACAAAAAAGGGGCGAAGGAGCGTAAAAATGTTTTGGATGTCAGGTTTCGATTCGTTCATTTTCAGTCTCCTCAAAATTCCCGATTTTTAAAGTCTTATCAGCGTCATAAAATGGCTGCCACTTATACTGCCCGTCCCAATCCACAAGCACTGCACTAAACCACTTCTCCTACCCAGCCTTTGAGAATATCGGCTGAAAGGCTCAGAAAAGGCGAAGGACTCTGCCCGCACTTCAGGTTATCAAATCTAGCTCAAAGGCAATTTGGAGATAAATCAACTGTTTAAACTGCACGCGTAGCGTCCTGGAACACACAGAACTCTGGGTACACAAAGTTCCATGCACACTTGCTTCTCCCCAGTTGCCATTCTTTGATATTCCTGAAGTTATGCTCAAGTTGCAAATTTAGATAAAATGCGTGGCTAAATGTCCATCACGAAAAACGTTTTAAATATTTAGAAATGTCCAATTTTGAAAATCCTTTTGAAAGTAAACTTTAATATTAAAAAACAGTGATATACAAGGAACATTAGACTTAAGCATTAATGTCAAAAGAATACAAACTTACATAACCACTTTTAAGTACTGCACTAGCTCCGAAAACATGAAAACATTTTACTTAAAACTCGCACTCATTCTATTTCCTAAAATACTTCTCAGACCAAAGTTTACCTGACCTACATACAAACTTCTTTCCTTAGGCTCAGACCGCAAGGTGATTTTTCTAGTATTCCCTAAACACTACTCTTTGTGCCATTAAAACTTAGGTCCTTAGAAGAACTGATGACACAGAAACCAACCACCAGATACAGTGTCAGCCCTCTCAATTTCAGGTCACTAGAAGTAACAATCGACTACATTAAAACAACACATGTAACATCCTTTAGGCTTTACAATCTTAAAAGGAAGTGATGTCATAATTATGTACATGTATTAATGTAATGCAACTCAGAGCAGGAGTAATTTAAAAGTAATTCCATCTTCAGGGAGTCTCAAGTATTTCTGGACATTCATCAGGTATATGACTCAAAGTATAGTTGGCAAAAGGCATTAAAAACATGCTTCTTGTTCTGCTGTACTCCACTGTGAGTAGTCAAATGCATGACAACTTCCAAGGAGTTTTCCAAAAGTAAAAATACTAGAAAAGTAATAGCACTGTTCTATTAAGTTAGAGAATGGTCTAAAAAATGAAGTTAACCACAAACCTTGCATAGAAAGCCAAAACCCATGTGAGACTATGCAAATCATAAACTCAAGGAAGTAATGATTTTAATATTAAATCTTTAATAATTTGTCAAATATATCTGGGGTTTTCTATTTCTTGAAATTGTTGTTACTTTCCAGAAAAATCAGTTTAGCATTAGCAGGAAGATTTTTGTCCTATATATAACCTAGTAATTACTTGGGCAATTCATTCAGAAAACATACAAATTGTCTGACAACTCAATTTGCAACAGAACTTGGGAAGTGTATTTTTAAAAGCAAGGCTCAAAATATTTTTAGTCAAATTTAAACATTTGTAACAAACTATATTCAAAAGCTTACAAATTCACTAGCCTAACAATTCTTTTCATAGAAAATTAAAAAATCAAAACAAACAAAAAAAATCACATAACCAATCACATGCTTATTAATTGGATTTAAGATTTATAACAATTTAGAACACATCAAGAAATCCATTTATGTGCTTTTAAAATTAAGATACAGAAATCATACAACAAAAATATCTTAGAGGCTTTATTACTTAAGTCACTAATAAGCTACTCCAAGGAATGTGAAACAAATCATGACTTGAACAAAGTACATTTGTAAGCTTCAGAAGATAAAGCATTCCGGGGGACTCTGTCGAAATAAATCAATAAATTTAAAGCAACAACAACTAAAATGTGAAGATAAAATACTACAACTGTCATTCACAAAGCACTATCTCAATATAAGCATACAAATACAAACCTTAAAATATTTTTAAATGTAAAACATACAATTATAAATATAATCACAGTAAAAAACACAAAGCAGAAGTGTATTAACAGCATTCCAGGATTTCTGTGATTACAGGTTTGATTTCATAAATTCAGGCACTGTAACCAAGTAAAGGTCTTGACAAATCATCAAAATTTCCTAAAATGTCAAGTATATCAAAAGAAATAGAGAGGCAATAAAAATATAAACTGAGAGGCATCAGTCAAGGGGTGTTTTTTGCAATTTCATTTTTAAATGTACATTTTTTCATTCATATAACTTTCTCAAATGTCTATTTACTATAATTTACTACTACAAGGCTCCTCTATGGCCCTCAGTTACAAGTTTGGATGTCTGAGATTCTTCAAAGAAAAAATTTGCCTTGTATGTAAAATGGTGCAATGCAGCAATGGCTAAACCGACAAGGTCATTTTTCTGCAGCACAAAAACCTAAAACCTGAAATTTACTGATGGAAAAACTGTAGTTAATAGGAAAGGCCCCTTTGAAGAAAGGTACCTTACCTTTTGACTGCTGTAAGAGGCCTTAAGTCACAACTCAACTTTCATAAATTGCTACCAAAAAATTAGGGTGTGGCATATTAGCAATCTCAAGGTCACGCTTTAAAAAAAAGAACTCAAATTAGAAAAATACTTATAACACACACAGCAATCTATGTCTGTCAAGGTAAACAATTGTAAGCTGAGGTTTCCCCCCCAAAAAAGACAAAAAGGAAGAAAGTTGATAGCTCATACCTCGATACATTGCTGTGTAGCGAACTGTCCTCCTCTTGGCTTTTGTCCTTATTTCTCATCATCTTTTAATTCTTAAATATTAAGGGGGAGGGGGAATCTGTATTTGCTTTGAAGTCCTGTGCCCAGGTATTTACTGTCAAAAGTTGAAAGAAAGGTAAGGTCCCGGCTTCTAAGGATGGTTTTTAGTATCAAGAACAAAGTCCTGACGATGTTAGGGATATTATAATATAATACAACAACGGAAAGCACGAGAACAAAATATGAATATTTTTTCAAAAAAAAAAAAAAACAGGATAAGCCCAACAGTGGCAGCATCACTATCAATAAGGAAAGTTTCTCAAAGTAAGACAGTGGACACAAATAACAATATCGGTATCTTATTGCGTCATCCAGGAATTTCTCATATTTAAAAAAAAATAAAGCAAACTTTAACATATAACTCTTTGAAATTATCACTAATGATCGTGAACTTACCTGGTCCATGTAGTATGTCCAAAGCAAGAGTCCTAGCTAGTGGTGGAATAATATCAGATCCAAAATAATTAAAAATAAAGGCAAAATCCTCCGGTAAAAAACGAAAAATAAATAAAATAATCCTCAAATATGTTAACTGGTCAAAAAATAAAGCAATAATTAAAACTAAAAAGGGTCCGGAAGAAGAAAAAACCTCATTAAGAGAGCGCACAAAAATGGAGGTGCGCCATGGCTTCTAAGCTGGAAAAAACAACGACCTGGGCTCAGTACGGCTGCTTCTTTCCAACAAGGCACGAAAAGAAAGCTCCCAAAAGCTGCTTTTCTCCCTTAAAAAGGTTCAAATCGACCCCAGTAAGTCACTAGGAGAGGCAGGGGGCTGCGGGGGCCCCCTGAGGCTGCCGGAAAGTTAGGGAAAGTTGCGTAAAGTGAGGCGAAGGCAGGGAGCAGAGCGCGCTCTCTCTAAGGCACAGCCGCCATCTAGAGCCTCCTTCCCAGCTCTGAGAGCTCTGCCTTTGATTGACACTCTCTACATTTACCCCACAACTCAGGTGATGTACCATAGACCCACCCCTTCATCTCCACCAAAAAAAAAAAAAAGAAAAAAAAAAAGATCCTCCATCCCAGGGAGCCTAAAGACCCCCACCCCCACACCTCCCTGCCCCTCCATACCACCCCATCAGAGGGAGGGGGAAGGGCTTCTTAACCCCCTCTGGCTCAAGCACCCTTTTTAAGCCAGAGAGAAATGTAATTTGTTCCTTTTGTCTAAAGATCTGCTAAATATTTCAGTCCTTGAGCTAAAATAACTTCCTCCCTGGACAGGAAGTGGTGTTTTATCAAGCCATTTTGAAATAGGGATAATTCTTTGAAAATCTAAAGCCCAGATTAAGTACTAATCTTTTTAAAAATCAGCCCCCCCAAGGGTAAAATAGCTTCTAAATAAAAGCAAAACCTGTTTCATAAATTAAATTCAAGGTCTGCTTTCTTTATGTTGCCTAAAAATCATCTAAAGACAAAGTTTAAGGAGGAATTTTCCATCCCAAGTGGAAGGAAGGGGTAAATTTTACAACTCAAGAGCGCCTCCCTAGTGTTCAGTTGCATTAGGGCAAAAGTTAATACAACTTGTTTTTTCAAGAAACTCAGTGTATCTTCTCACTTTTACAAAATTCTTTAACCCATTATATAATCTTGGAAACATAAACCACCAATGATCTCATAATCATACTGATTTAGGCAAAACAAAGGTCTTCAAACTCAAGCATACAGTCCAAACACAGTAAGCTTTAAATCAGAAACCCACAAAACTCCACCTCCAAAACCAACAGAACACGTATCCCAACCCTTCCGTCATGTTTCAACTCAAACTCTATACACCCATTTCAACAATGATACATTATTAGCAACAGGTCATATCTGATGGCAAATTATCAAAGTAATGTCACAGGGAAAATTCTTCCAAAGATCAAAACCTCAAGATGTACAGAAACAAAATTACTACTAATGCCAAAAACAATTACTCAAAAATCCTCATCAAACACCCACGAAGAGTAAACATTCATTCAAATGCCCTAAAAATCCAATCAATTTTTCTTACTCAACATTATAATGTATCAGAAAAGTGTCATTCCCATGCTATGGCAATCTATTGTAGATTTGCAACCAACAAAAGCAAAGATGTTGAATCAAGTAAATATAAAACCGTAATCAAAACTGTTTAAACTCCATAATTTTTTTATCAAATCAAAATCCAAATTCCTCTTTTCAATTTATATGAAGATCAACCAACCACAAAACAGTACGAAAAAACACCACAAATGTATTGACCATGGATTGCACACTATGGTACTGTATTTACGTTTATCACACAGTATGATTATTTCTACCAAAGAAAGAACAAATTAAGTTGAACTATTCTTTGTTCTCTATAAAACTGGAAAATATAATCAATGATCTACTGGTCTATCAAAGCCTACCATCTTTACTATAGCTACTGAAACTGGTATTAGTTGATTAGCAAGAAATGAAAACCTAGCAATTAAAATTCAAACATAAGTAGTAATCCATGGCATTGTTGTAAATTCCCAGTAAGAAAAATATAAGTTACAAATCCTATTTCAAATGTAAATACAATGTGTTTTAGCCATCATTCCCACCAAAGATTTAAGCTAGTTTGTGTATACCCTAAGGACACTTCCCAATAAATCCAACATTTCTTTCCCTAACACTGAGACGTAAGTTGAAATATTCAAATGAATATTCCATTGCAAGATATTTAATTATAACATTAAAAAGCACAGGTAAAGGAGACCATTTCCATCAACTCAAAATAATTCAGACAGAAATACTGTATCATCCTGAGCTTGAGGGCAACAAAACATTGCTTTAAAAATCCATTGACTCTCATGGTAGATTAAAAGCTCCTATTATTACCCACTCATTAAGTTGTTTTGCAAGGTGTTTCAAGAAAGCACAAAGAGAAAAATTTAAGGAAATTCATTCAAAACTTAAACGTGAAGAAAATCATGTTTTAACCTAATAGGCATCCTAAAGCACAGATAAATTCCCACAGTTTTGTGAGAAAATACAAATCTTTATCAACCAAGTAAAACATATTTCAGAGTATCATTTCCATGTTACCAGTTTTATTGAGTATATTGCTGGGCGACTGTAAGAATTAAAGTGTTATTAAGGTGATAATTGAACATTTAATGAAACTTCCACTTGAAAAAAAAACAAGGCCCAAACTGAGAAATTTTTTAAACGTTAGAAATTTTATTAAAGTTAACATTCCATGAGGTCATATGCAAGCAAATCAAAATGCAAAAAAAAAAAAAAGTTTTTCAGGCATATACACTATTGTCTGTGTTAACGTGCCATCTTTCTTCTCCAAATGTCAAAAATGAACTACTTTAATGATACAAAAGTCTTTAGAAAGTCAAATCCACTGTCCATTTCTTGGAAAAGATAGGTTTCATTCATTTCACTGAATCCATGTTAAAAGAACCCTGTCTTGGTGGTATTTTATCACAGCACTCTTGTATTAATCCATTTTCCTCAATTCCCCATAGTGGACTGCCATCTTGATTTCTCAGTGGTAGGGTCCTTTTGAGACTCTTCAAGCTGACTGGGTGCTTGATAAAAAAAAAAAATTAAAAGAAAAAAATGCTGTTGGAATGCCAATGATCTTATGCCTTCAAACAGAAAACATCCACCCACCTTGAAGATACCCTACCATACACCAAACTTTTATCCTGTAACAGCTTTCAACTATCCAACTATATTAAAGTTATTTGCAATGCAGACACATTTACAACTTCTCAAAGACTCAAAGACTGCATACTCGTCATAGACACATTTGTATCCATAAAAGTGGCAGTGAAGTCAAATTTTTAATATTTAACACTAGCATCTTTATATTACATATATGCAAAGCAAAAACAAAACTTAAAATTAAAAATTCCTGGAAAGCTTAATTACAGAAACACTGCAGATTCTAAATCTCAAAACATGAAAGTTTCCAAGCTCAAAGAAAACTAATTATGGAAAAGAATCTTAAGGGATTTTTAAAAAACAAAGCACTGGATCACTGCATACTTTTCCAGTCTAACATGTTAATTTTGACCAGATAACACAAAGGACCTATACAGTATGGATGGCACCACCTGTAGTTACATTATCTGAGAACTGCAGAAAATGTGAAACCTCCAGGGGAAAAAAATTATGAAAAATGCAAAATATCTGCCTGGCTTATTTGGTATTTACTATAAAATGCTATCGCTTTTCAAATTTCATACAACTAAAATAATCTCATTGCCCAATTTCACATACTCCTCAAAGAAAAATAAATCTTTTCCAATAATCTACACTGAAGGGCAAAGTTTGAAGCCAGGTGATCATGTTGATCTGGATTCAACACAATCAAACATACATAACTGCAAAAACAACTTTTAATCATGGTCTTCTCTATATGAATTCTGCAACTCTCTACCCCAATTCGTGGAGACATGGTAAAAGTGACTAACTTGGGGATAAATGTAAATATAAGGTATTTTAACTCTTTATGTTAATTTGTCTCCTTGACTGTAATCAAGACATATTGTCTAGGACATACAACACAAAAATCTACTTAATGAACTACTCGGTTACCCAAAGATACTGCTGCACCCCTATTAAACAGCACTAACTGAAAAGGAATGTCACAATTATCACTATAAAACATCAAAAGCAAGATATTTCTCCTTAACAGATTTTGCAGTTTTCTCCCCAGTCTTAATATGAGAATTAAATAACTCACTAATTTCCTCTATCAGTAAAGTATCTTTCATTTCATTTCTAAAATTTCATCTTTCATTGTTCATTTCTTAAAAGAAACTATGGTATTTTAAGAAAATACTGTCAATTATAATCTAAATTCTCAAATCTCTATTGTTACAATATAGGATCACCCTTTAAATGAAGTTGGTGAACAATGATACTAGGAATGCATTAATAACCAAGTTAGTCACTTTGGTAGCTACAGGTGTAATTTGGTGTATGAAATGATACATCAGTGCTTTATATTCTTCTGCCATGGAAGAAAAAAACTTTTTACCTAGAACAATGGTAGCAAACCTATGACACAGGCGCCACAATGGGCTGTTTGTATCACTGAAACCGCTAAAGGTTCACCATCATTGACATAGAACATTATATGAAATTTCCTTCTAAAACCATTATTAAGAAAAAAAATCAAAAAAATTCCTAATAACATTAGAATCATTCCAAAATTATTCAAAAATTGCACTGGTGTGTGTGATCACAGAAATTAGAAAACAGCATATCTGTCATGCGGTCGTGTATGTCTTTTAAAAGGGTAGAAAAATAATGCCACAAGAGAAAGCAGACGACTCTTATGACATTGGAAAGCCATGATCAATCTGGACTTCTCCAAGGCCAATCCAAAGGCAAAAATGAAAATGTTACTAATAAGCAAAAGTGCTCCGTCAGGACCAATGAGGGATTCAGAAGTAATCCATTTGCATTCATAGAGTTCCAAATTCTTATCAAAACCAAATTTGCAAATAAGCAAAGTTTTGTTAAAAAACAAAAAAGGAATGAATTCTGTGAGCCTGGAAATTTTCTTGCTAACAACATCCAGTTCTTCATCTGTGAAACGTAACCATAGTACCTACCTCTTGTGGCAGTAGAGAGCATTAAATGAGTATATTCATAAAGCTTGTATTACCAAGCATACAGAAAGATCTCAACAAACGTTGACTAGCCTTCCAATACCACAATAACTGAAGTGCCTAGTGACCTCATGCTAATCTTACTGAATCAAAAATAATTTATATTTCAATAGTAAGGCTGTTTTTGAAGAACGCAAGTAGTCATGGGGTCAGTTATTTTTAAAAAACTTTCTAATTTTAAAAATTTAGTATTGCATTAAAACCATCCTACCAAAAAAAAAAAAAAAAAAAGACACCATTGGGTAGTTCCTAGATATCGAAGTCTTATTCTACTCCCTTCCCCTCATGAACTACTGCAGACATACTGAACAGATGATGCTTTGATCTACAATTCCAAAAGCCAAACAGATCTAGATCTCACGTTTCACATGAGGCTCAAGCCCTCGGCTATAATTTTCCTACTTTGATAGTAGGCTGTATTTACTTTTTAAATAATATACAATTGTTCTTAGAACAATCCTATAGCAAAGGTAAAAGCTTGAAGGCAACAGGGTAATGAGTAACTGCTACCTCCTCTAATCTCCAAACATTGTACACATCCGTAAATTAAGAACATAAAATTAAGCATGGGAGTCTTCTCTTCAAATTCTACTTCAGCAAAATTCTTCCAAAAACCCTAGGATATTATAAAATACATTGTAAAATGAAATGTAGGCAAATGCTTCATCATCTAGACTGGGTTTAAGAAGTGCTCCTCTAAAATCATCTTACCCTCTTCTCAGCAAACTTACCCATTTTTCATAGCAAAAAAAAAGGGGGGGGCAGAGAGAAGCACAAGGAAAGAAACAATTCTTAGATTTTTTAATGGTTGGCTATAAAAAAGCTAGTATTAATGTAATTCGTATTATTTTAAAACTTAACCACTTATTTCAAAAGCAACAGGACAGATTGAAAATTAACACTCCAGAATGAAAATTCATCCTTCCCATCATGTAATTAAGATTCTTGGAGATTATGTCTTGATTTCAATGTTCTCTTTGAATATTCTTTAAATCTGAAAAATATTTGTGTAAAATATCCCTGAAAAGTAAACTAACATAATTGTCTTTAAAAAACAGTGGAATCCTCAATAGAATATATGTTAATAGGTCTGAGTCTTAAATAAGATAGGCATAAAAACTATAAAATGATTTGAAAAAGACCAGCCAGTTATTCATCACTGAGAGTACAAGGTCAATTATGCTAACCAAGACAAGGAATCATCCTTTCTAAGGTTTTACAATTAAATCACATCTTCCCAATTGTCCTTACTGGTTTCAAGCTTGACTACATAGAGGCTGAGATTTGCCCAACAGGGAGGGAGAAAAAAAAAAAAAAAGACAGCAAGATCTTGTCCCATTTAATTTTTACCGAGAAAAATTTTGACCTTCAGACAGAGTATTGATATTTAACACATTAAAGCTTGCATCTTTACTTTTTATTAGACCCAAAACACTAGTTGGTAAACAATGTTAACAGAAGCTATAATAAAATCAGTAAGTATTTCTTGAGCATCTATATCTACTATGTGCTAGGCAACTAACCTCTTTTTAAATATGCTCACACGAGACTATTACCTGCACAACATTAGGGAAGTTTTCAGCTCTACTCATCCTCCCTCATCAAGAAGCAAAGGAACTTCTACTGTGCAGGCCCTAGAAACCATTTATACTATGGAAGTTAAAGCACAGAAAAATAATCACCTAGAATGTAGATTCCCAAATGTTTCAAAAAGTATCATTCTGATAAAACACCTAGTAAGCAATTACCAAAAAAGTTCTGTCAATAATAAAATCCTTTAGAGAATTCAACTGAATTCATTGTCCTTATTGGTTTCAAGCTTGACTACATAGAGAGGTTATAAACAACCTTCCCATCCTATTCTCTCCCATTATTTCTCAGATTTGGGGTTAAGAGAAGCTATTACATAGTAGTGCCAGTTAACACCTCTTCTAATATCAAATCATAACATCAGTGTCAACCAGGCTAAAGACCTTTTTGTTGGGCCTCCAAGCATAAGAAAGTTGTGAATCACTTAACTTATTAGAGGTAATCTCGACTTTAAAAATCATCAAAAAATGTTTTATTACCAAAAGAGAACCCAATGGCTTCTGATTTCTATGTAGGTATGGTACGGTTAATAAACTGGGATAGATCTAGAACAAAGGGTCAGCAAGTTTTCCTTAGGGAACCAGACAATAAATTTTTTAGGCTACATGGCTATTTGCTACAACTACTCTCAACTCTTCAAACTGTGGTAGGAAGGCAACCACAAAGCATCTATATTAATACAAGTGTGCTACAAAAAAAAGTTCACTTTTAAAAACAAGGGGGAGTTTCCAACATCCAGACTTGAGTGTTAGAACCATACCCCAATGTAGGTTTGTTTTGCATTTTTGTTCTGAGTGAGTTGAAATAAAGAAAACAGAAATAGGTGAAGTAAATTAGTAAGCAAACTGTGATTAATGAACCTCACACATACCTAAGCAGGCTGATGTCCCTGTACCATTCTAAGCTTCACTACTCCCGCTACGTTTTCACAATTCCAACTCAGTTACTCAAACTTTCCCGTCACATTTACAAAAACATGGAAACTGGGTAATACTTACTGTTTCCAAGGTCTGCTATACTGTACAGGCCCTTTAGGTTATCAGTCTGGGGATTCACATTTCTGTACGAGACAAAAAGAACATAATTTTATGCATAAGAAATGGCAAAAAATAGATTAAACGCCATTATTTATAGCAAAACTTCAACATCTTGTAAGGATCACTCACCAACAGACCAAGAGAGACAGATATTTATGAACAATATGGTCCAAAGAAAAGACCAAAAAGCCCTGAAAGGATCTTAAATTTGGCAGGGCAGGAGGTTCACATCTAGAATAAGTTACTATTAAAATTACACACCTGTCTCAGCCCCGAAGAACTCCAAAGTAAGCACATAAATATTTGGGCTCCCTGGGTAGAAGTGATGAGCAACCACAGTTGCAAAAAACCCAACATCACTTGTAACAGTACAGAATTTTATTTCATCTCTGGTCTTTCATCTAATCCAGCTTCAAGCCTTGTAAAAGAAAGTTTTCATTCTCCCCTGCAAGGTCACTCTTTCAGCATTACCGTATTTCCTCACATTATCATGTACTATAATCAACGTAACATACGTAATCCTATCAATACTGCTGAGGTAAAGTACTTGAAAGGAAACACTGAGTATCATTTAAAACTATTAATTGTACTGATCTATTCAACTAAGGTAATACAAATGCTGTCTAAAATGTATACTTAGTAAAAAACTATTTTATCTATAATTTACACTAGACTCAAATACCTGATTCCTAAAAATGAAAAAGTGTTTTCTGTATTTTAAGTATTTCCTGAATATATATGCATAAACTTTTTTTAGTCACTACTTTAAGTATAATTACAACAATCACAAAAATATGTAGTGAGAAGGTTGGGGATGGATGTAGCTCAGTGGTAGAGTGCTTCCCTAGCATGGGCAAGACCCTAGGTTCGGGGGGAAAAAAATGTAGAAATACCAAAGTGCTGTCTAAAGTTCCAGATGAATAAAATTCCAGAAGGCAAAAAAAATCACATCTTAAGTTTAGGATTTAAACTATGAAAATGCTTTTGTTAAGACCAGCTTTCAGATTAAAGAACAAGTCCCTGTTTTATCTTACGAAAGCTAAATTCATTCAGCCATTTTGACAAATCATCACAAAGAAACAAAGATCTGCTTTAAAATTACTTGAAGAATAGGTACTGAAATATCTTCCCAGTTAACAAATAACTTAAAAGAACACATTTTTTAACTTCCAAATTTAATCTGACCTTACAGGGAAGGGAAGATTTTGTAAACAGACAAGTCTGAACCCAACCAAGTAAAACAAATTGATTTAACCCCTAAGAGAAGGGTAGCAATGAGGCAAGGAATCTTGGGGAAAGCAGCGTCTGGTCTACAGCGCTCTGCTCTCACAGCTGCACCATCGCAGGGACACAGAAGAATGCCTACGGAACCCGCTTACACTGGCCTGGTGTGCTTCTAAGTTACCTGCCAGTGTCAGTTCTCACGGCTCCAAACAGAAAAGACTTGGATCTTACTTTGCACCACCAAAAATACTTCTGATAGCAATGTAATCCGCCATTTCCTCTCCTTTCCCAAAACTGACAAAGTGTGAAACTGCACTTGGCTACATTTTGAAACTGGGAATGAGAGAGCAGAGTTTAGCTTAAAGAGACTATGAAAATCATTGATTCTCCTTATGTTTCTACCCATCCTAAGTATTCTACAATATTACGGTTTGTGGTTTAATAATAAAAATACAGAAATATATGTAAACAACCATTTTGGTTGCTGGCCTTTTAACAATAAAAGGCAAAGACAGCTTTAGTCACTTCATTTTTTAATTCTTTTTTTTTTGTTTGTTTCTTTTTTTTTTTTTTTTTTTGGTGGGTACCGGGGGGTCGACCTCAGGACCTCGTGCGCCAGCAGGCGCCCGTGCCGCTGAGCGATATCACCAGCCCCTTTTTCGTATGTGGGATCCGGGAGTCGAACTCGGGCCCTCACGCTTGCAAGGCAGGCGCTTAAGCCGCTGAGCCATCTCACCGGCCCCATTTTTTAATTCTTTAAAAACTTTAAAATTTAAATTAAAACCAGGTGTGGCTGCCCACACTACTCTGGGAGACTGAGGCAGGAGGGTTCTAAATTCCAGTCTGGATAATTTAGCAACTTAGCAAAACCCTTTCTAAAAAATAATAAATAAAAGACTTGGGGACAAAGCTCAGTGCAAAGGCTCTAGGCTTGATGCCCAGTACTGAAGAAAAAAAAAAGTAAAACTTGAGACCACTGTAAAATAAATCTTGCACAAAAAATGGGATGGATATGTCATGACAAACTCAGTATCATTTCTACGAAAACTGTGCTTTTAAACTATTAAAGTTAGAAAAAAAAATCTAGTGTGATAATCTAATCAGAATTATGACTACTGTACAGTACATACTAAAGATTTAATTGTTTACTTAGGAATACTCAATTTCAAATAAATGAGTTTCAAAAGGTAAAGGAGAGTTTCTGAAATACATACCCCACTGAGTATTTTATAGCATAAGTCAAAACTTACCTGATTTTAATGATACTTAAATGTTATGTGAGCACATATTGTACTGATAACATGAGATTCAAAATATACTCTAGTTTGAGTTGTACAGGCTAATTACATTCAGAAATAGGCAATTTGAAAATAAGTTTACATTTAGCTGGGCATGGTGGCACATGCCTGTAATCCCAGGACTTCAGAGGCTGAGGCAGGAGGATCCCCAATAATTGTAGGCCAGCCTGTGCTAGAGTGAGTTTAAGGCCACCCTGAACTACATAGCGAGACTGTGTCTCAAAGAAACAAAAAAAAAGTTTGCATTCAATCTGGAAGTAGCTGGTAAAATGAGGATATTTCTCTCTGAAGCACAGAAATTTCTTAAAGGGAATTTAATAGATTATATCAGACATGCAAACTACAAATCCTCTTGTTTATAATCTTGGTTAGCTGCAAACATTACATAAAAATACACCCAACTTTAGATTAGATGTATTTAATAAACTAGAAAAATCATTAATTGCTTTCATTGCAATATTCTAAATCTTCACTGTTTAAAAACAATCTCACACTCCAATTACTTTTTCATAGGTATTTATACTATTTATTAACATTCTGGAATACCGAAAAATCAGTAACAAAATCAAGTAACTATCATCTCAGGTCTTATACTACTCTAGTAGTTCCACCACAGAAGTAACACATGATTTGCAATTTAAAAATTACAGTCTGTATGAGATAATTTAATAGTTACCATTATTTATATCCAGTGTATTTTTTTTTTTGAGACAGGTTATCACTATGTAGTTCAGGCTGGCCTGCACTCACTATGTAGCCCAGGCTGGCCTTGACCTCATGGCAATTATCCTGCCTCAGCCTCCTGAATGCTGGGATTACAGGTATGCACCACCATGCCCAGACTATGTCCAACAATTTAAGAGCTAAGAGGGACCCTAAGAGATTATAAACCCCAAAGCATTCACATAAATTAGAAAATGAAAATGTACAGAATAAAATGTCAATATTGTTTCCATTAGAAGCTGTCTCCTGATCGTTGAATTAAATTCTACTCTATCACACACCTCTATTAAAAAAGATAGACATGTCCTCAAATTACTTTTTCCCCCTTATTTTATACAAACAATAAAAATCTCAAAGGAGAAAAAAAGAACTGTCTATAGGCCAAATTTTTAGATAGTCAAGAAATTGAATGGTAATGCTAGAAATGGTGGTGCACACCTGTAATCCCAGCACTCGGAAGGCTGAGACAGGAGGACTGCCACAAATTCAAGGCCAGCCTGGGCTACATGGTGAGTTCGAGGGAGCCTGAACTACATAGCAAGACCCCGTCTCGAAAAACCAAAAAAAAAAAAAAAAAAGAAACAAACAAACTGAATAGTAAAATTGTATTGAAAATTACCTATTTCACATAATCTACACTCTAAATACGATGTCATGGTTTGAAAAACCTTGTGATTAGTTAGCTACAGTACAGCTTTCATTTCTGTGGAATCTCACGTGAATTTTTTTTAACAGTTATCAGAATACTAAATGCAATCCAATCTAATAACCATTCGATCAGATTTTCAGGACTCAAAAATAGTTCAAAATGCGATAATAAAATAAGTACCTATCTCTTTGATTCTTAAGCAGAAACACTAGTAAACCTTTTTCATAAAATAAAATAATTTAAAGCAACACAACAATATCTACTTATCTACTGTGTATATCTTACAGGTAATATAATTTTAATCTATGTATGACAGTATGTACATTTACATCTGCCCTCACGTGGCAATCATTTTTGTCTACTATGTAAGACTGGGTCAAGCAATAAATAACACAACAGTGAACATAAGCACTATCATAAAGATCCAAGTACATGTGGATCTTCCTAAAATGATTTATTATAATCCTTTATCTGTTGGTTATAAAAGCTGTGTTCCATTAGACTGGAAATTAATTCACAGGTTACTGTATCATTTGAAACATTTTTAAAATTTGATGCTAAGATAAGATTAAAATTCTCATTTAAAATTTCTAACCTTCACCTCATTTTTCTGTTATTTAACGGATCAAATTGTCCTTCTGATAGGTCATGATATAGTACCTATTAATATTTAAACTTATGTTATGCCTCATATTAAAAAGAAACTCAGTTTTTCTAAGAGTGCCAACACATGAATGCCAATTTAATTCTCTATCAACTACGTAGAGAACACCCTAATCTTGGCATTTGGGTGTAAGAAGCTTGGGGATGGATGATATTTTGCCTTTTTTGGTATGGCCTATTCTTAAAACACTATAGCTAAAGTGTAATGTTGAATTTTCTTTTGCACACAATAAATACAAACTTGATCAAACTGCATAAAGTATTAAAAGGAAAAGTTAAATCAAAGAAGGGCAATAAAAATATTCAAATATCACCTATCTGAATCAATGGAATAAGCTAATACCAATCCATAAATGTTGGTACTTTCTACACACAATTTCAGTTAAGTTTAACTTGCCCTTACAGTTACTGGTCATTTGGCTAGTCTTAAAATTTCCCAACCTACTACTTCTTATAATTTATACTTCCTCTGGTCAACCACTTACTAATAACAACTTAACATTAATTTCCAGCTTCAGTTTTAACTTTATATATACTTATATTTCCTTAAAAATATCACCAGACATATTTTTTCCATTCATGAATCTAGTTTTAAGATGTTAATGTATCAGGACACGGTATGCTAATGCCCAGTATCTATTGTACTTGAAAATTATTTCTACCTTTAAAAGCAATTATTAAGCTATAAATTAGAAATCTCTTTAATGTAATATTCTAAATACCTGCAAAACAACTCATTTTTGTACTGGTTTATAAATAAACTAATGAAGATAGATAAAATAAATATTTTAAATATGGTTAATAAAACCAAGATATGAAAATGCATAGTTTTTAAAATGTAGTTCTTTTAAAAATCCTAAGATCAGCAAGTGCATTTAGACCATTCCTAAAATGTGCTCTGTATCATAAAAAAGAAAGCTAAAGAAATATACCTTTCAGACTGGAAAGACAATAATCTTGATGTTTACTACACATTTCACCATAATTTTAAAGCACCGTTTTATTAGAAAATACTAAATGCCTCACTATTGCACTGATATAAAATTGCATTGACAATTTTAATAATACAAGTGTTCTGATGTAAGATAAAAGAATGATAGGTCATTTCTCATCATCTTTTAAAAGATAAAAACAGTCCAGTTTGTTTCACCGACTAACTTTAGTGGTTTTTTTCTGCGCATATTTTGCTAACTATTTAATTTCCAATGCTCTGTTCCAACGCTGAGTAAAAAATCATTTACTTACTTGCGATATAAAATAGACTTTCCCAAACACTTTCTTTATCCTTAGGGGTAAAACTCCAATGTCTCAGTCTTCAAAATGATATACCTTTTGGGGAAAACAAACAATATTCTGAACAACTTATTGGTGAAGCAAGAAATATCAAGTAGAAATAAGTATTTTAAAACCTTCTGATTATATGAAAAAATACTAAAATCCATGACCAATTTAAAATGTTCTTTCCTATCTCCAACAAATGTATTTCTTTGACTATTTAGAATTTAAAATCATTCTCATGGTATACTGTGGTGATAAAAGGAAAAAATATCTTTAGTCCACGATTTTTCCCAAAATACAATGTGCTTTCCTATTCCCAAAATTAAACAAAGGCTTAAAAGTCTTCCAGCATTTTCAACTATTCAAAGATACATTACATTACAGTGGCTATGTACATACACTTTTAATTTTTTCATTAAATGAAAAGGTTGAAAGGCTTTTAAAAATTATTTCTGATATAACTACTTTTTTAAAATCATAAATAATCACTGCTACTTGATACGTAAATAATCGAAAAGCAAAACAAAAACCCAAGAAGGTAATTTTTATGTCAAAGTAACAATTTGCCAGTTCTTACCTGGGATAAAAGAGCTGTACGTATTTGTTCAGAACCACCAGCAACCAAATTAATTTTAATCTTGTAAGTTACCTTTAAAAAAAAAAAAAAAGGAAGATGACATCAATGTTTTGATTTTTAAGTATTTGTTGGCCAAAGATCGTGTGATGAGACGAGAAAATATTCCAAAGACAAAATCTATGGGTAAATTTCAGTGATGGCTCATAGTCACACAACCTGTGCATTTATAGCTGCAATTATTTTTTTTTTTTAATGTTTTCTCAGTCTTGTTTTCTTCATCTCTTGGATGTATTCACAAATACTGGAGATTATGGCATTGAGATTAAAAAGAAATACAGAAAATTCAGGTCTTTGGACAGATTCAAAATCGTGACCTTGCTTTTTATTTTTCCTGTTTTGATGCCAGGCAATAAACAAAAACAAAGGAAAAGTTTACCACTTAAAGACCATAATCATCCCAAAATTTCCTTGATCATCTAGATGCCTTTTACAGTTATAAGCAATTAAAAACTCCTCCAAGAGAAATTGGTGAAGTTAAAATGGCCACTGGTTACTTTAAATTTTAAACCACAAGTTATCTGATCTCACCCAGTGGGGTATTAGCTTGTTCGTTTAAGTAAGTCTAAAACTCGTAGTATCTATGACCTTAATTTTAAACCAGTCTTGAATATTCTCAATCCTCCCAGATTTACCTTGTAAAAACACCTCACGATGTTGAACTACTGGCAATTATTTTCGCATTTCACTATCCGAAAAGGATTCTGAGGAACTAGATTGAGTATCTATTTAAAACCACTGCGGTGTTCAAAAATTTCAAAAACGTTGAAGAAGCAAATTGTTAAACAACAGAGTCTGTAAAGCAAGATATGCGCAACTGATGTAATATGTATCACTATATGAAACCTACTCAAAAAAAAAAAACAATTTTGCTGCAAAAAATACCCTTTAATATAGTCAAATAAACCAGTTATCTTTGATATCTGATGTACTATGCTAGTTTTCCCAACAGTATTTTTACACAGATCTGCATCTTTAAAACACATAAGCTCTGCAAAATGAAGATAAATATATTATACAATAAACAAAGGTTTGTGCGCTCCTAGTTTTTTCCTCCAAACCATTAAACCTAAATTCCTTTCAAACATGGTTTTTTTTATTACAGGCTATGCGGAGAACTCCGCGATTTCCTGAAACCTGTATTTTTAACTGCTCCGTTTTTAAGCCCACCTAGATTTTTATACATGCAACAAATATGGCTCCTCTCCATCGCCTATTACCAAGAGCAGTCCTACTTCAACATTTAAACGAGAAAGTAACTTCACCAAGAGACTTGGTGTCAGAATATTCCTTGGGAAAAGTTTTTCCATCACGGCTTGTGATAATACGCAATAATAAGATTATGAACTTAAACTTTTAAAGACTAGGAACTGACCTAAGTACGTGTTCACATTCAGGTGGAAGAAGTTACAGACAACGAACGGCTCCCGACGACCTTTCTAAAAAGTACCCAGCAGTATATTCAACCATATTCAACGATCAGGATGTGCAACGATCGTGGCATAATTCTCAGCAAAATAAAACCGTCCTAATCAAACGTCATCACCTAGCCCCGTAAGGATCAAATCCCCTTCCACGAAAACACCCCTGGCGACGCCGTACCCTGGGTCTTTCTAATTTCTCCAACTTGCATTTTTAAAAGATAACCTTAGCGTCATAAAGGTATGGTAAGTAGGAAGAATCTTCGCATCTACAACCCTACAACCGTTTTGAAAATCAGCTTTGAAAGAGTTAAAAGCCAACACCCAATGGGGGGGACAAGTTATATTTTTGTTTCAATGTAGTCAGGGTTCCATTGTTCTTTTAAAATTCAACCTCGAGAACGAGTTCCCATCTCACCGGAAAGAGATTAAAAAGCTCCTCCGATGGAGAGCCTGAAAGGGGATTTTGTGTTTCATCCTAAAGCTCAAAATACACGGCAGGACAGGCAACGGCTCCCGCCCGCCAGGGTCCCCGCCGCCGCCCCTCTCCCGACGGGTCGGGGTCCCGCAGCGAGGCCGCCCCCGCCCGAGTCCCTTCCCGGCCGGCGACCCGGGCCCGCGACCCCCGCCGAGGCACCCGCGACCCCCGGGGCTGCTCCGGGAGCACCGCGGCCCGGCCCGCCGCCCCCTCCTGCCCGCGCGCTCAAGGACATTTTGCTTTTCCTCCCAAGGACAAAGGACAATAAAAGGGGCCGGGGAGCCACTCACCGGGTCCGCGCGCGCCCGCCCGCACCTCCGGAGCGCCCGTCCTCCAGCCCGGGCCGTCCCAGCGCGCCGGAGCCGCCCGCCCACGCCGGGCCCCGCCGACCAGGCTCGGCGGCCGCTGCCGCAGCTGAGCCCGGGCGTCGCGGGCCCGGCCTCTCCGGCGCCTCCGCCGCGGGCTCCGACCCCCGCGCGCCGCCCGCCTCGCCTCAGCTGCCGCCGCCCGGCTCCCGCGGGCCTCGGGGCCGCCCGGGCGGAGCTCCCCGCCGGCCGGCGAGCGCCAGGGCCGCTGCGAAGCGCCTGACAGCTCGGGGTGCTGCTGCTTCTCCGGCCATCTTGTGCCGTGTGTGTGGTGTCTCTGCCGTCTCCTCTCTCGGCTTTACTCCCTCCTCCTCCTCCCCCCGCCCCACACTCCACACAACATGGCCTCTTCTCTGCGGCGGCGGCTGCGGAGACAGCAAAAGCTCCGCGGAGCTCCAGCCCGCTCCCCTCCCCCACCCTCCCCACCTCCCGCCTGCATTTCCCCGCGCCCCAGCGCGCAGGCGCACTACCGCCCGCCCGCCGCGGCCATTGGCTCCGCGAGCTTCCTGCCTTGGCTTCCCGGGAGCAGCTTTACGCACGCTCGCTGGCGTCTTCCTCCCGCCCAACAGCAATTGTTTCTATCCTATTGGCTAGTCCTGACCCCACCCCTTCCACCGCCTCCTCGCCGATAGGCTGATCTTAGTGCCATTCACCGGCGTGGGCGTTTCTGCTTGTCCCGAGGAGGCCCGGATAGCGATTGGCAGATGATGAAACCTTTGCGTTTTCGGCTGAGGTACAGGTTGTCGCCCCGCAGTGCGGGCCCCTCCGGGCTAACTGGGGGGTTCCCAGTGCAGGCTACGCCAGGCCAGCGTACTAGTTCAGGAGCCTATGTGTGACTGCCTCCCCTCTGGAAAAAGCTCAGGATTCGATGTTTCTGAGTTTATATTGTGTCTTTACGGGGAAAAAAAAAAAAAAAAAAGATTGACAGGTTAATGAACAAGCAAGACGCAGACCGATAGCCGTCGGGCAAGCAGCCATATCCTCAAGATTTTTCTTCTAAAACACCAGACCTCCCTGCAGAGTCAAGAGTCAGGAGCACAGGTTTTGTGACCAGCACATCCCCTCCTCTAGTGCCCCAACAAAGATGCCATTGACTTGAGGGTTTGGAAGCTGCCTGTGCCCCGTGTACACGCCCCAGCAAGGGCTAAGCCTTAACAGATCCGTCTCCTAATACTGGACTCTGGACTCCAGGGCAGTGTTGGTGAAAGGGTGCTTTGAACCTGAACAATCACAGTCTAGCTGCACAACTTTCTCCAAGGCAAAACAAGCTTCATTTCCTTTCAGCAAATAAATCACTTTATTTTATTACTTCTTCCCATTACATGCTTCCCAATCTGGAAGCAACTTTAGGCAGAGCACGGGAAAAAATGAAACCCTAAGCGTTTCTGAAATGGATGAGAGAAGAAAAAGATCACACTGTCCTGGCGCCAGTATTTATAAGTCTTGCCTATTTTGGCAAGCGACCTGGAAAAAAGACTAGGAGTTCAAGACCAGCCTGGGTGACATAACAACACTCCACCTTAAAAAAAAAAAAAAAAAAAAAGTCTGTTAATTGTCTTAACTCAGTATGCCATCAGCCACTTAGGATGGAGCTGGGACTAGATCCCAAGTTTCCTGAATTCTTATAGATCTTGGGGTTCCTGCTGTGCGATCTGGCCATGTTCCCTACTCATAATCTTGGAGCTCTGAGTGGATACACACATACACAAGCCCTCTTCAGTAGAAAATTTCCTCCATTCAATGTCCAGGTGACATTCCCTTACTCAGACTAGTTGTGAACACTAAGGACCTGCAAGAGGATTTTTCTCTAAATGGCTGCACCCTGAGCCCTTTCATCCTCATTCCTCTTCATTCTTGCCATGGTGTTGTTTATTCCCTTTTCCTTCCCTACCATTACCTGAAATCCATCCATGATTCTGTCTTTCTAGGTTTGTCACCAAGTACTTCTGTGCCAGCAAAGCAGGCCTGCACAGGCTTTCATTACAAATAGTAATGGGTTTGAGGCAATGAGTTAGCTGACTGGGTGCCAGGCATTGTTCTAAACCCTCACTGTGAGGCGGGCATGGTGGTGCACGCCTGTACTCGCAGCACTATGAGAGACTGAGGCAGGCAGATCAGAAGTTCAAGGCCAGTCTGGGCAATCTAGTAAAAACCTTGTCTCAAAATAAAAACTTGATAAAGGCATGGGGCTGTAGCTCAGTGCAAAGGCCCTGGGTTCAGTCCCCAATACTGCACAAAAAAAAAAAAAAAAAAGACAAAACACTGGGGACTAACTCAATAGATCAAGTAACACTCCCAGGAGAGAAGGTTCTCATCCCTGTGTACTGTCCCTGTTAGGAAACTGAGGTACAAGAAGTTTGAGTAACTTTTCCGGTTCACACTGCTGAGAAGAGTGAAGGCAGGACTGAGCCCAGATATCCCATCTCCCAGCCTACTTCCTTCTGTCTCTCCCAGCTTCCTTCCAAAGGCTGTCCAATGAGCCAGGTACAATGGTGCATGCCTGTCATCCCAAGCCCTCAGGAGGCTGATCCAGGAGTATCACAAGTTCAAGCCCTGCCTGGGCAATTTTAGCAGCTTACTAAGACCTTGTCTCAAAATAAAAAAAATAAAGAAGGCTGAAGATGCTGAAGAAGGCTGAAGCTGAGAGTGAAGGCCCCAGAAAGGGAGGGGAAAACAGGAAGTCTGTCCCTTTGCAGAATAGGTTGCCTAGGATCTTCCATTGTGTGGCTCTTCCTGGTTGGTCACCCTCCCAACTCTGCTTGCTAGAGTTATTCCGCCTTCAGAATCAGGCGTCCCTCCAGGCCTGGGCACCACCCCATTGCCCTCAGTCTCCTTGTGCCACCTGTGCCAGCCAGCTGCCTGCTTCATTTCTTCCCCCTTTGGACACACCTTAGTTCAACTGCAAAGTGACTCCCTTTATAAAGCTACACCCAGTGTGGCTTCCTTAAAACAGCTTTTTCTTCCCACCTTTCCATCCCATACAAGGTCCTCTTCAGAGAAGGCCCTGGAGGGGCACTTTGAAACTTTGTTTCCTATCACGAATAGTAGATACATTACTCTTACCATATCTACAGCCTGTGTTCAGTCACCTCTTTTTTTTTTTTTTGTGGGTACCGGGGGGTCGACCTCAGGACCTAGCACGCCAGCAGGCGCCCGTGCCGCTGAGCGATATCACCGGCCCTTTTTTTGTATGTGGGATCCGGGAGTCGAACTCGGGCCCTCGCGCTTGCCAGGCAGGCACTTATGCCGCTGAGCCATCTCACCGGCCCGTTCAGTCACCTCTTTAGAGTGAGAAGAGCACTGTCCTGACCCAAAGCACCTGACACCTGGCAGACCACATCTGAAAGCTCCTTTGCACTGTGTGTCATCTGCCAGCGAGACACAGGATGCCCCTCCCGCCCCAGCCACACGGCTCCTGCTACTGCAGTTTCTTTTTTTTTTTTTTTTTTTTTTTTTTGTGGGTACCGGGGGGACGACCTCAGGACCTCGCGTGCCAACAGGCACCCGTGCCGCTGAGCGATATCACCGGCCCCTTTTTCGTATGTGGGATCCGGGAGTCGAACTCGGGCCCTTGCGCTTGCAAGGCAGGCGCTTACGCCTCTGAGCCATCTCACCGGCCCCTACTGCAGTTTCTTCACAGACAGAAGCAAAGAGCCAAGCTGGTAGCCTCAACTCACTTAGGAGAAGGGGGTCTTCTTCCCATGCGCTGAGTGGTTCTGCTCCTGTTTAATAGCTACAAAGAAAACCTGGAATGGCAAGGAATATTTACAGGACAGAAGGACCTGCTTACACAGAAGGACCTGGGGGCCTTAAAGGCAGAGACCTCAGAAGTAGCTAGAGAATAAAGTGTGGAAAAGACGCTTTATACCCCTTCACGACTTTTGAATTTTGAGCCATGTGAATGTCTTATCAATTTTAATTTATTAAAAAGAAAAAATTAGGGCCGGTGAGATGGCTTAGCGGCGTAAGCGCCTGCCTGGAAAGCGCGAGGTCCTGAGTTCAACTCTCGGTACCCACATAAAGGAAAAACAGGGGCCAGTGATATCGCTCAGCGGCACAAGAGCCTGCTGGCAAGCGCGAGGTCCTGAGTTTGACTCCCGGTACCCACATTAAAAAAAAAAAAAAGAAAGAAAGAAAAGAAAAAAGAAAAAATTAGAAAACAAGTGTGGTGGTGCACACCTGTAATCCCACACTCCAGGAGGCTGAAGCAGGATGATTGCAAGTTCAAGCCCAGCCTGAGCAATTTAGCAACTTAGCAAGACCTTATCTCAAGATGAAAATCTAAAAGAAATTAAAAAAAAAAAAGGACTGGGAATGTAGCTCAGTATGAAATCCCTGGGCTCAGTCCCCAGGAAAAAAATTGAATACTCTTCTGAATTAAAAGCTGTTAGTGGGCCGATGAGATGGCTCAGCGGCTTAAGTGCCTGCCTGGCAAGCGTGAGGGCCCAAGTTCGACTCCCGGGTCCCACATACGAAAAAGGGCCGGTGATATCGCTCAGCGGCACGGGCGCCTGCTGGCGCGCGACATCTTGAGGTCGACCCCCCGGTACCCACAAAAAAAAAAAAAAAAAAGCTGTTAGTATTGGAAGGGAAGGTAACTTTTTCTTTTCTTAACTTTATAAAGGTCTGCATTTGTTATGGTAAACACTTGCAACTGTTGTCTAGTTGTTTGTTTGTTTGTTTGTTTGTTTGGGTACCGAGAATGGAACTCAAGACCTCGCGCTTGCCAGGCAGGCGCTGTGCCACCGAGCTATCTCCCCGGCCCTTTTTCTTAATAAAATAAAGGTCACACACAACTCAGAAGCACACCAGGACTGTGAACATCACCTGAAATGTCCCTGGTTGGTGATGATAAGAATTCCTGGTACATAAAACGGGAGGTGGCAGCTTCCATTCCAGGTGTAGCACGCCTGGCACAACTGCCGCTGAGAGCGCTTCCCGCCATCCTCACTGCTCCATGGGTTTATTTCCCTGAAATAGGCTGAGGCGCCTGCAGGCTATGTTGCGCGCCCTGCTTCCTGTCCTCTGTGTCCCCTTTGGCTCTCGGGTGGAGGAGGGTCTCCTGCCAGGCTGAACTGAAACCCAAGACGACCTTGATTCAAGTCAAGGACACAGTTTCCACGTGCAGGTGGCCTGCTTCCGCATCTCTACTCCTCCTCTCTGTAGTTCCTCGTGCTCATCCTGTGCAAGCCTTGCACACTGACTGTCTTATCCTCTGCATGCCCTGCTCCACCTTCATGCATGGCAGTCTTTATTTCTTTTGCTCAAGGTACATCACATACCAGAATGAAACTCGTCTGATATTCAAAATGTTACTCCAAACACAATTACTGAGCTTCCTACATGGGCCAATGCATGTAGTATGGACCAAAGAGACTGGGTTCCTGTTCTCATGGAGCTTATATTCTATGGAGGAGAAGGCCGTAAATCAATAAGGAAATACCAGGTAGTGAAAAGTGCTGCGATGACAGAGACCAGATGTCACAGGAATTGGTCAGGAAGGAGTACCGGGAAGAGGCAGTGTTTCAGTTGTCATCTGTAACTGATGGGTGAAGTACAGGCTAAGGTGTCAGATACTATACCTGCAACTAATTTTGTTCCATCCCCAAAATGCTCTAAACAGGTTTTCTTTTCTATTTCTATCTCTTTTTCCTTTTCTGTCCTTGTTTCAACATAAAATCATTAAGGAAAGAAGAGGAGAGGAGAAAAGAGCAACACAATTTTAGAAGCTGGAGAATAAATGAATGAGTGGTGATGGATTGAGCAGACCCGAGGAAACCCAGCAGATTCAGCTCACGCTGGTGAAACCTCAGAAGCTTTAAAAACTGCCAGAAGCCGGGCATGGTGGCACACACCTGTAATCCCAGCACTTGGGAGGCTGAGGCAGGAGGATTGCTGTGAGTTTGAGTCCACCCTGGGTTACATAACAAGACTCTGTCTCGAAAAAAAAAAAAAGAAAAGAAAAGAAAAATAGCCAGAACCCAGAGCCGTCGGAAGTGAGAATGGAGAAAAAGGCTAAACTAAGAAAAACAGTGAAAGCAGTTGCAAAAGCAGCTGGGTCCCTGGATGTTCTGTCTACTTCCTGAAGCAGACTGGAGGGTCCCATTCCAGAAGGCCTGTGCTTCTCCCTCTTGCAGTATTAAAGATTGAACCCAGGGCCTTGGCACTGAGCTACATTCACACACACACATACGCGCGCGCGCATATTGTTTTGACACAGGGTCTTGCTTTGTAGTTCAGGCTGGCCTCGAACTCATGGTAATCCTCTTGCCTCAGCCTCCTGCCTGCTGGGATTACAGGCTTGGACCACCATGCTCTGCTCTTCTTATAATTTTTATGTTGAGACAGGACCTCACAAAGTTGCCCAGGCTGTACTCAAACTTACAATCCTCCTGCCTCAGCTTCCCAGAGTGCTAGAATTATAGACATGCACCACTCCATCTGCTCACTCAGAGCTTCAAAAGAGCCTTTCAGGCTATACTTTTAATCATGAACAAATGATTAATGCCAAACAGCTAAAGAAAGCATCTCACATATAGACCAACAGGACAGAAAAAAACCTACCCCAAAACAGTCAAGATCTTTGATGCCGGAGCCTAGGATACACAACAGAGGAAGGTGATAGTGGGAAATCTAGATATCCATGTGTAGAGAAATGAAACTGAACCCCTACTTACACCACACACACAAATCAGCTCAAATTGTAGACTTAAATGTAAGACCTGAAACTGTAAAATGCTGGGCATAACACAGAGTGGGAAAAGCTTCTGAACACAGGACACAGCAGATTTCTTTGATATGACACCAAGAGCACAGGAAACAAAAACAAAAAGTAAAAAGTGGGACTACAAAAGACTAAAAACCTGGGCCAGGGCACAGCACCTGTAGCTCAGCGGCACAGCACATGCCTGGCAAGCACAAGGTCCTGAATTTGATTTCCGGTACCAAAAAACAAAACTAAACTAAAAACTAAAAACCTGCCCAGCAAAGGAAACAATCAACAGAATGAAATGACAATCTATGTAATATGAGGTAATAATGTACAAGCGACATATCTGAGAAGGGGGTGAATTTCTAAAATATACAAGGAACTCCTACAACTCAGTAGGAAAGAAAAGCAGGTAACCCAATTTTAAAAAATGAACGTAAGGCTTGAGCAGACACTTCTCCAAAGAAAATGTATGAATGATCAGTAAATATATAAAAGATGTTCAATATCAGCGGGGCATAGTCACGCATGCTTGTAATCCCAGCAATAAGGAAGCCTGAGGCAGGAGGATCACAAGCTTGAGTCCCACCAGGGTAACTTATAGAGACCCTGTCTCAAAATAAAAAAGGGCGTAAGCCTGTAATCCCAGCACTCAGGAGGCTGAGGCAGGAGGATTGCTGCAAGTTCAAGGCCAGCCTGTGCTACATAATAAGCTCACGGCCAGCCTGAGCTGTATAGAGAAAACCTGTCTCAAAAACACAAAAAAACAAAATTAAGAAAGGCTAAAGATGTAGTGTGAAGACCCTGGGTTCCATCCTCAGTATTGTTTTTAAAAAACTCAGTATCAGTACAATATCATTAATTATCAGGGAAGAGCAAATCAAAACCACAATATCACTTCATACCTTTTAGGACAGATATTATTCACCTAGTGGATGGGAAAGCATTTTATTTTTTCAAAAGGGACATAGGGACACCTTGAGAGATGCTGGACGTATCCTCTACCTTAACTATACAGTGACATCACAGATATTTGCTTCTGTCCAAACTCATCAAATTGTACACAATAAATATGTGTGGTTCTTCATATGTCAATTATATCTCAATAAAGCTTTTCTTTTGTGGGTACCGGGGGTCAACCTCAGGACCTCACACGCCAGCAGGCACCCTTGCCGCTGAGTGATATCACCGGACCCTTTTTCGTATGTGGGTTCTGGGAGTCGAACTCGGGCCCTTGCACTTGCAAGGCAGGCGCTTATGCCGCTGAGCCATCTCACTGGCCCCTCAATAAAGCTTTTCAAGAAGTAAATCATACGTGTTTTAGAGAGTCTTCTTAAAAATTTCTCATATGAAAGACAAGGACCAGAGCAAACAAGGAAAAAAAAAAAAAGCTAGCTTGTAGGAGAAGCAGACCATGAAGGGAAAAAAGTACAAGAAAATTATAATCAGCATTTTCAAAAAGAAAAGAAGCTGGGTGTGGTGGCACACGCCTGTAATCCCAGCACTCAGGAAGCTGAGGCAGAAGGATAGCTGTGAGTTCGAGGCCAGCCTGGGCTACATAGCAAGACCCTGTCTCAAAAAAAGGAAAGAAAAGAAACGATGTTGTATCCATGGATCAAGAAAATGATGTGATGATGCCAAGCATGGCAGCACACACCTGTAATCCCAGCACTCAAGAGGCTGAGGCAGGAGGATTGCCCTGAGTTTGAGGCCAGCCTGGGCTGCATACTGACTTCAAGGGCAGCCTGAACTATATAGCAAGACCCTGTCTCAAACAAAACAAAACAAAACAAGAAAATGATGCAATGAAAAGAAATACTTCAAAGAACCAAAAAATAACTCCTGGAAATAAAAAATACTGCAGAAATGGAAAACTCAATAGAAGAAATGATAAAGTTGAAGAAAACTCACAGAAGATTAAGCAAAACATACAGAGATAGACAACAGGAGAGAAAATTGAAGGATAAGTCATGAAGTTTCAACATCTGAATAATAGACTTCTGGGGGAAAAAAAGAAAAATAATAATAGAAAAGACTCCTCAAATAAAGGAGAAAGTTTCCCTATGACTTAAGGATCCAGTTTCTGGGTGGAAAAGACTGATCACTTAATAAGGTTGTCAAGGGAACACAGACCTACACAAAAGCCCACCATTGTGAAATTCCAGGACACAAGCCACAAAAAATCCTCTTGATTCTACAAGCTTCAAGAGAAAAAGAAAAATCATATACACAGGAAAAAAAAGTCATACACACAGAACCAAGAATGAAAATGACTCCTCAACAGCACCACTGCCATGAAGAAAATAAAGTACTGCCTTAAAACACCAAGACACACCGGGCATAGTGGTGCCTGCCTATAATCCCAGCACTTAAGGAGGCTGAGGCAAGGGGATTGCCAGGACTGTGAGTCCAGCCTGAGCTAAACAGTGAGTTCAAGGTCAGTCTGAACTATATAAGTGAAACTCTATCTCAAAAAAAAAAAAAAGCTGGGCCGGTGAGATGGCTCAGCGGCATAAGCGCCTGCCTGGCAAGCGCGAGGGCCCGAGTTCGACTCCCGGATCCCACGTACGAAAAAAGGGCCAGTGATATCGCTCAGTGGCACGGGCGCCTGCTGGTGCGTGAGGTCCTGAGGTCGACCCCCCGGTACCCACAAAAAAAAAAAAAAAAAAAAGCCAAGGTATGTGATTTTCAGCAGTTTTTTATACCTAGCTAAATTATCTAGTAAGTACAGGATAGAATGGAGACTGTTTTCATGAAAGATCTCACAAAAGTTACTTCCCACGCATGCTTTCTCAGGAAGCTACTGAGGAAAGGGTACCACAAAGGACCAGACTAAGAAACAGGCAGTCAAGGGAACGAAGGAAGAGGAGCGGCAGTGCAGAAAGCAGGCAAGCAAAATCCCAGGGGGATGGCACGGAAGATCCTGTGTGTGTCTGTCCTGCGGGTGTCTGCCAAACCCAACACATCCCCCAAGAGGCAGACATGCTGAGAACTGTTGCCACCCAGCTGTCCCCTCCCATCATTCATTCCTTTTTACCTGAGGACCAAACATCCAAGTGAATTCACCAGATTCTAATCTGTCCATAACCTATCTTGGGCCATGTAGTGCTAAAATTTCTCCCCTCACCCACCCCAGTGTCGCTGTATGTGTCAGCTGAGAAGTCTTATTTCTTCCCCACAGAGGTTTTCTGTGGTGATCTAGTCCTCAGTGAACTCAGAAGCAGATAAAAACAGCGCCGCACACTCCAGGACCGTATTCCCGCCACCCATCCGACACTGGCCTCCTGACGTCATCCTGCCAGCACCCTAAGGATGCTGCACCCCACATTCCCAGGGCTCCCGCAGGACATGGCTCAAGAGAGGTTCTGGTGAATCCCCGGGAGGCGGGAGGCAGGCTGTAGCCAGGAGGCTGTCCTGTTGGTCTCCTCCTGGGAGCCTCTATCTGTGACAGTGTTGTAATGTTACCCTGAGGGGTGTGCTGACTACTCAGTTTTTCAGAATTAAGTATTATTCAGGAATACCTGTGTGGATGACTTTTTAAAAGTTACAAAGAAAAGTAAGTAACCGAAAGCTCAGGAAAGCAAGTAACCTCTGGTGAGTAATCTGAAAGCTTAAGCAAGAGTCCCCAGGAACTTCAGATACAGTTAACAGTTTCTTTCTCATCCTTTTGTTAATATTTAAATTTTTATTAATACATGTTTGCAGTACGTAATGATTACATTCATTAGGGGAGTTGGTACATGTGCATAACACATTACAGATTCTTATTTCTTCAGTCATTTTTTGGTTTTGGTTTTGGTTTTGGTTTGGTTTGGTTTGGTTTAGTTTTTTTGAGACAGGGTCTCAAGTTCAGGGTGAACTTGAACTCACTATGTACTGAAGTCAGTCAGCTCAGGGTGGCCAAGGACAAGTGGTGATCCTCCTGCCCAGCCTCTTGAGTGCTGGGATCATAAGTGTGCACCACTATGCCGGGCAGTAATATGTATGTATGTATGCATGTATGTATGTGTGTATGTGAATGTATGTATTTATGTGTGTATATAAACATATACGTATGGGTGTGTGCACTTTACACACTCTTCAGACCTGTTTTATTACAGGCATATACCACCACAGCCAGTGATCAGACTCTAAAGGAATCTCTAGTTACTCTCAGAAAAATGCATGTGCCACATTTCTCATGTTTTGGGAGGCGCGTAGACAACCCCACCCACCACACGCAGACATTTCCACAGGAGTCCATTTTCCTCACCCAAACTCAGATGTTCATGCTGAGGGCAAACCCTTTTCCACTATCACAACTTTATCAAAATTCTCTTTCCCTTTTACTGAGAAAAGCCTGATGCCATTCAGCTTCAAAATACAGGACCAGAAACCAAATGTACTATGCCTATCTAAAACACACAAAATATAAGAAATGCAAGGATTAGGCAACAGGCAACAAAGCTCCATGACCCTCCAGACACAGGAAACAAACCGATTAGCCTCCTTAGTACCTGATGGCCTGGCCTCAGGGCTGCAGGAGAAACCCACACAGAATCCAGCCTCTCCCTGGACTGAGAGGATGGAGCAGGAGAACAAGGCTCCTAGAGTTACCAGGGCACAGTAACAGAGGGAACATGAACCATTTGTTAAAAATTGATAGATTGATGAAAATTTAAAACATCTCTCCTTTAAAACTATTAAAAAGCCAGGCATGGTGGCGTATCCCTGTAATCCCAGCACTCAGGAGGCTGGGGCAGGAAGATCGCTATGAGTTCAAGGCCAGCCGGGGCTACATAGTAAGTCCAAGGTCAGCCTGAACTACAAAGTGAGACACTGTCTCAAAAGAACAAAAAACAAGACAAAACAGAACAAAACAAACCTGTTAAGAAGATGGGGGTGGTGACACACAACTATAATTCCAGTACTCGGGAAGCTGAGGCAAAAGGATCGCCATGAGTTCAAGTCCAGCTTGAACTACATAAGAGACCCTGTCTCCAAAAAAATAAAGTTTTTTTTTTTTTTTTTTTTGTATAAGCGTACTTATCTTATGACCCTTCTCCTTGGTGTGTGCCCAAGTGGTACATCTATAAAACAAAATACTATGCAACAATAAAAAGGAACAAGCTATTGATACACAGAGCATGGGTGAGTCTCAAGAACTATTTTGCTGAGTAAAAGAAATCAGATAAAACTGTACGTCCAGCTACTCAGGAGGCTGAGGTAGGAGTATCATTAGTTCCAGCCCAGTTTGGCTAACTTAGCAAGACTCTGTCTCAAAATAAAAAGTAAAAAGGGCTGGGAAAGTAGCTCAGCATGCCCTGGGTTCCACTCCCAGTTCTGTGGTGGAAAAAAGTATACCCTAAATCATCCCACTTATATAAAATTTTTAAAAATGCAAATAAAAAGTACAGCAGTGCTTGGTTTCCCTGGAGATGAGGAATGGAAAAGAAAGGAGAGAGGGAGAGATTCCAAAGGGACCCGAGGGAACTGTCCGGGGTAATGGATGTGTTCATTACCTTGACTAAGGTGACAGCTTCTCAGAACTCTATGCATGTTAAACTTATCACGTCACACACTTTATTTATTTATCCATTTATTTATTTATTTTTGTTTTTTTAAGACAGGGTCTCATTCTGCAGCACAGCCTGGCCTCAAACTTATGGCGATCCTCCTGCCTCAGCCTTCCAAGTGCTGTGATTACCACACCCAGCTAAATTGTACACTTTCAATAGATATAACTTATTGTGTGCCAATTATACCCCATAAAGGTTGTTTTTAAGAAATTCCATAAGGGTTTGCTTCTTTTTTGCTGGACCATCTGGTGAAGATTGTACTCTTAAAAACACTTGTTCAATTTCCTTCTCTCTTTCAGCACACATGTATTTTGTTCTTGGCTTTTTTTCAATTTTTAATATTTTAAATAGTGCCAGATTCAAAATTTGCAAGGTACAAAAGGGTAAACAACAAACATCTTCCCACCTCTGTCTCATCCTGCCAGCCCTGGAAATAGCCAGTATAACGAGTTTCCCAACTGTCCTTCCAAGGTCACTTCAGGTTTTATTATAACACACACACTATTAAGATTAGTTAGAATGTGTTTGTATTTTATCCTTTGGTTCACAGACTTAAGGCTCAAGGGCACGTTCAGTCTTGCACAATCCTTGTGAAGCCAGGCTGTCCTGTCCCCCTCTAAAAATGTCACCGTAGTCTGTCTTGAGTGTCTCTCTCCGCCTTGACCTTGCTCTTACACCAAGGCTGACCACTTGCTTTTCGATCTCAGCACCAGACCCTTCTTGACATCGACACTGTGGTTGTTGCTGTCTGCCTCAACCACTGCTTTCTCAGTTGTCTTCCTTGCGGGCTTCCTGTCCTCCTCTGAGTCTCTCAGGGCAGGTGTCCCCAAGCATGGACCTGAGAGGGCGAAAGCCTCCTGTGTTACAACTACCCACATTGCAGCCACCTTGACACCTAAGACAGCTGCTTTCCCAGCTGTGTAGCAGCTGCTGTGGCCACAGCCAGACTGGTGATGTCACTCCCCAGAGATCTGGGCTGGCATCTGCCCCCCACCAAGCCTTAGATATGTGCCACTCACATCTCCAGGACCACGCGTGCACACTGCCTTGTGGTGTTTTTTTCTCTCTTCCAAAGTGATGGCTTCTGTACACAGCAAGGAAAACCGCCAGCGGAGTGAAGAAACAGCCTACAGAATAGGAAAAATTTTGCCAGCTCCTCCTCAGAGGACTCATATCTAGACTATATAAAGAATTAAAAAAATCAGACCCCCCCAATTTAAAGATCCAATTAAAAAATGGGCATCCTAAATGAATAGACACTTCTCAGAAGAAGAAGTACAAGTGGCCAATAAATATATGAAAAAATATTCCACATCACTAGTCATTAGAGAGATGCAAATTAAAACAATGCTGAGATTCCATCTCACTCCAGAAAGAATGGCTATCATCAAGAAATCAACCAATAACAAATGCTGGCAGGGCTGTGGGGAAAAAGGAACACTTCTCTACTGTTGGTGGGAGCGTAGACTGGTGCAACCACTGTGGAAATCAGTGTGGAGATTCCTCAAAAAACTAGGACTGGAGGTCCCATTGGACGCAGCTATTCTCCTTCTGGGTATTTTCCCAGAAGAATGAAAAACATCATACCCACAGCGATATATGTGCATCCATGTTTATAGCAGTGCAACTCATAATAGCTAATTGGAAACAGCCTACATGTCCATCAACAGATGAATGGATAAAGAAAATGAGGTGTTTACACGCTATTCTGCCATAAAGAAGGATAAACTTGAGTCATTTGTAGGAAAATGAATGCATTTTGAGATAATGTTATATGAAGTAACTCAGACATACAAACTTAAATATTGCATGGTTTCTCTTATATTAAAAACTCAACATGTATATAAAGTACAAAATAGAAAACATATAAAAGGAAAAATGAGGAAAAAGAGGTATTGTAATCCAGCACAGACAATGTACCTAAAATAGTACCACGACTTAGTACAGTTGTCTTACATGTTTTATATGTTCTTTGGCCTATTAGTCCCGTCTTCAGTCTGTACATATAATAATTAACTTTATAAGGTCTTACAAGATAAACAAATGTATCTGATGCTGGAAAAATTAAAAAGGGGGGGCAGAGGGAAGGGGAAAAAATTGAAATGTGTTATGTATATGTACCAATTCCCTACAGTGAATGTAATCATTATGTACTACAAACATGTACTAATGAAAGTCAGAACACAGAAACAAAGCGATCGCTTCTCTGCTTTAGAATTTTCCTGACCTAACGCCTATGCTATTTAGTGTCCTGTTATCCCTTAGCTGAGGTTATTATTTATCTACTTGGGTACAAGGGTCACATCACCTAAGTAGACCCCACTTTTAGAGCAGACACTGCTTTTTTAGAGGTATAGACTTTGGCTGAGATTTTATTTTGTTTACTTGTACTGCATCATTGTAGATGTTAAAATAATTGAAGCCAGGTGTGGTAGCACAGGCCGGTAATCTCAGCACTCTAGGAGGCTGAGGCAGGAGAATCACAAGATCAAATCCTGCCAGGAAAGTTAGCAAGAAGTTATCTCCAAATAAAAATTTTAAAAAGGGTTGGGGCCAGGTGTGGTGGCACTCGCATGTAATCCCAGCACTCAACAGTTGGCTGAGGCAGGAGGATCACTGTGAGTTCAAGGCCAGCTAAACTACAGAGCGAGGCCCTGTTTAAAAAAAAAAAAAAAAAAAAAAATTACCCAACAGGCCATGAAAAAACCCATCAACTATGAATTGCGTTCCAGTAGATTAGGAGAATTTGACATTGAATGAGCCTCACATGATTTAGGGAATGTACAATAAATTGTAATTTATGTAATTATGTAAATATAGGTTTCCATTTTTCAAAGGTCCTTAAAGTAAGACACATTCTATATGTCAGCAATCAAAAAGTGGATCTCGCCGCGGGCCCTGGGATAGCATCGTAGGAACACCGGCTTGTTAGGCAATAAGCCCGGACCAGCGGAGAAGCTCTGGATTCAGAGAGCAGCTTGGAACTTTACTTCCGCTCTTCAGCTCTGAGTACGGTGGTGATTCGAGGTGCAGACGCTGGGAAGAGAGGGAGAAGTAAGACAGTAGAGCCCCCCTTGCATACCCTGTCAGCCCTCAGGAGCACCCCGCGGGAGGGTGAGGGGCCAAAAGGGCGGGCTGGAAAAGACTGCTCCGCTTGCAGGATAATGCGGATTTGTGTGTTTTATGGGGGGAGGGGTGCTGGGGATGGAACCCAGGGCCTTGGGCACGGTAAGCAAGTGCTTTGCGACTGAGCTACACCCCTGCCCCAATGCAGGGTCTTAAAACAGGCAAACCACTGTTCTTTATTTAAAAGTTTGGTATTTTATTTATCAGGGATATTTACACATTAATCTGAATTTAATTTTTGTTTTGTTTTGTTTTGAGACGGTCTCACTCTGTAGCCCAGTCTGGCCTCAAACTCCTGGTGATCCTCCTTCCTCAGCCACCCTGACTCCCCACTCCCCCCGTGCTGGGATTACAGGCATGCGCCACCACACCCGGCCTGTTATTTCTTTAAATTTTTTTCCTTCCTCATTTTCACTCTTCTTTCCTTCCTGGGACTCTGCTACTTCCAGGTTAGATTTGCTGCCATCTCCGAACTTCCTTTGCTCCCTGTCCTCCAGATTAGCTGATCTCTACACTGTTACATCTTCAATTAGCTGCTCCCCTCTGTCAGCTCCATCCACTATTAACTGCATCCAGCAAATACTTTGTTTTAGATACTATGTTCAATTCTAAAATTTCTTCCCACTCTATATTTCTTTGGTGAGATTTTCTATGTGTTCGTTCATTATAAGTACATTGCCCATTGCTTTAATAGAGCACAGTTCTATTTAATCAGCTTTAAATTCCTTGCCTGAAATTCCAACATCCGGGTTACCTCACAGTTGTTCTCTGTACCACACCCAGCCCTTTTCATTTTGTTTTGTTTTTATGGCAAGAAGATTTAAAATCTACCTTCAGCAGTTTGTAAAAAGACAATATATTGTTATTAATTATCGTCCCCATGTGTACAACAGATCTCCAGAATTCCTCCCAACTGAAATTTTGTAGCCTTTGACCTCAATCTCCTTAATCCCTTAACCCCACCCCATTTAAATCCACGGGAGACATCTACAAAATTGAAATGAACCATAACCAATTCATCTCAGGAACAATGTTTCAGTCGGGTGAGGTGGCACACATCTCTAATCTCAGCACTTGGGAGGCTGAAGCAGGAGGATCTGCTCGAGTTTGAAGCCAGCCTGGGGTACACAGTGAGTTCAAGGCCAGCATGAACTACACAGCCAGACCCTGTCTCAAAGGGGAAAAAAAAAAAAAAAAGAAAAAATCAGAAAGAAGCAATGTTCTGAGGAGATGCTACCCTGGACTCAGATCCTGCTAGTCTGACCATTTTGGAGTCTGGTCCTTAGGACTTGGATCATGTGCCCTCTTTCACATTCTGCCAATAAATTCCTTTTCTGATTGTGTGTGTGTGTGTGTGCGTGTGTGTCTGTTCCTAGGGGTTGAGCCCAGGGCCTTCACATTTTGAGCTGAGCTATATCCCCAGCATCCCCAGTCTTTTTTTTTTTTTTTTTTTTTTTGTTAGAGCCTAGGCTGGCCTGAAACTTGCGAGGATCCTCCAGCCTCAGCCTCCTGAGTGCTGGGATTACAGGTGTGTGCCACCACACCCAGCATCTCTTTCCTGATTTCTAACCAGCTCTTACAATGAAACCCAAGCTCTAATGTTTATCCTCTCAGACCGTGTGCACTTCGATGGCAGGCGTTCTACCATTTTCACTGGGGTCCTTTCCAGGGTGCAGAGGTAGCCCCGCTCTTCCCTCCTCACCCCTGGCCGTGCAGGAGCCATGAGAGTCCAACCCAAGCGGGCCATGAGCGCGGTGGCGGGGTCTGCTGTCCCAGCTGCTGCGGAGGCCGAGGCCATAGGCCGGGGAGCTGGGTAGCATGCAAGGCCTCATGGCTGCAGAACCTGCCGCGCACGGGGCTGCAAAACTGGCGTTACTGAAGTGGCCGTGGCCAACACCGGGCAGAATGGGGTTGATGTCTACTGCAAGGCTCCGCGATAGGGACTCGGTGGGCCCAGAGATGTGAAGAGCAGATGAATGCCGGGAGATGAATCTGAGGGGGTGGAGCAGCCCTGAGGACCGGGCGGGCAGGCGTTGGCTCTGGGCAGGGCCAGGCTGCAGCCAGCGCCCCTCTCCCCGCAAATGCAGTCGCTGCTGCCGCCCAGGGCTCAGGCTCAGAACAAGTCGCGGCTCCCACGCTCAGCTCAGGACCCGCTACCTCGGGACAGGCAGGGCACCTTCCGCCTGACAGATGCCCACGTCCCCTGCACAGGTGATCCTCATGTCGCCAATGTCCCGCGAGCAATTCTCCCTCTGTAAAGTGCTTCATCTGCAGTACTGACAAATGCGGTGGCTGTCACATTTGTTTTACCACATGCGTGGCGGGGGGGGGGTACTGGGGATGAAACTCAGGGCACTCTAATAGTGAGCAAGTGTCATGGCATCTTGCCCAGGCTGGCTTTGAACTTGTGATCCTCCTGCCTCAGCCTCTGAAGTAACTGAGATTACAAGCGTGTACCATGGCACCCAGCTTGTTTTACTATTTTTTGCTTTGCTTTTTCACTTACCAGTAAAAGGAAAAATGCCCAAAATATAAAGAAGAAATAAAATAGGTACTGTGTAATAATCCTCAAGTTAGCTAGTAAACTTCTAATTAAAAAAAAAAAAAAAATCTAGCAGTGGGGAGGCTGAGGCTGGAGGATCCTCCCAAGTTCCAGGCCAGCCTGGGGTACATAGTGAGTTTAAGGCCAGCTTGAACTACAGAGCAAGACTCTGTCTTGAACAAACAAACAATCTAAACTAAGTGTGATAGCAGAGGCCTGTAATCCCAGCACACCAGGAGGCCGAGGCAAGAGAATGGCCAAGTTCCAGCCCAGCCTGGGCAATTTAGAGACTGTCTCAAAATAAAAAACAAACAAAAAATAAAAATAATAGAAATAAAAAACAGAGACAAAGGGTTGAGGATGTAGCTCAGTGGAAAGGCCCTGAGTTCAATCCACAGAGCTGCATAAACAAAAACAAAGAACTAAATTAAACTAAACTAAAAAAACCTACATAACAGATAACTCGTATTGCTTTTGACAGGATAAGCTGTCTGTCATAATGCATCTAACAGCAGTTAAAATCTTCAGAACTGATAGAATAAGGAATTGATTGCGTGACTTGCAGGTCTTGGAGATCATAAAACATTGCGTGTAACTGCGCTGGCACTGGGCAGCTACCTTAGATTGTGTTGAAAACCATGAAAAAGAGAACAGGATCCTACTGTCTTCCGGTTTTGGTAGGTGGGGCTCTGGGCAGGGCCTCGCAAGGAGACCCCAGGGCTGGGAAGCGCAATGGGAGAAGCAGCATTAGGGGGAAATCACAGCCCCAGCCGGGGGTTCTAGAAATGTCACTGGCTGCTGTCTTAACCCTTCCTCACCAAATGCTCCTGTGCAGCCCATTTGTTTAAATAAATGATAATGGAAAAAGGAATTGCTTTATCACAGTTAACCTTACACCCAGCTATTATTTCAAGGAAAGCAGAGGAAAGCAAGCTACTTACAAGAGCCCTTTTAGCCCTCCTTTCTCTCCGTCAGTCCTCACAGAATGACTAAGACACCCACAAGGTGACTTGGACACCGGAAGATAGGCCACCGGTGACCCTACAATACACACAGATGAGCTGGGGTGAGGCCCGCAGGGGAGCTGGAGAGAGCTGGGTTTCAGAGTCTGTCCAAGCAAGCTGGACACCATGACCTACTCCTTAACCGTGTGACCTTCAGAAGCCAATGGTTGCATCTGAGTCTCAGTTTCTCATTTGTAACTTGAAGAAAACAATACCCAATCTTTGGACTCTGTGGAGATGTGACAACATATATAAACGTGTCCACGTAGTCACAAACCCTTAGTGGACTCTCAGGGCGTGCTAGCCTTCTCCTCTTTTATCCTGGACATTTTTCTGATTTCTAGAAACCTGGTTTTGTTTTTGTTTTTGTTTTTTGTTTTCATATTGCTGTGTATGAAGAAGCTATTAGTTCTTCAGGCTTGAGCTCCCAGACCACTTCCTTTCCCCGGTGGAATGAATGGATCCTTCCTGTGGAATTTTGGTGGCCACATTGTATTTTTCCCATCTGCCTTACATAGCAATTATCATTGTCAGTCTGCAAAGTCCTTGAATCTTCTCTTATTCTTCTCTGCTTCCTTCTTTTCCTAGAGCACATAGTGTAGAACTTTGCTTTTTTTTGAAACAGGGTCTTGCTATGTAGTTCAGTCTGGCCTCGAACTTGTGATCCTCCTGCCTCAGCCACCTGTTACAGGTGTGCACCCCCACACCCAGCTATAACTTTGGATGCTTTTGAAGCTAAAAACATATTTACTATGGCCATTCCTGTTCAAGCATGTAATAAATGTAGCAAATTTTTCTTACCATCTAAATATTTTAACATTAGCAGTCAATCTTTAGTGATAACTACGAAGATTATATTGGGTTTGAAATGCAAATATTATGTGAAGAAATATTTGTAATGGAAATTTTTTATAAAAAATTCACTGAAAGCAGCATGCAGTTTATCTCACTGGGTAATAATTTTACATTATGCATCATCTTTGAAATTGTTCCACAAATAGTTTCCGTTGTTCTCTTTCTCTAAGGTTGTCAGTGATGTTATTCTACTTCAAGATTGAAGTGATGACCTGGTACCTAACCAGTGCTCAAGGCAGTCAACACAAACTCTTGCCCTGGATTTTAGAACACTACAGAATAGACTGAAAATTCTAAAGTAGCTTTGAAGGTTCAGATCACCTTCAATTTAAGTATTGTTAGGCTGTACTTAGGATTGACTATGATTACCCATTTGTTCCTTCAAAAGCAAAAAAAGCTCCCAAACAGGATTTCAGTCTTTACTTTCCTAATTCAACCTCTGCATCATTGATCTCACTCTTCCTATTAATTAGTTATCATTTCTATTACTCTGCAGTGACAACATTTAAAAAGTGTTTCCTCTCCAGAGACCTAGGAGGAAATAAAGTCTTTGTGGGCAACTGCTTTGGTGATGTTGAAGGTATGGAAAGACAATTATTCCTTCAGTGTGTTGAAACAAACTGGGTTGGTGGTACACACCTGTAATCCCAACATTTGGGAGGCTGAGGTAGGAAGATCACCATGAGTTTGAGCCCAGCCTGGGCTACATAGTAAGTTCAAGTCCAGCCTGAACCACATAGCGAGACCCTGTCTCCAAAAAACAAGCGAACAAAAAGTAATTGATTACACCCAGCTGAACTGAGTCAGCATGGTTCCGGGTGGAAGACCCGCTTTAAGGAGGTCTGTGATTGGAACAGTATAAAAGGAGAACGGGAGGGGAGGTCTTCAGCTGATTTTCCTTGGAAGAGCTTCCTCGGGCTGATTTTCCTCAGAGGAGCTCCAGTCTCTGCCTTGGCCTTGGTCGTCCTCTCCTGGCTTCCTGCGCAGATTCTTCAGCTTCCAGCCCCGGCCTTCGCCTGGCCCGCGGGCTCTGACTTCCAGAGCCAACCCTTCGACCTCCCTGCGCAGGCCCCTCGTCTTCCTCACGGATCTTTCGGCCTCGGGGTATGGACTCGCAAGGGTCATTGCCGTGGGCCCCGGGCCTTCGCTGGATCCTTCGCATCTCCAGCGCGGACGCGTCTTGCCCACTCCTCTACATCTGACTCTGTGGCGGCCGTCCTAGGCCAGTCTTGTGGGTGTCTGTGGCCTGCATTAAATGACTCAGCGCATGTGCAGTCTTTTGGGGAGCCTTGCCCCATCCCTGTAAGCTTTTATAATTACTAATACAACAAACAAACAAACATGGCTGTTAGTAGGAAAATAAAAACTGACAAGCGTTCGGGGTCACGGAAGCACAGGGCAGGGGGGCCTTCGAAGGACAGGAAGACTAGGTGCTCTCTGGAAGAGTGACACAGGGCAAAGATCAGTCCAATGGGAAGATGGGGTGAGAGTTAGATTCGTGTTTGGCCAAACCCTAGTCTAGATATTGCCGTGAAGGTCTTTTGCAGATGTGATTAATATTTATAATCAGTCAACTCTAAGGAAGGGTTACTCTCAATAACGTCTCATTGAATTAGTGCTAGACCTTAAGACTGAAAGTTAAGGGGCTGGTGAGATGGCTCAGCGCCTGCCTGGCAAGCGCGAGGGCCTGAGTTCGACTCCTGGAACCCACATACGAGAAAAGGGCCGGTGATATCGCTCAGCAGCACGGGCGCCTGCTGGCGCACGAGGTCCTGAGGTCAACCCCCGGTACCCACAAAAAAAAAAAAAAAAAAAAAAAGACTGAAAGTTAAGCCTCCCGGAAAAGAAGGACTTCTGCCTCAGGATTAAAGTGGAATCCTGCCGGAGACTCCAGCCGGTCACAGGCATGGTGAACTTGCCAGTCCCCGCAGCACATGAGCTGATTCCTCGAAATCACTTTCTTGTTTCAAGATAGGTAAGTAGATATAAGCTACATCACACATACACACACACGGCTACCTAGCTCACATCCAAAGATGGGACTGATTCTTAACTGGCTCCTACAAATAAGTACTCAGAAAACTCCCGTGTGGACAGGCTGGGGTGTCAGTTGGACTCTCCTCCCTTCTCCCCACGGCTTTTTGAAAAGATCCAATAAGTAGGTTATTCCAGCCTCAAAGGCAGTGAAATGAATTATGGATGATTCAATGGATGGAACTGAACAGATAAAAATGTAAAACTTCTGGGCCAAATATAGCTAATTAAATCAAAACTCAAAAGGCAGGTGTTAGACGAGAGGAACTGTTTATTAGTTATATGGAAAAGAATTAAGAGTCTTAATAATATTCAGTAGGAGAAAACCCAACAGCTAACTATGCAAAGGTTTCCATCAGATAATGCTCAAGAACAAGTTCTGTGCATGGCTGGGGAAACCTTTGATCACGAGTCTACCCTCACTAAAGCAACATAGCACAAACCAAAGCAAGGAGATTCCATTCTCCGCCCGTGGAATTAACAAAGACTGGAAAACAGTCACCCTGTGGAGGCGCCAACCGAAAACAACCAAGAGATACCGAAGGGCCTTGACCTAGTGATTGCTTGATGGGAGGCGACCTCAGGAGAGTGAGTCACGGGGATGACTCGCACACATGACTTAAAATAGAAAGACAAATACCCTCCCAGAGAGGGATGGTTCATTCAGTCACTCAAATATTTATTGAGTGCCTGGTACAGTATGTGCTCAGCTCCTGAGATGGCTTAACATCAATGAGTTGCTCTAGATGAATCAATCTTTCTTTCATTCGATTGTTCATTCATTCTTTCTTTCTTTCTTTCTGTCCTTCTTTCTTTCTTTCTCCATTTTGTGGTACTGGGGATTGAACCGTTTGCACAGAGCCACATGCCCAGACCTTTTTAAATTTTTTGATACAGTCTTGCTAAATAGTAAGGTTCACATCCCAGACTCCAGTTTGTGATCATCCTGCCTTGACCTCCTAAGAGTGCACTACCATACCCAGCTTGGAACGCCTTAAAAATGTGGGTAGAAAAGAAGACAATAAAGAAAACACACACACAAATGTGGGTATAAAAACCAGGCTTGGTGATGCAGTCCTGAAATCCCAGCACTTGGGAGGCTGAGGCAGGAGGATTGCTGCAAGTTTGAGGCCAGCTTGGGCTGCATAGTGAGTTCAATGCCAGCCTGGACTACATACTGAGACCTCATCTCAAAACATCAAAAATAAAATAAAACGAGTTGTAGGCCAGCCTAGGCTACATAGCAAGAGTCCGTCCCAAAAAACCTAATAAAGAAGGAAATGTGGAAATGTGGGTAGAATGTTTGTCAGTGAATAGCTGTACGTGTATATGATTCTATGGAAGCTACAATAGCTTGATATGCTGAGTTCACAGGAAGGCTACACGGAAACTGATAAGGGGGATAACTTTGAGAAGAGAGCTGGGTGAGGACTACGATGAATAATCACTCCCCCCCCCACAGTACTGGGGATTGAACCCAGGGCCTTTACACTGAGCCACAACCCCAGCCCTTTTTATGGGGGGGGCTTGAACTACTTGCCGTGTAGCTCAGGCTGGCCTCAAATGCACAGCAATCCTCCTGCCTCAGCCTCCGTGGTGCTGGGATTACAGGCATGTGCCACCACACCCAGCTAGAATCACTTTTCACTGTGCTTGTTTGTACCATCTGGAATGTTTTAGCCATGTACATGCATTCTGTCAAAGGGATTTTTTTTTGAGACAGGGTCTTCCATTATAGCCTTGAACTCATGACCCTCCTGCCTCAGTTTCCTGAGTGCTGAGATGACAGGCATGCGCTACCCCACCTAGCAGGGTTGTAGTTTTGGAAGCACAGATGTATCTAATCTTAGTTTTCAAGCGATGTCTTGGATGGTTCTGTACTCCACGGTGTCTCCCTGGGTGTGGAAAGCCTGTGGAGGGAAGGGGTTGTCTTAGCTTCTTTGTGTTCTCCCACACTGCTTAGCACATTTGAGAACCTAATGGGTGTTCAAAAATAATTGACAAATACAAAGGAATGTCATTCAGTCTCAAATACCCTGAAGAAGTTAAAACCAACAATTCTAGGTATTTCTTTAATGCTGTTTGTTTTAAAATGTATCTTTTAGCTGGGTATGATGGTGTATTCCTGTAGTCCTAGCACTTGGGAGGGGAGGCTGAGGCAGGAGGTTGCCAGGAGTTTGAGGCCAGCCTGAACTAGATAGAGAGAACCTGTCTCAAAAAATGAAACAAAACAGAAAAACCAAAACAAAGTAAATAAAATAAATACCCTTTAATTACAATTAACAGATGCAGATGACCCCAAAGTTTCATTATTACCAGAAAAAATTTCCTATAGGGACTACTTTGTGTACTTTGCAATGGCCTAGACCTGCTTGAATATACTGTGTGAGGCTTTAGGAATCTACAGTGATCCACTTATCAGCTTTTTGCTTTATTGTTCTCTATATGAAAAATGGGGATCAAAGCTGTAATGCTAGCTATCATAGCTGTCCTCACAATAACCCGCTCTGTGTCTTCCAGGGTGTACTTTTATCATGCTTTTTCCTCTTTTACTTGGCCCAAGCTTGCTCTGCAGAGCCAGTTTCTCTCTAACTCTTCAATTTTATTTTTCAAATAAAATTTGTAACTGGTTTTTCCTGGCTTTGTTCACTTCTTTGTTTGCAATGAGAAGGGGAAGAAAAGCTGCAGTGCGGATTGCAGCACTCGCCAGTGAACTGATTGCACTACTGTGGCTTGATGAACAGGACAACAGCACTGGTTATACTAGAACCTGCTTCGGTCTCCTGATTCCCTTCGCGGGCCCCTCCTCTCTGACGGGTAGCTATTTGCTTTCTCAATGTCATTTCCTACTAAAGAAATTAATTGGCAAAATACCAAGAGGATGTGGATTTCACCATGTGAAATTTCAAAATGCAGATTTTGTTTTTTGCATCTTTTTGTATCTTTTTGTATCTCTGTGAGCAAATTCAGATTATGAGAAATCTCATTCACTGCCTTGAATAATATAAAATAATTCAAGCTGGGTGCAGTGGTGCATGACTTTAATCCCAGTATTCTGGGAGGCTGAGGCAGGAAGATTAAGAGTTCAAACCCATTTTGAGCAATTTAGCAAGACAGCATGTAAAAATATAAGAATTCAAATGGCTTAGAGATGTAACCCAGTGTGAGGCCCTGAGTTCAATCCCCAGCACTGCAAAAAACAACAAACAAACAAAACAGTTCCAGATTGTTTGGGAAGGTATAGGATCTACTGTAGCATGCCAAGTACAAAGTTGGGGGGAGATGGAGGACTTCTGAATGTTGCAGAAACTGATACCAAACCTACCAAACCGAATGGAAGACTCTCTGCACCAAGGAGTTGGAAGACAACTTTTTATCAATGCTGGCAGGCAGGTAGGAACTAGTTCTATTCCATATCACCAGCCCCAACTCAGAGTAAGACAAAGACTTATATACCTTGGTAAGCAGAAAGTACAAGAGCTGACAACAGGTTATTTTATAATTGATTACATACATTTGGTCATTTGCTGTTGGGCAGTTTTGTCCTGGGTAGGTTTGTTAGGGGGAGTTGTTTATCATAAGGTGGGAAAGTCTAGGTGGGGAGCTGGGGCTGAGTGGGTGAGTAAAAATAAAGGTGTCCTTGCCTGGGCTAGTCTGTCCAGAGCAGAAAGTCCTCGAAACAAGATACATTTACAGGCTGGGTATTGTAGCTGGGCCAAATTATCTGTAAATTGCAGCTGGCATTCTGTGGCAAGGCTGAGTCAGACAATCCAACTGCGAGACAGGCTGAGCCTGCATATCATGTCTTAACATAGTGTCAGGCTGTTAGCTTTAAAACTTCTGTCACGTGGGAAGATGGAGGAGTGGTGAGCAGCAGAAAAACATCCGCTCTGAGATTTGGTATCAAGACTCTGGAATATGGCAATGTGAGGAAGAGAAGGAGGAGAGTGGGTCTCCAGGACCCAGCAAGGATCTGAAGGAAGAATTCACGCCCATGAGAAGAGCAAAAAGAGAGACCTCAGTGGAGAAGGAAGTGGCAAGCAGTGCCTTCTCCCTGAGCCCAGACTCACTGTATGGGAGGGGCAGCTTGAACCTACAGAAGCACAGTGATGATTGGTGACCCCAGAGGCCTCCATGGAGAACTGCACCAATGGGACACAGCAGTGGACCCAGAGGACTGCAGTGGATGGTGAGTTATCCTGGGTCAGACATGCCCAGGAGAGGGTGATTGGCTGGTAGCCATCTTGGAGAGGGGCCGACTGAGCTCGGAACTCAGAGCAGCCTCAGGCTGGCTCCATCAAGCAGCTCCCACTGTCAAGGTGAGGTGACACTGAGTTCAATTTGGCTAGAGGTCAAGGAGCTGAGTTCAAGCCGGCAGGAGGCACATGGAGTGTTGCAGGATGAACAAAATGGGATCCAGCCTCACAGCAAGAAATCAACAAGTGCAGTCTTGCTGGGATTTTCCATTACCCTGCCATAAACCTACAGATGGGTTGCTGGGATAAATCAACATGGATCTGGGCTCTGTTTGCTCACTTGGTCTACTAGTGACAGCAGAGACATGCCCTGAAGTGGACTTTTTTTCTTCTTCTTTTTTGTGCGTTTGTTTTGTTTTTTTCTTATTTGTTGTTTTTATGAGTGTGAACATTGATTCTAGTTTTTTTGTTCTTTTTGTGCTGTTTTTTTTTCTTTTCTTTCCCTCTTGTATTCCCCATCAGTTTCCCAAAGTTCATATAATCTTCCTTTGTCCTCCAGCCTCACTTCTAATCTCTTCCTCTACTTCTATTTCTCTATTTTCCCCCAACCCATTTTACATTTTCTCCCCTGAGTAAAATCGCCATATTGAGGGCATATTTGCTGCATAGAATTTTCCAGTTTGTTTTAGATTTTGTTATATAACCATAAACATAGTTCATATGGTTAAAGGTAGCAACTTAATAGTTACCACAGTTTGCCATTTTCTAGGCTGTGTTTGATGTTATTGTTATTTCTGATTATACTACTTTAGCCAAGGTGACATAATTGTTGTAATCAGATGTTCTTCTTGGTGTGCCAAAACTGAGATTGCTTAAAAGTCATAAACAATACTATAGGCCAGTGCCAAATAACAAGGAGCTAGGGCAAATAGGCAGCAAATACTCATCCCCAATAAATTGAAGAGGTAAGATCTTGCAACAGACTCAAGATCCAAAAGCCAGATAAACCTGGAAGACGTCTCTGAGAAGTAGTCATTTCTGTTTGTTTGTTTGTTTGTTTGTTGTTTTTATGAGACAGGGTCTTGCTTTGTAGTGCAGTCTGGCCTTGAGCACTGTAGCCCAGGCTGGCCTCAAACTCAGAGTGATCCTAGTACTTCAGCCTCCCACGTGCTGAGATTACAGGTATGTGCCACCACACCCAGCTAGTAGTCATTTCTGAACAGTTCTCAATACTTGCAATAAAGCTACCTGCCATAAGCAACTTACAATATAGCAAATGAGAAGACACTAAAACAAGATGCAACCCCAGACTTCCAGCTTACTAAAGGTAAACCCAGGGGGCAATAACATGGAACAATTTGAGTCCACATGGACTCTCTGAAGTGGTAACAGGAGACATAGAAAAGCAGATGAATGAGGCTTTAGAAAAAAATCAAATCAGAAATAATTTCTCGGGGCCGGTGAGATGGCTCAGCAGCATAAGTGCCTGCCCGGCAAGCGTGAGGGCCCAAGTTCAACTCCCGGAACCCACATACGAAAAAAGGGCCAGTGATGTCGCTCAGCTGCACGGGTGCCTGCTGGCGCATGAGGTCCTGAGGTTGACCCCTGGTACCCACAAAAAAAAAAAAAGAAAGAAAAGAAATAATTTCTCAGATAACTACAGAGATGGTGACCATAATGAAATAAATGGCTAGTGACTCTAGAGCAGATACAGATTATAAAAAAAAAATAGAGGAGCTTAGGAAAATGATGGAAACCTTGAACCCCCACCTTAGGAAAGAAATGGAATCCATGAAATAGATTTAGATATCTAGGAGATTAAAAATTCCATTGAAAGTATATGCAGCAGAATGAGCCAATGTGAGGATAGAATATCAAACCTAGAAGACAGGATTGCAGTTAGTGATCATGAAAAGAAAGATTTCTTTAAAATACCAAGGGACCATGAAAAATCAATCCACCACCTACTAGATGATGCAAAGAAGACTAACATAAGATTGATCAGAGTCAATGAAAAAGCAAGAGATAGCACAAATGTCATAAAAAACCTGTTCACAGAAGTCATGGCAGAAAACTTCCCAAGCAGGGAAAAAGAATTTCACAAACAGATAAATGAGGCATGTAGAACTCCAATTAGACATGATCAAAAACAAAATCTACACCAAGGCATATAATACTTAAGATCCCAGAAATACAACCCAAGAACAAAATATTAAAAGTGATTAGAGGGCCGGTGAGATGGCTCAGCGGCATAAGCGCCTGCCTTGCAAGCGCGAGGGCCCGAGTTCGACTCCCGGATCCCACATACGAAAAAGGGGCCGGTGATATCGCTCAGAGGCACGGGCGCCTGCTGGTGCGCGAGGTCCTGAGGTCGACCCCCCGGTACCCACAAAAAAAAAAAAAAAAAAGTGATTAGAGAAGAGAAACAAATCATCTATAAAGGAAAGCCCATCAAAATCACAGCAGAATTCTCAACACACACTTCAAGTCAAGGAGAGCTTGTAGTGAAGGATTTTAAGCCTTAAAAGAAAAAAACCAAGCTGGGCATGGTGATACACACCTGTAACCCCAGCACTTGAGAGGCTGAGGGAGGAGGACTGCCATGAATTCAAGGCCACCTTCAGATGCATATCAATTTCAAGGCCAGTCTGGACTACATTGCAAGACCCTGTCTCAAAAACAAAAACAAAAAATCAACCAACCAAACAAAAAACAAAAACAACCTCCAGCCCAGATTCATGTACCCCATAAAACTATCATTCAAAATTGATGGAGAAATAAGATACTTCCATGTCAAAGAACATCTGAAGAAATTCATGACCTCCAAACCAGCTGCCTTTTAGTTACTTTTCTCTGTTTGCTGGGACAAAATACCTGACACCCAATGTTAGGGAAGGAAAGGTTTATTTAGCTCACAGTTTGTGGAGGTTTCAGTCCATAATCAGCTGGCTCCAAGGCAGGGGAGCATAGCACAGGGGTAACAGTTCAAGGCAGTGGAAGATGGCAAAAGCAACAAGAGCAAAAAGGGGGGAAGCAAGCCTCTTTTCTTCCTTCATATTGTAAACAGGCTACACCATGGCTGGTGTAGCACTCACACCATCTCCGTTCCCTCCTCTTGCGCAGGATGAGGATGTTTACAAAGTGAGGGCCCTGGCGCCCTGCTGAGTCACTTAGTTAAACTTCTAAACTTCTCAAGTTGACACAACATATCAACCATTACACCAGCACTCCAAAATGTTCTGAAGGACATTCTAGAAAGAGATAAAAGGACTACAACTACATAAACCCCAACAGAATGAATCCACCAGGCAAGGCAAGTAATTAAACAAAGGGGGAAAAAAGGGAACAAACAACAGGAAAACAACATGACAAGAATAAGTCAATACCTATCAGTTATAACCATCAATGTTAATGGTCTCAATTCACCAATCAAAAGAAACAGACTGGCAGAATGGATCAAGAAGCAAGATACAACAATATGCTGCATACAAGAAACATATATAATTCAAAAAGAAATTCATACATTGAAAGTCAAAGGATGGAAAACAATACAGGACAGGAACCTGGAAAAAGCAGGAGTAGCTATTCTGTTTGCAGACAAAGTGGGTTTCAAGCCAAAACTGATTAAGAGAGACAAAGAAGGTCACTATACCTTTGTAAAGGGAACAATCCAAGAGGAAGAGATAACAATTGTAAATATAGATGCACCAAATATTAATGCACCTAACAATATAAAACAAATATTAATGCATATGAAAAATCATATAAGTACTAATACAATTATAATAGGGGACCTCAATACCCCACTGTCACAAATAGACAGATCAACTACACAAAAAATCAACAAAGAAATATCAGAACTAAACCAAACATTTGAACAAATGGACTTAGTACATGTCTACAGAGTGTTCCACCCCACAACATCAGAATACACATTCTTCTCACCTGCACATGGGACGTTCTCCAAAACACACCATGTGCTAGCTCACAGAACATGCTTAAGTAAATGCAAAGGAATTGAAATTATCCCATGAATAGTATCAGACATTATGCAATAAAATTAGAAGTCAATGGCAAAAGAAACCACAACAAATTCATAAAAATATGGAAATTAAATAACCTCCTCCTGAACAACCAATGGGTCACAGATGAAATTAAAGAAGAAATTAGACAGTTTCTACAATGAAATGATAATGCCAATATTACATACTGGAACTTATGGGATATAATGAAAGCAGTCTTATAATGGGAATTTATAAATTTCCATATCAGAAAAACAGAGTGCACTCAAATAAACAACCTAATGTTGAACCACAGACTTCTAGAAAAAGATTAGCAAGTCAAGCCCAAAGCTCATAATAGGGAGGAAATTATAAAGATCAGGGCAGAAATTTATGCAATGGAGACTAAGAAAACAATACAAAGAATCAGTGCATCAAAGAGCTAGCTCTTTGAAAGATTAAATGAAATTGACAAATCCTTAGCCAACCTTATATAAAAAAAGATTCAAACCCATGCAATTAAGAATGAAAAGGTTGAAATCATAATAGATCCTGCAGAAATCCAGATTATCAATACCTATTTTGAGAACCTGTATGCTAATAAGATGGAAAACACAGAAGAAATGGACAGATTCCTAGATACATATGAATTGCCAAAGCTAAAGAAAGAAGATATAAAAATTCTAAATAAACCAACATCAATCAGTGAAATTAAGGAGGTAATTAAAAACTTACCAACAAAGAGAACCCAGGCTCTGACAGATTCACTGCTCAGTTTTACAAGAAATTTAGAGAAGATCTAATCCCACTACTTTTCAAACTCTTTAATGAAATCAAAAGGGAAGCAATACTCCCAAATTCATGCATGGAAGCAAGCATTACACTGATACCAAAACAAGAAAGGATCCAACCACAAAAGAAAACTACAGGCCAATCTCCCTAATGAACATAGATACAAAAATCCTCAATAAGATACTGGCAAAAAGAATGCAGCAAATCATCAAGAAGATTATAGCTAGGTGTGGTGGTGCACGGCTGTAATCCCAGCGCTCAAGCGGCTAAGGCAGGTGTTTGAGGCCAGCCTGGGCTACAAAATTAATTCAAAGCCAGCCTGAACTGCATAGTGAAATCCTGTCTCAAAAAGACCACAAAAAAATAAGTTTATATACCATGACCAAGTAGGATTCATCCCAGGGGTGCAGGGATGTTTCAACATATGCAAATCAATAAATGTAATACACCATATCAACAGAGCCAAGGGCAAATCCATATTATCATCTCAATAGATGCAGAAAAAGCATTTGACAATGTCCAACACCCATTCATCACTCTGGAAGGTTGAGGCAGGAGGGTTGCAAGTTTGCCCAACATGGGCAATTTAACGATTTAGCAGGACCCAGGTAATAATCCAGAGGGAATGCCTTCTTGTTGAGGGGAAGGCTGTAGTGTTCTATTTGACTGTGGCCTGGAGGAGGAAGGAAAAAGAAAGAAAAAGAAAAAGAACAAAAGGTCAGGTGTGGCGGCACACACTTATAATCCCAGTACTCTGGAGCCTGAGGCAGAAGGATCACTGAGTTCAAGGCCAGCCTGAACTACATAAGGAGACCCCGTCTCAAAAAAAACCAAAACAGGGCCGGTGAGATGGCTCAGTGGCGTAAGCGCCTGCCTTGCAAGCGCGAGGGCCCGAGTTCGACTCCCGGATCCCACATACGGAAAAGGGGCCGGTGATATCGCTCAGTGGCACGGGCGCCTGTTGGCGCACGAGGTCCTGAGGTCGACCCCCCGGTACCCACAAAAAAAAAAAAAAAAAAAAAACCAAAACAAATCAAACAAAAGAAGAAGAAATTCTCCTTTCACAGAAAACAAGAATGAATGAGGAGCTGGGCATCATGGCACATAACTGTAATTCCACCACTCCAGGAGGCTGAGGCAGGAGAATCGCAATTTCAATCCCAGCCTGGGCATCATAGAAATTTAGCAAGTTTCTATCTGATAAAATAAAAAAGGACTGGGGATGTAGCTCAGTGCAAAGCCCCTGGGTTCAATCCCTTGTAACACACACACACACACACACACACACACGAGAGAGAGAGAGAGAGAGAGAGAGAGAGAGACAGAGGAGAGGGATAGCAGGAGCCTTGTAACACACACACACACACACACACACACACACGAGAGAGAGAGAGAGAGAGAGACAGAGGAGAGGGATAGCAGGAGCCAACAGTTACAGGCGCCACCTGATTTCCTCCTGTCTGCAGCCTGAAGTGGGTTTTTACCCCATGTTATAGGTGAAACTGGCACAGGCCACTCAGCTATGAGGACAGAGCTGGACCCAAACTCCGGACCTGTGAACACAGGGATCCCCTCCTTTCTCCGCCGCCAGAGCACATCTGCCAGTCCACTTAGAGGACATCTGTTGGCCATGTCAATGCAGTGGTGCAACCGTGTGGTACATCACTTGCAGAATCACTGCTGTAACATGAAGTTGAATTTCACCTTTGGGAAAGAGATAACAAGCGTGTGAAAAGCGTTTAACTCCTTTACAGCAGTCCTGGACACTTGGAGACTGGAAACCACACAGATCATAATGACGCACTGAAAAACGTGGCCTTAGAAGAAAAAGTGTTGTTTACTATGGACATGAAAAAAAATGTACTGTCCTGTGACACACGACTTGATGACATTTTAAATTATTGCAAAAGAAAGGAAGGAAGGATAGAGAGGGGAATGCTATTATGTGTACCACAGTAACAGTCTTTACAGCCAGAGATGAATTATGAACACTTAAATTAGAATTTCCGGCTCAGAAGCCAGGCATGCCTGTAATCCCAGCACTCTGGAAGGCTGAAGGTGGAGGATCACAAGTTGGAGCCAAGCCTGTGCAACTTAACAATTTAGGGAGACCCTATCTATTATAGTTTATATCTAGATGTTCCCCCCAAAGCCTCATGTGCTCACAGGTGGGGGTTTGGGGAGGTGATTGGATCCTGGGTGTGTGATATTTATCAGTGAATTAGTCCAGTGATGAGTTTATAGCTAAATGTGATGTTAGGAGGTGAAGCCTGATAGGAGGAGATGGGTCAATGGGGGCATGGCCTGGAAGGATCTATCTCCCTCCTCCTCCCTTGACCTTTTTCTGCTTCCTGCTTACCCTGCCATGGACTGTTTCTCCTCTGCCATGCCACCTTGCTTTGCAGCAAGCCAACTGAAGACTGAAACTTCTACAAACTGTGAGTCAAAATAAACCTCTCCTTCTTAACTTCTGGGTGTCAGGTATTGTGTCCCAGTGATGAGAAAATAACCCTGTTTCAAAATTAAAAACATACAAAAAATCTTCTGCCGAGTGTTTCTTCTACGACATTACATATCTCTAGGAATTGATGGATTGGCTTGATGTGGTCTTGTCAAAAGCTGGGGTTCATGGGTTGAAGGTTAGATTTGGTTTTGTTGGGTGTGTTAGTAGGTTGCAGTTGGAAGCCAAAACCTGGGCCCCAACAGAGGGCCAGGCTACCATTTCACTAGGACAATCGGAGGGGCCCAGAGTCTCCCAGGTACACATAGAGGACCAATCACTCCCATTCCCTACGCCACTCTTCAGGGCTAAGACTCTGTGACTAGGCATCATTCACTTGGTCTCCCAAACTACTGTGTCATCTTGTCACCTCACACCAGGGCAGGGTAGTCAGGGACTGCTGAAATCACCTTCCTACCATCCTGGCATCTTCAGACGCTTAACTTCCAGCTTCCAGGTCACGTTTCAGTGCTTCTTCTGGGCTCCAGCCCTAGGTCTTACTACAAGGAGAAAATATGGTGACCTCCCCACTGGCTAAGATAAAAATGAGACAAAACTGCCATTATAATGCAAATCAACTTATTTTAAAATTTATTTATTTACTATGTATGTATGTATTTATTTATTTTGTGACACTGGGGATTTAAACCAGGGCTTTTGCATTGAGCTACACTCCAGCCCCTTCTTTACTTTTTTTTTTTTTTTTGTGGTGCTGGGGATTGAACCCAGGGCCTTGTGCATGCTAGACAAGTGGTCTACCACTCAGCCACATCCCCAGCCTACTTTTTGTTTTGAGACAGGGTCTCATTAAATTGCCCAGGCAGGACTGGAAGTTGTGTTCTTCCTGCCTCAGCCTCCCAAAGTGCTGAGATTATGGGCACGTGCCACCAAGCCCAGCTATTTATTCATTTTAATTGTGATAAAATACAGATAACATAAAATTTGCCACTGAAAGCCAGTGGAAGCATAAGTCCAGTGGCATTATGTACACTGACATTGGGTGCAACCAGCATCCCCAGCCCCCTCGTGAACTTGTCACTGCAGGGAGGGATCAATCCAGAGGGCTGCTGTGTCCAAGTCTGGAAAGCAAATGTCCTTACACGGGCTGGGAAACGACTGCTGAAAGCAACCCCTGCAGCCGACCCACAGAGGGGTTCCTCCAAAGGCCAGGAGCGTGGAAGGACGCCAGCTCTGGCTTCCTGGAGGGCCTGGTCTAATGCCAGGCAGAGTGGGCAGGTGAGGCCAGGGCTTGCCCTACGTCGTAGCCTTCATTACCTGCAGCCCCCCTGCCTGAACTCAGGCCGAGGCAGTGAGTCAAGGACTCACTTGTAATCTGTTAGACTGACTTTGTATAGTGCAAGACTTTTTTTTTTTTCCAAGGTTCTCCCATGCAAGAGGATCTCTATAGGGAAAAGCAGCTGAAAAATAAAAAGTATTTCATGAGCTCATCTACCTTTGTTTATTCATCAACAAACATTTTCAAGGACCTGGCAGGCAGTTGCACTTTCACGTGAAATGCCTCCGACATCCCACCATTCTTGCCAGAACCCTATGAGGCCACTGATCAGCCCAGGGTACAGGGCCAGAGCTAGCCTGGTGCTGACCCGCTCAGGTCCTAGGCATCTTGAGGGACTTCCCTTCCCTGCCCTGAATTTCACTCTCCAAATTCCTAAAACTAGGCCAATAATGTGCCTACTTCCCTGGCTGCTATGAGGACGGGATGGGATAACTAGGCATGGCATTAGCACAAAGCTGGCCAACAGCTGGTATTCGGTGCCTGCCACTCCTGGTCGCATAGACTTACGGATCCCAGTCTCCACCCCGCGAGGCACGCATTCTTGTTCTCTCCCTTTTCTGGGGGCTGGAGGCACTGGGGATTACACATAGGGCTTTTGCTGTGAGCTGCATTCCAGCCCTTCTTTTACTTTTTATTTTGAGACAGAGTCTCACTAAATGGCTTAGTTGTGCAGGCTTGGTTTGAAGTTCTTACATTCTTAATATGCCCATTTTATGGAGGAGAATACAGGCAGCTCAGTGAGGTCAACCCACAGAAGCGGTGTTCGAGGCCAGTATCTGTGTAACTGGAACACCTGGAGGGTCAGCATGTTCCCGTGGAGTTTTGGGGTGCGGGGGATGGCTCTCCTGACTGCAGCCAGGGGCACTGACCTCAACTGCGCGGCAGCGCTGCCTGGTGCAAAAACACCCGACCCCCACCCCACCACGCTCCGCGTGTGGCTGTGCTGGAGACCGGACCTGCGCCTTTGCAAACTCTGTTCCAGCGTCTTCCTGCTCTTCTCCCCTCCCCGACCCCTCCCGCTTCTCTCACCCCCTCTTTTCCTGCCGCAGCCCTGGTCGCCCTCTGCATTTCCGCTCAGCCCCGTCTTTTCTCTGGCTTGAGTGGGGATGAATGGCATCCTGCGCTCACCCAACAAGGCACTCGGTTCTGAAGTGTTAAGAGCAAAGCCGGGCATTAACAAAGCCTTGGGAGCCAGTGGCTCTGAGGGCGGGAGGGGCGGCTGTAAAGGAAGAATCCAGGAAGCAGCGCAGGATAGATGACCCTTCCAGCCGGCACAGTGACTCAAGGGGGTGCTGGGGCCCACGGCTTTGTATCTCTCCCTTCCAACCAATTTCTGTCGTGGGAAGGGCTGGGCTTCTGCATGATGGGGGTGGTGGTGTCCACATCACTGATCCCTGGGCAGGCAGTCGGCCCCCATTCGGCTGGGAGGACCCCTGTCCCCACCAGAGGCTGTGGGGTCACTGAAGAGACGAGGGAGCTGAGCTGAGTTCGGTTGCCCGGGTTGTCCACTGCTGCAGGTAGCATGCCAAGAACTCCACCACCCAGAGTCCTTAGGGGGGCGTCCACCTGTGTGTGAACAGGACCTGCCAGGTCGCGGGGACAAAAGGGCTCAAGAGAACCAGACTGTGGCTCTTTGGCTGGGGATACTGGAAAAGCTCTCAGTGTTGTCACGGCAGCTGCTGGGGTCCCTCAGCAGAGCCTGCCGGTGCTGCTCGCTGCTCCTGGTTCTCTGGTGACCACCCCGAGAGAAAGCCACAGCCGAACCCCATGCCGCTAGCCGCATGTCGCCTGCCTCCCAAACGCCCCGAGTGGTGGGGGGGAGCCTCTGGGGGCCTGCAGGGCGCTGCAACAGAAAACCTCAAGGGCCCACCCGGGGACTCACTAGGCCCCATTATGAACATGTGTACCACAGAAAGCTGTGTGGCCCTTAGGAAAGAAGAAAAAACTAGAAAGTGCTTTGAGTGTTGACAAGGAATGCTCTCCAAGCTACAGTGTTAACTAGAAATCAAAAGAAAGTCAAGTGTGGTGGCGCATGCCTGTAATCCCATCACTCGAGAGGCTGAGGCAGGAGGATCTCAGTGAGGTCAAGGCCAGCCTGGGCTACAGAAGTAAGTCCAAGGCCAGCCTGAACTACATAGCAAAACCCTGTCTCAAAAAACAAAAATGAAAAAACAAAAACAAAAGAACCCCTAGAAAACCAAACAAGATCAGCATACATAATATATGCCTATTTGTATGGTTATAGATGCAAGAATATCTGCTGGGGGCTGGTGAGATGGCTCAGCAGCTTAAGCGCCTGCCCGGCAAGCGCGAGGGCCCGAGTTCGACTCCCGGAACCCACATACGAAAAAGGGGCCGGTGATATCGCTCAGCGGCACGGGCGCCTGCTGGTGCACGAGGTCCTGAGGTCGACCCCCCAGTACCCACAAAAAAAAAAAAAAAAGAATATCTGCTGGATATACCAGAAATTTTGGTGCCTGGACAGGTGTGAGATCTAATCATTAGGTAGTTTGCATTGTTTGTGTTTTCAACTTTTCATCATTTGTGTATTTTCTATTTTTTAAAAAATAATTTACCTTAAAAAAAAGGAAAGAGGGCCGGTGAGATGGCTCAGCGGCTTAAGCACCTGCCCGGCAAGCGCGAGGGCCCGAGTTCGACTCCTGGATCCCACATACGGAAAAGGGGCCGGTGATATCGCTCAGTGGCACGGGCGCCTGCTGGCGCGCGAGGTCCTGAGGTTGACCCCCCGGTAACCACAAAAAAAAAAAAAAAAAAGGAAAGAAAAGAAATAAAGGCAGACTGTGCAGGCAATAGCATCCCAACTGCAGGCCACCCAAGCACCCTTTTCTGAGTCACACCTGAGCGCTGTGTCATTCGTTCACACAGGGTCGCGCATGTGGGGACAACATGTTGCAGGGAGCACCGTCTATTCGGGGACAGCTGGCCCTTCGCTAACCAGCACCTCAGGCCGCAGGCCAGGCGTCTCAGCCAGCTGGTGAGGCAGGGGCAGAAGGGGAACACAGTTGAGGTGGGTTTGGAGTGGCAGCTGTGGTTCTGCGTGGGTGTTGGTGGGCTTTCTGGGGGCCTAGATGAGCTGGGGTCTTCCATCCTCCCGAGGGCTGTGGACCTGGGAACGCTGGACTCCCGAATTCATGACAAAATATCTGGGCTTCCACCCTGGTTCCACCACGGGCTGGGTGATGGAACTGGGACAAGATTTGTTGGTGTTTTATTTTGTTTTGTTTTGTTTTGTTTTGGACAGGGTCTCGGTATGTAGTTCAAGCTGGTCTTGAACTCACTATGTAGCCCAGGCTGGCCTCGAACTCCTGGTGAACCTCCTGCCTCAGCCTCCTGAGTGCTGGGATCACAGGCGTGCCTCACCACGCCTGGCTAAAATTAGTTTTGTAAGCATCAGTTTCTTAATTTGCAAAGCAGGAGGGCAGGGCTGGAAGAACTTGTTCCAAGATGAAAGAGAGCTGGGGTGGAACTCAGTGGTAGAGTGGCTGCCTGGTGTATGGGAAGCCTTGGGTTCCTTCCCCGGCAGCAAAAGCAGAGTAGGAGAGAATGACGCTGCTGAGGGTGTCGTAAGATTGTTGATGAAATCAAGCGTCCAGTGAATATTGCCTGGCTTGGTTTGAATTAAGCCTTTGATAGATGAGGCCTAGAGTACTAGCACCTTGGATTCTGGGGCCAGGCGGCCAAGGTCCATTCACAGCTGTCCCATAACCATTGTGTGACTCTGGGAAAATTATGTAGTGTCTGTGTGTCAGTGTATTCATCTGTAAAAGGGGCATAATTATATATCACAGGGCTTATATGCAACATAAACAAGTTAACACATGTAAATGCTTACAATAGGGCTGGGCACAGAGCAATTTTTGAGCTGGGTAGGGCTATAACCCAACATTTGCCTTATTTATTTTTGCATTGCTGGGGATCACTGTGGTGAATATGTGCTCTACCACTGAGCTACAGCCCTGGGCCCCTAATCTTTTTTTTTTTTTTTTTTTGAGATAGGGTCTTGCTATGTAGCCCAAGCTGGCCTTGAACTCTCGGGGATCATCCTTCAGCCTCTTGAGTGCTGGGACTACCGGCATGCACCACCACACTCAACCCAGTTTCTTATTTGTCTCAGAGCAGCTTCCCTACAGAGGGACATTGACAAGCGACAGAGCCAGGAGTAAAACTTGATGGTCTCCTGACTCCCAGTCTAAAATATTTTCTACTGCTTACTTTGGGCAAAAATATTTTCTTACACCGTGATATAAAAATAGAAAGAAGTGAAGAAAAACCTACTTTGGGTCAAATAAAATTATACTGGGTTCACATTCAATTGTGCAAACATTTCCTAACCTCTTGAAACTTCCTCTTCTTTGGAAATAGGGTAAGGACATACAACATGTGCTTCGTAGTATTCTTGTGGTAAGCTTAGGTATTTCTTTTTATTTTCTTTTTTCTTTCTTTTTTTTTTTTAGGTATTTCTTAATAAATGGTAATGAGAGCCATGTTAACTAACAATAGGATGGTGTAGTTACAATTAATGTTCACACATTCAGCCAGGTGAGTGGCCCATTCCTGTGATCCTAGCACTCTGGGAGGCTGAGACAGGAGGGTCTGGAGTTCCAGTCTGCTTGGGCAACTTAGCCACTTAGTGAGACACTGTCTCAAAATAAAAAATAAAAAGTGTTGGGGATGTAGCTCAGTACAAAGACCCTGGGTTCAATCCTTAATATTAAAAAAAAAAAAAAATCCCACATGTGTGAATAGTTTCTCTTATTCTCTTTCAGAGTAAATCCTGATATACATAATTATAATTATTAACAATACATACAGACACATTTTGGTAGGAATTGTTTTAAAACAAACAGGAAGTCTAAGCATAAATTCTCTAATACTAGGAGCAGCGATGAGCTGTTTTTATGAATTTGATTATGAAATGTCATGGTAAATAAGATTGGTTTGTAAGTGGGGTAATATTATTTCTCATCAAGAGTAGATGTGAGGTCCTCAGGAAAATGCAAATTAACACCACAGTGGGAATCAACCTGCATCTGCTAGGAAGGGCAACCTTTGACAGACTCCATGACAGCAAGGGTCAGTGAGCCTCGTGACTTCAGGTAGAAGTGTGGAAGAGTAAAGTCACTTTGGAAACAGTACGGCGGCTTCCTATAAAGTTGAACATACTCTTACTCTACCAGCCATCAATTGCTGTGTGACACGTCGCCCCCTCAATGTAATGGCTCTAACACAGCATTAGTCATGTTTTAAAGTCTTTCTAGTTTCTGTGGGTCAGCAGTTGAGACAGAAGATGGGTGTGGCGGCCACACCAGTAACCCAATTACTCAAGAGGCTCATGTGGGAGGATCACAAGTTCAAGGCCAGCCTGGGCAACTTAGTGAGACTGTCTCAAAAATAAACAAGGGAAAGAAGTTAGGACAGGGTATAGCCATTTCTTGGTCACGGAAGGACTGTTATCCTAAATACCACACGTGGCCTGGCCTTCCCCACAATGAAGTGTCTGGCTTTGCGGGGCAAGATCCCCGGAGAGAAGCAGGAGGAAAGGAGAGAGAGAGAGAGGGAAAGAGAGAGAGAAAGGGAGAAAGTCTTGAAGGTAGGGACACATATTACCCATTTTTATACCCTCACATCTTCAACATGGGACACAGTCTCACTGCTTTTGACCAGTGACCTTAACAGGTGAATTTTTCAAAATGGGTTAGCTTGTTTTCGGACCAACTTTGTATGTCAACTTGGTTGGGTCACGGTGTCTAGATATTTGGTCAAAAATTATCCTGGATGCATCTGTGAGGGTGTTTTGGGATGAGATTAATATTTAAATACATGAGCCATGGGCCGGTGAGATGGCTCAGTGGCTTAAGCGCCTGCCCGGCAAGCACAAGGGCCCGAGTTCAACTCCCGAAACCCACATATGAAAAAGGGGCCGGTGATATTGCTCAGTGGCACGGGCGCCTCCTGGTGCGCGAGGTCCTGAGGTTGACCCCCCGGTACCCACCAAAAAAAAAAAATAAATAAATAAATAAATAAATAAATACATACATACATGAGCCAGGGATATAGCTCAGCAGCAGAGCACCTGCCTGGCAAGCTCAACGTCCTGAGTTCAATTCCTGGTACCAAAACAAACAAACAAACAAAAAAAATTAAATAGATGAACTTCTAAAGATGTGCTATATGCACACACCAACTCCCTACGATGGCCATGATTGTTGTGTACTGCAAATATGTACTAATAACAATAAAAATTTAAAACACGGGTGAACTTTGAGTAAAGCCAATCACCTCCATAAGGTGGGTGGCCCTGTCCAATCAGTGAAGGCCTGAGAACAAAAGACTCCTCCCTCTTCCCCCAACCCCAGTCAAGAGGGACATCTGGGAATTCTGCTAGAAGATGTCCCCCTCACCTTTTTTTTTTTTTTTTTTTTGAGACAGGATTTCACAATGTAGTTCAGGCTGGCCTGGAACTCATAGCAATCCTCCTGCCTCAGCCTCCCGAATGCTGGGATTACAGTGTGCAAGCTTCAGACGATGTTCTTTGGACCTGAGCCACAACACTGGCTCTTTCCTGGTCTCCAGCCTGCTAGGCCACTTGGCAGACACTGCACTTGTTAGCTTCTGTAAACACAATTCAATCCCTGAAAGCAATGTTTATAAAATACATACACCCTATGGGTTCTGTTTCTCTGGAGAACCCTGACCAATACAGCCCTGCTTCCTGGTATCACCCAAACTGAAAGCTTCTTGTCTAGAGGTTTCTTCCCCGGGTTCATCACTGCAAATGGGATTTTCATGGGGAAAAAAAAAAAAAAAAAAAAGCTTATGCATTAGCCAGGCATGGTGATGCATGTGTGCAATCCCACCACTCTGGGAGGCTGAGGCAGGAGGATTGCAAGTTTCAGCCCAGCCCGGGGCAAGTTAGAGACTTTGCAGGACTTGTTTAGAAAGAAAGAAAGTGGGGTTGGGGAGAAGGAAGGAAGGAAGAAAGGAGGGAGGGAGAGGCTTGGGATGTAGGTCAGTGTGAAGGTCTTAGGTTCAATCCTCAGTACCGAAATAAGTTCCTGCACTGCTTGTAAATACTGGATGAGGGGCCCTAACGCACAGCAGCCTCACCAGCGGTGCAAGCCGAGGCTGAAGCCTGCACAGCCCTGCAGTGAACGCGCAAAGGAGCTGGGCCATCAGCGCAGATGTTATTCTTCCATTACTGGAAAATGTGAATCAAGTCAAGTGAAACAGGGTTTTGTCAGCTTGTAAAACTTTATTGTTTTTAACTCCATAAATTAGTTTCAGTAGGGCCGGTGAGATGGCTCAGCGGCTTAAGCGCCTGCCCGGCAAGCGCAAGGGCCCGAGTTCGACTCCCGGATCCCACATACGAAAAAGGGGCCGGTGATATCGCTCAGAGGCACGGGCGCCTGCTGGTGCGCGAGGTCCTGAGGTCGACCCCCCGGTACCCACAAAAAAAAAAAAAAAAAATTAGTTTCAGTAAAGATGTTTCAAAAATACTCAGCTTCCAGTCGGACCCGACAGAAAATTAACGTCAGGAGTGCAAGCTTCTGATGGTTAGAAAATGATCCATCTGCATTTCTTAAACTGCCTCTCCCAACGAAGGTTTGTGCTTTATGTTTTTGTGTCTGTTCTGCATGCAGGCTGCTCAGCTTCCTCTTAGGCAGCAACACACCCAGAATGTCAACTTTCAGAGTCAGTAAGAGAAAATCTACGGGAAAGGGGGGTGAGAGAGTACAGTTCGTGGCTTAAGTTTTTCACCCTTGCGGAGTTAAGAAAAGCACTTAAGCACTAGGACAAAACGCGCTGCACTTGGACTAAATATATCCTGGGAAATGTTTGCACTTCTCCACCCCTCTCCTGAGCCAATCACGCGGGGACAAACAGCTCAGAGGCTCCTGGGACCTTGGTCCCCGGCTCCGTTCCTTCCCCAGCCCACGCCTGCTCGGCCTCCCGCTCCCCCGGGGCTGCAGGAGGCTTGCAGGGGTTAATGCTCCCCCCACAACCCCGGGTCTGGAATTCAGGCACCACCTGGCCTGCAGCATGAATGACTCATTGTTTCCCCTGCGCGCCGGCCGAGCAGGGCTTCGTGGAGTCAATAACCGAGGCAAAGCAGACCCCCCCCCCCCCGCATTCCCCAGCACCAATTTTCTAAAACTGAACATAGAAGCGGGAAAACGGAGAGTGCGTTTCTACTGCGGCGCCGGTAGCCAAGGTTACTGGCTTTGAGTTGCCCTGCGGGGACAAAGGATTTAAATTTACTGTCTACAAACAGAAAGCGACCCAACACCGGGCCCCTTTTATTTATGACTTGTGTCTAGGCGCCAGGAAATGCAGGACGTTGGTTTCGACCTCTGAAGCCCAGGCCTGGCTTTACTTAGGCCTGTATTTTACCTGCAAACCCAGGGTTTGTGTAAATGAAATTTCTGATTGGTAATTTCCCCATAGCTAGATACGAGGTGTGCATTGAAGTGTTCATTCACAGGCCTGTCTCTAAAGCCTGGCGCACATCTGCCCACGCCGCAGCCTTCCTTCTGCTCCGAGAGGACGACTGCTGGTGTCTCTGGGTTGTGGGTACTGCCCCCCCCCCCCTTTAAGCACATCTCAGTCCTATAGCTTGAAAGTCGCACTCTAAAGACGTTTAACTCCCATTCTGCAAGGGCGTTGTACCCAAAACACTTGCAACACTTAATGGGGGGGTAGTTTCTTTTGATTAACCTACATTTCTTAAGTGTTTAAAATATTCAGAAACGAAATTGTGGAGAAAAAAATAACTGCAGAAAGAAAAGGGGGAAACCCCGGTGTAGGTTCGAGTTCTAACTCCGGTCTGAAAGGTTAGCACGCTGCAGGACACTGTCCTCATCAAATTGAATAAGAGCCCTGAATAGATTCCGAGTCACTCTGACTTTGAAAAGGGACAAGGACAGTGGATATTAAGAGAGAGTGGAAGCAGGACATGGAGATTAAATAGAGCGCTTAATAAAATGGTAGCAGATGCCTTTATCTGAATCGATATCAATCAGTTCTGCAGTACGAGAGGCTGGCTCGGCACTGACTGGTTTCCTGTGATGTACGGGTCTCCTCTCTGCCACAAATGGAGACCCATGCGGGTTCTGGATTAGAAACAAAATCACAAAATTATTTTGAGTCGACGCTATAATTTAGCAAGCTGAATATATTTCTTGGATGGTCAACATCATAAAAATAAAGTCAGGTATCAAAATATTTGCCTTTGCCTTTGGAAGCTCACGAAACCCCGCAGGAATCAACGCGGCTTGCTTCCTGCAGACCGAATGTATTGACAGCAGCGCACTTGCGGAAGTGGCAGCGCCAAGGATTCAGTGTAGTGCTCGGCATGAGCGCCTTTCCTTCATAATCAAGACGTCTGTTTGCCAAAGCGCCTGCTCTGCTGCTCGGGATTGTGTGGTCCTTGTAGTCAAGCACGTTGGTTGAAACGTCCGGAGGACGGTGAGGAGCCGCAGGGAGAACACACACCTGCTGAGTGTAACAGGGCTGAAAGTTCCCAGCAGAGGCCAGAATTAAACTGTCAGGCTTTTGCTGGGCCCTGGTTAGGATAGCCACTTTCTGTTCGCTCCTGCTGAGTTGGTTCACTGGATGGAGGTCCTCAAGACTCTCAGTCCTTTTAGTGGGTGACAGCTGCATTCCGCTGTCTCCAGTGAAGGCAATTTGCATGGCTGACTGTTTTTTCTCCAACTACCTAGAATGATGTGGCCACCAGTTTAATAAATAAAAGTTGTTTGCCCTTGAGAATCCTTGTCATCTGTCCTGCAGTTGTAAGTGGCCCTGGAAGAAAAGCTGATGGTTAGTTCTTAAGGGCAAAATATGCCAGGATCAGCTCTGAGGTTTTTTCCTAACCGAGCCACTCCTACCCTCACCCTAATAGTTCTGCGGGTTCAGAAAGGACTAATGTGGCCAGACGAAACAATTGAATGACTTCAAGATCCCAGGTGAGGAGAAGGGGATACATGACTTGAGTTTTATTTGCTGATGTCCCTGCGTGTTTGAGGCAGAGGAGCACTTTGCCTGGAGTCCCCATTATCATTTCGTAGGCAGCAATGCCACTAAGGGACTGAGGACACGTGATGTGGGTGTTCAGAAAGAGCCTTGATTCTGTTAACCACACAAAATTCTTGTTCAAACGATGTAAATCTAGGCTCCAGGAACCAAGGAGAAAAAGAACTTAAAATTCTTCCTTGAAAACGAAAGCTTTCTTAAATAAATCTCTGGAATTATAAACAGCAACAGCACGGTGTGATGTCTGAAACATGGTTTGATTGTCTCTGTCCGTTTCACACGAGACTGAATGTCAGTGTTCTACTTGGGACAAGCGCACTGGTATTTGCCGACCTCAGGGCGCTCAGAAAGGAAGGAGTGTGTTTACTCCCTCATCTTGATACTCACTCACTGGTAGCAGTGAGCCTAACAACTTGCTCTTGAGTGTCAGTTTTGCAAGACAGTTCTCATTTCTACGAACACAGGTGCCGCCAATAAAGCTCCGAGAGGCTCGATTCCCAGCATGCACTGAACCTTTGCTGTGTGCGTCCTGTGAAGGAGAAGGGCACCCATGTGAACTTAGAGACTCCTGTGGCAGCTATAGGAGCCTGAGTATTGTGCGCACAACCAACCAAAATGCAGCAAATACTAGAAAAGACGTTCAGGGTGAAATTTAGGGTGGTCATTCAGCAAAATCTGTTTAAGTACAAGGCTTGGAATCCTAACCATTTGCTGAGCTCCCCGCCCCCCTCCACCCATCCCTCTTCCTGGACTGGTTTTGGAATATTTACCTTAGGGTCAAACCCTCAGATATCTAGAAGGGCCATTGAAGATAATATTGATAAGCAAAGCAGGCAGATTTAAGAGAAATGGAAGCCAGGCATGGTAGCACACATCTGTAACCCCAGCACTCTGGGAGGCTGAGGCAGGAGGATCGAAAGTTTCAGCAGTCTGAGCAATTTAGTGACTTAGTGAGACTGTCACTAAAAAGGGGGCCATGGTGCTGGGTCATAGCTCAGTGTGTCCTTGAATGGGGCACTCCCTCTGCCTCAGCCTCCCAAGTGCTGGGATTATAGGCAAGTGCCACCATTCCTGGCTTCCAAGAAAAATATTACAGACTCAGGACAAATAAAAAAATCACACAGTCCCAATGGAGAATGGCAGAGGCCGCAGCCAAGTGAAAGCTATGTCCCCTGACAGTGGCAGCCACATCTTGGTAGCTGGCACCTGGGCCACGTGACAACAGACACAGGGCAGCTGAACCTGTCAGGATCCTTGGTTTGAGAGCTCAAACACCTGCTGTGAGGTGCAATACGAAAATGAAAAATAAGATCTTTGAATATGAAATAGGAAGTTTATGGACTAGAAAATTAAACCTGACTGCGCACATGTAACTACATGTGCACTATAACAGGAAATTACCAAGCCATGTGGGAGCCCAGAAAGACCTACTCAGTTGCAGGCAGGTGGGCAGGGCGAGGCTCAGAGAAGTTTCCAGAAGGAGAGGCAAGCTGAGCTGTTTTACTCCTTCAGCCAAACAGGAACAGGCTAAGACATGGAGCCACAAGCAGCCTGTTTTAGCAAAAAAGCTAAGGTATAGCCAGCCATGGTGGCCCATGCCTGTAATCCCAGCACTTGGGAGGCTGAGGCAGGAGGATCACTGCAAGTTCAGGGGTAACCTGGGCTACACCGTGAGCCCTACATATACAGCCCTATCTCAAAAACAAAACAAAGCAAAGCAAAACAAAACAAAACCCAAAATAAAAATTAAAAATAAAAAGGGACTGGGCTTAGTGTGAAGGGCCTGGGTTCCATCCTCAGCAAAGGGGTGGGGAGCTAAAGTTGGATGCTAGAAGCAAAGGTGTCCACAGCTCAGGAGGTGGGCGGGGAAGAGTCCTCCTGCCAGGCATCCCCAAGGCTGAGTGAAGACCAAGCTCAGATGAACATCAGAGACACTGTGTGTCATTTCCCGGATGCGTTCTCTGGCCCAGTGCAGCATGCAGATTCACTACTGCATCTACCAGAAAGTAGGTTTAATTTCAAAGAAATCAGGAAGCAAGAATTTGAATTAGAAGAGAGAAGTTAATACCATTAGTATTTGGTTATATATTCCTCTGGCTCCCTAATATTTGACTGTTATGTCTGTGAAAGGGTGGGCCATTGAGGTGAAAATCTGAATTTGGAAAAGCTGGTCTGTATATGCTCCGTTAGGATAAATACAAATCTAATAACTCTCCCTAATGGAGAAAGGGGGAAAAAGGGCTTCCTTCCCTTCATTTCAGCGCTTAGACAACTTGTTTTTTTGTTTGTGTTTTTCTTCTTTTTGAGACATGGTCTCACTGTATAGCCCAGGCTAACCTCAAACTCTCAGTGATTCTCCTGTCTCTGCCTCCGCCTCGGTGTAGTTCAGGCTGGTTTGAACTCACTGTGTAGCTCAGGCTGGCTTTTGAACTTGAGGCGATCCTCCTGCTTTAGCCTCCATAGTGCTGGGATTACAGGCAAGCGCCACCACACCTGGCCTGGCTGTAGACAATTTGTAAGGATAAATTCACTCTCTATCCCTCTAAGAAGTACGGAAATCTATTTAAAAGTTATATAGGCCTCAGGCCAGCTTTTTACAACCTGGGGGTGTCTTTCTCAAATTCCTGGGAACTTTCTCTTTGAAATGTAACCAACATGGAAGGTAGCATCCCTATTTCCCAGTTTCTGTGGGAGGGCAGGAGCCTGACTCTGCCCAGGTGACATTCCCTAAATTACAGACCTGACTTCTGTTGTACAAATGTTTATTTAGCTGGGCATGGCAGCATACTCCTGTACTCCCAGCACTCTGGGAGGCTGAGGCAGGAGGACCAAAAGTTTGAAGCTGGCCTGGGCAATTTAGCGATTTTGTAAGACCCTGTTTCAAAATAAAAACAAAAGGGTTGTGGGTGTAGCTCAGTACTAAGGCCTTGGGTTAATTCCCCAGTAGTGTACCACAAACAAAACAAAACAAAAAAAAACAACAAAAAAAATCCTATAACTTTTCCTTTACTTCCCCCTCCTCTCCTCTTTGGATAAAACTAATTAGCTGACACTACCAGTTACCAATTACCAGGAGAATTCTAGATGAACTATGGGGACAAAGGGTGCTATCTCATCCTCTTGTTTACCTTGAGGTCGCCTACAGTAATAGGTGTGTCTGCCTACCTATGCAAAAGCAGGGAAACTTCTTTCAGCCTTTTATCTGACTGCCTGGACATGCCTCGCATTTTGGGTTAATGTTTATTCATTAACGAAACTGTTTTCTTTTTCTTTATAGAGAGGTTTATCGTGTTGGCAAGAAATTGTTTTTATGGACTTATATTGGTTAGGTTTGTGACTCGGAAGTTAGCATCTAAATACCCTGACCACCAACACCCGACACAAACATGCAAAGCACGTTCACAGCAAAATTCTGCGTGCAGATCGGGCAGGGCGCAGGGAGAGAGGATGCCACACCTTCCCTTGCCCGCGCTGACCGGAAGAGCCAGGTTTTCTGCCGGGGCCGCCGGGAGGCCCAGGGCAGGCTCCTCCGAGACTGCCCGGGCTCTGCAGTGCGAGCCCAGCGGTTCCCAGCTGTGGCACTTTAGCAATTAATCTCCTGCTGCCATAGTTTCCCTATCTGTAAACGGGATGACAAAGAGGTCTCTACCTTAAAGCACAGTGTTTGGCTGAGTACAGACCCTTAAATAGATGTTAATTAGTCCTATTTAGCAACATTACCTGGGGTTTTCTTACAAGCAGAAATATTTCTGCCGGTACAAAAAATGAAAGCAAAGTTCCTGTACTTAAAGGAATTACAATTTAATGATTTTTTTTTCGGTAATAGGATTGAACTTGAGGCCTTGGCACCGAGCTACATCCCGAGCCCTTTTTTTTTAATTTTAAAATTTTGAGATAGGCTTTAAGTCGCTAAATTGCCTAGGCGTGGCTCGAATTTGCGATCCTCCTGCCTCATCCTTCTAGATTTTTGGGATTACAGGTCTGCGCCCCCAAGCCCAGCTTTTAAGACTATAAGGGTACCGGAAGATCGTAACTGGGTATAAACCAAATTTTCAAGGAAAAAAACAAAACAAAACAAAATAAAAACCAAGCATTTTTAAAAGGAGATCGTTCAGGGCCAGGGGCCGTGGCAAAAGGCCTGGGTTCGTGTCCAGCACTACACACAAGAGGGGTGTATGGAGCGAGGGGCAGCATTACCATAACTGAACTCCGTGTGATCACAGTTTCCATAAATATCACAGCCCAATTTAGATCCCAAGACTTCTCTTGGAGCTGATTTAACAGGGGAAACCAGAACTCTTATCGAAGGAACAAGTCTTATCGAAGTTAGCACCAACTCTGCAGCCCTAAGCCGAGGCAGGAAGGGAAAGGCATTAAGAGACCATGGCTCTCCCAGCCGCGGCCCTAGCGAGTTCTGTCCAGAACGTCTCGCTGAATGGACTTCTGTACTGCTGTGAGATGAGTAAATACTGACAGTGAACACACTCAAAGCCGGCCACACAACTCCTGCTTTCTGCTAAGCTCAAGGCTGCGCTACGCGCTCTGTTCCTGGTGCCCTAAAAATAGAATTCGGGCGCCATCTTGGAAACAGAAAGACTCCGGGCAGTGAGGGCAGGGGCTGTGGTATCCAGGCAACGGAGGCGCGGGCCACGCTGCGCAGCCGCACTCCGCCCCCGCCTCCTGCCGCGTCGGCCTGGCGGAGGCGGGCAGTGGAAAATTACTGCAGGTTCCTCTTAAAGGCGCCTTACGTTTCCTGCCAAAGCTGGTAGCCCTTGCTTGCGCCTCCTGGGCCGACCAAATGTAAACCAGATTCTACGTTTTATCTGCCTAGAGGAAAGAAAATCAGTTTGAAGTCAGTTCTCAGGTCTAGTCTGTAACTGAGCAAATGTAGGAATGACTAGGATTCCTCAAAAAAACAAGTTAAGGAGGGAGAAAAAAGCACCCCCACCCCAAAGTACCGACTCTTGCGCAGTTACTCGACACAGGGAGGGGACAAAAGGAACAAGTTCCTGAATAAAATCACACTATGCAGCAGGTTTAAAAACGAATGGATTCTGAAGCTAACATAATTCCTCTTTGACAGATGGATTGATAAACTATAGCATCCTAAAAATTACCAAGAAACGGGTCGGATTTATTTAAAAAGTAAAGCAGGATCAGAAAACTTCTCTCCTTCTAGGTCGATTCTTAAAGTAGAATAAATCTATGAGACCTCCCTCCCAGTCGTCAAGAAATTTTCTGCAAGTGAGAAGTTACTATGATTTACAGGTTCAGCAGTAGTCTACTGCTGTCTTTCCGGAAAGAATAAACACGCCGGTCGGGGGGTTTGCAGTGAGCATGCGGGATATGCTCTGCTGCACTCTGTGGCTCTGAAATGAATCTCACCGGGCCGTATTTCCTGGAAGGCCTCCTTGAAAAACAAAACGAAACGAAACAAAACAACAACAAATATTAGGCTTCCTCGAGTAAAGCTGTTCACACACTTCAGCCCATTCCCGAAGAGCAAGGATCGTCCTTTGCACACCCGGCCCTCCTCGGTTCGCGGGCCGGGTCTCGTCCTGCTGTGCGGGGGGTGGGGTGGGGTGGGGTGGTGCTGGGGTCGGGATGGAGCCGCGCGGAACAGCGAGGGTGGAAGTCCCCGGCTCTGGACTGCGGGCACACGGATTGTCCAGCGGTTCTCAGCCATTCCGGCCACAGCACACCCCCGCCCGAAAGCCCTTCACACGTCTTTTCCTCCGCTAGTGCAGATTCTAAGCAGCCGCTTTGCAAGAGCTGAGACACCTAGGATAGTGTTCAGCTTATGACCTTCGAGTATGGAGGTTAAAGAAGCAACACCTTGTCTTACTTTCCTACAACCACAGGGAAAGTTAATTACGTGAAACACGAGTGTGTCGTGCAAAAGTGTCACCCCCTCAGCTCTAGGACATGTGAGTTAGGGTCCTGGATCTGAGCCTTTGAAACAGAAACACGTGCAGCTGCGGCCTGCATTGCTTGGCCTCGATGTTCCTCTGCCGCTGCTGAGAGACTAACACACCGACCGGGCTGCTGAGCCAGGCCGGCAGGTGGCCAGGCGGGACAGGGTTCACCTCGCCTTCCCTCTGCGCGGCCGGGGAGGACAGGGACTGCGTAGACCTGCACGGAGGAAGAGTTCACAGGGAAAGAACCGCCTGGACTCTGCCTCCCAAGCTGAGGCAGTCAGCAGCTAAGAGGCCAATTTCGTGCTAATCAGAATCTACCTCTCATGTTCAAACCAGAACAGGGTTTTTGAAAAAAGCAAAATGTTCAAATATGGGTTACAAATTTTAGCAAGCAAAGTTGGGAGACACCAGTTGTCTGTGTAATAAAGATGATAAATTGCATTGTTCATAAAATTATCTAAGAAAAAAATTATCTAAGAATTTTATGGATCTGAATGTAGGTTTGGGAAGTCAGCCTGTAGCTACTACTACCAGAGAAAAAATTACAGCAAATATGAATTTCTAGATAATTTTTAGGGTGGTTTTTTTTTTTTTCCCCCAGTACTGGGGATCAAACCCAGAATCTTTGCACCGAGCTATATCTCCAGTCCTTTTGATTTTCTTATTTTGAGTCAGGTTCTTGCTAAATTGCCCAGGATGGGCTTGGATTTGAGATCGTCCTGCCTCAGTCTCCCCAGTGCTGGGATCAAAGGTCTGCTCTACCACGCCCAGCTCTTTATAGCAATTGTCATTTTACAGTTAGTCCACCTGGCAAAAATAAGGTCTGTTCAAGGACAAGGATTTTTAGTTGGTTTGTCTTGTTCTCCCAGAATTTATGCCTGGCACAGAGCAGGTCCTCGAAAAATAATTGCTGCATGAATGGATGAACGAACAAGTTAATAGTCAGTGCTCAGAATGTCATGACGGTGCACTGAGAGGCAACCGTATAAAAAAAACCCTTGTGCTGTGCTCATCATCTCAGTGTGGCCTCGGGAACTGGAAGCTTTTTGGTATTTGCCACTTTAATGCCCGTGGAGAAACCTCATTACCTGTGCCTTTGGGTTAGCCCTCTAAGTACAAGTGCTAGATTAGCAAATGAAAATACAAGTTTCCCTCTTAAATTTGAATTTCAGATAAACAAGCAATATTTTTTCATACATGTCCCAAGTACTACTACTACTTGGAGGATCGCTGTGAGTTTGAGGCCAGCCTGGGTTACATAGTGAAACCCTGTCTCAAAACACCAATCCCCCCCACAAAAAAAACATCTGCAGTAAAGGAACCCTATTTGGGCTGGGAGTAGGGACTGAGTGACTTTGATGAGCTGGTCTCCAAGGAGATGGAGGTGGCAGAGAAGTTGGGAGGGACATTCGGAGAGGGAATTGGAAGTGCAAAGTCATGAAGTGTGTGGGAACATTGTGGACACTGTGAATTTTTAAAAACAAAACAAGCCAACAAGTACAAAAACAGTAAAAATCAAATGTAGAAGGAACTACAAGAGAGTCTTCTGGAGATGTCTGATAATGTAGGCTGGGGTCAGAATACAAAGGCAAGGGTAAGGCCAGGTGTGGTGGTGCAAGCCTGTTATCCTAGCACTCACTAGGGAGGTTGAGGTGGGAGGATCGCTCCAAGTTCAAGGCCAGCCTGGACTACATAGGGAGACCCTGTCTCAAAAAACAAAACAGACAAACAAAAAAACCCCACAACAACGAAAAACCCACACACAAACCAAATATCTCTTTCTCCTTCTCTGACAAATGGATGCATCTTCCACTTAGTTTTTTGTATTTTATTAAAAAAATTTTTTTTTCTTTTCAGACAAGGTCTTTCTATACAGTTCAGGCTGGCCTTGAACTCACTATGTAACCCAGACTGGCCTCTAACTCTCAAGATCCTCCTGCCTCAGCCTCCTGAGAGCTCAGATTACAGGTGTGTACCACCACAATGGGCTATAGAGCCTTTTTTTTTTTTTTTTTGCCCTGTGTGACAATGCCCTAGGATACATTCCTAGATGTGAAATTCCTGGATTCAAGGATTACTACATTTACATTTCTTTTCGGTAGTGGGGATGAAACCCAGAGCCACTCTATTTGAGCTCCATTTGTAGTCCATTTTACTTTTTTATTTTGAGACAGGTCTTGCTAAATTGCCTGGGCTGGCCTTGAATTTGCAATTCTTCTGTCTCAGCCTCCTGTGTAGATGGGATTAGAAGCTCTCCGTGTCCAGTTTGAGTTTTGATAAGTGAGTAAAAGTTTACTGAACAGATAAAAGAACAGGATCACATTTAAAGGGAACAGTGGTAGAAGGACGAGCAAGCTGCTCAGGGAACCAAGCTGGGGCTGGAGACCTTTAGGAGGTGGCTCCCCCAGGAAGGGGCACTGGGGGAGGTAGAGGAAGGGTCAGGAAGTGGAAGGGCTGACCAGCACCACTCTCTGCTGGGAACTTCGTGTGAGACACTTTGTTAAGAACAAGGTAATGTTCATGGTTTAGCTCTCATGACAAAGAATGAAATGTCCCCAGTTTAGGGGAAGGAGACTGAAGCCCAGAGAGGTCAAGCTGCCAGAGGTCACGCGGTTGGGCAGTGACAGAGCTGGAACCCAACACATGTGTCTTTTGCCTGCGGAGCCCCAGTTCCTAAGCACAGCACCAAGGGCTGAAAAGAGCTGCAAACCAGGCTGCAGGTTGTGGTGTGGGGAACCTGGATGTGCAATGGCTAAGGGCAGGACAGCCCCGAGGCCAGGGGGACCTGGCCACGATCCCCACTTATCTGCTGTGAAGTCACACACAGGACGCCAAACCAGCTAGAGGTGACCTTGGTCATTTCTGGAAGGGTTAGAGGGCAAATTTACAAGATCTCTTCCTTTCATTGTGGGGAGAAACAGTACCCGACACCAGAAATGATGTTGTTAAGGGTGTAAGATGTAAGAAAATAGTTTTTATTCTTCGCCTTCCCCCACTTCTTCACTTATATCAGTAGCAGATATTACACTGCACAGAGGAGATGGGCCTCTAAGAGCTTTTGGCTTCCAAAAGCTGTTGAGCGTCAATTGTCCCTTAAAAGGGCTGAAACGTAAAATACCCATTTTCTGCTTTGGGAATCAGCTATGCGATCTGACTGACAAAACAAAAGAATCTAGAGCTATTTGGGAAGGATCAGAGTGCATCCCTTGTAAGAGATTCTGGTCTCAGATGTATGGTGTTGGTATACCTAAAAACCTTCTCGGGTTTATCGCTGTGCACCTGTAGGGTCTGATGAGTTGATAGCTTTGCAAACGGTTACTTGGAGATTTCGAATTAGACTCCAAATCTGTAGCCCAATAGATAATCCTAGCACCAGGCTCCTGTCACCAAGGAAACTGTCCTGGAATAATAATCATTGCCACGTGTGTTGGTTCTTAAAGATCCAAAGCTTTTTTGATCAATACTCTCACAAGTACATCCTAGTGGAATGTACTTTATACCATGTACAGTAATTAGAAAAAAATTTATTTCCATGGGATTAATAATCTAGGGGTCGATCAGAACTGCTAGTTCCCAAGGAAGAGGCATTACATTGCCTGAGATGGATTTAACATGATCACATACTGTAACGGCTGCTAATCGACATTTCCTCACACTTAAATTTGTGTGAGTCTCACTTTACACTTCTGTGTTTTGCTGTATCACTTTCAGAGAGCAAAGGAATGATTCTGGGGAACACAGTTTGGTTTGGGAATAGATTATTGCAGTTTCCTGGTAGGGAGTATCCGAGCATCAGGAACACTAAACTAGAGCAGAAACCGTGGAAGTGTTAGATCATCTTTCTTTGAAGCCTGTTTCCTGTTCTGTGGCTAATAAAAGCAATCGAAGCTGGCAGGGTGGCACAGGCTTGTCATCCCAGTACTCTGGGAGGCTGAGGCAGGAGGATCCCAAGTTCAAGCCCAGCCTGGGCAATTTAGCAATAATGAGACCTTGCCTCAAAAAAGGGGGGGGGGGCTTGGGATGTAGCTCAGTGAAAGAGCCTTAGGTTCAATCTCAGTACTGTGAAAAACAACAGAAATAATAAAATGACGAGAGATGATGATTATTTTAGATGCCTTTAACCTTTTAAAAACAAACTCAAATATTCATTTACATTTGGATTTTTGAAAACTATAAAGTTTATATACTTGGCCGTTGGAAAGAAAGCCTCAGCAATGGATTTCTGGACCATCCCATCTACACACAGGAATGAACTACGTAGTTAAAAGGAAAAGAGGGCTCTATATTCACAGGCTTACAGCGCAGTGAGTCCTGCAATTTACCTTGGAAGTGAACATCCATGTCTGGTCCTTACTGGACAACCAAGCCACACAGGAAACAAGACACCGAGAATGTGACTTACAATTTTCAGAAACATTCGTATCAATTTAGGGGAGTGAAAACAAAGTTGGATAGGCTTTGACCTAAGGCGGGTTCCTGACGCACAGTACGTAGAAGATTCCAGATGCAATAAATCAACAAGATTTGGAGAGTCAAATTATGCATCAGAGAGTCTGTTACAATTTATATTCATTGTAAATCTTATTTTACAGAAACATGTACAAAAACCTATTTGTTTTTGGCTTTTTTGCAGTGCTGGGGGTCAAATGAGGGCCTTGGGCATCTATGCTAAGCAAGTGCTCTACCCCTGAGCTGCGCCCCCGCCATAAAAAAGATAAGCTTTTTTTTTTTCCTTTGGTGTAATGGGATTGAATCCAGGGCCTTCACACTGAGCCACCTCCGCAGATCTTTTTTCTTTTTGAAACAGGGTCTCCCAAAGTTTCTAAACTGCTACATTGTCAGGCTGCGATACAACCCGTCAGCTTCCCAAAGTGGTGGGATTACAGGATTGCTTCTTACTCACCTAAGGAAATAAATATTAAAGGAGGCTAAATACGAAGTGTAGATTACAAAACTATGCGTTGAATTTTAACATATACAGTTGCAAAATGTTTAATAGCTGTTATTCCCGGTAGTGAAGTTCTAGGTGTTACGGTTCAGTTCATGTTTCCCAATTTGAGTATAGTCTGCTTTAGGTCTAGGAAATAAACCGCCTTCTCTGTGTGTGGTGTTGGGGACCCAACCCAGGGACTCAGCTACACCTCAGCCTCTGAGGAGGATCATTTTAAGGCGACACCAAATCGCGCGCACAGCAGTTCTGTAATGCTCTCCCGAGCTGCCACTGTAGGGTGCCCTCATCGGGGCTCAGCCTCAAACATTTTTATTAAACTCCCCATACCTTTAGAAGGTGGTGTTTTACTAAGGGGGCGGGGACCAAACCCTGGTCACTGCAGACATGCCAATGGCTTCACAAATTAGCAGGAGTGGCCGAGGACCCAAACCCTGTTTTTTCCTTTTTCATGAATGCGCCTTTTACAGCGCACCATGGCATTGCCCCGCATGCTTCATTTCTCTAATCCTAACTCCGAGACGGCGAACGCCCCCTTTATCCTAACTGCACCGTAACTGCGGGGCTCGTGATAACTATTTCCTCCCCACCCGGCTCTCCAGCGGCGCCAACCCACGCAGGCGACGGGGAACCGGGTGGCCCGCTCCTTCCTGCACCGCGACACCGGCGCCTGACTGCTAAGGCTTCCTTCTCACGGGACGCAGCGCCTCGGCCTCGCCCGTGGACAAAGGCCGAGGACGCGTGACCACCGGAGCGGGGCAGCCAGGCGGCGAACGCATTTCCGCGGGCGGCGCCAGGGCCGCCGCAGGCTCCGCGCTCCCGGGCGTCGGTGGGAAGGCGCTTCCCTTCCTTGCTCGCGGGAGCCGCAAAGGCAGGCACCAAAAAAAAAAAAAAAAAGAAAAAGGACAGCAAGCGGTGGTTCCGGGGGCGCGCCGTGCACACCCCAGAAGTCCCCGCGCCCGCGGACCCCGCACGCGCCCACCCGCCGGGCTCCTCCGCCCCAGCCCCAGCCCCAGCCCCAGCCCCAGCCCCAGCCCCAGCCCCAGCCCCAGCCCCAGCCCCAGCCCCAGCCCCAGCCCCAGCCCCAGCCCCAGCCCCAGCCCCAGCCCCAGCCCCAGCCCCAGCCCCAGCCCCGGACCCGCCCAGCCGCCATCTTGTTGTTTTCTCCCATCTCTCCCGCCCGCCACGTGGCGCGTGTGGCGGAAGCGAAGGCCCCGCCCTGACTTCCGGTCAGACCGGTTCCAGCCGGCCGAGGGACGCAGACGCGCGGCTGCCCCCTGGCGGCCGCCCGCGGGGCCCCAGCCACACCCCGCCCGCCGTGCTCCGCCATTGCCGCCCCTGCCCGCAGCACGTCCGCGTTGTGCCGCTCCCTGAGCGCGTGAGCGCTGCCCGGGCGGGGCCGCCGCCTGCGTCACGGGCCGGGCGGGGCGTCTCCCGCGGGTGAGGAGGTGCACGAGGCGCGCGCGGCAGCAGCGGTGGGAATTCTTGGGGCGGTGGCGCGGAGCAGCGCTCTGGGAAGCCGAGGCGGGACGATCGCGAGTTCCAGCGCAGCCCGGGCGACCTAGTTGACTTAGGAGGACCCTGTCTCTAAGTAAAAGATGAAAAGGGCGGGGGTTGTAGCCCAGTGCCAAGGTCCTGTGTTCAATCCCCAGTGCTGAAAAAAAAAAGGTTAGCGCTGTTTAACCTTGAGAGACGCTATAGGTCGTCCGGGAGGAGTTGGGAAGATTTTGGGGATAACGCTGTAAAATTTGAATTTAAGCCATGTGAATCTATTACATGGTCCAAGTTAAACACTTAAAATTACACTCAGGCCAGTGTTAGAGCTAAGGCTAGAATCAGGTCCAGTGGCTCCAGACCCCATGTCTTCTGTTGGTCTATTGATTACACATAAAAAACTACACAGAAAATAAACCTGCAGTGTGGGTAGCAATAATCAAAGTTTACTTCCCAGAAACTCATTCATGTTCTGCTTTAAACTTTTTTGAGAGAGAGACAGGGTCTTGCTGTGTAGTCCAGGTTGGCCTTGAACTCACTATGGAGCCCAGGCTGGCCTGGAGCTCTTGGCGATCTTCCTGCCTCAGCCTCCCAGTCCTAGCTGGATTAGTTTTAGAAACTAGAGTTCATGCCAGGTGGTGATGCACACCTGTAATCCCAGCACTCGGGAGGCTGAAGCAGGAGGATCGCTGTGAGTTTTGAGGCCAGCCTGGGCTACATAGGGTGACCCTGTCTCAAAGAAAGAAAAAGGAAGAAGAAAGAGAGGGAGGGAGGGAAGGAAGGAAGGAAGAAAAACTAGAGCTCATTAGCAGCATCACCCGAGTGCACATAGAGCCATCAAGTCCTATCTGATGCTAACCGGGTAGAGTCCACTGCGCACAGGCTGCGCGGTTCCTGCACACGGGTTTCCCCAGTGCCCTCCTCCTCTTCCGGAGTGAGCCCTCAGCAGTCAGGATGCTTTTGGCTTTGCCTCCTGCCTTTCCTTTTTGGGAGCTGGCCTACAGACCATAAAAGTTGTTATTTTCATTAATAACAATAGCTACAAGACAATCATCAAATAAATCATGACTGTAATATATAAAAATATGCACACGCTTTAACCCAGCACTCTGGGAGGCTGAGGCAGGATTCTCTCCAGCCAGGTGGTGGTGCACATAGTGACTTAGCAAGACCTTTCTTACCTCAAAATAAAAATAGAATGCTTGCTCAGTGTGAAAGCCCTGGTTCAATCACCAGTATCGCCAAAATAAATGTAAACAAATAGCAAGGGTGATCAAAAATGCAGTGAATGATGCTGCCAAGTGCCACCCAATAGACAGGCTCGTAAAAACATAATAGGGTGTCCCGGTCCACCTTATTCACCAGATCTGGAACCGTGTCACTTCTGGCTCTTCCCCAAAGTCAAAATGATCGCGAAAGGGAAATGTTTTGAATCAACTCAGGATGTCAGGGCAGCCACAACAGCGCAACTAAAGCCACTCATCAAAGAGGGTTTCCAGAGCTGCTCCAGAACGTGGCAAGAACGATGGCGCGAGTGTGTTCCAAGCAAGAGGGAGGATTCTGAGGAGGATTAATTGCAATGTGTCTATTACTGTAATAAATTGTTAAACACTCCCTGTGATATGGCTTAAGTGACTCCATTTTCTTTTTAGACTCCAGTTTGTCTTCACTTAACCCCTAGATGCACTCCCCAACCCTGTTAGATATTAAGGCACTAACCCGTAGGTAAACTCCCTCCTCAGACCCCTTCCCAGTGAACCACAAAACCCATAAAAGGAAGAACAAACAGTTTTAGCATAAGGTGGTCAAACTGACTGTTGCCCCCATCCTGTGTGTCAATTAACCTGATGTTTTGAGAAGGACCTTGTGACATTCCAAAGAAATGATGTAGTAAAGATGTGGTCTCTATGGCAACCAAGGGATTTTTGTAAAACCCCCAAATGTGTATTTAAGGAGCTATGAAACAAAGGCTCCGGGTTAGTAGACTCCTGCTGGCCTCTAGCTTCTCCAATAAAACTCACTTGTTTCTCGACTCTTGGTCTCCTGTGAGTATATGCCTCGCTTCTGTGTAACACCCGTAGGCCTGTCTTTTTTTTTTTTTTGTGGTGCTGGGGATCGAACAGGGCCTTGTGCATGCGAGGCAAGAGCTCCACCAGTGAGCCACATCCCTAGCCCAGGCCTGTATGTTTTAATCACACCTCATATATCTCTGTGCCTCCATGCCTACGCATACAATATATACCCACAATGCGTATTGTTTAGAAAAGTGTCAAGGCTACTGAAAAATTACAAGAATAATATCATAAACTGGGTGTGGTGGTGCATGCCTGTAATCCCAGCACTTGGGATGCTGAAGCAGGAGGATCGCCACTAGTCGAGGCCAGCCTGGGCCACACAGGGTGACCCTGACTCCAAAAAAAAAAAAAGTCATAGACATCTATCTATAACCTAGATTCACCACTTATTACCATTTTGCCACATTTCCTGTGTCTTTTTTTTTTTTTTTTTTTTTTTTTTTTTGCTATAAGAGTTTGTTGCAGGGAAGCCTTATTTAATCCTAATTTTACTTCTCTACTTCTGGTGTTGGGGATTGGACCCTGGGCCCGGTGTGCTGGGCAAGCACTATGCCTGTGTGCAGCCAATCCCGCTGTACAGTTGGGGAAGCCGGAGTCAGAGCCACATCCCTGCCCAGGCTGGCACAGCTCTTTGTGGTAGGAGCTGGGATCGGCCCCGTACCTGTGAATCAGCTCATGACTCTGCTGTGATGGTAGAAACAGAGTGGACAGGGATGGGGCTGACAAATGTCAGTGTCCGGGGCTCGCTAAATCATCAAGTAGCCCAGGCTGGGCTCAAACTTTCCGTTCTCCAGCCTCCTAGAATGCTGGGATTGCAGGCATGTACCACCTCTGGCTGCAGCTGATTCTTTTTTTTTTTTTTTTTGTGGGTACCGGGGGTCGACCTCAGGACCTCGCGCACCAACAGGCGCCCGTGCCGCTGAGCAATATCACCAGCCCCTTTTTCGTATGTGGGATCCGGGAGTCGAACTCGGGCCCTCGTGCTTGCAAGGCAGGCGCTTACGGTGCTGAGCCATCTCACCTGCCCTGCAGCTGATTCTTTCCATTGTTGCAGAAATCTGATATCAAACCAAACAGAAGACTCTGCACCAAGGAGTTGGAAGGCAACTTTTATTATGTTAGCAGACTGGTGGGAACTAGATCTCAAAGCCCCAGCCCTGACTCAAGAGTAAAGCAGAAACACATACATTTTGTAAGCAGGAAGTACATAGCTGACAGAGGGTTATTTTATAATTGGTTGCATAGGCTGAGTCACACATTGTCAGGCAAATTTGTTCTGCGCAGGTTTAGTCAGAGAGGAGCTGTTTACCATAAGGTGGGAAAGTTTAGGGAGGGAGCTGAGCAGAGCGGGTGAGTAAAATCGAGCCTGTCTTTGACTAGGCTGGTCTATCTTGGGCAGAAAGTCCTTGAAACAGGCCAGCAAAACAGGATATGTTACGGGTTCGGGAGTGCAGGCAGTGCAGCTGGGTGCAGTCAGACAGAGCCAGGTCAGACCGTCTCGGAGTTGCCGCTGGCGTGATCAGTCATGGCTGACTGAGTCTAACTGTGTGGTGAGCTGGGCGAGCATATTCTGTCCCAATATGATACTAAGCTTTTCGTTAGTTTGCTAAAATTCTAAAATTTAAATTTTCTGTAGCACCACCTTGTCCTCGTCCAGTTTTGGCTCTTCCTTTGCTTTGGTTCTCTTGCAACTTTCCTTTATGATCTCTGTCCCCCGAGCTCCGCCCCAGCCCCGGTGGCGCCAGTCCCCTCTCATCGGGTGCTGCCTGCCTGTGGCCTCCTCTTGACCCAGCTCGCAAGGCGTCACCTTGAGCTCCAGGCCCCAAAGCGGACACTGCCGGCCCCCAGAGGCCGCTGTGTGCAATGAGTGCTCCCTCCACTCCTGTCCCAGCTGGACGCTCCTGGCTGGAGTCCTAGGTCTCTCTGCGTCTGTCCCTCTGACAGAACCCAGGGCCTCTGCCACCCCCTTCTTCCCTGTCCCCTAAGGAGGACTCTAGGACTCACTCCTTTGTTCGCAACGTCAGTTGCTGGGAGTGGTGGCACAGGCCTATAATCCCAGCACTCAGGAGGCTGAGGCAGGAGGATTGCCACAAGTTCGAGGCCAGCCTGGGCCTCATAAGATGAGTGAGACCTAGCTGGGCGTGGGGTGAAACCCATAAGCCTAGCACTTCGGAGGCTGAGGCAGGAAGATATAAAGTTGAGCTTAGACCCTCCCTGTCTCTAAATAATTAAATACCAAAGCAGTTCAGTGCAGAGGCCCTGGGTTCAATGCCTGTTACCGAAAAATAAAACACACAAACAAGCTCGGCTCCTGCTCTTCCTGGCCCCTTCCTCTCTCTCCTCTCTTCCTCCAGGATGCCAAGGCCCTGAACTTCTGCTTCTATTGGGTTCCTTCCCTGGACCATCAGGTCCGCATGGCAGGGGCCATGGCTCCCTTTGCTGACTCTTGCATGCTGCTGGCCTAAGCTGGTTCAGGGTCCAGAGAAGACACTGAAGAAGTGTTTGATGATGAATGAGTGAGCGCCTGGGAGTTCTAAAACCTGATTTTAAGGACCAGCTACCTACTACTGGATTTAGCGCCACCATTGCCACCTAGTGGCGACTGGGGATAGCGTTCCTCGGAGCCATGCTCCACATCTGCAGGGTCTGTTGCTCTGCTCCTGGCAGAGAAGGGCATCAAACCCCAGCACTTCTGGAGGCTGAGGCAGGAGGATCACAAGTTTGACCTGACCTGGGCAACTTAGTGCATTAGAGATCCTGTCTCAAAATGAAGAATAAGAAAAGAGGATGTAGCCTCAGTGCAAAGGTTTTGGGTTCAATCCCCAGTACTGGGGGGGGCGTGTAGCTCTCATCGATCCCCAGTATCATTTAAAAAAATACAGAAAATAGATTTAAAAAGTTGTGGCAAAATGCACATAAAATTTATACCACCGTAATCATTTAAAAACCTCTTTTTTATTTTTATTTTTATTTATTTATTTATTTTTTGTGGGTACCGGGGGGTCGACCTCAGGACCTCGCACGCCAGCAGGCGCCCGTGCCGCTGAGCGATATCACTGGCCCCTTTTTCGTATGTGGGTTCTGGGAGTCGAACTCAGGCCCTCGTGCTTGCCGGGCAGGCGCTTAAGCCACTGAGCCATCTCACTGGCCCTATTTTTTTAACTTTTTATTTTTTTTGTTTTTAAAATTTAAATTTAATTAAATTTAAATTTCATTTTAATGTGAGGAGGTGAGAGGATGAGAAGGAAGGCGATCTTTCCCAGCTTTTCATACTATATTCATATTTATTTTTGTTTTTTTCTGAGACAGCTCACTCCCAGCTACACTGTGTAGCCCAGGCTGGCCTGGAATGTGGGACCGTTCTGCCTCAGCCTCTAGAGTGCTGGGATTTCAGGCGTGCCCTGTCACACCTGGCTCCTAGCTTTTAAAATTGGGAAAGTAATATCTTAACTTTGTGAATTTAGTTCCTAATGTAAGCCTCTCAAGGCTGCAAGCCTCTCTAGAAGATATTTGTGCCATATCACATTCATCTCGGAATTTACTACTATTATTGTTGTTTTCAGCAGTGCTGGGGATTGAACCCAGGGCCGCCACGCCAGGGTTACATCCCTGTATCAGCTGGGGTTCAGTAGAGGCAAAGATCTGATGTCATATATTAAGCATGTCACGTGTGAAATGTGATCTGTGAAGGGTGTCCGCGGCGGGCTAAGGGCGACCAGCTGCAGTCAGGTGTGGAAGGGTTGAAGGATGCAGTCGCAGGTCCAGGGCCTGGCGATCCCTGCAGAACCCCGAGCGCATGCGCATCAGGACGCCGCCCGGTCTGTGCTGGGAGCCGGGAGATGCATGTCCAAGGGGGCGGTGAAGACGGAGCTCCACCTTAGAAGCAGAAGGGAGACTTCCTCCTTCTTTCCCTTTTTATTCCCTAACCCTAACCCTAACCCTAACCCTAACTCAGTGTCAACTTCCGGACAGCACAAAGACAAATCTCATCTCTGGCCCCCGAGATGTGGCAGACGTGGGAGAGGCTGGAGACGTGGTTCCCGGGGTGCTGTGATGGAGCCCTGGCTTGTCACGAAGCGCTGGGTCATGTGTGGTGCTCACCGAAGCCAAGGACCTGCTGGGTCCCTGCAGCAGCTTCGCAGTGCAAAAGGCGCCGGGCACAGGATTCACGGCCAGGTTTGCAGGCTGGACCGGGGGTGATGTAAATCAGGCTCCATTCAGGCCTCCGTGTTCAGTTCGGCTGAAATCGCATCTAACGGAGGCCCATGCACCAGCATCCCTGATGCAAACAGCTGCAGGTGTGGGGGCGCTCACTGCGCAGCCCAAAGATGACTTCACAATGAAACCCAACTGTAGCAATGGAACTGTTGCCAGGACAACTGCGAGAGAAACCGGTTGCCCAGGTTACCGACTACCAGATGTCACTGTCACTGAGTATTGGCTTCGAATGAACCCCGGCAGCACAATGGAGAACGGCGCAGGAGCTGCAAAAGTGGGCTGAAGGAGGGGCTGTTCACTGCGCATCTCAGTGTCCCTCTTGTTTTGCTTTTGGCCCTGGTAGTTTCTGGAAGAGTCTATTTCATTACTGGACCATTGGGTTGCCACTTGAAATCTGAGGGTCCTCAAATGACTTTTTTATTTTTTATTCTTTTGGAGTCAGGGTCTCTCTATGTACTTCAGTCTGGCCTTGAAGTCACTGTGTAGCCCAGGCTGGCCTTGAACTCTTGGTGATTCTTCTGCCTCAGCCTCCCTGGCATTGGGATTACAGGTGTGCGCCACAACGCCTGGATAGCTCCATTTCTTGATTTATGATTTTAGACATCATCTGCTTGTTTCCGAGTGAATCAGATGAAAAATTAGGTTTCTTATACCTGGTCGAATAGTGGTCCCTTGCCACATTCATGTCCACTGGAGTCTTAGAAGGTGAACTGATTTGGAAATGAGGTCTTTGCAAATGTGATTAAGGGTCTAGAGATGGGACCATTCTGGATCTATGGGGGGCTTATTTCGAGGAGCCCTTGTGTGAAGAAGAGGGGACACAGTGGCCAGCGCAGAGAGAGAAGGCCAAGAGAGTGGAGGCAGAGATGCGCTTTGCAGCCCCCAACCAAATGCTGCTGGAAGCACCGGAAACTGGAGTGCAGAAGCCAGAGACCGGAAATGGGAGCACCGGAAACGGGAGCACCAGAAATGAGAGACCGGAAACGGAAAACAGACGTGAGGGATTCTTCTCTGATCCTCCAGGAGTAATCGCCCATCCACCTTGATTTTAGACTTCTAGGCCCCAGAACCGCGAGACGGGGAATTTCTTTTGTTCGAAGCCACCTGATCTGTGGTAGTTATGACAACCCTAGGAAATAATATAACCCCCACTGCTGCAGCTAACCCCTGTGTACATTATGATGTCTTCTAAACTTTTTTCTTCTCAAACTTACCAGTGAAGAGAATGCATTACCTTTATTTATTTAGAGATGGGCTCTATGTCGCCCAGGCTCGTCTCTAACTTGCGGGCTCAAGTGATCCTCCTGCCTCAGCCTCAGAGTAGCTAGGGTTACAGGTGTGTAGCACCAATCCCGTCTGCATTACGTTTATAGTGGGAAATAATACAATTTAGTAGGAAAGAAGGTGATGGGAAAATACAGAGCCCAAGGCAGACAGAGGCCCCCCAGGGTCTGGCTGAGTGCTGAGACCTGAGATCCACGTGGCTCAGCGATCAGGACTGAGGGCTGCAACCACCTGTGTCAGCACAGCTGCTGTTCAATCCAGAACATCCTTGCCCGGGAGGATCGAGCTGTAAACCATTACGTGCTTGGCTGTTTACTCTGGAAATTCCTGAAAATTTAAGCAAGCAAGGGTTTGGGATCGCGCACCTGGGCACAGCGCCCCCTGCTGGGCACAGTCTCCGCTCCCTGGAGCACCAGGTCCCTGGCCAAACCCAAGCTCCGGCTCCCGCGGACCCCAATCCTCATCCTTCACGCTAAGAGCTTTGTCCGATCCCGATCAGACCCCATATTGAAAACCCGCCTAGCACGTCTTCAGTTTGGACACCGAGACCCTGGGAAGGCGGTACCATAGTGCGCGCGCGCACCTGGGGGGAGGCGTGTGCTTGCGTGTGCTGGGGGCAGGCTCAGGCCGGGGAGGCTAAGGAGGTGTTGGTGCCAAGTTGTGATCTGAGCGTCCATGGTCCTGGCCCGGGAGCCCGAGAATCATGGGGAGAAGCGTGGGGACCCCGGGAGGCAGAACACAGCCAGGCCAAGTGCCAGGCGCAGTGCAGAGGCCTGAAGACGGTGGCTGCCAGGTCCCTGCACCGTCCAGTGTCCTGCTTCTTCTCTCTTAGAACCTGCACCAGCCAGGACACAGAATGCAGCAAAAGTGACATTGTCACTTTTAAGAGTGGCCTTTGAAGCAGGGTGTGGCGACCCAGTCCTCGAATCCCAGCACTCGGGAAGCTGAAGCAGGAGGATCACCACGAATTTGAGTCCAGTCTGGGCTACACAGTGAGTTCAAGGCCAGCCTGAACTACATGGTGAGACCCTGTTTCAAAAACAAAACAAAACAAAAAAAAGTAGGCCTTAGATTGGTACCTTCTGCCGTCCTCTTTCAGTTTCTTTCCTTCTTTGTTCTTTTTAATTTTTATTTAAAAATGTTTTTATTCTTTTTATTATTATTAGTGGTACAGTACTAGGGATTGAACCCAGGGCCTTTACTGAGCTACATCCCCAGATCTTTTTATTTTTATTTATTTATTTATTTATTAAATTATTTTTTGAGACAGAGTCTCGCTATGTAATTCAGGCTGATCTTGAGCTCACAATGTAGACCAGGCTGGCCTCAAACAGCGATCCTCCCTCTTCAGCCTCCCTAGTACTAGAATTATAGGCATGCACCACCATGCCCAGCTTACTATTATTATAATTATTCTTTTTAATTTTGAGAAAGTGTCTTACCAAATCACTAAATTGCCCAGGCTAGGTTTAAACTTGCAATCCTCATGCCTCAGCCTCCCAAAGTGCCAGGATTACAGGCATGTGTCACCATGCCCATCTGGAATAGCCTCTTTCTCTCTCTTTCTTCTTTCTTTTCTCTTCTTTCTTTCTTTCTTTTCTTTCTCTCTCTTCCTTCTTCCCTTCCTTCCTTCCTTCCTTCCATCCTTCCTTCCTTCCTTCCTTCCTTCCTTCCTTCCTTCCTTCCTTCCTCCCTTCCTGGTTTTTTGAAACAGATTCTCAGTATGTGGCCCAGGCTGGCCTCGAACTCACAGTCATCCTCCTGCCTCAGACTCCCAAGTGCAGAGATTACAAGCGTGAGGCACCATGCCTGGCTGGAACACTTTGTTTTCCAAGCCAGCTGCTGTGTGAGGAGTTTAATTTCAAGAGCAGCTCGCTAAGTCACCTGCGTGAGAAGGGAGAGGCGCGGGGACAGAGGGCCCAGCCACGCCCCCTTGAAACCCACTGCAGCTGCTGCCGACTGAGTGCTGTGGACTCAGTGACCCCACTTGGAACAGAAGAGCCGCTCAACCGCACCTTCGCTGAATCTCGAACCAGCAGAATGGTTGTTTTCAGCCGCTGTGTCACAGGGCGGCCACAGACAACCCAAACCCTAACACCTCCTGGTTATTTAGTGCACACCAAGTACAGTGCTAGCCCCTCCCTAATTCCTGAGATAGACGCTACTGTTGCATTCACTTCACACACGGGCTATAGAGTGTGAGGGAAAAGAAAGAAAGCTGTAAAGGTGCTGGGTGTGGTGGTGCACCACTGTTAATCCCAGCATTGTGGGAGGCTGAGGCAGGAGGATCACAAATTTAAGTACTGCCTGGGCAACTTAGTGAGACCCTGTCTCAATAACAATAATAATAAATAAAGGCTGAGGCTATAGCTGAGTGATAGAGCACCCCGGGTTCCGTCCCCAGTAACACACACACACACACACACACACACACACACACACACACACACGACCTAAGGAAATGCTAATAATTAGAAGAGGGAGGGGCTCCGCTAAGGGCCAGATGCTGGCGAGGACCCATGGCGCCGAGCCGCTGCCCGGCGGGCCGCATTGGTGGATCTGGTTCCCAGGTCCGGCGTGGACCGAGTCCTGGCTTCCTTCCCAGGCTAGAGCCGGGTTACCCCACCGCCCCACCCCAGGCAGGAATTCCCGGCGGAACCTGGGCCTGGGAGAAGGGGAGAGGCGGCAGGGGGACTCAGAGTCCAGGCGTAACCTGTGCAGAGACTGCTGGCAGAGCTGCCTCTGGATCCCAGCCGCCAGGAGAAACTGGCCTCTGAAGGAGGAATCCCGCGCGCTGGGATTGATGTGCAAATCTGCTCAGGGCGCACCCAGCTTCCCGGGCCTCTGGAGTTGGGGTTTTGGCCTTAACAGGGTTTCCTCGCTGGGGAGAAAAGGCCCCTTTCCACCGGCCTCCACCCTAGCAGGCGCTGCCCTCGGCGCCCCGGCCCGTTGAGTCTGTTTGTAACGCGTCCCGCGCCCAGCTTTGCTGCGGAGCTGGGGAATAGAAAGCCTGGTCTCTCTCCACGCTAGGCGTAAGCAGCTCACGCTGGGAGACAGGTGCAGTGCTAAAACGTCAACGTCGGGCTCTTCATGGCAACTACAGGGGATTTGCAGAGAACGTAGAGGGTTTTTTTTTTTTAAATAAATTTTCTTTTTTTTTTTTTTTACGTTTTCTTTTTTTGGAGACAAGGTCTCGCTATATAGTTCAAGCTGAGTTTGAACTCACTACGTACCCCCGGCTGGCCTTGAACTCGCGGCGATCCTCCTGCCTCAGCCTCCTGAGTGCTGAGATTATAAAATTGCGTCTGGCCTCTTCTAGCTTTTTGAAAAGCATTGTCGTCTGTGGTCACCCTCCTGTGAGATCTTCCGGTCCTACCTGACTATAACTTAGTACCACCTCTCCCCATCCTTCTGTCTCCCCTCCCCTGGCCTCTGGTAACCCGAATTCTACTCCCAATTTTTGTGTGTCCAACTTGGGAGTGAGCTCTCACAGGACTTGCCTATCTGTGCCGGGCTTATTTCGTTGTAATATAAAGACCACCAGTTCCATGTACTACCACTGGGGGAGAATTTCTTAGTTAGTCTGACAACAAACAAAACAGCAGCAGGAAAAAAAAAAATGAAAATTTGGCCATGATTTTTTTTTAATGTGGGTACTGGGAGTCGAACTCAGGACCTCGTGCTTGCCAGCAGGCTCTTGTGCCACTGAGTGATACCACTGGCCCTTTTTTTCCTTTATGTGGGTACTGGGAGTCGAACTCAAGACCTTGCACTTGCCAGGCAAGTGCTTATGCCGCTGAGCTATCTCACCCGTCCTTGGCCATGGTTTTTAATCTTGTTTGCATTTGAGATCAGGCCTTCTGCAGGGTCAAAACATTTGATGACAGATCTAGCACCTTAAGCTAGAACTTTGTTTGCTTTTGTCTTTTGATCATTTGCCAGGATATAGTTAGGTGTGTGACCTAGGTATTCCCTGTGTACCCCACCCTCCTCTGGCTTGTGAGAATTTTTTTTTTTTCTAGTACTGGGGATTAAACCTGGGGCCTTTGCACTGAGCTACATCCCCACTTCTTTGTTACTTTTTATTTTGAGGCAGGGTCTTGCTAAGTCACTGAGTTGCCCAGGCTGACTCTAACTTGAGATCCTCCTGCCTCAGCCTCCCCAAGTACTGACGTTTTAATTTTTTTTGAGACAAGGTCTCATCATGTAGCTCGGGCTAGTTTTGAACTTGTGGCGATCCTCCTGCCTCAGCCTCCCAAGTGCTGGGACTACAAGTGTGGGCCACCATGCCTGGCTATTCTTTTTAAATCAGAAATAATCTCAGGAAGAGAAGGTACGTTGTAAATTTTTTTTTGCTTTTTATTTTATTGGTACATTTTAGATATATATAATGATAACATTTACTGTAGGGAATTTGTATCTGTACATGATATATCTTGCTTGTTCTTTTTTGTGTGTGTGTGTACCGGGGGGTCGACCTCAGGACCTTGCGCGCCAGCAGGCGCCCGTGCCGCTGAGCGATATCACCGGCCCCTTTTTTCGTATGTGGGATCCGGAAGTCGAACTCGGGCCCTCGCGCTTGCCAGGCAGGCGCTTAAGCCGCTGAGCCATCTCACCGGCCCTCTTGCTTGTTCTTTTTTTCCCACTCCCTTCCCCTCCCTTCGACCTCTCTTCCCCTTCTTATTTACAAAAGTTTCATTTTCATTTTTTCCTTCTATTCTCTTTGTTTCTTTTCCCTTCCTTCCTTTCCCCCCTCCCCCCTCCCTGGTTCCCCTTCCCATTTGAACATTTTCTTCGTATTTCACAATATCTATTGTACAATTTGGTCCTTACTTACACTTTTGGTTTCTCACACCAGAGAAACAATGTGGTCTGATTTATTTCATTGAAGAGTTCAGTCTCAAGGTGCATCCATTTAGCTAGAAATGTCTCAAGTTTATCCTTCTTTATGGCAGAGTAGTACTCCACTGTATAAAAAACCCACATTACTGAAGTACTTGGAACCTAAGCTACTCAGGTTTACAAAAATGTTAGGGAAGGAATAAGGAGTGTGCTGACCTACGTATTCATGATGGATGTTTCTTTGCCAAATACCACGCCAACAACATCCCCTTGTATGCCTGAGTTTACTGCTTGTATCCTAGAGAAATTAAAACCGCTCATGGATGTGGATGAAGAAATTCAGAACCATGTTATGGAAGAAAATGGAATTGGTGAAGATGAGGAACAAACTCAGTGCATTAAACTCTTAAAAACCATATTAAAATGGCTGATGGCAGGTGCAGGAGTGTCCTTCTCTACAGCAGTCACAGAGCAATGTTGGCTTCTGCCTTTGTTTTTTAAGATTGCCCCAGTAGAAAACGACAACAGCTATGATGAACCGAAAAGAGAGGCAAAGCTATGTTTATCACTGCTGTCTCGGGAGTTGCTTTATCCTCATCAAGCGCCCTTAATACCTAAGGTGCTAAACAAAACAGCAAGAAGCAGTTCTTGGCATGCAAGATATACAATGCTGCCCTACCTCCAGTACACGGTATTTTATAATCTCAACAATGAAGATGCAGTTAGAGCCCTCAGGTGGCTGCTTGTAGGAATAACTAGTGGCTTCAGAAACGGCTGCGACAACCTTAAGTGGTCACTTACAGTGTAACTTTCTTACCACGGACAGTCCTATGAGGATTCATTTTGAGCAACTTTGCAAAACAAAACTACCTAAGAAGAGCAAGCGAGACCCTGGTTCCGCAGGAGATGCCATTCCTTCCGAGGAGGTGGTGACACGCCGTGCTGGGGTGCTGGGGCTTGGTGCATGTGTTCTTTCTGGGCCTTCCTCAGGATGTTCCCACCTGGATGCCCCAGCTCCTTATGAATCTCAGTGCACACCTGAATGATCCTCGGCCTATTGCGATGACTGTGAAAAAGACTTCGTCCAATTTCTGAAGGACGCTCCGTGACAACTGGGAGGAACACAGAGCAATTCACGGACAGCCAACTGCTCATCCTCACCGACATCGCCATGCTATTATGCATAGGAGGACGGCCAGTCCTCAGCTCACCCGAACTCCAGCTCCTCGGGTGCCATTTGTGGTGGCTCTCTGCGGGCTCCAAAACTGCCTCTTCTGAGCTCTCATGGATTTGGTGGTTTCTGTTTGGTCTCACTGGTCTGCGCGTCTCACAGGATGTCAGCTGCCATTTGATTCCTAACTTGTCCAGAAGTGTTTCCAGAATATCTACCTCCTTTTCTCTGAAGCATCTGACAAAGTCTCAGACTAGAGATACATTTCTCAGAATGATCACGGCATCCAAGACCAACGAGAGTCTAGGAATTCATTCAGAAGTAGTTTTCTTGGCATGGAGAATACCCACCAGTCATATAGGTCCTGGCCTTTCGTTTGTCTCAGAGTATTTTGCTTTCTTCCTGAATGGCTGTTGGGTTTAGATGGAAGGAGGGCAGTGGGCCGTGGATTTGATGCCTGGAGAGCCATGGAGAGAGGGGAGAGGAGGAGGCAAGTCTTGGATCTACCCAGCGACCTGATGGGCTGCTCGGCCGACTCACAGCGCGAAGTCTGTGCGCTCCCCACAGCCTGGAGTTTCTGGTGCTGAAGAACCGGGGGTTTGATGAATTAATTTTTGACTGTTGTGTGTGTACAATGTGTGATTTTTGAGAATAAACAGCAACAACGATAGACACCCTGACTGGTTGGTTTTTACCTGTGTTCTTTACCGTTTGACCCTCTTTGAAAATGTTATACTTCACCAAGATGAAAAGCTGCTGTATTTGTGGGCATCCTATAATTTTTTCTTTTTCTTTGTTTTATTATTTCTTTGTTTTATTTTATTCTATTTCTTTGTTTTACTTTGTTTTATTGTTTATTTCTTTTTAAAATTTTTGCCTGTAGAATCATTGAGAAACGAATAAGGCTTGGTATTTAATTGACTTGTTTAATATGTGTTACATAGATGTAAAAGATTGTATAAACTGTAGAGGTAGCATGGGCAAGACTTTGTATAGATTCAGCCTTTTACACAACACCACTGTGTAGTGGATTTGTAAAGATTCATATGTAGCTCTTTATTGTAGTGATTTAGGGCTTTATACCCATTGAATGACATTTTTTGTGTTTTTAAATTATTTTCTTTATCATATCATATCATATTATAAAAGCTAAACTGTGGGATTTTTTCATTTATCGTTGGAATGTCTGAATTTTTATGTAAATATTTGTGTGTGTCTCTAAATGCTAACACGTTTGGCTAGAGTGGAAGGTTATCTGCTAGGTTGAAATAATTTACAAGTTGGCAAATATCATCTTCAGGAAAACCCTGTACGGTCTTCCTTCAGGGAACGCTAGTGTGTCTTTTAGCATCGACCTGCCGAATGACTCCATGTTATATAGAGTAGTGCCCAACTGGTTATTTCTTTTTTTTTTTTTTTTTGTGGGTACCGGGGGGTCGACCTCAGGACCTCGCATGCCAGCAGGCGCCCGTGCCGCTGAGCGATATCACCGGCCCCTTTTTCGTATGTGGGTTCCGGGAGTTGAACTCGGGCCCTGGCGCTTGCCGGGCAGGCGCTTAAGCCGCTGAGCCATCTCACCGGCCCCCAACTGGTTATTTCAATTGTGTAACTAGTTTAAAACCCAACAAATGGATTATGATTTTTTGTGGTTTTTTAAATTTTATTGGTACATTATATATATGTATGTATATATAATGATAACATTCATCATAGGGAATTTGTACCTGTTCATGATATATCTTGCTTCTTTTTTTACCCAATCCCCTCCCCTGCCTTCAACCTTTCTTCCCCTCCTTATTTACAAAAGCTTTCTTTTCATTTTTTCCTTCTAGTCTTTTTTTTTTCTTGTCCCTTCTTTCTTTTCCATCTCCCCCCTCACTTGTTCCCCTTCTCATTTGAACATTTTCTTCCCATTTCCCAATATCTTTATACATTTTGGTCCTTATTTACACTTTGAGTTTCTCACACCAGAGAAAGAATGCAATATTTATACATGGGTGTTTGATTTATCTCACTTAAGAGTATGGTCTCAAGGTGCACCTATTTAGCTAGAAATGTCTCAAGCTTATCCTTCTTTATGGCAGAGTAGTACTCCATTGTAAAAAACCCCCCACATCTTCTTTATCCATTCATCAGTTGATGGGCATTTGAGTTGTATTCAAGATTTAGCTATTACAAACTGTGCTGCTATAAACATGGGTGTGCATATATCGCTGTGGTTTGATGCTTTTAATCCTTTCAGGAAGATACCAAGAAGGGGAATAGCTGGGTTGAATGGAACCTTTAGTTTTAGTGGCTTTGTTTTTTTTGGCTTTTTGAAATCTCACTGTTTTAATTTGCATCCCTCTAATAACTAGTGATGTTGAACAGTTTACAAAGTTTTTTTTCCCACACTGTGGGTTGTCTCTTCACTCTGTTGGTGATTTCTTTTGCTGTGCAAAAGCTTTTCAATAAGATGAGATCCCAGTTGTTGATTCTTTGTGATATTTCCCGTGCAATCAGGGTTTTGTTCATAAAGTCTTTGCCTACATCAATGTCTTCAAGAGTTCTACCTATTCCATCTTCCAGCAGATTTAGTGTTCCTGTTTTAATATTTAGATCTTTGATTCATTTTGATTTTAGTTTAGTGAATGGTGAAAAATATGGGTCTAGTTTTAATCCTTGGCATGTAGAAAGCCAGTTTTCCCAGCACCACTTATTAAAGGGGCTGTCTTTCTTCCAGTGAAGGTGTTTGGCACCTTTGTCACAGATAAGGTGGCTGAGTTGTTTGGAGTTGTTTCTGCATCTTCTAATCTGTTCCTTTGATCCTTGGGTCTTTTTTTTTATGACAGTACCATGTTTTTGTTTGGTTGTTTTATTTTTTGAGAGAGGCTTTCGCTATGCAGTTCAGGCTGGTCTTGAATTCACTATGTAGCCCAGGCTGGGTGATTGAACTCATGGTGATTCTCCTGCCTTAGCATCCCGAGTGGTGGGATTACAGGCATGTACCACCATGCCCGGCACTATGCTGTTTTTTTTTTTTTTTGTGGGTACCGGGGGGACGACCTCAGGACCTCGCACGCCAGCAGGCGCCCGTGTCACTGAGCGATATCACCGGCCCCTTTTTCGTATGTGGGATCCGGGAGTCGAACTCGGGCCCTCGCACTTGCCGGGCAGGCGCTTAAGCCACTGAGCCATCTCACCGGCCCAATGCTGTTTTTATATAGTGTATTTTATGTAGTATAATTTCAAGTCAGGGATTGTGTTACACCCTGCTTTGCCTTTGTTGCTCAGAATTGCTTTTGCTATTTTAGGTCTCTTCTGGTTCCAAATGAATTTTAGGATTATTTACTCTAATTCTCTGAGATATGCTATTGGTATTTGATCGGGATTACATTAAATCTGAATAACAATTTTGGAAGTATGGCCATTTTCACTATATTGATTCTTCCTACCCAAGAGCAGGGACATCTTTCCATTTTCTGATAACCTCTTTGATCTCCTTTTTCAGAGTACTATAGTTTTCAATGTAAAGGTCTTATACTTCCTTCATTAGATTGATTCCTAGGTATTCCATTTTTTGTATGCTATTATGAAAGGTATTGTTTCCCTAATTCACTCTCAGTGAGTTTGTTATTTGTGTACAGGAATGCTACTGTTTTTTGAGTATTGACTTTGTATCCAGCTATGCTACCAAATTTGATGATTAAATCTAGAAGTCTTTTGGTGGAGTTTTTGGGGTCTTCTATGTAGAGTATCATGTCATCTGCAAATAATGATAATTTAACTTCTTCTTTTCCTATAGTTATTCCTTTTATTTCTCTCTCTTATCTAATTGCTCTGGCTAAAGTTACCAGAACTATGTTGAATAAGAGTGAAAACAGTGGACATTCTTATTTTGTTCCTGATTTTAGAGTGAAAGCTTTCAGTTTTTGTCCATTTAGTATGATGTTGGCTGTTGGTTTGTCATAGATGGCTCTTATCAGATTGAGATAAAGACCATCTATTCCAATTTCCTATAGGGTTTTTTTTTTTAAATCACAAATAGGTTTTGGACTTTGTCACATGCTTTTTCTGCATCTATTGAGATGATCATATGGTTTTTGTCTTTGGCTCTGCTAATATGGTATATTATATTTATTGATTTGCATATGTTGAAATCCTGCATCCTTAGAATGAATCCCACTTAGTCATGATGTATAATCTTCTTGATGATTTGCTGCATTCTGTTTGCCAGTATCTTACTGAGGATTTTTGCATCTATGTTCATTAGGAAGATTGGCCTATAGTTCTCCTTTTTGGTTGGATTCTTCTCTGGCTTTGGTATCAGGGTAACGCTTGCTTCCAGGGATGAGTTTGGGAGTATTGCTTCCCTTTTAATTTCATTAAAGAGTTTGAGAAGTAGCAGCATTAGTTCTTCTCTAAATTTCTTATAGAATTCAGCAGTGAATCTGTCAGGGCCTGGGTTTCTGTTTGTTGGAAAGTTTCTAATTATATCTTCAATTTCATTGACTAATATTGATTTAGAATTTTTATGTCTTCTTGATTCAGCTTTGGTAATTCATATGTATGTAGGAATCTGTCCATTTCTTCTGTGTTTTCCATCTTATTAGAATACAGGTTCTTGAAGTAGGTATTGATGATCTTCTGGATTTCTGCAGGATCTGTTGTGATTTCACCCTTTTCAATCCTAATTGCATGGATTTGAGACTTTTCTTTTATAAGTTTGCCTAAGTGTTTGCCAAATTTATTTAATCTTTCAAAGAACTAGCTCTTTGATTCATTGATTCTTTGTATTGTTTTCTTAGTCTCCATTGCATAAATTTCTGCTCTGATCTTTATAATTTCCTCCATTGTATGAGCTTTGGGTTTGACTTACTCTTTCTCTAGAAGTTTGAGGTTCAACATTAGGTTGTTTATTTGAGCTCACTCTGTTTTTCTGATATGGGAATTCACCAGTATAAATTTTACCTTATAGGATGCTTTCATTGCGTCCCTTAAGTTCCAGTATGTTGTGTTGTTATTATCATTTAATTGTAGAAACTGTCTAATTTCTTCTTTAATTTCACCTGTGACTCATTGGTTGTTCAGGAGGGTGTTATTTAATTTCCGTGTTTTTATGAAGTTCTTGTGGTTTCTTTTGCCATTGATTTCCAATTTCGTTGCACTGTGGTCTGATAATATGCATGGGATAATTTCAGTACCTTTGCATTTACTTAAGCATGTTCTATGAGCTAGTATGTGGTCTATTTTGGAGAACGTCCTGTGTGCAGCTGAGAAGAATGTGTATTCTGATGTTGTGTGGTGGAAAACTCTGTAGACATGTACTAAGTCCATTTGTTCAAAAGTTTGGTTCAGTTCTTGTATTTCTTTGTTGTTTTTTTTTGTCTAGTTGATCTGTCTATTTGTGACAGTGGCATATTGAGGTCCCCCATTACATTACATTACAATTGTATTAATGCTTATTTGGTTATTCATGTCCATTAATATTTGTTTTATATAGTTGGGTGCATTGGTATTTGATGCGTCTATATTTATGATTGTTATCTCTTCTTCTTGGATTGTTCCCTTTACAAGGATGTAGTGACCTTTGTCTCTCTTAAGCAGTCTTGGCTTGAAGTCCACTTTGACTGTAAATAGAATAGCTATCCCTGTTTTTTTTTCTGGGTTTCTGTCCCATGGAATATTGTTTTTCATCCTTTGCCTTTCAGTCTATGAATTTCTTTTTGAATTACATGTGTTTCCTGTATGCAGCATATTGTTGGATCCTGCTTCTTTTTTTTGAGACAGGGTCTTCCTGTGAAGTTCAGGCTGGCTTTGAGCTCACTATGCAGCACAGGCTGGCCATGAATTCACAGTGATCCTCCTGTCTAAGCCTCCCAAGTGCTGGGATTACAGGCATATGCCACCATGCCTGGCTGGATCTTGCTTCTTGATCCATTCTTCCAGTCTGATTTTTTTTTTTTTTGATTGGTGAATTGAGACCATTAACATTGATGGTTATGACTGATATGTATTGACTTATCCTTGTCACGTTATTTTCCTGTTGTTGGTTCCCTTTTTTTCCCTCTGTTTAATTGCTTGCTTTGCCTGGTGGATTCACTCTGTTGTGGTTCATGGAGTTGTAGTGCTCGTTATCTCTTTTTGGAGTGTCCTTCAGAACATTTTCAAATGCTGGTTTGGTGGTCCTGAATTTCTTCAGATGTTCTTTGTCAAGGAAATATCTTTTTTTTTTTTGGTACCAGGACTTGAACTCAGGACCTTGTGCTTGCCAGGCAGGCACTTGTGCCGCTGAGCTATATCCCCGGCCTCAAGGAAGTATCTTATTTCTCCATAAAGTTTTAAACATAGTTTTGTGGGTTACATCAATTTGGGTTGGAGGTTGTTTTTTTTAGGGCTTAAACTACTTCACTCTAAGCTCTCCTTGACTAGAGGGTTTGTGTTGAGAAGTCTGCTCTGATTCTGATGGGCTTTCCTTTATAGGTGATTTGTTTCTTTTCTCTAACAGCTTTTAATATTCTGTTCTTCTGTTAAATTTCTGGAATCTTTTTTTTTTTTTTTTAAAGAGAAGAAAAAAAACAAAACAAATCAAAAGAAGAACAAATTTTCAAAACAACATAATAGGGGGGTAACAATGGTTAATACATTACGTATTACTATCTTTAAGTTAGTTATTCAGGACACCAGACATTAGCATTCAATTGTCCAAACATTATTGGCACAAACCTTACTCTTCAATGAACTAAGTAAAAATGGTAGTGTATCTATCTTAACCATCTTATATATATATATATACAATTTTTTTCCCTTTCCCTTCTTTCTTTTCCCTATTCCAGTCTCTCTTTCCTTTTGACCAGTTTCTTTTTGATTCACCATATCTATTGTACATTTTGGATCTTATTTACTCTTCCAGTTTCTCATACTAGAGAGATAATACGATGCTTACACATGTGCTTCTGGTTTATTTCACTTATGAGTATTTTCTCGAGTTGCATCCATTTACCTATAAAAGTCTCCAGTTTATCCTTCTTTATGGCTGAATAGTACTCCATTGTATAAAAATACCACATCTTTCTTATCCATTCCTCAGTTGATGGGCATTTGGGTTGTTTCCAAGATCTGGCTATTACAAATTGTGCTGCTATAAACATGGGTGCACATATATCGCTGTGGTACGATGTTTTTAATTCTTCTGGGAAGATGCCCAGAAGGGGAATAGCTGGGTCAAATGGGACCTCCAACCCTAGTTTTCTGAGGAATCTCCACACTGACTTCCACAGTGGCTGTACCAGTCGACACTCCCACCAACAGTGAAGAAGGGTTCCTTTTTCCCCACAGCCCCTCCAGCATTTGTTATTAGTTGATTTCTTAATAGTAGCCATTCTTTCTGGGGTGAGATGGTATCTCAGTGTTGTTTTAATTTGCATCTCTCGAATGACTAGTGATGTTGCACATTTTTTTGTATATTTATTTGCCATTAGTATTTCTTCATCTGAGAAATGTGTATTCATCTCAGATGCCCATTTTTGGAGTGGGTCTTTAAATTTGGGAGGTCTGATTTTTTTGAGTTCTTTATATGTTCTCGATAGTAATCCTTTGTCTGAGGAACAGCTGGCAAACATTTTTTCCCACATTGTGGGTTGTCTCTTCACTCTGTTGGTGGTTTCTCTTGCTGTGCAAAAGCTTTGTAATAAGATGAGATCCCAGTTATTGATTCTTTGGGATAGTTCCCGTGCGGTTGAGTTTTTATTCATAAAGTCTTTGCCTACACCAATGTCTTCAAGGGTTTTACCTATCCTACCTTCCAGCAGATTTAATGTTTCTGTTTTAATATTTAGATCTCTGATCCATTTTGAATTTAGTTTAGTGCATGGTGAAAGATATGGATCTCGTTTTAATCTTCGGCATGTGTAGAGCCAGTTTTTCCAGCACCATTTATTAAAGAGGCTATCTTTCTTCCAGCGAATGTGTTTGGCACCTTTGTCAAAGATAAGGTGGCTTAGTATGTCTGGGGTTGTTTCAGCATCTTCTAATCTGTTCCATTGATCTTCAGGTCTGTTTTTTTGCCAGTACCACACTGTTTTTATCACAGTAGCTTTATAGTATAATTTCAAGTCGGGGATTGTGATGCCCCCTGCCTTGCCTTTGTTGCCCAGAAATGCCTTTGCTAGTCTAGGTCTCTTCTGATTCCAAATGAATTTTAGGATTGTTTTCTCTAATTCTGTGAGATATGCTGTTGGAATTTTGATTGGAATTGCATTAAATCTGTATAACAATTTTGGAAGTATGGCCATTTTCACTATATTGGTTCTTCCTATCCAGGAGCAAGGGATATCTTTCCATTTTCTGATATCCTCTTCAATCTCCTTTTTCATAGTACTGTAGTTTTCAGTATAGAGGTCTTTTACATCCTTCGTGAGGTTGATTCCTAGGTATTTCATTTTTTTGGATGTTATTGTGAAAGGTATTGTTTCCCTAATTTCTCTTTCAGTAAGTTTGTTATTTGTGTACAGGAAGGCTATTGACTTTTGAGTATTGACTTTGTATCCAGCTACACTACTGAATTTGCTTATTAAATCTAGCAGTTTTTTAGTGGAGTTTTTGGGATCTTCTGTGTAGAGTATCATGTCATCTGCAAATAATGATAATTTAACTTCTTCCTTTCCAATCATTATTCCTTTTATTTCTTTCTCTTGTCTAATCGCTCTGGCTAAAGTTTCCAGAACTATGTTGAATAAGAGTGGGGACAGTGGACATCCTTGTCTTGTTCCTGATTTTAGAGGGAAGGCTTTCAGTTTTTGGCCATTTAGTATAATATTGGCTGTTGGTTTGTCATAGATAGCTTTTACCAGATTGAGATAAAGACCCTCTATTCCAATTTTCTGTAGGGTTTTTATCATGAAAAGGTGCTGGACTTTGTCAAAAGCTTTTTCTGCATCTATTGAGGTGATCATGTGATTTTTGTCTTTGGTTCTGTTAATATGCTGTATTACATTTATTGATTTACGTATGTTGAACCATCCCTGCATCCCAGGGATGAATCCAACTTGGTCATGGTGTATAATCTTCTTGATGATTTGTTGGATTCTGTTTGCCAGTATCTTATTAAGGATTTTTGCATCTATGTTCATTAGGGAGATTGGCCTGTAGTTCTCTTTCTTAGTTGGGTCCTTCTCTGGTTTTGGTATCAGGGTAATGCTTGCTTCCAGGAATGAATTTGGGAGTATTGCTTCCCTTTCAATTTCATTGAAAAGTTTGAGAAGTAGGGGCGTTAGGTCTTCTCTAAATTTCTTGTAGAATTCGGCAGTGAATCCATCAGGGCCTGGACTTTTCTTTGTTGGGAGGTTTTTAATTACATCTTCAATTTCATTGGTTGATATTGGTTTATTTAGGATTTTTAAATCTTCTTGATTTAGCTTTGGTAATTCATACGAATCTAGGAATCTGTCCATTTCTTCTGCATTTTCCATCTTAGTAGAATATAAATTTTCAAAATAGGTATAGATGATCTTCTGGATTTCTGCAGGGTCCGTCGTGATATCACCCTTTTCATTTTCAATTGCATGGATTTGAGTCTTTTCTTTTCTTTTTTTAATAAGGTTGGATAAGGGTTTGTCAATCTTATTTATTCTTTCAAAGAACCAACTTTTTGCTTCATTGATTCTTTGTATTGTTTTTTTATTCTCCAATACGTTAATTTCTGCTCTGATCTTTATAATTTCCTCCCTTGTACGGGCTTTTGGCTTAACCTGCTCTTCTTTTTCTAGAAGCTCGAGGTTCACCCTTAAGTTGTTTATTTGCGCTTGCTCTATTTTCCTGATATAAGTATTTAATGCTATAAATTTCCCTCTTAGGACTGCTTTCATTGTATCCCATAAGTTCCGGTATGTTGTACTGTCATTATCATTCAGTTGTAGAAAGTGACTAATTTCTTCTTTAATTTCATCTGTGACCCATTGGTTGTTCAGGAGGATGCTGTTTAATTTCCATGTGTTTAGGGAGTTTTTGTGGGATCTTTTGCCATTGATTTCCAATTTCATTGCACTATGGTCTGATAATATGCATGGGATAATTTCAATTCCTTTGCATTTACTTAAGCAGGTTTTATGAACTAGTATGTGGTCTATTTTGGAGAACGTCCCATGTGCAGCTGAGAAAAATGTGTATTCTGATGTTGTGGGATGGAACACTCTGTAGACATCTACTAAGTCCATTTGTTGAAAAGTTTGGTTCAGTTCTACTATTTCATTATTGATTTTCTGTCCAGTTGATCTATCTTTTTGTGACAGTGGAGTATTGAGATCTCCCAATATAATTGTGTTAGTGCTTATTTGATTTTTCATGTCCTTTAGTACTTGTTTTATATAGCTGGGTGCATTGGTATTTGACGCATATATATATTTATGATCGTTATCTCTTCCTCTTGGATTGTTCCCTTTACAAGGATGTAATGACCGTCTTTATCTCTCTGAATCCTTCTTGGCTTGAAGTTCACTTTGTCTGCAAAAAGAATAGCTACCCCTGCTTTTTTCTGGGTTCCTGTGGCATGGAGTATTGTTTTCCATCCTTTGACTTTCAGTCTATGAATTTCTTTCTGAATTAAATGTGTTTCTTGTATACAGCATATTGTTGGATCTTGCTTCTTGATCCATTTCGCCAGTCTGTGCCTTTTGATTGGTGAATTGAGACCGTTAACATTGATGGTTAAAACTGATATGTATTGACTTGTCATGATATTTTCCTGTTGTTGGTTCCCACTCTTTGTTTTTCTGCTTTCCGGCTATTTAATTATTTGCCCTGTCTGGTGGATTCCTTCTGTTGGGGTTCCTATCTCTTTCTAGAATGTCCTTCAGAACGTTTTGGAGTGCTGGTTTGGTGGTCATAAATTTTCTCAGATGTTCTTTGTCATGAAAGTATTTTATTTTTCCATCAATTTTGAAAGATAGTTTTGCAGGGTACATCAATCTGGGCTGAAAATTATTTTCCTTTAGAGCTTGCAATACATCATTCCAAGCTCTTCTTGAATTGAGGGTTTGTGCTGAAAAGTCAGCTGTGATTCTGATGGGTTTTCCTTCATAAGTGATTTGTCTCTTCTCCCTAACAGCTTTTAAGATTCTGCCCTTCTGTTGAATTTCTGGGATCTTGATTATAATATGTCTGGCTGAAGTTTTTTTTTGATCATGTCTAGTTGGTGTTCTAAAAGCTTCACTTATAGGGGTGTCAAATTCCTTTTCTCTTCCAGGAAAGTTCTCCCTGATTATGTCTTTGAACAAGGTTTTAATGTCGTTGATGCTATCTCCTGCTTTTTCATTTATTCCAATTATTCTTAAGTTGTTTATCTTTGAGTCATCTAGCAGCTGCTGAATTGATTTTTCATGGTCCCTTGCTATTTTTAAGAATTTTTCCATTTCATGATCACTAATTGCAAGCCTGTCTTCTATATCTGAGATCCTGTCCTCGCATTGGCTTATTCTGCTACAAATACTTTCAATGGAATTTTTTATCTCTTGGATATCTGCTTGAATCTGCCTTATGGATTCCATTTCTTTCCTATGCTGAGCATTCATGGTTTCTATAGTTTTCTTAAGTTCATCTATTTTTTTGTCTGTATCAGCTATAGTGTCCTTAAGCATGGTCTTCGTTGTAGACATTATCTCTGCAGTTATCTGTGAGATTATTTCTGTTTTAATTTTTTCCAGAACCTCATTCAGTTGCTTTGTTGTTACCACTTCAGATAGGCCAGGTGGGTGGCTTTCGGATTGTCCCACCTCGTTGCTCCCTAGGTTTGCCTTTGGTGAATTGGATGTGTGGGGTTGCATCTTGTTTAAGTGTCGTCTCATTTTTTCTTTCTTTAATTCCTGGGGTGATGTTTGCAAATTACCTATAGTAGGTTACTTTATTGCTAGTGTTTAAGATCTTTAGAAGATGACTACTTCTCTGCAGTATCTTCCAAGTGGAGCTTGCTTTTAGGTTTTGAGCTTTCTGCCAGATCCTACCTCTTCAATTCGTTGGGTATGCGAAGTTGCTACCTGTTTGGCCCAGTCCTTGATTCTTTGGTACTGTGCCACTGTATTTTCTGTGTCCCTTAGTCAATCTCAATCATGAAATATCAGGAAGGAAAGATGTTTAGAACAATTATTTCACATTTGGCTATAATGTTAACTAAAGCATCAAACAGAGCCTAGAAAATGACAGACTGAGCTAACCAGTTATTTACCACTTTTAGCTGTATAGAGTTGCGGTTATATAACAAAATCTAAAACACACCAGAAAAATTATATGCAGTATACAAGTCCTGTGTATGTCAATTTTTCCCCTGAGGAGTTTAAATTTAAAATGAGTTAAGGAGGAAATAGAGTATTGGGAGAAGAGGAAGGAATTAGATGTAAGGTTAGAGGACCAAGAGGGATCCCACTAAAATTGGGACACTAGTGCAGAGGACAGGTGGTAGAAAGAGAAGGAAGGGATAAAAGGAAGAACAGATCACAACCACAATCAGAAAGAAGTTAGAGGCGCTGTTTACACTCATATAAAAAACCAGAGAGAATAATGAAGGAAAGAGCAAATACACATACAGAAACAAAAACGAAGATAAAAACAATAAAACAGACAGATCAAAAATAAAACCCCACCAAAAAACCAAACAAAACAAAACAAAAACAAAAAAACCCTTCGCCAGAACAAAAAACGAATCAGTGAGAAAAAAAAAATAATAATAAAAAATAAAAATAAAAATAAAAATAAAAATAAAAAAAAATAAAAAGAATCAGTTCCAGGTGTTGACTCTGTTGTAGGCAGGTACCTTGTGGTGACAGAGTCCTGTTCTGTGCAGGTCCGTCCCAGTAAGCCAGGAGCGCCCTCTGGCGGGCGGTGAGCAGATGCGCGTACTTTCAGGCAGAGACCAGTCTAGCTCGCCTCCGCTCTCAGCGCCCTTTCACGATCCCTGGGCCTGAGAGGCTCAGCGCGCTGTCTGGAGCGCAGGTTCCCTGCACTGGTTCCCGCCGCTCTGGTTTTTCGCCACGCCCCCCACAATGGCGCCGGGCCAGTCGCTCTCTGGCGCGGGACAGGTGTGGCTGAGAGTCCAGTCTCGTTCGCCTGCTGACCTCAGCACACTTTCGTGGGCTTGAGAGGCCCCGTGCTGCCCTGTCCGGAGCACAAGTTCCCAGAGCAGTTTTCGAGCCGCTCTGAGTTTCGCCACACCCCCCACAATGGCGCCCGGCCGGTCGCTCTCTGGCGCGGGGCAGCTGTGGCTGAGAGACACTCACCGCCGGTCTGCGCCGTTCTCCGCCACTCCCCTGCCCCGCCGCTGTCTCAGGATCCTCCGTGGGGGCTCCCTGGGCACCAGCTGCCACCGTGTGTCCGTAGATTTGAGCTTCCGCGGCGCTGCAACTCCCGGGATAGTAGAAGGTGCACGCGCGCGGTCTGGTCCTTCTTTCCTTCTTCTTTGTTGGAAGTCACCCGTCACTGGTGCCGGGGGTCCCAGATTGCGCTTCAGAACTTCTCTGGGTTTCGGGGAGGCATCTCCCTCCCTCCTGCGCTTTCCGGGTCGCTATATTCCCGTGTTCCAATGGTAACTTTTAGAGAGAGTTTCACTGCCTGCTTCTTACTCATCCGCCATCTTGAGGTCCCCCCCCTTGCTATTTTTAAGAAAACTTTCTTTTCATGATTGCTAACTTCAATCTTGTCTTCTAGATCTGATATTCTGTCCTCACACTGGATCATTTTGCTATGTATACTTTCAATGGAAATTTTATTCTCCTGGATATCTGTTTGAATGTTTCAGGGATTCCATATCTTTCCTATGTTGGACATTCATGATTTCCATCATTCTCTAAGCTCCTCTATATTTAAAAATCTGTATCCACCCTGGAGTCACTAACCTTGTCTTTCATTATGGTCACCATCTCTGTAGTTATCTGAGAAATTATTTCTGATTCAACTTTTTTAAAGCCTGACTCATCTGCTTTGTTATTTCCATTGTTACCACTTCAGAGAGTCCAGGTAGGTAGCTTTTGAATTGTTCCATGTCATTCCATGAGCAAGAAGTCTGGGGTTGCATCTTAAGTGTCTTCTCATTTTCTATTTGAATATTTTTCTTCTTTTCTTTTTTTTAGTTTAATTCCTGGATTAATGCTTGTAAGTTGCCTATGGCAAGTAGCTTTATCGCTAGTATTTAGAACCCTTAGGAAATGACTACTTCTCAGAGACGTCTTCCTGGTGTAGCTGGCTTTTGGGTTTTGAGTCTGTCCTGAGATTCTGCCTCTTCAGCTGAGTGTGGATGAGAAGTTACTGCCTATTTGCCCTAGCCCCTGGTCTTTGGCACTGGTGTACAGTATTGTTTATGGCCTTTAGGCAATCTCAGTCTTGGCATACCAGGAAAAACAAGTGGCAAAACAAGTCACCTTGGTTACAGTAGTACAATCGGCAATGAGAATAGCATCAAACACAGCCTAGAAAATGACAAACTGTGGTAACTATTAATTTGCCATCTTTAACTCTATGAACTAAAATCTATAACTAACCAGAAACTGCATACCATAAATACGCCCTCAGTATGATGATTTTATCTTCAGGGGAGAAAATTTAAAAGGGGTTGGGGGAAAAATAGAGAAATAGAAGAAGAGGAAGAGATTAGGTGCAAGTTGGGTACAAAGGAGGATCATGCAAACTTTGTCAAACTGGTGAAGAAGATGGTAGGGAAAGAGAGAAGGAAGAAATAAAAACAAGAACAGAACAGAACAACAACAAGAAAGAACTAGGTACAATGTTCACACTCTTAAAAACAAGAACAAAGAACCAAGAAAAAACAAAACAAAACAATGCCCATTAACCAAGGAATGGATAAAAATGATGTGGTATTTCTACACAATGGAGTACTACTCAGCCATAAAGAAAGATAAACTGGAAACTTTTATAGGTAAATGGATGCAACTCGAGAAAATACTCACAAGCGAAATAAACCGGATGCACATTTGTAAACATCGTATTGTCTCCCTAGTATGAAAATGCAATTTCACTGTGACTATTCCACTCCTTAGTCTTCTATTTTTACCTAGCTTTTACATGGCTTAATCTTATACTGAGTAATATTTTTCTTCAAAAGGTATTTGTACATTCTGTAATGCTTGAGTTTGTTAAACACATAAAAATGTTTACTTGTTGTCTTTTAAAAAAATTAAAATAAATAAATAAATTAATTAAAAAAAGAAAGAGAGGGAGGGAGGGAGTGGGAAGAAAACAAAGATTACAAATTTTTATGTTGTTGAATTTAAAAATTGAGAAAATTAATCAAAGAATCTAGAATCAAGTAAATTCTGTGATGCCTGTGGGAAAAAAAACAAAAAACAAAAAACAAAAAACAAAACAAAAACAAAAACAAAAACCAGAAAAGAAAAAAAGAAGAAGAAGAAGAAGAAGAAGAAGAAGAAGAAGAAGAAGAAGAAGAAGAAAAAAGTCCAATTCAGGGTTCGTCTCTGCTGTCACTGACAGGCACAGTGGGCAGACAGAGCCTAGATCCATGCTGATTAATCCCAGCAAGCCAGCTGTAAGTTTACTGGCAGGGTAGTGGATAATCCCAGCAAGCCTGCACCTTTAGTGCTACTGAAATTCAGGCTGATTTCTGGCTTTGCGTCTGGAACCCATTTTGTTCAGCCTGCAATACTGTGTGTGCCTCCTGCTGGCTTGAACTTGGCTCCCTGCCATCTTGAACTCCATTCCTTGATCTCCTGCCAACTGGAACTTGGTTCTGCCTCACCCTCACACTGGAAGCCACTAGATGGATCCAGCATTTACTCTGAGTTCTGAGCTCAGTTGGCCCCTCTCCGAGAGGGCAACCAGCCAATTGCCCTCTCCTGGGGGCCGTCTGAACCCAAATAATCAGCCACTGCAGTCCACTGCGTCCCCTGCTCCATTCCATTGGTGCGTTTCTCCATGGAGGCCCCTGGGGTCGTCAGTAGTCACTGTGTGTCTGCAGGTTCGAGCCACCCCTTCCACATAGTGAGTCAGGGCTCAGGGAGAAAGCACTGCGTGCCACCACCTCCTTCTTCATTGAGGTCTCTCTCTTCACTCGCCCTGTGGGTTTCAATTCTCACTTCAGATCCTTGCTGGGTCCTGGGTTCCCAGCTCCTGCCTTCTCTTCCTCATGTTGCTATATTCCAGCATCTGGATACCAAATCTTGGAGAGGCTCTTTCTCTGCTGCTCACCGCTCTGCCATCTTCCCAGACCTGGTGCTATCTTGTAAATTTGTTACTATCATCTAACATATACCAGTGCTCCAGTAGTTTTAGAGTTAACAGGACAGAGATGAGGAAAAGAGGAGAATATTGATTTAATAATCATTTACATAATTCATTTTATGAACTGACATAAATTATGCATTGTTAACCTTTAAATTAATTTAGATTTAATGAGATGGCTCCATTATGTTTAAAGACAGAGGGTAATTATTTTCTTATGTTCTTTATTATTTTCTAAGCTTCAAAGCTCAAGTGCATTGCCTTATTATCAGATTTCCTTTTGGCTTTTCTCTGGGCTGCGTTTGCAGAAGTCTGATCTTGCTGAAGAATGCTATTTCTAAATTGCTTGATTTCCTAGGATACACTACACTGACTTTGGCTTTCATGGAGAACCATGTTTCCCAAAGAGCTAAACTCTGTGATCTGAAACGGGACTCTCTTCAACTGAGGTTGCAAGAGGAATCAATTGTCCTAGGTGCAAACGGAGTTAAGAATTTGGTGCCCAGCTGAGCGCAGCATCGCGCCCTCTGGTGTTGGATCATGAAAATGCAGATTAACATTTCAAAACAAGACTGATGTGGAGCCGCAGGATTTCCCAGGGGACTCAGGATCTGAAGGGAGGAGGCCCAGAGGCAGCTGGACTCTGGCCTCACCGCCTTCTGCACAGAAGCCCCCCTTATATATATATTTGTCATGTTTGGGGCACAGAGTTATCAAATCTCTTTTTTGATAAAACTGTTATTTTGGTGCTTCAAAAATAAAAATTTAAAAACTATGATACTTTGGGGTAGAGGTACAAATTTGGGCAATATTTCCTCATAAAAAGTATATAAATGTAGTTGGGTGTGGTGGTGCATGCATGTAATTCCATCACTGGGGAGGCTGAGGCAAGAGGATCACTGCAAGTTCAAGGCCAGTCTGGACTGCATAGAGAGGCCTTGTCTCAAATCAACCAACCAATCAACCAATCAACCATATATGCATAGGTTAGCCTTAAGTAACTATTTAACTTATGATGGATTTATATATTTTATATAATTGTATATTGTATATTTTAATTAAAAATGCAACAGAAAGCAATGCTATGTGCTGAAGGGAGCAGCTAGGCTGCTTGATTCTGTCCTTCTAAGCAAGGCAGAGCCAGAGGGCCCAGCTAAGTGATGTCTGAGTTCCTCACCATGGAGGCAGAGAGGAGGGAGTGGGTGTCACTGGGAGTGCTCCATTTTGGGGCAACTTCTGTGATATCCCGGACTAGAGGTGTCAGATGCCCTTGCGTCATACAAGTGAGCATAGCAAGTGTCTCCTCCTCTTCCTTCTTTTTGCAGGCTGGAGATTGCACCCAGGCCTCATACATGCTAGGCCAGTGCCCTAACCCTGAGCCATGTCCTTAGCATGAGTCACCCCCTCCAACACAGGGCCCTTGCACTGAGCTACATCCCTAAGCCCTTTTAAGACAAGGTCTTGTTAACTTGTCCAGGCTCAGCTTGGACTTGTGATCCTCCTGCCTCAGCCTCCCAGAGTGCTGCGAGTGGCTTCCTTTATCTATTTTTCCTTGTGATTCTTGAGCCGGGTTTGGAGTTGAGGGTGCACCAGGGTCAGGGAACTCTGCAGTAGCCCTTCCTCCAACAAAGAGCTTCGCAATCACCATGGAAGAGAGTCAGGATTAGCATTTGAAGACAGATCATTGGGAGATCATAGAACTGACCTAGGATTGGCCAGAAAAGCCATGTGACTGAGACAAGGAGCACTGCGACTGTGTGTAGTTATGCAAGGGAACAGTGGTCCTTTATCTCTCTCCAGGTCCTGAGCTGGAGCAGCTAGCCTGAGCTAGATGGTGGGGTGGGTGGATTCAAGGAAGAAGAACTGTGCATACCCAAATAGGAGGGTTTCTTGTACCCAGGGGCACAACTCATCACCCTCTGAGGGCCACCTGATGGTCAGCAGAGCAGAAGAGGCCCTGTGACATCCAGTAACTGCAAGGAGAGGGGCCCAACAGTCAAAACCAGGCCACTTTAAAAGGGGCTATCTATCTATCTATCCATCCATCCACCCACACACACAGGGGAGTACTACTCAGCCACAAAGAAGGATAAACTTGAGGCATTTGTAGAAAAACAGATGCACCTTGAGGCCATAATGTTAAGTGAAGTAAATCAGACACAGGTTAAATATTGCATGGTTTTTTATATGAGAATCCCAAAGTACAGATAATTTAAAGAGCAAAATAAAAGACATGTGATAGGTAATGGAGGTGATCATTTGCAGATGGGAAGGGATCTAGTGTTGGTGGGAGAGAAGGGGACGTCAAAAGGACCGAGATGCAGTGTGTACGTGCACCAGCTCTCCACGGTGAATATATTGATTTTGTATTACAAACATGCACAAAACAACAAAAAATTAAAAAACCAAAACACAAAAAGTAAAGGGGCCTCATGGTCTGCTTTGGTCTCAGGAAGCGTCCCATGTCTGGGGCCCTGGAAGGGGTCAGAGGTTTGACTTCCCTTCTCCAACCACCACGAGTGCTGTGTGAAGATGGAGGCGCCGGTCTCCCCTCCAGAGGCCTCAGGAGCTGTGAGGTTCGGGTCCACAGCACCCTGGCCTTGAAATTGGGGGGACGATTCAGCAGGCCCGGGTGTGATGGGTCACCAGAGCTCCACGAGCTTGGGCTGTGGCTGGGAGGCTCAGTGTGGAGATGACCTGACCGTGGGGTCTGGAACCTTCTGGAAATCCCTCACTCGCTCGTCCGGTGGGTGAGTCTGGGACTCCGGTCCTCCTGGTCTCTCCCAGGCCAGCTCGGGCTTCCTCGCAGGGCGGTAGCGGACAGTGAAAGTCTCTAGAAGCAGAAGCTGCCAGTGTTGTGAGACCTTGGACAGCTCACAAATGCAAACACCTGGATCAGCATCTCACTTCCGTCCCCCACCTGGTGCTGGGGATTGAACCCAGGGCCTTTGCACTGAGCTACATCCCCAGTCCTTTTTATTTTTTATTTTGAGACAGGTCTCACTAAGCTGCTAAGTCACTAAATTTCCTGGGGTGGGCTTGAACTTGTGCCCACTTGCACTGTATGTGCTAAGTCAAGACAACAGAGTTTAAATAAGCCAGGATTTGTAATATATTCTCTTATACTGCTCCTTGTCTGGCACTGGTGAATTGTTTGTTTGTTCAAGACAGGGTCTCACTGTGTAGTTTAGGCTGGCCTTGAATTCACTTTGTAGCCCAGGCTCACTTTGAACTCACAGAGATCCTCCTGCCTCAGCTTTCTGAGTGCTGAGATTACAGGCGACTGCCACCATGCTGGGCTTCCTTTTCTTAGGAGGACACCAGTCATTGCAGTGAGGCTGCCCAAATCCATCAGGGCCTCATAGGCGTTCATGACAGCTGCCAAGAGCCTGTTAGGACATAGCCGCACTCTGAGGTCAGAGTACACGGAGTTTGGGGGACACTTCGGCCAGGAGAATTGGGCACCACCTTGCAGAAAGCAGGAGCCATGGTCACACACAGCAAAGCGCGCATGCGCAGGGCAGGCCCAGCCCACAGCGCTGATAAATTTTTTTTTGTGGGCACTGGTGGTCGACCTCAGGACCTCGCGCCAGCAAGCGCCCATGCCGCTGAGCGATATCACAGGCCCTTTTTTCGTATGTGGGTTTCAGGAATTGAACTCAGGACCTCGCGCTTGCCAGGCAGGCGCTTAGGCCACTGAGCTATCTCACCGGCCCTGATAAATTTTTAAACACAAACATTCATTCTCCTTTCTTCCATTCTTTTTTTTTTTTTTTTTTTTTGTGGGTACCGAGGGGGTCGACCTCAGGACCTCGCGCGCCAACAGGCACCCGTGCCGCTGAGCGATATCACCGGCCCCTTTTTCGTATGTGGGATCCGGGAGTCGAACTCGGGCCCTCGTGCTTGCAAGGCAGGCGCTTAAGCCGCTGAGCCATCTCACCGGCCCTCCTTTCTTCCATTCTAACAGGGTTTCTCTGTCAAAGACAACGTAAAGGCACCATGGATACAACAAACTTCCACACTTAGGGTTATCTTTGAAATATTTATGAACACACTCAGGAAACTAAGCCTGTTCACTCGGCGCTAGGACGATGAGTAAACCCTGTTTTCTTTCAGAGAAGCTATTTTCTGTAACAGAACTTTTTTGGACTTTAAGCATATGCAATGGGATCAGAGACCAAAGTATCCAAATCCTGTGGGTGTTTAAGAAAACGGCACGAGATGGCGCCAGAGAGCCAGCGTGGGGCTGGGTCGCTCCGGGCGGGGAAAGACCCTGCGGAGGTGGCGACAGGGTGCTGGGGAAGGAGGACCCGGCGTCCGGAGGAGGAAGGAGAAAGAAGCGGAGGAGGGAGACGGGATCGCTCCGGCAGATGGCTCCAGAAGGAGCGTTCGGCCCTTGCTACCTCTGACAGAGGACACAGAGAAGGGGACAGGGTACCTGGGGCAGGTGGAGAGGAGGACAGGAAGGCGGGTCCGGGTCCCCCGACCCTCCCCATGCCTGACATCGCCAGGAGCCACTGCTCCTGTCTGGGCCCAGGTTTTTCCATTTCATAGTTGTACTGGGGGGCTTTCCTGTGTCTGGAACAAAATACCTGCCATACCACTTAAAGAGAGGTTAGTTTATCTTTTTTTTTTTGTGGGTAGCAGGGGGTCGACCTCAGGACCTCGCGCGCGCGCCCGTGCCGCTGAGCGATATCACCGGCCCCTTTTTCGTATGTGGGTTCCGGGAGTTGAACTCAGGCCCTCGCGCTTGCCCGGCAGGCACTTAAGCCGCTGAGCCATCTCACCGGCCCCAAGGTTAGTTTAGCTTGACAGGCAAAAGCTTTAACTAGAAAGAGAAAATAGTAAGGGACTTCGGCTGGAGGAGCTGACGAAGATCAGGCTGGCCCTGGAGGAAGGAGAGTAAGGAAAACAGGGCGAGCTCTGAGGACGGGAAGACTGGACCAGGGGGCTTTGACTGGCTCAGGGGTTCAGGAGGCTCAGGCCATGGCCGGGGCTCCCAGGCAGGGACATCGTGGCAGAAGGACACAGGGGAAAAGAACGAGAAGAAGGGGCTGGGGACCAGACTCAGCCTCCACGTTCATGCCCCGTGACCATGCGGGCACTCGCAAGAGTGCGCCTCCTGAGCTATTCAAATCGACAAATGAAGATTAACCGTCCTATCAACAGAGAAATCAGCTTTAAAAAATGTTGTGGTGGGGTGGGCTGTAGCTCGGTGGTAGAGCGCTTGCCTAGCATGCACAAAAACCAGGGTTCCATCCCCAGCAATGAAAAAAAAAGTACTTTTATATACATATATATATTGCAATAATGACACACACACACATATATGCTATATATAGCATAAACTTAACATAAACTTCACCACTGCCACCATGATTTTTTCTCCCCTTTTCATTTGGTGCTGGGGCTGGAACCCAGGGCCTCGTGCGTGATAGGCAAGCGCTCTACCACTGAGTTATGCCTGCAGCCCCGTGGTGACCATTTTCCAGTGTGCAGATCGGTGGTGTTGTGTACATTCATAAAGTGCAACGGGCAGCTGTTGCCTCCCTCCACCTCAGAACTCCTTCACCTTGCAAAGCAGAGGACATTGTCCCAGGAAGCACTGTCCCCATTCTCAGCGCGGAACAGACTGGCGAGGACCTGGGGTGACCTCAGCAGCTCTGCTCTGCCTAGCGAGGTTCTCTTGGTGAAGGGTGCGGTTCCAGGAGCAGGAGGTGGGCAGCTTTTAGAAGCCAAGGGCTGTCCTTATTGCAAACATGGGCGGAGGCGTGGGAGACACATGTGTTCGCTTTTTGCAGTTGGAGCAGAGCAAGTGGCATCTTTGAAATAAAAGTGCCACATGGTCATCAAGGAGTCAGGAAGCTCTGGAGGAGAGGCCAGGGTGGAACGCAGGCCTCTCTTTTTTTATTCCCAAGGAGTGGATACCTTTTGGGATGATTGGGTTTTGGATCTCCGCCAGGCAGTCTGTGTTTACTATTCAGGATGACTACTAAAGTGAAAGATAGGATCTCCCCCCGGGGAATTAGAGCACAGCATAAACAGTCCTGCTTGCTGAAGGCTGGAGCTGGGGAGGGCGGGTGCTGGCAGGGAGCAGGGCATGGGAGGGGAGGGAGGGGCTGGGGACAGGGCGCGGGGGAGCCAGGACACGCGGCTGAGATTTCACAGGCACTGTGGCTGGCACGAAGATGTTCTTCTTGGGGGAGGAAGGTTCCAGCAGAAAGTCCCTCCACCCTTGGGAAGGCCTTCACTCTGAGCTACATCCCAGCCAGTTTTTAGTTTTTGTTTTGAGCCTGGGTCTTGCTATGTCACTAAGTTGCCCAGGCAGAGCTTGAACTTCTGATCCTCCTGCCTCAGCCTCCCTGAGTAGTGGGTAACAGGCCCGTGCCACCATGCCCAGTGGGGAGTCTGAGTTTCATTTTGAAGTCCATATGGGTCTGCTGAGGGTTTGAAGCAGGGGAGACAAGAAGTGGCAGGGTGGAGGCCTGTGCTTGAGTTGTTTTCTTCAGACCAGGCTGGCTCCTGTTCAGGGCAGAAGTGGATGTCGGAGCTAAGACGCCAGAAGTAGGAAGGAGAGCGGTGGAAAGTGTTCTTTCCTGCTGCACAACTCTGCGGGCACTGCTTTCCTGGACCGCATGTGAACAGTGCCCCTTTGCATCTCACAGTGGATATCCGAACATCTATGGCATCTCCGAGTTAAGGATTGAGGATGGAAGAGGATCATGAGGATAATGATGTGGTTTGATTAAAACCAAAGTGGGTGCTCAGGTTCCTGACTTGGTAGGACTTGGACCAGGAGATGCTAGTGCTCCTCACCCAGAGGGGACCTAGGAGGCTGGGCAGGGTCAGAGGTGTGCAGCCTGTAATCCCACTAATCTGGCCAAGTTAGCGACTTAGTGAGACCTCTCTCATATAAAAAATAAAAAAGGGCTAGGGATGTAGCTCAGTGCCGAGGACCTGGGTTTGATCCTTGTTATGGCTTGTATTTAGGTATCCTCCCAAAGCCTTGTGCGGTGATAGGTGGAGCTTTTTGGAGGTGGCTGGATCTAGGATGTGTGATGCTGGGATCAAAGATGTGATGGTGGGATTGAGGGTGTGAGTAGATAAAATATAAGAGACACAGAGAAGGCTAGTGTGGTCATTGCTGGTTGCTGGCTGCTTGCTGCCTTTTGTCTGCCCTGCTTTGCCATGAACTGTTTCTCCTCTGCTATGCCCTCTGCCATGCCACCCTGCCTTGGAGCCAGCCAGCTATGAACTGAAACCTCTACAAGCTGTGAGCCAATTAAACCTTTCTTCCTTTAACTTTGGGTGTCGAGTATTTTGTCTCAGCAATGAGAAAAGTAACTAAGACAATCCCCAGTACTGGAAAAAAAGAAGGCAAGAAAAGCCCAAGACATCTGGGGTGTAGAAGTGAACCCCAGTTGCGTGCAGCCAGGCTCATGTGGTATGTAGCCAGGGTCTTGAGGAGACTCCAGGCTTTGCCACCCCAGGACCCCTCTTTGTCCAGAGAGGCACAGTTATCACCTTGGGTTTCCTTTTAGGGAGATACTCACCCACACCTCGGCGCTTTCCCAGGTGCAGGGCTTGCTCTCCGCAGAGAACATTAAAGGCAGCCATGAGAGAGACATTGCAGATTCTGCTGGCCACAGAGCTAAGGGATGAGTCTTCCTTGCATGTTTTATGAGTCTGGGTTTCAGAGCTTCATCCCGCAGGCGCACCCCCCGCGCCACCCATGAACTTCCTTTTTGGGTGCAATAAGAGGAAGACCTCCAAGGACATACAATGCCTTCACATCTGGAGCAGATAGAGGAGGTGTCTGTCCCCCACCCCCGAGATGGCAGATGGAAGGTTTGGCTGCCGCCTTTAAGTGTCTTAGCCCATAGAGAGGAGCGAGTGTGTGCAACCCTCAAGGGAATCGCACACAGGAAGGAGGTACTGTGACTCCCACCAGGACCTAAAATCCCAATAGCTGGAACCGGTTTAACAGATAAAATTAGCACATGGAATTTGAAGGCGCAGTACAGTTGAACATCCCTAATCCAAAAACTTGAAATCTGAAATGCTTCAAAATCCAAAATGTCTGAGTCCTGACCTTGTTCCACAAATGGAAAATCCTACCCTTGACCTGGGTGCCGGTGACAGTCAAAGTACAGGTGCACTGCACCTTACCGGTGGGCTGTGTGTGTACAAGAAACAAATGAATTCCGTGTGTAAGCTTGGGTCCCATTCCCAGGGGATTGCACTGTGCATGTGCAAGATTTTTCTAAAACTCCAAAAGAATGCAAATTTTGACATTCTTCTGGTCCCCAATATTTTGGATAAGGGATGCTCGAATGGTAGATCCATGGCACTGCTGTCAGGGGGAGGAGAAAACAAACAAAATCCAGTGGCTGGGGGTGGTGGTTGGGGTGCAGCTCAATGGAGAGCACTTGCCTCGCCTGTGCCAGGCCCTGGGTTTGATCCCCAGCACTGCAAGAAGCAAAAGAACAAACCCCAAAGCTCGACAAAACCTTTGGGTCATTTGCCGTGGTCCTTTAAACTTACAGATTGGCCCCACAGGCCAAGGTCATGTTTGAGGCTGTATTCAAGATTATCTGATACCCCCTAACTCTTAAAAATAATTCTCTAATTGACAAAAGCAAAGTTGCTTTGTAAAAGTAGGGCAGTCTAATGAAACGCATGGCTTCATTTGTGGCCTAATAATAACCCAAAAGTTTTCTCCTGCCCTAAATTAGGAAACCTCATTTAGGAACGGGGCCTTTGTTCGCAAGGATCCGCACAGCATGGCCTGATTTCTCCCTGCTTAGGGGGACAGCGGCAGTCACAGCTCATGGCTGTCTGGGTTTGGGAAAGATTAGAGTCATTAATGAGACGCTAATGATCCAGCTCCAAAACTTAACTAAAGTTCATTTCCGCCTGGCCAGGACCGGGAGGAGATCTGTCCACAGTTTTCTCCCTGACCCGTGGTGGTGAATCAAGTCCACCCAGAGCAAGGGGCAGATTTGCAAAAGCAAAGTCCGCTAAGCCCCAGCCTCTTGGGTGAAACCATTTCTCCGAGGAAGGAGCATTCGGCAGGGGACAGGAGCCGCAGTGAACATGCATTTGACACGCGTTGGAAGCCTGGTTCTCCTTCCCTTGCAAAGCTGGCCTCTTTTTCTTCTGTCACAGAATATGTGACCTGAGAAAGACCTGCTTATTTGTTTTGAAACAAAAGGCTGGGCTTTTCCCTTTAGCATGAGCAGCACCATTTATTTTCATTTTTTTTTTTTTTTTGTGGGTACCGGGGGTCGACCTCAGGACCTCACGTGCCAGCAGGTGCCCATGCTGCTGAGTGATATCACCAGCCCCTTTTTTCGTATGTGAGTTCCGGGAGTCGAACTCGGGCCCTCGCGCTTGCAAGGCAGGTGCTTATGCCGCTGAGCCATCTCACCGGCCCTGTTTTCATTTCTTGATAAGCGCTGTGTGATGTCTGCGGAACGCACAGAGAGCCCCGAGCTTGCGCCTGGTTTGCCCCCTCAGCAGATCCCAGAAGTAAGTGGCCAGACACTGCAGGGAGCCAGGGAAGTGGGAGCTGCAGGAGGGCGGGTGTCCGGGAGCGGGGTGTTAGGAGGTTGTAGGGAACGTGGGAGCCATAGAACAATCCCAAGGGCTGGTGGTGCTGGCCATGAAGTTTTAGTTTTGCAAGAATAAAGAGAGCTCTGGAGATGGTTGATGGTGATGGCTGTACATCCTCATGACTTGCATTTAACACCAACTCCACACTTAAAGATAGTTAAGGCCAGGAGTGGCAGCACACATCTGTAATCCTAGCACTCTGGGAGGCTGAGGCAGGAGGATAGCAAGTTTGAGTCCAGCCTGGGGAACTTAGCCACTTACTGAGACCCTGTTTTAAAATAAAAAATAAAAAGGGCTGGGGATGTAGCTCAGTGTGAAGGCTCTGGGTTCAAGCCTCAGTACCGCAAAACAAACAAAACAAACAAACAAAAGTAAAATAGTTAAATTAGGCAATTTTGTTATGTTTTTAAAACCATAATTTAATATAAAAACCCTAATAAAGTTAAAAAATAAATGAAAGGAAAGAAACTCTCTGCCTGGCCCTTCAGGGCAGAAGGCTCAGGGGAGAGTTGGCCTCAGGTCCAGCTGAACGTCTCTGAGGAACCCATCAGGAGATGCTGTTCCAGCCGAGAGCCACGTGGTGTGGCCTGTGTGGTGGCCACCTCCTCCCTGTGTCTTGTGGCATCCTCACATCTCAGTGTCTGACCTCTGCTCTCTCCCCTTGTCCTTGTTCCCTTACCCCCATTCGGGACAGTGTAGGGCAGGTGGGTGGCCAGTTGTCACCATGGGTACCGGAGGACCTCAGCGAGAGGTGCCCAGCACACTGCAGAGTCCTCTCTGCAGGGGCAGAAAAGCCGAGTCTCAGTCACCTCCTCTAGTCCTTTGCAGGCTGCTCTGGCAGCTCCTTCCTGCACGGCCTGGACCCTCCCCCGCAGTGTCGCTGCATGTGTGGCCACGGTGCCTGCTGGCCTTGGGCAGCAGCTGCCTCAGTAAAGCCTGAGCCTCTGCACTGAGCCTGGCATTGGCCCGACTCTCATGATCTCTTCTAGGCTTCTCCAAGGAGCAGAGCAGAGGGCACGCAGCTTGCCCGAGGTCACATGCTTGCCTGGTGACCCCAAGTGGTTCTACTGTTCTTGCTTCTGCACCCTGGTTCGCTGCAGTGGGCTTTGGTGGTCCTGGCCTTCGGGACAGGGAGCTCCAGTTCCTCTCCCTTTGCCTCCAAAGGGCTTTGTGCTGGATGCCTCGGGAACACAGGGTGAGGTCACTACTAGGTCCACTTTTCAGATGAAGTCCCAAGGGTCAGAAAGCTTGAGAGGTTTCCCTGAAGACCCACAGGTGGTGGGGGGTGCAGGTCATGACTCTCCAAGCAGTGAGCTCTTACTGAGATGGGAGTTGGTGAAGTAGGTGCCCACTGCTTACACTTGCTATGGCTTGGATGTGCTTTGTCTCCAAAGGTTCATGTGTTGGGAGTTTGGTCCAGAGCAAGCTGATTAGCACACGTTTGCTGGACTCAATGATTACTCCTTTGTGGGGAGTTGGTACCTGTACGTGACACATCCTAATTCTTTTTTCATCTCTTCCCCTCCCTCCATCTCTTGGTCCCCTTCTCATTTGCAAAAGATCTATCTCTCTATTTTCTATCATCTGCCTTTTATTTTGCTCCTTAATTTATTTATACTTTGGGCTTTTCATATAAGAGAAACCATGGCATATTTCCAGTGCGGCTCTAGTCAGAGGTGGTGGAAACTTTATGAGCTGAGCCTAGTTGGATGTGGTGCACCCACTGGTAATGCCAGCATTCAGGAGGCTGAGGCAGGAGGATTCTGAGTTTGAGGCTAGCCTGGGCTACATAGTGAGGCCCTGTCTCACCTACCCCCAACCAAAAGAGGTGGGTCCTAGTGGAAAGTAATGAGGTCACTGAGAGCCCACCATGGGAAGGGATTAATGCTGGTCTCATGGAATGAATTAGTTTGTGTGTGAGCAAGTTGTTAGAAAGAGTGAGACCAACCCTTCGTCTCTCTCTGGCTTCCTGGCTGGCCATGTGATCCATTCTGACATGCACTCCCCCAACAGTGCCATTCGCCATGTTGTGACACAGCCAGGGGGCTGATGCCATGCTGTTTAAACCCTCCAGCCACCTGGATCATGAGCCAAACAAACCCGCTTTCTTCATAATATGCTCAGCCTCAGGCATTTTGTTATAGCAATGGAAAACAGACTAATACAGTGCGTGTGAGTTGATGGTATCTTAACATGGGACAATAGGGTTGACATCCATCAAAATCACAAACACACAGAGCCACACATCAACAGTTCCACATGTAGGGATTCATTGTGCAGATACATGGACATGTGTATGAAAAGGCTTTTATAGTTAGTGGATCTCTGCAGCGTTGTGTGCTACCAGTAGATGAGAAATCAGCTGAATGCCCACCATGGGGGAATTCTGTTTCAGAGTTTCCTGGAGAGACAGAAAAGAAACACCTGCCTGTGAGTGAGGAGGGTGCTGCAGGCCAGAGGCTGGCTTGCACAAGCCCAGCTTGGTGGGGATGAGTTTACTGTGGTCACTTACAGAGCAGTAGGCAACTTGCAGGCTGTAGCATCACCAAAGTTATCACCCTCTGTTGGCCAAGCTATGTTTTATAGAGCCCTGATATAAACAGCAAAGAGCAGAAGCAAAAGACAAGAGTCCCTGGGCACGGTTGCATGGACTGTGCTCCCATCTGTCCTCATCAGGGACTCTGGCAGCCTTCTCAAGTGCCATCAGCTGTGGTGATGGGTGGCCATGGGTACCACTGTTTAGCACGGAGCCCTGGCACTGGTGGGGGCCACCAGACAGCTATGGCAGCCACTACAGATGCAGCCACTCCGGCTAGGGTTCGGAGATGAGCTTCCCTACATCTCCTTACAGCAAGCAAGGGGGATCCATGAAAGGAGACACCACACAACTCTAGAGGGTAGGAGGCGGCTCGCTGTGACATATGGATCTGCTAGGAGAGAGACGGCGAGGGGCAGGACGGCGTGCGGTGTGCTCCGAGTAACGCGAAAGGTGATGGGTCTTAATTGTGCGTGTCTCTGGCACCCAAAGACCCGGCCGCACTGCCTGTCTGGGAGGGAGGCTGGGGGCTGAGCCCAGGGAGGGAGGGAGACATTTTCCGAACACTTTTTTTAAAGCATCTTTTCAATATCAAATCATATACATATACTTAATATCAAAAATGAATAGAATAAAATAATTTTTATACTCCATGTGTTCTTTTTGTTCGATTTCATTTCATTCTGAAATCCTGATTTCCTCATCTATAGAATGAGGAAAATAATGTGGATTTCAGAGAGCAATGGCTGCTATACCCATCCTGTTGTAGCTTTCACCAGTGCCTTGGGTGGGTCATTCTAGGAGCAGGTGACTTGAGCTGCCACTGCTGCTTGAGGAAAAGCACAGGGAAGGAATTTTCTTTATTTCTTTATTGTTGTTATTCATCAGATTCCGCTGCAGGAGGTAGTGGTACCTAGAGGCTCAGGGCAATCACTCCAGCCCAGCAATCTAGGTTCAGATCTCAGCTCCGCTATTTCTTAGCCATGTGACCACCTCACTTAACCTCTCTCTGCTCCAGTTTCCTCTTTAGGAGATTGTGAACAAAATGCCTGCCACACTGAGTTGTAAAGATCAAAAGAGTTCATATGTGTTTTAGTTACTTTTCTCATTGCTGGGACAAAATACACAATATCCACAAGTTAAAGGAGGAAAGATTTATTTTATTTTATTTATTTATTTATTTATTTTTGTGGGTACTGGGGTTCAACCTCAGGACCTTGTGCACCAGCAGGCACCCGTGCCGCTGAGTGATATCACTGGCCCTTTTTTCGTATGTGGGTACCGGGAGCCGAACTCAGGACCTCGCGCTTGCCAGGTAGGTGCTTATGCCACTGAGCCATCTCACTGGCCTGGAAAGGTTTATTTTAGATCAAAATTTGTAGAGGTTTTAGTTCATAGTTGGCTGGTTGCAAGCCAGGGCAGCATGGCAGAGGGGCATTGCAAAGGAGAAACAGTCCATGGCAGGGTAGGCAGGAGGCAACAGAGCCTTCCTCCTTCTTTTCCTTTTTATTCCATCCAGGTTGCAAGCCTATTGGTTGGTGCCACCCACACTAAGGGTGGGTCTTCCCTTTTTAGTAAATCCATCATCCACACCCAGCACTGTGCTAAACCAGCCAGTGGGCTAATCCAGTATCACACAATCATCATTCAAGCCATAACAGTATGTATAGAGTATTTGGCTCGGGGTACCTGGGAGGTGTAATTGTTGTTTGCTACAACTTTGATACTTTTCCTGGTTACAATTACTCATCTCCATGATTCTGGCAACATGTTTTTCTAAAATTAGGAAAAGGTGAGCAGGAACCCTTTCCCTAGGTAAGCAGGAACCGTTTCTGGTTTCCCTTTTAATTCTTCCTTTCCTTGAACATAACAGGGACTCGTTCTCTGGACTCTGCAGGAAAAGACTCCCTAATTCAGGATACCAGCTGCCCGAAGACCTGAAGTCCATGTGAGCAGGGCCTTCTTCCTTTCCCACCCTAAAGTCTGCACACAGTTTGCCAGACTCTGCAGGAGCCTTCGGTTCCCTGCCAAAGCCCTTCTTCCTGTTCTCTCCAGCACAGCTTGGGCACAGTTTGTTGAAGCTCACCTCTCCCTGCCTGGCCAGGGGACGTGACCTTGACCATGTCACAGGAGGAGGATGGGGTGGGGTGAGCTCCTTGGAGGCCCTGTGTTCTCTGTTTGAACTATTGGGAAAGGAGACACCTTTGCTGCCTGGGGGCTCAGAGGCTGGAATTAATCTGTTTTATTTTGGGGAAACCCTAGACATTTATTTTCATCTTTTTTTTTTTTTTTTGGTATTTTGAGACAGGGTTTCACTGTGTAGCCCAGGCTGGCCTTAAACTTGTGGTGATCCTCCTGCCTCAGTATCCCGAGTACTGGGGTGCTGGGATTACAGGTGTGCACCACCACATCTGGCTCACTTTGATTCTTGACATGGAATTACATCTCACCGCAGTAAAATGAAACCTCAGGGCTCAGCCCCCGACCCCTGCCCTGCTCTGTTGTCTGGAAAGAACATTAAACAAAATTCCCACTGAGTTTTGAAAAACTGAGGACAGGACAGTGACTTGGGAGCAGGCCAAAGCAGGGAGAAGAAACCCAATCTCTTCCAGTCTTAGAGAGAGTTCCTTCTCTGCTGGGCTAGAAGGGACTGGAGGAGGAGCCAAGTGTCCCACCGTGGCGGCCTGCCTTTGCTTTGAAGTTCCCACATGTCACGAAAAATCAAGAAATAACATTCCAGAAGTTGAGAGTTCAGCTTTTCAAAACAGGAGGAAAAAAAAAAAAAAAAAAAAAAAAAAAAAAGAAAGAAACCCCAAGCAATCAAACAAACAAACAAACACTCCCTCCTAATCTTCCACACTCCACCTCCTACAGGCAACATATGGAGAAAGGCCTCCAGGTGGTGGACTGTGGGCTGTGTCTGGCTTGCTGATGTGTTTTATTTGGCTTACACGGTATTTTCTTTTCTGAGACAATATTTAAACACTGGGGACTTTCAAACGATAACCCAGGAGATCTAGAGTTCCTGACCACACTTGAAGGGCATAAACCAGCTGGAGTCCGGGAGTTGCGTGATGGTGGTTGACCACTTACCCAACACACTCCGTGTTGTCTGAGCTCATCTCTAACTTGTAGACATTGGAGTTGGCCACCTCTTACGTAAAATACTTAGTAACACAGTATTTTTATGGATTTTATGGATTCCTAGAGCCGTGGGGTACAGTCCCAGTGTTCTTGGATTCTTCCTCAGATTTGTTTACCCACTCAACTCCCTTGACTGGTTTTCTTAACCCTCTTTCTGCGTTCGTATGAACCCTATAAGGTGACCTTACATTTGAGTCTCTTTGCTGAGATCTTGGCTTACAGAGCCTTGCTATTTGATTTTAACTGATGCGACCTTGCAAATTTATGAATCTTCTCATTTGAGTAGTAATGAGATAGTAGGGAAGGGTAACACTGAGTTCTGCCCCATTTTTCTTTAGTTGGTAACTGAAGTTTCAGATTTGTTCAAGGGCTTGGACTGTGTCAGTTTAGTAGGTCTGTCTCCCCCCCACCAAGGCATTTGTTTATTTCATCCAAGTTGTTGTATTATTGGCATAAAGTTGCACATGATATTCCTTATTATTCTTCTATTGTCTGAAGGATCTTGTAGTGATGTCCTGTTTATCATTTCAGATGTCACACTTTTGTTTTCTCTCTCTCCTTTCACCTTTCAACCTAACTAAATTGTTCTTGATTGTCACGCGCTTCTGCTCGTCCAGCGAGAAGAATCACACAACACGGGTCGGTGAAAGCTTGCTTTAATCGTTCACAGCTCCAGAGCCTCTACAAGCGTCCGCCCTGTGGCGGCTCCGTCCGTGCTCTGCTCCTAAAGGGCAGCTTTGCATGTTTTTATAAGGATAGGGGCGCCAATAGCAATACAGCAGGAAATGAAAGCTCATAGGCTATACTCATCAGTCTCTAGGCAGACTCACACATTTACAGGGCGCGAGCAGCAATGACCGCAACCAGGAAGCAGGAACCAGGCGCCATCTTGCCCAGGTCGATGGGAGGGGTAATTTAGCGCAGGCTTTGAGTCAGAAATACAGGCCGCGCCCGAGGCCTAACTGTGATGTTGGCCCCCAACACTTGATGTACCATTTGTTGGCCATGTTCACATACATCCACACTGTCTGATTCCCTCAGTTGCATTTATTTCTGAGCACCAACTACCTTCTAATTCACATTGTGACCACTGTTGGGACCTAACAGTCACTTGTCCTGGGAGTATTGGCCCCTGTCCTTTCCTGAAGCCATGCAGCTTGGCCAGTGTGACTGCTAGTCACAATATGTCAATTTAGCTGGATTAGGAAATGCCTAGCAGATTAGTCAAGCACAGTTCTGGGTGTGTCTATGGATGATTGACATGTGGGCCAGCAAATGAGGAGGGAAGACCACCCCAGTTGTAGGTGGTACCAACCAATGTGTCTATAGCCTGGATAAAATAAAAAGGGAAAGAGGAAAACATGCCCATTTTGAAGAGCTCTGGTCTTCCTGGGTGGTTGTATCCATTGCAGCTGCTGTCTTTGGACATTGGTCTCTAGGTCTCCAGTTTTTCCAGCCTTCCAATGCAGAGTTGCATGGGCAAATCTCCAGTGAGCTTCCAGGCTTCAACCTTGGGCTGGTGCTACATCCTTGCTCCCTCTGGTTCTGCGGCTTCTTCCTTGGGCTGAGCACCTCCTGGATCCTCTGTCTCTCCAGCATGCTGACAGCCATTGTGGACTCTCCATTTCTGATCCCATAAGCTACCTAATAAATCCCCTTGAAAAATTATATATGTGCTGCTGAGTCCTTTTCCTTTTTTCTCACCCTTAAAGGGACAGCATCCCCCAAACAAAGTGTAAGCATCTTAATCCTTGCCTCGGGATGCTTTTCAGAGGACCTGGGCTAAGACCTTGACTAAAGACAAAACACTTGATGAATTTGGCTGTCACATGTTAATGAGATACTGTTATAAAATTATTTGATTCTGATCTTTTTGATGAAAAACCAGAGGCCATTAATTGGATGTTCACAGTCTAAATTTGGCATGTTTATTTTGATTTATATACTCTATCATCTAATTGAGAGTCAGGCAATTTCCTGTACAAGTTCCGATTTTGGGCTGGTGAAGCCCTGGAAGCTCCAGCGATGGAGGCCAGCAATCAGCTGGAGTTGGGCGTCAGCTGCCCCCTTGTAAGGGACAGGCACACACCTGCGATGGAGTTGTTACAGAGAAATTTGTACTGGGAAAGCAGTCAGTTATTCTTCTCAGTGGCTGACACCACCCCTTTGCAGTTGAATTGTATTTCAGTGTTTTCAAAGTGCTCTCACATCTTTCATTTCATCAGAGCTCTATAATGTATGTGTGAGTCACACAGAGCAGCAGAACCTTGATTTACAATGGAAAGCGAGCTGGGTGTGGTGGCCCCCGTCTATAATTCCAGCACTCTGGGAGGCCAAGGTGAGAGGATCGCAAAGTTCAAACTCCGCCTGGGCAACTTAGTGACTTAGTGAGACCCTGACTCAAAATAAAAAAGGCTGGAGATGTAGCTCAGTGTGAAGACCTGGGGTTCAGTCCGAAGTACCATAAAAAATGATGGAGAGCGAGTCCAGCAGGGCTGAGTGATTTGCCCTGTGCTGCTGAGGAAAGCAACAGAAGAGCAGGGACACAGCTCCAGGTCCCTAGGGCTTTGCTCACTCGACTCCCAGCCTGTTGCTGGGAACTGGAATCAGCTTTGATTCTTTTTCTTTTTTTGAGCTTGGGTCTCTGTGGTGGATTGACAACTGGTGGTTAACTTGTAACACCCAGCTGAAGTGAATCAGCGTGGTGCTGGGTGCAGAAGGCCCACCTGAGGATTGTTGCCAACAACATAAAAAGGAGAACTGGAGAGGAAGGGTTGCTGCTGTTGGTTCTCCTCGAGGGGCTTGTTGCGCTGGCTTTCCTGATAGGAACTTGGCTGTTCTCATCATCGGAGGAGCTCGGGACCTCACTGTCGCTGAGGATGGCTGCGGTATCTTTCAGGGGAGCTCTGGTCCTTACTCTGAGCGTCACTTCCTGGCTCTGGTGCAGATCCCTCAGCCTGCTGGCACAGATCCTTCATCCCGTTGGTGCAGACTTTCTAGTTTCCACCACTGACTTTGGGCCTCCTGCCGCAGATCCGTGAAATAGACTTGCGTGAGACATTGTTGTGGGCTCTGGGCCTCTAGTTGGACTCATGGGGGGCATTGCAATGGGCTGTAGGTCTTCAGCTGGACTCATGCAGGACACTGCTATAGAATCCAGGCCTTCCATTGGATTCTTTGGGTCTTTAGTATGTGGACAGATTTCCTGCACTCTTTTTGTATTTGGCTCTTTGGGTGATTATTATAAAATAATCCTATAAATTATGTGTCCTGTATTGTTTCCCTTGCAAACGCTGACTACAACAGTCTCACGTGTGTAGCCCAGGCTGGCCTTGAACTTGCAGTGATTCTTCTACCTCAGCCTCCCGAGTGCTGGGATTACAGGCTTGTGCCACCATGCCTGGCTTGATTCTTCAGTTAATATAGTGAAACTAGTGCTTTGCAAACTGTGGGATGCAGCATAATAACAAAATCAATTTAATGGGTGCAGCCAGATTTTACAAACAAAATGGAATGGAAAGGATAATGTCAAAACTCATTGTATGTAAAGAAAAACATCACTTAGTAAAACTTTTAAGGTAAGTGGGTTGCTATTTTGGTTTCCGAGGTGCCAGCTGTTGCTTGGTAGGGAACAGACTCGCATCCCTTTCGACTTGGATTTGGTTATTGTGAAGCCTTATCAGTTGTTTCCACCTGAGCTTTAGAGAGATTAGATTTCAGTGACAGACTGTTGGGAAGTGTTGCATTTGCACATCTGATAATTCAAGGCGGGGATATGCTGCACAGGTGATAAAGACCTCTAATTGCTTATAATGTTGGATTTAACCCCCTGCCCCCAAATCATTCCATCCGGAAACACTGGGTATCCCTGCCAAGAAAGGCTAGGATGAAAAAGATCATAGGCAGCTATTAGCATCAGGCTATAACATATGCTATTTTAAAGAAAGAGTAACATTTAAATCTTCTGCTGAGAGCATTTGATCCATGTATCGGTCAGCTTTCCATTGTTGGGACAAAATACCTGACAGACACAACTTAAAGACAAAGAGTTTAATTTGGTTTCAGCCCATGGTCACCATCAAGGCAGAATGGCTTTGGAGAGGAAAGCCGCTCAATTCACAGCATCCAGGAAGCGGGAAACAGAAAGCAGGGAAAGAGCTATCGAGGAAGGAGCTGGAGACCAGATGCAGACCAAGGTCACACCCTCATCACTACCCAGACACACCCAGAAGTATATTTTATTAATCTCCAAGGCACCTCTCAGGCCAGTCGAATTGACAATCTAGGTGAACCATCACAATTGATTGACTCAGAGCAGAGGGAAACACCGAGGAGCCCTTGCCGGGTAGAAACCTGTGGGCCGGAAGAGGAGATGCAGCCGTTCCTCAAGGAGCCTGTGTGACTCTTATGGCCAGGAAGGGGTTAAACTCAATCCTGGCAACCTGGGAGTCTTGAAGGGGCAGAGTTGTGCAGGACGAGTCAGGACCCATGGACCCACGCTGTGGAGGATGGGATGGTGTGGAGGATCTGGTCCTAACCGGTGTTGGCCAGCAGGCTTACACACATTGTCGCTGAGTGTGTCACTAAGTCAATAGCTACCAGTATGAACGAGTGAGGCAATTGACACTGGGTCATTAAGCAAAACTAGTGAAACCAGGCAATCAAGAAAGGTGGTTAATAAATAATAAATATATATTTAACATAGAGTGCTCTTTTTAATGGATTGCTTGTTTGGCTAGCTTTTCTTGCACATGTCCCATGGGAGAATCACACATATGCATAGTTTTATGAATAATGTTTACCTCTACGTGTGTCAGATTTCTTTTCCCCTGTTGGATACCTCTGAAATGGCAATGAAGGTCCATGAAAAAAATGTGATGACTTAAGAACATTTGTTTTACATAAACTTTTCAACTAGTGACCTAAAAAAATAACAATGAAGTCCAGAACAATGTTGAAATGATGATCGGTTGTTTGTCTGAATCAAGGAGAAGTAACAGTAGAGGAAGACACAAAACATGACTTAGGACCTCTAAAGAAGCAGGGCTGGCAGTGGGGACACAGGAGCAGGTAGGGGAGAGGGAGAGGGGCAGAGGGAGAACCTGGCTTCCTAGAGACCCGATCTCCTCCTCCAACACTGACCTCTCCTGGTGCAGACACTGTAGCTCCAAGAAAACTACCCAACCCTGCTTACTAAACCTGGGTTCATTTAAATAACAAAAAAGTTTCTATCTACATACAATATATAGAAAAATATAAATAAATATATATACAAAATAATATAGTTTAAATCAACAAAAATATATAATAAAGCTACAAGATTTCTTCATTTATGAACTATGAAGGGGAGATAAAAGAATAATTATTGTACCATTTATGTCAGCCGTTCAGTAAAAGACTCCTCCCACCTATGACTTCTGTTTGGTCCTCTGCTCAGAGGGGAGGGAGAATGTCCCGAGAGACAAAAACCCCATGAGACTGTCCCACCAGTGCTATGAAACCAGAGGAGCTGAGGTGCCAAGCCTTTGCTGGTATGGGCCACTGACCAGTGGCACTCTAGTGGCTAGTGGCCTCAGGGACATATGGTTAAACCAAAGTGATGGCCTGGTTAGCCAAATTCTACAGTAATCACTGAACACATTCAATGATGTGAGCTTGGATTTCAGTAGCATTGGCCTTTGCATAATAGTGCAGCCAGAAGTGTCCTCGGGGACATCTGGTGAAGATTTCAAAATTTCTGTGTAGGGTTAGGGGGTGTTGGAAGGGTTTTGTGTTGGAGCTGTATTCACATCGCTCCTATGAAGCCTGAGAAAGCTTCTGTTTCCCTTATCAAAGGTGGTGGTGGTAGTGGCTTGATGAAGTCTTGGGGTGTGTCCTGCCAGTAGAGTCAGACACCCTATGATTTGGGGGAAACTCTTAATATTCAGAGTATGGATGGACAAATTCCCTGGTCACTTTGGAGAGAGGATTTTGGCCCCCACATACTTCATTTAAAAAATGAAAGTTCTACCTCTAAGGTTTCTGTCTTTGTTCTCTTCTTTCTTACTACATTGAGATGTGTGCTTTCATACTACCAGCATTTTTAGTGAGGGCATCTGTCTATATTTCATTTTTATGTGAAAACATATTTTATATGAAATGTTTTTATTTTTATTTTTAATTTGTTTTTATTTTGGGGTCCTGGGAATCGAACTCAGGACCTTGCACTTGCCAGGCAGGCGCTGCGCCACTGAGCTATATCCCTGGCATATGAAATATTTTTAGATGAAAAATATTTTTATATGAAAGTATGCTCTGATTCCTCTTAATTTTCTGTTGCTCAGAATCGGGTGAGAGGTGGTAAAGCTGGTATGCGATTGCCTGCCTAACTTCCTTTCCCTTTCTTGTGGTAACAGTGCCCAAAAGAAATCTCTCTTCCCCAGTGTGCACAAGCATCTTGGGGCTGTCACTCAAAAGGCCCACACAATCCCAGACAAGCCACTGGCATGCAACATAGGTTGACCAGTCAGACCGTGAGTCCTGAGCACTGTGGGAAATGGCTTCCGTACTTCTTTCAGCACTGGGGCCCTTGTGAGCTGTCAGTCATTCATAAGCTCCGGGCTCCCTAAAGTGGGCTTGGTCTCAGTCTTTCTCACGCTGATGGTTGGTTGCTTGCCCTAAATTTCCTAAGTGATACTGTGGGTATCCTGAGTGATGGGAATTTTACAAGAAATCACTTTTGTTGGGCAGTGCTTCGCCGTGGTGTTCTAAGACAAGATGGCTGAGCTTGGAGACAACCAGGTTCCTGGTCTGTGTCTTGCGCCCAAGCTAGGTGGCCCCAAATTCTCTCAGTGTTCAGTGTCTCTAAAGACAATGCCCCACACAATATTCCAAGCCTCTTTTGTATAACTTGGAGCACTTGATGCGTGAAAATGCTTAAGTTGATTTTCTTAACATCAGCCCTCGCTGGCTTAGATTGATAACAATTCCCTGCTGTACAATTCTTTTTGCTCAATTCAAATTTTTAGCTGTTATTCTGTTTGCTTCCAACCTTTTCTGGTCAGTTTGGTTCGGTAACTCAATCACTTACAATTGAGAGCCTTCATTTGCTTGCTCAGAAGGCTTGGAATGAGGAGAGAGAAGAATGAGGCTGGGAACAATGTGTGACAGATATTAGACCTCTGAGCTGCTCAATTCTGACGTTGTTCCCAGTAATACAAATGTGGTTGAGTGGTTCAGATGCAGCAGAATCTAATCCTGACCTGCTGGAGGGAGGATTAATGACTCAGAATGCATTCTGTGCCTGAAGGTAGGAGGAAAGCTCAAGTGTGTTCCTGGACGGTGCTGTCAACAGCAGTCCTAAAGTCATTTGGATAATGCACGCAGGGGCATCTGCTCAACGTAACTCTAGATTCCAGCAGCGAAGGGTTGGAGAGAGGACTTCACCCTGCTGCTGCCCTAGAAACCACCTGAGTTCCTCACTCATCTTCCTGAGGACAATGCTGGCTCCTGTCTTTGGATTCCAGAGGGCAGGAGGCCCTGGTGAGTCCTGGCGCATCAGGGTGATATCTCGGAGGGGTCAGACAGAAAAGCAAGTGTCTAGATAAATCATCAGGAATCTGTGTAGGTAGTGGCCTTAGCACAGGTGTAGAATTCAGGCTTACCTGTAATGGTGGGAATAGTTATTCCAGACAGGGAAGGAGACCGGGTAGTTATATTGTCACCTTGTTGTATTGTCTTACACTTTCTGTATAATTTTCTATATCCTTCACAAGGTTATTAGATTTTGAAGGCAGGAATCTTAGAGTATTCTTTCTGTGTCTTCTAGCGCAATAGTAGACATGCAGAATATGCTAGATAAAGATGTACTCATTGGTTGGCTGGGTGGTACGCGTGTGGTGAAATGCTCTTCCCTCTTCTGACCTTAACTCTGAAAAGACTACAACCAGGAGCACTGCTTTTGTTTTTGTTTTGTTTTGTTTTGTTTTCTGTGGGTGAGGAAAGTTTTACTGGAAATAAGGAGGAGAATAGCTCCTGGATTTCCAGGAGGGGTCCTGAATGAGGTGGCTGCATGGCCTCTCAATTTAGAATTTCTTATAGGCAAGTAGGATACAGGAATTGCTTAATCGCTTAGTGGTCACCTATCACAGGTGGCTCTGTGGGTTTAAAATGACCAATTGGGACTCAGGTTCTCCAGTCCAGTTCTTTCACTCAGTGTTTACAGTAAACTGGGACCTCAGAGGGAACTGGGTTATTTGCATTATAATTTCCTCAATATTCAGGATCTTAGTAGGTAGGGAGTGGCTGCATCTCCCTTCAGGAGCCTAGTAGGGAGTGATCTGTATTCCATGCTGCCTGAGGAAATTTATTCTTTGTCTAAATTCCCAGTTCACTGTCTGTTCTTAATTTTTATCAGTATGGCTGGTCACCCCCCTCTATCTGAGGCCCTTCCACTAGCTGGCTGCCTTACTCATACGCTAACTAAATAAACTGTCTTCTACACTATCATCTCTCTATTTCCTTGTGTCACTCTCCGAACTGTTGTGGGGTAGCTCCTTCTCAAAGTGGCTCGCCAATTAAATGTTACCGGGTTGCTCACCTCTTCCTTTGGAGTTAGATTCCAGGTTCTTCTTGTCTCAAAGAAATGAACAAAAGAAGCAAAAAGGAGTGGCCAAGTTTATTTGAGAAAGTACAAGTGAAGAGTGAGGGAGAAAGTGACTTTGCAGAGCGACCTTGGGCCAAGTAAAAGGAGGAAAGCAATAAAAGAACACCCTGGAGAAAGCAGGGCAGACAACCATGAGGAAAGTCATGATAGCATGCTCCTCATGGCAACTGCATCCTTATATGCTGTCCAGATCTCGAGGAAACCTGTGCGAACTTCTACATATGGGTCCTGAAAGGCAGTGCTGGAATCCCACACCTCAGGCTGATGTCAGGTCTAGGCCATCCTATTGAAACCCTGCTTGGGTTCTTTCCAGAAGCCCATGTGCAGGGCTTTGGGAACTGTAGTGCCCATGTGTCTGTGATCTTGTGATTAACAGGCCTCCTCTACTTCCTCAGCCAGCTTTGCCATGCTGTCCTTCCCAATTTCATTTCCCCCTGAGAGACACAAATCCTCTTAATTCTTTATGGGGTACTGAGGGAGTGGATGTCTCTGTCTCCTACAGCTTCTTCAAGCTGGAAGGGACTGTACATCTACCTACTGGATTACGTGCTCTCCAACTACCTTGGGGTGCTGTGGCTCACTGGCCAGGTTGAAGAAAGGAAAACCTGTCAAAAAACAGCAAGAGGGCCGGTGAGATAGCTCAGCGGCATAAGCGCCTGCCTGGCAAGTGCGAGGTTCTGAGTTCCACTCCTGGTACTCACATAAAGGAAAAAAAAAAAGCCGGTGATATCACTCAGCAGCACAAGAGCTTGCTGGCAAGCACGAGGTCCTGAGTTCGACTCCCGGTACCCACATAAAGGAAAAAAAAAGGGCTGGTGATATTGCTCAGCAGCACAAAAGCTTGCTGGCAAGTATGAGGTCCTGAGGTTGACTCCCAGTACCCACAAAAAAACAAAACAAAACAAAACAAAAAAAAACAAAAAAACAAGAAAAGAGGAAATGACCATTGACCTTCACTATTGGCCCAAATACGAGGAGCAGGTCTGATTTCCACACTTCCTGTAGCAGTACTGGAGTCCTGCTTTTCGAAGAGGAATCTCAAGTCCTCCAGAGGCTCACAGGATAGCTTTTCCATTTAGGTGATCTTGTTTTTCAGGCAGTGCAGATGAGACTGACTTTATTCGAGAAAGATGAATCCAATTATCTATCTCTGCCACCTTTACTGCAGTGGATGTGGCAAGGATCACCGAGAAGGGGCCTTTCCATTTTGGCTTTAACTGGTCAGCAGGTGTTCCCTGTCTCCAAGTTTTTACCAGTACTTGATCTCCAGGATGGACAGTAAGTGGTCCTCCTGGGCCAGGACTGGCAGGACTCAGGAACACTGCCGATTGATTTCTTTTTACTGCAACAGCTCCTGTAGGCTGGAGCAGGAGCGACTGTCTGTTGTACACCAGTGTAGACTCTGCTTCTCTCTTCCTCTTTAACCACTGAGCAGCTGTCAGACTCCACTGACTGTGAGTCAATTTCTGGGCCTCAAATTCATAGGGTGAGTCACTGCCAACCTGTGCATGATTCCCAGCGAGCCAGTCACCTGGAACACGATTTTAGAATTACAAGTCCATGTATTGCTTGGAAGCAACATGGTAGTCATGGCTGGAAAGGCAGAGAGGAGGAAATGGTAAAGGTCAGCCAGGGGCAGGGCAATATGGAATAGAAATGTTTCCAGTTAGGTGGAAGAGCAAAGCTCAGCATATAAATATTTCACTATGATGCTCTTCTAAGATCCAGCTGCAACCTGGGGCTCTCTGATTCCTGGGATGAGCTAGCAGGGGGTGTATCTTTTAGTCTTGATATGCTGTATGATTGAAAAATATGGTGAATGCTTAAATTATTACAATAAAAGTCACATAGTTATTAATCCTCTCAAAATACTTCCCCTTAAGTTGAGCACACTTATCCCACTGTTCTGGACACTTTCTGAATCAGTTCTGTATAGAGAGCCCTTCCCAGTCCTCATCACAGTCTGGGAAGTTTATATTTGTAATCCCATGGAAAAGTTATTGGAATTCTAGTGATTTAATTCCGATCTACCACTTCCAGTGCAACCCACAGCGAGAATAGACACTAAGGCATATTTATAGTTGTGGGGAGCCAAAGGGGTCCTAAGTCCAGCCAGGGTGGTGGTTCCGGAACAAAGGCCATGACCCAGAGCTGAACCTGGGTTTTATTAATTCTCGAGGAGGGGAATGGCTCAGGGATGAGTGACTGTGAGAATGGCAGGACATACATGAGTACCATGAGCTGGGCTGGGTAGGTGGCCTGAAATCACCTTTGCAATATGCAAAGGGAAGGATATGCAGAAGGAGTAATCTGCATAACATAATTCAAGGTAGTATCTAATGTTTTGGGGTCGGTGCTTCAGCTCTGATGTGTAATCTTCTATGCCCTGGGAAGTCATAGCCTCTTACTTGAGGCTTGATCCCAGCTGACAGCGTGGAGCATGGCTCTCCATCCCGCCTGGCTCACACATGTGTTTTGGGAGCTATGGGGGTGGGGAAACACTGACCTGTCGCCTTGCTTCAAAGACTACACATCAGCTCCTCAGCTGGATGATTTGCATTCTTAAAGCCAATTGAAGGATAAGGAAAAGTCCTAGCCAGCTCTGTACATATTAGTACATGGAAATAGGGCCAGATTTGGCTAAAATGGAGATAACTGCTCTTCTTTCAAGGAGAGCTGTCCAGGTGGTCCTCCACAGTTCTGGAAGTCTTCTTTTCTGAGCATCTTTAGTTACACTGTCATGGCTCCCTTGATATTCTGAATTGATTCAAAACATTTATCTTTTGTTATGGCTTGTATCTAGATGTCTCCCAAAGCCTACTGCATTCATAGGTGGGGATTTTTGAAGGTGGTCGGATTATGGTATGTGATCCTGGAATTAAGGATGTGATGCTAGCATTAAGAGTGTGATGCTGGGATTAAGGATGCTCACACTGGGTGTTGGTGGCACTGCCCAATGGGCAGGTAGCCTGGATGAAATATGAAGGGACAGAAAGAAGGCTTCTGCTGCTGCTGTTTTGCTACTTTGCTGCTTTGCTGCCTTCTGCCTACCATGAACTGTTTCTCCTCTGTGATGCCTCTTTGCCATGCCACCCTCTCTTGGAGCCAGGTCATTATGGACTGAAACCTCTACAAAATATGAGCTACAATAAACCTTTCTTCCTCTAACTTTGGGTGTTGGGTTTTTTGTCTCAGCAATGAGAAAAGTAACTAAGACATCTTTCATGGTCATTTTGACTTTGGGGAAGAGCCAGAAGTCACATGGTGGCAGGTCCAGTGAATGTGGATGAGGACAACACCATAATGTTTTGATGAGCCTGCCTTTCTATTGGATGGCCCCCACAGCAGCATTCACTGTAGTTTTGATTACATCTCATAAAATTACTCATGAAAGAGGACTTTCAGAACTGCTTCAGAAAGTGACAAGAATAATATGATGTGTGTTTGGAGTGAAGGTGAGTGTTTTGAGGGGGATTAATGGCAATATGCCTTTTGCTATAATAAAATTTTTAAAATTTAAACATTCACTGTATAGTCTGATCAGCCCTTGTAGGTTTGATTTGGAAGAAGGGAGATGAAGGAAAGCCCAGACTGCCAACCCAAAGATTGTAAGAGTATTCTGAGAGGGATTAATGGCAATGTGTCTTTTACTGTAATATATTAAAAAAAATGTGAACACACAGCATATTTTTTGATCAGCTCCTGGATTCTGCCTTTCCTCATTAGGCTCTGTGATGGTTGATTGATTGTGTCAGCTTGAGTAAGAGAAACTTAACTAAATTGGCTCAGCAATCCCTCACCCTAGGGTGCAGAAGATCCACCATAGAGTGGATTGTCCCTTGGATAGTATAAAGGGGAAATGAAGAAGAAGGACAGATGTGCTTCTGTTTCTTTGGAGGAGTTCTAGTCTTTGCCTTCACTTTGGACATCATCTCCTGGCTTCCAGCGCAGACTCTTTAGCCTTCCATCGCAGACCAATTGGCCTCCTGATACAGACTCGCATGGGACACTGCAGTGAGCTTCAGACCTTTGACTGAATCCTTCGGGCTCTAGGGTGCAGACAGACCCTCTGCACTCTTCCTCATCTGACTCTGGGTGGCCATTGTAAGCCAATCTCGAAAATTCTTATATATTTGTATATCTTGTGTTATATTTGTTTCTCTAGTAAACACTGACCAATACAGAATTCGGTACCAGAGAAGTGGGATTGTTGCTATGACTACACCTGCCCACGTGGTTCAGAAGTCTTTGGGACTGGCTTGTAGGAAGAGTTTGGAAAGGTTTGGAGACGCTGGCTGAAAAAGTAGAGCTGGAACTTCTTAGGCTGTACTTGATGGGAGACTCTGGTTAGAGCTCAGAAGACCAGAAGGCCGATAGAAATCCTGCTGGTAAAAACCAGACTCTGGAGGTTTCTGTGGGGAAGAAAGACAGCATTGACTGTTGGACTCCAGACAATGTGTGTTGTACCTTGGCAGAAAGTTTGTTTGCATTTTGCCTGAGACTAAGATTAAGGACAGTGGACTAATCAATCTTGCAGAAGAAATTGCAAGGCAGTCTACACCTGATGCAGTGGCATGGCTACTGTTGGGGGCTTTTAGTCACATTTATGTTGAGAATCAATAGCAAAGAGCCCAGCAGAATGTTTTAAAATGTTGTAAGTTTGACCACAAAGGAAGCTCCAGTAAAGCTGTGGATTGCAAAGATAGAGCAGAGGAGATCTTGACAGCTGAAAAGGAATAAGGGAATAGCAGGATTCCACCTTTCCCAGCCTCAAAATTGTAAAAGTGAAAGACTTTGCTTGAGAAGAGAGCCCCCAGAGCACCATGTTCTAGAATGGCAGTGGCCTAGGGAAATTGTCCCTCGGGATTTGGTTCATAGGCACTCAACACCTACAGCCAAGAGAGAGGGAAGCCTGGCTACACCTCCAGCTGGCAGCAGACCTTGGCATCATCAATATGGTGCTAGTTTTAGGTACATGCAGAATGCAAGAATTGTGGATTCAAGGGGCCGGTGAGATGGCTCAGCGGCATAAGCGCCTGCCTTGCAAGCGCGAGGGCCTGAGTTCGACTCCCGAATCCCACATACGAAAAAGGGGCTGGTGATATCGCTCAGAGGCACACAAAAAAAAAAAAAAAAAAAAAAGAATTGTGGATTCAGGAAGGCTTCCACCCAGATTTCAAAAGAAGGTCTGGGAGGCCAGGGGGTGTGCCTCTGAGAGGGCAGTGTGTGAAGCTGTGAGTGTGAAGCCAAAGGTGCAGTGTAGACCCCACAAGTTTAGAGAAGCCAGGAACATGGATTTTCCAAGGAAAGCTGCAAGGAGTGAGCAAAACAAGCCAAAGAAAGAAACCATGGGAGCTATAACCACCAGAAGTTCTGTAGGGGTGGAGCCACCCAAGCCCTTTGGAGTTCACATCTTGCCATAGATTGCCTTGGATGATGCACATGGAACTATAAGACCTATTGTTTGCCCTACTGGATTTTGGACTTGCTTTGGTCTCATTCCTTTGTATCCCCCTATGTGTACCTTTTGGAATGGAAATGTTTATCTCATGCCATTGAATGTTGGATGTGTTTAACTTTCTTTTCATTTGTAAAGGGGCTTTAATGTTAGAGTTGCCTTAAATCTCAGAGGAGACTTGGGGCTTGGACTTTTCAGCAATGTTGAGACTTAGGATTTCGGCACCTCTTGGAGATGGACTAAATGCCGTTTGCATGAGTCTTTGGGGACAGGAGCAGAATATTATGCTTGTGTTCAGATGTCCCCCTAAATCCTCATGCAGTCATAGGTGGGGCTTTTTCAGAGGTGGCTGAATCTAGAATGTGTGATTGATTCATAGTATAGGATAAAGGGTGGGTGATTATTAAAGCAGTCCACTGGTTGGTTTGACACTGTCCTAATCTCAGTAGTCTGGATACAATATAAGGGACAGAAAGAGGCTTGTCTTGTCCCTTGTTGTTTTGCTACCTTCTTCCCACCATGAACTGTTTTCTTCTGTGAAGCCACCCTGCCTTGGAGCCAGCTGATTATGCACTGAATCCTCTACAAACTGTGAGCTAAATAAACCTTTCCCCCTTTAACTTTGTCTCAGCAATGAGAAAAGTAACTAAGACCACCTCCTCCTGCTTCCTGCCAGGAATCTGAATAGCAGCAGCAGCAGCCATCTTGGGGTTGTGAGGAGAAGGCCTGAGACCAACATCCTCACACCCTGAGCTGCTGAGCCAGTGCCTGCTGCTGTTCAACTTTGGAGTTTTCTTCATTTGAGAAAAATAAAAAACCTCTGTGTTTTCATCTGAAGATAATTTGTCACTGATATCGTATATCACCCGCATTATCTCAATTAATCCCCACAATTGCATTTTGAGGTAGTACTGTTATTATTCCTGTGTCACACACAGGGAGATCAAATCACAGAGGGGTTAAGAAAGCCAGATTTTATGGAACCAAGCTGAGCGTTAAAGACAGAATTTCTTGGTGTCTCGTTTCTCTGAATACCAGCACTCTGCTCTTGAGTGCGTCCTCTATCACTATCTATAATAAATCTCTCATCTCTCTTTTTTTCCCTAGAGTTTAGAACTTTTAACTTGTCCTAAAATCACTGAAGCAAAAATCATAAAACATTCTGCTTTCCTTTGCAACCCCCAACACACACATACACACACAGACACACACACAGACACACACACACACACACAGACATGCACACTATTTGTAGGAAGAAATGGTTTTGTACCTGAAGTGAAACAATAAAAATTCAAAACTTACAGATCAGGATTAGATCTGTCACTCATCCTTTAAAAAACTTATGAATCTCCAGTCAAAACCAACAGGATATATCGGGTACATCTCTCCTGAAATGTCATCTCTGCTCTTTCCAAGTAAACCACAGGACGCACACCATCTTGGAATGTCCTCAGAAGGCTCTGTCATTGACAGGTAACAGAATAAAACCTCAGAGTCATTTCTTTCCAATGAACAGGTACACACAGGGACAGAAGGGACTATTCAACCTTTGTCTTCTTTCCTTGTGGCTTGTGGTCTCCTCCTCCTCCCCTGCCTCCTCGGAAGCTGCCTCACCCTCTCGTCTCTTTTACTGATACATCCTGACAATTCTTTTTCCTTGATGGGCATCAGCAAACCTGCAAACTTATTTTAAAAGAATGGGTTAAGTTTATTGTATCAGCCTTGGGAACCCTCATACTTAGCCCAGTGACATTTATCTTGGTGTCCACAAAGGAACCTAAAAAGAGACATGGAGCCTGTGGAGATCTCAACTTTGGTTTGTCGGTCCAGCCAAATGGCTTATTTATTTATTTAATTATTTTCATTCTTTGCCCCATTTCCCCCCAATCCCTTGGACCTCTGAAGCATAGTTTTTCTCTGAAACAGTTTATCTTTTTCTCTTTCTCTACCTCTGCAGCCATAGGGTCTTTTAAAAATTTCCAGCAGTTAGAAATGCCTAAGCCCCTAGAAAATGTGTGTTTGCACGTAAAAGCACCGCAAGACAAGAGGCACTTGCTCCCTCTGACCAGAAATGGGAAGAGGTGTCAGGAGGAGCTCTCCAGAATGTGTAGTGGCCTCACTAGGTGTACCTTTAGCTTAGCATCACACCTTGTCCCTGGGTTAGATGGGATGCTGGAAAATCTTGCTCATCCAAGGAGACACAAAGTAAGGATGACACCCCCATCCAGTATCTCGAACAAAGTTTCTCATGCAGCTGGCATGGGAAACCCAATCCTGAGACACAGTGGAGAGACCGGCTTGCAGGTCACCTGGGGGAAGCAATCTCCAAAGCAGATACATTTGTGGGGACTTACACATATTTAGTTTGAGGGAGTTTCTCTAAACTGCTCTTTTGATCTCTCTGTCTCTGTCTCTCTCTCTCGACTGAAGGGCATAAGCTCAGTCTGCTGATGCCGCAGCTCCCCTTTCTGGGTGGCTGGGAACACATCCTAAGCCATGGAGATTCAAGAGGTCATCAGGTGACACCTGACACCATCCACAGGGCTTGGTGAGGTCCATGGACTAAGACCAAGAAGGAGCCCAATGGTTTGCTCTTTTCCCCTTTCTCTTTCCCACTCAGGATTTCATCCATTAGAATAAAATGTTAGAATGAAACTCAAATCCTTTAACTTTTTTTCTGATGCTAGTTACCAGGGAGAGGTAACTCGTGGTAACTCATGGAAGGGGAAGGGAAGTGTGTGGCCTCTGGTTTCCTTGATGTGTGAGCTATAATTAGGTTTGAGTTCCTTGTGTGCATTACAGGTCTCTAGGTAGAAATATCTTTGGAGCAGATTTTTGATAAAGCCCAACTGTTGTGTATAACTTTTCCTGCTTCCCTGAACTGTTGCTGGGATAGCCATGTTCCAGGAACAAGGATGCTTGCTCTGGACAGGACGAAAAAGCAGAGCAGAGATGCCACCCTGGGAGTTCTGACTCTGGGGTAACAGAGCAGGGTTGCTCCTTTGGGCAATTCTGACTCTGGGAAACGGGGCACGCTGCCCATGCGGGGTGATCCTGGTTTGGGGCACATGTGTGGCCGACTGTGCCTTGGGGCTGGCCACTCACGTGGCCTGACCCCGGTTAGGGGAGTGCCTATGGCATAACCCCTGTTCCCATCTTTTCTGTTTCTTGATCTCTTTCCAAAAGTACACAAGGGCGATCTTAAAGGCATGTGGTTAAGTCATATATGATTATGGGTAATTCATTGCCTATCCCCAAAATGACACCTTTAAGTTATATTTTATGAAGCTGGGACCAATTTAAGATAAAAGATTTTTTAAAAGTTGATTTTTCTTTAAACGTGAATTAGAGAGTAAAAAGAAAAAACCTCAAAGCTCTTCTCTCAAAGACAGAATTTCTGGGCTGAGGATATAGCTCCGCAGCACCTTGCCTGCCTGGCAAGAGCAAGGTTGGGAGTTCGAGTCTTAGTACCAAGAAAAAAAAAGACAGAATTCCTTTTTTGCGGGGGATATGGGGTATTGAACCTGGGGCCTTTAAACTGATCCACATCCCCTTTTTTATTTATTTTGAGACAGGGTCTCTTTAAATTGCTAAGCTGCCCAGGCTGAGCTGAAACTTTCAATCCTCCTGCTTCAGCCTCCCAGGGTGCTGGGATTACAGGTGCACACCACCACTCCCAGCTAAAGACAGAGTTTCTTACGCATGATCAAGTGCATAACTTCTGTGATACATTTTCTCAATTGCTATTCTTGTGATTTTGTTTTTATGGTTTTCAGCGATCTCAAAAAATCATTGGAAGGATGTCCTGGCACCAAGGTGGGGATCTAGTAGGGCTACATAGTGAGTTCAAGGCCAGTCTGGACTACATAGAGAGACCCTGTCTCAAAAAACAAAAACAAAAGCAAAAACAAATAAAGTACTGTGCCTCAATTCCTTCTGTACCTCTGTCTTTTAAAAAATCCTTTATTAGTACGTTTGCCATGCACAGTGAATGCATTCATTGTGGGGAGTTGGTACCTACACGTATCACGTGTTCCTCCTTTTTACGTCCCCTTCCCTTCCCATTCCTCCTCTCTCCCTCCACCCCCGAGCTCCCTTCCCATCTCTCCAGGGTCCCCCTCCCCGCGGCCCTGCTCTTCTGTGGAAACAGCAGTGGTGCATGTGGCGCGTTGATACTGAAAGTAATTTCTAGAGCTGCGGTTCACAGTTCAACTGTGCGAGTGCTGTAGCAGTTCATTTACAAAACCTTCCAGCTTAGCCTCAGAGAGGGGAACGTGCTGAAATCGGAGCTCAGGAATAGGGGCTCCGCTCCATCGCGGCAGGAAACCACCTTTGCGGGCGGTGGGGCAGAGGAGCGAGCACCCAGGGTTGAAGCGGGTTCATTCCAGCGCAATGTCACGGAAGGGGATCGTGCAATTGGCTGGTTCCAAGCAGAACAGAAAATCTGTCCAAGTCGTGCAGATCTTATTGAAAACTCTAGCTGCCAGCCGTGACAAGAGTCTCTGTAGTCCCATCAAAGAACCAGAGAAATTTTCAAAGATTTTTTTTTTTTTTTTTTTTTTGTGGGTACCGGGGTCAACCTCAGGACCTCGTGCGCCAGCAGGCGCATGTGCCACTGAGCCATCTCACCGGCCCAAAGATGGTTTTTATTACTAAGTTGATACTGCAAACATGCTTTCACCTAAACAGCGAAATTATGCAATTTCCTGAAAAAGAGATCTGTGATGTCACAGCCCCAGAAAATGTGTGGTTATTGTTGGTGACCTATTGGCATTTTGACGTGCATTTTGAGGGAAACAAACCCATCCACCAGCACGTATTGGCAATTAGTGGGGCTATCATTTTTTCTTAATCTAATTTCATAAAGAAAATTGTCTGATGTTTTCTATTTTTTTAAGGCATAAGAATTAGAATTTATTAATGCATTTATATTAGTTATAATTTAAGCACTGATCTAATATGTAGAGATTAAAACTTCACATATGCTAAATAACCAGTAACTGTGTCTTCCTCACCAAAGTATTTGGGTTAAATAAAAATTGCCTGGTGTGGTGGTGCATGCCTATAATCGCAGCACTTGGGAGGCTGAGGCAGGAGGATTGCCGTGAGTTCAAGGCGAGCCTGAACTACATAGCAAGACCCTCTCTCTCAAAAAAAGTCAAGAGGGCCAGTGAGATAGCTCAGCGGCACAGGCGCTTGCTGGCGCGCGAGGTCCTGAGGTCGACCCCCGGTACCCACAAAACAAACAAACAAACAAACAAACAAAAACCAAAACCAAGGGCCGGGTATGTAGCTCAGCGGTACAGCACCTGCCTGGCAAGCTCGACGCCCTGAGTTTGATTCCCAGTACCAAAAACAAAAACAAACCAAAACCAAACAAAATTTATATGTTGAAGCCCTAACCTCCAGTGCCTCAACTAGAAGAGTATTTTGAGATACGGTCTTCAGAGACGTACAATTAAGTTAATATGATGTCTGTGGGGTAGGCTGTAACCCAGAACGATAGGATCCCTCGTCAGAAGGGAGATGACTGCCACACACAGAGGACTGGAAACAACCATCTGCCCACACAGGACGGAGGCCTCGGAGAAGCTACCATGGGCGGCACCTTGACCTCGGGCTTCCAGCCTGCGGAAGTGTGAGGAAGGACATCTCTGTCGTTGGAGCCACCCAGCTGGTCCTTCGCTAAGCACACGAGCCGCCCTGTGCAGGATTGCTGGGCCAACTGGGAGGAGCTAGGAGAAAAATGGAAACGGGACCCTGTATCTCAGATCCCAGTTCCCTGGATCCTCGGGGGTCCCTGCAGCAGGAATTCTCTGCCAGGGAGAAGGCGCGTAGCCCGGGTTGTGTGGACCCGGGCTGAAGGGGGAGGCTCCTCCCCACCCGCCCACCAGGCACCGGCAACCTGGGGCCACAGAACTCTGGGCCCTGGGCTTGCGGCTGGGCGGCCCCTCCTCTCCTCTCTTCTCTCAGAAGGGTGTTCAGTGAGAAAGCTGGAGACAGGGGCTTCTTCCACTCAAGCTGACCTGAGGCGTGGAGGGAGCTAGTAAATACTCCCCTCCCAGGCCCTTCCCACCCATTTCCGTGTCGCCTGAAGTCCTCTGATTAGCTCCACGTGGGTAAACACGCAGGCCAGATGTGTGTATTTGAAGCCAGCAGTCATCCACACTTCATTAAAGTCAAAAATAAAAACCTAGCTTGCTTTCTTGCCGCGAGCTGAAACACGCGCAGGAAACACAGAGCTCCTTTCAAAGTGTCCTGCGGAGGGACCAAGGTGACCACTTATCCCGGAACCCGGGGCCAGGGGCTTGCGGTCCCCACCTCCGCAGAGGCGACCTTTGGGTCTTTTCTAGTCCCCTGCTGCAGCCCATGTCCCTTTGCGGATCCTGCGAGGAAACATTCAGAAATTTGGAGATGTTTCAGGAATACCTTATTTGGTTGTGTTAAACCCAAACTCTTGATAGTAAGGGATCTCGTAATAAAAGGGTTTAGGGAGCCATTCCAAATGGTAGGCGGCGAAGGGAGCAGGTCCCGGGACAAGTTTCTGCAACTATCGGCAGCACAGGCAGGTAGCTGTGGGAAATATGTCCCGACCAGAACTAAGAATTTTCTTTTTCTTTTTTTTTTTCGTGTGTGTGGGGAGTACTGGAGATTGAACCTAGAGCACCAAAGCCTTCACACTGAGCTACATCCCCAGCTCATTTTTTTATTTTGAGAGAGTCTTACAAAATCACTCAATTGCCCAGGCTGGGCTTGAATTTGTGATCCTCCTGCCTCAGGCTCTAGAATGCTGAGATTACAAACCTGCGCTACCAGGCCCAGCAAGAATTTTTTTTTAACTGAAAATTGTTAACTGTCTTGGCTATAGATAAGAGCGTCAGGATGATGCAGAGTTGGGAAAGCTGTCCCTAAGGAGAGGCAACTGTTGCTTTTAGGTCAGGATCGGCTGTGGTTAACAATCCAGAAACTTTATGTAAACAGGGCACAGTGGCCCTGGGGTGTCATGATAAGATTTAAGTCAAGATTTCAACACACACTCAGAAATATGAAACCATATTCTCCCTCCAGCCTCCAGCAATTATAATTAAATTTAAGAGATTTAAAAAAAACCCAAAAAACAGTTGAAAGCAGGTTATGGTCTAACGTTAAGTAAAAACACCAAAAATGCATTCTCCTTCCCAGTCATTCCCACGGGCCCCTCCTGAGACTGAAGGAACTCAGAAGGCAGGTGGACATTTGCGGACACACTTGGGGACACTTGGGGGGCAGATGTGCTGTGCCCAACATTTCGCAGCTCCCTCGATGTGCAGCCGTGTCCTCCCCACTCTGCACTGGGGCCTGAGGCTCCCCCAGGTCAAGTGGCCAAGCAGGACCAAAATTCTCCCCCAGTCCAACCCAAGTCTTCCTGGGGCTTTGACCCCCACGCCGAGTTGCTGTCATGTGGAGGGGGACATTCGGAAGGACCGAAAGGATTGCAGACTTCGGGGCTCTTGAGAAACTGGCCTGCCAGGGCTGGTGTGAGCAGAGGGGAGATGGTGGCAAGATGACTCAGCACATCAAATTAGCCTCTGCCTCTGGTGACAGGCAGACCTGGGGCCCAAGAAGTGTCCCCCAGTCTATACTTGGCTCTAACCTCTGGCCAAGCAGGGCCAGAACCCGGGAGTCCATGTGTGTGACAGTGCCCTGCTGATTCTGATATGTCACCTGCATGCGTTTCCAAATTAGCAGGGCACGGATGATTCAGGACTGACAGCAGAGAGGAGAATTAATTTTATTGTCTCTTAATTAGGTATAAAACAAAATTAGGTACCAACTGTTTATACTTCTAGCTCTTATGCATCTATAAACCAAAACCAAAGGAAACTACATGAATGCAACATCTAAATAAACATTATTTTGATGGGATTTATGATGAGGTGGTACTAAAAATAAATCACTACTGTTGGTTTAGTAATGGAAAGATGCAGCTTCAGGTCTAGTTCTGTATCTATTTCTGTATTTTGCTTTTAATAATACCCACGTGATTGTTTCTCCTTGTAAAAAAGAGGCACAAATGATATTTATAACACCCAGGCTGTCCTTGCTAATGTGGGACATGCAGATCCTGTAGGACTCAAATTTGGCCACAGAGCAGTTTCTAATTGTTGATTTTAATGAAGTGTCACTTGGTATATCTGTAGATTGCTGGTGTTCACTTAAAGATATTGTTAGCATTATAGCCTTATTAAAGCCCATTTTATTTATTTATTTATTTTTTGTGGGTACCGGGGGGTCAACCTCAGGACCTCGCGCGCCAGCAGGTGCCCGTGCCGCTGCGCGATATCACCGGCCCCTTTTTTGTATGTGGGATCTGGGAGTCAAACTCGGGCCCTTGCGCTTACCGGGCAGGCGCTTAAGCCGCTGAGCCATCTCACCGGCCCCATTAACGCCCATTTTAAATGGAGCTTCTCTTCCCATTATTTTTAGAATGGGAAAAGAAAATGTCATAAATGTGTATTTACTACTCACAGCTAATAAACTGCTCCAAACTGTTGTATATGGACAGAATGCACGAACTGTGTCTGCAGCTAATTTGACACCATTCACTTCTTCTTCTTTTTTTTTTTTTGTGGGTACCGGGGGGTTGACTTCAGGACCTCGCGCGCCAGCAGGCGCCCGTGCCGCTGAGTGATATCACCGGCCCTTTTTTCGTATGTGGGTTCCAGGAGTCGAACTCGGGCCCTCGTGCTTGCTAGGCAGGTGCTTACGCCGCTGAGCCATCTCACCGGCCCCACCAGTCACTTCTTGCTGGTTATTTCACATGCAGTTGCGGTCCAGCTATTTGCATGACTTCAAAATCTGTGCACAACTTTGCTTCATGAAACACAAATACGGACACTCAAGGCTTGCAGGAGGTCCCTTACAAAGGCGCAGCCAGATAAAGTACCATACTAATATTTTAGAGGATCCACAAATTGAACATGTTAACAAACCAACCAATCAACCCTCACTCAGAACTGTGCATCCCTGAAAACGTGTCTGGGGACCCCAGTTTGAGAAACGCTGGCCAGGAAATGGAGCCATATGTTTCCTTAAAGAAGATGAGGATGGAATGACCCCTTCTTCATTTCTCCAAATTCCTGAGAGACTATCAAGCTGGGAAGCCTCTGAGTGGCCTGGAGAAAGCAGAGCCATACCAGGAATGGACAAAGCTGTTAGGAACGTGGGCATCAACTCCAGGAGAGGTTTGGAAGCAGACTGGTATCCTCAGTGTTGAGAATTCTCCAATTCTTGCCCTGAAGCCAAAGTGAAGGCAGACAAAGCACAAAGCATATTAAACTTTTATGTTGACAACAGCAGCTAGATTAGGGGTAACCATTTAGAAAGACTGCAATTAAGAGTTAAAAAGCAACCAGCCCGAGCCTGAAGGCAGTAGTTCTCAACCTGGTTGCCTATTAGGATCACCAGGGGAGTGATTTAAATGAGCTGAGGCTTGGATCCATGAGGAAGATTTGAACTAATTGGTCTTGGTTGGGCATCAGTGTTTGTAAAAGTCCCCCAGGGGATCCTAATGTGTAACCAAGGTAGCCAACCGCTGTCCTAAGAGAAGACTTCTCCATGATATAATTACATTTGAGGCCACCTGAATTAATTTATTTATTGTAGGGAAGGGAACCAACCTTTACTGAATGCACTATGCTCTTTAATGAATAGAAATAACAGCTAGCATTTATCGAAAGCTTGTTATAGGCCAGACATCATGTTAATAACTCTACCTGTGTTTAATCATCACCCCAACCTTCCTGCATATTGTCACCATTTTACAAATGAGGAAACAGGCTCAGCGAGACCCAGATGTTTGCCTTAAGTTCAATGACAAATATATAAGCAAAAGCCATCTCAGTTCATAAAGTGAGGGGACAGGACTTGAACCACGACCTTTAGCTCTTCTGCTGTCCCGCATCAATCGTAGGATTCAGCTTTGGGACCTTCACTGTGGGCGATGACAGAAAGAGCCACCCACCTGGGATCATCTCTAAACCTAGATTCCCTGTCCTTCAAAGGCCGAGCCTTGCTGGAAATTAAAACACCAATTTGTGCAGACTCGAAGTCTAATTTGGGCCTTCGTGGGTCGTGGGTCACAGCAGGGACAGGTATGAAAGGGAATGCCTCTTCTGGACTGGGGCACATCTTGGGGCTCTGCGAAGAGACAGCAGCTGCTGTGGTCCCCCAGACAGGCTGGGGACAGTTTACACACAGCCACCTGGAGCGGAGCTGCCCCACTCCTCACCCTTGGCTTTTCTGGGGAAAGAAGACTGAAGCCTGTTTAATTCTGCCAGCTGCTCTTTGCCTTTCCATCAGAAGCAACTTTGATGTGTAAGTGAAAAATGCTGATTTGCAAAAGGAGCTATGGACAGATGGTACCCGCCTCGCTCAGGGGTTGGGGGCTCTCCCCTCCCCTCTCTACATCAGGGACCTTTGTGTCCTGCTGGAGCCTGGCAGGAGGTCTCTGTGGGTGGCACTGGTTGTCAAGGCTGGATTGGCTGGGAGGGCTCCACTGGCCAACACTGTGTCATCGCTGGCCGCCTGCACATTTCCTAGGGTACACTTGAGAAGCTGATAGAAACAGTTCTCTCTCTAGCAGCCTGCATTTTCCATGGTTGGACGATACTACCAGATGTAAAGTGGGCTAGTGGAAAGGAGGCCTGCCTCGGGGGACAGGAGACCCCATCACAGGCTCTGGTCAAGGCTTGGGTGAGCTGGGTAACTCCCCAGCCTCTGTTTTCTGACCTTCAAAGTGGAACAACAGTGTGAGCCTCATCATCTTCCTGGGTTGGTAAGCACTAGTGTTAGAACTGTGCAAGTTTTGAGGTTCTCTTGTCTGTTTTGTTGAATGCAGGGCCTTTGCACTGAGCTACACTACAGGCCATTTTTTAAAAATTTGAGGCAGGGTCTTGCTGAGTTGCTAGGTTGCCCAGGCTGGGTATGAACTTTCAATCCTCCTGCCTCAGCCTCCCAGACTGCTGAGATTATAGGCATGCACCACCATGCCTGGCCATTGAATTCTTTTGATAAAGTCCTTTGGAGGTCATATTTCAGAAACAAATGAAATAAAGCAGATATTAATTTTGCATAGGTCTAATAAACTATTGTTTACCGTTGCAAACACAGTAAGAGCTGTCCTGATTTAAATAAATAGTCCTGTCCCTAGATGCTATGCCTATGTTTTTTTTTTTTTTTTGTACCAGGAATTGACCTCAGGGCCTTGCGCTTGCCAGGCAGGCACTGCACCGCTAAGCTGCATCCCTGACCCCTGTATCTATGTTTTTGAACCGGTATTAAACACATGGTGCAAGATCCCAATCTCACGAAAGGATACAGTTACTATTTTCTCTCCTGTTTCTGTCCCAGGGACCCATATTCCCTCTGCTCTGGTAGGGTGACCAAAGGGTGACCAAAGTGTCCCGATTTGTCTGGGACTTCATGGCTTATCATGGAAAGTTGTTGCCTTGGTTACTTTTCTCTCCTTGCTGAGACAAAATATCCAACACCCAAAATTAAAGAGGGAAGGGTTTATTTAGCTCACAGTTTGTGGAGGTTTCAGTCCATATCAGCTGGCTCCAAGGCAGGGTGGTGCGGCAGAGGGGCAACAGTCCATGGTGGCAGAAGACAGCAAAAGCAACAAGAGCAAAGAGGGAGGAGCAGAGGAAGAGCAAGCCTCTTTCCCTCCTTTATATTGTACACAGGCTCCCCGCCCCAGGGCGGGTGCAGCACTCACATCCATAATCCCAGCATCGGACCATGAATCAGTCACAAACTCTAGAAGCCTGCCCCCATGGCTGCATGAGGCTTCGGGGGGACATCTAGACACAAACCATAACAGTTGCTTATCCCAGAAAACCCCCAATTCCTAGCAAACTGGGATGGTCACCCTACGCCAATCAGCATTATGGTTTTTTTTTTTTTGGTCTTTCTGAAGGCATTTTGACAAGAGCAATTTTAGAATTTTAAAAATCACCACAGGGCACAAAACAGATCTTTCTTGCACAAAAACTAAACCAGTGCATGCCCTTGGGTGGGAAGGGGAAACCCCACCACAGAGCCCAACTCTCATCATGCATCATAGCTGTTCCCACCATGGCGACCTCAGCTCCCAGCATTGCTGTCTTTCTGCAGAGGGAAGCTCCGGTCAGGCTTGGGAAACCGACTCTCACGAGTGCTAACCATCTCTGGCCTCATTCCCCACAGCTGCCATTGACCAGAGACTACTATTCTTTTGTTTATAATTTATTTTTGTAGAGTTAATGAAAAGCATTTGCGTACTCGAGCTTGGGCTTCCAAAACACGCTTATGCGCCAAGTTATCTGCTAGGTTTCCTTGGGTGAAAGGGAACCGATGTGGGAAAGCCCGATTCAGAGAGCTCACCCGGCCTTCGCTCTGTGTACTGAGATCCGCCAGGCTGGATGAGGCTGGCTTCAAGACTTCCACAAACTGTCTGGCAAACTAGCACATTATTATTTTATGAATAACGCACTGATGTTGCTTTTATAAATTCTAGCTTCAGGCTATTTTACATTTATGCAGAAAAACATGAATTATTTATAAAATTAGGCATGAATATCCTATAACACTCTCATTTCTGGTGGGGAGCAAAGAGAGCTGCAGCTGGTGCTATGTCAGCTCCACAGGTGACGTTGCCATGGGCCAAGAGAGGCTGGGGCTGCATCCTTCCTTCCATCCTTCCTCCATCCTCCATCCTCCATCCTTCCCAAGGCTGATTCTGAGATGTAACTGGTTCTTCTCTGGAGAGGGAGGGTGTTCAATTCTCCCCATCTTGCTCATCACTAATTTTTTCTCCCATCCTCCTTCCTTCCCTGTCCCCCTCCCTCCCTTCCTTTATCCCTCTTTCCCTCCTTCTTTTCCTCCTTCCCTCCCTCCTTCCCCTTTCCTTCCTCTCCTCCCCATCTCTCCCGCACACTGTCAAAAGCAGAGCGTGGTGAGCATGTGGAGACTCCAATGCAGGCAGACACTGGCTTGATCTGCACACACTGTTAGCCTCAGTTTCTCCCTCTGTCGCAGGGGGTGATTATCAGGTTTCCCCCTTGGGTCTGACATACAGGGCCTGATACTGAGTAAATGCTCAATAAACATGGGCTGTGACTTGAGATGTCTGATCAGGGCCACAGAGAGGCGAGGCGCATGCATGGGCTGAGGAAGACCGGAGATCTAAAGGCCACAGGCTGCAACGCCTGAGTGTGAGAGTCTGGGTAAGGTGACCTGCTCCTCTTGGTCTGTTTGGGCCTAGCCTGGTTTTAAAGCAGAGTGCTCATCCTGGGAAATCAATCACACTCAGGCGAATCAGGAGGTCTCACCGCTGGCCGATTAGTCAGCATCTCTCGAATTGTTTCTCTTTCATCGTTTTTCTCTTATTGATGGAGCAGAGTGGGTTCTCTTGGTCCTGTGTCCACATCTGGGGATTCAACAAACCATCGAAGGAAAATACTTTAAAAAGCTGTACCTGGCTGGGTGAGGTGGTGCATGCCTGTAATTCCAGCACTCTGGGAGGCTGAGGTGGGAGGATCTCAAGTTCAAGCCCAGCCTGGGCAATTTAGGGAGACTCTGTCTCTAAATAAAAAATGAAAAAGGGCTGGGAAAAAAAGGGCTGGAAAGAAAAAGGGCCCGGGTTTAATCCCTAATACCACACATACAAAAGTACAGGTTTGGATTTGTGTATCCACAGGGGTCCTGGACCCTCTTGCCCAGGACATCAGCTGCAATCCAACTCCAAATTCGCTTCCTGTATACAAGTTTGTTGTTGTCTGTATAGTAGAAGGCATTGGATTTCTGTCACTTGTCTCAGTCCTTCCACAAGTTCCCCCCACTTCTCCCTGGAAGAGGAGGCTCCTGGAAGGCTGGGTTGGAGGATAGGGGTTTTGCTCACCCTGAGGAACACTCTGTCACAAAACGGGAGGTGAGGTGGAAGAGGCATGCAGAATTAGGTCAGGGTACATAGGCAGATGTCCCCATCTCTGGCCCAATCCACTGAGCCTTCTGCTGTGGAAACAGGACATTTTCTTTAAAAAAATTTAGCCAGCCAGGAGGCTGAGGCAGGAGGATCGCTGTGAGTTCAAGGCCAGCCTAAACTGCATATTGAGACTCTGTCTCAAAATACCAAAAAAAAGTTTATTAGTACATGTTTGATGTGTACAATGATTACATCCAGTGTGGGGAGTTGGTACATGTACATAACACATCTTAATTTTTTTTTAACTTCTCCTTGCCCTCCCTTCTTTCTCCTCTCCATCTCTAGTTCCCCTTCCTATTCCTGAGGGCCTGTCTCCCTATTTTGTATTGTCTATATTTTATTTTGCTTTTTAAATTATTTATACTTTGGGTTTCTCACATAGGAGAAACCATGGGATATTTGTGCTAGTGTATCTGGTTTATTTTGCTTAATATTATGGTCTCAGGGTGCACCCATTTTCCTCCAAATGTAAGTGGGACATTGCCGGTGGAGCAGGGCTCCCTGTCTTCACGGATGGACTCCAGAGGACCAAGGCCCCTCATCTGTGTCTTGGTCCTTTCGTGGCCTCAAGCAATGGTCGATGTCTCAGAACTTCACCTCCTCCACCCCTCTGGGGAGAGCAAGCCAAGTGTGAGGGTTACAAAGGAGACATGCTTGCGGGCGCTCCATAACTGCTGATGCTTCTCTAAGAGTACAGTAAACTTAAAACCAGCGATCTACTCTTCCTGATCCTTTTCTCTTTCATCTTGAAACTTGGTTTAATAGTGAGCAGCTCAGTGATCAACATGTCTACCAGTCAGAATGGTTCTCGCGAATGCCAGAGACCACACGTCCTGTGGTTCTTCACTCTGGCATGGCGCCCAGGAGCTCAGGAAATACCTGTTGCTGTGGGAAGGAGGCCTCCAGGTGACACAAGGCTGCTGGCACACTTGGGGGAAGTGAAGGATGGGCCATGATATCATGAGGTGTTTGTTTCTTCTCAGAGATGGATCATCAGCTGCTTCTCCAAACTGGAGGAGAAATAATGCCCCCAGTACCTATGGGAGATCCTACCAAGCCACACCTTTCTCCACTGCCTGGGCACATGCACTCTTCTAAATTGATGAGCCTCAGTCTCCTCATCTGTAAAATAGGGATGCTAATCCTTATTTCCCATTAGGTTGGAAAGTTAAGTGCAGTTATGCAGGGAAAGCTCAATGAATTGTGGCCATTATTAGCTGGAACTTCCTTTTTTTTTTTTTTTTGTGGGTACCGGGTGTCGACCTCACTACCTCGTGCGCCAGGAGGCGCCCATGCCGCTGAGCGATATCACCGGCCCCTTTTTCGTATGTGGGTTCCGGGAGTCGAACTCGGGCCCTCGCGCTTGCCGGGCAGGCGCTTAAGCTGCTGAGCCATCTCACCGGCCCTGCCCTGCGAAATTACTATATAGGAGTGGGCATGGTGGTGCATGCCTGTAATCCCAGCACTTGGGAGGCCGAGGCTGGTGGATCTGAGTTCAAGACCAGCTTGGGCCACATAGCACTTATCTCAAAGAAAAAAAGAAATTACAGGAGAAGATAAGGGAGGATAATGTGGGGGTGATGGTGAATGTGATCAAAGTATGAAAATGCCACAGTGAAACCATGACTATGCATAATTAAATGCACTAATACAATGACTGTACTGCTAAGTGTAGTGGTGAACATCTGTAATCCCAGCTACTCAGGAGGTTGAGGTGGGAGGATCAGAAGTTCAAGGCCATCCCGGGCAACATAGCAGGCCCTGTAAAAAAAAAAAAAAAAAAAAAAAAAATATATATATATATATATATATATACATATATACACATTTTTTTTCACTATAGAGAGTTAGGGTGTGGTGCAGAGAGTCTCCGGAGCTCACATTTTCCTCATACATGCTCCACAGTTTCCTTTTGTGCAAGAAAAGGTGAATTACGTATAAAAATAGGCATGAATATCCTATGGTAATGTTCTCATTTCAAGCAGAGAGTAAAATGAGCTGCAGCTGGTGCTGTGACCGCTCCGTGGGCGAGGTGGCCACCTGTGGTCATCCTTGGAAACCTTTCCCCAAAGTTATATTAAAAAGAAAATGATTCTCATTATCAGTTCTAGGTAATAAAATACTTGAGAATGAAACGTACTGCATGTAAAAATTGCAGAATTAAGATGTGTTTATTACAGGGGCTTAAAAAATTGTGGGGTCAGTGAGATAGCTCAGCGGCAGAAGCGCCTGCCTGGCAAGCTCAAGGTCCTGAGTTCGACTCCTGGTACCGACATAAAAAGGAAAAAAGGGCCGGTGATATTGCTCAGCTGCACAAGCGCCTGCTGGCAAGCGGGAGGTCCTGAGTTCGACCCCCAGTATCCACATAAAAAAAAAATATTGTGGTAAAGGTAAACACAAACGTCCATGGTCACACACTTAGGGATAATTGCTACAAAGATGTTGGTAGATTCCCCTCCCCCTCCTTCCCTCTGCTGCAGTCAGCTGTTGGGCCTGGGGAATGGAGAATGTCTGCCCCCTGGAGGGTTCCCCGTCTGCCCAAGTCCCACTTCCCTTGGGCTGAGCCACCTGCTGAGACAGCAAATACAGGAGAGAGGCCGGCCTTTGTTCCTGCGAGGAATTCCAAGATGCTGCCAACATTGCTAACTAAGGTGATTGGTTTTGATCCTTAGCTGTTAACCTCTTGGTGTTGTCCCAGGCAGGATGCTGGAACACCCTTCCTTCGATATACACCAGCCTTGGAAGCTGGAGAAGCAATTTACAATGAAACGTTTTCTGCCATGGCAGTGATCTTTCTCCACTGCTCTGCTCTTTTAACACTACTGAGCAGTTTCTACCTCAATACAATCTACGGGCAGTTAGATGTCACTCTTCCTGCGGTGGCGATGGCAGTGGCATCTTCTGTCCAGTGACAGAGGAGGCTGTGGTGACCATGGAGCCAGCAGGACAGGGGCCAGCCTGGGCTGCTTCTTAACCAGATCCTCCAGGGGTCTGGATTTGTTTCTGGTTCCACACACCAGCTGGACTCAGTTGTTCCTGCCTGTTGGATGAGAGTTGTTATGGTTTAGATCTAAAATGTCCCCTGGAAGCATTCTGAGTGTGGAAGGTGAGGGGATCATGGGGTGCAGTGGAGTCATCCATTGATAAGTCCATAGCTGAGTGTGCTGTAGTGGGGCCTGGTGGGAGGTGGGCACTAGGAGCGTGGCCTAGAAGGCTGGATTCTTGTCCCTGGCTCCTCCCCTTCCTCTGTTTCCTGGCAGCCCTAAGTTGAGCAGCTTTTCCTCTGCCTGCCCCTCTGCCATCCTGTTTCTGCTTGAAGCCAGCTGACCATGGGTTGAAACCATGAAACCAAAATAAAACTCTCCTCCTTTCAATTATGGGTGTTGGCTATTCTGTTCCAGCAGTGGGAAAGTAACGAAGACAGGAGTGACAGCCTCTGCAGCATCCCGTTCTCCTGCTCTTCCTTCCCAACAGAACCCTCTTCCTGTAATTTTTATGAGAGGTCCACCCTAACCCAGTTCTAAGGCAGATCTAGCCCAATAGTGCCTAATATTCCCCTGCAGGGCTCTAATGCAAGCTGGACCAATTAGACTAGGAAGAGGGTGTTTTAGTTACTTTTCTCATTGCTGAGATAAAATACCTGACACCCAGAGTTAAGGGAGGCAAGGTTTATTTCAGTTCACAGTTTGTAGAGTTTTCATTCCATTGTTGGCTGGCTCCAAGGCAGGGTGGCATGGCAGATGGACACCATAGAGGAGAAACAGTCCATGGAAGGGCAGGCAGGAGACAGTGAAGCAGCAGCAGCAAGCGAAAGCAGCAGCCTGCCTCTCCGTTTTATGCCATCCAGGCTACCAGCCTTTTGGGTGGTGCCAACCATACCCAGGGTGGCGCTTCCATTATTCACATCCAGAACTTTGCTAAACCAATCAGTGGACTAATTTAGTAATCACACAACCTTAATCCCAGTATCACACTCCCTAGATCCAGCCACGTCCCGAAAGCCCCATTGCATGAAGCTTTGAAGGGACACATCTAGATACAGGCCATAAGAGAGGGTTTCCATTCCACATTTGAAAAAAAGTACTTCTCTTTTTCACCTGCTATATGTGAACAGAAAAGCACACATCCTGACTGCCTCTGCAGCCCTTTTGTGACCAGAAGTCCCCCCTTCTATACCGGTTGATGTTGACATTGTGGGTTGCAGAGTGGAGAGATGGAAAGATCCCAGGTCTTTGGCATCATGTAGCTGCTGAATAATCAACTTGAATACTTCTTTTATGTGAGAGAAGAGATTTTCAGGTCTACTGAAGTCAGTTCAAGTGGAGCTTTCTATTTTTTAGCGGAAAGTATCCTAATTGATTTGCTCCCCTCACCCTAGCCTGGTTTTCTAAGATCAGCATTTCTCAAAAACTTTTTGGTTTCAGGAATCCTTTTCACTCTTAAGAAATACATAGTGATATTTACTGCACTAGAATCTAAAACATAGAAGTTTTTGAGATATTTGTTAGTTCATTAAACATGTTAACATATTTACATATTAACAAATTAACATCAGTAAAATTTTTATTGTTGTTTTTTGAGACAGAGTCTCCCTATATATTCCAAACTGGCCTTGAACTCACAATGTAGCCTAGGCTGGTCTTAAACTTGCAGCAATGCGCCTGCCTCAGCCTCCCAACTGGCGGGATTATAGATGTGCACCACCATATCTGGCCAACATCAATAATATTTTAAAGGAAAAATAACTACTTTTTTAAAATGTAAAAATTAGAAGTATGGCTTTGTTTGATTTTTTTTTTGCAAATATATTTTTATGTCCAGATTAATAGAAAATAACTGGATCCTCATACCTGCTTTTGCATTCAATCTGTTGTGAATTATTTTTTTGTTTTTGGTACCAGGAATTGAACTCACGACCTCGTTCTTGCCAGGCAGGTGCTGTGCCGCTGAGCTGTAACCCCAACCCTGAATTATTATTTTGAAATAACAAGAATAACAAGAAAATCTAGCCTCATCTAGATTAGTCAGAAAAGGGAGGAAAATTTTAATAGCTTTTTCAAATAGCTCTGTTCTTTGGTACTACATCAAAAGTTACAATTAGTAATCTCTTTTGTTCTTGGCACTGGGGATTGAATCCAGGGCCTTCACACTGGGCTATGTCCCCAGATCTTTTTATTTTTTTATTTTTATTTTTATTTTTTTTGGTGGGTACCGGGGGGTCGACCTCAGGACCTCGCGCGCCAGCAGGCGCCCGTGCCACTGAGCGATATCACCGGCCCCTTTTTTGTATGTGGGTTCCGGGAGTCGAACTCGGGCCCTCGCGCTTGCCGGGCAGGCGCTTAAGCCGCTGAGCCATCTCACCGGCCCACTTTTTATTTTTTATTTTGAGACAGTCTCTAGAAGTCACTAAGTTTCCCAGGCGGGGGTGAACTTGAGATCCTCCTGGTTTAGGTTCTATGAGTGCTGGCTATAATTAGTAGTTTCTTAAAGATTAATTGCAATGTCAAAAATGAAGCCATAATGATCAATGTTTTATACTTAGTTTGTCAAAATCTGTTTGTCTGTCTTGCACTTTGGATGGATTTTTACTCAGAAATTATTTCATAACCTTGTCCACCAGCCATTTGGAAAAACGTGATTGTTAATTTGTGCAGGTCTTGGAAATTTTGACATATCTCACTATAAAATATAAAAAATCTTGTCTTTTTTATAGCCTATCAGAAAAGTTGTAAAGTATTGCAATACTGTCACACTCATGACAGAAAACCATCTTAATTGACAAGTTTCCTAAAATTCCAAGTTTTCAGTTGAAGGTTTGAATTTTACCATGGGCTACAATACTGTCAGTTGGTGTCCTTGAAGTGACAGGCTTGTTTTGTTCATTTTTTGTGAAGATGCCTGCCAAAGGCCTGGTATGAAGTTTGTCAGTCACCCTTTCGATTAAAAATGCTGTTCCGTGAAAAAGTGGCCAGGTCAGTAGTTCTGTCTGCAGCAGTAACATTTGCAAATTTGCCTTTCCTTTTTCTTTTTCACACACTTGCTTTCTCTGGAGCCGATCATCAGACTCCGTTTGCACCGGAAATGATTTATTTCTTCCTTCCTCTTTCATCACAGATGGTATTAAAAGGTTCTGCTCTTGAGGGTCAGGATTTAATAACTTCATGGCTACTTCAAGGGAACTCCGAAGTGAAATTGGCTCTTTTTGTTCCCATTGTGTGTGGTAGTGGAGAGTACAGTTATTAGGAGATGCGTGCTGTTAGTCATGTTTTCCTCGCCATTGCTTTTGCACCATTGGTGCAAATGTCAACGTGAGAAAAAGGCAAATCACATGCTTAGCATCATTATGAAATTAGTTTTCTTTTTTTTTACTTTTTTTTTGTGAAATTAGTTTTCACTTTGAAGATTGCTTGAAAAGGTCTCAGTGTCCTCAGGGGCCCACAGAGCACACTTTTAGAACTTGTGCTGTGCTCTAGTGGTTCTCGAAGCAAGGGGACATGTTCCCAACAGCGTCCCCTTCTGAAGTTAACAAGGTCGGTTGTGGCTGCCTGTTACCAATGTTCCGTGTTAAAAAGGCCAATGATTATGGTTATTTGAATCAAAATGTTTTTTTTTTTTTTTTGTGGGTACCGGGGGGTCGACCTCAGAACCTCGTGTGCCAGCAGGCGCCCGTGCCGCTGAGCGATATCACCGGCCCCTTTTTCGTATGTGGGATCCGGGAGTCGAACTCGGGCCCTCGCGCTTGCAGGGCAGGCGCTTAAGCCGCTGAGCCATCTCACCGGCCTGAATCAAAATGTTTAAGAAGTACTGATGGAGGACAATTTATAAGTAGGCAATAATTAAGAAGAATGAAAGATTCTAAAGTTTTATTTACCAATTAACCTTTGTTATGTGGTTTCCATATTCTTGGTGTTAAGTTAATGCTAAATAATCACACAGGTTTACATCAGCCCATGAATTGCAGCAAAGGAAAAAAGATGCTGATATTTCTCCCTTCTTATGGATGCTCATTATGCTAGGTATTACTGTCCCTAGTTTATTTATTTATTTATTTTTTGTGGGTACCGGGGGTCGAACTCAGGACCTCGTGCTTGCCAGGCAGGCGCTTATGCCGCTGAGCTATCTCACCAGTCCTGTCCCTAGTTTAGATACTAAAAAACCGCTATTTCGTGGTGAGGTCCTTGGCCAAGGCAACTCAGTGATCAAAACCTCTCATTCTCGCCAAGAGGATCTGAAGCCCAGGGCCCCTTTCTGTACCACGCAGAACTTTTTTTTTTGTCTTCCTGGGCATTGAACCCAGGGCCTTGTGTGTGCTAGGCCAGTGCTGTACCACTGAGCTGCATCCCATCTCAAGCTTATGCCTTAGAGAACAGGGCTATGAAATCACAGACATCCAAGGCCATTCTTTTTTTTTTTTTTTTTTTTTTTTTTTTGTGGGTACCAGGGGGTCGACCTCAGGACCTCGCGCGCCAGCAGGCGCCCGTGCCGCTGAGCGATATCACCGGCCCCTTTTTCGTATGTGGGATCCGGGAGTCAAACTCGGGCCCTCGCGCTTGCCAGGCAGGCGCTTATGCCGCTGAGCCATCTCACCGGCCCCCAAGGCCGTTCTTAAAGGAACTTCCTCACATGATGACCCTGTGATGATACAATAATGCTGATCTCCAGACCAGGGCATTTTTAACCTACCATAAAGTGGGATTTTGGAGTTGGAGGAGACCTTAATCACATTGTTGTCAGGTAGTTCCTTTAAAAATGGCTCGTCAATCAAAAGTATTCCAGGTCCTTCTCGCCTGGAACAAAGAGTTAGATGACTCACGCTGAAAATGGTGCCAAAAGTTTATTTCAAAGGTGAGAGGTGAAGGGGTAAGGGAAGAACTGGCTCTGCAGAGCAAACTTGGGTGGAACAAAAGAGGAAAAGAGAAAAAGAGCAAAAATAAAAATACACCCTGGTTCTGGGAGTCCCTGGATGGGCCGCTGTGAAGAGCCATGATAATGTCCTCATGGCCTCTAGCCACCCACATCCTGTGGGAGCTGCTTGAGGCTCCACACAGGGGGTCCTGAGAATCATCTCCTCCACCCTGGGATCTTGCAGTTGACAGGTCCCACCCACTTCTCCAGCCAGCTTTGCCACCCCTACCTCCTATATCAAGGTGACCCATTCATGTGCTCATCACTGGAGCAGGCTGGAGTATTCAACATGCATTTCAGATAGTCCTTCCTGGGTGATTTCTCCTGACAGTCTGATGTTCACCCCCGCCCCCCATTGGAATATGTCACACTACATGTGGCAGGGAGTTTCTCAGATGAGACCCAGGTTCCCACTACCTGATATTCACACTGCTGTACGATCCCCTCTTCTCGAGTGTGGACAAAACCCGTGACTTGCTTCTACTGACAGAATGGGGCGAAGGTGCAGGAAGATCACATCGGTGATTAGGTTTTATAAAATCATGACCTCTGTCTTGCTCGCAGAATCTCTCTGTTGTCATCTTGATTTGAACACTTTGATGATGCAAGTAGCTATGATGGAAAGGTCCACATGACAGGAGCCACGGGCAGCCTCTAGCCAACAGCCCATGCGGACGGAGGCTCTAGTCCAACAGGCTGCAAGGAGTGAGACTGCCAGTGAAAGCTAAGTGAGCTTGGAATGGCCCCTTTCCAAGCAGAGCCTTTAGAGAGGACCTGCCAGACTGCTGGGACTTGACTGTAACCCTGGGAGACACCCCAAAGCAGAGGACCCAGCTCAGCGTCCTGACCCACATTCTGCCATCCTAACTGTATCGTTTTAAGGGGGTAAGTGGTAGGTAATTTATTACGCTACTTTGTTATGCAGCAACAGACAAGGGATGCATTGCTGTATTTGTCCCTCTCTTTCTCTAGCAGGACCAGAAGTTAGCTGTTCAAGGTCACTGGGCCCTGCCACGAGTTCAGCCACGCTGGAGAACTTCCTCCAGGACTGATCCCCAGAGTACAAGGGGGAGCCCTGAAGCTCAGGGAACGCCTGCTCCAGGAAAGGCGGGAGCTCATGGAAAGCTCTCCATCAGTCTCCACCTTTGGTTCTCCCACTAGAACCTCCACAACTGTCTTTCTCCACCTGAGCCCCATTTAGTTTACAAACCAGGGGCAGCAGGTGGTTACCCCTTGGAGTTTGAAACTGTTTGGCCTGGGTGGGAGATCTTAATTCTCCCAAGTGTTGTTCCACAGCCAAGGTGCGCATGCAAAGATACACATCCCAATCCGGTGCGTATGCAGAGGTACGAAGTGCCTGGAAACTTTAGGTAAGACTTGGGGAGAAAGAGGGAAATAGGAGACACTGAAATGCATTGCGCAGAGCACCAGACAACCCGGGGGCCTCCATTTCCCCCTCTGTAAAGCGAAGGTTTACCTTCATGTCCTGCAGTCTTTGATTCTTAGTCTGACACTCTGGCTTGTCAAGAGTTAGCTCTCTGGATGCTATCAGCTATCAAGTGAGGTAAAAGAATAATACCTGCTTCCTAAGAAGGGTGCACGATTAAATGAAAGAAATAAAACACGTGAAACGCGCAGCACAGTGTCTCCGGAGTGCGCCAGCTATTGCTCCTCCATGGGGCTCCGAGTCCCTGGGGGCCCTGGGGCCACCGGGGCGGGTGGAGCGCAGCCCCGCGCCTGGCCAGGCCTGCCCCGCCCACGTGGGGCCGCAGCCCGTCGAATGACTCCGTGCAACGTGTTGGTGGCAGCGCGGGCTCTTCCGGGCTCCGCAGCTTCCTGCCAGGCTCCGCGCAGCCGCCTCCGCCGCGGGAGCCTGGGTGCATCCTGTGCGCGGGTGCGGAGCCGGGAGCCCGCGCGCCGCCGCCCCACGATGCGCGCCCCGCCGCCCGCGCCGCTCCCGCTCCCGCGCCTGCTGCTGCTGCTGCTCGCGCTCCTGGCCGCGCCCGCCGCCCGCGCCCGCAGAGCCCAGTCCGCTCCGCCGCCGCCGTCGCCACCCGGCCCGGGGCCCGCGAACGCCACCTGGTCGGGGTCTGGGGCGGCGGGCGGCGGCGGCGTGTCCAACAGCAGCGGCGACGCCTTGGTGACCCGCCTGTCCACCCTGCTCCGCGACCTGCCCACCCTGAAGGCGGCCGTGATCGTGGCGTGCGCCTTCAGCGCGCTGCTCATTGCCTGCCTGCTGCTGCGCGTCTTCAGGTGGGTCCCGGCGCCTGCGCCACCGTCGCCACAGGTGCCAGGGCGGGCAGGCCCGCGGGAGGCTTGGGGAGCCCCTGCCACCGTGCACCTGCCACCTGCCCGGAGGGTTGGGCGCAGGAGGGCGGGAGCGTTTCTGTGGTTTCTCTTGGTGCACATTTTAGGTGTTCTTTAAGGATGTACAGTGTATCATAAATACTGGTTTCCGTTTAACTCTCTGCTAATGCTTAACACTAAGCGGTGCTCAGAATTTTCACTGCCTTCCATGGGATTTATTTTATATCCATTGCACAGATGAGGAAAATATTTCCTGGGAGAAAAGATAGTTTATCCAAGTAAACTCGGGGGTGGAGGCAGGATCTGAACCCAGGTTTGCTTAACTTGAATCTTGCTGTCCTTTCTCCCCACTTCATCTGCAGCTCCTTCACGCCCCATCTGCTTTTTTTCTGTTTTCTTTTTCTGCTACTGCTGTTTTGTTGTTACTCTTTCTAGCGTGGGGGAGGCCCTCAGGACTCCATTTGGAGGTCTGCTTTATGCCTGGCATTGGTGCTGGCCTTCAGGATGCCTGGTTACCTTTGGTGGCCTTAGCGACTATCCATTATGGGGTGGGGGTGGGGTTTTCTGATGGCTCTTTTAGGCCCCTACCGACTAAGCTGTCCTGATGAGCATTCCCAGGGCCACGAGCTGCTCAGAGAGACTTTTGCAGGGTGCTCCAGGTCAAGCAGAAAGTGGCCCTGGTTAGGAAGGTCCCTGGCCTGGTGGGGTGGACAGCTCCCAGGAGAGGCAAGCTGGGATTTCCTGAGAATGCCCGGGAATCCTGTTTGTGTAGGAAACGGACTCCACATGTCCTGTTCCTCAGAGGCTGGCCTGGAGATCCGGGGTGTGTGTCAGTCACTCTCTGCTGTTGCCTCTGCTTCCAGGTGCACACACTGTGCTTGGTTTGATGGCTTCTCTGCCAGTAGTATTTCTAGTGCAGGAGCAGAACCCAGGCCTGGGAAGGCAGGATCAGGAGCTACCCATTGAGGTTACTCTTGGTTCTGCGCGACACTGAGTCCAGCTCTTCCCTTCTGATTAAACACCCAGGGCCTGAGAGAATGGGGCAGGGCCCACTTCCCATGTGATCCCACGCTCCCCTGACTACCGCTTGCCGGCTCAGGCCGTGTTGTTCCTCTCTGTGCGAATCTCCTCGATGCTGTCCTAGTTCACCCCACCCTTCCCACTGTCCTTGCTCTTCTGCTTACAAACTTCAATGGCTCCTTGTCGCCACTGCCTAGGCATGGAACTAAGTGTGGCATTTAGGGCCTTTCCGAACTGTCCCCAGCCCACCTTGCAGCCTTTTGAGCCTTGTCTCACATCTCTCGCTCTTTTCTTGTGCTCCATGGTGGTGGCCTGTGCTTTCCCACCTCTGGCGTGATTCCTCTGCATCTTCCAAGCATGACACAGCCGCCCATGCCCAGCTCCAGCCCTTTCCTTCCTCTGTGTAGTTTTCCTGGATGTGGTTGCTTTCTTTTCTGGCTCCCCAACCCTACCCTTGTGCATCCATTCTCCAGCGCAACCTTTATTTCACCGTAGTTCAGGGCCCAGCTCCTGCACTCAGCACAGAGCCCTGAAGGGCGGAACACCCAGTTCATCCTAGGGCCCTGGACCCCATGGGGACCTGGCATTGCCTGACTTCCTGATTGTGCACTAGGAGTAAACTCATGCCTACAGCAGCTCTGAGTCTGGAGGGTTGAAACATTTAGCTCAAAATAGGCTGAGCCCACAAGGCTGTGTACTTTTTAAAGAAGGTATTTGAAATATTTTGCCAGTCTGCTCTTTATTATCCAGGAGTGGGAGAGAAAAGAAGGCTGCACAAGGCCAGATGTGAGGGCATGGAACCTCATGTTTGAGCAGCCGGAAGGGAGCGTCCTTGTTGGCCAGGATGTGGGGCGTGGGAGGAAGAGCACTACTTCAGTGGAGAAGCTGCTTATAGGCACCTTCTGCTTCCTGCCCCGGGGAAGAAGGTGTTCTTGTTAGGGTGAGTCCCCAGGTAGACATCTGCCATCCTGGATTCGGATTTAGACAAGAACTTGTAACATTTGACAGCTGGGAAGGGCCTCAGTGGTACCCAGTCCCAGGCTGTGCCCCAGGCAGGGGAACAGCATCACTGGCTTCTAGAGCACTCTGCACGTCTGATGGCCAAGGCAGACCACACCTGGTCCGCTCTTTGGTGGTCTGGACTGTGGCTGCCCCCTTTCTCGTGCTCCTCTGTGGCATGGTTTGTCAGCACCCCGAAGGCCTGCTCTGCTACCCAAGTGTCCTGACCCGATTGATCCGCAGCTCCTGAGCCTGCAGGCCCCGAGTCCTGGCCATTCGGTCACACAAGAGTCCCTGAAACCATCTCACTTCTTCCCAAACCACCTTCACCTCCTGAAGCTCTCCACCTGCAGTGGCTGCCGCCTGGGGTGCATTCCTCCCTCGTCTCTCTAGAATCAGTGATCTCCTGTAGACTGCAGTTCCTGCCTTTGTCCTCATCCCCTCCACCCCAGCCTCCCTCTTCTGCTGGGATGCTGCTCTTATCTTTCCTCTGCCTCCACGTCCCCACACAGAAACTCCTTGGCACCCCTTGTTGACCAGGGTCTTGCCTCCCTCTGCAGCTCCCGTGTGGACTCCGCCACCCACACACTGCTGCAGTCCTGCTAGACTTTCAGGGATCCTCCAGAGTCACCAGGCACCCTGGGCATCTTATCCCACTCTGACCCTTGCCTGGATTCCCCTCCACCATCGAGACCACACGGCCAGCTCATCGCTGTGTGCCCTCCTGAGTTTCCTGGTCTGAGGAGCCTCCCCGGCCCGGACTCTCTGAGCTCCCAAGCACTCTCAATTTTTAAACCTCCTGCTGGGAGTCCCAAGTGTCTCCGAATGTGTCATTTGGCCCTGCCAGGCTGTGGGCTCCTGAGAGCAGGGCTGAGCCTTAATCTTCCACGTCTCTGTAACAACTCCTGTGGTTCCAGGCTCAGGTTGGCATTTAATAAAGATATTTTTAGCAAAAGAATGTTGAACTCCTGAGTATTTCAGAATGCTGTCTTAAAAATGTCCCGTGAGACTAGCTGCATGGCTGATGGGAGGTCACCTGGGAGGTGGGAATTTCGTTGTTGCCCATTCATCCTCTCTCCAGTGTAGATAGAGGGGAGGAGTAGAGGGTGATTGCTTATTGAGCTGTGGTTCAACCTATTTGTGTTTCTGTTTTCCTGGAAGGAGTCACCTTGCCAGACAACAGAAAAAAATGTGGATCCAAGGAAACTGTTAATGTTTTCTGTGTATCATAGTGAAAGATATATGTACTTTTAGTCGAGCAGTTCCATATGCATTTTTTTTTCACTGCAGTACGCATTCTTTGCTTCATGTGTTAATGATTAGGAGAGGAAGCAAGATTTGTGGAAAGAGACATTCAGAGCAGTTCTGCTTGACAGTGAAAAGGTTTAAATAACCTGTATCCACTGGCTGGCACTGGTTAAGTAAATGATGGTGATCCTTGACAGCTGTTGAAAGTGATGACATTGATACGATACTGACTATTCGCTTGAGCGTGCAGCACATCACAGAAAAGTATGGGTAGTACGAGCTGATTCCAATAAATAAATTATAAGTATGTACCTATGTGAATGTGCAAAGACATCTGTTAGCATGTGTGCATGTATGGCAATGTGGGTGATTCTTCTTTATAATGCACTTGTTTATCATGGTATATTTCTTTTTTTTTTCTTTTTTTTTGTGGGTACCGGGGGTCGACCTCAGGACCTCGCGTGCCAGCAGGCGCCGTGCTGCTGAGTGATATCACCGGCCCTTTTTCGTATGTGGATTCCGGGAGTTGAACTCGGGCCCTCGTGCTTGCCAGGCAGGTGCTTACGCCGCTGAGCCATCTCACCGGCCCTATCATGGTATATTTCTGCATTGTCTGAATTCCTGCACAATAACGTGACACGTATTCATTGTTTCCATCCCTGCATGTGCACTCAGCTCCTTGCTGCATCCTGGGATGTGTCTCAGGCTAGCGTGTATCTCGGGTATCCACCTGGGAGTGGGATTTCTGGTCCCAGGGGTGCTTATACTTGACTTATCTGAGTAGGCACCAGTATCAGCACTCACCTGCATTGTCCATGGGTTCTCAGACCCTTGCATCGTACCCAGAACTTAGTATCAGCTGACTTTCTGATGCTTTCCCATTAGATGGGTGTGGCTTGGTACCTCACTACTTTGCTTTGCATTTCTTTATTTTATATTGGGCTTGAGCTGAGGTCTCTTCCTGTTGTTCTTAATCAATCTGATTTCCCTGAATGCAGAATCATTTCCACCTTTTCCATGTATGTTACCATTAAGGAAAGCTTTAGATGAGAAACTGGAGGGAGGGCAGCAGTTTGGAGACAGCACACCTTCCAAGGAGCATGTGTGTGACCTCCTGCTGGTGTCCAGGGGCAGATAGCTGCGGACGTGAGGCCTTTGTGAGAGTGGCAAGGGAATCAGCAGAGAGGCTGGGTCTAGTAGAAACTGAGATTTCTCCTGATTTTATTCTGTATTTTTGGTACTGGTGATTGAATCCAGGACATTCACACCGAGTTATATCCCCAGTCCTTTTAATTTTGGGACAGTGTCTTGCTGAGTCCTTAAGTTGTCCAGGCTGTGCTTGAACTTGCCATCCACCTGCTTTAGTCTCCCAGAGTTCAGGGATCACAGGAGTGCACCCCCATGCCTAGTTCTGACTTTTTGAATTTTTTTTTTTGTGGGTACCGGGGGTCGACCTCAGGACCGCGCATGCCAGCAGGCGCCCGTGCCGCTGAGCGATCTCACCGGCCCTTTTTTCATATGTGGGATCCGGGAGTCGAACTTGGGCCCTCGCGCTTGCCAGGCAGGCGCTTACGCCGCTGAGCTGTCTCACTGGCCAGACATTTTGATATTGAGAAACATCTGGAGGGGTCACACGGATTCAGGGGCGGGACAGGTAGGTGGTGACTGCTGGCATCAGGACATTTTCCCCTGGTGTTCTTTTAGAGCCCTTCACTCTGAGGTCTGGGGTGGGGTGGGTGTGCTTTGACTTCACCTTCTAGCATCATGTGGACGGGGGAAAAGTCAGGGAAATTGTCACCTTGAAGCCACGACTTTCCTTTCCCGGTCTTGGCAGAGTCTCCCTGCTTCACCGTGCAGGCTGTGTTTTTGCTATCTCTGTTGGCTGCTTACTTAGCCACTTTTCATTTCAAAATCTCTGTAAAATCCTCTTATCGCAAAGGAAAGTTCATTTTGGTGCTTCCCCAGGGATTGGGAAGACGAATTCTAGGTGACCTGACACTGTCCGCCTGTTGGTGGCAAAGGTGCACATGACCAGGTCCTGGAGACACTGGCATCACAGAAGCTTAAGCTGCTAAGCCAGGTCTTTGAAAAGGAACTGAAGGTTTCCTGCTTACCTTGGCTTCTCTAAATTTTCTGTTGTGTGTACGTTCACCTTTGCGATAATAAGGGAAGTTATTTAAAAGAAAATATCAAAACTCAGTATTTTTAGCATTTAGGAAGGCTGTCATTGAATGTTTATAGTTGTTGCTCATTTGTATATCATAATTTTAATAAGTTGAAGCTTTGGTGGAGCTGTAGTGGAAGGTTCAGCCCCTTTCATGACATTGAGGGATAGTGTGGAACTTGTTTAGTTTCTGATTGTGGATCAAACCTCTGAGTTGAGGAAGAAAAGTATAGAAGTGGGATATGTTCATTTTATTTCACGTTTAATTTTATATAAACATGTTGAAAAGTGTTAAATAAATATGATACAGACAATCCAGATTTTTTAAAAAAAGAATAGACAGCATGCCCTTGATTTAATTTTGCAACAAAATCTTGGTGTGTGGAAAAAATAAGGTCCCCAAATGATTCTTACCTGAGGAGGCTTTTGCCCTGGTGACATTTGGTCATGTGCAGAGACCTTCGTGACTGTCAGGACTGCAGGGGGTAGAGGTGGGATCACTGTTGACCTCCAGTGGGTAGGAGCTAGGATGCTGCTCAGTACCCTACAGTGTACACGAGCGCGCCTTTCAAGAAAGAATTATCCAGTGCCAAACGTAAAGGTACCAGGACTGAGAAACTTGGAATCCTGACTTTGAGGCTGGCTGGTTGACTGAGGTGAGTTTACTGAATGGTGCTGGGCACCTGTTTTCCATCATTAATCAGAGTAGAGCTTCCAAGGGCTGTCAGGTGTTTGGAATGAGATTGTGTCAACCAAGTCCCTGCTTCCCTTTAAGCAGCTGAGTGTTCTATTGTATTTAAAAATATGATTCTTAGAACAGATGCTATTGATACCCAACCTTTTGGATTTGCTTCTTCTCAGAAATGAGGCCGCAGCCATATGGTCAAAATAATCAGGCAGGTGCATCTGCTCTGGCCTCTTTCAGATGAAGTGGATGATTTTCAGCTCCCCGTGAAGGAGGAGCCTGGCGGCTGCTCTTATTAACAGGCCTGCGAGCTCCTGGCAGCTGCCACCAACTCCTATCAAACTGAAAAGGGAGGCAAATCCCTCTTTAATGTAACCCTGAGACCTCTGACTTATATGGCTTTGCTGTAGACTCTTGTGTCCTGTACTCTTGTACGCTTTGTGTGTGGGGGTCTCTCTTGGGACACTAAGCACATCTGGGGTGAGTGGGGGTGGGAGTGGGGCTGGGGAGGGCTTTGGTGTCAGTGTCTGCAGAGTGTCTTCCAGGGAGAATGTCAGGGGAGGGCTCTTCCTGGTCTGAGCAGAGAAGGTGGCCTGGGTTGTGTTGGGTACTTGGGTTTACCAGCTGTGGGTTTGGGTCTGGCGATTTGCAAGGGGAGGTTGTGGAAGCATGCATTTAAAATCATGTTGTTATGGTTTTTTTTTTTTTAATCCTTCCTTAATCTCAGGGCGATCTGCCAGGAGTCCAGACTTACATTTATTTTCCTGGGGGTGCATGGAGGAAGATACCCATTCTTGTGGTTCAGAGGAGGGAGGGGTCATGACAGCACTCAGGCAGGGCTCCTTCAGACCTGGGGGGTGGGGGGCCCTGACACCTCACAGGTGTGGCTTTCTTTCCAGTCAGAGCTCCTCTGACCTCTCTCCCTCCACGCCATTTTACCAATGAGGAGGGTTTAACGTTGCCTGGTGAGTTTGTAGGAAGAGTAGGATGCAAGGAGCCCCGGTGCGGGGTGGTCAGATGGGCCCCGTTGGGGCCTCCGGGATGTGGCGGCTGAGCTTTGGCCTTGGCAGCCCGGTCTCCCCTCACCCAGCCCAGCGCCCAGAAGAAGACACAGCAGAACAGACAGTGCTCTGCCTAGTGCTTTGTGGTCACCTCTGGGAACAGGGGGTGCTGTGCCCAGTGGGGAGCACATCAGAGCCCAGGCACCATACAATCTGAAAGGGAGCCTCGTTTCAAAAACAGTACTTGGTAAACTGAGAAAGAACGGCCACAGTGGCTTTGCCTAGGACCAGAAATATGGCCCAGAACTTCCAGGTCCCCTGGGTCCACCAAAGGGTCCCTCTTGGTCATTAGAATTTGGCCTTGGAAGACATTGTGGAGGAGGAGGAGGAGGAGGAGGAGGAGGAGGAGGAGGAGGAGGATTAGATTTGGCAGGGTGGGAGGTGGAAGTGAAGGTGAGAGGTTCCAGTGCTGGTTGGATGAAGCAGGCTTTGCTGTGAGTGGGGTTTGCAAAAACAATCACTTGGAAACATCATGATGACATTAATAATAGTAGCAATTAATATTTACTAAGGGGCTGGGGGTGTAGCTCAGTGGCAGAGCTCTTGCCTAGCTTGTGCAAGGCCCTGGTTTCCATCCCCAGCATCACATAGCAACAACAAAACAACAAACTAAGCCCTACTATGTACCATGCTTGGTGCTAAATGCTTTCTGGTTTCCTCGTGCCAACAAGGGGTGCTCTGTCGGGGTCCCCATTTTACAGATGAGCAAACCACAGTACAGAATAATGAGATGTCTTGTTCAAGGCCTTGAAGCTGGGGAAGGGAGGGTCTGACTCATCCTTCTCCTGCTGCTTGGATTCTGGAAGACACCAATTGCAGCCCAGTGTTTGATGTGCTGGAGGGAGCTAGCGGAGGGTTTGCAGGCAGGAGTGAAATAATTGAAGGGCTGCATTAGAAATGCGCTCCCCATTAGTTTTTCCTGTTTGCCAAGTGAGTGGATGAGTAGTTCTGTGACTGAGACAGGAAAGTAGGATGGCTAGGGGGCCCTGTGGGAGGTGTTGGGAGAACCAGGCTGGAGGAGGAAGAGGAAGAGAGAGGGTCCATGACAGGCCTGGGGAAGGGGCCATTGTGAAGAGGTGGTGAGGCTGGGAGGAGGCTTGATGAGGAAGAGGCTCTGGGGAAACTTTGCAAAGAAACACCAGCCAGAAGGCCGGACGACCCAGCTGGGGTACAGCAGCTGGAGCCTCTGCTGGGAAGTGGTGGCTCGTGATGTAGCGGTGCTGAGGGCTCGCAGGCCTTGTTGGCACACAACACCATTTATGATGAGTGTGGCCCCAGCGCTTCCAGGTCTCCTGGGCCCACCAGAGGGTCCCTCTTGGTCATTGTCCCTCTGCCTGGAACAGTGAAGCTGCCCTTGGAGGTTCTGTCTTTGCTGGAAGCCTCCCCTCTCCTACCTGACACCTCCTAGGAAAACAGAGCAGGCCCAGCCCTTTGCAAACACCCGACAGCTGGAGGGCAGGTCTCAGCCTGGCCTGGTTCTGCATTCCTCTGGGACCCCTCACACAGGCCCAGCGGGGTTTGATGGTTTTATCTTGGGTTGTGGGAGTCCTCGGGGATGGAGAGTGGGAAAGAGAAACAGGGTGGGTATAGAGGGAGGTGAGACTGTGGTGATGCAGGAAGCCCTAAGCCTTGTGGCTGAGCTCCCTGGGGTCTGCTGGCCATGTCGGAGAATTCCTCACAAGACACGTGCCCCCAGTGGCACACTGTGTGTTGTGTGCTTGGTGCCAGTATTGGAGTCCGTCCGCCGTGGTCCCACTTTGTTACTCCCAAGTGGCTGGGGAGGGGAAGCAGCTAGGTTATATAAATAATGGCCACTACCTGTTGATCACAGCAAACTCCCCGCAGAGAGAGAAAAGGAAGACCTGGGTTCAATGTGTGTATGATTACTTCTGTCTGGGCTCATGAATTTTTAGCTGAATTATTAAATAACACTCATGCAATGCACTTGTGGCTAATAAACCATGGCCGGGAAACGAAATCAGAATTTGCAAACGGATGGTCCATGTGTTGGAAAATCTGAACCCCAAATGTGTTTTTGTGTTTTGATCTGCACAGTGAATTTAAAAACTGAGATAGTTGAGTCAGACATGGTGGAGCGTGTCTGTAATCCCAGCATTTGGGGAGGGCTGAGGCAAGAGAATTGCACATCTGAGTCCCACCTAGGCAGTTTTAGGGGGACCTTGTCTCAAGGTAAACAAACAAAACAAAACAGAACAAACTCAGACGGCTGGGGATACGGTTCAGTGGCAGAACACCCCTGGGTTCATCTGCAGTGCTGCAAAAACAAAGAAAACCCCAAATCTGAGATAGTTGAGAACACGTAACATTGACGGTCTTCATAAAAACCCAGAGCCCCTGCTTCTCTCGACAGATGGGGGCTCATGGGACAGTAGGGGCAGGGCCTGGGTGGCCTCCTCTCCTCTAGGCTGGGCACGGCGCCATTCTTAGTGTCTCCTAGTCAGCGTTTGTGGTGACATCTGTCTGCTTGTTTATGTCACACCAGTTACATATCATGGTTCCCTGTGTTTCCAGGGCTCTGGAGCACTGCAGTTGTTGACCTGGGACCTATGGGTCACTGTGCTGGGTGCTGGCATAGAGGCTGCTGCATGGACAGAGGTGGGGAGGGCACCTCAGGAAGGGCCTGGCTCCTGGAGGTCTGGGCACATTTTCTGTAGCTCCAGGAGATGCTTTGTCTCATGTGACCTCATGTGTGTCACCGATGGCCCCTCTGTGGTGGATTTAAAATGTGAGCTAGGGGTTGCTATCAGCAAAATATTGAATTTTCCTACTCACTTGAAATCCCAGTGTGTATTTGGGTCTATTTCTGGACTTTTTTTTCTGCGACAGCATCTGATTGTTAATGTGGCAGCGCCGCTGAGCTCCATTAGTGTGGTTTGACAGCGCGCTTTGCTTTCTGGGAGACCAGCTGCCTTTGTTACTCCTCATCCTCCTGGCTTTTCGTGGGTTTTGGAATGTCTAGAGCCCCAACAAAAAAATCTGTTAGTATTTTATTATATTTCATTAAACTTGCAGATTAATTTAGGTGGCTTGATGTCTTTATGAGACTGAAACACAGTATGTTTTCTTTTTGCATACACAAGCTTGGTTGCCTTTTTAAAAAGTCAATTCATATTGTCTCCACAGAATAACGTGTTTCCTCCTGATATTTTCACACAAGTGTATAATGCATTTGATCATCTTCTCCTCATTACCCACCCTTGCCCCACCCCCTCCCCAAATCCTTTTTCTTTTTTCTAATAGTCTCCCCTCCATTTTATGTTACCTTTCCCCCCTCTCTAGATTCCACATATGAGAGAGAACATGCAATACTTGTCTCTCTGAGTCTGGCTTATTCCCCTTAACATGATGATCTTCTTTTCCATCCATTTTCCTGCAAATGACATTAAGACTGATATTGCATTGTGTTTATGTACCACTTTTTCCTTATTGTTCACCCATTAAGCGGCACCTGTGTTGAGTCTGTAACTTGTCTATTGTGAATTGTGCCTCGATAAACATGGGTATTTGGTATCTCTATAGTATGCTGACTTTAATTCTTTTGGGTCTACACCAAGGAGTGATAGAGCTGGGTCATATTGTAGTTGTGTTTTTAGTTTTTTTTTCCAGCCATCTCCGTACCTATTTCCATAATGGGTGTACTGATTTACATTCCCACCAGCAGTATAGGATTCCTTTTTCCCTGCATCTTGGTCAGCATTTATTTATTTATTTTGTATTCTTGATGACAGCCATTCTGATTGGAGATGGAGTCTCAGTGCAGTTTTGATTTGCATTGCCTAATGGCTAAAGATGTTAACCATTTTTCCATATAACCACTGGCCATTTGTACTTCTTTTTTTTTTTGTGGGTACCAGGGGTCGACCTCAGGACCTCGCGCACCAACAGGCACCCGTGCCGCTGAGCGATATCACCGGCCCCTTTTTCATATGTGGGATCTGGGAGTCGAACTCGGGACCTCGCGCTTGCAAGGCAGGTGCTTACACCGCTGAGCCATCTCACCGGCCCCATTTGTACTTCTTTTGAGAAGTACAATATCTGTTCAGTTCATTTACCAATTTATTGATTAGATTACTTGTGCTTTGTTAAGTTTTTTTTTTTTAAGATGTTGGTACCGGGAGTCAAACTCAGGACCTCGCACTTGCCAGGCAGGCGCTTATGCCGCTGAGCTGTATCACCGGCCCTTTTGTTAAGTTTCTTGAGTTCTTTACATATTCTGGATATTAATCCTCTGCTAGAAAAGTAGCTGCAAAGATTTCCTCCCATTCTATAAGCTTTCTCTTCACACCGTTCATTGTTTCCTTTGCTGTGCAGAAGCTTTTTAATGTGATGCAATCCCATTTATTGATTCTTGTGATTATTTCCTGGCTGTTGGACTTCTGGTTGCTTCTCATCCAGCAGCAGCTGTCTGAAAACTGAAGGGACTTGAGGTTACAACCCTGGTGGCTGCCTGGGGAGTATGTACTGAGTGCCTCCTCCTCAGGCGGGGACACCCAGCATCTAGGGGAGCTCCCTGCCCCCTGCCAGAATGTGCAGAGCTTGGGCTTTGGAGTGCGACAGACCTGGATTTGCGTCCTACTTACTGGGGTGGTCACACAGTGTCTCCTGGCCTCGGCATCCTTCACTCCATAGTGGGAACCCTCCCTGCCTCACTGGCTGGGGGCTGCCGTGCCACCATGCGCCCACCGTTTGGCACTAAGAGCTGCACTGTGATGGTGGCTGCTTTACCATCACCCCAATGAGTGGATGATGCAGGAGGGCCAGCTCTTGTGGGGACTGTGCCTCACAACCAGGGTGGTGCCTGTGACTGGAACCCACAGGAATCAGAAGGAGGAGAAAACTCTGCCTGGCTGGGGTGTCCTGGGAAAACCCAGGAGAAACATGCGTGCTTAGGGCCACATGGGGTAGATAGGGTAGACTGCACCTTGCACAGTTGTGAGGGCTGAGATCAGATCTTGCTGACTGCCACACCCCAAACTCAGATACCCCATCAGGGCCGAGGCTTGCTGTGTTTCTCTTTGTGGGGGAGTGGGGAAGGAGGGCCTTCCCCAAGTGGGTCTGCTGGGTTGGGGCAGACTCCCCCGGCGGGCTTGTTTGTCCACGTGCTCCTGAGCAGCTGTTCAAAGAGCCTTTGAGTAAACAAACCCTCTGGCTTCGGGATTATATTTCAGAGTAAAGGAATTTTCAACATCTCCTCTCCCATTTTAGAAGTGTATGTTTTAGATTGAATGGAAGGGTGATTTGTCTTTTCTAGAACTTCTCTGGACTTGCCTATTCTCTGAAGACAACATCATGTGGATATTTACTTAAAACTAGCATTTGCTAGCCTAGTGTGGTGTGGCGCACACCTTTAATCTGAATACAGAGGGAGGCTGAGACAGTAGGATCCAAATTTGAGCACAGCCCGAGCAACTTAGCAAGATCCTGTCTCCAAATAAAAAAACCAAAAGCTCTGGAGTTGTAGCTCAGAGTACCCCTGGCTGTGTGTTGTACAAGGGAAACAGTCGTAGGGCTTGAAAGGGTTTGAGGAAATGGGAAAATTATACTGAGTGTGGAAGGCTTACTATTAAAATGTGAAGAAATCCTGAGATGGTGATTATTATTATAGTGGAGGTTTCATGACCATGCTGTGCCTTCCTTGAGACCCCATGGCAGTTAGATTCTTTAGGTTGTGTGTGACAGAAAACCCAATCTAGATTGGCTCTGGTGAAAGAGAAGGTAGCTTTGCAGTTTTCCAGGAGGTCTGGCGTCGTAGTGGCTTTAGTGCCTTTCTCTCTGTCCCTCTCTCTCCTCAGTCTGCCCTCTTTCAGGTAATGCTTCCCTCCTCTCTCCTCTATCATTGGCTGGCTAGACGGTTACAATGCACTGATTGGCTGAGGCTTCATTCCTCGGTCCACTCCTGGAGCTGGGGTATGGCCGGGCATGGAGGATACAGAGCTAAGAGGAGGAGGTGGAGGATGCTGGCTGGCTCCCCACCAGCTCATGTCCTACAGGAATCACACTTCAGAGAGGAGAGTGTCTCTAAATCCATGTGATGTGTTAAGTCACACATTCCAGGAAGTGTAGGGAGGGCAAAGGTTTTTCAGTGTTAAAGTAAAGTGGTGGCAAGGTGTGCTGGGGCTGTGCTGGGAGTGATGGAAGCAGCAGGCTGGTGCACCGCCTCTTGGCAAATGTGGGGTTATTCAGGGTGACCTCACTGAGCCTCAGTTTCCTTAGCTGTAGGAGCTGGCAGTGACAGGTGCCTATGGGGTTATTTAGAAGTTGTGCACACAAACGTACTTGGAATTGCTGTGCCACCACCCAGCAAGAGCTCAACTGTAAGGACCGTGATTAAGACCCCTTTTTTTGTGTGTGGTGCTATGGATCGAACCCAGGGCCTTGCGCACACTAGACAAGCACTCAACCACTGAGCTCTACTTCCAGCCCCTATGGACTAGTATTAATGCAAAAAGATACAGTATTGCTGGGCGTGGTGGCACATACCTATAATCCCAGCACTCTGGGAGGCTAAGGCAGGAGGACCGTAGGTTTGAGCCCAGCTTGGGCAACTTGGCAATTTAGTGAGATCTTGTTTAAAAAGAAAAAGCCACAGTGTTAGTCTGTTTTCTGTTGCTGATAATACGATGACTGGCCAAGCTATAAGGAAAAGAAGCTTGTCTTGGCTCACAGCTTCAGTTGTAGTCCTGGTGGTGGCTTTGCTGGCGGAGTCCTCAGGAGGCACAAGACATTGTCACAGGGCAAGAGACAGGGCACACGTGGGTCTGGTCCCTCGCTCTTCTTATGAAGCCACCAGTGTCAGTCGTGGCGCTCCATTCCGATGACTGCCGAGCACTTCTGAAACCTCTAAACCCGGGTTGTTTCCACCCTCTCCACCCTCCCAGTGGGGATTAAGTGTGACACTGGTTTTAGAGGAGAAAAAAACATATTCAGACATGGCAGACACTGAGTAAAAGTGTCCACACTTGGAGAAGCGTGAGTGGGACTTGGCAGGTTATTTAGGCTCCCTGTGCCCTGTGTTTCCCATTTCTTGTGTTCCCTGTCTACGTCACAATGGCTCAGTCCTCCGACCCTGGGCCAGGTGGGCAGGGGACTTGAAGGTGCGTGGGCAGTGTGAGTCCACTCTGCCACACATTTCCCTGCTTGTAACTGGCAGGCTGCTGGTGAAGGAAGGGTCGCCCTTGTAATGTGAGGAATAGGGGACCCTCACCCCCAGTTCATATGCTGTGCAGCTTCCCTCCAGCTCATCACATAGCGCACCTCTGCTAAGAATGGAGCTCAGTGTCTTTAAATATTTCACAAGTCTCAGTTTCCCCCAGTTAACACACCCAGCAGTGCAACAGAAGAAATTGCTCTTTTTTCTTTTTTTGGTTAAAGAGTGTTGTCTTTCAGAGTCGGTTGTTTGAGATGTAATTTCTCCAGCTCATTATGTCAAAACTGGCATTTGAAGCACGCATGAGGGCTTTTGCTAATAGCCTTTTGTATTTGTGAGGGCTCTGCAGAGAAGCAGAACCGATTGTGTGTGTGTGTGAGTGAGACAGGGAGGGAGAGAGACATATTATTGGAAGGTAGCTTGTGACACTGTGAGCATTATAAGGCTGTCAGGTTCAAGTTCTGTGCCCTGCAAACTAGAGACCAAAAGGAGGCTGTGGTGTAAATTCCAGTCTAAGTGTAGGCTCGAGATCCAGAGAGAGCCAGAGTTTCAGTACGAGTCCAAAGCTGGGTAAAAACTGAAGTTGCTGGGTAGGAGGAGTTTTGTTCCTTGAAGGAGGGTCACTCTTTTGTTCTGTCAGGCCTTCACCTGATTTAATGAGGCCACCACGCTGGGAGGACAGTCAGCTTTGCTGACTGCTTCTTCAGACGCTAACCCCATCCAGAAACACTGTCAAAGGCACACTCAGGGCAATGTGCGACCCCATATCTGGGCACCCTGGAGGCTTGTCGAGTTCACACATAACGTTCACCATCACACTTTGGGTGTCATCTTGGGGATTCAGGATTATTTTCATGATACCTGGAGAAGAGTTACTAACAGCCATGACCCCTCAGCCTGACACTGTCTGGGCGTGGTCACTTTGAGGGTCCACAGGGGGCTCTCTCAAGTCCTTGGGTTCACGGGCATGCCCTTTTCTAAAACATCCCATGGGCTGGTGATATAGCTCAGCGGCATAAGCGCCTGCCTGGCAAGCGCGAGGTCCTGAGTTCGACTCCCGGTACCCGCATATAAAACATCCCAGCTAATTCTTTAGCTCAGGCACATGGCGCTGGGGACAAGGTGAGGAGCCCTGCCCCTCTGCAAAGCCAGGTGCTCCCTCCAGACAGCTGAGAGTCACCCAGGAGGCGATTTAGGGCTGTGTTCCTTGGAAAGGTGTGGTAATGTGGGTCTGTGTAGACTGGGAGTTTGAGGATGGTTGATTTTTCTTGTGGCTTTGTCATGGATTGCTTGTGACTCCAGGAGCCACATCCAGAATTGGGGATGGAATTGCTAAGAGACTGTAAACCATTTAGGGAAGAATGTGAAGGTTTTTCCCCTGGGGTAGAGGTGGAGACAATGTGGGGCCAAGTGTGTTTGTGAAGTTCTGATTGTAAATCAAACCATCATGGTCCCTGGTGAGGGCACTGGCTCTGTCCCTCTGGTTTAGCCTCTGAACACCAGTCCTGGCCTTTGCTATACTCTTCATCCTGTAGTTGGAATCCAGATAGACTCGCACCTGTGCCTGTGTGTATACTGTGATGTTATGGTGTGTATCGAGATGTCCCCCCAAAGCCTCATGGGCTCATAGATGGGGAGTTTCGAAGGTGGCTGGATTAGGGTGTGGTAATGGATTAAGGGTGTGATGCTAGGATTAAGGGGGTGGATAAGTGAAGGCCCACCCTGAGGCTGGTAGCCTGGGTGGAAGAAAAGCGAGAGGCAGGCAGGCTTGCTGCTGCTGTTCTCGCTGCTTTGGTTGCTTGTTGCCTCCCCACCTGCCCTGCCATGGAACATTCCTCCCCTGCGATGCCCCTCTGCCGTGCCACCCTGCTTTGGAACCAGCTGACTATGGATTGAAACCTCTACAAACTGTGAGCTGAAATAAAACATTCCTCCTTTACCTTTGGGTGTTGGATATTTTGTCTCAGCAACAAGAAAAGTAACTAAGACTCATGAAGACAACGGAAAAGAGAAACTGTTTGGTGACGAGGCTTGAGACCATCAGATTTGATGGGTGGGTTCTCCCTCTTTCCCAGAGTCCCCCCTTTTTTACCCAAACAACTCCAAGGAGCAGGTGCTGTAGGTTGTTTTATACCAAACATATGGTACTAAGATTTGTTATGTAAACAATGTGGTGCTTTGGTAAATCTTAGTTTTACTAACTCAGACTAGGTCAGACAAGAGCAAGTTGGTGTTGTTGAAATTTTTTAGAAAACCTGAAAGTGAAGTTCTGTTTTCATTCATTTTAGAATCTTATTGAAGAGTTGTTCTGTGCTGATGACAAAGAGATCACACGTGTGTCTCTGAGGCAGGCTCTGTGGGAACAGTGTGTGGTCTGTGGGAAGAAGATGTAGGAAACATGATTCTTCCGTATTCTGCTTAGGGTCTTTGGGTTGGCTGGTTTCTCAGGAACAGCATCAAACATTCTTAAAAAGGAGGACAGCTGAGAATACAAAGCAATTGGGGAGAGGTCCACAGTAGTGGAGGGATAAATGCAAAGAGCATTGGTGGTCACAACAAGAGTATTGTTCCCAGGTGGTGTCATAAACCGTCCAGCCATGCCCAGCAGGTGCTGCAGCCTTCGTGCAGCGAGTCTCATGCCAGTGGCTCGTGTCAGACCTTTCCCTGTGGCCCACGATGACTCTCTGCCTTCCCAAAGGTAACAGTGCAGTGTTATAACCAACTGTCTTCATAAATCCTTGGGAGGATTTATGTGTGGAAAACCACACTGACTCATTTTCACAAGTTCTTGTCATATGAGAGAGGATAAAGCATGTTTGACTTCTGTTATTTATTACCATTGCTAACAGTGACTCGCCGAGAGTCTCTTACACGCAGGCATGTTAGTAAGTGTATCATCCTGGCTGATCTCCCTTACCTTTGAGGAAGACTGTCCCATCCCAGTTTGCTGATGAGGAAACTGAGGCTCTCAGGGATTCACTGACCTCCTTGGATCACACAAGTAGGGTGTGGCCGAGCTCTGACTCAGATCCCCTTGGCTGTGCCAGATCCTGTCCTCATTGAGCCCTTTGGTCACCATGAATTTTCTTTGTGTGGATTTTTTTTTTTTTTTTTTTTTTTTTTTTGTGGGTACCAGGGGGACGACCTCAGGACCTCGCACGCCAGCAGGCGCCCGTGCCGCTGAGTGATATCACCGGCCCCTTTTTCGTATGTGGGTTCCGGGAGTCGAACTCGGGCCCTCACGCTTGCCGGGCAGGCGCTTAAGCCGCTGAGCCATCTCACCGGCCCCTTTGTGTGGATTTTGCCTTTTAAAAATGTATTCAGGATCCCTTGCTTCTGGATAGGAAGAACCAATATAGTGAAAATGGCCATACTTCCAAAATTGTTATACAGATTTAGTGCAATTCCAATCAAAATTCCAACAGCATATCTCACAGAATTAGAGAAAACAATCCTAAAATTCATTTGGAATCAGAAGAGACCTAGAATAGCAAAGGCAATTCTGGGCAACAAAGGCAAGGCAGGGGGCATCACGATCCCTGACTTGAAATTACACTATAAAGCTACTGTGATAAAAACAGTGTGGTACTGGCAAAAAAACAGACCTGAAAATCAATGGAACAGATTAGAAGATGTTGAAACAACCCCAGACATACTAAGCCACCTTATCTTTGACAAAGCTGCCAAACACATTCGCTGGAAGAAAGATAGCCTCTTTAATAAATGGTGCTGGAAAAACTGGCTCTACACATGCTGAAGATTAATACTAGACCCATATCTTTCACCACACACTAAACTAAATTCAAAATGGATCAGAGATCTAAATATTGAAACAGAAACATTAAATCTTCTGGAAGGTAGGATAGGTAAAACCCTTGAAGACATTGGTGTAGGCAAAGACTTTATGAATAAAACCTCAACCGCACAGGAACTATCACAAAGAATCAACAACTGTGATCTCATCTTATTAAAAAGCTTTTGCACAGCAAGAGAAACCACCAACAGAGTGAAGAGACAACCCACAACGTGAGAAAAAATGTTTGCCAGCTGTTCCTCTGACAAAGGATTACTATTGAGAACATATAAAGAACTCAAAAAAATCAGACCTCCCAAATTTAAAGACCCACTCCAAAAATGGGCATCTGAGATGAATATATATTTCTCAGATGAAGAAATACAAATGGCAAATAAATATACAAAAAAATGTGCAACATCACTAGTCATTCGAGAGATGCAAATGAAAACAACACTGAGATACCATCTCACCCCAGAAAGAATGGCTATTATTATTATTATTTTTTTTTTGTGGGTACCGGGGGGTCGACCTCAGGACCTTGCGCACCAGCAGGCGCCCGTGCCGCTGAGCGATATCACCGGCCCCTTTTTTTCGTATGTGGGTTCCGGGAGTCGAACTCGGGCCCTCGCACCTGCCGGGCAGGCGCTTAAGCCGCTGAGCCATCTCACCAGACCAAAGAATGGCTATTATTAAGAAATCAACTAATAACAAATGCTGGAGGGGCTGTGGGGAAAAAGGAACCCTTCTTCACTGTTGGTGGGAGTGTCGACTGGTACAGCCACTGTGGAAATCAATGTGGAGATTCCTCAAAAAGCTAGGGTTGGAGGTCCCATTTGACCCAGCTATTCCCCTTCTGGGTATCTTCCCAGAAGAATTAAAAACATCGTACCACAGTGATATATGTGCACCCATGTTTATAGCAGCACAATTTGTAATAGCCAGATCTTGGAAACAACCCAAATGCCCATCAACTGAGGAATGGATAAGAAAGATGTGGTATTTTTATACAATGGAGTACTATTCAGCCATAAAGAAGGATAAACTGGAGACTTTTATAGGTAAATGGATGCAACTCGAGAAAATACACATAAGTGAAATAAACCGGACGCACATGTGTAAGCATTGTATTGTCTCTCTAGTATGACAAACTGAAAGAGTAAATAAGATCCAAAATGTACAATAGACATGGTGAATCAAAAAGAAACTGGTCAAAAGGGAAGAGAGACTGGAATAGGGGAATAGGGAAAAGAAAGAAGGGAAAGGGAAAAAAATTGTATATATATATAAGATGGTTAAGATAGATACACTACCAATTTTACTTAGTTCATTGAAGAGTAAGGTTTGTGCCAGTAATGTTTGGACAATTGAATGCTAATATCTGGTATCCTGAATAACTAACTTAAAGATAATAATACGTAATGCATTAACCATTGTTACCCTCCTATTATGTTGTTTTGATAATTTGTTCTTTTTTGATTTGTTTTGTTTTTTCTTCTCTTTAAAAAAAAAATGTATTCAGGGCCAGTGAGATAGCTCAGCAGCGTAAATGCCTGCCTGGCAAGCGTGAGGGCCCGAGTTCGACTCCTGGAATCCATATACGAAAAAAGGGCCGGTGATATCGCTCAGTGGCACGAGTGCCTGCTGGCGCGTGAGGTCCTCAGGTTGACCCCCGGTACCCACCAAAAAAAAAGTATTCAGCTGGGAGTTTAGCTCAGTGGTAAAGCACTTGTCTGGCATGAATGAGGCCCCGGGTTCAATCCCCAGAGCAGCAAACAAAAGAAAAAACAAAATATTACATTCAGATATTATAAATCTTGATTTCTGCTTTGTTGGTGCTAGGGCAGGTGTCTCTGCTGTGTAAGCGAGGACCACACGGATTAGCAAGCTCAGTAACTTACTCGCTGAGGTCTTATCCAGGGCTCACCAGGTCTTCAGCGGGTCTGCTCGGGGCAGCTGGAGCGGCAGGGCTGGAGGCCATGGCAGGTTTACTAGAGTCGGGATCATGGGAGGAAGGAACCCGCTAGTATCGCTGTTGCTGCTCTCTCACGAATGTGCTTCACCTCTTCAGGTCAGGGAAGAGATTAAAGAAGACCCGCAAGTATGACATTATCACCACTCCTGCCGAGCGTGTGGAAATGGCCCCGCTAAATGAAGAGGATGATGAGGATGAGGACTCCACAGTGTTCGACATCAAGTACAGGTGCAGTGTGGGGATAAAGGCTTCCTCCTGGGCTCCCGGAGGAGAGGGGACCCTTGGCCTTTGACAGCGCTGTGAGCCCTGGCCTGGCCCAGGGTGGGCTTATTCTCTGGTTCAGTGTCGGGCCTGGGGTGTTCTGCTTCCAGAGCGAGTGATCTGCTGCCTCCCTGAGACACACGGCACGCGGAAACTCAGCCAAGGACGGTTACTGCCTACTTTTCCCAAGTGAGAATGCTAAGTTGGCTTTAAGGGAGAGACAAGAAGAGGGTTGAACTGGAGACACCGAGCTGAGCTGGCCGAGCACTGGCCTGGGGTCTGGCCGGAGCAGCGCATGCACCACACGCTCTGCTGGGGACAGAAGCTTCTTTAGCATCACTTGAGTCGGCCACCAGGGGTGTGGGCGGGGTCCAGCCTGCGTGGATGGAACTTACCGATGAGCTCCACGGACAGGTTTGTTTCCTAAAGGTGGTCTGCAGGGAAGTTGCAATGGCTGACATCTGAACTGCAGTGCGGCCCTTAGATCCCTGTGGGGTGCACTTTGAATATGAGAGTCACAGTGGAGGAGCTGAGGCAGGCGCAGTGTGAAGATGAAGGTTTGCAGGCCCAGGGAGGAGCAGGGGTTGAGTTCCAGCCCGAGGTTCCTCCTGCTGCCTGGCTTCTCTGTACCTGGGACGGCTGCCTTCCACGTCTGTGATTGGTGCTTCATAATCTTGGCTGCCCTCAGCTCTTGGTCCTTCTGCATAAACCAGTAGCTAGGTTCAACAGCATAGCATCTAGGATTTTGATTGGAACTGCATTGACCTTGTTAATTACCCCCTTTATGTTCGCTTTTCCAATCCTTGAATATGGAATGACTTTCCATTTATTTAGGTATTTTATTTTATTTTTTGCAGTACCAGGGATTGAACCCAGGAACTTCACACTGAGCTGCCTACATCCCCAGCCCTTTTTATTTTTTGAGACGGTCTTGCTGAGTTGCTAAGTTGCTAGGCTGGGTTTGAACTTTAGATCTCTCTGCCTCAGCTTCTCAGAGGGCTGGGATTATAGGTGTACACCACCACACTCAGCTTATTTAGGTATTTTATAAGATGTCTTTCAGTGCTTTTAAAAATTGATCCATAAAATTAAATTTTTGTTAGATGTATTCCTAGATGTTCCACAGATACAAACACAAACACATACACACATATATGACCTTAAAAATACATAGCATATTTATATTCATATGTAAAAAAATGGCTATATTATTGTGTTTACTTACAAGTCAGTTTTGGGAACAGTTTGTTAATGAATCATACCTAAATTTTATAAAGAAAAATTAAACATTAAAATTGGTTGGTTACCCACTCCAAAAATGGGCATCTGAGATGAATACATATTTCTCAGATGAAGAAATACAAATGGCAAATAAATATACAAAAAAATGTGCACCATCACTAGTCATTCGAGAGATGCAAATTAAAACAACACTGAGATTCCATCTCACCCCAGAAAGAATGGATATTATCAAGAAATCAACTAATAACAAATGCTGGAGGGGCTGTGGGGAAAAAGGAACCCTTCTCCACTGTTGGTGGGAGTGTCGACTGGTACAGCCACTGTGGAAATCAGTGTGGAGATTCCTCACAAAACTAGGGTTGGAGGTCCCATTTGACCCAGCTATTCCCCTTCTGGGTATCTTCCCAGAAGAATTAAAAACATCGTACCACAGCGATATATGTGCACCCATGTTTATAGCAGCACAATTTGTAATAGCCAGATCTTGGAAACAACCCAAATGCCCATCAACTGAGGAATGGATAAAAAAGATGTGGTATTTTTATACAGTGGAGTACTATTCAGCCATAAGGAAGGATAAACTGGAGACTTTTATAGGTAAATGGATGCAACTCGAGAAAATACTCATAAGTGAAATAAACTGGACGCACATGTGTAAGCATTGTATTGTCTGTCTAGTATGAGAAACTGAAAGAGTAAATAAGATCCAAAATGTACAATAGACATGGTGAATCAAAAAGAAACTGGTCAAAAGGAAAGAGAGACTGGGATGGGGGAATAGGGAAAAGAAAGAAGGGAAAAGAAAAAAAAATTGTATTTATATATAAGATGGTTAAGATAGATACACTACTAATTTTACTTAGTTCATTGAAGAGTAAGGTTTGTGCCAGTAATGTTTGGACAATTGAATGCTAATATCTGGTATCCTGAATAACTAACTTAAAGATAACAGTACGTAATGTATTAACCATTGTTACCCTCCTATTATATTGTTTTGAAATTTTGTTCTTTTTTGATTTGTTTTGTTTTGTTTTTTTTGTCTCTTTAAAATTAAAAAAAAATTGGTTGGTTATAGATAGCAGAGTGGGAGAAGATTCATTAGCTGTAGTTAGCTTTTTAGATAAGGAACAACATCTTTTGAAAAGAATCAAATCAATGAGTAATATTCATCCATACTGCAAAATGATATACACACAGGATTATTCATGGTTATACTGATTTTATTGCTAAGCCATTCATTCAATACAGAGAAATAACATTTCACACGAAGGAAACCCCGCCTTCGTTATTCTGCATAATAAGCAGGGCTGGCTTCCTCCTGAAGACCCTGGCTTCCTGTACCACATGACCACGTGGTGGTTTGAGTGGATCCGGATGCTACTGTTTGATTCTGAGCCACCAAATAGAATCTCATCCACATCTGGTTCTGAACTAACTTCACGGGAGCCACAAGAGATGAAGCTGTTTTTCTGACATCTTTATATCTCACTAAATAAGGATCTGAAACAAGGAGTTAAAACAATCTGTGTGTTCCGCAGTTCCAGCTATAGATTCTAATATAAGGTGGAAAAGGGGCCCTCTCTTGAGGACATGGATACCCGTACTATTATGACATAAACATTGATGGATTGGTAGTATGTCTGGTGCAATGAAGGTGAGATTCACGTTGACACCACTGTCAGGTTGAGAAACTTCCACGATGGGTCTCGTTCTTCAAATAATGGAGTGAGGGGCCGGTGAGATGGCTCAGTGGCGTAAGCGCCTGCCCGGCAAGCGCGAGGGCCCGAGTTTGACTCCCGGAACCCACATACGAAAAAGGGGCCGGTGATATCGCTCAGCGGCACGGGCGCCTGCTGGCGCGCGAGGTCCTGAGGTTGACCCCCCGGTACCCACAAAAAAAAAAAAAAAAAAAATGGAGTGAGTTCTGTTTCTAGGCTGACAATTAGCCCTGTATTGGCATTGCTGCTGGCTCTGAAACCCACTACCAAAGTAAACCATTGCACTGACCACTTGCTAGGTGTTGAAGTAACAGAAAATGCTTTTGCTTTTCAGAAGGGCAGGTTTACTCCCTGGCCTGCTGTAAGGGCAGAAGTCAGCTACGGTAGAAACCAGGTCTGCAGGCAGCTCCGGAGCATTTCTGAAGCCACTTTCCCTACAGGTGCTCACTGCTGGCTGTGTAGCAGCAGCACAGAAACCTTCGGTGTTGGGTGCTTTTGGGTCAAGGACGCGTGTTAGCTCCCTCCAGCTTCTTGTGTCTCCTGCCCCCATTCCAGGCTGGAATGCAGGACCTGGCAAATCCATTTCTATTACGGATTTCAGGCCTTCGGCCACAGTGAATCCCTCTGTCCCTTGGGCTCTATCTCCATGCCTGGGTTTCTCCTCCTGTGGCTGTCAGATTCTCTCTGCTGTCACTTGGAGATGGCCTCAACAACAGGTTCCTGTGCGGCTGGGCGTAGTAGTGCAGGCCGATAATCCCAGCACCCCTGGAAGCAGAGGCATGAGTGCTGGCCTGGGCGACTTCGTGACTTAGCAAGACCAAAAAAAAAAAAAAAAAAAAAAAAAAAAAAGGACTGGAGATGTTAGCTGAGTGTGAAGGCCCTGGGTTAAATCCTCAGTACCACCCCCCCCAACAGAAACAACCCCCCCAAAAAAAACATGCTCCTGTACAAGCTACCATCACTTGATTTGTGACCTAATTTCTGATTTTTTTGAAAGAAAATAAAATTTTTAAAACCTTTTTGTTTATGGCAGTTGTTTTTTAAAGGTATTTTTAAAAAATCTAGCAACTTTGCCAAACCCTTATTAATTCTGGTAGTATAAATCTGGATCCTTCTGGGTTTCCTACATAGATACGTCATAGAGAGTACTGAGGGTCTGTTCCCTGGTCTAAGCATTTTATCTCTTTTTTTTTTGGGCTTTTTGTACTCTCGGCCTCTAAGTCAGTGTTAAGTGGAAGTGGTGATAGCAGGCATCCTGTCTTGCTCTTGATTTTAAAGAGTGTGCTTTCAGTATTTGACCTCTAAGAGTAGTGTTTACCACAGGGTTTTTGTCCATTTTTTTCCTCCAGGTGATTTTCCTTTAGTCTTTGTGTGGTAATGTTAAATTTTATTAAATGCTTTACCTAACTCTTGAGAAGGTCATATTTTTTTCTTTATTCTGTTAAGGTGGTGAATTCATATTAATTAATTTTCTAATATTAAACCAGTTTAGCATTTCTGAGATAGAGTGTGGTCATGTTATGCTATTTTCTTTCTTTCTTTCTTTCTTTTTTTTTTTTTTGTCTTTTTTTTTTTTTTGTGGGTACTAGGGGGTCGACCTCAGGACCTCGTGCGCCAGCAGGCGCCCGTGCCGCTGAGCGATATCACCGGCCCCTTTTTCGTATGTGGGTATCGGGAGTCGAACTCGGGCCCTCGCGCTTGCTGGGCAGGCGCTTAAGCCGCTGAGCCATCTCACTGGCCCTTTTTTTTGTCTTTTTGAGACAGGGTTTTACTATGTAGTTCAGGCTGGCCGTAAACTCACTTTGTAGCCCAGGCTGGTCTTGAACTCACAGCACTCCTCCTGCCTCAGCCTCCCGAGTGCTGGGATTATAGTGTGCACCACCATGCCTGGCTTGTTACTCTATTTTTATACACATTGCTGTATTTAGTTTGCTAGTGTTTTGTCACTTTCTTGTGTCTAATTACAAAGCTGGTCAGTCATTTTTATACTTTGTAATGTCCTTGTTGGACTTAGGTAAAAATTTTACTAGCCTCATAAAACAAATAGCGGTGTATTTCCTTATTTTCTTCTTTGGAATAGTTTGCATCAGATTAGAATTGTTTCCTAAATGTTCAGTATACCATGCTGAAACTGGCTGGGGCTGATGGTTTTTTTGTATAAAAGGAATTCTTTTTTTTTTTTTTTTTTTTTTTTTTTGTGGGTACCGGGGGGACGACCTCAGGACCTCGCGCACCAACAGGCACCCGTGCCGCTGAGCGATATCACCGGCCCCTTTTTCGTATGTGGGTTCCGGGAGTCGAACTCGGGCCTTCGCGCTTGCAAGGCAGGCGCTTAAGCCACTGAGCCGTCTCACCGGCCCTAAAAGGAATTCTTAAAACCACTGTTGTTCAATTCTTTGAAGAGTTGTAGGACTATTTAATCTTTATTTCTTCTTGGGTCAGTTTTGATGAGTTGTAGTTTTGGGGGATTTTGTCCATTTCATATGAGTTTTCAAATGTGTCATACTAAAGTTGTTCCCAACATTTTTTTATTATCCTCTTATACCTCTTTGTAACATGGATGGAGATGGTCCCTTTTGCACTCTAAATACTGATTATTTTTGCCTTCTCTACTTTTTCTTAATCAGTCTTACAGGGAGATTAATTATTATTATTTTTTTTTTTTTGGGTACTGGGGATCGACCTCAGGACCTTGTGCGCCAGCAGGAGCCCCATGCCACTGAGCGATATCACTGGCACTTTTTTCGTATGTGGGTTCCAGGAGTTGAACTTGGGCCCTTGCGCTTGCCAGGCAGGTGCTTACGCCACTGAGCCATCTCACCGGCCCCAAGATTAATTTTTTAGTCTACACAAAGAACCCACTTTTGGCTTCTTTGATCCTCCTTATTATCATTTTCAATTTCAGTTGATTACTGCATCCCTTCTTTAAGCTTTCTTTGGGTGTCTTCTATTTTTCTGACTTCCTGCATGGGATATTTAGCTCACTTGTCACCAGTTTTGTTGTGTACAAGCATTTCATCTGTGACTTCACCTGCATTAGCTGCTTCCCACAGATATTGTCGTTGTCAGCTACTGCCTCCCCTTTTGTCCTGAAGGACTGAACTTCATGTCACTCCTGTTAGAAGTTTGTACTGTTTGTGTTTGACAGAAAACCAGGATGTGGATGACCTGGAGGTGAATTGCAGGACACAAGGCCATCCCAGTTCTCAGGCATGAAGATGATGGACTACGTAGATGGAGTAGTAATAGGTTTTATCACAGATAGAATACATCTACAGAAAACTACAGAAAAGGAACAGGGAAAATGAACTTCTCTATAATCTCATTATTTAACAGTAGCTACTAGAGTGTGTGTGAGTACGTATCTGTGGAATTTTTGTTTGCTGTTCCAGAGGAACCCTTTTCCATATGTCACAAACAACTTTTCAGGTCAACAAGCATAGAAGAACAGATTTGAAGGTCAGTTTTGTTTGTTTGTTTTTGTGGTGTCATCTTTTTGAGGCCTTCTCTATTTGCACCTTGACAATCTGTTCCCAGGAACCTCTTTTTTTTCCTGTTGAGACACAGCTTGACCACATTGTTTTTGATTCTCTATAGGAAACGAGCTACATTTAAATTGAATGTGGTTGAATCGTGGCTTTGGGTTATTTCATGATCCAGTGGAAAGAAGAAAATGGTGATTTTGGTGTGAGGGCAGTAGGGTGGTAGTATGCCTCTTACTATTGCACATGTAACTTTCGATAACGTTTTGTGACTCAGAGCCAGTACTTGGCTTCCCTGCAGCAGGGGAGGAGAATGCAGCAGGGGAAGGCTTCTGTAGGCAGCCCTTTTTTGGGGCTCTGTGCAACTGGGGTGTTAGAATCCATGTGACAAAACCTCTAGGGTTTGGGCCAGAAGCAGGGTGGGGGTAATCTATTGCAGTGTGTTTCCAGTTCTGTACTTAAAAGGGCTAATTAGAAGGGGAGATGATAGCTCAATGGAATACAGACAGCCCTGGGGCTTTGAAATGATTCCATATTTCAAGAGGCGTTTGGATCTCACTTGTGTTTTGAGCTTGGTTGGCCTAGCGTGCTGTGGCTGCGGAGGTTTGAGACTGTGCATCACTGGTTTATTACAGGGGACTTTTGTCACATCCTCTAGGCATCCCCAAGGCAAGGCAGATGTTGGCTCTTCCTCCCACTTGTGTGGCAGGTGTCCCTGCAGCTGTGACAAGCGCAGCCCAAAGGTGTGCTGTTGGGAGAACCACTGCTGCTGCCAGCCCTGCCTCCTGCCAAGAGGGAGGTCTTCGTCCCTGGTTATTTGGGGAAAGGGATGTGGCCCCCACAGGGGTGTGGCTTTGCATTCTAAACATGCCCACCCTGCCCCCTTTGTGGGTAGAGCTTCCTGCAGGAACATAATTAGGAACTGGTGAGATTTTGCCTGCAATGCGGAGGACTGTGCCTGGCATCTTGTACTGGGAACAAAGGGCATTCAGTGCTGTTTGCTACAAGAGGCTGCTGTGGGGTAGGCTGGGCATGGAAGCCAAAAACAAACCTGGCTCGCTTGTCCTGGCCCAAGGCCAGGGGCTCTGAGTCCCGGGGGGACTGTGTTGCTGTTGCTAAGTACACTCAGCTGTTGGCCTCGGAAGGCCTTTGGGCTCACCCCACATCGTGGAGGTTTAGATCTGTGGTGGAGGGAGTGGAGGAATGGTGAGGTGCTCGTGATGAGCGGTGGCGTCCCCCTGCACCAGGGCACTGTACGTGGGGTGCTTATTCTTACAGGTGTGAGGGGTATAGACTGCAGCCTGTAGGAAGGAGCGAAAGCATGGGACCTGGTAAAGGACCCCCAGTGTGCTCTGGGGGCCCCGCCAGATGTGGGCTCTTGGACACCCTGGCAGGTGAAGGCACCGTGCCCTGGTGGTGCAGCATTTGCCCCCATGTGGGCCCTGACGATGGCTCTTCCTGGGTTCCATGGCTGCTGTAGTCAGCTTGGGTCCACAGGGGTGTCTGCTCCGGGTGGCTGTGGACAGCAGGGCCTACGTGCTGCTCTGATGCTTAGTGTCTGAAAGCTTCACCAGTCCTCAAATCCTACTGGGCCTTCATTTTTTTTTTTTTTTTTTTTTTTTTTTTTTTGTGGGTACCGGGGGGACGACCTCAGGACCTCACGCGCCAACAGGCACCCGTGCCACTGAGCGATATCACCGGCCCCTTTTTCGTATGTGGGATCCGGGAGTCGAACTCAGGCCCTCGCGCTTGCAAGGCAGGCGCTTATGCCGCTGAGCCATCTCACCGGCCCATGGGCCTTCATTTTTATATGCATGGCTCTCTAATGCCTATAACCTAACACCAACAGGAGATGGTAGCAGTTTTATTGGTCAGATTTCCCCTCCTTTTCTAAGCTCCTTTAGATGATATTTTGAATAGATTCATTTTTAAACTTACTTTCACACAAGGCTTTCTGCACCAATCTTTCTTGAACCCCTGCTTTGTCTGACACTGTTTTGGGGCTGGACTTTAGAGTTGAGAAACCTTCGACATGGCTCTTGCCTGCACAAGTGCCCAGTGTAAGCAAGAGATGGACGCGGTCAGATACTTGTGTAAATTGGCTAGGGGCTGGGGGCAGAAAACGAAGGCCTAGGCATAGGTCAAATTTAGCCCACTGCCTATTTTTATATAGCTGTGTTAGTCAGCTTTCCATCACTGTAACAAAATACCCAAGATGATCAACTTAAAAAGAGAAATGGTTTATTTTAGCTCACAGTTTGGGAGGCTGAGTCCATGGTTGGCCCTGTTGTTTAGGGGCTGTGATGAAGTAGATGTCATGGCAGGAGTGTGCGGTGCTCACTTCACCTCACCATGAACCAGAGAACAAAGGAGGGACTGCAGGATGTACAAAGGCTAAAATATTTACTCTTGGACTTTTACAGAAATAGTTTGCTGACTACTGGCGCAAACACCTATAGAAGGTCTAGGAAGGAGGGATACAAGGAGAGAGGAGGCTGTGTCCTAGGGTGACTGTGCAGGGAACTAGGGAAGGGGCTTGGGCTTGGAAGATGTCACTTGGAAGAGTGGAGAGTGCTTTCCACACAGCGCATTCAAAGGTCCTGTGGTTGGGGGCTGTGGAGCTTCCAGAGGCTGAAGAGACAGCTTGTGTGGCAGGGATTGAGATGGGGGAGGAGAACCTGACAGCGGTTCCAGGGATGGAGACTGTTAGAGAGGGTCAGGGTGGGCCTGGTGGGTGCTCTGCCTGAAAGCGCACTGACTCCTGTTCCTCTTTTCTTTCAGGTAAAACCTGTTTTCCTGTGTGTTGGTATCCTGTGGGGTGAAGGATCTGGGAGCCGCCTTTCCTCCAAAGCATGGAAACCAAAACAAACACTATTTATGACACTCTGGCTCCATTGTGTGTGTCCAGCGTCTGCTCATAATGTCACCGTCAAGCTTCTTTCCAAATCACCACCAGAGAGTCACCTCTGCTGCCCTTTGGACGCCCTTTTCAAATGTCACCCCTTCCTCTCCCTCCTCTGAGAGGTTTTTTTTGCCTTACCAAGAGGATAAGGGTAGAAACACGTTGATTTAAAAAAAAAAAGTTTTTAAAGCAACGGCTGACAACAGTAAAACTATGATTAGGAGGACTAAGAATCTACAAGGAGCCTGCAGGGTCGTCGGCTGTTGTGTGTAGAATGCCCTGCGCTTCATTCTTCTGGAGCCACACAAGGATGTCACACTTTCCGGCTGTCTTTTCACCTCTGTTGAGTTCCAGCCTTGCCTGCTAACGGCTGCATGAGATTTTATAGCGGAAGTGTGGCTTCTCCGGAAACCTAAACGTTACGGCCTCTTTCTTTCTCTTTTTTTCTTTTTTCCTTTTTTAAAGGGTTCAGCAGAAATAGGCATGGCTAGTCCACAAAGAATTGCAAAAATCAGGGAAAATAAAGGTCCATGTGCATGTGTGTGTGAGCGTGCATGTGTGCAAGTGTGCTTGTGTGCGAGTGTGAGTGTGTGTTCATAGGGACTAATTCCTTTTCTCAATGGAGTAGACCGCACTAGACAGCTTGGGATAGCAACGTTTTTTTTTCTTTTGTGCTTTTTAAAAAATGTTTCTCTGCCCTGTCAACAGTTCTATGTTGTTCGTCTTAAAAATATAATTAAAGAAATAACTGTGGTAATTTAAATGAGTGGTGATTTGAGTTGCTGGGAAACAAGGCCCCGTGAGGGACTCTGTGGAAGTTGGTCTGGGCTGGGCCGGGCTGGACAGGGCCTGGAGCCTGTTCACTGGCTCCAGGGTGGGGATGAGGCTAATCTGGGAGCTGGTGAGGTGACAGCAGGGCCCACAGACACCTGGCTCCTGGAAACTGGGCCTCAGGGCGCTTCTCAGGTTGATGCTGGCCTCCCATTTAACTCGGCCACCGTATTTATGAAACTGATGTGCCTCTGTTCCAGTCTAATAGCAGGGACTTTGGCGCCCTGGGATTCTGTTCTTTCTGGAAAGAAGGTTTCTTTTTCTTTTTCTTCTTTTTTGAGACAGGTTTCTGCTATGTAGCCCAGGCTGGTCTCAAGCTCTAGATTTTCCTGCCTCAGCCTTCTGAGTGCTGGTATTACAAGTGTGGGGCACCATGCCTGGTTTAGTGGTTTTCATTTTCTCATCTCTTTTCCTTTCTGGTGTTGCTCTGGGGTGTGTTTGGTTTGTCGTCCTGCTCCACTGTGCTGGATGAGAACTCCTGCCTTCCCGGTCACACAGTTTCCAGGCTCTTTTGTTTCCTGAGCCGGGCTGTGGGGGTGGGAGGAGCGGGAAGGGGCCACCTGGCTCCCGGAGCCTGCTGGATGTGGTGTCATGAGGGGCACTGGCTTCTGCAGAGCTGGTGCGGGTGAGGGCGAGGGAAGCCCAGTCCCTGAGAGCTGCACTGCCGTAGGCTGTCTACTGTCACAACCATATGTGGCACGGCCACTCCTTGTTCCCTTCCTTTCATGCTTTGTTGACTTTCCGCCTCCCTGCTCTGCCTGTTTGCCTTGGCGTGGGGCCACTTTATCTTTCCCCTCTGCAGTGTGGCTGTGGTGATGACTGAGGAAGCTGGGCCACCTCGCAGCTATGTGACCTCTCAGCCTTTGAACAGGGTCTGCCGACTCCCTGGCATGTCCCACAACACACTGCTGTGGGATGGTGGGGAGACCTGGATCTTCTGCCCGACTCACAAACACTGTGGCTCTGCCTGCCAGGCACTCACCACTGGTCCTGGTGGGAATGGCTGCTGACAGTGACCTGCCAAGTCCTCAGCACTGCAGATGCTTGAATAAAGACCTTCCAGGGTGAACTGTGTGTATGCTGGGTTTGGGTGCTTTCTGAGATGGGGGCCGGTGAGTACCTTTCTGGCATCAGGTGTGTGAGCCCTGCTCATTTTAGAAAAGGGCTTGGGAGTGACATGGTGCTGCGGGAAATGCACAAGTTTTAATACCTGTTTGTGGGCTTATGGATCCTTTCCAGGAAGCTGGCTCTTTGATCTGGAGATATACAGCCCTTGTTTGGGGGTGTTGTGGGGTAACCAGTCATGTCAGAAGCTGCTGGTTTATCTTTGCCTCATACCTGGCTTTTGTCCAGGTAGGGTTAACAACTAAGCAAGTAAAAGCCAGAAAGAGAAGCTCATCTGCTTCCATTGGAGCCCCTGGTGCACCCCTGATGCCACCGGAAAGCCGAAGTGCAGTCTTCTTGACTCTTCCTGTCCTCAGCCTTCTCTGTACAGAGCAACTGGAGTCCTCTGGGACCACACTTTCTCCAAGCACAGCTGTGGCACAGGAGTGCTCGAGGGTGGGTTTCCCATCATCTGAGTCCCCCCAGGGGCACATTCTCCCCCAGCACCTTCTTGCCAGGCTGCTTCCTCCTGGTACCAGGGATGAGCCAGCCTGAGGGGGTGCAGGAAGTGTTCCCCAGGTGCCAGAGTCCCTGCTCACCATGCATGGAGTGTGGGCTGGTCTTGCAGCTTGGCCTTCAGTTTTGGGGGTTCAATTGGGGTCCCTCCTTACCATGCCCCTTCTACACAAAGAAAACCATGGGAGAGGTTAGAGGAGGGCATTGTTAGAAAATGATGCTTGGTAAGGACATGGGTGCACTGTGCTCAAAAGGCGCACGATGATGACACTAATTTGTGTCGCATGACTGCTCACTTCCATGAGGTTCTTGGGTTTAGAGACATTGTAAATAGCATCAGGGGGAAACAACCCAGAAGAGCAGGGTCCTGGGGCAGGGTGTGGGGTGCACAAGTGCCCCAAACCTGCTGGTGAGACTGGCTACCAAAGCCATCTCCAGAGAGTGGCACCTTGGTGTTGCCACCTCCAGGCAGGAAAGGAGGGAAAAGGAGGGGAAGTGGGGAGGGCAGGGCTGTGTTACAAGCATCAGCAAAGAGGACTATGACTGGGCACAGGGGACAATGGTCAGAAAGGGTTTGGTGACAATTCCATGCCGCCTCCCTGTAGCAAGCCCTACTGTCGCTCATCTCCCTGCATTCTCCCAATAAGCTGCATTGTGAATTTGTGGCTCCCAGAACTGCTTGACTTTTAACCACTGACAGCTTCCTGGGTCTCTGGAGGGTGTTTGGGTTAAGTCTGTTTTTATGCAAATAAATGATAGTGTGCATGTCTGTGTGCAGTGGGGGGAAGCAGCTCTGGGAACCAGGAGGTGTCTTCTCAGGAACCAGCAGTGCAGAAAAGGATCCGCCCCATGAGGCCTCAGGCTCTTCCAGCTGACAGGTGGGCCAGTGGCTACCCCAGCACATGGTGCCAGAATTCCTGGGGTTCCTATTTATCAGAATATCCAAGAACACTTGATGGGGCCTCAGCATACAGGAGGCAGCATACAACTCGGGACAACAGGGTTTATTTTCTATTATTGTTGGGCACCAAGTAGATGTGACTGTTCCGGGGGGGGTTGTGGTGGGCCACACCCTATGTTGCTGCCCCAGTATCCACAGAATACCCACCTGGGTGTGACTCTCCTTGGTGTTCTTGTTAGTTTTATTTTTTATTTAATTATTATTATTATTTTTTAGTTCTTGTTAGTTTTAGAAGGGGATCTTATTGTTAAGATCTGTTTTCCAGGGATGGGGTTTTGATAAACTGAGTTGATGTGGATGGGAATGCAGTGAGCTAGTGCATATCTGTTGGCAAAGCAGGAGGCCCTCAGGTGACCTTTGACCAGGACAGCACAGCCCCTTCAGCAGACTCGGAAATGGCCATGGAAACCACCCCAGCCACTGCTCGAACTGTGAGAGAAGTGGGCCTGCAGCAGGTTTCTCAGAGTGGAAGAGGTCAAAAAACAGATGGGGCCAGTGAGATAGCTCAGCGGCATAAGTGCCTGCCCAGCAAGCACGAGGTCCTGAGTTCGACTCCCGGATCCCACATAAAGGAAAAAAAAGGGCCGGTGATATCGCTCAGCAGCACAAGCGCTTGCTGGCAAGTGCGAGGTCCTGAGGTCGACTGCCAGTACCCACATAAAACAAATGAACAAACAAACAAACAGATGCTATGGCTGACTTGAGTGACTTCACTCAGTCACGTGAAACAGCCTGAGCATTGTGAGCGCCTCACCCTAGTTATGAGGATAGTTTGCTGCTAACTGAACAACTTAGCGTGGAGTGTAAGGTTGCAAGAAGGACAGGATCGACATAAAGAGGCTATATGAAGTGCTGAGACAAAGACGGAACATCACTTACTACAAAAGCTTGAACCTGAAAATTCCGACTTAAAAGTTACAATAGAAAAACAAACAACGGCGAGCAGAAACACGGAAACGACGCCCAGGATTTGGAGGTAGATTTATTTACGTCGATGGGAACGGATTGGGATCACTCCCAGAACATCAGGCCCTGATCTCTGGTGGTCTAGGGCTTATATGGGATAAGCAAGCAGGAAGTACAGAGGCAGAATGGCTTGTCAACTGGGGACTGGTTCTTAAAATATGCATCACAATGACCAGCTGTTTCTAAGAGACAGGAGCTACCCAAACTGGAACAGGAACTGTTACCTGGGCAACTAACAAACTGAAGTACACTGGCTGGGGGAGCATTTTCTCTTACAACCCAACAAGGAGTCAGAATACCTTCCCCAGTGTCAACACTTCACTTGCTGTCTGTGGCTGTGAACAGCTGAGGGTCACCCTGCAGGCTGTGTCCCTGACCCTGGGCTCCTCACCCATGTCCCAGTCGTCACACTGAGACAGGATCCACCACGCCTGACACTGAATCATTCCTGAAGGGCATTAACAACATTTAGAGAATTATCCCTCTAATACGTCCTCCTCAGAAAGGTAAATAAACGCCACACAAAATATAAACCTAAGCCATATAAAAGCCACCATCAACTGAACGACCCTCTTGTAATATTATTGCACTAACCTAACATGTTTTAATGCTTTTCTGACCAAGTTACAAAATATTCACACTCTATACTGCTCTGGAAGCACTACAAACATTGCGTTAGATTCCTCTTTAGAACGTACTTTATAGTCTTGAAACACAGCAAATTTATGTACTTTTCTACACTACCATGGATGGGTAATTATCACAAAAGGCCTACAAACAAGCCCCTTATCCCCTGTTTCTCACACTATTGTAATTTTTTTCCTTTATATCCTAACAATCTGACAAATGGGAACACAAAGATGAAATCACAGAAAAATAAAAATAAAATATAAGGAAGAATCGGTATCATCATACTAAGGGCCTAACCTGTACTATAAGACAAAAAGATTTAAGTTGGTACACCGAATGTACTCAGGAAATTAACAGCTCAGAAAAATAGGGGAAAATTGCGGGTGGGACCCTAAAACTTACATCATCTCATTCTCGAGCTGGAAGTTGTCCCAAATGCCCTGTCCACAAGGAGGGATGTTTGGCAAAGCTGTCTGCGCGAGGCTACGTCACAGGCCAGGGCTCTCCCAGGTCGGCTTCAGAGGCGCAGGGATACAGGCAGGGCCTGGTCGAGGTAGGCCAAGGAGCCCCGGATTTCCGCTGGCTTTTTGTGCTGAACGTTGATGTCCTAAAGCACCAGTTGCCAATGCCTCAGCTTTATCAAATGCTCCTGCACCAGCACGTTTTTCCACTGCAATTCATTTCTTACTTCCGAGATGGCCTTTTTAACAACTTGCTCTGGTTTCTGGACAGACAGCTGCAATTTTTTTTGTAGGAAAAAACATTCTGTCTTGTGATAGCTGGAAACCTCTGGATACACCGATCAACACCAGTTCAATTTCTTCCTGATTGGTGCCATTGACATAATCCTGACTCACAAGAGAAGCAAAGCAAGCCTGAAATGACGACTCCAATTCATCCCCAAGGTACTGTTCAAACTTTTCAGAGTGCCAGACACTGGCAGCAAAAGTGAGGCCTGGCCTGGAAGTGCTTGAAGAAGGGAGGCCTGGCCAGGAAATCCTCAGGGGTAGGGGTGGAGGTGGGGGGAGAACATACTGCTTAATGGAGCCGGAAAGGCCCACTTGGGACTTTGCTTTTGAGACCCTAAAGGCTCACACTTGGGAGGCTATCAGATGTCTGAGCTCTGGGCCAACATCATTCAGGCCAAGAGGCCCCCCACAGGATGGGGACAGAAGTCTGTGGTGAACAAGGGCTGCACCCCCAGAGCCTATGCATCTCCTCTGGGATCCTAGAATGCTCTGTTCGGGTCCTCTGAGCTGGAGTCAGGGCCTGTACCAGTTCTGTCCTCCCTATGTCCCCTTGTGTGCCCCATGTGTAGGCTGAGAGTGGCCAGGTTTTCCTGGGAAGTGGGCAGGGATGAGACTTGGATGGACAGGCTGGGCTGTCTATACTTGGGTGGAACCTGGGTGATGAGGAGCAGACAGGGTGGCCAGTGAGATAAGGGAGAGGAGCCCCTTCACTGACGCCCCCACCAGGGGGCCCCGGCTTGGACTGAGCACTGGGGCAAACAGTGCCCTCTGAGTTCTGCTCTTATCCTGGAAAGTCCGCTCAGTGCCTGTCATGCTGTGATGGACCATTCGTCAAGCTAGAGTCTGGTTCTGGGGAGATTGTCCACCTCTTCTCTTTTCTCAATGATGAGCTGAGCTGTGAGGTTGCTGCTGCGCCATGATCGCATGCAAGTTTTTCTTTGCAATGATTGTTTCCCCACATTGTAAGATTCGGACACTATTACTGGTGCGGCCACCTTGACATCCATCCCGTTATCTGATGTTCTCGGCCCCCCTCCCCGTTCCCTCCAGGCTTGCTGAGTGCCCGTGTACTTTTCTCTCCTTACTTTGACTGGAATCATTACCCGTGGAAAATAATTACTGGAAATGTTCTGGAATAGAAAGCGAAGAGCAGGCTAGTTGTTATAAGTACCACATAAAGTAGCTAATGAAATGGAATAATCTCCTTTTCACTCGGAAGCTATGCAAGGGGCAATGGGCGCTGCCTGGCAGATCAGTCTCCCTCTGCTTCTGCTCATCCTGCATGGACGCCGAGTCTCAGCTTCCCACAGGGCAGGGAGGAGGGGACAGCGCACACAGCGGGTGTTCAGGTACTTGGTAGTGAGATGTCCACACACCCAGCAGGTGTTCAGGGAGCTGCGGGGATGGTATGGGGCCTGCTGGAGTAGGAGGGAGGCGAGGTCTGTATCACATCTGATTCACTGACGCACCTGCGTCCTGGCACCTGGCAGCATCAGCTACTGCTATTTATTGAGCTTTTCCTGTGTTCCAGACATCACGGTAAGAAGTTTGCATGTGTTGTTTTAAAGAACCCCATTTGTGTAGTGTGCGGAGTGCGGATGCTGGAGCCAGGCTCCCCGGGCACGAATTTAGTGTCTGACACCAGTTGTGTGGTCTCAGGTGCACCTCTGAACCTCTGCGGTCCGCTCTCCTCCTCTGTAACAGGGGAATTACACAGTGCCTATCCCATGGGGGTATTTTGATTCAGATGTGTTAATGTCTTTAAAGTGCTTTTGACACCACCAGGCACACTGCTAATGTGTTAATGTGTAAAGCAACACTGCAAAATAGCTTCCGTGTTATCAGTTCTACTTTTGAGCGAGGACACCAAGGCTCTGGTAATGAACTTGCCCGGATCCCTAGCTAGCAGTGGGCTGCCTGCTGCTGAAGGCCTGGGTGCTGTGCATGGTACTATATTGCCACTGAATGCTGGGACTCAGTCCAAGGTCTGGGACCAGGTGTGCAGAGGGGTGATTCCAACCAAGATCATTGAAATCTTCCGGATGAGTAGAAAGATAGAGAGAGGGAGAGAGAGAGAATGAGAGAGAGAGAGCTGGGGGAGAAGGGTTCTCTGAGGCCATTATCTTTCCCTGGGACCAGATGTTGGGGTGAAGGGTGCTTGTGGGAGGGCGGGATCCTCGAGAGATGGGGAGATGGAGGAAGAGAGGAGGTTGCCTGAGTGTCTTCTGCTTACCTGGATAACCCTGAGCCTCCCCCTGGAAGACAGTACTCACTTCTTAAAGGAGAACGGGTTCAGCCCTAGGGAACCAAGTCGGGCTGGAAGGAATACTGTATCCAGGCAGGGTGTCTCTCTCCCCTGTTCTGTCCTTTTTATGGGCACTTTTGAAGGGCCAGCACTGCTGAAACAGGCCCCTACTCCTGGTGTTACTGCCCTCTTCCCTGAGCAGAGCATCTGTTCCTTAGATGTGGGGGTCTTGCTTGGATTTGTGGGGTACCCTCTTTCCGAATAGGCAGTCTCATTTTTTTCATGAGCATTTAGGTGCCTGTTGGATCATGAGCCATGTTAGCTCTAGAAGACATGACCAACATTGCAGACACAATGTAGTTCTAGTGACTTCTAGATGCGTTAGTTAAATATGGGTCTACCACGAAGTTTTCCTTGGGACTAGCCCGGGAGCCTTTGAGTTCCAAGCTGCAGTCTCTACCCAAGGATAGCTGGAGCCCTGCTAGGCAGCGTGGCACACACTGGCGCGGCCTGAGGACCCACCGTGCAGATCCTGGACTTCCGTGTCCAAAGACTAGAGGAAACTCCAGCTCAGAGTTTATGTGAATTCCAGCTGTTTCTGCCACTGGAGGGACAATCTTCTCCAAGCCTGGGACACCTGTCACCAGGCCCCTCAGCAATACGAGTGGCTCCTGTCCCTTGGGTGCTCCCTTCTACACTGTGCCCCATGGCTTCCCCGCTCACACAGAGGGAGATTTTGGGGAGTTGGGTGGGCACCACACCTCTGCCAGACTGGCCACTGCATGAAGGCAGAGAGTGGCTTTGGATGCATCTGTGGGTGTTGGACACCTTGAATTCACAACACCATGCTTTTAAATGGAAGCACCGCTCCCCGGGTGACCCAGGTCCCAGGAGTCGGAAAGCCTTCAACTTCACCCTGGGAGTGCTGGGTGGCGACTCCCCTGGCTGACCAGGCCAACTGGAGTTTCAGCTTTGGGGCTCCAGCCACACGTTTTTCCAGGTGGAGACCCTGCCAGGACACCGTGGAGTGAGGACAGAGGCGGCAGTGCTGGGTGTCCCATGAGCAGGTGCTGGTGTGAGAGGCCCCAGGGGCTCCAGTGGAAGGAGCCAGGCTCAGGAGGCCTCCTTGGGAACCACCCTGTGGCCCACCAAGGCCACCACCACCCACAAGATAGGTACAAACAGGAAAGCTGCATATGCGCCATGCACTGCCCCTGCCTGCTTGGGCCCTGAGATGTGGTATTTCCAACAAACTCTGGGAGATGCCTGTGTTCCTGGCTTGCCCAGGGCACTGTTTTGGGCAGTGAGATGTCCAGCTTGCCTGTTCTCTAACACCCCTTTTCAACACCACTCCACGGTTTTCTGAGTTCTGTCCTGTGGGTATAGCCAGGGCCCCAAGATCACCCTGCTGCCCCTGATACAGATGTTAGGACACTTCCTGTGACAAAATCACTGTGGCCATATGCATATATCCTGAATGCAGACCCCAAATGCCATCCCAGACACCTAAGTCCAGGAAGCCTGGATGAGGATGTTGCCAGCCCTGAATGGGAGCGGGAACTTGGGTGTGGTGACAGACTCAAGTTTGGAGGAATAGGATTTCCAGGAGGGCAGGTGCCAGAAGATGGCCCTTATGTCTGAGGAAGGGTTGGCTAGGCTGGCAGGAGGGTTGGTTGCATACCTGGCAGACATTTGGCTGGGTCTTTCTGGTAAGGAGAAAAACTTTAAAAAAAACACTAGAGTTTCTTTTCCTTTTCAGCAACTTACAGGTGGGAAAAAATTCTGATTTGGAAGCAGATCTGGTCCTTGAGGAAGACTGAGCGCCCCCTGCAGGGCCTACCAGGCACTGCAGGCAAATTGGTTGAGAGTAAATCTTGCCTTGGTGCCCTGCCGGTATGTGTGACCTGGCCAGATGCCACGGCTGTGATCCCTGGAAATGAGTGCAGCATGAACAGACTGGAGCCTGGGGTGAAGTGGGGGAGCTGGGGAGGAAAAGGATGTCATGGGGCTCTAGAACTTGTTGTGTGAGATGCAAATTCTGTTTGGGTTAGGGAAAGATGGGAGGTGGTGTGTGACAAACTCGGAGAAAGTGATTACAACCAAGTGCTTGGAAGCTCGCCACTCAGTTACACAGACTGGCCCGAGGAAGAAATAGATGCAGAGGACAGAAAGAGAAAAGTAGTCCGAAATCTTCAAAAGCACTATGTAAAAAGCGACAAGTTCGAACTTTCCAAGTCAAAGCGAAGAGTCATGAGACCAGCATCGGAAGTCGGCAGACCTGTGGCTGGGAGATTTTAAATGCGTGAGGAATTCCACTCTTGTCTGCAGGATGCTTCAGGTGCCTAAGGGCTGCTTTTGTAGATGTGGGGTCAAAGGGACAAAATCTAAGGGAAGTAGTAGCAGGGTAGCCAGGCAGCTGTGTGGATTCTTAGCACGATTGCGGTGGGGGGAAGCCAGGTGGTCCTGAAAATAGCATGCAAGGATGAGCGGCAGGAGGGAGCAGCGAGGCACAGGCCCTCTCGTACCTGTGTCAAGCTGAGGTGCATGTGTATCTGTCCAGTGGGCATTTTGTGGTCCCACGCTTCTCTGTCCAGCGAGACACAGATACCTTCTTAGCTCACAGCAAGACGGCTCGAAGCCTCTGTACACTTGAGAAGACAGGGAGACAGAGGGCGAGTGTGCAGGTCAATGAAATCCTCCCATCTCTCCTCGCATGAGTTTACCTGGCAGATTTGCTGTCCCAGCTGACACACCCCAAGCCCTCCCTGCTTCTTTCTAGGGATCCTCAGATCCATATTTCTCACAGGCGCTAATGTCACCCATGTCATCTTTGCCTCAGCACCTGTGGCTCCTCTCCTCCCCTCCCCTCCCCCACCAGCCACTTGCTATCTGGTTGCTGCCATTTCCACAGCAATTGCGAGTCTCTGCCCTCCCTTCCTTCTGCACAGGTCTCCTGTCTGCCAGCCCGAGCGCCTGCAGAACTTCCCAACTTGTCTGACTTTGTAGCTATGCCCGCATCCCAGGGACTCTCCAACATCACTCTCAGGAATTTTCTCAAGCATGCCTTGGCCCAGGCACTCCTTTGGTAAGTAAACCTTCAGTGGCTCCCTATTGCCAGCAGATTAAAAGTCCAAACTCTTTAACTCAGCTTAGGAGGCTCTACAAAGCCCACTCCTGGCTCTACCTGCCTTGTCCTCCACTAAAGTTGCCCACACAGCCTTTTCATTTCTGTCCAGCTGATGCCGTTGATTATTCCTGAACATCCTACATGCTTTCTCCCTCCTGTGTGGACCGTTCAGTTCAACACAGTACTAAGTTTAAGTTCCACTTTTAAGTGGCAGTGTTGCCCACTGGGTGCCAGGCTCCCTTGGGACATAAGATCCATTTGGCTTTGCAAGCTTTCCTTGGAGGCCCGAGAGCTTGAGACCGTGGGACCATGCAGGTCTCCTGGTTTCTGCCTTCTGTCCATCTGCCCTGTTACCTGTTGAGTGTTAGATACAATCAAAACTCAAGCGTCACATGAAATATTTGAAGGTAGCATTTTGACTTCGTGAAAGAGCCAGGGGGGTTTGTTCTGGGGAATATCAGCCTTGGGTGTGGCGGACAAACACACACACACACCCCTGAGTGCCTTAGGTATTCTCGCTTTTTCATATTCTTCCCATCCCCTGCCACTGGAATGTCTCCTTTGACCCAGGTCAGCATCCAGCCTGCTATTCATGTCTGCCCTGCTCTTTTTGCTTGCCTTCCTTTTGCCTCATCAATGACTCCTCCCCCACTCCTCCCCAGGCCCCTCCCAATCCAAATGGCACTGCTCATGCATAGAGTCTATTTCTCCTCTTCTCTGAGTTTTGATGTGGTCCACATCAGGCTCTAGGGACCTCATCTTTTGTTATAACACTGATCAAAAGTCTCCTACCACTGCCCCAAGCAAGTAACATTCTTTCTCTAAGAAGGTGCCAGCAGTTTGGACATCCCCCACCCGCTTGTTTTCAAATTTGCAATGTCACCAGATCACTCCCTGTGCCAGCTTTGGGGTGGGCATGGACAAGAGCTTTAATTCTCTTTGTGCCGAGCCTGGGTCTTGCACTTGCATAGTGGGCCAGTGACCACATCTAGTAGTGACAATGATGGTAGTCTGAGGACCTGCTGCTAAGTGACTTTGGGAGTGTCTTTAATGAGGAGAATGGAATCAGCCCACACTTCACTTTAAGAGTACTCTGAGGGCACAAGATATCCAGGCAGCAGGAAAATCTTGTACAAAAGGAAGAGACAGAAGAAGAGGAAAATGAAGCAAGATAAGGAGAGGGGCTCCTGTATTCCTGAAGGAGAGGGAAGGTTTCCAGCATGGCAGGAAAAGCAGATGGAGCCCCAGAGCTGCTGAGGCTTCTAAAGTGAGGGTCTGGTTCCATTCATTCCCCTCAAAGTAGACTCTGAGTCCTATTCTGTGCCGGGTACTGTTCTAGTAACAGAGAACATCTTAGTGGACAAAACAAGCTTGGCTTCTGCTGCCATGGGGTTTGTACCTGGCAAAAGGCCAGAGTTAAGCATCTGCCACACTGTGGTTGTACTGAGCACTCTTACGGCTGATCCAGCGGTTGCTTCCAGCCTAGTGCAAACCACAGCTCCTGTGAGGGTCAGCCTAGAGACCTGCTAGAGGGGACAGAGAGGGTACACATGGGACTCGGGAGGACCAGAGTGAGGCACAGGAGAAAAGGTCAAGAGACAGGGCGTGTTCAGAGTGTCATGGTGAAAATTTCCTTACAAAGGGCCTGTACACACTGTCCCACTGTCAGATACATTTTCTGGGACCAGGCCGCCTGATTAGTAAGACGGCTGTATAACTTCTTGAAAAACAAAACAAAACAAAACAAAACAACTAGAATGACAGGTTTTAGTGGCTCTAATTTGGGTTATGTATTTCACATTGCAAGCCACAGCCTCCAGCCTGGGTACCAGTGGTGTCACAGAGAACCTGCGGCTAGATCCAGTTTCATCCCAGAAAAGTTCTCAGTGAGGGCTGAGCTTTGCAGGGGTCAAGTTTGCTTCTGCATCACCTCTTAGCGGGGTGACTTCCAGAGTTCTTTGGGTGTATGAGCATGTGTGTGGTGGTGACCCGTCAGAAGTGCCTGGTGAGTAGGGAGTTACGGGGTGGCGCCTTCTTTGTAGGTATAATTAAAGACTGGGACAGGCTATCTTCTTCCAGGCTATCTTTTCTGCTTCTGACAGGTCCCTGCAGACTGGGCTGCCAGACCCGGCCTGCCCTTATTCAAGTTTACAACCTGAGACTCTCTGGATCGCCCCAGGACAGGTCTACAGAGGGTTGGCTTTGTTCTAGTTTGCCCCTATTTTATGAGTGTGCCCCTTCGGGGTGAGTGGGTGCCGGGCTGTGGCATTTGGTCCCCAGTCCATTGGAAGCACAGCCCTGTTTCTATGCGGATTCACGTGGAGCCATCAGTGTGCTCAAGGCAAAAGCAGCTTTGAGAGCTGGGTTTCTGGTTCTGGGTTCTCTTTGCTATGATTATCTCTGCCCTGTGGTTCCTCATAATCATGTTATCTCTTTGCTGCTCTCAGGAAGAGCCTTCTTTTTCTAACGTCCCACCCTTCTGTCATAATTGGTCCCTGCAGAAGGTTTCAGCAGCCTGGTGGGCCAGTCCTGGAAGCAGAAGTCTTAGCAACTTCTCCCTGCCCTTCCTTGCTGTGGGGCTTCTTTTTTTTTTTTTTTTTTTTTTTTTTTTTAATTTAATTTTTTTTTTTTGTGGGTACCGGGGGGACGACCTCAGGATCTCGCGCGCCAGCAGGCGCCCGTGCCACTGAGCGATATCACCGGCCCCTTTTTCGTATGTGGGTTCCGGGAGTCGAACTCGGGCCTTCGCGCTTGCAAGGCAGGTGCTTAAGCCGCTGAGCCGTCTCACCGGCCCCGCTGTGGGGCTTCTTGACAGCTTCAGAGATGTGCAGGGGGGAAAAGTGAGCCGCGGAGCTTGGGGAAAGGCAGACAAGCAGCTCGCTGAGCCCTGGCGGGAGAGCAAAAGAGTCTGCAGCAAGGCCATCCGGCAGAGCCCCAAAGCTGGCGACTCCGCATTTCTCCAAGATGTGCTGGGGACAGGGACATCCCAGAAAGAGAGGAAGAGTCATGAGTACCTAAGGGGCTGCGGACCCTCACAGAGAGGAGGGTCAGAGAGGAAGAATCCACTTTCAGGCAGGGTCGCCTAGAGACCGGGCCGACGGCCCCTGGGATGGAGGTCATTCTCTGTTTTTCTAATGATTTCCTTGGCTCAGGACATGTATCAGTTTTGGATGCCAAGGAAAACTGAGCTTCTGAGGTTGCAAAGGCTGGATGGAAGACTTGTGTTTCCTCTGTTCCTTCTATGGTCCCCAGGGAGAAGCACACCCCTTGGAAAGTTGCCAGCTGGCCTTTTGGGGAACTGGTCTGGGCAGCTGCACTAGCACAGGCCCTTTTCAACTTCATAATCCCACAGGTCAACTTTCAGTTTTCAGGAAACTCATCTAATCATTTGTTCATTCATTCATTTCACAAATATTTACTGAGCACCTACTATGTGTCCTGCTGGATGTAGATCACCAGGGACACACCAACCTACAAGACAAACCAAAACAAATTAGCCCCGGCCACGTACACATCACATTCTCAGGTCGGTTTTGCTGCAGGAGGATTTCTTCAGGAATCTTTCACACTCCTAAGGCATCAGGATTTCATTCTCCCTGTGCTATAGGCCCTAGACCCCACCCCAAGCTTACTTGTTCTCGTACAAGAATGGTTTTCTCCAGGACTTGGTATTTGCCAACAGCCCAGGATGCGTGGAGTTTCTTTAGTTTCTATCACTAGCGTCTTAGGGGTGAGCGGATCTCTCTGCCATGTTTGTACCTGCAAGGTTGAGCAGGTTGCGTAGCAGTTCAGGGCGTGGTGTCAGGCACCACAAGGCTTTTTCCAAGGGAGGAAAACGGTGCAGGGACAGAGGAGTGGATTGTCAGACAGTCAGGGGCAGCCTGGCTTCTTGCCTGGGGAGCACAGATATCAGCTAAGAAAGCTGAGGTTCATTTAACTGGAATATTAGGACCTGAGACCAGTAGTGACCCTGCTGGGGCTTTGATGTCTAACTTCACGAGAGTAGAGACAGATGATGGACTTGATCCAGTTGCAAAGTCTTTTGGATGCATACATTTGTATTTTCTTGCCATTACATGGATTAAGAAATAGGATGTACATAGTATTTGCATGATTGCAATTTAGCATGTCTCATTATATCTATAATGGACTGAGCTCCATTAAAGACGAGCATGTCGCCAATGAGGCTGCTGTGCCGGATGGCAGTGGCCCCCTGAATGAGTCCCTCCTGCTTGCCTTGGGAAGGGAGTCTGTGGTCTCCTGCAGCTCCTGAGATGACCTTATCACCAGTGCTCAGGGTCACAGATCTACACAAGAGCAAAGCACACCCTCGTATTGCTGCCCATGTCTGGAAGGGGCTTCTTACTGTCCCCTGTCCTCTTTACGGTCCCCTCCCTCTGCTGGCATTTCTGCTGCCCTTGTTGAGAACTGCATTCCCCAGCTGATTCAATCATACCAAGCATTGCTTGGGCTCTGCTGTCCACTCTTTATCTTCTGCTTTGACAAAGGGGTCACACTGAGCCACAGAGACTTTTCAGAAATGTCACTAATACCCCACCCTGCTCCCACACGCTCACTACTTTCTCTTCCCTCACCTTCTCCTCTCCTTTTTGGGGGGGATCTTGCTGCACTGTTAGGCAGAACAGTATAGCCCTTGGTGTGTCCTCTGTCTGACCTTGTAGTCTGAACCCCTCATGTGCTTAGCAAAGTCAAGCACTTTGAATTCACCAAGATAGCCCTCCTGAGAAGATGCTGTTTAGTGCTGTGAAAGTGAAGAGAAGGATCCCAGGCCTTGAATAGCTTCCCAAGGATGTGCTGCACCTGTGCCTCACACCTGCCAAACTGCTGTGACCCACAGCTCTCTACTGGCCTGGAAGCACCACCCTCTCCCCCTTAGAAGACAGCTTTTGGGGTGCATCAAGGGGCCACCTCAGGTCTGATGATGCTTCTGTGCCCCAGAGTTAGGGGCAGATAAGTGGGACAAGACTTGCCATTGTGAATAAAGCAGTTCACAACCTGTCACCCTGCCATGAGCATATTTGGGGACACATTAATGGGAGTGGAGGAGAAGCAATCTCTCAGGTCCTATGGTGGACATCTTGCCAACACACACTTCATACGTGTGTTACAAGAGTCTCAGAACACATCATGGAGGGGCCCTAAAGATATATTTCCCCAGCCCAGGTGTCACCTTAGCAGTTCTGTCATCTTGAATGGTGCTGCCTGACAACATTAGTTTTCTTCCTGAGACTTGACTCCCCTCTATAAGGGGACTCCTAAGAGTGAAGGAAAAAAGCAGCACCCCATCATCCAGAACCCCTCAGTTTCTCTCTTGCACACCACGACAGCACGCATCAGTTGTTTCCAAGGAGCTCAGCAGGAAGCAGCCTGTTTGCTCACTGATTGCTTTTTGGAGCCAAATAAAGGGCACCATTGTTTCTGGGAGACCACTCAGAACGTACCCCTGGCTCTCGGAACCACAAGGTCAAGGCCAGGTGAGGCCAGGCATCCTGAGGTCCTGGTCTGAGCCCAGCAGAATTTTGTTATCAACTTCAGTCAGAAGTAAGCCATGATAGGAGCCAAGAGGGAGCTGAGCCGAGCTCTGATCTGAGCCAGAGATGAAGATGAATCTGAACACGGGGTCAGTGTCCCTCAATAAAGTGTTGATACTTATCTCACTACTCTGTGGTAAATCCCTGTGATAGGATCTAAAATATCCCCCACCATTCTCATGTACTCAGTGGTGAGGCTTTTTGCAAGGTAGGTGGAGCATGGGGACACTACACTCATCACTGGATCAGGCTGTTGGTGAGTTCATGGCTAACTGTGCTCGTCAGAAACCTGGTCAGAAGAGATGAGTCGCCGGAGCATCTTCTGGAAGGGTGTATTCTTGTCCTCCCTTCTTTCTGTTTCCTGCCTGCTATGTTGAGCAGCTTTCCTTTGCCATGTCCCTCCACTGTGTTATTTCCACCTTGCAGGCAGCCTACCATGAACTGAACCCCATGGAAAACGTGAGTCAAAATAAACATCTCCTCCTTTACATGGTGGGTATTGGGTATTCTGTCCCAGTAATTGAAAGTGACTAATACAATCCATTAGGGTAAGGACTGCGTTCTTTTTTCAGTTTGTGTTCCATTCCCTTTCTAGTAGTCAGTCCACTGGGGTGACTCTCAGGAAGTCTTTGTTTCAGTGGAGATATATCTAGCAGAGGCTGACACTTCCAGAGGTTTATGAAGGTGTAACCCTTCATTTACATTTCCACCTAATTTTCTGCTTCCATGGGTTTTTCGTACCCAGAATTGTAGGTAATTGAATATCTAGTCACTCTGGGGACTGACAGAGGAAAGCTCAGGTCTCTGAGATTATGGTAGTGTAGGCCAAACTTCTATAACAGAGAGATTCAAAAAATAGTGGCTCAGGCACACCAGATACTTGTTTCTCTCTCACATAATAGATGTTCCCAATTGTTGGAATGGAGGCAAGGGAGGAAACACTGTCCCTCAGGGACCAGTCTGAGCATGGCTGTGCTGTATTTGACAACTGGCTTCCAAGATAGCTAGCATTATTGTCAGCTTAATTCCAGTTCAATGTAGGAAAACTGGGCTACTTGGATGTGGCATGCACTTTTTCTCACATTGGAAAGAAGGTAGTCACCTGGCCACCTGTCAGCCTGTCACTGAAAATAGGGTAGAAGCTGGTCAGCTATATACCTGGGGACATTGGAATCAGAGGATAAACTTGAGTGGCAGTAGAGAGACTTGCATACCTTGGATTTGGAAGAGACCTCAGATGGCTCTTCCAGTCCAGCCACCAGCCCAGTACAAGCACTAGGCTTCCTGCTTGATGTGCTCTGGGCCCTTATTACATCCCTAAGCTAATCTGGGCAGGAGGAATCCTTAGCATCCATCTATGGGGCGAAAACAGGAAGGATCTCTTCCTTCAGACACATTCTTTGCCATTTCACAAAAATGAAAATATAGAGAAGGAAGAAAATAAATCCAGAGGTGCTACCTGCTCAAGGAAGCACATTCTTCCCAGCTCTGGGAGGCTGAGACCCTATGCTTCTGTCATCCTCTGACTCACAGAGCTGTGTGACACCTTGGATGATGTCACGGGATCCCTGGACACCACAGTTGCTGCTTGAATTACAACTGATGCCACCCGTGATTCCATTTCTAGGAGAATATTTTTTATGGTTTTGGAGGAAAGACAACATCAACCACATGTGGCTTTTAGAAGGCCTCTCTGAATCCTAATTGCCTGCCTCAAATAGTCTTTTGCTTCAGTTTGGCCAAACAAACCTCCAAATATCCCTCCTTTCCTCCCTATAACTTTTTTTACATAGACCCTCCTGTCCTGGCTAATGGCATCTTCCACTCATCTTGGATTTAAAAACTTGTGTCTTCCAGCTGCTGCCCTTGAGTTCCCATTTCACCTGCCTGTACTGATCAGCCCAGTCACCCTGTCCTCTAGACCTCTTGTCTTGGCCACTCATGGACACTTGTCCTGTGCTTGCATTATTGCATATATTTTCCCAGTATAAACCATATATTCCTGGTGACACTGTGTGCCCCTTGCACATTTGGAATTCATCTTGCTGTGTGCATGGTGCAGTGAGTATATGTGTGTGGATGATGGTGGTGCTGTGAAAATTTTGGAGACTTTGCTCTGATAGGAGCTAGAGATGTAGATGAATGTGACCTTGATAAATCCCTCTCCTGGGCCAGACCCTGGTGGAAAAGTGGAGACTTGACAAGAGGAGAGAGCAACAGAAGGAGGGCTCCCAGCTTCTCAGCAACAGTGAACCCAGGTATGGCTGGGTCTGATCCTCATGTTCAGCGCCCTGGGCCCTTGGGTGGCTGGCTAGTGATGCTCTGCTAGAGCACTGGCAACCTGAGACTGATGTTTTGGGAAGGACTCAGCTCAGTGGATAGGACAGCAGCTTCTGGAAGAGCTGGGCAAATGAGGGACTGTGGGCCACTTCTGGCTTTCCTGAGAGAGCAATGGGTGAGCTGGGGAGGAGAAATTATTCATTTCCGTTGTCTAAAATGAAAGGGTATCAGAGGAGTTCTGTCTCACCTTCTGCAAGCTAAAATTTAAAGGACTCCCAGCTCTCCCTAAATGCCAGTCATTCAGGAAGTGGGCGACAAGCACGTCTGTACTTGAAACTTGGGTTTGTCAGGAGCTACCCAGTATCTCTTGAGTGGTGTTCCATGGAGTAAAAGTGTTTCTTCAGCAGTGGAGATGAAGTATGAGAAAGGCTTAGAATATAGTTCTCCTGGGCTCATTTTGCTGGATATGGGATGAGAAACACGTGTGCCTTCCTTGTAGTAAATGCCTGAGAAATTCCCTCTTTCCTAATATTTTTGCTGGTATCACTGCCTGCCCCCAACTAGGGGCCATGAGGTTTTGCACCTCAATTTGAAAAGTGACAGGAAGCATGCAAGGGGGAGCACTGGAGAGACGTGAGTGACATTCAGGAATGACATCCGTAGCACAGGCCCTGCTGAGACACTCAACTGGAGCCTTCTTTATGGTCCATATGCCTGCAGCCGATTTTCCATGTTTGACCCCTCTTCCCTGGTAGCTCTGCCCAGGTCCCAGTTGTTCACTGTGACGCACCACGGAGAAACAGAGCAGGGAGGGGAGTCCATCATGAGCTCATGCTAATTGGCATTGTTTTTCCCTGACAGCCAGGAAGAGGCTGCCAGGGTGCCTGGGAGTTCACAGGATATCATGTCCTTCTTTGATAGTGGCATCCCAGTGGTGAGTAGTGAAATAATTTAGTGACTCTTGGACAATGTTAGGAGTAGAATAGAAAATATCAGCATGCACTGCACATAGTAGGAGCTTTCCAGCAGGGTAAGTATTGTTTTGTGAAACTTATGCTTCATCTTTGAGCACCCTGATGGTTGTAATGGGGACTCACATGACACTTACTTCTGACTGTGGTAGGGTCTGGTTAAAAAGACACGTGAGATTCCACTAGAGGATCTTGGCTTCTCTCAACTGATCCTGGCATTGTGCACAGAGGGCGTGGGAAGGGAAACCCCAAAGATAGGAGTTGGACCTTTTTGTTGCCTCCTTAGGCCCTTGAGGGTCTAAGGTCACTTGACCCAGCCTTTGGGTGCCCTGGGAGACTATCGTGGGCATTGTATTCTGACCACTTCCTACAGCAGGCCCTCCCAAGAGAACCTGGGGGAGGAAGGCAACTCCTTGGGAATTTAGTTAAAAAGCATTCAGGGGTTAGCTGAGATGCACAGACTGGAATAAGAAACCTTGCTGCAGGCTGGAAGAGAGGAAAGAGGCAGGGAGGGAGACTGGAATAGACAGCTTTGGGGCAGTGGGAGGGCTCAGTCTCTGGGAACTCCTCCCTGGTAGGTCAGATCCTCAGCATCCTAGGAAGACCCTGTGGGGAGGCAATACTTCTGCGGGAAGTGGATGAGTCTTCCAGAACTGGAGCCTGGGTCATGCAGCTTCCCATCGTCTATGCTTATGAGTGGCAGGCATGGCTTACTACAAGGTTTAGGATTAAAAAGCAAGGAGGAACAGACATAAGTGAGTGCTCAAGGAAGACAGGCTCCCAGGACCCCTGAGGCTGGTCAGTATGGTGGCTGCCTAGCAGGGGCAGTCCAGGCTTCATTATTACTTCTCCAGTGGAAAAATCTTTAGAAGATGAGTTGTCATACCTTGCCCAAGCTACAAGCTAAAACATGGCAAAGGAACATTGCCTGGGATAATTTCCAAAAGTAATTTCTTCTCCCAACTCTTCAAGGGCAGACTGGGGCTTCGTTTTTTGTCCCTCCCTCCCCTTTTTTGGGCTCCCTGTTGAGTTAGCAGAGGTACCGCTATGCCTCTAGAAATGATTGGGAGAGCAGAAATGTCCTCGTCTACCCTCCTCTTCCCAGATTTCCTCCTAAGTCACAGCAAGGAGAATCCTTTGGTTGAGATTCAGCCTCTCACTGTGTACCTCAGACTGGCCTTGAACTTGCAACCCTCCTGCCCCAGCCTCTCGAGTGCTAGGTTACATGTGTGTGCCACTGCTCCTGGTTTACCCTGGTATTCTTCAAGGCTGTTGCACGCGGGTCTGTTTTCTTCCTACTCCCTCGCATACTTGCTGTATCCGAGCATCTTTCTCTCCAAAGACACTGTAAATTCCTTGGGGGCATGAGTTGTGTTTTACAGTTCTTTGAAGTCTCAGCTTTGAACAATGACCCTAAAGGTTGCCCTCACCTCACTGTGTTGTGGGTTTCAGTCTCCTGTGACCCTATGGGGGTCATGACGTGCAATGGGGAGCTGTGCCTTGGATACTAATGCTGTGTTTGGACTGGAGGAAGCTGGGCTGGGAGGAAGTGAGTAGGGAGAAGCAGAGAGAGGGAAGGAGAGAGAGGTGAGATGGCTCTTTGTGTTCTGAGGGAGATGGAGGACTCTGGGAGTACTAGCAGTGTCCCAGTTCTTAATGGCTTGGGCAGAAGCCACTATCACAGTGCAGAAGGTCCATGGCACCGACCCCATGCTTGAGGACATAGGGTGGGACAAGACCCAGCATTGGGCTGCAGGTCAGGCGAATCTCATGAGCCCACACGGAGAAAGCTTTCACTATCCCATGAAGAGTTGAGGAAAGACAGCGCAGGCAGATGTGTGTGGCACCTGGGCGTCTGGGCTGGGCTGACCGAGAACCCTTGCGGGGCCCCATTCTGTGGCGGGTAGGTGAGGAGGCCCGAATGATGCACATTTCCCTTGTCAACAGTAAATGACTCTGCCCAGTGATTCCCAGGTTCTCACCCTTCTGAAGCTAGAACTCAAGGTCACCTCAGATGTCTCTGAGCACCAGTCGTTTTGGAGGTGTGGGTGACAGCCCATCCTCCGCTGGATTCTCAAGTTTGGTGATGGTACCTGATTTGGAAAGGCTTTTCTGGCGGAAAAAAAGGGGTGTGGGATCTGGAAGGTGTGTTCTCTCCCCCTGGCATGGAGAAGGTAGGCAAAGTTACCTCTAAGGTCCACCTAGGCTAGGGACGAGGCAGCCCAGCCCTAGCCAGGAGCAGGGCCTGGCCGTCCCTTCTCCCTTCCCATCCTCCCATGAGAGCTGCCATGGGCACCTTATGCTCAGCTCCCATTCATGCCACAATCTTGTGCATGACTCAGGCATAGATCAGGGGATAAGGAAAAAGAAGCAGAGAAGAGACACATGAGGAGGGATGCCACCCATGCCCAGCCTGCCCTCTGGGATACCTTTCTGCGGACCAAACTCCCTCTGCTGCAGAGGACTCCAGGAGCTGGACTCCAGAAAACCTCCAGAGATGGAGGTGGGAATAGCAGAGGGGCCAGTTGGAACTTTTCTTGGTATCCCTTGAGAAAAAAAGGCTACAGAAGGAAGCCTGAATGAAACATGTCATCCATCTCTTGCAGCAATATTTTTCATACTCTGGGTTGCAAACCATTAGTGGGTTGTGAAATCAATTTAGTGGTTTACAGCCAGCATTGTAGGAAGGTAAAACACAAAAACCTCAGGGTATCACTTACACAAAGGGTTAAATGCTTTTTTTCTCTTTTCAGATATATGTGCATCTATTTATATGTGTATCTCTACCTGTGTTTTATATGTAAATATCAGTGCTGAGTAGTGATGAAAGTTTCTTAAATTTACTTCTTATTGTGGTTTTGTGGTCAAAAAAATTTGAAAGGCATTGGCTGGGCAAGACATTGCCCTGTGAGGTAAGTCAGAATGGAGGAGCATGGTCTATTTTGTGGGAATCAGGGGCCCAGCTTATTAGCCCCTGGGCCAGCAGGGCTGTTTCAGGAACCCTCATTGGGGACTTTAAGTCTATCTCTAGCTGTCTAAATGCTGTGGCTTTTCACTGGTTTGGGGCCTTGGAGTTGTACAGATTGGGGGAAAAAAAAAGACACTGGTAAGGCAGAATGGGAAACAAGGAATTTGTCTGCAGATGTGGGTGGGCATCTGGGACATGCTGATCCTAAGCTCTGGGGTGGACAGGGCTGGAGTGTGCACACTCAAAAGCATGCAGTCCAAGATCCTCTGGAAGACCTGGAGGTGCCAGGGCCAGGCACCCTCTTCCTGGCAGATTAAATACAGAGGACCCAAGTGGAAGGCCACTCAGGAAAATTCAAGGGATCAGGGCTGGGATTGGACCTGCTGGATTCCTTGGTTAAAGCAGTCACCTTTGTTAGCTACAAGCTGCTTTGGAGAAAAAGGGAGCAGACTTTAATCTTTCATTCGTTGCAGGAATGTGCCACAAGTCAAGAGGAGGAGAGGCCTGAGGGAGAGTATGAAGAGTATGAATGGTGCTATTATGTGGTGCCCAGTAGTGGTGGCATCTGGGGAGGATGGTGCACAGTTTGGGGCATCTCTGAGTCAGGGTGGTGGGGAGGCTACACAGAGCGATGGCACCTTTGGCTAAGGCAATGATTAGGAGTATCTAGCACACTGCCTCCAATACAGCACACAGTTCAGTCAGGAGTGAGTTTAGTAGAGACCTCAGAATTATTTGTGGGGGCAATCACTGTGGACACCAGGAATGGGGCTGCTCAAAGGCATCTGTCCCTGGAGAGTGGGCAGCACGCAGCAAGAACTGAAACTGAGACTCTCAGATTAAATAGAAGCTCTGGCTTTTGAAACTTAGATCAAGAATTTATCATTCTTTGCTTCTTTCAAAATCCCTTTTACATCCCCACTGATGAATCTTCCTCATGTCACTCCCTCTTCCCTCATCCCCTCTTGTCCGCGCCACACCTTTCCAGCTCTCCCATCTCCCTGGAGCTCAAAACACCACGAAGACAGAAGCACTGGACAAAGGGAAAGTATGGGTGCTGGTGTTGCGGTCTAGTGCTGAGTTGATGTAGACTCTAGGCGACTTCCCAGATTTGAACTTCAGTTTACCCCCAATAAAGGATAAGGAAAAGTGACCCCCATCCTTCCTTCCATTTCTACATGCAATTAGCAAGCAACCCTGGCTCATACCCACATGAAGGCACCTGAGAAAGATGCAGACCTGAGACGTTGGCCTCTAGAATGTTTTCTCAGCAGAGAAAGCTCAGAAGCAGAGACAGAATAGAGGAAAATGATACTTTGGAGGAGGTCATACACAACCAGCTGAAACAGAATTTCACCACTCTCGTTGTTTTAATAAAAAATGGGGTGTATTTTTTATTAGTACATGTGTGGAGTACATAATGTTTACATTCCTTGTGGGAAGTTGATGCACGTACATAACACATCTTAATTTCTTTTTTAAAATCCTCTTTCCCTTCCCTCACTCCCCCTTCCACCCATCTGTTGATCCCCCCTTCCCTTTTGTGCATATTTGCAGTACATAATGAAAATGGGGTGCATTTTTCAGGTCAAACTTCTGTGTACAATGAGGAGGCAAGAGATGCTGGAGTCCTTGGCAGAAGTCTCTTTCCAGATCCTTTTAGGGAGGACTTTAGACTGTCATACTATTTGTCATGGAAAGATCTTTCTGAGAAGGCTGAGATTATTTGGCTGGAGAAACAAAACAATGGACTCAGGAGCCATGTTAGTAACATAGGGGCTTTTGAAATGCTAAATTTTATTTTTTAAAAATTCAAGAAAAATGTGCCCGGCTTCACTTACTCTGGTAGAAGAGACCCTGTATTGAAGGCCTCCAATCTGATTTCTTGTCAGTGGTTTGCATCCCAAAATTCTGTGGTGAGGCACTCCAGGCTGCCACCATATGCTCACAGGAGTGTCGTAGCATATTGTGACATTTTCTAAGTGACCACAGTGACACCTGTTAGACAACAAACTATTAAGTTGTATGAACCTAACTTCCTATTAATGGATCTACCAGCTATTTCTTTTAACCTGGGGTGCTGCAAAGAAATCTTGGCAGCCTGTCTACCCAGAACATGTTCCCAAACCAGCTCTTTTGGGTTCAGTGTGAAGCCAGCACATGCACAGCTGGATGGACACACAGCAGTGGACCTGGACACAGACATCTCTTCTATAAGCCCCCTTGCTAGTGTGCTTGGTGGTCAGCTTCTCTGAACCTGCTGTTGCCAATTTGTTTCTGTAAAAACAAGTTGCAGGTTGGGCATGAATTTGACCTTGATACTCAGCATTAACCTATAACTCAGCACCAGAGGGAGGCAGTCATAACCCCAGCCTGTTGGGGTAAGAGAGCCGGTTAGGGCAAAGGCCCCCAAAATGACACCTAGGTTGGCGAATTTGCTTCCGGGGCCATCAAGCAATCACTGGCCTCTCCTCTCCCTTCCTGTCTTTGCCCCTCTGCCTTGCGGTCTGTCACATGGGGTCTCTGCTTACCCCTTCCTCCCATCAGCTCATACCTGGGGGACCGCACATTCTGCTGTGCAGGGGCTTTTCTATCTGACAGTTGCTTCCAACTGCCTTTGGAATTTTCTCAGAATTCTCAACAGTTGGTGCCTTGGGTCCAGCCAGACCGCCAGAACAGGGCTCCAGACCTTTCCATTGGGACCGAGCAGCTAGTCCACTGGAAATGCCCAGTTTAATAACTCAATTCTATCCCAAGTCTTGGGGCAGTTGCAGCTGATGTGAGACCACTGGGTCACTGCCTTATCACTTGCCAAAACTCTCCCTGCCTAGGCTGAAGGAAGTTCATTGTGGAATCCTCAGTGGGCCCAGGAGGGGCTGTCTGTGGCTAGGAACTTGTTCTGTGTCCTGTCCTCCTCCTGGCCCCCATCATCCCATTCTTTGCCATGGCTCATGTCCTTTCTGGCAGGCAGCTGGGTAGAGCTGCTTGCAGAGATGGGGCAGGGCTGTATGGGGACCCCAGCACTGGGTTTAATAAGCCTTTCCTCGGGCAGCTGAGCCTGGCTCTGCCTTGCAGCAGGCATTCACCACTGTGTGCAGGGCTGGGGCTGGAGGGGCTGGAGAAGAGGCTGCCTCTGCTTCAGACACCCTCAGACTCCTGTGTTGCCATCTACTCTATCAAGAGCTGAGAGAGCATTTTAGAGATGGACAGAGGGAGGCCATGCTTTTTAAAAAGCACACATAGAAGCACAGTGGCCACACAGATCTCATCTGAGATCAGATTTGAAAGCTATGGTTTAAGAACCTTTGGAAATGAGGTCCAGGCCCACAGCTGACCTGTACTCTTCCCCCTTCAGCCCCCATACTACCCCTGGGAAGGGGAGTGGTGCCCAGCCTGGTCTCCTTGCTGGGTGGGGCCGGCCTGCAGGCAAATGGACACACAGGACGAGCCTCCTCCACTAGGATCCCATCTCTGGGGAATCCAGATCCTTTCATAAATGGTGTTCCTTGGGCCATTTACAATGGCTTTCAGACCTCAGAACCAGCTCTGCCATGGAGCCCACTTTTTACTGGCCTCCTTCTCTGATGGTGACAGCCACTGGGTCACTTCACGAAGAGCCTGCATTTGGCCTGGCCTTGTGCAAGAGCAGAGACTACAGTGATCATTCGAAGTGGCTGCCCCTGAAGGGCTGCGAGTTGATTGGGAAGAAGAGCTCTAGTGCAGTGGTCACTTCAGTATAACTGGGCCCTCTGCTGTGACCGTGTCGTGTTCCTGAGAAGGCTTCAGAGCAGGCATCCTGCTCACCAGGAAGCTGGGTCCTGACACTGTCAGGAAGTGGTGTTGCTCGCTCCTTGTGTTTTTGTGTCTTTGACAAAAGATTTCAGACAAGAAACACAGGCCTTCATATAGGAAGGTGGGATTTATTGCAGTGGTAGATTTTCCTAGTGAGAGAGAATACGCCTTCAACACCTTCCAAGTGTGAAGGTGGGCAAGCGGCGAAGTTCAGTAGCACGGCGAGGTCTTGGGTTGCATTTACATGATTAACTGGGTCTTTCAGGGAATATCCTTTCCTCCTTTTGGGGAATATTGTTCTTTTCCAAGGAAAATGGGCTGATTTGACCAAGTTCGGAGGGAAGACGTTTCCTGCTTACTCCCTATGTGGAATGTTTCCATTTAGTTTGTTTTGAGACCTTGAGGTTTCCCCAAACTCCTCACCCATGGTCTGGACTCTGTATGAGCCTCGGAACTTAGCATCTTAAGAGCAGGTTACATTCTTTTGGGCTAAAGTTTGAAACCATAAGTTTGTTTGGATTTTCTATAGCTTATGATTTAGAAAACAAAGGAAAAGAGAAAAATCGATTCCATCTCCCTTGCTTTTCATGTCCACACAGCCTGTCTTCAGGTCTGCTAACGTCTAACTTTCTGCCTAACAACCTGAGCTGAATCCCACTGAAGGGACGAATTATCCAAGGGTGAGGAGAGCACTCAGGGGCTGGTGGGAACCATGGTTTGGGTGAAGGCACAGGGTGTGACCTAGGAGGGATAGAGGGATGGAAGGAAACAAATGAAGGGGGTGTTTGCAGTGGAGGGAATGAGGGGGGCAAGGGCGAGGGGCTGGTTCAGCCTGGATTTTATCCTGTTGGCTCTGGTGAGCAGCAGCTGGGCAGTGAGAGGGTCAGACGGGCAATTCAGATGGAGCTTGTTGGTCAGGTCTACAGGGGACAGATCTAAGTGAGGTCAAGAATGGGGGCAAGAGAGGTGGCCTCTGCAGTGGTGGAGAGTACGTGCAAGTGCACGAGGTGCCCTGGGGAGGTGCCACCAACTAAGAAAGGAACAGAGTTGGGATGTGGGGTCAGAAAGACATATGTCCCATGTAGCCTCAGAGGAGATGGATGTGGAGTGTTGGTTGCTCCTGGCCACATGGCGTTGTTGGTCTTTGGCATTCATGGGTTTCCCTACCATTGCTGATGAGATGGCCCAGGGTGGGGGAGAGGAGCCCGGAGAGATGTATAAGGGCCAGGCAGAGGAGGCAGGGAGGGCATATGGAGAAGAGAATGCAGGGAGCATGGTGCTGTGTAAGAGGAGAGCTGTCTCCTGGGTGCCCCTGGGACCATTGTCCACTCTCTCCTCTCTCACCTGCCTGTGAACAAGTTCCCAGAAGGCCATGACCAAGTTTGACGGTTGACCTCTCCTGAAGGTGCCTAGCAATATGGCAGAGCCAAAATAGACAGAAATGAGTGAGACAGGAGTTAGGATTCTGTTAGTAAGGACAGTGGTCCCAAAATGGAGTTGGGAAACACAAAGTGGAGTCACCACCCTGCAGAGACCTTACAAAAACATCTACCAGGGGTCCTGCTGTCAGGGACCTCCCCAGAGCACCATCAAGGAGGCCATTTGCTCAAGGGCACATGGGTCCTCCATAGGCACTGCATAGATTGGACCCTGAAAAGTATGTAGTCTCCTACAGAGTAGAGATCATATCACTTGCACAGTGGCCCGAGCTCCCTTCTAAACCCCTTAAAAAGCCCTAGACAAAAAACCTTCTTGGGTATCCTGCTCAGGATCCCTCCTGGCTATGACAGCTCTACTTCCTTGCCTTTATAAATTTTGCTTCCTTGCTTTTATATTTTTAAATAAATTTTCTTGCACTCTGACCCCAGCATTGTGGTATCGATCAGTGCTAAATTAATGTTAGTTAGGTACCCTGAATACCAATGTAGCATAGAGATCAGTAAAAGGAGGGGATGGAGAACATTGGGTAGATTTGGCAAGGGTGAGGGTGGGATGCCAGATCTTTTGCCAGAGCAGTTTTGGGAAAGAAGGGAGGGAGGAGTGGAAGCCAGACTTCAGCAGAGGGAGGAGGCAGTTTTTTGGGTGGAGTTTGGTGTAAGGAAAAGTATGACAGACATCTTCTCATGATTTCTGATGCTTCCCCACATTCTCTTAGCCTTGTAACAATATCAGTACCCCTAATTAACTGGCCTGGTTCCTGACCAAGAGGCCCTCAGCTCTAGGAGAATAGAGAACCTTATGCAAACACAAAGCGGACCAGTGACCATGGACTAACATAGATGACCTGATCCCGGAATGGCTGGTTTCCAGCTTCCTCATTCACTGCTACCCCTTATAAACCTCTTACTCTGTAGGAGAGCTGCTGTTTGGCATTTCAGAGCCAGAGGTCCTGTTCAGGTTTTTATCTCAAATAAAATCAGTCCTTGCTACAAGTCCTTCTTTCTCTCTTCTTTATTTCTTACACTGGGTACACTGGGTGAAGGGTTAAGGAGATTGAAGACAGTCTGTGTATTCCTTGTAGAAGTTTATCCAAGACAAGAAAGGAGAGAGAGAGTACAAAGCCAAAGACTTGTGATTGGAACACTTTTTAGGAACTGAAAAAGGATGTTTATTGATCCCCGCAACATTATGTTCCTTGTAGAAAAGTTAGAAAAATACACAAAAGAGGAAGATAAAAATTATCTGTAATTCCATCATTTACAAATATATACTGTTAAACTTTGAAAAATTTCCTTCCAGACTTTTTTTGTTTTGTTTTGTTTTCAAGTAGGAACGGTATCAGTCAGTGCCTTATTTTGCAATTTATCTTTTTCACTTAATGGTTTTTGAAAACATGTCTCTATTTTTCTTCCAGAAGATCCTATAAAGTTTTACCTACCTACTTAATACCTAAGATTCAAAGTTCAAAATGCAACATGTGCAAATGTTCTCTAAAAAGTCACCCTTTCTCTTCCCGCCTCTGAATCACTTCTTTCCCCCTCTAGGAGGGAACTGTTACTATCTTACAAGCATCACACGTAGTGGTTAGATAATATTCCAATTCATGAGTGTTCATGTCATGCTGTCCTCCACTGGGGTTTCCGTTTTACCCAAAGATGAGCCTGCGTGTCATACTTTTTGGGGTCCTTGGCTTTGACAATGGTGTCTTAAATCATACGATGGTAGGGTAAATGGTTGCGGGTGCTGTCACTAGCAGATTGTGTAGACTTTACATAATTAGGACTATACTATTTGAGCGCATTGCCTGAATTACTCCATGCCTGTGGCCTCACGCTATCTAAGGCAGACTCAGAGCTGAATGGCAGTGAAGGGAAAAGAGAGCATCATTGCTGCTTTGAGAATCCCGGGCAGTGAAAGAAAGAGGGCACTGCAGGGAAAGCAAATCCCTGAGGCTGGATGCCAAGAGGTGCTGGGTCAGTGGGAATAGTATTGGGGGAACCACTGCTCCCACCTCCCTGTGGCTAGTGGTAAGCAACTTGATTGGCACTGGACAGGGACCAGGAGGTGATGTCATAGAGGAGATATGTAGAACAATGCAAAAAGCCCTGTCATCCCCTTCATTATCAGCTGTGATAGATGCTTTGAAAGCTTGACAGTAGTGAGGAAGTTTTTATTTACATGATTGTTACCGGTGTCTCTTGCTTTCTCCTAAGTGGCAGGGATTTTGAAACTCTGAAGCCATGAAGGCCCTTCCTGGCTAGTCCTTTTATGATGTGGGTTTAGAAACTCAGGCTGAAGATTGCCTGTCTCCAGAACTCTTTGTGTGCAGCTTGTAATTGTGGTTCTGAGTTTGCCAACTTGACTCATAACTCTACATACATGGTTGCACCTGGCTAGATTCAGAAAACACCCATCTTACTGTAGAAACAGATGTATTTTCTTAAACACTGCATCTAAAAGTTATTCCAGATTGCTTTCTAATACATTGCCAGTTGGCCATTTCAGCAGTCAATATTCAACACCAGAGGAATTGGTTAAATGTCCTTCGTTAGTACATCTTCTGTGAAGCATATTCATTTCCAGACCCTGCTGGCAATTCTATTCAATTTTAAAAAAGGCAGGGGATGGAGAGCAACTTGAATAATTATCAGTGTTACATCCAGCGAGAGATGTTGTATATGATTGGTTGGTACAGGCACACATCCAATACCACCTTTACTGTCTTGATGGGATAAGTAGATGCCCACACCTTGACTCACATCCCTTGCTCCCTTCAGGAACACAATCATAAATCCATGCCTTCCTTCTATGGATCTGGAAAGAGGTGCAGAGAATTTCTAGTTAGCTGTGGAGCTGGCTAACTAGAGTGTGGAGCCTTGGGTCTTGAGACAAAACATTTCCATAGTCAGTGAGACTAGTTCTTGCTTGCAATACTAACATAGAATAGTGTTGGATTGTGTCTAAGACTGCCTCAGCTGAGGCTACTGCCTCTCCCAATATCTCTCGGGACCTTGGGCATACAGAGGGACAGTTTGAGATTGTCTGCAGGAGCACATGCAAAGCCATCCAGGTCTCCCTGATGCTCCCTCTTCCAAAAGCCAAAGCACACAGGAAGTCCTCTTCAGGACCACAATGGATGGAACATTTGGGGTGTGGATCAGAATGTGAGTGATAGTGCAGAGCAGCTGCCAGGATGGAAAGCGATAGCTCTTGGCACAGGTTAGCGGCTGTATCACTGCAAAGGTCATTTACTCTGCCTTGAATGGATGGGAGTCTCCATGGGTGTGCACATTTAGTGATGTGACTAATGTCAAAAATCACTTTTGGAACTGTATCAGCAGACAACATGATCACTTTCACTTGATAAAGAGCTATATAAGCCTTAAGCAGCAAGCTCAGGTGTGGATGTGGACTAGCGCTGAGAGATGGGTAAGGATTATGGTGCTGACATGATTTGGTTCTGAAGAGTGAGCAACTTAAGCATGCCAACCCAAGAGTCAGTTCCAGGGACATCAAGCTCTCCCTTTCCATTGTATCAAGTCTTAACTTCCTTGTTAACCTGGTTGATGTTTGGTCAGTTGACTCTAAGCCAACATGTAGTAGCTTAGCCACCGTAACTTAAGTATTGACCTGGAATTGGGACATAGGGAGAAACACCAAGTTTAAAAGCAAGGTCAAATGTTTGATCTCAGTCATGAAGGCTGAACATTGCATGAGTTGCCCATCTAAGTGTTGGAGAAGAACCAGGTCCACATGAAATTGCCTTAAGGTAATGAGCTACCTTGCTTCTCATGTTTTTCCCTGCATACCAGAACACTGCATTTATAAGCAATCCTGGCAAAGGTAACACATGGCTCAGGGATAATTTTTCTAGATGGGTGGGGGATTGGCCAGTCAGGAGCAGTGAGTTAAATATCTTGTTGCCTAGTTTAAATGCTGTAGCAATGGCAGACTCACCACACCAAGGTACTACAGTCACATTAATGTTAATCAGCCTGTTATTGGAAAGTATTCCAGGATATTGCAGTTTCTTCATTAGTGAAAACTCTTTTTCTTTGATATCTTTGGTACAATTTGAGCACACCACTCTTTGGTAGAAAACTGATATTTTAAAGGCGTTCCATAATAGAGTTCTCTGATTCTGTTCTTAAGCAATAATTTTCTTTACTGCTTCCTATTACTAGAATTTTCCATCCATCTCTAACAAAAGACAAGTACAAAGACCATGTAACACAAAGCAGAACATGCAAACATGCTTCAGTGGCTCAGAATCCTGGCTGTGACTCAGAATTATTCATTAAAAAATCACATGCCCAAGTATACTCCACCTGTAGTCTGATGCCATCCCTCCAAGGTTATAAGGGGGCAGTGGAAGGGGCTGATGAACATCATCTCCCTTCCTGCCATTTGAGTTTCCATAGAAAGGCCAGGCTAATCCAACTTCAGTCTAACTTCTGAAACAATGATTCTAGGAATTTATTTCTGTGTCTTTTTCCCAACTAGACAGTGAATTTCTTGAGGGATAGGATGATGTCCCTTTGTCTTTGTGCCCCTAGGGAGCCCCTCAGTAACTGGCACTTAGGAAACTCTGGAGAAATGTTTGTCTCACTTTGTTCTGTTTGAATGACAGTGGTTTAAAACCAGGCAGACCCTCTGAAAAATTAGGAAATTATGCTCCTGATTTTCTTCTGAGCTCAGGAGTATCTGATAGAAAGCGGTACCAGGATGAACATTCTGACTTGATAACAGTGAGGTAGCTGGGGCACCATGGCTTAAAGATTGAGGAGCTGGAGTGTGGGGAGAAGAGTAAATTGTGGTGTGGATGTTAGAGATGGAAGGTGACTTAGGTTACTATGGTTGCTGTAACAAATTACCATGAAGTGAATGGGCTAAAACAGTACCAATTCTTTTATAGTTGTGGAGGTCAGAAATCCAAAACACATCTCCTTGGGTGGACATTAAAGTGTGCACAACACCATGTTCCTTCAGGAGGCTCTGAGCGAGGGTCACTTCCTCACCTTTTCCTATTTCTAGAAGCCACCTGCATCCCTTGTGTTATAGTTTGTGTCTAGATGTCCCCCCAAAGCCTCATGCAGTGATGGGGTGGGCTTTTTAGAGGTGGCTAAATCTAGAGTTTGTGATTAATTCATGGTACAATGCTGGAATTAAGGGTGTGAGTGCTATACCAGCCCCAGGGTGGGTAGGCTCCATACAATATATGGGACAGAAAGAGATTTTTACTTTTTCTCTCTCTCCTTGCTTGTTGCTTTTGTTGTGTTCCACTGCCATGAAATGTTGCCTACCTGCCACGTGCCACCCTGCCTTGGAGACAGCTGATTATGGATTGAAACCTCTACAAACTGTGAGCTAAATAAACCTTTCTTTGCTTTAACTTTGCACATTGGGTATTTTGTCTCAGCAATGAGAAAAGTAACTAAGACAGAATTTGGAACCAGAGAAGTGGGGTCATTGCTGTGACTATACCTGACCATGTGGTCAGGAGCCTTTGACAATGGCTTGTGGGAAGAGTTTGAAATGATTTGGAGATGTTGGCTGAAAAAGTAGAGCTGGAATGCCTTAGGCTGTTCTGTGTGGGAGATTCTGGTCAGAGCTCAGAAGACCAGAAAGCTGGTAAAGACATGGCTCAGGAGGTTTCTGATGGTAAGAAGGACTGGATTTGCTCTTGTACTCTAGATGATATGTGTTATGGCTTGGCAAAAAGTTTGCCTGCATTTTGCTCATGTCCAGAGACTTTGTCTGAGGCTGAGATTAATCTGGACTGATTAATCTGGCAGAAAAAATTTCAAGGCAGTCAAATGTTGAGGTGATGGCATGGTTAATGCTGGGGGCTTTTAGCCAGATTTATGCTGAGAATCAAGAGCAAAGAGCCCAGCAGAATGATTGAAAACATTGTGAGTTTGGCCAGAAAGGAAGCGCCAGTAAAGTTGTGGACTTCAAGGATAAAGCAGAGGAAATCTCATTGCTGAGAAGGAATGGGAGAATAGAAAAAATGGCCTGAGGGTATCACAAAAAGTTGTAGGACTTCACCCTTTGCAGCCTCAAAATTGCAAAAGTGAAAGACTTTGCTTTGAGAAGAAGGCTCCAGCTGACCATGTTCCAGAATGGCAGCAGCCTAGAGAACTTGCTCTTTGGAATTAGATTCAGAGTGCTCAGTGATCTAGGCACTTGACCCCTACAGCTAAGGGAGAGGGAAGCCTGGCTATTGCTCCAGCTGGTAGTAGACCTTGGCATGATCCACAAGGCACTGGTTTTAGGTGCATGCAGAATGGAAGAGTTGCAGGGTTAGGAAGGCTTCCACCCAGATTTCAGAAGGTCTGGGAAGCCGGGCAGTGTGCCCCTGAGAGGGCAGTGTGTGAAGCTGTGAGTATGAAGCCCAAGGTGCAGTGGAGACCCCAGAAGTTTGGAGAAGCCAGGAATGTGGATCGTCTGAGGAAAACTGCAAGAAGGGAGCAGAGAGGGTCCAAGAGAGAAGCCAGAGAGCTAAAACCACTGGAAGTTCTGTAGGGGTGAAGCCACCCAAGCCCCTTGGAGTTCACATCTTGCTACAGATTGCCTTGGATGCTGCACATGGAACTACAGGACTTAATGTTTTCCTGGCCAGATTTTGGACTTGCTTCCATCCCATTCCTTTGTATCCCCTTGTTTGTAACTTTTGGAATGGAAGTGTGCCATTGAATGTTGGAAGTGTTTAACTTTCTTTTCATTTGTACGGGAGCTCATAGCTAAGAGTTTGCCTTAAATCTCAGAGACTTGGGACTTGGACTTTTCAGCAATGCTGAAACTGTTAGGACTTTGGCAACTTTTAGAGGTGGAATAAACACCTTTTTGGTAAAAGAATATACATAAGTCTTTGGGGGGCCAGGGATGGAATGCTATGGTTGGTGTCTAGATGTCCCCCTCAAAACCTCATGCATTTATGGAGATGCAGGCTTTTCAGAGGTAGCTAAATCTAGAGTTTGTGATTGATTCATGGTTCAATGCTGGGATTAAGGGTGTGAGTGCTACACCTGCCCTAGGGTGAGTGGCTTCCATACAATATAAGGAACAGAAAGAGACTTGTTCTCTCTTTCTCTCTCTCTCTCCTTGTTTGTTGCTTTTGCTATCTTCCACTGTCATGAACAGTTATCTGTCTGCCATGTGCCACCCTGACATGGAGCCAGCCAATTATGGACTGAAACCTCTACAAACCATGAACTAAATAAAACTTTCCTCCCTTTAACTTTGGGCATTGGGTATTTTGTCTCAGCAATGAGAAAAGTAACTAAGACACCTGGGCTCCTGGGTCTTCCCTCCCTTTTCAAAGCCAGCACCTTCAAGTCTGTCTCTGGTTCTGACACTGCTTTGCCTGCCTGCCTCTCACTTCTAAGGGCTCCTGTGATCACAATGGACTCATGACTCATCCTGCATGAGGATCCTCTCTCCACTTCGGTGAACTGAATAGCAACCTAAATTCTTCCTGAAACTTTAACTCCACCTTGCCACATAACATATTCTTAGGTTCTAGGGAGCAGGGCATGGACATCTTTGTGGGAACATTAGCCTGTCTACCATGGTGGAGAAGTTGGCCATCATAGAGGCCGTTCTACACTTGAAACTTGAGCTCCAGAGAGCTTCAGTGAATTCCAATCATTTCCTTGTTATGGTTTGTGTCTAGAAGCCCCCCGCAAAGCCTCATGCAGTCATAGGGTTTTTGGGAGGTGGCTGAATCTAGAGTGTGTGATTGATTTGTAGTGCAATGCTGGGATTAAGGGTGCTGGGATTAAGGGTGGGTGATTACCAGATCAGTCCAATGATTGGATTGGCACTGCCCTAATCCCAGTAGACTGGATACAATACAAAGGACAGAAAGAGGCTTTTCTCTTCTCTTGGTGCTTTTGCTGTCTTCTGCTGCCATGAACGGTTGCCTGTCTGCCATGTGCCACCCTTCCTTGGAGGCAGCCGATTATGTACTGAAACCTCTATGAATTTTGAACTAAATAAACCCTTCCTCCTTTAACTTTGGGTGTCAGGTATTTTGTCTCAGCAATGAGAAAAGTAAGACATCCCTCCACAGGAAGGGCTGAAGCTATCCCTTCTGTCCTCAAGACTCAGCTGGAAGTTTGTGGCTCCTCTTATCCCCATTCTCCCTGCTATACCTGTGTTTGTCGGTTTTGCTGCTGACCGAAGAGGAGGATGACCACATCTGGACTGAAAGGATAGACAGTTGCCACTTCATGGGGCTAGAGAATGGATTTTATCATCTATATGAGCTCTCAAATATGCAGCTACCAAGTTCCTGTTGGGGACACTGAGCCCAGTGACCAAGGGCCACAAGACTGTGAAATCCTAGAGTTTCTCCCCTATAAAGTCTGTGAAGAGGAGCTAAAGACTGAGCCCTAGTAGTTGGTTTACAGTTCATAGTGACCTTTGCTTCCTGGACAGCTGTTGGGATCTCACAGCTGGATGGTCTGTGGGACCATGGCTGGCTCCAGGAGAAAAGAGGGTTTCAGCTGCTGGGGTTCCATAGAGGAGATACTGGGGATTCTGGTGTAGAGCCCAAGTTTAAGACAGCAAGTGGTACAGTAGGCACCACAAGAGGTCATCTGTCAGAGCCAGAGGGGAGGACACAGGATGACTTAGTGCTTGAGGCTTGTACTTGGAAAGAGCAAACTATGATCTTGGGGAGCAGATGCCCCAAGAGGGGGTTCGGGTCTCATTCATAAAGTCACCTCCCTCTAAGTCACTTCATTTTGTAGAACTGACCAGACTTTGACACTCCCCACTGTGCCTAGACCTGGGAGTTGACCAAGGATGCAACCGCCTAAGACCTTCTTGCTTGAAAGTGAATTCCTCAGAACTCTGAGAGCGAGCCAGTCTTGCCAGGAAGGTGAGGCAGTGAGGAAGGACATTTGGGGTCACTTCCTGGAGGCTGACTCCTGAAGGAGCATCCCAAGGACCTACAGTGCATGGCTGGGTCTGTAGTACTGGAGTTCCCTTTGATCTTCAGGAACTGACAGGTGGAAAAGAGAGCCCTAACCCCTAGGAGTGAACATGAAGGATGGTGCTGGTGTCCAGGTGAAAGGATATGTCCTGAAGACCCAGAAGTACTGGGCAGTGGAAAGAGTGAGTTCTTTTTCTATAAAGCACTGAAATCTTTTGCCTAGTATTTCTGACCAGTGGCTACTGTTCCCTGAAAGGGGCAGAGCTTAAGATCATGAAAGGGCAAAAGGACCTTCCATGGGAAGGTGTGTATGGATAAACCTGGGAAGAACGTGCTGAAATAGTGGAAGCCGAGACTGTTATTCTGGTGGTTGTGGTGGTAGTGGGAGGATGGGATGGATGCAGGGTGAGTGTTGTAGTTAGCTTTCCTGTCTCTGGGACCCACTATCCAACACCCACAATTAAAAGGAGGAGAGGTTTAATTTGGCTCTGGGTTTTGAGAGGATTCAGTCCATGGTCTGATGCCTCCAAGGCAAGAACATGGTTGGAACAAAGCTGCTTCATTCACCTCAGCCAGGAAGTGGGGGGGGTAGTACCAAAGACGAAGGTCAAGCAACCAAAGTCACACTTCCATGTCTTACCCAAATGCACCCAGAAGAGCACCCCACTAATCCCCTCGGTAGCTCCCAAGCTAGTTAAGTTGACACAATGAAGCTTACCCTCACAGTGAGTGAGCAGCATGGGTGGGAAAGGTAGGAAACCAGGGTGTTGTGTTTCTAAAGAGACCCAATATGAAGGAAGAATGAGGGGAGTTATCACTGGGGGGAGATTTCTGTTGTAGAAATGACTCCTGGGTGGGTGGTGATGACTGAGGCCACTCACTGAGCTGTGAAGACAGGGATACTACCCCGAGAGTGTCACTGAAGCCCTGCTGGCGCTGGGCAGGAGGGAGGCCTAATAGCCTTTGTGTGAACCCAGAGCTATGGACAGAGGCAGGGCCCCTGTCCTTCCTTGGAAGAGTCAGTTTTGAAGCAACTGTTTGCCAGAAGCTCCCAGCTCCTTCCTACCACGGCCTTCCACAGTCTGTGCCGTTAAGGTGCAGAGTTGAGCCCTCCAGTATGCAGCAGAAAGTGGGATTTCAGGGGGACAAAAGGCTGCTGGCTTCTCTGCAGCTCAACTAGTTGTGGCCCTGCAGCCATCTGGAGTTCCAATGCCCTCAGCAATTGGGCACATTGCTGGGCTCCACACTGTCCTGCAGGATCTCCTGGGTTGGGAAGGCAGAAAGTTGAGATATTCTCTTAGGAATTCGGCATTCAGCTGGAAAGGGTTAAATGACCCTTGATGGCTCTTTCTTCTTTCTCTGGGGCTCCCTACAGCTTCTCAGATGTGCAGACTGGATCAAGAAAACCTTACAAAAGTGGAGAGAGAAGCAAGAGGTAAAGTCTTTGGGGAGCAGCTCCAAGATCTTTGGTCTGGTGGAGGAGAAAACCTGGGAAGTCCATTGGGGTCTGTAGAGTCTGGGGATGGCCGGACCTCTTAAGGACTGAGGTACTCATCTACACAGAGCTGTTTATTTCTCAGAGACTCTGGCAGCCTCTCCATATTGCTTGAAGAGGATGAAAACTGAACTTTGAACTTATACTACTCTGCAAGCTCCGGAGCAATGGGACACCCCAAAATACATGGTCAGAGGCAGGCAATTCTGGGGGCTGGAGAGGCCTGGCTGAAAAATCCCAGCGCTCAGCATTGCATTATCAAGTTACCGGTTTGTTGGAAACCAATAATGTAGGAAAAATGCATTCCATTTGTCTTATACAGCTCAAGCCACTGTCATGAATACTATAGACTGGGTAGCTTATTAACTATGAAATGCATTTCTTACAGTCCTGAAGGCTGCAGATCTGAAGTTGGGTGTCAGCACAGCTGGAGACACATCTGGGTCACACACTGCTAACTTCTCATCATGTCCTCATGTGGTGGGAGGAGACTGAGTGAGCTATCTGGCTTTATAAGGGCACTAATCTCATTCTTGGGGGCTCTGCCCTTTTGACCTAATTGCCTCTCAAAGGGTGAGCTGTCAACATACAACTTTATTTATTTATTTTTTGTGTGGGTATCGGGAGTCGAACTCAGGACCTCGCACTTGCCGGGCAGGCGCTTATGCTGCTGAGCTATCTCACCGGCCCTCAACATACAACTTTTAGGGGAGAAACAAATATTTAGTCCATAGCATCATGTGTAGAATTTCTGTTGTACATCATGTTAGGTGTCTGGTTTTAATCCAGTTAGCACAGGAGTTTGATAACAACAGGCAGGTAAATGTGTTGGAAAATGTGGTGCGACAGGACTACAATGAGCATTATCTTAAACTTGTATAGTGTATCTTCTAGATGAATTTCAGTATGATTTGTGAAGTACTATATTGTACCCACCAGCATGACCTGGTATTACATTAAACCTATGAATTTGCTTAGGAAGGTCATCATTGTTGGACTGAGGTTTTTGTTTTAGTTTTTTAAGTAAGAGTGGCATGTGTCAAAAGAGAGGTTAAGCACACAGACTATGGAGGCCCCCTGCCAGGGCTGAATATTTCACCTCTGCTAATGACCTGGGGTGTTCCTTGGTCCTTCTGTCTCTGTTTCTTCATTTGTAAAGTGGGGATAAAAATAGTGTCTTACTCACTGAGCTATGGTGAAGTTTGAATGAATTAATAGATATTAAATACACAGAATGGTATGTGGTGTGTGCTAAGACCTCTATTGTTAGCTATGGTTATCGCTTACTTATTTCTGTTCTTAAAAACAATGTGTTTTATTCATGTGGATATGGAATTTTTGGAGGGAGGATTCAGTTTTTCCTTTTTCTACCCTGACTGAAAGCGTGTCCAGGAACAATATGGTTTATATTTGACACAGATGATTATAGAATGATGTTCTGAATACAGTACATGGGAATGCAATCTTCCAGTATCATCAACCTATACCCAGCAGCAGTCCCTGTTCCCGTCATGACAATGTGGGCTCAGTGAATACTTGATAGATAATTTCAGTACCTTTGCCAAATTATTTGGGTTGTTTCTACATTCAGAGTCCAGGGAAACCTTATTAGAAAGGAGTCAGCGTGGAGCCCCTGTGTCCTTCCCTGTGGTATTCTGTTATTCTCCCAAGTTGGGAAGCTGGCATTAAAAAATAATGAAAAATTTAAAGCTGCAGTGAGTTGTTTTCTATTTCTTTGAACATCCTCTTCACATCTTCTCTGGTAAAGACCCCCTGCTTTCCGATGGACCCTGAAGAGTGGTGAGAAAGAAGTCAAGGTGTCTATTAGAGTCTGTGGGCTTTGCCTCCCTAGCCAGCTGTGTGGTTGGTTTCAGCTAAGACACTTAATATCAGCTAAAAGGAGAGTAATCCAAAGTGTCAGAGCCATCTCCCTGCTTATTTCTTCCAATCGATGGGAGTGCATGTGTAAAAATGTTTTGAGAGGAAAGTATGAAAAGTGACAATTTGGCCTCTGTGATACACAGAACTCATTGTCACAGGTTCTAGAAGTTAAAATTTCAATGAACAAGGTATTCCCTCCTGTTTTATTCCCTAGGATAAATACTATGTTCTCTTCACACGTCTTATGTTTTACTGGGCCAATGCTGCAATTTTAGCGGGTTTGTTATATCACAAGGAACCTCTCATTTATTTAGCGTTTTCAACACACCTGCATCTAACAGCTCATCGTAGCTCATCTTGTGAGAGGGCTGGAATGATGTGGGGGAATAGGTGATCCTCAAATGCTGACCCCCAGGGCTGAACTTGTTATTTTTATTTTTATTTTTATTTTTTTTGAGACAGTATCGCTATGCAGTTCAGGCTGGCCTTGAACTCATTTTGTAGCCCATGCTGTCCTCGAACTTGCAGTGATCCTCCTGCCTCAGCCATGCAAATGCTGGGATTACAGGTGTGTGCAACCACATCTGACTAGGGCTCAATTTGTCATGAACCCCCACTCACTGGCTGCTGGGGTGCTCGTTAGAGTGGGAAGTTGGTGTCAGGAAGCACAGCTCCTGAGCCTTTGATGGGTAGGTATTGCTTTGATGGAATAATTTCATTTTCTTTGTATATATACCAAGAATCAGGATTGCTGGACCGTATATGATAATTCTAATTTTAATTTTTAAAAGAAGTTCCATACTATCTTCATAGTGGCTGTATTAAATTATATTGTAATGTTCAATATCAAAATTTTTGCTTTGTTCTTGTTTCTTTTTTTTTTTTGTGGGTACCGGGGGTCGACCTCAGGACCTTGTGTGCCAGCAGGCGCCCGTGCCGCCGAGCGATATCACCGGCCTTTTTTCCGTATGTGGGATCCGGGAGTCAAACTCGGGCCCTCGCGCTTGCCAGGCAGGCGCTTACACCACTGAGCCATCTCACCAGCCCTTGTTCTTGTTTCTTTACATGGCCTTTTTTTTTTTTTTTTTTTTTGTACCAGGAATTGAACTCAGGACCTTGCACCTGCCAGGCGGGTGCTGTGCCACTGAGCTATATCCCCAGCCCCTTTACATGACCTTTTATGGTTGTCGTTGAAAATGACATTATGAATACTATAATGTGATAACTATGGAAATCAGCTTCAGCCCCACCTATAGGATTTGATTTTGCTACTTATTACAAGATGCTGTTATTATTTAGTGACTTTTCTATATTCTTTTTAGAAAGATGATATTCTTTGTAGTGTCGTCACTTAATCCTCTCCTGTGTGCCTGTGTGAGTCTTAATCTCTTCTTCGCGTGAGAACAGCAGTCGTATTAGACTAAGGCCCAACCTAATGTCCTTTGTTTTACCTTAGTCTCCTCTTATAGATCCTATCTCTAAACATAACCAGGTCCGAGGTAGAGGGTGTTGGGACTCCGACGTATGAGTTTTTAGGGGACACAGTTCATACAGCTGCCCCAGCAGGAAGGGGAAGCCCAGTTCCCTTGTGTCCTCCGCCAGCTCTGCAGGGAGCCCTGAGGGTGTTTTGCCCCTCTCGGAGGGGATGAAAATCCCTTTTCAGTTTTCTCTGCCACCACCCTGGTTGGGGGGCTGGGGCTTGGGGGTGCCTCATTTCAGCCTTCCAAGGGCAGATGTCTAGGCTTCTCATGTAGCCTCTGCTGACACAGGTGGGGTGGGGCAGTTTCTTTCTTGGTGTTTGGCTGGAGTGGATGTGTTACTGCCAAAAATCCTTTTGTCTTGCTAGGCTGCCCCTTTCCTGTTTTTTTTTTTTTTTTTTTGGCTAGAGAGAACAGGCTTTTAAAAATTATTTATTTATTTATTTATTTATTTATTTATTTTTTAGTTTTGTCAGAGGCCAGAGAAGATGAGCCGTAAGATGTCTTTTCTCTACCGAATGCCACAGCTCCTCCTTCACCCAAAAGTCCAGTTCTTTCTAGGTTCTGGTTATCCCCCACACCATGCCCTCTCATGCCCACAGCTGTACGGATCCTCATGGTTGTTGCTAGCTTTTATACGTGTCACTATTCTTTGCTCATTTCCCTTATATATACTGGTGCTTTGAGCTCTGGTCCCTGTACCGAATTCTCATATGTCGCCGTGTGGAGTTGCTTCCGCAGTAACATGCCAGGAAATCCACTGGTCCTCATGGGACTCTATTCTGGCCAGGGCAATGTTGGTGAGTGTCAGACTCTCCCATGAGTTTTCCTTAAGCTTTAGTCTCTTCTTTCCTTCTTCCTTCCTCCTGCCTAGAATATGCTGCCACCACCTATTTTGGAATGAGGACGAGGACCACCCCTTAAGATGGCAGCATTGTGAGTAGAAAAGGGCCTGCTCCTTTGAGGATTTTGTGGAGAAGAGATGCTATATCAGTCAAGAATAGATGTGACACTTGCTGGCTGTGTGATATTGGGCAGGTTACTTAATCTTGTTGGATCTTAGTTTTTACCTCTGAAATTGGTTTCAATACTAGTTATTGCACAGCCTTACTATGAAGATAAAATGAGATGATGTATATACAAGAGCTTAGCAAATGCATGGAAACAAAAAAGGTTCAATAAATATTGGTAAATTTGGCTTTAATGAAAACTCCACACTTTTATAATTCTGCAGAGAAAATGTGCAGCCTATATTTGCTTTCACCAAGGGAAAAATAAACTTTTAGATTTGCAGTTGGTAAAGTACTTTGATGTTCACCATCATATTTAATCCATGCAACATCTCTGTGAGGAAGGAAGTATCTCTGCATGACCATTCTTTTTTTTTTTTTTCCTATTACTAGAAAAGGAGCTACAAATCAGGAAATAAGTAGCAGAAGCATAATCATATTTAGCTACTTAGTAAACTAAGTCTGTTACCCAAAATCCACAGAAGAAAGACAGACAACCAAATATCTTTAGTGGGAAATATTGTTGTGTTTTCTGTTTAAACGAAAAAATGACCCATGGTAAAATATGATATCTGCCTCAGATAGCAGATAACATCAGGGCAAGTGTGAAAATTATTCCTCGAGGAGACCTGGTGCACAATCGGGATCAGACAGCTGAAGGACTTCTTAAGATGTAAGAATGATGGGTGAAGTTCACAGTTAGGAAAATCCCAGAGTCTGTCATGCTTGCTATCAAGATGTGCATGTGGCTATAGTTACTTCTTTCTAGTTGAAAACTCAAGAGGAAGGACACAGAGAAACTAGACATTGTGATTTGCAGCTACGAACGAAGAAAAGTGCAAGTCTCTTACCATGTGAGCAAAGAGGTGGCCTGTTTTTTAGACCATCGAGAGATGCTAGCATCAGAGGGAAGTAGCCTAAAGCTTCTCAGGGTGCCAGACAGACAAGCAGAGCAAAGACCAACACTTCAGGACTGTGCACTGTTTTGAGAGATGCTCACCAATTGATTTGGAATGAAAGATTGCAATTAAACTATGGGTTTTGGTTTAGATCTAGAATGTACCCCCAAGACTCATTCATTTAGAAGTGGGGCTTTTGGAAGGTGACTGGATCATGGGGGCATGTTATATATCTATATGTGCAGTGAGGAGGTCGGGCCTGGTTGGAAGAGGCAGGTTGCTGGGGGCATGACTTGGAAGGGTGAATATCCCTTCCTTCCTTTTAACCTCTGCTTCCTGGCCACCATGATGTGAGCTGCTTTCCACCTCCCAGGCCTTTCTGGCGTGCCACTTTTGTCTTTAAGCCTGCCAAACACAGACTGAAACTTCTGAGCTGTGAGCCAAAGTAAACTTCTCTTCCTTTAAATTTTGAGTGTCAGGTTTTTTGTCCTAGTGATGAGGAAAGTGACTTAAGACAGGGGACATTTCACAGTTGAACCATAATGGACACAGAAAAGGCCATGTCCAGCAATTAGGTCATATCTGAAAATACTGGGTCCCTTTGGGGCGCTAGCTTCTGGTGGAAACAGGTGGGAGAGACCCACATCCCTCTGAGAGACAGATGGGTGTCTGAGGACAGGATCATCAGTGATATCAACTTCCTCTTCCTTGGAAGCCTCTTTAAGTACCATTGTTCTTGGGCCTTCCCAGAGATAAAGAGCCAAAAGGGTCTGAACATAAGGAATTGCATACCACTTTTCCTTGCTTTTTGCAAAAAGATCTAACTGAATGGTAGTACTGCAATTTAGACTGCCATTCTGTACCCATCTCTTGCCATTTCTTAGTTTTTGCAATGGTAGATACAGCCTAATGGCAAGGTTACTGGGATCTGCTGGGTGTTTCCCATGGTGCATCCTGGGGCCTAAGGAGAGAGAGAAGTGGGTCTGAGGTTATTCTGATGGTATCCCATGCAGAAGAAGGCAGACCAGTTGAGTTTACAAGTTATTCCTTGGGAGATTCAAGCTGCTAGGCAGACATCTCTGTCTGAAGCTGGGGTGGCACTGGCATCTTCTTAGAAGAGTAAGAGCCCTCGTGGGCTCTCTTAGCCTTAGTACTCTCCACACCATGGCCCACTGACCCCTTAGGGAGAAGGGTGGAGCCCTCTAGGAGCTCCCTTGGAAACTCCTATGAGATCACAGTGAAATCCTAGGCACTTGAGAAACAGTAAACTCCTAAAAGATCAGAGTAGATTCCTCCATGGGGGCTCCCTTAGAAACAGTTCGGGTGGAATCCCCCAGTGGCTTCCTTAGCCACTTTAGAAACCCTTAAGCGATCAAAGTAGAGCCCCCTTAGAAAACAATATTCCTTATATTTATCCCACTCCTGTTTTTACAAGTTTGGTTTCTTCTATGCGGACTGCCATGGCAATTATGGCATTTTGTACTCCAAGGATCCGTTTTTGATGTATGCTGGTATGAATATAATTACTTTGTTTAAGGCAGTGGAGATAGAACCTCATTTTAGCATTTAAGAGAAAAAGTTCTAAGTACAAGGATAGCTCTACACTGTATACTCACAGACATCTGGGTTGATCATTACTGGTGATTCCCTTTGTTTCACTCAGGTCCTCAGGCACATGGTTCTAAATTACTTGAATTTCTGTTGGAAGAAACAAGGCAGGGATCTAACTTGATTCAGAAGAGAAGCAGGGAGAAGGACCATAAGTTTCCTAAAAGTGGAGGCTTAGCTTTTATCTATAAGGGTGAGATGTCCTGGTGTTCATGAGGTCAGTTGAAAAGAAGAAAATGGTGAACAAACATGACAGAACCATGTGAGTGACCCATGCAACCACCCAAAGTGGCTGACAAACATGGCAAATCCATGTGACTGACTCACATGACAAACCAAAACTAGATTCATTATTAGTATGTACTGAAATGCAGAGTAAAATTTAAGACACTGCAAATTTGCATAATAAAATACAAAATTTAAAAATTTATTCTCACTTTAAATAAATTATTAAAGAAATATAACTATTTACCCAAATCCATGATATCTCTCATAGACTGTACAGTGTTGAATATCACACACACTTACAAAATGCATGTTATTACCAAACTAACAGCTCAGCATTAGCCATTTGACCTTAAACTTATGCACCCAATGTATGTAACAATATTTAGGAAGAGAGTTTGCTTATATTTCTCAGCTCAGCTGTGACCTCCCCAGTGTTAATGTTAAGATAGATGCATTAGGCTGGGGATACACCTCAGTGGTAGTATAATTGCCTTAACATGTACAAGGCACTGAGTTCAATCCCCAGCATTAAAAAAAAACACACACACAAAAAACTGATACATTAATCAGTTTATGTTATGGAGTGTTTTTTGCCTTTTAAAAAATTCTATCAACTTTCTCCTAAGTTGTCTTCTAATAGCCCTAAAATATACCTTTTGATGTTTAAGCCCTGGATTCATCTCAAATTGATTTTATATATGTTGTGAAGCAGATCCCAATTTCATATCTTGCAATATGAAGTCTAATTTTTTTCCAGTTCTTTTTATTGAATGCCACCTGTCATCCCTGGTCAGCCATGCCACCTCTGTCACATATCAAAGTTACTCATAAGGATAATATGAATCTGGGCCATTTAGTCCACTGGTAATTTTATTTATCCCTGAAGCAGTTCCAATAACAGTTATTATCACAGCTTTTTATTTTTATTTATTTATTTATTTTTTTGGAGGTTGAAAAAGAAGTGTTTATTGGAAATACAAGAAGAAAAAGAACTCTCGGTATTTGGGAGGAGTCCCAGGAAGTGGGGTGCCATGTGGCTCCTCAATCCAGAACTTTGTACGGATAAGCAGAGCTGGGGACTTGTCAGTTGTTTAGCAGCCACCTATCACAGGTGGCTCTGTGGGTTTAAAATGACCAACTGGAACTCAGGCTATCTAAACCAGCTACTCAGCGTGTATAATTTAGAGGAAACTGAGATTTTAAAGAAACCAGTTATTCTGCATTTTTAAGTTTCTCCAAACTGGGCCTTGAATGTAGGGCGGGGTTATAGTCCACTTTTCTTGAGGAACCTCCTTGTCAGTGTTCTAGTTTCACTGCCTATTCTTATTTTAATTCTTATCAGTGCAGCTGACCACCCAACTCTATCTTAGGCCCTTTTTCTAACTAGCTGCCTATTCATAAGCTAACAAACGAAACTACGTTTTATAATGGTAAGTGATACTTTTGTACCAGGGAAAATCTTTTTCCTCCCACCAGAATCTGTAGTTAATAATGGTAAATTATCCACATATTTCTACAATAATAACACCAAAATAACCATATAGGCCACAAGTAACAAAAAGCATAATCTGCAGAATGAGATGCACCTGTATTGAAACCTGATCTTTCACGCTGCTCCTGACAAATTCTATGACATTAGGCAAATGACCACTGGGTGTTTTCATCTGAAAGTTGTATGATATTTACTGCAAATGGTTGTTTAAATTATTAATGAAATAAAATGCTTAGAAGCCACTTAACATGGTAGCTGCTAATGGTAGGTGTTGGAGACATGACGCTATTATCATTCTGTATTTCTTTTTATTTTACTTTTGTATTTTTTCAATTCTCTCAATATTCTTTTGGTGTGGCAATAGCTTCCATTCAGCATTTATATTGTTGATTTAATTTTGATCTTTTGGCTATTATTTCCTTTTACATGTACAATTCCTTCTTTCTGTTTTTGACCTGTTGGTGGTTTTTCTCCAATGGTTTCATTAACTGATATAATAACCTTACTTTATCTGTTCATTTTATTCTCCCTACTCTTCGATGCCTCTTTTTCTTGGCTGCCTATGCTCACAGCTGTATCACAGCTTTTTAATAAGGCCTCTCTCTCTCTTTTAAGAAATGCTTTGGTAATTTCTTTCATTTGCCTTTCAGAATTGGATGATCAATAAAAAGTGTTTTCATGAAAACAAAAATCAGTTGGTATTTTGACTAGAATTAAAATGAATCTATGGGTCAATTTGAGGATCAGTGACATCTTTTTAATATTAAGCCTTACAGTTCATGAACAATAGATTCTCTATTAATTCAAGTCTTTTAAAATGTCTCAATAAATTTGTCTAATTTTCTCTGTAGATGAAACTGTCCAGGAGGATTGTTGATTTTCCCAAAGCAAAGGCAAATAAACATTGGTTATCTTTACCAATGAGATGCTAAAGAAAGCTGAGCATCAATCCATTCTTGGATTCAGGTGGACAACAGGGCAGTGTGGGAATTTGGGCTAGGCACTGCTGGGAACCAAGTCTATTTTAATTGCTCACAGATCTTAGACAAATCTATGTTCTCAACTGCTAGGCTTTTAAACAGGTGAAACAGGTTTTTGAGGAACTGGTACGAAAGAAAATTAATCATCCTTTATTAAGCTGGTTGTAATTGGCTTAAGACCTTCCTTGGCTTCTGTTTTACTAGTGTACTAAGGAGGTTTAGGCAAAGATTTAGAAGAATCAATTTTGAACTCTTGGGGGGGCTGTACTCCAATTAGTTCATTTATGTTTGCGGAGTCTATAGCTTTCAGGGACTCTGAGACCATAGTTAATTCTTCTGTTGTTTCTTGAATCATACATAGTGTAGATATTTTAATATACATACAAGATATAACTTCCAAGACTTCTAAAAATAAGCCTTTTGCCGTACATTTTAGTTGGCAGTTCCATTTACAAGCTCAGTCCCTTCCTGTTAAATATGCAGGAATTGTCAGAGAGAAGAAAGGAATACTTTTCTGCCAATTGTTCCAAGGTAGCATCCAGAGGTTGAGACAGGTAGAAAGGGCTTAGAATTTTTAGAATTCCCACCATTTGGTATTTTGGCTCCCTGGGCCGTCTGATGTTGTATGGTAGTGGCATTCATGGTACATGGAGAAGCACCTGTATCAATAAGAAAGCTGAACTGTTGTCCATTTGTATTTATAAACCATTCTCTTAGGAATGTAGATGACATGCAGGGAATTGTTGGGTTCTAATGTTTTTCTTGGCTGTAGCAACCTGGGACAGACTTTGGACAGTTTTCATTTTTTCAACCTTTGTATGACACTGGTTTTTCCAATGACCTTCCAGCCTGCAATGTCTACAGGAGTCTTCATTCTTAGGCTCTTGATTGTCAAAGGGGAGAAAACTTTTCTTTGTTTATTTTGGGGATCAGTTTTTTAATTGGGACAGTCAGAAGTTGTTTTCATTTATAGCTTGTTTACTTTACAGCTTTTGGAAATGTTAAGCCACGTGTTGGAGAATTTCTAAATTGGCAATTTTCCATGCCAATATATTTTTTTAAGTTTCCCATTTCAGATCTAGTTACAAAAAGAGAGGATGTCTTCTTGTGCTGCAGCTGCTAGGTATATCCCAGATCACTTAAAAGTTTTCTGAAGTCTAGTTTATGGGTCTCCTATGCAGTCATCTTTATTTTACTTATCATTTGAATTTTTGTCTAATCGTCTCTAGGGAAAAGAGTTCAATAATGGCCATATGTTGTTTATTTCTTATTTTATTGTCCTGTCAACACCAATATCTGAATTGTGCATGTTTGGATTATTTAAGTCCTCTGCTGGCCTTTCCTATCTTGTTGTTTCCAATTTTTGTTTATTAGTGCATGTTTGCTATGCTTAATAGTTACATCTTGATCATTTTTCATCCCTTTACTCCACCCACCCATCCTGTCTCTATTAACCATTTTCCCCACCTGATGGGTTTACAGTTAAGGGAACTAGTTGGTACACATCTGGTTGTTCAGGATAACAATAGCTAATGAAATTTAGCTAACCTAAATTTGCAGAATGATTTTTTTCTCTCTTTTTGAGGTTTTGAAATCCTTAACTAGAGTCCTTAACTTTTCTTAAATTTGACATCTATATCAGCCTTTTAGGCTAACAATTTTGAGAGGATTTTGTAAAATAGGACTGTTTCCAAGGGAAAAAAAATTTTGTGAAAGTGCAGCCCACTTAGAAAAAGGAACCAAAGGAATAGCAGAAGTATAATGGGGGTCTATCTATGTGAAGATAATTTGGGATATAGAGAAAAAGAGCTGAATGAGGGTAGATTTCATAAGGATTAAGGGAAAGTGAATTCTCTTTGTTGGCTTTTGCCAAAGAGGTCTTTAGAAAGGCTATTTTAAAGTCAGTATTTTATTTGGAAGCCTTAATTAACCATGTCTGTCTGTTGTCTTTTCTAGAGGCGCCTCTTAAATGTATCATTAATTTAAAATTTTTATAGTTTTTGAGTGCAATTTAGGCTCATAGCAAGATTGAGAAGAAGGCATAGAGATTGCCCATATATCCCTCACCACCATACATGCACAGCACACTTCATTATCAATTTCCTTCCCCAGAATGTGACATTCTTTGCATTGACAAAGCATTATTATCTGAAGTCCATACTTTACACAGTGTGTACATTTTATGGGTTTGGAAAATGCATAATGACATATATCCTCCATTCTAGTAGCATAAAGATTAGTTTCACTGCCCTAAAAATTCTCTGTGGTTTTCCCATTCATTCTTCTCTCTCCTTAATTCTTGGCAACCACTGATCTTTTTTTTTTTTGTGGGTTCCAGGAGTTGACCTCAGGACCTCGCGCACCAGCAGGCGCCCATGCCACTGAGCGATATCACCGGCCCTTTTTTCGTATATGGGTTCTGGGAGTCGAACTCGGGCCCTCATACTTGCTAGGCAGGTGCTTATGCCACTGAGCCATCTCACCGGCCCCCACTGATCTTCTTAATGTGTTACTTTTATTTTTGTTTTGAGTTAAAAAATTTTTTATTGAAGCAGTTGCAAGTACTTTAACCAGTTACTAAAAACAGATTAATAGGCAGATGAACAGACAAGAAAACATATAGAACATATAAGACAACCGCATTAAATTAGAGTGCAGTCTTAGATGCATTGGCCATGCTAATTACAATAATCACTTTCTTAGTTTTAGGTTGTAGTTATAATTATAACTATAAATAGACTAGTCAGAATTTTCTCTAGGGGTTATCAGATAGTATTCCTTTTTTCTTGTATAAGTCATAAATTATCTACTTTACTACTTTAAGCTACTTTGGATATTTTATTTTCCTTTTTTATTTTTTTATTTTTTTTATTTTTATTTTTTTTTGGTGGGTACCGGGGGGTCGACCTCAGGACCTTGCGCGCCAACAGGCACCCGTGCCGCTGAGCGATATCACCGGCCCCTTTTTCGTATGTGGGATCCGGGAGTCGAACTCAGGCCCTCACGCTTGCAAGGCAGGCGCTTATGCCGCTGAGCCATCTCACCGGCCCCTTATTTTCCTTTTTTAAAAAAATTTTTGAGACAGGGTCTCGCTGTGTGTCCCGGCTAGTCTTGAACTCACTACGTAGTGCAGGCCTCAAACTTGTGACAATCCTCCTGCCTCAGCCTCCCGAGTGCTGGGATTACAGCTGTGTGCCACCATGCCTGGCTTTCTGAATACACTTTTTCCTGTTAGTTAACACTATAGACTTATGAACAATAACAGTTAGAAGAAGGAAAGAGAGAAGGACTGTAGATTGCTAGGTTAGATCTTTATTTTCCCTCCTTACTATAAAACCAAGTTTGAGATCTTGTTTCTTTAATTTACATTTAGAGGAACATAGGGAAAAATCAGCCTTTTATAATCTTCCACCTTAAATTGGTCCCAAGTTCGTAAAATATAAACTAAAAGTGAAGTTTTTTGGGACAGACATTGAGTTACCCAGAATCATTTAAGAGGTACTATATGCCTGTAAGATCTTCCTTGTGTACTTTTGAAAAGAGCTAGAGAGGAAACAATAAAGGAAAAAAAGAGGACAGAATTCCAAGGTCAGATTTCCCAAATGGAAGCCCACCCTGTTTCCCAAGATCAGAACTGCCACTTGATGGTACACAATGTAGTATTTTCCAGTCTAATAGCTTTCCGACATTCACATTTGAGTCTCATGGAAATGTTATTCAGCATCAAGTTGTCCATGGATGAGTGAACACTGTTAGCATCAACTGTACTCAACAGAAGACAGAAGGGGCTGGCGTTAATCTGCAGCAAACAATAGGGAAAAATAAGAAACTCAGACCCACGATAGTATCAACATACCTTATTAGGCCAAGGTAAAACTTAATCCAACCTATGAAGATTTCTTATAAGCTGAGAGTACACACAGAAAGGAATGATTTTTTTTGATACCCATAGCCAAGTAGTAAGGTTCATCAGGGTAGAATCCATAAGGTGTGGCAGGGTGTCTGAGAATACCCACTGGTTGGCCAAAGCCATCCATTCCAGTGCTGCCAGGGAATAAATGCTTCCAATTGTATCTCTGTTCTAAAGGTGATAGTCATTGAAGAAATCTGTACTTATGGCTCCTTCCGTGGCAGTTAATCTGTCTGATCTGTAGAAAAGGTCAGGTCTTTTGAGACTGTCTCTGTCATGGATATATGGCTCAATTCAACCATCACCATACAAGTACTGCTCCCTCTCATCCCTCTGACAACTCTCTACCAACTCTAGCCACTGAGAATTATGCCACTGAAACTCTTCCCTCTGAATTTTCTTGGCACATTCTTCATCATATTGTGCTATAATATCTAGTGCATTATCACAGACCGTTTGGATTTCATTATTATTATTATTTTTTTTATTTTAAAGAGAAGAAAAAACAAAACAAATCAAAAGAAGAACAAATTTTCAAACCAACATAATAGGAGGGTAACAATGGTTAATACATTACGTATTACTATCTTTAAGTTAGTTATTCAGGACACCAGACATTAGCATTCAATTGTCCAAACATTATTGGCACAAACCTTACTCTTCAATGAACTAAGTAAAAATGGTAGTGTATCTATCTTAACCATCTTATATATATATATATATACAATTTTTTTTCCCTTTCCCTTCTTTCTTTTCCCTATTCCAGTCTCTCTTTCCTTTTGACCAGTTTCTTTTTGATTCACCATGTCTAATGTACATTTTGGAACTTATTTACTCTTTCAGTTTCTCATACTAGAGAGATAATACGATGCTTACACATGTGCTTCTGGTTTATTTCACTTATGAGTATTTTCTCGAGTTGCATCCATTTACCTATAAAAGTCTCCAGTTTATCCTTCTTTATGGCTGAATAGTACTCCATTGTATAAAAATACCACATCTTTCTTATCCATTCCTCAGTTGATGGGCATTTGGGTTGTTTCCAAGATCTGGCTATTACAAATTGTGCTGCTATAAACATGGGTGCACATATATCGCTGTGGTACGATGTTTTTAATTCTTCTGGGAAGATGCCCAGAAGGGGAATAGCTGGGTCAAATGGGACCTCCAACCCTAGTTTTCTGAGGAATCTCCACACTGACTTCCACAGTGGCTGTACCAGTCGACACTCCCACCAACAGTGAAGAAGGGTTCCTTTTTCCCCACAGCCCCTCCAGCATTTGTTATTAGTTGATTTCTTAATAGTAGCCATTCTTTCTGGGGTGAGATGGTATCTCAGTGTTGTTTTAATTTGCATCTCTCGAATGACTAGTGATGTTGCACATTTTTTTTGTATATTTGTTTGCCATTAGTATTTCTTCATCTGAGAAATGTGTATTCATCTCAGATGCCCATTTTTGGAGTGGGTCTTTAAATTTGGGAGGTCTGATTTTTTTGAGTTCTTTATATGTTCTCGATAGTAATCCTTTGTCTGAGGAACAGCTGGCAAACATTTTTTCCCACATTGTGGGTTGTCTCTTCACTCTGTTGGTGGTTTCTCTTGCTGTGCAAAAGCTTTTTAATAAGATGAGATCCCAGTTATTGATTCTTTGGGATAGTTCCCGTGCGGTTGAGTTTTTATTCATAAAGTCTTTGCCTACACCAATGTCTTCAAGGGTTTTACCTATCCTACCTTCCAGCATATTTAATGTTTCTGTTTTAATATTTAGATCTCTGATCCATTTTGAATTTAGTTTAGTGCATGGTGAAAGATATGGATCTAGTTTTAATCTTCGGCATGTGTAGAGCCAGTTTTTCCAGCACCATTTATTAAAGAGGCTATCTTTCTTCCAGCGAATGTGTTTGGCACCTTTGTCAAAGATAAGGTGGCTTAGTATGTCTGGGGTTGTTTCAGCATCTTCTAATCTGTTCCATTGATCTTCAGGTCTGTTTTTTTGCCAGTACCACACTGTTTTTATCACAGTAGCTTTATAGTATAATTTCAAGTCGGGGATTGTGATGCCCCCTGCCTTGCCTTTGTTGCCCAGAATTGCCTTTGCTATTCTAGGTCTCTTCTGATTCCAAATGAATTTTAGGATTGTTTTCTCTAATTCTGTGAGATATGCTGTTGGAATTTTGATTGGAATTGCATTAAATCTGTATAACAATTTTGGAAGTATGGCCATTTTCACTATATTGGTTCTTCCTATCCAGGAGCAAGGGATATCTTTCCATTTTCTGATATCCTCTTCAATCTCCTTTTTCAGAGTACTGTAGTTTTCAGTATAGAGGTCTTTTACATCCTTCGTGAGGTTGATTCCTAGGTATTTCATTTTTTTGGATGTTATTGTGAAAGGTATTGTTTCCCTAATTTCTCTTTCAGTAAGTTTGTTATTTGTGTACAGGAAGGCTATTGACTTTTGAGTATTGACTTTGTATCCAGCTACACTACTGAATTTGCTTATTAAATCTAGCAGTTTTTTAGTGGAGTTTTTGGGATCTTCTGTGTAGAGTATCATGTCATCTGCAAATAATGATAATTTAACTTCTTCCTTTCCAATCATTATTCCTTTTATTTCTTTCTCTTGTCTAATCGCTCTGGCTAAAGTTTCCAGAACTATGTTGAATAAGAGTGGGGACAGTGGACATCCTTGTCTTGTTCCTGATTTTAGAGGGAAGGCTTTCAGTTTTTGGCCATTTAGTATAATATTGGCTGTTGGTTTGTCATAGATAGCTTTTACCAGATTGAGATAAAGACCCTCTATTCCAATTTTCTGTAGGGTTTTTATCATGAAAAGGTGCTGGACTTTGTCAAAAGCTTTTTCTGCATCTATTGAGATGATCATGTGATTTTTGTCTTTGGTTCTGTTAATATGCTGTATTACATTTATTGATTTACGTATGTTGAACCATCCCTGTATCCCTGGGATGAATCCAACTTGGTCATGGTGTATAATCTTCTTGATGATTTGTTGGATTCTGTTTGCCAGTATCTTATTAAGGATTTTTGCATCTATGTTCATTAGGGAGATTGGCCTGTAGTTCTCTTTCTTAGTTGGGTCCTTCTCTGGTTTTGGTATCAGGGTAATGCTTGCTTCCAGGAATGAATTTGGGAGTATTGCTTCCCTTTCAATTTCATTGAAAAGTTTGAGAAGTAGGGGCGCTAGGTCTTCTCTAAATTTCTTGTAGAATTCGGCAGTGAATCCATCAGGGCCTGGGCTTTTCTTTGTTGGGAGGTTTTTAATTACATCTTCAATTTCATTGGCTGATATTGGTTTATTTAGGATTTTTAAATTTTCTTGATTCAGCTTTGGTAATTCATACGAATCTAGGAATCTGTCCATTTCTTCTGCATTTTCCATCTTAGTAGAATATAAATTTTCAAAATAGGTATAGATGATCTTCTGGATTTCTGCAGGGTCCATCGTGATATCACCCTTTTCATTTTCAATTGCATGGATTTGAGTCTTTTCTTTTCTTTTTTTAATAAGGTTGGATAAGGGTTTGTCAATCTTATTTATTCTTTCAAAGAACCAACTTTTTGCTTCATTGATTCTTTGTATTGTTTTTTTATTCTCCAATACGTTAATTTCTGCTCTGATCTTTATAATTTCCTCCCTTGTACGGGCTTTTGGCTTAACCTGCTCTTCTTTTTCTAGAAGCTCGAGGTTCACCCTTAAGTTGTTTATTTGCGCTTGCTCTATTTTCCTGATATAAGTGTTTAATGCTATAAATTTCCCTCTTAGGACTGCTTTCATTGTATCCCATAAGTTCCGGTATGTTGTACTGTCATTATCATTCAGTTGTAGAAAGTGACTAATTTCTTCTTTAATTTCATCTGTGACCCATTGGTTGTTCAGGAGGATGCTGTTTAATTTCCATGTGTTTAGGGAGTTTTTGTGGGATCTTTTGCCATTGATTTCCAATTTCATTGCACTATGGTCTGATAATATGCATGGGATAATTTCAATTCCTTTGCATTTACTTAAGCAGGTTTTATGAGCTAGTATGTGGTCTATTTTGGAGAACATCCCATGTGCAGCTGAGAAAAATGTGTATTCTGATGTTGTGGGATGGAACACTCTGTAGACATCTACTAAGTCCATTTGTTCAAAAGTTTGGTTCAGTTTTACTATTTCATTATTGATTTTCTGTCCAGTTGATCTATCTTTTTGTGACAGTGGAGTATTGAGATCTCCCAATATAATTGTATTAGTGCTTATTTGATTTTTCATGTCCTTTAGTACTTGTTTTATATAGCTGGGAGCATTGGTATTTGACGCATATATATTTATGATCGTTATCTCTTCCTCTTGGATTGTTCCCTTTACAAGGATGTAATGACCGTCTTTATCTCTCTGAATCCTTCTTGGCTTGAAGTTCACTTTGTCTGCAAAAAGAATAGCTACCCCTGCTTTTTTCTGGGTTCCTGTGGCATGGAGTATTGTTTTCCATCCTTTGACTTTCAGTCTATGAATTTCTTTCTGAATTAAATGTGTTTCTTGTATACAGCATATTGTTGGATCTTGATTCTTGATCCATTTCACCAGTCTGTGCCTTTTGATTGGTGAATTGAGACCGTTAACATTGATGGTTAAAACTGATATGTATTGACTTGTCATGATATTTTCCTGTTGTTGGTTCCCACTCTTTGTTTTTCCGCTTTCCGGCTATTTAATTATTTGCCCTGCCTGGTGGATTCCTTCTGTTGGGGTTCCTATCTCTTTCTAGAATGTCCTTCAGAACGTTTTGGAGTGCTGGTTTGGTGGTCATAAATTTTCTCAGATGTTCTTTGTCATGAAAGTATTTTATTTCTCCATCAATTTTGAAAGATAGTTTTGCAGGGTACATCAATCTGGGCTGAAAATTATTTTCCTTTAGAGCTTGCAATACATCATTCCAAGCTCTTCTTGAATTGAGGGTTTGTGCTGAAAAGTCAGCTGTGATTCTGATGGGTTTTCCTTCATAGGTGATTTGTCTCTTCTCCCTAACAGCTTTTAAGATTCTGCCCTTCTGTTGAATTTCTGGGATCTTGACTATAATATGTCTGGCTGAAGTTTTTTTTGATCATGTCTAGTTGGTGTTCTAAAAGCTTCACTTATAGGGGTGTCAAATTCCTTTTCTCTTCCAGGAAAGTTCTCCCTGATTATGTCTTTGAACAAGGTTTTAATGTCGTTGATGCTATCTCCTGCTTTTTCATTTATTCCAATTATTCTTAAGTTGTTTATCTTTGAGTCATCTAGCAGCTGCTGAATTGATTTTTCATGGTCCCTTGCTATTTTTAAGAATTTTTCCATTTCATGATCACTAATTGCAAGCCTGTCTTCTATATCTGAGATCCTGTCCTCGCATTGGCTTATTCTGCTACAAATACTTTCAATGGAATTTTTTATCTCTTGGATATCTGCTTGAATCTGCCTTATGGATTCCATTTCTTTCCTATGCTGAGCATTCATGGTTTCTATAGTTTTCTTAAGTTCATCTATTTTTTTGTCTGTATCAGCTATAGTGTCCTTAAGCATGGTCTTCATTGTAGACATTATCTCTGCAGTTATCTGTGAGATTATTTCTGTTTTAATTTTTTCCAGAACCTCATTCAGTTGCTTTGTTGTTACCACTTCAGATAGGCCAGGTGGGTGGCTTTCGGATTGTCCCACCTCGTTGCTCCCTAGGTTTGCCTTTGGTGAATTGGATGTGTGTGGTTGCATCTTGTTTAAGTGTCGTCTCATTTTTTCTTTCTTTAATTCCTGGGGTGATGTTTGCAAATTACCTATAGTAGGTTACTTTATTGCTAGTGTTTAAGATCTTTAGAAGATGACTACTTCTCTGCAGTATCTTCCAAGTGGAGCTTGCTTTTAGGTTTTGAGCTTTCTGCCAGATCCTACCTCTTCAATTCGTTGGGTATGCGAAGTTGCTACCTGTTTGGCCCAGTCCTTGATTCTTTGGTACTGTGCCACTGTATTTTCTGTGTCCCTTAGTCAATCTCAATCATGAAATATCAGGAAGGAAAGATGTTTAGAACAATTATTTCACATTTGGCTATAATGTTAACTAAAGCATCAAACACAGCCTAAAAAATGACAGACTGAGCTAACCAGTTATTTACCACTTTTAGCTGTATAGAGTTGCAGTTATATAACAAAATCTAAAACACACCAGAAAAATTATATGCAGTATACAAGTCCTATGTATATCAATTTTTCCTTGAGGAGTTTAAATTTAAAATGAGTTAAGGAGGAAATAGAGTATTGGGAGAAGAGGAAGGAATTAGATGTAAGGTTAGAGGACCAAGAGGGATCCCACTAAAATTGGGACACTAGTGCAGAGGACAGGTGGTAAAAAGAGAAGGAAGGGATAAAAGGAAGAACAGATCACAACCACAATCACAAAGAAGTTAGAGGCGCTGTTTACACTCATATAAAAAACCAAAGAGAATAATGAAGGAAAGAGCAAATACACATACAGAAACAAAAACGAAGATAAAAACAATAAAACAGACAGATCAAAAATAAAATCCCACCAAAAAACAAAACAAAACAAAAACAAAAAAACCCTTTGCCAGAACAAAAAACAAATCAGTGAGAAAAATAAAAAAAATAAAAAAAATAAAAAGAATCAGTTCCAGGTGTTGACTCTGCTGTAGGCAGTTACCCTGTGGTGACAGAGTCCTGTTCTGTGCAGGTCCGTCCCAGTAAGCCAGGAGCGCCCTCTGGCGGGCGGTGAGCAGAGGCGCGTACTTTCAGGCAGAGACCAGTCTAGCTCGCCTCCGCTCTCAGCGCCCTTTCACGATCCCTGGGCCTGAGAGGCTCAGCGCGCTGTCTGGAGCGCAGGTTCCCTGCACTGGTTCCCGCAGCTCTGGTTTTTCGCCACGCCCCCCACAATGGCGCCGGGCCAGTCGCTCTCTGGCGCGGGACAGGTGTGGCTGAGAGTCCAGTCTCATTCGCCTGCTGACCTCAGCACACTTTCGTGGGCCTGAGAGGCCCCGTGCTGTCCTGTCCGGAGCACAAGTTCCCAGAGCAGTTTCCGAGCCGCTCTGAGTTTCGCCACACCCCCCACAATGGCGCCCGGCCGGTCGCTTTCTGGCGCGGGGCAGCTGTGACTGAGAGACACTCACCGCCGGTAAGCGCCGTTCTCCGCCGCTCCCCTGCCCCGCTGCTGTCTCAGGATCCTCCGTGGGGGCTCCCTGGGCGCCAGCTGCCACCGTGTGTCCGTAGAATTGAGCCTCCGCGGCGCTGCAACTCCCGGGATAGTAGAAGGTGCGCGCGTGCGGTCTGCTCCTTCTTTCCTTCTTCTTTGTTGGAAGTCACCCGTCACTGGTGCCGGGGGTCCCAGATTGCGCTTCAGAACTTTTCTGGGTTTCGGGGAGGCATCTCCCCCCCCTCCTGCGCTTTCCGGGTCGCTATATTCCCGTGTTCCAATGGTAACTTTTAGAGAGAGTTTCGCTGCCTGCTTCTTACTCATCCGCCATCTTGAGGTCCTCTCGGATTTCATTATTTTTATCATGCATCAGATTTATGAGATATGCTGGAGCCTGTGTTTCTTTGATTATGACATCTCTCATGGCTTGGTGGAAAACTGTCTTATAGAAGACACAACTTGCCTGACACACAAATTCATCATCTTATTGGTGACCATTTCACAGTTCTATTTAGGGAGCAATCCACTGGGTGTGACTTCTGCATGACTTTGGAGGGCTGCTGAGTCTGGGGCGAGATATTCCCAGTCTAGAATTTTGCTAGCCAGTCTCCAGGCTGTGGTTTGGGGTCCAGGCCCTTCATTTGTGGTTTGGGAGGTAAGTGTGAGAGCTGGGGTCCTGGCTGGCAGGTCACCCAGCTGTGGCTTGGAGTTAAACTTTCTAGCATTAGGTGGCAGAACTCCAGCTTGGGCTTTGGGGGCCAGTTCTGTGGGCTTTGGGGGCGAGTCTCCAGGTGTTGGCTTTTGTGGTAATTCTGCCAGATGTGCTGATTTGTGAAAAATCTCAGGATATTGGCTTTATATAGGGAGAGATGATGGCTTGTTTCTGTTTTCCTTACTGTCACTTTCTGAGGTAATTTAGAAAGAACTTTTGGGCCAAGGGAAGTTTTGGCAGAATTGGTGCTTGATTGCTGAGACAACTGACCCATCAACCTTGTTTGTGGTCTTACTTTAAGATGACAGACCATAAGGTAGTGGGCTGGGAGGGTCAGATAGGGTTGTCCTGTGTCCAGGCGGTGGAGGAGAAGGCCTCATCTTGGGTAGGGTGGAGCTGCCATTAGAGGCCTTAGTGTGCAGAGGGAATGTTGAAGGTAGGCCAGTTGGGCCTTTCCCGGTAGTTCTAGGAGGCAGAAGAGGATCCTCCATGGTTGGTAAGTGGGTGAGTCTTATGGAGACTAACATCTGATTGGTAAAGGCTTCATAGGACAGCTGTTGGTTGTCCCATGGAGTGCTGAATCCTGGCAGTGCCACCTTGTCTTGGTAGGGGGAGATGCTGGAGGAGTGGCAGAAGCTCTGTGGTTTGGGTGAGCCCTCTTTCTGGACTGGCCTTGGTTTGTCACCCAGGTCATCATCACTTTGATCCATCTCAACTTACTGAAGGTTCCATTCATATTAAAAATGAATGTGTGGGTTGAACTCACCAGATTTAGCCTGGGAAAGCAAATCTTCACAGATTTGGATTGCTTTTCATCTCTTGCTTCACACCAGGTAGCTTTTAGTCTTCTGCTATGTTGGAGGCAGCTTCTCCAGCTTGGTTCGCAATATTCACAGTGAGCTTGCTTCTGAGAAGAAGCTTCAGACACATGTTAATGGTGGTATGTCTTATGGATGTCTGCTTACCCAAGTTCCCTTGGCTTTATACAAGGAAGTCAACCAAACAGAGAGACACGTGGTCTGCAGTTCAGACAGCAAGATGAAGGGCCATCTCCCTGAGTGCCTGTCTTGATTCCAGCAGCAGTTCCATTAGGGCTACCCCTTTTCTATAGACTTGAATTAGTGCAATTAAATCACTAGATTTGATGGCCTCCAGCAATTCATTCAGCTCAGCAGATAAAGAGGACCACGTCTTCCTTGAGAATGCGTGCTCTACATATTTTTCAGTGATATACTCTTCATACAGTCGTATCACTCAAAAGGGTAGGTTTTGGTGAGGGGCTGGGTAAATTTGATTCCATAATTTCATTAAAAATTGTTTCTTACATTCTTGGCTAGCAGAGTTCAGAAGTTCTTAGTTTGTCTAGTTGCAACAAATATGAGAAGTATGAAACCTCATTTTCTTATGGATATCTATACAGGTCAAAATTCCCAAGTTGGCTGAAGGTTGCATGGGTTCTGATGAGCCACAGTTACAGTAGACAGTGTTCCCAGGGAGCCGTTGGACATCCTTTTTAAAAAAATTTTATGGAAAAAAAGTAAAAATTTCATAACAAAATAATAGGAGAATAACAATAGTTAATACATTGAGTATTGTTATCTTTAAAGTAGTTACTCAGAGTACAAGATATGGGAATAAAAAGTTCTCCAAATTTCTCCAAATGATATTAGCACAGACCTTTGTTTTTAATAAATTAAGAGAAACTAATAGTATAACTATCTTGTATTTTTTTCCTTTTCCCTTCCTTCCTTTCTCCTTTCCCCCATCCTAGTTCCTTTTACCTTTTGAAAAATTTCTTCCCATTTCACAATATATATTGTATATTTTGGACCCTATTAACTCTTTCAGTTTCTCACACCAGAGAGACAATACGATGTTTACACATGCAAGTCTGATTTATTTCACTTATGAGTATGATCTTGAGTTGCATCCATTTACCTATTAAAGTCTGAAATTTATCATTTTTTTTGGCTGAGTAGTACTCCATTGTATAAAAAGACCACATCTTTTTTATCCATTCCTCAGTTGATGGGCATTTGGGTTGTTTCCAAGATTTAGGTATTACAAATTGTGCTGCTATAAACATGGATGCACATATATTGCTGTGGTATGATGTTTTTAATTTTTCTGGCAAGATACCCTGAAGGGAAATAGCTGGGTTGAATGGGACCTCTAATCTTAGTTTTTTGAGGAATCTCCATACCGATTTCCACAGTGGTTGCACCAGTTCACACTCCTACCAAGAATGGAGAAGGGTTCCTTTTTCTCCACAGCCCCTCCAGCATTTGTTATTGGTTGATTTCTTGATGATAGCCATTCTTTCTGGAGTGAGATGGAATCTCAGTGTTGTTTTAATTTGCACCTCTTGAATGACCAATGATGTTGAACATTTTTTCATATATTTATTTGCTGTCTTCACCTGAGAAGTGTGTATGCCTTTCAGATGCCCATTTTTGGATTGGTTCTTTAAGTTTGGGGGTTCTGATTTTATTGAATTCTTTATAATTCTAGATATTAGTCCTTTGTCTGAGAAATAGCTGACAAAATTTTTTTCCCACACTGTAGGTTATCTCTTCACTTTGTGGGTGATTTCTTTTGATGTGCAAAAGCTTTTTAATAAGATGAGATTCCAGATGTTGATTCTTTGTGATATTTCCTGTGTGGTTAGGGTTTTGTTCATAAAGTGTTTGCCTATACTTATGTCTTTAAGAGTTCTACCTATTCTCTCTTCCTGAGGATTTAGTATTTCTGTTTTAATATTTAGATATTTGACCCATTTTGATTTTAGTTTAGTGCATAGTGAAAGATATGGGTCTAGTTTTAATCTTTGGCAGGTGGAAAGCCAGTTTTTCCAGCACCACTTATGAAAGAGGCTATCTTTCTTCTAGTGAACATGTTTTGCCTCTTTGTCAAAGATAAGGTGGATGAATGTGTTTGGAGTTATTTCTGCATCTTCTAATCTGTTCCACTGATCCTTGGGTCTTTTTTTTTTTTTTGCCAGTACCATGCTGTTTTTATCACAGTAGCTTTGTAGTATAATTTCAAGTCAGGGATTGTGATAACCCCTGCCTTGCCTTTGTTGCCCAGAATTGCTTTTGCTATTCTAGGATTCTTCTGGTTACAAATGAATTTCAGGATTGTTTACTCTAATTCTGTGAGATATGCTGTTGGAATTTTGATTGGGATTGCATTAAATCTGTGTAACAATTTTGGAAGTATGGCATTTTCACTCTGTTGGTTCCTCCTACCTAAGAACGTGGGCTATCTTTCCATTTTCTGACATCCTCCTTTTTCAGAGTACCATAGTTTTCAATGTAAAGTTCTTTTATTTCCTTTATTAGATTGATTCCTAAGTATTTCATTTTTTGGGATTCTATTGTGAAAGGTGTTGTTTCCCTGATTTCTCTCTCCATGAGTTTGTTATTTGTGTACAGGAATGCTATTGATTTTTGTGTGTTGACTTTTTATCCAGATATACTACTGAATTTGGTTGTTAAATGTAGAATTCTTTTGGTGGAGGCTTTGGCGTCCTCTATGTAGAGTATCATGTCATCTCCAAATAATGATAACTTAACTTCTTCCTTCCCTATCCTTATTCCTTTTATTTCTTTCTCTTGTCTAATTGCTCTGGCTAATATTTCCAGAGCTATACTGAATAAGAGTGGTGACAGTGGACATCCTTGTCTTGCTGTTGATTTTAGAGTGAAAGGTTTCAGTTTTTGTCCATTTAGTATGATGTTGGCTGTTGGTTTGTCACAGATGGCTTTTATCAGATTGCAATAAAGATCATCTATTCCAATTTTCTGTAGTGTTTCTTAATCACTAATCAGTGTTGATTTTGTCATATGGTTTTTCTATGTCTGTTGAGATAATCATGTGGTTTTTGTCCTTGGCTCTGTTATGGGTATTGATTTGTATATGTTCAACCATCCCTGTATCTCATATGAATCCTACTTGGTCATGGAGTATAATTTTCTTGATGGTTTGCTGCATTCTGTTTGCCATTACCTTATTGAGTATTTTTGCATCTATGTTCATTAGTGAGATTGGACTGAGTTCTTTTTGGTTGGATCCTTCTTTGGTTTTGATATCAGGGTAATGCTTACTTCCAGGAATGAATTATGGAGTATTGCTTCCCCTTCAGTTTCATTAAAGAAATTGAGAAGTAGTGGCATTAGGTCTTTTCTAAATTTCTTGTAGAATTCAGCAGTGATTCCATGAGGGCCTGGGCTTCTCTTTGTTGGTAGATTTTTAGTTATAACCTAAATTTCATTGACTGATATTGATTTATTTAGAATTCTTATTTCTTTTTTCTTCAGCTTTGGTAATATATATCTAGGAATCTGTCCATTTCTTCTGTGTCCATCTTATTAGAATACAAGTTCTCAAAGAAGGTATCGATGATCTTCTGGATTTCTGCAGGATCTGTTCTGATTTCACCCTTTTCATTTCTAATTGTGTGGATTTGAGTCTTTTCTTTCCTTTTTTGTACATGGTTGGCTAAGGGTTTGTTGATTTTATGTAATCATTCCAAGAACCAATTCTTCAATTCATTGATTCTTTGTATTGTTTTCTTAGTCCCCATTGCATTAAGTTCTGTTCTGATCTTTAAAATTTCCTCCCTCATACGAGCTTTGGGCTTGGCCTGGTCTTCTTTTTCTAGAAGTTCAAGGATCAACATTAAGTTGTTTATTTGAGCTTGTTCTGTTTTCACTGCTATAAATTTCTCTTGTAGGACTCTTTACATTGTGTCCCATAAGTTCTGGTATTTTGTACTGGCATTATCATTTAATTGCAGAAATGTTCTAATTTCTTTTTTTTTTTTTATTTTCAGTGTGATTCATTGGTTGTTCAGGAGGATGTTATTTAATTTCCATGTGTTTATGAAATTCTTGTGGTTTCTTTTACCATTTGTTTCCAATTTCATTGCACTATGGTCGATAACATGCATGGGATAATTTCAATTCCTTTGCATTTTTAAACATGTTCTATGAGCTAGTATGTGGTCTATTTTGGAGAACATCCCATGTGCAGCTGAGAAGAATGTGTATTCTGATGCTCTGGGGTGGAACACTGTGTAGACGTATACTAAGTCCATTTGTTCAAAAGTTTGGTTCAGTTCTAATATCTATTTGCTGATATTGTCTATTTGATCTGTCTATTTGTGTCAGTGGGGTATTGAGATCTCCTAATACAATTGTGTTAGTGTGTATTTGATTTTTCATGTCCATTATTATTTGTTTTATATAATTGGGTGCACTGATATTTGTTGCATATATATTTATGATTGTTGTCTCTTTCTCTTGGATTGTCCCCCTTACAAGGATGCAGTGACCTTGTTTTTCTCTCTTATTCAGTTTTGCCTTGAAATCCACTTTGTCTGCAAATAGAATACCTATCCCTGCTTTTTTCTGGGTTCCTGTCACATGGAGTATTATTTTCCATCCTTTGACTTTCATTCCATCAATTTCTTTAGAATTAAATGTGTTTCTTGTGTGCAGCATATTGTTGGATCTTGCTTGATCCATTCTGCCAGCCTGTTTCTTATGATTGGTGAATTGGGACCATTCACATTGATGGTTATAACTAATATGCATTGGCTTATCTTTTTCATGTTATTTTCCTGTTATTGGTTTCCCTTTTCCCTCCTCTGTTTAACTGTTTGCCCTGCCTGTTGGATTCATTCTTTTGGGGTTCATGGAGTTATAGTCCTTGTTATTTCTTTATAGAATGTCCTTCAGAACATTTTGGAGTGCTGATTTGGTGTTCATGAATTTCCTCGGATGTTCCTTGTCTTGAAAGTATCTTATTTCTCCGGCAATTTTGAAAGATAGTTTTATGGGGTACATCAATCTGGGTTGGAGGTTGTTTTGTTTTAGGGCTTGAAATACTCCACTCCAAGCTCTCCTTGACTTGAGTGTTTGTGTTGAGAAGTCAGCTGTAATTCTGATGGACTTTCCTTTATAGGTGATGTGTTTCTTTTCCCTAACAGCTTTTAATACTGTGTTCTTGCGGGCCGGTGAGATGGCTCAGCGGCATAAGCGCCTGCCTTGCAAGCGCGAGGGCCCGAGTTCGACTCCCGGATCCCACATACGAAAAAGGGGCCAGTGATATCGCTCAGCAGCTCGGGTGCCTGTTGGCGTGCGAGGTCCTGAGGTCGACCCCCCGGTACCCACAAAAAAAAAAAAAATATTGTGTTCTTGCGTTGAATTTCTGGAATTTTTTTTTTTTTTTTTGTGGCTACCGGGGGTTGACCTCAGGACCTCATGTGCCAGCAGGTGCCCATGCCGCTGAGCGATATCACCGGCCCCTTTTTCATATGTGGGTTCCGGGAGTCGAACTCGGGCCCTCGCGATTGCCAGGCAGGCGCTTACATGGCTGAGCCATCTCACCGGCCCATGGAATCTTGGCTATCATATGCCTTGGTGTAGATTTTTTTTGATCATGGCTAATTGGAGTTCTATATGCCTCACTTATCTGTATGCCTAATTCTTTTTCTTTTTTTTTTTTTTTTTTTTTTTTTTTTTTTTGTCTTTTTGAGACAGGGTTTCACTATGCACTTCACTCTGGTCTTGAATTCACTTTGTAACCCAGGCCGACCTGAAACTCACAGTGATACTCCTGCCTCAGCCTCCCGAGTGCTGTGATTACAGGCACGTGCCACCATACCTAGCCTGTATGTCAAATTCTTTTTTCCTGCTAGGGAAGTTTTCTGCCATAACATCTGTGAACAGGTTTTTTATATCATTTGTGCTATCTCCTGCTTTTTCATTGACTCCAATCAATCTTATGTTATTCTTCTTTTCATCATCTAGCAGTCCTGGATTTATTTCTCATGGTCCCTTGCTATTTTAAAGAAATCTTTCTTTTCATGATCACTAACTGCAAGCCTGTCTTCTATGTCTGAGATATTTTACCTCTCATTGGTTTACTCTGCTGCTGATGTTTTCAATGGAATTTTTAGTCTCTTGGATATCTGCTTGAATCTGTTCTCTGGATTCCATTTCTTTCCTATGTTTGGCATTCATGGTTCCCATAATTTTCTTTTTTTTTTGTGGATACCAGGGGTCAACCTCAGGACCTTGCGCCAGCAGGCGCCCGTGCCGCTGAGCGATATCACTGGCCCTTTTTTCCTATGTGGGTTCCGGGAGTCGAACTTGGGCCCTTGTGCCTGCCAGGCAGGTGCTTATGCTGCTGAGCCATCTCACTGGCCCTTCCATAATTTTCTTAATCTCCTCTATTTTTTTTTAATCTGTATCTGCTCTAGAGTCACTAAGCATGTTTTTCATTGTGGTCACCATCTCTGTAGTTATCTGAGAAATTATTTCTGATTTGACTTTTTCTAAAGCCTCATTCATTTGCTTTTTTGTTACCATTTCAGAGAGGCTAGGTGGATGGCTTTTGGATTGTGCCACTTTACTTTCCCCTGGGTTTGCCTTTGGCGAACTGGATGTCTAGGGTTGCCTCTTGTTTAAGTGTCTTCTCATTTTCTTTTTTTTTTTTGTTTTTTAGTTTAATTCCTGGGTTGATGCTTATAAATTGCGTATGGTGAGTAGCTTTATTGCTAGTATTTAGAACTCTTAGGAAATGACTACTTCTCAGCGATATCTTCCAGGTGTAGCTAGTTTTTGGGTTTAAGTCTGTTGTAAGGTCCTACCTCTTCAATTTATTGGGGATGAGAAGTTGCTGCCTGCTTGGCCCAGCCCCTGATTCTTTGGCACTGGCTCACAGTATTTTCTATGACCCTTAGGCAACCTCAGTCTTTGTATACCAGGAAGAACAGCTGTTCTTTATTTTACTTTGGCTAAAGTGGTACAATTAGCAATAACAATAGCATCAAACACAGCTTAGAAAAATGACAAACTGAGATAACTATTAATCTGCCACCTTTAACTGTCTGAACTAGATTTGTGATTATATAACAAAATCTAAAACAAACCAGAAAATTGTATGCAGTAAATAAGCTCTTAATATGCTAATTTTACCATCAGGGGAGAAAATTTAGAAGTGGTTAGGAGAAAAATGGTGAAATAGAAGAAGAGGAAGTGATTAGAAGCAAGGCTGGAGGACAAAGGATGATCATGCAAACTTTGGGAAACTGGTGCAGAAGACAGGAGAGAAAGGAGAAGGAAGAAATAAAAAGAAAAACAGAACAACCACGGAAAAACTAGAAACCACATTCACTGTCATAAAAACAAGATCAAACTATGAAGAGAAAAAACAATTGAACAAACAAACAAAAAACAAGAAAAGAGAGAAAGAGAGGAAAAAAATGTCTACTTCAAGTTCTGTTGCTGCTGTCACTGGTAGACAATGTGTGGAGACTGAATCCAGATTCATGTTGATTTATCCCAGCAACCTAGCAGTAGCTTTATGGCAGCATAGTGTGTAATCTCCGTGAGCCTGCATCTTTATTTCCCCTGAAGTTAAGGCTGGTGTTTGGCTGTGAGGCTGGAACCAGACCTGTTCAGCCTGCAGCAGTCAGTGAACATTCTGTGGGCTTGAACTCAGTTGGGAGATGCTAGTTGGAGCCAGCATTTGTTTTGAGTTCTGAGGTCAGTTGGCCTTCTCCAAGATGGCTCCTGCCCAAGAGCCCTCTGCAGTGGGCCAGCCAGATCTGGTGCATTCAACAGCCAGTGCAGTCCATGGCATCCACTCCTTTGTTGCACTGCTGCATCTCTCCATGGAGGACTCTGAGGTTGCCAGCAGTCACTGTGTGCCTGAAGGTTTGAACCACTTCTCCCATGCAGTGAGTCTGGGCTTAGGGAGAAGGTGCCGCCCACTACCTCCTTCTTGTTTATTGAAGTTTCTCTCTTTGCTCTCCCTGTGGGCTTCAACTCTTGGTTCAGATCCTTCCTGAGTCCAGGAGACACATTTTTCTCCTTCTTCTCTTCCTCACATGGCTATATTCCAATGTCTGGACAGCCCTTTTCAGAGAGGCTCTTTCTTTGCTGCTTACCACTACACCATCTTTCTGGAAGTCCAAAAAGAAACTTTTTGGTAAGTTGATTTTGTAATCTGCAATCTTCCTGAGTCCATTTATCAGTTCTACCAGGTTTTTGGTGGAGTATGTTGATTTTTCCACCGGGGGTGATCAAACAGCATGGTGAATGTTTAAATTTTTTTTTTTTTTTTTGTGGGTACCGGGGGGTTGACCTCAGGACCTCGTGCGCCAACAGGCACCCGTGCCGCTGAGCGATATCACTGGCCCCTTTTTTGTATGTGGGATCCGGGAGTCAAACTCGGGCCCTCGCGCTTGCAAGGCAGGTGCTTACGCCGCTGAGCCATCTCACCGGCCCCTGAATGTTTAAATTTAAAGATACTTATTGCAGTAAAAAGACGCATTGTGAAGAATGATGGGATAAGCATGTTTGAAGCAAAGGGGAGTATTTTGAGTATTTTAAGGGGCATTAATAGCAATCTGTGTTTATTATAATACATCTTTTAAATTTAAACATTCACCATATTTATTGATCATCCCTTGATCAAATATTTATGGCAGTTTGTGTCAAATAAGAAAATTACAGTGTGTTCTCATCCACCTTACTCACTGGATATAGTACCATATGACTTCTGGCTCTTCTCTAAGGTCAAAATGACCATGAAAGGTAAGCATTTCAAATCAATTCAGGACATCAAGGCAGCCACTATAGACAATTTAAGATGCTTATGCAGGAGGACTTCCAGAGATGCTTAAGAAAATGGAAAGAATGATGGGATAATTGTGTTCCAAGTGAGGGTTCTGGTTGCCCTGGACATTTTGAGGGTGGTTAATAGAAATGTGTCTTTCACTATAATAAAATTTTAAAAATTTAAATATTCACTGTATTGTTGAATCACACCATAATCATGCCATCTGAAGACATAATATAACGCTTCCTTTTCTATGTGGATGCCCTTTATTTCTTTCTTTTGTCTTATTGCTCTGGCAAAGACTTCCAATACTATATTGAATAACAATGGTAAAAATGGTCATCCCTCCTTGTTCCTGACTTTTTTTTTTTAATGTAGGTACCGGGAGTCGACCTCAGGACCTCGCACTTGCCAGCAAGCGCTTGTGCCACTGAGCAATATCACCGGCCCTTTTTTTCCTTTATGTGCATTTTGGGAATCGAACTCAGGACCTCGCACTTGCCAGGCAGGCGCTTATGCCGCTGAGCTATCTCACCGGCCCTCTTGACTTTTTTTTGAGAGAGAGGGTCTTGCTATGTAGTTCAGGCTGGCCTAGAACTCGTGGCAATCCTCCTTTCTCAGCCTCCCAAGTGCTGGGATTACAGTCCTGCACCACCATGCCCAGCTTATTGTTCCTGATCTTAGAAGAAATGATTTCAGCGTTTTGTGATGTAGGCTGTGAATTTGTCATCTATATCCCTTATTGTGTTGAGATACATTATTTCTATAAATTTTTTGAGGTTTTTTTTTTTAGTCATGAAGTAGCACTGAATTTTTTCAAATGCCTTATTTAGTAATCATTGCATTTCTAGTCTATAGTTTTTACACATGTTGTATAATAATTTTATGTGCTGTACGGTTTGATTTGCTTGTATTTTATTGAGGTACTTTGCATCTATATTAATCAGGGATATTGGTCTGTAGTTTTTTGTTTTGTCTTTGTCTGATTTTGATATTAGAGTAATTCTGGATTCATGGAATGAGTATAGAAGGATTCACTCCTTTTCAATATTTTGGAATAATCCAAGTAGAATTGGCATTAAGCTTTCTCAGAAGTTTGGTAAAATTCAGCAATGAAATAATCTGTTCCTGGGGTAGGAGACTATTACTTATTCAGTCTTGGTACTTGTTATTGGTCTGGTCAGGTGTCTGCATCAATTTTGGTAGGTTCAATGTGTGAACCTATTTTTTAATATATCAGAAGTTCCCATTGTTAAGTTGGGTAAAGCTTGTGGTCTTCGGATGCCCCTCTCTTGCTCCTCCTGGTATTTGGGGAAAAGGGAGTGAGCCTGAATCTCAGGTGGGAATAGTGGCAGGTAGTGTGGAATAGAGGGAAAGGAGTAGCAGGAAGGAGGTTCTGGCTTCCCTGGAAGGTGTGTTTACGAAGGTGCAGGTCCAGTGATTCAAGCAGTTGAAGGAATAGAAATAGCTTGGTGAGTAAAACACCCCAAAAACTGTACAACATCTTCTTACTATTTATGTTTTTCTGGAGAAGCATCCAACTAGTGGCTTAGTTTGCTGAAATATACAAGACATTGATCATTTTGACCATTTGTAAGTGTACTATTTGTTATGGTTGATATGTTGTGTCAACTTGAGAAGTTTTGAAGTTTAATTAATCGACTCAGCAGGAGACCAAGGTCCTCACTTGGTAAACATCCTGAGCCTGTGCAAGAGGAGGGCATGGAGATGGTGTGAGTGCTACACCAGCCCTGAAGGGGGTGGTGATAGCCTGCATACAATGTAAGGGAGGAGGAGAGGCTTGCTCTTCCCATTTGCTCTTATTGCTCTGCTGTCTTCTGCCGCACTGAACTGTTGCCCCTGTGCCATGTGCCACCCTGCCTTGGAGCCAGCTGATTACTGACTGAAACCTCCACAAACAGTGAGCTAAATAAACCTTTCCTTCCTTAATTTTGGGTGTTCGGTATTTTGTCTCAGCAAGGAGAGAAAAGTAACCAAGACACTACTCCTGCTTTGAAGACATTCACAGTGTTGTGCAACCATCACTACTGTCCATACCCAAAACTATGTCATCATCCCTAGCAAAAACTTGGTACCTATTAAACAGTGACACCCCCCTTCCCCACCTCCTCTAGCCCTTGTATGTGAAATTTACTTTCTGTCCCTGTGGATTTCTCTGTCCTGGATACCTCATATAAATCGAATAACACAATATTTGACCTTCTTTGTCTGGCTTGTTTCACTAAGCATAATGTTCCCAGAGTCCATTCATTTGGTCAATAAGTACTTTTTGAACATCTACTAGGTGTCAGCATTGTTTTACGTACTAAAGTATAGTAGTGAACGAATCAGAAAAAACTTTCCTGGCACAGGTTAAGAGTCTAGAGGAAGCAATGGCAAATAACGCTAATAAGTAAGGCACATGGTGCCACATAGTGACAAGAGTCATGTGGGAAGACAGGAAGGAGGCATGCAGTGTTGCCTGAGAAGGCCGGATTTTTAAAAATATGATGTTCAGAAGCTTTAAAGCAAAGACTTGGAGATTGTGGCGAAATAAGATGGAGATATCCGGAAAAAGGATGTTTAGGGGCAGAAGAAAGAGTGGGGGCAGAGGAAGCATTTCTGCCAGCCCGTGGGGCCCAGGGATGTAGCCAGAGATGAATCAGAGAGATAGCAGAGAGGCAGACGTTACAGCCTTGTGGATCATTGTAAGGACCCCAGCTTTTCCTCTGGGTGACATGGAGGGCCCTGGAAGATGCTGAGTGGATCACTCTCTCAATGGGTGGAGAAGAGATTGTGGGTGCCAAGGAAAGAGGCTGGAGTCTAGTCGGAAGGCTACAGCAGTAAATCCAGGCAAGAGGGATGGTGATGGGACCAGCAGTAGGTGGTCGGACCTGGGTGTGTTCAGAGGCTGAAGTATGGGGCATCCCATAACCCCTCCACCTTTCTAGCCAATCAGTCTCCAAGGACCCAGTGGATCAAACCAGGGGGCTATGGGAGGACCAGCACCAACACTGTCCATGCTTACTCCAGAAAGAAAGGCTACCATCACAGACTGGCGAGGCTGTGGGGGAAAAGGGGCCCTTCTGTATTGATGGTGGGAAAATAAACTGCTATGGCAATCCGTGTGGAGATTCCGCAAAAAACTAAAAGTAGAGATTCCATTTGACTCAGCTGTATCTCTTCTGGGTATCTCCCCCAAAGAGATAAAAATCATCATATTATAGTTATATATGCATAACCATATTTATAGCAGCACAATTTATAATAGCTAAATCTCAGAAACAGCCTATATACCCATCAGCAGATGAATGGATAAAGAAAATGTGGTATTTAGGTACAATGGAGCACTACTCTGCCATAAAGCAGGAAGAATTTGAGTTGTTTGTAGGAAAATGGAAGCACCTTGAGAATTTAATGATATTTGAAATAAATCAGGCATAGAAGATTAAATATCACATTTATAACTAAAGTGTAAATAATTTAAAGAGCAAAATAAAAGGTAGATGATAGGAAACAGGGAGACAGACTTTGTGAAGATGGGAAGGGGATCTGGGGTTGGGGAAAGATGGGAGGGAGAAGAGGGGAAGGCGAAGTGAAAAGGATCAAGATTCGGTATGTGTATGTACCAGTTCCCCACAATGGATCTATTTAATGTGTATCACAAACATATACTAATTTTTAAAAGGGAGGAGAATCCTCCACAATGACAGAAATGCCCTCTACTCTCTAATGTGGCAGCCACTGGTTCCATTTGACTACTGAACACTAGACATGTGGCTGGTGGGATTGAAGAATGCAAATTTTAAATTTTATTTAACTTTAATTAATTTACATTTCACAAAACCATAATGGGCTGCACAGCTCTGAAGAACCAGTGTGATAAACTGCATCCAGGCAGCTCTTCCCCGCCTTGGGATTCACTGAGAGACCATCGCCGGCTTTCTGCGTGTGCACTCAGAGCTCAGCTCTGCTGTCGGCAGGCTGAGTGCCTTTGAGAAATAGCTGTGATGTGAATAAAGTGCTAATTTTATCTCTGAGATGGCCCATTAATAAATAACAAAGTGTTTCTAACTATGCAAAACACACAATTAGTCAATTCCACAAAGTCTCTGTGATGGGAACATTAAAGCGTGTCCTAGAGAGAAGAGTGGGGGAATCAACATAAATTTAGTGTCTCTTTAAGCCCTACGAGCAATGAATACTGAATCACTGACTTCTGAGAGTTGCAACACAAAAGCAAGTTGTTTATTGGAGCCCCTGAACATGAGCAGCCTGGTCTAACCTAAGCCTCTACGCGGAAGCCCATTATAAAGGCCGAGCGTAGAGGCTGGTGGCAGCTGTTTCTCGCCGCTCCGTGGACCTGGAATCACTCCAGTCATCATTTTATTTAAACCCAGGCCATAAGAAGTAAGTTGCTGGCTCCAGTGAAATATGTGGCCCTGAAACATAAACTAGAGCCTGCACTGAGTACATGTCCCATGGTTTCTTGGAGGGACAGGCCCTGGCTCACTCACAGGACCAAGCCAGGAGAAGCTCAAAGTACTTTCTAGGTTGCAGGTAGGGCCCCTTCAAAGATATTTAAAAGATCTCTTTCAGCAGATAAGGTGCTCTCTAGGCCAGTGGAGTGGCAGTCTTTCCCCCCTTCTTCCCCTCCCCCTCATCCTCTTCTCCTCCCCCTCCTACTTCTTCTTCTTCCTCCTCTTGTTCATCCTCTTCTTCATCTGCTTCCTCTTCTTCTCCTTTTCCTTCTCCTTCTCCGTTTTTTTTTTTTTTTGTGGGTACCGGGGGTCGACCTCAGGACCTCGTGTGCCAGAAGGCGCCCGTCCCGCTAAGCGAGATCACCAGCCCTTTTTCCGTATGTGGGTACCGGGAGTCGAACTCAGCACCTTGCGCTTGCCAGACAGGCGCTTATGCCACTGAGCCATCTCACCGGCCCTCCTTCTCCCTTTTTTTGTAAATTTTATTTTTGAATGATATTCCCTGAACAGCTTTTGTTGCTATTAAACCTGATGGGAGGGTTAGAGATTGTATACTAATTTATTGACATTGAATAATTTATTCAAAATCCATAAGCGTATAAACTTGACTAAATTTTTTATTTTTTTTTTTGTGGTACTGGGTATTGAATCCAGGGCCTCAGCACTGAGCTACATCTCCAGCTCCTTTTATTTTTTAATGTGAAACAGGGTCTCACTAACTTACCAATTTGCCCAGCCTGGGTTTTAATTTGTGATCCTCCTGCCTCAGCCTCCCAGAATGCTGGGACCACAGGTGTGTGCCAACTGTGCTCAGCTCCAGACTCACATTTTGTAGTCATTTCTTGAAAATCATGTAAATTGGATTTCTATATGCTGAAATTTAGCTTACAAGTGAATTCAGTACATCATTGAAGATAAAAAAGTAAATCTCTTAGAAACATTATGTACGTAGTGTTAGATGGTAACATAAACCAACAGAAGCTAGGAAATTAATATGTATGGTCAACACATTGCTCTTTCCTTGCTCTGTTGTGCCCAAAGTTTTGTTGGTTTGTTGGTTAGTTGATTTTGCAGTACTGAGGATTGAACAAAGAGTCTTCACACTGAGTTATACCTCCAGCCCTTTTTAAATTTTTATTTAATTTTTTAAAATTTATTTATTTTAATTTTATTTTATTTATTAAATTTTTATTTAATTAGAAATAGAGTCTCACTAAATTGCTAGGTTGCCCTCGTTGGACTCAAACTTGTAATCCTTCTGCCTCAGCCTTCCACATTGCCGGGATTACAGAAGAGTACCACCGTGCCTGGCTGGTATAAGTGTATTTAATGTCAAGTACAGTGGACTCAGTGAAGAGCTGTCAAACTTAATTCTAAACTACTCTGTAGCTCTATGAGTGGCTGTCTCTCTATAATCCTCATTAGCATTTCCACTGCATTCCTTCTCCCAGCAAAGGACACCTGACCAACCCCTGTTGCCCAAGCCAGAAAGCTGGGTGTGATGTTTTCCTCTTCTCCCTCTTGATTCCAATGCTGTTGTTCCACTGGTCTAGACGAGCCTGCTTCCTCGTCTCCCCACCTCCTGCCCTGGCTTCTTCTCCAACCTCTCCTTCACACAGCATCTGCCATGTATGTGTGTCTAAAAAGGTGTCTGGCCGTGGTAGGTCTCGGTAATATTTCAGGAGTGAATGAATGAGATCTGAGGGGTAAATAGAGTCATGTGACACAGTGAGTGAAATGAAAGGAGTTCAATTTTGACTCTCAGAGTCACTGAGAACCATCAGAAGGTTTCAGGTAGGAAAGTGTCTGGATGTGTTTACTGTTGAAGCCCTTTAGCCCTCTGGCACGCACATGTGGTCAAACAACTTAGGTTTATTAACTCAGCACAGTATATGTCTTATGAGGAACTATGGGTGTTATGGTTGGGACCTAAACTATCCCCCAAAAGTCTCACTTTTGTGGAAGGTGATCGGATCATGGGAGCACCATGCTCGCCAGTGGATTGGTGTATTGATGAGTGCAGTATCTGTATGTGCCGTTAAGAGGTAGAACCTGGTGGAACGTGGATCACTGGGGATGTGACCTGGAAGGGTGTATTCTTGTCCTCAATTCTTCCCTTCTCTCTCTGCTTCTTGGCTCATGGAATGGGCAGCTTTCTCCTACCATGCATTTCTGCCTTAAGAGTGAGCTGAACCCACTGGAACTGTAAGCCAAATAAACCTCTTCTCCCTTAAGTTGTAGGTGTTGGGTATTTTTGTCCCAGTGATGGGAAAGTCACTAATACAGTGGGATACCTCAACAAGAGGGTGTTAGAAATTATAGGCTTTGGGTTTATACTAGGTGATTCTGGAGAAAGTTCAAAGAAGTGGGTTTTGGCTCAGGAGTAGGTGCTGTCAGAAGCAGGGGTGATTCTGTGGTTGGACTTTATTTTTTGGCAATACTGGGTCTTGCACCCAGGGCCTTGGACATGCTAGGCAAGCACTGTAACACTGAGCTACACCCTCAGTCCTGGATTTTTTAATAAATCTTACCTTGACAGTGGGGGAATAAAGTGAGGCTAAAGCCGTGATTGGTAAAGAAGTAATAACTCCTATTAGCCAGGGTAGAAGGCTGTTTTCTCATTTTTGTGGTTTGGACAATATTTATGCTTTTATCTCTGTTCAGAGGTGATTACAAGGCAGTCCTGGTTTTGTCTGTATCTATTATGGTCACAGAGTAGCCTTGCCTGACGCTGTTCTGGGATGTGTTCTTGCTGGACACAAGGACACCAGAGGCTTAGCTGTGAGTGTCAGGCCAGCCCTCAGCTTCCAGGGGCTAATTTTTCTTCTCTCAGTGTTAATAAGATAAAGATCCATAATCCCAGCACCCAGAGAGACTGAAGCAGGAGAATCATAAATTCAAACCCAGCTTGGGCAACTTGGCAGCTTAGTGAGACTCTGTCTTCAGATAAAAAATAAAAACAGCTGGGGATGTAGTTCAGCGCAAAGGCCCTGTTACTTTTTTTTTTTTTTTTAAGATAAAGAATAGATATAGTCAGTTAGGGATGATGGTGTTGCAGGAGCCCAGTGAAAGACAATGGTGGCTTGGATGAGGATAACAGGAAGTGACGAGAAGCAAGGGAGTTCAGGACACATGTGTGATTATTCTGCACTGAGGCCACGCTGAGCTCTTCAGCTCCTTGGGGGGAAAACCCTGCCCCTCCTGGCTCTCCCTGGGGCAAACTTTCACAGTCCCTTCTCTACCTCCACCACCAACCAAGCTCTGTCCATTGATGTGATATTTGCCTCTTTCCCAAAGGTTACTTCTTCCAGGAAACCTTCCGCCCCCCCCCCCGCCCTATGTCTGGGTTAGCTGACCCTCCCCCACACTTCCACAATATCTCATTGCTTCTGTGTCAGTCAGCTTTCCAGCACTATAACAAATACCCAAGATAACTAACCAATAAAGAAAAAAGGCTTATTTGGGCTCACAATTTTAGAAGTTTCAGACTGTGATGAGCTGGCTCTGTTGCTTTGGGCCTATGGTGGTGTGTCATGGCGGGAGGATGTGGCAGAGAAAAATGGCTCACCTCATGGGCAGGAAGCAAAGAAAAATAAGAGAGAGGAAGGGGAAAGGGATGGATCCCCTATCACTTTCAAAGGCATGCTCTCCATGACCTGGGGACCTCCTGTTAGGCCCCATCTCTTAAGTTTTCCACGTACTTCCCAATAGTACCATGTTGAGAACCAAGCCTTTAACATATGGCCTAGGGGGTATCACTCAAGATGTAAGCCATAGCAGTTTTCTTATTTTTACTTACCTGTACCACTGCTGGACTGCACTGCCTCCAGGAAGGAGTAATGTCCTGTTCACCATGGTACCAGCTCCCTTCATATAATGGATCCTTAATGGATACACGCTAAGCGAGTCAATGCTTTACTGCTCTCTACAGCTTTCTCTAGACTGGTTTCCAGCAACTGCCACCCACTCCCTGCTATGAAGCCCTGCCATCATTCCAAAATGAAGCTCCCTTTTCTTTTGAGCACACCCACCAAATAATATATTCCTGGCACCACTGTGTATATTCAGATTTCTTGAAAATTAAATCTATAAACCACCGAAATAGCAGAAGCAGCTCTGGGACACTATTATGAAGTGGCTGTAAGTGCCTTGGCTGTGAATGATTTCTATTTGATTTGTGAGTAGAGTCGGGAGATTATTTGCAAGATTTCTACCCCTTACTATTCATAGGCCAAAAGTAGCCTTTTGTTTAGTTGTTCATTTATTCAGCAACTGATTTGCAAGAGTCAATGCCAGACATTGTTCTAGAATGTTCTGGAGCTATAGGAGTGAAAACAGAGACAAAATTTCTGACCCAGTGGGTCTTACTTTATAATGAATGGAAGAGGCCATAAAGAGATACAGGAATAAAATCTACAGAATGTTAAATAGCAATACATGCTAATGAGAAAAATGGAAGTGGGGGCATATAAAATGTTAGGAGAGGTTATGGTTTATGTCTCGATGTCCCCCGAGAGCCTCCTGCACTCAGAGGCAGGGCTTTTGGAAGGTGATTGGACTTTGGGGGGACCATAGCTAACTTGTTAGGAGGCGGGGTCTGGCTGGAAGATGTGATCACTGGGGGCGTGGCCTGGAAGGGTGCATCTCTCCTACTCCTCCTTTTGCTCTCTGCTTCCTGGCCACCATGATATGAGCAGCCTTCCTCCACCCAGGCCCTCCCGCCATGCTGTGTCTGTGTTTAAACCTGCTGAACATGGTCTGAAACTTATGAACCATGAGCCAAAACGAACCTCTTCTCCTCCAAGGTTGTGAGAGTTGGGTATTTTGTCCCAGGGGCAAAAAACAAGTAACCAGGGTAGGGGATTTTTTTTTTTTTTTTTTTGTGGGTACCGGGGGGTCGACCTCAGGACCTCGCGTGCCAACAGGCACCCGTGCCGCTGAGCGATATCACCGGCCCCTTTTTTGTATGTGGGATCCGGGAGTCGAACTTGGGCCCTCGCGCTTGCAAGGCAGGCGCTTACGCCGCTGAGCCAAGGGTAGGGGATTTTTAACTAGTCTTCCAGGAAAGTCTCCCATGAGAAGGTATTTAGAGGAAAGGCCCAGAGGAAGTAAAGATGGCAGCTCAGCGGATGTCAGTGGGGATCACTGTTTGTTGAGGGCCCAGCACAGTCAGTGCTAAGGCCCTGGGGCAGGATGGCACTCACTAGGCTTAATGCAGAACAAGGAGGCCAGCCTGGCTAGGGCAAGGGCAAGAGGAGGAAGGAAGGAAGAAGGGCTTGGAAAGGCCATTGAGGTTCAATCAACAGCTGTGGCTATCTCTCTGACAGAAAGAGCCTCGGGGGAGTCTGGATGACAGCTGACTATTTAATGATGTAATATCATACATCAAAACATGGCCTTATTTTTCTAGGACTAAAAATAGGTAAAAATGTGTATCTCTATTTGGTTATTTTCCTATATTATCCTATCCTCTGCAATAGAATTTCTTAAATTTTTGATAATAAATGTAATATGACATAAAAACATAGAAATAACTAACATGTTAAGTGGGAAAATTAAAACCAAACACTCTCCTACTACCCAATGATAAGTATTTTTATTTTTGGCATATTTCCATCTTTTTTCTTTATAGGTATTGTTTCAAGTTTTTCCAAAGAATATACATGTACACTCACACCTGTGTGTACATATGCAAATGTGTGTTATCTGAGCCTTTTCTCTCTTTTCAGTCATGAACATGTTTGCGATGGCATTAGAAATTCTTTTAAGCCACCTTTTCAGTGGCTCCAAAGCATTTCACCACATGAATGAACCATAGTTTCCTTATCGCTCACTCCCTTTCTCTCCTATGCAGCAGCAGCTCTGCTAGCAGAACAGATAAGGTCTTAAGGATTGTTCTGACTCAGAGGCCGCACGCACGTGACAGCCCCCATCACCTGCGAGGGCAGGTAGAACAGGAACAGGCTGCGGTGGTCTGTGGTGGTTTCCTCTGTGGAACAGCCTGAGGTTGGACGGCCACGGGTTGAGGATATTCTGTGGTTGGATACTCCCAGAGGCAATTGCTGTTGCTTTGAAGATAGAAATCTGGCATCATTTCCATGGAAATTGCAGTTCTGGAGCTTTAGACTTCTTCTCTCACTTCCCTCACTCCCTGCTCCCTTGCGCCGAGTCAGATATAATCAATCCGGAGAAAGACAGAGGAGCCAGGACTCCTGCCCAGCTCAGGGTCCCCAGTGCAATGCCACAGGCCCACCCAAGCCTGTCCCCAAGGTCTGCTGGTGCCCACCACCAACTCTGATATCTCGCACCCGAGGACTCAGCCAGTCTTGGCTCTCCCCGGGCCTCTCCGCACTGCCCAGCTCTTTCCCAGGCACACAACTCGGAAAGTGGGAGTCTCAAGGCACTGACTAAAGAGCCATGATGTTGTTTATTATAGTAATGAATACTGAGCTCCCTAAAAGATCTCAGATTCCAGCTTTCCTAACACAGGTCCCCAGTGAGGCATCTGGCTGTCTTCTAGCCCAGGCGGGCCAGGTCAGAGAACTCGAGGGCTCAAGGTCTGTGTCTTCTGGTCCAAGAGGCAGGATAAACCCCAGCCTCTACTCACTCCACCCCATGGTGAGACTGATTCTCACTGGTGCCATTTCAGGGTGGCCTGGGTGCTGCTGGCGTGCCTTAAGGTGGTGGTTCCAACCCTGTCTGCACGCAGCTTGCTAGAAATGCAGAATCTTGGGTTCCACTAACATATCTGTTAATAAGTCAGCTAATGAACCGGAGCCTGCATTTTAACAAGCTGCCAGAGAGGTTCCTGTGTGCAATAAGATTTGAGAAGCATTACTCTTAAGTCAGTGGTTCAGACCTGAGCCTTCTTAAGATGAAGTGACATTGTGATATAATACTGCAGGAGTGGGCCATCAGGTATGTGGCCCATCACCAAGGCAAGGGGTGAGGGCCATCCCCTATGGGTGGGACCACTAACCCAGCCAGGCCCCACCCTGCAGCTGTAGGTGTGTTGAGCCCACTCAATCAACCTAGTGACTACACGCGTTGAACAGGAGGAATAAGGATGTTCAGAAAGCAAACCCATGTCTAGATGGTCACCCTGGGCTGCACTCTGCTGAGTTTGCCCCATGTACAGTCTGCAGGCTGCCAGCTCTGCTCTGTATTGCCAGGATGTGTGTATGTGTGTGTGCATGTGAGATGTGGTCCCACCCATAGGGGACGCCCCTTATCCCCTGCCTTGGTGATGGGCTACTGCCCAGACATTCCTCAGGCTTCAGGAGTAGGCAGCAGGGCTCCATCTGCCAGAATGAACAAAGAAAGCATGTAACCCCTGTCTGCTCCTCACAGCTGCCTGATGGGAAAGGCCAGGCCTGACTATCATGCACCCCAGGGCCCTCATGTGATTGAACTGGATTAGTCCCCTTTCTTGTACAAGCCAGTCAGAATCAGGTTTTCTGATGTAACTCACATAATAATAAAAATACAAGGGGTGATCAAATTAAATGGTAAGTGTTTAAATTTAAAAATTATTACAGTAAAAGACACATTGCCATTAGTCCCCTTTAATGTAGTCCTTCTTACTTCAAATACACTTATCTCATCGTTCTTGCCACTTTCTGAAGCAGTTCTGAAAGCCCTCTTTCGTGTCTTTACCAGGTGTGATAAAAAATACAGCAAATGCTGCTGCTGAGTGCCGTCCAGTGGAAAGTCAGGCTTGTAAAAATACCTTGGTGCGTCCTCATCCACCTTATTCACTGTATCTGGCACTGTACAAGTTCTAGCTGTTCCCCAAAGTCAAAATGATATGAAAGATAAATGGTTTGAATCAATTCAGAACACTGAGGCAGCAATGGCAGTGTAACTAAAGACACTCATGAAAGACGACTTCCAGAACTGCTTCAGACAGTGGTGAGAACGATGGGATGACTGTGTTTGAAGTAAGGGGCTGTATTTCCAGAGGCACTAGTGGCAATGTGTCTTTTACTACAATACATTTAAAAAAAATTTAAACATCCACTGTATTTGTTGATCACACCTTGTAATTTAGGTTAACACTGGGGTCCAAAAGAAAAATACTGTGTGTTTAAAGGGAGACACGTGCTACTCAAGGATGAGAAACCTCCATAGCTCACTGTCTTCAGATCCACCATGAAAGAGGACCCCAGGTGCTGCACGGAGTGTGGTGTGTGGGACCGGTGGGCTTTGGAGACCACGCTGAGGCAGCTGTTCAGAGATGCACCTTGCTTGAACCTGGAGAAGGAGCAGATGCGTGCTCAGCAAACTGCGGATCTTGCAGAGCGCTGCAGGGAGGCTGAGCAAAATGGATGCAGAGTCAGGGCTCTGCTTTCTGCAATATGGGTAGGAATTGGGACCAAAATGAGTGGAAAAAGGGTCCATGCCAGTAGGTGGCCATTCTCTCTGTAGGTGAAAAAATCAATTGCTTTAAACTTTGATAGCTTAAAGAAATCATGTCCCTTCATTGGGGGGCAATGCTGAGATGTGAAATGTATTGGTTCGACTGTCTGCCCTGAAATTTTAAAACTAAAGCCTGTTGGGCAACTCCCTCTTTCCAAAGGAGGCACCAGGCTCTGTAACTTCTGGTGGAAACTGTGAGGCTCAGCGGAGGTGAGGAGAGGTGAGAGGGTATAAGCATTTCTGAAGTTTCTTCCCTCTGCAAAGGATGCTGAACTCCTCTGAAGTGTCCTTTGGATTTCTGCAGACTGATCTTCAAACAGGAGAACCGATCAACCTCAGTCCTTTATCTCCTTGGGAGCTAATTTGTGGCCAGAGGTCAACACGGGGCAGGGAAATTGAGAGAACAACTCTGCTCCCTCTGGTCCCTGAGACTTGTCTGCGGGCAGGAACAGAAGGACGCATATTAGAATTCACTGTGACACGCTGGCCAGGCTGGACGACTGCAGAGATCTGCCCTCTCTGTGTCCTTCTACAGCAGTTGGCGGTGAGCCACTGGGCCTTCATGCTGGTCCTTTCAGAGGAATGGGCGCAGCACTTCCCACTCTCCCCTCCCCTGGTGCTGTGGGTGTTCTCTGGTGGAGACCTCAGTCCTTTATCTCCTTGGGAGTCAACTTGTGGCCAGAGGTGGGGCAGGAGAGGAGTGGTGCTGCTGTTTCCGTGGGGTAGCAGCAGGCAGTGCAGCAGCAGTGTTCGTGGAAGATCTATAGCCTTAGCCCCTGGAGATTTGGGGGCTCCTGGGCTGCAGGGTAGCAGCTTTGCTTCGGAGCTTCTCAGAGCACTCTACTGGGAAGGGCTGCCTTCCTTTGGAGCTGTCTCTGAAACTCCCTTCATCCCCAACATTTGAGTTCATGGACTAAGAATCACCTTTGGGGGGCAGTGTGGATGTCTTAGTAACTTTCTTGTTGCTGGGACAAAATTCCCCATGCCTGAAACTTAAAGGAGGAGAGATTTATTTTGGCTCACGTGTTCAGTCCATGGTTTGCTGGCTCCAAGGCAGGGTGACATGGCAGAGGGGGCAAGGTGGAGGTAAAGGGGCATGGTGGAGGTAAAGCTGCTCATGTCATGGTGGCCAGGAAGCAGAGAGGGACAACGGGAGATGCTGGGGAGGGTGATACATCCTTCCAGATCACGCCCCCAGTAAGCAGCCTCTTCTGGCCAGGCCCCACCTCCTAACGTCACACTTAGCGGTAGTGGCCCCCATGATTCCATTGCCTTTCAAAAGCCCTGTCTGTGAGCACATGAAGCTCTGGGGGGCATCTACATATCAACTGTAAGAGTGAGTCTGAGCACAGATGCTTCTAGCGAAGGTGGTATCTGCTAAAGTTAGTTTTTATTCTTTCCTTCAGGAGGTGATTGGGACCAACAGTGGACAGGGATTGTGACTTGAGCACAGCTTACAGACGTTCAAGCAAGGTACTTTTCAGTCTGTTCTTCGGCTCTATGTCTGAAGTTTTGATACTCATTGTCCTGGTGTTTTGCTTGGATTGTCTTTGAGCACTAGAATCTCATTTCTGAGGCTCAAGAGAAATCTATTGGTGGCATGAGGGCTCTTGAGAAGATATCGGGTATCAGAGGCTGTCTCAGTTCAGTTCACACCGCTGACGAGGACTTGTAATATCATCCTGACTGAGTACTCGCATTGGACATGAGGTCTGGCACTCAGTCATGAAGTTGGGATGCTTGGCACTTCGTTGTCACTATTGGCACCGGGGGCAAGAGCCTTTGTGCCACTCTGCCACCAAATCAGAAGATTCACCTTTTCTTTCTGCTGTGTGGTTACTTTAGCAAAACTGCAAGGCCACCACCATATTTCTGAACTACCAATCTTTGCATTTTCTACCCTCCTAATGGCTCTTCTTTGCTTTTTCACCCACACCAGACCTTTCTGAGACAGGGTTTAAAACCAAAGAAAGAAGGGTTTCCATGACTTTAGTGTCCCAAAACTGAGACCACGAGGGGGAATGGAGAGACCTGCTTGGTAGACAAAATATGTGAGAGGAATAGGAGAAAGACAGAATAGTCTAAAATGTATGTGGTTATAAATGAGATAAATCAGACACACAGGTTTAAATATCATATTGTTTCTCTTGTGTGAAAAACCCAAAGGGTAAATAAAGAGCAAAATGGAGGATAGATATTGGGAAGTAGGAAAAACTTGTTCAAATGGCAAGGAGAACAGGGAGGGGGAAGCAGGGAGGGAAGGAAGGGAAACAGGAGTAAAAAAGAAAAAGAATGGAAGGAAAAAAATAGAAACAAAGTTTTTGTAAATGGGGAGGGGAAGAAAGGTTGACGGGAGGGGACCAGAAGGAGGAAAAAGAAGAATTAAGATTATGTACAGGTACAAATTCCCTATGATAAATGTGATCAATATGTACGGCAAACATTTACTAAAAAAAAATAAAGACAAAAAACGGTATGTGGTAGGGCTGGGGGCAGGAAGGAGAGATGAAGGGAAGTCTACACTGTCTGCGAGGCCCTACTCCGGTGTCCTTTCTCCCCCTGGCAAGGCGGCAAGGCTGGGAAGGGGACAGATGTATAGAGTCCATGGAGATGTCCCCGCCGCACTGGGCCAGGGAGGATGCACGTGATTCCCCTCAGCATGGTGAGAAAGGAGTACGGTAAGTCGCAGAGTTCAAGGGAGCCAGGCAGCAGCGAGAGGATGTCTTCATGGGAACCTGGAAGGACAAACAAGCCAGGAATGTCTGCAGGCAGAAATGACTTCTCTTCCCTGCTCCTTGCCCTGCCATCCACCCACCAGGCACCTTGCTCAGGAGCCCCGTGGCATGTGGAGCCTGTGCTGGCCAAAGCGGGGATACCCTCAGGTGGTGTGAAATCTGCGTGACCTCAGCCAGGACATTCTGTGTGCTTGCCTGAACTACATAAAGTCTCTCTGCATGGTGAGATGCTGGAGGGGTCTACTTCCTAGCCCCGGGTTGGGTGTGTGGCTTAGCGTATATTGTGCATGTAGAATTTCAATGCACATGGAAGCCTGCTGCTGAGCAGTGCTTAAACTGTGCGGCTGGATGTGGAGGTCCTATGTGGACTGAGGTTTATGTGCTCTACCCCTGTGTGACTGGAGATATCTACAGCTATGTAGAAATGAGCTTTTCTTATTCCTATAAGTGAGTGATTCAGTGATGTCAAAGCAAAACCCTAGGCTAGAAATCAGCAAATTCACACCTAAAATGTCTTTTATTCTTGGTGTGGTTAGAAGCAATCACTGAACCTGGGAACCCCAGGTTCCTCATCTGTTAAATGGGAGAAAGGCCTCCTGCCTCTCCTTGCGTGGCTATAGGTTAGGTCAAATGTAGGGCCATCCATGAGCCTGCTTTGGAATGGGGAACTAAGGTATAGCCACTGAAATTCAAGGTGCTGCAGAAGGAGGTGAGCTTATAGTGTGATTCCTTTTTTTTTTTTTTTTTTTTTTTTGTGGGTACCGGGGGGACGACCTCAGGACCTCACGCGCCAACAGGCACCCGTGCCGCTGAGCAATATCACCGGCCCCTTTTTTTCGTATGTGGGTTCCGGGAGTTGAACTCGGGCCTTTGCGCTTGCAAGGCAGGCACTTAAGCCGCTGAGCCGTCTCACCGGCCCTAGTGTGATTCCTTTTGAGCCAAGGCACCTGTTTTTGTGGCACACTGTGAGATTGGAACCGGGATCCAAGGGCAGGGGGAGAGGCCTGGGCAGCGTGGTGACCTGGGGATTGAGCTGGGTGGATCCTACAGGGACAGCGTCTTTGAGAGCTGTGAGCAGGAGGAAAGTTTCTGTGTGTGTGTGTGTGTGTGTGTGTGTGTGTGTGCACGTGGTAGGGGAGGTGGAGTCTGGGGCCATTACCATTTGGATATTGCAATAAATGGGCCCAATCTGTACCAGCCGGCTGCATAAGTGCCTGCAGCTTTAGAGAACGGGGTCAGGAACCCAGCTGTGGCTTTCTGGGTCCAATCAGGAGATATGAGCTGCACAGCAGGTGGGACAGGGCAAGTCTAATCTAGAGTGATTGTGATGAAAGAGCAGCTGCAAGATACAAGGAAATTGGACATGGCTCCCTAGGGCTGAGGGACCGTATTCAAGGAAGGACAAACATGGATGGGGTTGGAACCTCGATGGAGAAGGGATGGCTTGGTCACTGGGTACCAATGAAGTTTGCTGGTTTGGCCAGGGTTTGGTCTGGAGTTGTTGGACAGGAAACTGGCCAGGAGAATGGTGTAGCAGGGGGGGCACGACTCTCGATGGTCACGTGCTGGTGGTGCAAGAGACCTTTGGACCATGCAGCTCCTGCATGGCTCTGCTGCCCTGCTGACGGGGCTGTAGGAATCACCAGGGAGGGTGGCAGAGGTTTGTGGGGTATCGCCTTGCTCTCATACAGAAACAGTGGCCGGGCCACTTCCTCCTGCAGTGCCATTTGCAGAGAAAGCTCCCTCCCTCCCTCCCTCCCTCTCTCTCTCTCTCTCTCTCTCACACACACACCCTGTTGGCTGCAAAAGCAAAAGAGGCCTCACACTTGGACCCTGCCCAAACTGGGGTCTCACAGTGCCTACCTTCCCACAAGCTCCCTGCTGGCTTGTTTTGGGAAACACTAAATAAAATAATCTTTAAAAAACTGGCAAGCTGTAGCTTTCAAGTTAGATTTATTTTATAAAATTCTGTAATTAAAAAAAAATCCCAAGGTCATGCATGTGCATGCAAAAGTACACACATAAATCAACCAGAAAGCAGCTGGGGTTAAGGGAGGGAACCAGGCTGCAGAATGTTATGGTCCAAGTTTCATTAAAATAAGTCTATGTCAGCATATTTACATAGCAAAACAACTAGAGACACAGAGAAATGTTAGAAAGGGTTTCTCTAGTAGTATTATGGATAGTTTTTTTTTTGTACTGGGAATTGAACTCAGGACCTCATGCTTGCCAGGCAGGCACTGTGCCCTGAGCTATATCCTTGGCCCTATTATGGACAGTTTTTGTTTTCCTTTTAGCTCATCTGTGTTTTCCAATTTTCCAGAATGAACCTGGATTCCTTTTGTGGAGAAAGAAAGAGGAAGGAAGGAAGGCGAGTGGGCATGGGGGGAGGGGTCAGGAAGAAAGGAGTGGAGGCTGATGGGTGGGTATGAAGCTAGTTAGGAGGAACAAGTTCTGGTGCCCTATCACACAGTAGGGTGACTATGGTTAGCCACAATGTGTTGTGCATTTCAAAATAGTCAGAAGCGAAGATTTTGAATGCTATTATTATAGACAGCTAAGTTAGGTCAAAATATTATAGGCAGTCAGACAGTGCTAGGCCCTTGAGAGTCAATGCAAAAGATGAAAAACACATTACGACTGTGGCCAGAGGAGCATCTGCTGGACGCCAGGACTCAAGATAAAGATGGAATGACCAGGCTTACACGCTTCCCCAAAGGATAAGATAAGTGGGAACACCTGGTCCAATAAAGTCTAGATAGACATCAGTCACCTTGGTGGGTGACCAAGACCCTCGGACTTATCCCTTCCTGAAAAGTTCTTAGTTCTTTCCACGTGCACTTGCTACATGACCTGCTTCCCCACTGGATCAACATTACCTAAGCAGCTATACTTGTAACCTTATTGGTTGATCATAGTTTTGTCCCACATTGTACCCACCTTGTGATATTGTACCCACCTTGTGATTTTGTACCCACCTTGTGATTTCGCTCTATAAAATTCCCTCCAGCAAGTGGGCTCATTAGCAACCTACTTTCCAGGTCCTCTCCTATCTGTCTCAGGCAGGAGCTGTCTATCTCTCAATAAATATTTCCTACTCTTAACCTCTGTAGTTCCTTAGAATTCATTCTTTGATTTTGGGGAACACGAACTTGGCGTATCTGAGGTCTAATGGTTGGGAGTTATATTATTTCCCCTATGTCATTTGGAGGTCCAATATCATTCCAATATCACTATCACCATGAAGAAACAAGAAATGTTTAAGGTGATGGCTATGTTAATTACTTGGATTGAATAATTACACAGCATATTCCTGTATCAAAATGTGACATTGTACCCCATAAATGCATACAGTGTATATGTCAATCAAAATCAAAACAAAACTAAAATGAAAGGAAGGAAAGGAAGAAAGGAAGCGAGGTAGGAAGGAAGGAGGGTAAAATAAAAAGGTAGAGAGGAAGGAAGAGAGGGAGGGAGGAAGGAAGGAGGGAAGGAAGGGACAAAAAAGGTAGAAAGAGAGGAAGGAAGGGAGGGAGGAAGGGAAGGAGAGAAGGAAGGAATAGAAGGAGAGAGAGAGGAAAGAAGGAAGGAAAGAAGAAGGGGAAAGAATAAGGGAGTGAGAATGATGGAAGGACCCTGAGCCCACCCGGCCAGGGATGACACAGGAAGCCACTGAGAAATGTCCCACAGAGCTGAGCTCCTGTGAATCTTTGCTTCCCTGCCCTTGCTTTCCTGGGCTGAGTGGAAGCTCCCCATTCTCCCTGCTGAACCCTGTCACCCGTGTCATCAGGCACAGGTTTTGGCCCTCAAGTCACTTTCCAGAGAAAACAGAGACCTCAGACATCCTCGAGGCTACAGCCCCACTGACCACCCTCCCAGGGCCCCAGCTCAGCAGCTGGGCAGAGAGAGGTCAGTGCTTGCATCATTTGGCTTGGGTAAGCAGGTTGCACTTTTACTAGACATAAACCTAGGAAAAAAGCTTCGACCAAAGAGTTCTATTTGGAGCCGGGAAACTAGGCCACGTCTAAGATCTGTTACCTACATTTCCTGCTATAGAAATTTAAGATGAAATGGCAGTTGTCACTGCACAGGCAGGCACCGGGGACTCCATCAAAGGGTGGGGATGTGGAGAGGGAGGAGCGCAGGTTTAAAGAGCTGCTCTATTTGAAATCTTTTAAAATCAAGCCAATGATACTTAATAATGGAAGAAAAATGAATATCCCAACTGCGTATTTATTTTCCTGGAAGAGCGCTGTGTGCTAACCACTGGCTCCTTTAGTGGGTAAAAAAAATCCATCCCCATTCTGAGCTTGTTAGAAAAATGACCACTCTCCTTGGCCTCTGCCAGTCGCTCACAAAGACGAATCTCTGTGTTGCATGCTGCCTGCCAGCCGCCTGCTTTTTGTTAGAGACTTCTGAGAAACTGTTTCCTTGATCTCATTGATCTGAGCTCTTTAGATCAAACCCTGCAGAGCATCTAAGGTTAATAGGCTCTCGGGACCTGAATTCCCATGAATCTTAGTTACAGGGGGTGGGGGAGAGAAGCTGTCATACAGAAGGAAAATAAAATGACAGTGATATGTGTGCTCTCTTATAATACACAGCTGCTTTGCCGTGGAGTCTGCAGGGTCAGCCCGGCATTCAGGTGGTCATAACCACACAGAAGCTCCTGGGCTTGGGATCATTGCATTCATCTTCAGTTTGTATTAGGCTTCTCTGTAACTGTTAAAATGTGGAGGCCAAGAGCTAGCAGGACCCACATCTGTGGTAGATACTTCTAGTATTCCCTAATATCTGCTTCTTTCTTAATTCTGGTTCACAGAGCATTGCAATTTCCCATGTCCGTGGTTCAAGTCATTGTAGCGTAGCAGAGGTGAGCTGACACGTGCAAGCATTTAAATGCTGATGCTGGATTCCTTGTCCCTTCCTCATCTTCCAGCCCTGTCACCTGACAGTGTCACATAAAAAGCCAGCATCATAAGAAACATGCAGGTGACTTGGAGCAGAACTCCCTACCCCCACCCTGCTTGGACAGGACCTGTTAGATCTGTTGTTGTGACTCACTGAGATTTGGGGGTGATTTGTAGGCTTATCCCGAGTTATACCATATTGACTTGTTCTTAGAATAAGTTATACTGTAGTTTTTGTCAACCAACTAAGAAATCAAACCAAGACAAAAAAAACCGTGATGAACGCCTAGGAAAGAATGTGCTATTGTTGGAGGAACAGCAGGGACACAGCACCGCACGTTTGTAGTCTCACGGCCTTCTCTATGCCTCAGATCTCTCTTTGCCTTCCTCTTGAAAGAATACTTGCATTGAATTTAGGCCAACCTGGAAAATCCAAGGTGATCGCATCTCAAAATCCTTAATTATGGGCCAGTGAGATGGCTCAGCGGCATAAGCGCCTGCCTTGCAAGCGCAAGGGCCCGAGTTCAACTCCCGGATCCCACATACGAAAAAAGGGGCCGGTGATATCGCTCAGTGGCACGGGTGCCTGTTGGTGCACGAGGTCCTGAGGTCGACCCCCCGGTACCCACAAAAAAAAAAAAAAAAAAATCCTTAATTATATCTGCAACTCTTTCTTTCCAATAGAGTTCATGTTCACAATTTCCATCCAGGGGGACATATGTTTTGGAAGCCACCATTGAACTAATGACAGCCACTGGGCCAGGCAATTTATACCCATGTCTTACCAGATCATTCTCCCAGTAAGTCTCTGGAGGAGGTAGGTGTTACTGTGCTCATTTTAAGACAGTGAAATTGAGTTGCAGGGGGAGTGAAGTAACCTGTCATCCAGTGGTGGGAACCGGGAGCTACACCCAGGTCCTATTCCTAAGCTAGTGGGATTTCATATACTGTGTATATACAAATAAGTGTCATTTTCTTTAAGCAGCCATGGTTGCTTAAAAGATTTCCAGGGCTCCTCTGTTTCTGAACTCCTTAACAAGCTTTGCTAGGAAAATCTGCCCACTTACATTATCATCACAATTTGAACGTATATGGTTTAGGCAGTTTTATTTTCATATGATGTAGCTCCCAGATTAAATTCTGCTTACAGTGAAGAGGCTGCAGCATCTGATGAATCAGAGCCTCTGGCTTTCTCAAAGGACTAATTACTCAAGATTAAATTAACCTGGTTAAACTCAGCCAAAAGCTTTAATATCTAGTAGAGAGGTCTGGGTGGAGATAAGACATTGCAAAACGCCACAGTCCAAGGGGTGGTGGCCCTGGTGTAACCCCTCTGCTATGTCCCATGACACCTGGAGGCATGCAATGTGGCCAGTTAGCAAACACACATGAGTGAATTCCATGTGTGCACGTGTGGGAAATATGTCCTTCCATTCTGCATTGGATTCAGGCTGCGTCTTTATAGAATATCAGTTCCACCTCCAACAGCCATCACCTCTGTCTCCTTTGCTGGAAACCCCCCACCTCCATTCCTGGAAATGCAGGGTCAGCTTGTAATGGTGGGGAAACAATTGCTGACCTGGAGATTCAGAACAGAATGATGCAGAGCAGCTCTGATTTAGCCGGCTGTGTTTGGAATGCCCTGTCTCTGGACTTACCGCAAGGCAATCAATGCTGTTATCTGAATCTTGCGTTACCTACTCCAGTAATATCCTGTCGGGTAATAGGAATTATCGAGATGGTAAAGTAACTCTTCTTGAATTTGTAGCATGTGCTAGAAACTTCACAGATGGCTACATTTTATTCCCATGGTAATGCTAAGAGGAAGGTATTGGGATTATTTCCATTTTAGAGACAAGAAGAACAAGGTGCAGGAAGCTTAAATAATGTACCCAAGGACAACAGTAAGTAAAATGGAGGTGGGATTTGGATTCAGAGCCTAAACTTTGCCTCTACACTAGGCTGACACTCAGTGGATGGGTCGCCTGGAAATCCCTATTCTCTTCTTTTGGTTTCCTTGTTACTTTCTGTCACCATCCTCTCTCTGCCCAATCTTAGATCCCTGCACTAGCCTGGGGACATGCTAAGGAGATCTTCATTCCTTTTCAGAGTGTACATCCTGCTGAACAAACCCCATTCCTGCTACTATTGACCCCCATCTGTGAGGAAGGGGTGAGGGAACAGAAAGCCCCACTCCACTACCTGCTTTGCCTGTCTTTGAAATGGCTGGGGTAACTGTGCTGCATATGGAACTGTAACTGTTAGGCCCTGGGGCACAGAACAGATATTTCCTCATTGGAAGGAGGACATCAAGTTTGTTATTTGACAGGAAGAACACACAGAATCACTTCCTTCTTCTGGAGCACTGTATTGAGCAGGATCCACAAGCTGTGATCAGCTAGTTATGCCTGCAGGGGTGCTTGCGCAGGATGAGGGACAGTGTGTTCCCAGCATGGTGAGTAATAAGATATTGAACTCAACAGAGACAGGGACTTTATTACTAGATGAGAGGCCATGAAGGACTCTACCTTTAAGTTCATTTTCTGTTGGGTGTCACCTTGTGTGTGTAGGGGAAGAATGTGTGAAGAGGCAAAGAAGAGGCCCTGTGTGAGGTGGTTTGCCAAGTCTGCTGCCACCCTAATTGGTGTTCAGTTGCTGGAGAAGCCTGGCCACCATGGGTTAAAGGCAAACTTTAAATTAAAGGGCTGTGGATTCATGATTAATTGATTTTAATGGGATTTAACTGTCTATTGTCTATGTCTATAAATGTTATTTCCTAATGAAGGTATTCTGTAAGTAGAGACTTTGGCGTGGAAGTGACCAATAGCTTAGCTCAGCTGTTGGGCTTCTATTTTCTCCCCAACTCCTGCCTGTACTGCTGTTCCCAGCCCCCAGTGCCTTCCTTGAAATGGTCCTTGTTTTCCTTGTCATGTTACTGGCTCCTTTCTGCACCAGGACAGTGAGACTCTGGCTATGGTCACCCCTGTGACCATGAGCAGGTAGTCTGGGTGGTGGGGCTCCGGGAATGTGATGTACATCAGCGCTCTTGATGAGGGTAGGGTGGTGGGTTGGGGGTGCTGTGAGCTTTGGGGCTTCTGCCAAGTGTCACAAAGTCATGCTTTTGATGACACAAAGCTGCTCTGCTTTGCTGCCCTCGGGGTTAAGAGTACTTGTCACAGATGCCCAAGGCTGGTCCAAGCCTCTGTGTCTTCATAAAGCTCTGACCTGTCTGTCTCTCTTTTCCTTCATTGGCTCCCTTTCTGCTCTGAGGATCTTGGCAAAGTTACGGAATGATGATGCCTTTCTCTCCAGCCTTTCTTTGCTGTATCCCATGTACCCTCTGTAGAAACTCTCCAAAAATCTTCTCTGGGGAGTTTTCCAATTCTGAGCACCTACTGTGAGTCAGGCCTGGGGTAGGGGCAATTTGTATGCGTCTTCAGACTCATCTTAATTCTCCCAGTGGGCCTCGGGCTATTTTTAAGATGAGGGTAAGCAAGGCCAGGGAGGTCTGATACTTTGGTAGTTTCCTCCACAGTGAGAACCCAAATGTGACTGGGGTCTGGGTCCCATCTGTGGAGGGTCCTCCCACTTCCCCATGACCTCTGGCTTCTTCCTCCAAAAACATCTGCCTTCTGCAGGCTAAATTTTCCTAGCCATTATCTTTTGTTCTCATTGATTTTTCTATTCCATTATTTTCCCCTGTGGCAGAATGCTGTCTCTTTAAAATACAAATCCAATCACGTCCCCCTTTTTGTACAAAATTTTTTATTTTTTTAATTAAATTTTTTTTATTTTAAAGAGAAAAAAACAATAGGAACAATAATAAAGAATTTCAAAACAAGATAATAGGAAATTAACAATGGTTAATATATTGCGTATTGTTATCTTCAAAGTAGTTGCTCAGATTACAAGATATAGGCATGCAAAATTGATCAAACAATATAAGCACAAATCGTTCTTCTCAATGAACTAAAAGAATTAGTAGTATAATTATCTTAGCTATCTTGTGTATACATATATATATATTTTTTTTTCTTTTCCCTTCCTTCCTTTCTCTTTCCCCCATCCCAGTTGTTCCTTCCTTTTGAGCAGTTTCTTCCCCTTTCACAATATCTGTTGTACCTTTTAGACCTTATTTACTCTTTCATTTTCTTACACTAGGGAGACAATACGATGTTTACACATATGAGTTTGATTTATTTCACTTATGAGTATGGTCTCTAGTTGCATCCATTTACCTATAAAAGCCTTGAGTTATCACTTTTTATTTTTTATGTGGGTACCGGGAGTCGAACTCAGGACCTTGCGCTTGCCAGGCAGGTGCTTATGCCGCTGAGCTATCTCACTGGCTCTCGAGTTATCATTTTTATAGCTGAGTAGTACTCCATTGTATAAAAATACCACATATTTTTTATCCATTCCTCGGTTGATGGGCATTTGGGTTGTTTCCAAGATTTAGCTATTACAAATTGTGCTGCTATAAATGTGGGTGCACATATATCACTGTGGTACGATGTTTTTAATTCTTCTGGGAAAATACCCAGAAGGGGAATAGTTGGGTTGAGTGGGACCTCTGATCCTAGTTTTTTGAGGAATCTCCACACTGATTTCCATTGTGGTTGTTGGTACAAAATTATCTGTGGTTCCCTATTGCTTTCTTAATGGAACTCAAGCATGGCCTCTCAGGCCTCATCTGACCCTAACCCTTTGTAGTCCCTGTCCAGCCCCCTCAGTTACACTCATCTTTATGCTTTTCTCAGAATCACTGCACAACCTAGAATTTTTTCAGCTCTCTCTTAGCATCATCTCATTGCCCTTAATATTCTCTCCTGCCTGAAAGGACCAAGCTTCTGCCCATCCTCTGACATTCGGCTGGAGAGTCACTCCTTTGGGAACCCTGGGTCACACTGCGTAAGACCAACTTACAGCAGGACACCAGGCCTCTCTCTTTTCTGGGCGCAGCATGGCAGAGGACCCTTTCTCTACTGAGGCGCCTCCCACCCAGCACTTGTACTCCTCATCTAGACCACAGCCTCGGCATCAGGAGCCATAAAATTTCTGCCCAGGTAGTCCCCGCATGTTTCCAGGGCTGTGCACTCTGAGGTCAGAGGGACAGGTGGCCAGAGGCCACTTTAGGAGGAGAGAGTGTTGTGTACGAATGGAGCTTGGTACGGACTCTGTTGGACAGTCATGTACTGCGGCCTTGTGAAGCCACAAAGGGCAGAAAGGAGCCACACATAAGCCAGCACTCACCTCTATGTTTCCTTTTCTTTTTCCTTAACAGGGGATGCTGACACTTGAGAGGAAGCTCTTGATTGCAGGCCACACTGGAGGACCTCTGGAGGTCAGACCAGAGATAAGAGCTAAGGCCAGGGCATTCGTTTTGTTCAAGAAAGACTTCAGTCTGGATCGGAAGGCCAGTCTTGGTGGGTAGGGTGGGCCAGAATGCAGTGCTAAACTAAAAGACAGTGCCTTTGAATCCCTGTCAGCACTTTGAGGAGAGACCTTGCAGCTGAGGTTCAGAGGTTGTGGCAAGCGCCAAATCATTGCCAGTGCCTTGTTGCTGAGGGCTATATCACAGGAAGTCACACCTTTAACTGCTTTTGCTCACTTCCCATGCCAGAACCGAGTACATCCCTCATCAATATACTTTCAGGGACACACTGGAACGTTCAAGAATAAGGCAAACTCCATAGAAGGAGTTGAAGATGTTTGCTTGGAAGAGAGGACTCAAGGGGCAAGGTAATTATCTTCAAATCAATGTTATATATAATTCATATAGCGAAATACTCTGTAAATAACTGTTCAAAAAGCCCACGATGCCCTGTGAATTGAAAGCAGCAATTTGCAGAGCAGCATGCTTAGTATGTTCTTACAGCTTGTTTAAAAATGTTAACAGAGATAAGAGTGCACATGCATCTGTCTGTCCACCCATCTTTCTGCTTATCTATCTGTATCGTAGATCTCTGTGTATGAATTGGCTCTAACGTTGCAGAGGTAGAATGATATATAAAACTCAATTTTTCAGTTTACAAAAACGATTTTCTTGACTATCTATATCCAAACTCAACTTAAACAATGTTCTCATTCTCTATAAGGAAAACCTGAATCTTGTCACCACAGGGCACTTATTTCATTCCTGGCTTAAACTTTGATCTTTGGGAGGAAATGTCAGGTAATTGAAGAGTTTCATCTTGGTGCTTTGTCCGAGAAGTGGCATCTGGCTCTGGGGGTGGGGTCATAGCCTGGTGGAAAGGGGTGGGCTGCATGTCTGATTGTGCTAGCTAAGTCCTGGGGCTCCTGTTGCTGAGGTGGGGAGGGAGCACTCACATTCTTGTCCGGATGGGCCTGGAAACAGTGTCTGTCCCTGTACAGTGGTCTCTGCTAGGCAGAGAGTACAGGTTTCTTTGGGCCATGTTAGCTTCACACTGGTTCTGGGGTGCAGATTCCTACCGGAAGTACAGACTTGGCTCCTTTGGGTTTCTGACAGTGTTGTATGCAGTACTGCTAGCTTCCTCTGTCTTGTTCCCCAGCTAAGCACTGACCTCCTTAGGGTGACTGAGCAATGGTTGGCCTTGGACTTCAGGTATTTAATGGTTATGATGATGGGAGGATAGAGTAGCCAATCTTCTCATACTTAACTGGGGACGAAGTACTTAGCTGAGGCTTCCACTTTCTGATATCTGAAATCAAGGAGAAGGCCAAAAATTTTCTGTGTTCAGAGTCACCTGTAGTCTGAAGGGAGGCAAGGAGAGAGGGTCACATGACTCTTACTCTTATTTTTCCAAAAAATGGGTCCTTGGCCCCACTACCACAATCATTGCTATATATACAATATTGTACTGTGTGAATTTATCATAACATACATAAGACATGTAGATTGTTTCCTTGTATTTATATATGTTATAAGCATTGCAGCATGAAAATTCTTGTAAATGTTTCCTGGGGTACCTATACAAGAGTTTCTGTAGGGTATTGTATAGTAAAGAATTTGTCTGGTTTTTGTTCCTGGTTTCTGAGACAGAGCTTCAAAAATTCTTGGAAATTCCTGAGTTATAGGAGCATCTCCGATATGCTAATGATATGATCCTTGGTGGCTGGCTTTGTGGCTTCAGGATAGGGGCTGGTCATCAGGGAGACTAAGCACAAGAGAGCTGGGACCTTCAGCTGCCTAAATCCTCCAGAGGAGGGGGCTGAAGGTTGAGTTCAATTGCCTTGTTAATGTTTTAATTAATCACACCTATATAAAGGAACCCAATAAAGACTCTGGGCTGAAGCTCAGTGAAGCTCCTTGGATGGTAAATATACTGATTTATAGGGAGGTTGATATGCTCTGCTCCCAGGGAGAAGGCATAGGAGCTTTGAGCCTGGGGCCCTCTCTGACCCTGCTCTATGAGCATCCTTTACTGTAATTACATATAGCACTTTTAGGGCATTCTGTAAGTCATTCTAGCAAAACCATGGGGGGTGGGATTGGAGACCCTCACAATTATACCCCTTGGTCAGAAGAGTGAGTGGCTTCTGAATTGAGTCCCAGTGTAGATGTGGCCCTTAGCTGGTGGGGTCTGCGCTAATAGTGGTTGAGTAGTGTCAGAATTGTGTGGTGGCGTATCCAATTGGGAGTGAAACAGTGCAGGGTATACACCTGGGAGTGGGATGGCTCTCAAGATGTTTTCCAAAGTGTTGGCCAATTCACACCAATCAGTGTGGGGTGTTTGGTTATTCCGCACCCCTGATGAATGGTGAGCTTTCTCATGCATGCCCGTTTGGTGGATTCCATTGGCTTCTCACTGTGATTTTAAATTGCATTTTCATTTTTCCTAAAGAGATTGACATCTTTTTATATATTTATTGACTATTCCTGTTTCTTCTTCTATAAAGTGCTTATTTATCTGTCTCACTTGTTTTTCCTACTAAGTTATCTTTTTCACAGATAAATGTGTATCCATGAGACAGTATTTTCTATCTTGACTTGTCACTTTCATTTTCATGTCTTTTGAATAATTTTTAACATAATAGTATTTATTAATCTTCTCTTTGTGATTTATGTTTTCTAGTTCTTGTAGAAAAAAGTTCTGGGCTGGTGAGATTGGTGAGATGGCTCAGTTTCTGTAGGGTATTGTATAGTAAAGAATTTGTCTGGTTTTTGTTCCTGGTTTCTGAGACAGAGCTTCAAAAATTCTTGGAAATTCCTGAGTTATAGGAGCATCTCCGATATGCTAATGATATGATCCTTGGTGGCTGGCTTTGTGGCTTCAGGATAGGGGCTGGTCATCAGGGAGACTAAGCACAAGAGAGCTGGGACCTTCAGCTGCCTAAATCCTCCAGAGGAGGGGGCTGAAGGTTGAGTTCAATTGCCTTGTTAATGTTTTAATTAATCACACCTATATAAAGGAACCCAATAAAGACTCTGGGCTGAAGCTCAGTGAAGCTCCTTGGATGGTAAATATACTGATTTATAGGGAGGTTGATATGCTCTGCTCCCAGGGAGAAGGCATAGGAGCTTTGAGCCTGGGGCCCTCTCTGACCCTGCTCTATGAGCATCCTTTACTGTAATTACATATAGCACTTTTAGGGCATTCTGTAAGTCATTCTAGCAAAACCATGGGGGGTGGGATTGGAGACCCTCACAATTATACCCCTTGGTCAGAAGAGTGAGTGGCTTCTGAATTGAGTCCCAGTGTAGATGTGGCCCTTAGCTGGTGGGGTCTGCGCTAATAGTGGTTGAGTAGTGTCAGAATTGTGTGGTGGCGTATCCAATTGGGAGTGAAACAGTGCAGGGTATACACCTGGGAGTGGGATGGCTCTCAAGATGTTTTCCAAAGTGTTGGCCAATTCACACCAATCAGTGTGGGGTGTTTGGTTATTCCGCACCCCTGATGAATGGTGAGCTTTCTCATGCATGCCCGTTTGGTGGATTCCATTGGCTTCTCACTGTGATTTTAAATTGCATTTTCATTTTTCCTAAAGAGATTGACATCTTTTTATATATTTATTGACTATTCCTGTTTCTTCTTCTATAAAGTGCTTATTTATCTGTCTCACTTGTTTTTCCTACTAAGTTATCTTTTTCACAGATAAATGTGTATCCATGAGACAGTATTTTCTATCTTGACTTGTCACTTTCATTTTCATGTCTTTTGAATAATTTTTAACATAATAGTATTTATTAATCTTCTCTTTGTGATTTATGTTTTCTAGTTCTTGTAGAAAAAAGTTCTGGGCTGGTGAGATGGCTCAGTGGCGTAAGCGCCTGCCCAGCAAGTGCGAGGGCCCAAGTTCGACTCCCGGAACCCACATACGAAAAAAGGGCCTGTGATATCGCTCAGCGGCACGGGCGCCTGCTGGCACGTGAGGTCCTGAGGTCAACCCCCCGGTACCCACACACACAAAAAAAATTCTTACCTTCAAGTCCTTAAAGATATTTTTCTATATCTTGTTCTTAAAATTTTGCTTTGCATTTGTGTTTAATCTACCTGTAATTTATTTTGGTGTATGAAGTGAGGTAAGGGCCCACTTTGACTTGTTTCTACATTAATAACCCCAGCAAAATGTATTGATTGGTCCTCCTTTGCTACAGAAATGCTAGCTCTATAATAAATCAAGTTTCTATATATGAGAAAGTTTATTTTTGGCATCTTATTCTATTTCATAGGTTTGTCTATTTTGTGTTGGTACCATACAATCTTTATCATTCTTTTTGGTATCTGCTGTATTAGTCTAGCTCCTTCTAATATCTTGATTATTCTTGGCCCTTTGTTTGTCTGTATATGCATATTTGAATCAGCTTGGCAAGTACTATTAAAATAAAAGCTCTTAGAATTTTGATTATAATTTTATTAAATCTGAAGGGAGATTTGGAGATAATTAAGAATTATATGACATGAATTGATATTAATGTTAATCCATTAATATGGTATGCCTCTCTATCTACTTGACTCTTCCTTTATAATTTTCAATGTAGGTCTTGTACAATTTTTATTAAATTTATATTTAAATATTTCATGTTGATATCTGCTGTTGATATCTGCTGTTGGGATGTGCAGTGTTTTAAGCTGTATCATCTGATCATGAATGTGTACCCAGGAAGTCTCCTTGTCTCACTGATAGAACCACAGTGAAGATCTCTGTATATATCTGTGTACAGACCTGGAGAAGAGTATATTTGGAGTCCATCCCTAGGGAGTGGAAAAGTATATTTGGGGCCTATACCTGGGACTGCAACTCCTAATTTGATGATGTTGTCCTCATGGTATCTCAGAATAGCTTCCCCAGCAGGATGGGGTTTCTGTTTCCACTTTTTCTCTAAAGCTTGACATTAGCCACTTTCCTAACTTTTGCCAGTCTAGTAGATCTAAAGGGATATCTCTTTGTTATTTTAATTTGCTTGTCTTTGCTTCCTAATGAGTTTGGGCATCTCTTCATGTACTTGTTAGTTTTTGATTTTCTGTTTTGTAAAGTGCTTGTTCATGTCTTTTATTCACTTTTGTTCTTTATTTTTGGGATGTGCAGAAATTCTTTGTATATTCTAGATATTATTTCCTTGCAGATTTAGTCATCATAAATATCTTCTCTTAATCTATTTTCTTTATATTAAGTTTGTTCATGATGTCCTACATTAAATAGAAATACTTCATTTTGGGGAAATTAATTTTATCCTTTCTTCCTTATGATTTTTGTTTTTGAAAATTGGCTTACAAATTCTTCCTTACCCCATGAAGATCACATAATATTCACTTGCATTTTGAGGGTTAATTTTATATATTTTTTTATACTTTTGCCTTTGATCCAAGAGTCCACCTTTGACAAAATTAAATAGAGTAGTAGTGTAACTGTCACCACAATGAAGATACAGAACATTTCCACCCCTTCAAAATTTCCTCATGACCTTTTGCAGTCAATTTTCTCTATATGCACCCAGTGCGCAGCAACATGTGATCTATTTTCTGTCTTTATTGCTTTGCCTTTCTAGGATGTCATGTAAATAGAGTCATGTAGCCTGGAGCCTTTTGTGTCTGGCTTCTTTAACTTAGCACAATGCTTTTGAGAATCATCCATTTGTTGCATGTATTAGTAGTTCATTCATGCTTTTCTATTATTTGGATGTATCATAATTTGTTTATCTATTTATCAATTGACAGACATTTGTTTTTTCCTTAGTTTTTGGTTATTATGAATAAAATTACTATGAATATCTGCATACAGTTGTTTGTGTGGACATATTTTTATTTCTTTTCAGTAAATATCTAGGAATAGGATTTCTGAATTATATCCTGTCATTTTTGCCACTTTATGAAGCAGTTCTGGAAGTCCTCTGTGTTGTTGCTGTTGCTGCCTCAATGTCCTGAATCAAGTAAAAATGCTCACCTTTCGTGGTTGTTTTGATTTTCAGGTAGAGCCAGAAGTCACAGGGTGCCAGACCTGGTGGATGAGGACACACTGTTTTTATGAGCCTGTGTTTCTGTTGGATGGTAGTCAGCAATAGCATTCACTATATTTTTGATCATACCTCGTAAAGAAAATCACAAAGAGAACTTGCAAAACTCCTTCAAAAAGTAGCAAAAACAATGAGATAAGTGTCTTAGAAGTGAAGGGAGCATTTTGAGGGGGATTAATGGCAATATATCTTTTATTGTAATCAGTAAAAAAAATTTAAACATTCACTATACTTTTCTATCACCCCTTGTATTCTTACCTGAGGCACACTGGTAGGACTTTCTCCAAAGTTAGCATACAACTGTTGCACAAGTAATGAATGAGAACTCAGGTTGTTCCATATCCTTGGCAGCACTTGGTATTATCAGTCTTCCTAAGTTTAGACATTGAAGCGGGTAAGTAGTGCTTCTGACATGTATTTTCAATTTCACTAAGTGTATTTTTTATTTCTAGAAGTTCCATTTGTGTTTTTTCAAATATGTCTAGTTATTTTGAGTTGAATGTAAAGATACTGTGAAAGTAAGGAAAGGCCAGGGCAAAGAAGAGGTACAGAATCCTTGCTTGCTCTTGATTCACCTCTCCTTTACACTTTTTCCCTTTAGAGTTTATCTAGTAAATTTTAATAAACTTAATTTTTTAGAGTAGTTTTAGGTTCACAGAATAATCAAGTGGGAAGTACAGACATTTCCCACATAACCCTGGCTCTTGCACATGCATAGCTTTTATCAGCATGGTACATGTGTTACAATCAACCTGCAACTGACACATCATTAGCACCCAAAGTCTACAGTTCATTTTGGGGTTCACTGTTGGTGTTGTATATTCTATGGTTTTTTTTTTTTTTTTTTTTTTTTATGATGTCATTTTTAATTTTAATAAAATAGATAATTTCATATTACATAGAGAGTAAATCCATCCACTCATTGTTGATAAAATTTTTAGAAATTTCTATAAAAAGTTTAGTATTTGATTGGGAATTAATTCATTATAACGTGACTTCTACAGGTACAGAATTCATATCACCCTATTTTTTAAATCTTGTGAAACTTTAAAAATACAGAAAAGTACAAAAAATAAGACAAGATATCCATATACCACAATGCAGAATTAGTGAGTATCTTCATATATTTACTTGCAGAGAAATGGATATTTATATAAAAAGATGAAGCCCCTCCCTACCCCCACCTCCCACGCTCATTCCCATCCCTTCTCCACTCTTCACAGGCCATCATCAAGAGTTTGGTCTGTATCCTTCCAATTGATTTCAAAAAACATTTACATATGTATGTGTATCCATTAGCAATATAAAGTATTGAACTTCATCAAGGAAACTTTTATAATTCAAATTTACAAAAAGTCATTGTACTATATTCATCATTCTCCAACTTCTTTCCCTCTCAACATTTTTTAGGTATTTCCATGAACATGTGGCTCTCATCTATTGCATTTTTATAGATGGGTAGTATTCCATCGTAAAACCTTCCATTTTGTTCTATTTTGATATTTGTTTTCAATATCTGGCTACTACTAATTGAGCCACAGATAAATTCCTGGTATTTCCTGAGCATACACATAAGTAAAACTAATACGTATTTTTGAATTTGTTACAAGGAATATTTTCCTACTCCTAAGGTCATAACAATTTTTAGTATACTGGCTTTTAATAATTTATTCTTCAATTCTTGTTTTACTTTTCTCTGTAATCCATGGTCCATTCTCTACCCTCAGAGAACAAATTATCTCCAAATAATATTTTAAAATTTCATCTCCTAATGCCACCTCTTTCACATTCCAAATTCAAATAAATGCATAGGGTCTTTCTGGAATCTCTTCCACTCTGCTGAATCACTATCACAAAGGCTTATTATTTGTAGATGATCATATGTTTTTTTTTTAATATGCGGGTACCAGGAGTCAAACTCAGGACCTCACGCTTGCCAGGCAGGTGCTTATGCTGCTGAGCTATATCACTGGCCCCTTCATATGTGTTTTTGTTTCTTCCTTTGTAATACTTGTAACTTATTTTTCCTATACTGGTGAAGATCTCTAGATTTATGCTGAGTGTAGTAACAGGCCTCTCTCTTTTTTGTTCCCAATTTTAGGGAAATGCATCTAAAGTCAGTGTTACTTCTGATGTAGTTTTTTTTGGTTGGGAACAGTCTTCTCATCATACGAATGTCTTTTTCTTCAGTATGAACTGTTGGTGTCCTCTAAAGTTTTAGCATTTGTTAAAGTTCACCAGACTTGGGATGCTTTACTTCAAAATATTTCTGATGCACTGTGAGATACAAATTCCTGGTACATGTTTTCCCATTCTGAAGTTATAGCTCTTAGTGAGTGTGAATTTTCTGGTGTCTAATGTGATGTGACTTCTGGCTGAAAGCTTTTCCACATTCACTACATTGATAAGGCTTCTTACCTGTGTGTATTCTCAAATGCAGGGCTAGGGTTGAGAACTGTGAGAAAGCTTTCCCACATTCATTACAACCATAGGGCTTCTCACCGGTATGGCTTCTCACATGCACAGTGAGAGAAGAACTCTGAGAGAAGGCTTTTCCACATACATTGCATTCGTAAGGTTTATCACCTGAATGAATCCTCACATGTACAATAAGTGATGTTCGTTGAGAGAAGGCTTTTCCACATTCATTACATTCATAAGGTTTCTCTCCAGTGTGAATGTTTTGATGCTTTATGAGGTACTTCTTCTGGCCAAAAGCTGTTCCACATTCATTGCATTTAAAGGGTTTCTCTCCAATATGAATTTTCTCATGCTCAGTAAGATTTGATTTGCCACTAAAGGTTTTCCCACATTGTTTACATATGAAGGGCTTCTCTCCGGTGTGAGTTCTCTGGTGTCTGATGAGGTTTGACTTCTGAATGAAAGCTTTCCCACAATCTTTGCACTCAAAAGGTTTCTCTCCAGTGTGAATTTTCTGGTGGGTAAGGAGGTTCTCCTTCTGGCTGAAGGATTTTCCACAATCATTACATTCAAAAAGCTTCTCTCCAGTATGGGTGTTCTGATGTTTAATGACATACTGCTTTTGGCTAAAGGCCTTCCCACATTCATTACATTCAAAAGGTTTCTCTCTAGTATGAAAATGCTCATGCTCAGTGAGATTGGATTTGTGGCTGAAGATTTTCCCACATACCTTACAGGCAAAGGGGTTTTCCCCACTACAATTTCTCTGCTGACTGAGGTGTGACATCGGAATGGAAGCTTTCCCACATTCACAAGATTTCTCTCCAGTATGAATTTTTTGATGAATGAGGATTTACTTTTAGCTGAAGATATTTCCACATTTCTTACATTTATAAAGCTTCACTGTGTATGACCTCTCAAATGCAGAATAAGGGATAAAGTTTGAGAGATAATTTTATCACACGTAGCGCATTCAATGAAAGTATGCTATATTCACTGGTTTCTCTCCGGCATGAATTTTCTGCTGCTCAATGAGATCTGTCATCTAGCTAATGGCTTTTCAATATTCCTTAGAAGCACAGGGTATCTCTTCAGCATGACTTCTCGATTCAATGAGACATGTGAATAAATGTTTACCCACATTCAGTAAATTCATAGGATTTCTCTCCAGTGAGGAACTGCTCTGCTATCAGACACGGCACAAAGGGATTTTCACACTGACCTGCAAGGGGATATTATCACAAGGAGTAAGCTCTGGTAGAGGATTTCCAAATTAATAAAATCGATGATTCTTTTCTACACAGCTTCCCTCATAATTAAGCTTAAATTATCTTTTGAAATCAAAATTTCAAAAAGGTGTTGCCTTAAGAGAAATAAAGTCTGTGAGAAAAGAAGGATTTTTCTAATTTTCTTATATTCACTGTTTTTTCCTGTCAGTGTTTACTGGAGATGGATGCAACTTGCCTCCCAAGTCTTGATGCCTCTGTATCTGCCCATTATCTTCTCAGGATTATTCTAGACAGACTCTTTCCACTTCTTTCTCCACCATCCAGTTTGTCTTCTTCAATGGAAGATCATATCCAGTTTGGTCTCCTTAAAACCTGCTCCTGGGGAAAATGACACAGCACTAAACTGTTATTGCTGTGACCAAAGTACCATTCTAGAGTTCAGGATGAGCCCTCTAGGGCCCCTGGGCCATCTGAAGGATGAGAAGGGTATACTTTCCAGAGATGCGCAAGGAAGTGGTCCTCCTAGTTTCGCGCCACGTGTACCGAGAGGCCGTACCGACCCGCGGACAAAGACCAAAATCATATTCTATGGGTTTTGATGAATGTATAATACCATGTATGGTACCATTATGGTATCCTTACTTTATACTTTATGTTTAATAATGCAATATTACAGGGTTTTCAGGACTCATTCTGCTGTTTTTTCAGCTACTCTAGTTCACAATTTCTTGAGGATCCTGAACTCATATTACTTGGAAGTTTATTGGAAGGAATGCTTTGAGCCTCCCTTGAAGATGATTTTCTTCAGATGGAGATATTTGCTCTCAGTTGTTCAGAGAATTACCAACCCATGACCATTTGAACTGAATTCCTACCTTGAGGGTTCTCAAATCAACCAGGTGTTTTGAGTTCAGCCCATGAACTTGAATGAATCTGACCTGAGATTATAAACTCTCAGGGGAGGTGTTTTCCCCTCCCCTTCTACTCATCACAAATAGTGAGTATTTTGAGATAAATTTCTTTGCAGGTCTTGGAGGTCTGGGTTAGTTTCTAGATCAATCTTATAACAAGGGTGTAGTGTATAGGGTCCCAGCTTTTTTGGGGGAGGCAGAGTTGTTACACTCTCCACATTTGAGGGGCCCTGGGCTTTGCTCTGCCAACAGAAAAGACAGAAAGGAAGTAGAATTGGGCAGGCAACCAACTATCCTAAATAAAAACTCCATTAAAGACATGAATGTAAAGATACTGTGAAAGTATCTTTCACAGGGCAAAGAAGAGGTACAGAATCCTTACAGGTGTATCTAAAGATGCAGTGTGAGTTGACTGTGAGGTCTTACACACCTCTTCTCCGTTAAGATTCACACATGATTCGCATTCTAGAAATGTTCCTTGTGTTTGTTGCACATGCCTAAAGAGGTGAACTTGCTAAGGATTTAATTCATCTGCATACAGATATTGCTGGTGTGCAGTGGAGATACGGCAGGCATGAACATACTCCAACTCAGATGGGAGCAAACATCAGGGAGTTCTCGCCAATACTAACAGAGATGGAGGACAAAATGAAGGGTGGTATCACAAGGACAGAGAGAGAGAGAGAGACAGGCAGGCAGAGAGACAGACAGACAGATGGAGAGAGAGGGAGGTCCCGTGTGTGGCAGGAGAAGAAGGAAGAGAGTGAGCCAATGAAGCCAAACTTGCCTTACAAGAACCTGCTCTTGTGGTAACAAATTTAATTCCATGAAACCTAACCTACTCCTGTGAGGTGGGTATTAATACTTTCAACCATGATACTAATCTATCACAGGGGAGGCTGACCCTCCCCAATGACCTAATCACCTCCTAAGAAGTCCCAATTCTTAAAGGCTCTACCATTTCTCAGTATTCTTACATTAGGGACCAAGCCTCCAGCACATGACCCTTTAGGGGACAAAGTACATCCAAACCATGGCTCTGTCTGATGAACTCATTAGGATAAATTGCCGGAAGCAGAATCACAGGGGATATGTATACTGATTTTAAATTTGGGTAAATATTACCTAATTTTTCTTCAATTGTTTCTTATCATCACAGTATGAGAGTTCTTTGTCTTCTATATTCTAGCCATCACTGGATTATAATTTTTTTTTTTTTGTGGGTACTGGGGGGTCGACCTCAGGACCTCGTGCGCCAGCAGGAGCCCGTGCCGCTGAGCGATATCACCGGCCCCTTTTTCGTATGTGGGTTCCGGGAGTCGAACTCGGGCCCTCGTGCTTGCCGGGCAGGCGCTTAAGCCGCTGAGCCATCTCACCGGCCCCCACACTGGATTATAATTTAAAATTTGTTTTGCGTCTTGTAAGGGTTCTCTTATGTTAGTTCTAACTCTTATCTATAAATATCCAATAAAATTCAATGTTCAAATGTCCTCCAGGCCAGTTTATCTTTCAAATGTTTTTTTCCAGTTTCCGTCTTTGGAAGATGGTGTTTGGGGATGGGGGCAGCCTCCCTGGCATCATGGCTGACTGGTCCATGAAGGGGTCCCGTTGCCTTGGATCTTCCTGGCTCTGCTGCACAGGGTCTTTCTCTTGCCTCCTCAGTGGGTTGCCTCCTGGCATCCGCTACTTTCCTGGGCCAAAGGTGGGGTCCAGTTCTACCCTACCCCACCGCCTAGATTCTGCTGTATAGGTTGTTGCAGGTCTTGAGAGTCAGCCACACATTCCTTCTGGCCCTCGCTCCCTCTGCAACCTCAGCCTTCTCTGGTCCAACCTGGCCCCTACACTGTCCTCTCACCACAGGCCTGCTGACTGGCACCATTCTTCTACTTCCTGCACTCCCAGTGGTAAGGGAAGGCAAGAATTATGGCTGCTTCCTCACTGGGGTAACATTCTCAGAGTGTCCTGGCCCACATACACTGAGGTATGGTAGATAAAATGCCCAGCACAGATATCCATCTCCAGAATTTCTTGTGTGAATATTTTACTATGGTAGGGTTGGGACAGGGGGAATCTCCTTTCTCCTGTCTCCATGTTTCCAAGAGGTGGGACTGCTACTGGAGCAACACTGTCACTTTTCTCTAATACCTCTCTTAACTTCTGAAGACAAGGGGCTTAGAGAAGTGGCTGAACCTATCAAGCTCAGAGAGTCCTTCTTGGGATTTTCAGAGTCTGCCTTGGGATTTTAAGAGTCTGCTGTGAGTTTTATAGGGACAGGATCTGGCACTGTTGAAGGAGCCTGTGCTTGTCCAATGTCATCTGCAACCAGGTAGGAAAGGCAGTCAGTGGTGGGGCTCTATATTGGGAAGCCCACAGTATTCTTCTTTCCTCCTTCTCTTTCCCATATATTAATTCCCTATGAGTGGTCATTAAGATGCTTTCCTTGTTTTACTATTAAATCACGTTGTGTTGTAAACATTTGTGTACATATTTCTTTCTTCCTTCTCTGACAAACTCATTAGGATGAATTACTAGGAGCAGAATTGAGGGGTTAAATGTATGCTGATTTTAGATTTGGAGAGGTATTACCTAATTTTTCTTTACTCTCTCATCCACACAGTGTGGGAGTTCATTTTTCTTCATGCCCAGCCAAAACTGGTTATAATTAATTTTTAAAAAAATCTTTGCTCATCTGCTAGCTGAAATATTGTTTTAATTTCCACTCATTTTATTAGTAGTGAGGCTGAACATCTTTTTCAGTTTGTTTTTCTTCTTTAATTTCTTTGTGTATATTCTTTGCAAATTTTTCCAGTAGGGTGGTTTTTCCCTCTCCTTTGATTTGTAAGAGCTATTTTTATATTTGGGATCTCAATCATTGGTTGATGGTAGATTAGCATCATGGTTGAAAGCTTGGGTTTTCCAGATGTGATTTTGGATTAAGTTACTGAAACCCTGTTTTTTTCACTCACATCTAAATTAGTTCATGTTTCACAAATAGGAAATGTTGCTCTTTTCCCCCACCTTACACTGCATCCCTCCAGGGATAGTGGGAGTGGCAGCACTGGTAGCAGGCCCAGGACTGGCTGATTTTACAAAATAGTGATATATCCAAAGAGAGCGGAAATCAAAGGAGAAGAAGCAGACAATGTTCTGGAGGACAGATGTTGACAGAGAAGATCAGGGGCAGCTGCTGCACTCTGGGGGAGAGAGGGACACACTAAACATTTTTTTTTACAGAAATTTTTCTGTATGTTGTAACCTACCTTCTGCAGAGTCTGACCTCTCCCTCATCCCCCTCCTGAGCTACTTATTAAATAAAGTTCTTCTATGGCTTGGCTCTGAGCTGTGTTTCTTTAGTATCTACCTCTGTGTGGCACTGAACTTGAGGAACCAGGAAGCAGCTCTCTTGACCTGGCTGTTCACTGAGACAGGGCACAGAAGGTGTGTGTGGCAAATGTTTTCTCTGTTCTGTTATTAGTTTTTATTAAGTATGTGGCATTTTGCCATATAGGAAAATGTTTTAACTTTAAATGCTTAAAAATAATATTAACTGTGTTTGTGTCAGGACACATTTGTCTGCTGGTAGCAGAAGGCACAATACAGAAGGACTTAAACTATAACCAAATGCATTGGCTCATAAGAAAGGAAGTCTAGCAGTCAATGGGCCTCAGATCAAGAACTCACATCTTTCCATCTTTCATGTCAGTGACATCCTAAGTCTGATTTCTCTTGTGGTTAGAGGATGTCTGCCAGTGACAATCATTCCCCTCTGCTCATGTTTGGGTTGGGGGAGGGGGAAGGTAGGAAAAAGGAGGGAGAGAAAGTCTTGCTTGCCTTGTGACTCTCCTTAAGAGAGGAAAGTTTTCTTATAAAAACCTTCCATCACATAACTTTGTTACGTCCTTGTTACTGGGACAAGATACCCTACATTCACAAGTTAAAGGAGGAAAGGCTTATTGATTCACAGTTTAGAGAGGTTTCAGTCCATGATCGGCTGGCTTTAAGGCAGGACAGCATGGCAGAAGGGCATCACAGAGGAGAAACAGTTCATGGCAGGGCAAACAGAAAAAAGTAATAGCAGAGAGCCTCCCTTTCCCTTTTTATTCCATTCAGGCTACAAGCCTATTGGTTGGTGCCACTCACACCTGGGGTGGGGGGTGGGGCCTCTGTCTTCAGTAAATCCATTCAGTCACACCAGAACTAAGCTAAACCAATTAGTAGACTAGTCCAGTATCACACACCCATGATCCAGTATCACACACCCATGATCCGGTCACTCCCAAAGCCCCTCCTGGGAGTGCATGAGGCTTTGGGGGACATTTAACATAAACATAACAACACATCTCACCACATCCTCAGTGGTAGAGGTATCATCTCTGAAGTCATCTTAGCAAAAAGGAGGGGCTTTCTGTACTTGGCTTATACTAAGGGTCTTGAAAGCATCAGCGCTTTGGAATGATACACCTTAAGGCCCCATCCCAGATCTCCTGAATCAGAAATGCTCTGATTCAACATGCCCTCCAGGTGCTTCAGCTGTGTCCTCATGTTTGGCCACTGGAGCTGAGTCACTTTGTGCCTCAACTTTGACTGAACGTAAGCAAAGTTCTGTTAGGAGGACAGGAGAGGTACCAGTGATGTCAATCTGTGGGACAAACGGTCCATAACTGAAAGCATAGATGACCCTTACCCTTAACTTTCTAAAGAAAAGTGAATGCATGCCTAGAGAAAGGGGTAGGTGGGTACATAGTGCTCATGATTCTATACTTCCTCTTTTCATTTAATGTATCAGGGAGATTGATTTATGTGAAGGCTTATAAATCTCTTTCACTTTTTATAATTGCTATTACCCCATTTCATGAATGTTTCATAATTCATTTAATTGGCCTCCTGTTGATGGACCTTGAGGCTGTTTCTAATCTTTTGCTGACATAAACAATGTTGCAGTGACCATTTACGTCTGTACATCTTTGTGTGTGGGCAGATATGGAGAGGTGGAATTTCCAGCTCAAAGGGAGGTCTATTTTAAATTTTGATAGATATTTGCAAATTGTGCCCCAGTGTAGTGGCACGAGTTTACTCTCTACGAAGAGTGCATGAGAAGTCCTATTTCCCCACACCTCACACTTCCCCAGCCTTGGATATTACCATGCTTGTAGATCTTTGCTTGTCTAACGAGCAAAACTTACTATTTTAATGTGCATGCATTCATTTGTTTTCATTTAAACTGGCATTTCTTTACTTATGTGGAAGGTCAGGCACTTTTTCATATTTTCTTATGCTTAAAATTCAAGTTCATGCCTTTTTGTAGGGACTGACTATACGCAGATATTTATATTTACGGATTTCCTTAGAGGCTTTGGGCTTCGGCATCATGCAAAGAAAGGCCTTCTCAGCTCCAAGGTGTCACAGAAACATTCTCATAGAACAGAGATCACTTGGAGCCCTCCGGAGTGATACAGAAGGTTAAGGCTCTTCCGTTTGCAAAAATGCGGCTTGCTTTGAACTTTTCAGAAATGCATTTCTTAGGCACAGACTGGCGCATGCATGTTTCTTTCCCATCCAGATGCCTGCTTAAAATGACTGTTAACCCCCTGGATGGAAAAATTATGAATCTTTCAAGTCTGAGCTTTTGGTGGAGGCCAAGTGTTTGCAGTACCGGTGGAAGCCTCCAGCACAGCCCTCCCCTCTTGCTGTTGGTCTCCCAAACCTAGTGCCTCGTTGATTCTTGGCAGATACCTTTCAAATACCACCTCCTCTGTGACTTGTTAAAATACTTTATCAACGGCCATCTTTCTCAGCAAGGGTGACCTTTAACTCAGCTTTGCTATCACTACCTGGCTGGGATAACCTCCAAAGCAAGGTTGCCATGGCGATCCTGCATTCAGCCCAACCAAATCTGGCTTCTGTATCTTATTAAATGTTCCCCAAAAGGAAATCACACCGTGACATGGAAGATGAGGGTCATTCACACGGGCAATGAGATTCTGCCGTCCTCGCCCCCTCCCCAGTTACCAGCCTGACCTCCTCCACCACAAGTGAAGTCACTGCCCCTCCGGCTTCCCCTTTCCCTAATCTCAGTTGTCATGGTAAGTGCTTAAATTTTAGGGGATGAGGGGGTGGGAGGTGGTGAATGGTGAATGTCAATCTGCCTTTCAAAAGATGTTTTTACAGCTCAAATCTAACACTGCTGGCAAATGTCAAGAGTGGGTGCATAATGAGGCTGGGTTAGAGACACTAATTGGATGGATATTCTTTTCTTTTTCTCCTTTTCATTGTGGTGTTTTCCTCCTTTTCGTAGGGACACTGTTTTCACAGTGATACTCATTAAATCCTAGCAGGTAATCTTTAAACCACAAGCTCTGGGCTCCTTGCTCTGGGAGAAGAGTCAGAATGCACAATAGCTGCTGGTGACTTTCAAGAGGTTGTTTTATATTCATCCCATGGTTAGAAGAAGAGAGGAGATGGCAAGAAATATGTGGAACTCACAGAGCCAGGAAGGGACCTGGCTCAGTCCTCTGGCAGCTGTCAGGCTAGCAAGGGGAAAACTTGGTATCAGAAGATAAAGACTCTTGGAAAGGATGGGCACCACCACTGGTCCCTGGGCGTGTCAGTGGCCTTGGCCTCTAGAGGAAGAGGCCCCACATCTGCCTGATTGGAGAGGAGGCCTGGCCTTTTGCCCAGCACACAGAGAAGGGGCAGGCAGGGGAGAGGGCTTTTCTGGGCAGGGGAGGGGCCTCTTCTTCTGGAAGCTCTCCTCACTGTCTTGGTCTCCTAGGGCCCAGGCACCATAGACCAGGGGCTTAAACCACAGAAATGCACTTCTCAGAGTTCTGGAGGCTTGTATAGTCACTTTTTGATTGTTGAGACAAGACCCAGCACCTGAAATTTAAATAAGGAGAGGTTTGTTTTGACTTATGTTTTAGTCCATAGTCAGCTGATTCCAAGGCAGGATGGCAGGGCAGAAGAGAGTTGCTCGAGGCATGGTGGACAGGAAGCAGAGAGTGAGATCAAGTGAGAAGGGAGGGAGATATACCTTTCCAGGCCATATCCCCAGTAACCCACCTCTGCCGGCCAGATCCCACCTTCCAACAGCAAGTCGGCTATAAGCTCCCACAATCCAGTTACCTTCCAAAAGCCCTGCCTATGAGCACAGGAGGTTCTCAGGCAACATCAAGATAAAAGCCATAAGAGAGAGAGTAAGACAAAGGTGGGGGAGAGGGGGGTAGGGAGAGATGAACACAGCAAGGCTGATGTCTGAGGTCAAGAAGGCACAGGCTTGATTTCTGAGGCGCCTCTCCTTGGCTCAGTGATTCCATCATATCCTTGTGTTCCCGCATGGTCGTCTCTGTGCCTACATCCTGATCTCCTCTTCCCGTACGGACACCAATCTTGTTGGATCAGGGCTCACCCTAATGACTTCAGCTTAATTCAGTAACTTCTTTGAAGACTCATGGTCCAAATCCAGTCCTAGTTAGAGGCATTCAGAGTTAGGACTTCAACATGTGAGTGTCGTGGGGATGCAGTTCAGCTTGTCCTACCTGCCTGCTCCTGTCTTGCCCTCTTGCTGTAGTTGTGGAGGAAGCAGCCAGAATTCTGTTCTGGATACAGCCTTTAGTAGTACCAAACTAGAGGAGGGTCTGGAGCCTTGTTTTTCACCGACATCAGTTGCTGTCATGATGATATGCCAGTAAAACTTGATGTTCAAATAATATAAGAATCTGCTGTTAAATAGGTAATACAATACGATGTCATAAAATAACGAGAGTTGTTGGTTAGATGGCTTGCTGTATTCTCTTCCAGGCCCTGTTCTCTCTTACTTGCTCACCTCAGCCGCAACTATCGCATTGCTGGTGGATGATCATTATTCAGCCACCTGGTTGGAAGCTCCATCCAGGCAAGATGGGAGACTGTTTCCTTCATCCTGCATTCTAGCCATTGAGCACAGAGCCTGGTACGTAGAGTGGCTGAGAAATACACTGTGAATATATGAAATGACACCAACTCTTGCTTCTTATTCTGTTAGAGAATGACTGACCACCGCGTCAGTCACCTTTCTGAACAATCAGAGTTCAGCTCCCACTTACATCTGGAAAGTGCAGCCATGGCCCTGAAGGGGGCCTCCTGCTTTGGGGGCTTCATCACCCAGAAGTCTGCCTCTACCCCATAGTCAACCCCAGTCCTTCCCTTTATTTTCTAAGGGCGCAACACAAACATTGATCTGTTCAAAAAATCACCAAGTCTTGAAGGAATTACACTAAAGAAAATAAAACCTTAAAACTGGCCCTGGGATTTTGCTTTCTTCAGAGATGCTGATTCCTGTGGTCTTACTATGCTCCACACCTTCCCATCCCATAACAGCTTATTTATTTTTTTGTACTGGGGATTGAACCCAGGGCCTTCACACTGAGCTACATCTCCAGTAAACACCCACCACCCTTTTAAGATTTTGAGACAGGCTCTCACTAAGTCACTAAAGGCTGGGATCAAACTTGTGATACTCCTGCCTCAGCCTCCCAGAATGCTGGATTACAGGCATGCGCCATCCCTATTGGTTCTATAACAGTTTTTGTGCCAAGTCCTAGGCCTGAATACACGTTGTGAACCTCACTACCCTCCACAGCAGAGTCAGTCTGGTGTCTCATGTCACCCCTACCACCCTTCTACAGCCCCTAACCCTCACACCCATGTTTGGGCCAGGTTGGAGCTAGAAAAAATGAGCTAACATTGGGTTTGCTGCCAGAGATCCCTGTTCCGTAGGCTTCGTTATCCATAGACTAAAACCGAGATGTCCTTCATTAAGGGACAGCGGATTAGCCCCAAAGGGCTCAGCTTCTAGCAAAAGGCAGTACAATTGCCCAGTGAGGTATGGTGGGCACGGCAATGGCTTTAGCTTTTGGTGTCTACCTGGGTGGCCCAGAGCATGTCCCCCTGTGCAGAGCAAGCCACTAGCAGGCTAAATGGAGTGAGGGGTGAGACGGTGTCTGAGCCCCAGGAGGTCATGGCTCTTCCCATCCTTCTCTCTACACTCCACAAATCCAGGGCAAAACTAGGGCCTATTGAGTTGGGTTATAAAGACAGGGCCTCCTGGTATGGAGCATGGAACCTATGCCTTTCTCCTGGGAGGCGAGGTGGGGCTGGCGGTTGTGATGATGCAGTTAGCTAGATTCTCTGGGTTCTTTGCTCTTATGGTATGCTGGACACTGCAGATTGGATTTCATAAAAACAGCCACACCCAATTCCTTCAGGCATGTGTGGGTTTGCACAGATTAGTGGGGACTTCTAGACACCCCTCCATGTCTCACTCTTGAGGGATGAAGACTGAAATGTAAAGAAAGCCTTCACAGTACCCTTGACTTCTCCCTGAGCCATTGGAGCGGCTCCAGGAGTCTGGGCACAGCCGTCCTGAGCACACAGTGAAGGGAGGTGCCAACTGCAAGGATTCCAGCTTCCCCAGGAGATGGACACAGAAATGGCCAGGAGCTCCATGGAGCACCAGCCCTGCTGTGTGAGGGACATTCTGAGACCCTGCTGCCCATCCCAGCTCATATCCACCCTTCCAGGGAGGGGGCCAGTTGTCCCCACCATGACCATAGGCTTCTCTGTCCTCAACCCTATCAAGCTCAGACCACCTTCCAGATGGGGAGGAAACCAGGTCACACCCTGGGCTGCAGCTGCAGGGCCACCAGGTTTTAAAAACATGCTAGCTGCTTTTGTTCATTGCTAATTCCTGCCTTTGTCTTTCCTACACTACCACAATCATCCTGTGTCCTGAATCTTGCAGTGGCCACAAATTGCATCAAACTAAAAAGCAGTGAAACCTGCCTTGGGCCCCTGCCTGGTGGGTCCCGCAGGTGACTGCACTTGTGGGTGGGGAGGAATCGGAGGCAGATGGTGGCATAAGCATAATGTCACCATTAGGGGACATTAAGAGCAGAACCTGGAAGCTGGGTGAAACCACTCTCAGCTACTCCCGAAGCTCCAGAAGAGCAGAATCAACAACCTTCCAAAAAACCAGGGGAGAGCTGGCTACAAGAGGCCTGAGGAAAGGAATGAAAAGGGTGTTGGTGAATGCCTGCATTGACAGTTGCCACCAAGGACCAGACGGCATTCCTGCTCCCCTGTACCAGCACCAAGTAAGTCCCCAAGATTTAGGCACGGCCATGGGGAGGTCTAGGAGTTCTGAAATGACCAAGTTAGATCTTCCTCCAGCCCCTGGAGTGATAGCTCAAACAGAAATAAACTGGAGTTACGGAAAGATGAGGCAAGTTTATTACTTGCACACTGAATTGGGAACTATGATTCGTGTCCACTACATGCATTACAAGATTTAAAGGCCCCTTCTTCAGGCGGCAAACCTCTGGGCTTGTTTGCAGATCGGGCATTGGAAAAGAGGGAAGGATAGGTCCTGACTTAGGAAGCGTAGGGATAAGGGTCTGTGCCAGGCAGGGGAAAGTGGGGACTGGGAGGGGGCGCATGTTGGAGGATGTCCTGTGGCTTCCTGTCCCAGGAAGGGGGTAAGCAGACAGGAGTCTAAGTCTCTGCAGAAAGTAAATTACCCAGGACACAGGCTCTGAAGCAAATTTTCTTTTAGAAGCAAGAGATAGCTGTGAGCGTGGGCAGCCGGGCCCTCTTACTGGGACCAGCTCAGCACCGTGTCTCCTACTTCGCATTGCTTCTTTACTTTTGCAACCATGTCCCTGAAACTCACCTATGGTGGCGCATCCTGGGTCAGCTGCTGACAAATTGCTCCTCCATGAAGAACTCTAATGTGTGTGCTCTGAGATTAGGAAACCTGGAATAAATTGTGCTAAGCCTCATACTAGGTGTCAAAATGAAAGAAGACACATGCGTGCGTGCACGTGCATGCGCGCACACGCACACACACACACACACACACACACACACTCCTCTGTGAGTTTCCAGCAAAGAAAGTCCCTGATCCACATTTTCTTTCTTTTTTTTTTTTTTCCTGATCCACATTTTCAAGGAATCCACATTTTACTCTGTTGCTGAGAATAGATACTGGAAAGCTGTCATCTTTTAATTTCCTTATACTTCTCATCCCCACCTTGAAAGCAACATCAGGCACATAACAAACATATGTGATGGTTTCCATGGCCTCCTTCAAATCCAGCAACAAATGCGACACAATCATCTTGCATGAACCACGTGTTCTGCTGCAAAGGAAATCTCCTTCCTGGCCACTATCTCTTGGAAATGATTCAGGCTTGGGCTCCCTTGACCTCCACTTTCTGCGATCATCCAGGATGGCATAGTTTGCTTAATGTGAGCAATAATGAAGACGGTGCTTGTTAACACCAAGCCTTGTAACTTTCCACAGCCATTCTGCTTCCTAGCAAGAAGCTGAAGACTGTGTGCCTATGACTGAGTCTGCCAGGACCTTAACAGATGGAAGGTGAAAAATAGGCTTAAAACAGCGGGTTCCCAGTGATGATGCTTGGAGCCCTAAAATTCCTTAGATTCTTCAAGGTTTGCCCTTAGGGAGAGAAGGAAGTCATGAGCCCATCCCTTCTTCAAATGGAGAGATTCTGTTTTCTAATTTCATTTTGGGAAGAGAATAGGTCTGAAAATGATGTGACTAAACAACCAGGAATGGACCACAAGATGCACTAAGCCTTCACTCCCTAGGAGAAGATGGGCAGTGGGATTTATGTGAACTTTAGCCTTTATCACTGATGTCTTGGTCTGAGTCCTATAAAAAGGTGTTAAAGAGGCCAATGTGAAGATCACCATTCTCAGGTCAGACCCAGTCCACGTGGGAGCAAGACCATGAAAGTTTCGTGCAGGCTCTTATCCTCTTCTTTGAATAAGGCTATGACTAAAGAGCAGCTGCATTTCCTACCTGCTCTCCTTTGGGCTCACTGGTACTTTTAACGGTGGGCTGGGCTGGCCCGTTGAGAGATGCAGTAGCTCTGATGGGTGTTCATTGTGGTGAATGAGTCTCAGCGTGGGCTTTGGGGCAGGAACACCAGAGTCTGCATCCTGGTCTGCTGCTTCCAAGCTCTACACTTCAGCAACTTACTCTTGGAGCCTCTGCTTCTTCATCTGCAAAGTGGAGAGGACAGTGCGTACCTTCTACAGAGATGGTAAGAGCGGAACGGAGTAATTCACATGTGCTGTGCAGCATGGTGCTTGGCACAGAACAGGGTCTCACGGCAGTGAGTTATCCCCACCCCTGCCCCACCACCATCACCATAAACTCGTTCTTAGGGTTCAGCGACTGAGGAGTACTTGGGGCTGCTGTTGAGTTGGGGCTGCTTTGAGCCCCTTATGACATCCCAGTGAAATGTGTGACATGGAGGTACAGTGCAGTCACTCAGTGATGAACTTCAAGTTCTCTCTGGCTGCATTTGGGAAGGGCAAGATCTGCTTACTGGGTCAGTTGATGACAAGTGGTCTTTGGAGATATACACATTTACCGGAAGGGCAGGAGGTGGCTTCCCACTCACTAGATGATGACATTAGGTAAGTTTTGGAAGAAGCATCTTTTGGGTTCTCCCTCCCATCCTGGACATGGGGTGCTGAAGCAGGCCCAGCTGTGCCTCTTGTTGTGAACCTCTTGAAGTCTGGCCTGGCATAGAAGCCAAAAAGCTTAGTGGATTTCCTAGGAGGAACGGCTCCAAGTAACCTAACAGAGAGTGGCTTGAAAGGAGGAAGAAAGGCATTTTGTTTCTTCAAGGGGACTATCGAATACTCAGTCCAAACACCCTGTAACTAATTCACTACTTTGTCCCAAGCACACATCTTTTAAATTAGGTGGAGTACAAATGCATCTTGTTTTGTGCCATTAAGTTCAATGGTTTTACACAATATTTGAATCACTGGCTTTTCTTTTCCTTTGGAGGCAGACCAAATCAGACTCAATCTACTTGCATTAAAAGGCATTCATGAGACCCAGCCAGCCCCATCTTGCAGATGGAATGCCATATGTTTTGGCTCACCCCCATATGGAACAGTAATATGCAATCCAAGAATAGAAAACACTGTTGCCTTATATCCACATTCCTGGTCACCTCTAATCCAGAAGCACTTACCATCCTGGACAGAGGTACACACGTTCCTGAGGAAAAGATCTAGAAAAACATAAGAGTCTGGAGGGATAAGATTTGTTTTGTGTTTTCTGGCCCCTTCTAGACTCCAGAACTTGAATGTAATCAGTTCTAAGACTTTAGTGCATCCACCACATGGCACTTGGAAGTATTCTGTTTTAGCTTTTCCAGGAATATGTGAGGCCTTTTAACTTGAAAACATAACATTTGACTTTTTCAAAGGTCAGGAGGCTCCAGAAATGGTGAGCTAAGTGGTCTGGTCCAGTCAAAACCGTACTTAATTTGATGTTTCTTAAGATTTCAGGTTAGAAATTTAAAGGTATTGTGGTTCAGGAGAGAACCACAAAGGTATTCTGGTAAATGTGAAATCTGGATCACATCAACAACTAAAATAAAGCTTCAGTTTTTGGAGAGACTTCATGAGAGGGAAGGACCAAAGTTAAGTAGGAGGTAAGGGCTCCTTTTCCTACTCCTCTAGAGTGAAGGGGTTTCAAGAGCACTGGACTAGGAGTATAGGCCTTTCTTTGTTGTTGACAAGGCTATGTAACCTTCAACAAATGACAAGATACAGTTCTTCACCTGTAGAATAAGGGAGTCAGGTATAATTCACCTCTCATGCCACCTTTGCTTGCTAGCTACTGCTGAGGCGAATCTCAGTGGGCAAGGTGGTGAGATGAATTAGATGTTTTCCGTGAAAACAGGATCTGAGAGAAAGTGTTCTTACTATTTATTTAGACTTGAAAGTCTCCAAGGTCCCTTCCAGAAACAACATTTTTATTGTACCTATGATTCAGTTTATTCATAAGAAGCTTGGGCACTGCAGCTTCCAAACCATCCTCTACTGGCATGAAACCTCTGTATTTTTTTTTTTTTTTTTTGTGGGTACCGGGGGTCGACCTCAGGACCTCACACGCCAACAGGCGCCCGTGCCGCTGAGCGATATCACCGGCCCCTTTTCCGTATGTGGGATCCGGGAGTCGAACTCGGGCCCTCGCGCTTGCAAGGCAGGCGCTTACGCCACTGAGCCATCTCACCGGCCCAAAACCTCTGTATTAATGCTCATTTCCAACTGTCCATTGCTGTGAAGTTTTACTTCCTGGCTAGAGAATAGTTCCAGCAACAGACCACTGAATGTCATGGCAACACAGAGGCTGCTGAGCTGGAATTCTGATTTTAATGTAATTGTAAACCAGAGACAAAGGGACAGATGATAGAATTTCATCTTGTTTGGGGTGGCCAAGATGTGGTCCCTGTCTTCTTCTAGATATTTATGTTTTAATCAGCCGTAATTATGGCTCTTGAGTTACCAAATATTTATTTTCTGGGACCTGAAAGATTTAACTCTAAAAATTCTAGGCCTTTGAGATTGCCTGACTTCTGCAGGATGGGCATTCAAGCAAGCTACTTGAACTGTTACCTATAACAGCATATTAAAATGGGACTCTCTGCCTTTCTTTAACCAAGATGCCAAAGGCCGAGAACAAAAGAACCACAGCTAAGCACCCTCACATTCCAAAGTAAAATGTTAGACATCTACAAGGGGTGATCAGAAAAGTACAGTGAGGGGCCAGTGATATCGCTCAGTGGCACAAGCGCCTGCCTGGCAAGCGCAAGGTCCTGAGTTCGACTCCTGAAACCCACATAAAGGAAAAAAAGGGCCGGTGATATCGCTCAGTGGCACAAGCACCTGCTCGCAAGCGTGAGGTCCTAAGGTCGACTCCCAGTACCCACATTAAAAAAAAAAAAAGTACAGTGAATGTTTAGTTTTAAAATTTATTAGAGTAAAGACACATTGCCATTAATCACACTCAAGGTACTCCCTCTTGCTTCAGACACACTTAGCTCATCATTCTTGCCACTTTCTGAAGCAGTCCTGGAAGTCCTCTTTTGTAAGTGTCGTTATAAGGTGTGGAAAGAAACATATGGTGAATGCTACTGCCAAGTGCCATCCAATGGAAAAACAGGCTTTCATCCACCTTACCGGATCTGGCACCATGTGACATCTGGCTCTTCCCCAAAGTTAAAATGACCAAGAAAGGTAAACATTTTTAATAGATTCAGGACATCAAGGCTGCACCGACATCACAAGTAAAGACACTTGTGTGTAGAATTGTAAAAAGAGTGATCAAAACCAAGTAAGCTGATCCCTAGCTCAAAAACTGTCTCCAGAGTATAAAATCATTGAAATTAGGAGGGGTGGGTATTCAGGGTGGGAAGAGTTTTTAGTACGTGACATGATCTACCCACCCCACCCCCATCTATAGGGATGGGAGGCAGAAGTGGCAGAAGACATCTGAAGGATCATGTAGAAAACTAGACTTCCCTGAAAATGGGGGACAGAAAATACTGGGCCCTGAATTTGTGACAGATTCTCAGGAAAACTGCAGCTGTTGGGAGGCAGTGCTGTCAATTTCCCACGGGTCAAATGAACCAGAGGAAGAGATTTGGCCTGGAGATGCTTTGAAAGGGAATTTGTCCAACATGTACAACTGGAAAGAGAATGAGTCTCTGGAGGGTGAATTTTGTGTCCCCAAAGATTAACAATTGGAAGTAATCAGCCAGAAGAGTCATCTGTTATGGCAAGGGAAGTGGGGGAGGAGAAAGTGGAGATACAAAAGAGAAAAGCTGAATGTCCTCTTCCTTCCACACTCATACATATGCTTGAAAGCAGTAAAGATGTGAAGGAAGGGAGACATCTAAAGTCATTCATCCATTCATATTTTTTCCCATTTTATTGCTTAGTAGTATCTTGCATTACTATTTCAGAATTTGCTTATTCATTCTCCTTTTGATCCAGATGTGGATTGTTTCCAGTTTGGGGCTATTAAGAAGAAAGCTGCTATGTTTCAGCATTCATGTACAAGTCATTGTGGGAACACATGCTTTCATTTCTGTTGATAAATACCTTAAATACCTAGGAGGAGACATGAAGGCTCACAGAGAAACTCTTGTTTAACTTACTAGCACAAACACCATGTTGTTTTTTAAAAATCCTGAATTGTGCCATTTCTGTACTTGTACTGACAAAGTGGGCTCTGCTTAGTTATTTTTGACTGTGTGCTGCTCATTTTCTGGAAAACTTGTTTGTGGGAAATCCTTGTTGGACTAGGATGAAAATGCCTTCCTTTGGGGAATATTTACTTTGATTTTGCAGTCTTCTTGAGGCACTACCAGCCCAGGATCACTTTCTACTGCATTTATGGTTGAGGTTTGCTTTGCCTATCCATGTGATACACATCTGGTCTACAGTCTACATAAAAGCCAGCTTGTGGTCATGGCTTCTCAAAGAGGGCTTTTAGCTTTTTATCCCTTCTGCTTTGTTGAGTGCCAAGCACTTCTCCTTGAAAGCCCCTGGATATGAGGGCATGGTGAACTAGGTTTCCTTCTTGTTAGTGGTGGGACCCTAGTGTCCCATAAAAACCAAAGCTCAGTTTGGGAAATGGCTTCAGGGTGAAAGTAACCTCAATTTACCTCTCTATGTTTCTGTTTTTACTTACTTCTCTAGATTTCTGCTTTTGCTTAGGTTTTAGATGGGCTATTCATTGCTCTTTGACTAGTATTTTAAATATTTTATCTAACATTTTTAGATTTTTTAAGAGGAAAGTTGGTTTAACTTGTCATATGCCCATATTGAAGGTATATGGGTCTATTTTCAGAATGCTTGGTGAGACTTTTTTCAAATTAGAACTTGTTTTATACTGTTATGGAGAATTTTACTGAATTATCATTTGATAATTTTCTGTCTTTTCAGTTTTCTCCATTGTCATTTGGAGCTACAATTATTTGGATGATGGATCTCCTATGTTGAGGCTCTAATTTTCTTATTTTGTGTTCTTTTTTCCATTTTTATCTCTTTGCCCTATTTTCTGGGAGAATTTCTGAATGTTCTTTTCTATTGAAAATGCTTCCATTGAATTTTTATTTTTTGCTATCGTATTTTTAATTCTAACAGCTCTTTGTTTTTCATGGTTCTCTGAATGCAATTTTCTTCCTTACAATATTTCTTGTCTTGTCTCTTGAGTAAAATATCTTCTCCCACTTCATTGAGATTATTAGTGATAGTGTTTCTTCTATGGCTCAATTGTTGGTCCTCCAAACTCTTCTATTTGTTCTATTTTTCCTATTAGAGGTTTCCTCAGATGTCTGGTGGTCCTTGAGTGCTCATATTTTAGCACTGGGCACCACAGTGGTAATTGAAAACTGTGTGTGGCCTTGAGTCAAGAGAGACTCAATTTATGTTTTGCAGTAGTTCTTCAGTGGCTTCCCATGGTGAAGGTTAATTTTCTATGCGACACACCCAGCAAGGGTTGCTATAGAACTCTGTTCCACACTCAGAGACCCAGCCTCTTGGAGGTGCTATTAATTTCCTCATTGTTTCATCTGAATTGTGCACTCTCTTTGGGCTCCTCATTTTGGGAGCAGACTGCCAGACTGTCATGTGCTGGTTCTTACAGGTTTCAGTCCAGTGCAGTGACACTTCCACCTCCAGCTCTAGCTACACTTAGGCTCTGCTCATGGGGTGGGATGTGTTGGGTGCCACAAGTTTTTGACTGTGTTCTCAGTTATACCTGATCTGGCTGGCCTCAGTGTCAGTATCTCTATACTTTTTCTCTTCAGCTGGTCGTACTCCCAAAGGAAGTCTCTTCTAATCTTTTAGCTAGAGGGTGAGCCTGGAAGCCAATTTTCTGGAAGCTGAAATGGGAGAGAAGGCTGGAGTTGGGATGGTGGCGGTATATACAGCATGCAGTATATATGTAGTCACTCTGTACCTATGTATTAGTTGGTACTCATGTCCTGTTCCTGTCCCTGGGGTACACAGTTCTTTGCTTTTATCCTCTCCATGCTTTGATATGAGAAGTCATCATCCAGTTTCCCAGAAAGGAGAGGCAGTCTGAAGTCTAATTGTTTCTTTAAGGTCTTTTAACCAATTTCCCCATGTTTAGCCTCATCTCCAACCCCCTATTCACGGGCATATGGTGCCAACTTTCCTGCTGCCACCTTGCAGTCTAGTCGAGTCAGTTCCCATCCATCTTTCTGCTTGCTGTCTTCCAAATGTCTCTTGTTGTTTTCTCTCCCATTACTTATGTTCCAGTAGATTTGTACCCCTTTTAATCAGTTTAGTGGTGTTTCTGGAGAAAGCAGAGGTAAATGGATGCTTTCCATCCCCTTCTTTTTACAGAAGATTTGTTCTCACCAATTTTTTTTTTATTTAGAAAATTATCTCATTGGATGACTATGCCTGGGATCTTACATAGGTATTATCGTTCCAAATTATTTTCATTGGAACTTGGGACTGTTCTGTCCCATTGCCATTCAGAAAGTGAAAGAATGTATTTTTTGTTCACTTTCTATTTTTCCTCTTTAGCTAAGGCAGATGAGTACATTTCTTAGCTTTGGAGTATTCTTGTAAATGACAGACCATGGTTAGTTCAAGGAGACTTGGTAAAGTAGACCCATTGAATGAGGAAATGAAGTTTATTTTTTCCCCTCATCATCCAGAATAAAAATTTATCTGCCAAATATGTCTCCAAGACCTGAAACTATTGTTCTGTGACTCTGGCACAATGAACTTCAGAATATGATAGAGTAGCTTATTGTGGGTTTGTCACGAAATTTCTTAATGTAGAAGAGGCATAGTATCTCTCAATGTTTTAAGAATTTATTTAAAGCTCAATAAAGTGTGATTTGTCCTCTTTGTAGGGAGTCTTAGAAGACTTGATTTCTAGAAACACACTGTAACTTGGCTGCTACCTTGATTGGGGAATATGGGAGAATGAAGGGACACTTCAGGGGGCATGTGTAGGACACCAGGATGGAATGTTAAGGTTGTAGCATGGAATAGGCTCTCATCATCTTCCTTTTGTTTCCAGTAGATATGGGCCATTGTTTGTGCTTTCCAATAGGAAGTACAAACAAAATGTTTTGTGCTTGAGGTTTGGCTTTGAGACCCTTGTATTTAGAAGAGTATTCAGGCTCAGTTAAAGTCTACTCTGCATATTTATCTTGGACCTGTCCCCTATATACATTTACACGTGGACATTTGACATCATCCAAACCCTATATGTAGAGGTAAGATCCTTTCGAGTGAAGCCCAGGTGGTGGTTGCCTAGTGTGATGCACAACTACCATGAGCTAGAACCACAGATCCGGGACAGACCCTCCTTGCCTCTAGCACAACTAGGAGCTAAAGTTTTGTTTGGGTCTGGCCTATGATTTAGTATTTCCTAGGCAAGTCTCATAACAGTTCCACAATGGAAATCACATTGTTCTCCAAATTCTCAGGCGTGTCAAGGTCAAAAGCAGACAGGGCTTCTTTTTGTGACTCAGGTCCAGAAAGCTGGACTCTCGGATAATGCATTTAAAAATCATTATTTTTAATCTGGGTTCAAGATCACCATCTGGTATAGACAGAAGTATGGCTAGTGTTTCCCATGGGGGGAGAACCCAGAAATTCATGCTGTTGGGTGTGAATTTATAAGCACTGCTAAAGCACCATCATGGAGCATGTGTTTCTGTGGTGGATTAACTAATGGTCAACTTGTAACACCCAGCTGTACTAAATCAGCGTGGTGCTGGGTGTGGAGGGTCCACATGAGGACTGTTGCCAACAGCATAAAAAAGAGAGCTGGAGGGGAAGATGGTGTGCTGTTGATTCTCCTGGAGAAGCATGTTGCGCTGGCTTTCCTGATATGAACTCAGCTGTTCTCATCATCAGAGGAGCTCAGGACCTCACTGTTGCTGAGGGTGGCTGAGGTTCTTTTCAAGGGGAGCTCTTGTCCTTTGAGCGTCGCTTCCTGGCTCTAGTGCAGATCCCTCAGCCTGCTGGCACAGATCCTTCATACCATTGGCATAGACTTTCCAGCTTCCATCACTGACCTTGGGACCTTCCCAATGCAGATCCTTGATACAAACTTGCACTAGACATTGTCGTGGGCTCTGGGCCTCCAGCTGGACTCATGGAGGACATTGCCATGGGCTCCAATTCTTCAGCTGGACTCTGCCAGGAAATTGCCTTGGGATCCAGGCCCTCAGCTGGATTCTTTGGGTCTCTAGTGTGTGGATGGATCTCCCACATTCTTTTGCATTTGACTGTTTGGGTGAATATTATAAAATAATGCTATAAGTTATGTGTCCTGTATTAATTTTTTTCCCTTGTAAACCCTGACTACAACAGTTTCTATGATTTGATTTCACTTTGCTTACTCTAGTATCTTTTCATCAGTCTTAGTGACTGTCCTGCCAACTCATTACCTTCTCTGCTGTTCCCTCCTATCTCCAGATATAATTGTAGTACATATTTCTGTTAGTTTTTTCTCTTTTCTTTTTAACTGAGACAGCAAATTGTGAATCACCCACCATTTACCATGTTGTGTTACTTCATTTATCTCTTACTCTTGTAGAAGAGGATCTTACTTAGAAACAGGTCGCACTTTCTTCATGCTCATGAATAAGGTTAGTAAGAATATCCTTGTTCAGAATGTGAAACCAAGTCTCCTAAAGATTATAGAGATGTTGGTGGGATCATGACTGATGACATCACAAGGTTCTGAGACACTGCTTCTCATGTCAAAGAAAGGTCTTTTTCTCTCTGGGCTGAAGAAAAAAATGCAGGGTACTGCTAATCTAGCTAGTGATCTATGAAGCTGCCCCTGCTTTTCTCCTTAGAAACTCTTCTCTGTCTAGTTTGGCTGCCATTAGCTGGTGGCAAGAGACTTCCATTGTCCCTGACAATGGCCAGAAAGAACTTTCTCTGCACCTCAATGGTCTATGCATTGACAGGAGTCCCGGGAAACTCTGCAGTATTTCCTGGAAGACTGGAAGATCTGGTGACTGGCAGATCTACCATCCACAGAGCTGAAGAGGCACCTGGGAAGTCAGCACGGTGAGTCATTGGGATTCCTCTGCTCTGCTCCACTCCAGCTTGACAATTAACGTTGTCAATTTGAAAGTGGTAAAAAAGCCATGCTCTTAGAGAGCTCCATCCAACTAGGGATCATACACACTTGTGGAGGAGACACTGGAGCCCTCTGGGGAAGAACTTTACGGACAGCAGGAGATGTAGCTATGCAGAAAAGCTATGAAGTAAGAACACCTGGACTGGCTGCCCCTGTCCCTGGAAAGTTTCTGAAGACTGACTACAAAAAGGACATGATACATTTATAGACATTTATTTCTTAAACATCATATGAAACAGGAAGGTATTGTGGCAAGAGCAGGACTCAGAAATCAGACCAATGATCACTTATTGGTCACATGTCCTTGGACAAATTTCCTAATGAGTCTGAGCTGTGTTTTCTCATGTGAGAAATGTGGATGATACATGTACAGCTACTAACACAGTGTCTGGAGAATTGTGAACCCATGAGCATTGGGCTTGGGAAACTAACATTTATCCTGAATCTTTCCAAAGCTGCCTGCTGTATTTGTGGGGTTGGGATTCTAGGAACTGCATTCCCCAGTATCCCAGGATTCTGACTTAGATTCCATCAATGAAAAGAACTTATGCATTATATAGAAACATGATAGGAAATCACAGTGGTTCAGAAGATAGTATACACGAGATTCACCAATGCCTACAGTTTACCTTCTTTAGGGCAGTGGGAGAAACAGATGACCAGTTGCAGTTTCCTGAGGTTCCTATAATTTCTGATTTCCTGGAAGCTAATGATGGCTTTCCCTGACTTTTGTTCTTAGTTCATCCAACAATGTTGTGAGACTCTCATTCCCTGTGTTATAACCTTTTGGTGTGAAACACCTAGAGAGGTCTCCGTTTACCTGGCTGAAATCCGACTAACATATCTGACTTTTAAATATGCAAAACACAAAACAAGAAACAAACAAGACCCACAAGTGATTAAGAGGAACATTTGAAAATCTGAAAGATGGACTCTGGAGGTTCAGTTGGAATAATCGGGGTTCATTTGAGAATTGGAAGATCTTGGTTGAGGTTTAGGCAGGGGAGCTTTGGGATGAGTGAAGGGGGATGCCAGGCATCTAGTTAAGAACTGAGACTTTGAAATTATCTGTCTTTCCCCACCACAGACAAAGGCTGTTTGACATCAGTATGGTCTTGAGCAGAATAAATCGAGCAAAGCAAAATGTAAGTAAAATGGAGAAATTATCTTCCTAACACCGATGCACATGAGAATGTAGGTGGAGAGGAGATGATTGGCATAAAGAGCTTTGCTCCACAATAGACAGAAATTCACCTGTATAACCTATGGGGAGAAGAAACCTGTAATCTCAGTGAAATGACAGCTCTTCAATGTTTTACTGGACAAACATCCTGGCTTCTTTTAAATGAATGTTATCTATACCCCATTCAACAAGCTTTGTTGGACTTTGCCAAATTATATGACTTCTCTTCCTCTTACCTGCAAAGAAGTATGAAACCCCTCCTCCTCTGCAGATCCCAAGGCACTTTTCAGGGAGGGTCTCAGGTTATAATCTGGCATAACAGAAAGCCTGTAATTTTAATGCGTTCAGCAGTGTGATTGTCAACTCACTTCTGCTTGTGTTTCCTTTGCCTTCTTCTTCCATGCAGGTTTTAGGTAAAGAAAACAAAGCATTATTTTAAACTCCAAGTATGTTTATTATTTTTCATGACAAAATTAATGCAGACAAGGGATCAAATTTGAAGAGAGACTTCATGAAGTGACAAGGATGTCATCTCCATTGATTGTCAGTGGCTACTCAGATTGGGGTTGAGAGAAACAATTTCACTGTCAAGATCATTCCTCCTGAGCAGTTGCCCTCCTCTGAGGTGTGAATGCAGTTCCCTCCTGCACTGACACCAGTTGGGGGTGGAGTGACCAGGGCATGGGCCCAGGGAAATTCTTGTCTTCACCTGCCTGGGCTGCCCAAGGAGAGACTGCTTTGCAGACACCTGAGCCGAATCAAGGATCAGTCACTCTGTGGTTTACTCAGTGAACTAGGCCAGGTGAAGGAGAATCATCCAAGCAGACCTGAGTGCAGGCAGGACATGGCAGGGAGAGCTCAGGAGAAGCAGGTATATGGAAGACACCACATCCCAGGCCTGGGCAGAGTGAAGCCAGTGGCTGAGACACTCGCAGCGAGGATATTCAGGGCTCATGGAGACAGGAAGACCACCTTGGACATAGTCACAGGAGACTGTGGTTGCTGGATTGGGCCTGACTTTTGGGTGTCTTTTGAGAACTTGAGTTTCCATGTCAGACTGTGGGTAATGACTTAAGGTATCCAGCCCCCTCTAATCCCAGCTCTTTCTACTGTTGGGTAGATTTCCTGACATAATCTGTTTTTTGGAGGAAGCATATATATTCAGATAAGGAATGAACATGTATTTGTTTGGAAATTATTTAAGGGGTTTGCAAAGGCATAATGTTGGCCTTATATATGTCTGGCCATTATTTTGTCTGTTATGTTGGTAGAATTAAAAGTGTTAAGAAACTCCAAAGGAGGTCATGTTCAACAAGGACTCAGAGGAAGCAATGAGATTAGGGAGAGGGAGTCAGAGCAGAGCCACAGGTGACATGAGCCAAGATCACAGGTGGGCACTGACCAAGCAGAGTGGAGGGTACAGCCAAGAGCACTGAGCTCCCCACTATATTAGCTGCCAACTACTGTCCAGGTTCAATGGGCTCCGAGGCAGAAACATCATGGCGAAAATGTGTGGCAGAGCAGAGGAAAAGTGCCAGCGAGGAAGTGGTGAGGGATCAGGTATGGTACTCTCTAAGCCCTTCCTCCAGACATACCCAGAAGTGTGTTCCATAATCCCCTAGTGGGTCACAAAATCAATCGAGTTGACACTCCACCTTAGCCATCACACCCGCCCTGCCCTTCTCCAGTTGCTATGGTTAAAGAAAATGCAGGTCCTGCTCAGTGATCTATGGACACCCACTACTTTCATTCCAGCTCCCTCTTTCTGTCCAGTTGACTCCCATTAGAACACTCAGTGATTTCCATCCTCCATGAGAAAGACCAGGGGAAGGCCGATCTGTATGCCAAGAGCCTATGCAGTTGGCAGCAACCCTTGGAAATAGTAACATTGCCTTGAAGATGGGCCTGGTAGCCCCTATTACAATGAGAAGAGCTGTAAACAAACCCAGGGAACATAATGTGGAACATTAAAGGCTCAGTAACCACACCTGGGGGAGGGTGCACTGCAGAGAGGATGGCATGAGGGATGGGCTTGGACGAAAACAAGCTGAGAGTGCAGACTGCAGCGTGTGCTGGGTTGGCACCTGTCTGTCCCTTTCACCTCTCAGCATGGTTGAGGCCATTCTCCACAAACCAAGGGTCTTGTGAATCCAGGTGGCCTGTCTTGGAGCAGCATCAAATCTAGAGAGGTTTGTGGTAAGTGGTAGGGCTTGTTTCCTTGGTGGCTTTTTTTGTATTGGTAGGGGTTGGCAGCAGTGTGGTAGTCAGCTACTTGAGTGATTCCCCTGTCCCTTTCTGACACCAAGTAGGATCAAGCCTTTCCAGGTTAGGGAGTCTCGAGAGTCAGCTCATTCTTCAAGGCTCAGCTCATTGCCATCTCTGTGGATCCTGCTCTGAACACCCCCAGTTACTTAAATGAACTCTCCCCTTTTATTTCATTCTGCCATTCATTGTGCACAATGTTTCCTTCGATTAGACTTAAGCTTCTCCAGACAGAGCCTGTGTGTCTCAGCTGCCCAGTGGCAGCCCCAGTTCATTGCTGGCTCTCAGTGGCATCTGAAGTTGGGTGAATGGATGGAAGCAGGCACTCTTTGGCACACACACGCAGTCTGCTACTTCCCCTGTGTCTGCCCTTCCTCATCTGCTTCTATCACTGAATTGTGAGCCCCACAGGAACAAGGATCTGGTGTCCCTGTGCCGTGGCATCCAGTGGGCACTCCTGATGTTTGTTAAATGAATGCTGAAGAGATGGCTATAGATTGACCGCTCCTGTCCTCTTAGAATGTGTGTGTTGAAATCCTAACCCTCAACATAGTAGTATAAGGAGGTGGGGCCTTCGCAGGATGAAGGGAATTTAGGGACACTGACATTAAATAGGGTGCTGTTAGATGACTATGGTCCTAACTGCAGCTCTCAGGTAGAGGGAGGCAGAGAAACATATCTGTTTCTTTCAGACATAGAAACTGAGGCCTAAGAAGCCCTCCTGTTCAGTAGCCAGAAGAGATGGTTTCAGGCACTGAAAGCATTCAATCATTCCAGAGGCCTTCATTCATTCCAGAGGCCTTCATTCATTCCATAGGCATTCATTCATTACTGGGCACCTAAGGCGTGTCAGGCCCCGCCCACTTGTTTCAAAAGTAGTGAGGAAGGACAGCAGGCTTAGCCAGGTGGACACTGGGCAGAACTCACCCCAAACTCATCTTCTGCACCGTGGTCTGAGACAGTGGTCCATAGGAGCAGGAAGTGAGTTTTCACTCACATCTAATGCCTGGAGCAGGTGCAGTGGTTGGAATGTGTTTCCCGAACTTCAGGTGTCAGAAACTTAATCCTCAGAGCCATAGCACTAGTTGGTGAAATCTAGTGAGAAGTGATGAGGTTTATAAAGGCTCTGACCGTATTGGTGGATTAGCATCATTATCCTAGGAGTGGGTTAGTTATCACAAGAGAAATTTTGTTATAAAAGCAAGTCCAACACTCTACCTTGCCCATACCCTCTTTCACCCTTCCCTCTTCTGCCACGTGCTGCTGAAGCTCGAAGGTCCTTCCTAGATGTGGGACTCCTGATCTCAGACTTCCCAGCCTCCAAAACAGTAAGAAATAAATCTGTTCTTCATAGATTACCCAATGTCAGGTCCTCTGTTATGGTGGCACAAAATGGACTACAACAGTAGGTGAAGAACTTCAATTACCTTACCTAGTTTAACCCTGAGCCAGGCAGATTTTCTTACTGCTAGGTTACCGACAAAGAAACAGGAGGTGAGTAGCTGGACCCACGCTGCTCAGGCAGGAAGCTGGAGAGGAAGGAAAGGCCTGGGACATCTGAGGTCCCCTGCACTATCTGACACTGCAGTGGGGGGCTGGAGGCCACTTCCTTGCTGGGACCCAGCCTGGGGCAAACACCTAATTTTGAGGCAGTCTCTTGGAGTGGAGGTCCTGCCTAGGACAGCTGTCTGCTCTTCATTCATTGGCTTTATCCTCTGCTGCGATGGCTTCACCTTGTTCTTCCAGGCTGGCCTTTGCCAGAAAGCAGCTCCACATTTTCCCAGGAGCCTGTGATTTGGTCATCCCCCATCTATCCATAGACTCTGGGCCAAGTGGCCCAGTGTGGGAGGAGGAGGATATTTGGCTTCCCCACCAAGTTCAAAAGCAGCAGCTACAACCATAAGGCCCAGGGCTGTGCAGCCAGTCTGTCCCCAGTGCTGCAATAATGACCATCTCCACTTGGTGGGTCTGGGGGTGGGGATCTGGGGTGGGAGGGGCTGGCAGCTGAACTGGTGTGGGAATAGTAACCATGGGAACTAACCACATCACTGACTGGTGCAGGCTCCAGGGCCCCATTGAAGCCCCAGAGTCAAGGTGCAGTTTAGGGGATCCCTGCATTACTCTGGGACCCTGAGGGCTTTGGTATAAATCCCAGCTCAACCTATTCCTACACTTTTGATGTTGGGCAATTAATCTCTTTGCCTCAGTTTCCTCCTCTATAGAGTGTGAATAAAAACAGCATCTACTCCAAAGGGGTCCATGTAAAGCATCTAGTCAGGGCTCAGTCATCTTCCCCCTTCTGGTCCTCTGCCATTCCTGCAGTTTCCGTCACCCTCCAGCTTTTTCACTGTGTGCCTCAGATACTATTCAAGGCGATTGTTCACCTGTTATCAGTCCTGACACACTGTCAGAAGATGCTTCTTCTTGTTGCTCTCGATGCTTTCATAATTGAATATGCAATCTGTTCTCACATGAACTACACAGAACATCTGCTTTGGGTCGAGGATGTGGATGTGTCCATGGAAAACAGGAAAGAAGGAAGCCAGACCCTTCTCCAGTCATGGCTACTACAGAAACTCCGTGAAATGGAGCTTTGGAGCCCAGTGGTCCCAATGCCCTAATAGCCCTCCTGTCCCTTTGTTTCTTGCCTGGGAGCAGGTGTGATATGCAAAATATTTAACAACCCAGAAGGCCCTGACCAATTAGAATGGGCTGTGGCTGCAGTGCTAGAACAAGGACACTTGGGGGCCCAGAGATGTAGCTCTCCATCAACTGGCAAGAAAGCATGTTAACAACTAGCTTTGGGTGTGTTCTGGGTCTCTACCAGCCCTGCCAATGAGAAAAGCCAAAGCAGAGCAGAGCTAATGAAGAGTCTGTATGGAAGGAAAGTGAGCCCTGCCCCTTTATTTCTCCCGTGGAGGCTCATGCAGTGACCAGATGGCTGTGGGTTGACAGAACTCAATGGCCTTCACAGAATTTAAGTGGGCTGGTGTTAACAGTGTTGGCTTTGGCATTAAACTGTCTACTCATGAGCTTTGGCATCTTCAACAAGTTTTTAGCATCTGAGAACCTTGGTTATCCAATCTGAAATGAGGGCATGAAAACATACAGGGCTTATAGAAAGTGTCTCACACAGGGTCCAGAACACATGGGCCAGTGGAGATAGTGGGAGCACTTCCTGCTCCTCTTGAGGGGGTCCTGGTGTTTTTCCATGAGGCAGGGCTCCTCCCTACCCCAGGGGCCGGTGGGGTGCAAATGTTCTTCCAAAACACACATTCACCTCATTTACACAACTGGAGTCTACCAGATGCCTACTTGGTGCCCTGCATGGTCCCAGTGGCTGGAAAAGCTCCAGCGAATATGCCAGTCCAGGCTCCTGTCCTCCCGAGGCATGGAGGGAGGCAGGCAACACGGCAGTCGGGCCTTTCCTCCTGCTGCCAGCACACAGCCATCCAGAACAGCAGCAGCAACAAATCCATCAGGCAGAACAGAGCCAAGCTTGAAATCAAGGAAGGAAGCCCTCAGAAGCCAGAAACAAAAGAATGACCTGAAACCAGAGTCCCCAGTGGGGCTGCTGTAGAAGAGGTCATGGGGCTCAGGAAGTGGGTCTGGGTAGAGGTTCTCAGCAGGGCTGCACCTGAGCGCCACACAGGAGCTTCTAGAGATGCCCCAGCCACACCCAGACCAATCACATTAGAATTCCTCGGGGCAAGATCTAGGTTCAAGGGATTTTAATGTCCCCCCAGGTGTTCCAATGTGCAGCTCAGCTAGTAAAGTTCTTTGGGGTGTGGTGGTGTTCTAATGGCTGGCAGGGAAAGAGCCTCCTGTTCAAGGCAAGAGCCATGATGTCCTCTTGAGTAGTCAACTGGGTCTTCCTGGGACTATGTCTACCTGGGACTACCTATTCACCCGTGAGAGAGTCGGAGCTGGCACGTGCCTCTTGAGCATGCCAGGAAGTAGTCACATTGCCCCCTGTTGCCAGTGCTCCAGGCAGACATTGCAGTCGCCTTGGAGGAGGACCACTCAGGGCACAGAAACCCCTATGGAAAACAAATCCCCCTTGAGCACTCTAGGAGGGCCGTAGACAATAAAGAAGGGAACGATTAAAGCACAGTTTTGACGTTGTTCCATTTTACTTTTAGTTATTGTTCATCTCTCTGTGGGTGTAGTTTATAAATCAAACTTCACTCTAGGTACGCATAGGAAGTAGCACTGGTACTGTCTGTGACCTCAGGTGCCCCCGAGGTTGGGGACTTACCCTGCATGGCTAAGAGAAGACTGTAGTTTTCCAAGCCTGCCTACCATATAATGGGAAATGTGATGGAAAGCGATTAGCTGAGGGAGACCCGGAAAGGAGTCCCCAGCAGGTGACATTTGATTTGAAGCTTAAAAGTTGACAAGAAGGCAACAAGCAAGGAGTGGGGAAGAGACTTTCCAGGCAGAGGGACTAGGAAGTGCAAGGGCCCTGAGACTAGGCCCTGTGATCTGGGTTAGATGCCTGGCGTTCCCTTCCCAGGATGAGGGAAAGCCACTGACAGGCTTCACCAGGGTGCAAGCGTGACCTGATGTTGGCCAAGCAGAAGCTTGAAGGCTCACAGCTGCGCACCTCTCGTTTGCTGTGTATCCCGAGCCTCCGCTCTCCTCCCCACTCAGTTCCCTATGCGGCCCCTTCTTGATGTGCATTGTCACAATTAACCCATGCAAGAGATAGCTAGATGTCTTCTCCACTGGCCAGAAAACACCAGAGCCGAGTGGCCTCATCCATGTCCCTGGGCTCTTGAATGATAGTCTTTGTGTCATCTGGTATTTGGCCCGGAGCTCTTGCTCTGGTCACAGTGCTCAGGAGCACAAGACCCAGCCTGGCCATTAGGGCAAGACAGCGCAACCTGGCTTTTCTTGTGCAAATCAGCTCACCCAGTGTCTTCTCCACAGCACCCGAATTCTAATAAGCACAGTGGTTCTGATGAGCGAGTCCCAGGGGCTCCCTCTTTCCACTCTCTTTTTAGCACACAAAGGCACTTGGAAACACACTGAAGGGGCGTTTTTCTGCATCAACCCCAACTTCCTGCACCTCAGCATGCTGTATAAGAATCTGCTCTCACTTGCGGTTGGGGGCACCAAAGTGCTGGGTTCACCATGCAGTTTTCTCCCTTCTTGGCTGTCAAGTCCTCATTTTCTATTAATTCCCCAAGGATTGGCTGCTTCTAGTTGGGGCTGGGTCAGTTCTGGAGAAACCTCTTTAATATTTGAGAATACCCTGGCTGGGGCATTTGGGGTCTTTACATAATTCTTAGACCTCTTGGTGACCCCATTTCCCATGCTAGGTCCCAGGAGAAGTCGGAATGGCTAAAGAGGTGGTGAGAAAGTGCAGAAGGGTCTCAAGGGCCCTTTAGTGTCCTGCCTAGGTGGGTAGATTGGGTTTTGGCTACAGACAACGAGGATGATTAGAGGCAAACTATGATCAGGGCTGGATGGCTCAATGCGCCATATGTGAAAAATGGCCCACTGTCTGGGCCATTCTACTGCTAAGAATGGAAATTAATCTGTCCTCATCATAAAGCCCAAAGGAGACTAAAACCCTGCTGCTGGACTGTAACCATGGAAACCTCCCATTGTTGTGGATGGCCTGCCACCGGAACAGAAGCCCATTAGTTTTTTTTTTTGCACCCCTGAGAGATGGCACCAAGTGTCCTGTCTCCCCTTGTTGCTGCTGTCCTGCATCACTGCAGCAGGTCAGGGCTCAGATGCCCAGGAAGAAAAGCTGCCACGTGGCTCTCTCAGATCACCCTGCCAAGGGGAGGGCTCTAGAGGCAGAGGAGGAAGGATGGGAATGAAGGAGGGAAGAGGTGACATCCGGCAGCGCTGGTGAGAGACAGCGGGTGGGGCAGGTGTTACTGGAGCTGCTTAATAGGGCAGTCGTGAGGCAGCATGCACGTCTGAAGTCCCATCTGACTGGCATCAATAAACGTTGCTGTTCCATCCAGTCTGGAGTGGGAGCCATAATTAGGTCTGAAGAAATTTATCAAACAGCAGCCTCTTGGAGTTGTGGGTCTCTCTGCCATCTGGACGGATGGTTTCCTACCCTGAGACAACAGCAGTGAGCATGATTTATGAGGTCCTACAGCTCCACTCCCATTTGGGTCTGAGAACCCAAATGGCTTTCTTTTGTCCTCTCCAGGAAGCGGTGAGATTCTGCCTGTGTTGATGGGCACATGTTGGGGTTCATGCTGAAGTTTGCCCTGGTCCTTTGAAGGTGACTTCCAGATCTGGGACAGCCAGGCCTGTGCTCAGGGTCAGTTTTCAGTTTACAATGATCCAACTACGCAGATTAACAGCAAAGCCCTGGAGTGAGGATGAGAAGACATGGGTGGAAATCCCACTAGTGAGTTTGGAGGCCTACACAATGGGGATAATAATTTCTGCTTTGGCCCAACTCACACAAGTTTTTGGAAGTTCTCATGACCTTATAGATGCAAAATGGCTTCAATAATTACAAAGTCCTCTACAGTTATTAAAGATTGAATCCAAAAACATTTATTGAGCAAATGCTGTGTGTTATGCACCACACCTAGTGCTGTGATGGATACGGATGAAAAAAACAGCCCCTGCCCTTGGCGAGCTTATAGTCTAAGAACAGTCATAGGACAAGTGCACAAATAACTATAATACAAGGCAGAATATGGTAAGTGCCATGAGAAAGGTACAAATAAAGTGCTATGGTGGTTTAGCGGAGGGAGAGATCCCAGTGGTCAGTGGATCAGGGAGGGCTTCATGAAAGACATGGTCTCTGCGTGGGCCTTGGAGGAAATTCAAGAGTAATCCAGAGGATGAGAACGAGAAGACCAAAGGCACAGAGAGAGGAAACACAGGTGCTCCTTCTGGGACTGGCAACTCTTATAGATTGATTGGTTCAGGGTGTGAAGAAAGAATAGGACCTTACTGGGTGGGCTGTAATGTCAGGTTAAAGACGTGTGCATTGGTTTGTGTGTCAGGAGAACTTTGAAAGGCTGGTGGAGGAGCAGGAGAAATACATTAGTGTGCATGCTCAGGAGGGCTGGAGGACATGGAAGCTTGCAGAGGATATATGGGAGAGGAGGCTGTCACTAAGTGGTCCAGGGGACACGTAAAGAGGTGAGGTTGGTGCCAATGGGAAGAAGCAATAGAGGAGGATGTGTACGAAGAGTTGAAGATGACAGCAGGATCTCAGGTCATACGGTTGAGAGGATCATGGGTCTTCCAACAGAATAAAAGAGGGATTCCAGGGGAAGGGGAGACAGAGATGGTGCTCTTGGCATCAGAGGTGTTCAGTTTATGGTGCTGCCACCAGATCAGAGAGAGTACATCCAACCTGCAGTGCGCCATCTGAGCTGGGGAGGGGACTGGCCGCAGAGAGGAGTGGAGGGTTCTCTTAGGGAGGTGGTGGCTGGATCTAAAGGAAGGAGTGAGCTTGCTGATGGAGGGTGTAGGGGTCTGAAGGGAGGACCCTAGGGAGAAGTGTTTATGTTGTGGGGCAAGAAGAGAGGGAGAGAATGGGCAGATCTACCTCAGCTCTGAGATCAAGGTAGGTATGGCCATAAATAATGCATAAATACATAAATAAATATATAAATAAGGGGCAAAAAGGGGCTGGGAAGGAAAGGGAAACCCAGGAAGACATGGGATCCATGAGAAGGGCCAGGGATGCCCAGGAGGAGTCCCTGTAGTTTCTCAGTGAGAAGGAGCCTTTTGAACTGGCAAGATGGAGGGCGTGCAAGGCCAGTCCCAGGAACAGGCTAGATGTGGAAGCCATGGCATGGTCAGGAAGAAAGGCAGCAGGAGGGACTGGGGACCCTGCCCAGGTGTGGCTGCTGGGAGGTGCGTGAAGAGGCCATGAGAACAAGGCTGGGTACGGTGAGCATCTGGCGAACAGCATCAGAGGTGGCAGAGAGGGGCTAAGGGTGTGAGAGCAAATGTACCTGGCCAGAGGAGGAAACTCACTTCCTCAGAAAGGGGAGGATGAAAAGGAAGAGGAAGGGGGAGGGGAAGAGGAAGGGGGGAGGGTAGGGGAAGAGGAAGGGGGTGGGTAGGGGAAGGGGAAGGGACAAGACCAAGAGGTTTTGAGGAGAGACGTCATTTCAGATGGCTCCATCTCTTTAGTGAAGGAGGTTGAAGGTGGGGTCTGTGGGGGGCTTGAGGCAAATGGAGATGGTCTGAAGAGCTGGTGGGCGATGGCGGGCAGACTGGAGATTTGATGGACAGCCTCAGCAGTGAGGGCTGGCTGTAGCCTGACTATAGCTACAAGGTGGTGGATCAGAGTGATGGGTATGGGCTTGACTCTCTGGGAACCTGGCTCTAAGGGGGCTCTAAGTTGGCAGGGAAGGGCAGTCGGCCTCCTGACTGTGCCTGCTCAGGTGGGGAAAGAGGAGCCAAGGCCCAGAGCTCCCACCACCACAGTGCCAAGGGATTTGGCAGCACGGGACCCGCTAAGTTAGGGAATGGGCAGGTGCGGGTATCCTGGACCTCCTGCTTTCTTCTGGAGGGAACCTGGAGCCACTTTACAAGCTGCCGGAGACCAAGCTCTCTGGAGTTCTGGTCTCTAACTTTCCTTCATGGACAGGATGCTGCCTGGCAGACAGAGCTCAGGCCCAACTCCAGTCCCTGACCTCAGGGCTCGCCTCGGATCTCACCGCAGAACGTTCTGGAATCCAAGGTCTTGGCTAATCCATCAAGGCCTTGCTGATAATTCTATCTACTCCCAGGGTGCTGCCAGCTTTAGAAATTAAGGGTCTTCTAGGACCTTTCAGCTCCTCAAGAGGAAAGGCTCGGGAGACAAATAAAATATGACACTAATTATTTCCATGTTCATGAGGAGCCCGGACCACTCAGTTCCCACTGAGGCTATTAGGGCTGTTGCTCTTTTAAAAATTCATTTATAATGCAAATCCCGAATCTCAGATCTCGAGCAATGACAAGAACAAAGAGGGAAAGGCAGGGATGTACTGTTGCCATCCGTGCATGGTTAACGGTTCTGGGTTTCCTTGCATCGACTCCTCTTCCTTCCCATCAGACGTTAATTTAGAGACAACATTCTGTTCTGAATTACCACTGATTAATTATGTCCAGTCTCATACACTCAGGAGCAGATCTTGATTACTTTTTTTAACTCTCTTCACCTTCAAGAGAATGGTTTTTTACTCATCTTTCAAATATGTTTTAAAACACTGTTAGTTATCAGGCGAGGGAATACATCTAACAAATAGAGCTGGCGAATGCTTCTCTCTTTGCGACCTGCAATTCCAGCACCTAAGGTACTGGCATTGAGCCCAGATTTTCCCAGGAGACTATGTCCAGTGTTTGGAACTGCAAGGCTTAAACATAAACCTTAAGAGGGGAAGAAAAGGATTTTGCAAAATTTGACAATTATCGCTTCTGTGGGGAGGTGGTGGTGGGTGACACTGGACCTCTGGGAGGGAGAGTGTGACCATCAGGATGGGAAAGTGACAAGAAAGTGACTTTGACACAGCAGTCTGGCTGCAGGGACCCTGCCATGTGCAGGATACAGAAAGCAAACAAAGCGAGTGGCTGCCAGACCTGGAGCTAGGTGCTTCCCATTCTTTCAGGCCTCACATTCTGGGGATGTGGTCAGGGGGGGCACCCAGAAAGGCAGTCATGTATATTTTAAAGAGAATGACATTAATCTTGACAGTGCCCTTTGAAGCTTTTGTTGTATCTTCCCTGGTGGCAGAGGGGACAGTAGAGTCCTTCACTGACATTCTGAGAGGGCAGGATGGAGGCTAACCCGCAACCTCAGCCGGCCTCAGTTGCTTTAAAGAGCACCTGGCACCATGGCCACATTTTGGACACTCTTCTGCCTTGTGCTGGGGGGAAGCAAACCCATAGAAGGAGGTCTTAGTTGCTCAAAGGCATGATTTAGAACACTCTGCCTCTTTAGGGTTATTCATCTGCCATGGTTCTTGGTGGTTCTTGTTTAGCCAGGATACGGATTATCCATTGTTTCTCTTCTAGCTTTCTCTCCACAGCTGTGTGTCGTGTCTGGGGCTTGTGTGTTACCCGTGACATGGGCAATCAAACTCTAAGTTCATGGAACAAAGCCCTCAGCTCTGCTGTGGCCTTGGTTCCTTAGATTCTTTGTGCTCCTTTACCCAACTAACCTCTCCAATCTCCCTCTCCTCCACAAACAGCACCTGTGCAGACCCGGTCAAGTGTCCTTTCTGGGTCTTGGCCACCTGGAGTCCACACATCCCAGGGGTTTGGGCAGCTGACCACACGTGGCTCTCCATTCTTCCATGAGCCCAAGGATCCCTCCAACCCAGGAGGCTGGTTGTCATCCAAAGCCGTGGGACTGGCTTCTTTGCCTGTCAAGTCTTTCCGCCCCAAAGATGGACTGAGTCTCAGTCTGGTTCAGGTGGGTTCTCCACGCCTTCTTCTTGTGGCTTATCTGCCTAATGCTAGATGAACACCACACAGTTATAAATACTCAGGTCAATATATATATGCAGGTATAGATATATATATTCTGGTCACTGTTTTACACTTTAACAAAGAAAACCACTAGCCTGCTTGTTCTATTGTTTGTGCCACCCTGACTCCCATCTGCCTGTGGTGTAGCTGGCAGGAAATGTGAGCCTCTGAGTCCCATGAGGTGCCCACCTACGTGGCCCCATCACACTGGCCAACAGTCAGTTTCAATGCCCCCTGCTCATGCAGGCTCTTGAGGGCTTTGAACTCCAAGGGCATGGTGTGGGGGCTGGCCTGGGAGGTATAGCCGTACTTTAGGCTGTCATAGTAGTGGTACTTGACAGGGTTCTGGTTCTGATCCAGTGGAAAGGGCCAGAAGCCATAGAGGTAGATTTGATTGCAGAACCGCGTGGCCAGTGTGTACATCAGGAGGCCGGTGGTGGGTCTTTTGATGTGGACTTTGTTGGTCAGCCAGTATCTGGAAAACAAAAAAGTGAAAAGACAAACAAAGAAGTAATGTGAGTTTGTGAATCATTCTTTCCAGAAAGAGGGGAAATTTTATCCTGCCCAGAGCAGCCCACTTCCTGCATCATCAGAGACCAACCAAATTATGAGTCCTGATTCCCGCCTCAGAGGACTGATACCCACCACCAGTTAAGCAACCGAATCCCTCCTTGGCTTGATTTTATGAAATCACAGAAGAAGCCTGTCCTTAGTATAGGCACAGAAATGGGGCCCAGAGACGAAAAGTTGCTGCCCGAGGTCACCCAGGTAGAAAGGAGCAGAGCACTGGCTTGAACTCAGGCCTGTGAACAGCAAGAACTGGGGCTGGCAGAATTTATCTGCAAAGGTTCAGATGACTGATATTTTTGGCTTTGCAGTTGCACATTCCAGTAGCAACTACCTGAGCACTGTGTAGCTGCAGCATAAAAGAACCACTGGCAGGTGCACATGGGTATGGTTGTATTTGGTCTTAACCTCTGATAAAGCATGTTTTCTTGCACAGTGCTGGCCACCCCGTAGACAGCCCCCTGCACTTCCCTTTCTGCACTGCCATTCCTGCCGACCTCGCCTCTCGGGCACCTGGGGGGGGCTCATTTCCTGTTCCCACCCACAGGTGCCACTCTCTGACCTCGTGTGAGTTCCCCAGAGAGCTGAGGGGCTCTGGACAGTGGTCTGCCCTGTGAGGCTGGGCTCTGCCCACACATTGTCTTCCAGAGGCCCGTCACTCCTGCTTGCGTTCCCACCTCTGAGAGGGAGCCCTTGCTTCCTGTCTCCTGGAACCTGTCAAAGGGTCACGAGAGGAAACCTGGAGGAGTAGGGAGAGCAGGGTGTCAGACAGAGGGGTCCCGTGTGCATAGAGGGTTTCTGGGTATCGTAGCCCAGAATGTGGTGAGGAAGGGACTATCTCCATCGTGCAGGTGAGGAAACAGGAGGGAGGAGGGAGGTATGAAACACAGGGAGTTCTGTCGCCAACAATCTGAGTGCCTTTGAGCAAGTCACTTCTCCCTGCTGAACCTAATTTTTTGAGCTTATGGAGTGATGGAGCAAAGCCCAGGTGACCTCCAAGATATCCTCCAGGTTTCACTCATCCAAGAGAGTCTAGAAATCTCTCCAGAAGTGAGAAAATGCCCATTCTGTGTGCTACCATTCTTGCTTTCTAGTGCATGGATTTAGAGCTCACTATGTGTGGCATATAACCTAGCTTCTATTTCTAGTAAAAGCTACCACTCATTCTAGGGCAGTGACAGTGAAACTTTTAGAGACCAGGTGCCCAAACTGCAACCCCAAACCCACTAATTTACCGCGAAGTGCCAACACTGCCATGAACCCTGAATATTGATGCTCAGCTGCTGGGGTGACTTGGCTTGTGTGCTGACAGAGAGGGCTCTGTGTGCCTTCTTTGGCATGTGTGCCATAAGTTTGCCACCACTGCTTTAGGCTGAATCCCTTTAAAAGCAATGCCTACAGCCTGGTAAAAAGATGTAATTCACGGATTCTGACCACTGTGTCTTTAGAGTAGATGTGGTCCATGTTTTTCTGGCTCCAAACAATCTCCGCGGCACCCTGTCTCACAGGCTCCCATTTACCACTGTCAGAAACATCCGCTCTCCAACTGAAGTGGAGGCCAATGCAGCTTCTGGTGATGGGGATGTGTGGGCCTTTATAATCAAACACACCAATTCAGTTCATGCCAGAAAGTGCGCCAGACAAAAACATTTACATTTTGCTGAAACATGAAACTCTTTTCTATTGCTCACAGTACTTTTAGCTAAAGGGTCGAGGTGGAAAGGGGCAGGTTTTCTAGAAGCCCAAGTACTTCCTTCTTTTTGCAAAAAGATTCCTTCTGATGCTCAAAAGGGGAACCCCCAAAACAATGCATAAGTCAACCTCAAAGCTTGTCTTTTTGTTTGTTCTTCACTTGTTTGGAGGAAGCATTAGTCTTTGAATCAGATGAGGTTAAAGATTCCTAATAATCCATATAATTGCAGTGAATTATGTAATATTTGATCAAGCAGAATGCTTTGGGATGATCCTGACACTCACCCCTCCAAACCGCTTATCAGTCCTGTGTGATCTAAATCTCCTTTCCACACTGCTGATGGAGGCTGTGGTCCCTGAGGCCAGAACCAGCATGAACCAGATTCTCCTGGGCACAGTGGGAGCCTCTTGGATGGCCCTTTAGACAACAATGGCAACCCTGTGAGCCTGTCGCTTGGAGACTCACTTCCTCAGACTTCTTCTATTTCATCCCACTGGGCCGAGAAACTTCCTCAGACCCGGAATTTCCCAACAGGGAATCAGATGGAGGGACAAAGGCAGAGAAGAGGACAATGGCTCTTGTAAACCACAAGCACAATGCGACTGAAAAATGATAGCAGCAAGTGTTCAAGCATGTACTTCAGACTTCATTGTTTCTTCCCTGCCCTGGTGAGAGGTCCCTATGGTGAAAGCCCTACACTGCCTTTCATCCTCCACTTTGCAGCCCTCCGGGTATTTCTTACAGAAACCTCTCCCTGCTGCAGATGCAATCCAGTTCCATAGTGCAAAACACAAACTCTGTAAGATCTGGCCCCACAACCCTATCATTCCACAGTGCACCTGTCTCCCAAAGAGGAATGGCTGTAGCCCCGAAAGCACTGTGCTGTTCACGGCACCTTCTACTGAGATCTGCATCAATACCACCTTTGCTCTTTTGCCCTGGTCTCTGGGCACCTGTGGTCACCTGTGTACTGGTCTCTTCCCAGTGTTGTGGCCTCATGGAGATGCAGTGTGTATGCCTCTCCCACAGTCTGTGGGCTCCTGGTAGGTCATATGTCTTGCTCTTTGTGCTAAGGGGCCCATGAGTGCTGAAAAAGTGAGTGGACATTTGGAGGGAGGAGGAATGCTTCCAGAAGAAGTATGTATGCTTAATTTTCTCCCTCTTGTATTTGTAGTCCCACAGGCCCATGGCCAAGTTTCCATGCCTTGGGCATGGGGAGAGGGGTGGGATGCTACTTGTCTCTAAAGAAAAAAAATTTCTGGGAATGCACAAGGCAGCCTATGGTGTGTCCCACTGATGTGCAGGCTGGCTCTGGGCTGCTGCTCTACTGATGCTGTTGTCCCTCAATGGTCCAAGGTTTCAGCTCCTTGGCCCCAGGGGACCTGGGGAATAGAAGGAACCCAGAAACAGTGTGCCTGTTTTCCTCCAGTATGGGCTCTGCTCCCCAGAATGCTGACAGGGTTGGCCCTGAGGTCCATTCTGTCCCTGCTGCCCATGTCCTCTAAGAGAGGTTTCTCCTGTGCCTCCCAATCCAAGCAGAGAAAGGGGCCAGGCTGACTTCACAGAGAACCACATAGAGTGGGCCCAGGGCAGCTGGGTGTTGGGTGGATGGGGCAGCGGGCATTAGCTGGACCAGCTTCAGGTGAGGGAGCTCTGCTGGGACTTTGATGCAAGGAATACTGATGAGAGCTACCTGAGTGTTTTCTGGTGGCTGAACTGTGATCATCCCACAAGGCAACTGTACTCTCAGCTCAAGGGAAGGTTTAAGGACCTGGTTTGAAAGGCCCATTCATACCTTTCTTCCTCTCTACACCTCCTAGCTACACCCCTCCCTCTTGTCACCCTGCTAAGGTCTGGCGCTGATCTCAGTAGCCATCCCTCAGCATCCTGTCCTTACCCAGCACTTTGCAGGTTGTGCACCTCACAGACTGAGGCCCCTGCTGGTGAGGGCTAGAATTGGGGCTCCCCTTCAGGCCCTCTGATTGAAAATCCATATTTTTTTCTTTTGTGGTGCAGCCCTGATAGATATGGGGCAGTTGGGAATGTGGCTGGCCTAGTGTGATTGTGTGGGGACTGTCCCACATGGCTGTCTGCTCAGTCACTCTGCAGAAGGCACGGCACTGGCTTGAGACATGCTTGATGCAGAGGTTGGAGATTGCAGGACAAGAAGCCATTCCTTAGGCCACCTCAGCACTCTCTAGGCTCAAAGGGCCAGCCTGGAAGGACGCCAGGGGCAAAGGCAGGGGGACGGTAATGAGGAGAAGAATCCCAGAAAAGGAGCAGCTGATGTTTAGGTCCTCTCACTCACCCTGGCAAAGTGCTCACACACACCTTGGCTTATGCGCACTCAGTAACAGGGAGTTCACCCCCTGCCATGCTAGTCCGTTGCATTTCCAGCTCAGATGCAAAGGTTCTTAGCTTAGGCTGCAGGCTGGACCACCTGCAGCTTTAGGAGATGCCTGGGTCACACTGGACCCTGGTACTTTGACAACCTCCTTCAGTAACTCAAATGTGTAGTCACAGCTAAGAATTCCTGCTCGGGCTGATAGGTAGTTCTGCCAAAAAAACCCAAGGAGGAGATATATTGAAAGAGAGAGGGAAAAAGAGGAAGCATAAGAAGAGCTGTAGGGTTTTAAAGACAGCTGGGCCTGGAGAACTTATCTAGCCTGGTGGCCCAGCAGGGGATATAACTGAGTGGGCTGGAGTTGGGACAAGTGTAAGGAAAACTCAGACCTGGCTTCATTGTGGCCAGGGCAATAGGGAGTAGGGGGGACCATGGCATTTCCAGGGACGGAGAGTTTTATTGCTTATTGTCCAGTATAGTGGTCCCAGATCTGATTTTTTTAAAAGAGTCTTAGAAATAGAATTTTTATGAAAATTCTCCAAAATTTTAAGTGTTGGGAACTAATTCAAAATTTGGGGGGTGTGGAGGTGTAGCTCAGTGGTAGTGCACAGTGCTTAGCATGCATAAGACCCTGGGTTCCACTTCTAGCACTACCATTTTTTTTTTCTTTTAAAAATAACATGTGAGATGTTATTGGGTGGGTCAAACAGGCCATGTCTGTGGTTAACCCAGGGCCTCCTGAACTAAGCTTGTTTTCCTCTAGAGGAAAATGTGGGAGGCCAGGGTGATCAGACTGGGAAGCAGCAAGCTTCTCACACCCCTGGTTACACAGAGCTTGGATAAAACATGGGCTTCTGAACCCCTCCTTTTGGGGCATTTTTCACCCCACAGCAATTCTGGGAAGCTAGGCTGGGCTGGCAGCTGCAGCTGTCCAGGGCCATAAGAGCCACCGGAGGTGTCCCCACATAAGCACCCCCGGGAGTTCACTCCTTGTGCAAATCTGAGCTCTGACACCAGCCAAATGCCATCCTGGAGATTTGTGGTTTGTTTATTTTCTGATAATAATGCCTTAGCAGGGGAAGGCTTTCAGAAATGAATTTCTTTTCAGGTCATCAAGGTTATGTCCAGAAATGGGGAGAGGAGAATTTAATCAGTATTGAGACATCCAAGTAGCGTGTGGGTGAGTCTGAGGTGACAGCACGTGCTGAGAGCACTTCTGTGCCTTTTCCCATGTGTCCCTTTGATGAACTCTCCGTCTCCCCACTCCCCAATAAACTAAGCACATGCATCACATCTTCCTGGAAAATCTCTTTGTTCCACCCACTCCTCCCCAGCTCACACTGTGATTACCCCAACCTGATTCCTACTAGCTCTGCTGCTTCTTCTCTTACTGTGCTTAGCAACGGGGCAACAGCTCCTCACTGTATGGACTGGGCTTGCCTCCCAAACCACTGCCAGCTGCCCAAGCCAGGGCCCATGCCCCACACTCCTTGGTAGGCTCCAGAGGCAACCCGCTCAGTGCAGTTGTGTCCAAGGCCCTGTGCAGAGTCAGCGGCGTGTGGCTTGACAAACACCACGCATGCTCTCCTCCATCTTGCCGCACTCATAATTGGGCTGAGGTCAGTTTGGGCTGAACCAACAAGAATGGTTCTCCTACTTTCTCTTCTGATTTCAGAACCTCAAAGCCTTCTGTGAAGATGGGTCAGCTTGAGCAGGATGAGACCTTGATCCCTAAATCACTGCTGGGAAGTCAGCCCTTTGACAGCTCACATCACATTTGGAGACAGTGAGAAATCAGTTGCTGCTGAATAAATAAATAAATAAACAAATGGGTGCTAAACCGCTGGGCTTTGGGGATTTATTGTTGTAGCGTAGCCTAGAACTGATGATCCCGAGCTCTGTTGTGCTCAGCAACCGTCTGACTCAAGTGCAATTGAAAAAAATGGAAGATGTAGAAAAGAAGAAAGAAGAAGCCTGTAGGGCATGCAGCTTTGTGACTGAGGCCACCAGGAACAGGAATTCAGTGTCCCGTTCCTCAGAGGTGGCTCCCAGCTCTCCACCCAGAATGTCTAGCCAGAGCCGAGACTTCAGAACGGGTGGAGCGCTCAGTGGCTCTCAGTGGAGGGACCCCCTTGTTTCCTGTTCTGCCTCCACAGCTAAACAAGAACTCCTGAGCGGGGTGTGGCAGGGATGCAAGGGTGCTGTTTAATGAGCAGCTTGTAATAGAAGCTGATCAAGTTATGCAGGAACAAATCACTCTCGATTGCCTTTCTGTCTCCTCAGTCACTCTGGCCAATTTAGAGACTGTGCGTGGCTGACTTGTAGACTATTTCTTTACTTTGGCTAACAGCTAGGTGTTAAAACACAAACTAATTAATTTTGCCTTCCCAAAGGAGGTTAGCTGGGTGCATCTGGAATGCTGTATTGACAATGCACCTTTAATATCCCAGTCTTGAGATTTTAATTAGAAGGCAAAGTAATCTCAGAGAAGGCAGTAATTTATTTTCAAATTGGCCACCCCAATTGCTATGGTGATTAAACGCTGTATTTTATGGGCACGGACAGCAGTCAGTGAGGATTGCCGAAACTCTCTACAGCACATCCATTCCTCTTCCTGGGTCCTCATGAGCTGTATGTGACAAGACTTTGGCTGCCACTGTTGGAAAATGGGACCAACAGAGGTTCTCCAAGAAGCTAATAACAGGTGTGACAGAGCTCATAACCATCTTCAGGAGCAGGACTGTCTCAAAGAAGATGGGCAAAGGACACTTTGTGTGCAAGATCAGCAGAGCTGGAGACGGAACCCTTGGGCTCCTGCTTTCTAGTCTTCCATATCAGCAGCCTCTGCCTGGATTCAGGGGCTCCACAGACCATGCGGTCCCTTCCTTGGGAGCACTGTTGAGGGGTCCTGTGTGCTGTGGATATTGCAGGATGCATCTGCCCAGCTTTGTGGTGATGGAAAGCTGTGGCTTTGTCTCAGAATTTGGGGCTGTCATGAAGAGTTAGTGAAGCCACAGGGTGCTAGAGGCTGACTTCTGGTCTCCAGGTCCCCAGGCTCTACTATGCCAATGCTCTGGCTCAAGCTCACCAGGCTAACCTCTGATATGACCATGCCACTAAAGGCTCCCCCACAACTCCAGGAGTCCCCAGGATAAAATCCAATGGGCTAAATTGGGCCGAGGATGCCCTTGTGATATGGGTCTGTGATCTCCATCCCAGGCCCACAGGACTTCTTTGTTTCTTCCAAAATACCTCCCATGTGCTTCTGCCCAGCAGCCCCTGGTCTTGGGTGCAATGTTACTTCCTACAGGGGGCCTCTGGGATCTTCCCGGATGGTCTTTGTCCTGTATGTCGTTCTTTGCCATCACAGCATTGAGCACACTACACTGTAATTCCTTGTTTATCTGTCTTTTTAAGGTGTAGTTAACCCACACTTACAAGGGTGAATGCCTCAGGGGTGGAGAGACTGCAATTCCTACCAAGGCATCACCTCTGGCCCTAGAAGCCCAGCAAGACCATTCATTGTGAACTTAAACTTTCTGGTAGATTCTGGAGTTTAAATTGATGCCAGTCCAAACAAACAATTATATTCAACCTCATTTGTAATCAAACGGATTCAATTTCAAACAACAATCAGATAGCTCTTCTCACTGGATTAGCAGAGATAACAAGTGTTAATAGATCTTTTGCAGAGGTTGTGGGAAAGTAGGTATTTTCAGTCATCATAGGTGAAGACATAAATTGGTACCTGTCTCTAGGGAGGGCAATTTGGTGCTATCTATAAAAATTAACAATGCACACATCCATCTATCTTTTTAGTAAAGACACTTCTAATGAACAAGCCTACAGATGTATATATGCTTGGAGACATCATAAGACTGATTGATGTGACCTTGATTACTCGAGCAAAAGATCAGAAACATCCTTCACCAATGGTGCCTGCTTTCACAGATTCCGATCCACATACAGTGGGCCCCTAGGCAGCTGTGCTGGACAAGGAGGTGGTGCGTGTCGATACGGACTAATTTCCAGAATTTGGTGAAGTGCAATGTAAAACATACTCCCTTATGTGTAAAAAAGGATATTTCTGGAAGGACACACACAAAAAGCCAGCTTTACAGATTGCCTCTGAGGAGGAGGACAGGGTGTGGGGTGTAGCCTGCTTTTCATTTTAAATCTTTTCATAGAATTTGGATTTTTCTTTTTTACTACGTGCCTTGATAGTTTCAAAAAATACACACACACACAAAGCATCCATTAAAAATAAACAAATGTCAGTAGCTGTGTGATAATATCACAGACATTCATTCCTTTTTATTTTGTTTTTTATATTTGCGGTACTAAGGATTGAACCCTAGGTCTTCACACTGAGTTATAGCTCCAGCCCCTTTCTGATTTTTATTTTGGGGACAGGGCCTTGCAAAATCACTAAGTTGCTCAGCCTGGGCTTGAACTTGAGATCAAGTGCCTCAGCTTCCCAGGGTGCTGGGATTACAAGCATGTGCCACCAGGCCCGGCTCTTCCATTTCTCCTCCGTGGAATGCACTCCCTGAAAGCTGAATCTAGTTCCTCTTACTCCCTGTCCATAGGAGCAGACTGGGGCTGTCGAGGAGAAGGGCTGGGCCTAGGGACGTGCCCTCTGGATTGTGATGGCCTGCCTGGGAGGCAGCCCACCTGTGCGGGCCTCTCCTTAATTCTTTGAGCCTTGCTTACACTCCTCCAGGGCCTGCTGTCCTGCCCTCAGGTCTCTGCTCCCAGTGCCAGGCAGAAGGGCCTGTTGTGCTGATCCTCCCCCTTGAGCCTTGGCAGGCAAAGAGCTGAATCAGTGCCATCCTAAGGCTGAAGCTCAGCACTCTCAATGAGGTGCCGACTCACAGGCCCTTTCTGCACTGGGCCAGCAGGCTGCCGTCCTGAACAAGGGGCGGCCCTCTCTGCGGGCCATGGCTTCCCTCGTTGCTGCAATTGAATTAGAGCTATTCACTAGCAGCTGCTGACCAACTCCCCACTTCCTGCACCACACTCAATTGCCTTGCTGTCCTCCTCTCCGCTGTTCCTCTCCTTTGCCAACAGCTGGCCTGGGCACTGGGCTACTCTGCAGGCCGCAGAGCCAAGACCCCCAGAGAGCTGCTCAGGCTGGGACCTTGTGGGTATCAGAAGCTGGGCCTCACCAGCTGCCAGGTTCTGCACTCTGCAATGCCTGGGTCACAGCCTCAGATGGGCCAGAACCTTGTAAGCAACCTGAGTCACACACATGCTGAATCCAAGTCTTGGAGTGGGAAGGGAGGCCGTCTAACCCACCAGTCATGTGTTGAACTCAGATTCATGGACTCAAGTCCTGATTCCTAGTACCTCGGAATGTGACCTTATTTACAGACAGGGTCTTCAGAGAGGTAATCAAGTTATAATTAGACCACTAGGGTGGGCCTTAATCCAAAGTGCCTGATGTCCTTATGAATGGGCAGTGTGGAGACAGCTGGGCATACAGGCAGAATGCCATGTGAACGTGAGGATGGCTGCAAACAGGACAAGGGGACAGGCCTGGCATAGACCCTTGCCTCACATGCTTCAAAGGGATCAACCCTGCTGACTCCTTAATTTTGGGCTTCCAGTCTCCAGAACTGTGAGGCAAGACATTTCTGTAGTTTAAGCCACCTGGGCTGGTACCTTGTGATGACAGTCTGACTAATATGACAACTCTGTCTGTATGACGCAGATGTCCCTCTCCATCATCCCAGTAAGGGGCTTCGCTGCTGCTGGAACATCCCCAAGGATGCTGAATTCCCCACCTGCTGAAGGAAGCCAGGCTTGGATCAGAGAATCTTATGTGTTGGGCCATTCTTGCCAGTATATACACATGGAATCTGGCTTCCTGTAGATTCTCTCCCAAGCCTAGTTCTACATCTAGAGCTTCACAAGCCAAATCTACGCTCAAGGGCAGGGACTGTGTTTTACTGATTTCTGTTTTTCCCCAGCACAGAACACCCAGGGACCCTTAGATACCTAAAGAGTTTTTGCTGAACAAAAGAAGATGGTGCTAATGCTCTTTGGAGCCATCTTCTCTCTCCAAACCTTTCAATTTTCCAATTTCTCTGCCACTGTGGCTCCTCTCCAGCCTGGTACCCAAAAGTAAATGTGACTCCCCAAGTGGGATCTGATCAGGCAGGTAAAACAAAGGCCAACATGACCTCCCTGTCTCTCAAAGATGCTATACAACCCCTATGGTCACCTAAGACCACCTGTGGGGCAGCCACTCATCCGCTGATGGCCAGTACTCTTCATGTCTCTGAACTTGTACCATTGTTTCGTCCCTAGGTATAGAAATCTGAGTTAATCTATATTACGTTTCTTCTTCTCACATTGAGTTGGATTTAACTCCGAGAAACTAAGTATTGAGAATTCCCCAAAACTCATGTTGCTGGTGAATTTGCTGAGCAGACCATTGATGTCTTCATTGAAGTCATTGGCATAAAAGGGGACAGGGATTGAGCCTGGTGGCAGGTTTCTAGAGATCTCCATGAGGTGAAAACTAATCTAATTAATTAGTATCCTTTGGGCACCCGTGGTGAACAGGTAGTGGTCAATCTCCCTGTCAGGACATGAAAAAGGGGCGGCAAGGGGAACAGCAGAGGCCTTTGGATCTTATACATTGGATTCCAATCCCAGCTCCTTCCTCTTCCTCACCTATATGACCTGAGACAATGCACTTAACTATGCCTTAGTTGTCTTATGAGAAAAAGGGTTGAAATTATCTCCTTCTAGTCCTTGAATTATCAATTGGGTCACAGGTCTCCAAGTCACAGAATGCTTTGTCAAAGTAGCTGATTTAAGTCCAGATATAAATGACTACAAATCCCAGGTGTACCTGCCTGCTCCCCTCACAAAGTGACACTACCTTTTGAGTGTGCCCTGCTATTTCCCAGTGAGGACATTCTGCTCATGATGTTTACTGTCCCATCTTTAAGAATTTTGAGCCACTGAACTGATAACCTTTTAAAATTCTAGCTTGACGTGGACATCAAGCTCATGGGTGTCCATGGGGTCCCCATGTTTAGAAATTGGGGCAGTTGCCTGCCTAGATTGCCCCTAATACTGCACCATCAGAAGAAGATCAAGGCCAGCTGCTCCGGGGCCTGATTGCAAATTTTCCCTGGAATGTTAATTAGTCCTGATTATATTGTATTGTGTTTCTCCAACATACACCATGCACCAGAATCACCTGGAAGATCTATTAAGACACATCTTGCAGGGCCCCAGCCCTAGAGTTTCTGATTCCATAGGTCAGGTGTAGGTATGAGAATCTGCACTTTCAGCCAGCACACAGGGGAGGTCAAGTTTGGTGGTCCAGGGACCACGTTGAGAAACACTGGTTTTAAAGCAACAGATTGGGATTATAAAGACACAAAGATCTAATTACTCTACCCAGGTAAAAGACCCATCCCCTTTGCTAAGAGAAAAAAAATACAGGAGTTGAGGCATTCATTTTACCTCGGTCCTTTGTAATTTCACTACTCCTTTCCCCTATCTTTTTGGGTTCTTCTTACCTGAAATATAAACTTTTTTTTTATGGTGCTGGCAACTGAACCCAGGACACCACACATGTTAGGCAAGGGTTCTGCCACTGAGCTACCCTCTTTGCAGCCCTCTTGTTTTTCTTAATATTTTCATAAGCTCAAACCCATTCTGGCTTTGGCCTTCCTGACGTCATTCTTCTAGGGTCCCATCACTAATTCCTGGTTATGTGCAAGAGAGGGTGGTGATCAGGGGCCATGGGGAAGTTCTGAATCTGTCTCTTATCTGTCACAGGACCTTAAGAAACTTACTCTCTAAGGTTCAGTTTTTCTGTCTTTAAAATGGAGATAATGGTAGTAGTTCTTGAATTACATGAGATAATGCTTAGCACAGTATCTGGCACATAAGCTTTAGCTAGGGTAATGTGTGCTTCTTACCTAGTTTTCCTACATGTCCTACTTCAAACCCTCTGCCCCAGCATTCAAACAAGATTGGGTGCATTCAGGGTGGTTTGGCTATAGACTACCCTAGCAATCAGAATGGGTGAATGCTATTTGAGCATGTCTGCATCTTTTCTAAAAGATTCCTTAGAAGCAAAGGAACACCAAGCAAATCTGGGAGGGCTAGGCCAAATGCCTGCCTAGTCAAGGGACAAAAGGGTTTCATTCAACAAGATGGTGTTAAACCCAGGTGTTCTGCTCTTTCAGCTTGTTCCACCTGGTGGGAAAGCTATCTCATACTCCGAGCAGCTACAGTGCATATGCAGAGTCCTGATGCATTGCTAACCAATGTGGTAACTCCCAGCCCACAAAACTCTCACTTCTTCTGTCCACTCCCCACCATCAGAAGTGGGTGCATACAAATTTCTGCTGCATCTGGTGTACTGCATGAGAGTCAAAAAAATGTGGTTTTGTTCCTGGTTGTGCCACTCGATGGGTGGAAGACCTTGTCCGAATCACCTACCTTGTCTAAGCATTAAGTTCCTCATTTTATCTAGCACTTGGAAACTTGAAAGTTTGAGTACCACCTGGGAGACTTAGTGAAACCTCATCTCAAAATAAAAAATAAGCAAAAATGTTGTGAACGTAGCTCAGTGCAAAGGCCCTAGGTTCAATAACCATAACACACACACACACACACACACTCCTCATTTGCAAAATGAAGACACTAGAGTGTTGCAAAAATTGATTCTTAGTTGAAATTCCTACAAACAAAATACAAGGGTTCTGATTTCTCCACGTCCTTGTTAATACCTGTTACTTTTTTTTCTTCATAATAGTCATGCTAGTGGGTGTGTAGTGGTATCCCATTATGGTTTTGTGTTTCCCCAGTGATTAATGATGTTAAGTATCTTGCCATGTGCTAATTGGCCATCTGAATATCTTCTTTGGAGAAATGTCTGTTCAAGTCCTTTGCCTAGTTTTGAATTGGGTTGTTTGCTTGTTTTTTTTTTCTTTTTTTTTTTTTCTGTTGAATTGTAGGAGTTCTTTATATATCTTGGATGCTAATCCCTTATCAGATACATTGCTTGTAAACATTTTCTCCCATTCTCTGGGTTTTCTTTTTACTCCCTTCAGAGATTGTCCTTTATGTAAAATGCTTTTAATTGTATTCTAAGATTGAATTTCTTCTAAGCAAAATGTACCCTTAAATTATTAAGATGGTAAATTTAATTTTATGCATATTTTATCAACAGAAGTTTATCTCTCCATGAATCCCCTACCCATGGGACTTAGTGGGCAATGGATTTTTAAATAAGGAAACAATATTAGTCTATAAACTACAGCCCATGATTAGGGCTCCAAAGTGAAGAGCTCATGACTAACTAGTGTGATTTAATCCATCTGACTACTAATCCTGTGCATTTCCCCTTGTGGCTCCATTTCTGCCCTATGCTACCTTTTTTGAGCTGTACAACAAATCCAATCCCTTTCCCACATAGTAGCTCTCCAGGTACTTGGTGGCAGCAGCTATAATCACAGTAGCACCTCTGATTGATCCCCCCCACAGCCTCCATATAGCAGGGGGCACATGTTCTAAAGCAGGTAGTAGGGTTCCCCAGGGAGAAGACAAAGAAAGCAGAACTTGGTGGCAGGGAGACACACAATGCAACCAAGCAAATAATAGAACTAGGATTTGAACCTTCAGAGGTGTCTATATTTTGGATACAAGGCCACATTGCCCCTGGCCAGGTTGTAGCTTCCTATTTAGCCTTCTCCACAATCCCTTGGTTTTCCCCATGTGGCTTCATTCTGCATCCTTCACCAGCCTTGCTCCTCCTTGGCAGTGCACTCCAAATTGGTCTCACCAAGGCAGAAGCGAGCGAGCCCTTCCTCTCACTATGCACACTGTCACACTGTCCACTTTTCAGAGACAGTCTGTTGAACACAGCACTCTAAGGCCCAGCAGCCCCATGAAGGGAAAGGACATTAGCGGAAACACATTCCAAGGCCCCAGCAGCCCCTTCTTCCCACCTCCTCCCCTCGCTGTAAGCAGGACCAGCCCCTTCATCTCTCTGCAGTCTTTCCTCCCTGGAGCTCCTGCAGAGGAAGGTGCCGCGATCTCAAGATTAACAGCCTGTTTGTTTAAAGGGCTTATTACTGGTGCTTAATGCTATTTTGACAGATGAAAGTGAGCCAATTATTGCTGGAAATAGCTCTGGCTGCATAAGTTTCTTTCAGGTAGTTGCCCATTCCCGGTCCATGGGTCTTTTTCCTTGGTTACCAACGGGCGGTATTCTCCTTCTGTTAGCCCTTTGAACCCACGAGCTATCTTAAGAGTTTATTCTGTCCAGGGAAAAACAACATTTAAAGAACAGAGCCTAAATCCACGCGATGAAGGTTTCTGTGGCTGTTCCCCTCTGTGACAGGCATGAAGTGGAAAGATGATGAAGGGAGCGTGACAGGTCAGCCTATGGAGTCCAGGAAGTCATGTCCAGACAGATGTCACTGTGACTCCGTCAGCCACAAATGTACTTGCCCCCTACTGAATGTCTCATTAGGTATTTTTTTTGTCGGGGGGGGGCAGCGGATTCCCTGTGTCCACACCCACCAAAATGAGTCCAGTATTGGTCCTAGGCTTGAGTATAGCAGAGTCATCTTTATGGGCACAAAAGTCCTCTGCAGGTGGCTCAAAGGGCTTCCCAGCATTAACAGGAGCCCAGTGGAGAGCATCCCAATGCCCCTTGGTTGGTGAGGAGTTGGTATACTGGGCTTTCCCATATCCCTGGGGCAGGGCTGTGGTCTGCCATGCAGGTGGCTGGACAATTATGTGCCTGGGCGAAAGCCGAGAAGTCGAAGCATGGTATATATTTGTAGCAGGCATTTCAAACTTATGCCCAAGAAAGAACTCTTCCTCTCAATACCCCAAACATGCACAGGCTTCTCTAGGCTCTCCTATCACAGGGCACGGCACCACCATCCACCTGTTTGCTCAGCCTCTAGTCCTGACTCATCCTGGATTTTTCTCTTCTCTCACCCTTTAGGGCCCTTTGATAGAGCTCCTCAGCAAATCCCGCTGCTGCACCTCTGCACTGCAGAGCAGATTGATGATGACGGTAACCCTGTGTCTCTCCTGACACTTTCTTCATTGTACTGGACATTTCCTGTACTATTGTCTCATTCAGTCTCCGCATTCCCCTACTCTTACCCTTTCCATCCCTATTTTGCCGATGAAGAAATTCAAGTCTAGAGAGATTAAGGTGACATATTAGAAGCCAATGCATTTGATCCCTATTTTCTTCAGAATCACTTACCTGGGATGACCAATAGGTGACCCACTGGCCGCCCTCTCCCCTCCCACATTCATAGCTTCTGTTCTGTTCCACTGAGCCTGGATACAGCCTCAGGATCATTCTTCACACAGCCCTCCAGGTAGGAGCTACCAATAGGTCACAGCTGGCATGCCAGGTGAAGCCCATCTGCTAGCTCTTCTAATTTCGCCAGAAATAGGGGCGCAGGAAGGGCAGGTGACTTGCTAAGGTAGTCATAGCTGGCTTGGAAAGGCAGCAGGGACAGGAGGAGGAGGAGCGCTGCCCACCCGCAGCCCGCCCACGGGCCCAGCTCACCCGCGGACTGCGTGCAGCAGGCGCAGCGAGGGGTAGGCGGTGCGCACGTTGACGCGGTGCTTCAGGATGAGCTCGTTGACCCAGTCCACGCGCTGCTTGCCTCCGCGAGCCATGAAGGCGGGGATCCACAGGATGCTGCCATTCAGGCCGTGCAGCCGCTGCAGCAGCTTCTCCCGCCAGGTGGCGTTGACCAAGTCCTCGAAGGCCCGCTGGATGACCGAGGGGTTCATGGTCACCAGGTCTGTTTTGAGCCCCACGTCTCGGGCGTACTCCTGCACCGGAGCCAGATTGCACCTGCAGGAGACAAAGGCAGCGTGGTCCTGGTGAGGAAAGCTGAGCCCCGCTCTGTAAACTTGATCTTGGTGCTTTTCTCCTGCTTCTTTCTCCTCACCGGATAAGCCAGGGCACTTTCCCAGATCTTGGGCCTCTCTTGGCATCCCTCCCCCCACTGCAGCTGCAAATGCTTACTGAGCCCCTACCACATGCTAGGCTAGTCCCAGAGGACACAAAACACCTCCCTCTGGAGTTCAGAATATAGGGAGGGAGAAAGGAGCAGGAGGACCAGCTATCAGCTCAAAAGGACAGGCGACGCTGTTAGCAGGTGTGACCTGGGCCCTTCAGTGACACAGCTGGGGCTCTGAAGGCACATTCCCTGGTCCAGATCAGTGCCAACACTGTCCACCTGTGTGATTCTGCTCAGTTTCTCTGGGCTTCCCAAGCACTTCAGTTACTCTGGGTATGAGGGAGATCACAGAACTCCCCCCACAGGGGTCACAGGGGTCAGAAACACTGAGCTCAGAATGTGGCTGGGAGAGGCATCTCTGCTGGTGATGACTACTGACTCTTATGGGAAGGAGCAGCAGGTGGCGAACACAAAGGGACATCAAGGAGGTGAATGAGCGGAAGTCCATTGGTGGCCAAGGCACAGGAAGACCAGCTGCTCCAAGAGACCTCTTGGGTACTGGTTAAAAATGCAGATTCCCCAGAGCCTCACCTGGAGGTCCTCTCCAGGTACCAAGCAGTTCAAGAACACCATGCCAAGCCATGGAGTTTTAGACATGAGAAATGTACCCCAGGGCAGAAAAGTGAGAAACAGCTGTGGGTGGTTAGAAGGAGGAAAGTGATTTGGTCTGACTAGGGCACAGCCTGTGGAGGAGATGAGACTGGGGATACAGAAACATGCCAGGTGTAATGGTAGATACGTTGTGTCACCTTGAGAAGTCTAGAAGCTTAACTAAGTAACTCGGTAGTTCTACATCCTAGGGTGTGGAGGACATGCCCTTACCACTGTAGGATGTTGTTCATTGTGTCAACTTGAGAAGTTTAGAAATTTAAGTGACTTGGCAGGGGGCCAGGGTCCTCACTTTGTAAACATCCTGAGCCTGTGCAAGAGGAAGGCATGGAGATGGTGTGAGTGCTACACCCACCTGAGGGCGGGTAGCATATACAATATAAGAGAGGAAAAGAGGCTTTGTTCCCCCTTTTGCTCTTGTTGCTTTTGCAGTCTCAGGCCCCACCACATGTTAGTAAGCAGGTGATGAATGGACCTTCCAAATCCCTGGGGCAGGGACACTTCTGCTGACACTCTTTGATGGAGAGAGGCATGGTCTGGGTGTGTGACACTATGTCAGGAAGGCTACCCCCAGTGCTGCCTGGAATCTAGGAGGTGACCTGAGCCCACCAGGAGGAGGCATTTGCCCTGCACCCTCACTTTTAATATCCATCCAACCTGCCCCTCTCTCCTTGATTAGTGTCCAGTGAACCTGCCACACTGAAGGACTTGGAAAAATGGGGACTGAGCCATAGATTCCGACAGCCCCAGAGAGACCTGGCCAAGGCTAAGAACAGAAGTGGCTTTGGCTGAGGACTGTGGGAGCTCCCTGCCCCAGGAGACACAAGAGTAATTCTCCGGGTTTCTTCTCATGTCCTTAGGTTGGGGGAGCTCTGTGATCAGGCCGCTTCTGAAAGCCCTGGGACAAGTGTCTCTTTGCTTCAGGACAGTCCCAGTAGAAACGTGAGCTGGGGTGTACAGTTCTACTGGGAGCTGTGTGGGATGAAACTCGAGGCTCCTGTTGCCTTACTTTTCTTGTTTCTGAGTCTGTATGGGGCCAGGTGTCAGGGTGGTGACATCCAAATGTCCCTCAGGACTGAAAAGTGAGAGCTGGTATTTTAGAGAAAAGGAAGGTCAAGCACAATACCCAGGTTTTTCTGTCACCCCCTCACTTCCCAGATTTGGATTACAGGGTAATGAAGTCTCTAGTAGAGCCCCACCTTCCAGGACCCTGGAAAGAGCTCTGCAAATTTAGACCAACAACTGCCCAGCCCGGGGGATTTTCCTACCAACTTTCTGCACCAGGCTCTGTCTTAGGGTCAGCAAACTTCTGGAAAGGGCCAAATTGTGAATGTTTCCAGCTTTGCAGGCGGGGCATTCTGTGCGCTGCTGTAGCAACAATGCTTTTCAACTCTGCCAGCTATTCTCTGCACTGTGGCCAGAAACCAGCCGGGGACAGTGTGCAAATGAGCCAATGGTTGTGTTCCAATAAAACTTTATTTACAGAAACATGCTGAGCCATAGTCTGCCTGCCTCTGCTCTGCATCTGTGACTCTCAACCTCAGCTGTAACTCAGAATCACCTGGGCTTCTGAGTCACACAAGTCCCAGCCTCCCTCTGTCCCCCAGATGATTTACCTGGCTGGAGGTATAATCAGGACATAGGGGACAAATCTCCCCAAGCAACTCTGATGCAGAGTTGAGGCTGAGAACAGGGACTAATGTAATCGATGTGTCTTGTTTCAGCATCTTGGGACACCTAAACATTGTGTGGGTCACAGCATCCCCACAGGTGGTTACCTTATGACAAAGCTGTGCGTGTCGATCTCCTGCCCACAGCCACTGTTCAGCAAGACCCCCGAGTTGCCCACGATGGCACAAGTCCGGAAATGCTTATTCTTCAGGGGCGAGGTTCTGGGTAGGAGTTCGTAGAGGTTCTGGGACACGTTCATTGTGCTGTCTCGGTCAAAGATGTAATGAATTATGTCTCCGGGCTTCAGAGTCCCCTTGAGGACGGAAATATCCTTCTCAGCATCCAGGAACTTTAAAATTTGTTTCCTAGGAAAACCACACATGCATGAGGAGAGACGATGTTTCCAGAGACCCTTTGGTAACCCAGATTTTCCTGGCCTAGGTCACCCTGCTGGGAGGCTGCAGCCTTGCAAAGAGGCCAGGAGTTTAAATGTCCTGGGCAATGGATCCCAGGCCTCGTGGAGGGCCCAGAAGGAAGGGGACCTCACAGATAGGTGGCCTACCACCCTGGGTGCCTGGGTATAGGACTGGATGTCCCCTGTCCAGGAAACCATGAAGTCTTGGGCAAACCCCCTGCACCACACCTTCTCTGTTAGTGGGATTCAGGGCCACCAGGGATTCAAGGAGTCCTGACCAGAAGCAGCAAGCCAGGATGCCACATGTCCTTACTCATCAGTGGGCTGTCTTCTTCATGGAGGGCTCCTCTGGATGAGAGGCTACCAATGAGGGTGAAGGGGAGCACGACATTGAGGGAACAACACCACGCCCAGAAATTGCTAAAAACCAGTGCTCTGAGACATTGAGCGGCTTGGCACCCTCTGGGCTGGTTCATTCTGTGGGTCCTGTACCCCCAACCCCCACCCTGTTGTTGGCCAGTATGGGGTTTGTGAAGCTCAGAAAAATGCTACTCTGCATTGTTTCTGAGCAAAGGTGATCGAAAGGACAGCTGTCTGGGCTGCAAGGAAATTTAACTTTGATTGAGGGGGTAAGTTTTGGAATCACCCAGCAAAGCAGAGAGAAGCAGGGGAGTTTTACCCAAAGCACTGAGCCAGGGCCTGGGAGGCTGAGCATGCCAGCTAGGGTTCCACTTAAAGGACTGCCTGAGTTACCCAAAAGATCTTTAGAAATGATTCAAGTCATAAAAAGCAAGGAAGTGGGTATACAGATCAACTGGAATTAATTTCATTTCCTGCAGTGGGCCCCAACCTAGAGCTGACACAGGGATCCTGTCCACAGAGCCTGAAGCCCAGCATCTGCACACACTTTGCACATGGAGGGGTCTGTGGGTCAGCTGCCCCGCTGTACAGATAGCAACACTGCTGCCTGGGAGCCCGCTGAGCTTGAGATGCACATTTCCCAGGGTGCTGCACGTCTAATCGCTTGGGAACTAAGAGGAACTCAGGAGCTGTGCCCGACACCTGAGACATCCTGATTCTGAGGGGGCACCAGGTCAGGTGACTCTGATGTGTGTCTAGCTATGGAGGCTCTGGCACAGGTGTGGGGCAGTTAGAACCCTTGGCAGAATGTGGCACTCTCCACCCACTCGTCTTTCCATATGAGTGAGCTGGATCTCTTGTTATGGTGCAGGGGAAATCAATTTGTATCTCGTGAGAGAAAACAGAGGTGTTATTTTATTTACTCTGCTTTACTAAGAGTTATACAACTTGACACACTAATACAGCTTAGAAATTCCTAAAACCCTTGCAATTACTTATCCCAAAGTATTTAAAAGCAAAAGAGAGCCCCCAGAAAGCCCATAAATACATATATTACCTTTGTGAGGGAATTAATTTCTAACTAATTATGAGAAATTACTATCAATTATTAAACACCATTCCAAATCATTTGCAAGATCTTTTATCATGAATAATTTTGGTGATTAACTGACTGAATGGGGGGACATTCTTTTTCCCTCTGGGTGAAGGAGTATTGTTCTTACTGAGGTGGCTGGGTGTTTGCAAGCTCCTTCTGGTGTTTTTCAAAAGCAGGGCGTGTGCGTATGTGTGTGTGTGAATGCATGTGTGTGTGTTTATGTGTACATTACTCATTGTGGGAGGAAGGGTGAGTGGGCTGCAGGTGGCTTTGTGTTGGCAGGAGGATGTCACTCACAGGTGGGCCCATGGCGCCTGTGCACCTCCCAACCCCGGGAAGCTGGGAATGTGACCTTATTTGGACACGGCATCTTCGCAAATGTAATTAAATTACAGATCTTGAGATGAGCTCATTCTGGACTCCGTGGGTGGGCCCTAAATCCGGTAACGGTTGTCCTTAGGAGAGACAGAAGAGGAGACAGTACAGACCCAGAGGAGGAGAAGGCATCATGAAGCAGTAAAGAAAGCCTGGAGCCACCGAAAACTAAAACAAACAAACAAAAAATTCTCTCCAAAAGCCTGAGGAGGGAGTGCTCAGAATCCTGGCCTCCAGAACGATGAGTGAATGATCTGTGTTTCAACCACCAAGATGGTTCTTATTTGTTACAGCAGTCCAAGGGGAACATGGTCTCACTGATGCCATCATGCCCTTGATGAAAGGGGGCAGCTGTCAAGGCAGCATGGCAATGGTGGGGGTCCCACCCAAGTGGCCTTGGAAGAGGTGCTGAGTAAGGGTTGGGGGTGACAAATGGTGGTGCCCACAGACAGCTCCTGCAGATGGTTTCTTGGCCACCTGATCCCTAGACCCACACCTCTCTATTCCCACACCCTTTGTGTCCCAAAACTAAGCCTCAAAGCTGGGTAGGGACTTCCATGTCAACAGGGAGTCTTCCTAGAGGACACAACCCCCAGCTGAGTGACTGCACTGTCATTGGCTCTTCTCTCCATCCCTATGCTGATGCCTTTCCTCACTGGGTCCTGGCTGCCCCTCAATCTTACTCCATGTCCCCATGCCCCCTCCTTCTTTGTGTTCCTGCAGCACTGAGCACACAGCCAACCTTTAGGCTCTGCATGCAGGACACAGCTTTACGCACCTGGCAAACTCCTAATTATCCTTAAAAGCCCAGTGTTCTGGGCTAGCCTTCCCTGACAGCCCTCTTAGACCCCTTATCTCAGTACAACCTCCTTATTTCCACTTATGGTATAAGATGCAATGCCACCTAATGTGTATAGCCTACCACCTTGTCCTGTCTTTGTATTTGGGGTTCCTTGCCTAATAGTTCTGACTCACTTAGCACTCTGGGCCTGCAGCACAATACCTGCAAATGAATATAGCTAGATTATACTGACCGATATTTGTTGGGTAAATCATGGCTACATCAAAGCTGAGTGTCCAACATGCTGAACTTGTAATTCCTTCTCTATTTTTCCCCATCGCTGTTACCCCCAGGATGATGGCAGCCTGCAAACTGCTCTCTGTGAAGGTCAGTACAAGAGCACTCTCCCTGGGGTCAGCTGTCAGCTCAGTTCCTGGGTCTCCCAGCTATAGGTTCACATTCACATCTTGGGGTAGAGACAGCCTTCAGGCCACAAGGGCTGTGGGACAGGGCAGCACTCCACAGACAAACTGGAGGACTGTCACAGAATGGGGACACGAATGCCAAGAAAGCCCAGACAAGGAATGACTCCTCATGCCAGGGAAGGAGAGGCCCCTCATAGCCTCTGTCTGTCACCAGGTGCTGTATGCCCCTGACCTTCAGCAGGGAGTCACCCCTCCCCTGCCCGAGTGGCTGTGTCCACCTGCTGGGCTGTTTGGCTGGTCCTAAGTCTTATTCCCAGTGGCTTGCTCACAGATGAAACCTGCCTCCATGGGAGGTAAACATTTTATTTCTATCCTGCTTCCATATATGATGGAGCATGGCAATTTGCCGGCTTGCGCTGAAGAAGGCCAGGTCTGCCTCTTGTCCTGCAGGTGATTACCAGTACCTGATCCTCAGAGAGAGCGTCTGGTTGTGTCTCCATTTGGACGAGGCCGGCTGGATGTTGTGCTTACTGCTTTCATTACTTCTGTCAACAACAGCTGGCGATGAGGAGCCATTTATTACAACTTCAGCTCTGGAAGGGGGAGGACAAGATGAAGGTAGACACGATCTGTTAGCGTGCCAATGACAAGTCTAATAGTTTTGTTTTCGCACGGGCTTGAATGTAAACTTCAGCAAAGCAAAATTGCAGTTATTACCCGAGAAGGAAAGGAGGCCTATTTATCTTCTAGAATGTACAAACTCTCTCCCTCAGGTATAGCCAACAGACATTCATGGAGACAAGAAGGGTGATAAAACTATTTCTCTCTCCCTCCACCCTCAAAGTTTCCTCCCAGTGAAACCTGGCCATTACTACCAGAATAATAATATTTTCCATTTAAACGATTGATAAGAAACTCACAAGTAGCAGTTCTATTAGTGGCAAAATATCCTATGATAGCCTGCAAACCTAATAAAAAGAAAATAAAGCCTCATACCAGGACAATGTCCTTGTAGCCTGTGGCTTCTACCTCCTGTCCCTCATTCCCATCACTTCTGTTGACATAAGAAACCTCCACCTGTGACAGAATAATCCATGCTGTGTCTCTCCTACTAGACTGCAAGCAGGGCCATCTCCTACATTCCCTCATGGTCTAGCATAGCAGGTGCTCAATAAACAAGTGTTTGTTGAATTTGACTTTGAAATTGATCCCAGGGGAGCCTGGAGTGGACGAAGGAGCTGGCTGGGCTTTGTATGCCTGGGGCAGATCACAATTCTAGGTATAAACCATCTATCCACCTGATTTGGGAACACCAGGCATTAGAGGACTCACTTAAATTCAGAGGCTTGAAATCTATGCTAGTAGGTTTCTAAGAAACTAGGCTACAATTATATCTTTAAAAGCAGAGCAAGAGCCACGCTGCCTTCTGCCGGATGTAGCCATACACATGTGGGTCACATCCCAAGTCCCTTTTGTCTGTTCTGACAGCAGATTCTCCCAGTTAGAATGATAAGTGGATTTGTGATACCAAATTCTGGAGCTTTAAAGAGTTCAAGCCAAACATCTCTGTCCTTTGCATTTATCTTGCAACAGCCAAGTTAAAAAAGATGAAATCCTGTTAGTGAGGTCTAAAGCCAATGCTCTATTTTGCTTTTCTTCAGGTAGAGAAGTAATTAATTTTGGGGTGCACCCTGCCTTCATGCCCCTCCCATTTCCATTCCAAAAATATTCCTGACTCCTCTGCTGATATCTCTTGTTTTGGATTCAAATATACTGTATAGAACTTTACAGAGAAACAAAAAGGTTTTGAGTAAGGCAAATGGACTTCTAACAGGCAGGCTGGAAAAAAAGAAGAAACAGAAAATTGGACTCTTTGGAATCTTTACTGTTTTCATGAAAGGAAGCAGAAGGGGGAGTGGAAATTTTTCCTAAGATGTGTGACTATGGCTAAATCACTTTACCTCTCTGAGCTGTAGTTTCCTTATTTATAGGAAGAGGATATAGAAGAGGAAAATAAATAGCCTTGAGCTTCTAGTGTCCTGAAAGGACCGCTGATGTGTTTCCTGCATCTACCACTGGCTGCTGTCATGTGGAGGGCCAGGAAGAGCTGATATGATTGTGTCCATTTGGAACTGTCTACTTCTGCATGGCCACAGGCAGGAACCATGACCTCAGGACCAGCTGTTACACCCAAGTCCCCAGGCTTCACTGCAGTTTACATCAGTAGATACATGTGATGGAAACGCTTTAATGCTTGTCATGAGGACTTGTCTTCCTAAAATGCTGTTTGGTGCTCACATTAGTAACCAGTGACTGGTGCTGGCATCTCATTGGTTTCAGGTGGATTCAGCCCCCAGGGCTGCTCCCAGAGCTGGGGCAGGTGGGATGGCCCCAGACTCACACAGGAAATAGCTGCAGGGCTGGGGTCTCCGGAAGCTTGTAGAGGGTCTTGGGCAGAAGCCTCCAGATGTGGGTTCCAGAATTCTCTCAGACACAAGGTTGTGGAAGTAGGAAAAGGAATGAGATAAATGCTGGCAGGGATAGTAGTAAAATTCCACCTTGGTCCCTACTTCCTAGGGTAGCCTTGGCTGAGGTCTTGCACCATCAGCTATGATCTTGCTGGACTTAACCCTGGCTCTGTTGCTATATGGCTGGGGGGCTTGGGAAAGTCACCTTGGCTTTCTGGCCTTGGCCTTCTTAGTTGGATGGATTTCATATCCCCAGGAACTGCCTCTGTTCACAGGTTTTACATGCTCTGTGTTGCACATACACAGCTGGACTACTGAGGTGAGATTCTCCTCCCTTCATGGACCCAGTATTCTTCTTGCATCTCCCAAATGAGTCTAGAGGTGTGTTAAGTTGCACTGCCCCCCAAGTCCTGAACTTTACCTTCAGTCACATCTGATGCCACAAATACATCCTTAGTGACAGTGACAGACATCAGAGGAGTGTCTCGATCATCTCAGGTGGTGGGCTAGATAGACCCTGAGATTCAGTGGTTCTAATCCCTCCAAGTAGCCTTTGCTTATTATTCTCATTGGATGGAAAGTGAGGCTCAGAGGGTGAAATTGCTTGCCTGAGGCCCCAACTAAGAAGCTCAGGAGCTGAACCTAGTACTGCCTGGTACCCAAGACTGGCCTCACTTCTCATGCTCAATAAGACTGCACCACGGCAACTGTGGGACTTGAGCTTGAGAGGCAATGTCTTCTTTCCTCAAGAAAGAGCATCTTTCCACAGTAGACCAGAGAGGAACTGAGGGATATATGGCCTTCTCCTTCATTTCTGCCATTTTTGCATTTTAGCCATAAGATAAGCTTCATTTATAGGTCTGAACAGGTAAAAGGTCATTAAAGATCTAGAAGCAATGATGTTCAGAACAGAAGGGCTAATTTCTCAAGTCATGCATGGAGAGCCAGGAACATACTTGACAGGTCTCACATGGTCAGTAGACCTAAAAAATTATGGGAGGGCAAATGACAAGCTGTCTTTTGAGTAATACGGGCCTCTCATTTCCAGCATGATCAAAAGGAGATACCTAGAAAGCATAACAAGGACTTCATTTTGAGGTGTGGACTCATCTATGTCAAATGACTTGGCACTTTTCTTCACTGCTCCTGAACTCGGGCTTGGGAGACTAAATGTCAGAGGTATGGGACACTCGTCATTGATGGGGAATGTGGACCTGGAGGCATGGTGTGGCCACAGTCAGTGGCAAGCCTGGGTCTGCCAGTTTGCAAAGTATTTGCATGCTCCCCTGCATCAATCTGCCCCCTAGGCAGGGACTGTCCCAAAGGCTTCCAGTGTAGCAGTGTCATGCCACATAAAATAATAATGCACATCCAATGATCAGGAATAACATTACTGGGTTGACTCCCTATGCATTTTAAGAGGTCTCAGCAAAATTTTTGAGTGCTTTATTTCCATTTTAACTTCCTGGACCAGCCATCTACTACAATGAAATTGGGTGAAAGTTCTGACTTCCTTCAGGGTCTCCACTGCTTAGCAAAAGTGCAAGTTCTGAGTAAGTCTGTTGGTGGTCCAAGCTTTACAAAGTGGGTGGGCTCTTTTCCAGAAAATAACTCCTACCCATCTGTGTTTTCCATCTTGCCAGCCTCTAGACCTTGGACTATTTCATGTGATCTTTCATTGACAGCTCCCCGCAAAAAGTGATTAGGGAAATGTGAAACCAAAGTGAAACGAAACAGATCTATTTACTAAGTAAGAAGGGCATCATCCAGCAAAGAGGAGAAGCAGATTAATAGCTGCCTTACAGCAAAAACAAATGAACACAAAATCTAATTTACAAACCTATTAGATTTGCTATGTAAGCTGTTCACAGCTGATCTGATTGTACCTCTGCCTCCAGAATTCCTGCAAGACAAAGGAAATGCATTATTTATAAACCCAGCTCTTCTTTGCAAAGCCATCTTCAATCACCAAGAGACCCCACGGCTCACCTGGAGGACTACAGAGGGAGTGTGAATTTTCAGTCTGGACTTTCCAGAAGGGGCAATGTTCTGGTCCCAGCCACAGCCCAAGCATTTTACAGGGAAGTGGGCCACCAGGATCCCCCCTTGTCTCCCACTTGAACACTTGCAGTTAGCACCAAGGGTCCCACTTGTGACTCCCATTTGGGTCTGGGGATAAACCCCTTTGGGATTAGTCTCCCCTGGGTAATACTGCATGATAGCATGAATCAGCACGACTCAGTATCTGCCCTAGCATGACTCAGCATTGGCTCTAGTATGACTTAGTGCCTATTCTAGAGCCACTTAGCATGACTCAGATCTGCCTTAGCATTATTCAGCACTTGCTTTAGTATGACTCAGCACCTGCTGAATGGCTCCTCTTGGATTCATTCATAGGTGATGAGATGTCCATCACATTCTGCCCACATTTGAGACACCAGAAATTCACCAGAGGCAGCAAAGCTAACTCAACTACATCTCTGAACAAACGTGATAACAATTTGCTTTTTAGTGGCAGGATAAATAATATTAATGGTGTCATTTTTTAGGGGCTGGGGCAGAAGGCAAATGGGTAATGGGGTCCTATATTCCTTCCTCTGGAGCATTTGGTTTTGGTGTAAAATTGTTCTAAGGTCCTTTCCAAGCCCATCTTCTATTCAGTTCTGCCAGACTCCACTGTCTCGCCCCAAAGTCCCATCCTATTTTGCTGTCACACAAGCTAGGGGATGAATGAATATATGTGGCCCTGGTACTCCACTTTGTGACCTGCATGCATTTTAGAAAAGCTAGATTTGAGATGATTATTTTCATTAATTAAAAAATTCTTGCCCACTGGTTTGTAGAGTGTGTGGTTTGGGGGAGGTACTCTGTACTTTACTCATTTTTAAAAATGTTATTTAGTCTCTCAGTGAAGGTGTTGGTGTACTCCAAAGTGAGTACACTGGGGAAGCTATGCATTTGAGGGAACCCTGTCATTAAATGAGAATTCCTTGTGGGAAAGGCTTATCTACGCAGTGGTTTTAAGTATGGATTCTTTTAGTCTGCTTTCCTTAGTATCAGTGTTCTTATATAAAAGTAACTCTGTGCGTATGTATGTTTATATATACATATCTTGTCCTGATATACTGAAATGTTTTTCTGATGTTTTGTCCATAGGCAATTCTCTCCCACTTCACAGGCAGATGACTGGACCACAGGTAAGTTGTCAAGACTTACTCAGTGTCTCACCTTAAGTGTCCCTTTAAATGTTATCCCTGCAAGTCTAGTTCTTAACGGCACCGAGTATCATAGTTCTCATTTTAATTTAATGCCTGTACTTATTTATTTAGTTTGTCTTTCTCCGTTTCCCTTTGGGAGGCAGAGCTCTTGCACTGCCCACTTGGAGTCTGAGAACATCCCACCAGCTCCAGTCCTGTAACTATAGCCCACTGCACCCCAAGAGATTTGCAGGGTGTACTGCTCCCCACATGTCACTGTCCTTTCACACCCTTACCTTGACCCAGCCCTCAAAATCAGCCCTCTCTGTGGGAAGAGAAAGCCTGCTGAGCCAGATATTAAGTCAAGCACAGTAATTAAAAGCACAGTAATAACTCAAGACTGATGAAAGATGAATGAGACAAAAAGAATCTTCTGGAAATCCTGCACATAAGAATTGATGCATGATTTTAAAAATTCATTATCAAAGAGAAATGTAATAAATGATTTGGAGTGATTGGTTAACAATCTGGTGGCATGGTGGGAGGAAATCTGGTGAGTATCCTACCCTAGACAGCAAAATAAACTTCAAATGGATTTAACCAGTGTCTCCCAAACTTTAGTAATATTCAAACCTTTATCACCAGTTTTCCATATCTATCACCCAAAACTACATAAATTTTAAAATGGTCTCATCAACTTGCCCTTATTCTAAACAGTGCCGTCTAGAAAATACAGTTTTGATGTTATGGTTACATATTCATTAAAAAAACTCATCAAATCATTAATACAAAAATATTTATCAATGTAATTCCTAAAAAACATCTTACATTATCATTGCACCACCCTCTGGGAAAGACTGGATTAAACAGGTAAATATTTAAAGGCTGCAAACCATAAGAAATTGGTTTTAAAAAAGGAAGAGAATACTTATCAAATCTTGGATAAGGACTGTAAAGTATATTTGAGGGGCTTTTTAAATTCAGAAGGGTAAGAAGAAGAAATCATAGAGAATGTAGACAGATTTGACTTTATCAAGATCTAAAACCCTGCTTATTCAAAAAGCAAACCTCAAAAAACCAGTTCAGTGTGTTTCATCAAATCTACAAGGGTTCCAGGTGAGGATAGCACAGAGTCTAATTTAATTTTTAAAACTCATTCATTCAACAAAAATTTATTTCAAATATATTTGGGGTCTCTGTCAAAGCTGACATATGTGGTTCCTGCCCTGATGGAATACAGTTTCACGGACAGTACAAAGATTAATTCCTTTTCTTTTTGAATCCTCAATTCCCCACCCACTTCATTGAGGTACAATGGCCAAATAGAAATTGTATATACATTCAGCCCTCTGTATTTGTGGGCTTCAGATCCACAGACTCAATCAACTTCAGATCAAAGAATATTTTTTTTTTTTTTTTTTTTTTTTTTTTTTTGTGGGTACCGGGGGGACGACCTCAGGACCTCGCGCGCCAGCAGGCACCCGTGCCACTGAGCGATATCACCGGCCCCTTTTTCGTATGTGGGTTCCGGGAGTCGAACTCGGGCCTTCGCGCTTGCAAGGCAGGCGCTTAAGCCGCTGAGCCGTCTCACCGGCCCTCAAAGAATATTTTTTAAAAATTGCATTAGTACTGAATATGTACACACTTTTATTCTTGCCATTATTCCCTAAACAGTACAATATAACAACTATTTACATAGCATTTGTGTTGTATTAGATATTAGAAGTAGAGATGATCACTACTTTATATAAGGGGCTTCAGCATCTGTAGATTTTGGTGTCTGTGTGTGGCATGTGTGTCCTGTAATGAGTCATCCACACATACTCAGGACCAACTGTATTCATGACGCACAATGTGATGTTGTGATACACAAACACACTGTGAGATGGCTGAGTTAATCTGAATCGCACATCCATCACATCCCATACTTGTCTTTTTTTGTGATGAGAACGATGAAGATTTACTCGGCAGCAATTTCCAAGTATACAACACGGTGTGATTAACAATAGTCACCATGCTGTACAGTAGATCTCCAGAACTTATTCATTCTGTCTGACTGAAACTTGGTTCCCTCAGGCCAGTGTTTCCCGTCCTTTTCCCCCAGCCCGACAGCCATGTTTAGAGGGGACCTCATGGCCTGCCAACAGCTGGCTCCCTGTCCTTTCTTTCTGGCTAATGCCAGGTCTTAGGGAACATCAGGTCCCGCTGACTTGGGAGGGACTTCAAATCTCCACATTTTTTCATAACCACCACTTCCTCTGAGGTTTCCAGCCTTGGCACTATGACATTTAGACTGGGACATTTCTTTGCTGGTGAGCTTGGAGGTGGGAGCTCTCAGTGTGCTATAGGATGTTGGCAACATCTCTGACTTCTATCCACTGCATATCAGCAGTATTCCCTCCTTCCTCCAAGATGTGACAGCCAAAAATGTGTCCAAACATTGTCAATGTCCCCCTAGGGTAGGGGAGAAGAAGTGCCTCCAGTTGAGAACCTCTGCTCTAGTTCTTTTCTGTCTGGTGCCTCTCAGAAGAGGAACCATCCACCCCCTAACTCACCATCAGCAGCCTGCTTATCCGTGTCACCCTTCTGTGCCAATCCCCAAACCCAACATCTGGGCCTCCTTCAGAACCATCCTGATTTTCAGTTCTCTGCCATCTTTTCTTTCTCCTCCCAGAGCACTTGGTTCTGTCACAACATTTGCCACCTTCTTCTTGTGTTTAATGATTTCATGGAACCACACATGAGGGGCTTTACAGAAATCTTGTCCTTTACATAATCTATGCTCTTCTTACAGTTGAGAACCCAAGGCTTGGGTTTGTAGTCCAGTTCCAGCTTCCTTGGCTTCTCCACCTCCTGCAGTATAAGCCCCTGGAGGAGATTAACCAGGTACTTTATCTCTTGTGTTCTGGAGTTTTGACATCTGGGCCCCTGCTGGGTCTGGGGCATTGCCCCTCCCAGGGTTAACCAATTCCTGGAGACAGTAAAGGACTCACCTGGGTGTGTTTCCATCAAATGCTTGCCTCACCAGAGCCAACACCTCATCACCTCATTTATTGGGCTCTCACTTGGGGCCATTATTCCTTTATGCTCATCATCCCAAGCCAGATACTGGACAACTAGGGACTTGTAGGCCCCTGTACCCAACAGCCCACAGAACTTACTCACGCTATTCAAACAGAAGTCTGTTCACCATGCCCTGCCCACTCCTTCCCATGGGAACCACAATGAGGGCTTCTGCTGGTCACCCTCCCTCTGCCTCTTGACCTTCCCAGGCTGCCCTTGGTGGTCTCCCCTTGATATGGCATGGTGTACCCATCCTCTGGGGCCTGAGAGTATGACAAGCCATCTTTTCAATGGTAGTCATCTGACTTATTGGCCTCTTATACCTATGTAACAAAACCTATATTAAGGTAGGTGGGACCCTGTCTTATTCAGTTTCTTGGCCTTGCATCTGCCATGGGGGCTCAGGGAAGCAAGCTGAACTTCAACATTACGTAAGCTTTTTCTTCCAAAGTCCTCCCTGAAGTTTGCATCCCTGGTCTCATATATTCATTATGTCTGTATAAGACATCACTTGGCCTCTCTGTTATCCAGAGGATGGGGCAGATCACCACTTAAAGAAAGACTGCAGATGTTTGGCTTTAGAATGAGTCTCATGACTTGAAGGATTTTTTTTTTTTCTCATTAGGCTTTGCCTCAAATGTTATTCAAATAAGCTGGTACCTGCTTGGTTGAGTGACAGAAGAAGGTGATTGGGTGACAAAATTTTTCTAAAGATAATTCACAAAGTGCTGAAATCATAGAATCATACATGCTTAGATCATCCAAATGAGAAAAAATATGGGCAAGCACTTGGCACAGTATAAGGCAGTCTGTAAAACAAGGTCTAATATTAGCAATAACAACTGTCCATTTGACCCCTCTACAAAATTCTCAGCCACAGTGATGACAGAGGTTGACCACTTTAAAGGTCTACATTTTAGAACATCAATTTATTTCCCACTATGGACAGCTATTTCCTTCTACTTGAGTGTGTATAATAAACTAAGACAATAAATAAAGATGGTTTGTTAACAAAACACAACAAAAACATGCACAGTTGGATCTACTTTAGTGGAAAACAATGAACAAATCTGAGAACTGCATTTGTATTTAGTCTCTTCACCCAAGCCCAGTTCTTAAAATTTTTATTATTGATATTTTTTTCAGTGCTGGGGATTGAACCCAGGGAGTGCTAAGCTACATCCCCAGTTCTATTTTTTAAAATATAATTTTGTTTTGAGACAAGAGTCTTGCTAGTTTGCCTACGCTGGCCTCAAACTTGTGATCCTCCTGCCATGGCCTCCTGAGTAGCTAGGATTATAGGTAAGTACCACCACTCCTGGCTTGTTATTATTTTTAATTGACAAATCATAAATGTATGCAATTGTGGGGTATAATGTGTTGTTCTGATATATATACACCAAGCCCAATCTTTTATAGGCAAGGTCATACCAGTATCTAGCTGGTTAGAATTTCTCACATCTGCAGTTTCTCACTGGAGATTCAAGCTCAGAAAATGAACTTTCAGGAACTGACAACTTTAATTAAGAGTCTGGACTCAAACAGTTGACTAGTCTTGAGAGTAGAAGATTAAATGAAAGCACAATTCATGAATTTGGAGATGGTTTTTCCTTCACATATTTGGGAAGATGCTGAATGCTCTTTTTTATTTTGTGCGTAAAAATCACTGGAGTGCCTGCCCGCTCACACCCTAGGGACACACCGTAAGCACACAGCACCATGAGCACACAGGAGGGAGGAAGGGGAGGAATAGGATGGTTTGGGGTGAGTCACACGAACAGAACTAGGGCTTCCAACAGGGTCAGAAGTTTGTTTGAAGGAGTTTTCATTTTTTTTTTTGTGGGTACCGGGGGGTCGACCTCAGGACCTCAAGCGCCAGCAGGCGCCCGTGCTGCTGAGCGATATCACCGGCCCCTTTTTCGTATGTGGGTTCCGGGAGTCGAACTCGGGCCCTCGCGCTTGCAAGGCAGGCGCTTAAGCCGCTGAGCCATCTCACCGGCCCAGGAGTTTTCATTTTTTTTTTTTTGTGGGTACCGGGGGAACGACCTCAGGACCTCGCGCGCCAACAGGCGCCCGTACCGCTGAGCAATATCACTGGCCCCTTTTTCGTATGTGGGTTCCGGGAGTCGAACTCAGGCCCTTGCGCTTGCAAGGCAGGCGCTTACGCCGCTGAGCCATCTCACCGGCCCAAGAGTTTTCATTTTTAAGTATGGCAAAATACTCACAAACGTTACCATCTTAAACATTTGAAGTGCACAGTTCACAGTGAATAAATACATTTGCAATGTTGTGCAAACATAACCGTCATCCACTCCTAGGACTGTTTCATCACCCGAACTGAAACTGTACTCACTGTGCAACCAGCCCCCAAGCCCTCTCCCTGTAACCTTGATTCCACTATCTTTATCTTTATGGATTTACCTATTCTGGATATTTTATATGATTGGAACCACACTGTATTTATCTTTCTGCATTTGGCTTCTCATTTTGTGTCAGCCTTCCAGGTTCATCTGTGTGGCAGGGTGTATTGGGAGCCTGGCATTTGAGTGGGCCATTTTAGGAGGCCAATATCTCAGAGATGTTCTTTGGGGGGAACTGCTCCTCTGCCCCCAGTGTTGGTGTCCAGACCTGGGCAAGTGTGACTTGAACAGGAGCAGAGGGCCCATGAGCTGACCAGCATGTGAAGGCTCAGGGGCTTCCTGCCCAGATCTTACATGGGCAGGAGATTTCTGAACTTACTGTCAGCAAATCGAGCCCTGCTGCCCATCTCCTCCTCCCTTGGCGGAGCTGGCTGTGCTTGCTCAGTGCAGCAAGGAGCTTAGCTTGATGGGTCCAGCACAGATCTTGAAGCTGGCAGTGATCATTTCATTGCCCACTGTGAGCAGGAGGCAGTGGTATGAGTCTTTAGCTATAATCTTTGCAGTGTATTTTGGGTTGGTCACAGTGAGACCATCACCTGTCACCTGCATATGATAGTGGGGACTTTTTCCTAAGCCTCCTAAGGCATCTGGTCCAAGGCATCTTCCACAGTCACCACTGGGAAGTCCTTGATGAATGACTTGTACTTGTCCGCCAGCTAGACTACGGTGATGTGAGTGCTGGGGTCATCAGGAGACCTGAAGTTCGAGGTCATACTTCCCAAACTCCATGACCCAGAGTCAGTCATTACCCTAAAAGCTTTTCCAACCACATTACATGGTACCCTCCAAGGTTCTGCACCCTCCAGGATACTACTTGGCTCCCCTTTCCTTTATAGAGCCAGACAGCAAGGATCTTAGGCTTTATGAGCCAAGAGGAAAAACTGAAGCTATTATGCACATCCTTAAGGAATAAGAGACAAAAATTTCCACAAATGTTTTATTGATGAAATTAAAATATAATAATTCAGAACAATTTTTTTGGTACTTAAAAGTTTCATTAGGTCTATAATGAGAAGAATGTAACTCCTTTTTGGGGAATAAGAGTTTGCTTAATTAGGGTTCAAAATTAGTATTCTTGTCATCATGATGGAAAGGTGGCCCCATGTTTCTACTAAGCCTTCCCTTGACTCTGACACACGGTATCTTCCCTCCTGTGAAGTCACTAGTATGCATCGCCCAAATCTCTCCTTTGGAATTTCCCCTCTACCCTTATAGTGATGGAGAACTTTTCATATGAGGAAGCAGGTTAAGAGAGCAAGCTCTGAGAAAGATTCCTGGGTCTGAATTCTAGCTGAACTAATCATTCGCTGTTTGATCTTACAATATTACTTAACCTATCTGGAAGTGTCCGTTTGTTTCCTCGTGTATAGAATGAGAACAGTACGGACTGCACAGGGTTGTTGGAAAGATAAGCCAGCAATGCAAAGATTTAGAACAGTGCATTACGTATTGTAAATTATTCTACATTAATGTTACTCTTTGATTTTTTTCCCATTCTTGGTTGCAGGGCCACATGATAATAGGGGGCAGGGTAGATTTGACCTGAGAACCATAGAACATTGCTGACTCCTGTTCTAGGATGTGAGAAGCAAGATACACCTTTGCCATATTTCCCCTTGAGGACATCCTATAGCTGAACATGGATTTCCTGAAGTCACAGCTCCAACAGGAGGACCAGCTCATTCCCAGGGTGAAAACCACCATGGGTCACACTGAAAGCTGGAACAGGTCAGTCCCTTCTACACTGCCAACCTGGAGCTAGAGGGCCCCGTGCAATAGCTTCAGTTTTCCAGGGAGCAAGCAACACTTTTACCATGGTGCTCATACCAAGTTTAGACTTATTCTCTGTGCCATCCATGCCAACTACCTGTCTCTCTCCTCCAGTTCCACACACATACTTTCTTGCCCATCTGGTCAAGCCTAACGACTTTACTGATATGCTTAACAGCATTTGGGATGGATTTCCTATACAGAACATCTTACCTGTGTGCTGAAAGCTTTGGTCATCATAGATACTGTTATGGCTTGTGACTAGACTCATGCAGTCATTGGGGTGGGCTTTTCAGAGGTGGCTGAATCTAGAGTTTGTGACTGATTCATGGTCCAATGCTGGGATTAAGGGTATGAGTGCTACACCTGCCTAGGGTGGGTAGCCTGCATACAATATAAGGGACAGAAAGAGGCTTGTCCCTTCTTTATCTCTCTCTCTCATTGCTTTTGCTGTCTTTCACCACCATGAACTGGTGCCCCTCTGCCATGTGCCACCCTGCCTTGGAGCCAGCTGATGATGGACTGAAACCTCTACAAACTGTGAGCTAAATAAACCTTTCCTCCTTTAACCTTGGGCGTAGGGTATTTTGTCTCAGCAATGAGAAAAGTAACTAAGACAGATACTGAGGCACTGCTGGGCACAGTAGCCCTGGAGAACTTGTCAGTGGGGTCTCCATGACAGTCGAGCTCTCTGGCTCTGGGTTTGGTGGTGCTGCAGTGGTAAATCAGCAGGCTCACGCTGTCTTTCTGTCAGCCCCTGATCTTTCCTTATTGACTGCACTGTACTTTTCTTGCCACCTCCTTCCTCTTGTGCTTTAAGTAGTAGTTTGATTTGATTTATCCATTTGCTTTGATTTTAGCAAACTTTTGCTTGTTAATCAGCTTTCATCGGCATGCAGAAAGTTACCAGCTCACTCCTGGCTCTCCCCTATGCTCAACTTCAGAAAACATCTCCAAGAACCTAGGGCTTTGATTATGTTCCAGCCAATTTTTCTAGCCTTTATATACAAGTACTGATAGGCATCTGCACATCAAAATGCAAGTAAACAAGTCACTCGGATGCCAAGAATTTCCCACCATGCTTATTCTTGATCCTCCCTCTTTCTCATCATGAAACGGTGGGTCACCTACAACCGGAGGGGAGACAATATAACTTATCATCCAAACCAGAACACTTTCAGATGGAGAGGCACAGACTAGAGATGATTCATGAACTGGGGCAACCAATTTATGTGGAACTTGTCCTCCAATCTACCAAAATTTTTTTTCAAATTTTATTAGTATATTATTGTGATCCATGGTAAATACATTCATTGTGGGGGAATTGATACATATATGGATCCCATCTTAATCCTTTTTACTTCCTCTTCCCTTGCTCTCCCTTCTATCTCCCTCATCCCTAGATCCCCTTCTCATCCTTTCAAAGATCAGTCTCTTTGGTTCATTGATCCTTTGTACGGTTTTTTAGTCTGAGTATACACACGTTTAAAATAATGCCACATTATAAAATCCCTACCATTCAAAGACCCAGAAAGCAAAGCAGCCAAGTCTTAAAGGTGCTACATATTTATGCTGTTGGTTGGGCTGGAGCTGGTGAAAAGTTGGTAGAGAAGACTTCTATGGTGTTCACGGCTATAGAGCCTTTCCTGGGCTCCTTGCACCCATTCTGCAGCCCCTGCTCCATAATAGGCCAGGGCTTCTTGCTCTATTTGGTGTCCTGGTCATATCTGCAACAGGGTTCTCCATACCCTCAGCTACTATGGCTGCCTCATCCATTGAGTTTCACCACAAATGGTCCCAGACCATGCCCATGTATTGGTCACTTGGTATTGGCAAAGGGGACACACTTCCTGAACACCCAGTGTGCTCTAGAGAGGACTGCTGAATGAGGAGTCAAAAAAGTTGAAGGTGACCCTCTTGGTAGAGAAGAAGATTCAGCTTCCTAGAAACATTGCTTGGACAGGAAAAGGGGAAACCCACCCGAACTCCCACTGCCCATCCACTCACATCCACCAAGCACACTTAGGGCCAAGGCTTTGTACTAGCTGGTCCTGCTCCCTGGACTGTTTGTCCCATAGATATCCCCAGGGGGGTTCTCCCTTTCCTTCAAATCTTTGTGCAAATAGCACTTTTGTAAAGAGACATTCCCTGACGATGAATTTAAAATATCATCTACTGTCCCCTGTGCCCTCACTGTGGCTCTCCTTATGCCCACTTCTGGACTCCCAGCTCTTCAACCTTTTTATCCCCATGTTCATTTATTAAATGCATTGTCTGACTCTGCCACTAGGATGTCAGCTTCATGATGAAACCATGTGACTGTCTTGTTGCTGCCATCCCCAGTGTCAGGCACGGTGTCTCTGGGGATCAGAAGATATTTGTTAATAGAAGAAATCAGCCACCCTCCCATCTTCTCATTTAAAACAGAGCAGCCAGTCACCTTCTTATCCAAAGCCAGTGCCTCCATCTATGTCTGAAATGCATCCCTTCCTGCTTTCTGAGACTTCTGTTAACTATGTCTTCTCTCTTCTATGAATTCAATAGCTCCCTTTAGCTGCATAATAATTTCTGGTATTACTCATGGACCTAATTTAGGTTGGGCTCTGTTCCATTACATTAGTTTATTTGCACCTCACAATAGCCCTGTGAGGGAGGAATGATTATCCATTCTACATGAGAAGAAATTGAGGCACAGAGCAGGTAAAAGTCTTACCTGGGGCCACATAGCTACTGAGGAGGGATACCAGGATTAAGCCCAGTATGCTGGCTGAAGAGCCCAGCTCTTAATTACTATGCCATGGTCCTGGCTCATACCTGGTAGCATTTAAACACATGTTTGCTTAATTTTACCTTAATCTTAGACAACCCTACCTCAATTCCGAATTCCCCTCAGCCTTATCTTTTTTCTAGCACTTTACCAACTTTTTCAGACTCATCTACACCAGCCATTTCTGCACCCCACCCTCTGCCTGTTCCACTCCAATCTGGTTTATGTGTCCATTATCCTCTCAACAACATTCTTGTATGGCTACTTTGCAATGGTATTTGTCAGTAACCCTCTTACTTGAACTCCATCAGTGTTTGACAATGGTGGCCATGTCATTCTTCCTGGAGGAAGGATCCAGGGAAGTATCCTTACCTTCTCTGGCTTATTGGGTGACCCTGGACAGATCTCGTACTTAGGAAGGGGACGGCAAATGCCCCTGTACACACCCCCTGGAGGAAATGTGCCATGGGGAGGAGACATGATGGATGATCCCAAGTGAAGGGATGGGATAGAGTCTGTAGGTGTTGTCAAGATTCCTTCTGGCTCAGAATTCTATTATTTTAAATCATCTCTTGTCAACCTTTTAAGGTTCCCTTTACAATGACATGAAATCTCTCTGCGATTCTTACTGTACTCTAATTAAAAGTCTTGATTTTTCTCTATATTAGCACACAGCAAGATTTTGTTCTACATGACTTTGTGTTTTTTCTTACAAAATGATAATTTTACAAAACTTCTAAATAAAAATGTGTTATATATATATATATTTTTTTTTTTTTCAAATTAAACAGCCTCCACTCCCCACCAAAGTTCACTCCCTTAGAATAGTGCCTCCATATCCCAGGTGGTGTTTTTGTCCTAGTCAGTCACGTGAGCTAAGTGCCGTCTCAAAGGACGTGCAGATTGCAAAAGGCCAATCAAAAATATAACGAGTTCGTTCACTCGAGTCTTACTATGTGCCAGGCACTGTATCAGGGCATTTCACTTTCCTATTTCTTTCTCATTTTTACAAATAAGCCATCTAATGCTCAAAAAGGCCATGGGATTTGGCCAGGATCACCTACCCAGGCAGACGGCTCAGAGGACGGATTCAGATCCTGGTCCACATGTGGCCAGACCTCATGCACCTGCAGATCGCAGCCCCTGCACCTGCTAAGTCTTTCACACCCAGTGGAAGAGGTACTGGAGAAGTCAGAGGAAGCAACAAACAGTTGTGAGACATCTGGATAATTGGGAAAATAGTGCAGTTAGACTCCACTTACCCCACACCAAAAAGTGTGACCCAGCCATTAAAGGCATTGTTTGGGAATGGTTTTACATGAAAATCCATTCAATCTTCCATTACCCAGTTTTTTAGGATCCAGTCTTGACAATCACTGGACCTCATGTTGTGCACGCAGTGTTAACTTTGCCTATCACTTCCCCATTTTTTATTGTAGAAGAAATATACTACCTCAAAACCTCAATGGAAAGGTTGGCAGCCCTGCAAACTTCTCATTTCATTCATGTTGCATGGTGTGGATAAATCCGTGCTCCTTAAAGAGAAGCAGGATGTCTGTCGGACGTGCCATGCTTTGCTCTTGAACTTGCCTGGCAGGGACTTGAAAGGCTTCTGCGCTTCACCTGGCTTTCTTCCCTCCCTTTTGTTCCCTTCTTGATGGACCCACATTCAGTCGCAGCATCCCTATTAACGCCAGCTGCAGCCTTTTCAAGAGAAAATTCCCAGGGGTTACCTGGGCTGGGGAAGACTTTGAAGTTGCTTTTCTTCTTGGTGTTTGATGTGTCTCCTTCCTGACCCTGCCTAGACCTAAGGAAATGGCAACTCCCTCTGCTCCAGCAGCTGTCATGGTTGCTGCTCAGGAAGCTTCAGGATCAGATGGAAGCAGGACAGGTGGGATGATTGGTTGGGGGATGGAGTTCTCTTTCCCAGTGGCCTCTGGTTTTGCAGCCCTGGACACCTCTTGGCCTTGACATCCTTCCCTGTAAATTGAGGTCTTGCAGCACCTTGAGAAACCCTGGACAGATGTCCATGCTGTTGAAGGTGACCATCACTACCTGTTGGAACAGAATAAACCAGCTGCTTCTGTGGAACCTGATAGTCCCCTTGGGGCAGTGTCTCTGGAGAGGTTGCTGTTCAACAGTGCAGTCTGTCAGGGAGACAGCGGAAGCCATGGAAGGAAGAAAATGGTAAGTTAACTGTAGTGGAACTGTGTTTCCTGAAGTGCCGCTGCTTTCTTAGATGCTGTCCTGGGGCTGGTCCAGAGAGGTCTGCCCAAGGTTAATCCTGTGCATTTCTCTTCTTCACAGGAGAGGCACATCTGAAAGTGGTATAGATGGCTGAGAGTTGGGCAAGGCATGTCCATGGTCCATGGGTCTGTGCAGGATGGAATCACAGTGAAACTTTGTGTGGAGACCCTCACAGTGTGGCCTGGTCCCTCCCTGAGAAGGTCCAACCATGCACTGGGCTTAAGCTAAGTCTCTTCTCTCCTCTCTGTCCAATGAACTGAGTGAGATACTGAAATATGCTGTGGGCCATGGACTGCCTCCTCCTCCATCCTGCAGTGACCCTTTCCCAGGCTTTTGTTGAACTTTTCTCTCCAGCTTTACTCTCAGCCCTTCCCCTGGTATCTTAGTCACTTCTTGTTGCTGGGACACAATACCTGATACCCACAACCTAAAGGAGGAGAGGTTTATTTTGACTCAGAATCTAGGGATTCAGTGCATAGTCTGTTAGCTCCAAAGCCATGGAGGGGTGTGGTAGGAGGGCCTGCAGAGGAAAGCTGCTCATGTCATGGCGGCCAAGAAGAGAGAGAAGGGAGGAGCTGGACAGGAGATACACCCTTCTAGGCCACACCCCTAGTGTCCCCGCTCTTCCAACCAGGCCTCATCTCCTGATAGCTCTGGGTTCATCTGTGTTTTAATCCATTGAGGAATATAGACCATGCCATGACCCAGTCACCTTCCAAAAGCCCACCTGTGAACACATGAGACTTTTGGGAACATTCTCGATCTAAACCATAACACCTAGGCATTGGAGTAGCTCCGAGCACAGCCTTAGCATAGTCCACCTGCTGAACCCCATCCTCCACTGTCCATCGACAAGCTGGTGACACCTAGATTTGCCCTTGAACTCCTCATGCCTGGCTCCAGACTCAGCGTGTCCTGTCTGTATCCTGCTTCACAGCCTGCTTTTTCTCAGTGTTCCCGCAGAGAACGCACCTCGAGATTATCCATTTAGAGCCAGGACAGTGTCCTCATCACGCTTCCCCTTTGAGGGTCCCACCTGGGGACAGCAGGTGCCAGTGCCCATCCCTCACCCTGGGTCCCTGCTGTGACTCCCACCTTCTTACCCTGTGTGTACAGGCTGTCTGCCAGCCCCTCCCATGGAGGACCCCACTTCTGCAATGCAGACTGCAGTGTGTTGCCTCCCTCCTATAAACCCTTTGGCTTCCCTCATAGGTCCCCCTAGCTTTCAAAATCAAGTTCAGATTCTGTAGCACAGCACAGACGACCCTCTCTGAGCTGGGCCCCTCTGACACGGTCTTCTTTTCTACCCATCTCCCTTCTAACTCTGCCACGCCATGGGCAGTTTCTAGAATGTGCCAGCCAGTTCCCAAGGTTGTACCTCTGAATATCAAGCTCTTTCATTCTCTCTCAAGAATCCCTTGTTCTCTTTTTCATTTACTGAATTAAGGGGGTATAAACAGCCAGCCCGAGGTCATATCTGGATTAAATATGTATTGGGGAGCTTGCATCATGCTAAGTCTTTTAAAAACCAGAAGCCAATATTTAAAACTCTACAGACTGGTCATCACAAAATATCTTAACTTTTGCCTTCCAGGTGATCTGGCGACATGGGGCCATAGTAACTGCTGGAGCTGAGAAGCAGCTATATTCTTTGCTGGATGGGGGTGGGGGTTGTCTATGCTACATTTCCCAACCCACCCCACTCTCCCATATCCCTGTGAGCTACATTGCTTATGTAGATGGCCTGCCTGGACCCTGAAGCCATGTGCAGTAGAGATCCCTGGGCTTACTTCTGTCAAGCAGCAAAACTTAGCCCTTGTCACCTTCTGCATGAACTTTTGTGACTCAGAAGTCTGTCTCATCCTGGGCACAGCAGGCCTGCAGGACCTGAGGATGTGGTGGGGGTCCCTTCTCAGTGACAGCAGACAAAACACCCAATAATGAAACCAAGAATATGCAGGAGGAGGAACACTCAGGGCACAGTCCTTTTCCTTGTAATGTTCAGAAAACAGAGGTGCTGGAAAAGAAATGTTGGGATATCTGTGCTTCCTGACTCCGTGTGAAGCGGCTGTCTTGCTGGGCTCACTGATGGTCCACCTGATAGTGCAGGAAGAGGGCCAGCCCTGGGCTCTGGAAGGATGCTCACCGCAGGGCTCTTAAGATATCGGCATCCATCTCCACCTCCCCCACCCCATGCTCTGTAGGATCCCAAGGGTCTGGAAGGAACTGGACTTGGAGGCTTCTGCTCTGAGGGTCCTCCCTGAGGACAGCGTCCCTATGGCCTTGGAGGAAAAGCTCAGAGCTCAGAAAACGACTTCACCCAGCAAAAAAAAAAAAAGACACTGTAGATGATAGAGAGGGTGAGGACCCTCAAGGCTGGGGCCACATTGATGTTAGAAGCAAGTGTCTGAGCGGGGACTTGAGAATGACTTTGCTTGGAAGGACAGCAGGGAGAGGAGGAATAATCAGACTCACCACTGCCCAAGCCCTCCCCATGAAGCATTCTTCTCACGTGTTTACTCCTCCATCCCCATGGCAACCATGGGAGGGGAGCATTTTTACGACTCCCATTTCTCTGAGGGATGCTAAGCATGGTATCCCAGGACCTACACAGAGGAGGGGCTGCCGAAGGCAGGATTTGAACGTGGCTCTGCCTGACAGGTTGTCTCCAAGTGGGTAACTAGGTGCAAAGGTGGCAATGGTGGTGTAGGTAATCAGAACCAGAATGGAGTCAAAGCTGAGAGGAGCAAACCCAGCACAGAAGCAGAGGGCAGGGCCAGGTGAGTAACATACCTGGATCCCTTCAGCTGGTTCCAGGCAGACGTGAGCAGCATCATCAGTCAGTATGAAAGGAGAAGGTAGGAAGCCATGTCAGGGGAGAGGGGAGTGTGTACAGGGACGTGGGGTCGGCCCCTCTGACTTTATGCCTGTGCCCTCCTCCTAGGAGGTTCTGGCCCTGTGCTTTGAAAGTTTCCAGCAGATTTAGACCAGAAATTCAGCTTGTGGCAGAAGGCTGGGAGGTTGCTTTCTCTCCTAAACACCCACAGGTGAGAGGCACAAAGATGGGATGAACAGGAGCCCCTCCTTGGCTTTTCCTGTGGCCTTGAGTATCAGCACAGACTCCTAGGCCAGCTGGGGCATGGGGAGGACGGCAAAGGCAGAGAGGCTTGTTGGGCCCCAGGGAGGGGCAGAGGGCTGGTGGTTCTAGATGGTGTCCTGGGGACGATGGATCAAATGTCATTGAGGGCTTCACAGGAGGAGCTGCCTCAGAGCCTCTGCCCCACCTCACACCTCCTGCCATCAATTTCCTGTATGAAATTTCAAGGAAGAAGACTTGAGGTGAGCCTGGGGTGAGGGTGTGCGGAGCCTGCCTGCCTTTGGGTTTAGAATCATCCGGAGCCAGGGAGAATGCTTGACTTGCTGACTTCCCCACATGAACACAGTGGGTTGGGGAGATTTGATCCTGTTTTCCTGGACAGATCAAATCCTCTGGTAAAACACTCCAGCACCTGGGGGGCTTCACTGGGGCACATTTGGAACCCACAGAGCTTTGGGCCATCATGGGCAAAGGATGCCCAGAATTCCGACCACCTGACCAGGGGCTGAAGACAGGGGATCCAGCCTCTCTGTTTTCCTGACAGAAACGCCTCTTTGACAAAATACTGTAAAAGAAATGACATAACAGAAAAGAACATGAGCTTTGGTGTGATCCCTAGTGCCACCTTAAGTAGCAGAGTTTGCAAAGTGAAGTTTTCTCACTGCTTAAAATGAGTAAACTGTGAAGAGTGAGAGAGGTAATGAACACAGATATGCAGCTTGGCAGATGCTGTTCTTATTTTATTTTTATTATTGTTCTTACTAACCCTCTTCTGAGAAGCAAGTGCTTATAGCTGTGCTCCTCTCCCTCCATTCTTTTTGTTCTAATCAGCATGCATTTACTGAGTACCTACTATGTGACAGGTTCTGAGCTGGGCCCTGGGGTCACAGTGGGAAAGCAGACTCACGGTGCTCAATTTGAAGGTGCTTGAAATCTAATTTGGAGACAGGAAATGCATTCACACAACACACACACAGACACACACACACAGACACACACAGAGACAGACAGACAGACAGACAGACAGACACACACACACACACACACACACACACTGATTCCAGCAAGGAGAAGAGTTATAAATACCTACCCATGCCTTGGGTGGTACCGGGAAGAAGACACATGAGAAGCAGAGAACATGCTAAGGGTGGACTCAGGAGCGGGCAGGGACGGGCTGTTTTACAAGGTGGCATTTGTTAGAACTCTAAAGGAGGAGGGGTACCATCCTCGCAAAGCACTGTGGGAAGAGTCTCAGGCAGAGCTTTGCATAGCCACGATGGGCGAATGCATCCCGACAACTCTTTCTTTAAAACTCAATGATGTCCTGGGCCTTCTCCCTCAAAACATGGTCTCTGAATCTTCATCTAACTTTGTCCCTTCCCCACTGCTGTTTATTGGTCCTATTTCACTTCAAGGTTGTGGCTTTTTCATAGAGCCTCTCCCTCTTTCCTGGTCTCTCTTTGTTTCTTTCTCTCATTTTTAGAAATTCACTCTTTTGTTTGTATATTCTCCTGCCTGCCTCCGCCCCACCTACTTCACCTTTCTTTTTGAACCTGTGGCAAGGCCAGTATCTTCTCTCTAAAATCTCACTTCACCTCACTATTCTAAGGAACAGGTCTTGTGAATGTCACAAGGAACCTGCTGAGGACCAAGCCCAAGGACCGTCAAGTGTCCTTGTCCTGAAGGGCCCATCTGCCAGCAGCACGTGCCACTCTTGCTTCCCGCTCTGGTCTCTGCTCTCCTTTCACCTCTTTGAGCACATTTCTCTATAGCTTTTGCTATCCTAGTCTCTGCTTCCAACTCTGAGTGAAGACAGAGACCCAGGCTTTTATGCTTGGGATCTTTGCTACCATAGGAGTTTCATCTCCACTGACAGCTTCTACCACCATCTCCTCAAAAGTGGCTTCAGGTCTCCATCTCTAGCCCTGACTTCTCTCCTACATGTTATTCTCTTATGAATCGGTCCCCAGCTGCCCACCACCTAGGTGACTATGGACCTGTTACTTCCCATCTCTGGCCTTAGTTGCTGTACCTGTGAAATAAAAGGGGAATGGGCAGGCTGGCCTCTCAGGTCCCTTTTGGCTCAGCAATTGGTGACTCAACGATTTTTAAAGATCTTCATTCCCACACAGCTGGACTCACTTCTTAAAGTCATCATGTTGAAAATGAAACTCATCCAAGGACTCTAAAACACAGCTGTCCCTCTGGATTCCTGCATCACAAAAGCCTCAGCTGTCTTCTCAGATGTTACTGACAGTCCTCTGTGGACTGCAATGGTGTCACCCCTTTTCTGTAACCACAAGTCACCAACTTGTTCTACGTTTCCATTGATCCCACCCCAGCCCACACCCTCAATGCTGCTCCTGCGAGTATGTGCGGTCTTCCCAGCCCTGCTCCCTCCGAGATACTTGTTCCTTGTCTACACACAGCTTTTCAAAGCATTTTAAGGGTCCCAATTATCCATAGCAGCTCCTTCTAAGAGGTCTTGGATGTCTTTGATAACGCTTTGAAATCATGCTTTGAAATGTATGGGTCCTCTTCTCAGAAGAAGGCTTACTGTAATTCCAAGGGATCACGGGTCTCCTGAAAACAACCACAGACTCTTAAGAGGTCTCTGGGCCTCAGGTTAGACCAAAGACACCCCCAGATAATCTGAGTTCTCAGTCCTTGGTGTCTTGGCTCTGAGCCATCTTCTGGCCCTTTCTTCCACCTCAAATCTTTTCAACCCTCTGCTCCAGCCAGGCCCCACAAGCAAGAACAGGTCCTTGTATACTGCTAATTGTCTGCTTTGGGTCCTTCTCCCCATCTGGATCAGCAACTCCATTCTTTTTCCAGCTAAGTCCTTGGACCCTCTTTCCAAGTGCCAGCCTGACCTTGCTTTCTCCGGAAGTCTCTCCGTCATACCCAACCCCCTCTTTGGGACATGTGTAGCATGAACCATCAGAACAACAAACAGAAAATTGTCATTTTTGCTTTCATTACATGGCAGGCTTCACCATGGAGGTCAGGGGCTAGGCTGACAGACCATACACATAAGAGATTTGTTGGTGATGATTTTTCCTTGTAGCCCAAAAAAATAAGGTTTCCAAAATCACCAAATAGCTATGTTTGATAATAGCTATTCTACATCTTATTACACGCACAGGTGTTTTTGTAAAATATGGTATATTGAGCACAATTTATCCATAAAACCAATCCTGTTGTAATACAGTGATTCTCTAAGTGGCACTGAGTGGTGGGCACTAATGATGCTGTTGACCCCCATCTTGCAGGTTGATCAAGTGGTTTTGCTGAGATGTGGAAGTGTCAAACGCAGCACCTGGAAAGGAGCATGTGCTGAGCGTGTTAGTTTATCTTCCTTTTCCTTTATATCGGGCTTTTTTTCCTCTTTCACGCAGAGCAGGTGGTAGGTGAAAATAGACCAGCACCTATTTATTGCCCTACTCTAAAGTTGCAGGGCGAGGAATTTAGAAGCACAGCAAAAGGATTAGCTATTTCCGGGAAGTCTAAACTCCACTCAACGGTGAAATGCTCTGGGATGGTTGCCCAGTTCTGAGGCCTCAGAGCTACAGAAGGCCAAGGGTTCATCTAGACTGTTTTTTATAGGTGGGAAATTGAGGCACAGAGAGCTGCATGCCTGCCCTTAAGGCAGCGGCCCGCTGTGGCAAGTCCACAACCAAAGCTCAGACCGGCAAACTCTCACCTGTAGACACATTTTTCATTGTCACTCAAGATCTCTGTCCCTACCAGGCCAGTCTTGCGTACTTATCTGTGCTGTGTCCGGCTTTGCAAGCCACCGGCATGTAGCACAGAACCTGTGAGCGCCGGTATAAAGTGAATCTGAAGCATTTTGGTCCAACAGCTTTGTGAAGATAGCAGAACACACCCTGTTACAGGCACCAGGGACCAGGGAGTAATCCTGACACTTTCCTCCAAGGGCACTGGGAGTGCCCTGGAAGGCTGCTGTTTCCACACTCAATCAGGAAGAGCTGGGCTCTCTCAGCAGACTGGCTCAGGGCACATTGTCTGTGCTGGTTTCGCTGAAATGCTGCATTTGAGAAATAGTTACTGAGCATTTACAGGGCTGGGTCCTGGGTATACAGAGATGAACAGGACAGAAATGGATCCTTCCCTCATGGAGAACCATCAAGTGGAAGATGAAAACAAAAAAAGAATGAGAACAAAAATATACTGCCACCTCATCCAGACAGAAGGAGGCTAATCTCTACCTATTTCTAAGACAGAAAATAAAAACAGCACTACACAATGAGACTCTGATGAAGACTAAAAATCTAAAAGTCAACATATCTTACTCTATTTTATCTCAATTGATCGTAACTCCCAAATGTTTGCACTTCAAAAGGTAAAATTAGGTACCAGTAAGACCGCCAGACCAGCATTGATTTAAACACCCTCTTCCTTGCTCCAGGATCGAGGAGGCAGCAGACCCTTATTAATCTCCCTGTTATCAGGGAGATCTCAGTCTGCCAGGAGCCAGCTCGCCTGATTCCCAGGTCTGGCCACAACCCTCTGGTCTTCTGGGTTCTGTGTATAAAGCCTGTGTAGTACCATGAATCAGCCTGCTAAGAATACTTACTGAAACAATGGTGTAGTAATCACTTTTCCATTGCTGGGACAAAGTATTTGACACATAGCACTTCAAGGAGAAAGAGTCTATTTGGCTCATTCATGATTTGAGAAGTTTCAATCCATGGTTGGCTGGTTCCAAGGCAGAAACATGGCGGAGGAGAATGAGGGAGGGGACGTTCACTTCATTAGCTGCTAGAAGTGGACTGAGCAAGGAAGAGCCAAAGAGGAAAGGGGCAGGGACCAGATACAGTTTCCAAGGTCATGCCCTCATGACCCACCCAGATACAGCCAGAAGTGTGCTTTACTAATCTCCTAGGCATCTCCCAAACCAGCCACACTGACAATCATGAGAAACCATCACAGGCAAGCTGGTCTCTCTTTATAGAATGGGGGAAGAGGGGAGGAAGCTTTATCTATCAGCGACATAGAACTCAATGGATTTCAAGTCAGACAATCGCAGGAAGGTATACAACACCTTTCCACATCTCTCTCCTGTGGCCATGGAAAGAAGTGTGTAAATGATTCCAGAATATAGGTGACAAGGGACTTTCTGAGCCTCTCTCAAGAAACTAACTCCTTCCCCTTCTTTCCCTGCCTTCATTTCTTGGTTCTCCTAACAAGCATCCACTCTGCCAGGCACTGTGCAAGGAGTGGCACAAGTGTGGCCAATGGGGCACAAATCTGAAAGGGTCCTGGCTCTTGGTGAGGCACAGTCTAGCAGGCAGGAAAGGTACCGAGGACAAAGTGATGCCCAAGAGAGGCAGAGTGCTCCGGAAGAAGGTAAGGCAGGGTGGACCTGGTGGTGTTGCAGGGGCAGCAGGTCCTCATGGACCTAAATCACCTTTCCTCTTGATAGGACCACCTTCTCCCAGGGAAGTGATGGTGCACATCATTTAAATCATCCACAAGATTGTTTCACTGAAGTTTTTTTTTTTTTTGAAGCATGCTGAGCAATTTTCCAAATATGGTAATAAATCGTTTCTGGAACTAGTTACCTTCTGGGGGATGAACTCATCCACCCTCTATGGAAGTTCTGTAAGGACTTGTCACAGCTTTGTAACCATCAGGGCAGATAAGGGCCTTGGCAAAGGAGTAAGGCTGGCTTTTCATTTCACAAACTTCATTCATTTTCCGAGTCTACCTTCGTATGTTTTGCTAACTTGACTTCATTGACTTAATACTTGTATTTAAATCGACGCACTTAAAAACTTAAATAGATTTATCACTGAAGCCATCTTTATATCACTACCCTAAATAGTATACCAATATCCCTTGCCCCAAATAGAAGGTAATAACAAGAATAAATACAATTAGGTTCTTGGCTGCCAGCCTGCCCAAAGGCTGCCTTTATGTGGAAGAACAGATGGGTTTTAAAAGGTTCCCCTATACTTGCCCCCCATTTTCCCTAGAGGCCTTCCCTCTCAATTCCTCTGCTTTTTAGAACTGACAGGGGACTTGGGAATGAGACTGCAACTGGGCGGGCCACCAGATCTGCTCAGGAAGTCCCGGGACTCAGAGGAACCATTTCCATCTGTGCCAACTGTGAAGGGAGGCCATTTGCTGTGTGAATGATCGCAGCTTCTCCAGGCTCACAAGGGGGCTCAGGGACACAGCTGAGGAGAGCTTTGCTGTCAGCCTCCCCAGAAACGTCCATGAGGTACGTCAAAGCCATTTCTGGTCATGTTGCAGCCTCCTTAGCCTCACTGAATAAATCGATTTAGCCCTTCATTAAAATTTCTCCTTGCCTCACCTCATGGATGCTCATGTCCTCATTCGGAAGGATAAAGGGAGGGAAGCAGGCTGATCTACATGACTAAACCCCAGGCACCCAGGAACACAGCTGACTAGATACTGAAAATCTTTGGGTCTTTTTTCTGTGTTTATGAAGCAGTTACTCTACCAGAGTCTCAGTTTACCTGTCCATAAAATGGGCTTTTATGGCTTTTAAAATAATAAATATATGAACTAATACAGTATATGAAGAGCTCCTGGTGCACACTTGGGCATTCCGCAAGGGACTTTAATAGGAATTATTGTTCATTTTTCATTTGAGACCATTTAAGGTCTGCAATGGGCAATAGAGATATATGGACGAATTTCCCCTGGTGAGAAGGGGCAGGGTCCCTCCTGGGCCAGGGGCAATGGAAAAGCCAAGAAAAATAATGACAGTTATGTGTCAGTCATTTAACTATAGGCCATGTTCCTCAAAGTGCACTGCTAGACGGCGTGGTTGTGTGAACATCACAGGGTGTACTTAGCAACCCTGATGGTGTAGCCTGCTACACACAGATGCCAAATGCTACGGCCCACTGCACCTGGGCCACCAGCCTGAACAGTGCATTGCTGAATACTGAAAGCAGTGGCACACAAGGGGAAGTGTTCATACATTGAACACAGAAAAGGTACAGTAGAAAGACTGATAAGAATTTCTTGGCACTGTGGTCATCTAAGGGGACCACCGTGTCAATATGCAGTCTGGGGTTGGCTAAACTGTCCTTATGTGAGGACACAAGGGTATTTCCACCAGCAGCGTGTGCGTGCTCATTGCCCGGGGTCTTGTTACCATGTGCGTTTGGACGTCACAGGCCTGAGGTTCAGCATGTCTACCAAAGCTCCTGGACGACGCCCGTGTTGCTGGTTTGAGGACCACACTTTGATTAAGAAGACTCTAGCCCAGTGGTTCGCAAAGTGTGGCTGTCTCAGGGCCTAGCAGTATCAGTTACACCAGGAATTTGTCCAAGAGGTAAATTCTCAGGCCCCAGGACACTCCGGGGTGGGGCCCTGCAGCCTGTATTTAATAAGCCTGGGAAGTGTTTCTGATTTCAGGTGAGAGTTCTGTGAGGGATGCCTGACAGATGCTGCAGCACCTCTCACCCCTGCTCTTTTGTGGTCTGGGGCTAGAGCCTGGAAGGAAGGAGACAGCTGGGGCCTGGCTTTGCCCAGCCTTGCAGGATTTCACTTTTGGGATCGGAATTTTGAGACTCTCATTTTGGGCTCACCCTTGAGCCCAAAACATGGTTTTGGTTTTGAGGCTTCTTTGCAGGCAACTAGGAAAGGGACAGCAGGAACTGGATCTGGGAGGGGCAGCCTCAGCCATCCTCCCTCCTGCCCATCACTCCGTGCTGTCCATGGCACAGGCGTCTGAGACCTTGTGGGTCCTTCCCTGAGTGTAGACAGGCAGGCAGGCCAGGCCTGACGACGTGAGCATGGAGATAGTACGTGTACTTTCCACAGTCCGAGATCCCAGGGGTCAAGTGTCTGGGCCACTTCCAGCGGGCGGGTATGCAAACAGACGGGCAGCAAAGTGATGCGTGTCTCTGTCCTCCTGCCTCATCTCCCTCCACCCCCTCCCTTCCATGCTTTTTGGCACCATATTATTTCTTAAATTAAATAATACTCACTTTGATGCTGCTTTGTTAAAAGCACAACTGTGCTCTTAAAATAAATCAACACATCTTGAGCACCTGCCAGGCATTCTTCTGGCTGCTTTCATTTGTGTGTGTATTCAAAAAATCGTGGCGAGACACACATACCATAAAAACCCCCTGCCTTACATATTTTTAAGTGTACTCTTCAGGGATGTTAAGCGCACTCGCATTGTGCAGCCATCGCCACCACCATCATCTCCAGAACTCATTCATCTCGCGGAACTGAAGCTTTATATTCACTAAGCACTAATTCCCCACCCCTCTTCCTCCACGGCCCCGACACTCACCACTTCTGTCTCTGAGGATTGACTGCTCCAGGTACCATGTGCACCCAGAATCATGTATCATCTGTCCTCTCGTGACTGGTTCATCTTGCTCAGCATCATGTCCTCGGGCTTCCCCATGCTGTAGCATGTGCCAGAATTGCCTTCCTTTTTAAGGCTGAATACTATTTCCCTGCATGTACAGACCACATTGTGTTTATCCATTCGTCTGTCACGTGGGTGCGCCCATGACTTGGCTATTATGAATAATGCTGCTTCAAGCATGGTTATAAACTATCTAGCTGAGGGCCGGTGAGATGGCTCAGCAGCATAAGCGCCTGCCTGGCAAGCGCGAGGTCCTGAGTTCGACTCCCGGAACCCACATATGAAAAAAGGGCTGGTGATATCGCTCAGCGGCGCTGGCGCGCGAGGTCCTGAGGTCAACCCCCGGTACCCACAAAAACAAAACAAAACAACTATCTAGCTGAGTCTCTGCTTTCTAACTTTTTGGATATATACCCAGAAGTGGGATGGCTGGATAACTGGTAATTCATTCTATGTTATATTTTTTGAAGAACTATCTTACTGTTTTCTGTAGCGGCTGAACCATTTTATATTTGTGTGTAATCATTCATGTTTAATTCTCAGAACACCATGAGTTGGAGACCATTAACCCATTCTACAGATTAGGAAACTGAGACTCGGCAAGGCGAGGACATCTGCCTGAGGTCACACAGGTCATATGTGTTTCTCCAGAGACTATGCAGGCAGTAGCTGCAGCGACTCCAGATGGCCCGGTGTCCTGCAGCCTGAGCGGTGAGTACAGCTCAGGGATGACTCAGTCCTTAGGAGTAGAAGTAAGGCTGCAGGTGGCTGCTGGGAAGATGTACATGGAGTCATTCTGGCACTGCTGGGGGTTAGAGCCAGGGAGGGGGCAGCACTGGCAGGCTGGGGACAGGGCTGCTCCACCACCAAGGCTGGCCTCACCGGTCTTTCCCTGGGGGACAGCGCACCCAGTCCCCGGCAGAGCACCCTTGGGAGTTTCTTTCTTTGCTTCTGCTAGCAACTAAACATTTTGATTAGGGCACAGTTTGGGCATCATCCAGAATCCATCTGAGTCAAGTCCTAAACGTGGGGAACTCAGAGGCACAATAGGAAGGATTTTGCTGCTTACAGGACCAGAGCATGCAGAAGTCGCCAGCCCTGTAACTTCACCAACTCATTTTCGCCAGACATCTGCCTTCATGATTTAAGCTATGCTGGCATTTACCAAGAAAGGTGTGAACCAGCCCTGGTATCCTTTTTCTGACTGCAGCCAATGTTCTTTTCTAGAAACTAAAGATGGAGAAACCCAATAGCATGCAGTCACGCCTCATGGGCAGAGTCCAGGTGCGTCTGTACCTTCCTCGGTGTCATGGAAATGTGGAATCCAATGACAATGGCTGCCATTGTGTTGGGGGGGTGCACCTCCAGAGTCTTCTCTATGGTCCCAAAAGTTCCCAGCATCTCTTTACAACCCTGCCTGGCACAGAAAGTGGAACAGAGTGGAGGAGGTGCAGGGAGGAGGCCAGAGGCAGTGCAAAAAACTTTGATACATAAACGTAGCCCAGGGCCGGTGAGATGGCTCAGCGGCTTAAGTGCCTGCCCGGCAAGCGCGAGGGCCCGAGTTCGACTCCCGGGACCCACATACGAAAAAGGGGCCGGTGATATCGCTCAGCGACACGGGCGCCTGCTGGCGCGTGAGGTCCTGAGGTCGACCCCCGGTACCCACAAAAAAAAAAAAAAAAAAAAAAAAAAAAAAAAAAAAAAAAACGTAGCCCAGAGCTGGTGGGGTGTGTGCAGGCAAATCTGGTTGCAATCCCAGCTCTTTCTTTACTAGCTGTGTGACCTTAGCAAGTGCTGGGACCTCGCTGAACCTCCATTTCCTCTTTGGCAAATGGGCAAAGAGTATGGTCAGGACTGAGTGAGATGATAGGTGTGAGCTCTTAGGAGATGGCTCAGCTCCTAGGAAATGGGGCTCCCTGGGGTGAACCATCTCCCTGCATGAAGCCTGTCCACTTCCGCAGGCATGTCTGTCTCCCTCCTTTCCTTCCCGTCCCTTCCCTTCCCTTCCCCTTCTTTCCTTCCCTTCCTTCCTTCCTGCCTGCCTCGCCAGGCTCCACCAGCCTAGGGAAGCAGACAGTGTGAGCCCTTCTGTCTTTCCCCAGAAGAAAATGCCTTAACCATGTGTGTTGCTTTTCTCTCTCAGTGTGTGTCTCTCTCCTAATGAGGTGGTCAAACAACTGCCACGCTCCAGAGCCTTTCCGTGGAGACCAGCTGGAGGCCAGGGGGTGGCTGGAGGAGAGAGACAGAGGGGGGCAGAGGCAGTGCCCCCCATCCTACATTAAGGCATTTTAGACCTGGCATCCCCAAATTGTATTGATCTGTTCAGCTGCCAAATCCCACGGTGGCCTGGGCTCTGACACGCTGTTCCCGAGTGTCCTTCAGCTTTGCTGCCTCTTTGGTTTCTCCCACAGACCCCTGCATTTCCCAGGTTCATCCCTGGGAAATACGAGCCTGCATATTTTCCTCACTGGGTATCATTTCATGTGTCATTTCTGGATTATTCTCCCTGTTCTCTGGAGCCTGGGTTCAAATCCCAGCCCTGCACTTTCCAAGCCAGTGTAACTTCAGCCAGGCTGTTTAACTGCTCTGTGCCTCAGTTTCCTCATCTGTAAAACAGAGATGAAAATAACCTGGACCTCATCAGACTGTGGGGAGGCCTGCAGAGGTGAAATTCACTGAAGTACTTAAAATATCACTGGGCACTGAGCGCACACAGGAAAATGTCCCTGCTGTGAATCTCTGTGGGCATTGGCCTCCACGGGGCAGGGACTGTGTGCAGGGCATGCTCTGCTTTCTAAGTCATCCCTCAGTGTACACTGAGAACCCAGACCCCCGACTGTTAGTAACATTTCCAAAACCTCGGGGATGGGCATCATCAGTTATCAAACTCTTCGGCCAAGGATGAGCATTACAGGTGCCTTCTGCCACCACCCTCTTTCTTAATAGAAAGGACATCTTAGTCTTCAAAAGAAAAAAGAACACCACTACAGCGCACAAAAGAGTTCTCAGGCAATGACAGTCGGCAACTTGAAACTAACGGAATTGTCTTGGCTCGCTGTGCTTTTTCTCCTTTTCTTTCTTTGCTTTTCTCTTCTGGATTGACACCTATCTGCACATCGGTATTTGGGACAGTGGACCTGGGGATCATTTCAACCTCCAGCTATTGATTAAGTGGCAACAGGAGGAGGAACTGCAGCCTTGAACCTTCAAAAGGGACCAGGAAGCAGAGCCGAGCGCCTTTGGGTTCCTCCAATAACAGAAAGCACCAGGGAACCATCTGACAGAGAGTGTCACTCTCACAGGGGGCAGTTTTGAAACTCAAGCAAGTGCACCCCCACGCAGGAAGGCAGGATGCTGGATTTCCAAGGGGGACAAATCAGGACCCCAAGAGCTCATGAGCGCGTCTGGGAGGAGCCAGAGCTGCCAACGTGTAGTGCAGACATGTGTCGTGTCCGGGCCACTGCTCTTCCAGCGGAGTCGTTCTTTCCATACCACTGCGAGCTGGAAGTCAGTGACAGCCGAGGTTGAGAAACGCTGGGGCTAACAGGTCCCATCAGGACACCAGGCAGCTTCTGAGGCAGGTGACGAATTGCAGGCAACCCAGCTGCCACCCAAGGGAGTGACTAATCTCAACGCTTAAGGACAAGCCCCAGCACCAGAGAGAGGGCAAGCTGGCCCCAGACTGGCAGTCAGTCAGCCACAGGGGACGGCGCCTCACCGCAGCAGGAGACGGCCACCTGACTCACCCGGGTGGTGGCATGCATGTTCCTGTGCACCCTGCCATCTGTGTATCTTATGTTTGCTTGAAGCAGGAGAGAGCTGCTTCTGGGAGCTTACCTAGGACTTGCACAGCTGCCCCAGTCTGGACCAGTACCATTCCCTGGACTGACCAGTGTCTCAAAATAAAAATACCACTTCGGAGTGCTCTGTAAGGGACATCCTGGAGAAGATACACACACCTTGAGGGGCCCTCACATTTCTTACATTCACCATGTGTCCAACACTCCCCTTCCTGCATCCTTTCTGGGGACAAGGGCCCGTGGGAGCAAACAGCTGGCCCATGTCCTGGGTCTTCTCTCAGTGTTGGTATGGAAGTCCCCTAGGGTGACAGTGATGGAGCAGGACAGGGCAGGGCAGCCACAGTGGCACTCTGGGCAGTGGCAGGGTGAGCAGAAGCTTCAAGTCTGGACTGTGCATCTTTGCTTTTTATCTGAACTGGCAGTGAACAGACACCCTGGCCCTCCAGTTTTACAAACTAGAAAGGGGCTTTTACTCCCATTGGCCTGCTCCCCAACACTGTGAGCCAACAAACCAGGCTGTGCCTTCCATGTTGGACCCACAGGAAAAGCGGTGGCCTCAAGGCCAACGAAGGGCTGTTCACTGTTATTTGAAGAGCTTGGACTTTTTGGAAGTGGAGAGACTCAATGCTTACTTTTGCTATACCACAGCCCAAGTTTATTCATTCAGAAAATACTCTATGGGCTTCATTGTGTAAACCACATACTTATCACTGGGGGCCAGGGTGGAGGGATAAATAAAATGTAATTGTAGACTCTGTCTCCATAGGATGCTGGCATGATGGAACACTAAGGGTGCACACAGGAGGGACAGCTAACCCAGACTGACAAGGGGTAGGGTCTGGAAATGCTGTGCAAGGGTGATAATACCAGATTTCAGCCTTGAAGAGATAGAGCAATCAGGGCAGAGAAGGCCTGGAGATGGGGCAGGAGCAGCAAGAAAGATAGCTTGTGCTGGCAGCGGGGTTTGGGGGGTGAGTGTTCCAGAAAAGAGAGCCAGCACATGGCAAAGGTACCAAGGTATGAAATCACGGTCCAATTTACAGAACTGTGAGCAACACAGAATGGCTCAAGCCCACAGAGGCTGGAGAGAAAGGCAAGGGCTATGTCATGCATGTTTTTGTATCCCTTGCTAAAAGCAAAGAAAGCCTTTCTAGAATTGCACTCTCTCTGAAAAATATTTATAATTTGCAATTTACAACACTCCCAATTTGTAAAACCTAAACAATTTTAAAACCTAGCAACCCTGCTTTACAAGGGGGAAAGAGGCCCTGAATTGGTTTCTAGGATGGATATCTATTTACAATTTAAATTCGATGCTAGGAACAGTTGGCAACAAGGACTCGGAGCAACTGAGTTAAAACCAGACCTTCTCTATTTTATCCTCCAGTCGTGTTTATACTTAAGTGACGTATACCAAGATGAGGGAAAAAAAATGGGCTTTTCCCAATAAAAAAACTTGCATCATATTGAGAAAACATATATTCTCCCTACAAAGTGCAACTGGTCAAGGCCACCTTCTTTCATATCCATCTGGACTCACCCACCTTGGCTCCCTCTCAACTGGTGGCAGTAGCTGCTGCCTGCTCACCGATCTGGGGGTGGCTGATGTTAGAGCTAGCCCCTTTCCACTTCTTACTTTCCCAGACAAGGCTTGATGCTTGGCAGAGTCCTGGCCATTGATTCTGACTGGTCAGATGTCCATTCCAACAGATTGGTGCCAGAAAAGGACCAGTTGTTAAATAGATGTATGATCACGAGCCTGAATGCCTAACTGCACAGTGTATAGAAGCAAGGAAGGTCCATCCAACTGACCTGAGAATCAGGCTTGCAATGGGATGGGAGCTTCCCTTCCTCCAGAAGATTTAGGCCAAAGCTCAACCTGTGAGCCTGGGATGCCTATACTCATGGCAGGCTAGGGTTAGCATGGCATTGAACTTGGCTGGACCAGATGGATACCTTCGGGGATGAGCCCTGAGTCTCTCTTCAGTCTACTTCATTCACCTTTTCTCATTCCAAGTAAGTGGGAGATATAAGCTCTTGACCATCCTGCTAGCCTGCCGGGTCCTCTGGATCATTTCCTGCCTGGGCTGCTTAACTCCGTTTTCATTGTCAAGAGAATGGGCTTTGGCCTCTGTAGGGCTGGGGTCAAGCACTTGCAAGTTACACAACCTCTTTGAGTCTCAGTTTCCTTATCAATAAATGGGACAGCAACAGTACCCAGCTTGGAGGGGTTTGGTGAGGATTCAGTGAGTGCCATGAGTAATTAGCACAGTGCCTGGCACACGGGGCTCAACACATAGTAGTTCTTGGTGGGCCTGGGACGTGGCCACGAGGAGGAACAGGTTCATATCTCTGAAGATCTTAAGATAGCACTTGGCTCCCAGCAGGCACTCAGTTCATGCTAACCATCACTGTCATCTTCATCACTGTCATGATTGCTATTATTATCACTGGCTGCTTATTTCTTCTTTAACCAGAGCTCTGTAGCTCTTTTATGATGACAATAGTTCATTTGGGCACGAGAGCACTGGGTTACAAAAGAGAAGACCTGTACAACCTATCCCACTTGTAACCAGCAGGGCATGATTTTGGATAAGTGATGGGACATCTCAGAGTAAATTAACCCAGATTGATGACAGGTGGGCAGATTCCTACAGCCGAAACCCTTCCTGTCCTAAGGATTTATGAGTGTCAGTCTTCAGACTTGGGAGGGATATTCATCTAACACACTAAAAATTTTGTTTTTTCCAGTACTGGGAATTGAACCCAGAGAGCCCTGAGCAATGTCCTCAGCCTTTTAAAATTTTTCTTTATTTTGAGACAGGTCTCTCACTAAGTTGCACAGAATGGCCTTGAACTTGCAGTCTTCCTGCCTCAGCCTCCTGAGGAGCTGGGATTCCAGGCATGTGGCATCATGGCCAGCCCAACAGACATTTACTGAATACATTCTGTGTGTCCATTCTGGGGATGCAGTAACCGTGCTGGACACCTGCCTCGTGGAGGTTACGCTCCAGACTAAAGCTCAGGGGACAACCAGAAGAGTTCAGTTTATAACTGGGGCTGACTGGTTTTAAAATTGGGAGGCTGCATGAGTTGAGCATGGGGTTCAAACAAAGCCCCTTCCAACTTCTGACTTAGATTTCACTGTGCTCCTTGGCTGCCAGGCAGGACTCTCTGGGTGTCCCACAGAGAATTTGTCTTTCTACATTTCCTTTCCTCATTCAGCCTGAGCTGTATGGGAGCAAGAGAGTCAGAAATGGAACTCTGAACATAATGGCTTAGGAAAAGAGATGTGTCTCGAGCAAAGCCCTCAAAGAAAGTCCGGCCCTCACCATGTGGTGTCTGATTCCTTGGACAGGACAGGGCCTCAGAGGCCACCACATCAAAGGCCTCATTTTCTAAGAAAGGGACTCAAGAGCTTCAGAAAAGTGGACCTCAGTTTTATTCCTGCAGACAATACATGTGTGATTTGCTTTCTTCTTTTGCTTCTCATTCCTTAGTCTTTCCAACATTTACCCCCAATGTGGTCTCTCCATCTTTCCTTCCTGCCTAACAGGTCCCAGGGTTCCTCTGTCCATCGTCTTCTGGAAACAGCCATCCTTTTACAGAAGCATTGTTCTCTCCCAGGGCTGACTCTGGCAGGGAATTTGGGATCCTGCCTAGCTCCAGGTTGGAGAAGGATGGAGAAGGGTGGGTAGGGCAGGTGTGAGAGCACCAGGGTTCAAGGTTTCCCAGGAAGACAGACAGGGAGGAAGACAGAGTTTTCTTGACACCTCTTGCTGGCCTCTGTGCCAGGGAACTTACTGGCACCAGGCCTAGCTACTCAAAGTTAGAGTGGTTGCAGGGATTAAGTAAGCGACTATGTGTTAAAACCTTACTTGTAAGTAGTTAGAAGGTGTCTGTCGTGTTCTCATCCTCTGCCCCACATCTTTCCTCCCCCAGCCACAGCAAATCCCAGGTAAATTTCCTTTCTTCTGGGTCAAAGAGAAGTGGGACTCATTTTGGGTGGGACTGAAGCTTTGGTCCTGATCTATCCCATGGCATTTAGGGTATTGGCCCAAGACTGCCACATCAGCATGAAAGAAGGTGGTGGCAGGCCTGGGTGGTGACAGGCCAAGCTCAGGGTCAGCCTGACGACCAGAGGCAGGGGGGAAGGCAGATGCCAAATCTCACCTGTTGGCCGTTTTTTCCTAGGATCAGCCCAGGCAGGGGCAGTGTAAAAAGAAGTAGGAACCCCTACCCCATCTCTGGGGCTCGAGTGGAACGGTTCTCAGGGGATACACTCATACAGCAGAGTCCTGGGTGTTCCATGTGTCCTCCGACTGGAAATGCCCTTCCGAGCTCAGGCCTTGGAGTTCTATCCCCTATACCCTGCTGGAGCAGCTCAATGTGGGGAGTGGAGGTTTCAAAAGCATGTGGTAGGAAAGCACAGTACATGCCAGGTGATCTCCTGATTATACTTCAAGAATTCAAAGTTCCTGGCATTCAGGAAAAGTTCAGGGAATGGATGAGCTAGGGATACCCGTATGAAAGCAGTGCTTACATTTTTATAGCAGAACAATAGGCAGCTGTTGGTCCCTCCCCCCAACAGCCTCAAAGGTCAGCAAGCGATGTGGACCTGTCACAGCGCACATCTGGGGAAGACCTCCACACGGCGTCTTCTGTCACCCAGGGCTTGCCTTCCCCTCTCCTCTCTGACCCAGGAGTTCCAGGAGAGGAGCAGGGAAAAGTAGCTTGTTTCTCGGGCTTTGCGTGGGAGCCGGTGGCACTTTGCATATTAAGTCTACCACATTTCTGAAAGTTTTCCGAGCTTTTGGGGAAACCGAGGACACGGAGGAGGAAGCGACAAAGAAAGGGATTCTCGAGGCACAATGGAGCCCACAGAAGGAATTGTGGGGTTGCAGAGATGGGCAGGGGCAGAGAGACAAGGAGAGAGTAGGAAGTGGCACCTGCCCCCAGGTCACGGTCCTTAGGTCCTTGGCATCTTGGGTTCAGGACAGCATCTCCTTTTTCAGGGGCTTAATAGAGTGGAGGGCCCTCGATGCGCATTGGTAGTGAATGAAATGGCAAGGGGACAAAGGAGGGGCGCGCTAGGCGCTGGACATACAGAAGGCGTTCGGCTCTGCACTGATCCCACAGGGGAAGGGACTTCTGGGTAGCTTCTGAGAAGCCACTTTCGGCTTGTCAGGCTGCCCCAGAACCCTCCCGGTCTCCCCACACCCGTCCACCGCCCCCCCGAGGTTCCAGAGAGGGGCTGGGCTCGACACTCGAGGCTGCGGGGTGGGGCACGAAATCAGCCTCCAAGACTCTGGGCAGACGGGTGCGTCCCGCGCCGCAAGTGCGCGCCCCGGGAAGTCTGGAGCCGGAGGAACTGGAGGTCGCGGTCCCGCCCCGCCTCTGGAGAGATCAGGAGAACCTGGGGAGGGGGTATGGCGCTTCTGGGGGCCCCGAGCCCACTGGACTGGGGCACAGACTTTTCCTAAACGTCTCTGTCTCTGCGCAACGAGCGCGCGGCTACCCTGGGGTTGCCCTGGACGCCGCGGGGTTGGCCGAGCGTCCAGACCCCGGGGAGGGCGGGGGCCTACCTCCAGCCCGGCGCGCCCCGCCTCCCGCGGAGCCGGTCCCCACACCCGGTTCGGGCGGGCGGGAGGCGTGTGTGTCGTGTGCCAGTGTGCGGGGAACATTCCCCTTCCCTGGAGCTCGTGCACAGCCCCAGTCCTCTGCTCCTGCTCGGGGAACCCCTCCCCCGCCCAGAGATCCCCGCGCGCCCCCTGCCCACTTTGCCAAGCCGAGAAAGCGGCCGAGCCGGAGACAAAGAAACTCCTGCTTCCCTCCACGCTCGGCCCCTCCGCCTGGCCGAGACACTCCCCGGCGCCCTCCCTCGACCCCGGCTTCACTGTACTCGGACCGCCGGAGAAGGGGATCGGGTGGGCGAGTCCGCTCCTTGGCGTAGGGCGGCTGGGGGCTGCCAAGCACCCCGCCCAGGAACACCCACGGCAGCCGCGCCCCCACCACACTCTTCCCAAACCGTCCCGGGTCGCTGGCATTGCCACCCCCAGCCCAAACCGTCCCCCGCTTCTCCACCGAGAGACAGGGGGGCGCGGCGCACACAAAGCGGGGGCGGGGGCAGAGCACGGGTGCAAAGGGGGATCCCGGCAGGGCTCGTGGCTGGAGCCCGGGCGCAGCTATTTACCCGATTTCTTCTTCGATCTCCGAGATGTCTGCGAAGATGAGGAAGACCACCAGCAGCGTGAGTGCGGCCAGCATCCAGCTCCGGAACTGCAGCTGCATGGTGGGCTGGAGCCCGCCGGGACCCGCGCGGGCCGGCGGAGGAGCGGGATGGAGGGCGCGGCGGCGGGCGCGGAGCCTCGCGCGCCACGCGGAGCCGGGCGGACCCTGCGCTCCGGGCGAGTCCCGGCCGGCGGTGGCGGCGGCGACAGACAAGGGTTGCTCCAGCGCTGCGAGCCCGCTCGCTCCCTCTGGGCTCCTGCCCGCCCCGCCCCTCCCGTCCCCTCCCTTCCCCCGCCCCGCGCCCGGCTCCGCGCGCAGTTTGACAGCTTTGCTCCGCGCCTCTTCGCCTCCTCCCACCAACTCCAGCGTCCAGCCGCCCGCCCAGGCTTCGCCCGCCTGGCCTCTTTCAGCTCCCGAGGGCGCGGGGAGGCTGCCACTCCCGGCCTAGGAAGGCTGGGCTCAGGGCACCGAGCGCGACCAGGGAGCGGACAAGCTGAGCCCAGGGAAGCGCGCGTAGTGCCCGGCGCACCCCGCCGGCTGGCAAACGCCCTCCCCGCTCGCTCTTTGTCCAGCGTCCTCGCTTCCTCTCAAAGTTTTCCCTACACAAAGACCAACACCCGGGGACAGCCCCCAGCCCCAGCGCGCGGCAAGGAGGCGGTTTCCGCCAGGCAGACATTTCAGCGGTTGGTGAATTAGACAAGGGGGAAGAAGGGAGGGGAGAAGAAATGCCCAAGACAGGCCAACTTCGGTGGAGATGCTGATTGCAATTTGTGAGCGAGGTGCTGAGCCCGCGGAAAACCACCTCCTCCAGGCAGTCATCTTGGACCAATTATAGCCCGAGACTGGGACCTTAGCTCTGAGTTAGCAAAGGGCTCGAAGTCCTGGTTAGGAACTTGGGCTCCCGCTGGACCGGTTGTGGTCTCTACAATTGCCATTGTAGATAGACTCAGTGCCCGCCCTGCCTCTGTGCTGGCTGTGCTGACTCTGGATGGCCTTTATTCCCCCTCAACTCTTACCCTCCTTAAGCGAAATCAAAACCTCCCTCCTATCTTGATCAAAAGCCTTCTAGAATAATATGGCTCCCACAAGGGGTAATGTCCCCACGCAGAACATTTTATTCCTCTCCAGCCTTGGACAGTTCAGCTCCAATTACATTTTGCACCAACTGCTAGCCTGGGGTGGGAAAGGCCCCGTGAAGTTTTACTGGAATTGGATAATTACCTCTTAAAAAAAATTTTTTTTCCTGGCTCTAATTGTAACAATTCCTGAAATCAGGAAATGTAACTTTCCAGAAATGACCATCTGTTTTGTGAAAGGGTCCCGGAGGTTTGATGTGGGGAGGAGAGTCTTACCGGAGAAGCTACATGAATGTCCTAGCTGCCTGGCCAGCATCTGCAGACGAGGAGGAGTAACAGGTTGGCAATGTCCCCAAGACAACACTGAGGGATCTGGGGAGGAGTTTTGGGAGCAGCCAAGTCTTTCCTGGGCCACACGGAGACGTAAGAGGGCTTTTCCATTTCCTACCAAAGTTCTGCTGGTGCTCAGAGTGCTTCTGCCTCTTTTTGTGTAGGAAGGGGGAGTAGAAGGGAGGCTTCCGAGCTGGGGGTCTGCTGGGTCTCGCTGGCACAGGGCTGGGAGGCAGGATGAGCTCACCTCTGCAGGAGGAGTTCTCATCACCCTGCCGGAGAGCAGGACAGGAGCATAGAGGGGTGGAGACATTTCTGCATCAGCCTCCTCTGTGTTACAGGAGCAGATGTCCTTCCCCCAGAGCCCTACTAACTTGCAGCACAGCACTTCGTTTCCTTCCCAGCCCTTTGCAAAGCCCATGCATCTTTGCTTCTTATCACATTTGGGGGCGGGTGGGTGTGTGAGACATTGAGGTTGAGCACAAGGTCGGGCATCACTCTGCCTGTCAGCTAGAGGCAGAAACAAGACATTAAAGAGGGTTTCCCATCAGTTGGCTGCCTTGTGTTCTGGCCAGCCTGTCTCCGAATTTTCTAAGCGCCTAGTTCTTTCCCGCTATCTTGCTTGACAGGTGGCTCAGGAGGTGCGAGCGGTTATCATTTCGTATTACTTTTTTGAGATGAGTGGCTGAATAGCTGAATAAGGAGGGGTAAGAGCGGGAATACCTGGTTCCAGCAGGTCACTGCCTCGGTCACGCCTCCAGTCACTCCATCACTCCATAATGTTTATCGCGCATCTCACTTACGCCAGGTTCTGCGCTAGGGGCTAGAGGTAGCAAGAGACACCTCATTTCCTGCCCTCTAGTGGCTCACAGTTCAGGAGGAAGATATTCAAGTAACTAAATATAACATGGGATGTGGGCTACAGCAGAGCCAGGGTCTCCCGACTAGCTCGTAATTGATTAGGAAGATCACCCCTAAAAGCAAGAAGAAACCCTCTGGCATCTTTCTTCCCTGCTCTCTGCCTTTCAATCAACTACACTCCTGGTATGCAGGATGTCATCAAGGTACTGCCGTGATCCTACATTCATCAGGTCAGAAAAACTTCACTGCTACAAGCATGGGTGCAAAAGAAACTATTTCAGTTTTCTATTGGTGGCTCATGTTCTTATCCTTGGCATTCAGTAATCCTTTGCATGCACCAGGGGAGAGTTGTTATGAGTGGCCAGGAAATGGTGAAATTTGTATTTCCTTTATAGGAAAGCCTTGTACCCAGGCCCTCAGAGCACTGTTTGTCTAGAGCTAGCAAAGTAACACAGAGGCTCTTCTTGCAGTGGGAGTCATTGAGAGGATGATGGGGATCTTGTGTGGTCACAGATCCTGTCTCTAAGCCCTTATATTGGATTCCTCTTGGGCCAGCTACTTTGACGGTGATCTTTGCTATCTCTGAAAAATGTGTTTGTTCCTGGAATATGGAAAGAGGAAGAATGATTGGGTTGGCAACAGATGTTAGGCTGGTGATGGAAACTGCCACATGGGCCCCACAGAGCCCCCTTCTCTTCCTGAGCCCTCTATTTCTGCAAGTCCCTTTTCTGCCTTAGATTCCCAAGAAATGGGGAGTCCCACCATAACCATTTCTTTCGACGGAGTCATTGAATGCTTGGGTTAAAATGTAGGAGTTCATATGGGAGTGGCAACAAATTATAAGTCATTACTACCCATTAACATTTTAATGGGAATTAGTAGAGTATTATAGCTATTCAGGCAACTAATAAAGCACTTGGGAAGTTTGTATGAATGAGGAATAGAGTTGCAGGGGGCTCTGCAGAAGCACAAAGGGGTCCAATGGGGTCAAATAGAGCAGAAGGATGGCCCTCCTGTGTCTCTGCCACTGGCTTGTCCTGCCATGTGCCAGCTTCAGGAGTGGGGTCCCAACCAGCCTGAGTTCATGAGGACCCCAAACTTTATCTACCATTTGCGTATTTAACTAGACTCCTCCAGTCCCACTCCAGCCATACAGAACTTTCAGCTGAACCTTCTTGGGAGCAGTAAGATCTAGATTGATAATAACATGTTCGAGTTACTGGCTGGGAAGAAAAGGCAAGTCCAGTGTGCAGGGAGAGCTCGCATTTATGAGTACACACAATTGTAAGGTGCCATCTGGAGCTATTTCTCTTATTTAGTCCTTGTGGTGATCCTTTCATCTAGATTCCAGCATCATTTTGCATTTGAGCAAACTGAGGCTCAAAGAGGCTAAATTGCCTAAGTTGGCTCAGGTGGTAGAGAGGAAATTCCAATTCATGTGGCTTCCCTTGGCCTCAGCAACTTCTGGGATCCTGGGATTGCCAAGATTCCCTCCAGCAAGCTGGGAAATTTGAAACAGATTTGCAAACAGGCACCTTCTTTGATTCTTACTATATCCCCTTAGTTCTGGTATGTCAGGATTCAGGGAACAAATCTATCTTTCCTCGCTGCACACCCTTCATCATTTGTGAGATCGTAATCATAAATCTCCATTCTCATCTTTCCACATGAAAAAGGATAGTCCTTTCAATCAATGCAATCTTTTTTTCAAACTCAGCAATAAATAATAATTATCTGAAATTCTGACCTACTACGTACTGCCTTAAACTTTCTCAGAGAGCAGTTTAGAACTTTAACTACAAAGAGATGATGGTTTTGCTTTTTCATTGTCTCTGAAGAAGGAGTTGTTTGTGTGTTTGGAAAGCACAGGATGCGAGGATCATGGAACGAGGTAGATTACAGTTGGGATAGATTAATAAGCTACTGTGTCTCTGCACCTTCGGTAACTCAGAGAACCCCTTTTTCTTTTTGATTTTACATTAAATTTGAATGCTCTCACAGATGCAACATTTCCCTCTTCCAAGTCAGAATGAAAGTAGTAGCAATATGGAAAAGTAAAGGGGCACATTTGCATTCCATTTGTTAACTTTTGTAAATAGCAAAATTGTAGTTTAGCTAAAGAAAGAAAATATATTCGGGCGGTAGCTGTAAATGTTTCTGGAATTATCAGCAAGAGCTGTTGGGAGGGATGTGGGAGTGAACGCCACAGTGAATTGGAGGTGACAGTGGAGAGAGTGGTGGCTTCATTTTTTGGCTGGGATTTTGACAGTCTCATCAGGTAGGATGAAAGGTAGTTTGGAACCAAACTACAAAGTCAGGTACCAGATAGCAGAGAAGGATGATTGTTATTTTGAGCTCTGAATCAGACTTCTTGGCTTGCCCAACTTTATCCTGTCTGTTATGATGCCTTCTTCATGTGGCACCTGAGGAAGTTGGCCAATTCTATCCATCCCTGGCTCTCAGTCTTTACTAACTCTCAGCTTTGGGTCAGATGATGGACCTCTGTGTTCCCAAAATTGGTGGACATCATGTTTGTCCTGCTCATTCATTCCTCTGACAAGTATCACTTTGTCATTTCTTATGTGATGAAGTCTGTGTGGCTGTACATATGCCTTCCCAGCCTCGTTATGTATCCAGGCCCAAGGTAGAGGGCTGGGATATAGTAGTGAATGAAGTAGGCAGAGTCCTCCCCTGGAGGAGTTTGGGGCCCAGTGGGATTTTCTAGGTGAAGGCCCTGTGTCCAAGAATTTAAGAGATTTACCCATGGTGCTACCACTGATTTTAAAGCCAAGAACGAATCTAGCTGTCCTGTCTTTGAACTGAGTTCAGTGTTAGTTCTTCCACACATATACATGACATTACGATGAAAATGGAAACTCCCAAGGGATAAAGACCTTTATTCCTTTTCTGGCCCCATGTAGTCTATAATGGTAAAACCCAGTCAACACCTGTTCCCACAGTGGCCACATTCAAGCCATCACCATCATGTTGCTGAAAGCAGAGTCAGAGAGGGATGCAAATGACATACTGTAATAGAACATTTCCGCCATATAGGCATGAGAAAGGAAAAAAATCTCAAAAGCATAATGACTGTGGAGGATAAAAATTAAAATTTGGAAGTGATGAGTTCTGAGTATGTATTTTATTGCTTTTGTTTCTGGTATAATGTACGAAACCGTAGTTTATATATTTGAGTATTTTACATTTTAATTTTTAAAATGTATTTTCATTTTTAATAATCACTGTTGAATAAGTGTTATGGGCCATCTCCAGTACAACACTGGTGTGGCCAATAGCAACAGGAAATGGCTGCAGTCACAAAAACTTGGCCAAAGTCACAAAACCTTGGCAAACATGCTTAGTGAAATACTATCTCTAATATAAATGCCAGATGGGTTAATCCCCAAAGGCAAGACAGAATTCACTAGAATGTTAACCTGCAGGTTTGTTAGCTCACAACACTGAAGAATTGGGAGAGCTCCTTGGCTCCAAGTCAGTTCAGTGTACCCTCGAGTTACGATAGGCCTGACATACGAACAACTTGGGTTGTGACTGGAATTTTAGTTTTAACTTATGAACACAGCCTTGAGTTATGACCTGAATGCTGCCCACTTGTGCTTCCAGATGGTCTCAGATACAGATTTAACCCTTAGAGAGTTCTGGAAGGAACATGACAACATCCTTTCCTGTATGGGGTTAATTGAGAAATCCTGGGCTGATGTCTCTCTAAGGACACTGAGATCTGCTTGTATACAGGAGAGAGACTTTGAAGGCTGTGGAGAGGAGCCTGAGCCTTCAGTTGACAACCTGAGTTACAACTAGCCCTTGGGAATGAATTGAGTTCATAAGTCAAGGGTCCACTGTTTCTTGTAAAACATCCCTTTGGGGATTCTCTTCCACCTCTCCTGCTTCAGATGGAGTCTGTGTGTCTATATATAAGCTCTTCCTGATCTCCCCACAAGGCTTGATAAAGCAGACCCAGAAGAACTGCAGAAGGATTAAGGGGCTAGTAGTTTTGGCTGCATGAGCATATTAGTTTGAGTTATGTTTGAAGGCAAAGAACAATAAACACAAAATGTGGGTGGCTTATTCAAAACAGCTTCTCTTGTTCTTGTGCAAGTCCAAGCAGGCAGATAGCACTGTTTTGGCTGTGGTTAACCCCCAAATCCCTTAGAAATTCAGGTCCTTCTATATTTCCCTTTTACCATTCTTAAAATAAAACCCTTTTTTCCCAGCCCATCACATCCAGGTTCCAAGAAATAGATTGGAGGAAGAGATAAAGAAGAAAGAGGGAAGTTCCTGAAACCTTCCCCATGATGCTACTGCTCACATCCCTTTGTCAGAATGCTGTCAAGTTGCAATGTAGCTGCAAGGGAAGCAGAAAACACCTATTTATTCTGGGCTCCTATGTGCTCAGTTTAAAATCTATTAGGAAGAAGGGAGGACTCTGTTATGGAAGAAGGGCAAATGAGGGACAGCTGGTAGGGTCTGCCACAGTGGGAATGGAAAAGACCACAGAGGTTTGCTGTGTCTCATCTCCAGCTCTGCATGGCACATCTTCATTAGTTCTGCTTATGACTGTGTGGAGTAAAGATTGCCAAAAGTCATGGATCACAAATGACCAAGTTCATGACAACAAATCTAATCATGGAGAGGAACTTCATACCCTTGTGTCTTCCTATTTCTTAGCTCTGTACTTTGCTGCATTTATTTCATTGTCTTTGTTCTAGGGAAACAGAATAGTGGTTTAGAGAAATGCTTCTGAAGCTCTTTCTGGAGAAGGACCAGACTTTTCCCCCACAAAACTTCCAATTGCATGCAGACCAGCACAAGTCCTCCTGCATGTCTGGTATCCAATTCACACCATGTCAACTCACATGCGACTTGGACACCCCAATCCCTCTCCGTTAATAGGAATCACTGATTATGTATATACCTATGTGAAATTGCTACAAAGGTTTCTAAGTTCTTATCCTCGACTTCTGTGTTTATCTTAGCACGGACCAGCAATATGCAGTTCATAGACCAAGCACTGGGCCAAGGACCATGTTTTGAATAGTTTTGGTTTGGAGTTGGTTTTTTTTTTTTTTTTTTTTTTTATGTGGGTACCGGGGGGACGACCTCAGGACCTCACGCGCCAACAGGCACCCGTGCCGCTGAACGATATCACCGGCCCCTTTTTCATATGTGGGTTCCGGGAGTCGAACTCGGGCCTTCGCGCTTGCAAGGCAGGCGCTTAAGCCGCTGAGCCGTCTCACCGGCCTGGAGTTGGTTTTTGAGATGATGTACATCAGGGTTGAGAACTTATCTTTCCCTAGAGCCATTTATGGTATATGCTTTTGGTCTCTTTAAGCTTCAGTTTCCTTGGTATTAAATGGAGATAATAATAACACTTAACTCATGGTTTTTAGTAAGAATGAACTAAGTTAATATATCTGAAGTACTTACAATGCTAGCTGAAACTAAGTACATAATATTACATGCATACCTTTATTATTCAGGATAATGCAAAAATAGAATATATATATATATATATATATATATATATATATATATATATATATATATATAGAGAGAGAGAGAGAGAGAGAGAGAGAGAGAGAGAGAGAGAGAGAGAGAGAGGTGGCTATCTCTGGGTAGTGAAATTTGGGTTGATCTTGATTTTTCTTCATACATTTATCAATTTTCTACAATGTTCATAAATTACTCTGTAATCAGGAAGAAAAGCCATTAAAATGTGTTATGCCTATTTTCTTTGCACCGATTTTTTTGGGCAGAGTTTAATATTCTTTCTCAATAACCCAATATCAACACACTTATTTAGTAAAATTGGTTTTGCAAACAATTTCCAACCTTTCTTTGATGTTTTGGAAGTGTCTACCTCATCTTCATATTGCAATTTCCAATGGAGGAAAATAGTCTATAAAACTTTTCCCCACCCCATTTGGAAGCCCTGGAGATGCTTGAGCACTTGTGTCCTCCACCCTCCTCACCTGAGGCAACCTCATCATCACTCCATCTGGACTTCTCTGATGATTGCTCTGAGGCACAGTGAAGCCCCACCTTTTGGAGCAAGGGAGTGATTCAGGGAGAGGAGGTGCCCCAGTTAGTTCCACAAGCAAACATAGGCAGTAGGACTGTGTACTCTCATTCTTCATCATGGCTTACATTCCCCTGTTGGCGACGGTACAGGTGATGGTACAGAGGGTGCATTAGAATGGGGGTGGAGAAGTGGGCACGGAAACATCAAGCTCATAATCAAGCTATCTTCCCTTCCAAACCTTTACAAAAAAGTCCTCTCTGAGGCTTCTAAGTCCTCACACGTTGCACAGCTGTCTTTGAGAAGAATAACGTTACCTTGAATGCAGCTTGGAGACTACTACATACTTTGGAGTAAGTTATTTTTTCTTTTAGTGAGGAAGAAATTTATCGAGATGAAAAAGACAGTATTTTAAATTTCCCTGGATAACGTTTTTAGATTTGTAAAATCCAAATTGTCTCAAAGTCTTCCAAATTCTAAGAAGGCATTATGACTACTTAACATTTATTATCATTAGCACTTGTTTAGAGTGACTATCTTTATGACCTAGTAGCATCGTATGCTTTTGCATTACAAATATTCTTTATGGGACATTGGAATCCCATGTATAACCAAAGCTTGGAGTAAATGTTTACCAACAGGGAGATAATTTTGGCAATTCTAAATGATTATAGAGATTTGTCGCTGTGTATTTGCCTTTATGTCAACATGTTATTGCTAATAGCTATGATTTATTTACTTCCAAGTCCTTGGTCAGTAACAGAGACTCCAGTTATAACTTTAATCCAATGGGGGAAATGCAGTCCATTTTGCTGTTTTCTGGAAATTCACCAAGATGATGAGAGAGTTCTGGATGCTCTTTTGTCCTGAAAGCAGTTTGCTAAATTTTTCTGAGTGGCTCTGAGATAAGCTGGGGTCTTAAGCCATCCATCTCTCTTGCTGGGAGGTAGACTGGGTACATGTCAGCAGCCCTGTGAGCATCTAAGTTACTCTTACACCGAATCACAGAAAGGGGTGTAATCTTCTCAGTATAGCAGAACATGGAGAGCAATGAGAAGGGTCAGAGCCATGGTTTGGACCAGCATCCCCCAAAGGTCCATGTGTTAAAGGCTTGGTGGCCAGGGTGATAGTATGAGGAGGTGCTGTGGACCTTTAGGAGGTGGGGCTTAGTGGGAGGTCCTGGGCATGTCTTTGAAGGAGATTGTGGGACCTGGATCCTCTCTGTCTCTTTCTCTACCCCTCTCTCTTTCTTTCCTGGCCTTTGTTGTGAGCAGAATGCTCTTACACCAGCTCCCTGGTATTGCCATTTGGGCTAAAACAATGAGTACACCCAGTCTTGGGCTGGAACATTCCCAAACCATGAGCTAAACAAACACTTTCTTTTTGTAAGTTAATCACCTCAGGTATTTTGTTGTGGTAACACAAAGCTGACTGATATAGTTGGCTTGAGTTTCTTTGTTTTTTTCCAAAAGGAAAAGCCTGGGGGCCTCAGAGACAGAAATGCTCTATAGAGGGCATTTATACCCATCTAATGTCCATAACATCTTCAGCCAGACTCTCTGAATTTTACCAGACAGACCCACTTGCTCAAGTCCATTAAGTCAGCTCTTGGTGTGAACTGAGGTTCTTAGTTATATGGGGAGAACTCAGAAGGAATGGAGAACTAGCAATAGCTGAAGAACTTGGAAGACTTTCTTGACCAATATCCCCCTTTCCCTTTTTCTCTGCATGAGGAATTCCTATTTGGGCTATTTAGACAAGTTTGGCATTGCAGTGTTTCCAAGTCTGTGGATCTGATCAATTACAGGTCAAAATATTTGAAAAGAATTGTTTCTGTACTGAACATAACAACTATTTACACTGCATTTACACTGTGTTAGGTACAAATAATCTGGGTATGGTTTTAATTATACTGGAGGACGTGCAGTTTTTGTGCAAATACTATACCATTCCATGTAAGAAACCTGTACATGCTCAGATTATGGTAACAATGGGGGTCTTTAAAGCAACCCCCAAGAATATCAAGGGACAGTTTTATTTATTTTCCAGTTTCTGAGGTCTAAGCATTTCATCTGGCATTTTATAAGGATCTCCCATGTTTCCAGCATTTTCATTCTACCTTTCCAACTGAGTCACTAACTTTCTAGTTCTCTTGGATTTTATAATGCTTTTATTTTCTATACTGCAGTTCATTTCAAAGGATGATATTCACCAGTGGTTTAAGGCTTACTGAAAGGGAATTCATCCTCCCTCCTCTTCTTTCCCTTCTGTTTGCTGGGAGTGGCAGAGTCCTGTCTGCAGGATGCGTGCCCACAGCTGGCCTCTGGCAGAGGTGTGCCAACAAAGGAAGAAAACAAAAGCAGAACTGCATTCATTTCAAGCTCCATTAGGGGCATGTGTTGGGCGAGGAAATCAATGGGAAAAATGAAGCTGGCAGGAAAAGAATTTCTTTTTCTCCCTTCCTAGAATGGAATTGACCACAAATAATGATAGGGTGGAAATCACTAAGCAGCACCTATTTTAAAAACAGAGAAATTTTTAAAAGATCACATCCATAGTAATACGCAATGTATTAACCATTGTTACCCTCCTAATATGTTGTTTTGAAAATTTGTTCTTCTTTTGATTTGTTTTGTTTTTTCTTCTCTTTAAAATAAAATTAAAAAAAAAAAAAAAAGATCACATCCAACAACAACAAAAAATGGTTTTGGTCATTTTCAAAGCACAGCTAAAAAAGATAATTGCCACTTTATTTCTTCTTTCTTTGCATGGCAAAATACCAGCTTGAGCCCAGGATTACAGCACACAGGTAGCCATTGTGAGAGCCAGATGCTTTGGATGAAGGAGGAATTATCATTCTGAGTTTGCTACAGTCATCTGAAAGGATACTCTTAAGTGTCAATAGTATGGATGATTCATCATAATTCCCTAGCTAATAGAAGACCATTTTACACTTTTGCTTTCAGAATCCAGTAAAGAGAGAACTTCCTTAGGAAGTGGCATTCTTGTCCCCTCACACAACACAATAGCATAGGTATTTTGAGGAGAGATGTGGACAGGTATATACAGTTTTGAGCTCTGAAAACAGTCTTGGCAGAATGGGTTCCTCTTCCATTGCTCTGTGTTCACAGTTTGTGAATGTATAAGAAGTTTCACAAAAGGGAAAAAAATTTCTTCTTTTTATCAGTCATTTGATTTCCTTTAATGGTGAATTATTTCCTCTGATTTGGGAAGCCGTTCCCGCTTTTGTTGTCCTGTTGTAATAGCCTAGGGGAGCCACCAGGTGGCACCCTGCTAATGAAGGCCCCGGGAGTGAGGTAAGATTTGCTGCGCTGATCCGGTGTTAGGTAAATTCTGCGCCGGCGAAGGGTCAAAGGACAAAGTGGGAAAATAAGGGTAAGGGTTGGAAGAGGATACCGCTGCCCAGAGGGCAAGAATCTTGCGTTTTGCTTTGAGACTGATGTTGTTAGACTCCCAGAAGCCAGTTTCATTCACCATGTAAGACGCAAAGTGGGCACGGGGTGCGTGGATATCAGTATTCAAGGCCAAAAAAAAAAAAAAAAAAAAAAAAAATCGAGGGGAGATGCGCATAGACTACCAGAAATCGGTTGGAAAAGCCAGGTAACGTCTTCAGAAAAGTCCTTTCATTTACACTGCTTCTCGCCTTGGCAAAGAAATTAAAATGTGGGCACGTCTTCAAATAATCAATAATGAAAATCAATAACAGATTGATAATCAATAACAGGTACTAGCCCTGATTTAGGCATAACCAGAGTACATGTGCATTTCTTGCTGTTTCGATTTAAAAGTTAAAAAATATAAATTGTCTCCCCTTTGGTCAGTTATCCTGATATATAATTAAGTTGAGAATCTTTTTCTTAATGCCCTCCCCATCTCTGATGGAAGGTATATAAAGCGGCAGATCCATTTCCTTAGAGGAGAAGGAGGGTGGCATGCTTGTGGCACTTGTGTCCTTGAAGCTCATGCACCAGGTAGCTATGAAATATCTTCCCTGATGTGCCTAGCACTGTGGCCAGTGCTCTAGTGGTTAAGAAATAGAAGTCATAGCTCTCCGCAGGGTCTTTGCAAAACATTCACAACTCAGTTCTGAGGTGGCAATTGTCACATGGTGCACAGAGATAGCTGCGCCCAACCCCTCATTAACTTAATGGATTCCTGTAGTCAGTCCTCTGGGGATGAGGAGTTGAAGCTCCTGAGACTCACAGGAAGCGTGGGTGTATTTATAAATGCATGTCCCATTACTCCCGGGTTTGAAAGCCAGGGAGCTCTGCTCCTGATGCATGCACAGAGAAAGTAAGCACCATATTGGGGAGCTGTCATCTTTGTTCATTCATTTATGTTCTTACAACACCTAGTTTTGCTTCCTGAGCAGAGAGAGCTGATTAGCTGGTGTGCCCTGCATCTATCCTGGCCTTCTCCCTGGCTCCGTGGCTCTGACTCTTGTAGCAAAGGCTGACCACTTTCAGGTCACCTGTATGGGGTAGTTGGCTTTGATTAGGGGAAGCTTTTTTGCATATTCAAAGGCAATGACTCTGTTTTTGCCAGATGTCTCTCAAGAGGAATCTCAGATCATAAATGTACAGCCCAAGTTTAATCTGAGCCACAAAAATATTTTCTTGGGCCAGCAAAGTGTTAAAAATGTTTTTGAATCTGATAGTCATTTGTGAGTCACTGATATTCCAGTCCTCAGCAGTGTCAGCTGCATGAGAGTCACATGCCCGTGGTCTCTGTCCCACTCCAGGGGCACCTAAGAAACGGATCGGTATGAACCCCAAGTGTCTGTAATCGAGAGGGTCGGGATCAAGCTCACAGAGTGTTCCTAGGTGGGTAAACTTGGTGCAACTTCTCCAGAGGGCAATTTGTTATATGGGGGCTGTGTTAGCTGGGGTGATTGGGTTGTCAGTGAGAATAGGATCGGGCAGACTGGGATGAGGAGGCCCGCTCCTTTGGCACAGCCCATGTGCCTGGGAGCAGCAGAGGGCTTTCCTACCAGCAGGAGTGCAGGACCCTTGGTAATCTACAAGGGGGATCAAAGTACACAGTGCATATTCAAATGAAAAAAAAGATTACAGTAAAAGACATTGACATTAATTTCCCTCAAAATACTTTGCCACATTCTGAACACCCTTATCCCATCATTCTTGCCACTTTCTGAAGCAGTTCTGGAAGTCCTCTTCTGTGAGGGTTTTTACAAGGTGTGATTGAAGATATGGTGAATCCTGCAGCCCAGACACCCATTCAAAAAGCAGGCTCATAAAAATATCCCAGTATGTCCTCATCCAACTTAGTCACTGTGTGACTTCTGGCTCTTCCCCAAAGCCAAAATGACCATGGAAGGTAAACATTTTGAATCCACTCTGTACACTGGAGAAGCCATGGTAGTCCAACTCTTTTGTAAGAGGACTTCCAGAACTGCTTTAGAAAGTGGCAAGAACAATGGGACAAATGTGTTGGAAGGGAGGGGTATGTTTTGAGGGAGATTAATGGTGATGTGTCTTTTACTGTAACAAATTTTTAAAAATTTAAACATTCATCATGTTTTCTGATCACACTTCATAACAGGTCTGTTAAATGGAGGAAGATTGAAAACATTTCAAAAAATAACAAAGGTCTTTAAAAAGGACATATCCTTCAACCCAACAATTCTGCCATGTCTAGGAGTCTTTCCCTAAAGAAATATATAAATGAGTATGGAGGTGTTTGGATACAAGGATATCCATAACAGCATCATTTATAAGGATGAAAATTCAAACAGCCTAGTATCCAACAATAAGGCTCTGTGGATCAATTGTATGAGAGCTATTCAGTGGAATACTATACAGTCATTAACATTGGCATACAAATTTTTGGGGAGTCTAGAAGTCCATTTTCATTTTAGTAATCTGAAGTTTTTATAACAGCAGTAGCACCCAGTGATGTCTGCTCCTGGTGTTCATAGCCTTGAGTAATTTGTTTCTAACCAATAGACTACAACAACACTGAGGGAAGTCAACTTCATGACTTGTTGAAAATTCTGTGATTTCGGCCTTGCTGTCACAGTTTCTCTCTGCCTTCTTGGTTGCCGAATTGATGGAAAGCCAGTTTCCATGTGGGAAAAGTACCCATGGCAAAGAACTGAGGGTGGCCTCCAGGCAACAACCATGGGGAAACAGGCTCCCGGATCCTGTCAACAGTTACTAAGTGGGCTTGGAGGTAGATCCTTCCACACGTGTGTATTCAGGTGAGACCCCTGTTCTGGTCTACACCTTGACTGAATGCATGTGAGAGACCTTCATGAAGAGAATTCAAGCTGGGCACGTGCTTATAATCCCAGCACTCTGGGAAGTTGAGGCAGGAGGATCGCAATTTGGAGCCCAGCCTGGGAAACTTAGCAGACCCTATGTCAGAAAAAAAAAAAAAAAAAAAAAAAGGTTGAAGATATGGCTCACCATGAAAGCCATGGGTTCAACCTCCAATACAAAAGAAAAGTGAGAAGGAGAAGGAAGAGGAGGAGAAGAAGGAGAAAGAGAAAAAGGAGAAGGAGAAGAAGGAGGAGGAGAAGAGGAAGAAAAATTCCTTTTAGTCATGCCCAGATACCTATCCGTCAAAAGTGATGAGATAATCAGTGCCTTGTTTTAAGCTGCTGAATTTGCAATAATTGGTTACATAGTAAGAGATAACTAATAGTCAAGGCTAGAGTTCTTGAAGTCTATCTGCGACAAAATATCGGTGTCTTTAGTTCTAGATGGCATAAATGTAGCATTCTAAAATGTTTGAGGAATACAGATCACTTAAATGTGGTACTGGCAGACTCTTCTATTTATTCTGATGAAAAAATGGAGATTTTGACACTGTCATTGAATAAACAGAAGGGTGACTTAACAGTTTACAATTTATTTGGCTGATTTCATATACTTACGACGGAGCTATCTCGTCTCCAAGGCACATTCTGTATTTATGGCATGTGGGGAGGATGTTGTGATTTAAGGTGACTTTAATTCACATTTTTTTCTTTCTCTTTGTTGCAGGTCAAGTTTTCTGGGAGCAAATGGAATTTGGATTGCAGTGGGCAGCATTTCCCTTCTTGAAGGGGGCCTTGGGCAGCATACATCTGCAGGGACCACAGCGGAAGGGAAGGAAGGAAAGCCAGGCTGGGTGGAGGGAGGTGTTGAGTTGTTCTGTGGCTCTAATGAAAGCTCACCCAACCCCACAGGGAGGTCTTGAGTATATTTGTGGTTTTCCCTCATCGGGAGGAAAGGACAAGATTTTTATAGCCCACTGTGATGGGTTCCGGTACATGCATTGCCCCAGGGAGGGCAAGCCCTTGGGTGAGGTCACTCTGCATGGCCAGGGCAAACCTGAAGGAGCAGATGGCTAGTGCCCTACCTCTGCAGCAAGAATCCTTCCTCCTGTGGGGATCTGGGTGGATGTCTCTGTGTCCACAGCCCACTACTTGCACCTCTTGGATCCTCTTCTTCGTGCGCATCCTGGGATCAGCTTCAGTAAGATTCCAGGGAACCTTCTCCATTCCCAAGGGAAACAGAAGAGAAAAGTTCCTAAGAGGAACTAAAGCCCACGCACTATCACCTGTCTCCACAGTGCTCTATGTTTCCTCTGGTCTAGTCTCCTTGCATGCCACTCCCACCCTGCTCCTCATTACAATAAATTCCTGGTCCTAGCATCCTGTTGCCCTCAGTAAGCCTAGTTTTGGACCAGTTCCTCCTCCACTGGCCCTGGCTTGCAGAGGAGACCCACCTCTGGGCATCTTAGTGACAATGGTGCCCTAAACCCTGGCCTTAGGACATGGTGCCTTGTTTGAGTATTTCTTAGAACATCTGGTAAACATTGAAACATCTGTAGACTCTGCAGGCTTCCCATGGTATATCCTCTCCAGCAGGCCCGCTTCTCAAAGCCTCGTAAACCCTTTTTCTGGCATCTGCCCTAGCAGTTCCGGTAACTCTGTTTACTTAGCATGAACTGTCACTTTTCTTCTGTGCTTCTAGGTGTCATCCTAGTTGCAAGTTTGCATCATTGCTTGGGGCCCCTGAAAGAGAGTATTTTGGGAGAGAGCTCCAAAATCAAACTTTACCTGATGTAGTCTTATATTTTGCACCCTTGACCAGAGCCCATGAATACTCTCCGACTCCTATGAGAACTGACTAGCTAGGGCTTAAGGCCTCTTTGGGGTAGAACTCATTTCCTCCCTTACCTGATATTATGGTTTAGACTAAAATATCCCCCTACTTCCAAAATCTTTTGTATTCAGAGGTGGGATTTTTGGGAGGTGATTGGATCATAGAGATGGGATACTCATCAGTGCATTAATCCATGAATGAGTTTGTGGCTGAATGAGCTGTTAGGAGGTGGGGCCTGGTTGGAAGTGTTCACTGGGGCTGTGACCTGGAAGGGTATATTCTTGTCTCCAGCTCCTCCCTCTTCTCTCTCTTTTCTGGCTGCCCTGAGTGAGAGCTTTCTTCCTTAGAATCAGCCAACCATGGACAGAGCCCACTGGAGACCGTGAGCCAAGTGAACCTCTCTTCCTTTAAGTTGTGGGTGTCAGATATTTTGTCCCAGCGATAAGAAAGTGACTAATATACCAGGTCCAGTAGGTCCCCACAGGGTTATGTCATAATTTAACTCTACTAATCATCCTAATGCCCGGAAAGATGGGGAGATGAATCCTGAATGTGTATGTTGTGTTGTGGAGAAGTAGCTTCTGCATCAGACTTTACAAGGGAGGGTTAAAACGTTGCTGTAGGCTCGAAGAGTTCAGAAGCAACTGCGAATCAAAATCCCAGAGGCATCTATCTAAACATCTTCAACTGGGCCTGATATTTTCCCTATCCAGCAGCCCTAGGAGGTAGTGCCATTTGTGTCCTTAGAGAAGACAGCGAGTGGCAGGTCATGATGTTGTCCCCGGGTGGTGTTGACTTGTCCATGTTGGGATCATTTGTGGAGTTATCTTTTTTAGCTGGCTCAGATCCATGTAGGCCCTGGAGTTGTTCCATTTATAAATCGTATTTATTAACTTGAAACAATCAGAGGGAAACGGTGTCAGTCTTTTTTCTCCTGCTCACCTGTGAAAGTTCTCCTTCCATGAAAGTGCTTATAGGAGGGGATTCGTGGAAGGCATTTGGTTTTGAAGATGTAAAGACCAGCCTCAGGCTTCATCATGGCTCTGTCTAATAGCAGCTCTATTCCAATAAGAAAAGTCACCTTTGACAAGAGGCTTTGAGAAGTAACTAGAGAATTTAGTTTCTTTCCAATAATTATGGGAAAATAAACCCAGTTCAAAGAACAACTTGAAAAATTGTGGAAGGTCTGCCTGGGGAAGGGAAGCTAGAATAGGATTTGGTGACAGTCAGCCTCAGCAGGAAGTGGGTTGAAATGCCATCTCTTAATATGAGACTTTGGTCAGGTTATATATACACTCTCTGAAATTCACTTTCTTCCTCTAAATAGTAAAAATCCTGGCTGTGGCTCATTTTTTGGTCCTATTTCATACCAAATGTCCTTGGATGGGCTATCAGTGTCCCATCTGTTCTCCTATGCTCATTCATTCCTCAACCAATCTGAGACAGTTGCATCTGCCACTCCCATCTTGCCAGGTGACAGGTCCTTTTTACTGTCTTTATCTTAGAACTCCCAGGAGCATCCAAGTTGGCCAGACAGTGCCCTCTCTGGGTGGGCCCTTCTTGAGCTTCTTGACCACCTATTTCCTTTCTGGCCAATCAGGTGCCAGAACTGAGTTTCTGTCTTCTCTAATTTCACACTCCCTCTGGTAATGTTACCTGAGGGTTCTAAGGCTTTCAATGCCATCTATAAGCCAAGAACATCTGCACTGAGAGTGCCAACCTAAATGTTGGGCCTGAATTCCAGTCTCAGAATCAGTCACCCGCTTACTTCACATCTCCACTTGAATGTGCCACCTGCACCTCAAACATAACTTTGACTTTTTTCCTGACTATGCTAGAAGATCTGTCAACACAATTCTTCCCTTTCATGTTCTTTTTCCTATCACAAGGACTAGGAATTATATTTCCCAGAACTCCTATGGGTGCCCACTTTAAATCCCACCCATAAGAAGCACTTGTATAAGAATTGGAGAGAAGAGGAGCAACAGAAGTCAAATAATTGCTGCTCCTGGACTTTAGCAAGTGAGACATCTTGCAGTGGCTTCCAGCAATTTTCTGACTCATCAACCTTTGAAGCTGAAATTATCCCAAGAGGTTTTGTGAACATGCTGCTACTTCCTTCCTTGCTGAAAGGAGGGGAATGAGCTATCAGGAGCACCTCCCCTGAACTCTGCTCCTTTCCTCTTTCAAGGCTGTTATAGGCACCTACTACCTTTCCTTCCTAAAACTCACAGAACTGTCTCACTTTTGGATATATACTCTAAATCACTGGCCCTCAAACATTTCCGAGCTTCAGAAATGGAAGGCTGTTAAAAGAGATTGCTATACCCACCACAGAATTCCAGAGTCAGTAGCTCTCAGGTGGGACCAAGTGGTGCTCACAACATTGGCCCAGGGGACACACTTTGGGAACCACTGATCTCAGCTCTTGCCAGCTCAATTAATGGTCTCACCATCTATGCAGTTTCTTGGATCAAAAACTCAGGAGTTCCTCTTGATCCTTCTCTTTCCTTCATGGCCATGGCCATGGCCAAGATCTTGGTTATTTAAACAAAGAACCAGAATTTCAGAGAATTTTGGTAGCTTGACCAAGGTCTCATACTAGTGGGTGCCATGTCAACCCATTTACCCCCAAGAGCGACTGTCACCAAATCCTGTGCTAGCTTCCCCTGCTAGGCAATGTTTTAGTTGGAAAAATGAGATTGTATATGCATCTATTTTTCAATGAAGCTTAAAGTAGAGTCTCCAGCTGAGATAAGTGAGGGGCTTAATAAGTGAGGGACTGGTAAGATGCATTCATACAGGAGATCAGAAAGCCATTTGATTAGGGAAGCATGACAGAAAGGTTGAGCAGCATTGGGATACCTGTTTGAGGTTTGATCTTACAGTTTAAAATAGGTCTAATCTTCACAGATGTGGGGTTTTTCTCCAGCAATGTTTATATGGGCTATGATAGCTCTGGGATAATGTGCATTTTACATTGTGGTGGCCAATGTGAAAGAGCTATGCCAAGTTACTCTCCCATCCCAAGTGTTTGTCCACAATCACTAATACAGCATAATATCAGGTGTGTTCTTCTTTGCCATCTGCTAGGTGGGAAAAGATGGCATTTTGTTGTTTTTAAATGGACATTATTTCATTATGTGTCTTTTCTGGTGCTTCTTCTGTGAGCTTTCTCTTCATGATGGGGACACTTCTTACAAATTTTAGGATAGTCAGATTAAAGGGAAATATATATTTTGTCTAAACTACTGAGAAAAAATACAAAATGTTGAGGGGGAGATCTTAATACCTGGGGTTAGAGTTTGAATGCTGGCATTAGAGGAATGGCTTTCTGGAGAATAAGAATTCCTCTGTCATGGCTGTAAACATTACAGCGGGACCATTGCTCTGCATGAGAACATTCTTGCCCCACCCCATCCCACCACCCAATCCGAGCCCTGTACCCAGAGTCCCAGTGCCCAGCCTTGACTCTCATATCTACCATGAGTGAAATTTTACCTGTGGCACAGGCCTGGGGAAACACTGTAAAGAAAGGGAAAGCAATGAATAAAAACAAAATGATAAAATAAATCCTTTTGTTTATAGGTTCAGAGGGAACTGTGTGTCAGAATTATGCATTCAGCAGCCTGGAAATGATACTAGTGAATGCAAAACTTATGAATCATAGACTTTCAACCCACTGTACAACTCCCCAAGAGAAAATAAGACTCCTAAACCTAGTAAATTTGTCTAAACTGAGACCCATGGTGCGCGCCTGCATGCACTCACATTTACGCACCCAACCGCCCACACACACATCGCACTGGTCCAAATTTTTAACCTTGCGTGAGAAAGAAGAAATCTTTTGGATTTTTGAGGGGGTAGCATACACACAGGATCTGTGGAAGGAGGACTTGGGAATCACTCTAAGCCCATTCTTGGAGTCCTGGGCATGGTACCAACATTGAGAGTGAACACAGAGCACCTGGTGCAGAGGCAGAGAGAATTATGCTGAGGGTGTGCATTTGACCCGAGGAGTCCAGGCTTGCCTGAGGTATGGCAGTGTCTTCCCGTATGACTGGATGCCTGTTTTTTCCTTAGGGTTCTTGAAAGGCGAATGGGGATGCCACCCAGCAGGTGCAATGGTGTGGTAGCTGATGTTTGGTGTTTAAATGACGCTTTATGGAGTTCTGGCTCCTGGTGTGTGATTCCAGAGGTAGAGGAGATCCAACTGGAAAGGCACCCTCGCCAGAGCAGTTTTTATCTCATTACTAGTGTAGGTTATGCTTCTCTCTATGAAGAAAAGTGATCTCTGCCCGAAGCAGTTCTAAGGCACCTCCTGCATGTACCGTGTTGAGGCTCTTGTATTTAATCTCATTCATCCTTTGACAGATATCTAATAAGTCTCCCTCTATTTCAGATGGCAAAATTGAGAATCAGAAAGGTTATGTGGCCTCCCCAAGGCTCCAGATAGTGAGCAGAAAAGCTGGGTGTTGTGGACTGAACGCTTGTGTCCCCCCACATTCACATGTGAAAGCCTGACCAGTGCAATGGTATGGGGGGGGGCTTTGGGAATTGATTGGGTTTAGATGCGGTCAGGAGAGTGGATTACTGACTTTAGAAGCAGAGACACCACAGAGCTGGCTTAGTCTCTCTCTGCCTTGTTAGGACACGTCCAGAAGGTGACTATCTGGAAGCCGGAAAAGATGCTCCCACCAGAACCAGACATGGTGACACCCTGATCTCAGACTGCAGAACAGTGACAGAACAAATTCTTCTTAAGTCTCCCCAGTCTCTGAACATCACGTGGCATTGTATGACAGCTTGAGCTAAGACACGGGGTTTCAACCCACAATGATCAGATGGCAGCATCCCTGCTCATTCCGGGGTCCCATGTCACTTCTCCAGGATGGTCTGTGATTATTCCACTGTGTTGTTCTGCTAAAACGTCATGCAGAACGTTAATGGTAAAGTAACTTGCAATGGAGCCCATGCAAATCTCCCTGAGAAATCCGCAATGCTTTCTGGTACTGTTTTTGGTATTTAAACTTGTTACAAGGGTCCTGTTCAAAAGAAGACATCTAATTCCCTTCCTTTGAAAGACCAGAGCTCATACTCAATGAATCAATCATCCCCAGAATTTTACTATTGCACTGTGGTCCTGGGTTCTTCTTCAAATCTCGGTTTCGTAGAAATGATGAAAACTTCCTCCACAGTAGGAATTTCCTCATACAGAGACGCTGTTCTTCCGCCATTCACCGACTTTTGCCTTTGAGAAATAGACTTGGTGGAAAGTGCACACAAGGCTTGTTCTAGCTGATCACACATTTGTCAAACATCTAAAGGCTAAGCCATATTGAGAGCTTCTCAGGGAACATATCTGCTCTGAAATACCTACTAAAAAAAAAAGGAAATTGCTCTGATTCTTTCACTTGTAAGTAAAAGAGGACCAAGTGCCAAGTTCATTTTTCAACTTTCTTCTGGAACGGCCTTGGTTTGAGACCCTTGCCTACTGGTGGCCCATCTTTGGGCACTAACTCAAGCTAGTCTGACTACAGAGGTCTTTGGCCTTTGACAGTAAAAGACCATCTTATTTTTAGTGCTAGTCATGACACTGGGCAATGCTCCAAACTGTGTCTGCTTGACACCTTCTTGGTTGGAAGATTTTGTTTTTTGCCCCAGTGTAGCCCTCTAGCCACTGAAGAACCCAGTGAATTTAAAGACCTCAGGATCTTTCTTTCTATAGGTAAAAGAGGGGTTGGCAACTTTCCCTTTGAACAAACCTTTGATTTTTTTTAAAGTATCAAACCTTTGTAAATTGTTTTTAAGGTATATTTAAAGTTACTTAAAAATCTATCACTCAATGCAATTACCGTGTCACTTTGGTTGAGATGAATGCTTTTAAGAAAAATGTAAATATTAATTAAGTACACATACATATTTATATTCTGATTTTTATTAAACATGACAACATGGTATTTTCCAGGTTATAAGGGGAATCCCATACTCTATTTCTCAATTACTGCACAGACAGTGAAATGAGGCAAGTTGCTTTCGAGGGAAGACTAAAGGCTTTAAAACCAAAATTGTCTTCAAATACTTGCAGTCACTTTGCAGTTGATTTGGTTTCCTTTCTTTCTTTGTACCTCAGTTTCCTCATTTCTAAAGTGAAGTGATATCATCTACCTCTGATACATATGGTGAGAATTAAATAAGAAATTAAATCGGCACCCTATGCCTCGCTGCTGTTTTTATTATGATTAAAAAGTGGATTTGTGGTTCTGAGTTATTCTCTAGTTCTTGAGCATACTATACCTCTTCTCTTTAGATTCATGTTAGCAGAGCCTATGTTTCTCCATGAAATTATGCTGGAATTCTGTTTGCTGTTCGAACCTCTGTACCTCTCAACAGCTTGTGTTGCTGTTAAACAGGTAATGATGAGAGCAAAGTTCCAAGCTCTTGGGACTCAAGGACCCGCTGTCTTCCTGAAATGTTCTGGGAGATTGTGACATTGACAGAAATGCCTGACTCCCATCTGTGACCAAAGAAGAAAGGACATAAATTCAGTTTTCCTAAAATCAGTGCAATAGGAAATGTTTATAGAATGCCTTTTATGGGACAGGCTTTACTGTAAATGGGCAACAAGGCTTAGTTCCTGATCTCCACATAGATGGAGGAGACTGATGATAAATATATTTCATACAAGTACAGCATTAGTGAGTGATAAAAAGTGAAAAAGAATGGGGGTGGGTATTTTTATGAAGGTGCCCAGAACAGGCCTTTGTAAGGTCATCATGGAACAGAGACGGACGGTGATGAGACCAGCCGTGAGAACCTTTAGGACTGTAGGCTGGCCAATCCTCCTCCTGTTTTGCCCATGACTGAGGGGCTTCCTGGGAAGAAGGGCTTTTATTGCTAAAAACAGGACAGTTTCAAGCAAAGTGGGAATAGTTAGTCACTCTGGTTAGAGTTTCAGGCAGAGGAAACAGAAAGCGTTCAATAAGAGGTGTGTTTCAGGATGTCCAGGAGGCCAATGTTAATGACATATGGCCAAGTGGAGAAGGAAGGAGTCCAGCACAGAGAAGGAGGCTGAGTTAGGCCACATAGGGACTTGGCCAAGGTAAGGGCAGATGATGGACGATCTGCCCCTCCCAAGTGTTCAGGTGCAGGGAGATGATGAAGGCAGGCAGTGAAGGAAGGTACCCACACAAGCAGGGCTCTGCTGCCTAAGGGAGAAAGACCTGTGAGTCCCCGAGTTCTGCTGTGGTAGTGGGCATGCAGCTGTGTCCTAGATGGTTCCAGAAGCTTGGCTTTGTTAATGCTCTTCCTTTTTGCCTCCGTGACAGGGAGAACGCTCTTACTAGATTGTTCTATTACCAACAACAAGCAATTGTTCTTTCTGGGGCTGCGTGGGCCTTCACCTGAGCCTCTTGTGGGCACACTGGTGGGAATCATCACCTGAGGTCTCCTGGCTGTGACAGCTTCTCTGGAGGCCACTCTCATACCTGCAAAACCCCCACTCACCAATGTCAGGGCTGGAGGTCCAGGCTGACCTCAGACTCTGCTTTTCGCACATGAAGAAGCCAGGACTGAGAGAATAAGGTGACTTTGTCCAAGAGAACGTGGGATTCAGAGGCAGAGCTGGGAGAAGACCCCCAAAGGAGAGCAAGTGGCCCAGATCATGCTTGACCTGGAGCCAGTGTGGCTGCACCTGACCTGGGTGGATTGGTCTGTCCTCTTCTTGGTGGCTTCACTTGAGCTGCATGAATAGGAGTTTGTTGTTAAGGACAAGAGGAGAGCTGCCTGATCTTGTTCCTCTCAAGATAAGGCCATAGAATGAGCACTGGGGACATTGTGGAGGACCCCAGATTTAAGAGGCTCACATCAAGAGGTATAGAGATAGAGAGCAGAGGGTGAGAATTAAAAGTGCCTTGTAGACAAGGATCAGAGAATTCAACAGTGGAAATGTCAGAAAAGGAGTTTGGGTGAGTGGTACAGAACATGATCACTGAGTCCAAATATTTGAAGGGCTGACATACACTAATAATATGCTTTGCTTGATCCATATGATTTCTCTTTACCATTTAGTCATATTTTGGCCACCACGCTTCTTCTCATGATTTTTTCCAAATACAACACTTTAATTCCTTCAGACGGGGTTAACTGAGTGTTTATGGCCTGAGGCCTGAGCCACATTTAGAAGGAAGAGTTTCAACCTTAGCTGTACATTATAGGGGGCTTTGTCATTGATCATAGCCCATGCAATGAATTTTGATTTAATTTGTCTGCAGTGTAGACTATAATAGTTTGGACCATTGAGCAGAGTATTTTTTTTTCCTATCCTGTTGATATTGGGCTTGGGCTCATGATGTTCTTTGGCCAGGGGAATACTACTGGACATGATGTAAGCAGAAGCCCTAAATATGCTCAGTTTGTCTTGTCCTTTGCACTCCAGTGTTCCATCATGAGAAGATCATGCCCTGGGGAGCTACCTTTCCAGGGAGAATGAGACATGGTAAGTCCCCAACTTACAAATGTGTTCTGTTTTGGGAGAATGTTGGTAAGTTGGATTCATTCCTAAGTCTGACAGAGTGAGTCTTATACAGTACACCTGTGAAAGTTCATTTGTATGTAAGTTGGGGACTTACTGTATATGTAAAGCTGACTTAAATCCCAGCTACAGTCTGGAGCAAAGTCAGCCCCTTGAGCCAGCTCTAGTTACTCACAGACCTATCAGTGGAAAATAAATACTGAGTTTTGAGATATTTGTTACACAGCACTGTTACAGCAATATCTAACTACTACAAGGCCTCAGTCCAAAGAGATCCTAATTCAGCTGGTTTGGGCTAAAGCTCAGAGCTGGGGTCTGAATATTTGTGTGTCCTCCATATGTTGAAACCGAATCACCAATGTGATGGCATTGGGAGGTGGGGCCATTGGGAAGTGACGAGGTCCTGAGAGTGGAGTCCTCATTTGTGGGATGAACAGCCTCATAGAAGGAGTCTCAGAGGTCTGCCTTGCTTCTCATGCCATGTAAAGGGGCAGTGAGAAGATGTCTTCTATGAACCAGGAATGAACCCGAACCAGGAATGAGTCCTCACCAGACATCAAGAGTGCTGGCACCTTGATCTGGAATTCCCAACCTCCAGCATTTTGAGGAATAACTTTCTGTCGTTTATAAGTTACATGTCTATGATATTTTGTTATAGAAGCCCAAATGGTCTAAGACACTCAGGCATCAGTATTTCTTGAAAATGCTTTCCAGATGATTCTAATGTGCAGCCAGGGTTGATAACTGCCAATTTGGAATATTGCTTCCTTGGTCCAAGATTCAGTCAATGGTACCACTGTTTGAACCTGTGTTTCTTAAAACCTGGCTCTGGAACTACCTCCATCCAAATCTCTGTCAAGATGGGGCATCTCATTTGTTAAAAATACAGATTCTTGGGTTCTTCCCAGAGCTTCTGAATCAGACTTTCTGGGCCAAGGAATGTGCATTTTAACACATTTCCCCCTCAGGCAGCTTTTGAGTACACTAAAATTTGGGAAAGGCCCACTGAGGGATTATTTAACATTTCCCACCACTCCACAGTAAGACAGGTGATGATAATTGAAACTTTCTTACTAAAATTTGAATCCACTTCTGCTTGCCTTTATGAACATTTGAGCTTGAGTCTTTTCATCTTTATAATGAAGATCTGGAGGAGGAGAATTACATCCTGATCTGATTTCATATAATGCAGGAGGTTGGACTAAGTTATTTCTAGCTCTAACACTCTGTGATTTTACACCATTATATCTGTCATTATAATCTGTGCAGCACAGGTATGAAATGACTCAAACCTCTAGCTACTTCACACCAAAGGGTAGATAATCACCTCAACAGGAAGTTGGTGCTGCTTCAGGCATCAAGTCGCCCTGACCAACGGGGCTCCATATGCCTTTGGCCTTTAAGACTGAGCTGGGGCCCCACCAGGCTGTGGAATATGCAGTAGCTACCATAAACTCCTGTGGCTCTTGTCTTTTTTCTTTTCATTTCTTTTCTTTCTTTCTTTCTTTCTTTCTTTCTTTCTTTCTTTCTTTCTTTTCTTTTTTCTTTCTTTCTTTCTTTTTTTTTTTTAGTTCTGTGCCCCTTTTCTGCTGCATCTTCTGATTTTGGCATCAAGTCTGGACTTCAGTCTCATTGTTGGTCCTTTGGACTTGAGGTTCTGAGAGTGAATCTCAGCTTCTTCTGATGGACTCTGACTCGGCTCAACATTTTGGCCCAGTGGCTCTCCGTCTCACCTGGAGAATTTGAAATAACCCCAAATCAGGCTGCTTCCAGACAATCCCATCAGAACCGCCCATCAGAGGTGTCAGATATTTCACACACTCCCCAGGGGATTCCAGTGGGCAGCCAAGGTTGACAACCGTTCACTGGCAGAAACCACACTTCCCTGGAGTCACCATCACCCTCCTCCCCACAACCTGTATTATGCATGTGGCACCAGAGTGCTGCTTCCACCAAGAGGATTCGAACACGACAACCACATTCCCATGCAATAGAAGAGCCCTTCTACATCAGTCCCAAGCTGGTAGTTATTCCCTACCCTCCAGGAGTAGAGTTTGGAATATGCCACCAATCATCGAGATGCAATCTGAGTGGAGGTAGCTGGCCGAAGAAAACATAGCACTCACTGGAGTGAGGCACAGACAGAAGGCTATAGCGCCATAGAAAGTAGGGAAAGAATTCATTCACCATAATGAGTAACCAGCGGCAGGCGCTTTGCAGAGCAATACAGTTGATAAATTCCCTGTACTTAAAGTGAACTTTGAACAGATGCATAAACAGAGATTGAGTGTTTTCTGCAAATAAAAGCAAGCAATGGCTTGTTACAAAGAAGCCATGTCCCAGCATAGACTGAAGTGGAACAAGAACAGGGTTGGAGACAATGGAAGTCAATGAGCAGAACATAGGCAGTAAAATACACTTCGAAAAATCCGGATGACTTGGATGGCAAGCAAGCTTCTAGTGATACTAAGCAGGGGGTCACCATAGTTCTATAGTGAGAAGAATTGGAAATGTATATTAGAATCTCACTGTGTGTTTATAGTTTTCTGTATGCACCACAGCTTAAACTGACTACATAATAAACACTTTATCATTTCAATTCCAGAGGGTGGGCTCATCATTTTCAATTAAGTTTTTGTTGTTGCCATGAAGTCTGGGCTAAGGAATGCCATGAAGTTCTTTTACAGAGACATAGATAAAATGAGAGGTTGGGGGTCCAGTTTGATGGCAGAGCAAGTGAGTAGCTCTCCCTAGGGAGTGGGACTTGCACATTCAAATTTTTCTCTGTGAATCCTACAAACTATGTTAGCACCATCAGCCCCTGAAACAAAATCAATAGCAGTCAGGAGAAGGAGGAATGGAAAAACTCTGGGAATGATACGGTTGGGACATTCTTTAATGAGACAGGGAGCCAGAAAGATCTGGAAGGAGCACTAGTTGTCAAACTGGCAAGGTTGAGAGAGTCAAGCAGAGTGTTTCAGAGCAGGCATGCTTGATTTTCATCAAGATAAAGAATTAGATGTGTTCTTCCCTCATGCAGTGTCCCAGTGTCCACATACGCAATGTGGCAGCCCTGGCCCGCCGGCTCACCAGGTCCAATGGCAGCGTGCAGGTGAGAACAGAACCAGACTCTTCATCTGCCAAGACTGGATATTGATTTGAGTTTCTAATGGAAATAAGTAGACTTTGCTTTTCTCAGTGGTTTAAACAGATCTGCTTTAGAAAGAAACACAAGGCTGAAAGTCAAGGGCTTTGAATGGACTTATTCACTCAGCCCTCACTTTTTCCCCTGTCCTCCCTGGTCTGCTAGGGAGGCAGCTCCCAGCCACTCCACCCTCGGTGACTCTCTTTGGAAGAACTCATGGAAACTCAGCCGAGGAGGGGTTGAACCATGTTGCCACTGAAGACAGATTAAAAGCTAATGATTACTCGGGAGCTGAGCTGACACTGAGCCCAGCCCTGGCAATTTGCTCCTGATAACAGCACAAAGCTCCTTGGAAGGTCTCCTTGGATTTCCTCAGAAAGGGGCAGATTAAAAGGAAACAAAGGCATAAAAGCCCAAACCTTAAATAGCTAGAGAGAAGCTGGGTGGTAGGAAAAACCTTTGCCAACTTCTGTCTCTTGGGGTATTTGGGCCAAATCCCATTTCACACAGATTTAATGGAGAATTCTTCTGAAAGTCAAAATCTGTCCACTGCCTTTGAACATCTTTCTTTAAGACAGTGTTAATGAGCTTGGCATCTTCAGGACCACAGGCCTTATTGCTGCCCCTACAGGGTTGGTGGCTACCTGGGGTCTGCTACTGGAATTCTCTCATCTGGAGATTCAGTTTCACCACTAATATTTTCCCCCATTTCTTTATCTGAGAAAAAAGGAATATTTAGACATTCAATTGGCATATAACAAGATAATTATAACAACTTAATTAGTTCTCAATTAAGTTGCATTTACCATACTTCCTGAAAGTGTTCTCAGCAATTAGGGACATCTGAGGAGATTGGAGTAGCTGCTTGGCTTCCCACAGTAAACAGGAAGATGAGAACACCTCTCTATGAGGCAGAGGCAGAATGGCATTGTTTTCTTGAAAGCCAGCATCAGGGTATACATCCAACCTGTCTAAGGAGCAATTGCATGTAGCAGCTGGTCAATTCGGTAAAATGGCAAGCGGAACCAGTTATGTGGTACAGAAGCAAAAAGTGGTGGAATTAGTGCAGTGTAAAGAGCTTTGTCTTTGGAGTCCAGTGGATGTGGCCTCAAGTGCTAGCTGACGATTTCTAGTTATGTGAGCAGCTTAGTCTGTTTTGTGTTGCTATAACTGAATGTCTGAGATGGGTTAACTTATAAAGGACAGAGATTTATTTAACTCATGGTTCTGGAGGTGAAGTTTAACAGTGTGGCACCGGTATCTGGTGAGTGCCTTCTTGCCGTATCATGATATGGCTGAGCACATCAGTGGTGAGACAGCGGGCAGCCAGAAAGACACTTTTATGACAGAGCTACTCTTGAAATAACTCAACAATCTATTCCTCCACTAATCCACAAGTGGATTAATCCACTTACGAGGACAGAGTCCTCATGACCAAATCACCTGTAAATACTATTAACATGTGAATTTTGGAACTAAGTTATCGAGACATGAAATTTTTGGACACATTCAGATCAGAGCAATGACTTTGGACAAGTACCTAAAATCTCCAAAATAGTTTCCCTATTTGTATGCTAGTGTATCAGTCACTTTCCTGTTGCTGGGACAAAAATACCTGATACCCACAACTTCAAGGAGAAGAGGATTATTTTAACTCATGGCTTTCAAAGGATTCAGTCCATAGTTCATTGGATCCAAGGCAGAAACATCATGGCAGAATGGCATGGTGGAGGAAAACTGCTCACATGGCAGCCAGGAAGTAGAGAGAGAGAGAAAGAGAGAGAGAAGCGAGGAGCTGGGGACAAGAATGTACCCTTCCAGGTCACTCCTCCAAATGGCCCACCTCCAACCAGGCCCCACCCCTTAACAACACATCTGCCTACTGAACTCATCGATGGAAAAGTCCGCTGATGAGTATAGCACCCCATGATCTAATCACCTTATGCGCACATGAGACATGTAAACCATAATAGCTAGTAACAATACAGACCTCCTTAATGCTGCGGTGCAGACTGCAGAGAGAATGGAGGGTGAAACTCTATGGTTTTCCTATATCGTAGACATGGTTTTAGTTTGTAAATATTTATCTGCGGTCTCTGTCACCTGGAAGGATTTGGTAAAGGAGTCACCTGGCTAAGCCCTTGGGGGGTTGTCATTTGAAGTCTTCGCAGACTCCCCTAATTCAATTTTATTGCTTTGTTACAGTGAAATCTTCAAGAAGACACTATCAGAATATTATAGGATGTGCAGGGAATATAGAAGGGTAAGGTTAGTTATTCATTTTATCTTCTTGTTTCTCTTATGATCACATCATTCAGTGTGCCTGAAATCAGAGAAGTGATTGCGTTTATCGGAAGAACAAGTGCGAAACTGGTCCCCAGTGGGGAGAAAATGGAGCTCTGTCGGGGTGAATAAGAGGTGAAGGCTCCCCTGGAAGCAAGCACCCCACAGTGGTGAGAGGGACTCCAGCATTCTGACTCCCCCTCTCCATCCCTTTCTTTCCAAGGGCTCACCTCTCCTTCAGTGCCAGCTATGATTAGAAAATCATGTTGAAGAATCATCAGAAAGTGGGAAAAAATTTACAAACTAATTTGCATTTTAATGAATTTTTAATTGAACCAAAATCTGTTGTTTCTGTTTAAAGACGTAGTGCTGACTTTGTGGTCTGCGGCTGAGGGCCAAGTGGGAACTTGATGTGATAAAAACAATGATAATGCTAAGCTTAATTAGCTTTGAGAACTCATCTGAAAAGGCTGTGAGGAGTCTGGAAATGGTGAGCATTTACTAGCAGCAGGCTAAGAAGCTGGATTGGATTGGTAGATGCTTTCTCCCCAAAACCAAGAATGCAGCCCGAATCAGCCAGGTTCTCAATGATAGTGACTTTTGGTTTACGAGGCAGTGGTGCCTGCCAAGACCAGACAGGGGTGATTGGCTTTGGTGTTTTGTTGCCACAGCTCCATTTCTTTATGTTACTTAGTAGGGTCTTAGCAGAAGTCAGGCATGACTAAGATACACAGAGTGGTTAAGGTGATTGATGGGCCTTTCTGCAGAAGGCATGGAGAAACCATCATTGAAATGGAATGTCAATGGTTTGAGTTTTTATCCTTCTTGGTAAAATAGTATGAGTTTTTTCCATACCATTCCACCCAGGTCAGAGATAATGGACCTTATTACTCACAGCAAAATCTATCACTAGAGCTTCATGATCTTACTTGTTCCCCGTGACCCACGGGGATTGGGGGAAATGACATAGGTTGACCTAGATGGATTTCTGAACAAGCAGAAATGCTTGGAGGATTCAGCATCTTTGTAGGAAGGGGAGGAAAGCCAGTCCTTTGTCTGAGGAAAGAGAGATACTGAGAAGTGGCCCAGATAAAGAGCAGAACTCGTAGTATTCCTGGCACACCCAGCAGGGCCCATGCTCAACTGCTCGTAGCAGCCTCCTTTCCCAGAGGCAGTGGCCACGTGCCACTTTCAAAGGAAATGTCTCAACTGATTGTACTGTAGTGTGTGTAGCGGGTGTGTTGGGAAAGTGATTTGTTTGACTGGAAAGAAGTAAGGTATTTACTAAAATCACTGCTTTAGTTTGGAATATTTGTGTGGTGGTGATGGGAACTCCAGTAAACAGTTTCTTCCCTCAATTGTTTATTGTGGAAGTGAGGGCAGTGGAGTTTTAGCTTGATTAACTTTGAGATCTGCCCTGGGGATTGGCAAAGCACCCTTCTAAGTGTGTCTGGGTGGATCATGGAGGCGTGGACTCAGGGTCCATGTCTGGCCCCTCACCTACTCCCCTCTGGCACTCTTCCCCTGCTTTGCTTCACTGCCACCATGAACTAAGTGGCTTTGCTTTACTGTACCCTTCTGCCATGTCTCTGCCTTAGAGCCACCTGATCATGGACTGAAACCACAAGCAAATTAAACTTCTTCTACTTTGTGCTGTGGGTGTTGGCTATTGTGTCTCAGTGTTTAGAAAGCGGCCTAATATACTTGTTTCCTTCCACTTTCCAGCTGTCCTTGCACACCATAAGAAATTTCGTTGGTGCCTCAGATTCTCTCTGCCACATTTTCAGGCCATCATTTTTCTCCCATTGGAGTTTAACCTCAAATTTATGTGGAACTTTTACCAGGTAGACATTCCCCAACTCAGCCTGAGGGGAGAGTTCACTTCTTAACGTCTGACTATTCTCTTCTCCCCTCAGCCTGCAGGATTTTTAGTTAATTTGTGTTTGCAGAAGTAAAACATCTGCTCAGCAAATAATCTTTCAAAGTTCTTCAGCCACATTTCTGAGAAGTGGCTTTGTCATTTATAAAGCTAATTATGTAATGTCTCTTCTCTTCTGGCTCTGCCATGGTCTTTGTCTTGGGAAGAAGCAGGCTCGCATCAGACTGCCAGGGTGAAGGAAAGAAGCACGGATATGGGAAAGTGGCTCAACATGAGATACAGTTACCACTAATATGAAAAATTTGTTGGAATAATAACAATTCAGTTGAACACAAATTTATAATTTTCATAATCTTAAACATAATGTAGGAGTAATGTTGGCTTACTTGATTAGTAAGTCTGTATATGCTTAGGAGATCTGATTACTATTTTTTTTCTTGAGAAAACAAATGCACATAAAATAAAGTAAAATAAAATGCACTATTGTATTATACTTAGCACACACATCGGAAAAATACATAGCTAGTTTTTCTTAAACTATTGTAATTTGTCAAATTTACTTTAATATGTGAACTTGATTTTTAAAATGTTTTTGATCTAACAGTATGTGCAAGCAGGAATTTTTCCAGATCTAACATATTAAAATATCATATATTCAGTGCTTTTACTTTCTGGAAATTTTAGGAATGCTCTATTTATATGAGTGTGTATTTATCATTATAAATTAGAATAGAGCTTCTTAATTTAAGAAATGTTATAATGCAGTTTATTAATACCCTCCAATGGTAGGAAAATTTTTCACATACCTACAACGAGAAGTCAAGACCTTTCAATTAAAGACAAGCAGAGAGTTCATAGTTTTGGTTAGCTAGAAGTCAAAAGTAGACACAGAAACCCGAAAGTCTACTGGTCTAGATTTCAGAGCTAATCTTTTTCATTATTGGCATGAAATTCTTGGTAACTTGAGCACAAAATAGAAAAGTAGACCAACCAGTAAGAAAGACTAACTTCTCACCAATCCTCACCCAACAGAGATTAGGTCTCTAGCATCCCTTTACCAAGATAACTGAATTGTTAAGTGTGTTAGTCACCTTTCCATTATTATAACAAATACCTGAGACAATCAACTTATAAAAAGAAAAGGTTTATTTTGGCTCATGGTTTCAGAGGTTCCAACCCAGGTTCTATCAGCCCCATTGCTTTTGGGTCTGTGATGAGCAGCATTTTTGGGTCTGTGATAAGTACCACATATGGAAGAGAAAGTGAAAGAGAGGAAGAGGAGGAAAGGTCCAGAGTCCTTTAAAGGCAAATCTTCCATGATCCAAAGAGCTTCCACAAGGCCTCACCTCCTAAAGCTCTAGTGCTGCCCAGTACTGTCATGCTGGGACTCAAGGATTTAACATACGAGCTTTGGGAGACATTTAAGATGTGAACGATAGCAATCAGACTATGAAACCAAATTAATAATTATTACAGCCACCTTTGGAGATTAGTTTATTGGTTGCATGTAAACCAGAGGCAAAAACCAAAATTCAAACCCACAGAGAGGAAACAACTTCTCTCTGCCTTTTTCTTGACTGGCCCTATTGTTTAGAGAAGCTTCTTGCTGCTGAGGTCCTGGTGGCATGGGCAGCCCTGGGGCAAGCAGATGGCCACGTGCCTCCTCACTGACAGAAGGCAATATGACTGGGTGATGGTCCTACTGTGACATGGAAAAGACAGCCTGGGAGCTAATTAACACATGTCTGGGACCTGAGGCAACAGAGAGAGCTCCACACTTTCCCACAGATTTTGAGTCGGAGGGAGGTTTAACTGTCTGACATCCAGTCCCTGCACTTGCTGGAAGGGAAAACAAGTCTCTTAGAGGGCAAGACTCTTGTTCAGGGCTCTATAGTGAGTTACAGGCCGAGCTAGAATCAGAAAATGTCCTCCAGTTTCATAATCAGTGATGTTTACAGAAAGTTATGTCTTGTAGCTGAGGATTTCTGCTTTGGTGTTTTTTGTTTTGTTTTGTTTTGTTTTTGGTTTGGTTTTTGTTTTGATGCTGCAAACCTGTGAGAGCCTTCACTGGATTCTGCATCCTAGTCAGTTATTGCACTGCTTTTGTCATGTTGATGACTTAAATCTGTCACTGCAGGAGTTTCAGAGAAACGCCAGGCACTACACACAGAGTGCCTCTGTTTTGGATCAAGTCAAGGTAAGTCAGAGATTTAGAACACAGATATGCTTATAAATACTGATTTAAAAGATACCATTGGTTTATCAGGCTCATTGGACCAGTCAGTTCAATATCCCTTGAGCCCCTGAATTGATGTGCGTAGCTCTGTGATTGTGTATGGGGGATAATGGGGTGGGTGACAAAGACAATTCCAATGCTGGACACTTTACAGGCTGGCACCTCATAAGCTCATAGCTGTTCTACTGGAAATCTCTTTCCAACCTGTAGACAGGGGACAGTTGTTTTTCGACTGTCACAGAGCTAGTCTTTGGGGGGTGGGGTATGGTCAAACCTGCTTGGCTGCAGAGTCTGAGCTCATCACACTGCACCAGGAGGCGCCCTCAAGTGTATCAGAGGGGACAATGGTGTGGATGCAGGAGTCACACTGCGAGGGGTCAGGTTGCCCTGTGGATATAGATGTGGGAGGAATTTAAAGGGCAGACACTGGTTTTCTCAGCTGGGAGGGATGAAGAGGTGCCAGGGAGGCTGAATGTGGTAGCTGCCATTTGTCTATTCACTGAATAATGAGAAGGAGTTTGGATGTATGGAGATGGGGAAGAAAGGATGTGCCACACGGAAAGTGCTTGGACCCCTCGGGCAATATTTGGGAAAAGGCAAGCAGATTAGGTGGAGTGAGGCACAGGGTTTTGCAAAGGGACTTTAAAAGATAATCATAGTAACAGAAATTTAGTTCATCGAGTCCTTTCTTGTAGGCTACATATGCTACTGTGGGCTTTGGGTTCCTTAGCTCATGCAATTCTTTAACAGTAACCCTTGAAGATAGGTGCAGTTACTGCCCCTTACAGATAAAGAACTCGTGGTACAGAATCAGGCAGTAACTAGGCCAAGGTTATATGCTATTACATGCCAGTGCTGGGATTTGAACTTGGATATTGAGCCTGGGCTTTTAACTATTGGAGAATCATTAGGTGAAGATTTGGGGAGGTTTGAAGGATTTGGACAATAGCTTCTCCAGAGCATGTCCTATAAGATCTCATTTTTAGATTTTAGTAAATGTTTCATAGAAGACCTAAGAAACACAGGGAAACACTTCTATGTACTCCCAGTAATAGGCAGGGTGTGTTGTGAACTGCAAAGAGTGGATCAGTTTTGTAGCACTTCCCAAACTTTCCATGTTTCCACGCTCAGAAATCCATCCATAGACAAACTGCACCAAGCAGTGGCGATCCTCTGACAGTTCTGAGAAGGAGGCTGCAACACAGCCAGATCAGGTTGATTATCATGGCATCACAGGCAGTGGACTAAGGACAGACACAGTTGTGCAAGCATTGAGATAGGGAGACCAGTTAAAGAGGAGCTGATCCTACTAGGGTTGGGGGCAGGGGTGGAGGGAGAAATAGATGTCATTCATTCATTGCTAATGAACATCTGGGCTCCAGTGAGCCAGAAGGCCAGAGTGTCTTCAAATCCTCATTCAATTAGAAAAACTATTGAGCTTGGGCAGTCTGGTAGTGCAAAGCATTGGACTTGAGGTTGTGTAGTGGTCTTGCAAGAGAAATGGGGAATCTGGAACTCTACGCGGAGCAGTCTCTGGTAAGAAAAATGCATTAACACTGGGAAATGCAAACCATGTACACGAAATTTTCAGATACTGATGCTGTATACTTCCAGAGGATTTACTAATCAAGGTTATGGATATTTTCTTACAGAACTGAAAAATGTTAGGACTGGAAGAAGTGTCTTGTCTGGCATCCAGCCCCTTCCCCCACCCCAGACATTCCTACTATGGTGTAGCTTTGACTTGGGTTTCTAGAACAAAAATGCAGGGACATTAGGATGAGAGATCTAGGAATCATTTTCCTCTTCACTCTCATACGACATGTCTCTGAAGCTAAAATTCAGTACAACGGAAAGAGCATAAGTCTGAAAAGAGAATGAAAAATAAAATTTGTGGACAACCAGGCATTCCACATCTAGTAACCCATTTAATTCTCAGAGCAACACTCTGAATTAGATACTGATTAGATTTCTATTTACTGCTGAAGAAATGGAGACTCGCGAGGGCTGAGTAACTTGCCAGAATTTCTCTAGCCAGTGAGAGGCCAGTGTTTGCACCTCGTGAACCAGATTCTGAGATCTTAAAGCCTCTCTCTTACTCCGTGCTGCTCCCTTGGGTCAAAGACCCCACTATCCATCCAAGATGTGCCATTTTCCCATCACTCACAGGCAGTTTCTTCACTGATTAAAAAGCAGAAGAAAAAGTGTGGGTCAGGTGTGAGTGAGAGTTTGGAAACTAATCTTTTTTCCATTTGCTGTGGTTTGAATGTGTCCCTCCGACATGCATGTTGAAACTTGCAATAGTATTAAGATGTGGGAGCTTTAGTTGATTAGCCCACCAGGGGTTGGATTAGTGGACCATGGATGCGATCAATACCTCATAAACGGGCTTGAGAGGGCAAGTTTGGCCCTTCCATTTTCTATGAGTACTTAGCATTTGTCTCTCTAGCAGACATAGCATCAGTGTACCACATTAAAACAGAAAGTGACCTTCACCAGACACTGAACTGGTTCTGAGACTTCCCAGCCCCCAGAAGTGTCTGAAATACATTTCTGTTGTTTATAAATTACCCAGCCAGTGATATTTTGTTATAGCAACACAAATGTGCTAAGAAACCATTACCAATTAGTTTGAGTCTCCAATAAAGCCATCTTGTCTATCAGTGAGCACTTTGAAAGCCTTGAAGAGCTACACATGAATGAAGATTAGCAAAGACTAGACATCAGAGACACAGTGTGAGTGGGCGGGCAGACTTGAGGCCCAGCCCACCTCCTCTGTGTTGGCACCAGCTGGAAATACACACAGCTCAGGGATGTTCGCTCCCACCCACTGGCCCAGCCACTTGTCTCAAGGTGGACATTCCTTTGCTCTGTGGCTCACAGCTCCAGTCTATGCCAAGGCTCAGCTAGCTCATCCGGGGAGCCACTGACGGACAAAGCCCATGGCCTTCACCACCCACTGCTCTAGCACAGTGGAAACACTTGAGGCAGTAAGAGGTCTTTGGCTGCTACTGGGCTCATGAACTGACACCTTCAGTTCTTGCTTTTCTTGGCAACTGTAGCTGGGCATGTTTTGCTTTGTTCTTTGCCTCTTGTTACTCTTTCTTTCCATCATCACACGCCTTCAAGGCCTCTCTGGATTATGGGTGGGTGCCATTAAAAACATGTGCAATTTGGAATATGGGAGTCTTTTGACCATGGCTTTGGGATTTCTTTATAAAGGATCTGTTGAACGAACCAAAGCAGCACATAACGGGAACGTCTGGGTAAGCTGTCTGCCACCTCCACTCCAACACAAGGACACACGGTGGAGGGGACAGAATACCTGCCTTACACTGGACAGGTGGGACTCCTGACTCCATGTCTTGCTGCCTGTTTGACCTTGGACAAGCCACCAACCCTCCCTAAAGTTATTGCCAAACATCAAAAATGGGGATGCTGTTATATTACTATGCTGAATATGAGGATTCGCAGAGGCTAAAGCACTCAGTAAATGTTAGCATTCAGCATCTGTCCACAGAGAGGACTTGGTGGGTGTGTGCAATTGGCATCTGTCATTGGCATAAATTTCTCTTCCATTTCACTTTGCTTTTGTTTACCAGTGAGTACCTATTCAGGTCCAGTGGTTCCAACAGCCATGCAATTGCCTTTGCTAAGTTATCCAGATGCTCCAGTTCTAGCCATGTCTGATTTATATCTCCACATTGGGGATTTAAATGAAAATTGCTCTACTGTTCCTCCCTAAAAGAATATGTGTCAGTTCTATCAACTGTGGGAATTGCTGGGCTCCAAAGCCTCCCTCAAGGGAGACGTTTAGCAACATGGTTTAGATTATAGTTCAGCTAATGTTTAGTGAACACCTGCTATGTGCTGGGCTTTCACACGAGTTGTCTCACAATACAATAGAAAATGACTATTATTTTATGATACCATCAAAAGTTTGAGGATATACTTATGTAAATATTTATACCATTCTAGTAGGGAGAAACTTCCTCCCCTCTTCTAGGGGTGATGTTCAAAGTGTTTATCAATGAGTAGGGCTTGGATATCAACCAATCAGGATTAGCATTGTAAGATGGCACTTGGAGGGTTTGAGAGACAGAGGCTCTTGAATCAACCAAAGAGCAAATACTTGAACAGTTCAATTTTCAATGTTTTAACAGTTGATGGACGATCTGGGCAACCTGGGTGAATAGAGACCCAATCTTGCTCCTCAGAGGGTTGGACAATAGAGTGATGGTGAAATATTCCTCCATGTATAGAGAAAATGCAGCATTGAAAGTAGTGGTGGTGGGGAGAGAAACCCAGATCTATGGTCTCTAGGATTTGAGGACAGATAGAAACTGGGTGAGTCAATTAAGGCAGAGTAGTATAGGAATTAGGAGTCCAGGTTCTAAATCAGATGGAACTAGTCTTGAGGCCTCCTCCATCTCCAATGACCTGTGATCCTGGCATGTTATTAGGATTGCTGAACCTCCACCTCCTCACTTATAAAATGATGATAATAGTTCTACCTCACAGGTTTTAATGCAGGTGTTTATTTTTTATGGGTTTGTTTGTTTTACAGCACTGAAGATTGAACCCAGGACCTTTCCACTGAGTTACATCCTCAACTTTTTTATTTTTTATTTTGGGACAGGGTCTTGCTAAGTCACCAAGTTGCCCAGGATGGGCTTGAGCTTGTGGTTCTCCTGGTTCAGCCTCCCAGAGTGCTAAGACTATAGGCATGTACCACTATGCCTGGCTATTTTAGCCACTTTCCCATCACTGGGACAAAATACCTGACACCCACAAATAAAAGAGGAGAAGTTTATTTTGCTCATGGTTTTTAGAGGGTTTAGTCCACAGTCAGCTGGTTCCAAGGCAGAAAGGGCATGGTGGAAGGGTCTGGCAGAGGAAAGCTGCTCAAGTCGTGGTGGCCAGGAAGCAGAGAGAGAAGTGAGGAGCTGGGTAGGGGGAGCCAGGGACCCCCTCCCGCTTGCCATGAACTTCCTCTTCTGAACAGGTCCCGTCTGTTAATAACACATTTAACTATGGATTAATCGACTGATGAATATAGCATCCCCATAGTCCAATCACCTTCCAAAAACCAACCTCTGAACACATGAGGGTTTGGGGGACAGTCCAGATTCAAACCATAACATTGGCTTTTAATGCAGTTTTATGACGTAGCTTATGTAAGTAATTTAACACTGTTATTGGTTATTCATATAATTGGGATATTATTTTTAAAATGCCTTTCCAAATTTTCTGTCTTCTCAGCAAGAGTTTTTTTCCCCTTGACTTTTCTGCCTTCATTGTCTAAGGGAAGGGAAGGACAAACATACCAAGAAAGGAGGAGATGTCAGAGGGACAGCTCCTATCAGATAGGAAGAGGCAGTAGAAAGCCTTTCTATTGCTGGGAAGGAAAGGAGAGAGTAGTGAGAAAGGAAAGGGGTCAGAATGTCTTTGTTTTCTTTCCCCTCCACCTGCCTCAGATGGCTGAGAAGGATTTGTAGAGATATCTAGATCATTTGGGCGATTCCCAGAAAAAGGTGGCTTGCTTCCTGTTTCCCAGAGATAGCTCAGAAAAACCCAACTGGGCATCAGGACAGACTGGTACAGCCCGAGAGGCAGATGAGGAGGGCCTGAGGATGTCTGGCTCTGAGATAGCGCCCAGGTTCCCTAAGTCCACCCTCATGTCTGGCACCCCACAAGTGCCTGCGCCAGTAGGGGACAAGAAGTACTGAGAGATCGTGTGTCTGGCATGGAGCTGGAAAGTAGCCCCAGCATGTAGGGACCTCCTAGACACCAGAATTCACCTTGGACATCTGGATCTCAGCAAGATGCCCAAGAAAGAGATGGTGTCAGCCTCCTGCCACTTGGACTCAGCATAAAAGTTGGGTGGAAGGACCACTTAACAGAGAGCATGACAAGAGAGCAGTGTGTGGGCCTGTGGCTTAGCTTCCCTCTGCCCTCAAGCATCAGCTTGGGATTGAGAAGGGAGAGAGGAGACTCTTGAAGAAAAGAGAGTCAGACAGGAAGTGTCGAATTTGAGTTAAGAACAGAGAAACTGCACCTTTAATAAATGGTGATACATTTTCCTCTGCTTCCACCTTGCTCTGCTTGCCTCTAAAACGGGGCTCAGGTGAGGCAGTTATAGACACTGACTTTGTAATATGTAAGTGTGGATCAGTCACATCAGCTGTTATTAAAACCAATGACAATGAAGCAAGCATGGCTTTGCTGGGCTCTACTCTGGCAACGGGCATGTGCCGGGTAAGGGGAGCCAGCATGGGACAGCACCAGGCAGCTCTGGACACTTTGTGGCCATGGGCAACCACCATGCTCCTCTGAGGGGAGGCCCCAAGGCTAGGGGCCATTCTGGTAGGAGCCATCCTTGCAGAAAAGCTAGGAGCCAGCTGCTCATGTGCCCTATCTTCTCTCCATTGCTTTGCCTGCACCAGTTTGCACAAGTGACCAGAATTCCTACTTTTTTCCTTGGTCAGAAACAGCCTTTGAATGTATCTATTCATCTTCCATTACAATTTGTCTCTGCTCCTGTCCCACCAGGGGTACCAAGAAAGAGAAAAGATTCACCTCTAAAATCATGTTTTGCATCCTCTGATTATGACCCTGTATCTTTCACACCTGTCACAAGTTACTCCCATCCTCACTCCCTATGCCCTGTCCCTTGACCTCTATTCCCCCATCCATCAACAGCCTCCCATCCTCCCTGCCTTCCCTTTTCGGCCAGGAGTCTGCCCTCCACACATGGTGTCGGCCACTGTTCTGCTGTTGTCCTCGACTCCAGCCCCTTTAGCTCACCCTCCTGGCCAAACTTCAACTCAGGATCACACCGGACTGAGTGGTATTGGGGCAGGCAGAGGCGCACAGCTGCACAAATCAGGGCCAATGTAAATTCCCAATGTTCGTTTGGGTGACGCTGCCCAGGAACACTTCCACTTTCTCCACTCAGTTCTCTGTGCCATTCTCCACAATGGCTCTACCTAACCACCCCTGGACCCATCCAGTCTCAGCAGGTGATATTACCTCCACCACCAGGGAAAAGCAACATCACCTGGTATAAACATCCTCAAAATTCTTGTGTCCCTCAGACTTACGAAGAATTTGCATTTGAGGCTATTTCTCATTTCCCTTAGTAACCATGGCCAGCCCACCTCCTGTGCATTGGATTCTGTGCTCTGGGGACTCCACACTGGTCACGGAGCCCAATAAGCACTTTTCAGACCTTATCTTGTTGGACTTTTTGGGTAGAATTACTACCCTTTATAAACAATAAAAACAACCAAAACACTGTCCCCTTTGCATGCCACTTCACCATATTTTCCTGGACCTCCGCACACATTGCAGGCTACTTGTACACAATCTCTTTATCATGGGATGGCTTCTTTGTCCCTTTAACACATCCTTTAACCCAGTGCTTTTCAAATGCACCCGAATCACCTGCAGGGCTTATAACATTGCGGACTCCTGGACCCCACCCCTAGAACTCCTGACTCTGGGTCTGGCACAAAACTGGAGAATTCAGTTCTATCAAGTTCCCTGATTTGTGGGTTCCAGAACCACACTTTGGAAACCAGGGTCTGAAGTGTTTGTGTTTGTGCCCTTCTCCTTTTTGCATCAATGGTTCTTGACTCTGATTGCAAAATAATATCAATTGGGGAGCTTTAAATAACCACAAAGTGTTGGATGCCACAAAGACCAAATAAATTAGACTCTGGGCATGGGGATTCGGTCGTTGGCAGGTGTAAGAGCTGCCAGGGGATTCTAATATGCTGTCAGGGCTGAAGAACACCATGTTGCACCTTTTCCGCAGTAGTCCCATCCACTAACATGGTTTCAGTTACTCTCTGAATGCTAATGACTCACAAACTTCAGACTTTAGACTGGTTGTTGGCCCTGAGTTCCAAACCTGTATGTGCAGCCACCTGTGGGACATCACCTTCCAGACACCTCCATCAACATGGCCACCAGGGAACCCACTGTTTCCTACTAATCCTCCAGGGATTAGTAATCCTCCCTGGAGGATTAGTAGGATCTCATGAAAGGACCCCCCAACACACACAGGTGCCCAAGCTAGAAAATTGCAGTTAGATTTTACTCTTCAGCTCTGCATTAGTTTGCCACGGCTGCTGTAACAAATTCCCACGGTTTTGTAGCTCAGAACAACAGAAGTTTGTTCTGTCAGTTTCAGAGGCTGGAAGTCTGCAATCGGTTTCCTGGGTTCTAATCAAAGTGTCAGTAGGACTGCTTCCTTCCAGGAGACTCTCAGGGAGAATCCGCTGTCTCTTCCACCCTCTAGCCAGCATTCTGTGGCTCATGGTCACATCACTCCAATCTCTGCTCACATCCACGTTGACTTCACCTCTGTGTGTGGTCAGATCTTCCTCTGCCTCTTGCTTATAAGGCTACCTGTGATTGCATTTCAGGCCCAAGTAGATAATCCAAGAGAACCTCCCTGTCTTGAGATCCTTAGTCACGTCTGCGTTGTCTTTATCATATACAGAAACAGTAACAAGCTCCAGGCATTAGGACTTTGTAGCTTTGAGGGCCATTATTCAGCCCCCTACAAGATCCCTCACCCCACTACCCCTTCTATCAACATCCATATCTTATTTGTTCTGCTTAAGTATCTCCAGTCTTCGCACTTTCCTCCAACTCCACTGCTACCTGCAAATCCGTGTTCCATCATCTCCTGACCTAAACTACTCAGTGTTGAAAACTCCTTCAACCAATTAAATTTAGTGGTGCTTATTTGATGAAAACAAAGAAAAACAAAGGCGACTCATGAGCCAAGCAGCTCCCAGAACCAGAGAAGATTCTGAGAACTCCAACCAATAATGTGATCTGACAGTATTTATAGAAAAACAGAAATGAGGCATAGAAAACAACTTCATTGGCTATGGCTTAACCAACCCATCAGTTGGTTACAGCTTCACTAGTTAGCTGTTCCAGCTTAGTTAATTGTTTACAAGGACCCCTCTAGCCAACCAAACAAAGCCAGCAACTGTGATTAAACACTATATTGGTTTGGTCTGTTGGGCCCAGGTTAGGGACTGGTCCAAATCCATGACCTCTCATAAACAGTAATCCTTTAAGTGACAGGCATGTCTCCCCTCTTACTAGCCCTTCTCTACAGAGCAGATCAATTTAACCAAAAGCAGTGATACAACTCCCCTGCTTTACCTCTTCCATTGGCCGCCCATCATTTCCATGTGCAGCCCGTTCTCCTGACACAGCTTTGGAAGCCAACTCCTGCCCAAGGGAAGCACATGCCCTCCCCAATGCCTTTCCCCCAGCTCATATGTGCCAGTCTCTAACTGGGATCTGACACTAACTCCAGGTAGGTAGTAGCAGGATGGAGGTAAGCTGTATGACACCCCATCAGTGTCTCCTGGAGAACTGATTGATTGTTCATGGGGAGAAATCCCCACACATATTTTGATGACTGGAGGTAAGGAATTCTGTGCTGTTAGTGTGAAAGTAGAGAGAAAAAAGCAGTTTCCTTATTCTTTCAGATACCAACACTGGCCTGGCTTCCCCTGAAACTTATAGTTGAGATGGGAGATAGAAAATTAAACCTTAGTTACAATTGACCTGTGCCCAAGTCTGTGATTGTGGAAGCAGAGGTAGCCATGGAAACCTATCCCTGGGACCCAGTGAGGGGATGTGAGGATGTGAAGGATGCTCCAGGCAGAGGGAAGAGCACACACTAGGAAATGAGGTCATAGAGACTGGCACCTAGACAATTTAATCCTTATGCTCTGGGAGCTCCCTGCCTTTCTCAACGCTAACTCCTACATACAGCCCAGGTCTGATATTATTTGATAAGAAATTGATCCCAGTTATGGGTAGAAGGGGGTCAGGCCACCTCACTGATACAGGATGAGACAAGAGTGTTCATAAAGATCCCCAGGCAAGGTGAGTTCCAGGCCCTCTCACAGCCACTGACACCAGTGAGCTTCTTTCCTTCCCCTCCACTTCCTGTGTCCTGATCTTTTTGACTCTACCTCCCATTCCCAGATCCTTCCCTTCAGCACTGATCTCTCAGTTTAGTATTTATGCTCTGCCTCTCACTCACTGGATATTCATGCCTGCTAATCCTGATATGTCAATTGGATTGAATTAAGAAATGCCTATTACATTAGTTAAGTACACTTGTAGGTGTCTGAATGGGTCATGGAGGTATGATCTGGGGGTCTATATCTGGTCCGTGACCTCTTTTCTTTTTGGCACTATTCCTCTGCTGCTTTCCGGCTATCATGAATTAAGCATTTTGCTCCACCATGCCCTCCCATCATGATGTTGTTGCCTGAGAACATCCGAACATGGACTGAATCCCCTGAAACCGTGAGTCAAATTAAACCTCTCCTGCTTTAAGGTGTGAGTGTTGGGTATTGTTTCAGTGATGAAAGCTAACAAATACATTGATCATACACTCAACTTCTAGAACTTTGTCATCATGACAGTTGGCCATGCGAAGCCCCACAAAAATGGGCACAGGGAAGGCATATCTATGCATGTCTGCCAGAGAACTCTAATGATTTTCCTTCTTTATTTGTTGGTCTATAAGCCTTCTGTCTCCCTTGCCTCTGCCCAACACTGTCAGGAAATAAGATTCTCTCTCTCACCCTTCTCCACTTGCCTCCTTTCTTTGCATGTTCCTCCATCTGCAGCACAATTCAGGACTCCACTTATTGCATGCTGTTCCTCTCCCTGGAAACCACCCCAGGCCCCTGCCTTGCAAACTCTTCTCCTTCAAGAAATAGCCCCAGTGCCCCCTCCTTTCTGTAGCCTCTCTGTCCCTGCAGGCAGTTTGGCATTTCTTCCTTTGCACACATACAATGGCCACACTAAACCCTACCAGAGAAATTGCCAAATGGCAAGGCCATGGTCTGTTGGCAAGTCCGTCTTCCCCATTACAATGTGAACTTGCTCACTAGACCTCATTCAACTCTGGATTGCCCATGGCCAATGTAAAGCCCAGAAGATAATTGGTCTTCAACATTTATCTGCTATAATAAAGCAGGATCAAAAGGAGAGATCTTATCCAGCAAGGTTGGAACAGCCTCAGGCAAGTGGGGTAAGTGGTGCCCAGAGAATCAGCAGGGGAGGCTCCTCTCCCTCCCTCTCCACTTGTCCTTCCCCTGCTCCTACTTCTTTTGTGATTTAATTGGGATTTGGCGATTCAGCCTCTTACCTGGCCCCTTAGACAGAGAGTCCTCAGTGATGAAAGCTCTCCACATTGCCTGCCTCACCTACAGGGCTTGCTGAATTGATGCTCCAGGCCCCTCTTACCCTCTAGCACCTGTGCAGGCTGCCCAGAGTCCTTGTGATAGGCTGGATTGGTGAGCTGAGTGCTTTAGAGAAGTCCCTGCACCTGGCAGAACATTAGCACAGTAGCACAGGAGCTTAGGAAATTAATGAAAAGCAAGAGAAGTCCCTGTGATTTTAGATTTACAATCAGGGGCTCCTTGACTCCTGGAGCTGGCAGTATTAAGGGAGCTAATCTGCTGACCACAGGAGCTCAGCTGGTCTCTGTTTTCTGGGCTCCCTCTGCAGTGGGAGCCAGGCACTTTCTCCTTGTGCCAGACAATGAGATGCTGCAGAGTGGCAGCAGGCACAGTGTTGCAAATGCCAAGCAGGGGCCCTGTGCCAAGATTCAGAGAGGCAGATGATTCCTTGGCAGCCTACAAGGCTGAACCTATCCACAACCCCCACCAATTCAAAAGGAAATCTGGAAGGAAACTGATTATCACTGGGCACCAACCTGTGCTTGGGGCACTTTATAAGGTTTACCTCATTTAGCCCACCCTGAAATTCTCGGGCCTTGGACTGCCATCCAAGCTGACAAAGGAAAAAGCCAGGGCTCCCGAGGTCACATTAAGGCTGCCTCTTTCAGAGCAGCAGGCTGTGCCCCACATAAGGGCTCTTGGCCAAACAGGTAAATTGGCTGCCTATACTCTTGGTGGGGGGCAAGCTACACCAAGAGGGAGCATCTTTTCTAATTTGCAAAGTTCTCCTGGAGACTGGCCAGCACCCTGCTTCACAGCTAGAACCAGGATTCAACTCAAGTCAGTCCAAATACTCAACTCCTGCCTCCCTGTGTATCTCAGCCTTAATTGCCAACCCAAAGGCGGTCTAAACTCAGGTAGAGCAAAATAAATAGAAAATGCCCAAGACTCAGTGATTGACCAGTCTTTCCCCCCAGCATCTAATTTCTAATTCATTTGGGTTCCACCCAGTTACTTCTCATTTTATAAAACCTTTGGGCTGCAATTGGGTAGGGTAGGAAGACATAACATTTTAGCCGCTTTAAAAGTAATACTAAGCATCAGTACTAACACTGTCATCAGTAGGGTTCTTCAGGGCATAAGATAGGCAGTTTGATTGTTTTGCTCACAGCTGATAAGGTTGAGGCCTGGAGGTCACAACCTTCATGGAATTGCTGCAGATAATGCAATTAAGCCTAGCCAAACATATTGCAAATTTGGGCATTATTGCTATCTTCTTACAGCCTCTTTTGCCTCTGTCTCTCACTCTGGTGCATCCTGCAGACCTCTGGCAGAGAAACCTTCCTATACATGATTATCATTTTTCTTCCCAACTCAGAAGCCTTCAGGTGGTCCATGTTGCTGAGAAGATAAAGCCTTAACTTTACCACAAAATGGTTCTCAGAGTGTGATTCCCCAGAGCAGCAGCATTAGTAGTCTCTTAGAGACTTGTTAGAATTGCAAAATTTTAGTGCTCCACCCCAGAACTACTGAATCAGAACACTTGGGGTGGTGGTGTCCAGTGATCTGTGTTGGAACAATCCCTCCAAGTACTTCTGATTTTGGATAAATTTGACCTCTCCTGAATCTGACCTACCTTATGTCTTGATTTACCTTCTTTTCATTACTTTCCATTCCTGCCAAATCCATCCTTTCCCTGCTCTTGATCATGGCCTGCTCATTTGTTCTCTGCAGTTCTCCTACGGTGTCCACTGGGGACAGAGCCGCTGGTTGGGTCCTAAACCTCCATCCTCCTCTTCTTTGTTGCTAATAGAACTATATAATGGAGTGTGGGGAGCCACAACAAATTACGTCAAAGCCTGGGGTATCTGAGGACACCTGAGGATGTGACCTCACTGTCTAGCACAGATGCACAGTGGGATATGCATATGTAACCATGACTTAGCATTAGACCACCGCACATGTGCTACACGGCTAAACATACAAGAATATAAATATGTGATAAGGACATGTGTAAGAGTTAACTAACAAAGACACAGGCTGCTCCTGCTCTGTTTGCTGCCTGCTGCTGTTGGGTTGCTGATGTCCGCCTCTGCGTGCTCTATCGGGGACCTCGCAAATAAAACTACCCCTTCAGCCTCCTCGACCCCGACATGGAGATATCATTACGTCTAGTTGATCACTACATTTCCTTTGCAACTTGGGAGACTTCTGAGAAGGAAGAAGAGCTAGGGCCAGGCCCATCTTGTCTTCCTCATTCCTGCTTTCTGATCTGGCACCTTGGAATTTCTGGCTCTTCTCCAAAGTGAAAAGGACTATGAAAGGTAACCATTTCTAATTGATTCAGGATGTTGAGGCAGCCATTGACAGCACAACTAAAGACACTCATGAAAGAGGACTTCCAGAACTGCTTCAGAAAATGGCAAGAATAACAGTGTGTGTGTTCAAAATGAGGGGGACTAATGACAATGTGTCTTTTACTGTAATAATTTTTAAAAATATTAAATATTCACCATAGTTTTTGACCATATCTCATATCTTACACATTGCCTGGGTCCTTTGCCTTTGTCTCTTGAAGGAACCTCTCTGGGTACCCCTGAGCCTCCATTGCAACCAACATCAGGGCTACCGGTGAGAAATGGTGTGGCTCCTTCCTTGGTTGAGATGACATCAATGCAAGCTAGATGCACAATTCAAAGTGGGAGACTTAGTGACAGTGATCAGAGTGCGTGATGTCTCCTATGCATTCCTGTTCTCAAATGTTGAGAATAAGAGTGTGGGGAATGTGTCGCAGCCAGTTTTCTCGGCTTTTAGATCTCAGCATTAGAATATGATCATGGCCAGCTCTATAATTCTGCCAGTCATTGTGAAGCATTTTGCTTTCATCTAATTCACCATTATTAGTGGCCATCCACGGCAAAACTGCACTTTACTGCTCAGAATACTCAGGCCTGTCTTCACTCCTTTCCCCACAATCAGCAAAGGTCAGCCCTGTGCTTCTCATGCAGTGGTTCCTAGCAGTACCTTCTCTGAAAGGGAATTTTCCTGTCCTTGTGATGAGAACAAAATATATGTCACTTGCTGCCTCCGAGACATAGCACAGCATTTTCTGCAACATGAGCCTTGACCTATGGTAATGGCCGTCCTCAGACAATGGCCTGTCCTGGGCAGCTGGATCCAGGGTCTGACTGAAACAGACACAAAAACACACTGAAAACAAGGCCACTCTACAAACAGACCCAATCTGGGCTTTTAATCTTTTTAGTAAATGAGTTGAATCAACACACACCTAACCCAAGTAAATGTGATGGAATGCACATAGCTTGCTGTCCCCAAACTATTTCCAGGGGCTGATAGGGTCCCCAGTGCAGGGCCCATGTCTATATTTGGGGTGTGTGTGTGGGGGGGTACTGGGGATTGAACTCAGTACTGGAGATTCTCACTGAGCTATATCTCTAGCACTTTTTATTTTGAGAGTGGGTCTTGCTAAGTAGCTAAATTGCCCAGATTAGACTCAAACTTGTGATCCTCCAGCCTCAGCCTCTCAGGGCGCTGGGATTATAGGGATGCACCACCAGACGCAGTTTGTCTGACTTGTTTTAACGCAAATTTCCTCCTATTCATTCTACCCACCAGTTCCTCCTGAAGCTGAAGATGGGGACTAATTCTCTGGGGTACTGGTTGGAAGATTCTAAGTACAAGAGCTGCATTCCAAGTACAGTAATTACTCTGTTGACTGGCTCATCACAGGTTCTAAAGGGCAGCAAGTCTGATGAGACTGTAAACCCATACCTTCTTTATCATATCTTATCTCACTCATACAGCATGGGTGCTATTAGACTTGTAATTAATAAGGAATGGATGAGTGGATGAATGAACACATGGTCCCTGGTTTTAGTAGATACAGTGTAACTCCTCTCTAGGGCTCATACCTTCCCGACATCGTGTCCCACCTAGATGATAAAGGAATAGCTGCTGTCCCCTGGGTCTCAGGGTTGTCTCATCCTCAGAGAATTGCCAGTCCTGACATGTTCAATATCACTTGCTCTATTGCAGGCCCTGGTAGAGAAATGAGCTCTGTGAGCTGGATGTGAGCCTGGACGTGCACTTGCCTGCAGCGCTGATCTTCCCTCTGGTTCTCATCATTGTTACAGTGGCCAGAGGTGACTAGGAATGAGATGATGAAAGTGTAAACATCCAGCTAGTCAACGTTTGATTTAAGCTTTGTACTTATAACAAATGCTCCCTAATTTAGAGTGAGAAGCTCTTAACAAAATAACATTTATGGATGTTAGTTCCAAAAATGAAGAGGAAACTTTGTATCTTTAGTGTGTTATCAGTGAAGGCTGTATAACCCAATCCAGTTACAAATGACTATGGAATGGACTCCTGGCTGATGGCTGAGATGTGGTTACATGGTATTTTGCATGTGGCAGCATCTGAGGAAGAAGCCAAGGCAAATATCAAAGAAATGTTATTCTTAAGTTTAAATGCCATCTGTACAGATGTTATTATAGGCTGAATATTGGTCCCTCAAATGTGTACACTGCCTAATCCTTGGAGCTTATGAATATTGCCTTGTATAGCAAAAAAAAAAAAAAAAAAAAAAAAAAGGACTTTGTATCTGTGATTAGGCTAGGGCTCTTGATAGGGGAAAAAAATCCTAGATTATGCAGATGGGCTTGTTGTAATCACAATCATCCTCATAAGAGGGGGGCAGGAGTCAAAGGAGAAGATGTGAGTGGAAGCAGAGATCAGAATGATACACCTGAGGATGGACAAAGGGGCCATGTGGCTGTTATGGAGCAGTATCGACTTGTTTGGCTTTGGGATCCACCTGGGGGACTGGTGAAGCACATTTCTGGGTGTGAAGGGGTGGGTATTGGGGTCATAGCTTTGAGGTCTGTCTAATTCCTTGCCCCTTCCTCTGTGGTCTGTTCCACTGTGAACAAGCAGCTGTGCTTCACCATGCCCTTCTACCATGATGTTTCTGCCTTGGAGTCAGCCAGCCACGGACTGAATGCCCCATACCATAAACCAAATCAAACCTTTCCTCTCTTAAATTGTGGATGTCCAGTACTATGTCTCAGCAACAAGAAAGCTGATTACAGACAATGAGCCAAGAAAAATGCTAGATGTTGGAACGGGTAAGGAGAAAGACTCTCTCCTTGCAGTCTCCTAAGGAGCCAGCTCTATTGACACATTGATTTTAGTCCAGTGAGTCTGATTCCAGACATCTGATCTTCAGAACTATAAGAAGATAATAAACTTGTCGGTGGTAGTTTGTCACAGGGGCAACAGGAAATGAATATAGAAGTGAATCCTGCATTTATTGCTGATTTTACAATGACCAGTTTATTGTGGGTCTACCTTGCCACCAGTGAAAGGTGCACCAGTGAGGAAGGTTCATTTGGCATTTAAGTGACTTGTATAAAACATGTTAATGATTCAGATGTGTGAAGGAATTTATCAGGAGGGGTGACTCAATGCTTCCAGTTTGCAGAATATTCTGCATTTCTGTTACCTGTGGGAGTAAACCTTTCATAGCCAAGGGTGCTTTCCATTTCCCAAGAAACGGTTAGAAAACAGAAATGTGTTAAGTAGAAAATAGTCTTCTTAGGTTGGACCCTTCCAAACTGCTCACTATAAGACTTTGAAGTATATTTTAAGTTTTCATAATTCAGTTTTCATAGAGTGGCTAAAAGTGTGGACTCTGGGATTAGACATACCTGGGTTTACATCTTTTGACCTAGAGCTAGATAATGTCTTAGGCAAGATTTCATCTGTAAGGCAAGGTTAATAAAAACAACTCCATAATGTTAAGTGAAGTTCTGTATGTGAAAGGGTTAGCCTGAGGTCTGGCAATGCTGATCATTTAATAAATGGGCATTACTATTACTGACTCATCCCTGAAAGGGTCATGATAATCATCTACTTTAATGCCACGAAAGCCAATATAAATCCATCTTGGGGAGTTCTTGTCATCTTTGGTGAGCCAATAGGTAAAACCAATGGGCAAATTCTTGGTTCCATTATAAGGCCCTAGCTTGGATCATTACACAATAGGAAAATGTGATATATCATGCTCTCTTTTCCTTCACTCCCCAGTAGTGGCAGCACATGTCAAGTGAAGCCTCTTGTAGTCTAGACTTCTGATTGGCTATGATGAACAGAACTCCTTCAACCTGCAATTGGTGTGTATGTTAGTCTGCTTTCTATCACTATAACAGAACATCTGAGACTGGGTGATTTATAAGAATAAAGGTTTATTCAGTTCAAAGTCCCAAAGGCTGGAAGGTTCAAGATTGAGAAGTGGCATCTGATGAAGCCCTCCTTGCTGGTGGGGGCTCTGACAAATCCTGAGGCAGGGCAGAGCATTGCATGGTGAGAGGGAGCCTGTAGGACACAGAGCCAGACAGGCTTTTGTAGCAAACCTACTTTCATGGGATTAATCTATTCATGAGAGCAGATTCCTCATGACCTAATCCCCTCTGCTGTACTTTGGATTTGAATGTCTCCCTAGGCACATGTGTTAAAGGCTTGGTCCTGAGCTTGTGGTGCTATTGGGAGATTGTGGAAGCTAGGAGAGGGGCCTCGTGAAAGGTCACTGGAGGGTGTGCCCTTGAAGGGGATGTTGAGATCCCACCCTCTCCTCTTTCTCTTTCTCTTTGTTTTCTGGATGCCATGAGGTAAAGTCTTCCTCCCCAATGTGTTCCCACCACAGTTCTGCCTCACTACAGCCCCCAAAGCAATGGGCCAACAAATCATTCACTGAAGCCTCCAAAACTATGAGCTAAAATAAACCTTTCCTTACACTAAAATTGGAACAATGCAGAGAAGATCATATGGCTTCTGTGCAAGAATGCCATGAAGCTGGGGATATAGCTCAGCGGCATAGTGTGTGCCTGGCAAGCACAAGGTCCTGAGTTTGATTCCTGGTACCAAAAAACAAAGCAAAACAAAACAAAAACCAAAAAGAATGCTATGAAAATTCATGAAACATTCCATATTTTGGAAAAATAATAAAATAAACTTTTCCTCTTTATAACTTGATTTGTCTCAGATGTTTTGTTACAGCAATGGAAAGCCGGCCAACATAAAGTTTTAAAGGTCCCATCTCTTAATACCTCACAATAAAGATTACATTTTAGCATTAGCTTTTGTAGAGAAATTCAAACCATAGCAGCATGTAGCCATGTAGCACCAGGGAGTTCTCAAAGCTCTCCAGAGCACCAGCCCGACATTTAACAGCATAAATGGCCCCTCTGTTTGGATACCACCAAAGGACAGCTCGAGTTTAATATGTCCACACTTCCAAAGCCAGATTCTTGCTTTTCCCCGTGCTTAGACTTGCTTCTCCACAGTGTTGCCCATTTTAGCATGTGGCACCACCATCTTCCCAAGTTCTTAAGCTAACACTAGGGATCTTCTTGGACTCTTTCCTATATTCCCTTTATATATTTCCTCAGTAAATCAGTTCTTTTTCCAAATAGAGTAGAGGTTTTCACTTTTATCCATCTCCAATACTACTTCCCATTCTAGACCTATGCAAATATCATTACATCCTGGCTTACTCTTTGGTTTTATACTCTTTCTTTCCTTCTTTCATTCTGTTTTTTTTGTTTTGTTTTGTTTTGTTTTTTAGACAGGGTCTTGCTATGTAGCTCAGGCTGGCCTTGAACTCATGGCAATCCTCCTGCCTCAGCCTCCCGAGTGCTAGGATTACATGTGTGTACTACCATGGCCAGCTGTTATGCCTTTCTTTCTATACCCCCTCTGAATAGCAGCCTGTGTGACCTTTTAAAATCAGGAAATATATCTTGACACTCTCCTGCTTAAAACCCATTCATTAATTCCCTAACACTTTTTATTTTTTTTAACCGAGAACTTATTAAGTTCAAGGCACTCCTATATCCTGAGGATAAAAAGACCTTTCCTTGTGATAGGCTTTTGATACAACCACTTACATAGCAGACTAGGAAGGGCACAGGTGCAGGTTGGTGGGGGATTAATGATGGAAATATGAGGACCTCCTGTGAGGAAATAAAAAGCAAGGTCATGGCTGAAAGTGAGGCGGAGGGAAAGGAGGAATGTGGCCAAGGTGACAGGAGAAGGTTAGGAAAGGTTGTTATGAAGAGGGGACAGCAAAATGACTAGGGAACTAGAGGACAGTTCCTGGCAGTGCCAAAGCTTCCCTTGAGGCTGTGAGCAGAGATTCATTGTCAAGTAAGTTGGTTTGAGTGTTTCTTTCCGGCTATACCCAGCTCTTTCAGGACAATCATGGAGTGAGTAGTAGGGTTGGAATTTTTTTTTTTAAAGTGCAATGGCAGGAAGAATCAGGGAGCTGAGGACACAAAAGAAAGTGTTTATACTGAAGGGTCACAGATGTAAGATGAGAAAGAAGAAGAGAGGGTACTTGAGGGAGTAATGAGTCAGAGAGTGGTTAGGCCCCAAGGCCTGGATTGGAGGTCTTTGTGAGGGCCACGGAGTGAGTGGTTGCTATAGAGAATGGTTGGAATAGGAGTGGTGGTGGGGGGTGGTGAAGGGATGGATGATTGCTTAAAATGCAACCCAGTCTATGTCACATCTCCCAGCTTCCTCTCTACCTCATCCTACACTCTCAGTTCTTACCTCGACCACATCCACCTCTTTTTCCTTCCTTGAACATTTTCAAATTCTCCTTTCTTGCCCACCCTGTTTGGTCTGCTTGTAAAACGCTTCCTCAAGTAGCTCACAGGCTGCTTCCATCTCACCATTCACACCTTCCCCACTCCCCTGACTAAAAGAGTGACTCACTCTTTCCCTCATTCAGGCTACTTTTGATAATACCAACCAGGCAGTGTTTAGCTGGGTTTGAAATTATCCCATTTGTTTGTTGAGTTGTTCATTGTTAGTCTGTCTCTCTCAAGCAAAAGGCAAGCTCCATGAGGGCAGGGAGCTTGTGTGTCTTATCCCCTGCTGAATCGTTGTACTTGAGTAGTGCCTGTCTGGGAAGAGCCTAAAAGTTGGTTAATGAATAAAAGCAGAAATAGATTTTTTTGAACAAACCTTCACTTTATCATTTAAAAAAGTGTTAATCTATAGACATTTTTTCTTCCCAAGGAGGCTCAGTATTTTTGCTGAAGTCACCTGGCAACCTTTTTTAGTAGGGACTCTTGTTCTCAGCTTAGGGCAGTTGTGTCCTCCAGGGATATTTGGCAATGTCTGTAGGTTTTGTTTTGGTTATAACTGGGGGTTGGCTGGGTAATATTGGCATCTAGTAGGTAGAAGCCAGGGATGCTAAAGAATATTGAACAAGGTACAGTACAAACCTCCACAATCAAGAAAGATCTGGCCCCTAATATAAATATTGCAGAGGTTGAGAACCTTGCTAGGGGCTGAGAGTAACCCACCCTATGAAAACTGCTGGCAGAACAAACCTATGTGAAACATCACCATGATGCCACGGCACCCTGCAGCAGTGGCATTCTCCCACAAGTTTTGTAAACACTGCCTGCAGACTATATTTTCAGAGTGTGTTTGGGGAGCAGTAGACCTTCACCAGCCAAGATAAACAATCCTGAAGATATTCATCCCATTTCTTCCGGGAAAGGACACAGCCCAGAGGGCAGACCTGCGTCTGTAACTGGTTGTTATCTGCCGACTGGAGCCCTGACTTGAAGTAGACGAACACCCAATTATGAGGAAGTGAAAGAGCACATGGCAGCCTGGATGGGCCCTGCATTGAGTGAGTGTTTCTCAACTCCCAAAGCCCTTTCTGTTCATCAGAAGAGACCTTATGTGCAAAACATGTATTCAGAACTTAATTACTAATAAACTCCTGCATGGAGCCACTCCATTGAAAGTTGTACAATGGCATGGCCTGGTAATCAACGCCCTATTCATGACTAATCAGTGGAGAGAATGGGTGTGCCAGAGCAGTGCCACAGAGCTCAGGAGACTCCAGTCCTCTCTCCAGGCCCTGTTCACATGTTAATCAGTGCTGGGATTCCTGGAAGTTAGGGAGAGCCCTGTTCTAGAATCCTGGCTCCCTGTGAGGCAGATGCCCTGGACCACAGGGATCACTTCCAGCCTGAAACATCCCTGCTTCTTGCCAGTTAGTGTTCTGAGTCCACTTTTTAGAGAGTGCCTTGGTTACTTTTTTCTTATTGCTGGGACAAAATACCCAACGCCCAAAGTTAAAGGGAAAAGATTTTATGTAGCTCACAGCTTGTGGAGGTTTCTGTCCATAATCAGCTGGCTCCAAGGCAGAGTGGTGTGGCACAGGGGCAACCGTTCATTGCAGCAAAAGCAGCAAGAGCAAAAAGTGAGAAGTCAGAACTCTTTCTGTCCCTTATATCGTATGCAGGCTACCCACCCTAGGGTGGGTGTAGCACTCACACCCATAATCCCAGCATTGGACCATGAATCAAAAACAAACTCTAGAAGCCTACTCCTATGACCGCATGAAGCTTTGAGGGGACATCCAGACACAAACCATAACATTCCACCCCTGGCCCCCCGAAGACTCATGCACATCCCTTTATGCAAAAGACATTTGTCCATCTCTAAGAGTTGCCAAAGTCTTAACAATTTCAGCATTGCTGAAAAAAGTCCAAGTCCCAAGTCTCCTCTGAGATCCAAGGCAAACTCTTAGCTGTGAGCCCCTGTAGAAATGAAAAGTTAAATACTTCCAACATTCAATGGCACAAGAGAGACATTTCCATTCCAAAAGTTACAAACAGGGGGATACAAAGGAATGGGACCAAAGCGAGTCCAACATCCAGCAGGGTAAACAGTAAGTCCTGTAGTTCCATGTGGAACATCCAAAGCAATCTGTGGCAAGTTGTGAGCTCCAAAGGGTTTGCGTGGCTCCACCCCTACGGCACTTCTGATGGTTGTAGCGCCCATGGCTTCTCTCTTAGGCCTGCTGTGCTCCCTCCTTGCAGGTTTCCTCAGACTATCCACGTTCCTGGCTTCTCCAAACTTCTGGGGTCTCCACTGTACCTTTGGCTTCACGCTCACAGCTTTACACACTGCCCTTTCAGGGGCACCCTGCCTGGCCTCTCAGGCCTTCTGAAATCTGGGTGGAAGCCTTTTTAACCTCAGAACTCTTGCATTCTGCATGCGCCTAAAACCAGCACCACCTGGATGATGACAAGGTCCACTGCCAGCTGGAGTGGTAGCTAGGATTTCTTCTCTCTTGGCTGTAGGGGTTGAGTGCCTGGATCGCTCAGCACTCTGAACCTGATTCTGAGGAAAAAAATTCTCTATGCGCTGCCATTCTGGAACCTGGTGTGGCTGCCACCATTCTGGAACATGGTGCTCTGAGGCTTTCTTCTCAAAGCAAAATTTTTTGCTTTTGCAGTTTTGAGACTGCAAAGGGTGGAGTCTTGCTGCTTCTTGTGATGCCCTTATGCCATTTTTCTATTCTCCTGTTCCTTCTCAGCAATCGAGATCTCCTCAGCTCTATCTTTGCAGTCCACAGCTTTACTGGAGCTTCCTTTCTGGCCAAACTCACAATGTTTTAAATCATTCTGCTGGGCTCTTTGCTCTTGATTCGCAACATAAATCTGGCTAAAGTCCCCCAACAATAGCCATGCCACCACCTCAACATTTGATTGCCTTGAAATTTTTCTACCAGTTTAATTATTCTGCCGCCCTTAATCTTAGTCTCAGGCAAAGTTTCTGGACATGAGCAAAATGCAGACAAACTTTTTGCCAAGCCATAACACACATTGTCTGGAGTCCAGCAGCCAACACAACTGGGTGTCCTGATCCACACTCTGGTTAGGTAAATGGGGTGGGAAAACACAGTGGAGCATGGGGCAGCAGTCTAGAAACAACAGATCAGCTGTAGCCATAGCAACATGCATCAATGTTTTAAGAAATTATAAATAGTGAGAAAGGTAAAAATCCCAGTGAAATGTATAACTCAATATAATTTTGGAAAAGTTGAAATAGACGCATACAAAGAATAGCTTTTGGTAAGAACACACACACACAGAAGCTCAGATCACATGGGGTGGTTTCCATCACGGGAAGGAGACAAGGAATGGAGTGGAGGTGCCAGCAGGAAGGAGCTGGCACACTCAAAGGAAGATCATTCAAGACAGGTGTGTTTGAGCTGGGCATGGTGGCCCGTGCCTGTAATCCCAGCACTGTCTGCCTCTGAAGCAGGAGGACCACAAGTTTGAGCATAGCCTGGGCAACTTAGTGAGACCCTGTCTCAAAATAAATAAAAAGGACTGGGGAAGTAGCTCAGTGCAAAGGCCCTGGGCTCAATCTCCAGTACTGCAATGAATGAATGAATGAATGAGTGAATGAATGAAAGAATGAGTGAATGATAGGTATATTCACAAAGGATTGGGAGATGTGTGGGGAAATCACAGGAGGTGGTCCAGAAACCCAGGCTAGTGGAAGTGAGGCTATCACTTCACCCCAATCTTCTCCAGGGATGGGAGGAGGGAGTAGTTGCTGGAGGAGTTGTGAGAGGAGAGCTGCCAGAAGAATAGCAATGGTTTTGGGGGACTGAGAGATGCAGAAAGGAGTCTAGCTTCACTCTCCTCCCTGCCTTGTTCTCCAGCCAGAGCTCCCCATTTGCCCACTGAAAAGATAGTCAAAGGACAAAGGGGACCAGTGGTGTTCATACAGACCTTCATTTTACAGCAAGAAGAGGGAAGAAATGTGTTGTGGGGGTGGGGTCTTAGAGGGACAAATGTCAGCTACATGAAAAATGAGCTATGAGCAGAAAAGGCTCTAGTTATTAAAATGAACAAACAAAAAATATCAAAACATGGCTGGGCTTGCAAGAAAAAACAAGGAAATAAAGATTGTTTCCTATCTAAGAGGAATCTGGGGCCAGTTATAAAGGAAATGAAAATTTTTTTTCCACTGCATTCTTGATATCCTACGTAGTGTGTATGCATGTGTGTAACAGAGGTAAATTTATGATTCTGGCTATTAAAATGGTTGGTTATCATACAAATTAAAGTGCTGGTGGACTCCAATAATACTATAATTGTGGAAACACAATCTTTGAATGTACAAGATTTTATTAGATTTTTGAGAAACAATATAATATATAGAACTTTGGAACCAAAGTTTTATAGAATCCTTGTGGCCCCATATCATTCCCACGGGATCCTAGTATTATAGAGCCAGAGCTTAAAAATTACTTTCCTGATTGAATGCATATCTCTCTGTGATTATCTAACCCAAGCAATCAATCTCCATAATGTGTCCTCTTTTCCAGCTCCAACTTTTGATTAATCCAGATTTCTTCTAGTTTCTTTTATTAGAGAGTATTAATGTTTAAAATACCACAGTCTATATGAATGCAATTAAGTGGCCTCTGGAAAATTCCACTCCTTCCTGTACTTGAATGATGAATCTTCTAAGAATGACTCTACCATAATGTGATCAGAGATGAGGCCTTTTTCCCTGCTCTATATCATAGCTGGAAGTTAAAAATGGTCTTTGTGTGGAACAGAAATTTGCTAGGTGAAGCACAGATTCTCCATGAGGCCTGGGATGATGGTGAGGGCCAAGGCAAGATGGCTCCCATTAAGGATACTCCCTTGGGTATTGCAGGGAGGGGGCCTATGTTCAATAAGATCCATAGGTTAAAAGTCTAGCTTAGTTGAAAGCTAGAATTTGGCAACAAAATAGTTAATAGTTGTGAGAAATCAAACACATTAGGTGAATATTCCGAGAAGAGGAGAAGACTGTCCTGAGGGCTGTAACCCATGCCAAACAGATTATAGACGTAAGACAGAGGCCTTGCAAAGGGGCACAAGTTGACCAGAAGTCCAGGGCATGGCTTTCTGGGAGCAAATGTGAATGGGATTTAGAGATACTGGATAGAAGAGTGCTGCATGGAAATGCTAGGACTTCTGAGACTGGAAATGCAATGCCGGCTCGAATTAGAATGGGAAAAGGGCTTGGGAGAGACCTGCTTCACACCAGATGTGAGTAACTATTAGTACTTTCGTTCATGGTGGAGCAGTTGAGAAATCTGGGCTTGGCAAATGTTCCCATGCTCACACTTCTATCCAGCTTACTTGGTTGCTTTGTGGTTTCTGTGAATCAGTTTTCTATTTTTTATGTTCTTTTTTTTGTTCTTTTATGGAAACATTATTTTTGTATCTTAGTCCATTTGGACTGCTATAACAAAATACTGGAAGGCTTAGAAACAATAGAAATTTATTGCTCACAATTCTGGAGCCTGGAAACTTCAAGATACAGGTGGCAGCAAGTACAATATCTGGTGAGGGCTTACTTTTTGGTACAAAGATAGTTCTCTCAGGGCAACAGGAACAAGGCAGCCCTCTAGGACCTCTTTCATAAGGGCACTGATCCTATTCCTAGGGGCCCCACCCTCAGGACCTAATCACTTGCTAAAAGTCCCACTTCCTGATACTATCATAGTGAGGATTAGGTTTCAACAGAGGAATTTTAAGGGGGACATAAATACTTGGACTATTACAGATTATAGTCCTTAAAGTTTGCAAGTCTTCCCATGAGATGGTATAGATGAGGAGATGGAAACTCTCAGGGGCCTTGCTGGCATGGCGATGGGAGGCCCCAAATCACAGAACCTGGGAAGATCTGAGACTACAGGGGTCTGACAGCAAGGACTGGCAGGGTCTCCCAGGGACCACAGCTGGTACCCAAAAGTAAAGTTAGCTCCTGAGAAGAACATCCTGGCTGTGTCTATCGGGGCCTGCTTCTCTGGCAGGATTCATTTACCAACCATAAGCCACTTAAGACAGTTAAAAGCAGCTATTGCCTTCAGTGAATCTTGGCTGTAAAACCTTAATGCATCAGGTTTGTGGAAGAGGTGGAGTGTCTAGAAGTCACAGCATACCTTGCAGGAATCATGACTATCCTAATAGTCACAGCCAATCTTATAGGAGAAGGACCATGCCTGTATCGTGCCATTGATGTTGTCGCATTGTCTGGCACATAATATATCATAAATAAATATCTGTGGAAAGGATGAAAGAAAGAAAGAAGAGAGGAGGGAAAGAGAGGAGGAAAGGTAATCAATTTAACCAGAAGAAACATTCTCCAGAAATTACTTTCTAATATTTTAGAGATTTACTTTCATTGATTTGCTGTTATGATTAATCATTATATTGATTTATTAATACTTGCTGGCAAAAAGTGTCTGCAGTAGGAGGGAAAATTTTTAAGAAAACTTTGGAAGAAAAATTGAAAACAGAATATTCTCAGCTCCTCTTCCAAATTAGAAGATTACTTTTATTGCTTCATTTTTACTAGCGCTCCATTCTGATCTAGGCCAAAACTGAGTGTTTGATGGGCAAAGCCTTGGAGCTATTCACCGTAGATAGACTGACAACTGAGAGGAAGTGATGCTCCATTTGTCTGTCCTTGGCACTTGTGTAAGGAAGTTGCATTGCTAGAGGCATGGGGTCTGGAAGGTACCCCTAACACAGCATCTATCTATCCTTTCATGGACCCTTCTTCCTGTTCATTCTTCATCCATCCATCCACCCACCCATGCATCCATCCATGCATCCATCCATCCATCCATTTATTCATTCAACAAATATATATTTAGTTACAGACATAAGATAAGTTCCAGGGATGCAATATAATTAACCCGAATGAAGTCAGTTGAAAGCTTGAAATGGCTCCAGAACAGGTGTTCATAACCTTGGCGGCACAGTCGAATCACTTGGGGAATTTAAAAGTGCTGATGCCTGGTTTCCCATGCCTGGAGGTTCCAACTCAGTTGTTGCAGTGTGAAACCTGGGCAGGGGGCTTTTTGAACACCCCCCACCCCCAGAAGATGCTAATGTGCAGCTAAGGTTGAGAACTGCCGCTCTGGGAGGGTGTATTTGTGATGGCCGGGCAGATAAGGAGGCAGAGATAGTTCAGAAATAAGCATTGTATTAGTCAGTTTTTCTGTTTCTGGACACCCAGCAACCACAACAACCACAACCCAACGAATCCAGTAACCACAAGTTAAAGGAGGAGAGGTTTAATTCACTGATGTTTTAAGGGGGTTCAGTCCATGATCTAGGGAATAGGATGATGTGGTGGGCTGCTGTAATAGAAGAGGTGCAGTTGGAGAGAACACAGGGAGGCTAATCCTTCAGGTCAGGATTTGGAAAGATGCTTAGAAAAGGTGGGACATAAGCCTCTCCTGTGAAGGACAGCTAGACTTTGACAAGTGGAGATGAGGCAAAGTCTCTCCAAGAGAATAGGGGAAATAAAGTTGTCATATTTCTGGGACAGCTGGAGCCTGGAGTTCCCAGGACAGGAGTAAGGAGGCAACAGGCTGAAAGGTTAGCGTGGAGACCAAAGTTCTGTCCTAGGCTGTGGAATCTGGATTTTACCCTTCAGACAATGGAGCATTTGTGAGTTGGTGTTTGGAGGCGGGGATACCAAGATGAGGCTGAGCTTTAGAATCCTTTGCCATGCAGAGGAAGGCTGGCAGGTGGGGGAGCCCCGAGTGAAGCTAATGGATAATTTCAAGGCAGTAGACTTTGCACGTCTCTAATGCAGTTAATGGGCACATTATTTTAGTCTAAATGAGTAAGAGACATTTTCTTACCCTTTAAAACTCAGAAGCTTATTTAAGTGAAGAGTCATTTAAAAGATCAATTTTGAAATTGTTGTTGGTAGAAAGTGGCTTGTGGGGGTGGAGACAAGGGTGACAGGGTAGAGATAGGATTGGGTTTTTTTTTTTTTTTTTGTGGGTACCGGGGGGTCGACCTCAGGACCTCGCGCGCCAGCAGGCACCCGTGCCACTGAGCGATATCACCGGCCCTTTTTTCGTATGTGGGTTCCGGGAGTCAAACTCGGGCCCTCGCGCTTGCCGGGCAGGCGCTTAAGCCGCTGAGCCATCTCACCGGCCCAGGATTGGGTTTTTATAAAAGTCCCACTGCCTAAAGAAGTGGAGCAATTAGCAGAGGACAAGCAGTGTAATTTATGTTCTGGGAAGGGGTGGGGGCCCCACACCTCACCTGTGCCTACCTCTCAGTCCCCATCTCTAAGAGGAAAACAAAAGCCAGACAGCTCCAACCCTCCGCTTTTCAGGCTGGAAAGTTGGAAGAAAGAACACGGGAGGAGTGGGTCAGCTCTGCCTCTCTGTCTGCAGGCACTGAGACCCTGCCCACTTCAGAAAAGCTGGGAGCTGGAGGGGAAGAAGGAGGTTCACAGAAGGGGCCCTGGGCTTGGCCTCCTGGGTGGCAGTCAGCATCTCTTTCTGAGCTATGCAGAGTGGGGCAGCAGCCCTTTGGCAGTGTACACCCACAGGGGAGATGGTGGGCATCTGGAATTAGCTGGTGAGTGCAGGACTGACATTCACTCTAAAGGCACTTGTACGGATGTGTGGTTGTTAAGATACTAAAAAGCTTTGTTAGCAATTGGAAAATTGCTGCTGCAGCCTAAATTATCTTGCATTTTCTCTGCTGCCCCCCATATCCTATATCTCCCTATGGTCTAGCAACTAAAAGGTCAGTGTTCCAGGCACAGTAGGGAGCTCTAGGCTCCTACTCTAGTGCAGCTACCTACTAAGGGCAACGTTCCTGGCTATACTACACATACATTGAACAGCACCTATGAGAGTGAGTCTAGGGTCCCTCCTGACAGCTTCCATCTTGCTTTCCAGCTTGCAGCTGGATGGGAGCCATCTCTAACTTGGCCCCTAGCACCCCACTTACCCCTGCTTCTGTTCCTGTGGCCTGTGCTCTGATGCTGTCCTCCATTCCCAGCTGCTGACTAGGATCTTCCTTTGAACTTAATGGCCCTCCCTTCTTTCAGTACCACTGCCAGTACTACCATGTGGTCCCAGATCTAATGCATAACTTGGGCCTAGTCAGCGTCACTACAGAGTATATATGCTTCTTCTTCAGGACATTCGGTTTTGGTCTTCTGGTCGACCGCCCATTGACGACTCCCCCGATCCAAGCCCTGCCCAGTCCTAGCTCCTACTCTGACACCACCAGCTGGTTGCTGCTGGAATCCCAGGACACCTTCAAGTACCTCTTGAGGACAAATGTAGCATTACATAGGACAGTCTCAAGTACCTGCAGATCCTCGCTCAGGGGTAAAGAGGGGCCTCTGCTCAAGTAGTTGATGCAAACCTGAGGGACAGAGGGGTCCGTGCCTTCCCAGCATAGCTTTCAGCCCCTTTCTTTCTTTTTTACTTTTTCTTTTGGCCAGAAATACATGAGAGGCACAAAGTAGAACTGTCATGATCTCATGGCCATAAGGTGAAGGTCATGATGAAGCCTGAGACAGTGACAACACTGTGAGCTGCTATATCACATCTTGGCAGCCTTCCCTTGTCCTTTTATGGGGGACCATAACACCCATTTGGCTAATCTATATAGTAGTTGGGTTTCTGCAGTTGAATGATGTACCCTGACTTGTACACTGGCTCCAGCACAAGGAGGATTGTCACCTGGGCCCATTCACAGCAATAGCTTTTACAGGACACAGCCTGCTTCAGGCTCATGTCCAGTGGCTATGGAGTGGCCTTCCCAGTGATCCAGCTGTGGGACTGTCCCCACAGTGAACTGAGAGACCATGAGTGTAATTACAGCTTTTCCCAAGCTCACTCCAAACTTGCCATTAGTGATGGTCATGGAGAGGCTCCATTAGACCTCTCCAACCTGGCCAGAAGATTCTGGCTCCACTCTGTCTGCCTCTCTGCCTCTAAGTACAAGAGAATATTGTAGGCAACGGGGAGGACCTGCTTAATGCAAGACAGAGATGAGAAGAAAAAAAATCAGGAGGATTGATGTAACAGAGCCTTAGCTAGGAAAATAGATGAGCTTCAAACATTGTCTCCTAATTACCCAGCAGGAAGCTTAGCACATAGTGCCTGTTCAGTTCACTTCTTTCATTAATTTTTTTACATTTATGGGCAGAGAGGGGGAAAAAGGGTTCCATCATGGACATGCTGAATAAATGCATAGGACAAAAAAAAAAAACCCACAAAAGTGGGAAATCACCTTTACTTTTGATTCTAGTTTTTTGTTCATCAGTATTTGCCATTATGTGTCCCTTAATGACAGGGATGTATTCTGAGAAATGCATATTAAGCAATTTTGTCATTATGCAAAACTCATAGCCTGTACTTAAACAAACCAAGATGGCTACAAAGTCATTAAGTGGTGTGATTTTAAGGGACTATGATTGTATATCTGATGCATCAACTGAAATGTCATTATGAGGCACAACTATATATTTTGGAAATAATCTATGAATGTAGTAAAGACTAGAATAGGCTGTACCAAGCAGAAACACAAACAATAGTGGCTCAAAATGAAAAATAAATATAGGTTATTTCCCATTCATGCCACATGACCATCATGGATTAATAGGGGACTCTGATCCCTAAAGTTGCCAGTCACTATGCCAGGGAGGGAGAAAGCATCAGCAATTAAATACTCCATCTACAAATAACAGAATCACTTCTGATCAAATCTCATTGGTCAGAACAAGTCACCCATCCCCTCCCAACCACAGTGGAACCAGAAGTCCAGTCCGCTATGTGCTCGGAGTGGGAGAGCCAGGGTTTTCTGGTAGATAGCGTGGTTGATGACACACATGCTCTTCTGCACTTAGCGTTTGATTTGCTTTGTATTTTGGAGATATATAAAGGTGTGCAGAACACTGCCAGGCTCATAAAGAAGTGTTTGCTGTTACTATCAATTTTTCCTATATTATTTCAAATATAAAAACAGATATAGGACATATCATTTGTACTTCATGAGGCCTCTCATTGAATAGATGTCTCTCGAATCACAGAATGGAGTTTAAGCCTGGTTTGCTGTTTGTCTAATTGCTACAGAGAATAAAGAGGAAGCAGAAGCTGGAGTTCAGGAACTCAGCAAATGGAATACAGAGACAGCACTACAGACAAAGTCTAGGCCAGTTCATGAGAGAAAGATGTGGTTATCGGCCTTTCTGGCAATGTTCTCACTCAGTGCTGGGCTACAGGACCTGTAGCCAGCTCTGCAGTTGATGGCCTTCTGGGTCCACATAATGATGAGCCCTACTGGGATGACTCATGTTTTTGTCTGGGAAAGGACAGAAATTGGCTCACCACCAAATCCCTGCCTGCCACTTGGATCAAGTTCTTCCAACTATGCAGGATGATCACACAGAGCCCTTTAAAAGGCACTTGTGATGATTTAATTAAATCTGACACATTTTTAAAAAACCACTAACTGGAGACCTCAACCATATTTCTTGTCTATTTTTTTTCCTGCTTTGAAAGGTTAACAGCAGGCTTAACTCCTTCCTTCACCCAGAGCTGCATTTGTGAAGAGCAAGGGAACATCCTTTCCCCTGCTGTGACTGAAACTTCTCCATTTACTTTGCCAAAAGTGGGGAAAGATCTGCAGGCAGCAATCTGGGTGGACAGCTTAGAACATCTCTCAGCATCTGCCTCACCCTCTGCAGCTGAAGTGCATTGCAGCTGGCATTCATTGGCAAAGAGGCTGCTGTTTCAGCTCAGAGTGGCCCTATCATGAGGATCTGGCGAACTCCAGGGGTTGCACAAAGGTTCATGAGCAGAAACTCCTGGCGCCACCAGCGTTTGACCCTGGGGATGGCTTTGGGACATGCATACCGCAGAGTTAATGGGCTCTGTTTGGAGCAGAGGTTACAGATGGGTTGGTAGAAGAGCCAAGCTCTGTCTAGGCTGGATCCTGGCTTCCTTGTCCCTCAACAGTGAGTGGGTTGTTAGTAACAGGGTCTGAATAAGGAAAGGGCGAGAGGGAAATTGGCATGGGTTGAGCAACTTAATATGGAATTATCACCCTTAATTGTCTGGAAGGTGTGGCTCGGGCTACATATGACAATGCTGAGGTTCAGTTTTGTTAGGGGACGTGGCCTGTAAGCAGCAGACCCAGAGCTCAAAGCAGTGTCTCTGTAACAACTTATCCAATGGTTCGTGTGCTCTTCCTTATCCATACTCTGCCCAAGGCCTTAACATCCATATAGCCATGACATCTCCTTCAACTCATCTACCAGCCCCCATGGCAATGTCCCAGACTTACCTGTTCAAGATCCATTTCCTCAAGACCTTGTTCTCTAAGTCCAAGGAAACATTTAGTATTTTATTTTATTTTTGTGGGTCTTTTCTTTCTTCAGTGCTGGGAGTCAAACCTAGGGCCTCCTACATGATAGATAAGCCCTCTGTCACTGAGCTACAGGACTGGACATTTAGTATTTGAAACCTCAGAACAGGGCTCACCGTAGCGCAGGGAGGGAGTGGTGTGCCCCCTAGTGGGGAGGATTAGAATCCTCATGGCGTGTATGGCAGAGAGGTGTAGATTGAAGATGTGCACACAGTCAAAAAATTACAAGTGTTCCTTGATTTCTAATGAGATTATATAAACCCGTTGTAAGTTAGAAATATCCTATCTCAACAATGCGTTGAATATATTTAGCCTCCTGGGCATCACAGGTTACAACACAGCACAGTTTCCTTGTGGTTGCCTGCCTCATTGAGATCCATGGCTCCCTGTGCTGTCCAACATGGCAAGAGTATGAGACTAGGTATTTCTAGCCTGGAAAAATATCAAAATTCAAAATTCCAAGTATGCTTTCTGTGTATCATCTTCTTAATTTCGCACCAGGGGAAAGTGGAAAAATTGTAAGTCAAAACCATCCCGTTGGGGACGATCTGTGTTGCTTAGCCATTTTTCAGCGTGATGTTCTATTTACTTTGAAATTCCAAATACTTCTAAGGAGGGCTGTGAGAGTTTTATGTTTGTCGGTAGATGGCTTGAATTTGGGAATTCTGACATGTGGATAAGACTTCTGGAAAGGTTTGTGTGGCTCCTGTTGGTGTCCACCTTTTAAAGAAGGTGCCTTGGAGATAAGAGCCAGAGCACCTCAAAATAAGACTGTAGGATGTGATCTTGGGCTTCCCTGGGGACAGTCTTTAGTGAGAGTGGTTCTCTCCTTTCCAGTGACACCATGAGGTGGGCTTTCGGTCTTTGGATAGAAGGATGCTGGACCCAGCCTTCTCCCCAGCAGCCTGCAAAGCCGTACTCAGGACAATTCCACAAGGAGGTGTGCTGTCTCATCTTTTATTCTTTCTTTATGGGAATTTCCAGAGCCAAAAGATCCCGTGTGGTAGGAGGCAAAAAACAAAAACAAAAACAAAAAACAAAAAACAAAAACAAAACTGGTGAAAATCAAGAATGACTCAGAAAGGAGTAAAACCTATGTGTGTCAGGATGACATTGAGAAATACATGGTTCCCTCTGTGTGCAGTTCCTGTGGACCTCTCTCCACTGCTGCCAATAGACAGGCGACATCTGCCACCTCTATGGAGGGGCAGCACAGAAGCCAGAAAACAGAGACATCAAATCCCTGCTTTTTAAAGAAAACAGAAAATGAAAAACTGTGGTCCACACCTGAGGGAAGAGGATTGGCAGAATAGCCAACAAAGGTAGTGTTTTCCCCACTCAATAAGAGGTCAGAATATCTTTGGGTTGCAGGATAAAGGAAGAGGGGAAGAGGGAAGAAGGGACTGTGTGTGAATTAAATTGTGTCTCCCAAAAAATATGTGTTGAAATTTTAACCCCTAGTAACTGTGAACATGACTTTATCTGGAAACAGGGTCTTTGCAGATGCAATCAAGTGAAGATAAGGTCATACTGAATTAGGATGGTGTTTTAATTATTTTTATTTTGCTGAGACAAAATACCCAGCACCCACATGGAGGAAAGGTTAAAGGAGGAAAGGTTTATTTTGGCTCACAGTTTGTAGAGGTTTCCATCCATAGTCAGCAGGTTCTGTGGCAGGGTAGATGGCAGGGGAGGAATAGTCCATGGGGTGGCAGGCAGAAGGCAGCAAGCAGCAGCAGCAGCAATAGCATTCAATTGTCCAAACATTATTGGCACAAACCTTACTCTTCAATGAACTAAGTAAAAATGGTAGTGTATCTATCTTAACCATCTTATATATATATATATACAATTTTTTTCACTTTCCCTTCTTTCTTTTCCCTATTCCAGTCTCTCTTTCCTTTTGACCAGTTTCTTTTTGATTCACCATGTCTATTGTACATTTTGGATCTTATTTACTCTTTCAGTTTCTCATACCAGAGAGATAATACGATGCTTACACATATACTTCTGGTTTATTTCACTTATGAGTATTTTCTCGAGTTGCATCCATTTACCTATAAAAGTCTCCAGTTTATCCTTCTTTATGGCTGAATAGTACTCCATTGTATAAAAATACCACATCTTTCTTATCCATTCCTCAGTTGATGGGCATTTGGGTTGTTTCCAAGATCTGGCTATTACAAATTGTGCTGCTATAAACATGGGTGCACATATATCGCTGTGGTACGATGTTTTTAATTCTTCTGGGAAGATGCCCAGAAGGGGAATAGCTGGGTCAAATGGGACCTCCAACCCTAGTTTTCTGAGGAATCTCCACACTGACTTCCACAGTGGCTGTACCAGTCTACACTCCCACCAACAGTGAAGAAGGGTTCCTTTTTCCCCACAGCCCCTCCAGCATTTGTTATTAGTTGATTTCTTAATAGTAGCCATTCTTTCTGGGGTGAGATGGTATCTCAGTGTTGTTTTAATTTGCATCTCTCGAATGACTAGTGATGTTGCACATTTTTTTGTATATTTATTTGCCATTAGTATTTCTTCATCTGAGAAATGTGTACTCATCTCAGATGCCCATTTTTGGAGTGGGTCTTTAAATTTGGGAGGTCTGATTTTTTTGAGTTCTTTATATGTTCTCGATAGTAATCCTTTGTCTGAGGAACAGCTGGCAAACATTTTTTCCCACATTGTGGGTTGTCTCTTCACTCTGTTGGTGGTTTCTCTTGCTGTGCAAAAGCTTTTTAATAAGATGAGATCCCAGTTATTGATTCTTTGGGATAGTTCCCGTGCGGTTGAGTTTTTATTCATAAAGTCTTTGCCTACACCAATGTCTCCAAGGGTTTTACCTATCCTACCTTCCAGCAGATTTAATGTTTCTGTTTTAATATTTAGATCTCTGATCCATTTTGAATTTAGTTTAGTGCATGGTGAAAGATATGGATCTAGTTTTAATCTTCGGCATGTGTAGAGCCAGTTTTTCCAGCACCATTTATTAAAGAGGCTATCTTTCTTCCAGCGAATGTGTTTGGCACCTTTGTCAAAGATAAGGTGGCTTAGTATGTCTGGGGTTGTTTCAGCATCTTCTAATCTGTTCCATTGATCTTCAGGTCTGTTTTTTTGCCAGTACCACACTGTTTTTATCACAGTAGCTTTATAGTATAATTTCAAGTCGGGGATAGTGATGCCCCCTGCCTTGCCTTTGTTGCCCAGAATTGCCTTTGCTATTCTAGGTCTCTTCTGATTCCAAATGAATTTTAGGATTGTTTTCTCTAATTCTGTGAGATATGCTGTTGGAATTTTGATTGGAATTGCATTAAATCTGTATAACAATTTTGGAAGTATGGCCATTTTCACTATATTGGTTCTTCCTATCCAGGAGCAAGGGATATCTTTCCATTTTCTGATATCCTCTTCAATCTCCTTTTTCAGAGTACTGTAGTTTTCAGTATAGAGGTCTTTTACATCCTTCGTGAGGTTGATTCCTAGGTATTTCATTTTTTTGGATGTTATTGTGAAAGGTATTGTTTCCCTAATTTCTCTTTCAGTAAGTTTGTTATTTGTGTACAGGAAGGCTATTGACTTTTGAGTATTGACTTTGTATCCAGCTACACTACTGAATTTGCTTATTAAATCTAGCAGTTTTTTAGTGGAGTTTTTGGGGTCTTCTGTGTAGAGTATCATGTCATCTGCAAATAATGATAATTTAACTTCTTCCTTTCCAATCATTATTCCTTTTATTTCTTTCTCTTGTCTAATCGCTCTGGCTAAAGTTTCCAGAACTATGTTGAATAAGAGTGGGGACAGTGGACATCCTTGTCTTGTTCCTGATTTTAGAGGGAAGGCTTTCAGTTTTTGGCCATTTAGTATAATATTGGCTGTTGGTTTGTCATAGATAGCTTTTACCAGATTGAGATAAAGACCCTCTATTCCAATTTTCTGTAGGGTTTTTATCATGAAAAGGTGCTGGACTTTGTCAAAAGCTTTTTCTGCATCTATTGAGATGATCATGTGATTTTTGTCTTTGGTTCTGTTAATATGCTGTATTACATTTATTGATTTACGTATGTTGAACCATCCCTGCATCCCTGGGATGAATCCAACTTGGTCATGGTGTATAATCTTCTTGATGATTTGTTGGATTCTGTTTGCCAGTATCTTATTAAGGATTTTTGCATCTATGTTCATTAGGGAGATTGGCCTGTAGTTCTCTTTCTTAGTTGGGTCCTTCTCTGGTTTTGGTATCAGGGTAATGCTTGCTTCCAGGAATGAATTTGGGAGTATTGCTTCCTTTTCAATTTCATTGAAAAGTTTGAGAAGTAGGGGCGTTAGGTCTTCTCTAAATTTCTTGTAGAATTCGGCAGTGAATCCATCAGGGCCTGGGCTTTTCTTTGTTGGGAGGTTTTTAATTACATCTTCAATTTCATTGGCTGATATTGGTTTATTTAGGATTTTTAAATCTTCTTGATTCAGCTTTGGTAATTCATACGAATCTAGGAATCTGTCCATTTCTTCTGCATTTTCCATCTTAGTAGAATATAAATTTTCAAAATAGGTATAGATGATCTTCTGGATTTCTGCAGGGTCTGTCGTGATATCACCCTTTTCATTTTCAATTGCATGGATTTGAGTCTTTTCTTTTCTTTTTTTAATAAGGTTGGATAAGGGTTTGTCAATCTTATTTATTCTTTCAAAGAACCAACTTTTTGCTTCATTGATTCTTTGTATTGTTTTTTTATTCTCCAATACGTTAATTTCTGCTCTGATCTTTATAATTTCCTCCCTTGTACGGGCTTTTGGCTTAACCTGCTCTTCTTTTTCTAGAAGCTCGAGGTTCACCCTTAAGTTGTTTATTTGCGCTTGCTCTATTTTCCTGATATAAGTGTTTAATGCTATAAATTTCCCTCTTAGGACTGCTTTCATTGTATCCCATAAGTTCCGGTATGTTGTACTGTCATTATCATTCAGTTGTAGAAAGTGACTAATTTCTTCTTTAATTTCATCTGTGACCCATTGGTTGTTCAGGAGGATGCTGTTTAATTTCCATGTGTTTAGGGAGTTTTTGTGGGATCTTTTGCCATTGATTTCCAATTTCATTGCACTATGGTCTGATAATATGCATGGGATAATTTCAATTCCTTTGCATTTACTTAAGCAGGTTTTATGAGCTAGTATGTGGTCTATTTTGGAGAACGTCCCATGTGCAGCTGAGAAAAATGTGTATTCTGATGTTGTGGGATGGAACACTCTGTAGACATCTACTAAGTCCATTTGTTCAAAAGTTTGGTTCAGTTCTACTATTTCATTATTGATTTTCTGTCCAGTTGATCTATCTTTTTGTGACAGTGGAGTATTGAGATCTCCCAATATAATTGTATTAGTGCTTATTTGATTTTTCATGTCCTTTAGTACTTGTTTTATATAGCTGGGTGCATTGGTATTTGATGCATATATATTTATGATCGTTATCTCTTCCTCTCGGATTGTTCCCTTTACAAGGATGTAATGACCGTCTTTATCTCTCTGAATCCTTTTTGGCTTGAAGTTCACTTTGTCTGCTAAAAGAATAGCTACCCCTGCTTTTTTCTGGGTTCCTGTGGCATGGAGTATTGTTTTCCATCCTTTGACTTTCAGTCTATGAATTTCTTTCTGAATTAAATGTGTTTCTTGTATACAGCATATTGTTGGATCTTGCTTCTTGATCCATTTCGCCAGTCTGTGCCTTTTGATTGGTGAATTGAGACCGTTAACATTGATGGTTAAAACTGATATGTATTGACTTGTCATGATATTTTCCTGTTGTTGGTTCCCACTCTTTGTTTTTCCGCTTTCCGGCTATTTAATTATTTGCCCTGCCTGGTGGATTCCTTCTGTTGGGGTTCCTATCTCTTTCTAGAATGTCCTTCAGAACGTTTTGGAGTGCTGGTTTGGTGGTCATAAATTTTCTCAGATGTTCTTTGTCATGAAAGTATTTTATTTCTCCATCAATTTTGAAAGATAGTTTTGCAGGGTACATCAATCTGGGCTGAAAATTATTTTCCTTTAGAGCTTGCAATACATCATTCCAAGCTCTTCTTGAATTGAGGGTTTGTGCTGAAAAGTCAGCTGTGATTCTGATGGGTTTTCCTTCATAGGTGATTTGTCTCTTCTCCCTAACAGCTTTTAAGATTCTACCCTTCTGTTGAATTTCTGGGATCTTGACTATAATATGTCTGGCTGAAGTTTTTTTTTGATCATGTCTAGTTGGTGTTCTAAAAGCTTCACTTATAGGGGTGTCAAATTCCTTTTCTCTTCCAGGAAAGTTCTCCCTGATTATGTCTTTGAACAAGGTTTTAATGTCGTTGATGCTATCTCCTGCTTTTTCATTTATTCCAATTATTCTTAAGTTGTTTATCTTTGAGTCATCTAGCAGCTGCTGAATTGATTTTTCATGGTCCCTTGCTATTTTTAAGAATTTTTCCATTTCATGATCACTAATTGCAAGCCTGTCTTCTATATCTGAGATCCTGTCCTCGCATTGGCTTATTCTGCTACAAATACTTTCAATGGAATTTTTTATCTCTTGGATATCTGCTTGAATCTGCCTTATAGATTCCATTTCTTTCCTATGCTGAGCATTCATGGTTTCTATAGTTTTCTTAAGTTCATCTATTTTTTTGTCTGTATCAGCTATAGTGTCCTTAAGCATGGTCTTCATTGTAGACATTATCTCTGCAGTTATCTGTGAGATTATTTCTGTTTTAATTTTTTCCAGAACCTCATTCAGTTGCTTTGTTGTTACCACTTCAGATAGGCCAGGTGGGTGGCTTTCGGATTGTCCCACCTCGTTGCTCCCTAGGTGTGCCTTTGGTGAATTGGATGTGTGGGGTTGCATCTTGTTTAAGTGTCGTCTCATTTTTTCTTTCTTTAATTCCTGGGGTGATGTTTGCAAATTACCTATAGTAGGTTACTTTATTGCTAGTGTTTAAGATCTTTAGAAGATGACTACTTCTCTGCAGTATCTTCCAAGTGGAGCTTGCTTTTAGGTTTTGAGCTTTCTGCCAGATCCTACCTCTTCAATTCGTTGGGTATGCGAAGTTGCTACCTGTTTGGCCCAGTCCTTGATTCTTTGGTATTGTGCCACTGTATTTTCTGTGTCCCTTAGTCAATCTCAATCATGAAATATCAGGAAGGAAAGATGTTTAGAACAATTATTTCACATTTGGCTATAATGTTAACTAAAGCATCAAACACAGCCTAAAAAATGACAGACTGAGCTAACCAGTTATTTACCACTTTTAGCTGTATAGAGTTGCGGTTATATAACAAAATCTAAAACACACCAGAAAAATTATATGCAGTATACAAGTCCTATGTATGTCAATTTTTCCTTGAGGAGTTTAAATTTAAGATGAGTTAAGGAGGAAATAGAGTATTGGGAGAAGAGGAAGGAATTAGATGTAAGGTTAGAGGACCAAGAGGGATCCCACTAAAATTGGGACACTAGTGCAGATGACAGGTGGTAAAAAGAGAAGGAAGGGATAAAAGGAAGAACAGATCACAACCACAATCACAAAGAAGTTAGAGGCGCTGTTTACACTCATATAAAAAACCAGAGAGAATAATGAAGGAAAGAGCAAATACACATACAGAAACAAAAACAAAGATAAAAACAATAAAACAGACAGATCAAAAATAAAACCCCACCAAAAAACAAAACAAAACAAAACAAAAACAAAAAACCCTTCGCCAGAACAAAAAAACAAATCAGTGAGAAAAAAAATAAAAATAAAAATAAAAATTAAAAATAAAAATAAAAATAAAAAATATAAAAAGAATCAGTTCCAGGTGTTGACTCTGTTGTAGGCAGGTACCTTGTGACAAAGTCCTGTTCTGTGCAGGTCCGTCCCAGTAAGCCAGGAGCGCCCTCTGGCGGGTGGTGAGCAGAGGCGCGTACTTTCAGGCAGAGACCAGTCTAGCTCGCCTCCGCTCTCGCCGCCCTTTCACTATCCCTGGGCCTGAGAGGCTCAGCGTGCTGTCCGGAGCGCGGGTTCCCTGCACTGGTTCCCGCTGCTCTGGTTTTTCGCCACGCCCCCCACAATGGCGCCGGGCCAGTCGCTCTCTGGCGCGGGACAGGTGTGGCTGAGAGTCCAGTCTCTTTCGCCTGCTGACCTCAGCACACTTTCGTGGGCTCAATTGAGAGGCCCCGTGCTGCCCTGTCCGGAGCACAAGTTCCCAGAGCAGTTTCCGAGCCGCTCTGAGTTTCGCCACACCCCCCACAATGGCGCCGGCCGGTCGCTCTCTGGCGCGGGACAGGTGTGGCTGAGAGTCCAGTCTCGTTCACCTGCTGACCTCAGCACACTTTCGTGGGCTCAATTGAGAGGCCCTGTGCTGCCCTGTCCGGAGCACAAGTTCCCAGAGCAGTTTCCGAGCCGCTCTGAGTTTCGCCACACCCCCCACAATGGCGCCCGGCCGGTCGCTCTCTGGCGCGGGGCAGCTGTGGCTGAGAGACACTCACCGCCGGTCAGCGCCGTTCTCCGCCGCTCCCCTGCCCCGCCGCTGTCTCAGGATCCTCCGTGGGGGCTCCCTGGGCGCCCGCTGCCACCGTGGGTCCGTAGAACTGAGCCTCCGCCGGCGCTCCAACTCCCGGGATATTAGAAGGTACACGCGCGTGGTCTGCTCCTTCTTTCCTTCTTCTTTGTTGGAAGTCACCCGTCACTGGTGCCGGGGGTCCCAGATTGCGCTTCAGAACTTTTCTGGGTTTCGGGGAGGCATCTCCCCGCAGCTGGCCTTCTTTCTGTCCCTTTATATTCCATCCAGGCTACAGTCTGATTGATTGGTGCCACCCACACCCGGGGGGGGGCTTCTATTTTCCACACCCTTAATCCCAGCATCACACCCTTAATCCACATTCACACAGCCTAACCCAGCCACCTTCAAAACTCCCTACCTGTGAATGCATGAGGCTTTGGGGGGGCATCTAGATATAAGACAAAATAGATGGATTCTAATCCAATGACTTCTATCCCTGCAAGGTGACTAAATTTGGACACAGTCATACAGGGGTAGAGACCATATGATGATGATAAAAGCAGAGACTGGAGTGATGCTTCTATATTAAGGGATGCCGAGAAATCTGTGACCACCTGAAGCTAGATGAGTCAAGGAAGCTGGAGAGAGGATGGGTCTGCCAATGCCTTGCTTTCAGACTTCCAGCCTCCAGAATTGAATCCATCTGTTGCTATCAGCCACCCTGTTTGTGTCTGTTTGCTATAGCAGCTCTAGAAAATAAATTCAGGGTGGTTCTCTAAAATGACACACTTCCCAGAGGAATTTGGAGGCTTTAGAGGAGAGAAAAGCCCAGGGGCAACATCCTTGCACCATCGTGGCACAGGAGTAGTGAAGACAGTGGGTTGTTAGGGTCAGAGAGAGGCTGTATGCCTTCAGAGGAGTGCGAGAAGGAGCACGAATGTCCTAGTGTCCTTGAGAAGGAGTGGGGGGAGACGAGGCATGAGCAGGCTCCTTCGCATGATGGCTTTGGCATCAGCTGACATTGGCTGGGACACTGTGACTGGGCTGCAGAGACGAGTACTGACCTAGTTGCTCACATGGGCAGATGCTGCTCATAAGGATCTGAGGGGCTCATATATGACATCCCTGCTTCTCACCTAGGTTCAGAAATAGCAGACAGAGAAGTCTATCAACCATGAATTTTGGTGTCATCTTCATGAGTAAGAAAGTGAGATGGGAGGATGGGACTGAGTTCAGTGGAGACAAGGGACCTCATAATTCTGCAGGCCAAGGGCCCAGCGATGACGGATTCACAGAAGATGCAGGACAACTGCACCCTGTCTTGGAGGCTCACAGGGAATGGGTGCTTCCTGCAGACAGATTCCAAAGAGGGTAAAGGCTGAAGGAGGAAGGCCTGGCTCCTCCTCCTTGATAAGCCAGGGATGCATCAGCAAAAGAGCCTGAGCTCTACTCTACAAATGTTTCCCCACCTAGGAGGAGGGTTGGGGATGACAAGCGATATATTTTTTTGCCTACCCAGGACAATCATTGCAATGCTGCATGAAGCTTCCTGCTATGATGTCCCTTCTGGGAAAAGGAAGAGGATGGAGAAAACCTGAACTGTTTGAATTCAAACTTAAGATGTTAAATTTATCCAAAATTAACTAAAATTATGTTTTTTGCCTTCAAGCAGAATGAAGCTTCAAACAGAATTTAGGCTGAGTGGTAGTGAAATAAAGCTATATTTTTCACAAACCTGAGTTTTATGAACTAGATTGATATTTGCAGCAAATGAAAACAGATAGCTACATGGCAGCCATTTGGAGGATGGGTACCATGACCTTCTAGGTTTCATCGATCTTAGCCCTTGAAGAAATTATTGCAGACCATGGGCTCCAATCATTGTGCAGTTCCAGGAGTCTTTTCTGACAAGGGTCTTCCTTTCCCTGAGTGACACAGAGGACACCCTGCATGCTCGGTGGGCAGTTACAGATTGTCCCATTGCTTCCTAACACTACCAGAGGAAGGTTTCAGGGTGTCAAAACACCATGCCGATTGTTGCCAATAGCAGCCCTGAGGATTCCTAAGGGCGTTGTCTCCACTTGACAGGAATGATGCCAAGAGGCTGGGGTGGGATGTGGGGTTCACTGAAGGTTATGTGGTTGGTCAGAGGCCAGGCTAAAATTTGAATTTAGCTCTCTGCTCCAGAGGCCCAAGATGCCCGTATAGACTGGAAGCGTCTCATCAGAGGGATCCGTGCGTTTCTCCTTTAGCAGCTCTCCCTACCCACTCTGTCTCGGTCAGGGCCAGTGTAGTTTAGGCAGCCTGCTTGGAATTAGTGCTGATGCACTCTGAGGGCTTTTTTGGTTTTTGATTTTTGTTTTTGCACAAACAAGTGACAAGCATGTTCTTAGAGCAGTGGCCTCAGCAGAAAATCAGAGAGGTTTGTGTCAACTCGCATTTCTAACTAGCTCCATCAGGAACTCTGATTCTGCTATTCCTCAGTCTCTTCTTTTGGTGCAAAGCAGTTTGTTCCCATGTTGCAGTCCTCAGGTCTGGGGCACGTTTATCTATGCTCCCCATCCTCTGCCTTGCAGGATGTGACATTAGTGTTGACCCAGAAAGGAAATTTTTTTTTTTTTTAGGCAACCTCCTGCTAGACAGAGCATGTTGGACAAGAGTTAGACAGAGGGTCACTTCATTTGCAAAAGTGACAACTTTTTTGTCCCAGAAAGACACAAAGGGCCTAAAGGAGTGTTTTCTCTTGCTTGGCCTTTGCCATAGACTCTGGCTTCTCTGTGGCATTTATGGAGATTATATGGGAGGCAGTCTACACATACAACATTCTCATACTTCTGATCCATTTTAACTGGCATTTGTGGAATGTCTGCTTTGTGCTACGTTTTCATGAGGGCAAGGAGCTGTATGTGACCTGGTCTGGGTCCCTCCAGGAAACCACAGGGGACACTCATTGAACAAGTGCAATGCTACCTTCTCTGTGCATCTCCCCACCCTTCCCTTCACAGAGCAGAACTTGGGCCATGGCTGGTGCCAGAGAGGAAACAGCTGGCCAGAGTCCATGTCATTTGGGGATTTCTACTTGGGAGTTGTAGCGGGTGCATTATTGTATCTCCAAAAGGAGAAAAGAAAGATTCATGTCACACACTTATTTCTGTAGATGGCTCTTTCCAGACCCATTGGAGAGACAAGACTCTGAAAGCAAGATGAAGCTCAAAGAGATGGATTTGACAGTTAACATTGATCACTGGTGTCTGAAAGTATTCCCACTGGCTTTTGATAATCATTACCCAAGGGAATAAGGAATAACCAATATTTTAATTGTTTTTCCAGATTTAAATGCATATCATTTTTACTACTGCATAGGTAAAATTGTACTATGTGTTCAAAATGCCGTGGTCTGTTTTTATTCCTTAGTTATGCATTCATGAGCACTTTGCACATTTACCAGTCTTCATAACTACCTTTTAAAAGCTGATAGTTGGATTATTAGGTTGTCTCCAATTTTTCAGGAGAATAAATAAGGTGATTAAAGATAGTTTCATGCATCAAAATTCTCCTCCATCTTTGCTTTTTAGTTTTATATTTAGATTTTTTATATGTAGGAGTATTACCCTTCAGGCTGTCAAATCTACCAAACTTTTTTGCTATTACTTCTGCTGTTGGTGTCCATCATCACAACTCCAGGGGTTCTGATGCCACCTGGGCAGTCACCACAGTGACCTACCTGTTGTCAGGTTCCTAAAGCCACCTTTAAAACAGAATATATATTTTTTCCCCAGAAGTTCCTGTAGAGGTCTAAAAAATGTTCTTTCTTATCTTGGCATTCAGATATTTTTGTGCATTATGACCCATTCCATCAGGAAATGAGTTATTGGAAGTTTTCCTTCAACTCCCTGTTTTGGGGAAACCATGGGGAGCCCCCCATTTTTGGAACACCTCTCTGTTCCCTCATTGCTCTTTCCCATCTCCATTGCTGCATCTTTTTGCATCTCCTTTTGGCCTTTATAGGATGCCCTGCCTCAGCTGCAGCATGTGTCGCTCTCCAAGGTGCTCCTGCTTGCAGGAGGCTACAAGGGGCACAGACTTGGCAGAGCGCTTGTATCCTGGCATAAGTTGGAGCACTGCTGCAGGCTTATATGTGTGCCAGGCTGTGAGCTGGGATCCCATTCGTTCAGCACCAGCACAGGCAACTGCTGTCCCACGTTCCCTTGGAGTTGTGTCTCCAAGGACTGGGGCATATCTCGTGTGGTCATTGTCCTGGTTACAGTCCACCAGGTCCTCCATGGCTGAAGGACAAAGTCTAACCCCTTCACTTTGACCTCCAGTTTGGACCAGCCTACTCTGCTATGTCTGCCATGTGCTTTCTTCTTCCCCTGTCTCATATTACACCCCGCAGATTGTAAGGTGGCACCTGCTCTCTCCTCACATCAGCAGAAGGACAAGACAGCTGAGAAGACATGTGGAACCGTGCCCCAGGGATTCTACTCCTGATGTCCCAGGGTGGGATTCACATCCCAGCAACCAAAACCTTAAAGCCCCTAAAAATGACTGAAAAGACAATATACTCAATTACGTTAAAAGAGAATAAACCCATAAATTGCTATTGTTTAATCTATGGGCTGTTTAAAATTTCTAAAAGATTATTATTATTATTATTTTATGTGGGTCGACCTCAGGAGTCGACCTCAGGACCTCGTGTTTGCCAGCAAGTGCTTGTGCCGCTGAGCAATATCACCGGCCTTTTTTTTCCTTTATGTGGGTACCGGGAGTTGAACTCAGGACCTCATGCTTGCCGGGCAGGCGCTTATGCTGCTGAGTTATCTCACCGGCCCAAGATTATTATTTTTTAAGTCAAGTTGCTTCATTAAAATCCTGAGATCTTTTTCAAAAGCCTTCACTTTCCCACTCTGGGAACCCGTGTCTTTGCCTGGCTGCCCCTCTCCATAGAAGCCATGCGTGGTCTGTGGGGGGAACTCTGGTGTACAGAGTCATTCAGGCCTCTCTCCGTCAGCAGAGCATGGCGTTCTCAAGGGTGTTCCATGACCTGCAGCACAAGCACTAGCAGAAAGGTTGGCCAGGGTGGGTGTTTAATCAGTGAATATGAAAACTATTGGAAGGAGGAGGTTCTGTAGAGAATGAACATGTAATTTATATAATAAAATAGAAAACAATAGTATAGGTGATATATAAAAGTTTATCAAGTTTATTGTGATAACAGTTTTATCTTCACAACAACTAGGAGGTTGGAAAGGGAAGTGCTTTATTATTTTAATCTCCACTGTATGAATAGGGAAACATTTCTGGGGATGGGAAGCAAGTTGCTGAAAGACAGCAAAGAGAGGTAAAGCTAAAATCTGCGCTTGAACACCTCTGACTCCAAATCTGTCTGCTACCTTGCGGTGTCTAAGAGATAATAGAAAAAAAGAATCTTCATCCAAATGATTAACTTTGTATTCATTTTCAACTGTGCTTGATTCTTTGGCCAGCAGATGTTATTTGTAACAACATCTAAGTTCACCTCAGTACTTTTTCTTCCTTGTGTAGCAGGCAAGGAATGTTCATTTCATACTTCATTTGCAGTCAGCTACAGCAATTCCGCCAAGGCTATGCAAACCATTAACAGGACCAGAAAATTATTTTAAAATACAGGAAGAAAGTTATTCATGCTGAATATATTTTTGGCTTTTGAAAAATTAAGAAGAACAAAGGATTGTGCTGTATTCCCTAAAAACGTAAGTCCAAGTCTTAACTCCCAGTACTTAGGAATGTGACTTTATTTGGGAATATTGCCTTTGCAGATTTAATCAAGTTAAGGATTGTGGGATGGGATCATCTGGGTTTACAATATGCCCTAAATTCAATGACTGGTGTCCTTATCAGGGAAGGGAAAGTTAAGTTTGAGACATAGTAGGAACACAGAGGAGGGGAAGAGGAAGTGAAGACAGAGGCAGATTGAACTGATGCTGCCATAAACCAAGTAATGCCTGAACCTGGAAGAGGATGGAGAGTTCTGCCCCTGGCTTTCAGAGAGAACATGGCTCTGACAACACTTTGATTTCATCCAGACTTTTGCTCCCTAGGACTGTGAGAACAAATTTCTTAATTGTCTTAAGTCACCATATTTGTGGTAATTCATTATGGCAGCCATAGGGAATGGTCTTAGTTACTTTCTCATTGCTGGGACAAAATACCTAACACCCACAATTTAACAGAGGAAAGGTATATTTTGGCTCACAGTTTGTAGAGGTTTCAGTCTGTAGTTGGCTGCCTCCAAGGCAGGGTGGCATGGCAGAGGAGAAACAGTCTATGATGTGGCAGGCAGGAAGCAGCAACAGGGAACCTCCCTTTCCTTTTTATTCTACCCAGGCTACAAGCCTATTGGTTGATGCCACTCACATCCAAGGTGAGTCTTCTGCTGTCAGTAAATTCATTCAGCCACACCTAGAACTGGGCTAAACCAATCAGTGGGCTGATCCAGTTACCACACCCATGATCCGGTCACTCCCAAAATCTCCATCTGGTAGCGCATGAGGCTTTGGGGGAAAATTTAGATATAAACCATGATAGACACCAATGTAGATTTGGTACCAGGAAATGTGATATCACTGTGACAAGTATCTAAACATGTGGAAGTAGGTTTGGAATTCGATAATGAACAAGAGTGAAAGAACTTTGAGAAGTGTGGTAGAAGATCCCTAGATGTGGACCTTTCCAACTGGGTTTGCGCTGGGGAGCATCTGAACACTCAAGGTGTCCCCACCGGTATCTTCTCTGGGGTGAGGATGTTTCTCACCATGACAAAGGCACTCTGCTCATGGAAGACCTATGTCTTTATTGCCTGGTGCCCAGTTCCCTCCTGAGTCACAAGAGCCTCCCAAAGAAGCCAAGTGCAGGGTGCCCTATTGTGGCAGCCACTTGCAGAGGTGAGTATTCCTGGCCAGAGGCAGAACAGAAATGAGGACAGCTGTGGTGGGAACTTAACCCTTGGGTGGAGAGAGTCTGCAATGACTCAGCTCACCCAGATCATGCAGGGATGTGTACTCACTCTGAGGACAGGGAGAGGACAGAGTGCTGGCTTTAGGGCCATGTGGACATGGGAGTGAACCCTGGCTCTGCTGTTTACTGATCCCATGACCATGGGTGAGTCATTGAACCTGCCTGGACCCCATCACCATCAGCAAATGGGATGATCACACCCACTTTACACAGTAATTGTGGATCAAGTGAAATCGCAGAGGTAATAATGCACTAGCCCAGTGCCTGATATTTAGTGGTCCTTCCAATAATTGCCAGTTTCCTTCCCCACTTCGGATGGGGATGATAACTGAATTAAGTTCCATTTGGCAGCTCCATCAATTGAGTTCTTACTCCGTGCTGTGCATGTGCAGTTGTTGGGAATACAAAGATGAATCCAGCGAAGGAAGTCATCCTCAAGCACGTTGCAATCTGGGAGGGGAAACGGCAAGTAAACATAATTATGGTAGCCAAAGAATGACAGCACTAGTTGTTTCACGTGGCAAAGTTGACAGCGTACAGTATTATAAAGAGGTTCCCCAGAGAGAATTCTCTCTTTCTTTTTAAGGTGAATAACTGGATGCCATTGGAGAGATGGCAAGAGCTTCCCTGAGGATCGCAAGTGGGGATTCAGGTTCTGGAAGGCACTGACATCCTTGGTTGCTCTATGGGGGGATCTAAAAGTAGCCCTGGATGGCTGAAGGGTAAACTTTAAATTGTGCCCCAGGGAAAATGAAACCAAAGATACAGCAGCGCCAACACGTAGAAACCCAGCACATTGTGCTGAGGCTTCCTGAATTCCACTGAACAGTGCTGTAACTCATGGAAAGCTCATAACCAACTAAGTTGCAATCAGATATCAGGGCACTCACTCTGGCTGCAGAGAGGAGGATAGGTAAGAGTGGGGAGGAAGTGGGGCGGTGAAGCCATCGTGGCCACGGCTCAGGAAAGAGCCAGCAAGGTCCCGGACCAAGGCTGAAAGTTGGCACGGCTTGAATACAGTTTTTCCCTTCCCAACCTCTTGCTGATAATTTTGTTTTGAGATGGGACTCTCACTGTGCTGCCCAAGCTGGCCTTGAACTCCTGGGCTCCAGCAATTCTCCTGCCTCAGCATCCTGAGCAGCTGAGTATGTAGGCTTGTGCCACCAGCCTGACTCTCTGTTAGAATTGGCTTGCCATTGTGGGGTAAAGGGGGGCCTACTGGGTGGTGTTTGGATTGGGGTGGGCTGTCATGAATGGATTAATGCTTTTCTCACACAGGTAAGTTCTTGCTCTCTTGGGATCTGGGTTACTTACCTGGATTGAGTAGTAATAAAGCCACTTGTCCCTGTGGTTCTTTCCCCTCCACTACTTGCCTTTTCATTTTCTATCATAAGGACTCACCAGAAGTCAAACGGATGCCAGTATCATACTCTTTACCCCCTCCAGCCTCCAAAACTGTGGACCAAAATAAACCTCTTTCCCTTTTAAATTACCCAGTCTCAGGCATTCTGTTATAGCAATAGAAAACAGATTAAAGTTTACCCCCAGCTGCCCCCCCCCATACAGTATTTCCTCCAATCCATCTTCAAGCATCTGAAGCCCTTCCAGTTCCAGTCACTGGGAAACTGGTGTTTAACTGCCTGGGTGGGAATCCACAGTACCGATCCATGTTGTTGATTAATCCAATATTACCACCAAGACCACTTAACAGTGCAAACAACTCCACTTCTACAGGGCTTGTCGCTGTTACTTGAAAAGTGTGGCAATAACATCACTTGGAGATAAAATGGGATCACTGTGGAATCAGGTCCCACGGAGTGCAGCAGCATGTGTGAGAGCCTTTGTACAAGTTATCTATAAATGCTGGAAAGGTTGAAAGAGAGCCCAGTCTGATGCCCCGTCCAGACTCCCTTCCCCATCTCTAACCAAGTTTACAACAAGAGATGGGAATTGGCTCCAGGTTTAATTTGAGAATTTATTAATGGAAAAGGTCTGCCCTGGCTGCCAAATGCAAAGCTCTTAGAATTCAGGGTCTTTTTTTTTTTTTTTTTTCTCCCTTCCCTACAGCCCAGTGTAAGCCTTGGCAGCCCTTTGTTAGGGCTCATAATAGTACAGATGCTCTCTGAAGTCCATTGCTAATGGTATCAGGGATGGAGATTTCTGTAGCAGGCAGCCTGAAGCCTGGTGTCGTGGATAAGGTGGTGGGAGGTGCGTAAGCCCTTTGAATGGATTAGGTGCTACACCAGACCTGTGTGCCTGTCAGTTTAATCACTGTTTTCACTATAACAACTCTAATGGAAGATTTAAAGACTAAAACACGTCACTCCTAATCCTACAACTCTATGAAGCTGATTTCATTTTATAAACTGCTTCTCTGTCTTTGTCTATTTGCATAGATGTATGCAAACATGTATATATAGCTGCATACCTATCCACATAACTTTACTTATAAGTGACCTACAGACTATATTTTAGCTTTGAAGATTCTGTTAGACTGTATCATATATTTTTCATAATTATCATTTTAATAAGCATAAGCTATTCCTCCCAGGATAGCTGATGTTCCTCCCGAACATCATAGCTTCGCAACACAATGCACTGGAGAGCACGGGTTTACTCTTGTGATTAGGTGATTGACTAGGAGATGCAGCTTATGGCCACTGCCTAGTATTTAGAAAGAGGAGCACATCAAATACTGCTAATCCAGGAAAAGAGTGTAATTCAAGATTTGAAGTATGGTTTCTACTGACTATCTATTGCTTTTGCATCATGATAAAGTAGAAAAAAATCATTGTCAAACTACCAAATCCAGGGACCATCTCTGTTGGGTTGTGCATCTGTGGACTGCCTGGGGCCCAGCAGATATGGCAGATCGGGGGTGGGGGTGCTCCTCCTTCTCACCTCAGGTCTATAGGTTGGTTGGGATTCTTTGGTGCCATTTGTTTCTCTTCCTCTCCCCATGTGACAGGCATCCTGTTCTTATGGCAATGTTACAGACACAGGAAAATGAGCCCAAGCACACAACCATTTTTCACACTGCTGGTCACACCTTGTCTGCTAATACTGCATTGGCTGTAGCAAGTCATGAGGCCAAATAACAAATGATGGGGCAGGGAAATTGATTCTTTAGTGCAAAGAACTTCAAAGTCACGAGTCAAAGAAAGTGGATACCAAGAGGAGTGAAGAATTAGGGGACATCAGTGTAATCTATCAGACTAAGAGAAAATGGCACCTATAGAGTTGTGATGAGGGCAGAGGGATATAAGCTTTTCAAAAGTCAATAAATGTCACCTTCAAGAGAGGAGGGTTCATTTCATTTTATTTATCCACTTTGTTCCTAAGTTCCTAACAGTTCCTGGCACATAATAAATATCTGGGGATTTTTTAATTGTAAGAAGTTGGCTATTCTAATGGATAAATACCCTAACTTTACCCCACATTCCACCTTTCTGGGTTCCTCTAGTTCTTTAACAAAAACTCCACTGGCATTCATCACATTCTATCACACTTAATGGCTTCTGTGTCTGCTTTTCTACTAAACAATGAACTGCAGGAAAGCAGAATGGTGGCTTACTCATGTCTGCTATCTCGCTGCCCACCACAACAAATACCACATTCATAAGTGCTGGAAAGAGGCAATATATTAACACTTGCAATATTTTTCCTTTTCTTTCTAATCTTGGTCATTGTTGTGGTCTGAATTTTAAAGTTCCCCTCAAATCTCATGTGTTGTAGGTTTGGTTCCCAGCTGAGGGTGCTGTTGGGAGGTGGTGGGCTGGTTGGAGTTAGTGGGTAACTTGGGGTGTGCACTTGAGGGGGACATTGGAATCCAGGCCCCTTCTCTTTCTGTGTCTTTGCCCACTATGAGATAAACAGTTTCCTCTGCCATGTGTTCCTGCCTCATGCCCAAAGGCAACAAGAGCAAACCACCATGGACTGAAACCTCTGAAACTGTGAGCCGAAATATATTATTTGTCTTGGATGTTTTGTCACAGAGGCAGAAAGCTGACTAATGTGGTCATGTTTTTCTCTACCTTCGTAAACTTATAGAACATACTTGTAGAAGATGTTTTAATGTCCTTGTCTCCTATTTTTCTCACCTTTATGATTTCCATTGATTGATATTCCTTGCAGTTAGAGGTCAGATTTTCCTGTCTCCTTGAATGTCTGGTAGGCTTTGATTGGATATTAGATTGTGATTTTTATGCTGTCAGTTGCTAGATTTTGTTGTATTTCTTTAAATAGCATTAAATTTTGCTTTGGCATGCAGTTAAATCATTTAGAATCAGGTTGATCTTTTGAGGCTTACTATTAAATTTTGTTAGCACAAGTCCAAAGCAGCCTTTAGTTAAATCAATGTGCTTCTGAGAATTTTACCCAGTATCATGAATACAAATAGAGCTCTTTCTACTCTGGCTGGGGGGTTGAGGTGCACAAATTCTACCCCACACTGTGTGAGCCCTGGAAATTGTTCTAGGTAGTCCTTTCTGATGCTGCTTTCTCCAGTGTTAGGTGGATTCCCCTCAAAATCAAGATCACGTCAAGGATTCTGGACATTTTCTGTATTGATTTGTTCTGTTTTCCTGTAAGTTCTAGTTGCCTTGGCCTTAATGAATCTGCCACTGTGTCCTCAACTCAGGGACAGTACCTGGCCCTATCTGGGTTTCCCTGCCCTGTCCTGGAGCCTGGGCAATGCCTCTAGTAGTCAGCTGGGGCAGCCATAGGGCTCGTGTCAGTTGCTTCTTTGTCAGCAATGGCCATGCTTAGCTGCCTGTTGTCCAGTGCCTGATAAGTGCTGTTCTCAAGTTGTTTGCCTGATTTTCTAGTTATGTGAGGCAGGCGAGTGAGTCTGCTCCTGGTTGCACAATATTGGCTGGAAATGGGTGTGACCTTTGCTGCTGCTCCATGTGTGGGTGTTTGGAGCTTGTAAGAGAGCTGGCCTCCCACATCGTCAGGCTTCTGATGCTGCCAGTTTGGCGTCTCTCTGACTGTCTGAACAGGGGTTTCTGTAGCTCAACATTATAGAAATTTGGGGCTTGAAAATTCTTTGTTTCGAGGGTTGTGAATCACAGAATATTTAGCATCATCTATGGCCTCCACCCATTGGGTTCAATAGCATAGCCCCACTCTGGATGTGACCATCAAAATGTCTCCAATTGTCAAATGTCTTCTGGGGACCAGAATCATCCCCAGTAGAGAAACACTGCTGTAGTCTTCCCAGTTGGAAGCAAAATCCTTACTCGCACCTTCCATACAGTAGATGCCTTTCTGTTCCCTGGAATCACGAACAGAAATGCGTGCCTCCAACCAAGGATTGCCTCCCTGGGAAGATGTCTTACTGGCCAACGCATCCAGTGATTTGGGGATAACTTTAAATGCCTTTTGTTGTACAAACTTTGGACACATAGGAGGAAGACTCCGAACCTGAGGAGTAAGGTTATGAGTTATAGGCCAGTTTAAGGTGAGGGGAAGGTGATTTGAAAGGGTCCGTCACATCAGTAGGAACGTCTCATATGTCCCATGGGAATGGCCTTCTCCAGTGTTTCTTACATGCTTTGTAAAACAATTATTGAGTGCTAGTCCCTCTAATTTGCATTAATGCAAAGAAAAACAGATTTATCTGAGTATTCTGGAGACCAATCCTCTCTTAAAATGGATCAATAATATAATCGTTGCTACGATCATGAAACAAGTAGGAATCTTACCACGACTTAACAATACTCAAGGAAAGTCAAAGGGCTATTGACTATTAAATAGAAACTTACATCTTCTTTTAATGAGCAGTCTCATGCATCTTCTTTGTCTTTTATTGAATATAGTTAATTTTTCTGCATTTGCAAAATTGCACAATTAATCTGTTTTTGTTGAAGAAAAATTAGAAATTCCAAATAAGCAAAAAGTAAGGTACCATAAAATAGCTGTGAGAGATAACTATTCTAATCACTTTGGTGTCCAACCTCATTGAGCCTTTTATCTTTCTTCTTTTCTAGGTAATTGCCTATATACATATCCTCATCTATCTTTTTTAAAACAAATTGAAATTTTCCTGTTATATATTCTTGTAACCTGTTTCTAATACATGACAACATCTCATAAAGATCTTTCACAGTGATAAAAATAGAACTGTGTAATCTTTAAAATGAGTACATAGTAGTCTATGAACAGACCACACTTTAATCCTTCTGCTATTATTAGGTCCTTATGCTTGCTTTGAATTTATCTTCATAAAAAAGACAGTGGTGGATATGTATTTCTATATATCCCATGTGCTTTTCTATTTATTCTTTAGGACACTGGAATCTGGTCTCTCTGTCTATTTCCACAGTAAGGTCTATTTATAATGCATATTTCTTTAAAGTAGCTTCTGAGTTAGTGTCATGATGAAACTCTTATTGACAAGGATCAGAAAGAAAATTTGTGAAAGTCGAGTGTCAAGAAATAGAGAACTTCCTTTGTCAATGATGTGCTAAAAAAATTCTGTGGAGTCTTCAACTTTGTCCTCAGTTTGTTTATTGTGCAAATAAGACAAACATTTCTAAAAATGGAATAGATGACAGTCATCCATTGTAGTTGTTTTCTATTGCAATGTAACAAATTACCACAAACATAGTTTAAAACAATAACAATTGATTATCTCATGCTCAGCCCTCCTCTTCCTTCCATGCTGGCTGGGGCTCCCCTACTACCTTCATCTCCAAACTCTAGACCCTTCCAGAGCTCACCTAATTAGGCGAGGCCTACCCCAAATAGTCCTCTGTTTGATTAATTCAACTGATCAGGGGTCTTCCTTACTTTTCCAAAATGTCTTTTGGCATATAATCATAAAGATTCTACTCTGTCATGTATCTAGGTCCTGCTCACACCCAAGGGAAGATTCTCCAGGGCATGTCTACCAGGAGGTGGGAAACTTGGGGCCCATCTCTGAGTTCTGTCCACTGTCCATAGTTCTAAACTCCTGTGGGGTGGGAAATCATTCTTACTATTTTGGTTATATTCCAGATTTTTGTGACTCTTGGGTTTAGGGATTTCTTTTAATAAAATAATTGAAGTTACAGTGCTCAACACCAATGAATCTTTTATTCTCAATTTAATAACTTGCCAAGTGTTCTATGCAAAATATCGACAAGCAGCATTTGAAAACTGGCTGATAGCTTTCATAGACTGTTTATGTCCCTAAAATCTGCATGCTGATGCTCCCCAGCTGTCACTGCGATGGTGTGGGGAGCTGCGCCCTTTGGGAGGTGATTAAGTTTAGATGAGGTCGTATGATAGGATTAGTGTACTTGTGAAAGAGGAAGAGACACCACAGTCTCTTTTCTTAGCCGTGTGAAAATTCAGCATGAATGGGCCCATCTACAAGCCAGCAAGAGGGCCCTCTCCAAGAAATAAATCTGTTGGCACCTTGATCTCGGAGTTCCAGCCTCCAGAACTGTAAGAAAGAAATACTTCTTGGTTAAGTCCCCCAATCTGTGGAATTTTATTATAGCAGTCCAAGATGACTAAAAAATGAATGAGATCTTTTTGGTCTTGTTATATTTTCTAATTTACTTATTGCTGTTGCCTGAGTTTTAAATTTTCCACTTGATTCCTTTGTCATTGATGTCTTATAATAGACATCCAGGAACGTAGAAGTGGTAGATTTCTATTCTTTTTTTTTTTTTTTTTTCATATAAAGGAGAGCTGGAGTACTAGAATAGCTAACGGAGAGCTTCTCTGTGATAGACTTTCTTCCACTGATGAAATATTTATGATGACATGTTGCCTAGCAACGGCCACCAGATCTGCCTGCATATGCAAGCGTGAAACTCAAGGGGGCGTTTCCCTTGGAAACATAGAGAAAAGCACAACCAGCTTAAGGAACACAGCTTCTGCTTCCTTGATGAAATTCCTCCTAGTTTCAGGCAAGTAAAATGTTGCCTGGGAAAGTGGTCTTGTTGACTAGAATAATTTAACTATTGCTGAGAGTGGTGGAAGAGGAGGACTTTAAAAAGGTAAAAGCAGATAGATTGTCAGGAAGCATTTATCTGTCATGTAGCAAAATGTTTTACTTTTGTCACAGTCTGTGGATGTGTATGTATGTGACAATATTCTCCTTGTTCACGCCCTCTCACCGAATTGTGGCTGCCAAACTGTCAGGTTTATTAAAGTAAACCAGGCTTCTTGGGCTGAGGTCACTGAATTCAGGACCCATTCTTTTTAGGGGTGTTGGCTTCCAAGTCTTAGAACATGGTGCAAAGAAGAGAGAGCGACTGAATTCATTGCGTCTGAACATCTGTTTTATGGGGTGCATTTAGAGATTACACTTGCTGCTTCCAAAGTGATTCTTCTCTTCTAAGATGTCAGCACACCACTGGATGAACAAACTGAAAGGAACTCATGAAATCCTGTGGCAGAGTCCAACTTTTCTTCATTCTTTCTTTCACTCTCCCTTTCTTCATTTCTAATCACCAAGGATGTTACCCCTTCTCTCCACTAACCCCATACTTTGAAACTAGATCCAATGCTCCAGGTCTAAATAATTACAAGTAAAAGTAAAGAAACCCAACACCTTTGTTAACATGCGTAGTTTTAACATTTGTAAATGCGCGGTTTCGTGTAGACACTTTGGAATGTTGAAGGTAACGTCATGAGCTCAGAACTTCCTTGGTGGATGCTGAGAGATGGTGCATCTCAAGTTAGAGATCATGGACTTAATGGATCCCCTTTATTTTCCAGATGAGGAAGTGAACCCCTCAAAAATTAAACCACCCAGGAATGTTTACCTGTATTGTTGGCTGTCCATACCCAATGGGCTCTCTAGCCACAGATTCAAACCAGATGCAAATAAAAAATATTAAGGAAAAAAGTTGAATATGTATAGACTTTTAAAAAATTGCTATTATTCTCTAAATAATACAGTATACTGTTTACATAGCAGTAAGATTGTGTTAGGTATTACGAGTGACCTAAAGATGAAGTGTACAGGAGGATCTGCATAGATTGTACGTAAACAACATGCCACTTTGTATAAGGGACTTGAGCATCTGTAGTTGTGAATATCTTGGAGGGTCCTGGAACCAGTCCCCTGTAGGTTCCAGTGGACCCAGTGCTAAGAAGGGAATCTGGGTCAAACAACCACCTTGGAGTGTGATCAAAGAAGAGGGTTCTGTGCTGTGACTGTAAATTGGAACTAATTTAAGGAGCTTAAAACTGTACCAACCCCTGGATCTAGAAATTGCAATTCAGCGTTGGTCAGGGCTGGAGCTGGAACATCAGATTCTAAATTGTAACTGAGGTTAGAGAGATGACAAATGCTTTCCCACATGGAGAGTCACTGGACTAGGATCTTCTATTGAATAACTCTCTTCTCCCCCCCCCAGTCCCATTCTATCTATTCTATTTGCATTGCTGATAGAGGAAGAGCTTCAATTCAGAAAGGAAGAGGAGATCCAGTGGAGCTCTCACAGGAAAGGAGGAAATCCTGGTGCCTGATGGAAGCCACTCTGGAGACTTGCACAGATGTGGTAAACAGTATGTGGGAAGCAGCCTGTACTCATGGTTAATCATGGTGCTCAACTCGATCGGCTTGATGTGTAAAGCACATTTCCAGGTGTGTCTGGGTGGGTCATGGAAGTGTGGGCTTAGAAACCTCATCTGGTCCCTGGCTCCTTCCTCTCAGGCTATTCCCTTGCTCTCTGCAAAGGCTCCGTGGAAGCCTGAGCAGCATGCTTCCTGTGAGCCATGACAGACACTCCTGTGGGAGGGAGTGCCCCACAATCAATGCAGGGTCCTTTCCTAGAGCTGAGGTCAGAGGACAATTTCAATAGGTTAAACTGCTTGTCACTGGACCCTGAGTACAAAACTAGATTCCCCTCTGCCCTCTTCCAGCTGGATTAGGCTTCTAAAAATACCTCCATGAGAAGCTCGCTCCATCTGATTTGTTGTGACAAGTTCTGGTCTTCAGAACCTGTTTTCCTGCTGCGTAGCTAAGACAGTCCTTCCCTGGTCAAGGATTCATTTTCTTGAAATCTGTCACCTTCCTCAGGTCAGCGGAGAGCTGAGGGATATTATGTTTTATAGAAGAGCGAATGCTCAGCCATCTGGTCTCAAACAGTGGTGATTTTGCTCTATTTGCAATCCAGGCTGTAGCAGAGAGGGACCTTATCTCCATTTCAGCCTTTAGTCAGACCTGCATAAAACATTCCGTGTGGTATCTTGGGAGAGGCCCGCAAGTGCTGCGGGACTTGGTCATCGGTCTGACCCTCTTTGGAAGCATGTTGTGTGGGAGGACCTAGATCTATTAGGAGGTTGATATTGTATAATAATCAGTAGATAAGAATACAGAAAGGATTATAGTATCTATCCATCTATTTACCTACCTACCTACCTACCTACCTGCGTGGTTTCTCTTTGAAGGAGTGGAAGAACTCACTGAAATATTAAAATTGACAATATCTGTGTGCCGTAGGATTATGGATGAAGTTTAGACTTGTTATGTTTTTATTTACCAAACAACTCACCAGTAACTTCTACTACATTAGTACAATTTTTAAAAGTTTTGGTTGTTTATATTAAATAGGCTTTATGTGAAATTTTGGAATGAAAATATTATTAAAGCTTAAAAACTTTTTAAAATGCTATTTTACTCTTAGTAGGTATGATTTACATCTAGATGTGCCCCCAAAGCCCCATGCACTTGTAGGTGGCACTTTGGGGAGGTGACTGGATCATGGGTGTGTGACACTCACAGTGGATTAGTCCACTGATGGGTTCATAGTGGGGTGTGATGTTGGGAGGTGAAGCCAGCTGGGAAGAGGTGGGTAACTGGGGGTGTGGCCTGGAAGAGTCTTTTTCCCTCTTCCTCCCTTGATCCCTCTCTGCTTCCTGCCTGCAATGCCATGAGCTGTTTCTCCTCTGCGATGCCTCTCTGCCATGCTGCCTTACCTTGGAGCCAGCTGACTATTTACTGAAACCTCTACAAACTGTGAGCTAAAATAAACTTCTCCTCCTTTAACTTGAGGGTGTCAAGTATTTTGTTCCAGCAATGAGAAAGTAACTAAGACAAGAGGCTAATAGGGTTAGTAACTTCTGACAATGATGGATATTATGGTTTTTTTTTGTTTTTTTTTTTTTTTTTACATAAAATTACTTTGAATTCTAGGGATCGGTTTTGCAAATGACTGAATAAACCACTAAAAATATTTATAGCCTTTTGCTTTAGTATTTCTATTTGTGAGACACTATCTTCAAGTAATATTGCCTAGAGAAAACAGTTCCATATGAATATGTTCATTAGAGCATCATGTATGAAATAATAAATTTGAAACATCTTGACCCCTTAATAAAGGTATTTAAAAATATCTAATGTGTTAAACTCAATGAATGTGCAATGAAATTAAAAATAAGAAATCTTTAAGAATGACAATTATAAAAATTTTTGTAAAATGGAAAATACGAATGCTTTAATGTTTAAATAAAACCAGTAAACAAAACTGTATATATCGTATATCTACTCGTACAGATCATGAATAGTATTTTCCACCTAGACTTTATGGTGAAAAAGAAATGAAATACATTTGAATCATAAGTGAAGTACTTGATGCACTGTAGCATTTAATAAATGTTAGTGCTTATCTTTCTACACATGTATAAATGTGTATAGTGAAAAGAGTAAAGAAGGGATTATCTGCTAATTCTTTTAGTAGAATCATGAATGAATTGCAGGAGGACATTCTCTCTCCTTTTCTTGTAATTTCTAAGTACTTCATGATGAACAAATATTCCTTTGACTATGGGGAAATGAAGTTAAACAAAAATAAAGGTCAGTATGTATTTGGCAAAGGAGGGAGCTGGTGGGGAAAGGGGCCATCTTGTGATATTCTTGTGTACCCCAGTGGATGCAGCTATTGGGGTCTGATGGTTTTGTCACCTCATATGAGATGGTGGTAGTGATGGCTATAAGGCAGTGCTTAGAGAGGCAAATAAAGATAGAACATGTACAAATCTTCTTAAACTTCTAAACAGGGCCAAGGAAGACATCATCTAGAGCCCAAATTAAAGATGCTTGGATCACCCCCCCCCCATGGGTCTACCTCCTGCTCTCAGATGTGGGTGGGTGCAAAGCAGGACATCTGTTTAGACAGAACTTGATAGACTTCTTTTTCCAGTCCAGGGGTGCCTGATGTGTTTTTGTGTTAATCAGTCAATCAATGAAGAGCCATTGTGTCCTGTGCGATGGCCCTTATCCTACAACAAGAAAAATGACTTCTCTGATGGCCCTTTTGGGCATGGGACAGGAGGGCTGTGTGGAGGAGAGAGGTGGTCAGGGTGGTCGGGTATTTCATATGCTGATTCAAGGGCATGAGTTTTTGAGAAGAAACATCAAACTAGTATTGCCTGGGGGTCTTCCCACTGGGGCATTTTATCCCTCCAACCCCAGAGTATTTAATTTCTTGCAGCACTTACAACCCTGAGTACATGTGTATGTGAACTACTCAACTGATGGTGCCTGATAAAAAGCAATCTCAGTTGTGGCATTTTGCTAAGCAGGTTCCATTAAGTGATCCAATCCCACCGAGTGACTGACAGCATCAAAAGTAAGTCTGCTTTAAAAAACAGTTCCTGGCACAGATTTTGGGCCTAGCAGAATCTCCCAGCTAGAAGCTGTTTGCTGCCCTCTTGCCAGAGATGTGGGTCCCACTTCAGCTCCCCTTTCTGTGTAGGCTGTAAAGACAGGCACCAGAGTTGGAGAGGGCAGGAGGCAAGAGGTCTCTGCCATCCATCCATCCAGCTCTTGTGCACTCCCGGAAGGACTTGCTTTCTGTCTGGGTGTCCAAGCATAACCTCAGTTGTTTTGGGCTGTGGGTTCTATGTGTGGCTTTCTGCTGAGGTTTCAGTGGGATCATTTGAATAAAGGTAGAATCGGTTTCTCTCTTACCCATCTTACTTCCACTTAGACTCAGAGCTGAGAAACTAATTTCCTGCCTTGTTGAATGCAAAACCCAAAGACCACTTAACCTTTGATGACTGAGTTAATCTCTCAAATAGGCTGGATAATCATTAGGATTTAAATTAAGGATTAAGCACTCTGGAAGGTTCCCAGTGTGACTTCATTCTGAATACTGGAGGGTTTTGTGGCTGTCAAAGTGGCAGTGGAAAACATGATTTCAGCATCTTTAGAGGTGCTGTTTGGGTTGGCAATCATGGATGCAGTCCCTCAGCTTGCAATGCAAAATTTTTGCTCCTCTTGTCATAAAATCCAGGCACTTCTACAGTATCTATGTGCCAATTAGCTCAGGGCAAGGTTGGCAAATATTTGAAAAATCAATTCTCTGCATCAAATGCATCCAAAGCTGATCTGTTGTCGATAACGGTGCTCAGCATATTGTGGTTCTGGTTTCAGACTTTGCTACTGACTTGCTGTGTGACCTTGGGCCAGTCATTCAGCTTTCTTGGACTTTCTAAAATGAGACAGTTAATCAGAGGGTTGGTCCCGCTCAAACTGTGGTGGTTCTACTTTAGACAGGAACTTCAGAGTTTCCACTTTGTTCTTGTATCTGTTCTCATGAAATAATCTTAACCAATACCCTCATCCACCAGTCATTATATATCTAAGATATTCAGACAGAATATCAGGAGGTTAAGTCTTTTGAATCTTGGCCCACATGGACAAAGCAATTTGGAAAATAAAAAGTATCTTACAATTTCTGGTCTTTGGAAATTGCATTCCATAGGATACTAATTCCATAATATTTAATAAACCTTTGGAAAAAAGATGTTTGGAATAGAATAAGCCTGTTTGACTCTGCATCTGACATTGTAAGAGAAATTTTCCCTTCTGGGAATGCACAGTCTATACTGTCCCCCTCCTCCCAATGTTCCATTGAGCTGTTACAAAGCTACCTAAAGCAGATAAAAACAAAACAAAGCTGACCACAGACCAGGGAACTGGGCTGCAAGATAACGACTGACCCTGGGCTAAGAAATTTGCAAGGATTGCAGATTGTGCTGTTCCGGACCACCTGCTGCCCATATTAGAAAACATCCTCCCCGCTCGGTCGGCCAGCCTAAAAACTCCCGTATGAGTGTCTTCTCCCAATGAATGTAAAAAGCTATTTAAACTAACCAATGCTATCTGCTTCTGTAACCACACTTGCAAAGACCCCTCCTCCCTTTGTTCTATAAACATATAAGCCCTGCACAGACAAACCTCGGGGCCCACTGTTCCTGTGTGTTCAGTGAGCCCCACGCATGCTTGGATAATAAAACCCCTTGCCCTTTGCATGAGAGAACGCGTCTTGGAGTCTTCCTTCACGCGGCGGGCATCCCGACCCTAACAACATCACCATCTTCAAAAGTGTACAATGCACACTAACTTTGGGAATTCCCATTCCAATCTAACTTTGTTTAACCAGCCTTTTAATGTTTCAAAGCATTTAACGATGGAGATGATCTTAGTTAGCTCACAATTACTTTGGCTCCCTACCATCTCTCCTTAACAACCCCTAGGGAGGACATTAGCAGCCACTTGGGGTCATGTGATTCGTTGCCTAGCAACAATTGTTTAGCCTCCAGTTGGGTCCTCACCCAAGCTGGCCAATCAGCTTTGACCCACTGTGTGCACAGAAGCAGCAAAGAACACCAGTCTGTAGAGGAAGCAAGAGGAACAAAGCAGATGAGCAAAGAGGAACAGCAAGGGAGTGTCTGCATCCATCCCTGATCCAGTTCACTCCTTAGCCTAGCTGCTTGTGGGTTCCCGGGGTATTTGTGTAGTCTTAGAAATTCTCCTTTGCTGCTCAAGGTACTGTGAGTGGATTCTGTGTCTTACAATAGGGAAAAAAAATCTGATTTAATTGATTAGTTTTTTTCCCCCTTGCGAATGCCAAATAGCTTTCCCTTGAATCTGTGGCAGAGTCTACAGTCATTTCTCCTGCGGTGCCCTGGGAGCGGGGTCAGGCTAAGCAAGGGGATGCTCAATGTCAGGCCAGCGTCGCGGTGGAACTGTAGCCTTTAGCCTGTTGGTTTGTTGGAAGGCAGGTAGGATAGTGTCTTATCGGCTTTCTATCACTATGATGAATACCAACAAAAATCAGTGCGTGAAGAGAAGAGGTTTATTTGCTCTCACAGTTTTTGGGGTTCCACTCCAAAATCAGTTGGCCCTGTTGATTTGGGCCAGCAGTGAGGAATCATGGTGGGAGCACACAGTGGAGTAAAACCACTCACATCATAAGCCAGGAGGCAAAAAAAAAAAAAAAGTGAATAGGAAGGGGCCGGGGTCCCCCAACCCCCTTTGGGTCACACCCCTAGTGATCTAAGGGTCTTCCACAAGGCTCCACCTCTCAAGGGGTCCCCCAACTCCCAACAACGCCACCCTGGGGACCACATCTTTTACACACAGGCATTTGGAGGACATTTTAGGTCCCAACTGTAGCAGATGGTTTGGTGTAAGTAATCTTTCAGGGCAAGTGGTGGGAAAGAAGTTGAAATATGCAGAATCATGTCAGAAACCAGGGAGCAGCCACTTTCACATAAGTTGTTATGACTTTGAAGGACAACGTGAGCTCAAAAGGGTGCTAGTCATAGTTTTTGTTTTTTGATTTGAAATGCAGGGGGCTTCACTGATTGGGGAGCAACTTCCAGGGTTAGTTAATTCCCAGAGACAGTAAAACATTTTGCCTGTGAATATGACTTTCACATGGAGACCAACCAATCCACAGCCCACCAACCTCCTCCTCTGTCCAGCGCTCATATACTGAGTCAGTATTTCCTGTGCCCTAAATCAACTTAGGGCCAGGTACCAGATAACTTGGGACAGCCCCTCTTTTCCAAAACCTGCTGGAATTATTCAAACTGCTCAAAAACCCTCAGCTGCTCGCCCTGCCCAGCCTCGCCTCTCCTGTAGCACATGCAGTAAGGGCTGTGGCCCGTGCCTTCCCCGGCACTGTCTGTCTCTTCACGGGCTCTGCTGCTTCCCTGTGGCCCTGCACGGTGTCCCAGGCCTTGTATTTCCAGGGGGAACTGTCAGTAACGTTAGACTTCTTCCAGCGGCATTGACCTCTCCGTTTTGACACATAGTGACCTTTACAAATGGAGGCTTTGGGACAGGGTAGAACATTTTCTAGAATGTGCAAGGTCCTGGGTTTGATCTTCAGTACTGCAAAAACCAAAAAGAACAAGACCCGAGTACATATTAAAATGCATGAGAGAAACAGTCGAACTATGAGTTTTTTCATCCATCATTTCGTAATAGTATTGTTGTGTGACTTACCCCAAGGTCAGATAGACAGTGGTTCACTGTGGGAGGCAGATGTGAAAACATCCCACCTGCAGATGAAACACTTTTTTTTTTTTTTCAGTACTGAGGATTATACCTAGGGGTTTTTCACTGAGCTACATCCCCAGCCTCTTTTTATTTTTTAATTTTGAGACAGGGTCTCAATAATTTTTTAATTTTGAGACTAAGTTGCTCAGGCTGAGCTCTAACTTGCGATCCCTCTGCCTCAGCCTCCCGGAGTGCTGGGAATACAGGTGTGCACCAGCATGCCCTGCTATGAAACAGGCGCTCTTAACCACAGATAAGATAGAGGGCCTCTGACCCACATGCTGCCAAGACTGAACAACCAAGGTGAGCATGACAGACATCATCTCTCCTCCAATGGACTTGACATTCATTTTAGTGGGGAGACAGGCATGGATACAGTAATTCTGTAAGCAAATGTGTATATCGAAGCTAAGAAAGTGCTGGAAGTCCAAGGTAGACAAGGAGTTAGCCAAGATTATTTTGAAGTGCAGATATCCTGAGATTGGAGGAAGGGGACTAATTTGGTTACTGAATGGAGATCAGCAGGACTGCTTTAAAAAGTAAAAAGAAACAGATGAACTTACTGTTAATAATATATTATCTTTAACCCCATATATCCAAAATATCATTTCAGTGTGTAATAGGTAGAAAATACTACTAACAAGATATTTCATGTTCTTGTGTTTACAAGTCTTTGAAATCCAGCATATATTTCATACTTAAGATGCTCCTCAGTTTGGACTAGCCACGTGTCAACTAGTCATTAGTCACATGTGGCCTGTGGCCACAATATTCCATATTAATTAACATAATGATAGATTTTCTAGGTGCAAGTTTCTACATTGGTAGACTCCCTCTGCCCTTTGCTGACACAATTCTGGATCTGTTGTCGCTAATATAAAATATGGTCAGTGTGATTGTCATGCTTTTGTAGGTAATTTTTCCAAGTTTGGTTCCTTTTAATATTTTTTTCCAGTGCTGGTTATTCCAGGAACTTACCCATGGTAAGTAAGAGCTCTACCACTGAGCTATAGCCCCAGCCCTTTAAATTTTTCTATTGTCCTCATATTGTGTAGTTTTACTCTAATGGCATGGAATTTATATTATCCTTTTAATGATTCAGTGTGCTGTTCCAAGACCCATATCTTCCCTGTCTGTGTGTGCTTTGTCTTTTTATTACTCTTTACTTATTGGTCCTACCAATACGATTCTTTACCTAGATCACTGTTCCTATGTGCACTGGCCTTGTAGACATTCACACCGCATGCCTATGTCCCCAGAGTCTCAATTAAATTTTCCTTCCTATTCCTTTTCCATGCCCTGCCTCATTTTCTCAGAAATCGAATACATTTCTTTTTATTAATTTTTTGTTTGGGTCTGTGTAAGAGTTCCTTGGCAGAAGAATATGAATATGACTTAAAATGAAGACCAACATTCTGACAATAAGGGAATGTGCAGAAAAAATACAGTACTTAGTCACTGTTTCAAACGAATACCCCATACACAGGATGTTATCTTAGATGTAACAACATTTTTATGAAGCGACATTGTAACAGAAGGCAAAAACAGGAGTCCTGACAACTACCAATAAGGAATGCTCATTCCAGGAAACTGAATTCTTTGATTCTTGTCATTTATGTTATTATAATTTATCCTTTTTTTTCTTTTTTGGAGGACTGAAGACAGTTTTTCTTCCTCCACTAATACCACACCCATGAGCCTCACTCAATGAAGAGAAGAGGATGTAGACCTTGTTTGCTAGGGAGCCTTAATGAGGTCCATTTCCTAAAATTAACAAGGATTAGTTACACCAAGTAGGAGAAGATATAATGTCCTATTTTCACATTTGCAAAGAATACTATGGCTAACCCTCACCCCCATGCACAGCGCACCATGCCTGTTCTTCATAAATGTGGTGTTTATACAACTTGCTTAGCTTGTTCCACTAAGTCGGTTTGGTTCCCAAAGCACACTCAAGGGTTTTGTGTTTGGGTTTGTTTTCTAAGCCCTTGAATTTGTAAGTGAAGGCGCACTAACTAGCGGAATTTTGCACAGTCCTTATTTTCTTCACTCCAGGAAGCTACTCAGGTTCAAGTGTGAGGCGGGTGCCTCTTCCACCTGTCCGGCCACACTGGCTGTCAGCGTTCCCATCCAGCTCTTCCTCGCCCCTTTTAGAGAACTGCCATCGCTGGGACACCTCCCTTAACTGGTGGAGATACCACGGTCAATGATTACTAACGCAAAGGTGTGGAAAAAGGATGGCCCACAGCTCCATGCCTGTAGAATTTTCTAAGTGTGCCATAATTTTGCACAACAACCAGTGTAAGAGAACAGTTCCAATTTGGAATTTTACTGGCACAAGTGTATAAGACTCTGTCAAGCAGTCATGCTTTACAATGTCCTAAAGCCTGGAAAATTCTGGAATTTGTAGGTAATACTACTCATTCAGTAATTTATCTTTCTTTATTTTTTTTTTAAGTGCCTATTACCGTTTTAACCAGAGCAAAGTTGGAGTTTTCTTATTGCGTTGAATTATAACTAATAATAATATAATATGTAAGGCCCCAGCATTGGAACAGCCTGGATTTCTCAATGAACATGGCATTTAAAGTCTGTAATTTCAAACATGAAACATGATGTCCCGTAATCTATAGGCTGCTAAACCATGGCATGGATATACTTAAGCCTGGCTCCTCACCTGCCCCAAGCCCAGTCTTCAGGCCAGAGCTACACACTGTGGTGCACAGAGCTCCACCTGGTGCTGAACCAGATGAACAGCGGGGAGAGAAGACGGACGGGTATGGGACCATGAGCACGGCACATCTGAGACTGTCTGCATGCAAGGAATCGAGGGAGCAAACAGAATATCAATATCAAAAGCACACAGCTTGATTGGATAAAAAGGGGAGATGTGTGATAAGGAGATCCCTGTGGTGAGGAGCTGTGGATGCAGTTATTCCACCCCTTGGATGCCTCTCCAAGCAGCAGCTCACGGCATTCTCAGTATTAAAGTCTTTCCTCCTCCCATTAAAATCTTGAGGAATACTATTTTTTTTTGCTCGCACATGGGGTTTGCAGTACATAATGTTTACATTCCTTGTATGTAGTTGGTACATACACATCTTAATTCTTTTTTTTAAATCTTCTTTCCTCCTCTTCCTTCTGCTCCCTCCATCTCTTGATCCCCTTTCCATTTGAGAAAGATCTATCTCCTTACCTCCTATTATCTTTTATTTTGCTCTTTATTTATAATTTGGCTTTCCCATGTAAGAGAAAACATACTATATTCAGGTTTGTGTGTCTGATTTATTTTACTGAACATTATGGTTCATGTGCATCCATTTTCCTACACATGACCCAAATTTACCTCTATGACTGAGTCGTGCTCCACCGTGTGTAACTAGCACTCCTTCTTTATCCATTCATCTATTGATGGACGTATAAGAGGCTTCCAAGATTTAGCTCTTATGAGTTGTGCTGCTATGAACATGAGTCTGCATGTGTCATGGTGAATGATGTTTTTAACTCTTTCGGGAAGAACGCTATTTTGAGCAGAACTGCAGCAGCATAACTAAAACATTGCTCGGTGGACTTTTAGGTAAACCTTCCTTCCTCTGCATGGATGGGGAGGAGATGGCTGCAGTGTGGCAAAGATCCATATCTTTCTAAGGTTGGGAATAGCTTCAACTACTTTATTGAGTAATGCTTCCCCTTATTTTCCCAACTGTCTAATTCTAGAACTGGTATCAGGAACATGTTTGATCTTCTCTTTCTGTTCTCCATGACTCTTAAAAACTCTTTCTAATTTATATTTCTTTACTGCCCACTCTTGCATTTGAAGTATTTCCTTAGTGCTTTCTTCTGGTTTGCTTATTTTCTCACCAGCTGTATCTATCTAATTTGTTCACTGAATGTGCTTTGGAATTTCAATTTCAATGATCACATTTTTTATTTCTAAAAACTGTACTTAATTCTCTTTAGAAAGAATCCTAAACTATTCTTTCATTATAGTTCCTGTTGCTTCTTCCATCTCTCTACTTCTTTTTTTTTTTTTTTTTTTGTGGGTACCGGGGGTTGAACTCAGGACCTTGCATGCCAGCAGGTGCCCATGCCGCTGAGTGGTATCACCGGCCCTTTATTCGTATGTGGGTACCGGGAGTCAAACTCAGGACCTCGCGCTTGCCAGGCAGGTGCTTATGCCGCTGAGCTATCTTATCGGCACCCCCTAATTCTTTTGTTTATCTTAGAGTCCTTTTCAAATTGTCATATGAGCCTCAGTTCTCCTTTTCATGCCTTTGCAAACTTACCATTACTGTATTTAAATTTTCATTGGATTTATCATTTTTATCATGAATTCACATCCGGTATGGCTTGTGCCATCCATATAATGGGTTGTGGAAGGGTTCCTATAAAGGGATTTTATTTTTGCATTCTCAAGGATTCTAGGAGTTGTCTTGGTTCTGGACTGGTTAATGCATTCCTTTCTTAGTTGGGGGAGATTTTTCAAATGTGTGGCATAATTTTGGATGACACATTTATAGTTTCTGAAATTCCATGTCTGCAAGTTTACTTATTTTTTTTAATCCCTGGCATTGGGAGAATAAGGTAATTTGCTCTTTTCCTACTACATAGGCAATACTTCGGTTTCTCTTCAGATTGTATAAATCTTTCACCATTTACCAACGCAGTGGCAAAGTTTTATTGTCTTCATTTGGGGTGGAATAGCTCTGGAGTAGTTCAGGCTTTAGGCAAGGACTTTTAAAAAACTTATATATTGACTACTGCAGCTCTACATACTTATGGGCACAAAATGAGGTTATGATTTTTGAATACAACTTTGAATGGGCATGTAAAAGGACCCACAACCTCAGGAGAAATAAATTCGATGTTTTCTTTAGAGCTCTGTTGCAGTGTGGTAAATGTAGCTCATAGTGAATTCAGTACTTTTCATTGTTGCTAGGATGGATCTTGAATATTTTCATCATGGAAGATGCAGAGGCCTTCACTGAATTTCCCAAGTCCTAGGCTTGATGCTGCACCTGGCTGGCAGCACCTTAGCCTCTAGAATTTATGTTTGGGTTCCCAACAGGAGCCCTGGGCAATGGGCCTCTATTTCTTTACTGCACACATGTGGCATTGACTTCCCTTTCTATTTCTGGAGTCTCAAGTATTCCCTTTCATGTCTTTTTTCCTAGCTGAACTTTATAATTTACTGAGACCCTTTTCCTACAGTTCTGTTATGGAAAGGGGGACCCTTGCATCTTTCCATCTACTCTTCTCCTAGAAGACTTGCATGTGTTGCTTTTGTGATTTAAATAAGATGTAAGAAAAGTCTTTCTTCCATTGTTTCCACTTAATTCATGTTTATCTGTGGTCACTGAAATAGTCTTTTAAAAACTTCTGTTGAGACAAAACATTTTTATAATGTTATTGTGTTGCTTGTGACAGATCTGAAAAGAAAACCATTTGTAGGCCTTCCTTGTTATGGCAGAAGAGAAAAAGAGGTGCTGTGGGTGGTTTAGGATCAGACTGAGCTGAACCTTAGCCAACTTCCGGTTCTATGATTTTGACCTTGACTTTGGAATGTGAGCTGAGGAGGGGAAGCACCCCGTTCTATGGACTCTCATTCAATACCATGTGCTTACACAAAGTCAACCACCGGTGGATATTCATCAAATTGAGGGATATGCAAATAACTGTCTTCTGAGCCTTCCCATTCTCATCTGTAGAATGAGGGGCATTGCTAACATCAGTGCCTTGATCTGTGTTAAGTGTCATCTAAGGTGATAACTATACTGTATATGTTTCTAGGGAGAATCATGGTTTGGTTCAGAGAGCAGTCAGTGTAACTCATGAGGAATTTTACAACTGGACTTTTTTAATGACTCCTTCTATACTTTGTGAATTTCCCAATCATTAAATTGTTGTGTTCACCTCTGCTCATCTTCTAATTTTATTTACATCTCTTGGCTAAGAAGGCTGTCAAAATGGAATGTAGTTCTCAGGGTCCTATGCGTGTCACCCTTATCGCTCTGTCCTTTATGTAATGCACTTTCACAGACTCCTTCCTTCATAATTAGGCCTTGTTTTCTTGTCATCCTTTTGCTTTAGAAGACATCGCCTCACTTGCTGTCTGCTGTCATCCTTATCTTTCCCTCCACATCCTCTGAATGCATCCTAAGGTCAATTTGGAATCAAATCTTCCTTTCCCTCTTTCACTCGTTCCTGGAACTACATTGCATCTGTAGTTCAACCTCTTACTGAAATAAGTGTTGTTCTTTAGTGACTTACCTCTATTATTTGCCTTGCTTTTTATAATTTTAGACTTACATATGATTCAGGAGACTCAACATGGGGAATTTATTTGGTTTAACCTTTATAATATATGCACTGATTTTCAACTTGAGAACTACCCAATTCCTCACATCAACTCTTTACCAACTATACATGGCTCCACCAGCTATACAATGAAGTCCAAGTTTCAGTCTGTGACCTTGAGAAGAGTATGGTTTTATAGGGAAACACAGCACAGGTGATATTATAGGACAGCCTCAAATAATGTATAATCAAATGGGGAACAATGTGGCTTGGACTATGAGGACTGTATGAGTTCAGTGATAAAACAGATTATTGTGGGCTGGAATGATCTATGGAGCTTTATTGGGTAGGAGTCTCTTCAAGTGTCTTCTTTTTCTCTTCTGGTTCTTGGAGAAGAGGGAAGATTGGAACAAGCAGGAAGGAACTACAGACATGGGGCACCAGGAGTCATATCATGGTGTCCCTGTGGGGCAGAGAGCAGACTTGTTATCCAATAGAATTTATGCTGGGTGGTTAAGATGGGCTAAGTATAGAAGTCCAAACTAGGAGTAGAAAGCATCTAAAGAGTCAGATTGCAAAGGTAATATTATTGTGCCAATCTAGATCACCTTTGGTCTTCTGGGTCTTCGACCATCACCAGACCTCATAAATTTCACACCCTTCCCAGCCGTTCTGAACTGGCCAGTGTCAGGTGCCGACAACTCTCCATCCAGTACTGCTCAGTATCAGCCACTGCTAAGGTCTGAAGGTGGTTTGGGTCTGTCCTCCAGTACTTCTCACATTGAAACTTAATCCCCACGGGGAGGTGGTAAGAGGGTGAAAACTTAATTCTAGCACAGTATGTAGTGGAGGAGGCTTTGGGAGGTGCTGAAGGTTAGATAAAGTCACCAGGGTGGAGCCCCATGATGGAATACCAGTGGTTTTATGAGAAGACACGAGAGACCAAGAGATATGCACACATGTGCACGTGTTTCCTGCCTTGCTCTATATCTGGACTCTGCTAGCACAAAGGCTATCACCAGACATGGGCCTGAGCTGAACAACCTTCTTTTCTTTACAAAGATACCCAGGCTAAGGCATTTCATTATAGTAATGCAAAGATGGCTCTGCAACACCTTTAATGGGAAACCTTACCTGCTGAATTTTTTTGCATGGGTTTGCACTGTCTCCTTTAGCCTATTCTAGTTACAGTTTTGGGTTACACAGAAAAGTGACAACTGTCCTGCAAAGGCCTCTTGGTCTTGTGCCTCATCCTGTGTCTCTGGAACCAATTGTGTGGTGGGGGGAATTTGAGACAGTTGCCATTAGGACAGTTGCCACTGTCCAGGGATTCACCAGGGCCCGCCCAGCCATGCCTGGCCCTGCAGCAGGTCGAGGGTCTGCTGTTCACTCACATGGGCTACTTGGGCCCAAGGAGTGACCAAGTGCAAGCCAGCTGTTGATGAAGAATCCATCTTCTTGTTACATAATAGGTGGTTATCAGGGATAGAATTACAGTTCCTGGGATTACTTCTTGCTTATTTTCCTGCCTTCACTTTCTTGATCCTCCCCTCCCTCTTATTTTCAGGAGGGGCAAGTTCAAGCATTACTTATTCCTATGAACTGTTATGGAACAAGAAATCATTTTGATCTCTTTATATAAAGATAGCTAAAGTGAGTTTCATGGGCAGATGTTCAGTTTAGGTAGGAAGGTAAAGATGAATCAGGAGTGTTTTCCTTTTAGAATGAACTTGTGGGATTTTGCTAAACTGTTTATCTGTCACAGACACACTATGGGATGCAAAGTAGCTGAAAAGGCTTTTCATGAAGTCCTTTGGTTTCTCCTCATTATACTGTTTTAAGAGAGCTGATATTGACAGCAGGAAATGATGGCCTGGGATGGAATTACTCTTGTTTGAACTGGAGGACTTAGGAAAGGGACTTCTACATACTCTATTTGAGTAGTCCTCTGTTATGATACAAATTATCCACACACACATGAATACATGAACCACACACACTCACACAAACACACAAACTTGATCTGACATTATCCTGGCAACCAGTAACATGGCCAGATGCTCAGCTTTACAGGATACTAGAAAGATGGCTTTGTAAAAGTCAATCAATCAATGAATTAACAATAGCAACAACAATAATAATAACAATAAAATTGATAAGTGGATTTCCAGACCTTTCTGAATTTATACCATATGTGCAATTGGCTCTGCTCACATAATTCGACAACATAAATGTTGGGACAACATAAATGGTACAGGCAGTGGCCAACCTTAGACTTTTACTGTTGTCTGAATCTAGACACTGATTCCATTATCCCTTCCTTGACTGTAGGTGGAAAACTAATTGTATCATGTGTGAAAACTGATTGATGAATAGGTGGCAGGGTCAGTTTGTTGTTGTTTAATTGGTATATGTTTGGGATACATAATAAATACATGCATCGAGGGAATTTGTGTGTATACATATGTTTTTAAGAGTCCTCTCCTTGCAATTATGTGGAAGTTATGAATTTGCCACATGCAAAGGAATTGCTTGGATCTCAGGGAACGCACTATCGCAGTCCTGGAAGTGCTCTGGGGCTTGATGCCGGACAGCTGATGTCAGTGCAGGGGCAGCACAAAAATGGGGGTGCTCTAGGAGACCCCAAGATACCACCTATATTGCTGCACCGGGGAACTTAGCTACATGTGGCAACTGACAAATCTCAGGGATAGCAATTTCCCTTTTGATTGAAAGTAAAATTCTCCTTTTTCTGCAACACATGGTTATGATTGTTACTTTTTCTTTAAGCAAATCCATATGAGGGAAGATAAGTCCACAGGTTCTGAAGGGGAGAGAAAAAGTTGAATAATAAGATCTGAACCTAATTCCTTAGAAGCTGAGCAGGACTTAGGAGAGATGACCTATTTTTTTTTTAATTGTTGTTGGTTTTTGTTTTGTTTCAGCTTTTTGTTCTAAATAGAAATGGTTCCATGGATCATTAATAGTTATTTGAACAGTAGCTTTTACATTTTCAGTTTTTGTGCTTCTGAGGCTAGAACTTACCTGATTCCCAGACTCTGGCTTCAGAATGCACTGGTTATCTGGCTTCTTTTTCAACCAATTCTGCTTTCCTTATCTACTGGACCTGATTACACGTTAAGGCTGCTTAGGGAATGAATTTAAAAGCCCTTCATTGGGTAGTGTAGTGCTGGCCAGCAGGAGAAAAGTCTGTTTTTATCAGAGGAAGGAGATATTCACAATAATAAGTAGAAAAGAGTAAAATGCAGCTGGTTGAGGAGGTTTGCCTGTACAGATCTGTGTGTCTCCTTTATTTAGTGAGCACATACTGGTCTTTGTGCAAATGGTCCTCAACACAAAAGACTTTGCCTTTGCGGTGGGGCCAAAGTGCTACAGTGCCACGCCGTTAGTACATGCTACACTTGGAATTTTCAATTTTGATCTTTTTTCCAGGCTAGTCACACGTAGTCTGATACCCTTTTGTGAGACTGGGCAACAGTGGTGAGCCCCAGCTCCCAGTTAGCCATGCGATCATGAGAGGAAACAGCCAAGACTCTGCAACATACTGAGCTGTGAGGTGGGATGTTTCGTAGGTTGGGTGCATTACATGCATTTTCCACTTAGGATATTTTCAACTTCTGATGTGTTTATCCAGATGTATCCTCATTGGACATGGATAAAAATCTGAAGTAGCACTTTCTAAGTGCTTCAGATACATGTGAATTTTGACCAGTTTTCTCTCCTAGACTTTAACTTCCCATGGAAGAGAGAGACACTAGACAGGAACGCTGGGAATAAACACACCAACTGCATATTTCCAGGGAGAGATGCTGCAGATGAAGGCTTGTGTTAGCATGGTAAGGGAGCAGGAGTCCTGCGGCGGACAGAATGGGGTGGCAGGGCAGGGTTGCACAGCATGGTCAGGCTGAGGCTCACGGAGAAGGTGAGGTCTGAGCAAAGACCTGAAGGAGGGCAGGCCATTAGCTGGGGAGAAATGTGGGAAAAGCCTTCCGGGTAGAAAACACAGCCAGTGGTGAGAGACCCCAAGGTGGGTGCTTGCCTGACACGTTTCAGGGATAACCAGGAGGCCACACAGCTGGAGTCAGCACACACAGAGAATCTTTGTTCCAGAGGCAGTAAAGTGCAGGCAGCAGAGAGCTCTGTAGGCCCCTGAATGTCTTTAGTTTTTACTGCGGGAGGAATAGGAAGCCATGCAGCATTCTGGCAGAGGAGTGACAGCTTCTGACTTAATATTTGAAGAGGGTTAGTTTAGCTGTGGTGTTACAAATAGACTGCTTTTGGGGAGTGGGGGGAGAAAGGCAGAAAGAACAACCAATTAGAATCTATACCTCTCTCTTTTCTTCTAACATGTGCTTAAGAAACATTTCAAATATAAATTCCTTGAAATAATTACACTGAAAGCACCACTGTGTAGTTTCTACAGTTAACATCTCTAAATTTGTTATACTACATATAAGGTGTGACCAAAAAATATGTGTTTAAATTTTTAAAAATTATTACAATAAAAGACACATTGCCATTGAACCCCCTCAAAGAAACCTCCCCCTTGCTTCAGACACATTTATCCCATGTTCTTCTGCTTTCTGAAGCAGCTCTGGAAGTCCTCTTTTGTGAGTGTCTTTAGTCACACTGTGGTGGCTGCCTCGATGTCCTGAATTGATTCAAAACATTTACCTTTCATGGTCATTTTGACTTTGGGGAAGAATCAGAAATAACATAGTGCCAGATTTAAGGAATTAGGTGGATGAGGACACAAGGTAATGTTTTTATAAGTCTGCCTTTCTGCTGGATGGTTCTGGACAGCAGCATTCATTGTGTTTTTGATATAGGACACACACAAAAAACTTCCAGAATTGCTCCAGAAAGTGGCAAGAATGGTAGAATAAGTGTGTTCAAAGTGAAGAGAGGGGGTTTTTTGAGGGGATTATGGCAATGTGTCTTTTGATGTAATATTTTGTCTTTAACATTCACTATGTATTTTGATTCTACTTCCTATCTATTATCTATCTATTTATCCATCTATCTAAATATTTATCTGTCTATCCCTCTATCTATCCATGTTTCCATCTTATTTTTGGTGCGTTTCAAAGTGAGTTTCAGATACCAGCACACTTCACCCCTGAACACATCAGCATGTATACCACTTCCTAGAATTTAGTATCTATTTAAAATTATTTATTCGAAATTTTAAAAATGCTCTTAGTTTACTGTAGTGTTTGATATTTAAAAGACACATGGGCCCATATAACCCAACCCCACAAGACATAGAAGAATACCATTACCCTGGAAAGTTCCTTCCATTCTCTTTCCAGGAAACTTTAGCCTCCATTCCTTTCCCCAGAGGCAAGTACTGTTTTTTTTTCACCATAGATCAGTTTATCCTGTTCTAGAACTTTAGATAAATAGAATCACATTTTAAATTCTATTTTGGGCAAGGCCTCTTTCACTCAGAAAAAAATGTCTTCACGATTAAGCCATGTTGTCATGTTTGTCAGTAATTCATGCTCTTCTACTGGTAGGCAGTATTCTGTTGCATGAATAGATGACAGTTTGTTTATCCATTCTCCTCTTGATGGACACTTGGTCTGTCCCAGTTTCTGCCTATTATACATACACAAGTAGTCTTGTACAATGAGTTTTATAGGCATTGGTTTTCATTGTCTTGTATGGAATTCTGGGTTTTCCAGAGAAACAGAACCCATAGGGTGCGTGCGTGTGAGTGTTTGTCTACACAGATTTGATTTGAAGGAATCGCCTCATGCAGTGTGAGGCTGGTAAGTTCAAATGTACAGAGTACCAGGGAACAGTGGATGTTGCAGCTCAAGCCCAAAGGTGATTTGGAGGTTTAATTCTGTCTTGTTGGAGGGATATCAGTTTTTTCTCTGATGGTGATTGGAGAGGCCTTATTCGCATTTTGCAGGATAATCTGCTTGGTTCAAAGTCTTCTGATATGAATATTCATCTCATCTACACCATGCCTTCATAGCAATATCTAAACTAGTGTTTGACTAAATACCTGGATACCATGATGTAGCCAAGTTGGCACAAAATTAACCATCACCAGTAGGCATATTCTTAGTGCATATGCTATGGTATATACTTTTTTTTTAAAGAAACTCAGACACTTTCTCAAAGTGGTGGCTCTATTTTACACTCGTACCAGCAACATATTCAGCTTCTAGTTGCTCCATAACTTTACCAACTTTCAGTAGTAATCATTTTCATCTTAGCCTCACTAGTGGGTGTGAAGTGGCATCTTACTGGGGGTTTAATTTGCATTTGTCTGGTAAGCATTGATGTTGAGCATTTTTACATGTTTATTCACTGTAGACATATCCTTCTTGTTCACATATTTTTTCCATTTATTTATCTATTTGGTTCATCTTTTGTTACTGAGCTTTTATTGAGCTGTCCAGTTTGTTAGATATCTGTTTATCAAATATTGTTTTTCTGTTAATGGCTCGTTATGAATTTTCCTGATGTCCTTTGAAGTCAAAAGTTTTTCATTTTAATGAAGGCCAGTTTATAAATTCTTTTTTCATTAGTGGTCACTGTTTTCTATGCCCTGGCTAGAAACAAATCTTGCTTGCTCTCAATTAGATTTTCTGTGATTTCGCAAAAAACCTTTAAAATTTTACCATTTCCAGCTATGTATATGATCTATCAGAATTACTTTTTGTGTATGGTACAAGCAAGGGATTAAGCTTTCTTGTTTTCCATGTGGATATTTAGTTGCTGCAGCACAGTAGTTGATTGGACTTTCCTTTTCTCATTGGATTGCTTTGGTACCACTGTGAAACTCCAGTGACTGTAACTGTAGATCTACTTCTGGGCTCTCTGATCTGTCCCACTTATCTATTTCGTTGATCCTTATGCCAGTACTATACTTTCTCGATTATTATAGCTTCACAGTAAGTCTTGAATTGACATAGTTTAAGTATTCCAATTTTTTTCTTCTTTTTTAAGGTTTATGTAGATATTTAAGTCCTTTGTATCTCAATATAAATGTTACAGTCAGGTTTTCAATTCTTTTTTTTTTTTTTTTGTGGGTACCGGGGGTCGACCTCAGGACCTCGCACGCCAGCAGGTGCCTGTGCTGCTGAGCGATATCACTGGCCCTTTTTCGTATGTGGGTTCTGGGAGTTGAACTCGGCCCTCGCGCTTGCCCAGCAGGCATATATGCCGCTGAGCCATCTCACCAGCCCCTCAATTCTTATAAAAACCCTAGAAACATTATATTGTGATTATGTTGAATCTAAGGTTCAGTGTGAGGAGAATTTCCATATTAAAAATATTGAGTATTCTATCCATAAAATGATATCTTTCTCCATTTATTTAAAATTTTCTTTTTCTTTTAGCCTTGCTTTATAATTTTCAACATAGAGATTTGAGTATGTTAATAAATTAAGTTCTGAACATTTTATGATTTTTGATACAACTGTAAACTGAATTGTTTTTATTTAATTTTTTATTTAATTCTATTTTCAGCTATTTGTCAATAGTACATAAAATGTAATTGATTTTGTATATTTATGGCCTTATCTTGCTAAATAAATTTATTAATTTTAGTTGTTTCTTAGATCCCTTAGGATTTTCTGTATAAATACTCATGTCATCTTCAAATAAAGACCATGTTTTATAAACCTCTGTTACATTGATGTTTTCTGTTACTTGCAGTAGTATTTAATCTTACCTAATCATAAGGAAAAGCACAAATGAAATTTGACAGCAAACAATGCAAAACACAAGAAAGTTCATTATAGTGTTATTTATAGTTTTGACTATATATTCAACAATAGATTAGTTCAATAAATTTAGTTTAATTAAACTTATCACCAATAAACATGGCGATAAAATATCACAGAACCATTAAAAATGTTTTTCTTGTAGTTTTTAATGGTATGAGAAAATACTAATGTATTAAGTGAAAAAAGATACAAAAAATGAAAGTGCACTAAGTTATTTTGTGTTAACAAGATAACAAAACATTTGATGTCTTAATGCAGCAAAATTTATGACAAAACAGTGTCTGCGGCCACATCTACTCTGCCTTTCCAGAAAGCTGGATGCAAAAATTTCTATCTATTTTTATCTGTCTGACATGAATGCAGAAATTTACATGTAAAATAAATATTCAAGATAAAATTCAAGCCTAAACAAATGTATTTGGAAATAACAAAAATTATATAAAACAAGAAAAATATCCTAGCACCATAGGAAAAACAGAAAAAGATAGCATCTACCTGATAGAGATTTTACAAAATTTCTGGAAAGAGTAAGAGGATTCAGCTTGATGGATGCACTCAGGAAAGACAACCAACTTGCAGGTCAATACAGGAAGAAGAGCTGGCTGCATGGAATGACATGGATGGATGGATACTGGTACTTTACAGTGGTGTCTCCGGAAACTGCCAGCATTTCTGTGACAAAGGATTGAAGCCCAGATGGCACTGAGGATGACGTGGAGGGCTAACTGCAAGGACTTCAGCAGCCCATAGATCAGCACTCCTCACTCTGAGCTACTGGCCCTATTCTTATTCATGATAGCACAGAAACAGACACTGAGGTCTGCAGGGGAACCCAAAGTGTGAACAGGCCCATGGGAGGAGGTGGGCCAGGACCTTAGCTGAATCGAAGTGCCACAGCCAGTGTGGCAGGGAGAAGTCCCCAGCACAGTGATGAACCCTTGGATGTCTCAAGCGGCCTTATAGTGCTTGCCTGACTTCCTAAATCAACAATCAGTTTGATCTCCCCATACCTTCCAGTGTTCACTGAAGGCCAAGATATGTATGCAATGCAATCAGACCAGACATAGCCACTTCTAAGACTCCACCAGCATTCCCGTTTTGCTTTCCCTGAAAGAATGTTTATCTCAAGAGCTACCCCTGACAACATACACAGCGCCCACATACCTACCATCACATTAAACCAAAGTGCTAGGCAAGAAATGACCTGAGTTCCAGGTAGCATTCACATGATCTCCCATCCAAATACTAACCAGGCCCTAGCCTGCTTAGCTTTGGAGATCAGAGAAGATTGGGAGGATTCCATGTGGTGTGGTGTAGATATGCTCATGTCAGCTAACCATACTGTACCCACTGGCTTCCTGCTCCTGGTTCTTGGTGTGGGATGAGGCAGCATAGCTGATGTCCTGAAGATGTGTCCCAAGCAGAATGTGTACCAGCTAGGACACTGGAGATTGGGCAGGATATCACATTTATAAAACAAGAGCTGACAGCTATAGAAAAGGACAATTCAAGAACAAAGGAAGAGATCTTGGAAATAAAGTCTGATTTCCAAAAGAAAAAAATGGCATAAATATCACCATAGATACTTCAGAACACTATCTTAGAAATCACACCCACTAATATTATTGTCCTAGAACACAAAACCAAAAGTCAGAAATGTGAATTACAAATGAAAAGATAAAGAAATGCCAGAATAACCCCAAGGGCTTGATGCCAGTAGAGCAGTTCCAGGAGGAGAACCTGAAGAAGATGGAGAAGTGAAGGAAATTATCTGAGCTGATTATGGCTTCAATAATATCACTGCATAAAACTGCATATGTTCTTTACCTAAGTTAAGACTGCAAGAGGTAAAGATAGAAAACAAATATAGAACATAAATTGTAGCTGTTATTACAACCCTTGTTTCTGTAACTGGTGAAGAGCCATAAGTGGATAATTCTTTTTTTTTCACCATCTTTTCCATGTTGCCCTGGTCTTCCACCAGCACCTTGGCTGGGTGGGATTCTTTTGTGGTACAAGGATGACAACCCTCATATCCACCAGATCCAAGTTGATGGAGGTCTTGTCTTTACTGGATTGCTACAATTTTCCACCAATGCAGCAAAACCCTGCCTCCCAGACATAGGACCAATTTGCTCCTGTTGCCTAGCATAAACCCAACTTCCCCTTGGTAATTGGGTCCCATTATCCAGCCGATGACTTCTCCTCTACCTGTTTGGTGGGATTGGGGAGTTAAAAGTGTTTAAGTTTCAGTGTCAGGTTGCAATATCTTTTTGAAATCTCACTATGATCCATGGTGGAATTTCCTTACACTGGGCACTGGAAATTCCAACTATATTAAACTCAAGGTCAACTGCAAAGGGAAGCAATTTCTTCAGGAAAATAGGGAAAGCAACAACATCCACTTCTACATCCTAGACTAGTACATTCTGGCAGTTGAAAAGACCTCACGTTCTGGCTGCTGACTTCAGGAATATACCATATCCTATAGGGCAGTTCTACAATGACTTTACAGAATATCATCTCCCCATTGGTCCTGTAACTAACCCTTCACCATGTTACTGAGCCAGCTTCCTTTGCATGATGGGGCACATTGCAGCAGCATGGACATGAGCCAATTGTGACATTTCTTTTGCCATAAAAAATATTACATTGTTGGAGGTGATGTTATTTGGGAAACCATGGTAATAGATGAGGAATTGGTCACACTGCACTCAGAAGCACTACAGGCAAGAAAAGCAAATCCATTAACAGAACATACATCATCCTGGTCAAAGGGTTGCTTTCTCCCTGGTGGAAGGAGCAATGAAATCAGCTTGCCCTAGGTGGCTGCTTGGTACAGACAGGGGTTGCAGCCATGGTAAACGCTACTCGCCATTGGCAGCTTGGGCACTCAGTGATACTAGGAACAAATGGAGCTTCACCAAAGAGGAAGTCCATGGTTTTTGATTTCAGATATTCCTCCATGGCCACATTGGATATAAGGCCATTGAGCTAGCCCTGGAGTGGCTAGAGAAAAAAAGCTGACTGACATCCACACTTCAAGTAATTAGCCCATGCCCTCTGATGGGCATTTTTGTAAGAAACCATTATCTGCTCTGTGCTAACCAGCTACCCACCTGTGCTAACCATGGCCAATGTCTTCATTTTGAACCAGACTTCTGTTTTCTTTTCTGTGAGAAGTAGGATTCAGGTGTTCTACCCAAAGTATGTCCAAATGGGGATTTCTCTTCCCCCCTTTCTTTCAAGGCCATACCCAGTGAAGCTGTACACTCTGAAGGCTCATTCATTCATGGTGTTCATATTTTTCCACTTCTGATAACTTGAGATCAGGAATTCCCCATGACGTGACCAGTGTGAGTAGAGGAAGAAGCTGTAAAACATTAGGGAGAGGTGCCTTGTGGGGTGACTTGAACCTCTGGACCTGCTTGAGCCCAGTGCCATTTGGCTCATTTCCATGTAGAATGAGTGTGTGGCCACCTCTACAATTTGGTGAATTGCATAGCGCCCAGTTCATGATGAGTAGTTTTTCTCGCCATGTATGATTAGCATGGTATCGTAATGACAATGACTACCGTCGTGATGTATTATGTGATGTCAGTGTGATCAACGTCCTTTGGGATTACACTATGACAGAGAAGCACAAGTGTTAACCATGGGCTTGAAATAAGACATGTGAAGGCAAAGGCCTTCTGATTATCTTTATCAATAGAAATTGGAGAAATGGCATTTACTGGATCAATAACTGTGTACTCAGGACCAATGGATGTACTGATTTTTCTAAGTAAATTACCACATCTTGAATCAGAGCTATAATTGAAGTCATGCCTGATTGAATTTGCAGTAATGCAGTTATTCTTCAAACCCATCTGGGTTTCGAATGGGCCAAAAAACTAATTATGGGGGACTGTGGTAACACCACCCCTATCTTTATCAAGTCTTTGATGGTGGCCATCTACATACTGGGACTGGGCACTAGACTGTGATGTGTCCCAGTAGATCCATGAGAGATGGGTTCACCCCAAAGCCCTGTCCTTTTGATCTCCCCGTGTCACCACTCTGACTGGTAGACACGTGGCCATCATTCAGTCTCCAGGGTTTGACATGAGTTCAGAGATAGATCGTTGTAATTCCCGGAGGGCCCAGGTGTTTCTTTTTCCTTGGCACACAATCACCCTCTAAATGCGTGCAGATCTCCCTGGCGAAGTCCTAAAGGTAATTCACAGTATATACCTGTGGGCGCCACCTAGGGTCCTTTCTCAAATGGTCCGGCTGACTCAAGGTCTGTGACTGGGTTATGTTTGAGAAATGGATAAAGAGCCCATGGACTCCTGTGACAGTGACTTGCCTCAGAATTCTACCCACCAGAACCAGAAACTTTCCTTCCATGTGAGTTAAGTACATTAAAGTTAGTTTACCCATTTATTGTATTTTTGAGGACCCCATAATTAAAAGAGCCATTTTGTCACAGATTCTTCAGGTCAAAGATTTCCCTTGTCACAAAGGAGAACATCGCTAATTTTGGGAATTGTATCCAGGATGGCTCTGAAGGGTAAGTGTTCCACCTTGCCTCTGGAGCTACACCTGGTACCTGGTACAATGTCAGTCTCGGCCTGTCCAAAAGTAGATGGAACATTCAGAGGGGTGAGAGGAGAGAGTTTAGAGAGTTTCTACTTTTTGTAGAAGTGTGAGCTGGGATTAGGGAACCCAGTAAGGCATGGTGAAGCTCCCCAGGATTAGCAAAAGTGGAGCACTCCTTCCTGCAAATCCCTTGACCCCAAGATCTGAGGGTAAGGGGAGAGTGTGGTTTCCAGACTGTATGGTAAAGCCATCAGTAGAATCTGGCCTTTGGTAGAATGCAGCTGCTTACAAGGTGCTAGGGAGGTGTGGTGAGGGCTCCCCCCGCAATATTCTTATAGATTTCCTAAAGGCCTTTCCCATTGGTTGAACTCGACCAATAGCCAGAGGGCAAGGGAGCTACAACGCATGCACAGAGTGTGCTAAAAAAGGTCAGAGAGTGGATCACAGGGCCACACCAAGGACACCCCACCAGGTACACATAATGCATGGGAGAAAATTCAGCCCACATTCACAAACAAAACAAGTAATTCACTAGAAATAAAAGGAAATCCTCTAGCTCAAATAATCTACTGGAAAACAATAGCAAAAATTCGATCTATTAGTGAAACATTAGAAGAATTCCCACTTAAAAATATCAATTTGCATAAGCACCTTAAAATGCACATGCCCATTGAAAGGTCAAATCGTATTCCAATAAGTTATTCTGAAGTAATAATTACATCCCCAATGTTGATAGTACATTTATGCTCATTATAGAATCCTTCATGAATAAAAAACCCACTGGAAATGTCCAATAATTAAAGATTTATTAAATAAAGTGCAGCATAGCCACACAGTCAAAGGCTGTTTTAAAAATTCTTCTCTTGCTGTTTCTCAGGCTTAAATTTTATTAGCTTTTCCTGTGCACCCAACCATACAGTATGCACTATCAATCACTTTCTCAAAGTTCCGCTTGTTCTTCATTATTTTGTTTGGATTCACATCAGACATTTGTTTTTCCATTTAAAAGCTTTTATGAAAAGCATTGTCTTTGAAAGGCACTATGCAAGCTGCTGTGTGTGTGTGCATGGGGGGGTAAAACCTTTAGGATGTAATCTGTCCCACCTGAATGGCGCAAATAAAACATGTGGCTCCTAACACACAAGGTGGCTACTGCTACAGGAAAGGATAAAGAGGATCCCAGAAACGTGGAAGGAAGACAGCTTTCTTCTGTGTGAGGTTGTAGGGAAGGCTTTGTGGAAGAGGAGGAAACTGTTCTGTGTCTCAACAATTGGGTAGGGTTTGAAGGTGGCCCGGAGCAAAGGGTGTCTAGAGCAGGCAGCAGAGGGATGGCGGTAGTTGTTGGAAAACAGCAGCACCTGTGGCTTGGCAAACTTGATCTTCACTTTAATTATGGACCAACAGCCATATGGACCATAGCCTTGGACTTTCATTATCTTTGTTTTTATGCAATGAAATATTCTAATTTTTTATATAATGTACTTTGAAGTGAGAATCTCTCCAGAAGTCAGGGCCTTTTCATGTCCTCTGACTCTTTTGCAAGCACAGTTTAAGTCTGCCTGTGATAATGCTGGCTCTCTTCAAAAGCCCACTTGGCTGTTAGATTCCATTTCTTTAAAGTGGGTGCCTCCTTATTGCTTAACAAGGAGATTTGGTCACAGGATAAGTATCTCTTCCTGGGATTATCCCTGCGGAGCCGATGGGTCCTTGTAACCCACATAGCATTGTATTTGAGATTTCTTTTGTGTGTTTAATAAGGCATTCAGTTGGAAATATATCCCATCATTTTAATTGTTGATCACCACCCTTGTAGGAGGGCCTTCCTCTTACCATATGGAACACAGAAGAGGAGGGACAGAGGGCTTTTATAATGATCACCCGTCAGGGATGTTGCAGACTGCAGAATGAGGGGCCAAACCTGAGATCTAAATCGATGACTATGACAGCTGTTGGCCACAGGCTAGGGAGAATGTAAAAGCAATAAAGTTTGAGCCCCAGAAACAGCCTGCGATGAAAAATCCTTTGGGAAAATCAGTGTGTGGAACGCAGCTTGTTCACAGGCAGCACACACTCGGGTGCTCCGCTCTCTTCTCACAGGAGACCCAGAAATGAACTTTGGTGCAGCTGTTACCTATACTGCCACGCAGACGTCAGAGGTGCTGCTGCCTTTGCAATCAATCGTCCCTGGCCTGTCCTGCTGCAGGTCAGCTTGCAGTTTGCTTCCTGGATCTTCACTGTGTCTTCCAATCCAGTTGCCTGGGATGGGTCTACCCTGGGGAGTGGGATGTGGTTTTCTGGAATGGGGTAAGGGTGGGGGAGGCATGCAGCTGCCAGTGTGGGAATAGTGCACGTGCTCCTGAAATGAGCTTGGCAGGAAGCAAATATGTGCACAGTCAGTATCATAAGTGTCCTCCTCAGCCACATTCACCCACACATCTGGTCCTGCCGTGATGTCCTTGGGGTGTCCCAGCCAGGGAAGGGTGGGGTTCTTGAGTGGGCATGAAGGGCTGGCCCTTGACTTGCCACCACATGATCCAACGTGATTCCCACCCTGCCTTCCCCTGGTTATACTGGACACATCCTGTGACAATCCCCGTGTCTCCTTCCTCCCTGTCTTGGCTCATTCTATTCCCTGTGCTGGAATCCGATCCTGCCCCCACTCAAAGCCACTCCTGCACAAAGCCTTCTAGAGCTCTCCTGGCCAGCCAGAGAGGCTGTCTCAAGTCATTCTGTCACATTTCTTGGCACTGCGTATTCACGTTTTCAAGTGGTCATGTCCTCTCTCACCACAGGACCGACACTCTGAAGGACAAAGTGCTTGCCTGCTCTGCTCCCCTTGCACAATGCCTAATGAAGAAGAGATCCAAAATGTATATTGTGGGTACAATGATTCACCCCCTGCAATATTCCAGGGCTCTATTTCTCTGTAGGGCCTTTCTTGCGGCTTGTAACTTATACACCCAATTGTTTAATTTGGCCAAGTTTTTGTTGTAAAAGTTGGAGCTCAGACAGCTATGAAGGGGAGAAAAGAAATAATCTACTTCCTGAGCATCTACGCTGTGCCAGATCCTAATATGTTCTCACTGTCATATGGACTTTCCAAAAGTGTCTAAGCAGCCCCTTTTCCAGTTCCATACAACCTCTCCTCTGATGCATTTGATACCATAACTGGCCTTTTATGTGTCCAGCTTTCTATATTATCTAATGAGCAAATACCTGTAACTACCCTGTGAGCTCATTGTCACCAGGCAAAGGTCCCTGAACAGAGACCACGCAGGTCTGAAGATCTAAATGTTGTCTTTTATGCTTGGGTTTCACCCCAGTTCCCATTTGGCCCCCATAAAGCAGGGCTTTTCTGGAATAAAAGACTCCTCCAAGCACCTCTTAGACACCAGATGCTCAAGGAAGAAAAGGATCTAAGAAGAGAGACCCGGCTCCAAAGAAAAAGCCAATGAAAAGAACACAAACGGTCCAGCCAGAGAGAAATGTACACACAGACTGGACAAGTACGAGCTCATTGCCTTTACAAGGAAGGCTTCACACCAATCAAGCTGGCCCAGTTTTGTCCTGGGCTTTGACTACCATCAGCTTCCCTTCCCCTCCGCAGAGTGAGCAGGCAGAGGAGGCAGGAAGCGTTGAAGCGTGCTATGGTACCGACACAGCATGGCCCACAAAGCCTTTCATGAGTCACCTCTTAGGACTGCTCAAGAACTTGACTTTGCTGCAATGCCCTGCTGCTTAGGAGTCTCTGTCTTGGTTATTTTTCTTTCATTGCTGAGACAAAATACGTGACACCCAAAATTATGGGAAGAAACGTTTATTTAGCTCACAGTTTGTAGAGGTTTCAGTCCATAATTGGCTGGCTCTAAGGCAGAGTGGCACATGGCCGAGGGCAATAGTTCATGGCGGTGGAGAAAAGCAAAAGCCACAGGAGCAAAGAGGAGAAGCAGGCCTCTTTTCCTCCCTTATCTACCCACCCTAGGGTGGGTGTAGCACTCCCACCCCCAATCCCAGCACTAGAAAATGAACTATTCACAAACTCTAGATTCAACTGCCTCTGCAAAGCCCGCCCCACATGACCGCATGAGGCTTTGGGGGACATCCAGATACAGACCATAACAGTTCCTACACATATAGTCTCTTGCTTCTAGGCCTTTTTAATTAACATGTAATCCTTGTACATATCAGTGGGGTTCAGTGTGATATTTCAATACATGCAGACAGCGTGCATGACCAGATCCAGCCTCCCTTTAGCCACCCTTCCCAAACTCCTTCCAGACCTTTGACTCTGCTGCTGTTCTTCCTGCAAAGTTCTTCCCCCTCCCATTTTTCCATTCTTTTCCCCCACAATCAAGTTAACCTCAACCTGGTCCTCTCGGCTAAGACACGTTACTCCAGCAAGCCTCTGTCCTTCCCTAACTCCTGAAGGTGGCCTCGTAGGAGTCCTGTGATGCTGCACAGAAATGGCCTCTGCTCTTCTCTCTCAGTCTAGACTATTGAGCTCCTTAAAGCAGCTACTGTGGCTTATTACCATTTTACCTCTAATACTGGGTTATTAGAGGAACACTCAAGGGAGATCCTTGAATAAATGAATGCATTTCTGGGTCCTCAGAAATGGAACACTCAAGGGAGATCCTTGAATAAATGAATGCATTTCTGGGTCCTCATGCACACTTCCAATGAATGGTTCATTGTATCGCAACATGAGCCATTAGAGAAAACTATCTGGGGATTGGTGTGAACAAGTTTAACATCTTTGTGGGACTTGCAATGTGAGAAAGTTCAATTTTCCTACTTCTACTGGCAGAGGTCCCAGGGTCTCAGGACTCAGGGTGAAAGATGCTTTTATTGTAGAGTAAGGCTCTGCAGACTGTCACCAGATGTGATGTTGATTGGCAGAGCATGGGACCCTCCTTTGGCACAATTGTTTAAAAACAGATATTTCCGGCTCTCTGCATGCACCTGTTGTCTTGACTGAACTTCAAATCCGTGGTCACTCCGAGTCCCATGAAGTCTGTTCACTACAGAGCTGATGGGCACAAAGCCATGAGTCCAGTCCATGTTGCCCTCCTGGAGGAACATGAGCTTGGGTGTGGCAGTGGCCTTGGGAGGTCTGGATGTGGCTGGAGAGAAAGCTGCTCTTTACATTTATTTTAAATAAAGGTCAAGCCCCCGGATTTCAGGCGCTCTTTTTTTTTTTTTTTTTTTGGTAGGTACTGGGGGTCGAACTCAGGACCTTGCACACCAGCAGGCGTCCATGCTGTTGAGCGATATCACTTGCCCTTTTTCCGTATGTGGGTTCCAGGAGTCGAACTCAGGACCTTGCGCTTGCCAGGCAGGCGCTTACGCCGCTGAATCATCTCACCGGCCCCAGGCGCTCTTCTGAGAAATCTGTGCATATGATCTGCAAATCTACCCGGACAATTTATGTCCCTGTATTTTGCATTTGTTTCATTCTCAAACCATAGTAAATAAATCAGGCAACTCCCCTCCCAATTGCCCTAAGTCCCAATAAAAGCAATCACCATGAATACATTTACTTCTATTTTTTATCATGTAGATGTTTTAGCATAACTGTAATTATAGAGTAATGATTTCTTATCTTCCTTTTTAGTGTTAATGTTATTAGCATTAAAATAACAATTTTAAAAACCACCATTTCAAAAAGGTTCATTTTTCATTATGGATTTAATGCACTTATTAAACAAACATTTGGGAAAAAAGCAAAATTTGCAGGAAAATTGCACTCCAAACATGACTAATATCTACATTTCTTAATGCTTTCTTTCAGATGCTCTTGGGCATGGAGTTTTTAAAACATAGCTGTCATCAAGCTCTGTGTGCAATTTTGTAACCTTTTAAAAAACAACCTGGAAAATCTTTTTTTTTTGCTATAAGACCATAATTATCACTTGGTCTTCACAGATATAATTTTTAATTATGTAATATTCAATTGACTTAATGCTGGGCGTTACATTGTTGACAATCAGCCGCTTTTCTAACTGCAGTGAATATTTCCCTTCCTTCCTAATTTTTCTACAATGGAGTCAATGTGCTTACAAAGTTTTTTGATGATGATGATGATGATTGTTTGCTTCCGTTTGGATCACCGTTCTGAGGTACAAGGTCTCTCTGCAGGGAAAGGGACAGCTCATTAAGTACCATGATTCTTATTTTGATCAGCCCTTGGGTCAAACTAGTACACGTTTGGGACTTTTGCAGCTGACCGGAGCTTGCATTGAAGAGCCAGGGCTCTGGGGACTGCACCTGAAGCCAGGCCTTGTATGCTCATTTAGCCCACATTATGGCTTGTGTCTAAATGTTCCCCAAAGCCTCACACGGTCCCAAAGGTGTCTGGATTAAGGTGTGTGACTGTGCATTAAGGGTGTGATGCTGGGATTTAGAGAGTGGATAATGGAAGCCCTATCCTGGGTGTGGGTGGCATCATCCAATAGCCTGGATGGGATAAGAGGAAGAATGCTGCCTTCTTCCTGCCCTGGCATGCTATACACTTCTTCTCCTCTGTGATGCCCCTCTGCCATGCCACCCTGCCTTGGAGCCAGCTGATTATGGACCTCTACACACTGTGAATCAAAATAAATCAATTGTCCCTTAACCTTAGGGGTTGGGTATCTTGTCTCAGCTATGTAAAAAGCAGTGAAGACAGCGCAGAACAGCCCAGAACTGGCTCACAGTCTACAGCTCCTACAGGGCAGTGATGGTGACTCAGTGGTGGGGACTGCCCATCCTGCACCACAGAAACTTGATGTGCAATATACACTGCCTGGAGGCGAAGGTGTGAGGCATCTTCAAAGCATTTTAAAATCTTTTAGTAACATGATAGCACATAAACAACAAAAGAAAGTGGACGCACCTGCCTCAGTGGCTCTGTGAGGATTCCCAGCCTTCGGCTTATTCCTGAATTTGCTTACCATGCACACTTGTTTAGTCATTGCCTCTCCCAGACCTCTTAATCTCCCCACTTCAATCTGAACCAAGCAGTTGATCTCTAAGAGCCTGTTTGTGTAAGTGGGAAAGGTCAGCACTTAGGAAAGCTGCTGCTTTGGCACTGCAGTCTGGAAAGGAAGGAGTGATTTCATAGGAGAGGGCTTCCTTACAATTAAACTTGGCAAACAGAGAAAACACACCCAGATTTACACATAATACTCATTCCACAAAATAATTTCTATTGTACATTTTCTTCTAGGAGTGTGTGTGTGTGTATTGAACCCAGGGCCTTCTACATCCTAAATACACGCTCTCAGCTACACTCTCAGCCCCTCTAGATTTTTTTTTTTTTTTGTGGGTACTGGGAGGACGACCTCAGGACCTCACGCGCCAACAGTCACCCGTGCCGCTGAGCGATATCACCGGCCCCTTTTTCGTATGTGGGTTCCGGGAGTCGAACTCGGGCCTTCGCACTTGCAAGGCAGGCGCTTAAGCTGCTGAGCCGTCTCACCGGCCCTCACTCTAGATTTTTTAACATGCAGATTATTTACTTTTAAAAATCAATTTGTGCTAATTTGTCACCCTGCTCTTCCTTCGCCCATCACTGTTAATCATCTCTTACTGTTTTCCATTCCAGTCCACAATAATGGTTCTCAAAGTGTGGTCTCTGGACCAGTAGCAGTTGCACATGGGTGCTTGTTAGAAATGCAAATTGTGGGTCCCACTACCAGAAGGTGTGGGGTGGAGCCCACCTGGCTGTATTTGTCAAGCCTTCCAGGTGATGCCAAGGGAACTTGAAGAATCACTGCTGGTGGCTGTTGTATTAAGCACCTCCAGTGTGAAAAGCTCTTTTTAACCCTTGCTACCCAAAGTATGTCCTGAGACCACCAACATCAGATGACCTGGAACAGTGATGGCAGACCTTTTAGAGTTTTCGGTGATAACAAACAACCAGCTGTGGCATGTGTGCCTTAGGTTCGCCACCAGTGACCTAGAAGCTTGTCAGAACTACAGAGCTTTAGGCCTGCTGCAGACCTAAAGCATAAGAAATACACATTTTTTTTTTTTTTGTGGGTACCGGGGGGTCGACCTCAGGACCTCGCGCGCCAATAGGCGCCCGTGCCGCTGAGCGATATCACCGGCCCCTTTTTCGTATGTGGGATCTGGGAGTCGAACTCGGGCCCTCGCGCTTGCAAGGCAGGCGCTTATGCCGCTGAGCCATCTCACCGGCAGAAATACACATTTTCAAGAGCAACTGGAATCGCCTGATTCTTGTTAAAATGCAAATTCTAAATAGGTAGATTTGGAGTCTGCTCTGAAATTCTCATTTCAAATGAGCTCTTAGGCAATGCGGATGGTGTAGGTTTGTGGGCTATGCTTGGAATAACAAAGCTCTATTTGGCAGTTTTAATATTTTAAAAATGCATAATGAGCTTTAAAAAATATACCAGGGCTGTATATAGACATAAGCTATGCATTAATCATAGCTCCCTTTTATAGAGGAGAAAAAATGGCACCGTGAGTGGCCAAGTCACTTGGCCAGGCTGTGGGGCAAGTAGCCTGCTGGAGCCAAACATACAGGTATGTGACTCTTCCCATCCTTTACTTTCTACTGCGTGGCTTTGAATGTCGAAGAAATCCAAAACACACTCTGAAGTCATAACTTTGGAGTAACTAAAAAGGAAAGCCAAATCTACTCTGGAACCACAATCTCTCTTCACACATATTTGCATCTCTCTGTTTTTTGAGCTTTGCTAATATTTTATCATGCAATTACCACTTTCTCCTTAAATATGTGAGTCTAAAACTGTTAGTTGCCTTATGAGGTGTGACTTCATTTTAAATGTGAATGTTTTTCCAAATGATCACATTTTCAGCTTCACCCAGCGCCTGTGATTCCTCGTGTTACACCCTTGGGGAGAATTAAACACACCTGCAGCCGTTAATGTGCTAGGTATGTTTTTATCAAAATCAGCCACAGTATTTCTGCACTGTGGAAGTAAAGCGTATTCCGTGGGGGATTGAGGGAGGGAAAGGAAAGCAGTTGGAGTTGCTTCTTGGGTGTCTTGTTTTGGAGTTAGCTTATATGCACGTGTTTGAAGGCTCTGCCTGGTGCCTAAACTAATAGATCCTGAGCTGTAGGGAGCTGAGCTGGAGGAGCCATGGCCTCAGAACCTGAGTCATCCTGCTTCCTGTCCAGCCCTCTCAGCAGACACTCATTTCCTGGAAAAAGTAGGTTTCATTCTTTACCCTTTACTGATGTGTCAGCTGCATGTGGTGTCTAAAGCTATTACCAAGGGAGGGGAAAAGAAAAAAGCCCCATTGCATTTTTAAATTACATTTCATGTTAAACGAGCTCATTACTTCCAAAGTGATAAAATGCAATGTAATTTTAGCATATGTCTTGGTGGCCTTTTCCCTTTCAATAGAGTTTTGTGGGTACTTGGGGGGTGATGGATGAAGAGAGACTCCACATGGTCCTTGTCATCAGGATCTTAGTATCCAGTTCTAAGCACAACAATTATCTGGCCTCACCCTCTGGAAGGCAGGTGGGTGCATTTGTCTAGACTGATAGGTGAGGAGGTTCACAGTACAGAGAATTTGCAGGTAGAGCTGAAGGGATGCGAAGGGGAATTCAATGGAGCACATTCAGCATCTATAACTTGCTGCTGGTCTACAAAAAAGGCTGGGGTATTTCTTCCTCAGAGCTCACTGCCTAGGCAAAAATTCCTTCTGTAATGGGCATCACTCAATTCGCACTGCGTGTGGCCATACACCACCAAATTAGCACCTGCTTCACATGATAGTGTTCTGAGTAAGGCAGAAATGCTGTATTTGCTTTTGTGCTTTAATTTGGACAGTTCCAGTTAGTCACACTGATTCCTGCCAAATTAGTAACACACGGTAAGCCCCGCTTCAGGGAAGCCGGAAAGCTATCCTCCTGCTTTCCACTGACCTTTGATTACGTTCTCAAACTCTGCTGGAAGAGGAGGTGGAGCCCCTGGAGCAGGCAGCATGGCTTAAAGTCTTTTTGTTTTGCACCTCCTGGGGTCCTTACTACTGTGTTAAGTGAGTGTGGTGCTTTGCTGGTAGTAAACACTCAAGAATAGTTAATTAAATCTTCACAAAATGTTCTGGTCATGTCAATTTTGACTCAACAATCTGCAGTGGCTTTTCATGTTCTTAAAGTATGAAGAACCATCTCCTTAATATGCCATCCCAGCTCCATGATGTGACCTCAATGCAGCTTTTGCCACCTACTTTTTCCCCTTGTGAAACTAAAAGACTTGGTGTTGCAAAGCCCTGCAGTTTCATCACGCTGTATCATTTCCCCCTGCAGGTAATGTGTGTGCTTGATTCCCCCAAATTCTCGCTTTTCCAAGCCCGGTTCTGACACCATCTTCTGCCCAATGCCCTCCCCAATCCCCAGCCAGAATCACCCTCTCCTTTCCTTTGCCTCCCCAGGAATTTCTTTCACAATTGCTAATACAGATGCCTACACCCCTTGTTGTCCCCTCTGCTTCACTCCTCTCCCTCCCTCCTCATCTCTCTGTTTAAACTGAGGTTTAAACACAGGTCCTTCGTGCTGAACTACATTCCCAGTCCTTTCTTTGTTATTATTATTTTTTTAATAATATTATTTTTTTAATAATAATAATAATAAGTTGCCCAGCCTGGGCTCAAACTTGTGATCCTCCTGCCTTAGCCTTTCAGAGTGCTAAGATTTTAGGCATGGGGCCGGTGAGATGGCTCAGCAGCATAAGCACCTGCCTGGCAAGCGCGAGGTCCTGAGTTGGACTCTTGGTACCCGCATATAAAAAAAAAAAAGATTTTAGATATGCAACACCATGCCTTGCATTACCTGTTCTAAAGCTCTGAGAGAGCTACTCTAAGGATAGAAAAGGCAATTGTGTGAGGGAAAACTCAGGAAAACTAAAGGAGTGACTTTCTGCAGTGGCGGTGGTGGTGGTGGTAAGGGGTGGGATTTACTGCATTCTGAGCTCATTAAGCAGAATAGGGAAGAGGGGAGAGAAGTTATCAGGTGTAGGATGGAAAGACTGATGTTATCCAAGGAAGAGGGCATCCTCAGGGCTGATGGTGTAAAAGGCTCCTAGCAATCATGAAGCCCACAAGAACATGACAGTTGGCTCCATCTTGTTTGTTTCTTCAGCTTTTATGGAGAGTTTGCGGTGGAAAACAATAATATGTGTAATATCTTGTAAGATGTGAAGCATAATCATAAAATAGACTCTTATAACCTCACTGCCTGACTTAAGTCTACATAAACTGTTCACTTTCTACATGTTCTTCTCCAGCCCCATTTCACTCTCCACCCCAACTGCCTGTTCCTCATCCTGCTGTGCTAACTAGAATAACCATCCTTGAATGTGTTTACATTTCAGTGTTTTCATTTATCACGTAAGTGTTTAAATAGTATATTTCTTGGCTGTAGTTTGTATTAAGTAATATCATCTGTATTCCTCTAAGACTTCTTTTCACTCAGGTAATATTTCAAAGATTGACCGCTGTGTGTGTAATTATAATTTGTTTGTGCTTCGGTATAGTATCTCCTAGTATGGCTACACAAAAGTTACTGTCCATTCTCTTTTTGATGGCTATTTTGGTTACATCCACCTTGCTAGTATGAATAATGCTACTACTTACTATCTTTTGACATATCTACCTGGGCATGAATGCAAAAGCCAGTACCTGCATTTGACTTTGTTGTTTTTAAGACAGCGTCTCACTCTGTGGTTCAGGCTGGCCTTGAGCTCACTATGTAGCCCAGGCTGGCCTTGAACTCACAGCGATCATCCTCCTTCAGCCTCCCTAGTGCTGGGATTAGAGGTGTGCACCACCACATCCAGATCAATTTGAGTTTTTTGTATATGATGAGGAGCAGGGATCAGTCTTTTCCAGGATTTAAAATGAATCCGGATACTATTTCTTAAATATCTCCTCTTTTCCCCAGAGATATGTATTGGTCTTTTTTTGTTTTAATCTGTCCATTTTCCATCCATTCACTGCAACTAGACTGTATTAGTTACAACTTGTAAGTCTTTTCTAGTAGGAAAGTCTGTATACTTCTTTAGGAATACCTTAGTCACCCCTGGAGTTTTGCAAAATTTTCCATATCCATTTAAAATTTGGCTTATCACTAAAATGGTCGAACAAAAGGGGCTAGATTTACTCACCCACCTTAGTACTTGAAAATGAGTCATAGTAAAAATAATATTAACTTTCAGGTATTTTGACAACAGAGAGCATGGTACAGTGATCCCTTAGACTTACAGCAGTGATGGTGAACCTTTCTTTTAGAGCTTTCAGTGATATCAAATAGCTGGCTGTGGCATGCGTGCCATAGGTTTGCCACCACAGCTTTAGAGCAAAGGGGAAAAGTAGGGGAGTCCTCTAAGCACCGCAGTTCATTGTAAGTTTTCAGGCCTCAGCACATGGAGGGAGAGTCCAAACAGCTCAGCAATCTGGCTCAGTTCCTCATTCAGAAAAGTCAAGGTAGGCAGGATTTATGGAGAAACATACTGGAAAGTAGGCAACTGAAAAGGCAGAATTTCAAAGATCTTCTGATGGGTCCTTGAGTCTTTGGTGGGCACTGCTCTGCCACATGCGAAGAAACTACTGAGGCTGGGCCAGAATCTTCAGCAAGGAGTGGGAAGAAAATACCCCATACTCACAAAAACAGTCTCCGTTCCTATCAGCAAGAGTGGAAGGGCTGCCAGCCAGATAGGGGATGGGGCAGCAGCATGAAAAGGAAACTGCCTGAGTAGGGCAGTCAAAGTGGCCCTGGCTGATAGGCTGCACTGGACCTGCCATAACGAAGCTTAAAATCACTATGAGTGGATAAAGTTGATTACAAATACTAACCTGACCACATCCCAAATAAGGCCAAGTGATAGTTCAAAGATAACAATATCTAGCTCCTACAAAGTAAAAAAGTCATGATGCCTAGCATCCTATAAAAAACTACCAGGCATGCAAAGAAACAGTGAAATATGACTTAGAGTCAGAAGAAAACTCATTACAGACCTAGAAAAACACAAAGGATAGAATTGATAGGTAAATGCATTTAAACAGTAATGAGAAATATAACTCAAATGCTCGAGAAGATAGAGGAAAAACATGCTAAGGAGAGAAATAGAACATATAGAAAGACTCAGATTTAACCTCTAAAGATGGGAAAATGCAATAACCACATTTGAAACAAAACCTGGATAGGATTAACAGCAGATTAGATGGGAAGAAAGAGTAGTAGATTTGCAGCTAAAAAGAAAAAGCAAACCTCCCCAAAACAAAACAAAAAAAGAAATACTAAAAATATTAAATGAAGCATCAGTGAGCTCTGCCATAATGCCAGGTGGCCCAAATGCATGCAATTTGGATTTTAGAAAAGGAGTAGATGGAAAAAATGTTTGAAACAATAATTTCAGAAAATTTTCCAAATGAATGAAGACAGAGCAGGAAGCTTAATAGAAGCCAAGTAGAGCAATAGGAAGAAAATACCTGCTCATGTCATAGCCAAATGGCATAAAAAGGTCCATGAAGAGAAAAAAAATCTTAAAAACAGCCAGGGAAAAAGGCTTTACACACAGATGAACGCCATTCAAGAATAATGGCCGGGCTGGGGATGTGGCTTAGTGGTAGAGCTCTTTCCTTGCACACACAAGGTCCTGGGTTCGATCCTCAGCCCTAACCAAAAAAAAAAAAAAAAAAAAGAATAATGGCAGACTTACCATCAGAAACAATGAAAGCCAGAATGCAGTGGAGTGATGTTTTAAAGTACTGAAATTAAAAAAACCCCACCTAGAATTTTATGTCTAGAAAAAAATGTCTTTGAAAAGTGAAGGCAAATAAAGACCTTTTCAGACCCCCCAAAAGCTAAAAGAACTTATTACTAGCAGAATAGCACTACCAAAAATGTTAAAGATTATCCTCAGAAGAAAAATAAACTGGATGGATACTTGGAGCATTTGGATCTACACAGATAAATGAAAGGGCTAGAAATGGTAAATATGTAAGAATTATAACCTCCTTTCTTTTTTCTTTTTTTTTTTTTTTTTTTTTTTGGTGGGTACTGGGGGTCGACCTCAGGACCTCATGCGCCAGCAGGCACCCGTGCTGCTGAGTGATATCACCGGCCCTTTTTTGTACATGGGTACCGGGAGTTGAACTTGGGTCCTTGTGCTTGCCAGGCAGTTGCTTATGCCGCTGAGCTATCTCACCGGCCCTCCTTTCTTTTTTCTAATTTTTAAATTTTTAAAATATGATAATTTGCTCTTTGAAGCAAGAATAAGAATATATTATGTCCATAACATATGTGAAAATTAAAATGCATGAAAGCAGTTGCACAAAGGCCAAGAGAGGAAATGGAAGAATATCTTTGTAAGGTTTCATGCTATGTATAAAGTGATATGATCATATTTGCAAGAAAACTCTGGTAAGTTATATGGTGTATATTATGGATCTTATGTTACAGATAAAAAGTGCAGCTAGTCTGTTATGAAAATATGAGGGAATATAAAAAATATTCATTTCATACAAAAAGAATCAGAGAAAGGGGAAAACAGAAAATGACTTTGATGATGGTAGATTTAAACCAAGCAATATTAATGATAACATTAAATGTAAATGGATTAAAGGCCCAAATTAAAAAGGTGGGAGAGATGTTGTTTAATGTAGTTTTAGCTTCTCATTGCTATATTTAATTGCATTAAAATATACACAACAAAATTTACCATCTGTACCATTTTAAGTGACCAGTGGTACCTCGTTTTATGAACTTAATTTGGTACACAATTCTGGAAAAGATGGCCATATCTGTGCTCATGTGGAAAAGATGGCTGCAATTGTGTTCATCACCCAATGAAGAGTTCACAAACAAAAAAAATTTAGTCAAACGCTTCTGTTTGTGAACCAAATTGTTTGCAAACGAAGGTGTTCATGAACCAAGGTACCACTGCACATTCATGTTCTGTACAGCCAATCTTCAGAATTCTTTTCATTTCACAAACCTGAAATTCTGTACCTGTTAAACATCTCCCCAACCTTCTTCCCTGCCCTGGCAACCATTCTATTGTGTCTATGAATTGACTACTCTTTGTACCTCACATAGTTGAATAAAACAGTATTTTGTATTTTTGTGACTGTTTCTTTTATTTTACTATAACCAAGGTTCACCCATGTTACAGCATGGGTCAGAATTTCCTTCCTTTTAAAAGCTGAATAAGATTCCATTATACGCATTCAACACACTTTGTTATTCATTCATCTGTCAGTGCTTCTGTCCTTTGGCTATTGTGAATAATTACTCTATGAGCATTAATGTGCTCTGCTCTTTAAAATGTCCTTTAGAGGCCGGTGATATCGCTCAGTGGCACAGGCGCCTGCTGGCACGCGCGAGGTCCGAGTTTGACCCCGATACCCATACACATACACAAAAAAGTCCTTTATTCTGTGTATGAGTTTATTTTTCTCTTGTTTCTTAAGCTAGAATTTAGATCACTGATTCAAGACCTCCTTTTTTATTATTGTAATCATATAAAGCTATACATTTCATTCTATTTTCTGGGTTTTTTGGTGAATCCACCAATTTTAATAATTTGTATTTTCATTTTCATTCTGTTCAAAATACTTTCTAATTTCTTACATGATTTTTTTTCCATTGGCAGATGAGTTTTTTAGAAGTGATATTCAAATTCCAAATACTTAGGAATCTTTCCAAATATTTTTCTGTTATTGACTTTTTTTTTTTTTTTTTTTTTTTTTGTGGGTACTGGGGGTCGACCTCAGGACCTTGCGCGCCAGCAGGCGCCCGTAACGCTGAGCGATATCACCGGCCCCTTTTTGGTATGTGGGTTCCGGGAGTTGAACTCGGGTCCTTGCGCTTGCCAGGCAGGCGCGTACGCAGCTGAGCCATCTCACCGGCCCTGTTATTGACTTCTAATTTAATTTCTTTGTGGTCAAAAACTTGTATTATTTCAGTGCTTTTAAATTTATTGAGAATTGTTTTATGGCCTAGGAAAAAGGTCTGTGTTGGTAAATGTTCTGTGTAAACTGAAAATACTGTGAATCAAAGTATTGTTCTAGAAATGTCAACTGAAAGTGTTGTTCAAGTTGTTTTGAACGTTAAGATGCATTTAGGAGAAAAAGATGCACTTTCAGCCACACCCCATATAATATGGAAAAAAAAAACCCTCAAAGTGGATTGTATATCTAAATATAAACCTAACAGTATAAAAATCCTAGAACATTGTATGAACTTGGAAAGCAGAGCTTTCTCAGTAACAGTAACAAATGGTATAATCCAGAAAACAATGAAAAGATTAAGCTTCATCAAAATTTAAAACTTTTGCTCTCAAGAGATTTTATTAAGAAAACAGTAACACATGGTATAATCCAGGAAACAATAAAAAGATTAAACTTCATCAAAATTTAAAACCTTTGCTCTCAGATTTTATTAAGAGATTTTATTAAGAGAATTATTAGAAAGCTAGACAAAGTAAAAGCTATAAGAAACTATTTATAAACTACACAGCTAATAAAGGACTTGTATCCAGCATATACAAAGAACTTCTAAAACCTAGGAATGAGAAAACAGCCTCAGTAGGTAAATGGACAAATGACTTGAGTAGAAATTTCACCACAGATGAAAGATGGATTGCAGTTAAGTAATGTATATGAAAATGTGCTCAGCACTGTCGATCATTATTTCGTTTTCTTGTTTAAACTGTCTTAATAAGACTATAAATTTAGATTTAGTGTATCTTCCTGGGGGAGGAGTTGAAACTTTTGTACTTACTTTCCTAAACTTTATCATTTTAACTTTATATTTTGTCTGATGTTAACACAGTTATGCCAACTTTCTTTTTTTAGTATGTATGTGGAATATTTTTTTCAATCACATCTTTGTTCTGTTTGAGGAATCCCTACATAAACATACACTGGATTTTAAAAATCAAGTCAGAAAATTATTGACTTTTAACAAGAGATTTCACTTTCTCGATTATTACAAAAATGTTTGGCTATGTAATATTTTGTTTTTGCATTTTCTGTTTCTCGTGCTTTTGGCTTACTATTAATGTATTATTTTTCCAACTATATTCTTTTAGTGGTTATCCTTAAAATTCTAACACCTGTAATTAAGCATAAGTGAATCAGTGTATTTAACCTTCTCCTGACAAATCCAAGAACCATAGACTTTTAACACCAGTCTTCCACCCCCAGTTTAGGTGCTACTGGCCCAGGTACTTAGCTTCATCTTCTTAGCATTTTTGACCCCATATATTATGTAGAAATTATTATTACTATTTTACTAAATTATTTTACCCAATGTTTGTTTAGGTATCTATATGTTAACTATTTTGTCTTGTATTTTCTTGAATATGATTATTTAGATTGGTCCTTATTGAGGAATTATAGCCCACAACTTAAAATTTATATGAAAGCACTCCATTTTAACAATATTCTTTGTATATCCAACTATTTATCATGAAAATGTTAAAATATGGAGTGGTTAAAAGAGAAGCATAAAGAAAAAATAGCACAGATAGATTTTTAATTAAATTATTTGCAGAACCATCTGAAAGCAAGTGAAATATCATGACATTTCATCCTTAACTATTTCAGCTGCAAGTCTTAGAAATAAGGACATTCTCATACCTGACCACAAAACCACAATCAGGCTGAAGAAATATTAACAATTCCTTCATATATGTAGCTGGTCCATACTCAATTTTTCCAAATTGCTCCCAGTGTACCTTAACAGCTTGCCTTTTCCCTGAGTCTACTGCCTTATATTAACGTTCATATTACATTTGATTATGAAATCCTGTTTAGTTTCTTAGTGTAAAACAGTGCCTTCACCTATTTTCTGAGCTGAGTTTTTTGAATGCAGTTGTCTTATGAAATATCTGACATTCTGGATTTGTCTGACTTTTTCCTGAGGTTAGACATGCTAAGTACAGTCACTTGGTTAAGGTTAAACATTTTTCCTGAAAGATGCTTTTTGGCAATTATAAAATTGTAGGTGGTGTCAGTTCCTCCCAGGACTTTGAAAATATCATTTCAATGCTTTTTCTGTTTCCTCTGTAGCTGTTGAGATAACTGCTCAGGATCTCTTTCCTTTTACTAATTCTGCTTTTAAGAGTGGCTAGCTGCTTTTGCGATCTCTTTTTATTTGGCATTCTGCAACTTACCTAAGTGGAATCTAGGCATGTGATTCCTTATTTTGCTTGATCTTTATTGTATTTTCTGAATCTTATAATTTAACTTTTTTCTACTCTGAAAAAATGTAAACCATTGTCTTTCTAAATATTGCCTATTTCTTAGCTTCCTCTCAATTCTAATTGGGTGTTATCTGCATCTTTGAAATGAATTTTCTAACCTTGCAATCTCATATTTTCATGCTCTTAGCTTGGATGCATACTGAAATATTTAAGAGTAAAATGTCATAATTATAGCTTACTTTCAGATGATTCAGAAAAAGATATATTTGTGTATGCATACAATTTTGAACTGTGTTCTTTCAACTATCCTATATTTTAAGCCTTTTTATAATAAAATTTTGGACATATGAGTGAGCATGAAGTAAGAATGTTCTTAGATTAAAAAAAGCTCGCGGGCTAGAATTCATCACTAAAGAAATATTAACAAATTAATGTCTAAAAAGAGTCCCCCAAAATACAAATCTACCTTTCACAAATAATCTCTTCATTTGAGTTTATTAGGCTATTTATGACTTCCATGAAATTTTGAAATATACATTATTTTTACTTCCAGAATTTTTTTTTCAAATCTGCTTAATTTTAATAAACTCTTTGCCTCGTATCTTGACTTTTTTCTGATTTACTTCTTTAAATATATTTAACAAACCGATTTATATACTGTAGCTGGTAATTGGGATATCTGAGTTCTTTACAGATATAGATTATTGTGATTTCTTTGTTTTCACTTAGGGTAGTTTTTTCTTATGTTCTGTGCTTTCTTTCTGGTTTGGGAGTTCATATGTGGGGGCTCTTTCATACTTTCTCTGACTCTTGGGCTCAGGTTGCCTTGTCTGTGGAGGATTTCTTTCCCTGGGGTCCAGATCCACTGCAGACCTGGTCTGCCTTAAGCAAAATTCTCCTGGCAGCTTTGGGGCCAGAGGTGGACCATGTGGCCTCGGGGCATGGCTGGCTGGTGACTGGGGAGCTCAGGAGCGGCCTTTTCATAAAACTGTGTACCCAGGACAAAGACATAGCAAGTCATCCTCACCAGCCTCTGTGGCATCAATTATGCTCACATCCTGCCTCAGCCTCTGGCCCCTCCCCGACTCCCTTCTGAATCCCACTCAGGGTTGTTCTTTTTCTGTTTGTCTTTGCTTTACAGTTCTGGGGTCTTCACACTGAGTTATATTCCCAGTCCTTTATTTTTTGATTTTGAGACAGGGTCTCCCTAAATTGCTAAGTTGCCCCGGCTGGGCTTGAATTTACAATCCTCCTGCCTCAGCCTCCCAGAGTGCTGAGATTGCAGGTGTGCACCACCATCCCCAGATGACATTTCTCTTTCTTAATTCATTTAAAAGCATAGGTGTGTTATGCAGAATTATTACCTAATCTGTGATCAGAGAACTTAAAAATTTTGAGTCTATCCATATTGTCAGAGATGGTTGTCCAAGAGCTGCTTTAAATTATTCCTTTGGATTTGCGTGGAGTTCATCTGGGGCCCACGGTTTTGTGGCTGTTCTCCTGTTAATGGAGCGCAGCTCCGGCTGGAGCCTGCCGCATCCTGACTTCACATACAGACGAGAGCCTGGTATGTGCTGCCCATCCTGACCACTGTCTCAGCATCTCACCCGCCAGAGAGGAAGCCACATCCAAGGACTCAAAACGTATTTTACTGTCCAGGCATAGTGACATGTGCCCGTAATCCCAGCACTCTGGGAGGCGGAGGCAGGAAGATTGTAAGTTAAAGCCCAGGCTGGGCAACTTAGTGATTTAGCAAGACCCTGTCTCAAAAAATAAAGTGAACTGAGGGGATATAGCTTAAAAAAAGAAGGCATCTTACAACTATATGACTAGTAGTGTGCCGGCAAGCTGGCTCCCTGAAAATAAAAAAGCCCTGATCTGTGGTGTTCTCTTGATTTTCTGCTGCATAAATACTCCAGCCATGGCCAATTTCAAGCTCCCAGTGGTCTAAAAATCAGCTCCATAAACTCCTTGAATTTAAAGGCTGGGCTCCTGCCTGCAATGGAGCTGGCTCAGCACACCATGGCTCCTAACGCAGTGTGAAATAGGAAGGACGCACCACAAACACTTGTTGCACTAAAGTACAAAATGCCTCGCAGTGGACTATGAATAACGAGCAATTCCTCTCATTTCCCAAAGTTTTTACAGTGCCGACTGAGTACAATTTGTCCCTCTATCTCCTGTCCTCCTTTAATTATTCCAGTTCAAGCCATGATATGACTAAATGCCTTGTTCTTTAGTGTCTTCTTTCACTTTCCTACACGACTGCAGAACAAACTGTTCATCACTGGATGGGTGGGATAGACTGAACACGGCGCTGCAAGCAAAGGTTACCAACAGTAGGTTTCTAAGCGTTGGGTGCTTCCCTGCATAAGGCAGCGCAAAGTGGCTGCAGCATTGAATGCACATTTTCTGTTGCCTGAAACAGAAGGAAAAGAGCCCAGGTCAGAGAGAGAGAATTAGTGCGATGGATACAATACATGGAGCGCTCCTCACTGGATTTGCTCAGTTAAGTCAACTATAGGGAGCAATATTCGGTGAAGTCTTAGAATTGTGCAAGTTTAGGGAAGGCAGAATTGCTTCTGCCTTTACTGATCACAGCGGGCTTGAGGGAAAGGGAAGACATTTGAGTTGGGCCTCAGAAGATGTCAATGTTTGGCCAGGCCAAGTTAGGCAGAATTTTGGGAACAGAGGAAACATCTCATTCTACCACCTCTTGCCATCCTGAATTCCCCTGCTCCTTGGGACTCTAGATGAGGAGATGAAACGAAGGATGAGGTGGCTCCTCCTGGATGATGGGGGTAAGAATTAAACTACTAAAATCTCGATTTCTCTCCTTTCCCAGTTCAGTTGACTTTGAAAGGGACTAAGAATTCAGGAAAGGGATTCCACCATGGAATTTTGATAGCACACTCTATTTTTAAAGGAAAATAGCTAAAATAATTTTTCTTTGAAGTTAAAGGCTTTTGTACTTCAAAGTGTTTGGGGATGTTATCAGAGACTGATTCCAAAGTTGGATTGGAAACTTCTGACATTTATTACATGTTTTGTTAAGGGGGGACCATGGTTGAAAGTTGAGCATGGTTGAAAGTTCGAGGGAGTCTGTTTTTTTCAGGTAGTCTTAAATTTCAGTGTGAAACATTTGGAAAGTTTGTTGTAAACAGATGGCAATTTGTCATCTGCCTTGTCTAAAACCAGAAACTGGAAACTCAAATCTCCTTTCATACACTTCCACCAGTCAATCACCAGCCTTATTCATCAGAGCTCATTAGGATTTCTCACACCCATATGCTCACATCCACCCCATTACCATGAAATGAGGCCACCACCTGCCTTCATGTGGTGCATCTCTTAGAGATTTGTTTTCCATCCTTATCCGTTGATGCATTTCTGCACCTGTAAAAGAAAACATGAATCACTGCAACTCAGCAAAACAATGATGCATTTCTCTCTCAAATAAAGGAGGGTTGGAGCTAAGCAGACTTCTAGGGTGATTATGGTATTTCCATGGAGAACAGGACTATATCTGCTTTGTTATTCTGAGTGTGTGGCTTCCATTCTCAAGGCTTCCTCACGATAGAAACATGGATGCTATTGCTACTGCTATCCCATCTACATTCCAGGGGGCAAAAAAGAGGAAGATAGCAAGAGCCAAAGAATATTCCATCCAGTTAGTCACTCTGTCAAGAGCTTTTCCAGAACCCCAACAAACTCTCCTTGAAGCTTTTAGAGCACCCTAATTTGCAAGAGAGTACAGGAAATACAGTTTTTACATTAGATCTGTTGCAAATAAACAGAGGTCCTATTAATAAAGGAGAAGAGGAGGGAGCCGGCAGTGCTTGCCACGTGAGCCAAACTTTGCTTCAAACTACAGCCCTCACTACAGTGCAAACTGCTCACATTGTAGTTCAAGGAAAATCTTTGCTCCCTGCTATTCTGACTTTCCTTGCTCCGCCTTCTGCTTCGTCCTTTGCCATCCCTGCCTCCCACTCTGCACAGTACCCCTGGACCCACGCTCCTCTCTTCCCGGGACTTGGCACAAGTCGCTTCCTTCTCTCTTTTCCCCAGGCCTGTTGGCCGTTGACCTCTGACTGTCTTTAGACTCCATGGAGACTTTGCCACAAGCCTTCTGTGACAGCACAGGTATGGCTTGGGCATCGCTGCCTGTCCTTTACCCCGTCCGTTGCACTTGGCACATTCTCCTCAACTGCTCCTTCACACCTCCTCCTCCTCCTGCAGGGATGGCGATTGTTTTAGTCATCTTTCCGTCTCCCACACCATGGACAGGATCAGCACAGTGGAGCACTTCATAGCATTCGGTTGAATGAAGGACCAGAGTGACTGCTGTACAGCTTGGGCTGATGACCAGGTCATTTGCCTTGACGTCAGCAATGGTTGCCAGCTCAGCAGTGGGAGCAGCTGAGGGTGCATGGGGCAGAGGCACAAGAATAAGAAGGCTCAAGAAGGCAGTGAGAAGACCATCAGCACGGACTGACTGCTGCTCCACATTCCATGGTTTCCATAGCTCGTTTATACAAATTGTGAATGACAATAAGTTTTTAAAAAACATGGCCATCAGAGGATAAATCCATATCAAGGATTATTTAGTTAGATTAAAGTTAGTGGTGACTCATGAGGAATGGCATGAGGGCTGATGTCTTGACATATGTTTTATAAATGATAATTTTACTAGTGATGTTAAACTATTGAAGTTCCTCCAGGAGCACCTCATAAAAACAGCACCATTTGTCCTTTCAGTTCCACTAAATATTAGTGTAGAATCTGCTCTCTGCTAAGGACTGAGTTGGTGGACTTCAGCTACCTGCTGAGATCTTGCAACCTGTATGTAGAAGAAGGCTACAGGAGAAGAAATGTGAAGCGCTCCCTGCAATGTGTCTTGTTCACAGGAAAAGCGTAGGATGCTTCCCCAGAGCTGCTTGATATTTAAATTCCAGATACTTCTCCTGATGAAGATAATGCTATAGTTCATAACTTTGGGAAAAAGAATTCTGATCACTGAGCCACATGGGATTTTACAACAGGCAGGCAAGGCAAGAGACAGAAAATTCCTGGTTTCAGAGCCATGATGTAAGTGTTGGAAAAAATACTTGTTGGGTAGAGGAATGAATAGTTCTGTGGTATCAATTAGATGATAAATTATATAATTTTTTTCCTATTAAAGATGTCCCCAGTCCAGGAAGTTTGAAAATTCTGTGTCATCCAAGAAGATCTAGCTGTGCTTGCTTTTATATCTTGTCTTCAGCCTAGTAGGAGGACATGGTTGAAATCCTAAGTTTATCTATAAGTCTCACTGGTTTTAGGTCCTTGTGTCATTCACGATGTCTGAGAGAGTAAATCAGGCATTTTGGAAAGTAGCTTAATTGTAATTCTCCATTTCTAGTGGAGCAATCACTTTATTATGGGCAAGAGTTTTATGGCTAACATGGAGCAAGATTATAAGGTAAAGTGGGATTGAATGAACATATATGTATGTGTCATGCTACTGTCCATGTAATTGATATGAAAAAAATTATAAAAACTGATTGATTAAAATTTCTGAGTTTTCAGTTAGGGATCTAATGTTTTAAGGTAGACATGAAAATTCTAAATATACTATTTCCAAAAGTCTTAATATGTTTGTTAAAGCAGTTCTAGTTGGATCTTGGGAGTTGTTGGGAACCTCTTTGAGTGGTTGGTAGATGTTCTTGTACTCTGGGAAGTATAAAGCTATGTTTCTTGAAACACTATAATTGTGATGAGATTTCTTTATAATTATACTTAATAGGAGTTTATTTTGTCTCAGAAAGCATGACAGAATTTTCTGGGGCAGCAGATTTAGCATAGCGAATCTTCTTTGGCTTAGGTTAAACATAAAAAATGATTTGATCCTTCTGGGGTGTGCAAGGTAGGGACCTGGACAAGGATACTGGGGACCTCTCCATTGATAATTGTCCCATTTATGTTTTTAAATTGTTCTTGGGGTCTAAGTACCAAGAGTAGTGTCAAGTCAGAATATTACTCACAGGGCAATCTATCATTTTAACTGGACAACCTGTGTAATTAAGGAAAAGGTCTTTTCTCATGAAAGACTGAAAACCTATTAAGAGCTCTAAGAGGGTTCAGAGGATTCCTATTTGATGTGGTAGTAGCGTGAGTTCAGAGCAGCTTTGTTCTTCTCCATGTGCCTCGGCTCTAGGCACCCAAGAGCATCCAGCTAAATAAATCGAACAGCCATGTCTCTGTAGAAAAGGCACCCATTGGCAAGACAGGTCATTGTCAGCCAAGGTCATAAATCATTACTGGTGGTGCAAAGATAAGAACCCAGGATTCCGAAGTCCAGAATAGTTCTCTATGCACAAATTGGTACCAGTTTTTTTCAACCCCATAGGAATATTTTGAATCATGCAGGCCTGGCTTTGAACTGGGTAAATTGTGAAATCACTCTGAGGCAGTGGTTCACAACAGGGATTGGTTTGCTCCCCAGGAGACATTTGGCAATATCTGGAGACTTTACTGGCATCTAGTGGGAGGAGTGGTACTAAATGTCCTACAAAGTGCAGGACAATCCCGATCATAAAGAATCATCTGGCCTCAAATGTCAGTAGTGCTGAAGTTGAAGTCCCCTGCTTTTGTTTCGTGTTCCTCCTCCAAGGTATGGAAGTAGCAGTGCTTCTTTACTATGGTTAATGAATAACGACAGCAATACTTCTAGTCACATGCCAGGCACACACGGGGGTTGAGTAATCAGCCTTCATTAGGAAATGTTAATGGGCTGGAAACAGATTGCCACTGTCACCAAAACTCCCTGGGACCACTACATGGCTTTGTGTAGCCCGATCTTTCTAGGCCCCTGTTTATCCTTCCAATAGCAACTATGATTGAAACTTATGGTGAATGTTTAAATTTTAAAAAATTATTTCAGTAAAAGGCACATGCCATTAATTCTACTCAAAGTACTCCCCTCACTTCAAACACACTTATCCCATTATTCTTCCCACTTTTTGAAGCAACTCTGGAAGTACTCTTTCATTAGTGTCTTCAGTTGCACTGTCTGTTGTTGGCTGCCTTGATGTCTTAAATTGATTCAAATCATTTACCTTTCACGGTCATTTTGACTTTGGGGAAGAGACAGAAGTCACATGGTTCCAGGTCTGGGGAATAAGATGAATGAGGATACACCATAATGTTTTTATAAGCTTTCCTTTCTATGGAATGACCCTCAGCAACAGCATTCACTGCATTTTAGAGCATACATTGTAAAGACAGGAAAGCAGACTTTCAGAACTTCTTCAGAAAGTGGCAAGAATGATGGGACAAGTGTACTTGGAGGGGGAGAGTATTTTGAGGGGGATTAATGGCTATGTGTCTTTTACTGTAATACAACTTTTAAAAAATTTAGATATTAAGTGCATATTTTGATCACACTGCCTTATAAGACATCTTATGCTTTAAGATCTTAATCTTTTAAAACTTTGGTAGGGAGAAAAATTCATCAAGTTATTGTTTTAGGCAGGAATATGTGGATGGACATAAGGATCTTCTAGTGTGGGTGTGTTGTTCTGTTTTCAAATGTGCACAATAGCTCCAAACCTTGAGGATAAAGCTCTTAGGACATTTTTCTTCTGGAATTTAGAATTAAGAGAGAGAAACTTGATATCCTAATTACTTTTTATCTAGATAACCTGTATTTTCTATCTGGACTTGTAAGATGCTTACTTTTTGCTTGAAATTAAAAATAATAATTCATCACTATATGCTTTCCTGTTTTTCTTTTTCATTAATGGTTTGGGAACTTAATAGGACTTTAAAACTTTAGATGCTATTGGGCCAAGGTAATGTTATTTAAATGATAGGAATCATACCCTATGCAATTTACCTATTAAAGTGTTCAGTCCAATGGTTTTTAATATGTTCAGAGTAAAAAAGCCTCCATCATCTAAATTTTAGAATAATTTCATCCTTTTCCCCCATAAAAAATACATACATAGTAGCATTCCCTACTTGCCTTTCTCTAACTCTATACAACAAATACTGTACTATATTTTTTGCTACAGATTTGTCTATTCTAGCTATTTCATGTAATGGAATCATACAATATGTGCTGTTTTGTGTCTGGCTTCTTTCCCTTAGCATAACGCTTTTGAGAGTCCTCACTACTGTAGCATGTATTAGTACTTCATCCCTCTTATGGTGGAACAATATTCCATTGTAGGAATATATCCTATTTGGTTTATTCATCAGTTGATGGGCATAGGGTTGTTTCTGCTTTTTGGCTATTACAAACAATGCTTCTATGAACATTTGTGTACAAATTTTCATGTACATATATTTTCATTTCTCTTAGGTACAGACTTGGAAGCAGAAATGCTAGGTCCTGACTCTGTCTATTTAATCTTCTGAAGAACCAGCGGACTGTTTTCTAAGCTGGCTGTACCATTTTACATTCCCACCAGCAGTGTGTGTGGGCTACTGATTCTCTACCTCCTCACCATCTCCTGTTATTATCTTTAAAAAAAATCATGGCCATCCTAGTTGTTACGAAGTGACAGGGAAAATTTTTAAATAGGCTTATTTTTAAAAAAGTATTTTTATTGATCCCTATTACCTTTATAAAATATACTTCAATGCGGTATTTTCATATGTGCATAAAATATATTTTAATGACTTCCATCCCTCCTGTTACCCTGTCTTGCATTCCTACCGCTGCATTGCCTTCCTCTTACCTGATAGTCTCTCTTCTATTTTCATGTCATCTATTTGAGATTCCACATATTAGGGAAAACATGACATTTGTCTTTTTGAGTCTGACTTATTTCACTTAACATGATGATCATCTCCAGTTCCATTCATTTTCCTGCAAATGACATAATTATGTTCTTTACTGCTGAATACTACTCCATTGTGTACATATATCACATCTTCTTTATTCACTCATCTGTTGATGGACACCGAGACTGGTTCCATATCTTGGCTATTGGAAATTGTGCCTCAAAAAGCATGGGTATGCACATAGCCCTGTAGCATGCTGACTTTAATTCCTTTGGGTATATACCAAGGAGTGGGATAGCTGGTTGATCATATGCAATCCTATTTTTAGTTTGTTGAGGAACCTTGATTTCCATAATGGCTGTATTAATTTACATTCTCACCAGCAGTATGCACGAGTTCTATTTCCCTACGTCCTCACCAGATTTGTTTCTTTGTATTCCTGATGATAGCCATTCTGACTTGAGTGAGATGCAGTCTAGGGGTAGTTTTGATTTGCAGTCCTTAAATGGCTAAAGATGTTGTACCTTTTTCACATACTTACGGGCCATTTTTACTACTTTTGAGGTGTGTCTGTTCAATTCATTTACCTATTGATTGGACTACAGATTTTTTTGTTATATATTCTAGATATTAATCTTCTGTTGGAAGAGTAGCTAGCAAAGATTTTCTCTGATTCTGGAGACCGCTTATTCACTCTGTTGGTTGTTTTCCCTGCTATCCAGAATCTTTTCAATTCGATGTTGTCCTGAATTCTTGGTATTGTTTCCTGTGCTATTAGAATCCTATTCAGGAAGTCATTGAGCCTATGGTTTCAAGTGTTTCCCCTAGATTTTGTTCTAGAGGTTTCAAATCCTCAGGTCTTCTGTGTAGGTCTTTGATCCATTTTGAAATGATTTTCATACACGGTGAGAGAAAGGGATGTGGTTTCAATGTTTTACATATGGATATCCAGTTTTTCCGGCATCATTTATTAAAGAGACTGTCTTTTCTCCAATGTATGTTTTTGGCTCCTTTAAGAATCAAATCAGATGGCTGGCTGTGTTCTGTTCCATTTGTCTGTGTGTCTATTTTTGTGCCAGTGCCATGCTGTTTTCATTACACTGACTTTGCAGTATAATTGAAATCAGGTATTATGATGCCTCCAGCTTTGGTCTTTTCATTTAGGCTTTCTTTGACTATTCTGGATCTTTTGTGTTTCCAGTGAATCTTGGAATTATTTTTTCCAGTTCTGTGAAGAATATCATTAGAATTTTTTTTTTTTTTTGTGGGTACCGGGGGGTCGACCTCAGGACCTCACGCGCCAGGAGGCGCCCGTGCCGCTGAGCGATATCACCGGCCCCTTTTTCATATGTGGGTTCCGGGAGTCGAACTCGGGCCCTCGCGCTTGCCGGGCAGGCGCTTAAGCCGCTGAGCCATCTCACCGGCCCTATCATTAGAATTTTGATGGAGAAAGAATTGAATCTATAGATTGCTTGCTGCTGATCCATGAACATGGGAGGTCTATCCATTTTCTAGTGTCTTCTCCAATTTCTTTCTTCAATGTTTAATAGTTTTCATTATAGAGGTCTTGGTTAGGTTGCTTCCTAGTATTTTGTTTTATTTTTGAAGCTATTGTATGTGGAATTGTTTTCCTGTTTTATTTTTTTTCAGCTAGTTCATTATTGGTGTATAGAAAAACTATTGATGTTTTTAATATTGATTTTGGTATCTTGAAAAGTAGGCCATTTTTAGAGAAAATTTTTACTTTTTGTGATATACGATTTTTGTTACATGTTTGTAGTACATAATAATTACATTCATCATGAAGTTGATACATGTATGTATCTTAATTCATTTTATTTCCTCTTCCCCTCCCATCTTTCTACCCTCCCTCTATCTATAGATCCCCTTCCCATATGCAAAAGATCTACTTCCCTGTTTCCTATTGTCTTCTTTTGCTATTATACTTTGAGTTTCTCAAATAAGAGAAGCTATGTGATATCTAAGCTTGTTTGTCTGATTTATTTCACTTAACATTATGGTCTCAAGGTTCATTCATTTTCCTACAAATGATGCAAGTTTATCCTTCTTTATGGAAAAATGAACATCGGCTACATTGTGTATAAAAACTGCATTTTTGTTATCCATTCATCTGTTGTTTCCAAGATTTAGCTAATATGAGATGTGCTGCTATAATTATGGGTATGTATACCTTACTGTGGTGTGATGTCTTTAACTCCTTTGGGAAGATATCTAGAAAGGGAATATCTGGGTCAAATACAACTTCTACTTTCAGTTTTTTCGAGGAATCTCCATGCTTATTTCCATAGTGGTTGTACTAGTTTACATTTCCACAAACGTTGTAAAAGTGTTTATTCCCCACCCCCACCCTGCAGCCTCACTAGCATTTGTTATTATTTGACTTTTTGATGACAGCCATTCTTTTTGGAGTAAAATGAAATACTGATGTTTTAATTTGCATTTCTTGAATGCCCAGAGGTGTCAAACATTTTTTTCATCCATTGGCTATTTGTACTTCTTCTGAGAAGTTTCTACTAATTTCATTTGCCCATTTTTTGATTGGGTTGTTTATTTTGGGGAGTCTGATTTTCTTAATTCTTTACATATTCTAGATATTAGTTCTTTCTCAGAGGAGTAACTGGTAAAATTTTTCCCCCAATTTGTAGTTGTCTCTTAACTCTACTGGTTATTTCCTTTGTTGTGCAGGTTTATAATTTGACATCCCATTTGTTGATTCTTGATGTTATTTCTTGTACAACTGAGGTTCTGTTGAGAAAGTTCTTGCCTGTGCCTATATCTTCAAGGGTTTTATATATTTTATCTTCCAGCAGATTGTTTCTGCCTTAATATGCAAGTCTTTGATTTATTTTAACTTTATTGTTGTACTAATGATATATGAGTCTAGCTTCAATGTTCTGCATGTGGTTAGCAAGTTTTCCCACCGCCATTTGTTAAAGAGGCTATCTTTCCCCAGCATAGGCTTTTGGCCCCTTTATTGAAGATCAGATGACTGAGTATGCCTGGGGTTGTTTCTGCTTCCTCTAGTCTGTCCCACTGATTTTCACGTGTCTTTTTGTGCCAGTACCATGCTATTTTTATCACTATGCCTTTGTAATATAACTTCAGGTCTGAAATTGTGATGCCTCCTGCTTAGCTTTTCTTGCTGAGGATTGCTTTGCTTTTCTGATCCCATACAAATTTTAGGACTGTTTTCTCTAGTTCTGTGAGGAATGCTGTTGGTATTTTGATTGAGATTACATTAATTCTATATATCAGTTTTGGGATTATAGCCATTTTCACAATATTGGTTCTGCCTATTCAGGAACAGGGGATATCTCTCCATTTTCTGATATCCTCTTCAATCTCCTTTTTCAGAGTAATGTGGCTTTCATTATGAAGGTCTTTTACTTCCCTGGTTAGGTTAATTCCTACAAGACAGCAAGGAAAATTGACCTAACAGCTACTAGGTGACAGAAAGAGTATTAGCATAAGACAAATTTGAATCAGAGAAAGGACAGCATGCATGGCATGAAAAGTCTGTTTGCAGAAATTTTCCAAGTATGGGGAAAGAATTCAATATACAGGTAAGTGTGGCATATAGAACTCCAGGTAACCATGATCAGAGAGGAACTTCTCCATGACATATCTGAGTCATAATCTCAGAGGTCCAACACAAAGACAGAATCTTAAAATACATTAGAAAAAATAACTCACTTACAAAGGAAAACTCTTTAGGATTACAGCAGACTTCTCAACACAAACCTTAAAGGCCAGGAGAGCTTGGAGCAGAATGTTTCAAACCCTAAAAGAAAACAACTTCCAATCAGATTTTAATATATCCTGTAAAACTATCTTTAAAAATTGATGGAGAAATAAAGATATTGCATGACAAAGGCTATCTTAAGAAATTCATGATCACTAAATCAGCACTCTAAAAAATTCTTCAGGATATCCTAGATAGAGATAATGAAGGCAATGATGCCAAAATGTCCAATGGAATTGATACGTATAGCAGGATAAGCAGTTAAATGAAAGGGAAAAATAAAGAAATCGACAACTGAAAAATAATGCAATGAAAGGAACAAGTCAATACCTTTTTTTTTTTTTTTTGTGGGTACCGGGGGTCAAACTCAGGACCTCATGCGCCAGCAGGCACCCATGCTGCTGAGCGATATCACCGGCCCTTTTTCATATGTGGGTACCGGGAGTCGAACTCAGGACCTCGCGCTTGCCAGGCAGGCGCTTATGCCGCTGAGCTGTCTCACTGGCCCAATACCTTTTTGTAATATCTTTCGACATAAAGGGCCTCAGCTCCCCAGTAAAGAGACACGGATTGGCAGGATGGATCAAAAAACAAAACCCAATTGTATGCTGTATACAAGAGACACATCTAATCCAAAAAAGGAATTCATAGACTAAAAATCAAAGGGTGTGGGGCCGATGAGATGGCTCAGCGGCGTAAGTGCCTGCCTGGCAAGCGCGAGGGCCCGAGTTTGACTCCCAGAACCCACATACGAAAAAGGGGCCGGTGATATCACTCAGCGGCACGGGCGCCTGCTGGCGCGCGAGGTCCTGAGGTCGACCCAGTACCCACACACACACACAAAAAAAAAAAATCAAAGGGTGGGAAACAATATTCCATGCATCAGTACAGCAAAAGCAAGCAGAGTTATCTAACTTATTTTCATACAAAGTGGACTTCAATATAAAATTGATAAAAAGAGGCAAAGATTGATACATATTAAGGGAACAATTCAACAGGCATTTTATTACAGTTCTCTTCCATTGGCTCCATTATTTCTTTTTGGATCATAAATTATTTTATCTAGTTACTAGTCACCTTAATCTCTTTTATCTCTAAATCCTGCTACAACTTCTCAGACTGAATCTCTAAATTATTTGATTATTATTATTATTATTATTTTTGCAATACCTACTTAATTCTTCATTTCTCATAGTACCCCTTAGGTCTATTTCCATCCCCACCTCAAATCCTTTGACTCTTCAGTTTTTCACTGGCAGGCAATCTATTTGGTGGAATAATGCAATACAGCCAACTTTATAGGTCAAAATGATTAAACTTCAGGAAATTCACGCAGATCAACCTAATGACTTTATTTCAGATTTCCCTCTTTCCATAGAGGTAATGAACATCTTCTTGAATAATTTGGAGAGAATGATCTAGAGATCTGTAAAAGGTATCCTCTGCTTCCTGGAGGAGTCTTTTCACAACATGGTGTTTGGTTCACTAAAAGACCCTCCTGGAATACTAAGTATTTTGAGATCTGGTAATTTTTCTTTGCTCATTCTTTAATAGGTATATCTTTTTTATTTCAAAATTTGTAATGGCTTTCTCCTAAGATTGTATGGGTTTCTATTCAAACTAATTCCTGGCAAAGACAAATGGGGCAAAATGCATTTCTTCTAGTTTTCATTTTGTTTGGTTTTTGTTGTATCAGAGTTTTTGGGGTAACATTGTGTTTAAAACTTTGCTGAGAACTTTCTTCCCCTCAGCAGCTTCTTCCCTGGTGGATGTTAGTCCCGAGAAGGCCCATCGTCCTTTACAAGGCTGAGCCATGCCCATTGCTGCCTGGCTTTTGACTCTCCTTTCCTTGGACCCCAGCCTTGGGAATGTAGGTGTGGTTGGGTCTGCCCAGAGCTGTACCTTCAAAGGAAGCTCTGAGGGAACCCTGAAGAAGTGATCGCTGAACCTCAAACCTGGCTCCCTGCTCCCCACTTGTGTTTATTTTGGCTTCTTTCTGTGAGGCCGCAGGGTCCCTCAGAATTCTCTAGGGAGAGGCTCAGGGCTTTCAGAGCTACTATGCTAGAGGATCTATGGAACAAGCGGAATTTCTTCTGCTCCTAGTGCTCATCCACCCATTGCATATCTTTGGATTTATTATTATACTAAAAGATCTCTCAGACTCTGACAAAAAGGGAAGCAGAGCCAGGAAGTAATGGGGACTAATGCTCATCCTGCCACTTCAAGTTCACCTGGGCACCAAGTATCTGCAATCTCAGTCCTCCCTTGCTGGGTCCCTGAGCAGAGAGAGTGTGGCAAGGAGGGCTGAGGTGAACAGGGTCTGGTGAAGTTCTGAGTTTCCCAGCTATATCCCAGACTGTCCCTTTGTCGTCTGCTGGTAGGGTTTAGGCACAGTGGTATCTACTGAGAGATTTAGTGGGAAGCAAGATAAATGATGCATTGATGGGATGATGTCCACTTCACTGGTGTTCCCATATTTTCTTTTTACCCTTGGAGCATAATAAAGGGTCACACAAACACACCCCTTACTTTCCTACTGTAAGGTTTTACTTTAGCAGAACAGTGGCCGGTTGTGCATCTCAGTACCTTTCCCTGAGGGATACAGGAAGCAATCACACAGCTGATGTGAAAACGTTGATGTTTATTCTAAATGCACATTTTATATTAAGAATTTAATGCTTTTTTAAAATTGATATTTTATGTTCCTGTTAACTACACATTGCATAATTATAATAAGAACCTCCTGACAAAACAGCAAGACCAGCCACATGTCAAGAATATCCTACAAAAAGGCCAGGAAAGCAAAATGCAGGTGCTGTCAGTGTAAGGAATACATGTGTATGGAACGTGCTATCGTCGTGTGTGAAGACTGGCTTAGGTGTGATAAGTGAAGTAAAGATAATTTTTTTTAGAGTGCTATTGGCATTTTCACTGTAGTTCATATAGGGATTTATTTCTGTTGTTCTTTTTTAGACTTGGTACACCAAAAACCAGTCGATGTTGAAAATTTTGATGCTTTTTTATGAGCACTCAATAAATATTAAAAATGCAATAGTTTATTTTTGTGTTTTTTTCCTGTTAAGCACTCATTGTTTAATATAATAAAACTCAGAAAATTAAAATTTATAATTCATACATAGAAATAGTCTAAAGAATAAACATGGGTGTGACACACCCATGGTTATGCCGCTTTATGACAAAAGGTGTGTTAGGTTCCTTAAACAGTCTACACCCAGTAAACCTTAATATCATAGTGTGGCCAGAGCTGTCATATATACCTCATGACTTCTTTTATCTGGACCCTGCTAATTCCCCAAGGCCTATGCTACTATTGCCTTGGTGTTAAAGCTGTAGGTTGGTTTGTCCTCCTTTCCCTCAGAACCTCAGGTAGAGTTGCTTTCTTGCAGGAAGTACCCTACCTCCAACCCAAATTTGGTTATATAATCACAGGCTTGGCATCATAGGTTAGTGTTTCTTTTTAAAAACTTTCATCTGCTTTATAATAGTTAATTTTTGCATTTCAACTTGAGTGGGCTACAGGATGCCTAGATATTTGGCAAAACATTCTGAGTGTGTCTGTGAGTATGTTTTGGGATGAGATTAACATCTAAACAAGTAGATTCTGAGAAAAGCAGATCATCTTCCCTAGATGTGGGTGGGCCTAAACAGAACTTAAGGGCTGACGCTCTCTGTTGAGCAGCGAACCCCTCCTTCCTGACTGCCTATGGACTTGGACTAGACTTTTCCTGTCTTCTAACTCAAACAGAAGCATCAACAACTTCTGGGTCTCAAGCATACTGGCCTTTGGAAGGAGCTATACCGTTGGTTCCCCAGGTCTCCAGCTTCCTGACTAATTCTACAGGTCTTGGAACTTGTTGGTCTCTAACTATGTGAGCCAGTTGTTTATAATAATCCTAGTATACATCTTTCCACCCTTTTGGGCCTGTTTCTCTGAGAACCTGATGCTCCATAGCATGCAGAATTCCCTTAAGGATTCTTTTTTTGTGGGTACCGGGGGGTTGACCTCAGGACCTCGCGTGCCAGCAGGCGCCCGTGCCGCTGAGCGATATCACTGGCCCCTTTTTTGTATGTGGGTTCTGGGAGTCGAACTTGGGCCCTTGCGCTTGCCAGGCAGGCGCTTATGCCGCTAAGCCATCTCACCGGCCTCCCTTAAGGATTCTTGTCCTCTGATGTTTCTCTTGCTCATTTTACAGTGCTGCTACAGTTATTGTTTTTTTGTAACACCTTGGTCATTTTTATGAGCTCCTAGGAGAGAGGTAAGATAAGCACATAAGCACAATCTCCATCTTGAAATCCAAAGTCTATGAAAGTTTTTTTTTTTTTTTTTTTTTTGAGACAGGGTCTCACTACGCAGTGCAGGCTGGCCTTGATCTCACTTATGTAGCCCAGGCTGGGCTCAAACTCGTGGTGATCCTCCTGCCTCAACCTCCCGAGTGCTGGGATTACCAGTGTGTGCCACTACGCCCAGCTAAAGTCTATGGAAGTTTTTAATGCAGTGAATAATCTTCCTTCTTTCTCTGTATAACCTTCTCCTCTTCCTCCATAGCACCACAGCCCACTTCCCTCTAATCCTTTCCTCCTAAGAAATGACACATTTTCTCTTTCTCCCCTCTCATTGCAATCTGTACTCTGGGTCTCTTAGAAAAAATACGTCCATTTCTGTGCATTTTGGTAGTTAAATGCCAGCCATATCTCTCCTCAAAGCCTGTCATTTTCCTTTTTTTCCACTCGCTGACCCTGTAAATGGCATTTGATGCACAAGAGCTGGAACAGTCATTAGCTTAAAATGGCTTTTTAAAAAAAATCTCTCACAGCTCTGAATCATGTCTTAAAAAGAAAGGCACCCTACAGTAAACTTCCTCAGTGTCCATACCTGGCCCTGCGGGGTTCTGATTGCACAACAAAGTAGAAGGAGATTGAGTAGCACACTCTATGCATGGTTAGGCGAATGACTGAAAGTACCTGCAACCCCAGGCAAGGCTCCTAGGACTACTATTTTTTCTTGTTCTTTTAAAGATAATCTTAATATTTCCTCTGGAATTTCTAAAACCAAGCTTTCGTATATTTCCTTTTCTTTCATTTTAAGCAGAATCCTTGGAGGAACTCAAAGGAATGTCCACTCGAAGCTTCACAGTGCTGAATTGAATTCGGTTGCATCCTGGAATTATTTCTAACTGAACACAGTAACTGGACAGGGTCCTTTGTCATTTCTTTCTTGGTTCCTCTATATTTTCCCTTCTGCAGAGAAACCTTTTCATTATTTTCTCCTTTCAAGTAGTGGAGTATTATCGGTTTCTATTGGTAAAAAGAGCAAATGCAAACCGATTGCCCATTTGAGAAGAGTGCATGTTAAATTATCTTGCATCCTCTTCATCAAAGGCATGTGGCCAGGTATTTCCCCTTGAAGTCCCAGTTCTTATATGATCATGGAAGCACTCCAGCCATCACAAAGTGGCAGCTGCCCTGGTGAGGTGATCCAGTTTACATTCATGATCTCAGGGATCTCTCTCAATGGACATATCCAATGGGCATATGTAATTCCCAGCCCAGCATGTTCTTGATCAAGAGTTGGACAAAAATAGCCTTCCCCAGCATCATCAATCAACCTGGACAGTTTATTCTTTCCTCCTTACTCAAGAATTGTATGTTGGCCGGTGAGATAGCTCAGTGGCACAAGCGCCTGCCTGGCAAACGCAAGGTCCTGAGTTCAACTCCTGGTACCCACATACGAAAAAAGGGCCGGTGATATTGCTCAGCGGCACGGGCGCCTGCTGGCATGCAAGGTCCTGAGTTCGACCCCCGGTACCACACACACACACACAAAAATGTTATTTTCCCTGTTATCTTGAAGATTCATTCCATGAAACCAGTTTTATCCTTTCTCCATGCAAAGGAACATCTCCAACCTTTAAAGACCCCTCTGCATGGTGACAGTAGCTCTCTTGAAGGGACCTCACTCTAATTATATGGAGACTGGTTCTTTTCCCAATGTGCCATCTTACAGCTGGTTTCAAATTATCTCCACATCTGTAATAAAAGCCATTAATTTTTCCCTTCTGGAAGAGCTCATCCATTTCTGAGGTGACCAACTGACTATCTTACTGGCAATATTTAAGATGGTGAATGAAGGACCCTGCCCATTCCCATCTCCAGGGTAAATGGTTGGCTCCAGTAGCTGCTACTGATGAACTGAAAGAATTCTTCCCGTTTTCTCTCCCTCCTTTTGAGGGCTCACAAATATCTTTATGGTTATTACTTGTGATATGTCAACTTCATTTGAGTAAGAACTGCCTAGCCAATAAGTGGAATTCTGATTGTGTTGGTGGATGCTTGACATGTAGGCCAGAACCCTGGATGTGAATCTTACCAACCAATAGCTTGTAGCTTGGAAGGAATAAAAAGGGAAAGAAGGAGGAAGTGCTCCCTTTGGGAGGAACTCCTATCTTCACCATTGTCTTTGGACATTGATCTCCAGTTTTTTTGTCCTTCCAATGAAGACTCTCCAGCTTTCCAACACAGATGTGCACCACTGACTCTACAGTGAACTTCTAGCCCTCCAGTCTTTGACTGCTCTGGACATTCTGGATCTTCAGTGAACAGGCAGCCAATTTGGTTTGTTCCACATCTGATCCCACAAACGGCTGTTGGGACTCATCCCCTTCTGACACTGTAAGCCTACCTAATAAATCCCTTTGTAAACTTATACATATATTTTATATTGATTCTGTTCCTCTAGAAAATCCTAATATAACTTCCAAATGTAGAGGAACCAGGGGAAAAATTAACGATCAACGTTATCTCTCCTCAAAGCTCTTTCACCCTGCTTCATGACTTTCATGCACCAGCCAGTCACCTCAGACCAGTAAGATGCCACTGCTCCCAGGAGGCTGCCTTCCATTCCTGCCTAGTTAAACTCTTTCCCCACTTGTAAGAAAACGTAGTACCCAGTCAACTGGCTCTGGCAGGGTGTCATGTAATGACCTACACTGTAATGCATACATGGTGTAAACTATTAATACAGTATTCACTGCAATCAACTTTATGATCATTGAAAAGCCAGTGTGCAAGAGTGAAATGTGTTTAAGCCAGTAAGAGTGGAAGTATCATGGGACTATTAAAGTGCTGGCATTTCTTATGTGAGGATTTCATGAATAGTGGACAAAGGACTGTTCAAAGCACAGATCTGGAGAGTGTTTCATTTACATGGAATACAGTATTTTGCTTAATTAAGTCATCCTAGTACATCTGTCAGTTTCTCAAACTGCTCCAAATAGCCAACCTTTCCTTCTCTGCTCACCAAAATGTCACTTCAGTGTTGAAAACTCTTTGGTGTTTCAGTTTGTGTGATTCCTATCGACCCATCTTTGAATTTACTGATGTCTATGAAAGAGCATCTTAAATACCTTACTGTTTTTCATTTCTGGTATTTTTATTTAACCATTTCTTATAGTTTCTTTCTCTCTGTTGGAATCAGTCATCTGATTGTGCATGTTGTCCACCTTTTCCACTAGATTATTTGACATATTATGGTTATATTAATTTTACAACATCTGTGTCATACCTAAATATACAGTTGATTGATTTGTCTCTTGGTAAGTGTCATTTTCTCCTTGTGTTTTTTTTTTTTTTTGTGTATGCCACATAATGTTTTTTCTTGTTAAAAGTCAGGTATTTTGTGTAAGAAAAAAGAAACTGATAAACACTTATGCCTGGAAATGAGCAAATATTTGCCTCAGCTATACGTTTACCAGTTTTGTGTTGAGCCAATCTGGTAGTTAACCTGCCTTACCTGCAGGGTGCTCCAACAAGTTACTTCCTCCGAGACACATCTGCATGGGTAGAAGTTTTGTTCCCTTTCAGTCCTAAGCTGCAGTGAGTATTTAACTGTTCCCTAAGGGCACAACATTTACTGCTTTCCCTCAGTGACTTAAACTTTTGGTGGGATAGAAGAACTAGAAGACAAGAATCCAAGGGAGTGCTTCATATTCTTTTCTCCAGTGGCTATTTTTGACATGAGGGATGCTTTATTGAAACTCTTGCCCTGCCTCCAGTTTCTCTTTGTGAGCATTCAGTGAGATGTGTGGCAACCGCATGCAGGAGGATTAATTGCCTACACATCTTTTTCTCACAAGGGTTCTCTCCCTACCCCACATTTGATCTTTAGTAAGTGATCAACATTAGCTGAATTCTTCTTACAGGTATCTGACGGTGGCTACCCCACTTAACATTTACTGCATTTACTTGGATTTTATTGCCCTGAAACTTTAGTTTTCTAATGGGTTCAAGGTGAGTTGTAAATTTGACAGCTGTCTGGCATTTTGTTATTCTTGTTGGTATAAGAGGTTGAATCATGCTGTCTCCATCTTCTACATCCTAAGAAAAAAGAAATTCCATCTACTCCTTTTAAAGGACTCCAGACAAGCTACAAATATCTTCTCTTGTAAAATTCCTCAAGAGTCACTTCATGAGTTAAATGTTTAATAGTATATCCTGCCTCATTATTTAAGGACATAAATTTCACTTTGGATAAAAAATATACAAAGTATGTTTCTTGACCCTTTGTAAGTAGTTGAATGAGTTCTCTATTTCCTCAAAGGTGCATCTGCTGGGCAATGCCCAATATTAATTTTTACCTTGTATTCTCCTCTTCCAAACTGAACTGTTTGTCCCATTTAATATTATTTTTTTTTGTCTCAAGTAATTGCTTTAAGCAAATCTCCAAAGTTTTGCATTTTCCTAATCATTTTTTGTAACATTCCTATGTAGGACTACCTAATAAATTTAGATAACTCAGCACATACAGAAGCAAGCAACAAGGCCCAAGAAATCCAGAAGATTGATGACTTTGATTTAATCACCTCACAGTACAAAAAACAAACAAAAAACCCCAACTCCATTCCTGTCTGCTTGGTTATGGTCATTATAGAATGTAAGTTATATGGTGAGAAAAATATTTAGAAGTTACTGCGTGAGATATTCAAATATTGTACACAAAATAATTTGTGAAATTTTCTTGAATTAGATTTGGGTGTAACAAACTATTCTTGTGATATTGATGGAGATTTTGTGGTCAATAAAACTGTTCAGATTCTGTGAACTGAAATCATCTTTTCCTCTAAAGGATCATGGCTACCTAGGAACTGAAGATCCTTGTACCATATGATCCTAGGAAAATTGCATTTTGGCATTTACTTTTTAAATAAAATTATGACATAAGACCATATGGGTCTTTACCTCTGGCAGACATAGAAACCAAGTCTTATGATACACTCCCAAGGGAAAACATCCCTTTAGAATAAAGTGATTATTTTTCTGATTATATAAGTAGTCTAATTTATTTGAAATGTGAAAAAGCCATAAAAGTTAAGAGTAAATTTAAATAATGTTTTAAAAATAGAATATCAAAGCCTAGTCTGGTAGGTTATGGTTATATTTCTTTGTGTGTGTGTGTGTACATATATATTCATACATAAACACTTTAACCATCTTAGAATTATACATACATACATTACATTTTTATGTATATTATCAGTTTCATACTTTGGAGTTTTCTGCTTTTTAAAAACTTATCTTTGCATCAGAAGTATTTTCCCATGTCATCAAAAACTCTTCATAAATATTTTTAATGGCTGAATAATATTCTGTTTTATAGTTGTGCCATCAATGGATGTAAGCCTTTTGTGTACTGAGGTTGTTTCCAGTGTTTCAGTACTGAAAATAATGCCATGATGAACTTCTTCATGTATAAATCTTTGTCTTTGTTTTTGATTACTTCCCTAGGATCTATTCATGAAAGTAAAATTACCGATTCAGAGAGGATGGATATTTTTGTAGCTCATGACAGATATTTACAAATCATGTTCTAGAGGGCTTTAACAAATAATGTTGCCAACAGTAGTTTATGAGAAAAAATGTCTTACTGAACCCTCACAGACACTGAGTACTGTTATTTTTTAAAATCCTCGTCAGTGGTGAATAGTGAAAAGTCGTATCTCTGAGATTTTACTTTTTATTTCTTTGCTTAACACTGGATCTGAACTTTCCCTCATTTGTTTATCCACCATTTACATTTCATTTTTATGAAGTGGTTATTGATGTCATGTGTCCATTTTTCATTTATATCATTAACGTTCTCACAGATTTCTAAGACTTTATAATAATTCTTTGACAGTGTATTTTCTTCTTGCTGCTTTTTTAATAATTTTTGGTTTTTCAGTGTGACTATAACATTTTGCATTCCCAACAACAATATATGAGAACTACAACTGTTTGATTTCCTGGCTGATACTCAGTTGTAATTGTTGTTCTAAACATCAAAAAAAAAAAAAAAAAAAAAAAAAAGGCTTATAGTGGTATCTCATCGTGCTTTTATTTTGCATTTCCCTAAAGATTAATGATGTTAAATATTTTTAGATGTTTATTTTTCATCTATCTCTTCTTGAAACATCTGTTGAAGTTTTTTATCCATTTATTTGTTGGTTGGTTATTTGTTTATTTAGTTTTGAGTGTTTGCCATTCTGAGTACAAGTCTTAGATATGTGACTTAACAATGTTTTCTTGAAGTTTGTGGCTTGCATTTTTACTCTGTACATAGTATGTTTTACACAGCAGAAGTTTTTAATGTTGAAGAAGTATGATTTATTGTGTTTTTATTTTATAGACTATGGCTTTGGGGTTTTGTCTAAAAACTCTTTGATACAGTGTCACAATGATTGTCATTTGTTTTCATCTAGAAGCTTTATAATCTCAAGCTGTACATTTAAACCTGTAATCCATTTTGAGTAAATGTTTCCATGTTGTGAAGTACATCTGAAAGTTAATATTTATGTATATGGTTATCCACTGGCTCCAGAAACATTCGAAAACATTATCCTTTCTCCATTGAAATGAATTTTGGCTTCATCAAAAACATATTGACCATATTTGTGTGGGCGTATTCTTTTCTTATTGTGTTTCCTTCTTCAGGTATCTGGGCTTTAAATAACATGACACTGTCTTGATTACTGTCTTAAAACCAGGTGATATGTGTCTTCTGAATTCATTTTTTAAAATTATTTTGATTATTCTTCCTTTACATTCCCTATAAAAATCCCAACAAAATCCTTCTGTACGTATTTCAAATAGATTCTATACTGATATGAAAAGGAAGAGGAAGACTAATCAAAAAATTTTGGAAGTGAAGTCAGAGGACTCAGGACACCTGGTTTGAGACTATTTCAAATGTATAATAATTAAGATAGTATGATATTGATGAAAGGTTAGCTATGCTAATCACTGAATTGATGATCAATGTGGGGAAAACTAACATCTTAAACAATATTAGATCTCCATTTATGTAGCTATTGTTTGATTTCTTTCATCAATTTGTGTAGTTTTCTAAGTACAAATCATACAGTATAGTACTTTGTTTAAAATTTTAACTTTCAGTTGTTCGTTACTGCTATACAGAAATTGAATATTTTCACGTCCAACTTCTATTCTGGACCCTTGCTAAACTGACTTTTTGTAAATTTTAAAAAATGTTTGCTACCTAGACTATTATCTGTGAATAGTTATTTCATATTTCTTTCCTTTCTTATTCTATTACACTAATTCAGAATTCTAGTACAATGTCGAATAGCAGTGCTGAGAGTGAAGACTTTTCTTTGTTCCTAATCTTAGGGGAAAAGCATTAAATCTTCCACTATTAAGTATAATGCTTGCTGCAGATATTTCACAGATGCAGTTTATTAGGTTAAAGAATAGCCCTTCTTCCAATCCCAGTTTGCTGAGTTTTTTTTTTTTTTTAATCAAAAATGGATTTGGGGTTTTCTCAAATTCTTTTAGAGTATCTATTGACATGAATGTATAATTTTTATTTAACCTATGAATGTAGTGAATAACATTGAGCAACTTATGAATGTTGAATAGATCTTGCATTCCCAGAGTATATGTTGTTGAACATTTTTGTGTGTGTATACTTGGTAGATGTTAGTTTGAAGTTTATTTCATTGTATTTGACTTTTTTTTTTTTATGTGGGTATTGGGAGTTGAACTCAGGACATCACACTTGGCAGCAGGCACTTGTGCTGCTGAGCTATATCACGGGCCGTATTTGACTGTTTTTGTATCAGAGTAATGTCAGCTTCATAAAATGTATTGGGAAACGATCTTTGCTTCTCTGGTTGCTGCAATAGACTATATAGTACTGGTATTATTTTTTTTCCCTACACGTTTGGTAGAACTTAACTATGAAGTCATGCACACCCAAGGTCTGCTTTGCTGGAATGTTTTACGAGTTTGTTTTCCCTAAGAGGTATAGTACTAGTTAAATTTTCCATTTTTCTTGAATATATTGGCAGTGTCTTTTAAGAAATTGGTCATTTTTCTGAAAGTGAAAACATGGAAAAAGATATTTCATACAAATGGAAACTAAAAGAGAGCATGGGAAGTTGTATTTTTCAGGGTAAACAGTCTATAAATAAATTATAAAAAGACAAATAAGGTACTTATATAATGATACAGATATAAATATATTAATATAACAATTATAAACATATACGTACACAACACTGAAATGTCTAAATATGGAAAGCAATTATTAAGTGATTTGAAGAGCTAGACAGACTGTAACACAAGAATAGTAGGGGGCATTAGGACCTTACTTTCAGCAATGCACAGATCATATAGACAGATAACCAATAAGAAAACACTGGACTTGAATTACACTTTAGAAGAAAAAAATATTTTGAGACAAATGAAAATAGAAATGCAATATACTGAAATTTATGGAGTGCAGGAAAAATAGTTTTGAGAAAAGAATTTATAGTAATGTTTATATCAAAAAGAAGAAAAGTATTAAGCAATAAAACCCTACCTCAAACGAGAAAAAGAATAAACCTAAGCCCAAAGTTAGCAGAAGGAAGAGATCAGAACAAAAATAAATAAAGGGTCTCACTCTGTAATTCAGGCTGGCCTTGAACTTATCATGTAGCCCAGGCTGGACTTCAAACTCACAGAGACCCTCCTGCCTCAGTATCCCAAATTCTGGAATTACAGGTGTGTGCTATCATGCCTGGCTAAGAGTTGGGTTTTTAAGATAATCAAAATCAATAAACCCTTAGCTAGATTTAGGAAAAAAAGAGAAAAGACTCAAAATCAGAAGTGAAAAAGAAGGGCCGGTGAGATGGCTCAGCGGCGTAAGCGCCTGCCTGGCAAGCGCAAGGACCCGAGTTCGACTCCCGGAACCCACACACAAAAAAAGGGCTGGTGATATCACTCAGTGGCATGGGCGCCGGCTGGCGCGCGAGGTCCTGAGGTCGACCCCCAGTACCCACACACACAAAAAAAAGAAGTGAATTAAGACATTACAACTGATACCACAGAAATAAAAGAATCACAAGCTACTGTGAACAATTATAACCAGTAAACTGAATAATCTGGAAGAAATTGAAAAATTACTGAATATATACAACCTACCAAGACTAAATCATTAATAGAAATAGAAAAGAGACTGAAATTAATAGAAATAGAAAATAGACTGAAATAGAAAATCTATATAGACTAATACCAGGTAAGGAGATTAAATCAGTTACTTAAAAAAGAATTCCATCAAAGAAAATCCGAGAACCTAATGGCTTCACAGCTAAATTCAACCAAACATTTAAAAAACACTGATCTTTCTCATATTCATTCAAAATATTCATCTAGAGGAAGTGCTTTGAAACTCATTTTGAGATGAGCATAGCTATGATAACAAAGCCAGATAAGGATACTGTGAGAAAAGAAAAATATAGACTAATATCCCTGATGAATATAGATACAAACACCCTTAATACAAATACTAGAAAACTGAATCCAGCACCACGAGCAACTAGTGTATTAGCGTTTCATAGCTGGGACCAAACACTTGACATACACAACTTAAAAGAAGAAAGATTTCATTTAGCTCACAGTTTCAGAGTTTTCTGTCCATGGTCAGCTGGCTCCAAGGCAGAAACTACATGGCGGAAAGGCATAGGCTGCTCATCTCGTGGCCACCGGGAAGCAGAGTGGGAAAGAGCTGGAGAAGATGGGTAGCCTTCAAAGGCACACCCACCCCACGTAACCAAAATCCTCCCCTTAAGCCCCGCCTCCTAACAGCCCATTCAGCTATAAAATCTGTTGAAGAAATTAGAATTTCATGATTCAGTCACCTCTCCAGAGCGCACCTTTGAGCAAAGGCAGAAGGGGGGCCAAGTCCTCAATGCATGCGTCTTCAGGGGACACTTCATCTGTAAACTATAACAAGGATAGCTCAATGTATGTGAGTCATACTGTATATGTAATGCACCACCTAACAGAATAAAGCCATGTAATTATCTCAGTAGAGGCAGAAGAGACATTTGACAAAATTCAGCAGCTTTTCATGAGAAAACTATCAGATTACGTGTAGAGAGAATGCATCTCCACACAACAGAGGCTAAAATAGCAAACATCATCTCAGTGGTGAAGAGCTCAAGATTCTGTTCAAGATCAAGGACAAGTAGGAGTCACTCACCCTCTTCCTTTCTTTTCAGTGTAGCACTGGGGTCCTAGCCAGATCAATTACACAAGAGAAAGAAGACTTCAAATAGGAAAGGAAGAAGAGAAACTGCCTCCATTGCTGACAACATAATTTTATATGTAGAAAACCCTAAAGACACCACCAAAAATCTGTTAGAATTTATTAATGAATTTGGTGAATTTACAGGATACAAAATTTTCAAATAAAAATCATAGGGTTTCTCTAAATAATAACTCTGTGAAAGGATATTAAGAAAATAATCCTAAAAAAAAAAAAAAAAAAGAAAATAATCCTATTTATAATAACAACAACAAAATATTCAGGGGTAAGTTTATCAAAAAGTTGAAAGATCTGCATAATGAAAACCCTAAAACACTGATGAAAGACATTTTAAAAAATACAAATAAATGGAAATATAACTACATAGTTTGGAAGAATTAAAATATCTGTGCTATTCAAAGTAATCTATGGATTGTATGCAATCCATATAAAATTCCAATGTCATTTTTCATAGAAATAAAAATATTTGTGTGTATTTAAAGAGGGGGTGGATGTTTCAACCCAAGGCTTTCACACTGAACCTATCTGTCAGCCTCCCAGAATGCTGGGATTACAGGGACATGCTATCTCGCCCAGCTAGAGAAAACAATCTTTAAATTCCTGGGAAACCACACAAGACTCTCTAATAGCCAAAGGAATCTTGAGTGAGAACAAGGCTGGGGGCATCACACTGCCTAATTTCAAAATATAAAGTGTACTCAAAACAGCACTGCCAAAGTAACAACAAATCCACCAACTAATGTCACAAGCTAGGCAGCCAAGAAGGAAGCACACTTATTTATGGTCAACTGATTTTCAACAAAGTTGTCGAGAACACATGGGGAAAGGACAGTCTCTTCAGTAAATAAATAATGTTGGGAAAACTGGACTTCCATGTGTGAGGAAATGAAATTAAATTCTTCTATATAAAAGGTCCACCCAAAATGATTAAAGACTTAACTCAAACTGTAAGTGCACTAAAACAGGCAGTAACATTACTACTAGAACAAACATGGAAAATGTCATGGGCTAGAGCAATGATTTTTTACGGTACAACCCCCCAAAGCAACAAAAGCAAATAGACAAATGGTATTGAGTCAGCTTTGAAAAGCTTCTGCATAACAAAGGAAACAAAATGAACCCACAGAATGGGAGAAAATTTTTGTAAAGCATACCTCTGGTAATGGTTAAATATCCCAAATATATAAGAACTCAATATCAAGAAACAAATAAGCCAATTTAAAAATGCACAAAGAACCCGAAAAGACATTTCTCAAAACATACAAATAGCTGACAGGTTTATTAAAAAAATTAAAAAACTCTTGTGTATCACTAATCATTAAGGACATGCAAATTAAAACACAAAAGATGTCACTTCAAAGCTGTTACAGTGGCCATTAACAATTAATGAAAGATAAGTGTTGGTGAGAATGTAAGAGAAATTCTACACTGCTGGTAGAAATGTATTAGTAAAGCTCTTATGGAAAAACTACAGAGGTTCCTTGAAAAACTAAAAATGAAATTACCATAAGAACCAACAATCCCACTTCTGGGTATGTATCCAAAGGCCCAGAAGTCAGTATGTTGAAGATACATATTCACTCCACGTTCATTGCAGCATTATTAACAGTGGCCAATATAGAATCAACACGAATATCCATCAACAGATGAATACAGAGAGAAAATGTATACTTTCTTGAGTTCTTTATATATTCTAGATATTAGTCCTTTTCCTGAGGAGTACCTGGTAAAATTTTTTTTTCATTCTGTAGGTTGCCTCTTCACTCTACTGGTGGTTACCTTTACTGTGCAGAAGATTTTTTAATTTGATATGATTCCCACTTATTGATTCTTGTATTATTTCTTGTGCAACTGGGGTTTTGTTCAAAAAGTCTTTGCCTACTCCTATGTCTCCTATGTTTTACCTATTTTGTCTCCCAGCAGATTGTTTCTGTTCTAATGTTTAGAGTTTTGATCCATTTTGATTTTAGTTTAGTGCATGGTGAGAGAGATGGATCTAGGTTTAACTTTTGGCATGTGAATAGTCAGTTTTCCCAGCATCTTTCCTCTAATGAAGGCATTTGACCCCTTTGTTAAAGATGACATTGCTACATTTGGCTGGAGTTGTTTCTGTATCGTCTATTCTCTTTCATTATCCACAAATCAGTGTCTGTCTCTCTGTCTCTCTGTCTCTGTTTCTCTCTCTCTGTCTCTCTCGCTCTCTCTTGCTAATACCATGCTATTTTTATTATCACTGCCTTTGTAGTATTACTTGAAGTTCAGCATTGTGATGCCCCCTGCCTTTCCCTTGTTACCCAGAATTGCTTTTGTTATTCTAGCTCTCTTCTGGTTCCATAATAAATTTTAGGATTGTTTTCTCTAGTTCTGTAAGGAATGTTATTGGTATTTTGATTGAGGTCACATTAAATCTATAAAGCAGTTTTGGAAGTATGGCCGTTTTGACTATTCTGTTTCTGCTGATCCAGGAACAGGATATTTTTCCATCTCCTGATATCCTCTTCAATCTCCTTTTGCAAACTACTATAGGTTTCATTGTAGAGGTTTTTCACTTCTTTGGTTAGGTTAATTCCTAATAGGTATTGTTTCTCTAATTTCCCTCTTGGTGAGTTTGTTATTGGTGTATAGGAACGCTATCAATTTTTGAGTTTTGACTTTGTATCCTGCTATGCTACCGAATTTGGTTATTAGTTCTAGGAGTCTTTCGGTGGAGTTTTTGGGGTCTTTGATGTAGATTTTATTTTGCTGATCATGTCATCAGCAAATAGTTTAACTTATTCCCTGTACGCATCCCTTTTATTCTTTCTCTTGTCTTATTGCTCTAGCTAATGTTTCAAAACAGAAGTGGTGCTAGCAGACATCCTTGTCTTGTTCCTTGTGTTAGGTATATACACATTAACAGTAGTTAATTTTTCTTCATAAAATGAACCAAGAATTCGTTTGATAGGGCTGCTATAACAAAGTACCACAGAGTGGTAGCTTAAACAACAGAAATTCATTTTCTTATAGTTCTGGAGGTAAAACCAAGACTAATGTGCTGGCAGAGTTGGTTTCTTAAATATACACAATGGAAAGGCTCAGTGAAAACACAGGAACACCCACAAGCTAGAAGAGTGGTCTTACATGAAATTTATATGTAATAGAATATACATGTGTATATGTATAATATGTAATAATACGTACAGTATATAATAATGCACAGTATAAGGTTAAATGCAGTTGTAAGGGTGGAGCCCTAATCCAATAGGACTGGTCCTCATAAGAAGGGTTAGAGACACCAGCGATCTCTCTTTTTTCCTCTCTGTGTGTACAGATGCATATTTAACTCTTATTACCTCCATAAAATCTCTGTTTCCAAATACAGTTGCTTTATGGGTTAGAGATTCAACATGGATTTCAGGGCACACAGTTTAGTCTATAGAGCAAGTTATTTATCATTATATACTATTGTTCCTTATCTGTGAAAATTATCCTTGTTTTATATTCTATTTAAACTGGCATTGATATGGCCACTCCAAATTTTTTATTAGTATTTGCATGTTATGTTTTTGTACCTTTTTATTTATTTATATTTTTTCGTGGGTACTGGGGGGTCGACCTCAGGACCTCACGCGCCAACAGGCACCCGTGCTGCTGAGCAATATCACCGGCCCCTTTTTTGTATGTGGGATCCGGGAGTCGAACTCAGGCCCTCGTGCTTGCAAGGCAGGCGCTTACGCCGCTGAGCCATCTCACTGGCCCACCTTTTTATTTTTAATCTATCAGTATCAGTATTTTTAAAGTGGATATTGTTGGTAGATAGTAAATGATAGTTGGGAGTTGTTTATTCTGAAAGTCTTTGTCTTTATTTGATATGTTTATTTACATTTAATATAACTGCTGATATAACTAGATTTATGCTTACTATATTATTATTTTGTTGGTCCCTTCTGTTTTTGTTCCCCTTTCCCTTTTTCTGCCTTATTTTTAATTTTCAGAATATTTTTAAGTATTCCTCTATAATATATTTTTGGGTTCTGGTTTACATCTCTTTGTATTTTTGTTATTGTCACTGTTTTATTGCTCTAGGGATTACCACATACATAACAAATCTTTCACTATCTGCTTTATTTCTACATGTAAATGTAGAAGTCTTACACCCATATACATCTTTTTACTCTCTCCTCTTCACACTGCATTTTTGCTTTCATATATAGGTGAAAGAAATTAAAATAGCCTTTTATATTAAGCCGTATTTATATTTTTAACAAAGATGGGAAGTTTTTGCTCATTATTACTTCATTTTTTTTTTGCACAAATTCCTTTCTAATTCTGAGATTTCAATTGCCTAAATGTCAGACCTTGTCATTTTCCCACAAGTCCTTTAGGATTTTGTCTATTTCTCTGCTGAGGATGTCCATCTTTTCATTTACATTAACTGTGTGTGTTTTGGAAGAAATACATAGCTGATTAAAACCATTATCTGATCATTGCAACCTCTGACTCATCTGCAAGTTGGCATCTTTTGTCTTTCCCTTGAGAACGGGCCACATGTCCCTCATTTTTTGTAAGGAAAGTGATTTTGGATTCTATTCTGGACACTTTTAAATTAATTATGAGATTCTGGGATTGTTAACATTTTCTGGAGAGTGTTTGTTTCTTTTGTTTATTTCAACAGGTAGCCTGGCTGAGTTTAAACTGAAAGTTTTACCTTGCTTTATGTCAATAGTGATTCCAATGTAAATTCATTTTCAAGACCACTTCTTTGCTACTTTGGTTCTCTCCCATGTGTGCAATATTCATGGGTATTAGTTTGTAGTTTTGTTCTCAAGGCTTTTTTATGCTATTTTGAGGCCACTCCATCATATGTAGCTCAGGGTTAAGCCTAAGACATATGCTTCTTAATGTACAGAATTAGGAAGTCCTGTTCTCCATTTGATTTTATCTCTGTGATTTCCCTCTTATTTTCTGGCTTGTAGGGACCCCTTTTCTTTGCCCTCTGGGCTGGAAAGATGAACTTTCTCTTGGAATTTTACCTGACCTCTTTGCTGGGGAAGATACAGCTCATAACTGAGGCTACCCTCAGGGAAAGACAGGGAGAACAAATAATGGGTATTTTTTCTGCGCTTTTTAGACTACCAGACACCATTTCCTGGTGTCTCTGCCCAGAAAAACAGGGGTTTTCTCAGCAATTTAGTTGCCCATGATACCTTTGCCGCAGATCAGCAGCTAAGCCCTGAATGGGGCAGGACCAAGAGAAAAAAGGAAGGAAAATATGAAAATTTCATAGTCATCTATGGCTCTCTAGGTCCCTTTTCCTAATGTACTGGGCAAAAAAAATAGACAATGTTTTTCTCTTTTTTTTCTTGACTGTGCTACCATGCCACTTTGTGATTAGGGGCACAATTATGTCAAAGTCGTAACAGAATAAGAAAAATAAGTGGGAGACTGACACTTATATGGGTCGTTTTTCAATCTTTTTAACTCTTTTTTTTTTTTTTTTTAATATGCAGGTACCGGGAGTCGATCTCAGGACCTCATGCTTGCCAGCAAGCACTTATGCCGCTGATCCATCTCACTGGCCCTTATTTACCTTTTAGAGCCTTTGAGTAGTTGCATTTCTACTTTACAGCATGTTTTCAGTTGTAATCAGTGGGAGAAATAGGTTGTAATTGTTCTACTCTATCTCAACCAGCACTGTGAAAGCAGTTGTATAATTATTTACTGAAGCTCAAATAATAATTTCCTTTTCTTTTGAAATGGATTAATTTTATATTTGGCTATTTTAATCCACAAGTCTAATTCTTCTTATAGTTAAATTATTTTCTTCTAGTTATCTTTGATTATTTCTCTTCCTTCTGTTCTCTTGTATTTTTTTCAGAATTATTGGTCATCCATTTATGAAATCTTCAATGTCTGACTTCCATATTATGTTATTTGTTCTGTTGCTTTTTCTGCCTTTATTGTTTGTAGTCTTCTGCTTCACATTACTGAGCATATTTTCTATATTTATATTTTACTCTATAACTTCAAATTTTTAAAATTTAACAGTGTGTGTACCTTCTTGTGTTATTAAATATTTTCTTTAACAGTTCTAGTTCTCTTTTTACATCAATTATTTGTTTTATTATTTAATCATTTTAAAAATTTCTTTTAAGGGTATAGTGGTACCAACAAAAATGTCTGAAGCAAATATTTTTAGTAGGCTTTTCAGCTGCCTTTTAAATGTTCTGCATATGTTTTATTTTAAGGGTGCAGCACTGTCGCATGCAGTCTGTACTCCCGTTCTATTTATTCTACCTATTGATACAGGAAAGTTTATCAAAACTTTCAATTTGCCTAAAAAATTTAGGAGCATTATCTTTGCATACTGGTTTTTTGTTTGATGCATTTAAAAATATTTTTAATATCACTTAAGATTGAGGGCTTATTTGTGATAATATTTTCAGTTTTGTCATTTTGTATAAGATACAGTGAAGGAGATGAGGTTGTTGTCTTGCCCTAACAGGAAACTTGATTTTTTTTTCTTAGTATTTTGTTTGTTGAGACTTCCTTTCAAGTCATTAAGATCTTGCCTTTTTGGGATTTAACCAAAATAATACTAATAAACTGGCTCTTAATCTGGAACTTTTTGAGCACTGACATGACATTCAAAAAGTTTCAGATTTTAGAACATTTCATATTTCATTTGGGTGGGAATGCTCAGCCAGTAAAATCAATGTAAATATTCCAAAATTTAAAAGCTCCTATCTGAGGCACTTTTGGTACAAGAATTTAGGGCAAAGAATATTCACCATATATTGTTATTGTCTAGTTTGGTCAGATAAATGAGGACCACCAGATTTATTAGGGCTGACTTGTGCCTCACGAATGAATTATTATAAAAATGATAACATATACTACGATGCTTGTCAATTCCGGTTGCTTTATGTACGTTAACCCTTACCATCACAAAAAACTCTGAAATAGCTATTATTTTAAATGTTTTACCTAAGAGGTTTTGAGACAGAAAGCAGTTTAGTATCCTTTTCAATACTATATTGGTATTAACTGATAGAGATAGATTTCAAATAAAAATTCTTAAAAGGCATCCAAAAATATTTTTCTTTTATGAAAGTTTGAAAAAAAATGTGTTTTTTCTTGGGATTGAAATGTTTGTATTATACCTTTAAATACAGTTGGAAAATAAGGACAACTTTCTAAATCACCTTTTGTATTTGAAATTATAGAAATAAGTGGCAATAGATAGGCAGGAAGGGCCTTAGATCTTGCAATAGGAAAAGAAAGAGCACATTTGAACATTACACCTTCCAAGGACTAAATTTCTTATAACTTTTCTGAAGAGGAAAATATCCAAATATTTCTGAAGTTCAAATAGACCATGGAAATAAAATGAGTTACTTGTAACACAACATGTCTAGGAAAAAATGTAAATCATTTTTACATTACATTACTGTGAGACCCACCAGTATTTTCTCCTTAGTAAGAGTAGGTGGACACACAGTTAGAATTCACTTATCAGCAAGTTAGTACCAATGCAGTGCCTTTCTGGAGCCTCTCTGTCACCCCATGTCCTGTTTCTATTAGGTGTAGAGGCCTGAATGAGACTAGCTGGGGCAGAGACACAGATGAAATATTGTATGCTTTTATCCTGAATCACTTCAAGTAGATCACTGCTAACTAGAAACACTTGCCTTTTGAATATCTATGTGGATGAAAACAAGGCTTTTATTGTGCATGTATTATTTTTACATTTTAGTGTCTGTTTTCACAATGGCTTAACATATTCTGATGCAATAGTTTATTGTATAATATGATAGACATTTCAAGAAGTACAAAACTCCACTCAAAAAAATCTTCCACTCCTTTCTTCCTGTTTCTTAACTCCAACCTCTCCACCTTTAGGATATTCAAAGACAAAAAAAAATATTAGGTGACATAGAAATCCCAAAACTCAGTGCTGAACTTCCAGAAATAATTTATACGCTATGTAAGTGAATGGAGGATGAAAAAGAATTGTAGGTAGATCTGAAAGACATCATCCTGATTATTGAGAATGTGCTATTTATAAGAGCTAAGAACAAACAAGAACAGCAGGAATGCTAGTCAAACTAAGCCCAGGCCCATCACTCAGAGGGAAATCTGTCCTGAAATTTTTTTCTCAGTTAACCTGAGGATTTTCCCTGCTTGTATAAACTAAGACATGCGTAATCTGAAGCATAAGACAGACTAAAATATATGGACTCGATTAAACAGGAAAGTAATCCACTAGATGAGGATGCTGAACTGTAGAGTGATTAAGTTGCCCCACATTACACAGTGGCAAATGGTTTCAAACCCATTTTGACCTGAATCTCCAAAGAATGTACAAAAAGGGTCATGGTGGGCTGGGGATGTAGCTCAGTGGTAGAGCGATTGCCTACCATGTGCAAGGCCCTGGGCTCAATCTGCTGCAACACACACGTTAGAAATATGGTGGAAATTTTCTGAATTTGGTAAAAATAAATTTACAGATTCAGTAAGACAAGTGAATCCTGAATGAGAGAAGCTCAGAGGAACTCACACCAGGTCCATCAGTTCAAACGTATTAAATATAAAAATACAGAAAATAATCTTCAATTTAGCATATGAAAAAATACCTATAAAAAATGAATTATAACAGCAGACTTATCAGAAAAACAGAGGCAATAAAGAAGTGGTACAAAAATCTTCAAATAGTGAAAGAAAAAATCATCAGTTTAGAATTTTATGTACAGTTAAAATACCCTATAGGAATATTGTGGAGGAAGAAATATCCTACAGGAAGAGAAAATTAGGACATTGTCAGATGAAGGGAAACAAAGAGAATAGTTTAGCAGACTAAACAAGCAGACTACCTAAAAGAATAGCACAAGGAAGTTCTCTAAAATGAAATAATAAAAGAAGGAACCATGGACCATCAGGGAAAAAGAAGTACTATGGTAAACAAACTTAAAAATAATTACAGATTTTCTTTCTCTTGAGTTTCCCAAATTACATTTGATGGTTGAAGCAGAAATTATGATTATCTGATGTAGTTGTAGATGACTGTAGAAGAAATAGTTAAGACAATTAGATTGTAAATGTGGGGGGCTAAAGGGGTGTGAAGAGAGATAAGATTTCTATATTTCACTAGTACAATGGTAAAATGATGATACCGTGATGTTATCCATACAAATAGAATATCTGAGCAACCGTCAATAATTTTAAGCAAAGGGATACACTTGACAACGGTAAAGAAAACATAGGATTCAAGAAACCTACACATTGCAGGATAAAGACAATTAAGAAGTGAAATAAGCCAGACTCAGAAAGACAAGTATCAAATGTTTTCCTTAATATATGAAATCTACAAAAGCAAAACAAGATGGCATGAAAGTAGAAGGGAGACTTTTAGACAAACAGAAGGGGGTTGGGTGAGGTGGATGTAAGGGAGAGTAGTGGAGGGGTTGGATATGATCAAAATATGTTATATGCATATGTGAAAATGCCACAATGCAACTGAATACTTTGTAAAATTAATATGGACTAATAATATTTATACTGGAAAAATGGAGAAACAAAGGACAGAATAAAATAGAAAATAAAAAATGAAATGCCATACTTAAGCCCTAAAATACTAACAAGTACATTAAATGTAAGTAGTCTAAAAATATCAGTTAAAAGACAGATTTTCAGATAGCATCAAAAGACATGACCCAATTATGTGTTGTTTAAAAGAAACTTCAAATACAACAACAGGCTGCTTGGAATAAAAGGATTGCAAAAACAAATCATGAACATATAAGTCAAAAGAAAGCAAGAATGGCTATACTAGCATCAGATAAAGTAGATTTCAGGAAAGATTGTCGTAGATAAAGAGAGCATTATTTAATTATAAGCATTAATAAATCAAAGATATAACAACTAAAATATGTATATACCAGACAACTGCTATAAAATATGGGAAGCAAAAACTGATGGCTGAAAGAAGTATACAAGTTCACAATTGTAGTTGGAGACTTCAACATCATATTCTCAATAACTAATAGGTAGAAAATTAACAAGAATATTACTAAATGGTTCTAATTGATATTTATAGAAAATTCAACCAAACAACAGAATTCGCCTTCTTTCTATGTGTCCTCTGAATATAAACCAAGACTGGCCATATCCTGTGTTATTAAACAAATCTTAACAAATGTTATAGTAAATCCTATGAAGTATGCTCTTTGACACAATGGGATCAAATTGAAATCAATAACAAAATGGTCACAGAAAAATCCTAACCCTTGGAAACTTAAAAAAAAAAAAACAAAACTGAGCAACTCATATGTTCAAAAGGAAATCTCAAGAAAATTAAAAATAAATTGAATACAATAAACTAAATTAGAAAATGTGTGTGACAGAGGTAAAGAGATATTCATATCACTAAATGCACACATTAGGAAGAAGAAAAGTTTTAATAATCTAAGCTATACCTTAAGAAAAAGAGAATGATAAGCCAAAAGCAAGTAGAAGAAATGATAAAAGGGCAGAAATTAATGAAATTGAAAACAGGAAAACAATAGAGAAAATCAATGAAGCAAAGAGCTGGTTCTTTGAAAAGACCATAAATTTGATGAATCTCTAGCAAGATTGATAACAAAAACTAAAAATGCACAGGGATGAAACAGGGAATATCACTACAACCTCCATAAACCTCCAAAGACTGGTAAGGAAATGTCACAGATAACCACACAAATTTAATGTCTTACATGAAATAGGCCAACCACAAAAAATGAGCTACAAACTACTGTAACTCAAACAATATGAAGTAATTTGAACTGCTCTGTAACTATTAAGGACACTGAATTTATAATTTGAAACCTTCCTAAAAGAAACCTCTGCCTAAATGCTTTTGTTAGAAAATTTTATCAAGTGTTCAAAGAATGAATATCAATTATACAAATCCTCTTCCAGAAAATAGCATGAATAATCTGCAGCTCATTTTTGAAGCTAATATTACCCTGAGATTAAAACCAGACAGTGGGGCTGGTGAGATGGCTCAGCGGCATAAGCACCTGCCTGGCAAGCGTGAGGGCCTGAGTTCGACTCCCAGAACCCACATATGAAAAAAGGGCCGGTGATATCGCTCAGTGGCACGGGTGTCTGCTGGCGCACAAGGTTCTGAGGTCGACCCCAGTACCCACAAAAAAGAAAAAAAAATAAAACCAGACAGTGAATACAAAAAAAACTATATACAGTTATCCATGTATGTGTGTGTGTGCTTAAAAAATATTAATGAATAGAATTTAGCAATACAGAAAAAAATTCTGTATCATGAACAAGCAGGGCTTATTCCAGATGGGGAAGCTGGTTCATATATATATATATATATATATATATTTTTTTTTTTTGTGGGTACCGGGGGAACGACCTCAGGACCTCGCGCGCCAGCAGGCGCCCGTGCCGCTGAGCGATATCACCGGCCCCTTTTTCGTATGTGGGTTCCGGGAGTCGAACTCGGGCCCTCGCGCTTGCCGGGCAGGCGCTTAAGCCGCTGAGCCATCTCACCGGCCCAAGGTTCATATTTTACAAATCAATAAAATTTGCCATATTGCAGGTTAAAGAAGAAAAGTCATTATACCAATCATAAAACCTTTCAGGAAGCGAGGAATAAGTGAGGAACTTACTCAACTTGATAATGAGCATCTACGAAAATACCTACAGCTGACATTATACCTAGTGATGAGAGACTAAGTACATTCGTTAAGTCAGGAACAAGGTGTAAAAATACCTTCTCTTGTCTCAGGAGTCTTGCTAATCATAGGGCTAGATGTTCCGCCCTAGGTCCACCGTAAGTCAAGAAAATACAAAGCATGTGGATCAGAAAAGAAAAACAATTTTCCCTACTGCAAAATGTGATTGTTTACATAGAGAACCCAAGAAATCTCTAGAATAACTAATTATATCAGGAAGTTTGCAGGATAGAGGATATTCAGTAAACATACAAAAAACAGTTATCTTTCTCTGTACTAGCAATGAATGCATGAACACCAACATTAAAAACATAGCTACATTTACCATCCCTCAAAAACTGGAATACTTAACTGTAAATCTACCAAAATATATGTATAAGATTGTATGCTGATAACTGCAAAATTCTTATGAAAGCAATAAAAGAATACCTGAAAAAATGCAGAGATACATTGTACTCATAGATTGGAAGACATCACAGTAAAGTTGTCAATTCTCCCCAAATTGATTTATAGGATTAATACCACTTCCTATTAAATTGCAACAAGATTTTTTGTGGCTATAAATGAGATTAATCTAACATTTATATGGGAGGATAAAGGAGCTAGAATTGTCAAAGATAACTTTGAAAATTATACAAAGTGTGAGAAATTGGGCTATTTGATTTTGAGGTTTATTATACAGCTATGGAAACCCAAGACTATGATATATATGGATAGATAGACACATAGATCAATTTAGTAGAACAGAGAACCAGTGATAAACCCACACAAACTGATTTTTGGCCAAATTGTAAAACAACTCAATAGGAGAAAGAACAGCCTTCTCAACAAACGATACTGAAGCTGTTGATCACCCACATCCAAAGAAATGAGCCTTGATCTAAATTTCACACCTTGTATGGAAAACTACTCAAAATTGATTTTGGGCCAGTGAGATGGCTCAGCGGCGTAAGCGCCTGCCTTGCAAGCGCAAGGGCCCGAGTTCGACTCCCGGATCCCACATACAAAAAAGGGGCCGGTGATATCGCTCAGTGGCACGGGTGCCTGTTGGCGCACGAGGTCCTGAGGTCGACCCCCCGGTACCCACACACACAAAAAAAATTGATTTTGCACTTAAAACTCTTAGAAAAAATACAGAAGATCATTGGGATCTAGGATTAGTTCTTAGTCTTGATACCAAAACATGATACATAAAAGGAAAACTTAATAAGATGGATTTCATCAAAATTAAAAATTTAGCTGTGTGAAAGACCTTGCTAAGGAGATTAAAAGACAGTCTGAAGACCAAAAGAAAATATTCACAAACCACATCTCTTACAAAGATCCAATACATAGAATATGTAAAGAACTCTCAAATGACAACGGTAAAGATAAATAATCCAACTAGAATATGGGAAAAAGACTTAAATGGACACTGGATCAAAGATGACACACAGATGGCAATAAGGACAAGAAAAGTTGTTTAACTTCATTAGCCACTAGAGAAATGCAAGGTAAAGCACAATCTTATATCACTACACATGTCTCAGAAGAGCTAAAATAAAAAAAAAAAACAGTGAAAACACCAAATGCTGATAAGAATGCAGAGAAACTAGATCACTTTGTACACTGCTCATGGGAATATAAAACAGTGTAGCCACTCTGGAAAAAAATTGGCATTTTCTTAAAAACCTGACTATCCAGGCCCACCTCAACCTGAACCTCTCCTCGCCCTGTCAGACCTGGATGGATAGGACAGACCAAGCTCTGTCAAATTGGGCCCTCAAGAGCCCGTGGTCATTGCAAAAGTCGGGGGCAAGCCTGTGACTTTCCTGGTAGACAATGGAACAGAACTCTCTGCCTTCAAAAGTTCCCTCTGTCAAGAAGTTACCATCACCAGGGCAACTGGGACTCTCACCTCTCACCCCTTTTGCCAGGCACAAACTTGCAGCCTGGGAGGACATCTCACCAAACGAATTTCTGTATAAGGCAGTCCCCATACCGCTTCTGGGAAGAGACCTCCTCTTCAAGTTAGAAGTGACCATCTCCTTTGCACCAAGCCAGTCAGCCTCCCTCTTGTTTAACCCTGCGCTTTCAATTTTGACTGTTCCCTGAGAGGAAGATGGTGCCTGCAACAGCCTGAGACAGATAATCACAATCCTGAAGTTCTGAATCTCTCCTCCTAGTGGTATGGGCTAAAGACTCTCCTCTGGGCTGTCCATCAACTATGCCACCTCACCACAATCCCCATTGCTGTCAGATGTCACAGGAAGCACACACAGGCATCCAGCCACACATCAGCCTGATAGATTGTTAATCACCTTGGGCAAGATCTTCATGCCATCAACAATGCAGCCTCACCTTGCATTCTGTGGTTCTCAACCCATATACCCTTTTTTGACTGCTACTCAATTGCCACAAGGGTTTGGGGACTCTCCCACTATTTTCTGGGTGGCCCTAGCAACAGATTTGGCTCTGGGACAGCCTGTTTCTCTGTCCCTTCCAGCTCCATTGTGGTTCCCCAAGAAAGAAATAAATGAGGCTTCAAAACTACAAAATGTCTATAGACTGTCAAACTGCTAAAATATACCTCTCCTGCCTGTAGAGCCAGTTCAGGATCTCTGAGCTGATAATGCCACCACAATTGCCCTCCATATATGTTGCCTCAGTATTTTGCCACACACAGCCTGCTGGTATGCCTGCCTGGACCTAAAGAATGCTGCTTTCTGCCTTTAGTTGGCTCCTGTCAGCCAGCCCTTCTTCGCAAAGACCCCAGTTCTGGTCTCAAAAGTCAACTGACCTGGACTCAATTTCCCAGAGGTCCAAAAATGGTTTACCCTCTTTGGAGAAGCCCTCACAGCTGACCTTGCTAGTTTCCCAGCACAAAATATCACTGAACTTCTGATTAATGATACCCAAACTGCTTGCTGGAAAGACACAAAAGCTCTGTTGCAATATCTGGCAGAAACTGGTTACAAGAAGAAAACTCCACAAATTTCCTGGAGCTGCTGGCTTCTATAGACTCTGGATCTTTGAGTTCACAAAAACAATGATGCTTATTCAGACTGTCAGCCCCTGGCAGCTCCCAATGGTCTACCTGTGCAAATACTTTGATCCAGTCACGAAGGGCTGTCTCCCTCTTTGTCTCCATGCTCTAACAGCCACTGTCCTTCTGATCAAGAAAGCTGACAAGCTCACTTTGGGCTGAGACCTAACTGTCCAGGTGCCACATGCTGTACCAGACCTCCTGAATAACTGTAGAATAAACCCCCTGACAGATGCTGAGTACATCCTGTTTACAGATGGAAGTAGCTCTGTTAGGAATGGAGTCCAACAGGCTAGATGTGCTGTGGTCACCTTGGACAAAGCTATTTTGGCCAAAGCTATCCTGCTACTGCTTTCTGCTGCTGCTTGGAAACCTGGCACTGATGCAAAATAATTTGATCCAGAGGCCTAAGCCCCCTCCAGGGATCCAATTGACTGAAACATCAACCCCAGCCAGAAAACTTTACCCAGTACTTCTGGAAGATCAGAGCCAGATCTGCCCCCATGTTCTGTAAGTTCAAGCTGTAGCACTGGCACCTGTACCCCTGCAGCCAGCTTGGGCTTCAGCATCTGTCACTGGCCATGACCTCAGGCAATGTAGTGGACCCTCCCATTTAAAGATATATAGATAGGTTACACAGAAGTAAAGCCTCACAAGGGTTGTAAATATCTGTTATTGTTTGTCTGCACCTACTCAGGCTGGTCCGAGACATTCCCTACCTGCACTGAGAAGACAACAGAAGTTTGTAGCGTCCTGCTGTGAAAAATCATACCCCGATATGGCCTACACAGACCATTGGCAGAGACAAGGGGCCTGCATTTGTAGCAGAGGTAACTAAATAAAAACTACATACAGAGTACAGGCCCCAAGCTCTAAAAGGCAGAAAAAAAATAAAAACCCTACAGAAACAGCTTGTAACCAATTAAAAGACAAGCTATACCTGTAGACATTCCCGCATACACATATAACCCAGGTGCATATTAACTACCTCTACATGTTTCGGAAATCCAGCCTTAGATATGCTGGAGAATTTACCTGGACAGCTCTTCCAGAGCTCACTCTGAAGAGACAATGCACTCAAAGCCCTGCTCTAGTCACTACAGATGCTGACCAGTCCACATAGGGCTGGAGCTTGAGAACATCATTCACAGGACTGCTCTATACCTCAATGCATTACCCCATTCCTTGCTTCCCCAACCACGCTAGCTGTGGTTTTTGCCTTTAACTCTATGGATGGTTGCCCCAAGAAAATGGAAAAATCAATCAAACACTTGACCAAGATTTGATGAGCATCCAGGGCACATTGGGCACTCTCCTAGATCAGATTAACTACCTCACTAGCTTGCCAGAGCAATGTTACAGAACAGACAGACCTAAATTATGTCTCTTCCTAAAAGCAACTTGGAAGAAACGCTGTAATAAGACCTTGGCTAGGGCCTATCCTAGGATCACTGACAACCCTAATGTTACTGCTTCTAGTTGGGCCTTGTCTCAGAAGATCACATGTAACATGCCCAGCAAAGATTTGCTGGGGAAACTAAAAAAGGGAAAACAGCAGAAAATGCTCCCCAACCAGTCCATTAGTTACCCAGATAACAGTTCCTATTACAAGTTCCTGTTACTTCTGTCTCCTAGGAACAGCTGGTACTGTGATGCACACTTGGTCACTATGATGCATATTGTAAGAACCAATCAAAGATAGCCAAGTGCTCTGCCTCTGTACTTCCCCTTTGCAACCAACCCCATAAAAACCTTGCTTCCTGAGCCTTTGGGGCCTGACATTTTGAGGAACAATTGACTCTGAGTGAGTGCCCATCTGACTTTAAATAAATCTGCCTGCAAATGCTAGGTGTCATTTTGGTGTTTCTGCTTGCCATTGCAGTACCCAAGGGATCCAATTTCTCCACATCTGCTATGGTTTGAATGTGGGTTAAGTATATCCTGAAAGGTTCATGTGTTGGAAGATTGGTCCTCAGTATAGCAGTGTTGGGAGGTGGTGGAACTTTTAAAAAGTGGGGCCCAATGTGAGGTAGTTAGGTCGTTGGGACACTGCCCCTGGAAGGCATTAATGTACCTCTTCTCAAACCCCATGACAAGGGATTCTTGTAAAAACCGCAAGACTGTTCTCTCTTTACTCTCTGGCTTCTTGTTTCTCTAGTATGATTTGATGGATTGATAGAACATACACACACACATCATGATGTAATGTGGTCAGGGACCCTCATAGGAGCTGGCACCACAATCTCCAGATATGCAGCTACTAAAACTGTACGTTCAATAAATCTTTCTATATACATTACCCAAACTTAGGTATTTTGTTACAGCAATGGAACACAGACCAGTGTAACAGCACTGTCAACACTCATTTTTTCTGTAATAGCCATCCTAATGGGTGTGAAGTTGTATCTCATTCTGGTTTTGATTCCCCTAACAATTAGTGGTGTTGGGTAGCTTGTCATATGCTTATTGGCCATGGGTATATCTTCTTTGGAGGAATGCTTGTTCAAGTTCTTTGCTCATTTTTAAATCGTGTTGCTTATTTCTTGTTGAACTGAAGGAGGTCTTCATATGTTCTGAATATTAATTCTTTATCAACTATATAATTTGCAAGTATTTTCTCCCATTTCATGGGGTGTTTAACACTACTGATTGTGGTCTTTGATACAGACAGGTTTTTAATTTTGATGTAGCAAAGTTTATATTTTCTTGCCTATGTTTTAGTGTTTTATTCAACACATTATTGGAAAATTTAATATTATGAAGATTTTCCCAGTTTCTTCTAAGAGTTTTATAGTTTCAGCTCTCACATTTAGGTGTTTTGATATATTTTTAGCTAGTTATTTAGTGTGTTATTAAGGTAGAACCTCATTCTTCTGCATATGGATATCTAATTTTCACATTTTTCTGGAAAAGGTGTCTTTCTTCATTGAATGATCTTGTCACCTTTGTCAAAAATTACTTGGCCATATACACAAGGATTTATTTCTGGTCTCTATTCTTTTCCATTGATCTGGACTTATGCCAATACAGTACTGTTTTGATTTCTATAGTTGTGTAGTAAGTTTTAAAATTAGATGTGAGACCTCTAACTTTGTAATTCATTTTCAAGATTTTTTTGGTTATTTAAGTTCTCTAGAGATTCCATATGCATTTTAAGATGGATGTTTCTAGTTTAGCAAAAATATTGGTATTGTAATGTGACTTGTGCTGAGTCTGTAGTCTGTAGGTTACTTTGGGTAGTACTGACATCTTAACAATATTAAATTTTCAAATTCATGAACATGAGGTATCTTTCCATTTTGCTCTTCTTTCTTTTAGCAAATGTACATGGATTTAATAGCAGCTTCATTTACAATAGCAAAAACCTATAATTGGTTCAAATGTATTCAATGGATTAATTGTTAAATGAACCATGTATTCCCCAGTGCATGAAAACCAAACCTCAGACTGAAAAAAGAGAAGTAGATAGCTCTAGGGTTGCACAGAGTACAATTTATTGGGGGGGACATCCTGTAACAAATATCTGGTGTAGCATCAAAACCAAGTGCATCCCTGAAATCTGGGTCAGAGGGAGGGGTTATATATAGGTTAGGACAAAACTTATTTCATACTAGCTGCAATACGCATGGTTTATCTTAAGCTAATATCAGTCAGACCCACCTCTGTAACCAGTGTCTAATTGTACACCTCAACACACACTCTAATGGTTTTGTCTATTTGTATTTAGCCGGAAAACTATGCAGGAAAAATTGTTCACCTTTATTCAGGAGCAATCATGTTGTTTGTGACTCAGCATGGCTGCAGTCATGTCAAGCTTAATCTATACACCGTGGTACATCTGTACCATGAAAAGTTATTCAGCAACAAAAGGCAATGAATTATTGATACACTTAAAGGCCCTGTTGGATCCCCAGAGAATTATGCTGAGAAAAGCATATCCCCAATATTATATACTGGTTCCATTTATATAGTCTTGAAATGACAAAAAATTATAGACATGAGAGAGATATTAGTGGTTGTCAAGGATTAAGTTGGGCATGAGAGTATGAGGGAAGTGAGTTTGGAGACATGACATAAACAGGCAGCGTCCTGCAGGGATGAAAATGTTTAGTGTCTTGAAGATGCCAGAGCCAATATCCTAGTTGTACTGCACTTCAGTTTACAAGACATTACCTCTGAAGACACCAAGGGTAAGATACATGGGATCTCTGTTATGTCTTATGACTCCATGTGAACCTATACTTATTTCCCAAAAAAAGTATAACTTGAGAGAAAGAAGGCACAAAATGCAATATCTTTTAGAAAGCTTTCTATAAAATATTGTTAACAATAAAAGGAAATTTAATGCTGTTTGGGAAATGGGCAGCTGTTAGGATTCACATCTCAAGGTCTCTTGAGAACCAAGGGTTTTCGTTTTGATTTGCCTTAATGATGCTCAGGATAAAAGTTTTGCAGCAGGCACAGTTTTGGATGGCTTAGGAACACTGTCGCTATTAGAAGCTAATTGTCACCGAAGATAATATGGAGAATCTGTCCAGTAGCAAGTGTTATGACCTTATCTGAGTCAGAGGACTGTGGATTCCAGCCTGACCACATGATCTAAGTCAACTCAAGCAGGCTGGCCCCTTGCTGGTGCTCACAGGAGAACCTGCGCCTGAGAGCTCTTCCTTTCAAATACCGTCCTAGGCATCTTCACCTACCCATTCCTGGCCCTGGTGCCAGCCTTAGGCAGCTAGATGATCTAAACAAACCAGTTTCTCAGATCTCTACTGAATGTGAATTCAAGAATTCCAATTTTAAGATCAATGATAGCTACTATGCATGGGCTTCTGTGTTAGCACCAGGTATTTTTAACCATTAACTTACTAATCCTCACCACAACCTTTTAGAGATTGTCTTATTATCATTGTCCTTTTGTAAATTGGAAAACTGAGTGTCAGGAAGGGCAAAGTAAGTTCCCCAAACCACCCATCTAGCGAATGAGAAATCTGGGAAGATCATGACCAGTTATCCCAGTTTGCCCAAGACCAAAGGGTTTCTTAGAATGTGGAACTTCTGGTGCTAAATCTGAAGAAGACTTGGGCAAAATGGGATGAGTTGGCCACCCTGCTTGGAAGCCCTATCTTAAATTCCTGAGCCTTGAGAGAGTACTAAGTTCCTCTCAGTTTTTGAAAGACCCATGAGAATTGCAACTATTAAAGTAAGCAAGACAAGTTGAGTTTATTTAAGGGGAAGTGGGAATAAAGATACTACCTGGAGAAACAAGACAGTGGTAGGCAAGGAAATCTATATTTATATTCTATCTTGTTCTGTTTCAAAAATAACTGGTGAGTAGAAAGGCAGGCAAGCAATTAAACTTGAAATGTATTAAAATGAGAAAAAAAGGGAGAGGAGAACAGAATTTATATGTATTTCAAATGGCTTATAGAAGCTTTAGTAAATAATGTATGCTCCTCCAAAAACAAATGCTAATAAATAAAATCTGGGAGGATGGTTTACAGTAGGATTTGAGATCAAGAGAGGCAGAGCATTAGTCTAAAGACTGGCAGTGTTAATGACCTCACACACAAGAGAGCTTGCTTTCTCAGAATTGCAGTTTGCACAGATTTAACCTCTCTTCTCTCTGTAACCCGCCTTTTCAATAAAGGTTCCTTTGCTGAAAAGGTGTGATGCATTCCTCAGGGAGCAGAGTAGCACATCAGGCAAAATGCAAAGCTGCCAGTAGCTTGGGGGATGCCAAGCCCAGTGACCACTGGAGCAGAGTTGGGTAACAGATGTTGTGTTACCATGGCAACCAGTGGGCAGCTCCAAATGAAGAAGGACTCAATTTCTGAGGACTGAGACCTGAGGGAGACTTTGACCCTGCCTTTCTCTAGAGCTCTCTGGCTTTGGAAATTTTGGAGGTGAAGGAGGAAATAAAAAGGGGCTATTACAGTGTTTGTTTCCCCCATCCCCCTCACTGATTTTGTGCTGTGGATAAAAGAGAAAGACATGATTTTTTATAAAACCAATCTTCATCAGGAAACATCCCACAAGCTGTGAATTCATGAGTTGCCTTTCCCCCGAGACTGAACAATCCTCTTCCCAGTTGCACTGGTGGCTCCTCCCACAACCTTTCTCCTTTGCCTTTCAAATGGTATTGTCTGACACCATCTAAGCCTTCTCCCTCTTGCAGTGTCTGGGGGTTTTGAGTTGGAAGTGTGATGAGAGGCAAGTCCTGCTTTGTAGCATTTGCCAATTTACAGGATGTAAACAGTCTTGTCATGGCCAATTTCTAACTAGTAATAGAACAATCAGCTCACAAAATTCTAGAAATTTACCAATCATTTCTCACTATCTCTCTCCAGAACACCATTGTGTGACACATTTTATAACAAATTTTCTGGAGATGAACTACCTTTCTATAACTCTGTCCAGCAAATACGACAAGTCATTTTGCTGTCATACCCCAGAAGTGAGTTCGGGATTTTTCTATGGGCCCAAACTCAGCCCAATGGTCACTTTTGTAGGGCTCCCCTCGATGTCTGTAGTGCTTTTCTAATTACTGCTTCTCCCAGCTTGGAAATATTTTTCTAGTTGGTATATGGCTTTGAGTTAAAGGCAGTGACTTCTATTTGTCCCGCTCTCAGTCTTCAGTGAGTCCATTGGAAAAGGCCTTGGTTGTCACACTGGCTTTTTCCTCTCCTCCCCATTATCACACCTCTGCCCTATAGCAACTAACACAAAATGTTTCCTTGGCTGAAGGGAGCAAAGGGCCAAGAGGGAAAAGTCAATACAAAAGGAAAAGTTCATTAATATTTCCAAAGCATGATTCTGTCTCACAGGTATAGTAATACTTTGCAGAATGATGGGAGACATAAGTGAGAAAATTATGGGAAGTGCCTGCAGCACAGTATGACAGAGAAGATATTCCATCACACAAGTTGTCCTTCCCTTTCCCTACACGTGAATATATCAGCAATTCCCACCGGCTTCTGCAATATTGAGGCAAGCATGGCTCCTGTGTCACTGGCTGTCCTATCTCCCTCCTAGCCCTCACCTTAAGAATACTGCACCATCCTTGATGCTTATAGCAGATTCTTTATGCCTTTCCATTGGTAAATCAAGAAAGAAGCACTCACTATACAAAGAATGTACAGATCTTGCACACAGCAAATGTTAGCTATGGAAGCCAAGAGTAAATATCAATGCCATGAAAGGGTTAAACAAATTGAAACTGCTTGAGATCCTGTGGTAGATTTCAGTGGGCCGTCCAGGCTATAAGGTGCACTAATATTGACTTCATCCTAGTTGGCTATTTTTAAGGACTTGTCACCCTGTGCTTTGTGTTTGGGTTAGCTGTGTTTTTAATCCTGGCAGCACTGTTGGATGCACATCAGACCTGGCGGGTGGTCAAAAACTGGTTGTTGAACTATTTTCTTGCTTTCCTGGTTTCACTATAGTTTTCCTTCTTTAAGGAGCTATACACCCAAGAAAAGGATGAAAATGTCTATTTCCTCAACATTGCAGGGCTGACTCTTGGCTTCTGGATCCATCTGGGTCTGTCACTTCTACTGGTTTCAGTCCATGCGCCCTTCTGAATGGGGAATACTGGTTGTTCTTCCTCTGGGAGAGGGAATAGTAGGTAATATTCCATCTAGGTGGTTCAGTCTTCAGCCCTTCATGTGCATTTCAGCTTCTGTAGACATGGCTGCCTTTAGAAACAGAAATCCTCGCATGCCAGAGCAGCCTTTCATTCCTCCAGCCCTGCCATAGGAACAAAGGGCAGCTCACAGCGAGTCCAGTCCCCTGAGGCCCATCCTTAGCCCAGCTTTGATTTTGGGGAGATGACAGTAAGGAGAACAGGGCAGAAGGAATTGGAGATCAGTGGTTGGCAGCTAACTTTGCCACTTCATCACTGACTTTGGATCACAGTGAGGACCAGCTGCCCGCAACCCTGAGTAGGTCCTTGAGGAAAATAATGTGGCCAGGCTCCAGCCTGCACATCAGATCAAATGCAAGACGAGGACCTTGGCATGGGGAAATAATTCAAGGGACTTTTGTTACTAATGTTTTTTTCCAAGAAAAGGTGAAATATCCAGTGTTTAGAACAGGGGAAGGAGGCTTTCTAAATCTCGCTGCAAGTTCCTTCTGAGCTCCAGGTCTTGATCTCCTTGACTGTGGTAGCATAAAAACATTCTGCAGTATTAACCGATACATTTTTGTTTCTAGGTAGTCCCTTTTTCATCGTCTAGTCCTTTCCTGTTTAAACTAGCTTGTGAAGCATCTACTGCCTCAGTAAGTGGTTGATAGAGCAGGAAACCAGAAAGATGAATTTAAAAGTTTGAACCTTTGAATATCAAAATCCAAGGCCTTGAAGGATGGTGACTGGTTAGAAATAGATCAGAACAGCCCCCTTTCCCCAACCATCACTAGACAAAAATGCTCTAAGATGGGAGAGGGAAAAGAGAATCAGAGGGCAGGATGCAGAGGTAAACTCTGATGTGGGTCCTGAGAAAAGGAGCCTGTGCCCTGCTAGTTCTCCTTGGGAGGAATAGGTTAGGGAAAATGCAAGAGTATGCGTTTCCTGTGTCTTACACCTCAGCTGGAGCCTGGGAAGTTGGTAAACTTTGTAGACCCCATCTGACAGGGGAAAAATAGATTAAAAATGGCTGCTTAGCATTTATTTTAGGCAGAAAATCTTAAAACTCCTACGTAAATTTCCTAAAGACTCCAGCAATGACTTCAGCTAAAGTGAGTCCAGGAAGAGAAGAGAGCATGAAAAGAGCTGAGATAGAGCCAGCTCCGTGGAGGCCAGTGTTGGGGGCAGTGTTGGGGAACAATTGCTGGTGACGCTGGATACAGTGGTGATCTTACCTAGGTCTCTAAATCTTGCAGCAGTTTTTTTTTTCCCTCGTTAAAGAAAAGAGGAGACCTGGCTGCAATTTCTTGAGAAATCAAGACTAATGCTTACTTGCAGACACTTTTCAATCCTTTGATTCAGAAACAGCAGGTGGAGAAGGTCACACCCACCAACCTCTTCCTCCTCAGTGGGGTGTAGTGCAGTGCTCTAGGACTGTACCGTCTGAGATAGTAGCCACCAGACACAAGTGACTTTGCAAATACAAATGAACTAAATCTAATTAAATTAAAAGTTTCTAGTCTCAATTACACTACCACAGTTACACTAGTTTGAGCCACATTTCAAGTACTCAAAAGCTGTATGTGGCTAGTGGCTACCATATTGAACAGAGCAGGGTAGAGCATTTTCACCATCACAGCAAGTTCTACTGGTCAGCCTTCTGGCTTTGCCACTACTTCTGCTGAGATGGTAACTACTGACCACCACCCCCTTCCCTGACACAAATTCTCTGAGATGGATTTCTTTGGAAGTGGCCATGCTCCACTGGTGGTGTCTTGCTGACAATTCCTAGTTTCTGTGCTGTTCCCACACAGCCACCATTGTTGATTCTTGATACTCAGAATAAGCAAAACAGTGTCATGACTTCTTGGTGGGCAGCCAACAAGGCACATGCCTGCTCTTCTGGCAGCTGCCCCAGAAACTTGAATCACTTCATGACATGGGCTTCCTAGGACTGACAGAACATCCTATGGGCAATAGAGCTCAAGAAGGTGAGAATGTGATGGTTGTGTGGATGACATGAATGGGCTCTCTCTGGGTCTAGTTGTCCCAGACCTATTGCAATAGGAAGTTTTCTATGAAGAAAGTAAAGAACTTTATCCATCCCCCAAACCTGTCATTCCCATCACTCCCATCAATTATCCTTCTTCCCAGTAAGAAAAGGAGAGGCTGGCACTCTCTAGTGGGCACGGAAGTCACAGAGGTCCAGGACTCGACCCAAACTGGTGCATCTTTCATTTTCTGACAACTGAAATAGTGGCACCTACCTTCTAAAATTGTTGTGGAGAATGTAAAGCACCTAGGAGTAGCTGCTGACACATAACTGAGCCTAAATAAATAACAGCTGCTATTTTTGCTTCTCAGCTGCCCTCTGGGATAATCTGGGATAACTTTCAGGGAAGAGCATTGAGAGGGAGGAAAAACAGCAGTGGCTCCCTGCACCACAGGTCCCTAGTTCTTGCCATCTGGCAGAATGAGAAATTGTCCTGCTTAATTTGTGAAAACTGCCTCACACCTCAGGCTGCATCTGGCTTACTCTGATGGATGCTGGAGCTTTTTCTAGGTGAGATTGTGGCTTCATGAGTCCCAGGAGCAATCCTTGGGGTCTGTATTGAGGACTTTGTGGGTAAAGAAGCTCACACGTCTTCCTAGAAGAGTTGAAGACACAGGGAGGTTAGGGTGCAGTAGCCGAGATCTACCTAACATAAAGTGCTGGCTGATGTCCAGAGAGAACTCTGCTGAGAAGAGAGGACAGTTCCCCAGGTTCTGAATCATCAAGGCAGGGTAGCCTCCATCCTTGCGAGTGGTCTCAGCAGAATCATGGGAGAAAAGACTGTTGACCCGGCTCTTCTTGAAGAAAAGTGGCCCACTCTGCAATTTGGGCTGGATAGATTCAGAAGGGGTCTATAAATAATCCAGACTAATTCAGCGTCTTGGAGAACGTAGATATTGTGAAAGGGTAGACAGGAACTGGGTCAAGAGGTAGGAGAACTCAGTACTTCAGCCAGAAATGGGTTTCAACCTGTAGTCAAGATGTCTCTGAATGATGGGGAATTTGGAGCAGGGCCTTGGGTCATTGCCAGAGGAGATGATGTTGGTATCTCAGTTGGCTGAATATCCCTGTCACTGTGGAGTGTGCATTCCTGATTTCAAGCTCAGAGAAGACTGTTATCCAGAAAGGTCCAGACTTTGCCTGTCACAGTCTTCACTGACACAAAGGCTCTCCTCTAGACAGATGGGCAAATCACAGTTGTCCCCTGGAGAGATGGACTGAGAAGTACTGCAATGTTCACTTCTTTGGGGACACTAAAATCTTTCTTTTTTTTTTTTTTTGTGGGTACTGGGGTTCGAACTCAGGACCTTGCGCACCAGCAGGTGCCCGTGCCGCTGAACGATATCACTGGCCCTTTTTTTGTATGTGGGTACTGGGAGTTGAACTCAGGACCTCGTGCTTGGCGGGCAGGTGCTTATGCTGCTGAGCCATCTCACCGGCCCAACTAAAATCTTATATGTCTCCCTGGACCCATGCAATCTAATCTACCTACCTGAAGATGAAATCTTTTTAGCCCCAAACAGGCACTAGGTTCTGGTCCTACTCCAATTCTGCCTGTACCTCAGGTGAGTAATTTCTTCCTGCTTTCACTGCACAATCAGAGGTAGTGTGATGGAGGGAAAACACTCAAATCTTTTTTTGTTTGTTTGTTTTTTTGAGACAGGGTTTCGCTCTGCAGTTCAGGCTTGAACTCACTTTGTAGCTGGCCTTGAGGCTGGCTGCGGACTCACGGCAATCCTCTTGCCTCAGCCTCCTAAATTCTGGGATTACAGGTGTGTGCCAACACACCTGGCCTTCAAATCTTGAAGGAAAGTTTTCCAAGCTTTTAATTCCAGCTTTCTAAAAATTTCACTTATAAGCCAACTGACTCTGGGTAAGCCACTGAACTCCAGGAACTCCAGTTATTTCTCTAGGTTGTTAAAAATCCCAGAAAAATTATAATTGATTATAGAGAAATCTAGGAACTCTAAATTCCTTTCCAGGTGTAAAGAGTTATCAGTCTAGAGTGGCTTTTTTGAATTAGACCAAAGGAAGATAAACAATGACAAGATATATTCAATTCTTTTTCACATATCTTAGCAGGGAGTGGGTCAATCACAGAAGATGTGTATGATTACACATCTCCCCTGGGTATCGAAACTTCCCCCAGCCATGTTATTTGCCTTATTAGGCTATTGAATAGAAATCCATTTAATGTAATTAAAAATGTTTAGTATACTTTCATATATATAAGATGTTATCTTAAGTACTGTTGGAGAATTTAAAACGACACAGATATTGTCTATAATGAACAAACCTCAATATAGGAGATATAATATATACATGATCGAGATAGAGCACATTGCCGTGAAAGGGAAGGACTGTGGGACCTAGCAGGAAACTGTCTCTTCCGCAAATGGCTGCGGGGAATGTGGAGCCAGTGGACTGTCCACTGTCTCACTGCTCAGTGTGTTGGTGCATCGGGACTTCCCAGGTCCAGCTTCTACCTTGGGAGCCCCACTGAACAATTTGTAAATTCCTGGAAAGTCTTATTGTTGTTGAGGATAATTAGGGTGGGTCAGACGTGATGGGGAATTACTATGTGAACAAGGTACCGAGCCACTGGTAAAACAGTCAGGCTTAACAAGCTCATCCTCAAGAGCACCATGGTTCCCTACAACGGTCTGCCCATACCTGTTCTTTCACTCTCCAAGGTTTCATGGAGTTACCCTCAGTCAAACAGATAGAAAGCATGAAGTGGAAAACTCCAGATATAATTCACAAGTTTTAAATTGTGCACCATTCTGAGTAACGTGATGAAATCTTGCACCCTTCTGACCTAGGAGGAAAATCATCCCTTGTCCAAGGTATCCGTACCGTACATGCAACCTGCTCATCAGTCATTTGCGGCCATCTTGGTTAACAGACTGACGGTCATAGTAATGCCGTGCTTACTGTCAAACGACTCTTATTCTCCTTAACAATGGCCCCAGAACTTAAGAATATTGATGCTGGCAATTTAACTATGCCAGACAGAAACTATATGGTACTTTCTTTAAGTGAAAAGACAAAAGTTTATTACGAGTATATACGTAGAACATATATAGTGTCGAGTATGATCGGCAGTTTCAGGCATCCACAAGGGGTCTTAGAACACATCCTGCAAGGGTGAGAGGGGCCTTCTGCATTTTCATTGGCTGTTGAGGGATGGGTAGGATTTAAACTAGGGGAGGCAGTGTCGTCTAACAGTGACATCAGGTGGAAGGAAATAAAGCCACATGTATGCTCAGCCATGTTCTGGGTAGGCTATGATGAGGAAAAGATTGAGGGTGGCCAGAAAATAAACCTCTGACCATCAAAGGTTCTGGAAAACCCATGTCATGTTATGGTAGCCTTCCTCCTCTGTACCCACCACCCCTTTATTTAGGTGGATGTTGAGAAATACAATTTCTGGATTACCTTGCATGAGCATTTAAAATTTAACAGAGTGCGCCAAATTTTCTTCTGGAATGACTGTACCAGTTTACACTCCAGCAATTCCCAGGTACCTTGGAAGATATTATCCTATCTACCTTGATAGGTAAAAGGTGGTCTTAAAGAAAAAACTTGTATTTCCTTGATTATTACTGAATTTGCATACTCTCACATTAGAGGACATCTGTGGATTCTCTTATGTGAACCAACCCTTCCAATTATTTGCTGAGTTTCCTATCAGATTTATAAAGATGAAAAGAGAAATGGCAGGCCCTGAAGTTTTGTAACATAGCAACTCTAGTTTCTTGTTGATATGTAGGTGTTCTTTGTATGTTCTGACAGTAATTGCTTATAGATATTTGAAATATTTTCATCTGTTTTGATTTTACATATGCTGTTTTGGATTATACAGATAGTTTAACTTTGAAATAGTTCAATCTAGCTATCCTTTTATTTAAGGAGTTTTGAATTTTGGGTCCTTTTACCAAATTCCCAAATCATGAATGTATTCTGTTTCTCCTAAATCTTTATAGTTTTTTAAAAATTTTAATTTATGTAAACCAGAGGATTTTGAATGGCAAATGAATTAAAGTTGTTTCCATATTCTCTCTCCAAATCATTAGTTGAATGGTCCAGTGTTTTATCAATAATTTGAAATGCTTCCCTTTAGTTGATGTATTCTAAGCACTACATATACAAACAACTGTCTATTTATGGCTGCTACTCTGAGTCTTTGTTCTTTTTGCCTGGTCCTGTGTGAAGGCTTCACCTTTTTAAGTTCCAGAGCTCTATGACTATGTTAATTTTGAGAAGACTACAACTCATTCATTGCTCTCTTTTACTCTACTTTCAGAATTACCAAGGCCATACTTGAGTACTGACTCATATTTGAATTTTGCAGTCAGTTTGTAAATTTCAGTAGAAGTGGTTGTTGAGATTTTCTTGAGGATTGTATTGGAACTGTAGTTTGCTTTGGGAAGAAATCACACTCTACCAGTGTTTAGCCATCTAGTCTAGGAATATGGTAATAGGCTTTGTTTTTCAAGTTAGTACTTCTGCCTTTGAGGATAGATAGTTTTACCATTTTAAAAAAAGGAAATAATGTGCATTTCTGTTATGTTTATTACAAGGCACTTTAATAGGTTATATATGCTATATAAATGTGACTATTAAATCATAAAACCTTTGCAAATGAACTGGGCTGAGTATGGCTATTATGTAGCTGAGTTTGCATTATTATGTGTTTTTTTTTTTAGAAATTTGAAAGCTAAGCAGGTAGGAAATTTATATCTATCAGTACTCTGGCAACAGAAATGTATGTATACTCACTATGCCCCAGGTAAAAGGATGTGCAACTTTGTGCAAATAAGGCCATAACCACGAATCTGAGTCTACACACACAGACAAGTGAGGAATTTTGATTCACTATATTGCTAATTTATGTACCCATGATCTAATGACCAAGATTAGTTTATCTTTTGATGACTTTATGTTTTTAAAAAAAGGGGGGGGGACAAAACATGAATCTTTCTAATGAAGTCTTAGTTCAGATAAATATTTAGAATGATTATTAAATAGTCTTCCAAAGAGTTTAAGGTGGTAGCAATCAGGCATACTTTACCTTTGGTCTAAGGGAGTTAGGTAAGTACAGAATGTGGTTTGCCTTAATGGTACAATTCAATAAAGCCCGAAACTCTCAAAGCTAAACTCTGATCTAGACTACAAGGACTTCTAAAGTATGCAGTGGATATTAAATGCACCTATTTTTACTTCTGCAATAGCTTTGGATGGAAACTTCTTTTTCATGCGTGAAAATGTGGAAGTGATTGAAATGCTCTTTCAGGCCAGTAATGGCTTGTGGCCATCTTGGGTCAGATAGTTTTATTTCCTTCTCTTTGTGACAGAGCAAAGTAAGAACTACTAGGAAGGACATTCTCCTCTTTGGGATTTTTCCAGTGGTAAAAGAAAGTTTCATGGCTTTCTTATCTCTACCTCACAGAAGTATTTCAAGGACCTAAGAAGTATGCCATGTAGACTGCCACCAAAACTTGTAAATGATGAGCTGCATAAAAATTAATGTAACTAACAGATACCAATTATCTTGAGGCGTTGGGAGTGGTAAACAGTGGGCACAGATTTAAAACTAAAATCTCAGACCCATATTCATGTCTGTAAGAACAATTAGGGTTTTGGAAATTCCCAAAAGGAAAAATTCTTTATTACTCAGGATACATAAACTTAGGCCCCACTAATCATTATTATTTTGTCATGAATTCATAAGAAATTTATGGAGAGTTTGTAAATTTTGAGAGCATTTTTGATCCAAATCTTTGTATCACTATTCTTGGAGAGCATGAGGGAAGAAAATTATTTAAATTTGTGGTGTAGTGACCGCATTTATTATAAGCTTTGCATACTGTTAAAATAGGATTCTCAAACCAGGAAATATTTTATCAAAATAAGGTTGTTGCTGAATTGTTTTAAGTACAATATACCATGGCTTTTATATATCTATTTTACATAACAATCAAGAGGATTTGTGGCTGTTTGTGTGGTTTATAAAATCATCATAGTCCTAGCTTTTTAGAGGTATATGGTGCTTATAAAGATTGGATGCATGGTGATTTTGGGGGGAAGAATTAACACATAATTTGAATTCAGAGTATAAGCTTTAAAAAATATGATCCAGCTTGGAGAAGCATTACTGAAATACCTCTGGGGAATAAATTTCTTTTATTAATCCAATCAGCCATTGGATGTCATTCTTCCAATTTAATTATGTTTATCTGCCAATGGGTGACTCTGCTTCTTATGCATGTAATTTCAGTGGGTGCAAATGGTGATAGCAAATAATTGTCCTCAGGGAGATAAATGCTTTTATAATTATTTACCCATGCAAGTTAGCTGTGTTAAAATTTGACTGGGTCAGATGATTTGGAAATAAGAGTGAAAATGTTTTCTATGTACTCAAGTAAAAGAAGAGTTCTTTGATTTCATGGACATTTCCTAGGTGCCAGGCATAGTGCTAAGAGCTTTCTAGATATTATCCCATGGACTCTTCGCAGTCATCCTATGGAGAGACTATGATGACCTGGACCTTACTGATGAGCGCACTGTGGTCATGTGGATGACAGGCAGAGGAACTGGGACTCTCATCCATGCCAACGGCCTGGTATGAAAAGCTCCTGTTGAAGGATGCCAAAAGGGTGGTAAGTAAACTTCCACAGTCACTGCCCTGCCTCCTTTGAGACACCCATTCCTATAGACAAAATATCATAGGAGATGGGTCCTTTGCACATTCCATCTGTGTGAGAGTGCTCCATCTTCTACCCCAGATCTCAGGGCTTCTCTCCTCTCTGAATTCCCATCACTTTCACATCTCTACTACCTAATAGAGCACTTGAATATACAGGGCTCTTAAAGGGTGGAGGCTCATTTTTCTTCAGTCTAGATTGTAAGTTTATTGGGTACAGAGTCTCCTTGGCTCTCTCTATAGTACCTCAGAGGATGCAAGGCTCCATGCCAGATCCTGGCAATGATGAGAGATGCCAATACCTCAAGGGATGTACTCTTTGATGAAGTGTGAAACCTTTGTAGAATTAACTACCTGAAGGTTAGAATTTAGCTGAGCATTCAGCTACAAAGTGGCTGTTCATGATATGCAACTGGGAGACTTCCCTTGAGGTAGTGGCATCTCTCATCATTGCCATCTGTTGGATGACCAACCTTCCCCTTTTGATGATACTGGTATGGCATGCTGGAGGATATCTTTCGAGTATTTCCTTTTCCATAAAAACTGGCACTACCAACTCTCTCTGCCTCTTCCTCCCCAAATACAAAGGCCTGGAGAAGGGAGTGAGAGGTCACCTTTTGAGGGGAGAGGAGTGATGTTCGTGAAGAAAGGCACTGTCTGGTTTCCCTCCCTGTATTCAAGGGAAGGGGTCTCCAAAGTCATTGCTCATAAAATTTAGGGATGTGCACACTGGTGGCATGTCCTTTCTGAACTCAGGCTTGCTGATTTGTCCTGTCACCATCAGAGTGGGATGGGGTGAGCTGTGAAGGTACACTGGAGGTAGAGGCCATGGAGAAGGGAGGCAAGGACAGCCCTGGGAAGGAAGTGGCCTTCACAGAGGTGAAAATGGCCCTGCCCAGTCTTCTTGCTAAGAGTGCAGGCAAGCAGAGAAGATGAGGATGGGGCTGGGGTTTTCTGGAGACAAACCTAGCACATGGAAGTGGCACTCACTACAGAGAAAAAGAGCCCAAGGCTGGCAATTCAGAGGCTGCTGAAGTTGGAGCTGCCTCTCAAGGCAAGCTAAGCAAGCTCCTGGGCTTGAGTTCCTCTTCAATGAGGCCAGCTGGGGCCCATCTGTTCCACATCGGTACTGTTTAGAAGGGGTGAGATCAATAGCACTGGGCAGTAAGGGCAGCATGCTTGGCCACAGAAAGTCTGCTAGACAAACCTTGCTCTTCTCTTTGGCTCCCACACCGCCATCTGGAGCCACATTTGAATGGGGAGAAAAGGAAAAAGGTGGGAGAGAGCAAACCTCCCATTCCCTCCACTCCAGGTCCCAGGAGCCACGGATCTGGCCTGCTGTTGTGGGGCATGAGTGGAATATGAGGCTGAAGTTCTCAGATGATCAGAACTGAATCTTCATAAGTGAAGCAAAGCTGTTTTAATAAGTAACGACTGAAAAGTTAAGAAATTGGCTGAGGGAAGGTATTGAGGGAGTAGTTCTTCAGCAGGAAGGAGGATTTCCAAAAGCATTGTGGTAGCAAATATTGGTAAACAGAAGCTGTTTTGGATTTGTATGTGTCAGGCTCACCTTGGGCATGACTACCCCAGCACCCAATGCTGCTGTTTGTCAGCAGCAGCATTGTTCTCAGTGAAGACCCAGCTCAGCACCGGCCCTGTCATCCTTGGTAAGCACAGGATGGCATAAAAGGAGAGATGAAATCTTCCAAGCACCGGGAGATCTGACAACACCCATTTACACCAGATGCCCTGAGGACTTTGTCCAGTGAGGCACCAGACATTTAGAGAGATCTTCCCACCTAATGTCCCTTGCCTTCTTTCAAGCCCTAAAAAGAAGCCTGCCTGTCTTTGGTCCCTACAGACGGCCTTTTCGCCCTCAGTCTGCCTGCACCCAGGCACATTAAATTCCACGTTATGTTGCCTTTATACAAGCCTGATAGTCTCTGCTGGTCTCTGCCTCATGTAGTTCCTTACAGTGTGGCCAAGGATGAGACCAGTCAATGAGACTCATTACTTCTTTAGCCCTATAGGAATGGTCACTGGATTGTGCATGTGTGGAATTTTCAAGACACCTCTGCTAGGTAGGCTGCCCACTTTCCATTTCACAGCCACTTGAAGACTAAGGTTCTGAGTAAGACTTGACTTGCCAACCTGGCAAGATGTCAGCAGCTGAACTAAAATGCAAACCTCTTACCTGTTCTTTCTAAGCCATGCAGCTCTCATACTGTGGAGTGCTTAGTGCGCGCAGAGGACTTTGCAGGGTTCTGTCCACACTAACTCGCTAAATCTTAAAATCTGATTTACATGCATTTGAAATATAGAATGAAGTTAACCATCTCCCTAAGAGCTCATATTCTCAGGAGCACCAGACTCCATGAAGCAGAGGATTCAACCAAGTCAGAGTGAGGGTCTCCAACTATTCACAGTGTCCCCTCCTTACCTCAGGACTGGTCTTCATTTTGTACTTCTTTTCCCCCGTAGCTCCCTGGGTTGTGTTTTTCAAGATTGATCCACTGATACAGCTGGGAAAATGTCTTACAGTGCTATGATCCTTCAAAAGTCAGTTCCCAGGCACATCTGTGATGTAAGTAAACTCTTATCTCCGAAGTCCTGCTTTGCAGAAATGTTTCCTTCCATAGCTTTACAATGTAATATCTAATCATTTGCATGAAACTTTAAAAGCTAAGTAATGATGATTTTTAGAAACAATAGAAAGAACTGTATTTCCTTTGGGCTGTTTTATTTCTTTTTGAAACCTATTTGGAGCATTGATTTTTTTTACTATGAAAATAAAGCTGGCTCAATGTAGAGTAATTCCCTGAAGAACTCGAAGGGTAGGACAGAGGGCAAATCAAGCATCTGAGGTCAGAAAGGAGCTGGCTGCTAAGCAAAGGGGTATAAAGTGGGTGACGGAGGGTTTCTACCTTCACTTCATTGGGAAGAACTTTCAGTGTCCCCTGTGTATGATGGTGAAGTTCTCAGTGACATATAACAGAGAGGTCTCATATAAAAATGTGTCCTGTCCAGAGGAGTCCAGAATTTCTGCCATACAGAATTCCAGTCCCTGGAGCTGTTCTGTATTGCTGGTCAAAGGAACTCATGCACTTGCCATTTTGCCTTTGTATTCTAGATTGTTATATTTTACCCCCTTAATTTTCTTATGAGGAACACAGCAAGTAGAATTCTGGAAGATCTGGAATGGCCTCCTTTGGGGATCCCATAAATAACATGTGCATATATTTCATAGCTAGAAATACAGTGATAGCTTGTTTCATGAACTTGATTATTTCTACAATTCTGGCTGCAAACAGAATTAGACAAGAACTGAATCAAATTCAATAGTTAGGTTCAATGTTGACCTTATGGGGAAGTTTGATTGAGTTCTTGTTCAATTCAGCTTGTGATCAGAATCATGGAAATAATTAAGTTTGTGAACCAAAGTACCACTGTACTAAGACTGAGAAAGGTTAAGACACTATTTAAAGGCTTTCTGGAAAAAAAGCCAGTCTGTCCTGTGTGTTAGCATACATTTCTCTTAAGTACTACAGAAGCAGTTCTACAGCAATAGTTCCTAAAATAAAAAGGAAAAAAAAAAGGCTTTGAAAAATGGATATGTAGATGGTTCTGAACCCACATTAAGGGCCACAGAAAGAGCTTATGTTTAATCTGGTTGAACAAAATACTTGAGTACATGACTAACCCTTTCACAAAGACAGGAGATGAAGTTAAGTTGGATTTTCCAATCTGAAAAATCAAGATGGGTGAATGTGTATTTGGTTCAAGACCCTGGTGGCCCTTGGCAGCTGATGGGACATTGAGGAGAGATGGCATTTGGGTTCTCATCTAAGTCATCTGTTCTCATTATATTGGCTGAACAACCTGTGCAAACAGAGCTCTCAGGGACTGTTAACCATTAAAGCATGAATGTCTTGACTTCAAATAAGAAATAATATGTTTTTAAGGGCCTGAGATGAAATGGGGGCAGGATGAGTTTTCCATAATTTGACCCCCTTTTTGAGGGATAAAAGTAATGAAGGAAAAAAACTGGACTCTAGATTAAAAAAAAAAATGTGAAATTTAGGACTAGACACTGATGCCTCAAGCAATTGTTCTTCTCCTGCTCCTTCTTCTGTCTCCATCTGAATTTCCAGTGCAGATAAAGTGCAGCTCCTGGGAGGAACCACCAGCCAGTTTTTCAGCTGCTTCAGCATCTTTCACATCAGGACAGAGAATGTTGAAATTGCATTTTCTTGGGATTTTTACGCCAGAGAGAATAAATCATGTTTTTTGCAAAAAATAAACAATCACATAGATAACCAGGGTCAGGCTAAAAAGGAGTCCCTAATGCCCCAGTAGGCTGGGTAATCAGGCCTTTAAAAAGGCCAGACATACTCTTTCTCGACCACTTCAAACCCCAGAGTAAAAAGACAATGCAAAGCTGGGGTGAATGCAGTCTTCAAGGAATACTGATTTGATGAACTTTGATTTTTGGTGAGCTCAGCTGCAAACTATGACTAGGCTGTACACAGAGGGTAAGATCCACAGTGGAAAGCGGCATAAAGAAAGCGGGTCAGTTACCAGAGAGGGCCCCATAATCTGAGTGGAGGGATCCTACATCCTTTGTACACAAAGCACAGAGAGGATATGACAGCATTTGTGCCCAGTATTCCTCTCGAGCTGCAGAATAATGCAGTGTGGTATCTAAGAGGCATGCCAGTGGCAGAGATCTACTTGCCCAGTGTGCCCACATGAGGTAGGAGACAAGCCAGTAAAGTAATAAGGGTGTGGAGGTGAAGCCAGCCAATCAGAAAGAGGCCTGGCAAGGCAAGGGAAGGCTGCCTGAGCTCTATCCATGGTTAGGCTTGTGGATGGGTCCAAATACTGTAGTGGCTGAGGAATGGGACTAAAGTCCAAGCCCCTCAAGCTGCTGGGTCCGAGGCTGGTTATTTATTCATCTGTACCTTGAGCATCCTCTGAACATCATGCACCATTCTAGGCAGTGTGGATGTCCTGAGACAAAGCCATTCCTTGCTCTCCCAGGGTTTACAGATGGTGGGAGGATCACGAAGGAAAATGACAGCATGAGTGGTGAACCACTGAATATCAGTAGGAGCTGCTTCAGTGCCGTGGAGCCCCTAATTCTGGCCAGGGCTTCAGGAAGCAATGAACAGTGACCATTTCTGTGCTAAACACTGTGCTGCGTGCTTTCACATTCAATCTCATACAACATCTAAGTCTTATCGCATTTGTATAAAGCAAACATTAACATTCACATTTTAGATGATGAAACTGGGCCTCAGACAAATCAGATCACTTGATCAACATCGCACTAGCAGCAAGTGCTGGGGGAAGGACTCAAACTGAGGTCTGTGTTGACTCCATAGCCTGGTCTTTTGAACATCTAAAGCCCACAAATATCGAACAAACAGCAGAAACACTCTTCTGTTGGGATCATTTTACCCAAAAACACATAAGAGAAAGATGACAGAGGTAATAGCATGAGACAGAGAAAGAATTAAAATAGTGCTTTTAATATAATTTTCAGCAATGTACAGTATGTACTTTACATATTTCTAAACTGCTCATCTGGAAAATATAAGCTGCAAAAATACAGAATATCACACTCAAAATCGATTGAGTATGTGCTTTTGCCTCCTCTACTCTGCGAAATGGGGTGATTTTGAGACTTCCTAGTAAAATCTAGCTTTGGCTGATTTCTTTGGAGCTGTCGGAGCCCTCGGTCAGAGAAACATTCCCAAGAGGGGTCTTTAAAGCATGGCAGCAAGACATCCTCACAGAAGCCAGAGGAGGGGTAGGAGGAAGGGAATGCACTCCAGGTCAAGCTTGTGACCCAGAAACACCTACTTCCGAGGGCTACTGGAGGACTCTGGACCATGTGTCACCTCCTTAGTCCTTGTCACAGGCCTGTGCTTGAGGCCTCAAAGGAAGCACACATTAGATACTCCACACAGGGACCCTTGGGTTCTCGGGCAGGACAGAGTGCGCTAAGTCAGGCCTGCGAGGTCTGTGGGCGGTGATGGGCCGTTCTCTGCAGGAAGAGGAAGAGGGCAGGCCCTCAGCTTCGCACAAAGGAGTCTTCTGAAGGAGAATGTGACTCAGGGCAGGTTTTCTCAGTCTCAATGTCTTGGTACTCTGTGCCTAAAGGGGAGGAGGGAAGAACAGCCAAGAGGAAAAAGAGATCGGTCTTTTCTGCATTTCCTACTTTTCATTAGGCTTATATCATAGCAGCATGGCTTTGACGTAGAAGAGCAGGAAGCTGAAGCAATAAAGTGCTGGTTTGTACTCCTTGTAACCCCAAAGGGATCAGATTCCAAGCCCAAGGCCCTTTGGGAAGGCCGAATCTTTCTGAGGATATGTATCTACATGTCCATACCAACACCCAGGTAGAGGTTTCTTTCACGGGATGAGAAAGACAATCATTAGCCCATCTTGGTCTTATCTAAGTCGCCTATAAACAGACTTTGTGCCTTAGGCTTCTAAGAGTCACTTTCAGTCTCTCTTTATTATTACTTCGAGTACCAGGGGAAGCCACTTGACATCACAACGTCATGCCTTCTCCTCCAGCATCCCAGACCAGTTTGTCATCCAGCCACAGAAAGTCACCCTGCGCTGAGTGAAAGTTTCCTCACTGAAGCAGGTTTTTAAGCCTATGCCACACTTCCAAAATAGATGCTGTGGCTTCATTTAAAAGATATTAAGGACTGAACTCAACCCTGTGACTATATGTAAGCCATGCGGGTCTCCTTGACTGTGACATGTAGCTTTCCTGTTCAATGATAGGAACAGTGGGCCTATAAAAGTCCCTGTTCCCTTATATGTCCTCTTTAGACTTTGACCTGGAGGTACAAAAGGTGACAGTTTGGAAATGTCCTCCTTTACTCAGGATTTTGAAGCTGACACTTGTCTGATAGAGGAAGAAGCCCATGTGTTCTGGGCAGTGTGGCGCCTCCTTCCTCAACTTTGGCAAGACTCACGTTCTTACAGCCTTTGGTTCTCCTAGAAGCCTTTGGCGGGGAGATGTGGACAGTGGACAAATGAGAGAGCCGGGGTCAGTAGAACGAATAAGACAGAGGGTGATGTTTGACTCTGAAACTTCTGCTGATGTGGCTAAGGTTGAAGAAGGAAGCAGTATTTTTAAAGGTTTGCACTGTTTAGTTATTAAAATGAAACACAGTCTTTCTCATTTTAGATTCCTGTGCCTGTAGGCAGAATTTTGCAGGAGTTCTCACCTCCAGCTCTTGGCTCATTTCTCTAGGAAGCTATAGATTCCTGCAGGGGGTCCCAGTGGTAGATGCTCTGTTGGCTTCATAAGAAGCCACATCCAGGTTCTCACGTTGGTGGTTGTGTGGTGAACTGAAAAGAGCTCTGGTTCAGGAATCAGACAGACCTAGAAATGGCTCCTGGTGGTGACCTTTCTAACTAGTTGTGTGACCTACAAAGCTCAGATTTGCTGAGGTTTAGTTTTCTGATCTATAAAGTGGAAAAAAATGATACTTACCTCACAGGGCAGGTGTGAAAAGGCTGCTGGGAACAAAACATTCATGACACCTGGCACGTGAAGGGTGAGCTCTCAAGAAACATGAGCTCCCAGACCCTTCCCGCCTGTAAGGTGCTGGAGTAGAGCACAATTTATGATTTAGTTGGCTTCCTCTTTTAATGAAACTTTCAACACCTCAGGGTTCCAGTTCATTTTACGGCCTTAGACTATAAAACGGTCTTGGTAAACGTGTCTCCATGAGTTCTGTCTTCTATGGTTAGCATGAATTTAAGAAAAACATTAATGAAATGGCAAAAATCTCATCCTACAGAATGCTAAACCTCCAGAAATTTTGCTGTGTTCCATTTGCTCATCATGAAAGAACATAATCACTTCTACCTTAGGGGAAAAAATATTCTAAATTTACCATTTAGAGCAACTCCTGATTGTTGACTTGAGTCATTATTATTACAAAAATAAGAATGTCGACATCCTCTGTCCCTGATGAGCAATTTCCGTGTGTTTGAGGCCCCTGGGTCAGGCCCAGGCTTGGAGGTGGATGCTGGGGACTATAGTAGTATCAGGCAGGAGGGATGTGAGTGGGGTCTTCCCCCTGGTGCTGATGACTGCACTGAGGAGGGCCACCAGGACACCCTGAGCTTTGAAAGTACATTTAAGAATGTGTTAGTTGGAAAATCTCCTGTTTCATCAACTGTCCTCTCCATTTCCGGTGGAATACCTCATATAAATGGACCACTGAGATCAGAAATAACACAGGAAGAGCAGATATCTCCAGAAAATAACTGCCACAGTGTCCTGCCTGTTACGTCAGGAGGCACATGAGAGTGTGGGGCCTCTAGTCCATTGGGGCCAGAGAATTCCTGATGAGAAGCCCCTCCCTTCGGGTGGGGAAGGGTCCCTCATACCTTGCCTGGTAGGAGAGAACACCAAAGTGGTTAAGGACATGAGCTTTGTAGTTACAGACCTGGGTTACAATCCCAGCTCTGCTGTGACCTTGAGCCAGCTCTGGAAGCCTTCCGAATCTCATTTCCCTCCCTTGTAAGATGAAGCTAGTAACAGTTCCTACTTCATAGGGTTATTGTTGAGATTAAATGAACTAACACATGTAACAAGCTCAGCCCAGCAGCTAGTGCAGAGTAAATGCGTGATAAATACTAAGTGACCATTATGATTAGCTATTATTAGTGCTTACGGATTATTCTACCTGGCAGACTGTTAGCTTTAGCATGCCACAGTTTTGTGTTGGTGGGGAAGAGGGAACAGGTTGGAAATTCTATTTCAGTGTTTGGATTCACTCTTCATTTTCTACATATGTCCCTCAGGTATCTGTTTCCACCATTTAAGAAAAAAGGGAGTGATTACTCTGCGTGAACTGCTGAGTGTTGCAGTTGGAAGGCACTGCAGGTTGTACAGTTCAAATTCTCCACAGCCCACCAGACAGAAAGAAGGTGCCCTTCAATTATAAACTCAGACAACAAAGAGGTACTTACCTGATTTTTAGACATGAATGAGATATCTCAATTAGATTCTCATGGTCAGAATGTTAGGCTTGATGGACACCTCCTCCAGGACCCTGGGACGCACAACTCAGTCAGTGCTATGGCAGAGTTTCAGGTGCTGGGATCTGCCCTGCCTTCGCTGAGCTGTTCGTGCCCCCCAAATGCGCTGTGCTGCTGCAGGCCTCAGCCCAGTTCATCATTGCCCTCCTTCTAGCTGCTGCTTTATGAATAAGCTTTACTGGAACAGAGCCCACTCATTTGTTTACCCATTGTCTAGGGCTGATCTTGGGCTATACCTTCCTGACCCCTTACAGAAATGGGGTGTCTCTCTAGGGGGCCTTTCCCCTGCACCTCCTCCTTTCTCCTTCCCCCTAAAGCAGATATCCACTGTGCTTTACTTTCTAGACTACCCTCTCCCTGAGGTCTTCCTGATTCTTGCCACCAGTGTGAATAAGCCCTCCTACCAGACAGACCTGAGTTCTTAACATTCTCACTGCCTTTGTGTCCCACTCATTGAACTGAGACTTTTGGAGGACAGGGCACACTTTTCCACTTTTGTGGAAGCTGCCACATTTTTAGTAAAGGAACAAATGAATAAATACAGGGTAAGAATGCATCAAGCATATACAGTGTGCACCTTCAAATGAAATCAACTCTGCAAAAGAATAATCATGTTACCATGTGATGGTCTCTGAGAAGGATGAGTTCTCTCTTGTCCCTGACTCTGAAGCAGCCACACATTTCTGAGGTATAAGGCCATCTTTGTTTTTCTGAATTTCCCACTGTAGGTTTTTTAGCCCATGTCGTCCCTGCTGTGCTGACTGAGGATGATGGGATGCTGAGAATTTTTACAGACCATGAGGAGGGGAGGTGGGTCAGCTGTGTGCAGTCAGGATCAGTTCCTTCTGTTTTGTTGGCCACATCCCCAGAAAAGGCATCTAAACAAAATGCCCCGCTGCCCCTGCATATGCTGCCGGGAAGACTCTTCCAGTCCGCTCTTGAGTAACCATCATCCTAGGGGCCTGGGGCCCACTGGCTGTCATTTAGGGGGGAGTTACTCTGAGAGGTGGAGTTTGGTTTGACTTAGGCTAGATGGGGTGTTATGAATGGAGGGTAGAAAAAGGGGAAAAGGCTATATTTGGATTCCAAATGAATTCTCTAAGCCCAATTTAGCTTCACTAACATCTTGTCTTGGAAAGGTTGGTGCTTTTTGGGTATCTGATTTGGATTCTAACCTAATGGGTAAAGAAAGGGAAAATAGACCATGGTAGAGGGGACCCCAGTGAGAGGGCAGTGGCAGGAGCACTGAGGCACAATCATGGCACCATTCTTGGCAACTTTCCCCTGGCTTCTGGCCAGGTAGCTGGTTCACCAAAACCAGCAACAAAATCAGGTAAGAACAGCAAAAGGCTGGTATCCATCTGTTGGACTGAAAAACTACTTGCCTGGGTTTCTCTTCATCTGAAACAAACCACCAACAATAGAATGCAGCAAACAGAAACCACAGCTTCTCCTGATCTTGTCCCTCTGGTCTTGACAGTATATGTTGTATTTCTATACATTGACCTTTATTGCTTAACACTGTGGAGTGGTGTTTCCAGGATTCCCATATGGTGCTTAGAAACAATCACAGGCCTGGCTAGATTGGAGGAAACCACACTTCAAGGGACCTGAAGCAGCAGGACAGCCAGCAGCAGGACGAGCCCTGGGCAGCCAGCAACTATTCCTCAGAGGTTTCTTTGTACGTCCACACAGATACTTCTGCTTTATGTGTTCCTCAGTGAAAGGCCTCCCCTGGAAGGCATGGGAGATAATCCACAGGCAGCAACAGCAGGACCTTTTTACTGAGAAAATTTCTCAAGAGCAGTGTGGTCTGGGTGGGTGTCCTTGTGTGGGATGTTTGTGTGGGTCACTTTTCCAAAGGAAGGGCCAGGAAATCTTGATGTGTGTGAGGGGAAGCTTTTGCCCATTATTGGACACAAGAAGGTAGAACCAGGATCTGGATGGGTGGATGCTACTTAACCAAATTTTGAAAATCACTAGAGAAAGGTGGAGGAAGACAAGTAACTTTTATGGAGAGAAGCATTCCTTCCTATGTGGAGGACATTAGCAACACTGTCAAACAATTCCTCAGAAACTCCTGGCTTCCTCTTGTTATTCTTCTTGTTGAGTGCTACCAGGAAACAACTGAGGAGGGCCCTGAAAAGAGGATTCTCTTGCTCCTTCATAAGCTGTGAGGGAAGTCAGTGTACTGTGGCCTTCTGCCATGGTGGTGTCCACAGGTAGCCTAGAGCCTCACAGCTTCCTCAGCAGAGGCGGAGAGAGTAGAAAGCTACAGGTCTTCCTACAGTGCATAACCTCAACTGAAGGAGACAGAAAATCCCGAACCCTGGAGAGACGCATTACAAAGTGTGTTTACCTCATATGGGGAAGTAATATTGGTAGGAAAAAACCTAGCAAACTCTCTTGGTCTCTGTCTAGGAGTTGTAACAGAGAGACCTTTTTGCCTATCCTGGGGCTGGTCCCACCAAGATGGTGGAGGAGTTGCAGGAAGCAAGAGAGAGAACTCCTGCATTCACTTTCTAGATTTATTCCATCCCTTACATTTTTGCTTTCTGTTAAACCTTAGGGAGATCTTACCAGGACATCTTTTCATTCAAAATACCACTCAAACCAAATGGATGACCAAGGGGCTGGATGGAGTCATGGAGGTACAATGGTTCTTTACAGCACAAGGTAAATAAAAACTATTCTGAGCTCCCTAATTTGTAGTATATGAAAGAAATTAAAATTTTAAAAGGTGACACAACACACGTGAAAACCATTTTGCCATAGGGGACTTCATATTGAATTGTTGATAAAATGGAACCCTTGGGGTTCTTTTCCTTGTTATCCTAACATCTTTTCTTATTCATCCTAAAATTTTTAGGAAAAAAATCCAAGATGCAAAGTGATAAAAAATCTTTTTTTAATAAAAGCAAATAGTGCCACAAAACAAACACTAGGTCCTAGGGCCTCTGCGTCTGTGTATGGAGTTTGGAGTTGTACACGGTGGTACAGGAGAGGGTAGTAACTTACTGGCAGTGCATTTTCAGAATAAAACCAAATCAAAATCTGTATAGAATATAATCAAAGCCTTAGGAGTGACAAGGTATCCATATTTTGTGAACTGATTGGAGAACTGTCCCTCTCTTACTAGTTAAGGTACTGATGAGTGTGCCATGGTCATGAACAAGGGCAACTAACATGGGTAGATAAAAGGTCTGTCATGGAGCATCCCGCCAGGTCATGGTGGCCCTGCACTGCGCCTCTCCCCCAGCCATCCTTGCTTGATGCTTTCTGTGGTTACGGGCTGTCACTCAGACCTTCCCATTCACAGTGTTTGTTAAAAACTTGGCACACTTTCCCTGCTTTTTCTTCCTTGATTCTTATGTTACCCTCTGGGCGAACTGCACTGAAAAGCAAACCAGCCAACCTTTGTGGTGTTTCCCACAACAAGGCTCATGGCGTCAACAAAGGAGGACAAAGTGAACAGCGTCCTTTGCGGGTGTGTATGTGTTTGTGTACTCACTTATTCTCTGTCCCCTTGTGGAAATGGCCAGAGAGGTTTAGTGTGCTGGTTTCAGACAGGATTTTTGTCCCAAATAGTTACAGGGTCATTCTGAGATTTGGCCACTTTCAAAACGCACACAAAGCCCTCTTAGTTCAAGGCTGACCCTGGAACCATTACTGACATTTTCAAGCACTGGAATGTGATTGCTCCTTGGAGCTTGTGAGTCTATTCATTATCACAGCCTGCTCAACAACTTGTGCTAGGGAACTGCACTTCCTCTTTCTGGTCCCCAGAAGCATCGCACCCATGCACGCAAACCCACATCTAAGCACATCTCCTCCACAGGCAGAAAAGAACGCCTCCTTAAATGTGAAGCATGAATATAAAAGGGCTTCCCATGACAGTGATCACTGAATCATGGGGAATAAAGCCAGAAGGCAAATTTGCAATTCATCACATTATCCCCTGTTGTTTCAAATGTGATTCTTTTAAAGGCAGGCTGCATATACACTCTCTTTGTGAAGCATTTTTTTTCTTCTTGTAACGCATTGTATATTGTTATTGCAGAATATCCAAATGAGGATGAAATGATAAAAATTACAATAGATTAATTGCATCCCTTGGATCACATATTTTTGGTGCATTAAAAAAGGAGAAAATTAAAAGCAACCAGCATAATAAATCCGGTCTATGGAATTGTGTTAGTGACTGAAGGGTGAACACAGATTTTAGAAGTAGTTAAAAATAGGAATTAGAGGATTATAATACAACAGTTTGAAATTCATATGCATTGCATTTTGAAAAAAATGGCAAAATGTTTGGCAAATGTAAGCAAATGACTTGGACTTAGGGCTCACCGGCTCTGAGCAGGTCAGTCATAGCCAGGCGAGGTCCACAGCTTCCTGAGGTCACTCTGTGGGGCTGGGGGGAGGTGGTGTTTGCCACTGTAAGGTGCTCCCAGGGGAAGATGCTGGTCCCCCACCCATCTCCCCCTTGGGCCTCCAGTCTTAAACATGGAAATGGCGCTGGTGACAGGTACAATTACGGACTCCAGCTAGGATCACCCATTAGCATCGCTGAGAGAACTCTAGGGCCTTGAACCACATGCAGACTGGGTGAGTCGTCTACACAGTGACCCATATTGCGAAAGTTAGAGGAGCGGGGCATCTGCCCCTCTGACTTATGTGCCTCCCCACCCATACATGGAAGGGAGAGGGTGGCACGGGGTGTGTCACTAGTGCTGAATCTGGCAATGTTTTCAATTTGACCTTGTGTATTTTTAGTAGACTTTTGTTTCTTGCAATGTTTTTGTTTTGTATGTGTGTGTATATCCAGAAATGTCCATCCTCCAAGGTGGCCATCATCGTGCCCTGAATTTGGCAGTGCCTGTTGCTTGCAGCTGTCGGCATCCCAAAGATCACGAGGTGCCTTCAAAGCCAACTCTGAGCCCCAGCAGTGTGAGCGCCCTCCAGGATGATCCCATTCTTTCCTTATTCTGAATCATGTCTGGCTTTGATTTTGAGCAAAAGGACAAAAGTTGTGTGTGTGTGTGCATGTGCACGTGTGTCTGTATGTTGAATGTTTTTGGGAAACCTTTTTTTTTTCCTTTTCTTTTTTTAAGAAAAATGACCCTTTGATTACTAATACAGAGTTCAGCCCTCCTTATGTCACTATAAAACGGATTCCATGTTTTCACACCACTCATGGTCTTCCAGGTTGTAGATAAATTTTGTCCTATGTGTCTGGTGTGCGGGCACAGGGTCCCTCCCCAGATTGTCTAGGGTCAAAGTAGAGGCAAAGAACTCACTGGTGCTCAGCCCGCCCTCGTGGTTTTTGATATAGCGTTTATAGTTCTTCCTCAGGCACTGCCATGTGGTGGTGTAGAGAAGGAAGGCGAAGGACTTGAGCGCGATGGCGATGCTGACGTACAGGTATCTGTAGACCACGTTGTCGTAGAGGGCGCAGGCACCCTGCTCCCCACAGAATGTGCTCCAGAAGAGACAGGTGGAGTCAATGCCGGCCCCAAAGATGAGGGGTGGGGGGATGAAGCCTGTGAGAGGGAAAAGAATGTTTATGGCTCTGGTGGCTGGTTCTTGGCAGAGATTGGCTCCCGTGCTCCTGGCTGTGCGAATCTTCTCTCTTTATAGGACCACTGGGAAGGCATGTTGGACCTGGTGGCTCATATATAGCTCTGTAGTTCAAAAGCACACTGGAGAGCCAAATGGCATGAGTTCAAATCCCACCTCTGCCTCTTACTGCCTGGACAAGTTATAAGCCCTCTGTGCCTCTTTCTCCTTATACAAAATGAGGATATAAATAATACAGTTTTTATGAGAGCACCATGAAGACTAAATTAATACATGAAAAGTACTTAGAATGGTGTGTACTATGGCCGGTATAGAGTGAACACTAAGTGCCAGCTGCTGTTCTTACATGCAGAGTCAGAGAAGGAGCGTCATTCTCTTGCCTGGGCTCCCAGGGCCAGTTGTGCTTCTGGGTGGAGGCACGGGAAGGGACATTGTACTGTGTGTACATGGACACACACAGTTTCAAGGAGACACAGCTGGGTACACACTGGCAACTTCCCTTCCCCTAGAAATGACACTGGTGAGAATACTTTCCATCCTGAGCTGGGACCCAGCTTGAAAACCTTCACAACAGAGCCTATCAGACACCTATACTCTGCTAGTCATTGGAAATAGGAGAGGACAGCTGTTTCCTATCATTAATACAGTTTCACGTTGCTCTCTGTGTTTTTCTTTAAGGGTTGCCAGTCCCGCTGCACTTTAGAATCATCCCAAACCAACAAAACGCAAGTGTTTGAAGTACGGCTCAGTCATCTATAAAACTCTCCCACGTGATTCTGGCCGGCTGGGGGCTGGGCGAGATTCTCATCTGTACTATGGGAAAAGAATGAGTCACTAATGCAAATTAATTACTCCAGAAAAATACTGTTTCCCCCCGAGACCAGACTATGCTGTCCATCACCTTCAGTGTGGGACCTCAGAGGCAAGATGTGGTTGTGGCAACGAGGTAGGGACGACTCTGAGATCCCATGGCTACTGCACCACTAGCTGGGGCCAGCTCCAGATTGTCTGATTTGACTTTTTATTAAGGCAGGTGCCTCTGAGAATTCGTCGTGATGTAGACGCTTCGTCCAGAAAAAGGCATCGACACACAAAATCAAAGCAAATGTATGTTCTGTGGGATCATAGACCCCCGAAGTCTGTCCATCATGGTCAGAAGAACACCTGCATTACAGATGTTCTGTTGCCAGGGGGAGGGGGGAGAGGGGCTGGAGGAGGCCACAGGGCTTCCCTTATTCAGTGAGGCCTGGAATGGGCCGAGAAGGGTCTGTATCATCCTCCCAGTGCTAATGAGGCTGGCAGAATCCTGGCTCCCTGGTTCAGGTGCCTCAGCACCCCTTCTCCAAACTCTTTAGCTCCATCACTCATTACCTCCAAGAGAAACCCCCTGAGATGACTTCTAGTTGTAAACCTCATTTAATTTCCCAAGCAGCTTGATTTCATAAATAAACTCTAAGTTCAAAATCCCATACAAGCTGCTCCCTCTTTCTGGTTCAGGCCTTGCAGAATGGAAACTCTTGTGCTGTATTTCCTGTGGTCCCGAGGCTGCCCGGAGTTGGAGGCCTTCCCCCAATACCTTGCATGTATTCTTCCTGTCCCCTTCCTAACCAATGCCTTTCTTCATTTTGTGGAAAAAGAGCCAAGTGGAGGAACTGCCATGGCAACTGCATAATAGAAACTAAGCCACACTCCACCTAGGTAAAAAATGAAGTGGGGCCAGTGTAAATTATGGATAAATCCTGTGGATATATGGGACTAATCTGGCTTGTCCCTGAGGCACAATGGGATGAGGCAAATCTATTAACCTTTCTATTTTGCTGGGCTTTATTTTGTTGGGATTAGTTTACTAATGCTCTTTCTTCCTCTTGCTTCTGGATTCCCTTTGTCCTACTATTATAGATAGCTAAGGGAGGGTAGAGATATTATAGGCAGCCAGACAGGGCTAGGCCCTCAGGTGAGTCAGTGCAGAGGACAACACATTACAACTGTGATGGGAGGTGCTTCTGTTGGAGGCCAGGCCTCCATGCTGCTCCCAGGGGATAATTGATATCACCTGGTCCAATAAAGTTTAGATAGACATCAGTCACCCTGGTAAGTGACCAAGACCCCCTGATCCATCCCTTCCTAAAGAAGGTCTTTGTTCTTTCTATGTACACTTGCTCTGTGACCTGCTTCCCCATTGGATCAATATTACCTAAGTGGCTATAATTATAATCTTACTGATCATAGTTTTGATCTACGTTGTACCCACCTCATGATTTTGCTCTGTAAAACTTCCTTTGAGGGCTCATTGGCAGTCACTTTTGGGTCCCCTGTTGTCTCTCAGGAACACTCTCTTTCTCTCTCTCTCAATAAGGTTTTCCTATTCTTAACTTCCATTATTCCTTAGAATTCATTCTTTGATTTTGGAGGACACAAGCTCAGTGTGTCTGATATCTAGCAGTTTGGGAGTTACATATTATTTCCTCTATATCACTAGGGACCCAGCACTGGGCCCTGTGGAGCTAGGACTGTAGAGGACACTTTGGTGAAATCTCTGCCATGGGAAAGAACTGAGAGTTGGGTGTCCCATGCTGCACCATGCATGGATTATTGGGCATGAACATGTTTGGCAAGGTTTAAGCACATCAAGAGGGAATTTGGAATATTAAGGAGTCATTTGTTGATATTTGCTGGAGGCAAAATATCCTCCTAAAATGCCAAAATACTCCCTTACGTACCTGTGCCTGAGTGAGAATTTTTATAACATTCAGTTGCCTTTAGAGTAGACCTCTATCTGCTAAAGATGTCAATTATATCCTGTCTATTGTTAAACTCCACTTCCAGAAGGTAAGGCCCCAGAAAGAGCTAGAAAAAGCCTTCATGTACTGTAGTTAGAAATTACAATGCTAAGTGTTCATCAACATTTTTCATGCTATACTTAATGTTTTGGAAATAATTTGTGGTGGAGATGAAAGAATTTTTAACTTAAGGCACCCCAAACTCTGGGATAAGTCCCTTTCTTGATCATCCAGTGCCTCAGTTTCTTCAACATGGAGGTAATACCACATGCTTAGTCAAGGTTAATGAAAATACCACACAAACGAGGTATATAAGTATTCCGCAGGGGCCTGGCCCTTCTATGTAGCTAACTTATTCACATTATCCAGGGGATTTAGGATGACATTTTAGAATAAACTCTAGCATGAAAACCTGAAGTATAATCTTTATGAGATTCCTTTTATATTTCTGAATAAAGTATTGGCTTTCTTTTCTGCCACATTCATCTTCTCCTTTTTACTGACTTACAATTCTTTCCCAAAGGAGAACTCTAGTTATCTATCAGGCCCTAAATTCCAGGTGTGCCGAGAATGCTAAAGATGAGGGTCTGACTGGATGTTTCTCATTAGAAGCCTCTGCTCTTCTGGAACTCACCTGATTCGTCACCAAAGGAAGTCCCATGCTCCTGACTAATTTTCACACCCAGCCACTCATGATTGCATGTTTATCACTTGGACTAAATAAAAGCCCAACCAGTCCCTGCAAGAACCTAGTTCCCCAGAGAATTCTCCAATGGGAGGCTTCTATGCTACAATCAGGTAATAATTAGGCAATTAGCTAGCGCCACCCCTGCACTGTGTAGTGTTCTACATCAACTATGAATTCTTTCCACAAATGCCTTACCCTCCTTTATTTTACATATAAAGAGGCTGAGAATGAGGATAGTATTTGTTCCAGGCTTGATAGATCAAAACTCAAACCTCGTAATTCTACTTTATTCTAATTCAAAGTTTGTTGACTGGAAAAGATTTTAGAGCTCTTATCGGGGATTTCCAGGGCTGCAGAGAACATTTTATTTACCTTTCTGCTAAGCTTGAAGAAGCCTGGTTTTGAAGCAGAGCACACAGGAGTTCTGATCTTTGGGAAGCAGGAGCCCTTCTTTGGGGCTGTTAATGCATCGAAAAGGCTGGGAGCCTTATTTTGTAAACATGCTCTCTGGATACCTGGCAGAAAGCCTCTGGCAATACTGGCAGACACTTGTCAGCAGGAAGAGACAGGAGTTGTCAGTTGTCCTTGTCACCCCTTTTGCAGCCAGGGAGCTTACATCTAGAGGTTGCTTGGTGATGCAGGAAACAGGAACTTTAGAGCGAGTGCCAACTGATGCTGGATTCTGAGTCCAACCCTGCCACTTGGGCAAGTAATACAACCTTATTGACTCTCAGTCTCATTATTCATAACATGGGCACAATTATACTTTCTTGCAGAATTTCTGTAAGGATTAACTGAGACACCATTTATGGAAAGCTTTTAATAAATCTGGTTCCCTTCCAGGTCTCAGTCCTTTATCCTAAAGCCCTTTGGCCAAGTGAAAATCTGTCCTCTTTTATTTATTATTTTTTTAAATTTTATTTTATTTTTCTGGGGGGTACCAGGGGTCGAATTCAGGACCTCGCGCACCAGCAGGCGCCCGTGCCGATGAGCGATGTCACCAGCCCTTTTTTCGTCTGTGGGTACTGGGAGTCGAACTCAGGACCTCGTGCTTGGCAGGCAGGTGCTTATGCCGCTGAGCTATCTCACTGGCCCAGTCTGTCCTCTTTTAAATCTTTACCTCTATAGGGGCAACTCTGTGTGGCAGGAATCTCTTCAAGCTAAGATTTAGTGACTAAACCCAACTGGCAAGAATCTTCCACATCTTAAGAGTGAGTCCACTTTGGAGGATAATCAGAGGCTTCTAGAAGGAAGGCCAAGTGGGTAAGATGTACTTTAGTGTCTCTCGTTGCTTTGAGTATCTTCACTCTGTCATGCTCTTGGTTACCTAAAATGGGAGGTGATGATGGTGTAGGCTTTCCTTAGAAATTGTGTGTTTTAGGGGCCGGTGAGATGGCTCAGCGGCGTAAGTGCCTGCCGGTCAAGCGCGAGGGCCTGAGTTTGACTCCCGGAACCCACATATGAAAAAAGGGCCGGTGATATCGCTCAGCAGCACTGGCGCCTGCTGACGCGCGAGGTCCTGAGGTCGACCCCCGGTACCCACAAAAAAAAAAAAGAAAGAAAGAAATTGTGTGTTTTGGAAGAATGCTCTCCTCCCTGGCATTTGCAAAGTGAGCTCTCTCCCTTCATTCTCTCCCTGTGTGGCTCCTGGGCAGCAATTCCGTGGACAGAGCAGACGTTAGTAAGGCCCCATCAGGAGGGTACTGGGAGCCCACCCTACGTTAGAAGGATTTGTGCAGACTCAATGCGTGGGGTCTTCCTGCCATCACAGAGAATATTAAAAGGATTAAAACTCACTTCTTATTATACTCTGGCTCCAATTGCAGCTATATACATTTCAGTGAAAAAATTGTAGCACTGTTTAAAGAAATTGTCTCTGTTTTCCTGATATCTGTTCAAAACCTCAGGAACCTATATCTCTGGTATTTAACTCACTCCCATGGTTGAAAAGGCAGGGCCTATTTATATTCTCTGGTCTAAACTTAAAAGGTGAGCTGAAAGGCTTTTGTAAGAAAAATAAATCCGCATTCCTTTATGGGACAAAATGGAAGCTGAAAATGACTGCGCCATTTACATTTAAAAAGATGACCACTGCTCTATAGCTTACCTGGCAAGACTTGAATTCACCATGGAATCCCTATTCAACTTGGTGGAATGACTGTTCTGTCCAGCACCCGCTAGAGAGGGATGTCGAAAGTTGTATTCTCATGAAAAGATTAATGAGTTTCTCTGCTTCGGGAATGCCAGGAAAGACTGGCCTGTTGACACCAGCAAGCATCTTCCAGGGACACCTGACATTCACTTGTCTTAAATCTGAGAAGTTGGGAGCAGTTTCTCTGTTCTTATTTCATTGCTGGGCCCCTTGTTAAAGTCACAAAGGCCCCAGAGCTTCATTAGGCTGCCAAAGATCATCTAGACAGTGATGGTGAACCTTTGGCCTGTGTGCCACTGCCAGCTGTTTGCTATCAGTGAAAGCTCTAGAAGGTTTGCCATCACTGACCTAGACAGTGATGGCAGAACTGGGTTTAATCCCCAGTTGTGCCTGGATGCAGAGGGGTCTGTGGTCAATAAGTGCTGCTAATTTAGCACAGGAAAGGGAGATCTTGGGTGATGCAGGTATGTCAGGAGGTGCTGTGAGAGCCTGGTGCCTAACAGATGTTTGCTGACTAAACAATCAAGTGTGTAGGTGAATGGAAGGGGTATTCTCTGCATCCTGACTTTGTCTCCTGCTTCCTACCCCCTCGCTGGGGGTCTGGGTGCTCTGTGCTTCCTTCTTCCAAAGCATCAGTGAACGTGTTCATTTCTCCACTTGCCTATCAGCTTCTTTCTATTCAAGACTGTGCTCACAGTGGGAGTTCAACAGAGGTTTGATGAGCCCCATCAGGAGTTTCTAAAATGTGCTTTCTTTTTTTTTTTTTTTTTTTGTGGGTACCGGGGGGTCGACCTCAGTACCTCGCACGCCAGCAGGCGCCCGTGCCACTGAGCGATATCACCGGCCCCTTTTTCGTATGTGGGTTCCGGGAGTCGAACTCAGGCCCTCGCGCTTGCTGGGCAGGCGCTTAAGCCGCTGAGCCATCTCACCGGCCCCAAAAGGTGCTTTCTTAGAGCAATTCACAAAGCAAGGCAAAACCTTCAGACCGTCTGCTCAGAAAGGACACCTGCATTTGGAGATGTACCTTGAGCATGACCTGCCCGGTGCTTTTTGTCTTGCAGGTTTCTCTGGAAAACTAAGCAGGCATGGGTGGGTGGGGACTCCGGTGGGAGCCCTGCCTCTCCCTACCCACAGACACTTACCAATTGCATCTGTTATCTTAGCTATTAAAGGCTTTCCTGGAGGCCCAGTCACAGGGCTCAGACACAAAGCCCCAGCTTCATCTGAGCCTCACGGCTTCTCCTTTGCTTTCATCTAGTCAGCCAGGGAGAGGGACAGTGGTTCAGTGGCATCGGCTCTACTCCATATCTCCCAGTGCTCTTTGCCTTTCTGCCCCACTGCTTAGCCCTGCTCAGCCCTGCATCTTTGCACCTCAGTGCTTTTGATTAGTCATCCTGCATCCTGCCAAACCACCTTGCAGGTGGATCTCCCTAAATCAGAAGTCTGAATGCCTACCCACTCTTCCATGAAAAACTCTTGTTAGCTCCACGGTGACAACTATTCACCTGAGTGACAGCTTTTCCCTTGAAATTCAAGGTCCTCTAACACTTCTAACCCCATTCTTCCCCAACCTGCTTCATTCTCTTCCCAGAAGCCCTGGAGGCAGCATGCTGGCTCCTGCTTATTTTCACATCCTTTTCAGCACCCAGGCAGTGTCTGAGACATGCAAGGATCTCGGTGAATATTCGTTTTTCATTAACTTGATTTGATGTGACATCTGTGGCATGTAGCATACCTCAAGAACAAGGTGTACGGCCGGTGAAATGGCTCAGCGGCGTAAGTGCCTGCCTGGCAAGCGCGAGGGCCCAAGTTCGACTCCCGGAACCCACATACGAAAAAAGGGCCAGTGATAGCACTCAGTGGCATGGGTGCCTGCTGGCGCTTGAGGTCCTGAGTTCGACCCCCGGTACCCACAGAAAAAAAAAAAAAAGAACAAGCTATAGCCCCTCTGTCCATTTTTGTTTTGCAGTGCTGGGGACCAAACCCAGAGCTTCACATATGCTAAGCAAGTGCTCTACCACTAAGCTACACCCTCAGACAGAATCTTGCTAAGTTGCCAACGTGACCTTGAACTTGGGCTCTCCTGCCTCCATAGTAACTGGGATTACAGGTTTGCACCACCACACTTGGCTGCAGGACCAAGATTCCCGATCAGACCCAGGAGTGAATGGTTGCCCAAAACCCAGACAGAAAAGCACAGGGACATTTGAAATAGGATGAAAAGGGAGGGACTTGCTTACACCAGGAATTCTGCCATGGGTACATTGTTCAGTTCTTTCTGAATTTACTGGGACTTCTCCTCAGTGACCTCCTCCACTGTTCAAGCTCAGCCACTGTCCTGGATGACATTAACCAGTCCATGGACACGTGAGGCCACACCTGGGGAATCCGTCATCTCTTCAAACTGCTCTACAATCTCAAAGCCAAACATCAAAGCTTCTGCTACATCTTCCAGTTTTTTCCCAGATTTGCTATAGTTAGTTCTTATACTTCCTTTATCTCTTCATCCTTTCTACTTCCTCCTATCTTTACCTCTTCCACATCCACCCAGGCACCATGCTTAGTCATTGCAGCCTCACCAAGACAATAATCCTCCATTTCTCTGCTCTGCTCTCTTAGTATGGATACCCCATCCATGTGCCCACTTCTCCTCCAAGGCTGCTCTGGGAGCTCTCAGCCCACTGACCAGTGCTGCTGTAAGCCCTACCCCTTTCTACAAGCTCCTTTCCACCAGCCTCTAAAGCAACAAGGGAGACCACTGTTGCTTTCACTTCTAGGTCCTGCCCTCTTTCCTTACATTCACCTTGGCCAAGTTGCTATCCCTACTTCCTCCCGCCCTGACCCATCCAGATGGTGCATCAAAGTCTGCCCCCCACTCCCAAAGGCTGTGTGATGCTACATGAAACCAATACAAATTAAATGAATTCAGTTTATATAAGCCTTGTTTCAAGGGCTCATAGGGCACATGTGGTGTAGCTGTAGAACATGCCATCACAGAAAGTTCTGCTGAACAGCACTTGTCTATGCCACTCTCAACCTGCTCCTCATCTCTTCTGTCTCAACAGTTATTCCCCCAATCATTGTGTGATCCAAGCCTGTGATCCCGGGATATGGGTGCTCATCCCAGATACCCAGGTCCTTATACAGCTGTTTTTTTTTTTTTTTTTTTGTGGGTACCAGGGGGACGACCTCAGAACCTCGCACGCCAACAGGCACCCGTGCCACTGAGCGATATCACCGGCCCCTTTTTCGTATGTGGGTTCCGGGAGTCGAACTCGGGCCCTCGCGCTTGCAAGGCAGGCGCTTACGCCGCTGAGCCATCTCACCGGCCCTATACAGCTGTTTCTTGATACTCAAGTGGATTGGTTCCAGGACCTCCGGTGACACCAGAATCTGTGGCCACTCAAGTGCCTTATATAAATGGTACAATATTTGCACAAAGCCTACATCCTCCTCCTATATATATTAAATCGTCTCTGGATTACCTGCAATATCTAGTACAGAGTAAATGCTACAGAAGTAACTGTTATCCTGTACTGTTTAATAATAAAAAGAAGAATCTGTATGTGTTCAGGACAGATGCTATATTTAAAAAATATGGTGAATCTGGGGATGTGGAACCTGCAGCTACAGAGGGCTGACTGTACTTCCATTCAGAAAGCGAACCTCGGAGAGGAGGGGCTTCCTTATCTACATTCTTCATCTCCACCTACCTCTCTCCACCTCAGCAGCCCCATCACAGAACAAGTCACCCTCAGCTAGTCTATTAGCCCAGCAGCTTCTTCCAATCCCCACTTCCCATTCTCCACTGGCCAAACAGGACCCTTTCTAAAACACACAGTGGATCTTTCTTCTCATTCTCTTGGAAAATTCAGCAACAGCTTCCATTTGCTGTAGATGTAAAGGTCAAATTCAGTAGGACAGAAGCCCTTTCTCCTCAAGCTCCTAATTTACCACCTCCTGCAGCCCATCTGGTGCCGTCCTTCCCCCATGTGTTTCTGCAGCCATCAAACCTGCCTCAGCCTTTGCTCAGCCCCAGGAATGTATCCTTGTAAGTCTCTGCGCATAAAGTACTCTCTCCCCTCCTTTTGATCATCTGTCATAACTCTTGCTCATTCTCTAGGTCTTAGTGTAGACATCGTCAGGTATTTCCAAATCCACTGCCTGCATCCCAAGGCAGTTAGGTGGCCTTCCCACGTGTTCCTGTGGTGCTGGTACTGACTCCGTCATAGATCTTGTCACCCTCAAATGTAATGTCCCCACTGTATCCCCATTACCCGTGTGGGGCCAGCACCAAGGTTGGCAGTGTCATGGAATCTGATTTGTTCTTTGGCCTTTCATTAACACTGATGGTGGTTAATCTTATTGGGTGCTACAAGAAATGAAGTTGGGCCAAATGCCAAGACTTTTTTTTGCTTAGCTGCTTTTAATTAAAAGATGAAACTTTGTCATTTCCTTCTAAAAGCAGTGTTTCCAAACTGATTTGTGACCCATAATGGGCAACAAGATCAATATGGTGGGTCATGACTAATTTTTTTCAACGTGCACTAGAAGTGCAAATACCAGAATGTGCCATACATACTAAAGGTATTTTTCACATAGTTTTTGTTTTAGCTATACCTATGAATATGCATGTGTGTACTTGGTCATAATACGAGACTATCTCTTGCTCTGGGTTACAGTTGCAGGAAATTGTAAAACTCTGCTCTAGATAATGCCTGGTTGATTATACCTGGGGCAGACACACAAATAGATTCCTTTAAAGAAGCACTTGATGATAACTATCACAGAATACAAACCTCATCATATCCAGTTTTGTCTTCCATTGTCCTGTAATTTTCATTAACTTGCAGAAATAGCACAAAATGAAAAATGCAACCTATCAAAATTGTTCCAAAGGATAATTTTTTTTTAACTGGCATGTTGAGTCCTTAATATCTGTGGTATTTTAGAGGTGCAGAGACCTCCACAACTCCACAGAGTTGTGGGCTCCCACTTTCCCTGCCAGCTCTTGGGAGGACTCTCAAAGGCAAAGCTGATGTCACTTACCTGGGTGACTTAGAATATAGTAGGTGCTCAATAGATATTAGTTTGTTGAATGGCTGTGTACATGGAAGAGTTCCTAACTGGCTGATATCCATCTATCCCACCAACCAACCATTGAGACTGAGGGCCCTGGTGATGCCTGTATGTTCTACTTTCCTAATTATAAGAGAAAAACCAGTACAGTAACTGTGGTGGAATAGCTCTGCAAGCTACTAGAGCTTCCCATAAAAGCCCAAATGTTTTAATATGAATGAGTGCTGCACTTGTTTTATCTAGGGCATCAACATACAGCATTCCTGTTGTCCATGGGGAAAGAAAATAAGACCAAGATGCCATTTAAATTTCCATGTGGGTACTGACACACACAGATCAATAATGGCGAAAGACTTCAGGTTTTGCCACAGCCATGGCAGAAATGATCTCAGCAATGGATCATTGCTACAGACAGCAAGGGAGGTGATGAGCATTACGCCACATGTCACCATCCCCCAGGGAGGACTTTATCTTATTAATGGATTTTTTTTATGTGGGTACCAGGAGTCGAACTCAGGACCTTGCGCTTGCCAGGCAGGCGCTTATGCAGGTGAGATAGCTCAGCTTATTAATGGACTTAAGAGTGAATTTTCTCTTCTCCCATATGTCAATTACATAAGGAATTAACCTTATAAAAGTAAGATATATATTCAAATGTTTAAAGAAATTTAGAAAATATATTTTTCCATATTTACATATGCCTTAAACATTTCCATAGAGATCCTACACTTCCTTTTCCCCCCTCCACCTGACATGTGCCCTTTCCAAGTCTATAAGTAATTTCTCCCAAGAATTTTAAAGGGGAACATGAATGTCACTGGGGTTATACACTAAAATGGATTAAACTAATTCCGTGCTGTTGGCAGTTTGGGTTGTTGCTAAGTCTCCTTTGTTACAAAAATTTTCATACATGTTTTTATAGCTAGGTCTCTGTGCTCATTCATGATTGTCTACTTGGAATGAAGTTTGTCTACCCTGGAAATGTAGGACATGGCTACTTTCCCTTTCCCCTTTCAATTTCCATTTGTACAATTAATGTGTTAATAATTAGAAAAAAATTGAAAAACATAAATATCTGGACCTTAGCCTTGACAATGGGACAAAATAATGGCATGGCGTGACGAGAGAAAGGAGGATAGCACCGAGAGTCAGATCCTCTGGCTGGCCATTCCATCTTAACCCCAGCCAACGCCCAGGATCCTAGGAAAATCATGGGCTATTCCTGTCCATTTGTTCATTTTAAAAATAAGGGAGAGCTGAGTGTATGCCTGTAACTCTAGCATTTGGGAGGCTGAAACAGGAGAATTGCAAGTTTGATCCCAGCCTGGGTGAGTCAGTGAGACCCTATCTCAAAAGAAAAAAGGGCTGAGGATGTAGCTCAGTGCAAAGGCCCTGAGTTCAATCCTCAGTACTGCCAAAACTGTGTGTGGGAGGCTTAGACTGTATTCTTCTATCCATATCAAACCTCAGAATGTGGGCTCTACAGCATGAAGGTCATATTTTCACCATGCCAGAACCCCCAAAGTAAATAAACATAATCAGTTTGGAAAATTGTAAAGGATGCAGTTTGCAAGGTGTTATGAGAATGCCTTTCCCTCCCAGCTGGCAGCCCCATGTAGGAAGCATTTCACAAGTTGCCCCTGGGTTGCTTAAATAAGGTGCCAAACTGCACCATCAATTTTTCCCCTTGGTACCACTGCTTTGCTTCCTTATGCCAATGCAAATTCAGGGAGGCAGGAAGACAAAAGTTCAGATATGTGAACTAACCATGATCGATAGCCAGGCAGTTCCTGAGTTTAGTTCTAAACTGCGAGCAAAATTTTCAAACTTAAAGTTTCTCTCGTTTACTAATAAACATCAGAAAAAAATCCCAGGAAATGGGACAATTTCACTCCCATTTACTTACCTGGTAATAAGCTCCAATTTGTTACAGGGGGAATAAAGAGACAATACGTACCCAACAAACGAAGAAGGAGAAAAAGAACTCCTAGGGCGTAAGACTTGAGTTCAGGGCTGACTGTCCTACATAGAGAGATGAAGAGAAAAGAAAAAGATCCTTATCACTCTAATTAGTTAAGGCCCAGAGTTATTCTTTGCTATCCATCAGAGCCCTTCTTTATAAAATTACTAATAGTTTTGTGTTTTTTTGTTTCCCTGCCCAAACTCTAAAAAATGACCGCAACTTCAGTGCCAAGTTTAGGAATTTAACAGTGTTTTTTAATAACTGGAGCTCATCTTGTCATGCAAAGGACTGAATACCAATTTGGTCACAAAGTGACCACGTGGAGACAATTTGCTTTTGTTGAGAGAGGGAGCATCTTGCATGGGTGCGACACATGCATGTGGAAAACAGCATCGGGGGAATTGTTCCTTATGCTCTACACACCTGCTGGAACCATGAACACCTTGGTTATGGCATTTGTGAAATTTGCCATGCTGGCATGTTTTGACACCTCCATAGCCATTTGGGAAATAATGCATCTATATCAAGTATTGGACCCTTTTCACTTGGAAAGATATCTTTGTATAGTGATGCTTCTTTGTTTGCCACTGATTCAATTTCCCTGGCCTAGGTTTGCCTAGAGCACTCCCTTAGAAGGGTCTTCTTACCGATCTGCCACAACATTCTCAGAGCATAACATTTCCTGGGATGCAGAGAGACAGTAGAGTGGTGAGTGGTTCTAGATAGATGGGTCCACGGCTGGTAACACAATCTCCTGTTCAGTGCTCACGTTCTTACTTGGAGGCCAAGGGCTATTTGCATCTTATCCTACATGGCCTCAGCCCGCTCTGCTGTGTCTAGCCCATAGCATGTGCTGAGTGAATGCAGGAGCAGGTGGGCGGTCAGACAGACGTCTCCCACTTACAAACCAGGGCAGCCCTGCCTATGGATTGGTGGTGAAGAAAGGTGAAGGGAGACATCTGACCACATGCACTTACACCTCAGGTCATCTTCAGAGCCACTGGCAGAGAACCTTCATCTTATCAGTCCCCATCATGAGTCCCTTTGGCAGAAAGAGAGGAAGCACATGACCACGCCTCTTGGGGGCCTTGAGGAGGCATAGTCCAGTGTGACTGAGCCTTAAGACACACTCAGGAATATTTCATGTGGCTGAAACATCAGACTCACACAATGCAAGGAGGGCCCAGCAATTGGTTTTGGAGAAAATAAAGGTTAGGAACCAAGTTACCAACCAATACACAGGGCATGGAACCTGTCTATGGGCTTGGCTGCCAGAATGATGTTCTTAATCTCAGGGCCATCCATCCAATGAGCTACAAATTGGTCTGAGCCTCAGGTGTGCATGTCTGTGGCTTCAGGGTATGACAGGTTAAAAGTGACTATTAAACCAAAAGAAACTACGCGTGTGTCATAGACTGACCATGTCCTCCCAGAACTCATACATTCAAATCTACCCCTCGAGGTGATGGTGGGGCCTTTAGGAGGTGATTAGGTCCTGAGGGTGGAGTCCTCAAGAATAAGATTAGTGCCTTTACAAAAGATGCCCCAGAAAAACCCCTTGTCCCTTTTACCATGTGGGGACGTGGTGAGAATTTGCCATCTATGAACTGGGAAGCAGGGCCTCATCAGTTCATGTATCTGTGCTCCACCTTGGATTTTCTAGTCTCCAGAACTGTAAGAAATGAATTTCCATTGTTTACAAGCTACAAGTCTACAATATTTCGTTATAGCAACCTAGAAGAGAGTAAGCCAGTGGATTTTACAATCTTTGCTCCCCTTTGTAAGATTTTCAGGGAAAGCTAAAAATGTGTTGTGGAGGGGTACATATTTCTTTTTAATTATAAAGAGTATAGTATAGGCAGCATGTCATGGCTTTCACTGACAGGTGAGTATGACTTTCTGGCTGATGAAGCCCGATCCCAGGAAGTACTCTTTAGAATACACCCATCATGAAATCCAAGTTCCTCCCTGTGAGTATCAGCTCCATGGCTACTGTTTTTAACACATTCATTTGAAGGTTTAACTTGAAGGACATATAATAAAGGCAAATTTTCCTTATCAAGAAAACATGCTGGTACAATGAGGCAGAATGTTTTTCACTTGGAATTTGATTTCCTTTTAGCTATCATGTCACTAGGAACAAAGTGAACAGGTTGCTAAGATCTCTCTTCATATCCTGTTGGGAAACTGGTTCCCATAGAAAAATCATTCTCCTCGGATCTTAGTTATGAAGAAATGATGCGCCCAATCTGAGTATTATTGCAAGTTGCAGGTAAGACCAGGGATGTGGGCTTAGCTTCTCAACTTACTGGTTGAGTGATCTTGAAAATACTGCTTTATCATTCTCTGAGGCTCTTTCCCCACCTATAAAGGGGAACTACTATCAAGGGTGTAAATACAATAATTGAAAACAAGAGCCCAGAGTTGGTGCCTGGGGTCCCAGCGAGTATCAGCTTTTATTCCTGCTTCCGGACTTTCTGAGTACCATTCTTATGAGTGTGCTTCTGTTCAGCATCAGAGCGAGCCCCCTGTTCTTGGCTTCAGCAAGGGCTGATGCACATCTGGGCTGAAGCTCAGACTGTGCCCTTGTGCCTGCCTGGAACATCTGGGATGGCAAATAGGACTGGGAAGGTGATGACAAAAAACTACCTTGGCCTTCTCAATAAGCAGCAGGTATGAGCACTAGCCTCTGGCCCAGCCTGGCCAGGCCCAGGTCATGGAGCCCATATATTGTTGACCCATTGGAAGGGAAACAGATATGTCCTGAGAAACCCTGAGCGATGTTTATGGAGTTGAAATTTGGAGGCAATCAAGATTTCAGGGGCCGGTGAGATGGCTCAGTGGCGTAAGCGCCTGCCTGGCAAGCGTGAGGGCCCAAGTTTGACTCCTGGATCCCACATATGAAAAAAGGGCCAGTGATATCGCTCAGTGGCACGGGCGCCTGCTGGCGTGCGAGGTCCTGAGGTCGACCCCCGGTACCCACAAAAAAAAAAAATTCAATAGATTCTCCCTGTTTGATCTGCCAGTCATTACTTCTGAGTGTTAAGAGGTTGAATTTTTGCAGGAGAATCATGGCAAATGGGGGAATGGTCACTGTTTAGAGTGGGGTAGGTCCTGCTTCCTGGTGCCTTTTGTGTGTGTAGATCACAATACAACTTCATGAGAGCTTCTAATGAGAAACCCATAAGCAGCCACCCTAAACCCATACATAAGATCTGATGGGTTTTGTCCATGTGCGTATTATAATCATCTCCCATATATATAGCTTTAAATTCAATTGCTCATTTCATAAACACTTTTCACATTCTTAAGAATTTTCATTATTCCATTGAGCTGCAGAACCATAATTTAACTCACTATTTCTGCTATTATAGTTAACACTGTAATAAAAATCTTTCTGTATTGGGCTTTTTCTCCTGTAGAGAACTATTTTCTAGAGATAAATGATGAGAGGCAGGGGTAGGGTTACTGCATAAATGGGTCTGAATATTTTTATGGCTCCTGACTCACACTGCCGTATTGCTTTTTTGGAAGGACTGACAGGCTTTTCAATGCCACCAGCAATATGTGATTTTTCTAGTTTGGCCACAGCCTTGTGAAGCAGTGGATAAGAATTTTTAAAATGTATTTTTCAAACTTATTAAGTAGAAAATGGCAATTTGCTTATTGTACCCTTAACGCTTTTGCACATTCACAAGGCCTTGATAATGACCTTGATAAGTACTTTGTATAAATCCTCCTCAATGGGAACTCATAACAAAGACCAGGCCCTGCCGCAGGAGGCAGGAGAGGAAGAACAGCCGGGAAAGGCAGCCAGTGCTGTGTGCCGGTGTGGAGTACTTCTGAGCATTTCGTTCCTACTTTTCCAGCCCCTGGGATCGAATGGTTTGCTTATACAGCTGTATCCCAACAAGATGAGCCTTTCTCTGTACTGAACCCTTTCCTCTGGTTCAGATGGACACTGGAGTATGGGTCAGCTCTCTTCTAGGTTCTTCATACCAATCCAGGTAACTTTGCAAACCATAAGTCACTCAGGATATTTCTCAATCACTCGCAGTTGAGGTACCTCACCTGCCCCAGGGAAGGTCCCCAGAGAAAGAGAGTGACGGAATCCTGGGCAGCTTGCCCCAACAACCTGCATGTACAAGAGGAGCCAACACCTGCCTGCCACGAGACCATTGGCACAATCACCCCTCCCATCAGGCGGTCTTGACAGGTAGCACACCACTGCGAGAGACAGGCAGGAACAGCACCATCACCTCCAGTAACAGATTAGCAATGAGCCTGGGGCAAGATGTCCTGCCCAAGGGCCCATGGCTGCACAGCTGCAGGGCAGGTGGGACACAAGGACTTGGCTAGTCCAATTCCATTATCATTTCACTCCGACAGTGCTGTTCCCTGAAAAGATCAATGCGGGATCCTTTCCAGAGCTACCTGCAGAGGTTACTCCTGGGAGGGCATAAAAGTGCTCTCTTTGTGTCCTGCTGGCTTCTCTTGCTGTAAGGTCCCTAATTGATGGATTGTATTGATTCCTGTTGACCTGGGCTAGCTGTATTCCCTTGCTGTGGCCCTATCTCTCCTGCCTTGTGAAGCCACACAGCATCCAAAGGTATGGTTTCTGGGAGATGCCATGTGGACGGGAGAGGTCCCTGGGCCACGTGACGGCTTACCTGATGAGGATGATGACTGAGGGCGTCTGAGCCATGGCACCAATCATGCTGCAGACACACATCACACAAAGGAAGGTGAGGAAGGCCTCTTGGCACCCAGGACTGGGGCATTTTCCGGGAACCACGGTGGCATTCTCGGGGGGGACAGTGGTGAGGCATGCACAGCCTGTGAGATTCTGAAAGGGAAGCATTCGGCCCTTTAAACTGGGGGTCTCTCCAGGTTTCATATCCGAAGCCATCCATCAGCCGAACTGTCACAGCCTAATTATGCATTCTGAGGTGTTCCATTAATTAGGCCTGAATAAACGAGTTAGCTTTTTAAGGAGGCTGCAAAAACACATGCAAATAAAGGAATATTTATGGGGAGGAGAGCCGATTTTCCTGTCTCCTGTGTGTTTCATTTCCAGTCTCCAGAATCCCTTAATAAGCTCCGCTGCAGACAAATGTGTCCCCCCCAATACAATTAGAGAGGAAATTGTGCTTCCACAATATGATAAAACATTGCCAAATTAACATTGTAATTACTTGCCAATTTGTCTCCTCTTTTATGCAGTTATAATTACACTGAAGTGTATTAAAAGAAGTAAATCAGGTAGCCCACATATTGTTGCTGGTTCAGTGCCTGACGTGGCACTCGGGACAAAGGATGCGCGCATCGTGCACGAAGCCGCTGTGCCTTGGAGGCCGCGAGAGGACGGTACCAATGGAAAAGTACTCCAGTGGCTGAGAAAGCAAAGAGGGCTAAGAGAGTCCAAGTGGCTTAGAGCAGCTCGCGGGGAGCAGAGGGAAAGCCCAGCGAGACACATTAATATATGATCAGAGAGGAGGAGGAGAAGCGACTGCATTCCATTTGATCTTCCGCGTACGATGGCTCAGCTGCCCATTCCCAGGCGCAGTCCTCACCCGTGCTCCCAGCTCACTCGCTCCAGGAATCTCTGATGGCAAAGGGAGGAGCAGGGGCTGGAAGAGGCTGAGCCGAGTACCGAGCCAATTAAGGTTTGATGATAATAGTGCAGAGGTCTTTAATGAATACAAAGTGAAAACGCTCATAAATGATTCACTGCTTTCCTCTCCAGGACTAATCAGCTTTCCAAACACATGCACAGGTAAATCCTCCTGGGAGTCGAACAAATCCCCTCGGACTTTTATGCTTCTCCTCCTTTGCCCTTCTCCTTTCACCCTCTCGCGCTCTCCTTTCTTCCCCATCGCAAGATGACTTCAAGGGTGTCCCAAGCCCTGTGTGTTCCCACCCCAGCAGGGCTGTGCCCCATGTGTGGTTCGAATCTGCAGGGTGGAAATGCACTCCAGCAGGGCTGTGCCCCGTGTGGGGTTTGAATCTGCAGGGACACACACTGTGCTGGTCTGCACCCTCCTCCTCTTCAGTGGTCTGCCCAGAGCAGGCATCTCGGTGGAAATAGCCCTATTGCATACGTGGGGCGTTGATGGTAACTTGCAGCCACCACGACCCTGCCCCCCTCCTCTTTCCCTCTAGATTTCCTAGCTCTTGTATAAAACCCAGGACAGATACTGCCTGTCGGAGGCCCCTTCTGGCTTAGCTGCTCCTTCTGTCTTCCGTAGGCTCCTTTGAGGGTCAAACTTCCACCCCCACTGAAGAGACCCCTACCTGCCTCCCAGGGGGAGCGGGATTGTGGAAGAAGAACCTCTGGGGAAGAGCCCCTTGCTTTGCACATTCTCTCCTGAGCACCTTTCCCTGGCACAGTGTTGAGTAGTAGATGAAACCCAGCAGAGAGTTTTGGGTACGTACGTACTCAAGTCTGCCTCTGTCTTGATTAGGAAGCAAGACTTCTCTGGACTCTAAGGTAAAATGCCACCCCTTCCTCTCCCCGGCGGTGAAAACCAAACCCCACCCTCACCAACATCACAGGCCAAACTCAGCTGTTGACCTCACTGCCTGCGTTTCCTCATCGCCTGGCTCTCAGCTCACCCCAGCTGGCTTCTGTCCCTACATATGCTAAGTTCTCAGGGGGCTGCATATCCCCTATCCCACCATCTTCCGCTGTCACTGGAGCTCTGGTCCATTGTCCATTCCTTGGCTCCGTTGCTCCACTTTCCCTGTTCCCTTTTCTCTCACTGGCTGCTCCTTGTCCATCTTTCTCACTGGAACCTTCTCCCGTTTCTTACTCTAAAATGCTTCAGCTGATCAGGGCTTTGGTCAGGACTTTCTTCCACTCTTTCCCTATGTCCCCTTTGCTTGTTTTACCATCTTGACCTTGCTCATGATTCCCCTAAGCTGACTTGCTAGTCTGTGTCCCTCTAGGATTATGACAGCCCTTCCTGACACACAAGCATGTTGAGGCAGCAAACTGAACCCATCCAGTCAGCTGGCACCACCCTCCTGAGGCTTGGAGCTGGATTTCCCTTTCCTGTGTGGATGACAGTGGGACAGGAGGACATGGAGGGATTTAGAAGGTAGGAGTTGTCGGAGGTCAGAATACACCATCTCAAAATATGTGTCTTTGGTATAAGGATTTTTTTGAGCTCAGTATCTGGAGAAACTAAAGATATAGGAGAAGCTCTAACAACAGAGAGATTACTGTTTTTAAAAGGAAATTCACATTTACAATCAGTGGTTCCTTGATGTCCAAGGAAGACTGGGTTGTAGTCCCCTCAAGATAACAAAATCTGGGCCGGTGATATGGCTCAGCGGCATAAGCACCTGCCGGCAAGCGCAAGGTCCTGAGTTCAACTCCTGATACCCACATAAAAAACAAAAAATCTAAGGATGCACAAGCCCCTCCTATAAAATGGTGTAGTATTTGCACAGAACCTATGGATATTCTTCCATGTGTCAATTTCTAGATGACTATAATACCTAATACAATGTAAATGCATTATAATGTCATTAACTGTTAGGTTGTATTGTTTAGGGAATACGGCCAAGGGAAAAAAATCTGTGCATGTTCAATACACATACAACTTTTTCTCCTGAAAAATTTCAGTCTGTGGTTGGTTAAAGCCACAGATGTGGAGCCCACAAATACAAGGTCCAACTGTATAAAAGGGAATCTTGTTTCTTGATTTTTTGAAATAAGACAAGAAGGCACACTGTGTTGCTTAAGCTGGTTTCAAATGCCTGGGTTCAAGTGATGCTCCTGCCTCGGCCTCTGGAGTAGCTGGCACTACAGGTGTGTGCCATTTCCCTGGCTTGGGGATCTTGACTTGAGGAGTGTCACCTCTCTGTCCCAGGAAGAGAAGCATGACTCAAGCCACCAAAGACTCCTTTCTGTGGAGAAAGGGCCCACCTACACCTGGTAACAGACCTCCCCTGCTGTTTGTACCTCTGGTCACCTGACCATAAATGGCTTGTCCCCATACTTCAGTTCTTCATTTCAGTTTTCAGTCTCAATCCAAAGCCGCCTCTTTGAGATCTGCTCATTTCTCTGGTATGTCCCGTGCAACCAGAAAGTGCACAGGTTACTAGACTTGCTTGTTCTTCCCTTGTTAGTCTCTGCATTGTTACAGGTATCTGTCCCAGCTAAGAACTATGATGCTCTGAGATGTAACCACTCTCCCTCCCCTACAAAGTGAGGCAAAGCCGGGCATGGTGGTGGCATGCCTGTAATCTCAGCACTCGGGAGGCTGAGGCAAGAGGATCGCTGAGAGTTCGAGGCCAGCCTGGGCTACAAAGTGAGTTCAAGTGAAGCCCGAACTGCACAGTGAGAACCTGTCTCAAAAAAAAAAAAAAAAAAAAAGAAAAGAAAAAAGTGAAGCAGAGGCCACTAAGAAGGCCATGCAGTCAGACAAAGGGCTGGATGCATGTGAAAGTGACTGGAAGGACCTGTCTGTCCCCACGGTGCATTCCTACTGACTGACAGAGGTCCCATGCCCTTGCGTGATCTGGTTCCCAGCTCTCTCTCTGGTCCTGCTGAGCGCCACACACACAGCTCACAGCTTCTTAGGCTTCTCCCACGAGCTCAGACTTGCCTATCCGAGTCAGCGCACCCCAGTTCCCCCATCTCCCTTCTCCCAGACCTCACGCCCTGGCTCCTCTAGGTTCCCATCACCTCTGCTCCAGGCTGAAGCCCTTTCTCTTCAAAACACGTGTGCGTGTTCCCTGGCCAAACCCTGGCAGATGCACCTCCCCAGCCCCAAATGCCTTTTCCTCCCAGCTCCTGTCTTGGTAATGGCACTCCACGGACTCGCTAGAAATGGGGGTCATTCTGACACCTCCACTCCTGCACCAATGGCTCTTCCTCTTGATCCTAAGGCTGATGAAGACAGAGACCACTGTGGTTTTGCTACAGTGTGATTGGTGAGCTTTGTCCGGTTTAAGCAGTAATCTGCAGTAAGTACCTACGTCCCACCTTAATTTTGGCCCCAGGCCTAGACCACAGCTCCATCACATGTAACAAAGGAGAGGAAACTGCTTGCACCAAGCAGCAGAAAACCCCCTCTGAGATGGAGCCACTCGATTGTGTGTGATCAGGCTCCGAATGGAATGAGATAAACGGGAAGTCTCTAGCCCCGGCTATATCTGCAGAATGAGCTACCCGGGAGCACGACGCTGACCCCCTTTGAACAGGGTGAGGACAAAGTGGGTTAAGCAGCCCATGGGGGTGAAGGCCTCACGGTGGGATTAGTGCCCTTATCAAGGAGACCAAGGAGACCATGCCTTGTCACTTCTGCCAAGTGAGCATGGTGCGGAGAAGGTGCCACCTCTGCCATCTACGACACAGGAAGTGGGCCCTCACCAGACACCGAATCTGCCAGCACCTTAGTCTTGGACTTCCCAGCCTTCAGAACTTTGAGGAACAGATGCCTGTGGTTTTTAACCTGCCTACATTTTCTAGGCTATTATAGCAGCCCAAACACACAAAGACAGGCAGCCCCAGGCCGAATGATGACAATGAAGCATCTGTACAGTCACCAATGCTGGAGGAGGAGCGTGAGACCAGCACAGGACCCTGTGACATGTCTGCTCTAGGGTGTTGGGGAAGAAACGCTGGAAATGGATGGGCCCTTCCAAGGCTCTAGAGAAACCTGCACTCTTTTATTCAGGTTTAATTTTTTAAAAGGAAATTCACATTTATAGTCAGTGGTCCCTTGATGCCCAAGGAAGACTGGGTTGCGGGACCCTCAAAATAACAAAATTTTTTTGAAAAGAGCTATGAGAGGGGCTGGGGAAAAATAAGCCAGAGTGGAGGTGCAAGGACTTGGATGGTGCCTATTTCCATCTGATGAGTCAGGTAAGACTGAGGGGGCAGGACAGGGGTGTGGCCCCTGGCACTGGGGGAAGGCTGGGATACTCCTGTGGCCTTCCCTGCAGGAAATCCCAGGGAGAAGGCTGAAGATGTCTTCAGATGGCCAGGGATGGGAAACAACTTTATTTGGACTCAGGTGACAGGCACAGATCTGCCGGGACACAGTACTAAGGGGACCCTCAGGACTCTGGTGCACAAGGTGGTGAGGCTGTTATTGAAGAATCTTCCTCTGGGGTGGCCAAATGGCAGGAAGAACTGTGGATGGTGACCAGGAAGTTTCACCCTTCCCAGGGTGCATACTTGGAAGAGGTGACTTCCACCAGTGGGTTTACACTATGTTCCCGAAGGGAAAGGGAAGTAGGGGGCACTTCAGTGGCACTAACTGAGCACCCAAGTGAGAACCCCTACACCTGCAGAGCTCCGAGCAGTGGGAAGTCTGAAAAGACAGAGATAAACTGGGTGTGAGAGAATGATCACTTTAGTTCAATGCAGGAGATGTCTGAGGTTGAGATGCCTGTTCTCACCCCATTTGGGCAGCGCACAGAGCAGAGGCTCTGGAAGCTGCCTGTGGACCTCCGTGGCCTGAAAGAAGTAGCAGATCCCTGGTAGCATCCATGATGGCTAACTTTTAGGAATGTGCTCCAGACTCCAAATTCCTTTAAGGTCCCTAAACTGACCAGTGTCCTATTTCCCTTTCTTGTTTCTAGGCAAGTTCTTGTGTTCTCAGTGGCAGGGCTGAACTCTGCCGGGTGCCATGTCTTAGGAGGGCAGGATCTAGCTCTCCTGTCAAGATGTGCCGTGACCCCTCATGCGAGTGATCAGACAACTGCTGTGCCCCCAGGACAGGTCCCAAAAGCTTGTTGGCCAAGAGGAGAGGGGGCCTGGTGTGCCAGCTCCACAAGAACTTACCCAACACAGAGGCTTGGCCAGCATAAAATGACCTAGGTACACTGTGAGTCACAGTGGATTTGTAAGAGCTCAGGTTGTTCAGTGATCAGAAAGCTCATCAGGCTCTGGCTAAAGAGATTCAAGTCAGTCCCCAAGAGGGAAGGAAGATCATGCAGCCATTGGAAAGGCATGGCAGCACTCTCTATGGATGAACAACACTGAAACAACTCCAAGGTAAGCTAGTAACTATAGATCATAAATAAAACAAGGTGAGAATAAGGCCTTACCTGCGCTGTAAAAAATATACAAAAACCTGAAATCCAACATCTGAAACTTTTGAGCACTTCCGTGACAAAAATGAAAAGTGCCACCCTTAACCTCATGTGATGGCTTGGAGTCCAAACCCAGGTGCTCAACACACACTGTCTTCAGCAGCCCCAAGGGAAAAAAGGCCCTTCCAGCCCAAGCAGCAATATGTAATGAATATCACATGACTATCTCATGCATATGCAAATACTTCAAAATCAGAGAATAAAAATGCTAAATCTGAAATTTCAAAGGAATTTTGGATAAAGGATACTCAACCTGTATATGAAATCAATGATGATAATATTCATTTAGCGGGTTGAGAATTGGGTCCAGAATAAGAATCAGATGTGCAAGGAAGACTTCTCATTTCTTTTGTATACTTTTTGATTTTTGAACCATATAACTGTATTGTGTATTTAAAAATTTAAAACTCTGTAACATTAAAAAAAAAACAAAAAAGAAAGAAGAAGAAAGCACAGCATAGTGGCACATTGCCTATAATCCCAGCACTCTGGGAGGCTGAGGCAGGAGGATCACAAGTTTGAGGTCAGCTTAGGCAATTTAGCTACTTACTGTGAACTTGTCTCCAAATAAAAAATAAAAAAAGGACTGGGGATGTAGCTCAGTGTGAAGGCTCTGAGTTCAATCCCCAGTACTGAAAAAAAAAAAAAATCAATGAAGTGTAAATAACAGGTCACTGAAAATTACACTCTTATTCCATATTCAAGCATCAATTTAAATTGAGAAATGTTTCTATTCCCATGTGATGATGGGAATAAATAATTATAATAAAGTTGAAAACCATAAAAATTGAAAAATTATTCTGTGGAATCTTGGATTTGTTCCTTCTATTAATGAAGGAAATAGTAAGCATGCTATTTTGACAGCTCCTATTGTAAGAACCAGATCCTTGCCAGCAGTATTTCAATAATACTGACAAATAAAGTTGTTTTTGTTATGCCCCCCACACCATTCAACACTGATAAAGCAATTCCTATTAAGAAAGTGAATTGCCAGGCTGAAAGATGACTTTTCTAAGGGGAGAGTGTGAGAGGGATGGTGTGGTATTAGAGTCTGCTGTGAAAATCTGGGGGACAGAAGGTTACCCCCAACCTACCAGGACACTGTCTTTCTCCGCTCTGTAAATGCAGGAACCCTGTCACCAGAGGGAAATGGCAGTGGCCACCAAATGTGGGGGCCTCATTCTGTGGTCCAGGAGGGGAGTCGGCCCAAGACGAGCCATGCTCTGTCCTGGTTCTGCCTGTGACATCTTCAGTCTTTTGCACCAGGTGTCCTATCCTAATAACGAAGTGGCAAAGGACTGGTAACACCACCCCAACCGACTGGGCATTTTCCTGAGAACCGCCACCTACTCCTATGTATGAGTGGCAGATATCTATGGATTCTTGCGCAATGCAGCGAAGTTCCTGACACCTGCCTGCCATTTGGTAGCAGCTTCTTTAGCTTGGGTGGGATCACTCACCAGCCCGGCCCATTTGACATTTCCAGAGAACAGGTGACGACCCACAGGCTCAAGGCCGAGGGGATACTGAAAAAGTGCAAGGAGAAATACACTCTCTTCTTCCTTTGCAAGGTAGTTGGAGACTAGAGCAAGACCTGCTGACCTGTAGCACAGGAGCCGGAGCCGGAGCCGGAGCCCGGAACTTCAGAGCTTCATCTTCTCTTGCCCAAGGACAGAGAGGGGCTGGGCTTCAGAGAGGAGAAGGCTCGGTTGCTCCAGCCCTCGCAGGTGGGGATGGCGGGCAGAGCATGAAGGTGCTGCTGAGGCTGCAGCTCAGAATGGCCTTTCCATCTCTCTGGTGTTCTGTCTCCCAACTGGTGTCACCCTGCCTTATCTGTAGGTCTGAACATCTATACCACAGCTATGCACGAATGTCCATGCCCTCCTTCCTGCACCGCCCCACCCAGGACCGAGTTCTACCCCAGCAGACATAACATCCCGAGGTCACGAATGGCTTGACACAGTCACTTTCCTCCATTTCAGTGTAACCACCTAAGCTTTAATGTTGGATTTTTAATTTTAAAAAAGCTTTTCCATATTGGAAAAGTGATTGTATTTTAGACAGTCCTGAAATATATAGAAAATCTGAAAGAACTATACAGAAATCAGTTTGTTAGTTCCCAACCAGAGATAGGCAGTTATCTATGAATAGTTGGCTCTATATCCTTCCAATCTTTCTTCACACAAAGATATAAATATATTTAGATATTTTTCCTCACAAAAGATTTTTCTTTTGCAGTCTGTGTATTTTCTAATGTGTTCTTTCCACTTTTAACCATGTAAGGCAGGACTGAGTGCTGCTTTTGCGCACTTTCTTTTACGTAACTCTAGCAATCTCTTACATCTCATTTTATCTAGGGACCAGATAGGAAACATAAATAAGAAAAATGGTTCAGGTGCAACAGTGGCTGGTGGCAGGGGGCTGTGCTTAAGCAGAGAGCATATGTCTTGTCCAAAGTGCCAGCATGTCCGAGCTCCAGCCTACTCCTGCCCTCCCCCAGTACAGGACCCATATTAGCTGCCTTCCTGCTTTGTAGAGAGCCCAGAAATCCAGATCCACATAGGAGACATCCCAAATGAATGCCATTTACACGTTGGCTTGTGTCACAGGAAATGCATCTTCATACAGACAGGGCGAAGCAGCAGCCAGTTTCCTCCTCATGCTGAGTTAGGCGGGTGAAGCACCTGTGACCTCCTCAGCTTGGATTCCACAGCAGACAAACACACTTTCAGGAGAAAGAAACAGAGATGGAAGGGTGGGGGCTCAGGTATAGCTCACGGGTGACCTGTTTCTCGAAAGATGATAATGTCCAGATATGTCTCAGTCTTACTCCTAGAGCAGAAGTTTTAAGTGGGGTGATTACAGCCTCCGGGGACACCTGACAATGTAAGGGGCACTGTCACCTGTCAGAACTTGGAGGAGAGAGACAAGTGGGAGGGGGTAGACCAGGGATGGTGTTAAACATCTTATAGTGCAGATGAAAGAGCCTCACGACAGAGAATCACCTGTCCCAAAATGCCAGTCGCGGCAAGGTTGAGAGGCCTTGCACGAGAGCAGAGGATTCCAACCTCAGTTACATGTCAAAAATGGGGGAAGGGGCTTTCAAAAATCCTTATGCCTGGGTCTTACCCTCAAACAAGGAAATCAGAATCTTGAGAGTGGGCTCAGGCCTTCTGTATCACATGCTCCCAGGTGACTGTAACATGCAGGTGGGACTGAGAGCTGTCACAGGGAATCAGAGGCTCCCTGCATGAATCCAGGATGAGGTCACCCCCTGCCCCTCACAGAACCCTCTCAGTGCTTCGTTGAAAACAAGTGCTCCATGCATGTTTGTTGACTGGATGGCGGATGGATTAGTCGTCTACCATGAGTGCCCTACAAACTGCTGTGCTGGGCATGTGTTGACTTTTAACATTCTATTGGTGGCTGATATAAGCTGGGTTTTTTTAGTCAATTATTCAGTATATCAAAAGGATACAACTTCCAGCAGTCAGTCAGCCGCACACTAACGTGTTTTCTGCTGGAATAATTACTTCTGAAAGTGAAAGGTACAGAAACAATCTGGATGATATATTCATGCCAAAGGAAGCTTACAAAATTAACTCGCAATCTTTTTGCCACCCCTCCTGGTCATATGTGATGAGAAGAATTAGAAATCGTTCATTAAATGCAGGCCAGGAACCTTCCATTGCTATCACTCAAGGAGTTATGAAAGAAGAAAATTAAAACTAAAAACCTCAACCAAGGCAGGCAGGAAAGTCTAATATCAGGAAACTGCTAACCCTGGCCAAATTTCCCTTACACTCGGAGCTATTTGACTGGTTGACCTATTCACATCTAAAGGAGTTATGGGAAACACTCACGAGTCTTGATGGATACTATGAAGTGATGGGAGATGAGTGAGGGTTAGGTTGTTACTCTGGAATCAGTGCCACTCCATCGAGTACAGGTCAACTGCTGTCCAAGATGGTGCTGTCATCACCTGTCACTTCTCTAGGTCAGGATGGGGTCCAGCATGACATTCAGGAGGCTAGAGACCTTTATGGGGAGCCACAGCTGTCACTGGGAATGTGAGGAGCCTCCATCCCCTGAAGGCTGGTGAGGGAGACATTGCAGCAAATCAGCCATCAGAATGGGGGAGGCAAGAGCTTTGCTAGGCGAGAGCAGGTGTGGTGGGCATTGGCAGGAAGGGTGCAATAGGCCTGGAAAAAGTGATGAGGTAGGAGAAGACGTCCCTTGAGTTTCAACAGATAAGACAGGGCCTAGCCAGGGAAGACCATCTCAGATACAGTATAAGGAACCGCACGTGCAAAGGTCCAGAGCAAGGGAGAGCTTGGTGTGCTGGGGGAATGGGAAGACATTCCACTTACCAAGGGGCTCTTAGAGCAGCGCTTAGGCTGTCCTGACTGTGCAAAGCCTGGGTGAAGAGGTAATTTCAAGTAGAAAAGAGGCAGGGATGCTAGAAAGGGAGACTCGGAGTGCAGAGGAAGACCCTGGGTTTGGTGTTGGGCAGCATCTACGTTCCACCACTTTCTACCCTGTGCCTTGAGGAGGTGACTAACCTCACCTCTAATTCTGGACCAAAAAGAGCACAGACTGCCCAGATGACTGAGGTGTAAATGGCCTAAATAGATGTAGCCGAGCTCAGGTGAGAGGCCAATGGAGCTGAGGGAGGACAGTGGATTCACACTCGGCAGCAGGGGACCCCTGGCCTAGAGAAGAATCCGTGTGCAAAGGGGAAAAAGGAAAGAGACCAGGAAGCCTTTTGTAGCAAGAGAGCTTCATTAAGAACTTGGAGACCAGAAGGAAAGATAGAGAAGGAGGAGGAAAAGAGGGAGGCAATGGCGAGGAAGGCATCATACCAGGAATATAATCCACCATTTGGCATTTTTTCCAAACCCCGCAGCAGAGATTTAAATGACTCAAATTGTCTTGTGCTCATTTCTGGATGCCATCCTAGGATTCCTCTGACTCTTGGCCAAGCTGCCAGAGCCATGAGTGACGCACGGAAGGGCCTGTCACCTGCCTGTAACGGGCTCCTACCAGAGCTGGCTGCCGTGCCAAGCCTTATGGGTGTGCCACTTTCTGGGAGGAGCCTGGCTCTGTGTCCCCACATCCACCTGTCTAAAGCCAGGGCATCCAGAGATCTGCTGCTATGGGGAAGGAATGGAGCCCCCATCCACCCTAGCCCAGCCCAGCTCTGGGGCCCATTGGGGTCTCTGCCTTGTCGTTGCTGGGGGAAAATGAACTCCCTGCCTCATCTGCTCCCTGGATGATGATGTGGGGCCTCCAGGAAGGGAGGACGAGGCTGGCATCTGGGGAATAAACACCATGTCCAGAGAGAAGCAGAGGAGCCTGCGGTCCTCTAATTGCATCCCACAGCTGTGCTGTTTCAGCAGCTGGAAGCGACCATGGAGCCGGTTAGGCTTTCATTCAGTAAGACTCCTGTACATGAAAGATGGGGAGAACCACGATTTGAAAGACACTTTTTGGTCAGTGCATCCCCCGCAGTAAGGACTTGGTCTTAGGACAGCAGGCCATAAGGGGTCAATGCAATCCTTGGAATAGGACAATAAATGAGGCTGATTTATAACGTGACTTTTTGGATATTAAAATGTTTATGAAGTTGTTATGAAAAATAAGAACTTGTGTTTTTGTTTTAACCATTCTCAAGGCTCCAAACCTTTTTAAATATTTAATTCTACTCTTGTAAAAAAAATTGCTTTGTCATCTAATTTTTAAAAAATCAGTTCCTCCCATCCAGCCTCCCCCACCATGGTGATTTATTTTATCTACAGAAAATGTTAATAACTGGCCAGGAATCCAAATGTTAAAAGCATGGAAAAATGTATCTTTGAGAATGAAAATAAATGATCCATTTTTCTTCCTTTCCGAGAAATTGCAGCTTTCATAAGATCTAGGATCTGGGAAGAGGAGGAAGTGCCTGACTTCAAGACTACCTGTCCCGAGAGCAGCTGCCTGGGCTCCATGTTTCCCCTCCTGTCCCTGCATTGTGGGGACATTTACAAAGTACTTCTGGGTGACAGGGGCCCTTGCCTGAGAAACACAAAGATCGGAGCAGGTGACAGACACATCTGGCATTCACTGCAGTGAAATGAAACAGGCCTTCAGGAAAGGACATGTGCCAGATTTCAGAGGCAAGAACTCCACAGATGAGGAAGGAAAGGGAGTGTTTCAGAGGCAGGGGCATTTGAATAGGGTTTTGAGAGGTGAGTAGTAGTTGTCCAGCTGGAGAGAGAAGTACAAAAGACAGGTTTTGTGGAAAAAAATGAACACAAGCTGTAAACAAGAGCTGAAGTCATAAAGTGAAGACACATGGGAACTGAGCTCAGGATGTGGATCTTCTCTCCCAGTTGGGAGGGTGGCATTTGAAATGGCCCCCTGCAGTGTCACAGAGCCCTTCTTGGCTGCAGTGGAGAAGACAGAGTGGAAGGGGCCATCCTGGGAGGCAGGGAGGCAGCCACTGTGGTGGTTCACGCAGGAGACAGGCAGGTTGGTCCCTGGGCAGCAGTGCTGTGGACACAGCGGACAGCAGGTGCAAAAGACCCAGGAGGGAAAAAGAGTGGTTGGGAAGATGGAAAAAAGGCAGGAGGCATTTACTGAAAAGGAGAAAGGAAACTAAGTAGGGAAGTCAGAGCATCTCAGTTCTGAAAGAGGGTTTTTCTTGATAAATCACTTTCTGGTCTTTCTTTACATACTTCTGACGATGGTGCATTCACTACCTAGGCAGACAGGTGATTCCATTGACAACTTGTGTGTGTGCCTTGAGCTGCAACCTTTTCCTCTAGCTTCATACATAGAGCTGCTTTTGAGTTTTTACTTTCAGTCTCTTCATGCTGCTTCTGGAAACCCACTTGAAGCACCAAGAAGGCCCACAGAGCCGGTTGGTTCTCTCATCCTCCTGATGGAGGATCCTCCTCAAGAGCAGGGCGTGGGCTATGGAAAAGCCGCAGTGATGGAGAACAGCAGGTATACACGCTCTGTGCTTGCTCACTCCTGCCCTGGCCCCTGGGCTGGAAGCTACTCTGGCTGCCTGCTCTCCCATGCCATCCCCCCATCTGAAGCTCCCCATTACCGTGCTGTTGCAGCCTGCAAAGCAGGCAGACAGGTAGGTGATGCCGTCTGCCCCGCACACTGGAGTGAAGGAGTCAGTTTGGCATTTGCAGTTCTTATTGCAGGACGAGTGGGGGTTCAGGGCCAAGCCACGCATTGAGCTGGAGAAGAAAGGAGACATGGAGCCCCTTAGAAACAGGTCAATCTGTGACAGGATGTCCCCGGGGACCGCACTGTGCCCTCTGCTGTGACCAGCCACAGGGCATCCTTGCTCGTAGCATTCTTCCCTATCCTCTCTTCCTTTTCCTCTTCCCATTTAGCCCTCCTCATCTTGCAAGGACTGGTCCAGGGCCACTGCAGATTTTGCCCAGAATAACGATGCCAGGCTCGGTAGCACGTGAGCCCAGCTTTGGCTCCTCTCCTGAAGGAGGAGGAAAGGGCCCTTTGATCATCTGCATCCCCATCGCCCTCTGGGCTGGTGGCAGCTGGGGCTCAGCCCAGGGTCACCCCTTCCATGATGCCAGCTCACCCCCCATGGCTGAGTGCTGAACTTCCTCCCCCCACCCCCTGGCTCAGTCCTCAGGTCTGTCTGATGCCTCCCTCGCAGACAGGAAGCCTCATGGTGGTTATGACACTGCCGCAACTAGACTGGCTTCAATAATTATTATCTGTCTGGCTGATTCAATATCCCAAGCAAAATAACACTGGGATGCTTTCCATTTTCTTTTGTATCATTTAAGAAACAATTACCCTGAGCATGCAAACCAAGGAAAGAGAAATGGGGTGGAGAGGGTGTCTTTAGTCTTTAGAGAGAAAGTGTCTCTCGTTCAGCTTTGTCCCCTAGGGCTCAGGGCACCACAGAGGAATAAAGATGATGATGGTTTATTTGTCAGGTTATATACTGCGCTCAGTTGAAGCTCTTCCACATAGTATTTCACTTATTCTCAAGAGAACTACACGGGCTTTATGGAGAAGGAAACTGAGGCACAGGCAGATTAAGTCATTTGCCCAAATGGATACAGCTCGCCAATGGGAGCAGAGGGAGTAGAGCAGTGGCAGTGTGACCACAGGTCTTGGCACTTTCTTTTCTCCTTTTCGCAGAAGCATAATATCACCATGATGAGGCCCTGTGTTTGCAATCACTACAGTTTACTGCATGTGAGTGTGAGTTGGGCAATCCCAGTGAGGGATTTACAGCAGGTGTGAGCCAGAAAGCATCACACCTGGACAGGGAGGGATGGGGACTGGAGGGGAGGGTTAGAAGAGGCCACTCAGAGGTGGTGGCAAAGAGGTGGAGGAGAATATGGTGCTTGAATGACTTATAGATGTACAGATAGCCACCTCTGCTCTTGCCGCATGGTCTTCCTTTTGTGGGGGACAGAGCTCTGGCTCTACTGCATCCTCTGGCTTAAGGGCAGGAGCAGACCTGGTGGAGGAACCTGGCTACTGAGAGCAAGGAAGGGGTAAGCTGCAGGCCACTATGCTGCAGTATCAACCTCCAAGCTGGACCCCCTAGGCAGCCTCAGAGTCCTACACAGACAAGGGGACAGAGATGAAGACTCTCCATCCTTCCCGGGAAGGGTCATCCTGGTGGGACTCTGGTCTAAAGACTCAGGATACGACCTAGGAAATCAGGAAGAACTAGCTAACTTCCTGCCCATCCTCTCGCCCTTCCCCCTGCCCGTTTTATTTCCTTCCCTTTCTCTCTCCACCGCTTCAAAATAATGACTAGGGGCTGGAACCTCAAATTACACTGGGAGTGTGAGGTCAGCTTCTGATGGTCAAGGAATTACTAAAATTGATTGTGTCTTTTGTTTAAGGCTGAAGGTAGACAGGGGCAAAGCTGACATTTCCAGTACTCACTTGTTTCCATAGGGAACAGTAACCCCAGCCACAGGGCCCGTGTCACAGCCCAGAAAGAGGAAGGAGATGTAGCAAGCGGTAGACACCAGGTTGACGAGCATGGCCATCCGGATAGCCCCCAGGGCGGACAGGCTGAGCTTCTTTACCAGGAGGCCACCCAGGAAGATGCCCAGGCAGGCGCACGGGATGGCCGTCATCCCTGGAAGGAAAGCAGATGGAGGGCCATGAGTGGGAAGGAAGGGCCGGTCCCCACAGACCTGAGGCCAAGCCCGGAGAGTCCCCTGCGACCCCACTGTGGTGTTACTGCATGGACAGAACTCCAGGGTCTTAATTTTTGCCCTAACAGCTTCCAGAAAAAAAGGGGTGGGGGATGAAAAAACCTCAGTTATCATGCATCTCATTGCACACATCCAGGAACCCTAGTGGACACCTCACGGGAAACACACACGGCTAATGTGGGTACAAGCAAGAGCAAAGCCAGACCGGAAATGCAGACAGGCACTCTACAACTACAAATATGACAGAGCAGGGATGTGTTCTCTGCCTTTCTGGGGTGATGTGGAAAGTGGATGCAAGACTATTTGGGGGATTTTCTCTCCCTCTTTAAGGAGTCAAGGAGCGAGGGCTCCACGGAGGGCTGAGTCTGTTTAAGCCAGAGGTCACAGAGCTCACCAGCCTGCAGACCATCTTTTAACCAGCCTGCCACTCAGGAAATAGCATCCGTCAAATCAATAGGTTTTATATCTCTTGTTGAGTAATTGGCGAGCGTATATATTTTTTTCTTTCTTGCTTGTACACGGAGATATCTGTAAGGCAGCAGGTCCTAAACCTGTTCTTTCTGATTCTCAGAGACCCATGGAATTTTAGGAGGACCAAAGGATTAGGGTTCCAATCTCCTGTTTGGTTTGGCTCTGTTCTGATTCATTTCTTCTACAACTCTGCTTTCAACTACTGTGTGTCATTTATCTACCGTGTAGATTATGCATGGCCAATTTTCCAGTCCGGGCTGCCTCTTCCCTGCCAATCTACCAACCTCTAGGTCAATCGACTGCATCAACCAGCTGGTATGTGCTAAGGGAATGCAAATTAATTTTAATATTAGGGTAAGAAAATATAATCATGGAGGCTTAGCTTGGCAAGAAAATAGCACAGTCATACTTAAAACAACACACACCTCTGTGACATCCGCTGTTGTTAGCAAATATGTGCTTGGTTTCCCTCTCTTGGTACAGAAATAATCTTCATGAGGTAGCCCTGTATGTGACTCTGTCTCCATGCCAAGCCACAGCCCTCCCCACCTACTCCCTCTTTTTCTTTTCTTTTCTTTTTCTTTTTTGTTTCCTTTTCTTTTCTTTTCTTTCCTTTTCTTTTCTTTTTTCCTTTCCTTTCCTTCTTTCTTTCTTTCTTTTCTTTCTTTCTTTCTTTCTTTCTTTCTTTCTTTCTTTCTTTCTTTCTTTCTTTCTTTCTTTCTTTCTGTGTCTGTCTGTCTGTCTGTCTGTCTGTCCTTCCTTCCTTCCTCCCTCCCTCCCTCCCTCCCTCCCTCCCTCCCTCTGGAAAAGGCCAGTGAGCTCAGGTGCCTGAGGCTCTGGAGCTGCAGTGCCCACTCCTGGGACAGCCTGGCCCTGTGTCCTTCTCTAGAGAGGACCTGCACCAACCCAGGGGTACCCTATCATTCTCACCCAGTCTTACTGTTTCAATGGCTCTCCCTGCTGTCTAAAGCTGCCTCATTTATTTTTCATTTTCCCTTTTCTTGTTCTTGCTTCCCCTCTTGGGATGCAGCTTCCCCAAGCACCAGAACCTCTTGGTTCTTTCTGTTCAGTCCAGCCTGGACTCGCAGTGTCTTAGTACAGTACCTGGTATGGGATGGGCACTAAGGCATCATTTTTGGAATGAATGAATCAGCACAGACTGGATCTGTGTGAATGACTGTCAGTGACAGCATGCCCACATCCAGAGAGGGGCCTGTGTTTTTTCTCATTTTCTAGCAGAGACCATGGGGGTATCACCTGGTGGCGATGGTAACCATGGCAATAACAGGCTTTCGGGCACCTTTCCTCCAAGCCGTCATCAGCCTCCTGCTCCTTCTCTGATGTGAGTGCCTGTCCTTAAGCCTCCAGGTGGTCATCAGCACTGCCCCACCAAAAATCTGTCCTCATTACGTTAACTTATGCAGATTGGGTCCTTTTTACTTCATTCATAAATCAGCAGCATCAGCCCCTCAATGGTCTGTGTCGTATTGTGTTGCTCTTTTCTGACTCTGCCCCATTTGCTGATGACATTGTGGGTGGCGCAGAGCCCTGTCTTGAAGCCCTGGGATAACTGCACAGCCCCATTTCCCAGGGCTAGCAAAGGAGCAGCTCCCGAAAAGAGCTTCCCCAGCCACTTCTGCCAGCCTTTCCACTCCAGGCTGATGGAGCCACGCTGCGGACAGGGCACAGGGAGGGGGCATTGTGCTGCCTGCCTCAGTGCCTGGATGGGAGAACCCCCACCCCAAACCCTGAAAAAATACTCTTAACAGGGAGAAATCACTGGGACACAAACAGGAAGAATGAGGCAAAATTGTCTTCTTGACCTTCTATGCTGAAGACTATTGATTTGTTCGTCAATAGGAATCTTACGCATCTGTTCTAAAACAGGACACAATCTTGAAGCCGAAGCAAGTGTGCAGTTGTCATCAAAATGTAAGGTGGAGCAGCAAAGGAATCAGAAGGAAGGAGATCAGCCCTCCTGCACTGGAGGGCAAGAACCTGAGTCAGAGAGCAAAGAAGTTACCACTTCAATTACAAAGAGGTGTGTTTTACCACCCTCTGTCTGACGCCTATTAAAGGGCTGACAGCATTTGGCTAATACCTCTTGGAAGCAAAACTTACAAAACTGTAGGTAGGAAGGACTTATTGATTAAAAGGGGGGAAAAAAAAAGAAAAAGAAGCATGTGTTCCCCTAGCAGTTTCCAGGGAGGGGAGACTGCTGCATGGCTCATCAATGAGGTCAGGGTTTCATTGTGGTTTTTAGTTGAGATGCTATGTCCTGTGAAAGTGCAAAATGTTTGAGGGAACAGCCCGATGAACTCCTGTATCTGGAGACCTTCCTGTGACCACTGCTCAGGCCAAGGTTAGGCCATTTCCAGGAGCTCCCTGCTTTCCCCTCCTACTTAGTCCTCTAGTCCCAGGGCAGCCATTTTTCTGGCCTCCCTTACCTTCATTAACTACTCCTCTTTTTAATGTCTATGAATATGTTCTCATTTGCGCCTGACATCTTCCAACCTTGCGATTTGGCCACGTGGAAGCCTGAATCAAGGTTCTTTCTTTCTCACGCTGGGTAACAGTTCACACTGTGTGAACAGTCTGTAATTTGTTTACCCATTCTGCCGCTGACAGACATTTGGGTTGTTTCCAGTTTGGAGTTATTATGCATAAAGCTGCTCTGAATGTTGTTCTATATGCATATATAATATGTGGACGTAAACACTCATTTCTGCTGGACAGATGCCCAGGAGTGGAGCTGACGGATCGCGGCGCAGGCAGGCGTATACTTTGCTCTAACAGGTGCTGCTGAAGGGTTTGCCTTGGCAGCTGCACCACTGTGCGTTCCCAGCTGGAGTATAGAGTTCCAGTGGCTCCCCCTCCTCAACAGCACTTGGTACTGTCGTGGGGGAAGGGTGTCAAAGCCTCTCCTTTTAGTGTGCATCTGACACTCAGGATGCCTAGCCCCTTGGCATTTGGTTATTAGCCATTTTGTGAAATAATGGGAGATGTTGGAGGACAAGCTAGAAAAACATTACTCTCCCACTCCTCTCCACAGATCTGATCCCTACTTAGGAGAGAAGATAAAGTGCTTGGGGCTGAGCCCCCACCCCCACCCCAAGGCTGGCCCATGGTTCTACCCTAAACAGGACTGAGTGTCTTTCCCTTCTCTCCAGGGAATTAGATGAGCTTTCCATCATGGGATGCCCATTTTCAGTCTCTTTCTCTTCTGCAAATCGACTTCTGCTAGTTCCTTTCTCTCTGCTCAGAAACCTGCTCAAGTCTCTCCTGCCCCTCATGTGTAACACGTGCTGCAGGCTCCTTTCTTTCTCTGCGGAGTGGGGTGCTCCCTGTCTGCTCCTCCACCCTGGCCTGCTCTCCACACCACAGGATGGGCTTCACTGCTACCACTACACACACACAGTCTGGGCACAGGATGCCTGTCCTCGCCAAAGCTGGCAGAGACATCTGGGGCCACATCTCACTTCTTTCTTCTTAGAATTATCTCTCTCTCTCTTTTTTTTTTTTTAATGTGGGTACCAGGAGTCGACCTCAGGACCTCGCGCTTGCCAGCAGGCACTTATGCCCCTGAACGATATCACCGGCCCCTTTTTTTCCTTTATGTGGGTTCTGGGAGTCAAACTCAGGACCTCGCGCTTGCCAGGCAGGCACTTATGCCGCTGAGCCATCTCACCGTCCCAAATTATCTCTCTCTTGATGCACATCACCCACACTTCCTGGATTTCTTTTTGGATTCTGCTAAATTACTCTGCAGATTCTTTATGCCCTCAGGTTGGGGTTTCACCCCTATTTTTTAAAAAATTATACACTTTCCTCATATAAATTCATTCTTATTCCTCAACTACCATCCATATGCTGATGCAGTTGAATCTCTATTACTATATATATATATATATATATATATATATATGTATGTATATATATATACATATATATATATACATACATACATACATATATATGTTACTATAATACTACATTATTCTGTGTTACTAACCTAGATGCCCCCTTGAGTCCACAGCTGAGCACAGCATCTTGGGCATCTCAAGCCTTGCAATTTCAAGTCTGAACTTAAGCTATCCCCAGATCTGATCTTTCTCAGCTATTTCCACTTTTCACAGATGATGCCTTCAGTTGGCAAAGCTGGAAACACAAGGCAGATTCTTCTCTCTCTTCCCTGGCCCTCGATTGCTTTGTCTTTGGTCCTCTGCTAATCAACATCTAAACTGATCAGCTCAACTAATGCAGCTTTCTTGTCATGGGAGTTAGAGGGGAATAAACTGCTACAAAATGAAAATCAAACTAAGATATGTTGTGTGACCACATTTCTCATCCAGCTTCTCATGAAGGCAATTTGATTTTCTTAGTGTTTCAACTCAAACAACTGTGAGAAGCTGCCTGAAATCTATTACTGAGAAGAACTATAAAAGTATGCCTGATCCTGGGAAGGAGTGCTGTGATGCATTATGTCTGCCATGGAAAGCAGTGGGAGGAGATGCCTGAAATCATTATTGAGAAGCACTCTAAAGATATGCCTGATCCTGGGAAGGAGTGCTGTGATTTACTAGTTATGTCTGCCCTGGGCACTGGCGTGGGCATGGGATGCCTTCTGAGCTCTGTATTTAACTATGCTTTTCTTACTATCAAGAATACTCTTGCTCTCTTATGTGCCTGACAAACACCTACTAACCTTTCTTCATCTTGATTGTCCTCTTCCTTTATAATAATTTCTTCAAATTTTCCAGTTTACACCAATCTCTTGACTTCCTGGCCTCTCACAATGTTTCCTACGCAAATTTTATATTTTCTTCCTTATCATCATGTGCTATAGTAACTACCTCAGGTAGGTAAATCTCATCCTGAGAATACACATGGAAATTCCTTATATACACAAGCCCAGTACAGCACTGGGCTCTTCAGGGCTCTTGTAAATTCTCAGAGCATGACCCATGGGACAGAATGACAGAGGGACATACTCACCAAGCAGCTGGTTGGCAGAAGAGGTGGTGAGGTTGAACTGCTGCTCCAGGTACTTCCCCAGGAAGGCAGCGAAGCCAGCCACCACTGCAATCTCCATGCAGGCAGCCAGGATGATGCAGGTGAACACTGGGTTGGAGAGGAGGTGCTTGGTGACCTTCGGGATAACTGCAGGGAGGGAGAAGCAGCAGAAGGTCAAGGGTCAAGGTCACACACACCGAGCCTCCATCCTAAGGTCTCCAGCTCCAGAGTTCCTTTCTGACCCACTCTTGCCCATCTCTGTAAGCAGCATCAGAAGACACCTGGTTGCTATACAGTACAGGTCGTCCATAATTATGAAAACCATGGCTTCAAATCATACACTGGTATTCTGCCAATTAAACTATCTTCTACTAAAGTGGGAGACTACCATGCCTTTTCTTACAGTTCACTAGAAACATTAAAACATTTTTTAAATAATCATAAGATGTTCCCCCACCACCACCAAAAAAAGAGAAATTTAGAGTCTGTTTCTCAAAAGGGAAACTAACATATATAAATCAAACATACATCAACATATTTAAGTATGCCATTAGGGCTATCACTAAATGTGTACAACTACATTGTATATGTGTGTCAAGAAAATATATTTCTTAACAGTTTCAAGAAATGAAACACAACTTGAGTCCTCTCTAAAACAGACACAAGCCCACGCCAACCTCTCCTCACTGCCTCCCTGGAGAGAAGTTCTCACCAGCTCTCACTTGGGGACCACGGCTGATGCGACTGGGGTCATGGTTAGCATGCTGATATAGTCATTCCCTACATGGTAGCCAGTAAAACCAGTGCAAATCATTTTCCTGCTCCAAACTCCATAGTGGCTGAAACCCACCTTGTTTGCCCTCATTCCTTGTCTGCCCTCGGTGACCTGATCACGCTCCCAACTGCACCCCTTTCTTCTGCCCTGCCCTGATGGTTCCTGCTGTTTCTCCCCCACCTGTACTCAGCTCCTCCCCACCCACGTCTTGAGCTTAGGGCGCTTGTCTACATCTTGTCTTGGGGCACTGCCATTCCTACATCTCCTTCTTATTCCCCAGTGCAGCCTCGAGGAAGCCCCCACCCAGCTCCAGACCCAGGGCTCTAGGGAGAGGTGGTGGGAAAGGACTCAGTGGCTCTAAATACCAACAGAGCCAGAGAGAAAGTGTTGTTGAGGTCTCATGTTTCATTCTTATTTTATTGGAATCCATTTTTCTTAAAGCTTGTGGTTTAAGGCACTAACACTTCCTGTTACACTGGTGCTTTTAGAAATGAGGTTTTTAAAAAAATCCTTTGAAAAAAAGCACATGAAGTGGATATTTCCACCAGTTAGAATCCTTGGCACACAGTCTTCCGCTTCTCAGTGATGGTGCATGATGTGTCTGGGCAGGGCACAAGAGGGTTCTGATTGTAAGAGGACAACCTTGTCACACCTACATTTATGTCTTTATTTTAAGGTGGGAGTTTTCCCTCTGTATCTGTAGGACACTGGTTCTAGGACCCCCCTTGGGTACCCAAATCAATGCATGCTCCTGTTCCTAATATAAAATACTATCGTATTTACAGATAAGTCATGCATATTCTCCAGTGTGCTTTAAACCATCTCTAGATTACTTATACTGCAGAATATAATGTAAATGCTATGTAAATAGTAGCTGCTGTATTATATTGTCTAGGGAACGATAAGGAAAAATTCTGTACATGTTCAATATAGATGCATTTTTGTATCAAATATTTTCAATCTACAGTTGGTTGGACCTGTGGATGCAAAATCCTGTGCATACAGAGGGCTGACTATATTTACAAAAAAGTAAGCTGAAAGGTAGCTGATATATCATATATTATGGCCCACAATCATTCTAGATTACAACAAGTAAACAGATTTAAAGTTAAAGTCTTATGTAAATAATAATAAATCACAGTACAGGTAGTATGTAGGTAAGGTAAAAGTTGTAAAGGTTGAGAACCAGTGACTGAAGTTAGGGTAACTCTGTTCCACTAAAATCATGATAATGGAAATATTGGCCATGCGGTACACTCGTTTCCACCTATGTAAGTAGAAGACATAAGATCCAGCCTTTCAGGTGAAACAGGTACTGTACCAAGTCTTAGAAAAACTAATCCATTCCAAATAAACAGGTGGGCAGACAATCAAACTCTGCATTCCAAGGTGATGAATTAGCCAGCTGTCCTAAAGAAGAGAACTCATTACCCAGGCTCAATCGCATCTCCTAGGAGATGGAACCTCTAAATGGCTCGACTAATTATAAAAAAATAATAATAGAGGATACATAAGTTTTTAATAATGTTAACAGACAAGCTCAATGAATCACAATGACAGAACAATGGACTAGGAACTGGCAGATACACAAAACTTAAAATTTATCATCTCTGGGAAAGATACCAAGTTTCAGAAATGAAAATCTCAATAAAGCATAGGGAGGTAAGGATTCTTTGACGTAAGGAAAGGAATTTAGCTGTGGAAATGGGCTAAGTGGGACAACCAGATGCTCAGAACATGGGCTGAGCAGCTGGCTCCCGCATCCCAACTGAGCAGCCACCAGCCAATCACCAGAGGCGTTGCCTCAGCCGTTCTGGGGTGGCTGCTTATAAAATTACGGAAGGCTTGGGAAGGCAAGGCTGGGATTAAATAAATGCACAAATTAAAATGAAACCCAAACTAAAAAGGACTTGAATAAGAATAAAGATGGTAAATAAACAACTTTAAATCCCTGGTATTCATACACCTATAACCTGATTTATTTGAAGTAGACTGGTCTTCATGGGTGTTTTGTCTCCTTGACAGAGTATTAAACATTTATGACAATCTGGCTTTTTAGAAATATCATTTCAAACAAATGACCAGAAATGTTTACTTTTAAAAATCGATGTTTAAATGTTAAATTTTTCATTGTTAAAACTGTATTATTTTTAAGTATTATATAAATATTTAGAGGAATGTTGACTATGTAGTGTTTAAAAAATGTGGATTGTTTAACAAATATAGAAAACGAATACATTGGGTGTCAACAGAGGGTGATGAAGTCTATGTATGAAAACTCCTTGGATGCTAAGACTCTGCCATCATGAATCTCTGTTGATGAAAGACTGAAGGCCAGTTTGCTATAATGTGTGGCACACTGTGACTGTATAATGTACTGGTTTCTCTTACTAGCAGTGCCAAACTTAACACTATAGAGGGAGCAGTTCGAATGTCATTGGGTGATCACAGTACGTCCTTGGTATAAGTGAACCTGAAAGTCCCATCTGCTTATGTGCTTCAGTAGATAAGTAACACATTACTCCATCACTGTACTCTGGGGATTAAGACAGCTAGATTCTGGAAGCACTGCCAATGATGCAGGGCAGCATGGATATTCCAGGGAAGTGATCCTCCAGCCCATCATTTTTGTTAGGGTGCAGTCTCTTTAGACTCTGGAGAACCAAGTATCCCAGCTACCACACCCAGTCACAAGTTAGATGGCTATTAAAGATGCTCCAACTGAAAATGTCAGTCTCAGGCTCAGAAATGATTTGAGTTGAATCACTGTATCTCTTCAGGCCCCAGTATGTCCTTGACCTTGAATGAGTCGTCATTTGTTTGGGGATGGGAAAGATCTTTGCTCACCAAAGCCAACTCCAGTTAATGGAATATTTTTATACTTCAGCAAGCATTGTAATTATTGCAGAGATAATTCTTTGCCTGTAGGAGGGACTCTTTGTCAAGACAGGAGTCTGCTTGCTTTTGTCTTAATATCTAATGACTAATTTCTCCTTGAATTAGATGTGAAAATCATTAAGTTCAAGAAGCATTGCACTGAAGGCCTGGGGAAGTCTCGATGCCTTTATTTGCATGAATTTTTTTTTTTTAAGTGAAGCCAATTAGCTTCTAGAAATGATGGGTTCTTCTTATGTCCCACATTTTCCAAGGCTGTTCTTTTGGTTTTATTGGAATGACGGATAGCATTCTTAAAAGATGACTCCTTTTTAAAAGTTCATCCTACTGGTAGCTTCCAAAACCCCACTTTGAGAAGGACTCCAAAATTATCTTGATTCCAGGGATATCCCAGTATTTGTAGGTTTTTCATTCAAATGTACAGTGATATCTATAGAATTCTGAGGAGGAGGAAGTCCACAGGTGGCCCAGACAAACTGATGAACTGAGGTCATCCTGGGAACTGAACATATGCAGCTGCTTACCTCTCACCTTCTGATTCACCCCAGAAGGTGGGGGCTGGGATGGGAGGCTGTCTTGAATTATGCAATGCCACCCACTGGGTAAACACTTTCCTCTCTCATCAGGAGCCTTGTGCTATCACCAGCAAGATGACGCACAGCTGGGAACAGCAGTGGGGAGCAATCACTAGGGAAAGCAAGGTTTCTACTGCAAGCCTTTAGAAGGCTTCCCAGCAGGATCAAGCCTTCTTGTAAACTTATGGGGCCTTCAGGAGGGAGAAGGGCAGATCTAGGGATGCCAGAGGACTAATGCTGATGGAGCATCTCATACGTGCCAAATACCAGCGAACTGCTTACATGCCTACCTACCAATGCCTCAATGCACCAACTCACCACAAACCTGTGATCTTGGAACCATTTAAACCTCCCATTTACAGATAAGGGAGCTGAGGCAGAGAGTGGTTCCCACAGTGAGAGCAGCACAGCAGAAAGTCCAACCATGGCACCTGTCACCACAGCACATGATCTGATCCTGACAAGTGTGCTGCTGCTCTTGGTTTGAAAATTAATTAAGCATGCAGGCTACTCCTGCTAATCAAAAGTACAGCTTAATTCTTAGAAATATAATAATAATAATAATAATATCCCCACTTGTGATGGGAAAAATGACCAGACATAGCATGGATCTGGGGCTTTGTCTATGTTTTTTGAAAGAAGAGAGAGAGAGAAGGGTGAAAAGGAGGGAGAAAGAAAGGGAAAGGAAGCCAAAGAAGAATTTTGTATAGTATAAAAGGTTTTGCTGAGTGAAGATGCATAAACTAATGTCTGAGAATGGAGCCAGGCTAATAGGGGTTTAAATTCTGGCTTTGACACTTAGTAGGTCTGGGATTGGAGCATATCACTACATCCCACAGACTGCTGAGATGAAATGAGACCTACTGTGAAAGCACGTGGTCCAGGATCTCTGGCGCACAGTTGAGGGTTCAATGAGAATCAGAAACAACATAAATAAGAGTGATTCACAGCCACATTATGGATTGTGCTCGGGCTCTTTGCCATTTGCACAGTGTGCCTTAGAGCCATGAGGATGCCTAGCTTGCTGTGGAAAGGCACTTGTGTGAGCAGACTGGTGACAGAGTGGGGAAGACATCAGGGCACAGTGGCCCAGGACAGGGAGTGGTGGCTGAGCTCTTGGGAGCATTGTTGAAGGCAAGGGTTCCCAAGGAGATAACCCTCCTCAAGATGAAAAAGCCATAGGACAGAAGGTCAGGAAGCAAATGTCCTTGTCCACTGCCCTTCCCAGGAATTGGGGGTGCCCCTGGCAGTGGTCACTGTAAAGCTCAGGGTAGACTCCATTCAACTTTACTCAGTGTATTTGATTGCTCTACTGAAAATAACCTTGACTTTCTTTTCCTTTAATAATATTGCTTTCAGTGCCCCACTGTTACAAATGCAAAGGGGAGATGAAGTCCTGTATGCAACTGCTCAGTAATCCTAACAGCAGCCTGTGCTTGTGGGTCCAGCCAGCTTATTGGGTGGGACACTATACTAGGGGCTTCTCAGCCATCCCAGTAGGAGGGAGCCTTATCACCATTGCAGACAGAGGAAACCAAGGCTTCTTCAAGAGGCTGTGAACTCTACCTTGCCCAAGAATACAGATAGTAAAATCAAGTGGATTCAAACTCAAGTCAGCCTGAAGTCTGCAGTCTGTGCTTCTGACTTTCAGGTTTTCATAGGGATTTGGATCCATAAAAGTTGTTTTCTGAAAGCTGAGTTGCCACAAAACACATCACAATCCATGGGACACAAGAGAACAGAGAGGTGGAGGGAGCTGGGGTGAGATAAACAAAAGTCGTCAAATTCTAACAGAAAGAAGAGAAGGAGGAGAAAGGGAAAGAGGGGAGGGAGGGAGGGATAATGAATGAAGATGTTGAAGAATACTATGACAGAGGTACAAGACTGAATCAAAAGGAGAGAGGATCCCAGGAATAAATGAAACATCGTGACATAATATGAATGTTTAACAGCCACCGAGTTGGCTCCCAGTGTGACCAAGGTTAGCTTCCACCACTCCACCATGCCTTGTCTGGGTCCTCCTGACTCTCCCTGATGAGGAGCCACTTGAGAGCAAGGACAGAGCCACTCCATCATTTGACGTGGGCACCACTTCCTATAGAGCAGATGGTAATAAACGCGAGGTGGATTAAATAATCCAATAAATGAACAAATGAATGAATGAATCCCAAGGTCTTGAAGGGAGACCACTACAGTCTCTTATGAAGCATTAAGTATGAAAACAGAGATACACTCATGTTCAAACTATTAGTGAAATTTCACAGGCTCATGGTCTTTCAAAATGATTCCTTCCCTGTGGGGCCAGAAATCCAGAATGTGCACCTCTTCTTTGTTTGCACTGCTGATGCTGGAGGCATTGAGACTATTTCCTCGGGTAGGGGTTGGGAGAGGTCCAAGTGGAAGAGGAGGCCCACAGTGTCCAGAAGTCTTATGGGAGCAAGTGCCTGAGACACACTGGCCGCAATCCAGGCAGCCTTTGGCTCCAGCCTCAGACCACTGTGGCCTCATCACTGTGGCTGATCCTGCCCCTAGTCTGTCCCAGGCTGTCAAGGAAACTTCCCGGCCCCTTCTCCTTGTGCATTTCCAAGAAATGGCTACTGGGTGTCCTTTTGGCCTGTCTTTAGAAGACGGCAGGCAGAGAGTGATGCTTCCTGTGTACAGAGAAGGCCGTGGTTTAAATGAACAGACAAGAACTCATCAGCACTGGTAACAAGCATTTGGAACGAAACTTGAGCATCAGCTGGTGGGGACTGGCAAGGATAACACAAAGCCCATAGATTCTACTGGTTCTTCTGAGATCACCAATTTTTCATAACCCTACCAAGGAGGCCCAAGAGAAAAGGAGTCAGGTGCCCCTCCGCCCTCATGAGCCACTTTAAAGCAAGAATGGAGCACCTGCAGAGGTATAGTTGGCATCTTGCAAGCTGCAGCTCCAAACTCGTGTCACTTGGTCACTTCCCTCCGAGTAGCAAGTGGGAAGCACAGGTTCGCCCCTACATGGCAGAGATGAAGAAAAGAAACCTGGGAGGCAGCGGCATCTTCTTCAGATCCAAGTATTGTATCTTCCATGTCAGAGGCAGGAGCAAGAAAGTGACTGAGGAATAAGGTCTTTTGTAAGCAAACAGCCACTGTGACTGCTTCATGCCAGCCACTGAGGATGCTCTCTGGGGGAACACGCCTCACCTCACCGGCACCGGCTGCATCTAGCACTCATGAAAATGAAAACTCTACCCATGCGAGAATTCACTTCAGGAAAGTTCAGAAAGAAAAACGGTAGTGTTCAGAAAAGAAAAGGTGAAGAAAAGCCCTCAAGTTGATGTAAATGCCCATTGTGACACTCAGGGTTTCTAGGATTATTTCCCAAAGCATGTCCTAATGTCGCTGTGGATTGCCAAGAGGCTCCCAGGGTCCAGGTTACCTCTGAGTGGGCTCACCCAGCATGTCAGCTTATGTAAGTACAACTGTGGGGGAACCACTCTGACATTTAGCCCTGGTGCCGACCCCACACACACCGCCTTGCCTTGTGGTTATTTCCTTTGCTCGCTCACTCACTCTCATTCATTCATCAAACACTCCAGAAACACCAACAGAGTGCCTGGCATGTGCTTGGTGCCCTCTCGTGTGTTTATCTCAGTGGCTTTTGGTGAAGAGCACTTTCCCACAGTCGCCCAGTGCTGTTGCCCCGCAGTCCCTCCATCAGCACCCATGAGTAGAGCCAGGATCCTGACCAGCTGTCTCTGGGAACCTATAACATAAACCCTAACCTGGCCCAGGATTCCAAGAGGTTGGGGGCCCTGATGGTCCCCTTCACCGCGAAATCATGACAGAAGATTTTCACGGGAAATCTACATGAGGGGAGAGCACAGTTCTGAAGACAAATCATGCAATAAAAAGCACTCGCCGTTTGGCCTGCCGAACAAGAACTCTCCCCCCACCGGGCTCCTCATGGTAACATTTGGCTGGAAGGCATGGGCTCCTAACAAAGAAAAATGAAGGCAAAGCTGACTGTTAACTGGTAAGGGAAGAAAGAGGCCTGGCAGAGACATGGAAGCCAAGGGCATGACCCAGGTCCTGCCATGGGGGTGAATGTGCACCCCATCAGGAAGCCAGACACCTGTCGGATGACAGCAAGTGACACGACCAAGCTCAACATCACTGGGGCAAGTGGGCCTCAGCAAGTGGTCCAGCAGATCCCCTGCAATTCAGCAGCCAGGACTGTGGGAGCAGACCCTGCCGACATGGCATTTGGGGGAGCGATGAGGGAGCTTTAAGGAAAGCAGAAAACTGCATTGGGCTGAGAGATGCATAGCCACCCATCTGTTTATTCCCCACTTAGCAAATAGCAGGGATTTAGCACATGGTCTGTACCAGGATCTGAGCAAAAGCAGATCAAGTCCTTGCCCTCACAGAGCTTATGAAGAAAGTGAATAATTACACACCCAGAAATGATGCCTCTGTTGGGAGGGCAGAAACAACCTTCATACATGATGGGGAGGAGTTGACCCCTGAGGATGAGCAGAATTTAAGGCAGGGGAAGCAAGAGCAGAGTCCTGAGAGGAGGGCTGGAAGGAGGTTGGGGAGCCTGGCACGGAGGGAGCAAGGGCAGGAGCCATGTAAAAGTAGCTGGGGCCCCTGAAGGGGCTTTGCCTCTATAACCCCCTTCCCCAGCAGCAGGGAGCAACACAGTCAGCTGAGTTCTAAGGTCTCGGGGTGGAGGGGCTCTGGCAGCCTGCGGCGCAGGAGAGACCAGGAACAGGAGCAGGTGCGGGCTGCAGAGGGATTTAGGTGATGAAATCAGTAGAACTCAGGATGGGTGCATGGTGTGGTATGGGGGGTACAGAGGGCCCAGGCAGATTTCAATGCGAGTAAAAGTGAGGCTCCCTGGAGCTGGGGGTGCTGCATTCCAGAAGCAAATGGAGCAGAAAGCAATCACACACAGTAAGGGCTTTTGTTATGTGGGCCCCAGGCTGTTTCTCTTTCCTCAGTCCTTTCATGAACAGTGCAGTGGACCTTGTGGGACACAGCACAAAGCGCACTGGATTTGGAGTCTGGAGACCTGGGTCCAGTCCCCGCTGCAGGAAGCAGGGAACCACTCCCCACGCCAGTGTCCTGCTCAGTGGCACAGCGACCAGCAATAACACCTGCCCCGCGAGCTGAAGGCGGGGGCAGAGTGGGAAGGCGAGAGAGTGTTCTGAAGTCAAATCATCTCCCAGACTTGGGTGGTGCCTCTCAAGACTCAGCCTGAGGGCCCGGCCTGCTCAGCTGTCACCTGGCAGAAAGGTGACTTGGAGAGGTGGACCTGGCAGTCAGCATGAAGGGCTCGTGGCAAGAGTCCTCAGCTTCCCGCCGCCCTGTGCCTTGGTGATCAAAGACAGAGCTTGCCCTGTGGGTTTTAAACCCCTGGGGCTGTTGTATTCGTCCCAGCTAGAAAACCCATTGGAAGGTCAGGATGTGCCAGTGCTGGCAGGGAGTTGGTTCTTCCCCACCTTTTAGCTATAGCCTTGTTTGAAGACCCACTGTTTTAGGGTACATCTGTGCCCTTGCAACCAGCAGCCAGAGTTTTAATATATTCTGTTGGAAAATCAGAACCTGGTGGTGCTACCTGTGCTTAGGCAAAAGTCTGCTGTAAAAAGAGGTAGCGCAATGTTATGGCTGAGAATATAGCCACTGAGACTCTGCCAGGGTTCAAATGTTTTTCCATCTCTAAGTCTCAAATTCCTTACCTGTTAAATGTTACCAATGCTTCGCGGGGCTGGGGAGATTCAATATCATGATGCACAGAAGACGAATATCAATGGTTCTGTGTGTGTGTGTGTGTTCATGCATATGTGCATAGGTGCAAGAAAGTGTTCATTTGTTACTTCATTTACTGATGTCACCAGGCATTATGCTGCACCCCAGAAATGAAGAGATAAATGAGAACTTTGTCCTTGGGGAACCCCCAGTCGTCAGACAGATGCTGAGAAGCAGACAGACCGCCCTGCAGTAACGGGGGCTTTACAGGGGCCAAGTGGATGACAGAGTAATGCAGCTAATCTTACATGGGTACACAGGGACATGTACACAGAGGGCCTGCAGGGGGTCTTCCTGGGGAGGCAAGAACAGAGGCCAGCCCAGGAGGGGCCCAGGGAGGAAGGGGATTCCAGGAAGAAATGACAGCAAAGTGGAGAGCTCCTAACATGTTCCAGGGACTGCAGGGAGCTTGAGGGTGCCAGGACAGGTATGCACTGCAGGGGGAACCCAGGTCCTGTACATCCAGTTTCTCAGGACAAGTGACACCAGGGATGACTTAAGATGAAACATTTTAATGAAATATTTTATATTTGTCTATCATACTCCCTAACCATTCTGTAAACCCCAAGTGTCTCCTAAATTCAGGAGGGCATGGTGGTCCTGGCCAATATGGGACTGACCTGCAGGGCAGGTGGGGACAGGACAGTGCTAGACACAGAGGACAGGGATGGGGGTGAAGTGGATCCTGAGAACTGAGGATCCTGAGAACTAAGTCATCTGAACAGCAAGATCAGAAGGAGGGGCCTCAGCCGGGGATTAAAAGAGGTTACATGGCTGAGATGAAAAGCTGTGCCTTGACTGGCAGGTTCCCACTGAGGGGAGATGCTGGAGTTTAATAAGCCCAGGCACTTGTTTGTCTGCTACCTGGAACAAGGCTCTGCTAAGGGTTGCAAACTCAGCTGATGGCCGACTGAACTGAAAACAGACCTTCGAGCCTGTTGGAAGTGCCACAGATCCAAATGTCCACACCACCATAGCTCAGTTTGGTCTATAAGTGAACATAAGCACTAATACCAACCTCATGCAGCTGCTGTGAGGTTTAAACCAGCCCCTGTCATTAACAGTGAGCAGAGATAGGTAACACGGCCAAGGTTGCACAGTTGGGAAGTGGCTGAGCTGGATTTGAACCCAGGTGAGTGTGCCTCCAGGCGGGCTGTCCCGTGGCTCTCCCAGGAGACTGGGAAGCCTGGGGTGGGGTGGGGGTGAAAGGCTACTCTTGATAGCTCTGCTCAGGGGCCTGCAGAGCGTGACGGGGACACAGATTTATGGCAGAAGAAACTCTTTTGCAAGCTTAAGCAATATGCATGAGAAATAGCGGTGTGCAGATTTTGAGAGCCATGTTAACTTCTCTGATGTGTGACACTGATGCTTATTTGTATCATAAATGCATAGTATGCTGCCGGGGATGCAAATTAGATGAAGTTGTTTTGGGAACACCAGGTAGCACTGCATGGTGCTTCTGGAGAAAATGGTCACGTGGCAAAAATACTCGTGTCATGGGGAAAATAAAGGATGTAAGCACGTGGTCCCTCTCCATGGGCTGGCATGTGTAAGATTTGTTGATTAGCATAATAACTCACATTGCTGTGCTCTGGCTCTGGGGGAATCTTCTGGAGATAAGCCTCCCTCTCCTGCGGGGACAGAGTCTAGGTCATTAGTGGACCAACTGCCTGTGAGAGCTGCTAATCCTAAATGCAGAATCATTAATCATGAGAAGTGCAGCACGTAATATGGGTCACAATTCATGAGTTCTGGACCCATCTACCCAATGGTGCACTTGCCAGCTCAAGTGCGGGCCATCCATCGCTTATGTTGTCATTCATTTGACCTTGTCTGTCACATCCTCCCCTACTAAAACATAAGTTCCAAAATATAAGCCACTTGGTCACAGCTGTGTCCCCAGCCCCTAGTAGGGAATCAGTAAATATTGACTGAATGGAACAAATGAGGAAATGAGCAGCTGAACGGTAATCCAAGCATCCTAAAGCTGTGGCAGTTTCACCTCTGATCCTCTCACCATCCAGGGAGAGGTGGCCTTCCCTGCCTGTCCTCTGTGTCTTGGTAACCTCCTAGGGACAGGCTGTTGTGGTTCCATCACCCTGGGCTATCCTACCTGGCTTGCTGGGTGGCCCCCCCACTGGAAAGTGAGTTCTTTGACAGCCAATTGTATCTTTTCATCTGCGTATGCCCAGAGATGAGTGATGAGAGATTACTGTGCACCTCTTCTAAGACAGAGCCGCCACCCCAGGAGCGTCTGGAAAGGCTGCCGTCATCATGACCCAGGGCCAGGGTACCCTCTGCCAAGCCACTCTCATGCCAGCTTGATTTACCATGTCTGGTTACTAGCACAGTGTCAGTGGCCCTTTGTACCCTTAGAGGTGCATCTGACCTTTCTCTCTAGCTGGCTGGGGCTCCCAGCAGTGATCCAGTTTGGGAGGTCTCTTTTATTAAGTGCATACTTATGAAGGGGGTGGCAACCTCACAGAACACAAACTGGGTGGCTTTCTCACCACCCAATGCAATCTGAGACTCCAAGGAATGAATTTTAAGGCCTTTTATAGACAATTCCAAGTCACAGCATTGGTACAAACCAGTGAGGAACATGGGTCAGACATGACGTTGTTATTAAATTGATGTCTTTTCAGAAATGGCACCAGTTCTTTCAATTCCTCACAGACTCACAGGTACGATTAATGGTCTTCAGCTGGCAATGCTTGTGTTCTCAGGACAATGCTGTCAGGGTAGAAGTGTGTGACAATTTCACATGTGTGGAAACGAAGGCAGGAGGGGTGAGAGATGGCACAGCTGGGAGAGAGTAAGACAGTAATCTGGGCTCTTGCTGTGATTCTCAAGCACGATTCTCGAGCATCCATAGCAGGTGTCCCTCCTTCTATAGGTGCTCAGGAAAGAAACCATTGTCATTACGAGACGTACAGGGAGCCCCAGAAGGCTGTGTCTCCTGTCCGGGAGTACTCAGTGCCCGGAGAGAGGGGCCTGGCTACCCACTTTTGCTCTATCCCAGCTTCCTGGGATGGGGTCCCCCAGCCTTGCTCCTGCTTCCCTGCGGCAACCTGCTCATCCCTGAAGTCCAGTGCACTCTGATGGACCAGAGCGCAGAGTCACGTGCATTAGGGAACACCACACGTAGCTCACCAGGCGGTGGCTGTGACAGTGAGCAGCTTTTGGGGTTGCTGGGTCACGTTCAGCTATGCTGTCATCTTCCTTGCCTTGAATGGACAATGCTGGAGATGGAAACAATCAGGGGAAACTTTTCATTCTGCATCGTTTGTAGCTCACTATTTGACCAAAAAAGCTTGATTAGTTTCTTTTAAAAATGATAGTGAGCTCTCCACTGCATTCTGAAGTAGGACTGTTATCGTTATGGTTTGTGTCTAGATGTCCCCCAAAAGCCTCATGCAATCATAGGGCTTTTTCAGAGGTGGCTGAATCTAGAGTGTGTGATGCTGGGATTAAGGGTGTGTGATTAGTAATTGGTCCACTGATTGGTTTGGCATAGGTCTGGCTAGGATTAAGGGTGTGAGTGCTACACTGGCAGCATACAATATAAGGGACAGAAAGAGTCTTGTCTCGTCCTCCTCACTGCTTTTGCTGTCTTCTGCTGCCATGAACTGTTGCACCTCTGCCATGTGCCACACTGCCTTGGAGCCAGCCGATTATGGACTGAAACCTCTATAAACTGTGAACTAAATAATCCTTTCTCCCTTTAACTTTGGGTGTCAGGTTTTTGTCTCAGCAACGAGAGAAAAATAACCAAGACAGTTATTAAGAGTGGTTCATATTTCTTCCTAGAGGGGAAGCGCATTTTTCATCTGCAGTGAAAGGACAGAGTGAACCTAAAGAAATGTACTTTGGAGGTGGCTTTTTAAAGAGTGCCTGTACCAGGCAAAGGGAGCCAACTTCAAAAGTCCTTTATTGCTTCAAGATGCTCATAAGTGGCCCAAAAGAGTATAAGAGAGTTATGTGGTTAGTTTAGCATCATCCCTCCCTTTCTTGTGTTTTTCTACCTACAGACATTTATATTTATTTATACATCAGGTTCTATATAAACCACTGAGATCCTGTCAATAAAACCTGGCTGCACTTTTCTTTTAAGCAAGTCTGGTCATAGGTTAAGTGCGAGGCTGGTGGGGTCCAATCTTTCAAAACAAATACTCTTCTGCCTCAACTCAAGTCCTCTAGCACTCAATTCTGAGTGCCTCCATGCCTTGCACCCACTCCCGTTGTGACGCCCCATTATTCTGACCATCAGCAGACGAGGTGCCCTTTACCTCTCAGCTGCTGGAAGCAGGAGGCACTGCTGTCTGGCTCCAGGGGGTGCCTCAGGACCCCGTTGCCGGGCTTGGGCCTCTCATATTCTCTTTCAGGGAGCATGGCCTGCTCACTCTCCATGGCAGGGTCTGAATGTGGAGGCAGGGACTGTGGGAACCCGAACATCAAGAGGGAAGAGAAGAATAGTAAGGCACCGCAGAGCAGAAAGCCGCCCCACCAGGCTCCGATCCAGCGGGGGTCGTCCGGAGTGATGTCCAGGTTACCTGCAGAGGGAAAGAGCATACCTCAGTGGGATGGGACAGGTGGGCTGTGGGGATTTGCTGAGGACTTGCATCTGCTGCATGGAGAATTCAAGGGCTCCAGGAACAGACTGGGGTGGGAGGACTGGGCATCAGGCTAGGAAACCGATCTGTTCTACATCAGCACTCCTGTTTCTCCCAAAGCTGGAGACTGATCACGTCCCTGCTTTAATTTTCCTGTCTACCCTGGGTTTAGATAAGTCTAAACAAAAACAGTTTGAAGCCAGACAGCCTCTGAATTTAGGCTGGAATTGGCTGCCAAGGTGTGCTTGTGAGAACATAAGGAAACATTTATTGTTCAAGGGTAGATTTTTTACTAGGTACAGCCACTCTCATCTCCCCCAAAGAAGCTAATCTGAAATCCCATTCAACACCCACTTTCTGTCTTAAATCAGGCTCACTGTGTAAAAGGACAGGTACAAAACAGAGATCAAGAATATGCTGGACCTGATAAACACCAGGCTGCCTGGGTTGAAATCCTGTCCCCATCTCTCTGTGGGACCTTAGGTCAGTGTTTGAGTTATTGATTCCTCTGGTTACTGATCTGTATAACACTGACTAGGAGGACAGTGATTACCTTATAGTCATTGAGAAGATCACATGACCCACCCCAGATGTAAGGCACTCAGACTAGTGCCTGGCATATGCTTGAGCCCTCGGTGGAGGTAGCTTGTTATTTATGGTTGCAGCCCTCTATTTTCGAGCTAGTTCAAACCTTGTTGGTGGTCTGTGGCTTGGCACCAGCCCTCTTTCAGAAAGTTTTGCAGCCAATTCGTGCACTTACAGGCGCTATGCATGTGGTTTGCTAGCTTGTACTCTTACTTCTTGGATTTGCCAGCTGATGTCATGGCAACATAACCTACAGCTTACTCCTTGATCCTTTCCCTTCTTTGTCTATACAGCTTCCCTGCAAAGCAGCATTCCTGCATGAGAAATGGCTCTTTGATGATAAACGATACTCCCAGAGCCCAGAAGGAGATCCTTGGAGACCTGGGAAATAGCGTATGAGTTAAGACCAACAGTGCCATGGGCCTGGACCAGATGGATGGACAGCTCTGGGAGGAGGAATGACTGCAGACACCAGATGAACGCTTCCCCATTTATAAAATGCACTCCCTGAAGACTCTTCAGCCAGCATTAATGATAATGCCACCATCATTTACGGAGGGCTTCCCTTTGCCCCAGGCAATATGCAGAGCACATTCTTAGCTGTCACAGTCCAGGCTCCCCACAACCTACAAAGTAGGGGCTTTCACGATCCCTATTTTGCATAGATGGGAAAACAGAGGTTGAGTTCTTTGCCAAGTTCACAGAACTAAAGGTGGAGCACAGGCATTTATTTGCACACCAAGGCCCACACTCCTAGCTGCACTGTTGCTCTTGATCATTTGGATTTGCTGTGCTCCCTGTACGCCCTGGGTAATGATGAATTTGTGCTTTGGGCAAGATGAGAAGCTCTTCTGGTAGGTGGCAGGTTGGCTTTGGAACATGGATCTCTGTCCTGGAGACCCTGACATAAGCATTAACCATGGTACTATGAAGGACCAGATGCTTTAGTGTAGCTGCAGGCTGGAGAAGAGCGCATGTGAGTCTCAGAGGGCTTGGGACTGAATCTCAGCTCTGGCCCTGCCCAGCCTTACCACTCTCTGAGCCTTAGTGTCATCATTTGCAAAATAAAGATGCCATCCCCTTCAAGCAGCTGCAAGGAGAGAGAATAAGCGAGAATCCTGATTCATAGTAGGTTTTTCATTTATGGCAGCTCTTGTTATTTTTATGATTTTACATATATCAACAGGAATTTCAATGGATGGTTTTTTAAACAGGGTTTGGCATGGGAAAACACATGGTAATCTTGAAAACATCTTTATGCAAATGAGGGATAAGAAAGGGAAGTAAAATTGCCTCAGGTAGCTGCACAGGAGTATTTTCACGCATTGCTTACTGTGTTTCTTTACCTGATGCCAAGCAATGAATGGAAACAAAAGCCAGCAGAAGGCAGCTCGGCATTTCCCTCCATTGTCTACCGGTTCCACAAAGGGGGACTAAAGAGCTGGCAGATGTGAGCGAGTGAAGGGAGAGAAATCCTAGCAGTTGGGAGGAACAAAATTAGTACCATGTAGAAAGTCACAGGCAGTTAGTGCTTCTGCTCTATGTGTGAGTAAACATCCCGGGGAGAGGGCTGTGGTGGGGAAGGCAGCCGTTGTTTGTGCAAAGGTGTCAGCTCACTCCCTGGAGGTACATATATGTGTGGGAAGCTGATGGTGAAAGCCAGGGAAGAGTGTGTCACCCGGGTCAGAACCAAGAGACACCTGACACTTGAACAAGACGAGGGGAAGGGCCTATAGGAAGGGGAGCTAAAGACCGGATTCTGTAGATCCAGGAAAACCATAGTTGCCTACTTGGGGAGGTATTGATTTTTCCCACCATTTCAGTGATCCTGAGCAGTGTGGCAGTGTGGCAGTGTGGCAGTGTGGCAGGGAGAAAAATGCTGAGGAGGAACTTCTCAGTGCCCGAGTGTGCGCCCTCAGAACCAGGGAAGCCAGGCTAGTCTGAGAAACTTCTTTTCTCTACCCATCTCTATGAGAGATAGTATTTTTAGGAGACATTTCAGCTAGTTACAGCGAACATCTCCCTCCACTTGGCTGGCAATTGTGAACACTCAGCGCAGAATGTTCCAGAAAGACTGATGTTGAGAGAGAGTTCTCCATGTGGGCTGGCAAAGAATGGTGTGGTAGAGGTCACCAATGTCAGCATTCAGATTCTCTCTTCTGGGGACACAGAGGACTACACCTCCCTCAATTTGGGAAGTTAAGTGTGGCCATGTGCCCAAGTTTTGTCCATGAAAGGTGCGCAGAGAAGAGCTGTGTCACTTCTTTGTTAAGTATGTATGAGCTGGTGTGTGACTCTACAAGTTTCTTCCTTTTCAGATGGTCCCTGACAGGTTACACAATGAACAAAAAAACCTCCACTGGCCTGCACTGGATAGTCAATATGAAAAAGGAATAAAGCTTTTGTATTCTAAGCCACTGAGGATTTGGAGTGTTTGTTACTGCTGCACGATGTACTACTGCTAAAAAAGGGCTTAGGAAATACATATTCCTGCTCTATAACTATAGTGGTCCCAGAAGGGGTTGGGATGGTAAAAGTATTGTTTCAGGCACAGAAAGAGCACAAGCCTTGAAAACTTCATTCTTTTTTTCTTTTAATCTAGTTCATAGCTTGACTTAAAAAAAAAAAAAATCACTGTAGTTTCAGCCTTACAGTGAATGCAGCTGTGTCAGTAGGATGCCCAGAACAAAATTGAAAATGACCAATCTGTCTCATTCACTTTGTCATTGAACTGACAATGAAATCAGACACACAGATGAGGAAAGACGTTGAATACAGTAGGGTCAAGATATCTGGCTGAGGGGACAGCCTGAGCAAAGGCATGACATCCTCAGGGGACTCTGAGGGGACAGGTGGAGCTCCTCCAGCCACTCGTCTACCCTTTGGCCCTTCCAGACATTGGGAAATGTGCTGCTTCACTTTGGGGGAAGTTGGGTAGGAGGACAGTGGGAGTAGAGTGGAATAGGAGTGCTGCCCATTGGGGCACCATGAAGGTATGGCTGTCTGCCATGAAACCAGACACACCTGCCTTTGCCTAAGTGTTGACGGGGATAGAAAAGGCCTTTTGTACAAGATCCATTTTTGCAAGCTTTCCACTTTAGTACCTGACTTTTGGTTTGTTTCTGTGGTTTGCTGGTTGTGTTGGGTAAGCTGAGCAAGCTGTTGACATCTGTTTGCTTCCACTGAGGAAGGCAAGTGAACAAATGGGACTCATTGAGCTTTGTATTCATTTCCGAGGTCAAAAGAAAAAGAGCACCAGGAAGAGGAATAAACTAGTTTAAAACTCATCAACCCCTTGGGCCGGTGAGATGGCTCAGCGGCGTAAGCGCCTGCCTTGCAAGCGCGAGGGCCCGAGTTCGACTCCCGGCACCCACATACGAAAAAGGGGCCAGTGATATCGCTCAGCGGCATGGGTGCCTGTTGGCGCGCGAGGTCCTGAGGTCGACCCCCTGGTACCCACAAAAAAAACAAAACAAAACAAAAAACTCATCAACCCCTCCACCCAGGAGGATACCTGGGATTTTAAAAAGAGCAAGTCAAACTAAATTGGGGATATTTGCATCTTTTTCCTGGGTCATTCTAATGTGTAAGAGCCACTATGGCTCTCTGGACAATTTTTTTTTTTTTTTTTTTTTTTTTTTTTTTTTTTTTTTTAGTTCATTTACCTATTTGTTTAACCTATTTTATCCAAGTTTTGCTATGGGACTCAAGAATTCCAAGAGTATCGTTAAGTTACAAACCTAATTAGAACCTAGAGACAGTGAGGGGCTGCGTGTGGAGGGGCCGTAGCACATCCATCCAGGATGCAAGCCACTGGGCTCATTAGCCCAAACTGCAGGGATTTGGCAGCAGCACCAGCCCTGCAAACAGCAGAGAAGGAGGCTCTCAGCTTGCTGACCTTTTTCAGGAAGCAAGCATACGGCTTCATCTCTCTCCAGCTGCAAATACCATGCTGCCGCCTGTAGGGCCAGCTGGTCTGAGTCTTAGAAACTGTCTGCGTGGACGTGCTGCTGAGGTCAGGACACTGCAGTAAGGCCTCTGTCCATGGAAGGGGGCAGCCTGCTGGCTAACTTCATGTTTCAGGGGCTGAGCCGAGAGAGAGGCTTTGGGGTCAGGCAGGGCTGGGGTTGAATCCTCACTTCTTCCCTTACCAGCTGTGGAAATTAGTTAACCTCTCCAGTTCCTCATTATACCTAACATTTATTATGTGCTTAGCATACGACAGGTACCGTCTTGAATGCTTTGCATGATTATGTCATCCACACACAGATCTATGAGGAATAATGTCCCCAGGATCACAGAGCTGGAAGGGGTGTAGCTGGGATTCCTGGAGGTCTGCTTCCAACGCCTGAGCTCTTAATCTCTGTGTGACAGTGCCTCATCTAAGAGCTGATCCTGCACACGCATAGCAAGGTTCTGAGGTCCCACTGAGACATCGACTACAACTACGACAATCTGTGATCAATTTAATTTGCCACTGTTCCTAATCTTCTCCCACTACTAAATGCATGGGTTAAGGCTGGGCAATTCATCGATCAGGGGCATACTCTGCCACCAAGTCCTTTTTGTCAAGGTCCTGTTTTTGTCTTAGTTTCAGCTATACAAAGACTTTCTAAAAGAGAAATTCTGGAGGTGCCATCCTTTCTTCCCCAGCTCTGAGGGGAGGGATCTATTCTTGCAAGGAGCAAAGGGAGCCACACAAGAACCAAACACAGATGAAAGGTGATGGTCACAGTGTCCTGTGTCTAAGCACAGACAGGTTAGGTGCAAGTGAGTGTCCCCTCCCACACAGCTGGCCCTTCCTGCTACAGCCTCTCCATGTACCTCCAGTTGCACCTACCCACAGGCTGCAGGCAGGCTTTCTCCCTGGATTCTCCTTCAATGCTGCCTGGCTTCAAGGGGGAAAGAATGTTATTTCTCCCATCTACCCCATAGCAAGCATTCACTATAGACCTGGTCTGCTGCCTCCCCACACATTCTAGCCACTGCCTTTCCTGGTCCCCCATTTGCAGCTGGAATTTCAGAAACATGTGGCTATGTGCACAGCCCCTGACGTTCATGCTTACGGTGGCAGTCCGTTTGCTGGACAGCCCTGAAGAAGGCTCTGTGTTAGATGCGTGAGGCAGAGCCTAATGAGTGGAGAACTGCCTCCTCAAAATACAGCCAAAGTACACTTAGAGATGACAAGTTTGAGCCACAGGATTAGAAATGTTGAACACTGCTGGAAACCATAGAATTCTGTGGCTGAATGAAATAGATGATGTTCTTCTGCCCTCTGCTGGTGACCACCAGCGCCAACCCTCAAGCACATCCAGGAAGGAGCAAAGACAAAGACTATGACTCACAAGGCGTTCTGCCCTCCCTAGAAGCAGCCCGGAAGTCTGCTGCCTACTTGGGAGTGGAGAAGGCTGCCAGGAGCGAGATGCCCAGGCACGCAGGAAATGCACCCATCTGTCTACATGCAAGGAGGCCCCCGACTGCCACTGAGACTGGAACTATGGATGAGGTCACTTCAGAGCCCGGGGACGCTGAACAGAATGGGATGGGAACAGCATTATAGGCTGAAGGAACCACGTCAGCAAGCCGAGGGGCTGTGAGTGGACATTCTCAACACCCAGCCACCAGTCCGCCCTTTGTTCATTCTTGGCACTGAGGAAAGACACTGCTTCATCCTCAGGAGGAAGTTTGGTGAGGGGAATCTCGAAGCGGAAATTCCTGCATTCTGGCTCTGAGGACCTGAGCTTTGTACAGATCCCCTCGGATTGGCAACTCCTCTCCCTCTCAGTTTCCTCACTGGCAAAATGAAGGAGTTGGAAGAGAGTGATGTTTGAGGTTCTCTCTGGTTCAGAGATTCTGGTCACTCACAGATTTGGCTCAAGGGGCCAACACTGAACTGCTGAGGGGAAAATCCACTGCCCATCCACTTCCCTTCCCCTTCAGCCTAGCTTCCCCACAGTGCCAGGAGACTCATCCCCCATCCCTCTTGCCAGCCCTGTTTTGCTCTGTCTCTGGTGCTGCAGTGAAGCTGGGCTTTCCTTCTGCATAAACAACATGGAAGCCAACTCCTTTCACTAGCACACCATGCTCCCCAGGAGAGGGCTCAAAGGGCCAGCCAGCTGCTGGAAAACACCACCATCCAATCACCTCCTGAACAGACTCACCACGCTACAAGAATAAAGAAAGAAGGCTGCATCTGATTTTATTTTCCACTTGGAAATTTGTAACATCATTAGCTACAAGTAAATATATCAGTGGGATTAATGGAGTGAATCACAAAGTGACTTGATTGGATTTAAAGCCACATTATTTCTTTGGGGTGAATTAGTAAATTTAGCACTGTCAAGAGATGATGGATTGGGAACCCAGGGACTGAGTGTTCTTATTGATCCTCAGAATAGACCAGCATGAGAACAAGCTGGAATGGCTTCCCACCTGTTTTCAAAAAGAAAGGAAACGTGGCTTTGCTCCTTGCTGGACTATAAAGAAATGTAGTGTTCTCTTTTAGGCATCCAGTAATAGCATTGTGACCACACGTGGTAGGCAGCACCTCAGATGGTCCCCAGAGATCCCTGCCTGCTGGTATGTACTTAGTCCTTGTATAAACTGGGCATAGTTGTGCATGCCTGTAATTCCAGCACTCTGGGAGGCTGAGGCAGGAAGATGACAAGTTGAAGCCCTGCCTGGGCAACTTAGTGACTTACCAATATCCTGTCTCCAAATAAAAAATAGCAATAAAGGCTGGGGATGAAGGTCAATACAAAAGCCCTGGGTTCAATACCCAATACCTCAAAAAAAAAATTCCTTGTGTAATAATCCTTCTCCTTGGCAGGGGACCTCAACAAGGGACTGGCTTTTTTGCGAACTGTATGCAGAAGGTCTTTTCTGAGAGGAGGTTATAAAAAAGATTTTGAATGGCTCCTGTCTCAGGTGCCTATGTCATCCTCGCCTGTGTTGTTTGCTTCAGGAAGTCCAGCTGAGATAGCCTCACAGAGGACAGAAGTGGACCTTCACAGCCCTGCCGGCACCACAGCTGTGAGCTTCCAAGCGGATCCTCTCCCTGTTGGGCCTCCATATGACTGCAGACCAGGCTGACAGCTTGATGGCGGCCCCTTAAAAGGCCTGAGCCAGACCACTAAGCTGCTCCTATATTCCAGACCCATAACAAGCTGTGGGATGATAAATGTCTGCTGTTTTCACTCACTAAGCATGGGGTCATTTGTTATGTAGCAAAAGAAAAGTGATACAAGCATGTGAGTAGCTTTGGCAAGGAAACGTGAGTAAAAACAATATGTGTGTCATTTCTGGGCACAAGTTTCAAGTGTGAGTGTGCAATTTGTCACAGATTTGCTTCCTGCCATGGCACCTGCGCAAGTTGTGGTCAGGATGGAATTTCTATGAGTCGGGGCTCTAAATAGATCACAATAGGCTATGTCCCACCATCCCCAATACCACCAGTGTGTGTCAGACAGGTAGTGTCACCAAGAAATAAACTTTGGTTGTTTAAAATCACTCAGATTTGGGGATGTTTTTCACCACAGCATGACCTTGCCCACCTGAGTAGCACACTGTTCAATCCTAGAATCATGGACTGTGGGCCCCATGGCAATCCAGGAAAATACTCACTCTTCATGCTAAGATCATACAAGTTCTGCTTAAGATAATTTTGAATGGGATATAAAAACAGTGATTTAGAGAGAGGATTTTCAAGTGATTTGTCTCACTGACCCAATTGCACATTTATATTTCACATTTCTAGAACACATGCACCAACTTTTGGGTCGGAAAGTAGGGTTTTCATATATGTTCTTGGGCCAAATTTCCCCATCTATCCCCTCACTTAATTCTTAAAAATAGCCTTGAGGCAGATATGATTATTGTTATCCTTAATTTACAGTGGGAAAATAGATTTGAGGCGTGAAATCAAGTATTGGGGGTTACTCACCTCTAAACAGAAGTGGGCAGAACCTGGGATTGAGCGCAGGCCCCATGAACCAGCAACTCATGTTCTTTCTGGTCATCCTCAAGTGGGCTGCCGGCTACAGAGGTAGAAGCATTAAGGCTTCCTATAGTTTGGATCTTAAACAACCTTTAAAGGCCTATGTGCTCAAGGCATGGCCCCCAGCCTGTGACACTACTGGGAGGTGGTATGACTTTAGGAGGTGTGACCTATGGGAAGGAAGTTAGGTCATTGGGGGTGTGCCCATGAAGGGAAGATGTGGACCCTGGCACCTTCCTCTCTTCACTTCCTAGCTGCCATGAGCTTAACAGCTTTACTCCACCACACATTCTCCCATTCCTACCAGGATGTGCTGTCTTGCCATAGACCTGAAGGCAATAAGCTAATTTGCCATGGACTGAAACCTCTGAAACTGTGAGACAAAATAAATATTTTCTTTTCCTTTCATTGAGGCAGGGTATTGCTAAGTTTCTAAGTTGCCCAGGCTGCTCTTAAACTTGTAATTCTACCTTAGCCTTTCCCTAGAGGGTGGGGATTACAGGCATGTACCACTATGCACAGCTGTTTCCTCTTTTAAGTTGATTTTCTCAGGTATTTGTCACAGGGATGGAAAGTTTACACAAGGCTACTGCTTAGGACATTTTAGAATCAAATATGCTGAAGCTTCCTTTATGAGAGAGGAAATGCTTACAAATGATGGGTAGACACTGAGATCTACTCCTTACTTGTGTCAATGAAGACTGCATCCACATAGATTTTGGTACAGAAAGAACCCAGGATAAATCCGCAGGCTGGTCCAAATACCAACATCGTGAACAGGATTCCTGAAAGAAGATCAAAAGTTAGATTAGAAAACAGAAGACATTCAATGAGCAAAATCAGCGAAGGTCAAGGAGATCATTTATATTGATTGGTTGAGATGTCTGATTACTACAAATGATATTACAGGAATAAATGTACACATCCATTCAGTGGGAAACCAGTATTTCTAATTTTAGGAAAATCCACCAAAGCCGTGCAAATTATGTCAGGATTCTGTAGGATTGAGAGATATTTGTAAGCCATAATGTCCTTACCTTTAAAGGACTTCACCCCACACTGAATGTACAGTATTAAAATACATCCATATCTATAATTAAATAGTTTTTTCACCATCAACAATTTTGAAAGGATTTTTATAATTTTGCTTTGACATCTATTTGGCTTTATATAATTCACTGAATTTATGGTAAGATTCCTCAGCATTCATTGTGCAAACTCAAGATTCTTGTGAAGTGAGAAAAATTTAAGCCACAAATTGTCAAATGCAATGAAATGTTTATAAGCATTAAATTCAGCAAATACCAGAATTCACACACCAGTATGCTTTGAGAACAGTTAATTAGATATTTTATTAATTTCAATTTTGTAATTTCTCCCCCATAATTTGGAGTCACTACCTGTTGCTGTCAACACAGGACTCAAGCTTGTCCTCGGCACTTGAGGAGACAGCAGGCCCTGGACATAGATTTAATCATCTGATAGCTACTATACGTGGAATTCTGTGTAAAATCTTGGGATCATTTTGGGGAAAGTACTGAATCTAAACTAAAACCCACAGGCTGTATCCACTTAACTAAATTTTAATTTGTTAGACATTTCCTGATCACTGACAGTTTCCTGGGCCCTGGGGATTAAAAATAACCAGTAAGGAAGTGGCCCCCTTCTTAAGAAGGTAGCCATCTAATGGGGCAATCAATACATGGGCAATTCCAACCCAAACAGACAGCCCTGGGGTGCGGGAGCTAACAGGGCCACGTGGGTGGGACAGCAGTGTCACCACAGGGAACAGGAGTGCACTGGGGGTTACTTCTCCAGCCTGACCTCTTCACAAGAGTAATCTAGCTCAGCCTGTGTTCTCTTCAGTGATGTGAGTGTGCAAACAGTGAAATACTCATCCACTGATCAGTACTTAACCATCTCATTCTATGAGCCATGCATTTATCTCACCACTGAAGACTTAACATTGAACCAATAGTAAAAAGTCTTGGCTTTTCATGGCGCACATAGACTTGGAGGGAGGAAAAAACCGCCAAACTTCAGAAACTAGACAAGAAGTCAAAGGGTTCTACATATTCAGCCAAAGAAGCCAGGTCTTTTCAACTCACAGACAGGAAACCAGAATTCCCAAGTGATCACATGAAGATGGTTTGTAAGAAATGCTTGATGAAGAGAATGAAAATAAGAATGCTCGATATCGTAAGAAGGGGATTTAATGCACAATCAGCAAAATCCTACTCTCTAGTTTGAAGAAATCCAGAAGTTTAGCTGCTTCAGAATAGTCACTCTGTGGCCAACCAAAGGTCCTGCACCTTGCAGTTATTCCGTTTAGAAGAGGAGTTTTAACGTACGAAAGTGTGTGACAGTGGAGAGGAGCAACGTCCACATTACTAGCACAGTAGCTGGTTTCTCACAACCTAGATTAAGATCACCTAATAGAGAATGGGGTGTGTGTGGGCATCTGTGCGCATGTGCATGCGTATGCATGTGTGTAGGGGATTATTAGAAAAGTCAGGATGTAGGCACCTTTCTTTCAGGTATGGGCTACAATTAGGGGGCTGCCCTTAGTGGGTTGGGGTTAGTGAGCAGACCCCATCTGTCTTAGTTACCTTTCTCATTGCTGTGACAAAATACCAGACACCCAAGGTTAAAGGAGGAAATGTTTATTTAGCTCACAGTTTGTGGAGGTTTCAGTCCATAGTTGGCTCCAAGGCAGGGTGCACATGGAAGAGGGGCAACAGTTCATGGCCGTGGAACACAAAAAGCAATGAGAGAGAGAAGGGACAAGTCTCTTTCTGTCCCTTATATTGTATGCAGGCTACCCACCCTAGGGCGGGTGTGGCACTCACACCCTTAATCCCAGCATTGGACCATGAATCAATCACAAACTCTAGATTTAGCCACCTCTGAAAAGCCTGCCCTCCATGACTGCATGAGGCTTTGGGGGGACATCGAGACAAAAATCATAACACCATCTTAGCCCATGTCCTTCTATGGAGGAAAGAAGTAAAAAGAATTCTGAAAAGCAGCAGGGTGGATGGAAGGCAGATTTTGCAGGCAAGAGCAGCACCTGTGGCAGACTGAGGAGCAGCTGCTGTGGGGTGGAATTGAGCAGCCTCCCACATTCTGCAGACCAGGCTGTGGATGGAGGTGCACCACTGGCTAGGATCACAGGCATGCTAAAGGAAGCCCAACCAGCAAACTGCTTGGGCCTTCTCAGAAAAGTGGGATAGGGCATAGGAACACCATTCAGCAAGGATGCTGGAAGTACACTTCTGACTCACCATTGACATTCTTAGCACCCCTTCTGATGCCCAGTAGCACCCCCCCATGATAATATGCCTCCTTTCATGCAAATTAACTACATCTCACCAGTAATATCATGGCCACTGATCCATACCCTTCAGACTCAATGATAAAAATGATCACTGATACTTAACATGTCAAAGGAGCAAGTTTTAGCATTGGATGAAAAAGACATCAGTGAGCCAAAAAGGCCTTGTAGAGATTGTGCTGTTAGCCCCACTTAGGGACAGAAGAGAGCAAGGACTGCCCAGTGTCCTGGTATAGCTGGGGTGACCCAGGTGCTGGGCTGGCCTCGTGCCCTTGTGCTGGTATGACGCAGAAGGAAGGGCATCCCTCCAGCTGCTGCTCTGCTGCCTGCAGGATCCCTGCAGGACCCAGCCCAGCCAGTGACCCATGCTGGCAGCTCAGATGGGGTGAAGACACCGGCCAGGGCAGGAGCCAGGAGCAGTGCCCACTCCAGGTCCTCCGGGAGAAGGGCTGGCTTTTCATTTGAACGGGTCAGAGTTCTCCCCTAGTGTCAGAAAACCTGACAGAACCCAATTCCACAAACCAACACATGAGGTAGAGCATGTGTATTTTTGTGTGAAGGGCATCTCCCCCTTCTGTTGAAATCTCTGGGGGTCATCTTCCAAGTGGCTTCTCCCTGGAGAGATGTCCAGGTATACCAGGAAAATTCGGCAAGGACGTCCGCCAGTGGGGATTAGGAGGGGCCCTCGCCTGGGAGGCACTGTTTTTGCTCTAGCAGTGTCACAGGAGGCCCCTCAGCTGGGCAGGCACCGCCTGAGGGCCTGTGAGGCAGACCCAGCTCTCACAGAAGAAAGTTACTTCTGAATCTGCTTCCTCAGCTCTCCCTTGAGTTTACCCTGCCAGGCTGTGATTTTGCTCTTAGTTGTTTAGAAAACCACCTTAAATGTTCTGCTTAAACAGACAAGAAACATCACCAGGCTTCAGATCTCTGTGTGAACAGTGAGTGCCTCCAGGCCTGGAGGGAAAGAAGGTTTTTCTGCAGCCCAGTGCTGCCCCCTGCTGCCTCTCGGATTCCTGTGCACCTTGCAGAGGGAGTGCTGGGAAGAAGACAGCTGGGGACAGCCAGACAGAGAAAAAGCCAGGCAGGTTCTTTCTCCAGCACTGTGTAATCCAAAGTTCTTTACAGGCTTGTCTTCTGCATTCCTTCCAATGGCCCCAGGGGAAGATAATGTGCCCACTTCTTAGCAGAGGAGATGAAATCTCACTGTTTCCCTCTCCCCCCTGCAGCACACAGTTACAAGGCAGCACTGAGAGGAGTCGGAAGCCAGGTTTCCTAACCAGTGAAGCAGAAGGCCCAGACATGGAAGGGCACCAAAGGACTGGGTTCAAATCCCACCTCCATTGCTTCCCTAGCTCTGTGAACTTTGGCCAAATATTGAACTTCCTCCTGCCTCTGTTCTCTCATCTGTAAAATGGGATAATATTGGCTGGTCATGGCAGCACACTCGTAATCGCAGCATTCTGGGAGGCTGAGGCAGGAGGACTATGAGTTTGAGCCCGAGCTGGGAAACTCAGTAATTTAACTAAGTCAAAATAAAAAAAAAAAAAAATAAAAAGGGATAGGAATATAGCTCAGTGTGAAAGCCCTGGGTTCAATCACCAGTAGGGGCGGGGGTTAGAATTAGACTGGTGTCACAGGGTTGGGGTGAGTATTTAAGGACCTAACTTTTATAAAGCTGTTAGAACAGTGCCCGGCACATAGACTTGTTAGCTAGATGGTGCTTGTGACTGTCCTACAGTGAAGGTCCTGTGCACCTGGGTTCCTGGTCATCCTTCCAAAGCTCACTGCACCCTCCATGTCTTACTTCCTGAAGCCACAGTCAGGGAGAAGGGCTGGGCCAGGGTCGGGCCAAGCCCAGGCGAGGGTTCCTCCTGGAGAGCACCTGTGATCGGAGCCTCACCAGGGCCAGTCGGACTGGCCAGCCACAGTCCACCCTTGGCCCGACGCCTCTTGCCAAGTACAGTGGGAAGCTAAGCTGACTTCCGGGGATGAGATGATGGGGCATGGGGAGTAGCAATGTCAGGAGGGAATGGGCAACCCCCATGGCCTTCTGGTCTGTCCAGCAACCTTCTGAAAACTAGTATAAACCTTCAGTTCCCAAACTGGGTGCCATGGTGCCCCAGGGTACCACAGTGAGCTCATGAGATACTGCAGAATAGTTTCTTTCTTAGAGGAAAACACAGTGATACCTGGCATCTGCTGAACACCACTCATGGAGCAGCTCCCCCAAGTTAGCTGCTGGTTTCTGCTCACACTACGACGCTCCTTCCTCTGACTTCCACTGTTTGTGAGCCGAATTCCCATAGTCACCACGGGAATAGCACTTGTGGAACTGTTTGGAACAGGAAGTAAGGATGGCGGTGTCTAATCTGACTTCAAGATTTAAGTAGCTGTGCAGTTCCCAACAGGGTCACACTTCCCATGATAAGGGATAAAGTTTAAAAATAAAAATATTTTTTCTTCTGATGCATGAGCGTTATTTTTTTTTATATCTACTGTTCCATTGTTAGATAAAACACTTAAGAAATAGTTGAAGCCTAATAGTGTGATAAACCAAACTGTTAGATATTTCTCTTGGATTTGGGACTCTGTGAAAAATATAACTGAGACACTGGCAAAGTGAATCCAGAAAGTTTGGGAACCTCCAGTGTAAATTTGCCTGAGAAGCTGATTATTCCAACCTATGCTCAGAAGTTAAAGAGGCTGTGGCTGCTCCTGAGTTAGCCCGAGGAAGGACTGCAGAAATTCTTCAAGGAAATGACTCCAGCAACACCTGCTGCTGGTGGGCCTTCCTTCCCCTGTGCACCCACTCTTCAAACTCAGCACCAGGCACCTCTGAATCTGGCAGAGGAAGAGATGAACTGGTCAAGAATTTTAACCTCAAGAAGCTTGCTGTCTTATTGGAGAGACCTTCGACAACTGTTAGTCAATCAACAAATATATATTGAGCACCTACCAAGTGCCAGGCACCCTGCTAGGAGCTGGGATATAACAGTGAACAGAACAGAAAAAGCCCTTGCCCTTGTGGAAGCTATATCTGGGACATGAAAGGCAATAAACCAACTTGTAATACAGTGCCAGGAGCAGGATGAGATGAGCACGTATGAGGGTGAGAGAAACAGCCCACACCGCACCGAGTCTGACAAACAACACGCATCGCACACAATTAGATGTGGTGCAAGGCTGGGTGAGTGGACTCCACTGCTGTGGTCAACAGAATAATGGCACCAAAGATGCCCACTCCTCATCCCAAGAACTGAGGACCGGGGACTACGTCATATTAAATGACAGAGGAGAATTAAGGTTGTAGATGGGATTAAGGCTGCTAATCAGGTAATCTTAAAATAAAGAGATTATACCAAATTATCCCCATGTAATCATGAGGGTCCTTAAATGTGGAAGAGGGAGGCGGAAGAAGGAGAGCAGGAGCCGATATGCAGAAGCAAGCAGAGAGACAGACGGCATCACAAGCAAGCCCTGACCCGTCACGCTGGCCTTGAAGACGGGGGTTAGCACCCTGAGCTGAGCACGTGGGCAGCTTCCAGAAGCTGGAAGAGACAAGGAAACAGATTCTTTCTTCAGAAAGGATCTCAGCCCTGTCAACAGCTTGGTTTTCACCCTATGGGACCCTGCATGGACTTCTGACCTCCATAAGTGTGCGATAAATTTGTGTTGTTTTAAAAGCCACTGTGCTTGTGGTAATTTATTACAGCAGCAAAGGAAACTAATACAGTCATTGGGCAAGTTTGGGGAAGTGCTGGGCTCAGTGGGAAGACAGCTCCAGTCCCCTAACTGAATACGATGAGCAGGGTGTGGCATGAAGCTTCTGTGTCAGGTACTGTACTTGATTATGGATCATTTCTTCAGGGTCACACCTCAGATGTGGTGTGGACTGGGGCACAGTCTGAGACTCTGGAGTAGATGCTGAGCCCCCGGGGCAGAGATGGTCCCTCGTTCTTATGCTCTTTGTGTGGCCCAGTGCTGATGCTCAGGATGGTCCCTACCTGTTGGCAGGACGTGGGAATGGGGCCACTAGTAGTGCCAGCAGCCATGCAGAGGAACTGGAAGTGATCACCAAGGCACCCAGCCCCAGAGGCACAAAGCTGGGACCGAGACCCCGAGCTGACTTTCCCATCCCATGCTCCTCCCCAAGCTTCTCTGCACGTGTCTCTCAGTGCTGGGAACCTGGTGTCTCTCTTAGTGCTGGGGACCTTCACTGTCACTGTGCCTCCTCCTACTTGCAATGAGGCCATGGGACTCAAGCAACATATACCCATGAGACAAAAGAGATAGCCCAGAAGAGATCTGCACCTATATGGACCCTTGATTTAAGACAAAGTGTATGTACAAAGTAGTGGGGGACAGGAGGGTCTTTCCGTCAAAGGTGCTGAAACAAGTTGAAATTATAGAGGCAAAAAATACCACACAACACATGTAAAAATCAAGTCCAGGCAAATCAGAGACCTCAAGTGTGAAAACAAAAATGATAAGAGGTGTGAAAAGAAAAAAAAAGAAAATGATAAAACTTCTAGAAGAGGACAAAGTAGAATGCTTCTTAAACATGGGAAGCACTAACCATTGAAAGAAAAGATGGATAAATTGGTCTATATTACAATTAAGAACTTTATCACAAAAGCCACTGAGAAAGCAGACATGGGAAAATATACGTGCAACATATACCGTACATTTTTATAACATACATAAAAGGACTTATATCTAGATTATCTAAAATTTCTATGCATTAATGAAAAAAAGGCAAAATAGTGAAGAAAAAAAAAGGGACAGAAACTGGAACAGGTACTTCAAAAAGTAGGAAATCCAAATGAACAAAAAAAATAAAAACATACTCATTATAATTCAGAGGAATATCAACTCAAATCACAGTGAGATACCATTACATTTTCAGCTGGCTGAAGAATCTGATGATCTCAAGTGTCCTCAAGGAAACAAAGTATTAGGAACTCTTGTATACTGCTGGTAGGAGCATACATTGATCGCTTCAGCAAAACTTTTTTTTTTTTTTTGTGGGTACCAGGAGTCGAACTCAGGACCTCGTGCTTGCCAGGCAGGTGCTTATGCCGCTGAGCTATCTCACCGGCCCAGCAAAACTTTGATAGTGTCCAAAAACCTGAAGATGAATTAACTCAATGACCCTTGATTCTAACTCCCAGGTAAATTCCTAACAGAAAGTGTGCCAACATGAACTGGAGGAATGTTATGGTTTATATCTGGATGTACTGCCCCCCCCCAAACAAAACATCATGCATTCGTAGGTAGGGTTTAGGGGAGGTGACTGGATCAGGGGGTGTGATACTCATCAGTGGATTAGTCCAGTGATGAGTTTATAGCTAATGTCATTTTGGAGGGTGAAGCCTGGTTAGAGGAGGTGGGTCACTGGGGGTGTGGCCTGAAAGGGTCTATCTCCCTCCTTTCTCCCTTGATCCCTCTCTTTTTCCTGCCTGCCCTGCCATGGACTGTTTCTCCTCTGATACGCCCCTCTCCCATGCTCCTCTGCCTTGCTGTCCTGCCTTGGAGCCAGCTGACTATGGACTGAAAACTCTACAAACTGTGAGCCAAATTAACCTTTCCTCTTTTAAATTATGGGTGTCAGGTATTGTGTCTCAGCAATGAGAATGTAAGACAGAGATAGAACCAAGAATGCTTGTACCAGCAGCCTGTAAGATCCCCAACTTGGAAACCACCCAAATGGCTACCTCGAGTTAAGACAGATAAACAAAGTCTGATCTCTCTGCTCTCTACACTGCAAGACAGATTATCTGCAGGATGCTTGTCAAGAGAAAATCATCAAAATCATAGCTGAATCTTAAAGACATATTTCTGAGCAATAAAACACACATTGGAACGATACCATTTGTACTGAATTCAAGGTAGCAAAATTAAACCGTTTAGGGATCTGTATAACTGGGAGTCAGACTATAAAGAAAAGCAGGGAAATGAGTCTTACAGAAGTGAGATTTAAGCCCATACACATCAACGGCTCCCTGGGGAGTGCTTACTGTGTGATGCTAAGGACAGAGCTGCGTGACTCCTACCTGTCATCTCACAGTTGCTTCTAACAGTGCAGCGAGTCGGGTGCCACCACCCTACAGTCACCCAAGTGGTCAAGCAGCTTAACCACTCTGCATCTTCTGCAGAACCAGGTCCTCATAAGCTCAAGCACAATAAGCTAGGTTAAGGAACACAAGCAAAATAAAATCCCAAACTTTGCCGTGCAAAGGCAGCCACCTGAATGAGGAGCCCCTGGTGTGGATGGATGGCTGATGCCCCTTGTGTGTGGGTGCCCTCCAGCTCTCAGGAAGCAGTTGGCCGGGTGTGAAGCGGGTTCTAGAGCTGGGCTGTGTGGATCCTGGAGCCACTACATAGCTGCTGGGAAACCAGGCCCAGTCCCTGGCTTCTCTGTGTTGGCTTCTGCATCTGAAAAGGATGTGCTAATCAGACATTTTATGGGGTGTATGGAGGAACACACGAAAGCCAATGCAGTGGCTCTGTGTGACTCTGGCGCAGACCAAGGACATCACAAACATCAGTTTCCACTGATGCTCCATGGCTCTGCCCTGTGCCAGAACACAGCGAAGCAAAGATACAGTAGATTCCCGCTCCCCTCTGTCCATCGGCCGAGGCTCCTGCAGCCAGCTTGCTCGCCTGTAGGTCCGCTCTCCAAGACATTGTCATTGGCTGGCTACATGCGGCACGCAGCATTCTGTGACAAAACACTGACCTTTCCCCAGAACCCCTATCTTCTCTGTCAAAGTGACATGGTTCCTTGTGAACAGCTGGCCAGGACAGAGGGGCACAGATTGACGCTGGAGCTGCATGGCTCTGCCATCTGGTGGCCTGAACTCTGTATGTTGCTGAAAGCAAAGCCAAACTGGGCACTCAAACCCAGGGTCTTCTCCTAGTGCCCCTACTCACTCTGCAACTAGACAGAACCATTAGCACTTCTGAGCCTCAGTTTCCCCTCTGTGAAATAGGCTGACAATGACCCCCCTATTTCCTAAGGGGTCTTTGACTTCGTGTAAGTTCCTGAACACAGACTATTTGTTCTTGATGAAGTTTTTAGCAGCAGAATTTTCCCTTTCTGCTTCACGAGTTTTACTTTTTTGATCATTTATGTAGCAGATGCTTACTTACAGAATGTGGAACACACAGTCATATAAAGAAACAACTCTTTTTTCCTTCCAATGATTAGTGTATGTATAATGCTTTTTCTCCTGTTGTGTTTTTTTTTTTTTTTTGCATCAGTGAGAACATATAGATTAATTTAAACACAAAACCCATTTTCAAAGAAACACGTACACTCTGGAGACTGACCTGACATATAGCACGTATGGAGAGGGTGCCTAACATGGCAGCTGAGGACAGTGACCAGCAGCTGATGGCCAGAGCCTGCACACCCTTGCTGGGTGACCTTGGGAATGACCTCACTTCTCTGGGCCTCCACACTTACTGGAAGTGGAATAAAAACAGTGCTTGACTCGCAGGATTGAGGTCGAAGTGATTCATGTGTGTCAGGGACTTTCCATGGTGCCTGGCATACAGCAAGCGCTCAGTACATTGTAACTGCCATTATTATAAAGATGGCACACATCGGCATCTTGCATTGCCACAGAGTGGCACTGACATCATTTACATGTGCTCTCCCAGTCTGTTTCTACATGTAACATTTATTTTTTAAGAGTAATTAAAAAAAAAAACACAGAGTTCCTTTAATGACTGAAATCTGGGAAAGTGTTAAGATTTTCTCTCGATTATTTTTCTCAAGACTAGAATTAAACCCTACAGTGAAATTTGAGGTGTGGATGGAAGAGATCCACGTGCATGTGGCTTTCCTGGTTGTCCTTGTGAGTGGTGGTGGTGGGGTTAATCCCGGCACTCTAGGAGGCTGAGGCAGGAGGATTGCAAGTTTGAGCACAGCTTGGCCAACTTAGCAAGATCTTGCCTCATAACGAAACATATTTAAAAATAACTGGGGATATAGCTCAGTTGTGGGGGGAACTTAATGCCCCCAAGAATCACCTTGCTCAGCCCCCCAGACTCTGGCTCCCAATCCATCTTGCCCTGGAGGGTACTTGGGGACACCTAGGTCTCAGGGGACAGCCCTGGCTTCTTAACCATGACTGAGATATCACTGAGCAGTGGAGGGGCAAAGCCTAGGGTTCTTTTTTTTTTTTTCTTTGTGGTTACCGGGGCTCAAACTCAGGACCTCGCGCACCAGCAGGTGCCCGTGCCGCTGAGCAATATCACCGGCCCTTTTTTCGTATGTGGGTACTGGGAGTCGAACTCAGGTCCTCGCACTTGCCAGGCAAGCGCGTACGCCACTGAGCCATCTCACCGGCCCAAGCCCAGGGTTCTGCACCTGACAAAATGTCAGACCCCTTCTGGGGAAGCCTGCAGTTTTCTTGGGAGGGATCTTGAGATTTGCTTGAAACAAATGCAAAAAAACAAAACAAAACAAAGTTCTCTCCCCTAGAACAGCTCCCTGGGCTGGTGGGCATGGGTGAATGTTTCCACCTCTTTGTAAGGAGAGTAGTCTAATTAATCTTTTGGTTTGTCTAATTATAAAAGCAATGAAGTCAGGAAGCGGGAAAACCAATGTTATTCTACCATCTCGAGGTAATCATTTTCTTCAGTCTTTATCCTTTCTGATACAGTTGAGGTCAAATAATGGTTCTCAGGGTCACTTGCTAAGTATTCAGACGCTCTCTTTTAGATGAGAAAGTAGAAATTCAGAGGGTCAGTCAGTCGCCACCAGACCACACAGCTTATTCCTGATGGGGGCAGACATGACATCAGACCTCGAGGACTTGTTCTTCCAGGAAGAACAGACATCTTGGCATAGTGGAGAGGGCTTTAGAATAAGGTAGACCACATTCCAACCTGGGATCCTGGTTCACTTCTCAATTTTTGGATGACTCACTTCCCAACACTGAGCCTGGAATATCTAGAGAATATCTAGAGAACTAGGCACCATGTGAGCAAAGCTTCTAATGGCTGCAACAGAACAGATGCTTCCTAGAAGATCTTTGTGTCTCAGAAAGGATGAGCCTAGGAAGGAGGGCTGTAGGACTGGCTGCCCCCAGTGCCTTTTACTTAGCTGGGGTCGTTTTAAACCTGGATGGTCCCCTCCAATGCTGAGGAAACTCCACCTGGCTGCGGCTCTTCACCACTAGAGGGCAGCACTAGCCCGGAAAAGAGCAAGTCCTGGCCCTTGTGCTTCTTCACCCTTTACTTCCTGCTGAGACCCTCAGTCAGAAGTCGCATTCCTCCCGTGCCCTCAGTTTATCCAGATGTATCCCCTGCCTTGAGAGCTTCAGGTTGAAAGTTCTGTTTCACAAGGAGCTTTCATTAGATGTACATGAATAAAACATGATCTAGAAACAGCAGGAAGCTTGCAAAACAGGCACCCTTGTTTGCCCAGCGCCCACTACCCACAGCATTAAGTAACTGACTGAGTTTGCGGCAGCACTGGAGAAGAAGTGGTGTTTATTGAACACATAATATGTGCCAGCTTTGGTACATGATTCATGTAATAGCATTCTGCCCATTGCATTTTTCACAGGAGACACCACCATTGCTAAGGCCACGTGGCGTGTGACAGAGTCGGCTCATGGGTTCCTCCCATGGTGCCACACCTGTTTCCCCTCAGGTCAGTGCAGGGTCTCAAACTCAGCTGCCAGAATCACCTGGGAAACTTAAACATGAATGCTAGGGTCGAGGTCCTGCGATGAAGGTGCCGACCTAGCTGGTCGGGGGCACTGCCTGGGCACTGGGCTTTCTCCGAGCTCTGAGGTGAGTGTTCAGACAGTGGGTTGAAAACCTTGGGTCACAGAGCACTTTGCCCTCACTGACCTCACCTGAGCTTTTGTTTCTAGCACTGAGCAAGGAAGCAGCTGGTATCTATAAGGCATCAGGGCACACGGGTGAAGGGAAGGATGTGGGCCCTATCTGATGTCTGCCCTGCAAGGCCAAGGGGCACTGATCATTAAGCATGATCAGACTGAGGTCACCCTGCGTGGTGGCAGAACATGAATCTCTTGTGCAGCCCGCCGAAGCAGGCCTGTGTGCTGCCACCTCTGTGAACACGCAGGGACAGAGTCCTGGTGCTCTATAGCAGGGCCATGCTCGTCCTCAACCCAGCTTCTTCCCCTCATCCAGGTCCTAGCAGAACCTCAAAGCAAAAACCACCAGTCCATGTCTTCTATAAAGACCACCTCCTGCAAGAGGTCTTCCTAGAGTTCCACTCTCCTTCCCTCCTCTTCTCTCTTTACCATAGTACCTTGCTTTTTCTAGACTTCTGCTTAGAGTCTGCCTGGCTATAAAGGCCAAGTTCCATGGACCAGGCATGTTATCATACTACAGGCTCAGGAAGGGCACCTGCATTTGTTAAAAGTATTCTCTTTCCTGTAGGGGCAGAACCTGAAGAAAGGACCCTGTGCCTTGCTGCTGAGCTGTGAACTGAATCCCAACCAGGCCTGAGACAGATAGAAAGCCCGGGTTACGGATCAATGTCATCCTTTGTGGTCAGGCTTCTGCAGGGTGCAGCCAGCAGAAACTTCGTTTCCTCCAGCCCCGGCAGGGCCTCCCCAGGGAGAGGGCACTGGCCTCTCTGCCTGACCAGCCATGGGGCATCTGATTGTGATGCTGTTCTTACAGGCAGGAGGGCTCATGGCACGCCCCCTCTGCCCACACGGCCCCAGGCAATGCTGGGATCCAGAAGGGGCAAGACCACTGATGAAATGAGAAAGCCACCCAAGGGGACCACACGGTATTGTCCTCCCAGAAGCTACCCCTGCAGGGCCTCTGCCATATAGGACATGCTCCCTCTCTGCTGTCCTCATAGTCAGCCTCCCATGCCAGTCTCCAGTAGGGGGCGGTGGAGAGATGGCAGGACTTGGGATCAGGGCCTTAGCAATTAGTCTATAAAATGGGTCACACTTGCCCTGCTTTCCTCCTGTTAGGGGCAGAATGCCCCCCCCCAAATCCATATGTTGAAATCCTGACTTCTAGTACCTCAAAACATGAGCCTATGTGGAGAGAAGCCTTTTGCAGAGGCAATTTAGTTAAACTGAGGCTCTTACGGTGGACCCTAATCCGAAAGGACTGGTATCATCATAAGAGGAACTGTGGGCATGTGGAGAGATGCCAATGGGTGCACATACAGAGGAAAGAGCCCATGAGGACACAATGAGAAGGTGGCCCTCTGATGCCAACAGAGAAGCCTCAGACACCAACCATGCTGACACCTTCATCTTGGGCTGCCTGCCTCCAGACCATGCAGACATAAATTCCTGTTAAGCCCCAGCCTGTGGTACTCTGTCACGCTGCCCTAGAAAACAGCTGCCAAGCCTGGTGTGTAGCAAGCACACAACTACTGGAATCCGTAGTGTGCTACCTGGTGGCACAAGACATCGGATGCCTAAAGTGAGTCACTGGGCATTAATGAAGCTGTCCCAAATGCAGGAGGGATGTATGTACAGCACAGCTTTATGGGCACCACTTTGTTGTTAGGACTGGCTGAAGCGAGAACAGGCAGGGCGCTCTCAGAGGTCCAACCCTCCCTGGACCTCTCACTGTGCCCAGCAGGGGGCAGGCTCTGAGGAAGTCTGCAGAATGTCACGCCCCAGACCAGGTGTCTTCCCGGAGGGTGTGAGCTTGCACATGCAGGAGGACTGCAGAACAGCAGACCAGGGCAAGACCCCGCTCAGCACAGGACCGGAGCTTGCGTTCGAAGCAGGTTTACTGCTGGCAAGGATGATGCTGGGGGTGACAGTGGCTCTGACACCTGGAAAGCTAAGGGCAGGTACTGCAGCGGGTGTCATGCACCATCTCACATATCCTCACCACAGCCCTCCCAGAAGATTCACTCCCACCTTATAGATGGAAACTGAGGCACAGAGAGATTAACTTGCTCAAGGATACGCATTTGTTAAGTGGGAGGCTTGAATAAGAACAAAAAGAAAGGATTTAAGAAAACCAAAGGAAGAAGGGAAGAGCTCAGTCCAGGGGACAGAGGGGCAAAGGCAGGGGCAGGGAACCCAGAATGCGAGGCAGACAGTGATATGGGGCCCCTGAAAAAGAGACCATGGTGTGGTTTTGCAGGAGAGGGCTGAGCTATGGCTGGTCATGGGGGCTCTGTGGTCAGCCTGTGGTGGGCCTACTGCATGAGCAAGGGCAGCTCCTGGGCTCAGGTGAGTCTCACCTGAACTGTACACCTGGAAGATAAACTCGAGGTAGATAAACCTGTACACTATGGTTCAGGCTGTGGAAACTCGGGAGAAAAGGGGGAGAGGCAGCAGGAAGGCCAGCGGGACTCCATAACCGTGCGGCAGGGCGGTGGACTCTTCAGCTGGATGTGAGCGGACCTGATTGCACATGCATCTCATGCCTTCTGTCTCCACAAGGGGGCACTGCTTGTCACACTGGGCTTCCTGGACCCCAGCCTAGCGCTCTTCCTGGCCCCTGCTGGCCACTTCTGCTGGAGAAGTGTCTGTCTGTCCTGCCACCTTCACAGGCACGGCCTGCATCTTCAAAGCATTTGGGAAGCTAGCATGAATTTTCCCAGGGCTCAGGGAGGCTCTCCATACAAAGTGCTGTGGTTGAGTTTGCTGTCTCCAGGCCTTGGGGAGAGAGCAGGATGAAGTCAGAGGCAGGCCCTCTACCAGCCTTCCCTGGGGACAGGCCCAGCTCCAGTGAGCAACTCTCCCAGGTCCATTCATAGTCCTGGGTGGGCACTGTCCCTCTTGTGCACCTCATGCTCAGATGCTTACCCGGTGGGGACACGGTGACCCAAGTCTGTCCTCACTATTCACAAACAGAAATCCCACGACTACCCCCTTCCAGCCCACTGATGCCACCGCCAATAGCCACAAAATCCCTCTTCCTTAAATACCTGCTGCAGGCCAGGTGCTTTAGACATTGTGTATAGTTTCATTCTCACAGCAAACCCTGAGATGTGCATACATGTTCATCTCCTGCTTAATGAAGAAACTGAGGCACAGAGGAGTGTGGTTACCAGCCTGCAGGCCCAGGACCCCAGGCAGGACCCCTGATCCAGCACAGCCTGACTCCGAACTTCCTCCCACCTGCCACTGAGAGAGGGGAAGCAGCAGCGGAGGGGCTGTGGGCCGTGGAAATCCTTCCCGCACATTCTTAGGAACCAGCTTCTGCAGGGTCCTGAAGATCCCGCTCTGAGCATGGCCCACCTGATGCTGTGAAATTGAGCGACCCGAGGGAGATGGAACTGGATTTAGTCACATGGGGCTCTCCTTGGGACTCCTGGCTCCCTCATGGTGTGGGGGCCTCTGGGGATCAGTTTACCCGTCCTCCACTCCACTCGTGTGTTCCAGTCAGGGACAGTGGGATGGTGCATGCTTAGACATTTCATACTGTCACCAGAGGGAGCCAGATGCCTTCGCATGCCAGGGAAGCCTGCCTTCCTGCCTGCTGGGTGCTTCCCACTTCAAGGGAGGAGGGTCACCGCTCCTGGGGAGGGTAGCTCCCCGCCTGGAGTGGGGTGAATCACTGGCTCCTCTGTGATCATTGGTGAAGATTCTCATGCTGTATCAGTGAAGAAGACAACCATCTCCAAAACTCCCACAAAGGGAAAAAAGGCTTCCATCACCCCAACCCCAGCCTTGAGCTCCTCAACCTCACACCTGTCTGTGCTTGGCTAGATCAACCTGCTTACAATTTGCCAACGTCTATTCCTTCCAGTTTATACCATTAGAGCATCTCTACTTTGTAGCATAAGTCCAGGCTGACCTGGGACTGCCATGGTTCTGGGTGGGCCAGGCTCTGAGGGCAGGCTGAGGACGCCAGGATGGGTGGGGACCAGTCGGGAGCCTCCTTCGGAGCACACCCTGGAGGACAGGCAGAGCTGCCCCAGCTCTCAGCTGACATATGGCATTCAGGAGGCCGGTGAGGACCAGATGTGGGCCGAATCAGACACTGGGGACAGGGAGGTGACCCAGTGGCAGATCCCTTGGTGCTATCAGTAGATTCAGGCCCAGAACCCTAAACAGGAGGCCACATGAAGGGGCAGATGGGCAGAAGGACAGCAGTCATACACAGGACACAAGATGGGGACAGAAGCTGGGATTCTAAGACAGCACAGAAATCCCACCACCAAAACTGCCTCCTACATCCAGTAGGATGGAGAGCAACAGGTCCAGGCACATGGCTGGGCTGCAGCTGCAGAAATCCCTCCTAGGTGGGGGTAGGGCTGCTGTCCCCAGGTCCCGACTAGGACAAGCAGATATCAGAGGTGACAGTCAGGTGAACCAGCTGCAGGGAACAGCTGCGTTCTCACCCCTTTCAATCCTCACCTCTGGCAGTGTCCCTACACCTCGGGTATGGTTTGAAGAATGGTGGAAAACAGTCAAGGTACATGTGAAATGCAAATTTCACCCTGATTTATGATGAAGGGGGACACGGCTGCTTGCTGACATGACAGCTGATGACTCTGAAGCCTGGCAAAAATCTAAGGATGGATTATTAAGCCCTGGATTTATGTGTTCTGTGAGAAAGGAGCCATCGCTGTCAGGTGTCGACAGAGTTCCGTAGGAAAAAGTCATGCCAGAATGTCTTCATTTTCTGTGTGGTTCTCTGACCGGGTCCGGGGGGAAAGTGTTGGCGCTGGGGTAACAGCTGGATGAACCACTGCAAACCAGCACAGCAGGTGCATGGAGGTCGCACAGGATGAAGGTCACAGGCACTGTGGCACAGCAGGCAGCCCTGGCCCTGCTGTTTTCTATACCTGAGAGGAAGGCATCGGCCTGTTACACCCACTGGGGAGGGAAAGTTAACACACTGGAGGTAGATCAAGACTCAGAAATCAATGAAGCAGGCTGAATCCATGACTGTGAGTGAGCTCCCAGGATAAAATGTGGTTGCATACAGGAACTTGGGGACAGGCTGGGGAAGGTTTGGGGCACTAGCTCTTAGAGGCAGGAAGAATATCAGGGACAGAGTCTTAGTACATGTCCCCACCAAGGATGACACTGACAGAGTATGGGTACAAGGGGTTAGCCTCCATAGTCTCACATGGTCATCCCAGAATGCACACTGAGAGGGGCCATGCTGTACTGGATTACCTTCTGGAAGGCATCTGGGAGAGGGAAGAATCTAGAAGGCCACCCAATGGCCAAAGGACCAGGGAAGTTTAGCCTCAGAAAGAATGAGCAGGAGGCATGAATGAGACCCAGCCACGGGAAGAGGAGCTCCCCCCGTGTTTCACAGCAGGAGCCGAAAGCAGATGTAAGATGTGATTATGATGAAGGCACGTTGGCACAGATGGACTGGCTGTCTCAGGAGGCAGTGAGCCCCTCACCACCACGGATGTTCAGTTTGGGGTTGAGTGTGTCCAAGTATCAGGTTGGAAGAGGAGGGCACTCCTGCTGGGTGGTAGCAAGGCAGACAAGATGGTCCTCAAGTCTAAGATTCCGGGATTTTTCAGCTGGGCAAACTGCCAGCAACTTCTCCAGCCTCTCAACAAGCCAGGCACACAAAGGATTCTGAATCTTCACTGACTGTTCCACAATCACAGAAGTGACAGCACAGAGAGAGGGAAGGGGAGGGAGGTCCCATCAGAAGGCCATGTTGGCCCTGGCAGCCCCCACTGCTCTGCTGTCTGCCCGCTCATGATTTCCAGGTAGAAGGAACACTGACCTCTGGACTTCCCTGGGTCTCCGTCCTGGAGATAGAAAAACCCACTGCAGACAGTGATTTTCCTGTAGGGAAATTTGTAAACTATTTCAGCTCAGATTCCAACTCAGATTGGAGAAAGGGGAGAAGAGTTACTGAGCAATGTCTACTTTTAGGAAGGCAGCAGGGCAGAGGGACAGACGGATAGCAGGTCTTCAGACCACCCCATGACCACCTGGAAGAATAACCAGGGGAGGTCTCCAAGGCCCACCTGAGAATAGAACTGGGGCGACTGTCCCCATTCTTGAAACAAACATGGTGGACCTCGTTTTCTGGGCAAATGACTTCTGGCTCTGCCTGGAGACAAAAAACCAGGAGGAGATGGTTGTGAAAGAAAACAGAGTCTGGTTCTGACTGCATTACTCAGTTTGTTGGACTCCTCCCACCAGGTGTCCTGGGCACATAGCAACGTGGACCTCTTTTTAAATTTTTTTTTTTTTTAAAGTTGCTCTAAGGAGAATGACTGTCTAGCTCTGATACTTGACAGGCTGGCTGGAGAGAGGCTAGCTCCTCTAAAGCAGTGGTTCAACAGGGCAATGCTGTCCCCAGGGGACCCTTGGCCTTGCCCATTGACATTTTTGCTTGTCACAATGGGATGAAGGATGCTGCTGGCATCTGGTGGGCAGAGACCGGAGATGCTGATGAGCAGCCTGCAGTGCACACAATGCCCCGCGAGAAGAAGTACCACAATGTCACCAGTGCTGAGCCTCACAAGCCCTGCTCCGCAGCCACCAGGCCTCGGCTCATCCTGAGGCTGTGCACGGCCCATGCAACCAGTGATGCTGGCAGGTAGGCGGGGCTGGGGGCTGGGTGCAGGGGGAGGAGACCTTATTTGGAAAAAGGGCCTTTGTGGATGTAATTCAGTTAAGAATATTGAGATGAGATGATCTTGGATTACCCCAGTGGGCCCAGAAATCCAAGTGTCCTTATAATGGACACACAGAGAGGGGACAGAGGGAGAGGAGAATGCCATGTGAAAGCAGTCACAAACAAGAACGCCTGGACCTACCAAGGGCTGGAAGAGCAGGGAAGGATTCTCCTCTGGAGCTTCGGGAGGAACATGGCCCTGCCGACAAATTAGTTTCAGACTTCTGTTCTCCAGAGCCATGAGAGAAATACATATCTGTTACTGTAAGTCACCCAGTTTGTCATAATTTGTTGTGGCAGTCTCAGAAAATGAACACAGTTTTGTTTAAAAATAGAGATTCACTGCCATCATTTGAAAACCTCCACCCCTAACTGGGTCACATCCCCTAGATTTTCTATTAAGTCCAGCAAAAGGATGCAGGAAATGATTAGTAGGTGAAGGTGGGATAAGTAAGAGTTTGAGGCTGAGTCTGGCCAATGTTCTAAGTATATGACTCAAAATCCAGTGAAGAAAAAGAAATGAAGGGTGGGCTATATGTATTACACTTGGAGTTTCTTATTTCTTTAAAAAGCCTGTTATGCATCATCCAAAATCTTTTGAAACTTACGAACTGCAGTAACTAAAAAGCTACAGGAATCTATGAGGAAAACTGAGAAGTACCAGCATTGCTTTGCTATCCAGGCATCTCCTACGGAGTATTTCAAGGTAAGAACCAATTTGTGCCACTAATTGTAACCCTGGCAGCCACCAAACTGGGACCCTGGATAAGAGTCTTCCCCACGCCTTAAGCTAAGAATCAGAACTAAGACTCAGAAGAAGGAACAACAGCTTGTCACACACAGGTCCCCAAGTCACAACTGAGACACATCCAGTGTCATGTACCACCCAGGAACTACTGTCAACGGGGACAAAACTGGCCTGTCACCATAAACTCTTCTGGTCACAGAGTCCATCAGAGGTGTCAGGGAACACTCAGCTCCTTACTTCAAGGAGGGGCACATGGAGCCGAGAGATGAAATGACATGTCCCCAGAACTCGTAACTGAAGAAAGGAGGCCTCAGCCCACCCAGGGAGCCTCCGCTCTGTCGCTGTGGCCCAGGGTGCCACTGACACTGTCAGGCTAGTATCGTCCATCAGGAAGAGCGCTCAGTGCCACCAATCATTCTGGGAAACCCAACAGTAAAGGACAATGATTCCAAGATGCATGACAGGGAGTTCCGAATGACTCTGTCTCTGACATGTAGTTTTTAAAAGGTGGAAAGAGGAGTAGCTAGTGCTCCTACTTCATCCGTTCCTAAGTCCAAATTACTCATCCCCCCACCCTGTCCTCTGAACACCTTCCAATCTGCGCTAGGTTGCCGCCAAACCAGAGGACGCCGTGCTCTCTGAATTGCTTCTTCTGCAGATGTGGGGCCACCCCAGCTGTGCCCTTAGTTTCCTGGGAGGAAGGAGCCTGTGACCCCCGACTTCTAGGGAAGTAACTTAGGGCTCAGCTGTCCTCTCTTCCACCTCTCTCTAAACTCCCCACTCCTCCAGGGCCAGCTCACACCAGCTGCCCCAGGACAGCGATTTCAATGTCCCCACCAAAGCTCCCCTTTTACCCCTCTGCCGCCCAGTATGGGACAGCCCTGTTCCCCAACACAGTTGTTCCTAACAAACTCCCAGAAAAGACTGCAAAAGAGCTATACCCTTTGCATCCTGGCTTTCCTTTCTTTTTACCTATGATATTATTACTTTTCTACATTCCCTGTGTCTTACACGGTGCTGATTTAAACTATTGTCTTAACTACACATTTAATGGTGGTATAAAATTTATGTAACAACAAAATATAACATCTTAACCATTTTTAAGCAAGTAATTCAATAGTGTTAAGTACATTCACACTGTTGTGCAACAATCTGCAGAACTCTTTTCTGAAAGATAACTTTAAAGGATGCCAAATTTCAAATTCAAAAGCAGAGAGTAGGGCCAGTGATGTGGCTCAGCGGCACAAGCACCTGCTGGCAAGCGCGAGGTCCTGAGTTTGACTCCCAGTACCCACATTAAAAAAAAAAAAAAAAAGCAGAGAGAACAGACTAGAGTAATGGAGATCCAGAGAACCAGCACTAGCCACCACCACTATCAACTCATTGCCAATTTTCCATCTCTCTCCCTCCTACTCCTCCTGCACTGTGTGATTTTTAAAAATTTTCTTTAGCACTTAACAGAAACAATATATAATTTTTTTACTGTATTTTACATAAGATAGACACTACAGAAATTTACATAGGTTAGAAAGAAGATACTGTAGATAATTAAAGAAGCTCCAGTCCTGTGGGCTACTTGCTCAGAGGACAGAAGTCAGATTAAATAGATGCAAGTTAAGCTTAAAATGCAGCCTTTGGATCCCCTTCTAAAGATATCTTTCCCATGAGGCAAAATCCCAAACATTCATTCAGTCCCAGAGATGGAAATTACCTCTCCTCCTTGCCCATGTTTTGGACACTACTGACCTATTCTCCCCAAAGTTGGCTTTGCATTTGATGACAGCACTCTATAACCCGAAAGAAAAGCAAGGTAGTTAGAGTTACCTCATTTAGTGAGAGCTCCTCAGAAATATGCACTAGAAGAATGGGAAATTCAAATCCACCAGAATCGAATAGTTCCTACAACAAACTGTCAACTGGCAGAAGTGGGTTCTGATTTCCCATTTGTAGTAGCCAATCCACTTTGAGGTAAGGGTGCACAGACTTTCACAGTTTCAAGATCTTTGGGAACTGCACTCACCTCCAACCATCTGCATCTGCCCCAGTATATCCACTGAGCCTTCAGCAATTCCCTTGAATGATGATCTTCAAGGGTGAGTGAAGGATCAAAAGCAAAAGTGAAGGAGAGCACCACATATCACCTACAGCATCCGAATCACCACTGAACCCCAAGGGTAAACTCTCCATGAGCTGGAGCTCACGACACTCAAGCACAGGTCCACGGGGCGGGCTTTTGGATTGTCCGGCACAGTCAGTACCTCCTCAGGCTCGTACATCTGAGGCGAGTAGAAATACTGTGGGCAGCAGCGATCCTCAGAGAGCCCTACAGAAACTGGTTTGTTGCAGGAAACCCCTTCACATCCCTGGCAGCATTTGAAGACCACCTGATTTGCATCTTGACGCATATAACAGATCTTTCGCTTGCTAAGCTGACTGGCTAAGTTTGCATAAACTTCTTAGATCTTGTTTGTGTAACATGATAAATTCATCTGAAGGAGCACATCCCTAGGGAAGACAGATACTACTATTCATGAGGTACCATATCTGGACAAGAAATAAAAGTCTGTCTTTCAGTCTAGTGCTGTCTCCATTAGACCAGAGTAAAGACGGTTGACACGTTACCAACGGCAGCCACATCTTTCTCCGGGGGAAGGATTTAAAGAAGGGGGAGGGATTCACTCAACTATGGACTGGAAAGGCAGAGAGCATAAAAGGAAAACAAATAATTTGCTTCACTTCTTAAATACATTTCATCTCCAACTTTGCTCTTTAAACTATTTATGTTTGAATACACTATTTGAGTACAGCATAAGAAATGTCTAAAAGAGCCCTTAATATCTATAAGCTGAGGTTTTTAAAAAAATTAAATTCAAAGCTGACCCAAAAAGTATAAAGAAACAGTGTGAAAAAAGGGTATTCCTACCCCCACCATGCAAAAGTAATCCCAGTTTTTACATTCTTTCACGGTATTTAGCTCCAAGTAGTTAAATGCAGTCTACAAAATTTCATATCCCATTTTTGTCACTATCATATTCCTGTCATTCATATATTTTTGAATGTTTAATGCCTAAAAGTATTCCAGATTATCTTTGCCAAAATTTACTTCACTATTTCCTATCTTTAAACATTTGAAAACTGTCTCCAGTTAGCATATCTTTTTTTTTTTTTTTGTAAAATTATTGGCCTGCGTTTGATTATCTTCTCGGAATAAATCCCCAGAGGTAAAATTACCTTGTCAAAGAATCTGTTTTCAAAATGCTTGTCATCTAGCCATACAATACTTATCTATAGATCCCTGATTTATCTCATTAGCAATTTAATGCTGTTACTATATTACCAAAACATTACTGTGATGTTTTCTACCAAAATGAAAGGATGATGTTATAGTCTACTTCTTTATAACAGTACGCTTTCATATGATCAGTGCCCTGATATGTATTTTAAACTTCATTCAAATTACAAACTGTTTCCAAAAATGGGAATGTTTTCCTCCTTTCAATAATTTTGCCTTTGAAACTTCATAATGTCTGTTGAGTCTGCTACAGAACTACAATTATCATCACACTGCAAGGTTTTTTGTGTTGTTTACTGGATCTTGAAAGTGCATTTTTATTATAGACATTGAGAAATTTACTTTTACAGCAGAAGCACTTGTTAAATATTGACTGTTGTATGGAAAGCGTAAATTTTGGTGGATTTCCCTTGCCTGGCAAGAGATACCAAATATTTGGAAATTAAAATGCATTTTCTCAGCCAGGCATGGTGGCATATTCCTGTAGGCCCAGCTACTTAGAAGGCTGAGATATGAAGATCCCTTGAGCCCAGGAGTTTGAGGCTAGCCTGGGCAATAATGGGAGTACTGTCTCAAAATAAATAAGTAAATAAACAAATATTTTTTTCTTTAGTAGGAAGACAAGAACCTTGGTCTTTTGAAAGGAAAGCTGACTTTTTTCTATTCAGTTTACTAAATATTTTACCAAATTATTAATTGTTGCAATAAATGTCTAATAAAGAATTACTCTTGATGTATAAAACACCTGTGCAAAATAATTAGAAACTCAAGATAAATGTTTAAAATATAATGGTTATCTGTGAACAGAATTAAAGGAAAATAGAAGTGGCTGACCATTGAAGTCTTATCTCATTGTAAATAAATAAGAACTATAACAAGGAAAATTTAGTTTCAATATTTGTACCTATTTTTAAATAAATTTAAAACTACAATTTTTAATTTTGGTTTTTTTTCTCTATGTAGTTCAGGTCTTGAACTCACTATGTAGCTACGGTAGCCTTGAACTTGCCTCCTGCCTCAGCCTCCTGAGTGTTGTGATTACAGGCGTGTACCACCACATCTGGCTCAAAATTTATTTTTTTAGTAAGCTGATTCTAATTTCTAAAATTCTAAAATGATCCAAGGACCATAGAAAGACATGTCTTTAGGTTCCTGTTTGAAACTAATAGCTTCCACAAAGTGTGAGCCTTGATTCAGGGCCAATGCCCTAGGTTTTTTTAAAGTGAATCTCAGACATCATCTCATCCATAACTACGTGAGGAACTAACTTTAAAAGATGAAGACAAAATTACAATGCTGTCCTCACAACCCCAACACACTGAGCACTGATTGTAGAGGACTGCTTAGCTTTTGAAGACCTAAACGTCACCCTCCAATCGAGGGTTGGGTATACAGTAAATCCCTGACTTCTGAATGAGTTCAGTTCCAGGAGAACATTCTTAAGTCAGATTCCTTCGGAATCCAACCAAGTGAGTCTTACAGAGTACACCTGGACTCTTACATCACACCTGTGAGAGTTCACAACTTGACTGTTCCTTAAGTGGGGGTTTACTGGACCACAAAAGCCCATTTTGCTGACTAGGAAACAGGATTCTCAGAGCAGCTGAGAGTTTTCTCAAGCCCACTGGTATTAAGACTTCAGCTTTCTGAATCACGGGCTCCTGTTCTCTTCCAACTCCACCTTTGCCTCTTAGAGGGGATGACGTGTTGGAGCAGCGGGTTCTGAATGAGCCTGATACCCACAGGGGAACCTTCGTCCTCTTCCCTGTCCGAATCCTAACTCCTGGAGCCTCCCAGTTTGGCCTCTTTCAGCATTTTTACTGTATTTTCCCATTATCGAAGTATAAGTTATTGCAGTAAGTCATGCTAATGATTTTCTGTTTTATTTTTAGTCTTGGGGGGAGGGGAGAGGGAGAAAAGAAACCTCTCAGCCAGAGTCTGGAGACAGCTTTCCCCAGTGATTCACTGGGTGACTCATTCATAATCTTCCCCAGCCAAGTCAGGGCTGGGAGCCTTTAAATGAGAAAGGAAGGTGAATGCAAAGGAATCCTCGTCTGCAAGCCACCTCCTTACCCAGTAGGCTGGGGTCCCATTCTGGGTCCCTCTGCCCTGTTGGTGGGGGCGGATTTTGATAGAGGTGGATCCGAGAGGATTTATGTCACCCGGAGTGATAATGCTTTTCTTCAGTGAATGCAAATGCTGCCTTCATTCTGGGAGAATGAAGGGGACTCCGGTGAAGGCCAGCAGGGGATGACCATGCACTGAGAGCCACCAAGTCTTGAGCCCTGTCTGAGGACGTTTCATTCTCACAAACCCTGTGGCAATGCACTGAAATTCTCCACCTCCCATCTGCCTTGCTCTGCTCAGTCTGAGGGTTCCAAGCCTGGGCACTATTTCATCACCAGGTGAGGGACACTTGGTTGTCCTTGGTCCTGCAGGAGGCTTAGTGTCACTCTAGCCATCTGACTATTGGGTTCCCATAGCACCCTCTGGCTCCAGTCATGACAACCTAAAATGTCACCAGCCATTGCTCAGTGTCCCCCAGGGGCAACAGTGCCTCTGGTTGAAATCACTCATTCAGAGTACCTTCTCGTACAGGGCAACCACTCCTGTCTTATTTTCTTTGTCTTCCTGTTGTCTAGCACAGCGGCTGGCCGACTGCAGGAATCTCAAAGTATTTGTGGATCCCTAAGAATGGTCCTGTGAAGCAGGGGTGGGACCCCCCCACCCCCACCCCCACCCCCCGCTTGTTACAGATGGGGCAAATGAGGCTCAGAGAGGTTGTGGATCTCTGGAGTTGCACAGCAAGAAGTGTCAGGGCAGGTAACCCAACAGCTTCTGCTGTTACCTCCAAGCCCTGTGCAAGCAGCTGGAGCTCAGAAGAGGAGCTCACGCTGGATCCTCCTGCTTCCAGCTCTGGCCACCAAGGAACCAGGCCTCAAATGCCATTCAGATAGAATACTGCAAGTGCCTGCAGCTGTTAATTAACCAGGAAGGCGTTCTGAGTCTTGTTTGAGTCTGGGGCCTTGGTGCCATCTGCAATCAAAGTGATGGAAGCCTTGTGGCCCTACCAAGTGTGACAGCAGGGCAAAACTTTTAAAGCTTTCTCTAGTACCTTAAAGTGGAGAATAAATGATAAATGATAATGATTTGCACCATATTCAAAATGTGAGGGGGCCAGAGGAAGGCCAGAGGGAGCCCAGTGTCCCAGTGCAGTTGGGCTATGAATGAATTTAGTTACAGATCTGAAGTGCTGTCTTAATTAGGTTTAGATTCTGCTTTCCTTTTTAAAGGGAAAGTAGAACAGAGTAAATGTCTGGTTCATATTTGGAAGTGGGAGTAAGGTGGGGGTCGGGGTAGGGGCTCTTGTGCTTTGCAACCTGGTACCCAATTTGTAGGCAGGAAAAAAGAAAATTTCTAACTCTATTGCTGCTAAGTGTTCTTTCAAAATTATGCTAATTATGAAGAATGGAAATAGCTTCACACATCGATATCCTGAAGCTCAATCAGGCCCACACCACCTGATTCTGCTTGGCAGTGATGTTAGGAGGTAGCCGGGGGGAGATGTTGCTGTGGGCTGCAAGTTTATGTCTCGCTAAAATTCCTGTGTTGGAATCCTACCCCACAAGGTGACTGCATTAAGTGGTGAGGCCTCTGCGAGGTGAACAGGTCACGAATGAGATGCGTACCCTTGCCCTTCCACCAGGTGAGCACACAGTGAGGAGTCCCTTTAAGAACCTGAAAGTGGGTTATCTACCACACATTGCACCTGCCAGTACCTTGCTCTTGGGCTTGCCAGCCTCCAGAACCGTGAGAGGTACTTCTCTGTTCTTAATAAGCTTCCCCATAGGTAGATTTTTATAATGGCAGCCTGAACAGATTAAGATAGGTGTCATTCCTTCCCAAGGCAAGGCCTTGTGACTTCAAAGGAAACCAGAAATAGTACTCTGCACCTAGTCCTGACTCTAGAAAGCTTGTCCCGAAGGCACGGCCTGGTCTACTTTCAGTTAGATGATGCTTAATGAGTTCCACTTAATGACATGGTTGACAGGACTTGACACTAGTTTATTTCCTTTATCACATCATGCTTGTGCAAATTTGGGAGTTCATCGTATTTGAGTCAGCAGAGAGAAAGAAAAGCCAAACAGCAATTTTTCCAGTGTAGAACCTCTCTTTTCTTTTCTTGCCTGTCCTCCCAAAGAACCAGATAGGCCTCCATAGTGTGTTCAAGTCTAGTATCTTTCGCAAATTCTTTTTTCTTTAATAACAATGGCAACTGCTGCTACTTACCGAGCACTCCATTGCAACCCTGACCATTGGAACGCATATTGTCATTTCACTTCACAAAGATGCCAGAGAAAGGACAAGTCCTTTCTCTAATTTTGATCAGAGGTCCCAGGGGCCTGAAGCCAGTGTTGGTGAAGCCAGGATTTAACCCCGTCTCCATGAGTTCTTTCCAGTCGATCACTCCCCCTCTGAAGGGCTACAAGTTATCACAAAGCTGCTCTGCCTTTCATACCAACTTCCTCTGGAACTTTGACTTGGGCTGGCCTTTTCTCTCCCTCCTCTTCCTTGAGGGATTCCTGAGGTCAGCCTCCAGAGGCCACACATCTTCTCTCAGACATTCTCTCCACCACTAGGGGCAGAGTGACCAGGGACTTCCTGCTACAGCCAGAACCCTAGATCCTGGTCCTTTCTCCAGTTTCACCTCTGTGACTGTTGTGCAAAAGACAGCTTGGTATTTTCAGCTAGAAAAGCTTCTGACTCCTGAGCTGCTTCCCTGGCGCCTTTCCTAGCAGGCTGGGGAAATGTCCAGCCTTTCAACCGAAGGCTTCCTTATAAAGGAAGGCTCTAGTTCCAGGCTCAACAAGACCAGCATGTAAATTTTTATCCTCTTTAAAATACAGATAACAAGAGAATTGTGAATGTTTTAATATTAGATTGCAGCGGTGGTTGTGTACAACCAGTCTATAAATTGAGCAGCAATAAAACAAGTGAATTTTATGGTATATAAATTATATTGCACATTGATAAAAGAAATAACAAGGATTTTTTTTTAAAGGTCTATAAAGAGGTGTGTATGGAGCCTCCTTAATTACTCCAAGAAGCAGAGGCTGCATGGGGAAGGCTGGCTACATATTTACGGCAACTCAATTAAGTTATTTAGCCCAACCTCTTGTTCTCCTTGTAAAAGGCACTAGAATTGAGGCTATAATTGAGACTCAATTGACCCCCACTACCTCTCAAGCTCTGTCCAAGGTCTGGCAGGTAGGGGTAGTGGGAGGATGCTAGTGATCTTGAAGCAGCGTTTCGCAGGTGTCTCTCTGGTGGGGCTCCTTCTCAGGGTCATTTCTGAAGCCCCAGCAGGGCCCAGTTAGCAGACTGTCTGTCTCTAAGACAGCTTCAAGCCAGCCTATCAGAGAGGGTAACTTGTTCCCAGTCCCAGTCCCTAGTAAGCACACTGTAAACCTGTCCCTCAACCTCCCTCATCCACAAAAAGAGGAGAGCATTAGCACCTACTTCACGTAGTTGCCCTCAGGGTCGCATGAAGCAGTCCTCAGAAAAAGCAAAAACTCAGACCAAGCCTCGCTCACTGCCTTTAAAAAAATATCACTTATTGCACTACTGAAAGGGACCAACCGCAGGTGGAGCCCCGCTTTGTGACTAAGTAGTGAATTTAGCTGATTCCATTCAAACTTCACAATCATTCTTTGCAGTAGGTCTTACTGTTCCCTTTTTGTAGTCAGAGAAAAGGCTCCCAGAGGTCAAGGCACTTGTCCAGGTCACCCAGCTAAGGAGTGGCAGAGGTGGGACTTTGCAGCCAGGCCTGAATTTTGAGTACTTGTCACTCCACTATCCAATGTGCCACAGGCCACGGACTGTAGTGATGTCCCAGGCTATGGACTGAAGTGGGTGGAGCTGGATATCCATGCACCAGGGGCCCTGACTGGCAGCTATCATATGAATAAAACCCCCACACACTTTGCTGAGATCCACACTTAGTTGCTATGGCCACATTCCCAAAATGAGCCCCAGGAAAAGATCATAGCACATCCCATTCCCAAATGGTTAAATTCCTTGGAGCCTGGAGCTTCATACTTACAACCAGAATCTGAGCTAACCTTACAGGGCTATTTTTATCTACTCATTTTGGCTGCCCTTTCTGGGTGACCCAGTGGCACAGGCCGAGCTGTCAATGTTTTCTTCTCTCTGACTCTCACCTTGAGAAGTGACCAGGTTCCAAAGGACTGGCCCCATACAGAATTGCAACTTCTGACTTACTGGGTCCACAAGGAGGGAGGAGGGCCAGATCCAGCCCAGGGCTGCCCTGCGTTGGGAGAGAGGTTGGACAGGAGCCAGTGGCTTCCAGGCACACTGATTTCCAGGGAAAGCCTCCATAAGCACACGGCAGAGGGACCGCAATGACAGCCTCAGTGGCTGCGCTCCAAGCCATGGGCTGGCCGCATACTCAGGAGCTGGACAGAGGGACCTAGCAGGATAGACACTGCCTTAGGCAATGGCCCTAGATCTTACTACTCCAGTAACTCCCCTAACAGCCTGAAGGCATCTAAGAGTACGGACTAGAAATTCACCCCTTGAGCCAACTGGGCCCTCTCTGCCAAGCTGTCCCTTTCCAAGCCCTCACCCTGCTGCCAATAAAGCTATCTTCTCCAGAACCCAATTTTGACCACACCAACCCCCTCCCCGAAACTCACCAACAATTCTTCATAGCCTTCTGGGTAAAACTGACACTTCCTGTCTGGTCTACTAGGCTTCCCAGCCCCTTTGCAGAGATCCCATGTCGCTTTCCAGACCCCGGGCCATGGCTTCCCAGGGAGACTGATTGCCTTGTGCCTGAGTCTGGCTACTCCCTGAGCCGTCCCTGTGAGAGTCGAATGTCTCCTGCCACAGTGGCACATGCCTGTAATCCCAGAACCTTGGGAGGCTGAGGCAGAGTGATCTTGAGATTGAGTCCTGGCTGGTTAATTTAGTGAGACACTGTTTTAAGAAATAAGAAGAGCTGGGGGTGTAGCTCAAGGGGAAGGCCCTCGGTTCAATCCCCTGTACTGCCAGAAAAAAAATTTTTTTTTCAAATGTTACCTCCACCATAAAGCTCATCCCTACCTGGTCCACTGAGGCCACAGAATTTTATTCCTTTGAGCAAAACAAATGTCCAACCCATTTACTGCACTGAATTAACTTAAGGCATCTGGCTTCAATTAAAATATGTAAATTTGCCTGGAAAGGAAAGCATTCCTGAGTCATTGGCACCTCTGTGCCAGCGCACAACCTGGTGGTGGAGGGAGGACCAGGGTCTGACAGACACAGGAGGGTGAAGGGCACGGAGGTAACCTGGGAAGCCCTGATGTAACCAGGGAAGGGAGGTGGCCCAGGGGGGCAGTCCATGGCTATAACAGAAAGCGTGTTTCCAACTCCTGATTTTCACTATGATAAGATGGAAAGTCCTTACCAAATCACAGGGGTTGGCAATGAAGGTCTCTGCCCAGTGACAGCAGTTTGTCCTCTGCTACTTGGTTTTTACTGTGTTTCTGACAAAACATGAACCAAGGCACTTATGGTCAGATAGGAGAGAATGGCACCAGACTTTCTGGAACAGACTGTGTCCTGGTATCATGAGAGGGGTGTTTCTAACTCTCTGCCACCATGTGAGGCAGGCAAGGTGTGGCCCTCTGTCCTCTCTACAGGTGAAGAGCCTGAGCCGCTGAGGACATGTGACATGCCCAAGATCCTACAACTCATAAGTGGGGACACTGGAACCAGAACCCAGATCTCCCAATGCCGGGTCCAGTGCTCTGTCCCCTGACACACGTGTCTAATGTAACTCTGACCACAGGACACAGAGGCCCGTGAGGCCGACCATCTGGGCTGGGTTCCAAATGCACTGGCATGTCCCATTTGTGGCAGCAGGACATGGGGGACTGGGCTACTATTACTTCTTCAAAGGGCTGCGTGCTCAAAAAATTCAACCTCAGCTATGGCTGATGAGAGTGACACTCAGGATAACTTTCTATAGGAAGAGAAAACCCACATGGAAAGGAAGAGGACTCAGGTCTCCCTCTGATTTCCGGGCCTGAGGGTGCATGTGGCATCATGGCATTGGACTAATGTAAGCAAGTGCCATCTCCCCTTTGCTGTATCCACAGAGGCTGCCACATGGCTAATGTGCAGCAGCTGGAACATCAGGAGGATTCCCCCAGCACTTCCCCCAAATGATCTACGAGGAGCTGACCTCTACGAAGTGCTAATCCAGTGCCGAGGGTTTTTTTCTTAGTTAAAACAATAAGCAAAAAGTCAGCATATGAGAAGTTATTTTTATCCATGTTTTACAGGCAAAGCGTTTGAACATCGGAGACGTTAGACCACTTTGCCAGAGTCATACAGAAATGAGACACAGGGACAGGATTCTCTGACTGGCTCCAAACCAACACATTTAAGCACTCAGCTACACAAGCAGCAAGGACAGAGCCTGAATTGCCATCAGTGCTTGGAGAACACATATGAATGAGTGATCAATAGCCTGTGTGAACTCACCTTACACACCACCTTGGGGAACATCAAAGGTTGTGCTCCCCACCTCCACCCCAGGCACTGACAGCCCAGGGTCCCCTCAATGCTTTCAGTTACCCCTTCTTCTCCCTCCTCTTCCTCATTCTCCTCCTCCTGAGGAAATGCTCCTCTCAGGCCCAGAGGGAACTGAAGAGCCATGAGCACCCTTCCTGGGCTCCCTCTGTTCATCACCACTGCTGGGCACCTCAGAGGTGGAAGGACCTCACTTATCCTGGAGACCCAGGCTGGAAAAGGCCAGCCTGCTGCCCCATGCCGGTAAATCACGGGAAAAGGTCAGGCAGACAGCCATACTGTTTCCTGTAGTCTGTGGTGGAAAACAAATAAAAAGTCCCAAGGCAGGAAGATCACAAGTTCAGCCTGGCCTGGGCAACTTAGTAATACATTGTCTCAAAATTTAAGAAAAGTGGAGCAGGGTGGAGCTGGGGATGCTGCTCAGTGCGAAGGACCTAGGTTTAAGGTGTGGGAGTGCAAGGGTGATGATTCCCACTGTCAGGTAGAAATGGCTCCTAGTCACAAGGCTCCCTGTGGCAGGTCCCCTCTGGACGGGGCTCTAGGGAGCCACAGATAATCCACAAGCTGCATCTGAACCTCAGCAAGTGGCTGCAGCGCTCAGAACACCAGGGAAAGCCACCTACATGGTTGCCATGGGCCGATGGTGTGTTGCTTGCCAGGAGCCGCTGGGGCAGAGCAGTGGTCATGGGAGGCGTAATCTCGGCCTCACTCTCTCCTCTGCCTGCAAGGAGAGGCAGTTGTGGCCGCACACACCTCTTCTACTCCAGGACCCTCTGACCTTTCTGCCCAGCTGAGCCGCCTGCCCCAGGAAATGCCAGCAGCCCACCTTGGCCACTCTGAAGGTGGAGAACCTGGATTCTGGTCCCAACACTGCCACTTTCGCCTCAGCTTTTCTAAACAGTTTTCTCATATGGAAACAGCCCCCCACCCCCTGTGTGAGTGCTAAAGATGAATTGTGTCACTGAAAACATGCAAAGCCCTCTGAGGCCATCAGGATTCCAGAGGGAACCAGAATCAGGGACAGCTGTGATAATTAGAGGTGATAAAGGCTTTTCTTTTTAGCAGTAAAAGCCTGAAATTCTACTTCCATTATTTTTCTGAGTGACCTTTCCACAGTGGTCTTTTTAGTGGCCACATGTGTGTCCAGATTCCCCAAAGGGAAGTTTACCTTTTCAGGGCCTCTGTCCTGCCCCAGCTCAAAGCAGGATGATCCGAACAAATGTCCCAGGGGAAGAGGGGACCCCTCCTACTCAAAGCATGATGGGTTTCCAGCTCTCCAGGGCCTGGTTTCCAGGAACTGGGGGTTGACTCATTTATTCTGCAAGAACTTTTGTCTTGGAAACCTCCTAGAATACAACAGGATGGAAACTCCGTGTGTACATTGGTCTCCCTGGCCTGGTACTTGAAAAGCTTGAAGTTGGGTCATGAACTCGGGGTTTCCTCTCAGTTCACTTTCTGCAGTGTTGAGGGTTTGCTCTTCATCCTGTTCCAAAGAGACCTCCAGGAGGGGCTGAAGACAGTGAGCAGGAACAGCAGGCTGGTGACTTCCAAGGGGCCAGGGATATGAGACGGGCTGTCTGTTGAAGCCCCTCTGGGAGGCAGTTGGTAGGTACTGCCAGAAGGTACACCCTGCTTACCTCTCCCAGAGCCTTGAGGACCATCTCATGCAGTGAAAGCTTTGTGGCCCCCGGGAAGGCTCTCGTGCAAAAGTGTTCAGAGACATGGAAACAAGCTTGGGTATCTGGGGTGGGGAGGTGCCCTCCTGCCTCTCCTCACAGCTTGCTGCTCAGCCCCAGCTTTCCTGCAGGCCTGGTGCCCCCTGCAGCCCCATCCCCACCAAGATGGACCTCTTAGCTTTGTTAGGGTCCTCCTAACAGACAGCTCCCTCAGCCTTTGGGACTTGGCGATTTCACAGTGAGTCACTGAAGGAAGATGCCTCTGGGGTGATTCAGGGAGCAAAGCCCCGAGGAGGGAAGTGTTGGTCTCAGGACTCTCAGAGGAGAAGGGTTTTAATGAACCAAGAGTGAGCGTCGAGGATGAGTGGAGGGGACATCTGTTCTGTTGTGCTTCTGTCCTCCCACATCCCTTTCATCCATGTCTACATTTATTTCTGTCACTCTCAGACTGGTATTGATGGTCCGGTAATTCTATAAGGGATGAGTAGTGGGCATGAGGCAGATGACCTCGGTACAACCCAGACCCCAGGAAGGACAGTGGAACCCAGGAGAGCAAGGATCACTTATTAAGCACCGACCATATGAGGGGTGATGGAAAAATATGGCAAATATTTAAAGAAAACAATTTATTACAGTAAAAGACACTTTGCCATGATGGTGGCATCCTCATCTACCTTATTTACCAGATCTGGTACCATGTGGCTTCTGGCTGTTTCCTAAAGTCAAGATGACCATGCAAGGTAAATGTTTGGAATTGATTTAGGACACTGAGGCAGCTGCAACAGCACAACTAAAGACACACAGGAAAGAGACTTCCAGAACTGTTCCAGGAAGTGGCAAGAACAACGGGCTAAGTGTGCTTAAAGCCAGGGGGAGTATGTTGAGGGGGGCTAAGACAATGTGCCTTTTACTGTAATACATCTTAAAAACTTAAACATATGCTGTAGTTTTCAACTATGCCTCATGTACTGGATCCAATGCAAAGGCAGAAAGAGGGCAAATATTATTAATTCACTAACATTAACTGCATTCAGCATGTGCAAGGATGTCATTAGGCACCATAAATGGAAAAATATAAGAGACCAGTACCCACAGGAGCTTTACCCAAACACACATATCAGTGCCTCACCTTGCTTAGCACAGGCTCCAAGCCATGTAAGGGCTGCAGGGCAAACTATGCCGGGGTGATTTGGGGGAAGGGCCTGCTGGGCTCCCCAGGAAGAGTCCCCTGCCTCTGTCCACTCTGCTCCTCTCCATACATTGTGGGTTTGGCTTCCAGATCCAGGGAACCAGGCCACTAGGCTTACTGTGAAATGCAGTGCCCCAGGCTCCCTGAGCGCCATCTGGTTGGGGCACCTTGCCAGCCACTGCTCACAGGCTGGATAATGAGTGAAGTGAAAAGCATCCCCTTGTACCGGGCATATATTCTGTCAAGCCCTGAAGAAAGGCTTAGGACAAGGGAGGTGGAGGTGAGGACAAAAGAGTGACACCTCTGGGATGGGTCCATGCTGCTGGAGAAGATGTGTGGCGAGGCTGCAAGGGGCTTGGGAAGTCACTGAACCCAGACCCCACCTCAGGGACCCATCTGCCTCTCAGAAAGGGGCACACTGCAAATGAAGCCTTTTCAGAAGCCTGCTCCAGGCTTGGTGGCAGTGGCCTCTCTCTTTAGAGGGCACACTCCCCTAGGACAGGAGTTGGTCCATGTCGAAGCTGGGGCAGGAAGGGGTGAACCTCCCTTACCCCATGATTTGCTGCCACTTCCCCACAGACTTGATGACAAAACACAGAGAGTGGCTGCAAAAGTGTCCCCAGTCAGAAACTGCTCAAGTCCTAACTGGTTACATAGAACCTACGTGGTTCCATGGAAACAGGGTCACTGAAAATGAAAGTAAGGTTCTTGAGCTCAGACCACCTTGGACTTAGGAAAGACTCGAAACCCAATGACACTGTCCTTACAGCAGAAAGGAGGGAGACCCGGATACAGAAGGGCTGACCATGCGAAGGCTGAAGTGATGCATCCAAGGGCAAATAGCGCGGAGCATTGTCGGCAGCCACAGGGCTTGGGGATGGATTCTCTCTCAGGGCCTCCAGAAAGAGCCAATTCTAACTTCACTGATGCCTTGGGTTCTGACTTCTGACCTCCAGAGCTCTGAGAAGAAATCTCCAGGGCTTCAAGCCACCCATTTGTGGTACTTTGTCTTGGTAGCCCCAGGACACAGATGGGACTGAGGACCTGAGCAGCCACCTGCCTCCTGATGGTGATTTTGCTGATATGGGCTTGGAACACTTGTTTCCCAGAGAGCACCTGTCCCACGTGGATGGAGCAATGAGCTGCATTTGCCTGCTCTCCTCTTCCACGGGCTGCCACAGGGGGTCAGCTGGTACGGTGGAGCCATGCCTTGCCACCTTGAGAGGCACCCAGCATCCAGGGGCATCCGAGGGCAACACCTCCTCCCCCAGAGGGAACAGGCTAGGTGGGGAGGGAAGGACGGATCTCAGCCTTCTGGCTGACTTTAACTCATAGACTAAAAGGAGCCGAACTCGACGGGCGAGGCAGCATATTTCTGTAATCCCAGCTGCTCAGGAGGCTGATTCAGGAGGATTGCAAGTTGGAGGCCAAGCTGGGTAACTTTGTGAGACCCTGTCTCAAAACAAACAAACAAACTGGCTAGGGATGTAGCTGTGGCTCAGTGGCAGAGCACCTCTGGATTCAATCCCTAGCACTGGGGAAAAAACTCAAGGAACGAATCCTGATTACTCTTTAAGAGCTCATAGGCCCCTTTGCTCTAAATAGCAGAGTACTTAGTTTACATTTTCAGGATGATTTATTCCCCAGTTGGTTGAATAATACCCCTACCTCCTAGAGATGCATGGATGCCATGTAGATCAGCTGTGTGTGTGTGCACGTGTGTGCACATTTTTATTTATTCAGGAACCCAGTAAAGTGCTCAAAACACAGCTGCACACAGTTTGGCACAGTGTGCACGGCTATAATCCCAGCCATTTGGGAGGCTGAGGGAGGAGGATTATGAGTTCGAGGGCAGCTTGGGAAACTTACTAAGTTCCTGTATCAAAAGAAAATATAAAAGGCTGGGGTTGCATGTGCATGTTTAGTGGCAGGGTGCATGTTTAGCATTCACAAGGTCCTGGGTTCAAACTTAGCACCACACACACGCACGCACGCACGCACGCACACAGATGGCTGCATTTAATCAGGCGTGACCCCATCCCAGCTGTGCGACTGAAGGCACGGCCCCTCCCTTCTCTGCTTCCTAGGTGGGGCTAACACTACAAATCAGTCACAATCAAAAGGAGAGATGGTAAGTGTCAGGAGCCTTGAACCCTGCTGGAGACAGAATTTATTTAACATTAGGCCTTATTAATAACCATCATTATACCCCAGGGAGGCTGAGGCAGGAAGATTGAAAGTTTGAGCCCAGCCTTGGCAACTTAAGAGACTTAGCAAGAATCTGTCACAAGATAAAAATTTTAGGCCGGTGAGATGGCTCAGCGGCATAAGCGCCTGCCTAGCAAGAGTGAGGTCCTGAGTTCGACTCCCGGTACCCACAAATGGAAAAAGGGCCGGTGATATCACTCAGCGGCATGGGCGCCTGCTGGCGTGCAAGGTCCTGAGGTCGATCCCCGGTACCCACAAAAAAAAAAAAAAAATTTAAAAAGGGCTGGCAGTGTAGCTCAGGACTAAGGCCCTGATTCAGTTCCCATTTAGTACTGAGAAAAAACAACAACAATGACCAAAACCCCAAAACAAAACAGATAAATAAATAAAAATAAAAAACAAAAATAATCATTACTAGAGCTGCACCCAAATTCAGGTTCTGTATTCTGCTGTCATCTACAAGCAAGGCACCTCTCCCTCCGAGTGGCCTCATCTGTCCTGATAGATGGAAGGGATAGTAAGAACCATGTGTCCCTGAGGGTCAGATGTGGGGTGGCCCAGGAGTTTTGAGGACCATGTGCATGGAGGGGCAGAGAACCTTCTTGTCACTGTCTGGATGCTGCTCTCCTGCCTTCTTCACTGCTCTTTGAAGACCATAGAACCACTGAGGCTGGAGAGGGAGATAGAGGCCAAGACAGGGCTGCGTGCCTCTGGGGGTCCCATCTCTGGGGACCAATTGTCCCAGGGTCTGTTTTGGCACTTGAGGGAAGGCAGGGACATTGGTCTCCATGACCCACTCAGTGTTCTGACTGAAAGGACACTGCATTTTGTCTTCTCTGAAGACAGCAGTGATGCCCACTGCCTGCCACATTCTTAGTTCTAACCAATATCTTCGCAGAAACCAAGAGTACCATGGTAATAAGGAAACAACACAGTAACCTCTCTCGAGAGCTCACCTCTGCTGGGATCTCTCTGCTCCTAAAATGATACGCTGTCTTTTTATTTATTGATTTTCCTTTGAGGTAGAACTGCCCAGGCTGGTCTTGAACTTGTGCTACTCCTGCCTCAGCCTCCTGAGGAGCTGGGGTTACAGGTGTGTGCCAGTACCCAGCAGCCTTCACCTTCTTATCTGCAGTCCAGCTGGACACTGGGCCCCAGCGATACAGAAGTGGGAGTGGATGCACGGCCTGCCAGGTTTCTGGAGACAGGTGCTGCCCAGCAGCCAGATGGCACAGTGATACATGAGAAGGTCAGCTGCCAGGCCAGGGTGGCCTTCTGCAAGGAGGCAGATAGGAGGTTTTGCGATGTTGGAGCAAGCAGTTTCTGGTTGGAGGGAGAAAGTGGCATATTTTGTCCATCCATTATGAAACAATTGACTGCATGACACAGTAAAGAAAACCAAATGCCAAATGTTTCCAGACACAGACACGGGAAGGGGGTTGAATTAGCTGTTTGCATGCAACTCTGGATCTGGAATTTACCTCAAGGATCACAAGTCCTAGGCATCCTAGAAGACAGGCAGATGACAATGACAAGACAGAGCCTTCTCTCCCCAGAGGGGGAGAGCGGTGCAGGTCTGCACAGACTTACCCCGATATTAGTAGGACAGAACTACAAACTGTTTGAAAGGGAAATTACAGGGAACATGGCTTCCGAGAGAAGAAACGGAAAGAATCAACATTGCCACTCATCCCATGAAAGAGGAAACAGGGAAAATAAGGTTCTATTTCACATAGGAAATCTTGGATCAACTTGGAACTTCTAGGGAAAAATGATGGGCGGAATCACCTGTTTTTAAGATTAGAGAAAGAAGAGTGATGGGTGGGCTCTGCCAGGGCCCAGGAGGGACTGTGGTTCTGACAAGACTCAGGAAGAATTTTGGAGCAGGAAGACCTAGTGGCAAAGCATAGGCATCCAATTCAGAGCACACAGATAGACTAGAAATGTACCCAACTTACCTATGATTTTGTATGGGTTTTTTCTTCAGTTCAGAGAAAATGCTCTTAAACCCCAAGAGGCAGCACAAATATGGCCATGAAGGACTGGGACTCAGAAATAGAGACAGTGAGAGACAGAGAGAGACACACAGAGAGACAAAAAGACATTTAAATCTGTCTTCAAATGATCTCAAGTCCTCTTGCTTGCTATTAAATGTCAACAAAACTGCACACAGAGACTCCATGGGAAAAATATACAAAGACAAAGAAAATATAAGACTGGAAAATAGAGGGGGATGCTGGTAATGACATATGCAAAATTATAAAGTCAACCAATTGTTTGTGGACCTAAAAATAAGGCAATAAATATGAATGCAAATGGGTTTCTTGAAAACAAGTTATATCCGACCAACCTCATTTCCTGCTTTCATAAGGTCACCAGTGTGGACAAATTAAAGGACAGGAGACAGTGGACTCAACTGGCCACGCACTTTGATAGAACAGGTTCGAGATGGCGAGACACTGCCCGCAGGAGGGGCCGCATGCAGACACCCGGGACTGCGGGCCGCAGCAGGCGGGGTAGGACCGCGTGTGGTGCTGTCCTTGTCGTGTCTGCATGGCACAAGCCCCTCAAGGGAGAAGGGAGCAGGGTGCATGGGTGGAGACAGCAGGCGATGGCGGGAGGCTGCAACCTGGGACTCGGCAAGTTCTGCTGTTAGAGTAAAAGATAAGTGGCACAGCCCCATAATAGGGAATTTTGACTTAAGAGGATTTCAAGAAAAAAAGACCTAGGATCTTTTTTGCTTGGTAAAAAGTTCAATTTGATGATACAGTTCTTTAAAATGGTTATTTATAGAAGTATACAGACAAAAAAGACAAGAAGAATTACTTCTAGTGACTCATTTAGTCTGCAGAACTCCATAGCACGGGCACAGAAGTATCCCAAGATGAGTATGGAGTGTCAGAGTGGCAGGAAGTAAGGAACAGATCCGAAAAGAAAATTGGTGGCAGTGTGCCAAGGAGACACAGGTGGATTGAAGGAGCCCTCCGTGGTCAAAGCTGGAATAATTAAGCGATGTGTTATAAACCCGACTACAAATTAAATATCCATAGATCCATACTGACATCAACCAATAATTGCATAAATGGCAGATGCAGGAGGGCGGGCAGACCTCCGCGCAGTACAGTCTGGCTAATCTGTGGGGACTGGCCACACTCAGGAGCGGGAGGTCACCGAACGCCCCCCTTCCCAGGAGCTCGGCACAGACAAGAGGCAAAGACAGCAGCTCCACAGTAGACAGACCCGAGAACGCTCCCTCGGCTGGGCGAGCAAGGTCAACGACAACGGCGACAAGTCGCGTGGACTGGATGCGCCCTGGATACGATAGGAGGAGGCTCATGCTTCACTGCTGGGTTCTTCCCCTGAAAATCACCCCTCCCCAGTCCAATCATGAGAAAACATCAGAAAATCCCAGCAGAGCGACCCTCTGCAAACCACCTGACGGCACTCCTCCTCCTGACCATCGAGGTCATCACAAAAGGAACGTCTGAGGCACGAGGGCCTACGGAGACAGGATGACTAAGTATAATGTGATGTCCCAGATGGGATGCTGGAGTGGAGAAATGATATGAGTTAAAAATTAAGGACAGCTGAATAAAGCATGGGCTTTTGTTAATAATAATGCACCAATATTGGCTCATTAATTGTAACGAATACACTATAATAACATCGGATGTTAATAAAAGGAGGAACTGGCTCTGGGACATGTAAGAACACTCTGCACTATCTCAATTTTTTTGTAAATCTGAATCTGTTATAAAACCTGAAAAAGCATATTTAAAATGAGCAAAATGAGACTCTGAGAAGGTGCATTTGAAACCAGAGCCCGGCCTTGCTTCCCTGAACTGCAGAGCTGCGTGGGAGACGTTTTGATGGATGTCTGTCACACCCCCAGTAAACTGTGACTCCAGGAGAGAAAGGTCTGCACCAGTCCTGGGCACCGTCACATCTGTCCTGCGAGGGCGTAGAGGGGGCTTGTCCCCAAGAGTTAGGGTGTTGGAAGCCTGGTCCCAAGTGTGGTGAGGTTAAGAGGCAATGGGGTCAAGTGGAGTTGGATATGTCATTGGGGTGCTGCTATTGGAGGGACTGAGATAGTCATTCTCATCAGACCCTCAGCTCCCCCAAGAGGGGCTGTTAGAAAGTAATGAGTCTGGCTGCTCCCCATTCTCTGGCTTCCTACCTCATCATGTGATCTCTCCCCTTCCACATTCTCCCACCATCGTGCCATCCACCACAGCACAATGTAGTCAAGAGGCCGTAGCCAGAGTCAGCACAAGGCTGTCTGAAATTTCAGCCTCCAAAACTGTGAGTTAAATAAACTTTTCTTTTTCATAAGTTACTTAGCCTCAGGTATTTTATTATAGGGATGGAAAGCAGACTAATACACTACCTCTGCACAGGTGCCTGGCACATTGCAGGGACATAGTGAATACTTGCGGAAAGAAATGACAAGAGGAGGCTTTGGAGCATAAGATGTCCATCTTAAAACACTGGAAAGACGGACCAAAGAGCTGAATCCAGGTCATTTTGTGTAGTTCTAGAGCAGCAGTGTCCATTGCAAGTATAACATGAGGCACATATGTAATTTAAATTCTTCTAGTAACCACATTATAAAAATAAAAAACAGACGAAATTTATTTTAATCATATATTTAACTCAGTGTATTCAAAACATTTCAGTGCATGAAAGAAAATATATAAATGCATTAATATAAATATAAAATGTACTAATATAAGCATAAATTTATTAGTGAGATAGTTTGTAGTCTTTTCTTCATATCAAGACTCTGAAGTTCCAGTGTGCATTGCATATGCACAGCACATGGCAGTTTGGACCAGCCACGTCTCAGGTGCTCAAGAGCCACATGCAGAGTGGCCAGCAGAGGGGACAAGATGCCGTGAAGGGCAAAATAAGAACTTGAAAACTACATGCAGCCAGGTTCTATGTAAGTGAAGGTATTCAAAATTCTTTCATTCATTCATTCATTCACTCACTCACTCACTCACTCATTTGTTTTTTGAGGCAGGGTCTTGCTATGCCTTGAACCTACTATGTAGCCCAGGTTGGCCTCGAACTCGCTGTGATCCTCCAGCCTCAGCTTCCCAAGTGCTGGGATGACAGGTGTGTGCCACTGCATCCAGCTGAGAATGCATTTTAGCACTCAGACCCATGCATGGCTAGAATAAAGAAGCTTGGAAGAAGCAATTGCCCCGTGGCTGGAGGTAATAAGCAGTTCCTGGGTGACCACCTGCTGGAAACCCCCGAGAAAGAACTCTTTCAGTGGCTTAGAGTTTGAACTGGATGAACCCTGAGGTTCCACCTAACCTTAAACAGTTCTTAACTGAAGATCTACCCTTTGGACACCTGCTACTATGACCATGTACATTCACATACCACCTTACAGGACAGCATGTGTCCAATCTCACCTTGTCCACCTCTGCCACATAGACATTACTATCCACTTTTTCTAAGATGTAGCAATGGACCCTACACAGGGACAGAGAGATAAGAGAGGGCTGAGCCCATCCCACACGAGAGGAAAGGGACCCAGGACCAGGGTGCATGTAGAGTTCTGTCCAAGGGAAGTTCTCTCGAAGGCTTAGACTGCTCTCTGGAGTTCTGTGCATTCTCAGCAGCTTGCAGTGAGGTGGGGCTGAAGCTATGGTGATGATCTGGATCCATGCACTTGGGGTGGCTGCTTTTGCTGTGAATTCCAGGGCCCAGGGACATGGGGCTGGCAGCCTGGAGATTGCTTCCCTTCCTGTGGCTATGTCATTTGGCCTGTAAAGTCACACCCTTGTGAGGTCATCACCAACTGTGCCCCAGCATACCCACCCAAAATAGCACTGACATCTGGATGTTAAATAAAAAGCCTCATGGTTGTGGAATTACACCCAACATCTGACCCTCATTGTGCAGCCCTTTGCTTTTGTGCAGCTTGGGCTAGCAGAGGAGGGAGGAAGTGTTGGTGGGAAATGTCTGCATCTTCCTGGAAGGTAATCTGTGGGCTTCATAGCTGTGCCCCCACCTTCCTGATTTCTCAAAGGCAAGAATGAACCCAGCACACAGGAATACCATGGAAAACGCGATCTCATTACTCCAGAGTCCTCCTTGATTCCCAGACCAAGCTGAAGTTCCTAGACTTGGCATACTCTCTCTTCCTTGCCAGGCTTGGCTCCCAGCTACTTATGGCTATTAAAAAAAAACAAAAAACAAACAAAACAAAACAAAATAAAACAAAAACCCTCAACTCTGCTTTCAAATCCCCAACTGTTTGGTTCCTTTGGACAAACCCTGAGGTCTAGTGTGTCTCTCCCAGTGCAATGCTGACCCCTACTGCCCACAGGCTGAAGCCCAGATGCCCACGGGCAGATCCCATCCAGCCTTCCTCTGTGGACCAGGCTACAGCACCCTACCTATGACTGCATGAGGCTTTGGGGGTACATCTAAACACAATACATAACATTCCACCCCTGACCTCCCAAAAACTCATATATATTCCTTTATGCAAAAGGCATTTAGTCCATCTCCAAGAGTTGCCAAAGTCCTAACAATTTCAGCACTGCAGAAAAGTCCAAGTCTAAAGTCTCTTCTAAGATTTAAGGCAAGCCCCTGTACGAATGAAAGTTAAACTCTTCCCACATTCACACCAGATATTTCCATTCCAAAAGTTACAAATGGGGATAGCAAGGAATGGAAAAAAAGCAAGACCCAAATCCAGCAAGGCAAACATTAAATCCTACAGTTCCACTTTCAGCATCTACAGCAATCTGTGGCAAGTTGTAAACTCCAAAGGGGTTGGATGGCTCCATCCCTACAGCACTTCTGGGGGTTGTAGCTCCCATGGCTTCTTTCTTTGGCTGGCTTTGCTCACTTCTTGCAGCTTTCCTTAGACAATCCAAGTTCCTGGCTTCTCCATGGGGTCTCCATCTGGGGTCTCCACAGCACCATTGGCTTCACACTCACAGCTTCACATACTGTCCTCTCAGGGGCACACTGCCTGGCCTCCCAGGCCTTCTTCTGAAATCTGGGTGGAAGTCTTCCTGACCTCACAACTTTTCCATTCTGCATGCACCTGAAACCATGCCATGTGGATGACACCAAGGTCGGTCACCAGCTGGAGCAGTAGCCAGGCTTTCTTTTCTCTTGCCTGTACGAGTCAAGTGGCTATGAAGCAAATCCAGAGGAACAACTTCCCTAGTCACTATTATTCTGGAACATGGTGCCCTGTGACTCTCTTCTCAAAGCAAAGCCTTTTACCTTTGCAACTCTGAGACTACAAAGGCTATAGTCCTGCTGGCTTTTTGATGTTCTCAGTCATCTTTTCTATTGTCTTCTGAAATACTTGGCTTTTTCTTGGTGGTCTTTTCAGCAACCAATTTCTCCTCTGTTCCATCTTTGCAGGCTGCAAATTTACTGGAGCTTTCTTTCTGGCTAAACTCAAAATGTTTTAAATAACTCTGCTGGGCTCTTTGCTCTTGATTCTCAACATATACCTGACTAAAAGCTCCCAACAGTACCTATGCCACTACCTCAACATTAGACTGCTTTGAAATTTCTTCTGCAAGATTACATTAGTCTGCCACCCTTAATCTGAGTCTTAGGCAAAGTCTCTGAACACGAGCAAAATGCAGACAAACTTTTCACAAAGCCATAACACACATGTTCTGGAATCCAACAGCCAGTGCAGTCTTTCTTTCCAGAAGAAACCTCCTGAACCTGTTCTTTACTGGCAGCATTTCTATCAGTATTCTGGTCTTCTGAGCTCTGACCAGAATCTCCCACCAAGTACAGCCTAAGGCGTTCCAGCTCTACTTTTTCAACCAGCATCACCTAACCTTTCCTAACTCTTTCCCTTCCCACAAGCCAGTTCCAAAGGCTCTTGAGCCACATGGCCATGTAATGATGTCACAGCAATGACCCCACTTTTCTGGTACCAACTTCTGTTACTTTTCTCCTTGCTAAGACAAAATAACCAGCACCCAAAATTAAAAGAGGAAAAGTTTATTTGGCTCAAAGTTTGTAGAGGTTTCAGTCCATAAATGGCTGGATCCAAGGTGGGGTGGCCTCGCAGAGGAGAAACGATTCATGGCTGGAAGGTAGCAAAGCGACAAGGGATAACCACAGCTTTCTATCCCTCATATCTTATCTAGGCTACTTAGAGCAGGTAGCACTCACTTAATCCTAGTGCCCTTGATCCTACCATTGCACCATGAATCAATTCCAGTGTCACACATCTAGATCCAGCCACATCTGAAGCCATAACAGCAGTGGACCAGAGATGGACAATGTGACAGCCTGGGATGTAATCTGGGGACAGAGCAGAGAGCATTTATTAATGGACTGGATGTGGGTAGCCAGGACAGGGCTTCTGACCCAGAGCCTCTTTCATGAATGTCTGGATGGCAGCGCCATGCTTTTGTGGCATGGTGCAATGCTGCTTCTCTCGGAGAAGCCTGCAATGGGCTTCTCTGTGTACTGGTCTCTGTTCTCCTGAGAGCTCCCCCCCTACACTGCATGGCCAGCTGAGCTCTCACATCAGTCACTCCTCCACAGCCCATGACCACCCCCTACCCTGAGGGCAGGGGCCAGCACGTGTGCCCAGTCCCAGTCCCGGGTGGCTATATTATCCACACTTGCTAAATGCCTGCAGGGCTCTGAAGGGCCACAGATGCCAAGGACATCCATACTGAAAATGCCAACCTCACTGCTGGACAAAGCCCCTGAATTCCCTAGGAGACCAGAAGAAATGGCCACACTCATTTCACATGAGAAGTACCTAAGTGTCTTGGTTAAAGATCACTCCCACCAGCTTTCTGCCACCCAGATGGGAGGCAGAGACCTCTGTGAACACCCTAGACAACATTAGGGATCCTGAGGGCCTGCTGGACTTGTCCTGCACTACAAGAAATTTTGTTGCTCTTTCAGTTTCTCATACTAGAGAAATAATACGATGCTTACACATGTGCTTCTGGTTTATTTCACTTATGAGTATTTTCTCGAGTTGCATCCATTTACCTATAAAAGTCTCCAGTTTATCCTTCTTTATGGCTGAATAGTACTCCATTGTATAAAAATACCACATCTTTCTTATCCATTCCTCAGTTGATGGGCATTTGGGTTGTTTCCAAGATCTGGCTATTACAAATTGTGCTGCTATAAACATGGGTGCACATATATCGCTGTGGTACGATGTTTTTAATTCTTCTGGGAAGATGCCCAGAAGGGGAATAGCTGGGTCAAATGGGACCTCCAACCCTAGTTTTCTGAGGAATCTCCACACTGACTTCCACAGTGGCTGTACCAGTCGACACTCCCACCAACAGTGAAGAAGGGTTCCTTTTTCCCCACAGCCCCTCCAGCATTTGTTATTAGTTGATTTCTTAATAGTAGCCATTCTTTCTGGGGTGAGATGGTATCTCAGTGTTGTTTTAATTTGCATTTCTCGAATGACTAGTGATGTTGCACATTTTTTTGTATATTTGTTTGCCATTAGTATTTCTTCATCTGAGAAATGTGTATTCATCTCAGATGCCCATTTGTGGAGTGGGTCTTTAAATTTGGGAGGTCTGATTTTTTTGAGTTCTTTATATGTTCTCGATAGTAATCCTTTGTCTGAGGAACAGCTGGCAAACATTTTTTCCCACATTGTGGGTTGTCTCTTCACTCTGTTGGTGGTTTCTCTTGCTGTGCAAAAGCTTTTTAATAAGATGAGATCCCAGTTATTGATTCTTTGGGATAGTTCCCGTGCGGTTGAGCTTTTATTCATAAAGTCTTTGCCTACACCAATGTCTCCAAGGGTTTTACCTATCCTACCTTCCAGCAGATTTAATGTTTCTGTTTTATAAGATCCAAAATGTACAATAGACATGGTGAATCAAAAAGAAACTGGTCAAAAGGAAAGAGAGACTGGAATAGGGAAAAGAAAGAAGGGAAAGGGAAAAAAAATTGTATATATATATATATAAGATGGTTAAGATAGATACACTACCATTTTTACTTAGTTCATTGAAGAGTAAGGTTTGTGCCAATAATGTTTGGACAATTGAATGCTAATGTCTGGTGTCCTGAATAACTAACTTAAAGATAGTAATACGTAATGTATTAACCATTGTTACCCTCCTATTATGTTGGTTTGAAAATTTGTTCTTCTTTTGATTTGTTTTGTTTTTTCTTCTCTTTAAAATAAAAAAAAAAAAAACTTGATAATCAGAAACACCAAAAAAAAAAAAAAAAAAAAAAAAGAAATTTTGTTGCTATTCCCTGCTCCTTTGGTTCTGAACTCTTCTATGATTAAAAGGCTCCATGTGCAACTTGTGCTCTTGTTCAGAGATGCTAATGTCACTATACATTACTAAATCATCACTCCTTTTCCTCCCTCCCTCCCTTGTTGTACCTGAAACAACTCTGAATATTTCCTCCCAGATGTCTTCCTGAATAGCCCTGAATGTCAGTAATCTCTTGGAAATTGGCCACTGCTGCTGTTAATGCCTGGGTTGTCAGGCCCCTAACAGCCTTTGGATTTGTCATGGGCTATTAACTAGCTAACTCTTCATTAAGTGCTAGTAAAAATCAATTTCTGGGGGGCTGATCTGGCTCCTTTGGTTCGCTAAATGGAAGGAACAGATGCATTTGCTCACATCTCCCACAGCTTGTCTCTGTAGGAAGCTGTGGCCTAGGTACTGGGCAGTAAAATCTTTGCTCCCAAGGTGTTGGGCAAAATTAGCTTCTGTTGCCATGGTGAACACTAAGCAAGGGGAGCTAAGGAGCAGTGGTAAAAGTGCAGGGTTATGGAGGAGGCCAATTGCTGGCTCCTCTCACCTAACTACCCAGAAAAAACACTGCTGATTGGCCCAGGAACAAAGGACTCACCAGGGCTGAGCCAATCACATTGCTTCTCCTGGGAATCTGGACTTCAGGCACAGAGGCTAAGGGACTTGAATAAGTTGGAGGTCAGGACTGGCGCCCAAGCTACAGGGGAGCAGAGACTAGGATGGGAAGTCACTGTGAATGCTATAGATACAAGCAAGACCAAGGTACACTAAATTGACTCAGGAGAGTGCACGCTTGGGTTTCAACCTTCCAATTCTATTTCTGTGTGGCCTGTCAAACCTCTTCCTGGTCACAGCTGCCTGCAAAGTATCCCATTGCATCCTTAAAATAACCCTGCCACTGGGTATCCTTCCCTTGCAAGCACACATCCCAAAGATCATAGGCTCGGACGTCAGACCAAATTCTGGCCCTGGTGCTTACTCTGTTATCCACTCACACATAACCTCCCCAGGCATCACTTTCCTTATCTAGAAAAGGGTCCCAATGCCACTCATTGCTTGGAGTTATTGTGAGTATTAAATGACTCAGTGTAGGTGAAAGGACCTGCCTTGCAATAGTAAATAACCTGCTAAATGGCCATAATGTTCTAAAACTGTGATTCTCAATGCAGGAGGAAGTTTACCTCCCCAGGGAACATTTAGTGACATCCAGAGACACTTTGGGCCACCACGGTTGGGGGTGTGTGGCATGGGCACCTAGTGAGTAGAGGACAGGGATGCTGCTAAACATCCCACAACACACAGGACAGTCCCAACAGCAAGGGAGTGTCTGGTCTCTAGAGTCAAGGCTGCCCAGGTCGAGAAACTGCACTGTGAGGTCTGGCTTCTCACCGTCGGCTGGACCCGGGACTCCTTCCCACTGCAGAGCCGCATTCCCATGGGCAGGACTAGGCAGCTTCTGGGATTTTTGTTAAGTGAGGGCAGAGCAGTGGCAACCCAGTTTCCTAGTCAGAAGAGGTACAGGGAACTCAACTCTTTTCAAACTGGCTGCCAGGTTCTCAAACCTGATAGGCGGGACAGGGATGGCAGAAGGGGCCCCAGGCCACAGTGAATTGTGGGTGTCGGAAGTTGGTTACTGGAGTCCTGGGGAGGTGTCAGTTCAAACAGACCCCAGATATGACCTTGTGACAGACCTATAAAGCAGTTCCTGGGAAGAAATAACTGTCGAAGACCAGCAAGGTGGCAGTGCAGGGCCTTCACAGCTTGCTGAGACCCCAGGCTTGGGACAACAGTGCTAATAGAGCCCTCAATGTGACTCCGAAGGACCCCAACGTTACAAGTGTGTGGAGAGCAGGTTGGGGGGGTATCAAGTTGCAGCTAGAGCTTTGGGGTGTAGGGCTGCACAGGAAAGGAAGAGGCTCAGGCCACTGTCTAGGCTAAGACACAATGGCAAAAGCAATTTGGATTTCAAATGATATAAAGGATAAACAATTTGAATCTTTTGCCATTTTAAATAGAAGGACCAGAGATGCTATATACAAGCCTAAAAGCCTCGTGCATACGAGGCAAGTACTGTACCACTGAGCTACCTTCGCAGCCCCTTACACCTTTCTAATGGCCTAAGGCAGTGCTCTCAATGTGTGGTCCTCAATCAGTAACACCAGAAAAGACTGGGAGCTGGCTGGAAATGCAGGTCCGCTGAGTCAAAGGCAAGCTGTGTGTGAACAACCCCACCTCCTCCTGGTTCTACAGTCTGAGAAGTACCTGTCTAGAGAGACCAGACCCAGGTAAAGTGCAATGAAAAACTGAAGCTTTAAAACGCTGGGCATGAAATCCTAGGCTGGGGTCATGTTCTTCTCATGGTGCTCTTCTTCCTGAAGTAAACTGAGGCAGCGCTGGTGAACAATACTGTGCTCCACGCCAATGCTGATGTGGCACAGTGGCTGGAAACTGCCACTGAGAACGGGACAACTTTTACTTCATCTCAATAGAGCTACAATTTCTGACACATTAGCAAAGAAAAGGTATTATATAATTCTATATTATCTATATTACTCTATATAATTCTGTATTATCCACCCAGACCTTGCCTCTAGCGGGCTGCATAATAAAGATGGCAACCTTTTAAAGATCCACTTACCACAGACTATCAAATACAGTACAGCTTCCAGCCTGACACTGTACATGCTCCTTGGACCTCTCAGCTCCTTCATTTACAATGAGGAAATCCCTTCCCACTCTGATTAGGTGTAAGATTAACCCTGGAAGTATCCATCAAATCCCCCAAAAGATTTTATAACCCAGCTGGGAAATGACAGTGGAGCAAATGACATCATTCAGTTCCTTCACCAGCTGCTTGGCTTGCCCACAGATACACTTTTAACGTCCTCACAGGACACGGCAATACAGGGTGAGTTTGCGATCAAAGGCTGCATCCAAACCTGGACCTCAGAACCTGCCAACTGGGAGACACAAGTCAAATGACTTGAGATACTAATAATATCTCTTTTGCAAGGTGGCTCTGGGGCTTATGCAAGAAAGGACGCCACTTAAGTATACAGGCTGGCACTCAGCAGGCAATAAATGCACTTTGCGTCTCCACGGTAATGAATGCTACATCATATGACACAGAAAACAAATGTCTCAACTTAGGAAACAAGGACATTTGTTATTTTTGTTGTTGTTGTTGTTTTTGTGGGTACCGGGGGGGGGGTGACGACCTCAGGACCTCGCGGGCCAGCAGGCGCCCGTGCCACTAAGCAATATCACCGGTCCTTTTTCCATATGTGGGTTCTGGGAGTCGAACTCAGGCCCTCGTGCTTGCCAGGCAGGCGCTTACGCCGCTGAGCCATCTCACCAGCCCAGGACATTTGTTATTTATAAGGCTGAAAACGTGGAAGCCGCAGAATGACCTCTAGTGGACGACAAACTACATAAATCAGCTGCACATCCATGTGATGGGCTATTATACAGCTATTACAAACTCTGTTTAAAGACGGATTAGTGGGATGGGAGAATTTTCATGATACAGTGGTTAGAGAACAAAGATAAAATATAAATGGCGTAATACTAGCTATGTAAAAATAAGATATACTTTCGTTATGGATGTACATTCAGCCCTTGAAGTATGTAAATACAATAGTAATTTCTGGGTGGTGGAGCTATAAATGATTTCATCTCTGTTTATTTTTCTGCTACTTTTACAATGAGAATGTGTTACTCTAAAAGGCAACACGAATTATTTATTAATTTTAGAAATAAGGGAGCAAGATTTTAGCAGAGGCTGGGTCAGTGTTTGGAGATGAGAGGTGGAAAGAAATTTTCCATGCCAGGGAAAAGCAGATGGAACCAAAGAGCAGGTGTGGGGAGGAGATCTGCTTGTCTGAAACCACAGAGCTTGAAGGGAGGTCAGGGAAGGAGGGATCAAGGGGCAGATGGGGTGGGAGGGACAGCCTAGGAGACACCCTAGAATAAGACAGGCTGGATTTAATGCTAGAGTTGGCAGAGGAACCACTGCAGGCTCCAGAGGCAGGGACAACTTAAGGAAGAGCAGTGTTAGGGGCTGCATCCATCCCCAGTGCAGGAAGACCTGAGGACTGAGTGACCCAGGAGGAGGAAGAGAAGAGCAGCTGATGGGAATGGGTCTGGGGGAAGTACCAGGGCAGAGATGCTTAGGAAGGTTCAGCAGGGCCTCCTATGTGCTTGGCTACCAAGGGAAAGACTAGAGGTGGGACCCCAAGGAGCCTCCTGGTTGCTGCCTCCAAGACTGGGGACTTGGCAGGGCAGGGCTAACACTGAAACCCTCAAGGGGAGGAGAATTCATCTGGTGCTCTAGCAGACAGCACAGGCCTGGAGCTGGAGCTTATCTGGACAGGAGGAGAGAAAAGAGGGGAGGGAGGGAAAGGGGTGGATGAAATTGGCCTTGGGCAGTGCTCATCCTTAGGACTAGAGGAAGAAGAGCAGCCCTAGAAAGGAGGGAGGGAGCCAGAGTTGGCCCCCTCCAGGCATTTCAGGGAGGTGACAGTGGGGACCAGAGAGAGGCCTCTGGAGGACTGAATCTAGATCTTAAGAGGTGAGAAATTGCATTTGTGGCCTGCAATACAGAGACTGTACCTATACCAGGCTCGGAAGCTGTGAGTGCTAGACAGAGAGGAGTAGGAGGGAACCAGACTGAATGCAGCAGGAGGGAGTGGCAATCTAGATAGTTCCTTGGGGGAGGCAGAGGCAAGCAAAAGCTTGGGTAAAGGCACAAAGGCAGCATCCCAAGGGCACTGCAAAGCTGCTTGGGAGAGAGGAGGAGGAAGGCAGAGAGGGGATACTTAAGCTTCTCTGAGCTTCCCTAGCCTGCTCTCTAAAACTGGGGGTTAACATCTCAAGCTCTTGGGGTTTTGACTATGGACCAAATGAATTAACATGTGTAACACCCTTGACATGGTAGACACTCAACACACAGACATGGTCATCATTATGTGGAAATAAAGAAAATGACTAAGATATAGTGGGTAGAAAAATGCGAACCAGGAGCAAGGAGGGAACTTCACTTCAGGAAAAATGCAAATGAAACCAAATTCCTATACCCATGGGGGCCCATTTACCAGCTGACCTTCAAATGGGGGCTGTCTTGAACAAAAGGTGGCAACGGCATCTCACACAGCTTTATACTCTTCTGGGTTGCACAATGGGGCCCGATAATGAGTCTGTCCTGGAGCTGATCGTCCTGCCTACCTGGTTCAGGGAAGGGCTACAATCCTGATGTCTGGGACCTACTATTTTTGGCTATGTGGGCAGAGTAAGAACTTTCAATATTCCATGTTTAATCCTCACCAGGTGCTGCTGACGTGTGTCAGGGTGGCGGGTCTTTCTGATCGGCAGAATTGCCTTCTGCCTCCTCCCAACATTATCAAAGGCCTCTTCCTGAGATCTGATGCAAAACCAAGTAATGCTGACACATAACAAGAACAGGAAGAACAGTAAACACTTGTCAAGGGCCAGCTGTTAGGTCCCTGCTTGTTTTTGTGGCCTGCAGTGGGGAGACAAAGAGTGTCTATAATCCCACAGGCCATGCTGTCCTTGTATCTTAGTTTTGTGACTCAAACAAACCTAAGTGCTTCCTCCCAGCCTCCTACTCCAGGGGCCAAGGGCTATGCCAGGTCTAAGAGGCTGGCACGGCCAAGGAACAAAGTGAAGTCATCTGGCTAATGGAAAGTGAACATGTACGTTTGGGCAATTACTGACACCACAGCCCAGAAAACTGAGACAAATTATTATAGATCGCTAAGTTAGGTAGAAATATTGTAGGCAGTCAGATAGGGCTGGGCCCTTGAGAGGTCAATGCAGAAGACAACTGTGGCTGGAGGCATATTCACTGATGGCCAGGTTTCAAGAAAAAGAACTACTCAACCTTATACTCCCCCTAGGCATGAACAGCAGTGATTGATATTCTAAGTAGGCATCAATCTCCTTGGGGTGGAGGACCAAACCTCCTTAACTCGCCCCTTCCAGGAAAGTCCTTGTCTGCCCATGTGTGCTTGCTACGTGACTTTTTCCCCATTTGATCCCCATTTAATCAATATTACCCTAGCGAATATACTTGTTGTATATTTATTGGTTGATCATAGTTTTGTCCCACCTCACACCCAGCCCATGATTTGCCATTGGATCAATATTACCGAAGCAACTGTACTTGTAATCTTATTGATTGATTATAGTTCTGCCTTACCTCATGGCTTTGCTCAATAAAACACCCTTGAGAAGTGGGGTTGGGCGGGCACCCCACTTTCCAGGTCCCCTTCTGTCCCTCTCGGACAGAAGCCTTCTTTCTCTCAATAAATTCTTCCTACTCTTGACCTCCATTGTTCCTAGAATTCATTCCTCAATTTTAGAGAACATGAACTCAGTGTTTTGGACATCTAGCAGGTTGGGAGTTTCATTCCCCTATATCAAAATGACTCAAATGACCAAGCAACCACGGTTGTGACAATGGCACAAGGTCAGTCACAGGAATTTGTACAATGAACCTAAAGCAGAGAAGCTCGTCCTCGTCATCTTGCTTCTAAAATCTCTTCCTTGTCTTCCAATAACTCTGGGACCACCTGAGCTGTCCTCCTACAGTGCACTCCTTAAAACCTGCTGGTGACCTCTTATTCCTTAAAAGATTATCTGACACCCTTGGCCTGGGTATGTTACCCCATCGAGTGACATGACCTTTATACTTCTCCTTGGTCTGTCCTGTGCTTGCTGGTTTCTAAATATATCTTGCTTTATTTATGTATTTTTATTTTGTTTTTGAGGCAAGTTCTCCCTAAATTGCTAAGGTGCCCACGTTGGGTTCGAACTTGTGAACCTCTTGTCTCAGCCTCCTGAAGTGCTGAGTGATTTGCTGTTGCACAGTTTCATGTTTCTGCACTGTGGCATACAGCATCCCCTCTGCATGGGGTGTCTGCCCTCCTTCCTTGGCTCACTGCTCAACTTGTATTCACCTTCATGCTCTGCTGAAGCCCCACCTTCGCTGTGGAACATCTCTGTCCCCCACACCCATGCTATAAATAGCCAATGGCCTGCTTCTCTGTGCTTCATAAAGCTTGAGCAATGCCTGGCTCCTCTGAGCACCTCCAAAGGCTGTGACTCCAGAATCAGGGCCCATCCCAAAGGTGAGTGTTCAGCAGGTGAATCAATAATCCACACAGCTCCTAAGCCTCATGAATACACTACCTCCCCAGACACTGGCACGACCATCTGTGTGCTCCAGGAATCATTTCTTAGGTCCCATAACACGAGCCATAGTGTATCCCTTAATGTATCCTCCACTTCTGTCTGTAACAGTCAACATTTTTTCCTCTACAAATTAATTTTAGGTTCCTTAGGCAAGATGCTCTGAGTAGGCTTTGCACTGCCTCTGCCTGGCACATTCCTGACACTGTGTGGTCGCTAAATGGTAACAGTAAAAAGAAGAGTAGAAGTGTGTGCTTAAGGAGAGATGCCAATAGCTGGGTGTAGATAGGAAACAACATGTACCACTGAAGCCATCTGGCAGAGTGGACGGGGGAACTTTAGAGAAAGCCATCACAGAAACCCGGAGCTGCTTACCGATTCTTACTCACTTCTGCCCACTGTCTCTAGAAGGTGCAACCAGTTCATCATTTAGTTTGAAGCTAAACCTCCTGGCCAGTAAATTAAAAAAACCTCTTTACTGCTTTTTGCCAACCCTGCAGTTAAATGATTAGAATGTATTCAGCATTACCTACTAGGAATCTACAGCATAGAGATTGTCTAACAGCTTAAAATTAAGAATTTAAATGCCATTCATTTACCCCGTGTTTATATGCATCAAATTCTGAATCCCCTTCTGTACTCAAGACACTTCAGCTCCTTGGGTCTCTGGTTCTGATTTCAAACATCAGGTATGTGCAGGAAGTGTGGAAGGTCGTGATTGGGTCTCTAAATGAGTGTGGTAAGATCCCTCAGATTCTGTAACTATGATTTTAAATGTGCACACATATATTCAGAGAAACCTGACTGTTTCCATCTGCATTTAAAACATATGAGTCAAAAATACCATACTTTTCATTATGGAAGCCATGGACAGGTTCAGTCTACAGATTCTTTTCTCTGTCTCTGAGTCCTTCTCTGAATTCCTAGCATACAAAAATGACTACTGTATATACTTCAGTCTTCTGCTGCATAGTAGACGATTTCATAAGAGTTCTGTTCATTTGACAAACATCACTTGATTTTTGTGCTGAAATCTCACCTCCCAAAAAGAGCTGCCAAACCACTGTGCTGACAACTACTTCTCAGGCATTGTCTGGGTCACCTTTCTGCCCCTGCGATGTTTGCACACCCAGCAATGTGTGCCCTGGGATGAACCTCTGATGACTGCTAGAAACACTCCTGAGTTAGATGTGCACAAGAAGGGATAATGGGAACAAATCCCTGTCTTTTATAGTTTATATCTAAAATGTCCTCCAGAAGTGTCATGTGTTCAGAGGTGGGGCTTTTGGAAGGTGATGGGGTGCCATACTCACTAGTGGATTGATTCACTGGAGGTAGGGCCTGATTAGAGTGGGTCACTGGGGGCATGACCTGGAAGGGTGTATTACTGTCCTCAGCTCTTCCCTTTTTCTCTGCTTCTTGGCTGCCATAGATTAAACAGCTTTCATCTGCCCTGCCCTTCTGCAATGCCATTTCTGCATTTGAGCCAGCCAGCCATGAACTAAACCCTCTGAAACCATAAGGCAAAATAAATCTCTCCTCCTTTAAGTTGTAGATGTCCAGTATTTTCTACCAGTGATGGGAAAGTGGCTACACTTTGTGATAGTAATACACTATCACACCTTAGGATATGGAAATAAATACAGTTCTGCTTCTTGACCATGTTTGTTATAAGGAAAGGGCTAGGCATTAACATTTATTGAGTCTTTATGGACTAGACGCTTTCTACAAATGCATCGTGTTCGGCTTGGGCATTGCTAAGGAGATGAGCATTGCCAAGGAGGAGACAGAAACTCTGAGGTCACATAGGCACAGGCCTCACAATGTGCTGGAAAGAGTGAGAACAGGTGCTAAGCAGTATAGAATTGCTAAAACCACTAACCCTCTTGGTGCCTGTTAAAAATACACAATTCCCAGGCCCTATTCCAGGTTCCATTCGAGATAATTCAGTCTGAATGGCTAAACACTGGGTTTGGAGATGGTCAATTTAAGTAGCTCCTCAGATTATTCCCATGCACAAGGATGTTTGAGACTGATAGCAATTCAAGAAGGTCGGAACCCACTCTGCTCTCCATAAAAGCCCTCTTACCTGCCACTATTAGCCGCAACTACCCTCATACCATGAGATGGTCTGTTAAGACACAGGCAGCAGGAGAGGCCAGCAGCACTGTTCAGGGACCCACCACACCTTTGGACTTCACTGCAGAGGTAGAAAACCAAGCAGGCCCTTGGGACAGGTGGTCACCAGTGCCATCATGGCACACTGCCTTTGGAACACAGGTGGGTCACAGTTCATTACTTCAGCCTGACTTCCCACTCCTTCTCAAGGTCTCAAGAGGACATGTGATTAATGTGGGTGAACATTTTCCTTCTTTGTTGTCTTATCCAGCCATGTTATGACTTATGCCCAGATGTCCCTCCAAAGTTTCTTGCATGCATAGGTCGGGCTTTTGGGAGGTGTCTGGTCATGGTTTTGTGATACTGGATTATGGGTGTGAAAACTGGAGTAGTTTGCTGATTGGTTTAGCATAGTTATGGGTGGGGATACTGCAAAGGCCCACCCTGGGTATGGGTGGTACCAACCAATAGGCTTGTATCCTGAAGAGAATACAAAGGGAAAGCAAGGCACTCCTGCTTCCTGCCTGCCCTGCCATGGACTGTCTCCTCTGCCAAGCCCCTCTGCCATGCTGCCCTGCCTTGGAACCAGCTGACTATGGACTGAAACTTCTACAAACTCTGAGCTGAAAATAACCTTTCCTCTTTTAACTTGTGGGTATTGGGCATTTTGTCCCAGCAACAACAAAGTAACTAATACAAGCCACTACTCATTTCTGGGCCTGAAACTTGAGGAAGATACATGCTCATTCACATTTAGCCCTGGAAAATCTCTAGGTACTGCAGATACAGATGCCCACTAGAAATCAGGATTTCCAAAATGCAACAGCATAGCATAACAACTAACATCGGGAGCTAACTGAAATATCAAAGAACTGACCTATTTGCTTCCATGAGAAAACATCTGCTTTTGAGACTGTAATATTTGGCTTTCTTACAAAGATTAAGGCATGTAGAGGTGCAATAGTTGTATTAGTAATTGTGTAGTTGGATGTCAAAACTACATGCCTCCTTTATTATGGCCAGCTTCTACTATACTGCTCCGTAATTTTCTCCCCCATGGATCACTTTTTCTGTTTACAGAAGATAAATGATCTCTCATATTGGTATAGAACTTGGTGATTTACTTAGTAATTTTATATACATCAGCTCATATATTTTCTCCAGGCCAAACAACAAGGTTATTCAAACTGGGATCATTATTTCCATCTTAAAGATGAGTACATAGGTGGGAGACATAGGACAACACCTGCTCTACTGGTTCATTTGGGGAGCTGGTACCTCAACAAAAGTCTTCTGGCTCCTATGTACTTTGATTTTCTGTCACCTTCATGGAAGGTTCTAACTCATTTTCAAGTAATTTTGGCAAAGAGGAGAGGTGACCTGCAGGTACCCTTATTGCATGTGTGAGGTTAGCATTTCTATTCATTATCTGGAACACTAGGGGATGTGGTGTTACAGCAGTAGAAACAGCTTTAGTTATCTCCTAGGAATTTGACTTCTGCTGGAGGTGTGGGGTCAAGGCTGATAAATAGGAACTAGGAATCAATTTCTGAATTTAGCTTTCTAGAAGATGACTCCCTACATTTGGACATATGTCTTCATTTTGCATTGAGATTCTTGTTGAAAGAAGCCTAAATTTGGAATCAGAAATCTAGGTTGGATTGCTAGCTTGACCATTTCTTTGAAATGTCACCACACATCAGCCTCTGGGCCTTGGCTTCCTATCTACTCACAAAAGGGCTGTTTGGAGGTTCTGAGGAAGAATGCACAAAATGTCCAAGGCAGGCCAGGAAGAAAATACAGCCTTGTGCGGCAGTAAAACACACCATCTGGCATGGACATTGTACCATGTGGGTGATGGCTACGGATCTTAAAGGTGATGGTTGTATGAAACAGAGGTAGACTATGAGTGATGAGGCTCAGGAGGCCTCAGAGTGCAACTGAGCATCCCAGGGCCTGCTGTCAATGTGAGCTCCAGATTAGACTATTTTGTTTCATTTGCTTCTGTATCTTCATTCCCTAGAATATATAACATCACTATTTGTTGAAATACTGAACCTCTGGAGCTGGTCTCAGGGAGCAGAAGAAGTTGAAATGAGACCTCTGTGTCAAAGTTAACCAAAGCAACCTCAGGAGATCCTCCATGGCCGGCCCTCCCCCATCCCTCTTGATGTCTTAGAGGTCTTATCTAATGATCTGTTGAAGGAAAATCATCATCACCATGAGATCTGGGGACTTCCCAGCACAGCACAAGGTAAGAGGCTAAACTCCTACAGAGGCCCAAGACTTCAGGGCTGGAAGATGTCTCGAGCCACCTGACTGGACTCATTCAAAGAGGAGGAGGCGAGGGACAGGTAGATGAGTTCCTAGTTACATAACTGCTTAGCAGCAGAGCTTGAACTGAGGACCAGGCAGTGGTAACTGAAGATCTGTTAATTTTTTTTTTTTTTTAACTACAAAACTACACTTTGGCTTTGAAGGATGCAAACAGTTCCCTATCAAGATGAGTGAAAGGTTGTATTAATTAAGGCCTCTGCCCAGGTATGGAAGATACAAGGTTATCAGTTTCTTCACCTAAGGGCAGCCCTGAAGAGGTAAAGCCCCGGTTGACAGGAGAAGAAACTTGAAAAGAATCATTTAGAAAGAAAAAAAGCCAAAGATCCCAGGAGGTTTCTCAGATACTAAAACAGCTCTTCAACAATAGGCTGGCAAAAGAAGCACATGGATTCGATTTCCTGAAACACATTTTTGGGCTGGCTTTAAAAATGAGAGGACAATGTGCTCCAGGCAAGACCAATTTTGAGTTTCCTGAATCCCAGCTGGCTAGGACTATCAGACACGAAGAAGAAATCCAGAAAATGGATGGGGTGTCTTCCACTGATTGCAACATAGCCTGGGGGAGCTCTGCACTTGGAACATTGTTGGTGGTGCTGGCCCAGGCCCTGGGCAGTGGCTGTGCCCCAGTTATGCTGATGGAGACCATGTTTTGCAGAGACAGGCTGTGGGCACACCTGCCTGCCAAGGAGCCCAGTCCAGGACCAGCTTCCAGGGCCCCAAACTGTGGGGCCACCCAAAACTTGCATCTACTCTTTACCATCAGTTCCTGTTCCCTGACAGTATGGGCCAGTAGCATCGAGCTCACCCCACGCCTGGGGACGGGGGAAGCTGACTGGCATCTCTTGTGGGTCAGGGAAGGGCAATGAATGGGGGAGGTCTTGCACTGTCAGAGACCGCTTCTGGATGCGCCTCTGCAAAGGACCCTGGAGTATGGGGCCTCATGAGCATTAGGACACTCTTGACACTTGATGCTTGTCATTATGGTAGCTTTGTCAATGGCCACTGTCATTTGACCTCATCCACCCTCTTTGAACCAGCTCATTCCTTCTCTTCCTGGAGATTCTTTCTTTCCTAGCCTGCTGCCTCCCTGGCTGCTCCCTCCGCTCCCTGGACTGGCTCCTCCTTTTCATTATATCTACACCCACATCATTTTTAAGGCCTTCTCTTCAGTGACGACTCCCACACTGACCTTTCCCCAACCTCAGCGCTACTCAGCTTCTCTGCCTGGGTGTCCTGGAGGCATCGCACACTTGGCCCCACCTGTCCATGCCTGGTCTCTCCATCCTCCACATGGGATACATCAGAGCATTCTGCTGCACTCCCTTCAGGATACATCAGTGCTCTCTCCCTCTTCTTCTGCATAGAGATGCCTTTTCTCCTTGCCCCTCTACTGCCCACTCTCCGCACAGTGCCCAGAGATCATCTGACCACCTAAGTCACAATTCTGCTCAGCACCTTGCAATGTCTCCCATGTCCTCCGACACAGAAGCCAAGATCATCCCAACATCAGCAAGACTCTGCGTGATCGATCAGGCCCCCCACTGTCTCTGTCCCTCCCCCCTCACCACACTGGACCCTGTCCCTCCGCAAAATTGCATGTTTCCACTCCGTAAGTCTTGCCCTCACCGAGCTATCTGAGCTGTTCTTCCACCAGGTGACCTTATGACTTGTTCCTCGAACACCACACTCTCTGAAACTCACCCCGTTCAAAGCCAGCACTCTAGCCCACGCTCCTCCCTCCAGACACCATTGTCATGCTGCTCACTCTCCCCCCAAGAACATGAGCTTTGAGAGGGATGGAATTCCTGCCTTCTCTGTTCACTACAGTATCTGCAGCGTGATGGGGCATGGGGTGATGCATGGGGTGCACCCTGCCGAAGTGGGAATGATCCTCTGTTCTCCTTTGTGCTCCTCTGCCCAGGGTCTCTGCAGGTGTTTGCTCCCTGTACCCATCCAGCTCATCAAACATGGATGGAGCTCCTTCTCCACTAATGGGACACGAAGTAGAGGGAGAATGGGAGGAAGGAACTATCCTGCTCTCTGGGTGGGGGTGCAAGGCTGGGAACACTGGAGGAGATGAGTGTGAACTTCAGGGCTTCCAGGTGCCTGGACATGGCTCAGAACGCTCCTTCAACTTCACACCTTCTTCTAACCGTCATCTCTAGACACGGCCTCGGTTTCCTCATTCACAAAATGAGAGGATCTTAATGGCCCATCTCTGGTGTTTTATTTTAAACATATGAGATTAACAAGCAAATTCTAAAGTTCTATACATACAAATATGAAACTTCGTGTACATTTTCCTCTGGTCCGTCTTTCATATTCCAACCCCTATCCCACACCACCTGCTGAATACACTGAGAGAGACTTCCCAGGACACCTCAAAATCAGAATGATCAACCAGGACTCGATTTCTCTCATATTCCCCTTTCCCCATCCTCACTTCCTATCATGGGCCGCTGGCTGTAGAGACTTGAAATGTCAGTGTAACCCTCATTTCTTCCCTGTCCCTTATAAGCCCAATAAAACCAACCTCCATTATCTTTTAGTCCTGCTTTTGCAATGCTCCCGAAAGCTGCCTCCTCGTAGCCTCTGTGCTTGGTCCATGTCCTGCTGCCAGCTCCCTGGAGAATGGCGACAGCCTCCCAGGGAGGGCTCCCACCTGCTGCTGCTTCTGTTCCCACCCCCTCCCCATGACAGCAGCCAGAGATTTCTGCCAAAACCCAGAGCATCTCTGCTACCCAAAAGCTTCTAACAGTTCATCCATCGCACACATAGCAAGATCTGAAAATCCACAGCCTTATCCAAAATCCCTCCCTGCCAGCTTCATCCTAACTATCCATGTCCTTACTCTCCCTACACTGATCCCAGGGGGGAGAAGGCACAACACAACTGAGATGCTGAGTGACAGCTCTCCTTCTGAGACAGAAGGAATGAAGACAGGTAGAAAGGAGACAAGGGAAATCCTAATATTAAAACTGTATTTTTAAGAAAAATGGCAGCTTCAAGACACAAAAGATACTTAACACTTTTTCCCTTCCAAGAAAGGGTATTTCCTGGTCACCCCCAGAAATTCCTAAGCATCTTAAAGACCCTATAAATTGGGGATTCTGAGCCAGGCTTTTCACCTATTAATTGCATTCCCTTCCACTGACCTCCATGCTCAGATGAGTGACTGAACAGACAGTGAGGACACACATATCCTTGACTGCCCATCTTGAAGATACCCCAAGACCCCATAAATATGCCAGCTCTAGGCCACAATGCATCTCTTGAGAGGCCACACTCTCTTTTGGAGTGTATCACTCTGCTCTTGCACTGAGCTACATCCCTAATCCTTTGTTATTTTTTGAGACAGGGTCTCCCTAATTTGCTAAGGTACCCACACTGGGTTCGAATTCGGGTTCCTCCTGCCTCAGCCTTCCAACATGCTAGTATTACACATATGTGCCCACCAGGCCCAGCTCTGGCTGTGTACTTTAAAACTTCTGCCTCATAAATCTCTTCATGCCTCTCACTGATGCATATTGACAATTCCTTTTCTGTGATGGAAGTCAGAGAACTCACAATCTGCCCCACGGTGGGGTGAGTTGAGGCCTATTTCCTCTTTGGGGACCTCCTTGGACCCCCCCACACCATCTGGTTATACCTCCATCTGTTACACCATGGTGGAGTCCTCCCTTCCTGTAGGGCCTTAGGATTCTGCATCCTCCAGGAGGAATTCCCAGATGCTCTGGGGAGAATAACGTTCTCCTCCCCACCATCCCCACCTGCAGTGTCCCCTCACCAGGTGCCTGCAGAATGTGGCTCTAGAGCTCTTCACAGCCTTCAGGAGCAAGAGGGCTCATTAAAAAAAAAAGGGGGGGGCTTATTATCAGAACAAGGGGGCAGCCCCTCAGCCCCTATTTGGAAGCTCAGGAAGTGCTATTGTCAGATGGATGGCTTCAATCAAACAAAACTGGCTCCCTTCCTGCTATGTGCTGAACCACTTCTAAATGGTTAATATAATTAACACTCTCTCCTTCTCCTCATGCTTTTCAAAATCTTTTTATACTGCTATTATTTCTCCATTGAGTCATCTCTTTGAAAAACCTCCTCAGGTTTAGCTTTAATTTCTTTCTCACTCAAGGCCCCATGCCTATCCTTTGTCTTTTATCTTCTTGCCCCTGGCTTTCCTCTGGGGCCCTGGCTCCCATAAACAAAGCCCAAGAGGATACCCAGAATGCCTGAAGACCATTTCTCTAAAAGCATAGCAGACGTGATGGTGATGTTGATGAAATGCCTTCCTCTCTCCCTCCCTGGGCTGCGACCTCACTGAGACAAGAATGCCTGATGGTTGGCTGTCCCCACTTGGGGATACTGACGCAATTCTGCTTCAGTCATTCCAGTTAACAACCAAGTGGTAGTGGCACATGTTGAATCTGTTTTTCAAATCACCCAGTTGCTAAGTCAATAGTGTTTCTGGTTTCCGTGGTACCATTTGGACACATGGCTACGGTCCTTAGCACGTGAGCACTCCAGGTACCAGGGACACAGGGCGGCACCAGTCTCCCCTCTGCCCTAGTGGTAGGACCTAGTGCAGGTTGTGTAGCCTTTGCAGAGCCTCAGTTTCCTCATCTGTAAATAAATGCAAGGCCTGAGCAAAGATGACCTGGAAGAGTCCTTTAGATCTAAAGTGTCTCAAGTCTTATGGCACAGGTGGACCGGATTTAGGGCAAAGTTTACATCAGGATTGATCAGCAGGAATGATACCCGGTTCTAGATCTTTCTTGGTAGGGTGGTAGAGACTGTGTTGTTAACCCTGGCTTTAGCACGAAGGATCATCAGTCCTGTGCCCTCCCCACTGTATAGCCTCTGCCACAAGCTCTTCCGAAAGTGTGAAATTGGCCACTGGGATTCCCAGGATGAAATTTTGTACTTCTCAAAGGTTTTCCCCTGATATTTAGCTAAGAAAAGCATCAATTCATAAATCTCAAATCCACGGAAGGAAAAAAAAAAAAAAAAAGATCCAACTTTTTCTAACATGCAGCTTTTGAAAACCAACTAACCCTTCGGGGCATTCTGTGAAATAAAATACACAGGAAGAATCAACAGGAGGAAGGCATTCAATTATTCAAAGGAACATCATTAAAGCAAATTTTGCTATGCCGGTGGGGGCCTGGGCAGAGTCTGTGTTCAAGATAAATGCTCAGTTCCTTTGGGACTCCTATTACTGACTGTTACAAAAATGTAGCTGAGAACATTTTATTACAGTAATAATGCCACTTAGGACGTACGACCAGAAAGGCGGGCTGTGATTCTTAGCAGCTCCGAGGTAATGAACCCATGGCCCTTTAGTTCAGATTCTTTACCTGAGCCAAGAAAGTGGCTGATTGAGTTAGACATCTTTTACCTTTCCCGACGTGAGACGGAAGAGTTCTATTAAAATGTATAAAGGCCAAAGCAGGTCATAGCTGGAAGGGGAGCCCAGCTCCTTGGGCTGGAGGCTGCTCACCTTTCCTTTTAACAAATCCTGTGAGATCATTCATTTACACAGAGTCAGCTCAACCATGTAGATGTACTTGGGGAAAAAATACAGACAAAAATGTACTTTATCCCTGGGTTCTGGAAAATGGATTATTTTTATTTTGCTTCTTAGCCTTTATTGTGTTTCCAAATTTTCTACAAGGAGTATGTATTCTTTTATGAGAAAATATAAACACTTTTCAAAAATAAATGTTCCCAGGGGTCTTTGTCCAGGCAATAACTATACTTTTGTAGGAAAAAGATGCAAAAAGGAGAGTTTATATATTGACACCTACCAGTACTAGGAATAATCCCTGCCTTGGTTCAAGGCAAATATCTTTAATCTCCAGAGAAATGCCCACCTAGGCACAGGGGCTGGTGGGAAGGCAGTACAATTCCAAGAGCTGTCCCCACATCACCAGGGACAAATCCTAAATTTGGCATCTTCTGGAAGTGAACAAGTTTCCTTTCTTTTCCCTGGAGTCTGAGACTTGGCATGGAACTATAATAGGCTGTAGAGTTTTCAAATAAACATTTTCCTCCTGAAGAAAGCTGTTCAGTGATTATAGCATAACTTTCCCAGAAGAGGCTCCATTTACCGCCTCTAGTTTAAGAAATTACTTGGCAACAGGATGCAATTTAATTAGAGTATTTACTTAAATGTATGCCTTCTGGGGCCTGAAGGAACTGGGATATTTTTTTAATCAGCTGGCAGTTGGGGAGTTTGTTTGAGCATGGGTCAGGCTTCTTCTGATGTTGAAACACACACGAACACACACGCGCACACACACACACACACACACACACACACACACACAGTTTCTGAAAAAGAAATCTCAAATTCTTCTAAGTGATATGCTAGCAAAAAAGTAAAACACCCCAATTTTCAGATCTTACAACAATTGTTAGGAAGGTCAAATGTCTGGTTTTTCCATTTGGCTTCAGAAACTATGGAAAAAGCCCTAATCGCAGTATCTTCTCCAGGAAAATCAGAAGCAGTGATTTCATCATAGAACAAAACCTACTTTTTTTTTTTTTTTTAAACCCATGTGCTGATCATTGTAGGCAACCAAATATATATTTGAGCTCTTTGAATAATGAATTCGGTCCAGTACCCTAACAGTCTTCTTTCTGGGTTAAAACAACTCCCAATTTTGAGGACTGGAATTCATGTCTTTCCTTGCCTTTTCTCTCTTCCTTTATTTCTATTTTGTTAAACACATGTCTCCTGGGCCTAGAACATTCTCCAGTGCTGTCTGCCTTCAGTACATAGTTATTGAATGAACACACCCACTGAGCAGAGTGCAGCAGGAAGGGTCCCGTGAGCACTGTGGAGCAAGAGTGTCCCTGTGGTCCTGGGCCAGCACACCTAGGCCAGGCTGCAGGGGCCCATGTCACCACTATGGCCTCCAGAGGGTAGTAAGGGTGCTCTGGAGGCCTGGGTTGTTGGGAGGACCCCCATAGGCCTGCAACTGGGGATTTGGAATGAATCACTAAAATTCCCTGGAGGTCCCCAGCCATTCTGGCACCTGCTATGCAACCAAGCACCATCCACTCCTTGGGGCTGCCTGCCTGTCTCTAGGGGACTCTGGTCTCCATTCCTCCACATGCTCAGAGGCACGGGTATAGACAGCAGCAAATCAGCACAGGATTGTTCTCTGCCCACTGCTAATCTTCAGCAGAAGTTCTAGGGAAGATTCTCAAACACAGTCTGTATATATTGAGAAGGATACTTTGATCAGGGAAGTTGGTGCAAGCACTTAGCCATCCACGCCCTGTCAGAAACTGTGCTCCCAGCATTCCTTGTGCATGTTTGCCCAGCCTGGACACCAAAACTCAACAAGCTGCAGAAATGGACACTCAGCAGTGGCTCTGGATTTTTCTGCACACTAGTGCAACAGCTAAGATTATTTTGCACCATCCTGTGAGTGATCTGTTCTTTCCATCTGTGCTTAAGTGTCTTTATGTTTTTACTTGGGTCATGGATAAAAATGTTGACCACTACAAAGCAGAGAGAAAACGATGCTAGAGTTCTTTCCAGACTAATGTCAATTTGTTAATGAATGCATCAGAGGTCAAATGTGCAGCTATAGGCGTCCCTGAAAGGTAGCTTGGGACCATGGTCAAGAGTGTGAGTGAGGGGGACACAGAAACTGGGTGAAGGTCTTGCAGTGCTGTTGCTGACCCCCTCTGAGCTTCAAGTTGCTTTTCTACAATATAGGGAATACAATGACACAGGGCTGATTTGAATATTACACAGGACAAGTCATATAAGCTTGTGTCTAATACACAACCTACTCCTCCAGAAATGGAAGCAATATGCTATTGTTTAGTGGACTCATAAAAATATAAGAAAATTTGTTAAACATCCCCAGAAAATCATATCTTGGGCATCTACTCAGCATAACAGCAACCGTATAACTATATAAAAACTATAATGCACTTACTTGGATTTGTTTGTTTTTAGAGAGCTCATGACAATTCCCAGTAATCTTCTAGCAAAGCTCGCCATCTGTTTCATAATCTACTCCAGACACGGGGTGGGGAATGTTTCCCTATTCTCTATTTTTTCAGAATCCATCTTTTCCTGCTTACTAACAACCATGGCAACTGCCCACCTCCTTTGTACATTTCTCTTTGTTCATCATTAGTGTCTTCTTACAAATTATTATGGAGTACCGTGTGGTATTCTGCCATATGTATAAACTGTATGATGTTTAAACTGGGTTAAATATATCTATCTCCTCAAAATTTATCATTGCTTTATGATGGAAACATTCAAAATCCCTTCTTCTAACTCTGTTAAATGTGCAGTACCTTATTGTTAGGTATGTATGGTCATACTACCATTCAACAGCACACCAGAGCTTCTAACTCCTAATTAACTACAACCTAGTACCCATCAACCCACCTCACCCTCATGAAAATCTCCATTCTACTCTCAACTACAGTGGTACCTCAGTTTACCAACTTAATTTATAATTTGGAGGAAGATGGCAAATTGAGTTGTTTGCACACAGAAGCATTTGTGAACCGAGGTATTACTGTATACTACGGGTCCAACTTTCTTACACTCCATGTATAAGTGAGATAGTGCAGTATTTGCCTGGCTTATTTCACTTAACTTAGTTATCTCCTCTTCCGTGCATGTTGTCACAAAGGACAGGATTTCCTCCTCTCAATAGCTAAACAGTATTCTGAAGTGTGTATGTACTGCCTTTTCTTTATCCATGAATCAGCAGGTGGACATTTAGAGTGATCCATCTTCTGGCTATGGTGAATAGTGCTATAATAACATGCATGTGCAGATGTCTGTTTGACATACTGATTTCAATTCCTTTGGATAAACGGTCAGTAATGGGATTGCTGGATCTTGTGGCACTGCTAGTTTTAATTTTTTGAGAAACCACCATAAAAGCTGAACTAATTTACATTCTCACCAACGGTATGTGTTCAAGGTTCCCTTTATTCCACATTCTCACCAGCACTTGTTATCTTTATTCTCTTTCTCTCCCCACCCCTCCCATATGGGCAACTGAAGCCAGGGCCTTCACACTGAAGTACATTGAGCCCTTTAAAAAATGTTTTTAAATTTATTTATTTATTTTTTTAAGTAAAAACATTTCTTTTTTGAGACAGGGGCTTGCTGTCACTAAATTTCTGGGCTGGGCTCTAACTTAGGATTCTCCTGCTTCAGCCTCCCAGAATGCTAGGATTACAGGCATACACCATCACACCTGATTTCTCTTTTTGATAATAGCCATGCTTACTGCAATAGGTGAAATCTCATTATGGTTTTGATTTGCATTTCCCTAATGATTAGTGACTTAATATTTTTTATAAAAATATTTTTGTATATTTGGTGATCACTTGTGTATTTTCTTTTGTGAAATGTCTATTAAGGTCTATTGCTCATTTTTTCTTCAGGTTTCTTTCCCCTTAGCAAGCATTTTGGTTCCTTACATATTCTGGATAGATATATTCTGACCCATTATCAGATGGCTAGCTCACAAATATTTTGTGCCATTCTGTAGGCTGTCTCTTCACTCTGCTGACGGTTTCCCTTAGAAAGCTTTTAGTTTGATGTAGTTCCGTTTGTCTGTTGTTTCCTGTGCTTTAGGGTCTTGTCCAATAATAAATCCTTGCCCCACCAAATCTTAAAGAGTTTGTGACTGTTTTTAAAGAACTCAATAGTGAGCCCATAAACTCTGATCTCCAAATTCTCATAAAAAATGAAAAGCAGAATGCAGAAAGCCTGCAGGGACACTGTACTATCTTTTCCCTTTAATTACTATGGACTCTAGTTGCTTTGCAAACCTTTTGCCGCAGCCTGGCCACTTTAAGGCATCCTCATCAGTGAGAAACTAAAATGAAACAGGAGCTCACGAAGTTTGCTTTCTGTCAGGCATCTACGTCACCTTCCACCCCCTACTCTGGCTATTTCTATCTCCTCAGTGTGAAACTCCTCATAGACTCAGAAGTGGAGCAGCCCATTCAACACACACCAGCCCTCTCACCTCCTTCCTCCGTTTTTCAGAGAAGAAAACCAAGTCCCCTGAGTCTGCTGCAAATTTATCAAGCTATCACATTGGGAGGTTATTTCTCAGGCTGGAGGTCTTCCCTAAAGACGATAACTCAGTCAGTGAGTGGAATCAGAGCCCTGTGAACATATTCAGTGACTGGTGGTGGAGGCTGGCTTGTCCTGTGCCTGCATTATTAAATGGCCAGTGATGGACACCAGTGTAGACATGTGCAAGGTGAAGAAATGACCAAGGCCTCCTTGCTGCATGCAGGGCAGAGGTTCCAGGAACCCAGTAACAGGGAGCAGAACAAATAGGCAGAAGCACTGAGATATATAAACAGTCAGTGCCAATAACAGATCACCCCAGCTCAATTAAATGTCTGTATGAGGCAATTAGCAGTTCATAAAATCTGTTAACTAACTTAGAAACCTCTGCACCACTTCTGGAGTGCGCTCACTGCTAGGGGGCCCTTGGGAAATATTAGCTTCCACTGCGATGAATCACATGCCATCAGCGAGATAGACAGTGACTGCTCACCAATAGAAAAATGTAAAAAACATCCTTCTGCCTCTGCTGACTGCAAAGAGTCTCAAGTCAGATTAGCTGAACACTAAACAGTCCTAGAGACAGTTATGGGCATGGTCAGGGAAGGAGAAGAGGTGACAGCAGTCTTAAGGTAAGTCTTGCGTTCCTTGCTGTAGAATGGGATAAATGTCCTTGCAGAACTAAGTCACAATTTATAAAGCAAGAATATAAAGTGTCCAGCACGTAGCACTGCTCCAAAGCCACTGGTGGCCACCAGCAAAATCTTTACTAGTAGCAGCAGTCGTGTTGTTTGCAACTGGTATTCACGGAGTACCTAGTGTCCGGTCCCATGTCCCCACAAGAACACTAAGAGGTAGCTCCCACAGTCTTATGATGAGAACCTAAGACTGAGGAGATGCTGGCTAGGTTTGCCTAGGAGGCTACACTTTTTTTTTTTTTTTTGGTGGGTACCGGGGGAACGACCTCAGGACCTCGCGCGCCAGCAGGCGCCCGTGCTGCTGAGCGATATCACCGGCCCCTTTTTCGTATGTGGGTTCCGGGAGTCGAACTCGGGCCCTCGCGCTTGCCGGGCAGGCGCTTAAGCCGCTGAGCCATCTCACCGGCCCGAGGCTACACTTTTAAGTGCTTCCTGAATTTAAAAATATCTTATGAGTAAAAAAGTTACTTTTATAACACAGAACATTAAAAATCATCCATACAACAGAAAAAATATTTTTGTAGGCAAAAACAGTTCTAAAGGAAAATACCTTCCACCAATCTGCTACAAAAGGGTGATAATGATTCTATTAGCTGTGGGCATCTACTACATGTGGGGTGCTACGCCACTCTATGGGGATGTGCATTGGGAGGATGGATGGATGGGTGACAGGATGGAAGGATGGGTGAATGAGTGAGTGTAGGGATTGGATAGATGGGCAGGTGGGGTGGCTGGGAGCAAGAGTGCATAAACGCATGGATAGATAGGAAGGCTTTTGTGCCTGTGAGTTTCCTGATATTTTCTGCAGTTACTCCTTCACTTAAGTCTCTATTCAAGCATCACCCCCTCAGAGAGGCCTTTCCTGGTCTACTTAAGTAAAACACCTCTTCATTCTCCCTCATTCTCTAGCCTCCAATCCTGTTTTGCTTTAATTATAGCATTTATTACTACCTGTTATTTTATAATATTTGTTCTTTTTTTGTGTGTCTCTTATACTAGGTGTAAAACCATAAGGATTTTGACTTTGCTTTTTCATAGTTATATCCACAAGACTGAGAAATAGCCCAGCACATAGCAGGTAAAATAAGCATTCTTTAGATAGATGGTGAGTAGAAGAATACATACATATACATCACTTTACACACACATATATCAATAAATGGTAGCATCAATTGCTCTTAAATATAGATCAATTGCACTTAAATATAGATTATCATGGATTCCATACAATGTCTGAATTCTATAAAAGAAGCTGGATAGCACAGTATTTCTATGTATTTCTCTTTGGACCTTAAGCTCAATTTCCCCTGGAGAAAAAGGCCTGAGGGAGGGTTACAGGTGGGTGATCCCTATTCCTTCTAACTTCTCAGCCAATTGCTTCTATTTACCAAACCACCATCTAGTTGTGAGCAGAAAAGGGAGATTCTGCTGAAGAAATCACTGAGATGAACTCTGTTCATGATATGCACAACAGAGGGCTCATAGCAGTTCCCTTTGGTTTTATTTCCCATTCATTTTTGCACTCATCAGGGAATAGGCCTGTACTACGTTGGGGCCTGTAGACTGGTGCACCCACAGCAGGGAAGGGACAATTTAAACATCAAGCACTAGCTGGGCATGGTGGATGCTCTGGGAGCCCCCAACGCACAGAAAGCATGGAAGAGGGACCTGGCTCAGGACACTGCACTGCCCACACTGAGAACACATCCAGCCTGCCACATTCTGAACACTAAACAGAAGGGTTTCAGCCTTGTAAGAGCTCACATCCATCCAGGGTTAGGATCAATGGATAAGGAGCCAGCTCTCCAGAACCACTTCCTCAAGGAGGAGAGCACAATCCACCTCAACTTTTAAAGTTAAGTTTACAAAAAAAATCAATCTCAACCTTTTCTAGCCATGCTTTCTGAAGGCCACAGCCTTCTTCCCCTATAGAGTATCAAGAAGTGAAAAGGAAAATAATTTTTTTTTAAAAGCAATACATTTTAAATCCCTTAGTCTTGAAAATACGACCACTTGATACAAATGTGGGCCTTTAATACAGCTATCAGACTTTTTCTTCTATGTTCCATGAAGAAAAGTAGAGGAAATTTTAGCTGCTTCATCCTTGGAAGCATCACAGCACCCTGAAGGTGCTTTAGCATAACAAGCACCCCATCTCTTGTGTCACACGCAAAGCAGCCCCAACCCAAGTACTGCCTCACTCTTCCCTAGAGCTGGGTGACCTTGGACAAGCCACTGGGTTTCTGAGTTTCCTGTCCTGTAATCTGAGCAGGCTTGCTGGAATCACTGCCCACTCTGTGGATTCCATGACTTCTGGTCATGTCCTGGAACTGGATCCTCTGTGGGCTCCACTCTAATACCCAGAAGCCCATGCTTCCCCAACCGCAGGATGCTCTGGATGTTTCCACTGCCCTTGTCTGTTCTTCCTTTGTTCTTCCCTAGTGGCTGGTAGACAATGCTTGGAGCCCTGGCTTAGGTGTCACCCACTGTTTCGAAGAACCTCTCCCTGATGGACCATGCTCAGAGAGTCACCTTCATTCTGGAAACGTTTGTATGCCATTCATCAGAGCATCTTTTAACTGTATGTGTGCAGGCTGTCCCCAAGAGGGCAGGAGACCTGGTTCATAGAGAGAGGAGATGAGTACATACTTGATGGATGAATTCATAAACAAAAGAACAAATTTATTTAGCTTTATGCCTTCTCTCACAGGCACTTGGCAATAAGGCAGAGACAATGCATTTTGAGGAAACTATCACTGATATAAGAGCCTTTATCCATCCCAGCTCATAGCAGGGGATGAAGGTCATAGATTTCCTTAATGATTTTATTGGTGGCTGTTACCTCATCTCCCCAAGGTGTTGCTCAGCAAGTCCTATTGAGATGAACCACTTGTACTTGCCTGGTTTTAAAACATCCAGACTCTAATGGGAAGGTTTGGCTTGTTTTGTTCCCGAACACCGTCTAGCCCACAGACTGCACCTAAGTCGTTAAGAAAAATTATATAGCTGGAGGCTAAAAATAACTTCGGAAAAAAAGCAACTCTAAATATCCACCATCCTCTGCTAAAATCTTGTCCTTTAAAAGTCAGGAATTTTGCCTTATCATTTAGATATTGCCAACATTTTTTTACCCCTCCAAAAGGCTCATCAGGATATTTTGCAAATGGAGGTGAACTTCGGCTTCAAACAGGATTTCCTGCCTCATCCACATACCTTCTGGATGCATCTAGCCCCAAAGCAAACATGTATTGGCTCTTGCTTTCCTGCCACTCCCAGCAAGTGCGAGGATCTGACTACAAACTGGCTTTGGCCTTTGCTTTCTGAAACCCAAGGTTGCTATTGCATTGGGCTGGAGAGAATGGCTTGGAAAGGGGGTTCCGACATTGTTCTCTCTGTCCCCCATGGTCTCCCTTGGGGTCCCCCCCTGGATCCCCAGTGCTCTAGTACCTCCTCTCTGCAGTGTCATCACAAGAAGGAAAAAGACTATGCCTGTGCACATGGACATCTGTCCACCCAGCTGGAACCTTCTTGAGGGCAGGGCTGTGACTCATTCACTTTTATGGCCTTGATAAGAATTCAACATGATTTGATTCTGGGTACAAAAAAAAAAAAAAAAAAAAAAAAAGAATTCAACGTGAATGAATGAATGAATGAATGAATGGATGAACAAAGACCAAACCCATAACACAGATCCCCAGCCACACTACCTAATACACACTGAGCTTGGCCATCCACAATGTGAGGATTCAATGACAACAGGTACAATCATGATGATAATAGGAATAGTGGCTGCCATACACTACATAGTCAGCACATGTCTGGAAAAACTCATGTGTTATCCCAGTTAATCCTCACTCCAGCCCTCTAAAGCAGGTACAATATTAGCATCCCCTTAATAAGCAAGGACTGTAGTTTGGACAGAACATTCGGCCTACATGAGATCATATCACAGTGGAGCCAGGACTTTTTCAGTACTGAGGATTGAACCCAAGGCCTTCACATTGAGTTACATCCCAGCCCTTTTTAATTTTAATTTAATTTTGTATTTTGAGATAGAGTCTCACTAAGTTGCTAAGTTGTTCAGGGTAGGCTTGAACTGTGAGCCTCCTGCCTCAGATGCCTAGAATGCTGGGATTACAGGCATGTGCCACCATGCCTGGCTGTCAAGATCTTTTTTATTGTCTTCAAAATCACTTCTTTATCAAGAAACAGCACAAGATAATGAAGCAATTAAAATATTTCTAAGGCAGTGTGAAAGTATGTATAATTTGGGGAAATGCACTATACTGCTTTTTCTGGGATTGCTCTTTCTCTGTTGTTGCCCATACTGATAAGATGAGAAGCAGGACTCTGAGCATTGATGTGGATGGGAGCCAGCCGGGTTCCCATCAGACTTAGTTTCCAGCTTGATTACCTGCCAGCTACCTCTCTGTGGGGTGGGCTGGGCCCTACATGATCTGGGCCATCCCTTCGTTCCAACCACCCTTTCTCCTCACCTCCTTAATCAACACAATCCCCATAGAGTATGACCTGGAGAAAATGTATGAGAAAATGAACAGAAAATCTGACTCCTTTTCAATGCTAGGCAGCACCCACACTTGTGACAGATGTACTTCCTAGCGAAGGGGTCATGAGGGCCAGCCCACCTGGATCCAGGAATTCAGGGTTTCTGCCAAATAAATCTGCTGAGATGAGACTTAATTCACCGAGCTGACAAATTTCAACAGTTCATCAAACCAGAGCCTCAGTCATAAGAAGTTACGTGCTGTAGGGGACACGGATGGACAGACAGACAGACACACACACACACAGAGGCATCGTCTGAAGATATAAATCTGCCTAGCTGGTGACAAACAATGTAACCACACAGAAGCTCCTATCTTGGGCATGGAAGGGTTAGGAAAATCTGTTGGAGGCCGGACATGTCTAGAGGAGGATTACTTTGGGAGCACACTCCTTTAAGGACCCTGAATCCATGAGTCTGGGGACAAAGAGAGAATACAGTGACTGCAGTGATTCCCTTTCTCCTCTTCTATAGCTGGGCAGAGCATCACAGAGACCCACAGGTCTGTCCTATAGGAATCCCTTCAAAATATAAGGCAATAAAGCCCTCTGCAGTGGAGCCACCCATGAGCAGTCACTTTGATGTCAGGGGCAGGCTCTCCAGGGGTTGCCGGCCAGCTCCAAGCTGGTGCAGGTGAGAGTTGGAGTTTATCTTCATGCACAGGGACAAACATGCTCCTTTCCTGCTCACCCATGAAACTCTGCCTCCCAGTATAATCTGGGAATCCTGAGTGGGACTGAAGAGGAGGGGTGCATCATAGGAGAATCCCTCTCCTTTCCCTAAGTCTCTGGTCTAGCAAAGTCTTCACTGCCCCTCAAGACTCTGCTTTGTGCCATGAGTCCTTCAAAGTTGAGCATCACACCTTAAATGCCACCAGCTCACCTGGACCTAGGGCCAGGCTTGGCCATGGCTGTGATTAACGAAGTGAATAAATATAAAGAAGCTGCTGGGGGTCGGGGAGAGGGAGCAACATGTACTGAGCACTTAACAACGCAGGGCTACACACTTTGCCTTTAGGGGATCTGAGACTCCCATGAATTCTAGGAATCAGTGCTTTCAGGATGGAGGTGGGGTTGGGTGGGGTGGGTCAGTGGTAGAGCATTTACCCAGCATGTGCAAGGCCCTGGATTCTATCCCCAGCACTCTGAAATAAAAGAAATCAGTGTTCTCATTACCGCAAGCTAAGAGATGAACAAACTGAGGCTTCAAGAATCAGGTCAATGCCGAATGTCACAGAGGTGACAGCTGCAGACCCAAGGTTCCGTCTGACTCCAGAGACACAACCTCTGCTTGCATCAATGAGCTGCAGGGAGCAATGCCACCCTGGCAGAGCCCAGGCAGGGGCCGGCTGGCTCACATGTGTCCCCAGCAGGCATGGGCACATTGTCCCCTGTGGCACACACCTGCCTCCTTAATGACACACACGCTCCCAGTTAAGAGACACAGTTCACAGCAGTGGTTCAACTGGAGCATGCTAAAAATAGCCCCCTAAGGGGGGATGCCCCCACATGGATCCTCATCCCAGGCCTAGCACAAGGAGAGGGGGTGATGACAGCAGCGTCCCTGTCCACAGTCAGTGTGTAACCAACAGGCACCCAGCAGCTGCAGTGCCAGGCGCTTGAGTTTGTAAGTCTGGGGGATCCCTGTACTCTGGGGCCCCCCACTGTGTCCGTGTGCTCACTGGGTGAGAGGGGGTTGCCCTCTGGTGGCTTGAGCAATGCTGGCCCTCCTTCCTGCCTCCCTTTCCTGACTCATTCCAGGCCTGAGGTCAGGCTGCCAGGAGGCTGTGACTTTCAGAGTTTCCTATTCTTGCAGAGGGGAGTGGCGGTGTCACAAGATGATGGCTGCCTGCCGCAGCTCCTGAGGTTGCCAAAAGCAAGTGCTGTTGGGCATGCCCATAAAACAGGGTGGGAACGCAAGGGGACACTGCATTCTGGGGAGTTCCCAGGGTCAAGTGTGATGACTTGAGGTAGAAACACCCCAGGTTATTCCTCCAAATCACCACTTGGGGGTCCCCTCTCGTCCCACTAAGACCACTTCACACAGTAACGGAGGAATAGTGCTGATGGCAGCCCCTCAACTGGGACACCCAAATGATGTGGTCAAGGACACAAAGACACTTAGTAGCAGAGATGTTAAGACCCAAGTCCCTGACTCCCCTTCCCACCAGTGAGCAGGGACCAGGCTCAGTCTCACAGTCCAATGCATGGGCAGTAACCTCAACAGTTATCCTCAGCACACACAGCAGCTTGTTCCCAAGTCTACTCACTGTAGAGTGCAAACACTGGCTCCCACCCAACTTTCAGCTCACTTCATACTCCGGCTTCCTGCTGGGAACAGAAGCCTGTCCTGAAACTCCAGCGGGTTGAAGTGACGTATGGACAGCTCCTGGCATTTTTTTTTTTTTTTTTTTGTGGGTACCGGGGGGACGACCTCAGGACCTCACGTGCCAACAGGCACCCGTGCCACTGAGCGATATCACCGGCCCCTTTTTCGTATGTGGGATCCGGGAGTCGAACTCGGGCCCTTGCGCTTGTAAGGCAGGCGCTTACGCCGCTGAGCCATCTCACCGGCCCAGCTCCTGGCATTAAATACAGCTGGAAGCTATGTAATTATATTTTAGTCAACAGTGGACGACACATACAACAGTGGTCTCGTGAGATTTTTAATGGAGCTGAGCAATTGCTATTGTCTAGGATTTTTACTGTGCCTTTTCTAGGTTTAATATACACATGCCCAGGTTACAGCTGCCCACAGCACTCAGTACAGTAGGATGTTGCCCAGGCTTGCAGCACAGGAACTGTGTGCAGCAGGCAGTGGTCCTGCCTGGGTTTGTATACATGAACTCTGTATTTGCACAGTATAAAGTCATCCAACCATGCATTTCTCAGAATGTGTCCCCACTGCTCAGTGTCACAGCTCTTGACAGCCCCGGCCTCGCAGGACAGTCCTTGCTTGACCTATACCACCCCAAACAGCTCTCACAGGTGAAAGTAGAAACTGTACATCTGCCTTCTATTACCTCTGCGGCCCCAGGTCATGCCTGCTTAGTCACAGAATCAAGCTAAAATGCATTAGCCTCTTTGGGGACTGCAAATGGAACAGTGGGGATTCCCCCTTAGATGGGACCTGTTCTCCATGGCCAGGCTGGCTTCTTCCAAGTCAGATCTGGGCCTGACCCTCCCTGTCCTCTGCCTCCTCCTTCTCACCAAACCATGTGGCTGAGTTTTCAGAATGCTTGGAATCAAGCCCCCACCCATCGACCCTCCACAGAGAAGGACAATGAAATCCACCAGCCTCTGACGGCTCCCATGTGCTTCACTACCTCTGCCACATAGCTGGTCACACTGGGCACTCCATAATTCATGTTAACATGATTCTTGGAGGGTAGTGTCTTAGTGAGCGAGTGCTGGAGGACAAGGTGGGTCTTTTGTGGCCAGGAGGGGCAGGCTCACTCTCTCCCACTGCATGCTCACCATTAAGCCCCCAACCCCCTTTCCTGTCTCATTGGAACACTCTTCTATCAGGCCTGGCTGATCTCCCATGTTTGCAGAGTGCAGGGCAAGCATAGTTCAATGCTCATAATAGCAAAGAATTATGACTATAATTTAAAATACAGGTTGGAAAGAAACACTGATAGTAGACCATTCTTGTTACTGCAGTCCTCCAAAGAGCACCGATTTTCTTTCCAGCTCTTTCTTTCTGCCACCTTCACTTCACATACCTACCCAGGTATTTGGTTCAAACTGCACTTTAAAAAGCCAGCATGTGGCTAGTTGCCCACACAGAGTAGTGAACTATGGATATCTAGGTAAGGAGTCCACCTGGCTTCTTATTTTTCTTGGAGGATAAAAAAAGTACTGGTTTTCCTGCATATCTTTCTGTCTTGCCAACATCCAGATAAATGGGCTCAGGCTGAAGTTTCAGTCTGGCTTGGGGGAAATGATGAGGCCTCCAAGCCTTGCTCCCTGGAGGCAAGGTTGTGCCATCCTGGTGCAGAAAGGATGTGGAATGGAGGTGACCAGGTGAGTGAGGGTCACCTATTTGTGAAGAATGCCTGCTACAGGCGTAATCTTTCATATACTCAATTTCTGCCAGGTCTGTCACCCATGAGGTGAGCACTATTCTTCTGCCATTTGATGAGATGAGAAACCAAGGCTCAGAAAGTATCCATGTCTTATCCAAAGTCACAGCACTATATGGGGCAGGTCCCAGATGTGTCTGACTGAACGTACACGCCTTCCTCAGTAGTCTCAGAACAGCAAGGCCTTTGGACCTCCCAGTTTTATGACAGATCTATATCTCAGGTGGATTTAAAACCATGTAATGAAGCTTGATTGTGAGTGACATTTTCTATATCACTAAAAATGACCTTTTGCATATTCTTAATAGTTTCTGTCCTGGGCTGACAAGTTTAATCCAACTCAGGTGGTGGCTTGGGCATGCCTCGCTGATTAAAGGCTCCTGAGGTGTGTTCCTGGAGCACATCAGAGCTTGGATCAAAACAAGTCACTTGGCCTTTTACTACAGCAGGGTTCCGACCCTGGGAGTCTCCTAGAGTTGGGACCAGATCATTACAGCAGCCACCACAGCATCTGGCCCAAAGCACAGGGCCAAGTGTCACAGAAATATCAGAAATGTGCAACACATATTTTCATTAGGAGCATGTGCAGCTCAGGGCAGGTGCAAGGTCCGTGAACCTCTGAAGTCTTATCTGTGGAATGGGGATATTGACACCAACCCCACTATGTTACTGAGAGAACCAAGATGTTCGTGGAATCCAAGCTTAGAATGCACCATCCCTCCAGGCTGAGCAGGGACCATCCTGCTGCACTGGAGAGTCGGAACTAGGAGTTCTCTCCCCCAGCTTCAGGGTCTGCTGTGCAAGGCGCCACCCACTGGCACATAGACCTCCTTTCTCCTCTTTCTCATGAAGGTGTGTTGTCAGGACCTCCGGGCCACTGGCTACTTTCTGGAGGACCACAGGGCCCAGGGTCTTCTAGTTCAACGTTTGTGACAGCTTTGGTGAATAAGCCACTGCTGCAGCTGGACTTTTCCATTCAGTAGGGGACACTTTCTCATTAACTGCTTCTCTGACGTTGTTTAGCCCTATGCTCACCTGTGATGCATCTGTATTTTCTTTAGCTCCTTGAGGATTTTCTATGATGCTCTCAGCTCAGTCAAGTGAGCTAGGAATGGATCCTCTACCCACTGCCTGAGCTTGGGAGAGGTTTTCTTAACACAGGAAGAAATCTATCCATACAAAGATTTTTATCACATTCACAGCACCCACAACATCATATATTCTACCTCTGGGTATAACTATTTAGATTTCTTAAGTGCTTTGCTATGCTCAGTCCTGAAATGAATGACGTACGTGGTACACGTGGTACTTTTGCTTCAACTGACTATATTCCTAGAGGAATGGAACATCCGGGACAGGAAGGGAATTTTAAGGCCTTCATTTCCTGTTTGCTCATTTCTCTGCAAGGAAATTTGAGGCCCAAGAAGGCTGAGCCCTTTCTTCCTCTGTTACCCAAAATGACCCCTAACGGGGAGCTGTTTAAGTGCAAGATGCCTAACCTCAAAGCATGATAACTGAGAAGATTAAAATATAATGGCAGTGTAAGAGACAATAAGCACAAACCCTGGCAAAAACTAATGGCTACAACAATTAAAAATTGTTGTTCTAGAACCATAGCCTCAAGTAATTGTGAGTTGCTCACATTACTGCAGAGTTCTGCAGGGCTTTGCCTTCTGCTTCTTCTCCCTGTGTGGTCTTCACATTGTCCCCTCCTCCTCTGAGTCCCTACCCACCTGCTGATGAGTCTCTGGCTCTCACCTTCAGCTGTGACAAGTTCACTTGGCAGCCTCTGAGCAAGGGGGAAACTATCAAGCCAAGCTGTTCCAAATAACAGCAAACTGAGAAGTTCCCTGCCACTCACAACCCCTTGTGTGTAGCTTGTTCTGGTCACATCTGTCTTGACGGATGGCGATAGCAGTTACTCATCCATTAACAATCAGACCCTAAGCTCCGACTGCACATCAAGCATGGTGCCAGGGGCTAGGGACACTGCTGTGAGCAAGTCAAGCCCCTGTCCTACACAGCTGGTATCCTCGTGGGAGGGGGATGACAATGACCAAACAACTGAGTCAATCTATCACATGGCAGGCACCGACCAGTGTCATGGAACATTTCTCTTTAAAAAGAAAAAAAGAAAAAAAAGGCAGTGAAGGAAATAGCAGACAACATTGTGGCAGGGCTGGGGGAGGACTGCTAATTTACATGGGTGGCACAGGCAAACCTGGCCGCTAGGATGGCATCTGACAGACACCAGAAACAAGAGAAGAAGTGAGCCACTTGGAATCAGAGGAAGAAAGGCCATGGCAGAAAGGAAAGAAGTGCAATGCTAGGAGGCAGGACCTGGTCTGCAGCATTCTAGAGGAGCAAGAGGGTGGAGGGGAGGGTGGCAGGGACTCTGGTCACGCAGAGCCTTGAATGCCACTGAGGACTTTGGTACTTCTCAAGTGTAGGGCTGTAGCAGCCAATTTTCCATCACTACAACAAAATATCTGATGTAGGCTATTCATGAAGTAAGAGAGGTTTATTTAGCTCAGTTTTGGAGGTTCCAGGTCTAGGGTCAAACAGGCCCCACTAGTTTGGCCTTTGGTGACATCAGTGAATAGCAGAACATCATGGTGGGAGCAAATGTTGCAGTAAATGGTCACATCTGGAACTGGAGCAGAGAGAAAGGATGGGTGCAGTCCAACAATCCCTTTTGAGGGCACACTCCCAATGACCTACAGAGATCCCATATGGTCCCTGCTCTTAAACGTTCACCGCCAACACTCCTGCTCTGGGAACCAAGCCTTTAACACGTGGATCTCTGTGGGATGTGATTATACCCACCACACCTGAATCAAACCAAACGCAAACTGGCTTGATCTGCTGTGTGTTTTAGTAGGATCACTGCTGCGGTGCTGTGAACAGACTGGGCAGGTGGCTACTGTGATCATCACAGCAGGACAGAGCGATGGCTTGGGACTGGGGTGACTAGCTGGCAACGAAGATGGTGAGTAGAGGACATCCATCTATGTCTTCATAATAAAACTGACGGGATCATAGGGACAGCTGTGAATTCAATCAGAGCCTCCTCAGTCTATGCAGTAGGTCTCATGCCATCACTTACAAGCAGACGTGGGCTTCAGGGAATGAAGGTATCGTCACGTAAAGGATCACAACAGCTCCTAAAGTGGAGAAATGTGTCTTGCAAAACATTTGATTCCCACTGACACCAACAGAGTTACAGAGACACCATTAAATAAAGTTTGTTGTGCAGCCATATAAGGACAATGGCATTTGAACAGGAAGCAAATGCCTAGATAGATGTCTAGTCATTACACAGAGAGGCAGGAGGAGTTATGATTGCAGACTAACGCCAATTGCTATGCCACCAAATGATGGCATGGGCTGTTAAAAAATGTCCTGGGAGGAAGCTCCAAATGCTGCCTAGATCCAGTGAAGCTGAGGAACACTGAACTGACTACAGTTAAACTGGTTTTTTGATATAGGATTTAATATGTTAATGTGCCATGCATGTTTTGTGGTTGCTTTGATGGAGCCCCTTTGAAGAAGGTTAGTATTGTTATTCAAATTGAAGGATAGTGAGACTTACAGGGATTTGGCAACCTGCCCAAGACCATCCATCATAGTAGTAGAGTCAAATCCAAATGTCAGTCTGGTGTCAAAGCCTGCTCTCTGCCCAATATACCCATCCCTGGTTTACTTATTACATGGACTATGAAATAAGCAAAGGGCTGTGGAGAGACTTTATCAAACTCACTAGCATGCCATGGAGATCAGGCAGGTAGAAGTCAGCCAGGACGCCGGAACCCGAATCACCTAGTCAGGTCCCTGAGCAGCAGAAAGATGGAGACGTGGCAGTGTCAGGGGCACCTGGCACTCGCTCTGCCAGGACTGAGCTGCGTGCACTGGTCTGCAGCCCCAGGAGAAATGGCTTTCACTTACTTCAATTCGAGTTGTTCCTCTAGAAAATATGGTGAGGCAGAGTTCACACACTTGCCAACCATAGCTCAGGGATGGCTCAGCAGAGCACAAAATGTAGGGGAACATGAAGCCTTGACCTTGACTTAGGTGATGGCTAGGGTCACTGAGGAGGAACACCAGTTGGTGTGGAGGAGTGTCAAGTGTATGATGTCATTTCAACAAATAAAAAGATGTCAGAAGTGATATATGTTTCATTCTCCTACAAATGACTCCATCTATGATATGGTACAAAATCATTTTACACATCAGAAATCCGTAAAATCTCTTCAGATAAGTCTCTATAGCTGAAACATTGCTCTTCTTGATAGGCAATTTATCCGCCTTCCTGACCATGGCTAAAGCGATCCATGGTAGATTTGATTTTTGAAAAGATTCATTTTTAGTTTCAGTTTGACTCCATTCCCATATCATATAATGATTATATTTCCTGTTACTGCTTTCTATGCGTGATGATCACATTTGCCAAATTCACTGAAAAATATTACTGAGAAAACAACCTATATCTATATTGTATACATGGATGTGTAAGCATGTATAAAAATCCTTATGTTCTACCAGTCTGAACAAAGAATTTTATACCTAATTCATTATTTTGGTGTCAATATTCATTCTTCAAAATCTGTGAATATGAATCTGGGTTATCTTAATAATATACTAGCTCAGATAGGTCACAGGTGAAGGAGTTTAAAATAAAAGCTTTAACTACAATTTTTTTTTGTGTGTGGGTACCGGGGGGTCGACCTCAGGACCTTGCGCGCCAACAGGCACCCGTGCTGCTGAGCGATATCACTGGCCCCTTTTTCGTATGTGGGATCCGGGAGTCGAACTTGGGCCCTCGCGCTTGCAAGGCAGGCGCTTACACCGCTGAGCCATCTCACCGGCCCTAACTACAATTTTTTAACCCATTGAATATACCACTTAGCTGGATACTTTATAAATGTTACTTCATCCTCACAAAACCCATGCAAGACAAATACTCTGATTTTACAGAAGAGCAAACTGGAGTTTGAAAGGATAGGTCACTTGCCCCTGTGGGAGTCGCACATGAGGAGGAGTGGGGATGTGAACCCCAGCCCACGTTACCACAAGGCCTGAACTCTTAGGGGATCTCAATTGCTGGGTCCAGGTTGGATCAGATCCATTTCAACCCAAGTGGAAGTAATACCAAGGTCCATGTAGCCCTCTGAAGTGTATGTACACGTGTGTGTTTACATGAAGGAAAAAAGCCTTCTGATGGTGCTAGTGGGTTATCTGGGGACAGAAAAGGGCGGTTCTCAGTTCATTTGAGAAATGGTCTCTGTGCCAGGTACTCAGTTCATTGAGATGACTTGTTCATCAAAGGCCACCTCCCAGCCCTGCTAGAGAATACACATGTGACCCACTGGTCCAAAAATGGCAAGTCCCAAAGCTGTCATTTTTGGTTCTTCTAAAGTCACTGACTTTTTTCTTAAAGAGATTCTTTCATAGATTTAGAACATAAACTTGCCTTCTTTGGAGAACACAAACTAAGAACTTGGACCTCTGTTCCTTGGATAAAATACTCATGTTGACCTTAAGATACATTCATTGTATGCTCTGGTGATTGTTTTCATACATTTTACCTGTGTTGCTTCAAAAATTGCAGAGCAGAAAGAATAAATACAGCCCTCCTCCCCCACTACCTTATACCCAGTTCTGACTTTCAGAAGAGCCTGCTAATCCTAAATTGCTTTAAGAACCTATGAGCGATTTGTGCCAACAATTAAAATCAGCTTCCCTTGCATCTCCCTTACCACTCATAGACCTGTCTCCATTCTGTGTGATGCATCACAGAGCCTTTCAGTGGCAAAGCCCCACACTGTCCCTATTCAGAAACTCCCCTTCCTCTGTTCTAGCTCTAAACTACAGTTGGCAGCCTGCCTTCTTCTCTTGCATACCTTTTCCTTGAGATCTTCAGTAATTCACTGTAAGAGAAACCTCCCTGGCCTCAATATTCCAGCCAGATATCCATGCAGTATGAATACCAACCCTAGCTTTGATGGAGCCTGGCATGATGGAATGCTGTCACCTTTCCACCACGGTACAATCCTTGTGTAATATGTGCCTCTATGTTCTACAGCCACCTTTAACATTAACCAGACAGGTTATAGGAGAACACAGTACCTCTCTTATTCTTAGCCCTACTTAACATGAACTGGGCCTTTAAAGGAGAATGTACATGTAATGGCATTGTCCTAAGTTTTTTTTGCCAGTAACCTATTCCAGTCTCTGTGTGTTGGCTGGAACATTGCTTACTTTGTACATAAAATCTTGTATAGTGCACATGAGAGCTTTATCATTATGCTATGATGCTAAAAGTTACAGAAATTGATGCAACACAATTCCCTAACTATCACTCAATGGGACTTCCTGCTATTCCTTTAGAAATTACCTTGTCTAAGTAAAGGTCTCTGGTCCTCCAAAACAGATCAAATGAAGGGAGAAATTGTGAAGAGAATAAATTTGAAGGATAAAACAGGCATCTTAACTGGTGCTTATTCTGGGGCGGGGGGGACATTTCTGGACATGGTACCTGAATGAAGAAGATTTTGTCAGTAATTGAATATACTCTCTGAACTGTATATATCCATATTGTGTATTAAGTTCATTACGTTTTATCTCTAGGAGAACTAGAACAGTAGTTTTTAAAAAGAGTCGAATTTTTAGCAGCAACTGCAGTCAGGTAAACAAATAGGAAACTGACCTTCCTTCTGGCTTGAATGTTTCCCTCTGCACCCCTGGAGGCACTTGACACAGAGCAGCGGTGCTAGGCACAGGAAAGGCAGGTGTGGGCAGAAAAAGGCCGAATCTAGCAGAAGATAGTCACCAACATGGCCTTCAGAACCCATTTTTTATTTAGAAAACACAAAGACTGGTTGCTAGCAGGATTTTCACCTAATGTGCCTCTCACTAAAAAGTATCTTCACTCTGGAACTCACTCAGTAGCGATGCCAAGTCCAGGACAGATCCTTCAGACCTGAAAAAGGAATTGTGCCAACTGGTGCATGCAGAAATTTTAGCTCATGTCACAGATCATCCACTAATGTCACTCTGCAGATATTGGTCAGGCAAGACCATCTACTCTTAGAACTAGGAGGACAGACAGGCCTGCTTTTCCCCAAGTGCTGAAGGAGGAATGACAACTTTCTTTGGCACCTCCTACACAAAATGGGATATGTGAGACCTAACTGACCACTGAATTTAGTCATTTCTAATTGCTGCCTTCTAGACTTTATAAAAAGAAAAAAAAAAAAAAGGTAGGAAATAACCTAATGGTCTAACCAAGTATGAGACAACAGAGAGATCCAGCAAAACTAACGAACACAGCAAGCATATCTCATTCCAACTAGAACTGGGATTTTCTAGGATGAAAAATGAAAGAATGAGGTTTTGATGTTAGTGACAAACCATCAGATTTCAGCTGAGACCAGTACACGTAAGTGACAATGGTGATCAAGCTCCAATTATTGCTTCTGGGGCTGCACTTGCTTCATTTCTCCAACCCAATCACTGTATCCATTCCCTGCCAAACTCAGAGAAAAGACTTCCTTCCAAATCATTTTGGAGGGTTTGTTGGTACACAGAGTATGGTGACATCTAATCCAGAAAGCTAATCATTTTGCTTTTTGGTGTTCAATTTGTCAATAAGACGGCCAATAATTCATTTGTTTATTCAACACCACTCAAGCATCTACTCCCCTGAGCACACGGTGAAGCCAAGTTACTCCAACCTGAGAATGGGCACTGTGATCACTGTCACTGCCACCACCTCAGCAGCTCACACTCATAATTGTCTTCATAGGCCAGACACTGCACTATGGTGCCTTATGTACTTACCTAATTCTAATGACTCCATGAGCTAGACACCATCCTCATTTTACCTATGATATAGAAGAACACAGACACTCAGCAGAGCCACCTGCCATAAGTCACACATCTAGCAGGTGTCACAGGCTGGACTAGCAGACATGGACCCAGGTCTGTCCAGCGCCAAAAGCCAGGCTTCCAGCTGGTACAGCCAGGCCATCCACCTCTCCTGTGACTTAGAATCACTGGAGCCATTAAAGCTGCTGCTTCTCAGTCCCACCGAGCCTCTCCCAGGGGGTCTGGGTGAAATCCAGGAACCTGCCTCTATCCTCAGTGCCTGAGCTGGTTGTATACCAAATGCAATGATGCACCAGCCTATCTTGCACATTTCATTTAATCTGGATGATTGTCAGGAATCTGAGATAGCAGCTGACAGCTACAGCTGCAGAGCAGGTGAGAGCACTGTCCTTGTGCGGCTGGTCTCCAGTGTGCAGTACTGATGGGAAGCACTGCCAGGCAACACCTACCCCAGTGTCACCTCGCTCGAGCCAACTGACAGGGCTGTGATCCAACTAACAGCTTGGCCAGGATGACCTGAAGTCACCTTCTAACCAGTGATGGGCATATAATCCTGGCCCTCTCTCCATAAATTCTGGGGCACACACTGTATCGATCTGGAAAGCCCCTCACCTCCACACGAAGACCACTGCATAGCACTAATAAATCTTGTCTGGATTTCGCTCATCAACTCCTGTTCCTTTCCCACAAGTTTTAGGATTCCTCAAAAATACAGCAGAAAAAATAACTGAGGGTCCACCAAAGGATTAATGAGATACCCAGCCTACAGTGGAGGCAGAATTACTAGGTTTTTTGACAGATGTTGAGGCCAGTATGATAGGCCATCTGATGAAAAATAATGATAAAGTATTAACATGTGAAAAGAGCATGTACTCTAGAGTGTATCCTTTAAGTTAAAGACATTTATTAACACCTACCCCTGGGGATGAGATAGGGGATGGGTCAATCATTTCAGAAGTCAGTATTCAAACATCAAGTATATTAACTCAACGACCTTGTAGGCACATATGCATGTATACATGTATCCAGCTAACAGTTACACAGCACTGTCTGGGCTGTATACCAGTATTCAATGTTGGCACCATTTCAGGCACTGCATATACTGCAGTAAGTAGTATGACTGGACTTCCTTTCCTATCAGGATGTTACAGAAAGAGCCAGAGGATCAAGGGCCATAAAGATATGTAAGATGAATTTGCTACTAGCAAGGTGCACACCATACAGGGTGAGTTAGGCAGTGTAATTTTGATGCAGGGAGGAGTGACATGCAATTGGCCCCCTGCATCTGTGAGTCCTGTGCCTATAGACTCAACCAACCTCAGTTCAAAAATATTCAAGAAATATTTCACCTGTGCCAGATATGTATAGACTTTTCTATCATTCCTCAAGAAATAGAGTGCAACAACTATTTACATAGCATTTACCTATTTACATAGACATTATAAGTCATGTAGAGATGATTTAAAGTATATGAGATGACTGCATAGGTTATATGCAAATACTATGTCATTGTATACAGGGACTTCAGCATCCTGAGATGTTGGTGTCCATGGGGTCTTTGGACCAATCTCCCTTGGATAGTGAGGAAGGAATGACTATACTTGTCTCATTTCACCTTTATGATACTTTGAGATAAGTGTCCTCACCCCCATTGAGAAACTGAGGCTCAGGATATTTAGTAACCTGTGGCGTCACCTGGTTAGTAAGTACAAAAGCTAGGTCCTGGAAATTCAGATGATCTTATCCAGAGTCATCACAGCATATGCAATATTATGCAATATTATCAATATTACCCTTTGCGTTTTACAGGAAATGAGAATTAGGAACCAGTCGACCCACATTCCATGTGAATAATATTTTCCTCTTAATAAAGAAGAGAAAAAGCACTCAATGTGTCCAGTGTGAGGTTTTTATCACCTGCCTTTATGGAATTATAAAAGCTGTTGCCAGATGTATAAAATCCCATCTTTCTGTGCAGACAGGTCCTGAGCAGGTACCACATTCAAATGCCTTTTCAGAGTGAATAGCATTGACTGATTTATCCCTCTTGGTGCCTCTCAGTGGCAGGGATGAGTGTCTAGACGTTGAGTGCCTGGGTACAGGGCCTTGGACACTTATGAGGGTCAGGGATCATGTGCAGCAGTGGCAGGTGGGTGCCTTATTTCCATGAGGTACATCAGCACTGAGAGTGAAGGGAAAACCATACATTCACCCCATGGGCTAAAGATCTCCACATCCTCGATGGATAACACCCGAGTCTTAGCAGCTAAGGGCTCAATATTGATTCCTCCATTCTTTACTCAAGAGCCCCTGTGTAATGGTCTCGCAAGCATGTTAGGAAAAGGTGCGCTCTCCTGATCCTATGAGCAGGATGCATCAAGTAGGCACTGATCTACAGGGCTAATAAAGAAGCCATATAACCTTCTTGGATGAACTCAGAGAATACTGGTTAGCTGGCTGGCTGGGTGAGAGCAGGGATTCTTGACATATGACCAGCTGAAATATTCTAAGAATGTAAATAAACACTTCTGTGTTGACAAAAGTACACATTTGCTTTGTGTTCTTCTGGGCAGCCTTCAACTCACTAGAAAATTTCCCTGGGGGTGTAGCTGAGACCCACAGTCTAAAGAGCATGTAGGTTATCATGTCCTTATCACATCAATTTCTGTCTTCAAGCCGCAGCATGAGGCTCAGCCACTCTAGGGACTGAAGCTGGAAGACCGGCTCAGCAAGTCAGCGGGCCCAGAAGGCCAGGGAAGGGAGGTACTGGCATGCTCTACCCTGCAGTCCAGACTGGATGAGGAGCCATTTAAGCCAGACAGTCCCTACCAGGCCACACTGACCAGAAGACAGGTATTTCTGGACAAGTATCATCAAAGCCTCATCTGGAGAGGTGCTGATGTTAGGCACCGCAGCTTTGGTGGTCTCCCTGCTGGGGCATTTCCAGCAGAAGGAAAAGAGCATTTGCAGAGACAGTTCAAATATCGCACCTTTCCCCTCACCCTGGTCTTTAACACATTCCCGCTGACTTGAACCACTGTTGGTACATGCGTGACTGTGGGATAGTCATGCATTACCATCGGTGGCTCAGAGCCGCCTGACAGTGAGACAAATTACGGCCCAGTCACAAACATGTTAAAGCCTGTTAACTATTTATTTAGAGAAAATTGTTTAAGGTGGTAAATTTTGCTTGTTTTTGATTAGGCATTCATAGTTACGTCTTAGGCATGAATAGATGGAGATGAGGTACGCGAGCCAGAGAGGATCCTGACAAGGTGAACATGTATTTAACAGGCAGAGACAAAGACAGATAGACTGATCAGCTTTTGGTCCTGATTACAGCCCAGAAGGGAAATGAAAAGCTGATGTGCAAAGCCCTTCAGCTACTCGGGATTCAGAGACAACAAAGCATCCGAAGTTGCCAAGGCAACACCAGCTGAGCAGGAGATGAATGAAAGTGTGCACACACATGGGCATGGGGACAAGGGCCCGTGCATGAACACTGCCTGCACACAGGGACACAGCTAGAGGGGCTGTGCCACCCTAGGGGACAGATTGCCACTAGCTTCTGTCAGCAAATCTGAAGGATGCTGATGGCTGTCGCATCAATGAAGGGTTTTAAACATATGTATACAGAAAATAATTACCATAACTGACCCTCCCAAAGCACAGTCATTTTATGGTACTGACTTCAGGTCTTTTCAATTTTGATTCTTTTTTCTTTAAAGAAGTAAACATTATGGACCTGAAGCTTTCTGTTTGCTCTAGTTCAGTCCAACTTCCCCTCCTTCCCTCCCCAGAGAATATTGTTCTCCTGAACTCCTAGATGTCTTGCCCAGACACAATTCTACAATTTTAGTACATATTTATTATGATAAACAATATAAAGTGATACTGTTTTTTAAAGTTATATAAATAGTTTTTAAAAGTTATATAAATAGAATACTACTTAACTACAACTTCTTTTCTCACCCTATATTAAGTAATCCAAACTCAACACCATTCATTCATTCACTATCCTACCTTTTACATATGAAATACTTTATCTCTTTCCTTCCTAAGGGATATTAGGCCTGGTCTCAGTTTTTAACTCTTACAAATAATACTGCAGTGAATATTCTTACATAAATATGTTTCTTTGAGGATACACAGTTTTCTCTGGAGTATATTTACACAAGTAGAATTATTATTATTATTATTTTTATGTGGGTACCAGGAGTTGAACTCAGGACCTCGCACTTGCCAGCAGGTGCTTGTGCTGTTGAGCGCTATCACCCGCCCTTTTTTTCCTTTATGTGGGTACCAGGAGTCGAACTCAGGACCTTGCGCTTGCTAGGCAGGGGCTTATGCCGCTGAGCTATCTCACCGGCCCGACACAAGTAGAATTATTGATTTCTCACAGAAAACGCCACTTATTTTCCAAAGTTGATTTTAACAAATTTGCATTCTTAGTACCATTGTAAAACCCCCAAATCCCCATGTTTTTGTCAACTTTTGTTGTCAGATTGTAATTCGTGCCAATCAGAGAGGTGTGCAATGATATCGCCCTCTATTGCTTCAAATTTACATCTCCCCGACTACCAGCAACATTGAATATCTTTTTATGACCATTGGCCATTTCATTTCCTTACTTTCAATCTCCGCCTATTCCACCCTAGCCCCACTTTTCTATGGCATAGTCTTTTTCCTTCCAGATTGATAGGAATTATTTATTCTGAATGTAAATTCTTAACTGTGTGTATGTGTAGCAGTTATCTTCTGCTTGTATGTATCTCACCTTCTATAGTATTCTAATATTAAGTTTTAAAATTTCAATGTAACTGGAAAACAGTTTTCTTTTAGGGTTTGTACTTATCCATCTAGAAGATATAAATTTTTGGCTTAAATTTCATATTCTGAATTTTAATCCTTTAGTTTTTTTTTTTAATTTTAGTATGGTATGAAGTGGGAATTTGATTTTATTCCTTTTGGTTTGTAGGTAGTTTAGGCACCATTCCTTGAAGAAACCATTTCTCCTGATATAGTGTCGCTGTTCTCATTTATATACCCATCTGCATCCGGGCTGGCTTCTGCACACACTAGGTAGTCTTGATGCCCCATGCCAATACCACAGGCATTAATTACTACAACTCAAAACCCTAATAATTACCAGGGCAAGGCAATTTCCCTTCCTACCTAAACCTCTTAAACAAATTAGGTTAATTATTCTTGGTCATTTACTTCTCCTAGTCAAATTTAGCATTATCCTGTATCCTATATATCAGTGGTGGCAAACCTCTGGGACACATGTTGTTTTACTTTTAAGACAAAAGATGTTAATGTATGAGTTGTTTTTCCTAAACTAAAACTTCAGTATTCAGGTTGGACTGCAGTGTTGGCACTTCATGATAAATAAGTGGGTTTTGGGTTGCAAATTGGACACTCATCTCTAAAAGGTTCACCATCACTGCTATATAATCTTCGTATGCCCTCTCCCCACAATCCTTGTTTTGTTTTTATTGCAATAAAATTGAAATTACAGGTAAAGTTTAGGGAGAAATGATACATTTATGATACTGAGTCAAGCCATCCATGAATATAGATTTTTTTCTTTGTTTACAAGTCTTATTTTATGCCCTTTAAGAGAGCTGTATAATATTCACAATGAAGTTATTACTTATCTTTGTCAGATATTTTTCCTTAGATACCTTACAGTTTTTGTTGCTAGTCTAAATGTTCTTTTAAAAAATTTGTTATTTGCTATTTGTTTTTGCTTCTCCATAGCAATGCTGTTGATTTTTGTATTCTGAGCATGTAGCTATTCAACTTGAATTCTTCCTGACAGCCTGTTTACATTCACAATCTTATCTGCAAATACGGACAATTTTAAAGGATTTAAAGGATTCATTTTAAACCTTACTGCCCCCCCTTTTTTGTCCTAAGTAACTAAAACTTCCAGCATGATACTGAAGAAAGCAAAAGAAGGCATCCTTAAACTATTCCCACCATAAAACTGTATGATTCGGTATGTTAACCCATGTTTTTGCTTTGCTTTTTGTAGACATTTTAAAGTCAGAATAAGGAGAATAAGGAAGATCCCTTCTACTTCAAAATTGCTTTGCCTTTTCTTGCTTTGTGTTTTTTAATGATAAATGTCTATTATATTTTAGGGGTAGCTTTTTCCCATCTTCTGTAGATGCACAGGTACAAGTTTGTAATGACAAAATTTAGGGTACACACAACTTTTTTCTTTCAGGGTCAGAAACATGTATTTAGAAAGACTAAATCTCCAGCCTACCAGCCAGGTGAGGTCTAGACCAGGTCCGAGGGCCCTGGCTCTGTGACACATGGCTCCGTGTGTCTGGCCTCTCCACTAGGACCTCTACGGACCACACAAGAGCAACACTCTTCCATGGTTGTCTGTTGTGATGTTTGCACACTGTCTTGGTCCAAAGTTACCCATAAGTTTCCTTTGGTGTACCAGTTCCCCATGATGAGTGTTTAGTATGTCTCATAAACATATTAAAATATATAAATTTCCTTTGGGAATAAAATCCATTCTTGTATGAGTGTGTGCTCCTCACCATTATCAGCCTCTGACACTGGCTGTCTATAGGACCATTAGGAAGGGGAGGGAACCAATCCTGACCCAGTGCCCTTATCATCCCAAGGGCAGCATCATTATTCCCATTTTCCATTCAGGGAAAATAAGCCACAGGGGGTTAAAGAACTTGTCCCAAGCCTTAAACCAAGAAGCCTTGGCACTGGGACTTGAATGCAGGTCTTCATGATTTCCATGCTCTGTGCTTTCTACTGTTGACAGTGTCACCCACTAAACTTCCATAAACACCCAAGAGTGTCACCTCAGGCTCCACAAGGCAGACTTCACAGAGCCAGCAGAACCACTCTTTGTTTTATTTTTGTCTTTCCAACTACTTTGTAAATTAGTGGTTGAGGTTCCACACTGCCCACTCCAGTGAGTGCTGAGTAATGTAAGTAAGCACAGGAAATGCCCCATTTTTGTCAGTCTGTGATCTAACAATGAAGGTCAGAGGATGCTCAGAAAGTGGGTTATTCCTGTGTGGGAACCCAGGGAGGGGCCCCATGAGTCTCTTTTGAGACCTGTGACCGTGAGGGTTGGGACAGGAGGCACCACTCGTTCTCCTCATCCAGAGATCAAGCAGCATCCAGACATGGCCCATCGTGGCCGGACTCTGAGTAGAGGCCTCCTGCAGAGAACAGAGTTCCCCTTTAGTGGAGGAGAACGGAAGGGGATGAGCATGGGAAGGGAATCCGGGTTTACTGACCCACCAAACTAGAGGGCTTTCATGCACTACCTCATTTAATTCTCAAACCATCCCCGGACAGGAGCTGGTATTACCTTGGTTTTACAAATGGATGGAGGCTGCAGGAAGTAATTTATCCAAGAAAGTCCCAAATCTTGAACAGCTGAAGACAGAATTGGATTTAGAACTAGGTTTGCACTTCCCTGGAAATCATCTGATTTCATAACTGACTCCCTCAAGCATGCTCCTTAATGACCACACAATCCAGCAGCTGAGAACGTGGACATTAGCCAGCTTGCTGAATTCAAATCCCACTTCAAACTGTCGCAAATTCTGTGACTTTGGGCTAGTCATTTAAACATCTTTGGGCCTCAGTATCTGAGGCTATAAAATGAGAACAACAGTACTTACCTTCAAAGGGTTTTAGGAAGATTAATGGGTTAATATTTGTAAAAGCCTTAAAACAATTCATGGCACACGCTGAGGGCTATGCATTACTGATCTATCACTGCATAAAAGATTGCCTTAAAACCTAGAAGCTTAAAACAACAACAAACATTTATCTTTTCATACAAGTTCCACAGGTCAGGGATTTGCATGGCTCTGGCTTGTGGTCCCTGATGAAGATGTAGGGGCTGCAGCCACTGAAGTCTTGACTAAGGCTGGGAGACCTGCTTCCAAGGTGGCTCATTCACACTGCTGGCCAGGTAGGGCTGCCTGCTGGCTGAAAGCCTTACTTCTCCATGTGAGCCACTCCACCGCTTGAGTATCTTCAGGGTTACCTGCTTCCCTGCACAGCAAGTGATGCAAGAAAGCAAGGTGGAAGTGGCAGCACCTTTTAGAAACTAACCTTGGAAAACACACAGCATCATTTCTGCAGTATCTTATTGGTTACACAGATCAACTCTATTTGCTGTGGGAGAGGAGTAAGGGTGGGAACAATCGGAATTGAGAACGATTAAGGGCCAGTCTTGAAGGCTGGCTACCACAGACCAGGTCTGTTAAATGAAGAAAGGAATCTGATCTTAATTATGCTTGTATTCTAAGTGCCTGGCATATCACAAGACAATCAGTAAACATGTGTCACAAAAACAGACGCATGGGTGAAAAGAAATGTGCAAGGCATCCCAGTCAAGATCCACTTTAGCTCTCCCTCATTTTATGATCGACTTCCTGAGCCATTTCCAGGGAAGGAGGTATTTACTCTAAATTTCTAATCTAAGAATTATCTATATAAATTAGCTCTCAATTTCATTGTCAAAAGAAGTGTTTGGAATGGTAAACTCATAGCTAAAGTGCTATTTCTTTCATCCAAATGTAACAATATGAAATATTTCTTCTGAATTCAGAAGGCTGAAATGAAAAGAAAGCCTGAAATTTTATGCCTTGGTTGAAACATTTGCAATAATGCAGTTGTATAGCAACTAGTATGTGTCCCAAGACAATTATGGGAAAGTTACTCCTTGCACAAAAGCGGGCTTTCTTCTTCCTCTTCTTCCCACCAAAGCTGTACTTGGGAGATAAGACTGGTTAAAACCCTTCAAGGCTGCTCTCTGAAGCCAGTGAAAATAGGAACCAGCTAGGAAGGTGAGGCCTAACAACTCACTACCTCACCTCTCCAGGAGGCCCAGGATTCCTTTAAAAATCCCTTAGCTTCTTGTTTCTCAAGAACATCAGAAAGTGGACCGCATTTTCACATCTGATCTGCATCAGAGGCTTCAGACATGGGGACATGTCACAACAGCGGCATTCCCACTCGTTGCTAGGATGACCATTCCAACAATGTTGACAGTTCAAACCCAGGGTGGGCGACATTCTCCACTGTACTTTACCTTAACTGACCAGAGGTGCACCTATGTGCTCCTAGGTAGCACTGATGACATGATTCTTCCATGTTGCTAAAGTTCTCACTAGGACATTGGACCCAAGTCAAATAGATGTGGTTGATAGTTCCGAGAAGCTGGGATACTTTCCCTGGTTCCCTCTGGTAGCAAAGAGCAAGGTGACCACATCTTGGCCATTACTAGGCATGGAGAGGCCAAGGGAGAGCACAGTGTATCCACGTCCATATCATTCTACGCCATGTTCCTGAGACCTTACTATTAGAAGACGCCAATATGGCTTTTTCTGTGATCATCAGCATTGCATTTTCACCTTCTACGGATCATTGAAAGTACTAAGGGTAGAGTCATAAGGAAACTAAAAAATCATGTAGTCAGGATCAAGAAAAGGGTTATAGGTGGTCACGATGTTCACTGGTTCCAAACTGACAACTACCCCAGGGCCCTTCTCCCAGTAGGAATGTGTAGTGGAAGGGCAGGTAGATACATACTGGGTGAAAACACTCACCTGGGCTATGAGTGTACATTTGCTAAATCCTGATTGAATGATGGACCCATTTGCTGAACTCAGAACATTCTTTTCCATTTTACACTGGCTTCTCTGGTGCTCATTTTGCTTTATATACTAAGGACAAACGTTCACCTGACATTCGCCTTTGAGAAAGGCAACAGCTTGGCAAATCCAAAATGTAACCCAACTTCAAAGTAGGAAGTAAAACTTCAGTTGCAAACTTCTGTGGCATGGGATACAGCTCCCAATAGAAAAATCCTTTAAAAATGTCCAGAAGCTATGCATGAGGGGCTTAGCATCCTACATAGCAAGGATGGCCTGGATTTAAGCAGGAGCTGTCCCTTTACCAGGGGCTTTCGTTACAGTTCGTCATTGTCCCACCAGGCTCTATTGCTCCCCAAAGCTAAGGTGATGGGCAGCTGCCAACCTATGCCCCATTCTCAGCCAGTGTCCTCATTCAAACTGTGCTGCTCACTTGTATAGGATTTGAGTTTGAGGACTCTATGCCAGAGTGCAGAGGTCCATTTTGGGTAGCAGCAAAAACAGTAGGATGGGTCTGATCATGGCCTGTGTAGAGAAAATATCTGGATGTAGGGGTATGTATTCAGTATAGGGTATTTTTGTGTGTGTGTCTGTGTGTGGCTAAACATCTAAGTGGAGCCAGGCAAGGTGGTACTCACCTGTAATCCCAGCACTCGGGAGGCTGAGGCAGGAGGATTATTGTGAGTTTGAGACCAGCCTAAGCTACAAAGTGAGACCCTGTCTCAAAAAGACAAAACAAACAAACAAATAGACAAAATAAAACAAAATAATCCAAGTGGAGATGTCCCTGAATACACAGAGAGGAGACCCAGGAACCATGCCTTAGGGACACCCAGAGGCAAGAGGAAGGAAGAGGAAATGAAACCAGCTCAAGAGTCTGAGAAGTATGGTCAGAGAGCAGAGAGAGAAATTGAAGAGAGAGAGAGAGACAGAAAGAGCCAGAGCCAGACACACACACACACGCATGCATGCACGCACACATGGGAAACCAAGCTTCTAGAGAGGCAGCCAACAGCAGGCACCAAATTACCCCAGCCCTTTGACAGACTAACACAATAGCCCCAGTTCTCCTCTACTTCTCCTCAAAGCTACCAGTTTATCTCCAGCAAAGCTGGATTAGGAAGGAGACAAAACTCTAGCAATATTAGCTCTAAAGATTAGCACCCCATAATTTTTTCAAAATACTGTCTTTCCATGGCCTGCATTACAAATAACCCTACTATCCAATGTTTGCCCCCAAAGGAAGAAATTGCTCATTTCCTTTACTTTAAAGCACTCTCCCCACAGCCCCCCATCATTTTTCAGTCTACTGCATGTGAGCTATAGACGTGATTAGCACAGCAACTGAAACACACATGAGGACTGAGCTCACAGATTAATGGACAGTGGATTCTGAAATATCCTGGCTGGTAATAAACCTGTGACTATGGCTACTCCTTTCTAGATAAAAGGAAGAAATTCTCATTCTTCTAATCTTTTGCCCCATCTCTGCAAATATTTTCCCAAGTGATTATGCTAGAGCTGAGGATTCAAATCAATTCTGGCCCTTTGATTTGTTTGATAACTTATTATTGTGACCAAAATATAAAGGAGATTACAGATGCTTATGGATAACTATTGTGTGATATTCATTCACGTCCCTGGGTTTGCAGCAGCAAATTGCTTTTCATTAGTGGATACATAATACTTCGGTTCTACCATGAAACGATTAATGCAAGCAGAGTTTGATTTGGACTTCACTATGATGTGGAGGAACCATGTAATAAAAAACTCAGGACTTCTCATTATTGTCGCACTTGGACCATGATTCTGCAAATCTTTTCCAAATATCAGTCATTTGAGCTCTCTGCATTCTCTTTATTGGTTATGATTTTATCCCATTCATTTTTACAGATCAAGGAACCTGGGGTGTTTTCACTAAGTTATTCAATCACAAAGCACACATATATTTGCTGTGTATCTGCTACCTGGGGGCTGGGAACATGGGCCACAGAACTGAAGTTGTGACTCATGTCCCAAAACTGCTCATATGATAGTGAGGGGACCAGATGCTCCTGAGTTACGACTGAGTTATATCCTGATAAGGTATTTTCAATTTAGGATGGGTTTAAATCAAAGATGACGTGATACAGCTACACCACTGCATATCACATAGCATACCATAGGGCACCAGTTTTTTTTCTCATGATCAGGCAGCTGTGGCTCATGGCTGCTGCTCAGCATTAAGAAAGGATATCAGGCCAGGCCTTGTGGACAGTTCTGTAATCCCAGCTCTCTAGGAAGCTGAGGTAGGAAGCCTGCAAGTTCAAGCCTAGCCTGGGCAATTCAGCAACTTAACAAGGCCCTGTCCCAAAATAAATAAAACAATGGTCTGGGGAGGTAGCTCAGTGCAAAGGTACTCAGTTCAATTCCCAGTGAGGGAAGCAAGGAGGGTATCAGACCACATATTGCTAGCTTGGGAAAAGATCAAAACTTGAAGTATGGTTTCTACTGGATGCATATTGCTTTTGCACCACTGTAAAGCCAGAAAATCCCAAATTGAATCACTGTAAGTTGCCGACTGTCTGTATCTGCATTACAAATTTTGAGGTGGCGTGCTAAGTGCTGTAGTAGGAATGCATGGAAGAAAGCATGTGGAGCAGGAAGGTAGGGAAGGTAAATCCCAAGCCAGCTGAGCATAACCAGAAAGAGCCTGCTGTGGACGTGGCAGCTGAGCTAGGTTTTCAAAGAATAAATGCTTACACTGATGTAAGAATAAAAGCTTACCCTAGTGTAGAGGAAGTATTTATACCAGGGTGTGGGGGGATGAGGGACAATGCAGTGTGTCTGGGAAACAGGGCAGTGTGCAGAGATGAATCAACAGAGAAGAGCCAGGTGACAGGCATAGTTGATTTTGCTATCCCCACAGGAGACACAAGAGATTAGCTGAACTAGTCAAAAAGGGCAAGATAAGCCCAGAGGAGAGATGAAAACCACACACATAGCAGACATGGTTGTCCCCTTATTCTTGCTGCATCCAGGATTCGACTGTATCCTACCTCTTTCTGCCTTATTAGGATTTATGGTCAGTTCTTGAATTAGCTGTATGAAACTGAAGCAGGAAACTGCTGTGTGTGTATAATAAGGGTAATGTGTACAATAAGGGAAGAGACCAGCAATTCTCAAAATGTGATTCCTGCACCAAGGGCATTAGCAGCAACTGGGAATTTATTAAAAAGGCAAACGTTGAGGTCCACCCCAGACTGGCATAATCATATACTCCAGGAAGGGGACAAGTATACTTGTCATAACAAGCCCTTCAGATGATTCCAATTTTGCTCAAGTTTGAAAACCACTGAAACAGACCCAAAGGCTTTGGATTATTTTTCTAATTGACTTCGAGATTTCCTTATATTCTGATACTTTATTTTGAACCACTCCATGTAACAAAGTTTCCCTTTAGCTTACTTTAAATTTTTTTGGGAACCCAAATAAATTTGAAACAACTATTTCTGAATGGGTTTCCTTAATCCCTTACCACCTACAAATCTAGCAGGCTGAACTCTCCAACAGTTGTGTAAATATTCCCTATGCTCAATGACTAATACATCTGAGACTTAGAGTACCTACTGTTTTTCTTCTGATCACTTTGAGAATCAATTATGTGCCCACAGTGATTTTTAAAAATTTTGACGACAGCAGGTGTGCCAGTTAATCTGTCTACTTGAATGGATGAAGAAGCTCCTGGAGATGGAACTGGATCACAGAGGTGCTATACTCATCAATGGATGAATCCTTTGATGTTCATAGCTGAATGTGCTGTTTTAAGGTGGGACCCAGTTGGAGGGGTGGGTGGCTGGGAGAGTCCCTTTGGGAGGTATATCCCTTGTGATGCTATTTCCATGTGCTCTGCTTCCCCACCACCATGAAGTAAGTAGCTTTGCTCCACCACACCCTTCTGCCATGATATTCCTGCCTTGCAGCCAGCTAACTATGGACTGAAACCTCTGAAACCATGAGCCAAGTAAGTCTCTACTTTAAGTTATGCATGTCAGGTATTGTGCCCCAGCAATGGGAAAGCTGACCAATAGAGCAGGCTTTCCATCACTAACACATAAATCCCAAGAAAGCAAGAAGTTGGCCTTGTTTATTGGCATAGCCCAGAGCCTAAAATAGCACCTGGCACCTGGCAGATGCTCAATAAACATATGATACTAGGTTCTAGGAACATGGAGAAAACACAGTAGAGTTATTTTCTATCTATCATTGTGCAAAGCAAAGAACTAGATGCTGTAAGAACCCAAAGATGAATAAGAAGTGACCCCTGCCTGTGTCTACCCATGGACACACTGTGATTGATAATACCTGAGCTCCAGCTGACCACAGCCTTCTCCCAGCTGCCTCATTCTTTTTTTTTTTTCCGGTACCTGGAATCGAACTCAGGACCTCACGATTACCAGGCAGGCACTGTGCCACTGAGCTATATCCCCGGCTGCCTCATTCTTTACAATAGCCACTGACTACTTCTGGCATCTCTGGGAAAGAGGATGCATGGAGACAGCCTTGCTATATGCCTGAATGTCTAAGGTCTAATATCAGCCTAATATCTCCCTACTTTTACAAAAACACCTTCATATCAACACAATTAAAACAATGTAAAAGCAACAGTTCATGTCAAATAACTACAAAAAGAACTAATAGAAAATTAACTTCCTTTCCCAGTAGGGGCCGGGATCCCCCCTTGGGCTGTCCTGTCTAGGAGAATAACCTGCAATGCTGATCTGGAGTGAGCTGTGCTAGCATCTTAAGTGCACACCTGATTTCAAGACTGAATGTAAAAAAAACAAAAAGAAACAAACAAACAAAAAGCAGGAATGTAAAATCTTGCTAATAAATTTTACATGGACCACTTAGAGAAATTATAATATTTTGACTATACAAGGCTAAAACATATTAAAATTAATTCCACCTGTTTCTGTCTACTTTTCAGTATGACTACTAAAGAATTTAAGTGACACCTGTGGCTCATGATACATTTCTTCAGTTCCACAATGCTCTAGGAAGACACAGCCCAGGAGGCTGTGGTGGGAAGGGAGGAAAGGAAGAAGTGGCTTCCAATTCCACCTGCCCTGGAAACCCACAGAGCAAACACCACTCCTTTGTCCTCTCCACTGTGGGGAGCAAGAAGTTCTCCATCCTCTGATGATGGTTCAGCTGCTTGCTCACCATCACCCACCCCACATTCCCACCTGGACACACAGTGAAAGCCAAGATCTGTGGCCAGGAGATGCCCCTCACTGCATAAAACCATGCCACTCAGGCTCTGCCCACCAGCTCTTCCTACAGCTAACTCCATGGGCCTCACCCCTCCCTAGTCCTCCAAGGAAACTAAACTTGGAAGACTAGGCTCTAATTTGGAATTCTCAGCCTCTCCCACAATGCACGCTGGTCATCAGGGGAAACTGAGGCCCTGGACCTGCAGCCCCTTCTCCTCTGATCCTGGGCTCCATCCTGTTCTTTGGAAGCCTGCCCATGTGCATGTAGATCCAGGAGTCCACTGATGCCAGATCCACATACTTATTCCTTCTTCCATTCCATCGTTTCCAAGAACCATTGTGTGGCTATCCCTTTGGCCACTTTCTTCAGAAAACACAGGACCTAGAAGTGTCCTGAGGGCCTCTACCAGGCTTGTAGTAAATAAAACTGCAGGGAGACCACTCTCCAGACCCCTCAGTTTCTATGGAGCACAGCAGCAGAGCCTTCTAAGGTACAAAGCCTAAAGGACCCCCTTACTAGACTGACTGCACCCATCAGAACAGTTACAATTTAGATGACAGACAGAAATAGCAAGTGAGAGCCAGGCTATAGAAGCGCTCTGCATCCCCTGCTCACTGCAAATGCACATCAGCACACCCTTGTGCGAAAGCTCCAGGCAGTATCCACTAAAGATGAACTTATCTATGACCCAGAAATTCCACTCCTCGGCACCCATCTCACAGACATACACACATATGACCTCTAAAATCTGGGTTCAGTAATGTTCACAGAAGCGCTCCCAAACCAGATGCTACACAAATGACATCAACAGGAGAGTGGATGACGAAATGTGGATATTCCTCCTGTTCAATGACTTCCGGACTTACAACCAAGACGTGCTATTTGGACTTACGACCTGCCGCTCGTACTTATGACCCACATTCAGCCTTGTAACGCAGGAATGTGAGTGGTAGTGTGGGCTCATGGTGGCTGCTTCTACAGTACAGTACTATAAGTTTTGCTGGTTGTACTGTACAGTATAGTACTGTAGTTTTATGTTCTGTTATACATTACACACTGCAGGTAAGACTTATAAAAATAAAGGCAAAGTCATTAAGTTGGAGTTTTCTTTGACCATTTCTTTGTTCTGAACACTGTAATGTAAATACTATATGCAAGTGCTCATTTAGCAACCAATTCAATAACACACCTTAGTCACAGGACTGGAACTCGATCGTTAAACGAGGAATATCTAATGTGAAAGTCATGCCATGGGGCACTCTGGTGACACAGAATGTACACACTACTACCACATGTGACAACAGGCATGGTCCCACACAGATATAGTGCAAAAGCAGCCAACCACCATAGAAGGCATACAGTGCCAATTCATTTCCTTGAAGCTCAGCAACAGGTAAAAGAACATGTGCTAAGAGGTGCCAGAAAAATGGCTACTTTGGGGAAGGAAGTAGAGGATGGGCAGTGACTTGCCTGGGGACTTCTGCGGTGTTCCATTTCCTGACTGAAGTGTTGTGCATTTTGTGAAAATTCACCAAGCTATATACACTTGTTGACTTGACTGCTTTACTCTACGTATGGTACACTTCAAAAACATTCATTAAAAAAAGATTCCTAAAGAAAGTGTGAATTGAAGATAATAACCTAAACATAATACCAAACAATAGCAGGGTCTCTCATTCTCCTAACCTTGTCAGCAGCCAAAGGACAAAGCTAAAAAATGATACAATTCAGCAAATGGAAAATAATCTGAAATAAGGAATTATACTCAAAATCATTAACAATAAATGTCAATCTATACTTTTATATCTTGAGACATCAGCTGATGATAGAATAATACTGTTTCATCTTCATCTCTTTTTATATATGTTTGTTGGTTTTATAACGTGCACTCTACATTAGCAATAAGTACAAATACAAAATTTATACATAAATATCAAGTTTTATTGGTATGTATCAAAATTTTTACTGGTGGGATTTTAAGCAAAAATATTTGGAAACCTTCATCTGGATGAACACATATAAACATACCATTTTACCTCAGGGTAAAGGCTCAGAGGCATTCAAATTTGCAGGGCCCCAACTCCTAGAATTATTTGTAAATCTCCAATAAGAAAGACAGTTGGATCATCTGGGAAATCTGCTTTAAATTTTCATTTTTCTTTACTTATGAAAACACAGCTGAGGAGGAAAGTTAAATTTAACTTTATCTCCCTTTGAAGATTCAGAAATAGTCTAGAAAGAGGATTTATGTCACAGTGCTGAGTTCCCACCATGGCCTCTTGAAAAAGACCAACAAAGACGTGAACTCTGTAGCCCATGGCTCCACCAGACAAGCAATTAAAAAGGAAGGTGCAAAGCCCTCTTTTCAGGGGGAACAACCCAATGCAAACCTAACCTGGTGGCCCCCTGTCTGTATAAACAGGTCTCTTGTTTGGTTGGGAGTGGGTCAGAGGTGCAGCAGCTAGACTAGAAAGCTTGTGACCAGCAGCGACACCCACTTTTGCAAACAACCCGCCTTGATTTTCTACCTTGATCCCATAGACAGGTTTGTTTGTGCAACACATGGCAGGGAAGACCAATTAGAACAACATTACAGTTTAGGAATGTGACCTGGGTTGAGTATCTCATAAGTGGACATACAAAATCAGGGGTCCATACACACGTTCATGAATTCCAATTTCCCCTAGCCCATTTCTGCTGTGTGGCAAATTCCATTTTGATCTTAAGCTTACCTCCATCAACATTATTTTATTGCTTTTTGTCACAAATTTGAAACCTTGACTTTCACAGAGATCCAGTCCCTATGGCCTCTCCAGGCCACAACCAAACATATGTGCCTTTCTTGCCTCAAGAAGGAAATAAGTAATTTAATTTTAAAAGAGAGCTGGGCACTCCAGGGAAATTTAGCCTTGTGCTTTCCCTTCTGATGGGTTTCAGTTCACAATACATCTGGGAGAATCAATTAAAGATTAAGTTGGAGTTGGAGAGAAGCCTTCCAGGCTGGCTCAGGCGGACAGCTCTCGCATCAGGGCATGCAAAGGAGATGGAAGGAAAGACCTGGCTCTCCTCTCAAGGGACACCAGAGAGATGGTCTCTGGCAATAAAGAGCCTCCAGTGTGCTAAAGAAATGCTGCCAGCCACAATTAAAATTCTTAAGGATTGTTACAAAATGGGGATGCTGCTCAAATGGGATGAGAAGAGATGATGTGTGTGCCATCATGGCAAGGGGTACACGCTGGGTTATAGATCGCTATGGCAAAATGTCAAGTGCATCTTGTAAAACAACGCTTGCTAAAATGTGACTGCTAGTCCTGACCACCTCCTTCCCGATTAAATAGGAGTAAGATCAGGAGACACATGAGAAGGACAATCTTTGGGTGGGGCCAGTGTCTTGCTGCTGTGTGCACAGCCCCAAGCAAGGGCTGCCATTCTGGGAAGGGACAGATCAAATCCTCCAGTTTCTGGGCATCTGGGCTGGGGCTGACAGAGGTGAGCCACCCCTGGAGCAGGTCCTGGGGCCCTCGTTAGGCACACTACGGAGAGCTAGGCTTGCAGTGCACAGGCCTGGTTCTGTGATCTAGCCCAGTGGGCAGGCTGAGGCCACACCCCACCCACCAGTATCATTTGATTCCTCCTTGAAGGGCTGGTGGGTGACACCTCTCTTCCTGTCACTTGAAGCCTTGCTTTACCCATTAGTTATCCAAACCATTGGGACCGCAGGACACATATCTTCCTCCCTAAGCTGTTTTCCTAGAAACTCAGAGGCGCCAGGTGGTGAGGGCACAGAGCTTCATGCCCAGCACCTACCTCCCCCAGAACAGCTCTAGCTGGTCGATTTCCAGTTTGGACATCCACCTAAGATTTTGTCTGAACTATGGAATCTCTGGCAAAAGGAGAAAAGGAGTTTGAAAAGCACCGCTGTAGGGAGGATTGATCTTATGAACTCTTACGGGAACTTCAACAGGGCCCTTACTGAAAAGTGTCTCGCCTGTGGCTGCTTCTCCTCCAGGCCTCCCCCAAGGGGGAGCTAGCCTGTGAACTTGCCACTTCAATGGGCACTGTGTGGGCTAAGTGACCTTAAAGAAAGGACCCCACTCTGATTGCTAAGTGTTCTAATCTATCTCAATGCAGAAGCAGCCACCACACTGTAGATTCCTCATCTGCAGGAATGTGTGGTTGACATGACCTGTAGGGGTCTCTCCCGGGTAAACGGGGACCACTCCAGCTCCAGCCTTGCAGACTCTTGTGGCAGCTGCCTGAGGTATGGACAGTCTGGCTTGCTGGTCCAAGCAGGGACGGTGCCTCGCCTGCCAAGGACTTTGAGACACAAGCACACCCCTTGCCTGTGCTGATGGACGTAACTCACACGAGTGGCACTGGGTGCAGAGGAAGGCATGTGCAGCATGCTGTCCGGGGCCTGGCACACAGCAGCAAAGCATGCTCAACCAAAGGCAGCTGCTGTGAATACCAATGAACACCACCTTCAGGCAAGGGGCTGTGGAGGCTCAGAGTCACAGGGCATCATCTTTGACCTCAGGGAGCCTAGAATCCAGGGAAGGAACTACATAATGTTCCTGCCCTGTGGCAGAGTGGGATCCAACTTCGCCAAGAAAGCACTGATGAAGCCAAAGAAGGGAAGGATCTAGTACTCTTCATAAAGGCTTTTTGGAAGGGTGATAGCATGATCTCAAGGTCTCAGGCAATTTTGTTTTGTGGAACTTGCTCCAAGGGAGTCCCAGTTTGGATGGTAAATTCTATGCCCACTTGCCATATGTGATGGCCCTCCAGGGATCTCTGGAATATCCACATGTAGGAGGCATTCCACAAGGTGGGAAAAGCCAGAGGAAAGGGGCAGGCAGTAAAACAGTGTGGAGAATTTGAGGGAAATGTCACGGAGCAGGTTGGCTTGGCTGGTGCCCATAGGGCATAAAAAGATGGCAAGGCCAGATGAGGGAAGATCCATGTGGACTCCACAGGGCTCAGCCCTCCTCTGCCTGGAGATGGGGCCTCACGGTGCTTCCTGAGCAGGAAGCAGTGTGCTCAGAGATGGGCCACAGCAGAAAGAGATAGGGAGGGATGGGAAGCCCGAGGTAGGGGAGGAAGGAGGACCTGGCTGGTGGGACAGGAACCCTGGCAGCTGGGAAGGCAGGCATCGGAATCATCCCACACCAGTCTGGCACTGTGCTGGTCCCAGTCCCCACCCCTGGCTGCCTGTCACTCTGTGGAATGTGGCTCACTCTCCCTACTTAGCAGGCCACTACTTCCTGGATCTGCTGGTCCCAGAGCCATCTATTTTTGGCTTTCCCAGGCCAATGCCTGAGAAAATAGCCACAGCTGCCAGGCACTCCCTCTCCAGTGGGAACTGCTGTTCCACAAAGGGTCATGTCCTTTCTGCACATGAGTTGTGGTCATCTGGACCCAAGGGCAAAGGAGACACCTCCTTTATGGTCACCATCCACTCTCACTTTTCCTAGGCCTGGGAAAAGTAAGCCAACTGCCTCTGCTCAGTTTGAACGCAAATAGACAGTGGTTGTGCCTGGGGTTGGGTTTGCAGAGGGAGGGCCAGGGCACCAGGGGACAGGCTCACAGCCCAGAGAATCCAGTCAGCTCTGTGCATAACAATAGCTTCAGGCCTTGAGGGAGAAATCTGGGAAGCCAGCCAGGGTCAGCCCCTCTTGTGAATGATCCCTGAAGTCAAAGGGGTTCTAGTCCAGTAGGGATATGCAGAAAGAACCCATTTAAAAAGGAATGAGGTTAGAAAGTTCTTACAGGCTGAAGCTTCCTTCCTGCTCAGGTTTGCAACCCCCCCACCATCACCCTATTCATCCATTTTCCCCCTTGTGCTTGGATTACCGTAAATCTCTTAGGTTTCCCAGACCCCAAGCCCTTACCTTTGCAATACATCATCATCATCATCATCATCCCAAGACAATGAGCCCCATAATGGCAGGGTTAGGGATTAATCATCCTCACTGCCTTGTGGCCAGGCCAGTAAAATGAATGCTCAGTGAATGCACAAATGGATGAATGACTGTCCCTTGAACAGCTCTACCTGACAAGCAGATCCTCTCCCCACCCCAGCAGAGAACTAGGAAAAGAACCACAGCCTCACAAGGGCAGCTAAGGCTGAGAGAAGGGCTGAACATGCAGCCAGGATGCAGGGACTCAGGCAGAAGGACCAAAACATTGTGTAATCCCAGCCTCTCTGTTGCTTTCCTTTCTGTAATGGCTTCAGAGCATCCCATGAGGAAGGCGAAACTCTGAATTTATTTTCCCAGGAAGACACTTTTTCTGTGCTTTTAAGTGGAGTTCAGAGGCAAAGGCTTGGCAGACTGGAAGGCTGACACTGGCCAGCATGGGTAGAGCTAAAGAATGCCATGATCTGCCCCAGTAGCTTGCACCTTGAGAAATTAATAATGCTAATACAGATGATGAGAATAATACATGCCAATTTAATTAGTATACACTGGGTGCAAGGCATTATGCTAGATGTTTGACATGCATCACTTTGAATGGTGACAATAGTTACTAGAAGAATAGATGCTGTAATTACCCCTGTTTTTAGAGGGGGTTTAATGGAATTAATCATCTTGCTCAAGGTCACATAGCTAGTAAGTTGCAGAGATTTAAACCCAAGATGACTGATCACATACATATTTACTATTACACCATAGTAGCACTAACACTCAGTCATTCTTTTTCACAGATAAATGGTCACATTCTTTAGAGGAAGAGGTAGAAAGAAGAAAGCACAACACAAATTGGGGATCTGCTAGCTGCCAGATATTATGCTATGTGATTTATACATATAAACTCACTTGATAAAAGGCTGAACACTGAAGTCTGTATTACCTCCCCTTTTTGCTGACGAGGCACCTGTATCTCAGAGAAATTAAACAGTAGGTCTGAAGTCATAAGTGATCACTGGTCCAAATGATGAGAATTCAGGATGGCAAACCAAGGGTGGTAAGCAATGACATCGTACAGGCCTAGCTGGGGGAGCTGGGGACAGAAGTTTACTTGAAATGTTGAACTAAAGCAGAGGTTGGTGAAAAGCTAAAAGGGTCAGTGGGACTTGGACCATGAACCATATTGTGCTGACCCCAGAACTGGGTGATAAGGACAGGTGGGGAGTTTGAATCCAAGGAGACCCCTATTCCTTAGAGTAGTTTTCATATATGAACCCATTCGTAATTTCTGAGAGGTTGTTGTCTTATATGAACCTAGAATATCAGTATATACCATAAAAAGGCAAATCTGGGTAATTATGATGTCAATTGCAATGGGAAAAATTCTAAAGCAAATACAATTTACAGTGGGAACAGAAAGGAGAAGGGAAAAGACAAAACCTTCATACTCTGAGTCCTGACTGCAGAACAGACACAACACTGGAATTTACATCCAAGTCCTTTGCTCTTTTTTGCATTATGGGCCAGAGCTTAGATGAGTTGCTGGCTGGGGTAACTAAGAACTCTAAAGGCGATTGGCTTTCATTCTAAAAGGCCACATTTCACAGAAAGCTTTCTTCTTGTGTGGATGCCGGACACTTACACGCACAGCACCATTTTCCCTGAAGAATCAAAGAGCCTACTCAGTTCACTGAGGACAGAAGGAATTAAAGAACTGGAAATACAGATTTGAATCAGAAATAAAACAGTAATGGGAAGACTGAAGGGTCACAGGATGGACTATCACTTTCAGCTGAGAAAATCCTTCAGGAAATGGGTTTAGGGATTCATCTTTGACAAACGACTCCCAAGCACATGCTCTCTAGTCCTGGCAAGAAATCTAAAAAAGTCACAAATGGGAAACATGAGCAAGAAACACAAGGTGATGGTTTTTTTTTTTGTGTGTGTGTGTGTGTGTGTGTGTGTGTGTTTGTTTGTTTTTTGGTTAGGAAATTATCTGGTGCAATATCTGATTCAATACTTCAATACCAGTGTCTGAATCAATACCAGTGCTAACTGAATGCCCACTGGTGCCTGGCTCCACAAAAGGTCCTGGGAGACAGTGAGGAGGCAAGACAACCAAAACCGGTGTCTCCGAGGAGGAGGTACAATTTTAACCTCTGCCACTGAAAAATATTTAGAAGAAGGTTTGCTTGCAAAGACTGTTCACCTTACTGATCCTTCTTTACTGAGATGTCTTAGGACTACGTTTTCCTAGGGTACATTCTCAACATGTTTTCCTTCCTTAGATTTGTCTAGGTCTGCCATAAGACACTGCTCTAAGCACGTTACGTACCATGTGGAATGAGCCAGTGTTCTTAGCTCCTTCGCTTGTCCCTAGTCCCCCTCTTTCCATCCCCTGACAACCACTAGTCTGCTTTCTGTCCCTATGGATTTGCCATCCTGTACATTTCATATAAATGGCATATAATATGTGGCCTTTTGTGACTAAACAACATGCCACTAGGCTAAGTAATATACCACTGCATAGATATACCACAGTCTTTATCCACCCTTCAGCAGATGGGCATCTGAATTCTTTCTACATTTTAGCCAATATGGACAGTGTTATGAACATTCATGTATAGCTTTTACTTGAACCCCTATTTTCAATATTTTAGGAAACATACTCATTAATCATTAATCTTTTTTGGCTTTTTTTGGTGGAGACCGAATTTAGAGCACCGCAACAGGCTAAGTGCATGCTTTACTGTGAGCTATACTCCTTGTCTTACTGATTAACTTTTAACAAGTATTTTAAGCTTCAGTTGTACTTCAGACACACTGTGATGCGGGTGGGTATGGAGATGTTAGAAAAAGTAATAAAATATGGTACATGCTTCCAAGAGTTCAAATTTGGTAAAGCAGAAACATATTAGTCATACCAGTAGCAGTGATATTAAACAGTGTGGTTTTATTGAGCACTTACTTTGTGTCAGGCATCATTTGAAATGCTTTATGTGCACTCTCTCACTTAATCTTCACAACAAACCTATGAGGTGGGTACAATTAAAATGCCAATTTTGAGATGACAAAATGACAAGGGTAGAGAGGTAAAGATGTACATGGAAGAGAGCTTGATCTAAGCCGGGGCAGATACGGAGGACATGGCAGGTCCTTCAGAAGCCAGAAGTGAATGGATGTGACAACTAAAGTGAAGGAAACAGCAGAGGCCAACAGAAAGACTGAGAAGGATGAGAAGGGTGAGTGGTTAAAGATGACACCACTGAGGTCCAAGGAAGAGGAGCCCTGGACAAAGATGCAGAAGAAATGGCTAGAACGAAAACAGAGAGGAAAAGAGACAATGATATAGGAAATGCCAAGAGAGGGGAGGATTTCAAAGTGAGGATCAGCAACCTTGAATACTGTCGCCAACTGGTAAAACTCCAGAAGGCTTATGGAGAGCCCAGGGAGTCCAGGGGCTGCCAGGACACCATGGCATTGTGAGGACATTGTCATGCTGCAATTGAGTCAGGCATAAATGGGCAGAGCAGCAGGGACAGAGGAACAGATGGTCACTCAGGGAGCCAGACAAGAAAGGCAAAGGAGAGGACCGGGAAGGTGGGAGGAAAGTCCTTGGTTGATGTGGCCTGCAGCAGCAGAACCAGGGAAGAGCTGAAGATTCTAGGGAGGGAGGTAAAGGGCGTGGAAACCCTGGGGGACAGAAAGTCCCAAGCAGGTGTATCACCAATTTCCTGAGGGAAATGAAGGAAGGTGCACTCATAGCTAGACTAAGGGCAAAATAAACCATCCAAGGTGCATTACCTGCACCTGGGGAACAGAGGTCAGGCTGACCATCCTGCCACATGATCATAGGCTGGATTGGCCTGTGGCAATGATGTTTTCTACGTGGGCAGCTTATTATTCAGGTGTGAAGAAACATAAATCCTTCTCAGATACCGAAGGATCTAGAAAATATCTCATCTGTCTCACTATTGCCAAAACCTTCCCAATATACACACCAGCTATCTGATCGCTGAGTTCCGCAACTCGGGAACGAGCAAAGCCCTATATCCTAGGAAGGGCAGAGAGCAATGACATCATCGGAATTTAAGAATTAAACATAAATAGCTGCTCAGATTATCACTTAAAGTTGAATAGAAAAGCCAAAAACTATACTTGAAGAAATATTTATGGGAAAAAGCATATAATAACAGCCTGCATGAGTTACAGACTCTATAAGCTTAGAATATCTTAATGACTGGAAACTGGCAAGGAACAGGGAGCAGAAGGGAAAAAGTACAATGAACTTATTTTGTAAATGAGGAGTAAGAATTTGCTACCTCTTTTATTCATGTCTAATAATTAGAAATATAGGTTTGAAACCTAATGAAAACTAGTATTACCATTATTATCTCTTTTAAGTCCTAACATAGTTAATACAGGGGATGACAACATATTAACAGCAAGAAAACACAAAACATAAAATTCCAAATATAAGAAAATTAAGACCAAACTTAGAAATTTTTTTTTATGTGGGTACCGGGAGTCGAACTCAGGACCTCGCGCTTGCCAACAGGCACTTGTGCTGCTGAGCGATATCACCAGCCCTTTTTTCCTTTATGTGGGTACCGGGAGTCAAACTAGAAATTTTACTAAAATCCAAAAATCCAGAATGTGTTAAAACAATATGAATAAAACACAGTTCAATGACATGTTTCTTGAAAATTTTCAAAAAAATAGCTATAAAGGATATGAAAGATAGAAACAAAAATGGACAAAGAACTACAGGCAACATTGACAAAAAAGAGAGAGAATAATATTATAATGAGGCAAAATCAAATTCTCATTAAAAAGCACTAATTAATACTATATTATATTGAGTCCTTGGTATTTACCCAAGAGACACGGCAAAAGAACTGTGCATAAAGACTCATAATTATATCGCTCATAATAATCAAAAACTTGGAAGCACCCAACGTCCATTAGCCAGTGAGTAGATGAACACATTGTGGTCCATCGTGCAGTGGAAGAGAACGGGAGGGACAAACTGTTGACCAGTGCCGGCTGCCTCAGCAGTGCTGCATGGAGGGAAAGAGCCAGATACAAATGCTCCATAGCAGGGGATTCCACGTACAGAACATTCCACAAAAGCCAAGTCTACAGGGACGGAAGTCAGATCAGCTGCTACCAGATCAGCGACGGACACGGAACAGGGGTCTGACTGAGAAGAGAGCAAGGGGACTTCTACAGGAGATGAAACTGCTCTGTATCTTTTTTAAAACAGATTTTCTGAGGCATAATTGACACACAGAAATCCTGCATATGTGTGTGCTTATTTACTTATTTAATTTTTGGTAAAGTACTAGGGATTGAATCCAGGTCCCTCAACTGAACTACATTCCTGTCCTTTATATATTTATTATTTTTTTTAATTTTGAGACGCGGTATCACTAAGTTTCTAAGTTGCCCAACCTGAGCTTGAATTTGGAATCCTCCCAGAGTCCTACACACATTTAATCCATTGAACTTGAGTCTGAACATAGACATACACCTGTGAACCCATCGTCACAGTTAACAGACATACCTCCAGAAATTTCCTTGTCTTTTTGCTTGAAATTGTGTTTATGAACACTTAACATGAGATCTACTCTCTTAACATATGCTTAGGTGCATAACGCAGTACTTTTGACTACAAGCTCCATATTGTATAGCAGATCTCTGGGACCACTTTACTTGCATAACTGTAACTTCATACCAATGCAACAACTCCCCATTCTGGTGTCCACACAGCTATACAGCATGTGTCCAAACTCAGTAACTCACATACTCACTAAGATAAATTTTTACATACTGTAGTTAATCAGACTTTCAGTTTAAAAAAAGAGTTAACAGGAACAAGCAAGATCATTTTATATGTTTTAAGATACACTTTGCAGAATGAATATTTTATAAAACAAACAGCACTTAACACTAGAAGAGAAACTGATGAAGGAAACATCACACAGCAAAGTTTAACATTCTTCTATCAGCCCCTGACTGGCTAGATTTTTTAAAAGGAGCAAAACATTACTTAACACAACTATAAATGAATACTCAAAGGGTAAACAACAAATTCTACCATGTGGAAATGAACAGATTTGAATTGCTAGATGTGCCATCCCATTTTTACCTATTTATTACAGTCATATTACTAGATGGTCACTACACCCAGCTGCAGGTAAGAGACACAGCCAGGTTAGCCGACATCAAGCAAAGACTTTAGCGCCACCAAGGATTCAGAGCCAGGACAGTTGTCCTGAGGATGCTGATAGCCCATTCTAATCATTTACATTCCTAACTCTGCTATTCTTAAGAAAAAAAATAGTATTTCTGGGGCTATGATGCAGCTCAGTGGTAGGGCACCTGCCTGGCTTGTGTGAGGCTCCAAGTTTGATGCCCGGACTACAAAAATAAATGATAATTTAAAAATAGCATTTCCTTATGCTTCCCCATCTCATTGTCATTGTTCCACTGCAAAATAAATTGATGTAAATTTTTTATCAGAAATGTTTTTCAATTTTATTCATATATCTTAGATATACATAATAACATTCATAAGGAATTTGTACTTGTACATGATATATCTTGCTTTTTTTCCCATTCCCCTCCCCTCCCTTCAACCCCATTTCCCCTCCTTATTTACAAAAGCTTTCTTTTCATTTTTCCTTCTATTCTTGTCCCTTCCTTCCTTCTCTCCTCCCTTTCTTTTCTTACCCCCCTTATTCTCCTTCCCATTTAAACTTTGAGTCCACTCAGCCAAATCCTGTGATCAGCTGCACCTAAAGATGAGTATGTTTAAAATACACATGGATCCACAGTGCTATTGAGGTATAAACAGACTAAAATACCACTGCTGGTCATGCATAGTCAATGACACTAACACACTGGCGATCCTAAGAACTGGAGGAGACAGTAAACTTATCAACACATGTCTCCAAATGTTCCTGTGGAGTTCACTTATAACCTCCCGCAGTTATGGTGAGCCTACCCAGAGTAGGATGAAACAGATAGAGTTTCCTTAAACTTCTTAATCTGAGGTTATGCCAACAGGACAGGAGCAATCCTACAACACTGACCCTATGGAACTGTTCAATTTTAAGCCTTCTCTTTCACTGTTCCTATAATTTATCCATATACACCAGGGTCCATGCCAGTGGTCAGGCACTATGGAAAGACGGGATCCCACCACAGACTATGGGGTCAGGAAGCCCTTCTTGGAGAATCTAATGGCAGGATGAACAGGAAGGATGCTCTGAAGGATGAATAGGAATTATCCAGCAAATAGAAATTGGAGCTGAGGTTACCCAATGGGAAAGAAGAGGAGAATAAACAAAAGTCTGCAAGCCAGGGGTGCATTCTGTGAACAACTGGTATAAAAGGTGACAGACGCACTATCCAGTAAGACAGCAGCTGTTGTGACTACCAGGCAAGGGCAATGTAGCTGGCCCAACCTGAGAGGTACTATAATAGATTTTGAAAAATCAGTACCTAAAAAGGACTGTAAAATATCCAATACCTTTTTAAAATCATGTGTTGAACTATTTCACACTTTGATTTAAATGCAATATACTATTAAAATTCATTTCACCCATTTCTACTAACATTTGCTAAGTGCTCGGTGTTCTGAGTGGGGACACAGAGGCTCCTCCTGACAGCCCGAGGTGGGGACTGCCTGCAGTTCTATTTTCAAGCCTAAAGAACTGGGGACAAAGTAGCTTAAACCCCCATCATACAAGAACAAGGATTCAGACTCCCTTCTCAGTCTCAGGGTGGAGCCTCCCCTCCTGGAAGTGAATGACAGGAAAGGCACAGAGGAAGTACCATGAGGTGAGAACCATGAGGTGGCATCAGAGGACCCTCAGGAAAATGCCTTAAGGCCAGAATGTAACCATCTCCTCCATGGGGCAAGTGCCCTTCAGAGTGAGGTACTGTGAACCTGAGGACCTTCCACCCTGGCTGCCAACTCCTCGGACAGCAGCCCAAGGTGGGGCATCACTCTGTCTCCACTTTCAGGACAAAACTGAGCCAACTTGAGCATAAAATGCTTTGTGCAGAGTTTGTTCCCTGCTGGGTGTGGTCTGGGAGACTACCACAACATGCAACCCATCACTGCTTCCTCCCCAGGCTGCGGCTGTGTGGTCACACTCTGAGAAATAAACCAATATCACTGATTATTCTGAATGCTCATCATTTGCAGAATACCTAAAATTAAAAAAAACAAAAAGGCACCTCTCCACACACACTGCTTCTCTCTGCTAACCCCACAGTCCTGGAGGTGCTGCAAGATACAGTGCTCTGCTGTTGCATACTGGGAAGATGGCTGCCTGGATCAGTGGCTTGCCCAAGGTCACACTTCAGCTAGGTCTTCTGCCTCGGGGCCCAGGGGACGTCCCTTGCTCCTCCATGTGCAAAGCTCTTCAGGCTGGTGTGTGCTATGGAAGGTGGGCTGCTCTGCCTGCCTGGAGTGCCCATGGCTGGGTGGGGTGTGATGAGCAAGGTGATAGTGAAGCGGAAAAGGCGACTGCAGGCAAAGGAAAGAGGCGGCAGTGCCAGCTCCTCAGAGGTGAGGTCTCGGGGGCTGCAGGGAGAGCTGGACCAGGCAAGCCTGCAGCCCCACCTGGAGTCACTCAGCTTGCAGGGTGCCCTCCTGGCCCTAAACCTGTTGTCATAGCAACCAATCATCAGCATGCCCCTAGGCTGAGTCCAGCATTTGAAAATATACAACTGGAGGAAGATCTCAAGTGGGAGGCCAGCCTGTGCTATAGAATGAGTCCCTGTCTCCAAAAAGTTTTCTGATAACCAAAGTAGCAGCTGTGAGGCTGGAGGACAGGATGGTCCCCTGGAGAGGGAGGTCTCTCTGGTGTGGTCCCTGCCCCCACGTTCCTCCTTTTGGTCCAGTACCTTGCTTTGAGTGTGAAGAGAAAAGCTGGATATGTCTGTGTTCATGTACTTGCACCATCTTTCATTCTGTTCCTCACGTTCCATCACCGTCTTCAAAAGCTTTTTTTCTATTTTTTATTTTTTTAGTTTTGAGACAGGGTCTCACTATATCATCCAGGCTGGCCCTGGGCTCACTGTGTAGCCTGGGATGACTCGGAACTCACAATCCTCCTGCCTCAGTCTCCCCAGTGCTAGGGTTACAGGCGTGCACACCAAACCTGGCTGGGTATCTTGCCGGGTGTGGTAGCGCACACCTGTAATTCCAGCACTGGAGGTTGAGGCAGGAGGATCATGGTGAGTTGAAGACCAGCCTGGGCTACATGGTGAGTTCAAGGCCAGCCTGAACTATGTACCGAGACCTTGTCTCAAAAAACAAACAAACAAAAAAACAACTGCTTTATAAACAGGTGCACACCCAAGCATGCAGGGTGACAACTGGCTCAGTTTGTGGCTAATCCTACAAATAGTTTCTCCCCTTGCACTTCCTCACTCTGCTCACCACGACTTCCTGTGTCCTGTGCTCTTGTTTCTAGGCAGCCAAGTCCAAGCGACACTAAACATGTGATGCAGGACAGGCTTGGGGCAGGACAGTGCTGTGGAAGACGGACTGTGGATTGTGTCAGCCCCATGTAAACGCACTGGAAACCAGTTTCAAATAAATGCACCCTGTGGGCCAATTGCAGCAGTGTTGGCTGCAGTTCATGGCTGGGCCCTAGAACATGATGCTGTCTCTTACAGTTCTTTTCCACTGCCTCCCTTAAAAGGTAAAGAGACACTAACACTAGCTAACGCAGAGGATTTACTAGATTCCAGGCACAACTCCAGGAACTTTATTGGTACTAAATCATTTAAACTCATAAATCATCTCCGACGCAGGAACACTCACTCCACTCATTTCACAGATAGCAAACTGGGGAACCGAGAAAGGAAGTTAATTTCTCAAGATTGCACAGCAACAGGGTAGAGAATCCAGGCAGCCAGGCTCCCAGGCCCTAGCCCTCTGTAAAGGGTGTCTAGTGTCTGGTCTGGTTTGCTTTTGGATGAAAACGGGGACACTGGCTTCATCATGCCTTTTGGACAGAGGTCACCCCTACCCCACTGCAGAGGCAGGAAATGAAACAGCTCTGCTTCCTTGCACGGACAGCTCATCTTTGAAGGGCTCCTTTTTTGCACCCAGCCAGGTCACTCACATGAGGCACCCAGTTCTGGGCTCCCTGATAAGTTCCCTGGAACCTGCGCTCCCATGCCCTGCCATCCCATGACTGAGGATGCAATCCCCACAGCACCTGGCAAATTTTTCCAATCCAGGAATTTATGTAACTCATTCCTACTCATGAATGTCTGAAAACCTCTTAAGTTTCCCAAGGACACACTGCAAATGCTAAGCCCATATGGAGAAATGACAAAGCCAAAGTGTCCCATCAGGTCGACCTGACCTCTTACAAGGGGACCTGGCTTTCTAGTGTCCCACATCCTGTGAGTCCACACACAGCTCAGGCCTCCAGCCTGACCTCTTGGACCCAGGGACACTGTGCCCTGTGTGTGCCAGCTGCTGTTTGGTGGCACAGCTCACAGACAGTCAGCTTACTTAATATTGAAAATGCACAAAGAAAAAGTAAACTTGGAGCCAGGAGCGATGACATAAGGAAACACCTTTTCTGAGGTTTGTGGATATTGTCTGTCATTTTTCAGTACAGGAAATGTAACTGAGCAGCACAATGAAAACATTATACAAGGTTGTGGCAACACTGTGTTTGCCCTCTGGCCTGTCTCAGCACCCTTGGCGTCCGGACACTGACCCCAGACAGGTAACAAACACACTTCCTTTAAGACTCTGCCTCCCTTGTAATCAGGCATCCTGGATCTTGGCATTACTGACATTTTGGGAAATATAATTCCTCGTTGGGGGTGTCTGTCTGAGTGTGACCTCTTTGCACCAGATTCCAACAGCAACTCCCTGCCTTCAGACACCACTATGACAACCAGAAGCCAGAAACGAATCTGGACATCACCAAGTGTCCTCAGAGATGTGGTCACCCACACTGAGAACAACTGTCTCAACTCAGCCCCAAACCCTGCAAACACTCACTTCCTCATTTCACTGTACACACCCAGGCAAAATCCAGGTTTCGGTGCTCATTCTGCCTGCTGTCCCATCCTTTCTTTCCACTAATCAGTCACTGCCTAAAGGCATTTTTAGTTAACCTAGGCTTGAACCTGTATCCTGTATCCTTGCCTCTCATTGGCAGAAAGAAGATGAGAACTCAAAGGGTTGTATTCAAGTTCAGATGAGATCAATCCAGAAGCACCCAGAAGTAGTGGGCATTCTAGACTTTGTTCACTTCCTACTGATCCAATGCCTTTTCTTTTCTGCAGAATGAGAAGGCAAAGGATTACAATTCCTATCCCCTGCCTCAGTTTCCCTGCCCAAGGTACTTCCATTGTCCTCTTGTATAAATGGAGATGGAGGTCCAGTTCATCCACAGCTGACCCCCAGGATCCAGGCTGCACCAGGAGCTCGTGAAGATGCCCTCACCTCTGGGCCTTAGAGGACACAGCATGCCGAGTGCAACTACCTTCTGCAGTTAAGTCTCCTGCACTGCAAGATCTGTCAGTGACATTTCTCTGGTTCATTCACACTGCTGTAACAAAATACCAGACACTGGGTGGCTTATAAACTTCAGAAATATATTTCCCACAGTTCTGGAGTGGGAGGTCCAAGATCAAGGCACAGACAGATGCAACATCTGGTGAGGACCCATTTCCTGTGTCCTCAAGTGGTGGAAGGGGCAGGGCAGCTCCATGGGCCTCTTCTGGAAGGACCCAGCCACTTCCCAGTGGCCTTACCTCATAATACCATCACCTTGAGAGTCAGGATTTCAGCACGTGGATTTTGACACTAAAGCCTTGCTTCACGGTTGCACCCTCATCTCCCATAGCCACTCCCAGCCCCAGCCCATCAGCCCATCAGTCCATGTGAAGGCACAAGCTACATACTGGAGGTGTTTCCCTATGATTTCAGCCAAAGGTTTCCAAACATGGGATTATAGACATATAACTCTAGATAAAATGCTCAAGCACTGTAGCACAGTGTGTGTGTGTGTTGTGTGTGTGTGTAAGTGAATGTGATTGTGGATGGAACCCAGGGCCTTCACATTAAGCTACTTCTCCAGCCCTTTTTTTTTATTTTGAAACAAGGTCTTGCTAAGTTGCCCAGGCTGGACTCAAACTTGCGATCCTCTTGCCTCAACCTCTCAGAGCGGTAGGATTACAGAGCTGCGGCACCAGGCTTGGCTCCTTCAATACTGTATATGGTCAGTTCTCATTATTTATGGGAGCGTTAGTGAACCCTGAATCATTGCTCCTTGGAGAGATACAGGTTCCTAGGGCTTCTGATCACAAGAGCTTTATAAACCAATCAATGTATATATAATTATTTTGTGTGTCTGTTTAAAGACCCCTTATTTAATATATATCACTGATTCATTAGCACCGAGCCCCAGACTAACAGTACTATACCTGGTACTGGAGCCAGGCTTATCTAACACACAGATTTCCTCCACAAGGCACATCACAGCTGTCCTGCCCTGGGGAGCCCAACACGGCATTTTAGCACTCTGCTTGCAGGTCCTTTAATGGAGTAACATCAACAACAAAGGGCATGAACATGTGGAAACATGTGGCATTAAATAGATCACAGAAAGACACTTGTTTATAGCATAAGAGCTCCAACTAGAAGGCAGAGGGTCACCTCATGTGACCTTAGCTGGGAGCACGCAGGACAGGCAGGCAACTCAAATTTGTCACTGTTCTGCATAATTGCAAAAAGTGCTGTGAGCATTGGTCTGGGCGGGTCAAGCGGGCAAGGGTATGAATACATTTTAGCTAGGAGGTTTGTCTGCACACAGACTCCAACGAGCAACGAGGTTCCACCATACCGGCTTACACCTAGCTCAGGGCTTACACCCACACACACCCCTTGCCTTCCGGGCCAGCACCTGGCAGTGGGGCACCCCTGCACTCCCGATAACCATGCAGCCCTGCCACCCTCTTGGCCTGGGAGGCTGCTGGTGGCCAGAAGGGAACTCTGTGTCCACGTGGCCACTGTCTGGCCCAAGTAAGGCACCATGCAGTGGTAGGATCTCCCCTCAGTGGCTGTTTTCAGCCAGGAGAATTTGAAGCCTTAATGGGAGAAATTGGTATGTTAAAAAGTGATGCTCTTGCTTCCCTGGGGTCCTAGTGGGTCCCTGGAAGCCACATACAGTACTTTGTCTCCTCCCTCCCTGTTTTAATCGCCAGGGAGGCAGGTTCAGCAAAGGCTCACGGACCTCAAATTCCATGCTGGTTTTGCTTGCGGTGTCAGCTCAGGGAAAGGAGAGAAGCCCAGGCCTGGCCCACCCCAAACCTCCCCTTGGCAGCTCTGGCAGTTTTGCTAGCCGTCCCAGGCAGGATAGCATGGAGCCCAGGCTGCCCAGGCCTGGGGCCAGCTCACCAGCTGTGGGTCTCATCACAGCTCTCCTTGTTTTAGTAACAGAGTCCAAAGATAAGCATGCAAATATACTGTTCTGCGGCCAGATTTTAACAAATACATCAGATGTGGACTCAGAACACAGTCCACCGCTCTCCTATACATGCGACAAGGACTTTGCTCTTGAGGTGTTTTGAGCAGCTTGGGGAAAAGGTGCTAGATTTCCAAACCCTTTTTTTTTTTTTTTTCCTGGCTGAGCAAAAGTAGTCTTTTGCCTTGTAGAATTTAGCTAAGGAGTAAATACTATACTACCTGGGTCATCACAGCAAATGTCAGGCTGAAGAATTTCAACATAGGAAGACTAGCTGGGAAAATAAGAGTCCAGATTAACCAGTGCACAAAGATCAGGCTTCCCCCTAGGTAGCAGCTCAAAGGGAAATTCCTTCCGTGGAATAATGGAGGCTTCTTTTGGGAGAACCAAAGAGTGGGTCCTGAATATGCTAGGTGTAATGTGGAGCACTTCTGCCAGAAAAGTAATTATTTAAGTTGAGTGGCATCTAGTAAAAGTAAAATTGGGTAGTGGTTTTGTTTTTGTTTTGTTAAAGAGAGTGTCTTGTTATGTTGCCCAGACTGGCCTTGAACTCAATGTTCTTAGTAGAAAAAAAAAATAACATATACACAAGAAATTTTATTCCATAAGAACACTTCATTCTTAGTGTCCAAACAGAGTAGCCAATATTCCAAACCAACCTCACCTCCCAAAATGATTCATTCACTCACTCATTAGCAAATATTAACTGTCTATATGTCCCAGGCACATTCCTGTAGAGAGGCTTATGTAGAGTGAGTGAGAAGATGAGGGTCAGGCCTTCAGCTGAAGGGCGAGACAGCCACATGTGCCAAAGATGCAGCACCACCCGCCCATGACAGAAGGTGACAATGTTCCGCACAGTGCAGTACTGGAAGAGAGCTCCATGTGTGCAGGGGCTTCAAAGAGGAGGGGATCTTCGAGCTGGGTCTACATGGAATAGCGGGAGTTTGCCAGATCCATTGGATAACAGAAAGGGAAAGAAGATTCCATGCATAGGAACCAGCAGATACCAATCATAAAAGGCCCAATAAATAGGGTCACCCTATGGGTGACCATTAGCAGTACAGTGCCTGCTGTGAGGGCACAGGACCACTGAGCACAAATGGGAGAGCATGTGCGAGAATGTATGCAAAGGCTGTGCTTTTGCGGATTGTGCATGATCTGTCTGCTGGAAAGTGGGCTGCCACTGCTGGGGAAGGAAGCTGGGGGTTCCCTCATCCCCCCCACACCCCAGCTTCTTCTTACTCCCTGCCTCTGGTCAGAATCCCAAGCCTCAAAATTTGGTGCAACTGCCCCCCACTTCCCATAGTGGCCCGTGGAGCCCTAGACAGCAGTCATGAGAAATTGGAGGCAATGCTCAAGGTATAACACCTTCCTGCTGCATAATAAACACAGTCCAGAGAATTATGGAGGGCCAGCCATGAGTCACGATCTGTGTCTAATCATCCCAGCAGAATTCAGCAGAATTCAGCTTTACTTGAGAGAAAGCTCACGGGAGGACTGAAGGTGTCATTTCAATGATGCCAGCTAAACTCTCTCTCCTCCCCTCTGTTCTCTGCTTCTTCCTTAGCTGGAGAAATAAAAGGATGCAAGTAGGAGGAGGCAAGAGGACAGTTTTCCTTGTCTGTGATCCTACACTGGAACCTGGGGCACATGCAGTCCTCTGAGGTACTTATGATTATTCCCTCTGTCCAAGAAAGGACACATGCCCTGCACTTTGATGAACGGGCTGTGAGCTGCTGGCTGGGTTCTTTCTGAAGCTATTAGGCAGAGGAGTCCACAACATGCTCATGAAGGAGGCATCAGAACAAATAAGGCTATGAGAAGGAAAGGCAGATGTAAGCATTTCAAAGCCACCCTGCATCTCTGGAGAAAAAGCCAAGGGGAGCTGGAAGGAGACCTGCGGAGGAGAACTTTTAGCACTGACTCATGCAGACAAAGTAGAGAGGGAGACAGCATCACGCCAGTGGGATTTGGGAGAACCCTAAAGAATGTGACCTTGATCTTTATTCCTGCCACTGTGTTCCAGTTGCCCTACATAGTAGGCTGGTTGAAAAGCAACACAGCTAAAAAACGTGCTTTTGATATTTGATAGATAAGTATCTGGATATTTGATAGATAACAGGATCTGAAAGTCAACAGAAACAAGACCAAATAATTACTCCATCTGTAGACAGTTTAACTCATTTTCTATGGATTATCTGCGATATGTGACTATTTCAGGTGAATAATTATTGAATGTCAAATGTTATTTGTCCTCATTATGTGACAGTAATTCTGGGTCATGTCCCCACTATCAGCTCCTTGAACCAGAAGGGTGTGGGGAGATAAATGATATTACCCAAAGAATATAACTAGGGTGGATATCCTGCCTCAGATCCCCATGTAAAGCTGTAGGTGAGGAACTATTTATACTCTCATGGATTAATCTAGACCACTGTTCATGTCTATATAAAGCAATTAAACTAGAAACTGCACTCTACTTCCTTATTCCTCTGCAAAAGGCTCTGATCATTAAAAACCTCTTCCATTACTCAGAACTTTTATTTTGTATGTAAAATTAATGTCAATGCAAGAGCTCAATGGATTTATTTAGACACAAATTCCTACCATCTAATTACCTGTTTTTTGTTTTTTGTTTTTCAAGGAAAACATCAGGAACACAAATACATTAAGGTAGTTCAAAATGTCTTAAGAATCCAACTGCTCTGGGTCATTTATAGAAACAGTTTTAAAGCCCTTTATAAGTTATGTGAAAGCAGAGTTCAAAAATACAAATCATGGGCTGGTGAGATGGCTCAGCGGCTTAAGCGCCTGCCTGGCAAGCGCGAGGGCCCGAGTTCGACTCCCGGAACCCACATATGAAAAAGGGGCCGGTGATATCGCTCAGCGGCATGGGCGCCTGCTGGCGCGCGAGGTCCTGAGGTCGACCCCCCGGTACCCACAAAAAAAAAAAAAATACAAATCATGTCCTAACCCTTTTAGTATCCAAGGGGGAAAAATGTAAGAAGTGCACAGAGCTGTGGTCTTCTCCTTGACCAAAGATGCCCTTTGAATGTGAGAAGCCACATGAAAAAGGATTTGCAGGGCCACGGCCCAACTCTTTGCAGAAGCAAGAGTTGGACAGTTTCACATCCTCTGAAGTCCGGCTTTAGGCTGAAACCACTTTTTAACATGATAGGTGGCAGCTGCTCAGTTTGCCAAGTGTCACCCAAGCTTTCCTCTGTTGGGGTATCCTGATCCACAAGGTTAATTGGCATTGAGGGTGGTTACTGCTTCTATGGGCTCCATTCAATTAAATGTCCCTACAATTTGCACGTGAAAAGCACACCTTTACCTGCTGCTTAAAGGATTCTGAGCCTACAGAATCTGGGTGCTCTGAACTGCTCAGAACTGCAGTGCTGGGCTTTCAGGAAGTTTTTTGCCCCTGCACTCTGGGGACACAGGGACACTTCACAGGGGGAGAAACTTCTCCCTAATAGATGAGGATGACCGTGATGTATTAGTAGGCAACTGCACGTGAGCCGGGAGAATCATCCTCAGCTTAAACTCTGGACTGTCTGACTCTCCCTCTCCTGGCTATGAACCTCTTGGTCTGCATCCATGTCAGCTCTGTCTTCGGCCATAACAAGGCCTGAACTATACTTTTTTTTCTGTGTCCCCAATCTGTCACAAAGCAAAAATGCCCTGACCTCATCCCAAGCCACGGGTGCAGTTGTGGTGCAGCCAGAGCTGCCAGCCCGAGCCCCTTCAGTCTGGGTCATTTCTCAACCTATCTCCACTCAACCTTGTTACTTCAGATCAGAGCTGCCCATAATTAGCCAGGCACAAATACCCTGCGGCTGCCAAAATGACAAGGCTCAGATGCCTCCTAGGTGACTCACCGAATGAACAAGGCAAGGATGAAATGTACAGATTCTTAACGGAATTGCAGGAAAATGACACTGAACGCAGCAAGCTTCACAAAATCCCCTCCAGGCTCCTCTTTGAGCTTCCCTCCCTCCTCCTTCCATAAGAGCAGCTAGCTGGAATCAATGCACTCCAGCCTGGATAGCCTCAAATGACTAACTGGTGACTTCTGGACTCCTCCAGGAGAAAAGCCTGGGATGGAAGCAATTAAGAGCAGATGTGGCCATGTCAGTCCTAAGAACTGCCCTCAAAATACACACATCACACACACACACACACACACACACACACACACACACTCCCTGTCCACCTTCCATAGTCTGACAGCATCTGCAGGCAAAACTTTGCTTTTCTGATTTTGTGCCACCCAACAGGGGCCTCCCACAACAGGCAAGGCCTAGGGATTCCCACTTGCAGGCAAGGCCACGCTGGTGAGAGAAGCAAGGTCAATATTGGCGACAGAGCAAGAGAAAAAGTGATGGGGAGTTGAGGAGGGTGTCTGAATCTTGGGGAATGAAATGAACAGCCCGTAACGAATACTGTCAGAGAGCCTGAAGATGGGGCACTCAGAGGCTCAGAAGAGATTGTTTCTTACCATGCAGGTCATTTTGACTTGTCAGGTTTAGTTTTAAAAGTTCTTTTTCAGTACCATGTGGAATCCAGGCATTTGAGCAGAATCTTGGGCTTCTAACTCATTATAGGATATCCAACCTTCCAGGGGGCTATATGTCCCCTTCAGGGGTGCCTAAAAAGCTTACACCTGGCTTTGGGTCTTCCATGCACAGGGCTGGGGTAGTTCTCATGTGCCATTCTCATGAATCATGTGTCTTCTCTGATTTTCCTGAAGTCCAGGAGACTGGATTGTAATGTACATCTCTTCTTTCTCTCAAAAATTCCAAAAATCCTCACAACTCAGAAAATAATCCTACCATTACTCTCTCTACCTTGGCCAGCCTGCTGTCACTGAGGAGACAAAGCTCCAGAGTTTTGTCAGTGGTAGTTATGGCCATGATCCTCCCCAGAGTTGGCTGAATGCAGGCAAATAAAATCTTCTAGAGGTAGAACTTCTGGATATACTCAAATACTCACGGACAGAAAGTACTGAACAAGCCAATAGAATATGAGAGGAAGTAACATGTGCCACTTCCAGTCCAGCTCACAGGACTTCCCATGCCTTTCTGCCATGTTCCTTCCTCCTCTAGCTTGATTCACATGAGACTGCCACCTTTGAAGTGATGTGTCTATTGGAAACAACACTTGGAGGAGAGCTACCCACCTATTAGCACAATCTATTTTGAACTTTGCCTGAGCACAAAATAAATTTTAGCAATTAAGCTTCTGAAGGTTTGCTCATTACAGCAGCTATCATTACTGCAACAAAAACATTTACATACCTGAAAAAGGGTAGATTATGAGGTACTATTAAGTGTTTCACCTAAAAATGACCCACTGACAAAACCTACTATAGCTAGGGATGTAGTTCAGCAGCACAGTGCCTGCCTGGTAAATGCAAGGTCCTGAGTTTGATTCCTGGCACCACAAAAATAAAATAAAATAAAAAATTAAAAAAACAAAAACCTACTATAAATGACAGGGACACTAAGAACTTCCAGAGCTCAGATGTGATGGCTCATACAGGGCTCAGTTGCTCTGTGGAACATTCCAGGTGAGTTTATAGTCTTGAGCGAGTTTTCTGGTGCTATCACAGATTCCCTTTTCCTGGAAGTTTACTTTGACACACTAAAAGCAAGCAGGGTCCCCATCCACACAATTAATACCTGCTACAATAAAATCCACAGTGCGTCCTGCGGTTCAAGCCCCTGTGGACTGGGGTGTGTGTTCTCACTAGGATCCGCACTGCTTCCACCTTAGCACAATGCTCAAGGATTCTCAGCCCCAGCCTGCCCTTCTTCGAGTGTGAGACCCACACTTGGAGAACGTGGGGTTCTACGGTCAGCACTCTGATATGAACACAGGGGCCAGCGGGGCCAGCGCTCATCATGAGGCTCCTGTCCTGTGCACTTACCACCTCCATAGCCACATCCACAGTATCATCCCTGCTCGCCCTTCCCTCAGCACTAAGTGTCTTCCACGGCTGTTTTGCCAGCTTTCTGCTGCTTGCTGTTGTCCTTCCCAGGCCACCGGAAATCCTTGCTCTGCAACTCTTAAAATTTCCACTCCAGTCACTACATCATGTGCTATCTTCTGCTGTAGTCTGTGGCATCTTCTGAGAATTTCCAAAGGCCCTCAGAGGACACATGCAGGCTCTCTTGTAAGCCTGGGGACAGATGGCCACAGCGGGACCCAGAAGGGCTGAGTCCAGCTCACAGCTCAGCCACAGATTCCCTCATGACCCTGAGTAATTGTCTCAAGTCGTCCGAGCCCAGGGTTCTTCCCCACGCAAGAACAGCGATTCCTTTGCCCCAGGTAAAGAGTTTTCGTAAGACTACATATATTCACTCATCCAATACATTTACTGGGTCCCGTGCATGTTCTGAGAACTAGTGTAAGCTTCAGCCATCAAATGGTGGACAGGGCACACACATGAGGCTGGTGCTCCAGGCAGGAATGATGACAAATAAGCAAACAAATACTCACATGCTGAGTGAAGGCAAGTGCTCTGAAGAGACAGAAAGCCACATATGGGGCCATGCTACACTGCCCCTCCCCCCTGGGAAACAGACCCTGATGCATACGTCCTTTAGTGCAGGCAGGGAAACCAGGCTTCCTTCAGGAAAAAAGAGCAAATCGACAGCACTCAAGCACTAGAACATTGGTGCATGGTCTCAGCACTGCCTTTGTTATCACATACTCGCCAGAAGAGGAGACCTTGTGAATCTTCTAGAAATGCTTTATGTGATTCTGCTGGGGTCATGGAGAATGCAATTAGCAGATAAAGAAATGGACAGGAATGAGATGAAGTAAAATGATCACCAGTCTCTGTAAAGCCAAGGGTTCTCACAGCAGAATGGCAAATTTCATTCAGTAAAAGACCACTCGAGGAAGAAAGGAATGCAATCAACCCCCACAAGGGAGTAAAATAAAGGTGCATGGCTAGGCAGGGCCAGGAGAAGCAACTGTAAGGTCAGACTAGTATGAATCAAGGAGCTTGTAGTGGCAACATCTAGCAGATACACCTGTAATTCCAGCATTCTGGGAGGCTGAGGCAGGAAGATTGCATGCTTGAACTCATCCTGGGCAATGTAGTGACTTAGCAAGACCCTGTCTCAAAATAAAAAATAACAAAGGGCTGGGGATGAAGCTCAGTGCCAAGGCCTCAGAATCAATCCCTGGTCTGCAGGGATGAGCACGCTAGCTCTCTAAAAATACATTCTTAATTTTGAAATGAAAAAGTTCAAAACAACTGGAGAACTTGGGACTTGCACATATCCAAAAAAAGCTCTCCTTGTCTACACCAAACATGCACACAAACCTTCACTGCAGCATTATTCTTAATGGTGACAAACTAGAAACACCCCGAATATTCACTGACGACTGAATGGATAAATAAAATGTGGGACAGCCATACAATGGCGTATTATTTGCCTATCAAAAGGAATGAAGTAAGGATGGATACGCTTTACAACATGGATGAACCTTAAAGCCATCATGGCAGGTGAAAGGAGGCTGTCACGAGAGTCACAATGTTCATTTATAGGACATGTGAAGCACAGGCAAAGCTACTAGGGTGGACAGTAGATTCATTGTTGCTGGGGCCTTCCTGGGGGAGGGAATAATGGAGAACGGCTGGTAATGGGTGGAGTTCTTTGTAGGGATGATGTAAATGTTTCAAACTGGACTGTGCCAATGGCTGCGCAACTCTGAATACACTAACCCACACAACTACATACATCATATGGGTTAGTTTTATAGTACATGAGTTATATTTCAATGAAGCTGTTCAGAAAAGGCTTCCTCTCCTTCTCAAACACTGAACTAATAATATAGGAAGTAGAAGGGCTAAAAATGTCTAGCATCTAAATCTCCACTCTTCCAACAGCCTGCAGGGTAAGATGTGAGGTCGCCATCTTTCAAGTGAAGAATGGAAGGCTGTGACAGGAATTTAACTTGCCCACTCTCCACAGGAAATGGGAGATCTAAAGTTCAAATCCAGGGCTGCTTAAACCCAAAGACCTAAAACTCATTTTTGCCCCACAACATCAGACAGGGAAATGCCGAGTGGGTGGGTGGTCCAGGCACATGGCAGGTGGATGGGAAATGGAACATACGAAGACTTGGTCCTTCCTTTTCATTTCACAGCAGGCCTTGCTTTATGTGCTGGGAACACTGCAGTGAATGAAATAAATCCTTATCTCATGGTACTGACCTTGGGGAATAGCAGTACAGAAACTAAACATACAGTTAACTGAGCATGTACTATGTCCAGGTGCAGATAAGTTCTATGGAGGGAACGTTTACAGGGGACAGAAAACTCAGAGGTAGGAATAAACATGCAATTTGGTATCATCCCAACAGGGAGGGCCTTTCTGATAAGGTCATATTTGAACCAAGCCCGAGCCCAGTGAGGGAGAACCATGGAGGTATCTGGGGAAAGAGTGGGCCGGATGGACAGAACAGTCAACACAAAGGCCCTGAGGTAGGAATAGGCTTGATGTATGTGAGGAACCCCAGAGGTCAGCATGGCTGCAGTTAAGCAAACAGGAAGGGGCCAGCAAAATGAGAGAGGCTGGAAAGGCAGAGTGACCCATCACAAAGCGCCTTGCAGGGTTTTACTGAGTAATGCAGGAGGCCCCAGAGGCCTTGTACACCACTGGGCCAACACCAGATTCCATCTGTATTTTTAGAGCAGCACAGTGGTGGCTGCAGTCTACACAGGAGACTTTATGGGGACTGGGGCAGAAGTCAAGGAACCTGTGTATGAGGCCACAGCAGCAGTCCAGGACATGGAAGTCCCAGGAGCTTGGACAAGGAGGGAAGGGGACAGTAAACATCTGCTGAATAAATTCTCCAATGGTTTAGGGGTTGGTTTTTTTTGCGTGTGTGTGTGTGTGGGGGGTCTGACCTCAGCAGGGGGCAGAAAGGCTCTTTCTCTAAGATTCCAGGAGAAGCCAAGCTCCCCTCTATGTGTTCAGACAAGGTTAAAGAGCTCCTAATGCCAGAGGCTGTTTTCCATTGCCAGATGAGCCGTTTATTCCAAGTTGCTTTCTTTTCATCTTTTGCAAACTGCTTCCTTTTGAAAAATTCTGCTTACCCCACTTCCAAATAAATATATGCTGGCAGATCTGCAAAACTGGAAGGAAAAACCCAAGGAGCAGGGCAACCCAGGCTGCCCAGAGTATGGAAATCTGTGTGACAACCGACATTTGCTTTCCAGCCCCAGCATGCATGGCCTGATTTGCAAGAAACACTCCTCAATTATTTGCTCATGAAAATGAACCCAGGTTCTGGGGTGCAAACCTGCTGCTCCAGGGCCACCAGGACTTCTGGAGCACTCAGAAACCAGCCAACCAGCTGGCCCTAGCAGGAAATGAGAGATAAGGCAATGATAATAACCAGGCCTTAGCTCCTTTTCCTTCTCCAAAAGATGGTGTGTGACCCCAGGGCACACCCTGGGATGCTTCCTGTGAGAACTGTTCTCTCTATATCTTGTCCTTTCTAGGAAGTAACAGCCCAGGCCAGAGCTTGGGGAGTGCCAGCCCCAAGAGGTTTATGCTTTTGGTAACAGTAAAAACAAACCTCCTGTTGGTAAGGGATTTGTGCAGTACACAAAGTGAACTCAGGAGTACATTCACCAGTGACTAGCACGGTTTAGAACCTACCCAGTCATTAGGAACTCACACCTCTGCCTCAAAAAACGTTGGTAATTACAGCTTCCAACACATGACCCCATGACACTCATCCATGTTCTCTCCAGTTCAATTATTCATGCTTTATTAAAGTCGGACACACAAGGCTCGATGCCCAGCAGGAGAGAGGACAAAGATATACTCATTGGTCATAGTTCTAATGAGCACCTACTATGCTCCTGGCCCGGGGATACAAATGCATGGCCCAGAGCCAGAAGGAAACTGACACAGAATGAGAAGCAGCTTAGCAGAGCAGTGAAGAGTCTGGACCACAGCAAGACACCCTGGGTTCAAATCCCAGGCCCACCAGAGCCTAGCTGTGTACCCTGCACCCCTCTGGCCTCAGTTTACCCACCTGCAAGATGGGATAACAATATGCACAGGGCTATGGTAAAGACTCAGCGAGGGGAGGCTGCAGAGCAAGCAGGAGCTATTACTTGTAGAAAGGTGGGATAGGAGTCAGACAGGTGAAGACAGGGAAATATGGAGGGAAGAAAAATAGACAGGGAACTGAGGCACAAGGAGTATATGGTGAGGGCCCAAGGCACAGAGCTGGGGAAGCTGGTTAGGAACTAGGAACTGTGATGTTGGGCAGCCATGAGCAGCAGCAGAGAGCCAGGGACATGGCAGAGCCATGAAAGGTGGTACTGGATCCAGCATCCAGAACAGTGATGGTGGAATTGTACCTGCAGACCCCTTCTCTGCTGGAGACCAAAGGGGCCAGCGCTCCACAGGCCAACCCCCTCCTCATCCAACTTGCCTGCCATCCTTCTCTGAGCACTGGCCACAGGGACCTCCTCTGTGCTAGTAGAAAACTTCCCTCTCCTCCAACCTCTGCAGCTGGGCAACTTCCACTTCCTCTTCCATCTGTGCCCAGGTTCTCCTCTCTGGGAAGACTGCTGGGCCCCTGTCACCAGGCACCCTCCCTCATGGCCTTGTCACTGTTATGATATGAATATGGGCTTCTGCAACTGTTGATGGCACTTTGGTCCCATCCAAACCTGGAATTCTCCCTGCCAGCTTTACACAGGGTGGCACCTTTCGCTTCCTTGGCTTAGTGATGGCCAGAAGACAGCATCCAGGATCTGCCAACTGGTGGGAAGGTGGTTTATCCTGCTACACAGGGCCAAGTTTGAATATGGAGACACCCAGATAGTGTGGCTCGGGCCCCAGGGGTCTCCAACACTTTATGAAGGGTTCCTGAAAGGTCAGAACTGTTAATAATACTAAACCAGTAATAATACAAAAACTAAACTGGTAATGATACTAAGACTTTATTTCCCTTTTTCACCCTTGTTTTTTCCGAAACATGTGGTGGAGGACTCTCTGTGACTGTAAAGACATCACTGATTGTAACAACCCATGCAGCTGCGAATGCTCGGTTTTCATTTCTACAACAGTGAATATCCACAGATCTAGTCCATGTCATCACAAGGTCTTAGGTGTCCTCAATACTGTACGTGTAAGAGTCCCAAAACAAAAGGTTTGAGAATTGTTCGCTATTCTAATTCATCCATCCCCATCCTCCGCCCCAGGAAGACGCAGTTCCAAAGATCAATCAGCAGAGTGGCGGGTGAGGGCGGGTGTCCGGGCCCAGTGCCAGGCGATTCCTCCAGACAGACCCACCAAGCAGCGCAGGTGTGTCACCACCCCACCCTGGGACCAGCCCCATGGGGCCCAGGATGCTCCCTCTGAAACCTTCTGCCACTCCTCAAAGCAGAGCTAAACACTGGGTGGGGAATTCCCACTGCCTACCTCACTTTCCACACTCCTGGGTGACAGCCATCAGCCACCATCATGCCAGACTCCCTGCAGTTCCCATCCACACCCTGTGGGTCCCAGGATGGGCCTCAGCAGGCAAAGCTGCTCTGCCTGCCAGGCAGGTGCACCTGACAAGGCCCACCCCTGGCGCAGGCGCCACCTCTGCCCATATTCCCACTCAGGCCTCCCCACCCCACTCGCCACCTCTGGCTCCTCCCTGCACCCATTCCCCTCCCTGCCTCATTCTCCTAGATCACAAGCCTGATGGCAGAGGCTGTAATTCACTCCTTTCTGCAGCGGCCCCAGCACAGACCCTTCCCAAGCTCAACAGGTCTTTGCTCCATGAAGGAAAGAAGCCGGGATAAAGCAAACAACACTTCCTAACGTGACGGTGTCTCATATCAGCCGCTTCATAAATAGCTGTCTTCCTCTGCAGGGGTGACCAGGGACCTCCTTGTAGGATTAAAGAGGCCTCCTTCCTGGTCCTAGCACAGAATGAGAAATCCTCCTCATCACGATCCTCAAAATAATCCATGCAGATTGCTTCCTAAAGCAGTCCCCACTGAGAGTTAGAGGATAATCCATTTCTTGTGATTCTTTGATCTACGTTTTGAAGTGACATTGCCCCACTTTGTCCCTAAATCTGAGACTCTCTGCTGCTCCTCCCCGACTGAGGTGCTGGGTGCAGCTGGGTCTCACCCTCCTCCCTCCTGGTCTCACAGCAGTTGGTGGGGGTCTCTGGGAACCCGACTTTGGAAATGGCGCAGACTCGTGTGGCAGACAGGTAGGGAAATGTATAAATACTTGCTGAGAAGACAGGATCGATACGTGACAACAGTAATTCTTGGCAGGATAATTACGCCACTTTTCCAAGGCTCTCCAGAGTCACCCAATTGATTTTGGATAAGTCTATTGACTGCATCAGAAACACAGATGCAAGCCCAGGTCTGCACTTGTCTTCCATGATCTTGAAAATAATATCCAGGTATGCAGTGCTTCAGCAAGCAATTCTGCTGCTTCTGCTGCTGTGGTTTTGCTCGGCAATTCATCATCTACTTCTGTCTATCTTACCCAGATGCAGTTTTACTCTCAGAAAGAGTAAACCAAGAGAACCATTCCTCTATTTACTCAGATCACTAGTTCTTGTGTTGTGCCAGGCACTCATGGAGGTGCTGGTGACCAAAGAGGCAAGCATTGTTTGGTGGAGTTTCTGAGCACTACCCTTGGCAGCCTGCCATGAGCTCAGGGTTCTGATGCAAGGCACTCATTCCAGTGTGTACTTAACACAACCTACAGAATGGGAGAAGGTATTTGCGAATTACTGTATATATCTGATAAGGGTCTAGTACTCAGAAAACAAAACAAAAACTATTACAATAGTCTAGTACCCAGAAAATATAAAGAATGCTTACAACACAACAATAAAAAGAATAATAACTCAGTTTTAAAATACACTAAGAATTTGAACAGACATTTCTCATAAAAACTATAGAAATGATCAACAAGCCTGTGAAATGATGCTCGTGGAAATCAAAACCACTTCACATCAGCCTGGCTACAAACAAAAACACCACACCAAGTATTAGGAAGGTTGTGAAGAAACAGGAACCCTTATGCATGGCTGGTGGACATGTAAAATGGTACAATCACTTTGGAGGACAGTTCGCCAGTTCCTCAACACGTTAAACACACAGCTACCATATGACTCACTGGTTCTACCCCTGGGTATATATCTGAGAGAACTGAAAACATATTTCCACATGAGAATTATACATGATTGATCACAACAGTATTATTCCTAATAGTCAAAAAGTGGAAGCCACTCAAGTGTCCACCCAAGTGAATGGATAAACGAAATCTGTGCATTTAAACAATAAAGTATTTATTCAGCCACGAAAATGAATGCAGTACTGATACATGTTATAGCCTGGATATATTTTGAAAACGTGACGCTAAGTGAAAGAAGTTAGACACAAAAGACCCCATGTTGCATGACTCCAGTTCTATGAAATATCCAGAAAAGACAAATCCACAGAGACAGAACACAGGTGAGTAGTCTGCCAGGGACTCAGGCAGCCGGGCGTGGAAGGTGTCTGCTACTGGGATATCTGTGGCAGATAAAGAAAATGTTCTCGAATTAGATAATGGCGATGATCATATGATATACTAAAAGGCATAGGAGTCTATACTTTAAAAGTGTATTTCCTAGCATATGACTTATATCTCAATAGAGTCCTGCATACTTAGGGATGGGACCATTCTTAGCTCAAAGCTGCCTCACTGTCAGGAAATGATGGGAACTAACTTGAGCATGAAGATGCACCCAGCAGCTTAAGTTCCTCCGTCAAATTGAGTGAAGCCAGAGAAATTACTTATGTGTCGCTTCTTTCTCGGATTGTATATTAGCTGCCTGTCAATGGGATCACAGAGGGGAGCTCCCTGGCTGTACATCCCAAGCTGTCTCTGCCATCGAATCAGTAAAGGCAGAATCCGTGTTCTGTCTACCATGAAATTCAGCATTGTCAAAGACGTTCAGTGAATGACACCTTCAACAGACCTCACCCCCAAAAGCAGGTGCAGTGGCAAGGAGGATCAGGCAGGCTGCGAGACACAGAAATAAACGAAGTTGGACAAAATGGAAATTTGCCACAGAGGGAGAAATGTGGGAAGATGTGGTACTTGGGACACTGAGGAGGTACTGGTTAAGCAGTAGGAACCTCAGGTGGCCAGAAAGACTGGACTACAGTGTGGAGCCCTCCTGCTGCCCTTCCTCATACCCCACGAGGTCTAGGGCAGGACCAAGGGCCAGTGGCAGGCTGGGCTCTCTGCACAGCATCAACAACGCAGACTCCCTTCACCTTCCGCTACCATCTGACGTGAGCTTCCTCAGCCTCCTGAGGCCCTTCCACCCTGTACCCCCAACCTCTGGCCACCGAGCAGGCTCAGTGGTTCCTGAGCACACAGGCTCTGCACTGCCAGGCCTCCCACCTGTTCCCGCCACTTCCTCTGCTGTCTCTACTCTCTTCCTCAAGGGCAGCTTTTAACTCCTATTCTCTGAAAACTCCCCCAGTCAGAGCTCATTTTCCTCTCCATTTCCACATCAGGACCTTTGTCTCCGCCATAAAGAACCCATCGGTCTGCCTTCTTTAATAAAGACAACCACCAATGCTTGCATGGGGCTTCCCAGCTGCCAGACCATCGCACAGCACTTCACCTCCAGGGACGCTTTGAGTCCTCCCCCCCGCCCTGTGTGGTGGGCTCCACTCAACCCTGCTTCCCAATGAGGCACTGCAACCAAATCGCACAGCCAGGAAACAGGGGACCCAGGACTTGGACCAGGTAGGCAGGACCAGGTAGGTCCTGCTGGCACACCCCTCCCCACAGCGCCATCCTCCCAGTGTTGGTGTGAGGGTACTGGAGTTACCCCCTCTTTGGAATTTGCACTACCTCCTTCTTCAGCACTCACCTCTTCCACACCCAGACATGTGTGTGTAAAAGTGTATGAAGAGAACGGTATAAAGGAGTTTAAGGGCAACGATGACATCATACAGAGGGCAGGGAAGTTTGCACTAGGGATAAAAATAGAGGAATTCTTCCCATAAAAGATGATGTAAGTGGAAGCCAAATTTTTTTTTCCAAATTATTGATTCATTTATGGACACCTAGTTCCTAAGGTTATTAAAGAAAATGAGACCAGGGGTGCTACTCAGGCTCTGAGACACCTTCGAGGGAGGCTGGCAGACACCCCAGCCCCAGATCATCTTTGGGGTCATTCACCAGGATGTACGAATCCATGAGTCTCACCCTGACCTTCATCTTTTCATCCCAAGATGATTTCCCATTTCCTGGCCGTACCTCTCCTCCTTCTGAGAGCAGGAAAACCCACCCCTTGCACGTTTTCTACCAAGACTTATCCACATGCAGCCCTTTTCTGGTGCACTGACTTGGGAGGACAGCCTGCACCTGAATCTTTGGGAACAGGATGTTCACAGGGCACCACACACGACCACCTCTCAAATTAGCTGCAGCTCGAGACCTGCATGCTGGAAATGCCTCCCAGGAGCCAGATGCAGGGTCCCACTGAGGATCCCTGCAGGAGGACAGGCAGGTTGTGATGCTCACATGCTAGGCAGGAGCAGGACAGGCTTCCCAGAAGGGGAGACTTGCTTGCAGGGTAGCCCAGAACAATGGCAAGAATTGATGGAGGCCAGGGCCTCACGCCCACCTGTCAGCCTTGGCTTCTGCGACGGTGTGGAAAGCTGAGCAGGTTAAGGCAGACATGTCCATCTCATGCTCCTCTGCACTTGGCCCTGAACCTGTCTCCTTAGTTCTGCGGCCACTCCTGTGGGCCGACTGGACTATCTCATTGGGAGGATAGACAGACTTTCTCGGAACTGGGAAAGTCCCTGCCAATGGGCTGCAGTAGCTTTCTGAAAATTTCTGGGCACAGGGGAGTTGCCAGCAGCTGGGTCAAACAAAGATACAGCATCGAGACATCGCTCAGCAGAGTACAGACCAGTGCTGGTGAACTTCTTAGAGCTTCCAATGGTACAAACAGCCTGTGTGGCACACATACCATAGTTCTGCCACCAACCAAGTCTCCAAGTCACCTGCCGACAAGGGCCAAGCAAGGGAAACAAACAAGATTAGGTGTGGGACAAAAAAAAAAAACGCTGTTTCATCTAGAACACAGTCTCTTCCTGCTTCAGGTGTGATTGCTCCAGAAAAGCCCGACCCAGGGTGAAATGAACTCACACCTCTAAAACACTGCAGTGGGCTATACCAGGGACAACATTACTGAAGGCTGGAGGCCCAGGCCTGCTGCCTCTGGTGCAAAGGAAAAGGGCCCCTATTTGCATCCGCTTCCTGTCCACAAGAACCAGGCTCCTGCTGTTCTTGTCTCAGGACCCAGGAGCTTTGAGATCCCCGAAAAAGATCTACCACAAGATCCCTGGAACAGACGAGAAGGAAAAGAGGTACTGTGTATCCTGGCAACTGAGCTCCACTGGAGCAAGAAGCAGAAAGACACCAGCTGCACTGGGGCAGACAGACACCAAGGGCACATGAGCCCATTTGGAAAGGCCAGGCCCAGGAGTACTCAACATTTCACAGAGTGGCGCACGCACACATTGCATTTCTGGGTCAAAGATCAGCTTCTCTTTCTGTGTGGGTGTCACTGCATGCCACAGGACATTCTGAAAAGACCACCCTGGACTGGGAGGGGTCTTATCATTAGGGATGCACTCAGGAGGGTCCCAGAGCAGTGAGTGCAGCTGTTTCAGAGCCAAGCTTCCTGTGCAACAGCTCTGTGCTCCAAGGCTCCACTTAAAGCCAAGGAAGGAAATGTAAGGGGGGCAAAGGTCAAGGCACACAACCTCCTATCCCTGCATGCGATCCTGCAGTCACTGGGGTCGCAGATGACTGGCTTCCTTTGTGTTGCTTTAGTACTGTGGCTTGGGATGGAGGAACACTCGTGAACAGCTGCTGGCTAATCCTGCCTCATGCTCACTGATGCACTGGGTTATAAACCCCTCCTGGCACGCAGAGCAGGGCCCCACCTTCACCAAACCATTGTGGTGGGTTCCGGCTGGCTGGCTGATTGTTGCTCAAGGATACATCCCTGCCCTTTCCCAGAGTTTCAGTAACTCGGGTCACCTGCACTTGCTCCTTGGCCTTCAAGCATTATTAGAACAAACTTGAGAAAAAGGGCTCTGATTGCACTCTTCCTTCTTCACATACCAAAGCTGCACAGAGATGTGCTCAGAAAAAAAGTAGCGAAATTCTTCCAAGTCCTTTGGAAGTTTCACAATCCGTTTCTTTCCCCTGGTTCTCTGTCATTTACATCTCAAGGTTACAGTACCTTTCTGGCCATTCCTTTTCATAGCTGCAAAACAGTCCATCATTTTTCTGTATCATTATTGAACAAACTATTCCCTAAATAGAGCTCTTCTGATTGTAGCTGAGCTCTTGATATTACTATGGTAGTGAATTCATATCTTTGCTTTTTCCTATCAGGTGTATTTGAGATATCTTGGTCACCATGCTTTGTCCCTGTAAATGGAAGACATATACTGTCTTCTTATTCTTTCTTTCAAAGGGACCTTACATGATTTCTATCTTTAATAGGAAATAAAAATATTTTTGACATGATAAACCTAAATTATTTACAGCTCGAGTATTCCTTACCTGAAATGCTTAGGATCAAAAGCCTCTAGGATTTTGGATTTTGGATTACCTGCATACATCCAATGAGTTCCCAAGGCTGAACACAGAAGTCATTTACATTTCATAAAACACTTTCTATACAAAGCCTGAAGGTAACATTATCCAGCATCATCAGAGCACCTGCATTTTTACTGTGACCCATCACCTGGGCTCAGGTGTGGAATTTTCCACTTGTGGCATTGTGTTGGTGCTCAAGAAGTTTCAGATTTTGGATTTTTTGGTTTGGGGATGTTCAAGCTGCTGCCCAGAGCCCTAAATATCTGGGAATTGCCAGGCAGTAACATGATCAGGCCTCCAAGGCCACTCAAGGCTGAACCCAGAAGCAAGAGTAAGTTATGTCCAAAGAGGTGCAGCTGCTCCTTGCCACTGACCAGCCAGGTGACATGGGAGTGGGGTCCTCAAGTTAAGTTACCTGCAGAGAAGAAACTGAACTATCTCTAAGTCTTCTCAATGCTGGAGAAAGTCAGAGTCATCCAGGTCCTTCTCTCTTTTGGTAACTCCCCTGCATAATACATGAGAAATTCCTCTCAACTATACCTGGAAAATCTCAGCTCCCTCCACATCCTCCCTCACTGGCTCCTCCATACTACAGGCCAGTGTTACTTTCACTCAACTACTCCAAAGAGCCTACTAATTGGTCATCTGTCACCTATTCACCCAGAACCAAAACATCATCAGATCCATCACTCTTGTCTGAGCTGGACAGATAGAAATGGAAAAACACTCTGGTGCTCTATCGAGGCCTGCAGGCCCTGTAGGCCCAACCATGGCCACCTCTCAACTACAGCTTTCCATCTTCCCTCTGAACACTCTGGCCCAGAGGCTTTATTTTGGTTTCTCCTGTACAGTAACTTCTCGCCTCTCTACACAGGGCCCTCACTCATACTGTTCCCTTGCCTGCAGTGTTCCCCACCACGGCTTCCACTAGAACTTTCAATTATTGTGTTTATCTGTTCATTCATTCTTGTCTGTCCCCCCTACTAGAATGTAAACTCTATGAGGCTGGGGTCTTCGTCTCTCTTTTTCATATCACATATCCAGTACCTAACCCCATAGAAAATCTTTAATCGATACATGCTGGGAGTGCGCAGTTCACAGCTCAGAACATAACATATCCGAAGACAACCCAAGTAGTATTTGAACTCCAAGTAACAGTGAATATCGAGAATGTTTGTGATCTGGGTGTGGCAGGGGTGATCGTAACATGAATGGCAGAAAGTTTCAGGGAAGAATGATGTTTCTGCTGCACTTGAAGGATTGTGTCTGCATGTGTGAGCATGTGTACATGTGTGCAAGACTGAGTGCGAGTGAATATGAGTGTGTGTCTGCTCCGCCGCCCTCCTTGGGATGGCTCTCCTCAGGTGTGCTCAGCAGGAGAGCCCCTCTGGAACCCACATTCCTTCGTGAAGGATTCAGGAGTTAAGATCTCAAGGCAGGCTCCTCCTTAAAAGATTTCTCATGGGGAAAGCAGGGCCCATCACCAACTCCCCTTCATCCTCCCCCAGGACTCCCTGTGCTGTGATATCCCTGCTGTCTGCTTGCCCAGGGTCAAGCAGGCAACAGCTCCAGGGATGCGCTCACAGCTGTGGCGGATCATCTGCTAAGTGAACACAGAAGCCGAAGCCATTCTGAGCCCAACTCTGCAGCTTCTGGCCGCTGCGCCAAGCCGGTACTGAGAGGAGGGCTCAGCCACAAGATGGGCAGTCAGCCCGACCGGCGCTCTGTCTCTCTTTGTTAAACAGGCTGGAAAGCATCCTTAACCATATTGCTCCTTCTCATCAGCCTTGATCTTCTTGCCTCCGAGCCCCAAACTGGGAACTGCTGGACCCTCTGGGGGCTCGTGCTCTAATGGGAGAGTGCTGGAGCCTCCACCAGCTGGACAGTCATAGGGGGAACCATGGACAAGGATGCAGAAATCACACAAATAATCATGAATGATTATAAAGCGCTTCCTGCATGCCAATGGCTGTTTTAAGCCTTTTATGTATGTCAATGACCATAAGGAGGCAGTTGACAGATGAGGGAAACTGAGGTAGAAAGACATTGTGTCCAAGGCCACCCTGTTGGTAAGTGGCTACATTAAACAGGATGTGCAGGTAGCAAAGGTACACTCCAAAAGGGCACCCAATGAAGGACTACTGCTCCAGGTGAGCCAGAGCCAAGAGACATAGCAGGGGATGCTAAGGCACCCAGGACTGCAGCAGTAGGGGCAGGCATAAGAGCTGAGGGAAGGGAGCGACGTCACTGGAGCCCAACTAATGCTGAGCAGGGGCAAAGGGAGGCAGCTATGCCAAAATCATGCCACTGCAGCAGTGGAATCCTTGCCAATTTCTGAAGCTGTTTTGAAGTCCTCTTTTGTGAGTGTCTTTAGTTGCGCTGTTGTGGTTGTCTTGATGTTCTGAATCAATTCAAAACATTTACTTTTTATGGTCATTTTTATTTGGGGGAAGAGCCAGAAGTTGCGTGGGGCCAAATCTTGTGAATAAGGTGATGAGGACACACAGTAATGTTTTTACAACTTGCCTTTCCACTGGATGTCACTTGACAGCAGCATTCACTGTATTTTTGATCACGCCTCATAAAGCCACACGTGAAATAGAACTTCCAGAACTACTTCAGAAAGTGGTAAGGATGATGGGGTAAGTATATTCAAAGCGGTGGTGGTGGTGGGGTGTTCTGAAGTGGGTGAACGCAATGGGTCTTTCACTGTAATAAACATTTTTATTTAAACACATTCCATAGTTTTCGATCACCCACTGTATATACCCAAGAGACTGAAAGTAGGGATCCAAAAGGATAATTGCACATCTATGTTCACTTCAGCATTATTCACAATAGCCAAGAGAAGGAAAGAATCTCAGTATCTATAACAGGTGAACGGATGAACAAAATGTGGTATATATATAGAGTATTCTGCTTTAAAAAGAAAATTCTGACCCGTGCTACAACATCAACGAGCCTTGAGAACATGACACTAACTGGAATAAGCATAAAAAGATAAATACTGTGTTATTATTCCATTTAGATGAGGTACCCGGAGTTGTCAGATTTCACAGAAACAGAAAATAGCATGATGGTTGCTGAGGACCAGGCAGAGGGGAGGACAGGGAGTGTTTTGATGGGCACAGAGTTTCAGCTTTGCAAGATGGAAACAGTTCTGGAAAGTGGTTACACAGCAGTGTGAATGTACAAAACACTACATTTTTATGGTATGTGTATTTCACTCAATAGCAACAACAACAGTAAATATCCTGGCAATTAGAGGAAGCCTGAGATTTCCTCAACGAGTTCTGTGGACTCCTAGGACTGCAGGGACAAAGGTCCATGGAGATGCTTTCTGGGGAGAGAGGGAGGCAGAGGAGATGCCATGCCTGCCCTGGGAAGAGGTGCTCAGATTTACCTGACATACTGGTCCCCTTTAAGAGCTGTAACAGCAAAGAATTCTGCTGCACGATCAACCTCTGAAAGCCAGCAATCTGGGCATTTTAAAGATCAGAGTGAGGACTGCAGACATCATGAACTCCAGGGCACAAGGTTCAAATTGCAGCCTCTGCTAGGTGCTTTCTGGGTCGAACTCAGTGGTTAGATCCAATGTTGACCTCTTGGGGAAATTTGATTCAGTTCTTATTCAATTCGTTTTGCGACCAGAATTGTGGAAAGAATTAAGTTCATGAACCGAGCTACCGCTGTATACGCTCCTGCAGTATACAGTGTACACCCCTGCGGTTTACACTCATATGTATACATGTTCATGGGAGAGGAGGCCAGAGCACTCTGAGATGTGGTCACACACATGGGATGAACTCCATGAAGGATAATGAAGGTGTTTAAAACTAAAAAGTTAGAAAAGGGAAAAAAAATTTGTATGTTAAAGAAAAAAAATGATACACAGATCTCCTAAATGGGAAAAAGCATAAAACCCACAGGAGATTAGAAATGTCAAACCCTGCAGGATGGAGGAAAATGAAAAGATCATTTACTGAGCTAAGCAAAGCTCCAGCTCCTCCCATTTTCATCTTCCTTTCAGAGGGTGCTTGGGAGGCCCAGAGGGACTAAGGCCAAGGTTACAGAGCCTTCATCCAGGGTTGAGGTCCAGCCTTCCCTAAGGCCAGGAGAGCCAGGCCCCTCACTGTAGGACAGTGCCACTGTCCTGATAGAAATGCACTGCTGGTGACCCCACAGCCTCCAGGGCTGCTCAGGTCTTGGACTCCATCCTAACCGATCTCTTATCCCTCCCCCTCACCCCTCCCCCCACCCACTCCCACACAAGCTCCCAGACCCTGCCCCAGGAGCATACCTTGACCTTCTCCACAGGCCAGTGAAACAGGCCCGCCTTCTCCCTGCCTGGAGCTGTTTCACCCAGTCATGCAGAGGAGCGGGCAGAATTAATTTTGCATTGTAGCTGCCTAATGACCTCTAATTATATGGCCAGAGGCTTGCACATTAATGCTGGAAAACTCTGCCATAAACATGAAAGGGTGATTTCCTTTACACCCTCTTCATCCACCCCCTTTCCAATAAATCACCCTCCTAAAATGGCAGAGTGGCAAAGCCCAAGGACAGGGGTCAAGGACCCGTGACTGGAACCCTCATTAACATTTGGCAGCTCTTGCCCACAATGCTCTCTGGGGCTTCGGGACTGCTGGGTGGTCAGAAGGTGAGAAGACTCCTCGCTCAGGGAGGCAGCAGGCAGGATGTACGACATTTACTCATGTCTTTCATAGAAGAGGAAATTTACTTAGCAGGGAGCTGGAGCCCATGCCTGCACAGAATGCTTGCTACAGGAGCTGTGGGTCCGGGATGCTCTCCGGGGCAGTTGGGGGCCTCTGGGTTATGGTAGGTGCCCACTGGCTCACAGATGCACACACAGCTGGGAGGGGAGAGCTGGCTCCCCTGGGCACTAAGTGTGGGTCAGGGGTGTTCTGGGGCTGCCAAGCAAGTGGTGCTCTTGGATCAGCCTGTCACACATTTCCTGGACCAAAATAAGTGCCATGAGCTTAAGCCCTGATGTGAAGTTCAGTATACATGGAGAGCCCACCCTAAGACAGAGTCTGGGTCTGCAGTCAGCAGCCTGGGTTCCAGCCCAGCTTCAACCCCACTGGGCCAGGCTTCTTGTCCTCACTCCCCAGCTCTGTAAACAGCCTTGGGGGCTCCAGGCCTGCAAATACGCAGCTTGGTGTGGGCACAGACTTGACTCAAGCTCAGTAAATATTGTCAGCTATTGCTCTAGTGCTTGTGCTGAGAACAGGCAAATGTCAGGCCCCTGTGGAAGCACTGGAAACAGAGATGAGGCTGACCCAAGCCCACCCCAGAGAAGCTCAGAGGAATGAATTGCTCCACTGAAGGCGGAAGAGGCTGGAAATGGGCCCCAGTGCTAGATTGCCTAGCCTGACTCTACTCTCTAGCTGGGTGACCCTGGGCAGTGATGTGGGCTCTCTGGGCCAGGTGCTGAGGCCAGCACTTAGCCCACAGAAGGGCTCAGGAGTCTTGGGTTGTATCACACCAGCTCAAGATGACACGGCTTGGGCATCTTCTGGGGAGACCTGGGGGCTAATGATAGTTTACAGCAGAGAGGTCCTGGGCAGAGGAGAATGGAGGAAGTGGGAAGGAGGCCAAGAGGATAGGACTACAAGCTCTGGGCAGAAGGGTGAAGAGGAGGAAGAGGGGAATCTGGCTCCATCATCTACAAGCAGGTTCCACCACTGGCTTCAGGAAGAGATGCAGGAGCTGGTGCAGGCAGGCACCCTCCTGCCTCAGCCAGGCCTGGTGCAGCCAGTGAACACTTCGGGGAAACTGGTTTAGCACTGTAAATCTAGAAGGTGTGGGGTCTTGTTCCAGAGCCACATCTCCCTCTCCAGTGCCCAAGCAGCCTCCAGGAGGGCAGGCAACAGGCCAAGGTGAGGGCACATCACCGCCCATGTTTAGAAACCTTGGGGCCACCCCACCCCCAACTTCTTGGGACAAGGGTAAAACCTACTGTTGACCCAACTATGCTTTCTCCCCCCATTAACCGTCTAGTCTACACCTGCATGGGCCCCATTTGCACAACAGTCTGTGCCACATAAGTGCAAAAGGTAAAATACCATTCCTTGCTGTCTCTAGAATTTCAAAATTGTGTACCACTGGAGTGAAAAGCATGCTTCTAGCACTCACAGGCCTAGGTTCAAATCCCTGAACCACTGCATCCTAGCTGGGTAAATGTAGACAACTTCATCTCTCAGTACCTCAGTTTCTTCATGTGTATAATGGGAGCAGCCACTCGACTTCTTAGAACTATTTGAGGGTCAACTTGGCAAATACAGGTGAACACTGGTCAAAGAGAACGATGTCACCGGGAGATGGGAGGAATTGGTTCCGGTGTTCTGTGGCACAGTAAGAGAATACAGTAAATAATGGTGCATTATAGATCTCAAAATTGTGAAAAGAGAGAATTTTCAATGCCTTCACCACTAAGAATTGATAGTTTAGGGTGATGGATATGCTAAGTACCCTGATTTGATCATTACTCAATGTATACGTGAATCAAGACATCACACTGTACCCCATAAATATATAAAACTATTGTGTCAATTGAAAATATTTTTTAAAAAAATAAGAGGTTCTAAACTAACTCGGGATTGTAGTCACATAGCCCGTCAGTAGCTGAGCCAAGATCTGAATAGACGTTTATAGGATTCTACTTCCTCTTTGTTGTTGGATTACAGATACAGTATTTGGAAGCTTCAAACAAAAGTTCTGGAAACTCAAAATTCTCTTAAATAAAAATGAAAAAGCCCACAGAAAAGACTTCCGGAGCAGTTTGCACACTAAAACTGCAGTGGTAAAAGAAACCATTTTGTAACCATGACACAAATACCTAGATATCAAAAAGCCTGTTTTGAGTTTTCTAAATCACAGTGTTGCACATGAGTTAATCCATCCCACACACAGCTGCTGGACTAACCTTCCTCAAATGCCATTTTAGTCATCACAGTTTCACCAAACATGTGACCGGATTACTATCAGGAAAGTTGCTTGCAGGGAGAAAGAGAGGAGGAAAGTTAGCATTTACTGGGTACCTTCTATTTGCCTGGCCCTGAGCTAGCATTTTATAGACAATTCCTCACTTAAACTTCACAAGAAGGCTTGTAACACAGACAGTGTTACCCCCTATTTTAACGATGAGCAAACTAAGGCTCAGAAAACTTCAAGGAGCTCACACAGCATCAGCAGCAGAGCTGGCATTTGAATTCCACTCCAAAGCCTGTTTCTCTACAATAAAAATATAAGTATTAACAGGAAGAAGATTATAACAATAACAGCTGATTTTTCACTCAGTGCTTAGTTTGAGCCAGAGATATTCTGGCTTCACATATATTAACCAATTAATTAAATTATTAACTAATTAAGTAAATCTCAGAACAGCCCCATAAGGTGCCCACTTTACAGATTTGAAAACCAACATCAAACAAATTACCCAAGACTGCATAAGAAGTCTTGCAGTCTTCTGACTGCATCAGAAGTTGTTCTAATGCACAGTTCTTATGTCAAATTAAAAATCTGTACAACAGTGCCTCCTGGAATATGCCTTCTTCCTTTTTCCCTTCCATCAATCTATCAGCCTCATTCCCTTTTTAATAAAAAAATAGGGTTTAGAAATCCCTTTTCCCTGTGTGTTCTCTGGGAAGGGATGGTCTTAGCTTGGACTGCTCAGCACTTGTTTCCAGAGGGCCTGGCCCGAGAGGGCTTTGCTCTGATACCTGCTCGCTAGGTAAGGCAGGAACATGACAGCTGAGCACAGGAGTCCTTATTAATGTCTCTTCTAATCAGCCCTCAAGAGCACATAAGCAGAAACACATTTTAATGCAAGTGGGTGGTTTCCTTTTACATCATCAGCTGGGAAGACAGCCAGCTATTCAGCTATGAAATGCACACCCTGCTCCCACTTCTCAGAGAGATAAAACCCACAGGAAAGGGAGATGGGTGTTCTGGCTCTCGGATGGATTTTTCTCCCTTGCAGATTCAAGGAGCAGAGGCTGGGCAGCATGAATGGCTTCTACTCAGCAAATGAATGAAAGAACTTACGTGTCCCACAATCATAGTGACCATATGTTTGGAACACAAGTTGGGACATATGGTGCCTATGAGTGAAATAGGAAAGAACACTGGACTCAGGAATGTTTGGGAGGCCACAGTAAGAAGGAAATGCAGCCCCCAGAGGATGTGTGAGGTGGACCCCACCTTGTCCTTGAGGAGACTCCCCAGTTCCCCCCGTATCTGCCAGGGCCTCATTATCTCTGCTAGGCTGGTAGCCACCCAAACCTGTACAATCCTCTGCTTAGTACTACCTGTATTTCTTTCTATTTGTAGAAAAGGAACAGGAATCAGGAACAGAGTTCCAAAATTAAACAATCATGACAATACCATCCAACCCCACAAGGTTCAAACTCTTCCAACCAGAGCTGTCCCTATGAACTTTCAGAGGTGACAGTCACGTTCCATAATCTACATTCTTGAGAGTGGTAGCCACAGCTGCCTGTGGCCATGGAGTCTTAAAATTAAACTGGTACGAGTGAAGAACTGAGTTTTAAATGTTATTGGGCTTTAATTAACTTAAATGGCCCCATGTGGCTAGTGGGTCCTCTATTCGTGTATCTCCAGACAATATTTTGGAAAAAATCTAACATTTATATACAGACATAAATTAGTAGAGCGTGCTTATATGGATATTCTGAGCTCTACTTAATAATAAGGCACCAGGCACTTCCTATGTGCCAGGAGTGGTCCCATTTCCTTGTCGCTTCCTATGATCATCACAACAGCTTTAGTAAGAGAAATACCATGATCATCTCCATGATAGCTATGCAAAAATGGAGCCAGGGAGTCAGGGAGTGGTGAGGAGCCAGGAGCAACCCAGTCGGTCTGGCCCTGGGGCCTCACTTTCCACCCCAGCCCACTGGGATTCCATGCAGGGTGGTTTACACATGGACACTCTCCATTAATATCTGCGAAGACTTGAATAAGAAGGTCTTCTGTCTCCTCTTATGTCTCCAGGGCTCACTGTGCTATCCCCTGAAATGGTTTTAAGATTCTGAAAGACCCCACTGAGCCTGGTTAAACAAAAGAATCTTCGAAGAAAAGGCCCAATGAGAAGTGTGCAAGCTGCTGGGACTGAGGCTGTGTGTCCGGTGCCCATAACTGCTCAGCAACCCCTCCCCGCCACTCACACGCACTCACCGAGAATTAACCGGGAAGGAAATGATAAGCAATGAAATGCCGGCTCCCATTAAAATTCATAACAATATTAATATTTTCATTTAAAAACTCATTAAAATGTTTAATAAAAGTTCAGAATTTTTTTTCATAATTTTTCCATGAAAAAGGCATCTGAGACTTACCCCTCTCTAGTTTTTTGTTTTGTTTTGTTTCTTTGACAGGGTCTGTGCAGCTGAGGCTGGCCTTGAACTCACAGCAGCCCTTCTTTCTCAGCTTCCTGAGTGCTGAGATTATAGGCATGTGCCACTGCCCTGGCTGCTTACCTCTATCTAATATGTCACATTTTCAACAATCAGGCTGGTTGGATTAAACAGAACCCCATTCTGAGTTACAGGGCTGCATTAGTTTTAAGGTAAGTGGTACTGTTTGGCAAAAGAATGGCTGCTGTCTTCCTGGACCTGACCTTCCTCCCCTGCCCCAGGACCTCTGGTTTCCACGTCTTCTCTCTACACCTCTCCTTACTCCCAGATTCCCCCAATGGAGCAGAGCTGACACCACAGTTACAAACGCTCCTTGTGTTGTCTGTTTCTCTCCTACAAGGCCACTTCTTGCCATCCAATGTGGGAGGTTTGGATCCTTCATGTTTCCTATTTATACCAGGAATCTGATGAGGAAATGCACTGAAGATGCTGAACTGCTAGGGACAGCTGACTCCATTGGGTGTCACCATTCAAAACTCGTTTTTGAGCTTTGAAAAGGTGAAGGTATAATCAGGGCTTAGGAAGGGCAGTGATTTACAGAATGATGAAAACCACTGGCAAGGGAAACAGAAAGAAAGGAAATAAAAACAAAATCTCCTACTACATAGTAATGAAAATGATTGATGTTCTCAACCTCATCCCTCTGGCTAATTCCAAAATGTTCTTTATGACAAATAAAACAGAAAGGCCATGGTCTGTAACGCAGCCATGTTTTAAATTTATTAAAGGTGGCCTTCAAAAGAGAGCTGACTCTTTTTGCTATAGCTAGTATTTGAGAACTACTAACGTGGAGTAAATATGCCAGGAGTATTAGCAAATGTTTTGAAGAGAAGTAGTTTGGTGAAGGAACGGTATGAGACACCCATTTGACTCTATTCTTGAAGCAATGAGACAAATGCAAAGAAGTATTGAGGGAGAGCTTCCCCCATGATCTCTTTTTTTTTTTTTTTTTTTTTTGTGGGTACCAGGGGTCAACCTCAGGATCTCACGTGTCAGCAGCCACCCGTGCCGCTGAGCGATATCACCGGCCCTTTTTTCGTACATGGGTTCCGGGAGTCGAACTCGGGCCCTCGCGCTTGCCAAGCAGGCACTTACGCCGCTGAGCCATCTCACCAGCCCCTCCCCCATGGTCTTTATCCTCCTTCCTGTCTCGCTGAGTATACCAAGAATCCAAGACACTGACATTTCTTAGGGAGCAACCTTAAGGGGGGAGGTTATGGGGGTTTCTGGGACAAAGAGGAATCTTGCTTACTGCTTGCTATAAAAGCAATGCATTCCCCAAATTTAGTGTTCATCTCTGGTTACAACTCACTGGGTACGGCATGCACCTGGCCCTCAACACCATCCCTGTGGTACTTGCGAGGCAACAGGCACAGAGACACATGCCAATTATTGTGCCCCTTGTGCCCCAGGACTGCTGCGCCTTCAGGGCACCTAGGAAATAAGAGCAGGCTAAGGTTTCAGCATATAGCAAGGTACAACCAAATTCCAGGCTCAACAAAAGGTTCCAAGTCAAACTAGTGAACACTTGAAAAAGCAGTGAATCTACGGAAAAGGCACATGGTACTTAGGCTTTTAACAAAACCTTGGGGCTGTAATAGCCTCATATAAAACTCAGGACAGACTCAGGTAATTCTAAAGCAGTGTAATATGATATTTAAGAGCAGATCCCTGCATTTAAACCCTTGTTCTGCTAATTACTACTTCTGAGGCCTTGGGTAAACTGCTTAACCTTTCTGTGCCACAGCATAATCTTCCTGTACATACCCAGGAAGATTCCTGTTATGAACATTAAATGAATTAATTCATGTGAAGTGCTCAGAACAATGCATAGCACAGAGAACAATGCATAGAGTAAGTCCCACAAAAGTTCATTGTTATTGTCATCGGTTCGGAAAGTTCAGTGCTAATTATATCAATCCTCTACACTTAATTTCTAGATATACATTATTGCTAACTAAAAAAGTGAAATGGAGAAAATGTGCTCAACAAGCAACATTTTATTAAAGAAAAGCAGCCTAAGAAATATATAAATTTATTGGATTACACTTTAAAAACAGAAAGACAGGGCTGGTGAGATGGCTCAGCGGCGTAAGTGCCTGCCTGGCAAGCACGAGGGCCCAAACTTGACTCCCAGAACCTACATACAAAAAAAGGGCCGGTGATAACGCTCAACGGCACAGGAGCCTGCTGGCGCTCAAGGTCCTGAGGTCGACCCCCGGTACCCACAAAAAAAAAAACAAAAACAAAAAAAAACAGAAAGACAAGAACCAAAAACTTAACCAAAAAAAAAAAATGGTTACTTCTAAGTTATGGGAAGGAACAGAAAAGTGACAGATTGAAAAGCTAGAATTCTCAGAAAATTCATTGTTTGGTAGATTGGATATGTAAATCATGGAAAAATAGTTTACAAAATTATAAAACAAAATATTTTTAAGAACAATACATAAAACCCAAAAGCAAGTGAAAAAAATTGTTTGTGGCATTAGTTATAACCATACAGAAAGAAACGGTTGTCAATTATTTTATTTTACTTATTTATATTTTTATGTGGGTACTGGGAGTCGAACACAGGACCTTGCGCTTGCCAGCAGGCACTTGTGCCGCTGAGCGATATTGCCAGCCCTTTTTCTCCTTTATGTGGGTATTGGGAGTCGAACTCAGGACCTCACTCTTGCCAGGCAGGCGCTTATGCCGCTGAGCTATATCACCGGTCCAATTATTTTAAAACTATATATCCCTAGTAAGAAAAGCCTCAAAGACAAAAAGAACTGCAAAACAAAACAAAAATCTCAAATCTTAAATTGTTTTTGGTGATCATGTAGCAGTTTTTTTTATCCTATTCCAGTTATGCCTCGGGATAATGATATAGATGAAATAAGGACATTTCTCTTAATAAAAGCAATACAAGAAGGAATGACAAAATTTGAATATTACCACAATCGAGGCCAGGCTTCACAATGGCTGCTAACATCATAGGAAGAGGAAGCCCCTCAGGAGGCATCTTATGATGGAAGTCCAGGGAGAAAAATCCCTAATGCAAAATCAAAATGCCCCAAGTTCAAAATTTTGAGTGCTGATGTACAAATATTATGTGTCAATTTAAAAACAGTTTCAGCTTTCAGAACATTTTGGATTTCAGCTTTCTAGATTAGGAATGCTCAGCCAGTAAAGGCTATGCAAATATTTTCAAACCTGAAAATTTCTGAAATCTGAAACACTTCCAGTCCCGGCACTTGGATATGGCAAACTCCATCTGTACACAGTGTCACCTATGCAGTGCTCCTTGCCTGAATCCGATCACAGGGAGAACAGGCAGCGGACATAAGAACGTGTCAAAAGCACCACTGAGACTGTATAAAATTCTGCAGGACAAATGATCCTATTTCTTTAATCTGACAGAAAGAGAGAGAAACGATGATAATAAAACCAACTTCAAGGACAAGTCAAGAAATTGCAAAAGTACAAGGTGTTTTGGATCTGATTTAAACAAACTTATTTCTTTGAGACAATTGGTATTTGTTGGCATTAATAAATTACTATCCTTAAGGCAAGAGAACCCTTTTGTGATTTTAGAAATAAATAATACTTGCAAATAAAACATCTAAAATTTGCTTCAAAACAAGAAGACAGCAGACTAGGAGGCAGAAATAACAAAGAAAGGCCACAAGTTGATAGTTATCAAGCCTTGGGCACATTGAAATTCATTTAACTATCCTTTCTACTTTTGAACATTTTTGAAATTGTCCGTCATGAAGAAAAAAATCAAATTATTTGAAATTTCTATTCTGGGCCAGACGCAATCAGTAAGTGTTACTTTCCAATTTTATCACTGACTTACTACACAGAACTTGGCACAAGTGACAATTCTGCTGGGCCTCAGTTTCCCACTCTGTCAAAGGGGCACTGTGAAAATAAAATGAGACAACATAAGGGCCACTCTGAGCTCGGTGCCTGGCGAACAGTGAGTCCTCTCCCAGTGCAGACTTCCGGACATTCTCGCCCCTGCAGACAGCAAGCTACAGAACCTGTCTCCCCGACTTCAAATTAAAAGTCTGTAACGCTCACAGATTATCCGCTTCTCAGTCTGCAGCAGGAATGAAATGAATTCTTCAAAGAACACACTTGTCTTTTTTGTGACGAATAACAATCTCGGTTTCCCCTTTCATTTACATGGGGTGTGTGTGTACGTGTGTGTTTCCACACTGAAGACACAACCAGCAGGACAAACAGAGCAGACAAACAGAGGAAGAGAATGAGAGGGAGCCTGACAGCAGATGACACAAGGTGGCCCCCCTTGGGCAGTCCCTCTGTGAGTCACCGGAAGCCACCGCCCTTTCCCCCAGCTGTGGCAAGTTCTGCCAAGGCTTCTCCCAGAAACACCCAGGTGCTGTGGAGACGGCGCCTTCCTCTCCGATGCTGGGCTAGAGGCTCCATCACGGATTCCTCCGCTCAGGTATCACAGCACACTGGGGAGCAGCACTTGGCACTCATGAGAAAAGGGGTCTGCCCCAGCCCTCCCTCTACACACACACACACACACACACACACACACAGAACGCTGCTTCTCCGCTCCAACAGCAGCTGTTTTAGGAAGCAGCGAGTCTCTGAAAGGGACTGTGTCATTACTCACACTTATAAAATATTCCTGAACACATTTGGTCAATATTTCCCAACTCCACACCTACAAATGCATATGTATGTGTGAGCCTGGTGTTCCCTTTTGCCCTCTCAATGTTTCCAACACTTGGTTTTTAAAACAGTTGCTGACATAGTTGGCTGGGAAGCAGGGAAACACTCATCAGGAACGCATCTTTGGAGAAGGGTCCACTTGCACTCAAATCTCCAAGCCACACTTACTGCATAAGTTACCTATCTTCATATATCCTGATTTCCTCCTTTAACAGGAGATAATAAATCCTAACTTAAATGCTTGTTTTGAGACTTAGGACAGATCATATATGTAAATAATAGCACAGTTTCTAGCACACAAAAGGTGCCAAATTTATGTTGACTGAGATTATTTACACCCTACACAGGTATTGGTACATGGTAAGTTTTCAATGCTTGTTGAATAAATGAGAGGTAGACAATTAAATTTAACATCTCTATTTGTTAAAAGATGTCATTAATAACCTCGAAAATATAATCTTAATATACAGATGATATTAATATAATTATCCATTTATCGTATAATAGAATAAAATTAAATCCCATTCAGATTCACTGGAACTTCTGTGGCAAAGTTTCCCCACTAGGATGAGATTCTCCAGGTTCATGAATGTTCAGGAACTGCTTTAGAGAAGTGGCAATGAGAAGGACAATTTGGTGATAGTCATACTAGGCACAATGAGACTCGTTAGTGGAGGCTGCAATGTTCTAGGAGAGAGGTACTGAGGGCCTGGGCTGTGGCAGGGAAAGTGTGAGCAGAGGGCACAGGGGAGTAAGATGTCAGACATGCTCAGGAGCCTTGGGCTGCAAGAGATGGTGGCTTTCCACGCATGGAGTGGGATGAAAGGACAAGGTGGGTCGATGATAAAGCAAACTTATGAGAAAATCGAGGAGCTGGGTTTTGGACTTCCTGAGCTTAATGCACCAAAGACACTCAAAAAGCTGGATATAGGCAGCACACCCATTTGCACAGCATAATTCACAATAGCCAAGAGGTGGAAACAACCCAAGTGCCCATCTGTAGACGAGTGGACAAGTGAAATGGGGTACATAAATTCAGTGGAATATTAATGGTCTTAAAAAAGAAGGAAATTTGGACAACTACTCTACCACGCATAAACCTTAAGGACATTATGCTAAGAAAGCCAATCACAGAAAGGCAAATGCTGCATGACTTCACTTCAGAGTAGTTACCCTCACAGCAACAGAAAGTAGAACAGTGGTTTCCAGTCTGTTGAATAAGGTGAATACACTTAACACTACTCAACCTTACACTTAAAAACACTTAAGATGATCAATTTTATATCACATGTACTTAATCACAACGTCTTCCCAAGGGCTGCAAACATGAGCGAGGAGACGTGAGTGAGAGGAGCTCAGCCTCCACCTTCCTCTGCATGGATTCCTGCACGGGGCACCCAGGCACTCAGCCAGCGTTTCCCCTGAAATCTCTCTCCACTCCTCAGGGGCCTGTCATTTTTCTACAGGCCACCAAAAGAGCTCCCTGAATGCCTTTAGAAATGTATGGCTTAAAGATACACAGCAGGCAGGGTGTTCAGCTGCCCGGACATCACGTCCTCGAGGGTCTTAAGGAAGTCTTGGCTGCCCGGAGTCCATCACATAACCACCTCCTTCTGCTCACATAGCCCGACTGCAGGCCTGGTCCACTGGCTGAGATCTGCAGACCACCAGAGGCTCAGCAGCGGTGGAGGCTCATTATCCGGTGATGAAGGGTCTTGTACATTACATTATTTTAGCCTACAGATCTCTACTTCTCCTTTACTTCTCCTGTCTCCCACGTTCATCTGTGAGGGATGAAGTCTCCCTTACCTACCGTCTGTTGGTCCTAGTGGTAGATTTATAAAATCACTTTTGAATTGCACAGAAGAGCAAGTCAGCTTCACTGAGCCTGGGAGTGAAAACACTCAAGTCCAAGTTACATAACCATAATGACTGTGTACCAATTAAATGCTGCTAGGCCTGAAATGTAAACAACACCGTCTGGTGAATGAGCTTCTCTCATTTTACTACAGAGAGATGGTGAAAACAGCTCATGTGGTTTTATGTAGGAGCAAAGCTTTATCCGATGAGAGTTTTAAAACTTCCCACGGAGCTAGGCGCTGAGAATGCTCAGTTCTCCTGGCCCTGAAAGGCCTCGCTATTTCATACTCAACTGCTGAAATGACAAAGTGCCCCTGGTGCGTACTATGCAAAGAACAGATGGGTAAATAATCACGTAGCTGGGTTAAGTCACATTTCATACTTGTAACATACCTGGGTATCATATTCTGGTGGGGACAAAATCATGTGTGGAGATTGGGGGAGGAGAAGAATACAGTGAAAAAGATATGTCACTTGGGATAATGGAGAGCAGGATTATAACACAGGCCTTGCCACTAGCAACCTATAGGATTCTGAACAAGTGGTTTAACCATTCCTAGATTCAGCTCTTTTCAACCTGCACCATAAGAAAAACAACCCCAACCTCCTGGGCTTTTAGGAGGAAGGCACGAGAGCGCCCCGGCAAAGCACCCATTCCTGTGTCTATCATGGCTGGGGCCCCTGCCCCCATAGAGTGCCTGTGCTCGCTGTTGTTAGGGTCCTTATTCAGATTCCCATGTGCCCAATGCACTTGTCTAAATATGCAAGTGACTCTTTTCTTTGTGACACTAATGAATCCTAAAATTAAATACTTGTTCACAGCCAGTATAAGGCCAACACTAAAAACTAAAATCAAATGCACTAATGGGGAGGCACTGTGCTCTGTTGCGGGGGAAGGAGGGGTGTCTTTGAATCTTCTCTGTAGCAGAACCACAGCTACTGATATATACCTAAAACAATACAGTCAATCTACCTGGAAGAAAGTAAGACTGAGGCCAGTGAAGGCAAAATGATTTAGACTTAAGAGACACTGCTGGGTCTCAAAATGTTCCAAGTGTCCATGCACAATTTTAGAATCTATTAGATCTTGGCTGTGCTAATGAGACCTCTTGCTGGGAACCCAAATTCCCTTTGTAAACTCCATTAACAACCACAAGGCAGGTGGGCAAATGTGAATGTTCTTAGGGTAATTATGACTTGCCCAGAAAGGGAGGTAGGGGGCTGGGGATTTAGCTCAGTTGGGCAGTGCCTGCCTGGCAAGCATGAAGTCTGCGTTTGATTGCTGCATTTGATTCCTCCCCCCCATCCCCCCCCAAAAAAGGGAATCAGCAAGAAGTCACATCCATCAGCATCACATGCTCAGAACGCTGCAGAAAGAAGGCATCTGTCCTTGGAGACAGATCAGGATGAGCCAAACGCTCCCTGCACCTGAACAAGGGGGCACCAGTGTATGAACTGTTTTTTATACATTAAGGAAGCTTCTCAAATGCAGCAACTACCCCCAACAAGTTTCACCAATAAAAATGTTGTCCAGTTCCTTTGTGTCACTGGACGGTTGCTTGAATCCCCCACAAGCACACTTTGTTTTTAACTGCCCCAAGAGAACTTTTTCTTAGAACACATGGAAAGTTTTGACATAGAGACTTCAGATTCTACTAATGATCCCAGTGCATTTTTAAAATGTTTTTGCCTTTAGAACAACAATAACAAAAAAGTTTTGATTTTCCTATCTGTGCATCAGTTCAAACCAGCACAGAAAATTGCTGAATAATTACCCAAAACACCCACAGTCAGGCTGAAAGAAGGGATGGAAAATTTCAGCCCCAGAGGAATTTCCTGTGGGGAGGGGAGGAAGCAGCAACAGAGGAAGAGGAGGACCGAGGAGTGTCTCCGATGCCACTGGGAATGTGTTCTGACTTTCCCCGCACTGTCGCCGAAATGATGCTCTAATGTTCCCTGTTGTAAGTACGCTAGCTCCCCAGGAAGCAAATCAAGTTAAGAGCTGAACAACGAACAGCATTCCAGTGCCCAAATGCCACTGGTCACTCCCTCCAGCCTATCTCACCTCCGCTATCCTGGCTTATCTCACCCTAAATAGCCTGTCATCAAGGTCTGTCCAATATTAGCACTATGTGGTTTTTAACCTTCATAGGCCATGAGCATGGCTGATACCCTGGTCAAAGCTCTCCCTTACAGAAACACACGTACACATAAATCTCCATCCAGTTTTAGAATGATATGGACCACCCCCTCAAAGCACATCCAAGGGTTCTGGGCTTCAAGAAGCCCAGTTAAGTGGCCCTTAAGGAGTCCTGACATTCTCAACCTAAATTCTGTGAATTCCAGCTTTAAAGTAGTGTTAAGTTTTTATGCATGTCTATGAGCTACTTGAGGCCATGGTATCTTCAGATTGCATCTGTATGGGGCTAAAGTAAGAATGTGTGTACACACACATACATTCATTCTCTCTCTCTCTCTCTCTCTCTCTCTCTCTCTCTCATCTCTTGGCTTGGCAGGAGTGGTATGGCAAAGCTGAGTTGGGGATGGAACATGTTCATTTAGCTTATTCATTCCTGACAGTATGAAGTCATTAGAGGGAGTTAAGGTGGCTTTGGCAATCATAGGCATGTAAAGGAGCCAGGCTTGGTTATGTTTTTTCCATTCAATAAACAGAGCCACTGAATGAGCCACATGTGCTCAGCACTCTCTGCCCACATACACAATTTGCTATTAATGCTTACTGTTCCTGCACAAAGTCTGCCAACAGGTTATTTTTAAATACATTATTTTTGGGGACGGGAGAAGGAGTGAGGGAAGGGGCATTTCTTTGGGCCTCTGGGTGCCTGACTTGCAACCAAAATGACCATGCAATCATAAAAGGAAAACTAAGCCAGAACTTGCAACTTAACTCTTTTAATTTTATTCATATGGTCAGGGATATTCTCTGGCATCATGGTGAATATCTTGGTGTGTGAAAGACCTAGCATTCTGATCAGAGGCAGCCACCGCACATGAGCTCATCCCCATTTGAAAGTGATTGGTCAAAGTTCTATGTGACATAACAGGATATCCAAGCCTAATGAGGCAGGATACTCTCTGCTGCAGATGTTGGAAAGGTTAGTTTATGTATTCAAGTAACCAGGATTTTCTAGGTTTCAGGCTAGCTTCCATCATAGCTGGTTCTAGGGACCCTTCTTGCCCTCCCTTTCATCTCATCCATTTTCCTTTGTGAAGTCTTTATTTCTAGACATATGGCATTTCTGCATATGGCATCAATATGGTCACTAGATTCATTTGGGCACCCTTATTTTTGCAGTTAGCATTCCTAGAAGAGAAGGTGGCTGGTCTCTCTGAGAGTCCATTTTCCTATCCCCTGGTAGATTCTGATTGGCCCACTCCTTAGGCCAATCACTATGGACTAGAGCCCTTCTCTGAGTGATGATTGGTCAGGCCTGGACCATATGACCATATCTTCAGCCCACAGCAACCACCTGGGGTTGGAGGGGCTTCCCTAGTGGAAAACAAAACAAAACAAAACAAAACAAAACAAAACAAAAAAACAAGATGCTGGATGGACAAGCAAATATCCACAACAAAGACTCGCTCATGTGGCATTTCAACACTAAACACTCCTCTAGTAATGAAGAACTCACTTCCCTGTGAAGAGTAAGGCCAATGACCCCAAACCCCAGCACTAACAACAGCAAACCACATGCTTTACAAAAACCACACTTTAGGTGGTTTTAATCTTTTGGGGTCATGAGCCTGACCAAGAATCTGAGAAAAGCTTTCCCTTACAGATGCTATTCCATCTACTCCCACACAATACTTCTTGGAGATCTAAGAACAAAAAGATAAAGTCAAGATGGTTCTAAAGAAATCAAATAGTCTAGAAAGAAACTAAAGGAAAAACGTGCATGTCATGGGGCAAATATCTCAAAATCTTTTTTCAGTTGAGAACAACACCTGTGCGAACAGGTAGGAAAAAAATCAGGTCTGTATTCTCACTAGTCAGGTGCAGTAAGAGGGCAGTGGGGAAAAGGAGGCTCTGACATTCCATTGGAGGGAAAACTCCCTTGAACACATGTTGACATTTCTCCAGGTGGCCCTGGGTTTCTCGGGTCCCATATCCAGTCTATCAAACACTTCTATACTATGTTCTAACGTCACTTTGCAAAGACGCTGTTGTGCACACACTGCATGTGTGTAGGCCCCAACCACCCTCCAATGGTACTGGTCCCTGCACTTCAAATTTCTTTGAAAACTGCCAACAGCATTTTTCTTCATCTGTTCACCTTTAACTCAGGAAATATGGTTTTGTTTCTTTTCCATTCTGGGATTCCCATTCCTGTAAGGCGGTAGGCAAGGTGCAGGGATGCCACAATAGCGACACTTACCCATGAGCAGAAAGTGGTCATCATTCCTGCCAAGGATCCTGTGCTGGGCAAGCAGCCCCATCCTTCTCTCAACCCAGGCCCATATGATTCAGAACTGCAGTGGAGAGCACTGTGGATTCTGGTGTGGCATTCACCATATGCAATCACTTCCTTTCTTCCTTGCTTCCTTATCTGTTTTTCTTATCTGCTACTCAAAAGGGAAATGCAATCTGAAATTGATGGTATGGCACAAAGAGCCCAAAATGGCAAGCTACTGATGAAGACCCCCAAAAGGTTTGGAGATTTCACTGAGTTGGCAATTTGGTCTACTTGAAAAATATGGGTTTCCGGTCTCTCTTTAAACAGCAGAAGATACGGAAAGACTAACTTTGCATTCTGACTAGGCAATGAAGGGCTGAGGATGAGGCACAGACCCTTGGGTTCCCCAAGCCACAGAGCCAGCTTTGCCCACTCACAAATGGGGTCCCAGCAGACGTGGCCTGCCCAAAAGCCTGTGTGCATAACACTTTTGCGCCTTATTCACTTATCTTCTTGAAAAAGTCACAGCAAGGCCAAATGGCTGGTTTTCAGCTCACGCTGAATCTATCTGAGCTAAATTGAATTTTTAAAGTTTTCAGCAAATGTGGATAAGGCTAAAGTCACAAAGATGCTCATCACCTAAATCCCCAAAAAGCATATTCCAGCACTTCTAGATGGACAAAATATTATGTAATGATCTAAAATGATGTGTATCATCTATGGTATGGAAAAAAATTTATACAGGTTGAGCATCCTTGGTCTAAAAGATCCTAAATCCACAATGTTCCAAAATCCAGAACTTTTTGAGTACCCACACAATGCTCTAAGAGTTTCAGATATTGGAGCATTTTGAATCTTAGATTTTTGGATTAGGCCTGGTCGATGAGTAACGTCTATGCAAATATTCCAAAATCTGAAGAACTCTGAAATCTGAATCTCATCTAGCTTCAAACACTTTGAATAAGAAATACTCAATCTATAGTATACCAATTGATGAAAATGTGGGTTTACTTATATAGTATGGTCTCCGCTGAATGAAAAAAGGTTTGAATAAAATAAACCTAAATATTGACAGAAATTTTCTACAGGTACCCATATTATAAATTATTTTATTTTCTTATTATGCATTTGTTTTTTCCAATTTTACTACATAGCATATTCATTTTTAAAAAATTGAACCAATATGCTGCCAAATTAAGAAGGAACACGTTAGAACCCAGAGGGCCATCTAATACATCACACTGGGGCAGTGTCCATATTCTAAGGCACCTCCAAATTAATACTAATCACCTTCCCTGCTGCCTGGGGTGGCACCAGCACTTCATGTACTTTGAGATGAGCCACAGGAGGGGGTCTGCAGGAAAAGAAAAGGCTGCTGGTTTAATTTGGGACTGAAGAGGTTGCTATTCTCAGCTCTGCAAGATGGATTACATCCCAGGCTGAAAATCAGGATCCAAGGAATCTTACCAAAAGACCTGCTCCCATGTTTAGATAAGCCAATCCCATACCTGTGCTTCAGTTTCTACATCTGGAAATAGAGATGCACGACCATAAAGAGGATCAGGGCAGAGTTTATTGGTCCCCACCGTGTACACCCTACATGATGCCTAGAGAAAGTCTTGCAAGGTAAACCTCAGACTCACTTTACTGACAAGGCAGTGAGCCCAGGGCAACCAGAATCTCAGCTCATACCAGGCAGCAGGTACACAGAGGAGCCAGGATTCAAATCTTAAAACTCTTGGGATCCAGAGCCCAATTCAGAGATCCCAAGGTCACCTAGGTGGTAAGCAGAGGAGTGATCCCATGAACCATGGGATGTGAATTATGAGCTGCTACAAATGAGAGGCACCCACCAGCCTTGGCAATATGGGCAGACCAGTGAGAGCCACAGACAGGTGCATTTCCTAGCACATTGCTAAACACACACTAAAAACGGCATGTGACCAGCAGCTGGGACAGAAGGGCTGGATCCTGGCCAAAACAAATTGACCACTTCTACAGTGTCATTTATTTTATAAAAAGAAATTAATGAGGGAAACTTCAGTATCAATGAAGTTACAAGAATATAATGAGCTAGGCTTGCTCTCCTGAAAAAAAATAATTAAACAGCCATCTCTCCTAGGAGAACAGCAGCAGTATTTGATCCATACTCGACCCATACGCTTTGGAGAGTTAAAACACATTTTAGCCAATGTCAAGTTAAAATAAAAACTCATCAGAAGCAAAATAACTCTTTGCTCCCAGGGCTCTGAAAAGAAACTTGGTTCTCTTTGGTTGCTAGATGGTATTCTTATGACCTTTGTACTAGACAAACACTTGGCAGATGAAATCTGAGAATAATTCTCTTTGCATCATTAGCTGGAACATCAAGGGCAGCTTTGGGTTTCAATATAAGTGATAAACAAAGAAACTATGGCATTCATGTCTAACATACGAGCCACCCAGCTTGGAGCAATTGTTCTATGTAATCAAGCACACTGCCAGGGCCCTCTTCTCTCTGAAGGGCAGGGGGCCTCCTACAAGAACCCTTCCCCAAGAATCACTTCCCCTCGTCACTCCCATTCTTTCCAGAACAGCCATTCTCAGCAGAAGCTGCCAGCCATTTCTCTGCCTCTGTGTCTTCCTCTGTGTTTGTGTTGGTGTTCTGTATGTGTGCATGTCTGCCAAACACAGTTGCACTACTCGAAATTACCCGCTTTCATCTTGATCCTAATCTGCATTTTTAAAACTATATCATGCACATGGGAAAAGCCTGCAGAGAAACTCCACATATACAGAGACACACGAAGGAATGCATACGAAACTCATGTGGTCTCAATAGACTCTGTGGATTGCACCGATGTCAACTTCCTGGGTTTTGGGGGGAGTTCTGTTGATTTTGCTCATTTTGAAGTGCTGGGGATTGAACCCAGGGCCTCCTGCCTGCCATGCAAGTGCTCTACCTCCGAGCCACACCCACAGCCCAACATCCTGGTTTTGACACTGTATTACATTAGGCATCATGGTAGCACCATTGGGGGAACTGGATAAAAGGTACAGGAGACTTCCCTGTATTTAGCAACTTGTGATTGATTCTATAATTATTTTGGTTTTAAAGTTTTTTAAAAAGCTTAATAAACTTCTGAGGATGAGGCCTTTGAAGGTCACTAAGGTTAAATGAGATCATGTGGGTCCTGATCCTATCTGACAGTTATTCTTGTAAGAGGAGGAAATTGGGGCAGAGAAAGAGATCTCAGAGGTATGTGGCACAGAGGGACAACCATGCAAACAGGCAGCAATGCAGTGGCCTTCTGCAAGCCACAGAGAGGGACCTTAGGGGGAAATCAACCCAGCCTGCACCTTCATCTTGGACTTCCAGCCTCCTGGAGTGCATGCTTTTGTAGGTCTGGCCTAGGACACTGCTATAGTGCACATGTTCCCCATTTGTCTTGGTTTGTCCCCTGGTAATGAGGTCTCTGGCCCTTGACAAACCTCTTTAAGAGGGAAAGAACAAAAATGTGGTAGAACCCCATCAAGCAAGGATGGAAGTCTTAACACAGAAGAGCTAAGCTTCTGCAGCCCCTCCCTGCTACCCACCTAAGATTGGTGCCCAGGGAAATCATCCAAAAATGGAAGAGAGATCAGAAATTTGCATGGTAGGCCCAGAGGGCAGGGCCAAAGTGAGGGTGGGAAAGCTGTAAGGAGTTAGATTTCTAACACAACGTAAGTAAAACTTCCTAGTGGTGATTGCAATTTAAAAATGGAATAAATGGCCATGTGACAGTGCAGTGTCTGCTTTGCCAGGGCAGAACATGGAATAAATCAACTGCCCTGTTCTAGAAGTCTAAGCCCTGGTCTGTACCCATCTCTGCTCAAAGAATCCCTACTCAAAGCACTGAAACAGGGGCACAGTCTCTTTCCAGACCCTGACTTGAACTACTAGCTACAGCCACCCTCCTGTCTCTCTATCCTACCTCAATGCTCCGTTCTGCCTTAACACTCATGTTCTGTTGTGGTTTATATCTGAATGTCCTCCCAAAGCCTCATGGGCTCACAGGCAGGGGCTTTTGGAAGATCACTAGATTACAGGTGCACTGTAGGTGACTTGCTGTCAGGAGGCAGAGTCTGGTTGGAAGAGGTGGGTCACTGGGAGCATGGCCTGGAAGGGTATATCCCCCTCCCCAACTCTTTCTTTCACTCTATCTCCTGGCCACCGTGAAAGTGAGCAGCTTTTCTTCCAACATGCCATCCTGCCTTGGGGCCAGCTGACTATGGACTGAAACGCTGAGCTAAGATAAACCTCTTCTCCTTTAAGTTTCAGGTGTAGGGTATTTTGTCCCAGCAAGGAGGAAAGTGACCAAGACATTCTCTGTGCCCAAAGTACCTCTTTCGTTGGATTAGAGGCATAGAGTCTTCCCACCTCTCTGGCTCCTATGACTTTTATTTCCTGAAGCCTTTGGGCTGTCCTGTGTAATGGCCCGGCTTGCTCCTGACTTGCCCCCAGCCCTGCTTGTGCACAAATCTTCAATGTACATGGAGTAAGCATCTCTCTCAGACCCAAAGTCCAGCCCTATCCAGATACAGTAAATGATCCTGGCCAAGTAACCAACCTCTAAGAATCACAGTTTACCTGTCTGCTTTATTTATAATAGCAAAACATTAGAAAACTCATTTCTAACAATAGAGAGCATTAATTAGTATGGTATATACTCACACAGGACTAGTATACATGCAGCAATGGCACAGAAGAATATTTAGTAACATGGAAAAATTCTCATGAAATATTAAGAGAAATGAAATTACAAAATATTGTTTATTATAAACACATTTCTATAGAAAAGCATACCTGTGCAGAAAGGGAGAGTAGAATTATACACATCATAAATAGGAGTAACTATTCTCTATTCTTCTTCTATATTTCCAAAATTGTCAACAGTAAATATGCAATGCTTTTAAACTAGGAACAATGTTATTTAAAAAACCTTTACTATTATCATTTCACTTTTTTCCTGCTCAAAAAAAAGAAACCAACTGATGTCACAATCTAGTAAAGGACACAGTAAGGAAACCCATTACATCATCCTATTTATGCTTTCATAAAAAGTAATACAATTTGCTGTATTTTGAACTTGGAAAAATAAAAAAGGACAGCTAAGAAAATTGGACTAATTGAAGGTCACATCATGAAGCTAGAGACATGACCAGACTCCCAAAGGATTAATTCTTAACTCCAGTAGGAACCAAACATTTTCAACTGCCACCCTGCCCATTCAGTCCCCCTAGGAACAAAACATGCCACGTGCCACCCACAGGTCATTATCTGGCAGCCTTGTCAGGCTGCGCTCCACATGGTGCTGCATTGAAAAGCTTCCAGCAGAGCTGAGTCCCCATTCATCCAGTTTTGTCCCCTGGTAATGAACTCCCTTGCTCCCTCCTCACACTGGAAAGGACTGGATGTAGAATGATGCCAGCCAGAGAACCCCCTTGTGAATGGCTCGTCCAGGAATCCAGGAACTTGGCTATAGTTCGGCCACAAGAGGCCAAGGCAGTCATTGCAATGGGAAATATCAGCTTGACTCAGGACAGATTACTTCACTTTTCCCTGGGTGTAGGGGTCTATGATGTGGCCATAGATGTTCAGACAGCACCCAGCTAGTGTCCTACTCTACAGACAACCCAGGAGCAGATCTCCTCACCCAGGACCTGAAACTTGAGCGATGCACACTGATCATGCTCTTCCCTCCCTGTGGACGCATGAAAAAACCCATGTTTCACATGTGCAATCCTTTCTATTCCCAATCCAGTGTCACACTTTAGGAAAGTGACCCAAAATTTCATGGGCCTCTCTCCTGCAGAGCTGCAACTGGGGGGCCCACAGAGTAGTTCACATTTATACCTATGATCCCAGGGTCAGTTCCTTCAGATATTCCTCCTCTCTGCAAGGAGTTAAGAGGCCATAAATTCCTATTGAGCTGTTCGGTGGGCTCCTCCAAATACTTCCTGAAGCAAAGCTAAGTGGCTGCAAGAACTAGTGCCCAATTAGAGGAGATAAATGCTGAAACATTCTCATGATCACAAACATTTTTTATGACTTGTACAATAAATGAATGAACCAGTTACTCTCCACATATGCTATGGTCTTCTTAAATTGCTCCTGGAGAATTCAAACCGTGCATGGAATAAAAAGCCACCTATCCAGGCCAATCTGTGTGGCAGGCTTGCTCTCTGTTGCTCCCTCTCCCCAGACCATGAAACCATTTTGGAGAGACTCAAAGCAGCCATCTCCACAGCTGTGTGCTGTTATGTTTTGGAATCAGATCTCACAAGAGGCACCAAGATGTCTGCGTACCACGCAAACAGACACTCAATCAACTCTCCAACTATTACAGAGGAACACAGAAGCCCAAGTAGAAATAGGCTGAAACGTTCTTCCTACCAAAGATTCCACAAATCCCATGGACAAGACCTCAGAATTCATAACTCAGCCCTACTGTCCGTGCCTCTATCCCAAACCTCACCCTGCAGCTTTGCACACACAAACCAAGTCTCCTCCCATGGGGAAAATCCAGAGCCTAGCTCACCAAGGAATCCTTCCAGAAGAGGCAAGCTAGAAATCCAAAAAACACTTACCAATTGCTGAGACTTCAGATAGAATTCTGGGGGGCAATTTTTCTACTTGATTCTACAATCAGGATGAACACTCGGTTTTTCCCCCTCCACTTCCATCCCTGTGCTGATTGATCTATTTATTGTTATTGCTACCGGGAAAAAAAAAAAAAAAAAAACCCTCAGGGTCCTACAGTGACAGTGGTCAAGTCAGGGACCAACTGTGTGGCTGAACTCGGGAAACCTTTTGGCTACATGCTGGTCTGCCATGGACTCATGGCATGCCTTCCACTGAAGCTTTAACAGCAATGAAAGATCAGTGATGACCCTTGGTCCAAGCCCACTGTACTCATCCACAGACACAATGGATGTCCCTAACCATACAGGAGGGCACAGCCATCTTTGCCTGAGTGGTCCTCTCCGATACTCTGTGCTCTACAGGTAGGTCACAACTATAGAGAAGCACATCCTCTCCACCCTCCCATTTAAGGAGGAAGCCTGGCAGACGTGAAGCTTTCTGTCAAATTCAGTTCGAATTATATTTTAACTGAAACCTACAGATTATAATTAACTTTATACCTCAAGGCACACTGCACACCGCCTTCGGGAGGCACGAAGCTTCCCCAGGTAATTTTCTCAAAGCTTAGCACTCAGTGACTGGGGATGCAGCAGAATGATCCAGCAGCTTTAGGACAGAGAATTCTACCTGGGGAATAAAGGGTGGAAAGGTGGGCAGGCCAGCCTTCCCCTTACACACGAAAATCCAGCAGTGCCTACAAGCAGTGTCCAAGGGCACTGCGGGCCAAAGCCTAGTGACCTAGCCTTCTTTTTTTTTTTTTTTTCCCACCATACTAGGGATTGGATTCAGGGCCTTCTCACTGAGCTACATCCCCAGCCCTGTTTTATTATTTATTTTGAGACAGGATCTCAATAAGTCACTAAGTTGCCCAGGCTGGGCTTGAACTTTTTTGTGATCCTCCTGCTTCAGCCTCCCAGAGTGCTGGGATTACAGGCCTGGCCTGTACCACCACACCCAGCTCACTTAGCTATTTCCTAGACCTGCAGGTACTTCCACCTTTCCAGTATAAAATGACAATGCAAAGTAATTTTAAAAAATAAGCACATACTTTATTTCTTCCTAAAAATCCAGTTCTTGAGTTCACCCATGTTATTGAGAATATGGCCAGAGGTCACCAACTTTTAGTTATACCGAATTGATGGTGATGCAATCACCTTTCCCTCTGAGCTATGAAAAGACGATAAATAACCAGGAGATTCTTTCCATTCTTCAAAGCTGAGGTTTCCAACATGCATACCGAAGTATGTCTTGGTGACTAATACCAGACAGCCCAAAGCCCCTAACCCCATAATCAAGCAGGCAAAAACACACCACTCCTCCTGACCTCAACTCTCCCTGCAAGGCTTAAGGCTTCAGCACACAGGAGTGCAAATTCTGCAGCAAATGAGAATCACCTGCAGTGCTTTTTAAAAAATGCTGCATCCCCGGGGTGCACCTTTAATCAGTTACACCAGCATTTCTGGGGTGCAACCCCGGCATTAGAATTTTTCAGAAACCTGCACATATGCATGTAGCCAGGCCAAGGACTGTGGGTGCCCTGGACACCAAAATTCCTGCCCACTTCAGTGCTGCCACCGCGCACAGCCCGGGCAGCTCCTACCTATGTAGAGCGAGGAGTCCTTCCTCCGCACGTGGTCGTCGATGTAGGAGACCCCCAGGGGCTGCACGGGGGTAGCACCGATGCCCAGGAGCACCTGGGCCCCAATGAGCAGTAAGTACATCATGTTGGTGGCCGTGCGGTTGCGGCAGATGAGGTCAGGGTCGGGCCCCTTGTCGCCGCTGGAGCCGTTGGCAGCACAGACATCGCGGCCCTCGGCGCCCCAGCGGATCTCGCCCGCCTCGTACTTGTACTGGTGCGTGAGGAATTCGGGCAGCGCGGACAGCAGCGCGCCCAGCGCCATCACGATGCCTCCGCAGCCGATGAGCCGCGGCCGGTGCCCGCGCGCCCCGAAGTAGCTCACAAAGAGGATGAGCGCCAGGTTCCCAATCTCGAAGCTGCTGGCAATCACGCCCACGTCCGCGCTCTGCAAGTTGAACCTGCGCTCCAGGGTGGTCAGGACGCTCACCTGGGGGTGGGAAAAGGAGACGTCAAGGCTGGTGCGCAGGGCACGTGAGGCCGCATCCCTGCCCTTCCGGGAGCCTCCCACCCACCTGGCCTGCAGTCCAACCTCAAAAGCAAAGGAAACCCTAACACTCGGAAGCACGTTTACTTGATGCGATGACCCTAATCCAAAGCTTAAAGAATTCGCTTTCCCAAGAGTAAAGACGACTTTCTCAGCGCGTTTCCCTATTGCAAAGTTCTGCTTCTCCTCTGGAAGTGCCATTTCCCCATCTCCTGGGCCTGCCTGCTGTGAGGGACTGAAGTCCCACAAAAGTCCCGAAATGCAGATTCCACACACTCCCAAATCAAATGCTGGGAGGACACCGGCCTCAGGAAAGCCCACCTAAAGAAAATTTTTTTAAAGAACAAGCAAAAACCAAGTGGTAAATTGCACAAGCTAGATTAGCTCAGTAGGGTATTCACTGGCTCCACTCCTTGTGGAAATGTGGGTTTCCCCAAAGGCCATCAGATAAACACACCCGACTGCTCTGAGCATTACAGCCCTGCGAAAAACCCCCAGATGCAGGATTTTTATGATTTTCCTAACCTTTGTATTCTTCTCTGTCCTATATTTAACAAATATTTGCGGAACATCTGCTGTTTGCCTAGCAATGCCCGAGACACAAAGGATGGACAAAATGAAGAGCTGACACCTGGCCCTAAGAGGCCACCTGGCAGGAACCGTGTCCTCAACAGTCACACAGAGCAATGAGAGGTGATATTTGTGATGCGAAGGGCACACTGGGGGCCCAAGAGGAGATGCATTACTAGAGGGCTTGTGGAGGTAGAGGGAAGAGGGGATGGCTTCCCTATCCTGTTTGCAGGTTCCACAAGGGTGTTACTTGCAGGACAAGTGTCCCTGTTGTGGGCAATCCGGTAGCTGAGTGAGGCCCTTGCTGGGCAGGTAAGAGCCCGGGCAAAGGGAAGAGCAAGAGCAAGCATCAGGTAGTACAAGTTAATAACAGAGAATCTCTGGAAGATGGGGTGAGGGCAGATTATGAGAAGCCACAAATGTCACTCTGAGGAATTCAGGCAACCACAAGCAGTGTATACAGAATACTTATTATGGAGTGAGGAAAACCTAGGTGAATCCCTCTCTTTCCTTAATCAGCCGTGATCTCAGTCAAATCACTTCACCTCTCCCAGCCTTGATTCTGTGAAACAGGAATCATGACATCCACCTGGCAGAGCACATGAGAGGGTTAGAAATAATATAGGAAGACTCACTTGGCATAAGGCAGCCTTTCCTTTCAAAGCAAGGGCACACAGAGCAGCAGCATTGTACAGGGAGCAAAGCCAGAGCTCTGGGGCCAGACCGTGTGGCTCCATTCTAACCTTGGGTGACCTTGGCCATGTCACTCTGTGCTCTGGCTTCTCTGTCTGCGAAATGAGTTTGAGAATGCTACTTCCAAAAGCTGGCGGCAGCACTAAACCACATGTGCATATAAATGCCAGGTAAGGGTTTGCAGAACCATGATCATTTTCTTCCTTTATCTGTGCCCACCAGGAAGCATCAAAAGCTTTAAAAGCCTAAGGGCCACACCAGATGCGGCAAATGGATGATGGAAGAGTGAATGACTGAGTGTCAGCGGAGAAGACGACAGGGCTGTTCTTGGGAGAAGAGCAAAGGCCATCGCCCACACAGCTACAATGGAAATGAATAGGAAAAGATGGGAGAATTTTTTAGGGGCTCAGTTATATTTTAGGGTAACTGGGCTGGGTCTGCTGCCCAATGCTAAGGAAAGGAGAGTCACAAGGAGCTAGACTTCCTCCCCATGTATAAATAGGGACGAGGATGTAAATGTCGGTGCACTCACACACAAACACCTGTGATGACTAGCATGCCTCTACTTACCCTGCTGTACAAGGAACAGTGTAGCCAGCCCATTCTTCCTCACCTCCTTTTCAACCATACACATTGAAGAAGGTTCCCTGAGCCCAGTGAGTCTCAAGGCCACCTGGAGACTGGAAGCACATGGCGTGCACTGAAAGCTGCAGGTGCATGGCCTCATGAGAGTGGAGTTTCTGACTCAGTTGGTCTGGGGAGAAGCCTGGGGTGTTTTTCATGCTCTCTAGCTGATACTAACAAGGGTAAAAAGCACATAAGGCAAGGACACATGCCACAGTGACCTCTCCATGAACACGGGTTGTGGGCCAGCTCTACACAGCAGTTATGACACCTATGTACCCCTCTATTGCCAGAGTTCTAATTGTGGTTCCTAATTCTATTGTGCTTTTATTTTTATGGTGAGACTAGGGATTGAACCCAGGGCCTCACGTGTGCTAGGCAAGTGCTCTTGTGACATCCCTGGCCCTTCCATTGTGCTTTCTAGCCAAGGCCAGCTCGCAACTCCTCCAGGCCTAGTGACATGATTAGGTTGTTGTTTTTCAAATGCCAAGCATTTTCAGTTGACAACACAAGTTTGGCTGGTCCTGACCTCATTAAAATGGCTTTCAGATAGCCTCAAACATGTTCTTTCTGAAAGTTTTAGACAACTAAAAACAAAAGCTTCCTGTATTCCCCCGTTTCTGTCACAACACTTACCTACCTGGTGGACCACATGCTCTAACAGAGGTTTAGAATAGGTACTGCAGCATAGGGGCAGACAGAACGGCAGCCTTTAGGTTAGGACATGAGGGCCTGTGGGGCTTTACCACCACCCCTGCCACTGTGCTGCGTCTTGAGAGATGCCCAGGGGTGGCTAGATGGAGAAGTGGGGCAGGGACCAGCCTGGGCAGGGTCCCCTGGGTGCAGCGGAGTCATCCTCAGCAGTCTGGCAGTGTATTCATCAACTTTCTGCTACTTTGACAAAATCAAACCAACAACTTAAAGAAGGAAAGGTTTATTTTGGCTCATGACCTCAGAGGTTTGAGTGCACCATCACCTGGCAGTGTCATTTTGGGCCTGCTTCAAGGCAGAATATCATAGGAGCAGCACATGCTGGGAAAAGCTGCTCACCTCCTGGTGGCCAGGAAAGGGGGTGGCGGGAAGCCAGGGTCCCAGTGTCCCCTTCATGGGCCCACCCCCAAAGACCTAACTTCCTCCCACTAGGCCTTACCTCTTAAAGCTTCTACTCCCTTCCAATATCACCCCAGGCTAGGGACTGAGCTTTTAACACACAGGCCCTCGAGGGATATTTAAGAGCCACCACTTAATGGGTGAGTCTGCAGCCTGGTGACCTTCACCATGGTGGTGAAGGGCAATAAAATGGGAGGAAGCATCACACACAAGTCACATTTCATTCCTGCCACCAGGCATAATGACATACACACTACCAGCAGATCTGAAACATGACAACCATTCCACTCAGCAGCTGTACCCATCATAAAATCCCATGCAGGTGTGCATGTTCACGATGATAGATAAGGGTGGTGGGGACAGAGACAGCTATGAGGAAAACACAAACTAACCAGTTCTTCTAGAGATGGATTAATGCCCGAAGCTCTTGGCTTGGCTCAAACCCACTCTTTGCAGAGCAACCACAGGGGTGACAGGAAATAGCAAGGTCTCTCCCTGCTTGACCTGTGTCCTACAAAAGGCCACAGCGATGCCTGTCTGGATCTACAGTTAAGTTACGCAAACATTCTGAAATGATGCTTGTGGATCAATTAGATAGCAGGCTAACATCTTCACTCATTTAAAGCACAATTTTGAGAAGCTGGACTAATTAAGTATGCATGAGGCCATAAAGCACACTTGTGGCTTTTATGTGACAGTGAACAATCCTGTGATGAGGAAGCTGCATGCCAAAGGGACTGGCTGCCTGTACTTAATGGGTAACAGCACTATTGGAAATGTCTTAATAATTAGAGACAAAGGACCAGCAGCTCCAGAAGGAAAGAGGAAATGCCCTCACCTTGGGCCAAGCAGAAATGAGGTATTAAAATAATATAGTATTTATCAGGTTTCTACTAACTTAATTCAAAGGGAAAATGCTTGCATTTCAGTATCTCCTTTGTTAAAAATATAGATTCCCAAAACCTGAGATGAAACCTGGGAAGAGGAGGAATTTTTTTTGCGGGGGGCATTGTTTGGTTTTGTTCGTGGTGCTGGGGATAGAACCCGGGGCCACATGCATGCTGACCGATCGCTTACCACTGAGCCATACTCCCAGCACAAGGTTCTACAGAGCCCCTGGTGTCTCTGACTCCTGGCTGGGGCTAAACACCCCTGATCTTCCAGGCACACATTCACCATCAGTCTAGGGCAGTGATGGCGAACCTTTTAGAGATGAGTGCCCAAACTGCAACCCAAAACCCACTTATTCATTAAATACAAAGTGCCAACACTGCAATTAAATCAGAACACTGAGGTTTTAGTTTAGAAGAAACAACTCATACATTAACATCTTTTGTTCTAAAGGAAAACCAACACGCATGCCATAGGTTCGCCACCTCTTGTCTAGGGCTATAGGCCCAAACTTTACTGGCAGCACAATCAACCTCAGGGGGTATCAGAGTGCTGCACCATAACCCCACAGCTTCTGGGGTGGAGCCTGAGAATCTGCATTACTAACAGGCTACCCATGACTTTGAGAACCCCCACTCTGTTGGCTTTCCTCCCCTCCACAGGCTTCTCCCAGTTCCCATTCAGAAGATTGAAGGGTTTTTCAGTTAGGCATGAATGGAAAGTACGTCCTCCTCCTCCTCCTGGGAAGTTTGTAGCGATAGTCTCTCTGCAGGGGAGAAAGCTGAGGAAGCCCATTTCTTAGGACCCCTGAGTCAACTCAAGCCCAACAGGACTTTGCTGTCATAATTGCTATAGGACAGGAGTTGCCCAGAGTCCATTGGCAGATGCATGTGAGCCCCTCCCATTCTCAAGAGGAGCCTCGGCGGGGCAAGGCCATCAGACACTTGATAGGAAGCCCAGTTCTTCGGAGCAGCTGCAGAAGCTCAGGATTGCCTTCCCAGAGATGAATCTGCTTTCTTATTCTGCCTCGGGGCGTGGGGCTGGGTCCCGTGCACACCCTGAGGTCACGTATCAGAGCAGCTGGCACACAGTAGGTGCATGCCCAACAGCTAGGCTCATAGCTGGGGTGCAGGCTTGCTCTGACTTCAAGAGCCTCACTGCATACCACACACGTGAGTGCCTGCTCTGTCAGCTGTGCCCATCACGTGACTAAGATTACTAGACAAACTGGAAGAAGCAGAAACAAACAACCCAAGAACAACCCAGCCTACAACAGGGCCATACAGTGGCAGGGGGTTCCAGGGAATGAAAACATACATTTGGCTGTATTTGGAGGAAAACAGATCTAGGAATATCTAGGAAGGTTTTAATAGATTTGGGAAGGAAGGAGTTGCTACAACTTTCCAAAAGCAAATATGCGTGGCATAGCAGAGGCACAGGAGAGGGAGCGTTCAGCCCATTCCCAGGAAGGGAAGAATACTGTGTGGCTTTGGAGCACCCTAAGGAATAGTCTGAGATAAAACTGCCTTGAAGGCCAGACTAAGGGCCAGCTTTGCTGTGGAGGTCAATAGGGAGCCAAGGAAGGTTCCTGAGCAGGAGCTGCTCTTCAGCAGCAGCCTAGCGTGCTGCCTGGCCTGGAGGGAGGAGAGACAGCCACAGCAGCTATAGCAACAGTCCCGGTGAGCAACGAGGCTTCAGCAGGCCAGTGCTGGCGTGCAATCAAGGAGAGATACCTCAGAGGTCAAAGTCCACACAACTGGCCACAGACTGGAGGCCCATGTGAGGGAGCAGACGCTAACAACAGTCCAAGAGACATCAACCTCACTGTCGCCATGAAAAAGACATGGGTTCCCTCCCTCGGGGCTTCCTGATCAGGGTTTGGCATCTTTTTTCCATAAAGGGCCAGACAGTAAATATTTTAGTCTTCTGGGCCACATGGTCACAGTAGCAACTATTTAGTCTGCCTTTGGAACACAAAAGCAGCATCCACCGGCAATATGTAAAACAAATGGACACACATGAGTTCCAATAAAACTTTATTTACAAAAACACCTTGCAGGCCAGATTTGGCCCTCAGCTTTATGTAGAATGCCAACCCACTGCTCTAGAAGTTCTCCATCAATTCAGTTTGGGAAATCACTTTATTCCCTCTGTAATAAAAATATTGACTGTTAACAAGTTTATGGTAACAAGTTTGGTAACAAGTTTATGGCGCAAGTCTGGTAACAAGTTTATGGGGCACTCCTGTTACTAACATTTTAAAAAATGTCATTCAAAAGCCAAGCACAGTGGCACACACCCGTAATCCCAGCACTCAGGGAGGCTGAGTAGGAGGATTGCAAGTTTGAGCCTGGCTTTGGCAATTTAGTGAGATGGTCTTAAAAAAACATGCTGGGGATGTAGCTGAGTGCAAAGGCCCTGGGTTTAATCCCCAGTATCACCCCCAGCCTCCCCCTATCATTTTAGTCACAACCATAATGCCAGTTTCTGTGTGTGTTTGTGTGTGTGTGTGTGTTTAAATCCCACAAAAGCAGTTGCAAGATAACTTCAATTTCTCATCTGACATGCCAAGGATTTGTCTTCTTGTAGTGAAATAGGGGGAAGGGCTTAACTTCCTAAGCCCAAGAAATCATTTCCCAACAATGAAGCGGCAGCAGCAATTTCATCATCTGAGAGAGGCACCTTGTGTGGCTTTGTTTTTCATCTACCAGCGCTCCATGGAGCGAGGAATTCAGGACACTGGGGAAATGATGCACAAAACACAGTCACTTGTGAATTGCAGGATCCCAGGCCTGTAGATGACATAGGCACAGCCTCCCAAGTCCACCTGGTGAAAGAGACATGTAATCAGTGCTGCTTTATTTCTGATGCAGTGATTCAGCCTGTATCAAGCTTAAGGAATAAACAGGTATAATGTTAAGGCCTTTTCTTTTTAGAAAAGCAGAGTATGAGCTGTGTGTGGTGGTGCATGCCTGTAATCCCAGCCACTCAGGAGGCTAAGGCAGGAGGATTGTAAATTTGAGGCCACACTCCGTCTCAAAATTAAAAAAAAAAAAAGGGCTGGGCATATAGCTCACAGGTAGAGCACCCCTGGGTTCCAGCCCTATTACTAGAAAAGTCAAAGCAGAGTAAGAATGACTTGGAAAATCTCTTAGATATGGATTCCGGCCTTTAACACAGCTGGGAGCATCAATGGTAATGAGTTTATAAAGAAATCCTGTTGCTAACATGGAAGAGTCATTCTCAGCACAGCTTTAATGCAAGTTTCTTCTTTTTTTAACCCTATGCAAGTAATTTCAAGGTAAGTTCAATTGCTTATCTGATGTGCCAAGGACATATCTACTCGTAGAGGGCATGAGAGCCCCACATCAGCATTAGGTAACCCTGGGCAAGGCTCTTCACCATATGACTCCCTTTTCCCATCTACAACATGGAGGTGATAATTCTGCCCTCATAGCTTGTCACATGGTTCAACTGTGGGACATAGGCTGTGAGCAATGGTGGCCCCTGTGCTTGCAGGTGCACCTGGGGTTGTGAACATGCAACATGGTTGTCCCCTACCTTGCAGTAGGATGCCATGGGCTACCAGCTATCCCTGCACCATGGCCTTTAACATGGGCACTGTGCTTTTCTCTGACTACCTTGAAGCGGAGTGATTGTATTGACTGGCCTTGCCTTGGAAAGCCCTCCAGCCTCTGTGTCTGAGACTCCATCTCTCCCAGCTCTTTCCTTCCTCTCTACTCCATTATCTGTATCTTCCTCAAACCATTTTTCCTCTATACCCCATATCGTAGTTTCTCTCATCTTTCCCTAAATAGCCATAAAGCACAACAGAGGCATTTTTATTATTCTTTATATTCAGTGAATTTTTATGTTCAACTAATTCTAAGAGAATGTGGAATTTTTTATGATTCTCCTCTTAAAAAAAAAAAACCACTTAAATGTAATTGCTTCAAACTTATAAATCTCATCATTGATTTCACTCTGTAGCTCTTTGGTCCATGATAGAAAAACAAAGACTCCCCATCCACACTGCATACAGTCAACTAACAGAATCCTCTCCCACTCCGTACCTGAGTTGTAAAGTCATTACCAGATATTTGGGCACCACGCTATCATTAATAGTTTGTGTTTAGCACCTTTCACATGATACTGTGGGACATCTGTTCAAACGTCAAAAACAATAGGAGTTAAATGAATTCAAGTATAGAGGACTAGACATAGTCTTTAGAAAGAGACCGCAGTCTAATGCAGGACAGGGTGTGCACACACAGGTGTGCCCCCAGCAGCATTGTTGGTAGTGCAGCGGGCTTCTTCATATGCCCTCAGCCCCAGCTTACTGTCAGGCAAACTGAAAACCCCACACTAAGGACCTACACCATAGCAGGGACTGATCCCAGGGCTGGAAATGCAAAGTTCATTAAGATTTGATCGCTACTTTCAACTAGTGCAATGGAAATGACCCTGCGGAAACAGGCATTCATCATAAAGGGTAAATACAGTGGACCCTCGAGTTATGACCAGCCTGACACATGAACAACTTGGGTTATGACCAGAATTTTAGTTTTAACTTAGGACCACTCTTGAGTTATGACCCAAATGTCGGCCACTTGTGCTTCCAGATGGTCTCAGATACAGATTTAACCCTTAAAGAGTCCTGGAAGGAACATGACAACATCCTTTCTTGTATGGGGTTAATTGAGAAATCCTGGGCCAATGTCCCTCTAAGGACACTGAGATCTGCCTGTATACGGGAGAGAGACTTTGAAGGCTGTGGAGAGGAGCCTGAGCCTTCAATTGATAACTTGAATTACAACCAGTCCTCAGGAATGAATTGAGTTCGTGAGTCAAGGGTCCACTGTAAAATTTCTTTCCCCATGATAAAAAGAAAAATGGCAATAGAATGACATCAGGCATGCTCAGGAATGGGGGTGGCATTAATTTTAATTAGTATGTGCTAATTACTTACACCAGGGACAGTCCTGAATGCTTTACATGGATTGGCACTTTTTTTTCTACACTGTGACTCCATGAGGTGCAGGATGTTACTGCCCCAAGTTTACAGATGAGGAACCTGAGCTGGAGAAGATAACTGTCCCTGCTGATGGGTGCATAGCTACTGAGCAGAGAAGCCAGGACCAAAGCCCAATCCCATGGACCTCATGGTATTGACCCATGAGACCAAGCTCTTGTCCCCTACCTCAGAGAGGCACCATTGGTCTCCCACTCCCCATGACCGCTCTGTCCACCCCATCCCTTCCTGTCTCCTGAGATCCTTCTCCATCACCAAGCTTGCATTTCTTCCTCTTCATTCTTACCCCTCTGCACTGCTCCATCTCCCCACTATCCACTTGCACACTTGTGCCTCAGTCCTGTAAAAGCAACTTAAAATGAAAAACCACCTTTCCTCCTTTTTTCCTTCCATTGAGCATTATAAAGACAGTCCCATTCACGGGGCACACCTCCCAGCTCCATTCCTATTGCTACTATGCTGTGACCACAGGAAACTGCTCTTGATAAAGGTCCCTAGTGACCTCTGCCTTCTTCCATTTGATTGTTATTTTCCTGCCCTTGTTACTGTACCAGGTTTCTCTGTGGTTTCTGGCATAGCTGACCTCCCTCACTTGTGATGGGCAAACTTAGCTGTCCCCGGTTCTCTCCCTAGCTCTCCATCTGTGCCCTTTCCTTCTCTTCTCTGGTCTCTGTGGCCAGAATTCTACAGGGTCTCATCTGACTGTATATCCTGACATTATCCCTGTCTGTCTCCTATGTGATGAGGACACCTAGGGTCTTCCCCCAGGCCACATGGCACCTCTGTGTCCCAGGTCCCCATAGCTGCTGACGACCAGCCTTCTACCTCCAGATGGCCTGGCACCCAGACTGCCCTGCGCAGAGCTCTGCTCCTGCCACCTGCTCAGCATGCCCTGCTCGCCAGTCCCTTTCCTCCAGGACCATCAGCGCCTCCCCCACATCTGCACGGCCTGGGTCCAGAACCTGACAGTCAGCCCAGGATCCCCCCATCTGGTCCCCAAGTCCTGCCACCAGTCCTCCTTCTCCTCTTGCTTTCTCATCCAGACCCCACTGTACAGGGCAGTTGCTCAGCATTACTCCCTGATTCCTCTCGAGCAGATATTCCCTGCCTGTCCTCTTTCCTGTCACCCTGTGATCCCACCACCTCACTCAGTCCCCACTAGTCAGTTCCCTGCTTATCACTCTGCAGTGACACCCACTGCCACCTGGGTAAGAGCTCTGTCTTGAGGTGACAGATCTGTTCTGACTTGTCCCCCTTCTGCTTCTCCAGCCTCCCTTCTGCATCAACCATGGTTATACTGAGCTACCACCTGGCTCATTCTCATTCCCCAACCTTCAAATGGGCCAAAATACCACCTAGCCCGCTCTCCCTCCATGTGGAAATGCCTGTTTTTCCAGACTTTGGCTGGTCACATTCCTCCTCCTCCTCCTCTAGGAAGCCTTCTCCGCCTTCATCTTTTCCCATGCAACCTCGGTACCTGATACAGACCTCCACACTGTGCTCATTATTTTGAAAGACCTCCCAGCCCTCGTGGAGTTGAAAAGCCCTTGAGGACAAGGATTGTCACATCATGTCTGCAGCCCTGCTCCTGAGCACAGAGCTGGGCACATGGAGGCTAAGCCAGGATTGCTGCACATAGCTGTGCAGGGCATCTTCCTGAACCAAGGCACCATGCTGAGGGCTACACTGCGATGATTTCAGCCCCTGCTCTGTCCACCCAAGCAGGGTCCATTGGAGGATGATCCAGCAATTTCTCAGGTACATGATGGATCCATATGGGTGAGGAGCAGCCTGGGCTGGTGAACACCCACACTAAGTCCCCTGCCCTCCTCCCCAGTGGTCCATGTTCTGTACACAGGTACCTAAGTCAGCATCCCAGTCAAGTTGTTCTGTCCACTCCCAAAGGTGCTGGACACAAGGAAACTTCTAAAATAGTGGCAATTGTGCTAATTAACTACATGAAAATCCAAGTGTGCTGGCCTGGTCTCAAACTCATTATGGAAAAAGAGCAGCACCAAGCACTATGGGCAGGTCTTGGGAGGGAGGGGAAACACACTAACCAACCTCCAGTCTCAACAAGGAACCAAGCCATCTGTCCCGCGGCTGCCATTCCTCCTCAGACCTGCAGCTCCCCTGAGAACAGCCCTCTTACCATCTGAATATCAAGCCTCACTTAGTAAAGATGGTGGGAGGGTCAGGTGAGTGGACTAAGTGTAAGGCATCAGGCCAAGGATGGGGGTGGGGTTAAGGTGCTAAGTGAGCTACAATCCCTGGCCTGGCTGTTCCAATAAAAAGAACCAGCAATATAACATTTATAAAGCCAAGTACTGTTCCTGGACTAGAACGTTCCTGTCTATTTCATTCTTAAAATAACCCCTTAGGTAGGTATTACTATTATTCCCAACTGACAGATGAAGCAGAGTCCCAGAGGTTCAGTCATTTTCTCAGTCTTGCATCTGGCAAATACGGCCAGGACTCAAGCCCCAGGAATCTGGGGCCAGCCTTCATACTTTTAATGAGCACACAAGGTTTTCCTCTCTTGAGGAAAAGACAAGGTGGCTGGAATGGAAATTTGAAAAGCTTGGCAAATCTTTTTATCAAAGAACAATGATGAAACTGGACCAAGACTCTGGAAACCAACTAAAAACATACAACAAATTGAGATGCCTTTATTCATGAACCATATCTGAACCTTGGATGAGAAGAAATCTGGTTCTTGCCCTCCCCACCCCCCGCCTTCATGCACATTGGCACATTGTTCAACCCTTGACCCGGGACAGCTGGCTGTGCAAACCAGCAGCCCTGCTGTGGGAGGCAGTGAACTGTTTTGGAGGGGAACATGAAAACCTACAGTGTTGGTGACATTGGCTGGCAATATTGATGCAAACAAGGAAGCCCACCTTAGCTACCCTAAGGCTCTAGTCTTGGTTGTGGCGAGCAACAGAGTGGTAGATTAGACAGAATTTAAGAGGAAAAGCAGCCACAAGGGTCCTTAATAAGTTCTGCACACATCTCTGGTTGACCAGAAGGCTGTGCACACCAAGCCAGAAGAACAAACAAGACCCATTATCTACTTATCACTGGCTGACCGTGAACTTGTGTGCACAGATAGAGGAGATACAAATGGTCCGGAGGAGAGAACAGAGCTGGGAAAACTTAAAACCTGCCTTGCTGCTGAGTTCAACGCAAACTCTGACCAATTACTGACTACAAACACAAAGCTGACCCCTATGAAGTCAGGCCCAAAAATAAAAATAAGAGTTAAAACACTAATAGAAACAAACAGCAGAACCAAGACATGAGTAGCCACATATTACAGGGGAGACAAATTCCATGGATTTAGTCCAGGCAAGTAAGTATACAAATCGCAAAAACCCAGCCTGTGGGTAGTAGGGGTGGGCAGAGAGCTGAATCAATAACTGCTGAAGGGGCCGGTGAGATGGCTCAGCGGCGTAATCGCCTGCCTGGCAAGCGCGAGGGCCCAAGTTCGACTCCCAGATCCCACATACAAAAAAAGGGCCGGTGATATCGCTCAGCGGCACGGGCGCCTGCTGGCACACGAGGTCCTGAGGTCGAACCCCGGTACCCACAAAAAAAAAAAAAACCTGCTGAAGTATATTATCTTCAACATTCAGTTTTCAATAGAAAATTAAGAGACATGCAAAAACCAAAACCACATGAAATGTAACTACTCTGGTAAGAAAAAGCAGGTTGTCTCAGAATGGACCTTGACACTAGACACAGCAAAGACTCAAAGCAACTATAGTAATGTTCAAAGAACTAAGGAAATCTATGTTTAAAAATAAATAACAGCATGATGATAACTCAGCAATAAAGAATATCAACAAAGATATGGACATAACCAAATAAAAAATCTAAATGGAAATTTTGGGGTTGAAAAGTATAATACATGAAATAATAGATTTACTACAGGAGGTCAATACTGGGTATGAGCTATCTGAGGAAAGAATCAACAAATTTGAAGATAGATGACTAAGTGTTTTGCAATCTGAAACACAGAGAAGAAAAATGAACACATCCTCAGAGACTTCGGAACACCATCAGGCATACCAATATGTATGAAATCAGAGTCCCACAAGGAGAGAAAAGAGAAAAAAAGGCAGGGAAAAAAAGATATAATAGCCAAAATATTCAAAATGTAGTGAAAAACATGAATCCACAGGTCCAAGAAGTTCAGCAAAACCAAAAGTAGGAAAAACACTAAGATCCACACCTAGACAAATTTTGGTCTGTTAAAAGTCAAAGACCAACAGAAAATATTGAAAGCAGCAAGGGCGGGGGGGAACACTCATTACATACTAGGCATCCTCAATAAGATTAATGGCTGACTTTTCATCAGAAAAAACATAGACCAGGAAGCAGGATGATATATGTAACGCACTGAAAGAAAAAAACAAAGCAAAACAAACTGTCAACCGAGAATTCTATGTTCAGCAAAACTGTCACTTGTAAATGAAGGCAAAAGAAAGCTGTGTGTGGGGGGGGCAGGGTTCAGAGCTAGATCTTCTTTGCAATGAATATCAAAGGAATTCCTTTATGTGGAAAGAAGGATTCTTACAGTAATATACATAAGAAATAAAGAGCACCACAAAAGTTAACTATGAAAGGAAATACAAAAGGCTATCTAAATGTATTTTTCCTCTTCTTTTAACATGTTTAAAAGGCACAAAATTGTCTAAAACATACTGGGCTAGGTGGTGCATACCTGTAATCCCAGCACTCAGGAGGCTGAGGCAGGAGGATCACCAAGAGTTGCAGGCCATCCTGGGCTACATAGTGAGTTCAAGGCCAGCCTAAACTACATAGCAAGACTCTGTCTCAATAAATAAATAAATAAATAAATAAATAAAGGACTGCCTAAAACAGTAACATTACATTTATAGTGAGATAGATGGAATGTATACAATAATTGCATCAGGGAGAAGCAAGAAATGGAGTTAGATTGGAGCAGTTTCTGTATTTTCCAGGAATTCAGCTAGTACTAATCTGAAGTAGACTGATAACCTGGGATATACTGTACATGCAGTCACTAAGAAAATAATTGAACACATAAGGAGAAAAACGAATTAAAATGAAACATGAGAAAATATTTAACACAAAAAGGGCAAGAAACAGAAGAACAAAAAGGCTTAGGACATAAAACAAATCACAAAATGGCAGACGTAAATTCAACCACAATGGAACACAGAGCTCCATAATACAGGAGGCAAAGATTGATGAAATGAAAGGAGAAATAAACAATTCAACTCTCACAGATGAAAAGGTTAATATTTTGCTCAATGACTGATAAAAACACAGAAAATCAGGAAGTATAAAGGTGATTTGAACAACACTATCTACCAATCTTACAGCTTAACGATAAAGAGACAAACAGCTCAATTTTTAAAGGAGGCAAGTAATTTGAATAGACATTCCACAAGAAGACTTACAAATGTCTAATAAGCATTTGAAGATGCTTAGCATCATTAGTTTTACAGAAATGCAAACAAAAATCACAACACGATTCCACTGCCCACCCACTAGAATGACTGTAATAAAAAAATACAGACGACACCAAGTATTCAGATATTGCTGGTGGGAATGTAAAAGATGAAATGCTTTTAGCCACTTTGGAAAATGGTTGAGCGGCTTCTTAAAAAGGGAAATATAAATTTACTATATGACCCAGCAATTCTATGCAAGAGAAATGAAAGTATCCAACTACACATAGACTGCACACAATAGCATTCTCCATGCTCCAGCTGGAAACAAGCCAGTGCCCATCACTAGAGAAACAAAATGTGATGAATCCATACATCTAACACTAACACAATCTAATAAATCCAGTGTCCACTAAATTCTAGTACCAAGGAGTAGAATTCAGCTATGAAATAAAACAAACTATTAATACACATCACAACACTGATTAAACTCAAAGACAATGCTAAGTGAAAGAAGCCAGATGTGAGAGACTATTTATTGCATGGTCCTATTTACATGAAGCATCCAGAAATTATAAATCTGCAAAGAAGCAAGCAGGTGGCCTGGGCCTGGGGATAGGGGAGGTGCCAATGAGCAGAAGCAGACTTCCTGGAGTAATGGAGATGTTTTCAAGCTGAGTGTGATGACGGCTGCAAAAGTTTATAAATCTGTTCAAATCAATGATTATAGATTCAGAATAGGAGGTGATGGTATATAAGTTATACTTTATTAAAAAGGGAATGAATGGCTAAGATCCAAAGTAGAATTTGATTTATACCACAGAGAAATGGGTAAGTGTTGAAGAGGGTCCATGAAAGGCTGCCTGGAAGGAGGGGTTGGAGCTAGATCTTATAGAATAATTAACCATTACTAGGTTAAAATGAAGGAACTGGAGTTCTGAGTGGAGAGAATCTAGCAAGCACATGCATGGAGTTAGGAAAGGCAGGCACTAGCTGCTGAACTTGCTAAGCACTGTGCAGTTTGCCAACACGCAGATAAGGAGAGGTGGTTAGAAAAAAGCCTGCAAAACGATGCACGCCCCAACCCTGGGCCAGCTTCTCTCCAAAGCCACACTCTCCTTTTGCTTAGTTATAGACTGAGCATTGGCCTGGCTTTTTAGCAATCATGCAAGCAATGTACGGAGTTCTAAGAGGTTCTGAGGTACACAGCAGGGGCCCAGAAGCTGGTATTGTGAAACCTCTTTGGGAAATTCCGATGCTTCAAATCTCATGGACAGCTCTCCTCAAAGGTTGGAATAGTTTTTCCAATGAGAACACAGAGCCTTTCCCTCCTCCCAGAATTGCAGCTGGCCATTTCTTCATCCCAAGGACAGAATAAAGAATTTCCTTTTAGATATTTTTTTTTATAAATGGGTAATATGAGGCAGCAAAAGAAAAATTCCAGAGCAGTGTTTTTTAAATCATTTGCATTATCAAATTGTAAGAGCATTTCAGGTATTTCTTCCTAACTGCACCCTCCCATGAAATGTCAATACCTAGACATGATGTATATACATTTTTGTATCTGTGCTTTGTACATATAAAGAATAATTTTGTGCCTCCCTCTCCCATCCACAAGAAGAATTATCCTCCCACCTGGGCTGTTAGCACTAAAAACGCGTGCTCTGAGGACTCACAGTTAAGGGAAGGAGAAGACCCCGATGCCCAGGTACAAAACCAGTATCTTGCACATCTAAATGTCTAAAAATTCCTTTAGCTGAATTTTTCCAAGCTCGATTGGAAATTAGGAAGCAAGGCAGCCTTCTTGGCAATCCAGAAGAGATTCCAGAGGCTCTGGAGGCCAGAGAATAATGGAGCCAGACAAGGAGAACAATTATGAAAATGAGATGTTTGTGTCTAATAGAAGCTGGAAGCCAAGAGAGACACGTTGCTAGAAGAAACTGCACAGACCAGCAGGTCTAGATCGTGTTAGGAATATTAGCAAATGTAAAAGAAGATGCACTCTCTAGAAAGATCGGGGTCTCCGGCTTCTAGAAGGGAGATTTTATCTCTCACTAGACAGGCAGGAAAATGCCTTCCTAACCTCAGCAGAGGAGAGGGTACCACCTGACTTGGGACCAGTGAGCTGGTGGCCCCTTGCTATGCACACTGCCCAGGTGAGGGTGCATCTTGGTTTTAAGCAGGGATGCTGGTGTGTGATGCATGGTCACCAGGTACACCCCCTAGGAGTGCCAGTGCCCTACACTGTTACCTGGGTAACGCCGGTTCTTTTTGGCTTCATGCTTAGAAAACAAGAGACACCTGTACCCAAGCCACGACCAGCAGAAACAAACTACAGGTGTGTGCTTTGTGCATCCCATGAAATTTCTGAACAGAAACTCCACGTGCCCGGAGCAAAAGACTCCTCTCCTGCTCACCTGCACTAGGCCTCGCCCTGCAGACACAGAGCCTTCTTGCCTCCTTGCACACTTCATATGCACATGACCTCGACAGGGAGACACAGAGGAAACAGCCTTGAGATTGAATCCGAGGGAAAGCCTGAATAAACTCCCCAAGTTCCCTTGCTTTTAGCTATTTGCCTCGATCACTAACTTTGGAGGTCAAAGAGATAAAAAGCATCCCACCATTAATTTTACTATAGACACACCTCTGATTTGTGGGTCACAATGGTAGGTTCCCCAAGTTGTTTTGCAAGAACTTGGAGGTAAACAAACCAACTGAAACCACCAACCCTTCAGCTGGGCCTGCCCAAGTGTCAGGCATGTGACATTTTTGGTTCTCTTTTCTTTCTTCCTTCTTTCCTTCTTTCTTTTTTTTTATTTTTTATTTTTTCAGCACTAGGATTGAACCTAGGGCCTTCATGCTGACCTGTATCTCCAGCCCTATTTCTATATTTATTCTGAGACAGGGTCTCACTAAGTCACTAAGTTGCCCAGGCTGGGCTGGAACTTGCGATCCTCCTGCCTCAGCCTCTCAGAGTACTGGGATTACAGGCATGCACTGGCATGCCCAGCTTGATGGGTGACTTTTTGGTGTCAGAGGGCAAAGCCTCCATCCTCAGAGCACACCGACACTGCTATTTTCTGAACATGGACCCTATGAAGAGCTGTTAAGTTCGATCACACATGTACAGACCACTGATGACCTCTTTTTCTTACCTTCAATCACCTGTCCCCACACCTCAGACCACCTGCTTCTTCACCCCATAAATATTCCAACCCCATTGTTGGGGAGGTGCATTTGACATCTGCTCCCCCCTCCCAGCACCACATGCTTGGTCATCTCATGAATAATTCTTTCTCTTTTGCAGAAGTTGTCATTTCAGGGACTGGCACACTCCACGGTGGCAAAACAGGCCTGGTTTGGGACCATGACTGCAGGCTGTGGACATCTATCTAGTTTTGAGGCTACCCTTAGTGCACTGTACCAAAGCCTGGGCCGTGGGGTGAACTCAGCTTCATGCATGGGAACAAACCGACCCAGGGGGCCGCCAGGGGGCTGCCAGGGCCCAGGGAGACTGTTCACCCAGATGACGGTGCCAGTATTGGCAGCAGCAGGGAAACTCTGCAACAATGATCTGAGACAGTGAGAAGAGCCAGGGCAAAGCAGCCAGGAAGAAGGTAGGCCACTGGAAACTTTCGATCCAAAGAATGTTAAAAACCAAGAGAAAAACCTAGTTGGAACATACAACTTCTTAAATTTTTTTCTTTTATATTTGAAGCAACAATTTATTTAAACGATGATAAATAATGTAGCAGGAACTCCCCATCTATTGTTGTGAATTTCATAACTTTCCAGCTGCCAGGGAGGCATTATGATCTCTATTTTCCAGAGACTAAAGCCCAGCCAAGTTGCATATTTCCTAAAATCACACAGCTAGAAAGTGGCAGAGACAGCACTGCTACCCAGAACTGTCTGGCACCAAAGCATAAGATACCCCTAAGTAGAATCAAAGCTAAATATAATTCTGAGTGTTTTCCTACAAGATCCAGCATGTCCTGATGATAAACATCTTACATAAGGCTCACCTTTAATCCTGCTAGGCAGTGTCACTCCAGAAAAAACACCTCCACATGCCACTTTTGTCTGGAGTTTCACTTCTAGAAGCAACTATAACTACACTGTGGATTTTTTATTTTGTTGGCAGAGACTTTTTTTTGTGTGTGTGACAGGGACCGCTACCCTGAGTCCTCATCCAGGAAAGAACACAGAGGTTTACGGAAGACAGAGGTGGACATGCATAATACTGGAAGCACTTCTACAAGCACTGGAAAAGTCCTTGCCTTAATTCTAGAACTGTATTATGAACTGAAGATGTTTCATTAATAGCTGCCTTAAACCAGGCCTGTTTGTTATTTCCTTTTGGTCAACTATCTCTAGAGTTAGCTGTAACTCTACAAATGGAAGAGAAATAAATGGGAAAAACAAACAGTGGGAATTGGAGGATTCATTTGTCTTTAGAGGAGCAAAACCACAAACAATTTAGTGGTTTTATTAAACAGCTTCCTACTCAGAAACAAGAACAGATATTGGTCATTTTGAGGCTGGCTAGAGACAGCTCAATGCCCTTCACGCTGCCTACTTAAAAAATCTATGTGGGCTCTGAAGAGAAGGTTTGCATTTGTGAGAAATGAAGAAAATAATAAAAATGCAAAACACCACCTGATAATTTAATAACCTGTAATGATAAATGCCAGGGCGCTGGGTAACTCAGAAAATTAGACAGAAGAGAGCTGGAATGTATACTTGGTGCAGTAACGCTTGATGTTTAGACTGGAAGAAATAGCTTCAATATCTCATCCCATACAAAATGGGTCTCATTATTAAGGAGTACTAGAAGCTCCATGAATCAATGGTATTGGCTGAGAAACCAGATGGGAAGTCATAGTAATTTTCTTCCAGTAATCAAATGTTAGTTCCACTTACAAAAAGCTTCCATATGGAAGCATGCCTCAATAAAACAAAGATCAATAGGTTTGAGCTAGTCCCTTCTATACAGGGGAGGACACACATTTCTAAACAGCCCTAAATCCTCTGGCCTGGTATTAGGTTTCACTTACAAATGATCTGCAGCAAAAAGCATCATATTAAATTTCTTGACATGTCCTTTCCCTTTCATCGTTTCATTAAGAAATGGATCCACAGAGTTAGGCATGGCTTTGCAGTCTTATCTTCCTCTCTGCTGAAACTAATCATCCCATTGTTAATATCTCTGTGATCCAGTATCATTTCTCCCATCCCACACCAAGTGAATGCACCGCGCTAATAACACAGGGGTGGATATACACAGGGGGTCACACTGCCGCTGTGCCCACAGGTCATTTAGCTTTCTAGGCTTCTTTTTCATGTAAAATACATCCCCTCAAATGCAGTTCTAGAGATTGGACTTGAGAAGTGCCCGCACTGCTACAGGCTGTGAAATAATTGCCCAGGAAATCTGCTCCCTAAGGACAGAGAAGCAGCGCCTTCTGTGTCCTAACAGCAAATTCCTTGCCTCTCCAGAGACGCTCACAGCCACAAGTCCCAGCTGTCCATGTGCACCGAGAACCAGGGACTGGACCTTGATCTTTGTGAGTCTTTTCAGACTGATGCCAGCCTGCTCCTCCCACCCCTCTGACGCTTTGGAGGGTCGCTGTTTGTGCCTCTGTGTGGCAGAAGTCTATAGGGGATGAGTAAGCCCTGGCTTAGTCACAGGGGTATAGAGAGGAGAGCAGTGACAATGCCTGAAAGCCTTTTAGAAATGCAAAATCTCACATGGCCACGCACCTACTGGGTTAGAGTCTGCATTTTATCAAGATCCCCAGGTGGCATGTGCACACATGAAAGTCAGAGACACTGCCTCGGGCCACACATCCTAAGCCCCTGCCTCCACTGCAAAGCACCACAAAACTTCAGAGAGGCCTCCGTCTGTAAGACAGGGAAGGCAAGCTCACCAGGTGAGAACTCCAAATACCCAGGCTCACCGTCTAGTTGTATTAGGTGGGAGGATGCAGGAACTAGGAGTCCTCCTCCCATACCTCTCTCCTCTCCCTCCCTCCACACAGCCAATCTACTACCCAATCAGCATCTTCTGTTGGCTCTACCTTAGTAGGCAACCTCTCTGTCCACTTACCGTGCCACCATCTGTGACCCAGCCCTCACCTGAGCTACCACACTTGTCATGCCTCGCCCTGTCATCCATCCACACACTGCACGGCAATTACATGCCTTGAGTGCACAACTTACACCACGGCACTGTGCTGCTCGGGACTTCCCAATGGCTTCCCATGGCACCTGGAACAAATCCAAACTCTAGACCCTGGCCTACAAGGTGCTATAACATCCCATCCCTGTCCTCTTGCTCACCTTTATCTCCTACCCTGTTTTCTGTGTTTACCATTCAAGCCACAATGGCCGTCTTCCTCTTCCACAAACAGGTCGCACCCATTCCCAACTGAGACAATCTGCTTTGCACCCACCTGGAACACTGCCATCCCAGATCACGACGGAGCTAAGCAAGCAGGGCTTAGCTCAAGTGTCCCCTCTGAAAAGGGGTTTTCCTACCACAAGTAGCACCTTCCCTTCCTGCTAGTCACTATGGCAACACCCACTCTGTCTAGTAACACTCAAGTACCCTTTCTGGCAGTGTCCTCCTGTGTGCTTTTATATCATCTTTTCCTCATTAGCAGGCAAGCTCTTTGAAAGCCAAGGCTCTGTCTGTTGCTGCTAATTGCTAGTGCCTACAGGAGAAGCTAATATATAGCAGGGACATACATGGACGGATGGACAGAAAGTACCAGCATAAGAGTGCTGGTCTTGTGGCTTTCAATGCTGGCTGCATGCTGGTACTAGACCATTGTGCTTTAAATGTTTGTCTCCCCTGCTGCCCTACAAAGCCTTCTGTTGAAACCTGATCATCAGGGTGTTAGAATTAGGAGGTGGGGCCTTTGGAAGGTGATTATATTAGAAGGGCAGAGCCCTTGTGAGTGACATCAGTGCCCTTTTGGAAGAAGGCCCCTGGAGCTGCCTTGCCCCTTGCACCATGTGAGGACACAGAGACAGTGTCATCTATAAACCAGGAAGCAGACTAGAAGCAAACATCAGATCTGCTGATAACTTGCTGCTGGACTCCAGTCTCCTGAACCACGAGAAACAAATTTCTGTTGTTTATAAGTCACCTTATAAACAGTATCATTATAGTATCTCATTATAGCAGCCCCAAATGGACCAAGACCCAGATCAACTGAATTTGAACTCCCTAAAAGTGTACTGTCTGCAAGGAAACCACTGGCCTCATGTGACTAAATACATTTAAAGTCAAGTAAAATTTCAAATGCAGCGCCTCAGGGATGCTACCCACATGTCAGGCTTCACTGACCTTGTGTGACCTGTACCTCCCCACTGAGCAGCAGAAAGAGGTACGTCCTGTCACTGCAGAAAGCTCTCACCGACAGCTCTATTCCAGAACCCAATCTCAGCTTAATTCATTATGTGGCTCATTTATGCACCAAAGGATACTTATCAGGAACCTATTACTAACTAGCCAAATACCATACTAAGTGCTAGAAATAAGAGCAAAAGTAAAAACAGAAAACACTTCCATAGCACTTACTGTAAGGAAGGTATTGTTCCCAGAACTTCACATATATGACTCATATCATTTTTGTATCAGCCATAGGAAGGTATATTATTATCATCTCCATTTCACACCTGAGAACACTGAGGCACAGAGAGATTTGAGAAACTTGATGGTGAGTGGTCACACAGTTGGTGAGATGAGTCTGAATTTGAATCCAGACCCTGTGTCAAGTGAAGCTTTATAAAGGGAATGTTGGGAGAGAGAGCAGAGATACCCCACATTTCTGAGCTGTAATCGCAGAGTATTAGGCTGACCACAGGGCTGTGGGATGGCACAGCCAGTGCGTGGGACGGGGGAAGCAAGAGCTGTGCTGGGCCGGGTGACACTCTGGTGTAGGCTGTTCTGCACTTGTGTCAGAGAAATGTAGCTCAACAAAACACCATCCAGGTAGGTCTGAGACTTCCTAGAAAGCCTGAGAGGATAAGGCCTACCCAGTCACCTAGTTGATGGGGAAATGTGCCTTTTCTGGGGCAATTCCACAGGACATCTAGGGAGTGTGGCACTGGGCAGAGATTCCTCAGACACCTCTATGTTCTGTCACCTCTGTTCTTTGGCTACTTTTCTCCAGCGTTGAAAATCACAGTCCCAATGCGTCTATGACCCAGGGAGGCAGGCTAACAGAGGGGACAGAGCCAGCCTCAGGGCTGAATCTACTAGGTTCCATTCAAGGACCACTGTCTCCTTCAGTAGAAAGTCCACAAGGATTCCTCCATCGGCACCTGGCAGGTTGCTGCAAGATGTAGATATCACATCCTACCTGCATCACAGAGGCAGAGTGGAGGAGAGGCTCGTCCTTTCAAAGTCATACAGGGACACCATTTAATAGACCAACCCAAGGATTATTTATTTATCTAGGTCAGGGGTCCACCAAGTATGGCCCTTGGCCAATTCCTGTCGGCCACCTGCTTTTGTAAGTAGAGTGTCCTTGGAGCACAGCCAGGCCCACTTACGTAGTCAGCATGGCCACAGTCCTCACCAACAGCAAAACTGGAAAGTTAGAGGGACTGAGAGGCCACAGGCCCACAAAGCCCAAAATATTTACTCTCTGGCTCATCAGACAGCAAGTTCACCAAACTGATAAAGAGGAGTATACACGGGTTTGACGTTACTGTTTACTACACATGAAAGCCTCAGCCACTCTGAGGTTACAGGTTCCCTCATAGATTTCTGCACTGTAGCCCCCCCAAAAAACCTATACCATCATAATATTCCCCACAGGACTGTCACTGATTTCATACCTAACCGTCACATGGCAGGATATCAGGAAGCTGACCTGGGAATGGACACTGGTGGGCTGTGGGTTAATGAAGGAGTGTTCCAGGGCTCAGCCCTGCAGAAGAGGGAGGGAAGGGCAGGGCTGGGTAAAGAGATGAAGAGGACCCTGGAGGGATCCAAGCAGTGGGAAGGAGACCAGTCCTTGTGCCCACTTGGGTATCAGACACTGGGTGCAGGCTCCCCTGGCAGGAAGCCTGACTTAGGCAAGTGCATCTCTCCTGCCAAGTCCATCCTTGAAGGGAGCTGAGGGCCTCTGGCTGGCAGAACTCCCAGAAGCTGGGCTACAAAAGACAGGGGTGGGAAGGCACAGTGACCCCCACACTTACCCGATGCTTCTCTTTAATCATTCTTTTCTTCAAAATACTTCTAAACACCCAGTTCCTCAGATGCTTCTCTGAACTGGCTTTGCCAATTTACCGATTCCCTCACTTATGAGTTAAGTAAAACACCTGCCTTGGGTTCACTCTGGAATAAAGGCATGACCGAACCTTTCCACAATTACCTTTCGCCTGATGCATGTGTTAAATGGCGATGACTGTAGCAGTCTGAGAAGGGAGAGGCCTTTGTTTAAAATGAGTGGGCAGTCAGTCCCTGCCCAGCAAGGCCTTCATTTCTTCTGGGCTTTGCCGTCCAGCCAGGGCACAGCTGAGGCACCAGCGTGTGATGACAGCACAGAGCCCCTTCCTCTCAAAGGTCGCCTTGATAACTGGTTAGAGGGTGAGGGGTGCTGCCCTGACTAGAGTTCTGGAAAAAATAACCAACAGGGAAATCTGAGGTTAAATCAATCTGCCTTTAGAGCTGGTGTTCGTTAGGGCTTTAAAAGACACACAGCCTTTATTTGGCTTGTGCCAAAGGATGAGGACCAGACAGCATTTTCTTGGGAGTCTAGTGACGTCCCTTTATCAGAGCAGGTAAAATAATAGACACAGCATCTTGAATATTCCTGCTTTGAAATGCACAGTGAGAGTCAGAATTACCAAGGCCAAGCACAGAGCAACAGAGCTGCAGGTGGGGCCACTGGGTGTCAAGGTCTCTGCAGAAGAGAAGACCTGGGACGGGACACGTTCTTCCTGCAAACAGAGCACGTGGCCGTGATCATGGACAGCCTGCAACTTACATAGAAATACAACAGCAGCAAGAGGATGGAAATGTATGTATGGATCCAGGGAAGGAGAGATCCACAGATTAAAGCAAATGGAAAAAGACTGTTAATTGTAGAATTATCACGGTGAGTATATAGATATTAATTCAACAACTTTTATTATGTTTCATAATAAAATATGGGGAGAAAATGACTATGGAGAATGTAGAGAATATAAGCCATAACCTGCTATTCTCTATTCCACAGGTTAAAAGTGTGTACACTTACAAAATATACACATTGACTTGCATACATATATAAAATATAAAGCACATAAATGTATAAAATACAGTAATATAAGCAAACAAAACAAATACATGTAGAGAATTGGACATGTCAACAAAGGTAGAGATATGCAGTCTGGGTCTGTATATTGTTTCTAGCAAGAAAGAATGCCACAGTGCTTCTGCGACTACATAATTCAGAAATCTGCACGCTATCCTTCCCTTCAAGTAAGCTATTCTTAAATGTAATAGGAAATTGCTCAGGGAAAACGGCATTTATGAGCTGGATGTCATAGAATAATAACAAACCTGAATGATGCAAAATGAAATCAAACAACCTGAGGAAAGAGCAAAATCTAAATATCATACTTTCACCTAAACAGCCTGCTCGATTTGCCTGGGCACATGGCCAACAGCAAGGAGAAGGCAGGGCCGTCCCTCTTCATACCTGAGAGCAACACCAGATCCTCCCTGTGGCTATTCAACAGGTGGGAGCAGAACAGACTGCAGGTGTAATAACTGTGCCATCAGTGACACTGGGTGAACAGCGATCACATCTGAAAGACGCCCACCTCTTTGTTCCCAGGCTGCAAATGCATGGAATGGGCCAGCTTCATGCTTCCCAAGGCCCAGAGCCCCAGGAGACCACACAGGGCCTGCTGTCCAGCCCCAGTGGCCAAGATAACCCCAGGCTGAAGGAGGGGCGGGTGAGCTGAGGACCAGAGACCTCAGCTGAATAAGGGCTGAGCGATGTGGTAACAGTCTTAGGAAGGTCATGGAGGCATCTGGAGACACGGAGGACCCAGGTTAGCAAGGCCACCCAGCCTTTTCCAGGTAACAGCTGAGAACTGACACTGATCTACAGAACATGCATTTCCACTCTTAATAACCCCAGTCAAGGAGTGACTGGGTTCACTGTGTAGAGAACCAACTGTGCTCACTGAGCTGGAATATATTCATTCTATAATATAAGCGCTCAAATGTGAGCTATTACTAATATCAATACAAGCATCTTTACTGAGTGTCTATTATGGGGCAGATACTATGCTAAGCAGCTTTACAGTTTAACCCACCTAATCCTCATTCAACTCTATCAGTGCTGTCACTACTTTGTTTTGCAGAAAAAGACACTGAGGTTTCCTATGCCAAAGGCCACCCGGTCTGAGGAGGACCGGGGACCAGAATCTAAGCAGTCTGATTCCAGAGTCACCCTAAGCACTCTAGCAGGCTGCTTAAAAATCGAACAGTGATGCATATGTCATTTGTATAATGAACTGTGCCATTGAAATGAAGTGAATGAAAGGCAAAGAGCAACCACAAGGTTATCTGCCAGGGCCAGAGACCACACGCTTGGGATGTAACAGGACAGTGAGCAGTCCACGCTGGGGCACTCTGACCCTGCACCCCCTCCAGTGACACTGCCAACTGGTGGCCCTTACAGGGACAGCTGGTGCCCTGCAAGGAAAGTACTGACAGACAGAGACGGGGCTGATCACAACGCAACCAACCACAAATGAGGCCATAATTAAAGCTCTTTCATTTTGCTTTAAAAGGATCTGAAATCTGCTAAGCGCAGATCACTACTTTGAGCACAGCAGCACATCATGGGGTTTACTTGGCTTTTTCTTCTCCTGCTTGGTATTCTGAGAGAGCTAATTATCCACTGGGTGTATACCATGTACCAAGACCTGGAGAGGTGCCCTCTGTAGGCATTATCTTATTACATCTTAGCGCAAACTGTGTGGGATAGGTATTAACATCAATTCAGAGATACAGGAGCGGTTCAGCGAGATTAGGTAACTGGTCCAAGGGCACAGAGCTAGCAAGGCAGAAGGATATTTCAAACCTATACAGTTGCTTCCAGGCCAGTTTTATTATACCATGTGACTGCCTCCAACATCTTTCTTCACCCAGACAGTCAGAAGGCAGGGAGAGGGCAGCAGGTCCTCAAAAGTTCTAGGGTTAAAATCCGTCCATGGGTAGGAAGTGGCAAGTCACCCCTGCTGGGTTCTGAAAGACAGGCTGCCAGGCTGCTCCATGATGCCATGATGATAATGGGCAGCATGTGGCACCAGCTGCTGCAGGGCCTGTATGCACACAGACACCACCATGTCGCCAGTGGAAGTGGGGGGTGGCAGCTACAGTGCCCCTGTCGGCAAGGCCAACAGGGGCCCAAATTAGAGCCTTGGGGTCACTGTTGGGAAGCTGGGCAGGCAGGGGTACTTAGACCCCAGAACCCAAGCAGGAAATAGCTCAAACTGTGCTGCACTGCCGGGAAATTAATAGAGGCAAAGAGAAAGGGATGACAATAAATGAAAAACAAAGGGAAGGAAGTCTTGAAAGATCAAGCCACATGTCACATACCTGCTTACCCGTTCTGGACTATTCCCAGGTCTAGGGTGTTTCTAACCCTGTCCATGACCTGGCACTGAAGAACACACCTAAAAGTGACAGTGACACCTGGCCTTCACATCAGCACCCTCTACCTCACAAAAGGCCATGGAAGCCAGCAAGAGCCCATTGGGAAACTGAGGCTTGGCCACAGAATGTAGACAGGAAGACAGGAACAAACCCTGGACATCTCCCAGGCAGCTGCAGTGTCAGCCGTAAGCAAAATCCCTTAACCTCCTGGGCTCAGGTTCCTGACGACAGGACATCAGTTGCAGGATTTGAAACAGAATGTGCAAGGCCCTTGTCAGCATCTGCCACCTAGCAGGGATTCATTAAATACCTATAATTACTTATATTCTCAACTTCTACAGAGAATTGCAGAGTGCCATCCTGAATGCTTGCCTGGAGTCAGGCTCACTATTCAGACTGGCCCAGTCAGTGTGAAGCCCTGCAAACCAAGCCACACAGGGGAGGCCACCGAATGCATCCCTGCCAGGGGGTGACTTAGTAGTCAGCAAGCACACAGATATTGTGCTGAGGAAACAGCTCTGATGCTGGGACTGGATCCCACATCTCTCCGTGCAAGAGCAGAGCTCAAAGCAGCGAGTCACCGTGGCCATGGGTTAGGGTATAGCAGAGGATCCACACCCTGACCCAAGGAGGTGTCACAGGTTTACAGGAGGCAGACTGTGCTTCATGGGAAGACTCAGGAGGACATCTGAATTAAAAAAGACACACAGGAGATGAGTGCTAATGTCACTTTCCAGCTGACAAAAGTTGGCTCCTGAGCAAAAGACGGAATCCTCTAAACATCCAATGCAGACTTCTGTGTTCTGTTTCTACTAAATGGAGAAACTTCCCATTGCATGATGAATGCAGACCCTGGGGAAGTTCAGAACACACTGAAGGAAGGAAATCATCAAAGCCAAAGAGGCATGGCTGAGTATAGGTACTGGAAAAGTATCTATACTTTGCCAGCCGGAAGTAATACTGAGAGATCAAATGAGCCTTCCTGTGGGGCTCACAGGGCCATGGAGGATCTGGCCTTCCAGCTGCCCCTCTACTCTCATTTCCTCCCCTCCCCCTTTATTCTGGTAGAGACACTCTGGCCTTTCTCTTATCTGATCACAGCAAGCATGCTTCACACTCAGGGCCTTTGTACTTCCTGTTCCTTCTGCATGAAATACTCTTGCTCCAAATGATTGTATATTTTGACCCTACACTTTGAGGTCTTTAGAGAAAGGCCCAGCTCATATCTTGGAGAAAAGGGGACAGAGAAACCAATCCAGATGGCCCAAGGCTGCTTGTGGAGGGGATCTACCCCAAACTGCCTCCTGTGGATGGAGGCAAGGACAGAGAACAGCATACATGTTCAAGGCAGTCTAAGGGTTCACCTCTTATAGATGCTGGAAATCAACCCTAGGCCCACTCTGAGTGTCACTAGAAGACTGTGTGGATGCCAGGCCCAGCAGACAAGAGCCCCCTCTCCTGTGGCATGGGATTCCCAGCACCCTGGATTTGGGCTGCTGTAATGAAGAGCATCTCCCAGGCTTTGGCTTGAGGGAGAGGACTCAGACAGCTTTGAGGAGGGCGCTCTGCCCCGGAGAAGCGCCTGCCCTCTGAGCTCACTCAAAGAGAGGTGGTCACGGTCCTCCTATCCTTAGGAGGGAGCCCTTGGGAGGTGGCCCTGAAGAGGGAGATGGGAGAAAAGGCCCAGGTAGGTGTGGGCTCAGTTCTTGGCCTGGTGAGAGATATTAAAAGGAGTCAGGAGGAAGCTAAAGACCTCTGCCTCCTGTGGACCTTCAAACCAGGTGACCCAGAGCAGAAGGGCATGCTCGGCACCATCTCCACTACCACCTGGCTTCCACGTCCCCATGTGGGAGGAAAGGCTCTTTCTACCAAAGGAGCAGGGACCGGAGAGCCCACACATGACTCCATGCTCTGCGTACAGCTGAGCTCACCCACTGATCTCTGCAAAGCTGTTTCCTTAGGTGTAAAAGGATGAAGGTCTTTCTAGAGTTAAATGAGATAACAAGAAAAACACCCCGCACAGGGCCTGACATAGAGTAGGCATGCAAAAAATGCTTAATTTCAACAAGTCATTCAGATAATGTAAAAATGGAATGTCAAAATTAAAACCGGAATCTAATTATCAAAGCCTTCTAGAGAAAGGCAAATTGTGAAAATCATTTAAACTTCATTTAATACTAGAAAAAGGACATTTCATAAAAACTTCACATTTTAGTGACTCACATAATCTCTGTGGAAGAAATCAGTAATGGTATGTTGATTTTTAAGATGACTTTTTCACCCTGGTACTGGGGATTTAACTCAGGGCCTTAGCACTAAGCTCCATTCCCAGCCCTTTTTTAAAATTTAATTAATTAATTATTTATTTATAAATAGGGTCTCACTAAGTTGTTAAAATTGCCCAGGCGGGGCTTAAACTTGTGATCGCCCTGCCTCAGCCTCCAGAGTGCAGGGACTACAAGTGTGCACCATCACACACCGCCATGACTTCTAATTACTAAAAAAGAGGCTCTGGAGTCAGAATGCCTGCTTCAATACCCTGGGTTGGCACTTTCGAACTATGTGATCTGTAGAAAGTTTCTTGACCTCTCAGGACTTCAGGATCTTCATCTAAAATAATAGCTGTACCCACTTTGCAGACTTTTGGAAGATTAACCCATACAAAAACCTGAGCATAGTGTTAGATATTGTCACTAGTCTTATCATTCTTAGCACCACTTTTGATAGCTAATGCAACTGTATGTATGATGTTTGTTATGGTTTATATTTAGATGTCTCCCCAAAGCCTCATGCACTTATAGGTGGGAGTTTTGGGAGGTGAGTGGATCATGGGAGCCTGATACTTATCAATTAGTCCACTGAGGAATTTATAGCTAAATGTGATGATGGGAGGTGAAGCCTGGTTGGGCCAAGTGGGTCATAAGAACATGGTCTGGAAGGGTATATCTCCCTCCTCCTTCCTTGACTCCTCTCTGCTTCCTGCCTATCATGCCATGCCATGATCCTCTGCTCTGTCATGACCCTCTGCCATGCTGCCTGGCCTTGGAGCCAACTGATTATGGACTGAAACCTCTACAAACTGTGAGCCAAAGTAAACCTATCCTTCTTTAACTTGTGATTGTCAGCTATTTTGTCCTAGCAACAGGAAAGTAAGACAATATACTGTGGTAAAGCTTTCAAATCTGGCCAGACCGCATGCAAGATCAGCTCCCCTCAGTTGCCTGCTCTGTGAGAAGTTCCTGAGCATCTCAGTGTGGAAATAAAGTGGACAATAGATGGAAAATATTTTGCAATGCCTGGCACAGGGTGTGACATAGCATAAATTGAAGTCATGGCAGTGACTGCAGTATGCTATTAGGATGCTACACTACTTTTTGTAATAATTAGAATAATACAATTCTCCTTCCAAATATAGTTGGAAGCCAAATTCTGTGCCCAAACCAGTAAAACACATGAAACAATTCTGCCAGTATGAATCATGTGGCAACATATTACCTTACCAATTATTAAAGGTTATAAACCACAGCTTGGAATTTATCACCACAACCACTTTAAGAGTATGTGTAGCCATAAAATAAGATAATTGCAAGTAATTGAGGGGGAAATACCTACAGAGATGATGGCTGTGTGTAAGAAAATACTAGGGGATGGGATGTGGAAGACATGGAGGTTTCCAAATGCTCCATGAGCCAAAGAGAGGCAGGTCCCATGGAGGGACCCCAGTACTAGAGCAAGAAAACAGGCAGGGTTTGGAGACCCTGATCCTAGACTGGTGCTTCTTCTACCAAGAAGTCTCAGGTTTCGGGCACTCTCTATAGTGCCCCAGCTCATTGAGTGATAAGGCAAAGCAGAAAGGATTCTAGAGTCTTGATGCCAAGTTTCTCTCTTCACTCTCAGGACAAGTGGGCTTTAAAAAGGAAGCATCCAGGCCCCTGTGTCAGGGAAGCCTAGACCAAGTACTGCAGGGAGGGATACTGCCTTATCAAGCAGCCTCGACATATCTTGGCAACACAGAGCTGACGCCAAGCTGACACAGAGGACAGGAACTTGGCTGCGGGAGTGCCTGACTCCTCCCCAAGTCCCCGCTGCAGCCGCTCACCTCTCTGTTTACAGCGGGCGGCGCCTGCCTGCCTGTACCCTGGCTGGTGTCCCATCTACTACTCCCCTGCTCACCAGGCACTAACAGAGCAGCTCAAGCAACTGCTTGACCGTGATGAAAACTCTAGCTCTTTCCAGCCCATCATTTATTGGCTGTGGTGCAGTTATCCATATTGTACACTTTCAGCAAAATCAGAGTGGGAATGAGTCATGTGTGGTAGGGTTAGGTGTGCTCATGGAGGGAGGAAGCCCTCAAATGCAGATGAGTAGATTTCACATCTCTCTGTTTGATCATTCATTCATTTATTCAGGGCATTCTTACCAAAGGCTATCAAGCGCCTAGCCCTGAAAGAACTGTGTGCGCAAAGAAAAGTAAATGCGCAGCTTCAGCCATACATCCTTTGAAGATGGGAAAGGTTTATCCCCAATTCCCGAGTAAACGCAAATCCTAATCACACTCTTGAGAAGAATACACGAACTTCCCCTTGTCTCGCTGAGCACCAATCCGCCCATGCCCGCCCCTGCGTGTGGTTGCCCGTGCTGAGCGTGGTCCTGACTCCAGAGCGAAGCACTGTTCCTACACTGCCATCCCGCAGGTGCCGCTTTCCTCCTGACACTCCAGAGTGTCCTTGGGTGCTATCCACCTACGCACAGAGCCTTGGTCTCACCTGCTGTTTTCGAATCAAACTCTCTAGAAAGAGGCACCTGTACATGAAGCCAGTGAGCTTCAGGGTTTTGTACAAAATGGTCAGTTGCGAAGGAGGCCCCAGGAAAGGAGACCCAGACCTGAACCTGGAGGAGGCAGTGCCCAGGGTTCCCCACTGAAGCTCACATCCCAGGGTGGTGCTGAAAGACACCGGGGAGCTTGCCAGAGCAAGAATTCACGCTGCTGGTGCTAAGAAAATCATCTCCAGAGTCTGGGCCAGAGGAACCTGCTTCTGTTTCCCTTCTTGGTTGTCTCTGTGTGCTGTGTATTTACTGCAAGGGATTCACATCCTCTGTTAGCTCTGCTGTGAGGTCCACACTCACCGACTCCTGATGGAGCCTTTGGTGTTAAAGTTTCCAGTCCACCACACCAGGCTTCTCCGAGCGCCTTTGAAAACCCCAACCGGACGCAAACTCCTCCTTTCTGTAAATCAGTGGCTTAATTAGAAGAGGACAAGACAGGAGGGGTACACAGTCTGTGGGCCCCAGCAAGTGCATATACAGTAGGAAAGAGCAAGGCCAACTCCCAAGTCTTTTAGCTCAGGCTATTTCCCCACGGACCTAAACCAGAAACGGACCTGCAGCTGGCACCTGCAGAATGGTGTTGGGGTTTAAATCCTGCGATGTGACTCACTGAACAACACCAGGGCACCTTTTTAAAAAGGCCAAGTGGAAAACTTCAAAATGAGAATCCATCAGTGAGACCAACGGAGGGATGCTCTCTGCTTCCTGTCCCAGAATAAGTTTATCTTCCCCAAAATGTTAAGATATCTTCCTCCATCCTTTTTTTTTTTTTTTCATTATTGGGGATAGAACCCAGGACCTTCACAACAGACTCCACCCTCAGCCATTATTTTTTATTTTTTACTTTTATTTCACTTTTTATTTTGAGACAGTGTCTCAGTTGGTTGCTAAGTTGCCCGGGCTCAGATAGAACTTGCAGTCCTCCTACCTCAGCCTCGCAGAGTGCTGGGATTATGAGTGTGTGCTACCACACCCAGCCCCCATCAGACATTGGAGGAGATACAAAGATATTTGCACACAGGTCTTGGGGCACAGAGGGCTTGGGCTGCCTCTGCAAAGACACTTGGTCCATCTGACACTGTGTCCCACGCTACAGGAGTGTCTCACCTGGTCAGCCAACACTAAGCTTCAGCCTGCTCTTCCCAGCATATTCTACTACTCTAAATAATGTGGGCCTCTCTGCTTGTGGAGGGAGCTCTGTTGAAACTCTGGGAGAGAATCACATCTGCAGACTGTATCCCTTTATAGTGCTCCCTGGTTTCATGCTGGTAGGATCCTTTCAGGCCTGCCCCCAAACACTTCTGATTAAAAAAGTAAGCACAACCCACATGTCCTTGGAGGGGCGAATGGTTAAGCTAATGGTGGCACTTCTCTACCAGGGACTACCATTCAGCAATAAAGGGGATGAATTATTGATACAGGCAACAACTTGGAAGGGTCTCAAGGGATTTGTGCTGAGTGAAGAAAAGCAATCTCAAAAGGTTACGTCTTGCAAGATGGCAAGAATGGCTTTCATTTTTATACCATTCTTAAAATGACAACATTAGAGAAATAGGGAACAGATTAGTGATGGCCTGGGGTTATAGAGCAGGGGACAGCATGGCTATAAAAAGGCACCTGGTGCAACTGTGCAGTATCTTAGCTGGGTTGGTGGTCATACTAATTGACACATATGATGAAATCGCAAAGAACTAAAGAAACTCACACACGCACACACTCACACACACAAATGAGTGCAGGTAAAGCAGAGTAAATCTGCTGGTGGATGGCATCACTGTCAGTTTTTTGATTGCAGTATTGTACTACAGCTTTGCAAGATGTCACCACTAGGGGATTGTGGGTGAAGGGTATAGAGGATTACCCTATTTTTTCTTACAATTGCATGTGAATCTACAATTACCTCAAAAAAAAAAGTTAAAGAAATCATATATAAACATATATATATATGGGGGAGAGAGCGAGAGATTGTGTGTGTGCGTGTGTGTGTGTGTGTACATGCATAGATCGAGCAAGACATCTACCCACCTGGAGCACATTTTCCCTCCAAGAATCACTCCACCTGGGGCACTTCTTTCCTCCAAAGAGGCACAGCAAGAGGGGGAAGCAAATCAGTCTCATTCAGACATTCTCCAGAGACCCCTGAGCATCATATTAAAGGGACCAAACCACCCTCCCTGGGACACACTGTGTCACCTTACCTACCACACACAAGTGAAGTCACCTAAAATCTCCAGGCAAAGCCCCTGAGACCATCAGTACTCCTGCAGGGATCTCATTAAGAAGCTGGCTACACAGCAGAACTGAGCAACCACTGCCTGGAACACAAGTTTCAAAGAAAGCTGAAGACCTCACTCTGCGTGGCATGAATCCAAGGGGAAAGTAGACCTTTTCCCCCTGTGCACCAATAGGGGAATCTCTGTGCATTTGTACTAAGAATTCTCCTTAGTATGCTAGGCAGTTGGAACAATTCTATGACTTCTCTGAACTTCCTTTTCTCTGTTTTACACATTTTTCTTAATTTTGGCCATATTTTTGTTAAAACCACAGAAAAGCTGACTTTTGTTATTTGGAACATATCACACTAGCAGCAACTATAGAGGCACACCATTCTCTCAAACATACTCATAATTTCCCCCAAGTGTTGTATAAATTTCAAGCCATTAAATAAAATGATTTTATACTGTCCTTGTGGATGTTACTAACCCTCACCCCCACCAATGACATCAGTGTTTCTATAGTAACTAATGTACTTCAAAGTGGAAAATGCAGATGGTGGCTAAAAAAAAAAAAAAAAAAAAAGGCCAACAAATAAGTGATAGAAACCAAGTCTATCATATCACAGTGTAAGTGGTGATGGAGAATGTACCTGCATTATGGGTGCCAGCTCAGAGACAAGCAATAAATATTTTAGTAGAACGCTTATGCTAAGAGATATGCTATGTAGCAGTGGCCTATCAGATTACAGTACTGCCTGGGAAAAATGGCCTCCGGATTCAATGTGCTAACTCCTTGGGATCTGCGTGTGGATAAAAGTGTATGTTCAAAAGCATAGGTGGGGAATCACAGACTAATTTGCAAAATAGAGTCACATCCTCTATAGATAGGTTGTAATTGTGCCTAAGAATAGCTATTTCCAAAATGTTTGAATACCAGGAAGAAACTGCAACTTCTCACAAGAGAGAAATGGATAGAACCGGCAGGGGGGGAAAAAGAGCTCCAATTCCTACTTCCGAAATGTAAGAAAATAAAATGCAATGCGCCGTTTCTCTCTCTTGAAGCCTAAGTGCCTTTTCAGTTACTGTAAGTACCTCATTGTTTTGATGTCAGTGAATGAAGATTTTTCCGGGCATGAAAATACAGGCTCTGAGTTGTGAAGGTAGATGGGAGGTGACAGTTCTGGATGCTTTGACACAAAACCAGAATCTGGCTTTAACATAACAGAATGGGGTGGGACTGTTGATCTGCCCCTGTCAAAATGTCATTCTCAACACTGTCTGCTCGCTGAACAGAAGCTTTGGGGAGCATTATCAGTTACGTATCAGTGGTGTAGGCACCAATACCTAGACGACCAGGAGATACTGTCCTGCCAGTAGCTGGTCGGCTAATTTCTTCTGATGGCATCTGGCTGCCACCAAGGATGACGACCACACCTGGAGTCCTGGAGCCACCGAAAATGGCCCCTTGATTTCAATGTCACATGCTGATTACAATGTCAGTGTTTCATTTCTGGGATGTTACCTTTTGCTTCATTTTAGCAGAACAGTTTTCTGTGTTCCTGCCCAGTGTCACCTTCTGGAAAGTTCTAAGATGCCAGCCTTTCCATAGGCTGGTTTCTGCTTGGCCCCATGACCCCCCAGGGAATGGAAGACTTTAGAGGTGGCTTCATCCATGCACCTTTGTCCCTATATCCAGTGCTTGCTCGGATCAGACCATGAGTCTTGCGTTACTCAGTTTTCTGTTGCTATATTAAAGAAAAAAGTTTATTTTGGCTCATGGTTTTGGAAGTTTCAGTTCATGATCAATTGGCCCTGTTGCTTTTTGGCCTGTAGCAGGGCAGTACATTATGACTGGAGCACATGGCAAAGTAAATCTGCTAATCTCGTGGCCAGGATGCACAAAGCAAGAGAAGAGATCTGAGCCCTAAATCCCCTTTGAGGGCATGTCCTAGTGACCCACAGACCTCCCACTAGGCCACACCTCTTACGTAAAGCTCTACCAGCTCCCAACAGATGGGGACCAAGCCTTAACACATGGGCCCTTGGGGGGGCACTCCAGATCCAGACTATAGGAGGTCTTGCATTGCTTTAAGACACACTGAGTCACTGTCTTCCTAACTCATCTCTTTCTATAGGTCACATCACTGCTTGTAGAACCAACAAGGACTCCATTTTTCTATGAGACCGAGCCCAGAATTCAAGACCTCCCTTTACCTGCCTGGAACGTCCATCCAATAAGATTGTCTTCCTCTCCCAAGGACCTTCCCTGAGATATCACCCCTCCTCTTCTTAGAGCACGCCTCCTTTCCACTACTGATTCTTGGTTCTGCAGATCCATTTCACCCCCCCCCACACACACACACACATACACACAACTTCAAGGGACTTTCCCATCTTCACAAACGGTCCTTTGCTTTCAGCCATGCGTGCTCACTTTTTCAAAAGTACTGGCCATTGCTTGATGTCCCTAGCAAAACACCACAACACAAGTTCCTTTGCAGTAGAGATTATTGTGTTTTGATATGCAGTCTCCTGATATTTAGAAAAGTGCCCAGCGAATTAGAAAAGCTTGACAAATAGGTCTTGAGTTAATAAGATAGCTTTAAAGAATACCAACGTCTTAAAAATATTTAAGGGTAAGAGAAAAAGAGAGTCGAGCCTGGTATCAGAATTAAAAAGGATGTATATAAGAAGAATTGTCATCATTACTTTTAAAGATTTCACACCAAATTAAAAGACTAAATAGCCATTTAAGTGGACAGGAGAAGCGCATAAAGTATAAAGGAAAAGATTCTTGCACATCAGAATTAATTTAATGCCTTTGATCAATAAAACCTATCTTAGAGATCAGGAAACAAATCAAGTAATAGAAGCTGCACATAATAGAGAATGACTTTAGGAAGAGCTCTGTTTCCATCCAACTACAGAAGGAACTTACAGAAATGAGGCTTTCCATTCAGTGGATTTGAGTCAGATCCATTTGGGTCAAAAAGCAGGACCTCAAATATATTGGCAAAAGCAAAATATCTATAATTAGCTGATGGAGTTGGTATTTGCAGGCCAGTAACATGAGCAGAGGAAAGGCCCGTGATCCCACAGCTCATCTCTCACCAAGACCACAACCACACAGGGCAGTGGGGAGAGGAGAAAAGGTGCTCCCTGCAGGGCCTTCTGGAAGGTACAATGCAAACCCCACATGGACCTATTCAGTGGACTGTCTGGGAGAAGGCCCACAAGTCCCAAGCAGCTCCAATTAGGGGCCATTCAGAACCACCAGTTCCCCAGCTGAAAGTCCCCCCAGGAGCCCATATGTGCCTTTCTCTAAGACCACAGCTCTTTGACGCGTTAGAGTAGGGATCAGCAAATTTGTTCTGTAAAAGTTCAGATAGATGATATTTTAGGCTTTTCAGGCCATATCGCTTGCAGGCCATGTGGTCTCTGTCATTCGGTAATAAAGCACAAATGAATCAGCCTGGCTGGGTTCCAATCAAACTTGCCTTACACAAACAGATGGTAGGCTGGATCGGTCCTGGGGGCTGGAATTAGCCAGTCTTGCTCAGAGTTGCCATCATCGCTCGCTGTTTGATCCTGATTTCCATTTGCCCCAGTATTTCTCCAATGTGGCGGCAGCAAAGACTTCAAATAAAAAGGGCTCAAGAAGCTACCTCCAGGGACCCATGGCAAGGATGACAGCAATAAGGAGGCCATGTGACTGGTCTGCCACAGGTGGGAACTCACATCTCACCCAGGGAAGCCCTCTGAGGAAGGTCCTTTAATCACCCCCAAGATACAGATAAGGAAACTGAAGCCCAGAGTTCCACAGGATGGAATCCAGACAGAGGCAAGTGTCTGTGATATACCCTGTGAGGCACAGTAAACTGGAAAGACAGCTCCCACGTCAGGCCACTGAGCTGAGGGACAGACAGACCACGGCCCGCAGCAGGAAGGTAAGAAGAAAAGGAAGAGGAGGAGCCTGCCAAGAAGTGGCTTCCTCACAGGAGTGCAGCGAGGGTCCTTGGCACTGAGTTGCACAGGGGGACAACACTGCCATGTCTGAAGGGCTAAAGGAGACAACATGTATTGAGTCTTTCGCCCAGTACCAGGTGACAGCAAATGTTCAGGAGATGGTAGAGACCATACTTACTGGTTACTAATTTAGCAGTTACTCAAGATTCCAGCAACTGCCTCAGCTGTTGAAAGGACACTACCACAGATTGCTTATCCCCTTTGAGGAAGTGAATGTCCCTTTCACACAGAGAGGCTGGATGTCACCATCCAGCTCAACCTAGGGGTCAGCCTTGATGACTGCCTTACCAATTCTCTAAAATAGTCAAGTAAAACCTTAATTGAATCAAACAAAAACACACAGCAGACAAAAAGTACAGGAAATAATACGATAAATTCAGAATTTGGAACATCCTGTAGAATGTTCTGTTTAATGATAACTAGCCTGTCCTCTTCCCAAAATAACCTAATTGGGAAAAGTGGGGGGGTTATTCAGCATTACAACAGACAAGAAATTGTACACACATGATCATAGCAACACTGTGTACAACAGCTAACATGAGGGAACAACTCATGTGTCCAAAATGCCAGACACAAATGCAATACTAAGCCTTAAAAAGGAGGGATATTCTGACACATGCCACCACATGGGTGAACCTAGAGGACATGATGCTATGTGAAACAGCCATCCACATAGGACAGGACAAATACTGCATGATCACTTAGATGAGGTGCTTCAAGCAGTCACATCATAGAGACAGAAAGCCCAGTGACAGGAGAGAGGAGACAATGGGAAGTTATCATTGAATGGGTACAAAGTTTCAGTTTTGCAAGATGAAAACTGTTCTAGAGATAGATCTGGTGATAGTTGCAAAATACTATCAATCTCCTTAATAATACTGAGTTCACTGTACACTTCAAAATGGTTTGGATGGTAAATTTTATGTTATGTGTATTTTGCCATAATAAAAAAAAGTTGAAAGAAAAAACTGGAATACATTTAAGACATGAAATTTCTAATTGAACTGTGGCTGTTTACAAAACAATCAGCTATAGAGACACAGGTAGCAGCAAGCTAGAGGCAGAAATAGCAACAGAGGTATTTGGGGAACATCTGGAGAAAACTGAATATGTAGGAGTATGAGGTGAAATTCAGGAGTTCATTCTATCGGGAGTGAGAACTGAGTTGTGGTTTTCTAGGGGAACGATCGTATTTTGTGAAGACGCATCCTGATGATTTTCAGTTGAAGTATCATCATTTCTATAACCTACTTTAAAATGGTTCCAGGAAACCAAGCATATGCACATATTAGTGTGTGTACGTGTGTATACATAAGAAGCAAGCATGCCACGTCTTGACAATTACTCCCGGGTGGTGAGGACATGGGTGTTTGCTGTACTGTAATTTCTACTGTTTTGGTTTTCATTTGAGAAGCTGTAATATAGAATTAAAAATAAAAGTGGAGTGCAAATGCCTCACATCTTTCAGGAGCAGAGTAATTCTGAAATGATATCATTGATGACAACATGTTGAAATCCATTAAGCATTTCACACATGTAAGATGCCACTGTATCTGTTCAGGGGCTTCTTCTGTTATTTTATTTTTGTTTTTTGGTACTGGGGATTAAACCCAGGGGTGCTGTGCCACTGAGCTACAACCCCAGCCCTGTCTGTCTGTCTGTCTGTCTGTCTATCTATCTATCTATCTATCTATCTATCTATCTATCTATTTAGACAAGGTCTTGCTGAGTTATCCAGGCTGACCTCAACTCCTGCCTTAGCCTCCTGAGTAGCTGGGATTATAGTCATGAGCCGCTGCATCAGGCTTCCCTTTTTGGTATTGAGGAAATTGAGACCCGCAGTAAAAAGATGACTCCTCCATCAGAAGTCTTTTAACGAATATCAGAATGTTATTCTTTGTAAACCCCATGGCATGCTTTTTGAGGAAAGTAAATGTAATTTTGTACTCAGATTTGGAAAAATGACCATTGGTTGAACACAAATACACATTAGAGAGTCTGTTTGCCCTGGCGTGGAGCACTCTATAATTTTGTGGGAGCTGTGATGGCAGAATTATTACACAATGACCTGCATTTCTGAGTGGCTGCTGTTTAGATCAGAATGCAAGGGAGGTGGAGCATGCAGGTGACAACATGGAGGGAGCAGGGCCCGCAACCAGCCCTGGGAGGCCTAGGAGTTCATTTACAGAGCACCCATCACTCGCACATGCCACTGCACCCTAGCGGAGGACAGGGACAGACAGCAGGGACGATGTGGCTCCTGTGAATTCATTGTCAACATGCACAACCTTTCCCTCAGTTTAGAAAAAGAGGACTGTGCTCTCACACAAGTACCAACCTATTAAAATCACACCAAAACACTCCGTGAGCCTAAGCATTCATTCAATTCAGCGGCAACTTTTTGTTTTTTGAACTGTGGTCTAAAGAAAAAGAAGACTTTATAGCAAGACGGCAGAAAAATGCAGGAACAAACACTGGCGGGGCAAGTTCTTTAACTTTAATAACCCTTGTTCCCTCATCTGTAAAGCAAATACGGGTGGAATATCCCTTATCTGAAATGCCTGGAGCCAAATGTGTCTTTGAATGTTTTCAGATTTGAGAATTTTGCACACAGGGAGAGAGAGGTCTTGGGGATGGGATTCAAGTCTAAATACAAGATTCATTTCTGTTTCATATATATCACATACACGGAGCCAAAAGGTAATTTTGTGTGCCTAATTTTTGTGTGCCTGCATCTTGACTGTGACCGGTCATGTTTTAGGTCAGGTGTGGAATTCTCCATTTATGGTATCACGTTGATGTTCAGAAAGTGTCAGGTTTTGGAGCATTTCCAATTTCAAAGCATTTCCAATTTTGGATTTTCAAATTAGGGATGCCCAGCCTGTATTGGCATCTCCTTCACTTGATTTGTGTGAGTGCTTAATCAGACCATTTGTGTCCTTCCTGGTGCCCACCACATCCTCACAAACATCAATTCCCTTTCCACAGAGAGTTCCATCTTGACTAGTTTCTCCTTTGCCAACATCACTTTAATCTCATCCTCTTATTTCACAATTCTGGAAAGCAAATCTGTAAAAAGCAAAGAGAAAGCAGAATTTATATCATCAAGGCAGAAGCATAAGATCCCTACCATCCAGAAACAGGGGAAAGAAAAATAAGAGAATACAATGAAATAGTACACAGTCTCCTTAAATGGTGCTAAACTTTCCAATTAAAATAGTAGAGTTAAACTTCCAAACAAAACTTCCAAAACTTAATTTAAAAAATTAAGCACAAACAAAATAATCACCAACCCCAGTCCCCCCATAAGAAAATGAGCACAATCTAATGGTAAAAAAACTTAAAAAGTGCCTTCCAAGGAAAGTAAAGGAAGACTGCTAGAGTGTGGCACATCTCATAGCCTTGCATTAGTACCCTACAGGGGTATAAAATGGTGACTAAGTGAAAATCCCAGAGTTTTCATTAATATCAGCAAATGTGGAAGAAAACAGTCTAAGTAGTTATCTTCTGACAGCATGCATTGGTGAGAAAAGGATGATGAGAAAAGGATAAATATACACCACGAGCCACGGTGGTGGTTATCCCCGCTGGGAGGAAGGGAGAGCTCTGGGCACAGGCAGTGAAACCCAGGGCTGACTGAGACAACAGCACTGCCCAAGGGTGCACAGTGTGTGTCCCACACAGGAAGGCGGAACCTGCTCTGAACCAAGCCCCATCTCCCAGCCAACTTTACTCAGCACCCAGCACACCCCCTACAGTAGCTTTAGCCAGCCCCGCCACTCAGTATGTCTTCAGGCCACCAGAAACATGGACAGAAATAAAAAATCAGCCTTCAAACTTCAGCTGGATGGAAAGAGAGAAAAAAATAGAGGCTCCAGGTCAAGAAATCACCCACGCCTAGAACAACAAAGATCTGCACTGACTTACTCTGGTAAGAATAAAACTAAGAACAAGAAAACTATAAGGCATGGGCATCTGTAAAGACAAACTCACAGGAGGAAAAGCAAGAAAGCAAAACTGTGTCTGAGACAAAGACTCAGACCAAAAGAAAACAGAACCTGAGAAGGGGAAGATTCCCTTCGAAAGATCTTTGAGCCTTGGAAATCAATCATTGTGAGTTCAAACCATGGAAAACTCAAAGGCAACATAAAAATATAAGATGGTAGACCTAAAGAATAAATTGGAGCCAGGTACAGTGAAACACACCTGAAATTCCAGAACTCTGGGAAACTGAGGCAGGATGATTACTAAGTTCAAACTCAGCCTGGGCAGCTTACCCACTGAGCAAGACCTGTCTCAAAATAAACACACACACATGAATGAATGAATGAATGAATGAATGAATGAGGGCGAAGCTCAGCCAGAAGGCCCTTTCTGTTCCTAGAACTAGCAAAAAATAGATTAAGAACTAACACAACATTAGAAAACTAACACATGAGAACTATAAAAAGATGGCTTAAAATCAATTTAATGACAGAGGGAATCTAAAAGCAAAAATAGTGACTATAGACAGACAGAAGAGATTCAAGTAATCAAAGCAAAATAAACAATTACGGAGTTCAAAAACAATGCGAGATACAGAAAACTGGTGTCCTTTCAACAGAGAACCGAGAAAGTGCTCAAATAGACAACGACAAAGACAAATGCTGAAATGAATAAAAAATTGAACCTGTTGGGTGAATATACACACAAGGTTCCAAAAAATATGGCCTACTTCATGAAGCAGTAATATATTAGGATTAAGTTCTATGTCAAATATGAAGAAAGGGTTTTTCAGGCATCTAATTTATAGGGAAGTTACACATGAAGAAGGAAAATATATAGCAACATCTAGTGGTAAATGACAGTGCCTTAGGTTTTACTAAAGAAAGTCTTCTAGTAAATTTCAATGAAATTAAATTTACTGCTTTGTATTTTAAAAGAAATGAAATGTGTTGTGTACTTGTATGGACTCCCCATGATGCATGTAATTATTATGTACTGTAAATATGTACTAATCAAAATAAACATTGAAAAATATATATTTTATAAATTATATCTAGCCAGCCAGCTATTCTTCCATGTGTGAGAATAGAGAGAACTCTGAAATGATACACAGATGGCCCTCAGCTTACAAGGGTTCAATTTATGACTTCTCAACTTCTTGAAGGTGTGAAAACGTAGGTATACAACCACTCTATTTGTCACTTTCAGGGCACTCTTTAGTAAAATGGATGAAATAGTCAATACTTCATTATAAAATAGCCTTTGTTTTAGATGATTCTACCACACTGTAGTCTAATAGAAGTGTTATGAGCATGTGTAAAGTAGGTTGTGATGTTTGGAGGGTTAGGATATTTTTAAATTATGATAAATATATTGGGATGTAGCCCCACTGTAAGTGGAGAAGCAACTCCACACCTAAGCATAACTATACAGTGGAATTATTCCTCCCTCCTCTCAGAATTCAGACCTGAAGGAATCAGAAGGAACTAGAACTTCCACCCTGTAGAAGTGCCAGAGAAAAAGCACAGCCTACTGGAGTATCGCCAGCAGAAATGCAGCAGGCTAGACCTGATGGCTTCCTGCCTCGAATATTCCTCAGGAAGCCCACATTCCCTTTTCCTCCAGGAGATGAGCTCCCTCAAGCAGGTGTGCCCCGCTGGGACAAGGGCAGCAGTTCTGAGTTTTATTCCTGGGGACAAAGTAGTGAGAAGCCTGAAACTGGACATGAACACGAGTTTTTTGATCAGAACTCTGGACTTTTCCATACAAACCTCAAGGTGGTGTTTTAATACCTCTGTTGCTTCTGGGCATGTTCACTTCCCAACCGATGCTCCCTCCTTGGAACAGGGGCTGGGTGAAGGCAGAGAGGAAGGTGTGATGAATTTTACTCCTCAAACCTCAACATCAGCTGTGATTATTTCTAAATGGAGGATTTGGAATTTCTTAAAATATTTTATCTGAACTTTACTTCCTAAAGAATATATATTGCTCTCACAAGAATCATAAGGTTATTTTTCTTTGAAACCATGACACCAGAGAAGAACATTGGATGGTACAGAAAAGCAATCGTCATGGTTTAAGAGAAAGAGTAAGTTCCTAAACAGAATGTATTGTGAGGTCTCCGATTTTATTACTGGAATTTTAAAAATCACAATAGAAACACCTACTGCATGAAGACACGAGCTGAGTACTTTGGGTAAATTATCTCAGTACTCAAAATATCATATGAAGTAGGTGTAAATATCATTCTAATCTTAGAGAAGAGGAAATTGAGAATTAGAGACGAAAAACAATTTGTCCAAAGCAACATAAAAAGAAAAAGCAGCAACACACACTTTCTAGACCCTCAAAGCCCATATCCTTTACCATTCTGTGGTCCTAGAAATCACATATCAATGTGAGCAGACAAAAAGAGATCGAAAGAATATACATCAAAATGTTCACAATTTATCTCTAGGTTCTGAGATAAGATTATTTTTATTCTTTTTTAATGTGCCTATATTTATCTATATTGTACAAATTGTCAACAACACATATTCCTTTTGTAACAAGTAAAGCAATAATGTCTTTATATTAAGGAAGAAAAAGCCACAAGCATAACTTGAAGTTCAGGTTAGTGGTAAAGCCAAGTGATATGGATATGTCTATTATATATATGATCATCATGAGCTCTCTAGACCAGTGGCCTCCAACTTTTTTTGGCACCAGGGACCAGTTTCATGGAAGATAATTTTTCCATGGACAAGGGTGGTGGAGGGAATGGGATCGTCCCTCGCCTGTGCAGTTCACAGTACGGTTCGCACTCCTGTGAGAATCTAACGCAGCTGCTGATCTGACAGGAGGTGTAGCTCAGGCAGGAATGAGAGCAATAGGGAGTGGCTGTAAACACAGATGAAGCTTGGCTCCCTCACCTGCTACTCACTTCCTGCTGTGTGTTCCAGTTCCTGATGAGCCATGGGCCTGTACTGTTCTTTGCCTCAGATGTTGGGGACCCAACACCAGCAGTGCGGAGCCGATGACTGAATGCTTCCTGGCCACACTCTGCACACCCATTGATACAGTCTGGATATGGTTTGTCCCCAAAAGATTCATGTGTTGAAGGCTTGGTCCTCAATGAAATAGTATTAAAAGCATGGGACCTTGAAGAGATAGGAGCTCATGCAAGGTTACTGTGCCCTAGGGCACCATCCTCTAAGGGATTAATGTAGTTCTCACATGACTAAGTTCTTCTGCAAGCAGGTTGTTACAAAGCAAAGTCACCCCATGCCACTATTTCCTTTTCTGCTTCTCTACTGTGTTGTGTAGAAGCCAGGGACCTCTCACCAGACGCTAGCACCATGCATTTGGGACTTCCCAGCTATCAGAACAGAATTGGGAGCCAAACGAACCTCTTTACTTTATAAATTATCCAACCACAGGTGTTTTGTGATAGCAACACAAAATGGACTAAGACAGGTTTGAAGCTGAAACCACTAAAGAAATCCTCTGTTAGTTCTCCAGCCCACAGATTACCTGGGAGTCATCTAGCTCTGCTCACAGGCCAGCTTCTGTCTCTGGTCCTAGCACCTATCTATTCTGAGGAAGAGTGCCCCCTCTCTCAGCAGTTTGCCCAGTTCTCATGGAGGAGAACAGGAGGGGAAGTTTGAATGGCCTCCATGCAATTTTTAAACTGTAAACTGCACGCCCACTTTCAGTTTGGAGACATTTCCTGTGTGTGAACACAATGTGTTCTGTTACTAGCTTTAAAGTCATCCAGAACTGATACATCCAAGACCAACCTAAAATGTTGAAGAAATAATAATAAAAGGCAAATGTGATAGGACTTTTCCTAATTTTAGTTCATCTTGCAGAAATCTAACTTGTAGATAATTGGAGAGAGAGAGAGGTTCAATACAGAGCTTTCATCAAGTCCTTTGGGCAGCAGCCTACACAAGGGACTTTGGAGCCTCCCCTCCTGCTGTGGTGTCACCAGCCTGGCGAGCAATGTTCTGGGACAAGCAGAGGCCTTCAGCCCCCTGGGAACAACATGCAATGAAGCCATCCTTGCTTCTAGCTAAGTCTGAGCATACCCTGGTTGCAGCCTCCCCCCAGCGGCTGGCAGCCTGACTCCCAGCACATTTTACCCCACCGCTCCAAAGCTGGAAGGCAGAGGCAGAGACGCTTGGCTGAGATGGTGTCGACAGCCCCCTCTCTGCTCACTGGAGTGGAAACTTCAGATGCCAGCTCTTGACACGCTCCTGTGTGGCTGTGGCCCTGGGTTCCCATCTGTCTCTTTCCCATTGTCTTCTCCGTCCCCAGCTAGCATCTTACCAACTCTACACGTGACATCTGAGATCTTCTGAGAAAGTTACTTTACATCTCCAACCAAACACATTCCCCCCAGGCACTCAGGCCCATCTCCAGCAACACCTCCCACATCAGCCCAATACTTTGCTTCTATTATCAGACCCCACAATTTCCTGTTTAATAAACTGAATCACATGCAAGGAACAAGAGGGCTCAGCCGCTGCCTGGCCCAGGACCTAAAACCTTCTAATGAATGAGTCATTAATGAAAATCTTATAAACATGCCATCTCCCCCATTAGGATATATAAACTCCATGAGGGCCAAGAACGTGCCTTATTCAACTGTACATTGCTTGCAGCACTTAAGGAAGTTGTCAAAGTTAATGAGTTTGGCAGTGAATGAGCTTACTTTTTTTTTTTTTTAAAAAAGGATCCTGTGCTGAGGAATTCTGAGAATCATACCACTCCCACCTCACCCTCCAAAAACCATGGAGATTGATGAAACTAGAATGTAGATGTCTGGTTCTAGTGTAACACATACCTGGCCAAAGCTGTGACTGGCACAGAGAAGGGACAAAGTCTTTTGGTCTCACTGAATTGGATAGGGCTTCAGGGAGGAGACAGAGCCAGTTGGAAATTTTACCAGCCCTACTTCCTACTGAGGAATCCTGGTGTGTGTGTGTGGGGGGGGCATGTGCATGTACATACATATATACATGCAATACATATATACATATGTGCATAAGGCTCAACCACACGTCTGTCTAGGATTTTTTATATGCATTCCTCTTTATTAGATGACATGATCATTCAGTCCAATCCTCCATGAAGCTCAGCCCAGAAAACAAGAAAGGATGTGTTCAAAGCCACTCAGGAATCTAAGCAAGCTCACTCCACAAGCCTCACCCCTACCATCCCAGAGAGAACATTACAGAAAGGAATCAAGGATTGTCACCTGGCTGCATTTCTTCAAAGACAAGGCCTCCTGGTATGAATGACTTTCTTACCAATCCCATAATCCTCCTACTGACCTGAAAATCCTTAAAGGGATTGGCAGTTTGCATGTGTGTTCTCTGCACCCTCACGCTAACTGAGGGTCCTTTGCTTTTTTTCTTCTCTGCTGTTACATGTTGAAGTCTGCCCCACCCCCCAATATATGCTTAAGTCCTAATTATTAGTGGCTGTGGATGTGACCATAGGGTAAGCTCCAATCTAGTATGACCAGTGTCCTTAAAGAAAAGCAACAGGGGGAAATGCCCTGGGCTGACAGAGGCAGGAGTCAGCACAGCACAGTTACCAGCCCAGGAATGCTACCAAGGGTCAGTGGTCACTACCAGCAGCTGGGAAGGGACAAGGAAGAATCCCATCCCAAGTCACAGAGAAGTGTGGCCCTGCTGACCCCGGATGTCAGACTCCCAGCCTGCAGGACTCCAGAGCATAAATCTGATAATTAATTTATTCAGCAGCCCTAAGAGTAAATGACACTCCTGGTTTCTTCCTTCAGTGCCCAGGGAAAGGCATCTATACTTATCCACGTTCTTACCTCCAGCTCCATTTCCACTTCACCAGATAAGGATAAAATGTACATCATTTTCCTTTACACGCACACACACAAAAGGACCCAATTTTGCTCTAACATTGGAGATAGTGAAAATGTTAGAGTTCCCGTGAGCTCTCTGAAAGGAAAAGTTTAAATAATATTTAAAGGCTCCCTTGCCCACTCCTGCTCCCAAATGAGAAGTGCACTGAAGCTCCATACCTGTCAGGAAGGCAAGAGTCAGCACTTGGCCCGGGTAAAAAAGGAACCTGCAACTTCAGGGCCTGGAGAAGGCCACAATCTCACCAGCCACTGAATAAGGAGGTGGGCGCCAAGACAGGAAGGGGCTGGGAGGATGGATATTCACACTGCCCTGACACAGGCCTGGTATGGCAGTCCTGGTCAGGAGGGACCAGTGTCCTCCCAATGCCCCTTCCATCCAACTGCGACATCCCCCCAAGGCTGGCGCTGATGGCTCACGGGCCAGCAGAGGGAGGAGGTAAGAATAAAATGAATGAACAACCAGATAGTGATAGCGCTGAGCTGGCCACCTGTGACCACCACAGCTCAGTTCACTTGGTGCAAAGAGAAAAGGAGCCAAGAAGGCACCAGACCTGAACACAAGCACACTCCACTTCCTTTTTGGGATCCGGAATGCTTTTCTTGTCTCACACTGAGTAGTCTGCCTGATAGCCTTAGGAACCACAGCCCTTGAGTTATTTTTAATTGCTGCCCTGTTACTGTTGTTTTTCACACAAAAGTATTTCCCCAAAGAGATCCAAAAGCAAATAAATATAAACGTATATATTTTTACCTGATAACTAGATTAAGGATAGGTATAGTATCTATTAGAAATCATAGGATATACAAAAAAGAGTATTTTAAAAGAGAGTAAAAATAATAAGTGATTTTTTTTTCCCTTTAGCATTTAGCAAAACAATACATGTTAAATTAAGGCTCCTTTATCCAAAATGCTTGGGACCAGAAGTATTACAGATTTAGGATATTTTTAGATTTTGGAATATTTACATATACATAAGAGATATCTAGAGAATGGAACTCAAGTCTAACACGAAATTTGTCTGTTTCATATTCATCTTACATACACAGCCTAAAGGTAATTTTATATAATATTTTTAGTGCACCTGCATTTTAACCATGGCCAGTCACACATGAGATGAAGTGTGGAATTTTCTACTCATAGTGTCATATCAGCACTCAAAAAACTTCAGATTCTGGAGCACTTAAGGTTTTAAATTTTGGATCAGGGATGCTCAATCCATATTTTTACCTAGCTATGTTCGCAATAATTATTGACAAATACAAACCATCCATTGTCTGCACTCCTCACTGCTCATGTGTGCACACCTGCCAGCTAATGGGAGCCGGTTCTGCAGGGTGTGGGTTGCAGATTTGGGTGTGACTTCTGCGCCCTAATTTTGCCCAAAAGCAACAAATACAGAGCTTTTACAATGCTACATAGTTGACCTTCCACATCCTCACAAGACTGGCTCTAAGACCCCCCCTTGGATACCAAAATCTGCACATGTTCAATTCTTTATATAAAAAGAGACGCACATACAAGGACCTGAGTTCAATTCCCAGCATGGCAAGTAAAAAAGAAAAAGAAAATAAATAAAAATAAAATATTTTAATAAATAATAAATAAATAAAATGTTTGCATATAACTTACAGGCACCCTCTCATCTCTAGATCACTCGCAATACCTAAGGCACGAGGAACACTATGTAAACACGCTTGTTACACTGTGTCGCCTAGGGAATAACAATAGAATTAAGTCTGTACTTGTTCAGTTCAGATGCAATATTTGCTCAAATAGTTTTGATCCCAGATTGGCTGAATCCATGCATAAGGAACCCCCGGATAGAGGGGGCCGACTGTAAGAAGGCCTAGAAATGGATCTTCTGGAACAGACCAAGGTCAAGCATGGGGCACAGAGACAACATGCCTGTTGAACGTGCGCATCTCTAGAAGCTGACTGGGCTGCATTTGGATTTAGCCCCAGTGCTCCCAGATCTATGTACCACTTTGAGCCAGGGTGTAGCAGAGAGACCTCCCCAACTGCTCCCCTCAATTGCAAATCAAAAAGCTGCAAATCTGCTCACTGGCTTTTTTTTTTTTTTTTTTTGTGGGTACCGGGGGGACGACCTCAGGACCTCGCGCGCCAGCAGGCACCCGTGCCGCTGAGCGATATCACCGGCCCCTTTTTCGTATGTGGGATCCGGGAGTCGAACTCGGGCCCTCGCGCTTGCCGGGCAGGCGCTTAAGCCGCTGAGCCATCTCACCGGCCCCTCACTGGCTTTTTGATCTACTTATATGCGGCTCCCCAGCTTGGCAAAGGTAAAGGGAAGGTGCTAATTTATGTTTTTTGTTTCCAAAAGATATCCTCCCTTTGGCTGGCAGAGAAACTGTGTTGTTGGCATGCTAAGCCTCCCAACCTACGTAAGTATTTACCAGCACTGGGGAGGCAACTCAAGGTGCTGCAAAATAAATCAGGAGTCCTCGCCCTAAATTTTTGCAGAGGGACAAGTGAGGCCTCTTTGTAGCTCCTCTATTCAATGCATCTGGTTCCTTTTAAGTCTTTCCTCCCAAATTCTCACCCTAATAAAAAATAAATAATAGCAAGCTCCTTACCCACATTCAGGAGGAGACTGGAAATCCCAACTCCGCGATATAGTGTGCTCTAGACCCTGGGCATGTATAGCTTTGAGGAGAGAATTCTGTGCCGTGCCACACTGGAACACATGCATGTTATGTTAATTACACCATAGGACCCAGCTGATTCCAAGTGCTACCACAGCAGTGCTTGGGGAAACCAAATGGCCAAGGATGGTGTCTATCACAATTGATGGCTGTACTCACAGACATCTCACTGAATCGCAAAAGCAGTCTCTAAAGATGATGTTAAAGGAGGTCTGCCCTCTGCAGCCTTGAGATTTTGAGTGACCACAGGCCCAGGATGAGCTGTGTGCACCCCTGGAAAGATGGCGCACTAAAGCCACAGCCAGCCCAGCTCCAGGGAAATCACTGTAGGTGGCTCTGTGGATCTACTTCAAACAATTCTCTGACCCAGAAAGACAAAGGAGAGATTAACTAATCAACATGATTCTTTATTTTACAGGTTGGGTCACAATAATTAGAACTTACATGAGAAAAACATATGGGTCCCTGCTGTTTAGAAATTTTCATCTTCATTAAGAAAATTCTTAGTAAACACAAGATTTCAGGTACAGTATTTTAAAGCATATGTAATCAGTTAAGGGCAGCTTTCCAATTCCAACTTGCTTATATTCAAGGTGGTAATTTCTCACTGTACTCAGCCGAAGATGGGAGAATAAATCCAACAATTAGAGAAGGAACACGCCTACTTCATATAAGCCTTTTCCACAAGGGGAAAAGACAGTAGCCTTTCCACATGAATATTTTACCATAGCCTTTAATTGAGAAACACCTTTGTGACACTGTTCTCCCTCCACCAACCTGGCAGGTGCAGGAGTGGAGGTAAGAACAATTATTTCTACTTTCCTCAGGAGTTCCTGAAGTGTGGGCAGTGATTTCCAGAGCAGTTGCCCCCCCACACTTTTTTCCCTTCCGGTACTACGGAGTGAACTCAGGGCCTTTGCACTGAGCTACATTCATTCCCCAGTCAATTTTTTTTTTTTTGAGACAAGATCTCACCGAGTAACTAAGTTGCCCAGGCTGGTCATGAACTTGTGATCCTCCTGCCTCAGCCTCCCAATTCTATTCTATACTTTTCCCTAAGACTAGTTGTTGAAATCCTGCTCAGCCCCTATTTGTCCTAAATCCATACAACCAGAAGCTTGGTGCCTACAGAGAGAGACTATAACAGGTTTTAGAGCTACCAATAAAGAACCTCAAGGGCTACCTGGACAGCCAGGGTCATTATTTGGAGAAACAAAAGTTGTCATGAAGGGCAACTTGGCAGATGAATTAGAATCTGCCATCACACACAGTGCAGAACTCACTAAGGGAGTGTGGCTGGCTGGCTGGACAGATGATGAATGAATAGATGGGGACACACAAACAGAAGGATAAGTGGTGTACTCCAGGGATCTGAACTGGACTCTCATGACGGTACAGCAATGAGCTTCTGGGATTTGGCCCTTCTGTCATGCCCGAGCAATGTGACAGTTATGCTATTGCCTGCATGAGTGGATTTATAGCCATACCCTGTCTCCAGAATTTTCAAACAGTTCATGAGAAAGATCTGAAAGAAACCAATGCTAAGGAAGTAAGTCTTCCTCAATTTAATCAGCACTGTCTTTAAAGCCATTGACAAGGAACTTGAAAACGCCCCCTGGGATGTCACACACTTGGAGAAGAGAGTCCTGAAAAAGAGTGACAGGGTATTTATGGAGGAAACCATGAAGGCAAAGGGGAAGGGTAGGCTCACACCTGTTCTCCAACCCCATTTAAAATAGTAGGAGTGGTAGCAACTTGTGCTACCTTTTGCTTTTAAATATTTTCAATGTACCTTGAGTGGAAGGGACAGGTGTAACTTTTAAGTCCAGAGAAATTCTAATGACAAGCTCATATACCTCAGATGGTGACATAGCTATTCTGGTTGGAAGAGAGCTGTCCTGTCACTCGAGCAACAGCTGGGCTGGTTCCCACCATTCCTATTACAGAAGTGAGCCTGAGGGGCCTCAGGTGGTGATGGCTTACCCTTGCAGAAGAAGAATTGAAATAAAGAAGTTGGGAGTTACCCACTGGGGAGATTCTGCCCGTATCCATGGAAAGTTTCCCTCTCTGTGTTGTCATTGGCAAGTCGAGGTGAAGGCTTGCTGAGTGGACTCACTCCACAGCTGTAGCTGCAGGAGATCTGGTGCTATAGACCTTGCTCCTTCCCAGGAAAGTGCACATTATCAGCAGGGCTTGGAGACTGGGGTCCTCCGGGGGTGCATGCTCTCTCAAGAAGCCCACAGCATTCAAGACAGCTCTAAAACCTCACCTCACACACACACTGCAATCTGATTTGCCATGCAGAGCCCAGTTCATTCCCTGTCCTTCCCAAGGACAGGTCTGAACAGGCTGGGGCAGGACGGCTGCTTCTAAAACCCCAGATGAAGGGCAGTGGTGTGCAGAAGCTGTGCTCCCAAACACTGTCCCGCAAGCCTTCAGCAGAGAGACTGGAGCACACCACGGGAAGCAATGGCTCCTTTGTTCTGCTCCTGAGGAAACAAAACTAGACCAACATGGGGGAAATATCTGCAAATGTGCTTGCTGAGGCCCACGTATTCCTACAAGAGGACTCAAGGTGAAAGCAATAGATGAGCATGAGACATGAGCCCTTCCCAACAGCCAGGGCTGAGCCCCAGGTTGCATGTCAGAAACCAGGCTGCCTGCAGGGCAGCAGATGCCCACAGCATATGGCCCTTGGTCCTCCCACTCCGGACAGCTCAGGCCCCCCCTGAAGTGGCCATTCAGCCTTTGATCCAGTGCAGGAGAGCAAGCTACCAGGGCCTGGATCACCAATTTAGGAAACCCAGCCACAGTGTCTCAAATCCTTAGGTCCCTGAGAGGGACTTCTGTTGGTCCATGAGTAGGGTTATACCATTACTGTGAAAGCAACTGTTGAATACTGAGGCCTATGAGAAGTACTCTGTCTCTTGCCAATTTATTTAAACCTCTCAACCACCCCTTAAGGTAGGCTCCATTGTTATGCCCACTTTTCAGATGAGGGCATTGAGGCTCCAGTAAGTCAAGTCACCAGGAGATGGTGAGTAGCAGATCCAAGTTCAAACGCAGGTCTCCAGACTCCAAGTCCAACACTTTTTTCACTGACCTACAGCTGCTTACCAGCTATCCTCGCTCTTCGCCACCCTGCGGCTACAAACCAGAGCAACATATCCTGCAGACTTCCCAAAGCGAGGCATCAGGGTCCCCTTCAGCCATCCATGCCTGTGCCCGTCCCTGCCCCACTCACCAAGGGACTGTGCATGATCAACACAACCACTGCCGGAGTGGGCTCTGATCCACATGACTCATTTTTATTGTCTTTATGATGAAATGCATTGCTCTATTTATAGTAAAGGAATAAACAGAATTAGCAATTGGTACTTAACTTATTTTACTTCTGAAAACTTTTTACCACCCACACAAAAATGTTTATGCAGAATAGAAAATGACATGAGTGTACGATTCACTAAACCCAAACCAAAGCTTGATTGAAATAAATTTATTTGTTATTAGCTGGGGCTACATGGTCAATATGTATAACTGTATCACCATCAATCACAATAGCTAGTATTTACTGGGTACTCACGATGCTTCAGATGTTCAAAGTACTTTGCATCTACTGATTCACTTTTTGCAGTATCACTGGGACCACTATTATGAGTCTAGTGTTCAAGTGAAAGAAGTACAGCACAGCGAGGTTAGGTAATCAGCCTAAGGTCACAGCACCAATAAGGGTATAAAGTAGGAATGGATCCCAGGTCTTCCAATACTCATCCAATGAGCCACCACTGCCGCAGATACTTTCTGCTCTCAATGTCGATGTTTTAACCATTTAACTTGGCGTTTTAATCACTGAGCAATAATTCCTCTTCTGCTAGTACGTGAACACTTAGACTACATAAAATACAGGCATCTTTGAACCACATCAAAGTCACTTCTCCTGTGGATCAGGGTCAAGCGTTCTACTTTTTTGCCCGCTTGTTATTTTGCAGATACAGAAATATAAATAGAAGAAAAAACAAATTAAGAGAACAAGGATGCTATCTTTCTGGCCTAACATTACCAAAGGCATTTCTGAGAGGTAAGAAAATATGGCTCAGAGGAGCCCAGGTTCTCAATCTGTGTGTAAGCCGTGCAATCAAAATGACCACTGAAATGTCCCTTACCACCTTCAAAATGGACAGCATTCAGTATTCAGTGCATGTAACTCTGTACACAAACATATAAATATATATAATGTTTACAGTAATGTACAGAATATGAGTATATATGCAAAGTAGAAGCAAAAACAATTAGTATGACAACTCATAGGACCATACTTACTGAATGATATCTGTAGGGAAATCTGCGCCAGTTAAACAGGTTCATGAGATTGAAAGGAAAGCTAGAGAAATGAAGCTAGTAGGGAGTTTGACTCTTCTCCATTTGTACGAAAACGAAACTATCCTCATCATTTTTGCAACACTACAATTAACATATTCCCAGGTCAGTCTGATAAATGAACCAGGCCCCTGACCCAAGCAGCACCTCAAAGTTTTCTGTCCAACACCCCAAATATGATGTGCGATTAAAAATGTGGTTAATATTTACATTTAAAAAAATTCATTACAGGAAAAGACACATTGCCATTAGCCACCCTCAGAATACTCCCCCTTTCTTCAAACACACTTATTCCATCATCCTTGGCACTTTCTGCAGCAGTTCTGGAAGTCCTCTTTCATGAATGTCTTCATTTGCGTTGTCATGGCTGCCTTGATGTCTTGTTTCACTTCAAAATGTTTACTTTTCATGGTCATTTTGACTTTCCAGAAGAGCCGAAAGTCGCACCATGCCAGATCTGATGAATAAAGTGGATGTGGACATACCATAACGTTTTTATTTGACAGAAATTGTTGGAAATGTTTTGAATCAATTCAGTACATCAAGGCAGCCATGGAAAGACATGAAAGAGCACTTCCAGAACTGCTTCAGAAAGTGGCGAGGATGATGGGATGAGTGTGTACGGAGCGAGGGGAGTATTTTGAGGGGGATTAGTGGCGATGTGTGTTTTACTGTAATAAATGTTTTATTTCCATTCAAACATTCACCATAACTTGTGATCACACAGTGTAAATTCAGGGAGGACTTTTGTACTGGAGCTGCCCCACTGACTCTGTGCAGAGGCTGCCCAGGCACCGCGACACAGAACAACTCTGGGCCAAGGGCAGGGAAGATGAGTTCAGGTGCTGAGCAGCTGGTAGCCAGGCAGCGCCCCTGTGGACAGGACCCCAGGCCCTCTTTTTTATCAGGTGTCTAAAACTGAAATGGAGCAAGAGTTAACAAAACTCAGGAAACAGATTTTACCCACTTTACAAATCCTTTAGTTTCTTCTATTGTTAAACATGCGAGCAAAAATCTGGAAGAAGCAGAGGTATGTACACAAAAGTGGTTGAAAGAAATTTTCAGAAATACATTTTTTTCCTTAATGATTATTAGCTAAACAACTTAAACCAAGCTGTAAGAAAAAAATATACATCAGAGTAATTGTATTTCTTACTACTTGGGGCTATATAATAATTACGCAAATGGCAGGGAATTTGTCACTTTGAGTAACCATAAGTGTGTAAAATAATCTGATTAAGTAAAATACAGTCACCTTAGTCATCACACTGATTTGACAAGGACTTAAAAAAATGTCCCACAGCTGTCTGCTTCTGGGCTGCACATGCAAAAACCCATCTTCAAAATGATGCTTCTTTAGGAGGGGGAAAAGAAGTAACAATCTGGCAGCTTTACCTCACCCATTAACTGCAAGCCCACTGAATGTTCTCAGACCTAAAAATAAGTGACTATAAAGCAGTTAGATGCAGCTTTGTTAACCACATTCAGTCATTTATGTCATTACTCCATCACCGCAAACTCAGGCCCACTTTTGCACAGCTCTAAATAAGGAAATTCCTACCCTTGCTTCATAAGGGTGCATGGCTGCCCCACCCTGGAGGCTACACTGGCCTGTTTTCGGTTTCATCCCGAGAAAATTCAAATGCACTTATACATGGGCCTCGGTTGTAATTGTCCAGCGGTGTCAGCAGTTTTAATTTCCTGTTCACATCCTTATCTGCTCCGGTGCTCCGTAATTTGATAACACACACAAGCCTCTTTATGCAGGGCTGCCCTCTGTGAATGGCTTGAAACATCTCAGTGGGTCTCTACAAAGCCCAGAAAGAGTGCACACAAAATGACTTTCTCTCCACGCAGTTCGCATATGCCTGTACCTCCTCCAGTCTAAGACTTACACAGATGTTACATCCTCGCAACTAGGTCAATTCAGACTGCATCCACCCAAAGTGAAGACACAACTACACGATACTCACACTGCATTCTCTGTCCCATGCACAGTGACTTTCAAACTGAGCGGGCCTCTCCTCTTAGGCTGGAAAAATTATGTCATAGCCAAGCAATTTAAATGACTGACAGAACATCCTTGTAACTGTTGCCTTACCTGAAGCATAGTTTCTAATTAAGACATCTGCCACTGTAACAGATTCAGAATTCACAGCTGGCCCAATTGCACTGGAATTATCTCATCTGTATCATTTTATCAATAGCATCACTGAGTCCGGATCAACGTCCTGCATCCCCTGGAAGGCCCCGCCACCTACATGAAAAGCTGCAGGTTTGCAGCCTAGCCTAAGAATTGGTGGTTTTTTATGTACAGTTCTCCTTTGAGTTTCTTCCCTGGACAGGTTCTTAAGGGAAAATGCACTCACATATACCAGCTCCTTCTTTGTAAAGTTGTTTCTCAAATCACAGGCAGCTTCCTGCTTCAATTCTGCATTTGGGAAGCCTGTATCAGAGGACACTAGATATTCTGGATTTTTAGAAAGAAAAAGGGAAAAATGAAATTAAATTTCCCAATATTAAAAAAAAATAGCATCTGGCAAGAGAAAATAAGGTAGCTGTATGGACTTTATAATGTCACTGGTGTTGAATTTGTAATCAGTCTCCTCTCCACCATAGTAAATAGTGTTGGCAAAGTCCCATAGTAAGCCCCTTATCAGGTGTCTGAAAATACTTCATCAGAGGGGCAGGCTGGTTGCCAATGTAAAGGTCACACACACCCTGCACACCTTGCACTTCGGCCCACCCTGTGTGATCACCTAAGACTCAGGGCCTCAGGTTTGCTAGGACAGTCATGATGGATTATTAAATGGAAGATTCACCTTTCCGCAAACATTCTACAATCGTTCCTTCTTAGCCACAGCAAAGTCTCTCATGGCTGAAGGAACAACAAACTTGCTTTTTCCACCTCCCAAAGAGCAGATGAAGGGAGAACTCCACAGTGGCCCAGCAGAATAAAGCCCACAACAAGCTGACTCAGTCCACCCTGGCCAGCCACCTATTTATTTTCATGAGGTTCAGGTGGCCAGGGAAAGTCAAGGGCAGCCAGGTAATGCACAGCCCTAGAACCTGATGCCTTCATTCCTGGTGATCAAAGTGATCACCTTGTCCTCTCCTGGTCCTCCATCTGCCTTCTGCAAGACACCTGTTGACTCCGGTTACTCTACCCCACCCAATCAGGCTTTCCATCAGCCAAGGGCAGAAGTGCCAGGATGCCACCACCAGGTGGACTGAATTCCTCCTCTGCCTGCCACTGTTCCACTGTTCTGGGATCCGAGTCAACCTCTCCTCTCCTGGGGCCAGCCAGCCTGGAGAAGTCCCCGACTCCAGGGGCACTAGGTATGCTTCCTAACTTTTTAAAAGAGCCAGGCCATTCATCCAGTTGAAGCCCAGTTTCACTTCCTTCTAAAATTCTTGGATGAATTGCAAGCAAAAAATAAAATAAAATAAAATAATAATAATAATAATAATAATAATAATAATAATTACAAGCCCATGCCTTCATCATTCCTGAGATTAAAAGTTCTATTGGAGTTGCCACATGTGAATAATACACTGTATGAAGCTAAAATTAGTCTGAGGCAAACAAACTGTTAAACTACAGGCAGCTGCTGATATACTAATTATTTCCTTTTACAGATCCAGTTAGGCATTAGGTACTTTGCATATGCTACAGTACAGATCCACATATATTTCATTAATGTGCTTTTTGCATGTTAATACCTATCTAAATATTTTGTCAAATCTCCCAAGGAACTGCCAATGAATTGACCCATAAAACAGCCCCTACCCCCAAAACTCCGAAGTCCACAGGTATTATCTGCAAGTATGCATTTTAATTATAGACAAAATGAGAGTGTTTTATAAAATACAAAACAAAATGCGCTTTCGGCTCCAGGGTACACTTGCAGCATACAAGTTATGCATGCACACGAGAGACAGGAACTGAAATCTTTCATCTCAGGAGCAACAGAAATGCATTTGATTTCCAAGAGCCCTGAAATTCTGTCACCCCAAGGACGGGGCTGCGTTTGTGGAGTCCCCCTCAAATCCACAAAACTCACATACCCAACCCCGGAGACCAAGCATACACTGATTTACTCCCCTTCAACAGCAGGAGCTTGGGAGATTGTTCAGGAATGGTATAGGGCACTCAGCATCTGGCCCTACTTAACTTTAACCCAAGGCCAAGAAGGAGCGATTAATGATAACATAAGGACGCACGTCTATCACTGGATGTGGTTATCAAACAGCTGCAATCTTGTCTGATCCTATCTCCTTCAAACTTGCTGCCTAACACTCAAAGTCTATGACATTTGATTTCAGTTTCAGGTCAATAGCCAAGCAATGATTTAACACTATCAACTCTGAAACATCTTTCCTGTTGAACAGGACAAGTCTGAAACGCAGGCTGCGGAACTCGACTTGGGACCACCTGAGTGTGGCAGGAGAAAGCAACAAAGTAGCCGCTTAACAGTGCTGAGTCATTACAAGCTGTTCCCTTTGAAATGTTAGATACCGACGGGCCGGCTGAGCACCAGTAAGCCCTTTCTGGAAGTAAATAAAATAGATACAAATTGTGCGCAATGATGCAACCCTCTTGTGGGCGAGGGACCACAGTGGGGAATTCAGCTGTAACAGTGGGCATCAGCAACTACACAAACTCTAAGCAGCTCTCCAGGTACTCTAACTTTTATCCCAGACGCTGAAAGCTGGCTCTTGGAATATGGGTGGGAATACTCCCCATGCCGCTGAGGCTCAGATCAGGGCCACACTCGGGCGCCTTTTACTCTAAGCTGTTAAATCCACCCCCCCCTCGGTAATTGGCGGATGGAGAAAGAGCTCCGAGGAAATGATGCATAATGGATTTGTTCTCCAGGCGGATGGAATGGAGAGTAGAGGACGCAGAATGCTAACTAGCTTTTCTTCCCATGTGCAGGTCACCTGAAAGCCGCTATGCCTCCCTCTCCAAGGAGGCTCGCGAACTCACCATCCGGCTCCGCTTTCAATGGGGGAGAGAAGTGGTTGCACGCCCACCTGCCCGCCGCCAGCGTCTCTTCCTCCCCGGGCACCCCCAGCCCCGCCGGGCGCGCGCGCTGCTGCCGGCATCCACGGTCCCGCCCGCTCCCGGCTGGCTCGGAGGCCCCGGCCGGTAGCTCTCCCGCGGGGCGGCAGCCTCTGCACCACTCGCCAACCTCCGCGCCCGCCGGGCCGAGGTCATGCCCGCCTGCCCCCTCCTCGTGCCAGCCAGCAGCCCGCGAGCCCAGACGGGAAGGGGTCCGCGGGGGAGTTGGCACGGAGACTCACCAGGTAGGCGCCCACCGTGCCCTGCGCCAACATCAAGGCGCACTCGGACACCAGGAAGATCTTGATGTTGGAAAAGCAGGACACCTTCTTTTTCTTCTTCTTGTTCCTCTGCGCCTCGTCCCCCTGCAGCTCGCCGCTCCGGCCGCCGCCCGACGAGCCGCCCGGCTTCTTGCCCTGCATCCTTCCCCCGCCGCCGCCGCCGCTTTCCCGCTCGCCCCGGGTGTCGCGGCCGCTGCCGGGCGGGGGTGCGCGGCGCGAGGCTGCGTGCTGTCCCCGCCCCGGGCCCGCGGCGGCCGCCCCCGTCCTGCCTGCCTGCCGGTGCTGGAGCGGTGGAAGGCACAGCTCCTCGCAGCCGCCGCCGCCGCGCTCGCCCCCTTCCTCCTCCTCCCCCGCCCTCCCCGCGCCTCCTCCTCCGGCTCGGGTTGTGCCAATCACAGGGGCTCCTCGCGCCGCCCGCCGCCGCCTCGCCTCCCGCGGACGCCTGCCGCTGCTCTCGCCGCTGCCCCTCGCCCGCCTGCCCGCACCCCCTCTGCCCCGGCCCGGGCTCGGTCGTCACCGCGCGCCCCAGCCGCGACGCCTCTTGCTGCCGGTGCGCCCCCGGGGAGGCGCGTAGGGGAGGGTTTGGGGTGCTGAGCGCGGCCGAAGAGGGTAGGGTCCGGCCGCCGGGAGAACTGGAGAGAGGCGGAATCCTAGCGGAGCCAGGCGTGGAGGAACCCGGGAGGGGTAGAGTGAGGGAGGTGCTGCCCGGCCCCTAGGTGGCGCTGTGGGGTACTGTGCGTGTGGTTTTTCTCCCGGCACCCAGGGCACAGCCCCGGAGCTGGAACCTAGTGCAGTGGCGCCCGGGTTCCGGATGGAGAGGAGGGGTTGTTTCCAGGAAGAGAGCGAATACTGAGAATCCAGGAAGGGTTAGTGCGTGCTTCCCCTGAACCGGGGATTCTGAGGCCAGATGTTTTGCCCTGGGGCTTGGGGAGCTGCCAGAAGTCAGAGCTGCCGGGGCTTCTCCCCTCGGGTCCCGGCCTCCACTCCCGAGCTCCGCAGCTCCGAAGGGGAGAAAGGAGCTGAAATACAGCAAAGTGGAATTTTGATTAATCCATCAGGAGCCATGCACACTGGGGGTCGCCCCAGCCACCAGATCCAAGCGACTGCACAGTCGCAGCGACCCCAGCAGAGGGCCTTGTCCAGCCCTTCATCTGCCTGGAACCCAACTACGGGAGCGATGCAGCCGTGGGATGTGAGGGGATAGGTCAGCCACAGGCCTGCCTGCGTCCCCAGCCCTCTCCTGGCTCCGTGGTCTTGGCCGTCGTGCTTGGCCTTGGCTTGAATGTACAGCCTTGGCAGGCGGCGTCCTGAGTCCTCCTCACCCTCAGCATTCCAAGGAGTTTGGGCCGCTGCGCACCGTGGATAGGATAGGCTAGCTCCCAGCCACAGCCTTTTGAAGCTCAGAGGGAACAGACAGGTACCAGGAAACAGTAATTTCTGAGTCGATTGGGAGGCCTGACGGATCCTTCGGAAAGCCTTTCCTTAATAATCCTGTCAACGAAAATGATTCACTTTCCTAGGCTCCTCTGTCCGAATGTCATCCCAGCACTCTGAGAGGCTGAGGCAGGAGGATCACAAGTTTAAGCCCAAAATGGGCAAATTAGAGACCTAGTGAGGTCCTCTCTCGAAAATTGAAAAAAAATGTTTTAAGTGAATAGCAATTAACGCTACCATAATTTTTACTTTCTCCCAAAGAACTTGAGTGAGAATAGACAATGTAATGGTAGGGGTATTATTTGCCCATGCCATTTAAATGTATACTGTCTCATCTTTTTGTGGGTCCAGACATGATCTCACCCAGGCTTGGTGTTGCTTTGAGATTCCCCCTCCCATCTAGGCCACCTCCTATCTGAATTGCTTTCCCCCACAGATCTTTTCCATGTTCCCCACACCCTGACCTCGCTGACTAGGTCATTCCTGTCAGTCGCACCATCCGAACCCTAACCCACCACCTCCTTTATCCCCAGCCCCCACCATCACTGGAGCCAGCTTTTCTATGGAGTCTTCAGTCTCAGCCTGGTCCCCCCCATCATTCCAGCATTGTAGGGGTCCCTCCTCATCCTGAGAAGACCCTTGATGAGCTAGCTGTGTTCCCTGCCTCTGTCATTGCAAGATGCAAAGCTACACTGAGATTTTCAACTTCTCTCTGAACAGGGATCCTATGGCTATTGAAATGTCATTCAGAGTATGTTAGTCTTTAAGCCTTTATTTCCATATTTCATAAGAGCAGGAGCTAATGTTTATTTTGTTCTTGCTCTGGCCAGGCACCGAGCTTCTTAGTGCTTTACATTTATAATTTAATCCTAGTAAAAATCTTCTAAACTAGATGCCATCATTAGCCCTGTTTTACAGATGAAAAAATGACATCCTGAAAGTTTAACATGACCAGTGTCAGTTATCCAGTAAAGGTTTCAAAGGCTAGCCTTTGAATCAGGTTCTTAATAACTACTTATATATTATCTCATGCATCACCTGGTGGCCTGTCTGCTGGGGAGGGTGGATTCATATTGTTCCTTTTTTTATATAAGCAGAGACTCTGAAACTGGTAGTGGCCAGTCCAATGTCACACAGCTGAAATGGGACAGGACTTGAATCCATGTCTAGCCCTCTACTCCAAATCACATTGCCTCATGTGCAGTCTAAGAGGGAGGCAGGCTTTTATCTCCCCAATTTAACCATTTATTTTAGATTTTAAAACGTAGCTGTCTTTAGAGAAATGAAACACATTTGGCACTGGAAGGAGGATTCCAGATTAGGATTGTAAATTCTTCCTATAATTAACTGTAAACAGCCATGAAAACAGTCCAGCTTCTGAAGTCTTAAGAATCATCAAAGGTAGCCTAGAGGCAATAAGGCTTCAGCCTCCCAGAAGTCAGGAGGAAATGAATGTGTTCAGTTCCCTTCCCTCTATGCCAGCTCTGTCTTTACTCATAGATCAGGGCTCCAGGGATGCTAAGGGGTTCAGGAGCAATGAGTGCTTCTCCTTGGAAGTCCCCTGGTTGGCCATGCAAAGGGAGAAGCAGAAAAATAGTAATTGTCTTTGCATCTGTACCACACACTAATGCTCATACTTTTATGTCCCGTATTTCACCCATCCCCACACACAGGGAGATCTGGGCTTATTCAGCCAATTTACTCACCAGAAACAGCAGCACAAGGCTTTTTGGAACACATAGCTGGTAGCTGGCAGGAGCTGAACTTGAACCAAACTCATCTTAGATTGGTGAGAGTACCTAGGAGGAAGGGGACCTCCCAAGATCTGCAGTGTCCCCTCCAACCAGCCTCTGAAAGGGACAATTGACATCTCTTGAAGACCAAGGCAAATGGAGCTTAAACCCCACCCAACACCTGAACCAGGTGACATTAAATATTGCCTTGGAGAAATGCTGCAGCCAGCGCCACTGTTTCCAGGCTGGGGCCTGTTGCATCCCTCTGTCCCCCTAGTGGTGGATGGTGAATTTAGAAATGCATCAATATTACACAGTAAATGCCTAGGGAGCCTTTGGGATTATTTTGGCCTCTCAATTACCTTTCTAAGCTAGATAACTTTTCAAAGTTAGATGAAAATATTGCTGGCTAAGCCTTCCTTTCTTCATTGATTCCTTACTTCATTGGCTACTCGAGGTATTCCAAACATTCAGAAGCCACGTAATCTTGAAATCCAATCTAGGGAAGCCAGAAGAAGATTGGGTAACAGGGCAAGATAAACTGCCTTTTGCTTCCTAAAATATTAATAAGCTATAGGTGAATGTTTAGTGATTAGGGTCTGGAGAGCTTTTCTTCCCCACTTTAGAAAAGACTATGTGTTCATTTCTGTAGGAGCGAAGTGGGTTAACTTCATGGTCATGCAAGGAAAAAAGTGACAATACCTTCCACTGTTACTGAGCTGTGGCAAGATTTCACAGCAAGCAGCCTCAGTGTAATTCAACACAATGAGAAACTGTTGTTCAAGTAATTCACATGAACCATCTTCTGCCAGCTTCAGTTTTGTTCACAAGCAAATACAACGTTGAAAAATAAATGCAAAGAATGATTTCTGATTGTCACTGGGATGGAAAATAGATGCTTAGATTCTCACCCTGTGGATGGGATTTTTCTCCCTTTTTTGAAAATGCACCAATCATATATTGTGTCCAACCAAGGGTAGAATTGAGGCTGGGCCAACTGCTTTGGCTTGAAACTAATATTTGGGCTGAGTCAAAGCTTAATTCTTTCCCTTAGAGTTTTGCTTTCCCAACCCCCATTTCCCAATTAGCCTCATCCATATGCCTTTCTACCTTATAGCCACTGTCTGCTGCTCAGCATATTCACATTTTAAGTTCCATATTTTAAATTATCTCTCTTAATTTGAACATGTTCTAAAGCTCAGAAATAAAAGGATAAGCATCAGTGTGAATGCACTCTTAAAAAATGTTGAATCCAAAATCCAAGTAGAAAAAGAACATGAGTAGAGAAAGAACATGAGTGGAAATTGGAGGAATTGATACAACTAGGGTTTTGGGAATGTATTATATTTATGGACAATTGGTTTTGAGGCAGAAGATAAAGGATAAAAATAATAAACATTTACCAGTATTAGTGCATTTTGGGAGCTCATCATTTAGTGCCTTCTATTGATATGTATATAAATAGAATTTGTTTCCCCAGTAGGCTCTTAAGGGTAGAAAAAGTGTTTCAGTTTAAAAATAAAGGATCATTTGTCCCTTCCTGGTGCCTACCAGGCCTCCTGCCAAGATGCTTAGGATAGAGAAAGATGCAGAAGGTGTCGAGGTTTGTAGAAAACTTCCTTCCAAGCATTTTCCCCAGGGACTCACTTCTCTGTCCTAGTCCTCTGTGTGACTGTGCACACCCCCTTCCTGCAGCAGAAATTGTCTCCATCAGCCCTGCCCCCGACACAATCCCTCTCCTTGGCTATCTTCTAGGAAGACTTGCCCTGCTTTGCTCTTGGCCTCTGAAAATGCACGCAAACCTTTGTAGTTTCAGGATGGAAGCTGATACTAACTGCAGGCCAACGAGACAAGAGCCAGTGCTGAAAACGTGCAGAAGGCCCCCCGGCAACTCCAACAAAGGAAATGTGAGGTGACAAGGTTGGGCATATGCCAAGAGTTCTGTGGGTTCCAGGCTTGGCAGAAAGTGGCCACAACTATCTGCCCTCCCAAGAGGCAGTGGACACCTGGCCCAGGTACCCCAGGTGGGCATGATGCATTAACTGTGGGGCTGGTCAAAGAGAAAAAGGGTTCCTAGAGACATAAAGGAAAATCCACAAGGTATAGCATGCACTAACAGGAATCCGATCCACTCCTATGAGAGGGAGATGAAAACCCTCTGCTCAGGTTAGCATCCTCCTCACACCCCAGCTTCCTTCTGCTGTCTCCTTCCAGCCCTGCAGGAAGATGCCCCACCATAGCACAGTGAATAAGGAGGATGGACAAGCAGAACAGGAAGCATCCAACCCGTTATGAGCTGGTGTATCTCCCCAAAATTTGTATGCTGAAGTCTTCACCCCCACCACCTCAGAATGTGACTATGTTTATCGATAGGGCTTTTGAAGAGGGAACTGAGGTCAAATGAGGTCATAGGAGTGGGTCCTGGTCCAATATGACTGTCCTCATGAGAAGAGGCAATTAGGACCCAGGTGAGCCCAGAGGAAAATCCAGGTGGGTACAGAGCTATCAGGGGGCCATCTGCAAGCCACAGAGAGAAGCTCAGAAGGAACCAACCCTGCTGACTCCTTGATCTTGGACTTGTAGTCTTAAGAATTGTGAGAACATAAATTTCTGTTAAGGCCTCCCAATATATGATGGTTTGCTATGGCAGCAAGCTCATCCACTACTCTAACCCTCTCCCAGCCCTTCACACATGTCCTGCACTCTGACCCTATTTAATTGATTGCAGTAATGAGCTCAGGGTGCTGTCTCCTCCCACATCCTTTGGTGCAGGCTGTTCCTTCTATGAGGAAGGCCCTTCCTTCCCCTTCAATGGCTCACATCTACTGGTATCTTGGGATTGAGCTGAAGTGTCACCCCTAAGTGACACTTCTAAGTGACACCCCTAAGTGAAGAACACTCCCTAAGTGTGCTGCTGACTCCCCACCATCTGCTTCCCCCACCACTGGTGCCAATATCTGCCCTAGCATTAATTCCACAGCTGAGAGCACTCAAGGTCCTTCTCCCGGTCTGGCTTTGGTCAGTGTCTTCCATTCCAATAATTCTGTCTCTTGGAAGATCCAGGCCCAGGGCTTCAGTATGAGAACACATGAGGAAACCCTTCCTCACTGGAGCTGCTTACAGCTGTGCCATGAAAGCAAGAAGACCCTGTAAGCACTGGAGGAAAGGAGCAAGACAGCGACAGCAGCTGTACCATCACACCCAGCCAGACAGGAAATGAGAGTTGTGCTGGGCTGCCTCCAGGAGGTGAAAGCGAGGGACTGCCAGGGACTTGCTGCTCAAAGTGTGGTCCTTGGTCCACAGCACTGGCATCACTGGGGATGGGGGGTGCTTGCTAGAAATGCAGACTCACAGACCTCAGCCCTGAAGTGAGAATCAGAATTTGATGTCTACCAAGATCCCCAGGTGACATATATATATATATATATATATATATATATATATATATATATATATATCAATGAGATAGGATAGAAGAAATAAAAACTAGGTAGAATCATGAGGAAATCAAACTTTTAAAATTGTACTTTAAAGAAAAACTGCAGCTTCAAGACAAAAGTTACTTAAGCCATTTCCCCTTCCAGGAAACTCACTAAAAAAAAAAAAAAAAAAATCCTAAAGGTCTTTTTACAATAAACCTGTAAATCTGGGCTCTTCACCTGTCCTTTTCACCTTCATCCTCAGGAAGCAGCAGCATAGGTGGGCAGCAGATCTCATCTTCAAACATGTGTAGATGGCTGGCATTGTTACATGACAGACACTGAGAATACCAAGTTACGTTCCTGCCATTAGGTCATTTAAATGAGTTGGTCACTAAATGAGAAATTGTATGCAGTATGTACAGTACAATATTCAGAACAAATACATGGTCAAAGGACACTCCAAGTTGATGACTTTGGTTTTATTTGCATGGCTCTTACCTGCAGTACTGTAATGGATAACGGAACATAAAACTGTAGTACTGTACAGTACAATCTACTGTATAAACAAGGTATACTGTACAAAAAGACATTGAGAGTCTATCAAGATTTATAGAATTGTACCAAAAAAAATGGGTCATAAGTCTGAACAGTGTGCCTCGGTCGTAAGTCCAAGCAGTCCTTAAATAGGTAGGTGGTTAAATGAGGAAAGTCTGTACACATCCTCAATCACCCATTTTTTTTTTTTTTGTGGGTACCAGGGGTCAACCTCAGGACCTTGCGCACCAGCAGGCACCCGTGCCACTGAGCGATATCACCGGCCCTTTTTTCGTATGTGGGTTCTGGGAGTCAAACTCAGGCCCTCGCGCTTGCCAGGCAGGCGCTTATGACACTGAGCTATCTCACCGGCCCTAGATCACCCATCTTGAAGACACTCTAAAAGCACCCAGCTGCTGCTCATACCGTGCCTCGTTTTCTCAGCACCTGCATTCCACCGTCAAGAGTTTCTAAAAAATCTCTAATAAGTCCTTCTCTTCTCTCTTTTACTGATGATCCTGAGAATTCTTTTCCTCCAACAGGAGTCAATGAACCTGAAAACTTGTTCTACAAAAAGGGTGGTATAGATTCCTTATTTCAGCCTCAGGGACCTCTCGGACCTGGCCTGGTGACATCATGATTGAAGAAAAGTTGAACTAAAATGTGATCAATAGAAGCCAATATAAAGTAGTATTTTAGTATTCATATTGTTTTCCCTTTCCCTTGTACTGGGGGCTTTAAAAGAGCAATTGGCTCCAAAGAAGATGCTGGTTGTTGTCATTTTCATGGATTCATCACACTGTGGCGTCCTGGAGCGGGGGAGCCTGGGCCATGATGACAGGGCTGGGGAGCTGGGGGACATGGGCTGTTGCGGTTTGTGTCTGATTGCTGTTTTGGCAGCACATCTGAATCTCAGAAAGAAAGTGGAGGCTGGACTTCTGGATCAGCTGCCCGGATTTTCCTCTCTCAGCTTCCATTAAAATGACTGTGAAAATCCAAATCACTGCAAGGGCATAAAAAGGATTTGTGCTCAGGATCCTGAATGATCATCAGTTTTTCAGGGAAATTGCTCCTAACATAGGACAGATGGGGTGATCAAGAAGGAGTGCCTCCTTCCTGCATAGAAGGAAGGAGGCGAAGGCTCTGCAGAGGGGCCCTGGGCTGGCTCCTTCCAGATCAGAAAGCCTAATAGTCCCCTTCTGGCTGCCTGAGGGTGCTCACCCAGCATTCCAGTTCTGCTGGATCCATCTGTGCAATGGTAACTTCAGCAAAGCACAATGGGTCTAGGTAGAATGTGGTAGGTGATCGCAGAGTAAATCCTAGGATGTAAATGACGTAGGTGCAAGTAGCTTTTTAAAAATTATTATCTGATGTGTATCTTTTTAAAAATGATTATCTAATGTGTAACAAGCCAATGCCAAACTTAGTGATTTAAAACAGTGATAAGATTGCTATTTAATCTGCAATCAGGACGAAGTTCAGCAGGAGAGATAGATTCTGTTGTCAGCTAGGGCAGCTGCAAGGCAGAGGGAGGGAATCAGGTGAGCTCTCAGTCAGATTTGCATGCCTGCTACCTGGGCTAGGAAGTCTCAAATACCTGCAGCCAGAAGAGGTGGGGTCTTGTGGGCTTTCCATGTGATCCTCCAGCATGGTGGCCTTGGAGCAGCTGGACCTCATATGTATATGCCGAAGGCTCGCAGTGCACATGCCACAGAGAGGGTGCCATGCAACTTCTGTAACCTCCCAAGTCACACAGGGATCTTACTGCAGCATTCTGTTAATGGAAGCAGCAAGAAAACTCCATCTGAACTCAAGGGCAGAGAACATAGCTCATCTCTTGGTGAAGGAGGGTCAATGTCACACTGGAAGAGCCTATGGATAAAGGAGAGTCAAGGTCACCTTGTTGAAAGAGCCTATGGACTGGGATATATATTGCTGTATCCACCTTCGGAAAATACAATCTACCATACAACTGAGTGCACTATATTCTTGGAATTAGAGTTTTGACCCACCGCTTCAGATGGTGAAGAAATTATGGAATGCTTCACTGATTAGTAATGAATTCATGTCGATTTACAAAGGACTAGTCAAAGAAGTGGGAAAAATTCATGCCATATTCTAATAGTGTAATAGTGCATATTACAGCTAGGCACCAGAAATCAGTCTGGAGAATAGGCACCATAAATTTCTCTCTAGTTTAATATTTAAGAGGAAAAATCTTGTAGATACGAGTACACCCAACTTGGATAGATACGTTCTTGTTAAAAAGAGTGTATGTGTACGAATTGGGAGTGGGGTAAATATACACCTAGTTTATGAAAAATACTTGGTAACATAAACCAAGAGACCCCTTCGATTAATGAGGTATAGAAGAAATGCGCTTTTTAAAAAAAAAGTTGAGGGCCTGTGAGATGCCTCAGCGGTGTAAGCGCCTGCCTGGCAAGCGCGAGGTCCTGAGTTTGACTCCCAGTACCCGCATAAAGGAAAAAAAAAAGGGGCTGGTGGTATCGTTCAGTGGCACAAGCACCTGCTGCAAGCGTGAGGTCTTGAGTTCGACTCCTGGTACCCACATAAAATAAATAAAGAAAAAGTAAAAGAAAAGAAAAGTTGATTGCATAAAATAAGAAAAATTTTAATTGTGCTTTTTTGTGTTCTTAATACTAGACAGTATGTACCTTCTGAAATAAGAAAACTTTAGATAAAAGAGGTGATGCTTGAGATTCGGAGATTGAAAAAGAAGCCAACAGGCAAGACTTGAATTCAGGTAAACTAAAAATAAAATTATGGAATTAAAAGCCAATTTTAATACAGTACAAACCAGAATCAAAATTGCAGGAAGTCAAATAAATAACATAGAAAATAAGTTAGAGAAATATAAAATGATGAGAGAAAAGACATGATTTGGAAGATCAAAAAATAAACTAGGAGCATAGGGTTTAGCTCAGTGGTAGAAATGGTAGCTTGTGCAAGGCCCTGGGTTTCATCTCCAGCACCACAAAAATTAGTAAATCAAAAGTAAAGACTTACTATATAGGTAGGAAGGATTTATAAGGAAGCTATAACCAGAACAAATGTTGTTTCAATATAAAGGAAAATAATGGAAGAAACAAATTACAGCTGAAAAAAAGAACATACAATTAAAAATACTGTACCATGTTCTACACAAAATTAATGAAGAATGATACATAGATGTGATACAGCAAATTTATTTGGACATAAAGAAATTTTTAAAATTCTACAGACATCCAAACAAATATGTTCCTCATGATAAGAATGAACACAGGCTGAGTTGTGACAAGTCTAAATGTTACAGAAAGCAAAATAGAAGTTGTGCTCAGGGTTTACAAAGGAATGGATTTAATACATGACACATAATTTATAGGATTATTTTATAATATTCACCCAAAAAGTCAAATGCAGAAGAATGTAGGAGATCTGTCCATGTATTAGAAAGCCAAAGAATCCAGTTGAGGGCCTGGATCCCATGGCAATGTCCTGCATGAGTCCAGATGAAGACCTAGAGCCCATGGCAATGTCCTCCACGAGTCCAACTGGAAGCCTAGAGCCCATGACAATGTCTCATGCAAGTCTGTATCAAGGATCTGCACTGGGAAGGCCCCAAGGTCAATGGTGGAAGCTAGAAACTCTGCACCAGTGGGGTGAAGGATCTGTGCCAGCAGGCTGAGGGATCTGTACTGGAGCCAGGAAGCGGTGCTCAAGGTAAGGACCAGAGCTCCCTCAAAAAGAACTGCAACCATCCTCAGTGACAGCGAGGACCCGAGCTCCTCCGATGATGAGAACAGCTGAGTTCATATCAGGAAAGCCAGCGTGACAAGCTTCTCCAGGAGAATCAACAGCACACCATCTTCCCCTCCAGTTCTCCTTTTATGTTTTTGGTGACATTCCTCAGGTGGGCCTTCCATACCCAGCACCATGCTCACTCAGTTCCGCTGGTGTTACAAGTTGACCATTAGTTAATCCACCACAGAAGTGATGCTAGGAGAAAATGCTCATGACTCAAGATGAAATCTTAATTTGCAAAAAAAATGACAAAAACAAAAAAGAAAAAAATAATTCTAGTCAAGAACTCGGAAAAAAAAATCACTCCTGTCTTTTCTAGAAAAACTTAAAGAGGGCTCAAAACTATGCCCCAAGACAATGAATTTGCCAACTGTTTTAAAGGAGTGCTCATTGTGTCACCTTGGCTGTCCCTCTCCTGAGAAGTGAGAACCTAAGATGGTCCCACTAACTATACCAGACACTAGTGAAACCCATAGATTTTATTTTATTTTATTTTTTTTTTTTTGTGGGTACCGGGGGGACGACCTCAGGACCTCACGCGCCAACAGGCACCCGTGCCGCTGAGCGATATCACCGGCCCCTTTTTCGTATGTGGGTTCCGGGAGTCGAACTCGGGCCTTCGCGCTTGCAAGGCAGGCGCTTAAGCCGCTGAGCCGTCTCACCGGCCCAACCCATAGATTTTAAATACAGTAATGCCAAAAGACTAGGATCAGTTACCATGACAACAAGATGCTAGGCTATGTCATGTTGGCCAAGTAAGACTTCAACATCTGATGAAAAAATTCAGGCTGTTAAAAACCAATACCCATGAGGATAAATGGACTTTAAAAAATTTAAATTGACATAAAAAGTCAAGATTGTCTTAAAAGAAAGATTTTGCCTGGTGTCCATGTGTGCCAGGTAGTCTTAGGAAAAATAACCTAGGTGAGTCTTTTATAAAACTACTTGATAAATTTTAAAGGATTTGCACAATATAAATAAAATGCGTTTAAAAGAAAACCAAGGAAGACAGAAGAAAATGTTTTCTAAAGATAGGTAATAGAAAACTGAATGAGTCATAAAAATAAATAAAAATTGAAAAAAGTTCAAGAGCCTAAACAAATCTAGAGAATATACAAAGGTAAAGACAGAAAACAAAAAGCTTAAATGTCTAAAAGAAATACAAAATAAACAGTAGAATTTTTAACAAATATGCAAATATTATTTAAGAAATCTCATGTTAAAAACCATAAAAAGGGGCTGGTGAGATGGCTCAGTGGCGTAAGCGCCTGCCCAGCAAGCACGAGGGCCCGAGTTTGACTCCCGGAACCCACATACGAAAAAGGGGCTGGTGATATCGCTCAGCGGCACGGGCGCCTGCTGGTGCGCGAGGTCCTGAGGTCGACCCCCATGTACCCACAAAAAAAAACTATAAAAAGATTAATTAAATGGACATTTTCATGGCAAATTTTACCTAACCCTAAGCAAGTGGGCCATGAACTTAAAAGAAATTCTAGAGATAAATGAATGCATAGATAGATAGTAGATAGATATTTTTATAATTAAATCTAAAAATGTTCCATTATCTGACAGTTTACTATTGATGACTTTCAGAATTTCAGAAAGACAGAAAATCCCATATTACATGGATTTTCTAATTATAACACCAGATGCCAAAAATATAAAGATTCATTTTATGAAGTCAGCATAATAGAAACAAAAATAACACAAAACAGGGCCTGTGATATAGCTCAGTGACATAAGTGCCTGCCTGGCAAGTGTGAGGTCCTGAGTTCGACTCCCAGTACCCTCATAAAAAAATAAATAAATAAAACAAAGGAAATAGTTATTATGATTTTGCAATGATGTGCTAAATAGTGCAATGATAATACATCTTCCAAATTAAAAACCAATATTATCTTTCTCTTATAGTGATTCTAAACTTTATATTAATGAGTAACCAGTAAAATAAAGTTAAGATCATATGGAAAAAAAAAAAGGAAAATGGAGAATTGAAAAAGGATAATCAGAACAGTTAGAGTCAATAAGCATGTCCTTCTAGGTATTAAAATATAAACAACAGCAAACAAAGCGGAATGGTACTAGCTCCTGAATTGGCAGGCAGATTGATAGAATAGAGCAATCGACCCTGAAATAGACTGTAGTATACATCCCAGCCTAATAAGGGAGGCACACCAAACATGATGGGAAAGGAAAAGGTTATTCATCAATGGTTGGGAAAATTGATTAACTCAAATTATAGCCTCATCATGCAGTAGCTCAAAACAAAAACAATAAAAACAGATGGATTAAAGGAGCCACACAGACAAAAATTTAAGTAAACAATTAACAGATCACTGGTGAAGGAAAGATATTTGAACATAAAATGTAATGCAAGTAATTACAAAGGAAAGGCTAGATACATTTCACTATTATACAATTAAAACTTCTCTACATCAAGAAGCATCACTCACAACAATCAAATTACAAATGGAAAAAAAGTAGTTATAGCAACAGGGTAGAAGGATAATACAGTTAAAAGAGCACACAGGAAAGCTCTCTTACAAATTGATAAATAAAACTCAAATCCTCTGAAAGAGATGTGGGCAGAGGGTCCAGAAAATTTAAAGAAATACAAAATCCAGTAAACATGCAAAAATATTCATATAATTATTTGAATACTAAAAATACGATTACAAGACACATTTGTTCACCTCCCCAAGTGGCAAAAAGCTTTTGAAAGAAAATGTTCTGTGCTGGTGAAAGTCTGACAAAACAGCTCCCAAATACATTGCTGGCTGAAGTAGGAATTTGAAAAACTGCCCAGTTATTGGTGCTACCTACATAGGTCCTCAAGTATTCATTTCTTCTGCTCACTAAGTCCCCTCCAGTGAGTGTAACCTGAGGTAATAATCAGAGACACAAACAGTTTTACTATAAGTGCAATGCTTTATTGTTTAATGCCTATTGAATAATTATTTATAATAGTGTCACAGTGGAAAGAATATACATGCATGTTCATTAATAGAGGATTGGCAAAATTACACTACACCTTCAAGAAAAGACAATGTTCAGTCATTAAAAAATACTTTCTAATGGATGGAATTAGATATCATCATGGTAAACAAAATAAGACGGACTCAGAAAGATAAGCATCACTTGTTTCCTGCCCTGTGTGAATCCGGAGGGGGAAATGACATGAAAGGAGAAGGGGACTTGGAGTGGAGAGAGGGAAGTGGGGAGGTGGGGATGTAAGGGAGGCTGAAGAGGGGATGCCTACAATCAAAGTGTATCATATGCATGTATAAAAATGCCACATTATTCTGTATATTCATATGCACTAATAAAAATAGCAACTTTTTAAAGAATTTTTTTTCCAGCCCTGGGGACTGAATCCAGGTTTTTTCCACTGAACTACTTCCCCAGCCCTATTTATTTAATTTTGAGACAAGGTCTCGCTAAGTTGCTAGGTGGCTCAGGCCGGGCTCTGACTTGTGGTCCTTTTGCCTCAGCCTCCCCAAGTGCTAGGGTTGCAGGTGTGTGTCAGTTGCCTGCAGAAATGGGCGACCTCTAACCGGGAAACGTTTCTCATGCATTCTCCCCTAACTCAAAGGGATGAAGTAAACCCTGAGCTGCTGTCAAACCCAAGACCCAGCCTGCTCAGGTTACTTTGAGTAAGAGGTCAGATATGCATCCAGCTGTGTTTTCTACTTCCTCGCTCTTATCTCACCATGCAAGTGAGCTCCCATTCCCTTGTCCAAAGCCCTCTTCCTAAGTGAAAAGCTGGCACGGCCATCTCCCAGCCTGCGGAGGGATGCTAACTAGTCATGGCCACTGCAAATCTTGTAGAGGTCCAGGCGCCTTGCAGGAAGTGGTCAGCCAGCCTGGAGTTATAGGTCAAGAAGGACATGCTTAAAAGCAGCCAAGCTGAGACAGGAAGGATGGGTGTTCTTATCCCCCCAGTGGTCAATTTGAAGAGAACTTCTAGAGAAGCCACCTTTCTCCCTTTGTGTCCTCTATACAAATGCACTGGAAATCAACAACTAAAATTAGAGACTGGTGCTAGAGGAAATAGGGACAAAAGGAAATACACAGTTTCTGCAAAACTGAATCCCAAACACCGTAGAGTCTAGAACCAATATGCCATCATCCAGAACAATTACTCCTCAGGGACAACAAATACATATATTTCTCAGGAGGCCAAGAAGTCACCTGGGATGACACTTGGAAGTCAGTGTGATAAGAGTTGTGAGAAGAGAGTGGAACAAAGAACAAGTGTTAGGAGTCTGCAGAGGTCAGCATGTTGTAAAAACAAGCACAAAAGCAGATTCATGTTGCGGCGGGAAGGATGAACTAGGTTAGGTATGGACTGCAGTCATTTGTTGTATCCATATATGAGAAAGCCTTAGTGGTTGATAAACTTCAGGCTATAAGAAGAGTAAACAGTGTCAGAAACTCACCCTCAGGAGCCCTGGAATACCAGTTATGATGGAAAGCAAGAACACCTTCAAAGATGCCACAGACAACGCTAGGGACCAAAGAGCCAGCTTAGACATCTCACACTGGCTAGTCATATTTTGAGCATCAAAAAGGGTATAATAATTATGGTCAGTTGAAATATGATGAGTTTGTGAAAGGCCATAATTTCATAATGATGTTCAGAGAAAAGTTAATCTAAAGTATACAAAAGTAATTAGGATGAAGACAGCAATTTAGCTATAAGGAGATATGTTTAATTTTATTAATTTTAATGAGGAAGTTAATATAAATTGATATTTTATTTCTTCTATTAACTCTGCCTGATTGCAAAATGAAGCTAGTGTCTCCCTGCATAAGTAGAAAGGGAGAAATGGCAGGGAATGGAGAATTAGCTAAGTCACCTTGGAAAAATATATTGAAATTCTACCAAGAAAAGGAGGGGCTTGTAAGTACCAGGGATCACACACAAAACTAGGGAGAGAAAAGGTTCAAAACTATGTCCCAAGACACACGTTGCACCATCTTGACCAACTCTCCTGGGAGGTGACAGCCCTAGATGGTCCCACTAACTAGGAAGGCAGCCGTGGATTTTAAATAACACCAACAGACCAGACGTTCTTACGTGATGACGGGATGAGGGGCTATGGCAGGTTGGCCAAGCAAGACTTCAACACTTGATGGGAGAATTTCAGGCTATTGAAAACTAAACCAAATAGATTGAAAAAAATTCAAGTCGATGTAAAAATTCACAATTAACTTTAAAAGCCTATTCCCACCCAATGTCCATGCTTTATGTATGAGGAGTCCAGGGATAAGGAACTTGGGCTCATTTCCCAATAAAGAATAAGTAGGTCAACCAGATGTTATAATGTTGGCTGCCCGAGTTGTTATTCCCTTTCTTTTTGTTCTGGGTAAGAAGATACAACCTTGGGAAAGTTTGTGGTTAAATATTGTTGTAATCTCAGGAAGTATAAATAGTATTAAAATGATAAATGAGGAATAAAACAATATGTTGATATGTTACGGACAGGTGTAGGCATAAATATAGCATCACTCCTTATAATCATTATATTTATGTGTTTTGTTTGTTGTTTTATGTGTTTAATGTGCTTAAAGGAATGTCAGGGGAAATGGGGACTGAAATTTTCCTTCAAACTGAATGACACATCATGGATTTTTTATGAGCCTTTCAAGATTAGTTTCCATTGCAGCTTTGGGAGCAGAAGCCACATTGCAGTGGGTTGTAAAGTGAATAAAAGGGTGGAGGCTAGGGTAAAGTGAGGGAAATATCTGGGGAACAAAATTTAAAGGAGTGTCAAAATGAAGCAATCAGGACTAATAGTTTAAGACAATATATTTTTTTTAATGCTAGTTAAGTCTATGACGGACAATATATGAAGATGTTAAACACAGACAGGATGGAAACTAAGAGGACAGTGGGTGCTCACAACTGCTTCTTTGTAAGGTGAAGTCTGTGTGCAAGAAAGACAAGAGGTCGTGTGAGAGCGGAGCCTGAAGTCCCCTGAGGCGAGCTGGCTTGCTGTGAAGATGGGGGAACCTTGAACATGTCCTGTGCTCTAGGCTGTCCCTTCTGCCCAGCGCTGTAATTGCAGGAGGCGGAGGGGTTGAGAGTCTGGCTGGAAAGCCAGGGCCGTGAAGTCTCCTGTGTGCATGGTGCTAGCGTGCAGGAGGAAGAGAAAGGCTAAGGAGGGAGCATGAGATGCCCAGCCAGGAATGACAAGAGATGCTATGCTGTCTTCTGGACAACACACATTTTCTTACCCTTTCTCCCAGGCTGTGTGGATGGGATGTGTCTCTCCAGACAGACCTGCATATCCATCCTCCTGCCCAAACCTTGCCTGACTACCTGGGATTTCTGTCCCGGACCCACTTCTTTCCCTCAGCTTCTTTGGCTTTGCCAGGGCAGCACTGGAGGGTGGGCTTGGGAGAGAAACTCTGCACCTTGTTACTTAGGCTGTGGCCTGGGGACCTGCAGCAGGGCATGGTACCACCTGGGTGGTTCTAGACATGCAGACACTCACGTCCACTGAACTGAGAGGCACCACTCAAACCTCTGGCCCCCACGGCACTCAGTGTGGGAGACACATGAGAGTCTTAAAACAATATCAACCCCTAGTTCTCACTTGCTGCCCCCAGATCATGAGTTGGTGCGTGGTTCCCACCTTTTTCTCCAGGCTGGCCTGGGCATCTGAATTATAAAAACTCTTCTAAGTTATTTAATCTTCAGCAAACCAGCAAAGTTTAGCTGGGTGTGGTGGCACATGCCTGTCATCCCAGCCCTCTGGAAGGCTGAGGCAGGAGGCTCAAAAATTCAAGCCCAGCCTTGGCAACTTAGCAAAACCCTGTCTCAAAATTACAAATAAAAAATAGGGTTGGGGGTGGACCTCAGTGCAAAGGCTCTGGACTCAATCCCCAGCACAAAACAAGAAACAAAATAAAAAACAGTAAGTTTGAAAACAACTGTCCTATACCTCCTAAAGCTCCACTATCCAAGCTCCCTTCTTAGCTGTGTGTGGCCACTTTCAGGCAGCTAGGGAGGACAAAGAAGAAAGGAAATGATCATTTCTGTCTTTGACTCAGGATCACAGGCAAGCAAGATCAGATGATTTCCCCTCCAAGGGTCTTGTGTCTCAAACTTTTTCAAAAACATTAAAGCCAACCAGTTATCTGGCGAGTACATTTATTCGAGGCATCCTCAGGGCTTGTGAATAGAGCAGCAAGTCTTCACCTGTTTTCATCTCCTTTGAAATTCCAACGTGCATTCCAGGCGGAGGAACAGCCCTTGCGTATGGGGGCAAATCGCTTTAGTTTTTGTTTCCAAACTTCGAAATTTAATATTGAAATAAAAGGTTTATTTTTTCCACATAAGCCTATGGGTTTTCCCCGGTGAAAGGGACAGATTTAAGTTTAATCAAACTGGGGGAACATTATTGGTGCCCGCCAGTTTTATCTTCTCTCCTCTAAAAGTGTCCCACGCTGCCGTGGCTGAGCATTTATTCGCCTTGGTTTTGAACTTAGAGGTAAGATAGCACTTTGTTTCACAAAAGCTGATGTTGACAGTTGAAGTCAGGATTTTATTTAGGCCTCCTTTGCTTTTTTTTCCAAACCAAGCCAAATACAATGATTTGATCTAATAATTAGTCAATGGGATTCTTTTAGTCAGGGTTCTCAAAAAAAAAAAAAAAAAAAAAGAACCAGTAAGATATATATGGAGAAAGAAATGGAAAGGGATTTACTATGGGAACTGGCTTCCTTCACTATGGAGGCCGAGACTCTCACGATAGACAGCCCACAAGCCAGAGAACCAGGAAAGCCAAGAGCACGGCCCGGTCCACATCCAAAAGCCCGGAACCAGGGGAGTTGATGGTATCGTTCTCCATGAGAATCTTGCACTGCCGGTACCAATCTTGGGGTCCAGATGCCAGAGAATCTGGAGTTCTAGTACGAAGGAGAAAGAGAATGGCATCCTGGCACGGGAATGTGCCCTTCCTCCCCCTTTGTGTTCTATCAGGGACTCAGCCCACCCACACTGAGGGAGGATCTTCCACCTCAGTTCAACAGCTCACAGGCTGGCTGCCTCTGGAAACACCCTTAGACACATCTGGGGCGGCCCAATCACTCTAGTCAAATGCAAAACTACCGGGCTTCCCTTATGGCAGAAGAGCACTGGGCCCAGTGCCTGCTGAAGCACTGAGAATAGGTAATGTTTATCATTCCTCTGAGTATCCCCTGATCCAGGCAAGTTGCCACCCCAAATCAACCACTTCAAGTATTTCTGTCTTAACCCATTTGTGCTGCTATAATGAAACACTGCAGACTGGATAATTTTTAAAGAACAAAAACTTATTTCTTGTAGATCTGGCAGCTGGGAAATCCAGGATCAAAATGCTCCGCTTCCAAGGCCGTACCTTCTGTACCCTTCAGAAGGAAGGGATGCAGCTGAAAGGGCAGTGGACTGAATGCTGCATCAAGTTCTGTTCATAAAAGCTTTATTCCTATACGCATGGGCGGAGCCCTTATGATTTAGTCACTTTTAAAGGTCCCACCTCATAATACTGTCACATTAGCAACACTTCAATTTTGGAGGCAACACATGCAAACCATAGCAAGTATAAACCTTAACATGAGAAGGAAGAAGAAGAATGGAAGGCTACAGGAAAATTTAAAAAAAAAGATAAATATGCATAATCCTACAATGTCAACCAACAGGCCATGTTTCATATATATGATACAGAAGGGCTAGTAAGTGCTCCTTAATTACCGTTGGAATGAATGAATGAATGAACAGATGACCTGTTAATCTGCTGTCCAGTGTGCTTTATCAAAGCCAAAGGCTCTTCTGCTAATGAAATAATCATAGTAGCATAAAGTGGGAGAAGAGCGGGTGTCTTAGTCACTTTCCTTGTTGCTGGGAGGCATTTATGCCCGACATCCACAAGTTAAAAGAGGAGAGGTTTATTTTAGCTCACGTTTTAGAAATTTTGGTCTTTGCATGATGAGTGACATGGTAGAAGGAAAGCTGCTCACCTCATGGCAGCCAGGAAGCAGAGCACAAAAGGTAGAGCTGGGGAAGGAGATAGACGCTTTCAGGCCACTCCCCCAGTGACCCACTCTTCTCCTCATAATTATCTATCTGTGGTAGAGATAAAATAAAATTAAGGGCCACCTTGTGAGAAGTTCCCCACCTCTCCCACTTAACATAAGATATGGCTTCAGGGCATGCAGCTGTCCACCCTAATCTCATTCCTGGTGACCATTTCTATTTCTTGTTTGAGGGTAGAAGGCTAGTGACAAAGAAGCAGCACTCTGTAGCTCTCCTGACTCCCTGAATGTGCCCATGGTCCCAGGAAGAAACCTACAAAGGAGCCTCCATGAACTCTGTATTCCCACTCAGCAGATACACACTGACCTCTAGGTCTGAGTGTCTCACAACCCACATGTGGAACAGAGCAAAAACCAAACACACTCTTAGGAGTTCGTGTGTTTCGGTCCTTTAGGATCAGAGAGCTTCACTGAAAGGAAGAGGGGAACATTTTGTCTGGATGAACTATCCTATAATTGGGCACTTGAACAATCTGAGAAAGCTGACAGGTCTTCATCATTTACTTTTATCAAGAAACTCTTACCGTAGAACTCCAAAAATATAAGGAAAGGTGCGCTTACTCTTTGATCTTATAACCGACTGGAATTTCAAACCTCTGAGTTTAAGACAGGTGCTCTTTCCTGCAGAGCCACATGCGTGAAAGATGTTATCTATGCCTTTTTTTTTTTAATACCATTTATGTTTTGAAGTCACGGAAGCACTTTTGGAGGATTGCTGGGTGGGCATTGGCTTGTGCACTGATTTAAAGAGGATTTCCAGAAAGGAGTGGTGCCTTCTACACACCAGCTAGAAATGCTCCCTGAATGAACCTGTTCCAAATCATACTTTATTCTCCAATGCCTTGGGCTGTTCCCCTGTCTGACATGCTCAGCCCCTGGAACTAGAAAAGAGGCAGATCTAAAAAAGCAGTGAGAAGGAATGGTTTTCATACCTCCCCCTGCGAAATGGGCATCATATGTGACAGTGGTCATGTGTTCTGTTACAGATCTGCATGTCAACTTACTGTACATTTAGCACAGCAATATGGGACAGAAAGAACTTCTCATGTCAGAAATCATGGGTGGTAATTATAATCAGATGGAACCCCACTTGTTTTTTAAAAATGTGATTTTTAAAAGTAGTTTATAAGCATGAATCTACCATATTTCTATTTCAGGTTTCAAGGAAAAGTGATTATTTGAAAGGACAGTTTTCCTTTGAATATTAATACATTGGGAGATGGTCACCCTAATGGAATTTGCACAAGCTCTTCCTCCTGTCTGAAATGCTCAGCCCTGGGTGGTTTATTCCAGCTCCCAGAACTTGTTATACCCGCCGTTGATTCACAGAGGCCTTTGATCTAAATCAGGTCACCCTCTTGTGCTTCCTGATGCCCTTCTGCACTATTTTCCACAATTATAATAATTATACTCACTGTATCTTATAGAGCTTAAAGTGCTGATGGCTTTTGAATGGAACATTATTGTATATACCTCTAAGAAGTTTCAACAAAACAAGATCAAGGCGAGGAGCTATCAAGACTCCCCCAACAAAGCCAGCCCAGCAACGTAAGGGCTGGTAAGAAACGAACCTAACCCATAGAAATGGACAGCAAGAGAATCTGCCAGTGATAGCCTGATGGAAGAGGAAGAAAAGTTTCTCCCAGTAACTGGAACCAGGAGGTGATCATGTTGCAGGTTTGCGTTCTGATGCCCAACTACAATTACGGTCCAGAAAACCTCAAGCAGAGCATGTTATTTAATGGCCATCCCACGTTGGCAGTAGCCGTGGTAAAAGAAGAAAACAATGCAAACACTCTATGAAATAACTTAACTCACTTCTGGGTTAACTTGGTCACAAGACCCACTAATTGTATAGCATGTTTCTGTCCTGGGTAAGCTGAGATGTTTAAACACATGTTTGTATCTTAAAATCGATGAGATGTGGTATAATTTATTTGCATGGCTACTGCTTCATGTCAGGTTCACAGAGAGGGTCAGCATCTGTTTATTGCCACCTTTGCCCAGTTGAGTGCCGACACATCATGGGTATTCAATAAATAGGAATGGAATGAATCAGGGAGTGAGGCAAATTCTTGAGATTTACCCCGTGACACATTAGCTTTTTTAAAGTTCCAGTTCTATTTACTTATGTGTGTTGAATGAGTTTTTAATGTAGTAAAAAGGACATAAGAACTGGAAATTGGGAACTCAGATTTGGGCCTTAGCATTATTCCTGATTAGCTCTATGATTTTGGGCAAAGGCTTTCAGCTTTCTGGTGCACTATTTACCTCTCTGTAATATGGGACTGTTGTGCCTTATTATTTCCAGGGTTCCTTTCAATTCTAATTGATTGTAATTCAACTGCATGAACAAAATAATAACAAAGCAGGCAGTGAGATACTCATCACCTCTGCTCCCACCCAGCCTCTCCTGATAATCAGATAGATAGTGCACTTGGTCCTATTTGAAATACATGACACTGTCTTCCTCCTTACTAATACCTCATTACATAAAGACTGCACTCTTCATAATTTTTTCAGATATCTTCATGCAGTGATGGAAATGGCACCCAACTGTAGCTAAAAGGTTAGAAAATGATTCTGAGGAAAATAAAACATGATTGGAAGAGTCAGATGCTTGTCATGGAGAAGAGGAAGTCCAAGGCTTTGAATTAAGGCAAAACTAAATGGCTAAGGTCAAGCCAATCCCATGTAAGAAGAGTAGACTTACAAGAAATAGGCCAATATAAATCCTGACTCTTTGAGCTGAGCAGAAGGCAATTTATGGGCAATCAGAAGGCAGGGGACTTTGAGGAGTGAAGGCAGAATGCAAAACAAGTAGGATGCAATGGAAACCCTGTAATAGAGTTAAAGTGTCCACTGCTGTCCTGTCCCTTCTTTCCAGTCCCACCCTGGTCAGAGTATAATACGCCACCCCACCCCAACCCCCACCACACACACAAGGTTAAATTTTGTTTAGGCCACTACCAAGTATCTAGGACCACTACAGTGTGTTGTCCACAGGCAACGGGTGAGCCATGGAGGGAAGCCCATACAGCCACTAATATTGCTAATCAGAGGCTGACAGATGGCTGGCTGCAGTGTGACCTTCACACATTGACAACCCAGGACTGGCCAGCCGCCACTTAGTGTCTTGATTCTGCAAAAGAAGTTCCTTCCCTCATGCTTTGAGGACTCAGTTATAATCGGTCCTTCTACTGATCCAGGACTCCGAGCCTCTGGCAGCAGTGGCCTGTGCCTGTGGACAACCCCCAATCCAATGGCCCTGCATGGACAGGAGACTCACCGGGGCTCTTTCTTCTGGCCTAACAATGGCTTCCATTGTCCCTCTACAGCATGAGTCTCCAAATTTGTCCCGGACTCTCCACTGTTGACCTCAGCATATGCTGTAGAGACGGGTTTTCTTCTCTAAGAAGAAGGCATTTTTCAGAGAATAAAAATCCATGAAAATAAGCTCAAGACTTTCCCTTCCCTCCTGGTTTGCACGTGAGCCTCCTCTCTCTCTCTCTCTTTCTCTCTCTGTTTTAACCCAAGCCTTCCTCTCTGATTGTTATCAAGCAAACCCTTTAAAATACACATGGTACACATGGACATACAGACTGGCAAATGTCTCAGACATAACCAGGGGGGCAGTGAGGGAGCCCCTGGGAAGCTCACACTCAACCAGCTCCTGCTTCTTCTTTGAGGCACAGACAGGGTGTGCCAGAAGTGTCAGCAGGAGAGTTGGTCTTCACTTCTATGGTTTTAGGACTGTGATGACTGTTCCCTGTCCAGTTGGAGGTGCAGGGCTCATCCTAGGTTCCTTCCCACTTGAGAGAAGCTTTACGGATGTGTGCTTAGATTCCATTGCGGAAGGAGCCAGGATTGAGAAAACCAAGCTTCTTTGGAGGATGAGAAGGATGCTTCATTGGTAAATAGTGAGACTTTCAGCCAATAATGAGGTCCATTTGGACAAACTCTGTAGTCTGGAAGATGGGCCAAAACACAGATTCCAGGTAAGATGTAGGTCCTACTTAACCTGGTGGATGTTAGATTTCTGGATTAAATTTAATGTCTATGGAGCTGGAGGAGGACAGCAAAGCTTATTAGGGGAAGAATGCATCCAATATAATGTTAAAATTAAAGAAATATGTGATTTATTCTTTGTCGTAAATGAAGCAGCAGCTCCAGTACAGTCCCAGAGAAGACCGGGAGGCATGTGTCACCTCTGGAAAAAGGAGACGATATGTATCAGCAGGAGCCAGAATGGACAAATATGGAAAAGCCTGACCATCTACCCAGGGGGCTGTGGAAAGAAGAAAAGGAAGACACCATGGAGGCAGGAAGCAGGACTGAAATGTAGTGACCTTGTTCCACCAGGCCAATGACTAGTCAGGACCATATGAAATATATGTCCAGGCAGCCAGTCTTCCTGGCTTCATTCATATTTGACTCTTTCTTTTCTCTTCTGTGTATTTCATTTAATTTTTTTTATTTTAGTCTACGAATGCTTGCAAGCCATTGCAAATCCCTTTGCAATGAAGCGAAATATGCAGTCATTGTAGGAATACATAAAAATGGAGAAATAATCAGTATCTAGGCTGAATCCAGATAATTGTAAGGTCTTCAGTTTCAGAGGAAAAACAAAAGAGAGGACTTCTGGAGTTCATTTTGAGAATTTAGGAAGTATAGTAAAATCCTGGCTTAAAATTTTTTTTCCTTGAGAAATGGTGTGGTGTGTGTGCATGTGGGGGTGTGTGTGTGCTTGTACATGTGGTGGGGCAATGACAGGTACAGAGCTGGTGCTAAGGGTGCTAAATATTACATGGGACTGGAAGTGACAATAATGTATTCAGTATATGCTATGTATTCCTTATCAGAACACATCATACCCCCCCGTATGTCAGTTTTCTGATTAGAATGTGATCGGATTCACTTAACACTAAAATATGCTGAATGTAATTTTAATCTTTCTTTGATGATTCAGAAGCTATTTCAGGCTCTTTAAGCCTTGGGGGTTATTACTATGAAATTATTATCATGCAATTCTGCACAATCTAGATTGTTCACATTTTTCTGGCTATTTTATCCTGAATGAGTGGGAGCTTCCTGTAGTACCTTAATTACTGTGCAGAATTAATAATGAATGTACAGATCATTTTGTGGTATGATTGGATCAACTCAGAGCAAAACAATAAAACTTGTCCTAAAATGGAAATGTAGGTGAAAACTCTAGTACTGTTTCCTTTTGGTGGTTGATTTTTTTTCAAACTGAATATACAAGAATTCCAAGGAGGAGTTCATAATTACTTCATATAGTGGTTTAGATCTAAAATAGCCTCAAAAGCCTCATGTGTTTGGAAGGCGATTGAATTATGGGTGCATAATAGATGATTGCTCTTGGGAGGTGGGGTCTGTTCAGATGAGGCAAGACACTAGGTATGACCTGGAAGGGTGTATTTCCCTCCCCAGCTCCTCCTATGACTCTCTGCTTGCTGGGTGCCATGTTTTGAGCAGCTTTCCTCCACTAGATCCTTCCACCATGCCTTCCAGGCTTCGAGCCAGCCAACTAGGGAATAAAAATGTGAGCCAAAACAAATCTCTCCTCCTTTAAGTTGTAGGTGTCAGGTATTTTATCATAAGGCAAAGAAAATGACTAAGACATCAAGGAAATAAGACAACATTTTAGTAAGGAGTTTGCATTTCAGCTTGGCTTCGAAGTACATCCAATTAATTGAGACCAGTGGGCATTCCAGGAAGAAGTAAGAGTGGGAACACAGAAGCTGATGTGGTTTGAAACTGAGTATCTTTATTACTTAGAGTTGTGACTTGTAGAATATTAGCATCCACATCCCCTGGCCCTTGCCAGAGATGCAGACTCCCAGATCCTCATTCCAGCCCTGCTAAATCGGAATGTAAATTTTGAGGAAGATTCTCAAGTGATTTGCATGCATATTAAGTTTTGAGATATCCTAGTTCAGAAGATTATTTTAAATAAGGCAAAAAACAATATCTCACTATGAAAACACTTGATACTAGGGCAAGGAATTTGTATTTTTTTAACAGATCCCAGAAGACATTGGCAACTTAGAAGTAGATGTCAACATGCAGGCTTGACACCAGTCCACTGGGATCAGTGCTGGCCTTGTTGTGGAAAAAGGTCCTAAAAGCTCCCTGGTATGTCAAGCTCCTTGAACTTGAAGTCTTGGTAGAGGAAGGGTAGTGGGGCAGGATGTGACTTGGGAGACTAGGTCAGTGGCTATTTGCCACTGCTGACATGAACGTAATCCAAAAAATGTGTAAGTCTGGTTTCTGAGCTTCAGATGGGTATTAGTGAGGAGACACAAAACACAAAGCAGCAAGGTTAAAGGGTTTTGCAATACAGTAGTCTAAATCAGAGATTTAACTCTTTAATTTGGTAAATGTTTTAAGCTATTTTTGTCACTATAACACAATACTCAAGACTGGTAATTTATAAAGAAAAGAAGTTTATTTAGCTTATGGTTTTGATGTACCAAGAGCATGGTACCAGGTACCAGCATCCGCTCAGTGGTAAGGTGCTTATGGCAGAAAGGCAACCACAGTAGCGTGTGTGTGTGTGTGTGTGTGTGTGTGTGTGTGTGTGTGTTCAAAGAGCACACGTGTGCCTTGAAGATGAAACAAGAGGCCAGAGGTGGGCTTGCTTTATAAAAACTGCTCTTGCAGGGACTACGTGGATCCCTCACAAGGGTGGCTCTCCTATGACCTAATTAACCCACAAAGTTCCCACCACCTCTCAGAACCATAACACTGAGAGTGCAATCTTAACATGAGTTTTGATGTGGACAAACCACAGCAGGGGGTTACAGAGAGGCTGGACATGAGGCTAATGTTACTTGAGAAATACTCACAGAGGTAAATCAGCATGACCTGGCATATTCAACGAAGTCTGATTTTGTTCCCGTGGTGCACCTGGCGTTGTGCTAGGTCTTTGAGAGTCAAAAGGAAATACAGCCTTCTTTGTTGGTACAATTTAGGTCTATACAATGATTGCATTCATCATAGGGAATTTGTACCTGTACATGATATACCTTGCAGCCTTCTTATAACGTAACTCAAGACTAGAATGGAGGCAGACAGACAGATAGCAGTTCTCAGCTAGCAGAGGAGAGGATGAGCCCAGTAGTTTTCAGAAAGTAAAAGAGATCCTCATCTGAGTTAAACCAAGTCTGCAGAAGGATGGAGAGTTCAAGGCATGTGGCAAACTTGAAGAAAAGTGGTTTCACATCATGGGAACATAAGGCTTCTGCAGGAGAGGAAGTGACACAAGGACAGAGCCCACTTAGGAGCTTGCCTCACTAGCCCAAGGAAGCACCGACCTAGGGCAGTGCTGGGGGAGGATGCATACTACTGAGAGCATTAGGAGTAGGATGATAGAGCTTGCTAACTAACTAGTTGTGAAAGATGTAGGAGGGAGAAGAGTCAGGGTGGTGGGCTAGGGGCTAAGGTGAGCATTTGGGGAGGAGACTAACTTACCTTTGGATGTGTGTCTTTGAGATGCCTTGTGGAATTTTGGTGGAGAAGTTCAAAGTGTGGATATGACGCTTGAGAAAACAGTTGGCCAGATTTGTGAGTCATGGAAGTAGATAAGCATGTGGAATAAAGAAGAGAGGTAAAAGAGTGAGAGATGGGAGGATAAATTATTAAGCCTCTTGATAGTGGTAAAAAATGGAGATTGTAAGAGAAGCTCACAAAGGAATCAGAAAAGAAATGAGGCAGGAGAGAAATCAAAGGACTTGAGAAAAAGGCAGTCAATTTGTTGGAAACCACTGAGAAATCAAGTCAATAAAGTGCTCCGAGGGTAAGTCCATTGTTTTGGCATTGAAGAGATTATTGGTATCCTTTGAGTAAATGGTTTCAGTGGAGAGCAGATACATAATAGAGTTACAGTGGGTAAAGCAGGAAAAGGAACCAATGAAATATGGAGCCTCATAAAGATAAATGAGATCAAGGACATACATTTATTTGATTTATCAAATTCTTTCATCTGGTAACAAAAGATATTGCCTTACATTTTTGTATCCCCTTTTTTTTCTAGGAAAGTGCTGTATATGTAACTGATAATTGCCAAATGAGTGACTTGTTACAAAAATGTATAAATGAAGCATTTAGGTCATTTTTGCTCTACCTTGCAGTATTTTAACCCTTTAATTGCAAAAATTGTAATTTCATTCTAATGAAAATGCCCCCAATTGGCTGGACTGAAGTTTTCACTCAGACTCTTGGGTGCTGGTGCTTCACGGAGCTCAATCAATTTGATCAATGTTGTTTTCATTTCTCCTCTTGTCAGTACTGTCCAGTTATGCTAAAAATGAGTGACGGACGTGCATCCTCCCCTTGAATCGTACTTAATTAATTCAGCTGAGCTTCAACTTTAAAAACATTTTCAAGGCTTATTTACTCTGCATCAGAATGCATGCTAAGAAAGGAGGAGGGCATGTTAGCATTAAGTGACAGAGTCATAAAATCTGTGTGCAAGTACAGCCAACACATTGTTTATATTGACAGAGGAAGGAAAACAAAATTTGAGTGCATTAGTCACCTTCCCACTGTTGGAACAAAATACCCAACACCCATAACTTAAAGAAGGAGGGGTTTATTTTGGCTCATGGATTTCAGAGGATTCAGTCCATGGTTGGCTGGCCCCAGGGCAAAAATGGCATGGCAGAGGAAAGTGCTCATCCTTGGTAGCCAGGAAGCAGAGAGAAAAGAAAGGAACTGGGGACAAGAATACACCCTTCCAGGTCACACCCCCAGTGACTCACCTCCAACCAGGCCCCGTGTCTTACAGGACATTCAGCGATGAACTCATCAAAGAATGACTACACAGATGTATATAGCACCCCATGATCCAACCACCTTCCACATGCATGAGACTCTTGGGGAAGATTTTAGATCTAAACCATATTGTTGAGCACATGCTACATTTTGAATGCTCAGTTAGTGATCTCAGGTATGTGACCTTCCTTTGCATTTCCACAGCAAATACGTGAGATAGTTTTTTGTTGTCGTTGTTTTTAATTTTTATGCAAAAGTATCAGAATAGAGTCTAGCATGGGTTGAGTCACTTGCTCAGGTCCCCTGGCTCCAAGCCATTGCATCAGACTTATGGCTCTCTGACCCTGAAGGTGGTGCCTTCTCTCTCTCACCCTGTGCTATGTCTTGAGAAAATATGACTTAGGACCTCTCTAATTATGCAAGGAATGGCATTTTCCAACAAAATTGATAGAAAAAGGGAGAAATGTGAGAAGTGAACACTCCTGTAGGGGCCTGAGAGTTGGTTTTACATTTGCCAGGTGGAAGCGGGCTGTCTCTGGGGCTTTTGGAAGAAGCAGCAGATGTGGGTGAAGTGAAATCTTTGCAGAAAAAAACTGAGCGGTCTCCTTAGACAACAGTTGGATGATATCTTAGTCACTTCCCTCATTTCTATGACAAAACACCTGACACAACCCAAGGGAGAAGAAGTTTATTTTAGCTCATATTTCAGTCCATAGTGGGCTGGTTCCAAAGCAGGACAGCATGGCAGAGGGGTGTGGTGCAGGAGTGTTGCTCATGACATGGCAGCCAGGAAGTAGAGTGAAAAGAGGAGCCAGGGAGGGAGATACAACTTTCCAGGCCATGTCCCCAGTGACCTGCTTTTTCCAACCAGGCCCCACCTCCCAATGCAAAGTGTGATGGCTTGTATCTAAATGTCTCCCCGAAGTCTCATGCACTCATATGTGGGCCTTTTGGGAAGTGACTGGATCAGGGGTGTGTGATCCTAGATGAGCCCACCGATAAATTTAGAATAGTTCTGGGTGTGGATGATGAACTTACTGAAGAGGGAAGACCCACTCTGGGTGTGGGTGGCAACAACCAATAGTCTCATAGCCTGGATGGAATAAAAAGGGAAAGAAGGAAGTCTCATTGCCTCCTACCTGCCACACCAGGAACTGTTTCTCCTCTGCCATGCCGCCCTGTCTTGGAGTCAGCCCACTATGGACTGAAACCTCTACAAACTGTGAGCTAAAATAAACCTTTCCCCTTTTACCCTGTGGGTGTCAGGTATTTTGTCCCAGCAATGAGAAAGTAAGTAGGACACCAATCCAGCTGCAGTGCCTCCATTATCCAATCACTTTCCAATATCCAAGCCCTGGCCTCAGAGTGCATGAGACTTGGACAGGACATCCAGATATAAACCATAAAAGACTATGTAGTTTGTAGAGATGTTTGTAAGGTAAAAACAGCAGATTTAAACAATGACTGGGTTTGTAAAGAATACAAAACATGTTAGGGATTCATTATTACCAATTCAGGATTAGCCATGTATGTGACTAGCTGCTTAGGAATTTTGATCTTCATGAAAGCCTGTGATCTCCTATTATGCCCTTTATGATAAGTCTACAATGGCCATTTATTGATTGCTTACCATGTAGGTCCATTGTTGAGTTCTTCATCTGTATGATTCCATTTATCCTTTACAACTATCCCATGAGATGGATATTGTTATCTCCACTTGGATACAGGGACACCAAACCTTACAGAAGTAAGAAAATTTGCTTAAATTCATAGTGGTAGTAAGTACAAAACTCAGGTTTATCTGTCATTGCAAAGTCAAGTTCCCAGAACCCTGTGATACACCCTTGAGTATACATCTAGTTTTTCCAACTGTTTACTGCACTGAATGTCTCACTGGACCATGAGCCACTGGAGGGCAGAACTGAGTCTTATCTCTGGACACTTGAAGACTAGGACAGTGCCTGACACATAGTAGGCACTCTAGAGACCTTGGAAGGAAGAAAGAGGACAGGATGGAGAGAGGGAGAAAGAGAGGAGAGGCACGCTACCTCTTTTTAACAGTCAATGTTTATTCTGGTCTTCCTGTATGTAATCATAAATCTTTCTATATATTTAATGTGAGATCATCATGATATCCACATCATTTAATACCTGTATTTTTAGCTTTATATTGTGTAATGAGCTTCTTTCTATGTCATTAAACATTGTTCTAAAATTATTTCAACATTTAGAAATATGTGTTACCTATTTCCCTCTCTTCCTACCAGGAAAAAGTGCTTATTGGGGTAATATATAACCTTGAGATACTCTCATGGGTTATACAGGCTTTTAGAAGTCTATTTAAAACTTAATTTTCACAAAAAATTAGCCAGCATAAAGGTAGGGCTAGGTAGAGTTATAAGGACAAAGATCAGAAATGTTATTGCCAAACTTAATTTGATCGCACCCCAGAGCCATAGCGTTTAGTACAATGAAGCTAAAGACTCCAAAGCAGCACAGAAGGAAACTCTCAAGCACTTAATAAATCATATCAGCACTTCCAGATTTTTCTGTCCTAAAAGAATAGAGCAGGTTACCATAAAGAAGCGGCACAAGCAGGCATGCATATGCGTGGTTGTTGTTCACTTCATGTTGATCACTGATTAGGTTTGCGGAGTTAATCTCTTTTAACTTAGTTTGCAACAACTCAACATTTTTCCAGCAGGGCTTAGTGAGGCATCAGGAATGAATTCAGAGACACAGAGCATAAGAGTGAGCTACTTTTATTTATTTATTTATTTACTTTTGTGCCAAGTTGTCATTTATTTAAAAACAAAAATTAGGAAACGAAACCAGAATAAAACTATGAACTCAGAGGGCACCTTTTATAATTCTAGTCATCTGTAGCTCTCCATGAAGGAAAGCTTCAATTCTTCGCCCCCTTCCCTGTCTTCCTGCCATCAAGGATAGGAAAGAGAAATGGAAGAAAAAGCTAAGAGTGAGCTACTTTTAAAGAGCTCAGGTAGAATTTTATGAGAACTTCCTAGATCTGGGGACTTAGTTCCTACAGCTCTGAACCAGCCTAAAGCTTTGCTGCCAATGGTGGAGATGAGACTCGTGTGAAATCTCCTGGAGAGATGGAGAGAGAGAGCAAGAGCGAGAGCGAGAGAGAGAGAGCGAGAGCGAGAGAGCTGCTGAGAGGAAGGATGACTTGTTCTGACCACCTGCAGGTCCTACCCATCCTCTCTCCCCTGGAGGCATACTTGGCTTTTCCCATCCTGTCTGAAGTTTTCTGATGCTATAACCAAATATCCGAAGCTGTGTGTTTTCTAAATTAAAGAGATGTATTTAACTCACAGCTTTGGCAGCTGAAAGTCTAAAATCAGGCAGGCAGTCCCATCTGTTTGGCCTCTGGTGAGGGCCCCCCCCACTGCATCACAACATGGCAGACGAGTGGACAGGTAAAGAAGAAACCAAGAACTCTCTCTTGGCAACTCACTGTGTGAGACAAGCATTCATCTCTTCTAAGGGAGAGGCAAGGGAAGAGTGTCTGTCTGGTTGATAGAACAGCCAAAGCACAAGCATATGTCCCCATGGCTAGACCAGTCTATGGGTTTAGGGTCACAGACATTCAGAAATCCAGCCATATAAACTCACTAAACTTCAGATTACTTGTCTCTAAAATAGAGATAAAATACACTTTTTAGAGTAACTATGAGAATTAAATGGGAAAATACGTGTAAAGTGAATAATAAACATCAGTCACGTATAAAGGTCTTATTCATGTATTTAATCAACACGTATGTATCAAGCACAACTTTGTGCCAGGCACTGTGGTTCCAATGACAAGACAAACAGACATGCTTCCTTTCTACAAGGAGATTATACTCCAGTAAATGCAGAAAATGTTGGTAATTTTTTACTATTATTATATAGCTTATCAGTTGTCTACAATTATGTAAAAATTTGTCCTCAAACTTAGAGGCTTAAAATAATAAACTTTTGTTATCTTAGTTTCCAAGGGCCAGGATTCTGAAAGCCTCTGAGCTAGATGGTTCTGGCTCAGGCTCTCAAGGTGGGGCTGGAGCTGCAGTTGCCTGAAGGCTTAATTGAGGCAGAAAGACCTACTTTCAAGATAGTGCCCACATAGCTGTTGATGGGAAGCCTCCCTTCCTCTTCACATGGGATTCTCCACAGTGCTGCCTGAGTCTCCTCACAATATGGCAGCAGGCTTCCAGCACAGTGAGTGTTCAAAGAAAGAGAGTCACTTCTTGTCACTTCCAGCATATTCTATCCATTAGAAGTGAGACAAGAAGTCCAGCCTGCACTCAGAGGAAAGAAAATTTGGTTCTATCTTTTAGAGCAGGGGTCCCAAACCAGGCCACACAGCAGGAAGTGAGTGGCAGGTGAGTGGAGCTTCATCTGTATTTACAGGTGGTCCTCATCATTCACATTATCACCTGAGCCCCACCTCCTGCTAGATTAGTGGTAGCATTAGATTTTCAAAGGAGCTCAAACCCCACTGTGAACTGCATGTGTGAGGATCTAGGTTGAGTGCTCTTTATGAAAATCTAGTGTCATAATAGTAGAAGAAAGTGTACAATAAACATAATGTGCTTGAATCATCCCAGCCTCCCAACCCGCTCTTTTGTGTAACACTGTCTTTCCTGAAACCAGTCCCTGGTGCCAAAAAGGTTGGGAACCACTGTTTAGGAGTGTGGAATTTGGAAGAACTTAAGAACATATTTAAAATAATCACATAAAGTATGGGGGAGACATGAGAGAAGATGGTGGGGGGTGGTTGAGGCCAGACAGAAGAGTCAAGCAGGGCTTCCTAAAGAGGGAGAGTTTCTAATGGGAGGCCACAGGAATTAGCTTGCTATTTTTGTTGGGAAGGGTAAAAGACTATCAAATCTGTGAATGAAACATCGTATTAATAGGCTTTCCCTTCTCTGAGACAAAATAAGTGACACCCCAATTTAAAGGTGAAGAGGCATATTTTGGCTCACAGTTTGAGTGGGTCTAGTCTATCATCAGATGGTTCCAAGGCAGAAAGGGCATGGTGAAAGGGCATAGTGGAGGAAAGCTGCTCACTCTTTGGTGGCCAGGAGGCAGAGAGAGAAGGGAGGAGCCAGAGAAAAGAATACACTCCTTCAGATCACACCTCGGTGACCTGCCTCTTCTGAACAGCCCCATCTGTAGACAGCACAGTCGGTGGATTCAACCACTGATATAAGTGTAGCACCGCCATGATCCAATCACCTTCTGAAAGCCCTATCTGAACATGAGACTTTTGGGGGACATTTCAGATCTAAGCCATAGCAAGCATACCAAGGCCATAAAGATGGCCTTATCTGAATTCTTTCTGCCACAGAAGGTCCAATGCATGTAAAACTCATTTTCTAGAACGTTCCTAGCTTTCTTTCCACTTCTGCTTCTCTTAAAATCTGTAAGTAGAGCCTTGATTTTCTGAAATACAGAGCACTGAACTTGAGATTCATTTTTTAAAAATATACAAAGAAACTACTTCAAATTCAAAATGCTAAAATGCATAAAGCCAGTACACTACAATCAGTCACCAGAAGTAAGCACAACATTTCTGATTTTCTTAGACCTGGTTGGAAACTTAAGATGCTCAAGTCCTCTTAGTCTTATGCCACAGTTCTCTCTTGGAGCTGGTGAACGTACATTAATTTAAAAAGAAATGAAACCTCCCTTTGATTTGCCTGATTTTATTATTCATTCCTTCTAGGAAGACATATATTTCTAAAAGGGCCTAAGATCCTTCAACCCAGAGAGAAAATGTCCCACACATCATGCAAAACACCTGTGAGAACTTAAACTGCAGGATGTCTGTATTTAAGCATGCGTGTGTTTGTTTCACATGCGTATTTAGTCTGATGAACAACTCCACTGGGTGAGTAAGCACATTAAATCTGTTGGTTCATAGATAAAGCCAAAGAAACCGCTCATGTATTTCTCCTTTAATTGTGTTTTGATGAGAACTGGTGCAAGACTTTACTGGGAAAGCATTTTAGAAGCCGAGTTGGACCCTCTAGATTTTTACACAACTTTTCCACTACGTACTATTTACTTTGTTGTTAATTGCCTGTGGTTGGGTCAATACCCTCAAGAAGCAAAAGCATTCTTCTGTTTTCTTCCCTTCCCATAAGGTGGGTGTTTAACTGACCTCATTTCCCACTGGTAAAGGAAGACAAACTGTATATAACTTGGTAGTTCAGTGTTTTTCTGCTCAGAACTTTTCCATGGGTTTCCACTGCTCCCAAGGGAAAGGCAACATTCCTCACTTTGGCCCGCAAAGCTCTCCATGGTCTGGCCCTGGATCCCTCTCCATTTGCATTTTTCAGCACTCTTCCTTCTCTCTCTCCGCTTTGGTCACATTGGCTTCTCTTGTCCTTGATAATTTTCTTGATTCCTCCACCACGGGACTTTTGCACATTCTGTTTATCTTGTTTGTTCGGCCCATAATGAGCTTTCCTCCCATCTTCCAAATTTCAGCTGATGAACCTGCAAGGGAGCCTTTCCTAAAATTCCTGATTGAGTCAAATTTAATTAAGGGCTCCCCAGGGCCATGTAACTTGTTTCACTTCCTTGTCTGTTGCTGTTCTAACGCATGTTGGTTTGTATAACTAATTCTCATTCACCTGCTTTAGTAAATAGAAGGACTGTCTGTTTTTAATCACTTGGACATCTAGGTACCTAGCTCGGTGTCTCAACATCATAAGTGCTTAACCAAAAATTGCTAAGTAAAGCTGTGAAGGCCGTACTAGGATTTGTCTTCTAGCATTGCCAGTTTTTAGCCATCTGAATTTGGACGCATTAGTTAACTTTTCTAGCCTGAAATTTGTCCTCTGTCAAATGGAGTTAATAATATGCACTGCCCTCATGGGGTTTTCATGAAGATTAAATGATGCAATTGATGTAAAAATACTTAACACATTCCCGGTCATGTAGCAAGAAAGAAATGTTTGGACACTTGTATTTATCTTCAACCATCATCTACCGTATTCTCCAAGCCACAGTGGTTTCTTGTGCTTAAAAGCCAGTATGCGTTTTAGTTGAGTCTAAACTAGTGCTCTTCCATTTTACAGATGAAGAAATGGAGGAAGAAAAGGGCTTAGTTTCATGGCCAAAGTCAGTGGCTGTGTAAGATTCATTTTCTATTTTGCAGTGAGCACATCACCTTCTCAAGTCCAACATTTCGATACAAGTGCTGACTGTAAGAAGCCAGTCATCTCCTTTAGTTTTTGTTTTGCAGTCTTTGATGCCTCCCTGCTGCCATCAGAGCTTCCTCTCTTGTTTTTACCTGAGATTGAATGAGTGAATGAATGAATGAATGAAATAATATGAATCATCCTTCCAAAGAACTGGATTTGGATCTGTTGACAAGAGGACCGGATTCTATGATGTGTTCTTAACCTCATGCTCACAGAAGCCCTGCTCCGGGGAGTGGGGAGAGACAAAGATGGTATCTCCATGGATGGATGGTGCCCGGAGTGCTCACCGAACAAGCACTGTCCTGGATTTGGGGATTTGAGATAAATGACTCCCACTAGCAGTGCTGACCCCATCCTAACGCTCTCCGCAGCCTGATCCTCTCACAGGTCACGTGGCTTGAGGCTGGTATTAACACTCTCCCAGCTTTGACTGCATGGCCTAGGAATCAGTTCCTTCCTATTCAGATTCTTGACTTTTTTTCCTTCAGTCCTGGGGATTGAACCCAAGGCCTTGCCCTGAGCTTTTTAATTTTTATTTTGAGATAAGGTCCTGCTAAGTTCCCCAAGCTGGCTTTGAACTTGTGATCATCCTGCCTTAGCCTCTCACTAGCTGAGATTACAGGCATGAGGTACCTTGCCTGGTTTATCTACTACGTTTGATCCTTTCTCTGCCTTTTGAACTTGCCAATTAAGCTTGGTATCTTCATCTTGGTCTTCAGTCTTGATGATAATAATGAGAATAAAATAATTCTTATTTATCATATACCATTATGTGCAAGACACAATATATCTTGTTTGCAATTTTTATTACACTCAGTTTTTGAACAAGGAAATCAGAGGTCATAGATATGAAATGATTTTCTCAAAGCCACACAATTTGTAACTGGCCGATTTGAAATTTATTCCCAGGCCTCTCTGATGCCCAAGTTTTGTACTTTTCACCATTACACACTGTTTCTCTAAGGAGTTTATCCTAGGCATGTCCTCTGTCTTTTCTGTTCTTGGCTTCCTTGAAAGACTATGTTACTCTCAGAATCCAAATCCTTGATGCTGTCCTCCTTCAGACCACCCTGGTCCATAGTGAAACAAGATTGTAGTCAGCACCTGCAGGCATAGGTAATATTGTGTCAGTATTGAGCCCAAGGTCTTTCATACTTGCTAACTATGGGCAAATCAAAGAAAAGGGTAGGATGTAGGAAGAAGGAGGTGGTTAGAATGGTAATGTACAGGACTGGTGGGGAGGATAAAGACATAAAAGAGACATCAGAAGAAACCTGTGCAGAGACAAAAGGGTATTCATTTGCCAATCAAAGTCTCTTTAATGGCTTAATAGCCCATTAAACTGTGGGGCCATTTATAATGGGACCTCATCCAAATGTGCATTTATTTAATTATCGTCCTCCCCCAAGCCCATAAGACCCTGGGGTATTCTTAGCTCTGAGAATATATGGTCTTATTTCATAATTGACTTTTTCCTGAAGGCCTGAATGTTAGAGAAAGAAAGAACTCACTGGAAGAGGGACAGAGACTAAAAAGTCTGTGGTTATTTTAATGCCTCTACTGAGTGGACCTACCAAGACATCAGGGACCTTCAGCGGTGGCACTCAAAGCAATAAACCATGTGATAATTTCAAAGATGATGTTAGATTTCAGGATCTATATAGCATTGGGCCATTTTCACCAAGCATAGTCCAACCACAGTTTCAAAATTGCTGTTGACTTTTATTATGCCACGTTTTATTATCACCACGTCTTTTTCAATCCATAAGCCCCTCCCCCTGTCACAGAAAAATATTGACTGCTTTTGTCTTAGACAGTGTCTTCGTTAGGCACGGAAATAAGATGAAGAGGATCTATTTGTCTTAGCCGGTTACATTGAGGGGTCACGTGACAAGGACCCCTAGAACTTGACCCCTTGCTCCCCAGGAGCACCCTGACAAGACAGACACTGCCACTGAACCTTCTGATCCAGTGAAGTTGGTCCTACTCTGATTATCCAACATCCTAAATGCCCTTGACTTGGCCTCTTCGAAGTCACCATGCTCATTTTAGACCTTCTCAGGAAATTACAGAATTTATGTTAGGAAACGGGAATCTCTCTTGACCTGGAAGATACCTGAGATAATGTCACTTCTCTCCTGGCCATGAAGAAGCCCATGTTGTGTCTGTTCTGAATTAACAGGTGGAGGAAGTGCTTCTATCGATGACAGACCTTTAGATCTCCAGTATCATTGCTGCTTTCCAGACTTTTAGTGCCACAGGGCTCACACCAACAGCAGAATCCAGGGAAACTGCTGAGGAGTAGTCTTCTCATTGCTTGTTAAATTTATTTCTTTTTCATAATAAGAACAAGACAGCGCAAGCAGCGCAAGCATTGGTGCTTCTCATCATGTAGCTCTTAACTTTTATTTAATAATGACTTAAAAATCCCATAAACCTGGTCCTTCCGAAATTCATGCCTTGTCGTCTCTATTATTTATATAAGCTATATATTTTTGATTCACAGTCTTCAGCTTCTTTTCTTTCCCCTGTACCCTTGCTTTTTGTTCCCTGATGGGCCTGGATTGCTTATTGTGCCTTACATAATGCCCTTTCCCACTTCTATGACTCTGGACAGTTTTCTCACCTCTCTCTCTAAGGTTTGTTTCACAGACAGACTCCTCGCAGTCCTTCAAAATGCAAATAAACCCAAAGCGGGCAGTGGTGGCGATAAAAGTAACTCTCAGTTTGAATATCAGAGTAACAATCGTGGGAAGACTAATTCTCACTTATTGCCTTAGTTATCTCTTCATTTGTACCTGTGCATACATAAATAAGAATTCAATAAATATTTGTTGATTTAATTTTTTTAAATGCAGACATCATTTTCTTTGAGAAGCTCTACTTGTCTTTAAACCACCTAGTATACACAAATATGGCCCCCAAAAAGGTTAACACTGAAAGAGTGAGTTGCTACCATAGCATGTAGGGCTTCTGTAAAAAAAAGCAAAGGGCCTTTATTTTTAGAAGGAACAGATCTGGGGCAGATACTTGGAGAAAAGCTAATAGGGCTGAAGGTAATATGTGTTTAAACCCCATGCTCAAACTCTCTGGATCTGTGCCCACCCTTCTTTCCGACATGTGCTATACTGGTGGCAGACAAGACCGGTGCATGAGCTGCTTCTAGAGCGTGACTTGCCTGCTAGCAAATGGATGAGCAACTGTGTCTTATGTTTAAACTGAGAGATGCACACTTCACCAGAGGCCATGGCGGGGACACTCTTCCATATCCGCAGAAGGTATAAAACTAAATCAAACAAATAGAAACAGAATCATGCAAGCAGCCTTGAGGCCAATCTCTGCACAGTGTTATAACCACAAGACGTCACGTGGACTCAAAAGAGCTTTGAAAATAGTGTATTTGGAGAAGTTCTCCGGAGGCAACAAGAAAGGAAAAGATGGCATAGTAAGGCTGAATCACAGTATTTTAAAGCCATTTTTTATAAGCTTGGTCTGCTAAATTCAACTCATTAGTATGTTGAATTCCTCCAAATGCTTGTATCCTGTCTCCTATTTCTTAAACTTGAAATTGCATGTTCAGACTGTAACCAAAGATACCTGGCCAGGAAGAGGGAGACAAGTTCAAGAAGGGACGCAGGCCTAGTGCATTTGTGTGACTGCCTATTACACAAGACTGGCATTTCTAGAGCAGTGGTTTCTACCATGCATGACCCAGGCCATCCAATAAGCACATTCCATGTTCATGACACACTAATTTCATAAGAAGAAATCTAGCTTGGAAGAGGAGAACTGTCAGGGAAAAAGCTATTTTTGTGGTTACTGTCCCCTCTTCTCACTGAAGGAATTCTTCTTGCTACTGAAAATGACTCTATTGTACATTTTTTAAAAATCTCTTCCAATGACATTAAATTGTATTTCCAAATAGAAAAAAAAGTAACAAAAAGCAACAGCACATTTTTCTCTCTTGGCTGCTGAAAAGCCAGGCTGTATTAGGAATTCCACAACTGATTCACCTTATCAATAGCTGTTCTATTTTTTTTTTTTTTTTTTTTTGGTGGTACCAGGAATCAAACTCAGGACCTTGCACTTGCCAGGCAGGCACTGCACCACTGAGCCATATCCCCGGCACAGTAGCTGTTCTACTGAATGCCATTCAACCAATACTTTTTTTTTCCCCAAAATTTAGATTTGCACACCAGTAAAGCAAATGATAAATGTATTACTACTACTTTAATAATGCCCGATGAAATAATGTTATAATTCTTTAAATGTTTAAAAAAACTTGCTTTCTTAAAAGAAGCAAAGGCTACATAGGCATCTTTCTTTGTATTTGTGCTCTTTTTTATCGTTTTAAATGTATCCTTGGGATCAAAATAGATTCATGTCTGTGCTTCAGATATGCAGAGCTTGCTGAAGTAAGCAGGTGTTGGTTCTGTCACACTCAGTGTGAGAGTGGAGATGGAGACCAACACTGGGGGACCATCTGGGCTGATGGCCTGGGCATCGTGGTGCCACAAACACTGAACCAGTGGGGGAGGATAAGGAAGAAGGAGGAACAGAGAAAGGATTATTGAGACCGGTGGTCAGGAGAGGCCAGCCATACACAAAGAATTAGTGTTTGGGATCTTTTATCTTTGTGTTGCAGAAGTGGATATAAAATGGAGAAGTGGTAAATGTCTTACTCCACCGGTGAATTAGTTGCATGCTAGAAGCTGTCAACTCTGCATAAACATCTCTTTTTCCCTTTTTGTGAGTGAAAATACAAGCTGACTACTTTCCCTAGACTTCCTTGCAACTAAGTGTGTCCATGATTACTTTCCATTAGGCTATAAGCAGAAATAGTATGTGCAGTGTCCAGGAAGTGCCCTGAAAGAGGTAAGTCATGTTCTTTGACAGTTTTCTATTTGGAATGCAGGTATGATGGCTGGAATGAAGCAACCATCTTAGACTACACATTGAAAGCTGCAAGTTGACAACAGAAACTGAAGTAGAAGGATCCATCTCTGGGCTGCCTGAATTTTTATGAAGGGAAATACACTTCCTTTTTCTTTCTTGAATTTTATTTTCTTATGCTCTAAAATAAATAATTTATTTTAGAGAAGTTTTAGATTCACAGGAAAATTGAGAGGAAGGTACAGAGATATCCATATATCCCTGTCCCATTCATATCCAGCCTCCTTCATTACCAACATCTGTCACTAGCATGGAACATATATTACAACTGATGAACCTACATCGACACATCATTATCACCTCAGATCCATAGTTTCATTAGGATTCACTCCGGGTATTGTACAGTCTATGGATTTGGACAAATGTATAACGACCTATAATGACTATTTTCACAGCCCTGAAAGCCCTCTGTACTATCCCTTCATCCTTGCGTCACTTATAACTCTGCAAATACTGCTTTTTTTATTGTTGTCATCATTTTGCCTTTTCCAGAATGTTACAAAATTGGAATTATACAGCATGCAGAGTTTTCATACTGGCTTATTTTATTTTGTCATATGTGTGGATGTTTCTTCCATGTCTTCTTATGATTTGATAGCTCGTATCCCATGGTCTGACTATACCACACTTTGTATATTCATTTATCTGCCAAAGGGCATCTTGGCTGCTTCCATGCTTGGGCAATTATGAATAAAGCTGCTCTCAGTATCATTTGGGTAAATTTGAATAACAGGATTGCTGGGTCATAGGGGAGCAGTATAATTAGCTTTGTAAGAAATTGCCAAACTGCCTTCTAGGTGGCTGTGGCATCTCCCGCCAGTGATGAATAAGAGTTCTTGTTGCTTTACTTCTTTACCAGCATTTGGTGTTGTCAGTGCTCTGGGTTTTGGCCATTCTTTGGCAAATATTTCACCTAGCCAGTCACTTGTCTATTCATTCTCTTGACAGTATCTTTTGCAGAGCAGAAAATTTTAGTTTTAATGAAGTTCTACTTATCAACTTTTCCTTCATGGATCATGTCTGTCTGTCTCTAATTTGGGGGAAATCAGTTTTCACTTTACCCTCAATTCTCTTAAAGATCTAAAAAGACTTGCTGATTTTCTAGTTTGTTCAGCTTCTTATTTATTGTTAGTTTGGAATGGGCAAATTCTAAGCTCCTTACACTTTCAGTCAGGAGTCCAATACACTTCTTTTTCTTTATTCATGCCTCTGATTTTGGCTTTTAAGGTGTTCTTGGTCAGTATTAAATAATACAGATGTAAAGGCAGAAATGGAGGACAGCAGGATTTGGCCCTGTGTTGGGTTCAGGTAGGTGATTGATATATTCCTTCTCATTTTGTTCTCTCTATCCTCAAAGTGGAAGGCTTCTAAGTTACCCCAGACACCCCAATTTGTAATGCAACAGCCTGTGATATGGAAGGAAAGTCCTTCAGGTTTGATAGAAAAATACTATTTCTTGGCACATTGGTCAGGCTTGATAGTGGTTAAAATCATAGGAGGAGTTGAAATCTTCTCTCTTACCCAGGTAGGGTGGTACAGTTGGGCTTCTCACATAGTCCCCTCTCAAGTCCAAAACAGTGATGGCTCCCCCATGTCTGTTTTCTTGTTGGAGATTTGTAGGGACACATCATTCCTTGCCTACATTTCCAGTGACACCACACAGTTCCCCCAGATGTCCGCCTTCTGTCAAACTCTCTTCCCAGGCTCCCATAGCACTGCCAAGGCCTCAAAAGTGAGAAAAATTAGAATGCAGAGGGTCTGAAGTTTGTGAACTACAGCCCACAGCTCAAATCCAGCCCACTGTCTGTTTTTGTGTAGCTTGTCGCTAAAAATGACTTTTATATTTCTAAATGGTTAGAAGGAAAAGCAAAAGAAGAAAAATATTTTGTGACCTGTGAATGCTGTATGGAATTCATATTTCAGAGTCCATAAGTGAAGTTTTATTGGCACACAGTCATGCTTATTTGTTTACTTATTGTCTATGGCCAAAGTTGAGAAGTTGAGAAGTCAGGCCAGAGGCTATATTGCCTGCAAAGACTAAATATTTACTATCTAGCACTTTATTAAAAAAAATTCACTAACTCCTGTAGTGCACAGGTAAAAGCAAGCAATTTGGAATCTTGGTCCTATCATCAGTTACCTAAGTTGGGCTTGGACAAGTATTTTAACCTCTATTATCTTCAGTTTTCTCATTATATTATTAGAGTTTTGTTGAAGAAAATGAGATAAAGATTAGTAGATTTCCTTGCTTGAGGTACGTGCCTAAATAGTATATCTTCTGTCACTCAACTCTCCTACTTCACAAAGGCCTAAGTCTTCCATTAAGATAACCTTGCGCCACACACGAAAAATTGTACTTCAAATATTAGTCTGAACAATGATTATTGGTTATAAAATTAAAGCAAGTGGCACTTGGGTGTGACCAGTATATTTGTACCTCCAAGAAAACTTGAATTTCAACAGGAGCTCGTGACCCAGCAGATCTTCAATTGATACAACCTGTTGATTATTTATACAGTGAGGTTATGGCTCCTTGGTTATTTCTCATCTATGCTGAAAGCTATGACTCCATTTGTGCTCAGTAATATCTGTGGAGTCTGACAAACTTTTCTTCTCCTTCTCCTTCTTCCCCTTCCCCTTCTCCTCTTTCTCCTCCTTCTCCTCCTTCTCCTGTTTCTCCCTCCCTTTCTCCTTCTTTTAATGTTCACAGAGCTATACACTCATCCATGGTGGCATGCTTTATTCATTATGTATGTGATTTTAGGCTCCTATACACGGGTGGGAGACCACTATCTAGGTTCCTGGAATAAATTCTCTTTGTCATCCCTGGTGGTCCCTGTCTTTGTAGAGTTTACTGTTTAAGAAATCACAGGTAAAACCTTTAATGGATCCTCAGCCACACCCTTGGGGACACTCAGAGAACTATCAGCTAATTCTCTTTAGTTAGCGGAGAATCTGGGTGAAATATTCTTCATCACTGAAGAATAAACTGAAAGGAAATTTAAGAGGTACTGATGGATATTACCTTTGTATTCTGCTATTATTTCTATGAGATCACTCCATGACCATCATGGGATATCACCTCTTACTAACTTGTTCTTTTGTAGGGAATTGTTGTTCAAGCAGGTTACAAAAGTGTTCTATTGTGCTTAGATAAGGAAAACATGTTCAAAGCGGCAATGTAATGGCTTTAGTAAACTACGGGAACTACAAGTGCTTTATAAGAACTAACAGCACTATTAGAACTAACAACACTATTCTGGGTGGATATCACATGGTGGGAATACTTTTTTTCAAGATGTTGAAGTTGGTTTTCCTTTCCCCTGAATAAAGGGTATTTCTATTGTGCTGTCTGGGCTCTCAATTACACAGAAACTGAACAATCATATTGACTCAGAATCTGCAACACTTCAGTATGGTACTTCTTATGCTGCTCTGTAATCATTTATTTACACATCTGTCCCTCCCATTGTACCTTGCCATTCTGCAAAGCGTCTACAGTACTATGACATATCTATCTTCTATCCTCTTGCTTCTGAAACACTGTCAGGAAGTGTTGGGTAAACAAATGAATAAGCAGAGGACTTGATAGAAAACCAGTGGTGGAAAGAGTTTGCCCAGGGCTTCTGGGTATCAAATGACATCAGCTGTATCAGTATCTAGTTCAGTTACTGAGAACATGGGTCTTACCTAATTTAACCTTCATTACAGCCAGTGTGGAGGCACTCTTACCCCTGACTGACAAAGGAGGATTTTAATTTTTGTAGAGGACAAGGGACTTGCCTGTGTTTGTAAATGTAGCTCCACATGACAGTGGTCCTAAATAGTTCAATTAAACTCAAAGTCAGGGGCTAAGTCCTTGAGTTAGCATATTGAAATGGACAATCAAGGCCTATTAAAATATAAAAGACAAAGAATAGGTCCTTAACCAAAAGAGAGATCTTATGAAAAGTAAAATGCAAATAAAACAACTTGCTTTCCAGACATCAAAGTCCTACCTGCAACCAGGAGCATCCCTGCTTTCTGTCTCATACACCGGTCCCAAAAACTATATAAAAACCCAATAGACATAAACATCTGCGGTGTCCGCTTTATGGACCACCTCTCTCCAACTAGTGGAGAGCTTCTCTTTTATTCTTTCTAATAAATACACATTTGGTCATTCCTCACCACTTGCCATTTTCTGTCTGTCAGCTTCAATATTCGTTGCCCCCAAAACAAGGACCCAAGAGCTAGATCCAGCTACATTATCATGCCAGGATGCTAGAAATCATTGCTTTACCCACTCTCGGGGTGGATCGAGAATGCCTGTGTCCATCTATGGACTCCTGCCAATGATTTCCTGGAACTTCCAGGACAGGGCTAATAATTTCTCCAGGTCTCCTCTTATACGTGTCTCTCCTTAGGGACTATCTGTGGGTGAAACCTGTTGCCATTAGTCTTACTGTTTTGCATTTCTGATTGGATTCCAAGGACAGGCCAACTTCTACTGGGTTCTAGATCTGGTTTACAATCTTGAGTGATGCTGTAGCTCTCATTAAACTCTCAGAATGAGGACAATGATAGTCATTCCGGGTAATAACACCATTTTCCAGCCATAGCTTGGTCAAGATAAGGACCGAGAAAACTTCCTTCTATCCTTTATCTTGTAACTTGATTTCCAGTCTCTTCCAAAATCTTTATCCTTTGGTTTATTCAATGCTCTGGAACTTAGAAAACTCCAAATTAACTTGCTTTTTAGTCCATTTGTTTCTTGTCTCTTCCTGTTTAGCTGGGTCCCCAGCTTCTGTAGATCTCTGTCTGTCAAACACTTCTTTCTACGTTTGTTAACCACTCTTTGCTTCTTAGGCCAGAATCCCAACAATAAAAGTATGTATAAAATCTATAGATAGATAATCAATCATTCCTGCCTCACACAAATTGAAATCAATGCCAGAAGCAATGGGATTAATAAGCAGAAGGTAAAATTCATTGAGTTTTATGCTTATAATCTGTGCTCTTTTCTCGTATACTTTATTCATTGTGATTATTTTGTTACTTTGTTGTAAAGGCAGTGAACACATTGTTACCTGGGTGAGGGGCCGTGATTCAGCAGAAAGGGCGGCATCTGTTGGGAAACAAGGCAGTGAAGGAAAAGCTCAGTGATTATGTGAGTCTTGAAGACTTTTTCATTAAGACGTACAAGAGAGGAATTTTTCTTAATTACTAATTTGAGCCTGCGTGAAACAATAAAGGTATTGTGGTCTTGACAATTCCCCGAGAAAAGAGCAGGCAGGTGCTGCAGCAGCCTTCGGCTGAAGCTGTGATCAGTTTTCAGGTACAGATTTTCTTACTCTCTGGCTGGCAGCCCAGGCACTGTGCAATTAGTGGACATGAGGCGTGTGTGCCCTGCGATTTTCACAGCCCTTTCCAGTGCCAGGTATTCAGCTGTTCCAAACAGAGGAGGGAATGGAGGCAAAGAGGGTCTGAAGCAATTTGGAAAGGTTAAAGGGGTGTCAGTGTAGGGCTGGCCTTAGAGGAGCCGTTATCCCTAAGGCCAGATGCTGTGACAGCTGGATTCCTTCCTGCTGCTTCCTGTGTTTCCCTCATTCATCAGTGATCCACTCGGTCTGCCGTGGTGGTGTCCTTGCGCTCTGGAAGGTCATGATCTGGAGTCTGAGAAGAGTGAAGATGGGACCACAGAATGCCCTGGAAGTGCTGTTCTCGCTGCTGCTTGGTGGTGGCCCATGAAGCACTTACCAGTGACAGTTTTGTTTCTCCCAGGAGGAAGAGAGAGACTCCAGGAAGACACCAGGGATGTTTTTCCATCCCAAAGTCCTGGGAGAACTCCCTTCTCCAAGCAGGAAGAGGATCTGAGGAAAAATGGATGAGAACAGTAAGGAGGCGCGAAATAGGAGAGCATTCTAGGCTGTTGGCTGCTGAGAACCTGGAGCCCAGACACAGTCGTGTTCACCTTCTGGACTTTAGTCAGGACACTTCACGTGCTGGAGATCCTCCCCACGCCCCACCCACACCCTACCCCTGCGCAAAGGTAGGCCATCGATGCTTACCTGCAAAACCTAAGCAAGTGAGTCTTCAGGACAGCTCCACCTAATTTATGGAAGCCCAACTTGCAAAAGTAAAATCTACAAAACTGGGCACAGTTAGTTCTCTATATGTGCAGTTTCTGTATCCACAAATTCAACAAATCTGGATTGAAAATATTAGGAGGAAAAACAACAACAAAAAAAGTGCCAATACAACAATAAAAATAGTACCAATAAAAACAGTCTAACAGGTATTTATATAGCATTTACATCATACTACATGTCATAAGTGATCTAGAGATGATTTAAAGCTCATGGTAGGGCCAGGCGTGGTGGTGCATGCTGTAATCCCAGCACTTGGGAGGCTGAGGCAGGAGGATTGCTGCAAATTTGAGGCCAGCCTGGGCTACAAAGTGAGTTCAAGGCCAGCCTGGACTACATAGTGAAACCCTGTCTCAAAATAACAAAATAAAATAAAATAAAATAAAAAAGTTCACCGGAGGATGTATGTAGGTCTTGTGCAAATGTGCACCTTTATATGGGACTTGAGCATCCTGTTACCAGAGAGGTCCAGGAATGAGGCCCCAGTGGATACCAAAGGATGAATCTACTTGTGCACAAAGTAAGCCAGTTTATTTACATAGTCTCTGAAAATCATATAGGGCATGATATGGGCTGTAGAAATTCAGTCAGAATCAAGCTTCACACCAAAGCATTGACTATTAAAGTCCAGTTTTACCCATTTAGCTGGAAGCTTGTGGTGCAAAATCTCAACATAAATAGAATATCATCAGTGTGGGCATGAAGGCTAAAATACCAGTCTAACTGCTGTCCTGCACCCTGGGGTTAAAGGCTTCTAAGCCTGCTGAGGTATCCTTTCATGGCTAAGAATGGTGACATTTTCACCTCTCGCCATCGCATCCACCCAAATCTGGGGCAGCCAGCAACACTATCCACCTTCAGGCAGTGGAGAAGCAAGCCCCAGCCAAAGGCAACCCTGGGTTGGCACCTCAGCACCACTGTGTCAGATAGCTGTTTAAAGTTTTAAGTCCAGTCTTAAACCATGGGCCCCAGGCTGGCACTGGTTCAGAGCAAGGTCATGGAGGAGAGGCTCGAGCTGTTTGTGCCGCTGCTGCAGGAGGATCAGATGAACGACTTACCCCGTGCACCGCAGTGGTCACTCAATCTTGGCAGCCCTCATTCCAGGCTCTGAGCTGCAGCTGCTAACATGCACCATTCGGGTTCAGAACTGGAAATAGCAGGCCCTTTTTAGAATCCATAATGGCTCTCAAGAAGCTTGGCTTAACGGAAAACCCTGAGCCATATTTTGAGGACTTGCCAGTGTCTGACCAGCAAATTTGCTTATTCATCCTAAAAGCTGAGCTACCCTTTTCTCACCTTTGTGTATCTTTTCCTCAAACCTAGGCTACATTGCCTGCTACTCCTTTTAAATTAAGCTTAAATTAGCTGCCTCTACGATCCTACTAGGAATCAGCCCTCAAAAGGATAATGGCACCATCTACTTTGACTTAATGATGGTATCTCCAGGACATTGCCACAGCTTGAATTACGCCTTTTATGAGTGTTAGGAGACATAGCACCGCCGAATGTCAGGACACACTCAGAAGCCACAGTTATTAGAACAGCATGGGACTGACAAACAAACAAACAGATCAGTCTCAGGGGCAGAACAGATAGCCCAGAAAATAAATTATAATCATCCCTCTGTATCCAAGGGAGGTTGCTTCCAGGAACCCCATGGATACTGAAATCCACACACAGATACTTGTCTTACATAAAATGACATGGTATTTGCATCTAACCTATGCACATCCTCCCATATCCTTTAAGTCATCCCTAGATTACTTAAAATGCCTAATGCATTGTAAATAGTGCCTATAGAATACTGTTCAGGGAATGACAACAAAAAGTTTTAAAAGTCTGCGTATGTTCAATACACAGTAAAAAATAAGTTTTTACCAAATATTTTTGATCCAAATATTTTTATAGTTGTATCTTCAAATGCAGTTATATTTATATCTTCAGATATAGAGGGCTGGCTAGATCTATAAAAATGTAATTTGATAATATATACACTCCACAAATATGTATTGAGCAAGTCTATGAACCATGCATGATGATAGTGGCCCCTGAAAAACTTGGTGATTTGAGCCAAGTTATAGGCATTTTCCCCAATTGTACTACCAGAGGGTGCTGGGAAAGGAACACTCAAAATAGTTTTAGTGCTCGTAAGAGATTAATTTTATATTCTTGTTTCAATAACTTTGTACTCACTGCCCCACCAAGATATTGAGATTGCTAGTTACCTGACTTCATTTCAAGTCTTTACTGAAAGAAATGTTGTCTCCATAGATGGTGCCCTTCTCCAACCATCCTTTTTGAAATATCAGTCCCTGTCACTGTCTACACAGACTCTATTTTTCTTTGTTAGACTTATAAGGATCTAATAGTGTGTTATATACTGCGTGTGTTGTTTGTTAGTTTATTGCTTGTTCCTGCCACTAAAAAGTTTCCCGAAAATAGGGGAATTGCTCCCTTCTGCATTCCCAGCCTGTGTAACAACAGTGCCTACCCGGGAGCACGTATCAAATGCACAGGAATGAATGAGCTTGATGTTGTCTTTCTAATGAGCAGGAAAACACACATTGATCAATAAACAAAGAGGGGATAAGTAGTTTTCCACACACCCCTGCATTATTCTACATTTATCAGCAATGCAAAGTAGGCGAAAAATACTTAATAAATATATTAGTGAAGCGTACAGGAAAAAAGAACAGACAAATCATAAGTGGCTAATCATGGATGCTTATTACAAAGTTTTGCCATGTAATGACCACCAGGTATAGGAAGAGAACAGTATCAGCCCATCAGAAGCACTTCTGGGGACCCTGCCAATTGTGGAAACCAGCCATCCCTGTTTTCCCAGGATTAACCCAGCTTTACTGCTGCAAGTTCAGTGTCATAGTTAACTCCTAGGTCTGTGGTAAAGGAGGGCAGCTACCCTTTTCCCGATGTCTAACACCATGGGTTAGTTTTGTCTATTTTAAACTGTATACAAGTTAAACTGTAGATAAGTTAAACTGTGTGGTTATTTTACTTAACATTTTGATCAGATTTGTGCATATTTTGTATGTGGAAGGAATTCATTCATCCTATTGCTGTACAATATTCCATTTTTTTTCTGCTATCGATAGGCATTTAGATTATTCCTAATTTTTAGCTACTATAAATAAAACTGCTACAGGCATTCTGGAACATGTCTGTTGATGAATGTGTGTATGTGTTTCTGTTGGGTGTAACTATTTGTAGGAATGAAACTTCTGGATCACGGAGCATGAGCATGTTCTGCTTTAGTGGATATTGGCAAGGAGTTTTCTAAAGCATGTCCCACTAATTTATACTCTTCAGGAGTGCATGATGATTTCAGCTGCTTCACAACCGACTAATTCTCGGCATGGTCAACCCTTCTAATTTTGTTCATTTTTCAAGTGTTTAAGTGGTATCTTATTATGACTTCGATTTACATTTTCCTGCTGATTGTTATGTCCTTTAAAGTTCCTGTTCAAAGCTTCTATCTGATTTTATATTGAATTATCTATTTCTTTATTTTTTATGTATATTTTAGATATTAGGCTTTTGTTGGTGAAATGAATCAAAATATAACCTCCAGGGCCGGTGAGACGGCTCAGCGGCTTAAGCGCCTGCCTTGCAAGCGCGAAGGCCCGAGTTCGACTCCCGGAACCCACATACGAAAAAGGGGCCGGTGATATCGCTCAGCGGCACGGGTGCCTGTTGGTGCGCGAGGTCCTGAGGTCGTCCCCCCGGTACCCACAAAAAAAAAAAAAAAAAAAAAAAAAAAAATATAACCTCCAAATCTGTGGCTTGTAATCACATTATCTCAATAGTGTCCAGTTTATCTATTTTTTCCTTTGTAAGTAATACTTATATTTTCCTAGTTAAGAAATCTTTGCCAAAATGCGTAGTTCTGAATATATTCTACTTTATGTTCTATAATCCATGTAGAATTGAGTTTTGTATATGGGCTGAACTAGGGGTCAAGTTTTACTTTTGTGTATGACAGTATCAGTTGATTTAGCATCACTTATTGTTAACAAGATCCTTTTTTTTCCCTTTGTTCCATGGTACCATTTCTGTCAGAAATCAAGACTCTATATTATGTCTAGGTTTTTTTGTTTCATTAGTCTATCTTTTTATTTACCATTGTACTAATGAATATCTTATATACAATGCTTTTTATTAATATTTATTTATTTGTTTTGAGACAGTGTCTCTCTGTGTAGCCCAGGCTGGCCTTGAACTCACAGCGATCCTCCTGCCTCAGCTTCCTAAGTGCTGGGATTACAGGCGTGTGCCACGACGCTTGGCTGCTTTTTAATTTTTGATATTTAATGGTAGAAGTATTTTGAGTTTATCCTGATTGCCCTTGGCCTGGAAAACCTAAAAATAATCTCTCTTTCTGGCTTTTTACAGGGGCCCTCTGATCTCTAATATAGACTATTCCTTTTTCAACTATACTTGGGGCCATTGATAGTTTTGAATTCAATTTTAAGAAGTATGACCAGTTATTTATTTCAAGTAGAATAAAGCACAATAGATTGCCAGTTTGCACACACACACACACACACACACACACACACACAAACACACACACACAGAAACCTGCTGAAATTTAGATCAACTTAGAAAAATGAAAAATTAATAGTCTATTCCAATCCATGAAGACTGTTATATCCCTTACTTATTTAGGTCTTATTTATATTCTTTTAATATTATTATATATCTTTATTTGCATAAGTCTTGCATATTAGTTTATTTCTTAGGTATTTAAAATATTTTGGGTACTATATTTTGGGTACTAATCTACATAGTATCATTTGTTTAATTAATTTTAATTATTTATTGTTTCTATATGAGAATGCATCTTATCTTTGATATTGCATTGTGTACATTGGCCTTGTATTCCAATGACTTTGCTAAATTTATTTACTAATTCTAATTTTTTACAGATTTTTCTATGTGTACAATTGTGTCATCTGTGCATAATGACAGCTTTATTTCTATTTCTTCTTTTCTATTGCATGCACATTTATTTTACGTGCGTATGACTGCATGTATTCTATTTAGTGATCTATGGCAATGGTCACAGCATCTAATACAAGGTTGAATAGGCATGGAGATGGCAGGCATCATTTTCTTGCTTCTTATATATATTAATAGTTGCAACAACGGTTAATAGTAATGTGAAATAATTTTTACTCAATCAGAGATGAGATGATTTTTGGGAATATTCAACCTAAACAGTCCCTTAGATTACATATTAGAAAATTTCAGGTAAAAGTGTTTCCCTGCTCTGTAGTGACCCCTTCAGTTTCCTTTCTCATAGGTAAGTGGATCTGCATATGTCAACATGTGGTTCCCATAGTTCATATTCTGCCCATCTGACTGATTTTTCCAGATGAGAGTTAGGGCAAGGGAACGGGACAGGAAAGGTAGTACTTTGAGAGATATGATACTTGGGCTCATCTTTTAGTTTTGTAGTCTCAAGAACATGTTTTCTCTTTTTTTCCAAGTCTGATCAGGCCTTTAGGCAATGATATAGTAATTCAACTCACAAGAAACTGATTTATAAGCCAGACGCTAGTTTGTTACTTTGCACTGGGAGAAGAGCTTGTCATGATACCCAGTGCTGACTGATTCTTTCTGTCGGAAGTTTTTGCTCTTTCTCCATGAAGGTAGATTGATGCAAGAAGCCAAAAATGAAGTTGTCAGAAAGCTCTACAAAAGACTTTGAGACCTAGGCAGTTTTTAAGTTTACTTGCACCATTGTCTTACAGTCTTTTAGTAAATTTCTCCCTAAAAAGCTCGAATTCATTTAGATCAGGGGCCAGCAAGCCATCTGGCCATCTTTTTATTTTTACAAATGTAACTAAGTTACAGTGTCACCCATTGATTTATGCATTGTGTATGGCTGATTTTTGCAATGAAGGTGCTATGGTTTGCAAAGCCTAAAATTATTCTCTGTGGTCCTTTACAGAGGTCCTCTGATCTCTAATATAGATTAATGCTTTTAAACTGTGCTTGTGGCCATTGGTGGTTTTTATATTAATTTCAAGGAGTATGCCCAGTAATTTATTTCAAATGGAATAAAGAACAATAGAAAATAGCAAAATCCATTTTATTTTCAAAGAAAGCATTATTATACGAAACCTTTGTTTTTCTACATATACCTACAGGCATATGTCTATGGACTGCTCACAGTGTAAGAGTTTTTTATTGAGGATTACATGACATAAAACACTTAAAAAACACTGACCCAGAAAAAAATCCTCTTTCCTCAGACGTTCTGAGATGTACTGAAGTAATCAAACTATTAGACTCTCTTTATCACTATGAATATTCATAATTTATAGTAATATTCTTGTAAGCACACCATCATTTTCAAATATCTTCATAGATCTCCAGGAAGCTTTCATGCCAAACTTGTGAAAAAGGAATAATAGTGCCTGGCTTTCAGCTGAGGTAGCCATTGTCTTAGAGTTTGGCTGCTTTGGCCAAGACCACAAGTATCAAGGTCAACCCACATCTTGACTTACCTAGTGCCTTTCCTACTACATGCTATCTTTCTAGCATCCCACAGACTCATTTCTCCCCTCAGAAATGTTTTAGGATTTCTAAGATTATCTTCTTTACATTCTATTTTACATTCTTAGCTTTGGAATCAATGTCCTGATGGTGCCTCTCTCCAAAACCACCCCAGAACTTTCTTGAAGACCAGGATGTGGCAACTTCATAGTCTCCCTCATTGGCCATCCGGACTTACACAGGTCGCCGAGGACTTACACAGATGAGGACCCTTCACTCAACAGCAAGACTGGGAAGTGGAGTGATTAGGACCCTCCCAGACATTACTTTACCTCTGCCCTTGCCTGCCTTCCTAGGGTAGGTGATGAATTATAAGATTATCAGACATGGAAGGGCCAAGGGTCCTCAAGTCTTGGAGATCTGGGAAGATCCTTTGGGGGACCCACTCTGAGGCCTGGAAAGTGCAGGAAGAGCTGGTCTTGGGCACAGCTGACCTTGAGGTTCACCCTGCAGCTCTGGGGGTTACTACCCATGTGGATGCAATGCAGCCCCATAGCTTTGTGACAACTGGAGCTGAACAAACCTGATGCTCTGTGCTAAGCATCACAGGGGATGAGGCAGGGCTGGGTCTTGCACTCAGTCAGCCTCACACCCAGTCCATGGTTTGAACCCACATGGGCACAGCCTGTTTTTGAATGAAGTGAGTGACAAAGCTCCAGGTTCTGTATCCCTCCAGGCTGTGCAGAACAACCCACCAGATTGGACACTGAAGACTGGTGACATCTACAGGAGTCAGGCCCACAGCTAGCTGGACCGGCCCTCCTTGGGCCTGTGAGTACCCAGGCAGCAGGACAGCTGCAGGGCAGTGGGAAGGAGGGAGCACTTGTCAAAGATGGTCAGACAAATGAGCTGCAAGGATAATGGACAAAGCTCCCTCCAGCTTGCAGAAGAATGTCCATGGGGGCTAAACTCTTCCTATTGTTACTTTGAAACTCAGAGAAAGACCTGTGGTTGAAGATCATCTTGGTCCTTTCAGACTGCTGTAGCAAAATACTTTGAACTGGGTAACTTATAAACAATAGACATGTAACTCTCACAGTTCTGGAAGCCAGAATGTCCAAGTTCAAGGGACCAGCAGATAAGGCAGCCCATTTTCTGTTTCATAGATGGTGTCTTCTTGCTGTGCCCTCACATGGTACAAATGAGCTCCCTTGGGCCTCTTCTGTAAGGGCACTAATCTCCTCTCAACAGATCTGCCCTCACAACCTAATCAGCTCCCAAAGGCCCCATTTCCTAATATCACAGTATTGGAGATCAGGTGAATTCAGGGAGGGAGGCACAAACACTGAAACCATGGCAAGATGACAGTGTGAAGCTGATATTCCTATCTTCTTTTCCTATGGATCAATAAAATAAGGAAAGAATGAGAATTGAAAGCACCAGCCTTGTTTTCAGCACCGGGATCCACAACAAGACAGTTGAAAGATGTTGGAGAACACAGGGAAATTTGGTGCACCCTGGATTCTGTCCCAACTCCAATGTACTGCCTGGCCAGAGCCAATAGCCATGGAGACAGCAAGGACAGCAGGGGCTGCCAGCTGCCTTCCACGCCCCTTGGCAGGCACAACTGAAGACATTTTCTGACAATCACTGCCAGGACAGGTGGCTAATGCTAATAACAATCAGGCACCGATTTCAGATGCTGGAGGTTCCTTACTTAATTTTTTTATGACTGTTGTAAACTGGAGGGTTTCAGGAAAGGACTAATCAAAGTGTACCGTAGAACTTTAAGTGATCACTTCTATTTAGCAGGATTGAGTGGTTGGATAAACTAAATCAGGGTTGCCAATGTCTTCAGCAAGAAATCTACCCGGGCCAGTGGAATTCCCAGCCAGCGTATGACTACCCCCCAGAGATGGACAAGAAATCTCTAATGGGACCTTGGCAGTGAGGGAGAAGAGGAGGAGGGGGAGAAAGAAAGGGATTGAGTTGTAACCACTGTAGGGAGTGTGTGTATGTCGGGGGATTGATACATGGCTGTTTTCGTCTGGGACCATGAACCAGCAGCTATGACACGCTATTCTAGAGTGTCGAAGAAGGGTTCTAAAGTAGCTAAATCTCTAATGTATTTACATATTGATTAGATGGTGCTCATTGGCAAGATTTCTAGAGCCCTCTGGGGACACTTATGTCACAGTTAATTTGAGCTCCAGTAGTCCAAAATAAGGCTGAGTGAGATACAGAAGGAGGAATGATAAGGAGGGACAGTGGTGGTGAGACATGGGCAGAAGACAGATGAGGCATAACCTTGCAGTAGAAGCTGATATATACAAGGACTGGTGCCAGTCCACAAAACTGTCTGCTATTGCTTCTCAAGCCTCATCATCTGATGAGATAGCACTTGACAATTTTTAAGAATATGTAAATACTTATTTAAAACAAGTTTCCCATGACTCTCCTAGAAAATGTTCCACTCACAAATCTACCCATCCATCCATCTACCCATCATCCACCCATCCACCTACCCATCAACCATCCATTCATCTACCTATCCACTCACCCTCCCATCCATTCTTCCACCCACCCATCTACCCATCCATCGTCTACCCATCCATCCAACCATTATCCACCCACTCATCCACCATCTACTCATCTACCCTTCCATTCATCCACCCATCCATCTATTCATCCCTTTATTCACCTGTCCACCACCCACCCATCCATCTTAATCTAGTCTGTGCCAGAAGTGACACAGGACTGCACCGAGGACACAGAAATGAATAAGACAAATTCATGTGCACAAAAACTCATAGTGCTGCCTGAAAGAAGGACAGGTCCATGAATAATTACAATGAAACTCATTTAGAGATATGATGTAGTTAACAACCAAATATGTCATAAGACCTGGGTGTGGGTACTATCCCTGAGGCATGGCAGATGTTCTTACCTCCATGGAGACACAGAGCATGGGTGGCATTCTTTCTCTTATTTGAAGGCAGCAGTAAATCCTGAAGGAGCTTGTTAGTTCTATCAGAGGACTGTGCTGTTTCTTTCTCAAGGCAACCAGGTGATCTGGGGCTGCTGGTCCAAGCCAGCCAGCACTAAGTTTGGGGACTAGTAACTAAGGGACCCTGGGGACACAGGGTGTTTACAACAACAACACACAGGCATGTTGATTCAGTTTAACAGTGGTAATTCCTTAGTGAGAAGGGGCTTGAAATTAATACTGGAGCCAAATACTCATCTTACCTGCAATTAATTTGAGGTGTGGTTTGGAGGGGCACATATACACACTCAGATATATGCTGTCTGGACACACAGTAGTATGTGTGCATAAATATATTTTATGGAGATGTGTATGAACTTAAGTCAGCCCTTTAGCTAACCAAATATAATTTTGTACATTTAAAATAGTGTATAAAAATGAATTCCATTCATCTTACAAAGCACTTTCATTAAAATCGGAAACTCAAAGAAGGAAGGTTATATACATGGCTATCATTTACTGTGGGTCTAATATAACCCAGACTCATTTCATAGTCACAGTTCTCTAGTGTAAGTACTGTTGATCTCATTGTAAAGATAAACAGACCCTAAAAGAGGTTAAGTTTAGTACTTTGCCCACACAGTCAGTAATCACCAAAGGTGCTATTGGAGCTCAGCTTGCCTGATTTGAGGGTCATTTCTCTTTCTCTCACTATGCTGGTTCATGCCTTTGAGGAGAGAGAACTTCAGCCAAAGGATGCAACTCTTGCAGGCATTTAGGATTGTGTTAGATCAAATTCATGGACCACAGAGGCCTTGCAGAATGGAACTGAACAAGGTTGCCCCCACTGAAGGGCCAACTTACATGAAGCATCCTTACATGCAGCCAGACAGCTATGTCTACAATGAATAAGGCACCGGTCCATCCCCCAGTTTGTCAGAGCTGGCCAGCCCAGCCCTTGGGCCTTGCAGAGTGTCCCTGTCCAACACATTTGGGGAAGCTGCATCCAACATATTCTGCTCTCAAGGTCCTCATGCAATTTGAAGAAAGAGACAATTTCAGGATAAGCGTGCATGAAAATACATATCTCCAAACCCAAGGGTTTGTAAGAAAGAAGAAAAGTCCCTTCCATAATTGAGGCTTAGAAAATAGATGTATATAGTGGGATTATTTGTATCCCAAATGACCATTCTGTTTAATAAGGATTTCCTACAGAATGATAGCAAGTTTCTCTAGTATTTTTAAAAATTGCTTGGAAGGTAGATTGGCTTTCCACTGTCTTCTTCAGGATGTGGTTGCTTGATGATGCAAGGTGCACTTTGATAAAGAGTGACCTGCTAACTGTAGCTGTACCGCCCGGTATGCTCAGAGAAAGGGTACTCACCAATGAAGTCGAATCAGAGGGATCTTATCTTGGGCCACTTCAGGTGGAGGGGGTTGCTCAGGGGAATCACAGGGTGGGGGATGTTTCACCTCTTCTTGTGCTCCTTATGGCTAAGCTTATGTGTTCCTGGAAATCTCACCAAATCAACTCAGGTGCCCCCCTTTTCCTCACTATACCAGAAGTTCTTTCCCTTCTCTCCTATTATCCAAAGGTCTTCTTCAGTCCTCCATTGGGGTCTTTATCAAACATGACCTAATACTGTAACTCTTATCATTTGTGTCCTATCTACTCTGGAACTTTTGCATGCCTTTTTCTCTAGAAGAGTGACTTTTGTCCTGGCTTCTTATAAAAGTGCTTTTCCTTTACCTGGCCAGAGCCAAACCTGGGCCCCAAATCCACTCTTTGGAGATCACCTGACCAAGGTTAAAGTTTCCATTCTGGTACACAACCTTGGAAGAGTTATTCGACCTCCTTGAACCTCAGTCTTCTCAATTGCAAGAATGTGAATTTTATATCTACTCAAAGGATAAAGTTAACCCATAAGATACTCTGAATTCAGAAGGTAGCATACTGTTAGGCATGGAAAGTATCAACCATTGTTCCCATCCTCTTTGCTTACTTGTCCTAGCACCATCTCTTATGCAGTCAAACCCAAGATTTTCTACAAAGCTTTCACTTTCCTAAAATATAGATTCTTAACTTTTTTTGGAATTCTATTACTGGAGACACTTTTGTGTTAGATTCATAAGCAGGAGCATTATCAACACAAGTAGGAATTTCTGACCGGGAAGAGCTCTCTTATTGGCAGCACATTTTCAGTATTTAATTCAGTGAGTTAGCTGATTGTTAACAACCTCCATCTCTAAATTGAGAATTTGGGGCAGGTGTTACTCAGGGTTGAGGCATTAGGATGAGGGAGGAGATAGTGGGAGAGTAGGTCAGGGTTTTATGGACAGACTCCATCTTTAGTCACCCTGCTACGGGACCTTCACAGGATGAAAGAAATGAAAATCTTCCAACAGATGCCAACCCTGGCAGCTGCCGAGCTCTAGCAGGCTCTTGTAAAGATCCTTGGTGTGCTTTCTAGGTAGAGGGAGGGTGGGGGCACAAAGCATTAATAATAAAAGGCCAGAATCTTCCCTGAGCTCTAGAGAGGCAGTGTCTGAACTTGGCTCTATTTTTAATACCAATTTTCTCCCAGCCTTGGTCCCCTCTCATATATAAAGATGACCTTGAATGCAAAAATATGACTCCGTTAAAGTGGGAGAGAGCCAAAGAATTTCTAGCTGATTAGACTTGGGAGTTTTTCCTGTTACTGCTACAGTTAAATAGATATTGGCAAATAGTGTAACCTGCAGGGAACCAGCCAGAGTGTGGATGAGTCTGGTCGGTTATAATTAGAAATATACATCATTCTCTTTCCCCAAAGAACAAGACAATGGTATTTAAGGGGACCGTGAGGCACGATCCACAAACAGACTTGACTCATCAACAGTTGAGAGCCACTTTATAAATGACTGTACACTGTGCAATGTGGCTAATGCTTTTCCTGCCTAATTTTTAATAATGTACCTCAGCCAAGTTGATGCATGTCTCAGAGCCGAATCTGGAGACATGGAAGAACAAGTTGGTCACATTTCAGCAACAAATTATGTTCACAAGTATACAGCTATTTTATCTGCAGTTGCATTGCGCCTGCATGTATTGATGAGAAAGATGATTATCCTGTCACTTAGTAACAAACGAGATAAATATATCTGAAATCCATGCACATAAAAGGAACTGTTCGTTTCCCATGGCTCTGATGAAGGCAGTAGGAATGTAATTTCCTCATGTGTAAACAACCGGATTCAATTTAGTTGTATTAGACAAACACTGAGAAGTGTCCAGCCTGGGGATGTAGGTGGTGGGGGGCAAAAGTTTGAGGTCTGTGTAGGAACATGAACTAGGGAGTGTGGCCTCACAGCTATGTGCATGGACTTTGGGGCCTGACAGATTATATTTAAAGTTCCCTCTGCTCCTTTCTTACCTCATGACCTTCAGCAAGCTACTTAACATTTCCCAGCTTTGGTTTCCTTATTCACAAAGTGGAGATAAAAATAATGCCTACGTTTTTGTGCTACAGTAGTTGATATGTAAAAATGCTCAGTAACCATTAGCCAGTAACACGGGCATTAGGTCCATCTTGGAGAATGTACCCGAGGAAAGGTAGTAAGTCCTATGATGGCACCATATTTTGTCACACAGGCATCACTCTGGTGCTTAGGAACTGATGTCCAACTTCCTGAAGGTGGCATCTGACTGAGTTCTAAAGGAGGAAGAGTCAGATGGAAAGAACATCACAGATGCTGGAGATAACATGGACAAAAGCAAAGGATAACATGGAGATGACTAGTGCTGCTTCCCACAGGTTCTCCTGGGTGTGGTGAGCCCCACAGTGAGAAGAGCAGTAGGGGAGGGGTGACAGAGTAGAGAGAGGCAGGGCGGGGCCAGGTGAGCAAAATGACAACAATATAAGCAACTTAGCATTTGCTCATCAAACTCTGAAAGCCCAGAGGTTTTACAAAAGGGCAAAGCTGCTTGATAAAGACAAGGAGAAGCAGGCTTTTGTTTGCTTGAGTTTTTTGACACAGAGCCATGATGATGATTCCCTCTGTCACCTTTCCCATACTGTAGCAAATGCCTGATAACTGATGTAGGTAGAGGAAAAGTTGTTGTTGTTTTCATTTTTGTTTTTGTTTTGGCTCACAGCTTTGGAGGTTTCAGTCTGTGGTCAGTTAGCCTCATTGCTTTGGGCAAATCATAGCTGGAGGATGTTGCAGGGGAAACTGCTCACTTCATGGTGGCTGGAAGCAAAGAAAGAAAAGAGGGGTTGGGTCCCAGCATCCCTTTCAAGGGCAAACCCCCAGTAACTTAATTTCTTTCTACCAAGTCCTACCTCTTAAAGGTTCTACCCCTCTCAATAGTACCACAGGCTGGGACAAAAGCTTTCAACACATGGGCCCTTGAGCGATATTCAAGATCCAAACTATAGCATGCCCTGTATGAACATGAATGTATTCCATAATGTACTGGAAGTTGGTGCAAGTGCGGCAATAGCTGGTGCCTTGGCAGAGCTGTGCAGGGTCTGGACTGGTGACACTTTGGTGAAACATAAGAAAAAGGGAAGTTAGTATCTTCCTCACCTATAGGTGAGCACAGGCAAGAGACGGAGCTAAGAGCTTGTCTTTGGTCTTCCTGAGTTGGGCCAGGAGATTCCTCACTGCTTGTTTTCCTAAGAAGTGGAGAGTTAGAACTACTGTCAGATCCAAAGGCATGCTGCGAGGGGCCCGCAGGCCAGAGAGGCCTGAACACAAGGATAATCCTGAGCCTGAGCCCACTTTCTGCCTCAGCAGCTGAGTCACAGTAGCTCACACAGGTAGACTCTAGCAGAGTGATCACATAACTGATCTTAATGTATCAGAAATTCTCAAAGGAAAGAAGCTGCAGTGGCACACATGTATGGGAATACTTCCTACTTTCTATGTAAGTACGTGAATGGAGAGTCTTGGAAAGAGTAAGAAATTATATGCATGTGCGCTACAAATCACTGATAAGAAGTTAAGCAAAGGGCAACATGTGAGAATGTCCATTTGGTTGAGATGACCTAAAATGGGAAAGAAAAGAGAAACATTGGTAGGTGGGCTTGAAAAATGGCTCCCAATGGGCTCTGCCTCCTGTACGCATGCTCCTGTGTAATACCCTTCCCATGAGTATGAGCTGGACCCAGTGACTTGCTTTTAAAAACAGAATGTGGTGTGTTTTATGCCAGGGGGAGGGGAGACATCACTTCTGAGACTGGATTATAAAAGACCATGACTTCTAAAGACTAAGATTTCCATCATTTTAGTGCTTTGCTCTTCTCTCTCTCTTTCCTTCTTGTTTGCCCACTTTAATAAAGCCCGTTGCCATGTTGGAGAGTCTAAAGGGACAAGGAATACAGGGCAACCAACAGCCCGTGGGGGACCAGAACCCTCATTCCAGCAGCCTATGAGGAACTGAATCCTGCCAACAATCATGTGAGAGTTTGGAAGCAGTTGCTGCCTCTGTCAGGTTGCTATGGATTCAATCTGGAATGGTCCTTGAAATCTCATGAACTGAAGGCTTTCAATTCATTTGTCCCAATGCAGTGGTCAGAGGTGGGCCTTTGGGAGGTGATTGTATCATGAGTCCTCTACCCTCTTGAATGGATTCATAGTTCAGTGATTTGCTGAGAGAGGCTTTGTTTTGGAAGCAAGCTCTTCCTTTGCTTCCCAGCTCACATGAGGTTGGCAGCTTTGCTCTACCATGCACCCCCTCCATGATGTTCTGCCTTCCCACAGGCCAAAGCCATGGAGCCAGCATGGACTGGAACCTCCAAAACTAGGAGCCAAATAAATCTTTCCCTTAGCATATATGGAATCATATTAAATATTGCATGGTTTCTCTTATATGAGAAACCCAAAGTATAAATAACTTAAATGGCAAAATGAAAGATAGATTATAGGAAACAGGGATATATGGTAGGCCTTTTGCAGATGGGAAGGGATGCAAGGGATGGAGACAGGGCAGAGGGAGGTGAGAGGAAGGGGGAGTAAAAAGGATTAAGATGCAGTATTTACTTGTACCACCTCCCTGTGATGAATGTATTCACTATGTACCACAAACTTATGCTAATAAAAAATTATAAAACAAAATAAATCTTTCCTCCTTTTCAGTTGTTTATCTCAGGCATTCTGTCACAGCAATGCCAATCTGGCCAACACACAGCTCTTAAGGTAACTGCAGCCTTGGCCAACTTTGATTGCAGCCTGTGAGGTCCTGAGCTACGGGACCACACATACTGTGAGAAAACTAACATATACTGTCATGCAGAGCTAAGTTTGGGGGCTGTTTGTTGTGCAGCAATAGAAGACTAAGACAGCAACTAACATCAGTGGAGTAGTACTGTAGTGTAGCAGCCCATAATCTATCTTATTTAGTTCCCTGTTTTACTTCTGAGCTATTTTTCTGTTTAAAAATATAGAATGTTTAAGAAATTTCCCTAAGGTCAGCCAGCCAAGAAATAGTGAAGTGGGTTCCAATGTGGTGGAAGTTCATGGTACTATGTCTAAAGGAAAGAATTTCTCCAAGTGCAAGGTTGTCTGGGGCAATGAAGGGCACCCTGAGATGAGGGTACACTGGAAAGGCTAATGGACCCCCAGATATCTTTCCTGCTTCATTTTTCAAGGCTATGCATTGCAGCTTTGGGACATAAGCCTCTGATCACTGATTACATGCAAGTACAACATCCCATTTTCACCTTGGTAGAACTCTGGTTCCTAAGGAGATGGTAAGCAGAGAAGCTCTGAAGGGGACAAGGGGAGAAGAGATCACAGGCAAGGAGGTGCCAGGGTCAGGTAACAGGTCCTGCAAGGGACTGGAGCAGTATTGAAGAGCTGTGCACCAGTAGGGCAGAGTGGGAGGAGTGGTTCGTCACTTTGTTACCTGGAGAAGTGAGGGAGAAGCTGAAAGAAATCATGGGCAAATAACCAGAATTAAATTCCATTTCTTTTTTTTTGTAAGTAGAAAAAAGAACACACACACAAAAATGTATTATGTGCCTAAGGCCTAGGAGCATTCTTATTTATTCTCTGGCCTGCATTTTGAATACAAAAAGATCTGAAAGTTTTTTCCATGAGAATAATGTGATTATCAAGCCCACGTAGGGCAACTTGTTCATAAATTGTGTAGGAATCACACACAGGATCTGACTGTGGAAAAGAATTCTGGCTGTCTGTGAACAGAACAATGATTCCAGTGGGGATTTTAATTTCATTTGCACTGTAGCATGATTCTAGCATCCTGGGTAAACTAAAGTGGGTGAAAAACCAAACCAGGGTGGTTAACAATAAGCTAGGATGCTGTCTGGGTTAGGAGATACTTGCAGCCGCAAAGACCTGCCATTTAGCTGAGCCCCCGGGGGATGTAAGATTAATTCTAACAACATACAGCCCCAAACTCAATGCTTTCAGTAAAGACAGCTCATTACATTTTTTTCGTGGTCGAATATTATAAAATATTTTAGGCACAGAGATATATTAATAGTAATAAAACTATGTGTACACCATCCACCTTTGTGAAATCAGGCACTGTTTTTTCACAATTGCTTCAGACTTTTATGAAGAAATACAACACTACAGGTAAAATTGAGGTTCCTTTCAAAACTTCTCCAAGCCGCCCCCCAAAATATAATATCTACTTTGATATTGTGGGTATTATTCTCATGCAGGTTTTTATATTTTTATCATGTTTATACACATGTCCATTAACAACATGTAACTTAGTTTACATGATTTTAAATTTTAGATTAAAGCTACCATATTGTATATAACCTTTTGTGATTCACTTTTTATTTTTTTAATTTTTGTTTTGGAACTTACATTGAGATTTTCCATCCTGGCACATGTAGTTCTAGGTCATTCATTTTAGCTGTTGTTTACTTTCTATTTTGTGAGAATTTATAGAATCCATGCTTCTGTTGATAATTTATAGTTTATTTTTTTAAATTCTTTTCATTTCTGCTACTATACACAATGCAATGATGAGTGACATTTTTTTACCTGCCTTCTTGTACACACCCGTCAGAGTCTCTGTATGGAAAAATAGGATTGCTGAGTTACATAAGATACAACTTTTCAGATTATTATACATAGGCACATGGTCTTCAAAGTTGTACAATTTACACTCCTAGCTCAGTGGCTTAGAATTCTCTTCAGTCCTGGGTCCTGTAACCTTCCTTTGCAAGACGCGGTGTCCTGATGGAAGCCCCACTGTGGTACCCCTGGGGTACTCTGTGGTCCATGACGGTCCTTCCTAACGCTTTCATGCAGGACTGAATGAGATAGATTTGGATATGGGTTGACTCTGCAAAGCTTGTTGGGAGTCTCTCTTCCCTCACCTCAGCAGTGAATTCCTCCTAAGAACCTGTTACCTCATTTTTAAAAGCAACCATCTCTTCTGTGGTTCACACTGTCCATGCTCTCACCAGTGAATCCACCAAAGCAACATTTAGTGGCCTGGAGGCTTATAAAAATAGTGCTATAAATCTATGCCTTTAATTGTTAATGTTCTTTAAAACTGAGGACTTTCTGAAAAACCAAATGCAAGCTGTGGACACACACACACACACACATTTTGCATGCAATTCCAGAAGGCTCATGCTACCCTGACATCTGCTGAATGATTAAGCAGGAAAGACTGAATGACACTTTGCCCCACTGAAATATATCTTAATGTGGGACTACTGGACAAATGCCCCAATGATCCGAAGGTCTACAGGAATTTTAATCAAACTCAATATGTTTTTAGAGTTGTTAATATTGTTTAAATACAAATTCCAACTGTCTTCATGATGCAGCACAATAGAATGGAAAGAGTTTAGACTCTGTGTCAGAGCCAAGTTTAACTCTGACATTTCTCACTTGGGTGAGACACATAACCTCTGCTAGCCTGAGTTTTCTAATCTTTCAGTGGACTCATGTCTTAAAGGTTTCTTGTGCCTCTTAATCAAAGCCACCCCAATGTTTGGAATGCCATTTATGTTTAACAAATTCTGGTCTGCCCTGCCCTATATTAGTCTCTTGAAACTTGGCTAGCAGATCTATGCAAAGAAGCTAAAGTTGGCATTTCCTAGGGCTGTTGCAGCACTTTGGTGAGACTGCATATGTAGTATTCCCAGGGAAGAGCGGGCCATCCATCCATGCTAATTTCCTCAGAACCAATTTTGGAAAGCTATATTGTGGGGAACAAGCCAAAATTTAATTTTCTTTCTTTTCAGCATGAAGTTTCTGTGCTCACAGACCTTGCAGGTCCTCCATCATCACTAGCCCTGGGACATCTCTCCAGGACGCTTTTGCTTTTTTATCCCACCAGGGCTGAAACAGTTGCTGATAACCACAGAGGAATGCTTAGCATGGCCTACTTGGATCACATGCAGATAGAAGAGTTATTATCCAGGATGTTGTCTGGAGCTTTGAGGAAGCTTCTGATTTCCCATATGTCTTTCAAAGGCCTATATTGTTTCAGACACCTGTAAAAATAATAGCCATGAATTATTTATAGATAAATATTAATGCTGCATCCATATTGAAGCAAAGCACAGTTTGAATAGCTTTATCTACACAGGTCTCAAATAGAGTTAATAGAAACTTCCTCCCAAGTCATACATTATTTACTTTTGATGTTCAATAAAAATTCACACCAGTGAATGTGACGCTTTTGACATCTTTCACTTACAAACATTAGGAAAAAGGTTTTGAGAGAGATTCAAAATATGATTACTAAACCTGTTCCAATTCTGTCTCTGTTAACTCTGAAATTCCTGGCAAGAACTGCTCCTCTTAAGAAGAGAATTCCCATCTTGAATACATTATCTATGATGAAACACCCCCTGTTTCCAATCCCCTCACCAAAAAATATCCAGATGTGTCAGGACCGAAGGGGACATCAGAGATTAGCTACCTCGAGCTTCTGATTTTCCAGGTTCCTTGAGGGGTGTTTAAGTGTTGACCCCAGCTTACTCAGGGAGGTAATGATAATTCAGATGCATGATGGGGTGCTAACAGGTTCTATATACTACTGGGCAGCATTTGGAGAGAAAAAGATGAAGTTCAAGCTGTTTCTTTTATATGTAACTATATTAAACAATGATATTTATCCAGAAAAAAAATGTAGAAGACACGTGAAAACTGTGTCATGCCCAATAGAGAATTTCAGGTCAATTACTTTGAAACAGACAAAAGGCAAAAGACAAACCCAAACATTTCTCTGCATTGAAATAAGTCAATCCACTCTGTGAGCTAGCCACCTAGACAGACACACACAGAGATGGGGGGTGGGGAGGGAGAGAGATCAAATACCACAAGAGGAAGAAGGCAGGTAGAGACATGGGTTAAATTGTTGATTTGTTGCTTTTTCAGTGATGTCTGATATTTTTATAAAATTGTAATGGAAATGTGGGTCCTTTATCACATTACCACTGAGCCATTTTAATGGAAAGAGATATGACTTTCTATCCTTCTGACTTTGGTTTGCCTATGGGTAATCTGCCATTCGTAGACCATGTTAGTGACACCAATAATAAAATGAGTACTATTCATTCACTCTGGCAGATTGCATTTCTTTCTGTGAGGCCAGTGTCATTTAAGCACCACTGACTCATTCTCTTTATAAATCCCAGGAGAGGGGGAACTTAGTCCCTACTCCAGAGGAGTTAATTATTCAGTTTGCATAAATTAGAAACCAGAAAAGGCAGAAAATGCAATATTTGACAGAACCAAGATACTAACTGATTTTGGTGGGCTGGATTCTGTTCCCAATTAAATAGAGTTACAAAAATATGTGAAGTGCTGTCCTTGTCCAGTACAAGATAGAAGAGGCCTGGCTTGTGGGAAAGACCTAGAGGGGTATATTAATTTGCTAGGGCTGCCAAGACAAAGTACCACACATGGAGTGGCTCAAACGATGGCAATTTATGCTTCAGAGTTCTGGTGGTTGCAAGTCTTGAGATCAAGGTATGTGTCATGTTGGTTCCCTCCAAGACCCGTGAGAAAGAATCCATTCCGTGTTTCTCCCTTAGCTTCTTATGGCTGCCAGGCAATCTTTGTGTCCATGGCTTACCGAAGGTTCACCCCTGTCTCTGCCTTCGTTATCACATGGTGTTTTCCCTGTATGCATGTGTCCCAAATTTCTCCACTTAATGCGGACACTAGTCACATGGGAGTAGGGATCAACCCTAATGACTTCAACTTGACTTAACTAATTACATCTATGATGACCCTATGTACAAACCAGTTCACATTTTGAGGTACTGAGGGTTAGGATTTAAATATATGAAAGCGTAGAGGGGCAGAGAGACATAATTCAACATATAGGGAGTATAAACTGATACAACCATTATGGAAATCAGTGTGGAGATTCCTCAAAAAACTAACAATAGAAATTCCATTTGACCCAGCTATTCCCCTTGGGAATCTTCCCAAAAGAGTTGAAAACATCATACCACAGTGATATATGTGTACTTACATATAAAGCAGCACAATTCATAATAGCTAAATCTTGGAATAATCCTGTATGCCCAACAACAGATGAATAGATAAAGAAAGTGTGCCTGTACACAATGGAGTACTACTCTGCCATTAAGAAAGATAAACTTGAGCCATTTGTAAGAAAATGGATGCACCTTGAGACCATAATGTTAAGTGAAATAAATTGGACACATAGATTTGTACATCATATGGTTTTCCTTATATGAGAAATTTAATAGGAAAGAGGAGAAAGAGAAAAGAGAAGGAAAAAAGCAATTATATTCTAATTATGTTTCTATTTTCAGTCTCTGGCTTCACTCTAATATGGTATGAAAGCTCACTTTGCAGTATTTACATTTCTTTGGATATATTAAAATTTTTATTGTTGTTATGAGCCTGGTCTATTTTGAAAAAAAAAATTCCCCAAATAGGAAAATCTATGAAGCTAGATAGTAGCTCAGTGGTCACCCAGGTTTAGGGGGAAGGGATTGGGAGATGATAGCTAGTAGATTGAGTCTTTGACTTCTGATAAAAAAATGACCTCAGTTTGATTGTGGTGATGGTTGCACAACTCTGACAATGTACTAAAATCTATTGAATTTCACATTTTAAGTTTGTAAATTGTGTGATATGCATATTTTTAATTCAATAAAGTTGTTTTATTTTAAAAATTAAACATATAATGGATAATTCAAGGTCTGACTGTAAAGCATGGCTTAAGTGATATCTATAGTCTAATAATTCCTATAGATGAAATCTAATGTAATCTTTGGATTTACTAAAATATGGCTAACAAATTCCAGCCTGGATGGTACTACAAGATTCTACACACAGCATGTAGAGTGGGATTTCCTGCCGGAAAATTAGGTATGGTCAGATAAGAACATGCCATGTGGAAGGTGGGGAATGAGCTAGAGGTGTTGAGATCCCAAATAAAGGGCAAAAGGTGGACAGCAAAATGAGAAAGGGCAAAATGAGAAAGTGGCTGGAGGAGAACCCACTTAGAACAACTGTAAAATGTTCTTAAGACCTGGAAAGAAGATTATCATTAAAATAAGAAGCATGGAGAATGGGATCTGAGACTGGACAATATAGGTATGAAGGACCCAGGCTTTGAAGCCAACTGCCTGGGTACAAAAGCTCCTGGGCCCCTGGCAGCTATGTGGGCAAATCACACACCTCTCTGCATTTTGGTTTGCTTGAGCTTAATATGCGGATACACACAGCACAAAACTTATCGTGATGTGGCAAGAATGATATGGACTATCATGGGTAAGGAATTTAGAACAGTGTCTGGAATAAGGCATGCTGGCTATTATTATTATCACCCACAGAAACTAGACAGCTTGGAAACAAAATTGGTGACAGGCAATGGAGACAGTCATGGACATGATTGCTATAACAAAGAAAGTTGCCACTTTTTCATTGTGTGTAATCTGTGATGAAAGAATGTGTTCACAGACAGGCAAGAGTCTGCCTGGATCTTAGGAAAAGGAAGAGCAGACTGGAGCCACTGGACAAGGGCCTCCTAGCACTTTCCAGAGGCAGAGGAGTTAAGCATGGCTGTCACTGAGTGTGTCATCATCATGAATCTCAAGGGATCGACCCTCACATCCCTCAGATTACTTTTGTTATAACTGTGCTCACCAAGCAAATTCCTAGCTCTTAAAAAATTCTTCTTTTTAATTTTAAAGTATTGTTAAAAACATGAGTAAAACTCACCATTTTAGGTGCACAATTCAGTCGTTTTAAATATATTCATATTGTGGCACAACCCAATCTCCAGAGCTTAAAAGCCTGAAACTGTTTGCATGAGATCCCTGTTCTCCCCTTTACCCAGGCCCTGACAGCCACCCTTTCACTTCATCTCTATGAATGTGACTACTCCAGATACCTCATATAAGTGGAATTTTATGTTGTCTTTTTTGTACCTTGCTTATTTCTCTCAGCATAATACCCTCAGTGTTCATCCATGTCACAGTAATGTCAGAATTTCTTTCCTTTTAAAGAAAGTATCATATTCCATTGCATATATATACTGGAAACTGATATTAATTTTATCTCCTGGGCACCATGAGGTTTACCTGATCTAGACAATGGACAGACTGGTGGGCTATCCTGGTGAGTAGAACGAGAAGACTGATTAGAATTGGTACTGGATTCCCTGGAAACTTAGGATAGGGAAAAGGCTTATGTGTTGCTCAGAGAGAGGTAAATTAACTTGCAAAAATCACACAGATAAGAAATGCGGGGGTTGAGTTTGGATCCAGACTGGATTCTATCCTAATACTTTTTATTGAGAAACCAGCATCCTGTTCCGCCACCAGTCTTGTTACCAATGCAGACCCATGTTGCCCACTGCACAGTTTACTGATCACTGAAACAAGATGCTTTACAAAAGGGAAAAAGTTTGTGCTTAAAGTGGTTAAGCATGAGGAAATAGGAGACCTAAGTGTCAGATCTGCCTCCCTGAGGATAAAGTTTAGGGATGTTTATGGGATAAAGGAGCAGGGTGATCAGGGATGGGGAAAGGTTATTAGAGTTGACGTAATTAGTGGTCTGCATTTGTGGAATCAAAATTCATAGCTCTTTATAGGACATATGCTCAAAAAATGGGATCTGAGCATGATCTGAGTGTGTAGTTTTCAGCCCGCTAATGTCAAAAGACCACCCACTGGACACTGTGCAGGCCAAAATGAAGAATCAGTCATTTTAGCAGAAGCATCCTTCAAGTCCCTGAAAGGTATCCCAGGCAACCGTTATCACCATGGCTTAAATGGCAGAGGTGTCATCTACAGGAAGGCTAGTGGGAGTAGAATAGTACATTGCTCAACTTCATGACCTCCAAATTAGTCATTGTTGAAGTCAACTAAAAGCACATAACTCAAGCAAGTGAAGCTGCAGGGTTTATCCCGGTTTTCCCCTGGTTTCATTCTTTTTTGGATGTATTTGGATAGAATTTGTCAAGTCTGAGTCCTTGGCTAATTTGAAGTTCTAGACCTACAAAGCATAGGACCTGAATGTGGGATAATGTGACCTCACTGAGGAACACTCCTGGGTGGCTTCTCTCTGTGGCACCTTCAACTCATCCCTATCAGTCTTAAAATATTTGCAAGTCTGTCAAGAGACCTGTTTTGAGTTTATGCAGAGAATATATGTTACCAGGAGCAGATTTCAGCACTATATAAAGATTCATAACCAGAAGCTAGTAAGGAGGTGAAATATTTTGTATTAGAAAAACTGGGAAGAATATGGCAGCACTCATTTTGCTCAAGAGAGAGATCTCTCTCACTCTGTACAGTTAATCATCAGGGAAAACCCATATTCTCTGGTCATGGAGCTCCTTTCACCCAGGGAATATCTGAGTTGCTGTACCTCACGACCTTCAATTCTTTCATCTATCCTCCTTCTTTCCCATCTTTTCCATCCCTCCCTGTTCTTTTACTTTTCTATCCTTTGCTTTTTTTGTTTTCTTGCTTTCATCTTTCCTTTTCTCTCTCAAACTTCCTTCTGTTCATACTTCCACTCTCCCTACCAGTTACGGTGTTTGGTGGCAAACAGGAGATGTGAACACTGGATGATTGAAGCCAAAGTGAATTATAGGAAAATATATTCAGAAACACTAAGAATCCATAATGAGGTCAAAAAGTCAGACTTGAAAGAAAAATATTATGGTTCACTGGATTGTCAGAACTCTTCAGATGGAATGAAGAAAGTCTGATGGTTTTGTCATCTTTCTGTGTGTCACATTAATGGAAATAAAGTCCTAGGAAAATATAACCAGTTGGCCAACTTAGGCTGCAGGCTCCACTGCCTCACATGCATAGATTAGTGAGAGGAAAGATCTATACACATCTTTGCAGGAATCGCTCAGCTTCTATGTGGGAAGGTAGACCATTTCCCCAGTATCCAGGGTAGTGGGGTGGGAAGATAAAGCTCCAAAGAAATCAAGGAATAATTAGGAAAAAGAATAAATGCCTAACAGCCAAAATATGCTAAAAGAATTGTCCTATATACATTTTAAAAGCCACTCACTCCCCTTTTCCCTCTTAATCTTACCAAAAGAAGGCTTTTATATGGCTCCCATGAATCCGTTACTCCTGGTGGAGGTCTGAGGCAATGTATCATGATATTTCCTTCTAATGATAATAAATCATGTAGCATGTTGCAATTTACAATGTATTTGCATATCTGTTATCTCTTTGGACATTTACATCCATTCTGTGTTATGGATTGAATTTTATCTCCCCCTTTAAATCTTTCAAATGTTGAATTCCCAAACCCCGGGACCTCAGCATACAACTTCTTTTGGATATAGGATATTTAAAGAGATTATTATGTTAAAATGAGAATATTGGGGTGGGCTTTAATCCAATATGACTCGTTCCCTTATATAAAGAGGAAATTTGGACACAGACAGATACCAGGGATGAGAACAAAGAAGAAAGACTATGTGAGGACCCAGGGAGGGAGAATACATCTCCACATCAAAGACAGAGGCCTCAGAAGAAACCAATCTTTCTGACACATGATCTTGGATGTTCAGTCTCCAGAATCATGAGAAAATAAAGTTCTGTTGTTTAAATCACCCAGGCTATAGCATTTTGTTATGACAGCTCAGGCAAATAAATACAGGAAGTATGTAATGACTACTATGGCTTAGGTAAGGACTTTGAGGATCAGAGAGACCATGATATTTGTCAAAGTCCCACAGCAAAAAATAGCAGAGAAGCAAGGTACTCTGGATCCAATTCTACTTTCTCTGTAACATCATTTTATTTCTTTCCTCCCTGCTGTAGGAGATGAATTCTGCCCTGAAAAGTTTGTGTTCCACGTCAGCTTATCGAAGGAGTAGAAAGATCCTATGGTCTTTTTATTTTCTGTACACCATTCAGGGCTTTGCAGTCCATTGCTGTCAGCCTGGTACATACTGTTCTGAATTCATTTCCCCTTCTTCAGTCCCCCTAGGGACCATAAAATGAGACAAGCCTTGAACTCAATGAGTGCTATTGACAATCAGAAGAACAGCTGATATGGTATTCACTCTCAAGTATTGGATCCCTTGCCAAGTGTGTAATATGGAGATTTAGTGAATTTCGTGTACTACTGATTTCAACAAGGACTCTTACTTCAGTAGCAATTAGCTATCTTGTTGAAAAAAAGTCATAGTAAATTTGATGATGTCTCTATCAAGACAATTTATGACAAATAGTAATGTTATATTTAAAGGGCCCTGGGTCAGCCCAAAGAATACTGGGTTTATTATGCAAGTCATATTACATTTAGTAATCTTACCCTTATGAGTTTAACCTTTTGCTCCCATCTAAATTATACATTTTTAATTGGGGTAGGGCATGAACATTTTATTTATAAATAAAGAGCCCTTCTAGTGGTGCTTGAGATACCAGCTAATGAAACGAGTCCTCTTGTGTTACCTCGTTATCTACCTTTGTATCAAACGGTTCAATGTTTCTTTGGCTTTGACCCATATTGTAGTCAATTCTTCTTCTTAATAAGCTACCTTCAAGAATAAATGTTCAGTACACCTTATCCTGCAACCTTATATTTCAGAGAATACTGTTGATCCAGATGGATTGCTTTTCAGTTTCCCTATGATGTGCAATAACATATCCAGCAGGAGAAATTTGTCACCTGTACATGCTCAGTCCTGAAACAGTTGGTGTGTGCCTGGACTTGGAGGCTCCATGAGGTATTTTCAGATGATGTTCTTAGAACAATGGCCCCACCAGAGCAAAGAATTAGTGAGATACACTTTATAATGTTGCAAAAATTCTAGTCATATTTTCCTTCTTCCAGTACAGCACCTTGTGCTTAATACTTTTCATCCAATAAATAATGCTCATTGATTCTGACATCGTGGAAGACAAGTTGTCCCAACATGTAGAGAGGCAGTACCATGACCAAGGAAAATAGGAATCTAAAGAGCAGAAGCCATGAAAACAAAGAGCAATGGGAAGGAAAGGTGGGTATTTGTTTCAATCCAATAAAATCATCCCATTTTCTTTGTTGACAACTACCATACAAATAATGTTCATGGATATACTTGGCACAATTTTAACAAGAAAAAAATCTGCGAAGACATTGATAGATTATCAAAACAGAAGAGCTCATCTGCTTGGAGTTTTATCTAGCTGCATACTAGCCAAATATCCAAGAGAAATGTTGGGAAAATGTATAAGGTATTTCCAAACTTATAAAATTGTTTGTCAGACTCCAGATGTTAGGATAAACAAGTCATCGGCAAGAGTTTTGTTTAATAACATGCCTCTGTCTTTACAACTACTCAATACCAAATTCCCAATGTGAGCTTCATAATTTTCAAAGGTTTTCATGAGTTTTATGTGTATGTAATTATATGATATATAAGTACAAACCACTTTGATTTGGTATCTAATCCCATTCTCATTTGGGGGTAAGAATGTACTCAAAGATGAGAATTGACTCTGATGGCTTAATAATAACACATCACATTTATTGATTTGGATACTGAAGGTGGGATTGAGAAAGCTCTTACACAGAATTCATGGTGGAGTTAGTATAGAATTGTGTTCAAGAGACAAGAGGTCCAAATTCAAGGTTTTGAAGAAGGACCCGAGGAAGGCTTTTAGGGGTATTTATATCCAAGCAATAAGAGAAATAGATTAATAAAAGCAAGAAGCCATGTGTATAAATTATCAAGTGTGTAGGTGTTTTCTAGGTGAGCACAATATATGTTGTTATTTCCAAAATAAAAGCATACAATAATAATTTATGCAAAGCTTTTCAGCCAATGAATATATTTCCATAATGTAATTTTAATTGTTGGGTAGTATCCAATAAAGTAAAATGATTTATTTAACTACTTCCCTATTATTGAGAAGCTAAAATGTTTCAAGCCTGTAATAAATAATGCTGTACTGAACAACTTTGCAATTAAGTCTTTGTGTTTGCTCATAGGAAAAGATTTTTTTTTTAATGTGGGTACCGGGAGTCGAACTCAGGACCTCGCGCTTGCCAGGCAGGTGCTTATGCCACTGAGCCATATCACTGGCCCTAGGAAAAGATTTTTTAATGGAAATACTGGAAATAAGTATATATGTAATTTTAAGTCTTTTTTATTGACATTGCCAAATTGTCCTTCAGAAGCATCATACTTAAGTTTATTCTCACCTATAATGTGTGAGCTCTCCGATCTCTTTGTACCTCTGCCAGTAATGAATATTATAATTTAAAAGTTCTGCCAACTGTTCACATTAGTCAAGAAATGAAAAGACCTACGTCTATCAACAGATGAATGCGTAAAGAAAATGTACATATGCACTATGAAGACTATGAAAGGACCCAGGGAGGGGTCACTAATTCTTTGCTCTGGTGGGGCCATTGTTCTAAGAACATCATCTGAAAATGTACTATTCAGATGTAAGGAGAATGAAATCCTGTCATTTACAACCACATAAGATAGAAGTGAAGATTGTTATTGTAAGTGAAATAAACTGGGCACTGAACAGCAAGTAATGCATGATTACAATCATACCTGATGTAAAAAGTTGATCTCATGGAAGTGGAGAAGAAGTGGTGATGACCAGAAGCCAGGGAGAATAGAAGGGAAAGGGAGTTGTGGAAATGTTGCTCAGTAGATACTAAATTTAAATTAGAAAGGACTGAGAAGTTCTGGCATGCTATTGCATAGTAGGGTGACTGTAGATAAAAATAATGCACTGTATGTTTCAAACTCTGGAAGAAAGGATTTTAAATGTTTTCACCATAAAGAAATGATAAGTATTTGAGGAGATACATTTAACCTGATTTCAACACGTAATGTACACATGTCCCAAAACATCAGATGGTACCCTATTAATATGAACAATGCTTTTCATGTATCATTAAAAATAAATTAAAATTTAAATAAATAAAATACTAAAGAATATTCTGCCAGATAATTTCCATTGAACTTGCTATTTCTGCACTTAGTTGCAAATCACCAATCACCTTCTCCCAATATGCGTGCATGCACACACACACACACACACACACACAGAAGCACATCTACCTGACCAACTATAGGCTAGACCAGACCAGCGCTGTGAGTGAGCTATGATGTACACAAGTGCAGTGGTACTGAACATGGCCAGAGGATTTAACATGAACCATTTTCATACACACAAGAGCACAGTGGTGACAGGACCTGGTGACACGGACACCAACAACTTCTAGGCAATCAGAATGCTTGTAATTCACATTGACTTTTGTGTCCACCTGATGTACACCAACATCATCTCACTATGACCCCACCCCACTGTGTCTGCGTGTGTCTCTCTGTGTGTACATGGATGATTTCTGTGGCAGTGAACTGGCGGACCACAAAGGGCTTGGACAGATTCACTGATGGCAAGAATTCTAGAAAAGTCCCAGGTGCTGTGAAATCAGAGGAAGATTAGAAGGGCATTGGAAGTCAGTAGTCTAGGATGAAGGAAAAAAAGAGAGAAGATTCACTAGATACCATTAGGGTTTGCAATTATCCCATTCATCTCCTGGGTACCCACACTGCTTGTCTCCTTCCGTTTAGATGGAACCAGTTACTGTCTGGCCAGTGCTCTGTGAGTAGAAGTAATGTTGATCACTTCTGAACCATGAATTTTTAAATTGTCCCACCATGGGGGCATGGAGAGCCTCAACCGAGATGTTGAAGCATCAGTTCACCTGAGCCCCTAAGCATCAACTGGAGCTGCACTCTCTACCAACCCATGTTGGCCATATAAGTTCTCTAGGAAATAAATGGACGATTATTGTAGTAAATCACTGGGGTCTGCCAGTCGATTTTTTTTTTTTTTTAATGTGGGTACCGGGAGTCGACCTCAGGACCTCATGCTTGCCGGGCAGGCGCTTATGCTGCTGAGCTATCTCACCGGCCCCCAGTTGATTTTTGAAGTTTAACTTAGTTTAATTACTAGGCTGGTGAGATAGCTCAGTGGCATAAGCGCCTGCCCGGCAAGCATGAGGTCCTGAGTTCGACTCCCGGAACCTACATAAAGAAAAGAAAAAAAAAGATATATAATTACTAGGAAGACCGTGAAGAGTAAGGGGAGGAAAACTTATAAATACTTGGCTGGAAACTTTGTAATCATGGCTCCTTTTGTTCCACAATCTTCCTTGGGTGCCCTATATGTGAAAGTCAGAAGCATGACTGCTTCAGGAGCCTTTCTCCCTCCCATACAGCCCAGGAGGAGGCTCTTCACAACCCCTTATGGCTGTGGTTTGGAATCACTGGCCCGAAGAACAATTGGCATTTCTAGGAGGCAACACTCAGGTTCAGTCAAATAAAACAAGAGCTCCCCAGCCTTGGGATTCCATGTCCCCAGTTAGTCAAGAGTGAAAGGAAGCAATACCAGAATAAACTGCATGTCCTTAAGGCACTGAGTGAGCTACAAAAAGTAGTATTCCAGTGATCATTTCAAGGGAGAAAAATATTAAGTCTTGGACTGTCTTCCTAATTTGGGAAGAGGGCTTTGTGTGAGGATGTTTGCAGAAATTTTGCTTTTTCCTTAACTGAAAGTCCCTGGAGATTTCAAACAGCAGGCAGTTCGGTGGAAGGTTCTCAATTAACCAATTAATATGATTTAGTGCAAAGCAAAAACTAGTAAAGCCGGCAAAGGGAAATATCACCCCAGCCCCAAATTAACAGAACTGGCTGTTTACATAAACCAGGCTAAAGAAGTGAATGCCAAAATGTTGTTTTAGTTTGTGCTGTGTGGGCAGTTGTACAGGTATGCTCTATCCAGGAGCTGGATTTTAATGTTCTTTTATGAAGAACAATCCTATGCTACGTTGGAAATATACCAAAATCATTTCCTCTGGTTCCAGGGTGTTGCTCCCTCTTTCATTATTGGACTAGACAGAGCTTCTTACTATAAATTATAAATATTTGGATTCTTTTTGATAATCCTCTGTTATGGTTTAGATCTAAATGTCCCTGAAAAGGCTCAGGTGTTCTGAGGTTGGGCTTTTAAAAGGTGATTGGATCATGGGGGCATCAGTGTATTAATCTACGAAGAGTTCAGAGTTAAATGTGCTTTTAGGAGGTGGGATCTGGTTATAAGAGGCAGGTCACTGGGAGCATGACCTGGCAGGGTCCTTCACTGGCTCCTCCCTTCACTCTCTGTTTCCCTGCCACCATGACATGAGCAGCTTTCCTCCACCAGACCCTTCCACCATGCTCTTCCTGCCTTGGAGCCAGCTGACCACAGACTGAGTCCTCCAAAAGCTGTGGCCCAAAATAAACCTCTCCTTCTTTAAACTGCAGGTGTTGGGTATTGTGTCCAGTGACAAAAAAATGACTAAGGTACTGTCACATTACACTTTGTTGGGACTCATAAGAAATTTAGGAGGTAAAGGAAATGCTAATCAGGTCATCTAAATTCCAAAGATGTCTTTCTTGATTGTAAATCTTACACATCCCACTTGGGATATAATAATTATCTTTTGTATTGCAATTAACAAAGTTTCTAAAAACAAATCTGCCATATGCAATGCAACTGCTTATCAATATTTTGGAACAGTTAAGTAGCTATGATGGTAAGTTTCACATGTCAACTTGACTGGGCCATGGGGTGCCCAGATATTTGGTCATATGTTATTGTGGAGGTGTCTGTGGGGGTGTTTCTGGATGCTGTGAACATTTGAATTTGTAGACTAAGCAAAAGAGACGATGGACTTCAATCCAATCCACTGAAGGCTGGAATGGAACGGCAAGGCTGACTCTCTGAGGAGGAAAGAGACCTCCTGCCCAGCTGCCTCAGGAAAGAGGTCAGCCTTTCTTGCTTTTTGAACTTGAACTGGAACACTAGGTCTTTTGCCAGGAGTCAGACTTGCACCACTGTCTGTCCTGGTTCTTCAGCCTTTGGACTCAGCTGGAAATTCTGCCATCAGCTCTCCCTGCTCTCTGGTTTGGTGACTGCAGATCTTGAGTCTTGCCAACCTCCATAATCACATGAGCCAATTCCTCAAAGTCACTTTCTCTTTATACATCTGTTTGTTTCTCTGGAGAACTCTGAAAAATAAGGTAGAAAAATAATGTCACATCATATAAAAGATTACAATAATCTTTAGTTACTGGCAAGCAGAACATTCAAAATAAGGAAAACTATAATCTTGGGCTTCTAAGTTTATGTTGGATATTGGAGCCACTGAGAGTGACTGTCTTGGGTTTATCTCAGATATTGTGTATTCTTTACTTAATGTTGATAATATCCAGAGAATATGATCATTATTGCTCCATTTCTCCAGAGCTAAATAATAGCTAAAGAGCAAAGACACCTGATGTTTTTCTTTTAAACAGTAAGACTAGTATTATGAACTCCTTTCTGTTGTTAAGAAGTATGAATTTGTTTTTACTCACCTGAGTTTTTGAATGTTTGACTATTTAAAAAATCATATTGCTGATTTATTTTACATTTGATTTATAATGAGTAATCTTGGTATAAATGATGCGAAGAATTTAGACTTCTCTCACATTCACGTTTCCCTTGGGCCTATGTGCCTTTCAGCATTCTATTTCTTTGGCCTGAAAAATAAAATAAAGAAGATTTTACAGTGTGTCTATGTGGCAAATGCTCCAGATGTTCATCCTTGATATTCTAGCTCATATGCTGCCTTCTTTGAGAGGTCTGTTCTTATTCCCTAGAAAACTTGGAAAAGTTCTCCCAAGTTTTAAACATATTCACATTCACTTTAGGAATTATTCTAGTTATCTTGTCTTTTTTATTTTAACCTCTATCTTGCCTCTGGACAGCAGGCTTCTAGAGGCAGGATGTGTTAGCCAGATTTCTATTGATGGACAAGATATCAAAGAGAAACATCTTAAAGGAAGAAAGGTTTATTTTGGTGCATGGTTTCAGAGGTTTCAGTCCATGGCTGACTGGCCTGAAGGCAGAAACACTGAGGTAGAAGGGTATGGTGGAGGAAAGCTGTTCATGTCATGGCAGTCAGGAAGCAGAGGGAGAGGAAAAGAACCTGAGAAGAAGGGGTTAGGAAATAGATGTCATCCCCAAAGTCATGCCCGCCATGATCAATAGCTTTCAACTAGGTCCCACCTCTAATTTCCATCACCTCTTAATGATGCCATCACATTATGATCACATTAGTGGATTAATCCACAGACGAAGATAAAGCCCTGTGGTCTGGCTGCCTCTCTAGGTCCCACCTCTGAATATTGCTGCCTTGGGGATCAAACCCTCAATATATGACTCTTTGGGGGACACTTCATATTTCAGCCATAACACAGGATTTTATTTGTATTTTTGCCATATTGTGTTGCTCTAATCTGAATGCTAGCATATTTCTTTTTTCTTTTTTTTTTTATGTGGGTACCGGGAGTCGACCTCAGGACCTCACGCTTGCCAGCAAGCGCTTGTGCCACTGAGCGGCACCACCGGCCCTTTTTTTCCTTTATGTGGGTTTCGGGAGTCGAACTCAGGACCTTGCGCTTGCTAGGCAGGCGCTCATGCCGCTGAGCTATCTCACCAGCCCACTAGTATTTTTCAAGCACATGCTCTAAACACTATGCAAGTTAGCAAATTCAATCTTCATGACAACGCTTATGGGTTTGATCTTATAAGATGGGAAAACTGATGTGTAGGAAGGTTAAGTAACTTCCTTCTACTTGTATAAATCATTCTTCTTTTCCAGTTTGATCTGCAGAGCTGTCAGTCTAGAAATTTTCTTCATGGACAACCCTCCTGGCGTCTTCTGTGTTCAGTGAAGTAGGTCATACTTAACACAAAAGTGCAGGGCCACCATCAGATTCTGGAAGAGTGACTTCACGTTCAAGGCAGGCTGATACAAGTGTTCACTGAGTAATGATAATTTACACTGCCTTTGTTTCTTTTATTGTCTTCTCTTTCATTACTCACAGAGACGCATATAGACAAAGTTTCCCAATTTCCTATTTAATGGCAACTTTGAGGAGGTAACAGAGAAGAAGATACAGAGAGAATTCTACTGTAGGTGGAAAAGAGAGAGCTGTGGGGACAGGGAAGCAACAAGACACTCTTTTCTCAGGGCTCAGTTTCCTACAATCCCCCCAGTGAAAGTTAAGCTTCACTGTGTCAACTTGATTGGTTTAGGAACCATGTAGGAAAGTGCTAAAACATACTCCTGGGTGTGCCTGGGTGGGTCATGGAGGCGGGACTTTGGGTACTGTGTATGGTCCCTGGCCCCTTCTCCCTGGCACTGTTTACCTTCTCTGCTTTCTGTCTACCATGAACTGAGCAGTTTTGCTCTGCTACACTCTTGCACCATGATCTTTCTGGCTTGGAACCAGCCACCCATAGACTAAATCCTCTGGAACTAAGCCTAAGTAAACCTCTCTTCCTTGAAGTTGTGGGTGTCAGGTATTGTGTCTCAGCAATGGCAAAACTGACTAATATACCCTGTCCCTGACTCAGACACAACATTCAGCTTTCCCTGAATGATCCTTGCTCCTTACCTGATCTTCTGGAGTTCAGCAAAGGTCTCTGTCCCTTGCGCCTCTAAGCCTACAACTGAAAATCTCAAAGAGACTCTTGAAGGGTCAAGTGAGGAGTGGGGTCCCTCCTGAAGCATCTGGATTCTTGTTTCAAGGTCAAATGTGGAGAGGAAAGCCTCTCTTCTGTGAGGAGTTGGTGACCTGCTCGCTGAATAATTCCAGAAGAAAGACAGACCTGATAGTCAAAACAGGGTGCCTTCTCACCAAGACCTGGAGAAGGAGATACAAGAATGAATCTCGTCTCCCGGTGGAGCCACTCCTCTGTGGGAGGTCCCTGGCCTTTGATGGTCAAGATCAGATTGGAAGATTCCAATTTTGAAATAGATGGGGCAGAGAAACCAAATACATGTTGGTAGCAAAGGACTTTCATACCTATCAATGTCTTCCCTCTGGAGCATAACTCCTCAGTCTTTAGATTAATATTATTTACCTCATCATTGTCTCTGTGTTTGTGGGAATAAATTTGCAAAAATGTAGAAATCTTAGTAAATGGAAGAATCGTGATTCAAACAGCTTGGAGGGGACTGGTGGATCAAGTCCCCAGCAGATCTCTAAAGCAGCCATGGGATGCTGTCCTTAGATAAGGATGCACATTGCGTTTAGTGAGACTTCTCAGAATGCACCTCCTTTTAGAGTGGATGTAAAATCGCTTTAAGGCTGTTGAGATGGGGGTTGGAAATAAATACCTCCTTCTGGGATGCTTTGTGCCAAAGGTCCATATTGTTTACAGTCCTTCCCATGACCTGGGAAATAGGCAAGAGGCCTACTGAGTGAGCTGTTGGATTGACAACGAAGCAGTAGAGTGCTAAAGAGATTTCCTTTTTCATAGCATGTGTGTCCTTGTAGGCCACACTGCTTACTCGTACAACACTCAAATCATTGCTCAAAGATGCCAATAGTTAGAAACTGTACTTAAACTCAGAGATGTGCTTATAAAAAGAAAATTTGGATTCATTCAGAATGTTCTCCTGTGTTTATCCACAGGAATCCTCCCTGCCTGGCCCATGCACATGAGATCATTGTACTAGGAGATGAAAGACACCAGGGGTCTCCCCAAGGGGACCAGCTCTGCCCTCATAGGCTCCTTTTAACTCATGATGCCTGTGCTTCCTTGCCAGATAATTTCCTTTCAGCAAGCCCTTCTGTGTTTATAAAGAGAACTCCTTGCTGAAATTATATATACATATATATAACATTAAATGTAAAATAATATGTATAATTTTTTACAAGATAAAAGAAAGTAAACCTGGAGACTTGCTGGGCTCAGTGCTTTCCAGCGGAAGGAGGCCATATTCATAACAGGAGAAGGGTTGAAACTCTGCAGTGGGGTTCAGGTTCTAAAAAGACCATAGTAGGTGCCAAGGGCCTAGCACAAGGCATTATGTTTAGTGCCCCTCTGGATGACAGGCCTTTCTGCAAAGGCCACTGATGCCACAGCCTCTGGACAGAACAGTTTAATCAAAACCTTCATTCTGTAAGCCAATCTAGGCCACTGTGTTCCCATGATGGGGATTCAGGGGTATCAGTGACTCCCTAACCTCCATAGAAGGGTCACAGACCCACACGACCTCATCCCAGTTAGACTTGATATTCAGCCCAGACTCAGAAGCATCCATCTATTACACTTTCATGCGCTGCTATCACTGTGACCAGCACTAAATGAGAGTTTGTGGCAGGGGCGTATTTTACGTGTCCTTGCCACTCAGCACCGAGCATGGGCCATGGGAGATGTGGGGCTGCTATTTTCCTGTAAAATGTAGCTAATAATTATGTAAATCACACTATCTTTATTCATAACCTGGCAAGGATCAGACATGAGCTAACAGCCAAAAATCACTATGTTATCTCTACTCTTAAATGATTGACTATCTCACAACCTTAAACACTGGGAAAAACAGCATGAAAAAAACATTTATTTCCCGGTCAGCTTTTGGTGAACAATATTTAAGAGGCCTGTCAGTTCTTTCTGTGCACCAGCTTGGAAACTGAAGTGATATATATGTATTTCTCCTTTGCTAAGCCACCTTGTACTTTCAGCTGAGCAGAGAGTGCACTGCTCCTTCAACTGTGGCCCCATCCTTCTTGGTTTGTTATTAGGAGGCTTGGCAGTGCCAGCAACAATCCCTCATGCTTTTGTTTGCTTTTTGGGCTCCAGGCCCTCCCAAGGTGAGGGGAGCCCCTTGGGTCAGCTTTCATCTCTCACTCTCATCCATTCACACCCCTCAGCTTGCAGGTGCCTGTCTGGCCTCCCTAAGACTCACATTGCCAAGGGGCTGAGAAATGACCTTTCTAGTTCCTTCAGAGGTATGTTTTCCTCTGGGTCATCCAGTTATCCTCACCCATAAGAGTAATTGCTCAGCAGCTGTGTACTCTGGAATTGGAAGAACTTTAAAGGTTACCCAACCGGGTTTACACCTTGGATCCCCTTGGAAAGAGCCCTGGAAAGGTGCTGACAGATTCTCAGCCCAGCCGCCATCTCCCTCGCTCAGTGATCTGACCTTAGGCAGTTACTTTTCTTCTGAGTTTTGCTTTGCTCATCCACAAAACCGAGATAATGATGCCCACCTTGGAGATGAGAGGAAGTCCCTCAGGGGAGGTGTTAGCATTGTACGTGGCACAAAGTAGACACTCAACAAAAGTGAACTTCCTTCCCTGTCACTTTCCTCTCTAGATGAGTTTAACTTTAGCCATTGGGCCATATGGATAAAAAGATTCTTCTTCATTCATCTGATGCCATCTTTCACATGTACCATCTCATTTCATCCTCGAAAGGAGAGCTGGTGGGCACGCCCACATCCTGTACATGAACACGTGGAGTCTCAGTCTCTGATTTGATCTTCCCATGTGTGTCTGTGCTCATCCCTGCTCCTGCCTTATGTTTCATTCCTTCCATAGCACTTATCATTTTCCAACTTATATAATGATTATGTTTACTACTTATTGTCTGTCTATGTTTGCTAGAATTGAAGCCCCATGAGGGCAGCCAAGTAACCTACATCTTGCCTGATTCGGCTCAAGTACACAGCCAGGCACCTGGCAGGAAGTAGGTGTACAGTCCAAATTGGATGGATGAGCTGATCGAGCTTGTGCATCGTGAGTGAGAAAGTAGGGATCATGCCTCAAACTCCTGTCCATAAAGTCCAAATAGCCAAGGTGTGACATTGCTTAGTATTAAGGAGCATTTGAGCTGAGAAAGATAATGAGATGAGAAAAAGAGAAGAAATAGATGAAAGGAGGGAAGAAGGAAAGAGGGGAGGGAAAGAGGACAGGCAAGTGAGCATTTAGGGAGGTCATGCAAAGGAGGGAAGTGCAAGTGTTCTCTCCTTTGATGCATGAAGTAAGTATCATGACATCCCCATGTTAAACTTTCAAGGGATTTTGTGGATAAAGCCCTGATTTAGCTGATGGGAATGAGGTATCTTCTCCTGCTCTCTCAGGATAGAGGAACTGTCTCCACCAGGTTCAATACATAGTATCCCCTTCAGTGTGTCACCCATACTTAGCTCAAGGCATGACCCCAAGAGAGGCAGCATGGTTTTCTAACTGCAAGCCTGAGATCACATCTCTGTGGGTGTGGGCTGTGCTCAGGACTGGCCCCAGGTAAGGGTGTCATGATCAGTGAGGAAGGTCACAGAGCAGTGATCTTTGGGGACATTTTAGTACCTCTATAAACTCAGAGGCAGAAAACACACAGTGTGGTCTCGCCAGTAAGGAGGTGGAATTGTTTCTCAGAAGCTACACCAGAGTTCCAGGAAAAAAAAGAAAGAAATTGGAATCGAAGCCATTTGGAGCCTTCACACAAGCAGCTTTCTGGAAAGGAGCTCATGCACCACAACACCAAACCCAGAATCAATTCCCAGAAACTTTTTATTTTGCTAGTTATGGAGACTACTTGTGCTGAAGCCACGATGGAATATTCCCTGTCTACTGTGAGCCAACAGACGAGAGAGCAAGGATCTTCCCTCGCTCATCAGAACTTGGCATCTGAGAGCTTCTTTTATTGCTTAAGGAGATGGCAGGTCCCCGTGCACAGTGCTCCGCCAAGAAGTTACACATCTCGGGCCTCTGAGGGCCATTTCCTTCCTTGCAGAGTCAGTTCTCATTATTCACCATCGTCAGGTTCTACAAAGTCCTCACAAGCACCAACTTAGCGAATACTGAGCTCCTAGGGGAATACAAGGTTAGGTTCCTGAGCCTCTGGTCAAACTTTTGTCCAGCAATCTATACCTAGTTTTATTTTATATTCATTTCTATTTAAAGGCACCTCATTTAATATGGATTATGATTCATTTACACTGAATTTGTGGCCAACAGCACTGTAACTCATGCCTTAACTGAGCTAATCTAACATTTGTACTTTCTTGGAAAGGCACAGCAGAGCCATCCTGCACTGAGGAACACTAGACAGCACCGCAGTAATGGATTCGTAGGTCATTCAGAGCAGCAAAACTGCCAACAAAAAGCTCAAAAATCAGAAAAGCATAGCTCTGGTTAGACTTCAAAAAGGACCCTTGTTTACACCAAGAGCTAAAACAAGCCAGAATGCCATTTTGTTCAATGTCATCTGGGACTGTGTAGGCACTGGATGCTTCAAATTTGTCACCAATCTGTACATGTCCATGAATAACCAAGACAGAGACATGAATATTGATTTTGTGGGTCACAAATAAATTTAATGAGTAGGTGAATTCACAAGCACAGGATATGTGAATGAAGATTAACTGTAGTAGCGGGGGGAGATTGGCAGTGCTGCGAGGTTTCTGGGAGAAGAGACTAAGATCAATAACTCAGTGAGCATCACCCTTGCCCTGACCTTGACTGGTTTTGGAAGTATGATGCAGCCAATGGTTGGTGGAGAGTGAGAATGTGGACATCATCTAGGCCAAGAATTGGAAAATTATTTTCAGCAAAGGTTCAGATAGTAAATAATGTAGACTTTGCCAGTCATAAGATTTTTGTCACAACTACTCAACCCTGCCAAGACAATTGTGCATGAATGGACAGGACTGAGTTCCGGTAAATGCTATTTGCAAAAGCAAATGAGGGATCTGTTGTATCCCAGGGATTGTAGCTTGCTGACCCCTGATCCAGGGCATCAGTGCCTAAGAAAGGAGTTTCTCTCCTTGCTGCATCTCAGGTGTGTTTTTTTCTACCAAACCCCACAAGATGTCAACACTCTTCTAAGAAATCTCAGTGGATAAATCAATAATTGATAGTGGCATATCATAAGCAAATTATCCCACAGTCATTCCTATTTGGTCCTGGAAGCCCAGATGCGGCAATGGGAGGTGAGGGCTAAGTCAAATGAAAATTTTCACCATCATTATTATGATGCCCCCATTATGCCACCATTACCACCTTAATCAACAGCCTCATCTCATTATCAACATCATCACCACCATCTGCACCTCTCCTATCACTGTCAACCACAACAAAGCACGTCAAGCACAGGCCATGTGCTGATACTGTTCCAACTACCCTACTCACAGCAACTAGCCAGCGAGATCCTCTCAGTATCCTTATATTATCAAAGAAGGAATTAAAGCATTGTTGCAATAAAGGAAACGTTTGCGTCTTGTGTCAACAATGGATGAATTCCTTTTTAGTGTGTATGGTGCTGGTTAATCTTGATTTTTTTCTGTTATATGCAGAAATACAATATGTAGAACCATCTGTATTTCCCCAAACTCATCACATGGTTTAAAACATTTGGGCCTTTGCCTACGATGTTTCTTTTGTCTGAATGTCCTTTCTCCAATTGTGTGCTTATTCACCACCCTTGAAAACATGACAGGAACACTTCATATCTCCTTTTGTGAATTCTTTTTCCTCCTTGGTTTCCTCACCATTTCCACCTATAGAGCTGATCACTTCCTGCTCAGAAGCAATTCTGGACCCCTCATGTATTTTTAGCATTACACATAGGAGAGTTAATTGCAAATATTTGTCTATGCATATGTTGGTCTCATTCACATCTTGGTTCCTTCATATGCAGTGTAGTCTCTGGCAGACATCAAGTACTAAATACATGCTTGCTAGACAAAAACATTTTTTACCAAACTATTTACAATACTCAGTGATCACCTCTGGAAGTAGTATATCAAATGACAAGAAAACAATTGGCATGCTGCATCGAGATCATGTTCCTCTCCAGCCCACAGATTTTGTTTGAAAGGGGTAACAGCTTTAAGTATCAGGGAGGCTGGATTGTTCTTTGGACTGTCAATCTAAAAACCATCTAGGATGTCATCCATGAAATTACCTAAAGTGTTCTACAGTAAAGCTGACACCACGTGACAGTCTCATTTTACTTGGCGTTTTTCATACATTTCATTTTGTTGACCTTTCAACAGGAAGGAAGTTGGAGGCAGAGATGATACTTTGAAAGACTGGAGATCTGGGTTCCAGTCCCTGTGTGGTTCTGTGATTATGGGTAGAAACTTACACGTTCTGATTCAGTCTTGCTCTTTTTAAAATGGAATTAAAAGTCTCTTCTTCAAGGCTTGTCCCGAGTTTTCAAATGTGATAGTACATTGTCAAGGGTATTTGAAATTTTGCACATACAAAGCTGTAGCCAGGTTTCTTAATGCTCCTCCACACTCCTCTTCGGAAGCTCTGAGGGTGCATTACTTTAATAGGACACCACGGCACAGCAGAGGTGGCACAGTGTGGTATGGAAGTCACTGCCTCTCACTCCCGTGTGCACGGTACACATCACCAATCAACCACAGCACTATTTTTTGGTCTTCTGATCCTTTTAAGTGCAATGCCCACTCTAGTCAGAAAATGTTTTGCAAAGTATCTGTCATGAAAGGACAGTTTTCTTTTCTCCTTTAAATTTCCAGTCTACTGTGGACACCAGTGTGGTCTTACTGTACACAACTGAGTACACAGCTCATGTTGTATGAGACTCACCATGTGAGGTTGACAAAGCCTGAACGGGTCCATAGCCTGCTTGGTGAAACAAGTACACTGATCACATGCTTGGATATCATGGCAGCATTAAGTTGCTTTAAGAGTTTCCAAATGCTTATTTTCCATTTCTGCTCCTGGGCTAAATTTTGCATAGCACTGCACTAGGCAGCAGGTCTCAATTGCTGTGGGTTAGCTTGGGAGATTAACCCTCCTTGCATCTCCTGACCCTGACTCTTCCTCTGTAAAATGAGATGAACACCACCAGCCTTGCAGCCTTCTTAGGAGAATCAGAGACAATATGTGAGGAAGCTTTTTGTAAACTCTGCCACATTATCCAAATGTTAGGTTATTACTTTGATCCCGATACTCATTTCCTAGTCCCTGAACATTACATAACAATATATGTAGAAGCTTTGTTGAACAAATTCAGGTGGATTTTCTCATTATTATAGTTTTCTTTTTGTGTTTGTTTTCCCAGACTAACTATAGTCATAATTTTTTTGGCTCTATTTTTGTTTGCCAGCACTTCAACCCTATTAACAGGGTGTTAAAATGTCACTTGTTCTGTCTGGAGCTTTCCTCAGGGCCCCAAAGCCTTAGAATGTAATAGGTACCAAGAATTCTAACATCTTTAGTAGGGTATGCTGAGAAGTTGGAAAGCATTCACCCTTTGCTCACTTTCAGGCCTAAGGGAGGACAGGAAACAGGCTTTCTAGAAACAGAATTATCGGGGTGCTATGCCCCACCCTGTTCCCTGGGGAAAGAAGGCTTCTGCCTCACTCTATGTCAAGTGAGTGGGCTTTGGAGGAACCACCAAGGAATCCAACAGGTGCCACTGATTTGGGAGTACAAAGAAGTGGGCGTCTTACCACTGCCAATAGAATTCAGTGTGGAATGGCTCTGGGTGATGCTGCCCTTCTCTGCTTATGAAGAACAGAGTTCTCTAGGAACCAGGTGCAGACTCAGTGAAAGGGACCAAAGAAGGTGTCCTGGAGGAATGGCGTGGTCCTAAGAGAATGTGGGCCATCAGGAGTCCAGAGCCTGGGGAGAGAGGTCTTGCCAGTGCTGAGAAACCTGCTATTAGAGCTCTGTGTGTGTGTGTGTGTGTGTGTGTGTGTGCATGTGTCCATGTGTGTGGTAATTTAGCAAGAACCCTTCAAAAGTGCCATGAGAGAAAAACCTGGCAAATGTTTACTTTCCACCTCCCATCCAGAGTGAGCAACTCTGGATGAAAACATTATCAGCAGGGTAGACTCCTTTTCCTCCAGTCCCTTCATCCTCTTGTCCCTGCCTGCAGTGTGCAGAAACAGCATCCCAGGAATCACAGAGACAAGGCATCCACCCCGAAGCAAGCTTGAGTTGAGTAAGGAGTGGACCTGATGCACTCTCATGACCAAGCTGCTCAGGGTTGTACTCCCTCTGAAGTAACCAGCCTGGCTTTTATAATTAAACATGGTGTGGCCACCACCATTGCACCATGCTACCTCCACCACCCTCATTGCCCCTACCACCACTCCCACCCTTCTACCACCATTATCACCACTGAAGTACCACCTTCCTCAGCTCCTTCCATCACTACCACCAACATTGCTGCCATCATTATCATTACCTTCATAGCTACTACCGCCTTCCCCACGTCTGCCATCTCTAACTACCACCCAATTCAATACCACACTGTGTCCACCTCCATCACCACGACCTCTATGGCTTCCACCACTGCTGCCACCATCAAAACCACAGCAACCACCTCCACTGTCTCCACCACCTCCACCATGACCATCACCAGCATGACCACTATTAACCCCCACTGATGTCTCCACCACCACTGCTACTACCGCTATAACTACTATTATTTTTATTCTGTAGATGGGGAAATAAAGGCTCAGAGAACTTAAGTGGGCTGAGAATGCAGAATTTTACTCTTAGTAGAAATAAAATGATGTGCGACTCTTTGCAGAACTCTCATTTCAGAAGCATTTTTCATGAGGTTCTAATGACAGATATTCTTCATTTTCATCGTATATCCGTGAAAGAATAAAGACATTCTTACAGAGGTTTAATTGATAGAAAATGTGTACCAAACAGAATATTTCTAAATTATATTGCAAGTCTAAAAACTCTCTGAATCTTGATGTCAAAATGCAGAGGAGGATTTTCAAGCATTTGTTGCCTACTGCAGAAGGCACCCAATGGAGAGGGAGGGAGTAGGAGCTGCTCTGCTCTTCTGGAGGAGGAAACTCCATACTTCTGGTTTGTCGCTCCATTATGAGTTGATCGAACCCTTCTCTTGTGCCCTAATCACAGTGGTTTTGCACACTTCATGACATCACTGCATCAATGTGATAAGTGAGTTTTGGAAAACCTTTATGATTACTTAATGAGGAGAAACATTACCTCCATTCTCAGTGCCCTCATAAAGCCTCCTCCCTAGGCTCTTGCTCTCTGATTGCTCCGTCTGTTGTACCAGCATCATTTCCCCCATCCTCAGCCATAGCCCTGGTTTTCATTCAGTTTCCTTTCTCCTGTCCCATGTGCTTTTGATTCATAAAGAAGCGATCACCTCCCCCACCAGCAAGAGGACCTGAAGTTTTAATTGGTTTCGTTTTGTCTTCCTCTACCTTGCACCTGTAGTCTCTTGCTTAGAACTCTTGTGGATGACAGAGCATATTTATAGTGACACCCATATCAGTGCTGACAGTGTAATTGCCTAGGTTCACAGGTACAATTTATGAATGTAGAATGGGATGATGTTGTTTGTAAGACAAGAGACACCAAGTTCATGAGTTCTCTCTGAGTGGAAAATGGCTAAGGATTGACTCCAGGATGGAATATTGATTGCTGGTAGATGTCCCTTGCACTCTGGCTATTTAATTCAACCCTTGGGGGCTGCACACTGAAAAAGCAAGTGCATGAAGCACTTCTGCTTCAGGCCGAGCATGTTGGTTTCCTAGGGGAGATGCTCGTGTGGTTGTGTACACTGTACAAGGAAGCATCTGCATCTTTAAAAATGAAATGCCATTTTTCATTTTTTTAATTTTATGAAAAAAATAGAATAAAATTTTATAATCAAATAATGAAAGAGTAGCAATAGTTATTACATTGTGTGTCATAACTTCAAAGTAGTTACTCAGAGTATAAGACATAAACCAAAAAGATTCTTACAAAAAAGAAACAGATAAAGGAAAGAATCAACGGAGTGAAGAGACAATCTATAGAATGGGGAAATCTACAGAATGGGAAAATATTTTGCCAACTATTCCTCAGACAGAGGACTAACATCAAAAATATACAAAGAACTCAAAAAACTTAGACCCCAAAAATAAAAGGCCCAGTCAAAAAAGGGAGAAGATGACTGGAGGAAACCAAGAATGAATACAGAAAAGCAAAGCAAGACAACGCTGAGATTCTATCTTATTCCAGAAAGAATAGGCTGTCTGTCATCAGAATCTGAAAAAGAAAGAAAGAAAGAAAGAAAGAAAGAAAGAAAGAAAGAAAGAAAGAAAGAAAGAACAACAACAAAAAACAAATGCTGGTAAGTTTGTGGGGGAAAAGGAAACCTCTATGATGTTGGTGAGAAGGTAAGCTAGTACAACTACTATGGAAATTGGTATGAGGATTCCTCAGAAAATTAAACAGAAATTCCATTTGACCTACCTATACTTCTTCTGGATATCTTTTTGAAAGGGTTAAAGATATCATATTACAGTGACACATGTGTACCCATGTGTATAGTAGCAGAACTCATAATAGCTAAAGCTTGGAAACGACCTATATGTCCATCGACAGATGAATGAATTAAAAGTGTGTCAAATATGCACAACGGATTACTAATCATCTGTAAAGAAGGATAATTTGAGTCATTTCTTGGAAAATGGATGCATCTTTAGACCACAATGCTAAGCGAAATAAATCCAACACAGAAGGATAAATACCGTAAGGTTTCTCTTGTATGATAAAGCCAAACTGTAAATAATTTAAAGAAGAAAATAAAAACTAGATGATAGTGTTATTGGGTGGGATAGGGACTAGCAATGTTTGCCAGGTTCTTATTTGTCCCGATCAGTGAATTGGACAGGACAATAGGTGGATGTGAGAGATTGCCATTTACTTTAGGGCAGAAATAAAGAAAAGAAAAAGAATTAGAAGCACAAAGGAAGTGCTCCGGGAGAAAAGGGCCTTTGAAGGAAGAAGAGAAGAGTCGTCCCGCAAGCAGCTCGGACCACGGCAAGGACGAGAGGGCAGCGAGGCAAAGCCGAGCGCTGCGGTCCTCTCACGTCTTCTCTGATGGTTGGTCCCGGCGGTCCCCCTTGATCGCGTGCTAGAAGACTGATATCAGGTGCCAGGCTTGGCATGTTCTCATATCAGCGGATTGGTACCGGGTGCAGGGCTCGGCTGGATCCTGTGTCTGGCCGGGGTGCTGCTGTTCTGCACCTGAATTTAATAAATCTCCTCAAGTGGTAGATCGCACCCCACTACTCCAGGCGCGTTGTGGTGCCCTAGCCTCCTACAACAATAGGAACTAGAGAGGTAGACTTTGTAGAAATGGGAAGGGGACCCGGGATGGAAGAAAACAGGAGGGAGAGGAAGGGAAGGGGAAGAAAAAAATATTAATATGTGACATGTATATATACCCCAAGATGAATGCAATTATTACACTAATAATACTATACCAGAAGAATGTCCCTAAATATGTAGCAATATGGACAGATTTGAGGGATATTTTGCAAGGAGAAGCAACAGGACTTGAGGTAATGGTATGTTGGGCATGGTGGTATCCAGCTTATCCTAGTTTATCCTAGCTTATATAACTGTATAACTAGTGGTGTCACTCACTCATGTAGGAAACAAGAAGAGGACTGAGTACACAGCAAAGGTCCTGAGTTCTGACTTGACAATCCTGGGTTTTGATCATGCTGGACATGGTAATTGAACTAGATATATAGGTTTAGAGTTCAGAGGACAGGTCTGGGATGTGGAATCCATGTTTGTACCCATGGTAACTGAAGGAATGGTAGCAGGAGAGGTGGCTGGAGAAAGCATGTAGAGTGGAGAAGAAGAGTGCTGGGGGAAAGTGTTCCGAGTAATTCCTGAGCACAGAGTGAACACAACATGGAAGTTGTTAGTGTTTAAAATACGGATTGACACATCTGCTGACACATGGGAAGGGCTGCTTGAAGAAAAAAATAATTTTTTAAACAAGCAATACATGACTATTGTAGAAACCTAAGAGAATGAAGAAAACAAAAATATACTGGAGCCAAAGGAGACTTCCATAGGATGGTCTTCCTTTTCCATTGCTTGATGAACACTGGACCATGTCCAGATTGAATATTAGTGAGAAACTTGTATGCCCCAGTGGCCTATTGGCTCAGGGACACAAGCCTGTTCAGTATCTAGTTCATGGCAACAAAAAGGAGCAGGAATTTTGTTCCATTTTCTAACATACGCAGTCAACCATGTCTCAGTGTCACCCCTGAAAACCGTTTGTCCAGCATATAGTGAACATGGGTCACCATGTTAAAAACATCAGAAATGACATGGAACAAATGAAAATTTTGCTAAATACCTAAAGTGAACACTAGGGGAGGAGGCAGCTGAAAATAATAAAAGGCCATGTAAGGATAAGCAGGAGGATAGACGTTTCCCCAGCACATTCAGAAAACATGGTTTGACTCGCGATGAAATGAAGAGTCCCCAGGAACTTGGTTACAAGGCTGAGAGAAAGTATATAAGATGATCTCAATGATCTCTACCTTAATATTGCAAGCCGTAAAAAAATATACGGAGAAAAATCTCAGCCAGAGTAACCCTGGAGAATCAGCAGATTCCTAAGACTCAAGATACTGTACTCAAAGGAAAGATCAACTGAGAAAATGGAAAACCCATAGGATCAAAGAAACGGAACTGGCACCAGAACACAAGACCGGCCCAGATCTCGCTTGTATTCCTCCCAGTCCTCTCTCTCCTACCAAGGAGAAAAATACAGGAGAGATGGAGGGGAGAGAGAAGAGCGTCAGGGACCTTGGCAAGTGGAGACCACAACCAAAGCAGCAGAGCAGTGGAGGAAACTTTTGATGCCCAACTCGAGTGAGAGGTTGGGCATAGTTAGCTACTCTGGTAACAACAGCCTCAACAGTAATTTTGGAAACAACATTAGAAATGCTTTTCAGAAAAAAAGAGTACACACCCCAAAGAAGTTATTATAGGTTGAGCACCTCTAATTCAAAACTCTGCAATCTGAAATATTCCAAAATTGTGAAATTTTTTGAGCACCAACACAATGCTGTTAGCAGAAAGATTTAATTTGAACAACTTTGATTCTTAAAAACAGAAAACACCATGCATGTGAGTCAACACTGAAGTATTCGCCTCAGTTTGGGAATAAACTGCCTGGATCTTTGTAAAACCTAGTTCTATTGATCAAGGAAGGGTTTAGGTCTTTCTGATCACCCTGGCTTTTCCTTTTGTGGATGGCCAGATACCACATGTGCAGCTCCTAACGCTGTATCCTCACCCATACTTTCTAATTTCTCCTGGGGTAGGCTTCCGAAAAGCAGTTTATCCATATCCTAAATTTTCTAGCCCTACGGAGCCTCTTGGCAGCAGTAGAATTTAGAAACTTCCAAATTCTATGATCTTTACACAATAAAGTAAGGAAACATCAGATACGATGAGAAAACAACTTTTCAATAGTCTTCATTTATCTTTTAATAACATGAAAATCCTATGAACAGATATGGAAAGTGGCTACAGCTGGATGGTTTGTGCATGTGTTCTAAGTTAATATTCATTTCCTTCTTTAAGTTTTTTTTTTCTTTTTGAAATCTTAAGCTTTATGCAGAAACAGTCTCAGATATTTGGGAAGAAAAATATCCTCTGAAAATGGTGTGATTGTTCATTGTGATTTAATCAACTTGACTTGAGTAAGAACCACCTAGCTGACTGCCAAAGCTCTTGATGTGTCTGTGGATGATTGACATGTAGTTCATAAATGGAAGAGGTAAGACCCACCCACAAATGTAGGTGCACCAACCAATGGGCTTGTAGCCTGGAAGGAGTAAAAAGAGAAAGAAGAAGGAAGTTGGCCAGGCGCTCCTTCCTCATTGCCTTTGGACACTGATCTCCAGCACAGACTCTGTCCTTCCAAAACAGACTCATACTTGTGACTGTAGCAAGCTTGTTGGGAGCAGAGGTAGCCATTTTGGAATTTCCTCCCTCTGATTTTTTAGACAGTTTTGGGACTGTCCCCTTTCTGATCCTATAAGCCTACCTAATAAATGCTTTGCATAATTGTGCATATAATTTATATTGATTCTGTTCCTCTAGTGAATGGTAACTAATACAAATGTGTCAGTGCATGCTTTCTAAGAGGGTGATCCTAAGCATATGGCACTTTTATTTGTATTCTATGAGGACACACTCACATTTTCTCTCCCAACATTTGTATTCTGGGAGGGAGAATGCTACCTTCCACTTGCTTTGCCCTGTCTTTATTGTTCAGTTGGTTTTACTTGAAGGATTCCTGTCTAGAGAAAAATTCTCTTAAATTTTATTTTAATCCCTGCAAAAAAGAAACTAATAAATGCAATGACAAATTAAAAAAATAGAAAAAGAATGCAGAAATCTATCATCATTGAATAACCCAGAGATTATTATGAACATGTTATATACTTCTTTCCAGCCACTTGTACTGTGTTTTATATAATATATAAATTGAATCTTTGAACCTACATGGTTTAGTATTTTGTTTATTTGCCTTTAATGACATTACAAATGATTTGGAAACATCATTTGCACATGTGCATAATATTCTATCATATGGAAAAGGCATATTTTAAAGATTTTATCCTGATATCTGATTCATAGGTAAAAGTTTCTCCTCTGTTCTGGGTACAGGAAATCAAACTGGACTTAGGTTCAATTTGGAAGATAACAGAGGGCATTTTGAGAAGTATGTGTGCATAAAATTTCTTGAGTTGAATTATAACTCTCATAAAGTCATAGTTACTTTATATAAACTCAGCACTTGTTTTCTTCTTTAAAATTGAAATTGTTCCTTCTATTCAACTTTTGAAATCTGCCAAGTGCATGAGGGAGTTAGGGATTTGAACATAATATTGAGATTCAGAGATTTATAATTATACTAGGATATATAAAAGGTTGCCTGAATTACAGGCAAAATAAGCCATGTTCAGCCATTTTTGGTTCTCTGTAATGAAAAGATTTCAGGGATAAGGATGCTGGAAACCAATACACATTTCAGTGTCTTCCAGAGATGGATGCAGTCACACAGTGTATTATGTACATGACAAATGCCTCCTGAGTGTACACTCATTAATAGTGTAGGATGCTAGAATTAGAGGGACTTTATGGTAAACAGAAGAGAGTGGTAGAAACAACCATGACCCAAATTAGGAGGATTTTGAAGAGAGGAGAGAGCCAACATTGTTTCTAGAGAAGCCTGTGGAAATGGGCATACATCCACCCACGCTGGATTAGTGATGGGATTTCAGAATCCAGTGCCCTGATAGCATAGTTATTCCTCCAAGAAAAATGACTGCCAAACAGTTGTACCTCTTCTTTTGTAACTCTGAACAGGATGCTATTAGTGGCTAATTTTGATTCTTTTCCATTGTTACCAAACGCACATCCCCCTTCTGGTTTCTGAACCTGGACATTTTTCTTAGCTGAACCTGAACCTCAGCTTCCTCACTGTGATAGCTTGCACCATCGAGTTCACTTTGACTACGGCATGTGATAATATGTGTTACAACACATTGTGAAGTGCTACATGGATGAAAGTGTTAAATTTTTCCAGCAAATTTGCAGGTGTAATAAGATCTTCTAGACAAATACATCTATAGATATTCTTCATTTCTGCCAACTGTAAGGTAGGACACAATGACAAGGAGGAATTCTTTTTAACTCCATCATCTTCTCTTGTTTGTGATTTACACTTGATATTTGATAAAATAATTTTCACTTGCTTTTAAAGTTAATGAAATGGTCTCCTCATGTTATCTAATTCCCCTGGGATGATCTGATGGCTTTTAAGGTTTACTTTTTGGTGACGAGTGCAGAGCCCCTTGGAAGGCCCTTTGGTAATAATTCCTGGGGGTGTAAAGAGATGAAGTGTTAGCTCCAGCACACATTCTTCCCCGTGGACTCTGACTCTAGTCTCTCATTGCAGTTGCTCAGCCAGTGACGGTTTGAAAATGATCTCACACATGACTTTCAGGGACCCGTGAGACACAGGCTGGTGTTCAATGTAAATGGTGCCTCCCTTCTTTCATTTATCTTGCTCAATTTCCTGTGTGTCATAAGACATGTTTTAGTTAATGCTTTTAATACTTCTCATGATAAAAATCCAAGAGCATCCAACCAACGTGTGATTGGCAATCTACCAGCCTGACCCCAGAGTACAGTAGCTAGTGACAACAGAGCTCTTAGCATGTTTCTTTGTTAACAAATGTTTTTTGTTTTTCTGCAAAAAATGAATATTGGACAGACCATTTCCACATGGGAGATTATTCATCCCATATACCTCTTCCCCAACTATCAAAAAATGTATGCTTCTAGCTTTTACATATGATTTCCCACATTTGCCTAATTCTTTACTAGTTAATGTTTCCTTGTGGTCCTCATCTTCAATTGCACTTTGGCTTCCTTGGTTTTTAATTTAGTTTTGTTATTTTGTTACAGGGTTTATGTTGCCCAAGATGGTCTTGAATTTGTGAATCTTCCAAATAGCTGGGACTACAGCCATGCACCACCATACCCAGTTCACTTCACTTTTCTTGAACACACACTACTTTGTTCCTGTCAGTGGCCAAGAAATCCTTAAGGTCCTCCCCATGTCCTTGCTCACCTAAGGGTTTTGCCAAATACTCCGTGTTTGGAGACATTTGGTGTACCCTCATTGACTGGACTGGTCTCATGGCCTGTACTATTTGAATTATCCAATCCTTATCTTGCTCTTATTTTGGATTTTTCCTTTTAATTTCCTAGGCTGTGTAGATGAATTAGTAAGAGTGAGATGTGCACAGGATACAACTGTGTTCTGTTTTTCAGGTTCTCCCCATGTGCTTGGCACATTGCTGCCATGACCTCAGCTCCAACACCACAATCCTCGCATTGTCATTCTGCCTCAGCTGTGACCTGGAGAGGGCCAGGGCAACATCCTGTCTCTCCTGGCAATGCTTCTGTGGATCAGAGTCTTTGGCTTTCCAGGCTTGGTGGTGTTTACCATATCCTAAGCCTTGGGGGCTTCCTATGAATGCTCCAAAGCTTCATAGTGCTTGGTCCCCTGCTCTGCTCTTGTATTGTCTGTCTGACTTCAATTATTTTGGGGCATGTGTGTTGGGAACATTATTTGGCAATTGGAGGACACAGAAACTAGCCCACATGTACAAGTAGATAAAATTCAAAGATCCTTTAACAAGAGATTTGTAAACCATTTTTTTCACAAATCCTGGTGGCTTGTCAATCTGTTTCTCTATTTGAGGAATGAACATAACAGACAACTGGGGAGGCCCCAGGACTCTCCACAGGGATTTTCACTAGGGGTTTATGGACCTCTTGGAAAGAAAACTTACTGAATGGTTACATTTATTTTCATATATGAAAATAAACATAGAAGATGTTCAATGGCTTTCATCAGATTCTCAAAGGAGTTAGATAACCCTGCCCCAATTGTACACCATTGTTCCAAAGAGAATTTTCCATCCAATCCACAGATGGCTCTCTCATCTTATTAACCAACCCTGAACTACCAGCAAAAAGTAAAAGGTAAGCTTGTCAATTCATTTTAAAATAAAATCACTATTTAACACAATATGCTTTATTTTAAATTTTGGATTTGTATATTTTATCTAAAATTTTATATATTTATATATAAATATAATTGTGTACCTATATCTATAAATCCAGTCATATATAGAATTAAAATATACCAATCCAAAATACTAAAAAGATTTGCATATAAATGTATATACACATGTATATATAATATACAAATTTTACATATATCCCACATACAGACACACATGCACACATATACACTGATTGAATATCCTTTATTAAAAATGCTTGGAGCCAGGTTTGGTGGTACATTCTCATTATCTAGAACTTTGTAGGCTAACGCAGGAGGATCACAAGTTCCAGGCCAGCCAAGGCTACGTAGGGAATTCTTCTATTAAAACAAAACAAAATAAAACAAAACAAAACACTTGGGACCAGAAATATTTCAAATTTTAGAGGTTTTTTTTTTTTTGGGGAATGTTTACATATACATAATGGGAGGAGATTCAAGTCTAAACATGAAATTCTTTTTCAGACAGGACTCACTGTGTAGTTCAGGCCAGTCTTGAACTCACTAATGTAGTCTAGGCTGGCCTTGAACTCACAGCGATCCTCCTACCTCAGCCTCCAAAGTGCTGGGATTACAGGCATGCACCACCACGCCTGGTGTGGAGATAATTTTATAAAATACTTTTAACAATTTTTTCTTTTTTTTAATTGGTACATTTTAGGTATACATAATAATATTCATCATAGGGAATTTGTACCTGTACATGATATATATCTTGCTTTTTCTTTATTTCCCATTCTCCTCTCCTTCCTTCGATCCCTTTTCTTTTCCATATTTACAAAAGCTTTGTTTCCATTTTTTTTATTTTAAAGAGAAAAAAATAAAACAACATTTCAAAACAAGATAATAGGAGGGTAACAATGGTTAATGCATTGCATATTGTTATTTTTAAATTAGTTATAGGCATTTAATTGTCCAAACAATATTAGCACAAACCCTTCCTTTCAAGAACTAAGAAAAATTAGTAGTATAACGATCTTAACTATCTTTTATATATATATATATATATATTTTTTTTTTTTTTTTTTTGCTTTTCCCTTCCTTCTTTTCTCCATTCCCGCATCCCACTTTCTCTTTCCTTTTGATGTTTCTTCCCATTTTACAATATCTATTATACATTTTGGATGTTATTTACCCTTTCATCTTCTCACACGAGGGAAACAATATGATGTTTGCACATGTGTGTCTGGTTTATTTCACTTGTGAGTATGGTCTTGAGTTGCATCCATTTACCTATAAAAGTCTCCAGTTTATCCTTCTTTATGGCTGAATAGTACTCCATTGTATAAAAAGTTCATATCTTTTTTATCCATTCCTCAGTGGATGGGCACTTGGGTTGTTTCCAAGATCTTGCTATTACAAATTGTGCTGCTACACACATGGGTGCACATATATCACTGTGGTACAATGTTTTTAATTCTTCTGGGAAGATACCCAGAAGAGGAATAGCTGGGTCAAATGGGACCTCCAATCCTAGTTTTTTGAGGAATATCCACACTGATTTCCACAGTGGTTGCACCAATCTACACTCCCACCAACAGTAGAGAAGTGTTCCTTTTTCCCCACAGCCACTCCAGCATTTGTTATTGGTTGATTTCTTGATAGTGGCCATTCTTTCTGGGGTGAGATGGAAACTCAGTGTTGTTTTAATTTGCATCTCGCAAATGACCAATGATGTTGAACATTTTTTCATATATTTATTTGCTGTTTGTATTTCTTTATCTGAGAAGTGTGTATTCATCTCAGATGCCCATTTTTGGATTGGTTCTTTAAATTTGGGAGGTCTGATTTTTTTGAGTTCTTTATATGTTCTCAATAGTAATCCTTTGTCTGAGGAACAGCTGGTAAATATTTTTTCCCACATTTTGAGTTGTCTCTTTGCTCCTTTGGTGGTTTCTCTTGCTGTACAAAAGCTTTTTAATAAGATGAGATCCCAGTTGATTCTTTGTGATAGTTCCTGTGCAATCGGAATTTTATTCATAAATTCTTCGCCTACATCAATGTCTTCAAGAGTTTTACTTATTCTATCTTTCAGCAGATTTAATGTTTCTGTTTTAATATTTAGATCTTTGATCCATTTTGAATTTAGTTTAGTGCATGGTGAAAGATATGGGTCCAATTTTAATCTTCGGCATGTGTAAAGCCAGTTTTATCTGTACCATTTATTAAAGAGGCTATCTTTCTTCCACTAAATGTGTTTAGCACCTTTGTCAAATATAAGGTAGATGAGCACGTCTGGAGTTGTTTCTGCATCTTCTAATCTGTTCCATTGATTTTCAGGTCTGTTTTTTTGCCAGTACCCTGCTGATTTTATCACAGTAGCTTTATTGCATAATTTCAAATTAGGGATAGTGATGCCTCCTGGCTTGCCTTTGTTGCCCAGAATTGCCTTTGCTATTCTAGGTTTCTTCTGGTTCCAAATGAATTTTAGGATTGTTTTCTCTAATTCTGTGAGATATGCTGTTAGAATTTTGATTGGATTTGCATTAAATCTGTATAAGAGTTTTGGAAGTATGGCCATTGTCGGTATATTGGTCCTTCCTACCCAAGAGCAAGGGATATCTTTCCATTTTCTGATGTCCTCTTCAATCTTTTTCAGAGCACTGTAGTTTTCAATGTAAGGGTCTTTTATATAGAGATAACAAGGGCTACAACTCCATGAACTTTGAATAATTTTGTACATTGTATAAAGTGTGCATGCGCTGAACCCTGCTCTGACTGTGACCTGTCATATGAGGCACGGTGTGGAAATTTCCACTTGTGATGTCATGGTGGTTCTCACTGCCAAAGTTTCAGAGCTGCAGATACAGTAAAACATTGGTTTGTGAGCATAATCATTGTGGATACATGCCTGTAATCCAAAGCACTTGTTTATGAAAGTGGATTTCCCCATAAGAAATAATAGAAACTCAGATGATTCTTTCTGCAACCCAAAAATATTCATATACATAAATACGATACTGCAGTATAATACAAAATAAGAAAGCAAATAAAATATAAAGAAAAATAAACAAATTAACCTGCACTTACCTTTGAAAATCTCAGTGGCTTCTGTGAGGGAGACAAGAGAAAGGAGTGTTGTTGTGTAGGACAGTGATGGTGAACCATTTAGAGATGAGTGCCCAAAATGCAAAGCAACCCAAAACCCATTTATTTAGCACAAAGTGCTAACACTGCAATTAAACCTGAATACTGAGGTTTTAGTTTAGAAAAAACAACTCACACAATAGCATCTTTTGTCTTAAAAGAAAAACAAGTAACATGGGTGCCATATATTCTTCACCACTGGGGTAGGATGATTTTCACTATCACTAACAGAATCACTGCTATCTATTGGCTCAATGGAATCTTTTGTGTGTGTGTGCAACTTAACAAGGAACCTAGACAATGACACTTGCTTTTGCCTCCTTTTGAAGATTTCGTGGAAATGTGACATTGCATTGTTGTTAAGCATATTCATCACTCGCACTGCTACAGCCTGATTCAGGTGGTACAAAATTTTGCACTGTTTCCCACATTTTACACATCTCCCCCATCTCATCTGAAGTGAGGGATTCCTCTGCCTTTTTTCCCTCCTCCTCCTCCCTCCTCTTCCTCCTCCATAATCTCTTGCTATTGGGAGATATCACCCACAATCCGAGAGAGGGAGAGAGAGAGAGAGAGAGAGAGAGGGAGGGAGGAATCAGAGAGAGAGAGGCTCAGTTGTGATCATGTGACATTTGGCATTGTGTACTACTTGTACTGCAAGAGATCACTCTTTTATGAAGTTGAAATTCATTAGAAACGTTTGCTCATCTTGCATAACCCTTGTGGAAGAAGTTACTGCCAATCCAAGGTTTGACTGTATTTTGGATTTCTGGCTTTCAGATGAAGGACACTCAACTGTATATATGAAATAGAGTGAGATCTGGTTCCCCCTTTTGTTAGTTCTGCTGTGACTTGTGTGTGCTGTGACTCTGAGGCTGGCTGTCACATCTCCCACACCTCTGTCTGTGTTTGAAATTTCCTTTGGGGATGGTGACTATAGGCTTTCACCCAAACTGCTGTTTGTGCTGTTACTGTGGAGACTGCTTTCTCACATTCTATGCACACAGTTTTGTTACTGTTTTCAAAAAGAAAAAAAAACTAAATAAACAAAAAAACCCCAGACATTTCTTATGACTTGACAGGAAGAAGCTAACGCAATCTCTCCTTGCAGTACACCTTGAGCAGGTGGCTCCAGCATGAAAAACACACACATTTTTTCTGGTGTTTATGTGGGATTTACTGTGCAGCTTTGGATGAAAAAATGGAGACCATTTGAATGAACTTACAGCCAAATGTTGTTTAATGTATTTGTCTTAGTTACTTGTTCATTGCTGAGACAAAATATATAACCAGTGCCCAAAGTTAAAAAGGAAAGGTTTATTTAGCTCACAGTTTGTGGAGGTTTCAGTCTGTAATTAGCTGGCTCCAAGGCAGGGAAGCATGGCAGAGGGGCAACAGTTCACGGCGGCAGAAGACAGCAAGAGCAACAAGAACAAAATGGGGGGAGCAAGCCTCTTTTCCTCCCTTATATTGTATGCAGGCTACCTGCCCTAGGGCGGGTGTAGCACTCACATTGCCAATCCCAGCACTAGACAATGAACCAATCACAAACTCTAGATTCAGCTTCCTCAGAAAAGCCCACCCCCCATGACCTAAAGCTTTGGGGGGGACATCTGGACACAAGCCATAACAGTGTCTTCCTTAAAAAAATGGTGATTTGTTTAAATAATGTCCTTTGACATCCCATGTGCTCTGCCAAGACCATTGTCCCTTGTGGTGTTGTCCCTGTAAGCACAGATCTGCTGCCTGGGAATAGACGATGCTGTGTCTGGGGAAATCCTGTGTCAAGGAGATGGATATTTGAAGACAGCGACTCCACTGACCATGTGACTTAGTGCTTCTGAGACTCAATTGCTTCACCACCTAACAGTGGAGATGGAATGGACTATTATGTAGGATTGGTAAGAAAAAAATAAGGTACAGTGTGGACATATGGTGGTGATTTCTAGAGATATCAGAAGTAAGTGCTCAAGAAATATCCAGCTATTAAATGGCAACTGAATTGAAGAGGTTCAGTTCTTTCCTGTACCTTGTGACAGCAGAGAGCCAGAGGCTATGGAAAAGACTGCTCCCTGGATTTTGTTTTCTGGTCATTCCCCCTTGTTGCCTCTGTTTACCTTGTCTATTTGCTGTCTGTATTTGTTCTCCACGGTGGTGTGTCACAGTGGAGACAGATTTGAGAAAAACATTAAAAATATCTCCAAAGAGGGCGATTTTTCAGGCAAATGCATAATGAAGCTTCTGATTATCTGGAATGATTTATCTCAGTGACTATTCATCAAACTTGTACACTATTTGTGTGTGTGTGTGTGTGTGTGTGTGTGTGAAATTGGAGATTTCAGCAAACGATGTTAAAACCTCTGGGAAGAAGAAGAACAGAAAGAATAAAATGGAAGCATAGCTTTTGTAAATAAGGGAGAGGAAGAAGGTTTGAAGGGAGGGCAGGGGAATGGGGAAAAAAAAGAAAAATCAAGATATATTGTGTACAGGTACAAATACCCTACAATGAATGTGATCATTATGTATATCAAAAGTGTGCCAATAAATTGTGCAAGTTGCATAATAGTGCTGTCTCTTTGGAGTAATCTTTGTAAACTGGAGAATTAAGCAACTATATTTCTCCTTCCTCTCCCTCTCCTAATTTTCTCTGTTAATTAGGCAGAGAGGCAAGATTTATTTGGACTGTGATTGAATATTCCTAAATGGAAAGTACCAGGGAGGTTCTGGCAAATACAGTGACTCAGAAGTAATCCAGTACAGTGGTCTGTTCTCTGTGTTTCCTGAAAAATTTTAAAATGTCATTGTTTACTTTGTGATACTTTTATTTTTACAAAGAATTGCACAATCAGTATAAAGAATTCCCATGTAACTTTCCCTTAGCTTTTCCAAATGTTAGTATCGTACATAACCATGGCATATTTAGAAAAACTCAGACATTCAGGTTGCTATGATACTATGAACTACAGGATGTATTTCACCAGCTTTTTCTACTAATGCCTTTTTTCTTTTTGGTATCATGATCCAATCTAGGCTATTGTATTTGTTATGTCTTCTTGTTCTCCTCCAGTCTGTGACAGAGTTTCAGGTTTTCCTTGTTTCCCATGCACTTTGACAGTTTTGAAGAGTGCTGGTCAGATATTTTGGAGAATGTCCTTCTGTTTGGGTTTGCTTGATGTTTTCTCATGGACAGACTGGGGAGAAGTGTTTTGAGAGACAACACCACAGATGAATCCCTCTCATTGTACTGTTAGGGAACACACGGTACCAACAGGACAGCACTGGTGATGTTAACCATCATTGCTTAATTAAGGTCCTATCTGCCAAGTTTCTCACTCTGAAACTACTATTTTCCCTTTTCCGTAAACTAGCTTTGAGATACAGGTTACGAGGGCCTGGATTCAGGCATATGAATGATGTTCCACCTTCCGAGGGAAGGAAAGTCTTCTCTAAGAAAGATTAATTCCTTCTCCTCCATGAATTTATTGATTTGACTATTTATATCAGTGTAGCTTAATGGTTATTTATTTTGAGTTACATCCAATGTTATTTATTTTATTGTTCAAATTGTAACACTTTGTCCTCATGTTCTTTCAGGTGGCTCATGTGTCGTTTTGCAAGTCCTGCCTATCTCCTTCCTCCCTCCCTCCCTTTCTTCTTCCTTCCTTTCCTGCTTTCTTTTTTACTGGGAAGGGGGGATATACTCCCTTAATTTCTGGGACTAGGAAATGTTTCTGGTTCATCTTATATTTTTTTCTCCCCTAACCCTGGAATCAGTCATTTCTTCAAAGAAGTACAGTGTTTCTTTGGCACAGATATTTTGGCCAGAAAGTCTGGATTTTAGTTCTAATTATGTCACAAATTGGCTGATCATTTGGGGCAAGTTTCTTAAATTTTCCAAGTTTCAGCTTCCACAAGATAATCATAACCTCTATATCATAGGGTTGTGATGTGGATTAACTCATGTACACTTGGATCAAATAAAGCTCTTGGATTTAAATTTTCATTGCCTTCCTTCCTTTGCTGGCATAACCTCTGTGAGGGTTATCAAGGAGAGGAAAAAGAAATTCTACAAATCCCTTAATGGGAGTGCTGGAGTAATTATTGCAGAAGGGGAAGGCAAATTCATATCTGGAGTATGTATTTATTACTGTGAAAATACTCTTAATCTCTCCATGAAGGGGCCCCAATGTGTTTGGCCTACTGGCAGCTGAGTAGCAGGTCCCCAAAGGAATGGTTTCATGCCAGGGACTCAATGTTGGACTCTACTATGGAGAATTTGCTCTCTTGGTATGACAGGGGCACCAGCCATGTGAGGCTGAGTGAGAGCAAGTCCAAGCTTTTGAGCCCAGTTGATTTTACCATCAGGCCACTTTGTTCATGGGCCCTCTGAGCAAACACTGGTATAGACAGGAAGGGAGACTGGCTGGCACTTATAGAACAGATCATTTTGTCTACCTGACTGTCAATAGCCTCTCGCTGAGGCTTCATTCCCAAACCCTATGGGGTCTGCACAGCGATTCTTCTGTTGGGTTTCACTGATTTTCAGAATACCTCTCTGTCTGCTCCAAAGTCTTTGGATGGCATTTGGTTTGCTGAACCATAGGAACTGAATGGAGATTCCTCTCCTGGGCCATGGAGGCAGCAAAGGAAGGGTGGATAGAGGGTGTGTAGGGGCAAATGGAGAATATTATAACTCAGAAGCTTCCTCTGCACTCCATCTAAAGAAAGTCTCCCACTCCTCATAGTGACTCTCCACTATGTACTTAGTTTGTTTCCATTATGGCACCCTTAATGACCAGAATTTGTCTTGTTTATTATTCATTGCTTGTTGACTAGCTCCCTTACTAAAACTTAAGCCCCATGAGGGAGACTAACCTGTCTATCTCATTCTTTTCTATGTTCCCACCATGTGGAATAATGCTGAGCACCTAATAGGTCCTCAGAGAATATTTGCTGAATTCACGATTCATTGTAAGATTTCTTCCAGCTTTAATATTCCATCTTTCACTGTGTCAATAAGCATTCAGTAAGTATAAGCCATTCTTATGATGATAAATTTCATTTCAAGTCATCACATTGTCTGCATAGTTCAGTGGTTCTAGACCATTTTTTTTCTGTCAGTCTAGGGAAACTCTTTTAATGAGACAGCCAGCTGTGGTTTAGAATAACTATGTACTTTGGAGCCAGGCAGGCACATCTAAGTAACTGTGACCCTGCATGAGGCCGTACGGCATTTTTCAGATGTTTGGCATGTATTTGCATAGAATTCCAAAAAGGCACATGGATGCCACCTTTTGCCCTAGTGAGAATGGGCCTTTGAAAGCAGGGAAAGGCCCCGGTCTGAGTCCTACATGACACTGGGAAATTCCACAGCTGAACATGAAGAACAGGGGCCTATTGTTCTGCTGGACCCTTGTGCTTGGGTTATCTTAACTCCTTGGTTCCCATGTCCACTTGACCCCAGTCAGTGTCTCAGGGACAGCAGCCAACCTGCAACTCTGGGCAGCCTGAGGTCCAGTCAGTAATTGATATCCTCGACCTCCATGCTGGCTAGAAATCGAGGCGATTGTATGCAAGACTAAGCTGGCCAGAGGATCACTGGCCATGAGCCATTTTGAGGGGGCAGTCTTCAATTTGTATTTTATTTTATTTTATTTTTTTTTTGTGGGTACCAGGGGGACGACCTCAGGACCTCGCGCGCCAACAGGCACCCGTGCCGCTGAGCGATATCACCGGCCCCTTTTTCGTATGTGGGATCCGGGAGTCGAACTCGGGCCTTCGCGCTTGCAAGGCAGGCGCTTAAGCCGCTGAGCCGTCTCACCAGCCCTTCAATTTGTATTTTGACTATAAAAATTTTGCAAAGAAAAAAATGACATGATTTGCACAGATGGAGATATAGCTCCATTATTTTTCTCCTTGCCAACTGGCACTGGAGTCTAAATTCCTTTAGCTGGCTGCTCCATGAGGATCAAATGACGGATGCAGGGCAACTGTATGCGGGTGCATTGAGAAAAGGGTTTGCTTGAAAATATGCAAAATGTGATCAAAGACTACACCACTTAAACTTTAAAAATTTTAAAAATTATTACAGTGAAAGACATTCCAGTATCCCATCATTCTTGCCACTTTCTTGAAACAGTTCTGGAAGTCCTCTTTCATGAGTGGATTTTTGTGGCTGCCCTCGATATCCTGGTCAATTCAAAGTGTTTACAACAATGTATATCAAATAAAAACAGTGTTTTATTTGCGTGAGGTTTGTCTCCTCCTCTACCTTATTCACCAGATCTGGCACCATATGACTCCGGCTCTTCCCCATAGTCAAAATGACCCTGAAAAGTAAGCATTTTGAATCGACTTGGGACTTCAAAGCAGCCATGACGGAGAGCTAAAGACACTAAAGACACTCAGACAGCTAAAGACTTTCAGGAAAGAGGACTTTCAGAACTGCTTCAGAAAGTTGCAAAAACGATGGGATATTTTTGAAGTGAAAGGGAGTATTCTGAGAGAGGTCAATGGCAATGTGTCTTTTACATAATGATTTTTTAAAAAATTAAATATTCACTGTATTTTTTGATCAAACCTCGTACTCATTGTTTCTCAAATCCACCACATCCTGCGGTTTTCACTTCACAGAGAGGTGAGACTCCCTTGTGCCCTCTCTGGAACCCTTCTACATGACCCAGCATGAGTCAAGTCGGTCCTCCCTAAGGCATCATGCTACGCTCCTCCTGAAGGACCAAAGCTCCTCATTCCTGATGCTGAGAGTTTACATGAAGGAAAATCCCTGTCCTCTTCCTGCTCTGTCTCCTCCATCCCTGGAAGGCTAAGACACGGGCCCAAGTAAAATTTTTTACTGAACAACGGAGGAAGTTTCAGAATGGAATTCCAAGGTAAGAAAGGCAATGGGAAGTGTTCCAGGTAATTTAGAACGTCTTTGCTTCACACAAGGGAAAACACGTCTGGATGTAGGCAAAGATGGTGATGTCCTGCCAGAGGTGTGTTTTCCAAGAAGCTCATAAAGCTTTCACTTCAGGGTCCCTGCCTTGCATGGCCCTGGGAGGGGATATAATAACCAGTTCAAGTGTCTGTAGATTTTGGTACAATCTGTAGAATTTAGATATTTTAATTACAGGGGATTGAGAATCAACCTTTACCACCATTCTGTTTTTTCTCTGCCATGTATCACCTCTGATTGCTGGGGAATTTCTGTGGTCTTGGGCATTTGCGAGATGGGAAATTGTGTTTGGAATGCATTTAGTTTCAACGTAAAACATATGTGTGGTTGCTGTCACCACCACACATAGTTACTAGCAGCTGTCCTGCAGGGAGTGACCTTCAGAAATAGCCACCTTGCCCCATGTGCTGACACCCACAGCAGCTTCCCACGAAGGAGCTTGCCCCAAGGTCATGAGAAGGTCTCCTGTGGACTCTTGTCTGTACACAGTGGGGAGGCAAGAGGAGTCAGATACCAGCCTGGAAAAGTCTTCCAAATCTAGTGGATCATATAATAAAAGAAAGCAGATATTAATGTTCTGGAATTTATAACAATTTCAAAAAAAATCATGTGACATGACTAACAATAAACTTTACAGCAAAAGAAATTTCCTAAAATCTCAACAATAAAAATAATTTTAGGGCCGGTGAGATGGCTCAGCGGCATAAGCGCCTGCCTTGCAAGCGCGAGGGCCCGAGTTCGACTCCCGGATCCCACATACGAAAAAGGGGCCGGTGATATCGCTCAGCGGCACGGGTGCCTGTTGGCACGCGAGGTCCTGAGGTCGACCCCCCGGTACCCACAAAAAAAAAAAAATTATTCCTCCATGCTAAAGAAAATACTAAATACCATCCTAGTCTTTCCATTGTAAATCTTATACAGTCCCAGGATATGTAGACAGAAAGTGGACAAACTACGAAAAAGACATGTTAAATCATGAAGACATGAAAAGTTATGTTATTTATTGCATGTTAATGAAATGGGTCAGCTTTTTTTTGTGTGTGTGGGTACCGACCTCAGGACCTCACGTGCCAGCGGGCGCCCGTGCCGCTGAGCGATATCACCGGCCCTTTCTTCGTATGTGGGTTCCGGGAGTCGAACTCGGGCCCTCGCGCTTGTTGGACAGGTGCTTACAGCGCTGAGCCATCTCACCAGCCCCATGGGTCAGCTTTTAAAAAAGCATAATCTGCTGAGACTTCTTTCTGCATTCAAAATAAATGATCACTGTTGCACTATTTTTTTGCACTATTTTTTGTATCTTCAGTTTTATATTCTTTTGTCTAACAAGGGCCCCCAAATTGTGAGCTTTATCCACATAGGACATTAATTACTTTGCCGGAGCTTAAGGGCTCTTCTTCCACAGTGGGCCCTGTCCTTTCTTCTGTCCTTGTCACAGCCATGCATAACACCCCTAAACCCTTGAGGTCTGATAAGTCTGTCACTTGCTCTGGGAAAGCTACCGTATCCACTAGAGAGAGCTCATCTTCTACCCACAAGTACTACTGTAGTCTTCACCTGGTGCTTCTGAGACCTGCCTTTGGCTCCAGCCAGGGGAGCACTAATATCTCACAGACACTGAAAGTGAAGATAAGCCAGGCAGGTAGACAAAGGTAAAGGTGAGACCCTCCATTTGAAGGTCCTTTCTAGTTATGGACTGTGGGCCCCACTGGCAGGCTAGCTTTAAATTCATTGGCCAAGCACACACATATATTTTTCTTGAAGATTTTAAAATATAGCTGGATGTGGTGGCACACATCTACAATCCCAGCACTCTGTGAGGCTGAGGCAGGAGGATTGCCTAAGCAATTTATCAAATTAGCGAAAACTTGTCTCAAAATAAAAAAATTTTAAAAGGACTGGGGATATAGCTCAGTGCAAAGGCCTTGGGTTCAATCCCTCTTACCATAAAAATGTTATAAAATATAAAATCACAATGTGAAAAACAACACTGGAATGTAGGGCTGTTAAGGTAGTCAAAATAGGAAATGCCAAGGCCCCAGTGAACAAAATGTCTGTAGAGGAGTGAGCCTAGGTTTCAGCATGCATCAAAAAGTATAACATTAAAGAACGTTTTCCAACCTGTTCCCAGCTTGATTTATGAGGTTAGGTCAACTAAATAACAAAATTGAAAATGGTTATTATAAAAAAAGTATTGGGCCGGTGAGATAGCTCAGCGGCATAAGCACCTGCCTGGCAAGCATGAGGTCCTGAGTTTGACTCCTGGTACCCACATTAAAAGAAAAAGGAAAGAAAAGAAAAATATTAATTTCCATATCTCTCATGAACTTATGTCCTTAATAAACTGTTAGCAGCTAGAACCTAGTGATATATTAGATAACATACTACAGAGAAGCTAGGGTTATTCTAAGGCTGCAGGTTTGTTTTAATATTTGAAGATCGAATGATACAATTCACTGAATAAATGGGAAAACAAAGACAGACCATGTGATTATCTCAGTAAGCACATTAAAATATGTCAGGTAATTCACATTCATTCATCACAGAAACTCTTCTAAAAAAGAAGTAGAAAGAAGCATTCTTAATCCAATAAAGGTGATCCATAAAAGCCTTATAGCAAACTTCATATTTACAATGAATTATTAAACTCTCCTCTGAGATCAGGGATAAGATGTGGGTCTCTGATGTCACCATTTTTATTCAGTATTGTGCTCAAGTTATCCTCCAACACAGTAAATAAGAAAGTAAATGGCATAAGGGTAGGAAAGGAACAAATAAACCTGTCGTTATTTGAAGGTGACATAATAATATGTATAAATAATAATAAAACAAAAATAATGTTTTATAATTAATAAGTTAATTTAGCAAGGTCGCTGGTTACTATCTCAGTATACTGAAAGAAATTTTATTTCCATGTACTAGAAAAAATTAGAATATGAAATTTAAATTCACATTACTTAGAATAGCATAAAAATAATACCTGGGAATAAATCTAATGAAAGATCTGAAAGTTTTATTAAAAATTATAAAATATTACTGAGATAGATTTTAAAAGACTCAGGTAAATGGAGGCAATATATAATGCCCATGAGTTAAAAGACAAAATATTGTAAATATGTCAAATTATTACCAATTTCTCCATAAATACAATGAAATCTCAATTAAAATTCCAGCAGGAATTTCTGTGGAAACTGATAAACCAATTCTAAAATGTATATGGATACAGAAGTTCTAAGAGCAGTGTAGAAGATTGGTGTACTTTTACTAGCAAATTTCAAGGCTGCCTATAAAGTTACAGTAACTAAAAATGGTACTGTGTAACAATAGACAAGCCAAAAAAGCAAAATAGACCAGGAACAGGCCCACATATATGTGTTCTCCTGATTAATGACAAAATCACTACTGTAATCTAGGTAGTAAAATGGTGCTGTAGTAATTGGATCTCTACATTAAAATAAAAAGATCAATTTCAGGCAGGGTCACTGTTCTGAATACATTAAGGCAAAATAATAAAGCTCCCAGAACAAAAATGAAAAAATATTTTATGACTCTGAATCACTAATTATGATTTGTCAACTTGACTTGGGTAAGAACCATCTAGAAGATTAGTAAGCCTTTGGATTAGTACAGATGATTGACATGTAGGCCACAAACTGAGGAAGGAAGATGCACCCCAGATGTGGTGGCATCAACCAATAGGCTTGTAGCCTGCATGGAATAAAAAGGGAAAGAAAGAGGAAGTCTTTCCTTTTTCCTCTTTGGAGGAGCTCTGGTTTTTGGTATTGCCACTGGACATTTGTCTTCAGTTTCTTTAGGCTTCTAGCGCCATCTCTTCAGCCTTCCAGTTCAGATCCTTTAGCTTTTGGGCGCAGGCTTGCACCACACTCTGCAGTGAACTCCAGGACTTTAACTTTTGACTGGATTTTCCAGCTCTCCGGTGTGCAGATGGCCATTTTGCATTCTTTCATCCCCAATTTGTAGGGGGCCATTGTAAGTCTACCTAGTAAATATATAATTGTATATATATATATATATATATATATATATATATATATATATATGATCTATTTCTCTAGTAAGCCCTAACCAATTTCTGAAACAGGACTTAAAAATGTCATTGTAACACCACTGAGAGAGTGCAAAGACAAACCATGAGTGGAAATATTTGCATCCAGAATGCATAGAACTCTTCCAAATCAGTAAGGAAACTATTATTGGTATAATTTTCTACAAAGACGATGTACTCATCCTCAGACAGGCATTTCACAGATGGCCAATAAGCACAAGCAGAGTTGACATAGAAAAGTGCAAATTTAAACCAGAATGGTGTGCATAGCCACTGGTGTGGGTAAAATTAAAAAAATGAAACAACATTCAGCATTGGGGAAGATGTGGAAAAAGTCAGGTCGCACAAACTGTCTAAAGGTGTAAACTGGAACATTTGCTTTAGCAATCTGTTTGGCAGATCAAAAAAGATTATGTCCCTTCCATAAGTCTCAGAAATTATTTTACTGGTAGAGATATAACAGAGGCAGGTATAAAACAATTGTTTTGGTCATTACTCTTAAAAGTTTTAAGGTGGAAATAACCCAAAGAGTAAAAGTCATTCAATAAATTGTGCCTTATTTCTAAAGTAGAATGTTGCATAGCAGTGAAAACACAAGTTCTGTGTTATGAACAATGTAACATCATAGAGAGATCTTACAGACATGATTTTGAGTGAAAAAGTGAGGCATAGAGGAAATAGGGTGGAACTGGAAATCATCACGTTAAGTGAGATGAGCCAGGCTCAGAAAGACAAGTACTGTATTACATGTTACGTAAGAAGAGATGAGATAAGAGAAAGTAGTAGGTAGGGTAGATATGGTCCAAGCAGATTATATGCAGGTATGAAATTGTCACAATGAAACCAATTAATTTGTATAATTAATATGTGCTAATAATTTTAATTTTAAAGTGAGACAGGAGTCCATTTGTGATATCATTTGTATGCCTATAAATATGAAATTAACCTATGATGACAAAAGACAGTACAGTGGCTACCTTTGGGGCAAGTGGTGGGGGAGGCAGAAAGGCTTCTGCAAGTTTGCTGGGTGGCTTGTATGCTGGTCAGATGGTGGTTACAGGATGTGTGTTTGTAAAAGTTTTTACTTAGATCTGCTCACTTAAGATTTATGTACTTTTCCAAATGAATTCTGTCATGCATTAAAAAGAGAAGTCGGCTCATTTTTAAAAAACTATTCACTGAGTGCTTGCTCTGTTCCAGGATTTGTGCCAGGTCTTACATACATACAACAGCTCATGGGCTGGGGTTGAAATAGACAAACGTATGTTCTGCCTGTTAAACATGGAAAGGGATGCGGGCAGGACACATGGGGTAGCATGTGAATTTTGGTAACGACAGAAGTGATTCCATTCTCGACTCTGAATGGAGTTGAATTTTATGCACTTGAGAATCAGTGTGATCTTGCTCTGAACAGAAGTCAAGAAGTCTAGAAGCCAACTGGCCTACCTGCTTTAACAAATCTGATGTCATGAAAAATAATGATGTCTTTTTTATTATGGTGCCATCCTTGTTGTTGTTTTGAGAAATAAAATACTTAATGTATGTAAGGTATTCAGAAGGGTTTGTGGCCAGAGCAGAACATTGCTTTAATGTCCCAACTCATTAATCATCACAGAGCCCCATACTGAACAACAGCTCTGGATCTCCATTCATACAGTATTTCCAGTTAGGATTTAGTTTTGTCCTTAACCGTAACTATACACTAAAGCCTGTTAGAATTCACCTACCTGTCTCCATTCTGACATGCAAATTTCTCATGTGTTTCCCCAGAAATGGGATCAGTGTCCAACCATTGAAAAGAGGGGTCCTTTCTTTCCGAGTTGTCTCCTGTTGTTTAGGAAGATGAGAAACTAGGCAGGAGCTAATTATTATTCATCCCCAAGGAACCCTGCATTTTTACATTTGTGTCTAAAAGGCTCTTCAGAAAAATAAAACTAATACAGAGGAGAAAATGAAGCCAAATGAAAAGTCTAACATGCGTCCCCAAATAATGGCTGTCTCCTTTTGAGATAACCTTTCTTTTTCTTTTTCTTTCTTTTTTTTTTTTTTTTTTTTTTTTTGTGGGTACTGGTGCCTGTGCCGCTGACCGATATCACCAGCCCTTTTTTCGTGTGTGGGTTCCGGGAGTTGAACTCGGGCCCTTGCGCTTGCCAGGCAGGTGCTTACGCCGCTGAGCCATCTCACCAGCCCAACCTTTCTTTTTCAAGCAGAGGAGTGGATGTGGGGAACCAAGTCCAAGATTCTCAAGATTGCAGAGTTGAGAAGGGAGGGGTCATGGGGACTAGAGTGGTGGGTGGTCACAGAACATGTGAATTCCCTCCCTCTTTAACCTTCATGGCAATCCTTCCATGCCTTCTGAAGGTAGGAACCGGTTGAGGAAATCATGGATGATCCAAAGGAAGCCCTGATTTGCTTGCTCTCTCCATCTCCAGAGAAGAGGGAACAGCTGCATTCAGCCTAGATGCTGGATGCTGGCCATGCTCATCTTGGAAAGCCCACAGGCCCCATGAAGGTATTTCACCACCAACACAGCCATGTTCAGCCCTGCAGAGTCCTGTGGGAGCTCTGGCTCAGTTGTCCCAAGGTTGATGAGATGGAGGCAGGAGCAGCACATAGAAACCGTCTAGGAGAGGAACTCGAGGGCAGCCTGGGAAATGGAGGGGATGGACTAGTGCATGTAGGTGAAGTAGAAAGGCCTGTAGGGCAGGTTCGGGGAATTGTAGGAGTCTGAGCAGGAATAGAGAGAAAAAAGAAAAGGTTCCAGTGATATACAAGAGGAGGAATAAAAGGCAGTGGAGATCTGTGATAGAAGGGAGAGTTTCTTCCCCGGAGGAGATGTATCGGAGGACAGCCCAAAGTCAGAGAGGAATGCTGAGGAGGCCACCAGCTCCAGGCCTCCCTCCCTCCTCCCTGCCTCTGTGATTGTGTACAAAATGGAAATATACACACGAAGGACATTCGGGGACAAATAGAAAATACTGAGATTCTTGGCACAGTGATACATAATGAGGTTCACTGTGATACTGTGAAATGTGTATTTAGTTCTCCTCCCTCTTCCCCGGCCTACAGCTCCTAAAACTCAGGAATCTCCACACTTCTAAGAGTGTCTTTTGTATATTAATGAAGAGCATGGTGACTGGGGACAGTATGCAGCTTTGGAATTGGGGCTGGTCACCAGAAATACCAAGGTATGATTAGAGGGTTGGGACTTCTGATGCTACCTGCAACCTCCAGGGAAGGGAGAGGGAAGAACAGCTGAAGTCTGGATTGGTTGACAATAGCTACTGCTGTCGTCACTCACTGCTGTGTAAAGCAGCCTCCGTGCAAACCCAAAGGACTGGGTTCTAGGCGCTTTAGGGATGGACACTTCAAGCCCCATTCGCCACGCCTCATCGTCTGCTTTTCTTCCATCTGGTTACTCATCCATATCCTTTAAACTATCTTTCATAATAAAGGGGTTAGTGCAGGTGATGTGCTTCCCTGAGGTCTGGGAGCCACTCCAGCAAATTAATCAACTGCAAGGACTGGTCATGGGAACCTGTGAGTGGTGGCTGGCTGGTCAGAAACATGGGCTACAACCTCTGCTCATGACTGGCTCTCAGGTGGGTGCAATCTTGCGGGATAGAACCTTCAACCTGTGGAATCTGACACTGTTCCAGATAGACAGTGTCAGAACTGAACCAAATTAGAGGACACCAGCTGGTGTGCAACTGCTCAGCATATGCTCAGTGTGTGGGGAAAACTTCCTACACATATATAGTAGAATCCATGGAGTGGACATGAGAATAGGAAATACACTTTTGATTTGGCTTGTTTTACCCTACATCCTTTGTGTTGATTGAGTCCTATTTAGTACATTGTTTATTGTGCTCTTTCCCCTCGTTTCGAGAGTGTGCACTATTGGGGAATAGACTTGCTCAAGTAGGCTAACTGGGACAACCCTGAGAGTGAAACATACAAAACAGTGCTTGGAATTCTTCAGATTGCCTTGAAGGCCACTAGTTCAAAGAAATGGTGACACAATAGACTCTTCCCAGCCTCCAGTGAGCCATACCTTTGACGTATTCCTTTTCTGCAAAAACGTTGGACACACCAGGCATACTGGCCCATGCTTGTACCCCCAGCTATTCAGTGGGATGAGGCAGGAGGATCACAAGTGTGAAACCACCTTGGCCAAGTTAGCAAGACCCTGTCTCAAAAATTTCAAAAAGTCTTGGGGGTGTAGCTCAGGGATAGAGCACTTGCCTGTCATGAGTGAGGCCCTGGGTTTAATCCTAAGTACTACAAAAGAAAAAAAATGGACATATTTATTTCTTTTTCTCAAACTTTCATCTAGGCTTGAGCGGGCTTCTTTCAATACCTGAGTGAAAAATTAAACTACTTCCCATGGACAAAAATTTCCTCACTTTATGATTTATGCTTATGATTTGGAAGAAACAAGGAATTAATCAGGATGTATTCATCTGTACTAATAACTTAAACCCAATGAGGAGGTAAAGTATAGGTTTGATTTCATTTGATTTTGGGGTGTTTCCCTAAAAGAGGTTGGAAGATCTGATTTCTTAACTTTTGGTGATTTGGTTTTTATGGTATGTATAAGGCCAAGCTCAGTATTCAGCCAGGTTTGTGTAAGATCTTGATTAAATTTGTTATTCTGATTATTATTGGGTTTTCATCAAAATGACTAATACAGAGGAAATTTGGGCTCTGTATCCACAGAGAACAAGTCACTGTCATTTTGGGCATTGTCACTTTGGGTCTTAGTTCTTACAAAATTGGCCTCATTATTCTCTTCACATATTTATCTTTGTAAATACTTTGTCAACTAATGAATGACTTAGGCATTGAGAACTCTCCGGAACAAAACATTTTATGATCTACTTATTACTCACTGCTAAACAATGAACTCAAGGCACATCATGGCCAGGTTTCATGTGACATAATTTATGATCCTCTTGCTCTGAAACCATATCACCTTTCCCTGTTTTGAAGATTCAGCTTTCTGCAAAATGCCCTTTGATATTTAAAATGATAATTTACAAGAGGGGCAGAGCATCTCTTAAAGTGGGACAACATTGGCTTGGGAACCTTGGGAAAGTTTGTAGGTAGGACTTGACTCAGGAAATCTGGGCTCTGCACCCACAAGCAACAAGTCTCTGTCATCTTGGGCATTGTCACTTTGGGTCTTAGTTCTCCTTTCTATTGTTAACTACAGTGCATATTCCTTCCTACCTAATGTCAAGGAGATGCATAAAGAAAATTTCTTTTACTATCAGTCAGTCTCATTTTATCATCTTAAATTTAGAAGGGGAGTCATCTGGGGTACTATAATTTTGCTTGATTTTGAATCTAGTATTTGAATATATTAGTGTTGACATTGTCACGGAATTTCTTGGTCATTCCAAAATGCCCCCTGGAGCTAATGCCAGTTTAAATGTCTCTTTTGCAGATGGCTAACAGCGGGGTCTTTGGACCCTGTGCAAAGTGGTTCTCTTCCTCTTTCTGTTACCTACCAGCTTTCAAAGACAGGGTGTTAAATGTGGTCAGAGTCTAAAGTATTTCTAGTGAATATCCTTCATAGCAGTAAATCACCATCCGTTAAGTCCAGCTTTTTTGGAAACAGCCTAAAGTCATTTGGAGCAAATCTGATATGAAATAAGGAGGGCAGTCTTGCTGGTGGTGAACACCTTATTCTGTTCAGAAATGAAGCAAAAAAATCAAGTAGTAACAGTGGCTTCTCATCTCACTTCCTTCCACCTTTTCTGTAAATGTTTAGGGCAGGTGGAACACGGAGCCATCTACCAGCAGGTGTATTACCAAGTATATCATAAAAATCAAAGCTAAGTGGGTAGAGACATGGCTGACCATGGTTGAGAGAACATCAGTTTTAGACCAACCTGGGTTTAAATTTTGATGATTAATTGTATGACCCTAGATTAAGCATTTAAACTCTCTGAATCTGTTACTCTCTTTAAAATGGTGAGTGTTAACACCTATCTCAAAAATACATTGACTATTAAATGAGATTGCATATATGTTTAGAGGCTCTGATATAGTGAATAAATCCAGAGACAAAGTAGATTTCATTCATTGGTGGTGATTGTTATTGCCAACCTCCAGCTCCCCTTCTGTCCATGCTGACTTTAAAGAACAATTTCTAATTTGTGTCAGTTTCTCAGCCTCACTGAATTGCCCTTAATAGGATTTAGCACCTGTGCTATAATTTCCTCCATGTTCTTCAGTCTTCTATAGTAGGTAATGATCTCTCTGAGAATAGGAACTGGCCTGTTTATGTTTTATTCCCAATACCTAAGTGCCAATGTCTAATATCTGAAAATTGATGTTTGAATAAATGAATGAAGACATGAGTGAAAAACTCGAGACAACTCTATTCATTATTCATTGCTCTTTCTCGTACCTGTTCCAGGTAAGAGCTGTAAGAGTGGGGCAGCTCTGGTGCGTGTAGTTAAGTCACTCAGTGTACACAGTTTCTTCCATGGAGTGCTCCCCTCCCCAACTGCAGCAGTGGCAAGCCTATGGCATGTGTGCTATTTGTTTAAGACAAAAGATGTTAATATATGACTTGTTTTTCTCTAACCTAAAACCTCAGTATTCACATTTAATTGCAGTGTTGGCACTTTGTGATAAATAAGTGGGTTTGGGATTGCAGTTTGGGCATTTGTCTTTAAAAGGTTTACCGTCACTGGCCTAGGCATTGACACTATCTTCTTGGTGAGTGCTGAATCTCCTCTGGTGGCAGCCAGTGAGTCAGAGAGGGATTGGAGAGGCATGAATATGAATAAGGGCCAGGCTTTGAAAAGTTATACAACATTTCTGCTCCCACTGATGGTCAGAATTTAATCACATGACCCGGCTCATTGCAAGGGAGGCTGGGAAATGCAGTCCAATCATATTTTATACCTGGCTTGTGTCTTGATCTGCATCCCAGGAAACCCTATTTCCCAGACTTCCTTGCTTTTTGGTTTTGGGCAGGCTTGGCCAGTGGGTGGCACGATAAAGCCTGAAGGGCAGGAACAGGATATTTTTCCCCCTCTCTGCTTTAGCTGTGTTTCCTCCCAGTATTACCTCTTGCCAGACTGTCCTTCCTCTATGGTTGTGGGTCTCCCAAGTCAGACTATTGTGGTTCTGGATTCCCGGGCTGTGGTAATATTGCCTTCTCCTTTTACCTCTTTAATCTCAGAGGTAAAGGCAGTTTTCTGATGCTGCTAATTTCTATGCACCTCATTTTCCCCATGTTTACTTCCTCAGCTTTTCTATCCCTGGTGAAACCAATTCGCTGTGTTAAATAATTCTCTTTGAAACACCTGGCATGATTTGTGTTTTCCTGATAGGACTTTGATTGAAACACGGGAGACATAAGTGGATTTTTATGCACAGTGATCCTTCTCAAATACAATCCACCCCTCTGGCCACCAGATGATCACTGTGCACTTTTCTCACACACAGAGCACAATCCCTCTTCCTCAAGGGAGACAATCCAAAATATCACCCTACTCCTGAACTATCCTCAAATTGAAGAATCACAGCCATGTTCAATAACCTATTTTTTAAAAAGTAAATTTACATGTACCCCTCCATACACACTCAATATACTAAAGTGAAGCTAGAATGAACAAGGCAACTACAACCAACACTCAAACAACAGGCAAGGGAAGGTTAGAGGGCACGTAGCTGTCACTGGGACAGAACCGAGGAAATCATATGGAGCAGATATTGTGAAGACTCTTTATTATGGCAAAGGAATGAGCTGGCCTTCAAAATCCTTCAAAAACTGCTCTGGGGGTTTGTCACTGCTGCCCAGAGTTCTGGAAATGTCAGAAAAATACTGACAGTGTCATAGCCATTCAAGTCTATGAAGCTGATGATTAGATAGTGGAATGTGGAACCTGGCTCTTACGAAAACCCACATCTGCTGGAGCCCAATTATCAGCTCCCATGACCATCAAGAGGTTCGTATCTCCCTTGCTTCTCCTTTCCAAATGTCCTGCAAGAATATCTCAGAGGTGGAACTTACCACTGAGAACCTCCAAGGCAAAGGAGACTAGGAAATAAACACAAGGTGTGCTGATCAGGATCTTTCAAGGAGCAAACACCAGCATGGGCTTGGATATTAGGATATTTATGAGAAGTGTTGTCTTGGAATGATTAAAAAAAAAAAAAAAAAAAAAGAGGCAGCAGAGCCAGGCGGGGAGAACCTTCACACCCCAGATGCCTGGACAAAAAGATAGGGCAAGAAGGACTGGATAAGACACACCTCAGGCTGCACACTGTTCTAGAAACAGCTTGGCCAGGCAGATGGGGAGTTTGCATGCAATGGTTGCCCGTAGAGAATTCTCATGTTGGGCAGAGGAGCTGCCACTGGGCTTCTCCTATGCCGAGTCACTGGCTGTGAGTGGCATGGGGAAAGTGTGGTCTTAGAGCAAATGTGGTAGAGAAACATGAAGGGCAACTGCAGCTGTCCACTGGCTAGACTCCCTGCACCAGGTTCTCGTGGAGATCTGAATGATACACCTCTATGGCCACCCACAAGAGACAGAAGGGGCTCTTGTTGATTCCAACAATACCTGGCCCAATATCCCCATTGCATGTTCCTTCAGTCATCCCTTTGCCATCAGTCCATCTGGAATAACTTGTGTAGCTACTACCAAGAAATATCCTTTTGTATTTCCATGTTTTTGTCTTATTAGAACTTTCCAGTTTGGGGGAAAATCCACAGCAATATTACGTGAAAATAAAACTATTTTAATTAAAAATGCTTTAATCTGATTAAAGACAGCACAGAAGTTCAGCTTAGATTCATAGAGTGGGTAACCTTTCTATGCCCTGTAAAATTCTTAGAATACCACTACAAGTCAGCCTGCCTCTTTTTCTGAGTTTTTCTCTGATGCCATGCCCTTATAAAAGAAGAACTTATAGGTGCATACAAACACAATAATTAAAATAATAACACTTAGTTTTTATTGTGCATGAGGCAATTTGCCAAGTACTTTACATACATTTGTTGATTTAGTCCCCCTAACAAGAGAAGTAGGGATCATGGCATCATCCTCATTTTGCAATAGAGAAACTGAGAATGGCCTGAGGCTTACCCAAGGTTATGTAACAAGTGAGAGAAGCAGAATTCTGACCCCTGAATGTTGGTGGTGGTCTGTACCCTACTGGCCTGGCTATCATTCACTGAACCTTTTCCATGACCTGATAGGCACAATTTTGCATAGGCCATTCCATCTGGCCCCGAGCCTCTGTGAAGTGGTTCTACATAAAGGCCTACAGCCCTTCATCTAAGTCCCTTATCTGAGATCTACCTGGATCTGCAGTTCTACCTTTGAATCCAGGGGGATGTCAGAAATTCAGAAGTTTTAAAATTTTGGGAAGGTATAACAATTTATATACAATATAAAACACACCCAGTGAGCTGTGTGAGGCAACTCTCCAAAATCAATGTAATATTTATACCAAGTGGTATAAAGACAAAAACATATTTATATTAGTATGAATATTTATACCAAGTGGTATAAATGATCTTCTAGCAAGTGAGTAACTAAGCTGGAATATGAGTTCTGGCCGTTTGAACTGAAGTCTGGGTTGTAGGGCCTAGGTCTCTCCCTGTACTCAGCCCTACCTCTAATATACAGTGGCCCAGGCTGTCTGTTACCCACTGTTGTTATGTTCCAGGTACTGTGCTAGGTATCTCACACAACCACTCTCATTCAATCCTCTCAACTCCCTTAGGAAATAGGATCATCTCCACTTCTCAGTGAAAGTAGCTGATACCCCAAAATTAGTAATTTCCAGGGGTCACAGGCTAGCATGTGGTAAGATTTGAATCAAGGTCTGGTGGGCTACAAAATGCCTGTTATGGTTTAGGTCTGCAATGTCTCCCAACAGTCTCGTGTACTCAGAGGTGAGGTTTTAGGAAGGTGATTGGATCATGGAAGCAATATACTTACTGATGAGTGGATTGATCCATTGATGAGCTCATGGCTAAATGTGGGGTTAGGGGGTGGGCCTGGTTGGAACAGGTGTGTCACTGGGGGTGCGCTTCTGGAGGGTGTATCTCCCTTCCAGCCAGCTTCCTGGCTGCTGTGAAATGAGCAGCTTTCTTCCACTTTGAACTTCTACCAGACTGTTTCTGACTTGAAGCTGGCTGACCAAGGACTAACTCCCTCAAAACCATGAGCCAAATTAAACCTCCCCTCCTTTGAGTTGTGGGTGTCAAGTAGTGTTTCCAGCAATGGGAAAGTGATTGATACAAAGCCGTACCAACTTAGCTTCAAATGAAAGCCCAATACCTTGAGCAGCTGATGAGTTAGCAGCACTTTCACCATTAACACACTCAGTCACAATGGCTCTCAGGGCAGCTGGAGCTCCATGGCCATAATGTCCTTTGCCACTGAAATATGTCTTCATGTTCCTGGTATCTCAGGCAATGCCATTAGTTTACTCTCCCTGATGCAAAGAGAAATCTGGGGTCTGGCTGCAAGAACATCAGCAGAGTTGCTTTTATCATCCTGTCCTTGTCCTTGTGGAAAAAAGTCCCAGTGAATCAAATACGATAATCCCCTCACATCTGTCCCAGAGCCTCGGGACATTCACCACTGAGACATTTCTGTACCTTCACCAGGTTTGCAACCTTTCTTAGTGTCTGCTCATAACAAAGACAGATGACAGTAGTTCTCCCTGCACTAAATTGAGAGTGCTGCTCAGGACTGAAGAGGACGATACAGGGAAGTTCCACCATACGTTGCCCTTAATTTTTCTCATATCACCATACAATCAATGGCAGTTGTATGGCCTGGACAGGTATATCTTAAATAGTCTTCCATGTAGTGGATGCTAATTATGTACTAGATACTGAGATAAGCAAATAGAAAAATAAAGTCAATTTCCCCTATAATCTTAGATAGGGATTTTGAAAAGGTTATTAACCTACATTATAGACAAGGAAACAAAGATTCAGAGAGACAAATTCCTATAGCTAAAGTGAACCAGAAATCCAAGATTCAAACCCTGGTCCATGTGACACTAGAGTGCCTCTAGTAGCCTCTACACCTCTGAGGTAACATCCATGACCCCAACTGCGACTGTTCTTGCTTACCACCTACGTGATTTGGGGTGTAGCGATTCCCAACTGCATATATTATGCAACTTTTGCTCTCCAGATAATCAGACTTACTCTGATTCAACTGCAAATTTGTTCTAATGACACTTAAAATGTCCCCAAACATGTTGACCAGTCAAATCAAATTTACTGGTGGGCAGATGATTACTACATTCTATTGTCATTAATTTCCCTCATCTCAAAAATATATGTGGGATCTAAATAGGTAATATTATTATCATATTGCAAATGAAGAAATTCATAACAACAGACAGGTTAATGAAATATGCCCAGACATATTTAGTTATTCATTTAATTACTCTCATAGGTTATATTACATCCCCCGCAAAACACAGATTAAAGTCCTGACTCCCAGTGCCTATGATTGTGATCTTACTTAGAAATAGGGTCTTTACTGAGGCAATCAAGTTCAAAAGAGGTCACTAGGGTGCCCCTGGTCTGATGTGACTGGTGTCCTTATCAAAAAAAGGGGAAATTTGGACACAGAAGGACATACACATAGGAGAGACAAGCAAAGTCACATAGAAGATAGCTGTGTGACCACAGTAATGTATCTACACACCGAGGGATGCCAAGGATGGCCAACAAAGGCCAGAAACTAGAGGAGGCAAGAAAGGATTCTCCCTTAGAGCCGTGAGAGAGAGAGTACAGCCTTCTCAACACCTTGATCTCAGAGTTTTGACCCCTAGAGTGGGAGACAACAAATTTGTATTGTTTTAAGCCACCCAGGTTTTGGTACTTTGCTACATCAGCCACAGGAAATGAATATGATCATTATTTATGAGCACCCGCAAGCTGCCAGGCAACAGTGTTGTTGATATTTAAGCAACAATAACACAAATATTCATGGTTGGGATATGCATTGTGTAGAAGAAAAGGATCCCTTGACATGGGGAACTTGAGGTACTGACCTCATCTAGGGGTCAGGAAATGTCTCCATAGGAACAAGAGCTGAGTGTAAGAGGGTCTTAGGATTTGGGGAGGGGGCTTTGATGGACATGAATAAATGTGCTGGGGAGAAGGAAGAGCTAGTGAAGTTGTGCATTAAAGGACAAACAGGAAGAATGGGAGCGTGGGGCAGAGGAGGGAGCCAGAGGCCTGATTGTGCTAATAATCGTCAGTTTTAGGATTCCACGACCTTTGTCTTATCATCCTCTCCCATCCCACACCAGCATCAATACTGAAGGATTTGTGTGGTGAAGAACCAGTCTTACCTAGCAGAGCTGATAACTTTTTCTACACTGCCTGGTTTGAACTTGGCTACTTGAGGTCTCCGATACCCGCCTTGCCCAAGCCTTAGTCAGAGAGGCACCAGCAGGAAAGGTTAATGCTTGCTTTGGGCTAAACTGCCATTTACCCAAACTCAGGGGTCCTGAGAAGGTCTTCTTAGTTATGATCTAATGGTCTGTAACTTCTGTAAATGGCTGTAAATTCTGTTTATGGCTGTAAATGTCTTTTTTTCAATTTCTTAGATTTCATGACTTGGAGCTGTGTTTGAGTAAAGTAGTATCCTGGTGCAATAGAAAGGGAAGTGATCTATTGTCACCATTGCCTAAGCCATGGAAACTATCACACAGCAGCCAGGCTCACTGCTTGAGCCCTGGAATTGCACACATCTGGGCTCATGTCTCAGCTCTTTCATTTTCACTTTGACCTTCACTTCAGATTATTTATGTTCCAAGTGGAGAGAAAAATATACTGTCTGTCTCAAATTAGTCTTTGTGAAGATTAAGTAAAAATCCCTTGGCAGAGTACCTGGATCTCTGTAAACACTCAGCTGATGTTAAGTAGTATTAATATTATTATTTCTTTCATTAATTAAAGCCTGCAACAATAGAAGAACACTTTTTAGATTTTTAGGCGACTAAGTGCCTTCACATATTCTATGTAATCAAGACTAAGCACGGGTAAGTGATTAGTGGCTGTGATGTTAATTAACTCTCTCCAAGTAAAAAGGGACCTGGGAGAACTCTGCACTTTAACAGCTGATTGCAATACAACAAGCTCTATAATGCAAAGGCTCTTGTTGGGGGCCCTTGGCTTTCCACTCAGAGGAAACAGAAGTGAAGAGTGCAGGGAGATCACCACTCCCCTCCTTTTTAATTAGGAAGCACTAAGAAGATGAAAATGCATAATAAGGCTCTGCAGTAGTTAAGTGTAATTGGAGTAATGTGTGCCTGGGGACTCTCTCCATCCTTACTCCAAGACACAGAACAGTGCAGTTAGAAACTAGCGTGTCAGGGCCGGTGAGATGGCTCAGCGGCATAAGCGCCTGCTTTGCAAGCGCGAGGGCCCGAGTTCGACTCCCGGATCCCACATACGAAAAAGGGGCCGGTGATATCGCTCAGTGGCACGGGCTCCTGTTGGCGCGCGAGGTCCTGAGGTCGACCCCCCAGTACCCACAAAAAAAAAAAAAAAAAAGAAACTAGCGTGTCAGAGTCCAGGCAACAGCTGGCTTTGCTTGGTTCTCAGCTCCCTCTCTCACTTGCTGCGGGACATTTTCAGGGCACTTAACCTTTACTGAACCTCACTTTTCCCACTGGAAAATATGATGATAATGAAACCTATATCTCAAAGTAGCTACAAGAGTAACAGGGTAATGTGACAAATGATAGTACTGACCACCTTGTCTTAAGAGTTTTACACACCCAGAAGCAAGGTAGACCCCCAGTGGTATTATTTCGGGGAAATCCAAGTATCAAGTGTAGCTTCTTTCATGTGTGAGATCATGGGTCAGAAAAAATGGAAAGGGGGCATCATGTAAATGTCACCTTCATCGTTTTCCAAATTGAAGATTGAACCTGAATTGAAGATTTAACAGGTTATAAGAACGTTAGGAAAGCAAGGCCAGAAGCGGAAGTGAGGAGATGCTCAAGGTTCTTTGTTGCTGTTTTGAGATTCTAGATAATCCTTAATAAGTGTGGGTTAAGCGGCTTACACTAAATGAGTCGGTATTGAACAATGTTTAAGTAAGGAGGCCATAAACTCAGACTGGATAGTTTCAGATCCAGTCTCTGCCATCACTGATTGTGGGACCTTGGAGGGTTAAGCGATTCCATGTACTCATCTGTAAAGTGGACAATAAAATAGCACCTACCTGTTGGCATGGTTGGCACTTAGCCAGTGCCTTGGTAAGTCAGCGACTAAGTTTTTTCTGAAACTAATTCAGGGTTAAGACGACAGCTTATCATTCAGGGGTTAGGCCTGGTTAAATTTCTCCACCTTGCAATTTTGACTAAGCCACTTAGTTTTTTGATCCTATGGATCCCTCAAAAAGAAACAGAGATACAAAAATTTCAAGAAAAGCCTTAAATGCAGTAAGGAATCTAAGGTAAGATCCTTCATTATGTGCATGAAGAATTTAAACTAAACTTCACATTGCAATCATGTAGCTAATATTTCTTATATTTAAGACTCATAGAAGCCATCAAAGAAATAGTTATTCATTTTTAATGAAATTTTCTTTTTTTGCTTTTCATCAGTTAGGTCCTCACTGCTGACTGACTCAAGGAAGGCAGGCAGAAAGCCCAAATAAGAGTTTTCTTGGCTTTTCTCCAAAATTCTGAACCTTAAGGAAAACGGAAGTGGTTCTTGAGTTACTGAAAATTGGAGGAGGATGGGGCAGTAAAGGGCAAGTGAAGGCAGTGAAGAAATTAATGGGTCCTGGAAGGGGTGCACTTGAACCTGAACTCTGCTTCCTGGTTTTGAGTTCTTAGGAGGGTCAGTAAGTACCTCAGGGAGGTTTGGGGGACTATGCTTTTCTTAAAAGACTTGGTGGTCTTTATGAAGCTAGTGGAGAATTTACAGCTTTGAAGTATGAAAACTGGTAGGTTTTATACAAGTTGATCAACGTCTAGGATCAAGTGCCTAGAAAAGTCTACTGCTCCAAATAGTCCCCAGCCTCTGTCTTTCTTTAATTTGTCCTCATTTGTTTTCTTGCTCAAGTCAGTTGGTGACTTTTCATAAAAGGGAAACCCCCACGCACATCTAGGGAAACAAGAGGGGGTGCCCTGTGATCCCCTTCTTTTAGCAGTAGGAAGCTAGTGTCTCTGTAGATTAGGGGGGGCTGTATTTGCACGCCATCCAGGCTGTACCCTGGTAGCACTGCTTTACCTCCATGATGGAATGAAATAGAATAGCAGCCTGGATTTACCAAACCTCAGGGTGGTGGATTTCACACTCTGTTTGTTCTGTGTACAGCATGGGGACACTTTGTGGGTATAGCTCTGGCCCATGCTATGCAGAGATAGCACTTGCTAGATGGCAAGAGCTCTTTGTTATTTTCATAAATTCTGTGATCCATTTGTAAAATAAGCCATTAAAATTAGAGTAAATAAATGTATTTAAATAAATTATGTTAAATCAAAATTCATCAGTTTTATTACCTTGTTATATTTTTATATTACCTAAGCTCTCAATATTACTTATGTCTATTTGAACTACATGGCAAAACTAATATATAATGGTGCACTGCCTTACATCTCTCCCTAGTCCTGTGGTCAGTGAAATTTGCCATGGTGGAAGTATTTAAATATTACGTGAATAAGCAAAATCTGCAAAACCAGGTTTTTGTCCTCCTTGGAGAACCAGCTGTCAATAAACAGAAGACTTAGCAGGCTTCAAGTTTTCGAAGGTGTGCAGAAAGTCCAGAGCAGAAACCTTGGCTCTGAACTATGGCTGAAGGATGAGTACTGGGGACTTGAAAATGGGATTCCCATGATCGGAATGGGGGATGGAGTTGTAAATGGGCGCTGTGGATTGAAATGTGTCCTCCTTTCCAGACTTATATGTTGAATCCCTAACCCCAGTGTAGTAGTATTTGGAAATGAGGGCCTTTGAAGGGTGCATAAGCAGTTTTCACTGCTATGACAAAAATATCTAAGACACTCTAACTTTGTAAAGAAAAGAGGTTTACTTAGCTCTTTAGATTTTGGGTGTTGAAAGTCCAAATGGTATGGCATAGGCTCTGGCAAGCACCTCGCCACCACCACCACCACCACCCCATGATTTGACTGCATCAGCTCCTGGACAATTGCAATCCAGGAAGCGACTGCAGGAGTGACTAATTACATCTCAAATAGGAACCATAGAAACTGAACAGGGCCCAGTTCAGGCTTTCATAAAAGCACTCTCACAAAAACTATCCAAGGTCCCACAAGAAACACCTCAGACCCTATTATGATTTGGATCCAGTATACCCCAAAAGGCTCTTTATGTTGAAGGCCTGGTTGCCAGGTGATAGCTTTTGGGAAGTGGTTGAATCATGCTGGGCTCTGGCTTTATAATGAATTAATCCACTGACGTGTTCATGGCTAAATAGGCTTATTGGAAGGTGGGATCTAATTGAATGATGCAGTCATTGAGGGCCTGGCTTTGAATGGCATACTTTGTCCCCTGCCCGGCCTCTTGTCTCTCTGTCCCTCTCTTTGTCTCTCTGCTCTCTGTCTCTGTCTCTCTGTGTCTCCCTCTTTCTCTGTCTCTCTGTCTCTGTCTCTAGCTCTCTCTTTTTCCTGGTTACCATGAGATGAACAGCTTTCCTCCCGCATGCCCTTCCTCCATGATGTTTCTGTCCAGGCCTAAAGGCAATGGAGCCAGTCAACCATGGACTGGAACCTCTGAGTCTATGAGCCAAAATGAAGTTTTCTTCCTTTTGAGCTGTTTATCTAGGTTCTTTTATTTTGTCACAACATTGAAAAGCTAACACAATCCCTCTTCAGGGTACGCCATCATGAACCTTTGGACTTCTCACTATGCCCCACCTTTTAATGGTCCCACAGCCTCCCAATACTTAGTCTCCAATACCTACACCTTTAGGGAAGTAGACAACATCCAAACCATAGCAACAGATAATTAGTTTTAGATGAGGTAATAAGGGTAGAGATGGGAATAGTGCCTTATAAGAAGAGACCCCAGAGAGCTTTCTCACTCTTTCTTGCTCAAAAATGTGCGATCAGGGCCGGTGAGATGGCTCAGCGGCATAGGCACCTGCCTGGCAAGCGCGAGGGCCCGAGTTCGAATCCTGGAACCCACATACAAGAAAAGGGCCGGTGATATCGTTCAGCAGCATGGGCACCTGCTGGCGCGTGAGGTCCTGAGGTCGACCCCCGGTACCCACACACACACACACACACAAAGTAAGATCATAACAAGAAAGAAGCCATCTGTAATCCAGGAAGCAAGGACTCACTAGAAATCAAAGTTTGGGACCTAGATCTTGTACTTCCCACCTTCAGAGTAGTGTGAGAAATGAATGTCTGTTGTTTCAGTGACCTGGTCTATGGTATTTTGCTACAGCAGCCTAAGCTAAACCTCTGGATGAGTCAAGTGAAAATATCACAGGAAGAAAGAGCAGGGCCCAGTGTAGACTCCAAGGGGGAGCACGGGGCCTCCCAATCAAGGAATCTGAACAAGGATGTTGGCACCTCAAAAAGTCCCACAAGGGAGGGAATAGGCAACTGAAGTATTTTTAGACCCCCAGCCAGTGTCAGACAGCGTCCAATCAAGAGACAGAAATAACCCCAGTTACTTAAGGAGAGAGAATTTTACATCGAGAATTATTACCTAGATATAAAGTTGCTGGCTGGTTACGTGAGGGAAAAAAAAAAAAAACAATTTGAAGGTTTCAAGGTGTCACAGCTGCAGAAGTAGCAACCTCTTCAGGGTTAGAGGAGCAAGAGGAAGAGATTGGAATATTTTTAAACTTAGAAACTCAGAGAAGGCGTCCTCTGAAATTGAACTGAGATCCTTTAGGCAAGATGTGCTTAGCTGCAGCGGGGATCTATCTCAATAGGAGAGAGCAATCTGTGGCTTTTTTTTTTTTTTTTTTTTTTTTTTTGGCAAATATTTGAAAAACTAAATTCAACTGTTGTTGCAGGAAGGTGCAGCTAATGCATAGATGAAGAAGCAAAGCTGATGAGGCTGCCATGAACCTGAAAGAAACAGGAAAGAGAGAAGGATCCCTCTCCCATCTGCAGACTCGGGAGCTTCCTCTAGTGCCTCCTATTGGCAATGCCTGTCACGACTCCAAGTGAAAATATGATTTGCAGAGAGTTTGGAAACAGTACCCCTGGAAATGGTGAAAGGCTGCCCTTAGAAATGGGGTATGATTTGGCCCAAATGTGGGCAGGAGCATGAAACTTGGTGATAAATTTGAAACTGGAAGAAGGCACAACCTCACCGCCATCTTGACAAAGCACTGCTTTGACTCCTCTAAAGTCAGTTTAGGAAGAAAAAACGCAATGTTTCCACTTTTCTAAGGGTTGAAAACTTAAGGAGTGGTGTTTGGGGGAATGAAACGTGATTGTGGAAGGAGAATAACATACTGTAGATGTCTGAGAGAGAAGGATCTAAAATCAAGTAAGAGTCTTGATAAGTTCATGTACCTTAGCACTATTTAAGTGACCCATTTAGAGTAGGTTTGTGTTAAGCTATTTTGGATTAGGCAGGAATTTAGTCACTTTATGTATTGGGGATTTTTCAGTGTATTTTAAATTTCAGGCTCTTATTTCCAGCTGACCTCCTTTCTAAAAACTATTTAAAATTCCTCTTCTCTGCCTTGGCATCCAGTGATTATCAACAACACCCAGGAGGTCACATTTTCTGATGAAAATACCTCCTTAAATAGAGAAAAAAACCTGAAAGTATCTTAGCAACTGAATCTCCACAGGTGCAATCTGCTCATCCCTTCCTGGGGACTGGGAAGACTCCTGAGTAAAATGTTAACAGACTTAACAGCGAGGGAGACCTTCCCTGTCTACAAGAGGTCATTATTTAGTAAAGGAGAAAGCAACACAACCGAGACAGTATTTGGAGAAATAATAATTCTGTCTAGGCGTGGGTTAGGGGCTGGAAGAGAAGAGTCAGAAGTCATCAGAGAAAATGGAACATACATGATATCCTCTGGAGAACAATTAGGAGTTTGGGAGGTAGAGGAGGGAGAATATTCTAGGCAAAGACAACTGTCACGTATAAAAGAGGGGGAGCGAAGGGAGGGACTAGAGAGACATCTCTGAAGGCAAGAGGAGGCCAGGTCAGGAAAGCATCATACACGTCCTGTTGGGGCATTTGACATTGATCCTAAAAGTGATGGGAACCACTGGAAGAAGCTATGTATGCAGTAGTTATGTGTTTGCCCATATAGCTGTCCATTTGCCAAATCATACCTGAAAACAAAATCACTTTATTGGTTGATTTCTTGATGGTAGAACAAGGTCACTTTAGAAAAACTTCAAATCCAGTCAATCCCAGAATCCCCTTAAACATGCACGACTTAACTTCACTTCCTCTGCTTTGCAAGTGCTTCCTCTCATGCTGTGGATAGCTAACAATGGCCCAAACCATTTACCTCCAAGAGCTGTGCTTCCTACTCCTCATGGCTCACTGCACAAAAACAGCTGCAAAGGCTGAGACGCAAGAACTGCTGATAAGTGGAGAACTCTAGGGCTGTCAATGATGCTGTTGCAAGTGCTAAGCTTTGGGTGCTTAGAGCAAGATTCCCCACTAGCCTGCTCCTGTGTCTGTTTGAATTGTACTAATTAACTATTGTTGTATAACAACTTGAAAGTGAAGGGAACTTAAAGCAACCATGAATTTTGGTCACTCATGCATGTGCAGGAGGACTGGGTGGCTCTGCTTCATGTAATTCAGGCACTACTTCTTGGACCAGTGGGTCACCCTGGGTATGTTCTTCTCACAGAGATGGCAAAAGGGCAAGAGGGCAAGAAGAACCTATGTGGCCTCTAAAGGTCTAGGGTTGAAAAGACTATCACTTCCAGTTGTATGTTGTGTGAAATCCAAGAGGAAGTCATGATGAAAGGTGAACTCTAAAGAGCATTTCAAAATGGAGGTAGGAGAATCCCTGAGGAGATCAGCACTTACACATATATCAAGTTGCTGCCTGTGGAAACAAACTCCTGAGTTTGGCCAGGGAATGTGAACTTTTGAACTGGGCTGAGTCTACAAAAGCTACTATTTTATTAATGAATGTTACTGCTGCAGCTGGACAAATGGACTGTTTACCTAGTGATAGCCCTAGCAATCAATCATGTTAGCCTAGTGATACATAACTAATGTTGGGTTCCTTTCCTGCACCAATCACTTTCTTTTTCGTGTAACTTGTGGAACTACCTTTGCCTTTGACTTCTGCTTCCCTTGAATGACCTGGTACAATCTGAGCGTCTTGGAAGCACTTATTCAGACGTATATCTTAGTCACTCTCTCATTACTAGGACACAATACTGGCACCCACAATTTAAAGGAGGATAAATTTTTTTTTGGCTCATGTTTTTAGTCCAGTTGGTAGGCTCCAAGGCAGGAAGTTATGGTGGAAGGATCTGGTGGAGGATACTGCTCACATCATTGTGGCCAGGAATCAGAGAGATAAATGAAGAGCTGGGTAGGGAGCTATGCCCTTCCAGGTCACGCCCCCAGTAACCCATCTCTTCCAACCAGACCTTACCTTCTAACAGCAAGCTAGCTATATTACTCCCATAATTCAATCACCTTCCAAAAGAGTTCATAAGGCATTTGGGGGACATTCTTGATCCATGTCCTAACAGAATCTGAGTCTGTTTCCCAAATTGCAATTCTCAAGACCTCAAATAAAGTTCTTTGGCTTTTGCAGTCTTTGAGGTTGATTGACTCTTATTGGCTAAAGTAAGTTTCAAGTCCAAGTCACTCAGGAAACTATAACCTGCCTGCTGTGAGGCCATTAAGGGTGTAAATTCAGAGAGGGTTGAGGAATTAGAGCCAATAATGTAATCTACTACATCCTTCTTGGTGCTTTCATTGTCTGGCTCTTCTGATTTTTTCTTCCTCCTTTGGATGAGTCCCAACTGAAATGGAAACTCAAATTTCAAAATGGGGTGTGGAGGCTATTGAAAGTGTATGTATTGTGGTAGCTTTGTAACTGTGTTTCCCAGAATTCTCTTCCCTCTTCCATGGGTCCTGGGTGAAATTTGTCCTCGATTTGGAAAGGCAGTGTAGGATCACCAGGCTCTCTTGTAGCTCATGAGCTCCTTGGCATGGAGCAACACTCCGCTTGTATCTTTTTCAGCTTTTGCCAGGTCTCCTTCATAAACTTCTCTGAATCTTGGCCAACTTCTGCGTAAACTGAAGTGTGTCCTCACTTATTTTCATGGGTCACAGTTTGTGATCACATATTGTTGGTTCTGTTTTTCTGATTAAACCCTGATGTTCCTGTAATTAGAATGGGCAATTTAAAACAGTTGGAAAGTAGATTGGTCAGTCCCATTTATTTATTTATTCATTCATTCATCATTTTTATTCATGTATCCAAACATTTACTGCAGATGTATTATACGATACTCCATTTGCTCTGAATATAAATGTTTATATAGCTTCTGTACAATAGGGTAGCTGCCCTGGAGATGACCACAGTTTACTGACAGCAATGCAATAAGAAAGGATTATAATGCAATATAGTACCTACTGTTATAAAGAAACACAGTGCCATATAGATATAGAGCTATAGACACAGGTATATCTTGTGTTAGTTGGAGGAATTCAAGATTTTCCTAAGAGGTATTAGATGAACTGGGGTTTGAAGGATGAGTAGGGGTTCACCAGTTGGATATTGTCTTGGTTACTTTTTGTTGCTGGGATGAAATACCCAACACCCACAAGTTAAAGCTCACAGTTTGTAGAGGTTTCAGTCCATAATAGGCTAGCTCCAAGGCAGGTGGCATGGCACAGGGACATCGCAGAGGAGAAACAGTACATGGCGTGGTGGACAGCAAGCAGCCGCAAGCCACCCACCCATCCAGAATACCAGCCTTTTGGGTGGTGCCACCCATATCCATGATGGGCATTTCCATTATCCACACCCAGAACTATAATAAACTAATTAGGAGACTAATCCAGTACACACCCTTAATCCCAGTATAACACACCCTAGATCAAGCCACCTCTGAAAAGCCCCACCTATGAGCACCTGAGCCATAACAGACATGATGGGGAAAATCTTCAGTAACAGCTGTCATCATACTCTTGGATGGGAAACCATTACTGATATATTTTTACATGTTTGAGTAATAGCAGAAAAATGATGACATGCTCCCTTGCCTTTATTCAATTCATTACTTTCAACATCTTTAAAGAATGTTTTGGATGATTTAGCACCAACAAGTGTGCTTATACTTTACACTGTGAAAATTATTTCCTTCTCTTCAATCCCCTACTTACCAATCCTGTGTCCTATTGGAACAGAAAGAAATGTCAGGTAGTGAAGCCACAATAGAGTCAGCATCACAGATTCAGTGAGAGTATGGATTGCGGAAATATAACTGGGAATCCTGATCCAGGTATTCTTCTGGACACCAGTGTGAAGTAGTAGCTACTGTTTAGCTTATGCTGCCCACAGATTTAAGTAGGAGAATTTCCATCAGGAATCATTACTATCCCACTGTAATAGGACATAATTTCTAGTAAGGAACCCAAATTATGATCTCCCTACAGCTGGTCATAAGTCAAGTTCTCCCTCTTCTATTTAGTAGCTCATATCTACCTCTGTGTTTTCTTCCCCAGCCCCTACAGCTGCCTTCCATACGGGACACAATCACCGTGCTGCAGTGACCGTTCTCACCAACACAAGCCATAGGATGGTCTGAGTCCCTTGATGCCAGAAGACCAACCCCTTGCAGACAGACCCACGAATCTGTTTGGGCTTTTGTTCCCATCTTTCATTTTCCACCTCTTTTTAGCAGTGAAACTTGGATAATTTAATACCTCAACTTTCTTATATTCAGATATAATACTGGCATAACAATTGGCTCACATTACAGGGTTGTAGGGAAGATGATATAAGTTAATACATCTAAAGTGTTTAAAGGAGGGTCTGGCTTATCTGGTGAAGCCTCTAGAAACATTAGTAATTACTACTGTGACTATCTTCATCATTATCTCTTTTTGTCCTTTGGTTTACTGTGTTCATCGACATTGCTAGAGCAATGGAGTAACAATGATCAAAGCAGTGAATAACTAGAATAAAGACATGGAAGCACATAAACTCTGGAAGTCCTGCGACACAATGTGTCTAGTAAGACAAAGGGCTAATTAACTTCAGAAAACAGATGGTGGTGCCCTTCAAGCTTCCTGCAGAAACATCAGTTGTATTTGTTTAAATGGTGGCTGGTCTTATCTCTGGCACCCTCTCCATGATGCATTGTACTGATAGGAGTTCTTAGAGACCAGATATTCTGAGACCAAAAATATTATGGCATCAATAATGGCTCTAACCCAGAAGGAAACAATCAATGTGAAATCTAGTATTAAATCAGAACTGTGTAACTGAAGGTGAGGAGGAAAAGGATCTATAAATTGTGTCAAAATAATGGGTTTAATCAAGGGAGAAACCACACGATGAGCAAGATTATAATGGTGCAGAGATTGAACTGGGTTAAAAAAAAGGGGAGGAAATCAAAAAGAGAGAGTTTCTGTGACAAACAGGCAACACATTTGCTGATATGGTGGGGGGGGAAGCAGAGAAAGCAGTATGAAGTGTTTAAGGGAGAGCTGAAATTTTCAAAGTCATTTGTGGGCGTGTAGAAGAAGAAAGAGGGCACAGATTTCCTAGAACTCAAACTGAGAGGAAGTGAAACCAAGCTCGGGCAAGCAGGCAAAAACATAGATGAAATCAAATTGGAGGCAACAGTGGATCCAGAGGGAGGTTTAAAAGTGGAACCTGTGGAGGAAAATTAGCATAGAAAGCTAGCCCTGAAAAACCAAAGGCTAAGGTGCTTTGGAGACAAAGGAAAGTGGCTTTAAGAATGTGTGAAAAAATGGTGTATGGGAGAAAAAGATTTCTTTTAAAAAAAGGCAGGAAAAGAGCTCCTTAAAAAATAATGTCTCTCCGGTACCCACAAAAAAAAAAAAAAAAAAAAAAAAAAAAAAAAAATAATGGCTCTGTTCCACAATATTTATTGAGTGACTATAATGGGCCATATGTAGAGGTCTGCACTGAAGTTAGAGAGATTAAAAAGCAGTGACACCCACCACCATAATCGTGAGTATGGACCTCAAAGATTGGCCATATCTAGTGAGGCACAGCCCAAAGTGTCTACCTTTCCACTGGTTTTACAGATGGTGTATTATTTGGTACTCACCACAGCGCTGTGGGTATAGAGGGCAGATATTATTATTCTAATTTCACACACGAGGAAGTGCAAGCTCAAGGCAATGAAGTGATGGCCCATTTGGCACAGAGGCCAGAAGCATAGTAGGACTGGAGACTGACTCCTGACACCTGATCCCAGATGCGTCCAGGCTGCAGCCCATAACACGTTACCATTTGTGTTGATTAGACCCGGGGCACTTCCCGTGATACTTGTAAATCTCCATTTCTATTTTTCACTTACAGAACATCATTCTTCTAAGAAGCCTGAGGCGTTTTATACGCTGTGAATTCTGATTCATCTAGCCCTCCTTGGGAGACATAGAATGACACATAATTCCTAAGTGGTAGGTGCTTAATGCAAAAACAGAAATATAATAATTTATATTTCTTTATGTAAAAAAAAAAAGCCTCTGACCTCCTGGTAGGGAAGTAAAAGTGAGATAGTAATGAAAATGAGGTTAGAAGTAATGATGAAGTCAGAACGTAATGAAGCCGTTCCACGGAAAACCTGGACTACTTGTATTCAAAGCCATTTGCTCAAAGGGACTCAGGGCCACAAACAGAAGCAAGAAGCCTAACCACACAGAGCACTCGAATGAACAGGATCACAGGAAGGTCAACTGCATAGTATCCTGGAAAAGACATTTTCACAGTCTCGCCATTTTTGTCCTCTATAATTGGATTTTTCATGCCATAAGGTATAAACTAATTGATCCAGTATGTCAGAAACTCAGAGTTCTCTGATTGTAAGTCTTGCTTTCTTAAATAAGAGTGTTCACTTTCACAGGTTTAGCCCATACTAGATGAACTAGATTTTTCTCAGAAAAGGAAATAACATGAATCTCAATGTAAAATTCCTTCATCTTCTAAAAATTTCCTGTTTATGGCCGCCTTTACTTACCTACAGGATCAGCAGCCATCTGGTTTGCTGTTTCTTTTCCTCTCCTCCTCCACTGACCATCTTTTCCTTTGCAGGGGAACCTGCATCTTTGACTTCTGCCTTGTCGTGTGTGTGTGTGTGTGTGTGTGTGTGTATGTGTGCGCGCACAAGCGCACGTGTGCATGTGTGTTTAAAGTGGGATCTCCAGTGTCAGTCCCTTGGATCCATTCTCTACAATATCACCAGGGATAACATTCAAAATGTAGCCCTGAGCATTTCATTTCTTTCCTGAAGCTATCTCAATGACTTCTCATTGTCATTAAGATAAGCCTCAAGCCCCTTACTTTGGTGTACAAGTCACATTTCAAGTGCTCCACAGCCGTGGGTGGCCAGGGCTGGGCTATGGATTAGGCAGAGCAGCTCTGAGCAGTGAGGTGCTTGAGGGTAAAGGGTTCTTCCTGTTGCACAACTCCAGAGGGCGGTTCCCCACTGTGTTCTGTCCTGTGATGGAAAAACCTGGGGTTGTTCCGAGTGTTTCTTTTGTCTTCATGTCTCCAGCACCCAGGACAGAGCCTGGTGCACAGCAAGTGCTCAATGAAAATTTGAATGAATGAGTAATTGGGAATGTAGGGTAGGGGTGAGGGCAAAAGAAATGAATTTAAGCTAGGCTCCTAGTTTCAATTTTCAGCGAGACTTGAACACAGAAGAGCTCCCAGATTCCCCTTTAGAATGTCAGGAGGTTTCGTACAGTGGGACGAAAAGAACAAAAATTCTTTAGCTAACTTTTTCCAGAAAGTTTTCTCAAAATTTAAGCATCTCTGTGAGTCTGAATTCTATCCAGACCCCAGTATGGCACTGTCAGGTCAGAGAGAGAGGAAGGAGGGAAGAGGGAACAGGGGAGAGAGGAGATTTTAGTGGCTGGCTGGTCCCAAAGGGGAAAGAATTCCAGAAATGTGACAAGAGTTTTAACAGTTTCTTTAGGGAAAATGTTAGAGCTTTCAGCACTTCTGTAATAAGCTTACAAAGGAAGGCTTTGAGGATGTTATTGCTTTAGGCCTTAATAGGGGTCCTGTTTGAAGGTGCAGAGCCAGGTGGCCAAGCCACACCTACTTTACCTTCTCATCCCTTGTTTGGAAAGGAATATTGCCACAGGGAAAACTCCATCACGTGGCAACTAGAAGACATAGGAAAAAAGAAGGGGAGAGGATGCAAAAGGGTCCAGAGCCCTGAAAAACAGAATACAGTGTGTGACTGAGAGGCCTGTGGCCACACTGACAATATATTCATAACAGTTTATAAATAGCTGCCCTTTGCCTGACATGGATAATTGGTAGACAAAGATGAAGAACTCATCATTGCTGGAAACAATGCCACCTAGATGAGTAATCTGAACTTCATTTAGGAAGCATCTGAACTCTTGAAAGAGGCAAGTAACAGGCTTGTCTCTCAGATATGTCCTTCCCCAAGCCAGCCCCAGCTTCAGTTCTGCCTGGCTTGAGGCTGGAGCTCTGGGAGGCCCCCTGCTGCTAGTCATTCTGAAATTTTACTTTCAGACAAATGGCTCCTTCTAAGCCTGGAAGGGTTCAAAGGGGACAAGTGCTTTGGCCGATAGCATTGCCCAGGGCCACAGAACCCCCTGACAGTCATCTATATTTACCACTCTCCATTTTTAATGTGGGTACCGGGCGTTGAACTCAGGACCTTGTGCTTGCCAGGCAGGAGCTTATGCCGCTGAGCCATATCACCGGCCCCTCACTCTCCATTTCTAAAGGGAAAATATCCCTCTATTCTCATCCTTAGGAAATACGTTTAATTCTTTTTTAGAGGAACAAGGCATTTCTACATCCCTTTACCCACTAGTCAGCACCCGCTGAAGATGGGAAGAATGGAGTTTGGTGAAACAAACAGTGCCTAACATCTTTTACCTCCCTCCCTAGATAATGTGTTATGTTTACAGAGTTAAACTAGAGACGTGGGTAAGTAGAAGGTGAGTAAAATCATTGCTGTCAACCAACAGGCTCATGTCTAGAGAGTTCCTTCAACTAAAAAGCAAATCTGGGCATGGGCAGGGTAAGAAGAGAAAGAAAATGTTGTGCCAATCTCTATGCAGTTACTGCCACATGGCTCCCCCAGGAGTAAGGCTCTCCTTCCCCAGCTGCTGGAGTGCTTCCTGCTGACTGTACTGAGCTGAACACTCCCTGGGAGTTGCCCTCACACTAAGAAAGCTGCCTCACCCAAAGGCACACCCATGCGTGTGGCAGTGTGCCTCTAATAACCATCCAGCCCTACTGCTTCAGTTCAAGACAACTCTGTGGGTCCTCCCAGGTCTAGAGCACCCTGTGGGACTGGCTGAGGCCTGTGGACAGCACTGCAGCTCACATCTTCCCTCTGCCCACTGCTGCTCCCTCCCCTTTGGCCTTTAGCACTGCAACAGGGAGGGCATCTTTGCTTCAGCTGAGTCCCAGATGAAGTAGTTGGCTTGAGAAAAGGGTCCATGATATGAGGAAAATAGCCATCTTCAGCTGGGCCTGGTGGCACGTGTCTGTAACTCCAGCAAATTGGGAGGCTGAAGCAGGAGGATTGCAAGTTTGAGCCCAGTGGGCAAGACCCTATCTCAAGTGACTTGGCAAGACCCTATCTCAAAATTAAAAAAAAATTTAAAGCCTGGGGTTGTAGCTCAGTGTGAAGGCCCTGGGTTAAATCCCAAATACCACAAAACAAATAAGGAAGGAAGGAAGGAAGGAAGGAAGGAAGGAAGGAAGGAAGGAAGGAAGGAAAAAAGAAGGAGGGAGGGAGGGAAGGAGGAAGGAAAGAGGGAAGGAAGGAAGGAAGGAAGGAATGAGGAAGGAAGAAAAAAGAAAGAAAACCATTTTCAAGTATTAGAATTAGCTTCACTAGAGAAAGATGTTTCTGGCACCTTAGCCTGATTGAGGGGACAGAACATTTAGAGCTTGTGGATCATGTGGGCGTCTTGTAGCACAAATCACGACACGTGGATGTCTTTTCTGGGTGGGGTAACAGGCACATGGAACTGAATTCATGTGCCTTAGAAGTATGTATGGTGTGATCCCAGTGTAGGCTTAGATTCACATGCATGAATATGTCAGCCTCAGTAGACTATGAGCTCCTCGAGAGAAGGGACTGTGACCTGTTTATTTTTGCATCCTGTGTGTCTGGGCTCAGAGTCTGGCACATGTGGGTATTCGGTGTTTGAAATGAACTTGAACTCCTTACTTCCTGTCCGTTCTTTGACATCACTGATCTTTCCAATAATCTGCACCTTCTCACTACCTGACTACCTGAAACTTCTCAATACCACGGGACCATTCTCATACCCCATCAAGCCACGGTCATTCATTCATTATTTTATTAGCTACTTTTTATGTATCTCATCTGTATCATGAATAAAACAATATGGTCTTTGTCCTCATGGAACTTACTTTTTTGTGGAGACTACATCATACATGTTTCCATGAAGTGACAGTTGTGGGATCCCTCTGAAAGCCTGCACCCTGTGCAAGGGAACATTGCCAGAGGGGACTTAAAGGAATCCAGGAGCTCAGCACAGTTTTCTCGTGGGAAATAACATTTCAGCTGAAGGCTGAGTAGCATCAGCCTGGAGCAAGGGGCAGAGGGAGCATCACTCCTAAACCCATGTGTACTTTGCAGACCTAGGTGTGTGTTGCAGCGATGGTGAATCTTTTAGAGCGAGTGTCCAAACTGCAACCCAAAACACACTTATTTATTGCAAAGTGCCAACACAGCAATTAAACCTGAATAAATTCATACATTAATATCTTTTGTCTTAAAAGAAAAACACAATAATATGCGTGTCATAGGTTTGCCACCATTAACTCTAGGGCATGGGAAGCAGAAGAGTTGGCTCAGGAATTCACCAAAGTGGGAAGGAGGCCACCATGCTAAGGATTTGGGATTTAATTACAAGGGCAGAGGTGAGTCACTGAAAGCTTTTAAAAGATAGAGACTTGATCAAAGACAGGTTTCTAAAGTATTGCTTTGCTTCTTGCTTTGGAGCCAAGAAGAGATCTGGGCGACTCATTACCAGGCAGCTACAGTTGTCTTGAAAGGGCAGTAGCTTGGGAGAGGATGGGTATTAGAGATACAGTATTGAGAAGCACATTAGTGGAGACTTGGTGCCTGCTTGGATCAGGAGGGGAAGAGTTTGAAGATGGACACAGCGTGGCCCAGCTGGAACCCTTTCCTCCTAAGTAACTGTGTACTTCCAAGTCAGAACTCCTTGTGGTCGTAGAAGTGGTATTATTTACCACCATAGTAAAAAGTACACATTTGAAGAGTGTTCTTTGCAACTAGATAGATTTCAGCTTTAGAGTATCTACAGAGCTTGAACTCATGTGGAGGAGGAGCAATGATCAGAACAGGAAGTGGGGCACAAGAGCGTTATAGCACTGGCTCATGTTTTACCGAGCGTCTTGGGCTGCGGAGCTGTGTTTCAGCTGTGTGAAAAAGGGCACCACCTCCTTCTCGCAATGCTGTCAAGCGTCACAGAAACCAGGCAGTGAATGGCAAGCTTTCAGTTCCAATTTTTCATTTTTGTATTTAAGAATTTATTCAGGTCTTATCTTTCTTCATTGTCACTTATAATTATGAAAGTCAAGGGGAGAAAAGCAAGAATGAAATTCTACTTCATGTCACCACAAATCATAACCTTTGCCACCCAAGTAATACTACTTCCCCATAAAGGGTTATAAGCGTGTTCTAAACGTTGTCACTCTCACTCTGTATTCGTGGTGAGAGGAGCCGCATAGCAAAAGATAAATCTGGGCAGGTCGACAGCACCTTTTTATTCCAAACACTCTGCAGTGATGGCACAAACCATGCAATACATACATTAATTCAGCAAGTGTTTGTTGACTGAGCTGTACACATGTGAAAATTTATGAACCAATATACAGCATGTATGAGTAGAGCTTCTAAAAGGAAATAATCAATAACAACAGGAACTCAGCTGGACCAGCCAGGAAAAGGAGAGTAAAAAATACAAGTACCTGTTACCTTTCAGTAAACTGGTGGCAGCTTGAGAAGGTGTCCAGAGGGACACATGTGAGTCCTGAACTGTGAAGAGTTGGAAACTGCTGTCTCAGTTTCTTCATCTGAAAACTGCTTACACTAATTGAATTACCAGAGACCCTTCAAGGTCCCTTCCATTTCAGGGCTCCTGTATTTTACAGAGGTTTGTTTTGTTTTCATGACACATTGGGGCTCACACATTTTAGGGAATCTGCCCTTCTGAAAGGCCAATAAATTCTTCAGGACCTGCATTAACCCTTTCTCCTCCAGTGAATTTTTTTGCCAATGACTTCACAGTAAATGAAATCATGCTGTTCAAAATAAAGGGACAAAGTATTGCTTCTTTCTATTTTAATCAAAGCACAGTGTCTTCGCAACATGGTTTTAGAATCAATCATTTTACATTCAGCGCTTCCCAAACAATCTGTTTGCAAGAAGCCACATGATAAAGGGATGTTGGAGGAGGCAGGGAAGAATTCTGTCATTCCTCTTAAGGACTTTGCTGACACAGCCAAAGCCAACCCTGGAGCCAGTAAAGAGCCCATCAACCACGAAGAAAGCAAGTCCTCATGAGTGCTGAGGACTGAGCTGGCATCTCCACAGCTGGCAAACCCAGCCCTGCCTGGTATGACCTGCCCTCCTGGCGAGGTGAGGCCCAGTCTTGTGAGAGTGCATGTGGGACCCGACCCCGAGAGAGGACCCGTGGTGTAATTGTTTCTTAGAGCAAGTTTCCAGAAATGAGTCAAAAGGAAGAATTGCTGCTTTTTCCAACCCTCAGCAGTATTTTGGAATGGATTTTCCCTCATTTGTACCAGATGCTCAAACCTCAAGACTGATTTTCATGACATCATGCTGAATTAACCTCTCATGTGAGGAGACAAATTTCTGTAATTCAAAGATGGGGAGAAAACAAAACAGAACCAATATTTCCGCAGCTCTATGTAGGCCAGGACTTAGCTTCCACCACAGGCCCATCTGCCTCCAGGACTGAATCTTATCTGATCATTTCCATGGTAACGGCTATGGGATTAGAATAGGATGAAGGTTTAGGAAGAGTTGCTGGAATTCAGTCCTAGACAAGTGAGGATTATTTAACTACATACTTGTGTTGCCATGGAAACATAAATTTACAAATCAGGCAGGATTTTTGTAGCTCAGTAGCATAGTATTATATTCTTAGGGCTGCTTCAAATTCCCCAATTCCATCTCCTCTCCCATGGTGGGGCCGGGTGGGGGGGAATATCCCACTGGACACAATTTAATTATTCACCAGATAATTTCTATTTTAATTTTAATTATTAAGGCAGAAATATAGACTAATACCAGGACTGAAATAATTGTTTTTAAAATGCTTTCTTATATTTTCAAGCAAAATTTGTTTTAGTATAAAGAAAAAAATCTAAAAAAATTGATAAGGAAAATATGCAGAATCAATTAAGTCTCATATAATTCCAAACGAAAATTATGCTGATTGAAAAGAATTCATATTTATTTCTTGCAGGGTCAGTCAGCCCTACAAGATTTTTAATTCATTTAATAGCAAGTTAATGTCAGGAAATCAGCAATACTTTTATCTTTGATGGCTATTTTAGGATCTACAAAAGACCAACAATAATTTGATTTCAAATTGTATTAATAATACAATTTTTGCATAATTTTTTTAAAGAATGGCACAACAAAACAAATAAACAAAGGAAACAAAATCAGCAGCCCTACCTTACATTGTAGCTGAAACCACACCCCTTTCAGTTACATCGGAGCATCTCGTGCAAAGGAACCAAGGATGATCACAATATCCCAGCCATCTTTTTATTGGTTTCTTACAAGCTCAAAAATGGTCATTTAGTATTTTCCCCACCTCCATGCCCCTCTGGACCTTCCACACACACAAATTAATTCTCAAAGCCTCACACATGGTAACACTATCTTTGGCCACTGACATCTCCCCGTGCTGTGAAAGTCAGTACAGTACCAGGAGTGATCAGAAGTTAAGCAACTTTCCTCAAGGTTAGGCAGAAGTACAAAGGGAAAACCGGACCATCCATCAGAGAATCATAAAGTCAGAACAGGAGCTGACGGGGCCCTTTTCTGGATGGGGCAGTAACAGGACATTTGCATATTGATAGTGTCTCTGGTGTAAGTCAAGGAGGCTTGGCTGTCAAGAAGGAAAATTGCAAAGAACAAAGTGGAGCAAGTGTCTTCCTATAAAGAGGGTGGAATTTTAAGTTTGACACACATCATTACAGTGTCAGCGTAGCACTCTAGCCTGGGTGATGCTTGGGTATCTCAGACTGTAGGCTGAGATAGCCAGACTTTGCCCAAGGCCAGAAGAGTTTTGAAGCACGTTCCAGCTGTCTCAACTCCCAGGGAAAGGAGTAGATGGGAGGGCATTATTATTCAGTGCAACCTAGTCATGATTGTTAACATTCAAAGGTACGTGGCTCTTAACCCGTGAATACTTCCTAATAATTATCTTGTATCACCATACAAAAATATTTATTTTAGCATAGTTTGCAGTAATAAAACATGTAAAACAAAGAACACCCACACTTGGAAATAACCTAACTACTGTACCTCTTAGTCAGGAACTGGTGACATTAGTATGGTAGAAAAATTCAACAAATGCTCTGCTGCTCTGTTACGTGGATTTGATTGGTGCATATGTGCAAACATGCAAAGATATCCAAAATACAGCACTAAGTGAGACAAACAAGACACAGAATAGTGTGTGGTCCAATTTGTGTGAAAATATACACACCATATGGACATAAGCTATAAATATCTAAACAATCTCTAACGGGATCCATAAGAAACTGTTGCTAGCAGTTACTTCTAGAGAGTGGGACGGTGGTTTATAGAGAAGGGGGGAACATTTGTTATTTGACACTTTTCAGTACTCATTATGATTTTTAAATGTTCACATGTTTTGTTTTGTTTTCGCAGTACTGAGGATTGAACCCAGACCTTTGCTCTGTCCTGAGTTAAATCCTCAGCCTGCACATATATTTTTATTAGTAAAACTTAGTGTATTACAAAATAATGGAAGGGAAGAGATTTTTGGTGCAGCAGACAAAAAAATGTTGAGGAGGCCAAAGGGGTTAAAAGATTACAAGGTAAAGAGAAGCTGGGTGTGGTGGCTCGTATCTGTAATCCTAGCACTCAGGAAGGCTGAGTCAGGAGGACTACAAGTTCAAGCCCAGCCTGACCTACTATTTATTGACTTGGTGAGACCCTTTCTTAAAGTAAAAAAAATTTAAAAATTGCTTGGGTGCAGTTGCTAGTGTCACACACACAAAAAAAAAAAAAAAACAAAAGAAAAGAAAGCAAGAAAAAGAAGCAAACAAGTACTTTGATTGACAGGAGTGAAAGTATCTTTATAAATTTTTAAAAAATTAACAGCTTTGTTGATGTCTAATTTACATACCATAAAATTCCATATCATTTTAAAGCATGGAATTGCATGGTGTTTAAGTATATTTATAAGATTAGTTAATTATCACCATAATCTAATTCTAGAACACTGCCATCACTTGGAAAGAAACTGCTTCCCAATTAGCAGTCACTCTTCTTTCTCCAATCCCTTTGTCCATATTCCTTGGCAACCACTAATCTGTTTCTTGGCTCTATGGATTCGCCCATTCTGGATATTTCATATAATAGGAATTGTGCCATATGTGGTCTTTTATGATTGCTTTTCTTTTAAATAGCACAATGTTTTTGAGATTCACCCATGTTGCATTGTGTACAAGTATTTCATTCCTTTTTATTGCCTTATAATACCCCATCATATAGATATACCATCCTCTGTTTACCCTTCTACCCAGTAGATGGACATTTGGGTTGATTCCATTTTTGTGCTATTATGAATAATGCTGCTATGAACAGTTAAGTAAGAATTTTTATTTGGATGTCTTTTTCTCTTGGGTAGATATCTAAGAATTGCTAGACAAAAAGGTACATATCTGTCTCATGTTTTAAGAAACTACCATATTGAGAAAAGACTCCTGCCATCCTTACATGTGCCCAAATGAACATCGCAGTCAATATCAGTGTGTGGAAGACCACCTGGACAACTCTCCTTGAAAGAAGAGCAATTATCTCCATTTTGGCTAAACCTGACCCTATTTCCATGTATTGATATGCACAGAGCTGGCTAGGATTTTTCCTTATCCCTTCAATTGACTTTAAGCAATGCAAATCGGTCTAGCTGAGGTGCTGATGTGCAGTCTTTGAAGCAAGGTGACAGGTCAGTGTTTCCCCATCCCTGTAGCTCCCAAAAAACATGTGAGCCAGGCAGGATGGAGGGCCATGCTCCATGCTGTCGCCATGAGTTGCACTGGAAGTGGTAGATTGGAATTAACTCTCTAGAATTCCAATAACTATTCCATGGGATTACAAATATAAACACTTTTAAAGAGGTACTTGGCTAGGAGGAGGAGGAGCGCTTGGAAGGTTGCAAAGTTTCAGTTAGATGGGATAGATAAGGTCAAGATATCTATTGTCCAACATGGTGACTGTAGTTAATAACTATGTCCATGTTCTTCAAAATCACTGTCAGTAGATTTTAAGTATTTTCAACACAAAAAGTAAGTTTGTGAGGTAATACATACGTTAAAAGTTAATTGAACCATTCCACAATGTACATATATTTCAAAAAATCATGTTATGATAAATATATAACAATTGTTATAAATAAATTAAAAATTTTAAAAAGATATAGTTGACTAGGCTGAGTGCCCACCAACCTAGGACCGTGAGGCCTCAGAAAAATGACACCATAGTCTTCAAGCCACAGCCTTCACCAGAGACCAATGACCCTGCTTACCATTGCCTTGATTGTTAGAGAGACAGAGAATTATCTTGATCCATAGTGCATCTTCAGTACAGTTTTCTGCTTTTCCTCATTGAAAATGCATTCTCCTTTTTCTCTTTCTCTCAGAAATCAGAATGTGGAGATGGTCATCTGTTATATGTTATATTGTAATATTTTGGCTGGGCTGGAGTGTAGCTCTGTGGTAGAGCACTTGCTTAGCATGTGCAAGGCTCTGGGTTCAGTCTCCAGCAACACACACACACACATACACACACACACACACACACACACACACACACACACACTCTTACCTACAAGTCCTAACCCCAAATACCTTAGAATGTGACTTTATTTAGAAATAGGATTATTTCTGATGTAATTAATTAAATGAAGTCACTAAGGTGGACCCCAACAGAGACAGACATGCACAGAAGGAAAATGTAAATGTGTAGACACAGAGAAAAAAACCCATCTTCATCCAAGGGAAAAAGCCTGGCATGATCCTTCTCACACAGTCCTCAAAGAGAATTAACTTGATGAAATCCTGATTTGGACTTGTAGCCTACTGTACTGTGAAACAATAAATCTCTGTTGTGTTTTCCACACGGGTTGGGTGCTTTGCTAAGGCAACCCTAGCTAACTAATCAAACATCTGTGTAATTTCTATTTCTCGGTGCCCTTGCCTCTCATATGTGGTAAAAAAGGAAAAAGTGCTCGTGAAAAGAACTTTTCTTCTGAGAGAGCAATAGTTTGAATGCTCACCACCATTTTCCATATTAAACAAGGGCATAGCATCTCTTGCCTCAAGCTGTATGAAGACTAAGTTTCTTTCTGAAGCATGAAATCTAATTTCTCATTTTCTCAAAGTGTGCACTCAGGGTATACTAGCCCCATGAAATACTCTGTTGAAAAGGAAAATAATGATTCCAGAGCCAGACAGTCTTGGAAAAAAATTTGTTAAATTAGCATTTCTCCAAAATATTTAAGTTCAAGGTCAAGGTGAAGAGTATCCCCTCTCCTGGTTCTGAGGACAAAGAGATGACCAAGATAGGGGATTCACAGCACATTGTGCAGATGAAGACTTGGAAAGGAGAGGTAAGTCCATGAGTCACACAAAAGGTTCATTTAACGAAAAGGCAAGACTTACAGATCCTGTGGGTAGTTAGCTAGCTTCCCTTGTTCCTAAACCAAGTATTTATCTGTTAATAAACACATTCTGTCCTCTGAATGGAGTCTCTTGTGGTGTTTCTATCATCATCTCTACAGAGACAGTTCCCAGACCAGTAATGGCGAACCCTTTAGAACATTCAATGATACAAACAGCGCCCTGCAGCATGAGTGCCATAGGTTCAGCACCACTATCCTAGACAAATGCTAGAAAGGTTTTGGAACTCAAGCCAAGCCTTTTGCTCCCTTAGCTGGTTGAACATCCTATAGGTGGGTGCTATTCAGCAATTGAGTTACAGAGAAATCCATTAAAATGCCAGTCAACTTGTCCTTTGGCTGAAGTGATCCAATGTGGTGTTTCTGAATCCCAGAAAAAGAATTCTTTATTCTAGATCTTTATTCTAGAATTCTTTATTCTCGACTTTATAACTAATCATGCTATTCTAGGTCTTTATTCTAGACCCAATGCTTTAAAATAATTAAAATAATTCAAGCCTTGGGTCTGGAATGTTGCCTGGTGGAAGGTCAAAGAAATTTCCTTCCTTATATGTGGCATTGTACCACCACTTGCTAGTGATTCAGGCCAGGGAATAAACAAACAACTGTTGCCCCTTTCTTTTTGGACATTTTTCCTTTGATAAAGAGCAACTCAAGAACTGTGTCTTATACCTGCATTTTGTTCAATTATTATTATTTTATTATTATTATTTTATGTGCGTACCGGGAGTCGAACTCAGGACCTTGTGCTTGCCAACAGGTGCTTGTGCCACTTAGTGATATCACGGGCCCTTTTTTGCCTTTATGTGGGTACCAGGAGTTGAACTCAGGACCTCGCCCTTGCCAGGCAGGCGCTTATGCCACTGAGCTATCTCACCAGCCCCTGTTCAATTATTAATTATGAACTCTTAGCCACTATACATGCTCAAAAATTACAGAATCATAGACTACAAAGATGCTGTTTGAGAGAAACCAGTGGGTGGAGGTGTTGTGTGAACATCTAACCCTTCTGGTAGTTATGAATTTCTTGGCTTTATAACTAATCATGCTATGATGTACTTAACTTTAGTCTCTGTGGATTCAGCTTAGTTCTTTAACACGCTGGGTACTTTTCCAAACATTGGGGATGTAGCGGTGAACAAAACAGGAAAAATTTACTACTCTCATAAACTACATTTTAGTAGAGGAAGAAACACAATAAAAACTTGAATAAGTAAAGCGTGTAGTATGCCAGATGGTGATAAGTACTATGCTGAAAAATAAAGCAAGGAGAGGGGAGTATGCATGCGAGTGTTTGGAGGAGGGTGCGTAATTTAAGCAGGATGGTCAATGCCAAGAAAGCTCTCTGCGGAGGTGATTTGGCATTTGTATCCATTCACAGAATATCCTGCTGGGGACCCAAAATGGCACCTGCAGCTTAGAGCAGGAATTTGGAGCCAGACACGCCAGGGAGTTTCCTCATAAGTCCCTCCGCGGCTGTTTCCCAATAGGGTCTGTAGTTGCGCCCTGTGGGTCAGTCCCTTTAGAATTGGGCACTGTCATATGCAAGTCACAAATGCCACCCTAGTGTGTCTGAGACTTGGAGAGGCCCCTGCTGTCGTCTGGAGCACTCTTGGAGAGAGAGCACCAAGTCACAGAGCCAGCACCGCATTTCAGGCACAGTGCCCTGAGCTGTGGAGTTTCTGTCTCCACCCAGAGTTCTTTCCTTTGCTCCCCCAACTCCGTAGCATTCAGGACAAAACAGGAGTGGGGAGAGAAGCAGGACTACACTCTGGTGTGAATTTCTTGGTGGCACTTTTATTCACAGCACATTTCCTCCTTTCTGGGTGGGGATGGGGGAAACAGTAATGGCAAGGAGAAGGCACGCTGGTCCCTTGCTTTCTGGGCTCACAAACAGAAGGGACTTCATCCAGCAAACAAATCTCTTTACGACATCCAAAAGTGCCGTCTCTGCCCAAGGTACTAAGACACGGAATGTTATCCAAAGCTGTGATCTCTACAGGGACAAAATGCTTAGCAGGAATCTCTTCTCCAGCAGTAGATTAAATGAAGAAGCGCAGATTATTTTCTGACTTCACTAAGGGAAAATACTACTTATGATATAATGTTAGGTGCCAAATATAAACTTGACACAGATATCAGTTGGAATTCCTTTAGCCACGTAGCAGAAAATCTAGCACCCATGCATTGAATGATAAATACATGATGTCCAGGCGTACAATGTTACCAAGAACCCTGATTCTTCTAAAGCTCTGCCCTGCTATTCTTAACCTGTTAGATTTTCGGCCACTGTGTTTTGCTTCCTGGTTGCTATGTGAATTAGCACTCACAGCAGGTTGAAAAAGAAACAGCTGCAACATCATCAGGATTTATGCTTTGGATTAGGAAAGTAAAAATTGTCCTAAAAGTACCCCAGGGGAATTTCCCCTTATGTCTCATTGTCTAGAATTCTTTCTGCTGCCATCCCTAGCTGTGGAGGGTAAATTCGTTTTCAAGCAATGGGTTGTGAACTTGAGAAGTGTCACAAGCACCAGGAGGGTGTGTTAGAGCCCAGGTTGCTGGATCTCTCCCAGATGTAGGTCTGGAGCAAGGCTGGAAATATGTATTCATTTCTAGCAAGTTCCCAGGTAAATCTTCTGCTACTACCTGAGGGACACACTTTGAGAACCTTTAGTTTAAAGGTTTTTCTATTTTATATAAAATTATATTTTTTGTATTTAAAAAATATTTTTATATTTATATTTTATATTTTTTTGACACTCTTCTAAGCAGACTTTTATTTGCTTTTACCTGAACTTTTGCAATAACTTCTTACCTGTTCTCCCTGCCTGTCATGTTATGTGTCATTGCCATACTTAAATCCCATCCTTAATTATGTTACCTCTCTACTTAAATATCCCCCTTGCTTAATATTCACTGGAATAAGGATTAATAACCTGTACTCCATTTACATGTAGCCCTTAAAATATTATCTTGTAGTAATGACTCAGTTTTATCAGACTAATCATCTATTTGGAATAACTATAAAATCTGGTTAAAATAATTTAAAAAAATATGAAAATATCACAAAGTAACCAAGACAGCCAGGATTTCAGAGGCCACAATCCAAGGAAAAATAGGAAATGCATGGATGAATTCTTCCAAAAATTTTAAGAATAAAGATTCACTGTGTTACACAAACTCAGAGAACAGAAAAAGAGCGAAGATTACACAATGTATTTTATGAAAGTACCATAACTTTGATAACAAGCCCAACAAAGACATTTTAAAGGAGGAGAATTATTTGCCAATATCACTGTTGAATGTAGATAAAATGTGCAGCAAAATAATAAACTGAACCCAGAAATATTTAAAAAGAATGATAACCTCAACCAATTGGAATCTAGGAATGAAATGTTTATTTAATATTATGAGAAAATTGGTGAAAAGTCATTGATCATATTAATAAAGGCACAACAATCACCCAATTAAGCTCACTTATTACAGAAATTTAAAAATTAATGAATAGAAGAAAACCTCTTTAATTTGATGAAGTCTGTCTTAGTTACTTTTCTTGTTGCTGGGACAAAATACCTGACCCCTATAAGTTAAAGGAGGAACGGTTTATTTTAGCTCACAGTTTCTAGAAGTTTTAGACCACAGTTGGCTGGCTCCATGGCAGGGCAGCATTGCAGAGGGGTATGGCAGAGAAACAGTCCATGGCAGGGTAGGTAGAAGAAAGCAGCGAGCAGCAGCATAACTTTCCCTTTTATTCCACTCAGGTGAAAGTCTATTGATTAGTGCCACCAACACCCAGGGTAGGCTTTCCCATTATCCACACCAAGAACTATGCTAAAACATTCAGTGGAATACTTAGTTATCACACAGCTTTGATCCATATTCATCCACCCTTGATCACTAGTGGCAAACCTATGTAATGTGTATTGCAGGGGGCACCTAGAACCCTCTCTGTCTGTACTCGAGCCAAGCAGCTGACCATCAGATATTCAGTTTTAATTGCAGTGTTGGTATTTTGAGATAAGTAAGTAGGTTTTGGGTTATAGTTTGGGCATTCAGTCTCTAAAAGTTTCACCATCACTGCCTTAGATCAAGCCACCTCTGGAAATCCCCACCTCTGAGCTCATGAGGCGTCAGGGTGACATCTAGTTATGAGCCATAACAAAGTCTATCTAAAGGAACTTTGGCACAAGCCTCCTGTATTATGTTGAAATAGTAAAAGCTGATTTGGGTATGAGACAGGATGCTTGATACACTGGATGACTTAGGTAGCACAAGATGGCAAGAGAAAGAACTAGAAAGTATAATAAATACAAAGCTAAAATTAAAAGAGTAAGTATGTGCAGATGACCTGATTTTTTATATCAAAACTAAGAATGGGACTAGATATTAACATTACAACTATCCAGCAAAATACTCATTTCAAGAATATATAAAAAGCATCTAAAAACCAATCTGAAATAGACAGCTATCTCATTTTTTAAAAATGAGGAATTGGGGGAAAGATTTATCAGCAAGCGTTAGCAAGGATTCAAAGCAACAGCTGTTTGGATTATAAATTGGTGCGACTTATTTGGAAAACTGAACACAGTTATAGTCTATGATCCAGAAATTTTATACCTAGATATATCCAACAGAAATATATTCATGTATGAGATATATCAGGATTTCCAGAGGCAGCCCCTAAGATAAGGATTTTGGTACAAGCAACTTAATGCGGATCAAGATGAGAGGAAGTCAAGCAATGGTGTGATTTTGGGCAAAGGACAGAGAGGCGAGCACCAGCCTCATCTTTCAGGGTGATCATAAAATATAAAATACACCTCAGAGTGTATCATCACTGGAGACAAAGGAGCTGAGCTTTCACATACTTATAGGGTATTGGCAAAAGGGGGTGGGTGGGAGAAAGAACTTAAATTTTTAGGCACTTCTGTCTATCTTCCCTTGTGGCAAAGTGGATTCAGGGCCTGAGATTCACAGGTGTGTGATCTTGAAAGCAATCGCACCAGATACTGCAGGAGAGGAACACAAACAACTGGGCAGAGGAACAACTATGTAGACTATATTTACCAAAATCATGTGTAATAATTTTATGGGGACATTATTGCTATAGGCGAACCTGTAAAATTCTTAAAAGTCCTCCAAAAGTAAAATGGACAAATAGATATGAAAGCATCATCTGACAAAATACTATGCAACAGTGAAAACAAGTGACCATGACCAGCTACGGATGAAGATGTTGAACAAAGGAAGCCAAGCATGTAAGTCAGTATTTACGTACGATTTCATGGAAGTAAAGTTTACAAATGAGCAAAACTAATTTTTGGTGACAGCAGCCTGGACAGAGTCTATTTTTAGGGGCAATGATTAAGAAGAAGCAGGAGGAAATTTCTGTGGTCTGAAATATGCTCTTTCTTGGTCTGGATTGTAGCAAAACGGTGAGTTCACATCAGAGACATTCATCAAAAACATTTGATATTTGTGCACTATTCTATACATATTATACACTTTGATAAAATATTTCCTATAAGCAAAACTTGAAACCACAAGAGAGAAACAAACTGGCAAAATTCTCTCTTATGTTCCTAACATTCTGTTAAATTTACAAGCAGTCATCGGTTTGGATGGAGCTCTTGCAAATAGACAACAACAGACCAAACCCAAATGGAATCACTCCCATTTTACAATATCTATTGTACAGTTTGGATCTCATTTACTCTTTTAGCTTCTCACACTAGGGAGACAATGCGATGTTTACACATGCATGTCTGGTTTATTTCACTTATGAGTATGGTCTCCAGTTGCATCCATTTACCTATAAAAGTCTCCAGTTTATCCTTCTTTATGGCTGAGTAGTACTTCATTGTATAAAAATACCACATCTTTTTTATCCATTCCTCGGTTGATGGGCATTTGGGTTGCTTCCAATATCTAGCTATTACAAATTGTGCTGCTATAAACATTGGTGCACATATATCGCTGTGGTACGATGTTTTTAATTTTTCTGGGAAGATACCCAGAAGGGGAATAGCTAGGTCAAATGGGACCTCCAGTCCTAGATTTTTGAGGACTCTCCACACTGATTTCCACAGCGGTTGCACCAGTCTACACAAGAAACTGTTCAAAAGGAAAGAGAAACTGGGATGAGGGAAGGGAGAAAAGAAGGAAGAGAAAAGAAAAAAAAAATATATATATATGTATACATAAAAGATAGTTAAGATAGATATACTGCTAATTTCACTTAGTTCATTGAAAAGAAAGTTTTGTACTAATATTGTTTGGACCATTGAATGCTGATATCTTGTGCTCTGAGTAACTAATTTAAAGATAACAATATGCAATATATTAACCTTTGTTACCCGCCTATTATGTTGTTTTGAAATTTTGTTCTGTATTCTTCTTTTTAAAATAAAAATTAAAAAAAAAAAAAAGGAATCACTCATGCTAAAGTTCCATGTCATCAAACCAAAATTAAGTTATCAGATCTTCTCAGGAAGAAATCGAGACAAAGATGTTAGCCAAACCTCCAAGCAGGCCAGTTTAGCCAGCATGATGAGATCTCCTCTGCTTTAACCCTTATTAAAAAAAAGTAGCCTGAAGTAACTCGACATTCACCAATCTGCTTTTTTGTATTATGCAGTTATCTTGTTCCAGCTCAAGCTACCTTATAAAAATTGACTTTTCATCCATGCTCAGACTTCTTTATTTTTTATGGATGGAGGGTTCCTCAATTCATGAATTGCTAACAAAATTCAGTTTGATCTTTAAACACCATTTGTTGCTTTTTGTCATTTGACAATTATATTTTGCCTAACTCTTTTGTTCTGCTGTTTACATCCATCCAACAGCAAAGGCTCAACTCAAAAATCTAATCGGAATCTCCACATCTCCTCCGTGATTCCGTAGGACTTTGCTGCCATTTTCCTTGCGGTTTTGCTATTTTCCAAAGAGTGTCTTGTCTTCTCTGGAAGTCTGAACCTGTGAATGTACAGATGATAATGACTTCCTGCTGTGGTTCTTGACCTCTGAGAAAAACTTTAGGTGTGTGGTGTTGGTGGTGGTGTAATGGTCTCATGAAGAGAAAATATGTATATATGTGGGGGGAAAAAGAAATCAAAACAGAAAAGACTCATTAGATTGAAATAAGTTTGGCCCAAAGCTGCCTGTTGTAGTTAGTATTTGCAAGAGAAACAGATTTAATGGAGGACCCAGAAATTTACAAGGTTAGCTCACAATATCTGCCCACAGAGTCAAATGTAGAAGAGTGTAAGAGATCTGTCCGTGAGCTAGAGGTCTGAAGAATCCAGCCGAAGTCTTGGAGCCCATGGTAATGGCGCCAGTTTGTATTAGGAGGCTGAAATGGAAGACTGGGATAGAAGACTGAAGGGTCTGCACCGGAAAGCCCAAGGGAAGGTGCTGGAGGCTAGAGAGTTTGCACCAGCAGGCTGAGAGGCTGGTGTTCCTCCAAAAAGAACAGCAGCCGTGCTTGGCTAAGACAGAAGCTTAGCCTAAGAGAACAGCTGAAGCCCCTCCAAAGAAAAGCAGCCGAAACAAACCTCCTCCAAGGGAGATCAGCTGAAATCCTTTGCTTCTGTTCTCCTTTTATGCCATTCTGACAACAATACTCCTTGGGGTCTTCCATGCCCAGAACCGTGCTGACTCAATTCAGCTGGACATTCCCCACTGGAGATGACAATTAGTCAATTAACTAGTACACTGTCTTTGTATTTATTTTAAGTTTGACCTAAGGTCTTATACAGTGAACTGGAACCTAACTTGACAGGTAAACAATAGGTGGCCAAGTATTCAGACAATGTTCCAATAAGATGGATGGTTGCTGTAACCAATTAGGCTGTTTCCACCCCACTTTCTTCTCTCTTAGTATAAATATAACCTGTCTAATTGATAGGGTGGGACGTTCTGAACCATTTGTTATCTGGATGGCTGTCAGTTCTAGAACTGTAATTAAAGCCAATTAAGATCTGCAAAACTAGATTTGTTGTAATTTTCTCTTTTAAAACACCAAATTGAGGTAAATGAAGTGTCAAAATATATGAAACAAAATCAGTGCTATGGGTTCTCAGAAACAACAACAAAAGAGAAAAGGCAGGGAAGATAGCAAGTACAGAAGCCCTGAGTCTGGAAGAAAAACTCATATTATTTTGGAAACTGTTGGAAGTCCAATGTGTCTGGATATATGGTGATATAGGAGCAGAAAGTAGGATGGACAAAGAAGAAGCAGACCATCTGGGTGTCCTGGGCCTTGGGAAGTTTAGTTTTATTCTAATTCAATGGGAAGCCAGAAAAGAGTTGAAGACAGAAGCAAACCTGATTTCTTAAGGTCTCTTGGTCTGGAATCCTGAGCTAGAGTCCTCTCCCAAGTTCTCAGGTGGGATGGACATGGATTTCTCCAGGTGAGGTTGGGACAGTTTCTATTTTCAAATGAATGAGCAAGGTAAAAACTGAGAGATCCCTGAAATAGAAATGCAAATTCCTCAATCTCATGATCCATGAGTATGAGTTATATTGATTGCTATCTTATTGCTATTGTTTGGATTTGAAAGACCTATATGTTAAAGGCTTGATTCCCAGCCTTGACACTCTTGGGAGGCGGTGAAATGTTCAGGAGGTGAAGCCTAGTGGGAGGAATTTAGGTCACTGGGTGTAACCTTGAAGGGAATATTGGTTCCCTTGCCTTTCTGTCTGTCTCTTAACTTCCCAACTGCCATGAAATGAGCAGCTTCCTCTACCGTGCATTCCCACCAAATGTGCTGCCTTGTCATAGGACCAAGATAATGGGCTAGCTGACCATGGACTGAAACCCCCAAACCTATAAGCCAAGATCAATTTTTCCTCTTTTTTGGATGATTATCTTGGCTATTTTGTTTCAGTAATGCAAGGCTGACTAACACACTTGTTATATATTACCTATACAGAATTGATAAGAAAGCATCAATCTATGAGATAAACAGCTTTGTTTAGTAGTTGAGGACACAAATTCTTGGTCTGGACCTTGTTACTCAAAGTGAAGTCCCTGAACCTTGTTAGAAATGCAGACTCTCACACCCCACCAGACCTGCTAAATCAGAAACACGGCGCTGAGACACAGATCTATGGTTTTTCACCAGACCTCTAGGTGACTGTCATGCATGTAACTTGACAATCACTGCTTCTGACTGTCTGGGTTTAAGCCCTGGCCCATTACTTAGCGCCAACATGACCCAGAGAAAGTTTCCAAGATACTCTGTGCCCTAGTTTCCTCATTAGAAAATGCAAGACAGTAATACTTCATTGGATTGCTGTGTGATGTCTGACACTTAATAAATGTTGTTATAGATACTCACTCAGTGCTCTGAAGCTGAAGATGTAGATTAAGGCTATGGTTTCTGTCCTTTTGGAACCTACTTTCTGGTTAGGAAAATTAACAACTTATCCCTGAATTATGTAATTTCTACTAACTCTGCTCTACAAGTTGGAATGCATATAGCTCCAACCCTGCAAAATGGAGATAAAACACTACTTTTCTTATGTGCTTGTTATGAGAATGATTGCGATAATAAGTCTTAAACTCTTAGTACAGTGCCTAATGAATTTTAAATTTTCAAGAATATTCACCATGATTATTTCTGCAGATACAGATAATTGAAGTAAGAACATAGATTGTAAGGTTAGATGGATAACTCAAAAGGGAATTTTAAGTAGAACACATATTCTTGAAGAGTATGTGTAAGTCACTGCTGGTCTTGCTGCATGGTATTTTTCTTCAGCCAAAAGTCCTAGACATCAAAAGCAACCACTATATAAATAAGTTAAGCTCTAATTAACTATCAATAATATTAATAATAGTAATATTTAGCTATTTTTAAATAAGGACAATTAATTGATTAACTTTAATATTGAGGTTAAAGTAACTTTCTTTATACACATGTTGTTCTCTGTAATACCATTATTTATTTACTCATTTATGATATTTGCTTCTGTCACTTTATGATAAAGTCCATGGAGGCAGAGATGGACTCATTTTTTGCATGACTGTGTTCCCAGTGTCTAATCAAAACAGGTACTCACTATTTGTTGAAAAAAGAATAAACAAATGAATGAATGACACAGATACAAACATCTATTCTTATATGTAGTGCTATTTAGTAAAGTAAATCTGGATTTCAGGTTGAGAGAGTAGAGAAGGGATGGAAAATATTTCAACTACTATTTAAAAGAAAAACCATTTCAGGGAATTCAGAAGTAATCAGTGCATACATACTACCTCCCCAGAGGTCCCCATGAACACTGGAGATGTTACCAGCAGCACTGTAAACATCAATGCACAGAGTGATAAGGGTTGGTGCAAGAGGGAGAGCAAATGTAGTAGACACAGAAAGTGTTCTAGAAGTCATTGGGTGTCAAGGGTTCAAGTTAAACCATAAAGGTCAGGGAAAAAATATAGGAAGTCTAAAGCTAGGGAGAAAATTAAATAATTGGGGCTGGAGGTGTGCCTCTAGTTACCAGAAAATAAGGACATATAATCAATCATTGGGCTCATTTCAAGGGGCCTTTGCTCCAGGTGGAGTAAGACTGGCTGGGCTCTTTCCAAGATGAGTTACTATTTACCAACTTTAAATAAATAGACTTTTTAAAAAGAGTAATATGAGGTTCACAGTAAAGTTGAGCAGAATGTACAGAGTGCCCCTATTTTCACAACATCCCAGAGAGTCTCCCCATTATCAACATCCCTCACCAAAGTAGTATTTTGTTTTTTTTACAATTGATGAACATTGACCTGTAACTATTCAAAGTCCATAAATTCTCTTAGGTTTACATTTGGTGCTGTACATTCTATAGCTTTGGACAAATTTATAACATCATGTGTCCACTGTTATGCTATTATAGGGACCAGTTGCCCTAAAACTCCTCTGTGATGCATTTATTCATCTCTCCCTCTCTCCTAAACCCAGGAAATCTGTGAACTTTCTACTGTTTCCATAGTTTAGCCTTTTCCAGAATGTAATGTACTTGGAATCATGATATGCAGTCTTATCAAATTGGCTTCTTTCACTTATTAGAATGTATTTACTATTCCTCCATGTCTGTTCACAACTTGATAGCTCATTTGGTTTTGGCACGGATCATATTCCATTGTCTGGATGTACCACAGTTTATTTATCCATTCATCCACTGAAGGGCATCTTGATTGCTTCTGAGTTTTGGCAGTTATGAATAAAACTGCTATAAACATGCATGTGCAGGTTTTTGCTGTGGACATAAGTTTTCCATTCTTTTGGCTTTATTCCAAAGGCTGTGATTGCTGGATTGCATGGTAAAAGCGTGATTAATTTTGTAAGAAACTGCCAAACTGGCTTCCAAATTGGCCAGACCAGTTTTTTCACTCCCACCAGCAATGAATGAGAGTTCCTATGGCTCCACATTCTTGCTAGCATTTGGTGTTGTCAGTTTTCTGGATTTTTGCCATTCTAATGCGCATGTAGTGGTATGTCATTGTTTTAAATAGGATTTCCCTGGTGACATATGATGTGGAACATCTTTTCATATGTTTATTTGCCATCTGTATATCTTCTTTGGTGAGATGTTGGCTCAGGTCTTTGGCCTAATTTTTCATCAGGTTATTTGTTTTCTTCTTGTTATTTTTAGAGATTTTTTTGTATATTTTGGCTAATAGTCCTTTATCAAATGTGTTTTTTGCAAATATTTTCTCCTTGTATGTTCCACGTCTTTTCAATATCTTGACATGTAACAACTTTTAAACCTTGCAAATACTATTCGACTCTGTTTCTTCTTCATGTGATGCCCTTAGTTATTGCCTAACCAGGACTGTTACAAAGGTTAGTGACAAAATAGCAGACAGATCACTCGACATAAGAAAGCATTCAGTAGGATTTGCTAGTATGTTCATTAACATTATTTTGCATAGATAATGTCATATTGTATGGTGCTATGTTACAATGTTATAGAGACTGACATCCTAGGCTAGTTACAATATTGTCCCAACCACCTCTTCGCATTTTCCCTAACTTTTCTCCATACATTCTAAACTAATGTGTCCTTTAATATATACCCTTCTTTTCCATGTAAGAACATTTTATCAAGCTTTGAACACTTGGATCAATGTGAAGGACCATTTTCTCACTTGTTTCTATAACGTGAGAGCAGCCCAGTAACTGGGGCAACATCAAAATTCCAAAAGTATGTGCTAAGTAAATAAATTTATTTGGGAGGCTGCAGTATCACCCAATGCCATCCTTCTTTGGTGAAGCACTTCTTGATTCCTTCAACAAAATATAAGCTCCCTTTTGATATATCATACAATTATGCTTTCATCTCTCTCATGGCACTTGTCACATTGGAGTTATGTTTTTATTACTTGAAAATTATACACCTTATCTCCAGAATTGACACTAGGTTATAACAGCCAGAACAGCGATCATCATTACCTTCATATAATAAGCCTTTTATCTCTGTGAGTTTCTGTTTGGATAGTTTTATCATGACTGCAAGTTTATTGACTGATTTCTCTTCTGCAGTTTTTAACTTCCTAAGAGACTCATCCAACTGTTTACATTGCAGGTATTATATTTTACATCAGATTTCTATTTCCTTTTTATATAGTTCCTTTTATATATTGAAACTCTTTATTTGTCCCTTTTCTCATATGTCCATAGTTTTCTTTCTTGAACATATTTATAATATCTGTTTTAATATCTTGTTTGCTAGTTTCATTGTCTTTGTCATTTGGGTCTATCTCTATTAATTTATTTTTCTCCTGGCTATGGAATGCATGCTCTTCCTTCTTCACAAGTCTAGTAATTTTCTATTTTATGCCAGACGTTGTGAAACTACATCGTTCAGATCTGGATTTTATTTCTTAATAGTATGTTTTGTCTTTTTTTTTTTTTTTTGTGGGTACTGGGGGTCGACCTCAGGACCTCGCATGCCACCAGGTGCCCATGCTGCTGAGCGATATCACCGGCCCTTTTTTCGTATGTGGGTTCCGGGAGTCGAACTCAGGCCCTCGCGCTTGCCAGGCAGGCACTTATGCCACTGAACCATCTCACCGGCCCAGTATGTTTTGTCTTATTCTCATAGACAAGGAATTTACTTGTGGGGCAGCTTGACCCTTTCAAAAGTTGTCTGTAAGTTTTAAGACAGACTTAGTGTAGCCTTTACTTGGAGTAGATAAACCCTAGCCCTAAAGCTTGGCTTTGTGGAGATTTCTACAGAATGTCGGAGTTGTTCAACAGAGTCTCTTCTCTCTGGCTCCATGGAAACCTAAGTGTCCGTCATGCTGGGGAGCTCCCACGGTGCTCCAATCACAGCTCCCCCTGTTTGTTTCCATTGGTTCTTTGCCTGGTCTTGTGGAGTCTTTCTTTTGATATGCACAGTTCGTGATTTGGCTAAAGGCTCAAGGGAAGTGTTATATAGTTCTTAGAGCTTTTGCTTTGCACATCTTCTTTCTGTTTGGCACCTTGTGTTGAAGATTCCTGCTGCTTCAGGGGCCCTGAATTCTAATTAGGGCTTTTTCTTCCCAAAGTAACTCCAAGCAAAAATCCAGAGTGATGGCTGGATTTGTCTCATTGCTTTCTCTTTTCCCGGAGATAAAGGTCTTGTACGGCCTATTGTTTAACATCTGAGAAAGAAGTTATTTTCATTATTTTTTCTGGTTTTGTTGTTCTGCATGGTGGAACAATTAATCTGGCATCAAACATTACCAAAAATAGAGGTTATGCCTTACATTTTTATTTTTTTATTGTTTTATTTTTATTTTTTGCCTTACATTTTTAAAAGACCATTCTTGCTGCTATATGAAGAATAGAGTAAAAGTAAAAAAGAGAAGCGGGTCGACCATGTAAGAGGCATCAGCAGTCCAGGTAAGAAATTATGAAGGCTCAGGCTACAGAAATTCAATGTTAATGGACAGCATAAGAAATGAAGACTTGGCCATAAACATTTTTATTCTCTACTCACCTGGTACATTGGTTATTTCTTAAACTTTTTATATTGGGAAACTTGAGGAATTGCTTGAAATTCTAACAGGGACAATTTTAAGATAACACGTACATTTCATGTTTATCTACATAAATATCAGCTGGATGTACATCAAAAGATTTTCATGTGGGCACTCAGAGATAAAATGTTCATTTTCATGGTACTATTGGCAAATATAGTGAATGACATTTTGAAAATGATTTTATCAACACCAGTTTTAGCTAGCTCTTTTTCCCCCTAAAATATCTTAATAGATACTAAAACAAGAGAAGGTATTTTTAGTTGTTCCTCATAGCACACAGAAAAAAGAGGTTGTTATCTTCCTTTCGGTCCCACAGAGTATACAAGTAGTACGACAACATATTTTATTAAATGCCCACCGTGTACATGACCCTAAAATAAACATTGTAGAAGGCATGAATCAAAAGACAAGGAACTGTTTCTGACCTGAGTCCCACTACCACAGTGGAGGCAAGATGGGCCAAAACAGACAGGAAGAACCTGCGGTATTCATGCTGGCAATGGTACTGGAGTGGGAATTGGGAAAACCAGATTTAGTCCTCCATTTCTGTTATCCTTAGAAAAATAAGGGGTTCCTAGTGCTCAGCTTCCTTATCTATAAACTATATATGATTTCCTATACATGGGAATTTGATTCCATCATTCCAGGGAGCAACCTGAGCATTACGATTTCTTTTCTTTAAATTAATTTTGTTGGTACATTTTTATATAAATAATGGTCACATTCATCGCAGGGAATTTGTGGCTGTACATAATATATCTTGATTCTTCTTTTTTTCCCATTCCTGTACCCTCCCTTCAACCCTTCTGCCCCTCTTTATTTACAAAATTTTGTTTCTATTTATTACCTTCTATTCTCTTTTATCCCTTTTTACTTTCCCTTCCCTTCCCTTCCCCCTCCCTTGTTCCTCTTCCCATTTGAACATTTTCTTCCCAATTCTCAATATCTCTCATCCATTTTGGTCCTTATTTGCCCTTTCAGTTTCTTGCACAAGAGAAACAATGCAATATGCAAACATGTGTCACATTTAGAAATTTAGAGAAGATCTAATGCTACTATTTTTCATAACCTTTAATGAAATTGAAAGGGAAGCAATACTCCCAAGCTCATTCCTGGAAGCAAGCATTACCCTGATACCAAAATCAGGGAAGGATCCAACCAAAAAAAGAGATCTACAGGCTAAGCTCCTTAATAAACGTGGATGCAAAAATCCTCAATAAGATACTGACAAGCAGAATGCAACAAATCATCAAGAAGATTATACACCATGACCAAGTAGGATTCATCCCAGGGATGCAGGGATGGTTAAACATATGTAAATCAATAAATGTAATACATCATATTAACAGAACCAAGGGAGAAAAAAAAGCACATGATCATCTTGATAGACACAGAAAAAGCATTTGACAGAATCCAAAAAACATTCAAGATAAAACCCTATGGAAATTCAGAATAGATGGTCTTTATCTGATAAAATCTGTCTGTGACAAACCAACAGCAAACATCACACTAAATGGTAAAAACTGAAAGCTTTCACTCTAAAATCAGGAACAAGACAAGGATGCCCACTATCACCACTCCTATTCACTATAGTTCTGGAAACTGCCAAAGCAATTAGAACAGAGAAAGAAATAAAAGGAACAAGGATAGGAAAGGAAGAAGTTAAATTATCATTATTTGCAGATGATATGATATGCTACATAGAAGCCCCAAAATCTCCACCAAAAGCCTCCAAGATTTAATAAACAAAATCAGTAGGATACCTGGATACAACAACAACACTCAAAACTCAATAGCATTCCTGTACACAAATAATAAGCTTGCTGAGAGAAAAATTAGGGAAACAACACCTTTCACAATAGCATCAAGAAAAATGAAATACTTAGGAATCAATCTAATGAAAAAAGTAAAAGACATTTACACTGAAAACTACAGTACTCTGAAAAAGGAGATTGAAGAGGATATCAGAAAATGGAAAGACATCCCTTGCTTTTGGGTAGATAGAACCAATATAGTGAAAACTGCCATACTTCCAAAACTGTTATACAGATTCAATGCAATCCTGATCAAAACACCAATAGCATTTCTTTCAGAACTAGAGAAAACAGTCCTAAAATTCTATTGGAAACAGAAGAGACCTAGAATAGCAAGAGCAATTCTGGGCAACAAAGGCAAGACAGGGGGCATCACAATCCTTGATTTGAAAGTCATACCACAAAGGTACTGCTATGAAAACAGCATGGTACTGGCAGAAAAACAAAAACAAAAACAACAAAAACAAAGAACAGGCCCAAGGATCAGTGGAACAGAATAGAAGATGTAGAAACAACTCCAAATGTACCCAGCCACCTTATTTTTGACAAAGGGGCCAAACAACTTCACTGAAAGAAAGCCTTTAATAAACAGCGCTGAGAAAACTGGCTTTCCATATGCCAATGACTAGAACTAGATGCATGTCTCTCACCACGCACTAAACTAAAATCAAAATGGATCAAAGATCTAAATATTAAAACAGAAACATTAAATCTGCTGGAAGAGAGAATAGGTAGAACTCTTGAAGACATAGGTGTAGGCAAAGATTTTATGAACAAAACCCCAATCATGATATCACAAAGAATCAACAACTGGAATCTCACCTTATTAAAAAGCTTTTGCACAACAAGAGAAACCACCAACAGAGTGAAGAGACAACTCACAGAGTGGGAAAAAATTTTTGCAAGCTGTTCCTTAGACAAAGGACTACTATCTAGAATATATAAAGAACCCCAAAAAATCAGACCTCCCCCAAACTGAAAGACCCAGTACAAAAATGGGATCAGAAATGAATAGACACTTCTCAGATGAAGAAGTACAACTAGGAAGTAAATACGCGAGAAATGTTTGACATCACTGGTGATTCAAGAAATGCAAATTAACACAACACTGAGAGTCCATCTCACTCCAGAAAGAATGGCTATAATTAAGATATCAGCCAATAACAAATGCTGGCAAGGCTGTGGGGAAAAAGGAACTCTTCTCCCACTGTTGGTGGGAGTGTAAATTGTTGCAACCACAATGGAAATAAGTATGGCGATCCCTAAAAAAACTGAAACTAGAGGTTCCATTTGACCCAGGTATTCCCTTTTTGGTATCTTACCAAAAGATCTAAACACATCATACCACAGTGATATATGCACACCCATATTTATAGCAGCACAATTTGTAATAGCTAAAGCTTGGAAACAGCCCAGATGTCCATCATCAGATGAATGGATAAAGAAAATGCACATTGAGACCATACTTTTCAGTGAAATAAAACATTACAATTTCTAAAGCTCTCTCAAGTAGTTCTAATTTGCTTTGAAGTTTCAGAACCACTTGCTGTAAAAAGGAGAGAAGTAGCAGGAAAAGGGTTAACAGTATGTAGCAAGCAGGTCTAAGAACATATGGAGAAATTCATCTAACCCTGGACATTTCCTGAGGATTCATGAAGCAAGTACCAGGAATTTCTCTGGAGCTGAGGAACTTTCAATGGGGTGGTGGCCGGTCATGCTAAGTCTAAGGCTATGTGTTAGTCAGGGCTCCAGCAAGAAAGAGATACTCATTCAAGCCATGTAAGTCTAAGAGCATTAACAGATGCTGGAAGAGCAGAAGGAAACTTTAAGTGATGGTCTAGTATCTGGGGTTAGTGATGGTCTTGTGTCTTGGTTACTTTTCTAGTTGCCGAGACAAAATACCCAATACCCAAAGTTACAGGAAGAAAGGTTTATTTTGGCTCACAGCTTATAGAGGTTTCAGTCCATAGTCAGCTGGATCCAAGGCAGGGTGGCATGGGAGAGGGGCATTGCAGAGGAGAAACAGTTCAAGGCAAAGCAGGTCAGCAAGAAGGCAGCATGCAGAAAAGTAGCAACAACAGCAGCAGCAGCAGCAGCAGCAGCAGTCTGCCTTTCCTTTTTATCCCCTCCAGGCTACCTGCCAGTTGGGTGGTGCCACATATACCCAGGATGGGCCTTCCCATTAGCCACACCCAGAACCATGCCACACTAATCAGGGGACTAATTTAGTAATTATACATCCATAGTCCCAGTGCCACACACTTAATCCCAGCATCACACACCCTGGATCCAGTCACCTCAGAATACCTCCACCTACAATTCCATGAGGTTTTGGGGGACATCTAGATACAAGCCATAACATCTTGTTACCATCTCTAGACTAAAGGGGTAAAGGAGAGAGCAGATATTGAGACAGAGAGGACTCTGGAGGCCACGACAGAAGCTGTCTTCATTTAGTCACTGATAGCAACTCTGGGAAGTAAGCAGAGGAAATAAAGATCATGGTCTCTCTTTCTCTCTCTCCTTCTTCCCTTCATCCAGTTTTCTGTCCATGCTCCCTCTTGGTGGAACCTAATGAGAAGCCAGAGGGAAGGGAAGCATCCCTGCAGTCTATCTACACTGGCCTCCTGGGATTCAGTGCACTGTGGCTACATGTAGACAGTGAACGGGAGGGGAAATGGACAGCGCTCAGAAGCAGTCCTTCAGTGAGCCAGAACCGATAGTTCCAGAAAGTCAGGAAGAATGGCCACTTCCTCAGCCTCCAGGCAGGGTCTAGTGTACTGAAGGCACTGGAAGGAATCGTTGAGAATACCCGATTAATGTCAGCACTGCATGGCAGTCCTGACGGAGAGAACGTTGACAAAGTAACCCAACATGGTCATGCTCACCTGTGCCCACAGCCCAGCTCCAGGGTTGCTGTGCCTGAGAAAGAAGCTGTAATTTTAAAAAGCCAGCTGAAAACAAGGAATAGTATGTCACTAGACATCCTTCCAAAGGCAGGGCGCCAAGCACTCAGAAAACGCAACGAGAGCAGAAATAGCAGCTCCAGGACTGGACATCAGCCAAGACTGCAGAAATGGCAGATGGCATTCCAGAAGAAGTCACTTATAGCTCTTGGAGCACAGGTGAGACCTTCCTGCTCTTAGACTCCACTCTTCAGTCTGTAAGTAGTAGGAATTCAATCAGAATAGAGTTATTCAAAAAGGGAGACTTCTTAAAGATAAGTGACCACATAAATCTCATGGAACCCGAGCATATGAATTGCAGCAGGGCTCCTGGCCAGGAGCAGGAGGGCATTTGGAATCAAGACAGACACTCCGTCTGCCTGTTTCCCTCCATTGTCACAGGCTCAGCTCCCCACTCCTCTGTACATGTGCGCTGCCACCATCTTTCTCTGCAGACAGGATGCTCCGCTGTGCCTATAGCGTGATGATGAAATTTAGCCACCACTGATCTTTTATGCTTACTTGTTGTAGGTTGACTTGGGGTCCCCAGAAACAGTGCTGAAGTGCTTCAAATGTGACCTTATTTGTAAATAAGATCATCAGTTCTGTAATTGGCTAAGATGAAATCATAGGAAAGTAGGGTGGAACTTTCATTCAGTGTAAGAGAGAGAAGACACAGACATACAGTTGAAGGTGGCCATGTGATGAAGGAAGCAGACATTAATGTGTCAATAAGCCAAAGAACACCAGGAGCTGCTGGCAAACAGCAAAAACTTTAAAAAGCAGGGACATATTCCCCTCTTACAGGTTTTAGAGAAAGCATGGGACTGTGGGCACCATAAATTTGGATTTTTGGTCTCCAAGACTGTGAGACAATACTCGGTTGTCTTAATCCACCTAGTTTGTGGTTCTTCTAATATATCAGTCTCAGGACGTATGTCTGAGTCAAGTATAAGAGAACCTCATTGACCAAATCTGGGTCAGATCTGTGAGGTTTGGCAGTAGTCATTCTGGCAGTCTCCAGACCAGGGGCATCAGCGACACTAAAGCACTGTTAGAAGCACCAATTCCCCAGCCCTAGTCCAGTCTTACTGAATCAGACCCTGGAGGTGAGCCCAGAAGTTGGATAGAATAATTCCTCCAACTTATTCTCACACACCCTCAAATTTAGAATCCTCTGAGCAATGGCAAGAAGAAGGGGTGGATGACTTGTAGTCGTGTGGGAAGCAGGGTCATACAGTACAACCCTGATTTCAGGGCCCATTTATATAAGTGCATAGGATTAAGATAGTTCTAGGGGGAAAAGATTGGGAAGGGGAGGAAATCCTAAAAATTAAATATTATTCCTCCTTCTAAATCTTAAAGGAGGCAGCTGAGATTTTAACAATTTCACTGATGGGGATGGTATCAGAGATGTTGTTACTGTTACTAACAGCCAGTTATATTCCAAGGCTGGTCTGGAATAGTGCAACATAGATTACAAATAAGTACTTGGTGTAATTACAGAAATAGTGCAGTAACTTCAGTGCTCTATGGCTGTAGTGGGCAAATGGGGTCCCACTCTGCTGGGGTATCTCCCAATTTGGGCTGCATACCAGAATTACTTAAGGACTTTAACAAAGCCCTGACACCTGCGATCCACCTGGCAGTTCTGATTCTATTGATCCATGATAGAACCTGGCAGTAAGATTTTAAAAAGTGCCCAGTTAATTCTCATATACAACTACGTTTGAGAATGTTTAGAATAAAAATGTATCATCTAGCCTGTGAGCTATAGTATTTTTGTCACTGAGAAGAAATTGATTCATCCCAGGTGAGTTTTCTAAGCGGAGCAAAGAACAGGTTGGATTTAGCTTTGAACCAATACCCTGTTTGCTTTGGTAGAGCAGAGTGCGAGGTTGTGTCTGTTATTGTAGGAAACTTTCAGTCCAACTCAAGAAACACTAAATTGTGGAAAACACTGTGCTAGGATATAGGACACAGTGGAGAGAAATCCCTATGCTCAGTTTTTCACTAGAACAAGAAGCAAATACATGGTGACATCTGGAATTCTGTGTTGTCTCCTCACTAGTGGTCCTCAGTGTTGGTGCAAAAACACTTTAGTATATTTAAGGAGATTGATCAGTTGTTAGTGTACTTGTTATGATTTGGATTAAAATTTTTTCTCCAAAGGTTCATGTGTTCAAAGGTGGCAAAGGTGATTAGGCCATGGGTTTCTAATGCTACCAAGGAATGAATCCATTGATAAGTTTATAGCTGAGTGAGCTGTTAGGAGTTGGAGCCTGGAGGAAGTGGGTCACTGGGGACATGCTTTGAGGGATGTGTCTTCTCTCTGGCTCTTTCCATCTCCCTCTGCTTCCTGGATGCCATGAAGCAGCTTTGCTCCACCATGCCCTTCTTTGTGTCATTTCTGCTTTGGAGCCAGAAGACCATGGGCTGAAGCCTCTGAAACTGTGAGCCAGAATAAATGTCTTCTCCTTCAGTTGTGTATATCAGGTGTTTTGTTCCAGCAATGGAAAGCTACCTAATACAAGTGTTGTATGTGTTACAAACCACACTTAAATCAGCAGTTTATAAATAATTTACCCTAAATAAATAAATTGTGGTGTCCTTACAACTATGCCCAAGTAATGTTGTTCTCTCACTTAAATTCTAGTATTTAATGAGAATTGGAGATAGTATTATGGTTGGGAATTGTTCACAAGCCAAAAAACATCACCTATACAATCCTAAATTGACATAGGAAAGGTTTGATCACACTGTTTTTTTGACTGAAGTTATCAGTAAATTCAGCTTTTTTAGCAAAACATTGGATCCATTCACCTCATTTATATAAATGGATATGTACATTTTAAGCCAAACTGAGGGGAAGCATGCACCGACCAAGTGGAAGCCAGGATTCCAGGTGGTCAAACAGCACCTGAGAGTTCTACAAGTGTAGGGACCATGACTCTCTCTTCCCTGCACCTGATGCCCTTAAAATTCTGAATTGAATGACAGGTTTGCTGGGTAATTCAGTGTCCCAGTGTTGTCATCATTGTAGTATATCAGGGTGCTAGTGACTGAAAACAACAGCAACCTTGAACTGGTGCCAGCACAGTTCAGATGTGCCATTAAGACTTAGTCCTTGTCTTCAGACTCTGCAGTCCTCTGCATCACCCCAATTTCCACCAGCTGCTCTGGGCTTACATCCTATTAGCTTAGCTCCTTAGTAGAAAAAGAATTCCTGTTAGTTATAGCAAGTGTCTGAGAGCTTGGTCCAGATCAGACTGTCTTGGGTCACATACCTACCTACTGGGGTGCAGCTATTTAAGAGTCCAAGGCATATAACAAACCTATATACCCCAAAGAGGGCTCAGACAAGTTGGCTAAGAGTGGAGAAGGGGTGGTTCCTGAAGAAAGATGGGGTTGCTACTTCTAACTTAGTGTTATTTGAAGTAGGCCTAACTTGAGGTAGGTTATATTTGAAGAAACAGACATTCAGGGGAATGAAATGACCTGTCCAAAATCACACAGAGAATTATACTTGGTCTGCTAGCTCTCCAGACATGGGAGATGTATATAAACCTCAGAGTCACTCATGTACCTGGAAGGGCCTGCCCATTTAAAAAAAAAAAATTGGTAGCCTTTCTCTCCAAAAGTTCTGTGATAGCCTTATGAGTTGCAGGTCTTCCTCAAAACCTGCCTTTGATTTCTGCTTATCTTCTTTTCTCCTGCCTAGATAGTCCTTCCTGCCTGCCGCTTTAGGAAACGTTTTCCTCAAATTCCAATATTCCAAACCACTTTTGAATTGACACTTTCTCTGGCTTACCCAGGAAAACTGGATTACTCCCTGCTCGTGTTCATACAGGTCTCCTGGGCTACCTGTCGGTGGGCTTCCTTGTGCTATGTTAGTTGTTTATGTGCATATCTTATCTTGCTACTAAAATGTGAGCCACTCTCCGGGTGACTTGGTCTTTTTCATGGTCCCTGTGGTGGTAAATCTTGCTGACTTAAAGGTAAATGTTCAATGCATTCATGCTAGTGGTTGGATGCAGAGTCCATGCATGCCATGACCTTTTGTGTTTTTTCCTTGGTTCTTCTGACTTTTATTTGGTTTTCCAAAAATAGGAAATTCTTTATTCTGTGCCAGTGAATGTGGGAGATGTCCTAAGTACAGGCTTTGAAAGGTAAAGATATAAAATATATTGCGGACGAGATTTCTGTTTAGTATTCCACAGGTCAAAAAGGACACATTAAGGGAGCTAGCGGTGTAGCTCAGTGGTAGAGCCCTCTCCTAGCATGCATCCTTGGGTTCAGTCCCTAGCACTGAGAAAAAAATGCATTAAGGGAAGTCACGAGAAAAGTCTCATAACTTCTGTGGTTCCTCTCCCCGGGGACACTTTTGCCACCTACATGAATGCTTAAGAGGTGGCTGGGCTGTTGTCAAGCCTTTACTAGTAAATATTTAATCAGTGAAAGTGTTCTTCAAGTTTCTCTAATGGTGTATGTACCAAATAATTCCAGAAAAAGAGATTTCTAAAATGCTTTGACCAAGGTTTTTAGTGCGTTGGTAGAGAATCATTAATTTCCTTCTCACAGTGTGTCTCTGTGAGAGCCCCCGCTGAGACCTTAAGATTCTATTTTAGAACAATTGGAAAGGAAACATCACTTCACCAACCCATATAAACAGCCTTACCAATCTGTTAATGAATGTGATGAAGATGAAACAAGCAGGCTAGAGAAGTATGTGCACATATGTCAAGGAAGATGAATCCAAGCCCCATGGGCCAGGACTGCAGGCGACCTGATTTGCATTCAGACTCTAGTTGCACTTCAATTTCAAGGAGCAGATTATTCTCTGAGAACATCTACTATTAGATTTTTTTTGGCATTTTCATTATTTGTCATAGTTTCCTCTGTAAAAGTTGCTTTGGGAAGACTGATGTTTTCCTGTTCGACACTGGTGCATGGAAGAATCAGGGAAAAGGTAAGGCCAGGCATGGTGTTGATGGTACCTAGATCCTTCCTGGGAGACCAAGGAGTCAAGGGAGAGAAGTCTTCAAGAGGGAATACTCCCCGGTGAGCATCCTTTTACGCACTCCACTCTGGCCTTTGGAGGTCTCTGCCATTCCCCGTACCATCCCCACTCCATCCTCAAGCCTAACACGGGCCAAGCCTGGACTGGGAGCACCACTAGATTTCACCACTTCCTTCAAACTCAATCTGACTGGTCCTCTCCTATAAATGTCCTTATAACTATTAAATATTCCACCAGGCTGCTAATGTCTCAGTTTATAATTGCAGTCATTTAAAGTTCTTTTCATGAAATATTATTTAAATATTTCCTTTAAAACCCCTCTTATTGAGCAATGATTGATAAATAAAAAGCTGTGCATATTGAATGTGTATATCTTGATGAGTTTGAGGAAAGTACACACACCTGTGAAAGCATCACTACCATCAAGGCCGCAAATACACACATCACCTCCCTGAACGTCCTCCCACTCTCTTTATTCTTATGTTTTGCTTTTGGTCTCTGTAGTCTTGCTTGTGATCTGGCAGCCCACTCTGCCTATCTCCCCACACTCCTCACCCCCAAACTCCCCTGGGCCCTCAGAAACAGCTGCCAGTGCTAGGTAAGATAAGTGTGCAAAATTTAAGGAGCCACCAAAAATTTAGTAGCCAGGAAAAAAATACTATTGTAACATACTATTTTTACATGAAAATGAACGCAAAACAATTCGGTATACAACAAAATGTCAACACTTTAAATAAAGTGAGGATCTGACTGTGTGCTAGCATGGTTTGGCCTCATCTGGATCCTGGTCCTTTTGAATCCTGGCTGCTGCTCCATTGCCAATATTCTCACCTACATCTTCAGTATTTCCAGATGTGCCTTTCACCTTCAAGTGAACTGAGAACTGGTTCCCTTTAAAGACATCCCTTTCTCTTCCCTCCATTCGTCTCAAGGATGGCTATTCATTCTCTCACATGCCACACACCTCAAGGTCATAATGTGACCTTCATCAGAATTGGCCCACAGTCACCAGGTGGAGGTTAGCAGGTAGACAACTCTGGGGTGAGGCTGGCAAGCTGGGAATCTTCAGTTGTGGCACTGCCAGCCTGAAACTGGAGGGCAGGAAGTGATCTATCAGTGTGCTACAGAAACTTCCTGCAAAGCTGCCCACAGGGCATATTGCTGAATTCAAGGGGAACTGAGTGGGTATCAGAAGAACTCACTGGAAAGCTGCCAGGAAGCTGCCCTCAGAGGATGCTGCCATGCATGCTGGGAAACTGCCTGCGGCATCCACGGAACTTGCTAAGAAGCTGCCCTTGAGATGCAACTGAAACTTTCTGGGCATGGGCTTCATTGAATACCTCTCATGACAGAGGAGTACTGCAGGATCACAAAATAGAAAAATCATAAAATAGAGAACAAGAAAGAAGCCCTTTCCTTCTGCAGTATCTATGCTAAGAAAAATGTTATGAGACCTGTCTTTGGTGTCACTTTCGGGGTAATGATTAGATTAGATTAGAAGCTAGATTAGAAGCCAAGAAGCATCACATTTTATACCTTCAGTACCTCCCATGCTTAAGATTCTTCTGCTTCTCATCTTTTTTGCTCCTAGGTTAAAGTCTGAGGTAATTCATTATGTTTGTTGAATAAATGTATAAGTGAACAACATTCAGACCCTTGCATTATCTTATAGTTGTCATTAGTGGTGATCACCAAACATTTGTGACCCCCCACCTATAAAGCAATGGCAGGATTGAACTTCTCAGTCTTTTTTTATTTGAGTCGAGCCAGTGAGTTGTTAATGAAAGTGCAGCAAGCTCAGCAGTGTGTTGATAAATGTTTAACAACTGGGTATTTTGAGGGAGTGGGGTAAAAGGACTGTGACTTGCAAATTCCTACAGAGCAAATATTCCCACCATGGTTGATCTCAGATTACCAGTAGGACATCTCTAGTTGTGGATTTGGGAATAGATGATATATTGGGTTCTCAGGAGCCAATGTACACTATCCCTAGCACGTCGCTGCCTGAGGCACTTCGGTGCCAAAGCCTTAACTGCTGGTGTAAACCCTCTAGAGCTTTCTTTCTCTTTGTTATGGTAATTGAAAAATTTAAAACAGTAGCCTCTCCATTAGGCTGGATTCCTGTGTGAACTTGAAGAGTGGAGTTCCCTGCTTCCTGGTAAGGAATAGCCATATGTGTGAGAAATAAACATTTGTTTGCATAAGTCATGAAATTTAAGGGTGTTTTCTCTTTAGCATAGCTTATCCTAAATTGACTGACAGTTTCTCCTAACTGGCCTGATTGGAGTACCTTTTTGTGGGGGACAGGGTAGTACTGGGGGTTGAACCCAGTGCCTTTGCACAGAGCTACATCTCCAGCCAGTTCTCCAGGTTTTTATTTTGTGGCAGGGTCTTCCTAAGTGGCTAAGTTGCCCAGGCTGGGCTAGCACTTGCCATCCTCTTGCCTCAGCCTCCCAGAGTATTTTATACTCCTTCCAAGTATTCTTTTGTAACACTGCCAAATTGAGTTCTGTACTCATGTTTTCTTCATATTTCATCTCTAATGAAAATATTTAATGATCCCACTCTATCCTATGCCATAAAAATTTATGTAAAGTCCCAACTTTTTAGTATAGCATTTAAAGCTCTCCAAATGTATTCTCACACTGCGTTTTTTACCTTATCACTCACTGATTCTTTGTACAAACTAACCATTCCTCAACATTTCTTTTGCTTTTTATATGCTTCACCTTGCCTTCACCTGTATTTTGCATAATAACTTGAACATGAAATGTTGAATGGTCTTTCTGCTTATCTCCATTGATCTCGAACAATTCTGATTTCAAATGCAATACTAAATACATAACTAGACAAAACTCTAGAGAAAATATTCTGGTTACCTTTAAAATGCAGGTCCTCCCAAAGTATAAAGGTGTTTGCTAAGGAGAAGAAATTCTCTCCTTTATGAGCTATGAACATGTCTTAACAATGCTTGGAGGTAGGAATGGTACAGTAGAGATAAAGTTGAACAAAAAGAAAGAAACATAAAAGAAACAGGCAAGATAAAGAAAATGAGTGACAAAACCCCAAACCCAAAAGAGCAGGAACAGTGATGATTAGCAAGAAACAAATTCAAAGAACCCAAAACCAGTGTTACGGCTTGTGTCTAGAGATAGGGCTTTTTCAGAGGTGGCTGGATCTACAGTGTGTGATTGATTCGTGTTGCACTACCAGGGTTAAGAGTGCTGGGATTAAGGGTGTGTGATTACTACAGCAGTCCACTGATTGGTTTGGCATCCTCCTTAAACCTGGTAGGCTTGATGGAATATAAAAGGGGCAGAAAGAAATTACTAAGTTCCCTTGCTTGCTTGCTTTGCTACCTCCTGCCTGCCATGAGCTGTTTCTCCTCTGTGATGCCTGCCTGCCATCACCCTGCCTTGGAGCCAGCTGATTATGGATGGAAACCTCTACAAACTATGAACCAAATAAACCTTTCCTCCTTTAACTTTGACTGTTGGGTATTTTGTCTCAGCAATGAGAAAAGTTACTAAGACAACCAGTGATAGAATAGTATGTTTCAGAAAGGAGCAGGCAGAGGAAGCATTAACAGAGAAGCACAGTACAGATTCAAGCAAACATATCAAACTATCCACATTTCTCTATTTCAGGCACTGGGAAAAGCTTCACCTTATCTAATTCTTACACTTCTATGAGAGTCAGCTATTACTTCAATTTTTTATTTGGAAATTAAGGCTTAAAGACATGAAAGAATGTGGCCAAAATCTCAAATCTAGAGAGCTACAGGTCCTTGTTTCCCCATCAGCTTTCTTTTACTTAGTGCAGCTGCAGTTTTGCTCAGCCTCCCCAACAATGCCAGGTGCTCCCATCCCAGGATATGAATCTGGATTAGTCTAAACCAGTCCTGTCATTCCAGCCCCCTGCCAGTGATTGTCTATGGGATAACCATGTAACCCAATTCTAAATGAGATGCAAGGAGTAGGCTGCTTTTGAAGCTTCTGGGAAGGTTGTTCCATTCAGAAAGAGACACAAAGAAGATGGTCTCTCCTTTTACTGGATGTTAATGTGGTTGGCTATGACACATATGAGGGCTTCAATGTCCACCCATAGGCTAAGGACTAATCCAAAGCAGTAAAGATGACAAAGAGAAAGGTCATAAACATGTGAGTCTGTGGTGACTTCCTGAAGTGAAAATTTGACGACTTTAAAACCACTCTTTCTCCCAACATCTTGGTGGGAAATAAAAATCTTTTTCTTTGTAAGGCACTTGAATTTTTTTGTGCCCCAAATCATCCTAAATGGTAAATCAAGAATTTAAATACACATCTATTTGGCTCCTGTATTAGTTAAAATTCTCTGTAGGAATAAAATCAGTAGAAAAAATATATATCTAATGATTACACATGTTTACAGAATGTGATACGGGAGAACCCACAATGGCCATCTTCATACTGGAGAGTGAGATGATACAGTAGCTGCTCAGCCCAAGAAAATGGAAGCTACAGAATAACAGGGGTCACAGGTGCAGCACTAGTTCCAAGTTGAAGGCCTGGGAGGTCACTAGAGAGTTACAGTGTTAGTCTGTACTGAAAAGTCAAAGAAACTAGAGACTGATGTGCAAAGATGATGGCAGCCAAAGATGCACCCACTTAAGCAGACTGGAGCTCTTCAAAAACACACCAGCTTCCTTCTTCTTCCCCTTTCTCATTCCATCCAGGCTCCAAGCCTATTGTTTGGTGCCAGCCACCATCACTGTAGATCCTCCCCACCCAGTTTGCTGGTTTAAATGCCAATCATCTTGAGAAATGCCCCACAGAAACACCCAGAACTGTGCTTTGTGAATCTGCTAGGTGTTTCTTAATCTAGTCAAGTTGACATATCACCATTAACATTCAGAGCTCCTAAGTTTACACCCTTTAAAAGTATACATGTCTCACCTCTGTGGAGATTATTTGATGTTCTTAACAGTTACTCTAGCTCATAAAGACAAGGATATGCATTCTTATAAGTCACTGTTTTCTCAGGCAAAGAAATATGTCAGATATTTTAGAAATAAACTTTAAAAAAGCAAAATTCTCACAACTTAAAAAGATAAACTTTAATTTAAGATCTACTCATTCAAAATGAATTCCTTTTCACTCCTTCAGGATATCTGTTACTATTGATTATGTCCAGCCCAAAGGAAGGCATTCTCTGAAGTTTCATGGTCTTTCTGTACTAGGTACAAGCAACTTTTAGGTCTTAAGTTAATCCTGTGGAGTATGTCCCCTCCTTGAAAGATAAATATGATACAAGGTCAGAGCAGCATTGTTCATCAAATTGAATAACCTATTATAATGGCTTGCAGTGATAATGTATTTTCAGTGTTCCCCCAATTACTCTATGCCTCTGATAGTAATTCAGATGACAGCAAGAGAGTGTAGTTCACTTGTGGTTTGAGGTATTTCTTAATGGTTAAGAGTCACTATGGTTATGAAAGAGATGCTGAATGTAATCATAAATATGGATTTGACTTTATAACTGCATCAGGGCTCAGAAATACATAGATCATTTTTTTAAAAGTAGGGAAAAAAAGGCTTAGAATTCAACCTTTTTAAAAAACAGCTAATCCATTTAAACAACTTGAACTCTGATCTCAAAGTTGAACCCTGGAAGTTCTTTTAGTCAAAAATATTGACATTTTGTAGTAAAGGAGCCCTAATGATGGAAGATAAATTTATTCCTCAGAAAAAAATATCAAGCAAAGGTCTGCAAGATACACACATTAATAAGACCTAGACCATGAAAACTAGTTAATGATATAGTAATGGCATCATCAATGAATTTTGAAGGCAAATGGATCCATTCTGTAGTCCTTCATAGCTCTTGAGTTTTGGACCTACCTTCTCCAAGTGGCTTTCTTGAGAGGTTAGGAAATGATTTTAGAAGTAATGACTTCACACTGAATTATGAAGAAAGGGAGAACATATTTTTAAGTAGGAGAAATATCATATGCAAACATAGGGAGAACGACAAACTTATACACTGGTGGCCTTTGAGTGGTCTTTTAATTGAAGACACTACTTTGGGGCATTCAAATTAAAATGTTTCACAACCTTTCACCTAAGAGGTAATTATACTGTATATTAGTAGAAAGAGCTCTGGACTTGGGATCTGAAGATTAGGGATTAACTTTTAGCTCCACTACCTATTCTACCACAGCCTCTTTGTTTATAAAGTTGAGATGATGATACTACTTAACTTGCATTATTACTATGCAAATTAAGTCAGATAAGCTAATTAGAAATATCTCCCTTAGTATGGCACAGAGGAGGCTCCATGAGGGTTCCTTATTATAAATTATCCAAAATTAAAGCATGTATAATCCCAAAGTAGTTCTTTCTGACTTTTTTCTTGTTAAGATGCTATAAATAAAGGTCAAACCCTCTAGAAAGGCAGTCAGTGAGTAATAGATCAGTGTGGATTTATTGAGCTGCCAGAAAACATATCGCAATATTCAGGTGAATGCCTTTCCTCTTAAATCAGTTATCTGAGTGTTGAGATGAATAAATTCCAACTGCCCCGAATTGAGGGAGCCTTCCAAGAGCAGCGGTTTCTACAGGGACCTGCCCCATGTCAACAAGCTGACTACAAATTCTCTCACAGAGCTTCCTTTACTACGCCCTCAGTGCTCAACAGGTGGCGCTGTGCTAGGTAGTCTATAAAGGATTTCCTGTGGGAAGACTATCCCAAAGTTTGGACAGAGCAGCAACCAGCCCTGTAATCAAGCTGACATCGCAATTTATCTTCCTCCCAACCACTGTAACTCCTCTCTGCCCACAAACTGTTGTGGCCCAAAAGCTTTCAAAGATCTCAGGAAACGCTCTGTGAACAAATTTAATTGAAGGCGGGAATGAATAGTAATTACCTACGCACCAAACAGTACATTGTCAAATTCCCCTATGGTGGCAAAGAGGAAGCATTGGAAATGGCGAAGGGAGCCTGGGCACACACCACACAGCCACATCTGCTGCAGCAGTGGGAAGAAGTATTTGGAACTGTGCAGAAAGGCATAGAGTAGGAAAATAGGATCATGGCAGCACTTAGGATAGAAAAAAAGTTCCCATCCTCTTTTATCCTAATCTATGAAATCAAGCTAATTACTCATCTTAGTTTTCTTGAAAGCAGAGAATTTATTCTAAAATGAAGATATTATAATTTAGAGCGCACACTCCAGTAGAAATTTTTGCAAGACTGGAAATGGTCTATATGTCTGCATATTCAACTGATCACATGTGGTTACTGAGCGCATGAAATCTGATTAATGCGACTGAGGATCTGAATTTTAAATTAAATTTAAGTAGCTATATGTCAATAGTGGCTTCCACATTGGAAAGCACAGGGAAGTATCTAATCTAAACAATGCTTACGAGTTCACAATCTTTCTAGAAGTATCCCAAACCCATAATACAGTCTTCGTGCATCTCTTCATGAAAAAATAATGACCTCCCAAGTTAGTCCCTTCTACTTCCTTTGGTATTGTGCTGAGAGAGTTAAAACTACTGTTTTGTCCAAGTTATCTTTCTGTATTTTCTACTTTCTTGTCCAAGTGCTTACTTCTGAGGATGGCCGTAGATGTAATTCCTCAGTTTAGATGGGGCCTTTATTGCTTGAAACATTTAATATATTTCTAGTTGTTTTAAACTCCAGACAAAATGTGGTTCGAAAACTATGGAGTGACTAAGCTACAATTTTTGCAATCAGACTGCCTGGTTTTACATCTCAGCTTCACCATTTAATCTGATACATGGCAGAGGACAAGTTATTAGTCAAAATTTTCTATTATGATTTTCCTCATTTATAAGATCATAGAGAAGTAGAATTAAATAAGACTGAACTGGTAAGTCCATAGGTAAAGTGCAGGGTTCATTATAAACAATCCAGAAGTGCATGTCATATTATTGTCTTCCTCGGATGTTCTCTAATTTATCAATGTTCTTTTAAAATACAATAGCCAAAATTGTAAGGATGTGGGCAACAGCACCTCATACACTAAAGGGCCATAAAATATACAGTATATAGTTTCAGTCCCTCACTCCTTCTATCCCCTTATTTTAGTCATTATGCTACATCGAGGTTCTTCTCTATCCTAAAGTATTGTAATACAGTAACTTCTTGGCTGAAAGAATCTTAGGGCATATTAATGGTTTAAGCTAGACAAACAGAGAAGCTTCAGCAAACGTTTATAAGTCAAAATATTACCATATTTCTCAGTCTATGTTTATGAGCTGTTTGTTTCCTTTCATCTGGTCCTATGCTAGATAGAGTTGGAGAAGAGATCAGTGGAAGAGTATAGCCACCAGACTTTCTCTTCTTTCATATGGCAGAATTTATACCCATATATCAGCCATGAAGAAATTTACTTACATTTTATATATCAGTGAGACTGGGAGAAATGATTATGGGGAATCAAGTAAACAAATCACAAACCAATAACAAAACAGTAGTATTATGCTACTGTAGTAGTGTATGATCCTCAAAGTCCTGTGTTCAGATGGTAACTCACAGAGAAGAGGACAGGCTGATCTGGGGTATTCTGTAACCTGCTTAGATCAACTTGAAAAATCTAATTCATCTCAGAAATTTGGCAAGCTGGTTAACTTCATGGTAGCGTGGTGTGAGTATTTACACCATGGAAGTTGGTGAACGCTACTTTCCACATACCTTCTTGAACTCTTCTTCCTCACCTTTCAACTTCTTGTTTCTGTATCTCATTTCTCTCTTGCATCCAAAGATAAAAGTCTTCCTCCTATTGAGTTTAGTATAGTATAGCATTTTGGAAGCTTTGATACGTTCTTTTGGAAATATCTTTGCTCACATATCTTGTGACCTAAGAAGTTCTAATGCAGCCTGTATCAATCAGCTCACAGTGGGTGCTAAAGAAATTGAGCTTGGGCTAATAGCTTGTGGAGTGACAAACTTCTGGTATGACTATTAGGTAGGTTAACTAGATAGGTTCATAAGGTAAACACTGTAGTGGGGAATTTCATGAAGACCTAGCAGAAGCATCTTGGGTGACTGACTTCCACTGGAGAGGCGTAAGGACAGAGGCAATGGACGGAGCACTGTGAAAGTCAGGCAGCGTCTCTCATGGTAGGAGGGAATCTATGGATAATATACTGATGATCAAAGAGGAAACAACAAAGACATTTCTGGGCCATTTGGAGAAGAGGAATTATAGAATCAAGGATCATTCTAAAGATAAAAACACTGCGGAGCAGAAATTGAACCCAGATAGAGCTTGCCTTTTGTATGGTGGTAACAGGTTAATTTTGCCACTGGTTTCACAGGGGATGCAACTTCTGGCTGGACTCCAATCTGTGGTCCTGTTTACAAGAGCTAGATGCTAGATAGATATCATCAGACTTGTTTCCAAGCCCTTGGCTAACTTGAACATCAAGGGAAATCACTGCAGAGCGTACAGAATCAAGTTTATTGCCTATTGCACCAAGGCATTCAGTTTTCCTTTGGCGAACTCACTCCTTACTACCAAGGGCTTGGGGTAGGGGGAGGCTTGCCCATGAACCATGAAGAACTGTGACCTTGCTTGACCATTTAAAATTTTTTCTATCACAAGGGGAAGTCATGAACTTCTGTTCCCACAAACCTTGCATTGAGAGAATTTTTCCTTTTCATTGACAGGAGATTAGGTTAAATTCAAGAATATCACAGTATTAGGACCAGAAAGAGTAGAAAAGAACACGTGGTTCAAGAAAAAAGCTGGAGGAACTAGTGGTCCTGCTTTCGAAGTGGTGAATCAGCTGATAGAAAAGCACCTAATTAGGCCAGATAACTGGAGATAATAGGAAGATTCAAAGGAACCAAGAATCCCTGAAGTGTTTTATAATTTTTATAAGTATGTTACAATACATTTTTGTGCTGAATACTTGACCCTGGGAATCCTGAATAAATTGGATTTGATAACACTTAGCAAGTACTTATTGTGAGTGGGGCTTTGGAAGGCAGTAATTTCAGAGTAATTAAGGCATTATATAGAACAAGATGTCAGTGCAATTTTTATTCCACCTACTAGCGTCTCTTCATGTGTTAGGAAGACAGGTACTGTCTGTACGAGGCAGGAGTGTACTCTCCTTCACGTCTTGCAAGTTCTGGTTTGTGATTCTGTGAGCTGTTACACAGAGCTTCATGTTTCCAAGCCCCTTTGTAATCAATTATTAATCTCTACCAGGATCATTCCTAGGTTGTATGAAATCTTTCTCCTGTTTCTGATTTTTATCCAAAGCAAAGTATAACAGCAGTATTAATTTTGCAAAATAAAAATCATCCATAATCTTCAAACCTTAATGCAACATTTCATATTTGCATATAGTTTTCTAGCCTTGGCCTTTATTATACATATTTATTATAGCAGCAGAACTTAATACAAAATTTAATATTTTAAAAGTTAGTGTTATCTCATGAAATGATCTTTTTCTTATGTAATTTTGGAATATAATTTTAATATTTCCAAAATATTTACAATAAGTCTTCATTATTGAATATTAAGACTGTTTCTCATTTCCCTGTTACAATGAAGGCTGAAATGAAGGATTTGTGGAATGAGTTTCTTGTACATCTTTATATCCCCAGACCTTAGCAATAAATTTGGCAGGTAGCAGGCACAAATAAATACTTGTGAAGTTAATTAATGAATTGTACATTCACTTCCTTCTGATAAATTATTTATTTGGGATGAGCTTTCAAGAATAAGAGAGAGAGATTACTGAGTCAGAGGCAATAAACATGCTAAAGTTCTTAATACATATCTGTATTGTCCAGTTTTCTTGTTGCCTGGACAAAATACCCAATGCCCACAACTTAAAGGAGAGGTGTCACTGGATCCTTGTTCACTTTATGATTTGCTGACACCAAAGCACAGACCTCATAGTGGAAAGATGTGGCAGAGCAAAGCTGCTCCCTTCATGATGGTCTGGAAGGAGACACTTCCGGGTGGCCCATATGCTCCAACTGGGCCCCATCTGCTAAGAGCTCCTTCAGCTATGAACATCATGGGTTAATCCGCTGATGCTATAGAACCCCTGTGGTCACCTCTCCGTGACTCTTAATCTAGTCAAGCTGACAATTGGGGCTAACTGGCACATGGATATATTTTTTTAAGGAATGACATCAGTTTATTAAAGCTTTCATTTTTATTATTATTTCAAATTTTGACTTGTCCATTAAAATGTTGTCCCAGATGTTGTTTTAAGGTGCACAATATCGTGTGCATAGCCTCATACTGCTAGTGGTTATTTTACGTGCTTTTTCCCAACCTGGGCATCTAGGATCTTGAGCCCTCTTGAGTTCCAGGTGTCCAGGACAGGGTTTGGTAGATAGCAGATGCTCAATGAATAAGTTAATAAACTCTGGAACTTTTTGGTCATTTATGCTGTTTAATGTTTTGGAATATCTGAAAGAGAAAACAAGAGCAGTGATTAAAGCTAAGTTACAGAGGCAGGCTGCAGATTCTAATCCTGATTTCAGTTTCTATGTCTTTGAGAACAGAAGGGGTAAAGCCTGTAAAATGGGGATATTAATACCTCTCATAACATAGGCTTGTGGTGATGATTCCCGTGAGCTAACATAAGAGCTTGGCTCAGTAGAAGCACTCAGCAAATATCAACTACTTTTATCTGGCCCATTTATCTGTGCAGTCTTTCTGGTTCTTTATAAAATGGAATGACCTCTTAATGTGTTGCAAATATTAATACCTTATCAAATTTAATGCAGATGCTTACATATCATGTACTTTTAAATTTATTATTTATTTTATAACTACATACAGGTATTTTTAATATTTTATGTACTTAAAATGGTCAGTCTTTCATTTATTGATTTTCTTTTCAGGTTCATATTGAAAAAGTATTGATCATTTCCCCAATTACTTACTTACTGGTTTGTTCTACTTTGAGTATATTTTTAAAACTAAAATTTAAAATCCATTTTACTCTTAATGCAGCCAGAGTTTGTTTTGGTGGATAGCATAATCTATAAACCTAAATTTTTATTCCTCCACCCTTGCCTTTCTGTTTTGTTATTATTAATTAATACTTTCTCCCTCTTTTAATTGGAATGTTAAGTACTTCTGTAGTGTTTCTTTCTTTCTTTTTTTTTTTTTTTGTGGATACCAGGGGTCAACCTCAGGACCTTGTGCGCCAGCAGGCACCCGTGCAGCTGAGCGATATCACCGGCCCTTTCTTTGTATGTGGGTTCTGGGAATTGAACTCGGGCCCTCGAGCTTGCCAGGCAGGTGCTTATGCCGCTGAGCCATCTCACTGGCCCCTACTGTGTTTCTATATTGATCTAAGAATTCCGTTTTTTTTTTTTTTTTTTTTTAGTTTTTGTGCCAGTACCACTGCTCAATTATTTTTGGTTTCATAATGTTCTAATATTTAGTAGACTACTTCCCATCTTTTCAGCTTTTTACTACCATATTGATCTTACTTTGAATTGTCTTTTGAGTACCATGTCTCAAAAACTTAAAATACATTAAGCTGGCATTTTTTTTTTTTTTTGTGTGTGTGTGTGGGTACTGGGGGGTCGACCTCAGGACCTCACGTGCCAGCAGGCACCCGTGCCACTGAGCGATATCACCGGCCCCTTTTTTGTATGTGGGTTCCGGGAGTCGAACTCAGGCCCTCGCACTTGCCGGGCAGGCGCTTAAGCCACTGAGCCATCTCACCAGCCCATAAGCTGGCATTTTGATTGGAATTGTTTTAAATGTATGAATTAACATGGTCTGCCTTCTTAAAAAACATCAGTCTTCACTGTTGGAAATGATTAGCTTTCCCAAGAAAACTTTGTTATATATAAAGTGCTTGTCATCCTTCCACAAGTTTTCTTCCACGTATTTTATGGGTTTTGATTTTGTGAATGGAAGTCCATTTGTCATTATGTTTTCTAGTTGAACATCACATATACATTACAATTCTATTGATTTATGAGCTTTCTTTGGTGTCTGGTCATTTCAATAGGTGTTTATTCATAATTTTAATATTTTACTGTATGTTTTTCATATACATACTCTATTATCCACAAATAATGATAGTTCGCCTTCTTTTATAAGAGTTATTATTTAATGATAATTGTTATTCAGCTGGTATAGAGTTTCAGTTTTGCAAGACAGAGAAAAAGCCCTGGAGTTACGCCGTCTTTGATGCAGCCAGTTTCCAAGCAAGGTTCCGCATTAGTGTCCTGAAAGGTCCCCACAGACCCAGAAAACATGCAAGCTTCTTGGTGGCTGTGATCCTCTCCATGTACTGAAAATCATGAAAGAAGAGTACAGATGTGATATTTTGGCATGAGCACATTAGCCTGCTTGTTACTTAGGTTGCTTTGATTTGCTGTTTTTGTTGTATAATACCCCCCCTCAGTAGTGCTGGGGATTAAACTCAGAACCTCATGCAAGCTAATCATATAATTTACCACTGAGCCACATCCCTGTATTTTTCATTTTGGTTTTTATTGGATTTGATCCATTTTCTACAAAACCTACCTAAGTATAAATGCGAATTTGAATCATGTAATTTAAAAAAATTGTACGTGTTTTAGTATGAAATACATCAAAGATGGTTTACAGTGAGCTGCCTCATAGACAACTTCGCACAATACCACTTGCCCAGTTCTTTCAACCACCTGCAAAATGGGCAAGAACAAACATTGTTAGCTACACGCGTTCATATGGTTACCTCAGCGCTGTCTTCTCTAGGGTAATGACCGGAAAGGCAGGTCGCAGTTCGGAGTTCTGGACTCAGTCGTTCTCGGATTTTTCCTTAGACCCTAACTACTAATTGTTGGAAGAAACCCCCGCAATTTCGCGGAAACTGCAAATATCCTCCACGATTTTTTGTTTGTTTGTTTTTGTTTTTTGGCGGGAGGTTTGCAAGTAGCCAATCTGAGAGCGTTATTCAGTTTTTGCTGCTGATTGGCTGCTGCCTTGTAACCCATCTCTAACAGGTGCACCAGCATCCCTGCATCGTAACAGGTTGCTGTACCGCATGTAGCTCGCTCCAGTGTTAGCAGTTTTGTTATTGAAGGCCTACAATCCCACCAAAACTCCCTGCACCTTCTAAGGTTTCTGGCAAGGAACCTAAAGGCCTGATGAAGTTTAAGACACTCCAGGAGCTTGAACTACTGGATTTGCTTTGGGAACTAAAAAGTTATGCTGCAGGGGCAAAATAAGAATTTATAGGTATTTTTCTAACCATATGTGAAATTCATGGCTATTCACAATTCACAGGTGCTAGGAAAGTAACCCCTGTGAATTTTGGGGGTCCACTGTACACTAACTGATTCAATACATACCTTATCATAGCCTTCCAGTTCTCGAAGTTTCTTTATTTCAGAAAGATTGCCTTTCACAGCGAGCAACCAGATGTGGGAATCACTGCAGATGCTCTGTGGAAGCATGCTGAGTTCCACAGAGTTCTCCTCCAGGTAAGGTGAGAACTGTAAGGTGAGGACAGCAAGACATCTTTACTGAGATCTGAGATATCTATTGAGCAATAATGAGAACAAAATAATAAAGGGAAAAGCATGAGCTTTATAATGATTACTTTTTATTACATTAAAACGAAACAAAACATCGAAAAAGAAGGAAGAAAAACAGTCCTGGAGTTAGATCGTGGTGAAGGTTGCATAATAGCATGAATATATTATTGGATAATATATTTAAAGTGTTTGGATAGTAAAAATAAATAAAATGTGAGGTGTCTTTGAAAAATAGGGTGAATGTTTAAATTTAAAACAATTACAGTAAAAGACACATTCCCTCTAATCTCCCTAAAACTCTCCCCTTCACTTGGAGCACACTTATCCCATTGCTCTTGGCACTTTCTGAAGCAGTTCTGGAAGTCATCTTTTGTGTTTTTAGTAGTGCTGTTGTAACTACCTCGGTGTCCTGAATCAATTCAGAAAATTTACCTTTCATGGCTCTTTGACTTTGGAGAAGAGCCAGAAGTCAATGGTGCCAGATTAGGTGAATAAGGTGGATGAGGACAACACCATAATGTTTTTACCTGTCTGTCTTTCTGCTGGACGGAACTTGGCAGCAGTATTCACTGTATTTTTATCACCTCTCATAAAGGCACTCAGGAAAGCGGACTTCCAGAACTGCTTCAGAAAGTGCCAAGAGCAATGGGATAAGTTGGTTCAAAGCAAGCAAGAAGGAGGATCATTTATGAGGGAGATTAATTCAATGTCTTTTATTTTAATGGATTTTTAAAAATTTAAACATTCCCACACGTATTTCTATCAGACCTCATAATTTTGCTTTTCATAATGGTAAACCTTTTATGAAAGAGTCTCTGAATTCTGATTTAAGTTCTTTGTCAGAAAAGGGTACAAAATATTGTCCATTGCTTTTTCTGTATTTTCTGATTATTAGGTTTTCTTATTGTATTTGCAATTCCTTAACATTTATTAAAAACCTGACATATGCCAGACCTCTGTGGGAAACTTCATTTACCCTAAAAACAATTGATGAATTTTGTAAGCACTGAAGCTGGGAGCCACACAATCCAGGAATACCGAGGGCACCGAGAAGCAATGTGCAGAGCTAGGATCTTCTGACTTCCAGAGCAGAGCTCTTTTTATTCTATTAGCAGTGGCTGCATCCCTCTCAAAGAAGTGATTGATTTGATGAACAAGATTCTTTACAGTATTTTGAACCAACATTTAAAAACTTGGAGGGCTAGTGATGTGGCTCAGTGGTAGAGTTCTTGCCTTGCATGCACAAGGCGCTGTTTGATCCCCAGCACCAAAAAACAAAAAAAAACAAAAAAAACAAAAAACTTGGAGGATTCACATAGCCACCCAAAATATGCTTTCTTTTTTTTCAGTCATGGGGGATATTCTATAGTCAGTTGTTGCCATATAACCATGCTCCTTTGCGTGGAGCACCTACCCCTGGGGTTCTACACCCTCAGCCATCCCCTGTTCAATGACAGGGTGAGTGGCCCTGGCCCACTGCTTACACTGCTGGTTTTCTGTATAGTGAAGAAGGATATCTTTGCCAATAAGCCTTTATAAAAAAAGGGAAAATAAAATGGTAGACGTGGAGAAAGAATGTAAGAGAGCATGCATTTGTGGAAGTGAAGTTTCTATCCATGACTCTGGAATAAAACCACCCACCCGGTCCTCTGATGGGATTAGAAATGCTGCCGGATATGAACAGCCTATCTGGCCCCTTGTAGGATTCTCTTGCTACGCAAAACCAAATTTTCTTTCCACTAGAGTATTCTATAAAATATTTGTGTTTCCAAGACTTGAATTATAAAGGTAATTGATTCAATGGGAATAAAGAAGCTTTGTGCTTTAGAGTTTCAGCCTGGCTGAAAATGCTGCATTATTTTCCTTCACAAGTATTAAGAGTAAAGATATTTTAATAGCTATAAAAGACCAGCTGTAAAAACATGACGTCACTGAGTAATACCACTTTGATCAAACAGAGCTTATACGTGGGGGTAATGACCTTTCGGTTTCTATTCTTACGAATGCTTATTGGCACAGATGGCCTCTCTCTCTTCCCATCTTTATTGCCTGATGAACAAACCTCAAAGCCCCTCAGATTGCCTTAGAGCTAGCCAGTGGCTTTCTCCTAGCCTGAGCTGCTGATTATAAAAATACCAAAACAGCTCCCAGAAATCCACATTGCCTTCTCCAAATGATCAATCAAGTTATTGACGAGTAGTATAGTAAGGTAGAAGTAATACATGCTTTTAAATTTTTCAAGATGTACTCCAATGAGATAATCAAGAAAGGAAGGAAGAAAGGGGTGGGTGGAGGTAGGGAAGGCAGAAAGGATGAAAGACTCTGTGTTCCTTTGGTAGAGCTGTCTTAACAAGGTACTGCAGCCTACGTGGCTTAACCAAAGGAAATGTTGTGTCCCACGTTTCTGGAGACTGTAAGTCAGAAATTAAGGTGTCGGCAGGGTTGTTTCCTTCTGAGGGCCATGTGAGAAGGGTCTATTCCAGGCTTCTGCCATCTTCCCCTGTCTTCCCTCTATAAATGTCTGTGTCTAGATTTCCTCTTCTTATAAGACACCAGTCACACTGGCTTAAGGCCCCATATCATTTTACAATGATCTTCTCTTGAAGGCCCTGTCTCCAAATATGCACACATTCTGAGGCACTAGAGCTTAGGATTTCTACATATCAATTTGAAAAGGGACACAATTCACACCATAACAGTCCTCACTTCATAAATTCATAGAGGCAATTAGGAAACCTTGGAAGAATAAGAAGAAATTGAATCACACACTCAAATCCAGAGTGAACCAGTCTAAATATTTTGACATTTTCTCACCAATTTCATCTTTTGTAATGTGTGGTTTTGTTTTCCCCACATGATTGAAATTATGCTGTGTACACAATCTTGATTCCTGCTTTCATCAATTAATATTATAAAATGAACTGTTTGCAGACATGAATTTAAAATCTTGTGTTATTTTCTCCAAGTTTAGGGATCACAGCAAAATTTACTTACAAGAAGGATTTTATCATTTAATCCTACATTTGCCATAAATTTAATCAATGTTTATGTAATAAAGAGATTATTTCTTTTATGATTGAAGCAATCCAAAAATGAGGTTCTAATTTTTTCTAAACTAGTAAATATCTGTCATTTTTTCAGTAATATGTCTGCTTAGGCTTTTTATTTCATTCATGGATATTCATTTTAATACTAGGACATAAGAATCATTGTTGTTTTCAAATTTAATATAATTTACTAACATAATGTTCATACCTCTTTTATATTGATTGTTTACCCTTTAAATAATTCATTTGTTATTTTTGTCTTCATAATCAGTAGTCAATCTATTTTATTCGATTTTTCAGGAATATAGTCATAATATTTACTTATCATTTCCATTCTTTTTGTACTTGGGGTGATCATAATAGATGGTGAATGCTTAAATTTTAAAAATATTATTACAGTAAAAGACACATTGCCATTAATTCCCCTCAGATTACTTCCCCTCATTTTGAACACACTTATCCCATCATCCTTGCTACTTTCTGAAGTAGTTCTGAAAGTCCTCTTTTATGAAGGTCTTTATGAGGTGTGATCAAAAATACTGTGAATGCTTTCGCTGAGTGCCATCCAACAGAAAGGCAGACTCATAAAAACATTGCAATGGGTCTCCATCCACTTTATTCACCAGATATGACACTGTTACTTCTGGTTCTTTCCCAAACCAAAATGACCATGAAAGCTACCATTCTGAATCCATTCAGTACATCAAGGCAGCCATTCACAGCACAACTAAAGACCCTCAAGAAATTAATGACAATGTATCCCATATTGTAATTGATCTTTTACAAATGACAACATTCACTATATCTTTTAATCATATCTTAAATACTTGTCTAAATTTCTTTCTTCTTTTATCTTTATTTACTACCATTCTTATGCTTCTATTTTTTGAAAACTCTAAATTCACGTTATTAATTTTCCTTAAGGAATCTGTCTTAAGTACTACAAGTCAGAAATCCATGATTTTTATCATGAAATGAATTTGATTTGATTTGATTTGATTTGATCTGAGACAGTGTGTCTCCTTGCGTTGCCCAGTTTGACCCTGAACTCCTGAATACAAGCCATCTTCCTGGACCCAGCTCTGCATTATTACGTTGTTATTAAATATTCTGTGTTTATGCCCCTATTAACTCCTTAAACAACAACTTAAGCAGGAGAATGGGATTGTCCTTTTTGTCCACTGAGATTCTTTTGGGCTAATCCTTGGGGAAACCGCCTCGCTGAGGCTGCACGTCGGGGCGTGTGACAGGGTGAGCCTGTGTGGTTGAGCGCACCAGCCTCTGCAGGGCATTCACAGGGTTATCATGTGTGGGAAAGGCACCTCTTGACTTGTGCTGTATACGGTCTGCAAGAAGCCACTGGGGACACAACAGATAGGATTCTTGTTTTTTTCTTCAGTAATCTCATTCCCAGAATTCTATGCTGAGAAAAAAATTCAATGAGTAAAAAAAAATCCATTAACTCTTAATCATGATAATGAAAAATCAGGAATAATGATCTGTTTCAGCTTTTTATATTCACAATTAAAAATGATCTTAATGTTCATAAACTTACATATTATGCACCTAAGATTCCACCTTTATTCACAATGATTCTTACTCAAAAAGCAGAGCATATATCTGGGCTATGTTCTTAAACCAAGAATTACAAGTTACTATATTCTGACTAGCTTTTTATATCAATGTTTAATCACATAGACAAAATTTAAAAACAAAAACAATGACAAACCTTTTCTTTTGTAAAAAATCCTTAAATTTTAGACTTATGAAATCTTTCTTCTAATGCACCCAAAAGAAAAGAGCTGTGGCCCCTAGAAAATTAAACAACATTTGGTGCTTTGAAGAGTCAGAGCATTATGCTTTTGACTAAAAGCACTTTTTCAAAAGGGTTTCCCAAGCATAATAAATGCTCTACCCTGAATTACTATGGAGAAAGTGGCTAAGTTCTCCTTTGTCCCTGGTTGCCCCAACCCCTTCCTGTCACTTGGCATCTTTTCACCCTTATGAATTTTCTGAGATGCAGTGCATGAAGCCTGCCTGACCGGACAACCACAATCATCAAGTGCAGAGGCAATTTCCTCTCCCTTCCCAGCAATGATAATCCACTGGAAGGCTGGTTTTCATACAGTGAAGTTGGAATTGGCAGTGGGTGGCTTTCAGTCATTCAGACAGCATCTTGCTGAGCTGGCACCACTTTCTAAAGCTTAGCAGGAAAATTGCTCAGTTGTCAATCCCTACATGAGGACATGCTACTTTGAAGAATTTCCGTCAAAACCTTGCATAATGTATGATAAAGTCATTGGCTGCCTTTGACCACAGAGCATTAAAATAATGTAATCAGGTTATTTGGCTTCATACAGCAGTTGTATGGATTCAGTTGTGTTTATTTCAAGAATTCAGGTTTAATGTGCTGTAGCGTGTGCTGTGAATGGATTTGCGGAATTATACAGCAGATTTTCCTGATAGGATCTGGGTAGATTCTCACTTCTGACCCCAAGACCAGTAGCCTTGTTACTATCAGGCTCCTGAAAAGAAAGAAAATCATGTGTACAAACAGGGAAAATAAAAAGAAAATGTTTAATTCCACACTATAATGTAGACTTTGGTGATAGTTCAGACAGGACATATCTAAAAAATAAACATTTGATCCTAGGCTGACTTACTCCCCCCCAAAACAGACACATGATAAATGATAAATATGATATCTTGACTCCAGTAAAATCCCAAAACCTGTTATTTAGAACTGATTGGGTGCTCTATAGATGTTAGTTTCAAGTGAACTCAGAAAATCATCATTTGAAGAAATAATTAGTTTTTCAATTTACAAATTTGATGTAGTTGGTTGCTTCACATAACCCCTGTGTTTTCTCTCTTCTGTGGTTTTTATCAATTTCATGCTTAGTATCTGTTACTAAAGTGGAAATATTTGCCCAAATATAGTTGAGAGACTCAGCCTTGCTTTTAATGCTAAGGAACATACCTTAAATCTATGCGACTAATCCTTGACTAAGCCTTAAACCTATGTGACTGATCCTTGAAGATGTTAACCTTTTTCCTTTCTTTCCTTTCCACAGCCATTTATCCAGTCCTCATGCCCTTACCCACAGGGGTTGGAGGGACCCAGAAAAGGGGAGATCCTGAGGGTGGACCCCTTATCCAAGCCTCAAACACCTGCATCTGAGGGGCTGCTTTCAGAAGCAGAATTAGGTGAGAGTCAGGGAGAGAGGTTGGATTCCAGGTCAACAATGCAAATGGACCACCAAGAACAGCTGAAGTCAACAGAAGTTAGCCGTGGGGAAAGTCCGAAGGCCAGCACTGGAAGGAGAGACCCAAGTATGACATTCCCAAGGCAAAGTGTAAGTGACTTTCAGATTGTTTTCTCTGTCCTACTGTGGCTTGTCCTTGTCAGGGGCTATTTAAGAGGAGAGCTGCCGAGAGGACAAGTAGGACTATTGTTTAAAAAATGCTGTGAAATTTTTGACACTCTTTCTCACAGCTTGTGAGTAACTAACACAGTGCAACGGAATTGAGGACTTCCAAGGCTAGGTCAGAATAGGGTAGGGCATTGAGGGGCAGCCTTGTTTACAGAATTACTAGCACTGGAACCCTGGTCCTCATGTAGGCAGTTTGACTTCCTAGGAGCAGCCATTTTGTGAAGGAACCCGGGCCTCTTCTAGTCTGTTCCATTGATCTTCTAGTCTGTTTTTTTTTTTTTTTTGCCAGTACCATACTGTTTATTTATTTATTTATTTTTTTTTTTTTGTGGGTACCGGGGGGTCGACCTCAGGACCTCGCGCGCCAGCAGGCACCCGTGCCGCTGAGCGATATCACCGGCCCCTTTTTTGTATGTGGGTTCCGGGAGTCGAACTCAGGCCCTCGCACTTGCAAGGCAGGCGCTTAAACCGCTGAGCCATCTCACCGGCCCCATACTGTTTTTACCACAGTAGTTCTGTAGTATAATTTCAAGTCAGGGATTGTGATGACCCCTGCTTTGCCTTTGTTGCTCAGAATTGTTTTGGCTATTCTAGGTCTCTTCTGATTCCAAATGAATTTTAAAAATGTTTTCTCTAGTTCTGTGAGGTATGCTAATGGCATTTTGATTGGGATTGCATTAAATCTGTATGACAATTTTGGGAGTATGGCCATTTTTACTATGTTGGTTCTTCCTACCCAAGAGCAAGGGATATCTTTCCATTTCCTGATATCCTCTTCAATCTCCTTTTTCAGAGTGCTGTAGTTTCCAATGTAGAGATTTTTAATTCCTTCATTAGACTGATTCCTAAGTACTTCATTTATGTGGATGCTATTGTGAAGGGTGTGGTTTCCCTAATTTCTCTCTTAGTAAATTTGTTATTTGTGTACAGGAACATTATTGATTTTTGAGTATTGACTTTGTATCCAGCTATGCTACTGAATTTGGTTATTAAATCTAGAAGTCTTTTGGTGGAATTTTTGGGTCTTCTATGTAGAGTATCATGTCATCTGCAAATAATGATAGTTTAACTTCTTCCTTTCCTATCCTTATTCCTTTTCTTTCTCTCTCTTGACTAATTTCTCTGGCTAGTGTTCCCAGAACTACATTGAATAGGAGTGGTGATAGTGGACATTCTTGTCTTGTTCCTGATTTTAGAGTGAAAACTTCCAGTTTCTGTCCATTTAGTATGACATTGGCTGTTGGTTTGTCATAGATGGGTTTTATCAGATTGAGGTACAGACCGTCTATTCTGATTTTCTGCAGGGTTTTTATCAAGAATGAGTGTTAGACTTTGTCAAAAGCTTTTTCTGCATCTATTGAGATGATCATGTGATTTTTTTATCTTTGGCTCATTTGATATGGTGTATTACATTTATTGATTTGCATATGTCGAACCATCCCTGCATTCCTGGGATGAATCCAAGTTGGTCATGATGAATAATCTTCTTGATGGTTTGTTGCACTCTGTTTGCTAGTATGTTACTGAAGATTTTTGGATCTATGTTCATTAGGGAGATTGGCCTGTAGTTCTCTTTTATGGTTGGGTCTTTCTCTGGTTTCGGTATCAGGGTAATACTTGCCTCCAGGAATGAGTTAGGCAGGATTGCTTCCCTTTCAATTCATGAAAGAGTTTGAGAAGAATTAGCATTAAGTCTTCTCTAAATTGCTTGTAGAATTCAGCAGTGAACCCATCAGGACCTGGGCTTTTCGTTTTGGTAAGTTTTTAATTACATTTTCAATTTCATTGACTGATACTGGATTATTCAAAATTTTTATATCTACTTGATTCAGCTTTGGTAATTCATATGTATCTAGGAACCTATCTATTTCTTCTGTGTTTTTCATCCTATGAGAGTAAAGATTTTCAAAGTAGGTATTGATGATTTTTTGAATTTCCACAGGATCTGTAGTGATTTCACCCTTTTCATTCTTCATTGCATGAATTTGAGTCTTTTCTTTCCTTTTTTTTGATAAGTTTGGCTAAGCATTTATCAATTTTATTTATTCTTTCAAAGAACCAACTCTTAGATTCACTAATTCTTTGCATTGTTTTCTTAGTCTCCATTGCATTAATTTCTGCTCTGATTTTTATAATTTCCTCCCTTGTATGGGCTTTGGGCTTGACTTGCTCTTCTTCTTCTAGAAGCTTGAGGTGCAACATTGGGTTGTTTATTTGTGCTCCTTCTGTTTTCCTGATGTGAGAATTCACTGCTATAAATTTCCCTCTTAGGACTGCTTTCACTGCATCCCGCAGGTTCCAATATGTTGTATCTGCATTTTCATTTAATTTTAGCAATTGTTTAATTTCTTCTTTAATTTCATCTGTGACCTGTTGATTGTTCAGGAGCGTATTATTTAATATCCATGTGTTTATGGAGTTTTTGCACTTTCTTTTGCCATTAATTTCCAATTTCATTGCACTATGGTCAGATAATATACATGGGATAATTTCAATTATTTCGCATTTACTTAAGCATGTTCTATGGGCTGGTATATGGTTTATTTTAGAGAATGTCCCATATGCAGTTGAGCAGAATGTGTATTCTGATGTTGGGTAGAACACTCTATAAACACCAACTAAGTCCATTTGTTCACATGTTTGGTTCAGTTCTGATATTTCTTTGCTGATTTTTTTGTCTGGTTGATCTATTTGTGACAGTGGGGTATTAAGGCCCCCCATTACAGTTGTGTTATTGCTCATTTGATTTTTCATGTCTATTAATATTTGTCTTATATAGTTGGGTGCTCCCATATTTAGTGCATACATATTTATGATTGTTATCTCCTCCTCTTGAAGTTTTCCCCTAACAAGTATGTAGTGACCTTCTTTATGTCTTTTGATCATTCTTGGTTTGAAGTTCACATTGTCTGCAAACAGAATAGCTACCCCTGCTTTTTTCTGGGATCCTGTTGCATGGGGTATTGTTTTCTATCCTTTTACTTTTCATGTATGAATTTCCTTTTGAGTTAAATGTGTTTGTTGTATACAACATATTGTTGGATCTTGTTTCTTGATCCATTCTGCCAGTCTGTTTCTTTTGATTGGTGAATTGAGGCCATTTACATTGATGGTTATAAATTATATGTATTGGCTTATCATTATCATGTTATTTTCTTGCTGTTGGTTCCCTGCTTTTCCCTTCTGTTTAATTGCTTGCCTTGCTTGGTTATTTCTTTCTGTTGTTGTTCTTGGAATTGTTGCCATTTTATCTTTGTCTAGAATATCTTTCAGTGTTGGTTTGGTGGTCATGAATTTCTTCAGTTGTTCTTTGTCATGGAAGTATCTTACTTCACCATTAATTTTGAAAGACAGTTTTACAGGGTACATCAACTGGGTTGGAAGTTGTTTTCTTTCGGGACTTGAAATACTTCACTCCAAGCTCCTTCTTGACTTGAAAGTTTGTGTTGATATGTCTGCCATGATTCTGAAGGGCTTTCCTTTATAGGTGATCTGTTTCTTTTCTCTAACAGCTTTAAATATTCTGTTCTTGTGCTGAATTTCTGGGATCTTGATTATTATATGTCAGCATGTAGATTTATTTTGGTTATAGCTAACTGGAGTTCTATATGTTTCACTTATCCGTATGTCAGATTCTTTTCACATACTTGGGAAATGTTCTGCTATTACTTCTACAAATAGTTTTTTTTTATGTCATTTGTGTTGGATCCTGCTTTTTCATTGACACCAATTATATTTTTTTCTTTGTGTCATCTTGCAGCTATTGAATTGTTATTTCCTGCTTTTTTGTTATTTTCAAGAGATCTTTCCTTTCATGATCACTAGCTGAAATCCTGTCTTCAAGGTCTGAAAGTCTGTCTTCAGTTTCGTCCATGTGGTTTCACCAGCTTTCAGTGGAATTTTTAATTTCCTAGATATCTGTTTGAATCCATTTCATGCATTCTATTTCTTTCCTATATGGATCATTCATGGTTTCCATCCTTTTCCTATCATCTATTATTTTTATCTATCTCTACTCTAGATTTGCTGAGTAATTCCTTTATGAATGTTAATGTTTTTTTCACCTGAGAGATTATTTCTCATCTGTTTTCCTCTATAGCCACATGGATTTGTTTCTTTATTTCAGCTGCTATCATTTCAGAAATTTCTTGTGTGTGTCTTTCATTTTACTCTATCTCGTTGTCTCCCGGACTTGTTCTGGGTGGGCTGGTGGTCTGAGGTTGCATTTTGCTTCTGCATCTTGTCATTTTCTATTTCAAAGTTTTTATTTCGTTTTCTGTGTTGATCCTTGTAAGTTTTTGTAGTAGGTAGCTTTATCACTAGTACCAAGGCATCTCTAGGTAAGGTTTGTTCCCGGGGATGTCTTCTGTGTGTAGGAAGTTCTTGGTTTGTGTCTGTCCTAAGATCCTACCTTTCCAATTAATTAAGAGTCAGATGTTGGTATCTGTTTGGCTCAGTCCCCAGTCCTTTGGTGCTGGGGTATGGTGAGGTTATTCCCCAAAACTTCCCAGTATTGTTACAGAACTGAGAACAACTGATTAAAACAGACATGACATCCTAGCTAAAGTAGCATAATTAGCAATAGTGAAAACATCAAGCACAGTTTAGAAACTGACAAACTGTGGTAACTATTAATTTTGTAACTTTAATACAAAATTAGGGGCAAAATATACAGTTATATAACACAACTGATCGTAAATTGGGAGCTTGTATGCAAAGTTTTTCCCCTTGGTAGAGTGGTTTTACCCTGTGGTGGGGAAATTTAAGAAGGATAGTAGATAGAGCAGAGATAACTGTAAAGAAATAAAGTAGAAGCCAGGCTGGTGGATGAAGGATGATCACGCAAGCTTTGGGAAACTAGAGAAGAGGGCAGAAGAGAAAGAATGAAGGAGTAAGAAAGGGGTTACTGAAGTGGACCAGAAAAATTAGAGAGACTATTCACTCATACAAAAATATGGTTAAGTCTAGAGAGGTAAATTGAGGAAAGGGGGAAAGAAGATGAGTAGATTAGAACAAAAATATATTAAAAGACCAAAAAAAAAAAAAAAAAAAAAAAAAGGAAAGGGAAAAAACCAGCAAAAAAAAAAGAAGAAAAATAAAATAAAATAATTTAAACAAAATTCCTCTGATGTCCACTAGAGTCCAAAACTACTGGATAATACTGCCAAGCCTGCAGTAGAGTTTGTGCTGGATCTGAGGCTGATCTTGGCCTCCAGATGTGGGGGGCTGGGGCCAGAGTCTTCAGCCAGTACTTTCTGTCTGTCCCTTAGTGGCCTCCCACTCCTTACCCTGTTTCTCTTTGTAGCGTCTCTCTCCCAGTTGCTGTGCTGTTATCAGACAGAGACAGGGGTTTTTTCCCTGTCCCGTGCACCTTTGGCTCCTCCTGGTCCTTGCTCAGCCTTTAGTGCTCCTCTTCCATTGGCAGCTCTCTCTCCTCTCAGGTCATTTGTCACAAGGTGGGGTGCGATGCTGTGATACGGTCTGGTCCTCTGCTCCTGCTGTTGCAGTCCAAGTCTGCTCAGTCCCAATTCTTACTCCTCTCCCAAGGTGGGGTGCTAACTCCCCATTCATTGCTTTACAAGTTCCACTGCCACTGTCACCCACCTCTGCTGTAGTCTGTAACTTCCTCAGATGAGATGGGGGATGCTGTGGGGTGCCTTTCTGCTCCTGCCCATGGTGGCATGGGGACAGCCTGGGACTGCACAGTCCCAAGGGGCAAGGTTGTTTAATTCCCCGTGCCTCTCCAACCACAGGTCATAGGGGTGGGATTAGCTGCTCCATTTACTACGCACCCCTGTAGCCTTTAATCTTCTTCTTGGTGGTTCCAGTGAGCACACTGTGTTTTACTTGAATTTCTCTGAGTAGCTCTGAACTAGGCTCCTCCTTTATTCAACTATGTTGTCTTCCCTTCTTATGTATTTAAAATAGTTCATAGTAAAAAATTTTAGTGGTGAATATTTGACAAAATGTAAATTAACCACATTCAGTACAGTGTGTGTATGTGTGTATATCAATGACTCTACTGCAAACTAAAAATAAAATTAAAGTTGAAGCCAAGACATTAAAGCTAGATACTAAAGAGGTGAATAAAAACTGCCTAAGTTGGATTATGCAGTGGCTTTTGATCTGTTGCTTCGAAATTTCTGTATTAATCAACTTTCTCATCAGTGAAGCACAATACCTGACACCCACAACTTAAAGAAGAAGAGGTTTAATTTTTGTTCATGGTTTCCAGGGATTCAATCCATGGTCAGATGACTCCAAGGGCTTGACAGAGCAAAGACACTTAGTTCATGGTGGCCAGGAAGCAGAGCAGGGGAGCAGTGCTCAAGAGGAAGGAGCAATGGATCAGACATAGACCCCAAGGCCACACCTCCATCACATCTAGAATTGTGCTCCACCAATCCCTGGGGCAGATCTTAAAGCCAATCAAGTTAGCACTCCACCCTAACCACCACACTCTCTTTGACAGAGAAGCTCACCACCTGGTGTGCCAGCTTAAACTGGCATTTTGTAGTAATATTTTCAAGGTAGCTTTACATTTGTCAGCCTGTGAACCTCAGGATTTAAACATTCTATGGATTTGGGCAAGTGTGCGAGTACACAGAAGTTACAGAGACCCACCAAAATGGATCAGTTGAGGTGTAGATTAGTAAAGGATGCTGGAGCAGGTCAGCAAAGAAGGTAGTAAATGATGATGAATGGTAAAAAGGACCCAGATGAAGTCAAGATTATATATATTTTAGCTACCATGACTGCAAATTTATGATCCCTTGGAAAAGAGATTGATATTCAACTATAGATCCTCATGTTTGTCATTTATTTTATATAGTTTTCTGCTTTCAGTACATCACTTTTATGGCAAGGAGTTGATTATTTTCATGTACATTTTGGTTCCTGTCAAATCCTAAAAGCAATTCTTTTACTTATGTTTATACAATAGACACCTGATTCAAATAGATCACATCTCTGTGAAGGCAGCTGAAAATAATGATAGTTACTCACAGTCTTGCCAATAAGATTGGAGAACCAGGTTAGGAAAGTGGGCTGAAGGTTACATTGTCAGAATCATAACCCAAACACTGATTTGGAACCATCCCACTGAAAATGCAGCTGCTTACACTGAGCTCTGGACACCAAATACTGCTGCTGACATTGTTTCCCCTGGTGCTCCAGCAAACTGAGTGTTCCCATTGTCACTTTAGCTTGGTGGAAGGATTTTCCAGTGTTCTCTCCCTGTGACATACAATATGCCAGGTCAAATCTGAGAATATACCTCTGATTGGCCAAGCACAAGGCCTGATTGGCCAAGCATAAGGTATATATACACCTGATTAGCTAAGTTTAGGTCAGTTGTCTTAGACCTAGCTGCAGAGGATCATTAGAAAGATGGTATCTAGAATGTTCACTTTCTATTCCTCACCAAGATGCAAAATGTAGGGAGTTACTTAAATATTGATATGGATGCTGCTATGGCTTAGATATGGTTTGAGTGCGGCCCCCAAAATCTCATGAACTGGAAGGTTGGTCCTCATGTGACAGTTTGGGGAAATTTGGGACCCTTAAGAAGTAGGGCCTAACTGGAGGTAGTGGGGGGTAATTGGGTCATGGGGGCACTGCCTTTGTGAACGGACTAATGCTGTCCAGTGGATGTTCTAGCTCTCATAGGATCAGATTATTGCTGCAAGTGTGAGTTGTTATAAAGTGAGACTGCTGCACACACTCGGTCCCTTCTGCGTGTGGCCTTTTCCCTTTCCACTTTTCTACCATGTTATGAAACAGCCAAGGAGACCCTAACCAGAGGCCAAACACATAGGGCCATCCGGTCTTGGGTTTTCAATCTCCAAAACTGTGAGCTAAACAAATCTCTTTTCTTTATCAAGTAACAAGTATCATGTATTCCGTTACAGCAACACAAAACAGATTCACACACGTGGTAAATGGACAAAGAATAAAAAATGAGTACTAAAAATGTTAATCATGGGATGGATATTTGTTAGACATTTTATATACATTTTCCTATTAATGCTTACACCAAACCCTAGTGATAGGAATTAATATTATTACTGCCAAAATATAGGTGAGAAAGTGTTAAGAAAATTAATAATTTTTCAAGGTCATACCATGAAATGGGAATACAAACTTACATTTTTCAGATAACAAGGCATGAACAGAAAAGGGACACCTGAAAAAATGAAGACCCTTCCTTATTTAGGAGACTAGCAAATTTAGTCAAAGCCCAGTTAAGCCTGAAGTTTATAGGATACAATTTTATGGATGGAGAATCAAGAGAATGTGCTCTGCAGTAACAAATTTATTTCTCCTCCAATATTTTTAATTGACAAATTATGTAAATGAAAATCATAGGGACCAAAGTGGTCCTGGAGATTGATTTAAGTAATTTATAGCAGATTAATGCTGTAGAAAAATGTGACTGGCAGGGAAATTGGCCCAGGCTTCTTATGTGATGAAGACCAAAATCACCCATTTTCTTGGGTAAAGTACTCATTACAGGATTTCACATCTCTTTACCAAACAGCTGGTACATATGTTGTTAAGTAATGCAAACCCCACTGCCTCTATTGCTAAGTTATATTCCAGTGCTCCAAACAGTATATCCAGATCCATGGTGATAGGACAGTGGGACAACTGTGAGTCCACCATCCATAGATGCTAACTGAGATGCTCTCCTACTGAGGACATCGCAGCCTTCTGAAGGGAGGAGCCCATGGGCTTACTGGTGACTGATTATAAAGCAAGTGCTTTCATATGAGTGATGGCTGGATACTCTCAGGAGGGTCCTGAGATCTAATTTTTAAATCTCCGAGTTTAAAAGATCCTCCAGAACAATGACTTGCCTCATATCTCATGAATTATGGTAATTGCCCTGTACCTTGGGCCTGGGCTGAATGTTTCTATATAAGAGGAATGTGGTTCTACATAATATTTTCTTACCCAAGGGAGGGCAGAGAATGGAGAGAAGGAGGTACATCATCATTTTTTGGTAAAGAGAATCTGGAGTAAACCAGTCAGTAGTCATTCAGCCCAGGAACCTTATCAGCGATATTCTTTCCAGACACACTTCCTCTTACATGCAACCCCTTCAGTGACACCACGTAGTGTTAACAATGTCCAGTGATTCTGATTTTATACTCTCAAGTGTGTGTCCTCCAAAACCAAAGTCTGTGAACATGCATTTGAGCATAGGTTGTTTGTTTAGAGGTTACTCCTGACAGCACAGTGAGGGTGGAAGAAGCGAGTCCAGAAATGGAGGAAAATCAATAAAAGATCAGATTGTCTTGGAGGGTGACTGCTGGAGACTCACTGGCAAAGCACAATCCATGTCGTATTAGTCTGTTTAGGCTATTACAACAAAATGCTACAGACTGGGTATAAACAACAAGAATTTATTTTCTCACAGCACTCAGGACTAGAAGAAAAGTCCTGGAAAATACAATTTATGATAAAGACCCCTTTCCTGGTTTGCAGATATGCTACCTTGCTATGTCCTCACATAGGCTTTCTTCAGTGCAAACCCACAGAGGATGAGAGAGCTGTAATGTTTCTTATAAGGACTGCTCCTATTGGGTCAGGGCCTCAACATTTTTACTTCAGTTGACCTTAATTACCTCCTTAGAAGTGCTAACTCCAAATATAGCCACTCTGGGAGTCAAGACTTTAATATATGTATTTTAGGGAAGCACAACTTGCAGTCCATTAACACAGGGACACAGAAGCTATGGCTTCTTTTTGTTTTGTTTTGTTTTGTTCTGGTACTGGGAATTGAACTCAGGACCTCGCGCTTGCCAAGCAGGCACTGTGACACTGAGCTAAATCCCTGGCCCAGCTATGGTATTTTTTTCACTAACTTCTGTCCCAGTTCCAAGTACAGGCTTCATGCATTCAGCCAGGAAACACCTCAAGCACAGACACAAGAAGCTGAGAAGCCTCAGTAGGTGGGTCCACAGTGGAGCAGAGTGATGTGGCACAGCGCCTGAGGATGGCTGTGAGGGAAGCCGGCAGGCCCTCAGCTTGCTGCACGGTCCACAGGCCATAGTGAACAGCCCCAGGCCTGGAGCTCCTAGACACAGCCCTGGGCAAGAGTATGAAGATCCTCCTGGTGTTTCCTGGGTGACTGGCCCTGCATTGCCCTATGCGTGGCAGTCAGTCCTGCCCCAGCAATGGGTCACAAACATTGACACAAACTAAAAAGACCTTAAAAGAAATGAAGTTTTCCAGCAAACACACACACACCCATGCACACACACACACACATGCACAAATACGCCACATGCTTTGCATTTTCAGGATCTATTAAAAATTTACAAGTTAGAAGGGGGGCACAGAAAATCCCATGTCCCATTGCCACTCAGTGTCATTCTTTCTCCCAATGTACAGCACGATGTGCTGCTCAGTGACACTCCTAAGTAGTAACTAGACAATTAACTGGTGTCTTCTTTCTGTTGTTGCTGTTTTTGTTTTTGTTTTTGAACTGATATCTTCTTAAAGACTCACATGAAGGAATGCAGCAGGTCCCTCTATCTCTTGCATTAGGGATCTTGATGATCCAGAAGTTCCTTTCATCCAAAGTCTTTACTACTTAAAAGTCAGTTATGGATATTTAAACAACAATTAAGCTTGCCGATATGCATGTGTAGCAATCCTAATCTGCATGATACAAATGTCAGCCTCCTTGGAACCAGAAAATAGCAGAGCTATTTGCAGAAGGAAAAGAAAAGAACTTAAACTTATGTAGTACTTCACTCTAGTCGTAACAGCCAATACTTCTATGGTAATCACCAAGTCCCAGATACATTCTAAGAGTTTTACATATTTCAACCTTATGAAACCTTATGAAAATACAATGCCGCAGGTTTTACTACTTCTGAATTTTATAGATAAAGAAACTGAAGTACAGAGGTCTAAGTAACTTTCTTACAGTCACACAGTTATAAAAAGAGGATGTAGTCAAAGCAGGCTGGCTTCCTGGGCAGCCTTAACCACTATGGTGCCCACCCTCTCTATGGATTTCAAGGTCTTCAAGGGACTTGTCACAGACAGATCAATAATAAATGGTCATATTTAGTTCACTCCCAGATCTATTGATTCTAAGCCTTTTCCACTGTACAGCCTAAAATTGTAACCAAGTGACCCTTTATGTTAAAAATAAGCTTACTTCTTTTATCTTTGCTTGGTAATTTTCTAATAGATTTTCATGAGAATCTGTTTGATGGGAAAGCTCCATATATCCAATTTTTATGCATTCCTATATTTATAACTAAACTGACATTACACAGAATCAGACGTGGCTAATTTTCAGTATACTATATTTTGTTTCTCAACTCACAGTTTTTGATTTGCTAAACCTAGTCATATAGAGAGAAGGAGCTTGTAGACACCTAAAACTAGCTCATGGGAGGTAAATTTAGGACAAATAAATATAAAATTGATATGGAGCTTTTTATCCCAAGATAGTAAAAATGTAAAAATATTCAATGATGGTTGTGATAAATTTGTAAATGACAGCCCTTAAAGATGTTATTAAGGAGACTTGTATGTGGAAGAGATAGATTCCTGTCCTATTTATGGAATTTTGCCTAGTTTGTACATTCTCTCATTTTGTCATTTTTGGAGTGGCTCTTCTTGGTGTCATACCAGTTTCTTGACAAGGGAAGGTAATTTTCAGCCTTTTGGTTTTATGTTGTTGCCGGTAGAGTTCTAAACGAGAACAGAGCACCATAAGCTAGGAAGCCCTGCGTGTTAGTGTGTCCCAAGGTTCCACCTGGACAGACATTTTTGTTCTATAGAGGACCCTCAGGGCTAAGGAAGCAGCTCAGATGTGTATTTCTTTTCTTTTTTTTTGTGGGTACCGGGGGTCGACCTCAGGACCTCGTACGCCAGCAGGCGCCCGTGCGGCGGACCGATATCACCGGTCCTTTTTTCGTATGTGGGTTCCAGGAGTCGAACTCGGGCCCTCACGCTTGCCAGGCAGGCGCTTATGCCGCTGAGCCATCTCACCAGCCCAGATGTGTATTTCTTACTGCAATTTAAAAGTCAGAAGACACAAGTTTAGCACAAATTTATGACTCAGATAAAAGAAGCTAAAAGTACATGTCGAAGGACTGTTTGTTTAGGATTACAGGGAGACTTGAGGAATATGGAGGCTACTCCTTTTGCTTGACAGATGGAGGTACTGAGAGCCAGTGCTTCAGTTATCTACGAATGGATAACAACCATCCCATTTAGATGCCCAAACTGATAACCATTTTATTGAAGCTCACATTTTGTGAGGCATGAACAGGGTTCAGCTGGGTGATTCGTTTGTTCCGTGTGATAACCCTGGTCTCCAGTGATTAGTTTGGCTGATGGGGAGCCTTTCATCTCCCCAGAATTAAAACAAGCCCACTCCCGTTTTTCCAGAGAGCATCTCTCCAAGGTGAAAGGGTCATCCAGAGATTCAGCTTGCTCCCCAGTGATTCTTGCCAGTGACCGAGCCTACCAAATTCTGTCATGGGCTGTGATGACAGGGTGTAGAAGGCCTTTCATTTTGTCTTCAGTTCTGCACCTACTAGGTCCTGCACCAAGTTCTTCTTATCGTTAAAGAAGGTTGGCATTAGCTGTCTCCTTTTATTGTGGCTTTTTCTCTGTGTGTGTACCTTCTCAACTTCCAGATGGAGAAGTGGTCTAACCCTGGCTGAGAAGCCACGAGCACTTGCCTTTCTTAGTTTGTGGTCATATAAAGAAGGAGCAAGGGGCGTTGCTGCTGGGGTCTGAGAAAACCAGAGCTCTGCCTCTCAAGCTAGCAGTTCTGATGTGTGCAGTTCTCAATATCATAGCTGCACTGTGAAAAGAGGGTAGCAGGTGCTAAGGGAAAGCAGCCGCTTGGATTATCATTATTTCTGGGCAAACCAGCTGTTCTGATGAATGATGCCTAACATGAATCTGGGGCTGGGTGCCTTTCAGTTTTTTGGAATTTTCCTCTCACTTCTTCTCAATGATAAAATATGGGAATACATCACATATAAATTGTTTTCCATTGCAGACACTATAGAAAACATGTCAGTTAGTGACTGCCTTATTCCTTGGTTCCAAGTGGCCATGAAATTCATTTTCAACTTAATTTTCCATATGTGTGTTTTAACTTTCCACCACTCCCACCTCCAAATCTATAAAGAAGCAGCAAGAAGAATCTGTAAGGATCATCTGTGCAAGGAAGTTTTTATCCAATGGGCTTGCTGGTTTAAATTGTGAAGTAGAATATTTGACTAAAGTTATTTAATAAGATATAAGGAAAATATATGAACTTTGACATTGCCTTAGTCTGAGTTCAAGTTCTAGTTCTCCCACTAATTGCCATGGAAGTTTCAGTAACTTTATAAAGATTTTGGTCTTCAACTTTCTCATCTGCCACATTTACATAATTCCCCTTCACATGCGGTAGTGTTAAGGACAGAATGAGGTGTCAGCTTTGCAGAGTCCAGAAGGGCCAGCCTTCAATAAATGCTAGTGCCCTTTGCTCAAGGAATAGCTCTGTGAGTAAGCGAGACACGTGGATATTTAAGGGAACATATTTTATTTTTTTGTAAGTAGGTGCCAAGAAATGGGAGATCATAACAAATATTTTTCAGCATTGCACATTTTAGACACTGTGCCAGACTTTGAGGGAAAATAAGAAAATCCAAGCTCCTAGCCCTTCCAGTTGGGGGAGCAGGGAGCTGAGTGGAGTGGAGGTTTGTAAAGCAAAGTGGGCATGCAGACATGTTGAGGTAGATGAGAATTGGGGCTGGGATCTTTTCACAACAAGAACAGGTAAGTTGTGTAATATCACAGTGGGATTCACTGTCACTTGACTTTGAATTTCGCTCACTCATCAGAGGAAATCAATGCGCTAGAAGAATTTGCTGGTTGGTTTGTTTGTTTTTTTGATTTATTTATTTATTTATTTATTTATTTATTTATTTATATTTTTTGCAGTGCTGACGATCGAACCCAGAGCCTTATGCATGCTAGGCAAGTGCTCTATCACTAAGCTACTTCTTCAGCCCAACTATTTTTTTAAATGACAAAATAAATGAAATTCCTAGAAAGTTAGAAAGAATTTAGAGAAATTAAGAAAGATACCTCTCACTCTCCTTCTCTCTCTCCGTCTTTGTCTCCCTCTCTCTGTCTCTGTCTCTCTCTGTCTCTGTGTGTGTGTGGTATGTGGTGTGTGTATGTACACTTTGAGAGCAAACATTAGAAATTTGGAGAAATTTAAAGTATTCATGATGTACCTTTAAAGTAATCATTAAAAACTGGCTAATTTAGGAACATACAAAGGCATATGTTTTATATCAAAAGTTTTTTTCTAATTCTTAAATTTTGAAATAATCTCAAACTTAGAAAAAAGGTGCAAAAAATAAATAGTGCTTAGAATTCCTGTCTCAACTGCACTCTGGTTCCTCAAGAATTAATATAAAAAAATAACCTTTGCTTTATTCTCTCTCTCTCTCTCTCTCTCTCTCTCTCCCATCTATCTCTCATCTATCTATTTATCTATCTTTCTATTTGCTTTTCTTTGAACTGTTTGATGAAGTAGAACGATACTTTTGTGTCTTCAAGTACCTTATTGTATGTCTCCTAAAAACAAGAACATTCTCTAACATAACCACAGTAAAACTATCAAAGTTATGAACTTAACATTAATACAATAATATGATCTAATAAACAGCTATTAAAACTTCATCAATTCTCTCACCAATGTCCTATGCAGCCAAAGAAATTTTTCCTGGTCCAAAATCCGATTCAAAATCACGCAATATATTTCTCCTTAGGCTCTTTTAGTTCTAAACAGTTCCTAGTCTTTGTCTCTCACGACTGACATTTTTGAAGAATATGGACAAGCATTTTGTACAATGCCCCTCAGTTTGGTTTTGTCAGGTGTGTCCTTGTGCTTAGAATCATGGTGAGCATTTTTTTCAGAAATACTATAAAGCAGGAGTGTGTTCTCAGCACATCACATCAGGCAGTGCACAATGATTGTTTCTCTCATTATTCAAGCTATAACTGAATATTTGTACCCTTCCATTCATAAGTTGAAATCCTAAATGTCAATACGATACATGATTGTGATTGAAACATACAGTGACTATTTAATTTTAAAAAACAAGTTATTAAAGTAAAAGACACATTGCTATTAATTCCCCTCCAAATACTCCTCCTTGCTTCCATCACACTTACCTGTCATCTTGGCCACTTTCTGAAGCAGTTCTGGAAGTCCTCTTTCATGAGTGTCATCACTTGTGCTGTTGTGTCTGCCCTGGTGTCCTAACTCAACTCAAAACATTTACTTTTCATGGTCATTTTTACTTTGCAGAAGAGCCAGGCATTGCACAGAGCCAGATCCGGTGAACAAGGTCAATTAGGACACGCTGTCATGTTTCGACAAGTCTGCCTTTTCATTTTATGGCATTTGGCAGTGACATTCATCATATTTCTTATCATACCTCCCTTGTAAAGATGCTCACAATAAAGGACTTCCAGAAATGTTTCAAAAAGAAGCAAGAAACATGGGATAAATGTGTTCAAAGAGAGAGTGGATATTTTGAAGGGTATTAAGAGCAATGTGCCTTTTACTGTAATATTTTTCTATTTAAACATTCACTGTGTATTGTATATCTTGGTCACACCTCATAGTATTAAGAGTGAAGGCCTTTGGGAGGTGATAGGTTATAAGTGTGGGGCCCTCTTCATTAGTGCCCCTCGAAAGGAGATTCCTGAGAGCACCACCAAGTGAACACACAATAAGAAGACAGCCACCTGTGAAGCAGGAAGTGGTCCTTCATTAGACACCAAATATGCTGGCACCTTGAACTTGGACTTCCTAGCCCCCAAAACTGTAAGATATAAGCTTCTGTTGTTTATGAGACATATAGCTTGTGGTTTTCTATAAAGCAGTTCAAACCGACTAAGACAATAAGTGACATTAACTTTGATCAATAGACCAAGGTGACATCTGTCAGACTCCTCCATTACAATGTATATATCCCTTTTTAATTATCAGGCATCTTGTGTGGAGGCCACTGAGACTGAGCACTTGTACCATTTCTTATTATACTTTTGCCCATGTGGTGTAGCAGCCTTGGCAACTCTTATCTAAGGCGTTTATTGTTGCACTGGTTGCCAATGTATAGCAGCAGTATTCTGATTCCATCATTTCTTCTGCAGATAGTTGCAATTTTCCTTAAGGAAGTGTTTTATTTCTGCAACATTAATGTATTCATTACATGTTTAGCTCAGTGAGGGCTTGTAGGTTTTTATTTTATTTATGAGTTACTGTATTTATTTTGTTCCTCAAATTGCTCCATATTTATTTGGTGCTACACACTTCCATTTAAACTCTAAGTCCTTTTAACTAGGTCCTCAGTTTGTATTATTGTTACCCTGATCCTGGTATCAGCCATTACAAGGAACGTTGGTCCTTTCATTTGCAAAAGAATTTTATTTCCTTTTAAGTAAGTTTATTCTTATTGTTTTTCTTTATTTTTTTAAAGAGTAATTGACTATCTGTTATATTTAAGGCACTGAGTATGGTGTTTTGGAAGCTAAAGATGTGATTCTTTACACCAAGAATAAAAGGATCAATGGCATACCTAGAAATCCCACAGGAGGTAAAAGTGACGCATTGCACGATGTTAAACCTGAGATGCTGGGGGTAGCAGAAGAGGGGAAAATCCATTCACAGTCACAGTGGAGAAATGATATTTCCATTGGAAAGGAGGACTTGACTGAAGAATAGAATGGCAAAAAAGGGAAAGAGTGATCAAGTAAAATAAATTGCTTAATTACTGAAACAACAGATAGACATTTACTAACTAAAATTACCTAGCATTATTTTTATTAAAAATAAGCTATAATTTGCTAAATGTTAAGGAATGAAACATGGTGCGGATTATTTTTACAATAATCAAAGAAAAGTTTAAAGCTAGAAAAAAATCAACTAACCTAATGGAGTCGTCATATTTTGTATTCATATTTCACACTCTCCACCATATAAACCAGATAGAGGAAATCCCTGTTTGCCATAATTTCCTTAAGGAGGATGGATGGAGTGGAGTGAGTGGCAAGTAGAGACTTTAGCAAGTTTAATACAATATTTTTGCCCAGTGGGATTTTATCTAAATAGCCCTGATTTTGGAGTTTTCAACTGTCAGCAACTGGTGCTTCTTGTGCTACTTCTAAGGCATCGTTTCCTCCCCGGGTTTAATAAAGTCGACCAGCTGAAGATTTTTCCTTATTGAGATAAGTTTTCTACTCTTTATCCTAGGCTCCTCTCTTGCCACCTGCAGCCATCTCTGGGCATGGGCCATTTTTTCCCCTGTGATGTAGAACAGAGGCACCAGAAGCAGTGGGCAGCGGGGACTGTGAACAGCCTGGTCCCTTCACTCCTGCAAAGGTCTCTCAGACTCCTGCCACAAGTGACATGAGACACCTCTGTGTGCTGCAGGGGTGGGGGACATGGGTTTGGAGCACCAGTTCACCACCGTATTTAATTCTTACACCACCCTGAGGTGGATGCTTCATCACCAATATTTTATTTTGAATAGAATTGTTCCTCCATTTCTGGGAGAGGGAGAAGGGTTCCAAGCCACCATCAGATACCAAGACCGCTCTAGTCCCTTATATCAAAAAGTGACAGTGTGTGCAAAGAATCTGTGCATACCCTCCTGTATATCTTAAAATCATCTCTAATCTGTGGGCACAGTGTCTCAGGAAGGTGGGAGAGAGGGGCTTCTTGTCCCCGATGCTGACCTGGCCCAGAAGGAAAGTGTGGCCTGGTCAGTTTGTAGTGTCAATGTGGGGTCAAAAAGCCTGACTCCACTTCTCCACTTCACCCACTCTTGGCCCCCCTGGGAAGTGCTGGCCATGGTGCTGAACACAGGCCTGACCGCAGATACTACAGGGAATGGCAGAGCTTTACCTGGAAAAATTATCCTCTTAGGGCTTCTGCTTCTCTCCCAGTGAATCTGAGGTACTGGTTCATGGATCAGTTCAAAGACTAAAGGGATGCACAGGGAAGCTCTTGGTAAACTGTGGGCATTGTCTTAGTGGATATTGCATGCACTGTTTGGGATATATTTGTGGTGAAAAATTATTCTTTGTTTATTTGAAATTCAAGTGTAACTCTGCAGCCTGTGTTTCATCTGACAACCACACTCTTGAGACATAAAAGTCAGCTCTGACTTCTGGTCCTATGACAGCTCCTTCCTACCCCTAACAGGAGCCAGCACCTCTCTAGAGCACCCCACAGGTCACGCCCTGCAGATCACGCCCTGCTTGTTCCATAGCACTGCAGTATGAGATTATGGTTAAATTGGACACTATGGTAATTTTTAATCAGATGGTGTATACAAGCTCAATGAGATAAATTGCCCATATTAGTTTTTATTTAAAATATAATTGAATATGTGAATAGAAAATTAGTGTAATATATTGATACCATCTGGTGCTCCAATTTTACACCAGTTTTTTTCATGTCTTAATTTAAACAAGATTGAATCTTCCTCCTACATATGATTTTATTAATTACTCTGTTTTCACTTAGATACCATTGTGTTGACCATAAGCCTAAATGGATTTAATAATTTGTAAATAATAGAACAGGTGTGACACTTTCAATAAGCCAATGTTTTTCTTAGTTACACAAATACTGAGACTCAATCGTTCACCTGCATATGAAGACTGAGTAGTTTCCAATATAACATTGTATCCCCAGGGACATATTTAAATACATTTAGATTAATGCATGCCTTGTGTATCTCTTTATTAACCACCTACTATGTGCTGGGGACTGACTGGGTACTGAAGATAGAAAGAGATGCAAGACAGTGCTAACATTTCAAGCTGGAGAGAGATCCAACAGATAAACAGATAATAGCAGTGAGATTCAATAAAGCACAGTTATAGTGCTCTGGGGACACAGAGAAATGAGTCTCAGCTGACAGAGGGAAGAGAAATGAGCAAAGAAGAACAGCAGCTAAAGAATGAGCAAGAGGGCAGCAGGAAAAGGTACATAGCTCAATCCCACATCTAGCTCAGTTTAGCTGTACACCTGCATAGGACTTTGTAGTTAATGGAGCACATTCTGAGATTTACACACTCATATACACATGCACGTGTGCGTGCACATTGTGGACAGGAGCAAGGTCAGGTTGTTTTTCAAGGACAAAAAACACAGAGCAGAAGAGAAACAAAAGACAAATGGGATTAGCATTTGGGGAACTCATCACAGAGAGCAGGGAAGTAGAACATGGTTGACTTGACTAATCTAAGGTATGGGTTTATGGGTAGTTTTTGTTCTTTGCATACATCTGTATTTTCTAATTTTTCTATTTTTTTTGAGATTTAAGTTTTTAATTTTTTTCAGCATTGTTTACCTCTATTTCCACTTCACAGAAGGACTTACAATATTTTGCCTATTTCTCAGGGTGTTTGGCATGCTTCCATATTTCTAAAACAAAGACAAGCCTATGCAGCTATTGATTTTTGTGTTTTTGGCAATATGCAATAAATCTTTTATCTGATTGAGTCAGTAGGATTTATTTTCTAATAGCTTTCTAATTTCCCCTTTTTCCTTTTAATTTTAATATAGTACATGTAGATATTAATAAGGAAAATATAAAGAAGCGCTCTTTTACTTCTCTAAAAAAGTAAAACAAAATTTCATAACAAAATAGAGGATAACAATAGTTAATGCACTATGTACCATAACCTAAAATGAATGGCCAAAATGTTACTCAGAGTACAAGTGATAGACAAACCCCCCTCTTTCTTACAAAAAAGAAACAGAAAATAGCACGAAATTTTCTTTTCCATAAACTAAGAGAAACTTGTATAAATGAAACAAATTAGAATATACATTGAAATATTTTTGAAAGAACAGACGAGAATTTGGGGGAATTACTTGAACTTCTCCCTACTTCCTATTTCTCTATCTTCTGGTTTGCTCTTTATTTACATATGTATATACATCGAGTTTCTCTTATATATGAACTTTTGTTGCTGTGTTGGAAACTTTTTAAAGGACGTGTCTGTAAGACAAAGAAAGGCCACAAAGTGTTCCAGATGAAGGGAGGTGGGTACATGCCACAGTGAGAGCTGAGCCCGCACCGGAAGGAAGTGCCGTGAGGGTCAGAACCGAGTCAACTGACAAAGCTGGAATGTGAATAGTCGATTAGAGAGAAATACTGTGCCCTATTAAGTTTATGAAGTTGATGCCTACTGTAGTTATGCAAGAAAATATCCTTACTCATAGGAAATACAGGTTGGGGTGTTTAGGTGTTGAGGACCATGAAGTATGATATCTCTATCTACATCTATCTGTCTGTCTGGCCGTCTGTCCATCGAGCTAGCTAGCTATCTGAGTGCAAATGATAAATGATGAAATAAACAGGATAAAGTGTTAACAATAGGAATCTGGGCAAAGGGTATATGTGTGTAATCTACATCATTTTTATTCTGCAACTACTCAGTTTAAAATTGTTTTCAAATGAGCTTTTCCAAAAAGCATTTCTATACATTATCTTTCTCACCTCACAAGGACCAAGTAATAAGGTTCTTATTATTCCCATTATGCCCATGAGTAACTCAAAATGAAACATTTAGAGTCATACGCTACTAAGTGAGAGTCTCAGAACTGGAACTCAGGTCATCATGTGCATAGCTTATCACTAACTCATCAATCTACTTAGGCGCCCACATAGTGCATTTTATAGAGGTAAGATTTGTGAAAGCAGGAATAATTTTTGAACAATTTTGCACCAGCTACACACACCATGTCTCACTTTGAACCTGGCTTACGGGTCATCTGTCCTTTCCTATGTCTGCCTTTATTGAACGCGCTGCCCCAAGCTGATTTGCCCTTTCTTCTCAAAGGCCTCACTCTCACTATCACTCTCTATGGAACTTCCAGCCAGGGGAGACAAACTCTAGAATTTTAGCGCTTTCTTCTCCCCTCACATTCTTCTGAGCACTTAGTCTTAACAGAAGCCTGTCTCTGCCATTTTGACCCAGGTTTCCAGCATCTCTCCCATACAACAGACCACAGGCTCAAGTTTTCTGTCTGAATAGTCCTTGTTCTCTGGTGCTAGATGCACACCCTGACTTCTTTACCTTGTGTTAAAATCTCTGTTCATCTAGGACTCTCTGAGTTTGGCTAAATTACTCTATGCCCCTCCACATTCTCTCCACCATAGCCTGTCCCTTGCATTCACTTTCTGAAGAGTTGGGCATATGGTTTAGTATATTCCTCTTTACCTAATTTCTACCATCATTATGTGTGACACTGGGTTTACGCAGCTACCCCTGCATGTCACCTCCAAAGCTCTGGATTCTTTCTTGACCATCTTATCTCCAATGACAGCATATCTTCACTGCACTTCCCCTACCCCATCTTGAGCTATTGCCCAGACCTTCTCACTGTGTAGAACCACTCGTTATTGGCAGGGATATTGGTGGTAAACAACCAACATTAAATCTGGCCTATTACAGTAGATGGAGGATTCACTGCAAGGATTCCTGCTAGTGTATAGGATGTCAGGGGAAAACTAGAATGCTGAGTCAGAAAAGAGCCAGGGGACAACAGAGTCCACACAGCTGAGAAGGAACATGGCCTGACCATTGGTGCTGGGATCCAGTTCATAGACCACTGGGCTGCAGCTGGCACTGCTGTCCCAAGATCCCCATCATCATGCCAATGGGCTTTTGGATGTGTCACTGCATCTGTTATGAGTAATCACTAACTGTCACTTCTTCCTGGCCACATTCTTTTAAGATTAAGGACCTTGGGTGACAGATGATGACAGTCCTAGCATAGTTCACATGTGTACTGCTTGCCACTGTTAGAGAGCTGGGAGGAGGACCATCTCCCTCATTTCAGTTTTCTCAGTCATAGAAGGATGTATCTGTCTCTTATAGGATTACCTTTCATGGGAAAGGTGTTGGATGCTGGGAATCCAATCTTGGTCAAGTCCTATATGGTCCCTTGTACTGGGCAACCCAGCATCCTTATCTACTCTTCTCATAATCACCTTTTAAGATAAAAGTTCTCACTCAGCCACTGCAACTCACTTGGATGCTGAAATTTCATTCACACCTCCAACCTCACTTGAAATCCAATTAAAGAGACATCACAAATCTTTCAGCTAACACATCTACCTCTGGGTCTAGGGTTTCTGGAAATGTCTATTTCTCTCCTGATTCTTTCTTAATCCAGTCTCAATATTTTGAAACTTTTGAATCAATACAACCTTCATAAAAATAAATAGTGAGGAGGCCCTTGTACTATGACTGGTACCAAGACTATAGCTAGTGTATAGTGCCCTATACTTTACTTGTTTCACAGGCTTTCAGCAAATACTCAAAATGATCATGGATGTTTGCCTATTGAGGTGACTCAACCCTTCCTTACTGAAGGAGTTGAGCCCTGGTGGCCCTATCCTTTATCATCTTGTGTTCAGCATGGATGATCTAAGAGGTGCCCAGGGGAACACCTGTGTTCCATTTATAGTTCTCCCTACTCCATATTTAGTTCATCACTATTTTCCCTTGGTAACATTAAATGCTCTGGCTAATAATCTAGCACGTTTTTGATGGCTGACTGAATAGCATGAGGGTCTCAAAGTGACCAGATGGCATTCTTAGCTTCTAATTCCATGGAATCATTGTTGTATTCATATGGGGAAACAATTATCTAACTAGGTTCTAAAACTTCTAAACTAATACAGTGTGTAGTTTCAGGAAGAAAAGCAAAAATTTTACTAATGAATCATTAGGTTTAGTTGTGTGAGATGAGTCTCAGTTCTAGCTCTTAAAATGGACCCTTGTAATATGACCATGAGACTCACTAAATGAGATGTTAGTGGCGTATAGAAACTGGTTCTGGGCCCGTGAGATGGCTCAGCGGTGTAAGCACCTGCCTGGCAAGCGCGAGGGCCCGAGTTCGACTCCCGGATCCCACATACAAAAAAAGGGCCGGTGATATCGCTCAGCGGCACGGACGCCTGCTGGCGCGCGAGGTCCTGAGGTCGACCCCCGGTACCCACAAAAAAAAAAAAAAAAAAAGAAACTGGTTCTGATCATACCCTCTGTTCAGCAAGATTATATCTCTTCCAAGGAAAGTATTGTCTGTCAGTTGGGCTAGATGTCCAATGTTTCAAAACACACACACACACACACACACACACACTATGTAATATATATGACATGTGCATGTAATTAGCCAAGCGTGGCTGGTAAGGAAAGCAAGTTCTAAATTCAGAATTTGATGTTTTTGAAAAAGAATGGGTGTTTCTCCATGATGGAATGCAGATGATACCAACCTACGATACCAGCCACCTGCTGGGTACCTAGATGGTCCTCCAAGATATCATGCCAAAGACAGGGTTGGTTGCGCTGGTTGGAAAGTTGGCCATTCAGCAATGGGTAACCAGATAAACTTTCACAAAGGGAAACTCAGATCTCTGGGCCCTTGTATGGTCTCCATTTCTGCCACTATCTATCTGCCTATTGGTGGGCATTAGGGAAGAAGTATATTCCCAGACTGGGACTGTTTTCCTCCTGATTATTAAGAAATTACTCTGTGATTGAAGTGGTTTGATGGGCTTTTGTAAAAGATACAGACATTCTTACATTCTGGAGCTATTCCAAAATCTCCACATATGTCTCTTACAAAAGTTTTTGTCATCAGTACATTTGTGCTGCTTCTTCCAACTCCCTGACTATGTGGCCAAAATACTAGCCATGGCCTAGGAATTGGAGTAAATTCTCAAATCAAGCTATCTCTCCTTCCAACTAATAAGGCAAGGACATGAGATGCTATATCTTGTTCACTGAACCAATTTTACATTCTTTGTTTTCTTTCAAGTCCACCCCTGAGTAAGTTCTAATTGTGCATCAATTAACTTTGGCAATTGCCAGATCATGTGGAGTAACCCAAAAACAGTTTTGAATTCATTTATCCATTTTTCAGCTGGTATGGAAAGCAATCCATGAGCGAAGGGCAGTCCTTATGCTAACACCTTGTTCCCCTATGTAGCCCATGGCAGCCAGCCTACCAGGATTCTAGGATTCGATATGATGTGTGATATGTGCACATTCCCATGCTCATTTTTTGTATCTGTCTATATACAAATCTTGAATAAATGCACAAATTATTCAAAATATTACAAGGGGTGAGACTTTTCCTATCATCCCAACCACTCTATCCTCAGTACCTATCACAATGCTTGGATTACAAGATATAAAAATACAGGGCATCCATTTAAATTTTAATTTCAGAAAAGCAATAAATAGCGTTAGTATAAATATATCCTGTGCAATATTGGTGACCTATTTATACCAAAAACATTACTGTTCATCTGATATTCAAATTTAACTGGGCATCCTGTATTATTATATCAGACAACTGTAATAGTTGGTTTTCAATAAGTATTTGCTGCATTCATAAGCACATAATTTTTTAAATAATGGGTTTTATTTAGTGTCTACTCTATCCTTTTAAATTCATTGAACTTTTCCACAATACTATAATAGTTTCAAGGACTCATCTCTTCTCTCTGTGACTGATAGAGATTGCTACATTTGCCCCAGTGGGAAGCTGTCCTAGAGGAGTCAGAGAATATAAAATGCCAAGGTTCAAATATAAGATGGGCAAGTTGGAAAAGAATAGCTGCTAAATCAATCTTTTCTCTCTCGTTCAGTACACATAGGCAAGGGGGAGGAGACTGAGTTAGGGAATTATTCCTGAGAAGGTGGCAGTTATTTTCCTAATTGGTAGAAAACCGTGTAGAGAGGAACAGTAGAATTCTCAGAACAGCAGATTCAAGAACAGAAAAGACCTCTGAGCTGTTTTCAGTCTTGGTCCCAAGAAGCTACATCAGTCAGCTATTGCTGCATAACAAATAGCTACAAAAATCTTTTGTCATATAACATTAGGCATCTTTTTTGCTCATGGCTTTGCAGGTTTCTTTTACACTTTGGATCTCTTCCATTCAGGGACCCAGGCTGGAGTGGGGAGTGACTCAGGGCCGAGGTAAGAAACTTCCAGAATAATGATCAGAGAGCACAGTGAGATAGGGTTCAGACACTGCAACTTCTGACTTCTGCTCATATTCTATTGCCCAGAATAAATTTAGGGCCAAGCTTAACACCAATAAGGCTAGGAGACACTTTCTTCCTAAAGAGGAGAAGGGATAAAAAATATTTTGACTACAAATTGACTCTTCCCCTAGAGAGTAAATAGTTCCATAAGGCACTGAAGCTGAGGGGCTGGGAGCAGCCTCACTGAGACCTTGAATCCTTTTCTTGAAGCATGATGCCTGAAATAGTGTAAGTGCTCATAAATATCTGCACTGCTTGGCAACTCTGACTTAGGCTGTACTTTTATCTATCTGGACAATACAAACTGGACATAAGAGTCACCATTTATTGAAGGTTCAGAATGTGCCATTTTGTCTCAATTAGTTCTCCTAGTCATCCTATAAAATAGATATTATCATTCTTAGTTTGTATATAAAAATCCAGGTGGGAATAGTTGAGCGATTAGTCCAGGATCCTTGGTGAGAGTCAGGAGCTGGTGTCGGAAGCCTCGTGGGTGTGGTGTGAAGCCTGTGCCCCCCCACTGCTCTGCACTGTGGAGTGTGAACCCAGATCTCCTCACTCTGATGGCTCCTCTCCTCTGTCTCCCTGCGGGGGCTGTGGAGGGCTCTCAGAAGTCAGCTTCTGGCCACAGCTCTGTAAAAACAGGAGGAAAGCTTTGTAGGGTGAATTAAGTACTATCACAATAGGAGTTTGGTAAAGGACTTGCAGCCAAGACTATCTTGCATCTCTTCTACCAGGGGCTTGCCTGCCCCCACCCAGCCCCAGAGTCCTCAGGGCTTGAATATTAAGCCGCCCTTGGCACTGCATGGGAGTAGGAGGGAAGGCAGGATGGTGGGCTCCAGCAGCAGCCCTGAAATTTGACTACCTCCAGGACCCCGCTGTTTATTGGGCTCCTGGCTTTGCCCATAGCCTTGTCCGCTAGTGCTGAGCCAGTAGGGTGGGTATTTAATTCAAGTCATCTTGATGCTAGAGGAATGAGAGGCTGGGAAGCCAGCCAGTCTCTGTGTCCCTTCTCAACATGGTTCCTCCACACAGAGCCCCACTGCCAGGCCCAGCAAACAGCACAACCAGCTCCTGGGAAAGGGTGTGTCCCACCGAGAATCGTGACAGTGTAGCATTGGAACTTACAAACCTGTGTACAGGAATGAAGAAGATGCAACCTCTGCTTTATTTAGCAGATCATTCTCCAGAGGCTCATGGCCATAATTTAAAGTTGAGTTGTGACATCAGCAGATTGCATCCTGGACCAAACACTGCTTTTAAGGGAATGACATACACGAGGGATGGTGCTAAGTAGAGAATCAAAGTTCCCATAGTTTGCTGGTATTGCAGCCCAATCATCAAAGATGAGCTCTCAGGGAATCTGGGCCACAGCATATCACCAAGACCAAGGTAGAAGGACCCTTCTTGCTTCCTGAGCCCAAATCACAAATGTGGGAAGTGATGATCCTCTGGCAGAGACCTCATCATACGCCACATGGGTGACTGAGCATGGGTGCCCAGGAGGAGAGAGGGAGCCGGGGAGGGGTGCCAGGCTGTCAGGCTGCTCTAGCCAACTACAGTAGCTGGGTGTACATCAGAGGAACAGAGAAGTTCCCGCCACCGGGGACTGAGAGTGGTAAGGGGAAACCCATATGGAAAATGTTTTATCACCTGTAAAAGGGGCACATTATTCCAATTTCAAAGCATGGTTATTCATGATTACACTCATCATTCAGTGCCCACAGGAGATTTGGTCAGGGCCACCATAGATATCAAAATCCTAGGATACTCAAGTCCCTTGTATCAAATGCACTATATTTGCATAAAACCTATGCAATCCTCCCGTATACTTGAAATTATCTCTAGATGACAATACCCAATACAAAGTAAATGCTATTCAAGTAGTTGCTATGCTACATTGTTTAGAGAGCATTGACCAAAAGTCTGTACAGATGCTCCATACAAATGTAATTTTAAAAAATATTTTGGTTGAATCTACAGATACAGGGTCCACAGATGCAAAAAGTTTATTGTATTCACAGATTCGGACACGGACTATTTACTGGCTCACTTCAGACTCCATAGTGGTAGCTTCAGCCTTATTGTTCTCCATCCATCTACCCACAGTGTGTACATTTTTCTTAGTATGGCCTTTCTGAGCAATATAATTAGTTTTTGTACCATGTCAGTTGGTAAAAAAAAAATCTCAGTATCTCATCTGGTTACAAATTCAGATGGCTAGCATGTTTCATCTGGTTAATGTCTGATTGAAACCTGGCCAATCCATCGCTTTCTACTTTTTTATTCATCACCACTGGGAACAAGTCTCAGCAGTACTGTGAACTTAGCTTATCCTATTTATTCAGAACTGAAGCAAGTAAATAAAGTAGCAAATTTGGAACTAAACTACTTGTCATAAAATCACAGTGATGGCCTCTGGACATCCTGTGTTTAGACACATTGACGTTTTGTATAAGCCTTACCTGATTCATCTCTTAAGTGAAATTACAAATAAATACCATACTTACCAAGCTTAAAATATACAATTGCTTTCAGTCATTCAACACTGGATAAAACAGCGAACAGTGAGAGTTCCTTGGGAGAAAATTAACTGTTCTTGAAAAGAAGAAAAATAGAAGTATGCCTCTCTGTACATATTCTGCAATCTGGCTCAACGGTATTAATGCTTTTAATTTTGCGTTGAGCAGCAATGGAAACAAGGGCAATTAGCAATCCATTTTTCATGTTCTCAGTCTTTGAGGTTCAGCAGAAGGCCAAGCAATTGAGGGGTGTTATTCTGATTTCAGAAACACAATTCCACAAAGAACAGCACTTGAGTAAAAGCTTGGCAGCACTTTATTCTTGAGGCTTTTTATTCCCTGAAGTTTTTAATAGATGGAAAATGCATGGGTCACAGCATAAAATGCTGAAAGGCATGAAACGTTCATTTACCTTCCAGTGGTTGGCTCGGTCACATCCTCCTCAGCAGGCAGAACCCAGTGCCCAACGCCAATCTTCTTGTGCGCCTAAGCGCTGAGTTTGAAAGGTGGGCGCAGTTTTGCAAGTGACTCACATTTTCTCTTAGGCAGGACCAGAATGGACACCAGGATGCATGGCTGCTTTGCCAGTTCTCAGGGGTCGCCTAATGGACTCATCTTCATTTCTTGGCTCCTAGTTTCCTTAACTATAAATGAAAGGCTTGGATTCCTTGTTCTCTGTGTGTTTTTAAGGTCTACTCTGAACCTCTATAAGTAACTATTTCAGTTGCCCACTAGCCCATTTATCAATGATAAAAATAAAATCATGTTTACAATATTTAACTTTTAGATGTGATTTGAGAAAGATATAAACCAGTTGCTCTCAAACCTGGCTGTGCATAGAATCACCTGGTATATATTTTATTCTATTATTTACATACTATCACATACATACAGAAAGGGCACCAGGGCCTGTGGCATGGCTCAGCGGGATAAGCGCCTGCTTGGCAAGCATGAGGTCCTGAGTTTGACTCCCGGTACCCACATAAAAAAAAAAAAAAAAAAAGTGCACCAGTTGCAGAATGTTCACCAAGCATACACACCCATGGAACTAGTTAGCCTGAGAAATGGCACCTTGTCACCTCCTAGGGAGCTTCCCAAAGCCCAGATGCCCAGGTCCTTTCTAGGGTGTGAACTGGGCATTGCTCTTTCTACAGGCTGACTGGTATGTCTGATCCAGGCTAATATTATTGTTTACAATCCTCTCAGATAATAGTAATCTTTTGCCATTCTAATAAACATGAAGATTCTGATCCCCACACAGAGAAGGAACTGGGGCAGGCATTAGATGTGTTAGCAGGAGGCTGAGGAGCAGGGAGTAATTACCCTACAGGGAAGCACATTGTCCCCAGGCCTAATCATGCTCTGTGCACATTATGAGTATTAGTTGTCACCACCACATTGCCCCCAAGCTGGTGGTATCATGATGTTACTTCACAGATGAGGACACTGGAGCTCAGAAGGGTTGAACAGGGTGCCTGATCACACTGCCAGGGGTCTCGGTGTAGAGCTCAAACTCAAATCAGCCTGATACACAAGTCCTCAGTCTTTTCATGTCTCTTGTCACACAGATTTCATTTTAAAATTAAATCCAGTTTCAACACAGCCCACAAACACTGCTGAACATATGCTGGGTATCCCGTACCTGACACTGGTGTTAGCTCACACCATTGGAATTGCCTCAGTTCTAGCATCAGTCAATTCTGACAGCACTGTAGAGATTCTGGAAAAAACTTCACTAGTGCTTTTTTGCGGGGAGGGATGGTAGAGAATCAGACAATAACACTTACCCAGAGATAGAATTTGTAGTGTAATACTTTTATTGTCGAAATGTAGTTTGAGTCATACATAAGTGCAAGAGGCTGGGCATCTTTTTTTATCTACTTAGAATTTTTGTTATGGTAGATTTCGTTGGATAAAAATATTAGTTAACTTGTAGGGTTTAAATTGTGACAGAAGTCCCCTCCCCCATGTGTATAATTTTGTCGTTAATTGTAGGAACCAGTTGAATCAATATTCTATAAAACTGTTCTGAGAAATCCATAGTAGACTCTACCATACCTTCTCTCATTTTATTTTATTTATTCATTTAGTTTTCATGTTTCAGGGAAGGAAGGTGTTAGCGTCTTCTATCTGATGTGAATATTCTTATCAAAAATATGGCATAAAACAGAGAATGGTTATGACAGCGATAAGAAATGACTGAGGCCAGGAGTGGATCAAAACATTTCTTCCCACCACCACCTAAGGCTTTGATGTTCTGTCTTTATGTATGAGAGTACTTGCAAAATAACATGTAAATATAAGACAGCTCTCCTTAAAAGGCACTCCAGGCATGGGCTCTCAGTGCTTGAAGCTTGGACTAAACTAGTTTAGGAAGATGAAAATGAGGACTGATGAAGCAGTAATGGCAATGAGTTACTCCTGGGATCCTATGACATCTTTATTTGGGGCAGCAGATCTCAACTGGGGCCATTCTGCCTCCCAGGGGATATTTGACAATGCCTAGAGATGTGTGGTTGTCACAACAGGGGAAGCAATGCTGCTAGGCATAGTACAATATGCAAGGCAGTCCTCCATACACAAAAAAGTATTACCCAGTCCAAAACACAAGCACAGTAGTGCCAAGCTTGAGAAGTCCTGTTTTAGGAAATGGCAATACATCTCACTGAGACAATAGCTATTCTGTAAAAACAATGGGAAATACTAAATTATTTCTACTTGAATTGAATACTGCTACACTAAGGAGACTAGGTATTTGAAGGAGCTTGCTTAGATTCTAAATTAGTTCCCCCCAGGCTATAGGGACAATGGAGCTAAGAGAAATCCACTTCCTCTTTGGAACTGGGATTATTAAACCTTTGTAATCTCCTCTCTTCACAGCACTCTCCCCTCCTTGCTAACATTGCTCTGAGGGCAGAATTTGCCATTCTAATGAGAAGTCAGCACACAAACTAAAAAATGATAACAGTGCAAAATGCATCTCTCTTGAGCAAAGTTAATTTAGGTGTATAAAATCTCAACTGAAATACTGTCATTTTTTTCCCAGATCCTAACTTAGAAAATATGTGGCTGCCATGGTGTCCCTAGGAGAGAGTTGCTAAGGAAACCAAAAGCCATCCTGACTGCCGAGGCACTCTACCCCCATGGATTACCGTGATGGCCCATCAGTCATTCTGAGAGTCAGAGACACCACGGCGAACAAAATGATGACTTTATCTGTTTATCCCAGGAGAACAGTTTCAGGAAATAGATTTACTCAATGCCATCAGAAGATTATCGAATGACCCCTCCCAACAATGAGACAGAAAATAGATTCACTCACTGAAATGCTACTTTGGAATACATTTCCAGATCCTTAATGGCTGGGGTTATAAAAATGCAAAGTATAGTTTCTGATATATTAAAAGAATACAGCCACAATAACAACTATAGGTAAGGCCAATTATATACTACATATTAGTGGTTATTCTCTGGAGCACAATGCATTAACTTAATATAGCCCTTGTGTCTTTGTTACACACACACACACAAAAAAAAAAAACTAATGAAGCTCTCCCACAGAGTGCCAGGCACAAGATGGATTTTTTAAGTGAATTTTTACCAATGTCATTATATTTGGAATATTATACCAAACAACGGCTAAGGAGAGGTTTCAGTCAATGTGCCCAGGGTTACAATGCTGTAGAAGGAGCAGCTGTCAGAAACTGGAGTGGTTCATCAGACAGAGATCATCAGCTGTCACTTACTACCTGCTGGGCTGACTTCCCAGTGAGCTCACAGCCTCACCTGAGCTACATGGTCCCGAATACAGAAGTGTACGAGGTTCTGGCAGGAAAAGGCCTCACCAGCTACTGTGGGCAGTGGTGCCTTGAGAGACTGATTCCTTTGCCTACATGCCCACCAGCCATAGCAGTTCCACCCTTGCAGTTCCAGTGGTCCCTTGACCCCTGCCCATCCCCAGTTAACCTCTGCTCACCTGTGCCTTGGCGTTTGCCCTGCCAATGCAGACACCATGCATTCAGTCCTGACTCCAGCAGGACCCTGGCTCCCTCTCTGCAGGTCCCTGGTCTGGGAATGTAGGCTGGTTCTATTTGCCCAGCTACTGTGGATCAGCTCTGTCCCCCAGCAGGCCAGCAGCTCCTCTGCCATGCAGTAGGCTCCAGCTGCACTTTCCTCAATGATGAGAACCCCTTCCAAGTTTGTTCTCCTCAGGGTATCCTCTCTCAGCCACAGGTTGCCCTTCAGAGTTTTGTTTCCATGATTATCATTAGCCTCCACACGTAGCCCAATGAATACTTACACAACATTTCCCCTGGTTAAATTACTTCCTAGTGTCTGTGCTAGGGTTGGTTCCAAGATGATACCTCCTGCCCTCCCCATCATCCCAGAATTTATGCCATATTATAAAAATAAATGCCTATGCCGTTTTTGTTGTCATGGGCAAAAACTAAAAATGTATTCAAGCTGCATGCTTCCCAGGGGCTGGCTTCTGTGAGGTTAAAGGTCGATGGCTCTGCAGTAAATCAATAACTCAAGCACAGCTTTCTTTTTCTCCTTTTTCCTCGGAGATGTGCACCCTCTCCATACAGGAAACAGCCCTTTGTTTCAACAAAGTACAGTGATCTGTAACAGTATTACATTACAGCACCAGTTCTGTGTTTCCTGCCAAAGCAGAGTCACTTTCTCCGGTCTGCTGCATGTTACTCCTTATGCCTCCATGAACCTCTTCCTCATCACACTATGAGTGTTTGTGTGTGTGTGTGTGTGTGTGTGTGTGAGAGAGAGAGAGAGATGCAGGGACTATTACATAATGCTTGTCATGTATGTATCAGGACCTGTTTTACGTCTTTATGCATTAACTCATTGAATCCTGATCACCCTAATAGGCAGATACAATTAATGCCCCCATTTACAAATGAGTAAATCAAGGCCATGAGAGCTTAGTTTAACTCGCCCAAGGCTGCAAAATCACTTGCATCTCTCAATTCACCTGTTCCAGTATTAGAGCTGACCTCACTTGCATCTAAAATAAGAGAAGATAGGAAGTTAATGAGCTGGTGAACCTAGGGAAGTATATTTTCATTATATATGATTGGGCATGGAAAATGTAAATCATAAACATGATAAGCTCTGTTATCTCATTTGCTTTTAGAATAAAAATAAAGACCAGGTTGAGTTCTTCCAGTCTCCCCTCCCTTTCCCAGTCTAGTGAGTCAACCTCTCTCCAGACCCCCAGCCTCCCACCTTACAGGAAAGATGGGAAGGCAGCAAGACAACACTAGCCAGGAATAAAGTCATGCGGACTTTCAAAGTCACAAGCCCTTAGGACTAAAGCAAATGGAAATCAAGGACCAGGAGTAGATAACTGTGTAATTAGTTAGAATTAAAATATTTTCAAGAGGGAAACAGAATATAGTTAATAATTACACTGCTACATTTTGTGTAAACTGGAAATGCACTGGGCACACCTGCACATAGAGCAACTCTATTAGGACTAGAGGGTCCCCCCCCAGGCTCCATGCATGAATCAAATGGGTCACTCAACTGTAGAGAGTCAGTGAAAGAGCTGAGGTATGGATAAGGATACAGGAACCTAAAAGGAATGGGGATCGCCAAGGGACTGGCACAAGTGGAAGAAATCCCCAGCCCTTCGGCATGGGCTGGAACAGAGGAGAAGGGGCTGCTCACAGAGCTGGGACATAGAGGATCACAGGCATTGTCAGAGTTACCAAGAGGTAGAGAGAAAGAGGGGAAATGCTGGCCTCTCTCCTCCCGCCTCTGATCTGCTAGAGTCACTCATTAGCCAAAAGCACCTGGAAGCCAGAGGACAAAGCAGCCTAGATAGTGTCACCTGAAAGGGACCTAATTCCTTATCACCCAGAGAAGGGTAGAGAATGGATTTAGAAGCAGATTCAAACAAAAGAATCAGTGACCTGTGATGGATTTCATGATGCCTTTCTCTCATTATGCATTGGCTATCATAAGAAGTCCAGATTTTCAGATAGCTCCGTTACCTGGTCTTTAATGCCATAAATCACTGCACATGCCCTAAGGTAACCCCCTGGCCACTCCCAGCTCCTGTCTCCCTTCCCCTAGGCTTCTGAAACTTAGCACAATCTTCATTTTTAGTTTTTCCTCACAACATGGCCTTCATCTTTTGGCTTCAAATGAATTTTATTTCAAAGTGGACCAAGGATGCTTATATCCTCCTTAGTCCTCATTGCCTTTTATTTTTTTTCTTTCTTCATGACAACCTGTGGCTTTGAAGCTTGAACCTCCCACCTCCACCTCTGCTACCCCACCCTGATGAAACTGCTCAGATGACTTTGCTCAAGTACTTCTTGTTCCTTCAAGATGTGAGCGTTGGGCTCATAGTTACCCATTTGACCATTGTCACAACACCAGTAGTCACTGTATTCCTTGATTCCTTCAATATCCATGAGAATAATCTTTCTAGCACCCTACAGTTTTACTTTCATGTGTATTTCAGATTCTCACTTCCTTGGTTATACACTAGGTTTTGCCACCATTGATTACATGTACCATTTGTATGATCTTAATAGAAAACATCCCACTTCCTCAACATCCCCTCCCATCCTTTGATTTCATCGCCTTAAGAACAAGGTTACATGGACTCTCAAATCTTTAATTCATTGCTTTCGCCATAGTCATGTTTATTACTACCCTCTACTTCACATCAGGTCATCACTTTCCTTCTCTCCCAGTCTAGTTCCCATGGTCTGTGGGTATGCACACTCTCAACTCCCTGGGTTTTTTTTCCTTTATAATACTCGCCTACTTGTTTTCCTTAATCAGCTGAGGCTGCCTTAACAAAATACTGCAGACTGGATGTTTTAAACAATGTGGTTCTGGACACTGGAAAGTCCAAGATCAAGTTGCCAGCTTATTGGGATTCTTGGGAGGGCTCTTTTCCTAGCAGGAAAATTATTGCCTTTGCTCAGTGCCCACACAGATCTCTCTCTCTCTCTCTCTCTCTCTCTCTCTCCCCTCCTCCTCCTCATCCTTGTCTTCATCTTTTACTTCCTCATGGAATACACTGTCTGTTGACAACTGATTTGATCCTGTGGCCTTTTCTGGCTACTGAACTAACAGGTGCACATCCACAAAAAGTCATCCTGTGATGTTGCCTTTGCTTATTTTCCCTCTTCCATGAGAAATGTGTCTCAAGCAGACACAACTCCACCAGCCTCTTCCCAGCATGCAGACTTCAAATAGAATCACAGCCACCAGAGGTAGCATTAATGATGGATAAACCCAGATTATTGTTAAAGTACTAAACTTCCCATAGTTTAACCAGGGAATATTAACTAAGACAGTTGGCAAAATGATACTGGAAAAATCTGGAATATGGACAAAGGGGAAGAGCTATTATTGCCTCTCTTTCTTTTACTCACCTGACAAGGCTGCAGCTCTGTTTCAATCCAGCTTGGCCACATCTGCATCTCTGAGGGGAACATGGCTACAAGAAATGTTACACTGACTCATCTAATGTCCTAGGTATAACTATTCATCTGAAAAGGACTCCGAGGATAGTCCTGGTGACCACTGAAGGAGGTGACACTTGAATGAAGCTTGAATGGTGAGAAGAATCCAGTTGTCCCAAGATCCAGAGCAGGGAAGAGCATTCAGGCAGAAGGAACAGCAAGTACAGATGTCTCAAGTTTAGAACAGGCTTGGTGGGTTTAGTGGATAAAGAGGAGCATGTGGCTACAGAGCAAGGAACAGAGGGTTGAGTAGAACAAGATGAGATGGGGGAGTATAAGGGGGCTTCAATGATCTGTGCACAATTTTATAGACTCAAGAAAGGGCTTGGGTTTTCATCAATTGGGAAGCCAGTGGAGTGTTTCAAAAAAGAGAATAATGAAGTTCTAGTTTGCTACTGCTGCATTAAAAACACCTTTAAATTAATGGCTTACCACAGTAACAACTATTTTGCTTACAGATCTTCAGGGTGGGCATGCTGGGTGGAGTCAGCTTGTCTCTACTACAGCAGTGAGCTGTGGCAACATAAAGGTTGAGGTCACAACGCTGGCTCTCAAGTGGGAACACAGACAGACCACACCTGGCCCTTCCATGTGGCTGCTTGGCTTCCTTACAACATGGTGGCTGGGTTACCAAAGTGAGAATATTGAGAGAAAAAGGGTAACGTAGCTTGCACTGCATTCTTTAGCATATCAGTAAAGTCGGATTCCACCTTCTTCCCCTGGCCCCATATGCCAGACCTTTTATGCCATACCTCATAGAATAGATAAGAAGACATTGGCTTTGAAATTACACAGTGCTAGACTCAATCCCAGCTCTGCCATTTATGAGTGGTTTGACCTTGAGGAAGTTATTTAACTTTTCTGGGTCTCAGTTTCCTTCTCCACAAAATCATGATATAGCCCTACTTGATTAGGTTTATTATAAAGATTAAATGAAACACCAAGATAGTAACCAGCAGAAAGTCTGACATAACCTATGTGCTCAATAACTTGTAATGGTAGTTATTATCCATTAAAGGATAAAGATGCCACAATATTTAGAAATCCATTCCTGTACTCCCAACAGCTAGCACCAGGCATACAGACCATTAGAGAACAACTAATACTGCCCGCTGGCTGTGGTCATGTCACAACCTTTCACGGCTGAGTGACTTAACATTTAGAAGATGGGACTTTCACAGTCAGAGCAAGTTGAAAAATAAGTAAAACCCCAGAGAGCATTTAGCCACAAACCAACTTAGACAAACGTGGATTTCTCAGTTCAGGCTACCAGCTGGATGTTTTTTACATGCTGCTTGAGCAAAAGCAATGCTGTCCTAGAGGCTGTCGCAAATTCACAAGTGCTGTATGCGTGTCAAAAAATTGGGGAGAGATTAGCTTCAAGACGCTGATATTTTTGTATGTATCAACAAAGTCTGGAGCAAATGGGTGTCAGAGAAACACTTTGAGAGCCTTCAGAGGGTCAGTGAGAGAGCTGTCAGCAGTCCTAACCGTCTAGATGGCAATGGAAGCATAGTAGGTCATCCAGGTCACTTTTGTGACAGCAAGAATGCAGACAATTGGAAATGCCCACGTGTGATTTCTTTAACTCCCCTTCCAGTACCTGATAGCTCAAAACACCCAGCTTAATGTGTCCTGTCAGTTGTGTCAAACTCTAGCCCTTTTCTGGGATCTTCTCCTCATAGCAGGCTTCTTTTTCAGGATCAGCCATGGCTACTTTTTACTGAGTGCCCCCAAAGGCGACAAGCACCATGATAGGTTTTACATGCATGATCTCTTTTTCTTCTAACAAACATTTGTTCATCTAAGCAACCAGTGTTAACTGACTCCCTATAAGGCATTCCTAACAGGGTACCATTTTGTAAATGAGCCACTCGAGTTTCAGAGAAGGAATCAAGTCCTTCAAGGGGCGAGTAGAAGAGAGAGTCAAGATGTGAATGGACCTGGTTCCCACACTGTTCTCAGCCAGCTGTACTTCCCTGGGGCTGCAAACTTCACACAAGGAAAGGTAGGGTTGGGTCTGGAGATTAGCAACTGGTCATGACCTGCAGCAAGTCACTGAATTTATCTGGTTTATTTGCTTTTCTCCATGGCAAATTGCTGAACACTTTTGACCTCTCTTTTGTTGTTTCTGAATTAAATGGCATAACATAGCAACATGGATCTGACAAACATAATGTTGAGTGAAGGAAGCCAGAAGCAGCAGAGTGCATACCTGGTGATCCCAGCTACAAGGACTCATGCATAGACCAGAAGAATGAGAAGAAAGGATGCTGGTTTCCTTCAGGAGGAAGGAGGAGGTTATGATTAGTTCCAGAAATGTCCTATCTTCAATAAAACATTAATTTTTTAAAAATCATAATGCGAAATGAATTTGAAAATAGTATATGCAGTAAAACCTTGGATTGCAAGCACCTTATTCTGGATGTGCTCCCCAAAACAAGCAAACATTTCTAATAAATTTTAATTTGAAGAACTGGTGAGTAGTATGTGAGTAATATGAGTAGTATGTGATGCCAAACATCACATGATCACAACCGAGCCAATGGTGTTTCCGTCTCTGTCTCTGTCTCTCTCTGTCTCTCTCTCTCTCTCTTTCTGTGTGTGTCTCTGTGGAATTGTGGGTGATCATCTCATGACAGCAAGAGGTTATGAAGGAGATCGCCACAGAGGAGGAGGAAAAAAAAGGTGGAGCAATCCCTCACTTCAAATGAGATGAGGGAGATGTGTAAAATGTGGAAAACAGTGCAAAATTTTGTAGAAATGCACCACTGAAATAAGGTTGCAGCAGTGCAAGTGATGAAGCTGTTTCACAAATATGCAATGTCACCTTTCTGTGAAATCCTCAAAAGGAGGCAAAAGCAAGTGTCCTTGGATAGGTTCCTTATTAAAGTTGCACGAAAAGGAAGACTCCATTGAGCTAGTAGACAGCAGTGACTCTGTGATACTGAAAGTCTTCCTACACAATAACCCTCCTCTCCCTTGTCTCCCTCACATTAGCCACTAAGGTTTTCAAAGGTAAGTGCAGAAAAACTTGTTTATATTTTCTTTATATTTTGTATTTTCTTTGGTATTTTCTATTACATTACAGTACTGTAATCATTTCAGAAGAATATTTTTGGGTTGTGGAATGAATCATCTGAGCTTCCATTATTTCTTCTGGGGAAATTTGCCTTGATGTACAAGTGCCTTGGATCACAAGCATGTTTCTGGAATAAATTATGAAAACCAAGGTTTTACTGTATACTAATTCAAATCCTGTATATGGAATTGTTCTGAGCATGGTTTCAGTTCCCTGCTTTCTACCTGCCTGTGTACTGCCCAGGAATGGCCACCCCTTGCAGTAGCCTTCTAGGCACTTGGAGTGCTCTGAGTTATTCCCCAGTGCAGGGCTCCAGGCCTGGAGGAGGGATGGGGACTGAGGCCGGTGCATGAACCAAGCTTCTAAAGAACCCCGGGTTGCAGAGTTGATGTCTCCCAGGGAGCTTGAGTTCTCTGTAAGAACACTGCTGATGAGGTCACTCATCCTCTCCTCGGACGATGCCGGGGATATGCTACTCATTGCTTTGTAAAACCAGCCGTGCTGGAGAGCGCTCATGGTCAGGTCCAACCTGCCCTCCTGCAGCTCCCACCCACTGGCCAGAATGATCTTGAAGGAGCCTATGTTACTGCCTTCCTTGCTCTCTTCAAATGCGCAACTTTTCACTTAAATGTATTTCCCTTTTCTTCTGTTATTTTAACATATACTTCGTATAACAATAGTTGACTAATCTTGCAATTACCTTTCTGAGATAGGCACCATAAATAATGCAATAAATTCTCTCTAATGTATGTCAATTTCTATTTATCAAATTTTTGGACATATAATAGGTAATTTTATTTTCATCTTATGTTCGGCGTGATAAGAAAATAATTGAAATTATATTTAAACCTAATATCTTATAATACAATATTCAAATAAAGTTAGAATCCCACTTTTTTCTCTAACTTTGTCCCCTCCAATCCCAGAAGGAACTGTTCCTTGTGAACAATTCAAGCTTTCCGCTTGTGAACTGAATTTTTTCTTACACTTCTGAAGATACAGCAACACAAATACACAGATTTACTTTAGCCTTTAACGACAATGAAACAGGCACCACATCAAGGGAGGCAAAGTGAAGCAAGCTGAAAATGAGATGGTAGAGAATGGTAGGGGCAAGGGCTGGGGAAACTAAGGCAGCCAGCTTCCTCTGAAAGGAACAGTTAGTTCTCCATTCCATGGGATTCTTGCCCATGGGCATAGAATAAAGGCCCAGGTTTAGAAAAACTTCTAATTATCCTTGGAAGTTAGAAATCCAGATTTATATATGTAAACTTCTGGTTTATAAATTTGGTAATTAAATCAAATTTCTTACATTATCGGTCAAAATAAATGCTTCTTTAGGTCTTGTCCAGCCAGTGGACTGCCAGATTGGAATCTCTGTTACAAATACAGTCATTGTCATGCATATTTTCATGTAAACTATATGATAAATATGTTTCCAGATCAGAACACATGTGTTGCCTAGTTCTTTTTATGGCTCCAAGGGTTCCATTGCATAGCTGTTCCTATAACTAATTCCTTATCAAAGGTTAAGAACCTTTTAAATACAAGGATCAACTTTCTAGTCCTTATTTCTGACCTAGTATCTGTTTGCCCAACAATTCTATTTTTCTTTTTACTTTTTAAAGCTATTTCTCATACCAAGTTTCTTACCACACTTCTCCAAAAACACCTTCAAGTGAGTATTTACTAAGCTCATCCATTTATTTATCATTTATGCCAGTATAGTTTCAGCAAAAATTCATTTGGAATTGTTTTGTAAGAAATGGGACCATATCTGTTGGAGGACTTGAGTTCATAACCATTGATCCTGCCCTGGTTTAGTCTCCAAGTGTCCCCACTTGAAAAGTAAATTACATGACCACCGTTCCCATAATCTTACTAACCACATGGGACCACAATTCACACTTTATCACAATCTACTACTGCAGTCCTTTTTATAGACACTTTACATCTTTGATCACATTCCATATAAATGTTATACTCTAATTTTATATTTAACTCTAAAACAAAAGTATCTTATGATATTATTGAAAATATTTTACAGATATTTGAATGACTGCTTTATTTTTTATTCTCTTTTGTTTCCTGATACCCTGATTTTTGGAAACTTAGTTTATTTCCAAATATTAATATAAACAACATTACAATAAATGTCTTTAAGCAGAAAACTCTTCACTTCAAATCATTTCAATTAATAAGACCCCCAGAAATAGAGTTTCTGAGGAAGGGTTACAGGGATTTTTAAAGGCCCTTGAATTGTTTGATACGTTCCTTTTCTAAAGGCTAGAGACTCTTTACATTCTTCCAGCTGCGCTGAAAGTGTCTCTAATATTGAATATTCTCTTTTCCTACAGTTCTATTAATCTGACAAGTTAAAAATAGCATCTCATTCTTATTTTAATTTCCATTTCATTGATAATGAGTAAGGTTGAAAAATGTTCAAATGTTTATTAGCTATTGATATGCCTCAGTTTTAGATTGTCTTTGTTCCTTTCATCTTTATGGGAAACTTAATGCTTTTATTAGCTTTTGGCATGAATTCTTTTTATGCTAAGGATATCACCCTTTGTCCTATTTGAAGCAAGTATTTCCCCTTGTTTATTTGCTCATTAAACAGTTGTGAGACAAATTGTAATTTGGATGTGAAAAATCTATTGATCTTTCTGTTTGTGATTTCTTTCACTCCCTTTCAGCTTAAAAAAAGAAAACTTTCATCCCATTCCTATATCTACATTCAATATCTATTCATTTCCATTTCCTTTTTGTTGTTTTTATGATTTTTAAACAAGCTCAGTTCTTTTTGGTAAGGTCATACAATATAAAGCTGAGCTTTAACAGGAAATTATCATTTACATTGTGTTGTTTTCTTCTTGGAATTTCTATTGCTGCTATCGATTGTCCATTTTAACAAGTCATTTCTGTTCCAAGGCAACCATGTGAAGGCACAATTGGAAACATAAGTAAAGAAGAATAAATGCTTTTCCTCTCACTTCATTATTCAATTGAGAAATGTTAATTGTTTCTCAGACGTGAGACACACCCTATTTTTAACCAAATAAATTTAGTAAAAAATAAACATTTCTTTTGTCTGAGGTAATGGTAGGATGAAGTGTTGAGTTATTAAAATATGTTGTTTTCCAAGTAACTGTGCTCAGTGTTTGGCATCTACAAGGTAAATTCTAATCCAGAGGATTTCTTTGGGTTGTTAACCAAAAATTCAGTGACAAGGACTAGCATAATTTTACAATGCAAAAAAAATGCCAAGCAAACTCCCTAGACAATAGGTTATTTATCACAGTTTGTCGAATTGCAACAAGTACATAATTTTTTGATCCAGCTGACACATTCAATTATCTTCTAAAAGTTTCTATCACAGGACTTCTTTCAGCCATTTATTGGGTACAAAAATGTAATCCATAATTATAGATATTTCGTGTGCCTTCTATCAATCGCTCAACAATCCCTTCCTGAGGCTTTTCGTCTTCCAGACCAACTGAAAAAAGAAAATAAATGCATAGCAATCAAGATTTGCAAAATGGCCGTGAGGGGCAGTCAAGGAACTGACAGCTGAAAACAAGGAAAAAATATGTGCAGCATAGCACAGTTTGATGTGCAGAGGAAATAATTTGCTGCCTATCATAGACTTACAGATGTCTGGGACTGAAAGGGACTTTGTGAGCATTAATTCAGTGTTCTGCTTGCTTTTAGTTATAACCAATAAAACTTTCCAAATCTGTGTGCAGATCTTAAAAAATGTGATATGGTAGAAAAATAAGAAGCTACGTTTGAGGATAATGCTGAATTTTTAATAGCATTTCCTTGAGTACTAATGTATTTAACTCAAATAATTCTGAGTTCTTTTCTGAATATATTAGGTTATTAATACTGGCTGGGTTTCTGTGATGTTAATAGGATCCCCTATGTGAGCAACAATAAATGTCAATGATTTCTCTTTTTCTTTGGTCTGTCCCCAAGAGTTATGGAAAGAAAAGCTGTCAACTAATCTTGAGATATTCACCAATGTTTATCAGTCCTCTAAGAGAAGAAATTCCCCTGCATGCCCAATTCATATTTTTATATAGAACTTTTAGCTCATTTCTTCTGGTTTATTTGCCAATGGGGTTGTAGAGTAGAAATAATCAAACTCGGTAAGATAATCTTTCATATGATGTTTTCTTGTAAGCTTGATAACAACCATCTGTGAGTAGTTCAGGGACTTTCTCTTCCTTCCCTTGAAACTTTAGATCAATGAGAGACAGCAAGAAGACTGTGTTGCCAAATAACATGTGACGAATACTTTCTTTTCCCTTTATATCTCATATGGAGCTTCCCTACTGCCACCCCATGTGCTCACTTTTATAGTTCTAGAAAGGAATATCCAATACATGGCATCTGATTTTATATTGCTTTGCCTTCTTCAGTTGTCTACCCCATCCCTGCAAGAGACATGAAAATCTGTTTGGTGGGTCAGTGCCAATGCTGATGCCCATGAGCTATTCTGTAACAGTGCTGTACTTGGCATTTGATTCCAGCTTCCCTTCAAATGAATGACAATTGATTGCATTAAATATTTTTCTGTTTTACTTAAAATGCATGAAACTAACTGGCATAACAAAAGACCTTTCATTTATGGAAAACAGTAAAATAAGAGATTTTAAAGAGAATGTCTTTCTATACTCTAGGTGAATTGTGGTTCAGAGATGTCCAAGAAGGGACTAAAACAATAAATGAGTTAGTTGATGTATAGCAAGGAATGAATTATAATTAATTACTTGTTTAGTTTCTTATTTTTCTAGTACCAAGCTGATAGAAAGGATTTACACAACTCAGGTCATTCTGTAGTCAACCTCTAAAACCACTCTCAAAGTTATTGTGCAGTTGGAAAAACGCCTAATATTGCTTGAGAGAATGGAATAAGCAACTGTATTAGTCAGCTTTCTCATCTCTAAGACACAAAACCTGACACCCACAACTTAGAGGAAGAGCGATATCATTTGGCTCATAGTTTCTTGGGATTCAGTCCCAGGTCAACTGGCTTCAAGATAAAAACAACATGGCAGAAGGGTGTGGCTGAGCAAAGGTGCTTAGTATGATAGCCAGGAAGCAAAGCAGAACAGCACCAGAGAGGAAGAGGCAAAGGACGAGACATAGACCCAAAGCCACACTTCTCTGACCTGCCCAGACACCCAAAAGTGAGCTCCACCAGCCCTCTGGGTGGATTCCAAAAGCAATCAAGTAGGCACTCTACCTAACAGCCACAGCAATGAAACAAAATCAGTGGAGTCAATAAATATTTTTCTACCTACCAGTCTTCATCATTATGATCATCATTTTATACATATATAAAACATCATTATATAACATTATTATAATGTGATAGCTAAAATTATTGGTCAGCAGATATCCACTTTTTCTCATCCTACTGAGAATGGAATTTACCCTACCCTGTGGATGCTAGAGTTGCCATGTGACTTGCTTTGACCAAAGGAGTGACAGCATAGGTGATGTGAGCAGCCTTAAATGTGCTTATGTCTCTTGGCTTGGCTGGTATTCTGGTGACCAAGCATAGCTAAGGTCATTATTGGTTCTTAGTGATTATTTTTTGGCCCAGTAATAAAATATGGGGATTAGGACTGAACCCAATCAACAGTCTGGAGCTAAGACCCCTGAACCACAGTTGGAAGCGGTTTGTGCACTGAGGGCCACAATAACAAAATCACTTGCAGACTTTTTAAAACCAAAGAGCGCATGTGAATCATTGTAAACCACTGAGCATTAGGCTGGCTTGTGATGCAACATCCTTGTGTCAATAGTTGCTTGCACATATAATTAAGCTTTGACTATGAACTATGGCAATAGACTGTGATCAGCACTTTAATGATCTCAATTTAATCAAACAACACAATTACACAAGCAACATTATCAACATTATAGTGCATATGAGGACACAGAGCTACAAAAGGTTTAGAAAACTCACCCAAGAAGATATAACAAGTATCTGGAACATGAGCTGAATCGATGTCTTTCTGATTTCAACATCTTTGTTATGGCTCAACTATGTGTTTCACCAGAAAGTAGAGAGATGAAAGCAATGCCTGGTACTTATCAGGGAGGTTATGTTAAGGACTTGGAACCAAGCAACTGCCACACAGCTCTTTTATTCCATTCCCAGCTGTTATCACAAATGAATTGTTAAAGTTGCATTTCGCCCTTTGTCAAGAATTGGGCTGATTCAGCTCTTGGAAGTTCATTCCAAGGAGTAATTGATAAAGAGTTCCACTATGGAGACAGACAACATAATTTATTTCTCAGATGGCTTGTACAAAAAATGCCATCAAGCCTAGGAGATAAATGTTCTGGCCATGAAACAATTGAATGCTAATATTACTTTGATGTTCAATGCCATCTCTCCTACTCGAAGGAGCCATGGAGTTTATTACCATATGAAGTATTCCCAGCTTTGATGATAGCAAAAGAGGACTAATAAGATATTGTTATTTCATTCAAAAGGTAATTTTTAAAAAGTGCTAGATCCTTTAGAGCTCTATTGTCTTTTTTTTTTTTTTTTGTGGGTACCGGGGGGTCGACCTCAGGACCTCGCGCGCCAACAGGCACCCGTGCCGCTGAGTGATATCACCAGCCCCTTTTTCGTATGTGGGATCCGGGAGTCGAACTCGGGCCCTCACGCTTGCAAGGCAGGCGCTTATGCCGCTGAGCCATCTCACCGGCCCTCTATTGTCTTTATGGGTGTTTATCTGATGGCTTCTAATTCACCTTAGTTGTATCCCTATTATAAATTCCTGAAAATCTTGGCTTCTTACAAGGCAGAGGAAATCCCTCTGCTCAAGATCTGATTTCCCTCTGCTATTTCTCCAATTCCTTCTACTTGTCTCTTCTTCTCCAAACTCTCACATCAATGAGACATAGCCGAAGCTTGAGGAAAGGGCGACCTCACCTTACCAGCCTCAATGATGCTGATAATGCTTGATAATTCCAAAGAGGCAGCAGATGGGAGTCTCTGAGTGGCAAGCTCAATATAGCTTCTTCTATGGGGTTTGTTCTTCCTATCAGAAGGGGAAGGAGATAGGCAGTGGCTGGTAGAAATTGCTGCCCAAACAAGAGGCAACATCCCAAATGGGTGTTCTCTGCAGATGTCAAATCTTGGGTGTGCTTATGAGTACTATGCAGGATACTTCTGGGACCCAAGAAGGAGAAGGATGAGAATTAGAAGCAACGTCAACATCATCATGTTGTGTCCAAAGATGCATGAGTATGGTGACCACCAAGGACTTGATCCTCAATTTTCTGGTGCCACAGAAGGCTGGGAATTTGTAACTCCATGGTGGGATAGGAATCACAAAAATAACTGAGGTGCCTGGTGAGTGGAGGATCCTAACTAAATGTCTGATTCATTGATTCATTAATCAATTTGACAAATATTCATTCAGGGTCTACATGTGAAAAACATTATGCTTTCTCCAGGACACAGCAGATGAACAAAAGGAACAAAGTCCCTTGTTGATTTTATAGTCTAGAGACTGATGAAAAAGAGACAAATAAAGGATATGGTATATGTTTGTGCAGTGAAAAAAGGTAAAGCAGAATAAATGACAATTGGCATAATTTAAAGTGTGGCCAGATACGGTCTGTCTTTGAAATCAATGTATGAGTAGCACTCACAATAAAGTGAAGACATAAACCACGTGAGACACTCCGAGAGAAGCACTCTGGCCAATGCAACAGCCTAAAATTGTGAGCATTTGTGTGATTGGAGAAGTACACCAAAATCAGTATGGATGTAGAACAGTAAGAGAACAGTGGTAGGAGATAAGTATGAAAGGTTGATAAGAGCTAGATCAGAGGGCCTTGTAAGACATGCCTGGAATTTGTATTTTATTCCTGGTAAGATCAGATGCCTCAAAAAAGTTCGAGCACATGTCTGAATTCATTATTTAAAAAGTTCTCTGACTACTGTGTCAAGAGACCATGACATTGTAAGAGCAGAGGTATGAAGGCCAGATTAAAATTATGTAAATCTTGATGTCTCAGAGGCTGAGAAAAGTGTTTGAAGAGGGTGGGAATTGTTAGTTAGAGGAGAGGTTGTTAGTCAGTCAAGTTGCTGAATTGTTGCTAGTTAGGCACGTAAGAGAAAGACAGAACATTAGCTTAGGATCTAGCAATGTGGACATCTCTGATGACTAGCAGGAAAGCTGCTTCTCTAAATGGCATGAGCAAAACAGTGACTAGAATTGAACCAAGAGTGTGTGCAAACTCTGAAGAATTTTGCAGCAAAGGTACAGAGCAGGGTGGATACTAGAGGACTCAGGACAAGTTTGTGTTTGTCTGTTTTAAATATAGGAGATAAAATGGCAGTATTTTACATTATTGAAAATGCTCTAGAAGAAAGGAAAAACCTCAGTGATGTAGAAAAGAGAGAGAAGCGTGATAGTGGGACCAATAATTACGGATATTCTGAGCGGATGGGAGTCCATTGACAGATGGAAGAGTTGGCCCTGGGCCGCAGTGTGGATCTAATACATGATAATAGGCAGGAAGCAGAGTGTATCATTACAGTGGAAGATGAGTTAGGAGGCTGGGATAGGAGACTGAAGAAATCATCTTCTTATAGCTTCCATTTTGTTTTGTTTTGTTTTGTTTTTTTCAGCAAAATGAGAGTACATCACTAGCTGAAGCTGAAGATAAACTTTGAGGTTTGAGGGGGAAGAGAGGTAAGTGGACAACTGGAAGGATATAAAAATGTGACAAGCATTGTGTATGGGCCTCTTGGCAGTGATGGGAGTCCAGGAAGGCTGTGGACCAGAGCATGGCCAGTCAGTCCAGGTGTGTGTGTGTTTCTCAAACTGCATTCAGCCCACACATAGCAGGCAGGGACTCGAGTGGGTTGGGTTTGAAAGGATTTTACCAGGCAAGTGTGACAGAGGGAGAGGGACAAGGGAGCTGAGTTAATAACCCACTTGATGGGCTTATGATGTGGAATAATTAATCTAACTATTTCTAAGCATTTTGTAAATTCTGCTCCCAAGAATAATGCTTTGCTATTCAGAATAGATTAAGTTGTACTGTCCTAAGTAGAAGCAAAAGTAGCCTCTGATGAGTTTCATTATCGCTATCAAAGATATGTATCATCTTTACATTTCATAATGTCATCACAGAATGCCATTGCAGATGAAATGGTATAAATCTTATGCTAAATTGATAACAAACCAATTACCTTAGGGTATGTCTTATAAAAATGAACATTGAAGATATGCTAATAAATAGTAGAAATCCAGAGTAACTGAATGAGGTCTATCAAATTTCATATAACATACAGTTTAAAAATTATGCAGAATTGAACTTCCCTCTCTCAGCTTCAATTCCACAGACAGCTCTTTCTCACTACCAAGGATATTTAACTGGAATAAATTATGTTTGACCTTCCTTCCAGCTATTTTATGTTGTTTTGTTTCCCTTTATTTTCTCTCTTCTTCCTTCCTTTACTCCATATCTCTGTCCCTCTCTCTCTTCTTTTTTCTCCATCTTTTATTTCTCTCTTAATTTTCAGACTTAACATCAAAAAAGAAAGAGAATGCCCGACTTGTATGTAGAAGGTAGCTGTCCATGTATGCTAAATCTACTGCGTCCCTTTTCTCTCCAGAGATTTATCTGATTGTATCACTTCAGAACTTGGAGAGTTACCATAGTAACAGTTTTCCAACATTTTCCTTTGAAAAAAATCCTTCCAGGCCTAAGAGAAATCACCTGAAAAGTAGCCATCCAGCTGCTTTATTCCACTCTGTCTCAGTCTTTGACCATTATCTGTCATCAGAGGTAGGTCAAGAGTTTCGCCCGCTACTTATGAAGTGGAAAAGCATCCCAAGGTTGGTCTGGGGCTGAGTTGGAGCCCCTTCCTCCCCACTTCTGCCCTCTCCTCCCCATCCTCCACTTGCATCATATGAATTGAGACTGAGGGAGGGGGCATAGGAAAGTCTCTTTTCAAAAACAAATTAAACTTCTTCCCAACGTTTAAGCAGTTTAGTCCTTGTGCTAGAGTTTGACAGATTCCCTCTGTCACAAGAGGGAATTTTTTCTCTGTATTGGTTTACCAAAAACAAAAGCTGTAACCTTGATCAGCTGCCATTAATAAGAGCAGATTTATTATATTTGGCCCAAAGGATTCTCGCTCCAATTAGATTATTGTATTTGTCAGCCAGGAGGAAGGTAGTCCATGATGCTTTGCTTGGTTAATGGATAGATACTGCCTTCCTTACTCCTCCACGCTTTCTCTCTATTCTCAAAATTTCTTCTTCCTTCTTCTCATCCCTTCCTGATACAGCATTTGCCCTCTGGTTGCAGTTATGAAGAAAGATCAGAGATTAGTCACCTAATGGCGAAGTGACAGTAATCCCTAACATGAAGTTTCCGTTGGTTTCTTTGTATGGCTCACATTTTGCAAAACCAAGAGGCTGGGATTGGCTCCTTGACTTATGCTGCTTCTCAGCAGTAATCAAGGAGATGTCATTGGGATCAGCCTTGAGTGCTACATTGGGCACTATCTGCATGTCTATGACTGGTTACTGTCTCCACAACTGTGGCTGGGGATAAAAAATGAGAGCCAAGGAATTGCAAAAACTCTTGGCCCTTCCTTGGAAAAAAAAAAAAAAAAAAAGTTGGTTCTGAGTATTGGGGGCCTTTTCACTAAAGTGAAACCACTACCATAGATAACAAAGAGAGATTATAACTCAGGAGTATAAATTTGCATAACAAGTCTGGTTGCACTTGTTTTCTATGTTGGCAATTTGTAAGCTCCTTGCTCTCCTGCTTCACATCTAGGGGAGCCAATGGGAAAGCCAAGGGCTCCTTCCTTTGCCACCAGTGGGAATTTCTAGAACCATCTGAACCCCTTCTACCTGGGAGAACACTCACCATGGCCCCAGCCCCCAAACAATAAAAATCCCAAGCTAGTTTCTTTCCCTTCTCTCTGGGACCATTTTTAAGCCACTGGGGATGCGGGCTCTAACCTTTCTAGAAAGCCTTATTGTGGAATTAATAGACCTTTTTATACCATGTAGTGTAAGTGTGTGGTGATCAGTCTTGACATCTAAACCTAATTTGGAGTGGGAGTCCATCTTGTTTTTGCATAATGTCAGTGACACATTATGTATTAGAGGAACAAGCAAAGATTCTTTCGAAGTGAACACTCCAATGGCAAATCTTTCCCGTCACTCCATCTAGTAAAGCGGGAAGTTGAAGATTGACTGTGATTTTGTTTCTGTGTTCCCTGAGCCTTAACCAAGCATCACACAGGGGACAGATGTGTCCACACACACACAATTAGCCAAGACACACCCAGAGGAGAATCCAAAACCTCATCTTTCTTTTTTTTTTTTTAATATGTGGGTACCAGGAGTCAATTTCAGGACTTCGCGCTTGCCAGGCAGGCGCTTATGCTGAAAACCTCATCTTGCATACTGCTGTCTCATCTGTCATCTGACGGAAGCTGGTGGAGAAGAAGGTGAGGAGTTAGGGTAATAGAAAGGAAACAAAATGGTGACCCAGAGTGGATACACTAAGGTAGTCCATGCGCTGAGGGTCTATCTGGTTTTGATTCCAAGGCTATATGCTTCTTTGGCTATTAGAGAAATGCAAATCAAAACACTGGAAAGGAAACAAAGTGGTGACCCAGAGTGGATACACTAAGGTAGCAAGTCCATGCACTGAGGGTCTATCTGGTTTTGATTCCAAGGCTATATGCTTCTTTGGCCATTAGAGAAATGCAAATCAAAACACTGAGATTCCATCTTACTCCTGCCAGGATGGCTATCATCAAGAACTCAAAAAACAAATGCTGGCAAAGCTGCAGTGGGAAAGGAACCTTTCTGCCTTATTGATGGGAATGTTAACTAGTACTGTTACAGAAATCTGATATCAAACCAAATGGAAGACTCTTTGCACCTGAGGAGTTGGAAGGCAAACTTTATTATGCTAGGGGGCTGATGAGAATCAGGTCTCAAATCATCAGCGTAGAGTCAGCTTAGAGTTTAGCTTAAATACATTTTTGCAAGCCAGAAATACAAAGCTGATTGCAGGTTATTATATGATTGGTTACATAGGCTAAGGCATACGATGTCAGGCAGATTTGTTCTGGGCAGGCTCTGCTAGGGAGGGGGCTGTCCGAGTGGGTGGGTGAAATCAGGCAAGCATGTTCTTGAATGGGTAATTTTGTCCTAGGTGGAAAGTTCCTGGAATAGGCAAGCAAAACAGAATATGTTTTTAGGCTAGAAAGTACAGGCAATGCAGCTGGATTCAGTCAAATAAGGCTGAGTCAAACTGTCTCTGAGTTATAGCTGGCACGGTGGTCAAGGCTAGCTGAGTCTAAGGCAGCATGAGTTTAGGAAGAGGCTACTAATTGATTTCTAGGTTTTGCTATGAAATTTCTGTAAGTTTCCCATTACATTCCCCCCTCAGTACTAAGAAGCACGTCAGAATGCGAATCACACAAGGGCTTAGAAAAGGACTGTGAGGAGGGCCGTTAAGGGCCCAACTAAAACTCCTGTCCATGAGGGGAGAAAGTCTAGGGATGCTCACCAGAAGAGTCACCTATTATACTTTTGTAAGAGAGAGCAAAAACAGCTTTCTGGTGGGGTTTTAGTCTTTGGAGTTGCAACCCAGAGAATGATAATGAACATTGATATTGACAGGAGAAAAGGAACTGGGAACCTAACAGAATAACAATACATTGAAAATAATAGTTCAGCCATTATATGGTAACTTAATTGGAGTTAAACTACGTGGCTGACAGGGATGAACACGGGAGGAGAATAACAGCCATTCTAAAACTTGGAGAGACAATCAAAGGTACTCAGTCTAACAGTTACACCAACATGGGAAAGAACAAAGGCAATTTTGTGGGGAACCTTTCAGCCCTCCAGGGATACAGCCCAGAGTTCTGTAGCAAGCACCAAGATCAATGAAAGAAAAATAACTAAGAGCCAAACTGGGTAACAGAACATGAGTCAATTAGAGCACGTGCTTTCATGTAAGATGTCTGTTCAATCTTCAGCCGTGCGTCGACTCATCAGCTTCCCGAGTGATGAGAGTAGGGCTTTGAGTGCATTGTCTCTTCAGGGTGCCCTTTGGGGGGTGCAACTCATCAGAATAGGCCTTCCAGCAGTCAGGATGAGCCTGCTTGATCCTGGAGTGGTGCATCCAGGACTGGATCTCTGTCATTTTATTTGTGCACTTTAAAGGCCTTTTTAGTCTTAGAGGGGAATACCTCTGGCCAGCCAGAATAAGTACAAATAAGGACCAGCAAATACATGTAGCCCTGGCATAGCTTAATTTCAGTAAAATCTATTTGAAGATCTTCAAAAGGAGAGAGTAAACTGGGGATATAGCTTAGCAGCACAAGTGCCTGCCTGGCAAGCACAAGGTCCTGAGTTCGATTCCTGGTACCGAAAAAAAAAAAAAGAAAGGAGAGAGCCCCATGTGTTGGATTCCGGGTGGTGGTCGGGGGCCTGTTGAGGCCTCGGTCTTTGCACAGATTTGGCACCTTTTGTTAACAGTTGCACAAATTGGTGTCAATTTTGGAATATAATAATAGCAACCCAGAAGCTGGGCTATAGCAGTCTTTCCCCCATGGGTGATGTCATGGCGACATTTAATCCAGGTGTAGGCTAGTTCCTTTGGAATGATCATTCAATCCTCTGTTATAGCCCAGACACCATTTGGGTCTGCATGAGCTCTTTTTTTGTGTGTCCATTTTATTTTTTTTCAGTGTAATGCAGAGGACCTCAGTGCAAGCTAAGAACAATTTTTGGTGGTATTTTATTTACAGTTTTTAAATTTTTTGACTAAATAATTGTCTTTTTAAGGTGAGGCTTTAGCGGCCATCTTGGCGGCCTTATCTGCTTTATGATTGCCAAGAGTAACAGTGTCCTTTACTTTTTGCAGTAGATGTCCTTTGCAGTGGATAATGGCAACCTTTTTAGGTTTCCAAATTGCAGTCAGAAGTTGAGAGATTTCATCCTTGTTTTTAATTGGTTTTCCTTCTGCCATCAGGAGTCCATGTTCTTAGTATAGAATCCTTTGGACATGCACTGTAGTGAAGGTATACCTGGAATCTGTATAGATGTTTATAGATGTATGAATGCCCGGGGCTCAGCTGATTGAGCTGACCAATTTTGGGGAAGAGGTCTGGCTAGGAGCACCTCTTCGGTGGTTAAAACAGCATAGTTGGCCCTACATTGTCCATTTGTAACAGAGCTACTTTCATCCATAAACAGGGTGTACTCAGCATCTGCTAAAGGCTCCACCTGGAGGTCAGGCCAGCTGGCAAAGAGCTCATCTATCAATGGAAGGCCATCGTGGTCGGGCTGTCTGAGCTCTATGGGCAGATGGGTGGCTGGATTTAGAGCCTTAACTGGCTGGAAGGAGAGGTAGAGATTTCCACTACGGAAATCAGTATGAAGATTCCTCAAAATAACTAAAACTAGAAATTCCATTCAACCCAGTTATTCCCATTCTGGGTATCTTCCCAAGAGTTAAACACATCATGTTGCAGTGATACATGCATACCCATGTTTGTAGCAGCACAACTCATAAAAGCTAAATCTGGGAAGCAGCTCATACCCTCATCAACAGATGAATGGATAAAGAAAATTATGTATGTGTGTGTGTGTATATATATATATATATATATATATATATATAATATATTAATGATATATATTATTTACATATATTATATTTATATTTATATATATTATATTATATATTATATATATTATATTATATATATATAAATATATATATTCATACTACTCAGCCATAAAGAAAAACAAAGTTGAGTCATTTGTTGGAAAATGGATGTACCTTTAGGCGATAATGTTAAGTGAAATAAATTAGGCACAAATGGTTAAGTATTGCATGGTTTCCCTTATATGAGAACTCCAAAGCATAAATAATTTCAAGAGCAAAATAAAAGCTAGAGAAAAGGAAGCAAGGGGGTAGAGCTTTTGCAGATAGGAAGGGTATCTAGAAATGGATGGAAAGGGGAGGAGAATGAGAAGTAAAAAGGATTAAATACAATATGTACACATACCAACTCCCATCAATGAATGTATTCATTGTGTATCACAAACATGTTTTTAAAAAACCACACACACACACAAAGGCTATGCCTCTCTTCATATTTCCCAATAAAGCAAGTCACGACAAAGCTAGGAACAGGGTTACCATCATTCTAGATATCTCTCCACACCTTTCCCCATAGTCAATATTCCCCACGCTCTGCCTCGTCGTAGTTTCCAAATTATTCACTGCTCTTTACCCCAATTAACAATCATTTATTACATTATCATCTGTTGCCAAAACAATGCTGCAACAGCATCCTAATATGCCCTTGGCTTTTTCATTCTCTACACAGTAGTCAGGATGATCTGCAGTCTAGGTTTGGTTCTCTGTATAATGCCTTTCAGTACTTCCCCACTGTCCTCAAGATAGAAATTCCTTAACAAGTGGCTTTTAGGCACTTCCATATCCAGCTCATACTCACTTGTCTAGCCTTCTGCTTAACCTCTCCATTCAGGAGGCTTCACAACCATCCACATATGTACCGTGCTTTCTCTTGCCTCCAGCACTACTCTGATTCCATTCTGTGGGCTTTCAACTTCTACTCCCATGCAGGCTTCCTGTACTAATCCTCCAGCCTCAGCCAGGTGATTACTTCTTCCAGGAAAACCCTCTTTGAATCTCTCAGTACTGGTCAGTTAAAACTTACTACATTTCCTGGTGTATTTACACCAGAGAGTATTATTCAGCCACAAGAAAGAACAAAATTCTGTCATTTGCAAGAAAATGGATGGATCCAGAGACAATAATGTTGGGCAAAATAAGCCAGACTCAGAAAGACAAATATTTCATGTTATTTGTAATACGTGGAATCTTTTTAAAAAGAAAATGACAAGAAAGTAGAAGGGAGACCATTAGAGGAAGGGAACAAGAGGAAGGAGGAGGAGTATAAGGGCAAGTAATGGGAGGTGTGATAGCAGCAAAATACATTATACATATTGACCCCCCACACCACAAAATGTAAAGGGAAGGGAAGGGAAAAGAAGGGCAAAAAGGGTGATGGTAAGCTGAAAATGATCAAAATATGTTATGTGTGTGTACAAATCTGCCAAAATGAAGCCCACTAATAAAAACAAACATAAATAAGAGAAATATATTTAACAATTTTTAAAAACTACTTTTTGCAAAAAAACAAAAAATAAAAAAGACCATCCTCACCTTAACACTTTTCTTACTGTACTGTATATCACTTTTCATTTGACCACATATCTTGTCGTGACTTAAAACTAGATGTCCCCCAAAAGCCTCATGTGCTCATAGGTGGGCCTTTTCAGAGGTGGCTGGATCTAGGGTGTGTGATACCGGGTTTAAGAGTGCATAATAACTGAAAGGGTTTAGCATAGTTCTGGATGTGGATAATGTAAGCCCCACGCTGGATATGGGTGGCACCAATTAATAGGCCTATAGCACAGATGCAATATAAAGGGAGAGAGGGAAGGCAAGCTTGCTGCAGTTGCTGAGCTGCTGCTGCTTCCTGTATGCTCTGTCAGGGACTGTTTCTCCTTGGGGATGCCCTCCCACCATGTCACCCTGCCTTGGAGCCACATGACTACGGACTGAAACCTTTACACACTGTGAGCCAAAATAAACTTTTCTTCCTTTAACTTGTGGATGTTGGATATTTTGTCTCAGCAATGAGAAAAATAATGGAGATACCTCTCTAGGGTTTCCTGTAGGGAGGGTCCCTACTTGACACATAGCAAGGGCTTAATACATATACATTGAGTGAATTCCTTTAGGTGTCAATTGCAAACAAGTGAGCCCCACATAAACACTGGCAGAACAGCAACACAGTCCACGGTGTGACCACGACTGCAGATCCATTAATAAGAGGTTTGAGTTAACCTGATTACTCATTAATGAGTAAAAATGTGAAAACAGTACTAAAATGGAATCAAAAGTCCTAAAAGAAAGATGATCATTTATGATGATATATACCATGTGAAAGAGAGAGACTGGGTATCCAGTCTAGAATTTTTAAAGGACATTAAATCAAGAAAATTTTTTAGCTCTGTCTGGTTTCAACCATAACATTTGGAATCAGGGCAGCCCTTACCCCCAAAATAAGAAAATTTATAAATGATAATCATTGTTAGACAAATAATCTGCATTTTAGGCCTCAGAAAATCATTATGAGCATGTGTGGCAAAAAAAAAGCACCACTCAGGGCTGACAGATTCAAGTGCTTCCTGATGAATAGATGAAAGTTTGGGATGCCACAGGAAGGAATGGGGAGAGGGCTTGTAAATACCTGCATGGGTGACAGGAAGTGGGAGAGCATTTCTCCCTGACATCTGCATTGCATTTAGACTTACTATATTCAGTTTTATAAGGATAAAAGCCTGGCTGGAGAGACATTTTAGAAAATTGGATGACATTTCTGAATCCAAATGCGTGTTTTTTTAAAGGAGCACAGGTGGAGGCATCTCCCAGTCTATTCATCCTTTTGATAACACTGAAAAATGTATTTGTCTTAAATGGTGTAAAATTATGAAATGGACAGATTTAACCACTCTAGAATTTGGAGACAGCATCTGAAAATCAGCATTGTTTCTTTGTGCCCAAAAAGAGATCTGATTAACATACTGAGATTTCTCTAATCTCTTTTGTTACTCACTCCTTCAGATGAAACTGCTACTTCCCACAAACAGGGTGAGGGCTCGAAAGTAGTTTTATTATTTATCAGGTCTAATAATAAACTGAGGGAATCAATTTACAAAATCTTCAGGCCAAATCCATGGAATTTATCTACTGTTGAAAATGAGACAACTGTGTGGTCCATTCTTTTATACTGAACTCCTTGATAAAAGAAAATAGAGTTAATAGGATAAACAGGTTTATTTGGGGGGATCCCTGAACTTTTACTAAGAAAGAAACACTTTAATTTCCCAACTCTTAGTGTATATCATGATGTTATTCAACTACACATACAAAGTACAGGTGAGGTTTATGCTGTTCATGTTGATCTTTAGAGTAAGAGGAAATCCATTGGTGCTTACAGCTTTGCTTCCTTTTGCTCTGAAAGTGAAAATTATTTAGGAAGCCTATTCAAGAATTTTGTTACGGTTTACTGATTTGATTTCAATTGTGTTCAACTATACTGAGAAGACAATGAAGATAAAAATTGGGAAAAATCAATTGCTCTCCAACCACTTGTTAGAAGATACAATGCTAAAAGATCCCACAATGGTATCACATATAAAATACTTATGAAAACACCGACCTATGAGAAGAAATTACAAACTCATAAAATGACATCTAAAGAAAGGAGATGCATACTGTATTTCAGGAGGGATTAACATTATTCAATGTTAAATATCTGAAATTCATTTATAGATTCAGCACAATTCCATAGGAAACCCAACGTGGTGTACCACAAAATTTAAATTCATTCCATATTTTAACTGAAAAAAAAAATCAGTGAACAGTATTGGCCAAGACACGTTTAAAAATAAGCTACCATAATTTATAAAACTACCATAATCACTCTTAAAAATATAGACAAAAAATCACTAGATCAAGTTCAAATCCTGGAAACAGACCCATGTATTCTTGAAATCTAATATAAGAAAAAGAAAGCAATTCCAACTCAATTCAAAGACAGATAACTTATCAAATAAGTGGCATTAAGGCAATTAACTATACCAATTATTAAATTATCTTAAGACTATATTCCTACCTTAACATCCTTACTAAATAATAGGTATTATAAAAATGTAAATGCAAAATGTATAAAATATATTAGAAAATACACATTTTTAATTGTGGAATAACAAAAGACTTTATAAGCAATATCTAAATCTGAGAAACCATTAAGAAAAAATGATATATTTAATTACATGAATAGAAGACTTTAAAATTAATAAGTTAATTTAGCAAGGTTAGAGGATTCAAGGTTAATATACCAAATCAAAAAGTATATCTATATAATAGTAACAATTAGTAAAAATTTTTAAAATTAACTTATGGTACTGTCAAAAACATCAAATATTTCTGAAAATACTATCAAAGTATCAGTAAGCCTTCTACTCTGTAAACTAAACAACATTGCTGACAGAAATTAAGACCAAAACATAAAGAGATATACTATGCTTGTGGATTGAAGGACTGAATATTTTTATTGTGGCTAGTCAAATAACAAGTTTGGAGGACTTAAACCACCTAACTTGAAGACTTACTAAAAAGCTGTAGTAATTAAGGCAGTGACAAAATATTTGACAAATAAATCACAGAGAATATTTAACCTGGAAATAAACCTACATTAATATGATGATTTGACATTTAACAAATGCACTAAAACCATCCAATGGAGAAAGAAAAGTCTTTCCAGTAAATGATGGTGAAATAATTTATACCTGTCTGTAAAATAAATGAATCTCAATTCATGTCTCATCCTATTTACAAAAATGAATTTGAGAAGCATAAGAATCCTAAATGTAAATCTCTATAATGCTTACAGTAGAAACTATAGGGGAATAACTTTATGATTCAAGGGTAATCAAGCTTTCTTAGAACAAAGCAATAACTTTAAAGGAAAAAAAATTAAGATCAATCTGGCTTCACCAAATGTAGACTCCTGCTTATCAAATGATTTAATTAAGAAAATTAATGAGAATGCCATTGACTGAGAGGAAATAGGCATGATATATATATATATCTTATAAAGGACTATGACTCAAGATAAAAAAAAATGCCAAAAAATATACTAACAATAGACCCAAGGTTTTAACAAACATTTCACAAGGTAAAATATATAGATAGACAGCAAGCACCTGAAACAATTAATTCATCATTATTTATCAGGAAAATGCAATTTAAAATCATGATGAAATAAATACAACTCCACATCCATCAGAGTGGCTTAATTTAAAACAGTGGACAACATCAGGTATAAGGAAATATGTGGAACACCTGGTGCTTTCATTTCCTTTCATTTCCTGTTGATGGTAGTGTTAAATGATATTATCACTTTAGAAAAATGATGATTAATTCCTAAGTATTTCATTTTTTCAATGCTATTGTGAAAGATGTTATTTCCCTAATTTCTCTCTCAGTGAGTTTGTTGTCTGTGTACAGAAATGCTATCGATTTTTGAGTGTTGACTTTGTATCCAGCTATGCTGCTGAATTTGGTTATTAAATCTAGAAGTCTTTTGGTGGAGTTTTTGGGGTCTTCTATGTAGAGGATCATGTCATCTGTAAATAATGATAGTTTAACTTCTTCCTTTCCTATCCTTGTTCTTTTATTACTTTTTCTTGTCTAATTGCTCTGGCTAATATTTCCAGAGCTATATTGAATAGGAGTGGTGATAGTGGACATCCTTGTCTTGTTCCTGATTTTGGAGTGAAAGCTTTCAGTTTTTGGCCATTTAGTATGATGTTGGCTCTTGGTTTGTCATAGATGGCCTTTATTAGATTGAGATAAAGATCTTTTATTCCAATTTTGCGTAGGGTTTTTATCATGAATGGGTGTTGGACTTGTCACATGCTTATTCTGCATCTATTGAGATTATCATATGGGTTTTGTTCTTGGCTCTGTTGATATGGTGTATTACATTTATTGATTTGCATATGTTGAATCACCCTTGTATCCATGGGATGAATCCTGCTTGGTCATGGTGAATAATCTTGTTGACGATTTGCTGCATTCTGTTTGCCAGTATCTTATTGAGAAATTTTGTGTCTACGTTTATTAGGGAAATTGGTCTGTAGTTCTCTTCTTTGGTTGTATCCTTCTCTGGTTTTGGTACCAGGGTAATACTTGCTTGCGGGAATGAGTTTGGGTAGTATTGCTTCCCTTTTAATTTCATTAGAGTTTCATCAGTAGTAGCATTAGCTCTTTTCTAAATTTCTTTTAGAATTCAGCAGTGAATCCATCAGGACCTGGGCTTTTCTTTGTTGGTAAGTTTTTTTATTACATTTTCTATTTCACTGACTGATATTAGGTTATTTGGAATTTTTATATCTTCTTTATTCAGTTTTGTCAATTCATATGTATCTAGGAATCTGTCCATTTCTTCTGTGTTTTCCATTTTATTAGAATACAGTTTCTTGAAGTAAGTATTGATGATCTTCTGGATTTCCACAGGATCTAGTACATACAAAGAACTGAAAAAAATTAGACCCCCCAATTTAAAGACCCAATCCAAAACTAGGCATCTGAAATGAATACACATTTCTCAGAGGAAGAAATACAAGTGACAAATAAATATATGAAAAAATGTTCCATATCACTGGTCTTTTGAAAGATGCAAATTAAAACAATGCTGAGATTCCATCTCACACCACAAAGAGTGGTTATTATCAAGAAATCAGCCAATAACAAATGTTGGAGGGGCAGTGAGGGAAAAGGAACTCTTCTCCACTGTTGGTGGGAGTGTAGATTAGTGCAACCATTGTGGAAATCAATGTGGAGATTCCTTAGTAAGCTAGGATTAGAGGTCCCATCTGACCCAGCTATTCCCCTGCTGGGTATCTTCCCAGAAGAATTAGAAACATCATACCACAGTGATACATGTGCACCCATGTTTATAGAGGCACAGTTTGTAACAGCTAAATCTTGAAAATAACCCAAATGTCCATCAACCAAGGAATGGATAAAAGAGGTGTTTTTTTTAATACAATGGAGTAATACTCAGCCATAAAGAAGGATAAACTTGAGACATTTCTAGGTAAATGGATATGCCTTGAGACCATACTCTTAAGTGACATAAATCAGACACACATTATCACATTGTTTTTCTGGTGTGAGACACCGAAGGTGTAAGTAAGGATCAAAGTGTATAAAAGGTATTGTGAAATAGGAAGAAATTGCTCAAAAGAAAGGGGAACTACGGAGGGAGAAGGGGAAAGGAAGGAATGGAAAAGACAAAAAAATGATAAAAGAAGGATAAAATGGAAACAAAGCTTTGTAAATAAGGAGGGGAAAAGGGATCGAAGGGAGCAGAAGGGATGGAGATAAAAAGAGGATTCAGGATATATCATGTACAGGTACAAATTCCCTATGATGAATGTGATCATTATGTGTATAAAACTTGTACCAATAAACTTAATAAGAAAAAAAAGAAAAATCCACACACTAAACTTATTACAACAAATTTCTACTATTTTAGAATAATTAATTTGATTTTAAATCATTTCCCTTATTAACATGGGTATAAGCAGTACAAAGCATTGCTAGGAATTTATATCAATGAATAAAAGTGTTTATTAGATACTTTTTATTAAAAAAAGAAAAATTATGAGATATTTTCTTATAAAGCTAAGCATGTACTTCCATTGAACCCACCCATTCTGCTGGACATTTACTCAAAAGAATTGTAACTACATACTTATAAAAAGACATGCTGATGCCCCAGGGTAGAAAAAGGGGATGAAAAAAGGAATTAAGATGTGTTACGTACATGTTCCCACCTCCCAAAGGAATGTAAACATTATGTACTGCACACATGTACTAATAAACTAAAATTTAAAAAGTTTTAAAAATACATGTTTAAACTGTTCATAGCAGTCTTATTTATAGCCACAAATTGCAATTAGCCCCTATTGTCCAATTTCAGGAAATGGATTTTTTAAAAAAATTGTCTGGTATTCAAACAATGGTTTACTACATAGCAATAAATATGAATAAATTACTGATATGTAGAATGTGATGGATGAACATCCAAAAATTATGTTGAGAGAAAGACATTTTTCACACACAAAAAAAGCCTACGCTATGTGGCTCCCTTTACATCAAGATCTAAAATAGGCAAAATTAATCTATGATGAAAAAATCAGAGTAGTGATTTTCTGTTGTGGGGAAGGACTAGAGATGGACATTGACTGAGAATACACATGAGGGGACTTCTGGAATAACTGTAATATTTTGTATCTTGGTAAGGGGTTAAATTATATAATATAATAAATTATATTATGTTAAGATTTGTACATTTGTTGTTTCATTTTGGAACAAAAAATTAAAAATCCATAAACAAGTATTGGATTTTAGTGAAATGCATGCTGAAGTGTTTATTGGAAATGTATTGGTGTGGTTACTTGGAAATATATTGATAAGATAAGGTCAGTTGATTGATAGAAAGATGGATATGTGAACAGATATCTAATAAAGCAAATACTATAAAATATTAATTGTAGAATCCAATAAGCAGATAAATGATTCTTCATTGTAGAATTCTTTCCACTTTTCTCTATGTGGGAAAATTTTCTTAGTAAAATGTTATGGATAAAACTCTGCTGGGAACAATAAAGAACAGAAAATAGAAAATAAATATTTCTAACACCAATAAAACAAGGAAATATGTACAACCACAAACCACAAAGTACAAAATATGATTGAATTAGTGCATCAAAGGGCAGACATTTTCCCAAGAACAACTGACACAGAAAAATAAGTACCAAGTTGTACCCTCTTGAAATTGCTAAACTTCAAAGATGAAAAAATAAATTTATTTATTTGTTGTAAATCTTAAAACAAATGAGGTAGAAAAATCTTGTCACATCAAGGAGAAAATAATTCAAGTTGACCTCAGCTTCTTCACCACAACCTCCAATATGAGGTAAGAGTGAGGGCGTATGAAGAGCCTGATGATCTTACAATTAAAACAGAACAACATGTGTAACCACTTAGACACATGCGCGTAAATAAGAATTCACTGCTTACTGAAAGCTATGAAGTCACTCCTTATAAAACTGACTAAATCTAGTCAACTCTGTGATGAATCAAAACATAGATGGAAGGACTGGGAATGTGGCTCAGTGGTAGAGCACTCGCCTGGCATGCCGGAGGCCCTGGGTCCATTCCCAGCACAATAAACCAAAAACATAAACATTGATGGAAAATAGATCGAGGTGAAGGAGAAGATAAGGCATAAGGAAGAGTTGAAGCCTTGCAAGGTATGAAAATAAACACATCAAAGATGGTGCTTGACAAAACCTTACCACCTTATTCAGACTGGTTTATTTCATTTAACATTTTACTGTGTCTGAATAGGAATTATAGCCATGGGGGGGTAAAATTCCCAATGATACTTGTAAAAGTTATTCATTATGAAATGTTCTCATAACTTTCTGCATCAGTCCTATTTTACTCTTCACTGAGGGGATCACTTTTGCTAATGCTGTTTTATCCAGTGTTTCTTCATGCAAAAAGAAGTAAATACAAAGGTTATTTCTATTTTCCCTTTTCAGTCTACAAAACATATCATGTGATATCCACTGTTTTGCACCTTGCTGTTAAAATTATTATATATGTTAGATATGTTGCCATGTTAGGACACATGGATTGCCCTCATTCCAATTTTTTAGATTTTTAGTTGGCTTATAATAATTGTATATATTTATGGGGAATAACTGATGTTTTGATGCATGTATATATTATGTAATTGTCCAATTGGGGTAATTATCATATTCTATTACCTCAAACATTTATTCTCACTTTATGATGAAAACATTCAAAGTCCTCCTTCCTAGGTTACTTGGAAATATAAATATAATATTGTTAACTAGCCACACTGCTATGCAATGAAACACCAGAATTTACTTCTGCCATCTAACTGTAATTTTGCACCCACTGAGCAATCTCTCTTACTCCCCTGCCTGCTACCCACCCAGTCTCCAGTTGCTACTGTCCTGCACTGTGTTTCTATGAGATCAGGTGGTGCTTGTTTTTCTGTGCCTGGCTTGTTTCACTTAACATACTGTCCTCTGTTCCCTCCATTGCCGCAAATGACAGGGTTTCCTTCTTTTTGTGACTGAACAGCATGCCATTGTGTAACTGTATCACATTTCCATTATCTATTCATCAGCGGATGGACTCAGGTTATGCCCATGTCCTCACTAGGGTGAACAGTACTGCAATAAACATGGGAGTACAGGCGTCTCTTGATCTACTGATTTCATTTTCTTTGGACATATACCTAGCAGTGGGATTGCTGGATCATATGGTAGTTCTATTTTTAATTGGTGGGGGGACCATCAAACTCTTTTCCATAATAGTCTTTATTTTATTCTTATTGAGGTGATACACAGTATGTAATCAGTCACTTTAACTTACAAAATTGGGGGGGTATTTAGTGTATTCACAATATCGTGAACTACTAGTTCTTTCTAGTATCAAAATTTGTATCACTCCAAAGAAACATCCTATACCCCTTGAGTAATTCATACTCTATATCCCACTTCTGTCAGTCTCTGGTAAACTTTAATCTGTTTTCTGCCTCTATTGATTTGTTTATCCTGGATAGATTCTATAAAAGGACTCCTATACTATGTAAGCCTTTGTGTCTGACTTCTTTCACTTAGTGTATTGTTCTTGAGCTTCATTCGTGCTGGAGAACCTATTAGGGCTTCATTCCTTTCATGACTGTATAACGTTGTATGGATGCGCCACAATACATTTGCCCTGTCACCTATAGATGGACATTTAGTTTGTTTCTACTTTTGTGTATTATGAATAGTGTTGTTGTAAACATTCATGTAGAGGTTTCTATGTAGCAATTTCTTTTCTTTTCTTTTTTCCAGATTTTTTTGTGTGTTTTCATACATTTTTATTTACATAGATGAGTTTTAGAATAATCTTATTAAGTTCCCCAAAAATCATGCCAGACTGTTAGGGCTGTGATTTGAATTGTATTTAACCTGTATTTGGGAGAAAATTGATGTTTATCCATTTCAGTTTTGCCTTCTAGGAACTTATTCTTTATTTTCCTCACTTAAATCTTTTCTATTTTCTGATAAAGCTCAGTGATTCTTTTCATGTAGATGCATATTCTTGTAAACATTTGTAGTTGGCCTCTTAAAGGCAGTTGAGCTGTGGGTAGTAAGAAGCCACCTGTCATAGTCTGGATCCCTATTGGCCCTTCGGCTGCAGTGCAAACCCATGATCAATCTGTCACCTGTTGCACTTTGCAAGGCAGACTGCAAGAAACTCTCACATAAGGAAAATTGTAGCTGTCGGCATGTGCTGGGTATTCACTGTTAATGGCATCCTATGAAAGACAACTCCGAAAAGAGCCAGTGGGGGAGAAACCTCCTGGGGCAGAGAACTTTCAGATGAGCAAACTGCTCTGTGAGAGCAGGGGGCCTTGCTAATCCTGCCCAGCAGGATTTCATAATTGCTGTGGAAGTGACTGATAAATGCCCTCATTATCCTTTTCTGAAAAGAAGAGCTCAGTCATCACCATCCTACTGTTTCTTCATCATGATGGTCTGGCAGCAAATATCTTTTTCCATTTTTATATGTCACTGGAACACAAAAAGCCACATCCAGATCTAATAATGAGGGTAGCATTTCACCCCAAGATCCTGGACCTTGAACTGTGTGTACTACCTGATGGGACCTTGGGATATCTTCTTAGGAAGGGAGGAAGTGTTCTATGTGAGAAAATAAGAATAAGATGTTGATAACAAATGGGTAGATGTCTTAGCCACTTTCCCATCACTGGGATAAAATACCCAACACCCACAACTTGAAGGAGGAGAGGTTTATTTTGGCTCATGGTTTTAAGAGGACTCAGTCCATAGTTGGCTGCCTCCAGGGTAGAAATCCATGGTGGAAGGGCCCTGTAGAGGAAAGCTGTTCAACCCTGGCAGCCAGGAAGCAGAGAGATAAAGGAGAAGCCAGTGACAAGAATGTACCCTTCCAGATCACACCCCTAGTAACCCACTTCCAACCAGGCCCCACCTCCTATTTATAAAGGTATCAAACTCATCAATGGATGAATCCACTGATGAGTGTAGCACCCCCAAAGCCAGTCGCCTTCCACACCCATGAGAATTTGAGATGACATTTTACATTTAAACTGTAATAGTAGACTTCATCTCAAACTTGCCAACTATCTGTTGTCTTCTTTATCTACAGCTTTCTTAATAATAAAAGTCCAGTTTTATTCCAGGAGGAAAGGCATGCAGTTAAAATACTGTTTCTGGGTCTCCTTTGCTGCTAGGAGTGGAGAATGAATAGCAAAAGAAATCACTGGGTGGGGCTTCAGGAGAAGTTTCTTGAAGGTGGCTGATCTTAAGAGAAAGGATATCCTTTTACTCTCCTTCTTCCTTTCTCTTTCATTTTGCCTGGAAGTTCTGATGCAGTGATGGTTTGGCACTTGTTCATTGCAACTCCTTTCTAATGCATCTTCCTATATTTCAGAGACTGCAAAGCTAAACAGGACTTTGCCAAGATACTCTTCTGGTTTTGTATGTAGTGAGTGTTTGGCTCATTAGGTGCATAAGTAGAAGATTTGGCAGATAGAGGTAAAGCCAAATGTAGAAGTGTTGCTCCTATTGTTTTTGCTGGCAAGCCCATTTGAGGTAGGAGATTAGGGCATGGCAGGCTGGCTAGAAGACAGGATGTAACCAGTCAATTACAAAGATCCAGAAAAAAGGCTAAACAACATGATGTGACCCGTCAATCATGGCCAGGATCCGTGGGCAGAGCAATTTTCCATGAACCCGACGTGAAAGAGTATAAAAGATGGCGCCATTGACTTCACAGTGGCAGTGATCTTGCTGATCTGCTGTCCTCCTGTTTTCGCCGTGGCCCATCCTGCAAGGCATATCTCTTCTTGCTCTTCTCTCTTCTTCAGTCTTTTCTTTTCTTCCTTTCTTCTCTTTTCTTCACTCTTTCCTTTCCTTCTTTTACTTTAGACAAAATTGTGTTTACCTGTTCATCAGGTATCCCAGCCAATTCTTTGGGAGGGAGAGAAAGACGCTAAAATCACCAGACACCAGGTGGGAACACACTGAAATGGGGAAGAAACATCAGCCAAGGGCTCCATTTCAGGTCACAGAAATCATGGGTAGAGACTGAAGCAGAAACTGCTTGGTTTCGAAGACAGCAACAAAGATACAACTTCCCAGTCATACAGTGTTGTAATGATGTCACTTCCTGAGCTGGTGACTCACTGTGCACTCGGCATGCAACTCCGGAAGAAACAAGCTGAGTGGCAGCTTTCCTATTACATAAGCAGCATCTTGCTCCAGAAGGAATAGTAGCTCCCTTGGTGGCTCAGTTTTTTCTGGTGACTTCAAGAGTTGTTCCAGAAATCTTAACTCAGAGTTAAGTTTGTTTGCTTATCCTTGCCTATGATTTCATAACCCCCTTCCTGTGCAAGAAGATAGTCATTTGTATCTAAACTGCAGCGAAGTCAGTTCTCTACAGCTGAAAAGTGATGAATGCAAATGTGATGTAATGGGGAGAACTTGAGGGACTCTCCCAAATCAGGTAAATGTGCAGGAGTGAGTGTGCATCCTACCGTACAGCGAGGGTGGTGCACTCGCAAGGGGGAATAAAAAGGTATTTGGGAATCTCCACCTTAGCCTTCACTGCCCATCTCTGAAGCTTAAAACAACCCAAATGCCCATCAACTGAGGAATGGATAAAAAGATATGATATTTTTACACAGTGGAGTACTACTCAGCCATAAAGAAGGATAAACTGGAGACATTTATAGGTAAATGGATATATTTTGAGACCATACTCATAAGTGAAATAAATCAAACTCACATGGTAAACATTGTATTGTCTCCCTGGTATGAGAAACTGAAAGAGTAAATAAGGTCCAAAATGTACAATAGATATTGTGAAATGGGAAGAAATTGTTCAAAAGTAAAGAGGAACTAGGGTGAGGGAAAGGGAAAAGGAAAGAAGGGAAAAGAAAAAAGAAGTACAAGGTAGTGATACTACTAGTTTCTCTCAGTTCATTGAAAAGAAAGATTTGTGCTAATATCATTTGGAGAATTTTGTAAGCCCATATCTTGTACTCTGAGTAACTACTTTGAAGATAACAATATGCAATATATTTTTTAAAAATTTTTAAATAAAAGTTCAACAACACTTCCCTTATTTCAGTTACTCTTACTCTAGTCTCTGCTTCTTGCAGTCAAATGAAATTCCTTTTGGTAAAACATTCATTCTAGTTATGTTTTCATGCTATAATTTAAAAATCAGACATTTTTTCTACTATTTTTAACCATTTTTTAAACCAAAGAAAAGTTTATTAGTCTTTATATAGTGTTATAACTATCAATGTTTTTGAGCTCTTCTATTAATACTAGTAATTTTGCAGTGAATTCTTTTGGATTATATTTTTTGAATCCATCATAAAAGTGAAAGACAAAGCTAAAGCTCCAGATAGTTATATAACCTAATATTTTTAAATTTCTCATATAAATCTGGCAGACCTTGAATTTTATATAATTTCATATTTGTTTTATTAAGAAAATTATATCTAAAAGTTTATGTGTTTATTTTATGAAAAACAATTCTGCATTGTTAGCAAAGACAGACCCAATATTTATAAACTATTGCTTTTTGTTACAACTTGCCTCCTAAATCAGGAAAATAAAAATATTCCCCAACCATGTGTGCTAAATTGCAGGTGGTGGGCCTCCCAAGGAATTAATAAATGGATGTTTCCCTTGTTTCAGTAAACAAGTAACTGTAGGGTTGATTGTAAAGAACCTTTTCATGGTAAGCTGGTTATTTTGAATGCACATTATCTTCTGTCGCATAAAACACTGTTGAGGCAAGGCAGGAAACCTGGGCACCGCTTGCTCAGCGATATCACATTCTGTTCCTTTATGACATCACCAACTTCTTTGGCCACAATTTTTAAAGAAGAAGGTCCCTCGCTTTCTCTCCCCTAAGATTCTTTTTCATAGATACATGTCGAATGTATCCTAAGTGAAGTATAAAACAGGGATTTCATTTTTTTGTATTTTAAGAAAGCAAAATACTAAAATAAAGTCCAAAAAAAGCCCCACTATGCTATACCTCTTCCTACAAATGTATGGCTGTCCCCTGCACACACATTTGGAAGTTTCTGAAATTGAGGTACATCTTACAATCCAATGTCCCCCAGGAGAGCTCTTTCTTCTGCTCTCCCCTCCCCCAGAGTTCCTGTTACACCAGTGGTGTAATTCACATTCAATGTCATCTAAGAATCTAGCAAAAAAACAAAATAGATACCAGGATCATATTCCCATGTGAACCTAAGATGAGATTTATTCCCGGCTGCATGGGCTTGGGACTCTCAAGTGCCTGTGGCAATTGACACACATGGGGGTTAGGGGGTGGGAGAAGCTGAGGAAGGAATGCATTAGGCAGATGAATGCAGGCAAGGTTAAGGGAAAGAGGGGTGGGCTGTGAGCCCTGCAGCTTCGGTGTCTGGGCGAGTAACTGAAACACTGAATTTGGGAGAAGAACTCCTGCCTTGCATTTAGGGAAGCACATCACTGTGCCCTGAGTCACAGGTGCAAAGGATAAAACCTGCATTCCTTAGAAGATGCAGCAATCTCAAACCTTTGAAGATGGATCGAAGATTAGATTTTAAGATCATACCTGCAGATTGCTTGAGCACTGACAGTTCTGCTGAACGTGTCTTTAAATAAAGTGTCTTTGAAGCATGGCTTGTCATTTAGATCCAATGAAACTGATCACATTTAGATTATTTGGACACTTCTGAAATAATTTTTTGGGCCAGTGAGATGGCTCAGCAGTGTAAGGGCCTGCCTGGCAAGCGTGAGGGCCCGAGTTCGACTCCCGGAACCCACATACGGAAAAAGGGCCTGTGATATTGCTCAGCGGCACGGGTGCCTGCTGGAGTGCGAGGTCCTGACGTCGACCCCTGGTACCCACAAAAAATAAATAAATAAAATAAGTTTTTACTGTTATTCCAGGTGTACTTGTGCCTGTAAAAAGGTAATGACACAGCTATTAATGTATCAAAAGGAGAATTTCTCAGTCATGAGATGTTTCAAATAGATAGTGTATTAGCTTGATTCCATAAGTGGATTCAATTTTCCTCCTGATTTATTCAATTGTCACAACTTTTTAAAACTCAGATTGTCAAAAGTAGAACATCTGACATTATTGTAAATGAATTGTAAAGTCTATTTAAAAAATTCAACATTGAAGGAAAAGTTATTTATTTTGAGACAGTAATACAAATGCAAACTGATAAAGAACATCATGAAAAGTATTGTTCTAAATTGACATATCTACAGACAGAAATATTGTTGAATTGTTTGTAATGCATATAATCTCTAATTACTTTAAAATAAGCTCTGATACTCGAATCAAAAGGAAACAAAAGTTGACAAAATTGAGAATTTGATTATATTTATTCAAGGTAATTAAACTACCAACTTTGGAGGGTGAAGGTGATGTTGAATTCAAACATGTCACTATTACTACTGTGCATCTCTTTGTTGCTTATCATAAATCAGATTTTAGAGATGTTTGAACTTTTAAAAATCTACTTTTAAAAGAAAATTATGTGATTTAAAATTTTAGGCATACTTTTGTGAGATCCTGTATTTTTTCATATTTATCAACAAACTTGGTCACTTCTGGTCACTCTGCTGTGCCCACCAGTCCAAAAACATCTGTTACTATATAAACCATGCCCAGTTCTCCATCATGCAGATCTGCCTTAATATAATTAAGCCCAGGTCTGAAAGCCCTGTAAGTACAGTTGTCCCAACTTCCTCACAAGGAATAAATTCCAAGACTCCCAATGGATGCCTGGTATCTACAACAGCATTGAACCCCATATACACTATGTTTCTCATACACACACACACACACACACACACACATGCCTATGATACACTCACTTTTTCTAAAAGGAAGCTCTTTACAGCTTCTCTTTGGCATACTTAAATTGATGGAATCACTACTCTTGCACATTGGAACCATTATCAAGTAAAATGAGAGTTACTTTAACACAGACACTGCAATACTGCAACAATCAATCGCAAAACTGAGGGCTGTTAAGTGACTACTGGGAGGGTAGCATATACAGTGTGGATACTCTGGACAAAGGATGATTCACATCGTGGGCAGAACTGAGTGAGACAGCAAGAGGTTTCATCATGCAACTCAACAGCATGTAATTTAAAACTTGCGAGTTGTTTATTTCTCAAACTTGCCATTTTATATTTTCAGACTATATAGAGTTGACCTCAGGCAATGCAACCACAGAGAGTGAAACCACAGATAAAGGGAGATTACTGTAGTCTCCCCTAATTTTTCCCATTGAGACATCACTAAGACTGCCATGGTGGTGTTCTCCCCCATTGCAGGTCTAAAACACTCTACATGATCAATAGATTTGATTTGTCTGCTTGCACCAGCCTGTCTTTTTTTTTATCTCTCTCCATCTGTTCTGGTATCATCAGTTTGGTCTACATCTTTTGATTTCTTTTATGAAAAAGGGTTTTCCTTAAAATTACACATCATACTTCCCCCACTACTTTGTGATATCAACCATAGTGTCAATGGAGTTTTCATTTATTTTTTCCTTTCCAGGTGGCTGAAGGGTTTTACTTAAAGGAACAGGCTTAAGATCTACCAGTGAGTGAATGAAATAGGAGAAGTAAAGAAATATTTGGCTTTTATTTGTTCTTTTTTTCTCCTTACTACTCTCTTCTTTCTGCGTAATTTAGATTGACAGCAACTATCATGAGATCCCCCAAAACAGTCCTCCTGGAACCTTAGCAAGTACTAGAATTACTAGGAGTGCTTGTTAAAACAGATGCCTGGGCCCTTCCCCATGATTTGGGCACAACATTTCTAGAATGGAGTCTGAGAATTTTAACATTTAAGAGGATCCTAGATAAATGTTAATACTGCTGGCCCAAGGACCACACTTTGAGTAACACTGCTTTCAATGCATTTATAAGCTAAAACAACAAAAACTGTCTGATACTTTTTCCTCTGAGTAAGACAGTGCTTAAGCAGTATCATCAGTTAACATCAATGTCAAAACATTAGTCAGCTAATCACAGCTATGAATGCCCCAATCAACCCCTTTATGACCTGAGATCAGGATACCCAGGAATACCTGAGCATGATAGGAATGGTGGTTTGTACATATGGTTTGTACCTAGATATTCCCCCCAAGTCTTCATGCACGCATAGGTGGGGATTTTTGGAGGTGGCTGGACCTAGGGTGTGTAAATGTGGATTAAAGATGTGTGAATATGAATTAAGGGTGAAATATTTGGATTAGTCCACTGATTGGTTTATCATAGTTCTGGGTGTGGGAAGCCCCAATCTGGGTGTGGATGGCACCACCAAAAGACTTGTGGTTTAGATAGGATAAAACGGAAAGGGAAGCTTGCTGTTGCTGCTTCACTACCTGCTCCCTCCTGCCTGATCTTCCATGGACTGTTTTTCTCTGGGATGCCCTTCTGCCATGCCACTCTATGTTGGAGCCAGCCGACTATGGACTGAAACCTCTACAAACTGTGTGCCAAAATAAATCTTTCCTCCTTCAACTTGTGGGGGTCAGTTATTTTGTCTCAGCAACGAGAAAATTAGCTAAGACAAATGGTGTCTCCTGGAGTTGCTATACGCTGGTGTCACACCTGAAAGCCAGGCTCCACGTTATGTGTTACCTTGACATCTGCTAAACTTAGGAGGATCTTGTTGGCATAATAGCAAGTTCCCCTCACTACTCTGTATTCCTGGATAAAGTCTTCCATCCAAACAATACACCACACTAAAGGGGGCAGACACAATTCCTGCTTATCTTTGCATTCTTTCAGTTCTCTTCCAGCCTGCATATTATTTCAATAAGCCAGTCCCATCCTCTTTGTGAACTAGCAGTCATTCCATCTTCTTGATCCCTCAATCCCTACCACCCATAGCCCTCATTTGCTCTGCTCCTGACTGCAATCCTTGAATGACACCACACAGGATATGGCGTCCTTCTCCCCAAGACTGTGAATATATATGATGAATAAACCACTGTCATCTTGTCTGTGCACTGTTGTGTGTTTTGTATTCAGCCATCCCCATAACTCTAGGGCAGAAATTCATCCTTCATCAACATAGTAAAGAGAAGTTGACTGAAACATATATTCCCTGTACAGATAAAGTTATCCAAAAGTGATATAATAACATGATTCTAGGCTTTGGAAGTAAAAGCAAACACAGATGTACTGCACCATAGTGGTAAATAATTATAACCAACAACCTCCAAATGTAATATTGAAAACAGAGAGTAGTCTTAAATGTTAACATCAAAATTTCAAGCATTGGGAAATAAACACTTTAATCATATATTTTTTTTTAAAAAAGAACACATAAGTAACAACAAAATTTCAAACTAGGCAATGAAGTAAATTCTTTTGGGGTAGCATGGATTTCTGTGGCCAACCAAAGCAGGTGAGATTATTTTTGTAAAGGGACCAGATAGAGTACAGCAGACCCAGCTAAATAATCCAATCCCTTCCCCTTGTAGTCTTGCCCTGGCGTCATCTGCATCCTCACCTTTCCTGCAACCCTTGTAGGTATACACAGTACCTATGGTACTTTTCAGGAGCAAGCAGAGCTCTCCATGTGAGAATAAGCCATAGGAAATCTAAATTTCAGTTATTCCCCCATGTATCATCTTTATTACTGCAAGGAGCTGGGGGTCCAGCTCTCTCAGACAGCTACAAATGATACACATGTTGATGAAACAGAGCCCAGATCCTCCCACAAGAATTCCCTGGGTATTCTGCTCCACCTTTCAATGCAGGAGGTGACTAAGGACAGGGTATGAGGATGAATGCACATAAACACTCTTCATGCATGTCGGAGATTGTTGAGAATGAAATGAAAAGCCGCATGATGTCTGACCTCATACGTGCTTTCTGTAAATTTAGATGTGTTCACTGAGTTGGGCCAAGCACTTAGTAGCAGTAGGTACATGCAAACAGATTTTCTCCCTCAGCTCTTATGTGCTGCCCTGAGGCTCAGCCAGTCCTGGGAGCTCACTATTTTCTGATTTGCCTCCAGCAGCTATCTACAAATGGTACAAGAACAAGGATAAGATATGATGAGCCTAGGAGGAGCTGGGCTAACATCCCTTTAGTAAAACTGTTTTTCATGGAAATGTAGAATATTGTCCCATAATGAAACTCTAGTTATCTCCACCAAATCCATCTCTGCTAGTGTGCCCTTGACTTCAGCCTGAGAAACAATACTGCACAGGGAATAGATTTAAAATACAGATCCTCAAGCCTTGCATTTAACGTAGAAAGATGCTGAGATGAATCAGCAAGAAGGCATAGTGTCTTCCAGCAAAGGAAAGAGACAAGGAAGAGCCAGCTATAAAATTGTGCAATACCTGTTGCAATAGGACAGGACAGAGTGCCCTGAGAGCATGCAGGAGGCACCTTGCCCAGGCTTTAAAGCCAGGACAGGCTTCCCAAGGAAGCAATATCTAAGCAGGGATAGGAGATGGTTATGTGTCAGACAGGGATCAGGGTGGATGTCTGAGCTCCTGGAAGTGGGAACAATGTGGATTAAAACCTGAAGGTGACTCACACCAGTCATATCTAGGTCAATAACAAGCACCCTCTCTGTATTAGGGTTAACTAAAGGAATAGAATCAACAGAAAAGCATATATATATATATATGCAAGGAGATTTATTAGGTAACTTACAGGGTCAGAGGTGGGAGAGTCTACAGTGACAATCTGCACACTGGAGAGTCAGATGATCCAGTATCTTTTCAGCACAAGAAGATGGAAGCCACAGAACCAGAGGGATCAAGAATTCAGCACCAGTCCAAGACTGATGGCCTGGAAGCTCACTAGAGGTTCACCAGTATGAGTCCATGTTGGAAGGCTTTAAAGAAACTAGAAACCAGTATCCGAAGTCAATGATGAAGACTGGAGCTCTTCTAAAATGGAAATACTTCCTTCTTCTTTTCCTTTTTATTTGATTCAAACCAATAGGTTTGGTGCCAAATCCATCTGGGGTGGGTCTTCTTCCCTTAGTTTGCTGGCCTCCATGTCAATTATCCATAGACACACCCAGAATTGTGCTTTACAAATCTGCTAGAAGTTTCTTAATCCATTCAAGTTGACATATTGTGATTAATGGTCCCAGTTGACATATTGTGATTAATGGTCCCAATCTCTGACTCCTTCAAAATTGAAATCATCACTCCTGAACACAGTTCTTTATCTAGTAGTTGTGAAAATAAATAAATAAATTTGTAGGGTAGCTACCAGGACAATAAAAAAAATAGGATGTTAACCTTAAAAGCTGCTAAAGAGAGAAAAAACTGAAACTACAACAAGGAGATTAAGCATTTAGACAAAATCTAGAAGTGAAAAAAAAGGAAAAAGCACAAGGGGACCTCAAAAAGAAAACACTAAAAATGGCAGGAATAACACCAAATACATCAATGATGGCAACAGAAAGAATTTTAAAAACAAGTTATTTTAGATTAGGTAAAAATAATCATCCTGTTATAAGCCATTTATGGAGATATACACAAAGTAAAACTATACAAAATTTGAAAATAAAGAGGCTGGCCAAAATATACCAAACAAATACAAAGAAATAAAAAACAGCAGAAGAGGCAGTTAGACTAAGGTTGAAAGAACCAGATTTTAAAAGAAAAAGACTAGTGTTTTATACTGATATGTTACTACCCCAAGAAATCAAAATAATGAACTCTGAAGTGTCAAATCACCTTGCAACAAAATGTGTACAGCAAAACTGCTAGAAATACAAGAATTTAACAAAGTTCTAATTAAAGTCTTAAAAAATCTCTCTCTCCAAATCTGACAGATTAAGTAAACAAAATTAAATGTTTGAAGATGTATTTAATTTAAAACCAGTTACCATGAATTGAAAGTTTATTTAAACAAATTCGTCCTAAAAAAAAAAAAAATCCAATCCAGAAATGAACAAAGAACTTCAATAGACAGTTCTCCAAAGCAGATATATAAAAGATCAAAATTCACATGAAAGGGTACTTTAACACCACTAGTCATTGTAGAAATGCAAATCAAAGCTACAACGTGATTCACCTTTATTCGTACTATAATAATTTAATATCGGGGAATACAAACATGCGGGCAGGGCATACAGAACCTGGAACTTTTGCGTGTTGTTCACAGGAATGTAAAACGGTGCAACTGTCTGGCAGACAGGATGCTGGTTTCTCAAGGAGATAAACATAATGACCTATAGAGATAACCATACACCCAATAATTCCACTGGTAGGTAGAATTGGACCCAAAAGAACTCAAAACTGGAAATCAAATAAATTTGTACACTAATGCTCACTGAAACATCATTCATAACAGCCAAGAGAGGGGACAACCTAAGAGTCCATCAGCAGATGGATGGATAAACAAAATGCGGTACACACATGTAACAGAATACTATTTAGCTCTAAAAAGGAATGAAGTTCTGACACATGCTACAGCATGGATGAACCTTAAAAATATGCTGAGTGGAATAAGCAAGATGCAAAAGGACAAACATTTCATGATTCTTCATACACGAAATATCTAGAGTAAGTAAATTCATAGAGACTGAAGATAGACTGGGTGTTGCCATGGGTTGGGGGAAGGAGCAAATAGGGAATTACTGTCTAATGGGTATACCGTTTGTTGATACAGCTTTGGAAATAGCGGTAATGGTTGTATTGTGAGTGTACTCAATGCTACTGAATTGTTCAATTAAAACAATTAAAGTGACAAATTTTGTACTATATATGAAGTGTAATTAAAAATCGGTTAATGTTTACATAAGAAATATTACAATAAAAGACACATTTGCCATTAATCCCCCTCTAAAGTCCTCTTTATGAGATGTAATCAACACAGTGAATGCTGATACCAAGTGCCATGCAACAGAAAGGCAGGCTTGTGAAAACTTTACAGTGTGTCCTTATCCACCCTGTTCACTGGATTCGGCACTGTGTGACTTCTGACTCTTCCCCAAATTCAAAATGACCATGAAAGGTAAAAATATTGAATTGATTCAAGACATTGAGGCAGCCATAACAGCACAACTAGAGATATGAAAAAGGACTTCTACAACTGCTTCCGAAAGTGGCAAGAAAAATGGAATAAGTGTGTTTGCAGTGAGGAGGAGTATTGTGAGGGGATTAATGGAAATGTGTCTTTTACTGTAATAAATTTTTGAAAATTTGTAGGAAAATGGATGCACTGAGAGATGATATTAAGTAAAATAAATCAGACACACAAGTTTAAATAGTACATGGTTTCTCTTATATAAGAAACCCAAAATGTAAATAAAGAACAAAACAAAAGATAGATAATAGAGAAAAAAAGAGATGGAGCAAAGGAGTAGGGAAGATTGGGAAAAAATGTAGGTGGGACAGAAGGGAGAAGAAGGGGATGTTTGCTGGGTCACTTCCCTCTTGATGACCACTGTAAAGAGGAGCAGATGCCTGCCTCACCTTCTAGTTTTTGCAGGCTTTAGGGGCAAGACAAACAAGAAGGGCAGCTCTAGGCTTTGTTTTTCTTGCCAAATGTGCTGTCACAGCCTCGTGACCTTGACTAAGGGATTTAGTTTATTAGCAACAATAGCTGCATTTATGGAGGCTGACACTGAGTAGTGGTTATCTGGCTGTTTATCAAAGAAGATCTAACCAAATTCTCAGTACTATTCTTCAACATAGATGTGCTTGGGATTATAAATGCCTTCTAGAATCTTTGATCTCCTCATCTTCCTGGCCATCCACTAGACAAACTTTTGCAGGCCCCTTGCACCTGGGGAGGCCATAGGATGAGTCCTCAATAAGGAAACAGCCAAAGGAATGATGATTGTAAACTGTGCACTAAGGTGCATGAAACCGGCTTGCTTTCCCCATGGTCTCTCTTTTTCCAGCTACATTTCTCTATTTCTGGATTTAATTCAGAGCATGATGTAGTTCTAGAAGATGGTGGAGACATACAATAGAGGGCACCTGGATCCTTGAATATGTGGAACTGAGCCCCTCTCCACACTCACACTGCACTATAACATGAGAAATAAACTTTCACGTGTTAAGCCACTGACTCTTAGGATGTTGTTGTATCAGGTAATATCGATCATGACAGCAAGTATCGTCATCCCATCTCTCACATATGATGACTACACTTGGAATATATTAAGCATTTATGAAACTGTTGGGCACTCTAATTGAATACATTACTATCCCTATTTTATAAATGAGAAAAACAAGTTGCTAAGAGGTCAAGTGAACTGTTGGTTTAGAGCTGGTACGTGATGAATTCACAGAGCAATTCCAAGTCACTACCTTTCATGCAACCCCAGAAGCAGGCTTTATAAATGTGTGAGCTGAGCCCAACTGTAGTGCTTGGGGGCCCCTGTGTTTGCTCATTATTCATGTCCTGTCTCATCCACTGTATCACAATAAAGCCTTTTTGATGCTCAAGCTTGGGGCATAAAACTTAGTATAATTTCAACCAGACATGGAAATAACAACCCTTAAGCAATTGTCAGACAGGGAAAAGTTTAGGAGGGTGCAAATGACCTTGGTCAGGATAGAGGTCACCACACCTTGGATCCTCTACCTGGTGAATTTGGAAAAATATAACAAATGAAAAATATCATAGCCCGGGAATGGATGATAGCTGTGGATTTCATGATAAGTAAAGAAAATATAACTGGATCATTCTGGAAAGTGAACAAGGGGTGACCAAAGAATACAGTGAGTATTTAAATTAAAAAATTTATTACAGGGGCCGGTGAGATAGCCCAGCGGCATAAGCACCTGCCTGGCAAACGTGAGGTCCTAAGTTCAACTCCCGGAACCCAAGTATGAAAAAAAAGGGCCGGTGATATCGCTCAGCGGCACGGTTGCCTGCTGGCGTGTGAGGTCCTGAGGTCGACCCCTGGTACCCACCAAAAAAAAAAAAAAATTTATTGCAGTAGAAAACACATTGCCTTGAATCTCCTCCAAATATCTCACTATCTTTGAACACACTTATCCCATTCTCCTTGCCACCTTCTGAACCAGTTCTGAAAACCCTTTTTCATTAGTGTCTTCACAACATTTGATCAAAAATAAAGTGAGTGCCACTGCTGAATGCCACGTAACAGAAAGGTAGGCTTGTGAAAATAGTACAGGGTGACCTCATCTACCTTATTCTTTGAATCTTGCACTGTGCAACTTCTGGCTCTTCCCTCAAGTCAAAATGACCAGGACAGATAAAAATATTGAATTGATTTGGGACCCTGAGACACCCATGACAGCACAACTGAAGACACTCAGGAAAGACTTCCAGAGCTGCTTCAGAGAGTGGCAAGAACAATGGGATGAGTATGTTTGAAGTGAAGGGGAGTTTTTCAAGGGGGAATACTGACAGTGTGCCTTTTGCTGCAATAATTTTTTAAAATTTATACACACACCATATTTTTCAGTCACATCTTGTATTCTACTGAAAGTGCTCTAACTTGTTTAACACACACAACTGTCTGCATCTTCTGTCGCTATAGCAATTTCTCTTTTGGCTTACTGCTACAGGAGCATGAAGCAGCTGCAGGCGGAAGGTGCCCCTGAGCAGTATCTGCTGTAGTCTGGTGCGTGCACCTGTTGCCCCTTCTGCTTTGTTACATTTGCCTCACTCAAGTGTGGTTGCTACTTCTGAGGTCCTGCCCCTCCTCCTGTTAGCATCAGTTTGCTTTCATCTTTCAATGACTAGTTCAGGTTAGTCTGTTGACTATGAGTCCATCCTCCTACAATATCTTCGGGCTAATGTTGAAAATTATAATAACTTTTAAAACTGTTGACACCGATTACAGAGAAAATGTCAATAATTGCAATTTTGCCACTTATTAGTTGTATTATCTGATGCAAATTTATAAACTCTGGCTTGGTTTTTTCTTAGCAAAATGAGTCCAATGGTGTATTTGAGTCATTTTCAGGAAAATGGATGCACCTTGAGACCATAATGCTAAGTGAAATAAATTAGACACAGATTGCATATCACACAGTTTCTCTTATGTGAGAAACCCAAAGTATACATAATTTAAAGAGGAAAATAAAAGACAGATGATAATAAACAGGGAGGTAAAACTTTTAAGAATGGGAAGGGGATCTAGGAATGGAGGGAGAGGGGAGGAGAAAAAGGAGAAGGGAAAGTAAAGAAGATCAAGATGTGGCATGTATATGTACCAATTCCCCACAATGAATGTATTTGTTATATATCACCAGCATATACTAATAAAAAGGTAAAAAAGAGAGTGAAAACCTGATGGTTTTTCAAAATCTAAAGCAATGGTGTATATGTCTAAGGATGCCTCATACTGAGTGGGTTGATTTACCAATGCGTGTGGATGAAGGAGAGGAGAGGAAAATGGATGGGGATGATGGACGGAGGTTCAGAGTGCAGCACAGAGCTGGGTGAGGCGAGGTGCTGCACAGTTCCCAAGAACACCTGCCTGGAGTTGCCTTTCATTTGCCCAACATCATGGGAACTGTTAAGAGTTCCAGCTGGTTCCATGATTACATAGTTCTTCTATTTGAAATGCAGGATTTGTGTCATTATTTTCTTTCAAAAGCCAATAACAATTTGGGAGGTCAGAGGGAGCAATGACAGCAGACATTTGGGGGCTGTCTATGGGAGATTTTCTGGCTGGGTTGAGACCTTGACATCAGCCACACAGTCAGTCCATCCTCTTGGGCTCGATACTCCATGCTCTGATGTGTGATTCTGAAATTTACAGATATATTTCTTCTCCAGGCACTTCCTGGCTTTCTTTGATAACATATGTAATTAGCTATTTCCCTTCTGTATTAAATTGTGCATATTATCACAGCCATTCTGGCTGAATCAGACTGGAGAGGCCAACATTAATGCAACAAGAATTAGGAAATCTGTCTTCATTAGGAAACAGAATAACTGAAAGGGTAAAGATGGCAAAATAAAACACAATGTTGGGAGGCTGATAAGAATCAATTACCCAGATTTAACTAACTTTAGAATTTAAATCAAAAGCATGTAGTATTTTTCAATTCTTTTGGAAAATATTCCCTCTTCCCATCACACTCCATCTCAAGTTTTGAATGTCATTCATCATTTCATTACTTTGGAGTTTGGATGTTTGGATTTCTACAATTGTATAAGAAGATCTGGGGCCGGTGAGACGGCTCAGCGGCTTAAGCGCCTGCCTTGCAAGCGTGAAGGCCCGAGTTCGACTCCCGGAACCCACATACGAAAAAGGGGCCGGTGATATCGCTCAGCGGCACAGGTGCCTGTTGGCGCGTGAGGTCCTGAGGTCGTCCCCCCGGTACCCACAAAAAAAAAAAAAAAAAAAAAAAAAAAGAAGATCTGAAGGCCTGCATTTTATGTTACAGAAACAGAAATATATTCTAGTAGAATCTGGTTTTTTCTAACTCCATAACATCTGTAGGATAGACAGTAATTAGCCAAGAATCACTCACTTCTACACTTAGTTGCTATAGGAAGTCTATTTTATCTGAGATGAAGCACTTCAGACCACAAACTTGTGATGAGAAAAGCATACTGTTTATAGTGTTTTTTCAGTTTTAAAATTGTTTCTGAGCTGCATCAGTGAAAGATGCCAATATAAAAAATGTTGTCCACCACATAGATTCTCAGAGTACAGCTGCTATCACCACCACAAAAGTGACTACATGCCAAGATCTAAGGGAAGAAAAACACTTTATCTCAACTAAAGTGTCCTATTTGATTGCTTCTATGTCCTGTTCTTTTTATTTCTTTACCTTGGCTTTGAATTTTAAGCCTTGTCAATGAGTGATACTTTTAACTGGAGGAAAAGGGTATTAGAGGGATGTACACAAATTAGCATGAGAAGAGAATTTAATTACAAAAGAGCCAGGATTTCTTACTGAGAATATTGATGAGTGTGTCATGAAAGTTTCCACTTGGTCTAAAACATATTGAAACTGAAGACTGAAGAGGAAATACAATGGATGTTCTACAGCAGGCCTAATTTGGAAAGCAGAAAGGTAGCTCGACTGTGTAATGTAACGTCTATTTAAGTGCTATTTTTGCTCATAAGCTAAAGGCATTTTATAATCATTTTCTCAATAATCTTCCTTGTAAGACAGATTTACTAATTGGTTTAAGGAATAAAATGTCAAGATTAGCCCTCTTATGCTACTAACTCAATACCTATAGGAAGGAAACCATTATTCTTTGTTCCCCTAATATGAGCAAGAATTGTGTCAGGTGCCATGACTTCAGCAGACATGCATTGATTTGATTCTGCCTTTATACTAGGCACTGAGTTAAGTCCTGAAAATAAGGAGATAAAAAAGATGCAACCCTATCTCTCAGAAGGCTCACAGTTTAGGAACAAAGTCAGAGTGATTGATATGGTTTGTGTACTTGACCCCCAGTGTGTTGAAGTCTTCGTTCCCAGATGATGGTGCTATTGGGAAATGGCAGAACCTTTCAGAGGTTGAGTCTAGTGGAAGTAAGTTAGATCATTGGAGGCACTCCCTGCAAAAGGGATATTAGAGCCATGGCTCCTCGTTTTCCTCTCTTCCTTTGCTTCCCAGCCATCATAATATGAGCAGCTTCCTCTGCCACACATCCCACCATTATGTGCTACCTTGTCACAGGCCCAAAAGCAATGGGTCACTGACCATGGACTGAAACCTCCAAAACCATGAGCCAAAATAAACCTTTCACCTTTTAAACTGACTATTTCAGGTATTTTGTTACAGTGGCAGAAATCTGCATAACAGTGATCCATGCTGTACTGCACAATGTAAGCTCTATGGGGATCCAAAGGAGGGATTAGCTGTGCAATATCTCATTGGATCTTCCTCAAGAGATTCAAAACTCAGATTAGAACACTAGGAAACTAAAATATGTAGGTGTTCTATAATGTTGGACAAAACTCATGCACTCCCAAGACATCATGCACCTTCTAAGGAAGGGAACCTTAAAAATTCATGTAGAGAGAGCAACAGAATATCACCCCAGCACAAGCAGATGAGTGAATAAAATCAGTACTACTTATTGAATACTTAGTAGCTTTAAAGCATTGTTTAAATATGCTCTATGTGTTAACTTATTTAATCCTCTAGCCAAGGGGACATAGCTGGTAGGAAATTGACTCTGTGGACTGGGTACATCTGAAATAGAGAACTAAGAAATGACAGAATAAGACAGCGGTTTTCCTCAGAAGAACCACATGCAGTGGGGTAGGAAGACAGCTTTTCTAAATCAGGTGCATTTTGGATATTCAGTCCTGAATGAACATAGTGACTCTATAGGGGAGAGGTCAAGAATTTATTAGTCAAAGGGCTAAAGAACTCTCTAGAAAGAAAAGAGGCCCTTTTAGGGAAAGATCAAGAAAAGCAGAGGGACATCAGTCAAAAGTAAAGCTAGGGCCAGTGATATTGCTCAGCGGCACAAGCGCCTGCTGACAAGCGCGAGGTCCTGAGTTCGACTCCTGGTACCCACATTAAAAAAAAAAGAAAAGAAAAAAAGTAAGGCTGCATGCAAGCTTTGAGATGCCTGAATTACTTTTTTAAATTAAGTTTATTGGTACACTTTAGATATGCATTATGATTACACTCATCATAGGGAATTTGTACATTTACATGATATATTTTGATCCTTCTTTTTTTCCCCAATCCCCTCTCCTCCCTTCAACCCCTCTTCCCCTTTCTATTTACAAATATTTCTTTCCATTTTATCCTTTTTTAATTTTTTTAATATCTATTGTTCATTTTGGTCCTTATTTACTCTTTCAGTTTCTCATACCAGGGAGAAAATGCCATGCTTATATATGTGAGTCTGATGTATTTCATGTAAGAGTATGGTCTTAAATTGTATCCATTTACCTAGAAATGTCTCAAGTTTATCCTTATTTATGGCAGACTAGAACTCCATTGTATTAAAAAAACATGTATCTTCTTTATCCATTCCTCGGTTGATGGGCATTTGGCTTGTTTCCAAGATATAGCTATTGCAAACTGTGCTGCTATAAACATGGGCACACATACATCACTGTGGTATGATGCTTTTAAGTCTTCTGGGAAGATACCCAGAAGGGGAATAGCTGACTCCTGGCCAAGCCCTCTTCTGCCCAGAAGGAAATTGTGTCATGGTCCAAAGGATGACCATGAGTCTATGGCCAAGGAAAGAGTTCACTTCCAGAGTATTATGAGTTTCGGGAGAATTACTAATTTCTCTTGGAGTGATTTACCGATCTTTCATGAATGTTGCAAAGGCACCCTTTCCCTCTGCTCTTCCAAGAGGGGTGGAGCAATGGCTGGCACCTATAAAACATGGATGGTGTCATGACTGAGCTGTCGACTTCTCAAATTCCCCCAAACTGGCTGGTAATTACACCTTGGAGTGAGTTTCAGCTCCACTTTTGAATGACCACTTCACAAGTCATATTCCTCAGGCAGATGTCTTTTTCACTACTGAGGTGACCAGTCATTTGCACCTGAACTAAGGAACCCAGTGCATCTGGAAATGTTCAAGACTTTCCCATTTGTAGCACAGAAGGTTCCACATCCCAAGAAATCCCTCAGTCTTGGGCAAACCAGGATGGATGATCACCAGACCTTACCCAGACCCAACCTGGCCTCTAGGCAGTCCAGACCTGTAGTCCGGGTATATTTGCTCCATTTTTTAGCTCCCCTCACTCATTGTGCAACCTCCAAAATTCCTAGTGCTTGAGAATTACAAGATGACCTTCCAACCCTGTAGGTATTCTTTCAGCTTATAGAAGAAATATCACCTGCATATATTTATAATTCATTATGTGCAAAATTCTATCCTATGTGCCATCTTAAAGAACTTACCAAGAGTCTATGGAATATGCTGGGCAGAATTTATAAATATTCTGACCTTACAGATGAGAAAATTACACAGCTGAACTGTGGCTGCATTAAGCCTTCCCTTTTCAAGGTCATGGGCTTGGAATTAACTTGCATTCATATCCCAGACCAGTCATTTATAAACTGGGTAACTTTGCATGAATTATACAGTCATTCTGTGTCTTCCCTTCTTTGCCTGAAATTTGGGATGGTGAACCAGAGCTTACTGAATTAAATGAAATAATGCATGCATATTATATATGCTTAGAAAATAAGAGCTCTTAGAATAGATTGTAATTGAATTATGTTTTGATTCTCATGGATAGGAGAAATGTTTGAATAAAAGATGGATTCTTTGTATGAGAAAGAACTTAAAAACATTCCCAATTGAACTTGAATGGATGAGTCAATGGATGTGTAATCCAGGATCATGCATAGCAAGACCAAAAGAGACAAATATGTGCCTCATCACTGGGGATAAACTAGAAGATGCAACAATAAGAGAGAGCAATTTAGTAGCACCTTAAGGGCTGTTCAGGAGTTGTCATTCCTGAATACTGATTGCTCACTCATTTGCATCATGGAAGGAGCCCATGTCTGCCCTCCATGTGGAATTGTCTGAGAATCACCCAGCACCCATTATTTTCTGACTGCGTCAAATTCCATCTCCAATAGCTTAGCTAATGCTTTAAATCACCACAGCTTTCATTTTACGGCAAGAAACCAGTGTCCGCTAAGCCTAACACTTTTGTGTCTAAAAAAAACCAAAATGCTGAAGACTGGTAAGTACAACAAATGTGTGTTTATATATCCCCAATAATCCCATCATCCAGAACGGTGGCTAACATATACCCATGGCTAGATTTTCTTCTATTTTTCAGTTTGTCAAAGCACATTTGTGAATTTGTGGGTGCACGCACCTGATTCTCTGAATAGCTCCATTGTTTTCTCCCTTCTGTGGACAGCAGGGCCATTCTTTCCTCTACAGATAGTCTTTCACCTCTGGAACCCTTACAACAGCAATAAAAAGGCCACACCCCTGGAAGCCACACTGATTGGTTTCGAGATGGTTACTTGACCCAAGCCAACCTGATCTAAGCATGGCGCCAGGAATTCCCTAGTTCTTGTAATGGAGCAAGTGTATTTTGTTCACATGAGTTGTTAAAATGAAATAATATAACCTCAGACACATCTTAAACCATAAAAAGTAAATCAGCATGTTAGTTTTTAATAATTTAAAGAGAAGAAATGGAAATGTTAAATGAAATAGGATTGTCTAATAAACAGAGTACTGAGAAATGTCCACAGTGGTTAACAAGATCATCATGAAACTGTCATATTCTAACAGTTTTCATGTTATTTAAGTTCTTCCCAAATATCATTTTCATGTTGACCCTGATAAACAAATGTTGCTGGGCAAACCAAAAACATTTGCTTTATTAGATTCTAGACACAATTGAATATTGGCATTATCAAAGGCAATTTGCATATATAATTTCCATCATATTTTGCAACCTTTCTGATTTAATGATTCAGTAGAAATGATCAAATTACTCTGTCTTAGTAACCATTGAAAATAAATACTGTGATCTATTTTTCCATCATTATTTAGCTTTGAAATATATACCCTATGTCATATTATGTTTGAAGCTAAAACGACGCAGGTTATTGTGTTTAGTGGTGTGTGGGATGGAAGTATTTGCCTCAGTTTTTTTTAAAAATACTTAGTTTTTAGTAGTGTTATTGGAGAGAAACTGACTTCAGAAAGTTAACAAATATATGTCAGAGTTTCTTATGCTTTGATTTAGTCTGATTTTCTAAAGTAAGCATGAGGTTCTAAGAGTACTGTTCTTCCTGTTCTCTTTTATGCTATTTGTAATAGGATGTTGCCTGTCTTATCCTAAAACTATATCTCAAATCCCAAACACTGATGGATAGTGGTCATCTTTTTTCTTCCACAAAGGCAGCATTTCCATGCCCAAGCCAGGGTCACCTTTACTTAAGGAAATAAAATCTCTTAGATTCACTCCCTTGATCATATGTATCTGCTTATTCCTATATGAAAAATTTGGTTCATCCCTGTTTGCATGTAGTAAGCATGTCCCCCACAACTTTTGAAATATGCTTCTAATTTAGTACTCATACTGATGGCATAAGAAGTGTTGAGACATAAACACCATCAGAGATAGTGAATAATATTTCAAAATATTTTGAATCAAACAGGATACAATTCTTTGCTGAAAGCCAACTCTTAGCTGGAGAAGAAAAAAAAAAAAAAAACCCTGCAAAATAGATCTTCATTTCTTTGTTTGGGATGAGATCATACTGGTTGGGGTTGAGTGACTGGCATGGTTATCAAAGAGTTCTATAGTCTTTGGCCATGTAATACCCGTGTTGATTTCCCAGGGCCACCACAACAAATTACCACAAACTTGGTGCTTAAAACCCCAGACATGTATTCCCTCACCTTTCTAGAGGTCAGAAGCCTGAATCCAGGCACTATAGAGCTGTCTTGCCGCCACGGTCTCTAGGAAAGAATACTTTCTTCACTTCTCCCACCTTCCGGTGGCTCCAGGTACTTGTTTTTATGTGGCTCCTCACTATCTAGGCTCTGGCTCCACTTTCGCATGCCTTCTCCTCTCCTCTCCTCTTCTGTCTCTAATCCTGTCTGTTTTTCTCTTGTAACGGCACTTATCATTTGATTTAGGGCCCACCCAAACAATTCGTCATGATCCCACTTTAAAACTTTAACTTAGTTCCACCCTCAAAGCTCCTTTTTCCTGATAAGTTCCCATTTTATAGGTTCTGGATAGACCATCTTTTGGGGTGGCATCATTCCACCCACCACAATCCCTGATGATGTTTCAACTAAAAACTATGTTGATTGCAAATGCAACTAAACCATTGTTGTTATTTATAATTATTGAGTTCTTCGAGACATTTATAAATGTCCAGTGGTTGAGTACAGTGGGGGCTGTGGGTCTCTTCTCCCATCGCTTTCATACCGGATGGTATGTTACAATGGAGCCAAGTCCCAGGCCAAACTCTGCCACACCCACACACAGGCATTCCCTAGTACCCTGGCACAAAAACGTGTGTCTCATTGCTCTATAACTCAACGAACACTTGCCTTTGGCTATGGCGGGCCTCCTAACTGGCACCTAGTAGGAAAGATTCATTCACAGAATGTTCACTGATATTCTAGTGGCAGGGTTCTTTCTGCTAGTCCTCTGCTATGGTTTTGGAATGATTTGAGTGTCCTCCACAGGTCTGTGTAGTTGGAGCCTTGATCCCCAGTGCAGCACTATTGGGAGGGTATAGGACCTTTAAGAGGTGGGGCCTAGTGGGAGGTCTATAGGTGATAGGGGTGAGTACTTCTCCTGCATCCCCTTGCCACTCTTTTGAGAGGGCTGTTATAAAAGGGTGAGCTTGGCCCCTCCTCCTCTGTCCACTTCCTGGCTGGAGATGTGATCCCTGGCTCCCACACTTACTCCCACCATGGAGTCTACATGGTGCCATTGGACATTCAGCTTCCCAACTGGACTAAATAAGCCTCTTTCTTTTTTTTTTTTTTTTTTTTTTGTGGGTACCGGGGGGTCGACCTCTGGACCTCATGCTCCAGTAGGCGCCCGTGCCGCTGAGCGATATCACTGGCCCCTTTTTTGTATGTGGGTTCCGGGAGTCGAACTCGGGCCCTCGCGCTTGCCGGGCAGGCACTTAAGCCGCTGAGCCATCTCACCAGCCCATAAGCCTCTTTCTTATAAGGTTACCCTGCCTCAGGTATTTCGTTATGGTAATGAGAAGCTAACACACCTCTGTTTTATGATTTTTCAAACTGCAATTTGCCCCTCAATGGTGTGTCCTGAAATGAATTTAGTGGGTTTCAGCCAACAAGGCAGTAGAATTGAATTCAGTAGAAAATAACAGAAAGCATTACATGAAGTAAGCTAAGAAGTGCTTTCTCTGGAAATTTTTCATGTGTGTGTGTGTACTAGGTCATCATATAAACTGCATTTATTACTCTAATCTAAAAAGAACAAGAGGGCCGGTGACATAGCTCAGTGACATAAGCGTAATCAAAACATTCAGTCATATCCCACCACATGGCTGCCAGGTTTTTCTGTTTCTATGGAACACTGTCCAGTCTCTGAAGAGAACGAGTATTCCCTATCTGAAATACAGTAACTACGTCATACTAAACGTCAAAGGCACAACCTGAGTGCAGATTGTGGCCTCCACCCTCTGCTTTTGCCCGTTGCTGATTTGCCAGGGACATGCAAAGGAACTGCCCAAGGGCTGAGCATCAGAGCTAGTTCCATAGTCTGCAGGACCCAATGCAACAGCGAAGTGTGGACACTTTCGCTCAAAAAGCAGGAGAAAATGTTATTTTCCTTTCTTCTGTCATCTTTCTGTCAACCACTCCTAGTATTTTTTAATTGCCATTTAATTTTTCATCGTCTTAGGCAAAAAGATCCTTGAGGGGTGAGCGCTGACAAGTGTCCAGGGCCTGGCCCTGGGCCTCAGAGCACAGTGTCCAAGCCCATCCCTTGCAGAGCCTGTCCCCAGGGCAGCCACAGTAGCTGCACGGAGACTGGCCCATCTCGAGGGCAGGCAGGACCGCTACTGAGCAAGGCTGCCAAGCCTCTTGTGCACGCTCCAATGCCACATGGACTGCACTTACAAAACACAAACCCAACGACAAAAGTGTTAAGAATTTCAACACAGCATCCATAGTCCAATAATCCCCAAGCATGGGCCCTGTTGAGAGCAGAGCTCTGTGCCTGTGCTGGCCACGTGCCCACACGGGTGACCTTGGTGATCAGGTCATTTTTAGTTCTCTAGTCTCTGGGTCTCTTTCAAGCAGTGATGCCTGCAAGACAACATGAACATGAAAAATCTATGATTATTTCCAACAATCTAACTGTCAAGAGTCAGCAAGGAAAAGCAGTCTACAGTAGATTAAAAACAGCTAGAATGTCTGCAGAACTTGCTGTGCGACAGGATTATAAGACTTCACACTCATAGAATACAGAATCCAGTACCCAGAGATTCTTCAGAGTTGAGGCTCAAGCTTACCTTTCTATGTATTGGGTAGAACCCTGTGAAACTGTTAATATTTACCCACTTTTCCTTTTTACTAACAAAAAGCCAGCTATGTCACGGTGACAATTGGGATTCAAGCAAATGTATCATTTCTATCTGCTTTATGACGTCATTCTTTCCCTGTTGTACAAACTCTTTTCAAACTCTTCTCCAGAACTTCCCACATGGTGTCACTAATTAGGCCACAAGGGGGGGCAGCTCTGTTGGCCACCATGTCATTTGCCTGGACTTTTCTCGTTATAAATGAGAAAAATTTTATGATAACTATGTAATAATTTATATAAAGTCAGCACTTGTTGCCATAGCAACCAAGAGAGGTATGGGAAGAGTACCTGTGATGGAAGATTGGACTCTGCATGTGATCTTCAGTGGGTTGTGACCTTGGACGCTGTCTGTGATCTTTAACTAGGTCGTGACTTTGACTTGTTTTGGTCACACTCCCTTTGTGTTCTTGACTGCTCTCACTTGGGTGGTTCCGTGGATGAAACCCAGCTCATTATGTCCTCTCTTTGCCCTGTCTCTCTTCCTTCTGTGGCAGATTTCTATAAAATTATTACATAACTTCCCCTACTAGCTTATTCTATGCCATTTTCTCCTCTTGGATAAGACATTATCCTTTTCCACCCATTGAGGACAATGCTTCAGTAATGGAAGATGGATGAGTTAACTGAGGTCTTCCTGTCTGTGGCCTGGTCAGCACCAATTTTTATCTTATTGATTATGGTTCTTTACTAAAAGCCAATCACTCCTGGTGCCATAGGATGGTACTATCCACTCCCCAAATATATTTAAGAGGCCCTGGCTTAGTGATGTTTTCACTTATTAATAAATGTTGTGAGGTATGCTATTGGTATTTTGATTGAGATTGCATTAAATCTATATAAAAATTTTGGGTGTACGGCCATTTTCACTATGTTGGTTTGGGATTTAATGAAATCCTCTTCAAAATACCAATTGCAAACCTTACAGAATTAGAGAAAACAATCCTAAAACTTATTTGGAACCAGGAGAGACCTAGAAGAGCAAAAACAATTCTGAGGAACAAAGGCAAAGCAGGAAGCATCACAATCCCCAACTTTAAATTATACTGCAAAGCTACTGGGATAAAAACAGCATGGTAATGGCAAAAAACAGACCTAAAGATCAATGAAACAGATTAGAAGATTCAGAAACAACTCTAAACATATTCAGCCACCTAATCTCTGACAAAGGGACCAAACACCTTCACTGGAAGAAAGATAGCCTCTTTAATAAATGTTGCTGGGAAAACTGGCTTTCCACATACCAAAGATTAAGCCTAGACCCATGTCTCTCACCATGTACTAAACTAAAATCAAAATGGATCAAAGATTTGTAGTCTTTTTTGTCTCTCAAGTGCTGGGATTACAGGTGTGCACCACCATGCCGAAGCTAAAGATCTAAATATTAAAACAGAAACACTAAATCTGCTGGAAGAAAGAATACATAGAACTCTTGAAGACACAGGTGTAGGCAAAGATTTTTGAACAAAACCCCAATTGCACTGAAATATTACCAAGAATTAACAGCTGGGATCTCATTTTATTAAAAAGCTTTTGCACAGCAAAAGAAATCATCAACAGAGTGAAGAGACAACCCACAGAGCAGGAAAAAAAATTTGCCAGCTGCTCCTCAGACAAAGGACTAATATCTAGAATATATAAAAAACTCAAAAAAATTATACTCCCTATTTTAAAGACCCAATCCAAAAATGGGCATCTGAAATGAATACACACTTCTCAGATGAAGAAATACAAATGGCAAATAAATATATGAAAAAATGTTCAACATCACTGATCATTCGAGAGATGCAAATTAAAATAACTCTGACATTTCAACTTGCTCCAGAAAGAACGGCAAGAAATCAATCAATAACAAATGCTGGTGGGGTTGTGGGGAAAAGAACCCTTTTCCACTGTTGGTGGGAGTGTAGACTGGGGCAACCACTGAGGAAATCAGTGTGGAAATTCCTCAAAAAACTAAAACCAGAGGTTCCATTTGACCTAGCTGTCCCCCTTGGTATCTTCCCTCCAAAATTAAAAGCATCATACGACAGTGATATATAGCAGCACAGTTTGTAATAGCTAAATCTTGGAAATAGCCCAAATGCCCGTCAACTGATAAATGGATAAAGAAGATGTGTTTTTTTTTTAATACAATGGAGTACTACTCAGCCATAAAGAAGGATAATCCTGAGATATTTCTAAGTAAATGGATGCACCTTGAGACCATACTCCTCAGCAAAATAAATCTGACACATATGTGTAAATATTGCATTGTTTCTCTGGTGTGAAATATCGAAAGTATAAATAAGGACCAAAATGTATATTAGATATTATGAAATAGGAAGAAAATACTCAAATGGGAAGGGGAACTAGAAAGGGGTGAGGGGGAAAAAAGGAAGGAAAAGCAAAAAATGAAAAAAGAAGGAACAAATGGAAACAAAGCTTTTGTAAATAAGGAGGGGAAGAGGGGTAGAAGGGAGGGGAGAGGAATGTGGAAAAAAGAAGTTATATATGAATAGGTACAAATTCTCTATGATGAAAGTGATCATTATATACACCTAAAATGTACATTAAACTTAATAAAAAATCATTCATAGGGACTTACTGACATTATTAGCTGATAGAATGTAGATTTTTAAAAAATTTGTCTATGCCAACATGCACTTATACATAGGTTCATACATATGTATGCCTATGTGTACCTATATTTTTAATTTAACTAATTAATAAATTTCTCTACTACGTATAAAATACCATACTAGGTGCCCTGCAGGAGAATTGGACACACTGGGAACAGGATGCTTAGTAAATAAATGGCAATTATAGAAGGCAGAAAGTGGTAAGTACCAGAAGAGAGACATAGGAGCGGGACATGTGGGATGAGACGTGCGTTGGGGAGACTGGGGAAGACTGTGGGCGGGGGCACGGGGTAGCCAGGTGGGCCCAGAGGCTCACAGTGCCCTGGGCCTGAGTCTCAGAGCACATAAGCCCCAAAAGCAGGGTGGCAGCTGACAGCACAGCTCAGACTGGGGTCCGTCTGCACTGCGCCTCTTGAGAGAAGATAGCTCCATGTCACTGAGCACCTGAAAAGGCATCCAGTGGTTGCTTCACTGAGCTATACGGTTGAATAGTTTAATAGTTTTCGTTTCATTTCATAACACTATCGTCCCGTTTTGTCTTTGAGAAAATGGAAGTGGAGAATGTAACCTGCTCAAAGTCACACAGCAGATAAGGGGTTAAGCCAGGAGCCAAATGCCAGCACAATACAGAACACAAGCCTCTCACAGGCCTGGCCCCTGTCCTGACTTCATGCTTATCTAAAACCTAAAACCAGCTGCCGGCAGCCCCTGAGTCCTCACAGCACAGCGAGTCAACCTGCAGTGTCTCCACCCACCAGCAGAACCCTTCAGAGGCCAGCGCTAGTTTTGTCTACAATGTGAGGAATTCGAGGACCACTGGATTCTGTCCCTGCCGGAGGCTTCCTTTGGTTCGGAGGCTCAGCCTTCTGCTCCACAGATGACCAGATCTGTCAAATCCTGCGAGACACCTCATAAGTAGAAGGATTCCACTTCTTTTAGGAGAGCGGAGACCCTTAAAGCATCTCAGTCGATAGCTCCGCTCACCTCTTTGAAGTTTTCGTTGAACCTGGGTCCCCAGAGTTGGCAGGGGTGCTTAGGCTTAGAGGTCCACCAGCCTGTGGTGCTGCAGGGCGCTTGCCTCTGGAAACAACGCCCAGACGGGGGAGTCTGTCCACAGCCAGAGGCAGACGAAGTAAACAGGCAGAATGCTTGCATCTAGAGCTCACAGGGGTAAGGAAGGCGGCCCCACCTCCACCAAATCCCGCCTAGATTTTCCACCCACAAACCCTCCCCTGGGCAGGTCACTGTATTCAAGAAGCTGACAGCTCTGCTTAGAAGCTCAGCTTCCCCCACCCCGCCCCCACCCGAGGTAATTACATCCATTGCCAGCTCTGCTGCCTCCTCGCCCACTCAAAAGAACAGTGTGAAAAATCCGTTTGAATGAAATGGCTTGATTACAACGGGGAGACAATTGGTTGAATAAAGTCAATTATCCCTCCGGTGACAGGTGCCCTCTTTGAAGTCCGGGCACCTGCCAGCATAATCACTGAGCCTGACATTTCAAGGCCCTTATTAAAAAGGAAATAATAGAATGCAGACCTGAGTGGGTTTTTTTGTTGTTGTTTGTATTTAACAAAAAAAAAAAAAAAAAAAAAAAAGCAGGGCAGCAGGGTGATCGTGATCAGCAGCTGCCGGGTCATTACCTTCCCATTAGCTAAGGATTCAGGACCTGGGGCCTGGATGCTGCCAGAGCCAGTAGGGGCCCCTGAACTGCCTGGCTTTGGGTGCCAGCAGGATAATCAAAGCTGGATAGCAGAGTAGAAGGACAGTGCTTACAGCTTTGGGATCGTTAACTGTGCAAACCTGCAGAACATTCAGGACTGAGTAATTAACACCAGGAATGAGGGACTCAGAGCACATCATATTAAGCCCAATAGGGAGACATCATATAAGACAGAAAACAAACAAACAAATGGTTCCTCCAGTGCCAGGATGATGTTACCTCGTCCCATCAGTTGCACCTGTCACCAGTATTTGTAGCCTCTGCCCACTCCTGACCCAGTCCCTTCTCTCCACCAAGACCCCCTCTCCTCTGTCTCCCTCACTTGCCCAGACAAATAGGGGCTGCAATTGTTAGAAGAGCAGATAGTTAGAGTGGGAGGTGGCAGCAGTAGAGATGTCTGGGGACCAAGGAGTAATGCGAAGTTGTTTACTTCACTAAAATATATTACCGAGTCAGTGGAGAACAGAGGAGGATACATTATGTTACCCAACCTCTAGGATTTCATAATTTTGATCAGGAGTCAATTAGGCTTACAAGGCCAAGCAGATACTATCAACGTGTTAAGATGGTGGATGTACGATGAGGGGTGGTGGAGACAGTGGTAAACTGGACAGCCCTTGTCCTATCTAAAAGAAGCCACCTATATTCAGCTCCAATTGGCAGTTGTCCTGTGATCATGTTGGCCTGATGACAGGGCTTCTAACTTTGCAAAAGAACTTGGAATCTGGATTTTGTGTGACATTTTCTGATATTTTAGTGAATGTGATGACCTACAAAACACGTACACAGTTTCCCCTCCAGTCTCTGGGCAACCATCTTTACCCACATTCCAGAATGTGTTGACTTGCTATCACAGAGAAGGTGAAAAAATAGAGAAGAGGATCGCCAAGATAATTACCTCGACTGTTTATGAAATCCTGCAGTACACCAGGTCCCTTTGTTACCTCATTAAACTCATACTGTGTATGACGAGGGCATTACTGTTAATTGTACACATGAGAAAACAGACTACATGGTGTCCATGAATCAGATTCTGAATAAGGAAAAGAAAGGACACTTAAACTTGGAAATGAAGTTTAATAAAGGGATTAGCTAACAAGGAGGAGGTGGCCTGCAGCCAACAACAGCAGGCACAAAGAGAGGTGGGCACATGACCCACAGAGGAGCTGCACTGAGGGAAGTGTTGGATAGCAGAGGTGGTTTTGGGGGTCACACTCAGTGACTATGCTGGGGAAGGGCCAGGGGAAGAAGTGTACTGAGTTCAGTGCCCTCCCCGCTTCTGACACACTGCCTGTCTACTCTCTGATCCAACAGCCTGGGGGCCCAAGGCTGAGAGATTGGGAGGGGCAAAGGCCTCTAACTTGGCCAGGATGCCACATCTGCTAAGTGGTGAGCCCAGGCTTACCCAGCACTACTGTGACTGTCCTGCCTGCTTTCTGTGGGACAAACTGGCCCCTCAGTCCCTACAAACAAAGACTATGTCAGATTAACTATCTAGGTATTATCTTATGCTTAAATAATATTGATAACTTAATTTGAAGTAGTTCATTACGATTCACATGTAGGTTATATAGTCTAATATTTAAGATGCCAAAGTACTTGAAGCAAACAATATTGGGCTTGAATTTCTAAATCTACCTTACACTAGTAGTCTGGCTTTGCACTAATTAATTAATTATTCTTAGCCTCAGTTTCCTGTCATTTAAAGTGGAAATAAATTACCAAATGCAGAATTTTACACAGAATAAGGTTTTATATAAACCACTTAGTGCAATGCCTAACTCATAGGAAGAGTTCAATAAATGGTTATAACAATTATTATCTTGATGGTATTATTGGAATGAGAATGAATTTTCTTTCAGCAAGACTCTTAGATATGATTTTCATTAAAAAATCCACACAATGTTCCTCTATTATACTTTTCACCTGGAAAACATATATATTCATTTGGCAAAGCCAAAAATTTGTAAGCACATTAACAAGAGCAATGTTATACCAGTGGTTTACTTCCAAGGGACACACACTCAAGGGTCTAATATCAGTCTTTATAAAGGACCTATGGGAAAAAAGACCAGGAGAGTTGAGATCTCAGTAGATCACAAGCTCTTCAGAAGCAAGAGCGGGACACCACTCTTTGTGAACATTACTGCTGGGTAAATTTCCCTTCGGTTCTGTGTCCAGGTTGGGTTTGCTTCTGCTATCTTATTTAGAGATGTGCACTAAAATTCTGAAATACATTCAGAAAAATCTGACCAGCTTGGTGAGAGAAACTTAAACTATGTCACATAAGTAGTGATTGAAGGAGCCTACTTCTTTTAGATTGGAGAAGATATTTGGTTGGGCATGTGAGTACCACTGAAGAAGACAAGGACTAGTTCTTCAAGTTGCTACAGAATATAGAACATGAACTAACACTACTGATTCCCACAAGATCAGGAAGCACTCAGTATAAGGAAACCTTTCTGCCCCATATTTGAATACCAGCTTCAAAGTATATAGGTTGCTCCTTCATGATGGTATCAAAAAAAAACTCATTTTTAGAAAGTGTTTATTAAATATAGATGGACATTTCACTAGTGATACAGACTTATGTGGTGACTTGAAGGTTTAGTCTAAGGTCCCTCTGTACCCATAATATTCAGTGACTTTATGGGTTTCTGATTTCCACATTTCTTACAAAGTTGGAAGCTCTGTCAGCATCGGGCCAACATGATTACAGGATAATTCCCAAATGAAGCTGAATGCAGATGACTTCTTTTAAACAAGACAGAAATCTCCAGTTTGCTATAGTCTCTACCAGTCCCTGTGATACATCATCTAGTTTACACATTGGTATTATCTGCCTCATCCTGTCAGCACTAGAAATGTTTGACTCTTGGTCTAGGTTATAAAATCTTAGAGGGCAAATAGTGCAATGTATTCTTTTCTGTGCTAACTATGCCTCATTAATGCCTATTTTAATGGAATTTGTGTAATTTCCCTCTATAGTTTATTTGCCTGATAGCAGACTTAAAGGAGAATCACACTAATAAGAGAAAAACTCTTTTCCATGACACAATATTAATATTTGAACATTCTATCACCTAACATCTACAAAATCTTTAGTCTCCACACATCATCTGTCAGTCATTTGTTTTGTGTTTATTTGCTGCACATGGCACTGAACTATAATAGCACTGGTTACTTGCTGGTGCAGTCAGTACCCAAGACACAAGGACCCAAAACACAATGTAGCACTCACCTACTGCCCCAAAATTCTAATAGAATACATTTGTCCCTGCGTAACCCTTAGGGGATCGGTTTCAGCACCCCTGAGCACACCAAAATCTACAGGTGCTCAAGTTGTTTCAATAAGATGGAGTAGCATTTGCATAGAACCTACATACATTCTCTTGAAGCCTTGAAATCACCTCTGAGTAACTCATAATACTTAATGCAATGTATGCTATGCACATAGCTGTTATACATTATTGTTTAGAGAATGATGACAAGAGAAAAGGTCGGTACATCTTTAGCAAAAATGCAATTTTTCCCAAGTATTTTTTATCTAGTGTTGGTTGGTTGAATCCTTGGATGTGGAAGTTTGATTATATTACTGAGAAATCAGAGACCCTAAATTTTGGGGATGTACATGAAAAGAATATACATTGGATACTAAATCTGAGCATAGCCATATTCATTTTATCATTTTTTAATGATTACTAATGTTCACACCACTACCACCACCATAATGCAATTGTTTTTATTTTTGGTTCAAGGGGTTCACAAGGAGCTGCTGGCACCTGACAAACACTGATGTCAGGAACACATATTTGACTCCTGCAGGGGATTCTCTGGGCATGTGTGAATGCGTGTGCATGCGTGTGGTTTATGTCCATCCTTCTCGGCACTCATGAAGCCTGAGGCTGTCCTCCACCGTGACTGCAAAGCAGAGTGAGTGGTGTGGTGACACAGTGCTGAAGTGATGGAGGAAGAAACACACTCCTGGAGATTAGCACAGGTCGGTGGATAGCGCTCCATGCTTCTCAGTGCGAGAACCCCGACCTTCTTCATCTGTTATTTCACAGCCTGGGATACCTAGCAGGGGAAATTTCCATTTGATGAAGTTCAAAGTACCTTGGAGAGGGATAGTTTAGGAAGCTGAGCAAAACAGTAACATTATACCATACTTTGTTTGAAGGAATATTTTTTAATATTTTCCTGAAACTTGGAGGAATTATATTACACAGAAGACTAGATAACAGAATTTGCATCAAGCGGTCTTTCAAAGCCTTGCACAATGTGTCTATTTTGTGGTGGAGACTACTTTAGGTACAGTGGATCTGGGGAGAATAAAGCTTGATCCCTGTCTTAGAAGAACCCACTAGTGGAAAAGTAAAGCAGTACACAAAAGAAAAACAACATACTGATAACACACCACAAAATATGTGTGAGAAACAAACAGCCAGCTCTGTGTTCCTGTGGCCCTTGATTTTTCTGATCTCTGAAATTGTTATTTGATGCTGGCATTCCCCAAAGAATTTTTTTTGAAAAATAAATATAGACAGCAATTACACATGTGCCTTTTGATTACTGGATTTCAGAATCTAGAGTTTACATTCTTATCTAACAATTTACTAATGTGTAAATATTATATGCTTTGAGCTGAACGACAGCCAGCCAAATAACTACCTAACATCTCATGCAACGACAGCAGTGAACAAGACAGTTGTGGTCCTTGTTTTCCATGAGTTTGTGTATTCTAGAGGATGAAGGCAGATGATAACTAAATAAGAAATGTAGAGGATCATTTCCGGTGGTGATCTGTGAGGAGCGGAAATGGAGGAGAGAGGGTGCTAGGGAGGGAGCACAGAAGGACTTCCTGCTTCGGTAGACTGGCGATTCAAGAAGACACCTGTGAAGCAAGTAGCTTACTAATAAGACCCTATTGGAGACTAAATGGCAAGAGAGGAGAAATTTATTTCTGAAGGTTTTCATTTCCCTCTCTACCCCCATCCAACCTGAGCTTGGATTACAGCTCCAATCCCTACCAAAGTGTTAGTGTCTTAGTCTCTTTCTGCTGCTGTAACAAAATACCCGAGGCTGGATAAATTATGAAGAAAAGAAATTTATTTCTTATAATGCTGAAGGCTGGAAAGTGCAAGATTACAGCAGCAACAGGTTCAGTGTCTTGTGAGGACCTCCTTCTGCTTCCAAGATGACATCTTGTTGCTGCATCCTCCAGCAGGGATGAACACAGGGAAGGGACAGAAAGGCAAAAAGAGCTCTTAGCCAGTTCCCTCCAGCCCTATTATAAGGTTGCTAATTCATTCATGAAGGCTCCACCCTCACCACTTCTTACTATTATCATAGTGGAGTTTAAGGTCCAGCAAGAGCTTTGGAGGAGACACAAACCCTCAAACCATAGCAGCTAGTGATTAAGAGCAGCAGTCTGGAGAGTTCACAGCATGTTCCTGGAATCTTGGCAGTCCCTCAGACCAGGACTAGACATATGACTCTGGTCAAGTCTGAGCACCCTCTAAATCCCCTAACCCTCCTAATATAGATACTACAGCTGGGGCTACTGGACCACTCTCCTCCACTCATCTGAACCTGGGCAATGCCACAAGAGCAACCCCCCATAGCCAACTGCCCAACCTTTGTTTTAAGGTCTGCTACCTAGAGGTAGAGCTAAAATACCTGCATGCCAGGTCCTTCTGCATGACCTGCAATAACCTTTCTTCACTTGGAGCTCATTGGAGGTTCATGCATATGTACTTTATCTCATATATGCAATTATAACAAGGTGAATTATGGGAAAGGACATGTGCAATAGATACAGTTGTCTTGTATCAGCACCCTGTCAATCATACTCTGGAAGAACCAATGGAAAGCATCCTAGATCTGGTGCAATATTTTAAATTCTTAAACCCAATGCCTTCAAGCATTCATGCCATTTTCCTTTCCACCAGCAAAATCCTGCTTACTCTGAGCATACTATGACCTGATTAATACTTTGCTGATTTTCCTACTGCTGAAATGTCATATCCAATTCTTTGTTCATCATGCACAAGAACCTAGGAACCCATCTGGGATCCCATCACCCATGTTAATACTCCCAGGGCTAAAATTCAACATGCCTGTGATATGGCCAGGACACTTGGTTTGTGGGACAGGGATTAAGTCCCTGAGCCCTGGCTCTTTCTTCTGTCAATTTTCCACCTCTTTCCTGACTCCTATAGATTTTTATTAACTTGGGCCATACAAACTGGTCTCCCCAAGGAAAGGAACAGTGTTTCTTGGCCTAGAATCTTCCACTTTGGAGAAGTTGCTAATGACCCTATGCCATTACACTGAGGGTCCTATCCTTCTGTCCTGGATACAGAATCCTGGACACTGCCTTTGGTTAGAAATTTTGTCCATCCACACACAAGTCCAAGAACCTACAGGCCCCAGAGATCTGATATAGGGTCATTTATAAGAGATTTTGACCCTGAAGAATCTTAGGAGATTCCACTGGTCACATGAACCCCCTCACTCCATCATGGTGGGCAAGGACTCCAAAATTCTCTCTCTAAATCACGTGCAAGAATACATATCAAAAACAGGGAAGTGCTTCCATAATTATTATATGAACTAGAATTCCTGAATTCCCTTCCTCCAGTTTGGCCTCCTCCCACCTAACTCTGTGCCGTTTATATGACAATAGGAGCTTTGGGTTGAAAGTGTTCAAAACATCTTTCTCCAGAGAGCCTACCTCATTCTTTGATATTCCAAATAGGCTTTACACCAGACAAAATCAAAATTCTAAATGCTAGGTTTTATATAGCACAAAGAGAAGTTCGCATTCTTCCCCTTTCCCCTGTATCCTGGCCCAGTCCTTAAAGAAAGTAGTTTTAACTTGGTGCAACATCTGTCAGAATGAGTTGAATCAGGGAAAATTTTTTCATCCAATTAAGCAGAGTAAAAGAAACAAGAAATGCCACTGAAGAAACCCCTGTCTCTCTGCAGGATCCTGCCCAGAGTGGGGTTGAAGTGTGTTTGTCTTCTCAGAGATCTTAACAGTTAACGGCCTCCATGGTGCTGTGATGGGGGAGAGGGTGCTAGCCTTCTTCATGAGCCACCTCCTGAGTATAATCAAAAGTAGTAAAATATGTCATTAACAGGGGTAAATAGGGCAATGTTAAATAAGTAAAGAGATAAAATCATCTGTGAGCTACCCTTAAAAAGTAATAAGGTACTAATTAAGTAACAATAAGTAATATTTTGGAAGAAAGCCACTGGAACTTATGTGTCCAGATGAGCACTGCTCTTCAAAGTAGTCCCTTTGAGGAAATAAACAGTTATCCAACAATACTGCCATTGGTCAAACTATTTCTGGAACTAGAATATTATCTTGCAAACCAGTTTACTAGTCAGACCATAAAGAAGCCTCAGTGGGGGATCTCATCTCATTTTTTATAATGAGATAAAAAGGTTTTATAATGGTTTATAATCAAAACCAACTCTGTACTGCTTGAACATTCATCACACATTCCCAGAGCTCCCTTGGGAAGCAAAAGGCACTGGCTTGCTCTGGGCTCAGGTGGTGGACAGAGGAGCCACCTCCCCCCAGGGCCCTCTGTCTTAATTTCCCAGAGTCAATGTTCCCCCTCATGCCTGGGATCTCCCAACTCCTGCTCCATCAGTGATCCAGTGATCATTCTGGCTTCCAAACCCAGTCCTGACTCAGTGGGTTGTTTAAGCATTCATGTTTGCAGGCTACAGTCCTTCCTTCTTAGAGTTCATCTTGGTTATTTTGGCATTCATGGAAATGCATTTTGCAGATTTCCAATAGGGGTAATTAACCAGCAGCATAATTGAACAAGATCCCAGTTGCTGTGCTCTCTAAGGAGGTCAGATCTCAGCCACAGTCTGTTCCTAGCCAACTATAGAGCAAGACAAGGACATCATTTCTGGGCAATATGGGACCTTGGCTCAGGGGTACCCAGTGACATCATCAAACCTCCCTTAGACTACATGGCCATCTAGAAAGCTTCCACCCTATACCCCCACCTCCTTTTTCTCCCTCACTCGGGATCAGATTTGCATGGAGTCTAAGAACTCTCCCGGTACCTTCCCCATCTTATCTCATGTGCACATTGGCTCCTGTAAAAAGATTTCTTCATTTAGCATCATCTTGGCATTTGGTCCTCTGAGGACTCGAGCTCATGCAGCCCTTCTTTGTGTTTCCCCAGTTTTGCCTTGACTTGAGTCAAGATATCACACAACTTCAGCCCTTTGCCCCCAGAGTCACCAAACTCCAACCACAAATGTCCACCCTGACCATCTCTGCCCTGACCATCGAAAGAGACTTTACCTTATCCCTTCAACTCATAATAACAGTGTCCATTTAACTTTTTCTATTTTCTATATAGGGTTTTTCAGACCCAGCAATTTGCAAGTACTGGGAATATCCTGGGATGACACATAAACTCCAGAGGTGATTCCCAAAAGAAGATCCATAGTCTGATACTGTTCAGTCTTGGAAACAGCACTAGAGCAAATATCTGTATCTGGTAATATTTATATTGAAGGCAGTACCACCCATCTGAATGTTCTGATGTGTTCATTTAAAAGTTAGTAGGTTCTGGGGATGTGTAGCAGTGGTAGAGCACTTGTCTACCATGTGCCAGGCACTGCGCTTGATCCCCAGTATAAATAAATGAATTAACAAGTGTTAATAGTACGGTCTAACAACCTCACTTTTACACTAAAATTCATACCCAAGCAGAGAAAGATGCTATCCTGGGATAAATATATCCCAAGAACTTAGGTTGGAAAAGGGAAAATTATTGTTGACATGAATTGACTAATCTGTGGTGGGAGAAGCACCCCAAATTTCCTGCCTAAGAACAAAAAGGATCTACAACTCAAATTTTCAAAATCCAACTTCCATACTCTTGCAGGGTTTCATAATCTGTTGTTCTACTACCAACACTAACTTAGGAACTCAGTAGTTACTGAGTACCTGGCAGGATTATGTGAAACACCCAGCTTCATACCCAATAGCCAGAAGATGCTCAATTTATGCAGATAAAGTAACTTCTAACCTGTTTTCTTTAGTACAACCCTTACTTTCAAGTACACTTTAGAAGTATTACTTAGAACCATTTTCATTAAAAAAAATTCATAAATTGGGCTGTGTTTCCCTCTATTCATTACCTGTCTGTCAAGATGGGAATTTCTTCAAGAAATTTGGAGGAAGCAGCTACATGCCTTGTGCCAGAAAATATGCAAAGAATACCTGCATTGCTAGGAAGTCACGTCAGGATTTTCAAATGCTCGCCCAGGGCCGAGGGTCTGGGTAATCCTCTCACCCGCTACCTGTATGAAGAGACTACAGAAAATATAGGAAAGAGGACCAAATGCTGCCTCTCCACGCTCCACATCTATAAGCTTTCCCAAACGGACCCTTAACTGTAATCCAGAGCTCTTATGTTGTGAACTCGCAAACCAGAAATGGTGAGAAAATAGAGGGGAAAACTGTCATTAAGAGGGCCACAAGTGGCTAAGAATACTGCAGTATCACCCCGTGATTATTTATGAGAACACCTTAGATTCTACTGACTAACTGGATCATTTTTTTTGTCTTATTGTTTAAATATTTCCCCACTGAGCTATGGGAAAAAATGAGGTAAAATTAAGACCTCCTTGGGCCAGGGATATAGCTCAGTGGCACAGCGCCTGCCTGGCAAGCACAGGGTCCTGAGTTTGATTCCCAGTACCAAAAAAAAAAAAAAAAAAAAAAAACCTGCTTGGACTACCAAACTCTACCAGACACAATAAAATATCCTGGGCCAAACATAGGGGAGTACACCTGTAATCTCAGTACCTGAGAAGCTGAGGCAGGAGGATCACTGTGAGTTCCAGGACATCCTGGGCTACATAATGAGTCCAAGGCCAGGATGAACTACACAGTGAGACCCTGTCTCAAAAAACAAAAACAAAAACAAACAAAAAAACAACATTGAGGACCTGAACTATCTTAAAGAGTTGGAATCTTATGGCTATATCTTATGATCTTGTATTTGTCTGATAAAATGTATTTGGGATTATCTGGAGGAAAAAGCTCTGAAATTATCCCCTTGTCATAAAGGCCAATGCTACTGGCCTCGTTAAAGCTGTAGAGCATAGGGTATCATCACAAATGAATGATCATAAGCCTCAGGAGATAAATCACTCTTCCTACTGGTCCTATGAAAGTGAATTCTAAAATCTTACAGGGTCAGTGGGTATTTTAGTTTGCTGGAAAAGTATTGTAATGTTCTAAACCTTTTAACTGTCATAATCTTGAACCTATAATTTGCATTAGGAGCACTCAGACAAGGAAGGGCTCAAGGAAATAGTTCAGTGTTCCAATTCCTGAGCTCTTTTGGGTCTTCAAGCATCATGAACGGGCAGATGCTAAGGTATTTAGGTGTGCTCGTTCCACCAACACTGCTTCGACCCACAGGTTGAACTACAGTGGGTTCAGAAAGCTCTTCATTTTCACCTGCAGAATTCTGCTATTTGTTAAGCCCATCATCCGCTCACAAACTTCACTGCCTTCCTAGAGCATGAAGGACCAGTGACACACCTACATCCTGCTTCAACATGGGAAGGCTTTGGTATTTCACTAGTATAACTTTAAATTAAGTAATTGGTCTGTATTTGGGTTCTCTAGTATGAAAAGATTTTTATCTCTAAAAGCTAGAGTCCCTCAATATGCAAGATTCTTACAGGGTGTGCAGGCTAGCAGGCCTGAAACCCAGGAAGAAGCAGCAAGTTGACCTCATGGTTTGGGATGTGTGTTCCTCAAAAGATAACAGGACTAATCAGCCACACTTTGCAGAATTGTTATTTTCCTTGCTGAGCAGATATAGTTGAATTCATCTAAGTTAAAGAGATGTGTAGCATGCTAGAAATTTACAAACATAAAATTGTATGTTCAACAATATAACTTTAATTTTCTTTATCCATCATGATACGATAACTGTGGTAAAAAGCTCCAACCAAATCCCAGCGCGTAAGATAGCAAAGATTTATTTTCCACTTGTGATGCATGTTCAGTGTGGAACTGTTGTAGTCATTCAAAATCCCAAGGTGATAAAGTCTCCATCATTTTATGACAGCAATATCTTAACATAAATCTTCAGGGTCTGCAGTGGTCAGGAAACAGAGCAGGGAGCATCATGCTACAGCCCATAAATGTTTCCACACAGAAGTGATACACATCATTTCCATTCGTTTTTTCATAGTGCAAAGCTAGTAATATAGTCAATCACAAAATGCTACAGGGACATGTGTCCAAAAGGTGAGGACCATATTTTCATAAGGGCTAGTAATTTTTACTATGACATCTTAGCTGTACAGCTACCATTTGCCTTGATGTTAAGCATTTCTTCATCTTGGTATTTAAACAGGATTTCTGTGTGCACCAAGTATCATGGTTCTGTGCTTCAAGTTTCCGTGTACACCAACCTTCATGGCTCCCTTCCGAAATGATTCCTATCACTTGCCTTTCTATGTAGTAACTCTGGGATCTTCAGTAGAAGTAACTCCCCCTCAGTTTAAAATGATTCCTTTTGAGCTAATTATTCAACTGGCTCAGGATTTTAACTCATTCAAATTTAGTCTCTACCAAGGGTATAGCTTTCCTTTCACTCCACCTCTCTCACTGCTGCCCACCCAGGGTGGGGAGTTCACAGAAGCATCATCTCAAGGCCCGAAGACTGTAGTGGTCATCTGATCAGGGAAAGCACCAACAAGTAAAGTTTTTGTTTGTCCTTGAACTGTATGGAGGAGTGATTTTTCAGAGATTTGAGAACATTGCTTCTAACTGTGAGATTGGTCTCAGAGCACCCAGCAGAAAAACTTTCTTACATGAAAAGCTGATGCAGAAACAGTGCCATGCAGTAAACACCTAATTAAATGTGGCAAACCTCTTTGTCTTTTGAACCTGAGAGCTGAAACTTTGTGCTTGCATTTGCAGTGACTGACTCAGGCACTTCAGCTGTTATGCAGAAGCTCATTTTGCTAAAAACTTAAAGAGTGGAAGGCAAACAAAAATCCAAGGCAAACTGAGATGGACACTCTTCAATCTATCGGTTTCCTGTTGGCATCAGCTCTGACCATGGAAAGATGTTGAGTGTATACTACTGTGTGAGGTATTCCAGTTAGCTGGGATATAAATGTCCTGCCCTATACCCTACCCCTGTCAAAGGGTCTTAAAGTGAAATATTCACCCTAACAAAATTTGCTAAGGGCACAATAGCCATATAAAAATATTTTAAAGTAAGAATAAAAATCAGCATGTAGTGCTCATTATTTATGACTCAAAATAGTTACATGCTCCATGTTTGAGCTACAGTGTAGTTATTCGTCGATCTCTGCTTTGAGGCTTGAGAGGGAATTGGAGGTTTTGGAAATCTCTTTCATGATAAAACCAAAAAAAAAAAAAAAGGGAAACCTAAGAAATTTTTCAGTTCACTACTTCTCAGCTTTCTTTAATGGTGATGCCCAAGTGTGATGTCCATGCCTGATGACAAGAGTTTCCAAAAAGGTGTCAAGAAACATACTTAATTTGAGCATCCCTGGTAAGCACAAAATATCTAACTAGTTAAATACAGCTCCTGTCAAGTGGTTTAACAACAGGAGCTACTATAATGAATTGGTGAGGATTCCTTGAGTTTGGCCAAATTAAAGGATTCAGAGAAATGGTTTATTGCCTTTAAGATACAGGAAGTGAATGTTAGCTTTCTGCCACTAACTTCCACAAATGGGAATCAGGGCATTTAAAACAATCAGCTCTCAAAGAAGAATCTTGGAAGTTGCCAAATGTCACTGGGAGCAGGTAGAGTAGAATAGTGCCTCAGCTAGAAGCCTGCACTGGAAGACCTCAGATTAAGGAGCCAAGTAACCCATGCCACAGGCCTTAAACTGTGACCTGTGGCTTTGGAGCCCACTGACCCAGCACTGGCTGTCCTTGGGACATGTCAAGAATCAAGGAAACATGAAGTCTTGTTGTGAAACAATTTTCACCAATGCAAGTGATGACTCTCAACTCAGGCTTAAGAGAATGAGTAGCCATTACTAGAGAAGAAGTCACTGGGTTTCATGGAGGAATAAGCCCCTTTCACATTTGGGGCCAGATAACCAATCATTGCAGATGACATCATAAGCCTCAAACTGTCACAAAAGCAATGGAAAGTGGAGCTGCTGAGGCACTGAGCAGCTGTGTCTAGGATTGATGCACCAGGCTGTGGAGGCCTTGGGAGTCGTGGCATTTCACAGAAAGAGAGGGAATCTTAGAGGTGGAAAAAAGACGATTACTCTTGCCCAAATGATATGGAGGTTGAGCCATTAGTAAGATAAAAAGAAGTCCCCTTATTTTAAAGCTCAAACTCCTGAGGTAGAATATATCAACTATAGTCACTTAAACATTGGTTGATCTTTTCACTTAGAATTTGAATTACTGCAAAATGGGAACCATGTTCGTCAGTCACTGTGTGTTCTAGGATATAACTCCATTTCTTTACAGGAAATGTCAACAAGTTTTGCTGTAAGTGGCCTGAAAATAAATATGTTAATCTTTGTGGGATGTATGATTTCTGTCATAGCTACTCAACTCTCACTGTATTGCAAAAGTTGCTATAGACAACACATAAACAAATGGTATGACTGTGTTCCAGAAAAACCTTATTTATAAAATCAGGTGGCAGGACTCAGGAGCACAGTTTGCTAACCTTGCTATTAGTCACTTGTCTGTTGCTGGACAAAATACTTATGTACACAGCTTAAAGAAGAAAAAGTTTATTTTAGCTTACAGTTTCAGTTTTCATTCCACAATCTATTGGTTCTGAGGCAGAAATATCATGGCAGAAGGGCATAACAGTGGAAAGCTGCTAACCTCATGGGAACCAGGAAGCATAGCAAAAGGGAGGAGGCTTGGGACCAGATATATCTCACAAGGTCACCCCCTTTCCACCTGTGACCCACCTCACCGAATTAGGCCATACCTCCTAAAAAGCCATTTAGCTAATAATGAACTCAACAATGGATTAATCCATTAATGAGGTTAGTGCCCTCTCAATACAATTACCTCTCTAGACATCTATTAATCTAATCAAGTTGACAATCAAAATTAACTGGCACATGGAGTGGTGAAAAGACTAAAAGTTTTAGGGCAAGATAATATTTCACATTCTAGCTCTTCCTCTCATATAGCCTTTTAGTTATGCTTTCTTTTCTGAAACATGAGGAATAATAATATATTGCATATAGTGAAAATGATATGTATAAGAGATCTTGAGAGTATTTGGAGCATAAGAAGGTGCTCAATAGTTATATTTCCCTCACAAGTGCTAAATTTACAGACTTTAAATTTGAACATGTTTTACTTTAAGGAGTCTCTTGACTAATGTTTTATAGAGCTCTTTATATCTCATCTGGAGGTCATATTTGTAACTGATTTCAGTGGAAATAAAATTTAGTTTTTAATTCCAGTTGACACAGGTTGATTTAAATCTCTAAGACCAACATAATAACTCATAAAGTTGAGTAAGGGAATTGGAGACTTCAAACTACTGTGTGATTAACCTTCAATACACTCAAAGAACATAATAAATGTGTAACATTTGAACTGCTCTTTGGATGGCGAAATTAAAAAAAAAATAAGTAGGGTCTATCAACATGAGAATATCATTCAAGGGCTTGGTGAACTGGTTTAATGCCTCAACAAATCATCTCCTGATGAATTCCATAATGATAGCATTTATTGACCTGAATGTTGGAGAAAAACATTGTACATGAAGAATTTGCTGTAACATATGTGTTTAATGGGAGGAATGAAACTAATGTTTGGAATGTATTTCTATTTGCTAGGGATATAAATCAAGTGTTTTATTTCTCCATTCCCTAAGTGGTGTTCTGCTTTAAACACTGTGCTATCCCAAGAGGAGTCACATATGAATCTGCATTTGCTTCTAGTGAAAATAGCCAGAAAGATGAGCTGTCATTCTACCATTTGGTTAGTGCCTTGGACTGAAGAGTTGGTGCTTAATTCCTCCAGGCCTTTCCAGTGAGTGAGGAGCCACCGTGAAAACTGGGTGGGCTGCTTCCCTTTTAGGATGCTTAGTGTGAGCTGCACTGGAGGTTTCACTAATTGGTCCTTTCTTCACGAATTTCTATATTTTCTTTTCTCCCTCTTATTAAAAGTGCAAATTTATTTTTAAAAACAATATTGAGAGAAATGATTTGAAATATCTTAAAGATATTATTGTGGACAGGTACCATGGCAGGGCATTAAAGCATAGCTTTGGTGAATTCTACGAATAACTAGAGAAGGGGCCTGGTATAAATGACCAAGCTACTTCTCAGAGTCTCTGTGTCCTCATTTATAAAATGGTAATGAGCCTAACGTATATAGCGTAATGTCGGATACAATGCATATGAGCAATAAGTAGTGACTATTAGTATTTATATGTTTTTGGTTTATTCAGATCAATGAGTTATCCTTTTCTAGATGCAGTAGGTTAGCTGAGGAGGTAGGACTGCTAAGAAAAGGATTGCTAAGAAGTATTTCAGTGAAGAGTATAGTTATTCAATAAATATTGGTTGATTTGATGTGACATAACCATCATTCTTGTGCTCTGCTGATTCCAAATTTAGCCATAGACATTTTCTCAGCTATTTTAATTAGAATCAGATAGAAGAAGAAACAGGAGCATTGAATACGAGAATCTATTTTACATGAGTCCCTAGAGGATGGACAGAGGAAATAATAGGTCTTTTCAGCCTTCCATTTCTGTGACTCAAACAGGAGAAAGGTTGCAGGACAAACAGGGCTTCTTTGCTTCCCTGGAAACAGGATAATTTGATACAAGCTCCCTCTCCCAATCACAGAAGTCAGGGCCGTGACTCAGCAAACGAGGCAGGCAATAGATTAAAAAGGGCCCTGTGTGCACTTCTGGACTTGGGATTGAAAGCTGCCTGTTTTATCTGGCCTCCTTATCGTATTACTCTACAATTGCAATAGGCATCCTGTTACAGCCTTGGCTCACCTCCCACCAAAGCTATAACCACATTTGTCATGTGTGCATGAAAGTATCAATGTCAAGACTGTGACAGATGGATGGACTGCTTTGTTGAGAGCATCTCCCTTTTCCTGTGCCTCACAGCATGTGCAGTGTGCACCTGCCAAGAATAACCATATACAATATACAGGTGGGGGTGGAGGGCGACCTTTGTGTGGTTCTTCGCTGCTCAGGCAGAGGCATTCAGCTTCTCCACTATGCCTCCAGGTGGAGGCTGAGGAGGTCAATTATCTCTGACAGATACTACTAAATAAAGCATTTTTCCTTCTTGGAGATAGATTTATAGAATGAAACAAAGAAAAGAAAGGAATTGTAAGTCACACAAAGTATTGAAGAACCACCTGTGAGCAGAGGATGTGTCTATTTCCAACAAGAACTCTCTGGGAAAGTGTGCCACATGTCCCTCCGCCCAGCTCACACAGCTGCTCTCCTTTATTTAGGCTGCCGATACACACACATTCTGCAGGGAGCAGGGAGCTGCACCCCCAGAACACACATGGGGCTCAGTCTCGCTTTTCGAACCCACAGCTGGCTCTTAGTTCAAAGGCATTAGCTGGTGTCTTGATCATTTCAGGCTTTTACAACCAAATACCATCACTGGGTGGTTTGTAAACAACAAACACTTGTTTCTCACAATCCTGAAGACTGGGCAGCCCAAGATCAGGGCACCGGCTGACTTCCATGCCCAGCGAGCCCCTTCTAGCTATGTCTCTCTCTGGTCTCTTTTGTGAGAACACTAGTTCCATTTATGGGGCATTAGGATATCAGTGTATGAAATTTGATGGGACACGGCACTAAGACCACAGCAGCAAGGATGACAGAGACAAAATCCAGACCATATATAGTTTTTCTGGAAACTAATTTGGGTTAGTTTTAGCTTAGTTTCATTTTGATTTAGTTTCAATTTATCTTTTATTAACTCTTGCCATATGCACTTTTTCTTGGTTATAATAAGCTAACTTAAGCTATTGTAGGGAAGACTGAATCCAGGCACAATACACCAAAGCAGGGAAGACAGGAGCAGTGAGTACCAGACTGGGAAAATGACTTTAGGGGAGTGGAGGAGAGGGCTGGTTTATAGTCTTGGCCAATTTCTGCACAGTAAATATTCCTATCAAGCTACCAACAGTTGAACAACTCTCAGAGTTCCTGAATATTTAACAACAAGCTCTCATGAGTCAGTCTTAGCAAACCTTTACAAGAGGCAACCCTTGTAAAGAAAATGGCTTATTTTATCTCCAGTATTTTTGCTATATTTTTCATGCAATTATGTTCTATATTATAAATAAATTATGTTCTGTTTTTCTTAGCACTTCTTTTTGAAGTTATTCTTGATCATATTTTATTTATTTTTCATGAAATGCTTAGGTAGCCAGCTTTTTTATATGGAAGAAATTGCATTGGAGGCAAACAGAGGTAGGTTAAAATAGGAGCGTTACCACTCACTGTGGTGGGAGCTGCTAAGTAAGGAAGGAAAATTTAAGGGCCAACTCCTCCATTAACATGTCTTCTAAGTGTTTTCGTTCACCTCAGCCCACAGGCATTTGTGTTTATGTCCATTATCTTTATAATCGAACATTTACATGCCATCTTAACTTCGAATATGTGCTCTGTGACTTTCAGTAGGATGTACCCAGGAATATTTCTGCCATCTTTTCTCCTTGAACTATAACCTTAAACTGAGTGTACTCAGAAATGTGCAAAGTAAACAGTTTGCTCAGGAATGTGCCTGCCCCTAAACTGCCTTCCTGTATGAACATGTATAGGATTTCTGGAAAAAATCCATACGCTTCCTTCATTCAGGGAGAGCATCTTCCTTTTGCAGATGGTTCTAGGAATGTTCTTACTGTGCTGTCCTTACTGGCTGTGGATAAGAAAGCTTTCTCCATTTTTTTTATCTTCTGGTTGTGCTCATTGGCTTTGCTCTCCAAAAGGGAACCCCATTGCCTCCAGTTAGATAACTTCATTTCCTCACCTTGCAGGTGTGGATAACAATACACAGACTATAAATAGTTGCCATTGGAACTGGAGGTGTAGCTCAGTGGTAGAGCCCTTCCCTCGCATGCAGGAAGTCCTGTGGTAATCCCAGGCACTGGGGAAAAAAAGTTGGTATTCATTAGGCAATCATACAGTATTTTTTTTTTCTCATTTCCAACCCATACTTGGTGACTGGCTTGTTCTCACTGCATTTACCTATCTTACCAATTTAGAATGTCTTTCCTGTTTTCCTCTTCACGAGAAAGAAAGAACAGTGTTATCATATGAAGTGACCATGGTCAGGTGACTGTGGTCTCTTAGAGAGTCAGACATCATGATCTTAAGCTCCTGAACTTATTTCAGGTGACTTGCTGAGTGGCCAAGTTCACAGGTTGACAATCAAAAGGACCAAAGGGCTGTTGATGCCTTTTATAGTTTGTTTAACTACTTGGATTCAGAGAATGCCATTGCTACAAAGGTCTTGGAATAATTAGCTCCAATCCTCCTTCATTCTATGTAGAATCAAAACTGCAAGTGAGAAATGCAAACGGGAATGGGAAATATTGGTTACATGATTGTATAAGTACACACAATAGCAGTATTGGCAATGTTTGATGCAATTCTGATAAGTTCTTTTCACTGAATATACACTTATTTAGAACTTTGATTAAATCAAAACAGGGAGACAAGTGTTTTATTAGGTATGGGCAATTTGGGAGTTTTTCCTTTTCCTTTCAGGAGAGACTGAGATTCCATAATCAGGACTGAACAGAGAGCGGTCATAGAGGATCCATGCATGGCTTGGACAGCTATCTGCCTACTGACATCTTCTCTCTGTCTTCCTTCTGCACAGAACCGCCAGTTTTAAAAGCCGGGGCCCCTAGCACCAGTACCAACCTTGTGCTCCGTATCTTAGGATTTACATCACATGAAAGAAAGAATGAGCTTTCATCTTTCATTTAGGGTGTTTATCACATGTCATCCATATCCTAATCTTACATCTTATCTGAGAACCCACATAATTCAAGTTCAGGAGACTTCATCTCTGGTTATGCAAGATGAATTGAGTTGAAAAAGTAAGCCAGATCAACTCAACCAAATGGCACATGATTGCAACAGCTACAAAACAACCCATAAAAGGTCTTCTTTATGTGACAGGCATTAAGTTTTGAAATACATTATGTTATTTTACCTTTTGATGTAGGTTTGTCTTTGCTTTGCTCAGAGAAGTAAATGAATAGTCCAGAGGTTACTTTAGGCAACCTGCGGTGGAACCAAGATTCAACTGTTGTATTGTCTGACCCCAAATCTCATTATCTTAACATCTTGTTATCAGCTTTGTAAAGAAATAAAGAATAAAAAGGCACTCAGGCATGGTCTCAAAAACTGCAGTCCTTCTATAAAGCTTTTAAGTGTCTGTCAGGTCCCCAGTCATTTCTGGAATATGAGCAAAAATGGATGGAAATTAATTTTAATATTGATTTTAAATTAATGTGGAAGTTAATCTTTAAATCAGATCAGCCAAAGATCCCTAGTGCTTATCCAAACAGCAAGTGAAAATTACAGGGAAATTCATAATTCTGCACTATACATATCTTTTAGCTTTATTTTTCTTTTATGGTTAAGGATTTTTGCAGGACAACAGACCATTGCTACTTTAGAATATTTCACCTGCTCCTAATTCCAGTTTTTCACTTGACTTCATATTGCTCTGATTGGAAGAGAATTCTTCATTCCTATGGCAACCAGCATTTTGTTCCCTGTCCCTTCCTTTTAAAAATCCAAACAGATATCCTGCACTTCAAAATTGGAATAAGTAGTGGAAACAGGTGAGTCTATTTTAAAAACCTATTTTCCTCCACAAATAGTCTCTTACCATCAAGTTAGCAGAAATATCCCTCACAACCTCACCTCCCCTTGCCATCAATTTTATTCTAAAATATAGTCAGCCCTCTGTATCCATGGTTCTGTAGCTGTGAATTCAACCAACCACAGATCAAAAATACTTGGAAAAAAATGCGTCTGTACCGAATGTGCATAGACTGTTTCCTTATTTTCCTATTTCTCATTATTCCCCAAATGGTACAGTATAAGAACTATGAGATAGCACTTAAATTGTGTTAGAGATGATGTAAAGTTATGCAAAAGGATAGGAGTAAATTATATGCAAATACTACATCATTTTAAAGAAAAGACTTGAAAATTTGTGGGGTTTTGTGCCAGCAGAGAATCCTGGAACCAACCTTTGCATAAGCCAAGGGACAATTGTATTTGTGTCATTGGGACTATTACCAGTTAGGCAGACAACTGAAGTGTGTGTGTGGGGGGGTGCTTAAGGCTGCCTAGGTACTGGTCTATGTTTTCCTTTGGGATGCAGAGAAGTCCTTTAGCGCTGGCAGACCTCTTTATAGATTCTCCAAAACAGATCAGAGATGGCCCTGGTAGACAGAGATATATTACAAATATTTTTCAAAAAGCCAGCAGAAGCAAGGGGTAGTTGTATAAATAGAATTAAACATAGCCTTTTAATGTCTTCCACTCTTTCGAAAAGCACTGTGGCCTTAAGAACTGGTATATCCAAGTATCAAAAGGCTAAGAACTGCTCTCTGAGGTTGCAGCACCACAAAGCAGAATGGGGCCCAGCAGGTGGGATCTTAAGTCACAGCTATGCTTATAAACTCACCAAAGCAGCTCACAACCTTCTGAGATACCTAGTGGCCAATCACCCACTGCTCCTCTTAGTGCTCCATCCAGTATCTAGGCATTGCTAGATATTTTGCCTGTCTTCCTTTCCTGTTCACATTGCTAGCCAAGGGAATGCATTTCATTCCCTTGGATGTATGCTTTCCACAGCTCCCTCTTTCAATTGGTGTACTAATGAGATGGTTATGAACCAGAACTTTACAAGGAGACTGAGTTATTTGCTATCAACTATCAGAAAGCTATGTGGCCTATTTGAAGCTGGGTCCTTATCTGGAATTGGGGTCAAAAATATCTGCAATAGAGAATTGCTGATGAGGTCATATTTACAAAGCACCTGATATAGTACCTGATTTATTTTTAAATTTATTATTTATATTTTTCATATTTGCTCAATAAATATCTCATCATCATCATCATCATCCCCATAATCATTATTTTCCAACTGGAAACCATATACTTATGTGTGGTTGCTATAGTAGGAAACTCTATTATTAATTTGAGAGAGGATTAAATTTTCATTTGCCTCTTCAGATCTTAGCTTCTTTTAGTTTACCAATTTTATTTACCATCTCAGTGTGCTGGAATTCAGTGCAGAAATAAAATATCAGTGATAAGATAAAACATGTGCTTGGGTTAAGAAAAATCTTTGGTTAAATTCCAGTTCTGCTACTTGCCTGCTGGTGTCATTACTGTCAAGTGGGTAAGTCACTGCCCTTCTGGCCATCCAGACCTCCCCTGTGGATTTGGAATAACAGCCCTGTCTTTACAGAATTAATTTATGAAACAGGCCAGATTAGGTGTGTGGCAGTGCCTGGCATAGTGCCTGACATATCAATGTGAGTGTCTTTGCCTTCCTCCTGCTGAGATTACCACCACCATTACTGGGCACCAAATACAATGCTGAAAAGGTGTTGGTTTTGGAGCCAGTTTGGCTACTGATTGCTGCAAAACAAAGCACTGCAAAACGTAGCAACTTAAGGTGATGATTGCATTTACTTTTCTCACACATCTGCACTCCAAGCAGAGCTTGGCAGGAACAGTTCACTACTATTCACTGGGTGGTTGTTACCAGGGTAGGATGGCTTTGCTGGAGGTCAAAAGATTCACTTTCAAGGTGGTGCCCACATGCAAAGCTGGGGCTGGCTGCTGACTGGGAGATTGACCTGGACTAGGGGCCAGGGGACTCGGGTCCTTTCTACATGTGCCCCTACACAGTCTGCTTAGGTCTCTTATAGAGTAATGATGGGGCTTTGAGGACAAGCATTCCAAGAGAACAAGGAAGATATACTAGATATATTTTTACAACTCAGCCTTGCAAGTCACATTATGTCACATATTTTGGATTGTATTCATGGCAGTAGTTGCAAAGATCCCCTCAGGTCCAAGGGGGAAGAGACAGGCCTCACCACTCAATAGGAGGAATGCCAAGTTCAGATTTTATTTATTTATTTATTTATTTATTTTTATGTGGGTACCAGGGGTTGACCTCAGGACCTCGTGTTTGCCAGGCAGGTGCTTATGCCGCTGAGCCATCTCACTGGCCCCATGTTCAGATTTTAGAATCACATCGCATGAGAAATATTGCTGCCATTGTCTTTGAAAAACATAATCTGCCACAAAAGGCATTCTACTGAGCTGATAATACCCATTAGGCTTGCGGACAGGCCCACCCAGACATGGTGTTGTTTGGTTACTAAGGTAAACCTTCAGTCCTTGGAAGACTGGAATGCATTAAGACTCCAGAGACAAACGACTTATACTCAAAGCCAGCCCTGCCACTTACTTACTCATGCAACTTTGAGCAAATAATTTAATTCCCTGGTTTCCATCCTTCTACACAAAATAAGGACAGCAACAGTACTTCTCTCATATGGCTGTTATGAAGAAGTTTATCAGTACACCTTACACGTAGTAAGCAACTTATTTTTACTTGTTATCTTGGTTGCTTCTTTAGGTGGCAAGATAATTATCCTAATTCTTGGTAAAATAGGGACAGCTTTTCCACAGAAAATCTGGAAAGTGATCAAAAGAAGCAAGCTGGAACCATGGCATCTCTCCCACCTTGCAGCAAAGTAGAAGAATGTAAATGGTAGAGTCAGACAGACTCACTGTATATCCTGGCTCTACACCTTACCAGTTGTATTAGTCCATCTTCCATTACTATGATGAAATACTTCAGGCAAGATAACTTTATAAAGAAAAGAGCTTTATTTAGCTCACAGTTTTAGAGGCTCAGGGGCATGGTATCAGCACTTAGTCCCAGGTCACATGGCCAATGGCATCACAACAGCAGAACAGCATGGAGGAGGAAGAGATTACATCTCAAAATAAGAAAGCAAACAGGCTGGATGAGACCAGGCTCCAACTTTTATAACAAGCTTCTCACAAGACTACCCAGGGTCCTCTGAAAAATATCTCATCCCTCCCAAGGGCAATCCTCCCAGTGACCTAAGGACTTCCCACTACGTTCCACTTCTTAAAGGTTTTCCACCATCTCCCAACATCACCACCCTGGGAACCAAGCTTCCAATACCTGAGTCCTTGAGGCACGAACCACATCCTAACTGTAGCACCAGCGCTGACTTCGGGAAGTCACCCCATCTTGTTGAACCTCATATATATAATGGGTCAACTGTTATGAGCACTGAATCAAATAATATGCCTGATTATGTACTACTGCTCAGGTGAGAAATAGATTGGAGTAAAGAAAGGCATCAAAGTTTGCTAATATGAGTCAGAAGTACATTCATGGAAGAGCATCCAGCTTAACGAGAATTCGCGAGACAGAAAACTTGCAAAATGTTTGGAAATCTTGACTTCCTCAAGGTAAACTGTCTTAAAGTCCATTTGGAGCTGACCAAGTGGGGCAGGGTTTTTGGCGTGACTGCATGCGCACCTTAGTGGTGGAACCTCTCTACAATACGATGATGTGGTGAGAAAACTTTCACATAAGAGGGAAGGCAATCAAACTAGAGCCAGAGAGACACACGGTAAAGCCAGTGTAGCCTTGAGAGGAGGTCTGGGAGGTTTGCAAGGCAGATCAAAGATGCAGGCAGAGGGGAAGAGCCTGTGTTGTGTTAGAAATAATTTGACCAAAATTTCATGTGCCAGTGCTGCAGTATTATTGAAAGAAACAGGTTTGCTCTGGTATTTTACCTACGAACTGAAACTCACCCGATTGGAAATAAAGGAACAACTAGCATTGGGAAACCTGAGCTTTGAGAAATGAATGCGACAGCAGTTGGAGAACCAGAGGCAACAGCAGCCCCTTGATCATTAAGAAGCAAACACCTTCCCCATACACATGCCTCCAGCAGTCTTCAGCCCACTGCTGAGTGGCAAAGCGGCCCTTTGCAGAGAATAAACTGAAACTAAAGGAGCTCTAAAAGCAGCTGCTTTCCCTAGAGCAGTAAAAGCAAAGTAAGAAGTGTTTCTTTCTCAGACGTATGATATGATTTCATTACCTGTGTTGCCTCTCTGGTGCTTTCTACCACATACATTGCAAGCATATGGTATCACAATGCTGTCATGGTTTGTCATGTGTCTTCTGTGGTCTATGCAATGAATCTGCCAGTGCGTGACATTCTTTCCACTGATACATTGTTTCAAAGTTCTCAACAACTGAATTAGAAGCAACTTTCCAATCCAATGAATGTTTTCAGATGTGCTCTCATCCTGCAGCATAGTTAGCAGATGAGAGAGAGTCATGCCTGCTCACCTTTTCCAAGTTTTTATGGGAATTTGCAACGTACATAAAAGCATAAGACTTTAACCAGCACGCTGTCCCATCACCTTGCTTCAACACTTCTCACCATGGTGTCCATCTTGTTCTTCCTGCACATCACACACTCTCCTCTGCACTGGAGTGTCCTTAATGAACATCGTTGGTGTTCCACCCAGACCCACTCCAACCCTTTGACTACTTCTGTGTACCCCTCTTCTGACTCCAGTATGTTTTTATCTCCAAAGATCTGCACCTCTAAGCTCTGTCCTTGAGCTCTGGCACTGCTTTGCTCTGGAAGACCTGGGAGCTTACAGCTTTGGGAATAATCTTTAGCTGGTGATGGGTGCACATTCATGTGTGAGAGCCCAGCTGCCTCACAAAGCAGGGCAAAGCAGCTATGGGGGTAACAAAACTGCACGGTTACCCTGGGGGTCTCAGCAGAAGCTACCTTCAAGGGACTTTGTTGGAAACCACACCCCTTTTGATTTCTTCCCCTCCCTGTCCTGCTGCCCTCCCCTCCCCCCACTACCAGTTTCATGGAGCACTTTCAGAATTCATCCCTTGCTCACCAATCCTCATCTTGGGCTCTGCGTCCAGGGATCTCCACCAAAACACGGCATATTATCAGGAAAATCCAAGTGTTGGATTTTGCCATAATTTCTTTCAATATGTATTAATACTTTCTTTTTTCTTTCAGAATTACTGCTATACTATTATTTCATGTAAAATTATCTACAATTCCTTTATACCATCTAATAACATCTCAGAAATGTTTTTTTAGATTTGGGTATTTACAGATTAGAATCCTTAAGGTCCTCACATGACATGTGGTGAGTATGTTCCTGCTGTGGGCTCAATCTGAAATGTCCCCCAACGGCACATATATTAAAGGCTGGGTCTCTGTCATGGTGCTTTCAGAGGAGATGGAAACTTTAACCGGTGGAGCCTGGTAGGAGGTCCTCAGTTCACTCGGGTAGGGGCTTGTGGGAACCTGGTCTGTTCCTCTCTCTCTCTCTCTCTCTCTCTCTCTCTCCCTTGCTTCCTGGCCACAAGGTGAACAGGTTTGTTGTGCCATGGGCTCCCACCATAACATGCCAACGCAGGCCTAGAGCCACCAGTTATGGACTAAGCCTTCAAAATTGTGAGCCAAAATAAACCTTTTCTCCTTATAAATTGATTGCTTCTCGTACGTGTTGCAGTATTAGAAAGCTGTTTCTTTTAAGGGCTCCTCTTCTCTCTTCACTGCCAAGTATTTATTGAAGAAATCAGATCATTTGTCCTTGAGAGTTCCCCGTGTTATGATTTTGATCAATTGCATCTTTGTGGTTTAGTGTAATGTTTATCCTTCACTGTAACTGAAAACTGGTGATTAGATTCAGAGGCATGATTAAATTCAGCTTTTGTTTTCTTTTGTTTTTTTTCTCAAAAGTATCTCACAGTTGAGAATCTATATTTCTTATTGCCGTATATTAGGAGACCCGTAATCCTAGTTCAGGTTTTGCCACACAAATCCATCAATTATGTAACAATTAAGTACCTATATATCATTTCCACTCAAGCATCTATCTGGCGTGTTGCATATAAGCATAAAGATGCTGGTATATTGTTCTGGCCTACAGAGAAAAGTCACTGGAGCATAGCTATGCTTGTAGGGGAAGTCTGAAGACTGATATGAGACAACTGACTAAGACCATCTGTTCCTCAGGCCAACAGAGAGGACCCAAAACAGAAGCACTAGCAGAGAGAAATATATGTATGAAGATTAAATAAATGCACATATTAAAAAACCTTAACAAATAAGCATTATAAAACAAAAACTCCTTCACTTACTTGCTATTTAAAAGTGTTGCCAAATACTCTAGAAAAATTCAGATGATTGAAAATAAAAGCTGTAATTTTATCTTATGTTTGTCCCCAACCCACTGCCTAACACATTCTTGAGATCCCAGTAGTCATGGGGCAAGGATAAAGGATTACTGGGAGTGGGAGTAAGTGAACCAGCACAGGTGCAGATGGTGAAAGATGCCAAAGGAGATAAGAGCATCTCATCTGGGCCCAGCTTCCTGGAGGGTAAGAAAGAAGGTGGTAGAGAAAATACAGCAAAGAGAAAAATTTACCACTGCAAGCACCAGATGGTACCATTGATCCAGAGCATCCAAAAATAGGGAGAACTTGGTAGCAAGGAAAGAGGGTTGGTCTGAGCATATCAGAATGGAATATATTTGGTATTTGGCAATTTGCATGACTAGGCCAAATTTAAGTTGAGTTTTTGTAATTTTTTCAGTTAGGGAGAGACTCTTGGGAATGGGGTGTGTGTGTGTGTGTGTGTGTGTGTGTGTGTAAAAGAGGGGGGAGGGCTCTTTTCCAAGGAAGCAAATATTTCAGCAGTGATATAATTTAAATAGATCACAGCCAGAAAGCTAGTTTTACTTTCACAGCAAGTGGCTATCACTTTACCTCTTGGAACAAGACTCTGTGCTCACCACAAAGAGAAGCAATGGCTTATTCATTCTGCCTAGTCCGGGCCTCCTAACTGAAAATATCAGCCCAGGCCCAGAGTTCAAGCCACCCGTTTTTTGTTTTTTTCTTTTAACTAATTCCTGAAATAATCCATTAACTTACTGTTTTATGAGGAAAACTTCAAGAATCAAATCACATATTTACTAGTAATCAATAAAAAGAATCTTATATTCATAAAATTACAAATAATACACTGACACACCTCAGCATATAGTGGCCTGAAGAAAAACATCTTAATGCAGCGATTCACTGCACAGATCCTGGGGTTAGACTGCATGGGTTCAATTTTCAGTTTTATTATTTAGTTGATATATAACTAGTAAAAGGAGCAGGAGAAGGGAAATGGAGCATGTTGCCTTTTTGTTATCCATATAGGTTAGGAGCAGACCAGTTAGACAGGTGAATTTGCAGTATTAAGTCACACCTGTCCCTGTGTAAATGTCTATGTATCTAATCCGTGAGTATGAATCCAACCACGGGTCTCCTGGCCATCCTCTCCCTCTGTATTTGGAGATAATTTTCAAAACTGAGTTATAACTTCAGGAAAGGTCACTAATAAAATTTTGGATAAAGTTTACAATTCTTAAGTGCAGAGATTGATGGATTTTTAAATACAGTGTACCTTTACGTAACCACCAAGTAAGGACGTGGGATATGTCTATTTATAGGTATAGGGTTCTTCATACTCCCTTCCTGTACAGCCTCCTTTCCCCAAACGAAATGACTATTCTAACTTCTATCACCATAGTTTTGGCTGTATTTGAGATTCAGAAATGGAATCAAGCCCCATGTAATCTTTTGTCTCTGACTTATTTCACTGAACATTATGTCTACGAGATTAATCCGTAGTATTCAATCAGTTTATTTTTTTTGTTGCTGTGTATAATTGTATTAAAACAACATAAATTATTTCTCCAGTATAGATTTGATATCTGGTTAGGTGTTTCCAATTTTGACCAATTACAAATAAAGCTGCTCTGATCATTCTTGAGCATGTCTTTTGATGAATGTAAGTACTAATTTCCATTGAGCAATATTGCTGGGTCAAAGGTAGAGAAGTGTTTAGTTTTGGTAAGTGCCAAAACACAATTACATAAGTAGATGTTCCAGACTTAAAGTAGTTGTCCCACTAGTATTTGCTATCACCAGCTAATTCTTGATGTTAGCCTTTCTGGTAGGTGTGTGACAATATCCCACTGTGGCTTTGATTTCAATTTTTTGTTCTCTCTCTCTCTCTCTCTCTCTCTCTCTCTCTCTCTCTCTCTATATATATATATATATATATATATATATATACATATATATATATTACAATTTATTACAAGTAATATATATATATTTTTGGGGGGGCTATTTGTACACTCTATTTTGTGAAATATGTTCAAGCCTTTTACACATAATTAAAGTCAAGGTAATTATCATTGATTTATAAGAGTTTTAAAAAATGTATTCTGAGCATGAGTCCTTTGTTGGATTTATGTACTACAAATATCTTCTTGGAATTGTTTTTTTACTTCACTAATAGTGTCTTTTAATAAGTTTTAATGAAGTCTAGTTGATTAATATTTGCTTTTATTATTAATGCATTTTGTGCACCATTTAAAAAACTTTTGCCTATCCCAATATCATGAAATTTTTTTGTCCGTTCATTTCCAAAGTTTAATTGCTTTAGGTTACAATCTGTGCTCTATCTCAAGATAAATTTTTCTGTATGTTGAAAGGTAGGGATCAAAGTGCACTTTTTAATATAGATTTTCAGTTAACCCAGCACAAATCATTGAAAAGTTCACGTCCCTTACTAAGTTGAGTACTGTGAGCCATTTAGTTCCAAAAAATGTAGTTTTATTTTCTATTTCTATTATGGATAGATTTTGAATTTTATAAGGTATTGTTCCTATAGCTATTGGAATAATTATGTGATTTTACTTTATTGTTCAACTATAGTGAATTGTGTGTACTAGTCTTTAAATATTAAAACAACCTTACTATGAAATAGGGAAAACTAAACTATTTTTCTATGTACTCCTACTCAACACTGCTTTGACCAGATGTGTGGGGCTTTTTCCCAGACTGACCAATCTTCCAAACCCAGCTGGGTGTCCTATAATTCAGTTCCATCCTGACCTTCACCTATTAGCCCAGAATCCAGAGTTTAAGACCGCAGCCACACAAGACTGTTCCCTGACTTTAAATGTCAATAGCAAGTCGTGGGTACCCACGTTACCCACAAATTTTGTCTAAATTGGCTACAAACCAAAAGTTCCCACAACTCCCTTCTCTGGTTTGATAATTTGCTAGAGCAGCTTACAGAACCCAGGAAAACAGTTCATTTACTATTTACCAATATATTACAAAGAACATTTTAAAGAATGTAAGTGAACAGCCAGATGAAGACATACATGGGGCGAGGGCTCCTGGGTCCTGGGGAGAAGCTTCTGTCCCTGAGGAGTTGAGGTGCATTCCCTCCCTGCCCATCAGTGGGTTCACCAACAGGCAGCTCTCCACACCTCAGAGCTAATGAACTTTATAACAGCTTCAATATGTAGGCACCCTCAATCATTAATTCAGTCTCTACCATCTCTCTCCTTCTCCATAGGGAATGATGTTAAAAGTTCCAATCTTCTAACCATGGCTTGGTCTTTTCAATGACCAGCACCCACCCAGGATCCCACCAAGAATCGTTTCATTAGAACAAAAGACATTATCATCCAGGAAATCCCAAGGCATGAGGAGCTCTGTGTTAGGAACCAGAACCAAAGACCAAATAGTAGAACAAATGATGCATCTAGAACCCTTAAGTCATAGGAAATTACAAGGGTTTTAAGATCTCAGTGCCAGGACTAAGGGGCAGAGATCAAATATACATATATTTTACATCACACTTATATTTTTATAAATTAAAATTGCTAATAACATATTAACCCATATATGGTTGGACTTGGTTTACTAATATTTTGTTTTGGAATTTAACTAATATACCCATGATTATATTGGCCTGTAATTTTCCTTTTTGTGCACTGATCTTTTTGGTTAAGTATCAAGGTTATTCTAACTTCATGAAATGAAGGGTCTGTTCTCTTTCTCAATTGTCTGGAGGGACATATGTCTGATTAGCACCACATATTTTTTAATTAACATGTGCTTGCAATACAAAATGGTGATGTTCATGTTGGGGAATTGATATATTCATATAGCATAATTTGATCATTTTCTGGTCTTTTATCCTCCTCTCCCTTATTTCCCCTTCTCCCTTATCCCCTTCTCTATCTCCAAGAGTCTGACTTCTGGTTTTCCATCGTATCTCCTTTTTATATTCACGTATTTATTTGTATTTTAGGTTTCTCATATAAGAGAAACCATCTGACATTTAACTTTTTGTATCTGACTTACTTTGCTTACCATGATGGTCTCAAGTTCCATCGTTTTCCTGCAAATGACATGATTTCATTCTTCTTTAAGATATGATAGATTATTACTATTATGTACATATAGCACATTTGCTTTATCCACTCAGCACCATGTACTTCTTAAACATTTTCTGGAACTCACTAGTGACATTACCTTGTAATCAGAGTATTTTGCTTCTCACAGATATGCAATAATAGAATACTGACCATGAAATCTCAAAATGAAAATGATGCTTCTTGATGTATATATTATATAGGTAGAAAAATTTGAGGTCTGGTAAAAAAAAAACTATTGCAAGCCACTTTGGTAGGGATTTGTGATCTTTTCTTAGTTTCTCCCCAGAAGAACTCAATGAACATTTACCAGCATTACCGTGTCTCAGAGAAGGGAATATAAAGATGCCCCAAAGGTCGTTAGAAACTTTTCCTAAACTTATGCTAATCTCCAAAGACTTGAATGATATGATGGTCCACCTGTCAGAGTTAGTATTCATAGACATCAAATGACAGAATTTTAGTTCAATCCGAGTGGGATTGAAAGCCCAGAATGAACAGTGGGAATCGATACACTTAGTAACTAATAGAAAGTCCACGTTGGTTTTCTGATATTTGGCATGAGGACATTCTAAGGGGAAGGACCAAGTGAATGTTACTGGATATGCTGCTGCTGTGAAAATAGGAAGCCAAAAGTGGAAATACATCCCTCAGAAGAGACACCAAAGACTTGAGGGATGTCAAGGGTGATTCTTACCATAAATTTCTTTATTAGTCTAAGTTACTAGTGCAAAAGCCAGGTGGGTTGTAGGGAAATGACAGCAGACTCTCACAAACTTGATCAGATGCTAAGAGTTTCAGACACGGTGTCTTTACTGGAAAAATGCACACAGAGCCTGCTTCTGGGTATGTAGTGAGTGACTTGGTCAGCACTATACCCCCACTCCAAGCAAAAGGAGTTTGCATTTACATGGTAGTGACAACAACTTTTTTTTTTTAATGTGGGTACCGGGGATCGAATTCAGGACCTCGTGCTTGCCAGCAGGCACTTGTGCCGCTGAGCGATATCACTGGCCCTTTTTCCCTTTTTATGTGGGTAGTGAGAGTCGAACTTGTGCTTGCCAGGCAGGCGCTTGTGCCACTGAGCTATCTCACCGGCCCAACAACTTTCTTTTACAGCATTGTTTAACAGCTGCATAAAACTTTACTACTTTGTCTCACCACCATAAATTCTCTCATTCTCTCTCCCAATAGGATCCAGAGGAATCTTTCCCCTTCCAATAGCTCACAGTACACTATGATGGTTCAGTAGATAGGTCTAACGATGCTAAATGGGTCTGGTGAGAAAAGAGTAGCAAGCACTCTAGCTGGTCTCATCAAATGTATGATGGGAGATATATATGAAGGAAGTTTAAGGGCCTGACGTGATGATAAAGTTGCTGTACCAGAACTTTATCAGTCTAAGGAATGTTGAAATTCTTCTCTTAGAGTTAGAGACAGCATGATGGAACTTGCTCCACTCACAATTAAGAGACTCCACTACATTGGATTATGGAAGCCACATGTGCCATATTTTGTCATGTTTGTCATGACCCTTTCAACAGCTGCCCCCAAAAACCTTTCTACCAGTACCACAGTCTGTGAGTTAACATAAGGCTTTATCAATTGCCATGGATTACTGTTATGGTTTATATGTAGACGTACCCCTAAAGCCTCAAGCACTTGTAAGTGGGGATTTAGGGAAGTAAATGGTTCATAGGGGTGTGATACTTATCAGTGGATTTGTCCACCAATAAGTTTACAGCTAAATGTATTCTGGGAAGTGAAGCCTGGTTGGAGGAGGTGAGTCACTGGGGGCGTGGCCTGGAAGGATCTATCTCCCTCCTGCTCCTTTGATCTCTCTCTCTCTCCCTCTCTCTTTGTCTCTTTCTCTGTCTCTCTCTTTTTCTCTCTGTCTCTGTCTCTGTCTCTCTCTTTTTCTCTCTGTCTCTGTCTCTGTCTCTGTCTCTCTCTCTCTCTCTGTCTCCTTCCTGCCACCGTGTTCTGAGTTCTTTCTCCTCTGCATTGCCCGTCTGCTATGCCACCCTGACTTGGAGCCAGCTGACAAAGGACTAAAACCTCTACACATTGTGAGCCAAAATACACTTCTCTTCCTTAGAGTTGTAGATATCAGATGTTGTGTCTCCATGACAAGAAAGTAACTAAGACAATTATATGCTACATGGTCTCCATTCAGAGACTATTTTACAGCAAAAGAAATACAGTGATAGGCTCACACCTACAAGATGTGCTGTCCTATAATGTGCGCCAACATTCAGAAGCAGCTTGCTCCATAAGACTGTGGAATGTCCATTGAAGGCTTGGTTACAGTGCTACATAGCTTGACAACACCTTTCAAGATTGAAGTGTCGTCCTGCGGGATGTGACATATGCCTTCAGCCAATGGCCAACATACAGCATTGTTTCCCTCATAGCTAGAATGCATAGGTCTGAGAATCAGAGTACAAAAGTAGGAGTGACATCTAATAAATAGCTTGAAGAGTTGTTATTTCCTATGCTACAAGCTTGAGTTCAGCAGGTTTGCAGATCTTCATACCCAAAAAAGGAATGCTTCCACCAAGAAACACAGTTGTGATTGCAGTTCATCAGCAACTGATAGTTTGGGCTTCCCATGATGCTGAACCAACAATCAGAGAAAAGCGAGACTAGACTGTCTAGAGTACATAATGTGTTTATTATTAGAAAAATAATACTTTTAGTATTAGAAGCAATACTTCTACTCACCAGAGCTGAGGAAGTCTGTATCGATTACTAGGGTGAATCACAGGGGTGCCTCTTAGGACCTGCTTGCCCAATAAATCTCAGTGGTGGAAGACCATAGGAACAAAATACAGAGGAAAAAACAGGAAGAGCGCAGACACCAGAGATGAAAATTTGGCTCACCTCATCAGGTAGCACACCCTCCCAATAACATGCTGGCAAGAGTAAGGGGAAATGAAACAGGCAATAGAAGATAATACATGATTCCCAACTAAGGCCATAAATGCAACTACCAAACAGAGCTATGGCTACTTATTTTGTTCCCCCATTTTCCCCCTGTATCCTCCAGTAGAGCACTAATAGTGGCTAATATCTTAGGTTTCAGGTTGAAGCACAACTGAATTTACAGCATTTCTGGATGTTAGGGTTGTTGTTAGGACTTTTCTTGTCCTCAGTGACCAGTACAAAATTTTTTCCCAAGGTTAAGGGAAAGGTGGATGTTGAAAAGAAGTGATTTAGGTAGTGACAGACCATTTGCTCTTTAATCCATGAATTGTCCTTCCCCAATGCAGCTCCCTGTTGATCTCCATGAGAGACAGTCTCCTTCTACCCACAATCCTACAGAGCTATCACTGAAATTATCCTAAGTGACTCCCTTCTCCCTGTGTTCTTCTTATTTTAGCACATAGCAATAAGAATTTTTTCATTCAGTTTAATATTTATAGAGGACAAGAGGGGCACAGCAAAAACCCCATAGACAGGAAATTGTAAGCAGCTTGGCTATTTAGTGAGAAGAGGTGGGAAGGGAAAGAAGTATCAACACAGAAATTAATATCTTAAAAAGTACGTAATCTAACATAGATTTTCCTGGCTGGCAATTTGCCTGATTACAACCTGGACAAGAATACTGTGCCTTCACTCAGTGGTGCAATCCACAGCACACTTGGCAGTAAACATCTAATCAAAGGAAGGCAGACGCCTTTCATTTCTAGTGTCAACCTTAATTGATTGGCTGGTGAGGCTCAGTATTGGGAAAGATTCTGAGGCCTGATCCCAGCTCAGCAGAAAAGAGTGTTGTAATCAATTGGTGATTAGCAGAGGAGGTGACTAGAAATTTAGCAGTGAAGAGCTACATGTTAATTACTCTCTGTTTAGTCTCTCTCCTTGCCTACTCTGTAACCCCATTCTTGACTAGTTAACCCCAATGTGTGCATGTGAAATTCTTCACCTCAGGAAAGATCCAAATTGGGAGGCTAGAGCAAGAGGGGTGGCTTGGAATTCTAATGTCCATTTCTATGTAATAGTGTAGCAGAAACTTATTCTATCCAAGTTTCTGTTAATACCAACTGCATTGGCATTGGCAAACAAAGGGAGATATTCTTTATAGACTTATATTTGTACCAAACATGTTTACAGAGATTTCTACCTTTGGCTTTTTAAAAATAAATAATATACTTCCGTATTTATACTAACTGCACAGAAGAGTTGAAGTGGCAAATAATGAATTACTTTGATCCAACTGAAGCATGAGATGTAAACATCTTCACCTCCTTTCAGCTATACTCATTCTGCATGGATTTCCTCAAGTCCTCTAAGGCAGATTCAAGGGCATCTCCTACATTTTGATTGTATCCAGCTCTGGTTCTGGACATATTCTTGAATCACAGAAGGAGCTGACAGCCTCAGCCTGCCTGCTACTCACTGGAACTCAACATCGGCCACCTGCTGTATCTGGTTTATCAATGAGCTGCCATGCTGCTTTCCCAACTGAAATGGGGCCCTGAGTTTTCACTTGTTTTGATGACAAGCCTGCTTTCTGGTTCACTCTTTCTGCCTTCCTGGTGATGAGGTCCTGCACCCCTTGTTTGCAGGAACAGCCTTGTTATTCCTTTAAAATCCTCTCAAATAATGACCCCCCACCACCACCACCACTAGTCCCCTCCTCTGTGTCTCCTTATCTGCAGGACCCTGTGGCATCATTCTGACAGCCCTACCCTCTCATGGCTGGCTGTTAGATAGGCCTTACACCTTGATCTTACCTATATTACTGCCTCTTCTTAGAGTAACTACCACTGTCCTCTGTCTAAATCGGGCTGAGTAAATTGCATCACGAGGGCACAATCTGTTGTCTATTCTTCACTTCCATGTTGCTGTTGTGGAGTCGTAAAGATTTGCACAGCCTAAAACTTTAGAGCAAGAGTTGACCATGGGTACCAGATGGGTTACATAAGTCGAGTACACAAGCCAGATGGGAACTCTGCATACCAGAAGATACATGCTCAGCGAAAGAAGGGTAGACTCAACCTTCACCACTTGAAGACAGAAATCTAGACTTTGTAATGCATCTTTTAATGTTATCAACTGATTCAGAAAGTTTCCAAGCTCATCTAATTGATGTCAATGATACGTGATTTCCATTTCAAAGTGACAAGGTGAAAAATAATGTTCTAGTCATAGAACTTCATCTTTCTACACCCAAACTCACCAAATCTTTAAGATGGCTCAAGCACTTTGCATATGGTAGAGGGATGATCATGAATGTCACTGTATAAAAAAAGGGATGTATTTGAAAAAAAGAAAAACTCTTTCTTGGTTGTGTAGGACTGGACACCAATTTAAAATAAAACTTTATTTCAAGGTACATTTATTTTCTAAGAAATGAGCTAAAAAGAGACCAAACTAATCATCAGTAAGGCGAGCCTAGCTCTTTAATCGCCATCCTCAGTATTGCTAATTGAATCTTTAAGGCACGTTGGCTTCTCTCCCTGGGGCACATTAAAACAAATATATAACACATGTCTCCTTATGATGAAAGATTTCACATGCTTGAAATTAAAAGTGCCCATAAATTGCAACAAAATCAGAGTATGCTATCTAAATAGGAGACCAAAATGTTGTAGTAGAGATAATAGCATTATTCACTGAATCACAGAGATTTAGAACCAGAATGATCCTTATTACTACAAGCCTCCCATTGAAACTCAGGAAGTCAAATTGTCAGCATTCTTAAGTAACATAATAAAGGTAGACCAGAGACCACTAGGCAATACCTATGAATCATCTTGAAACTGCCTTTTTTTTTTTTTGCTGTTATTATTGAGTCAAATTTGTGATGCTAATTGAATTGCATCAGAGTCAACCAATTTGGTCATTAAGACCATCAGAATAACCAGAGGTTCCCATTAAATGCTTGGCAACTGATCTGAATTTTTTATGATTTAGTCAATTCTTGATACATCCTAATTTGGCTTCCAAGGTAAAGATGTTGACAGTGAATAAAATGCTCTATGTGTACAGAAAATGTCCCTGGCCCCTTTTCAGCTACCAAGTTCTGAATTTCATTTTCATATTCATAGAGGAGAAGAATGTGGAACAGCTAAGTTTGGGCCCAGATAAGCCAAATTTTAGTACTTTGCGTGACACACCTGTAAATGAATATTAATCAGAACAGTGACTGTGAAAAAGCAAGCATCTATTTTAGAGTTCAACTGAACCATTTAAAATATTTTTTATTCAAAAACTTAAGAACATTTGGAGTGAATCACCTGTATCTACTAATTAACTTCTAAAGACACATTTTGCCCCATTGATCTGCAACTATGATAGTACTGGCTGTGACTAAATAATATATACAAAATATTTTAAAATTATAAAATATTTTAAAATTATATTTCAAGATATAAAATTTCCCTGATTATAATAACAGATTTATGCAGTATTGGTCCTGGTTGAAACAAAACCTAAATTTAATTTTAAAAAGGGGTGAGGATTAAAGAAAGCAAAATTTTTTAATTTTTGTTTTGCAGTGCAAGCAATCAAACCAAGGGCCTTGTGCATACTAGGCAAGCACTCTACCAGTGAGCTACATCCCCAGACCAGATAAATTTTAGTAATATTAAAGTGTAAGGAAACATAACTATAAAATATAACAGCCTGTAGAGTTAGACCAAATGAATATGTTAGTGTTTTTATGAGGAATTAAAAATAAAGGAAAATAAAGTGGAGCATGTTTTGTCAATGTTTGGCTTTTACATTTTTTTTTTTTTGGTTTACTCATTAAAATTTACAATTCCCTAAATTATATCCCCTGCTAGTGTGTGCTCCACAGTGCAACAGCAAAGAACAGTATTCCACTGGAAGCTTGGAAATGCTGAGTCAGCACCACTGAAGACCTGAGTCAGATCTGCATTTTACAAGATGTCCAGTTGATTTGTGTATACAACATCAAAGTTGGAGAAGTGCTGTTCTACAAGGCTCTAAGGAAAACAAAACAAACAAACAAAAAAAGAAAACAAGGCCCTCTCCTAATTTTAACAAAGTCATATTCTAGAAAAGATAATGGATCAAGTGATCAGGTACCCATAATTCAAGTATCAAAGCATATAAAAAGTGTTGTAGGAACACAGAGGAGAAAGTAGGTAACTTAATGGAAGCAATTCCTTAAAGAGGTGGGGAGATTAGATTTGGATGTTGAAGGTCCGAGAAAAGTGAAAGGCATTTCCTCCTGACAGTGAGGGTACATGGTACTTAGAGAACAGTGGTTCTCTTCATATGATGGAATGGTGACCATTGGAACTAAGAAGCTGTGTTGGAACAAGCAAAGCAGGATGGCAACCACTGAAAAGACTTGGCGAGAGAGAGTGAACCTCCACCTGGGGACAGTGCGCCAACATCAGGACTTTGAAGGGTCTGTCTTGATTGGAATTCTGTTTCAGAAGCACTATGCAGTGTATACAGGCCAAACAAAGTGAGGAAAAGACTAATGGATAGACTGCTGCTCACAGGAAGTAAAAACTCAAAAGAAGGACCGTTTAGAGGCAGGAATCCCATGGACCAGCACTACAGAGGCACGAGACCACAGGTGATTCCAGAGGTCTCCACAGAGAAGTGCACCACTGCAACAGAGCAGTGGAGGCTGTGGGCTGCAGCAGCTGGTGAGTGACTCCACACCAAATGTCCCTAGGAGAGGGCAATAGGCCAGATGCCATTCTGCGAAGGGGCCAGCTGAACCTGGGACTCAGAGCAGCCATAGGTTGGATTCATCTCAGAGCTTCTAGTGTTTGAGTGAGGTGTAGCCATGGGCAACACCTAAGGTCAGGGAGCCGAGTTCAAGGTGGCAAGAGACATTCAGAGTGTTGTGACTTGAACAACTCTAGTACCAGCCTCACTGTGAGAAACCAGGGTCAGCCTGAAATTCAGTGGAGATGAAAGCGCAGGTTTGCTGGGATTATCGACCATCCCACCCTAATTCTACTGCAGACTTGCTGGGATTACCCAGTACTGATCGGGCTCTGTCTGCCTCCTTTGGCCACCAGTGACAGCAGAGGCATGCCCTAAGTAGACTTTTTTTTTTGCCTTTCTTTGCTTTTTTTCATGATTGTTCTTGTTTTTTTCATGAAACATTAACATTGTTTTTATAAACATTGTTTTTAATTTTTTGTTTACCTGAGTTCTTGTTTTTGTTTTCTCCTTCTTTCTTTCCTTCCTGTCTTCATCAGTTTCCCAAACCTTGGGTAATCTTTCATCCTTCAGCCTTACTGCTGCTAATCTCTTTCTCTTTTTCTATTTTTCTATTCCTTTCCTCCCATCCCTTTTAAATTTTCTCATCAGAGAGTAAAATTCTTCTATTGAGAGATATATAACAATACCATAGCCCAGTACCAAAGAAATGGGTACTAGGCAAAATAGGCAGCAATTTCTCATCTCTAATAAACTGAAGAGGTAGGATCTTGAGACAGACTCAAAAGTCAAAAACCAGTTAACCTAGAAGATATATCTGAAAAGTGCTCATTTCTTAAGGAGGTCTTGATACTAGTAATAAAGCTACCTACCATATACAATTTACAAGCATCAACACAGAAAAAAATTTAAACAAACAATAGAAAATGAGAAGACATGAAAGCAAGATGGAACCCCACACCTCCAGCTCACCCAAGGCAAATCCAGGAGGCAGTGGAAGAAACCTAAAGCCACCCAACTGAACCTACTGAAATAATAGCAGGAGAAGTAACAAAGCAGATGAATGAGGCTCCAGAAAAAAGCAAATCAGGAATAATTTCTCAGATAACAAAGAGACAATGATCATAATGAAGGACATGTTTAGTGAATATAAAGTAGATTTAAAAAATAGAGGAGCTTAGGAAAATGATGAGAACTGTGAATGCCCAACATAGGAAAGAAATGGATTCCATGAAATAGATTCAAACAGATATCCAGAAAATTAAAAATTCTATTGAAAGTATATACAGCAGAATCAACCAATGTGAGGACAGAATATTATATTTAGAAGACAAGTTTGTGGTTAGCAGTCATCAAAAGAAAGACTTCTTAAAAATAGCATGGGACTACAAAAAATCAATTCAATGGCTGCTAGATGATGCACAGAGGAATAACATAAGATTTATTGGAATTGATGAAAAATCAGAAGAGGGCACAAATTACATAAAAACTCTGTTCACAGAAGTAATAGCAAAGAACCTCCCAAGCATGTAAAAAATATTTGACAGACAGATAAATGAGGCATACAGTACTCCAATTAGCCATGATTAGAAAAAACTACACCAAGGCCTATAATAGCCAAGATTCCAGAAATTTGCCACAAGAACAGAATATTACAAGCTGCTAGAGAAAAGAAACAAATCACTATAAAGGAAAGCCCATTAGAATCAGAGCAGACTTCTCAACACAAACCCTTAAGTCAAGAAGAGCTTGGAGGGAAATATTTCTAGCCCTAAAAGAAATCAACCTCCAACCCAGATTGATGTACCCCACAAAATGATCTTTCAAAAGTGATGAAGAACTAGGGTACTTCCATGGCAAAGAACACCAGAAGAACTTTGTGACCACCAAACCAGCATTCCAAAAGTTCTCAAAGATATTGTAGAAAGAAACAGTGAAGAAAACAATGCTATGAGACCCAAAAAAATGAAACCACCAGGCAAGGCAACCAATTAAACAGAGGGGAAAAAAGGGAACCAATAACATGAAAATAATGTGACAAGGATAAGTTGCTACATATAAGTTATGGTCTCAACTCACCAATCATAAGAAATTCACTCGCAGAATGGATCAAGAAACAAGATCCAACAATATGCTGCATACAAAAAACACATTTAACTAAAAAAGAAATTCATAGACTGAAAGTCAGTGGATGGAAATCAATGCTCTATATGACAAGAACCAAGAAAAAAAGCAGGGTTAGCCATTCTATTTGCAGACAATGTGGAGTTGAATTCAAGACTGATCAAGAGATACAAAGAAGGTCACCATATACTTGTTAAGGGGACAACCCAAGAGAACAAGATAACAATCATAAATATACATGCACAAAACACCAGTGCACCCAACTATATAAAGCAAACAATAAGGAACATAAAAAATCATATAACCATCAATGCAATTGTAATGGGGGACGTCAGTACCCCACTGTAACAAATAAGCAGATCAAATAAACAAACAAACAAAAAAATCAACGGAGAAATATAAGACCTGAACCAAACCTTTGAACAAATGGACTTAGTAGATGTCTACAGAGTGTTTCACCCTACAACCTCAGAATACATATTATTTTGAGCTGCACATGGGAATTTTTTCTAAGTAAACCGTATACTACCTCATAGAACACGCTTAAGTAAATACAAAGGATTTAAAATTGTCTCATGCATGCTATCAATCATAGTGCAATGAAATTGGAAATCAATGGCAAAAGAAACCACAAAAACTGCATGAACACATGGAAATTAAATAACAGCCTCCTGAAAAATAAGTGGGTCAAAGATGAAATTAAAGAAGAAATTGCACGATTTCTACAATTAAACCATAACGGCAATACAATATACTGGAACTTGTGGGATGCAATGAAAGCAGTCCTGAAAGGGAAATTTATAGAAGTGAATTCCCACATCAGAAAAGCAGAGCGACCTCAAATAAATAACCTAATCTTGAACCTCAGGCTTCTAGAAAAGGGAGACCAAATTAAACTCAAAGCACATACAAGGAAAGAAAGTATAAAGATCAGAGCAGAAATTAATGCAATTGAAACTAAGAAAACAATACAAAGAATCAATGAATTGAAGAGTTGGTTCTTTGAAAGATTAAATAAAATAGACAAACCTATAGCCACCTTATCAAAAAAAAAAAAGGAAAGAAAAGACTCAAATCCATGCAATTAGGAATGAAAAGAATGAAATCACAACAGATCTGCAGAAATCCAGAAGATTATCAATACCTATTTCAGGAACCTGTACTCTATCTAATAAGATGGAAAATGCAAAAAAAAAAAAAATGAACAGATTCCTAGATACATATGCATTACCAAAGCTGAATCAAGAAGATATAAAAATTCTAAATAAACAAATGTCAGTCAATGAAATAGAAAATGTAATTACAAACCTACCAACAAAGAAAAGCCCAGGTCCTGATGGGTTCACTGCTGAATTCTGTAAGAAATTTAGAGAAAAACTAATGCTACTACTCCTCAAACTCTTTAATGAAATTGAAAGGGAAGTTATACTCCCAAACTCATTCCTGGAAGCAAGCATTACCCTGATACCAAAACCAGAGAAGGATCCAGCCAAAAATGAGAACTATAGGCCAATCTTCCTAATGAATATAGATGCAAAAATCCTCAGTGAGATACTGGCAAACAGAATGTGGTAAGTTATCAAGAAGATTATACACCATGACCAAGTAGGATTCGTCCCAGGGATGCAGGGATGGTTCCACATATGCAAGCCAATAAATGTAATACACCATATTAACAGAATCAAGAATAAAAAATACATGATCATCTCAATAGATGTAGAAAAAAGCATTTGACAAAGTCCACCACCTGTTCATGGTGTAAAAAAAAAAAAACTATAGAAAATTGGAATAGAAAGTCTTTATCTCAATCTGATAAAAGCTGTCTATGACAAACCAATAGCCAATACCATACTAAATAGTCAAAAACTGAAAGCATTCTCTTTAAAATCAGAAAAAAAGACAAGGATGACTACTATTACCACTCCCATTCAATATAGTTCTGGAAACATTAGCTAGAACAATTAGACAAGAGAAAGAAATAAAAGGAATAAGGATAGGAAGAAAGAAGTTAAAATATAATTATTTGCAAATGGCATGATACTCTACATAGATGACCCCAAAAAGCACACCAAAAGACTCTTAGATTTACTAACCAAATTCAGTAGCACAGCTGGATACAACATCAACACTTAAAAATCAATACCATTCCTGTACACAAATAACAAACTTGATGAGAGAAAAATTAAGGAAAGAGGGCCAGTGATATAGCTCAGCACCATAAGCACTTGCCCGGCAAACGCGAGGTCCTGAGTTTCACTCCTGGTACCCACATAAAGGAAAAAAAGGGCCAGTGATATTGCTCAGCAGCACAAGCACCTGCTGACAAGTGCGAGGTCCTGAGGTTGACTCCTGGTACCCACATTAAAAAAAAAATTAAGGAAAGGAAACTTCACAATAGCATCAAGAAAAATGAAATACTTAGGAATCAATCTAACAAAGGAAGTAAAAGACCTTTGCATTAAAAACTACAGTACTCTGAGAAAAGAGATCAAAGAGGATATCAGAAAATGATATCCCTTGTTCTTCAGTAGGAAGAGCCAATAGATTGAAAATGGCCATACTTTGAAAACTGTTACACAGATTCAAAGCAATCCCAATCAAACTACCAATAGCATACCTCACAGCACTGGAGAAAACAATCCTAAAACTCATTTGGATCCAGAAGAGACCTAGAATAGCAAAAGCAATTCTGACAACAAATGCAAGGCAGGAGGCATCACAATCTCTGACTTTAAATTATACTACAAAGCTACTGGGGAAACAAAAAACAGTATGGTATTGGCAAACACATCTGAGGATCAATGGAGCAGATTAGAAGATGCAGGAACAACTCCACACTCAGGCACCTTACCTTTGACAAAGGAGCCAAACACCTTCACTGGAAGAAGGATTGCCTCTTTAATAAATGCTGCTGGAAATACTGGCTTTCCACAATGCAAAGACTAAAGCTAGACCAAAGTCAATCATCATGTACTAAACTAAAACCAAAATATCTCTCACCATGCACTAAAGTCAAAATGGATCAAAGATCTAAATTTTAAAACAGAAACACTAAATCTGCAGGAAGAGAAAATAAGTAGAACTCTTGAAGACATAGATGTAGGCAAAGACTTTATGAACAAAACCCCAATCACACAGGAAATATTACAAAATATCAATAACTGAGGTTTCTTCACACTAAAAAACATTTGCACAACAAAAGAGACCACCAACAAAGTTGAAGAAACAATCCATAGAATGGGAAAAATCTTTACCAGCTATTCCCCAGACAAAGGACTAATATCTAGAATATATAAAGAACAATAACAAAAAAGACCCTCTAAAAGTAAAGACCCAATCAAAAAATGGGCATCTGAAATGAATAGATGAAGAATACAAACAGCAAATAAATATATGAAAAGTGTTCAATATCACTGGTTGTTTGAGAAATGCAAATTCAAACAATGTTGAGATTCCACCTTAGTCCAGAAAGAATGGCTAATATCAAGAAATCAATCAATAACAAATGCTGGTGGGGCTGTGGGGGAAAAAGAAACCCTTCTCCACTGTTGGTGGGAGTGTAGATTGGCACAACTACTGTGGTAATCAGTATGGAGATTCCTCAAAAAAACTAAAACTAGAGGTTCCATTTGACCCAGCTATTCCCCTTCTTGGTATATTCCTGAAAGAGTTAAAATCATCATACCACAGCAATATATGTACACCCATGTTTATAGCAACACAATTCATAATAGCTAAATCGTGGAAACAGCCCGAATACTCATCAATGGATAACTGGATAAAGAATATGTGGTTTTTATATACAATGCAGTACTCTGCCATAAAGGATAAACTTGAGACATTTCTAGGTAAATGGATCCACCTTGAGATCATACTTTTAAATGAAATAAATTGGATACTCACGTTTAAATATCACATTGTTTCTCCTGTGTGAGAAACAGAAAGGGTAAATAAGGACCAAAATTGATGAGAGATATTGGGAATTAGGAAGAAAATGTTCAAATGGGAAGGGGAGGGAGTAGGGGAAAGGAAAGGAAGAGAAAAGAGAAAGAGAATAGAAGGGACAAAATGGAAACAAAGCTTCTATAAATAATGAGGGGAAGAAGAGTTGAAGGGAGGAGATGAGAATGGGGAAAAAAGAAGAATCAAAATATATTATGTACAGGTACAAATTCCCTATGATGAATGTGATCATTATGTATATCAACAGTGTACCAATAAAATTAATTTTTATAAAAGGACATCAGGGTTCTTCTAATTATGAATAAAACACACAACAAAAACGGGCAACAAAAGTCTTTAATAATGATAATTCTCATTGGTTTAGAGCTTCCAGCTACAAAGATTAATGCATTGATTAATCAATTAGTCAGCCTACCGTTACTGAGGCTGTCTTGTGGACCTTGTACAGAGCCAGAGACACTGATAGAAAAAGCAGTACTGGAAGTTGCTGTGCTGTAAGAAAGTATGGATTGTGGACTCACATGTGTGTATGACTACTCTTAGAGGTCAGGAATCACATGGCCATTTCAGTCTCTGCCTTATATACAAGGTATGAGAGAAAAGGTGACTGTTTAAATTTTTAATAAAAATTATTACAGTAAAAGACACTATAAGGAGGATGCCATTCATCCTTCTCCCAAAATACTCCCTCTCACTTTGAACACACCTCATCATTCTTACCACCTTCTGAAGCAGTTCTGGAAGTCATCTATCTTTCATTGAGCTGTCATGGCTGCCTTCATGTCCTGAATCAATTCAAAATGTTTACCTTTCATGGTTATGTTGACTTTGGAGAAGAGCCAGAGCCACTTGGGGCCAAATCCAGTGAATAAGGTGGTTGAGCATGCATCATATTTTAACAAGTGCACCTTTCTGTTACATGGCACTTGACAGTTGCATTTGCTTATTTTTGGTCACACCTTGTAAAGATACTCGCAAAAGAGGACTTCCAGAACTGCTTCAGAAAGTGACAAGAATGATGGGATAAGTGTGTTCTAATCATGGACTGGGGGTGTGTTTTGAGGGGGATTAATGAATGTTTTTTACTTTAATAAATTTTATTTAAACATTCATCTACAATTTTTTTTTTTGTGGGTACCGGGGATCGACCTCAGGACCTCACGCGCCAAGAGGCGCCCGTGCCTCTGAGCGATATCACCGGCCCTTTTTTCGTATGTGGGATCCGGGAGTCAAACTCGGGCCCTTGTGCTTGCAAGGCAGGCGCTTATGCTGCTGAGCCATCTCACCGGCCCAACATTCATCTACATTTTGCACCTTGTATTCTTTACACTTATCCTACAATTGTATAAATATCACATTGTGTACATATCCCATAAAAAGAAGTCTCCACTTTTTTGATATTACAAATAATATATCAAGACCCTTATAAATATATCTTGGTTCACAAATTCAATTATTAGGATAATTATTTGGGGTAAATTCCTAGCAGTGAAATTTCTGGCTAAAAGTAAATTCTCATTTAAAATTGGCTAGTTATGCCAAAAGAATATTAGTCCTCATAGTACAATTAGAAATAAGGGAGCTGAGGGCCAGTGAGATGGCTCAGCGGCATAAGCGCCTGCCTTGCAAGCGCGAGGGCCCGAGTTCGACTCCCAGATCCCACATATGAAAAAGGGGCCAGTGATATCGCTCAGCGGCATGGGTGCCTGTTGGTGCGCGAGGTCCTGAGGTCGACCCCCCGGTACCCACAAAAAAAAAAAAAAGAAATAAGGGAGCTGAACCACTCCCTTCCCTTCATTCAACTGTAAATTCCACACCACCCTAATAATTACCTGGGCTTAAACTCAGAGAACTGTAAGCATAAGCATAGGACCCTATAAATACTGGAAGCCTGAGTTATCAAGGCCCCTTTTTTCCCTTCACACTTGAGTCCCTTTCTTCTTTCACCCTCTTTTTCCCTTCACCTCTCTCCCTGTTCCTGCTACCATCCTGTTGATATGGAGGCAATGCTAGAAGTCAGATATGCCAAGTTTGTGTTCCCTGAATTCGAAGAATGAATTCTAAGGAACAACAGAAGTTAAGAGTAGGAAAATTTATTGAAGAAAAGGAATGGGGAATAGGAATAGCTCCTGAGAGACAGTAGGGATCTCGAATGGGTTGCCAGTAAGCCTACTTCTCAAAGAAAGTTTTATAGCGCAAAATCATGAAGTGGGTACAACCTGGGACAAAATTATGATTGACCGATAAGATTATAAGTATACTCACTTAGGTAATATCCATCCAATAGTAGCAAGGGCATGTGGGTGACATCATTATCCTTGAACAATAATCTATGGTCTTAATCTTGTCTTTAGTCTTAGCCTTAGTAGTCTTAGCCTTAGTGTTAGTCTTAGGTTTAGTAATCTTAGTCTTAGTCTTAGCTTTAGTCTTACTCTTAATAAGTGGGAAAGGATGGGCCACTCCTAATAAGATAATGGTTTATTAACACAGGAAATCTCGAAAAGATGGTACTCATAATCTCAAGCTTCTGTTTATCCCTCAGGGAAGTATGTGAATCTGGCCATTGTGACTTTAATCTTCTTCAGATGCGCCTCCAGCCACAGTTTTGATGTGTTCTCATCTTCTGCAACTGACTCCCTTGCAAGCCCAGCCCTGTCTGACTGCCTATAATATTTCTACCTAACTTAGCTGTCTATAATACTGTGCTCTTCAATAAATGTAGCTACTTACTATGAGATGTACACTTGGCAATTCTTTCCTTGTCATACAGAAGAACCTGGACTAATTTTGGCCCACTCAAATATAACACTCATTCTTAGTCCATCACCTTCATCAACGCTGCCTGTGAGAAATCAGGTTGTAACAAGCAAAGTCAGAACACTTATTTCTTTTTAAAATCCAGTTTTCAGCAATTTGGAAATATGCATTAATTGTAATCAAATTTTTCCTCTTTAGTGAAATTTTGTGTGGGTAGCCCCTTCAGATTGCTTCAAGGCCTCAGGTGTCTGAGGATGCATAATGATATGACCCTGCTATCTAGCACAGGCCCGCAATGGGGTACAATTATATAAGCATGACTTAGCATAGACAATTGTACATGCACTACATGATTATGACAGTACACAAGAATGTAAACATTGGGCCAGTGAGATGACTCAGCAGCTTAAGCACGAGGGCCCGAGTTCGACTCCCTGAACCCACATACGAAAAAGGGGCCGGTGATATCGCTCAGCGGCATGGGCGCCTGCTGGCGCACAAGGTCCTGAGGTAGACCCCCCGGTACCCACAAAAAAAAAGAATGTAAACATTAATAACAGCTAATATGTATGGGTGTCAGCCCACTCAGGGGGGCCCAAGGGAGATTTTTGAGGGTGAGGTCCCAAGGTTAAAGAACACGTGTGTGCAAGACATCAGCAACAACAGCAGGCATCATGGAGCAGAGCAGAGCAAAAGAGCACAAGAGCGCAAGAGCCACCTGCATTTTTACTGTATAATTCTTATACAGGTTGTTATCTCATATTTACATTCTTACATAGCACCATAACCAGCGCATGCATGTTTACCTGTGCTTGACTTAGCACAGGTTACATAACTATCCCTCTGCATGCCTGCACTAGATGAGTGGGGTCACGTTCTCAGGTTCTTAGACGCCCCTGAATTTTGAAGAAGTCTAAGTGGTTCCCCACAATTGGTCAAACAGTAAAGAAGCTTGCTTGCTGTTGTTGCTGATGTCAGCTACATGTGATTTCTTTTCTCTGGGGGACCTCACTGGTGAAAATACCCCTTCAGCCCCCTGACCTCAACACTTTATACCATTTGACAAACATCTTCCCCTCTGCCCCACCTACCTCTCCCTAACCACACTGTAGCCTGGAGTAATCACTATTCTACTCTCCATAAGAGTTTAGCCTTTTTAGTTTCCACATTATAAGTGAGACCATGTGTTATTTGTCTTTCTGTTTACAACTTACTTCACTTAATCTAATGTTCCTCAATGTATACATAGTATAATTAAAAACAGGAAAGTTGAGGGAGCCACAACCTTCCCTTCAATCAACTATAAACACAACACCACCCCAATGATTATCCATGTTTACGCTCAGGGAGTCAGGATGCCCAAGGCAGCAGATCATTGACAACAGTGAGAGACAGTATGGGAGACACCTGGCGGCAGAGGTGTCTGCTCAAAGTGAGAGGCACCGGGAGTTAGAGGGGTCTGACACTTTAAATACTGAAAGCTTGAGTTATTGAGGGTTCTTCTTCCTCCTCCTTTTTCCCTTTTCTCTTCTCCCTGTTCCTGCTGCTATTGTCCCATAATCTTCAATAAAAATAGCTACTTACCACTTACTATGAAGTGTGCGTTTGGTTATTCTTTCCTTGTTGTACACAGGAACCTGGACTATTTTTGGCCCATTCAACTTGATACATGTATCAAAACACCACAAGGGGCTGGTCTCACAAGAAATTTGTGAGTCAGAAGAGAGAGCTAGACATGGGTGGTAACTAGAAAAGTCTTTGTCCTCCAGATGGTATTTGGACCCATGGAGATGGGTAAGATTGTTCCAGAGCAGATGTAGAGGGAAATGATAAGAAGGAAAGTAAGCCTAAAACTGACCTCGGAAAAAACCTGAAGACAAAGGGACTGATGAAGGAAGAGGAGTTGATGGAAAGGGTTAGGATAAATTAGTGAAAGGAGGAACAGAGAAGATGTAAAGCAAGCTTCCTGTTCAAGCAAAGGGGTCTGTGTCTTCCAGAAGTGGCCATCACTGACTCCTCAGTTCAAGGCCCTGATTCCTCCACCTCTGTTGACCTCATTAACCAGGGTCGGGTCATAGAAAGCAATTAACTCTACATAATAGATATTTTCACACAAGTTAGAATATTCACTAATCTTTCAAGTTACACGCCCCAAAGCAATCTGAGTTTTGTAGAGTTTCTGTTAATAATTCTAAATAAGACATCAAGAGATTTAAAACCCCACAGTTTAAGAGCCTGATCTCACATTGTCAAATGAAAAGTCAAACTAATCACATTTAAGTGTGACTAAGGATACTTATCTATAGATATTTCAGAGATAACAAAAACATGATCAAGAAATGCAAAAGAAGGTAATTTAAAAGTAAATGCCACTTATCTGTATATTTTTTAATTTGTGGCATGAATAACACCTCTGCCCAATTTTTAAAAAATTATAAGAACAAGGTGAGCCTGGCTTCTTTCATTAATTCTAAGACCTGAATGCCACCTCTGTTTCCACCCCCAAAACAAAATAAATCCTTTTAAATATGAGAGAGTCTCTCTCTCTCTCCCTTTCTCTCTCTCTCTATATGTATGCATATGTATATATATATATGTATAAACACTTCAGGAAGAGAAAAACTTGTATAAATACTTTAATACTAAGTTTACTGAGACATCATGAGATTAATACAAGTGACCTTTGGCCACTGCAATTACAAGAGGTGCTCAGAGTGGTGGCCATTAGCTTCCAGACATTTATTAGTACAGTGAATTGCTGTTTGGGTAACCTTTGTCGTTGAGATTGCTGCACATGCATTTTCAATTTCTTCTCTAAGGGCTGGCAGTGTAGTGGGTTTTCTGCAATATATGACATCCTCTAGGGTCCACCATATGAAAGTAACACCACCTGTTGAGGAAACATCGCACTACTTTTCTTTTCCTGAAATGTGTATACATTACATTTTTGGCAGACACACACACGTGTGTGTGTGTGTGTGTTTGTCTGTGTCTGTGTGTGTGTCTCTGTGTGTGTGTACAGGATAGCAGGACTATAATAAAGAATTTTTATCTCTCTTCAGCTGACTATTCTTAGCAACTAAAAGTCTTTTATTCAGAAGTTCTCACTGGTATATTGGCAACTGTTAAACTTAGAATAGTAAATAATAATTAACTAATCATGTCATGATTTTGAAGTTACAATAAATTGCAGGACTTTTGCAATGTCTAAAAATGTCTAGACAGCAGGCTTGTCTTCAGTGAATATTCTTTCCTGGTAAAGGTTTTTATTCCTAAGATATTGTTCTGAAAGGAGAAGCTATACTAGTGGACACTTAGAAGAGGAAGTACGGAAATTTCTTTATTCTTGCTAACCTGAGAAAAATGGAATAAATGTATGCTGCAGATTGCCCATATATGATAATCAGCTGTCAACCCTGCTTTCCAACTCTGACACTCAAGTAATCAAGACAACAGAAAAATAGTCTCAGGTGTGCAAAGGACTTAGAAAATGTATCTCTAAACTTATCCTGCAGAAAGGAAAACAGAGCTACTTATTTCAAGGCATAGCACATCTGATTGGAAGATTAATCTATATTAGCACCACAGAAATAGCCCAGTCTAGTGGAAAAGGATTATCAGTTTATTGTAACAAGTTAAAATGACTGTAAATTACATCATTAAAATATGACTACAAAATTAGACTAACAAAAATATCCATGAAAGATAAAACATGTAATATGAATATTACAACTGAATAACAACGATCTGGATCCCAAATTCCCAAATGGAACTTCAGTTCCTCCAAAGAAATCAGAGACCAACTAGCCATTTCCTCCGGTGCCCATTCACTAGTAGACACTTCCCATTTCTCTGCACCACAGTGGCTGATAAAGAAAATGCAATAGAGATGTACATCCTGCTTCCAGGCTCACACATATAGCTGACCCTGCAACCCTCTTTCCTCTCCTCCCCATGCCCAGGCTGTAAGTAAACACCAAGGTCACTTTGGAAGCCAAAGATTGGGGTGGCAAGGCCTTACCAGTCTGGATTCCTGATTGCAAGGTGCAGAATTCAGTCCACCCCATATGCACCATGCTCTCCTGGATGAACTTTACATGAATACATTTCTTTTTCTGCTAAGCTACTGAGACATTGGATTTGAATTTGCAAAAATAGTTTTTTACCTTAACTAATATAATATTCTACCAAATATCTGGGGAAATGAGGCTTTCTTTTCAAAACATTACTATATTTAGGGAATTTCTGCGAACACTCTTGCTCTGTGGACATCAGGATTTATGATCAGATTTTCTGCGATCTCTCAAAGGTCACACAAATGTCACAACCCATGACTTCTTTCTCTCTTTTATCTTTTTCTTTTTTGTCCACTATATTATTTCACTGGTCATGAGAAGAAAAGAAGGAAGGAAAGGCAAGAATCATATCACTATGGTAAAAGGAAGAAAAGCAATTTATTAGCTCTTCTAAAAAACATATCTGACATGTCCACATGGAAATTGAATCCACAAAGGAGTGGTAAAGAGGAGAGAAGAACATGATTTAATTTATTCTCAGCTAACAGGAAACTGAATTCCATATGGCTTTCATCTCTCCTGTTCACGGGATGGGTTGAGTGCCACATCTGTGAGAAATATGCTTTATGTCAAACTGATTAGGAGAGTCAATATTAGACATAACCACTTTCTCTTTAAGGGTAGGCACACTCCATCAACCGTTTATTTCTCTGGTGGGGCTTAAAGGGAGGCCTTAATCAACTTGCCTTGTAACCTATAGGCATTTGGAAGAAAAATCTATATTTGTTTCCTTAGTCAGATTGCTGAAGCATGAAATGGGATGTCTTGTCCCGCTGCCTCAGTTGAAAATGCCATATATTCTGTTTATTTATTTGGATGGGGAAAAGCAGGAGACTTGTGGAAAAGTTTTATATTGCCACAGCCTTTGAGTGATTTGGTTCAAATTGCTGGAGGAAGACAGGCAGATGCTTTTATCCAGAGAAGGCTTGCGAAACAACTTTTCCTTTAAAGCACAGGAAGACAGAGTCATCACAATGACATCAACCCACGGATAACAAAACAACAACAACGCTTACATTACTTCCTTTTCACCAAACTTCCTCGGGTACTTTAACCGGCAATATTGCAAACACAAACTTCACACATCATCTGAAAGGGATCAAAAAATGAAAATGCATCCTGGCAGTGGGAGTTTTTCCACAGGTCTGATCTCCAAACTGGAGGCTGCTGAAGAGGAAGGAAACATGGTAGAGATGAAGAGAAAAAAAACATTCTTCCACTTGGTGTGGCCTAGACTTAGCTGGGAGATGTGTGCACAATTGCTCACCATAGGAGGAATTTCCACCAACTGCCCTCCCTGCCTAAGAAAGTGCTTTTCTCTGCTTCAGGGATGCAGTTCACAAGCTGGTGGGAAGGAAGAGATGCAGCCTTGGAAAACAGACAAGGACAAGGGAGGCTGGGCAGTAGGCAGGGCCCAGGCTGAAAGCCACCACTATCACTGTGGTCTGGATGGCCCAGCTCACCCTGTGGCCTCCACTGACCCTGTGTGCTGGACACTGGCCCAGGGGCACAGCTGCCATCACCATGATAGATTTACCATGTCCCAACCCTGTGCACCATCAACCAGGTCCCTATTCAAAGTCTGGGGTACATGCGTTTGATTAATCAAGCCTGGACCTAGTTCAATGCGTCACTGCCTACCAGAGGCCAGAAACATGAGTGTCTGTCCTGTGGACAGTTACGGTGAAGGGAGACTCTGTCTCCTAACAAGACAGAGAATTCCCAAAACTTAAGAAGTAGGCATCTATCAACAGGCAAAGTATGACAACATCCCCCTGCAAGGGGACTTTCATTTTACTCAAGTGAACTGGAAGAGACCTGTGGAGAAAGGAGGAGAAGTGGAGATGATAGAACAAGCTCACAGATGAGCATGACAGAGGAGAGTTGTTTCTAGACAGTTTGGGAGAAAGGACGCACTTATAGATCAATGAACTCGAGTGCTTAGCTACAGGAAAAAGTTGGGTTTGAACAAGAGAGTAAATGTTGACAACAGAGGATAGTATGCGACTATAAATTCTGATTTTCTTTTTATAAGCATTTTAACTAAGAGTGGAAAATGAATTTCAGGATCCATATTGTAATGTACATTTAGGAGTCTGGGTTGCAATTCTATTGTAAGAATATTTGAGAATCTGAACAGGTCACATAGCCATCCAGAGCTATAAGTTCATATGTTATATCCTGTGCCTCCATCTCAGCACAGGAAAAAAGAGTTCTAGGTTCTCTACCAGGATCAGAAATTGTGGCAGCTGTTTTCAGCCCAGAAAATGCCACCATAGCACTCCTTTGAAGTTGCATGATAAGAAATGGAAAACCGATTAGACAAGAACAAATAAAACTATCTCTACTCATAAAAGACATATTTGACTTCCCAAAGAAATCTATCAAGATGCTCCTACAACAAATAAGTGAGTTTGACAAGGCTGTGAAATTACAAAAGTCAACTGTTTTTCTAGATAGAAACAATGAAAAATTGGATTTTAAAGTTTAAAAGACAATATCATTCATAACACTTCTGTACTCAAAATATTTAGATTTAAATCCAACAAAATATATTCAGGAGTTATATACTAAAATCATAAAACATTGATTTACTAAATCATGGAAGATCTAAATGACTACAAAGGTATAATGTACTCGTGGACTGGAGGACTCAATATGGCAAAGATATCCATTCCCCTCAGTGCAATCTCAATCAAAGTCTCAGTCAACATTTTTGTATAGAATCAACAAACCAATTCTGCAATTTGTACAATAAGGCAAAAACTACTACAAGAATAAAATAACTCTGGAAGAGAAGAAGAAAATTAGATTACTCACACTACCCAACTTCAAGATAATAGACATACAGTAATAAAGATTGTGGAAAAAGAAGAGGAATATCAGTGAATGAAACAGAATAGAAAGTCCCAGGCCAGAGCTGTTGCTCAGTGGCAGAGCACATGCCTAGCATGGGTGAGGCCCTGGGTTCAATCCAAAGTGCTACAAACAAATAAATAAACAGTTCAGAAATAGACACAGATACAGTCAGTTAATTTTTATACCTCTTCTTCCTTTGCCATTTTTAAGGGGGTGTCATTATTTTGTTTTGCTACAATTTTAGTGGTTGCCCTAAGGTTTACAATATACAATTTAAAATAATCTAAGTACACCTTTATATAATATGGTGTAGCTTCATGGATAGTACACAGTCTTATAATAATAGTACATCTCGATTCCTCCCTTCCATCCATTGGACCATTATTTCCATTTTTAATATGCTGTAAATAATATATTATGTCATATATTACTGTTATGATTACTGTTTGAACAGTTGAGTTGTATTTTACAGCAATTAAAATATGATAAAGTATTATATTTTCCTTTAATTCATATTATTTGTGCATATCCATGTTCCTCAGTCAGTATCAAATTTTTTCTTCTTGAAGAATTTCATTTAACATTTCTCATACAGTAGACCTGATGCTGCTGAATCTACTCAGTTTTTATTTTTTCAAGAGTGTTTATTTCTACTTCTTCACATTTGAAGGATTTTTATTCTGGATGTAGAATTATAGCTTGATGGTTGTCTTCTTTCAAAACTTTGAAAAATATCACTCCAGTAGCTCTGGCTTGCATGGTTTCTAATGAGAAGTCTGCTGTAAATCTTACCCTTATTCTTACATTGTTAATGCATTTTTTCTCTGGCTGTATTCAATGTTTTCTTTTTGTCTTTGATTTTCAGCAGTTTGTATATGCCCATAGGTGGCTTTTTGTTTGTTTTGCTCCATTTCACATTTGTGTTATACTGTTTGGAATTCTCTGAGATTCTCAAATCTGTAGTTTGGTATCTGTCACTAACTTTGAACATTATAAGACATTATTTCTTCTGCCTCATTCGATGTCTTTTCCTTCTGGTAGTCCAAAAGTGTATGTTGGAAAGTTTGGCATTCTCTCACAGCATGTTGATGCTTTCTTTCCTTTGTTTTGTTTGTTCTTACCATTTTTCTCTTGTCATTTCAGTTGGGGTAATTTCTATTGATCTGTCTTCAGATTGGCTGATTCTTTCTTGGGCAGTGTTGAAAGCATTCTTTATCATTGTTATGTTTTTTTTCAAAATTTCTAGAATTGTCATTGATAATGCCCTATTGCTTGCATCTGTCTGTTGAAATTACCTGCCTGATCTTGTATATTGTCTATCTTTCCTATCAGAGTTATTAGCTATAAATGTATAATTAGTATATTAATTATAGTTATTTCTAATTCTTTGTCTATTAATTCTTCATATGTGAATACCTAAGTCTCATTCTGTGGATAGTTTTCTTATCAGACTGTATTTTTGTTGCCATTATTAATTTTTATGTATCAAAACTTTTATTCCTAGGTTTTCTATTCTGTTTCACTCACCAATACATCTAATCTTTTGCCACTGTCTTTATTGCTGTACCTCTAAAGTATCTTCAAGTTGAGTGGTGAAAATCCTCTAGTTTTCTTCTTTTACAAAACTGTTTTGCTACTCTAGTGTTTGCTAGTCTAGTTTTGCTATTCTATTCTATATAAATTTTAGAATAAACTTGTTGATTGTACAAAAAAGCTTATAACGCCTTATAAATTGTTGTGGTAAGCTGGACATGCAATATATGGCAGTTAATACTGGTAAGTACTTATATGGTTGGAGATAAGCATACATTCCTTATGCTCAGACTTCAATATGAGCATCTGTGCTAATCTAGTCAGGAGTGAGTTATGTTTATAGTGTGCTGTTGCCATGGTTACTAGAATTTGGGGTTATTGTTGATAATGGGCACCAGAGATTTCCAGTCCTTCCAATGATATTTTATTTTTGCCACTCTGATTGGTTTTGCATCATTTCTTTGTATGGCTCACCAGTGAGAATTTGCCTCTTACAGCTGTCAAAAAAAAACTTTCCCGTTATTTTTCTACATGCACTGCTTAGCACACTGGTTGTGCAGTCTCTAGTATTCTGACTAAGCATCAGACTTGGCCAAGTGCTGGGAACCTGGTTCTCATAACTGTGGCCTTCACAAGAGTTTCTGCCCGTCTTCCAGGGGTAGAACCTCTTTGAATCCCTTGTGCCCCTCCTCAGCAACAGTTGATATCCATCTGTGCCCTTAGGATACAGTTTTAACATCCTGGCCCTGCAGGTTGTGCATGTGTGTGTGTGTGTGTGTGTTAAGGGTGGTAAGAGATGGTTCAATCCAAAACATTAATGGCAATTTCTGTCAAAACATACTGTGTGTCCTCATTCACCTTGCTAATGAAATTTGACCCCATGTGACTTCTAACTCTTCCCAAAGTCAAAATGACCATGAGAGGTCAATTCAGGACATCGAGGTAGCTATGACAGTGCATACGTGTGTTTAAAGTAAGGGTGAATATTTCGAGGGGGGATTAATGGCAATGTGTCTTTTACTGTAATAAAATTTATGTATTCACTATATATTTTGATCACAGCTTATGTCATACTAGATGGTCACCCCTCAACATCCATAGGGGACTCTTTCTAGGACCTTTCCCACACCTTTGGATACCCAAATCCATAGATGTTCAAGTCCCTTACATCAAATGATATAGTATTTGCATTGAACATACACACATCCTCCCATGTACTTGAAATCATCTCTACGTGTCTTGTCATACCTAATACAAAGTAGACACTATGTTACTCTATACTGTTTGTACTATATTGTTTATGGTATTAGGTTGAGAAAAAAGTTAGTGCAAATTTTTTCCAAGCATTTTTGATCCACAGTTTGCTACATGCACAGATGCAAAAGCATGGATACAGAGATACAGAGGGCTGACTGTAACTTGAATGGATGAGTCCTCAGTGTCAGGCCTAGCCCTCTCCTGTTTCAAATGAGATATGTAGTAGCATCTTTTGTGGCACAGACACTGGGGCCTAATACATCTTTGCACTAAGTCCAGGCCATGGGACCATGAGCAAGCTCTCTGGATCCAATGCCTAGCTCTCTACTTGTGTTCCCTTCTTCCCTTTTCCCAACTTCTCTCACTGTGTTCCCCCAATTAGCTAGAGTGGAACTACCCATGTGGCCAGGCCCTTTGTGAGCAGTGAGGTATGACAGAGATGGAGATGGAAGAACTGATCATTACTCCAGAGAAAGGAACATGCTGTCTACATCCTACCTATCTCCACCGAGTAGGTGCTGAGAGGCCCCCAGCTCAGGTATTCACATCCACTAGAGACTCTGATGGCCTGGGCACCTGCTCTTACCTGAAAGATCTGTGCCTAAATTGGTTCAATGGTGCTTGTTCCAGAACTGGTTGCTGCCCTATCACTTATTTCACTCTCTTTACTAGAAGTGCATTGTTGTTCGTTCACCTCCTGCAGCCCATGACTCTACCAATATCCCTTCCATTGGCCATTTGCTGGGGAATTACCAGCTAGAAGCTGATAGAGCAGCACAGATTAAACTGCTGCTCCCTGCTTTTCAAGCCCTCACCTTCCCCAAAATGCCCTTAGCTCTCCAGAGCTAACGAGAGCAGAAGAGAGGATTAAACACTTAGAATTATCCCTTTTAATCTCCACCTGTCCATTAAATCCCTGGGTGCCTCTTCAGCCCACTGACTCAGCTTCTCTATGCTTAGGCCCTGAAAGCTGAAATTCGTGATAATGTCACCAAGAAACATTCTGAGGACTTTGTGAAGTTGAACTCCTCAAATGTAAAGCATTTTACAGATGTCAAGACCCTTGGAAGAGCTGCAGAAATCAGGCCGGTGGTGTTTGCAACACACCAATTTGGAGTTTATGAGCATTTAATTGTTTACAACAAAAACACTCAATGTTCTCAGTCTGAATCATCTGAAATAAAAATCTTAACATTTTATTTTAATTTTTTCAGAGCACTTGATTTGTAGGGTAGGCAAGATCATATCTAGTTGAAAATGAGATTGTATCTATTTGAAAATTTATAAGGAGCAGTAGGGTTACAGAGACGAATGAGAAACACCCATATGAGATGAACTGACCAAGCGGTAGTGGAAATAGGTTGTTATGGACTAAATATTTGTGTCTGGGCCGGTGAGATGGCTCAGCGGCATAAGTGCCTGCCTGGCAAGCGCGAGGTCCTGAGTTCGACTCCCGGAACCCACATAAAGGAAAAAAAGGGCCGGTGATATCGCTCAGCGGCACAAGCACTTGCCCTGCAAGCGCGAGGTCCTGAGTTCAACTCCCGGAACCCACATAAAGGAAAAAAAGGGCCGGTGATATCGCTCAGCAGCACGAGCACTTGCCCAGCAAGCACGAGGTCCTGAGGTCGACTCCCGGTACCCACATAAAAAAAAATTTGTGTCCCACCCCCCAAATTCATATGTAGAAAATCCTAACCCTCAATGTGATGGTTTTTCGAGTGGGCTCTGTGAGAGGTAATTAAGTTAGATGCAATGCATATGGGGCCTCTGAGATGGAGTCAGGTCCTTATAAGAGAGGAAGAGACCGGAGTTCTCCCTCCGCCCTGCCATGTGAGGACACACGTAGAAGAGGATTGTCTGTGATTCAGGAAAGGATCCCTCACCACGAACTCAACTGCACTAGGACCTGGCCTTGGACTTCCTGCTCTAGCACTGTGAGGACATAAATTTGTCTTGTGTAAGGCACCCGGCTGGTGTTCCTTTGTTACAGCAGCCTGGGCAGGCTAACACACAGTTATACAAAACTGCAGTGTGTTAGAGCATCAGTGCTATACCACAGATGCATCCAAAAACAATGGGGAAATGGGCAGGTACTACTTTCATGTCCAGGGGAGTTGACATATAGCTTCACCAAGCAGGCAATGTATTAACTGAGACTTAAATTTATTTATTGTGTAGTTACAACTCAGGTATTTATTGGATGTTTAGTATGCACTTGGCAATGCCCTGAGTGGTAAAATTACAGCAGTAAATGTGCAGATAAAAATCCCTGTCTTGCATAGTTCACTTCTAGAGGATGTGGGTGAAAACATGACACGCCCCTCATCAGGTGCTGCAGCTCTGTACCAGACTGCAGTATAACAAGGCCATCTACCACCGCAGCTGGATGCTACTAAGTCTGCAGGAATCCTCAATAAGGATGGGATGGCAGCAGAGCACACACAACTTTTCCCAAGGACTCTTCCTGCTTTGAGTCCTGATTTTGCTGTTTTAATTAGTGCCTTAAAAAATCAATACCTTATGGGGGGTGCTGGAGACTTAGGCAGTGCTGTAGCCTACAAGTCATCCACTGCTCTCTAAGTAAGCTGGACATGCCAGAGTGGTTCTTTGAACTGCCAGCTCCCTCTCAGGTTGGAGGTAGACACTGCTTTCAAGTCTCTCTGGCGAATCCATGCAGTAGTTTATATAACACCATATGTTATGGCTTGTGTCTAGATGGCCCCCAAAGCCTCATGCAGTCATAGGTGGGGCTTTTCGGAGGTGGCTGGATCTAGGTTATGTGCTGCTGGGATCAAAGATGTGATGCTAGGATTAAGGGTGTGAGTGGAAAATTATAAGACAGAAGGAGGGCTGCAATGTTCCATTACTTGTTGCTTGTTTCTTGTTGCTTGCTGCTTACTGCCTTCTGCCTGCCTGCTCTGTGATGACTCTTTGCCATGCCACCCCACCTTGGAGCCACTCAACTATGAACTGAAACCTCTACAAACTGTGAGCTAAATAAACCTTTCCTCCTTTAATTTTGGATGTCAGGTATTTTGTCTCAGCAGTGAGAAAAGTAACTAAGACACCATAATTATAGCTAAAGAATTCCTTTCACATTGAAATTCTTTGGGAACTTGTATATACACAAGTCTGAAATCTGCCACCTACTTGCTCTTCACCAAAATCTTTATTATAAATATCACAGCGAGGTTTATATTAGAAATAGAACATTCACCCTAAAGCAGGAAACACTGTGCTGGGCACATCAGTCTGTATTTTAGGATGATGTCAGCTGAACTGCATGGAATCCTTCTCACTACCAGGCTGTGATCCGAGAGTAGAGATCGCCTTTTAACTTATCGAATCCCAGGCATGAAGCTTGATGCCTAGTACATAGTAGTTGATCAACATGCAATATTATGAGCTCAATACTTCCGTTGTGATAATGCATCATTTCAATGTGGTGGCTTAATTTTATTAATTTTGAATACATTCCTGCACTGCATAATGGTGTTTTGGATAATGATTGGCTACATAGACTCACTGGTAGATTTGTAAGATTTTATAATGGAGCTGAAACATTCCTATTGTCTAATAATTTTACTGCCCCTTTCCTATGTTTACATATACTCAGGTATGCAAAAACTATACCCACAAATGCTTTACAGTTGCTTATACAGTATTCAGTACAGTAGCAGGCTGTACAGGCTTGTAGCCTAGGAGCAGCAGACTATCAGAATGTAGGTGTGTAGCAGGCTGCACCACGTAGATTTGTGTAAGCACACATTGTAACATTCACATTACAATGAAATAGCCTAAAACTAATTTCTCAGAAAGCACCCCCATTGTTAAATGATGCATGACTGTATACTATATACCAAAGGAGTTCTATAAATCATGTTAGGCAATCATGCTACTTTCAAGAACATTGCATAAAAACAAAAGTGTCTGATCCCTGCAGGATTTATTTATTTCCCCCTCTCCTCCTCTCCCCTACACTTACGTGGAAATTTGTGCTTTGAAACTACCTGGCCCCCAGTGGGAGAGTTTGTGCTGATGCCCCAGATTTTAGAGTCCAGTAAACCAGAGATAAAACAGAATGGCAAATAATAGAAACCAAACAATGGTACAAAGTGAAGCACACATTTATAAAGAAGTTTGTATTCTGTATCTGCAACAAGAGTCCAGGCAGCCTAGTGCAGGCCTGGAGTTACTTTCATTGCCCTACCGTAGGAAACAACCAAAACACCGCCAAGCATTTCCTCCCTGTTCCAGTGAACCTGGAAGGTGAGGCCATGCGTAACCATAGCAACACCTCTCAGGATTCTGCTCTTCTCACCTCTTCCTCCCTATCCTGTCTCCTCTCCTCACTCAGTGACCCCAACGTCTCTCCATCTCTTTTTTCAGTCTGCACCTTACCTCTTCCCAGGCCACCTGTGTCTCCCACTTGCAGTTTTCTTCTCCCCTTTAATTCTTTTAAGCTTTCCCGCAGATAATTCTTGTTTCATTACAGAGACTCTGTCACCACCACATTTTGAGTTTCGTCTTTATTTCCCCCATTGCTCCGATTAGTGCAACAAAAGCCCAGGGATCCAGCAGCCACCCTGGCAGATGAGAGGGAGCCGAGATCTGAGGTCTGAGCTGGATTCTCTCCATTGTGCAGAGAAGAGGCAAGCAGGGTAAGTATCTGCCATGTAAAACCTTTTCCTTTAGTCCTAAGGGTTGTTTTACTTGTTGAAACTGTTCTAACATCTATAGCAAAAGAAAGGGAAAATCAAGAAAATTTTTAAAAACACTATCATTCCTTAAAAAGATGCCCCTCCAATTAAAGCAGAACTGGGATGGAAGCCAGAAAACAGAAAAAGGGATGACAGCAAATGAACGTAGAGTCTGGGAGATTTCTGGGCCTAGAACAGGGGAGCCAAGAAAAGGAGACAGAGGTTACAAACAAGGATCTGAGGTCAGGGAAACCTGGTTCAAATCTTGAATCCAAAATTTAGCAACTATGGGGCCTGGGGTATCATGGTACTAAATTTCTATTTCCTAGCTGGGTGTGGTGGAACATCCCTGTAATCCTGGTAGTCTGGGTCGCTGATGCAGGAAGATCACAAGTTCAAACCCAGTGGGGAACTTAGCAAGGTCCTGTCTCAAAAATAAAAATAGAAATAGAAAATAAGAAGAAGATCTGAAGATACAGCTCAGTGTGAAGGCCCTGGGTTCAATCCCCATTGCCCCTCTCCCCCCAAAAATTGTTATTTCTTTATTGGAAAAACTGTAAGGTTGGGCCGGTGATATAGCTCAGTGGCATGAGTGACTGCCTGGCAAGTGCGAAGTCCTGAGTTCGGTTCCCAGTACCCACGAAAAGAAAAAAAAAACCTGTAAGATTGATTTATATGGCTAAATGGGTAAAAGAGAAAGTGATTAACAAAGGGCCCAAGGCAAAGGATTCTTTAAATGTTAGTTTCATGATGGTTCTTTAGACCTCAACTCCAGGCCTTTTATCCAGGACATCAGATTCTGTGTTTACCTCATAGCGCTTCATATCTTTTGTGAGACCTTCAATTCTTTTGACAAAATGTTTTATTTTTTTCTGTAAATTTACATTTATATTTTTTAGATTATTCTACAATGTGTTCATGGAGTTTTCAATAAACCTTAAAATCCTTAGAGAATTTTCAGTTGCCATCTGATAGAATGTCATAGATGAAGTCATTTTCATATGAACACACACACACGTGTTTGTGTACAGTTGTGCCCCCCATATATACAGATTCCCATCCATGGACTCAACTAACCACAGATGGTTATCATTCTTAAATAGATATCATCCCTAAATAGGTATATGGGGTGATCAAAATACACAATGAAAATACACAGTGAATGATTACCTTTTAAAAATGTATGACTATAAAAGACACATTGCCATTAATCCCCCTCAGAATAGTCCCCCTTACTTCAAACACATTTGTCCCATCATTCTTGCCACTTTCTGGAGCAATTCTGGAAGTCCTATTTCAAGAGCAGCTTTGAGGTGTGAACAAAAATAAGGCAAATATTGCTGTGGCATGCCATCCAATGAAAAGGCAGGTTTTTAAAAGCATAGTGTATCCTCATCTGTCTTATTCACTAGCTCTAGTACCATGGGATTTCTGACTCTTTCCTAAAATCAAAATGATGATGAAAGGTAAACATTTTTAATCGATTCAAACATTGAAGCAGTAATAAAAATGAAACTAAAGACACTCATGAAAGAAGACTTCCAGAACTGCTTCAGAAAGTGGCAAGAATGTTGGGATAAATGTGTTTGAAGTGATGGGGAGTATTCTGTGGGACGTTAATGGCAATGAGTCACTGTAATAATTTTTTAAATTTAAAAATTCACTGTATTGTTGATCACATCATTTCATACATGTGTGGGGGAGCCCCCCTCCCGCTGCTGATACCTACCACCTCTCCAGCCCTGTGGGAAATGAAAGAGGATGCATCCCACCTTTGCCACTGACACCAGCAGCCTCACACACCCTGCAGGACAGAGGAAGAGCACCCAAATTACCAAATCCTAGATAGCTCTGCATCTTGGTTCTCCTCAGCACAAGGCAGCACAAGTGACAACCAAAAGACCAACCTGACTGAAGATAAGACCAATACCCAGGAGGAGAGTTTCACTCCGGGACTAAGGTGTCACCCTAGAGTAGAGACTGGGTGAGAGATGACCCTGGGAGACAAGCTTCGAAAGGGTGAAAGCTATACAGAGATGTCCTGAGATCCCCAGAGAAACAACCTCAGGCCAGGAAGATCATGAGGCCTGTATTCTATAGGATGAGGACAGGTTTGGTGATGTAACCTTTAGAGGGAGTGGAGCTGAGGAGATGGCATTTGGTCCAGTGGTTTGCATGAGCTTTTGCACCACTGCCTACATCCAACAGAAACTAGTGGTCTGATTTACTATAGACCTGGGTTGCCTAAGGGTCTACACCAAAATCACAGACCTCTTCATACTGGTTAAGGGTGTTTTAGGAGTGGTTCTTAGGGTTTATCAGTACCCCATTTATCTTAGACACCATTGTTGTCACTGACTTTTACTACTGCAGTCAAGTGACACAGTTGGTGCTGCCAAGTGGTTTTCTTTGTATGCCAATATCTGGAATGCCTGGATTCGTAAATAATACTGTGGCTAATTCCTGAAGAACCAGGCATCGGGCTAAAGAAGCTGCAAACCCCAGCAGAGAATAAAATAAAAAATAGAAACATCAAAAAACAAGTAACAAAATGCCTCCAAAAACTCCCAAATCCCCCAAAGCCTATCCAGGGATAAGGAGGGGGAGGAAATCATAAGCCACACAGCAGAAATGTCTGAAAGGGTATCAATGGAGTTATAAAAAAAAGCCAGTTAAATAAGATGCTTGGAGAATTCAAGGAAGATATAGCTAAACAGATAATGACTGTTTGAAACAAATGAAACAAATGATCAGCAAGTCTAGAGAATTCACTAATAAAGATTTAGTGGGGCTAAAGAAAGAGACACAAAACAAGATCATCCAACATAGAAAAGAAAGGAAGTCCATAAAAAAGTTCCAAACAGAAATCCAGGAGATCAGAAATATGATTGAAAGTATGGGCACCAAAAACAACCAATATGAAGACAGAGTGTCAGATCTAGAAGACAGAGTTTTAGTTAGTGATAAATTAATGAAATATACCTTAAAAACAACAAGAGAACATAAAAAATTGATACACCATCTGCTAGGTGACTCAAAAATGACTAATACAAGAGTAATGGAAACTGATGAAATATCAGAAGACAGCATAAAGGGCATAAAAACCTACGTATAGAAGTAATAGCACAAAATTTTCCAGACATGGAAAAAGAATTTATCATTCAGATAAGTGAGACACACAGAACCCCAAATAGCCATGATCAGATAAAACACTCCATGCCACATAATACTAGAATGTCAGAAATCCAACACAAGAAAATAATCTTAAAAGCTGTTAAAAGCAATAAATCACCTGTGAAAAAATAACTCATCAAAATTACAACAGACTTCTCAACACATTTTTGTTGACTTGTTTTTTTTTTTTTTTTTTTTTTTTTTTTTTTGATGTTTCTACAGGCAAGGAGAGCTTGGAATGAATTGTTTCAAGCTCTGAAACAAAACAACTTATAACCCAGGCTGATATATCCTGCAAAATTATCCTTCAAAACTGATAGAGAAGAAAGATATTTTCATTAGTAAAAGCACCTAAAAAAATTCATGACCACCAAACCAACACTCCAAAATATTCTCCAGGACATCCTAGAATGAGACAGTAAAAGTAAGTAATAATGCCAAAAGGTCCAATAGAATGAATGTGTCCTATAGGGCTACCAATTAAGTAGAAGGGAAAGAAAGCAAAATAACAACAAGTAAATGACAGGAATTAGTCAATAGTTATCAGTTATCACTATCAATACAAATGGACTCAATTCACCAATCAAAAGACACAGATTGACAGAAAGGATTAAGAAACAAAATCCAATGGCATGCTGTACACAAGAAACACATCTAACAAAAAAAAGAAATTCATAGACTTCAAATTAAAGGATAGAAAACAGTATTTCATGCAACCTGAAAACAAGCAGGAGTAGTTATCCTATTTTTAGACAAAGAGGACTTTAAGCCAAACTTGATCAAGAAAGACAAAAAAGGACATTACATATTGCTTAATGAAACTATTCAACAGAAAGAGATAACGTAAACATTTATGCACTAAACCATGGTGCATCCAACTTCATAAAACAAACACTAGTGGACATAAAAGATCAAATTAACGTCAACACAATTATCATGGAGGACCTCAATACCCCACTACCACAAATAGACAGATCAACTAAACAAAAACTCAACAAAGAAATATTAGAGTTGAACCAAACCTTTGAACAAATGGACTTAATAGTTATCTACATAGTGTTCCATCTAACAACAGGAGAATGCACATTCTTTTCAGGAGCATATAGTATTCTCCAAAATAGACCACACACTAGTTAATAAAACATACTTAAGTAAATGCAAAAGATCAAAATTTTACCATGCATATTATCAAATCATGGTGCAATGAAACTAAAAATAAATAGCAAAATAAACCACAGAACCTATGCAAATGTATGAAAATTAACACATTCTTGAATAATCAATGATTCACAGAAGAAAATAAGGAAGAAATAAGAAAGTTCCTAGAATTAAATAAAAATTCCAGTAAAACATACCAGAATTTATGTGACACAATGAAATCAGTCCTACAAGGGAAGTTTATGGCTGTGAATGACCACATCAGAAAAACAGAGCAAGCCCAAATAAATAATCTTATGATGCATCTCATGGTCCTACAAAAGTAAGAACAATGCAGATCAGACCAGAAATCAATGAAATAGAGACAGGCAAAAGAAAGAAATGAAAAGAATAGATATAGATATAGATATAGATATAGATATAGATATAGATATAGATATAGATATAGATATAGATATATATGAAAAGACAAATTCATAGTATCATTATTTCCAGATGATATGATCCTCTAACTACTAGACCCAAAAAATTCTGGCAAAAAGACTAATAGAACAAATAACCAAGTTCAGCAATGTAGCAGGATACAAAATAAACACACAAAACTCAGTAGCATTCCTATACACTAATAATTAATTCACTGAGAAAGAAATTAGGAAAACAATACAATTCACAATAGCATAAAGAAAAATTAAATACTTAGGAACTGATCTAACCAAGGAAGTGAAAGACCAACACATTGAAAATTATATTACTCTGAAAAAGAAAATTGAGGGCCGGTGAGATGGCTCAACAGCATAAGCGCCTGCCTGGCAAGTGAGAGGTCCTGAGTTCAACTCCCAGTACCCACATAAAGGAAAAAAGGGCTGGTGATATCGCTCAGCTGCACAGGTGCCTGCTAGCAAGTGCAAGGTCCTGAGTTCGACCCCCGGTACCCACATAAAAAAAAAAAAAAAAGAAAATCAAGAAAGATATCACAAAATGTAAAGATATCCCTTGTACCTGGATAGGTAGAATCAACAGAAACAAAAAGGCTACAATTCCAAAACTGATATCCAAATTTAGTGCAGTCCCAGTTAAAATGCCAACAGGATTTCTCACAGATCTAAAGAAAACAATCCTATAATTCACATGGAACAAAAAGAGACCCACAGTAGCAAACGTAATCCCAGGTAACAAAAGCAAAGCAAGAGACATCACAATTCCAGATCTGAAGTTATACTCCAAAGCTACTCTGAATAAAACAGCATGGTACTGGCACAAAAACAGGTATATGGATCAATGGAACAGAATAGAAAAAGCAGAAAAACTCCAGGCACATTTATCTGTTTGACCTTTGACAAAGGGGCCAAAGACATACTCAAGGAAAGATAGCCTCTATAACAAATGGTGGTGGGAAAATTGGATATGTAAATACAGAAGATTGAATCCAGAGCCATACATTTCACAATCTACCAAACAAAAATCAGAATAGATCAAAGAATAAATGTTGGGCCAGTGAGATAGCTCAGTGACATAAGCGCCTGCCTGGCAAGCGGGAGGTCCTGAGTTCGACTCCCAGTACCCACATACAAAGAAAGAGCCGGTGATATCGCTCAGCAGCATGGGCACCTGCTGGCGCGTGAGGTCCTGAGTTTGACCCCCAGTACTCACAAAAAAAAAAAAAGAATAAATGTTAAAACAGAAAAAATCTGCTGAAAGATAACATAGGTAATGCTCTTAAAAACATAGACGTAGGCAAGGTCTTTGTGAATATAACCCCAATGGCACAAGAAATAATATCAAAAACCAACAAATGGGATCATATCAAATTAAAAGCTTCTTCACAACAAAAGAAACAACCAACAGAGTTAAGAGACAACCTACAGAATGGGGTAAAAATTTTACCAGCTATTCCTTGGACAGAGGACTAACATCTAGAATATATAAAGAATTAAAAACATAAGCCCCCCCAAATAAAGGACCCTATAAAAAATGGGCAACTGAAATGTAAAGACAATTCTCAGAAGATGTACAAATGTCCAATAAATACATGAAAAAATGTTCAACTTCGCTGGCCATTAGAGATATGCACATTAAAACTACATTTAAATAACATCTTACCCAGAAAGAATGGCTATCATCAAAAAAAATCAAATAATAACAAATGCTGATTTTTTTTTCCTTTTTGGTACCGGGAATTGAACTCAGGACCTTACACTTGCCAGGCAGACGCTTATGCCACTGAGCTATGTCCCCAGCCCACAAATGCTGATTTTATCACAGTATCTTTGCAGTATAATTTCAAGTCAGGGACTGTGATGCCTCCTGCCTTGCCTTTGTTGCCCAGAATTGCTTTTGCTATTCTAGGTCTCTTTTGATTCCAAATGAATTTTAGGAATGTTTTCTCTAGTTCTGTGAGGTATGCTAATGGTATTTTGATCGGCATTACATTAAATCTGTATTACAATTTCGGGAGTATGGCTATTCTCACTATGTTGGTTCTTCCTATCCATGAGCAAGGGATATCTTTCCATTTTCTGATATCCTCTTCAATCTCCTTTTTCAGAGTACTGTAATTTTCAATGTATAGATCTTTTACTTCCTTTGTTAGATTAATTCCTAAGTATTTCATTTTTTTGGATGCTATTGTGAAGGGTATGGTTTCCTTAATTTCTCTCTCAGTGAGCTTGTTGTTTGTGTACAGGAATGTGTTTCTAAGATTTAGCTATTACAAACTGTGCTGCTATAAACATGGGTGCACATATATCGCTGTATGATGTTTTTTGAGTTTTGAGTACTGACTTTGTATCCAGCTACGCTACTGAATTTGGTTATTAAATCTAGAAGTCTTTTGGTGGCGTTTTTGTGGTCTTCTATGTAGAGTATCATGTCATCTGTGAATAATGGCAATTTAACTTCTTCCTTTCCTATCCTTATTCATTTTATTTCTCTCTCTTGTCTAATTGCTCTGGCTAATGTTTCCAGAAGTATGCTGAATAGGAGTGGTGATAGTAGACATCCTTGCTACTGGCAAAAAAACAGACTTGAGGATCAGTGGAACAGATTAGAAGATGCAGACACAACTACAAACACATTCAGACACCTTATTTTTGACAAAGGGTCCAAACATGTTCACTGGAAGAAAGATAGCCTCTTTAATAAATGGTGCTGGAAAAACTGGCTCTCCATATGCCAAAGACTAGACCTAGACCCATGTCTATCACCATGTGCTAAACTAAAGTAAAAATGGATCAAAGATCTAAATATTAAAACGGAAACACTAAATCTACTGGAAGAGAAAGTAGGTAGAAATTAAAGACAAAGGTGTAGGCAGAGTTCATGAACGAAACCCAAACTGCACTGGAAATACTTCAAAGAATCAACAACTAGGATCTCATCTTATTAAAAAGGTTTGGCACAGCAAAAGAAATCACCAATAGAGTGGAAAGACAACCCACAGAGTGGGAAAAATTTTTAGCCAATTGTCCCTCAGACAAAGGACTTCTATCTAGAACATATAAAGAATTGAAAAAAGTTAGACCCCCCCAGATTCAAAGACCCAATCCAAAAATGGGCATCTGAGGTGAATATGCACTTCTCAGATAAAGAAATACAAATAGCAAATAAATATATGAAAAAAATGTACAACATCATTGGTCATCTGAGAGATGCAAATTAGAACTCTGAGATTCCATCTCATCCCAGGAAGAGTGGCTGTCATCAAGAAATCAACCAATAACAAATGCTGGAGGGGCTGTGTGGAAAAAGGAGCCCTTCTCCACTGTTCGTGGAAATGTAAACTGGCGCAACCACTGTGGAAATCAGTGTGGAGATTCCTCAAAAAACTAGGATTAGAGGTCCCATCTGACCCAGCTATTCCCCTTCTGGGTATTTTTCCAGAAGAATTAAAAACATCATACAGCGATATATGTGCACCCATGTTTATAGCAGCACAGTTTGTAATAGCTAAATCTTAGAAACAACCCAAATGCCCATCTATCAAGGAATGAATAAAAAAGATGTGGTATTTTTATACAAAAAGTACTACTCAGCTATAAAGAAGGATAAACTCGAGACTTTTATAGGTAAATGAATGCAATTTGAGACCATACTCATAAGTGAAATAAATCAGACTCACACGTGTAAACATCATATTGTTCTTCCTAGTGTAAGAAGCTGAAAGAATGAATAAGATCCAAAATGTACAATAGTTATTTTGTGTGTGTGTGTGTGGGTAGGGGGGTGTCGAACTGGCCCTGTACAATAGTTATTGAGAAATGGGAAGAAACTGTTCAAAAGGTAAGAGAAACTGGGATGGGAGAAAGGAGAAAAGAAGGAAGGGAGGGCCGGTGAGATAGCTCAGTGGCATAAGTGCCTGCCTGGCAAGCGCGAGATCCTGAGTTCGACTCCTGGTACCCACATACAAAGGAAAAAAGGGGCCGGTGATATCACTCAGCAGCATGGGTGCCTGCTGGCACACGAGGTCCTGAGGTCGACCCCCGGTACCCACAAAAAAAAAAAAAAAAAAGAAAGAAAAGAAGGAAGGGAAAAGGAAAAAAGTGTGTATATATATATATATATATATATATATATATATGATAGTTAAGATAGTTATACTACTAATTTCTATTAGTTCATTGAAAACAAAGGTTTGTGCCTATCTTGTTTGATCAATTAGTTCATGCCTCTATCTTCAACTACTTTGAAGATAACAGTATGCAATGTATTAACCATTGTTACTCTCCTACTATCTTGTTTTGAAATTTTGTATCATTGATTTATTGTTTTTTTCTCTTTAATATAAAAAAATGCTATGGAGGATGTGGGAAAAAGGAACTCTTCTACATTGGTAGGAATGTAAACTAGTACAAAACCACTATGGAAATTAGTGCAGAGAATCCTCAAAAAACTAAAAATAGAAATTCCATTTGACCGAGCTATCCTTCTTCTAGATATCTCCCCAAAAGATTTAAAGTCATTGTTTTACAAGGATACATGCATACCCATGTTTGTAACAGCACAGTCTATAACAGCTAGGTCTTGGAAACCATGCATATGTCCATGAACAGATGAATGGATAAAGAAAATGAGGTGTTTATACACAATGGAGTACTATTCTGCCATAAAGAAAGATAAACTTGAGTCATTCATAGGCAAATGGACACAACTTGAGACAATAGTGTTAAGTGAAATAAGTGAGACACATGAGCTTAAACTGCATGGTTTCTCTTATATGAGAATATATATAATATGAGAATATGTACGTATGAGAATATATATATATATAAGTATGTATGTATTAAACCTTGGATTATAAGTAACTTGTTCTGTGAGAGCTATGCAAGATGAACAAGCATTTCTAATAAGCTTTAACCCGATAAACAAGCAATATCTTGCAATACAAGTAGCACATCACATTATCACAACTGAGCCAATGGTTCTTCTCTCTCTCTTTCCCACTGCAGGATTGTGGGTAATCATCTCCCAGCAGCAAGTGATTATGGAGGAGATCTCATCCGCAGAGAAGGAGAAAAAGGCAGAGGAATCCCTCACTTCAAATGAGATAAGGGATATGTGTAAAATGTAGGAAGCAGGGCAAAATTTTGTAGCAAAGCACCGCTGGAAAAAGGCTGTAGTGGTGTGAGCGATGAATCTGGTTGGCTACAATGCAACATCACATCTCTGCAAAATCCTCAAAGGGAGGCAAAAGCAAGTGTCATTGGATAGGTTCCTTGTTAAAGACACAAAAAGAAAATGATTGCATTGAGCCAATAGACAGCAGTGATTCCGTTAGTGATCGTGAAAGTCATCCTACAAAATAACCTTCCTCTCTCTTATCTCCCTCACACGAAGGTTCTCAAAGGTAAGGGCAAGTTAACTTGTTTATTTTTCTTTATATTCTGTATTTCCTGTATTGTTTTGTATTATATTAAGTATCATAATCATTTTTATATGAATGTTTTTGGGTTGTGAAATAAATCATGTGAGTTTCTATTATTTCTTTTGGGGAAATTCACTTTGATATACAGGTGCTTTGAGTTACAAGCACGTTGTGGAATAATTATGCTCACAAACCATGACTTTACTATATATCTATACATAGTAAAATATATACTCTATATTTATATGTTTATATATAGATATAGATATTGACATAGACAGATAAAATAGAAGATAGATAAATAGGAAGTTGGGAAAAGTTCAAATAATGCCCCAAATTATCTATTCCATTGTTTAAAAATATTTTTAAGAGATACGCTAATTCATTTCATTTATACTATTAGTTTTTGTTCATTGGAAAGAAAGTCTCATCCCTTTATTTGTTTGTTTCTTCTCAGTGAAAGAGTCTTATTTGTGTATGACTTGTACTCTGATTAACATTTTGGCCATTCTTTTAAGATCACGATACATGATGTATTAACTGTTGTTTTTCTCTAATTCTCTTGTTATGAAATTTTCTTTTACTTTTCTGTTAAAGAAAGAAGAGTGCTTTCATATCTTCTTTATTAATATCTACTTGTATCATATTAAAATAAAAAATAAAGATAAAAGTCATATTACATATATATGTTATATATCGCATCATGTTGTATATATTCATATTATATATTATATATCATATGACTATAGTACAAACTTTTGAATATGTACAGACTTGTTCATATCTTTATTCTGTGGAGAATACAGTACAATTAATCACATAGCACTAACACTGTATTAGATATTATAAGTAATGTAGAGATGATTTGAAGTATGCAGGAGGATGTGTATAGGTGATACGCAAATACTGTGCCAATTTTTATGCAAGAATTGATCATCTTCAGATGTAGCTATCTGTGGAGGTCCAGAACCAATCCCTTACAGATGCTAAGAGATGACTACAAACACACATGAGTACATACATGTGGGCATGAGCATGTGTAGTACGTGTTTTTTAACCATAGCTTTCAGAATTGTTTTAAGTGACTGGCTTCCAGCTGGTTCTCTAACAGTATCAGCAGAGCAGGCAGGCTTGGCTGTGGCCTTTCTAAGTGTGTGTTGAAGGTTTTCACATACATTTTCCCATTTTTCAAGCCATAATGAAGTAATAAACTCTACTGCAGGCTGCCTGGGCTAGTGTTATGAAATCGTTATGATTTGTTTCTGAGATAGAGTGCAAATTCCACAGTAATCTTCACCAAATTTTAATAAGAGTGAAAGGAAGACTTAATTAAAGTTTTTTTTTGTGGCTTTATGTTTTTCTAAACACAGCCATCTGCAAGCATTTCCCCATGGAGTCTTATCTCTATCGTGCAGGCAGTGTGGAATCTTTATCATGTGTGGCAGGGGCTTGGGCACAGAGACACACAGGAATAACGGCAGAGCGCTTATTTTTAAAAACATAACCCTTTGCTCCTCTTTTGGGCATCTAACCCAGACGAGGTTCCCTCTGTGCTTAAATGTGAGATGCTATTTTCTCCAGCATGGCTCTTCTAGTCCTAAGGATTCTGATCATTGCATTGTAAAACTTAGTCCTTTTCCTAGACCATAAATTTTGCTAATTAGGGGAAGGAGTAGAGTTGTAAAATAGCATGATTTTGTTTTCAAAATTCAAATGGTACTGAAGATTTAGAGAGAGTGTGACCGCTTTATCTAGCTACTTCAGCCATTGGCTGAAACCAATATAAAAGCTGTACAATTTGAGGGCTTAATGATAAGAAATTTGGTTTTTAAAAATTTAGGGTACATCATGTGAAGAAAGGCTTGCCTTGCAATGCTGAACAGTGACCTTGGTGAATAATGTGTATTACCATGGAAATAGGTCTATGACACATTAAGGGAAAAGAAAACATAAAACAGTATAAAGCTATATGTACAACACAACCTAACTTTGCTTAAAATACAAATCAACAGAAATTATGATGAAATTGTTAATACTATGGATCATTTTCACTTTCCTTTTATCTTTAGAGTCTGCCTATTTTGTATTATATATAATGAATAGGTATTAATTGCGTAATTATAAAAAATATTTAAAATGCTCTGGTTTTAAAGTAGATGGATTAAATGTACTCCACCTCATCACTCCCACCATATGCACTTATAAAGCTTGCATAGGATGCGAGGAGGAAATATCTTAGGATAGTAGCAGGTTGACTGGGGAAAGAGAACAGATTTTGAAGCCCCAATGAACACTTTACCATTTTTGCCTCCACCACCACCCAGCCTAGAATCTAAGAGAATCTGAAGCCCAGAAACGCACACGGTGGTGGAGAGATCAAGCATCAGGACAAAACCTCCCGGTCCCTTCTCTCCCTCAACAATGCCCTCCCCCCAACACTCTGGTGGCCTTGGCAGCAAGTGACAGTGATCTCAGGTGGGTACCTAAAATACTGAAGGAAGAGAAGGGTTCTCTCTGATCAAAGAAGTCCTGGTCCCAAAAGTTTGCAGGAAATGCACTTTGCTATCTTTCTTCTTCTGTAACTTTGTTTTGAACATAGGGACAGTTATAGAACATTCACAGAATATTGGGGAAACTAAAGTTCCAGTTATCTGGACAAAGAACTAGGAACGGAGGAATTTCAGATGAAGAAGATGTTGGTAGAATTACAGAGAGGAAGGAGATCCAGAGAGTGATCCCAATAAAGTTGTTTATATATTCCAGGAATGCCCCTCCTATCCATGCAAGTGTGAGCCTGACACTGTAAACATATTTCGGGCTTTGAGGACTGAGACACGGGATCACAGACTATCCACTGGTCTGAGTAGCAAGAAAATCACTTTGAAAATAGAATTATGTTGAAACCAGAACCCAGAGATAAGGAAGGTCAGAAATTGTGACCCAAACCTAATCTGGGTGACTGCTTGCCAAAATAATAACTACAAAAATCATCATTCCCTTTAGAATTTAAGTATGACCAAGGATCTGATGATGTAATAGTCAAAATGTTCAGGATATAATCCAACATTAATTTGTATACAAAGAACTAGGAAAATCTTACAATGGAAAGCACAATTAACAGATGCCAACCCTGAGGTCACAGAAATGTTAGAATTATCAAAAACTTCAAAGCGGGTTTTATAAATGTGCTCCCAAAGCTACATGGCCTAATGAAACCAATGTCAGAATGTCTGAATGCCAAAGAATAAAACTCACCCATGTATATACTGTCTTTAAGAAACTCTCTTTATATAGGTAGGTTAAAAATAAAAAAGATGGACAAAGATATGCTATATGTACATAAATCAAAAGAAAACTGGTGTATCTACATTAATATTAGGCAAAGTATATTTCAGAATAAAAAAAATCACTAGGACTAAAGAGGGCATATGTAATGGTAAAAAAACTCAATCCATCAAAAGCTCATAATAATTCTAAATATGCATGCTCCTAACAACAAAGCCACAGGATGAATGAAGCAAAAGCCAACAGACGTGAAAGGAGAAATAGATAAATCCAAAGTTATAATTGGATACGTCAACACTCCTTCTTCAGTCATGAATCAAGGAGACAGAAAATCAGCATGGATACAGAGAACTAAAATAACTGCATCTAATCAAAATTTATAGAACACTCCACTGAATAACAGCACAGTGAAATTATTTTCAAGTACACATGAACAACATTCCCCAGGATAGACTATCACTGGATCATAAAACAAACTTTAACAATTTTAAAAGAATTTAACCAAGCATGTTTTCTGACCATAATAGAATTAAACTAGCTATTACTAAGAGAACCCTAACTGAAATTTTTTTCAAACAGTTGGAAATTAAATAATATACTTCTAAATAATCTATGGGTCAAAGAAAAAGACTGTAGGAAAATGGGAAAATATCATTAGCAGAATGAAATAAAAATACAAAATGTTAAAGTCTGTGGGATTTAACCAAAGGAGTGCTTAAAGGGAGATTTACACCATTAATTGCTAGTTAGAAAAGGAAAAATGCCGCAAGTTATTCTAAGAAATTGTATTTCTACATACTGACAATAAATAATCAAAAATCAAAAAATTTTAAAAAATAGCATTTACAATAGTACCAAAACAAGAAATGATTATACATAAATACAACAAGTGTGTGCCTTTATCTCATTAATGTTTGCCAATAGATTTTTGAGAAAAGCATAAAGGCAATTCAGTGAATCAATCATAGTGTTTTCAACAAATTATACTGGGAATTATTAAACATTTGTACACAAAACACTAAACCACTACCAAAACTTTACAACTTAAACAAAAATTAATTTAAAGTGGATTAGAAAACTAAATGTGAAACATAATATGAATATAATGTAAATCCAAATGTAAAACAAAACACTTAGAAGAAAATGGTAAACATTTGCATGACCTGAGGTTACCTTAGATATAGTAAAATCACAGTCTATAGAAAAAGAATTAATAGATTAGATTTTATCAAAAGTAACTATTTGAACTGGGGATGTAGCTCAGTGGTAGAGCACTTGTCTAACATGCACGAGGCCTTGGGTTTGATCCCCATAACTGCAAAATAAATAAATTAATTAAATTAACTTTTGTTTTGTTTAAAACAGCATTATAAGAATGAAAAGACAATCTATGTAGTGGGAGAAAATATTTCCATACCATGTACCCAAAAATGGAGTCATCTTCAGAATAATATAGAAAAAGAGAAAGAAATCTCAAAACTCAACAGTAGGAAAACGAACAACCCAATTCAAAATATAGGTAATCTAGGGGCATAGCCCAGTGGTACAGCACTTGCCTACCATGCAGGAGGCCCTGGGTTTCAACTTAGTGCTAAAAAAATATAAAATAAAAGTAAAACAAGGAGAAGACTTGAACAGACATGTCACCAAAGAGGAATTAATGATGAAAAATGCTCAGTCATATTTGCCAAAAAGTTCCTGGAACACGATGATTAGTTATCACTCTACACCTATTAGAATGTCTGAAACATGAAGAAGAAAAGCAATAAAAACTGTCGACGTCTTGAGGATGTAGAGCAGCTGCAACTCTCATACACTGCTGTATGAGAATGCAAAATGGTACCAACACTCTGAAAAGTAGTTTGGCAGTTTCTTAAAAAGCTACACACAAACTTACCATATGACCCACCAATCCCACTCACAGATACTCAAAATCCTGTCCATGAGTTTGTAAAGCAGTTCTATTTTTAATTGCAATACTTGAAAACAATTCAGACGTCCTTCAAAATAAAGAGCTATCGATAAATGGAACAACTTGGACAGATCCTGCATTACGGTGAGTGAAAGGAGCCAGTCTCCAAAGATTACAGAGTGGACTCTATTGCAGTGGTTCTATTCATATGACATCCTGGAAAAGGCAAAACTATGGTGATGGAGAACAGATCAGTGGTTGCCGGGGGTGAGGAGCTAGGGGAGGATATAACTACAAAGAAGCAGTGGAAGGAGTTTGGGAAGTAATCAAACTTCTCTATTCTGACTTTAACGTGGTTTACCCAATATCACATGACTTAAAACTCTTAGAATTTGACATCTAATTTAAAAAGCCTATTTCACTGTGTCGTAATTTAATTTTTTAAGAAAACAGTACTGGGATTGAACCCAGGTCCTTCACTCTGAGCCACATCTCTAGCCCTTTATTTTTTTATTTTTCATTTTGCAACAGAATCTCACTAAATTGCTCAATCTGGGCTTGAACTTGGGATCTTCCTGCCTCAACCTCCTATAAAAATTTTTACAGGTTATATTGTTAGATCTATAAAAACACACCTCCAGATCTATCTAGATCTCCAGCAAACAAAATTTGGAAGCATTTTTTTTTATTTCATCACCTGCCCATAATTCACATTTTCCTGGTAAATAGTCAGGGATTCTTTATATTTTTGTATTTTCTTGCTGAAATATTTGATGTCATCTTTTCTTGATAGATATTGAGATATAGATAAAAATCTATTTCTTATCAACCAATAACAAATGCTAGAGGTGTTGTGGGGAAAAAGGAACACTTCTCCACTGTTGGTGGGAGTGTAGACTGATGTAATCACTGTGGAAATCAGTGTGGAGATTCCTCAAAAATCTAAGGTTGGAGATCCCATTTGACCCAGCTATTCCCCTTCTGGGTATCTTCCCAGAAGAATTAAAAACATCATACCACAGTGATATATGTGCACCCATGTTTATAGCAGCACAATTTGTAATAGCTAGATCTTGGAAACAACCCAAATGCCCATCAACTAAAGAATGGATAGGGCTGGTGAGATAGCTCAGCGGCATAAGAGCCTGCCTGGCAAGTGCGAGGTCCTGAGTTCGACTCCTGGAACCCACATAAATGAGAAAAGGGCCGGTGATATCGCTCAGCAGTACAAGTGCTTGCCGGCAAGCGCAAGGTCCTGAGGTCGACTCCCCGTACCCACATAAAAAAAAAAAAAAAAAAAAAAAGAATGGATAAAAAGATGTGGTATTTTTATACAATAGAGTGCTACTCAGCTATAAAGAAAGATAAACTGGAGACTTTTATAGGTAAATGGATGCCACTCGAGACCATACTCATAAGTGAAATAAACCAGTTGTACATGTGTAAACATCGTATTGTCTCCCTTGTGTGAGAAGCTGAAAGAGTAAATAAGATCCCAAATCTACAACAGATATTGTGAAAGGGAAAGAAAGTGCTCAAAAGGAAAGAACAACTGAGATGGGGGAAAGGAAAAAAGAAGAAAGGGAAAAGCAAAAAAAAAAAAAATATATATATATATATATATATATAAGATAGTTAAGATAGATACGCTACTAATTTCTCTTAGTCATTGAAAAGCAAGGTTTGTGGTGATATTGTTTGGACAATTGAATGCCGATATCTTGTACTCTTAGTAGCTAATTTAAAGATAACAATACGCAATGTATTAACCATTGTTACCCTCCTATTACATTGTTTTGAAATTTTGTTCTATTTTTTCTCTTTAAAACAAAAATTTAAAAAGAAATTTATTTCTTGATATAATATTAATGAAAGCAGTAGAAACATAAAAATAGAGGGCAAGTAACTACATGTATAGAAACTGAAATGTGAAACTTAACTGTTCCATAGGAGGAAGACACAATAACATTTCCCATACCTTAGACAGATTGGGCTGTTCACAGAAATGAGCTATCCATCAGAAATAGTTTCCAGATCATAGTCATGTGTAGCTACAAGCTATTCCTCTATTTCCCAGGTTGCTATGTCTGGTTAAGGGCAGCCCTAGCAGAGGGGAGATTAGCTAAGAGAGAGCAAGAGTCCTAAGGAACTGAAGAAGGCCAGTGGCTGGGTCACTATAGATAGAAAGGCAGGGAGGTGCCAGAGAATGCTGGCCAGGGGCACAACAATTAGATCACATAAGGCCCAGCTGACCCAGCTAATGACACTGATTTTATTCTCAATAGGTATTCTTTGGCAGTTTTTAAAATGACATGCTCAAATAGGGAAGAGGGGCTGTATTTTTTTTAATATTTATAACACGAAAGTTGCCAGTGCAGAGGTATTAATCACATACGCATTGTTGTGTAATTACCACCACTACCCATCTTTAGAACTCTTTCATCTTCCCACAACAAATCCCTTTACCCCTTCAATAGTATTCTCCATTCTCTTTTCCCCTCAGCCCCTGGCAAGTAACATTCCACTACCCATCTATGAATCTGACCATTCTAGGTACCTCATATAAATGGACTCATACAATAGTTTTCCTTTTGTGATTGGTATATTTTACTTAGCAAAATGTCTTCAAAGTTCACCCTTGTTGTCTTAATATATATATATATATATATATATATATATATATATATGTCATGTTTTTCTTATTTATTCATCTATCAGTGGACACTTCAGTTGCTCTGATTTCTTTGCTACTGTAAATCATGCTTCTATGAAAAAATATCTTTTTTGAGTACCTGCTTTCACTTTTTTGTGTATGCAACCAGAAGTGGGATCATAGGGTAGCTGTATGTTTAATTTTTCTAGGAACCTCCATGCTGTTTTCTATTGTGGCCAGATTTATTTTTAGAAGACTATACCAGCTGTAATTTGGCACACAGATGGATGGGTCTCAGGACATTTATAAGGAGACTGGTTAGGAGGTAACGGCAGGATCCTGGATAAGAGATGATTATGGCTTGAACTGAGACAAACCTGAGAGGTATTTAGGGGTGAGAGTAACAAGACACGGGCATGGACTGAATGTTCGCTTCCTCAGGATGAGGAAGCAGCTCCCTGCATAGGTAAGGCACCATGCTAGACAACATAAGTCATGTGCCTTTGTTCTTGGGTTGAACAGTGATGGCTGGTGGCAGAATAAATAGGGCAAGCATGCACTGGGGTAGCCACCAGAACATGGGTAACATTTCAGGCTCTGCTGCCTGGGTTATGCCACATACAGAGTCCTTTTCTTAGAGAGATTACAATCTATTTAGAAAGAATAAAAAAAATTCTGTACAAAAATCTATGAGTGAAAGGAAAAATAGAAAGGAACTGACTTTTTTTTTTTTTGAGAACTTACAAATAGGTTCCACTAGTCAAGAGGCAGTGGGGCCGCCCTCTCCACAGCTCCTCTGCCTCCGGGGCCTCTGACCGCACACCGGCAGAACATTTCTCAGAAGAAGGCCCAACCACAAAGAAAAATACTTCCCAGAAGTATCCTGGGTTAACCATGTTACAGTGAAAATGGGTTGGGCTGCCTAAGTTGTTCAATTGCATGTTTTTCTCATTTGATTATGTGAGTGCGTTGATTTCGTGCTGGAGGATGATGGAGAAAGAACTGTCTGCCAGAGAGGGATCTCCCTTTTGCCCTCCCACAGGCAGACTCTCCATCACACAGACCTTAAAATGCAGTCATATATCCATGCAAGGCCAGGCAATGTGCTACAAGGTTTATATGAGATGCGATTGAAAGCTATGAGTAATATTTAAATTTTTAAAAAATTATTACAGTAAAGACATTGCTATTAATCCTCAAAATACTCCTCCTTGCTTCAAACACACTTATCCCATCACTCTTGCCACTTTCTGAAGCAGATCTGGAAGTCCTCTTTTGTGAGTGTCTTTAGTTACACTGTCAGGGTTGCCTCAATGTCCTGAATCAATTTAAACCATTTACCTTTGCTGGTCATTTTGACTTTAGGCAAGAGATAGAAGTTGCATGGTGCCAGAACTGGTGATAAGGTGGATGAGGAGGCACTGTAATGTTTTATAGCCTGCCTCTCTTCAGATGTCACTCCACAGCAACTTTCACTTTTTTTTTAACCACAACTCATAAAGACATTCATGAAAGTGGACTTCCAGAATTGCTTCAGAAAGTGGCAAAAGTGATGGGACAAGTGTATTCTAATAATTGTTTTTAATTTAAACATTCAGCATATATTTATACCACCCCTTGTATATCTTAGCTTGGGTCTTAATTACTTCCTCATTTCTGGAACAAAATACCTGACACGTACAATTTAAGGAGGAGAGCTTTATTTTGGCTCACAGTTTGTAGAGGTTTCAGTCCAAAAGCAGTTGGTTCTGAGACAGGGCAGCATGGCAGGAAGGAAGGAGAGTGGGATCAAGGGGGGAGGAGGGATATATTTACCCTTTCAGACTGTGCCCACATTGACCCACCTCTTCCCACCAGGCTTCACCTCCCATTTTCACAGCCAACTATAAGCTCATCAGTGGATTGCACTAATGAGTATCACACATTCATGATCCCATCATCTCCCAAACTCCCCACCTATGAGCACATGAGGCCTTAGGGGAATATCTAGATATGAGCCATAACAGTTTGCTCACTCATAACAATGACCATGTGACATTATTCTGATAGCCTCATTTCCATCATTATAGAGAGAGAAAAGTTGAAGTTCAGAGACATGAAATTATTGCTAGAAGTCACACAGTCATTGGGGCCGGTGAGATGGCTCAGCGGCTTAAGCGCCCGCCTGGCAAGCGCGAGGGCCCAAGTTCGACTCCCGGAACCCACATACGAAAAAAGGGGCCGGTGATATCGCTCAGTGGCACGGGCGCCTGCTGGCGCGCGAGGTCTTGAGGTCGACCCCCTGGTACCCACAAAAAAAAAAGTCACACAGTCACTAGGGGCAGAGCCAAGTCCTCTGAGTCCCAGCCCCTCTCACCATGGCACTCTGCAGAATGAGCCATCAAGAGAACACATGTTCTGAAGTGAAACATACGGAAAGATTGCTTCAATTGAGGATGTCGTTGGACACAGCAGGAGTGGGATTTGGGTGTTATCTCTCAGCGAAGGTGGAGTGGAGTTAGAGTAAGCAAGAGTGCATGGTGTTTGAGGGAAGGGAGAGGGGGTTGGATGGCATGCTAGGGCATTTCAGACCATTGCAAGAACTCATAACTGTTGGCAGTGACAGGAAGTTGAAGGATTCTGAGCAGGAGAGTAAAATGAGCCAAGTACTACTTATAACCCTCTAAACTAACACAGAGTTTAGTCTCTATTTCAGTGGAGGTCTCATGAAAAGAGATGCTGTCATCCCAAGTGAGTGACAAACACCTTGTATGGCTCACAAAGAAAACTGCCAAAAATCAGGTTGTGACTCTTAGCCTGTTACCCTTCCTGTGGTCATAATGGGGTTAGGAAAGAGAGAAATTATTTTTAGGAAGAGCTCTCAGCCTGTGCAACAAGGTTGAGGTGTGAAGTGGTCAGGACAAAGATGTGCGCATGTTGTCTGTGGCCAGATGTGGACCTCACGGTGTTCCTAATCCCACCCAGGAGGCTACTTTCAGAGGAAGAGAAGCTACTAGATATGCCCAGATGCCCAGGAGCTGAGGAGGGAGCCACGTTGATCCTAGGAGCTGGAGGTTATGCGGAGGATCACATGAAGAAGGGCTTCTCTGCAGATCACTTGAAATCAGCAACTAGTTTAAACACCCAACAAATTCCCAAAGTACTGCATGAGTACAGTGGAATAAGCATTTCTGCCCTTTATCTTTCCTCCCTCCCTCATGCTGAGTCACTGGCAGACTGGTGCATAGAGAGAAAGTGTAATAGCTCAATGTCCTCCTAACACAGGTAGGTCACCAGTGGGACCAAGTTGGAAGAGGGGGAAAACATTAGCTTTGTATAAGAATTGAAATTTTAGTAATGGCAATGCTTAATTTTATGTCAATTTGGCCAGATCATGGGCCCATGGTCAGATACCACTCCAATGTGGCTGGGAAGTCATATTTTTGGATGAGATTAACATTTAAAGCAGTAACTTTAAGCAAAGTAGATAGGATACTTCATCCAATCAGTGCAAAGCCTTAAAGAAAGACTGAGTCTCTTGTGACCAGGGATTTCTAACTCCAGGCTGAGTTTGGGCTCTAGGTCTCCAGCATGCTGGCCTACTCTGCAGATCTCATTTTTGCCAGCCTCCACAATTGCATAAGTCAGAACCGTGACCCGCTCAGCCAGTGGGGTCCTCAGAGGGGGTGACAGGAGGTTAAGAAAAAACTATAGACACATACTAAAAGGAAATATGGGACTGGGTGGGACCTGACCTGTCCGATGGAGAGGCAGCGACAACCCAGCATGGTCTGCCCCTTTATTTATACATGGTAAAAAGTGGAGGAGGAGTGCGTGATGGGTCAAAAGTGCAAGGTCTCAGTGTTTTGCTGAGAACACTGAAGTGAAACATTCTCAGAGCTCTCTGTGCTGTAGTTAACAGGGAGAACACCAAGGCCAGACACCTGCTGGACTGGCCTTGCTCTAGTCCCAACAACTTGTTTACATGGCTCGCCTCTGGAGCTCCGTGTTCTCAGGGCTGGACTTGCTCTAGCCCTGAATGTGTGGTTGATTTCCAGCTCAGTCGCTCTCCACAAGTCAGTTCCTTAAAATGTCTCCACTATCCTTACACACACAGGCACACACATACACATGAGATGATAGATAGATGGATAGACAGACAGACAGATAATAGTCTCTTCCTATTAGTTCTGTCTCTTTAACAGTTATCATAGTTTCTTTGTATAAATTATAGAACTGACACTTTGGTGACAAGAAATGATCAAAGGATTTTTTAAATCATTTAAGAATATAAGAGTAGATCTGGCTGAGATTTCATCCAGGAAGTGGAGAAGAATAAACACCACGGAGTGAATCTGAATGCGTAGAATAAAACAGATTTTTTTCTGACTCCCAACAGTTTAGTGCACCAGTAGCTTGAAGTAAAATCCAATAAAATAAACTAATTACAGGAGGACAGGAGGCAGGGATCTGATAACTCAGGGGGCTGCTACAGTAGTCTACATAGAAAGCAATAGAGATTTGTAACTTCAGGGAGTGTCAAGTGGAGGAAATAGTGGAAAAAATATTTGAGAGGCTATGATGAATTCAATATGAGCCATGTGGTTAGAGTTTGAGGACAGAGAGGTAAATTGGGAAGCCAGAAGGCTGTCAGGCCCGGGGCAAGGAGGTGAGCAGAGAGAGGATGACTGAGAGCCAACATCCAGCTGGCACACATGAGCTCAAAAGAAATGATCTGGAAAAGAGAAATAGGCCTTGTACTGGCAGGAAGGAGTCACAATGGGAAAGCCAGAAAATGATGAAGACTCAGTGAGGAGGAGGACAGGAGATGGATACAAGGCCTAGGAGGCCTGGAGATTTTAAATTTGAGGCAACAGGGGAGAGAGATTCATTTTTTAAAAAATCATACCACATACAAATACAAAATAAGTACAAATGTGAATATTTATTTAAAATCAAAAGAAGTTACACATTTTTAAATAGTTGATCATTCATATACCAAAAAATTTTTTAAACATACACTTATTTTTAGAATTAACTTTCTGACACATCTTATGTTACTTTTTCTCCTATGCTTTTGGCTACACACTCTTGGATCACCTCTTCACAGCACAGGAATTTTGTAGCGATATCATTTCACATGCATAGAATATAAAGATAATTCAGTCTTGGAGTAGAGTTGATCAAAATTTGTTTAGCTACATATAGTGTAGAAATATTTCCTTCAGCACCATCACTCACAATTGTTTTTGGTAATGTCAGGTTCATACAAAACCTCAACTTCACCCACAGAGACACTCACTGGTGGGAGTGCCCATATTTCTGCAAATATAGGAATTCTGATACAAAATTCAAAACTTCTCATTTACTCAGTTCCCATCCAAATATAGTTGGATCATATCCCTGATATGCAAGAATACCTGTTTTGACCAATCAAATTGCATACATCTTATCACTAGAAGGATGTTACATTGCACTTAGAATGCCTTCCTAAAAAATCTCAGATGTTCAGAAGTGGGGCTTTTAGAAGGTGATTGGATCATGGGGGCAATATATTCATATCCAGTGATGAGTTCATAGTAAATGTGCTATGGTTGGAAGAGGTGTGTCCCTGAGGATGTGCCTTTGGAGGGTGTATCTTCCTCCCTGCATCCTCTCTTCTCTCTCTGCTTCCTGGCTGCTATTGTTAGGGTAGAGACGCCCGCCGCATGAAGGAAGACTCCAAGAAGCGTTCTCTCACGCAAAAGGCAAGGGGTTTTATTGACCAAGCATGTGTGGGGCTCACTGAACACGCAGGAACAGAGAGCCACGAGGTTTGTCTGTGCAGGGCTTATATGTCTATAGAACAAAGGGAGGAGGGGTCTTTGCAAGCGCGGTTACAGAAGCAGATGGCATTGGTTAGTTTAAACAGCTTTTTACATTCATTGGGAGAAGACAATCATACGGAAATTTAAGGCTGGGCGGTGGAGGATGTCTCCTATTTTGTAAATTCCTTAGTCATGGGGTTGTTCTTATCTCGTAAAGGCATATTTTGTAAATTCCTTAGTCATGGGGTTGTTCTTATCTCGTAAAGGCATGTTTTGTAAATTCCTTAGTCATGGGGTTGTTCTTATCTTGTAATCCAGATCCCTGGTCAGCCCTGTTCTCATTCTTATCTAACTTAGGCAACTTTTAAACTGTAACAGCTTAATTCTCGGAACATTGGGAGGAGGAGGACAGCATGGATTGTATTTTCCCAGAAAGGAAAATTCCTCTTACACTATGTGGTGAACAGCTTTCCTCTGCCAGGCCCTTCCACCATGATGTCTCTGCATTGGGATCAGCCAATCATGTACTAAAACCTCTGAAACCATGAGTCAAAATAAACCCTTCCTCCTTTAAATTGTGAGTTTTGGCTATCTTGTCCCAGCAATGGGAAACTGACCAATGCAAAGAGTTTTCCAGGACTAGATTTAATGTAAATAACAAACAGTGCTGTTTCTCCAGTATTCACAGACTTACAGGACCAGGTTCTGGGGAACAAATGTATGTCACTGTAGGACTTCTGGCCCTGTACCACTGTGTAAGAAGATCAGGCAACTCAGCAAACTGGGCAAAGAAGTAGCCCTGCTGGCTTTCAGCAGATCAGCTGACAATAACTTACCTGTACTCAAAAAGGATTGCAAACTATGTCATTGATGGATCTGACTGAATTCAGATGATTGCTTTCTCAGCTCACCCCTTAGCTGGGTCCCAATAATGACCATATCCACTCCACCATCATCCAACAAGGGAAGAAGTAGAAGGGAGGAGGTAAGTGACTTGCAAATGTCATGCAAACATGTGAAAGCATCACCAGGGCTCCTTCCCAAGTCTAGAAAGGGGCGTGCACAGTACAGACCTTGAGCTCAGGTCCATTAACATCATAGTAAATCTGTGTCTCATTAAGAGAGAACCTGGAGGTGCAGCCATACTTAGGAAATGAGATACAGAAAGATTGCCACAATTAAATTCCAATTTAGGATAATTGTTTCTTTCATGTGGGTTTAGAAAGCAGATTTTCCTCTTCTTTTTATTTACACATCATCCATTCATTGACTCTTTGCTAGACACTGAAGTTATACAAATTAGCATGACTCTTTGTTCCCTTTAAGATGATTCACATAAATACCTGCACTGGTGTGTATTCGATGATGGGAGCCCCAGACAGAAAGCCACAGAGCTGTGCTCAGTACCAGTGGTGCCTTGAGGTCCAAGGGAGGCTTCCTAAGGCTGATGTCTTGTCTGAGAACAGAAGGGACCACATAAGTTTGACAGGTGGACAGAAAGGATGAGTTCTTTGCAGGCATAAACCTAGGTGCAAACGAACCAAGCTGAGAGGCAGCACAGCAAGTTTAGGAGAGTAATTACTGAGTAAAGCTAGATTTCAGGGTTGCAGAGTGGGGCTTGGCTAGAAAGAACCCCAGTGCAGAAGAAAGGGCTGATGGGCAGGGCTGGATCAGAGAATCTATGAGCAAGAGGTCCAGGGAAGACAGGAGCCTGAGGTGAGAAAGTGGCAGTGAGGATGTTTATAACCAACTTTGGGATTTGGTGATAACTAACCACATTGTAAATTTGAGGAAGAGATGACAGTTTGAATATGAAGGCTTGGACTTCCTGTAACTATAAATGTAATAGACCATTTTATTAGAGAAATGTTTGAGTACAAAGAAAAGGCAAGAGAATAGAATGATAAACTTCTATGTTGCTATTACCCAGCTTCAAGAATGATCAACATTTTGCTAATCTTGTATAAATGCCTTTCAAAAGCTAAATTTTTAAAACTTCAATCTTCCTAAAAGTATAGCAACAATGTATGAATTGATACACATTGCTGATATCTCACAAAAGTGAAAAGAAAGGAACATTCAATAAATAATAAGTTTCAGTTAATTATGTGAGGAAATAAGTTAGATGCCCACCTCACTATATTTAAATAGTATAATGGGTAAAGAGTTTTTAATATTGTTAAATATTAAAATAAAATATAACAATATTATCAAATTTTAAAGTTGGAAAAAACTTTCTAAATGTAAATTTAAAAACAATTACAAAATAAAAATGAAAAGTGTTAACTAATTTCCCTAAAACTTGCACATCACTGGTGATGAAAAACAAATTGAGAAAAAAGTGCAAACTATTTTTTAAAAACTAACACATTACAAATAGTTTATTTCTTTACATTGTGAAGCTCCCTTAAAATTACAAGAAAAAGACAAAAGCCAATAGAAAAAGGATATAAACAGTCCATCCTCACTAGAAATCATTTAAATCATTTAAAACCACATGTAAGGAAAAATCAATCTTACTATTCAGATTACAAACTGTAAGTCGACCAAAAAGAAATTTTTAAAGAGCATGCCTAGATTTGATGAAATACAGCACTAGAAATCAGCAACCCTATATACATACCAAGCATAGGAATATAAACTGCTACAATATTTCTGGAGCAAAACTTTACCAACAGTTTCTATCAGGAGGTTGATAAGTATTCAGGCATTAATTTATTAATACTATACCTAGGAATTATCTTAAGAAAATAAACAAAGCTATATACGAGATATTTGTATAAAGGGTTCATCATAGTGTTAATTTTAACAGTGAAACACTGACCACATTGTAAATATTCAATAGGCAAACTTTGCAATTTATTGTGAATTGTGACAAACTCATACATGGATTATGATGCGGTTACTTAAAAATCACATTTTCAAATTCTTGAATGGTCTTGGGCATATGTAATACATATATGTTGTGAAAAGGATATGACCCAGTTTCAATTTAAAAGGAATAGATGGGGCCGGGGATGTAGCTCAGTAGTAGAGTGTCTGCCTAGCACGCTAAGGGCCCTGGGGTTCAATCCCCAGTTCTGCAAATATAAATAAATAAATGAATAAACAAATAAGTGTGTGTTTGTGTATATTTGTAGCCATGCGTGTGCATGTTTTTACATAGTAAAAATACAGGCATTAAATACACTAAAATATTAATCTTCATTATCTCTTTGAGTAAAGAATTTGAGTAACTGTCGTTATTCCACATCTTTTGCTGTGTAGAGTAAACATGCACTACACTTGTGAAAAGAATGTTATTTTGTTTATGGAAGTTCATTTGTTTGTATTCTCCTTCCAAAATGATTTCAATATTGAAAAAGGAATAGGCTCATTATTTCACAAATATGATGAGCAACAGCAAAATCCATAATGTGAATATTTGTTTGCCTACAGGCAAACTTTCCCATTCAAGAACTATATAAATGAATAAAAAATGCAGCAGATTCAGAGCTTGGCTGGGTATTTTATTTCACACAAAATATTCAGACATTTAGGGTTGTTTCTGTAATTTGACCTTAGTGCCTAGCCTCAAGAAACAACTTAGTTTTCTATTTTTTTGTTTGTTTGTTTGTTTATGTCTTACTATGCATGTGTTCTGAAGAGCAAATGTTCCCACAAGGAAGAAGAAATCCACTGAACTGTACAACTTACAAATATTTACCTAGCCTGAGGTTGTCACTTCTAGAAATAAAGAAATTATTTCTTTCTTTGGAAATGTTCCCCAGTTTTAAATCATTCTGCTAGTAGTCTTTAGCATTCAGGTAAAATCTGACTACCTAAAAGATCCTCTCCTTTGTAGTAGCACTAATATTTAGATCCAGCAAGTCATTGTTTCTCTCTGTCCCCAAGCTTTCTTTTTTCTGTATTGGATAGCTGTTGGGGACCACAAATTATAAATTGAGTCTAGGGGACGGACGCCCAAAGCTTGTTCTTGTCCTGCCCTTGAGCCAGATTGGAATGAGGAAACTCCACTCTTTTCTGGTCACAACTGGAAGCCCTAGGGCTAATGACTGCTGTGGTGCTCACAGGGCAAGATAAGGCCTGCTGGAGATGATGAGGCATCTGGGGAAACTACAGATGCCTTTCTCGTCCTTGTCCTTGACAGAATGCTTTGTCCCTGCATGAATACTTTATTCTTCTTACTAGCCCACCCTAGTCACCATTACTGTTACAGGAAACACCCACTGCCCTTCACCTGTAGTCCTTGACTCAGATGTAATGAATGAGTACCAAGGTTCTGGGTGACTCATGGCCTTTTGTTCCCCAAGAACAACTGGTCATCCCAGATCCCTGCCTGCCCTCTATTTCATTTCTTGCTTTTTCTTCCCAGAGTGCACAGTAACACTTGGCAGGAGACTGGGGACTCGCTGCAAAGGTCCCTGATAACTGGTGCCATGTAAAGTGTCTCCAATAGATAGCTTTATCTCCATGAACTTTTCCACCACAGTGCAATTTCTCCCTTGCTGATGTGGTCATTTTGCCTGTATCCATTGTCTTTAAACATGCCCCACACACATGGTTTGATATGTGCAGCATGCAAGTTGCTGCTCCTTCCCTAAATGAGGACAGACACCAACCATGCAGAGCAAGCTGCAGTAGCCATTGTATCAGCTGCATCACACACAGACAGATGTGCCCAACATGGGTCAATAAAACAAAAAACAAAAGGTTTTCCCAGGGGCTTTTAATATAAGGTTTTGTAAGAGTCTATTGGTGCTGCCATAATGAAAGATCATAGACTGAGTTGTTTAAACAACAGACAGGATTTCCTCACAGTTCTAGGGACTGGAAGTCCATGAGCAGCAGGATCTCTCTTCCTGGTTTGCAAGTAGTTATCTTCTCACTGTAAGGAGAAACAGAGAGAGAGAAAGAAATCATTTGGTCTCTCTTACTCTTCTTATAAGGACACCAATCCTATCAGATTAGGGCCCCATCCTTATGATTTATTTAGCCTTAATTAAATATACCAAATCCTACGCTGAAGGTCAAGACTCCAATATATGAATTGGGGGCAACAATTCAGTCAGTAACAGCTTTGTAAAGTCAAGAACAGCCTGTTTTCCACTCTCCCCATCTCCAATTAAATTGCTACAGAGTAACCAGAATGATCCTTTTAAAACATAATTCAGATCAATTGCTGCTTTGCTCAAACTCTCCAAAATATTCCCTTCGTGGTCAAAATAAGACACTCCATTACCATCTCCTCCCAGGGCCTGTGTGCCTTGGCCCTGTTTACACACGCTGGCCTCCAGCCTCCCTCTGCCTCACCCTTCCTGCACCCACTGATCCTACTCAGGCCATGGAACTCACCCCACCCCATCTTCCTGGAGGGCTCTCCCTTGGCTTCGCCCTGCTCACTTAGACCTCCATTCAGCTGCCACCTGCTGTACCCTCAATCTTCACCCAGCCCCACTTGTAAGTGGAGCATTTTATTAATTATAGTGCTCAGACTCAAATAGCAAGTAGAAGTCTGTTCGTCAAGGGTAACAAGGGGCAAGTGCATTCTTTATCTGCAGAAGAGAAACAGTTTGGCCTGTTGATTATGAAGCTGTTAAATGACTCGGCCATTAATGTGCCATCTAAGCAAGTTTTTCGATTACTCCGTCAGATAGCTACATTCTATCTTTCCTTTCCTAAAGTCGGTACACTTGATATGAGAGTTTGGGATAAAATAGGTGAAAGCTTTCATAATGCTGACACCCAAAATAAAAAAAATCCATCCACAAACTGTAGCCACGTGGTACCTGGTGAAGGTGGCTCTATTGTCTTTGCAACATAACTTGGAAAAAAAAGCAGGCCAGTCACAGATTACCGTCACTAAAGACTCAAACTGTGCTCACAAAATGCCTACAAATAAGGTAATTGAAAGAGAAAAGGACCCTGATGTAACCACAACAAAAGAATTAGATCACCATGGTAATGTGCCTCTAAATGGGCTGGAGAAAAACAAAGCTTGTTTAAAGAGTGCAGATGATCAAATTAATTCACTTTTGCAAGGTATTCGTAAAGAAATGTGAAACTTTTCCAATTTATTCACGCTCTCAGCTTCGTTCTCCACACCCAATTTGGAAGGTAATGCGTCCCCTCCTGTGCTTCCCATAGGCCCTCCCTCCCCCATACCACAGGGTCCGCTCAGCAACAACCCCTCTCTTTCCCCGCCCGCAACAAAGCCAAAGTACAGGCATATGAGGATATATGCACAGCCAGCGTGCTTTCCAATCACTAAAGAGACAGATCCAGAACACCCTACTCACAAATGCAGTATGCACACAGCTTTTAACTTTTTGCTCTTGAAAGAATTGAGGCAGAGCATACTAGACAAGGGAATCCAGGCTCCTTATACTTTTAGTTGTTTGGATAACATAATTCAAGGTTTTCAAATGGTGCCAGGTGATGGGACCCAGCTGTCTCACACGTGTCTGTCCCGGCACAATTCCTACATTTTGAATCACAATTAAAGATACTCATATCAGAACAGACACAGAGTAATCAAGATAGCAAGGATGAAAATCTTAAAGCTGTTACACAGGAAATGTTATCTGGCAGGCTGATATGCTGACTTAAACGGTCAGGGCCAGGCCCCTCCCCTTCTTTTCATGCAGTGTAAAGAGCTTCTACTTGCATGGATTGTTGTCCCAGAGGACGGAACACCTAATGAATCCTTTTACTCAGATACTCCAGGGTCCTACAGAAACTTACACCCAGTTTGTAGCATGATTGCAAGAGGCTGTAAATAAGCAACAACAATGCAGCTAAATTGCTCATTTGTCAGTTAGCATGAGAAGGCCACCAATAAGTGTAAATGAGTCTTAGCCTCAGTACTTCATACTGAAGATTTATCTGCTTACATTTGTGCATACCAAAATATTGGATCTACTGCTCAAGCTTCTGCACTCGTGGTAGAGGCTGTATCCCAAAACCTTGCCAATAAATTCCATCTGATTAAATGTTTTAATTGTGGCAAATGGGGACACACTAGTCGACACTGCACAGCCCCATGTTGGGCGCCAATTATAGTGAGCCCTTCCTGGTCCTCATCATGGTCTGGGAAGTTTATATTTGTAATCCCATGGAAAATTTATTGCAATTCTAGTGAGTTAATTCCAATCTACACTTCCAGTTCAACGCACAGCAAGAATAAAGACACTAAGGCATATTTATATTGTGGGGAGCCAAAGGGGTCCTAAGTCCAGCCAGTGTGGTGGTTACCAGAACAAAGGCTCAACCCAGGGCTGAATCTGGGTTTTATTCATTCTCGAGGAGGGTAGTGGCTCGGGGATGAGTGACTGTGAGAATGGCGGGAAGTACCTGAATACCATGAGCTGGGCTAGATAGGTGGCCTGAAATCACCTTTGCAATATGCAGAGGGAAGGATATGCAGGAGTAATCTGCGTAACACAATTCAAGGTAGTATCTAATGTTTTGGGGTTGGTGCTTCAGCTCTGATGTGTAATCTTCTATGCCCTGGGAAGTCATAGCCTCTTATCGCGAGGCTTGATCCCAGCTGACAGCGTGGAGCAGGGCTCTCCATCCCGCCTGGCTCACGCATGTTTTTTGGGAGCTACGGGGGCAGGGAAACACTGATCTGTCACCTTGCTTCAAAGACTACGCATCAGCACTGCGGCTAGACCGATTTGCATTGCTTAAAGCCAATTGAAGGGATAAGGAAAAGTCCTAGCCAGTTCTGTACATATCAGTATATGGAAATAGGGCCAGGTTTAGTCAAGATGGAGATAATTGCTCTTCTTTCAAGGAGAACCATCCAGGTGGTCCTCCACACCCCTCCTCACCCCATCCCCTCATTTCCCTTATCTCACTGTGGAGATGCAAATCCCCACCTGCAATTACTTGGACATTTATTTGTTTGTGATGTCCCTCACCTTCCTTTTCCATCTTTTTACTCCCACATCTCCAAAGCCTGTCAGAAAAAGATGCTCATTCATGTGTGGAACTGATGGATCCTGTATATATAATTTTGTATTTTTCCCCAAGTGCAAGATTTTACTTTGACCTGGTTAAGTCTTATTTCTGTTTATTTCTGCTCACTATTTTAATTGCCAATATTATTTTGAATATTACTCTGTCACTCATATTAAATATTTCTCTCAGCTGTTGATCACTACTCTAGGGTTAAATCAAAAGGAAAAGATTGTAAGTTCTTTACAAGCTGTAACAGAGGCAAACATTACTTATATACACATAATTTTAAGCATATGCATACTTAAATTATGGGCATCAAATTTTGTCTCCTGACATTCACAGTGTTGTCCCCAGTACCTCATAATATAACAATATTTGAAGATAAGGGCCCTAAAGAGGTGATTAAGTTGAAATAAGCCCATTATGGTGGGCCCTGATCCAATCTGATTGGTGTCTTTATAAGAAGAGGGGATTAGGACACAAGAGAGGCTGCAGGGACATGAACACAGAGAAAAAGGCATGCGAGGGGCACACACAGACAGGCAGTCATCTGCAAGCCAAAGAGAAAGGCCTCGGGAGGCTCCTCAGGAGAAACCAGCCTGGCCAACACCTTCATCTGGGTCTTCCAGCCTCCAGCACCATGAAGAAAGCGATTTCCGTGATTTACGCCTCCTCACCTGTGGACTGCTGTTAAGGCAGGCTGAGCAGACCAGTATACTACATGCAAACTCTAGATACGTATTAGCACCCTGTGGCCGGCTTCAGGAGGGGATCAAAGGCTAGTCACACTCATGGGAGCCATGAGAACAGGAGGCTGGGCTCCACTGTGCAGGATGCCCACTTCCTCTGCCTCTGCCTCACCCATCCCTTGCTCACTGGCCTGGGACAGCTGGAAGGAGAGGGCTGGGTGTGAGCAATTCCATTCCCTTCCATGCCAGCCATGAGACCCTGAGCCTCTGCCTCTGCCTGGGTCAGGGGAGAAGGGGACCCAGAGAGCCTTAAAAAAGGAAGACATTTTTCAAAAGTCTTAAGAAGCTGAATGAGACTAAGAAACTGAATGTGAGTAGAAAAGTTATGGAATTTGGGCTAAGGTGACCTTGAACCTCTCTGCAAGCCAGTGGGGGGAAAAATGAGAGTAAAAGTACAATCGACAGCATTTCTTAGGGGGCAAAGCATGATCACACCTCAGTGACATGAGACTCTTCAACTAACTAGTGATATCTACTGTACATGCTGAGGACCCCTTTTCCTGCCAGATTGTACCATGGGAAGTAGGTAGGACAATTTGCAGGCAGTGTGTTCCTCCCACCAGCTCATGCTTGGCTTATGCATTAATACTGCACTCACATTTCCCCCGGCTGCGGCTGTCTGTGCTGTGTCTGGGCATTTATGTACCGGACACAGGCCTGTATCAGATGATAAATGAGCAGGGAGATGACGGTGGTGGTGGTGGTTTTCACATGTGTGAGGACCCTGCCCCACCTGCTGAAACTGCAAAGGCAGGGGTACTAATGAGATGCAAGCAACCATCAAATACTCCGTGGACACACTGTTTGTCCCTGGCATAAGCTATCAGCTTCTGCCAGCCTCGTGCAAAGGCATGTGCTGTCTGGTCACACAACACCAGCTAATGTTATGGCCAATCATGAGAACTAAATCCCCTTATCACACCCAGACCAAAAGGAAGGAGGCAGAGAGGAAATAAACATAACCCAAACATGAGGGACCTTATATATGGTGACCTGTTTTAAACCTCACAACAACCTTCAATGTTCCTGAACCATGGAAAGTATGTGTATCCACATATACAGTATTTGGGGAAACACTTGCTCTAACATTAAGCAAACAAAACCCTCAGCAGATTTGATTCTATAGTATAACTATCAAAAACAAAAGACCAAAACTATACAAATAATAGACAAGGTGGAAATATACGAATCTATTAACTGTGATTGTCTTGGCTGATAGAACTGTAAAGCGGAATTTTCTTCCTTTTCTATATTTTCCACATTTCCTTGAATGATCATGTGCTTTTGCCATGGGAAAAAAAAATTACTTTAAAAAAATGGTATTTCCTTGTTTTTCTTTTCCCTTCTCTGGAAAGTACATCATTTTCCTCTTATAAGCTGCCTCAGCTTACTGTTCCTGGCACACCACTTTCCATCACATAAGCCAACATGTGAGGTTGAGCAGATGAAGGAAACACAGTTGAACGCTGGGGTAAAGCTTAGATTGGGGGAACCAAAAATCCAGAAAAGCATCTAATTCTCATTTAATCAATGCACTACAGCAAACATTAGGAACACCAACAGCTGCTAACATAATGGTGATCACTTCGATCACTTTCAAGCATCATTTTAAGATGTTAGAATAGCTGAGAAGCATTATGAAAACCAATCTTTTCAAAATGAAACATTTGGGTCACAACAACCAACAAAGGGTGACTTTTGTCTATCAACAGGTGAGAACAGAGGCTAAAATTATAATAAAAATCTAAATATGCCAAATTAATGGTATTTAGGGAAAACTGTGATGCTTCTTGAGGAAATAGGACAAGTATTGATACTGAAATGATTACAGGACACTAATGTGTATGATAAGTATATTTAAAATGCTGAGATGACAATGCAGATAGCTGTGTCTATTTTTTAAAAATCCTTTTCCCCATTATTTTTTTGAATAAGTGACACCAGTACCAATAGCAACAGTATCCATCAAGCTCAGGAATGTGATATTGAAATCAGCAAGCCTGAACTCAAATCCAAATTCCCGAAGTCCACGGCCATGTGTAATTTACTAAATTTTCCCACTCATATTTTCTTGATTGTAAGATGGATTTTTAGGGGGCTTGAAATTATTAAATGACATTATTAATATAAAGCATTTACATAATGCCTGGCCCACATGAGGTCTTAATGAATGTTAGTTTTTGTTATAATCCTTAATATGAAATGACTACAGTAGAACCTCGTCTAAAGTTTTAAATCAGTCCCCTACTGTGAGAGCCACAATATAGCTGCCTCTGAGAGGAACTGAGAGGTGTTGCCGGGAAGCCACACGTACCTGCAGGAGGCCCAACATATGTGGTAGCAGAAGTAAAAACATTAAATTTTAAGATACTAACCATATGTAAGAATCTCTTGTGCACTCAGTTTTCAGTGAACATTTTAGGGGTGTGGGTAGAGAATGTGGATTTCCCAGATCTCTGTCTTTTGGAAGCTGCTACTTGACTATGTTGGAATGAAGATTTATTTTGGCAAGAATGAGATTGTCTCCCTTCCAGATTCTTCAGAATTTAACAACCAGGTACTAATGGGCTCAGCTCTTCCTGCAAAAGCACTAGAAATGGCATCTGGTGCATCTAGATATCCTTTCCAAGAGACCCATCTACCCTCCTCTCTAGCTCCAAAGCCTTTTACAAATAGGCCCCAAATAGAATTTTCCTGTACCTCCAGACTTTAATATCTATGATATAGAAATACCAATATTGAGAGCTTTATATAAAAACTGGTCATGAAATAAGGAAACTCCAGGGGTACCAGACACAAACAAATAGGGAACCACTCCTTGGCAACATTTTCTCAAATGAATTATGTGCAACTCCTGTGGAGCTAATAACCCCCACTGAAAGTGAGCTCACAATGAAAAATTACAGACTACAAGATTATAAGTACAATTTAAAAATTATGTCTTAAGAATCTGAATTTATAGAACAAGATGTTATATTATTAATAATAATAATAAAATAGGCATGTTTAAAAGTATTAAAAGAAAGTAAAAACATAAAAAGATTGGGACAGCAGAGAAATGATCAAGAAAGTTAGAAAATGCAGTAAGCAGAGTTTCTATAAAAAATCGTAGTTACTGAGCTTAAGCAGTAAGGAAATTAAACAGCATATTAAACACAATGGAAGAGAGAATAACTACACTGGAAGTTAGAACTGAAAAGAAGGTAAAGAAATTTAATGCGTGAAAATTTTAGAGAAACATGGAACATAGAATGGAAATTTTCTTTTTTTTTTTTTTTTGTGGGTACCGGGGGGTCAACCTCAGGAGCTCGCGCACCAGCAGGCGCCTGTGCCACTGAGCGATATCACCGGCCCCTTTTTTAGTATGTGGGATCCGGGAGTCGAACTCGGGCCCTCGCGCTTGCAAGGCAGGCGCTTACGCCGCTGAGCCATCTCACCGGCCCGAAATTTTCAAACTATATCTAAAGTAAATAAAGCAAGAATAGACAGACTGAAAGTACATGTGTTCTTTTGAGTGTAATATCTTGAAATTTTACAGAATTGATTAAAAAATGAATATTCAGTTTGATAAAGCACACTGAGTCCTGCATAGGATAAAGGAAAAAATTCAACTATATCCATAATAATAAAAGTGCACAGCCCCAAGATAAAAATAATATTTTAAAAGTAACTAAAGATATATCCATGCAAATCCACAAATAGTATGACAGCATACTTCCATCGGTGATGATAAAGACCAGAGCGTAATGAAGTAATAGGTTTTTAATGCTAAGAATAGAAAAGATCAATCTTCTATACTGACCTAAAATTTTTATATTGAAATTCCACATTCAGCTAGATAATATTTTAATAAATAAAGTGAAATAAAGATATTTTCAGACATATCTTGATCGAGTTTACCATTAGTAGTAAATCTTTATTGACTGAACTCTAAATGAAAGATACACTTGGGTCCTAAAGAATTAAACTGAGAAGTTATGAATAATATACAGAAGCAGTAATAACAAAAAGACAGATAATATTGATGTGACTAACTTGAATTTGGCTGAAGTACTAATAAAAATTAAGTTTCACCACAATGTAAGAAAGATCATCTGGCTTGGAGTCAATAGAATTTTGTTCTCGTACTACTTTTACCAGGTACATAACTTTGAATAAATCATTGTTCTCATATGTAAAATGATATTCAGATAAAATGAACCTAAAGTTTTCTTTGAAAATCTAGCATTCTGTGATTTTACTGTGCTGTTTACTGGTTACTTTCTCCCTCAAGAAAAATAATACAAGAATATATGTCATAATTCCAATGGAATCAAAGAAATATGCCTCTTTGAATCAAAGGGTTGGCTATTGAGCTATATGCATATTTGTTGCCTTCCCAAGAACATGTAACACAGGCAGATGCTCCTTGAAATTCCCAGATTGACCCACAAGATTTACCCCGTGACAGGACAGGGAACCCTCCTTCTCTACGTTGTTTGTGTTGAACATTTAATGAGCATCGTGCAGATGTGACACAAAGCACAACCTGCCCTCCGGTCATTCACACGTTACATCAATTGTTCCTGGAGTGAAATTGTCCTGGGCCCATCCTGGAGCCAGAGATGCATACTCCTGTGGCTAGGAAATCATCAAAAGGGAAAAAGAAGCAGGAAACAAGGCCTAGTAGTCTTACTCATCCTGTACTAGAGAGAAGAAAATAATATGAAATCTGTTTCTCCCTACAAGACAGGAAGAATGATTTCTTTCTGAGTGAAGTGTGCAGTCTGAGCTTTGAGAATTACATTATGGATGAGCCCTTTTCTCTGAATGATCCTTTAATTACTAACAAGTTCCTACAAGTCTGAAAGCTATTTTTTCTTGTCCCAATTTGCTTCAACAATTCTTTGAACTATTATTCTCAAACTAAGAATATGGTGTCAAAATCCTTTATATTTCTGTAATGGCCCTTAGTGAAACCCCAGTTTCCATTGTATGATTGAAAAAATATCTCGTGGTCTCTGTTAAGGCTGCATCTGCAGAAATTCTTCTTTCTATCCCTCTTTCCACAGATCCCAAATGACTGACAGTTATTCCAACATATTTATACCTGGTGCACGTGGTTCCCTCTTCCTCTTTTTTTCAAAAGACAGCTCCCTTCCATTCCTAAGGATGTGTCTTCCTTCCAGAAGTTGTCCCCTAGCCTCTAACCACACACTCTCCTCAGTCTCTCCTCTACGCTTCCCAGCCGAACACTGAGTCTATAGGATAGACATTACTAATAATCACCATTTAATCCAAATCTTCTCTCTTTCCAGGCACTATATGTTCCCACTCCTTTGAAGTTAGGCATGGCCAGTGGCATGTGCATGGAAACAATCTGTGTCACTTCCAGACCAAAGCATTAAATGAATATAGGTGATTCTCCTCTTTTTCTCTGCCTCCCATATCAACCAAGGCCACATGTCTAAGACAGTGAGGAGCCCATACTGTAGAAGTTCCAATAGCCTGGTTTGCCAAGGTGTCATATGAAAAACAGTATAATGAAAAACTGGCTATATCCACAGAGGATTTTGTGTGAGCAAGAAAGAATAAGACTTTTCCTTGTTTAGACACTGACACACCGGGGCTATTTATTACTGCAGCATATTTTAACCTTACTGACTAATATTATATCTCTGTAATAGACCATGTCACACTGCTATTACATTTGTTAACTTTCTTTTCTGTTTTTTGAAATAGTGGGCTAAGGTATTTATTTCTGTATTACCAGCACCTAACACAGTAGATGGTTAACAAATATCTTGAATAGCATGCTAACAGAATGGATAGCAAGAAGATGCACAAGATTTAGTATTGCTGGAGACCTCTTCATTTTGTACAGGTGATGTTTCAGGCCTGCTACGGAGGTAGACAATCATGTTACAAAAGATAGATTGTTTCTCTTAAAATAGGTAGTTAAGTCACACAGTTTTGCTCGTGATTCAATTTTACTTTAGGGCTTCCTTTCACCTGTAATTTCTGCAGAGATGAAATCATCAATGCTTCTGAAATTCCACCTAACACTTTCACTTTGAAAAAGAGAAAGTGTCATCACTCATTTATGCCTTGACCATGAAGGAAGTCTTGAAACAGGAAGTGCAACATATTTTTCCAACATTTGTTCTTCCAAAATTGTTTTGACTATTCTACTTCATTTTCAGTTTCACACAAATTGTAGAATTAAATTTTCAATTCAAGAACAGAGAAAAAAGGCTATGATATTTTGGCTGAGGTTATACTAAATCTGTAAGTCAATTCAGAAAAAAGTATCTTAATTCTTATTCTTCAAATTTATGAATGTAGTTTCTCTATTTTTGCTTTATTTTCTTTTTTAATTTCCTTTAGTAATGTCTTGTAAATTTTAGAAAAGTCTTATAAATTTACTGAAAATTTATTTCTAGTAACTTTCATTTTATCTTATCTAAATGGAAATGCACATTTTATTATTTTATTTTCCACATTTTATTTGCTGGTTTATAAAAATTAATTTATTTAAGTTGAGCTTGTATCTGAGGATCCTGCTTTAAAAACTTATATTTGTAGAAACTTCTTTGAAAATTTCTTAGGATTTTTTAAACGTATGGTCGTGCCATCTGCAAATAAAGACAGTTCCCTTCCAGTTTTTATACCTTTTATTTCTTTTGCTTGCCTTCTAGTACTGACTATGACCTCCAGGAAGATGTAGACTTGCAGTGACAAGGGTGGGCATCCTTGTCTTACTGCTGATTTTATGGGAAAAGTCATTACTTCACCACTAACCCTGATGCTAACTATATAGCATTGACTATATTTAGTCAATGCTCTTTACCACATGATATTGTACCCTCCTCTAGTCTGTAAGATTTGTTGCTCATATTTTCTCAAAGATTTTCTTCTCTATTAATGTCCTTGTCTGCTTTTGCTATCAGTGTTATGCAGTCTTCATCAAATGATCTGGGAAGTATCCTAGGCTTTTCTGTTTATATTTACTTTAACATTTGTGAACATTTGTTTTCACTTTACCTTTCAGGGTTTGCTAAAATGTACCAATGAGCCATCTATTTGACTTGGACTTCTCTTTGTGAGAAGGTTTTTTAACAAAAATGTAACTCAATACCTATGAGGTTTTTCAAAGTTCCCATTAACTCTTCTGTCAGTTTTGATAACATTGGTTTTTCAAGTAATTTGTCAATTTCACCTGAGTTTAATTTACTGGCATAAAAGCAGTTCATAATATCCTCTCAGTGCCTGTCGAATCTGTAGTGACAGCCTGACCTTATTCTTGATATTGGTATTTTGTATTTACTCTATTTTTCAGTAAAATTTTATCAATTAATCTTTTCAAATAACTAATTTGTGTCTTTGCTAAATTTTTTCCTATTCTTTGCTATTTTATTTACTTCTGAAACACTTTCTCCTACTTTTCTTGGGTTTGATTTTCTCATCTTTTTGAAGTTCTCTAAATGAAACTTAGGTCATTAGTTTTAAAAATCTAAGCATTTAAAGCTACAAACTTCCCTTTAGTTACTACTTTATCCACACCCCACAATTGCACATATTTCATTTTCATGTTCATACGATTCAAAACAGCTTCTAATGTTTCTTCTTTAATCTATGAGTTATTCAGAAGCTTATTGTTTAATCCCCAAATATTGGATTTATCCGGATATCTATTTAGTTTCTAAATTATTCTCCTTGTGACCAGAGAACATATTCTATATGATTTTAGTATTTTGAATTATATTGAGACATTTAATTTCCTTTTGGGTCTCTGATTCATGTGTATTTGAAAATAAAAAATCACATTCTCCTTTTGATGGGTAATTCTTCTATAAACAAAAATTTGTTTGTTTGTAGCTGACAGTATTGTTCTCTGTATCCTTATTAGTTGTTTCTCTGCTTTTTTCATTAATTCCTAAAAGTCGTATTTAAAACATCCAACTGTGGGTATAGAAGTGAATATTTTTCCTTTAGATTCTGTCAATTTGAGCTTCATGTGTGCTAAAATTTGGTTGTCATCTGCGTACGTATTTGTGCCTGCTATGTTTTTCTTGACGAATTAATAATTTTTGTATTGTCCCTCTTTATTTTTGGTAATACTTCCTGTACTTATGCCCACTTTGGGGGATACTAATATTGCCTTCCTTTCTGTGCTGTTTGCATGGTGTATCTTTTTTCAATCCATTTGTTTTCAACTTCTCTTGTATTAAAATATAACCCTCTTAGTAGCTTACAAATAAAATCCAGCATTAGTTGCATTTTGGTTTTTTACTCAATTTGACAATCTATGCCTTTGCATTGGAATGTATAGTCATTTTATATTTATGGTAGTTTTGCATATATTTTGCCTTTAAGTCTACCTTTTTGCTATTTTTTCTACTTTTCCTTTTTTTCTTTTTTCTTTTAGTTTCTCTCCTATCTTCTTTGGAGTTAAATAACTTTTTAGTATTTCATTTTAATTCTATCTAATGCTTTCTTTTGTTATCCCTTTTTTCATATTTTATTTGAAGTATTGGTTTCACAATATGTGCTCTTAACTTACCACGATCTGTTTAGAGTCAGTCCTATATCACGTCACATAAAAGAGGAGACATCTCAACAGTGTAATTCCATTTGTGACATGCCATAGTGTGCTGTTGTCGCATATGTTACGTCTAAAACATAGCAATTCCACATGTTATAATTGTACTATAAAAAGAGGTGGTAATTTTTTCATTAGTCTATTGAATTCCAAAGAATAGAGGATAAAAAGATATTCACTCATATACTAATTTACCATTTCCTAGGTTCTTTATTTTTTCTCACTAGAGCCAAGTTTCTGTCTAGTGTGAATTCCTTCAGCACGAATAACTTATGTGTTAGTTTTAGCAAACTATCACTAAGTCAGTATCTTAAAATAACACAAATGAATTACCTTACAGTTCTGTAAGTCAGAAGTCTGAAATGAGTCTCACGGGGCTTGTGCGTCTGGGTGCTGCTTCTTTTGGAGGCCCCAGGACACAAGCTGAAATAATTTCATAAACTTTTCAATTTTCAATAGTATACTTTCTAGTTCTAGAACACCAGTTTTGTTCTTGTTATAGTATTAATTTTTCTGCTGAATTTTCCCACCTGCATGTTTATTATGACAGTCTTATCCTTTATGTCTTTAAATATGTTTGGAATAACTTTTTAAGAGTCTTTGTTCACTAATTCCAGTGTATTGGCTATCTTAATTTCTGTTCTATTCACTTAGCTGGGATTGTAGGCATGTGTCACCCATGCCTGACTGATTTAATTAGAAAGGTTGCAAATAAAATCTGCAGCTAGATCTAGTATCGACTGATAATTAAGATGAATATAAAAGTTACTAGTTATATCTAAGTGTTTATTTCTTTAAGAATCTAGTTCTGATAAGTACTATCTTCTGAAAAACTATTTAAATAGACATTTTAAATGTCACTTACTTGTTATATATATATATATATATTTTTTTTTTTTTATTTTAAAGTGAAAAAAATAGAACAAAATTTTTTTATGTGGGTACCGGGAGTTGAACTCAGGACCTCACGCTTGCCAGCAGGTGCTCGTGCTGCTGAGCGATATCACCAGCTCCTTTTTTCCCTTTATGTGGGTACCAGTAGTCAAACTCAGGACCTCGCGCTTGTCAGGCAGGCGCTTACGCCACTGAGCCATCTCACCGGCCCTAGAACAAAATTTTCAAACAACAAAATAGGAGGGTAACAATGGTCAATACGTTGTGTATTGTTATCTTTAAATTAGTTACTCAGAGTAACTACTACAAGAGTACAAGATATCGGCATTCAATTGTCCAAACAATATTAGCACAGACCTTTCTTTTCAATGAACTAAGAGAAATTAAAAAACCATTCGGGAATATTTGTTTTTCTTTTCCTTTTTTTTTTTTGGAACCAGGAATCTAACTAAGGACCTTATATTTGCCAGGCAGGCGCAACACCACTGAGGTTATGTCCCTGGCCCTATATTTCTGAAAATATAAGAATAAATGTCCTCTCATAGTAGTTTATCTTTTTTAGTGCCAGAATTATTGAACTGACTTTAAAATAATGGCAAAACACTACTTTTCCTATGAGGTTTGCATCCTCAGGACTCTTGGTGACAAGTGATAGGAAGTCAATTTGGAGACACACTGACAAAAAAAATAAATGAATAAATCTCTTGGCTCTTTGGATCCAAGATACAATTGAGGAATTAAACTGTGATAAACAGGGATGAAGATGGTCTTCACAAAATTGAAGGCGGGCTGATCAAGGGTCCAAAGCTCTGCTACTTCCCAACACTGACTCCTCCCTGACCACCATTTCTATCTGCTCACCACCTGAGGAAATTGGCAGTCAACAGTTGCAGACTTTTGTGTATCAAAAATTAAAGAGAAGGAGATTCTCTTTGTTTACCGTATTAAGCTCAAAAATTCTGCAGCTGTATGCTGATTAACTCACTAAAGTCATCCTTGCATCATAAACTATGGGACAAAAAGGCAAAGTCAAATAAAAATATTTCAAATGGACATACACCAGTGGGGAGGGTTTCTTCCCAGGAAAGGAGAGGAGTCAAGACAAATCCCTTAAATTTTCCCCTCAGGATTCATTTCTAATGGTTCCATAAACATAAGAAGGAAGAATTTGAGATTTAGAAAACATATTTTGAAACTTAGGTCAATTTTCCATATAAAAAATACTTTGGAGGTGTTTAATATGTGCCAGTGCTATCTCATCTATCCCTATATGCCCCTTTGATATACAAAGCCCTCTGAGGAAATGGAGGTGGTTGATAAAAACATGGACTCTGGATAAAACAGACCCAGGCTTGGGTCAGCTGCACTGGCCAATCACAATTACTGAACACTGGACTCTGAGCAAGAAAGATAACCTCCACCCTTACATTTCCTTCACCTCTAAATAAGTGCAACAAAAGTGACTTAATTGGCTTTTGCAAGTATTAAATACAATGACATAAATAAAACAATAGAGGTAATCAACAATATTAGCTACTTTAAGTCCCTGAGAGTGAGGGTCTATTTCCTATATGGTACCTACAATTTTACTTTTCTTTCTGAACTCTAAAAAACAAAACCTATTATTTGATTTATTTGTACTCTGGAGAGAATAATAAAGAATGAGAACCAAAAAAAGAAAACAAATAAATTTCCTCTGGTTCCTTTGCAATTACAAAACCAATGCCTTAAAATAAAGATTCCAATACACACTCATGATGAGCTTTGATAGCAATTTTATTACATTATTTATTAAGTATTTTATGCTGCAGTTTCACATAATTCTCTTTCTCTCCCCTCTTCCCCTTTTCTGCTTTTCTTTCTCCTGCTTCCCCTCCTTCTTCTGCTACTCATCCCAACTGTAAGTCACTGGAAGGCAAATTAGACTTGGGGTTTTTGCCATCAATGGTTTGGGAACTTTGCTACAGACACCTCTCACCTCAACTTTTAAGCAAGCTGATTACATTGAATTATATCCCTTACCCCGAGTATTAAGAGAAAAACTTAATTTATTTTGGTAGACAGGGAAAATGTGTTTTTACTAAATTTAAAGAAAGTAAGTTGAAAGGGAGATAATATGAAAGGACAAAGGTGAATTCTGAGATTGTGTTGGGTGAGCACTCCACCTGTATTAGAAATACACTCTTATGTTAGTATATATTTTTCTAGGACACAGAGTAGAGGGCAAACAAATGAGGCTATTCATTCTATCAAGACCCACTAGGGCCGGTGAGATGGCTCAGCGGCTTAAGCGCCTGCCTGGCAAGCGCGAGGGCCCGAGTTCGACTGCCGGAACCCACATACGAAAAAAGGGCCGGTGATATCGCTCAGCGGCACGGGCACCTGCTGGCACGCGAGGTCCTGAGGTCGAACCCCGGTACCCACACACACAAAAATAAATAAATAAATAAAATTTATATATAAAAAAAGACCCACTGATCTTTAAATGACTAGATTTGTGAACAATAAATCTTACCAAGAAAACCCAGCCTCCTTCAAAACTTGTGATTAATAATATTAATGTACTTGTTTGTATCTATTGGTCTTTTTGTCCTACATACTGTGTGATTTTTGACTCCCTACACTTTACCCAAAATCCCGCCCAAAGCTTTCCAGTTTCCCCAGGCAGAATGTGTCTTAGCACTTTCTTTGTAGCTGAGACACAATATCCGACACCCACAATTTAAAGTAGAGATTTATTTTGGCTCATAGCTTAGTCCCTAGTTGGCCAGCTCCAAGGTAGGAAAGTTATGGTAGGGGAAGAACCCTGCCAGGAAAAGCTGCTCAAGTCATGGCAGCCAGGAAGCAAACAGATAAGGGAGGAGGGACTGAGATATGTCCTTCCAGGTCACAGCCCTAAGGACCCGCCTCCGGCCAGGCCCTTCCTGCTAACAGCACTTTTAACCTGTTCAGTATAGTGCTCCCATGATCCAGTTACCTTACAAACACATGAGGCTTTAGGGCGACACCCCAGATCTAAACCCAAACAGAAGGCTTTCCTGGATTGGCCAGCTTCCACATCTTGCAGAAGGCCTCTACAACTACACTAAAAGGATGTGTTCATCTGCTGCCTACTGCTAGACAATGAGCAACCTGACTGCAAAGCCTGTCATGTAAGTGTCTTTTAAAAACTTTCATTGTGATGTAATTAATATATAATAATCTGTACATATTTAAAGTATGCAGTCTGATACATTTTGATGTACACAAACACAAAAATATGCACTATAGATGAAACTATACTAAAATCAAGATCATAAACAGGTCAAAAAATCTCCTCTTTCCTTTTGTCATCTCTCCCCTGTCTCCAGCATCCCTAACCTCAAGCAATCGGTGATCTACTCTAACTGTGGATTAGTTTGCACTCTCTAAAATTTTTTATCAATGGAATCATATAATATGTCTTTTTTCATTCAGTAAAATTAATTAGGGACTCACCCTTGTTGTTTTATATGTATATAATTCATTCCTTTTTTTTTTTTTTTTTATGTGGGTACTGGGAGTCAAACTCAGGACCTCGCGCTTGCCAGGCAGGCGCTTATGCCGCTGAACTGTGTCACCAGCCCTCATTCCTGTTTTTATTGCTGAATGGTATTCCATTGTAAGAATACACCATAATTTGCTTATCTATTCATTGTTGATGGGCATTGGTGTTGTTTCCAGCTTGTGGCTATTAAAAATCAGGCTGCTATGAATATTTCTGTACAAGTATTTATATGAACATACACTTTTGTTTCTCGGGTGGATACCTATCAGTGGGTCATGTAGTAGGTGCATGTTCAAGTTTTGGGGAAACTTTAAAATTATTTTCCTAACTGATTGACTATTTTACATTTCTACTGGGAATATATGAGAGATACAGCTGGTCCTGATCCTCACCTGTGCTTGGAATAATTAATTTTTTAGATCTCTATCAGATATCCTAGTAAGTATGTAGTGCTATCTTAATGTGGTTTTAGTTAGCATTTTTCTAATGACTAAGGATGCTGAGCTTTCTTGTGAATGCCTTTTGGTGAACATGTGTACACATTTATGCAGGAAATGCTGAGCCACGAGTGATGGGCCTGAGCATCTCTAGAATACTTATTAACACTTGGTATTATCTGCATTTTTAATTTTAGCCACTCTAATGAGTATATAGTGGTATCACACTGAGGTTTTAATTTGCATGTCCTTGATAATTAATGGAAATTGTTTATTGTTCACCTAGATATAAACCCTTCAAGCACCGTTCCAGTCTTTTGCTCATGTTTTCATTAGGTTGCCTTTTTATTTTCATTTAAAGGAGTTTTTAATAAACTGAAGATTTGATTCTTCCATCAGATTACAAATATTTTCCCCATTTGGTACAGCATCTTCACCCTTCTAATGGTGCCTTTTAATTGACAGAACTACCTAATCTTATTATAGTTCAATTTTTTGAGATTTTTTCTTTATGGTTAGCACTGAATGTTGCTCATATACTTATCCACTTATTAACATGTTTATTATTAGAATGTTTTGCTTCCTTCAAGAATCTTTATTGCTTACCATTCACATTTAGCTCTCCAATTCATCTGGAATTGATTTGTTAAACTCCTTGTTGTTATTTGCTGTATTCCTTATTATTTAAAACCCATATTTCTGATTTTTCTTTTTATGTCAGATCCCAACAGGGCTCAGTGTGGTTATTATTGATCATGTTTTTATTCAAAATTGTGTTATTTTGCTCAGTGTGTTTTTTAGTGCATTTTGATTCAAAAACTTTTCATTATGATATTATTTATCTTGATTGCTGAGTCAATGATATTTGGCATCTAATGCAGGTTTATCATTTACCTCACTTGAGTTCCTGTCCTATCTTAACACCCAAAATGAAGCATACAGATCTTACAGTCAGTCTACTATGCGCTTGCTTCAGAATAGCTCTGTGGATTGTCTGTAGGAGTCTCAGAGCCTCACAAGAATATAGATCTTATTATTTTCCTTTAGTTCAGTAGAAATACTCCGATGACCTGAATATGTGCACCATAATGATAATGATCTGTCTTGACAAGGTTTGAACCCCACCACCACCTACTCCAGGGAAAGTACCATCCTATGTGATACCTTTGAAGGCCCATCTGGGTGGTTTTCCAGTCCTTCCAGTCCTCTGAAGAGCAGAAGAGAATACATTAACTCTTTACTGAATGTTAGTCAGGTGTGATATACAGGAGGAAAGGTTTATTTTGCCTCATGGCTTCAGAGGTTTTAGCCCATGGTCTGTTGGTTCCATTCTTTGGTCCTGAGGTGAGACAGAACACCATGACAGAAGGGCATGGTGGAGCAAAGCTGCTCAACTCATTGCAGCTGGAAAGCAGACAAAAAGGGGGAAAACCAGAAAGGAACTGACTAGGGAACAAATATAATCCTCAAGATGACACCCATGACTTAACTCCCTTCAACTAGCCCATGTGTCCATCACCTCCAAATAATGCCATCAAATTCTGATCTCATCAGTGGAAGAACCCACTGATGAAGTTATAACCTTTAAGATCCAGTCACTTGCCAAAGTCCCATCAATAACCAGGCCTTCAACACATAAGCCTTTTGGGGGACATTTCCTATCCAAACCATAACAGTGAGTCATCCTACCATAAGCACTATCATATTGGACTAAATTCCTAAGTTGTCTCTACTGCTGTATTGAGGTCTTATCTGTATCAAGGAATGCTCATGACTAAACCAATGGCAGTCACCTTCCAGAGCAGGGTCTTCACTACTTTAGTTCTACTGACGTTCTCCCTAGAATCACTGTCATGTAGCCAACAACTCGGAGAGCAGCACGTCACCCACAGTATGCACAGCAGATTAAATTCTTCAACTGCTGCAGCCTGGGAATTTAATTTGTGTCTGGAGCCAAAACACTGAGATATTAATGAAGGTTTAAATGGAGGAGGACCTGCCTTCCTAACTCAAATGCACACACTCCGAAAAGAGACCAATATAGTACTCGACTTAATTCCTTATCTCTCCTCTAATATTGATTGAGACCTGTTCTATTCTATTCTCCATCTCAGCTCCACAGCCAGCTTTTCATGTTTCTGTTCGATTTGGATGGTTACCTGGGGCTATGAGATTTACAGACAGCAAGACAGTTAATGTATTGGCCAATCACTGGGTAATGCTAACAATTATTGAAGCTGTGGCTCTTTCTTGCAGCTATTTCATTTCTGCCAGTACGCCCCTGATTAAATACCGATCACCTGCTGCACTTCAGGTTATAGTCGGTACACAAAAGCAACCAGTGGCCCCAAAGCAGTCCCTGCTTTTCCTAGACCTAATGCCCTTTCCCCTCAAATCATTGATTCTGATTCTGATGCCTGCCCACTCAGTTTTGCAAATGAGACAGACTTTGCTTTGCTTTTCAGCAAAGACGGAATTCTGACTCCAGCTCTGCCATTATTCCATTGAGTGTTTTTTTGGTTGTTGTTTTTTTTTTTTTTTAATGCAGAATGGGAAACTGAACTCAAGGCCTTCCCCCTGAGCTATATCCCCAATTTCATTTTAAAACATCCTGTTTGAAGTCACTACACCACCTTCTACGCCAGCAGCTCTCAACACTGGCTGCTAATTAGGACACTGATGCCTGAACATTTACCCCAGAAATTCCAGCTCAATTGCTCCACAGTTGGAATATTGCCCCTAGGTCAGTGATGGCAACCTTTTAGAGCTTTCAGTAATTCAAACAGCCTGCTGCAGCAGGCATACCAAAGTTTGCCACCACTGCCTTAGGTGATTATAGTGGGCAGTCGGGGGTTAAGAACACAGAAATCTGTGGTTCCTAACCTCCTAGATGGTGGTTAAAATGCAAATTTCTAGTTCTCTCCTCTTTCCTCAGAGCCTGATTTAGGACTTGATTAGAGATCAAGTTTGCCATTTTAATATAGTTAACACTGGTGAACAATCTTTTGAGAAACACTGATTTAGAAGAAATCGTATCATCTTCTGGGCCTACATCAGGGCTAATGTTCTATAATTTGGAGTCACTGCTCTTCAGGAGCACATAATCCCAATATTTTGTTCTTGTTTAGTCTTAAGAAAGATGGATTTTCTTTATATTAGGATAAAGGATTTATCTTTTCCTTTGCTGATTGCTCCCCTCTCTCCAAAACTGGAGCAGTTGATCTGCATATGTGAGTTCAACCTCCTTCTCTTTTCTGCACCATCTTCTCTCTCAAGGTTCTGAAACCAATAATGTTGGCAGTAAGATTTAAGAAGCCCAGGCATCAGGGGAGTCAATTTAAGCTCTGTCTTTGTTCCCCTCCATTCTGCAGCTCTAATGATGGGACTTCCACCCTAATCACTCAAGATCCAGCTCTTCGCCTTGGGTCTTGATCTTGTAGTTGGAGTCCTACGTTACTGCCTGTTGCTCAGTCACTTGAGTCTTTAAAAGCTGAGCTGAAGGTCATACCATCCTGCTGCCTTCTCAAGTATGGAGAATATGCCTTGTGGTTTAGAGCACTGCTCTCCCAGACTTAACCTTGGGCTCCACATCCCTGATTTCTGACACATGCTTCCTACACTTCTGAACCTCCCTGACACTGAATGCATGTCCAGATTGTCTCCTTTTATGTACATTGTTGTTGTCCCCCAGGTCCCAAATTAATTGCCTCATTAATTTGACCTCTTCCTTGCCACCTACCTCACTGCTTATATTTGTTCCAGGTCCCCATATGTCCCAATTGACTGGACTTAATTTAAAACTTACTACTTACTATGATCAAATATAGGGTTGGCTAAAGGACAAAGAAGAAGAAATAGAAAATACTAGGAAATTTGCAGATGACCTACTTAGGTTGAACCAGAGAGGGGAATTTGTGGGCATCCATTAGCTAGCCTCCCAAAAAAGACAGGATGCAGACAATTAGACTATAGGATAACTAGATAAGGGATCTCAGTACTAACGTTTCTCCACCTCCCCCCTTCTGCATCTCACTATGGCCAGTCAGCTGCTCCTCAATACTAGATCATCAACAAAACCAACCCAAGTTTGTACCTGTGGTGAACCACTCAGACTGCTTCAAAGCTCAGGGGCAACTTAGGACACCTGAGGACGTGACCCTTCTTGTGTAACACAGGCACACAGTGGGATACAGTTGTGTAACCATGACTTAGCACAGGTAAACATGCATGTGCTGGACTATGTAAGAATGTAAACATGAGATAACAACCTGTATAAGAATTATACAGTAAAAATGCAGGTGGCTCTTGCTCTTTCTGGCTCTCTGCTCTGCTCCATGCTGCCTGCTGTTGTTGCTGATGTATTGCACATGTGTGTTCTTTAAGCTTGGGACCTCACCCTCAAAAATCTCCCTTGGGCCCCCTGAGCAGGTTGACAGTACCCTTCCACATCATGAAAGAAAACACACAGTCCTTCCCCTCTAGTTCCAGGAAGAAAACCCTTCAGCAAGTTCTCAAGGTCTGTGCTTGGTCAGGATTGTGTCCAATGCCCCTTACTGAGTCACTCAATGAATCCATGGCAATGGAATATTTTGATTGACCTATTTACCTTACTTCATGGGCCATTGTCTCAAGAAGAAAGAGGTCCTTGAGTGAAAAAAAAAAAGAACTTGGGTTCAGACTATCAAAAACAATAAAATGCCCACTAAAAAGAACAGGTATTGTTCAAATTTTTATGGCATTATGACCCTTAAACTGGCAAGTGAATAAAAATTAGCAAGAAGCATGAATGAGCTGAAACTTCTGGGAACTTTTGCCACTAACAGAGGTTGATCTTATCATAGTGTTTTGTTCTATTTAAATCCTTCATATACTGAGGCAACCAAAGGAGTCATTGTACAATTTTTCCCAACTGGTTCAAACCTAAATCTTGAGACCATTTTTTTATAGCTCCTATACTCAGACCAAGAACTAGAAAAAGCCTGTTTAATTATTTCAATCAATAATCCATCAGTTCTCTAAATCCACCATTTATAAAATATGGCACTGGATTGGATGATCTTAGCAGTTTCTGTCTGCTCATGACCACCATGATTCTGTGACTTGCTGACCATCCACATAGGATCTGCATTTTAGATGAATCCTCCAGGTCTTAGTGATGACAGTGCTGGCAGTGGTGGTGGTGGTAGTGAATATTTAATACTTCAAAATTAGTACTAAGTTGCTTGACTTTTCTTTTCATGTGTCTTATGCGAATATACTAGAAAATGAAAATATACTAGAAAATACAGATAAACTCTTTTCACCTTATAGCTCAGTAGAGAGTGCTGTGGCCAGACTGATCTGAAACAGAATCACAAAGGTAAATTTTACCTTTCTCATTTCCAGTTAAAACACTGAGCCCAAAGTCACTGTTTTGTCCATAGTAGGCAAGCAGCTCCCAACAGAATTCCTGAAACCTTCTCTCACAGCAACGGTTTAAGCAGGAATCTTTACTTCTGTATTAATGAGAGCTACCTTTTGACCCACACATTTATAACAACCACTGGGCTATTTCTCATTCACATGAACTTTTCAAATGAAAAAAATTAAACGACCTCATTTTTAAAAACACATCTTGCAAATTATCTACTTTTCAGGCTCCAACAATGGTATATACTGAGGCAAGTTAAGCTTGGTGGAAAATAATTATTTTTTCTCATCTTTAGCTTTTCCTTGGGACAAAACGGTAGTTCAAGCCTTTGGCAATATTAAATCCTAACAGTTACTGGCCAGAAGTTTCAAACTAGAAGGGAGAAAAACTTTTGTTCGATAACTGCTAAAGAATTTCCCCATGCCACATTGCTCCTGGTTCTTCAACTGGCATGAACCATATTATGTCCTTTTTGCAATTTTTGCTTTCCAAGACCTCACCAACCAAAGGATAAATGAATGAAAAATGTGGGGACATCGTCACTAAAAAATAACATCTTTCTGCTTCCACCTTTTTCCCATTTTGAAGAACAAAACAAAATACTACATAACTCAGGGAATCCTGGAGGGTGTTTAGCATCTGTGGTGGGTTAACTAATTGTCAAATTGTAACTCCCAGCTGAACTGAACCAGCATGGTTCTGGGTGTGGAAGGCCCACCTGAAGATTGTTGCCAACAGCATAAAAGCAAAACTGGAGGGGAAGATGGTGTGCTGTTGATTCTCCCGGAGAAGCTTGTCATGATGGATTTCCTGATACGAACTCAGCTGTTCTCATCATCAGAGGAGCTCAGGTCTTTGCTGTTGCTGAGGATGGCTGTGGTTCTTTTCAGGGGAGCTCTGATCCTTACCTTGAGCATTGCTTCCTGGCTCCAGTGCAGATCCCTCTGTTTGCTGGCACAGATCCTTCAGCCCACTGATGCAGACTTTCTAGCTTCCACCACAGACCTCTGTACATCCTTGAAACAGACTTGCATGAGACATTGCCTCCAGCTGGACTCGTGGAGGATATTGCCATGGGCTCTAGGTATTCAGCTGGACTCATGCAGGACATTACTGTGGGATCCAGGCCCTGGGCTGGATCCTTTGGGTCTCTAGTGTGTGGACAGATCTCCCACACTCTTTTGCATTTGACTCTTTGGGTGAATATTATAAAATAATCCTACAAATTATATGTCCCATATTAAATCTTTTCCCTTGTGAACCCTAACTACAACAGCGTCCACTCACCACGAATCCACCACGTTTCTCCTCTCCCCTGCCTATGTGACCCTGAATACCAGCTGTCATTCATACCACACTCCCGGCCTCTTTCTCTCTCCCTGCAACTCCCGAGCTTTAGGCTTGTCTGGCTTCCTGGCTAAGCTAATATGTCTACTCTATGTCAATATGAGGTGTTCTTTTTTGTTTGTTTGTTTGTTTTTGTGGGTACTGGGAGTCGACCTCAGGACCTCGCACTTGCCAGCCAGGCGCTTATGCCACTGAGCTGTCTCACTGGCCCCCTCAATATGAGTTTTAACAATGTCATCCCAAGTGAAACAATTATTTTCCACCCCTACCGGGTGGAAAGTTTCTCTTTGCTAGAAAATCTCTCTGAATATCTTTCATTGATTCCAGTCTGTTATTTGTGCTGTAATTATGGTAGCCCTTTCTCAAAGCTTTACAGTTGTCTCCAAGGTCATAGGCACAATGTACTCAAAATCATTCTTCCTCTCTGACTGGTTTAATTTTCCTCAGAATAAATTTCTTCCTATGACATAAATTATTTTCCAAGAATATCTAGTATTCTGCTTATCTGTTCCTCAACACATATCCAGGTTGGTCTGAATCTTAAGGTAAATACAGCACCCACAGGCTGAGAAAGCAATATTTCTGATGCATGTCTAGCTCCCAAAGTACCCAGAACTTGCTGTCTCGTAAAGAAAAGAAAAATCTCCCAAATATTTGTTCTTCATTGTCATACTTTCATCACTAATATATACGCAGCAGTTTTATGTGCCACGTACTGAGCAAGATATGGGGACGTAATGTCAAACAAGACAATAAACCTCGCCTTTATCTAACAATCTATATTCCATTAGAGGAGCAAAATAGACCTATAAAACATTTATTGCAAGAATGTAGTAATGCTGTATGTTTATATTCTAGGCATAGTAGTAGCCCCAAGTCTGGAAATCAGCTCTGTTTAGTTGTGGAGATTGAGAGGAGAATGTGAAGAGACTTCAGCTATAATCTGAGAGACCACCTGGTGATCAAGAGACATAAGTGGAGTAAATGGCATGGGTAAAAGCAAGAAGGCAGAGTTCCACAAATTGTGTTCAAGAGTAGGTAAGTAGTTACAGCTCAAGGGCAAAGCATGAAAAATGTGGAGGGGCAGAAGAGCAAGCTAGAGAGGCAGATAGAGGGTAGATTGTGGAAGGCTCTGTGTGCCATACATACTAAGACACATCCATGTGCTATAATCCATCTTTTCAGTGATGAAGAGCCACTGATGAGTTTTACAAAGGGAAAAGAGAGTGTGGCAGATGGGAGGAAGCTAGCTTGGAGCGAAGATTCCATGAAGCAAGAGTATGATAGGCAAGTTGGGCTGTGACCAGATCACTACTGTGAATACTGGCGTACAGTAGAGTTCAAAACAAGTTCTTAGGCACACGGGTGCCCTTTGCAGCTTGTACTCTGGGGCTCTGTCCCATCACTTTGTGGTCCATACTGCACCTGTATTTCAAGACCTATTCCTTGGTTATCTGATGAGTACAAAACTGAGTCTCAGAGAGAAGAGCTTTTCAGGACCTTTGTAATAAAAATGGCCAACGACTATACACCACTAGCCCTTGATTGCCTGCAGCAATATGGGAAATTCAGTGTTGGGAAATGTTTGTGTTACACCACTTGTACATGTTTGCATTCATCATTGCACTTTTGTCTCATTGCTTCCTCCAGCCTGCACAAAGAGGAATGAAAGTGGATACTAGATGGTGTTCCTGTATACGGGACTCTCAGTGTCCCAGAAAGGGTTTCAGTGTTCTCTTTCTGTTTGTCTGCCATTCTCTGGGAGCCTCCATACCAGGTCACCCACAGCCCTGCCTTCCAGTTCCAGCAGGTAGCAACTGAAATAAATCCACTGTTACTGGGATAATGTTTCAACATGTGGTGAAGTACTGATCCCATTTCTATAAGATATGGAAGAACTGAAGCTTACAAAGCAATCCAATATGTAGGGTGGATCAAAACTTACTAAACTCTTCGGGATTCCATTTGCTTTTCATGTAAAACATAAAATCTCAGGGTTGAGTTTTTAATTGAAAGATCATCTGAACCATTGGTTCTAAAACATGGCTGTTTTTAGGATCATGGTGTAAAAAATAGATTCTTTGCAGGTGCTCTAATTTAACCAACCTTGGGATGGAACCCAGATGTTTATGCTTTTTAATTAAATTAATAGCTGATTTTAACATGCAGTAAAGTTTGGGAAACTTTTGCCACCTTAACAATGTTTGAGTTCTACCTCAAATTGTTCTTTTAGTTTTTTCATTGATCGGCAAGTGTTAACACAGCTTTTCCAAGACCTCACTTCCTGCCTCCATGACACAATTTTATGGAAACAACTTACTTAAGTCTTACTTTATATAAACAGTGTATTCACTGGGGCCCCTTCTAGTCTGCAGAGGAGAAGAGGTTATCAGGGGAACCCAGGAGATTTGTCCTGAAGCCCATCTGTCTTAGTTTCTTTTCTCGTTGCTGAGACAAAATACCTGACACCCAAAGTTAAAGGGTACAGGTTTATTTAGCTCACAGTTTATAGGGGTTTCTGTCCATAATCAGCTGGCTCCAAGACAGGGTGGCACATGGCAGAGAGGCAACAGTTCATGGTGGTAGAAGACAGCAAAAGCAAAAAAGGGAAGACAAGCCTCTTTCTATCCCTTTTATCTTTTCCAGACTACCTGGATAAGGGTGATGCCAAACTAGTCAGTGGACTGATATGGTAATCAGAAATCCTGATTTATTTTAGTTGCTACCTGATGGAACTGGAAGATAGGGCTGTGGGTGACCTGGTGTGGAGTCTCACAGAGAATGGCAGATAAGCAGAAAGAGGATAATGAAACATTTTCTGGGACACTGAGAGTCTTGTATGTAGGAACACCATCTGGTATTCCTGTAATCCCAGCATCCCACACTCCAGATTCAGCCACCTCTGAAAAAACACCACCTATATCCACATGAGACTTTGAGGGGACATCTAGACACAAACCATAACATCTGGAGAACCAGGTTTCAAAAATATGTGGTCTTGTGACTTTGTACCTTGCGTAATAGCTGGATATAAATTTGAGTTGTCTCCCATTGAAGAAGGTAAGAGTGTTTGTTATCATACATGGAATAATTATTTTAAGTTGAAAGAAGGAATTTATGGAATTTATGAGCTTTCTTATCATGGGACAAAATACTCAGCATCTACAATTCAAAGGAGGAAATTTTGGCTCATGGTTTCAGAGGTTGTAGTCCATGGTTGCTGGTTTCAAGGCAGGAACATCATGGTGGAAGGGCACAGGGGAGCAAAGCTGCTTACTTCATGGTGACTGGAAAGCAGAGCACAGGAGAATACCCAAGAAGAAGGCATTAGGAACCAGATATAGTCCCCAAGGTCACCGCCCCCAGACCTAGCCAGACATACGCAGAAATATGCTTTACTAATCTGCTAGGTATCTCTTAATCTAGTCAAGTTGACAATCAAGATTAACAGTCACAATGGGAAAAAGGCTATGTGTACGTGTGTGTGTGTGCATGTGTGTGCGTGTGCATTCCAGGCAAGGATGGAATGCAGGAGACACAAACTAGGATGGTTGCTTAGTTTCATATTATTTCCCAAATGCTATGCTTACATGATCTAGTCTTTCTCATGTGCATGACAATTTGTTCTATGAATGGGAATATCTGACCCAACTTGGGTCAATTACATACACTCTTCTAACATTTTGAAAACTTGAGCTACATAGAAATAGAAAGTGGCTAGAGTTGCCTAAGGCAATGCTGTAGAAATCATCCCTTCCCTCCCCAGCTTCTGGAGAGCCTGAAATTTCTTTTCAGTTCTTCCCAAAGTTTATTTGTTAAGTTGTTCCTTTATTTTATGACCTTCTCCAGAACCTTTGTAAATCATTCTTTCCTTGAAATAAAAAAAAAATTAGGAAAAAATAAGGTAGAGAGTCAATCTAACTTTAAAATCAAGCAGAGCCAGGGAGGGCTGATAAAAATGTGTATATTTGCTTAGGAGCTGTGTTGCTATAAAACAGGAAAAAGAAGGGAAGTATGGAGGTATATTACAGATACGGTTAGCCTGCCATCCTTCTTCTGAAATGGGTTTTTTCCTTGTCTTGTGCATTGCTCATGGGCATCTTTTTTCTCTGAAATACCAATACTTTAACTTGACTCTTCTTTATGTCATTAAAAATTAATTGGTTATAACTAAAAGAAAAAATATAATAGAATGCCATAAGATAATAAGGAATTTGTTTTCCTTATGGGACAAGAAATATAGAGGTAGATCTTGGGTAGCACCTCATGGATACTGTGGAAACCCCAGCACTTTCTTTCTGTTTCACTGTCCTGAGAGTGTGGCTTTCATCCTCATGGTTACAAAATAGTTGTTAAATCTCTGGATTTCAATGAATGACAGACACAAGGAGGAGTCAAGGGAAATGGTAACGCCAGCAAATCTCTGCTTTTATCTCCAGCTATGTTCTGTTGTATGATTGCCTATAAAGAAGGCTAAAACATTCATTTTGCAAGTAGAAAAAGGAGAGAATTGGAACAGTGTTGAATGAACCAACTAACTCTTTTCCATAGCCTTCCAGAATAACCAATTTTAATAAATTCTCTTAAGTATAATAATAATTAAAAATAACAGCAAAAGCAAACTTTAGAAAACTAGTACTATTTTCCAGTTTCCTGGACAGAAATTCATTCTCATGCTGCAGTCTGCCTTCATGCATACCTGTCACTAATCTATACCTCTACAGTAAATATATATCACTGATCCACTCGGCAATTCAGTGTGTATGTGTGTGTGTGTATGTATGTGATTCCAGTCATAATGAATAATATACTTACACAGATTAGAATTAAGACACACAAAAGTTTTCCTCCTATCCTTGTCCCCCACACATTCATTGACCCATCTTAGATGTTATCAGTATTATTAAACTTATTGGTAATTGTTCCAGAGAGTTAATATATTTGTATGAATTGTACAATCCTCTCTTAAGGCCACTGATTCCATTTTGCACATCTCACAAGCAGGTGACCATACCAGTGTCTTTACCAAAAGAACAGGAAGGGCAATAATCTTCATTCAAGCATTAGGTGCCAGTGGGACACACTGTCTCATTTACTCCTCACAATGCTTCTCTGCATGTAGGTGTTATCTGCATGGAAATCTGAGGCCCAGAGTAGTTAGGAGGCAGATATTAGGTCAAAGAGCTAGTAAAGGGCTGGAGCTGGAACTTAAATCCCTGTGTATTGATCTGTCTGCTTCTGATTTTTGAGCTCCTCCAGCCACGTGTCTCTGAGCTGTTGATTCAACACATTTCTGCAGGACTATTGGCTCTTTCTGCACAATTGACTGCACAGATCTTCCTTCTCCACTGCACGGTGTTCTAGCTGACTCTTTAACACTATGCGCCCAGGGTTGTGAGAGCTTGACCCCCTTCCCTGTGGTGCTTAGAACAATGATGTGCATTGACTTGACAGTCAGTACATGTCTGTTGGTGAAATTATCTGCCACTCCCTCTGATCTCAACCTACACTTGCTGTTGCTTCCTTTGTTTCCACCTCCCAGTATCACCCAGTTGTTTTCCTATTATGATTTCTCCTCTTACCGTGCTTGTCTCCCTAGGTGCTTGCTACTTGAGGTGTGGTCTGTGGACCAGCGCCATCAACATCACTAAGACATTATGAGCTATGCAGATCCCCAGGCACCGCCCTAGACATACTGAACCAGAATCTCTATTTTCACAATGCTCTTTGGTGGTTGCTATACATATTAATATTTGAAAAGCACTGTTCTGTATATGCCTGCTGGTCCAATCCTGTCAGCCCTCACTGGTCACATGTGAAATGGTTATACAGGTACTTACATTATATATGCAGTTTCTCCTAAAGTCTGCTGACCTCTGCTCTTGTGCATATGCCTCACTGTGCTTGAATCCTAGGTGGATTTTTTTTAAACCTTGCTCTTACCAGGTACCATGGGAATGGAGATGGACAGCAATTCTGCCATGTCTCTTCATCTCTGTGCACGTCCAGTATTTTGTGCAGTTGTGCTCATGGTTCATACTTACATTATGGTTCATACTTTGTTGGTATATTTATAGGTATGGTTCTCTATGAGGTCAAAAGGTCCTTGAAGACAGGATGAGACCAGAAGCAGTCTGGCATAGAGATTCTTGTCCATGACTTGTTGAAGGAGTGTTCCTAGGAGGACCTGAAAGAAAGAGAGGGAAGTAACAGGGTAAAGGAGGAAATTAAGCAAAGAAGCACTGGAACTAACCTCACTCTGATTCCACTGGGAGCTCCGGAATGTGAATAATACCACGGAATTGCAAGGGAGTGGGCTTTCTGTGCCCCTTATCAGCACTGACCTGGGCTGCCCCTGGGGGAAGATGTATTTCTCAGGTTGTTCTGAAAGATGCTGCTCCTCTTGGCAGAAGCACCTGTAAATCTTTGGCAGCTACTACTCGAGCAGCTGGTGGGACAGGCATGTCAGTTCCAAGGCAGTTTTTTATTTTAATCTCTGTATCCTTTTTTTCTAGTACAATTCCTGGCACTCAGTAAGCAAGAAATAAATCTTTGTTACATGCATGAATGTCTTCCTAATAAAAGACTTACTTGTTAATTAAAATGGTTCCCATTCTCTTTGTTTATGTTTATCCAATGAATAAAGCAAATCTTCTCCTAACTAGTTAAACAAGACTAAATGATATATCTAGATGAAGATAACTAACAAACCACCTGATCTATAATAGGCAACAATAAATGTTAGTTTATTTCCCCTTAAGATTAAGTAGGCGGGCCAGTGAGATGGCTCAGCGGTGTAAGCGCCTGCCTTGCAAGCGTGAGGGCCCGAGTTCGACTCCTGGAACCCACATACGAAAAAGGGGCCGGTGATATTGCTCAGCGGCACGGGTGCCTGCTGGCACGCGAGGTCCTGAGGTCGACCCCCCGGTACCCACAAAAAAAAAAAAAAAGATTAAGTAGGCTATGTACCTTTTATTAGGGTAAATGCCAACCTTCCTGTTTATGGCTTGTAACAAATTCAAATGAATGGAAGGAGATTGCAGCTACTATTAGCTGTGCAGTCCCTACTTGAGGCTAACCAAGATCATCCCCCTCAGCTGCGAGGAGGGGCGACGATGGCATAATCTGAGATATTACAATAACAATGATGTTAGAAAGAGCAGGAGGTATCATGGAAGATGTAGTGAGCTGTTAAATTTGCCTTTGATGGAAGCCCCGGTAGCTGCTGTGCAGTTAGTGCCTATTATGGGGCAGAGAGTGGCTAGGTGCTTTATGTACTTCACTGCCAATCTCCCAAACACTCCTGGAAAGTGGGTTTTACAAATAGTGGATAAATGATAGATGGACAAGGTATGTAATTAGGATAGCAGGAAAGCACTGACACCACTATGTGTACTTTTATATTTAAAAAATAGGGCCAGTGATATAGCTCAGCAGCATAAGCGCCTGCCTGGCAAGCGCAAGGTCCTGAGTTCGACTCCTGGTACCCACATTAAAAAAAAAATAGCAGTAAGGTGATCATATTAAAGTCATAATGTCATTATTTACATAAAGTGTATTATGATTGTTTTAAATTTGAATTACATCACCTTTTAGCATACAGGATTTCCTAGAGTCTTAATTTCATACCTTCTTATGTTCAGATATTATTAGCCTAAGTTTTGAAATGAGCTCAGAAAAGTTAGAGCCACAGAACCAGTCAGGAATCAGAAAACTGGTGAAGAAGGAGTTAGAGGGCTGGAGGAGCAAAAGAAGGGAGGAGGTGACACTTAGACAGGAAGCTGCATTAGCTCTGTAAGTGGAGCCACAAGTCTGTACCAGCTGCTGGTACTGCACAAGTCAGTTCTGAAGCTACTGACAAGTATCACTGAAACTAGGTCTGAAATTGGCTTGGGCTGCTAGATTCTGGAATAATCCAGATGCAGCCCTTTAGCAATCCCAAGAACGTTCCAGAAACAGGGGGGTTTCTCTTCTCCCAGCATTCTTCTCTCTGGCCAGTGCCTTCTGTTAGTAGAATTAACCAGGAAGTCAGCAGGCTGGAGGCCTGAGAATTGGAGTCTGCATGGACCCAGCTCAGTGCAGTAGAATGAGAAGGGTGGGTACAAGTTGGAGAGAAGACAAGCAAATAGCCAGGACACCTGTACAGCTGGAAAGCTGTACCCCACTACCCCACACTGCCCCTCTGTGGAACGCATAGGTTTAATGGCAAAGCTATTGTAGTGAGCTACTCTTCCTCACTTCACTTGAAAATTCATGTTTGATTTCATGTAATTCACTTTGTGTGAAAATTCATGCTTCTTAGGACTGAAAACTTGCTCATTTGTCTTCTTATTCTGGCTCTTTATTAAGGCTTGAATATGATCTTTCAAAAGAGAAAAGAAATTTTCTTCTGTGGATGACTTTATGAATATTGGCATGGGCGTTGAAATCTTAGCATTTTGGAACCCTGCTGGGATCTTCTGCTGCTACTCATTATGGCGTTTTCTCATGCCCCAGAAAGAGCATGCTTGCAACTGAAATAGGGATTTATATTCTTACTTGCATTATCTCAGTTATTTGGTAGCAATTCTTAAAATGTGCTTATAGCCAAGTGATATTGGATTTTTCCATTGCCGGTGTCCTTTCAATCATAACTATTTATCACATACCACTGAATTAGGAGATACTAGAGTAGACAGATAAAATTCCAGTTAATGGGGAGCTTATACCCTAAATTTAACCTAAATTGAGATTGTTTCTATGGTTCCTGTAGCAAATTCTTTTCTCTGAGATAAAAATTTAAACTTAGGTTATATAGTTTCTTTTCTTTTTAAAGATGCCAATTCTGCATCTAACCTAAGGAATCAAAGACAAAGGCAGGAAATGAAGGAGGGTAAATTTTCTATCATAGTATATTTCTGAGATGATAACTAGGTTAGCCTGATATTCTTCTTAATTTGTAACATTGGCCCTCAATTTCTTTGCTGAAGCAATAATGGCTGCAATGTGACTTCATCATGAATGTACCTGCTATCTGATATAGAAGGACAGATGGAATACTCTGGCAGGACTTCATTTTGATGTCACTGCTACACAAAGATCATGGATACGACAAGCAGAAAATAGTAAGGGAGATAATTCTATCACAGGAATATCAAAATATTCTACAGCAAGAAAGTATTGGACAGGACCAAAAAATTCTCTGTTTTTGCATTCTTATTAAAAATAATGCTACTCATTACCTGCTAAATTAACCAAGAATCCACGGTATGCCATGTAAGGTCATTAAGCAACTGATCATGTTCTTCCTTTCTAATCTTGTGTACTGTTACAACTCCTATCTGCTTCAGTTCTTAGTTGTCTGTTAAGCAAAGCAATCTTTTTATTAAGCAAGATATACAGAGCTGTAAAATAAAACACAAATAAAGGACAATTGTTCTAATTAAATGTAGTGGAAGACACAGTGCCCAAATGCCTAGTTTTTGTGCTTTGGCTACTGTGACATCTCTTCCAAATCTCTGACTTCTCTGGCCAACCTAAATGTTTCATGTTTCTCTATTTCTTTGACTATTTATTGCCTACTCTCATTTTCTTTTTTTTTTTTTTTTGGTGGGTACCGGGGGTCGACCTCAGGACCCCGCACGCCAGCAGGCAGGCGCCCGTGCCGCTGAGCGATATCACCGGCCCTTTTTTCGTATGTGGGTTCCGGGAGTCGAACTTGGGCCCTCGCGCTTGCCAGGCAGGCGCTTATGCCGCTGAGCCATCTCACTGGCCCCTGTGATTTTCATTATTGTTTTTTACGACACTATCGTTCTCTAGCACTTTTTGTGAAAATCCATCTCCAGCCAGAATTCTACCTCTTCCAAGAAACTTTTCATTATTTCCTTCACATGAAACCCAGTCTAGACCATCTCCAAGTTTCCAGTGGTTGTATTCAGGGAAGGTCACCATACTGGAATGTAAACTGTGTTGGTTCTTGTTGTGTGGCACATATTAAGTATTAGTGATTTAATTACTTTTAAAGAGGAGGAATTTTACCCTTATCAGATTTTTGACCTAATATTGATCTAATGTTTGATCTTTATACAGGTTAAGATTTTCCAAGTTTGTTTCCCTATTTTACCTTCTCACCTATGTTCTGCTCAAATGTCATATTGTAAATAAAACCTTTCTTCAATCTTCTCAGCTGGAAGTAATGTCAAGTTGTTCTGCATGCCTAGCAGCATACTTCGAGTCCTTTTCTAAAGACGCTATTCTTCTGGCTTGTACTATATGATCATATACATGTCTTATATTCTTTTTTTTTTTCGGGTACCGGGGGTCGAACTCAGGACCCCACGCACCAGCAGGTGCCCATGCCACTGAGCGATATCACTGGCCCTTTTTTCATATGTGGGTACCAGGAGTCCAACTCAGGACCTTGCACTTGCCAGGCAGGCGCTTATGCCGCTGAGCTATCTCACTGGCCCTATGTGTCTTATATTCTACACAATATTTTAAGTAACTTAAAAAGATCTATGTTAGGACCTGGAAGAGTAGCAGATCTGTAGTGAACACAAACGTGATTTCAAACCATGCCTGACATGAAGCAAAGGACTTGAGTTCTTTGACTCCCACTTTCCTCCTTGTAAAATGAAGCCAGTAAAGTCTCCTTCAGTGACTTTTTGGTCAAGATCAAATTTGGTAAGATAAAGGTTGCTAACAAATATAGGGTGCTCAGGATTATAAGTTCCTTCTCCCAGATTCATCTTTGAGACCTCCCCAGCACCTAGAAACATTCCTTGTATGTTGTATACCCTCAACTAATGTTTATATGCTTGATGAATTGGACTAAGCCAGTGGATTTACTATCCCAGTAGATGTTAGTGAGAGCTTTATGAGAAAAACTTGTTCTGCTAACAAGAAATTTGGGGAACACTGAGTTGTATATAAATAATTTTGAAAACCAGGATTTAAACACTTTTGAATAGAGAGGTCCCCCTTTATCCATAGTTTTTCATTCTGAGATTTTGGTTACCTGCAGTAAACCGAGATGCACCTGGTTCAGTGATTCTCCTGATGTATTTTGAGAAAGTAAATAGTAGCCTCAGGCTGTATTACAATGCCTAGGTCATTCATCCTACTTCATCTCATCATGTAGGGGTTGTATCATCTTACAGCATCACAAGAAGTAAAAGGGTGAAGAGAGCACAAGAAAATATTTTGAAAGAGAGCTAAGGAGAGGTCACATTCATACAACTTCTGGTATTGTATAGTATAACTGTTCTACTTGTTATTGTTTTCAATCTCTTATTGTGCTTAATTCATAGATTAAACTGTATTGTAGATGTGTGTATATATAAGAAAAACGTAGTCTATATAGGCTTCGGTATTTTCAGTGGTTTCAGTCACCCACTGGGGTGGGTCTTAGAATGTCTGCCTGTGGATAAGCAGGGACTACTGTATTCTAAAGTGCATTATTTGATTATATATCTCTTTCTTAATTGAGAATCTCTCAGGGCTACTGTTCTTTGGAGCAGAGGTTAGGAAATACAGAAATAGGCTACTGGACCTAGGGGCATGGAAGAAAGTCTGTTTTTTCAAATAAAGGCAGGCTGACAGCTATTCTTAAAATGCACCTAGGGGCGGGTAAGATGGCTCGGCGCCATAAGTGCCTGCCTGGCAAGTGCAAGGTCCTGAGTCTGACTCCTGGTATCCACATAAAGAAAAAAAAGGGCCCGTGATATTGCTCAGTGGCACAAGTGCCTGCTGGTAAGCGTGAGGTCCAGAGTTTGACTCCCAGTACCCACAAAAAGAAAAAAAAAAAAGCATGTAGAGCCACATGGCATTGGAATTTTTCATCGTAGGTACTTTTCCCATTGATCATTTATCAAACACCACTGAATTAGGAGACACTAAAATAAGATTAAATTCCAGTTCATGGGGTGGTTCTAGCCTAATATTTGACCCAATCTGAGTTAGTTTCTATTAGTCCCATGCAAACACTTTTCTACAAGAGACCCTAAAGGTCAACATTATCTAGGTAAACTGGCCCACAGTGTGATTTTGTAAGCTCTTGTAGATATCTTGTTATGTAAATGATGTGAGCTGTCTCTGGAAGACTGAGGTTAAACAAGTTTAGAGACTCATGAGTGAACATTAATGTGAATTAGTTAATTTGCCATGAGTGTTCTTACTTCAGGTAGAGCATACCATATGAATTGGCCTGATTACATAATTTCTCGCCCCAGGCTCATCCACAGAAAAAGTCAATTTATAATTACAAAGCTTTTTGGTGAGCTGGAATCAGAAAAAGTAGGGAATTGCTTAATTGATGTTAAAAGGAGTCCTTAGCTAAGGCCTTCCATCCTTTTCTTTTCCTCACCTATTCATCGGGCAATACTTCTCAAAACCCACATACGCAAGGCAGTATAACAAAGGGCTCTGGAGGAAGACTCCCTATTTTTGAAATCACAGGCTTTCTGCTTGCTAGCCCTGTGACTTTGGGGAAAGTTATTTAACTTCCAAATGCTGCAGAGCCCTCCTAGGCAGCACCCCTCTCCACCAGATTAGAAAAGTTGCTTTAAGTAGATGGCTTAGTAGAGAGCCTAGCACTGACGATTTTCAGACCTCTTTAACAACCCCCCTCCCTTTTTTCTCATCCATGAGGTTAGGCAAGTTGTGAATTTTCTTTCTTTTGTATATTGGGAAATTGAGTTTCAGAGTGAATAATTGTTTTTCCCTGGATTGAACCCAGTTATTTAGTTAATAAATAGCAGAGTTTAATCAGGGCCAAAAAGTAAAATCTAGTGTTTAATTTAGAAAATTATGGATTTGTGTACTCTGGAGGAAGAAATAAAGCATAACAGTTGTGTGGGTTCTGGTCTCCCTTAAAATAATTCTAAGCCTTTAACAATAAATTGTGGACTCTAGTTACTTTGTTTATTGTCAACTTTTGATTGATTTTGTCATTTCCCATATTTATCTCCTGTAATTTGGACTTTCCTCCAAATGATGCCCTAACAAATGAGATCAATTTTCCTCCAAAATGTGTTTTTAAAAGAAATTACAGTCATCCCAGACTCATGTTCTTAGGGAGGAAACAGTATATTTGGCAATTTCCATTGCTTCTGGTTGTGATCAGATTGGATTTTGAGCTATGCCCTAATTAAGATGAACAGAAATTGTTAGCTGGCCTGTTTAATCGGTTTCCCATCTGTCATAATCATGTTTTTGAGCAGGATCTGCTTTTGCTTGGCTTGGGCTGTAGCTAAAATCAACAGAACAAGGCAACCACATCTCTAAACACCAGGGCCCACTCTTCACCCTCTAATCCTAGTTGGGCAATTGCATTTTCAAATCTGCAGAATAAGCACAGGGACACTAGTGCTGCTGTGGCCCCCTTAGGCTTCTGGCATTGATCCATTTAGTCATGCTTATTTTCATTCATTTTTGTTAAGGTTTATATCTATGTGTCCCCCCAAAGCCTCATGTGGTCATAACTGAGGCTTTTGAGAGTGACTGGATCATGGGTGTGTGATCCTAGATGAGCCCACTGATTGTTTTAGCACAGTTCTGGGTGTGGGTGATGGACTTACTGAAGAGGGAAGACCCACCCTGGGTGTGGGTGGCACTGACCAATAGACTTGTAGCCTGGATAGAATAAAAAAATTAAAAAGAAGAAGAAGAAGAAGAAGAAGAAGAAGAAGAAGAAGAAGAAGAAGAAGAAGAAGAAGAAGAAGAAGAAGAAGAAGAAGAAAGAAGGCTCTGCTTTTTCCTGTCTGTCTTGCTATGGAGCATTTCTCCTCTGTGATGCCCATCTGCCTTGCTGCTCTGCATTGGAGCCAGCCAACTACAGACTGAAACCTCTACAGACTGTGAACTAAAACAGACCCTTCCTCCTTTAACTTATGGGTGTTGTATATTTTGTCCCAGCAACAAGAAAGTAACCAAGACAATTCTATTCCAGCAAACACCACTGAGCCCCCAATATGTGCTGGGATCTCCGTGCCCCACTCACTACACACAATTATGAAAAACAGCTTATCCCTACTGGTCAATAAGCTCTTGGTGGAATGACAAAAGTTTCAAAAAACATATGGATCTAAAAAATGAAGCCTGTTGCTATTTAGGGTAGAGCATGAAGAATTGCTGCATTGAAATAATTGTCCATTCAGTTTTGTGTTCTGTCTGAGGATGATAAATGTGCCAAAGAAAGGCATGAAAATTGCCCTTTGGTATACTATTTCCTCAAAGGAACATGGCTTTGATAAATTATTTGTATCTCTATGATGGATGCAGCTTTATTGATCTTCTGATTAAACTAAGTGCAGACAATGCTGAGAGAGACTCTGAGTTAACACAGGTATGAGTGAACTGATATACTACTACTTTCCATCAAGAGAACAATTTGGGTGTCAGAAAAAAATATCTTTGGGAAGGGTGCCACTCATCTACCTTAGACCACCCACAGCTCGGCTGGTCTGGAGGTCTTGTAACCAGGCACAGGAAAGATGCTAAAGTGCTCCTCAGTTCAACAGTGCACACAATGTTCTATTTCACAATGGGTTTATTCAAAGTCATGCCAGTGGGAAACTTATGAATCTAGACTATGTTGTTTTAGGAAGAAAATTAAAAGCTGCTGAGGTGAGGTCTGCGTGCCCTGAGGCAAATTCTGTAGGACACAGACTATAACCCTTGTTGGAAGAGAAAATGAGAAACAATAGAAATAAATACTCCCCCTCTTTCTCCTATTCTCAGGGCCCCTGTCTTCTGTGCTTCCTTCTGAGCTTGCCAGTCCTTCATTAGCACATGGAATAAGCCTGAATAGCCAGAGAGGAGGTAAGGATTAATATTTTCAGTAAAGAGGACTGAAGTTTCACACAAGAAGGGAGTGTGAAGAAGGGAGTCTTCACCCAGGGGGAAGACCTGAATCGTGGTGGCAGGAGGGAGATGTATACAACCAAGGAAGGTGCTGGTGTAAAACACTTCAGCATGTCCTCCACAAGGCATGAAGCCTGCAAGTCATAACATCCAGTCTTTGTTGCTTTGATGGTTGCCTGAGTCATCAGCAGTAAAACTACTTATTGTTTTGTGTCTGTTTCCTCCAGGGAAAAGAATTGTGTGATTATGCACAAGTGAAGCCATTCCAGACAGAATGGGGAGAAATGTAGTGATGTTCTGGGAGTACATGGCAGTTGAGGGGGGTGGGTCCAGACCTTCCCTTTGCAGTCAGCTGGATGGAGAAGCACACACCTAATCAGGTGCTTTTCTGAATATGATGGTGTTATGGTTTGTGTCTAGATGTCCCCTCAAAGCCTCATGTGGTCATTGGGCTTTTTCAGAGGTAGCTTAATCTAGAGTATGTGATGATGGGATTAAGGGTGTGTGATTACTAAATCAGTCCACTGATTGGTTTGGCACCACCCTAAGCCCAGTAGCCTAGGTAGAGTATAAAAGGGACAGAAAAAAGCTGCTAAGGTCCCTTGTTTGCTTTGCTACCTTCTGCCTACCATGAATTGTTTCTCCTCTATGATACCTGTCTGCCATGCCACTCTACCTTGAAGCCAGCCAATTATGGACTGAAACTTCTTCAAACTGTGAGCTAAATAAACCTTTCCTCCTTTAACTTTGGGTGCTGTGTATTTTGTCTCAGCAATGAGAAAAATAACTAAGACACCAGATAATATCTATTTGTATTAAAGATTTGTAAACACTCCATCTAGATAGTAACTACACTACCTAGGAAGGGGAGGAAAGTTAGAGAAATTAACATTAGTATAAATATGGACATAGCATAGATATAGTAAGCAAAAAAATCCAACTTGAGATTTTGCATTTGTTGCTGAAACTAGCCACGAGATTTTTATTGTTTGTACTGCTATAACAAAATACTATACACAGTGGTACTTCAGTTCATGAATTCTTTTTTTGTTTGCTCATTTGTTCATTTTTAAGTTCATTGGTACATTTTAAATATACATAATGATCATTTTCATCATAGGGACTTTGTACCTGTACATGACTTATCTCAATTCCTTTTTTTTCCATTCCCTTATCCTCCCTTCAATCCTTTTTCCCTCCTTAAAAAGCTTTGTTTCCATTTTTCCTTCTTTTCTTGTTTCTTTTCCCCTTCCTTCATGAATGCTTTTGTTTGTGAACAATTTGGTTTGCAAACAAAAGCATTTGGCAGAATTTTGTTTTTGTTTGTGAACTCTGCATTGGATGACAAACACAGTCGCAGCCCTCTTTCTCTCATAAACAGGAACATGGCCATCTTTTTCAAAATCCTGGAATGAATCAAGTTTGTGAACCAAGGTACCACTGTAGTTGGTAGCTTATAAGCAACAGAATTTGTTTCTCATAGTTCCAGAGACTGAAAAAGTCCAAAATTAAGGTGCCGTCAGATTTGGTGTCTCGTAGGGCCTGCTTTTGGTTCATAGATGACCCTTTTCACATGATGGAAGTGGACAGCCAGCCCTCCTGAGTCTCTTTTATTACAGCGCCATTTGTGAACATAATCACAACATAATCTCCTCCAAAGGGCCCCACCTCAAAGTACCATTACCTTGATGATTAGATCTCAACATATAAATTTTAGAGTCACATAAACATTCTGACCATAGCAAGGTCCTAGTTAATATGTCTGACCCCATATTGTTCTTGGTTTTATCTAGCAACTCGCCTAGTCAGGATTCTTCGCCCAGGAAGTGACTCAATATATCATTCCTGAATCAAGGCTCTTCGTATTTCAACTGGTACAGTGCTGCAGTAGTCCTTTTCACCTTTGTCACTGAGCTAAGGTAATTATTCTTCCCTAGAGAGTCACCATTAATATAGCTCAGCTCTTTCTTTGCAAGTTTTGAATGCCTATGAAAAAGAATATGCTTATGAAAGGCATCTGCACCCCTTGGGTAAATCAGCCAGAGATCTAACATAAAAAGACATTCATCTCAGGAATGTTACACACATCAACCAGCCTAGGTTTTCCTAACCAACCAGAGTTTTTCTTTATCCATAGCTATTTCTAAAATTGTATATAAAGAATGTAAAATTTTTACATAATGAAAATTTATGACAGCATTAATTTTATTCCCAGTTTTTTTAACTGACAGAATATTCTGACTACTATTGTAATTTAATCTTTTTCCTTCAAATTCCTTCTTAACAACATATTTCTACCTAGTTTATTAGATTGTCCCACAGGTAAACCTAGTAGGTAGTAAATCAGCTTAAGCAAATGCACTGATTCTTTTTGTGATCAACTGTGAAACATAATTGAAAGAGCAAGGGCTTGGAAATTAGGTTGATCTGGATTTTGTTTCTGGTACTTATTTGGTATCTGACATTGGGCAATTTATTAATTGCTCTTAGTATTATTATAAAATGATTATCATAATGTCTAATTCATATGTAATTTGGAAATACAGAATTTAATGATGTATATAAAGTTTCTGATTATAGTTTCTGGGAAATAATAGACATCCAGCAAGTGATAAGCATAATAATCAAATTTTATTCTTCACATCAACTGGGACAAAATTTAGCAGGAAATATAACACACCAAAATATCTGGAAATTCACAAACATGTTCAGGTGCCCTTTTCTACAGAACTGGAAGTTCCCATCATCATCTCATGCATTGCTGGAAGCAGGTTTCTTCCCGAGCTCCTCCACAGACTGTCTACCAAGGTGGACCACATTGGACCATGTACAGTTCTGCCTCTTCTGGCTATTTTTGGCAGATTTTTCTCATTCTGAGCTGTTTTCAAGGTAATCAGGATGGAGCATTCTTGGTTCAGTCTCAGCTGGAAATTGTGCTTGATCTGGTCCATCTCCATCTGTGCTCTTGGCTTCCCTCACTCTTGTCATTCCAAGAATGTAAATATTCTGCCATCTCCTTCTCCTTTTGCCTTTCTTCACAGGGTCCCTTTGAGCTGTATATTTTTCTTAAATTTTCTCAACTCATTTTATTTTTCCTAAATAACCTAGAAACTTCTCCCTTCTCAAACATTATAGAGCTCATTAACATTGCCCATGCACGCGTGTGTGTGTGTGTGTGTGTGTGTGTGTGTGTGTGTGTGTGTCCCTGCATGTTTCTGCTGTGGAGGCAGGAAAGTGCTAATCATAAAACAAGTCCTTTAATTCTATACTCAAAAGACTGCTTCTACAAAAATATTACAACTATAGTTTCCCTTTAAAGGAGGAACTCCCACAGCTAAGCCTGATAATTTTTAACAACATGTTATTCGAGAAAATGAAGCAAAATAATTTTTCTTAAAGACTGGAGAGCAACATCAGCAAAATAGCAGAATAGCAGTTTCTGTCACTTGTCCTTTAACATAAACATCAATTTTAACACCATCCATCCATGAAAATACCTTCATAATAGCTAAGGAATCCAGGGGAGAGATTATAGCACCTTGGCAGAACACAGAAAAAAGAAAAAGTACATTGAAGAGGGCAGGAAGGATACTTTCAAGCTACTTGTATTACCTGCATCTGTCTTCCCAGAAGCTAAGCAGTACAGTAAGGCCTGCAGTCAGCCAAGCCATAGGGGCAGACTGCGCAAGTCCTTGGGGGCCACCCTTTGCCACAGTGTACGCAGATACCAGAGTTCAAATTTTAGGATTGAGTGTCTGTTCTGCTTGGTTTCAGAGTTGCTTTGGACTGGTTATGCCTTTCTACTTGCATATTTCTCCCTATTGGAATAAGAATGTTTATTCTGTGCCTGTCCTGCCACTGTCTCTTGAATATATGTACCTTGGTTTTAATTTTATTGGCTTACAGAATTCTTGAATTTGCCTTGAATCTCAGATGAAATTTGGGACTTTTTAATGCTGAAACAAGTTAAGACTCTGGTACTAATATAGATGGAATGATTATATTGGGGGGGCGGGACCAAGGGAAGAATACTATAGCTTAGACGTGGCTTTAGTGTATGTCCCAAGGGCTTGGGTATTGAAATTTAATCCCTGATATAAGGTATGAAAAGAGTATACACTTAATCTGGTGCTTAGTGGTGGGGTCTTTGGGAGGAGACTAAGATGAGATAAGGTCATTAGGGTAAATCCCTCATGATTGAATCCTGGTGTCTTTATTTGAAGAGGAAGAGAGACCAGAAGAAATGCACTTGCCAGGTGATGCCCTGAACTGCCTCCAGATTATACCAACAAAGGCCATCACCACATGCAGATCCTTAAGCCTCCTGAACTGTGAACTAAATAAACCTCTTTTCTTTATAAAGGTGCCCAACCTTGGACATTTCATTATAGTAATGATAAACAGACCAATGCAATGGTCAACTGATCTTCAGCAAAGGTGCAAAATAAGTAAATAAGTAAAAGATGGTATCATCAATAAATGGTGTTAGGAAAACTGGGCATCCACATACAGAAGAATGAAAATGGATCTTTATCTCAAACGATATGCAAAAATCAACTCAAAATGGATGAAGGGCTTAGGTGAAGACCTGAAATTATAAAAGTATTAGAAGAAAACATGCAAAAAATATTGATATTGGTCTTGGTAATAATTTTTTTGGTTATGACCCCAAATGCCTAAGCAATGAAAGCAAAAATAGATAAATGGGGTTGCACTAAAGAAAAGCTTCTGCACAGCAAAGAAAGCAATCAATAGAGTGAAGAAACAACATTCATCACAAAATGGAATAAAATATTCACAAACCATATATCTGCTAGGATTTAATATGAAAAATATATAAAGAAAATAATGGCAAGAAAATGATCCATTCTAAAAATGGGCAAAGAACTTAAACAGACTTTTATCAAGAGGAAACATACAAATGGCCAACAGGTATATGGAAAAAATTCTAAACATTATGAATCATTATGGAAATGCAAATCAAAAAAAGTGAGATATCAACTTACTCGTGTCAGAATGGCTAGTATGAAAAGACAAATGATGAAAAGGCTTGGCAAAGACAGAGCAAAAAGGCAACACTTGTACTCTGTTGGTGGGGATGTAAATTGTATAGCAGTTATGGAAAACAATATGGCGGCTCCTCAAAAAGTTAAAAATAGAGCTACCATATGATCCAGGAATCCCACCCTGGGAATATATCCAAAGAAACAAAATCATTATCTCTAACAGATATCTGTACTCCCATGTTCATTGTAATATTCACTGCAATAGCCAAGATATGGCAACAGGCTAAGTGTCCATGGATGGGTGAGTAGATAAGAAAATATGACATATACCCACAATGCATATTATTCAACCATAAATAAGAAGGAATTCCCATCATATGTAACAATATAGATGAAGTTGGAGAACATTATGCTAAATGAAATAAGACAGAAAGACAAACACTGCATAGTCACCTTTCTTTTTTTTTTTTTTTTGGTAGAATCTAAGTTAAAGTCAGACTCAAAGTAGAATGGTGGTTGTTGGGGAAAAGTAGGGAAGGTGGAGTGGAGAAATCTTAGTTAATGGATACAAAGGCTTAATTACATAGAATGAATAAGATCCAGAAATCAAGTATACAGCATAGTGACTATAATTAATAGTACTATATTGTACATTTGAAATTTGCTAAGAAAGTGGATCTTAAATGTTATCACCACACACACACAAAATGGTAATTATGTGAGGTGATGGATATTTTAATTAATTTGATAGTGGTAATCCTTTCCCAGTGTGTACATATATCAAAATATATTGTACACATTAACATATGCAATTTTTGTCAATTATAACTCAATAAAGCTGAGAGGGGAAATGTCAACAGAAAATAAAAATATGTGCTGAATTAGACTTTGAGCCGTACTTTTCTACTGACCAAATACCTATAAATTATACAGCTTTAAGCCATAAACATTATTTTTATGCTTCAAACAAAGTAAAGCAGAATTTTAATTGATATACTGGTAAAAGATGAAGTCTGCAACCTTTAGAAATTTCCCTGAATCATAACTCTTACCCTCTGTACCCAAAAATACTAATTTCAAGTGATTTATCAGTCTTTTATAGATTACCTTACATGTCACCACCTGCAGGAAGGCTCCTTTCTTGGATTGTATTTGCTTAATGCCTAAGAAGAGATTAGACATCTTTCCATTGTGCCTTCATGAGAGACTGCATGCTCCTACCAATTATCACACTGCTTCGGAATTATCAGTATCTCACCCACTAGACTACAAGAAATTTAAAGGCCAAGACTGATAGCTAAATGGAAGGAATTTAAAATAGGGAACCAACTTCAAGGCTGTTAGAAAATGAGCAAACGAGAAAAGGTGAAGCAAACCAGACATTCACACCTGCCAAAAACCACAGCCATTGTAGGGTGGGGAAAAGGGAAAGCAGTGCTGCCGGAGCCCAGGAGCCAGGGCCACCTGGAGGGAAGAGGGATACAGCAGGATTCTCCACCCCAAACAAGAGAAGGACTAGAGAAATACCCTGGTCTCTTCTTTCTACTACTTTTTAGTCTCCCACAAATGGGACCGTGGCCAAAGCTAAGCAGAAGACGGCTGGGAAATACAACCTATGGGCATCCTCCTGGACGATACTGAGGCTAGGCTGGGAAAGGGCAGAGGTTGAACCTGAAAGTCAACAGGCAAGTGACTGGGGCAGTGCCTGCTTTTTCTCCTGGACAGTCACCCTCTCCTACGACAGCAGATCTATGCCCGTATACAGACATTTGTCCACTGAGTCCTTGCTGATAACGTTGCTCTAGACTTGTATTACTGGAATGTAGTATTAAGAAATGCCCTGGTGAGTCTCCTGGATCCCAGGGTCTTCCCTGCCCCTGTCGGGCAGCACTAGCTCACTCTCACTTAGACAAGATCTGGAGTCTCCTCTACCTGCTGGCTCAGTGGCATGAGGAACGTAAAAGTCAAAGCACAATCATTGTGTCCTGTGGTAAAAACACCCTTCCTTTGGAAATTCAGACTTCTAAGCCATAGTTACTGATGTAGGATAAAAAAAATTGTGAGTTATTTAATAGGAGATTAATTCCACTCCTGCCTTTTATTCTTGGGCCCATGTACTCTGGCTAAAGAGGAAAGACAACCATCCCTCTGGTGTCATTCTAAGCTTTGCTTTATCCTGTTGGACAGCAGGGTTGTGTAGCAAGATGGTAAAATCTTCATGTCAATGCTGCGGTCAATAGCAAAGTTGGATGGGATATTACAATGATATTCATTGCACTTGGCAGAAACACGAGGGCAAAGAAGACAAAGAAATGTCCAGAATAGGTGTTCATTTTAAGAAGAGTACATCTCTGCCCACCTCATGCGGAAGGAGTGCAGTATAATCAGCCTGATGTTCTATCGCATATCACTGGTCTACAGAGGGCAGCTGGGGTGCTCAGAAGCAACAGCCAGAGCAGCCGTGATGAGGGGTCATGCGTGCAGATGAGAATTTTCACACATCTTTTAAGAATTCCTTTCTAAAATGGATAGGTCAGAAAGTTGCCTCAAGGATGCTGCCCTGGGGCCGGTGAGATGGCTCAGCAGCATAAGTGCCTGCCTGGCAAGCGCGAGGTCCTGAGTCCGACTCCCGGTACTCACATAAAGGAAAAAAAGGGCCAGTGATATCGCTTAGTGGCATGGGCAGCTGCTGGCGCACGAGGTCCTGAAGTCGACCCTCGTACCCACAAAAAAATAAGAAAAAGAAAAAAAAGATGCTGCCCTGATCAAAAATATTTGCAGACCTACTTTTAGAATACATTGTAAGGCACATAGAAAAAGTAAATTCTTACCTGCAGCAGAGGCTGTTAGATAACCCCACAAAATCAGTTCTCCACTCTTCCATCAAAAGAGATTTTTTGCCTGGGCACACAACTTCCCTGTAGCTTGATGTGGCCATGTAACCACTTACTGGTCAATGGGATGCTAAGGGGAAAGTTCTGTGGCAGCTTGTAGGACCTGTCCTTGAAGGGTCAGCTGCCACATGCTCTGGGCCCACGTTGTTATTCATCCCTCCCTTCTTATTACAACCTGGAGTGAAAAAACTACTGAAGACCCCCACCAAAAAAATACAGGTGACATTCAAGAAGGGTAGAGGGAGGAACTAGATGAGTCTAGGTCTAGAAGGACTTGGGGGCAAGATTGATCACATAATGCCAGACTTGGTTTACACCTGAACAAAATACATTTCTAGGTAGGTGTCAGTCTACTGTCCTGTATCTCTTAAAAGAAGAAATATAAATAGCCAACTAGGGCATGGAAAAAATGCTCAGTATCTTAGCCATCAGGGAAATGCAAATCAAACCAAAAGGAGATAGCATCTCACCACCGTTTGAATGGCTATTATCAAAAAACAAATAAAGAAAAACAAATGCTGGTGAAGACATGGAAAAAAGGACTCTCATACACTGTTGGTGGGAATATAAATGAGTCTAGCCACTATGAAAAGCAGCACAGAGGAGCGCCGCAATACTAAAAATAGATCCACCCAGTCATCCCGCTTCTGGGCATATACACAAAAGAAGCATACCAATGAGATACCTGCATGTCCATGTTTATTTCATAATAAACAATAATAGCTAAGATGTGGAATTAGCGTAAGTGCACATCAACGAATGTGGTTTATATACAGATAATGCGGTTTATACACACAATAAAGAAATGTGGGGCCGGTGAGATGGCTCAGCGGCATAAGCGCCTGCCTTGCAAGCGCGAGGGCCTGAGTTCGACTCCCGGATCCCACATACGAAAAAGGGGCCGGTGATATCACTCAGCAGCATGGGTACCTGTTGGCACACGAAGTCTTGAGGTCGACCCCCCCGGTACCCACAAAAAAAAAAAAATGAAATGTGGTTTATATACACAATTGAATATTATTCAGACATAAGGAAGAATGGAATCCCTTATTTTCAGCAAAAATGGGTGGAACAGGGAGTCATCATACTAAGTGAAATAAATAAATGAAACACAGAGACAAGTACCACATATTCTCTCATATATGAAAGCAAAAAAAAAAAAATAGTTGACCTGAAAGTAGAATAGTGATTATTTGAAATTGGAAAAGATGGGGGTGGGAAAAAAAGTGATTGGATTTGATCAGTGTGCTCCATATGCATTTTTGGAAATATCAAACTGAACCCCATTAATATTATAATAAATATGTATTAATAAAATATTTTAATCTGCTGCCATGTCACATCTGTGCATTACCTTCAGCCAAACCAATCATTCCACAGAGGTCAGAAAGAAAGAAAAGTATTATGGAAATGACAGGTCCTGTTCAGGCTCTGGAGCAGGTTGCGGGAGTAGATTTTGAGGATAGACTTGTCAGAGTAGGGGTTTAAAGTGAACTCATGTTTGATCAGCTCAATCACCCTATTAAGTAGATGATGAAATCATCACTAGAAGAAACTTGCCAATTGTTGGTGGGAGGAACTGGGAGGTAGAAAGAAACACATCTTACCTTTGAGAAATAAGCATGCATTAAAAAAGGTGCGATCCATTTGGTGCCTCAATTAGATCAAGACTCTGTCCCTTCCAGAAAAATGGCACATTATGCCCTAAACAGCTGAGCAACTGCTTTTACTATCACCAGCTTTATAGCTGAGATGAACAACTGAGATGCAAAAATAACTACTCACCTTGTGATTGTTAAGTCTGGGAAATTAAGCTAACGTTTTGTTAATAAACTGCAGTAAGTCAAGAAGCCAGGGAAGTGTGTCCTCCCCCTCCTCCAGATCCTTTTGTGTTCTGGCTGTTTGTTCCCAAGACACTTGAGTCCCTGGAGTGAAAAATACTATGTGAATGTGTTGAGAAAAAGAAAGGAACATGTAAATGATCTTATTTAAGAACCTGAATTACTCTGTAACTTTATAGTGCGTGAGTCACACCTGCCCATCTCTGCTCTGAGCCATCAGACCTTCCCCACTGGTTTCACAACCAAAGCTCCCTACCATTAAGAAAGTCAGCATTTTTAAACTGTTTCCCACAGAACATTGGCATCCCTACAGTATTAGGGTCCTCTAGAGGAACAGAATCAATATCGAATATATGTATAATTATGCAAGGGGATTTATTAGACGGACTTTACAGGATTGGAGGCAGGAGAGTCCACGATGGCCATCTGCACCCTGGAGAGCCAGAGGATTCAGTCGCTGTTCAGCCCAAGAGGCTGGAAGCTGCAGAACAAGAGAAATCAAAGACACAGCCCCAGTCCAAAGTCAAAGGTGTGGAAGTTGACTGGAGGGTCACAGGTGTGAGTCTGAATTGGAAAGATGAAGAAACTGGAGACCCAGAGACCAACATCCAAAAGTGATGGCCACTGAGGAAGACTAGAGCTCTTGGAAATGGGCACACTTCCTCCTTTCCCTTTTATTCCATCTGGGCTATAGACACATTGGTTGGTGCCACCCACAACTGGGGTGGGTCTTCCCTCCTCAGTTTGCTGGCTTCCATCTCAGTCATCCATAGACACATCCAGAACTGTGCTTTACTAATTGTGTGGCATTTCCTAATCCAGCCAAGTTGACATACCATGATTAATGTTCACACCTACTAATGCCAAATGGTCAGTGAGCAGTGACCAAATATACTTGAGAGTAGACCACAAAAAGAGACAATTTTATAAATCATTCTATATAAAAATGGAATATATATATGTATAAATTTTATTATATAAAATATGTTTTGTATTTATCTTGTTTATATTAATATAATATATATTTATATTTAGATATATATTTAGATATATAAATATATATCTAAATATATATATTTGCAGTTCAGGGGGCTAAAACTTGAGTCTATCACACTGAGCAACAACCTGGCCCTTTTAATTTTTTTTTTTTCTTTTTTTTTTTGAGACACACGGTCTCACTAAATTGTCCAGGCTGGGCTTGAACATCTGAACTTCCTGCCTCAGATATATTTTATTGTTGCCACATGGCTCTCCTCACCCATAGCCTGTATCCTTTGGGGAGAAGAGCCAGAAATTATTTAGAAAACTAGAATTTGATTGAAAGTCAGCCTTTGTCAAGAGTGAAAGAAGTTTTTAAACTAAAAAAAAAAAGAAAATACTTCTTATAATAAAATGCAAGGTATGAATGAGATCTGAACTCACATAAGTTTTAAGATCAAACTCATAGAGTTTTAGAGTAAGAGGAAGCTAAGCAATTGTGCATGTACTACAGAGAAGTTCAAGTTGTGAACAGAGAAAGTGGAAATGTTCTGGGACAGAAGGATGAAGTGTCTGAGGAGAGAAGAGAAAGTTTCGCACACAAGCAAATACACTGACTTGGTCTCCTAGCCAGGACAAAATCCCAGAGGAGGTTGTGCTGATAACAGCCAACTAAGTTGGAGACTCCAAAATAGGATTTTCCTCCTTACTTTCTTAGACACAGACAAGAAGATTACAGGCCTTACTTCAAAGACTAGCATACAGCTTATCATCAGAACAACATGCCACCTAAGAAATAGGTTAGACTTATCAAGGAACATGGGTGGAGACTGAGCCCAAGGTCCTATTCCCCAAGAGCATTTTAAGGGATCCAGTGCTAGCAGGTTAACAGAGCCTTCAGTCAACACAAAGAGGTCACTGTGTGCAGGGACATCAAAATCAGAGATGAATGCCCAGAACTTTGCCAGTAGACACCAGCACACTGTGTTCAAAGGGCCAGAGAAGGCCTGTCATTCCCCACTGGACCACAGTCCAGGTCAAACCAAACCAGACCCACCCACTCCTCTACAGCAGAGAACAGTGGAATTCAGGACACACCTTGTGAATCCAAAGTCCTCTGTACCCCGAAGTCTCGAAGACATGCAAAGGTGGGGTAAGGAAAGAATCTAAAAGACTGAGTATTTCCCCATGAGAGAGTGAGTCATCCAAAAAAGCCTCTTCAAACTGGACAAAAGGGAAATGGTATGTTCTTGTCACGGACCCCCACCTCAAGGCTCAAGGTGATGGTCCATGACAAGGATCAGATCTGCTATAGAAAATAAGTAATTGTTTGTGCTTACATGCTGAACACTCCTTGGAACTTAATTTTCAAACTTATCACAATAGCAATTCTAATATTAGAAGGAAGGAAAAGCTAGGGAACAAGATCCAGAAAAATGAATACCATCCAAAAAGAGAATTTCCATGAAACAATAACAGAGGGCCATAAGACCAGAGGGGTGATGCAAGTGGGAATGGGTAAAACTGCAAGAAAAACATTGCAATAGTAGAGCTCCATGGCATAATGATAATAGTAAAGAGAGGTTGACAACATGCTAGGAAAAATGAGATTCACGTTTAGAAGAAAAACTTTTAAAACTTTCCTAAAATAGAAAAAATGAAAATTGCTGAAGCTGGTGAATTTGAGAGAAAAAGAGGGAGAACCAATGTATAAGCTAAGAATTAGGAACAAATGAAGTAATAACAAGAAGAGTTGAAAAGGAAATATAAATGGAATAGAAGTAGAAGGAAATTTTCCTAATGTGGTAAGTATGTACATTAAGACAGGTAACTGTCTTCCAGACAAAAGTAGAATAAAAGAAACACACGTATCCCATCCTTTCCATCATTTTAGAAATACAAAGAAAGGAGGGAAATCCCACGAGCAGCATAAGAAAATGACTTGGGTTATTCTCTAAGGCCCCAAAAAGTGATTAGTCTCAGAAATGTTTCTATCGCTAAAGGTTAATTAATAACAAAGAAAATATATAAACTTGAATAGCTGTGCCCTAAGAATGTACGACCTTTTTATGTGTGAAAACCACAAAAGAAGTCAAATTTCATATATGCATTTTCAGAAAGCATCCCACATACACACGCTCCTGGGAAAAGTTAAAGAAACATTCTGACTGTTAAGAAGTCATAAGCAATGACTCCAAAATCTCATTTGAAGGAAAAGACTTACAGAACTTGGGAAATCACATGGTTTAGGTGGTGAGAGGGTGCTGTAAAGCTTAGTCCTGCAGAGCTTCCTATAGAAATTCTTCTTTTGTGACTACTAATTTCCCAATATCAGAAAATTTTTCTCCTGAGACACATCCTTTATTCTACTTTCAGATGGAATCTTTTGCCACTTCTGATGACTTCATTAAAAATAAATGGTCCCTCAGTGCTAAAAAGAAATGAGCTATCAAGCTGTGAAAAAACATGGAGAAACCTTAAATGCATATTAGTAGGTGAAAAAGATCAATCTAAAATTTCCACATACTATGTGATCCCAACTCTATGCTGTCCTGGAAAAGGCAAAACTGTGGAGACAGTAAAAAGATCCATGGTTACCAAGTAAAGTAGAGTGAAGGGATAAACAGGAGAAACTCAGGTAACTGTCAGGGCAGTGGAAATACTCTATGATATTACAAAGAGGATCCATGTCATACATTGTTATAGCTATGGAATATACGATGAAGACTGAAGCCTAACTAAGTGTCAGAATCTGGGTGATTATGATGTGTCATACACTGACTTATCAGTTGAAACAAATGTACCACTGCTATGGGAGATCTTGACAATGGGAGCAACTGCACATGTGAAGGGGGAGGAAGTACACGGGGACCTAAGGAGTAGTTTTAAGTAACACTAAAATTATCTTTTTGAAAAACTAAAAACCCGAAAAATAACAAATGATTTCTTTTGCACCTTATCTGCTAAAAATAGAGGAACCATTCATGAGTTGGGAGATTGTGCTAAAAGCATTACTATTCCAAACTGTCCCTTTGTTTGTCTTCTATCAAAATTGAGCTATTTCCCAAATGGCCTACTGGTGAATTCTACCAAATATATAAGAAAGAAATTATAACAATTCTCCTCAATGTCTCCCACAAGACATAAGCAGAGGAAATATTTTCTAATTCATTCTAATAGGCCAACATTAACCAAATATGAAAATTAGACAAACAGGTCAGTATCTCTCATGAAAACAGATGCAAAAATTTTCAACAAAATGTTATGTAATCAAACACAACAATGCCTATAAAGAATTTTATACTAAAACCAAGTGGAATTTATTACAGGTATGCAAGGGATAAATCCCACTTGATTGTAGCAATAAAACTCTTCATATATTTAAATCAAGTAATGTAATTCATCTATCACATCAATTAATGCAGTCTATCACTAACACCAACAGGTTAACTAAGAAAAGTATCATATAAATAGATGCATGTATTTGTCTATTTTCCAAATACCTGAAGCTGGGTACTTATGAAGAAAAGTTTGTTTAACTCGGAGTTTTAGACACTGAAAGTCCAAGATTGGGCTGCCCCATTGGCTTGGTCTCTAGTGAGGGCTACTTTAGAGGATGGTGTCATGGCAGGATGCAGACAAGAGGAAAGATGAGAGCAAGATAAAAAGCCATAATGAGGTGTGGGGTCACCTGGCTCTCTGTATAACAACCCTCCTGCAAGAACTAACACAGAGACCCATGAGAACTCCCTTAATCCCTTCCAAGACAAGGAGGAAGAAATGAAAGAACAGAGGATAGAGGATGTTCAGGGCAGTGAAATTATTGTGTATGATGCTACAGTGGTGAATACATTTCATTACACATTTGTCAAAACCCATAGACGGTACACCACCAAGAATGAACTCTAATGTAAACTAGGGGCCTGAGATCATAATGATGCACCATTGTTGGTTCATCCATTCTAACAAATATACCACTCTCGTAGGAATATCGATAGTGGGGAGGATGTGTATTTGAGTGGGTAAGGGATATAAAAACTGCATTTGCTGCTCTATTTTGCTATTGACTTAAACCATTCTAAAAATAAAGTTTAATCAAAAATTACTAAGCTGTTGATAGAAACATGTCTACTTTCATGCTCAGGAATTTATCTTTAAAGCTACTACTGAATAACCCATATTATTGGCAATAATATCAGTTTCAATGGAAAAGACTGACATGCTACTCCCTGGCAGAAATATTTGTTACCAGATTCTTTTCCAAATCTCTTGTTTCGGTGATGGTTTCTATGAAAACTGTACTCAAAAAAATCAAAGTATGGGGCCGGTGAGATGGCTCAGTGGCGTAAGCGCCTGCCTTGCAAGCGCGAAGGCCGGAGTTTGACTCCCGGAACCCACATACGAAAAAGGGGCCGGTGATATCGCTCAGTGGCACGGGTGCCTGTTGGCGCGCGAGGTCCTGAGGTCGTCCCCCCGGTACCCACAAAAAAAAAAAAAAAAAAAAAAAAAAAAAAAATCAAAGTATGTAGTAAGGTCTTGGTACTCTAAAAGCACAATAGAAAATATGTTAAATAAAGTTATGTCTGTATGACCAGATTATGGAGTGTTCTTCATATCTCTTACATAGTTTTTAGTACTTTCCAATTTTTTTTGTGATGAGTATGTGTATCAATAACAAACACATCCCATTTCAAAGAGATAGATTTGTGTATTGCATGCAATGGTTATTACACAAATATTCACCATGTCATCAGCAGCATGGGTCCAAGGGAGAATAGTGAAAATAAGAAAATAAGGAAAAGATAAAAATAAATATACCAAAATGGGAAAGGTGATTTAACTATAGCTAGCTTTATGAGATTAGATGAAGAGAATTTTTAAACCTACTTTTTTGTATTCCAGTTATATAATAAATCTACATTTCATGTGGGGAAAATTTTTTCTTAAATAAAAATTCAATAATACTATATATAGAAGAACACGCCTCAAATAAACTAGAGCATGAAGGAGCTGTTATGACTGTTGTGGTGAGTAGTTTGAAAGATTAGCAGAAGCAGGGACAATTTGACATTTAGTTGATCTTTCCAGGGAAGTGGGACAAATAACACTCTTCTAAAAAATAGTAACTAATGTTGAAACATAGTGTTTCTAGTATGATTCATAAGTGAAGTGTCAAATTTTTCTGGGCAAAATTTCACCACTAACCAAACCCAAGGAGGCCTATACTTCACAAACAAAAGAGAAAAATATCTTGCTTCATTTATTTAACATTGCTCCAGAGTAATCCCAAAAAACCTATTTTGGAACAATTCTTGCTGGAGTAAACCATTCTTGGCAGCGCATGAACCAGATGAGAGTGTCTAATGACACACGCACAGAGTATTTTACACTCATCATCTCTGAGCCTCACCACAATGGCGGAAGGAAAATACTCATAACCCCACTTTACAGATAGGGCAACTGAGAGTGAAAAAAGTAAAGCATCATCTTTCACATCATCTTCATGTCATCTTTCACATCATCTTTAACATCACACAGAACTTAAATTTATGTCTGTGTGACTCCAAAGTCTGTGTTCCTCTTTCTGTCTCTGCTTCAACCTAACAGGTGGGGTCTTTGCCAGGACAACGCATCTATTCACAATGTGTTTTCTATGAAATTTTTGACTCAAACATTTCACCAGCAAGATGCCTGAGCTAATTTACAAAATGTGACTGCATAATGATGGCTGCTATTTCCAAAGGCAAAATTCCAACTACAAAAGACAAAGACTTAACCAACAGAACTTTACAGAAGGAAGTAACATAGATAGTGAGGACATTTCCAAAAATGTCTGGAACCAGAAGAATCAATGTATCATGTGGTAGTGATCATATCATTTAGAAGCCAAATTTCTTGTGTGTCCCCTATTTAAAATAATAATCTGGTTATTTTAACCCCTAAAGCATAGTAACAAGGGTGACTTAGTCATTCACTGTTTACTTCCCCTTTTCTTCTTACTCTAAAAATGGATTTCCTCTAACTTTCATTTTAACCATAATTTATATAACCATAGTTTATATAACCAGGCCCTAAAGAAGGGAGCTCCTAGAAGTCAGAGTTTGACTTTCCTTGTCTCTGTACCCCAGTTGAGTTCAGCACAGTAACTGGCAGGAACTGACAAATTACGTATTAAAGAACCGTAGAGTAGGAAGATAACAAAGAGATAAGTTTTAGATGTGGTAAGACCATTGGGAGGGCTCACCCTTTGGACTTTGAACAACAGCCTCATAGTCTTGGTCAGGATTGGAAAAACTGTTCATGAACCTTGTGTTTTTATCGTGGTACTTCTACTCATGGGTTAAAGAGGAGTCTTTCAGCTCCCTAGACTTTGAGTTCTGATTTCCGAGGCAGCACAATGGGAGGCTGAGGAAAAGGGAAGTGAAAGGAAGGACGGAGGAGCCAAAGATCCCTTCTTCCTCTGCAATGCCATGGTTTGGACATAGCCAGAGTTTGGACAAGCAGAACCCATGGCCATATCCTACCTGTGGTCTGCTTTTGTACAGCTCTTGAATGAAGAGTGGCTTTTACACTGCTAAATTGTTGGAAAAATTCTAAAGAATAATATTTCATGGCTTGCAAAAGTTATCTGAAAGTCGATGTGTAATGTCCATAAATAAAGTCCCACTGGAACTCAGTCACACTCCTTTATCACTTAGTCCCATGGCTGCTTTCACACTCCGACAGTAGGATGGAGTGCACGTGACAGAGACCGTATGGCCACAACACTAATACATTTACTACCTAGTCCTTCACAGAAAAAAAATAGTTCGCTGACCCCTGACATGGAGGATCAAGTGAGTGATTGCTAGAGAAAACAAAATGGAATCCCAGGATATGTGCATCTATGTAAATAGGGGCGATCTTCCCAACTACTGAAGCTAAGACCCTTCGCTCCTGCAAGAGCAGGTCATGCGTCTTGGCAGTGCCTGTGCAGACCCCTCCCCTGCGCCCTTCTTGAGGCCAGCATTTCCTAGGCATCCAAGGAGAAGTAGGAAGCATTCTGATGACTTGCCCCCCTGCTCATCTTCCCTTCCTCCCATTTCTTCACATTCTATGTTCTGAGTGGTTGTCAGAGGAACGCTGAATCCTGCTGTTGTCTTTCAGACCCCAGAAGCAGTTTCTGACAGTCTTGGCGCTATGAAGCATTAGAAGCTCCTATCACAGTTCTGCAGCTGCCTGGTCCCAGTTCAGGCCCAATGAGCTTCTCACAATGCATGTGAATTTAAATATATATATATATATATATATATATATATATATATATATTTATTTATATTTATATATTTATATATATATATCACTCCAATTGGATAGAGGGAGAAAAATCTTTCTGCTTCTTGCCAAGCCTAAGAGAAAAATCCCTTTCATAAACAAAGCCATTTCATCCATGGCAAAAATGTGGCTGCCCCTCCTTTGGAGAGCCGTAGTACTCCTTATTACCCCATATTCTGTGTGACCTGCTCCAGTCCTGACCCAGACCTACAGAGAGAGAGAGAGACAGAGACAGAGACAGAGACAGAAATTAAGATGACAACAGGGCAATCAGGCAAAAGACATGATAATATCAACACTATAAAAGTCACACGTAGTGTTCTCAAGAGGACCATCTTCAATCTGGGGAGACTAAAATATAGAAAGAGGAGAGTACATGATCCTCTTTTGTGATTTACTTATCCATCTAAGTCAATATGATGAACAAAATATCTTTTTTTAAAAGGAAAAAGTACCTAGAATAAGTTAAAGAAAGAGAATATAACAAAATGTTAATAATAAGTGTCTTTAGGTGGGGGGGAGAAGGGTGACCTGTGCCTTTTATTTCAATGATTCTGCACTTCCTATTTTCTCATTTTGATGTGAAGCTGGAGAGAAGGGTGTGAATGCAGAGCTCCCTGGCACACAGAAAAAAACCTCAATGAGCACTGACTTAGCCAAAGATGTGTGGGCTGCCTTGCAAGTCCAGTTATTTCAGGGCTAATTAGAAAGCACTACTTTTGGAAATGCTTTCAAAAATGTGCTTTATAATATTCTCCCTTGCAGATTAAGGACTAAAAGTTGAACACAACTGGCTGCACTCCACCATCCCAAGGATGCTTAGCCAGATTTAGGATCTTTTCTCAACATCACCTTTTATAAACAGGAAATAAGAGTAAATTCAATTGACCTCCAAATACATAGACCAGTGGATAGTCACAAGGTCCCAATAGTCTCTCTCTCTCCCTCTCTCTCTCTGTCTCTACCCCTCCCTCCCTCCCTCTGTTCCTCCTCCCTTCCTTTGTCTCTCATCAAAGCATACTACATACATAAAATTCTGATTAACCGAAACATTGAATGACTAAGATTTTACTCTAGGAGAAATACACACACTTCGGCTAAGATGAATGATTGAATAAATCCATAAAGGTCCACCCCTTCATTAAACCACATTACACTAACATGAGAGGATTTAAAACAAATGAATAAACAAAGCCATAAAGACAAGAAGGAGAGAAGAGATAATAGCTGCAGCATTTAGGTAGCTAGAAACCAGAAAGTATGATATACTTCATATAACAGACCGAAGAATGCTGAATTCTGAAAGCCAGCAGTGGGAAAGCAACCAGAATCCCCCAAAGGTACCAGAATTGACAGCATGATTTACCTCTGGAGGCAGATGCAAAGGTAAGGGTGAAAGCAGGGTTGCCTTCTATGTAAGTAGCAAGTAGACCCCAAGTCTTCTTCCTGGCCTGGGTGGCTGTACCCCTTCTTAATGGCAGCAGCCCAGAGGTTTCTTCTCCATAGGTTAAAATATTGACTCTGGGCTGGACCTCTCTACGCACAGGGTGCTGAAAATGGTAGCCACAAGTGAACATTTATGCACCAAATACTAAGATCCTCCAATTCTCCCACTTGGTTCTGAGGAGGGTGGTAAACATGTAGCAGGAGGCCTCAAGATGCTTCTCTAGAGAGAATTTCCCCAGCCCACATGGAAAGGTCTGAAAATGTTCGTATAAGTAGAAGGGACAAGTTTTCAGAAACTGACCCAGCTAGATCACCTTCCAAAGAAAACAACAAGCGTGGAGCTTCCATCAGCTTTGAGCTTCCCAGTGCTCCATTTTTAAACAGAAACAGAGGGTCAGCTGAGCCAAGCTTCTGACATGAATGACACAGACCAGAGCAAACAGACAAAAACAGCCTGAGTAGAAAGAACGTGTTGGGGATAAACCCTTCAAAAACCTATTGTGTGTGTCCTCAAAGAGATAAAATCTTATTTTCAAGACACAAGAACCTGATTCAGAGAATAAAACATCCTTGGAAATTGAAAATATGATAGCAGATTTTTAAAAATATTCTCATTAGATGGGCCGGTGATATGGCTCAGCAGCATAAGCGCCTGCCCAGCAAGCGTGAGGTCCTGAGTTCAACTCCAGGTATCCACATAAGGGAAAAAAAGGGCCAGTGATATCGTTCAGCAGCACAAGTGCCTGCTGGCAAGTGCAAGGTCCTGAGTTCGACTCCTGGTACCCACATAAAAAAAATTCTCATTAGAAAGGTAGGAAGATAAAGTTGAGTAAAAGACCCATGTTTCCTTCAGAAATAAAATGGAAAAATGATGGAAGACAGAAAAAACAAGATAAGAACACTAAAATAAATTCAATATCTAAATGATCAGAATTTAAGAGAGAGATCAAGCATAACCACACACAAAAAAAGAAAGAAAAAGTGTTCCCCTAAATTGAAAAACGTAATTCCCCAGATTGAAACAATGAAAAATCACACCAAGTACATCACATTGAGAACTTGGAGGACAGAACAAAGAGAAGATAAGCAAAGCTTCCAGAAATTAAAAATCAAACATTTACAAAGAATCAAGAATTGGAATGATTTCACAATTCTCAACAGCAACACCAGAAGCAAGGAAATAACAGAGTAGCAATTTCAAAATTTGAAAGGGAAATTATTTCTAACCTAGAATTCTACATCGTCCAACCATTCTTTTAAGGTTGGATGAGTAGTGAAGTCATTTTTCAGAAAACTTTGTTTTGATGTATACTTTCTTTAGGAAGTTATTGGAAGATCTACTCCAACAAAACAAGAGAGTACATGAAGAAACTAAAAAAGACATAGGATCTAAGAAGTAGAGGTCCAATCCAACAAATTCACAAATTAACTCTCAAGCTGGGTGCAAAGCAAGACTCTAGGATGACAGAAGCGCCACTGACTAAAAACCAACAACTGCATATTACTGCAAAGAAGAAAGCTCTAGAAGAGATGGCTCCATGCAGACAGAATGCAAGGAATATTTGGCATGCATTAACATTGGAGGAAAATTAAGCAAAGGGGAGATATTGAAGATAAACTAAGAATGACTACAGAAAAAATGAAAACAACTCAGAAAATAATTATTTTCAGAAAAAAGCCAATCTTACGGCAGAAAGACAAATTTATCATAGTATACATACAGAAGTAGCATTTTTATATAGTCATAAAAACACAAGTGCTGAATATTGATACACCAAGATGATGCAGTGTTTTGGGGAGAACAGAGGTGGGCAGCAGTGTGGGAAGTGTGCCTGTGCAGAAAAGTGCTGAAAGGAAAAGTCAGAGAACATGCACATCCCCCAAAATGGAGAAGCAGCAGGGGATGCACATTATTTACACATATGAAGACAAACACCAAAAGAAGCTACTGTAAGAGTTCAAAGCAATTGCGTCTAAAGGGCAGAAAAATAGAGGCCCTAGAGATCGGAAGGTGCAAGACTTCATAATAAGGCTTTTAGAAGGGCTTGACACCTTAAATATGAGTGTTAGAAACCAGAAAAACTTAAGAGTAAATATTTTCAAACATACACATACATATATGACACATCCAAAAACAAAAAAGCAAACCTATACCTAGTAAGAGCAGACAAAGGAGAGTAGTTAGGAATTAAGAAAAATAAGGTGTTTTAGTTACTTTTCTTATTGCTAAGACAAAATACCCAACACCCAAGGTTAAAGGAGGAAAGGTTTACTTAGCTTGCAGTTTGTAGAGGTTTCAGTCCATAATCACTGGCTTCAAGGCAGGTTGGCATGGCAGAGAGGCCACCATTCATGGCAGTGGAAGATTCCAAAAGCAACAAGAGACCATCCCTTATCGTGTATGCAGGCTACCCTCTCTAGGGCGAGTGTAGCACTCACACCCTTAAGCCCAGCATTGGACCATGAATCATTCACAAATTCTAGACTCAGCTGCTTCTGAAAAGCCCTCCCCCATGACTGCATGAGGCTTTGGGGGGACATCCAGACACAAACTATAACAGAAGGCATTGGGAAAATTTGAGAGAGACTGGCCTCACCAATGAGAAGGAAATGCCAAAGGATTTTTTGAATGCTTCTGAAATTGCATAGGGCTCTGTACTTTGGGAGAGTATACATGGCCTCTATGTTGACTGTTCACTGTCCCTTCCTAGCTCACCCTTACCCTTCCCATTAGAATAGTGTTTCCCAATCATTTCCATTACTAGTATCATTTAAATAGTTGTTTACCTGCATGCTTGATTGAGGCTATGGAGAGGAAGAAGCAGTGTGATGGAAAGTCAAGGTGAAAGCAGAGATAGAAAAGCATGTATGTGTCATGCAATTCATGCCATGGGAGACGGAGTGGTGGACAGAAGCAGGTCTACAACCCTAGGAACTGGGAGTAGCTGGCTGCCACAGATAATGGAATTGGCTCCCTCTGCCCTCTCCCCCATCACCCACACTTGGCAGAGGATAGACTTGAAAGGGTAGAATTCCCTTCTTAGAAGCCCTTGTCTGGCAGGAGAGTGTGGTCAAAGGAGGTCTTTTTGGGACTGTCCCAACTGTCCCCTCAAAACCCCAGCACTGGGCCGGTGAGATGGCTCAGCGGAGTAAGCTCCTGCCTGGCAAGCACGAGGGCCTGAGTTCGACTCCCGGAACCCACATACGAATAAAGGGCCAGTGATATTGCTCAGCGGCACGGGCGCCTGCTGGTGCACGAGGCCCTGAGGTCAACCCCCAGTACCCACAAAAAAAAAAAAAAAAAAAAGCCAGCACTGCTTCCCAGCAGCCATCTTATACCTAAATCCCTAAACTGGATTTCCCTCCCTCACATCTCAACAAGTCTACTATGAGAAGACTATTTAGAATCAGCTCTGTCCACCTTAACAAAAAGGTTTTGAACTGATGAAGATATTCGAAGCATCTGGCAGCACAAGATGTGGCCTTCTGGGGCACAGCAGTGCAAATCATCAGAGGAGATGTGGGTCATACAAACATTCGGTGAATGCTTAATAATTTTTTAACATTATTACAGTAAAAGACACATTGTCATAATTCCCTTCAAAATACTCTCCCTTGTGTTAAGCATACTTGTCCCATCATTCTTGCCACTTTCTAAAGCAACTGTGGAAGTCTTTTTTCAAGAGTATCTTTAGGAATTGTAACCAAAACTACAGTGAATACTGCTGCTGAGTTGCATGCAGCAGAAAAGCAGACTTGTATAAACATTACAGTATGTCTTCATCTGCCTTGTTCACCACATCTAGCATCCTAAGACTTCTGGCTCTTCCCCAAAGTCACAATGACCATGAAAGGTTTATATCTAGATCTCATGCACTTATCGGCGGGGTTTTGGGGAGGCGATTTAATCACAGGTCCTAAGACACTGCATTAGTCCACTGATGAGTTTATAGCTGAATGTGATGTTGGGAGGTAAATCCTGGTAGGAGGAGGTGGGTCACTGGGGGTGTGGCCTGGACGGGTCTATCTCCATCCCTCCTCCCTTGATCTCTCTCTGCTTTCTGCCTGCCTTGCCATGAGTAATTCTCTGACATGCCACCCTTCCTTGAAGCCAGCCAACCATGGACTGGAAACTCTACAAAAATGTGAGCCAAAATAAACCTTTCATGCTTTAAATTGTTGGTGTCAGGTATTATGTCTTAGCAACAACAAAAAAAATAGTAACAAAGAGAAAAGGTATACATTTTCAATCCACTTAGGCCAGCAAGGCAGCCATGACAGAGCAACTAAAGACACTCACAAAAGAGGACTTCCAGAACTCCTTCTGAAAGTGGCAAGAACAATGCAATAAGTGTGTTCAAAGTGAGGGGAAGTATTTTGCAGGATATTAATAGCCACGGGTCTTTCAATGTAAGAGATTTTTAAACATATTTTTAACAATCACCATATTTTTCAATCACACCTCATTTTTGTATTCATATGCAGCAAGGATTGGGGTGCACTTGGAGGAGCACCAATAACCCTGGGGCCCTCTGCTGTCTTTTCCACTTTCCTGTGTTTCATTGCTGTCTGGGAATCTGATCACATATCCCTTGGAGGGAAGCATTTCTGTGACTGATTAGCTGTAGTCAAGTGGATCTTCCTGGGGCCACAAGAGGCAATCTATTGCTTTCCTTAAATGTCAATTTGATTAGTTTCACTATGAGGTCAACACAGTTGTCTCTAGCTGCAGATTTGTGAGGAGAGGTCTCCCCATAGATTGCTAAAGAACTTGTCCCGCTACTTCTGCTCTGTGTGGTTCTGGGCAAGCAACTTCACCTCTCTTTCAACTTTGAAAGGGAAATATAGCATAGTATCAGAAGGCTATAGTGAAGATGGTATGAAATAATGAACATGAAGCACCCAGTCTGAGCTCCAGACACACCGTGTTGAATGAATGATCCAGTTCCTTCTCCTCTGAGCCCACACCATATGAAAGACCTTAAAACAACCACATCCCTGGTCAGCAAGACAAGCACAGGGCTCAGCTCGCACTGATAAGGCATTCATCTTGGCTGCTCTGCCTCTGGGTCACTTCCTGCCCCCTGACTCTACCAATACCCACCTCTGGGCAGCAAGTGCTCTGCACGCCATTTCTGACCTGCCCTTCAGAACAAGACAAAGAAGCAAAAAGGCACCCCCTGCAATGCAGAAAATAAAAGCATTTCAGTGCTGAATGGAGGCAGAATTCATAATCAGCCATAAGTAGCCATTCAACAGGTGGCTGAGAAATCCCATTGTGCTGCACCTCCAGGCCAGCAGACTAATGGCCTCTTTGCTCTGCAGGACTGGCTTAGAGTTCCCCAGGACCCCATCCAACTGACTCACAAAGCCCAATGCAGCCCTTGGGGCCAACTCCTCTTCTACAGGGGCAGCTGCTCCAAAGGACAGCATTTTCCAATGGCCATGGGATCCCATCAGGGCTATTGGGAAAGTGCTCTCCTCTCAGCCAGTCACAGCCCAAAGGTTCAGTTGCTTCACACAAGAAATGGGAAGGAAACTGCTGACTTAATTTTTATCTCCCTGGTAAGAGGAGAGGTCATAAAAAAAAAAATCTGATTTCGGAGCAGTGACATGAATGAGAAATTAGTTTATCCTTTCTGTTACTTACTCAGGCTTCTCTGCAGAAACCACTTCACATACCCGAGCCTCCCCTGTGAAGGGAAGGGGTAGGATTCATGGGTCTCCAAGGCCCCTTTCTACATTTGGGCTCTGATTTCTACTTCCAAAACATTTCTGTGCAAACACCTGTGCTTCATAAATACACGAATATACAAGAGACAGCAAGGAGAAACACAGATTAGCTATTGCTGTAGAATAATGGAAACTTGCTGTCTTCTCCAAATCTGGCATTGGAGGCAAAGATTAAATGCCAAATAGTTGGAAATACTCTTCCCACACAAAGCCAGGGATCCTGAGCCGCTGTGCGAGACATGCAACAGTTGTGGTCAATAACTAGTTTTGCCAAAATAGACTATTCCTCCAAGCCTTAAAGGACAAGACTGAAACTCTGCTGGAGGCTTAGAGTAAGCACTTCTGGAAAAAGAGTTGTGTGCTGTGTGTACCTCTCTTTACCCTTTCAGAAGACCAGTGAGCTGCATGAAGAGAAACTTCAAAATTATCAGTCAGCCACCATAGCATGTGGCTTGGAAGTTTGGAGAACTCAGGAATTGTCATTCACAATTCATATTTGAATTAATCCCAAAGATAAGAGTCTGTGGCTGAATTAGAATAAGTGGACAGAGAGAAGAGAGAAAGATTTAAATTGGGAGTGGCCCAACCTTCCAGTTCAGCCGGGCAAATGTATATTGTGTATTTACCATGGAATTGATACAGACTCCACAACAGAGAACCAACTGTGGATCTTGAAGAAGATTCTGCACCCCGAAAAGCTTCCTGCCTGTGGTGGGAGGCAACGTCAGCAGGAACAGGTGGCACTGGGCCATCAGAGGCAGATGGTAGGGGTTATAAGTGACCATCCAGAAAATGCACTGCCTGAGTCAGTGAACTGCGGACGATCCCTGTCGGGGAAGTCTCAGAGGAACACATAGACAGTCCCGATGAGAAAGGACCAGCAAGCGCACACTTGCACCCAGAAGGTGAGACCAAAACATGACAGACCTCTTCAATAAGACCCTGTCTGTCGCTTTATTTCTCCTCTCTTCCCTCCTCCCAGGCAGTCTTAGAAGGGCCAGAACCAGGACAAAGAAGGAGAAGGGGTGGACACACAGAAGCCAAACACACTACCCTCCTCTCCCTTCCCCTGGGGTGTCTCAGGCTGAGGTTGTCCAAAGGAGGAAGGAGGAAGAGGGATTTTTGTTGATACAGATGTTCCTTGACTAATGCAGCCAGGCATGGTAGTGCATGCCTGCAATTCCAACACTTTGGGAGGCTGAGGCAAGATTTTATATTTAAGCGTAGCTTGGACAACTGAGCAACTGTGCAAGATGCTATTGAAAAAAAAGAAGGAGAAGGAGGAAAAGGAGAAGAGAAAGAAGAAGAGGAGGAGGAAGAGGAAGAAGAATTTTAAAGGACTGGGGATGTAGCTCAGTGCGAAGGCCCTGGGTTCAATTCCTGGGTTTAATTTGTCCATTCTTTTCCTACTGCATTTTGTGTCAGTTTTTGTAATTTGTATTTTTTAATGAATTTGTTCTTTTCATTCACATTGTGGAATTTTTCACCATCAAATTTTTCCAAATAGTATCTTATCCTTTTTTTGTCTATGGGGTCTATAGCAATATCAGCTTTCTTTCACTTCTGATATTGAGAATTTACATTTTCTGTGTTTTTTTATAATCAGGATAGGTAGGGGCTTATTACTCTTGATCTTTTCAAAGAGTAAAATTTTGACTTTATTAATATTCTGTATTATTTTGTCTGCTTTAAATTTGGTTTATCCCTGCAATTTTATCTTTATTATTTCCTTCATAATATTTCCTTGGGATTTATTTGCATTTTTTAAAACTTCTTTAGGTGGACCCTAAAGTTAGTGATTTTAGACCTTATTCTTTTCCTAATACAGTATAAGTATGTATGGCTGTAAGTTTCTCTCTAAATATTCCTATATCTGTATTCTACATATGTTATACTTTATTTTCTTTATTCCTCAAATTAAAATATTTTCTATTCTTTCTGTGGTTCCTTCTTTGGGCTATAGATTATAGTTATTATCCAAATATTTGAAGCTATCCAGAATATTTTATTGCTAATTGCTATTTCATTGCTTAATTCAATTGTGATCAAGGAATTTGCATGGTATTGTTTCAACTTTTATTTAATCTGTTGAGACTTTCTGTGAGTCAGCATGAAGAATGTGTTTCTGTGGTTATTGGATATAATTTTCAGTAGGTTGGTTCAAGATGTTTGATAATGTTGTTCAAATCATTGATATTTCTGCTAATATTTTGTCTAGTTCATCTATCAATTGCTTAAATTAAGAAAGGGATACTAAAATCACCAAAAAAAATTATGGATTGTCTATTTATCCCTTTAATTATACTTTTGCTTCATGTAGATTGAAGTTCTATTATTAGATGTTTAAATTATTTTCATATATCTTCCTAATGAAGTGACTTTATTATCATGAAACATCTCTCTTTATCTCTGGAAATACTCTCACAGCGTTTCTGTCTGATACGAACACAGCTACTTCAGGTTTTTATTATAGTTTGCATAGTATATCTTCATAAATGTACTTATTTGAAACATTATTTTTCCCTTTAAAGTGATTCTCTTACAGATACTGTGTACTTGAGCTCTGGAGTCTTAAAGCCAATTCTCGCCATTTCTGCCTTCTAATTAGAGTGGGTGGTTAACATTTAATGTTACTCAATATTGATTTTTTTAACAATTGAATGATGTGATTAGGTTTAGGTCTACTATTTTATTATTGTAATGTTGTGTTTGTTTTCTGTTTGTATTTTGCTTTTATTATTATTCATGGTTGAATATCAAAGATGTTTTGTTGACTGAAAGAAGACTATGCCAAAAAGTGATCATAACAGGATTCCATTTATGTGTAATCTAAAATCATACTGGAGAAATAAATATCCAAGGGTATAAAGACCGATTGCAAAGGAGCGTAAAGGAGCTTTCTCACCTCTGCCATGGTCCAAACTCTGTGCTGTGGACTTTTTGTACATTATCTCATTTAGTCCGCAGAAACACTTGATCAGGTAGTTAACATTAATTTCCCTATTTTACAGACACGTGTAGCTCAGAGAGTCTAAGCACTGAGTCCTACACCAACAAGGAAGTTACCACTTCCTAAGGGACTTAAAAAACTAGCAAGTAAATAGCAATTTTGAGAATCACTCCTAAGGCAATTCTCACACTGATATCCAAAGATATTTGCAAGAATGGTTTCCACAATGTTCTTTAACATAATGAAAGACTAGAAGCAATCTAAATGCCCACAATTAGAAGAGTAGTTATGATACTTCCATATTATACAATACTGTGCTTCCATATTATACAATACTGTGCCAAATAACATTATGTTAAAAAAATAGCATCTAACTTCTGCTCAAGGCCCCAGAAGAAATATTCAACATTCATTGCATTTGTGCAAAAACACAGATAGGAAAGGAAAAGTACAGATTATATACAAATGGTTATTTACTGGGGGAGAAGGAGAAGAGTGAAGAGGGACTTGTACTTTCACATGCTCAGTATTGTATGTTTTCATGTATAACTTGGGTAATTTTCATAAATATGTTTAAAACTTGCAAGATTACTAGGTGAAAAGAAGATAGAGTTGTCTCAGAAGAATACTTCCCTTCTTCCTTACTGCAGCTGATTTCTACAGCCAGAACCTTCTGGATGCTGATGAAAGAAAAAACTAGAAGTGGCAGGCAGGGATACTGATGTTAATGGGGTAAAGTGGTCTGAAGAGTCATATCCATCAGCAGCCCGGAATAGCAACCTTGGGAAGCCTTGTGTTTTGTAAACACTTCATAAATGACTGGAACTGAGAATAACTCCATGACAGTTGTGAGCTAGAAATAAAGGTGACATTTATCACCAATATTAAGGTAAATGTAAAATATAAAATAAAAGATGCCACTTTATACTCATGAGATTGGCAAAATTTGTAAAACCTGGCTTATGAATAAATTTTTTAAATTTTATGCAGATATAAAGAAGCCAAAAACAAAACAAGGTTTCCAGTATTGCTTGAAGGAATACAAGTTTTTACAACTACTTCAAGCAATTTATCAATTCTTAGGAAAACTGAAGACAGGCCTCTTGAAATTTAGCAGTCCTACCTGTAAGGGACATAGTTCATTTAACTATTCACGCATTGAAAGACATCTGAATGGGTTCGAATTTGGGGACATTATGAAACAAGCTGTTAGGAGCATTTGTGTGTAGTTCTTTCAATGAACTTATATATTGATTTTTCTCAGAAATGCACTTATTAGGCTTTATAAAAACAAGTTTAGTTTTGTAGAAACTGCCATACTCTTATAAAGAAGCTTTGTCATTTTCCATTTCCACAAACAATATCTGAATGTACCTTGATATCCTTGCCAACATTTGTTGGTATTTCTATGTTTTTGTTTTTACATATTCTCATAGTTACAGAATGATACCTCATTTGAATTATAATTTGTATAATAATGGCAAATGATGTTGAGCTTCTCTTAGCATTTTTATTTTTTTGCCATTTGTATGTTCTCCTCAGTGAAGTATCTATTCACATATTTTACCCTTTTTCACATTGATTATTTGGCATTTGTTCTGGAATTCTGAGAGTTTTATATATTATAGATATAAGCCGTTTGTTGGGTATGTAGTTTGCAAATATTTTCTACTACTCTTTTCATCTTCTTTACAGAGTCTTTTGCAGAGCAACTCCTGAACTTTGATGAAGTATAATTTAGCAATATTTTCTTTTCTGGATTATACTTTTGTTTTCAAGTCTAAGAACACTTTTCCCAGCCCCACATTTGAAGGTTTTCTCCTATAGTTCATAGTAAGCATTTATAGTTTTATATCTAAGTCCATCATTCATTTTGATTTAATTTTTATATAGGATGCAAAGTTTGGCTGAAGTTAAATTTTATTTTGTCCATTGATGTCCAGTTGTTAAATTCTTATACTTCAGTAGTATACAGAAAAAAATTCATAATTGTACATCTTAATGACTTTTCACAAACTAAGCACATGTACATTAACCAACATCCCCTGAAGAAGTAGATTAAACCAGGCATGGAGGCGCATACCTGCAATCCAAGAACTCTGAGAAACTAGGCAGGAGGATCCCAGGACTTCTTCTCTTACCATATTATTTACTATCTGTATGCTCTCATCAATGGAGTATCTACTTACACATTTTACCCTTTTTGATCCCAGCAATTTAGCAAGACCCAGTCTCAAAATAAAAGGGCTGTGGATATAACTCAGTGTGAAGGACCTGAGTTCATTCCTCAGCACTGAAGAAAAGAAAAAGTCGAGTGACTGTTCCTTTCCTATGTTCCTTTCAAATTCTACTGAGAGGGTTGTTTTCCCACTTGGACACTGTGTGACTGGAATACATTACATATTATTTTTCTCTGGTTTCTTTCATTCGACCTTGTTCATAAGACCCACCCATAATATTATATGCAGTTCTAGGTCATTCATAGCATGATCATGATATGAGTGTATCCTGAGTAATGTACCCATTTCCATGTTGAGATACATGTGGGTTGTTTTAGACTTTAAATAATTACAAATAATGCTGCTGTAATTATACTAATGTATGCATTTTGATGAACAATTGTGACCAATGCTATTGTGTACATACCTAGATGTAGAATTGTTAGGGCATAACATGAACATATATATTTAGCGTTAGTAAGTATTGTTAAAGAGTTTTCATATAAAAAGGAGTTCTAATTGCTTCAAAAAAAGAAAGAAAGAAATAGGAGATCCCCTTTCTCATTGTGTTACATTCACAGTTTCAGTTACCCACACTCAGCTGCAGTACAAAACCATTGAAAGGAATATTCCAGACATAAACAATGCAATTCATAAGTTTTAAATAACTTTCATCAGGGTGTTAGAATTGTTCTATTTCATTATAACACAGTATAAATAGGGTTTGATAATGTGGGTGTTTTCAGGTCTGTATTGGGGTCTTAGAAAGGGTACTCTGAAGACAAGTGGGACCACTGTACAGGAATGGATACGGAAGTATTGTTTGTAATTGTGCTCTGTGTTATTTCCATGCAGAGAAGTGTTTCAGCATGGAAATTATATAGGCCAGAGCTGCACATTTCAATATGGATAAATCTTGGTAAAATTAAGCTTAGAAAATGTCAGTATCTGTAATATTTTATATTGCCAAGAAGAACAAAGAAGGAGATGCAGGAGGAGAAGAGAAAGAAATAAACATGACAATGGGGTAGGAGAAAAAAGAGGAGGAGCAAGAGGAAGAGGTGTTTGAGGAGATGGAGGTTGAGAAGAAGGGCGAGGAGGAGGAGGACAAGGAGGAGGTAAAAGAGGGGGGGAGGAGAAACAAAGGAGAAGAAGAAGAAAAGAAGAAGAGGAAGAACAAGAAGAAGAACTGGAGAGGAGGAGAAGGGGAAAAATATGGAAGAGGTTAGCAACAAATAACACAAAAAATTTAAAATATGAATTATGTGTAGAAAAATATCAACATTTAAATTTTTTCTATGGTAGGTGCTTGCATGTTTGTGATATTAGTCTCTGTCTTTTCTTATGTTTGATTTAATTAGCAATAAGGAAAAAAGAAAAGGCATAGGAAAGAATAACCTGAAAAAATACAGCAAAATTTTATTACTTTTTAAATTCAATTAAGTTTATTGGTACAATTTAGGAGTATATAATGAAAACGTTCATCATAGGGAATTTCTACCTGTACATGATACACCTTGACTTGTCTTTTTTTTCTTCCCGTTCCCCTCCCCTCCCTCCAACCCTCTTCCCCTCCTTATTTACAAAGTTCATTTCCATTTTATCCTTGTTTTCTCATTTTTTTTTCCTTTCCTTCTTTTCCCCTCTCTCCTCATTAGTTCCCCTTTCCTTTTGAACAGTTTCTTCCCATTTCACCATATCTCTTGTACAATTTGGTTCTTATTTACACTTTCAGTTTCTCAAACCAGTGAGACCATGCCATATTTACACATGTGTGTCTGATTTATTTCACTTACGAGTATGGTCTCAAGTTGCATCCATTTACCTAGGAATGTCTCAAGTTTATCTTTCCTTATGGCTGAGTAGTATTCCATTATATAAGAAGACCACATCTTTTGAAAAAAATTCCTCAGCTGATGGGCATTTGGGTTGTTTCCAAGATTTAGCTATTACAAATTGTTCTGCTATAAATGTGGGTGCACATATATCATTGTGGTATGATGTTTTTAATTCTTCCAGGAATATACCTAGAAGGGGAATAGCTGGGTTGAATGGGACCTCTAGTCCTAGTTTTTAAGGAATCTCCACACTGATTTCCACAGTGATTGCACCAGTCTACACCCCTGCCAACAGTGGAGAAATGCTCCCTTTTCTCCATAGTCATGCCAGCATTTGTTATTAATTGATTTTTTTTAACAGAAAACTGAGACCAGATGGAGCCCTCTCTCCTGATGGGAGAAGTAAGGATGGAAGGAGGAGGAGAAGGAGAGAGTAGGAGGGCCCCAGTGGCTGCAGCATGTTTATTTATACACTCAGGAGGTTGAATGTCACATGAAACAACCCTTCCACCTGATAGCTCATCCAGTGTGCCTTGCCTCAGGTGGCCAGTGTTCTTGAGACTAGAGCAGCTTATTCATGTGACTTGCCTCAGGCGCTCTGTGTTCTTGAGACTTTAACCTTGCATGTCTCCAGCTGCAGCTGCCCCCCACATCCCTCTCTTTTCTGTTTTATAGTTGTAAGTGAGGTGATAGGAGGTTCATGTCAAGCCAACGTGAGGTCACCAGTCAATAATAGTAACAAAAACTTATGTGATGTATATGCTGTATATGCACCACTATACTTAGAGATGCCTAGACATTAAGCAGTCCCGACAATGTCACAAATTTTAGTGGGCTGTTAGTTGAAGTTGGAGGAGCTGTGCTTGGGGGCCACTGTAGAAGACCTTCTCCATCTCGAATCCTTTCCATTCTAGTTGAACTTGCTCTATTTAGGCTAAGATTCCCAGTCCAAAGATTTTAAGCCCCTGCATATAGCAATTTAATCCTATACAGGGCATATCCCAGAACAGTGATCAGTTACTAGTGTAGTTGGCAATTGTTTTATACCTCTTGTGGGATATACTTCTCTGCTGGATGTTCAAGACCAAATTAAGGTGAGATTTGTATTAATCAATTTTTGCTATTTATCAAGGTCAATTAAGTCTCCTCAGGATTTATGTTGGAACCATGTATAGTACCTTTACTTCTTCAGTCAGTGTCAGCTGTCTGGATGAGTCACAGTCATTGCTTGACCGAGTTGCTTTCTGTGAAACTTGGGAGACCCTTTTCTCCTAGTGACTCTCCTTAGGCACACTATACACCATAGATCTTTATCCTCTGTGGGCCTACAATCTCCTTGATCAGGAGTTTGTAAAACTCACCAGAGTTGCAGGATGCCACTGAAAATGTTCCCTCATGTCCTGGGTCTTCATTGATCTCTGAGGGCTGGAGCCAAAATATTGGCTGTCCTCTTAGCCCATCTATCTTTCTAGTTTTTGGTCTCCATACCTCAGTTGTTGAACATCTGGAAGAGAAGGTTAATGACATAACATTTTGTAATGGGGACAATGAGATTAATATTACTATTTTATCTGAATATCAAGCACCTTGGAACATAAAATAGAACCGTTATTTTCTAACAACCATGGATGTTCTAATAGTTGAATCTCTGTAGAATGCTAACAGGTGACAGTTATATAATTTTACAAAGAAAATTTAAAATCAAAACCATACATAATATTGTAGCATGCCAATCATGATGACACTTTTGTGGCACACTAAAATTTCCATTTTGACATAGTATAGCTCTTTTAATCAATCATGTCTATCTAATACATAAGAAGCTTTTTACCTAACTCATTAACCTTTAATGCGATGTCACTGAAGAAATTTGGGACATTGTCTGGACTGCTTAATGTCCAGGCATCTCTAAATACAGTGGTGCATATATAGCATATACATCATATAAGCTTTTGTTATTATTACTGATTAGTGACCTCACGTTGGATTGACATGAACCTCCTATCACAATTAATTGGAGCACAAAAGAAAGGCAAATGTCTGAATCTGAAAGAAAAGGTTTATCACCATAAACAATCCCAGTTTTACATTATAGAAGATGGTACACCTGGAAGGCATGAATACATTTAATACAGCATGAGATTAATAATGAATTGCCATACCTACGTGAAAACTCTTTGTTTCTTAATTTAGTTAGGTACCAAGAATATTTTTTGTGAGAAAACCTTATTATATTATTTCTAGAAAACTTAACCTTTAGCTGATGACCAATTTATTGGGGATGTCTCCCATAAGGCTATGGACATTATTGGGGCTTCCTATTAATGAACAAAGGTTGGGATAATTTTTCCTAAGCAGCTGCTCCTTTATTCACCAAAGGGAGCCCTGACAAATAATTTTCCAAGACTGAAGTGTCCCCATTTAGTTACCTTCACAAATTTTTGATGACCTCTGAGCAAGTCAATTTTGATATCATATTGACCAGCTGGCAACCCAGGGGAAAGCATGCTTTTTAAACCTACAAACAAGTTAAATTATGAACAAATGATCCAAAAATGCAAAAGAAAAGGAAAAAGAGAGAAAAAATTGTTGAGCTTAAGTAAAAAACAGCTGTTCACAGATGGGACAAAGGTGCAAAACATATACAGACAATCTGCTTACAATATCTCAGTGTGCTCAAATATATTTTGAGGGGCATGCCTCCCTCTTTGCTCTTGTTGCTTTTGCTGTCTTCTGCCACCTTGAACTGTTGCTCCTCTGCCATGCCACCCTGCCTTGGAGCCAGCTGATTATGGACTGAAACCTCCACAAACTGTGAGCTAAATAAACCTTTCCTTCCTTAATTTTGGGCATTAGGTATTTTGTCTCAGCAATGAGAGAAAAGTAACTAAGACACCTGGAATCTGGGAATCTGTGAGCTTACATCACAAAAGGGACTTTGCAGATGAGATTAAATTAGAATCTGAAATGGGGAGATTATCCTGGATTACCCAGGTAGGCCTATTACAATTATCAGGTTCCCTATAAGAGGGAATGAGAGGGTCAAAGTCAAACAAAAGCAGGCATGACAGCAGAAGCAGAGGACAGAGTGATCCAAGAAGAACAGGAGCCTTCTAGAAGCTGGAAAAGGATTCAAATTCTCCCCTAGAACCTCCAGACAGAGCATGGCCCTGCCAGCATGCTGACTTGAGCACTTTTGACATCCATAACTGTGAAGTGATAGATGTGTACTGCTTCAAGCCATTAAGTTTGTGCTCATTTTTTACAGCACAGTAAAAACCTAACATACATCATACAATATATTCTTTATGTAATATTGAAATGCATACACTTTTTACTTACTTAAATTCATCCAAACAATATCCATGGAATCATGGTTTTGAAGTGGCTATGATGAGTTTCCTAATACACATCAAAATAATATGGGATTATTAATAAAAAGCATGTCTCCCACCTCCTACTTCTGTAACCCACCCTAATGGCATAGCATGTACCATGCTTTGGAGGACCCTGGGAAAAAGGACATTGAGGCACTCAGGATGGTAGACCAGAGCTCCATATAGGCTCTTCCACTCCTTGGCCTTGTCACTTCTATAGTCTTGGTCCTTAGGCTTCTCCTTTGTACAAGGAGTACAGTAGAAAAATATATATATTTTTGGCCAAATTATATTATAATAACTCTTTTGTAATTTTAGAAGTTTGTAATTATACATAGACTAGTCAGAATGTTTTGTAGGTTGATTAGCAGAGATCTCTTATAAGAAAATTTAGAAGGACCAAAATATTTTTTCTCTAATTAATGTATAATTTTGTATTTTATTTTGTCTTAAGAATACTGACAATTTTTGTGCCCCTTCCTTTCACGTAGCCTCTAGTTCAGTTGTCTCCATACACTCTGTCTCCTACTCAGACCTTCTTTCCCCAAATTTTGATTACCATCCCTTGGGCATCCTGGGTCAATCTCTTTACCTGGTCAGATTTAGCCCCATGCCTGTCTATCAGTTGTGGCATGGTCTCCGAGGCATCACTGCCATAGAACTGAGCATCAGCTTCTTGTGAGGTGGAACTAACTTCTTCTCGAGGTCTGGGTCCATAATACAGCCAGACAGCACACTCTGACACTCAAATGGGCCATTCAGCATTCTCTGGAAAGACACAAGCATAGCCTCAACCCCAAGTGAGTAGTGGGCTGAGTCCCTTCCATTATCCAGTATGAAGATCTTTCAAAGGACCCTTTATAGCTTCTTTTCCTTTACCTGATTGAATTGTCTTTCTGCTGCTGTAGTCCCATCCCTAGTAATATTTAAAAAGTTAATAGCATATATTGCCAAGTGAAATCTATTATGAAATGTGAATTTTGTAGGGAAGGATTCCCCCTTTTGTTTTTGTATTTGAATTTTGAACGTAAGGTGAGCATGTTTAAAAATTCCTGAATCTTGAGGGTTATAAGGAGTTTCCGTGGTGAGGGAAATATGAAAATTTTACAAAACGTTTGGAAGGCAGCACTCCTATAAGCCAGGCCATTGTCAGTCTTAAATGCCTGTGGACAGCCAAGGGTGCTAAAGGCATCCAAGCAATGAGCAATGACATGTTCAGCTGCTTCAACATGTGCACAGAAGCAAAAATAAATCCTGAGGAAGTATCGACTGAAACATGGACCCAGTGTAAAAAGTCAAACTCAGGAATGTGAGAGACATCCATTTGCCAGAGATGATTGGGGTGAAATCCTCAGGGATTAACCCCTCTAGGGAGTGAGGGAAGATGTGTTACACATGAGGAACATTGTTAATGATTTATCAAGCCTCTTCCGAGTTAAAAGGAACTGTTTGCACAATGCAAAAGTATTTTGATGGAAGGTGGCATGGGAGGCAGAAGCCTGCTGAACGGTATCTGAGGGAGCAACAGTGACAGTAGCCAGCAATCTGTCTATAGTAGCATTTCCCTTAGGAAGAGGCCCTGGCAATTGGGAATGGGAACATAAATGACTGATAAAACAGGGGACATGGCATGACTGAATGGCAAATTGGAGAGTGTGAAATAAATGAAAAAGACCTTCCTGGTTAGTGTGAATGGTGGCAGTTTTAATGTGGCGCATCACACCACAAACATAAGCGCTATCTGAAAAGAGGCTAATTGGAGTAGATGAATGATCTCATAAAGCCCATATAACAGCATACAATTCAGTGTTTTGTGCAGAAGAAAAGCCTGTATCCTGAATCCTCAGGAGGAGGTCATAACATAATCTCCCCTGCCCAGAAAGGAGCCATCTGTGAAAACAGAGACACCTCCCACTATGGGAACTGAACTTATTTTTGAGGGAAGAAAATGGAATTAATTTATCTGGAGGATAATGACAATCAATAACACCAGGGAAGTTAGCTAATGTGGTTTGCCAAGAGGACAAAAATTTCCATAACCGCTGTTGTTGAACAGAAGAAAAGGGAATAATGATAGTTTGCACCTCAGGACCAAAAAGCTGAATAGCACGCATCTGCCCACATGTGATCAGTCCTGCCACAATATTGTAAAAGGGAGTAATGCTTTTGTGTGGAGTATAGGGCATATGTAGCCATTGTAAAGGGCCCTGAGACTACCAAAGGATATGGGCATATGTTGAATTAGGAAAATAATTAAAAACATTGGCAAAAACAGGTCAACTCTAGAGAGTTGAGCATTAGAGAGAGCTAGATTAACTTTGTCCAAGGCAGAAGTTTCTACCTGTGATACAGCAAAGTTTCTCTGAGCTGAAAAAGCAGAAGCTGCTGCTTGTGGTGCAGTTAATGTTAACAGTTTTACCTTGGGCAGCTGTGAAACTGAAGCTGCAGCAAAACACTCCTCTACTGGGAAAAGGTCTTTTTTGCCCCTCACCCTGTTCCTTCCTTATCTGATTGGGCAAAGCTAGAGGGTTCAAGCTCTATTGGGTGGACTATTACTTTTCTGCTTGGGACTTAGTTTTAAAATAGTGCTCTGAGCTGAATCCTCTGTGGTCATCTCAACAGGTGCACTACCATTGAGACACTCCCTGATCCAGGCCCACAGAAAAAAGTAAGCATGGGAATGCATCATAGAATGAGGATTTGTATATACATCTGTTGTTCTTGAGAACCTACTTGCCTCACGTTTAACACCTAATAAAATCAATACACCTCTCTCTCTTTTGTTTCTCGTGAGCCTATTTTGCTCTTTTGGCCCTAGTGAGCCCATTTTTCTCTTTAGCCCTAGTAAGTCCATTTTTCTTTTCAGCCCTAGTGAGCCCATTTTTCTGTTGAGCTTCTCTTGAGCCTATTTTCCTCTTTGGCTCCTCTGGAGCCTATTTTTCTCTTTTTTGTGCATTCACAGCTAGAGGTCTCCTCTTATCTGCTACCTAATGCATTTCCTTGTTCCCTGGGTCCCTGTTCAGACACCAAATGCTGTGTCCTGCATAGCTCTCAAGTTCCCAGGATGAGGATGGTGAGAAGATGGGGGAAAAAGGACAAGAGTTAGAATACAGAAAACAGAAGCCAGATGGAGCCCTTTCTCCTGATGAGAGAAGAAGTAAAGACAGAAGGAGGAGGAGGAGGAGAGAGGAGGCTGATGGATTTTTTGACAATACCCATTCTTTCTGAAGTAACATGGAATCTCAGCATTGTTTTAATTTGCATCTCTTTATGCTGAACATTTTTTCATATATTTATTTGCCATTGGTACTTCATCTGAGAAGTATGCAGTCATCTCAGAAGCCTATTTTTGGATTTGATCTTTGAATTTAGGGGATCTGATTTCTTTTGAGTTCTTTATATGTTCTAGATATTAGCCCTTTGAGAAATAGTTAGCAAAATTTTTTCCTAGTCTGTGGGTTGTCTTTTCACTCTGTTGGTGATTTTATGCTTCACTGTGCAAAAGCTTTTTAATAAGATGAGATCTCAGTTGTTGATTCTTTATAGTATTTCCCATGTGATCTAGGTTTTGTTTGAGAAGTCTTTGCCTACATCTATGTCTTCAAGAGTTCTACCTATTTTCTCTTCCTGCAGATTTAGTGTTTCCATTTTAAAATTTAGATCTTTGATTCATTTTGATTTTAATTTAGTACCTGATGATTGACCTTGGTCTAGCTTCAGTCTTTGCCTTGTGGAAAGCCAGTTTTTCCAGCACCATTCATTGAAGAAGCTATCTTTTTTCAGTAAACATGTTTGGCCCCTTTGTCAAAGATAAGATGGCTGAGTGTGTTTGGTGTTGTTTCCACATCTTCTAATCTGGTCTTTTTTTTTTTCCAATACCATACTGTTTTTATCACAGTAGCTCTGTAGTATAACTTCAAGTCTGGCATTGTGATGCCCCTTGCCTTGCATTTGTAGCCCAGAATTGCATTTGCTACTCTAGGTCTCTTCTGGTTCCAAATGAACTTTGGGATTGTTCTCTCTCATTCTGTGAGATATGCTAATGGTATTTTGATTGGGATTGCATTAAACCTGTATAACAATTTTGGGATTATGGCCATTTTCGCTATATTGGTTCTTCCTACCCAAGAGCAAGGGATATAATTCCATTTTCTGATATCCTCTTTGATCTCCTTTTACAGAGTACTGTAATTTTCAAAGTAAAGGTCTTTTACTTCATTAGATAGATTGCTAAGTACTTCATTTTTTTCAATGTTATTGTAAAAGATGTTGCTTCACTAATTTCTCCCTCAATGAGTTTGTTATTTGTGTACAGGAATGCTATTGATATTTGAGTGTTGGCTTTGTATTCAGCTATGCTACTGAATTTGGTTAGCAACTCTAGACTTCTTTTGGTAATTTTGGGGGGTGTTCTATGTAGACTATCATGTCATCTGCAAATAATGATAATTTAACTTCTTCCTTTCCTATCATTATTCCTTTTATTTCTCTCTCTTGTCCAATTGCTCTGGCTAATGTTTCCAGAACTATATTAAATAGGAGTGGTGATAGTGGACATCCTTGTCTTGTTCCTGATTTTAGAGTGAGCATTTTCAGTTGGGGGCCATTTAGTATAATGTTGGCTGTTGGTTTGTCACAGATGACTTTTATCAGATTGAGAAAAAAAAAGTCTATTCCAATTTTCTACAGGGTTTATCATGAATGGGTGTTGGACTTTGTCAAATGCTTTCTCTTCATCTAGTGAAATCATAATGTGATTTTTTCATTTAGCTCTTATGACATGGTGTATTACATTTTTTGATTTGCATATGTTGAATCATCCCTGTATTCTTGGGGTGACTCTCACTTGATCATGGTGGAAAATCTTCCGGATGGTTTGCTGCATTCTGTTTGCTAGTATATTGAGGATTTTTGCTTCTGTGTTCATTAGGGAGATTGGCCTTTAGTTCTCTTTTTTGGTTGGGTTTTTCTCTGGTTTTGGTATCACGGTAATACTTGCTTCCAGGAATAAGTTGGAGAGTATTGCTTCCCTTTCAATTTCATTAAAGAATTTCAGCATTAGTGGCATTAGTTCTTCTCTAAATTTCTTGTAGAATTCAGCAGTGAATCCTTCAGGGCCTGTGCTTTTCTTTGATGGTAAGTTTTTAACTATGTTTTCAATTTCATTAACAGATATGGAGTTATTTAGAATTTTTATAACTTCTTGATTCAACTTTTGTAACATATGTTTCTAAGAATCTGTCCATTTCATCTGTGTTTTCCATCTCATTCAAGTAAAGATTCTCAAAGTAGGTACTGATGATCTGAATTTCCAGAGGATCTGTAGTGATTTCACTCTTTTCATTCCTAATTGCATGAATTTAAATCTTTTCTTTCATTTTTTGATAAGGTTGGCTAAGCATTTATCAATTTTATTTCATCCTTCAAAGAACCAACTCTTTGATTCATTGATTCTTTGTATTATTAATTTCTGCTTTGATCTTTATAATTCCCTCCCTCATATGGGCTTTGGGCTTGCTTGTTCTTTTTCTGGAAGTTTGAGGTGCAGCATTAGTTGTTTATTTGAGCTTGTTCTGTTTTCCTGATAAGAGATATATTTCTATTGGTGTTCTTGGAATTGTGATCATTTTTATCTCTTCCTAGAATATCTTCTGGTACACTTCATAGACCTGATTTGGTGGTCATGAATTTCTTCAGTTGTTCTTTGTCGTGGAAGTATCTTACTTCTCCATTGATTTTTTGTGTGTGTGTGTGTGTACCAGGGGTCAACCTCAGGACCTTGCATGCAAGCAGGCGCCCATGCCACTGAGCAATATCACCGGCCCTTTTTTTCGTATGTGGGTTCCAGGAGTCGAACTTGGGCCCTCACGCTTGCCAGGCAGGTGCTTACACTGCTGAGCCATCTCACCAGCCCTCTCCATTAATTTTGAAAGATAGTTTTGCAAGGTACATCAATCCTGGTTGGAAGTTGGGTTATTTTTTTCAGGACTTGAAATACTTCACTCCAAGCCCTCCTTGACATGAGAGTTTGTGTTGAGAAGTCTGCTGTGATCTGCCTTCATAGGTGATCCGTTTCTTTTCTCTAACAGCTTTTAATATTCTGGTCTTATGCTGAATTTCTGGGATCTTGATTATTATATGCCTTGGTGTACAATTATTTTGGTCATGGCTAATTGGAGTTCTATATGCCTTACTTGTATGTCAAATTATTTTTTTATGCTTAGGAAGTTTTCTGCCATTGCTTCTATAAACAGTCTTTTTATGTCATTTGTGGTGATGCTGGATTTTTTTCATTGACACCAATCAATTGTATGTTTTTCTTCTTTACATCATCTTTCAACTGTTGAGTTGTTTTTACCTGATTCTTTGTTATTTTAAGAGATATTTTCTTTTTTGATCACTAGCTGTGATCATCTTCCAAGTCTAATCATCTGTCTTCACTTTCATTCAAGAGATTTTGCAAACTTTCAGTGAAATTTTTAATTTCCTGGATATCTGTTTGAATCTGTTTCATGAATTCCATTTATTTCCTATTCATGGTTTCCATCATTTTCCTATGCTTCTCTATTTTTTTATGTATGTCTACTCTAGATTTGCTGAGCAAGTCCTCCATTATGGTTGTGATCTCTTTTTTTTACCTGAGATATTGTTTCTGATCTGATTTCCTCTATAGCCTCATGGATTTGTTTCTTTACTTCTGTTGCTATCATTTCAGAAATTTCAGGTGTGTGACTTTCATTTTCCTCTATCATGTTGTCCCCTGGACTTGTTTTGGTGGACTGGAAATCTGTGGTTGAATTACCTTGGCATCTTGTCATTTTCTATTTTAAAAAATTTTTATTTTGTTTTCTGTGTTGATTCTTATAAGTTTTTATAGTAGATAGCCTTATTACTAGTATCAAGACCTCCCTAGGAAATTTCTGTTCTTCATGGATGTCTTCCATGTGTAGAAGGTTCTTGGTTTTTGTGTCAGTCCAAAGATCCTACCTTCCCAATTTATTAAGGGTGAGATGTTTTTATCTATTTGGATCAGTCCTTTGGTACTGGGCTATGGTGATGGTTTTTACCCCAGACCTTCCCAGTATTGTCATACAAGGGAGAACAACTGATTACAACAGATATGACATCCTAGCTAAAGTAGTACAATTAATAACAATAGCATCAAGCACAGCTTAGAAACAGATAAACTGTAGTAACTATTAATTTGGTACCTTTAACCATAGAAGAAAGATATACAGTTATATAACAGAATCCAACATACATCAGGAGCTTGTATACAAAGTGTTTCCCCTTGGCAGAGTGGTTTTACCGTGTGTTGGGGAAATTTAAGAGGGATAGTGGGTAAAACAGAGATAAATGAATAGAAATATAGTAGAAGCATGGTTAAAGGACAAAGGATGATCACGCAAGGTTTGGGAAACCAGAAAAGAGGTCAGAAGAGAAAGAATGAAGGAGTAAGCAAGGGATTATTGAAGCTAAGCAGAAAGACTAGAGAGAATATGAAAATATGATTATATGAAAATATGATTAAGAGTGAATATTAAGCAAAGGGAGAAAGAAGATGAATAGATTGGAACAAAAATATAGGTAAAAAAACCTAAAAACAAAACAAAACAGCAAAAAAAAAAGAAAAAAATAAAATATAACAAAAAATAAAATTCCTCTGGTGTCCTCAGAGAGCACAAAACTACTGGGTAACCCTGCCAACCCTGCAGTAGACTTAGTGCTGGATGTGGGGCTGATCTTGGCCTCCAGATGTGGGGGGCTAGGACCAGAGTCTTCAGCCAGTACTCTCTGTATGTCCCTTGGTGGCCCACCCACTCCTCACCCTGTTTGTCTCTGTGTCTCCCAGTTGCTGTGCTGCCCTCAGAGAGATGGGGGCTGCTCCCAGTCCCGTGTATAATTGTCTCCTCCTGTCCTTGCACAGCCTCCTGTGTTCCTCTTCCACTGGCAAGTCTCTATCCTCTCAGGCCACTTGTTGCAAGGTGGGGCAGGGCACTGTGTTGTGGTCTGACCCTCTGCTCCTGCAGGTGCTGCCCAAGGCTGCTCAGTCCCAATCGTATTTCCTGTCCTGAGGGTGGAGTGCTAACCTCCCACGCATTGCTGTGCACTGCACAGTACTGCTTAAGTCCAGTGTCTCTCAAGCTACTGGTAGCAGGGCAGGAAGGGTTGTGCTGCTCAACTCCATGCTTTCACCAGTGCCTCCACCACCACCACCGTAGTCTGTAACCTCTTGTTGCCAGACAATGTGGAGTGGGGTGCTATGGGGAGAATTTCTGCATCTCCCGCTGGTGTGGGGACAGCCTCAGGCTGCTCGATCCCACAGTGCAAGGCTGTTTAAATCCCACTTGTTGCCGGGCAAGATAGGGTGGGGTGATCTGCTCCTGCCACTGGCATGGGGACAGCCCCTGGTGCAAGGCTATTTAAGTTCCCATGTCCCTCTAACTACAGGTTGTGGGACACAAGGGTTCCATTCACTATGTGCCCCTGCAGTCTTTAATCTTGTCCCTAGAGGTTCCAGTTAGCGCTCTGGTGCACAAAAGGAAAGAACAAAAAGAAGAAAAGAAAAGAAAAGAAAAGAAAAGAAAAGAAGAAAAAATGGAGGTCTAGCCGCTCATCAGGGAGGAAGCAGTTCACTTGCTCCTGTGTGTGTGGCAGAATTTACTGCTAGGCTGCATTGTCCTCTGTTTGGAAGAAGGCAAAAGACCTTATATCCCAAGGCTATCCTGTGTGGCTTGATTTAGCCACTCTATTTTAGGCTATCCATTTTTTGTTCTTTTCTTCTTTTAAACTTCCTGGTATAGCAGTCCTGTTCCATCTGTGGTTGGGCAACCCACTGGCAGCCTTTCGGGCTGGATGGCCATGTTATTAAGTCCTATATCTATGTTTTGTTTCATCTATGAGTGAAATCTTATTTCAATCTTATTTCAGATTGATTCTGGCTTCAAGATGTATGTCCCTCCCTTTCTTCCAACTACCTGTGTTTTTAGTTGAATTTTTCTGAGTAGCTCTGAACATGGTTCCTCTTCTGTTCAGACATGTTTCTTCTCCCACACCAAAATTTTAATGTTTAATATTTCTCTTTTTTTAAGAGAAGAAAAAACAAAACAAATCAAAAAAGAACAAATTTTCAAAACAACATAATAGGAGGGTAACAATGGTTAATGCATTATGTATTATTATCTTTAAGTTAGTTATTCAGGATACTAGATATTAGCATTCAATTGTCCAAACATTATTGGCACAAACCTTACTCTTCAATGAACTAAGTAAAATTGGTAGTGTATCTATCTTAACCATCTTATACATATGTACAATTTTTTTCCTTTCCCTTCTTTCTTTTCCCTATTCCCCTATTCCAGTCTCTCTTTCCTTTTGACCAGTTTCTTTTTGATTTACCATGTCTATTGTACATTTTGGATCTTATTTACTCTTTCAGTTTTCATACTAGAGAGACAATACGATGCTTACACATGTGCATCCGGTTTATTTCACTTATGACTATTTTCTCAAGTTGCATCCATTTACCTGTTTAATATTTCTAACCAGTGACACCCAGGAAGATGACAGAGCAGTGGGCAGTGGCAAGTCAGCCTTTCCAAGATTGAGAGTCCAGATGCTGGAGCATAGCAACTTGGGGAAGAGAGGAAGAAAGGAGGTGGATTCCCAAGACCCAGGAAAGTTCTGAAGGGTGAACTGAAGTCCAAAGGGAGAACAAGGTGGCAGACTTCAAGGCAGAAGAGGGAGGTGACAGATTGCACTTTCTCCCTGACTCCTGCCTCATGGCGTGAGGAGACTGGAACTTCCAGAGCTGCAGTGATGATGAAGGACCCTGGAGACCTCCAGGGAGAAATGCACCAGTGGTGTGGAACAATGGTTGTGGTGGGCTGCATCGGCTAGTGCGTGACTCCATTCCAAACATCTCCAGGAAAGGGTGATTGGCTGGAAGCCATTTTGGGGTGGGGCCACTGAAAACAGTACTCAGAGCAGCTGCGGGTTGGCTCCATCTCAGCACTACCAGTGTTTGGATGAGGCACAGCCCGGTGAAATGCCTAAGGTCAGGGAACTGAGATCAAGCTGGCAAGAAACACCCATACTGTTGTGGGCTGAAAAATTTGGGTCACAGGCCCAAAACCAGAGACCAGGATCAGGCTGAACTCCTGCGGAGTTGAACCAGCACCCCACCTTATTCCTACTGCAGGCTTGCTGGGACAAAAAATACAGATCCGGGCTCTGTCTGCCTCCTTTGTCTAGTGACACCAGAGACATGCTCTAAAGTGTACACTACCATAAAATGGTAGACCCCAGAAGATAACCATAAACTTTAAATCACAGAGAAATCACCCCTCTTTTTTTTGTTTTTATTTTTGGTTTTGTTTTGGTATCTTTGTTGTTGTTGCTTTTATTGTATATTCTTATTTGTTCATTGTTTTTAGTTTTTTGGTTTTGTTTAGCTTTTGTTTTTGTTTCTTTCTTCTTTGTTTCCCTCCTGCCTTCTTCACCAGTCTTCAAAAGTGTAGGTAATCTCCTTTTGTCCTTCAACCTTGCTGCTAATCTATTTCTCTTCTATTTCTCTATTCATTTCCTCCTATCCCTTTTCAGTTTTTTCACCAGAGGACAAAATGGCTCAATTGAGGGGGTATTTGTTAATTACATAAATTTCTGGTTGGTTTTGTATTTTGTTATATAACTATAAATCTTGTTCATATGGTTAAAGGTAGCAAATTAATAGTCACCACAGTTTGTCATTTTCTAGGCTGTGCTAGATCCTATTGTTATTACTGATTGCACTATCTCAGCCAAGGTGACATAGTTGTTCTAATCAGTTGTTCTTCCTCATATGCCAAGATCCAGACAGACGGAGGCTCATAAACAATGCTATAAATGTAGTATCAAAGAACCAGGGGCTAGGCCAAATAAGCAGCAACTTCTCATGCCTAGTAAATTGAAGAGGTAGGATCTTATGACAGACTCAAAAGCCAACATCCGGCTACACCTAGAAGACATTTCTGAAATGTAGTCACTTTCTAAGGAGTATTTGATACTAGTAATAAAGCTACCTATCATAAGCCATTTACAAGCATCAGTGCAGAAAGGAAAGAAGGGAAAAGGATAAAAAAAAGAATTGAAGGAAAAAATTGAAACAAAGCTTTTGTAAATAAGAAAGGCAAAGGGCTTGAAGGGGAGGGAGGGATTGGGGAAAAAAAAGAATAAAGATATATTATGTGCAGGTACAAATTCTCTATGATGACTGTGATCACTATGTATATCTAAAATGTACCAATAAATTAAAATTTTAAATTAAAATTTAAAAATATTTCTAACTGGTAAGATTCTAAATGAATTTAGTTTTCTTTTTATGTTTTTCAATATGTTCTAATTATTCTATTTAAGTAAATTTCACTTATTATGATGTTATTTTAAAATTAATATACATAGATATATAGCATGTGATAAAACTATATGAAATACAGATACCACAAAAAAAACTAGAATAAAGCAAGATATTAATAGTTGTTAATTTGGGGAGTTGACTTTTTCTTCATATTTATTTCTACACCCCAATTCTTTTATAGTGGGAACATAAAATATTTGTGAAATTTGGGTTAGCTAAAGGGTTTTAAATGAAAAAAATTCACCTAATTTTCCAGCATTATAAATTGTTTATATTTCTTATGATAAACTGTTATAAAAATCTATTTTTTAAAGAAAAATTAAAGTCAAATAATTCTTAAATTCAGTCTGTTAGGGTATTGCAACTTACATTGCTATTTCATGTTTGCTAGCTCTGCTAATCAGAATATTAAATAACATAAGCTGTTCCATAAATACATCTTGTGAGTGGAGATTGTGTACATGTAGCAACTCCACACAAGCACTGTGAACATTATGTACCGCAAACATGCGCTAATAAGAAAGGGAAGGGTACAAAGGTTGTAAGTGGTCTGGTGACCTGAATTGGTCCCATGGACAGGGAAACATCAGAGTCATTTAATCAATGCAGTGTCTTTTATAAATCTTCAGAAAATCTCCTAGGACGCCTTTAAGGAGATGGATTCCTTATTACTTGTGATATATGTTCCAATTAAATTTTCGGCATTGCCTTCATGGGACTTCCCAGTGTAAAGGATGGAAGGTGTGAGTCCAGGCTTCTGATGCCCACTCTCTCCAAGATTCTTGCACACTGGGGAGGATTATCCAACCCACTGACTGAAATCTATAATGTAAAATGGATGGCGCTGCACGAGCAGTCTTCATGCTCTGAGGTAGAATCAGTGCAAAGCTCTGATGACCTTAGAATGCCCATATGCCTATGCAGACACATATCTTCAAATACAAGGGCAATGTCATGCTCTGAATTGAAAAAAATGAATCTAGGAAAATTTTGACACTGTCTTCTCGCAACTCCACCCCGGTTAGTAACAACCAAATCCAAGCAAGCAGATGCCCTGACTCCTACAGCTGAGGTTGTCTATGATGTGTGTTGCATGACACTTTTTATAAAGCACATATGCAACCACTTATTTCATAAGACGTGAACAGCAATAGATCAAGGCAGGAAAATCAAGGCTTATTACCCCAAAGTATACCGAGGGGAAAATGAGGCAGAGAGTAAGCACTTTGCCAAGGTCATCATTGTAGTCAGTAATCCATAGTGGCTGTGGGCATCCTGGGAAAATATCAGAGTGGTAGCTGAAAGTTACTAAGGCTGAAAAGCAAATGAAATAATGAATCGTACAGTTTACATTTTGTTTAGCCCTTTCTCTTCTGCATGTTTCTTGGGTAAAATAATTAGAACCTACAAAAACATTCTCACCTGAAATTTTGCCTCCATAGCTTTAAGGATCCATATCTGAATAACAACAGGAAATGCAGCTGACCCTTCAGCTTGTAATTTAATGACCTTATATGTGCTTCCTTTCGCTTTCCTTTCTCAACAACCACATAAGTCATATAAGATTTTTCTGCCCCAGAGATGTTGCACCTTTCTGCTCCACTAATTACCCCAAACTGAAAAATGACAGCTCGATATACTCAGAGATATATGGTAATCAAGCAACTAAATGCCCCTTTTGCTAATGACATGTTTTTTCAATATGTTCAAATGAAAGGTTCATCAGAAATTATTCACTTTCTTCTGAGTTGCCAAGGAAAATGAAAGGCAAATTATGGTTGTATAGGCACATGTTTGCGTGAATCCCATTCCATTGAATTAATTTGCCATCCACAGAGCTATTGAGAGCTAGTTCCTTCCTCTTGCCTTTTCATTTACCAGGTGGAAATGATTAAAGACTTAATTTCCTTGAAGAGTTATTTCAGTGGGAGATGGCACCTTTGCAATACAGAGGTCATAATGCCCAGCAGAGAGATTAAGAGAAGAATAGTTTCCAGGGTTGAAAGAAAGAGAGAGAGAAAGAAAGAGAGAGAGAGAGAGAGAGAGAGGAGTGTCAGGATTTGAAAGGAATACAGGATATCAAACTGATTTTTTCCGATGAGGAAACTGAAGCCCAGAGAGGTTAAGGAGGTTGACCAATGTTAGTTTGCTAGTTTGTAGCAGAGCTGAAATTAGGAGCTAAGCACTGTAGTGCCTGGCCTCCCTCCTCCTCCCTTCCACCCTGCTGCCAGCAAGTTCAAGAAAAAGTGGCCAGGGAAGTACCGAGAAAGAACACCAGTGCATACTTTACTTTCCTACAATTTCCTTCATTCATCTATAGAAGCTACCTTACACGTACCTAGCCCAACACACACTGTCTAATAATAATAGTCTAATAATTCATTGTTATCTTAATGCACTCAGACTGGTCAGTTTTAGCCAGAATGATGAACAGAGGCAAGGTCAAGTTGAGGTCAGATAGAAGGCACTTCCCTCTCACTCCCCATCAGTCCAGATGGATCCATTTTCATTACATTTCTCCTTGGTGGGAAGGCCAGAAAGCTTGGTCAGGCAGCTCTGCTTATCAAATCTGCCCACACTAATCCATTTTTATCAAACTTCATCTTATGGAATCAAAATGTTTGATCTTAGTATAAAGTACACTTGTCAGTCTTACTGCAATGCCCAAAAGTGAATGGTGTAAAGAGCAAAGCCTTTAGAAGCAGAAAGAAATTAGTTTAAATTTAAAATCCATTTCTTCCTAGCCATGATGCCTTGTTCAATCCATTCATTAAAAAAGGCAGATACAGAATCTGCTTTTCCCTGCTTCACTCTTGAGAGGCAGAGACAAGCTCCAAAATACCTGTCACCCAAGGGAGATCTGGGGAACTGTGAGCACTTCCGGGAGGAGAGTTTGCCCTAGGTACAAAGATCAAAAATGGCTTCCCCAAGGAAGGATGGCTGGAGCTGCTACCAAAAGAATGATGGGTAATAAGTGGGTGGAGTGAGAAGGAGTCAAGGACAGGGGGCACACCCAGTCCAAGAGACTGAATCTGTGCAGTGTGGAGCAGAGTCAGGGCACACCCTGAGGTCAGAGAAATGGAGAGGCCCTGCGGCTGCAGTAGGAGATTTGCCCTCATTCTATGGGGGTTTGTGAGGTACAGGGCATGATTGGGCCAGAGTGACAATGGGAGCCTGGGAAGACAATATGGGTGCAGGTACACAGGTAGGAGACCAGAAAGATAATGTAGCTGAAAACAGTAAATAGAATCCAGAGGATATTTACAAGCTAGTACCAACAGGCCTGAATGACACATTGGATATGGGAAGTGTGAGAAAGTGTTACAGCAAAGCTAACTGGTAAGATTTGGGCTTATGTCACGATAGTGGTATCATTCTCTGAAAAACAGAATTCAAGAAGGGTCGGGCTAGTGATCTAAATCTCTGAGCCCCAGTTTCCTCCTCTATAAAAGGGGGATAATATCGAGTATGGCAGTACATGCCTATAACCTTAGCACTCTGGGAAGTTGAAGCAGGAGGATCACATGTTCAAGCCCAGCCTGGGCAACTCAGTGAAAACCTGTCTCAAAATAAACAATAAAAGAAGGGCTGGGAATATAGCTCAGTGCAAATGTCTTAGGTCCAATCCCCAATTCTGAAAAAAAAATGAGGATAGTAATATCAATATCACAATGTTAATACCAGCATTAGAAAAGTTCCTTAAAAATGGCTTATACATGGTACTGCCCCAAGTAAAGTGGTAGCTGTTCTCAAAGGCTATTTTTTCTTGGCCGAATTGCAAATTGTTTCTTTTTACTGTCTTCTCTTAACTACTTACTTTTTACTGTCTTCTCTTAACTACTCTCTTCTCTTAACTACTCTACCAGTTTACTGATCTAATCATCCTAAATAGTCTCTAATACATCATACTAGTAAAATAGGCAAGGTGGCAATTGTTCTTATAAACTTATTGTTGTAAATGTCACTGCTATAGTTTAGTTCACAATGGCTCACTTTGCTGTTCAAGGGAAAACATAGATTGCAAATTAGTTCCCATTATTAGCCAAATGTTCATGCACAAATGTGCTTATTAACCAGGAGTTTGGTGCTAGGTCACTTAGAGCAGAAAAACACCACTTCCAAATGGAAGGGAGAAAAAAATAACATGTGGACAGCACTTTGGAATCTATAAAACCCTGTCACACATGCTATTTCAATGGAACCTCACACTATAAGGGGGAAGGAAGAAGGGCTGGTATTTTCATTATTATTTTTTCAAATGATATTACCTTAGAAAAAGTAACTTGCTTGAGCTCACAAAACAAAGAAGTAGAGTGCACTTGCATGATTAAAATACAGGTCTTGTGGCTCCCTATTGCATAATTTGCCTATCAAAACCCCTGCCTGCTGCCAAGTGAGATACCACATGCTTGTAATCTCAGTTACTTGGGAGGCTGAGGCAGGAGGATCACAATTTTTAGTCTGGGTAATTTAGGGAAATTTTGGCTCAAAATAAAAACTTTAGAAAGGTTTGGGGATGTAGCTTAGTGCCCCCTAGATTCAACCCCCAGTATCAAAAAATAAATAAACTCCACTTGTCAATGTCAAACCATGTGCTATAAAGCATAAAATCCATGTAACTACTAAATGGAGAAGAAAGGCAAAGTCAAAACTCATCTGAATTTTCCCAATAATATCAAACCATTATTATTCAATTACTCTTGACAAGATGGTAAGCAATTACTATACACGAGGCTATATGCTAAACATTTCATATACACCACCTCATTGAATCCTTATTTTCAACGTACATGTTCTTATAAATCAAAATTACAAAAGTACAGATGAAAAATTGGAGCCTTAGAAAGCTTAAGTGGCTTGCCCAATTCCTAGATCCTGGCTTCTTTCCAAAGCCACAACACTAGACTTGCATGCTTCTGTAGGACAGACTGAATCCATAGCACAAATACCGAGTAGGCCAAAATAACAGGTAGCTTTGAGTCATTCTATTGGGTTTTGGGGAAATTCACAAAATGTATCCTGTTATCCTAAAAGAAAGCATTTAATACAGTTCCATCCATTTCATAAGCCTTTATCCAAGTCAGATGCCACTCTATCTTTTCTGTATGGTACCTTTTGTGTATAGAACACTCCATTTCAAATTCTGATGCTTACTATCTCCTTATTGACTCAATAACCTAAGGTAGGTGACTTACAGCTCAGACAATTCAAGCTCAGTCATTCAATTTAATAGTCTGTGAAATGGGGTGATCATAGTTCCAACCCCATAAAGTCAGTGGAACCATATGCATAACGCACTTAGCCTGGTGCCTGGCTGGCACTCCACACATATTAGTTATGGTATTTTTTTTCTTTCTTGATCTTTAGGGTAGCAGCTCTGATGTTAGCTTCATTCTACCAAGGGGAAACTGGTTCCAAGACATAAAGTATTTTGCATACTCTTATGCGGCTTGTAAATGATAGAACAAAGATAAGAAGTTAAGCCTTCTAACGGTGGTAGAACCAGTTTTTATTAAAATTCCCCACAGTTCTCTGAGAAGGATGGGTCTGGTACCTTGAGGACTCTGAAAGTAGAATCAGGGTGGAGTCAAATTGCTCAAAATAAAGGGGTAAGAGCTCAAGGGTCCTGAGGATAATTCAAAAGTGGCATAAAAGGACAGAAGAAATATAGTATGTAGGGGAGGGGAGAGGAAGGGGACAGGTGGTGGGGGAAAAGATACAATGTCCAAAGCAATTTGAGGAACTTTCCTGGGAGACACACTGAAAGTTCCCTGTCCTACCTTTGAACCAGTATGAAAATCTAGACTGCATGTAAATAAATGTGTGTCTAGAAGCTTAATGAAGAGCTGGTCCCCACATAAACACTGCCGAGGGGTGGCACAGAAGAGCACACAAAAACAGCCCCCATCTAGACATTCTTGTGGAAAAACAATGCCCCCATGCTGCAATATAGGTGAGGAAGAGGAAAGGGGTTATGGAATTAGGTTGCATTTATTAGGTGTGGCTGAAGGGAAAAGAGGGAGTAGGGAAGACACTACCCAATACGTTATGGCAAGCACCTTTGCCATCCAAGGCAACCATTCTTTGTCTAGCTGGCTCCCAGTGGGGTGTTATGGGTTCAAACTCATAATAGAAAGCAAGGCAGCCAATCTAGAAGTTTGATGAGCCTTTATTAAGCTGGCCAGCTGACTGACCTGTGCACTCCACGCGGGGAGATCAGTGCTGGGTCTGTTTAACACACAGAATTTAAAGCAAAAACCATATCCTGATTGGAACAGAAATCAGCTATTCTCAGAACAGCAAATAATGGTTATGGTACATTGGCTTTTGCATAAGGAACTTACAAAGGTACCTAGCTATTAAAGAAGAATAGAACAGCAAGTTTTTTGTCCACTTTTGGTATGCAGTTTAGATACACTTCCTCAATGGTATTTTTCTATTGTCTAGTAACTATGTAGCTAGTAACTATGCAGCTAGTAACTATGTAGCTGTGGGAGCCATCACATGGGAACCCTCACCCTTCATTCAGAAAGCCAGCTGGCCACCCTTGCCCAAAGCCTAGAGGGGATCATGCATATAAACTCTTCCTGATAACCTTGAAGGGATGTGCAAGATTAAAGAGAGAGGCAGCAAGACTGGAGAATTTTCCTTATTGTTCCCCATTTGCTGTTGTTTTTTCACCATCCTAATTTCAGACAAACCAGGGCTTTCCTTACAGCACACTGGAAAACCATGAAATACCCTTAGTTCCATCTTTCCCTGTTTGCCAAAAATGTAACTGATACAACACGGAATCTGTATTAGTTGCATGTCCACTGAAGTTCAAATACTTGGATTGTTGCGGTTTAAAATCATATTTGCTAAGTCATTTTTGCTTTTATGTCTCGTAGCCCGAGCAAAGCAATAATTGCTTACATGTGCTAGTGGTAGGCAGAAAGGGAGAAGGGAAGGCGAGGCAAGGGCAAAGGAAGGCAGGGAATGGAAATAGAGGAAGGATGCTGATCTCTTTCCTAAGAAGACAGAACAAAAGCCTCCATGCCAGGCTTCCTTTCGAAGAAAACCAGTGCCATGGGGATGATGCCAAGGTCTGCTGCCAGCTGGAGCAGTAGCCAGGATTTTTTCTCTCTTGGGGGCTCCATTCACCTCCTTTCTCTTCCTATGTGGGGACACGGCCCCATTGAAACTGTACCAAATAAAAGGCTTGCTGTGGGAGAAAGAAAAGAAAGACAAATGATCCAGTGTTCGCCCCAAATTTAGCCATTGGTTACTTATGCAAATCTAGACAGAATCCTGTTCCTTTTGGCTTCCCTTCTTCTCCTATATGAGGTAAGGTTATGAGTGTCATCAGTGGGACAATGCAAACACTCTGTACATTTCCTAACATGCATGGACTGAAGTCACAGAAGATTTAACTTCAAATGGCTCAGTACAGCTTGCCACATTCCCATGTCTTCTCTTCAACTCTGCTCCTCCATCACCATGCAACAAGCAAACACATTTGTCTTCCTTCTGAGCCAACATATTCCAGCCATAACCAGCTTGCAGAAAGCTCACCCAGCCCTGGGCACCCAGAGAGAGGCTCTAAAGCAAAGTCTGAGTCAGGAACTGAAGGAGGCCCTCAGCTGCCCACAGAATCTCCACAGCCTGCTGGATTAGTCCACTGATGACTTTATAGCTGAATGTGATGTTTGGAGGAGGTGGGTCCCTTGGAGGCATGGCCTGTAAGGGCTTATCTCCCTCTCACCTCCCTGGATCTTTCTCTCTGCTTCTTGTTACCATGGCATAGACTGATTCTCCTCTTCCATGCCCCTCTGCCATGCCACCTGGCCTTGGAGACAGCTGACTATGGACTGAAACCTCTACAAACTGTGAGCCAAAATAAACCTCTCCTTTAAGTTGTGGGTGTCAGGTATTGTGTCTCAGTGACAAAAAAGTAACTAAGACCCTGGGCTCAAACTTGAGATTGCCTGCCTCAGCATCCCAGAGTGGTGGGATTTTACAGGCATGTGCCACCATACCTGGCAGATTCTATTCTTTCTGAGTGTGTCTCAACTCCATATGTGCCCTGGAGAAGAACGCTATGAGACAGGAAGTTACTCTGTGGCACTTCCATTTGCTACGACAGCTGTGCAATTTACCAGAGCCACAGTGGGTATGCAATTTGCCAAGTCCACATGGTAGATAAGGTGATGGAATATCCAGGAGCCAATACAGGGCTCAGCAGTCTATGGCCCATGTGTGAAGCATATCCCACAACCTGTTTTAGAATGGCTCATGAACTAAGGAATGGCTTTCCCACTTTCAAATGATAACATATCATGACATGTGACAATTATATGAAATTCAATGCAATGCCTATAAATAAAGTTTTATTGGAATGAGGCCCCACTCATTCATTTACACATGATCTGTAGTTCTTTACTGCTATATCCACAGAGCTGAGTAGTAGCAATAGATGCATGTGGCCTGTAAAGCCTAAGGTATTCACTGTTTAGCCCTTCACAGAAAATGCTTCCCAGCTCCTGAGTTACCTGCTGCAATTACTGTGAAAAATCTCCCACCCACCCACTCCCCTGCCCCTGTACAGGGCAACACTAGCCTCCTTTCATTCCCACCTGACCTATCTTCTTAGTCTCCTGTGCATGTGCACCCTCATTGCTGCCTATTTAAACATATTTTTCAAGATTTTCTTCATGTTGTCTCCCTGTTCAAAAGCTTTCTACATAATTTTATAATCAGAAAAAAAATGTGTTTTACTTATTTTTATTTTATTCTTTTATTTTGCAGTACTAGGGAACTGAACCCAGGACCTTCACACTGAGCTACATCAGACAGGCTATCACTTAGTCATTAAGTTATTCCAAAAGTTATAAACAGGGAGATACAAAGGAATGGGATGAAAGCAAGTTCAAAATCCAGCAAGGCACACATTAAGTCCTGTAGTTTCACGTGCAGCATCAGAGGCAACCTGTGAACTCTAAAGGGCTTGGGCAGCTCCACCTCTATGGCACTTTTGGTGGCTATAGCTCCTATGGCTTCACTCTTGGGCCTGCTTTGTTTCCTCCATGTAGTTTTTCTTAGATGATCTACATTTTTGGCTTTTTCAAACTTTTGGGATCTCCACTATATCTTTGGCTTTATACTCACAACTTCACACACTACCCTCTCAGGGGCAGACTGCCTGGCCTCCCAGGCCTTCTGATATCTGGGTGGAAGCCTTACTGAACCCACAACATTTTTATTTTGTATGTGCCTAAAACCAGCACCATCAGGATGATGCCAAGGTCTGCTGCCAGCTGGAGCAGTAGCCAGGATTTTTTCTCTCTTGGCTGTAGGTGTTAGGTGCTTAGATCACTGGGCACTCTGAATCCAATTCTGAGGAACACATTTTTTTTTTTTTTGGAACATGGTGCTCTGAGGCTTTTTTCTTAAAGCAAAGTCTTTTACTTTTGTAATTTTGAGGCTGTAAAGGGTGGAGTCCTGCTTTTTTTTGTGATGCCCTCAGACTATCCCTTTTATTTTCCTGTTTGTTTGTTTTGTTTCAGCAATCAAGATCTCCTCTGTTCTATCTTTGCAGTCTACAGCTTTACTGGAGCTTTCTTTCTGGCCAAACACAGAAAGTTTTAAATTATTCTGCTGGGCCCTTTAGTTTTGATTCTCAACATAAATCTGGCTAAGAGTCCCCAAAAGCAGCCATGCCACCACTTTAACATTTGACTGCCTTGAAATTTTTCTTCTTTTTTTTTTACCAGATTAATTAGTTCACCACTCTTAATCTCAGTCTCAGGCAAAGTCTCTGGACATGAACAAAATGCAGAAAAATTTCTGCCAAGCCACCACACACATCATCTGGAGTCCAATAACCAATGCAGTCCTTCTTCTCAGCAGAAACCTCCCAAGCCTGGGCTTTACCAGCAGGATTTTTATCAGCCTTCTGGTTTCCTGATCTCTGACCAGAATCTCCCATACAAAACAGCCTAAGGCATTCCAGCTCTACTTTTTCAGCCAGCATCTCTGAACCTTTCCAAATTCTTCCCACAAGCCATTCCCAAAGGCTTCTGAGTCACATGGTCAGGTATAGTCACAGCAATGACCCCACCAAATTCTGTCTTAGTTACTTTTCTCTCATTGCTGAGAAAAAATACCTACACCCAAAAGTTAAAGGAGAAAGGGTTTATTTAGCTCACAGATTATAGATGTTTCTCTCATTGCTGAGACAAAATACCAACACCCAAAGTTAAAGGAGAAAGGGTTTATTCAGCTCACAGTTTATAGATGTTTCGGTTCATAATCAGCTGGCTCCAAGGCAGGGTGGCATGGCAGAGGGGCACTGTTCCCATGGCAGCAGAAGATTCCAAAAGCAACAAGAGAGGAGGAGAGACAAGCCTCGTTCTGTCCCTTATATTATATGCAGGCTACCCACCCTAGGGCAAGTGTAGCACTCACACCCTTAATCTCAGCATTAGAGCATAAATCAATCACAAACTCTAGATTCAGCTGCCTCTGAAAAGCCTGCCCTCCATGACCACATGAGGCTTTGAGGGGACATACAAACACAAACCATAAAGGGCCTAAGATGGGCTCAAACTCTTGAACCTCCTGCCTCAGTCTCCCAGAATGCTGGAATTACAAATGTGCACCCATACCTGGCTTATTTTTTTTTAATTAATATATAGTAACTATATGTATTTATGGAGTATAGTATGATATTTCAATACATATATAAAATGTAAAATGATCAAGTCAGGGTAATTAGCATTTCCTCCTCATCATTTTTTGTGTTTGGAGACTTTAGTCTCCTCTTTTTTAGTTCTTCATAAAATCTATTTTTAAATGTATCTTTAATGCACCAATGGGTGCATTTATAGAACAGAGTCCAAAAGTGTTGTGATATGTGTAGCAGGCCATCCAAATCCAGCCCCTGACTCCAAGTGCTAGAGCAAGTGTCCTGCCTGGCTCCTGCCTACAGCAATGCTTCCAACCTTCTCTGTTTACAGCATCCTACCTGATTCCCACCCCCAGTGCAAGTGCCCTCACCTCTCCTTACAACCTCAGGGTGAAGGCTATATCTTGGCCATCAATCGTTGCCCTTTTTACAAATTTCTGCAGTGAAATGGATCACACTAACTTGAAATTATTTTTACCTGTATCCTATCCTGACCCACCACCTCCACCAATGAGTGAGCTGTACAAAGTCAGGAACTACATTTTCTTCATCTTTATGACTCCAATACTCTGCATAAGGAAAGAACATAATATGAGCTGAGTGAATTTGATGAGAATAATATTCTTGATCCATTTCATTGTCTTTTATCTCAGTAGTTTAGGGCATAATTTCTAAAGTAAAAAATAGCCATAGACATAAGGCTTGCCTTTTTGAGTTCACCCCAAGTAGCTCTGTACCCTTAGCTAAGTCACTTTACTTTTCTAAGATCCAAATTCCTTGCATATTAAAAGGTAAGGATGAAATCTAGCAGATTGACTTTACTTACTTCATGGGAGGGAGTGATGAGCAATCAGAAATATCAACCAGCATAAGTAGTATACCTTCACATCTCCAAAAAGTACTAGTTTACAAAGCACTTTAATGAATAAGATATTTTATCTTGGCAAAAAGATGAGACCCAAATAACATAATGTCAATAAAAGCTCTGCATAAATTTTAAAGGATACACATGAAATAATATGGCTTTTAGTTTTTGTTATAATAACAACCTGGCAGAGCTCAAAAAATCACAACCTAGCCTAGCAGATAGAAAACCTTTTTTGGGGAGCTCATAATGCATTGTACAGCAGCAGGTCATTTTATTTTCGTGATAATGATACTGCCTTCTGGCTTCCTCTACTTCAATTTCTTTATGGGGAAATAAAATAACATGTTACAAGTGCATGGAACTTAAATTTGAAAAAAACACTTCCACATCCATTATCTCTTTTAGTCCTCAGGACTGCCCCCACTTAGCAAATCTGAAATCCATTCTTTAGAACTGGAAATTACTTGCCTTAGACCTTCCAGCAAAGTGAGAGGGAATCAGCCTTCCAAATGTGATCTCAGAGGGCAGGTTCCTAATCTCTCCTTCAGGCCAAGAGCCCACAGCATTAGAACATTTGAGATGATCTATTCTGGCATCTTTAGAGATTAAAAACCTGAGAACAAGAGATGACAAATCATACAATTAAGCATAAAATTATACAGTTAAGAAGAAAGGAGGGAATCCAGTCAGGACCAGAACTCACATGTCCCCCATGGTTACTAGAGAGTTGGTGTTTTATTGTTTGTGATGTTTGGCCTCAAAGATAGCTACCCAATGATCCCTACCTTCTAGAATTCCCTCATACTGAAGAGGATGGGCCTTTACACCAATAAGATACTGTGGGAATGCAAAGGTTGACTTCTGAGGACAGGCCACAAGAGACATGGAGACTTTGTCTTACTCTGTGGAATCCCATGTTCTGAGAGAAGCTGGCCACCATGTTGTGCAAACACCCAAGCAAGCTCTGGATAGGTCCACATGGTAGGGAGTGGTGACTTCCTGCCAATTTCCTGGTGTGCAAATGAGCCTTTTGGAAATGGATTTTTCCAGCCTGTGTAAGCCTTCGGGTAACTGTAGCTTCTGCCAACGCCTTGACTGTCACCTCATAAGAGACCCTGAGCCACCCAGGCAACTAACTACTGAATTCCTGACACATGGAAATTGTGTGTCAAAAGAAATGTTTATTGCTGTTTAAGTCACTTAGTGTGAGGTAATCTATTATGTGGCAATGAATAACTAATATACTTTCCATTCTTGCCAGTAGGTGCTCCAAGGTGAAGCCTAATTCTCCTTTCTCCTGAATTTCAGGCTCATTTTCTTAAAATATAGTCATAAATCCACTTTTAAGTAGTTCTGTAAACTCACTCTCAAGGGACATGAATCAAAGGAGAGAAGTTACTTTAATAATCTGATTTTCTACAGCCTTTTCCTAGCTTCCCCAGAAGTTTTCTATCTTGTCCCCAAGCAATTCCCTCAGAGTATACTCATGTCTAACGCCTGAGATAAGGTTGGCTAGGTGGTATAAGTGTCACATTCTCTATCTGATCTGTCCTCTGAGGGTCACCTAATAAGATCTAAGATGCATCTGGGTGAAAAATTGGATCCAGAAATGATAAGCTCATGGTGCTTAAGTATATTCTTATGTATTTAATCCAGGTTTCATGTTTCTCTCTTCTTTAAATCCTTCTTCCATCTTCCTATCTTTTATAATTTATCATCCTTATTAATGAGAAGTCAAAACCATAGAAGCTGGTTGTTAACTATAAACATGCTCATCCTTTTAAAAAGTATTTATAAAGCAGGGGAATTTATTTTTCCAAAGAAATGAACCTCAAAGACTGGTCCATTTATGCAACATCCTTTTGAAAAGGAAATAAGGATGAAAATCTGAACTCATCCTATCTCTGCCCTAGGAAAACCAATAATACTTGTCAAAAAAACTAAGGTGCTGTTTTATCAATGGATTGCTCCCCTCCTGGCTGCATCAAGCCTTTTGCAGTGGAGATGAGGGAAAACAGAGCCAGCAACACCTGCCGGAAGATGCTTTGGGATATTCAGGTAAACAGAAATCCCTTCATCAAAGGTAGAGTCACAAGGGAGAGCCAAGAATCTGGAAAGGGGTCCCCACTCCCCAACCTAGGGTGGACCAACATAAATAGGGAGAATCTGAAGATAGAATGAACAGAGAAAGTGAACACAAAGAACAGACAATATTTTCAGCAAAAAGGATAATCCTCAATATTCACAGGAGATTCATTCCGTATAACTTATACACAACTCTCATAGCATTTAAATCTCTAAATCACCTAATACAATGTAAATGTACTATGTAAAGAGTTGTTATACTGTACTGTTTAGGGAATAAAAACAAGAAAAAAGAAGTCTGGACAGGCTTGGTACCAGTTGTCCACCAGCCCAGTGACTTCCTGTGTGACATTTCAGCCCCAACATCTCAAAGGCTCCAGTTAACAATTCCAGCAGAGGCGTTACGGATTCACAGCAGCTTCCACCACATTATTTCATGCTGAGAACCTTCCGGTCACCCAGAAAGCTTCTATCAGCAAAGACAGATGGCAATCAAAAATGAAAATTGAGGCTTAATTCAGCCTGAGGATGAAACCGATTAAACGGGAGATGGGAAATTAACCTCCTGGGCCACATCTCAGGGAAGCACAGAGGCTGATGGTCCGAGTTCATTAGAATTAATTAATAACTGTCGGCCCCAGGAATACTGGAGAGGAGTTGCCCTCCCAAATTGAACAGGCCCGGAGACATGGACACTCACAGGGCTGAGCTCACACTGCCTCTCAGCAGAGGCGTGGGCCTGAATAAGCAGATATTTGTCTTTGTAGAGGGTACAATGAGGTTTTTGAATGAGCCTGACATGATTATTTTATACTTACAGCACTTTTGAAGTAAGTGTGCTTTGCCTTTTTGCCTTTTTTATATTAGTTTATTTTAAATATATCAGCAGTCATGAGGAAAGGAAGCAGACAAATGCTGAGAAAGTGAGCAGTCCTCACATTCAAAAACCTTGACATCGGATGCTTTAGAAATTTTGAACACCAGAGATGGAAGTTGGTGCAGATACACTGGCAACTACTTAAGAAGGTTTGAAGCTGAGTGATGTGTGTGTAATCAGAGCTGGTACGAAATTGCACTAATAATGACTAATAAAAACTAGTATTCCATTCCAGGCACTGTGCAGAGCACACAGAATGCATGATCACAGTTACCTTTCGAGAAGTTTTATGGAGGATGGATCTGTTACCCTTCTTTTACCAAGAACCAGAATGATGTTGCTTGTCTATGTTTCCACAGCCAGACAAACTACAAACAAATCTACTTCCTGTTAATTGATGATTTGGTAAAAGCAAGAGATTCATCACCAGTCAAAGCACAGAATTTGGGAACAACTAGAAGAAAAAGAAGGGAAAGTTGTGTAGTTATTATCTAAGATATGAGCCTATCAGTCAGTTATTTGAGTTATAGGAAGTACTCTACAGAGTATTTGTGAGCTTTATTTATAGGTAGCATGTTGGAGGTTCAGGCTTTTTGGGGTACGGAGGTAGTGCTGGGGAGTGAACCCAGGGCCTCTTCCATTGCCAGGAAAGCAACCTACCACTGAACTAGATCCTCAGCTCCTGGGCTAATTTTTAATGTGGGCATAATTTCTTAATAATGTTTTCCTCCTTACTCCAATCACACCCAGGCCCACTTAGGGAAGGTGGTCATGACCTGATGACATCCTCACAAGGATTCATCAAAAACCCTGAGTTTGCACCCAGATCACAACTGTGCCCTAGGAGCTTGGCAAAAGCAACTGAAACTGAACTATAAAACTGAAACTTTACAGTTCCCAGAATTCTTCCAGCTATTTTTCAGGATGCAGGCACAGCACCGTGTGGTTTAACATAAAATGACTTGAGAGACTGATGGAACCAAAAGTCGCCAATGGACGGAACCTGAGAAAATGGAACCGGGCCTCCTGGACCTGGACTAGAGGCCAGGATGCAGTCCACAGTTACAAGACAGAAGAAAGTTATACACAAGTCCCACCTGCAACTGTATACCAGGTGCTGATGGTTCCACCAAAACTTCCAGTTACAAACAATTAGTCCTCCACTTCCCCTAACCCTGGGCTGCTTAAATTCCTTCTCAGGGAAAAGTGAGCATACCTCTGTCTCCTCGCCTGTTGGTCTTCAACACAATTCTTTCTTTTTGCAAAAGGCTGGTGCTACAGTATTAGCTTCTCTGTCCATATGGCAACAAGCCTTTGATATCCAGGATAGTTAAGCTTCACGGCACCAACTTGATGGGCTTGACAGCCACCCAGTGCAGTGGTGGAGTACACTTCTACACTTCCGGTGGGTTTGACCTTGGAGACCACATCCGGTTCCTCTGACCTTTCTCTCTGCTGCTGCTCCCCTGCTTTACCACCATGAACTAAGTAGTTTTGCTCCACCGTGCCATTCCACCATGATATTTCTGCCTTCAAGCCAGCTGACTGTGCACTGAAACTCCTGAAACCATGATCTAAAGTAAAAGTTTCCTCTTTTAAGATGTGGGTGTTGGCCCCACACTAAACAAAAAGCAAAATGAATCAAAGATCTAAATGTTAAAACAGAAACACTTAAATCTTCTGGAAGATAAAATAGGTAAAACTCTTGAAGATATAGGCCAGGACTTTTTGACAAGAATCATGATTGCCCAAGAAATAACATCAACAATCAACAAATGAGATCTTATCAAATTAAAAAGCTTCTGCACAGCAAAGAAAAGAACAAACATAGTGAAGAGACAACCTACAGAGTGGGAAAAAATTGTGCCAGCTATTCCTCAGACATAGGACTATTATCTAGAATATATAAAGAACTCAAAAAATTAAGCCCCCAAAATAAAAGCCCCAGTCAAAAACAGGCAACTGAAATGAATAGATACTTCTCAGAAGAAGTAGAAATGGCCACTAAATACATGAAAAAATGTTTAACACCTCTGGCCAATAGAAAATTGCAAGTTAAAATAATTAATATATGAGAGTCCATCTTACTCCAGAAAGAATGGCTATAATCAAGAAAGCAAATAATAACAAATGCTAGAGAGGCTGTGAGGAAAAAGGAACTCTTCTACATTCTTGGTGGGAATATAAACCAGTACAACCACTATGAAAATTAGTAAAGAGAGTCCTCAAAAACTAAAACTAGAAAGTCCACTTGACCTAGCTATTCCCCTTCTAGATGTCTTCCCAAAAGAGTTAAAGGCATCATATTACGGTGATGCATACATACCCATGTTTATAGCAGCATAAATCCTAATAGCTAAATCTTAGAAGTGGCCTATATGTCCATCAGCAGATGAATAGATAAAGAAGGTGTGGTATTTACACACACTCTGCCATGAAAAGGATATATTTGAGTCCTTGAGATCATAATGTTAAGTGAAATAAATCTGACACACAAGCTTAAATATTGCATGGTTTCTCTTATATGACAAACCCAAAATGTAAATAAAGAGCAAAAAAAAAGAAACAGGAAATAGGGAGATAGATCTTTTACAAAAAGGGAAGGACACTGAGATGGAGAGGGGAGGGTTGCAGAAGGGGATGAAAAAATAAATTCAGATGTGTTTTAAACACATACCAACTTCCCACAAGGACGTAATCACTTATGTACTCCAAACATGTACTAGTAAAAATTGGGGGGAAAAAAGATATGGGTATTGGGTATTCTGTCCCAGCCATAAGAAAGCTACTTAATAATATGCTACAACTAACTTTTTTGGCCATGTATCTTCACCTGTAAAATGGGGCTAATGCTGCTGCTTGCTTTACAGGAACATTGAGATGAACAAACTAAATAAAGGCATCATATTACAGTGATACATGCATCTTAACAAAAAGCACCTGACCATGCTGTGCAAATGTTCGATATGATCCTTAGATGGAAATTGCTCTGGATTTCTCCAGAGAAATACCCAGCTCCCATCACTCTTTAGTTCCAGTCCTCACTCAGATGGAATTGCAAGGGATGCCTGAATCATCAGATCACTGCCTTTGCTTTCTGAGGGGTCACTTTCCTTTTTTTTCCCTTTCTACCAGGACATGACTTTTTTGAAGACTGGCAGTGCCCTAATCAGTTGTCTCATTCTTTCACGCCCAACCAGAAGTTCTCCTTGGGACACAGTCAAACTTGTTCTCTTCCAAAGTCCTGAGAGAAGAACCCTGACATGAATACAACCCATTTATGTCTGACTTTAGATCACAGGACAGCTCTCAGAAATCTCAGGAGTTCCACACACTTGCAGAACTATGTCCTTGCTAAGATGGGAAATGATTGATATGCCTCCTGCTTCCTGTGAAAGCATCCCCACCAACTGTCACTAACAGGTGCAGGACAAAAGCTGAAAATGGAAGGTAAGGTAGGGGCATTTGCCCATGGTCATGGATTCAAAGCCTCATCAACAGAGGAAAAACAGAATCCAGAGTGGCCTGGGGTCTTTCCACTGTAAGATCAGGACTTCCTAAATTGTGTGGTCCTCATCCTGTGCTAACAGGGTTTTGCCTCTGGGAATGTTGATCTCAGCACTCCTGGATATGTCCAAGCAAAAGTTTCGCAGTCACTTGATAACAACATTTCCAGAGAGGATGGAATCTTTACTGGGTGACTTTTCCAGAGCCTTCCAATATTTGTCTTGTTCCCACAGAAAGCCCTATAAGGAAACAATGAAACTTGCCTCCACACGTGGTTTCTATTCTCTTCCAAATTGGTAGCTTTTTACCTCTCATCTTATTCCTATTTTCTCTCCTTCTTCTTGACTACTTTCCTTCCATTTTTTTAAATTCTTATTCTTTTGGAGAAAAAAAAACCAACTTGGTGCTAATAGTTCAAGAAGAAGTCTACTATTTTGAAAAACATCAGAGACATAGAATTTCAAGTCCTAAATTCTTATCCCAGGAACTTCTCTGAAGAGGTTGCCAGACCTCACATATTCCTCTTCTGCCATAAATTTTGATTTGAAGTTATTTTTTAACCTAACATCCATTTCCTTGCCAAGGAATTTCAAGACTTCTTGAATATGCTAATACTACATATTATAGAAGTTTTCTGTCATGCAGGAAATAGTCTCTAGCTCCACAACTTCCCCTAGTGGAATGTGCAAAAGGAAAAGTGCAACTTGACAACTCTCAAATATATATTGTCACAGCTTTGAAAAAATCCAAGTTGTTCTATTTAGTTTCCAGCCATTCTAAAAAATGAGAAACTTAGAATGTATGGCGATAACTAGACACTCATGAAAGAAAAAAGAAGTGAGGGATTAACTGAGGATTAATTCTTTCTTCTGAATTACTATCTGCAGAGACTTTCCCTCCCACTCCAAGTACCTCCCTCAGCATTTTTCAGTGAAGAGCTAAGAGCCTAAGAGAGAAGTATGGGTCTCGTATTACCTCTAAAATGAATATCTCCTCCATGAAGTTGTGAATGCTAAGGACGAGCAATGTCCTATTTTGTAAGAGTACATGAAGCAAGAGTTTGAAGTACATGGAAACAGAATGTATTTGCCAATTGGTTTATTAGTCTAACAAAAATTTTAAATTTTAAATTTAATAATATTCATCTTTTTTGCATGTAGCCACATGATTAGTACTGTATATACAGTAGTGTCTTAATTTGGGTTGGTCCAGAAACATTGCCAGAGAAAAGAACTTGGAAAGTGCTATGGTTAGGATCTTGAGCATCCCCAAAAGCCCATGCGGTAGAGGCTTAGTCTCCAGGGTGATGATATTGGGAGGTGGTGGAACCTTTAAGAGGCAGAACCGAGCAAGAGGCCTTTAGGTCATTGGGGGTGGAACCCAATTCCTTCTTCTTTCTCCTTTTTGCTTCCTGGCCATAAGGCGAGCAGTTTTGCTCCATCATGCACCCCCTCCCCAAAAGTGCCTCCTTGAGTCGGGTGTGTTAATGCAACCCTGTTATCCCAGAACTCTGGGAGCCTGAGGCAGAAAGATCAAAAGTTCAAGACCAGCCTGGGCTACTTAGTGATTTAGAGAGATCCTGTCTCAAAATAAAAATAAAAAGGGACTGGGGACATATTTCAGTGTAAAGGCCCTACATTCAATCCCCAGTACTGCAAAATAAATAAATAAATAAACTTCCTTGCCATAGGCCTGAAAATAATGCAGCCAGCCCATCATGAACTGAATGAACTAAAACCTTCAAAACTGTGAACCAAAATCAATTTTTTTCTCTTTATAAATTAATTATCTTGGGTATGTTGTTACACTGCTAGAAGGTGACTAACACAGATGGCGGTGACAGCGTCCATGAATGAGGGAACAGAGAGTTACATAAGAGTGGAAATCCCAGCAGTACAAGTGTATTCTCAAAGTCACAGCAGAAAGCAGCAGAGCTGGGCTCTGAGAAGCATACAGAATCCTCCTCTGCTGAGCCTGGAGCATTTATCCACTGCTTCCTGTCCTTCAAGGAAAGAGCTGCCTTGGAAATGCTGGCTGCTTCCAGCCCTAGTTTAAGCTTGCTCTGTGTACATGCCAAGCCAGCCCCACCAGCCTTGAAGCTGTGTAGCAGAAAGTGGAAAGGGACTGTCAGTTCCCAAGAGGTAGGGTACAGTAGCCAGTGCACAGCTGTCCCCCACAGCCACTGCTGAAATCCACGGAGGACCTTAAGAATGTGACAAGCATAGCAGAAGTGTTTACTGCACATAAATGCATGTCATGACCCCTTTTGCTCCCTCTACCTCATGATTTGTGCAACCTGATGGAAAGCAACTTAGTAATATTTTCAAAATTAAAATGCACTTGTCAGGCCAGTGATATAGCTCAGTGGCATAAGTGCCTGCCTGGAAGTGCTAAGTCCTGAGTTTGACTCCCGGTACCTGCATATAAAAAAATAATAAAATAAAATAAAATGCACTTGTCCAGTGACCCTTCTTGCATGCATGAGAAATGTTATATGTACAATGGTATTTATTGAACCATTATTTACAATGGGGCATGCACAATGGAGAAAAACTGCTCACCTCATGGCCAAGAAGCAACTGGAAAATAGCCAAGTATCAATCAATACAGGACTGATCAAATAATGATATATCCATAGAACAATGGCAAGTAGGTGACAGTTAGCTCTACTTAACAATCTACATGAAACTGTAGCTAACAAGTCAGAATGGACACAACTGATAAGAGCAGAAGCCAGCTGTGAAACATCTGGCATGTCCTTAGTGATGCATCCTGACTGAACATCAGTCATGAATGGCAGATAAAGAGAATGAGACCTCCCTACGGGCACAGTTATGTTACTAATTTCAGATCACTGTTAAGTGCAGCCTGAAAGTTCAACCACCTTGCCCTCAGTTCCCCTGGCTAAATTCATCTGCTCTGAGAACATCACAGACTTCCCTTAGCACCAAAGGTAGATGCTTAGTTGAAGAGTGCATGGAAGGTTATGTTCAATATATTAGGCTTATTACGTAGTTATTAGTAGAGCTGGGTTCTTTTCCTGTTCCAATCACCACTGTAATTCTAGATGTTTTAGGAATTGATTGAATTATAAAAGCCAGAGTCATGCATGCAAATGGTCAGACCTCAGAGAGTTAAACTAATTCCACAGCAGGGTCACTTCATCAAGCAAAATGATAAATCACACTCAGCAGGGTTTTTCTTCTTCCTGGTAGCTTTCCTCTGAGCTTTAATATTCAAACAAAATTGTACCAGCTGAAAAAAATAGTATTCAGAACCTAGAATCCTCCCCCATGGGATCCAAGAGGCTGAATAGCGATGACCAGACCCATCTTAAACAAACTTCCCCTTCTGGCCTCTTGCATTCTTTGTCTTTGAAAGGAAAATAACTCACCAGCCCAAACAAGCCACACCATACTTTTTAATCTCAAAAGGAACTCAATCAGAATCCCATACCTAGAACCATGGCTGAAATGTAAGGTAAAAAGACAAGTCTGGTCCTAGATTTGACTCTCCCAGAGAGTTAGTTAATCCTGTGGGGTCTCCTACACCCACTTATGCAGCCACCCCTCACTTGGCCTTTGTCACAGGCAGTATGTCAACACAGTGGGTTGCACCCAAAGCAACCACCATAATGTAAACCATTGTTATGGCTTGTATCTAGATGTCCCCCCAAAGCCTCTTTTGGTCATACGTAGGGCATTTTGGAGGTGGCTGGATCTAGGGTGTGTGCTGCAAGGATGTGATGCTGTTATTGATTCATGGTGTGGTGCTAGGATTAAGGCTACCCCACCCTGGGTGTGAGTGCTACCTGCCTTAAGGGTATATATGATATAAGGAACAGAAAGAAGGTCAGTGCTTGTCACTTGCTACTTGCTACCTTGCTGCCTTCTGCCTGCCATGAACTGTTTCTCCTCTGTGATGCTCCTTTGCCATGCCACCCTGCCTTGGAGCCAGCCAAATATGAATGAAACCTCTACAAACAGAGCCAAATGTGTAGAGAGCCATAAATGACCCAGCTTCGCATCTGAGCATGTGCTCCCTCCGCCCATCCTGATCCTACGTCACCCATTAGACCCTCCCACTGCTTCCCTCAAAGAGATATAAGCCTTGGCACTTCCTCAATAAACTCTCTCTCTCTCGCACTCGCCTTCAAACTGCGTATGTGTTTTTCTTCATCCCCATACTGTCTCTCGGGCTACGCGTTCCTGCCCCTGGGAGCTCTGCTGGTCGGAGCCTCCGCGGGTCATGACATTTTGGCACCTAACATGGGGCTCGAGAACGACAGGTTCTATGAGGGATCACCCTACAAAGGTTTAAAAGAGTGCCCGGCCAGCCTTTGACCCATCCATGAGGACTCCCCCTCAGTGATCCGTGCGAGGACTTCTCTCTCTCGTCTCTCATCTGAATCACGGTAAGCATTTTCATACTGTAGGGTGTAACATGGGACAGAATCTCAGTGAACATGAGCTCTTTGTCTCAGGGCTCTCCCAGGCCCTCAAAGCCCGGGGAGTCAAAATCAAACAATCCCACCTAACTGCCTACTTTGAGTTTATAAATAAAATCTGCCCTTGGTTTCCACTGGAGGGTACTATCAATGTGAAGGTTTGGAGCCGTGTGGGTTATGCACTCCAAGATTACTACCGGGTCTTCGGACCTGAAAAAGTCCCCGTGACTGCCTTCGCATATTGGACATTAATTTCTGAATTGTTACAGGCTCGCCCTTCCGATCCCCACATAGCACAAACTATAGCTCAAGCTGAGGCTTCCCTTTGTTCTTATTCCCCCCATCATAGCCCCCCCGTCTCCGTGATTCTTGACATACCTGAGGACCAACATGGCTGCCTGTCCCCTACCCCATCTCTTACTGCTTCTGCCCTTCCACATGGAGACATCCTCCATCTTGTAGGAGTGATCCCCAATCATGCGGACACCCTGAGCGACCGCCATCTTGTGGCGCACCGCCATTTTCCTACCCTAACCTCCTGCCACCGCCCACTTCTGCCCTCTACAACTCCCCTCCGCCATCTTGCACCATTCTACCACCCTTACGCCACATCTAACACCACCATTAGCCCTCAAGACCGGTCTTCATCCTCTAAACACCCCAACCTAATACTATCCATACCCTTCTCCAGCGTGGAGGGCTCTGGTACCTGCGCTAGTGGTTCCCCTATGACCACCCTGAGGTCACCCTGTTCTACCCTATACCCCCTCAACGACTCCAACACCTTTCTCTCTGTTACGCCCCCTACATATTGACTATGTCAAAAGACTGGATTATCTACACAAATATCTATTAAGGTAATCCGAGAAAAACAAGATCTATGTGTCACCGTTGCTATCCTCCCACACATCACCTTTTACCCAGCAAACTATCCCCTCACCCTCGATCCTGACCCCAGAGATCCACCCCTAACTTTATCCCACCTTTGCAAAAAACGTGAGGTCTTCACCACCACCACTCTTCTCGTCCTCGGAACCGCATCAGGAATTGCCCTTGGGTCCACGGCTTTGGCCCTTGGACAAACCCAATATAATAGCATCTTACAGGCCGTTGACCAAGACCTAAAAAATGTTGAAACCTCTATTCGCGCCCTACAAACATCACTAACCTCCCTGTCTGAAGTTGTTCTCCAAAACAGGCGCGGCTTGGATCTTCTTTTCCTCAAGGAAGGTGGCCTTTGTGCAGCCTTCAAAGAAGAATGCTGTTTCTATACTGACTCCTCCAGCGTGGTCTTACATGCTATGGATAAATTAAATGATGCCCTAAAAAAGAGAGAAATAGCCAGAACACAAGCCTTATTCCCCAACACTTGGTTCTCAACTGTTCTCCCCTACCTTGCCCCCTTCTTAGGCCCCCTTATAGTTTTGGTCCTCATTTTGGCTCTTGGTCCTCTCCTATTTAGGAGACTTATCGCCTCCGTCAAAATGGCCCTTGCTCCTGTGTGGGAAAGACCTCTCCAAGTTCATTATCAGCGTCTAGCTATGGCAGACGCTGATAAATACAAACAAGCCGAACCCTATGATGATATTGAGGCCCCAGCATATAAGAATGTCGGCCAATGACGGGTAAGATGGAGTTACAAGTCACTAGCACTCTCAGGACCACCTAAGACAGAGCCCCACTCTTCGCCGGGACGCTGGCGATGCTAGTGGTCAGCTCAATGACGGGTAAGGCCTGAAAAATCAAATGCGTAAAAACTAAAAAAGACTTGCAGTAACCTCCACAACCTAAGACAGGCCACATTCAGGGTCATACAAACACTCATGGTTGGCAATATTTTCTTTTGGAGAAAAAGGAGCATATGTAGAGAGCCATAAATGAACCAGCTTCGCATCTGAGCATGCGCCCCCTCTCCCCCCATCCTGATCCTACGTCACCCATTAGACCCTCCCACTGCTTCCCTCAAAGAGATATAAGCCTTGGCACTCCCTCAATAAACTCTCTCTCTCTCGCCCTCACCTTCAAACTGCATATGTGTTTTTCTTCATCCCCATACTGTTTCTCGGGCTACGCGTTCCTGCCCCTGGGAGCTCTGCTGGTCGGAGCCTCCGCGGGTCATGACAATGAAACTTTCCTCCTTTAACTTTGGGTATTTTTGTCTCAGCATCAAGAAAAGTAACTAAGATAACTATCAAGGAAGCAAGGAGCAAACCCTACTAGTGACCTAGCTGGCGCTTTTCACTTTTTCCACTGAAGAAAAATCCCTGAAGCTAAAGATAAAGTTTCTCATATCAGAGTTCATTCTGGGTATGTTGAGGATTCAGCACAGTCTAAGTCTATATCCATTGAAAGCGTCCTTCTTCAAACTGTGTTTTCTGAAGGACTGTGAACAACCCTTAGAGTAAATGCATTTGCCTTTCTTTCTCCACCCATGAGACTAGTATTTCGATCCACCACAGCTTAAAACAAAGCACACGGTGCGAAGGCTCATTCATCACAGTGACAAGGACTGCAGGACATTTCTCAAGCTGGGCAGCACTCAGCTCTGATCCCAGGGGCTGAGTATGATGATAAAACTCACTGATTTCCCAGTCTTCCCTGAGGATTGTGGTGATCAAGGAGCCAGGGAAGGTCCTTGGATTGCAGAGAGAGGTGAAGGGGCTTGTGGAGAAATGAGTGAGTGGGTGTCGAGCACAGCAGACAGAAGAGGTGCTTATGCTGCATGTGTTTTGAGCAAGCACACAGGCTTGTCCTATTTCTCTGTCTTGTCACTAAACATTCTCATGATCGAAACAAGGACAGAGAAGCTGAGAAAGTTCATGTAAAAACACACCAGGTTAACCATTTCCGGCCTACAGTGTGTAGTTAATAGAAGGGCAAACAAGTGAAAAGTTACTTTTACAATTTTTTTTATTTTTTATAAATGAAATGTTATCTAAATGGAAAGAAGTAAATTTATCCCCCATTAGTAACTTTATTTTCCACTTTTCACTAAGAAATATTTCAGGTAGGTAAAATGTCTGTTGCATCCTAACATATCCTCTCCCTTTCCTACATCCCCATGACAATTAATCCAAATATATTTATTTTCCCATGTATGTTTCTATACTTTAACTACATATATATATATATTATTAAACAATACCTAATATTATTTTCCATGCTTTTAACTTTTTAGAAAATACATATTTCCTTCTGCATTTGATATTTATCCATGACTGTCTAGTTTAATTTAGCTACCATTCAATAATCCATTTTACGTACCTGCCACAAATATTGATCAATTTTCCTACTGGTGGGTATTTAAGTTGTTTCTTGCTTTATACTACAGCAAAACCGCTGCAGTGAATATCTATGAACATCTTGGAGCTTGGCTTCTTGTACACATGTGAAATGGTTGTGAAATGGTTTTAATAAAACAGTATATCTGAGGGATCTGTTCGTGATAACAGCATCATGCGCTGTTACTGCTCATTATTTCAGCGTCCAAACAGCATTTCAGCAAATGATAGAATTAACATATATGGGACCACAATTACTGTTAGACATTTAGATTGCCCCCCCTTTGTTTTGTACTTTAACAACAATATTCCCATGTCTTCTTGAACATATGTGAGGACTTCTCCAGAGTATGTAGCTAGAATTGTGATTATCTGATCAAAGGATATATGATTTTCAACTTGGCTTACATGCTACCAAGTCACTTTTTTTTGCAAGTTAATAAATTGAAATGACATCTCATAATGTTTATTTTTATTTACATAATTACTTGTAAGATTGAGCATCTTCTATGTAGTGATTTTTTTTAACCTTCCATCAATTTCATGTCTATTTCCTTTGCTCCTTTTTCTTCAGGTGCCCATTAGAAGAGTCTATTCCCAATAATTTTAGAAAAGGATGGTCCATTGAAAGATGGAGTAAGAAAAAATCTAATACATAAGTAGCAAATAAGCCTAGTAAGTGAATTAATTTTTAAAACCTGGTAAGTAAGTAAAATTAATTCATGTCTGCTTCTCGAAGCTTTGGGGGTTCAACAATGATGGCTGTACTGTAAGAAAGCGATATCTCAGGTACTTAGGCCTCTGCCTGGGCTGAGAATCCAACACTGCTTTATGCCCTTTTTAGCTAAGGGAATAGAGGAGGAACTAACATTATTGAACACTGACCTTCCACTCAGAGTTTAATGGATATCGCCGTATGTTATCTTTCAACAAAACTGTGAAGTGGTATTATTTTCCCCTTTGAGGATAAGGAAATGCAGGCTCAGAGAGATTAAATGCTTAGTCTGAGACCATGAAGCCTGTCACTGGGAAAACCAGAAGCTGGAGGTTTGTCTGCTTCCAAAGTTCAAGCACTTTTCACCCCACAAAAGAATCACAATCCTTTTGAATAAAGTTGTTTGAAAAAAAGTTGCCATTTGGAGAAGTATATAAACCTTGAGCATAATGAATGTTAGTTATTCTTTCAGAGATAATTATGTGGGGTGCTAAATACTGTGCCCAATCTTTCCTGAAATCTAACCATGAGAGATCTTTCGAGTCAAGTTTTCTCCTACTTCATCCACAAGAGCACACTGTGGTCATCACATTATCGTTCAAATATCGAACATGCTGTGGGGAATTGACAAGTACTCTATCTTCTCTTTCTTCCACTTGTTCTCTTGCTAAGAAAAGAGTGGTCAGCTTTTCAGGAAGCAGTATTAGCTGCATCTTGATGATTTGCCAAGGTGTGGTAAGGGTAAGAGATGAATCAGGCTTTGAGTCACCACAAAACAAGTTTTAGTTTTACAAAGCACTGTAATTTATTCCAGAAATTTTTAAGTCAAACACACCCCCAATGAGTATATTACATTTTTTTCAAATCAGTATTTATTTTCCAACTACAATTGTGAGGTAATTACAGAAGGAAGAGAGTATACAGTTGTGGAAACTTGCAGGAATTTATGAAGTGGTTCGCATAGTTCTTAAGAAGTCTGCAAGTCCACCCAGGAGTTTCAGGGCACAGCATTTTTGTTTTTTAGCTCCAGTGCAGGGATGACTAAGGCCCCTGTATGGCGCCTTATCACTGTGGATGTGTTTTCAGCTGAGGCTCTGCTGGACAGTTCCCACTGCACACCCGTATCTCCTGCATGCATTTCCCCACATTCTGCCTTTGATTCTGAAGCCAACACAGCTTACTCAGCCTTTGTACGGAGCCATAGATGCAGGAGAGGTAATGCTGCTTGAGGCACCCCTCATCCAAATCAGGAGTCAGTCAATAGATAAATGCCTCAGTCTCTAGCACTTCAAAGGGGAAATCTAAATGATGTTCTGCATTTCATTTACCCACAGCTGTACCCAGTTCAGTAATGCACTCTTTCATGGCTTTCCCCACTTCCCTCACTCACTACCCCTCACTCTCTTAATATTGCTTCTTGGGAGCATCTTCCAAATAAACTACTTACACCTATGTCCTTTGGTCATTTGGAGGAAACTTAAAGCAAAGCTGCCCAATTCTCATACATACACATGTATTATTTTAGATACACCCTCCTCCATGAAGCTTTCTAGGACCTCTCCTTAATGTAAAATTAACATCTAAACTTCTCTTTGGCTGTACAATATTAAACTGGTTCTTTATTTATATCTCTCCCTCAACAGAGAGTTTCTTGGCGATAGAAGATGTACAGCATCATATGTCTAGTCCTTTGCACAGTATCTGGCACTTCATAAATATCTGATGAATAGAGACAGTAATGTACAGGTGCTTGGTCAGATGCTTGTTAGTCATATACCAAGATGAACAATATTCACATCATCTCTTTTGGTCAAGAGTATCCCATGTACTAGAAACAACAGACAGGAAAACAGATAAATTGCAAGGCCACATGTTTTCAGCTAGAATGAAGATATGAAATCAATATTACTTAATCCCTGCCTTGCCAGGCCAGGAAAAGATTGTAAGAGAAGAAATTTGAGGGCCAGGGATATAGTTCAGTGGCACAGTATCTGCCCGGCAAGGACGAGGTCCTGAGTTCGATTCCCAGTACAAAAAAAAAGAAAAAAGAAAAAAGAAAAAATATTTGAGTAAGAATTTTTAAATGAGTATAGCTTAAATATTTTTAAAACATGAATAGATAAAAATAATTAAGATAAAATAAACAACTTACATATGCCTGCTACTTGTACAAAGAGGGCTTTTCAGGCATCCTTTCATTCCAACTCCACAGGTAAGATACTCTTTCCCAAATAGAGAGACTGAGGCTTGAGGTAAGGAATTTGCCTGGATTTACACAGCTAACAAAGGCAAAACCTGGATTCCAGTTATCTAATTCCCAGACTCTCAACCCAGAATTTACTATAGCAAAGCCTCCCCTAACAAGAAAAATCAAAATATGAGTTATTCCCCCAAGTACCATGGATTCTCTTTGCAAAAAAAGTCCCAGCAAGGACAAAGCAACCTTTGGGGGAAAGGGACATGGTGCCATCCTTGAAGGGTGACAGGCACTGCCCTATGTCCCTCGTCCACATGTCCCCTACCCCACAAGCTCAATCCACCTCAAAGCTCTTATTTACCCTTCCACAGTAGGGGAGTTACAGGGTCTACCTTCCTCTCTCATTTGAATAATGGTCACCAACATTTTTCTTGGCTTTCTATTGGTTCCTTCAAGATTTCTTTAACAAAAATAGTGTGGTTCCAGTTGGAAACACTGCTTAGTTCTTCAAACACTTCTCAATCATTCTAAATCGGTCCTAAGAATTTCCAAAGGGTATAAGTGTGCACAAAACACACACAAAGAGAGACACACGTATACTCAAGATGCACCAAGGAAAGATCTGAATCCCCTGGGTTGTGTACATCTGAAGACTGATCTTCAGTAATTAGAGGATAATACAAAATATTTGAAGGCTAAACTTCCAGTAGAGGCTTCAGATTTCCTCTCAGTCTGATAAACTCTGCTACAAAACCAGATTGTATCAGTTTCATTTTCTTTAGAAGCAGAAAACTAATTTAGTAACTTCCCACAGAGGAAGTTTGCTTGTTAGACACTGCTTTCACATGATCTATTACTATTTAAGTCATTTTAGAAAAGTGTGAGAAAGGAGGGAAGGAAGGGATGAAGGAAGGAAGGAAGGAAGGAGGGAAGGAAGGAAGGAAAGAAGAGAGTGAAGAGAGGGATGAGGTAGGGAGAGAAGGAGGGAGGGAAAGAGGGAGGGAGGGAAGGAGGGGAAAGGGAGATATTTTTCTTCAAAAAAGGAATTATTGTAGCTGCTGAGTAAACAAAGTAAGTACAAGGAAAATAAAATTCATTTTCTAGGTTTCTTTTCCAATGAAAGGAATGAAGCAGCTTCTCTCATTACCTCTGCTTTGCAGGACACCAGACAGGAGAGAAAACACCAGAGGAGAAAAAATATCTTTGTGCACACTTGAAATGCGGTGTGGATAGAGGGGTAAAAGAGATCTTCTAATGGCCCAGATACAGCATAATGGATTAAGTGTGGAGACTGAGATGAAATGAGTGACCTCACTCTATAGTCTTTAAAGGGACTGGCAGGGCTTGAGAATGGCAGAGAGTAGTCGCAGAGTGACAGGCAGTTATCAATGCCATATCAAAGGTCTGTTAATAGGCTCTTGCAAGGAGAATTGAATGTTGAGCTGGTTTAGCTAAAGACCATAAGAACCTCTTCCAGGAAGACTCTAATCCCTATGGAATTGAAGAAAGTGACCACATGTCACGGAACACAACTGCAATTTATGGCACACATTCTGGAAAGATCTCAGGCAGTCCCTGGGGGGTCAACAGCCTGTGATTTCACATTAATTGATACAGAGGATGCTATGTTCCAGATGACCTCACATCCGATCGAATAAGGCAGACACACATACCATATGTAATCATGTATATTGCATGCATTATTGTCATTTAGCATGTATCACTCCTTACCAGTAGCATGTACATGCGACAGTGAAGTGGGACAGCTCTGAAATCTAACAGATGCAAGCCCCTATCGAAAAATAGCCTTGCAAGTTTAATCGTCTTTGAAACGGTGACAAATGATAGTACCTATCTCAAAAGGTTATTGCAGCAAAAATATAATATCTGACATGTATCAACCATTTGTAAATATCATCACTATTTGTATTTTCTGAAAGAATTATGGATGGGTTTATTAGTTAGATTTTGTTCTTGGGCCTAATATTTTTCAAGCACCTATTTTGCACACAATGCTAAATTCTTTCATGAATGCTTTTTATTCCTTATAGCATTTCAGTGAGATAGGTATTATTATTCCTTTTTAAAAGCTAAGAAAATCAAAGTTCAAGTAAAATAAAACAATCCACTGTTCTTTATTTAAGAGTTGTGGAGGCCGGTGAGATGGCTCAGCGGCGTAAGCGCCTGCCTGGCAAGCACGAGGGCCCGAGTTCGACTCCCGGAACCCACATACGAAAAAAGGGCCGGTGATATCGCTCAGCGGCACAGGCGCCTGCTGGCATGCGAGGTCCTGAGGTAGACCCCCGGTACCCACAGAAAAAAAAAGAGTTGTGAAGTTTTTAATTTGAGTCCAGGTCTTCTGACTCCACAACATCATATTGCTATGTGTTTTATGGACATGAATTTTATAACCAATGGGCAGTCTATCCATTGGTATTCTGATAAACTAGCTCTTCAAAACACGAGCCTAGATTTGTCACATTTGCCTATTTTTTATGGTGTAAACATTCTCCCAATGGCTGATTTCAAGCCACCAAAAAATAGTTTATAAGATTTTCCTGCACCTAACAATCAGCTCTCACTGGCCATTATTTTTGAAATGAGGTCACCCATATTTAAAGTGCCCACAACTGAGGAAGTTAAGGCTTGACTCTATCCCTCTTTCTGCCCATCTTTGGCTATGCTCTTTTGCTCCCAGCCTTCTTGACTTTCTCAGGCCTTGTAGATGCAACCTTGGCACCTCTGTGAGAGGCAAAAGCAAATTGGAGGTGCCAGTCTGCAAACCAGTGCCAGGCTAACAGCAGAAAGCAAGGCAGTGTGGTAAGAGCAGTGACTGAGAAACAAGACCGGCAGCCAAGAATGAGGGGGAGTTTGATTCCAGGCACAGAGACCAGGTGTAAGTATGGGATGAGTGAACGGAGTTGCCAAGGTGCAGGCTGGTGGCAGACATATTGGAGTTCAGCCCTCTGCCCACCCTCTTCCTCACTATGCTCCTGTGGGAAGTTTATTTAAATTCTCTTTGCCTCTTTGCCTCATTTTACTTTTCTATAAATGGGAGGATGATAGCGTCACATAAAGGATTAAATGCTATAAGAATCTAGCTTATGGCAGTATTTAATAATATAATAAAGCCTTGGTTTGCGAGCATAATTCATTCCAGAAATGTGCTCGTAATCCAAAGGACTTGTACATCAAAGTGAATTTCCCCATAAAAAATAACAGATACTCAGATGATGTGTTCCACAACCTAAAAATATTCATATAAAAATTATTATAATACTGTAATATCATACAAAATAATAAGGAAAATACACACTATTAAGAAAAATAAACGAGTTAACCTGCACTTACCTTTGAAAACCTTCATGGCTGGTGTGAGGAAGACAAGAGAGGAGGGTTATTGTGTAGGACGACTTTCACTATCATTAACAGAATATCGGCTGTCTACTGTCTCAATGGAATCTTTTTCTTTTCATGTGACTTTAACAAGGAACCTATCCAATGACACTGACTTTTGCCTCCTTTCGAGGATTTCATGGCAGTGTGATATTGCAATGTCATTAAACAGAGTCATCATTCACATTTATTTGGGTGGTGTTTTCTACAAGATTTTGCACTGTTTCCCACATTTTACACATCTCCCTAATCTCATTTGACGTGAGGGATTCCTCCACTTTTTCCTCATCCTCCTCTGCCGGCGAGATCTCCTCTGTAACCTCTTGCTCTTGGGAGATGATCAGCCACAATCCCGCAGCAAAAGAGAAAGAGAACCGTTGGCTCAGTTGTAATTGTGTGTTGTTCTGCATCACTTATTACTCATATTGCAAGACATCGCTGGTTTATCAAGTTAAAATTTATTCGAAACATTTGCTCGTTGGGCAGAATGCTCACAGAACAAGTTACTCGCAATCCAAGGATTTACTGTATTAGGTTTTGAAAACTGGTCTTATTATTAGTAAGAAAAGCAACTCTATCTCTGTCAGGGAAAAATATTATCATTTTACTTTATCCTATTTTAGAGTTTGGGTACGTAGATGGTATGCTATTGTCATTCATCCATCTGTGGCCCTTTCGAAAAACTGTTGTCTACTTTACCTCTCACTTCAATCCCATTCTCTTGCCCTCATAAGCACCTTTACTCCTGGGTTTAGTGCACACATTTCTTATGTACATGTATGTTGATTCATCCGTCTTGTATCTATGAAAAATATATAATATGGCCTCTGGGTGAACTTTTTAAGTTTGTGTAAATAGTGCTATGATAGTTTTTTAAGACTGCCATAATAAAATGCCACAGACTGAGTGGCTCAAACATCATAAATTGGGGCCGAGGATATAGCTCAGCGGTGCAGCACCTGCCTGCAAGCGTGAGGCCTTGAGTTCCATTCCTGGTACCCACAAAAAAAAAATAAAAATTAAATTTAAATTTAAATTTAAAAAACATCATAAATTTATTTTCTTACAGTTCTGGAAGCTAGAAGTCCAGGATCCACGTCTTAGCAGGGTTGATTTCTTCCATGGCCTTTCTCCTTGCTTTGTACATAGAGGTGTTCTTCCCGGGTCCTCGGAATCTTTCCTCTGTGTGTGCACAACCCTGATGTCTCTCTGTGTGTCCCAATTCTCTCTTCATATAAGGACACCCATCTCTTTGGATTAAAGTCTATTATCTAATCCACCCAGAATTCTTTATTTAAACTTAATTACCTTTTTTAAAAGACCTAATCTCTAAATATGAATATATTCTGACCTAGGAATCAGGGCTTTAAAATAAGAGTTTAGACAACAGGGATGGGAGGGAGCATAATCCAGCTCATAATAAATATTGTGCTGTTGTGGTAGATTTTTATAGTCATGGCACCCAGCGTGTCACACTCCTCCTTGGACACTCCACCTCATGCAGTCCTTGGTGTCATGGACTCCACGTTTGTCATGTAACTTGCTGTAGACCGTGGGACATCAGCAAACAGGCTTACTAACATCTTGAGCATGGGGCTTTCTTGTCTTGTTGCTAGCAACTTGTCTACCATTGTATGAAGAAACCTGACCTAGTCTACCCCAAACCACCAAGTTATTGTGGGCATGAGGCCTTCACAGACCTGAGGAGCCAGCATCAATTCCTGGATGGGTAGGTGAAGCCATAGAAGTTGCGCATTGCCAACCAACTTCGGGGCCATAAGTGAGCCCAGGAGAGACCAGCAGAGGTACCCAGCTTAGACTGACCCAAAATGTTAAACTGATAAACAGATGCTGCAAGACAGTAAGTTTGAAATGGTTTGGTAGGAGTTACAGATGATGATAAAGCTATAGATCTCGTTCTGTTCCTTAATTTCTCCATCTAACATCACCCATCTGAGATATTACTATTTGTAGATTTGCTTCACTCCTTCTGGCTGCTATGTGACATTCTGTCATATGCACATGCCGTATTTTACTTATCCATTCTTCCAGGAATGAACAGTTGGGCTGTCTCCAATTTTCGGCTCTAACATTCTCATGTACATATCTTCATTTGCCTGTGTTTCTCTGGAAACACTATTCAGAAGTGAAATTACTGGGTTGTAGGGCATGTATACTCTTAATTGTACTATTACTGAATGGGTTGTCAGAACAACTGTGGCAATTTATACTCCTAGATGTGAAGGAGGGATGGCCAGGGGACTTTGATATGTTCCTTATTAGAGCAGCATAACCTGATGGGTGGTCCAGAAATTAAAACCCACCTTGCAAATTAGGCAGATCCTAACATGATTTCCTTCTATTTCTCTTCTTCACTACCTTATGAGGAATTGATGAACTATTATTTTTGTTAGTCATCTGCTATATTTATTGAATTCAGTTTTCTGTTTTCCATTCCTATGTTGAAATTTTGTGATTTTTAGTATTTTCATTTCTCAATAATAAAACATCTAAAAGAATATTCAATTTACTGGTGGGAGAGAATTGTGTTGAAAACAATTTGCACAGGTTATCCACATGGTTGAAAACAGGTGAGGATAAAAAACAGCTTTTGATAAGACTGAAAAATAATTATAATGTGAAGAGAAAAATATGAGGTTACAGAATATTAAACAATGCATAAACAAAACTATGATGACCAGAGCATCTGCTCTGAGGCTATTTTCCGTTACCATCTTACTGGACTCTGTTCCTAAGGTTTTGTAGAGCAAGAGAGGAAAAGTTGAACCTCAAACTCTGACCAAGATTGGGATTATTACGAGTCCTTTCCCTGAGTAAGCATGATCTCTAAGGATAGGGACAAACCAGACAAAAAGCCATCTGTTTTCCTCCTACCCACAGACATGTGTAGTCTGAAATAGGCCAGGAAGCCTCAAACTTTTAAGACAATCTAGAGGAAAATCCAGAAAGTGCATGAGTCCTTGACTTCAGAGAATCCAAACAAATAATTTTCCAGGACAATGACGAGCAAGATATCATAGATAACCAACTGTACAAGAAATCAAGACAACATAAAAAAAAAAACAAGCAAAAAATAGATATGTAAAACAGTCATTATTATTGGCCATAGAGCGATAAAAGGAAGATTTTCAATAGTAATAGGAAACTTTAAAAAGTGATAGACTTGAAAAGACCAAACAGAACTTCTAAATGTAAAATATATAATAAAAGGATAAATAATAATAAAATATAAAATACAAAACCCACAAAAAATGTGTACATCAGGAAAAGAAAAACCTGTATAAATACTTTAATACTAAATTTATTGAGACACCATCACATTAATACAAGTTACTTTTAGCCTCTATAATTACAAGAGGGGCTCAAAGTGGTGGCCATTAGAGTCCCAATATTTTTTAATATGGTGAACTGCTGAGGTGTGTACACATTTTTTGGCAGAGTCTGAATATAATAAAATATATAATAAGAGGATTTTAGAGCTCGATAGTTATATTGGACAGCAGATTTGACATAGTTGAAAAGAGATTAGGAAAGATGATTTTTTTGGATATAACACACAGATAAAAAGACATAAATACTAAAGTGATCAGTCTCAGAAAGAAAAATAAGAGAAAAAAGAACAGAGGCAATATTTGAAGAAATAATATCAGAAATTTTTAAGACAGATAAATGAAACCAACCCATATATTCAGGCTTAATAAGTCTGAGCAGAATAAATGAAAAGAAATCCATATCTCTATGTATTATGGCCAACTGTGACAAGAGACAAAATGATCAAAAAGAAATTTACAAAAAAGAATATAGATTCCCCTCAAAATATAGTAGTTGTACTATGAATGACTTCATGCACAACAATAAAATACAGAAAAAAGTTATTTTTGATGTGCTAAAAATAATTAGTGCCAACCTAAAATTCTATATCCAGCAAAATCATCTTTCAAAAAGAGTGAAATAAGAACTCTTCAAACAAGCTAAAAGTGAAATTCATGATGAAAGACTCTCACTAAAGGAAATTCCAAAAGATATATTTCAACCAAAAGGAAAGCGATCCTAGACAAAAAACTGAGATTCAGGGGCTGGTGAGATGGCTCAGTGGCATAAGTGCCTGCATGGCAAGCATGAGGTCCTGAGTTCGACTCCCGGTATCCACATATGAAAAAAGGGCCGGTGATATCGCTCAGCAGCACGGGTGCCTGCTGGTGCGCGAGGTCCTGAGGTCGACCTCCAGTACCCACAAAAAAAAAACTGAGATTTAAGGAGGAATACAGAGCAAAGACAGTGATACATAGATTGGTAAGTGGAAACTGAATAATGCCTAATGACATACACATGCATGCACACACACATACATAAATACGCAAACACACAGAGTTAATACAACGTACAACGATGATGTGGGGTAAGGATAACTGAAGCTGAAGTACAAGGGGTGATCAAAATATACAGTGAGTGTTTAAACTTTTTAAAAATTTGAAACCATAAAAGACACATTGACATTAATACCCCTCAAAATACTCCCTCTTTATCAGTATCGTTACAAGTAAGATTTTTTTTTAAATATGGCGAATGCTACAGTCAAGTGCCATCCAACAGAAAGGGAGACTTGAATAAAAGCATTACAGTGTGTCCTCATCCACCTTATCCACTAGATATGGCAGCATACAACCTCTGGCTCTTCCCCAAAGTCAAAATGATCATGAAAGGTGAATGTTTTGAATCACTGCAGGTCATTAAGGCAGCCACAACAATGCAACTAAAGATGTGAAAAAAGACTTCCAAAACCACTTCAAAAAGTGAAAAAAGCAATAGGATGAGTGCGTTCAAAGTGAGAAGGAGTGTTTTGAGGAAGATTAATGGCAATGCGTCTTTTACTGTAATGAATTTCTTAAATTTAAACTTTTCTCTAATGGCCAGAAATGTTAAACATCTTTTGTTATATTTGTTGGCCATTTGTACTTCTTCCTCTGTGAAGTTTCTGTTCATTTCACTTGCCCATTTCTTGACTGGGTCTTTTATTTTGAGTGGTCTGGTTTTTTTTGAGTTCTTTATATATTATAGGTATTAGTACTCTGTCTGAGGTGAGGAGAAGCTGGGAAAATTCTTTCTCATTCTAGGTTGTCCCTTCACTCTAGTTATTGATTCTTTTGCTGTACAGAAGATTTTTAATTTGATGGAATCCCATTTGTTGATTCTTGTTGTTATGTCTTATGCAATTGTGACTCTGTTTAAAAAATCCTTTCCTATTTCTATATCTTAAAGTGTTGTGTCCATTTTATCTTTCAGTAGGCTCAGTGTTTCTGTTCTAATGTATAGATCTTTGATCCATTTTTATTTTAATGTAATACTTGGTGAGAGATATGGATCCAGTTTCAATCTTCTGCAGACAGTTATCCAGGTTTCCAGCACCATTTGTTGAATATATAATCTTTCATCCAACAGAGGCTTTTGGCCCCTTTGTCAAAGATCAAATAGCTGAATGTGTCCAGGGATGTATTTGTATCCTGTATTCTGTTCCATTGATCCATGTGCCTGTTTTTTTTCCAGTACCATGCAGTTTTTATCATATTGCTTTTTAGTATCGCTTAAAGTCAGGTGTAGTGATGCCTCCTGCTTTGCTCTTGTTGCCCAAGATAACTTTTGCTATTCTGGGTCTCTTCTGGTTCCATATGAATTTTAGAAATCTTTTCTCTAGTTCTGTAAAGTACGCTGTTGGTATTTGGATTCGGACTGCATTGAACCTGTGTAGCAGTTTTGGGATAATTGTCATTCTGACAATGTTGGTTGCCTATCCAGGAACAGGGGACATCTTTCCATTTTCTGATGTCCTCTTCAATCTCCTTTTTCAGAATACTGTAGTTTTCTTTGAAGATATCTTTCACATCCTTGGTTGGGTTAACTCCTAGGTATTTCATTTTTCTTGATGCTGTTGTGAGTGGTATTATTTTCATAATTTCCTTCTCATTGAACTCATTATTTGTGTACACAAATGCTAATGGTTTTTGTGTGTTGATTTTTGTATCCTGCTACACTGCTGAAATTCCTTACTAATTCTAAGAGTTCGGGGGGGAGTTCTTTGGGACTTCTAAGTAAAGTATCATGTCATCCACAAATAACATCTCTGGCCATTACAGAAATGCAAATTAAAGCAGCGTAAGATTCCATTTTATACCAGAAAGAATGGTAATCTTTAGGAAATCTACAATTAACAAATGTTACTGAGGTTGCGGTGAAAAAGGAACACTTCTATACTATTGCTGGGAATCTAAACTAATACAACCATTATTGAAATTAGTATGGAGAGTTCTCAAAGAACTAAAATTGGAAATTCCATATGACCTGGGTATCCCCCTGCTGGTATCTTCCCAAAGAGCTTAAGTCATCATACTACAGTGAAACATGCATACCAATGTTTATAGCAGTGCTATTCATAATAGCTAAATCCTGGAAACAGCCTGTATACCCATCCACAGACAATTGGATAAAGAAAATGTGGTATTTATACATAATGGATTATTACTTGGCTACAAAGAAGGGCAAATTCAGGACATTTGTAGGAAAATGGATGTACCTGGAAAATATAATGTTGCGTGAAATAAATCAGATACATAAGCTTAAATACCATATGGTATCTGTCATTTGAGTGAGGCAAAGTACAAACAAAGAGCATAATAAAGAGTGAATAGAAGGAGACAAGAGCCTGGATCTCTCACAGATGGGAAGAGTTCTAAGAGAACAAGGGTGAGGGGGAAGGAGGAGGGGAAATAAGAAGAATAAAGATACACCATGTTCAGGAACCTAATAACCTCAATGAATGTAAACATTACATGTCACAAACATGAGCTAAAATTAATAATATCAGTAAGAACAAAAAGAGGGAAATGGGATTTAGAGGATGAGGGAAGGTGTGGGAGGGAAGGAGAAGTGGATTTTTAAAAAGAAATAAGATATATTACGTACATGTATCCACTCCCTGAGATGACTGTAAAATGCAAGTACTACAAACATGTACTAATAAAAAAATTTAAACATTCACTGTATTCTCTGATCGCATCTCATATTCTAAGCTTTATCAAAAAGGAAATCAAGCGATGTTATTAAATTTTGATTTTTAAAAATAAGTAATGTATGCATGTTGTTTCTATAGTAACTACTAGCATGGTCAAAGAGAAACAACATAATTTTAAAAATCTATCATCTAGGTTAACATTTCTGGTACTGTTGTACATGTAAACAAGAACTGAACATATAAGTGAACGAGTAGCAGATGGTGGAAACCAGTGCTGTTTGAGTGGGAATTTAAAGATAAGCAAGAGAGGAGGCCAGAATACCCCACGTGGTAGTGAATGAAAGTCGGAGACATCAGTAAGAATTCATATTATGGCTGCATGGTACCATTATATATGGATATGTGTATATCAGTTAATATACACATCTACATCTCTTAGCAAAGAGGGCCAAAAACAAACAATAAGGACACTTAAATCCTAAATGTTGGTTTCTAAAACCATTTTCCAATAAAAAGAACAAGAGCTCTTTGGAAAAAAGGATGATTCTAGGATTGAGACAGGCAATACAAGATAAGCTAGAGTATTTTGAAGAGCCATGAAGACAGAAAGTGGTCAAAATGTACACATAAACACACACATACATTCTTAGGAATATGTCAAAGGGGTGTAAGAGTCAGCCGGGAGCGGCGGTGTGAGCATATCATCCCGCCACTCGGGAAGGAGAAGCATCAGAACTGCCATGAGTTCGGGGCCAGCCTGGGCAACATAGTGAGTTCAAGGCCAGCCTGAGACCCTGTCTCAAAAAATTAACAAGGTGGGGGCTAGGAGCCAGCTGTAAAAGCTCCCAGCAGCCAAACAAGGAAAAATTTGAGCAACAAAATTAAGTAGTTATTGGATTATAATCCAAGATATAAAATAAATATCCATGAGTCAATATTAACATAAATACTATAATTTAACAAAATAATAAATGGAGGAGGAAGACAAATCTTCCATCCATAATTATAAATAATTTATATAGATAATCTGCCCTGAAAGTGGGAGAGAAGGACTCTTCACCTTTCAAGGGTACATTATGTCTTCCAAAAAGTATAGGATAAGAAGGAGGAAAAAGTAACTTTATAGTGGAAAAATATGACAAACACTCCCTCAGCGTGGTAATCAAGATCATCAAAAGTCACAAGTGATGTTAATGATATGTACCTTTCAGATGATAGCATAAAAAATGCTACTTTGCCTCTGGGATCTTCCTCGCAAAATCCATGACTCCAATAACACAAACACAACACGTAACACAAACACCCAATAAATTCCAGTAGAGGAACAATGCTACAAATGCTGACCAATGCTCTTCAAAACTACCAAAGTCATCAAAAACAAGGTAAGTCTGAGAACATGTCACAACCAAAAGGAGACAGGGGAGATGGAGATTAAATGTTGTATGGTATTCTGAATGGGATCCTGGAGCAGAAAATGACTTTAGGTAAAAATTGTAGGGCCGGTGAGATGGCTCAGCGGCGTAAGCGCCTGCCTGGCAAGCGCGAGGGCCCGAGTTCGACTCCCAGAACCCACATACGAAAAAAGGGCCGGTGATATCGCTCAGCAGCACGGGCGCCTGCTGGCACGTGGGGTCCTGAGGTCTACCCCCAGTACCCACAAAAAAAAAAATCTGTAAAAAATCTGAATAAACTATGGACATCAGTTAATAATGTATCAGTATTGTTTAATTAATTATACCAAATACACAATGCCAGGTAAATATATATATATAATATGTATATTATATATACATGTATATATATACATATATATATATATAATATATATGTATATAAATACCATACAGAGAAACTTTTAAAGTACAATGATTATCCAAAGAGAAAAGGAGGAAATTGTGATCACTAGGAATGTATATACATATTTTCTGGGGTGCCTACAGTGCTGTATTTCCTCACTTGAATGAGGTGTAAATTGATGTTAAAAGAAATATTTGGTTTAATAATGTTCATCAAGCTTTATTACTATGTGTTAATCCATATGTATCTGTTTCAGGTATTTTTTTTCACTATAGAAATGTAAAGAACAAAAAGAATGGAACGAAATGCACTGAAATAACAAAGTTTTATTTTTTGGTAAGAGGTGGGTTATGGATATTTTTTTCCTACTTCTTAAAACATTTTCCGATTTTACTACAATGAATAAAAATGTTATTTATAATCTGAGAATAACTTTTACTTCTTAAAGAAGAAATGAAAAACAGACTTACAAAGACAATTTGCCCAAGAACAGTCCTTCTCTTTCCACTTAAAGCTCTGTTTTGCTAAAGGCTGACTAGAAAAGTACCAGTGATGGCCATTTACTTGCTTTCTAAAAGGAAATGTAAGGTTGAGTATAATGCCTGCAAAATCAAGAAACGCTGTGTTATATTTTCTGTAAGTCATTCTAATGCTGTAAAAATCATTTTTATAATTCCTAGTTTGAAAATAAGCTAATGAACAACAAAAATACGATGACTTTGGAGAAGACAACAACGACCCACAGAAAAGATGGGGAAAGGTCGCTTATCACTGAACAGCCTCCATTTAGAAGCAATTAAGCATCTGGCCTTGTGCTTTCATTTGTGATGTCAAATACCAGAGGGGATATTACAAGCAAAATAGACCACAGCCTCAGCCTGATTCCGTGCAGGCGTTTCAAGGGAGCCACTCCATGAGATGTTGATGCTTAGACAAGTCCAAAATCGGAGAACTTGTTTGATTATGTGTGACCTCCTGCGAGTTGCATAGGCCTCCCTGGACCTTTGTGTCTTCATCTGTTAAATGAGAGCTCAGAAGAAATGACTTCTAAGGGTCCTCCTAGCAGTAAAACTCTACACCTGAAGCCTATTCTAACATCCAGGAGGAGACATCTTGTGATAAAATCAGTGGTGAAGATAATAGCATTGAATATTCTCAAACAGTTTAATCTATAAAAATGCTTTTCAGTTGATATGCATCTTATCCTCAGCAAGTTCCACCTTAAGTAGGAATAGAAATGTCTTTATATCTATTCTGGAAGTAAGAAAACTGAGATGAAGTGGGTATTGATGTGAAGCAAAAGTGCAAAGTTTCCATTTATTCTGAAAACAGGGGGCCTGGCATTATGCAGCTGTGGGCCCCTGAGTCCCCTGGTTCCCAAGGTTTTGTTTTTGTTTTTTCTAGCTACAAAATAAGTAAGTTGAACTAGAGTAGATAATCTCTATGATTGTCTTATTTTACAGCTACAAAAAAATTCCCCCTCTAATAAGTAGAGATGTGTGAACCAAAGCAAGATCCCTTGATTATGAAAATAGCCTTCTCTAATAGATGTTCATTTCATACACCTCAGAATCTTTTGATGCATGTGGTAATGGCCTAGAGGTCACCAACTTGGAAATTTCCCTACTGTCCCCCATGACAACCAATAGCGTACACTCTCTTATAACTGAATTGAGTCTATGGAGACCTATGTTCTAATTCCTACACATCATCTATGGGCCTCAGTTTCTCACCCTGTTAAACACTGCATGGACTACAAAAGGTGTTGCAAGACAGCATTGCTATCCCTCTCAGAGGTTGATAAGGCAACCAGGTGGCTGGCCTTCTTGGTAGTACTACAGCAGCTCAACACCCGCTGCCTGAGTATGTCCTCCATTTAAGTTAACTTGACTTCCCATTATGCACTGGAGTCCAGGAGGTCTTGATGCTGCTGGCCCATGACCACACTTTGGGGTGTTCATTGCTCTAAAGGCACACTGCTCTAAGAGCAGGCTGACTTAACCATTAGTGAGTTTTTCTAATGAGAAGCTGTCTGCCCCCCTCTTCTTTCCCCCATTCTTGCTGGTTCTGCCCTCTGCTGCAATATTGAGCAAGTTTGCTCTCTTCTATTGGATTACAAATCTTTGAAGATATTTCCTGCCCATCTCCACCCCTTAATAATCACTTTTAAGCCGATTAACACAAAAAATTATTTGATAAATTTTAAACTATTTTCTCTGGTATTGTGGAACAGTAGTAATTGACCATGTTAATGATAACAACTTTGTTTGAAAAATAAAATAAACCAGAAGCAATGAGACTAGTTCATGTGGTTCTTAAGCATCTCCACATTCTAAGACAGATTAAAAAGCAGTCATTATACCAGATTCTGCATTACATTATTATGGTATCTATTCATTTTAATATATCCCCACTTCATAGTTTGATTATGTAAGTTAGAATCTAAGTTCCATTCCTAATTATCTCTTGACCCTGGGAAAATTTTCAAACTCTCTGGGCCAATTTCCAAATTCATTTTTCTCATATGGTGGTTTTAAGGATCAAAATGAATAGCCAGAGAAACAGAGACAGAGAGGCAGAGAGAGAGACAGAGACAGACAGAGAGAGAGTGAGAGAGCCTACAAGTAGTAAGCCCTGTGTGTGTTCGCTGTCACTGTAAGCCTCTTAGGGAAAAGAACAATGTAAATAGATATTTTGTCAGTGAATGGTTGTCTGATAAAGGAATTGATTTCTTTAAGTATCTAAATTCAAATAATAATAGAGGTTAATAGCTCATAGACTAAAAATCTACAATAACTTCTTAGGAAAATAAGTTGACTTAACCCAGCAGAACTAATGAATTGAGTGTTTGCCTAGAGAGTGGTCTATACGTATATTGACAAGTGTCTTGTTTTCATGCCTATTTTTATCTTCCAAACACTTGCAGTTTGCTTCTACCCACCTACCACATTTGACCACTCAATTCATATTGATGCCGCAAGAGCTCTGTAAGTGGGCCCCTGTCCCAAGGCAGGTCAACCACAGTGCTGGCTGTAAATCTTGGAGCTAGAAGCAAGAAAGCCCCTACTTGGGTGTCTACTGTGGGATGGCATGCTTAGACTGTATTTAAATTCTTATCTTCTGTGACATTGACTAGAGATAGAGGAAATCTTCATGTACAAAGAAGAGGAAGAAAGAAGCTGGCAAGTAGATGGAATTGAAGATAAAAGAAACACAAAGTCAATTCTGAGAGCTTCTAAGTTCCTGACTCCAGGAGTTCTCAGACCTGACCTTATTTATACTCTTGAGTTCTAGGAAACATGCTGCTATCCTTAAAATCAATCTGCTTTTTGCTATTTAGTTAGTGTTACTTTCTTCCATTTGCACCTAAATGATTCTTAAATAATATATTCACCCAAGGCAAGCATTCTGAGGTCATCATTGAATTAGGTGTAATTGTAGCTATAACCAGAACACTCAGGTGAACTTAGGTTTTGGGACAACAAATTTTAAAAAATAGACAACTTGTACAATATTCACCTGAGATGTAGCAACCAAGAATGTCCAGTTCTCAAAAGGAAATTCAAATTCCTTGAAATTACAGGTGATCAAAGTTTGAGCCCTATTTAAGGCCCACCATTAGTAGGAAGAGGAATTAACAAAAGAGACAGATGGAGCCGAGGCTTGACCAGGCTAGTTCACGAGTTCAGCTCTAAGATTCAGGCTTTGACATAAGAAAAACATCACAGCCTTCAAAGAGTTCTGCAAACTCACATGAGAGCAACCAGACTATGGTAAGCAACCTTGATGGGGAGAATGCCTTTATGAGGGAGAAGATGCATAAAAAAGACAAAGTTTCTTTTGGAATGCACTTGAGATATTGTAAGCCAATTTCCCACTGTCTCGACAGAGCAATCAGGGGTGGACAGTGATGGATGGGGAGGCTTTGGGGGCCAGGCATAGAACTGCTTGCATGAGTGGCAGTTGGCACTGCACCATCCCCTCTGTCCCAAGATTGCCCTACTTTCCTTATTGCCTACACTGGTGTTAGATTCTGCCCTAACAGGCGCTTCCTAGAACTGGCAAAACCACAGTTTGCATTTAACGGTTTCCTCCTCATCACCAAAGAAAATCTACCAAAAATAGGAAGGCTAACCATGCAGATTGTGGTTATAATTAATATTATAGCTGTCAAAGATAAGGCTTTCAACTCCAGTTTTCAAAGGGAAATAGGGCAGCCCATCTGCTCTGGCTGATATCCCCCATCTCTCTGTCTTGGCTGATTGAAGACCCGAGTCCTAAGCCAGCCTGCAGAGGGGAAAATGCTGGAGCTGCAAAGCTTTGGCCTCATCAAGGCCTCCTAGGTGGGGCTCTTGCTGTCAGTCTCGTAGCCTGTAAATGACTATTTAGGCAACATTAAGCCTTTCAGCTTCCATTATGATAAACAGCCCTTGCTCATTTATTTCTCTTGGTTGGATCACTGCCTTCGCAAACTCGACTTTAATTGATTTCTTTTAATTGGCTTCTGTAGGGTGTGAAAGTGCAAAATACCCCACAGAGTAATGACAGAGAGAAGGAGAGACTTTCTGAAGCAAGCTTCAGAGTGGACAGGGGAGAAGGAAAGCGTGAAATGTTTGTAGTGTGAATGGTCCTCAATGTCAATGAACCCCCAGAAGATATATTTGCTTATCTCAATCAGTAGGGAAAACAAATTTTACCCATGGTCCCCTTGGTATAAATTGTCAAAGTGAGTAAAATAGAGTGGTTTGTAAACTAAAATATATATAAATAGAAGGTTACAGCAACTTTTTTCATTCATTCATCCCGTAAGTGTTAGGGTTAGGATTAGGTATATTCCAGGTATTCAATAAATGGTAGCTATTAATATATTTTTATTGGAGATAATGTATCAGATGTGCCAAGATCAATGCCTGGCATATGGGAGATTTTAATAAATCTCTTTTTTTTAAGTAATGAATTCTCAGGGAAGAGGCTGGGAAAAGAGTCTGAACACTTCAGTATTATCACTGTAATTCTGGCCTGGCATTCTTGTGTCCTTAGTTCCTAAAATTAAGACTTTTGTCCCAGCTCTACTGCTGGTCTTGAACAAGTGTGTGGATCTTTTTAAGCATTATTATCCTCACTTTAAAAAAAAAAAAGGCAAGAGAGGATTAATGCCCACCTGAAAGATGGTGCCGCTCTATGCTCATCCGTTCAGTAATCTTTCAACAAGCAATTATAACTCAGTGTGATGACTGCAATAAATGAGCTTGAAAAAAATTCTGTGGCATAAAGAAGGAGCAACTGACTCTGCCTGGAGGAATTGGGGTGGGCTGCTCAGGGAAGGCAAATTGGAACTTGGAAGACTCATCCAGGCAACCATACAAAGGGATCAGCATGGAAAAGGCAGGGAATCACGAGAGCCAAGTTCAAAGAGGAGGCCAGAGGATGAGGGAGCTGTAGGAGCAGACACTGGAGGGAGGTTGGCCCAGGTTATGCACATTTGGAATGGAGTGAGAAACTGCTTTGGGAAGCACTCCCTACATTGCAACATGAATGTGTCTGCTATTAACTATTACTTCGTTTCCACTTTTCTTCACTAATCCCCCTAGGAGCCACTGAGAATGCCAAATTCCCCCATCACAATTTCAGAAAGCAGTGCTTAGAAGCCTTCAGACTTGAGCTTCAACCTCAGCTCCTGCCTGTGGTGTCCCTGCCACATGACCCACCATAGGAACCTCAATTTTCCCAAGACAGTCAGACCTACTCTGCAAAAATCTCACGGTGACAAAAAACTTTTCACCTCAAGATGGCGGATGAGTAAGAAGCAGGCAGCGAAACTCTCTCTAAAAGTTACCATTGGAACACAGGAATATAGCGACCCGGAAAGTGCAGGAGGGGGGGAGATGCCTCCCCCGAAACCCAGAAAAGTTCTGAAGCGCAATCTGGGACCCCCGGCACCAGTGACGGGTGACTTCCAACAAAGAAGAAGGAAAGAAGGAGCAGACCGCACGCGCGCACCTTCTACTATCCCGGGAGTTGCAGCGCCACGGAGGCTCAATTCTACGGACACACGGTGGCAGCTGGTGCCCAGGGAGCCCCCACGGAGGATCCTGAGACAGCAGCGGGGCAGGGGAGTGGCGGAGAACGGCGCTGACCGGCGGTGAGTGTCTCTCAGCCACAGCTGCCCCGCGCCAGAGAGCGACCGGCCGGGCGCCATTGTGGGGGGGTATGGCGAAACTCAGAGCGGCTCGGAAACTCCTCTGGGAACTTGTGCTCCGGACAGGACAGCACGGGGCCTCTCAGGCCCACGAAAGTGTGCTGAGGTCAGCAGGCGAACGAGACTGGACTCTCAGCCACACCTGTCCCGCGCCAGAGAGCGACTGGCCCGGCGCCATTGTGGGGGGCGTGGCGAAAAAACAGAGCGGCGGGAACCAGTGCAGGGAACCCGCGCTCCAGACAGCGTGCTGCGCCTCTCAGGCCCAGGGATCGTGAAAGGGCACTGAGAGCGGAGGCAAGCTAGACTGGTCTCTGCCTGAAAGTACGCGCCTCTGCTCACCGCCCGCCAGAGGGCGCTCCTGGCTTACTGGGACGGACCTGCACAGAACAGGACTCTGTCACAAGGTACCTGCCTACAACAGAGTCAACACCTGGAACTGATTCTTTTTATTTTTTTTTATTTTTTTTTTTTTTTTTTTTTTCTCACTGATTTGTTTTTTTGTTCTGGCGAAGGGTTTTTTTGTTTTTGTTTTGTTTTGTTTTGTTTTTTGGTGGGGTTTATTTTTGATCTGTCTGTTTTATTGTTTTTATCTTCGTTTTTGTTTCTGTATGTGTATTTGCTCTTTCCTTCATTATTCTCTCTGGTTTTTTATATGAGTGTAAACAGCGCCTCTAACTTCTTTCTGATTGTGGTTGTGATCTGTTCTTCCTTTTATCCCTTCCTTCTCTTTCTACCACCTGTCCTCTGCACTAGTGTCCCAATTTTAGTGGGATCCCTCTTGGTCCTCTAACCTTACATCTAATTCCTTCCTCTTCTCCCAATACTCTATTTCCTCCTTAACTCATTTTAAATTTAAACTCCTCAAGGAAAAATTGACATACATAGGACTTGTATACTGCATATAATTTTTCTGGTGTGTTTTAGATTTTGTTATATAACCGCAACTCTATACAGCTAAAAGTGGTAAATAACTGGATAGCTCAGTCTGTCATTTTTTAGGCTGTGTTTGATGCTTTAGTTAACATTATAGCCAAATGTGAAATAATTGTTCTAAACATCTTTCCTTCCTGATATTTCATGATTGAGATTGACTAAGGGACACAGAAAATACAGTGGCACAGTACCAAAGAATCAAGGACTGGGCCAAACAGGTAGCAACTTCACATACCCAACGAATTGAAGAGGTAGGATCTGGCAGAAAGCTCAAAACACAAAAGCAAGCTCCACTTGGAAGATACTGCAGAGAAGTAGTCATCTTCTAAAGATCTTAAACACTAGCAATAAAGTAACCTACTATAGGTAATTTGCAAACATCACCCCAGGAATTAAAGAAAGAAAAAATGAGACGACACTTAAACAAGATGCAACCACACACATCAATTCACCAAAGGCAAACCTAGGGAGCAACGAGGTGGGACAATCCGAAAGCCACCCACCTGGCCTATCTGAAGTGGTAACAACAAAGCAACTGAATGAGGTTCTGGAAAAAATTAAAACAGAAATAATCTCACAGATAACTGCAGAGATAATGTCTACAATGAAGACCATGCTTAAGGACACTATAGCTGATACAGACAAAAAATAGATGAACTTAAGAAAACTATAGAAACCATGAATGCTCAGCATAGGAAAGAAATGGAATCCATAAGGCAGATTCAAGCAGATATCCAAGAGATAAAAAATTCTATTGAAAGTATTTGTAGCAGAATAAGCCAATGCGAGGACAGGATCTCAGATATAGAAGACAGGCTTGCAATTAGTGATCATGAAATGGAAAAATTCTTAAAAATAGCAAGGGACCATGAAAAATCAATTCAGCAGCTGCTAGATGACTCAAAGATAAACAACTTAAGAATAATTGGAATAAATGAAAAAGCAGGAGATAGCATCAACGACATTAAAACCTTGTTCAAAGACATAATCAGGGAGAACTTCCTGGAAGAGAAAAGGAATTTGACACCCCTATAAGTGAAGCTTTTAGAACACCAACTAGACATGATCAAAAAAAACTTCAGCCAGACATATTATAGTCAAGATCCCAGAAATTCAACAGAAGGGCAGAATCTTAAAAGCTGTTAGGGAGAAGAGACAAATCACCTATGAAGGAAAACCCATCAGAATCACAGCTGACTTTTCAGCACAAACCCTCAATTCAAGAAGAGCTTGGAATGATGTATTGCAAGCTCTAAAGGAAAATAATTTTCAGCCCAGATTGATGTACCCTGCAAAACTATCTTTCAAAATTGATGGAGAAATAAAATACTTTCATGACAAAGAACATCTGAGAAAATTTATGACCACCAAACCAGCACTCCAAAACGTTCTGAAGGACATTCTAGAAAGAGATAGGAACCCCAACAGAAGGAATCCACCAGGCAGGGCAAATAATTAAATAGCCGGAAAGCAGAAAAACAAAGAGTGGGAACCAACAACAGGAAAATATCATGACAAGTCAATACATATCAGTTTTAACCATCAATGTTAACGGTCTCAATTCACCAATCAAAAGGCACAGACTGGCGAAATGGATCAAGAAGCAAGATCCAACAATATGCTGTATACAAGAAACACATTTAATTCAGAAAGAAATTCATAGACTGAAAGTCAAAGGATGGAAAACAATACTCCATGCCACAGGAACCCAGAAAAAAGCAGGGGTAGCTATTCTTTTTGCAGACAAAGTGAACTTCAAGCCAAGAAGGATTCAGAGGGATAAAGACGGTCATTACATCCTTGTAAAGGGAACAATCCAAGAGGAAGAGATAACGATCATAAATATATATGCGTCAAATACCAATGCACCCAGCTATATAAAACAAGTACTAAAGGACATGAAAAATCAAATAAGCACTAATACAATATATTGGGAGATCTCAATACTCCACTGTCACAAAAAGATAGATCAACTGGACAGAAAATCAATAATGAAATAGTAGAACTGAACCAAACTTTTGAACAAATGGACTTAGTAGATGTCTACAGAGTGTTCCATCCCACAACATCAGAATACACATTTTTCTCAGCTGCACATGGGACGTTCTCCAAAATAGACCACATACTAGCTCATAAAACCTGCTTAAGTAAATGCAAAGGAATTGAAATTATCCCATGCATATTATCAGACCATAGTGCAATGAAATTGGAAATCAATGGCAAAAGATCCCACAAAAACTCCCTAAACACATGGAAATTAAACAGCATCCTCCTGAACAACCAATGGGTCACAGATGAAATTAAAGAAGAAATTAGTCACTTTCTACAACTGAATGATAATGACAGTACAACATACCGGAACTTATGGGATACAATGAAAGCAGTCCTAAGAGGGAAATTTATAGCATTAAACACTTATATCAGGAAATAGAGCAAGCGCAAATAAACAACTTAAGGGTGAACCTCGAGCTTCTAGAAAAAGAAGAGCAGGTTAAGCCAACAGCCCGTACAAGGGAGGAAATTATAAAGATCAGAGCAGAAATTAACGTATTGGAGAATAAAAAAACAATACAAAGAATCAATGAAGCAAAAAGTTGGTTCTTTGAAAGAATAAGTAAGATTGACAAACCCTTATCCAACCTTATTAAAAAAAGAAAAGAAAAGACTCAAATCCATGCAATTGAAAATGAAAAGGGTGATATCACGACGGACCCTGCAGAAATCCAGAAGATCATCTATACCTATTTTGAAAATTTATATTCTACTAAGATGGAAAATGCAGAAGAAATGGACAGATTCCTAGCTTCGTATGAATTACCAAAGCTGAATCAAGAAGATTTAAAAATCCTAAATAAACCAATATCAGCCAATGAAATTGAAGATGTAATTAAAAAACCTCCCAACAAAGAAAAGCCCAGGCCCTGATGGATTCACTGCCGAATTCTACAAGAAATTTAGAGAAGACCTAACGCCCCTACTTCTCAAACTTTTCAATGAAATTGAAAGGGAAGCAATACTCCCAAATTCATTCCTGGAAGCAAGCATTACCCTGATACCAAAACCAGAGAAGGACCCAACTAAGAAAGAGAACTACAGGCCAATCTCCCTAATGAACATAGATGCAAAAATCCTTAATAAGATACTGGCAAACAGAATCCAACAAATCATCAAGAAGATTATACACCATGACCAAGTTGGATTCATCCCAGGGATGCAGGGATGGTTCAACATACGTAAATCAATAAATGTAATACAGCATATTAACAGAACCAAAGACAAAAATCACATGATCATCTCAATAGATGCAGAAAAAGCTTTTGACAAAGTCCAGCACCTTTTCATGATAAAAACCCTACAGAAAATTGGAATAGAGGGTCTTTATCTCAATCTGGTAAAAGCTATCTATGACAAACCAACAGCCAATATTATACTAAATGGCCAAAAACTGAAGCCTTCCCTCTAAAATCAGGAACAAGACAAGGATGTCCACTGTCCCCACTCTTATTCAACATAGTTCTGGAAACTTTAGCCAGAGCGATTAGACAAGAGAAAGAAATAAAAGGAATAATGATTGGAAAGGAAGAAGTTAAATTATCATTATTTGCAGATGACATGATACTCTACACAGAAGACCCCAAAAACTCCACTAAAAAACTGCTAGATTTAATAAGCAAATTCAGTAGTGTAGCTGGATACAAAGTCAATACTCAAAAGTCAATAGCCTTCCTGTACACAAATAACAAACTTACTGAAAGAGAAATTAGGGAAACAATACCTTTCACAATAACATCCAAAAAAATGAAATACCTAGGAATCAACCTCACGAAGGATGTAAAAGACCTCTATACTGAAAACTACAGTACTCTGAAAAAGGAGATTGAAGAGGATATCAGAAAATGGAAAGATATCCCTTGCTCCTGGATAGGAAGAACCAATATAGTGAAAATGGCCATACTTCCAAAATTGTTATACAGATTTAATGCAATTCCAATCAAAATTCCAACAGCATATCTCACAGAATTAGAGAAAACAATCCTAAAATTCATTTGGAATCAGAAGAGACCTAGAATAGCAAAGGCAATTCTGGGCAACAAAGGCAAGGCAGGGGGCATCACAATCCCCGACTTGAAATTATACTATAAAGCTACTGTGATAAAAACAGTGTGGTACTGGCAAAAAAAACAGACCTGAAGATCAATGGAACAGATTAGAAGATGCTGAAACAACCCCAGACATACTAAGCCACCTTATCTTTGACAAAGGTGCCAAACACATTCGCTGGAAGAAAGATAGCCTCTTTAATAAATGGTGCTGGAAAAACTGGCTCTACACATGCCGAAGATTAAAACTAGATCCATATCTTTCACCATGCACTAAACTAAATTCAAAATGGATCAGAGATCTAAATATTAAAACAGAAACATTAAATCTGCTGGAAGGTAGGATAGGTAAAACCCTTGGAGACATTGGTGTAGGCAAAGACTTTATGAATAAAAACTCAACCGCACGGGAACTATCCCAAAGAATCAATAACTGGGATCTCATCTTATTAAAAAGCTTTTGCACAGCAAGAGAAACCACCAACAGAGTGAAGAGACAACCCACACAATGTGGGAAAAAATGTTTGCCAGCTGTTCCTCAGACAAAGGATTACTATCGAGAACATATAAAGAACTCAAAAAAATCAGACCTCCCAAATTTAAAGACCCACTCCAAAAAATGGGCATCTGAGATGAATACACATTTCTCAGATGAAGAAATACTAATGGCAAATAAATATACAAAAACATGTGCAACATCACTAGTCATTCGAGAGATGCAAATTAAAACAACACTGAGATACCATCTCACCCCAGAAAGAATGGCTACTATTAAGAAATCAACTAATAACAATGCTGGAGGGGCTGTGGGGAAAAAGGAACCCTTCTTCACTGTTGGTGGGAGTGTCGACTGGTACAGCCACTGTGGAAGTCAGTGTAGAGATTCCTCAGAAAACTAGGGTTGGAGGTCCCATTTGACCCAGCTATTCCCCTTCTGGGCATCTTCCCAGAAGAATTAAAAACATCGTACCACAGCGATATATGTGCACCCATGTTTATAGCAGCACAATTTGTAATAGCCAGATCTGGAAACAACCCAAATGCCCATCAACTGAGGAATGGATAAGAAAGATGTGGTATTTTTATACAATGGAGTACTATTCAGCCATAAAGAAGGATAAACTGGAGACTTTTATAGGTAAATGGATGCAACTCGAGAAAATACTCATAAGTGAAATAAACCAGAAGCACATGTGTAAGCATCGTATTATCTCTCTAGTATGAGAAACTGAAAGAGTAAATAAGATCCAAAATGTACAATAGACATGGTGAATCAAAAAGAAACTGGTCAAAAGGAAAGAGAGACTGGAATAGGGAAAAGAAAGAAGGGAAAGGGAAAAAAAATTGTATATATATATATATATAAGATGGTTAAGATAGATACACTACCATTTTTACTTAGTTCATTGAAGAGTAAGGTTTGTGCCAATAATGTTTGGACAATTGAATGCTAATGTCTGGTGTCCTGAATAACTAACTTAAAGATAGTAATACGTAATGTATTAACCATTGTTACCCTCCTATTATGTTGGTTTGAAAATTTGTTCTTCTTTTGATTTGTTTTGTTTTTTCTTCTCTTTAAAATAAAAAAAAATAATAAATAAATAAAAAATCTCACGGAAATTAAGAGACAATTTACACAAAATCTCTGGCACATTCCAGGTGGTCAATAAATGGCAGCTATTAATATTTTTGTATTAGAGATAATGTATCAGAAGTGCCAAGATCAATGCCGAAGTGCTAAGATCAATGCCTGGCACAGAGGAGATGTAATAAATCCCATCCCTTTCCTCAGAAATCAGAAGGGCAGTTTCTTGATTAACACTATTTGAAAAGGATTCAGAATTCCTCCTCCAACCACTCTCCTCATCTGAAATTCCCACCCTCAGTCATTCAGTGGATTGTGGAAAAACTTTCGAAGTAGGTTTATAGGCAAAATAGTTGCATGGTGTGAATATGTGCAAGAAATACACACAGACACACGTGCACATATACAAACAGCACCTGCTCTGCAGCACTTTCCAAACATATTTAAATGTGGAGCACTTTCTTCTGCAGGGACAAACTCAGTTGAGGAAAAAGCAGATTAGGGTTCTATCTACAAGAGGCCCCTGTTACCACCCAGGCATCTTATCCCAGCAGCAATAACAGTAAGTGGTTTTGATAATAGCTACAATTTAGGGTCCTCTCTATGCTAGAAAGTTTCATGCATTATCTCACTTAACCTATACTCACTGAGGTCTTAAGAGAATGAGAACCACACTTACATAACACTATGTACCCAGAACTCCTCCAAGCACTTTCCATAACCCTTAATCCTTGTGACCACGCTATGAGGAAGGCGCCTTTATTGTCCCTATGTTTCCAATGAGAGAAATGAATGCACAAAGAGTGGGTGATCTGTCCAAGTTGACAACACTGGGTAGCTCAGCCAGGTGTAAAGGGCAGGCAGCCATGGTTAAGAGGTCCCACGCCATTAACTGTGGTATGATTTATCCATAATTGGGGACCTCTTGCTGGCCAGGGGGAACAGATGAGAGAGAATTTTCACAGGAAAAGAGAAAGATGCTCATGAAAAATATGATGAATACTTAGATCATCCTCTGAGACACTTCCAAACAAGAAATTCCTGAGTAAACCTAAGACATGATATAATTCTTTCTGGAGGTATGATTATTATGTGGTAGAGTTAGGGATACATGGAGAGCCATTCTCACCTGCACAGGACCCTGGGAAAGTCACCAAGAAAGTTTTATTAGACAACTAAACAAAAGTTTCTTTTTCCTGCCTAAAATGAACTCTCTAGCACAGCATGGATTCTTTTGAGTATAGCCGTGGAATTAGTTTCAGCAAACAGTTGTTCGCTATATGAGCCCCAAAGAGACCAACACCGGGATGACAAACTTTCCAAATTAGACTGATCCTACCCAGGTAGCAGGGCCCTCCTGTGGCTCGGTTCTTTGTTTAGCCACATCTTCATTAAACCAGTCCTAAGTCCACTTCACTTACTATTTTCAAGTTTCACAAATGACTTTCTATGGCTCCTTCATCAGATTTACAAAGCCACAGATTCCATTCTATGTTGGGCTAACACATTTCAGGCCACAAAGTCAGGCCAGGAGAGCTGGATGCTGGTGCACCATGTCATCAACGCTGCAGCGCCTGTGGTGGCTTTGTTTCTCCTGCCACACACAGCAGTCACACTAAGGTAACAGAGAGGACTTTATCACTTTCCCAGTATGCATGCTTGTCTTCTCCGAGAAGAGAGGATTTATAGGAACTGGAGAGCCCCCCTGCCCTAAGATCCTCCCTACCTCACTTGGCAGGAGTGAAACACTCTGAAAGCCATGGGACATTGGCTGAAAGATGTGAAATATGCTTGGCCTGGAGGCCTCAAAACCTTGCTGTAAAATTATGAAACCTCATTATGGTCCAGCCAAAGGACAAGCTGTAACCCCATTGCAAGAAGGGATGAATGGGAAAAGAATGTGAAAATATAAGACAAGGTTTTGGTGCAAGAAAATTTAAAATAGCAAAATTCAGAATGGCTATATACTCTGAATGCAACTATGCAAAAGTATTTATGTAAGTGGAACTTCATAAGCAACATAGAAGGAATATAACTAGGCAGACATCCATTATGTACTAGTGTGCTGCGGAAATATTTTTTTTTTAGTTTGTGCTTACCTTTTATTTTATTGATTTAACCACTTTGTATGAGACTTTGAACATCAAATGATCACATTATCCATGATAGTTTTTGTAAAGGAACCGCCAATGATTCTGTATGAGGTGTCAAGGGCTATACCTGAAATGTTACTATTAAGCTTTGCATCACAATTACCATGTGAGTAGTATCTCCTTTCAGGTAACACAGAAGTGATTTGCTAGCAGATGACTACAATATGCCAATGTATGGTGCTGAATCCTTGTCCCCTCCCCAATGATAGGATCATACATTCATAACCTTTGCCACTTGAATTTGCAGTAACCTTTGCCTCTGGGTTTAGCCAGGTGACTTGGCAGATGGGATGCAGAAGTTCAGACTGTGCTTTTGTGCTGGGAAGTGTTCTCCTCCCTCTGCCATCATAAGTTTAGGCTTCTGGACCCAAGAAGATCCATGAAATAGCACCCTAGGTGAGTTGAGTCTAGATCAGTCCACACCCAACACATGGTATCCCACAGACACATGAGCTAAACAAATCTGTATTGGAATTTGGGGTGAGTTTTGTTTGTTTGTTTTGGTTTGCTTTAATTGACACCAAATAATTACACATATTATGGAGTACAATGTGATGTTTCAATACTCGTATCCACTGTGTAATGATCAAATCAGTGTAATTACCATATATATCACCTCAAACATTCATTATGTCTTTGTGGTAAGAATATGCAAAGTCATCTCTTCTGGTTGTTTAGAAATATACAATGCCTCATTGTTGACTGTAGTCAGCCTAATATGCACTAGAACACCAGAACTCATTCCTCTTGTCTAACTAGGACGTTTCAGCCATTGACCAACCTCTCCTGCTATTCTCTTCTTCCTCCCCTCCCCAGTCTCTGGTAACCACTCTTCTGACCCCACTTCTATGAGGTTGATTTTTTAGGTGACACATGTGATTGAAGGACACTGAAGTTTTGTGATTGGTTATTACTCAGCACTATTATGGTCAAGGGTAACTAAAACAGCAACTAAGTCAAATTCAAACCCAGCCCCTACAATTCATAGTCTCTTTTCTGTGCAATGCTACCAGAGAATCCAACACTTTCTCAAATTCACACTTGCTATATGGGAAGTTTTGCTCTAGGCTTCTAAAATTGGATTCAATGTGGTCAGGAAAAAATGTTAAATAGTAATGTCTGCTGCCAGGTAAACAGAATCATAGAAAGAGCTTAGCAGGGAGATGGGTGAATAGGGAAATCACTAAATAAATTTTGTACAGCCAAATGATGAAATACTCTCTTATACATAAAAATGAAATGTGTATGTTTGCTTATTTTTGCATTAGCATAAGAAAGCATCAAATACACACTGAACTATCACGTTGATTACCTCAGGGTTGGTAGGGAGAACAATCATGAGTTTAGGAATCCAGCTTGACCTGACCACAGCCATTTTGAGCCATAACTGCCATGATTGTCCCTGAGAAACTCTGCTCTGTTTTCCTCACATAGTTACCCAGCACACTACAAATAAACAGAACTGTTCGCCTGGTATGTGGAGCCTCATGACTGGACCATGGTGCCTTCGGGACCAGAAATGTGCCTGACATCCTTGATATAATTAGCTTGAGATAAAGCACGGACAGACATTCCAGGTTACATGAAAGTCACCTTGGTCTTGACACTCCATAAGACCCCTCTCTTTGACCCAAATCCTAGTACCCACTGGTTTTGCTCCCAACCCTGACCACACTTCTGTCAACGAATCCCCAGTAAATTGTACTCTGTGCAATCTTGGGTCTGTCTGCCTCTTTTTTCCCATTTTATGGCATGATATGGCCAATTCTCAGGCACTAGGACTGGTCTGGGTTTTTCCGGAATGTGGTGAAAGATTGTTGGCATTTATTTTATACACTTTTATATTGCTTCACTTGTTACAACAATCTTACATCACCTCTCATCCATCGTTCCTTTGATTGTTTTCTTCCCCTTTCTCCTTTGCTCCTCGCGTAGAGACTCCCAGTACATATGTGCGGATTGTTTGATGGGCTCCCATATTTTTCTGAAAATAGTTCATTTTTTTCTCTCTAGCCTTCATGTTACTTAGTCCATATTGATCTACCTTCAATTTTGGTAATTCATTTTTCTGCTGCTTCAAATCAACTGTTAAGCCTCTCTAGTAAATATCTTACACCAATTATGTACTTTCCAACTCCCCAGTTTCCATTTGGCTCTGTTATATAATTTCTATTTTTTAATGCTCTTTATTTGATGCACATTGTCATACTATCTTCCTTTATTTATTTTTTTTTCTTTCTTTTTTTTATATGCTGGTACCAGGAGTCGAACTCAGGACCTCGCACTTGCCAGGCAGGCGCTTATGCCGCTGAGCCATATCACCGGCCCTCCTTTATTTCTTAAATCATGTTTCCCCTTAAGTCCTACAAACATATTTATATAACGCCTGCTACTAGAAAGGCTGAGGAAGGATTGTTTGAGCCCAAGAGCTCAGGACCAGCCTGGGAAACTTAGGAAGACCCCATTCTATTTAAAGGGAAAAGTTCCTTTCGATGCAGTGGCTATTTTGAAATATTTTTTGTTAAATATGGCATCTGTTCACTCTTACAAGCAGTGAAGCCTGTTCCTCGTCCTTCTACCTCCCATCCCAGTGTTAAGTCACAGCCACCCCCAGATGATAACGATATGGGTTGGGTTCTCCTTCTTTCCCCATAACTTCACTTCACCTAGTTGCCTGTTGATTGTTCTATTATTTACAGTTTCCCAAAGCATAACATTATTCCATCAACATATCCAATCAAATTTTGAGTCCTTTGGAGGAAGTTTCTGAGGTTCTGAGATTTATTCTGTCCCTAGGAGAGCACTTTCTGGCTGTCATATTCATTCCCAGATTCTCCTCTGCAAACTACCTGGCCAGCGGTCCTGGCTGTATCATCATCAAACCCATGAATCCATTGCCTTTCACCACACTGCTCTTGAAAGCGTCCTTAGGTTTGAACTTCGCCATACTCCATTGCAAGTCAGTTGCTTTGGGAAGAGATTGGGTGCTATTTTGTGGCTTGCTTCTCTCCAGGCAAAATCTCAGAGATGCAGCTCTAGAGCTTGAGGTAAGACCATGACAAGCCCCTCTCTGCTCAAGGAACTGAGTATTTGGGGAAAGGGATACAGCAGGGTGAGATCTTCTTGGTTTGCCTCTCCTGGCACAGGATCATCACTTCATGAGCTGGAGCAAGGGCTAAGGGGACCCCAATGTCCTCAACCCCTCCTGTTCTGTCATACAGGCTGGGAAGGTGAAGGCAGCCTTTGTCACTCCCCTGCACTTGGCCGGGACTCCACCTCTGCAAGAGGCAGATGGGACAAGATGAGAAACAGTGGTGTCCTGCTTCTCCCAGGAATAAAGCCCTCAAACTGGGAACCAGGGGAGAGAGAGTCCTGTGTTTCTGACTGAAGTACTCTGGAGCAGACACCCTACTTTGCTGAGCAGGAATGATGTGGAAGGGAGTCTGACTGAGCTGGTAGGGGACAAGAAAAGAGCAACATTGGTTCAGATTCAACAGGCTTCCCCTTTCCCTGAAGAATGCTCATAGGCTTTCTTAAATAATTTTGTTTGCATCTGCTGTTAGCCATTGAGACCATTTCTGAAGGCTTTCATTTTTGTTTTGTTCTGTTTTTTAAGACTTTTTATCAAATAACAACAAAGGCTAGAGATGCTGCAAGGAAAAAAGAAACTTTCTACACTGTTAGTGGGGATGCAAACTAGTACAGCCTCTATTAAAATCAGTGTGCAGATTCCTCAAAAAACTGAAACTAGAAATTCCATTTGACCCAGCTATTCCTCTTGGCGGTATCTTTTCAAAAGAGTTAAAGACATTGTATTGCAGTGACACATGCATACCCATGTTTATAGCAGCACAATTAATAACAGCTAAATCTTGGAAGTGGCCTATATGTCCATCAACAGATGAATGGATAAAGAAGATGTGGTATTTATACACCATGAAGTATGACTCTGCCATAAAATAACTTGCGTCCTTTGTGGGAAAATTGATGCACCTCGAGACCATAATGTTAAGTGAAATAAAGCAGACACACATGCTTAAATATCACATCATTTCTCTTATATGAGAAACCCAGAGTAAAAAGAAAGAGTAAAATAAAAGATAATAGAAAGTAGGGGGAGAGATCTTTCTCAGAGGGGAAAGGGAATCAAGAGATGGAGAGAGAGAGAGAGGAAGGAGGGGAGGAATAGGGAATGAACAAAAGAAATTGGGATGTGTTGAGTACATGAACCAACTTCCCACAAGGAATGTAAACATTATGTACTACACACATGTACTAATAAAATAAAATTTTTTAAAGAAGAATTCTTACCTGGACCACTGGATTTCCTCATGTCATCATGCCAAAAATTAATTTCTGATCATTACCTTCATACAACTTTTGTAATTAATGAACACAAGATGCAAAAGATCTGGAAGGCTTTTTAACTCCAAACCTGCACATTTACAGACATAGAAAGTGAGGCCCGATATCAGGCTAGAAAAGAATAGGGTTTAGACCCATGTCCAATTATATTGAAACTCATATTCTTTTTCTTACCCCAACCCTGACCATCTACTGCCCCATCCAACTTCTTGACCCCCTTCCCTGACTCCAGACCCCCTCGCCAAAATGCACCTCTCGCTGTTGGAGAACATGCCCCAGGGTTTCTTGTTATTCTTCTGCTGCTTCTTACTCCAGGGGAGCTACAGAGAATTAACAAGCTGCTATGGTTTGTGTCTCGGTGTCCCCCCAAAGCCTCATGCAGTCATGGAGGCGGCTTCTAGAGTTTATGACTGATTCATGGTCTAATGCTGGGATTATGGGGGTGAGTGCTACACCCACCCTGGGGCGGGTAGCCTGCATGTAATATAAGGGAGGGAAAGAGGCTTGTTCTCTCTCTTGCACAAGCTCCTCCCTTTTGCTCTTGCTGTTATTGGTGCCTTCCGCCACCATGAACTGTTGCCCTCTGCCATGTGCCACTCTGCCTTGGAGCCAGCCAAGTATGGATTGAAACCTCTACAAACTGTGAGCCAAATAAACCTTTCCTTCCTTAATTTTGGGTGTTGGGTATCTTGTCTCAGCAATGAGAGAAAAGTAACCAAGACACAAGCCCAACAATATTACCAGTCCTTTTCAAACAATGCCAGTCCTACCTGTATCCAATAGGTAGAAAGATATTAAAATTAATAAACTTGTGTCTCAATGGTGCATACAAAAATTTGTGTCTGCCCTGGATAAAAGAGGATGTGATCATTATAAAGACAGTTTACAAAGCACAGAGGATTTTTAGGGCAGTGAAAATACTCTGGATGGTACTATAATGGCAGATACATGTCAATATACATTTACCAAAACCCATAAAATCTGCAACATCAGCAGCAAGCCTTAACACAAACCATGGGCTTTGTGCGATAATGATGTGTCAATGTAGGTCATCAATGTGCCGCTCTGGTGAGGATGTTGATAAATAGGGAGACTGTGCATGTATGGGGGCAGATTATAAGGTAAATTACCAGGCTTTGCTCTCAATTTTGATGTGAACCTAGAGTTGCCCTAAAAAAATTAAGTCTTAAAATAAATAGTGACATCCCACTATTTTAAGACCCATGAGAGATGTCTTAATGTATGCAAGCTGAAATACAAATGCAAATTAAAATCACACTCAAATATCATGACATCCCTGTTATAGCAGCTAACACATAAATGAGAAGTAATACCAAGTGTGGGTGAGGATATGGGGCAACCAGAACTGCTAGTGAGACTGCCAGTTGGGGCCACCACCTTGGAAACACATCTGGCAACATCTGACAACCTGAAAGCATGCTACTTCTCTAAAACCCAGCAATGCCACCCTGAAATATGTACTCCATGGAAATGGGTATGCATATTCAACAAAGGCCTGTACAAGCAAGTTCATAGCAGCAACAGTTGCGAAAGCCCAAAGCTAGAAATGACCAAAGCCCACTGTTCTCCCAGAAACAGCACTGGTGTGCAGGGCATTTATTGCGAAGCTCTCAAAAATCAGCTCCCACTTGGAAGGGAAGGAAGCAGAACTGGGCAGAGAGACAAGTTGAGCTGCAATGCCATCACAACGAGGCCTCAAACGACCCCTCAGAGCTCTTAGACTAAGACAGCACTCTGGAGTTGTCCTGAGTTGGGACTTGAGGACCAGGCCTTCATGACCCACAAGTAACAAGTGTTGGACATGGGCTGCCCCAGCAGAGGTGTGCGACCTTGGGCAACTCCTCAGCCAACAGAGCAGGGCACTCTCTGCTTCAGTCCTGAGCTGGACATCCGAACAAGGTGAAACAACTGGATGGATAAATAAAACGAAGTGTACTCATCCAATAAATAAATAGAGGTAAATTCACCCGAGGAAACACAATGCATTAACAAGAAAAAAGCGGACCACAGCCATGTGTGTGGATGAGGATATGAAGCCAGACACAAAGGAGAACATTCAATAGGGTCCCATACACTTGTAAATCCCAACAATAGACACGATGAATGTGTGGCGAGGACGCAGTTTCTCTGCTAAGGGGTTGTAAGTGAGAAGGACCCCAGGGAGAGCTGCTAATATTCCATTTTGGTCTGAGCTTTGGGGACCCCATGCAGCTACCTACAGCAAGTCACTGAAGCACACACAGATGACATGTGTACTTTTCTGTGTGGACTTTAGACTTCAATTTAATTTTCTAAAAAATAGGAGATGGGAGTTTTCAGTTGAGTTGGGAAAAGAAGGAGTAATAGAGAAAAGTAGAAAAGGTAGTGAATTAACCAAACCTGTATGTAATATAAGCAAGAAATTATTTGAATTTTGTGGCCTGAAGGCAAGAAGAAATTATGTTTGCTTCCTTCTCCCCCTCCATCAGATTTCTCATGGACTAGGCCTGTGCTGAAGGAAAAAGGAGAGTGTAAAACAAGAGTGATAGTGGTCAAGGTGACCCTTCACCCACCTTTTGTTATCTTTCTGCAAAACCTTGGTGTGCTTGGGGGCCCAGCCAGGCCCAGAACAGACCTGGTAGGTACAGTCTTGAAGACAGAGCAAGGGAGACTGATAAAGCAAATCTTCCCACTGTCCACCCACCTGAGTCCAAAAAGGCAGCTCCATTCAGAGAATATTTTATTCATATGGCACAGAGACCCCAACAATGCCAGCTGAATCAAATGTCACTGTATAGTCACATCCAAGGTTTCTTGAGAATTCTCCCATTAATTCATGGCCCCTTTCATCTTATTTTACTAAAGATAACTCTGCTTTGTTAGACAAAAAATGCATCTGGAGTACAGAATCTTAAAAGAGAATGTGCCCAGATGGTAGAGGTATTTAAGGAAATACAGTTTTCCAGTTTGGGAATGTATAACCCCTCTGATTTCATTTGTATGATTTTTCCAACCCCTCCCCATGCTTTGGCCCTTACACACTGTTCAAGTAGCAGGGGAGTTGTGTGATGTAGTCATGGCAACCCACAGCCTGACAGTGCTACACACACACACACTTCACTCGCCAGCTACGACTCAAACTCCAATAATCATTTACATCTTGAAAATGAGCTTAAAATAACAACACCAAAGTTGTATGAACCTCCACATATCCTGTTTTTGTCACTATGTCTAATTACTATTCACACCAAAGTGTATATAAATGGGATTCAGTGGCAGATTGCTTGTGGTTGAGGACTTCCTTTTTAATAGAAAATGGGGGAATTGCACTGTCCCCTCTCTGCTAGAAGTTGAAATTGAAGGTGGCTTTACAGATGTACTCCTTCTTGATTGTTTTCACTTTCCTTGCAGTAATAATTACTCTTGGCTAATAATGTTAATGTTGGTTTTTAAGGCAGGTAATTAGGGCTTTCAACACTGTAATTGAATTTCCAGAAAGCAGACTCGCATTCTACAATGCAGGGCCCCATTATTTGACCAAGAACTGAATCTTAACAACAGGAGGCAAGAATTCCCCTGTGTGTGCCTTGTTAGGACACACCTGAGTTGGGGTGGCCAGTTCCCAGGGGCCAGTCTCAGAGGAACATTAGTGAAAAGATCCACATTAGGGGACGGGGGACAAAGTCTGAGGGCAGATTGCAAACCTTGTCTGAAAACAAAGCTCTATAGAAATGGGAAGGCTTTGGTCTGTGGAGGTGTGCAGGATTTAAATAAAAGCTTGTATTTGTATAAAATGACCTCTGAAGAGCAGAACTGTCAAAAAGTCACATCATTAGTGAGAGTTACCTGCAGCAGGCATTTGTCACCCTCCAAAGCAAAGGACTGAGAAAGCGCCAGTGTCATGCTCTTTATCCTACTAGCTCACTATCTTCTCCCTGCAGCGATGTGGTGAGTTCAAGATGCTGCCAATAGAGTCCATTCGTTTTTGTTTTTTTATTTTGTTTTTAGCCTGGGTGACCCATAGTAGAGCCTGAGATAAAGGTTTACACGACAGTAATTTCTTTGGGAGTCTGATTCGAGGGATCAGGAAATACAAAAGACCCAGAGACAAAAAAGGAAAACTGATACCAGGATGCATGTGTGCTATCTACTGGCCTTCGCTCTGGGGCCACTTCATCCCATAGAATCACCTGTGAGGTCCTGAATTGTGCCTCTAAATCACCTGTCTGAGCTGGGGAAAAGAAAGTCATGTTCCCACTGGCTCCTATCCCCACTGACCCAGAGTTCCCCAAGGGCCGTTAAACTCTCATCCACTTCACTGGGGAGCATTTGTCAATGCTAAGGAAACTCTTGGACCCACCACGTTGTGGTGACACCAACCACAGTGCTGGAAGCAAGAGGTCCACATTGCTGGAAGACTGTTAAAGCCTGTGTGGATTGAATGCCATAGTAGAAGCTATAGAAATAGAGGCAAGGCCAAGAAGATTTGAGATGGTGAGAAGGCATCCGATATACCCACAGAAGAGTAACCAATAATCAGGGCACAGTGTAGGTAATTAATGTCCTGGAATCCTTGGTAATTCCTTGGGGTTATAGTAATAAAGACCTGACTGTCCATTTCTGACTCAGAGAAGCAATTTACTATTTTATTCTCTAAAATCATCTCCAACCATTGCCCTGTGCTTGGTTTCCATCCACCTGAAACTCCACGTGACTCCTCAGATTCATCTTCTGTCACCCTCTGTCCCATAAGAATGCATGGTGCTGGCCCAGCCCATCAGCCAATATGTTGCACCTTTTCAGTTTCCACTATTGGAGGAATTAGGATCTCTGAAAACTCTCCTTCTGTGTTCCTAGAATTTCTCTGATGACCTCTTTCTTGGTTCTGTGTCCACCATCTACTGTCCCCTTATGGCCTGGCCTTATTCCATTGTCTAGCCCTTCTGCCTTCTATCATCATTTAACTCTCTCTCTCTCTCTCTCTCTCTCTCTCTCTCTCTCTCTCTCTCTCTCTCTCTCTCTCCCCGTTTATCATTCACTTCCCTAAGGGAAATCCTATATGCAGTGTAAATTAGATCTGAGAATTCGATGCAAACACATTATTGATTTTTAAGCAAGATTATGTAAATTGCTGATAGTCTATTCTTTTGCTTGCTGAAATTCCTTTAACATAACTATAAAGTTCCTTAACATGAGGCAGACTGAAAAACCTAAATATGTAGTGATCAAACCAAGAAGAGTCTAGAGGATAAAACAGTAAATTGCACCCCTGAGTCAGAAATAGACAGTCAGGTCTTTATTACTATGACCCCAGGGAATTACCAAGGATTCCAGGACATTAACTACCTACACTCTCTCCTGCGATTCTAAACCAGTGATGGTGAGCTTTTTAGAGCTTTCAATGATAACAAACAGCCAGCTGTGGCATGTGTGCCATAGGTTTTTCACCACTAAACTATTCCATTGGTGTCTTAGGCATTGCATTCAGACTCAAAGAATTCTTTACACCACAATTTTGGAAATGCCGTAATTTCTGCTAAACTTCACCCAGTGTCCCTACCTCTCTTTTCCCTGGAAGAAAATCCAGTCATTCATTTGGTCCTTCTTTATGTGGTATGTGGCCTATGACTGTACACTTCTTACATGTTTCTGAGTCCCCCATAAAATGAGCCCCACTTCAAGTCATTGCCCATGTTTCTTAGGATTTTCTCCAAGCTGTTAATATAGATGCTCTTCCACAGGACACATCCCAATAAACCACTGTAAGTGGAAAATTCATTTAATACCTCTAGCCTATTGGACATAATAGCTTGTGGTCCACTGGGAGCTTGTGGTCCTCCTCTCACAAGGGCTCCGAGGCAAGTCCAGGACTGATGTCCAGGAAGGTAGCAGAGACTGATGTCTGGGATGACAATGTCTTCCCTACCCTTCTTTCCCCAGGCCTCGTGCACACACATTGGTCTCTGTTCTTCCTCAACCAAAAAGAATTCTGCAATTCAAACTGAAACCAGAAAGGTCCACTTCATGAAACACAACCAGATCATTTCCAGACCCCTACCCATCTGTCTCTTCTGGTCTCCTTTCTCTGCACGCTCAGCTTCAGCTGCAGAACATTCTGGAAATGGCATGGTTCCTGCAGGCCAGACTTACAGGGTCCTTTCTATTTGTTTGGCTCCAGAGAGAATTATTTGTACTGAATGGATAAAACATGAAATGCTTTTTCCTTTGAACTGCAGATTCAAGGAACAACAAAGAAGGAGAGGGAGCTAACATTTATGGAGACAAATGAGAAAAAGAAGGCTCGGAGAGGTCTCTCCCTTGTCAAGCCTTACCTACAAATGATGGGGCCAAGATTTGAACTAGAAATTCTAAAAATCCTGATTGAGCCCCCCCCTCTCTCTCTCCTTTTCCCTCTCCTTTACCCTCTCCCTCCTCTCTCACTCTCTGTCTCTCTCTCTCTCTCTTTCTCCCCCCCATAGCAGGCTGCTCCCTGGCCTCTCTCTGATACCTTCTTTCCATCTCCATTGATGTGGCTAAATGCAGTTTTTTCTCATTACTTCATGGGTATCTCAGTTCAGGCCTGAATGTAAAACTGAACTCACTCTCTCTGTGAATGCTTCATTTTTCTTTAACCTTCAGAGGTCGTGGCTGATCTGAGAGATACAAACAAATTCTTCTCACATAACATTATGAGGTAACACCTAACCCGCGACCTCCACAGGGTTAAGCTAGTCTTGGGCCCACTTCCCTTCCAATCACACTTGCAGATCACCTGCTACTCGCTCCCCCTGCTGAACCACCAGCGAGGAATAAGCCAAGTACATCCTGGCAATATCTCACAAAGAAACACAGCTAACAGTACATGCACACTCTTGTGATCCTACCAAGACAGGAGATTCTATTTCTGTGTTTTGCTTTATATGCACTCCTAAGTAGAAATTGTTCTTACTGTAGACTGTTAAAACATAGAGGGATTTTATAGCCATGTTGTTTGTATCTATGTTAAAGATAAAGAAATTGAGGTTAAGCAACCAGCTCAAGACCGCAAAGCCTTTCCCTAGATCACACAGGTCAGGGGTAGAACCAAGAACCTCACGGCTCCCAAACTGAGCTGCTTCTAGTACTGTACGTTATATTTCTTTACCTGGATCCGTTGTGCTGGAAAGATCTGCTCCCACGGACTCAGGAGATAAGTGGCCACCAGTTTTTAATATAGTTAGTTAAAGCCAAGAGCTTCCTCCCATAGGTAGGAGAGGTCTGTCTTTCAGTAGAAGTCTTATAAATATAAAAACCACCACTTACTTCTGCAATCTTCTCAACAACACATCATCCTCACAAATTCCCAGGCACACCCAGAAGTTCTTGTCCGTATGAAATTAACCAGCGACAGTAAATGGTGAAGGATTGGGTTAAATAAACCTGAGTTAAAAGCCAACTGTCTGCTAGGATGGAGCAGGGTCTTTGTTTCCCCAACAGTGTTTAATACTAAATGATTACTCAATCTATAGTCCCCCCAAACTCGAAAGGAAGGCCTGTTTCAGACCTGAACACATTACAAGCCTGGGAGAAAACCCAAACCCTACAACAAATGTCTTCTGGCATCATCTCCACATTCAGACACATCCCAACACACAGAGGGAGAAATACTAGACGTTTCACAAAAGCTGAACCGTTCCACGGGCAGAGCCTGGGAGACGGGGCTAACCAACCTGGGCACAGACGCCTGGTTTGCATCCTCAAGGTAGCTACTGCCCTCTAGCGTTAGCACGGGAACAAAGCCGTACGCATACTTCACTAATCTAAGGTCCTGGAAACCCCGCCTCACAGTTTATCATTCAGAGGTGGGTCTCAAAAGCCTTAGTGAGTAACTTGGAAAACACCACCAGAAGAGGATACTGTGCCAAAACGGACTCTCTGTGGCTCCCAAGGTTTGTATTCAGACAGTTCACACTGGCACTTCCATATGTGTTGAAAGAATTCCCGACCAGTTAGCTACACGCTGCCACACTCAGTCCCCCACCCAGCATCAGCTCCACCTCTCCTCTGGAACCCGCAGACCACGACCCAGCAGCTAAAGTTTAAAGCTCAGCAAAGCAGAGGGTTCAGGGACCCTGGCCCAGAGCTATGGAGGCAGCGTGCTAGATCAGTGTATGAACCAACCCAGCAATTAAATATTCTGACTATGACACTTTGGTTGCTCCTCACCCTTCACCCAGTGAGCCCTCTCACCTGTCCCTTCCTCCCTGATGGACTCCTCCTGTGTACGAAACGCTGTGTTCATCACCGTGTGGGGGGAAAAGGAGGATCACATTAGGTCAGAGATTTGTGGAGTCCTACACTTCAGATGGAATCTAATTTGGTGAATATTGGCCTGGTGGCCCAAGGACACCTACAGCTAATGACCACCCGGCACTCAACTCCTCTGGGAGGGAGCTCAGTGTGGTGGTTACGTTGTATGCACCTGGTGAAGAGGTTCTGAACTTTTGTCAATTCTTAATTGCTATTCAGCCCCTGACAAATTACTTATACAGTATTTCGTCTTCCCCACTTCCAAAGGGAAGAAAATAACACTTGCATCATTAGGTTATTACAAGTAGCAAAGGAAAGAGTCTTTAAAGGTCCATATCACAGTCCTTGTTATATAGTAAGTATTTTGCTAATATCTAGATCACAAAGTATTAAAAATAAAAAATGTGTTCACCAATCACTAAATCAAATATTTCTACTATTGTACTGGAGCAAAGAACAAAAAATGCATAAGTCATTGGAGCACTTCTACTTTCCAAGGACAGTAAGATGGAAAAATATTTAAAGGGAGAGGAAAACTAGAGCGTGACAAATATGAAGAGAAACCAAACATGGCTCTGGTTACTTATCCCAACCGTTTGATCATTTGGGAGCTGCATTTGCTACACATGGTTCTGTTTACAGATTAATATGCACAGCTCAGGGTGGACACATGGTACAATCTATCCAGTTAGTTGTCAAGTCGTTGTGAACTAGTTACTGGGTCCCTTTGACCATCACTCATACGCACACTTTTTGGGGCTCAAGCATGTGGTTCTGTGTTCTCCTCTTGGCCATGGGACTGTAGTACTGGTCAGTGCAACACTAGACTGTGAAACATAACTAACTCTGAACTTGAAGATGCTTCACAACAAGATGGCAAGCTTCCAAAGAAACTCCTCCCTCTGCTGGCTGTGAGTCAGCACATTTCATCATTAGCAATAGTGTTACAAAGGCGCCCTGTGCCTACAAAGTATTCTTTACCATTCTTCGTACCTCACAGCACTGTGTATCTGGAGACACCTGAATACCTGCAGAAACTATCTTTGCCAACTCTGACCCTGGGCACTATGATTGCAGGAGCATATTGCTGTACCTGACATTGCTACTCGACAACTCACATCGGAAAGACTACAGGTAGTATCCCAACTGGTCAAAGGATTAACAGAGTCACTTTTGCAGCTGTTGCTGGAGGGATGATTCAAACCAGTAGCCATGCATTCAGAGAAGACTAGGAATAGTCACTGCTCTGTTTGGGATGTGGTTTTTCCCAGCCAAAACTCATGCGGAAGCTTGGTCCCGAATAAAACTGTTTTGAAGGGTGGTGGGGCCTTCAGGAGATGAGCCTACTGGGAGGTGACTGGGTCATGTCTGCCCTCATGAAGGAATTCCTGTGGCTTCTCAGAGAAGTGTAGGCCTCACAGGAGTGGATTAGTTCTCAAGAGAGTAAGAGAATAAGCAGGTCGTTATCAAAGAATCCTTGCCCCTCCCACTATCGCTTCCTTTTCCACCGTGTGATTTCTCATTCTCTTAGTACTCTTGCCATGTGATGCCATGCATGTGTGTGACACAGCCAATGTGTCCTTGTTAGACACTGTCACCTTGCTGTTTGGACTTTCCAGCCAAAAAATCATGAGCTAAATAAACCTCATTTCTTCATACATTACCAAGCATCATGCATTCTGTAATAGCAACACAAAACGGACTAAGACAGTCACCCACAGCTGAGAACATTCTCCTCTCCCCCAAAATGGCACCTGTCTAGGACCATCTCCCACCACAGAAAATGAAACCTGTTAATGTTCCACATTTGTTCACTGGAACCCAAATGTTAGTTGGAATTTTCCAAATTGAGGCTACTACTTAGGAATAAAAAAATTTTTTTCACGCGCATGAGTTACTGTGGAAAGATGAACCATCAAACTTTAACAGCTCTTCTGAATTACCATAATCTCTTTTATCTACTTAACGCATCACATCAAGAGCAGAGAGATAACAACAAAAGATAGGGACATTCTCTTAGTCTATTAGTGTTGGGGACCTCCAGGATTCAGAGGGGCCACAGAGCTGGGACCAAATCTCATGCAGAAAAATAATCTTAAGTTTCTCTATTCCTGAAACCTGAAATCCATGTATCAGCCATTTTAACATTTGACCATTTGAAATATAGCAGAATTGGCAAATTTATATTTAACTAATTGGTAAATATTTTAAACTTTAAAATTGTTTCATATTTTATCCTCTAACTTAAAATAGCCTGAATCAAAACAGTCTAATCCATGGCACGTATATTAAACAATAAATAGTTGTACACATACATATGTATATATACATAAATACGTAATAGGATTTTTCCTCTTTTTTATTTTTCACAAATACCTCCATATATTTCCCTAAGGTGTAATTTTAAAGTGCCGGGCTTCCTTTCAAAATCATCTATTAACCCTACTGGATAAGCATCTATATATTCAGAGTTAACTATGAAATATCCTTTCTCTGCCTCACTGTTCACAGTTCAGCAATGTACTACCAAAATTCTTTGGAAATCTCAAGCTTATAGTAAGGTTGATATTTCAACTGTAAAATATGCAGAAAGTAGATTTGTGAGAAACTAGCCTTTTTATAACCATTTGCAGTGGTATCAGTAACATTATAAAATACATCTTTAAGAAGCATAGTTTCATCCCTTTCAGAATTTGGGAGTCTGTAGAATTTGCTTGGTAATTCTTTGGGAGAAATAATTTAATAAATAAATAAAGAGTCACTTGTAATTTGCACATCAAGTTTTACCAGTTGTTTTTTAAGTATTTTTTGTGATACAGTACAAAATTTAATTTTCCTGGAAAGCCATTTTATATGTTTTAAATTGACAAGTCAAAATGAATATATTTATGGTATACAACATGATATTTTGATATAGAGTCATATTTTGCATAAAAATGGACCCCAAATACAGTTGTGGCCCCATACATCATCTAGTGACATTACTATCTAGGTTTGAATAAGTGTACAACAGACTCACCAAGGGGTGCAATTTCCAGAATGTGCCTCCCTCGCTCAGGGGAGTGTACACACACACACACATACACACACACAAACACACACACACAGTGAAGTGGCTAAGCCAAGCTATTTACCATATGCATTTCCTCACACATATATCCCTTTATTTTTTCTTTTTGTGGTGAGATGGAAAGCTAGTTCTATAGGGCTTTGGTTCTGACCCTATTGAAACGATCGTTGCTGTTATCAACAAAAATCTGCATTGCTCGGGGTTATATGTTGTACATAAGAAGTGAAGGTCAGGCTGGGCATGGTGGCGCACACCTGTAATCCCAGCACTCAGGAGGCTGAGGCAGGAGGATCACGGGGAGTTCAAGGCCAGCCTGGGCTACAAAGTGAGTTCAAGGCCAGCCTGAACTGCATAGTGAAACCCTGTCTCAAAAAGAACAGGAAAAAAAAAAAAAAGTGAAGGTCAGGTGATCATTTTTGATTGGACCCTTCTCCTGAGTGACAGTACCTGTGATTCAATAACCCTCCCTTTCCTAGCAAAGTCACCAAATGTGGCGGGCACATGACCTTGGAAAAGAACAGCTCCTGAAAGACTTTGCTTACTAAAGGAATACTTCTTCTTGGTCTCTGAAATATTTGGGTATTTTAAGCCAGTAGGACCAAGGGTAAGTCTACATCTGTGTATTTTGAGGAGAGACAATGGTGACCCCTTGTTCTCTACTTATGAACTGAACCATTCAGAGGGTGTGGGATGGGCCACTGAGTAGACCCCCTGCCTCATATGCAATTAGCAATGACTCTAACAACTTTTATGTTTCCATTTAACATCTGTGGATAGCTCTAGTCTCTGTTTCATTTCATTATTAATCTTTTAAGAAACCTCTCTGCCAACATAAAATTCATGCATATAAATTCCCCACCATGCCTCTGCAAATTAAATAAAATGTGCTTCAGCGTGCCTCAAACCTAAAAGCTCCATGTAGCTCACTCTGAACGGTTCTGTCTAAACGTGACGCAGCTCCCCACAGTACACTGCACAATACTTTAATCAGAGAAATCCCATGTAGTAGCAGGGCCCTGGCACAGCACAAGAGACAAGGTAACAATTCTGTAAATCTGTGTCCAATGAGGTCTTTGTGGAGGAATTTACCAGATTCTGCCTTTCTCTTCCCCAAAAAAGAAAGCTTTTGACCCTCTTCAAGAGGTGCTTCCAAGCAAGTTCACACTGACCACCAGCAGGCCAAGTTCACCCTGACCATGTCTTAGTCCCGCTGTGCATCCCTAGGAAGGGGAAAGCTTTTAGGATCAGAATACCATTATAAGCCCTATGAATGGAATGTGCCACAAATATGTGATATAGACATATTTGTCTACAAGTATCTATAAACATAGTTGCTACAATTGTCAATGAAACTTGCTTCCAGGTAAAAATAGACAAAGCAGAGATCAGTGGCCCCTGAGCTAGGAATGGCAAAGCTGTACAGTCAGATGTGGTACCATAAGGACAAGGCCTGGGTGCAACCAAGTGTCCTCTAGGGAAAGAAATACTGTCATTGACACCTTTGATGCCTAGCCAGTAGGCTTTGAACCCTTGGGACATGGTTAGCATTTTTCACAGGCTGCTAGCTTTGGTGAACTTCTGGTTAGGCTGATTTTAAGCTAACAGATTAAGAGAACGTCCTCCCCCAAATCCAAGTACCCACCTATGGGCAGGTTATCAGTGCCACTCGAAACTCGGATCTAGGGTGAACACCACCCACATCATGTAGGGGTTTGTTAAAAATGCAAATTCTCAGACCTCACCCCAGATTGACTGAGGCAGAATTTCATTTCCACTGGGACCTAGTGGAGTGAGTGTTCACATTTGCCAGGTGCTTCTGATGTACACAAAAGTGTAAGCATTAATACATCCACCCTTCCTCCCTTAGTGCCAAGACCCTCAATTTGGAGAAGAGATGGCCAAGTCCCTAGTAAATACCACATTTCCCAGCCTCCCCTGCAACAGAGGTCCATCATACCTCTGGAAGCACCTTGGAGGGGCTTCCAGGAGAGCAATTTGTGGGGAGAATGGCTCAGACAGGAGGGGCAAGTCTTTTGTTCCTTGTCCTTTCTGCCTCCTGCCTGAATATGGGTATGAGGACCGGTGCTTCAACAGCCATCTCAGCCTGTGAGGCGGCCTCAGTGATGGAAAACGTACACTAAAGATCAGAATCTGCAGGGAGAAGTGCGCCCCTGTGATAAAGTTAGTGCAGCCATAGCAGCTGTGGCTGTCTTTCCTTCAGGTTCCCTTCATACAAAAGAGAAATAAACCTTTAACTTGTTATAAACTTATGATAAATGGACTTATTTGGGTTTTCAGTTACATGCTATCCCACCTGATCCTCACTAAATCCCAGTCATTGCATTGTCAGTTAGCAGAGCAGCTGGGTTGAAAAGCCAGATGTGCAGGTGGAAAGCTTTCCCAGGCCTATGGAGAGCCTCACCCACTAAGACAGGTGCAACTCATGTGCTGGGTCCTCTGCTTTCTTCCCTACAAACCTAGTGCAATACTGATGGCATCTGTAGAAAACAAGCAAGTGCATCTTTTCTTTACCTCGTTTATAAAGAGACTGACACTTTCCTTAAAGAAAAGAGAAACGGAGGAGCAACCACTGTCAGAAGTCCAAGGAGACAGGGAAAGTAGTAGGAAGCCCATCAAACAGGAGCTGCACTTTACCCAGTGTGAGGCCACCGCCCTCGGTGTTATGACAGATTCAGTATCCATCTCACCCACTTGTCGTAGGTGGAAGAAGGCAGGGACTGCCACCAGCTGTCTCGCCAGTGTATCCCCGGGTTTGCCACAGAGACCAGCTCATGTAAGGGCTCACTCAGGACTTGGGGACGGAAGGAAAGAATAAAGAAAGGGATGGAGGGAAGGAGGGAGAGGAGGAAGGAATAAATGGATAAATAAATGTCCATCTGTTCATGTTTATGCTGATCCTTCTGCTTGTCCTAGGTAAAACAACTAAGTGAATATGCAATCACCGGTCCCAGAGAATGGAGGGTAAGTGCTGGTCGCATTGTCCCACTTCACAAAGACGCGATGGTGGGGTTTGTCGAGGCATCAGTGACTTTAGGATGAGTCTGCGAAAAGAGGAGAGCATCACTCCTAGCCCCATATTGCCTTGCTCACAGCAGTAACCTCTCTAGTCCCTGTATGGAGGAAATGAGTCCCAGTGCTCCCCCCCAGCCAGTTCAGTCACTTAAGAATACACAAGAGATCTTACTACCTGCAAATAATCTTTCACCCAAGTTTGTAGATTTGCTTACATTATTTTTATTATTTTTTAATTTTTTATGGTAATAAGATACCAGAGAACCCTGGGAATGGAATTATTTATTACATAAGCTCAAGCTAATGTGCTACAAACTTCACAAACAGGCTCATCTCTTTCACTAATTATCTTCAATAAAACAAAAGATCAAAAATCAGCATCAGGCGATAACACAACACCGTTGAGACTATTAAAAGTAACTAACTACTCCAACACTAGGCAGCATGAAATGCAGCATGAACTGTGAACAGATTTGCTCAACGAAAGAGCGCCTCACGCCTTTAGCCCTCCACGGATGCCGTCGGGAGTTCCTGGAGGTAGAACACTAAATGAAAAAGAATGGACGGCCAGGAAAGCTGTACATTATCCCCCAGTGACCTGCCACAGAGACTATTTTTAAAAACACATTCATCTCAGCAGGAGCAACAGCGCTGAAGAAGTGGCAGGTACCAGTGCCAGACAATCCTTCGTAGGGAATGCCACAGACCGTGGCAGCACCGCTCACACGGGCCTGCGTGATGGACGAGACAGGAATTGCCCTTGGTTGGTTAGGTAGTTGGTTGAAGGAGCCATAAAGATAATGATGAAGTTAGAGCTTCGAAACCAAAGGGAGTTAACCCAAAAGTCATTCCAGCCACCCTGCCGCAAAATTCATCAGACTTTAAATTTACAAGATTCATCTTAACTAGAAATGCAGGCTCTGACTGCCTCATAAATTTCTTAAGTGGCAGCTGTTCAATTAATTGTATTATCCCATTGAAGAATAATGTTAGGAGGGACGTGGTAACCCCAGATCTACACACTTCTCTTGTATGGACCTAGCCACTATACTTCAAATCGCATGAATAAGGAAAGTATATTACAGCTATGTTACCGAGTCTCTCATTATTGGCATAGCATTACGTTAGCTAGTGCCTATAAAACATTGAGGTAAACATAAATACACGGTGGTATATTTATATATATATACATAAACATATACATTAGGAGGAATCAGGGAATCGAATCACAGTTGATGTGTCTTCTTCCCTGTACAGATAAAAGTGGGGTGAATAAACAGGTGGCAACAAGAGCAGCAGAGTAAACATTTTAATCATTAAAACTGATCTCAAATTGAGGGGGGGAAGGTGTCAGCCAATTTTCTCTTTCCCCCTGTTCACCTGTTAATCGAGAGAATGACAGAAAGATAGCTTGATTTGAGCATTTCTTCAAGACTGAGAAAACATTCAATGGAGCCATTATTATTCTGTTTCAAATTTTTGGAGATTTCTGATAGGGAAAATGTAGTACTGCACAGCTACTGAGAGTGCCGCAAAATAACTCAGCAAAGTCCTTGCAGACTGATGCTCACCTGGCCTGGGCAAGTTCAGCTTCAGGGGCAGGAACTCCTAGCTCACTGCTCCTTTCATCGATAAAAGTTCTGATGGCTAAAATGTTTCTTTACCATGGAGTCAAGACTTCAGTGTATTGCTGACCCTTAGCAGAGCAGTTTATCTTAGGCTCCTTGCCCCACCCATTTCCCTCTTGATCTTCCAAACTGCATCTCAGCTCTCTTAGAGTCCTGAAGAAAAATATATCTGACATCAATTATATTCTTTCACTCCCATGTCAATGGCCTGAGTTTTAAAAACCCTGAACAGGCACACATAGCATTGGTGTCTCATGGGAACCAACCCTCACAACAAATGTGCTTTACTGCTAAATTTATACTTGGAAGAACCACAAGCTTCACCATTTCTCCATGCCCCGTGTCATTTTATTCTCACCTGGCAAGAGTTCCAGAGGTCATGGAATGCTCCTTATATTGTTTCTGGGTGAGCAGCAAAGTCAAACACTAGCACTGAGGACTGTGAGCTTGACCTTCAGAGTGATCTATGTAGAAGGGAAAAAGTGACCACTCTACCTATACAAAGAAAAGTGCCTGGCTTAAATGAAACTGTACTTAAATGAAACTATACTTAGCCTCCTTCTGATGACAAGTTCAATGGCTATAAGAAAATGTGCTTGCATTTCATTTGATAAGAGCCAATTTTGGGGACCCAAACACCAAGTTCACCCAAAATATGGTTAACATGCTGACAATATTTGCAGCTGCCATTTGTGAAAGTGAAACCCAAAGACAATTACATACAAACTTAAATTTACAGAATGCCTAGCCCGTTTCTTTGAACAGAGCAACACATGAATAAATATTCTTAAATATGTCCCCAATCATTATGGAAAGCTAAAGACACTAGGGAAAAGTCCATCTCTAGAGACAGTGCTCAAATATTTGGTTTTCTATATCAGAGTATCTTTGATGCTATTGTGCCAATTTTCAAGTGGAAAATACGATAGTGATATTTTCAAATGCAAAAATATATGTATCCTGTTCTTCAAGCCCAATATTCAAGTAATGACTCCAACCTCCAGCCAAGTCAATGTGTTAGGTCACTGGGCTCCTGGGAGCTTTTCAGAGAAGGTTGAGTGTCTCTCAACCTAAAAATTCATTTTGAAAAGCATAAGAGTCCTTGCACTTCACTCAGGGAAATGCATATTCCTTGCTTAGTATGTGCACCCACTGAAGAGTCCTCCTACTACCTTGAGCTGGGGAGACCTGGAGCCAAGCACGTAGTTCTGGGACTCTAAGGCTGGCTCAAGGCACCCCCAAATCAGTCACCTGAGAAACATACATATTGACAGCTGAAGTGGGTCCTAAACTACAGATCACAAAATCAACTTCTCTTCCTGTACTATCCAAGGTCTTCTGTGGACAGTGAGAGGCAGGAAGTGTGGCTGCATGTAAGTGTCCTGGCCAAGATCCTTTCGATCTCTCTTCTCCCCATAGGCTGTTCACATCAGAACCTGTTCTCGAGTCTCTGGCAGTCGAAGGGCAATCAGGCCACCCCCAACCAGAGAAGCAGCAGCCAGAAGGATGGGGACCACTTTAGTTATCCCAACAAAAGAAGCAAAGATAGTGTTTCCCAGGATGGCGCCAAATTTGCATAATCCATTGAGGATGCCAAAGGCTGTTGCCCTGCAAAAGAAGAGGAGAGGAAATAATTTTGAATTTCTGGAATTCACCAGAGGAATGACATTGGGTTCTTTCTTTTCCTTATTGCAAGAACAGAAGATGTGGGAGGTATTTTTTTCCTAAATGTAAAAGCAACACATTCTCACTGTAGTCAAATGTGAAAATACAGAAAAATATAAAGATGTAGGGATGTCTAAGTCAATCACCACTATTAACATATTGTTATTATCTTCAAACATTTTTTATCTTTTCAAATATATCTTTTCTTAAAATGTTTGCAGGTAGTACTTGCTTATTGTAAAATACCAAAAGAATAATCAAGTATCCAAAGTAGAAAGTGTGTTTCCCCTTAATAACATCTCCTGTGGCTGAGATTATTAGTTGTGCTTGCATTGCATTTCTCCAACTGTAAGACTACATTTCCCAGACTCCCTTGCTGCTGACCATGGTCATGTGACAGGTTTGCCCAATAGGGTGTAAGTCTAAGTAGCCTCTGCTGAAAAACTTCTTTAGGAAAGGTCATGAGTGAGCCTTTTGCTCTCTCCTCTTTCATCCTTCTTCCTCCAATCCTACTTCCTGGAACACAAATGGTCTCATCATGGACATGACTAAGACCATGCAAGGGAGGATAACATAGAAAGAGTCAATTTCTCAATAATTACCATTCTTTCTGGTGTGAGATGGAATCTCAGTGTTTTTTTAATTTGCATCTTTCAAATGACCAGTGATGTTGAACATTTTTTCATATATTTATTTGCCATTTGTATTTCTTCCTCTGAGAAGTGCATATTCATCTCAGATGCCCATTTTTGGATTGGTGGGGGGGTTCGCTTTTTTCCAATTCTTTATATGTTCTAGATATTAGTCTCTTGTCTGATGGACAATTGGCTAAAATTTTTTTTTCCACTCTGTGGGCTGTCTCTTCACTCTATTGGTAATTTCTTTTACTGTGCAAAAGCTTTTTAACAGGATGAGATCCCAATTGTTGATTCTTTGTAATATTTCCCATGCAACTAATAACAAATACTGGTGGAGCTGTGGGGAAAAAGGAAACTTCTTCACTATTAGTGGGAGTATAGACTGGTGCAGCCACTGTGGAAACCAGTGTGGAGATTCCTCATATATTTAAAAGTCCCCTAGGATTAGGGGAATTTTAGGGTCCCATTTAACCCAGCAATTCCCCTGTGGGGTGTCTTCCTGGAAGAATTAAAAACATCATACCACAGCGACATATGCACACCCATGTTTATAGCAGCACAGTTTGTAATAGCTAAGTTTTGGAAACAATCCAAATGCCCATCAACCGAGGAATGTATAAAAAAGATCTGGTTAGTTTTATACAGTGGAGTACTGCTCAGCCATAAAGGATAAATTTGAGACATTTCTAGGTAAATGGATGCACCTTGAGACCATACTCTTAACGGAAATAAATCAGACATGTGTAAATATCATATTGTTTCTTTGGTGTGAGAAATCAAATGGGTAAATAAGGACCAAACTGTACAATAGGTATTGTGAAATAGGAAGAAATTGTTCAAAAGAAAGGGCAACGAGGAAGGGAAAGAGGGAAAGGAACAATGGGAAAAGAAAAAAATGATAAAAGAAAGACAAAATGGAAACAAAGCTTTGTAAATGAAGAGGGGAAGAGGGGTTAAAGGAAGGGGAAGGGATTAAAAAATAAAAGAGGAACCAGAATATACCATTTATATGTACAAATTCCCTATGACGAATGTGATCATTATGTACATCTAAATTGCACCAATAAACTTAATGCTTTAAAAATGAGTCTTCTGTACACTTCTACAGAAGAGAAAAATGAAATGGCACCTTCTGAAGGTATGGCTATTTCGAGTTTCTAAATCCATGGCAGAATCTAATACTAGTTACTAACCCTCAGTCATACTTCTCAGAGGTAACTGTCAGTGACCACTGATCTTGTCATGGCCTCATCACACAGAAACAATATTCCCAACACTACCTCCCCAACCGAAGTAAAACAGTTCCTTTTCAAACCAGGTTTATTAAGAATGGGAGCACAACTTTGTACCCAAAATTCTTTCTCTGTTTCTGGCTATAAACAAACCACACTATACCTTTATAATCAGGAGCCCCTAATCCTAAACTTTTTGTTTTCAGTATTTTCTTATATATTTTCCTATATGTGCTTTTCCAAATAAACTTTAAAATCATTTTTTCAAGTTGCCAGGGAAAAAATTTCATTGAATTTTGAACATATTCTTGTAAGTTAGAGTAAATCTAAATATAATTTGACATTTTTGTAAGATTGAATTATCCTATCCAAAATGAGGTATATCTTGACATATATTTGTGTCTTCTTTCACATCTCTTAGTAGATAGACCTGTATGGTTTTATTTATAAATGTTTCAAATATGATTCCAAGTATTTTATGTCACCAAATGGATTTCAATTACACTTTCTTATATATTTATAAACCTATATTATTAAACCTATGATATATTTTAAAACTTAAATTTTACTACTTTCCACCTGATCAAATTATTTTAGTTTCTAGCTGTCTTTATTTCACTCTCTTAAGTTTCTTAGATGTAAAAACCACATTACATTCAAGTAGTAATCATTTTTCCTCCACATATTTTTTCATAAAAGTTAACATTCTCTGGTTCAGAGGAGAGGGGCTCCAAAAATGTGTGTTGTAGTCTTCCACTGCTACCCAAATCCTAGCATCTGTGTCACTAATGTTAGGAGAATCATTAAGGCACTATTCAGAATTTCATTCACTCACCTCTTTAACACCCAACATTCCTTTCTGACCACAAGACCACTTATCTGCTATTTTTAAAATATACAGTCCCCCCTCCTTGAGGAGAAATAACTATTGGTAATGACCTCAACCCTATGCCTTTAAAGTAAGCCTTTTCCCAGATGGCTTGTACAGAATAAAAGTTAACCCTGGGCATCCCTGCCATGCTTTCTGCAGATGCCCTGATCTTCCTACCTCATCCCCACCTTACTTCTCTCCCCTTCCCTCCAGCCCTGTGTGGTTCTAGCTCACCTTTCTTCCTCCTTTATCTCCCATGGGCAAGCCTATCTGTGATGGCCTGGCACTAAAGCTTCTGCCCACTGTTCACTCTTATTCCTCTCTCCTAGATATAACTGGCTCTCCTCCTTTGGTTCTTGCCACCTGCCACATCCTATCACACACTGGCCTGCCCTCTTCTGGGCCTACATCAGGCCTCATAGGGGAAAAGCTCGAGAACCTAAGAAATATTTGGTGCAGTGAACACCAGAAAGACAAGATGACCATGCATGGTGCAGGATTTAGCAGGCAGTAGCCTTCTGTTCGGAGAAGTCCAGCAGTCCTACAGAGAAGCCCAGGGAAGAACTGACCTCTGGTGGGTGGGATACAGCTCCACTGTGATCACATCCAGAGCATTCCAGGCTGCGATGCTGGTCCCGCAGAACAGGCACTGCCAACCAATCATCGCAGACTCACTGTTGCCAAAAAACAGGAAGAAGCAGCAGACTGCAGAGATTAACATGGAGCCGCCTGTAAGGGAGGTCAAGGGCAGAAAGAAGCATGAAGCCCGTGTCCTGGACCAGACTTGCACCCACATCTCACCTCATCTGCCATCCTCAGAGGCACACCTGAAGGAACGGGTGCTCTGAAGTGTCAGGTTCCTCTAGGCAGAAAGTGCGCAGGTGAACCCACACGTGGTATCCCAGACAGCATTTTGAAATCACCACTCTGTGGCACTGTCCAGCCCAAAAGACAGGGAATGGGGCAGATGGAAGTATTTGTTGAGACTCTATTACGTGCCTGACATTGTTCTAGATGCTTGAGAGACATCAGTACCAATTTTTGAAAACCTATTCTGGCATTGAAATCACTATATCCAAGAGCCATCTTCATTCCCATGTTCACTGATGCACTATTCACAGCAGCAGAGATACACAGTCAACCTCAATACCTACCAAGAGATGAATAAATAAAGAAAACGTGGTATACACACACGAGGAAACATTATTCAGCCATTTAAAGAACAGTGACATCCTACCATTTGCTGCCAAATGGATAGAACTGAAGGACACATGAAATAAGCCAGACACAAAAACAAGTATTTCATAATCTTACTTATATGTGGAATCTAAAAAAGTAGAACTCAGAAGTAGAAAATAGAAGAGTGGTTATCCCAGGAGCTGGGGATGGACTGGGGAGATGTGGGTCAAAGGATACAAAGTTTCAACTAGGAGAAATACATTTCTGATATCTTGCTGTGATTTGGATCTTGAACGTTCCCCAAGAGCCCAGATATTGAAGGCTTGGTCCCCAGCAGATGGCACTATCAGGAAGTGATGGAAACTAGATCACTGGGGTGTGACCTTGAAAGAGACCTTGTGGAGATGGCCCCTTCCTCTCTCTTTTTCTGCTTCCTGGTTGCTGTAAGGTGAGTAGCTTTGCTCTACCACACATTCCTTGCCATGACCTTCTGCCTCACCACAGGATCAAAGCAACGAGGCCAAGTGATAATGTACTGAAACTGTGAGCCAAAATAAACCTTTCACGCATTTAAGTTGATTATCTCAAGTATTTTTGTCATAGCAATGAAAAGCCAACTAACACAAACCTATTGCACAGTTGTGTGACTGTAGTTAATAACAATACATTGTATATTTCAGAATTTTTGAAAGACTACATTTCAAACGTCTCATCACAAAAAATAGTAAGTTTGTAAGGTGATGGATATGTTAATTCACTTGACTTACCCATCCCACATTGTATGTGTGTATCATAATGTCTCTGTATACCACATAAATATATACAATTATAACTTATCAATACAAATAAAAAATACTAAACATTTTCAAGAAATGTAAACATAATTAATAAATAAATAACATATTTTAGACAAAAAAAAATAAGCATACTCATGGAGCTACTTTCCAGTGAGAACATGTTCCTAGATGAGCTACCCAGGGGCAACCTCAAGAAGGACTGTTCTCCTCTTCTCCATTTACCCCCATCTCCACTCAGAAATCTCTCTGCACTTTCATCCCTGCTGTGGCCCCTGGGAAAGCTGAGCCGTGGACATCCTTATACACTGGGAGGAGAAAGGGGTTGAGGTATTTCTCCCCAACTCCCCTCCTGTTTTAGAAGCCCCTTCTTTTGCCAAAGGCTCCTCCCAGGTAGCTCTTCCTCCATGGTCCCAACCCCCACGGAGCTCTGCTAATGCTATTTTCACTCCTTGACCCTGCAGCCATCAAGGTGGTGATTGAAACCCACGTTTGCTAGTGTCTGGGGATCTCATCCACCTCATCTGTTCTCAAAACCCTGTCCATGCCTCTAAACTTATCCCATCAATAGTCTCTTCACTGGAACCATCTGGTGTGTGTCCCACTAGGACTATCTGAGTCCTGACAGAGTAATGATAAGAGATTCTCTCAAAGGAAGACCCTGCCAAATCCTGCCCAAACCCAGTAATTCCATCAGGGGAGCTCAGCAAGTCCCAAGTGGGTATGCAGTGTGACAGAACAAGCTACAGGCCAGGAACAGCACAGGAAAAGTGGGCCCAGGACCAGCAGGAAGGAGGTCAGAAAGCGGGCCCCAAAGAACCAGCTGGGAAGTAGGGCGCAAGTGCCCACCAGGCGTCAAGGCCATGGGAAATGAGGGATTCTGGTTCCCAAGACACTGGAAGGCTGGTCCGGCCTCAATAAGAAAAGTCTCCATGGGGCGTCCCCAGCCTGGATTCACTCTCGGACCAGGGGTTGCAAAACTAGTACCACAGCCTGCTGATGAGCTGGAAAATGGTAACTGTAATGGATTCTGCTGACTCTGGGAAATGGGAGGGTCACAACCAGGTGCCTGGTGACCTCTTTGCAACATCTAGGAAAGAGTTTGAAGGGGAGGAGACAGGCATCTGTGGATCACAAGTGCCCTGAGAACAGTATCCTGTACCTGCATGCATCCCTCCAAGACCAGCAACGGACTCAGCTTACAATAAATGCTGATAAATGTTTGTTACTCAGAATACCACCAAATGAATAAAGTAATGGCCAGTGTGGTCTAGTTCACCACTTAATACCCATGTCACCTTGAATGAGTCACTTAACCTCTCTACACTGTCTCACTTTTCCCATCTGTAAAATGTCAATAAAAACAGTACCTAGCTCAAAGGCTTATGGTGAGGATTCAATGTGTTAATATTTATAAACCGCTTGGAACACAGCCTGACCCATAATAAGCATTTCATAACGTTAGTTAAATGGAATTTCTAGCTTATGTCTGTCTCTCTGAATAGATCATTTGCTCTTTAAGCACAGGGATATTGACTGGCTCAGTTACCGCTGCATTCCCATTGCTTCTCACACAGTATGGCAGAGAATAAATACTGCATAAATAAATGTTTATTGAGTGAATACATGAGTAATAGCCTCATTAAGAAAACTTCTACTCTGACGCTAATAAGAAACGACTTGCACCCAACCAAGAGCCTAGCACAGAAACCAAGACAAAGTCGCTGTAGCAGCTACTCCAGCAGGCTTGCTCTGTGGCTGTGGAAGCAGCCATTTCAAAGCAGTTCACCACATCCCACAATGACAGTGTGGGAGGGATACTTACTGAGCACCTAGCATTTACTATGCTCTGAGAATACAGGGGCTGGCCTACTGGATGCCAGGCCTTTTCCTAAAGGCTGAGGGTTCAGAGACCAAGAAGGAACCATCAAAGCCCTTGATGAGCTTGCAATCTACCTCAGAAACAAAACAGAGCAATGATCAGAGAGTGGTGTGTGAAGAATGAGTAAACAGTAGATCTGGATTCTAGTTTGGGAAGCACGCCTTCGTGCAGCATGATAGAGGTCAGCTGTGATCTGGGATGCGTCCATGATGACAAGAGTGGCTTCAACAGCAAGGAGAAGGGTGTTGGCTCTCCCACTGTCCTTCCTGTCCCTTGGATCCATACAGGGGTCACACATTTGCACTTATCCCAACTCAACAGACCATGCCTTCCCCAGACCTTCCTTGCCTATTTAAAGATGACTAAATATGCTGTTAGACTCTCAACTCAGAAGGCTAAGTAGCAGAAGTGTCACAAAGCTGCTCTCACTTTCTCATTTAAGCAGAAATATTATTTTAATGATTTTTTATGAAATGGAAGTTCACAGAAATAAAGCAACTGCAACTCATGAAGCTAATTTTGGCCAAAATGGCCACCTAACTTACAGCATGCCCTCTGCTGATGGCTTGAGGCTTCCGGCTCACACAGGAAAGTGGCCATCTTCATTGGTGCTAGTCAGTTCAGTGGCTGTACCAAGTGCCACCTGTAGGCAGGCATTGTGCTGGGCATTGGCATTACAGAAATTAAAAACCTCCATTCCTTCTCTCATTGGGCTTCAGGACAAACCACCATGCTGCCTCTAACAGAAACAGCTCAGGCTGCTGTACCTACAAGCAGATTCTCCTTCCTCCCCACAAGATTAAAAAGCCAAAATCACCTGCACTTCATGTGCTCACCATTCTGAATATTCATGGCCCTAGTTATAATAATAATACTCAGTATAGGTCAAAGTCAGGAAAAGATTTCCCTCCCACACAGGGGTCAATTGTCTTGTCTCCAACAAAATGACTATGTGATTTATTTTGTTTCCCGTTGAATTTTGCTAATAGAAATCTTCGCATTAATTGTCCTAATCAACTACATCCCTAGAACAGATCCTTAATGGCATTTTTATTAATGTGTCTCCTGTTTCTCCACTCATATTCTAATACACACTTTACCCTGGCCCTCAATATATACAATTTGTTTCTTGTTTATTATGTGTGGCACTGTGTTTCTGTAGCAAATGGCTGCCAATCCGGGAGAAATGAAGCAGCCATATATGAATATGACTATCAGTTTTAAGAATCTATAATACATTGGGGCCAGGGATATAGCTCAGTGGCACAGTGCCTGTCTGGCAAGTGTGAGGTCCTGAGTTCAATTCCTGGTACCAAATAAATAAATAAATAAAATAAAATAAAGAGTCTATAATACATTAAGCTTTACAAGATTTTGGGGGCATGGTATGCTCAATGCTTTACAAAACTTCACCAGTTATCTATAGGTATCCTCATCTTAGAAATAGAAGGAAAGTGAGAGCCAGAGAAGAAAAGTAACATATTCAAAGTCAAACAATCGTTATGTGATAGGACTTCAACAGGGGTCCACCCAACTCCAAAGCTCAAAATGTTACTACTAATAAACAATAAAGGCAATATGATTCATCTTAAATAATCAAACTATCATTTAAGGGCATTTTATATTTTTTCATAATAATATTATAAAGCAGGTAGGTTGAATATATACAATATCCTTATGGGAATGAAAATAGAACAAGTCTAGAAATGATAAAGAGTCCATCCTCTAAGACTCTTGCCATGGAGCTCGGGTCTTCCCTAGACATGTTTCCTTGGGTCTACAACAGTTGGCTCAGTCTAACCTGCTAGGTTTACTTTACAAATTTCCTTAAGAAAATGAAACACTCCATTGCTTTATTACCCTTGAAAGCCACTACCCCAGCCATGGGAGCCAGAACACCATTAATAACTCACCAATCATCTTGAGCCTTCCGATCCTATCCATGAGCAGGGCAGAAATGATGTTCCCAGGCAAGACAGACAGGCTGCCCAGGAAGCTGACAAGGTAAATCAGGAAGTCATTGTCTTCCTCAAAATCCATGTGGCAGCCCTCCTTCTGCTCCAGAAAGGTGGTATTGATGAAGTGACAGTTGATGAACTTATGCTTGTAGAGGTCTGGGAAGAGAAGGAAAGCTTTGGTTCCTATGAATGGAGGGAACGGGGGAGAGCAGGGCAAAGGGACGGAATTACACTCCCTACCATGGGGAAGCTGTGACTCATAGTCAAGGTGTGGCCAGACATGGATGGATAGACACACTTCCAAATGCACAATGACCTCTTCAAATTGCCATAACAAGGAGAAATAAAATTAAGATGAATTTGAGGAACACTTTAAAATATATCATCTCTCCAATTGCATAACAGTTCTGTCTGTTATCAGTCAGGTGATAGCAAGAGACACAGTGGCTGGGCCACTCTCTTGAAGCTACCTGGCTTAGGGAAACAGAATCCAAGAGAGTCAGATCCAGAATGAGCCAGTCTGTGCAGAAGCCTGAACATCCTTAACAATAAAACCCTATTTGCGCATCTTTTTTTATTTTGCTTTTTGTTTTTGTTTTTATTTTTTGAGATAGAATCTCACTCTGTAGTTCAGCCTGGCCTGGAACACATTATGTAGCCCAGGCTGGTCTCCAACTCATGGCGATCTTCCTGCCTTAGTCTCCCAAGTATTGGAATTACATGCACCACCACACCCAGCTATTTGCACATCTTCTGACACTAAGACCTGCTATTCTAGAAGACAGAAGGCTAAACAGGGAAACTTGTATCTGGGGAGCTGGCCCTCTTAAACTTCCCTGAGTCTCTACTTATAAAATTGGAAGCATGTACCTGGTTATCCCCATTGCTTCTGCTACCTCTGACATTGCCCTACTATAAGTGTCTGCAAAAAATCCTGTGTTAACAGTATGCAAATGAAGAGGGATCATTAAAGCTTGAAAGAAGAAAAGGATGAGCTTGTTTTTAATGACAAGTAGTAAATTTCTGGAGCTTTTTTTTTTTTTTAATTGAGGCAAAAAAAAAAACAAATTCAGAAAGGTAAGTCTTGTAACAGATTATTAAGAGACTGAGGGACATTCAGATACCAGGTATTGAATCTGTTGCAGCTGATATCACAGAGGACAAAGATGCTCTTGCATAAATTATCCCTTGGTACCGATACCGGGGAAAAGCATACATCTGGATATAATGCAAGTAGTTCAGTAGAAACAGCACAGAGACTAGAGCCAAACAATTGAGGAATGGATCCAAACACCCACCTTGCCAGCTGTGCCCTTAAGCAAGTTATTTAAGTGTCACTTTCCTTGGCTAGAAGGTGGGGATAATAATAGTACCTTTCTCAGCTGAGACCATGTAGGTAAGGCCCCTAGTAAAGCTCAGTTAGTTTCCTTACATCTCAACTTTACTCAGTATGTTCTTAACCTATGATGAGAGTAGCAAAAGTAACAAGGCATGGTGGAATGTTGTGACTTTTTAAGTTACAGAAATCTGAAATGGTATATTCCTAAAATATTCTTAGCTGCTTGCATTATGCACGAAATTCGAACACAGGTAATTTTCCCTTTTCATTTGTTATTGTGAAAACATGAGTTTTGAATGGTATAAATTTCAAATTAGGCACACTCTTCAAGAATGCATTCCATGCACAAAATGCAGCCCTCCAGGAATGCTGGTTTTTAATTGGTGTTCTACTTTGCTCCTACCAAAGACCCTTAGTATACAGCACGGGTCTCATATAGATGGAAACACCTGGCCAGAACTTCTGTTTCTACTTGATATGTGATGAAAACTGAGACACAGACAAACTAAATCCCTTGGTGAAGGTTGTGCACTTCATTTGTGTCATCCCTAGGGCTAGTGCCTGTTTCTCCACCCAAAGGCTTGGCACTGTATCTACAAATACTTTCCTCCTTTTGAAACTTATGACTGAGTGTTTTGGATCTTTGACACCAGTCTAGCCACATTGCCTTCCATTCATCCTATCTATGCTCTTACCTGTGTTGTAAAAGATGGTTGACTCAATGGTGCAATTTTTGAAATAGGTATCAGTAGATGTGACATCTTCGAAATAGCACTCATCAAAAAAGGTGTCCTCGAAGAGTACGTGTTTAAAGTACATCTTTGTGAACCTGTAGGAAAGATGTTAGTCCCTGAGTGATTCATCCCAAACAAAAGGGAGACTTGAAACCAAAACAGAAAATACAGACGGGCAAAAACAAGAAGTACCACGTAACAAAATGTACTTGAACATTATTTTCAACTAAGACAAGTTCCCCACTTCTTAGCTGTTTATTCGTTACTCGGGAAGGGCATCAGGAGTATGGAAACCAGCATTTAGTCAGGGCACATACGAGGGACTCTGCACGAACTTGGTGGTTCCCAAAAGTAGATCCATGGACCATCTACATCAGAATCACAGAAGTGTGAAATTGTGTGAGAAGAAAATACAGACAACATCTCACTCTCTCAGGAGATTTAAAAAACATGTGGGACTCTAGGCTTCTCCTAGGTCTGGAAGCAACAGAATTGTGAAGTCTTAAAAATCTTCATTTTTTAAATTGCCCCAATATCGATATTGGGAAATGAGCCCTTTCACTCATCCCAATGGTAGACTTAATCTATGCAGACTCTTTGGGGAGCAACTTTGCAAAATTTAAAATGCACATTCCCTTTGATTTAGGAATACCACCTCTAGGAATTTGTCCTACATGGATTTGTTCACATATTCAAACAGACATGTTAATTCATCTTCACTACAACATAGCTTACGATAGCAATACATGCATTCATACATACATAAATATATACAAACATACATACATACTAGGTAGACAAGTACCATAAAATAAAATTTCATACATAAATATATATATACGTACATACTAGGTAGACAAATACCATATAATAAAATTTCATGTAGCCATTACAGTAATTGAGGTAGATTCACATATATCGAATATATATTGTTAGGTGAAAAAAATCCAGATGCAGTATAAAGTATAAGCATGTAACCAGGGTACATACAATTCCAAATATATGTGTAAGGTTATCCAAGAAACTGGAAGTAGTGTGTTCTGGGGAGATGCAGTGGAGGTAGAAATGAAATCAACTTCCTTTACACTTTATACCAAGTGTTTGCATTACATTTTTTGATTAAAAATTCAGTTAATGAGGGGAGAAGGCAGCTACATGGCTATGAAGTGCAGCCACATTCGGGAGCCACCAACACTACTCCAAGTTCTGCATTAACTTAGAGAGAAAGAAAAATATTACACACTTCAAATCTATCTCACATACATTAACATCATTCTCTGCTGTTGGTCAAACTTCTAGCCCGGAAGCTTTTGGCTATGTTTTCATTTGGGAATAATCACAGCCTATCCATTCATTCACTGAAGTATTCGGTCTTCACCAAACACTTGCTGAACATGCTACTAGGTGCTATGAGTACAGAGGGGAAAGCCACAGACCCTGCCCTCCAGTCTAACTGGGAAAATGAAGCTACAATCCAGTTCCTCTTCAGGGACCTGAGATAATTCACTTCCGGACCGTATCTCACAGCTGGTGACCAACACCTCTCATGCCATACTGTGTTCTGCTCGAGCCTTCACCTAGAACCACCTGTCATTAACTTTTGCAAAAGACCTTCCAGCCCATAAGGCTAGCAAGTGCTTGTCAAAGGGAGATCCCAGAATGAAATACAAGGCTATCCATACGATGCAGTTTCCCAGCACTCAGGAGGCTCTGGCAGGAGGATTGCCAATTGGAAGCCAGCCTGGGCTACTACGTAAAGAGTTCGAGGCCACTCTGAGCTACATAATAAGAACCTTTCCCCAAAACAAAAATAAAAGCAACCAAACAAAAAAGACACAATTTTCTTTACTCCAATCTAGAGTTGAACCACAATCACCACAGCAAACACCAGATTATTATACTTCCAAAAATTTGAGAATCATTACTCTAGAAACCAAAGTATTTTGAGTAACCTTTCTCAGGGACAAATTTGCTACAGATTTTTAAATACAGTAGAGGCTTCTAAAAGCTGCTGTGGACTCCTCCATTAAAAAACTAATTGGGGGGGCCAGTGAGATGGCTCAGCAGCATAAGCGCCTGCCTTGCAAGCGCGATGGCCCGAGTTCGACTCCCGGAACCCACATACGAAAAAGGGGCTGGTGATATCGCTCAGCGGCACGGGTGCCTGTTGGCGCGCGAGGTCCTGAGGTTGACCCCCCGGTACCCACCAAAAAAAAAAAAAAAAAAAACTAATTGGGGCTGGTGATATAGCTCAGCAGGCTGGTGATATAGCTCAGCGGCATAAGCGCCTGCCTAGCAAGCGCGAGGTCCTAAGTTCGGTTCCCGGTACCACAAAAAGCAAAAAAAACACACTAATTGGTAAGACTTTTATTACAGAAAGATGCTTATGATTTCAAAATTTGCATGCCAGATGTATTTACTCAGGATAGCTATTCCTGGAGATTGTCTCAGGCTTTTGCCTTTCTTAATATATCTATTTAATATAATAATAATAGGCTGGCAATGTGGCCTTCAGTGATATTTTAATATTCTTCCAAGGGTGGGTGAGAAATCAGAGCCATAAATCATAAATGAGCCTGACACAGGTAGACCTTAAAATGTATCTCTAAGTGGGTTATAAAAGGCCAAAATTATAAGGGAAGAGATAAAAGAAGAAAGGGCCAACACATATTTTATGAGTCTTTATATAAATCATCTCCTCCACTCACTAACTTATATACTAAAGTGGTCCAAGATTCTTTAATCTGGAGAATTCAGAGACTGATAGAAAAGTTACCAGAGGTATACGTATCTTGCAGAAATTTTCCCTTCAGGAAAGAGAAGCCATTGGTGATCTAAGGTCTAGGACAGAATTATTATTACCAATACTTGATTTCAGTTACCCCCTGACCTAGTTCCTAGTCTACCAAGTGACCTGAACTATAGCAAAGTCACCTTTATCAAGTCATCATGCTCTAGGCCTACCGGTATAACCCTCAAGAAACTTGGTCTAATTAAAGAGATAATAAAGAAAACCAACCATTCAAATGTAGCAAGATGATTATCAAGATGGAGGTATGCAATCCCATCACCTCCAAGGGCACACCTGAGACCGACACGAGATGTGTATCCTATAGGACAGGAAAAGCTCTTGGAGGGAGGGCATTCCAGGCCCTATGTACTAGTCAATTAACTTTTTTGTAAAGTTAATGTAACTTTTTTGTAAAGTACAGAATTTTTTGTAAAGTACAGTAAAGGCCTCTGGCACAGTGAAATGAGATAAAGGCCTTCAGAAAAGGGCTTGCACCCCACTTCTGACATGTTAACTCATATCAGCTCTGAGCTCCAGCAAAACAAACAAGAGGATCATTCACTTTAGAGAAGAAATGCTTGGGCCTAATTTGCTTAAAGAATATAGGAAGTAAACTCACTTCCTGGTGCTCTATATCACTTGCTACATTCTCCACAAATGGGTTTCAGGCCTGCACCCCAGCTCTGACAGTACTTCCACAAAATGAAGAGATCAACTTGCAGCTCTTAACCAACAAGTGATCCAAGCAATTTCAGGAAAGTCCGCTCTCTTCCCTAGGCCTGCGTTTAAAAATCCACAAAATAGAGGTACCGAGGAGATGGATTTTTCCAGCCATAGTATATGGCTCTATAAATAAAGAGTATATTTACTGTCAATAGCCCCAAGGAAGAAATAAGTGAGTGGGGCCGGTGAGATGGCTCAGTGGCCTACGCGCCTGCCTGGCAAGCGCGAGGGTCCGAGTTCGACTCCCGGATCCCACATAAGAAAAAAGGGACCGGTGATATCGCTTAGCGGCAAGGGCGCCGGCTGGCGCGCCAGGCCCTGAGGTCGACCCCTGGTACCCACAAAAAAAAAAAAAAAAAAAAAAGGAAATAAGTGAGTGGCCTTAGAAAATGGCCATCTTTCCTATATATTGAAATATTACTTCATGGAGAATGTTATGGTTTGTGTCTGGATGTCCCCTCAAAGCCTCATGCAGTCATGGGGGGTGGGGGTTGAAGGCAGCTGAATCTAGAGTTTGTGAATGATTCATTGTCTAGTGCTGGGATGATGGGCATGAGTGCTACACCTACCCTGGGGCAGGTAGCCTGCATACATATAAGGGAGGGAAAGAGGTTTGCCCTCTCAAGCTCCTCCCTTTTTGCTCTTGCTGCTTTTGCTGTCTTCCACTGCCATGAACTGTTGCCCTCTGCCATGTGCCACTCTGCCTTGGATCCAGCCAAGTATGGAATAAAACCTCCACAAACTGTGAGCTAAATAAACCTTTCTTTCCTTACTTTTGGGCATCAGGTATTTTGTCTCAGCAACGAGAGAAAAGTAACCAAGACAGAGAACCACAGAATGTTTTCCCCTAGTGCCAGTGTCAGTCAAATACTGTCTCTAAGGGCACAGTGAATCTCCCAGTGAATCCAACTTCCTCTCTTTCTCTCTTACACTCAGGCTACCCAGGTGTGAAAACCACAATACCTCATGTTATAGCCTTTGCAAAGATCCTACCAGATTACTACCTTTCGGAATAAAAACTGAAGTAGAATCTAAAGAATAGAACATAAGGCAAAAAAGGAACTAATAAAGATAAAAGCAATTACTAAATTAACAATGGAAAATTAGAATAAATTCATATATAAATATAGTCACATACATCCTAAATAAAACTAATTAGGAAATGATCTAATTGCTGAAAATTGGAAATGATTCAAAATCCCTTTAATTGATGAGTAAACAAAATAAAATACAGTGGTGCAATCACAATATGGAAATGTAATACAACTCCACAATAGAAATACACAACTGTTATCCATGAAGCAACATAGATAAAGCACAAGTGCATTATACTAAGTAAAAGAAGCAAGTTCCAAGGGCTTCATGTAATAGGATTCCATTTATATGACATCAAGAAGACCGCAGGTAGCCAGGCATGGTGATACACACCTGTAATCCTAGCACTCTGGGAAGCTGAGGCAAGAGGATTGAAAGTTTGAGCCCAGCCTAGGCAACTTAGCAACTTAGCAAGACCCTGTCTCAAATTAAAAAAAAAGGCCAGGGATATAACTCAGTGTGAAATGCTGGCTTCAAGCCTCAGTACTACAAAAAGAGGGGGAGTGGGAGGAAAAGAGGGAAGAGGAGAAGGAAGAGGAAGAGGAAGAAGGAGGAAGAGGAGAAAGAAGGAGAATGGCAGGGAATTGCCGGGCCAGAGAAGGAAGGCTACAAAATGGCATGAGGATATCTGGTGAGCAATGGAATTGTTCTGTATCTTTATGATGGTGGTGCCTACATGATTACATGTATTTTGTCAAAACTCACAGAAGTATACACTAAAAAGGGTGAATTTTATTTTAAAACATACCTTGATTAAAAAAATAGAAGTCCTAACAGATTTCTAAGGTAATTATAGTTACAACAAAATTTAAACGAAATTCAATTAGTGACTAGTTTGACTAAGCATCGCCACAAACTATAAAAACCTAGCAAAGAAAGGGAAAACCATTTCTAAGTCTCAGATATCTGACTTGCAACCAAAAATCACAAGACACACAAAAAAGCAAGAATAAAACATGATATCAAGACATAGTAATTTATGAAATGAACTATGATATAAATACCAGCACTATCAGGCAGAGAATTTAATATACTTATTAGAATAGTTGGGGAATTCCAATAGAGAGATGAACACTGTAAGAATGAGTCAAATGGAAATGGTAGAAAATTTTTTAAATACAGTAACAAAGATTGAGAATGCATTTGATACTCATTGCTACACTCATCGTTCAAAAAGAAGGAATTACTGAAATTACCCATAATTCAAGAGAAATAACAAAAACTGAAAAATGGAGAGGACAAAAAAAAGAGCGTGTAAGAGCATCTAAGGGCCATAGGAAAATATTAAAAGGGGAATTCAAAGGGGGAAAGAGAATTTGACAGAAGAAATATTTAAATAGATAATGGCAAAAAAATTTCCCTAAAGTAATGAGACTGATCAAACCATAAGTCCAAGAAATTTAGAGACTCTGAAGCAGAGTAAATACCAGAAGAAAAAGGAGAATGAGGAGAAAGAAGAAGAAGACAAGGAACAGGACAAAATGCAGGATATGCAAACAGCTGAACAACAAATATAAAAGAAAAATGTTGAAAAGAGCAGGAAAAGATCATGTCACATGTGAGCATCTCGTGAGAATGTGTGCAAGCCAGAAGACCCTTTACTTGGTGCTTCCACTTCTAGGTATATAGGCTACAAAAATTCTTTTATTAGAACATTTTTGTAGCACTATTTTTAATAGCAAAAAAGTCAGCTATTTAATGTCTATCAAAAGGAGAACGGGGGGCCGGTGAGATGGCTCAGCGCCTGCCTGGCAAGCACAAGGGCCCGAGTTCGACTCCCAGAACACACATACGAAAAAAGGGCTGGTGATATCGCTCAGCAGCACGGCGCCTGCTGGTGCACGAGGTCCTGAGGTCGAACCCTGCTACCCACAAAAAAAAAAAAAAAAAAGGAGAACAGGGCCAGTGATATCGCTCAGCAGCATAAGCGCCTGCTGGCAAGCACGAGGTCCTGAGTTTGACCCCTGGTACCCACGTTAAAAAAAAAAAAAGCGAACAAAAGAATTATGAAATATACATGTAATGAAATTTTAATTAAATTAGATGAGTTATGTAACTATGCTAACCAACACAGAGAATTCTCAAAATCCTAATTTTATACAAAAACAAGCTGCAGAATGCATAGTATATTAATTAATATATATAACATTATCTGTATATATAACAGAATACAGCATTTATCTAAAATTTGAAAACACTACTGTGCAATGTTTATAGATATATAAAATTAGGAAAAAATGCAAAAATATGCATGAAAGTAAAGCAACAACTTATGGTAGTGGTAACCATTTTCTCTGATGAGGAAGAGGAACAATACCAAGAATGTTAACACAAGGGGCTGGGCTGCATGAGGTTCTGGGTTCTATCCCCAGCACCAAAAGTAGAAAAAAGGAAGGAAGGAAGGAAGGAAGGAAGGAAGGAAGGAAGGAAGGAAGGAAGGAAGGAAGGAAGGAAAGAGGGAAGGAAGTTAGTTTAACACAGTGAATTTATTTTAAAATGTACCATAGTTTACTTTCTAAAGTAAGGGCTCTGAACACAGTTGTTTGTACTATTCCTCTATTCTGCAAATTTGAAACATTTCACATTAAAAACAGAGAAGAAAGGAAGCAATGCAATAGTTATTTGCAGATAATAGTGTCAGGCAGGTAGTTAGACATCAGTGGGCCTGAGGGACAAGAGGGGAATCCAAAAGAACATCCACTGCCAGTTAAGAAATGAAACAAAGATGTCAATGTATAATACATTTATAACCACTTCTAAGGTCTCAGACCCAAAGCCATCCCACAGAGCACAGTGACATCTTAAGGTCACACTGTGTACACCTTCCTTCAGATACCTGGCCACCTGGCGTCTAACTGCAGTTCAAAGCACACTGCATTCCTGGCTGCCACAGCCCACACACCCAGTGATATCAGGAAAGGAGATGTTCTTTAAAGACTCTCCTGCCTTAGGCTGGGGGCTGGTTTAAATTAAGAATTTAGCTTTTCTAAGTTTCCTACATGATGATAGCCCCTGAGCAAACACTGACCATCTGAAAAAGGACACAAGACATTTTGCAGTTCCTAAATCACCTCTAAGTAAAATGGTTATCCCAGCTCCCCAGACCCCAAGAGTAACTCCTGGGTGCATAAAAATGTATCCAAACTCACACCAGGGTAGATGCTTTAGTGGCACTGTCCGCCTGCTCACTTGAAAGCGTGACTCTCTCTATATCTACTTTAAAATAAATTCTACCTATACTTCTGTATGGCCTGATGAATTCTTTCACCAATGCCACAGAGAACCAAGGACCAAGGAAGTGAGAGTCCGGTTCCTCACTGCTCAGGACCTGGCTTCCTGGTAACAATAGGATTACATAACAATAACAAGAACAATCTATTAAAACAAATAAAAGAGCTCAGCTGGATAAAAAATAAACATCCAGAATCAATAGGGTTCCTGTTTATTTTCATGTGCAAATAATATGTGCAAATAACATGTGCAAATGGTTGACAGGGTAAAAGCAATCCATTTTCAGTGGCAATCAAGGTATAAAGTACCCAGGAAGACTCTCAACAACAACATACAGGATTTATTTAAGCTACAATTTTTACTGAGAAATTCCACTATGAAATAACGTTCCATATCAATATTCTCACTTTCAAATGTGGGATCTAAGGCTTAGGCAGTTCAGAGATTTGCCCAAGGGAATTCTGTGAGTAACTGACCATCATGGCTGGAACTCAGCTCCGCCTTCTCAGAACTAGCAGCCAGAGGTACCTTCACTCCTTTCCAATGCTTGGTGTTTTTAAGCAACTTTACTGTGCAGTAAGTTGTCTCACTGCAGTTGAAAAAAAATATGTAGTCTTATTTTTACCTCACTAAAAGACCCTTCACTCAGTGATTCCACTTCTAGGTATATAATCTACAAAAATTCTTCTATAATAACATTTGGTAGCATTATTTTTAAACCAAAGAAAATTGTCAGCTATTTGAACACCCTACAGGTAATATTTCAGTGTGAAGTCAACCTTTTTTCCAGCTGTATATTGTTTGCTTTCTCTCTGTACACACCCTGTTTCTTGCTACCCTATGGACCTTATTTTAAAGCTAAATCTTGCAAATTTTGTTTTCATTCTGAGCTACTTACCTCCAACTTTTCATAGGAACCCAGGAAAGCTCTTTTATCCTTCACTGACCAATCATCTGTGCAAACAGTGATACTTTCCCATTGGAAGTTCCAACTCTGAATAGTCAGAACACATCAACTTCCCTTTCAGGTGGAAGGAAACCCAAGGATTAGGACATTACTTTCGGGTCATGACCTATCACAGACAGGAATTAGGCACATCTCCTGATGCCCAAAGAGATCTAAGTCAGGGAGTACTCTTCTCCCATTTTAATCCTCACAGAAGCATTCTTGCCAAACAGATTTCTTCCCAGCAGGAGAGGGTAAGTTAATTAATTAGTACAAACTTTGGAATGAAAACTGACCCTGCTTTTAATTAAAAGTGAGAAAAACCTGACCTGACATTTGGCTCAGGGAATAGAACATGAACTTATTCTTTTCCCTTTTTTGCACTTTCCAAAAAACTCACAAATTCTGAAACAAAAAGTGTATGGGAACCCAGTGTATGGAACACCAGGTACCATAACAGGTACCAGGAGGTGGCAGATGATGCTTTGGAAACAGGTCAGAACCAGTCTGTACACTTTTGTTCCTTCTTGGCACCAAAGCGATTGGTTTACAGTGGGATGAGGTTCTGGTTTATATCGGATTTCCTTTATTGACAAATCTGTGAATTCTAAAGCTCTGTTTACACAGACATCCTTCCCTCCATGTGTGACACTCAATAAAATAAATAATTTTCATCTAAATTTTAAAGCAGCAAAGTGTGGGAGGTGTCAAAGGGGAAATCTTGACCTAGAGAAATGCCGGAAGGAGGCTAAAGAACAGCTGGTTATTCTGGTTTAACTTCAGGCTCGCGGTTTTCCAAGATGACGTGATGTCCATTCATGACCAGCAGATGGCAGGACAACTCAAGAAAAGAAGCAAAGTGCGGTTCTTTTTTTGTGTGTGTGGGTACCGGGGGGGCACCTATGCTGCTGAGCAATATCACCGGCCCTTTTTTCATATGTGGGTACCAGGAGTCGAACTCAGGACCTCATGCTTGTCAGGCAGGCACTTATGCCACTGAGCTATCTCACCGGCCCCAAAGTGTAGTTCTTAAATTTCAATCCTACTCAGCCCAAGGAAAAAACACTCTGTTCATTTTACTAGGTGGAAAAATCATGAGCTCCAAGTTAGAGTGGTTAAAGTATACTTTTAGTACCCACTGGTTAAAAACACATAGAACAAAAGTTACAATTAACTCAGTACAACTTTGAAGGAATTCACGTTTTAATTATCACACAAAAACATCTACACGTATTTGAAACACAGAGACAGGGTAGCACGTGTGTGGGAAGAACATTTATATCTACTCTCAGGTGATCCTAGGACACCTGTGTATTCCCAGACCCTTGGCAATGACACTGTAGACCCAGGGGTCCTGGTCCATGAGATGGGACCACCGCTCTCATCAACCTTTGCTGCACGCCCCCCCCCATTTCTACCCAGAAGGGTGCTGACAGCCTGGGGACACTGATAAAAGGTAGAAGGACAGAGCGGGCCAAAAACGCCTGCTTGTGCATAACTGAGTCTTAGAACTCTAAAATACATTGCTTATAAATTACAAGGATGCTAACATTGTGATGAACTTTTCAAATGCAGAAAGCATCATGCAAGTCAGGGCCTCGGTGGGAATAGAAAGTTTCCCAGTGAGACAATATTTGCAGTGACAATGTGTGCAGGACATTGTTTGCAGACATTTCTATTTCTATTTCTATTTCTATTTCTATTTCTATTTCTATTTCTATTAGCTATGTGACCTTGAGCAAGTTACTCAGCCTCTGTTTCCCCACCCATAAAGTAGCATATCCCTCACTTTATGCAGTATTTTTGTGGATGACATGGGATGATTTATGTAAGGCTCTTAAAGCAGTGGCTGGCACATAAAAAGGCTGAATAATGCTGGCTTCTGTAGTTGTAATTACTGTCATCGTGGGCATTCTTGTCACTGTCATTTCCCAGATCATTATAGAAATAATAGAACTTCATAAATGAAGTTCCCTTTAGTGAATTAATCTCTGTAGGGATTGGTGTCCCTTACTCTTCAACATTTCCAAAGTGTTCTGGTAGAGGAAGGGCCGCATTTCTTCCTTGGCATGCCAACACCTGATCTCCTTACTCTAATACTAAAGAGCTCCAAGGATGAACCATCCTTCATCTTCCACCACCCCGGCCCTAGAGCTGCCATCCCTGGTGCAGTCGCTCGGCAGATTGCAGGGACTCTGAGCACCTATTCACAGGATTTGTGGATGTCTGGACAAATGCATAGACGTTTGCCACTGAGCTTCAGCATTTTTAAAAACATTCCAAAAATGTGGACCCTGTGTCCAATGATACTTGGTCCTAAAGCTTCCTCCCCAGAGGTCTCATATTTGAAGGACTGATAGTCATCCTTCGATTTCACTCTCTCGCCAAACAACAGGGAGCCTCTGCTAAGGTCTGGCCTGTTAGAGCAAGATAGACAGACAGGAGCAGAGGGCTCCTTAACCTTCTTCAGCCATGCCTGCCCTTCCCACTGTGGCTGGCCATTGCAATGCATGAGCAGGGACCTTCCTGAGATACCAGACACCAGTGGAGGGTGAATAATGTGGCCTGGAGTAAATGTAGCTCGTGTCCTCCCTGACCCACTGTGGCAGTGGCTGAGGGCATCCTCAGATAGGCATTCTTCAAGCCCAGCAGGCCAGACCACCCAAGTCATATGTCCCAGGTCTAGGAAGAGGAGGAGTAAAATAGACTGAGGAGGCAGCCCCACGATGATATGAGGACTCTTCTAGTACGCCATGACTTTCTTCCACGGGACAATGCCCCCTGCCTGACCACAGAACACACTGATTAACCCTGTAGTGTGACAGTAGATGGAAGAATAGCAAAGGGTGGAACCATAATAGTCCCAGCATGGAGATGCTCCTTGAGTTGGAGAAAAAATTCAACAGCTGGATCATAGATTGTTTCAGGACCTCAGGAGTAAGAGCTCCGAGTCCTTTCATTTCTGGTGCCACCGCGTGGCCTGTGATCACTCACGTACTTATTACTCACAACCCAACAAGTTTGCCAAGTGGAGTTAATGAAGGTGACCATGGGCAGGCATGGTGACGCACACCTGTAATCCCAGCACTCTAGGAGGCTGAGGCGGGAGGACAGCAAGTTTGAGCCCAACCTGGGCAACTTAGCAACTTAGTTCCTGTCTCAAAATTAATTAAAAAAAAAAAAAAAACTTAAAATGGGCTAAAGGGCTGGGGATGTAGCTCAGTGTGAAGGTCTTCTTGGGCTCAATCCCTAGTAATACAAAGAGAAGGAGTGGGAGCCTGCAGAGGTGCCTGTGTGCAGCTGAGTGACGAGTGTGGCACCATTAATGGAATGCAGCTTTCTGCTCTTTTCCACGAAAGGGTCAAGTTCTCAGGAAAGATGGTCCAACTGACTGTCCTCAGCCAAATGTCACATCCTTGGATGAGTAGTCCATAGAAAGAAGAGCAGGAGAAAGAGGGGGGCCAGCACAATACAGAGCAACGCCCTGGGAATGACTGTGTCACTCGCAGGCAGGCTGCAATGACGGACACAGCGCTCACGCCCACCATATTGAATTCTTGTCTCTGCCAAGAACGGTCCCCGGACTGCCACCCTGATCCAAAGGAAGCCCCTGGCCATGCACTTACTTGTCATTCACAAGTTTCCCATGTTGGTGAATCTGATTTTCCATCGTGAAGTTGATGGTGGCACCATACACGTGCTCACCAAAAAACACCTTCATTTTCGACTTGTATTCTTCATCTTGAAAATACCGGATCATGTCAGGGAACCAAACTGTCAGACCATAATAGCTGGAACAGAGAAGAAGGCAGAATATCTGAGCAGCAGCACTATGATTGATTCCTCCACAGCCAGAGTCGGCACTCCTGGCTCGTTGCGGATCACACTCTTTAAACATACTAATTGGGTTCACTATTAGAAAATATAATAATTTATCATATTAATATAGCTAAGAAAAAAATTGTGAAATCTTCATAGATGCTGAAAAGACATTCGATGTAAAAACTTCATTGCTGGGCTGGGAGTGTGGCTCAGTGGTAGAATGACTGCTTAGATGCAAGAGGCCCTGGGTTCCATCCTCAGTACCAAAAAAATCGTTCCAGTAGATTATGGATTGTCAACACTTCCTTGCCACATACAAAATACATGGGGCTGGTGAGATAGCTCGGCAGCACAAGCGCCCGCTTGCCTGGCAGGCGCGAGGTCCTGAGTTCGACTTCCAGGACCCATGTAAAAAGGAAAAAAGGGCCAGTGATATCGCTCAGCAGCACAAGCACCTACTGGCAGGTGTGAGGTCCTGAGTTTGACCCCGGTATCCACATAAAAAAAAAAAAAAAGCCTCAGCTCAAAAATCAGAATCTTAGTGAATAGGGAAACACTAAGGACATTCCCACTAGCATTAGGACCAAGACAAGGGTATCAATTATCACCATGACTATTTAACACCATCCTATAGTTCTTAGCCAACTCAGACAAGAGAAAGAAGTAGGAATGTAAACTTGCAAAGCAATAGACAAAACTATCTCTATTTGCAGGTGATATGATTTTGTACCTGGAAAACTCAAGATAACCCATTCCAAAAAACTCAGACATTAAACATACAAAAAAGATGTTCAGTCCTACTTACAATCAGGAAAATGTGAATTGAAAACACATTGTTCTCAGCTACCAGATTGTCAAAACCCCGAAGTTTGCTAAAACACTTTGTTGGGAAGACTGTAGACTAACAGGTGCTTTCATAAATTGCTGGGAAAAGAACAAAATTGTATAATACCATATGGAGATGAATATGTCAGTGCCTAAAAATATCACTTATGCACTTAGCCCTTTTTACCCTTCAATTCCACTTCCAAGAATCTATTCCACTGATAAATCAGCCCAAATATAGAGTGGCCCACAAACACAGTGACTCACTGTGGCATTGTCTGCAGCAGCAAAGGTCTAGAAACCTCCCAGGAGACTAACAAGGAGGCCCTGGGAGCAGAAAATGTGATGCACTATGAGACGCTAGGTGCAGGTGCTGTGCCACTGTAAGAAGAATAAAGAAAACCTCAAGGTACTGGTATGAGGGGACTCTGGATTAGATCACTGAGCACAAAAGGTAAATGTAAAATGTGTCCCTCTGAAATAGAAAAGGAAGAAGATACAAGAATGTGTATATATATATATGTAATTATTTGGTTACTTTTGCAAAAAGAATCACTGGGGTGATAAATAGGAAAATAAAAGATGATTACCTACAGGAGGCAGAAGGGAGTGGGTGGAGGGAGAAGGGATGAATGCACATTTTCTCTGTTGTTTCAACGTTGGAAATGTACTACCTACTCCACAAGATGAAATTAAACATAAACAAATGTAAATAAAACAGTTTTTAAAACTACCAGTGAGTCGAATCCTAGTGTTGGTCATATTTGGCTTCCGAAAGGTTCTCTGACAGCTGGGCTTGAATGACTTAAGGAGAGCAAGTGAGCAGCAGGTACAATACTTTCACCTGCCCAGGTCCAGAAGGCCAGGTCTCCGTGCACAGGTCCTGGAGTACATGAGGTCTCCCCATATCCCCCCCAATCACAGAGTTCCTTACAGCCCATTAACTTTCCTGGGTGAGGAAGGGTATATTTTAGCCATAGGCAATGGTGAGCAAAGTAATTTCACAGGTGGCAGTTTAAAATCTTGCTAGTGGTTCCCGGATGGCAATTGCAATTTATTGAACACTTATTATGTGTCAGAAATCATTGCAAGCACTTTATACACACAGTAAAGCAGCCCTGTGACACTGTAAACAGTCTCCAAAATTCACGTAGAAAGAAAGATCCTATTATGTGGAGATTAATGTAGTGGCTAGGGTACAAGTCCACAGCTTCAGAGAGGAGGAAGCTAATCACACACTGGATGATAGTTTTCTTTATTGTAGGATACAGTATTGCAGAGCCTCATTATTTTATCTGTCTCATATTCTCATCAACACTGGTGATTTCCTACATGGCACTCATTCCCAGCTTCCTCTTTGTAAGCAGAAACTTCATTCTATTTAGGTGTCAACCCTTAAGAAAGGTACCAGTGTCTTCAGCTTGGAGGTAAATCCTGATTAGTCTAAAACCACTGGGAAATCCCATCTCCTTTGTCTGAGATGAGTTTAGCCATGGGCTCATGACCCACTTCCAACTACCCGCAACAGGAAGCAAAGCTGGCTGGAGGGGTCTGAGAAAAGTTCACTTGGTGTTAAAAAGGAAGCTCAATAATTAACAATTGGCTAACCAAAGCAACTAGCTAATGATTACCAATCAACAGTCATTAACTGGGCTGTACTTGTTACTTAAAGTCTGCCAAGAGGTGGGATCTCAAGCATCCTCACCATGCACACAAACTGAATATGCGAGGGTTTAGACATGTTCATTAGCTCAGAGTAGCCATTATTTCACAATATATTTGTATATAAAAACATTAAGTTGCACACAAATATTTACAATTTTTATTTGCCAATTATACCTCAGTGTAGATGGGGGAGGGAGCTCAGGGGAGACAGCCTCTTTCTCCTTGAGACACACGCAGTACCCCTTTGTCACTGGATGCCTGGAACAGTATCTTGCAGTCACTATGAGAACTAGCCTGAAGTTGGAACTTCCTACAGCCTGCTTTACTAGGAATTCTTGTTACGATGCAAACTTTCCTCTTACAGAAGCCAACAGAGGGTGCTGCCCAATATTTGCAGCCAGAAGCACCCACACTGACACAAACTCTATGAATCCTCAGTGTGGAAATGAGGCAACTGAGACACAGGAAAATAAAAGGACTCGAGCAGGATAGAACTCACCTGAGAGCCATGGTAAACCAGACCACAGCCAGAATCAGGGTGTTCATTCTGTAGGGCCCCATCACACAGTACAGAGCATTATCCCAGACCTGAAACCCAGACCAGAGAAGAATGGTTAAAGGAAGGAACATGTGTCTTGGAAGAGCTCATTCTTCAGATTTTCTAAGAAAGTGCCTAGGATCCAGTGGAGAGAACAGGCAACCCATCACCTCCCACAGCAGCATCAAAAAAGCTCATCTCTTCTTGCTTGTTGGCCTCATACTCCAACAGTCCCGTGGCTTTTCCCCTGTGAACATAATTCCATGAATGGGACCAAAGTACACTGGACCATCTGGAGTAGTGAGTTCTCCCCAACCATGGGCAGGGTTGATATCCAAATGTTTATCAACAACATGTCACGGACACCACCCACCTCAGTGCTGCCGCAACAGCTGCCTGGCTCCTTCCTTGCAAGAGCCAGTGCCCTGGAGAAAGGGCATTGCACTCTGTGAAGAATCTTTCCCAAAAATCACTAACAAACCTTAAGGAGCTATTGATTTATCTCACTTCCTTCTTCCTTCCTGTAGATTACTTAATAAGTCATCTAGAGAGAAGGATATTTACTCAGACTAGTCAACATCCTTGCCTTAAGAAGGAAGACCAAAGGCAACACACCAGAGTTTAGAGAGTGCACCTCAAAGATGCTCAGAAAGATAGAGGCAGACATGGGCTGGGACCCAAACATCCCTGGCCAGAGCTGCTTCTTATCAGGCTGCCTTAGGCTGATGAGGGTACTTAGGGTCTTAGTTCATCACCTGCTAAAGTTATAGACACCCATAGAGCCACCCTCCCGAATCATACCTGCTTAAAAGTGGTCTTGAATCTGACCATCCAGCGCTGGTACCAAGTTCCTGTTGAACTTTGGATCTCAATGAATTCATCCATCTGCTTGGGAGTTTTGATGTGGGAAACCTGAAAAGCGAAGATGGGCTAGAGCTGGGGCCCCCAATCTTTTTGGCATGTGGGACTGGTTTCATGGAATTTTTTCCATGGACTGGGGGGGGACAGTTTCAGGTTGATTCAGTAGCATTACATTTATTGTCCATTTTATTTCTTTTATTATTACATTAGATTCTCATAGCAACCAAGCAACCTAGATCCTACTAGTAGTTCATAGAAGGTTTGCACTCCTATGAGAATCTGATGCCACCACTGACCTAACAGGGCGTGGAGCCCAGGTGGCTGCAAATGCAGATGAACCTTTGAGTATTTGCTACTACTCCCTCCTGCTGTGTGGTCCAGTTCCTAACAGGCCAGGGACAGGTATCAGTGCATGGCCACAGTTGGGAACCCCTGAGCTAGGGAATCTCAACTCCACTTTGTCTTCAGAATCTTTAATATTTAATTCAATATAATTGACTTTTTTCACTTCTTTAGGCCAGAGGAGTCTCTGGTGACCTTCTAATTCTATGACTTTAACCACAGGTACACATAGCATCTCCTACACATCTTTCTCAGGTTGACATGTCCCACTGGGAAAAAATGCACCAGAATTTTTTCACCAAATCATGCCTTTGGGAAATCTACATTAGTGGCTCTGTAACATACTGGTTTCCCATTTATATCTGCTTTACCCACATTAAAATTAATGTCACATTAAAAGTCACAATATTATTCTTAATAGGTATGAACATCACAGAGGTCCAGTACCCAGGCAGGCAACAGTGGGAGGAAGGGATGTTACTACTCAAGACATTTCTAAATGTCTTGACACTTAGAGTCAAGAGAGTAACTCTACTCTCAGAGTAGAACACAACAGAGTAAGAAACAGCAGAGTAAGAGAAATCATGGACTGGCTCTCCTAGTAGAAATCAGAGAGGGGGTGGTCGAGGGTGGCAGAGCTCAGTGTTTCCCTGAATGTCTGAGGAAAGTTGCTGTACCCAATGGGAGCAACTTTGCACACCAAGACATTGATTTCCAAATCAATCCGATGTTTAAAGCGGCCACTGAATTGCACAACTGATCGCTGTTTTAATGAAATTCTTGAGCACACAGGCTCTTTTAGGCAAGTTATCAAGGCCCATGCTTGTGGACATCTACTCTAATTCACAGATTCAATGGAAGTGTTCTCAGAAAATCTCAGACACAGTTTCCAGCACCTCCTCCAACAAACCTTCCATCTAGGGATAAAACAATGAGTCACGTGAGCCTCTCTCCTTCTTCACCAAAGGATTGAGAAAATGAGGACACAAAGGAAGAGAAATAGAGATGGGGTCAGATAATCCACGGGAGAAAACCAGTGCCTGGATACAGATATAGTACCTGACTCACTGTTGCCTGAATACCAGGTCTGAAGGAGCTCGGCTAAGCTTCTCTCAACCCTGCCCACGGAGTTCCGAGACTCTTGAGAGGGCCGGGCACCCATGAAGAATATGGTAAAAGCCAAGGCTCTTTCCTTGAAGTTGCACCTATGTGAGCATGCTGTGAGCCTCTGGGACTTGTCCAGCCATTCCTGGGACCACAGGTTTGCAGAGCCTCTTTTGCCTGAGATGACAGGGGAACCTGAGAGCAAGCGGGGCAGGCTCTGCCTGGAGCCTGGAGCCTGGGCTTCCATTTATCCCACAGACATCTCAAACCCCAGCTCCCCGTAAGGAGGCCAGAGGCGAAGGCTGACACCAAGCTACGAAACCCCTTGAAAGCCACACTCCAAACTACTCAAATGCAAATTACTTTCTTTGCTCCTTAGGAAAATAACACCCCATTCCCTAGGGATTTGGGAGTGGGTGTGTTGACAACTTCAGGCACACTCTAATTTACGATTAATTAGAACACTTGTCTTTGATTCCATCTAGATTAGCATATGTCCTGTGCCCCACCCCCCAAGCCCTGCAGAACACAGGTGCTCAGCGGAAGGTTTTGAAGCCCTCCCTTCTAAAGGCTTCTCTGGGGACATCTGCCAGGTGGCTGTTCACAAGCTGGACAGGCAGAGTGGAGTCGGTGGAACCCGAGCCTCACCAGTGAAAGCAAGGATGGAGGCACACAGAATTACATGCAGATTCCCTAAGTGGGATTCTGACCACCCTCAGCCCTTTTTGGGCTGCTGAGTGCATTTGAGAGAAATTTACCAAGGGGAGCAAATAGGATGACATAGGTATTCCATCCAGGTGGACTGAGAATTCACCTGACTGCTGCCAACCACAGGCCAGCTCTCTGAGGTCACTCAACACTTCCAGTCCGTCCTTCCTTCCTTCCTTCCTTCTTTTCTTTTCCTTCCCTCCTTCCCCCCACCATTCCTTCTTTCCTTTTCTTTTCCTGGCCCACCATTGTCACCACTTCTACATAATTCATAGATCATCAAGTCACTATGGAACACTGAACCCACAACCATCTTAGTTCCATTTTCCTACTCAGTGAAAATTACTAAAAGCAGAACTTATATCTAGGAACCAACATGTGTGTTGGGATGAGACACAATTCCAACGCTGAATAGCCCCCTACTCATTGATTTCTCCCTCAGCCTTTTTCTCAGGAAGTGCTTCCATCCTTACATAAGGAACTCAGGTCCTGGAGTAAAAGGCTTACCTCTCACCTTTGGAAATTGGAGGGTTTTTTTAATCAGGCTTATTCCTCAACATTAGGCTACTGAAATTTGTTAAAATAATTAAGTGGGAGGCCATCAGACTGAGATGACTCTAATTCCCTGGGCATTAGAACCTAACTCAGATGTAAGAGAAAATTATATTTAAGTTCAGCCAATCACAGGCAACCAACTGGCCCAGTATTAGTTATCTTGAATTTCCCACTAGATAGTCCAAATAAGGCCATTGCATTGCTCAAATTTCAAACAATCTGCTTCCACGTTTGCTCTATAAAACCTCCCCCTGTGCTCCTTTGCAGGTGCCCCGAACCACTTCTGTGTTGGAGACATCTGATTCATAAACTGCTTTCTGCTCAAGTAAATTCTCTAAAGTATTAATCTGCCAAAGCTTATCTATTAACACATTAGAACAACTTGTCAAAAGAGAAGGTGAAGGATCACTTATCTACACAGGCGACCCCAGTGGGACAAGGCCAGTCAGCTGATTTAGAAGGGGTCCTTCCAGGAGCCATAGGCAGGAAGTGGTGGGTGGTCCCACTGTGTGGGCACTACTGTGCCCGGTGACCAAGGGTGAAATAAGAGTCAGACAGAGACAACAGTTTACCAGAAAGATAAGGGCGAACACACAAGACGGGACACAGAGGGATGTTCTACCAGGACTCCTCTTAGCAGAGTCCATGTGTGTTTGGCATAAATCTGTTAGTAAATGGCTTAAGGTATGGGACAATCCCAGGGAGACACACTCAGACTTGAAAGACCATGGCATGGGTCAAAGAGAGGTTGTTTTATTCCAAAGAGAGAAAGACAGATTGCAACAGAAAGAGGAGAGACCAAAAAAAAAAAAAAAAAAAAAAAAAAAAAAAGATGAAAAGAGAGGGCAGAGAGAAAAGAAGGAGAAGGCTCTGATGTAATTCCTATTTTCCTCAGATTTTCAATAAGGCTATAAAATTTACAAATGCTTGGTGTGAGGGCGTGAGGGTGTGTGTGTGTGTGTGTTTCATACAAGGATGACACAGTACAAAAAACAATCCAGCCGATGTGTATTCAAAAAGCAGGAGCTTTGAAAGAAGCCTGGACTTGCCCAGGCTGTGGAATGGGAAAGAGAGGAGGAGCGGCAGCACCGAGCCAAGGGTGCCCAGATTCCCGTGAGCAGAAAGCCCCCATACACATCTGGTTTCTGCACCTGTAGCCCAGCAGTGCATTACAATCCATCCCAGAGAGCAGAGGGGATGGAAAATGTACCCTTAACATCTTCCATTTGGAAGACTTCTGTTCATCATGCATCTTAATACATCTTCGTGAAAAAAGTATTGGTTCTATATTTTAGATATTTTAGGAGTGTTGGAATTGGAGAAATTTGCCACTGGGCAATCTTCCATAAAGTTTATAACTTGAGTTAATTCGTGAAAAATATGTCATGACATTTTTTAATAATGGTTCACATCTGTAACTTTCTGAGCCAGGCACTGTTTCAGGTGCTTTATTTAATCCTTACAATAACTGTATTTATGGATATGTACTATTATCCTGCTTTCCCCAATGAGGAAACCAAGGCACAGAGCCTACCTTGCCAAAGACCACACAGCTAGAAAGTATCAAAACCAGGATTTAGACCCAGAATGCCTGGCTCCTGGCATAGATACTTAGCTACCATGTGATCCTGCCAGAGAATTAGGGGTTTTAAGCATCAGGTCAACAAAGACAAATACTTTACTCTAGACTGAAATTATGAAAGCCAAAGAATCAAAAGCACTGGATGAGAGTTACTGGATGAGAGTTCTGTGGGAGTTAATTCAGGAAGGCTTCCCAGAGGAAGTGGATTTGAAGTAGTTCTTAGAAGCAGTTATGGAAACAGGCACACAGAGCTGCCTCTTCCAGGCAGGACTTGCAGTTGGCCACAACCAGGATAGGCAGAAACACAGCATCTCCAGAACAGGACATCTTCATGGAAATTACCACTATGTGTTCTTTGCCTTTTCAACAAGCAAGGAAACAAAATTAGGCCTAACAACGAATGCTGGTAAGGATGTAGAGACATGGGTACCCTGTTGCTTGTGGGATGGTAGAGTGGAACAACCCTAATGAAATGTAGTTTGGGAATATATCTTGAATCTGTAAAAATACCCATGTTCTGAGCCAGTAATCTTATTTCCAGAAGGCTACTCTCCTCTTAGAAAACAAATTCAGAACTTGAAGAAACCATCACTCTATGTGCAAGAGAGGGTTTGCTGCAACAATATTTATAGAAACAAGGTAACAAAACAGGGTAAATAAACCTCTGACATGAGGGACATGTTCATTAAAACTGTGTTAATGTTCCTAACATTAGTGCTCATTAAGATGATGGTTATGAACACTAGGAGGCAACATATCAAATGCTTATGAGTACTGCTTAATATGCATATGCAAATATGCATACATATGCTTATACTCTCGTGAATATGGCTGGTTTTTCCTATTGTCATTTTTAACACTCCCTAAGGAAAAACCTAGAAAGACATCCACAAAATACAAATAATAATTATGATATCACAACAGGAATAGTAGGGTTTTATTTTCCTTTTCACAGCATTTCTGTTAAATTATTAAAATTATTTTTAGTATATAAAGCCCCTAACAGGAGGAAAAGGCTATCACACACTCACCGTGAACACCTTCTCTGGGGTCCCTTTGGCCCTCATGTTGGTGTCATGGACTTGCTTGAGAATCATCCAGGCTTCATCATGTTTGCCCATCTAAAAAAAACAAAGAAAAGGACGTGAAAACCCATTGCTCATTTCACCGATGTGGAAAACCCTACAAAGAGGATGGATTAGACATGGACTCATTATTATCTAGGGCTTGCGAAAGACTAGGACATGTTTCCATCCCCCGCCCATCATGGAATGATAATAGGGTTGTGCCTTTAAGGTGTAAATGTCAGGTATTATTACCATTATCCACTGTCAGTAATTACAGTTATAAAGTTGAGTGGGTCACGGGATGGGAGCCATGCTCCTCACTGATGAGATAAAGGGAAGTAACAACTGGTTTGCATTGAAGTCCTCACCCTCAGTACCGCAGTGTGACCTTATTTGCAAAGAGTGTGATGCAAATGTGATGAGTTAAACTGAGATCATCCTGGGATGGGGTGAGCCCCTAATCCAAAATGATTGTTGTCCTCATAAGAAGACAGCCGTATGAAGACACAGGGACACAGAGGGGAAACTCCATGTAATGATGAAGGCTGCAGTTGAACAGATGCAGCTGCAAGTAAAATTTGCCTTTAAACCACCACAATCCACAAAGAGCAAAGGATTCTCTCCAGCAGGTTTCAGAGGGAGCATGGCCCTGCTGAAAGCTTGATTCGGGATTTCTAGCTTCCAAAATGGTGAGAAAGATTTGCTAGTATAAGTGGCTTCGTTGGTGGCTCTTTATTACAGCAGCCCCAAGAAACAAGCACACAACAAAGGCAGAATTTTGAGACAACTCCCTGCTGCACCTGCCTGAGGAGTGGGAGGAAGAGGATTCAACATGGAGGATCACTCTGCAGAAAACTCAAGAGAGCGGCAGATCAGTGGACTCTGGGGGCGGGGGCTGTGACAGCCTCTGTGTCCTGTCTCCCTTCTGCCAGTGCCTCACCTGTCTGACCACTGCAAGCTCCACAGTCCCCCAAAGTTGGGAGGCTTGGAGGATCATCTCTCAGGACCCAGGAGGATAGGGACCCTGTGCAGCCAAGATCCCGGGAGGCTCCGGGGGCAACAATGAGCTTTACCTTAGACTTCACCGCTGCAACACAGAAAAGCAGTGCACAAGTCCAGGGGTGGGGGGAGCACGAGGCAACTCAGAAACAGCCCTGCCACCACTGCCCAGCCTTGGAGAGGGCTCTTGCCTGAGACTCCATGAGCTCCTGGCCCTTCGGCACCATCAGACCATAAACCTATGATCTGCAACCATGACCAACAGGAAGGGAGCCGGATTTAATGATGCATAAGGTCAGCCAACATGGGGGAGTTTGCAAGGAGCAATCAGGAGAGAATGAGGAACAAAGGGCGGAGGGGAGCAAGGCCAGGAGTCCTGTGGCTGATGTGGAGGTGTAGACTCACCTCTAGCAGAAACCTGGGGCTCTCCGGCATGAACTTCAGGGCCACCATGGACACAGTGCAGGGCAGAGCACAGACGATGACAAATACTCTCCAGCTGTGGAAGTGATAATTGGTCCCCATGCTGAAGCCCCAGCCTGTGAAAAAAAGAAAAAAAGAGGATTCCTGGCACAGTCTTTCCCGCTGCAGAAAAGCACCTGAACACCAGCTCTCAAACTTCAGGGCATCTGAACTTCACCCCAGGCACTGGTTAAAGTGCTGACTCCCAGCTGCAACCACAAATTTTCTGAATCATAAGTCTGGGGTGGGAGCTGAGAATCTGTATTTGGACACATCCCTAGGCCCAGACTTGACCTCACATTTACAGATCTTTGGATAAAAGTGCAAATAGAAATAGCATCCCATATTTCTACAAAGATACTGAATTTTAAGTGAATGAACTGTTAAATAAAAGATGTTCTTTCCACCTTCCTTGCCAAATAATGGCCTGAAAGGCCAGGCCCAGAATCATACCTTCTTTTGCTAGATGCCCTTCTCTTCCTCCCCCAGCTCCTCTCACAGAGCAAAGGGCCCCAGGCCAACATGTGTGGACACACCACTCCACCACTATGATGAGAAGAGGCATGCTTGTCTTAACCCCCCAAGTTAAGTAGGAATTTCTGGGTTTTAGGTGCCCAGAGCATGAACTAGTTGGGAGGGTATATTGGTCAGCTTTCTTGTTGCTGAAATAAAATGCCTGACACCTACAATTTAAAGGAGGAGAAGTTTATTTTGGCTCAGTTTCAGGTGGGTTCAGTCCATGATTGGCTGGCTCCAAGATAGAAACAGAATGATAAAAGGGTGTGGTGGAAGAAAGCTGCTTACCCCATGACAGCCAGAGAGAAGAGGAGCCAGCTACAAGAAATCACCTTTCCAGGTCACACACCCCCAGTGACTCACCTCTTCCAAGCAGGCCTCACATCCAAATAGCAGAATCTAATATGATCTCATTCACGGACTAATCCACTAATGCATACAGTGCCCTCACCATCCAATCACCTTCCAAAAGCCCCACGTCTGAACACAACACTTTGGGGGAACATTTTAGATCCAAACCATAGCAGAATAGGGTGAAGGCCTCATGGACTCCTGTTCATGGAACATCCAAAGCAGGTCTTATGTGGCCCAGGGCTTGGGGGATCCCTTTCACCCAACAGGAAAAGCAGAACCAGCTCCAGGTGATTCCAATGCAAAGAGGCAGGACCACACTTTGTAAAACACTGTAAGTTCTAATATGACTACATAAAAATTATTTTTTAAAAAAACTTAATCCCTCCATTAAAATTAATCTCATCATCACTGAAATGTGGAGGTGACCAGGTCCTATTCAGCTGTCATTGTCCAAAACATTGCTAAAATTCATTTTCAGAAGTTACATTCAAGGTAATTTTTGAATACCCTCATGGGCGGCAAAGTCTTTTCTGGACCAGTTAGACAGTAAGAGGATCCCGGACTTTTGTGATCGCACAGAGCAGAATTCAAATTCTGACTTTATCACATCAGTATAGCAATCCTGGGTTTTCACAGCTGTAGACCATGATACCCCAAAGATTTGCTATTTGTAAAAGCTCCTGGCAACCCATAATAACTCCCCTGCTTTGAGGGTAAATGATTTTTTTAGAAATAGCTACATGACATTTAGTGCTAAGGATGTTGAATAAAATGGAGGACTCTCCACAAAGATCAGCAAAAGAAATGTTTTTAAAAAAGAAAAGGCTTGTGCTCACTTCAGCAGCACATATACTAAAAAAGAAAAGACTGAGGTTATAAGATAAAATGATGCCATATATATGTATATATCCGAAGACAATTCAGACATTATACTTAATAGATAAAACTATATAAATAAATGCATTGATCCCTACAATTTACAGGATAATAACTATTTGCATATAAAGTTTCTAGTTCATTTACTTAAACATATATCTTACAGCTAATTTCAGTGGTGGGAAGCTTATGTCTTAAATTTTCGGATTCCCCATGGTGATTCAACACATTTACCTGCAAAAGATTCCTCATAAATATTTTCTTTCCCTACAGAGATTTCCTACTCTATTGGCACAATTAAAGGATGAGGCCAGAGGAATCCAGGTGGCAAAATGTGGGGCTGTGGCCACTTGGGCACCTTTGGCCTCAGCAACAGAATTCATGCTTCATCCTCCAAGGTCAAAACAAAATCTCTTTTTCCACAGCCTGATCTCTTCCCACCTCACTGGGGTTTATTTATTCCCTTTAATTTTAATTAAAGAGCCTTTCCTTTCTCCTGGAAGTAACACCAGAAAGAGGAAGATAAAACCACAGCAGTATTTACACATTCTCAGCTCTTAGCCAAAAATGGTCCTAGCATCATTAGAAATCAAGTTGAACAAAACTAAACAGCAGTCACATCAGATGGATAACCAGAGAAGAGGGGCAGAAGCAGGTATATTTACAAAGTATTCTGCCTCAGAAAGATTTTTTTCTTTGTGATAATATGTGTAAATTATCAAAAAAAAAATCCATCATTCTCTCATGCCTCTGTGGTTTTATGGTGATTTCAGTAATCTACATTTATTGCACTCATTAGGCACATCTTTGGGGGCTTAAATTGAATAAAATTAAATAGTGAACTGCTTCCAAATATTTGGAACAATATTAATTTGGAGGCAGGGATTGTTCCGTTCACTGATCTTTCAGCTTGCCCTACTTTTCTCTGTCAGGATTTCACAAACATCTGGTGGTGCTGACTACAGTGAGAGTTAATTTTCCATAATATATCCATTTTTTCTGGGCTGTGCCCATGAGTTCCCAGGAAAACATTTTGAATTTTGTAATTTTCTCTCTCAATGAGTCAGTCGCCCAAATTTTGGGTGCCAAGACCTCCCATCATTCATTCTTGCAAAAGCAATTAAATGGGTTACACAAACATCACTCTCCTTTTTAAGTCACCCTTGCAGTTGTTAGAGGATCAGTGTCTTAGGCATATTGAAAAATATCATCAAATGTCTGGTTCGCCATGGACAAAACATCTGGCCTTGGTAAAATGGAGCTTAAAATAATCACTCTTGTTATACCGTGATTATAGTCTGTCATATTTCTAGGCTGAGTTTCCACCATGCTAACGCCTGTTTTGATTAAGGCTCTATTTTATTTTTTTTTTATTTTTTTATTTTTTTTTTTTTGTGGGTACCGGGGGGACGACCTCAGGACCTCGCGCACCAACAGGCACCCGTGCCGCTGAGCGATATCACCGGCCCCTTTTTCGTATGTGGGTTCCGGGAGTCGAACTCGGGCCTTCGCGCTTGCAAGGCAGGCGCTTAAGCCGCTGAGCCGTCTCACCGGCCCTAAGGCTCTATTTTAAAATAGAGTGTGATGGAATAGTCACAGGTTTTATACAGGCATACAAATAGGGAAATGTGCTGTCCATCTGGGGCAAAATATTTAACCACAAGCTCCACTGTCAGCCAGCAGCCATGTAATCCTCTGCCACAGGCTTTTATGTGGTTTCAGTCAACAGGATCCCACCCTGAATTCTTTTATTGTTTTCTTAGAAACCAGACACTTAGATATTGGGGTGTATGTTTATATGTGAAAAGTGGGGTTTAAAAAATCGGTGCAGTCTATGGTGATCAGTATGCATTGCCATCTCCCTTTATAACATTGTTCTGCCCTTCCTTCCCCATTGTGTGGCAACATGTGGTTTGGGTGAGGTTGGCCCCAGCCCAGTTCCAGAGATGAGGAAGGATATATGTCTAAACCATTCGGCACCTGCATCCTCTGAGGTATAGTGATTAGCTGAGGTGGGCCCATGACCTAAGCTGATCCACTCAGAGGAAAGTCAAAGACCTTTGCTCTCTCGCTGAGCATGAGGCATGCTTTCTTTGTGCAACAGGCAGTCAGCAAACAGGAAGCCTAAGATTGCTTCTGTGTCCCGAAGAGAAGCCAGCCAAGTACTAGAACCATCTTGAAAATTTTTCTTAACGCTCCCCTTTGTGCCCCAGGAACTGCTAAACCTTCCAACTGGCACGGATTCTGCAGTCAATTCTTTTGGCTTCCCTCCTCTTCTCCATTTTATAGGTGAAAGAGACCAGGCTGAACAAAAGGAGTAACTTGTCCCATAACACACGGCTCAACAATTTCGATTCAATTTTATTTGTCCCCATGCAAACAGTTTTTCAATCACTGTATTTAAACATGGGAAATATTTCTTAGTGTTAACACATTTGGATCAGTTAACAGAGGAGGTGATTTATATCAAGAATAATGTGTTGGGGGGGCAATTTTTCAGACCACATAATCAGCAGCATAGTACTCAGGAAATCAAAGTGTGCACCTGGGTAAAGGGTTGAATGCCTTGACATTGGGAGCATACAATTTTGTATATCAAGTTATGGAGAACTGCCTATAGTAACAGGAGTAGCTGGAAAACTGTTCAACTCTTCATTTTATTATTCCTGTTCTATTTCTTCTCTGTTTCTGATACCAAAATCTAGTGGGTTTTCATATACTAGATATGACAAGGACTACACGATGTCCCCAAACTTGTTTCCTCTCTTTCTGGACACACAGCAGGACTGGGTTTTCCAGCATCCTTTGCAGTACTGTGGGATTACATCACATTTAGGGGGTGGGGTCCCAGTGACCACAGAAGGTATGCTCCACTTCCCTGCCTACCTCTAAAACCATCAGCACAGCCAACACAGCAAGGGAGTAAGTGTAATCCCAGCTATTCAGAAGGCTGAGGCAGCAGGATTGCTTGAGCCTAGGAGTTCAGGGCTAGCCTGGGCAACACAGAAAGATCTTATCTCTTAAAAACACAAACATACAAAAACACCAATCTACAACTGCCTGTGTTCTTTCCCCAAACTAGAGACCTTATGGGCCATCTGCTAAAGATGGTGGAATTATGTGATGGAAAGAATCTGAGCCCCAGAATTACTGATGGAACAGAGCCACCTGCAGATCAGAAACACGAGCCAGACTTTACATTCCATTGCGTTAAACCACTGAGATTTCAGGGTTTATGGGCTTATCAGAGTGATGTAACCAATATCACCTTAACTAATATAGCAGGTATTGTCCATGCCAAAGCCTCCTCTTAAAAAGATATACACAGAGCCTCCATTAGCTCAGGACCCACAGCAGAGAGGGTCCGATTTAAGAAAAGGTCATTGGGTAGAGAGGTGTTAGCCTCAGAAGCACTTGTCCGCTTTTCCTTCATGGGCTGCAGGATTCTAAATCATAGCAAAGCCCGGATTCATAATCAACGGTTTGCCAAAAATAATTTTGAAGCACACTGCTGGCATTATCAGTACATTCAAACAGCCTAATAAAATTCAAAACTGCTGGCTTCTCCCCATTTCATTCTCCAAAAAAGCCAACAGTAAAAGTTAATGTGGCCAATCTATCCAGAGAATATAGTTTCTGCAGATATCTGGGATAATAAAATTGTCCTAGCAGAAACCATGACCTTATCTAAAAGGGCTGCTCCATCGCTACAGCCAAATAAGAGTGACAGCAGCACAAGTGGAAAGTGTGCGAGTGACAACACCAGGATCCTAGCCCTACCCCACCCCACCCCACCCCACACCAGGGGCATGACATTTGACACACGTTGCCAACTTCTCTTGGCTTTTGTTATGCCTGTAGCTTATAAAATAGAGCTGTCAAAGCCTAACTTGCTGGGAGAGGAGGGCTGGCAGAGATGAGGGCTGAGATCCTTTCAAATAAAAGGAAGAAAAAACGAAGGGAGAAGGAAGGAAGAGGGAGGGGGAAAGGACAGGCTACATTATTTCCAAAAAGATCTGTGTATTGAAATTAACAATGTGTCTCCAATATTAGAAGTCCTTTAGAAACACAGGGTCACATACAGGAACTGTATGTGAATATCAGGAATAAGACTGAGGTCAGGCAAAATTGTCTCGGTACAGGAGCCATAGAAACAAGGGCCCCAGGGCATTTTAATCCTGTGCCTCACCATAGTGTGGAATGATGCTCCAGGCCATGGCAGACGCGTAGATGCCCCCAGTCATCCAGAAGATGCCCAGCCAACTGAGGTGTTCTCCTCGCTTCTCTCGAGATAAGAATTCAGAAAAATAGGCAAAAACAATTGGCAGAGAACCCCCAATACTGCAGAGAGAAAATGCCAGAAAGAGAGAATCAATTTATGTACTAAAAATGGTCATAGCAGAAACCATGTTGCCTTCATCCTCACCCTTAGGCTCTGTGGTGAAATAACCCAAGAATTTGCAAGGCCAGCCAGGCAATTCCTCTCTGGATATGGGAGGAAATCTTGGGTTATTTTTACTTTATTTACCAATTTTACAGCTTAATCCTAACCTTCACTCTCTCTAAGGTTCAAATTTAATATAGTATCTTGAAAGTCCCACAAAAACTCCACGAAGGGGCTGTGGAGGCAGCACACAGAGCTAGAGCGCCGCAGCGTATGGGCCATTGGTCTGGGAGGGGCTGGGTCAAGGCCTCTGAGTCGTACCCTATGCCAGAGATGAGTCTGCAGAAGAGGAAGGCGCCATATCCCTGCACGAAGGAGGACAGCGAGGCGAAGGAGGCATTGACAGCCAGAGACATGCTGAGGACTCTCTTCCTTCCCAGCTTATCAGCCAGGCCCCCCAGGATGAAGGCTCCTGCCATCATGCCCAAGTAGACTATCAGCCCTGTGAGGAAGGGAGAGAGCAAAAGGGATAGGGAGAGAAGACAGGACATTAGAGACCATACGATGTTTAGAAAACCCAATGTTCAATTTTACCCCATCCTACAAATTCCATGTCATGGACATAAAAAAAATGGAACATGACAAGATACTCATAGCAAATCAGCAGTGCTATTCAAATGTAACTTTTTACAAATGTTACTCCAAAAACCAATAACCTCACTGGGTTTACAAATATGTACACATACCAACATAGGTTAACCAAAACCAGGATAGATGTACCTTTCTTAAAGATTATTCTTTTAGATGTATAATCTGTAGGCAAGGGAAATGCTATAATTTTACTTTTAAACAAGAAAAGTGTTGGTACTAGAAATGTCTTCCCCTGAGATGTGATGTTTAAGGAAAGAATTTCTAGGGTAAAGTGTGGCGACATGGTATGTGAAATCGGGACAGAAAAACATGTTGCAGATGAAACACAGAAATTGCCAACAGAGCTGGCTATCTTACTCCACACTCCTGAAGGGCCTTTTGCAATCAATCAGTGTCTGGACATTTTAGGGGAATATAGCATAATTTGTACATGATGTGAGATGAGTATACAATTTCATTCTTCTCTGTGTGGATAACCATTTCTCAAAGAGTTGTCTTTTCCTCATTGTGCCTTCTTAGCATCTTTGTCAAAGATTAATGACTATAAATTTGTGAATTTATTTCTGATCTCTCTCTTCTGTTCTTTTGGTCTATATGCTTTTATGCCAGCACCACACTGTTTTGGCTACTGTAGTTTTGAAGAATACCTGAAATCAGGTAGTATGATGCCATCAGCTTTGTTCTTTTAGGTAAGATTATTTTGACTGTTTGGTGTGTCTTTTGTGGCTCCTTACAAATTTTACAGTTTTTTTTTTCTATTTCTGTGAAAAATACCACTGGAATTTTGTTGGGGATTGCACTACAGATCTTTTTGGATAGTATGGACATTTTAACAGGATTAATTCTTCCAATCCATAAATGCATACCTTTCCACTTATGTATGTCTTCTTCGCTTTTTAGTGTTTTACAGTTCTTAGTGCACAGATCTTTCATTTCCGTGGACAAATTTGTTCCTAAGGTTTTTGATACTATTGTAAATGGCATTGTTTTCTGTATTTCTTTTTCAGATAGTTCTTGTTAGCATACACAAAACACTACTGCTTTTTGCATGTTGCTTTTTTCTTCTGCAACTTTACTGAATTTGTCATTAATTCTAACAGTTTTTGATGGAGTCTACAGTTTTCTGTACTGTATATAAGATCATGTCATCTGCAAACACAGACAGTTTTACTTCTTCATTTATGACTTGAATGGCTTTTAATCTTTTTCTTGCCTAAACCCTATTTGGAAGAGTTTGAGAAAGACTGGCATTAATTCTTCAAATGTTTGGTAGGATTCACCAGGGAAGCCATCACATCCTGGCTTGCCTTGTGTTGAGAGGTCTTCTTATTACTGATCCAATCTCCTTACTCATTTTTGGTCTATTCATATTTTCTATTTCTTTATGATTCACTCTTGGCAAGTTGGATAATCCTAGGAATTTACCCATTTTAACTTATTCACTTTCTTTGCATATAAGTGTTCATAATGATCTCCTTTCTCCTTTGTATTTCTGTAGTGTCAACTGTTATGTATCCTTTTTCATTTCTGATTTCGAGTCTTACTTTTTAGTAAGTTTAGCTAAAAATTCATCAGTTTTATTTATCACATCAAAAAAAAAGAGCTTGATGCTTTAAATCTTACACTTTACTGCTCTTTATAATAAGCACTGCTCATATTTCTTAGCTCTATATTGGCTCCTTCTTCCTTTGATCATCTCCAGGACTGCTTGCTAAGTGGGGAATGGCTCCTTCCTTTCAAGAAGATTAACAATAAACTGTATGATTATTGCCAAGTAAGAAAAAGTGCTCCAATAAAGGTACATGTCTGGTATTATTAGAACCCGAAAAAGGAGCACAGTTTGGGTAAATCTCACCCAGTGTGAGATGGTTTTCAAGACACACATTTGAGCTGCTCTTGAAGGACAAATGAAACTTAATCAGATTTCCATTGATGATGGGGTAATCCATGAAAGACAGTGGCAGACTCCATGTGCAAAGACGGGAAGGCGAAAAGAAAGCCTGACACATTTGGGCAACCAGTAGTTAAGTAGCGCAGTGTGAGGCGAACATAGTTCATGTAGGGCGGAATCTGATGAAGGACTAAGACGGAAGTGCAGGACACAGGCCAGATCAGTGAGAGACAGACAGACAGACAGACAGACAGACAGACAGACAGACAGACAAATAGACAGAATGTGTGGTTGCATGTGTGCATGTGTGGGCCCACAAATAAAATGAAGAGAAGGGAGAGAGTTAGAGGAGTAGCTGAGAACCAATCCATATATCTCTTTCCCTGATCCTGCCCTGGAGAAAAACACTAGTATTTCATGAAAGTTTATTTTTCTTTTACTTCAGTAAGGGTATCTTCAGCACTTTTTGAGAAGTACAAGCCACCCTTCTAGACCCTATTTATAGATCCTGGCTTAGCCAGCTTCTCCCTGCTAGTCTCTGCCAATAGGGGGCACTAAAGGGAGGCTTCAAGGGTAGAGGAGGAGGAAAGGATCTGTGCTTTCTGTTCCAATAAATTTCACAGAACAATACTTCTTCATCTGGGCAGCAGCAATTGCATTCCATGATGGCAGCTAAATCCAATTAGCAGGAGCCACACTATGCCCCCTTCCTCTCCCACACCAGCGTAAGCCAGCCAGCATCCCCTCTTCCCAGGTCTGAAATGTAGATAAATTATAATAATTTCAATCTTTATTTCTGCACCCCTAGGGGTGGTAGCTATTCCCTGATTCCACTACCGCAGCTATACTTTTTAAAAATATTTCACCTACCCAGTTAATAATTTTTCATATCAGAGTTTCTCTTTTCAAATAACTGGTACAATTTCTTTCTCCTGGCTATTCGCTGATTGATCTAGAAATGTAGGCAAATCGACAAATCTTAGAAATTAGGTATCAAATCCAAACCCCTCAGCTTTACCAAATGAAGAGGGTGAGCCCAAGAAGGTCAGCAGTTCATCTAGAACCTGGATACAACTGGGGACCTGCTGTCACTGCATCCCTGGCCTCCTGGTACTTTCGCTAGCAAACCACCCTGCCCAGGGCAGCAGAGGTACCAGAGAGAGCGAGAAGCTTCTCAAATGCTGTTTAAGGAAGCTGGGAAAAGGAAGAATGGAAGAAAAATGAGCCCATCCACCAGGGAGGAGAAATGTGAAATTAATGATGCCTCTGAAATGGCTGTGCTATTAAACTCATTTAAAATCTGTCTTTAGCAGAAGAAATTAAGACAATAAATTCGGAAAATTAAAGTGCAATGGAGTTATCAAAAATTACTTTAGCATGAAGCAGATGAGGGACTAGTTAGGCATCTACCATCTTTCATTTCCACTCAACCAGTTGTGTGGTGTATTAAGAACATGTCCCCCAATGTACTGAGATTTTTAAGGAAATTAAAAATTGTGATTGCTACTTGCAGAGTAGAGAAGGTGAAGGGAGAAAGGACATGGTGGGATAGGAAAGGCTTTTCATTGGTGATCATACAACCTAAGAAAAGGCATGCCCTCCTCAGAAGAGGGAGGAGCCGGCACTGATTGGCGTCTTGAAAGGAAGAGCTTGGTCTTGAGAGAGAGACAGTGTGGGTGGGGTCTCAGCTCTGTGATTACCAGCAGTGACCACAGGCAACCCATTCTGCGTCTCTAACCATTGTCACCGCTTTGTAAAACTGGACAAAAGTACTCATCTGGCAGAGTTGTTAGAATGACATAAGAGATGGATGGGAAGTATATAGCAGGGTGCCTGGCACAAAAATAAATGCACAATCAATAAAAGTTACTCTTGTTGGTATTAGTCGTACAGCTCAGAATCATCTGTGGCCTTACAAAGCCACAGGCTCAGAAAAACGAAAAGATGGTGTTACTTTAAGATCAAACCAACTACATACTAAAGGAATCTGAGGAAAGAGAATAGAGAATAGCAAAAGGAACTTATTTATAGTAGCATGCCCTTTAAATAGTCCTCCCTCTCTCTCTACCTGGAGAAGGAACCAGGTTCCAATAAAAAGCCTTCTTTGACTAAAATAGTTTGAAAGTTTTCTCTAAAAAAACCTTAAAAAAAAAAAAAAACTTCTTTCTAACTCTTGCATTTCTTACATTCCCAGATTAAATATCATCTCCTCAGAGGAGCAACTCTGGTGCTCCTAACTAGGCCCACACCAACATTTTCTGTTCAGAGCCAAAGAAAAACTATGTTACTTGTAAATAATTACCTTGCAGACCTCCTGTGAGCTCTGTCACATCTTTTCTTCTTCTTTTTTAAATTTACAATGCTCTATATCAAAACACTCTTAAATAGAGGGAATAAATTATTGTTTCTACAGCACAGGAGGGTGACTATAGTTTACAGCAAATTACTTGCTTATGTTATAAAGAACTAGAAGACAGGAATTCAAAGCTTCCCTGTACAGTGATATGATAAATGTTTAAGGAGCTAGAAATCCTAATTATACTGATTTGATCATCGAGCATTGTATACTTATATCAAATTATCACACCATAAATACACACAATCATTATGCATCAATTGAAATTTTTAAAAAGAAAGATATTTATAACCCTTTAAATCTGTAAAAATAAAAGTAGGTCACACAGGCCTGAGGGCCATAGTTACAAGGTATTATTAAAACATATGGTAGGGCCAGTGAGATAGCTCAGCGGCATAAGCACCTGCCTGGCAAGCACGAGGTCCTGAGTTTGACTCCAGGTACCCACATACAAAGGAAAAAAGGGCTGGTGACGTCGCTTAGCAGCACAAGTGCCTGCTCACAACCGTGAGGTCCTGAGTTCGACCCCCAGCACCCACACACACACACACAAAATATGATAAATGTTTAAATTGTTAAATTTTTATCACAATAAAAGACATATTGGCATTAATCCACCTCAGTCTGATCACATTTATCCCATTGTTCTTGCCACTTTCTGGAAGTCCCCTTTCATGTTTTCGGTTGCACTGTCCTGGCTACTTTGATGTCCTGAATCAATTCAATACATTTACCTTTCAAGGTCATTTTGACTTTGGAAGAGCCAGAAGTCTTAAAGTGCCAGATCTGGTGAATAAGGTGGATGAGGACACACTATAATGTATAATATAATGTATAATTCAGGACATAGAAGCAGCCACAAAAAGTCACAAAAGAGAACTTCCAGAACTGCTTCAGAAAGTAGCCAGATCAACGGCATAAGTGTATTCAAAGTGAGGGGAAGTATTTTGATGGTGATCTCCATGCCAATGTGTCTTTTACTGTAACACAATTTTTTTATTTTTATTTAAACATTCACTATGTTTTATGATCACACCCTATCACTGACCCCTGTTCCGAACAAAATTCGGTCATCACTGCTCATATTTCTGCAGCACCCTGACCCTGACCCTTCTCTTCATAGCACATATCTCTATGTGCTTAAATACCCATTTGTTCAATGCTTGTCAAACTCTTTTGACTATCAACTCCCGTAGGAGAGGCCAGCGCCAGTTCTGTCCGACAAGAGTTCCTCATTGTGGCTTTCACCTAGCCCAGATTAGGCACAGAGTAAGTGGCCCATTACTATTTGATCAATCAACAAATAATATAACAACTTATATTTGCCAGAGAAAAATCTGGAAAATATCGAAAGAATGTATAAAAGGTAAATCAAAATCTATCCATCACATCACCACTCAAAGACAGCTGTTATCAGGATGTTTTATTTCTGTATTTGCATATGTACAGCTTCATACTGTATTGACATGGTCGAGACCATTCTATATGAGAAGTTTCGTAGTCTGGTTTCACTACTCCATAAATAACTCAGCAAAGGACATCTTTGTTCATAGATCTTTGTCTGTGTTTCTGGTTATTTGCTCAGAACAGAGTCTAAGAAATGGAATCATGAGGTCAAAAGAGATCAACAAGCTTGCAGCTCCTGAGACGCAATACTAAATTTCCTTCCAGAGACCTGGCACATATCACAAACCTCTCACCAGCTCTGGATGATTTTCTTTGCATACATATGGGTTATTTCTTCCCAGTCCCAGAAGCAGTGGGATGAGAAGATGTACAATCAGATTGCACTGCTCATAGTAGTGATGTGAAAAGAAGAGGCCCTGCATCGATAAACATCATTACTTAGCAATTAACCAAGGACAAAGAAATCATTTCTAGCTTTTTTTTTTTGCTTGAATACATAGAAATTAAATGCATTAATTATCCTGGGAGGATTCTGAGCTCCCTTTTCCTGCAACCATTCAAATATTTATTTGATTGTATGCCTATGCTTTGCAAGGGTAGAAAACAGCATCTTCCAGCTAAACTATCTCCAGTCCACCTACAATTTCTAACAAATAATTCCTGACAACTCTCTTCCATTTCTTTATTATTTAACAAACTATATCTTCTTGAAGGCTAATATTCACTTGGACTAGAAGCTGGGATACACAGACCCACAGGGTTCACATACAAGGGAATCCCCTACAGACGTCTCACTTTGGTATCAAATCATGGAAGAACATCAAGGTATCTGTCTGCACACCCTATGGAGTCAGATGCATTGGGTAAATTAGACATGCATTTTATTTATATGGCATGTGGATGCTTGGAAACTTCTGGATAACTAAACACTTTCTTTGGGGTCTCAGTACTTGGCACAGAAAAAAAAAGTTTGGCTGTACTGTGTTGTCTAGTAGGAACCAATCTGGATTCACCATATTAGAATTGTCTACTCCTTCATTTGTCCAAGATATTCAAGTGAATGATCTTTGGAACTAGGACTCTTTCCCAGTCTATTGTAAGTGGAAACTCTTTCCTAAATGTCATACAAGATATTTAAGAACACATGTGTAGAAGAGAAAGAAAAGAACAAAGACATATGTGAAGTCTCTGCCATGCTAGATATTTTGCTAGGTATATTAGTAATATATTATTATATATATTTATATATAATAATTTCAATTTGTCATTCCAACTTTGTGAGGAAAGTACCTATTAATATCTTCATTTAACATATGAGGAAATTAAGGTTAAAATTTTTCCTTTTTGATCCTAATTATTGAAATATTTAAATTTCCAATATCTGACGGATATTGTAATTGGGTTTGTAATTGGGTGAGTCATCAATGCCCCAAATCATGCAGTAGCCCGTGAGAAAAGATTCATCAGTACTATTCAAGGAGATGAAGGTGGGGTGAAGCATTGGTCACTCTAAGTGTGCACCCTTCTCACTCGCCCCTGGCCCGTTAGCTCAGGACAAGCCACAACACTATAAAAAAGCAGCACTGCGCTTCATCAAGCTTCTGAGCATGATCCACAAGCTACCCCATCTGTAAACAGCTTGGAGAGCCTGAGAGAAAGAAGTCCCTTGTTTCAGATCTTTAAACCAGGGACAGCTTCTTTCTCCAAGCATATTTATGTTAAATAAAGATGCTTCAAGGATATCTGGAGACTTCATCATCCCAAGAGGTTGAAGATGAAGTTCAAGCCATGGGACAAATTCTGGGCCAAGCAGTGAACTGCGAGGAGACCAAACCTGAGATCTCTGGTTTTGTCTTTGTTGAGTGCAGACAGGACACCAAAGAGGTTTCTGACCAGAGCTAACACCAGCTTTGGAGCAAAGCGTTCTCTGTCACTCCCCTTAATCTTCTCTTTAAAAAGTGGTCCCTGAACATACCATAAGAATACTGAAATTGCTTTTTTGCATACTACTACAGTAGAGATATCTTAGAAAGCAAAGTTTCCCTTTTGGTATCCAGAATAACTACAGGTGAGGCAGGTGAGAGGAGGTGTCACCTGGGCCAGCGGACGTGGGATGCCTCTGATTGCTCTCCTGGGCACTGTGGCCATCTCAGATACGATTATCGCCCAGTGACACTCAGCAATGCCTCAGTCATTTCATTTAAGGCCAAGCGGTGGCTGCCATTATGACCATTACAAGAGGGTGGAACCTTGTGTCTGATGAGATATAGAAGCAGTCCAGGAGGGTGACAATAGGGCCAATCATGGAATACACTGTCACCCCCAAGCTGAGCCAAGGACAGATGATAAAAGATCCAAAGAGAGAACCAAGGTGTTTACACTGAAATTCGCTAAGTCCTATCCTCTACATGTCAGTGAGTCTGGGGCAGGGACAGGGGGACAAATAAATCCCAATCCTCTGCTTTCAGAAAACTCATAATCTAGCAGAAAGTAGGAAAAATGCAGATGGTAGAGAAAGGGCACAGCAAGAACTCTGGCAAGCTGCTGACTGGAAAGAGGGCAGGAGCTGAGCTTGGCTGTCTTAGAACAAGCAGGTAATTGTGGGGTGGGGTGGGAGGAGGAGAGGGCAGGACTGGGCATCACAACAAAGGTTCAGAAGGTGAAGAGGTTGGTTACTGGCAAGAGTCAGACTCATGACCTGCGTCACATCAGTCCTTTCGGAACTGAGATGCCTTGTGGGTATAATGACTCTGAACCGGCTGCCTTGTCTTCCCAGAGCACAATCTCCAATGTTAAGGTAAAGCTGACTTACATCTAACTCGAAAAGGCCTGTCTTTATCTCTGGGAACACTTGGATACTTGCTTTGACTCTTGGCCAAGATAAAAGCAGTGGGATCTATGATGTGTTGCTCAAAATCTGAAACCTCACTGGGTACCCCCCAGGGATGGTTCTCAGTGATAGAAATGGTTAATTTACCTGGCTTGACCACACATAACTGATTAGACAACCTGGTTTAACCATGAAAACCTCTTTGGGCACTTCTGCCTTGAGCTCTTTCAAAGTTAAGATTTCTCACACAGATCTCAGAAGCTCAGTCTGGAGACAGGTCCATGAGCAAATAAGAGACCCATGGGGAGCTCATTCCAGGATGTCTCCTTGAAATCCAATGCTTCCTATACTTTTTCTCTTTGCCCCACTGTGTTCTTTGCCTTTAAATAAAAGTCTTCCATGAATATGCTCAGTGGAGACTTTCAAGCCTTCCACATATCTACATTAATGAAATCTTTGCACCCTAGGATGAAAAAACCAGACGCCTACAGGAGCAAGGCAAGTATGTAATACAAACAGGTGAAGTTGACCAGGTGCATAATAGGGAGCGGTGAGAACTGAAAAACTGGGGAACACACACACCATGTACAGGGAACAGGCACCAGGCACCACCTAACTAAGCCAATTCCTGCCTTATACGAGATAGACCCTACTCTTATCATTTCAAAAAGAGGTCTAACATTTATAGGGAAATGGATGCAACTTGAGACCATACTCATAAGTGAAATAAATCAGACACACATGTGTATACATCGTACTGTCTCTGTTGTGTAAGAAGCTGAAAGAGTAAATAAGATCCAAAATGTACAATAGATATTGTGAAATGGGAAGAAACTGTTCAAAAGGAAAGAGAAACTGGGATGGGGAAAAGGAGAAAAGAAGGAAGGGAATAGGAAAAATAAATTTAAAAAAAATATATATATACACACAAGATAGTTAAGATGGTTATACTACTAATTGCTATGAGTTCATGGAACAGAAAAGTTTGTGCCTATATTGTTTGATCAGTTTTTCATGCCTGTATCTTGTAATCTGAGCAACTATTTTGAAGATAACAATAATAACAATTTGCAACATACTAACCACTGTTACTCTCCTACGATCTTGTTTTGAAATTTTGTACCATTTCTTTTATTCTCTTTAAAATAAAAAAAAGAGATCTAAATTTGGGTTGCTAAATAAAATTCTAGTAGCCAAGCAATTTATTTTCATCCACTATTTGAGAACCTGTGTCTTTCTATTTGTGCAGGTTTTAATGGTACGTTAGGAAAGTGAACATTCATATTTCTTAAAATAAATGTAGCTTGTGGATCAAATCTCTCATTGTTCCATTCCCATGACAGTTACTCTTAATTTTCTGGTCCTTTTTTCAAAATCAGGTATTGAGGGCCAGTGAGAAAGCTCAGCGGCATAAGCGCCTGCCTGGCAAGCGCAAGTTCCTGAGTTCGACTCCCGGTACCCACATACAAAAAAAGGGCCGGTGATATCGCTCAGCGGCATGGGCACCTGCTGGCGTGCGAGGTCCTGAGGTCAACCCCCGGTACCCACAAAAATAAATAAATAAATAAATAAATAAAATAAAATAAAATCAGGTATTGAGTAGCCCCTGGTTATTGATGTTCTATGCTCTTTCCTACCTCAGAGTCTTCACACTGATCTTTCCTCCTCCTACAATGTCCTTTGTTCTGATCTTTGCACGGCTAGCTCCTCCACATAGTCAACCCCAAACTCTGAGAGCCTTCCCTGACCATCCATCCTCTACAACACTTTCGTCCAACAAAAGGAATTAAAAGCCCCGTTAGAAAGCCACTACGTAGTTTCCACATGAGTGATGTTGGCAACTTGGGCCAGGGTGGCAGCAGTAGAAGTGGTATGATGTGGTTGGATTCCAAACGTATGCTAAGGGCAACTTCAAAAGGAAAAGCTGGTATTTAAAGCAGAGACTGAAGGAGCTCTCCAAAGGAGTGGGTGGCAAGAAAGAAGAGATTCAAGAACTCAGCACTGAAATAATCTAATGTTTGTACCAACTCCACACAAGGGATGCAAACATGTTCTTAAACTTGTACAAAAAAAGGGAAGGGGATCAAACAATGGGGGGGTGAACAAAGGAATTAATGTGTTACGTACACATACCTACTTCCCACAAGGAATGTAAACATTATGTGCTACACACACACTCTAATAAACTGAAATAAAAAGTAGAGAGAGAGACCTGCCATGGACAGTGTAAAAGAGCAGCCAGTAGGGCAGCAGGACTCTAGGAAACAGTGGCAGCCCAGAAATCTACCCAAGAAAGCATATCAAGACAGCGGAGAGCTGAGATCTGACCACTGGACAGAGCAACGGAGGCCGCTAGTGATCTAGACAAGAATAGGTTTCTATAGCGGTAGGCACTGAATCCTGCTCGATGTGGGTTCACATGAGAATGAGAAGGGAGGGATGGATTTGCAGCATTTACTAAAAAGAGAATAGAAAGATGTAGGCAAGGTCGAGACTGAAGAAAATGCACTGTGCTGTGTGCTGATGGGAATGATTCCATAGAAAGAGGGAAATCTGACAATGAGTGGAAGGTGCCAGTTTAAATGGCGGTGTCCCGGGGTGGTGCGTAAGTGGAGAGGTGGCCTCCTCTAGGGTCATGGAGTGTGGTGGAAGCACAGAGGCAGGAAGGTGGGCGTAGTGGGAGGAGCTGGGGAAATTCTTTTGTGGTCACTCCTGTTGCTCTCAGCAGAAGAGGAACTGAGTTCAGTAGACTGAGAGTCCAGATGTGAGGCTGAGGTGCTGAGAAATGGAGAATACTAAATAAATAAGGCATAAAACAGTCATGGAGGAGTGGGAGAGGGGATGGGAAAGGGAAATGAGGGCTGACAGCCGGCAGCACCAAGGGCCCCTTGAGGCTCTTGATCGTGAATTTAGTGGGGCCAGTGAGCAAAGCTGTGTGTTTCTCACCAGCCACATTCAGCCATAGGGCACAGGGACAGATTGGTGAAGAGTCGGATGCAGCCGAGGGCCGGGGAATAAAGCAAAGTAAGAGAAGCACCAGGACATAGATGGTGTGTACGGTGAGCGGTCACAACTGCAGACCATGAAACCGAAGCTCAGTGAAGAGTGTGGTGAGGACAGGAGGGTGAAAAGAGACAGGATTCAAAGGAACTGGGAGGCCAGGATATTGGAAAGTAACTATTGAAATCACCAAGAATTATAAAAGAGGGCCGGTGAGATAGCTCAGCAGCTTAAGCGCTTGCCTGGCAAGCGCGAGGTCCTGAGTTCGACTCCCAGAACCCACATAAAACAAAAAAAGGGCCGGTGATATCACTCAGCGGCACAAGCCCTTGCTGGCAAGCACAAAGTCCTGAGGTCGACTCCCGGTACCCACATAAAAAAAAAAAAAAGAATTATAAAGAAAATGTAGTTGGAATGTGATAGTGAACTTGGGATAAAGTCCTTGAGGAATGAGAGCACAATCCAGGAGTCAGCAGAGGCCTGCCTCAAGATGGTGTAGGGAGTGATATGCTTTGATGACAAGAGAGTCAAATGAAGTGTGTTTTTGTGAGAAGAGAGGGAGAATGTTCTGGAAATGTCATGGAGAAGCAAAGACCAATAGTCCTGGAGGGGAGGGCAAGCAAGAAAATAGCCCCCATCTAAGACCAGAAGGAGTAAGTAATATCCTCAGAGAATGAGTTTCAATTACAGAAAGAAGGTAAATGGCATTAGGAGAAAAGCTTAAGGGGTGAAGGTTGGGGTGGGTATGTACAGCTGTATGCAGATGACCCTGGGAAACATGGGCCTCTGGTGTGGACTGATATATCCAGGGACAAAGTTCATAATGAAATTGGGCCTGATTTTGGTGGCAAGGCTGGTAGTTTTATGGAAAAAAGAAATACTGGAGGTCCTATCAAGGGGACCTAGAATTCTGAATTTCCTCTCTTTCTTGCCAGTGAAGGAGTGGAGGTCAGGCGCATGGATTGGGGATTGAGTTACATCTTGTTTGTTATCAAGTTCTCCATTAAAGTGTTAGCTCCATGCAGGGAGAGATTCATGTCCATTGTTCATCATAGAACCAGTGAATAAAGAACCGACTACCTAAAGAGTTATTGAATAAAGTGAATAAATAAAAATTATGCAAACACTAACTTATAGTTATTGGATCTTTGATGTGTGCATTATCTTATTTAACCCTCACAATGGTTTTGCAGCATAGGTATTAATAATATCTTAATTTTATATGTTAAGAAAATAAGTTTCAGGGAGTTTAAGTGCCTTGGCTAAGATGATAGAGATTTTTAGGGATAAAGCCAAGCTATGAAATCAAATCTATTTTTAAAAGATGTATGCATGTGGTCAATTCTGTTGGTCACATTCCCAGAAGCCTTTTTCTCATTTCTTTCTTGTTAAGGGAACCTTCATTTTAGTTCAGATATTAAAAGACGTTCAGAAAAATTGCCTCCCATATACACTCCACCCTAGGGATTGCGTCATAGTTAATGGAAAGTGGCCGTTTTCAACCAATTTATCTTGCCAGGGAAGGTAGTAAGACATGGAAAGACACTGTCCATAAGCTTCTGGTCAGTATTTCCAGGCCTAACAAAAGAGGAGCATTGGGCTGGGTGTGGTGGCACATACCTGTAATCCTAGCTGTTTGGGAGGTGAAGGCAGGAGGATCACAAGTTCAAGGCCAGGCTGGGCAAGATAGTGAGACCTTGTTTCAAATAAAAAAAGAAAAAGGGCTGGAGACATGGCTCAGTGTGAGGCCCAGGGTTCAATCCCCAGTATGGGGAGGGGGGTTCTTGTGACCATCCCTCTTTCCGCCTTTTTAAAACCCCATTATGGGGGGAAGTATAGCATAGAGCTATGTTGTCAATCTTGTGACCTTAAAAAAAAGGCAAAGAGAATCAGAGGTGCCACTATCATACCCTGACATCAGGGAGTCATTACATCGACCATGGAACCACTGACTTTGAGAAATCTTAATCAATAAATAATAAATATCTTTATGATTCAAAGTCATTGTTACCAATAGCCACATGTATACTATGCACCTACCACTGTACCTCACAAAAAAGAAATGAGACAGATGAAAGGTCACCTAATTGATTTATACAGTCATTCCTTAAGACTTGGTATAATGGAAAGAGCGCTGTGCTGTAGCTAAGAGACGCAGGTTCTGGTCTCAGAGCACATGACCTTGGGCCAGGTCACCTCCTCCCTGACGCTCATTTTCCTGAAGTTGGAAATAGAGGGTGGCTAGAAGCTCCCCATCTGCTACCATATCTCCTTTCCAGGATAAGACTTTCCTTTCTAAGACCCAAGGAGAGGTGAGCCAGAGAGGCCAAAGAAAGGGTGAGAGTTCCTTGGGCTATTTTCTGCACATCCCCGCAGAGATTACTGTGCGCCCCTGAGTCAGCAGATGCTCCAGCCGTGAAACAGAAAATGCGCACTGGGCACATTTGAGCAGCCTGGGCCGGCCCACGTGGAGGGGAGCTTGTGCCCTGGCCCCCTGGGACTTGTAGAATGCTATTACATTTCCAGACTGTCTTTCTCCTCCCTCTCCCCTCTTCTCCTGCTAATATCTGCGTCTTTCAAGCTTCCTTCTCTGGAAACTAAATCAATCCTCTGCAAAGTGAAAATCAGCTCATTTGGGTTTGTGCCACTTAAGATTTATAACTATAAAGGGATTTTATACTCACTGACCCACAAAGGGCCAGTTTAGCTGTGCAGTCATGAACTCCACAGAGGGTGTGAGCCTCCTCTGCACATGTGGTTGCTGGTAGAAGGGTGCGTGGAGAAATCCTTCGTACCTTTGCTGTCGTGGTCTATACCGGGTGACAGATCCTGCCTTGGCACACTTTTCATGCCTAACTCAGGAGTATGGCAGTGTTGCTCCTCAGCCCCCTGGATGGCTTATTCTGGGATGCCCTGGAGATGTGGATGCCTTAGAATCACTCTGGTTCCCCACTGTTCCTCTGGCCTTGATGATCCAGCCACTGGGATGTCTTTTCTCCAGAGAATGGGCTGTCGCTGATCCCAGCACTCTGCTGGAAGCCCAGCACCTATTCGCCCTTATAACTCACTGGAGTAGTGCATTTTGCATAAAAGGTTAAGTTTACATGTGCCCTGGACACCTAGAAAAGTTCCCATGGATTGTACAGGAAGGTAAAGGAGAAGCACCATAGTTAGATATACCCAGTTTCAAATCCTAGATGTGTCACCCACTTTTTAAATCCTACCTTTTCTCACCAGGAAAATGATAAAAAATAATGCTTATCTTGCAGGGTTTTATACGGATTGGAAATCTCATATGCGAAGTACCTGGTACAGAACGGATGCAAGGAGAGAGAGTATCAAATTATAACTTTTGGCAGTGCTGGTATAATTATTATAATTTGATCTTAAATTAGAAGAAAGGTAACAGAGGTCGTACCGGACACTGGAAAATCACTGACTGTTCAGCATCAGTTCCCTTGGCTTTCTAGGAAGAAATCTGTACACGAGCAAAGAAGCCTTCCAACCTCATTAGTATAAAGCAACCCATGGTGAAGATGAATAGCAATGAGTGGAGCACAGGGCAAGAAAACTTCATTAGGGACTGGAGGCCAGCATTTATCACTTGCCAGTCTCCAAGCAACACTTCCCTCATCGTGGGAACTGGGGATTAACACGCTGCCCATCTCACAGGATCATTTAAAGATCAAATAAGAGCATCCAGGAAAACTATGGACAATCATGAGGGCCAAAATATTCAAACATACAAACCATCGTTGCAAACACAAGAAGGAAGCGGCTGGGGGTAGTTCCTATACCTTTTGCAGCACACTCAGCAAAAGGCAAAACCCCTGCATCTCTGTAGCTCCTTCTGACACAATCTTTGTATAAACTACCCACTTCTCTACCATGACTGTGCAATAGAATCACTGGTATGCACATACATCACCTATAAAGATTCTGAATTTATTCTAGAGCCAGTTCTGTTTTGGCAGGAGGGAGAGGGTGGTTTGCTTTTTGCAGTACTGGGGATCAAGTCCAGGGGCACTCTACTACTGAGCTATATTCCAAGCCCTCTCTTTTCTTTTTTTCTTTTTTTTTTTTTTTTTTTTTTTTTTTTGTGGGTACCAGGGGGTCGACCTCAGGACCTCACGCGCCAGCAGGCGCCCGTGCCGCTGAGCGATATCACCGGCCCCTTTTTTCGTATGTGGGTTCCGGGAGTCGAACTCGGGCCCTCGCGCTTGCCAGGCAGGCGCTTAAACCGCTGAGCCATCTCACCGGCCCCGCCCTCTCTTTTCTTAATGGTAAAACATGTCTAAGTTGCTCAGGTAGTACTCAAATTTGTGATCCTCCTGCCTCAGCTTTCCTCAGTGCTGGGATTACAGGTATGCTCTACCACACCCCACCAGATCTGTAGTTTTTAACAGTGTCTCAGGTGATTCTAAAGGGTAATCAATGCCACCCCTCTGGAGCAGCGTTTCTCAATTGGAAGTGATTTTGTCACCCAGTGGACACCGGAATTATCTGGAGGCATTTTTGGTTGTCACAACTGGAAGCAGACACTTTAGTGATGCCAAGCAGAACAGAGGCCATGGGTCCCTCCAGGCTGCAGAGTCATGAGCGAAGTAATGGGGTGCAGGTTTGGTTTCTACCAGGAGCACATATCTGCTTGTTTGATGAACCCCAAGACAAAGTCATTATGATTCTGTAAAAGATTCATGTATGAATCCCCTCGACTGGGCCCCTAAAGTCAGACGCTTGCATATGTTCATCCACGCTCACATCCATGCTCGCATTTCCAGCCCCCACTAATCCCTGCACTTTCCACTCCACACACTCGTGTGCCAGTTGACTCAAGATTCTTTCCATTCATGCCTGTTGTATTTTTCATGGTCTGAAGGTTGTATTTTCAAACACATAAACTATGAGCTTCAAGAGTCTATTTTATGCTGGGGGAAATTTTCCATGTGGGAATAAATACAAATATAGAAAGATCAATACACATAAATAATACATTTTTATTCTAATAATTAATAAATCAATAGTTATCAAATACCATTTATTTACAAAATCTTCTAGAGGCATATATATAACTGTGAAGGAGAAAATAATTCCTTAAAGTCTTTGAAGGTCCAATTGCCAAAAGAGATGTTCTGCACACAAAATAGAATGTTCTGAGACATTCTTGCCCTCTATAAGGTTAAAGCAAAGGAAAAACTAGCCAGGTATGGCAGCACATACTTGTAATCCCAGCACTCAGGAGGCTAAGGCAGGAGGATTGCAGGGAGTTCAAGGCCAGCCTACGCTACATAATGAATCAAGGCTAGCCTGGACTGCACATTGAGACCCTGTTTCAAACACACACACATACACACACACACACACACACACACATACACACATACATACAGGGGAAACTAAAGCATCAAGTTTTATAGTTGAATCAGAGAAGCTGGATGGGTATTAAGTGAGCACCTACTGTGTGCAGATTCTGTGTGGGACAGTTATCAACTTTGTCAATTCTCCTAACAACCATGGGAGCTAATCATCCTCTGTTGCTCTTGCTTCTCTGTCTCTCTCTGTCTCTCTCTCTCTCTCTCTCTCTCTCTCTCTCTCTCTCATCTCTCTCTCCACTGCTCTTTACTCCCAGTAAAACTAAAATCTACACACATAAGCTTCAAACATCTTCTATTCAGTCATGACCAAAATCTGATTAATAATACAGAAACTGTATGTTTCAATACAAAGTTGAAGGTGCTGGCATAGCACTTTTCAGAAAGGTAATAGGCTCTATGCTTTGATATAGGAATAATTCAGAACGCACAAAATCCAAAATAGCTGTAGACGAGTGGGAAAAGTATATCACTCCAAACCAAATCCACACTTAATCTTTTACCTTATACCATAAAAGTGTTTCGTTTGTATGAAAAGCTTCTTTTGAGTTTTTTTTTAAAACTTCAATGGTTAGTTGTGACATAATTCTTAGTTTTCAAACCACCACGTTTGTTTTGTTTTGTTTTTTGCTGGTTAGCTGGTTGGTTGTAAATTGTTTTTATTCATTTATGTTAATTACAAACTGAATTTACTCATCACATTTTTCATAATCAACCCTCTTATCATGAATTTACTGATTTTACTACAAACTCAACCAGCTGTGTAAAAATGCAAATTTTCCAATGTGAAGAGGGGTTTTCTTCCTTGCATAAATTATACAAGAAAAGAATGGTGCTTTTAGCATATCTGTTTTAAGCCCTACATAAAAATCTTAATTTTTCAAAACACTCAAATAGCTTTCCAAGTAATCTTGTGTCAGGTCTCTTACCTCTAGTCTCTGTCCCTGACAATCCATTCTTCATCAGTGTGGGGACTCTACAAGCTACTAAGTGTATCTACTCAAATTACACTTTCCAGAATGGAAGAAATAACCTTAAGGCCCCGAACCCACTGAGCCCCAGATGAGATGGACCTGAGCTGAACCCTTTTAAGTCATCAGCCATCCATAAGCCTCACTCTGACTGGTGGGCCAGAGTGAAGTTTTGAGTCTCCTGGAATTAGTGTCAGTTCAGACCCAATGCCCAGTCATTCCTGAAAGACCCTGTTATTACCTTATCCCCAGTGCATAGTCACCCTGATAAAAAGGCTGCAGGTCTCTTTGGAGACCATAGGGAGAAATAATAATAGTATAAGTTTTGGGCAAAGTACTGAGGTCCTTTCTCAAGGGGAAACAGAAGCCCATTCATTCAAAAGGTTCTGGGACTATACACTGGCTCAGATCCTGGAAATGACTGAGAAGGAGCAAACAGGAAAACTCGAAATCAGAGAGAAGCTGGAGAAGCTGAAGACAACACAGAGAAAAGAACACAGCAGTCTGGAATGCTAACCCTGGCTTTCAGGCAGGAAGACCTCTCTCCACAAACGTAAGCCCCCAGAAGAAGAATGGACACTAAGACGTCCCTGAAGTACTACACTGAGTAGGTTGAAGAGGTTTGCAAATACCAAAACAACCAAATACAAGGACACGTGAAAGGGAGATAAATTCTAACAAAAGAGATCTCCACAGTAGTGACAGAGTGTTTCCACCCTAAGCTATCTTCAACCTAGAGTACAAAAACAATAGAAATACGAGAAAACAAGTCACTACAATATTTCCCAAAACTCTTAGTTCCCCTAAAGCTGATCTCATAGATGCTGAAGTAAAGAAAGTTACAGGTAAAGAATTCAAAACAAAATAGTTAAAATGTTCGAAGAGCTTGAAGAAGAAACTCATAAGCATTACATAAGAAACACAAACAACAGTTGCTTAGCAAACTTAAAGAGGATTTTATTAAACTAATAAAGGATTTTACTAATAAAATTTTCAATGAGGAAACAAACCGTAAACTAACTGATTTAAACAAGACAGTCCAAGATATGAATGAACAGTTTGGGAAAGAATTAGAAATTATGAGAAGAAAGCAAGCAGAAATACAAGACATGAAAAATTCAATAGAAAGTATGAGTAGCAGATTTGACCAACATGAGGACGGAGTACCAGAAATTAAAAACAAGGTGGATATAGCAGATGATAAACTCTAAACTTCCCTGAAAATGATAAACATCCAAGCTGGATCCAACATCTGCTAGATTACTCAAGGAAAACCAACATCAGAACTACAGAAATAGAGGAAAATTAGAAGATGACTCAAGAGGTATAAAAAGCTTATTACTTATGTCACAGCAGAAAACTTTCCAAATCTTGGGAAAGAATTCTTGGAACTGTTTTGTTTGTTTGTTTGTTTTGTTTTTTGTGGGGAACTGGGACTCAAACTCAGGACCTTGTGCTTGCCAGGCAGTTACCGTGCCACTGAGCTATAACCCCCACCCTAAGAATTCAATATTCAGTACAAGATGCATATAGAACCCAAATAGCCACAACCAGAAAAGAACCTCTCCACAATATATCATAATCAAAATTTCAGAAATTCAACAAAAGGAGAAAATACTAAGAGCGTTTAGAGAAAAACAGCATGTTACTCATAAAGACAAGCCTCTCAGAATTACACAGATTTCTCAGCACAAACCTTAAAGGCTAGGAAAGTTTTGGATGAAGTTGTTCAATCCCTAAAAGAAAACAATTATCAATCCCAGACTTCCATATTCTTCAAAATTCACCTTCAAAACAGATGGAGATGTAGAGACTTTCCATGATAAAGAAATACCAAAGAACTACATGGCCCCTAAAATCTCATTGCAGAAAATACTCAAGGGAATCACAAACAGGGACAGAAAGACCACAAGCACCAAAGAGTCCAGAGAAAACTATACATCTAATTGGAAGACTAGTTTAACAAAAGGAAAACTTCAAAGGAATCAGCAATAGTAAAATAATGCAATGACAGGATTAAATAAATACCTTACAAAAATTCTTAATGCCAATGGCAATAACTCCCCAATCAAGACACATACTTGCAGATTGGATAAAAAAAAAAATCAAACATATATTGCCTACAGGAGACACACTTCATTTAAAAGGAAAAGGAAGCTCATGGACTAAAGGCAAAAGGATGGAAAATGATACTGTATGCAACTGGAGCCTGAAAGCAAGCAGGAATACCTATCTTATTTTAAGACACAACAGACTTCAAGCCAAAACTGATCAGAAGAGATAAAGATAGCCACTACATACTGGTAAAGGGAACAATTCAACAGGAAGAGGTAACAACAGGGAATTTCAACACCCCACTCTCATACAGTGGCACCTCAGTTCATGAACACCTTTGTTTTCAAACTCTGCATCAGATAACCAACACAACTACGTCCATCTTTCCTGCATGAACTAGAATGTGGCTATGCTTTGCAGAATGATGGAATGAATTTAGTTTGTGAAGTGAGGTACCACTGTAATTAGGTCAATGAGGCAAAAAAAATTAGCAAAGAAATATCAGAGTTAAACCACACCATTGAACAAATGGGCTTAATAGATCTCTGCAGAGTATTTCATCCAACAACAGAGTACATATTTTTCTCAGTAGTAAAAGGAACTATTTCCAAAATAGAACATATCTTAGGCCATAAAGCAGGTCTAAAAAAACACAAAAGAATTTAAATAATCCCCTGCATACTATTAGATCATAGTGGAATGAAGCTAGAAATCAACAGCAATAGAAACTATACAAATAGATGGACATTAAACAGAACACTATTGAATAATCAATGGATCACAGAAGAAATCAGGGCAGAAATTTTAAAAAAAAAAGTTAGGGCCAGTGATATAGCTCAGTGGCATAAGCACATGTCTGGCAAGCATGAGGCCTTGAGTTCGACTCCCGGTACCTGCATATAAAAAAAAAAAAGTTACTAGAATCAAATGACAGTGGAAGCACAACATGCCAAAACCTATGGAACACAATAAAAGCAATTCGAAGAAGGACGTTTATAGCTGTGAATGCACACATTAAAATAATTCAGCAATCCCAAATAAATAACCTAACAATGCATCTCAAGGTCCCAGAAAAAGAAGAGCAATTCAAATCCAAAATTAATAGAAGGAAAGAAATTATAAAGATCAGAGCAAAAATTAATGAAATTGAGACTAAATATTGACACAAAGAAGGATAAATAAATCAAAAAGTTGGTTTTTGAAAGAGTAAACAAGATTGAAAAACCTTTATCCAAACTTACCAAAAGAAGGAAAGAAAAAACCCATATCAATGTAATTAGAAATGAGAAAGGCAAAATCACAACTGACACCACCAAAATCCGGAGGTTTATAAGAAACATCTTCAAAAATGTATATTCCAATAAATTGGAGAACCTAGAAGAAATGGAGAAATTCCTAGACATATATGTATTACAAACTTGAACCAAGAAGATATAAAAACTCTAAATAGACCAATAACAGGTAACAAAATAGAGGTAAAAATAAAAACTCTGCCAACAGAGAAAAGCCCAGAACCCAGTGTATTCACCACAGAATTCTACCACTACTTCAGGGAAGATCTGACACCAAAACTCCTCAGACTCTTCAAGGAAATTGAGAGGGAACAAATTCTGTCAAATTCATTCCTGGAAGCTAGCATTACCCTGATACCAAAACCAGACAAGGATATAACAAAAACAAAATAAAACAAAAAAAAATCTACTGGCCAATCTCCTTAATGAACATAGATGCAATAATCTTCATCAAGATACTGACAAAGAGAAGGCAACAAATCATTAAAAAGATCATGCACCATGACCAAGTTGGTTTCATCCCAGGGATGCAAAGATGGTTCAACATATGTAAATCAATAAATGTAATACATCACATAAACAGAAGCAAGGACAAAAATCACATGATCATCTCAATAGACACAGAAAAAGACTGTGACAAAATCTGCTCATGATAAAACTTCTGATGAAAATAGATATAGAACAACCATTTATGACAAACTCAATGCCAACATCATACTAAATAGAGCAAAACTGCAATCTATTTCTCTAAAATCAGGAACCAGACAAGGGTGTCCACTCTGACCACTGCTGTTCAACATAGTACTAAAGACTCTAGCCATAGCAACCAGGCAAGAGAAAGAAATAAAAAGGACACATTTAAGAAATAAGTCAAATTATCATTACTTGCAGATGACATGAACCTTTACAGAGAAGACCCAAAATAAGTCCACCATAAGACTCCTAGAACTAAATTCAGCAAATTCAGGAAAGTAGCAGGACACAAAATCAATACGCAAAAATCGGTAGCACTCCTGTATACCAACAATGAACCCGCCAAGAAAAAACTAGGAAACCAATCCTATTCACTATAAGTTCAAAATATTAAATACTTAGAAATCCTAACCAAGGAAGTAAGAAACCTCTATAATGAAAATTATAGTATTCTGAAAAAGAAAACTACTGGCCAGTCTGAAAAAGATCACAGAGGACTTCAGAAAATGGAAACATATCCCTTGTCCCTGGGTAAGTAAGACCAATATTGTCAAAATGGCCATATTGCCAAAACTTATTTATATATTTAATGTCATCCCAACAAAAAATATCAACAGCATTCTTCACAGAACTAGAAAAAAGCAATCTTAAACTTCATATGGAACCAAATGACACCCAAAATAGCAATACCAATCCTGGGCAACAAAACCAATCGGGAGGCATCATAATCCTGGATTTCGAGTTATAGTACAAAGCCACAGTGATAAAGACAGCATGATACTGGCACAAAACCAGACATGAAGCTCAGTGGAACAGAATAGAAGGGCCAGAAACAACCACAGGCACATCCGGCCATCTAATCTTTGACCAAAGAGCCAAAAATATACACTGGAGGAAAGACAGCCTCTTCAGCAAATGGTGCAGGGGCAACTGGCTAACCAAATGCAGAAGACTGAAGCTAGACCCCTATCTCTCACCACTTACTAAAATAAAATCAAAATAGATCCAAGACCTAGATATTCAAAATAGAAACACTTAATCCATTGGAAGATAAAACAGGTAAAACTCTTAAAGGCATGGGCATAGGGAAAGACTTTCGGAATAGAACACCAACTGCACAAGAAATAACACCAATAATCAACAAATAGAATTACGCCAAATTAAAAAGTTTCTTCACAGCAAAGGAAACAACCAACAGAGTGAAGAAACAACCTACAGAATGGGGAAAAAAAATTGCCAGATACTCCTCAGATGCGAATTAATATCTAGAATACATAAAGAACTCAAAAAAATTGACCCCTCAAAAATAAAAGGCCCAATCAAAAAGTTGGCAATGGAAATAAATAGACACTTCTCAAAAGGAGAAATATAAATGGCCAATAAACACATGAAAAAATGTTCAGCATCTTTAACCATTACAGAAAGGCAAATCGAAATAGCACTGAGTTTCCAAGTTACTCCAGAAAAAATGGCTATGAACAAGAATTTAAAAAACAATCAATGCTGGCAAGACTGTTGGGAAAAAGAAACCCTTCTACATTGTTGATGTGAATGTAAATTAATGTAATCACTATGAAAATAAGTATAGAGATTTCTTAAAAAACTAAAAATAGAAATTCCGTTCAACCTAGGTGTTCTTCTATCTTCCCAAAAGAGTTAAAGACATCATATTACAGTGATATATGCATACTCGTGTGCTCATATGCCCACCAACAGATGAATGAATCAAGAAAATGACACATACAGATACAGATATAGATATCTATCCATCTGAGATATCTATCTCAGCCGTGAAGCATAGATTTGAGTCATTTCTAGAAAATGGATGCACCTTGAGACCATAATGCTAAGGGAAATAAATCAAATACATAAGGTTAAATAGCATATGGTTTCTCTTATATGAAACCCAAAGTATAAATAATTTAAAGAGCAAAATAAAAGCTAAATTATTGGAAACAGAGAGGTAAACTTTTTGCAGATGGAAGGGGATGAAGGGAGAAAAGGGCAAGAGGAAGTAAAAAGGTTCAAGATGTGATCTGTATCTTTACCAGCTCCCCATGATGAATTTATTCATTAGGTATTGCAAACATCCTAATTTTAAAAAACCACTCTGGTCTAAAACAAGGAGGAGGGCCGGTGAGATGGCTCAGCGGTGTAAGCGCCTGCCTGGCAAGCGCGAGGGCCCGAGTTCGACTCCCGGAACCCACATACGAAAAAAGGGCCGGTGATATCGCTCAGCGACACGGGCACCTGCTGGCGCGCGAGGTCCTGAGGTCAACCCCCGGTACCCACAAATAAATAAATAAATAAATTAATTAATTAATTAAATAAAACAAGGAGGAAAAAGGTAATTCATCCCAAAGTAGGAGGTAATGCTAAAATACTGAGCCCTGACGTATACATAACAAATTCGATGTTCAAAATTTTTCCAATATATTATTTCAGTGAGAATAAAGTTCTGTGTCTTATTAGCTCATATATACGATTCTGTTCCTCTAAACCGGGTGTGGCGGCTCAGGCCTGTAATCCCAGCACTCTGGAAGGCTGACAAGAGGATTGCAAGTTGGGGCCCAGCCTGGGCAACTTAGCAACTTGAGATGTTGTCTCAAAATAAAATATAAAAAGGGCTAGGGAGGTACTCAGTGTGAAGGCTCTGGGTTCAATCCCCAATACAGAGAGAGGGAAAAAAAAAAAAAGGTTCTGTTCCTCTAGAACCACTCCCAGGACCAAAATCACTGTGATCATCCTAACACAGGCCCCACCTTATCCTCTCCTTTCCTCAAAAACATTTGACAGTTCCCACTCAACAGCTCTCCATTGCCTATGGAATTAAATCCATCCTCCTACCTGTAGCAGTAAGTAAGGGATCTTTTAGCTTTCATCGTATTCTAAAGTATTCTGTGATCTAAAAGATAAATAAGAGCAACTGAAATAAATCAAACACAAAAATGAATATATGAAAATTTCTAGTGGTGGATTTCTCCATTATGAGTAAGTATTTACTGAGCACTTACTTCGTGCCAAGCCTTGGTACATACAACAGCCTCTTTTCAGGAACTAACATGCTGAATCCAGGACTAAGGAAAAGTGGCTCATAAATCAAATAGTCTGTCCTGTTGCTCAGCTAGAATTTGCATACAAAACAATTAAAAGATAATCTTTCATGACAAAAGAGTAACACATCCACCTCTGAGACGCTATTAAAACCCAATTCACAATTTATGCTAATAAAGTCACCCCATCAGACATTGCTTTCTCAACTCCCTGGAGCTGGCACAGACCCCAAGTCCCAAGCTCCAAATCATGGCCCAACGTGTAGGACTCCCTAAGTGTTCGCACCACAGATGGTTAAGAAAAACTAACAGCCAATAAAATACACACCCAGGGACAAGGCCCTTCCAGGAAATCAAAACTCGGCAGGAAAGTATGGAACTCTTGCCTGAGCACGGGGCTCTTTTGTGATCAGATGGGGAATATCCCGTAGCTACAGGGTAAGGAGTATTTCTATAATTATGGAAACACTTTCATGCCAATTTATCAAGTGTAAGCAGAGGAAGAGGCTGTTGATTTGTCTGAAGTGTCACCCATACTAAGTATCATCCTAGCTGAAGGAAACAAACCTCTGAGTCACCAATAAATCAGTGTCATCCGAAAGAACGAAATGGTTTATCATGCCAGGCAGCCCTGAACTTCCTACCTTGAAGATCATTTCTTTGTTTTTTTTTTACAAACATTCAGAAAATGCATAAGTATAACCTGAAAGGAGGCTAAAAGAAATGAGAACTCATTCATCAACCACCTAAAATCACGACATTTCAGAAAAAGACTTCAGATCAGCCCACGGTCACACACAAACACCTAACAGTAGACCCAGTGCCAAAATCAGGTCTCTCACTCTAAAACTGCCTTTCAGCAGACTGTCACTTACACTCTCTTTGTTTCTTCCCTATCTGAACAAAAGTGATGAAATCGAATGTTGCACTGCACAACTGAATTGTGCAGTTTCGTATTTTGTATTTCTTGTGTCTGTTTCTACCATCAGAATAAAATTCCCTGAATGCTTCGTTGGCCTTTAAATTGCTACGGACCATAGACCCCACCAGGCCCATGGTTATGTTCAATAATAATTTTTTTAAAGAAAGAAGGAAGAGTTTAATTTAATAAATGAATACCTTCCCCCTGTCTTCAAGGGAACCAGCACCAGACAGTAAGCAGGGCTGAGCCTTCCATGCTAAAAACCAGCTCACAGACTTTCTTTTTCCCCAGGTGAGACAGTTAGAGACAAGGGACCCACTGAAACATAACACACAGACAAACAGTATTTCCAAAAGCTCAGAAAAGTGGCCCAGGGGCCGGTGAGATGACTCAGCGGCGTACACGCCTGCCTGGCAAGCGCGAGGGCCCGAGTTCGACTTCCGGAACACACATACGAAAAAAGGGCTGGTGATATCGCTCAGCGGCACGGGCGCCTGCTGGTGCACGAGGTCCTGAGGTTGACCCCTGGTACCCACAAAAAAAAAAAAAAAAAAGAAAAGAAAAGTGGCCCAGCACACACAGGTATCTTTATTACCTGGCTATGGGACACATCTTTCATTTTCTGAACTGATTCATTGCTTTCCAGAAAGAAAACAAAATATCCTATGAACTGAGGCCTGAATTTGGGGTGAGAAGTCCTCCCATTGTCTTTCTCCTTAGTCATTGACCAGAAGGAATCAAGCCTAGGGAAATCAGTTCAGAGAGTCTCTTTTTAAAATAAGAAAGAAAGGAGAAAAAGAACTGGGTTAGCACTGCAGAAAGGGCCTTTTCACCAGCTAAGGCCAAGTAGCTTGACCTTAAAAACTAAAATACATAATATTGGCTTAAAGACATCCAATGTGATCAGACAAAATTCGGTCTGAATTTCGGTGGCTCCCCATCACCAAGCAATCAGGTTAGTCCTAATAACTACTCCAATCAACATAATGCTAACTAAGACATCCTGAGCACCTATTATGTACCAGTACCGTTTAGTCATTTAGATACATTAAATCTCTAAATTCTCACATATCCCCATGAAACATATCATCATCTTCCCTCTTTTACAGATAAAGAAACTATGGCGCAGAGAAGCTAAGTAACTTTCTTGAAGTCGCCCTTCTAAGAATTGGCAGAGCAAGGATTCCACCGAGCAACTTGGCTCCAGCATCCATGTTGACCCCTTACCTTACTGCAACAAGAATTCCCTGCAAATGCTACAGAGGGAATGCTATGATACCAAGGAAAAAGAGCTACAGAGCAGTTGTTAGAAAGACTGAATCCTGCTTGCCTTACAGAATCATGGTTCTTTCCTTCATTTTGTCCTCATAGCAAATGTATCATTACCCCCTCCTTATTCCACATGGGAAAATTGAGAATTAGAGGCATTATAACTTGACCAAGGTCACTGGCTGAAAAATGACATAGCCAGTTGCCAAACCGCAGTGGTCAAACTCCAATGCCCAAACTATTACTCTCTGCGCCATACTCCCTTCCTGCTGTAAGCAATCTGTGGTGTTCCAGCCATCTGCTTGATGACATGGGAGAAGCCTGAGCTTATGACCTCTTTTCCACCGACCGTGCATGAGAGAAAGGGTGTGTGGTGTAGCAGAGGGAACATAGACTTTGAAATCAGACAGACCTGGGATCATGCCCCTGCTCGACACTTCCTATCTGTGACCTTAGATAAGCCTCTATGCATCTATTTCCTTACTTGTCTAACCCCAAGGTGACTCTGAAGGTTATGTGTGATAATGTGGGAAATCTGGGCTCAGAGCCCCTCAAATCATCCACCTCCCTGGATGCACTTAAACACACATTTTCTTGACCACAAAGGGGTGCTGTATGTGCACAAGACATTCATCTCTGCTCCGGAAGTCTGTCTGCCCTTCTTGGGCTGAGTCATAGCATCCTCTTAGTAAACACTGAGGGCAAAATAGCACAAAGCGTGGGCTCTCTAGGTGAGGACCACATTCCCTCAACTCCCAGCACTTGCCCTGGGAGCTGGCAGGAGCTGCAGCCATACTGCAGTTCTGTCAATGAGGTTGCCAGGCACTGTGGTGCCAGAGACCAGCAGGGCATGAAATCATTACTGACACTGCCAATTTGGACTGAGACCCAAGTTTCAGTTGGGAATGCTATAAAACAAATTAATATCTTAGAAATGCTTAGATCATCACTTAGGGATGGTTTGGTTTAGTTTTAAAGATCTGTTTGTCCCTTTCAAAAAAAAATCTACTATTCAACTTTAAAGCTGACTAGCAAGTAATATGTATATGCTAGTGTTTAAAAAGCTGTAGCTGGGCCGGTGAGATGGCTCAGCGGCGTAAGCGCCTGCCTTGCAAGCGCGAAGGCCCGAGTTCGACTCCCGGAACCCACATACGAAAAAGGGGCCGGTGATATCGCTCAGCGGCACGGGTGCCTGTTGGCGCGCGAGGTCCTGAGGTCGTCCCCCCGGTACCCACAAAAAAAAAAAAATAAAAAAATAAAAAGCTGTAGCTAAGGTTGAGTGTGAGGGTACAAGCCTATAATTCCAGCACTCTGGGAAGCTGAAGCAGGAGGATCACAAGTTTGCACCCAGCCTGGGTAACTTAGCAACTTAGGGAGACCCATTCTCAAAATAAAAAATACAAAAAGGATTGGGGTTGTTGTTCAGTAGGTTCAATCCCCAGTACCTAAAATAATAATCATAATCATAATAAAATTAAAAAGCCAAGTTCTCAAGTCATCTCTTCTGTATGTACTCTCTCTTTTGAGCATGTATGTATTCATCTCTTTTGGGCATGTCTAACACAGATCTAATCACCTTCAATGGTCCTTTAATTAACCACGAACATATAAAAAACAATTTTTAAAGCCCCTGGGGAAAATTCATATCCCAATCTTATTTATAGTGGCTCTAAATCAGAGACTGGAAAACTACACCTGACAGGCCAGCTGCTTGTTTTTGTAAACAAAGTTTTACTGCAACACAGTCACATGCTCTTCTTTACATATTGTCTATGGATGCGCTGTGCTACAGAGGCGAACTCGAGTAGCTGTGACAGAAGACCTGAGTAGCTGGGCCTGCAAAACCTGAAATATTTACTACGCAAACCTTTGCAGAGCTGTTTGCCAACTCCTGTTCTAAACCAATACTGAGGCTAAGAGTCCCACAAGGTATTTCACACTGCTTATCCCCACCGTAATTAAATAATTTTCTGTGAATTCTCTGTGAATACCTGCTGGTCCTGCTACAAATTCTTTGAGAGACAAGGGTTGTATTCTCCCCTAGGGCCTGAGCACAGTGTAGACAAGAAGTAAGTATCTATTTGATGAATGAATGAGTTAAGTTCCTAGATAGATTTTGAGCTCTTAAGGGCCAGAAGTACTCTTGGTCACAGTGAGAACCTGACTTAATAGACATTTATCAATAACTTTATGTTTGCTGAACTCTAACTTATATTGACTCTAAACTTAGAGTAGTAGTGTTTTTCAGGAGATTTGGTGATCAAGATAAACCCCGTGTCTGTATTATGCCAAATCTCTTCTGCAACACATAATTTGTGCCCATCTTCTTTCTAACTTCACACAATCCTGTCTGCCTCAAGCTCTTGCATCAGAGGCTTGGCTCTGATAGAGCTAGTCTCATAATTGACTTGCAAAGCTGGTCCTCTATCCCGCAGAATCCATCTGTGCTTCACAGTATGGTTCCCAACAGCCTGCGGGGGCTCCATGGCGGCTCCAGCCCATCACTCCTCCCCAAGTCACATGGCACTCAGCCAGCAACACTTAGATGCAAGGGAAGCCAGGAACAGATGCCACTGGATTCTGGAAAGACACCGAAGAAAGGACTGAATGGAAGAGACCTTTGGCTTTCCACTCCCAAAATGTATTTTTCTTTAGAAATGGAAGATGGTTTAATGTGAAGACAGAAATGTGACTCTCAAGAATGCAACAAGATTTGGAAAATGAACTAAGAGCTCAAGAGTCCAACAGACCTGGTAGAAAGCCAAGCTCTTGTGCTTACTAGCCATGTAAACTTGAGCCAATTCATTGATTTCTCAGTAACAAAAATACCTTAAGGCAAAATGAGTATAAAAGAGAACTTTGCAGAAACACTGTGGTATATTTAAGGTGTCTAACAGTGAAAGACCATATATATATAGATAGATAGATAGATAGATAGATACATAGATACATAGATAGATAGATACATAGATATAGATATATAGATTTCTCCTTCCCTTTCATATTTTTAATGCCACAAGGAGAATGAACTTTGGAAATTTCTACTTACCAAGCATTCCCTTCTTGGAACTGGACAGACACATGTCCTTTTCTGCACTGGGCAGGGCAAAACTCACCACAAACACCTCCACTCCATCGGCCATCAGGGCCAAACCCAAGATAAAGAAGAGAATCCACTGGAAGCGCCCATGGCCACACTCATCAATGATGGTCTCATACTGGTGGGCCAACTGCTCCTCATCTTCCATCCTCTCAGCCATCAGTTCTGCCTGGCCCCGAAAGCCATCTGCCCTGGAGGGTGCCATCTTGGTCTGTTTGGCTTTGACATCATCTGGATGCGGGATGCCCTGGTACTCGCCCTCATAGATCTCATCCTCCTCATCATGGCCTTCTGTAACATCACTCTGTGCATCTTCCTCTGGGTTGAACTCATTGCTCTGGTAATAGCCATCACTGGGGGCATAGCCCTCATAGTTGTCCTGATACCTGTAGTCATCCATTCCTTGGTTCCAGGACTGCCTGGTCACTTCTCGAGCTATATTCCTTGCTCCGTGGTAGAGATCTGGGCTGTTCTGATAACCATCATCCATTATACAGTCTCAAGGTAGAATATGTTCATGTGACTTCCTGAGTGAAAGTCACACCTGTTTTCTCCCTCTTTTTTTCTTAAATCAAGCAGATTTATGCAAAGATCACCCGTGTATCCTTTCCTTTTGCATTCAATTGTCTAAGAAATCTCTGGGAATTTTCATACTCTGGTCTGTCTGGTCTCCTTCAGTGACTCACAGATGTTGTGTTAGGAAGCACTAATTAAAAATGGGTCCAGCTGCTCTCTTTGACAAGGCAAAAGCAGATTTGGCAGCTTGCTTGCTGGACTGATTTGTTCTGCTACTGAAGGTTATGCCTGAAAGTAGAGAGAGAAGAGAAGAATATTTCAGAAGGCTGGAATTCTGGCAAAATACTTCAGAAGTAAACCAACATATTTAGCGATCCCATTGCTTCACCTGTAAGGTGGAGGAAATCTTGATTAGACATTCAAATTCGTGGCAGGTGAATGGGGGTTAAGTGAGACTAACATGAGAGGGAGGAGGAACCTTGGTCAGAGAGGGCTTCTGAGCTGTGATTAACCAAAGACAGGGGTCAAATCATATGCATGAATGAAACATGAAGTGGTCAAGGGATTTTTGAAGGAAGAAAATTTAGTGTCACAGATTTCCTCTTAGAACTTAATCAAGCCTTACTGTGGAGGTTTATTATATTCGATTTCTGTTATGAAAATGCCAGCCTTTCTAACTTTGTTAGGAAGTGGCTGTATAATTTGACATCTAGAAATGTATAGCAAAGAAATATTCAGGGTAGTGGTTCCTGAAGCCCAACTTGCTTTCAAGACACAGCATTGTGGTTCAAGGGCTACTCTGACCTTGTACTGCACTTGGCTTAAACTGGCAAATACATGGGGTTAAAAACCCAGAACCAAATTGCTTGGGTCTGAAATTTGATTCTGCTGCATCATGGCCAGAGGCCCATGCCCATGTCTTCCCAAGCCTCAATTTTTTCATTTGTAAGATGGGGAAGACAATAGTACTTAACTCACAAGGTGATACAAAAAAATGTTGTAGTTGTTTTTCCCTCAACTCTGGAAACCAGGAGCCAGTATGGTCAAGGGCCAAGGCCCTGTCCTATATCCCAATTCTAATAACTGGTTCCCTCTGTTAAGTCCTACACCCAATGGATTGATGCCCCACCCTAATTATCTTCCTAGAATCTCAAAGATCACAAGGATTGGAGCCATCCTTTAATGATGTCTACTATGTTCCCGAAAGCGTGCTAAATGTGACACATTCCTTTTCCATAACTTTCAGAACAAGAAAGACAGGGAAGGAAAGGGAGGGAGAGAAGAAGGAAAGGGTAGGAAGGGAGGGTGGGAGGAGCAGAAAAGACAGGAAAGAAAGAGAAAGGAAAGAAAGAAGGGAAAAGAAAGGAGAGGAAGGGAAAGGGGAAAAAAGAAGAAAGGAAAAAGAATGTGTGTCCACACATTCTGTGGCTTGGAACGGATTAGCAATGCAATCAAGGCTATGCAGCCAGGATTCATTGCAAGGTCCACTGGTCCACTGGTCCTAAAGCCAGTTCTTTCCAGGTGCTGTGCTCCCCAAATGCTATCCGAAGGGACTGTCATCTTCTGTCACCTGGGAACTTTAACAACACAGATTCCCAAAGCTCACAGAAGGGCTGGCTGGAGTTCAGAAATCTGAGTTTGCCAGATTCCCCAAGTGGCCCTGAGGCTCCACCTCCCTCGCTGAGCAGCCTCTCTAGGGTAGAGACAAGGCTTCTCCCTGCCCCTTACTCCACCCCAACTATGCCTAGGTGCCAGGCCTCTGACAAGAACGGACAGAACCCCACTGCCCAGCTCCACCCACCTGCCAACACGTACATATGCCAGCAACCCTTGCAGGCCTCTCTGGTGCACCCGAAAGCCACTGTCCTTTTCCCCACACTCAGCAGATGTCACCTCACAATGGACTGGGCACACTTGTCCTTGCCAAGGCTGCTGGACCCTCTGCCCTGCACCTGTCACCTGGTTCTCCTCACCCTCTGCCTTGAATAGACACCAGCTCTGGGAATCATCTAACCCCCACAATATAATGTTTTCCTTCTGAGAGGATACCAGATAAATAGCCATTCTCAAACAAAGACTGGACCAGAATCACTTAGGGTATGGAACCCATAAGAAATGCAAATCCAGGACCCCTTCCACAAAGACAATGAACTTGCCAAGTGGGAGTAGGGCCTGAAATATGCATCTTCCATAAACACCACAGGGAATCCAGGGGCCTGCACTTTGAGAACCAGCGCTGTAGGAGCCAGCATGAAATATTTGCTAGGAATAATTCTCATTCTACTCTTTCTGATTTTTTATCATCCTTAGTAAATAAATTTATATTAGACCATGCTGGCTTGAACCATGTCAGATTAATATTCTAAATCTGTTTTTATTACATGCATTTAGGGACCACAGGAGGAATATAAATACATGTAAACAGCATGAGAGTTTTCAGTACTATTTTAAAAAAAATGGAGAAAGAATGCCAACTGCCTGAGATCTGCTGGGTTATTTCCATTCTCGGGACCCTGCAAAAATGTCATGAGCCAGAAATGATAGATTTGCAATTCCCAAAGCACATGTGGGAAATACCACTTTGGGCAAAGTTTCTGGGATTTGCTCTGTGGAAAGAAGCTTATCTTTGTCAAAACTAATCCCACTCGACTGATCCAGTTAAATGAACTGCCATGAATGTCAAGTGCAGTGGAGTAAAGGGGCATCACTGTCAAGTGATTTTACTTATTTTTTATTTCTATTTTATTGAGAAATACCAAGTTATTTTTTCAGCAGAGCATTTTGTAGAGAAATACAAGGATTAATCATTTGCAATGTTATGGGTTAAAGTGGGTCCCCCCAAAAAGATGTGTTGAAGCCCTAAGCCCCAGGACCTCAGAATGCGGTCTTACTAGGAAATGGGATCTTTACAAGGTGATCCAGTTACAGCAAGGTTATTATGGTGGTTGCTAATCCAGTTTGACTGTATCCTTCTACAAAGGGGAAATGTGGGCATAGAGGGAAGACGATGGAGAGACCCCAGGAGAATGCCATCTACAAGCCAAGGCAGGTTTAAGGTGATCAGCAGCTGGAAGATAGGCCTGGAATAGTCTCCCTCACAGTCCTTAGAAAGAACTAACTTGCTAACACCTTGATTATGGACTTTTAGCCTCCAGACCTGTGAAAAAATAGAATTCTGTTGTTTGAGCCATACAATTCGCAGCATTTGGTACAGCAGCCCCAGGAAATGAACACATAAAACAAGCCTAGGGTTTATCAACTAAACAGCAATGATATGACAACCACAAGAGCAACCATCGTATTAACTAAGCACTAGGGAAAGCACTTTACAAGCCTGCCTCATTTATTCTCATAAGATTATTCTCTCCATTTCACAGACAGAGAAATTGGGGGCGGGAAGAGACATGAAATCGACACACACACAAAAAAATTGACGCAAAGTCAATACCTGGGCTTGGATCTGGAGACCTGTGCAAACAGAATTTCACGGCTGCTATAGAGACTGAGACTACAAGGAAGTAAGGCACGGTCACACGCTGAGTTGCCACCAGAGCTAAGCTCGACACAGGGCTTCCGACTTGCAGGTTTGGGTTGTTTGCACATCCTCATCAAACACTTCCCAGGATTTTTGGTGCTTAAGGCATTATAGTAAATATCACATGGCTTGATCTCCACCCTCAAGAGTCTGTCTCTCATGAGGAAGTCAGATTAAAACAACACGAAGCGTCATGTAGTAATAAATTTACAATCTGAATTATTAATAATGTTCTCATCTTTCATCTATTGATTGCTGCACCTGCCTTGTGTCTCTGTACCAGGTTCTAGGCTAAGTTTATCGTGTGTTTTACCTCTTTTAAATCTGCATAACAATCTACGAGGCAGGACCATTATTACCCCATGTCTAGGGAAACAAGACTGCGGCTGACAAAGTTATACAAGTGACCCTCAAGGAGTTTCAGAGGAGTGAGGGACCACCCCGCACAGGGATCTGCTAAGATGGCATCCTAGAAGAAGCGGGGACATCCAAGGGTAGAAAAGGGCCGGGAGAGGGGACAACAGAGAGGGCATTGCAGGCTGGAGAGTATGGGACTAGAAAGACAGACACATAGGGAGCAAGAAGGACATATCCTATCAGCTGACAAGGAGGTGGCCAGGTGACAAAAGCAATCATTACTCCAAGTAGCCAAATTCCGAACAACGCTTTTGGTTGGTGGGGCTACGTAAAAAAGACCTTGATGTCAGAGGCCTCCAGGTTCAAATAGTGATTCTGCCATTTCCTATTACTGTGCAAGCTATTAACCACTCTGTGCCTCAATTTCCCCACCTATAAGATGGTTATACTGTAATAATAGTTTCCATGCCATAGGATCATTATGAGGATTCAGTGAGATCATCAGCACAGTACCCAGCAGGCACAGATATGATCAATATGAATTTATCTGATTTTATTCATATCACTGTCATGATTATTATCTCAGTATTGACAATTAAAATGTAGCCAGGATCTCAGCTTGAGCTCAGATTCACTCCCCATGAGATTCGGGGCCTATCTGGGCAGAGCTGGGGAACCAAGTGCAGAGAAGAACAAACTGGCATTTAGTTTCTCATGAAAACTGCTGCCTCTCAAAAATGTCCTACTGCTAATCCCTTAAGTGTTTTCCTTTAACGTCTACAATCTATTAACTTCCACATCTGTGCTGCTTGATTCAGAGCCACTGTGCAGTAAACACTCGTTCATAATTAAATATCATCGAGAACACAGTTAAAAGTAACACTATAATCAAAGGATGTAATGCGGCCCAAAATCTCTTCTGCCCAACACTAGACCTTGAATACACTTGAGTTAAGAGAAAAAGGGATTCCAAGAGCAAATAAATTAGGGAAACGGTGCGTACTTTATTTACCATCCTCTTGGCAATTCACAAAGCACATTATTATATTAACAGCTGTGAGAAAACCTGAACAAATCTTATTTACACCATAATGAGATATTACCACACACCCATTAGAACAACCATGATTAATAGACAGACAGTAGGAAGTGTTGGGTGGGATGTGATGAACTAGAACCTTCAGAAACTTCTGATGGGAGTGTAAAATGGATCGGCTAGTTTGGAAAACAGTTCAGCAGGTTCTTAAAATGTTAAGCATACACTTAACAAAGAACCCAGCAATTCCATTCCAATAATCTACCCAAGATAAACAAAAACATACGCCCAGACAAAAACTTGTACATGAACATTAACAGCAATATTATCCACTATAGTCCCAAACTAGGAACAGTATAGATGTCCTTCAACCAATGAATGCATAAACCAAATATCTTTGGTATATCTACGCAATGGTGGAATATTAATTAGCAGTGAAAAGGAGCAAAGTACTGATACACACTACAACTTGGATGAATATTAAGCTAAACACAAAAGACATATATGATTCCACTTATATGACGTGTCCAGAATAAGTAACCCATGATGAGAGAAAATAGATTAGTGGTTGCCTAGGACCATTGATAGGAGTAATTATTGACTATAAATAAACTTGAGGGAATTTGGGGGGTTAGCAAATGATGAGAATGGTCTAAAATTAGGTTAGAATGATGACTATACAACTCGTACATTTACTAAAAGTTATTTAATCGTATGCTTAAAATGAGTGGATTTTGTGGTACATAAATAATACATCAATAAAGCTGCAGCCTCACCACCACCACCATCAAAATTATTTGTTAAAAATCAGTGTTTCCCACACTCTTGGGCCTTTTTTTCCTTGGCAGCGTGTTAAGGTGCATGAATATAGGTGCTTGTATATGGCTAAGTGCTGGTTTGTACCTCGAGTCTATGTTTTATTCATCCCAGGACTTTGTCCTGTCTGGAGAATCCCTTTAGCAAGCATCCTAAGGTCTACCTGCATGACAGACCAAGAGCTACCTGCTGGAAGAGAGAATTAGGGAACACAGCCTGGTCATGGCCCAATGGGTCACAGCTGGGAAGAGGGAAGTTGTGAAGCTTTTCACCAGATTCAGTCAAATCTTGGTAGTATATCAAGAGCCCAGAACACAGCGACTTTGGTGCACACAATGACAGAAGGTGGTCCCCTAGCGATGTTACCATTCATCCCTGCAGAGTTGAGCACTGGTGAGGTCCACCTTGGCAAGACCACCTAAAATATGGCACCTTAGCTCTTGAAAAAAAAAAAATAGCAGAAGCAAGAAAGTCTCTCTCTCACCTTCCTTTCACCAGTCTCCCCCAAAGCGAGCCATAACAGAATCCTCTGACCTTCCTCTACAGTAGGTCATAAAAGTCTACATTGCACAGATGCCCACCCTACGACCAGAAGAATGAAATATCCTTATCCCTGAAGACACAAGGATACAGAGAAGAATCTCAGTATGGATTTATTACCATAGATCATGCTCTTTCATTTGCCACTCATACTTCTGCACAACTACCCATTAAAATACACAGGTCACCCATTTCTTTGGTTTTTCCTTTCTGAAGGCTCCTATGTCATGCAAAATGTGTGTGCTTTTCTCCAGTTCATGTCTCTTATTGTAGGGGTCCCATCCATGAACCTAGCAATGAGTGTGAAATCTCTAGCCCCCCTACGCCATCTCTTGCTTGAGTTCCGTCCTGAGAAGTCATGTCAATAGTGAGTATTCGGGCCGGTGAGATGGCTCAGCGGTTTAAGCGCCTGCCTTGCAAGCGCGAGGGCCCGAGTTCGACTCCCGGAACCCATATACAAAAAAGGGGCCGGTGATATCGCTCAGCGGCACGGGGCGCCTGCTGGCGCGCGAGGTCCTGAGGTCGACCCCCCGGTACCCAAAAAAAAAAAAAAAAATATAGTGAGTATTCACAGAAAGCCGGGGTATAAGCGAAAGACCACTGGACCACTGAATAGAGGACCTGAACTCTAGTCCTAATCCAGCCTGATCTAAGTCACTGTGGGACTCTGGATGACTCATTTGCCTTCTGAGGCTCCAACCCCTCCTCTCTTCCCTATCCAGCCATCTGACTCAGTATTTTCTTTCTCATGTATCTGTGAAAATACTTGAAACCATCTAAGAAATATATAGTACCACGATTATTTTAATATTTAGGATAGTGTTTCTTTGGAATCAAAACCAACATTTACCAAGTGAATAAACTTTTTTTTGAAAGAACAATCTGTTAGTTCTTTATTCTTAAATATTTAGAATTATTCCAAGTAACTGTACACATCTCTATATCATATTATAATCATGGATGTCTCTTTGTTTCTCTCTCTCTCTCTCTCTGTCTCTCTTTCCGTCTCTGTCTCTATCTCTCTGTCTCTGTCTGTCTCTGTCTGTCTGTCTCTGTCTGTCTCTCTCTCTCTCTTTCTCTCTCTCTCTCTGTGCTAGGAGATCGTGAGCAAATCCAGGATAGGTAAAGCACTGCATTTTACTTACTTTTGAATCTCCAGCACCAATCTCAGGATCTCAAACCCAGAAGGTCCTTGCACATGTTGCTCAACGAGGGAGGTTAATAGTTACTTGGTGCCTAGTTGAAAGCAAGTCAAAAAGGGTACACAAGCCAGCGTGCCCCTGCCTTACTGTAAATAGATCAGCTGGTTCATGCTTTACTTTTGTTTAAAAAATAAAAAATAATACAAAAAGGTGGGATGAGCTGGCATCTTGAAGAAGAACCATTCACTGGGAAACATTTACTCTCTGCCTTTCTCTTAATACCAAAGTTCCCAGCTGAGACTGCAAGGGTGCTGTGTTCTAAGAAAATCTTGAATTATGTGTTATCAACTTTCTGACTGGAAAATATGTTTTAACCACTTGTGATGCTTCCTGAAATATACCGCTTGATGTTTCTGGGGTAAATTATGTCAATCTTGGGCTGAAAATACCAGCACTTCTCTGCCTGGTAACAGGAGACTACGTTCGTTGAGGTTTCCAACAACCACTTCTGTACTTGCCCCACTTACAACAGTGTTGGTTCATTAGTATTTTATTAAAAGCACATCTTTGTTCCTAGCTAAATCACCCATCTATTTTCTATTGTGTTAGAAACAGGAAGCCAGTTTCCAAGGTGTGAGAAACAATTGGTTATGAGACAAGAACCAAACACCTAGTTTTTTTTAAGGGAGCCTAGAGAAAAACACAACAAATAAATAATAGCAAATCCTTGAAAGTAATGTCAGCCTCAGTTTGAATTTTCAGAACAATGCTATTTTTAAAACAAAAAAGCAGGACAACAATCTACGTAGAAGTATGTTAACCGTAGCATTATTTTTAACATCAAACCTTGAAAACAACCCATATGTTCAACAACAGGGACTAGATTAAATCTTGACGTATTTATACAGCTAAATATTATGGTCTATAATTGTTTTTAAGGACTTTTTGGGGAAAAATATAAAATGATCACACTATAACTCTAGGTGAAAATGCTAGGTAAGTCGTGTATTTATATTATTACAACAGTACTATCCATAATATTATATAAACATGTATGTACTTAGTTTATGCAAATATTTCTGTCGAGATGATCTTAGATATTTGCTTTTTACTCCCTGAAAAGCTCATTTTCTCCCTCTCTGCTCCTCTGTGTTCTCAAGCCAGGTCAGTGTTTTACACTGTCTGGTCCTCAAACCTCTTCAGCAGAATCACCTGGTGCTACTTAAATGCCAACTTCTGTACCCCATTCCAACCCTGCTAAAACAGGAGGACAGAAATTTGCTTTATTAGCAAACTTCCTGGGTCATTTTTGTGCTCATTTAGGGTAAAGCTCCCCTAACCTAAGTTTCAGTTAGCCATTGTTCTGACTGGACTTAGGACCCCCTTGGCTCCCCACAACTACAGATATGTGTTTGTCTCTTTATCCTCACCATGGGTTGCACTGGAAGTGGTAGATTGGAATTACTTATTGGAATTCCAATAACTTTTCCCTGGGATTATAAACGTGGACTCCTCCCGTCAGCAACGAGGTCGGAGCTGGCTCTCTCTCTCTCTCTCTCTCTCTCTCTCTCTCTCTCTCTCTCTATATATATATATATATATATATATATATATGCCAACCCTGCTACTCACAAGCTCTGTGAATCAGAGTGAAGCTTCACTTTCTTTGTGAAATAAGGAGAATATGGGTTTCTATTCACTGAGTTGCTGTGAGAATTAAATGAGTTAATATTTTCAAATTGCTTGGTACAGTTCCTGTCATCAAAAAACAGCTCAACAAAAATAGCTATTATTCTATAACTATGCACATGGAGATATGCCTTTCTATACATTCACTAACCTCTGCAGCACCGCATGCCAGAGCCAAAGGGAAAATAACAGCCTAAACTTCCCCCTATCAGCTGCAAATCTGCAGCCCTCCCAGGCAGGACCCTTTGAGTTTTTAGCACCAACACTCTGCAGGAGCCTTGCCGTGAAACTCCACCTCCACCTCCCTCCACCAGGCCCTGCCAGCTTTTTTATCTACTGACCCTGTCCTTCAGTCATCTACTGATATTTTGTTCCCAAATGACCGATTCCCAAGGTAAATGTTTCCCAAAGCGAAGATGCTGCTTTTCTTGATACCTGATATGATTTCAAAAGGTATTCGAATGCACCATTAAATAACACCAAATAACAAAGAGGGAGTCATTCCATGTTCAATGTTCTTTCAATCCCTTACAATTTAAGGAAAACGTCTCTTTGCGGGCTAGCGTGGTTCTCCCACCTCCTTTCTAACTTGCTAACCGTCCTTTTTAATGAGGTGGAAACATTTAAAGGTCCAGAGCCTTTAAAAGGAGCAGTGTCTGGCTTATAGACAGTAGCATAATATTGTACTCTTTCCACTGTATTTGGGTTTGTTTTTGTTGTTGTTGCTGTTGTTGTTGTTGCTGCTGCTGTTGCCGTTGTTATGCTTGCTTGCTCAGTTTTTCAAGACAGGGTTTTGCTATGTATTCAGGCTGGTCTGGAATTCACTATGAGGCCAGGTTGGCCTCAAAGTCTTGGTGATTGTCCTATGGGAGTGCTGGGATTACAGGCATGCACCATGACACCTGCCATCTACTGTGTTTGCTTTTATATTTATGCGAGTGATATACTTTCTTTCCTAAATAAAGACATTCAGTTAATAAAAGCTACTTTATATTTTTCAAAGTAAGTAATTAAGAAGAATGCAGGTGGTAAATGATCTTTGCCAGAGATAAGGTAAAAATCTTGAGCATCCATGGATTGTAGAAGTTTGCAAACACCACCCAAGCAGGAAATGCTGCCGTCGTGGTGGACAGAAAGTAATATTTTCTGAGCTGAGTTGATCACCTAGTTTCAATTTCACAACACTAGCAGACAGATGCCTTTATTTCTCTGTTTTATAGATGAGATAACTAAACTCAGAGAAGTTAATTCTCTTGCCAAGGTCATACAGCTAGTAAATGCAAAAATCAAGGTTCAAACTCTCCTCCTATACCAAGATGCCTCCCCAGCATCCTTACTGAATCTCCAGCTGCTAGATAGATACCTCTTGGATGATAACAAGGGCTAAAGAAAACACTACGTGTGCATAACTGGCTAGGCCTGCCAGACAGCTTGGTGCTCCCAGCCTCCAGATCGTGGCCTTCCCTCTCTACCAAAACACTCCTCTACAATCCCGCTGTACCTTATCATCAAGGATGCCCAGCAAAGCGTATCTACTGTGAACAACAACTGAACAGACCTGTGTGTGATTGCTTGGGAACATCTGCACCCTAGCTAAGTTCTAAGAGCCACAGAACCATACAGTGAATCTTAGCAAACTTGGGTGATGCCAAATTATCTGCCAAAGGGGCAGTGGGTCCAGCAGGGGCCAGGGGGATTTGGGGAGGATGGCTGCATGCACTTGTGGCAGGGAAGTCAGGTCCTGGCTGGGAAAGGCCTTGAATGAAAACAGAAGGTGCCAGCCAATTGACAGTTATTGCTGGAGGATGAGATCGGCACAGATAGACAGTGGGCTCAGCCAGAGAAAGAAAGGGGACAAGTTTGGGAGGGCAGGATGTCAGCCCTGCTTTTGTTTTTCCCAAGAAGAAAAAGTCTCTGGAAAGAAAAGTAAGAGCTATTGAAATGGAAGCCTCTGCTGCTGCACAAATCCACCTGAAGGCTCCTTGGACCCTACGGGGCTTACCTAAGAGAGTGTTTACAGTAGGTCTTGTTTCCAGAGGACCTCAATCTCGCTGAGCAAAGAAGAGACATTATAACAGCTGAGCATTTCAGACATAGGGTTTTTTTCCTTCTTTTCTTCAAAACAGAGTTGATTCAAAAACAATTCTACAGGTAGAAAGCCAGCCTCACAACTAAGGAGCAAATAGCTGAAACTACCAAGCCAGTTATAGAATTGAGTGTGACCTTGAAGAGTGCCATGACCATCATCAAATGATCAGGGAGGACAGAGTCCAACACCATGATCCCTTCTCATGTGGCCAGCAGATTTTGCCTGCTGTCCCCGCTCACCTCTAAATTCTGAGTGATGCCCAAGAAGTAAGGTCTGGGCACAAGCTCTCTCCCAGTCTACCAATGCTGCTTTCAGGCATCTCTTACCCAGTGCCATCAGCCCCACTCACACAGCCTGACTGTGTATCTTAACGGCTTCTCAAGACCTTCCAACCACTGTTCTTGACCCTGCCCATGAAGGATCCTGGCAGAACAGCCCGCACTCTAGCGGTCAGCTTCATTGTCTCCCTTTCTGGAAGCCCTTCCTCAGGGGAGTGGCCTTTCTCGGTTTCTACCATTGCAGCCATTCATCTATTCTGTCAGTACTTTGAGGGGCACATGTAGGTCCTGTGCCAGTGCTGAGGACACCCAAGAGAATGTAACAAGCTCCCTCTGTTATCTCCCTTGTACTGTAATGAATAGAAATTTTAACGACCCAAAGAATGACAGTCTTTCTGTAAGGAAAGGATCCTCTCTTCGCACGTAAGATATTCTCTATCATCTGGGTCACTGGAATATTAGAAGCATGCCCCAAAAGTAAAACTCCAGAGATAGCACAAAGATTTATTATTCCATTAGGGGGCACAGGCTGAAAATGTGTATCTCTTCTTAAAAGACTTGAGAGACTCTGTGGATACAGATCTATGGGTCATTGAGAAAAAAGCCTGGGAGACCAGGCTTCTTGATACTAAGAGCACCTCAGGATCAGTCCCCTACATACCAGAAGTGCAGGTCTGAGTGCAGTGGCAGGCCCCAAGGACCGCTTCTTTGTGTCTCAATTTCCCTCTGTTCTCAGTCTTCATTCACTTTTCCTGTCTTGAAACTAACCCGTCCTTTGCTACAGCCTTGCCATTACCCAGCCCTGGAAATGCCCCATCTTCTAGCATTATCACATTGGTACCCTCTGCATTCGGGACTGTTGACTTCCTGCCCTCTGCTTCGTTATGGTCCCACATCTCTGCTACCCAGTTGTGGTCACACATCAACCTGCAGCCCCTCAAACCCTAGAACCCTCCCCACATTTCTCTGTAAGGAAATTATTAGTAGAGGCCTCACAAATGATCTTACAGTCCCATGTATTTCTCTGAAATAATATTTCCTAAACTCACTTCCATGCATCCCAAACCCTGTCTCCATCTCCTAATTATCCTGAAAGGACTCAGCCTGTGAGTATTACTGACCCCATGGCTCTCCTCTGCCCTGACACACACCCCACTTCAGGGTGCCTCTTCTCTGTAATTAGTCCCTCATTCTCTCCAGCTTCACCCTTAATGCAACCTTGGCAAGGCATAAGCTTTGTGATTAGAAAGGGCTAACATGTTGTCAGGAATGCAAGCATAGTTGGTGCTAGAATCTAGCATTTTGTGCCATTCTGGATTCCACTCCAAATCCTAGAGGAACAGAGAAAGATGGGGAAAGAAAGCTTTTAATGAGTTTGTAGTCTGTGTCAGGAGCTTTCTCTCACATGATCTTCTAATCAACCCAAAGAGCTAGGAGTGGGGTGTAGGTAACAAGGGATCAGAAAGACAAGAGATTTGCCCCAGATTGCAAACCTGGAGAGAGGCAGAGCCAATTCACACCCAGGTCCGCATCTTGCTGCCTTGGCGGTGATGCTGGGAGCTTCCCATATAATCTCACAATATCCCATATGATCTCAGTCTGGCACCTGACAGGCTCATCTTACTGGCTGATGGAATTCCTCAACATGCCTCTTTCCAATGTTTGACTTTTCTGTCCAAATGACTCCTACATATTTGGCAAGGAAAAGTCTCCAGTGATGTCAACATTTTCAAAGAACTCTGACAGCCACCAAAAGCAGTACTGCCAGCCAATCATCTTTCAGTGACTGCTAGATGGTAAGCATCTTGAGGACAGGTTCATCTGTGTCTCCCATGTAGCGGGTAGCAGGACTTAGCAATGACAGGCACATAACAAACAGATTATTACAAAAGAGAAGATTACACTCCTGCCTGATGAAGCCCGGGACAGCGGAAACCCAAAGGTCCACCACAGCACCCTTCAAAGTGTGCCCTCAGATACTGAGACGACGGACATTGCTGTGTCCTGGAATTCAGGGGGCAGCAGAAGAAGATAGAAAGGGAGAGAGCCACCAAGCTGGGTGACAAGAAGCAGATTATTTTTTTTAAAAGATGCATCTTTATTGCCTTCCTATTCCTAAATTGCCTTATGATATAGAAATTGCCTAATGCCAATTTAATCTAAATTGCCTTGTGGTTAAATTTTGATCAGGAATATTTTTTGTAGGCTCCTCAGCAGCTACTAGAATCATCCTGGAAGCAGATGGCTCATCACTGCAATAAGCTCGTGAAGGAAAATTCCTGCATCGGGCGTCATCGGGGTCCACCCACAGAGCTGCCTGCTGCTGTCGCTGGGAGACTTGAAACCAAATACACGATGCCTTTCTGTGATCCACGAATACAAGACTGTAATTTGCAAAATGATCTTTAGCAACTTTCACCTCTGAAATCAATTAACACCATGGTGCTTTCTTTTCAAAGGGGAAAAAATACTTTCTTCTTCATCATAAACCACACAGTCATGATTCCCTCTGGAAATATAAGGGAGAGAGAGGTGATTTGCAAGCTGCTGTATATATAAATAGAAGTATAGATGTGTGGAGTTTTACAAAGGGGGAAGACTTAGTGGTCTCTGCTGGGGAATTTGAAACCAGCTGCTTAGACACCAGCAAGTTTCTACTACATCAGAATAGTTCCAGCTGTTTCCACAGGGCCAGAAACCATGGGTAGACTGTGGATATTGATGGGGTACAGAAAACACTGCCCCAAAATATGGAACCTGGGAAATTGAGGAAATAGTAGAAGCAGGAAAGTTTCTGTGACCTTCTCCTGCCCTATTCTCCCCTGAAGTGGGCCACAGAAATTAAAATTCCCCTTCTTCCTTCTTTTCTGAAGCCAGCCATAAAACCTAGGACCTTTTCCTTCCCTTCTCTTTGATACCTCACATGGCAGTGTCCTGCCCTATACCTTGCAAGAAGGAACAGCCCACAAGGATGCCAAGAAGAAACTGAGAAAATAGGCTTTACTAAGGCCTCCCTTCACCCAAGTTTATTACTCTACTGAGATTATACCCTTTTGTCTTCTAACCAATCACACTTGTACACAACTGTCTACAAAAAATTGCAGATATCCCATGTCTTTGGGCTTTCATTTCTGAAGGCTCTTGTGTCACATAAAACTTACATTAAATAAATTTGTATGTTTTTCTCTTGTTAATCTGTCTTTTGTTGTAGATCTCTCAGCTATGAACCATGCAAAATGTGAGGAAAAGAAATCACTTTTTCTCTCATACACTATCAAGCCAGTCACAGAGACCTAATGGATATGACTCCTTCGATTGCATGAGCTGGATGAGTCCTTTCCTCAGTGGACACCACACTGACCACACAGGCTGTGTCCAGGCACAGTGACTAGAAAGGTTCCTTCAGGAGCCAGTTCTATGCCTTTGACACAAGGCACCTTCCACAACGTGTCTTTCAGTCACACCTTTTAAAATTTCCAGCAGAAGAATATTATAAAGAAAATGGCTCACATCCAATTTCACATAGAGTTTTTCCCTTGATCTTGACCAAAATGTTCCCTTCTCATTCTCTCAGGCACGTCCCATCTGGGAGACACGCATCTCCAGGCCTGGATCACAGTCTGCTTCCTCTTTGGGATGATGAGTTTGAATAAGAGCTCAGGACACCAGCCTATCAAACTGCCACAGAGGACCCGTTTCCTGTCCTCCACATAGCACTGACTTTGAATGGGCTCTTTTTCTACTACAAGATGTAAAGTCAAGAAGATAAATGTCAGGCACTAGATCTAACATTTATGTACATATGAGCATGTCAGTTGACAAACTGGAAGACCAGAAGACAACATATTAACCTCCTACATAGTAAGAACACACACACATACATACACATACACACACACACACACACACACATGCTCACTCAAAACATTTTTGACTCCCAAGAAGGCATTGCCCACAATGTCCACAGTTGGACAGACTTTCTCAAGTGAAACTAAGGAGAAACTTGAATTTACCAGCTTTACTGTTGCAGAAACCTGATACCAAACCAGATGGAAGTCCCTTTGCACCTGAGGAGTTGGATGGCAACTTTATTTTAATGCTAGCAGGCTGATGGGAACCAGGTCCAAATCATCAGCCCAGAGGTGTTTAGAGTTCAGTTTAAATACATTTTTGCAAGCAGGAAGTACAAAGCTGATTGCAGCTTATTACATGGTTGGTTACATGAATTAACTCATATGTTGTCAGGCAGGCTTATTCTAAGCAGGTTTACTTATAAGGAATTGGTTATTGTAAGGCGAGAACATCCTGGGAAGGTGGGGAGGGGGTTTGAGCAGAGCGAGTAGAGTTAAATATGTCCTTGACTGGGCCAGTCTGTTCTGGGCCTGAAGTCCTTGAAGCAAGTTAGAAAACTATAAATATGTTTTTAGGTAGGAAAACAGAGACATTACAGCTGTATGCAGTCAAGTTGTCCTGGCGTGTCATCTAGGAGAGCTGGACACAGACAGTCAAGGCTAACTGAGCTTAGCAGTCCAACTGTATGAAAGCAGCATGAGCACATCCTGTAGTCACAGGCTACTAATTGATTTTTAACTTCTTCTATGAAATTTCTATAAGTTTGCTATTCTAAAACTTTGCTCTTACATTGCTTGCTTTTATCACCAATTTTAGAGGTCAGGTAGCTAAGCAATATCCTGCACCAGCTTTGCTATGGGTAACACTGCTGATGTGAGGTCACTATGGTAGTTCAAGTAGCTTTCCAGGAACATAGAGGGCACTTTTATTTATCTCAAACCAGTAGAAAACACTAAGTCTTCACTTGGCCCTGCACACGTGATCTTTTGATGTTAGACAGCAGAAACTCCACCCTCGGATTTCACCAATTCTGCCTTTTCCTAAAATGTGGGCCCTGTGAAGAACCATGAACCTTGACTATTCATGGGCAGGCAACCAATCTTGTCACCTTACCTACCTCCAGTCACCTTTGCCCCAACCTTGTTTATTCATTTACTCTAACCCACATCCTGGGGGAGGTGGATTTGAGTCTAAGGGCTTCCTCTCCACATTTAGCCACCTTGTGAATAAAACTCTTTCTCTTTCACCATAACTCATGGCTTCAGGGATTGGTATATGGAGTACCAGGAAAAATGAGCCTGGTCTAGTAACACAAGTCCCAAGGAAACTGACAGATTTTCAGTTTGGGTCTAATCCACAGAAATTCTGGAAGGAGGTTCCAACTTTAAACTAAAATGAAGAACAGTAATTCTAGCCAGCCCTTTGAAGAGCACCCTGTAAGGTTCGAATGGGACCTGACTCTCCCAGCCCCCCGCCTGCTTGCCAGCAGAAGCACTACTCTCTGCAGGAAATTCAGCTCAACACCCAAAGCCATCATCAGCAAGAGCAGGAAAGGAGATAAGATAGGACAAGGAATTTTATAGGTCCTGGAACGTCTGGGGACATCTGGAGATACCCAAGCATTTACACCAAACCACCCACTGAGGTGCAAGGCTGTGGGAGAACTTTGACCAGAGATGTTCATTGGGATCTTCCCACCTAATGTCCCCTGCCTTGTTCTCTCCATCCCTATAGAAGGGACACACTTCACTTTTTTCGGGGGCAGACAGTCTTATCGCACTCTCTGCCTGACTGCACCCAGGCACAAAAAATTCCACTCCATGTTGCCTTTATACAAGCCAGGTGGTCTTTGCTGGTCTCCCCCCACCCCGTATGTTACATATGTTACAACCCCATGTGTACCGGTCCATGTGTGAAACTGCCATATGCATGCTGTATGCATAAAGAACCTTCCAGAAGAAGAGATGCTGAACAAAATGTTAACAGTGATCATCTCTGGGAGAGAGGAATTGTTTGCACTGCAGCAGATCAGTAATGTGTTCTACAAGAGGAAGTAGAGGAGGAAGAGGACTGGCCACAAGGGGCCCACGAACTTTCTTCTAAAGAAAAGTGAGTCAGCAATCTTTAGCATGGGTTCAGTTTAGAAAACAAAACCTTCCACATCAGACCTACCTGGGTTTGAATCCAAGGGAAGATCTCATGCATATTACTTAGCTAACTGCTCTTAGCCTGTTTTCCCATCTGTAAAAATTAGGTCACAGAGTAGTAATGAGAAATAGAAGAAAGGAAGTGGATAGGCAAATAAGCACGGGTGGATGTGTGTAATTTGCAGTAAATATTACTTAACATCAACTCTTAACACATCACAAATGCGGGCTAATTTGTCTTCTGAACAAACATCCCTACCCAAAACTTAAAATACTGGAAATCAGCCAGTGTGATGGTGCCTACAATCCCAGCACTCTGGGAGGCCTAGCCAGGAGGATCACAAGTTCAAGCCCAGCCTAGGCAACTTAGCAAGACCCTTTCTAAGACAGAGAGAGAGATTGAAACCAAGCAAGGAAGCAAGCCTGCTGCCTGGTATGTTGGTGAGCAACCATAGTTCCAGGTAATCAGGAGACTTAGGCAGGAAGATCACTTAAATTCAGGAGTCTGAGACCATCCTGGGCAATACAGCAAGCTCCACCTCAAACAATATAAAATTTTAAAATGTTAAAAATTTAAAATATTGGAAATCAAAAGAAATGATGGCATCATCTTCACGTGCTACCCATGCTATGCTGTAGAGGCTATTTTAATTGTGAAGGAAATTTTAAAAACTTATATTTCTAGGGGCCGGTGATATGGCTCAGTGGCATAAGTGCCTGCCTGGCAAGCGCGAGGTCCTGAGTTTGACTCCCAGTACCAGCATATAAATAAATAAATAAATAAATAAATAAATAAATAAATAAAACTTATATTTCTAATACTAGTATATTTCTAACACTACTCAAGGATAAGACTGAGAAACACAGCCTGTTCCCATAATCAGAAAGCTACAAAACTTAACAAGCCTTAACATTCCAGGTGCCAACTGCAAGATAAGTGTAACTCAGCCAGAGAGTGATGTTTTGCTTACTTTCAAGTCCAAGAGACTTAGCATTTCAAGGACAGCTTGACTCAGGCTAAGACAGTGATGGATTCCTCCTGCTCACCCTAGCCTTGACCTCCCTGTTATAGGATAGGAAGCCCCCAATTAACTTGCCTGAACCAAACCTGCCTATCAACGAATGGCAAAACATATGGAACCAACTGTAAAATATCATGTTATCTGCCTTTTGTACTTCCTTCTGAAAACCTACATAAGAAACTACCCTACCCCAAGACAGTGATGATGATTTGAGACCTGATTCCCATCAGCCCGCTAGCATAATAAAAGTTGTCTTCCAACTCCTCAGGTGCGAAGAGTCTTCCATTTGGTTTGATATCAGATTTCTGTAACAATGTGACTTTATCACAGCAGACTAACCCCTGTGGTTATTGAGAATTTAAAATGGGGCTAAAGCAACAGAGGAATTTAACTGAATTTTAATTAATTTGGATTTAAAAGCAAATAGTCACACAGGGCTGGTGTTGAACAGGGCAGATCTAGATCTGGCCTCCTTTCTACCAACAGTAAGAAGCACCAGGACTATGCCAGAAGAGGTCCCCCATTTGTCAGGACAGGTCACACATTAGACTCTAGGTCTCCTCATGACACTCCAACTCTTTGCAAAGAAAACGCCCAAGTGAAGGAATCCAGATGGATTATTTTCAGTAGAAGTCTATGAAACCCAAGCTAAGCCATAATGAGATTGCCACATTTAGAATACTTTAAAATAGAAAACTTAATACTGTTTTCAAATGGAGATATAAAGGCATTACAACACAAAGGTTTAAACTGTAGTGGTTACAGTTATTTGCTTTTTGTGTGTATGTGTGGGTACTGGGGGTCGACCTCAGGACCTCGCATGCCAGCAGGCGCCCATGCCACTGAGCGATATCACCGACCCTTTTTTTGTATGTGGGTACCAGGAGTCGAACTCAGAACCTTGCGCTTGCCAGGCAGGTGCTTATGCTGTGGAGCTATCTCACCGGCCCAAGTTATTTGTATTTAAATAGAACACTCCTGATGCTTTTGTAAACGCTTCTATACAGAGTACAGTGGTACTCTAATGGTAGAGTTCCAGGTGGTGGGGAAATCCCTAAAGGTACAAGACTCTTGCCTGCCAACCTAGACTACCCCAGAGGCTCCCTCTAGTTTACTCTGAATCACCTTGACTACAGAGAATGACATAGAATATGCTGAGCTCTGAACCGAGTGGTTGGGCACCCAGAAAGGCTCCCATTATGAAAGTCCACAGGGAGAAAGTCTTGCAGATCAAATCCAATCCAAAACCTTTACCAGAAGCCAAGACAGTCAAAGGATGCATTTGCTCTGTACTCAGTGGGCACTGGAATTATGAGAGGCTCTTGGGCAGGGAGCTACCTTCTCGGTTTAGGCAATCTGGGAAGTAGGTTGTTGTCCGAACCATTTCCTGAGTGTTTACTCTGATGAGCACTACAGTGGTGCACCACCACCACACACACGCACACACATACATACACACCCAGGAATAAAGGTTCCTGGGAGTGAGTATGACTGTCAGTGCTTTCCAGGAGTTGCCTGGGCTTGAAGCAAGTGTGTTGTCCAAGGTCATGCTATCTCAGATCACCCAAGAGCCAACCTGCTTGCCCCATCTCAGACCTTCCCATCTCCATGCTCCCTGGAGTGATGTGTGCACCCACCTCTCCCTTTGGACACTCCTGTGCCTCCCCTCACTGGTGCGGATTCCCAAAGCACTAATCCTGGTTGCTAATCTCCCTCTGCTTCCCTGGGCTCCCCACTGTGACAGGCAGAATGTATCAGGCACTGTCCTCAGCTTTTCACGTGCCTGCTCTTAGAAGTAAGTACTACAGTTATCTTCATTTTGGAAATAAAGAAACTGAAGTTAAATAGAGATGAATGATTTTTCCAAAGGCACCCAAGCGACCTAAGGAGATCTTGTGAAGATAACACAGAACAGCAACTAACGCAGAGTAAGACCTCAACATGTTTTTCATTCTACAAATATTTACTGAGCATCCACTACATACTAACCACTATTCTCAGCATCAGATAAAACAATGAGCAAAATCACTGTTCCTGCTCTCAAAGGCTGACCTTTGGGGAAGAGACAAAACATACACAAATAAACAAGAAAATGCATATGTTAAATGAGCGCTGCACAGGAACATAAGGGGGCCAGTGAGAGACAAGGACGGAAGCAGGGAAGTCAAATAGGAACTTTTTCCCATAATCCAGAAACAGCAATGGCAGTGGTTTAAACCACAATGTTGGCAAGGAAGTAGTGAGAACTGTCAGATCTCTGCTAGGGTAGAACCATCCAAATCTGCAGATGGATCTGATATAAGGTGTGGCAGCAAGAGAAAAGTCATAGACTGAGATGAAAAGACCTGCAGGAGGAGCAGCAAGATGGGACAGGATGGGGATATGGAGAAATGCAACTTGGCTGTCGTGAGCCAGTAGAGCGTAAAGAGGTTTGGTAGAGCGTGCTGTGTGAACACAGATCCCATAGCCAGTGTCCCCGGTGAGGAGTCTCAGCTCTACTACTCTGAGCTGTGTGACCTTAGGCAAGAGACTGCACCTCCCTGGGCTTCATTATTTTTATCTATGAGATAGGAATGATACTTGTACTAACCTCATAGGGTTGTTATGAAGCTTAAGTGAATGTGTGTGTGTGTGTGTGTGTGTGTGTGTGTGTGTGTGTCTGTATGTGTCTGTGTACACTTAGAACAGTGGCTCTCATGCAGTAAGTCCCATATTGGTATTTAAAAATTAAAACAAGGCTGTTAATAAATGTGAAGCTTGAGAATTCGTACATGGTACCAGAGACACCCAGGAAAAGTGAGTCACTCTCTCTGAAGACTTGCTTCCCAGAGGAGAGGAAAGCTAAGCTTGGGTTTGAATGATGGATAGGAGGCAGCCAGATGGATGAGAAAGTGGAAGGGATGGGACGATATCCAAGACAGAGGGAACAGTGTGTCTTTTTTTCCTGATAATACAGTCTAGCCAAAATGCAGCCAAAGCCAAACATAAAATGGTTATCTCAAAACACTTGTATTACTCCTTCTCTCTGATGTTATGAAATCCACTTGGTGTCCAAACACACTGAGAATGGTTTTCAGTTTATTTATTCAAAATACATTAGCCCTAGTACAGTCCACCTGACCTTTGCACACACCTGTCTTCACTGAATTGGACCACAGCTGCCACCACTGACCATGACCATGAGAAAACCCACAGTGACACACTGGGGCTTCCTGTAGCTGCCACTCTGTGGCCCCAGCTGACACGCTGAGGCTTCCTTTCTGATCCCTCAGGTAAGAGTGTTCAAAAGTAATCAGCAGGAGCCTGGCATTTGCCTTTCCTCTAATTACATTTGAACATGTTTCAAGGCCATATGGTCCAATAAACATCCCTAAACTCACTGTGCCTTACATTCCTAACGAGTCTGTCGAAGAAATAACATTTCAAAGGTCAAAAGCTTGCTTCCAGCACAGCAATTCTGCCTGGACCTCCGTGAAATGGTGCACAAAGACCAGACTCTGAAGTAAAGCATCAGCTTCGCTCCACAGAAACTTTATCTCTTCGTAAATGATCAAGTATCTAAACATAAGCAAACGGAGAGGCTGGAGCTTGTGTAGGATCAAAGCATTTCCCAGATTTTTTAAAGCACCTTGGATAGCTGAATATGGAAAGCTTTCACCAATAGTGACAGATGGTTCAGCAGAAAGGCAGACCCTGAGCTGCTGGAGCGACAAGGCCTCTCTAGCCAGGCTGCCCATCTAAAAACCTTCAGCTACTTCCAAAATTGTTATACAGAGTCAATGCAGTCCCAATCAAAATACCAACAGCGTATTTTACAGATCTAGAAAAAACAATCCTAAAATTCATATGGAACCAAAAGAGACCCAGAATAGCAAAAGTAATTTTGGGCAACAAGAACAAAGCAGGAGGCATAGAAATACCTGACTTCAAGCTGTACTACAGCATTAGTGATAAAAATGGCACTGGAACAAAAACAGATACGTGGATCAACAGAACAGAATTGAGGACACGGAAACCTCCCCAGACACACTAGACTATCTGATCTTTGACAAAGGGGCCAAAGCATATGTTGGAGGAAAGGTAGCCTATTCCACAAATGGTGTTGAGAAAACTGGTTATCTGTTGGCAGAAGAATGAAACTGGACCCTTATCTCTCACCATACGCTAAACTAAAACCAAAATGGACCAAAGATCTAAACATTAAAATAGAAACATTAAACCTACTGGAAGATAAAATAGTAAAACACTTAAAGACATAGGTGTAGGAAAGGATTTTTCTAAGCAGAACCTCAGTTGCATAAGAAATAGCAGCAAGAATCAATAAACTGGATTATATCAGACTAAAAAGCTTCTGTACAGCAAAGGAATCAATCAGTAGAGCAAAGAGACAACCTGCAGAATGGGGAAAATTTTTTGCCTGCTACTCCGCAGACAGAGGACTAATACCTAGAATACACAAAAAACTCAAAAACAATTAAACCACCCAGTCAAAAATTTAATGACCCAGGCAAGAAATAGGCAAAAGAAATGAATAGACACTTCACAGAGGAAGAAATACAAATGGTCAACAAATATATGAAAAAATGTCCAACATCTCTGGCCATTAGAGAAATGCAAATTAAAACAAGACTAAGATTTCATCTTATTCCAGGAAGAATGACAATCTTTAAGAAATCAAACCATAGGGCCGGTGAGATGGCTCAGCGGCGTAAGCGCCTGCCTGGCAAGCGCAAGGGCCCGAGTTCAACTCCTGGAACCCACATACGAAAAAAGGGCCGGTGATATCGCTCAGCGGCACGGGCGCCTGCTGGCGCGCAAGGTCCTGAGGTCGACACCCCGGTACCCACAAAAAAAAAAAAAAAGAAGAAGAAATCAAACCATAACAAATGCTGGTGAGGCTGTGGTTAGAAAGGAACCCTTCTTCATTGTTGGTAGGAATGTAAACTAGTACAATCATTATGGAAATCAATATGGAGATTTCTCAAAGAACTGAAATTGGAAATTCCATATGACCCAGTTATCCCCCTGCTAGGTATCTTCCCCAAAGAGCTTAAGTCATCATATTACAGCAATACATGCCTACCAAAGTTCATAGCAGCACAATTTGTAATAGCTAAATCCTAGAAGCAGGCAATATACCCATCAACAGATGATTGGATAAAGAAAATGTGGTATCCATATCTAATGGAATACTACTCAGCTGTAAAGAATGACAGATATGAGACATTTGTAGGAAAATGGATGCACCCAAAAAATATAATGTTGAGCGAAATGAAACAGATGCACAAGCTTAAATACCATATGGTATCTCTCATTTGAATGATGCAACGTACAAACAGAAAATGATAAAAGATGGATAGGAAAGGACAAGGAGATTGATCTCTTGCAATAGGACAGTGGTCCAAGGGAAAAAAAGAAGAGGGGTGAGGAGGAAGGGAAGGGGAAATAAGAAGAATGAAGATATGCCATGTACGGGAACCTAATAACCCCAATTAATGTAAACAGTATAGGCCCTAACATGAGCTAAGACAAATAATATCAACAAGAATAAAAAATGGGATGGGGAACTGAAGGAGAAGGGAGATAGAGAGGGAAGGGGAAGGGGATTTAAAAAAAAAAAGAAAGAAACATGCTGGGATATGTACATGTAACCATTTCCCAAGACAACTGCAAACTACATGAACTGCAAACATGTACAAATAAAATGAAAAAATTTTTAAATAAATAAAAGCCTTCAGCCCAGTGCAGGCCCATCCATAGGTGGCCCCCATCAGTGAGAATGACCTTAACCACCCAGGGTGCCAACCACCCTGACAGCAATGTGCTCAGTGCTTCTTCCCACTCATCAGGCGGGCCAGAAATAAAGAGCCTCTGGGCCAGAATAACTCAGCAAGACCTCACACCCATGGATATGTCCAGAGACGTACCTGGGCCTCCGTTCCGTTTCCCTTGGTGATTCCTCTCAGCTCCTGCTACCCGTGGTTCTGCTTCAATGGTGACAGTCGTAGAAACAAATCCCAAGGAACACCACTGCCCAGAATGGGGGTTCTCAAAATGTTTGTCCTGCTCCAAGTCACTGGAGGGCCTAACAACTGGCAGGGACATGTGGCTTACATAGCAACATTTAGCAACCGGAAACCCAAGACCCGCTCACCTCTACCCCAGAAGGGGGGAATCTCAGGGAGGAAAAGACCACATGTTGTTTGCCAAACCCCCACCATCACCACCAAGATTAATGTCAGGCACAGTGGTCCACACCCCATAATCCCAGCCACTCAGGAGGCCTGAGCCAGGAGGATTGCAAGTTCGAATCCAGCCTTTGGAACTTAGCAAAATAAAAATAAAAAGGGTTGGGGGTGCAGCTTAGTGTGAAGGCCCTGGGTTCAATCTCCAGTACTGTTTTAAAAAAGGGGGGCCCCTGAGCTTTTTCATCTGCCCTGTTTAATGAATTTCATAGCCATTTGCTCCCATTCTCATTTTTCCCCCAGGGAGAGATGGGTACAGTTAAGAGTCACATTAATTCCAAAAATTCATTCCCTAAGATTTGTTGAGGTTAACTCTAGGTAGTTCACGTGGTATTATTTAAAAAAAAAAAAAAAAGTTTTATATTCAAAGCAGAAAATACATCTTGTAATCATGAATATGCTGCTTCAAACTTTAAATATGCATTTAAAAACCACAGGAGATTCTGCCAGTTCCCAAGAGGCATCTCCAGCTCCGCATAACTCAGTGTCACCGTTGTGGGTGGTGCCTCTACCCACTGGGCCTAGCCTGGGTCAGCCCCAAGTAGCTCTGCAGGTTATAGTTAACTTCTTCACCCTCCCCCACAGAATCTGTGCATACCTCATCTTTTGTGGCCCAGGTTGGGGTTATCCATAGCAGAAGCCCTTCTACTCATGAAGGTAACACATTTTGCATTTCATTTAAATAAAATGTGCTTTTAGGTTCTGCTACAAATAAAACACTCCACTTCGACCAATGTGCTCTCTCTTCCCTCCAGCAAATCTCCAAATACCTATGGAGGACTGCATGTCACCCTCCCCCAGACCCAAATGTTATCACTTCCAAGCGGTGCAAGCTGTATAGAGGTGACTTCCCTAAATTGGCTTTCAGTTTGAATATGAGTCTGGCAGAGGCTGTGTATGCGTCTTCATGGAAGTAAGCGGGTGATGTGTTGGGCTAGCATTGCTCCTCGCCAACGGCCATAGTTGAGCCCAGAGAAGCGAACCATGAGACTACAGAGTTAAGATAAGAGATAATAGCTCTGCGGAGGCCTGTGTGACTTCAGAGAAAATTCCTTCCCAGAACTGACTACAAAACAGGTTACTCATTAACTACAACCTGAATCTGGCTGTTCAGTTTCTCTTGCAAAATTGCTTTGTTCCCTCTTTCACAAGCCTTGCCTGCCTACCCACTTATCTAGCACATCCATCCATAATCCCCTCACCATTTTCCTCAGTCTGAATGTGACCAGTAACTACAGAGGTTCTGGCTGCCTCATGCCCTTTTGTTCCCCATGAACGACTGGCTATCCCAGATCCCCACTGCATCACCATTTTGTCTCTTGCTCTTTCTTCTTGCCATGCACCATAACACCTTGCAGGAAATTGGGTGCTCACTGCAGGGGTCCCCAGTAAACACCCATCTACACACATGCATGCATCATGGATAGAAACCAAAAGCGGTTCAGGGAAAGTAAAAGCAATTAGAAAATCCATTCAATGCCAAAGGTATCTTTGCTTTAATAGGTCTGAGTGTCCTGATTAAAGCACTTCCTTTGAAAATTTTAGGGTACTGTGGAATATTTCAGATGCAGAAAGACAAAATAATAAACCACCATGAACTTGCTGCCCCTCTTTATCTAATCTTTACATTTGCCTTGTTTATTGACTTTTTGCTTTCAAAACAAAGAAAGCACTGCAGATAAAATGGAAGCCCCTGTGTAAACCCTTTGCATTATACTCCTCTCTCTTCCTCCCCAGAGATTCACCAGTTTTTATATTTTCCCATATATCAATATATCGGTCAAATGTGTCGTGTTTGTGTGTATGTGTGTGTGTGGTTTTGTTTTCTTGGTTTGTTTGTTTGGTGTTCTATATTTGTTGGTGGTACTAGGGCTTGAACCCACAGCCTTAGCACCATGCTAAAACCCCAGCCTTTTTAAAAACTTCTTTATTTTTAGACAGTATCTCCTTATATCTCCAAGTTGCCCAGGCTGGGCTAGAACTTGTGGTCTTACTGGCTCAGCTTCCCAGAGTACTTGGATTACAGGCATGCATTGCTATGCCTGCCTTTAAATTTTATATCAGCGGTATCATCCAGCAAGCAACCTTACTTTCTTGGCACATTATATTTTAGAGACTTAGCCATAATATATATGTAATTCTAATTAGTTACTTGAACTGTGTTAATGGCTTATATCTAGATGATGTCACCCCAAAGCCTCATGCACTCATAGGTAGGGCTTTTTGGAGGTGGCTGGATTGTAGGTGTGTAAACATGGATTATGAGTGAGTGATAACTGGATTAGTCCACTGACTAGGTTAGCATAGTTCTGGGTGTGGATAATGGGAAGGCCCACTCTGGGTGTGGGGCACCAACCAATAGACTTGTAACCTGAATGAAGTAAAAGGGAAAGGGAGGGTCCCTGATGGCTGCTTCCTGCCTGCCCTGCCACAGACTGTTTGTCCTCTGCCATGCCACCCTGCCCTGAAGCCAGACAACTATGGATTGAAACCTCTACAAACTGTGAGCCAAAATAAACCTTTCCTCCCTTAACTTGTGGGTGTCAGGTATTTTGTCCGAGCAATGAGGAAAGTAACTAAGACAAACTGCCATACGATATTTTTGTGTAAACCTCTCTTTATTTAGCCATTCACCCCTTCAGAGTTATTTAGTTTTTTGCTATTAAAAACAGTGATGGGTACATTCTTTTATGTTAACATATATTGATGCTCTGGGAAGATGCACAGTATTTGATGAGGCAGCCTCACTTCTACATCCATCAGCAATGGGGCACACAGGTCTTTCTGACTTCTTGTATCTCAGACCAACATCTGTGGGCTGAAGGCTGCCACAGCCAATAGGCTGAGCAAAAGATGGACAAAACCCCATGGTCCTGGATTAGATAAAACTTTTCCTGCCATAGTGCCATTTGTAAAGTATCTGCTGCCCATGCCACATATACAGGAATCATTATAATCACCATCATCTGCCTGACCCCTCCCCCATTCGGCTGGTACCACAGGCCTCTCCTTTAGACTCACCCCACAGTGACACTCTGGTTCATTAAGAGACTTAAATTGCAACCTTCTCATTTTAGTGCAATTTCATCCCAATAAAACTAGGCAGGAACACTCTGTTCAGCAAGAAAAAAGCTTTGCTTGACACATGAATAAAGGATAGCTCAGAACTGTTGATTTTTTCTTCCTGTCTTTGGTGCTTATCCAAGCATGAGCACTGAATGTGTGTGCCTCTAAAACACCTTGACCTTGCCTGAAGAATCAAGTCTAAATTCCCTAACATTGCATCAAGGGCCCCTCCACCAGCCTCTGCCACTCACTCCATCTCATCTGTGGCCGGACCCCACATCCTGCCTCCCGGTCTGTGCCTTCCTACATCCCACTGGGCCCTACAGATCCAGTTAGCCTAACTAACCCAATTCAAATATCGCTTCCTTTCCAAAGATTTGGCCAGGACCCACCGAAACATAATGTATGTCTCGTTCCTACATCTATACTCCTAACACCTTTGCTACATAACTCTGCAAGTATCAAGAACCTCTGCAGTATCTAATTTTAATTACACACGGAGACGCCTCCCTCCCCTGTAGACTATGAGGCCCTTAGGGCAGAGTCCTGTTTTATGTGTTATCCTCCCCAAGCTTTGCCCTGCACATAGTAGGGTGAATAAATTTTTCACAAATATATCAAATGTGATTTTTTTTTCCCCATGACTAACTTCTAGCAAGAAGAAAGGAATTTAGTACCTTGGCCTCTGTGTGAACTATTGATTTATTTTTGAAAGAAGACTCTTTCAGCAGCAGATTTTTTTTTTTTTTTTTAGTAGCGGAAATTGAACTCACCACCTCGCACTTGCCAGGCAGGCACTGTGCCACTGAGCTACATCCCCAGTCTAGCAGCAGATCTTTAATAAATTATTATGAAGACAAAATCTAAAGCACTTAAACAGCTTCCCTACCGTGGATGTTTTCCTTGCCTGCAGATGTTTTTAAAGACATAGACGTATTTTGCTCCAGTTGTAATAGAGTAGAACTGCAGAACCCCGGCCCTTCCGAGATTTTCTGATCCTGGTGGTGACAGAAGGTGCACCAAGGTGGGAACAATAACAACACAATGATAACAACCACTGCAGGCCTCAGTAAGGAGCTGCTACATGCTGGGCTCTGTGTTAGGTTTTCGCTGTACTTCTTTCATTAATCTACCCACCATCCTATAATGCAGATACTGCTACTGACCACATTTTAGAGCTAAAGGGAATTAGGGTGGTTAAGTAACTCGCCTAGAGTCACACAGCTAATAAGTGACCCAGCTGTTTACTCCAGAATCTGCACCTTTACCTGCTTATCCCATTGTACTTCACTGCAACAACAGAAACCAAGCCTCGTATTTTGTCACTCATCTTCAAAGCAACTTCACAATCTACTGCTTATTTCAGTCCTCTCACAACCAACCTTTCTTGGTTGCACTGCCAAGAAAGATGTTCAACTCCCCATCTTATAAGTTAAGCACCTGTGGGTCAAAGAATTAACATGACACACTCAGGGATGCATGGTTAGGAAGTGCTGTATCAGTCAGGACAGGCTAGGCCATGTGGTGGTAACAAACAGCCCCCAAATTTTTTCTTTCTTTCCTTCTTTTTTTTTTTTTTGAGACAGTTTCACTGTGCGGTTCTGGCTGGCCTAGAACTCACTTTGTAGCCCAGGCTGGCCTTGAACTCACAGCAATCCTCCTGCCTCAGCCTCCTGAGTGCTGGGGTTACAGGTGTGCACCACCACGCCCGGCCCCAAGTCTTGATTTGAACCATGATTGCTTGTTTTTCACTCACACTATGCATCCACCATGGATCCACCGTGGCTGTGTCACACTCCTTCATTCACGCAGCACAGTGGGAGCAGCCTTGATCTTGAATGTTGTCAGTCATCACAACAGAGGGGAACAAGGACATGGCAAACTACATGCTCATTCTTAAAACCATAACCACGTGAGCCAGGTGTAGTGGAGCATGCCTGCAATCCCGGCACTAAACCCAGCCTGGGCAACTAGTGATGTAGTGAGATTAGATAGATAGATAAATGGCTGAGAAGGTAGCTCAGTGTGAAGGCCCTAGGTTCAATCCCCAGTACTAGAAAAAAAACCCACAACCACATGGACATGGGTCATTTTCATGCACACTTCATTGGCCAATTCTAGTCACATGGCCATGCTTGAATTCAACTTGAGAAGATGAATGATCCTCCATGATCCTCCCACAGAGAAGGGCTCCAAGTAGGATAGCCCATCACAAGGAGTAACAACACCAGGACCTGCACCCAAGCATGCTGCCTCCCTTCAAGGCAGTGACACTTGCCAGAATGCAGAATTTCTCCTGAATGACAGGATCTTTATCTCATGAGTTCTCCAGAGCTCCAGGGTGCTTCATCAGAATTTCTGTACCTATTATTAATTTATTTCTAGGATATTCCAGACAGTTCCAGAGAGAGGACTAGTTAAGCTAAACATGTGTATACCTATGACTCTGCAAATCTACTCCTGGATATTTACCCAAGAAACAGGAGTACCTATGTCTACCCAAAGATATATATGAGAATGTTCACTGTTGCTTTATCACAGTTGCCCCAAACTGGAAGCAACCCGACTGCTCAAGACATTATCCCAACTTTGTTAAAAAGGGAAGTGAAGATCAAGAAGGCCAGAGATGTGAGCAGGCTGGCCCAAGTCACAGCTTCACAAGGCAAGGCCAAGGAAGAAGTCATGCATTCCTGTGCCATGTCCTTTACTCTGTCCATCCCACCCCATGCTGTGGGTCCTCAGCTCCCTGCTTCTGTGCCTGTCCCACCACTTTAGCTTAACTGAATCACCATCTCCTTCTCTCCAGTTTCCCAGTACAAGGCACTGAGCCAAGCTGCCCTTGACTGATTTCAGTTGACATCACCTAAATTCAATTTTCTCTTGCACCGGCTATCAAACCCAGCACCTTTGTGCCCTGGCCAGGTTCCTATAAGAAGAAAGCTCTCATCAACTTTGATGATTAGCTAGCAAATGCAAACATAGGTTTACAATTCTCACATTTACACGGGGGTGGGGGGGGAGTTGAGGGTCCTTGTGGTAAAATGCTGGAATATGGAAAAAAATGTGAGAAAATCATTTTCTAGACTGTTGTCCTCAAGACAATGAGTACATTTGTATCATTTATAGCCATTATGGTGGTCTCTTTTGTGGTCATTTTATAAGCACTTCACTTGAGAATTAGTCCTTATAGTAATAAAAATGAACAGATATGAAGGCTGAGTGCTCTCTAGAACAGGATGTGAGGCAATGTCGAGAAGATGAAAGGTGCTTCCATTCTGCGTTGACAAAATGTCCTTGTGCTTTTCACACAGATTTGGATGCCTTCAAAGGCCTCAGAATTTTAAAAATGCATGGAGCGTGTCCACTCTGAGACCTGCCTCTTGCTGAGACCTGGCAAGGAGCATCACCATCTGCTCAGAGGAGGAGAAGGAAGCACAGGCATCTGCGTCTTCCAAAGGGGGTTCCTCAGCTCTGATTTTGTTTTTGTTGCTCTTGTTTTAAATATCCAATTTGGGAAATGTCAAGGCCAAGAAAAGGCAGCCCCTCAACCCCTTGTCACTGGAAACAAGAACTAAGACACAGATCAGCAGAGACGTCAGGCCCACAGGTGCATTTTCAGCACATTTACTGAGAGCGCCGTGTGCCAGTGCGCAAAGGCTGGTGGGTAAAGCTCCCTGTGAGGTCTGTCTTCTTCAGTTCCCACACTTGCAGAGGTTCCTTTCCATCCTGTTGCTCTCTTGGGTTCCCCTTCCTGAATCCCCCACTCACTCATTCCTGGGAGATACGAGAGCAGGACGCTGAGCAAACACAGATGCCTGAGAAAAAGTGCCTCACTGAGCAAAAGGGACCACTAGGCATGAGGTGTGAATGAAATATATGGTGAATGTTTACATTAAAAAATTCATTATATTAAAAGATACATTGCCATTAATCCCCCTCAAAACACCTCTCCCCACTTTGAACACACTTACCCCGCCATTCTTGCCACTTCCTGAAGCAGTTCTGGAGGTCCTCTTTCTTGAGTGTCTTTACAAGGTGTTATTAAAAATTCAGTGAATAGGGCTGGCGATATAGCTCAGCGGCATATGCGCCTGCCTGGCAAGCAAGGGGTCCTGAGTTCGACTCCCGGTACCTGCATATTAAAAAAAAATTCAGTGAATGAATGCTGGTGCTAAGTGCCATCTGAAGAACGACAGGTTCATATAAATATTACAATGTATTTATCTACCCCATCCACTGGATCTGGCACCGTATGACTTCCAGCTTTTCCCCAAAGCCAAAATGACCAAGGAAAGTAAATGTTTTGAATTGATTCAGGACAAGGCACTCAGAACAGCACAACTACAGGCACTGACAAAAGAGGACTTCCAGAACCACTTCAGAAAGTAGCAAGGACGGTGGGATGGGATAAGTGTGTTTGAAGAAAGGGGGAGTATTTTGAAGGCAATTAAGGCAATGTCTTTTACTGTAATAAATTTTAAAAATTTAAATGTTCACCATATTTTTCAATCATACTCTCTATTAGCAAAAAACAAATTGGTAATCAGCTTCTCTTCTTCTTCTTCTTCTTCTTCTTCTTCTTCTTCTTCTTCCTCTTCTTCTTCCTCTTCTTCTTCTTCTTCTTCTTCTTCTTCATCTTCTTCCTCCTCTTCTTCTTCCTCTTCCTCTTCTGGCTTTGTTTGTTTGTTTGTCTGTTTGTTTGTTTGCATTTGTTTTTGTTTCACTCACAAATGAAAAATAGGGAAAAAAATGATTCATGGCCCAAGAGCATCCACAAACCTGGACACGACTGGTGTGCACTGCCCAGGCCTGCCCAGCTCCAGAGCCTGCACAGCAGGTGGCTGGCAAACAGCACAGCCTGGTGTCAAGCTGCGAGTCACACGTTAGTCCCTGTGGGCCTGCCCAGTACAGAGAAGCTACTGAAAGTCATCAGTCTTTCCAAAGAAAGAAAAACTTTCTGTGGCTTCTAAAAACTGTGAAGATTTGAAGTGATTTCCCTGACCTTGTGAAGTAGAAGTCAGTGTCACTTTCTCTCCCCTTTTCTTCTCCATCCTTATAAAAGGAAAAATTTGTCAAAAAGTTTAAAGCCATAGTAAGGGAAACTATTCTCTTGTCCACAAACACATCAAGAATATCACATTTTCTTCATTAATTTCTGTTGTGGAATACAGGCTGATATTACATCATTTTACAGATGAGGAACTAGAAGTTCAAAGAGGTCAAAGGTCGCGTCCAAGACTCACCTCAGACTTCACAGTGGAAACTCTAGGCTCGTGAAGTCAAATTTCCAGCTTCGCACAGTGACACACCTATAATCCCAGCACTCTGAGAGGCTGAGGCAAGAAGATTGCAAATTTGAGTCAAGCCTGGCTAACAAAATAACTTAGAGAGACCCTGTCTCAAAAATACATACATGCATACATACATACATACGCACATACATAGATACATACAAGGCTGGGGATGAAGCACAGTGCAAAGGCCCTAGGTTTGATCCCCAGTACTGCAAACCAAACAAAAAGTTCAACTTCTGAAGAATTAGGAAAAGAATCAGAGAGACTAGACAGGAAGCAAATTCAAGAAAGCCTAGAATTTTAGGTCAGCGAAACTTTCAATTAACTGCAAGAGTCATTCAAGACCCCAGGAGGTTTATTATACACAAAGACCCATTTTGAAAATTATTTTTAGGAAAAATAGTGCTGCAAAAAGAGAAAATAAATTCCAGAAGGACACCACTAGATATGGAAGAAAAGGTGAGTAAATATGTTAACGAAGTTTGTTTTCTAAATAAGCTATCACTTAAAATGTGTGTTCAAACTTAGAAGTAAAGACAAATACTGCCATGGTGGTGGGCAGGACATGGCTAAGCCAGCATGAGACAAGCATGTTACACTCACTTGCTTTGTTTTGTGGAAGATTTGGAAAGATAAGCATAGTTTTAAAATCTAAAGAAAACTACCAGAAAAACAAAACTATAAGTTTAAAACGTATAAAATAAAATTCAAAATAGTCATTCGAAAATAGGGAGAGAAAAAAGACTTATAAAAGGTGCTTGAATTTTAAAAAGCAAAACAAATGGAGCAATTAGTCTCAAAATAATAACTAAACATTAATGTAAAAACTTAAACTAAGAGATTGAAAGATAATATTTTCATACTGTATTTTGAAAAAATATCCAGTAATCCATTGCCTATAAGAGATTTCTATAAAAAAAAAGTACATATAAAGGTCATAAAGAAGAAAAAGGTTGCACCAAACACTGAGTAAAAATGGCGAAACAGATTTTATTTGAGCCACTGCAGTAGAGGAGGAAGACTTTGATGCTGACCTAAGCTGAACTTCAAACGCAACAAAGACAGTTAGGAGTTTATAGCCCAGAAGTAGAATAAGGAGTCAGTGGATGGAAAATTACTAAGATGAACCTGGTCAGATATCCAGGGTAGGGGGATTTTTGCTAAAACTGGCTTAGTAGGATTCATGCTAAAGGAGGCCTAGGACTTAGACACCCACGGCGGGGGACTAAGGACTTGAGGCTACATCAAGGGTGGAAGGGTCCTCTCTAATGTGACTTAGCAGGATTCTTTGGGAGAACTGGATTCAGCGGGCCAAGGTCAAGACCTAGTCAAGAAGAGGAGCCCAACCAAAGTTTGGCCAAGAAGGAAGTTTTTGTCATTTGAAAATAAAAGGATTGAAAAATACAAACCAGAAGAAAGCCAGGTAACCTTCTTAATTAAAGACTAAGTAAGACTAAGTCAAATTTGAGATCAAAATTATCATAAGGACAAAGAGGTATGATATATACAGGTAGAAGATATATTAGATGAAGACAATAATCATGAACTTAATGCTCTACATAATACAATATCAAAACATAGGAAGCATCATTGATAAAACTAAAAAGAGAAGTAGAGAATCACAATAGTTGGAGATTTGAATACTTCCTTTCTAGCAAAAAGATAAATCAGACCAAAAATGTATACCGCAGACAACCTAAAAGTCTGTGTGTATCATTGTGTTGACACACAGGGAACATCTGCAAGATTTACAATATACCAGGCCACAAGAGAAGCTTTGTAAAGATTATGTTTTCGAGCATAAAACAATAACCTTAGAAATCAACATCATATGTCAGAAAACCAAGATATATTCTGTCACTGGGAGAAAGAAGAAACAAAAATGGAAATTTGAAGGTACTTGGAACTGGATGATAAAGAAAGCACTCCAGCTAAGTATTTATGACTACAGATAAACACTAATTACCAAAAGCCTGCAACAAACAAAATACTTGTGAAACTACGCATGCATTCACTTTAAGATCATGAACCCAAAAAAAGAACATATCTTAGCACAACTGTGCAATATAATGTTGGATGTCCTCACCAAGGCAATTAGGCAAGAAAAATTAGGGAAATTAAGAAAGAACATGAAGTGAAAAGCTATAACTACCAGTATTGATGAATGACATGACCACATAGACCATAATAATCCAGCATAGATGGATAAAAGATCAATATAAATCAATAGCACTTCCCATTATCAGCAATAACTGAAAAGAAAATATAAAGTAAAATCAAATAAAATATATAATAGCCATGAAATCTTTAAAATATCGAGGAATTATTTTTAAAAGAGCATAAAATACCTTTACAGAAAAAAAAAATCTAACTACATAGCAAGACTCTTTCTCAAAAAAAAAGAAAAAATATTTAAAACTCTGTCAAAGAACACTTAAATGGCCTAAACATATAGAAAAATTTACCGTATTCATATAAGGAATGACAACATTGAAAAGGAGGAATTTTCTTAGAATTCGATTGGATTGGCAAGTTAATTCAGATAAAACTGACTTCTTTATAAATTCAGAAGCACTGAAATACATACAAACACACACACACACACACACACACACCCTGGTCCCTTGGTAACAATAATTGAGGGTCAGTTCCAGATCTCCCTGCAGATAATAAAATCCACAGATGCCCAAATCTCCTATTGAAAGTTGCATAGTTTTTGCATTTAACTTATGTACATCTTCCCATATATATACTTGGGTATTTTATGAATATGAAGATACCATCATTATAACTGTTATTTTGTTTATTATGGCATTGTAGTTTTAAATAAAATCTAAATGTAATAAGTCAAAGTTAATTTTCAATTATGTGGTTTAGTTATTCTTCAGAACCTCTGAGCACCAAAACACCATGATTAAGAAAAATGTATCCAGCACCTGAAAACCACAAATCCCAAATGCTTCTTCCCAGTAAATGAATACAGAAAATTATTAAATTAATCATAACTTACACTAACAAGTCTGGGGCTTTACCTCAGTGGTAAAGCATGTGCAAAGACCTGAAATAGAGCCTCAAGAACCATAGAAAAATTTATGGTCAATAAAAATTAACAAGTCTACCTATCTTTACAGTAAGGACAAAATATTTGATATGCTGCCAAAAGAAAAAACCTAAAATCAAGTGACTTCAAGATTAGCACTATTTTTCTAGTTATCAAAGCAGAGCTTGACAGATGTTAACCTCCAAGCCACAGGAAGCTTTCTGTTCTAAAGAATTTTTAAATATGAGATTACATCTTCATTTGAAATGCCTTCCAGAAAACAAGTCCAAGGCCACTGATTTCTTAGGCACATTTGATTTCTTAAGCTTTCAGCACATTTGACAGTGACCTTTACCCGCTGTTCCAAGGATGGTGAGCATGCTGGCTGGAATCTTCTCCTATTCTGCTGTCAAGTAGAAAATTATTGATTAAATGTGAGGTTCTGAAATTCATCTCTTACAGAGAAACATTTAAGAGTGTTATGAAATTCATTTTGTCCACGCAATAGATCTTCTGAGTAATGAGAAAGAAGAATCCACTTGTAAATAGGGAGAAATATTTCCTCAAATAGTCACACCAGATAAATTATTCACCTCCAACAATAAGCCACAAAAAAGAATTCCAATAATTTTTTTAAATGCAATATTCATGTATTCAGGGATGAATGTTTATAAAATGTTAACACTTGTCAGTTTTTCTTAGAAGTATGCCTGTGCGTGACTCAAAACTTTGCCTGCATTGCTTACAATAGAGCATGTTCAAACAATCGTCTCTTTATGATGCAAAAGTGTGATATTTTAAAAGCTAAACAAATCCTGAAAACGAATATCTTTTGTGTATTTGATTGATATATCATGCTCCCAAGTGAATCATCTAAGAAAGACATGGACAATCTTTTATTCTTTTTAAAGTTCATTAAGCACCTGGGATCGCCTCACATTTATACAACTTGTTCAATTACCCTGCTGGTAGAAATGTCTGCCTCCTTTTAAAAATTAGAAAACCAAGTTTCAGAGAGGTCGAAGGACTTGCAGAAGGACACACAGCAGCAAATTATAGAGCAAACTTTGAAACCAGCTTTGTCAACCTCATGCATAACATCTCTATTTATCATGAGCTAATTCATGATGTTTTACATGTAGTTTTTGTTTGGTCATCTCTAAAAAACATAAAAAAATTAAACTATATCGCTGATTTCATTTACATAAAATAAAACATGTTTATGACTGAGCTGCCAAAAAGGTCCCCAAAAGCCTTGATGTTATCAGCTTTGAGTGTCACATAAATCATTTTCAACCTTCTTTTCATTCCACAGTCCACTTATAAATATCCAGATGGACCAGGGCATGTTTTAATTAGGAGCAAGTTCGCAAGTAACTCCATGCCAAAATTCTCACCCTTGTTCAGAGAAGAAAATAGCACAGTGTAATGATCTGTAAAGAATCTTCCTGTCTGCGGGGATGATGATAAAAGAGAGGAAGAGCAGGGGACCAGAGAAGCCTCAGAGCACATTTAAGGAGGGGTCTAATCATACCCCACTGGGGCATCGGGCCACATAGGTGGTAACAGCAGTGTCCGCCTTGTGGACTGGCGTAGCTTAGAATACAGAGCCAGGCCACGACTTTGAACAAGTTACTTTAGCCCTCTGATCTTTAAGTTCTTTGATGTGGAAAAAGGAGATAATGAAATCTTCCTTGCAGGATATTACCATAGTCTAATGAGTTACTTGGTACAAAGTAATGGTTGAATAAATGCTAGCCTAGCCATTATCATCACCCTAATCAACATGATATCATTTTTTTGGCTCAGCAATTTGAAATTGTTCAGTCTACTGTCCTCAAATAACCCCAAAGGACACTGACTATGGATGTAGGGGACTAGAAACATCTCTGTCCCGTGCCTCTTCTTAAGCTTTGCTGGGAAAAACAGAATACTTTCTGATGCAGCTATGAGCTCTGGACCAACAAGAGTAGGACCCTTTCTATCAATGTGCTGGAGACAGATTCATACCTTCCAGGTTATGCAGAAAACAGTACCCTTCGGTTATTATTTAAATACAAGGAAAACTCCAGCCATATCATGTCAAAAAATTACATGAAAAAATCCAAACAGGTGCAAACAGGAAAAAAACAGATATGTTTCATATCTTTGTGAATTAAGAATGAAAATAAACTTGATTTGGAATGGTTAATATTTTTCTTATGTGTTTTTTAATTGATATTCAATTGGAGACACAGAACATCTGTTTCAGAAGAAAGCTTTGGTGACAGGATGGAGTAATTTCCAATATCATGCTTCTTTAAAAATGAAAGAATCTTTTATAAATATTTATCTTGCTTGAAGCATATTCATAATAATTTTATCATACTAACAGTAATAGACTGAGTATATATGTAAATTCTCTTATGTACATTTATGGCAAAATAGTCTAAAAAAGTCTTAAAACAGCTGAGATGACATTTTGGCTTAGAGTTTTTAAACAACATTTGAAGAGATGAAGGGAAATTACATCTGACTGCTTGAATTCTGAATAAAGTGGGGAAGGTCAGACAGATAAGTTGGATGCGAAAGATAAAATGAAACATGTGGCTTTGCTGTAACAGATAAATCATGAGTAGGCATTTTTCAAGATCACAAAGAAGCAGCCGATAAGCAATGGAAAAAAACAAGCCGAAAAAGAAAGAAATTGGGGAGTAGAAAGGTTCCAAGGTAATGAATCAGGAGGCAGCACAGGCCACCTAGGGGAACGCTCCAAAGAAGAGGGGACATTTTAGGGAGTGTTAACCAGAGCCAAGTTTTTCCTTAGAAGTAACTGGCACCTCATCAACATCCCTTTCATGATGCCCACATGAAGTATTAAAGAGTAACATCGATTGAGGTTACTATGTGCCAGGCATTGTGCCAAGAATCTTACCAGCTTCTCTCCTACTTTCAAATGGGAACCATGGGCCAGGGGTGTAGCTTAGCGGTAGAGTGCTTGCCAGGTGATCCCCAGCACCAGAAAAAAAGGGGGGAAGAAGGGAGATGGGAATCATTTTCATCTCCATTTTACAGATGAGAAAACTAAGACTGAGAAGTTCAGTGACTGCCTAAGGACATATAGAAAAATCAGTGGGATATGCCCAGCTGTGAACCAGGTAATGTGACTCAGAACTCAGAAATCTGTTTAAATACTAGAAAGAAATGCTCAAAAGTTAGCAAAATATCATGCAGCTGAGCCTACTGAAATGAAGAAGGGAAATTTCATGCAAATTCTCACCAGACCATACCCTGATTAGAATTGACATCAGGACAGAGACTCAGAGTACTGGGGCTAAAACTCCATAGCCTCAGCGATTTTTCTTAAGGAATGTTTTCTTTCTTTTCACACATAAATAAAAACATTACTCTAAGCTGTTGAATACTAGGGGTTGAATCCAGGGCATTCTACCACTGAGCTACATCCCCAGGCCTTTTTTTTTTTTTTTAATTTATTTTTAAGACAGGGTCTTTCTACATTACCAGGTGATACTTGAACTTGCAATCCTCCTGCCTCAGCCTCTCAAAGTGCTGGAATTATAGGTATGTGCCATCGTGTCTGGCTTAAATTTATTTTTAATTGATACGTAATAAGTGTACCTATTTATGGAGCTCTGTGACATTTCTATCTGCATGTATATACAATGTATAATGATCAGATCAATCCTAAGACTTTTTGTTAAAAGTTCTTTTTCAGCTGATCATTAAATAATGACTCACTCAATTAACCAATTAGATAAGCAGTGCCCAAATGGAATAATAAGTTTGACAACCATCATCAGGCTCTCACTTCTCTGAGTAAGGAGATTATCATGCATTGTTCTCTTCATTTAGGAGTCGTGTCTGAACCTGTATTGGATGGAGTATTTGCAAAGTAATGCAAGAAAGTTCATAATAAATGATATCTTAGAACTTACATTGTAATTCCAGCTGGATTGTACGTCTCTGTGCAATATATAGCTAGCTTGGTAAGTGGATTGACATAGATAGATAGATAGATAGATAGATAGATAGATAGATAGATAGACAGACAGACAGAGATAGATATGGACAAGCGAATGGATGGATGGATGGATACATATATACATACATTATGAGAATTTTTAAGAGCTCAAATGTAAAACACAAAGGGAGAAAGTGAACTCATAGAATTGTGCACTTTTTTCTTTCATTCTAAAATACACATCTCTGGATGCAAGATTGCTTAGAACCACTGGTCTTGTGAGAAAAAGATCCATCCAAATTTTTGTGTGTGTGTGAGATAGGGTCTTGCTACATAGTTCAGGCTGGTCTTGAACTCACTATGTAGCCCAGGCTGGCCTTGAACTCGTGGCAATTCTCCTGCCTCAGCCTCTCGAGTGCTGGGATTACAGGCATGCGCCACCACACCCAGATCATCCAAATTTAAAGCATACAGACACTTCAAAATAAATTCCAGTAGGGGAGCCAAGAAGAGAAATGTTTTCCCTGTGATTGATTTAACACAAAGGCCCAGTCCAGCGGGAATGCCGCTCTCCTTTTGAGAAACCTCTCAAGGCCTAACCTGTGACCATCCTCCTGGCACTGGTGTGACTCAGCACCCGCTCTGCTGCAGACTTTCCCTGACGTGAAGTTTCACGTTGTGGCTGACACACAGCAAGTGCTCAACTCATATTTCCCGGATGCATGCACAAATAAATAACTAAATAAAAGGGAGCTCAGAGAGGGGCATGGTGGTACATGCCTGTAATTCCAGTATGCTGGGAGGCTGAGGCAGGAGAATCACATGTTCAAGCCCAGCTTTGGCAACTTAGGAATTTAGCAAGACCCTGTCTAAAAATAAAAATAAAAATAAATAAGAAAAGTGCTGAGGATGTAGCACAGCACAAAGGCCCTGAGTTCAACCCCTAATACAGGAGAAAAAAGGTAGCTCAAAAAGCTCAAAATGTAGGCATTCCTATACGCAGCCTCTGACATAAGATTATGGACCTGAATGTGGTTCCAGTGAGAGGATCTTCTGATGGTTTTACTCAGGCCAAGTTTACAACCTTGATTCTCCCAGAAGCCAGTCAGCTCTGGTTACTCTGAGCCCCCACACTGCACTGGAGGCCCAGCCAGTCACTTCTCGAATGTGTGCCACTGCCCATGGGGACACCTAAGATGGGTCAGCATCAAATTATATCCCAAATAAAAGCACTCCCAAGTGCCTGTTCTCATGGTGGAGGTCAGAAACACCTGTCTGGGTCTTCCATTGTAAAGATTTCAACTAAATTTTCTTTTTCCTACCACCTTTAAAAATGCCACTTCTGAGGGGAAAGGAATTCATGATTCTGTGGATGTTAGTTACCCATAAACCAAGCTCAAGTGCACACAGATGTACATAGAAGTGTCAAGCTTGGAAACTATTACAGAGAATTTTCATGTATCTGTACATCAAGGAGTGCTTAAGATTTGCATTACTTGCTTAGGTTCACAGCTTCTCTCAAGCACCTATTGTGTACCAAGCATTGTGACAAAGCTGGAGAGACTGGTTGCCAGCCCCATCCTCATGGATGGCATATTCTAAGGGAAACACTAACACTGTCAATATATAACCCTATAAGACTAAAGGAGAAGGCATCATTGGGAGTAAGTAACATAGAGACTTTACCTAATCTGGGATCTAGAAAGACTTTCCCAATAAGGTAGCCTTGGAGTTGAGAGGTAGAGAATGAATAATTAGCAAAAAATAATAATTATGACCACCATGTAAGCCAGATCAGAGATAAATTAGGATTAAGGTATCCAGGGAATTACAAGGAAAGTTAGTCTTCACTTGAATTCCCCGGTTCTGCCATTTGACTTTCTTTGGTGTGCTACTGAAATACCCAGTGGAGAATCAGTGATTGGTCAATTGATTGAAAAATATTTTTGCCTTAATTATACAGGCACTTCATGAAAAGTAGTTCCTGTCTAAACTGCTTGGGTTCTCCACTTCTGTTGCATGTATAGCCAGCTTGAATGTACAGTTTAAGATGTATAACTTTTTATCACTGAAAGCTTTGAGGCATATTTCTCCCAAACCATCTACACAGCAAGGTAGGTTCCATAATAGGCTATTTCCTTGCTTGTACTATGTCATCTAGACTTCCCCCTAAACTAAGTTCCACTCTGGAATTTGTTTTATTGAAACTCAAGGTGATTTTGCTATGTAATTGCCTAAGCATTTATCAAGATGACAAAGGAAATGAAAACCCCACTCCCAAAGCTGGGTGAATGTCAAAAAGCAAACAGATCAAAGAAGTAAGCAAGTCAGATCCACATTCATTTGCGATTAACAGGAAAACAGAGAGGGAGGGAACTGATTATTTGCCAAGGACAGAATGGAACATAAATTGAATTTTCCTCCTGGCCTTTGAAAATGTTGACACTTTCATCTGCTCATCATTTCTACATGTCTTATTTTCACAACTTGCCTAGCACTCTAAATAATTGCCTTGGGCCAAAAACACATTATAATAGCTGCATTATCATCAGGAGTTACTTAATTTCTAGAGTTGTTAAGAAGATACTGTATCCACTTTCATCTTTTATGAAATGTCCACAGCACTTAACATTCCCAATATTGTAAACTCCATGCATAAGAAAGACTTGAAAAATATATATCTCATTCACCTGCTCCTAGCACTGAAGCTGGCGTAAGCTCCATTAAATAGAACCCCGGAGCCCTTGAAGCATGAAATTAAATTGCCAAAGTGCCCATCCTCCTTGGATAGGTAACACAAAAAGTGGAAATCCTTTGGAGTTAGATGGATGAGGTTTTTGAATGCTGACCTCTATTTACCAGATACATAACCTTGAAAAGTGGCTTACACTTTCTAAACCATATATTATTCTATCGAGTGGAGATCAAGATCATTTATATCACAAGGATAAGGGGAGAAGCAAATGTGATCATTCAAACACAATGTTGGGCACTTACTAGGAAATGAGGAAATGTTTGTTCTCTTTCTTTTACTTTTCTTTAAAACACCCACATGATCAGCTTGTGACATTTGTGTTTTCTTTGATTATTTTAGCTAAGGGCTGAGAGAGAGGACTGTACACATCCATACTCGACAGCTCGTGGCAGTCCATCTCCCCTTGGCACCAGCTATGGGCAAGATATGGTCTGAATACCCTCCGAGGGCTAGTGTGCTGAAATTTAATCTCCATTATGGGGCATTAAGAGGGTAGAAACTTAATCCAACTATAATATTTAGAGGGGGGATCTTTGGGAGGTGATTAGGATTAGGTAAGGTCCTCAGGGTGGAGTCCCCCATAATTGAATACCAGTGGTTTCATGAGACAAGGGAGAGAACAAAAGAAATACATTCACATATCCCCATCTCTTGCCATCTGCCCTGCACCACCTTGGGACCCTGCCAGCAAGCAGGTCACTGCCATATACAACCCTTCAGCCTTACACCAGAACCAAGAGTCAAAATAAACCTCTTTTCTTGCAAAGCTTTCCAGTTTTCAGTATTTTGTTATAGTAACACAAAACAGATTAAAACAGAATCTCTCTTATGAACATCAGAATGGAAAAAGTTTCCCCACCCCCAGATCGAGATGGATGAATCTGAACTCACTTCCATGCTGCTCAGTGCCCACAGCTCAAGCTGAATCCCACAGGGGACCCCACCAGGCCTGAGCTCAGTGCAGATAGACAGTCCCATCCAGGAGTAGCCTGCTCCACCTTTAAATGAACTACATAGAAATGTCACACATTTGCAGATCTATTCTAGAAAAAGCTTTTCTTCTACTATCACTACACTTGATCCCACTTGTCCCCTAACTAAAATCCCCTTCTTGGGCTCTGCCCAAAACTATAACCACCTGAGCTTGCCAGCATCTGCCTTTATGCGTGACCCACAGAATGAAGACTATTATTGAATGGCGAAGACACTGGATAGTAGAATAGAACAGTGCAGGGGTCTAAACTATGTACAGAAGTGACCCTTGGCTTTCAATTAAGTCCTTTTCTCCCTAAACAAAGGATAACACAGCAGTCAACATTCAACTTCTAAACAAAAATGGACCTAACATGTATAGAGTAGCTATTATGCACCTCAAACATTTTACATAACTACTGCAGGCAGAACTGTCGCATTCATAGTAGTTTAATTATCAACCCCAATGAAGCACAAAGAATTTAAGTAACTTGCATACAGCCACAAAGACAGTCAGTGAAGCTGAGAATCAAACTCAGGTTTCTCTGTCTCCCAAGTGAGCTTTCTTAACCAAGGAAGCTCCTGTTTTTCATGCTCTCCTGCTTTTTATCTGCCGTCGGTGCATTAATTGGAGTTGCTAAAGGCTGTATCTCTATGGTGACCCACTGGCTTTGCTGAAATCTGTTCGGCATTAGCCCTTTTAGACAAGTTGTCAGAAGGTCCATGCAATCAGTTGCTAAATGATTGGGGGAAATGATGAAGGGGTGTACTTTCTCAGACATTTGGTGGCTTGATTTGAAGGTCTTTGCAAATGACCTCCAAAATGCATGGAAACCAAGATCCCAAGTATGACATGGAAGCCCTCAAATAGATGCAACAAAGGCAAACCCACTTCGAAGTACTGGAAATATGATCAATGGAAGAGATGTCCATATCGAAGGCTCAGCTAGATCTGAGGCAGCCACAAGGAAATGTTCCCTTTGCCCAACATTTTCCCCAGCTCATTAGCCAGGTGGCTTTAGTTCTGCCATTGGAAATATTCACCTGTACAAACCTCCATTCCCTCTGTGGGGCTTCCTGACCAAGAACTTTCAGTTTTTTGGAACAGACTGGAAATATTTTCTCCCACATTGGAGTTGAGGGATCACTCAGGGAGGCCGTGAGTGTGTGGACGCAGGACAGGCAGGTTGGGATGGGTTAGGAGACAGACAAGCAAACTGGGAAGACTCTTAGGACAGGGCAGGCCTGGGCAGGCTTCTCTACTGGATGGGGGAGAAGTGTCAAAATACAGTTATGGGAGGGCCTTCCAGGGGCAATCTGGAAGACAGTGCTCATGCTTTGGCTTCCACCAGAAACAGCAACGTATTCAATGTCCTATCTGAGTGTGTCCAGGGTCCTCCAAGGCAGTTACAGTGCAATCCCAGCTTCTTGCCACAGCTGGTAACACCTGGATGGCAGAACTCTGCCAATCCTCCAGCCCTGCACCCTGTCCTCTCCTTTCCGCTAGCCCGGTGATGGTGAATCTTTTAGAGCTTTCAGTGATAACAAACAGCCCATGGCAGCACGTGTGCCATAGGTTCGCCACCACTGCTCCAGCCTCTGTCTGCGTGCCTCTCCTTGCGTCTCCTTGCTGCTGTCTTCCTGGAACATTCTCCCTTGCCTGGCTCCTTCCAGCTCCAGTCCAAATATACCCTCCCCATTCAGGTCCACTCCCAACCACACCAACCAAAGAGCTTCTGCCCTCCAAATTAATCCCAGAAAAGTCTCCTCTTCGTGTCTTTCACAGCACTTATCACAATGTGGTATCATCTTGGTATTGATTTATTCACTTGTTTATTGCCTGAACCTTTCCACTAGGAAAAGAACACTTTTTTGAAGGCTGGCTCTTAGTCACTCAGTGTATTTGACAGGCACTGCTAATAATGTTAACAATAATAACAATGGCAATACTTTTATGCTTTTTATGAGTCATGGATATTGTTTTTAATACTTTACGCATGTTGCTTGACTTCATTCTTTGGAGTGGGAACTGCTCTTCTCCTCACCTTCTCAATGATAGGAAACTAAAGTACAGAAAGGTTAAGCAACTTGCCCTAAGTCACACAGCCAGTAAGGACCAGAGCTCGAAAACTAGACAAGCTGTCTCCAGAGTGGAAACTTCACTGCTGTTCTCTTGCTTTTACTTGGAGGGAGCACAGGAGACTTCTTGGAACTTGGAAGGAAAGCACAGAGGGAGGTTTTGGGGATTCTGGGGCTTTTTCATGGTACTGGGTATGGAATCCAAGAGCTTCACCATTGAGCTACATCTCCAGCTCTTTATTACTTATTTTGAGACAGGGTCTCACTCATTTACTAAGTTGCCCAGGCTAGGCTCGAAGCTACAATGCTCTTGCCTCAGCCTCCCGCTATGCTGGGATTATGTGGGCATTGTCACACCCAAAGTGAGGATCTTACTTACATCACCCTGCCTGCCTCCAGGCCCTGCTGCACACTCACACCTGTTCTCACTCGCTCTGTTCTAAAAATCTCATGAGCCAGAAGAAAAAGAAGATCTAAGGGACAGACATGGTGCATGGGAGGGAAGGGGCTGCTCATTAGGATCCTGACAGGCTGAGTGGTGGCTTCCACATCTTTGTGGCCCCAGGGCCTAGCACAGTGTCTGGTCCTCGAGGGGGAGCAAAAAGAGGCTTCCTCCCTGCAAGCAGCTGGGGAGCACTTCCCTGGCAGAACGCACAGCCTGTACTAATGCACAGCCCGTGCTAATGCAGGGGGGCAGAGGACGGGGGCACAGAGTGGGAGGAAAGAGGCCGGGAAGACCGCTGTGGCCAGGCAGAGAGAAGCCCAGTGCCCAGCAGGAGTTCTGGCTCCTCCCTGCTTCTGATTCTGCGGATTCTGTGCAGGTACAACTTGCATACACCAATTCGAAGTGTGTGTTTGATGTGGGCCGGTGAACGCACCCATCCACATAACCACCACCACAGTCAGGATCAACGAAATCGCGAGCACCCCAAAAAGCGTCCCTGTCACTCAAGATTTTTCACCCACAAAGCATCACCATCATCAGATGGGAACTTCGTACAGATGATGTGGCAAGGCAGGAGGATGGAGAGGAGGAGGTTGGTAACTTCAATCATCTCCAGTCCTGATCCACGGAGCAAGACAGATTCATCAGCAATCGCTTTCTGCCACTCCCGGAACGTTGTGAATTCACAGACTTTGTCAAAATGCCAAAGAAAAGAGCACGAAGCAGCAAAGCTGGCCTGCTCCGTGTGGGAGAAGCACAGGGTTTTCGAGAGCGTGAGAGGCTACTGCTGCCTGATCCATGAGCCGCAGCTGTCCGCGCTCACCACAGGGAGTCACAGTGGCCCTCAGCGCCGAGTGCTTTATAGCTGTGGGCTCAGCCTCTGAGATCCACACTGATACCACAGTGCCGAGAAAATTAGCTGCCAACTTGACACACGACCCAAGCTAACAGACCAGGCAGGTGTGAAGTGTGTGACACCAGCTGCAGTCTGAGTCATGGCTGCTCAGGAAGGCAGCCTGGCCCAGGCACCCAAGGGCACAGATGCCACCAACTAGCTACTCCCAGTAGCTCATAGGGTCAAACACCCAAATGCTCTGTGCTCAGGAAGAATGGCAGGCTGTTCCTCCTGTGAGCTATACACCATATGTTTACATAAATTAATTTCTTTAATTGTATTAGCAGCCCTGTTAGGTAAATACTATCCGTCTCTCCATTTTAGGGGTGATGAAACTGAGGCGCAGAAAGGTCTAGCCACTTGCCCAGGGTCACAGAGCAGAACTATGGTGGACACCCTAGGAAGCCCAGTTCCAGAGAACCACAACCAGTGACCCGGCGCCTTTCCATAGCATCACAGAAGACAGGCTTCAGAGCCAGCCCGGTGGAGAGCCCCATTCTAGTTCTGCCAGCAGCCAGTGGCATGACCTTGAACTTAACCTTTCTGACCCACAGTGCTCTCCTCTGCAAAATGGGCAGCGCTGATATGAAGATTTAAATATGTAAAAAGCATCTGGCACAGAGTAAATCCACAGTGAAGAGCAGATGTGATAATATTTATTTGGGAGTTCACAAATCCTGCCGATTCCAGGATGTGTATTATTCAAACTTCACTGTCAAACAGTCACCTTAAAAAAGCTGAACATTAATCAATTTTTGTTGGTTTTAATTAAATCTTCATTATTCTGTGAGATTAGAATAAAAAATTTCCCTAGAAGCACTTATTCATTTCACAAATATTAAGTGTTTGTTTGGTGCCAAGCTCTGTTCTAGTTTCTGAAAATATGACGGTAAACCCAAGAGGAAAATTCCTGACCTCAGAGCAGGGATAGTTAGATTTTTTTTAACATATTTTTAATCAAGTTTGCATACAATTCTTTTTAATTTTAAAAATTCTAGGGCCGGTGAGATGGCTCAGCGGTTTAAGCGCCTGCCTTGCAAGCGCAAGGGCCCGAGTTCGACTCCCGTAACCCACATACAAAAAAGGGGCCGGTGATATCACTCAGCGGCACGGGCGCCTGCTGGCACGCGAGGTCCTGAGGTCGACCCCCTGGTACCCACAAAAAAAAAAAAAAAAATTCTAATAAAACAGCATGTTTGCCTCTAATAAAAATCCATAAATAACCTAAAAAAAAAAAAAAATCAAGTGTCTGTATCTTTTGACCAGAATCTACTTAATTAAATATAGACCTAAGAAGACAAATTAAATAATAGTAATTTTTAAAAATCTTTTAAGTTTTGACCATTAAAAAAAAACCCACTGAGCTAAAACAAATCATTGGTTGGTCTATGAGTCTCCTTCAACAGTAGAAAAGTAACTGATTCTCTTTTGCCAACTTTAAACACTTCTCTTATTTAAATTACTGATTATTTTCCCAGTGAAAATCATGAGCATGCTAAACCAGAGGAGAATTCCACGTTGCCATGTGACCTGCAAGTGAAAGTGATTCTTTCTCACCACTCAGCCCGGCTGTGACCCCAACCATATAAGCTAAGTAGCCCCTTCCCCCTGCCCCCGTCCCTGTTACACACCCTGTTTCTTTCCTCCATACATGTACCGCTTAGCCCAGTAACCAGAATGGCAAAATGCAACTTTAGAGCTGAGGTTTTTGGGGGGTTTTGCTTTGTTTTGTTTTCCTGCTTTTTTCGTTTGTTTTGTGTTGTTTTGTTTTTTGGGTTTTTTATTTGTTTGTTTGTTTGGAGTTTTTTTGTCTTTTAGAGCTAAGTAGTTTCTCCAAACTTCCTTGTGCACCCACACATAACAAACACCCCCTCCTCGCCTAGCCTAGACAAGCAAAAAACAATATGCAGATGTCGACCCCCCAGCTGGGGGCCCAGTTTTCTTCCCACAGGAAAGGGAGAGAGCTGAAGATGGCTGGTAGCAATAAAGCAAGTCTGGATCTCTTTATGCTCCCTCTCCATTCTGTTCCTTGCTATAAAAGACCTGCACACCTGGACATGGCCAGATGGTGATTTGAGGCTAATTTTGCATAAAGCCTTTAGACTTTTCATCAAAAATAAATGGCCTACTTTGGTTTGGACGGCAGCAAACAAACAGCCCTGAGCATAGAGACCTGAGTTGCAGGTAACACTATCACCCGAAGGTATGTCAGTTGTTTGTAAATTACTTGCTTCTTGTCTGTCTCTCACATTGGAATGAAGCTGCATGGGGCTAAGGTCTCATTCGTCTTTCCACACAGTATCCCCAGCAGCCAGAATGTTGCCTGTGCATGTGTCTGTTGAGTGAGTAGATGGGTAGCAGAGCTGGTGCATTCCTGTGACAGGGTCTCCTCCTTCAGCTGAGGTTAGGAAAGAGGCAAGTACATCCTACCAGGTTCTCCCTAAATAGCCTGTAAAGCAGGACGGGCTGGAGGCAGTCTCCATTTATTCACCGAACAGATATTTACTGAGCGTTTATTATGGACTAAGTGCCCATCCAGGTGTGGGGTCCATGCAGGACAGTGAAATAGACCTGCTGCAGGTTCTTAAAGAAGACATTGTACACAAGCCCAAGCCCGAAACTTCTGCAAAGCATTCCCTGATGAGGTTACTTCAAAGATATATGAAGTGTGATCAAAATATACAGCAATTGTTTAAATTTTTTAACCCTTATTATAGTAAAAGACACACTAGCATTAATCTTCAAAATATTCCCCTTCATACCAAACACATCTATACCATTACTCTTGCCACTTCCTGAAGCAGTTCTCAAAGTCTTCTTTTTTTTTTTGGGTACCGGGGGGTCGACCTCAGGACCTCGTGCGCCAGCAGGCGCCCGTGCCACTGAGCGATATCACCGGCCCCTTTTTCGTATGTGGGTTCCAGGAGTCGAACTCGGGTCCTCGCACTTGCCGGGCAGGCACTTAAGCCGCTGAGCCATCTCACCAGCCCAGTCTTCTTTCGTAAGTGTCTTTACGGGGTGTGCCATCCAATAGAAAGGCAGGCTCATACAAAGTCACCGTGTGTCTTCATCCGCCTTGTTCACTGGATCTGACACTGTGACTTCTGGCTCTTCCCCAAAGTCAAAATGACCATAAGAGGTAAATGCTTTAAATTGAGGACATTAAGGCAGCCACAGCAGCATAACTAATGACACTCGCAGAAGCAGCCAGTAACTCCCATGATGGAGGAGAAAGAAGAGGAGGAGAAATACAGTGATAAGGATGATAAGTACTTCATATGCAGAAAGATAAAGTAACCCCCTAAGACATTAAATGAGGAATAAATATTAGCAGGCATCACTTAGAAAGTTATCAGCAACCTACCCCTAAACGGGCTAAGGGAATTCAGTGTGGGTTTTCTTCACAGGTAAGAAGAATCACCATGGTCAAAACTAGTGATGTCTTTTACTCCAATATCTAAAGCTACAGTCTGGCGTCATTTATATTATTAACACTCTACTGGAGCTGCTAGTTCTGAGGAGGACAGAATGAATACACTCTGCTTTCCTTCTCTCCCGCTGATTACAACTAAAATCTCTAGACAAACTAGATAAAGCAACTCTATGACAATTCCAAAAAGTAAATAATTATAGTCATGCTGGGGGAGAAAGAATAACCAGTATAGCAGCTTCCTGATTTAGTTTTCTTTAGCTTTCAATTCTCCCAGCTTAGATTCCAGGTGGCCCAAATCCCAAAACTGCACAGCAGGCACTGATGGAGAAATCTCCACGAGGAACTTGCTTTTTCTGTTCAGAAGACTGGAAACTGGGACCTCTATGGGGTGGAACATGTGGGTGGTCTCTTCATTTTTCCCCTTTTCAATCTCTTCTGAGTGCATCCTGGACAAGCCACAGCCATGAACCTGCATTTCCAAGTAGTGTCAGCCATACAGCCATCAAAACTCTGAAAGAAAATTCTACTCTTTGACCACAGGAATGGGCCTCTTTGGCCCAAGGCTGTAAGAGAAATCCCTTTATTTTCCTTTCTCTTTTATCTCTCTGTTTTGCTTCAAGGTAGATCAATTCACATACAGTGTAGAATTGCACAGGAAGGTTAAACCTCAAATTTCTAGTCAGAAGACTAAGAAGTGGGGACACCAGGCCATAGGGCATGGGGGCAATTACAAAATGGGAAAGCGCTGGCAAAAGCTGTCCTGGTATCCTAGTATAGAATTCTACGCCCACTCCCAAGGTGCACATGTGCAAAGTGAACCCAGAAGAGCATAGTAAAATCTCTCAGAACTAAACTACAGTAGACATACCATCCCCCAACCTCCACACTGGCTCTAGGGGTCACACCCAAGGAGGAGACCCAAAGAACACTGCAAAAGCTTTGAAAACTAAATTGTCATCCAAACCACAGCCCACATAATGTGGGCCACGATTTGCTATCTGAACCCCACGGAGTTTATTACCTCCTTAACAAATAAATCCATTTTTTCCAGAGGACTTTAGCAGAGTTTAGAAGTCTTGTTTCTAAACATTCAAAATGTTCAGTATGTACCCTATGGTATGATGAAGAATGACCTCCCCAAAGATATCCATTTCCCAATTCCCAGAGCCCATGAATACGTTACCTTACATGGTAAAAGGGACTTCGTAAATGTGACACAGTTAAGGATGTTGAGATGGGGAGACTCCCAGATTGTCCAGGTGGGCCCAATGTAATCACACTATGAAGAGGAACAGAGGATCCAGATCAGACAGGTGGAGATGTGAGGGCAAAACCACTAGGCTATGTGTTTTGAAGAAAGAGAAAGGGGTCTCAAATCAAAGAATGCAGGTGGAAAAGTCAAGATACAGATTCCTGAGAGAGCACAGGCCTGCCAAGACTTGATTTTAGACCCCTGACCACCAGGGCCAGAAGTGAGTAAACTTGTTTTAGACCACTACGTTTGTGATAATTTTTACCAATTACTCAAACAGACAAAGTGTGAAAATCTCATTAACTCTCTAGGGAAAAGATAAGAGATGTCAACCTTGAGTTGTGATGGTTTGGATATAGCGCATGTGTTAGAAGCTTGGTCCTGGGGTGGGGGTGCTGGGAGGTGGTGGAACCTTTTTGAGGGAAAGCAGGGTGGGAGGTCAAAAGACTGGCCCCTCCCTACAGACTGCCTGCCTGTCTACAGCTGCCCCCACCATGCCATCTACCACAATGCCATCTGCCACAATGCCATCCTCCACAATCCCATCTGCCATCAGGGCCTCACCAAAGCCAAGCCAATGCCAGTGCCAGGCCAATGCTAGTGCCATCCCCTGAGCTTCCATATGCACAATTTAAATACATCTCTTTTCCTTCTAAAGTATCCAGACACAGTTATTTCATTAGAGTAGCTAAAAACAGTCAAATATAACTCAGATATTGAGTCAAAAGACTTAAAAACAGTGCCTCTACCTATATTCCACAAAATACACGTAAACACTCCAAAGGAATGAAAAGAGAGAGCTTCTCAGTACAAGAATAGAAACTACAAAAAAGAAACAAACAAAAATTTTCGAACAGCAAATTCCAACAATTGAAATTTACAATTCCTTCCATAGGTTCAACAACAGAATAAAGATGATTCAAGAAAGAATAGATGAACCTGAAGATAGATCTATGGAAATTATCTACTCTGAATAAAAGAGGTAACAAAAATTGGGGAGAAAGTCAAAGAAATTTGGGGACCTGTGGAACAATATCAAAAATTATAAAATTTTGATCATGGAAGTCCCAAAAGGACAGGAGAAAGAGATTGGTATAGAAAAAAAAAAATTTTTTTTTTGAACTATAATGACCAGATACTTCCCAAATTTGCTGCAGGACATAAATGTACAAATTCAAGAAATTCAGTGAACCTCAAACAAGATAAACTTAAAGAAAACTATGATCACACACTTTATAATCAAACTGCTAAAAATCAAAGATATATATAAAAGTTCGTACAATCATACAGAAAATAAATCTAAGTGCTACTGTGAAAGGATTTTGCAGGTGTAATTAAGGTCTCACTTCAGTTCCACTAAAAATGAGATAATCCCATGAACTCTTTCAATTTGGGTCTAGAGGTTAAAGACAGAGGAAATCAGAGGTTTGAAACATGAGAAGGATCTGATACACTAACCTGGCTTAAAGACAGAAGGGGGCACACAGCTAGAAGTGTACGTGGCCTCTAGGAGCTCCGAGCAACAACCTAATGAGAGCCAGGCAGGAAATGGGGCCCTCGACCTCCAACCATGGAGATTCAGCACATTCAGCTTCCAGAGGAGAACTGGGTGCAGCCCACACCTTGCTGTTTACTCTGTGATGCCCGGAACAGAGAACCAAGCCATTCCAGGCTTCTCAGCCCCACACACATGAACTAATGACCGGGTGTTATTTCAAGTTCCTAAATTTGTGATAAGTTGTTACACAGGAGTAGAATACTAATACAATAATATACAGCTTTCCAAATCCATGCAGATAAATGTTTCTAATTCTTTTTAATACTGCATAATATTATATTACTTTTTTATTATTTTAATGCATCAAAATATATTCAAACATATTCCTATTTATAGGAATCCACCTGGCTCCTATTTCTTGTTATTTTCAAATAATTCAGAAGACATCCTTATGCATTTGCCTTGATATATCTATGCTATTTTCCCCCCATAAGACAGGTTGTTCGAAGAGGAACTGTTTCACTAACAGCATACACATTTCTAATTTTTTTTTTTTTGTGGGTACCGGGGGGTCGACCTCAGGACCTCACGCGCCAACAGGCACCCGTGCCGCTGAGCGATATCACCGGCCCCTTTTCCATATGTGGGATCCAGGAGTCGAACTCGGGCCCTCGCGCTTGCAAGGCAGGCGCTTACGCTGCTGAGCCATCTCACCGGCCCCCACATATCTAATTTTAACAACTATTATCCAGTCAATCTCCAAAAAGGTTGATTTCCAGTCCCCAAAACAGACTGGCCATTTCCTCACACCTCCACAATGTGCATTACCAAATATTAGAAATTTTCCCAAATAAGGTAATCTACTATTTAAGTTTTCATTTCCATAGCTACATAAGCAAATTTTCTCACTCTATTGTCTATTTGTATTGTTGTCTGTGAATATCTTAGCTAATTTGAGATGAAATTTTTGACTCCTGTAATTTTGGTGAGGTTTTTGCATAATAGATTCTGTCTTTATTGCTCACAGATGACTCAAATGCTTCTCAAAATCTATTATTTGAATTTCTTACAATTTAAATATCTTGAATCATGAAATGTTAAAATTTTTGTGTCAAATATGTTTTTCTTAACAATTTGTTTTTCATAACTTGCTTAAGAAAATCTTTAAATATGCTACTCCAATATTTTTTGTACTTTTCCTTTTTTAAAACTCTAAACTGGAAATAGCTTTATTAAGGTATAACTTAGACTTAAGAAGTTCACCCATGTCAATTCTAGACTTGAGGAGCTGTAGTAAATTTACACCATTATGCAACCATCACCACCATCGAGATCTAAAACACTCTGTCACCCCCAAACTTTCCCCCATGCCTGAAGCAGTTCATCTCAGCTCCCATTCCAGCCCCCAAGAAACCACCCACCTCGAGAGGATGGGCTTTCCCTAGAAATTTTGTATAAATGGAATCACACAGTTCCCAGCTTTTTGTATCTCGCTTGCTTTTGTTCAGCGTGTGTTTTTGGAGTTTATCTATGTTGTTGCGACAGAGGTCCTGTCCTTTTTGTTGATCGTACATACAGTCTGCCTACAGATCTGCACGTCTTGCTTCAACCAACCATGGATCAAAAACGTGGGGGGCACGGGGTTGCATCCATGCTAAACAGACTCTTTTCTTGTCCTTATCCCATGAATACAATGTAACAACTATTTACATAGCTTTTACATTATATTAGATATCATAAGTTATCTGAAGATAAAGGATTGAAGGGAAGGCGGGAGAGAGGAAGGAAAGAACAAGGGAAGGAAAGAAGGAAGGAAGGAAAAAAGGAGGGAAAGGAAAGGCAGAGGAAGGAGGAGGAAGAGGAGGAGGAAAGGCTGTCCTTTCTCTAGGCCTTAATCACTACCCCATTTCACTCCCAACACTCACACACACACTCACACACACACTTGCCAGCCCAGCCAAGCACCCCTGCAGGTCACTAACTACAAACCTGCGTTATGCACCATGTCTACAACCGCATCCTAACTGCTGCCCACCCGCTCCGATATTGCTTCCTTCCAATCCTTCCTTTATTCCACCCCCAAGTGATCTCTCCACATAATAAATCTGACCACATCATGTCCCACTCAGATCATTTAAGGTTTCCCAATCTCACTGGAACCCCACTAGCCCAGATTCAAGTGTGAAATTTGCATCAGGAGAGCTAAATAACTAGTCGCCGACGAGGAAGGAGAAGCTAGGTACTCACGCCCGTGTCTCTCACTCCACGCTCGTGCTCATGAGCCCCAGGCAATCACATCTAGTCAGGGAGACACACAGTCCAGCTGTTTTTGGACAGGCTACAGGAAGTGTCCATGAAACCTCAGGGACCTTTTTAAGAAAACGATCTTTCCTGAGTCGCCAGTCGAGGCTCCACGCACACGCACTAGGCGAACTTAGCATGTCTCGCTGCACACTGTTGTCTGGACCAGGGATGTGCTGTGCCTGTGCCAGCGGCCAGCTTGTCCATCAGGCAGACACAAGACAGCTCAACTGCCCTGAGGAAGTTGGTGTAAAGTGCCGTCGCTACGTGGTGGTGACAAAAAAACCCAATCAGAGGCTCTCCTGGGAAACAGCTCAGTGCACACGCAAGCTGCCCTGGGATGTAAGGCAGAAGAGTCGCTTCTCTGTTTACCTAGACCACGCTGTGCTGTGCGGGCATCACAGAACTCCAGAGTCTGAGCTAGACGGGAGCAGAAAGACCAGAGTCCGAGCTTCACCTTTCACGGGTGGAAAAATTTTTTTAAATGTGGGCCAGAGAAGGAAGTTGATTCACCCCTGGGCACGCAGAGATCAGAGCAGAAGACTCAACCAGATCTTCTAACCCAAGACCAGTGTTCCCCACCTGCACTCTCAGAGCTGGCCAGACCTAGAGGGCCAGAGAGGACGTTCCAGATAGACTTAAGAAAGCACCTGGCCTGTTGAAAGCACACAGTGCACTCCGAAGTAGACCCTGAGGACCAGGTAGATAGCACCCAGGTGGTGGACGACACTGAATTCCTGATTGAGGAACTTGTCCTTCATCCTACAGGCAGAGAGCATGAGAGCCGAGAGTACTCATCTAGATTCTGTGTTCAAATCCTGCCTCTGCCACTCAGCTCCATGACTTGGTACAGGTTTGGTGTCTTAGTTACTTTTCTCTAGTTGCTGAGACAAAATACCTGACACCCAATATTAAGGGAGGATGGGCTGGTGAGATGGCTCAGCAGCGAAAGTGCCTGCCTGGCAAGCACGAGGTCCTGAGTTCAACTCCCGGTACCCACATAAAAAAATAAATAAATGAAAAAAAAAAACATTAAAGGAGGAAGGGTTTATTTAGCTCACAGTTTGTGGAGGTTTCAGTTCATAATCAGCTGGTTCCAAGGCAGGGTGGCTTCGCAGAGAGGCAACAGTTCATGGTGGCAGAAGATAGCAAAAGTAGCAAGAGCACAAAAGAGGGAGAGCAAGCCTCTTTTCCTCCATTATATTGTAAGCAGGCTACCCACCCTAAGGTGTAGTACTCACACCATCTCCATGCCCTTCTCTTGCACAGGCTGAGGATATTTACAAAGTGAGGACCCTGGCCCCTTGCTGAGTCACTTAGTTAAGCTTCTAAACTTCTCAAGTTGACACAGTGTATCAACCATTACATTTGGTAACTCCTCCTCAGTTCCCACCCTCAAAGATGGAAAAGACAACAGTATCTACATCACTGTGCCATCTGTCAGGTGGAATAAGTGAGCTAGAACAGTGCCTAACACATTGTAAGCATCAAAATGTCTATTTCTTTTATTTTTCATCAAGATAGAGTCACAAGGAAAACTTTTAAGATTGGTATTCTGGCTAAAATCATGCTGGAACCAGGGAGAAATGAGGGAAATGTTAACATTTCCCTTTAGGTGGGACAGGCGGGAAGAGAAGAAAAGGAAAACGGAGAACAGAATGATGGGACCTCCCACGTGGTTCCGAAGCCAACCCTCCATGACCTAGCACACCTCTTTTGGTTTCTTGCCTTTTTCTTGTATGCTCAAGACAGGAGCAAACTCACAAACCCCTCATCTCCCTATATCCCAAGTGATTTTACACCCAGCTTCTCTAGGACATGCTTTCAGACTTTGACGGAGATGAAAATGGGGAAAAAGAGAAAATCCTCTCTGAATCCTACTCTGCATTTCCAAGCCCCGTGTCTCCCTCTCCAACCTTCTCTTACAAGTTCAATGTTTGATGAGCACAGGACCTTAACTATCTTTGACCTGCTGAGCCTACAGCTGGGTTCAAGTACAGCCACAGAGAGCCCTGGGCAGTAAGCTTGTTAATCTGAGGCTTTAATTTCCAAATACAGCATCTGTCCCCACATTCTATGTAAAAATAAAAATTGCAGTTCGCAGCCCATATAAAGAAAGTAGGGATTTCTCCATGTGGCTCACACACCAGGCAGTTGATGCCTGAGAACAAAGGGCTGACAGATGTTACTCCCTGGAGGTTTTCCAGGCAGGGTTTGATGCAGGTGATACCGGGATGCTCTGGGGTTTTGGTTTTCACTCTGAATTGATCCACCTGCCTGACATTGACTCAACTAGAGATTCCTGGGAAGGGATGAAAGCTGGTCTGAACCAGGCCAGCAGCCATGAATGATGGACAGCCCATGGCCACTAGCACCAATCTCTGGTACCTCCTTCCATCACTAACCTGCCCCCATTCTGCCACTGTTTCTCCCACACCCTTAGCTTCAGCTCCTGAGTCCCAGCCTGCCATTTTTTTAAGGTTCTGGCTTGATTTTTCTAAGCTTTAATTTGCTGATGTTTAAAATGTTTTGCCCACTTTCACTCCAGAGTTCATTCAGCTTTGAGTGTCGTGGGTACAACCTCTACAACCTGTAGGGACTAAAATTCCTACAGACCCATCCTCAGCCCCTAAGAAAGGTCACTGGGAAAAGCAAGGAATAAGGGCTTTAAGTCTGTGCCCTTTATTACCAACTGAATCACATTCCTCTGACACTGGAAGTCTCAAGTCTCTCATCAGCCTTTCTCAGGGGAGCACATTCATCATTTGACCTCACCCAAGAAAACTTCTCTCTAAGAAGTCAATAGGCCTCTCATGCCACTCTAGGAAAGGAAGCAAGGCTATGGATGCCCTTTCTTTACAATGGGAAAGACATGACGCAAGCTTGTCTCAGCAGCCTAGCTCACATCTGTGGAAACTCTGTTTGACAGATCTCAGGCTAATGATTTTCCATGGATCGATTCATTAAATCCTCAGAGCAACAATGAGGGATAGCAACAATTACTCTCCCTGTTGTACAGCTAAGGAAAAGTGAGCCTTAATACCTAACTACCTGCCCAGGACCACGCACCTCTAAAGTGGTGGCATTTAATTCCATCCTGAGCCTCCCACTACGCAGCCAGTGCCCTTGAAACATAATGCTGATTTCCAAGAGAGTGGAATGCATAGTTGTGTGGACACTGAAGATGATTTGGGGAGATACACAACAGATTTAATACTGAATCCTGGTGCTCTGGCCTGAACATATATGCACCTCCAAAATACATGTGTTAACCCCTAAGATGATGTATCAAGGTGGAGCCTCTGAGAAAATGCTTAAGTCATCCTCAGGAAGGGGGCTGATGTCCTTATAAGAGAGGCTTAGAAGACCTGCCTCACCCTTCCAACTGTCCCCCAGCAAGAGGACACAGGGTTTGCTATTTCTGCCACATGAAGACACAGAAACAAGGCACCAATTTGGAAGCAGAGATCCTTCACCAGACACCAAAACTGCCGGCTCTGTGATCTTGGCCTTCCCAGCCTCCAGAACTAGGAGAAACAAATTTCTATTGCTTACAAATTACCCAGGCATGGGTATTTGATTATAGCCGCACTAATGGACACCTGGAGTGAGCCTCCTTTTTAAACTCTGTCATCTTTCTGACTATATGATGGAGAAAGTCTGGGTTTGGTGGTGTTGGTATATGGTTTAACACTTTCCTGACTTTAGCTAATAATCTCCATACCCTGCCACTTTTTTTAAGGTGAAGAAAACTTCAAGCTTGGGCATTTTGACAGGCAATAGTCTAGAAAGAAAACTGATCCTGGTGAGATTTATGTCTTTTCTATGGTTACTTTGAAATTATGCAAGGTATACTATTTTCCCTTTTATGATAATGACCACAGGTTTCATTTTATAATGCATTTATTTCACTACTAGGTGTGAATTTGCTTCTTAAAATTTAAGTAAATTAAGCAAATAATAGAAAAAAATCAGGAAAGTAGAACACAAGAGACTCAAAGACAGGGACATCTCAAGACTCAAATGTGACCTCTCAAGACTGGGAAATCTCAGCCACAATACCAACAAGGTTGGCAGTCCTTACCCAGCTTTCCTCCCAACACTGGTAATGGCTTGAGTTCATTTAGAAAGTTACAAATTTTCACAAGTTTTGGAAAAGTGAAGAACATTAACTCCGTATTCTCCTCCAAAGAGCCCCCCAAAGTTTAAAGAAACCAAATATTAGTTCAGACTGAAAAAGGGGAAAACCACCCAGCCATTCTTCAGGCTGGGATAACAGACATAGAAAAAACGAGTTGCAAAGCAAGAGGAAACAATGTTTCTCCCAAGAACACACTGCATATTATTGCCTGCTTTGAGTAACTACTGTTTTCCTGCATCCTGAAAAGATTGATCTCTGAAATCAGAGACTATTGGAAATGCCACTGTTGGAAATTTTATCAGTAAGAAAGAAACATCTCACTTTTCCCTGGAGGATCTAAGTCACTTCGGCACATAGCAGCAGCCTCAATTTCCAGCCCAGGAGTACACCTTCAGGTACGGGGCTTCTGAATCTGAAGACAACATTCACGTGAATCTTAACTTCATCATTTCCAAGGAAACAAGGAGCTGGGTTCAATTTGCAGTCTGGACCCGACATCACCCCCTTACACCCAAGCACTGCTTTGCTTTGTACCTTGATTTTCATTTTACCTATATTTTATCCATCCCCAAATTTCTGCAATAATTCTGTCTTTTCCTGTGTTTGATGAGATGCTCCACAATTCTTCTGGTTGCGTCTCCACCATGGAAATAGACCAATAAATCTGACCTGATCGGGCCACAGATTTGCCCTTGGTAGTCTTAGGCTGATTGTGCTAGGGCTTTTGGGGTGTTATCTACCTTTTCAAATAAGCAAATAAATCACAATTGCCTAAGGAGATCAGAGCCAAATTAGCAAGCTGCAGTTTGCCTCTTCTACAGAAACCACCTGGTAAATGGAATCCACCCTTCTGTGCCACCATTAATGTTCCTCCCTTTGGATGGCTGTGGCTTTGTTTTGTCTTGGTTGGGAGTTTGGGCCTGACCAATGTTGAGGCTTGGACTTCCCCAGGCGTGCTTAACTGTTAATGCTCCATGTCAGTGTTGGGCAAAGTTCCCTGCCCATGGTGAGGCAGCATCTGTGGTCGGGCTCCTCCCAAGTCATCTTGATGAGGATCGGGTGCATGAAAAGGCACCCACATCCCCTCCCAAGCCATGTGAAGGCAGGGGTCTTTCATGTGACCGTGTGACTCTGCTACCCAAGGGGAGGAAAGTCTAGCTGTGGAGTGGAGGGATGGGGGTGCAGGATTCCAAATCCCTTCCCCACTGAGCCATCTGGTCTCTCATCTCTGCTTCCCGGCAAGCATCTGTCTGCTCTCTGCATGCTCCAGGCTCCCCTGTGCCCCCGTATCTCAGGCTCAGACCTAATTTTGCAGAATGTTTTGCCACAGCATGACTATTTCAGCCTCTCAGAGCAACAGAACTAAAAGCTCAGTACGGAAAATATAACCGGATTTGTTCCCTTTTGGTCAAGTGTCCATCCTTGTACAAATACGAAGAGCTGTTCCTCCCTTCAGCAGGGCTGTGGATCCAGAGTGATTCCAACCAAGGAGAAGCACTGTACTTCCCTGTGTGTATTAACTTTAATAATAAGAGGATGAGAGGGAGCCAAGTTTTGTTCACAACTTGTTTTCTAACTCAAATATTAGCAGCTGACTTCTTTGTGCTTTGGGGGAAACATCAATTGATCAAGAGTATGGGTCAACCCAGCAGGAGCTGGCTTGATAGGATCGGATACCAGGCCACACCAATACTACATGAGATGAGGAGCAGAGAAGCAGAGTGTCAGTGTAAAATATTCCCCCATCAGATAAACAGCTTCCTGCCATGGCCTGGGTGAGTTAGTTCAAGCATATAATTATACCATTATTAATTCATGTGCACATTTGAAAGGTCACCTTCCTGCAAAGACCCACCAGGTATCAAGGAAAGGGTACTGGTTTTATGGCCATGGGACCCTGAGTCCAACTCTATTTTTCCAGCTCTGTAACTTAGGCCAATCCCTGCCTAAGCCTTGGTTTCCTCACTTAAAGATCACACCATGCTGCCCAAGGTTGAACTTCAATATGACAATGTGGGGCCAGTGAGATGGCTCAGCGGTGTAAGCGCCTGCCCGGCAAGCGCGAGGGCCCGAGTTCGACTCCTGGAACCCACATACAGAAAAGGGGCCGGTGATATCGCTCAGTGGCACGGGCGCCTACTGGCGCGTGAGGTCCTGAGGTCGACCCCCGGTACCCACAAAAACAAAAAAATATGACAATGTGGCTTTTCCTCCCTCTTGGCTACAAACCACATCTCAGATCTAGGACAGACTAAAAGCCTCAGCTCCCAGAGGTTCTGGGTTGTCATGTCAACAGTTCAATCACTTGAGATTCTCTTCACAGGGTCCTCATTCCTTCCTTGTAGGTCATCCCCAGAGAAAATGTCATAAGAGCACGAGTTCTTTTCTGAGACCAAGTCTTCAGTGTCAATATATCATGTCTCAGATTTAAGATCAAACTCCAGCTTTAAAATTGTTGAGGATACAAAAACATATATTGAACTTGCAATCGCATAACCCACCCCACCCCACCCCAGACATCAGACCTTTTGAGGTTGGTGGAGATGATGCCACCAGCATCCTCCTTATTGCCTCACCTTCCTATTTCAGGGCTGGACTCCCCACTGCCAGTACCTGCATTGTTTTTCCTGCAGGTTTTCTCTGGCCAAAGCCTCTCTGCCAGGCTGGGCAGCACAGAAATGTAAGGGACTTGAACTCCCCAGCAGCCCTCAATCAGAGATGGTGGAAGTGAGACCGACCAAGGTGTTTCACACTGGCTCCCGGAGTCACCCAATAGGACCCAGCTCCAGCTGCCCACAGTGATAACAAACTGGACCATGCCCTTTTTCATAGTAGTGGGATCAGGCCATGGGATGCCCAGATATTTGGGCAAACATTCTAGACATATCTATGAAGGAGTTTCTGAATGAGATTAATATTTCGATAAGTAGAGGGAGTAAAGCAAATTGTCCTCTCCTACCCCATGTGGGTGGGCCTCATCCAATTGTTGAATCCTTGAGTAGAACAAAAAGCTGAAAGAAAGAATTCTTTCTGCCTAGATGCAGTGGCACACGCCTGTTGTCCCAGCTACTCAGGAAGCTGAGGCAGGAGGGTCACTTGAGCCCAGGAGTTTGAGGCCAGTCTGGGTAACATAGGGAGATCCTACCTAAAAGAAAAACAAAATGAAAGAAGAGAGAATTCTCTGTCTCTGCATGACTATTTTCAAAATGGGACATCAGTCTCCCTGCCTTCAGACTTGGACTCGGATTAGTCCTTTTACCACACCACAGGCTCTCTTGGGTCTCCAGCTTGCCCACTGCAAATCTCAGATTTGCCAGCCTCCAACATTATGCAAGCAAATTCCTTATAGTAAAGACACAGGTATGATTATATATGTCATGTATATAAGTCACGTATATGTGGTAGATAGATAATATATATACATATATGGATATATCTCCTATTGGTCCTATGACTCTGGAGTAGTGACACTAAGATATACGATTTTGCTACTCTACCAGGTTTACTTCATCACCCAAACAAACCACTTGTGTTTAAATCCTTTTCTCAGGATCTGCTCTAAGGAGCCAGCCTTGGGCCAGAGCACTCCCAACCCTCTCTCCCTGCTGTGTCCCCAAAAGTAAAGCTGAAACCCAAGGTGTGTTTTTCCATCTCCCTGGGCAGTCTGAGGTGGCCATATGACTCCATCCTGGACAGTGATATATAAAAAAGAAGTCTAGTGTGGGGAAAGAGGCTCTAAAGTGCTCTTTTACTTCATATGCAAAGGGAAACGTACAGAAAGAAATCTCTTGTGCTTCTGTCCCTCCTGTCTTCAATGCTGCAGTGATACCAGGAATCTCATCATCCTACAACCCTGAAGAAATAATATTCCTAAAGTCCAGTAGCATCTGCTACCCCTGGTAAGACCAGTCTCCAATATCCAACTATTTCCTCCTAGGCACTATGTATGTCGTGTTTTAAGATATTAAGTCTCCCTCCCCCATTCCAGAAAGTAGTGAGTTATGCATGTTGATATCCAGGAAAGGTTTCTGGCCAACCAGAAAATAAATCACCTGAAAGTGTTTCAGGCTTATGCATTCCCAAAGCTGAAGACCTTCTGCAAAGAGATTCTGGATACAGACTGAGTGTCTTAAGAGTGGAAAGAAGCTGGGCCTGGTGGCCTGCATCTGTAATCTCAGCACTATGGGAGGCTCAGGCAGGAATGCAGGGCTAAACATTGTCCACACCCAGCACTGGCCACACCGCACTGTTGTAAAGATTACTAATCAAATGAAACCAATTCACTTTTCATTCTTTCAATAAATTAAGGTCCTACTATTGCTAGGCATTGGAGACATAAATCAAATAAGGCACAGTCTCTCCTCCTAAGGGACTTAGAGTCTAATGGGATGACTGCTCGTGGCTAAATTGTAGGTGCATGAATTGAGTTACAAGCCTCAGAAGTTTCCCAGGCATTGTACAGGTCAACTCTGACCAAAGAAGGCATTCCGTGCCCCACTTGTGAACTCCGAGGGGTCGAGCAACTTACCGAAGATAACACAGTCACTATAGAGTGGCGTTCAGGATCAGACTCAAGACTGAAGGATGTAAATTAACAGGCTCTTTCCACTGTGCTCGCCACTCTCCATTGCCCACAAAGAGCCCAGACAGGGTCTTGGGGTGACTTATTATACACTAGTCCCTGGTAGGCTTTACAAGTAGAAGTAGCTGTGGCTTGCCATTCACTATGTATGCTTCCCAAAGCCGAATGCAACATCTGCTTTAAGCTCTAAGTGTGCTCCGTGAAAACCAGTTCTATTCACACCTTTAAAAGAAACAGCAACCTCTTATACGCATACTCTAATTAACCCAGCAGAAATAGGCTGGAGTTAATCATGGAGACTTCTCAGTGGGGAGAGAAAGAGACAGACAGACAGACAGACAGACAGAGACAGAGACAGAGACCAGCAGCCAAAGAAGGCTCAGCTACAGCAGACCAGGTGAGAGAAGTACGTCCTCGTGCGAGAGCTGCCCTTCTGCTGCTAGTCAGGTTGGAGAGCAAGGCTGCAGAGCTGACCACAGAAAGTCTCTCTCAGCTTCATCTGTGTTTATCTCCTTTTAAAGAAAGGCCCTTGGCCACTAGAAAAGATGTGCACATCAATTATTAAGAAGGCTTATATCAAAGAGGAAGGAAATATTGCATGTCATTTCCTAGTTTTCAATTTTTCATTACTTGTCACCAGCCTTTATCTATTTAAGGAAGAATGAACCAATGCTTAAAAATCTGTGAACACATCAACTCAAGAGCTGGAGAGATATGGAGCAGCATATCTACCAATGCCCAGAAAATGCATATTTACCATTAAATTCTACTCCGAGCACACCAAGGAAAAGTATATTGAGCATGCTGCAGTCTCCAAATCTCATCAGTCTTGTATTTACCCTTTCATGTGTTTTTTTAAAGAAATATGATATCAGTATCAGCTAAGAATCTCAATTCCTCCAGCTAGCTCCTGCAGGTGTATAAACATTATCCAACTTCTTCAAAGTAAAATATATATGGTCTGCCGGTCAGCAACAAGCCACTGCTAGAGTAAATAAAAATTTCTATTACAAAGGGAATGTATGACCCAGACATATTAAGGAAGCTCAGTATTCTATCTGCTCCAAAAATGAAGCAGAAATAATGTTTAACCCAGGCATGGTGGCACACATTTGTAATCCCAGCACTCAGGAGGCTGTAGTAGGAGGATCACTGACAGTTCAAGGTCAATCTGGTCTCCATAGCAAGTTCAAGGCCAGCCTAACCTACATAAGGGAGGCCCTGTCACAAAAAAAAAAGAAAAGAAAAGAAAACAGAAATAATGTTTGACCAGTATCCTTGCCCACATGAGTGGGATATTATGCTATGAAGGATACCAGACTCTTCCTGCCATAACAGAAGACAGAATCCATAGATCTCAAAGGCAGCTTGTTCAGTAGTCCTCAGACCTAAGTAAGCATCCAAATCAATTGGGGAATTTATTTCAAATACCTCTGAGCGAACCCAGACAAACTGAGCCATCTCTAATAAGACCCAGGCATCTGTATTTTGAATATGCCTCCCCCAAGTAACTCTGCTAGTCCAGTTTGCAACACAACAACATCCCAACAAAACAGGTTCCATAGTCTTTGCTTAAATGCTGCCTGCCATAGGAGTAAGGCAGCCCAGTGTGTCCCTGGACAGCACCGACTCTGAGGACATCAGTCTCCCTGGACCTCCCAGCCACCGGCCCTGATCTTACACGTAAGAGGAGCCTCATTTGTACTGGAGGCAGCAGGTTTTCGCTGCCTGCACCCAAGAAACCATATAAAGAAGGATTTACACCAAGATCTAAAGTGCAGCTTATAAGAAAATAAGATTATACCCTAAACTTTATTTTTATCAAAAATTATTTTGTTCACAGATTCAAATAAGAGTTGGACTGAAGAGTTTTGGAGTGGACATTACTGTCCTTTATGGTAATAGCATTAAATGGTTAAGCATACACTGCAAAAAACACGAGTTTTTAAAACACAAGAAGCTTGGATCCTGAATCATCCACATTTACTGTCTGAGTGGCCTTGGGCATATTATCCCCTCTGAAACTTCAGTTTCTTGGAAACCTGGGATAAAACCAATTGAATAGGGTTGTTCTTGAGAACATATGAGATTCTGGCATTCAATAAGTGTCGGCTCCTCTCTGTGTTCTTCCTTCTGCTTTTCTTCTATGATCGATTTGTCCTGGGCTCTCAACAGTTCTAAACGTCTCTTGGACCCATTTAGTCTCTTATTACTGACATCGCCATCACCACCCACGTTGTCGTGCCTATATCTGTCAGCATCTCATCACTTGAACATTAGGCTTGAAAAGAGATAGCAAATAAATACCACTTTAAGATCAAGCAACGTAATTCCTTTCAGAAACTTTTGGTCTTTGCTTTAGAAAATATCTTGAAATGTCACATGGGGTAACAGGTCCCCCAAGAACATGAGTCAGCAAGAGAAAAAGTAACAAACAAGGCAGGTAAACTATTCTTCCCTTGAAATAAACTGGATGCGCCAAGCATAAAAGAGAAGAGAACAGAGAGAGAAAAGGCAGAAGGGCAAGGCTGTGTTGCAGCAGGAAGGAGGGTGCTCCAACAGGAAGGGTAACAGTGGAGAATCAGCAGAAGCAGGAAGTCAGAGGGGACCTTTGAAAGCATCTGTGAGAAATTCCAGACTCTTCCACTGTCAAATGTGGTGTGGGATTCAGTCATATCCAGCTCTGCAGGGTCCAGCTACCATTCAGCCTGCATTGGGATTCCCGCAAAAGCCACCTGATATTTCATCTCTCTGCTAGTCCTCAGCCCAGGAGATCTGAGGGACCTTTCCTCTGACACTGTAGGACACTTTGTTCTTTAGTGAAAATTTCTGCAGGCAAGTGTCTGTCTTAGATGCATGCTTATGCTTGCAGGTAGAGTATTCATCTCACTGAAAGTAATTTTCTGTAATCTCTCTTAGCAGAAAAATGTTAACAAAATGTGGCCTTTGACCGTTAAAAAAAAAAAAACTATTTGACAACTTGAACCTTCAGGAAAAAAATAATAATATTGTAACATCATCTACCTGCTGAGCATCCACAATGTGTCAAGCAATTAGCTTGAGCCTCCTTGGGTAGTTATTATTCTCACCACTGTTAAGATAAGCAAAGTGAGGCTCACAAGAATTTGGCAATGTGGTCTAAATCTCCAAGATGGGAAGTGGCAGACTCACCTCTCATAGCAGGACCTGTCTGTACTCAACCAGGCCTTGACAGACTTGCCTGGCACACGGAGTAGGACTAGGCTGGAATAGCAAGCTGCAAAGACGCTCCTGAAACTCCAAGTCTTCCAGAAGAAAAGCACGCCCTTACTCACGAAAGACTGATGCCAGTAAAAGAACTGGAAAAACATCAAGCCCTGGCTAGAACAGCTCCAACTTGGCATCATTAGCCATCCCAAACTCAGGCATCAGAATCCCATAAGAACCCTTCCAAAACTGGAGTTTTTAGACCTCAGTGCAGACCTAAGAAAGCAAATTCTTTGGGAGTAGGTTGCAAAAACTATCTACAATTCTTTTTAAAAAGTCTCCATATAATGTAGCCAGTTCCAGATGTAGGGCTTAAAAAACAGTGATTATATGCCACTCCTAGCTACAAATCCTATCACCTTAGTGCTTAGCCCTTTTAGCTTCTATCACAATAACAGTTCTATTTTAAAAGAAGCTGGAGAAAGTATGGAGAATCTTAGTGTTAACATATGTTCATTTGAGCAATACAGGTTTTTGTTTAGTGCCTGCAGCCATCAGAAAGCAGAGAGACTTCTATCTCTCCGTATGTTTATCAACTCCCAGCAAGCCTATAATTAATGAAGGGACCATCCTATTACGCTTAATACAGAAGTGATAAACAGCCACTGAGACCTGCCAGAAGCTTGCTCAGGATGAGCACAAACATGCCTTTGGCAGAAGATAGAGCTTTGAGCAGAAAAATATCTCACACGTGCCCCAAACACAGTCCTGGATGGTCCAGGGAGCTCGCTGTACAAAAAGAAGCTGCATTTCAGCCTGTTCTCTGTGTTCTTGGAGGAGACCAAAGAGAACAGACAGTAAGTAGCATACTATTCCTCAGAGTCCAGTAAGCAAGAGCAACCTAATGAATGAGCTACCGCCAGCACGGGACCAGTTCCAGCCAGAAGAGCATGAGAACTGAACTGGAGGAACTCCACCAATGAATGCATAGAAGAGACATACACCTAATTAAAGCCTCCTCTGAGAAGATGATATTTCTATCCTATTGCTCCGGGGGAATTACTAGACCTTTGGAATTAAAAATGTTTACATAAAATGCTAACATATTTTTATTGTTTGAAAATCCTTCTTAATGGTTCATTGATGAATGATTTTTATTACATTATTTATAGAATTACTGATATGATCAAAATGTTGGGGAGATGTAACATTTTCCTACCCACTATTACTTTTAAGAAAAATGATATAGGCATTGTGATCCATTAATAGATGGCCGGACACCAATTCAAAAATGTTTCCTGACCCCCTGGCTAGGATTCAGTATTTTCAGATGTGTTTCCCTCCGTAAGTGACTCTCAGACTTGCTGCATCAGAAGCAACTTGCAGAGCCTACAAATTCCACTTTCTAACAAGTTTCCTTCCAGGTGATTGTGATGCTACTGGTTCACACTGTGAGAATCACTGGCCCAGAACATAATCAACTTCCAAGTGATCTGGGGTGAAACAAGGCTCTTGTTCACACCAAAGTCCAGAACAGGATCTTCCTTCCTCCCCTCTTTGTCAGGGAGACCACGTAGCTTGAGTCCTCCAGGGCAGTTCTAGTTTATGTCTTTTACAACCAATTTATTCCTATTAATTACCCTGGTGTTCCTTTTCATCCTTAAAAGTGTCTCAGTTTAGATGATGATTGTTACAGTCACCCTATTTGTTCATCTTTGCTTAATCTTGACCTGTAGAATCCCATATGCCTAAATGGAGGATGCTCTCCTCCAGAGAGTTTGCTTTTGCTTTGTCTGAGGGCAAGAACATGGGATAACTTCAACTGGAGGTGCACCTAATGGAGAACTCCCAGCCCTGTCCCCAGCTGAGCCTTTGGACCCCACTTCCCAGCTCTGATTTTGGCTCTAGGATGGTGATTTTACTGCTACTGCTATAATGGCTATTGTTACTTGTGTTTGGAAAGTTCCTTGGAACTTTTGCTTACTTCTTTTTATTGCTCGTGTTTTATTGTACAAATGTTCAAACACATTCAAAAATAGAGAATAATATATAATGAGCTCCCATATACCCACAAACCAACTTCAGGATTTATTCCAGTCTTATATCATCTGTTCCCTCTCCCAATTCTCCAACCTCCTGCCCCTGGATGATTTTGAAGCAAATCCCAACATCCTATGGTTCTATCTATAAATACATCAGTCTAAATGAATAGGATTCTTTTAAAATAATTGTACCATTATCACACCTAAAAATAATTTTGTAGCACCTTTAAATATATAGTCAGGGTTTAGATTTTCCAATTGCATCATAGCTTTTAGTTTATTTATTCAAATCAGGACCCAAATGACTCCTATACCTTGTAACTGGTGGGTATCACTAGTCTTCAATAACTCATATGTTCTCCAGGCTCTCTTTTGTGTCTTATTGTGTCTTATTCATTAATGGGCCAAATGGTTTGCCCCACAGTTTCCACAGACTACATTTTGTCATTTGCATTCCTATGGTGTTATTTAACATGTTCTTTTGTCCCCTGTGGCTTCCAGGTAGCTCTAGGTCTGTGCTGTCCAATGCAAAAGGCCACAGCCACATATGGCTATTTAAATTTAAATTAATCAAAATTTAATAAAATTTAAAACTCAGTTCCTCAGCCACTCAAGTCTTATTTCAACTGCCTGACATATACACATAGGTAGTGGCTACTATATTGGACTTTATGGATGTTCTGTGCACATATAGAGCACTATATCATTACAGAAAGTTCTACTGGACATGCTCCTGCTCAGATTCAGGCTAGGTTTTTGTTGCTGTTGTTGTTCAATGCTACTTAATAGGTAGCACTATGATACTTATATCAAAAGGCACATAAACTCTTATTGTCTTTCTTCTGGTGATGTTAACAGTTACTATGAACATTTTCTAGACTCTGCGATTTAGATTTAAATATTCTGAATATCATTCCTTCATGTATCAGCTTGAATATCTATATGAAGAGAAACTTCCTCTCATCTACTCTTTGCTGTCCTGAGATACAGTTTGTATAAGAAAGGCAAAGTAAACACCTGATCCTTTCTCCTTATTTATCAGTTTTCAAAATAACAAATCTTCTAAATGTGACCAGCGATATGTTTTATCCTGAATACCACTGTGTATTTAAACATAGTTGATGTGTTCCAATGAAGAAATTAGCATCAATTAATAACTTTGTGTGAAGGTGTGTGTGGTGGATTGACAACTGGTGGTCAACTTGTAACACCCAGCTGAATTGAATCAGCGTGGTGCCTGGCGTGGAGGGCCCACCTGAGGACTGTTGCCAACAACATAAAAAGAACTGGTGAGAGAATTAGAGAAAACAATCCTAAAATTCATTTGGAATCAGAAGAGACCTAGAATAGCAAAGGCAATTCTGGGCAACAAAGGCAAGGCAGGGGGCATCACAATCCCCGACTTGAAATTATACTATAAAGCTACTGTGATAAAAACAGTGTGGTATTGGCAAAAAAACAGACCTGAAGATCAATGGAACAGATTAGAAGATGCTGAAACAACCCCAGACATACTAAGCCACCTTATCTTTGACAAAGGTGCCAAACACATTCGCTGGAAGAAAGATAGCCTCTTCAATAAATGGTGCTGGAAAAACTGGCTCTGAACATGCTGAAGATTAAAACTAGACCCATATCTTTCACCATGCACTAAACTAAATTCAAAATGGATCAGAGATCTAAATATTAAAAGAGAAACATTAAATCTGCTGGAAGGTAGGATAGGTAAAACCCTTGAAGACATTGGTGTAGGCAAAGACTTTATGAATAAAAACTCAACCGCACGGGAACTATCCCAAAGAATCAATAACTGGGATTTCATCTTATTAAAAAGCTTTTGCACAGCAAGAGAAACCACCAACAGAATGAAAAGACAACCCACAACATGGGAAAAAATGTTTGCCAGCTGTTCCTCAGACAAAGGATTACTATCGAGAATATATAAAGAACTCAAAAAAATCAGACCTCCCAAATTTAAAGACCCACTCCAAAAATGGGCATCTGAGATGAATACACATTTCTCAGATGAAGAAATACTAATGGCAAATAAATATACAAAACAATGTGCAACATCACTAGTCATGCGAGAGATGCAAATTAAAACAACACTGAGATACCATCTCACCCCAGAAAGAATGGCTACTATAAAGAAATCAACTAATAACAAATGCTGGAGGGGCTGTGGGGAAAAAGGAACCCTTCTTCACTGTTGGTGGGAGTGTCGACTGGTACAGCCACTGTGGAAGTCTGTGTGGAGATTCCTCAAAAAACTAGGGTTGGAGGTCCCATTTGACCCAGCTATTCCCCTTCTGGGCATCTTCCCAGAAGAATTAAAAACATCGTACCACGGTGATATATGTGCACCCATGTTTATAGCAGCACAATTTGTAATAGCCAGATCTTGGAAACAACCCAAATGCCCATCAACTGAGGAATGGATAAGAAAGATGTGGTATTTTTATACAATGGAGTACTATTCAGCCATAAAGAAGGATAAACTGGAGACTTTTATAGGTAAATGGATGCAACTCGAGAAAATACTCATAAGTGAAATAAACCGGACGCACATGTGTAAGCATCGTATTGTCTCTCTAGTATGAGAAACTGAAAGAGTAAATAAGATCCAAAATGTACAATAGACACGGTGAATCAAAAAGAAATTGGTCAATAGGAAAGAGAGACTGGAATAGGGAAAAGAAAGAAGGGAAAGGGAAAAAAAATGTATATATATATAAGATGGTTAAGATAGATACACTACCAATTTTACTTAGGTCATTGAAGAGTAAGGTTTGAGCCAATAATGTTTGGACATTTGAATGCTAATGTCTGGTATCCTGAATAACTAACTTAAAGATAATAATACGTAATGCATTGACCATTGTTACCCTCATATTATGTTGTTTTGAAAATTTGTTCTTTTCTTGATTTGTTTTGTTTTTTCTGCTCTTTAAAATAAAATAAAAAATTAAAAAATTAAAAAATTAAAAAAAAGAACTGGTGAGGAAGAGTGGGTGCTGTCGGTTCTCCTTGAGGAGCTTGTCACTCTGGCTTTCCCGATAGGAACTTGGCTGTTCTCATCATCGGAGGAGCTCGGGACCTCGTTGTGGCTGAGGATGGCTGTGGTGCCTTTCAGGGGAGCTCTGGTCCTTACTCTGAGCGTCGCTTCCTGGCTCCGGGGCAGATCCCTCAGCCTGCTGGCACAGATCCTTCATCCCGCTGGCACAGACTTTCTAGCTTCCACCGCTGACCTTTGGGCCTTCCCAGCGCAGATCGGTGAAATATCCTTGCATGAGACATTGTTGTGGGCTCTGGACCTCTAGTTCGACTCGTGGTGGGTATTGCCATGGGCTCTAGGTCTTCAGCTGGACTCGGCCAGGACACTGCTGTAGAATCCAGGCCTTCAGTTGGATTCTTTGGGTCTTTAGTGTGTGGACAGATTTCCTGCATTTTTGTATATGACTCTTTGGGTGACTATTACAAAATAATCCTAAAAATTATGTGTCCTGTATTGTATTGTTTCCCTTGCAAACCCTGACTACAACAGTGTGTGCATCCACATTGTTTATCAATATAATTTGGGGAATAAAATCTTAGAAGTGAGTTTTCTGAGTCTAAACATAAGTACATGTGTAATTTTTTCACCATCTCATGCCTGACCCACAGTTAGTTATTGGTTATTTGCTAACTGCTTTATGCATTGTAAATATAATTATAAATTAAAAAAATAATAGCTTCAAAAGCTTCCTTGCCACCTTCATGTGGCATGCCAACCTCAGGTTCAGAATCAGACAATTTTCAAAAGACTGAGCTGCTGGATTCTGCTATGAAAGTGGTTTAAACACTTATTAGTAAGTGAGCTGTTTAGTAGTTGGAATATGGAGGGGCATCCCATGGACATATTCATGTTTTTCATAAAACCATCTTAAAGATTGATAGACCCAGGGGGAAATTTTTAATGGGATTTGGAGGTTATAAGTCTCAATCCTCTCATCTTGCAGCTGAGGAAACTGAGGCTCAGTGACTGCCTGACTTTCCTAAGTCACCCCAACAACTGGTTTCTGAGTTGGGTCACATATACTCTTCCCAGGCACTTCTGCTTTGCCTTTGTCTTCTGCAATTTCCTTTCAGAAGCAGAGAGCTCTTTCTTTATCTGCCGACCCCAGGCAAGGTGAGGAGCCTAGGAGCAGGGGAGCAGGAAGGAGCAGGCCTCTCAGAGCCCTCGTGCTTCTTCAGCCAGAGCCTCTGTTCCATCACAGCCTCTCCAGATCCCAGGTGCCAATCTCTAAATGCCTCCAGCAGGGCAGGGGAACCAGCCAATCCTGGCTGTCACCACCCCCATCTCTCCTGGGAAAGGAAGCAGCCCTTTCTGCTCCTGAGAGACAGATGTGCTGACAACTGAAGCAGCAGTTTGCAGTTCGCTCATTAGAGCCCAAAGCATCCTTCCTCCAGGGAAAGGAAGGAAGGGTCAGCCCCACCCAGCTGTCAGGTCAGGGCTCACAGAAGATGTAAGTGTCCTGGTGACAACTCCTCCCAAGGTCTTAGCTCCACTGCACCGTCCTGTGCCTGGGACAAAGCATCCTGGAGGCAGGGCCCTCCCACTGTGCTCTGCTGGCTGGGATCAGCACACGCACACAAAGACAAAGTTTCTCTCCCCAGGAAAATAATGAAGGCCCCTAAGGAATGAACCACCCACAACCTGACTCCTGTGCTCTGCTGTCAGAGGCAGTCACCCTGCACTGATCCTCCCAGCAGCCTGCACCAGCACCATCTCTTCCTACTCCCTCTAGGCTTGTACCTAAGCCACACTGTGCCCAAGGTGACTGCCTGAAAGGTATCCTGCTGGGTCATCTCCAGGGAATGCAGGTCACTCCTTGACATTTCAGAAACCAGTGGCATCTAACTTGGGATTCCCAAATGCCTAGGAGTTTGTGAAGATAGTAATGGGTGAAGACAGTAATCCATACAAAATTTTTAAAATGTTGTGGTTTATATTTGTCATACCTAACTGTGAAAAAGAAAAAAAAAAGAACTTGGAGAGAGATAGAGGCTAGATTTGATCAGAGCATGCTGCATGCACATATCAAAATGTCACACTAAACCCCATTAATATGTACAATTAATAAATACTAATCAAAAGGGGAAGGGGTGTTAGCACATAAGAAACTGGTGACGGGAGAAAGCGGCAATTGTGGTGCCTCTCCACTCTCCTACAAGGGGAAGCTGGGAGCCTAGTAACGGAGAGAGGTGTTTTAGGAGAGGCAGACTGGGGTTATAATCCAGACTTATGAACTGCTGGCCTGGTAAACATTGACAAAAGAATCGCTGCCAATCCATCTTTTGTCTCTGAAACTAGAGACATCCCCTTGGTGTAACAGAGCAGGGGCACAAATTAAAAGAGCTAAGGAGATAAAGCACTCAGGAGTAGCAGGTGCACAGGAAGAAGCTCACGAACACCAACCACCTCCTTCCCCACTGCCTTGCCCTCTCCCTCATGAGGAAGAAGCGTAGAGCGCTGACACTCTGATTTCATATCAGATGTCGTCTTCAATTCCGTGACACGGCATGATCTCCGAGCCCAAGCTTTCTCAAATGAAAACGTTTCTTTCAGGGTTGCTGTGAAGATTAGAAAGAATAGACCATCGAGCACTTGCTCAACAGAATAAATAAAGATTTTACTGTTTTCCTTCTTTCTTTCTTTTTTTTTTTTTTTTTTGGTTGGAGGGGTTCCAATGCTGAGGATTGAGCCTAGGGCTTCACACTGATCTTCATCCCCAGCTCTTTTTTATTTTTAAATTTTGAGACAGGGACTCACTACATGGTGCAGACTGGGCTAGAACTTGAAATCTTCCTGCTAGCACTTCCCAGAGAGCTGGGACTACAGGCCTGCGCCCCCACACCCAGCTTATCTTGCATGTTCCCCGCCCCACCATGGCAGTGGGCTCCTCTGAGAAGCCCAACACCCGCTAAGAGGGAGGTCCTGAGAGAGAGGGGAAGAGTGAAGATCACGGTGCTGAGGGCTGTGCACTCTCAAAGCGGGGGGGAGCTGCTGCTGGGGCACAGATCAAGTCTCAGAGGAGTGATAATTGGTTCTTCAAGGGGTAAGGGGAAAAAAGCCTTAACTATCACAATGGTTTGTGGGTTCTCTGAGGATCATAGTACATAAACACATATGCATTTGGGGGGAGCAGTTGTTTGTTTTTTGTTTTTGAGACAGGGTCTTACTATGCTGCACGGGCTCAAGTGATTCTTCTGCCTCAGCCTCCAGAGCAGGTCTACAGGTGTGTGCACCATACACCCAAGTAGGAATTAAAATTTTATTATGGGGAAGATTGTTGGCAATTAGGGGGAAAAGGTGTCTAAAAATGTTCCTTAGGAGGCAATAGAGAAGGAAAAAAGATTGAAACCCACAGCTATATGGAGCCCAGAAACATCTGAACAGAAAAGTAAATAATCAACAGGGAAATACTTTACCTCCAGATTAGAAAGAATGGTGGGGGGAAGGGGCAGTTTTCGTTTTTTGTTTTTTGTTTTTAACTTGGGTTTTGTTGTTTGTTTTGACTGTTTTATTTTTTTGCTTTTAAAAGTAAAAAAGAAGGGGCCAGTGAGATGGCTCAGCGGCATAAGCGCCTGCCTGGCAAGCGCGAGTTCGACTCCCGGTACCCACATACGAAAAAAGGGCCGGTGATATCACTCAGTGGCATGGGTGCCTGCTGGCGCATGAGGTCCTGAGTTCGACCCCGGTACCCAAAAAAAAAAAAAAAAAAAAAAAGGAAATGGAGATAATACATATGGAGATACTGAACATTGATATGCTAGGAATTGTGCCTGGCACATTCTATGTATGATCCAACATGATTGTGAAAGGTAGGTTTCAGTTTAACCAACAAGAAAACTGAGATTCTTTAAATTAGCAGCCAAAATAAATAAATAAATAAGACAAATCAAGGTATGCTATGTACAGGTACAAATCCCCAAACCCCTATGATGAATGTGATCATTGCATATTTTACCAATAAACTTAATTAAATTTTTTTTTAAAAATTAGCAACCAAAACACTCCATTCCAAAGCCTTGTTCTTTCCAGAGCAGCCATGCTCCCATATTGCCCCGGACAGAGCCTGACAATGCCTGGTGTCCTGGAATCCTTGTTAAAGAACACACTCTTCTGGGAAAAATGGCCAAGATGCAAAATGTATATGTACCAGTTCCCCAAAACAAATGTAATTATTAGGTATTGCAAACATATATTAACAAAAAATAAATTTACAGAAGAACACCTCTTTGCACTCCCTAAAGTGCCCTGGGTTAGCTCACACTGCACTGCAGCTGCCTGCTGTTCTGACCACCCCTCAAGCTATTCCCACAGAGAAGGCCTCCAACCAGAGCAGTACTGGTTGTATTGAATTGTATAGCAACATTCCCATCGAGAAGAGCGGTTCCTGGTGGAGAAGGGAATGAGCAGTGAAAAGAAAGTAGCAGACAGGTACGGGAAGACTCCCATTTTGAGAAATGTCAACATGTCTAACTTTTTATTTTTTCCTGTACTGGGGATTGAACCCAAGGCCTTTACATTAAGCTACATCCAAAGCCCAGTTTTCATTTTTTATTTTGAGACAGGGTCTCACTAAGTGGCCCGGGGTGGACTCGAACTTGCGATCCTCCTGCCCCAGCCTTCCAGGGTGTTGGGATTACAGACATGCACCACCACTCCCAGCCATGCCTTGATTTTTTAACCATCCTGCAGAAAGCCCTCGCGCACAAGTGCACCTTTCTGGGCTCGCACAAGTGCACCTTTCTAGGCTCAGAGTATGCAAAGCTACCTATGCCATCACCACCAAAATGCACCACAGTAATTCCAGCTTCCTGTGGACCACACACCAAGCTGACACCCACAGGGAGGTGGACAAAAGGAACCAGAAGAAGCCCCAGCCAGGGGCTTTGTTGCTGTGACATGCAGAGCGTGGAGGGTTTGGAGTTCCAGCCTCCAGACAGCATCCAGCGGGCACCTGCTTTCTGGGCAGTAGATGGAAGCCCAGCTACCTGCCCCCTGCCTGGCTCTGGGTCTCATCTGCAGACCCTCACAGGGCTCCACAAATTGACATCTGCAGGTTCAAGCAGGAAGTCAGGACTGCTGGAGACTATTTGTGCCTATTTGTGCCTGCCTCTGAATAATTTAGCACTCCCTCCAAAATAGATTTTCATTAGAAGTTGTCAATTCCTGTGCATTTGAGCAGACAGCCTCAAAAAAAGAAAAAGGAAGGAAAAGTTCCCACGTGTTACCTCCAAGTAGTGTAAGAGACAGGTGGTGGCACACTTTTGTTCCGTGTGTGTGTGTGTGTGTGTGTGTGTGTGTGTGTGTGTGTGTGTGTGAGAAAACTCTTTGCTCACTGACCCAACAATCAACGCTGTCCTTTCCTGCTTAATTAGTGCTGAGACTGAGTCTGCACTGCAGGTCTGAGACAAGGCGGAAACGCTCAGTTCTCACAAATGCACTGGTGTCAGTTCTCACCTTCGCCTTATCCTGTGTGTGGTGGCATTCAAGTCACCTAACCTTTATGACCCTCAGTTTCTCCACCTGCAAAATGTGAGTATTTTAATGTGGCCTCCTTCACAGGGCTGCTATGGGATTAAATGCGTTCATGGGACTAATGCATGTTTCACAGTCTCTTGTCTTCTCTCCCTTATTACACAGAGGTGTTAAGTAAAAATTTGCCTGTTCCCTTTAAAGATCCAGACAGGCCAGCTCCCAGCTCTACGTAAGCCACTTCTTTCTTCTCATTGCTTGGGCTGCCAAACACTCATGGGAAAACTGAACCCCCCCCCACACACACGTACATACATGGATATACACACATATCTGTGTGCTCATCAGTTCAACCAAAAAGAAAATACATTCAAATCAGTTCAGCCCCAATCCTGCTTGTCAGTGCCCCCAGATCGTGCCTAGCTTTATTCTCCTGGTCCAAACCTTTTCCATGAATCTCACCCCACTTTAAAGCCCTCCCTCAAACTTTCCGACCTCACAACCCAATTCCCTGGACACCTTCTATCAGATCATCACCTGGCTTTGTCCACTCTGATCTCTTCCCCTCCTGCTTGCACCTCCACAGCATGGCTCCCTGTTTCCAAGGCTACCTTGCACACTGAATCACAGCCCCACCCCCTCCCATTCCTTCCTGAGCTTGACTCCAACAACCGTCTCCTCCCTCTGCATCTTCAAGCCCCTTCTCCTCACACTCTTACTGTTTACCCTTATAAAAATGCTCTAAGACCCATTCCCTGCAAACATTGCTTTCAAACCTCTTTCTTACAACCTCACTCTGTAGTCACTCCTTCCTTTCAGCACATAAACATCTTAAAGCATGTCTGGGTGAGCTGGACTTAATGCCACCTATCTGTAATCCCAACATTTTGGGAGGCTGAGGCAGGAGAATCATGAGTTTGAACCGAGCTGGGCAACTTAGCGAATTTGCAAGACCTTTTCTCTAATTTTAATTAACTAATTAATTAAAATAAAATGGCTGGTGATGTAGTTCGGTGCCAAGGCCCTGGGCTCAATCCGTAGTACCAAAAAATAAGAAGTCACAGATCTGTTGCCCACATGTTTGTGCCTTTGCTCCTGGCTCTGCAGCTCCTTGTCACCACTGTGCTTGATCACCATCCTTCTTGACCCTTTCTTGGTCAGACTTCTCCCACTTTGGTGACTGTGCCCTCTCATAATTCTCCTCCTTCCTCCCTGTGATTCTATGCACCTCACTTTTCTCTTCTGCCTCTACTCTGTCTCTCTGGATGACTTCAGACACTTGCACCACATCATGCTTCTGCCCTAGCCGAGCCCGTCACTCCAGCCCTGACCTTGACCCTGAATTTGCAACACATGTCTGAGCCTGCCTACTCAGTAAATGTCCAACACAGGATTCATATTCTTCCAACCCTCCTCCCAGCTGCCCCAGCCCGGGAGCCTCACTGCCTGACTTGACTCCTCCTGCTTTCTGCAGCTCCACGTCCTACGTTCACCAAGTCCTCACCCTTCCATCCCAGCATCATGAGTCACCATCAGTCCCTCTGGTCCTGATTCAGGCACTGGCAATGCTCACCTGCATGCCAGCAACAACTGCCTGCATGGCCCAGCTTGCAGCCCTCTCATTCCAACCCATCCACCCCACCAGTGACAACCATCTCCTTAGAACAGTCATTAGCATGAGCTGCCTTGGCTGAGCCCTTGCCAGATACCAGGCACTGAGCTAGGCTCTTTGTATATCTTATCCCTCTTACCCTTCCCAAGTTCCCTGAATGGCCATGATTCACTTCTCCATTTCACAGATGAGGAAGCAGGGGCTGAAGAAAAGCGTGCGGATGGTCCCACTGTTAGTAAGTGGTAGGCTCACTGACTCCAGGATACAGGCCAGAAACCAGGAAGTCAAACTGCCTCCATCCACAGACCACATCAGACCAAACAAATCCTCTCCAAAGAGGCCTTCAGTGGTTCCTCACTACCTACCCATTTCCGGGGCATGGTCCCCGAGGCCATCCATGGCAGCCATGTAGCACACAACTGTGCTGGGCTCACCATGCTAGACACGCTGTGGCTCACCTCCATTTTGGTCCCACCCACCTTTGCGCCCACATCCATATACACTCAGGCCATGTCCCAACTTGGGGCTTTTCCCAAACCAGCTACACCTTTGCTGGCTTCCACCTCTGACTTGTTTCAGTTTCAAAGCTCTCTCCCTCCCTGATTCCAACTCAGGACACTTGATGTCTCCCACCCACCACAAGCCAGCACTTCACTTCTCCACCTGCCACAGCCTTCCTTTCACTTTACCTTAGGAGGTGGTCATTTTGAGTTGACTCTCATTTTCTTCAGGGTAGACACCTCAGTGTCATTTCTGCAATATGCCATGTGTGTGCCCTGGGGCATGTTAAATATTGGTTAGAATGTCTTGACCCCCAAGGGTCTCACACATGCAATGTCACTGTGATGATTTTACCCATTTAAAAACATCTGGAAAAGAGGATGGCACGCGGCAACCTAAGGATCTCACATTTGAGCCTCCCCTGGTTCAATCCCCCTCCGCTGGCTGCAGACCTTAGTCCATTCACGTGTTCCAACTCTATGGCAAAAGCACTGTCACAAGCTGCAAAGAGAATTTTTAAGGAAAGAACAGAGCAGCCTTTGCATTCTGACACCTCCCCCTGCTCTCCCTTCCCACCATCTTCTCCTCGGGAGAACAGCCTCCCAGCGAGACTCAGGTGGGAGAGGGTGCAAACAGCTCCCGGAGGGGGAGGGGTGGGGAATCTCTGCCAGACACACAGCAGGTTGGTGATGGGTTCGTCTCTGGGGTGTGGGGGGATGCAGCTTCTGCTTGAGGCCTTGGGATGAACCTGACAGTGGCAAGAGCCTTCACAGATGGGTCCTCCTCCTTTCCTCCAGGAGAACAGGCGCAGATACCTCAGGATGTTTTTCTCTGCAGAGCACCAAATGCTACTCATTAGTCACTGTCTCCTCCCAAGTCTGTTTGTGGTCCATAAAATGCATGTCATTTTCATGCTTATAATGAGGAAAAGAAAAAAAACAGCTCAGAGAACAACTTCCAAATGTGCATGGCTTCAGGAAGTTAATGTGGGGATCCTGGCAGACCCCTGACTATTTCTGTGTCCCAATCTCCAGAGGTTAAACCTGAGCTCCACCAATGCAGACCACAGGGCCCAGCCCAGCAGGACACTTGCCAGATACCTGGCTCCTCCCACTCCTGTGCCCGCCTCACCTCCTCCTAGCTTCTCTGCTCCTAGGCACACAGATGCCCTTAGGGGCCATTGCTGGAGCTGTCTGTGACTCCTGTGCCCCTAGAGTGTTCTCCTCTCCCTCATCCAAGAGGCTCTTTGTTGCAGAGAAAGAGTTGTTCTTTTCCAAAATCAGGGGAGTGTGGACAATATGCTTTACAAACACCTACAGAGCCTTCTTGCCAGGGGACACAAGACAGCTGCTGGCCAGGGCTGTGGGGCGTGGGAGTGGAGAACAGGATGCTCCATTGGCAGCGCAAGGCAGGGTTTGGCATAACGAGCTGGCTCTGAGGCAGCTGTACAGCTGCAGGCCTCTGATCTGTTTCCCAGCCTGGCCTCTGACCCTGAATTAGAACGTCTTAGAAGGGTCACCTCCCACCCGCCTAACCCTCTCGCCCACCCCTTTCTCTTTTCTCCGAGATGAAGCTGAGCACCCAGGGTGAGAAAGGGTAGAGAGAGAACATTTCATGAGCATCCACCATATGCCCAGCTCTGAGCTGGAATCTTGACATTCATTCCATTCTCACAAGAACCACCAAGGTAGATACGGTCATCATCCCTTGTGTAGAAGAGAACACGCTGGCAAGCTCGGTGAGGTTAACACCTAGCCTGAAACCACACAGCTAGAAATTAATGGAGCCAGCACTGGAGAACTCAGACTTTGATTCCGAAGCCCATGTTATGTTGTCCTACAATACTGACTAGAAGTAACAAGGGTGGACATTCTCATCCTCCTCCTGATCCTAAAGGAAAAGCATTCCACGTCTTGCCACTAACTATGATGTTTTTCACTGTGGGTTCTTCATAGATGCCTTTTATCAGATTGAGAAAGTTACCTTCTGTTCCTAGTTTGAGCATTTTTATCAGGAAAGGGTGTTGGATTTTGTCAACAGAATATTTTTCTGAATCAATTGGGATGATCATATGAGATTTTTTTTCATTCCATTTGCTGACTCGTTGACCAACCTTGCATCCCTAGGATAAATGCCATTAAGCCAGGGTATCTAGCCCTTTTTATATGTTGCTAGATTCTGCTTGCTAGTACTCTGCAAGGATTTTTGCATCTCCACATTAGAGAAGTTGATCTATAGTTTTCTTTTCTTGTGAAGACTGTGTCTGGTTTTAGCCATTGAAATTTTTTGATGAGGAGGCTGGTGTAACTAAGTAGTGATGGTAGAAAGAATAACAGTTCCCCAAGTAGATTCACATTTTAACCCAAGAAACTGTGAATATTTGCCTTACACGGTAAAGTTACTTTGCAGTCATGATTAAGGTAAAGATATTGAGATAGCAAAAGCCCAGTGTGACCAATAGCAAGGGTCCTCATAAGTGAAAGAGGGAGCCAGGAGGGTCTGAGTGGGAAAAAGACTTGGAAACGCTAAGGCTTTTACAGTGGAGAAAAGAGAAAAAACCCACAAGAATAGGCATGCAGATCACCTCAAGAAGATGGATGAGCCAAAGGACCAGAGTCACCCCCAAAGCCTCCAGAAGGAACATGGCCCTTGCTCACCCCTTGATCTTAACCCAGTAAGACCCATTCAGGCTTCTGACCTCCAGAACTGTAAAATAAATCTGCGGTCATTTGTGACAGTATGCATAACAAGAGCCCAGGCTAAGGTCTAGCGTTCACCCCAAGTCAGCCCCAGAGAAATGGTTCATCGGCCCTGTAACCACAGGTCTCTCTCCCATGATCCAAGCATTGCAGATGGTGATACCAGCCAGAAGGCCACTCTATCTATTTGCAAGGACAGATCTACCTACGAAACAGAGCCCTCATCTTGGTATGACCAGCACCTCTGCTACCCTAATCACGCCAACACAGGAACTCAACACATATTTGGAAGGACAGTGAGGACCACGGAAGAAAACAGAGAGTTGAGCCACCCTGCCAAGGTCTCTGGCTCTAAGCCTCCTGCTGTGCCCACAGAAGGTACTGCTTTGCCAAGGGAACTCTCATATCGGAGCTCCTTGGCTAGAATGTTCTCTTTCATGGGCAGCATTTAGAATGTTGTCATCAAGATTGCCTTCCGAGGTCTTTTTTCTGAATAGGCTTGGCTGACCAACTTTTTGAGTGGGATAGGTGTATCTTTCTTTAGAGTTGAGACTATTAAATACGTAACATAAGCCAGGCATGGTGGCACACAGCTATAATCCCAGCACTGAGGGAGGCTGAGGCAGGAGAATGGCAAGTTCAAGTCTCGCATGGACAACTTAATGAGACCCTGTCTCAGAGTTTAAAACGAAATAAATAAAAGGATTAGGGGTGTAGCTCGGTCATAGAGCATCCTCAGGTTCCATCCCCAGTACTGAAAAAGAAAGTAATATATTTAAAGCACTTAGGCTCAGCCAAGTAAGCATTCAACAAACGTCAACTGGCATTACTATTATTGCAATTAGTGTTATTAATATACTCAGTGTAGTCATGTCCAAGTAAAAGGGGGCAAGGAGTCCTTTCCTCTTTATGGTGACTTCCTTTCCCCACTCTGCTCCTCATGCCCTGATCTCCAGCATCCAAGTTCTTGAGGGAAGCCTGCCCCCTTGTACTGACAGTACAGTGATTATCACACAAAGGTGGGCTAGCGTCACGGCTGGATGGTCTATAAGATGCTTTCAATAATAACAAAACATCTGTGAAGCCCAGTGTACAGTGCCTGGCATAGAACAGAAACTAACCTGTGTTTTTGCTCTACACATTCACTACATTATGGACTGATGATCTGTGTCTCCTCAAAATTCAAGTGCTGAGCGGGGCATGGTGACACAGGCCTGTAATCCCAGTACTCGGAGGCTGAGGCAGGAGGATCACTGTGAATTTGAGGCCAGCGTGGGCTACATAGTAAGTTCAAGGCCAGCCAGAACTACATAGACCCTGTCTAAAAAAAAAAAAAAAAAAAAAAATTCAAGTGCTGAATTCCTAACCCCCAGGACTCCTGAAGGTGATTTGTGATTGTATTAGGAGATGGGGACTTTAAAGAGTTAATTAAGTTAAAATAAGGCTGATCTATGACTGCAGTCTCCATAAGATGAGGAGATTGGGAAGCAGGGATTCCGAGGGAAGACCATGTGAAGACACGGGGACAGATCTGGTGAGAAAATTGATTGCTGTTGTTTAACCCTCCTAGTCGCTGGTTTTCTGTTATGGAAGCCACAGCAAAAGAAGCCCCTTTTCAAGAATGGAAAAATAAAAAAAAGAAAAGAAAAAAGGATGAATATCTCTGGCAATGTAGCTCGATGGTAGAGTGCTTGCCTGGCATGTAAAGTCCTGGATTCCATCCCTGCATCTTTGGAGAGCAGAAAGTTGCAGTGCATCTTACAAGAAATCCCTGTTCCCTCAGGACCTAAAAATCCGTTTTGCAGAGTGGGCACCCCACGATTTGCACAGACTCCTTCCTCACCAGGGCTTGGCTGCTGTCCCTCACACTCGGCGCAGGGCTTCTCACTTCCTGAGGAAGGAGGTGCCCTGAGCCTTGAGAGCCCCCCGAGAGTCCCCCTGGGAGAGTCGTGCATCGCAGCCTCACAGAGGAAACACCACTGGCACTGCAGAGATGAAAAACTGTAAAATCGCAAATGACAGAATCGTGACTTCCCTGGGGAATAAATAGCATGAACAGATGGACCATGAGGCTGGAAAATTTCATTTAAATCTTAATAGAACTTTGATAATTTAATGAATGTGGCGAGAAAAGAACGGCAAACTGGTAGCTACAAGCTAAACCACGCTCTGCCCACCTTGCTGTTAACCCCAGGGTAATTTTCCCAGAAAGGAACACGACAGGTTACATGGACAAAAATATTTCTGGAGGGCTTTACAGCGTCCCTCTAAACACCTTGCAGTTGGGTGACATCCAAGGCAGTGCTGGGCACTCTGTTTTCCCTATGCCCCTCTGCAAGGCACCAGCCCTCAGCACAGTCCAGGTGGCGTTTGGGGAAGAGATGAATTTATAGACAGGCATGCAGGTCCGCAGACCAAGAGTCCTCAGAGCCCAGGACTGTCCCTCTAGTTCTAGTTCTTCCACACTACCAAATCCATGCTTCGTCAGTTAGTCCCTGCTTGTTCACCTCTGGAGCCCCTCAGTGAAGATGTGCTCACACAGAGCAAGGAGTCCCAAGACCTGGGTCACAGCTCTACCACCCGCCAGCTGCGACCGTGTAGAAAGTGACTTAGCTTCTCTGTCCAGCCGGAGTAACACTCCCTTCCTTGCACAAATTTGTTGTAAAGAGCAAATGAGATTTACGCTTCAGAAATACTACACAAATAACTGGCTTAGAGCGAATGCAGACCCTGGACACCCCCCCCCATTTGTGTCCTACAGATAACACACTGTACACAGGGACTATTTAATCCATGGAACAAACGGCACCTCCACTCTTGGTTTTTTCTGAATACCAAAGGCAGGCTCTATGGTAGTGGTGGCAAACCTATGGCACCCGTTACTGTGCTTTTCTTTTAAGACAAAAGATGCTAATGTATGAGTTGATTTTTCTAAACTGAAACCTCAGTATTCAGGTTTAATTGCAGTGTGGTATTTGTCTTTCTGGGCCTGGCTTGTTTCACTTAATCTAATGTCTCCAGGAGGTTCAGGCTCTTACTTCATAGATGACTTGGAAAGTTGAAGATTAAGAACAGACAAAATGTTGGAGAAAATGAGCCCCAGGTGCAAAGCATCTTAACTAGGACGTACAGTTTTGTTAAATCACGCAGAGAGAGAAAACTGGCAAGTGCCAGCAACAGAAAGGATGGAGAAGGACCCAGAACTGGGGAAGCCAACTCTGCAGCAAGTGCTGGCAAAGAAGAGGAGACAGTGAGTGGTAACCAAATGCCACAGGATGGGGGAGTCGACCCAGCAGGAGAAAGCTGAGCCATTTAAGATGATTCAGGCAGAGGTATCAACATTAGGCTCCCCAGCTTTCCAGACTGAGCCCAGGAAGGATGTTGGGGGCCACATTTGTGCACAGCATGACTTAACTCTTGATGGAGGGGAGGGCATCTTTGAAGCTGGCTCTCGTGCTCGTTGTATCTGCATCCATAACACCCTGGATTTATAGAACAAACTCAGCACGTTAACAGGAAACAGAGATGTTTACCAAATGAGAGACACCATGGGAGAACAGTCAGGGGGTCAGACTCCTGGAACCAACAGCCACACATTTCTTTTAAAAATATTGTTAATATAAATACAGGTTGAGTAGCCCTTATCCAAAATGCTTGGGACCAGAAGAGTTTCAGATTTTTTTCAGATCCTGGAATATTTGCACATACAGTGGTACCTTCATTCACGAACACTTTTGTTTGCAAACAATTTGGTTTGCAAACAGAAGCATTAGGCAAAATTTTGTTTTTTTGCAAAGTCTGTATCAGACGGCAAACACGACTGTGGCCATCTTTCCCACAAACACAAACGTGGCCATCTTTCCCAAAACTGTAGAACAAATTATGTTTGTGAACTGAGGTACCACTGTACATGGTGAGATATCTTGGGAAAGGGACCTGAGTTTAACTGCAAAATTCTCTATGTTTCGTACACACCTCACACAGCTCGATGATAAGTGTATAAACTATTTTAGTGCCCTTGCATTTTGACTGTGACCTGTCACACCTGAGGTCAGGTGTGGATCTTCTGCTTGCGACATCACGTTGGAGTTCAAAAAGTTTCAGATTTTGCAGTATTTGGAAATTCGGACTTTCTGGTTAGGAATGCACAGCCCACAGATGCTTTTATGAGGTAGCACAGAAAGGAAAGGTAGTGACAGAGAGAAACCAATTCCCCAACTGGAATGAGGCCATGCGACTGAAGAGAGCTGATGTTGGGCCAGTGAGATGGCTCAGCGGTGTAAGCGCCTGCCTTGCAAGCGCGAGGGCCCGAGTTCGACTCCCGGAACCCACATACGAAAAAGGGGCCAGTGATATCGCTCAGCGGCACGGGTGCCTGTTGGAGCGCAAGGTCCTGAGGTCGACCCCCCGGTACACAAAAAAAAAAAAAAAGAGAGCTGATGTTCAGATTTTACGTGCTTTCTTCTCCAAGCTAACACCTTTCTTCCCTTCCAGCTAGTCGGTGCCCAACTTCTGAGCCCACCTTCAGAAGAAAGAGAGAAATATATAAAAAGGCAAAAAAAATGACAGATTATAGTAGACATGAAAGACAAACAAGCAAGATTCTATAAGAATTATGGGTGACTCCAGGGGGAAAACAAAAGCAGTAGAAACAGAAATCATAATTGAAGATTTACTCTATCACTGTGTCTCAGCTGCATATTAGGATCACAGGGCGGCTTATTTTAAAAATGCAATTTCCCACCCCGGTCTCTAGAGTTGGATTAAGCATTTTCAGGAGGTTTAGGAAGGTCGCTGTTGTTACTGCCGTTGTTTAATAACTGCCTCATCTGATTCTATGTACAGCCAGGACTGAGAACCAAAGTAGTATATAGAAACTTGCCTGGTGTGATGGAAACTTTGGCTCTTAAATACATAAAGTTCACTAAATCCCAAGCAAAGTTAGCCTCCTCTAACACTGTTGGGGGCCAGGGGTCAGAACAGCAACACACAGGGACCACATCTCTGCAACATCTCCTCAGCAGTCCTCTGCAGCCACCACCTCTGCATTGGCTGGGACCAACACCAACACTTTTGTATTTCAAAGAAAAAAGAACAAAATAAGCTACCTACATAAGAACAAAACTTCCTATGTGCATAGGCTAGACTCCCTCTCACTCTAACCCACAGAGACAGTTTGCAGGGCTCTTAAGGGACGGGAGAGATTGCAAAGTTTAATAGCTCAGATTTCAGAATCAGAAAGCCTGGAGTGCCCAGATCTGCCAACCACTACCTGAATCATCCTAGGTAAATAGGGAGGATTAAATGAAATACTGAAATTAAAGAACCTAAAGCCTAGTACATATTAAGTGCTCAATAAGGTTAATTTCTATTGGTTTTTCAAATCATTTTTCAAATACAAAGCTTTATATGTGACTAGTTTTGATATAGGAGGCAGATAAATGGTACAAAATTATACAAGTAGCTTTCCAATCCACTGGGGAAAGAACTGTTCATTAAGTAGTACTGAAAAAACTGATTAACAGTAGCTAAAATGAACTAAAATATAGGTCCTAACCTCACACTAAGTCACCATAAAGCACAGATTAAAAGATCACACATAAAATTAAAATAATAAGCCAGGCCTAGTAGCACACCTTCATAATCACAGCACAGTGGGAGGTTGAGGTAGGAGGATCCCAAGTTCAAGCCCAGTATGAGCAATGTAGCAATTTAGCAAGACCCTGTTCCAAAAGTAAAAATACAGTAAAAAATAAAAACAAACCAGGGATGTACCTCAGTGTAGAGGCCCTAGATTCAGTCCCCAGTACTGAAAAACAAATTAAAATAACAATAATCAAAATTTCTCAGTGAAGAAAAAAAAAAATGTTTTTTCAGTGAATACTTTCTGATTTTAAGATAAGAAAGAACGTTCTATGCATGAAAAGGAAGAGATTTTAACAGAAAACAATAATTAGTTCACATTAGTAATATAAATACATCACTCATATTAGTAATATGAATATATATAAAAACTAGATTTTTAAATGGCAAAAAGACCATAGAAATACAAAGTTAAAGTCAAATACATTGGAAAAATATTGACAATAATTACGAGAGTCACTGATTGAATGTCCTCAATATGCACAAAAAAATTACTGACAAATATGAAAAACACTAACACTCACTTTTAAGGTGGACATAGAATATGGAAAAAACATGTGTAGAAGTGGAACACTAACACTCACTTTTAAGGTGGACATAGAATATGGAAAAAACATGTGTAGAAGTGGAAGTACAATCAGTCAATAAACAAAAATCTCACAACCAATCAAGCAAATGAAGAGTTAAATAAGATATTATCTCATCTAACAAACTGACAATGTTTGATTTTCCTTTTAATGATTATACTCAGTCCAACCAAGGATGCATGAGGAGGGCACTCATCCATTGCTAGCTGCAGGGTAAATTAGAACAACATTTCTGGAAAGCAAGTAGCTATGTGAGCGAAGAACTTTATAAGTTTTCCTATTTTCTGAATCTTACTCTGTAGCAAGTATCACTTTTCTAATCAGTAAAAAATAATAATGCACACAAGGAAACCAATTAGCTGGATGAAAACCTTGATTATTCACAAATTTTGGCAATAGATGTAATTTGCAATTCCCTTGCAAACACAAGAATTGGAACAAATCACAGTAGGGATATTATTTTAGATTATAACAATCAGAGCCAGGAGTCAGGTTTGTCACTAAACACAGGCAGGTCACCAAAGAGCCTAGATGTAAGCATGAGAACAAATGAATTCCTCCCCCTAGCTGCATCTCAAATGACAAATGAGTACATCAGTCACATCTTAAATTCTTTCCTTGTCCACTTTAGCCATTTAATCTCTCCTTGAAAGCTGAAAGATTGTCAAGTTGGGAAAATATTTATCTGTTAAAAGACAGATTTTCTGGGAAAATCTTGTTCCCCCAGAAATGTCAACCTTGTGCTCCTTGCAAAGCTACATCCCCTGCCTGCATTTTTATCTATGTGGTTTTGGACTCCACCTTATTCTGAAAAGTGGGACAACTGGCCAGGCATCCTCCAGAGGATTCCATCTGCTGCAGGCCAGACAGAAGCCGTGGATTAAGAATAAAAGCCGGGAGCTCAAGCGGATCAGCCAGCATGCCCACACCCCTAGGGCTGCCTCCTGTGCAGAGAGAGCTCATTAGCCAGAGGATGACACAGTGAATGGCTCCAAACAGAGATAGAGGGAGGAGGGAAGGAGCTGTGAAGGGGAACCAGAGGTGGAGAAGGAGGTAGATCAACTGTGTTCATTCAAACCAGAATGCAGGTGGAGCGTAATAACAACAGCAACAAGAATTATGACTGTGATAGGGAGATGTCCCTCCCTGGCATCGCTGTGGTAAGGACTGGGCCCTCTGTGTATGTAGTTTCCCGGGGACCGTGTCCAGACTCACCTTGGTGCAGAGGAGCCTCTCAGCAAGGGACCATTTCAGACCCGCCAGCTATCCATGCACCTGGCCAGCTCCAGGCAGATTTCCCCTTTCTGTGACTCAGCTATTGCTTAGGCAGGCCCAGGGCTCCTGCTCCTCCCCAAAGCAGCAGGCTCCCAAGCCCCTAGCAAATGCAACAGAAAAATGTTCTCTTGTTCCTTAGCACTGCGCTATCCTCCATCTTTCCTTGCTGGCACGGACTCTCCATCAAGCCTCCTGCCTGCCAAAATCTGCAGACTAAAGGTAGACTCACATTTTCATGTGACCCAAGGTCCAGAGGACTTGTGGCCTCTGAGGAGCTCTTTTGCATGGTTCACTGCAGTCCTCAGTATCACAGGACAGCAAACACTCACCCAGGGACCAGAGGCTCCGTCTCTCTTCTTGCCAGCATTCCCAGCCTCCATAAGAGTCTGCTAGAGGCCCTTTGCTTGGCTTTGTGGGAAGCAAAATATCTGTCACCTCAATACATGATATAGGCTGAGATTCCAAAGATTCTGCATTCCCTTCCCATCCTTATGCTTACAGAGACCTGGGACTCAGAGTCGAGGGCACTAAGGCAGCTGTGATATCTCTTAGAATGTCACAAAGGAACCCAGTGTTTTAAAAAGCAGAGTAAGACTTCTTATTCCCAGCTTTGCAAATCTGAATACTCACTTGGAGGCAAGATAAAAGTCTCACTCAATGTCCTATAATAGGTAACTCACTTTGGTAGGTCAAATTTTATTCCTAATGTTTTTCTCCCCCATAATATAAATACCATTCACATAATTAGCCACATAAATTTGCAATATCTTCCACTGTGAGAAGCATATCCTTTCCTGTGTCATTGATGTAGGTTTGGGTTTGGTCGTGTAATTTGTTTTGGCCAATGAAATATTAGCAAATATGACATGTGCAGAGGCTTTCAATGTCCTAAGACAATTTGGCTTCCCTCATATTTTTCCTACCATTTGCCATGAGAAAAATATGTCCCTGGTAGCTGCTGGTAACATCCAGTTACCTAGATGAAAGATACATGAAGTAGACCTGAGCTTGACCTGAAACATAAAGGCAAGTCATCCCAGTTGACTGCTAAACTCATAAGTGATATAAATAATGATTGTTGGATGAGCCACTGAGATAACTGGGGATGTTTGTTAAGCAGCATTATTACCATATAGTAAAAGCTGACTACTACACTTCGTATATGTTCAACATTTTACCAAGCATTGTACTGTCTCATTTAATCCACACCCCTTAGCAACTACATGAGATAAAGCATTCTTTAAATATTAACCTTGTTGGGCCAGGGATATAGCTCAGTGGCATAGCACCTGCCTGGCAAGCATGAGGTAATACAAAAAAAAATTATATATATATATATATATATATATATATATATATATATATATATACCTTGTTTTATAGGCAAGGAAACTGAGACACAAAGCATTGAAGCACAATTAGCAAGTGAAGGAAACAAGCTTCAGTCTGACTCCAGAGCCTATACACTCACCACCATGGAATGAAAGAACAGAAGAAGGAGCAAAAGAAATGGCCTTTTGCTCTCTAAGGCTGTGCTCTGGCACTGACCTTGAACCCAAAGCTCCAACGGCTGCTTAGAAACTCCCAATCAGTACAGGCCCCACCAGCTCTCAGGAGCTGAGGTGACTTTCCTAACTGTCAGTGCATGCAAAGAGGACAAAACAGCCTTCCCTTCTAGAATATCTGACCCTTCTCTGAACTCTGGGAGGGGAATTCTAACCAAGGATCAATCCCATCATCATGAAGTGTGGTCACACACCGTTCTGCATGAGGTACCCAGCACACCTCATTCTCTGCCTACTTTTATTCCCTGCAAGCAAATATCTCCAGGCTTTTTCTCTTAAAAACCATTACACCATTGCCAGCTGCCGGGGTTATACAAGTAACTTGATAATAGCAGTGCAATATGCTGTCCCGTGTTCAAACACCGCCACATGACAACAAAGCATCCTGTGGTGCCAGTTCTCATTCACAGCCTGAAAACAGAGGCAGCAAAACGAAGGCCACCCACTCCCTCCCAGCCTCAGGGGAACACAGTAGCAGGCTGTTTGGTCTCGAGATGGATGTTCTATTCTTCAGCTTCCAAGATGTTCTGTGCACAGGGAGAATGCAAAGTCATTCACTTTAGCAAAATCCTTGGGATTCACAGAGGAACCCCTTACTTTGACCAAGTTAGTATTCCTCATGAGCATCAATGACCTGATGGGTAGTCGCATTAAAAATAAGCCAGCAATTCTAAAGTACATGATGAAAATTTATGTATGTATATTTATGTGTGTATGTGATTTATGTACATATACAGGTTCCTTACAAATTGCTAGACTATATCCCTTCTGAGAGTGGAGATCATGTCTTCCACGCCTCGTGCCAACTCCAATGCCTACCACAATGGACAATCAAATAAACATTTATTGAATAAATCCATAGATGCAAAAGGGATTTAAGGGAGGCATGTCCATCTTTAAATTTTGTGTATTTCAATTCTTAAAATGCAAGGTTAGGGCAAACAAGGAGATGGTGGTGAAAATCTGAATGCCTTAGAAAAGGAAAGGCAGATGGACAAGTAGCCAGACTTTCAAAGTCTTCAACAGTCACCCACAAAGCTAACACCATGCGATATTTATATTTCAGCAAGAGAAGCCAGTGCAAGTGTGTGTGGTAGAAATTCATGGTTTCCCCTGCCTAACCACCATATCCCTTTCTTTCATTAAAATCTCCCCAACTTTCTGGTATAACCATTGTGGAAATCAGCATGGAGATTCCTCAAAACACTAGACTAGAGGTTCCATTTGACCCAGCTATTCCCCTTCTTGGTATCTTCCTAAAAGAATTAAAAGTATCATATCATAGCAATATATGCACGCCCATGTTTATAGTGGCACTGTTTGTAATAGCTAAATCTTGGAAACAGCCCAAATACCCATCAACCAATAAATGGATAAAGAAAATGTGGTTCTTTTACACAGTGGAGTATTACTCAGCCATAAAGAAGGATAAGTTTGAGACATTTCTACGTAAATGGGTGCACCTTGAGACCATACTCTTAAGTGAAATAAATCAGACACATGTAAATATCTCATTGTTTCTCTGGTGTCAGAAACCAAAAGTGTAAATAAGGGCCAAAATGTAAATAGATATTGTGAAATAGGAAGAAAATGTTCAAATGGGAAGGGGAACCAGGGAGAGGGAGGGGGAAGGAAGGAAGGAAAAAGAAAAAAGTGAGAAAATAAGGAAAAAATGTAAACGTAAATAAGGAAGAGAAGTGGGGTTGAATGGAGGGGAGGGGAATGGGAAAAAAAGAATCAATATCTATCATGTACACATACAAATTCCCTATGATGCATGTGACCATTATGTGTACTAAAATGCACCAATAAATTTAATTAATTTTTTCAAATTCTCCTCAATTTTCCTTTAAGGAATTTCCCTCCCATCACTACATGTAATCTTGGGATTCACCATTATGGAGCCCCCCTTTAGGGAGGGGAATGGACCCCAGCTGGGCTGGGGAGAGTTCTCACCTCCTAGAATCTGAATCTTGAGCTGAGCACACAAGGCCAAAGTATGGCCCCTTAGGGATGTTTCCAAAGAGCCCAAATACCAAGGCTGGACCTTCAGACACTGGGGATGTCCCAAAATCCCGTACAGAATTCACATCCATACACAAGTCCTCCTCCTCTTTCAGCAAAGGCCCTTTTCCTGACTCCTTCACTGGAGACCAGCACAGAGCAGAGCCGAGAACTCCAAGCCGGAAACAGAGATTCTGATCACAAACCTACCACAGGAAATAAGTCACCTCCTCTCTGGGGGCCTTATTCTCTTTCTCCATACTATTAAAGGGCCGGGATTAAATGACCAAAAAGGAGCCTCACATGTTGGGTCAATAGAAATTGACCCCTCGAATCCCTGGGCCTTAGCAACACAACACTCACATTGTCGGGCTGCTGAAGCTGGAGTGTAAAGCAGTTAATCCCTTGGCTGGATGATTCAGATAAAGAGGATTAACCTCAGACGAGAGAGCCATCATCCAAATATAGAGCAACCCCAAACACTCGAATTAACACGCCCCCACCTTCTCCCACACATTCTTGTCCCCTAACACTGATTGGGGACCTTCTCCACGTTCTTCTACTGCCTTTCTGAGTTCTTCAATCCAGGGCCCATCGCTGCTCCTTTGAAATATTCAAGTTTCTTTAAGGTTTTTGAAGTTTGCTAAATAATCAACTACTGAGCACCTGTGTGCCAGGCACTGTGTTAGACACGTGAGCCACAAGAGTCCGGCTCTCAGGGAACACTAAATCCAGTGGAAAGGCACCTATCACGTGCCACGTAACCTTCTATGCCACCATTATCTCCTTTAATGCCCCTTAAGAATCCCAGAAAGCAGATCTTATAGCGACCATTTCACATATGGGGAAACAGACTTTGAGATGTCGAAGAATCTGCTGGAGATGTTGCAACCTGTATCAAAGTGAGCCTTTTGCTTTCCAAGGATACAGGGTGCCAGAAGATATTCCTATCATTCTGTAGCTGTCAGAAACATCAGGAGAAGGAAAGGGAATATACTGAGCTTCTGTCTCCGAAGAGGGCGTGCGCTCCGGGAATAGTTATCACAGGAAAACACTGGAGGAGCAACCAGATGCTTGACCCTGTGCTTCTCTACACTGAAAGAAATTGCTCGCTGAAATCGCAGGCTCTGAGTTGAGGAAGGTAAACTAACCACTGTAGCAAACTCCAAGATGCCAATAGTTTAACCTGAGCGGTTTATTTCTATCATTGGAGACAGCACCATGCCGTCTGGAGGCACATGCACAGGGGTTTTATGGCCCTCATACGCATGCTCCGCGCACTGGGGACCTGTCACGTGGCCACACCCACCTGCAAAGGCAGCTGGGAGGTGTAGTCTGCTAGCCCAGGAAGAGGAAGAAAAGATTTTGATGAACAGCTACAAAACTGCATACTTAATGTGGTTATTTCTAAATAAAGAAAATAATTCAAAATGCTTACATGGAGATTGAGAATTACAGATAGGTTTTCCTTTTCTTGATTTTCTGGATTACCTGTGTTATGGTTTTAAAAAACCCAAAATGACTGGAGGAGGGGTTCCTTAATTAATAAGTCATTGAGCAGTTAGGGCGGAACCACGTCATTCAGATACCTGCTTGAGAAATAGTCCTAATGCTATTTACCTGGCGCTCTGTCTCTTTCTCTCTCTGTCTCTCTGTCTCTCTTGCGCACGCTCTCTCTCTCTCTTCTCTTTTGAAAAACACAGAACTTTCTGCTCCATTTGTTCTGAGCAGCTATAGTCAAAGGGCTTCTTTTTCTTCTCAAATGTTTTCCACACTGCCTTGGGCCTCTCTGTGCCTTAGAGCATCTCCAGGTTATCCATCACACTTTCCAAGGCTGCTGTTTCTCTGTTGGGATGGTTATCTGTGATCACGGCCAAATCAGACTTCTGACCAACTGCAGTCACACACAGCCAACCTCACGGCTGACGTAAAGGCCAGTGGCTATGTCACATCACAGGGCCACCTGAGGAGCCAAGATGATCGGCTCTGTGTATCACAGTGTTTCCTGAGTTCTTCCCTCCTTCATACACCTTGTTATGGTTTATATCTTCTTGTCCCCCAAAGCTTCGCACACTCATAAGCAGAACTTTTGGGGGGGGCAATTGCATAGTGGGGGCACTATATTCATCAGTGGATTGGTCTACCGATGAGTTTATAGGTAAACGCGCTGTCAGGAGACTGGGCCTAGATGGGTCACTGCGGACATGGCCTAGAAGAGTGTATCTCCCTGCCCCACTCCTCCCTTTGCGCTCTGCTTCCTGTTGCCATAAGGTGAGCAGCTTTTCCTCCACCCTGCCCCTCTGTCATGCTGTCTTGCCTTAGAGCCAGCTGTCTATAGACTGAAATGTGGGCCAAATAAACCCCTCCTCCTTTAAGTTGCGGGTGTCAGGTATTATGTTCCAGAGACAAGAAAGTGATTAAGACACATCTGACAATAACTTTTAAACCCACAAGAGACACCAGTGGATGTGCTGCTACTTCCCACCAAATTTCTCCTCCCCACTCCCTGTCTAACACCCTCTTAGATCCCATCTTTCAGCTACAGCAGACCACCTGCTGTTCCAAAAGCAACCGTGCATTTTCAGGTTTATGTGTTTTTCCTCAAGCTGTCTCCTCTGTCAGGAATGCTCTTCTCCCCAGTGACCGGCTGGAAAACTCCTATTCATTCTTCAAGGTTCAAGTGGACAACACTCCTACCCCCTCCAACAGCTTTGTCTTGGGGTCTCTGTCTTCTCATGCAGCAAGTGCAACTGATTCTAGCTTCGTGCTCCCACAGACATTCACTCTGTATATTCTTCTGTGATATCCCCTTCTCTCTCTGTAGTCTGATTGCTGAGGAGTGAGCCCCCTATGGTGGGCCCAAGCACTGTGGCCCATGTAGGGCAGGGGCAATAAGGAAGCTTGGCCCCCACTCAAGTCGTGGTCCAGCTTCCCAAGTGAGCCAAAGATACGGGTCCCAGACTACGTGACCATGCGAGCTCCCAAGCTCAGAGGAAACAGTCTGGAGAGATTGTAACCTACATCCTACTTGACTGTGCTTACAAATGACTTGGGGATCTTGTTAAAATGCAGATCCTGATTCAGCAAGTCTGGAGTAGGGCCTGAAATTCTGCACTTCTAACAACCTCCGAGTAAGGCACACTGCTGGTCCAGGGCCCACACTAAGTGGCTAAGGTTTGTTTGAATGCACCTGGGGCAGCAACAAAGGCAAACTTCAAAGAGCCCTACTTCCAGAGAATGGGAACTTTCAGAGAGAGAGAGAGAGAAGATAGATGCTTTTCTCACAAGTGAAAAGCTTAGGACAGAAGGCCTAGTATCTAACAGCAGTTTGACATATACTTGCAGAATATTTAGTTTGAGTGTGGGCCCCAATTCAACCTCAGAGTCTGGAATAAATAAAGTCAGAGTATGCAGAGGTACACAAATTTATTTCTATTTATCATTGAACAAGACAGGGAATTGGTCTCAAAGTTATAGAAGAAATTTGCTTATAAGACATGGGTCCCTGAGTTAGGTCCCATTACTTTTAAAGACACTTGATGTTTGGCCCTTTTTGTAGTTAAAGTAGGAAAATAGGTCCAGAGTCTGGAAAGCAGGTTGGAGCCAGTACCTGGTTTAACATAGGAGGTACTAGACAGACATCTGCGAACTCCCTCTGGAAGACAGCAGGTTGTAGTAGCAAGAGTGGATCAGATTAGAGTCAGAAATTTTGAGTTGAGGACTAGAGCCACACCTAAAAATCCCTAGTGGACTTGGTTAGGAGGTAACAACAATGAAAGAACATATTTTAGGGCTTTAGATACCTTCTCAGTGGAATCCACTCTGCCCATCTGGAGATGCTAAGCTTTGGGCAAGTTATTTAATTTCTCTCAACATCAATTTGCTCCACTCTAAAGATAATAGTAATCCTTACTCCACAGGGACTGTAACGATTAAATGAAGTTGTGTATGCAAAATAATTAGTGTTGTTTTGTTTGGTTAGACTGCAAGCACCTAGATGAAGAATATTTAATGCATATGGATGTCCTTAGTATTTAATTATAATACTGTGCATAGTATTGTGTCCCTGGAAATTAATGCTTGCTGTAAAATTAGACTTCCCCTTTGTCCACATTTCTTCATCTGTGAAATGCAAACTAAACAGATGTACAAGATGTCTATCCCAGGGTTGTTGTGAGAACTTCGGACTTTAAAAGATGCAAGTACTGAGCAAATGCTGGCGCTGATCCTTATAACCTGAGGGCGACTTTTCCTCAGATTCCAGGTGGGCAGGCCCACAGTAGCCCCTCATCTCTCAGAGGTGACAGCAGAAGAGGAAGACCAGACCTCTGAGTGTGCTCCAGGGAAGCTGACGGGACACTCAGCCTGGAGCTGCAGCTGGTATGATGTTCATTCGGACTCAGGAGGTGACATTTAACATCACCACCCGCAGAGAGCACTCAGTAGGAGGCAAGCAGTGTTCTAGGCAAATTAACTCCTGTCTTCTTCCTCATAACCCTACAGAGACATAATTCTATCATCAGTCGCATTTCACTGATCAGGAAACTGAGGCTCGGGGCTGTTAAATGACTTGTGTGAGGTCTTCTGTTAGTAAGAAGCAGGGCCCAGCTAAGAACCTGGGCAGACTGGCTCTGGGACTCTTTGACCTACACCATTTCAAAGAATCACAGAAAGGCAGAATTACCCAAGAAGCCAGAAACTGGCAGAAAGTCAAATCCACCAGAAGGGACCTTCCTTATCTACAGAAAATAGGCCAGAAGTAACAAGATACCAACCGGAAGTAACATGAATAAAACTGAGAAATCTGAGAGGACCAACCTGCCCTCTGGCAGCCCTCTGAGTACCCCAAGATCCAATACATTGGGCCACTGAAGAAGTTATGATGTGACAGCTAGAGGCTGGCACAGATTTTCCTCCAGAGAAGTAGCCAGCACCACCAAAAAATTAAAAAATGAAAAACACATCCTTCATGGGAAAAGAAAGGAGTTCTTGGCCCAGTACCCCTCATGATTTTCACATTGCTTCTCTTTCTCATCTACATCTTCATTGTTCCACCTGAGGTTATTGTCTATTGCTTTAAGCTACTGTTTTCTCGTTGCTTACCTTTTGATTCCCTTTCTTTAAAGGCTAACGTTTATGTTCTGCTTTTAAAAAGTGAAACTGGTCACATTTAATCTGTGGACCATTAGGCAACCATGTGTGGGATGCGTTCATCACTCATCATAGGATAAGGGTTGAGTATGTCACTTATCATAGGGTAGGGGTCAAGGCCAGGAGCTCCTGACATTGCTGTGACCTCTCCAGTCCCAACCCCCATCCCAGGACTCTGCCCAGAGCAGACCACCCTAGAGTGCCTTTCCTCTCCTCAGAGCCTCCTGCGTGCCAGCTGGGAAGCATTCCTCACTGCCATCTGCTGCACCCCAGATCAGGTGAGAGGCCATGGTCAGATTCTGTGCCTGGCAAGCAAGCAGGGGCTGCAGGCAAAACAAGAGCAGCCCTCGGTGGGCCTGTGCTCTGGGAGCCAGGCAGGGAAATTCCCAGAGGATTCACGAATTTGGAGGAAGCTGCTGAGCCTGTCTGGGAAAATGAGTTGTGCCATTTCAGGTGGTTTCTGAGCGCAACAATGAACTCAACCCAACCCCATTTTCCCATTCTTTCTTGACCTCCCATGTGAACTTATGTTGCTTCAGCCTCAACCTGAGCTCTGGTCCTCACTCTATCATTAACTCACTGTGTGATCTGAAATAAATTATTTCCTTCTCCAAATGCAGCTCCCTCCATGGTCCAATAAGGAGTTCAGAGTTGCTGCTTTCTAAGCTCTCTTCACTCTGAACCACTAAGACCCTACAGTTCAGTTAAGATCTTCCATTTTCTTAGACTTATTCTGAACTTGCCCATAAAATATTCACGATGGACAGCTCAGTTATCTGTGGACTGATTGGCTCTAACCTCTCAACATGTCCATTTGCAGCATTTTGTCATGGAACGACCAGGAAAACAGAATTGTACAGTCTACTCATCCTTGTGTACATGAGCTCTGGAAACCCAGAGCTCCTGCCAGCATCACATGCGGATGACATAGAAAGCACTTAATGGCACCCAGCTACCAACTAGAGTGAAAACCAGAACCAGACACCTGTAATTCAAGAAGATTCAAACATCTGGCAAAATCATCCCTTCTTGCATCTATGCAGAGCTGGCAGAGAAAGAAGTAAGGTGCATCCACCTCTCCAAGTACTCTTTTATCTGTGAGGTCAGCCTCAAATTTCCCATCTGTAAAATGGATGCAGCAGGAAAAATGTGGCCCATATAGTCCCACTCCTAAAAGAAGTTCCATTTCGGGGGTGGGGGTTAAGCAGTCAGTAATTAAGGGAGATTTTTTTTTCCCTGGGGGAAAGAGGGTTGATGCTGCTCTCTCCCCCTCAATCTAAGATAGAGGCAAGTACTGAAGACTGATGGGGATGGGAAGTGGGTAGAGGAGAAATGTCTACAGAAAACAGGAAGACTTGGTAGGAGCACAGGCTTCCGTGGGGAGAGGAAGGGGGGACGTCCATGGTGTGCATCTTTGTGGTGAAGCCTATGGTTTGAATGTGGTTTGTTCCCACCAAGACTTATGTTGAGGATTAATTCCCCAGGGTACCACTACTGAAGTTATAGAGCCTTTAAAAGGTTTTTGGAGACACACAGAATCAACTCTCATTACGGGTTAATATTTTTCTTGAGAAACTGGATGAGCTCTCTTGAGACTGATTAAGCCTCACAGGACTGCATTAGTTACTGCAAGAACAGGTTGTCAAAAAGTGAGTTCTGCTTTCTTGGCTTACACCCTTGCTTCCTCTCCTGTCAATGATCTCTCTCTCTTCCAGAGGCTCCTGCTATCTGATGCTGTCCTCCATCTGATGCTATCATCAAAAGCCGATGCTGGCACCATGCTGTTGGATCTCCAGAAATGTGGCCTAAATAAACATTTTTTCTTTCTAAAGTATCCAGCCTCTGGTATTTTGTTATAGCAACACAAAGCAGACTAGCACAATAGAGCAGGAGACACTCTTTGCTGAGCTGTAATCAACGGTCAGGACTTTGCTCATGGTATATCTGGAAGTCCAGAGGAAAAGCTAAGTATATGATCCTTGATCTGGAAGAGGCCTGAATGGCAGCAAAGACATGGGGGGAGGAGGGGACTATGAACTATTAAGTACCTACTGGGTACTAAAGACCTAGCTCATCACTATCACTTACACTTTCATTTCTTGCCCAATCCAGTAAGGAACAACCATGAAAAGCCTCAGCCAACAGAACACCACAGTATTTACTCACTCATATATTCAATAAATACAGGACTGCACCTATTGCATGCCTACTGTGTTCCTGGCATAGGGAGAAACAGTCTCCCAGCAGGGGATCACAGGACAGATTTTGTAACACCAGTGTCCAGGGAAATCTGATAGGAGGGCTGTGTCTACATACTCCAAGTCACTCAGAAATTTTCATCATGGAATTCCAACAAACTATGGGACACTGAAGAACTGAGCTAAGGAGGTTAGTTTGCTACAGAAAATAAAAGGTGATTTCCCCTCTGAAAATCTTTTCGCCCATAAGGTTCATTATTATCCACTTGTCTAATTTTGGACATTATGGGCCTCATGCAAATATTCTTCTAAATTGCACGGCCAGTGTTAAATGATAGGTTCTCAGTTCTCCCATCATAGAATCTTTAAGTCTCTTGGCTGGCATGGTAATCCTTTAATCAACATTCAGACCAACATGTTTCCAAGTCCAGGAATATGAAGGGAATTGCAGAGCACTTGAGTATTAGTCCTGTATCCATCATCATCATCATCATCATCATCATCATCATAATCACCACACCTATTATCATTTAATAACTGAAAAAAACAAAGCTCCAAACAAATTAAGTTAGCTGCTCACACTAAAACAGCTAGCAAATAGTAAATAGAGTTCCAACTCAGTTCTGTCTGGTACTAAAACCCATTGCCCCAGGTTATTCACCTTATGGCCAGGCTTGGACCCACACATAAAAGTAAAAGCCACCTTTCTATCTCTTTCTCATATTTCCTTCTTGGCTTTGTATCTTTCCATTTTCTGTTGCTATAACAAAATACCCGAGGCTGGGTACTTTGTAAAAGGGGTTGATTTCACCTACAGTTTGGGAGGCAGAGAGTCCAAGATCAAGTGACTCATCTGTCTCCTCTGGTGAGGACCCCCTTGGCTACATCACCACATAGCAGAGAAGCAGGAAGGGAACCAGCCATGTGCAGGAAGGCTCACTTTATAACACCCTGTGTCATGAGCACTAACTCATTCCATAAGACCAGCATTAATTCCTTTCAAGGATGATTGATGACCTCCTGTGAGTTCATTAGCCTGCACTGGGCCACAAATTTAAAAGGTTCTACCACCCCAACACTGCCGTGCTGAGGACCGAGCATGTGAACCTTGGGAGGACAAACTCAAACCAAATCCAAACCACTCAAGGCTCCAGTTCTTTTGTTTCAACACACACACACATACACACGAAACCACTTTCAAGCCCCAGTGTGGTGGCACACTCCTGTAACCCTGGCACTTTGAGAGGTTGAGTCAGTTCAAATCCCAGCAACACAGAGAGACCCTGTCTTAAAAAGGACTGGGGATGTAGCCCAGGCTAGAGTGCTCTTGGGTTCGATCCCAAATATCACCAAAAAAAAAGAAGGAAAAAACCTCTCAATTGCAGTATCTACTTTTTCTTGTTTGAAAGTGGTTTTGTATATGTGCGTGAGCCCTCACCCCAAATTTCACTGCAGACAAAACTCACATGCACACATAATCAGTCACACCATGGGGAGTAAATGAGTAGCACCCACAGTCCGAGGCTGAAGTATCCCAGCCCTCTACAACTATGGCCTAACTCTCTCCTTACAAACAGCATCACATTATGCAAGATACTGTAAAAGTGGGCTTTTTTCAAGCAAGCTGGTGACACTCTTTCACTCAGCATAAATTGATTTAAATAAATTTCTCCCCTTTTCAGGATTCTTCCTTGCTTCTGGTTCATCCTAAATTAAAAGCAGTACAATAATAATCCAAGAACATCACACCCCTGAATTTCAGCCACTTCTCTCTGAAGGATCTTTTCCCTTTTTTGAAAGTATGAGCTATTTTTTGGTTTCCACGTGTTCCTCTTTCTTACTTGTCACCACACATTGCTTTCTGTAAGGCATAAATTGGAGGCTTCACATTCAAAATCTTGTTTTTTATTCCGCAACATTCACAATAAGGCTCCTGTGAGACTCGGAAAGAAAGGGAATGACTTCAGGAACTTAAATTTCAAGATCCACCAAAGCAAAGACTAGCAATCCCTTCTGGTAATTAAATTCTTCCACTCACTCATTCTGTCAGCACTCATTGCATATACTATGTACCAGGTAGTATTCTGAGCACTGGTGATACAGGAGTTACTTGGCTCATTGAAGGGACTAATAAATAACATGCTATTCAAACTCAGACCTCATCCCTGGACTCTATACTCTTACACACAACTATCTACCAAACAGCTCTCCTGGGTGTCCAACTGAACCCATAACAGCTCCTTCTTCACCTGAATAAAGGACTCATCCAGTTGCTCAAGCCAAAATATGGAGTTGTCCTTGACTCCTATCGACTAATCTAACTCCACCATCGACTATATCCAGAAATTAGCAACTTCTTCCATCTCAACCACTCTCCCACCTGGTCCAGACCACCAGCATCTCTCACCTGGATCACTGCGGTAGCCTCCTGGGCAATCTCCCCAAGTTCAACCCTCCCCCCAATACACACATCCAAGTCTATTCTAAGCTCTAAAGCTCAAGTGATCATTGTAAAACATAAATCAGACAAGGGCATCCTGGGCTTAAAATCCTCCAGTGGGTTCCCACCCCACTCAAAGTAAAAGCTAAGGTCCACCAAAGCTTCTGCAAGATCCTGTATTACCTGGCTCCCTACTACTTTTTGGATCCCATCCTCTGCCATGCTCACCCTGTCTCATTCAGTTCCTTCTCCATGAGACTTCTCACTGCTCCTGGAATGCACCAGGGCTCTGTTGCCTCAAGGCCTTTGTACTTACCATTCTTCCTACTTAGAAGGATCTTTCCCAAGTTATCCATCTACTCACTCTTTCATTTCCTTCATGTCTTCCCCACCTTATAAACCCAACCCTTACCTTGTCCTCCACTCCCACACTCACTCAACCTCCTTTACCTGCTTGATGTTCCTTAATCACCTGATATATTGCACATTTACTTACGTATTTATATATCATTTGTCTCCCCAACTAGAATGAATGCTTCATGAAATAGGATCTTGGTGGATGGGGGAATGGTTGGCTGGCTGGCTGGTTGGTTGGCTGGTTGGGTAGTTGGCTGGTTGGTGGTTGGCTGGTTGGGTAGTTGGCTGGTTGGGTGGTTGGTTGGGTGATTTGTTGGCTGGTCGGTTGGTTGGTCAGTTGCTTGGTTGTTGTTTTTTTGTTTTTGTTTTTGTTTTTCTTTTTGTTTTTGTCCTGTGTCGCCTACCTATAACATGTCTGGCACATAGAGAACACTCAAAAAATATGAGGTGAATGAATGGCTCTCTAAAGATATATATGTCTATAGATAGGCAGCCATGAAAACAGAGCAAAAAGTCACAAGGACAACTACAGGTGTCACCCTTCCAAGCAGAGCCCAGGAGAAAAGGAACTGAGCCAAGGGAACTTTAAATATCGAGGTCCTTATTATAGATGCAAAAAATATCCCAAACTTTTCCACTCTCTCTATCCATGCTTTTTACAATGTGATTATGTAGCTTCTTCCAGCAAAAAGTAGACTATGTTTTTGTTCTTTCCCTCTGGACTGCCTGTGTCTTACTTTTGTGGATAAACCGGGTGAAGTGATGGTGAGCTCTGTTAAAATCTTAGGCCCCAAGACACCATACAAACTTCCCCTTTCTCCTGGCCCTCTGCTACTACCATGGGAACATGTTAGGTCAACCTTAGGGAGGATTGGGGACCCCATGGACCAGAGCCAAGCCATTCCAGCTCAGGCCATCCTAAAGCAGCAAGCTTCATCTCTCCATCAGCAGACCCAACCCACATGAGCAAACACAGCTGAGATTGACCAAGCACAACTGTCCAGCCACCCACTAGCATGGTAGAAAGCCACTTCATAGGCATGGGAGAAATTAACAAATTAACAAATGGTTGTAGTTTTAAGCCACTAAGCTTGGGGGTGGCTTGTTCTATCGTTGCATTGACAAGATCAGCCCTAATGTGTGTGAGGCTGCTAAACTGCTTTGCTCTGAATAAATGTGCATCAGGGACTCCCCTCCTTGTGGTTTGATTCTCATGGTCTGGGACCTGCAGGAATAAGACACACTAGCCATGCCATACAGTGTCTCAGTCATTGCAAAGTAGCAGACTGGTGTACGGAGACCAGAGACCAGACCAGGTTTCAGAGACAGCAAGACCAGAGCTTGGATGTGGGAGATGCACAGAAGTAAATGTTGCCCTCTGAGGTGACTTGGGGGACACCCAGCTAAACACCCTGATCTGGACCCAGCCCATCCCACATCCCAGACACTTCGAGAAGGTTCTCCAGGCATCTAGCCCCACTCTGTCCCTGGAGCACACTACAGTAGCCCTGCTGCACCAAGGACAGCTGTGTGCCAAAACAGTGCTTCCCCCGGAGGAATGAAGTCACTAAGGATGGAGCAGCAAATGTCAATGTTTATATTAAGCCTGTAAGATGGAAGCCCCACATAAACTCGCCATGTGGCATTATGTAAATGCCTTCCACAGTACCTGGAAGGTCAGTCCATTTCCAGATGACCTTGACACTTTCCCATAACCATGGAAACTCTTCTCATTCCCCGAGACAAAAGCATAACAACCAGCAAGGACAATAGCAACTGGACTGTTCAGTAAAGATGACCCTTTCTCTCACTGGGGACAGGACCCACAGATCCAGTCCTCAATCCGGGTGAAGGAGATCTGACCACCGCGTCTCACCATCTCCCTCATTCCTGCTGCCTTGCCGAGACCTGTGCCTCCTGTGTGCTGGCTGGATTGCACCTGCGGTGTCTACAGGTACCTGTCCTAACTACCCACCACTCTTCCTCTAAATACAGGACCTCAGATCTTAGCCAGTTCCTTCAGTGAGAACTCAGTACATATATCTTCGTGACAAACATGAATTGTAACAGGGACCACCTCAGTGACCCTGTTGTGTTGTTCCTCTGACTGTCACTCTCACCAGTGTCCCTGCCCTTACTCAGCGCCACCTCCTTGGCCTCCCTTCCGGCTCTCTTGTAAGCAGACCCTTCTACCTCAAGCTTGGCACGTGTTCTTCCCCTGCCCAGAATGCCTGGCTCCCTCCCTCCTTTTCTCCAATCTGGTCAAGTATCACTTACCAGCACCCCACCCTAACCAAGCTGCATAAAAATAAATAAATAAATAAATAAAGGGGGAAGCCCCACTCCTCTCTCTGGTAGCACTCCCCACGCCTCTTACACTACTTTACTTTTCTGCATTACAACATCTCCTTAGCTAATTTGCTATGTGTGCACTTACTAGTATGTCCATTATTACACACACATACACACACACACACACACATACACATACATGCACATTAACTTAAGCTCCTTGAGGGTAGGGGCTTTATTTGGTTCAACTCTGCATTCCTTATGCATACAGCAGTGCCTAACACATGCTAGAGATGCCAATGAGCACTCACGTTGTACCAGCCAATGTACATGTGACAATCATCCAGCAATGGACGAATAGTTTAAATACCTCTTATGTAACTACCAGAACAGCCCTACTGTTGTTGCCCTTTTACAGATCAGGTGACCCGCCCCATCCAAGCTCGTGATCCCTGTGGCGCCCCCAGGCTGCCCTCCAAGCACCCGGATGATGGTTCAGGTTGAGAGGGGCACAAACATGCATCTCTGGCAAATGTGCAGATCCCCAGAGCACTTTGTTCTACCATTTTTCATTACCTGCCACAGCGTTTGTCCAGGAAGTTACACCCTTGAGATTGGATTTTCCTCTCCCAGAGCAGATTGGTAGTAACAGCTTTAGCTTTCCCTTATCCCTCCCGCTTAGAAAAATCTTAGTTCCAAATTTTCTCTTTGAACTAGGCTGGAACAAGGACAGACAGGTCAGGGACCTGGGAGAAAGGAAACAGCAGATCATCTGCTCTGAAACTCCTTCAGAATTTTCCAGAGTCCCTGCCCCTGTGAAGTTCTGTTTCAAACCTTCATAGCCCTGGAACTGAAGAAAACCATCCATTAAAAACATAAAAAGTACACGCTGGGCATGGTGGTGCACGCCTGTATTCCCAGCACTGGGGCTGGGGATATAGCTCAGCAGCACAGCGCCTGCTTGGCAAGTGCAAGGTTGTGAGTTCGATTACCGATAACAAAATAATAATAATAATAATAATCCCATCACTGGGGAGGCTGAGGAAGGATGATAACCCGGAGTTCGAGTCTAGCCTGAGCTACATAGTGAGTTCAAGGCTAGCCTGAACTACAGAGTGAGATCCTGTCTCTCTCCCTCTCTCTCTCTCTCTATATATATATATGTATAATGAAAAGACCGACCTGCAATGGGCGTGCCCTTCCCTTAGTGCCAGCCGGCGTCTACTGGGGTCTGGTCACATATTAAGGATGCCTGCTCTGCTCTGCCCTGCCTGGTAAGGGGATGTGGGTCATGCCCAGACCAAGGGACCAAGAAAGCAACCCAATCCTTGCTGAAATCAGCAGGGACTTCATTTTTTAAACAGTTCTCTTCTCTCTACAACCACTGCTCCATTTTCACACCACCATCACAGAACACGTCACCCTTCCTCACTACAGCTGTTCCCCCCCCCAGCAGGTGTGAGCTTGTGGGGAACCAGGCCTTCATCGCTGCTGCATCCCTCAGGATTAATCCCACCTCTGACACACACTAGGTGCTGCTTGAGAATCTGCTGACTCAGAATGAAGCTCACTGCACCTACTGCATCCACTACAGCCAACAGGACAAGTCACCTCTCGTGGAAAGGGCAGGAAGCAGAAGCACAGAGGAGACCGTGCAGACCAGAACGACCCCCGAGCTGGTGACAATGTCTAATTCTCACCCATACATCCTCACCTACCACTCCCTGCGCCCCCAGAGTCCCCCACTCAACTTCAAACAGGCTTAGAAATGGAGCCTGTTAACGCCGACGTTAAGTTACCTTTAAACGGAGCTGGTTTTCAGCTGCGATTTCTGCATCAAGGGTAGCGCTTCATCGCCCTGCCGAGCGCTGGACAGCAGAGAGCTCCCGTCTGTCTGCGGAAGAAACGGCCCTGCCTCGCTCCTCCCCGGCTACACGCATTTGCTCGCCCATCCCTGCCAAATAAATCCTGTTCTTTTCTGTGCGCTAAAACCCATCTATAAACAAATCCTCTGTGTGCCTAAGAAACGGCTGCCACGCCTGCGGAGGGCGCCTTCCACATCCAGAAACACACACGAACCCCAACTCAGAGCCACCAGGTGTGAAGCACGTTTTTAATCTCAACAGTCCAACAACAACAAAATCCATCTAACCGGAACAGAACTGAAACGAACAGCGGCGGCTCAAGAAGCTCGGGGGAACGGAGCTGTAAATGTCAGAAGCCTAAGTTGCAGAAGTATTTAGGGCGCTAATAGTTCAAACGGTTTCACAAACAGCCCTTGGGGAGGCCACTTCCGAGGAGCGCGCAGCCCCGGGCAGCCGGCAAGCGCTTGCTTTTCTGCGCGCTTTCCCAGACTCTGTCCGGTCTTTTGTGCCGCGTACTACAAACCCCGCTCCGCGCTACCAGCGAATGTATTTCGGGTCTGCACGCACCGCAGCGCGCGTCGCCGTCCCCTACCTGGGTGGGGACCCGCCGTGGGCCCCGGGCGCAGGCCGAGCGGCGTCCTCCTCGGCAGCCCGCAGGCGGCTCGGGATCTGCAGGTCCCGGCGATCCAGGCGGTGTCACTCACACCTGCAGCGCCGTGCCCACGCCGCCACCGCGCGCCCAGACGCAGCGCGCCCCCGCCCCGCGGAGCAGCCAGGGCGGGAGCCTCCGGGTCCTCTGTTCAGCAGGATCCGGTCCTAACCCAGGCGTGAAAGGTGTGGACTGCCGGCAGGTCTGTGCTTCTAAATCCCCTTCTGGTTCAAGGAAAGGTGTTTGGGGTAACTCGGAGGGAAGCGAGGACAGCGGGGTTCCAAGCTCTCTGGATGTGCAGACCGATCCATCCGCGAACTTCTTGGGGCTCCAGGTTTAATTGTCACCTCGCACTCTCCACCCACCCTGCCCAGGGCCACAGCCCTTCAGCCTGCTCCAAACCTGGTGGTGTGAGAGCACGGGACCCTAACTTCTGTGGAGGGGATCCTCTGATTGTGTCATCCCCACGGTGTCTTAGCAATAGACGCTGATGAGCTGCTCTGTCCTTACCTCCTCAGTAACTGAGAGGGGCCTGCGTGGTCAGTGGGGCCAACAGGAAATCTGGGACCTGGTGCCTTCAACCAAGCTCCACTTCTGTCTCCCTCCTTCCAACGCCCCCAACGCCATTCAAAAGGATTCGGCAAATAAAACTGCCAAGGCTCACCTAGCACTGAAAGCCTCTTCTTGGAGCATAAGGTTCCTTTAAGAGGAAAACAGAAGCAAAGAAATGACACTGGAAATTCAGAGGCGCAAGCAAAGCCCTTAACACTTCAGGCCTTCTCTAGGGTCTGAACTGCGGTTCCTGTCCCAGTAGGACTGAAACCCCTCTCTCTGTTTCCGATCCCGCGCTTCTGGCCTCCCAACTTCATGGCTGCATCCCTGAGCTGCTCTCCAGCTCCTGGCCTCTTCCTGGCTCAAGTTTCCCCCTGTACCACCGCCTTGCAAGGGTTTCACCTCTTCAGCCTCCGAGGGTCGTTTCTTTAAGAGTAGGAAATGTCTGCTCTTGACTTCTTCCTACCTGAAACTGTGCCCTGACTTAGAAGAGGGTGATCAAAGAGCAGACCCTACACGGGGTGTGATGGTGCCCTCTGGGAGACTGAGGCAGGAGGCTTGCAAGTTTAAGCCCTGCCTGGGCAACTTAGTGACCTAGTAAGACCATTTCTCTAAATATTAAAAAAAAAAATTTTTTTTTTTGAAAGGGCTGGGATGTAGCTCAGTAAGAAGACCCTGGGTTTAATCCCAAGTACCAAAAAAGAAAAAAAAAAAGCTGACGCTCACTGCCTCACCTCTCTTCCTCATCTTTTCCCTGCCCTCCAGCCATACCAAACTTTGAACTTCAACGTGCCTCACACCCCACTTCTGGGCCTTTGCACATGCTGCTCCTTCTCCCTGGAATACCCTCTTCCTCTGGCTTCTGGTTTCAGCTGAGCCATCCCTTCTTCAAGGAAGTCTTCTCGCACCCCTAGAATACCGAGTTCTCCCTGTTCCGTGTACCCAGAGCCACCACTATTTCCCGTGCCACACCACCCAACTCATTACTAAAGTTAGCTTTGTAATGTCTGCCCTCCTCATTGGACCGGAAGCTGTAGGAAAGCATGTCTCCGTTGTTTGCTACTGTAGGCAGAGCACACAGCATACAGAGTCTGCTCAGTGTCTATTATCATAGCCATGATCTAGACTGAGATTGTAAACGTTCTGGTATCCAGAGGTTTCTTTATGTCCCTTCCCAGGTAGTACCACTCATGCTCCGAGTTAAATCACTATGGCCCTTTTCAACATGGATTTGTATTGCCTATTTTTAAACTCTAGATGAATAGAATCATACAATAGGTATTATTTTGTGTGTGGCTTCTTTTTTTTTTTTTTTTTTTTTTTGTGGGTACCGGGGGGACGACCTCAGGACCTCGCGCGCCAACAGGCACCCGTGCCGCTGAGCGATATCACCGGCCCCTTTTTCGTATGTGGGATCCAAGAGTCGAACTCAGGCCCTCGCGCTTGCCGGGCAGGCGCTTAAGCCGCTGAGCCATCTCACCGGCCCATGTGGCTTCTTTTACTTAAAATAATGTCTGGGAGATCCACCCATGTCATTGTATATATTTTGATAGGTCACTCCTTTTTACTGTGGCTAAGTACTCCATTGCCTGACTATAACACAATTTATTTATCCCTTCTCCTGTGGGTGGATGTGTGGGTTGCTTCCTGTTTTTAGCTGTTCTGACTAAAGCTGCTATGAGCATTTGATAGATACAGGCACCCTTTTCTTTTGGAAAAGGAATGGCCTCATGGAATAGCTGGGTCATAGGGCAAGTTTTCATTTTAGTTGACGTTACAAAACAGCTTTCCAGAGTGGTTGTGCCAATTTACAGTCCTGGAAAATTCCGGATATTCTACTTCTGTGCTATAACTCAGCGTCATCCATCTTTTTTTTTTTTTTTAAGAGAAGAAAAAAAACAAAACAAATCAAAAAAAGAACAAATTTTCAAAACAACATAATAGGAGGGTAGCAATGGTTAATACATTACTATCTTTAAGTTAGTTATTCAGGATATCAGACATTAGCATCTTTTTAAATTTTAGCCCTTCTTGTGGGTATGTAGTGGGTTTCGATGTAACTTCAATTTGCATTTTCTTGTTAATTAATAATGGCAAGTTGGATGCGGCGGTGCACGCTTCTGTTTCTTCAGAGGAGCTCCAGTCTTTGCCTTCACCTTGGATGTCCTCTCCTGTCTCCCAGCGCAGACTCTTCAGTCTTCCATCCCAGATCCTTCAGCCTCCTGACATGGACTTGGCTGGGACATGACAGTGAACTCCAGGCTGGATCCTTTGGATCCCTGTTGCGCAGACCGGCCTTTTGCACTCTTCCTCACCTGACTCTGTGGGCAGCCATTGTAAGCCAATCTTGTAAATTCTTACATATTTGTATATCTCGTATTAAATCTGTTTCTCTACTAAGCGCTGTCTGATAGAGATTTGGGGATCTGAGCAGCACTCTGAAGGCTGAGGCAGAAGGGTTCGAGGCCAGCTTGGGCTAGATAGTGAGTTCAAGGCCAGCCTGGACTACATGATGCGACCCTGTCTGTCTTAATAATAATAATAATAATAATAATAATAATAATGTTGAGCAACTTTCACATGCATATTGGCCATTTGAACATCCTTTCATGCAGGAACATTTCAGGTCTTTTGACCAATCTATTGAGTTTTATTTATGTTTTTCTCATTCATCTGTATGCACTCTGTTTTAGATATGAATCCATAGATAGTAGATAGATAGTTTTAATATCATCCAGTTTGGGTCTTATATTTTATTCCCTTAATTTTAGTTAAAGACAACTTACCAATTTTTTTCTTTTGTAATTAGAAGACTGATCACAAGATTTTTTTGTGAGTCCTGGTTAAGAAATCCTTATCTGCCACAGGATTGGGCAGCTATTATCCATTATTTCCTTCTATAAACTTGTTTGCTTTGCCCCACACTTTGGTTTATCTTCTATTCGTATATATCATGAGATAGATTCAAAGTTTATTTCTTACATAAATAGCCAGGTGGAAACTGTTATGGAAAAAGCCATTCTTACTGACTAGCTTGCAATAACCCTTTTGTTGTAATCAAGTGACCATCTAGGTCACTAGTCTGGATCTATTTCTAGATCTGCTTTAGACTATTTCTAGAGTCTCCATTCTTTCATTGGTCTTATGTGCACATCTTTCTGGCTCTACTGCAATGTCCTAATTAGTTCTCCTTTATAGGGAGTCTTGAAATATGATAGTGGTCATCTACCAAATTTGTTCTACTTCTAAATCATCTTATCTCCTCTAAGTCCTTAGCTTTTCCACATAAACTTTAGAATCAATGTCTCAAGTTACACACACAAACTCTGAGGGGATTTTGGTTAGAACTGCCTTAAATACATAGACCAATTTGATGGTAATCAACACCTTAGCAATAGTTTTTCAAATCATTTTACATTGCTTATCTCTTTGTTTCTATTGGTCTTTAATTTCTCTCATGTCAGTGGGTAGATCTTGCATGTATTTTGTTGTATTATGCTTACATATTTGAATCTTTATTCCTGTGAATGGTACTTTAGCTTCATTTCCTAATTATTTATTGCTAGCTTACCAAAATAAAATTAACTTTTATATTGACTTGATTTCCAGTATCAAAATAAAGTTTGTTTCAATATGCTATCCCCATATTCATATACTCCTTTAATGTTTATGGTACATAATATATGCAAATAAAGACAATTTTATTTTTTCCTTTCCAATGTTTGTATCTTGTATATAAACTTTTTCATGTCTGTTCGCTTAGCTAGGACATTTCATATAAGGTTGAATAAAAGTGATGATAATGCACAAGATTGTCTTATTCTCAAATTTGGAACTGGGAATGATGTCCTCATTATTATGTATGATCTGAATTTTAAAAGTGATTATAAGTCTTACTCGTAATTTCAGAGGGAAAGCATTTTTACAGTTAAGTATGATGCTAGCCATAAATGCAGGGGATTGAAAATAACTTTCCCTTTGCTCTAGGTTCTTGGCTGGTGTCCTGTAACAAAAGACAAATAAACAAGAAAAAAACTGACCAAGTTTATGAGCATGTATATTTCATATATACCAAGGAGATACTCAAGGAAGGAGTAATTCTCACCGAGATGGCTAGAACTCCAACTTATATAGCATCTTCAACAAAGAACAATAATTTTTTAAAGAAATGCCAAGACCGAAAAGAACCTTGAGTTTCTTGGGATGGTAAATTGTGGAAAAAAAAATATATAGCAGCCTAATGGTAGGTAAAGGCTGGTTAGTAGAGTTCGTTATGTTGATTTCTCTGCTGCCGTCTCTAGGCTGATAAGGGTCTCAATTCATCTCCACCTGGTGATTAATGTTTGCCCTTCATGGTAGAGAGGGGAGGAGAGAAACTCTTGTAAATATATGTGCTGCTTTTAGGAAAATAGGGAGAGGAAAGAGAAACTCTCTTATGTTGCTTTTTCTCAGTTGCTTTTGGCCAAAAATAATCCTTATGCCTAAATGGCATGTTTTGGGGTAACATAATCTGCTCCCCTTCGTTGCTGTTTTTTTAAAGGTTTAGGAGATTAAAGAGGTTTCTTCGTAGGCGAGTTCTCCAGAAAGTACGTAAGTGTGAATTGAATGTAGTCAACTTTTTTGGAGCTACTGAGATGACCATATGAGTTTCCTCTTCTTTGCTTAATATGGGAAATTATGTTGGTTGACTTTTGCATATTAACCAAACCTTCCATTCCTGAAGTAAACAGCATTTGGTCATGATGTAGTATCTTTCCTATTATCATTGCATTTGGTTTGATTAGATTTTATTTAGTCTTTTATATCTGTGCTCATGAGAGACATTAACTTGCAGTAGTCCTTTCTTATAATTTCCTTGTCAAGTTCCCGTAACAAGATTGTGCTGACCTTATGAATTAAGATGAGGAATATTTTCTCATTTATGTTTTCTGGGATACTTTGTGTACATTGGTATTCTTTCTTTCTTATAGGTTGAAAATTAAATCAGTAGATCTCCTCAATCTGCTTTTTAGCTTTCCCTGTTTTGTATTTTCACATCATTTTAGTACTCTAGAGATTTTACAGTGAAACTCTAATTGAAGTATACCTTAAATCAGTGTTTTTCTTTGCTTTTTTTTTTACTTTTTTCTTTTTTTAACCCAGAGACTTTGCACTGAGCTACATCCCTAGCCCTTTTTATTATTTTTATTTTTATTTTGAGACAAGTTCTTACGAAGTCATTAAGTTGCCCAGGGTGGGTTTGAACTTATGAGTCTCCTGCATCAGCCTCCAGAACTGCTGAGATTACAGGTGTGCATCCACTTCACCTCCCAAACCTTGAAACACTTTGCAAAAACTTAGCCCCACTCGACCTTCCCTGACCTCCGTGCTGCTGTTTTCATATACAAGCAGTGATCAAAAAATACCGTGAATGCTTAAATTTTTTTTAATGTATTAAAATAAAAGGCACATTGCCATTAATTCCCCTTGAAATACTTCCTCGTACTTCAAACGTACTTATCCCATCATTCTTGCCACTTTCTGATGTAGTTCTGGGTAGTCCTCTTCTCCGTGTGTTTAGTGGTGCCCTTGTGGCTCCCTCAACATCCCAGATCAATTCAAAATGATTACCTTTCGTGATCATTTTGACTTTGGGGAGGAGCTAGAAATTGCATAGTGCTGGGTCTAGTGAATAAGATGGCTGAGAACATGTCATAATGTTTGTTTACAAGCCTGGCTTTCCATTGGATGACATTGAGCAGCAATATTCCCTGTAGTATTCTTAACCCAACTTGGTTAAGACATTCATGAAACAGGACTTCCAGAACTGCTTCAGAAAGTGGGAATAGGGCCAGGTGTGGTAGCACTAGGGAGGCTGTGGCAGGAGGATCACCCCGAGTTCAAGGCCGCCTGGGCTACATAGCGAGACCCTGTCTCAGAAAAGCAAACAAACAAAAGAATAAAGTGGGAACAATGATAGGATAAGTGTGATCAAAGCAAGCAGGAGTTTTTTGAGGGAGATTGATGGCAATGTTTCTTTTCTGTAATAAACTTTTTATTTAAACATTCCCTGTGTATTTTGATCACCCCTTGTATTCTGCATAGACAAACGTTATAGCCCGCTAAAAAGTCACTATTCTTGTATAGTGAACACATAGTTCCCATTTCTGGAGGTCTTCTCTCCTTTCTAGAGTCCTGTGCTTTCACCTGATAATCCTTTTACATCTCCCTGCACAACTGGTTTTAGTATTTCATATAGTAGAAGTCTGCCAGGGACTAATGCTTTTAGCTTTGTTTGACTTAAAATGTGTTTATTTCACCTTCATTTTTGAAGGATATTTTTCACTGTATAAGAACTCATAGATGGAAGTCTTGCTTGTTCCCATTCTTAAGATGTTATTTTAGGGCCGGTGAGATGGTTCAGCGGCAGAAGCACCTGCCTGGCAAGCACGCAGTCCTGAGTTCGACTCCCGGTACCCACATAAAGGAAAAAAAGGGCCAGTGATATCGCTCGGTGGCACAAGCGCTTGCTGGCAAGTGTGAGGTCCTGAGGTTGACTCCCGGTACCCACATTAAAAAAAAAAAAAAAGATGTTATTTTATTGTGTTCTTGCTTCCATAATTCCAGTTTAAAAGTATGGTGTCTGATGTTGATTTATTATTGATTCTTTGAGAATAATCTTTTCGTCTTTCTGCTACTTTTAGTATTTCCCTCTTTCTATGTTCTTTCAGAAGTGTATTCATGATGTTTCTGAATGAGTTCCAAAACATCTCATCCCAAAATATGCTATTTTGGCATATTGATTATTTTGGTTAAAAGAAATTAAGAATCAGCTAATGCAGAAAAAGCTTTTTAACACCCCTCCAATTTCCTAAAATAAAGCATAAATTTCCTCTTTTGTAAAAGAAACATATTTATAAAGGAAATTTTCATTCATAAAAGTACCTGTGCAATGAAGACAACTTTTATCCCGATTTTTATCTGCCTAACGAGGCAAACTTCATTTGCCATGTATCTCCTCCCCTCACTTCCCACACTTTATCTCCATTACTTTCCAGAGGCCCCAGCTCCATGCTGCTTTCCGTAGCTCAGAATGATATATAAGCCCCGACTGTTGGGCTACTTCCTTGAGATTCATATTTCTCTAGCTTTCCAGTGTATACATACATAATCAAAATTGCTTTTCTCCTGTTAATTTCTTGTGTGAGTTTAACTCAGACCAAGCAAAGAACCTAGGGTAGAAAACAACATTCTAACTCCCCTTTCTATGCGTATTTTTCTTTGTATTTATACTGATTGTGGTTCTCTGAGCATCTTACATCTGTGGACTGATGTCTTTTATGAGTTTTAGAAAATTCTCACCCTTTATTTTCTTAGACTGTTTCTGCCCTGTTTTCTCTCTTCTAAGCTCTTGGATTGATAGAGAACCTATATGTCATCCATAGTTAAGCCATTTTAATATTGCCCCACATTTCTCCTACATTCTATTCTTTCTATTGTTCTTTTAACTTCCCTCTCTTTGTGCTTTAGCGTGAATATTTTTACAGACCTTTTTTGAGATCACTGAACTTGCTTTCTGCTATAACCAGTTTGCTGTTAAATCAATCTCGTGAGTTGTTAAACATAGATATTGCATTTTTCAAATATCCATTTGATTATTTTACATAAGCTTTGTTCAAATTTTTGATATTTGTTTTCCATTCTCTCCATGCTTTCCTCTATTTTCTATGATATATTTATAACAACATCTAACTTTTTTTTTTTGTGGGTACCAGGGGGTCGACCTCAGGACCTCGCGCGCCAGCAGGAGCCCGTGCTGCTGAGTGATATCACCGGCCCTTTTTTCGTATGTGGGTTCCGGGAGTCGAACTCGGGCCCTCACGCTTGCCAGGCAGGCGCTTACACCGCTGAGCCATCTCACTGGCCCAACAACATCTAACTTTAACATGAGGATGATTTTGTCTATTTTACTGTCTTCTTTACTTTCAGTTACTAGTAAAATTTTTCTGCCTCTTCACATGTCTTGATATTTTTTCTTGTATGTCAGATACTGTGTGAAAGGAACCACAGAAAACTGAAATTAATGCTCTTTTCTTCCAACTTGGTTCACCTCATGCTCTATTAGGCAGATAAGATGACCCTTTCCACTCAAGAAGTAAGATTCCAAAGAGTTGGGTAGCGTCTTTACATAGCTCTATTTCACCTCTGTTTTCATATAACTCAGAGATGAGATCCATCTCACTAATACCAAGCAAGAGTTTACTGCCCGATGTGCACGTAAGCCACTACTACTGTACCATTTTTTGCAAAAACAGAGCTTTATTGTGCAGTTAACTAGCAAATAGGTTGGGAGTTATAAGCTCAGATCTGCCTCTCACATAAGTTGGTATCAGAATCTATAAAAAGGAAGAGAAGAGAAGCTGTTGATTGGGTGCTTAGAAGGGGAGATTTTAGTGTTCCTTTGTGCAAATGTGCACTGCCATCATGCCTCTTACAGATGGTATGTTTCTTGGGGGACAGGGGTTATCATGTTCTCCATGAGGAGAGGATTGAGCTTGTGATGTCAAAAGGTCATTGACCTCTTCTGCACATGTCCATTCATTTTTGTTTTTTTGTTTTAGTGTTTGTATTTCTACACATTTCCCTCTTGAATAGCCAGTTCCAAAAAGCCATTGAGTGGATTCTGAAGACTTTTCTTGAAAAGCAATATAAGCACTTTGTTATTTACAGATTTTTTTATCCAGGTGAGTCTAAGCCTTCACCAGTTTCATTGTGTTTATTTCAGGACATTTCCTCTTGTGAGAATTTTTCTCCTAAGAATTGTGAAACTAAACTTTGCAGTATGGAACCCAGCTTCTCATACCCTTCAACTCAGCATTCAGTATTCAGCAACTAGCCTGTTAGACAAACTGCCTTACATCTAGAGCTTCTCTTGGTTGGTTGGTTGATTGGGTGGTTGGTTGATTGGTTGGTTGGTTGGTTGGTTGGTTGTTTTGTTGGGGTTTGGTTTTGGTTTGGTTTTGATTTTTTAAGACAGGGTATCACTATTTATTCCAAGCTGGTCTTGAACTCACTATGTAGCCCAGGCTGGCCTCGAACTTGTGGCAATCCTCCTGCTCAGTTTACAGAGTTCTGGGATTACAGGCATGCACCACCACGCCCAGCTTTTCTCTCAGTTTTAAACCACTGTATCAGGCCACATTTGGAACAATCCCTCTTCCTACAGCCAGCTTGATCTGCACTACTACCTCAGCCTCAACAAATCTCCAGAAGAATGAAAAGAATAATCTCAGGGGCCGGTGAGATGGCTCAGCGGCTTAAGCGCCTGCCCGGCAAGCGCGAGGGCCCGAGTTCGACTCCCGGATCCCACATAAGAAAAAGGGACCGTTGATATCGCTCAGAGGCACGGGCGCCTGCTGGCGCGCGAGGTCCTGAGGTCGACCCCCCGGTACCCACAAAAAGAAAAAAAAGAATAATCTCAGCTCTCTCCTTTTGGGAAGGTTGGTTTATCAAGTCCCTTTTGCTGCCACCACCCTCTGGCATATTTTAAATATCATTTCTATAATTTACCCATGTTTCCCTACTTGATACATAAAATAAATGGTTTGCAACTACCTCTTAAATATTAACAGGGCTCAGCAATCAACTTGCTAACTCTTTAATCCTTGCATTTTTATGAGGTAGATAGCATTTCCCAGCAAGTTATGTAACTTGCCAAAGCTCGTGTAATAGTAAGTAATGGAGCTGGAGATTAACTTCTCATTCCAAAACCAGGGTGATAATGACTATTGCGATCTATTGACTCCAACAGTTGAGAACGTCCTTTTCTCAATAGGAAAAAAAATTCTAATTCTGATTTCTAACTAAAAATCTGAAAGGAAGAACATTTTTAAAACATTCTTTTGAGGCATGCTTTGAATCAGATATACGAGTACTTTAAATTCAAGGCACATCTCTCACCAAAATTCTTCTGTAGAAATTAAACTACCTTTTCCTATTCCTCAAGACCCAAAGGACAAACCTCACTTGATCAAAATCCATTTTTTGTCTCTATATTCTTAAATAATCATGAGAGAAAACTCAAATTTTCTACCTTTCTCTCCCAGAAGGTTATTGTTCAGTCAGGACAATTCACTTGATATGAATATTCAGGGTGGGAGTTGGGGCTTTGTTTTATGTTTTCGTTTTTGGAATGCAAATATGTGACTTCCTAAACTCCTTGCTTAGAACAGCAGAAGTGAAGACAATTAGAGTGGAGGTGGGAAAATCCACGGGACCAAATACCAAGCGAGGTCCACAGGTCTCAGGCAGCTGTTGGTTTCTAGCTGCAAACGTGTGGCTAATGAAGCTGGTGTGGAGGGCCGGTGAGATGGCTCAGTGGCATAAGCACCTGCCTGGCAAGAGCGATGTCCTGAGTTCGACTCCCAGGACCCACATAAAGGAAAAAGGGGCCGGTGATATTGCTCAGCAGCACAGGCACCTGCTGGCGCACGAGGTCCTGAGGTCAAACCCTGTACCCACAAAAAAATAAATAAATGAAGCTGGTGTAGAAACCAGAATATTCTGAAACACTCTGGTGTGTGAGACTTTGGCTAATAATAATGTGATAATAATAAAATTTCTCCTGCAGTTTTACCAGATGAAAAATAAGATGCAAAGAATCAGTGTCTCTTCCACTTCTCATACTGGCAGAAATTTCAGATTTGACCATGGAAAACCTAACCTGTGAACTGACTCAGAAAAAGCTCTAGTTATTGGCTTATAAGGAGAAAGGTGTGGCCTGCTACTGCAGATAAACTGAATAATTCTATAGATAAAGTGATGGTCTGTTTGAAAGAAGATTTATACAACTAAGTCTGAAAGAGGAAAAAGGAATCTAGAGTCTCAGCACAAGATCTGAAATCCTTCCATTCCCTTCTTCTGCTTCCCAGCCAGGCAAGGAAGGCAGTGATTTCCATGCACTGACAACGTCGAGCAGACTTGCTGGCTCATTTCATTAATTTTATCAGTCTATAAATTTTGACGTTTCAATTATGCTACCATCAAATGGTGTTAAAATGCCATGCCCTTGTATTAAAAAAAGCTTTTTAAATCACTTGCCAGAATAACAATTTAACAGGTGCCTTTCTGGTAGGCTTATTATATGTATTTTTTCTAATCTCAAAAATACTGTGAATTATGCACATAAGTTGTTTTAGAGATAGAAAACTAGCTTAGAGCCATCGGATGATTTAAGTCCACACCCCCAATAAATGGCAGTGTCAAGAGCCAGGTCATGGTATAATTCCAAAGCCTGAACTCTGCATAAAACCCCTCTTGCAGTCACATCATCTTGGCTCTCCCGTAGTTCTGTTCCAAACTCATCAAACTGTCTTTTCTCTCTCACATCTATACCCACACCTTCCATTCCAGGCAAATTGGTCTATATTCCCTCAAATATCTTGCACTCATTTTCTCTTTATATATTTACCTGCACAAGCTCTCTTGCTAACGCTGTTTCCGGTCCTTGACTGCAAAAAGTCAATTTATCATTCAAGTTCCTGCTGAGATTCCACCTCCTCTAATAAAGCTGCCCGAACACTCCATTTCCACTCCCAGCTTTCCATGGGAATCGCTACCTTCAAGATATTTATGCATTCTCTGTACCATTTCTTCACTCATTCAATGGATCTTTATTCATTCTATGCACTGGAAACAAAAATTACTAGAATTGAAATCCTATAACAGATATAGAAAGAGAAAACATACTTAAATGTCCATATAATACATTCAATATAATATATACAATAGCTAATATTATTGACTACTTACTACATACCAGGAATTATGCTAAGCCACTTACATACTCTAATTTATTTCATCTTCACAGCAACTCTCCTAAGGTAAGTACTTTTTACTTATAAGAATACTAAGTGGCTAAACAAGTGTTCCAGAGTTACACAGTTCAGAAATTGGGCCAGCTGGCATGAAAACCTGCACATTCAGAAACACTACTGAATCCATATAGGTTCAGAGGTAGCACAGGCAAGACAAGCCTGCCTCACAGAAGTCTTTGGAGAAGAGGTGATGTTTTAATGATATCTTGAATAAAGATAAGTTCATCATGGAACCAGGAGAAGGATGCATGGACATCATACCTGTAGGCTCCCTCAGTGCTGTGCAGGTTTGGTGGGGGTTTGGTTTGGTTTGGTTCTTTGAGATAGGGTCTTGCTATATAGTTCAGGCTAGCCTTGAACTCACTATATAGCCCAGCCTGGCCTCAAACTCATGGGGATCCTCCTGCCTCAGCTTCCCAAGTACTGGGATTACAGGGTGTACCACCACACCCAGCATTGTGAAGTTTAGAAAAAATGTGAACCCCAAGAGTGCCTCACAACTGACCTCAGGCTAACCAGGTCAGTAATTCCAGTAAGTAATTCCAGGCCCAGTGCCTATGGCACATTAAGAATCCCAAACCTAATAGCATTACTTTGCAACAAAAATTGATTCAATCACAGCACACTGGGAACCTGAGGTAGAAGGATTGTAAGTTCCAATGCAGACTGGACAATTTAGCAAGTTAGTGAGACCCTGCCTCAAAATATTAAAAATGTTTTTAAAAATGTAAACAGTGCTGAGATATCCCTCAGTGCAAAAGCCCTAGGTTCAATCCCCAGTAATGAAAAAGAAAGAAAACAAATAAGAAAAAGAAAGGAAAAAAAAGAAAGAGAAAGAAAGAAAGATACAAGGAGGTTTATAAAATCATACTACAAAGTGAACTACTCCTGGGAACATTCTTTCTCTTCTGGACATGCAAGGGGAAACAAAAAGCTTTGCATGTTCCCGCCAGCCACTTTACAACCATGAGGAAGAAGACTGTTAACATGAAAGTCACTGTCTCCACCCAGGCTCCCCCACTTACACCAGTGTTGCAACTTTCACTTCCTCCTCATCCCAATTCTGTACCATAGAAAGTTTTGATGACTGTAACAGTACTCCTTTCCAAGGGGTGGCAACACCCCACCCACCACCAACAAGGGGGTCCGCATTGCCATCTGCCCCTCGAGTGATCTGGTCACGGATTCCACCGTGAGGGACTGATTTGCAGGGTCCTTTCTTGTACCAAATGTCACAGCCTAAGTTTTCCCCTGACAAACAGAGCCCAGTGCAAGCATTTGCATGTAGGTTGTTTATTTGGGAAATGGGCCCAAGGCACAAGAGTGGGGAGACTCTGAAAAGTGAAGCAGGGGAGGAAGGAAAGCAAATTCAAGGGCACATTATCAAACTAGTCCCTACCATTGGCAACCAGACATTGACCTTGTGAAGATACTCTGGGGCACAACACACAGTGTGACTCAGAAATGTCACCCAGGGGTGAGAGTGAAACACTTACCTTCCAGTTTCCAGTGTCCATTGGTCAAACGTCACCCCGTGGATTGGTCCCTCCCAGTGTGTGCAGCTTTGCTTATGCACAGCTGTCCAGATGGTCACCATGTTGGTTCCCATGAGGGTCCCACACCCGGCATTACAAATGCCCTGGGGCAAAAGGGTGCAGCCAAGGCGGGGTGCTGCTACTCTTGTGCACAGCTGGCTCCTAGATTAAAGCAGACTGGGAAGAAGTGAGACAGAGCGCAGGAGGTATCTATATGGTGATACTGGATGTCAGCGAGGAAAACAGTAAGCATCTACAAACTGGAGCCCATCATTCAGATGCAAGAATCCTGCAACCTCTGTAATGTGAACACATAAACTTCCATATTGTCTAAGCCATGTCTTTCTTTTTAATCCCCCTTTTAATAAAAGGAGTCTGTTGGATGGGTGTGGGAAGTCACAGCAGAAAGGCAGTCAGAATACAGGATTTGCTTTCTTCATCAGTTGTAAACCCTTAATGGTATCATGTTGGTGTTCAGAAATGGCTTTCTATTTATGTAAAATAAAGCATGCTATCTTTTCTGCAACTGGAAGCTGAAATCATGCCAACTCTTATAGAAAGCCTTGCAAACAGAAAAAATAACAGGTTCAAAACAAGCAAGGAGTTCATGCAGCAGCTCAGTTTTTCATTCAACAAATTGGAGGTGCTTCTTGTGTACCAGTCAGTGTTGTTTTCCCTGGGGATACAGCAGAGAACCAAACAGACAAAATTCCCCACCACCAAGGAGCTCATAGTCTAATGGGGAGAATCAGATGGTAAACAGGAAATACTTGGGGATATGGAAAGGTAATGCTGACATATTTTTAAAGGACCATTCTGGTGTCTGTATTAGGAACAGACTCCAAAGGTCAGGGAAGGGAGTGAGGAGAGAGTGTAGAGGTTAACACAGTGATTCAGGCTAAAAATGACAATCTGGACAAGATTGTCACAGTGAAGGTGGTGACAAGTGTTCATCTCCTCCCTCTTATTGTGAATATGATTTTTGGGAAAGAAATATCTAAGAATCAAAAAGAAGATCCAGAGGAAATGGGAAAGAGAAAGAAATGAAAAGGCCCTTGGACAGGTACTGAGGACATTTGATTGGGAGGGGGCAATAACTAAGTGTAAACAAAGCAGGCAGAGATTGAAAGAAAAGTGACTTACGAATTGAATCTATGTTAATGTTAATTGTAGGCAAAGGAAATTTGCAGTTACTTAACTGCTTTTAGTTTATTTCTTTAAAAACGTAATGCAAAGACTGGACCATGTGAGACCCAGTAGACATAAAGTTACACAGGTTTACCCTGCATGAAATTTGTCATGTTTAACACATTTTGAAAGTGATTTTAGAACACTTTTATTCATTGACTTGTTTAGTAATTCCCTCTGGGATATAGTAAGTACAACTCCTGCCAAAAAGAAAAAAATTAGAGGGAAGGCAGTTTAGATATGAATTAGACTAGAATCATGATCAAACAGATTCTTCACAGATAGAATGTAGTGTAGAAGTTAATGTAGCTAAGTTTAGACCTCCCACATTAATTATTTCATAATTCATATTTTCAAATATGTACAGTTCATTGCACAGCTTGCTTTCTTTTCCTGAGAGAAGATGTTCAGTTCTTAAGGAGCCCTGTCGTTCAGAAATGAAAAATGAGTGAATGATGTATGACTCTGAAGCCGGTTTTGTGACTTGGCTTATCTCCTTCTAGACTCAATAGAATGGTGAAAGGGTGAGAAATTGGATGGCCAGTTGGGCAGGGATTGCTGGATGACCTTCTCGTCACACCTCCGTGTGAATACAGCACTGCCTCACTTATCCAAGACAGTGGGCAATGAAACAAAACATACAGGGAAAGTCCTAAAAACTTGGAGCCAGCGAACCTGGCTTCTGGCTACATCTTTGCTATTACTATGTGGCTCTGAGAAGTCACATTGTCTCAGCAAATGGTGCTGGAAAAATTGAATATCCACATGCAAAAGAATGAAACTCAATCCTCGCCTTATACCATACACAAAAATTAATTCAAAATGGATCAAAAGCTTCAAATAAATGTGCTAAAACTCCTAGTAGAAAATACAAGGCAAAGATTCATGATATTAAATATCACAATGATTGCTTGGATATGATAGGAAAAGCACAAGCAACAAAAGAAAATGTAAGTAAATTGGACCATATCAAAATTTAAAACTTCTATGCATAAGAAGTTAAAATCAATTGAGTTAAAAGTCAGTTCATTGAATGGGAGAAAATATTCGCAAGTTATAAATCTTAAAAGGGATTAATATCAAAACCATATAGGGGCCGGTGAGATGGCTCAGCGGCTTAAGTGCCTGCCCAGCAAGCACGAAGGCCCGAGTTCGACTCCCGGAACCCACATACGAAAAAGGGGCCGGTGATACCGCTCAGCGGCACGGGCGCCTGCTGGCGCATGAGGTCCTGAGGTCGACCCCCTGGTACCCACAAAAAAAAAAAAAAAGACTATATAAAGATCTCTTGCAACTCAACATCAATAAAAATGAAAAATAGGAAAAGAATTTAAATAGACTTTTCTTCAAAGAAGATACAAAAGTGCCAATAGCCCATAAAAAGTTGCCTAACATCACTAATCATTAGGGAAATGGAAATCAAAACCAGAAAAAATAGCATTTCACACCCAGTAGAATAATCTTTCAGGAAAAGAAATAGGAATCTTGTGTACAGTTGGTAGGGACTCTTGTACCCTGTGGATTGGTAAAATTTTATAGTCACTATGGAAAACAGTGTAGTAGTGCTACAGTTTGGATTTGGAGTGTCTCCCAAAGTCTCATGTGTTAATGGCTTTGTCACCAGCCTATAGCACTACTGGGAGGTGGTGGAACCATTAGGAGGTGAGGCTTAGTGGAAGGAAGTTACACTTCTTGGAGTGCAACCTTGAAAACTGGAATCCTGGGCCGTTGGTATAGCTCAGTGGCATAAGTGCCTGCCTGGCAAGCGCGAGGTCCTGAGTTTGGTTCCCGGTACCCACATAAAGAAAAAAAGAAAAGAAAACTGGAATCCTGGCCCCTTCCTCCCTCACTTTGCTTCCTGTGGGCCATGAGTTGAGCATTTTCACTTCACCAAGCACTCCTGGCCATGATGTGCTGCCTCACCACAGGCCCAAAGGGACAGGACCAAGCAACCACAGAGTGAAACCTCTGAAACTGTGAGCCAAATTTATCTTTCCTCCTTTTAAATTGTTACCTCAGGTATTTTGTTATAGCAATGGAAAGCTGACATACAACACAAGCAGTTCCTCAAAAAATTAAAAATAGAATTATCATATGATCCAACAATTATGTTTAAGAGAATATATACCAAACAAAATTAGAAGTAGGGATTTACAGAGCTATCTATCCTTAGGTCCTTGTTTATCGCAGCATTATTCTCAATAACCAAGGGGTGAGAATCACTCAAGTGTTCATGGACAGATGAACGGATAAACACTGAGGTATAAACAAACAACAGGTTATTATTCTGTGTTTAAATAGAAGTAAGTTCTGACATAAGCTACAATATGATGAACCTTGAGGATATTATGCTAGGTGAAATAAGTCAGTCACAATACTGTACGGTTCTACTTACATAAACTACCTAGTGTAGTCAATTCAAAGAGACAGAAAGTAGAATGGTGGTTACCAGGGACCAATGGGGGAAAAGGTGTGGAATGGGAGTTACTTTTTTTTTTTAATGTGGGTACTGGGGGTCGAACTCAGGACCTCACACTTGTCAGCAGGCACTTGTGCCACAGAGTGATATCACCAGCCCTTTTTTTCCTTTTTTATGTGGGTTCTGGGAGTTGAACTCAGGACCTGCCAGGCAGGTGCTTATGCCTCTGAGCTATCTCACCAGCTCCAGGAGTTACTTTTAAATGGGAAAGAATTTCAGTTTTGCAGGATAAAAAGAATTCTGGAGATTGATGATAGTTATGGCACATGACAATGTGAGTGTACTTAATGTCACTGAACTGTACACTTAATGCTTAATAGCCAGAGGTGGTGGTGCACACCTGTAATTTCAGCACTCGAAAGGCTGAGGCAGGAAGATCACTATCAGTTGGAAGCCAGCCTGGGCTACATAGTGAGTTCAAGTCCAGACTAAATGATATAGTGAGACTCTGTCTCAAAAAAAATGCTTACAATGATAAATTTTGTTATGGGTATTGACAATTTTGTAAAATTTTAAAGATAAATGATTGTTAAATTCTGTTGCTATGTAGGATACACAGAAAATGCTCCAAAAATAATAACTTTGTACTGATTATTACTGTATTTTGTGAAGTTTTCTTGGAGGCCAAAGATGGTCCACTATGTCAAGAGTTCCTTTCTGAGGAAAAGCATGTGGTGGGATAAAATAATTAGAATTTTTAGCAATACCTAAGAAAATATTTAATTCCATCCCCTGGCACGGATAAAATCAAAATTTTTGCCAGCTCTTAGAGTGCCTCTTTCTAAAAATCCATGGTTGGACAATTCAATTAGGCCATCTGTAAGTCTGTTCATCTCTCATAGTTCTCCAGTCTAATCCAATAGTTTGTAAACTGTATTTGACAGTTTTAGGCCCTCCAGGCAAAATAGATGCTGAGAGGTTTGAGCTCTGGATCCTCTGTGCACACACACACCTTGCTTCAAGCAAAGATTCTGCCTTATTCTTGCTTTATGTGCTGTGGTTATGTTCAATATTTGCTTTTTTTTAAATGTTATTCTAGTACAAATAATTGAAAGCTATATTTTTAACATGAATTTTTAAGATGAATAAAGTTTACCTGTTATGAGCCACAAAATTCATTTTAAATTTTAACTATACTTGGTAAAAATCTTACATAAACTGACCCTTATCTCATTCCTTCTAAAGTAGGATTCCTTGAGCATTGTGCCATTGGTACGGTTTGGCTTTGCCAGAAAATGGCACATGGTGGTCTCCGCATAGATATTTGAATTTCTGTTCCCTTTTCAAGAAAAATACAATACTTTGAGGCCAGCATTAAATGACTAGTTATGAAAGAACATGGTCCTTCCTATCAGCCCAAGCCTTATTTATCCTGTCATTGCACCCTGAATCTTCATCTGCTACTCAGTACCATTCCCGGTCACTGCCTCCAGCTTTTCACAGAAGTGACCTCTACTGAGGGCATCAGCTCTTCCTCGGTCCTCTGCCAGTCTTCATCTGGCTGAATTTTTGTCATCCTTGAAAACTCAGCTCAGTTGTTACCACTTAAGAAAGACACCCAAGCTGGGTAAAGTGTGTCCCTTCTGGTCTCCAAAGCTCTGTCCAGAGTGTACCCTGTGTGCCCATATACGCCATGACTCTGGCTGTATTTGCTATCATTGTCTGTTAGCTTCTGCCCTGGCCAGGTGTCTGCCCCTCAAGTCAAAGTCTATTTTCTATTTATCACGGTAACATAGATGACAGAACTAGGTATTTTTTAACTGAACTAAATTTTATGTCATCTTAAACATTCAAAATGACCAATAGTTTTTAATTGCCAACTTCTCTTGACTTCATTGGTGAGTTTTCTGCTGTGTTTTGTCTCTGAGTTGCATTAGACGATTCCGTGTTAATGTATAAAAAGCTAGGGCACCACAATGCGCCTGGGGCAGTGGGGTGCGATCTACCAGTTGAGGAGATTGATTAACCGCGGGCGCAGAACAGCAGCACCCTGGCTGGACACGGGGTCCCGCCGAGCCCTGCACCCGGTACCAATTCGCTGATAGGAGAACATGCCAAGCCTGGCACCTGATATCAGTCTTCTAGCACGCGATCAACCGTCAGAGAAGACGTGAGAGGACCGCAGCGCTCGGCTTTGCCGCGCTGCCCTCTCGTCCTTGCCGTGGTCAGAGCTGCTTGCGGGACGACTCTTCTCTTCTTCCTTCAAAGGCCCTTTTCTCCCTGAGCACTTCCTTTGTGCTTCTTCTTCTTTTTCTTTTCTCTTATTTCTGTCCTAAAGTAAATGGTAATCTCTCACATCCACCTATTGCCCTGACCAATTCATTGATTGGGACAAATAAGAACCTAGAAAACACCTCTGGTCCCTATCCCATCTGACTCTATAACATTAACACCTGTAAACAAGATTATTTAATGACATGGAAAATATAAATTGATATCATGTAAAAATTCTAACACAAAGCTATATAAATCTTAAGGAAATTTTTATCAAAGCAGTTACATACCTTATGTATATATATACATGAAATACATATATCATTTACATACTTAGCAGTGTCCAAATCTTGTTGGAATGTCCACAGGCATTTTTTGTTAATTATCTTCCGGAGACTTCCAGTTTCTGATGAGACGTGTAAGATGGCTGGAAGTCACCACTCCATCCTAACAACAAAAGCTGAACAAACTGAAATACCAACAGTTCTTCCTAAATCCACCCAAGAAGTAAGGTCATGGGTCATACCACTGCCCCCAAAGTTGGAGAGACCAGCAGCAGATACAAAGAAACAACGCACCCAAGCAGAAATCTCTACAGGAACTTTCCACCCAATTCTGCTGGGAACCCATTCTAAAAAAGTCTGTTTAAATGAAAAACAAATTTACTCTAATCTTTCTGCATTCTCCAAAGTTACTAGAATGAGTACATATTTCTTCTAGGAAAGCAGAAACAAAGTATGTTAAATTTACCATCACTCTCTCCCCAGCATTAAAGAGGAAGAATCATCTCAGGGACCCACTGGGCTTCTTCCAAAATTGTCCTTCCAAGGCATGGGCTATTGGATGAGTAACGAACTTCTGTTCTCTGCTGCTGATTGAAATTGTTCCGCAGTGAAAACTGGGAAAGAAAGGACTGGTCAGCGTTTTCCAGGAGTCTCTGCTCCTGCTCCTCTGGCCACTGTAACCCAGAGGACAATGGTAAGTGTGACCCTGTGGCACTGTTATGCATAATTCAAAGCATATTGATTTGGAAGGGATCGATGCTTTCTAAATGTCTGCAACAAAGTCAGTAACAAAGCATTAATATTTTATACTTTTTCTGTTCATGTGCAAAGACAATGCAGACCGGACTTCCTGTCTGAGGCATGAGACAGAACAGAGGTGGCTGGGAATTTAGAGTCTCCTCTGGAACCTCTCAGCTCAGTGTGGGACTTCATTTCACATACACTGGTCATCAGTGACTCTGAGACACGGGGCAGATACCAAGATGTGTGTCTAGCCCGGGAGCATGCTTCCGTGGCAATCTTGTATTCCCACGCCTGCCACCCTTCCCCAACTAGAGTGTGAAGTCCATTGAGAGTCTCCACAGGCTTTTCCCATCTGCAGTGCAGCTGAGCCAGCAGCTGTTTCAAGGGCTGCTAATAATCCTGAGAAAATGAGCCAAAACCCAAACAATAATATTCATAGGAGTTATCATCTTGTGGCTGCTTGTCATATTTTTAATTTTTTTAATTTTGAGAGATTCACAAAGATTTAGGGCCATGAAAGTTGTTGTTGCATTATTAGGAGCAGCAAAATATCAGAAGTTATTTTAATATCCAACAAAAGGGGATTTTTAAAGTAAATCATGATGCGTACCTTCCTTCATGCGAGGGGATAGTTCAAAGCCATTAAAATCACTGTCTGGAAGATGATTTAATCATGAGGGGAAAGGACATGATTGACCAACGAGTGGCAAAGCAGAGTCTCCAACGAGGCTGCACAGAATGATCCAGTTCTGGGTATCAAAGAGGTAAGTTATGTGCTCCGGAAAACTGATTTCACAGTTCTGCCAGGTACTGTATGAGCTCACAGATGTGCGTGACTTTTAAAGAGGGGCACTGACCACACAAGGGCCAGAGACCCACTGGCTGACTCCATGGGTGTCCTAGTGCATGGCAGGGAGAGAACAACTAACCATTTTCCTGGCACTGGGACAATGGTCAGCGGGTGTGGCCTAACACAGCTTCCTACAGGCTCAGGTTGCAGCAGCAGAGGGTGCTCAGTGGAGCAGAGGCTTAATAACAATAAATGCCTGTCTCCACAGGCACGCACACTGGAGGCAGGGTGAAATACAACTACAGTAATCACTGCATTTTACTCATCAAGTTGCACAAGCACATGTGGGTCTGATAGATACAGGTTTCCATTGGACTGACTGTGTGTAGTGGGTGTAAGAGGCCCGGTTAGCCCTGCACGGTGTTCCATTTTCACGCACGCAATCCTTTTCCTCCAGCACCACACAATCAAAAATCACACAATCTCAGTTGACTCAGAAAAATCATTTGACAAAATCCAAGATTCATTCATGATTAAAAAACAAAACTGAAGAAAATAGGTATAGAAGGACCTTATCTCAATCTGATGAAAGCCATTTACAGCAAACCAATGGCCAGCATCATATTAAATGGGTTTGGAAAAACTGAGAGCTCCCCCTGTGAAATCAAGAATAAGACAAGGATGTCTGCTATCACCACTACTGCTCAGTATAGTTTTCAAAACATTAGCCAGAGCAATCGGGCAAGAGAAGGAAATAAAAGGGGTCCACATAGGAAAGGAAGAAGTCAAAGTATCATTATTTGCAGATGACACAATCCTGTACATAGAAGACCCAAAAAATTCCACCCAAGACTCCTAGAATTAATAACCAATTCAGTAGCATAGCAGGATGCAAAGTCAACACACAAAAATCAATAGCATTCCTATACACCAATAATAAACTCATCAAAGAAGAAATTAGGAAAATAAAACCATGCACAATAGCATCAAGAAAAAATTAAATACTTAGAAATTAGCCTAACCAAAGAAGTGAAAGACCTCTACAACAAAAGCTACAGTACTCTGAAAAGGAGATCAAAATGGACATCAGAAAATGGAAAGAAGACCCTAATAGGCAGAACTATTATTGTCAAAATGGCCATACTTCCAAAACTGATAAATAGATTTAATGCAATCCCAATCAAAATACCAGCAGTATGGGCCAGTGATATAGCTCAGCGGCATAAGCACCTGCCTGGCAAGCACAAGGTCCTGAGTTCGACTCCCAGTACCCGCATATAAAAATATATATATATACCAAATACCAAATACCAAAATACCAGCAGCAATCCTACAATTCATGTGGAACCAGAAGAGACCAAGAATAGCAAAAGCAATCCTGGACAACAAGAACAAGGCAGGAGGCACCACAATTCCAGACTTCAAGTTATACTACAAAGCTGCAGTGATAAAAACAGTATGGTTGGGGCCAGTGATATGGTTCAGCGGCATAAGCCCCTGCCTGGCAAGCACAAGGTCCTGAGTTCGACTCCCAGTGCCCACATTAAAAAAAAAAACAACAGTGTGGTTGGCAAAAAACAGTCACGTAGATCAGTAGAACAGAAGAGAGGATGCAGAAACAGCTCCAGACACACTCAGCTACCTGAACTTTGACTTATGGGCCAAAAACTTATGCTGTAGTCAAAAATCGCCTCTTTAAAAAGTAGTGCTTGGAAAACTGGCTGTTCACACGCAGAAGATTGACCTAGACATATATCTCTCATCATGTACTCAACTAAAATCAAAATGGATCAAAGATCTTAAAACAGAAAACTTAATCTGTAGGAAGCTAAAATAGGTAAAACTCCTGAACACACAGGCATAGGCAAGGGCTTTCTGAACAGAACCCAGTTGTGCAAGAAATAATACTGAGAGTCAACAAAATGGGATCTCATTAAATTAAAAAGCTTCTGTACAGCAAAGGAAACCGTCAACAGAGTGAAGAATGGGGAAAAATTTTTGCCAGCTATACCACAGACAGAGGACTAAAGTCTTGAATAAATGAAGAACTCAAAAAAATTAGACCCCCCCCAAAATATAAGACCCAAACAAAAAAATAAGCAATTGAAATGAACAGGCACTTCTCAGAGGGAGAAATAAAAATGGCCAATAAATACATGCAAAAATGTTCAATGCCTCTTGCCATTGGAGAAATGCAAATTAAAACAACACTGAGATTTCCTCTTACTCCAGAAAGAATGGCTGTCATCAAGAAATTAAATAATAACAAATGCTGGTGAGACTTAAGGGAGAAAAAGGACTTCTTCTACGTTGTTGGTGAGAATGTAAACTAGTTTTGCCACTATGGAAATCAGTATGGAGATTCCTCAAAAAACTAAATATAGAAATCCTATTCAGCCCAAATAGTCCTCTTCTAGGTATCCTCCTGAAAGAGTTAAAGGCACCATATTACAGTGGTACATTCATACCCACATTTATAGCAGCATAATTCACAGTAGCTAAATCTTAGAAATGGCCTGTGTGTCCACCAACAGATGACTGCAGAAAGAAAATGTGATGTTTATAGACAATGGAGTACTACTCTGTTATAAAGAAGGATAAATTTGAGTTATCTGTAGGAAAATGGATGCACCTTGAGGTCATAATATTAAGTGAAATAAATCAGACACATAAGCTTAAATATTACATGGTTTTTCTTATATGAGAAACCCAAAATATAAATAAAGGGCAATAGAAGATAAATAATAGAAAACAGTGAGATAGGTCTTTTGCAAATGGGAAGGGGATCAAGAGATAAAGGGAATGGGCCGGTGAGATAGCTCAGTGGCATAAGTGCCTGCCTGGCAAGCATGAGGCCCTGAGTTCGACTCCTGGTACCTGCATTAAAAAAAGAGAGAGAGGGAAGGGAGGGGGAGGACAGAGCAAGGGGATTCACATGTGTTACATACATGTATTGACTCTTTACAAAGAATGTGATCATTATGTACTACAAACATGCACTAATAAAAAATATAAATAAATAGTTTCCTATTCTAATGCAGACTAGAACATTTGTTGAATGAATGAAATAATGCTACCCCAAGGACTTAGTCATAATAAAGTTCTTTGTAATGGAAAAAAATTTTTAATTGCTGATATAGTAAAATAGTCAAGAACTCCTGGCTTTAGTTCTGACACTTAACTTGTCAAGCAATCATAGTCAAATACAAATTTCTTCAGATAATTATAAATCATAGGCTGCCTTATCATTCTGGTAACTTATGCAATTGTTCAACTCCCAGTTAGATTCCAAATCTTTGCTAACGGGAGCAGAACATGTTGTTTTTCTTTTTACCCCAGTGCCTAGTTTGGAGTAAGATTAGATTAAGGAGTACTTCTCCAATTTTTCCATGTACAGACAGGTTAATATTTGCTCCCCACCGATGTGGACTACCGGTTTTAGATAAAGTGGATAAAGTTTGTGCTAATTTTATGATGTTGATTAAAAATAAAATATTTCTAAGATTAAGGGTCAGAACATTTTATCAGTGACAAGAACAACTGATAGAGAATGAAAGATTGAGAATAGAGAGTTGCCAGAGGCGGAAAGTGAAGTTGTGGAAGATGCATATGAAAGGGGACAAACGAATAAATTTAGAGACCTAATGTGCAGCATGAGGATGACAGTTCCACTGTACTGTGTGTGGGCAATGTGCTAAGAGAGCAGATTTCAGGTGCTCTTCCCCCACACACAAAAAGGTAACTGAGAGATGATGGAAATGCTGAATTGCTTATCTGTAGTGATCAGTTCACTCTGTGTATCAAAACTTCATATACTACACTTTACATGTATACAGTAATAAAAGAAATACTTTTTAATTACAACTGGCAGACAAGAATAAATGGTAAATATATTTTAAAATAATGCTATTGTCAATGTGTATTTATATTTAAAAGTGACAAATGAGTTAAAATAAACTAAAATAAACACTCACAGAAATGTTTTACCTGCTATAGAAATGTCATCTTTTCTCATCTTTCCCCAAGGAGCTGTATGTGGTTTAACATCCTATAGCTTGACCCAGAGGTCAGGTTCCACACCATGCCTTGCCTCTTCCTCTGTATTTTTGCTAAATTAGATAATCCCTACCTAGAATTTCCCAACCTAGAATTCAGGTCATGAGGAATGATGACACATGCTTGATGCCTCTTTTACACAAACCTGGGAAATCACATAGAAAACAAAGTGGCTTCTCACTGAGTACAACCCACTCATCCTGTCGGACACTACATGGACAGCAGGCCATCTGAAAGATAAGGGTAAGTGACTTCGAATACAGACTTTCCCACTCTTTTGTTGACAAGGGCTCTGAGACAGGAGATTAGGGCATGGTAATGCTGGCTGGGGAAGTGGGTGTGACCTATTAACTACAAGATCCCAGACACTTGAGTGGAACAGTTCCCAAAGCCCTGCACATGGACTTCTTGTGAGAACATGAGCAGGGTTTCAATGGGATGGCTTAGACCTGACATCAGCCTGAGGTGTGGGATCTCAGCATCGCCTCTCAGGACCCACATGTAGAAGTTCTCTTGGGTACCCTCAAGATTTGGACAGCATAAAAGGAGAGGTGAGCCACGAAGAGCTTGCTATCATAACTTTCCATGATAGCTCACGCTGTGTTTCCCAGATGCAGCACGTACTTTTATCTTTGCTCTCTCCTTCTTTTTTTATTTTCTTGGACTAAGCTTGCTCTGTAGAGCCAGTTTCTCTCCCACTCTTCACTTTTACTTTCTCAAATAAACCTTGCCACTGTTTTTTGCTTGTTTCATTCAATTCTGTGCTCGAGAAGAGAAGAACCTGTAATACAACTCCAAAAAGGGAGGAAAGCAACCTCGAACCTGGTAACATTTGGTTGACAAGCCACTTTTTAGAAGCAAGCTACCTAATAACAGCTCTAGAAAGTACTGTCTCCTGTTCTGTTGCAATACTCAGATATGAATGTGGAGTTGTAATATGTGCCACCAAATCTTAGTTTCTTGTTAATTTTTTTCTCTAACTAGTGAAGATAAACATTAACTACTGGTAATCAATCAAAACCCCAGAAGCAAACCTTTTGCACCATAGTTCAGCCTACTAAAGGAATCCTGATATCTTGTCCTGACTGGTCATTATAGAGATATTTTGTTCCTAATACGAGAAGGGTTGGTTGCTTGGTTGGTTGCTTGGTTGGTTGCTTGGTTTTTGAGACAAGGTCTTTCTATGTATGTAGCCCAGGCTGCCCTCAAACTTGCAGTCTTTCTGCCTCAACCTCCCAAAAGCTAGGATTACAGGCGTGCACCACCTTGCCCAGCTAATGTGTGAGTTTAGAGCCCAAGCTTAGATTATTCAATATACTCAGATTTATAAATTAAGGAAAAAAAGAGCATTATGAAAAAATTATTTTAATATTATCCCTTATTTTTATAGATTTGTTTTTATTATTTTTATTTTTATTGGCACATAATTGCACATATTTACGGGGCATCGCCCTGCATTTCAAAGACAGAAGTGTACCGATCCCACCTAAAACAGCGCCCTCCACTGGAGAAAATCAGAACGTTGCTCTAACCCCGTTTCTCAGCCAGCCTGCGGCGCGTGTAGAGGCCGCAGCTTGCTCTTCGTCACAATTTTCAGTTTTTCCATCAATGCAAAATCAAGATGAGGAGCCCAGTCGTTAAGTGCCAATTATTCTTTGTGGGGAAGCATTTTGTGGTTTGTCACTCAAGAGCCACTTCTTTTTTTCATGTGACAAAGCTCTTTTTTGCTGTAAATTAGCTGGTGCTCCATCGATATTTTTTCCCAATAACCTACTTACATCTACATCATGGCTCACAAAGTATTACTGATTAAATTTTTAAAATCTTTGTTCTTGCAACGTGTGAGTTCAGTAATAAACGGAACAAAAAGTCAGTGTGCGCGCCGGCGTATACACACCCCAGTGAGTCCCGCTCTGCCCGTGTTGGGCTGAAGGGTGGCCCCTGCAGATTCATGCAACCCGCGAGCGTCATCTCACAGAGCAACGTTTTTGCGGGTGTGATTAAATCTTGAGACGAGGAGCTTACCAGAGTGGGTGCTGAATAGCATCCTAAACGCATTGTAATGAAGAGATCCAGGGAGATCAGAGACAGGAAATAGCGACGGGAAGACAGGCGGAGACTGGAGTGACGCAACTACAAGTCTAAGCAAGTGATGCTTGCAAATGACACCAAAACATGAATGGTTTTATGTCACGGATGAGCCACCAGAAGCTGGAAGAGGCAAGGAACAGATCTCTCCCAGAAGCTCTGTAACCCAGAGATCAGTATTTTATACTTCCGGCTTCCAGAAAACTCATACGACCTCTCAGCAGCTTTATCCAAATGTAAAGTCAAGTATCTCCCAGAGCTCTCAGACAACGGCGGTTGCGTGTTCACCGAGCGCACTCTTGATACCTCTGGCATCGGACATGTCATTATTAATTTCATTCTGTCAGAAGCTTTTCCAACTTCTTCCTGGATTGCTACTTGTAATTAACACTCAGGATAATTTTTTAAGCTCTTCAGCGGCATCATAACTTGTACTTCTTTTGATCTGAGGAATGTTCCCTTAAGTTTTACCTCTGTAGCTTTAGTATCTTTTATGTCTTTTTTTTTCAGTGCTGGGGTTTTGTGCATGCCAGGCAGGTGCTCGGCCACAGAGTTATATCCCTAGCTCATGTCTCTTTGATATGGTAAATAAAATTCATTCACTTCTGAGGTGATAAGTATGCAAATTACCCAGATTTGGTCATTATACAATGTACACATGTATCAAAATATCACATTACATCCCATAAATACAATTATCATATGCCAACAGTAAAATGAAGTTTTAAAAAGTAAATCTCCCTTTAAAATCCATCACTTTTTAAAATTCATTGTTTTTAATGTGTTTGAGAAAAAAGCTTGATTGGTTTACAAGAGGTCCTTGGTTTACAGGGACATATATAAAAACTACAATAATTTTATGTCTATGAAAAATATTCTTATCAGACCATGCATCAGACTAGGAGTAGGTAGAATGCCAATTCATTGAAATTCAGTTTCAGCCATTCACATTCTGCCTCCTTTTTAAAATCTCTTTCAAATACTTATACAAAATTAATAAACTAACAGATTCAATTGTCCCAAATACAGAGATTCTGCTTTTGCCTGAAAACCTGTTCACTGTTTTGCAAGTTTGTTGTGAATTGTAGCATTTATTGAGTACTTCAATTTTTTTGTGTCAAACCCTGTAAGACAGGTGCAAATACTTGAAAATAACTCAGTAAAGTTGAGCATTTGCAACTGCAAACAAATCAACCAGAATGCCTACTAATAACAGAACAGTTTATGAACGTCACCTGTTCATAAGTTCATGCTCTTGTATGAATATGTTCAGCAGTGAAAATAAATAAATCTGAACTAAATACAGCAATGTAGATGAATCTCAAAAGCATATGAAGCAAAAGCAGCAAGCAACAGAAAAATAAGTATAATTTCATTAACATAAAATATAAAATAGAAGTAAAGAAAAAGTCATATAGTGATACATCCATAGGTGGTAAAACTATGATGAAAAGAAAGGAGTAGGTTAAGGAGGCAGGTGAGAAAGGAAAGAATGGTTCCACTCAGGATAATGCATGGGGGCCAGTGAAGTCCTAGTGATGGTCCAATTCTTAACCCAGATGTCAGTTATACAACTATCCATTTTAATATTAATATTAAATGTGCAGATATAAGTTTATAAACTTTTCTGAATGAGTTTGCATGTCCTCACTAACATCCAAAATTCTTTGAGTCATTGATTCTTTTATGCGAACTGAATCGGTAACACAATATATTAACTTATAGGTTAACAAAAATCACATGCAAATGATATGGAAATATTAGTTAAGGGTACCCTAAAACTGAATTTTAGCTGGGACAAACTGACTAGTTCAGTCCTTGTGGGATAAGTGCAATTTATAAGAGTATAACAACTACAAAGTATGCTATGTGCATGTGCGAATGTACCAAAATAAACCCATTAATCTGTATAACCAGTAAGAAAATGAGTGAAAAAATAAAAATGTGAAAAAAAGGCAAAAGGATGATCAAATAATAAAAAAGAATGTAATAATCAGTAAGGATATAAAGACAATTTCTATAAAAATTCAAATTGTTTTATGAAAAAAATTTGCAAAATATAGTTAACAAAACTTCATCATAATTTTTACCATGAAACTAGAAAACAATTATTATCTGTTAATCAAGCATCATCAGTAATCTGACAACATAAATTCAAATACACTCATGTAATGGTAAAGTGCAGTCTTTGGGTTCAGACATATGTGAGCTTAAAACCCAGCTCTATCCCTTTGCAGCTGTGTTGTCTTGTAAAAATTTAATTTTTTTTTTGTTTTAAACAGAAAAAAGTAAGAAATAACAATAAAACAGAGTTTCAAAACAGGTTAGTAGGCGAGTAACATTAATTAACACATTGTGTATTATTACAGTCAAAGTAGTTGTTCAGAGTACAAAATATAGGCATGAAACATTGTCCAAAATATAGGCACAAAACTTTCCCCTCAATGAACAAAGAGAAACCAGCTGTACAACTATCTTAACTGTCTTGTGTTTATATATTTTTTTTCTTTTCCCTTCCTTCCTTTCCCTTTTCTCCCATCACAGTTTTTCTTTTCTTTTGAACAGTTTCTTCCCTATTCACAATATCTGTTGTACATTTTGGATTTTATTTACTCTTTCAGATTCTCACACTGGTGATACAATATGATGTTTACACATGTGGGTCTGGTTTATTTCACTTACAAGTATAGTCTCGAGTTGCATCCATTTACCTATAAAAGTCTCAAGTTTATCTTTCTTTATGGCTGAGTAGTACTCCATTACATTAAAAAAACCCACATCTTTTTTATCCATTCCTCAGTTGATGGGCATTTGGCTTGTTTCCAATATTTAGCTATTACAAATAGTACTGCTATATACATGGGTACACATATATCGCTGTGGTATGATGTTTTTAACTCTTCTGGGAAGATACCCAGAAGAGTAATAGCTGGGTCGAATGGGACCTCTAATCCTAGTTTTTTAAGAAATCTCCACACTGATTTCCACAGTGGTTGCACCAGTCTACACTCCCACCAACATGTGTAGAAAAAGAAAAAACAGGGAACAAAAATAACCACACAAATATAAAGAACACAAAGAAAAACAAAACAGGGCAAAACAGAACAGAGTGAAAAAGAAAAAAGAAAAGGGAAAAAACACAAACAAAAAACAACAACAACAATAACAATAAACAGCAAAACAAAAATGCACTAACCCAGCAGACTACCAAGAGGAAAATCTATCAGACGGAGAAAAATAAAAGTGGTGAGATTCCTCTAGTGTTTACAGTTCTGTGGTAGTGGATTTGTGCTGGGTTTGGGTCTGATCTTTGTCTCTGAATTTGGGGGATGGGATTAGTTTTCTGTGGCTGGAGTTCTCCCCAGCCATTTAAAAAAGAAAAAAGAAAAGATAGAAGGAAAAAAAAATAGGGAAAAGAAAAATAAGAAGGTGGCACTACCCGCCCACTTCTAATCCACGTGTCTTTATCCCCAAGCACAAGCTGGTTCACCTAACTTACCACCTGATGGCTCATATTGCTACTGTTGCTTCTGACCTTTCCACACCACTAGTCCCACCTGCCCATGTTGTACATTCTAGCCTGGGTCCTACTGTGTCACTGGCTTTCCCGCTGGTCTCTGGTCCCTGAGTCCCGTCAATGGAGGGAGCAGGAGCCCGTCTCGGACTTGCTTCCTGCCAGTCACCACAGCTCCGAGTCAATGGTGGAAAAAGTTAAATTTAAATATTTATCTGTTACTAATCTGCAAAATAGGAATAATGATAGTTCTTACATCATAGAGTTATTAAGAGGATTAAATAAGTATATGAAAAGCCCTTAGTAAAGTTTCTTGCAAATACAAAGTACTCAATTTATAAAATGCAGTGTTATCATTTATTACATTTAGTATATTCATAAGTTTTGTCTCACATATACATAATATTTGATTTTCTTTCCTGACAACTGCACCCTTCTGCCTTCAGAGGAATGCTCCTCCCCATTCCAGTTACATGACCTAGGCTACTGATCCAATCACAGAGCTCTGTCAAGCCAAAATGATTGCTCCAAAATTGCCAAAAGAGAACAAAGGTAGAACAACCAGAGTCCTTCTTCTAGAACTTTCTAGCTGCTTCTGGGAATGTTCTCTTTCTTCTTACATTACAGAGACACAGGTTGTAACTTCGTAACTCCCTGTAGGTGCCATAGTTCCTTGTGAGAGACACCAACGTGAGAGAATGAGATCAAACTTCAGAGAGAGCCGGACATGGTAGCACATGACTGTAATCCCAGCACTTTTGGGAGGCTGAGGCAGGATTTCAAGTTCCAGCCCAGCCTGGTCAACTTAACAACTTAGCAAGACACTATCTCAAACTATTTTAAAAAGGCTTGCAGATGTACTTCAGTGTAAAAGCCCTGGCTGCAAAAACAGGCCCAGTACTGCAAAGACAAAACTCAGAGAGAGAAACCCTATCAGCATGGAAGACGTTGAATCCAACTATCACGGAGCCACCTCAGAGTCTGTTCTTATTGTGTTCTGCTTATTGTGTTAGAGTTGGCATTCAGTGTTGTAGTCAAGAGCCCTGACATGTGCTTGATAAGTTTAAGGGCTTTAAAATATTTTAAACCACGTATTATCAGTTGTCTCTCCCAATACTGTTTATGATAATCACTTATCCCACAACAAATCCTGGCAGAGTGTAAAAGTATACACTCAAAGAAAGTGTTGGCCCTCAAGAGAGAAGCATGCTATAATTTGGAGCAGGGAATATTTATACGTTTTTGGCAGTGGAAATCTGTGGAATTTGTGAACCCATAGGAAGTTCCATCTTAAGTCTTGCAAAAAAAGATGCCCCACCTACGAAAGATAAGGGCCCATTTTACAGGACAAAGGCAGGGCCCAGTCTTTTTTTTTTTTTTTTTTTGTAATGTGTGATCCAGATGTTTTGCCTAAAAAACATTCTTTGAACTCTCTTGATCTGTTCCTTTAAGATCAAGTTTCTGCTCTTTTCTTTATCAACTAAGCTAATATACGGCCTTATTCTATCTTTAAGGGATTTTGGGTGTGGTTGGCCTGGAAGGAAAGAAGTAGAAATAAACCTAGGGAGTGCTGATGTAGATAACCTTGCATAACTTTGTGTACTGAAGTTGCAGTCTTTTTTGAAGTACAAATTACGATTTACAAATTATGACTCTCCTTGTCTCCTTCCTGCCTTATTTTTCTATCCTACCTCAACCCCCCTCTCCTGACTTTGATCCCCTATTCTTAAGGGATGTAGAGGGGTGGAAGGTCCATCTTCTTGTTCCTACTTCAGGTGGGGGTCAACAGGGGGGCAATGACCCTACCTGGCAAGGGATCAAAAGTCTCACTGTCACTAATCTAAAGGAGACAAAAGAAGACGGTTTTGTTGTGATGAGCCATCATCCTTCGATAGCCAAAGTCATAGTCCTGATGCTTCTTTACCTCCTGCCACTGGCTCACCAAAAGAAATGTCACCAGTCAGGGTCCAAAGATGTCCCCAAAGTGAAAATGGGGGGACTCACCCTGCCCATGGAATAGGTTGCAGATTTGCTGACTTCCATCACAGAAAAAGAATTTTCAAGACACATTAGTAAGAGACATAAAGGGATTTATTAGGCAGATTTTTCAAGGTACACACTCAGAGAAATAGTGTAGACCTCCAACAGATAGACCTGACTAGGAGTTTGGAAAAGAGGTACCAACCATCCCTGAAGGCTTCTTAGAACAGTGGTTGCCTTTTTCCCTCATTCCTCCTAACTAAAACTTGTATCCTTTGACCAACATCTCTTCCACTCCTATTATTACTGACAACACTATTGGACAGCACTGGTGTCAGTAACTCCTATTTGTTACTGACAACACTAGTTCCAATATTCTTCAAGTCCTTTAGAACAGACCCTTATTGCTAATATTTTAAATCTAAAAATAGCATTATTTCTTTGTTTTTCTTTACTCAAAATGACTTGTGTGGAGGTTTTATTGTGTTTGTTATATTTTCAAAAAATATTCATGTTTATCAGTCAAACACCAGGAGAATTCAAAAAGGCTACATTATTTTGGTGAGCTCACCCAGTTTCAGAGTCTACTCTTCAAGTAGGTAATTAGTGTACCAGGAATAAGAAAGAGCATTTCAACTTCTCAGAAATAATCTCATATTAACACAATTTGTAGAGTGGTGAGCAACTCAGGATGTCAGTTTATTAATTTACAATGAGTAACCTAACTACCACACCAGCCAAAAGACTCACGCCTGTGAAATGCATGAATCAGAACACAAACCATCAGGCAGTTTCTTGGTGTATATAAAGGACAAGGATGTTTAAATGTATGATTCCAACTTTTAATGGTGTCACAATCAGAGTCCAACTTGCACAGAGGCTAGGAAAGTCAAATATACTAGAAAACGTAGAGCCTCCTTAGATGTAAATTGATGGAGTGCTATTGTTTAGCTCCCAGTATGTTTCTCAAATCACAGTACCTCCAAGGGTACCTCTGCAATGCAGTACTGACAAAGAGAACATCTGCAATAAATATGTTGTGAGTAAATACAGAAAAACAAATTATTATTTGAAGTCAATGGACCACATATCTTCCTAGAGCACTGAATGTGAGAATTGTAAATAATGCTTAAACTATTGTAAATGCACATGTATTTATATTATGCTATAACGTTATATGTTACAGATAGTATTAACTATGGAGAACAATAAAAAAGCCTGTGTATACTGCTGATAAAACACTGAACTAAATGGAGGTGTCTGATCGCATGAAGTGGCTTGCAGCTATGTCTTTACACCTTCCACAGTATGAATCACTTCCTTCTGCCCTGCTCTCCAAGTTCACCATTTCCCTTCTCATCATTAGTCTTTCTTAATACAATGGGCCAACAACTAATTGGGTTCATGCTGACCTAGTCAGTGGCTCAGAACACAAGCTCCAGGGATAGAAACCAGGAGCTGACATCCCATCGGTGACCTTATTTCCATGCCTTAGTTTCCTATTCTGCCAAATGCATATTAAAACAGTACCTGTCCCACAGCGTTGTTGAGTTCCTACACATTGAACAGCATTTAGCCAAGTGCTTGACGTATGGTAAGTGTTCCTATGAGCACTGACAAATCTTTTCAATTCTATAATCACATCTAATAGTCCCACCTCTGGGAAACGGCACCCTAATAGCCTTAGTGATGAAGATGGTGGTATTGATAACAACCTTTTACTCAATCACCTGATACACCAGTGCTGTCCAAAGTGCTTTGGATACAATACTTTCATTGTTACAAGAAATTCTGTGCTATACACATTTCAACCCATAATCTGCAAGATGCTAATATTTAGAGAAACTAATAAGATTAAACAAGCTACAGATGGTGGTGCCATGATTTAAAATGGATTCGTGCCAACTCCAGACCCCTGCTTTTTATACTCAATTGGAGTTTTGGGGTGTCTTCCAACTCTTTGTTCACATATTTTCTTACAAATAATGTTACAGTTTAATGTTACAGGTAATTAATCCTATTCAGCACTGATTTTTCAGTTTTCTGAAAGCAACCTCATTTCCCTTATTTCCAAATTTGTAGGTAGAGGAAGGGAGGGCTACCTTACCGCAGGCTCCTGCGTCATCTCAGAGATTATAGAAAGCAAGCAAGGGAGAGTGTGGGCATGCGTCACAGTGAGCTTCCAGAAACAAACTTATTTCAAGGAAAGAGGCTCTTTTTCCTGGAAGAGAACAAAACTACCTGTGCTTGGAGCTCCCCGGTTAGAAGCAGGCCAAGAATTTCAAAACTCAAAAAGCAGAAAGCTTTGGCGGAACCCTCATTTATCAAGCAATTATCTCACTAATCAGTTCCATGGCACCAAGTCAGATGGGAAACTGTTCACTGAAGAAACCACTGTTGGCGCCCAGATTTAAGAGTCAAACACACAACTTCCCTCTGCATGTTGTGGTTAAATGATGAGGAAGGAAAAGTGACCTGAAGGCTCAGCCTGTTTTTTCTGCTCGCTGTCTCCAGGTGTCCATGGAGCCATTGACTCGGGGGAGCTTGGCCTTCCAGAACTTGCTCCAGCTCAAGGTCCTGCTAATAGAATAAGATCTTCAAGAAAATGTTCTTGGGTGGAAAAAGCCCAAGATGGACACAGCACTGCACCCTGATGAGTCCACATGGGCTAAGTTAGTAGGCAGCCCTGCCTTGAAAAAATTAGTACAACCAATAAAGTAAAATGAGCTTAATTAAAATTTCACTAACAATTAAGATGTGTTATGTACACATACCAACTCCCCACAATTAATGTAATCATTCTGTACTGCAAATATGTACTAAGAAAAATTTTTTTACATTTTTAAAAAGAATAATCAAAAGAGTATAATGCTAATAAAACATAAATTACTACAGAATTGTAGTTTCCATTGCTGCTGTCATTGAAATAAACCATTATCAACTAAAAAAAATTAACTAACATTGCCTTAGAAATACAGTACTTGGGGCCGGTCTGATGGCTCAGCGGCGTAAGCGCCTGCCTTGCAAGCGTGAGGGCCTGAGTTCGACTCTTGGATCCCACATACGAAAAAGGGGCCGGTGATATCGCTCAGCGGCACGGGCGCCTGTTGGCGCACGAGGTCCTGAGGTCGACCCCCGGTACCCACAAAAAAAAAAAAAAAAGAAAAGAAATACAGTACTTCCCACAACAGATTTCGTTTGGCCTTCCCCAAAACTCTTGGAGGCAGACACAGTTTTCCCTACTTTCCAAGTGATGGGACAGAAGAGTTACAGTGACAGCTGAGGTGTGAGCCCAACTAAATGTCTCAGAAACCTCTTCTCTTCCTGCTTTGTCCCCAAGTGCTTCGTGCACATGCTGAGCACCAGCTGCCCGCCAGGCACTGGAGAGAACAGAAGCAGGATCCTCTCGAGTACAGACCCTGATGGATACTGACAAATGGACAAGGACGCCCAGCCTTGTTCAGTGACTGTCACAACAGGGCAGAGAGGGGAGGCACATCCGCTACAGGGAAAGGGGCGATACCAAAGCCAGCACCTGAGAGATGACCAGGAATTGGTCAAAGAAAGAGGTACTGGGAATGTTGTGATCTAGGGGCCCAACTTGAGCAATCTCCAATCTGTCACCCAAAACCACCAGGGTCCCCTGCTAGATAGAGCTCATGGAATTCATGGACTTCACATTCCGCACTCTCTGGCCAGTATTTTTTGCGGGGGTGTACATGTTTATAGTGCATAATGATCACATTCATCATGGGGGGTTGGTACATGTGTATGACATTTCTTAATTCTTTTTTTAATCCCCTTCTCTCCTCCCCTTCCTCCCCCTCCCTGCATCTCTTGGAGATATATGTTTGCTTCTTATAGGGCCTTGGTACATGTACACAATACTCCATAATCACCCCCCCTTTTTTTTTTTTTTTCTTTGGTTGTTTTATTTTGTTTTGCTTTGCTTTGTTTGAGGCAGGGTCTCACTATGCAATTCAGGCTGGCCTTGAATTCATATGTAGCCCAGGCTGGCCTCAAACTTGAGGTGATCCTCCTGCCTCAGCCTCCTTAGTATTGGGATTACAGGCCACCACAGCTGGCTCTTCCCCTTTTTTTTAAAACTCACTTTCCTCCCCTCCTTTCCCCTTCCATCTCTCAGTTTCCTTCCCATATGCCAAAAGATCCATCTCACTACTCCCTATTGTCAATCTCTTATTTTCCACTTTATTTATATTTTGCATATTTATATAAGAGAAACCATGTGATATTTAAGCTTGTGTGTCTGATTTACTCCACTTAACATTATGATCTCAAGATGCATTCATTTTCCCACAAATGACTCAAGTTTATCCTTCTTATGGCAAAATACATATATTCCATTGTGTACAAATACCGTATTTTCTTTATCCATTCATCTGTTAATGGGCATACAGGCTACTTCAAAGACTTAGCTATTGCTATTGAGTTGTACTGCTATAAACATGGGTATGCGTGTGTCACTGTAATATGATGTCTTGAGCGTCATATGTTAAAGGAAATACCTAGAAGGAGAATACAGTACCTGGGTCAGATGGAATTAGTTTTTTGAGGAATCTTCCTACCGATTTTCATAGTGGTTGTACTAGTTTACACTCCCACCAACAGGGAAGAAGGGTTCTTCCAGCATTTGTTGTTATTTTATTTCTTGAAGATAGTCATTCTTTATGGAGTGAGATGGAATCTCAGTGTCGTCTTAATTTGCATTTCTCAAATAGCCAGCAACATTGAACATTTTTTGACGTACTTATTGGCCATCTGTATTTCTTTATCTGAAAAGTGTCTATTCATTTCAGATGCCCTGTTTTTATTGGGTCTTTCTTTTTTTTTTTTTTTTTTTGTGGGTACCAGGGTTCGACCTCAGGACCTCACGTGCCAGCAGGCACCCGTGCCGCTGAGCGATATCACCGGTCCCTTTTTCGTATGTGGGTTCCGGGAGTCAAACTCGGGCCCTCGCGCTTGCCAGGCAGGCGCTTACGCCACTGAGCCATCTCACCGGCCCCCTATTGGGTCTTTCAATTTGGGATGTCTAATTGTTTTGAGTTCTTTGTGTATTCCTTTGTCTGAGGAGTAGCTGGCAAAAATTTTTTCTCATTCTGTAAATTGTCTCTTCACTTTATTGGTGGTTTCCTTTGCTGTGCAGAAGCTTTTTAGTTTTTAACTTTTTTTTTTTATTAGTACATATTTGTCAGGCACATTGGTCACATTCATCACAGCGAATATGTACCTGTACATAATATATTTGATTCTCTTTTTTCTCCTTCCCCTCCCCTAGAAGCTTTTTAGTTTCATGTGATTCCTGCTTGTTGATTCTTGGAATTACCTCTTGTGTGACTGGGGCTCTCTTCAGAAACTCCTCGTCTATGCCTACGACTTCAGTTTTACCTATTTTGTCTTTCAGAAGATTGTTTCTGTTTTAATATTTAGATCTTTGATCCATTTTGATTTCAGTTCTGTGCATGATTCTGGTTGCAAACCGAATTGGTTGCAAACTGAATCAAATTTCTCCATAGGGTCAACATTGAACCTAACCATTGAATTTGATTCAGTTCACAACCAATTCAGTTTGTGGCCAGAAGTGCGGAAAGAATTAAGTTCATGAACTAAGGTACCACTGTATTACCTTCTAAAACAAGCAATTATACAGAAGAAAAATATAAACAATCCAGAACATTTGAAATCACACTTGGGATATATCAAGACATGTTCCTTTCACTGATCTAAAACTATAAAAGGGTAATAAAAATGCCAGGTGTGGTGGCGCACTCCTGTAATCCCAGCTCTCTGGAGGCTGAGGCAGGAGGATTGCCGTGAGTTCAAGGCCAGCCTGCTCTACATAGTGAGACCCTGCCTCAAAAAAAAAAAAAAAAAAAAAGAGCTTGTCATTTCCACAACGGTTTCTTCTAATTGTTAACATCCACTTCCCATACCATAACTATAATAAAAATAACATTGTGTGAACTATTGTTAAAAAAGAAAAGAAAAACCTGTTCATTCCCTATTGAAAACAAAAGTCATGTATTCAATTTTAAGAATTAATGTAAAACTACTGTACATCCAGTAGATGAACTATCCTTAAGAGTGTTGCTACTTAGGACCAAGATTATCAGGGTAACATTCAATAAAATCTCCACCCAAAACCATCCCAGGTGTGGTAACAATAATAAAAAGAACAGGTATCATTCAAGCTCTTATCATATGCCAGCTCTCAACTAATATTTCATAGTTATTGAATACATGCATTTAATTTTTATTTAATAATATGTTTGATATGTATTAAACAATACCCTCAGAAATAGGACTTACTACTATCCCTATTTTACAGGGAAGGAAACTGAGGCTTAGAGAGAAAGTCACTTCGTTCTCTACAAGTTGCAACTTATTTAAACTGGGTAACAAAGCCATAGAGTGAGGGAGTGACAAAGCCACGACACTAACCGGTTCTGTCTGAAGATGAGGCAGGAAGAGGATGAGGGAACTGAAAGTGAGGTAGAACCGATGCCTGAAAACCTCTTAGATGCGTGACTGTCTTGTTAATGCGGGGTTTTCTGCAGGATGTGACCGAGTACAGTGTTTGGCTTGCTTCCGTGGAGTTCCCTCACTTTCCCGGCTGCAGGAGCAAGAACAGGCAAGCTCTGCACTGACACTGGGTTGAGAAAGTTCAACATGGTAGTAACATTATCAGTTGATCGATGTCAAGTTCATTTACTCTGAGCTCCTTTCCTCTTCCAGTCCTTGAAGACTGTCTGAATTCATGGCATCTTTCCTCCTCCTTTCTGTTGCAGAAACTCTTCTGGCTGTCTGTGAACAGGCAAGGGAGCCCCTCCAAGGTCAGGCGAGCAGGGTGGTGCCAATTACTTTTTATTTGCCAAGTGCCAGAATATGAAAACATCTACATGTCAGGGCATAAGAGTATTTTTTAAAGTATCATTTATTAGTCATTTATTATATAAATATAGATCATATTTTTATTGTTATAAACTATTACTCATTTACTATATAATAAGAGGGCCAGCGAGATGGCTCAGCAGCTTAAGCGCCTGCCTAGCAAGCGCGAGGTCCTGAGTTCGACTCCCAGTACCCACATACGAAAAAAGGGCTGGTGATATCGCTCAGCGGCACGGGCGCCTGCTGGTGCACAAGGTCCTGAGGTCGACCCCCCGTACCCACAAAAAAATAAATAAATAAACTATATAATAAGAGCTATCATTTATCAAGTGCCTTCAATACATTAGGCATTTTACAGATATTTTTATTTACTCTTCATAGCTCTTGGGATGATAGGCATTATAATCTCCCATACTCGAAGATTTAAAATTGTCCAAGGTCACAGAGCTGAGAGAGGAACCTAGTCCTTGGGACTCCTAAATATAGGTACTTTGCCACATAAATCCTGTCTCTAATACATAAGACACTGGGGAGTAAGCAGTCCCTAGCTCCAGGCAGAGCTCAGCAATGTCTGTTTATCACGGATGTCAGTCTCCGCCATCACTGGCCCCGTTCAGCTGCAGGTAATAAAGATCTCCCACCTGTTTTATTAAACTGAATATATTAACATTATTTGAACAGCTATTACAACTCATGCTCTGAATCAGCTATAGTGTCAGGGGTTATTGGCGTGCATGGAGTTCTTTGCCACCATGCTAAAAGGTGACACACTGATATGCTTTTGTAAATTTCATTTTTTAAAACTCCTGTGTCTGTTTTTATCATTTTTCTGCCTTCTACTTCACTGTCAGGCTGTAAGCTACCACACAGACCTTGCTAATATCCTTATGCCTGCATCTACAGAGACACTATTGACATTTTGGGACGGATAATGTTTTGTTCAGAGAGGAGGGCTGTATTAGCCCGTTGCTAAGACACACTACCCAACACCCACAATGTAAAAGAGGAGAGGTTTGCTTGAGTCACAGTTTCCAGTGGTTTCAGTCCAAAGTCAGCTGGTTGCAGAGCAGAAACAGCACGGGGAAGGACCATGGCAGCCAGGAAGCAGAGAGAGAATGGAGGCATCAGGGACAAGAACACGCCCTTCCCGGGCACAGCCCCAGTGACCACCTCCAACCAGCCCATGAACACACCCACGGATGAGCCCACTGCCAAGTACATTACCCCATGATCCAATCAGCTTCCACACACCAGAGACTTGGGGCATCTAAATTATAGATTAGATCTAAATCATAACAGGGGTCACCTGTGCGCTTTAGCATATTGATCAGGATCCCTGCCCTCTGCCTCTTGGATACCAGTAGCAATTCCTCCTTCCTGGTTAGTCAGGCCAATCAGAGATATCTGTAGACATTGCCAAAGGTCCTCTGCAGGAAGAGGCAAAATTACCCCCGTAAAGAACAACTGTCCTCCCAAAGGCCCATTTGACTTTACATACATTTTCTATTTCCAGCATCTTCTCAAGAGGTGAGGTCCCCAGATAAGTGATTATTTAAGAGAAAATGTAGGACATATGTCATGATGCCTATGCTCTTTTCATACAACTCAAGTAACCAATCTGGGAAGCAGAATGTTACCTAGAAAGGTCCACTTGTCCAATAGCAGATAAATTCTACAATGTTTCCATTCATGCTGAATCAATACTTCTGCTAATTTAGAAAGAAAAAAAAAAAAAAACAGGTTAAAATGTTACTGTAAACTTGATGATTCTTTCTCATGTATTCCATCCCGTGAGAACTGTATGAGATAACACCACACTGATTCTTCTTTACACAGATATGTCAACCTGTTTCAAGTCTCTCAGGCTTACAGTGAGAATGTCTGAGGCAAACAGCAGGAGAGTCTCCACCATCTAGAAACTCGCTGCTGATGTATTCAGTGCTGACAGCAGCATTCCAGCAGAATTGATTTCTTCTCCATATGGACTTCGTCATTTTTTTCCTGCTCTTCAGATATCATCACATTGAAAAATGAAACCACTGGGAGTTGTTTATAGATGCAGTTGTTTGCACTATTTGGACATCTTGGGTTGCTGATTGGGAAATAAATCTTTATTGATGATATTGATGGAATTGACTGGGTCACAGTATGCCCAGATTTTCAACTTTAAGATATACCAATTTCTTCTCTAAGTGGCTAAACCAATTAAAAATTCCACCAGCAGTGTATTAGTGGTATGGCTACTTCTTACACAAAAGGATGTTGAATTATACATATTATATGTGCATTATTAAAATCTATGGAGGTATTTTGCCTTTCAAAATAATTTATCAATAGATGGATACGCGTTCATGCTCTCTGATCAACTGGCAAGATCAGACATGATGCCCCAGGATGCCTGATCTGAATTTCGACCTTCCCCCTGAGTTGATGAACTTTCTCATAGTTTTCACTGCTAAAGTTGGAAAAGTGACCTGGATGAGATTAAATGTTGAATCTCCTCAGGATCAGAAGTCATTTGAGTCACAAGCACACCTTTAAAAATGGTTGACTGAGTGTCAAAGTCCCCTCTGTCATGTAATGCTGCTGTGGAGAAGGGGCTGCCCACAGGAACTAGGCAGGACCAGGAAATGACATCACGGTTGTGTCTCACCTTGCCCAGTGAGTAGAAGACACGTGTGTCTTGCACACACTCTCTCTCCCCACCCCATCAATGAATGAAAAAACTCTAAGGACTCGGCAGAGGGCAGATGCACAAGCTAGCAGGACTGCAGGTTCTGAAAAGCCACAGGAAAAGCTTCCCAACCAGTTTGATGGGGAATCTGGTCTGAGAGAGAAATATATTTGCATTGTGTTAATCTATGAGAAGTGGCATTAATCTGCTACAGCAGCTAACATCACTTAAACATATGCAGCCAAAATGAACTTTACTATATTTGGAGGGGAAATGAATTCTTTCTTCCCATGAAGAAGTACATACATCTCCAGTGTCAAGTTCACAGATGCAGGATCCAAGGGTCAAATATCCTCAAAAGCCAGTAGCTTTGGACTTGTTCTTAACCAAGGAAACTTAAGGCATTGGGGCATGAGGACAGTAAAGTCACTGGCCCAGTGCTTGATACATTCAAGTGCCACTTAATGACAGAACATGCTCTGAGAAATGTGGCACAATGCAACTTCATCATCATGCCAACATCATGAAGTGCACTTACACAAACCTACCTGGTGCAGATCAATCACTCACCATGGCCCCGGGACACCATCAGGAGACACCATAAACCTGAGACGTCTGAACCTGCTGCTGGTATCCCAGGGCATTCTGTTTGACAGTAAACTTCTTTTCTTTTTTTTTTTTTTTTTTTTTTTTTTTTTTTTTTTTTGTGGGTACCGGGGGGACGACCTCAGGACCTTGCGCGCCAACAGGCACCCGTGCCGCTGAGCGATATCACCGGCCCCTTTTTCGTATGTGGGTTCCGGGAGTCAAACTCGGGCCTTCGCGCTTGCAAGGCAGGCGCTTAAGCCGCTGAGCCGTCTCACCGGCCCAAACTTCTTTTCAATAAGTAGAAGTACACTTGAAAATAATAATAAAAAGTGCAGTGCCGTAAATACCTAAACCTATAACATAGCCTTTTGTTATCATTATCAAGTATCCTGTAAGGATATAATTGTCTGTGCTGTACTTTTATACAACTGGCAGCACAGTAGGCTTGTTTACATCAGCATCACCACAAACCCAGACTAATACATTGGGTTAGGACATGATGGTTATTATGTCACTAGATGATAGGGATTTTTCAGCTTTATTATAATCTATGGGACCACCATCATATGCATATCCCATCACTGATGGAAGCACCATTACAAAGCAAATAAGTATAAAGTAGTCAGACAATACAGAAGTGTCAAAGAAAAACTGGGAGCCTGGAGCAGCACTCTGGGAGCCTGTAATCCCAGTACTCTGGGAGGCTGAGGCAGAAGGATTGCAAATTTGAGCCCAGACTGGACAACTTAGACCTTATCTCAAAGCAAAAAATAAAGGGCTAGGGATACAGCTCGGTGCAAAGATCCTGAGTTCAATCCCAGTATCATGAAAGAAAGAAAAGAGAAAGAAAGAAGACAAAAAGAAAGAAGGAAGGAAGGAAGGGAGAAGGAAGCAAGGAGGGAGGGAGGGAAGGAAGGAAGGAAGGGGAGAGAGAGAAAAGAAAGGAACCAGGTCATGTTATCATGTTATACACCAAGCTTGGCAATCTGCTTTCTAGATTAAATGATTAATCTTGTGCATCTCTTTATATTCCTCATCCTCATAGCAGAACCTTCAAATACACTTAACAACCTGAGACCTGGCCTAAGAAATGGGCAAAAGTGGACAACTAATGTCAATTCCAACATGCCTTCAACACTGACTGCTCCCTAATTCCAGCCCAAGTCACACATGTGTTGGCAGAAACATCCAGGTCCAAGGAACTCACCTAGGCAGGATGTGCCCAGAAAGGTGTGAGCTTTCTGCTTCTATCAGAGTTGGTCTCCTGTGAGGGCCAGTTTGGTCCAAGTGCCTGCACTCAGTGCAGCCAGGAACCAGAGTGCTGATTACTTGAGCATAGTGGTAGCTGTCCACATGTAAAGAAGCCATTTATCACGGAGCTTCTGGATGTGTCAACTCAAATATCAGAGTGCTTATACAAGGGAACAGGACTGAGCCTCAGCCTTGGGCAGAGAGCACCGGGAAAGGAGCCCTCTTGCACCCACAATGACCTTGCAGCCTCGTTCCCATCACAAGTGCTTAAACAGAAGTGCTCTATCCAGAACGCTGAAGTGGGATATAGCAACTGCTGCCAAATTGCTATATTCCACAGAGGTGCTTCCTAAAATCTGGTTCCTAAAATCACATAGCACTGGGCTAGAAAGATGACACCCAGTCGCAAGATCGCTTCAACAGCGACACTGTGTGGCAGGATTAGTAATAATGGCCCAATCCTGGACATGATGTTTTTCCAGCTTTCCCTGCTGGCAGTGATAGTACCCAGGAATCAGGGAGTATCCCCTGGGAGACAGGTCTTTGGAGCTGTCACAGAAGAAGAGGATAGCAAGAGAAGAAAAAAACACCATTCTTACTATCAATGATATGGGATAGCGAATGCGTTACGCTAAATATTAAAATGAATGTGTATCTCAAGCTGGTGAATGATAATAATGAAGGCAAAGAGCTGCCCTTTGTCTTGTAGCCTCTGTGACTACAGGTAAGATTCTTTGTGTGTTGTCTCATTTGTTCATTGTGGCAAAATCTAAAGGGTGTGTGTTTATTTTCATTATTTGAGGGAGCTGACGGTCGGAAAGAATAAGGAATTTGTCACATCAAACACTTGCCAAGATGCAGCAGAGTGGCTGTTCAGACCTAAAACTCTCTACCCCCAAATTCATGTTTCGTTTTGTTTTTTTTTTATGAGTCCAGAGAAGATGAGGGAAACAAAAAGAAGAATGCCCTCAGAAGGAAAGGAAGGGGACCCTCATTTCATCCTATGACCCCTGAAGATGTGCAGGGGTTAGTAAAGACCTAAGAGATTCCACGGCTTCAAGGACAATTTCCCAACAATTGAGAACTCTAGTTTCTAACATCATCTCCAGCCCAGGCCTCGCAACATATCTACCCATTTTCTCCTCGGATTTCTCATCATGTCTGGTGTGAAAAAAACAAAAATGATGGCGAAGTACGTTGCTAGACAGGAGCCTTCCCTTATTAAACGCTACACTGATTTCCTGGCCCAGCTTGGTTTAATTTTTCTTTACTCACTAAGATAAAGCATTGCAAAGTGTAGTTGTTACACTAAATTTATGCGACCTACCCATCTGCGACCAGCACAAATGTCTGTGACGGTAGAAAAAGTTGTCAGAGAAGAAACATGCCGGCGTCCTGTTACTGAATAACTCAAGGCAAGGAACCCTCCTCCTGACATTGAATCCCCCTCTGCTTCTTACATTTCACTTCCCAAAAGCTTGGATGGGACTCTAGCATATTAATCTGGAGTCATTTGCTCACCAGGAAGAGAAACACACCTAACCTAGTTCATGGGAAGCTGCGGGTTGGCTCTAAAAAGAGTCTTTTCTGAATTTTCTGCATAGAAACACTACGCACTTAGCAGCAAGAATCCACAAGTCCTGTTGTAAACATTATCATAATGAAATCAAACCTCCCACTGTAAAAGCTCAGGGCTAGCTGATGGACATCAGGAATTAGAAAGTGCTGAGTGGAAGTGGAAGGAGAAAGAGTGAGAATGAATGTATTTTACAAAATGGAGAGAGACTTAGCTGGGTGTGGCGATGCATTCCTGTAATCCCACTCTGGGAGCCTGAGGCAGGAAGATTGCAAATTTGACCCAGCCTGGGTAATTTAGTGATTTAGCAAGAACCTATCTCAAAAATGTTAAAAAGGCTGGGGATGTAGCTCAGTGCAAAGGCCTTGAGTTCAATCCTGAGTACCAAAAATAAGTAAATAAATAAATAAAGGAGGAAAAAGCAATACCTTCACCAATTAAGGGAATGAGAAAAATTAAAATGGTAACAACAGAAAAACAAAAACAATGATATAGCTGAAGAAGGAGGAGAGGGTGCAGGAAAGATAAACAGTATGTATATTTGTGAGCTACTGCGGCATAACAAAATACGCCAAAATTTGGTGGCTTAATAGAACAATCATTTGTAATCGCCCATCTTCAGATGAACTGGAGTTCTGCAGATCCAGCCCGGGCCTGGCCATTGCTTCTCCCTCTCTGCAGGTGCTGTGCTTCACCCCACATCTTTCATCCTTCTCCTGAGACCCTGGGTGGAGGAGGGAGCCAGGCACAGGAGGGCGGGCCCCACTGCACAAGTGCTTTCCTCACCCCTGCTTACAAACGCCTCGTTAGCCAAGTGCATCACCTGGCTGGGCCCAGTGTCGAAGGGTGGGCTTCATTAAAGGCATTTTAAATTAACTGCCGTTTTAAAAACGAAGTCTGGTATGTACAATCCAGCAGATGAAAGGTTTAAAAGACGCAGTTTTCCCGCTGCGGGAATTCAGTCCCGTGAGGGAGAGGCACTCTAAACAGAGAGTGACAAGACCGGCCGAGGTGGAGCACAGCACTCAACAGGGCCAGAGCAGCTGTGTTCCTGGGGTCGATCAGGAAGACTCACATCTGAACTGAGACTTAGAGTACGGGAGTGTGGGAACAGCCCTCTCCCTCTCCCTCTCCCTCTCCCTCTCCCTCTCCCTCTCCCCCCAAATATTTAGAAGTGAAAACCCATTTGTTTAAGCCCACAGCTACCCTAGAAAGCAGAAAGCAATGCCCTTGGTGACAAAGTAGCCATGATAAATAACTGAAGAGCAAGCAGTGTTCAGTTGAAGAAGGGAATTAAGCCTGAAATGTGCTTGGAAAGCTGTTGCATCGCTTCTGATTATGAACACCAAAGAGGTGAATCAGGGGCTGAGATAGATATTTGCATATCCATATGCATAGCAGCTTGATTCACAATAGCCAGGGGTGGAAGTATCCCACATGTCCATTGACACCTGAATGGATAAACAAAATGTGGTCAGTCCATGGTGGAATATTATATAGCCTTAAAGAGGAAGGGAAATCTGACACAGGCTACAACATGGATGAAGCTTGGGGACACTATGCCAAGTGAGGTAAGCCAGTCACAGAAAGACAATTTCTGTGTCATTCCATTTACAGGAAGTACCTAGAGCAGTCAAAGTCATCAGGATAGAAAGGAGACAACGGTCATCAGAGACTGAGGAAGAGGAGAATGGCGAATTTCTGTCTCATGGGCATGGAGTTTCAGTTGGAAAAATTTTAAAATTTTTTGAAGATGGGTTGATTGCAATGTTTCTACAACAGTGTGAATGTACTTAATGTCACTCAAGTCTACACTTAGAAATGGTTAAAATGGTAAATTTTAAATTAAGAATATCCTATCACAGTACAAAAGAGGAGGAGGTAGAGGAAGAGGAAGACAAGGAAGAGGAAGAGGAGGAAGAGAAGGAGAGGAGGATGGGGAGAGGAGGGCAAGAAGGGAGGAAGAGGAGGAAAGAAAGCTATTGTGTGGCTGGGTGGAAAAGAGCCACAGGGGGCTTCCCGCCTGCAGGGACAGCATGAGGGAAGCAGGAGACTGAGGACCTCTGCATTGGATGACAAAGCATAGCTTCCCAGGAGGGTCCCCCAGTGAGTCAGGGCTGCTCAGGCAGCTCAGTAGAAAGGCAGGGCAGTTCCAGCCAGTACAGCAAGATATCATTCGTCTAAGGGTGATAAAGCACTAAAGGTTACTCTCCATCGCCTTGGAAACATGTGCATTTATGTAAACACACAGGAGGAGATCTGGAAGCGATACCCTCAACTGGCTGTCTTTGGGGAAAGGCATTAAACTGTTCATAACGGAGTATTTCAACTTGACATGAATGTTTGCATTTTCTAACACCAAGAATATACTTGAATATCGGTATAACCTAAATTTAAATGAAAAAAAAAAAAAAAGACTTAAGCTACTTTCTCTGCCCTAGCCATGTACATTAACAAAGACAGTGGGCTCTGTTTTGTGGGAGAACACACCCCAAAGGTTGGAAATACCATCCTGGTTCAAATTCCAACAGCTTTCATACACTAAAAAAAGTCTCTTTTGGGGCCATCCCCTTGCCTCGTCCCCAAGGATGGAGGATGCACAGACAGGGTCCTGCTGCTTCTCCCCTCCCAACGCCAGCCTTTGCCTCCTGTTACAGACCAACAGCTGTCTCAGCCCGTTGCAAGGATCCCTCGCTTTTGTTGAAGGTGTCTTGTGAGAAATGTGTGAAACCAGGAATCCAAGAGGCTTCAGACCTGGCTGGGTGACTGATTTACTGTCCAGGGTTAGCTTTTCATTCAAATCTCTGTACTTCTGTTTCATCATTTTAAAAATAGTATAATAATGGCTGTTATCATAGGGTTGTTGCAAACACTCCAAACAGAAACACTAATGTTTAAGACAATCTGTATAACAGAAGAAGGGAAGGAGAGAGGAAGAGGAAAAGGAAGGAGCGGCGGCAGCAGCAGGGCAAAGTGGTCCCCGCCTATAACCCCACCACTCCGGGAAGCTGAAGCAGGAGATCACAAGTTCAAGCCCAGCCTGGACAACTTATCAACTTAGTGAGAACTTATCTCAAAATAAAAAATAGGGCCGGTGAGATGGCTCAGCGGCTTAAGCGCCTGCCTGGCAAGTGCGAGGGCCCGAGTTTGGCTCCCAGAACCCACATAGGAAAAAGGGCTGGTGATATCGCTCAGCGGCACGGGCGCCTGCTGGCGCACAAGGTCCTGAGGTCGACCCCTGGTACCCACAAAAAAAATAAATAAAAATAAATAAAATAAATAAAAGTGGGGGGTGAGAATGTAGCTCAGCGCAAAAGCCCTGAGTTCAACCTCCAAGAAACAAACAAACAAAGAAAAAAAGGTGATGTTTTGTCTTTGGAGAAAACTGAAGATTAGCTGCAAATGGAAGATGGTCTGGGGGCTACACTTATTTTCCCAAGTTTGTTGTAAACTTGTCCGGGGTATCATCCACCATATTCCCCTAAAGCTTGGAGGCTTGACAGCCTCTCCGTTGGTTTTCTGGCTTTGGGGTGCTATGAAATACTTGTGCCAGCAGATGGCAAAAGAGAACTGAGACAGGACGCTGTGAACCGCATGAAAGCACCCGCAGCTCAGCGTTTATTCTGAAATAGCTCCACACGCTGACTTCTAAGTCTTCCTGAGTTGCCCTAACAAAGATGGGTCTGGAAAGACATGAAGTTAACCACTGTCACCACAATATCGTGTCGCTGCAGTTCACTGCCTGAAGACGCTCGTTCCCTGAGCACCTCCATAGCACTGGACACCCAGAGATGAATACAAAATGAATTCAGTCTGGGTGAAATCAAATAAGGAGACAACAATTTCCGTTCTGCAGGGCTGTCCTCTAATGACAGCAATTTCCTATGTGCGTCAAGGGGTCCGGCTCCAGCTGTCCTTCCTGCTATGGCCACTTCTCTCCCGCCCCGCCATCTCCGCCCCAGTCCAGCTCAGCACCCCGGGCTGTGTTACTTCGACATCTTCCTAAGGGAGCCCCTCTGCTCTGACACCCCCCTCGTCCTCCCCATCCAGACAGGGCAATCTTTCCCCAGTGCAAATACGGTTTTGTTACACGCTATCTATTTCAAAAGACAGATTGGCTCTTCGCTGACCTCGCAATAACACACATGCCCTTAATCTTACTTATAAGGCTTTCCTCGATCTGATCCCTGTTTTTCTGCTCCTGCCTCATCATCTCTCTCTCCTCCTCCTCCAAATAACCAGAGAGCTGCACTCTCAACTTCCCAAACCCTTTTCACCCGTACTGGTCTTTTCTCAGGTTGTTTTCCCTCTCTGCCCAGAATACCTTAAAAACAAAGTCTGCTCCCCCCAATACACACACTCACACACACACACGTGCACACACACATGCACACACTCACACACACATTCTCCATTCCCCTTGGTGTGGCTGACTGGTTTTACCCTCCAGAACTGAGTTTAGATGTTATTTTCTCTGGGAAGCCATCTCTGGAAGTACAGTTGTATGACCCTCTGGGGATTCCACAGCATGCTCTACTTGCACCCCCAGGCCTATTCCAGATTTCTTCCTGACAGATTTGTCTATCTCCCCCGTCTGGCGTAAGCTCCTTCCCTGATCACAGGACTTCTTCAGCATCCCAGTTTGAAGAGCATCCCAGTTTCTGGGTGCAGTTCTTCATACAGAGCAGCACTCAGTCAAAATCGATAAACTGAGATTCTGTCTTACTCCAGAAAGAATGGCTATCACCAAGAAATCAAATAATGACAAATGCTGGTGAGGCTGCAGGGGGAAAGGAACCCTTCTACACTGTTGGTGGGAAAGTAAAGTAGTGCAACCACTGTGGCGATTCCTCAAAAAACTAAAACTAGAAATTCCATTTGACCCAGCTATTCCCCTTCTTAGGTATCTTCCTGAAGGAGTTAAAGTCATCATATATGTGATACATGCATACCCATATTTATAGCAGCACAACTCATAATAGCTAAATCTTGGGAACAGCATATACGTCAACAGATAGATAAAGAAAATGTGGTATTTATACACAATGGAGTACTACTCTGCCATAAAGAAGGAAAAATTGAGGTATTTATAGGTAAATGGTTGCACTTTGAGACCATGATGTTGAGTGAAATAAATCAGACACACGAGCTTAAATATCACATGGTTTCTCTTATATGAGAAACCTTAAATATAAATAAAGTGCAAAATAAAGGACAGATAACAGGAAGTAGGGAGATATTTTTCAAATGGGAAAGGGAACAAGAGATGGAGGGAGGGAGAAGGAAGGGAAAAGAGATGAAAAATACAGAGTTTAAAAAAATGGAAAGAGAGCTTTTGCAGCTGGGAAGGGGAAAAGAGCTGGAAAGAGCAGGGAGGGATAGGAGTAGAACGGAACAAAAAAGAATTAAAATGTGTTGTGAGAGTGTACCAACTCCCCACAAGAAATGTAATCATTATGTACTGCAATCATGTACGAATAAAAGAATACAAATAAATTGGTCGACTAAATTAAAAATAAATCATAAAGTACAACTGATGCCATCGAACGATTCCTCAGAATCTTGGGGCAGGGGCCTTAGGAGAGTGGGTCCCCCCGTGTGTATCAGCCAGGACCCTGTGCGTCAAATGCAAGCACTCGAAACAAGCTTTATATGCAAGTAGGCCTCGGCCGGTCTCCTAGTCCATCCTTTCATCCACAGCAAGGAGTTCTGTAAACTAATTTTATATTCAACCCATTGCACCGTGTCACCTGGTGTCATCAGGGCGGTGAAGTTGCAAAGGCGCTAAGGAAGGGACTACTCCAGCTCCTGGTCGCTAAGGGAACCAACAGGTCTGCCAAGGCCTCCGGAGACGGCAGTGGGGTGAGGCTACTGTGACCCCTTCGTGGGCTGCTGAGAAAGAGGAGGAAACAGCCTTCAGGGCCGGGGGGAGGAGGGACGCTGGGCACGGGCCAGCCCTGACCTCAGGCAGGCTGGGAGCAGGGCGGCACCATCCCTGTGCTCCTGGAAAATGTGATTTAAAAATATGGACTACGAAGGTTTTATGTTTGCGTGTTTAACTATTAAACTCTCTAAATACACAGATAAGCCCAGAAATCAACATAACAGACATCCACACACTCAACCCAGAGGCAGCACATTACCTGGGGGATGGGGGTTGGTTTGTTTGGGGGTTTTCTTGTTTTGTTTTGTTTTGATTTGTTTTGTTGTTTGCTTATTTTTGCAGTACTGGAGATTGAACTCAGGGCCTTTGCTCTGAGCTACATCCTCAACTTTTTTTTTTTTTTTTTTTTTAAATCAAGGGCTCACTAAATTGCCAGGCTAGGCTCCAACTTGCAATCCTCCTGCCTCAGCCTCCCAGAGTACTAGAATTACAGATGTGTGCCATCACACCCAACTACGACACATTAATTTTGAAACATAATTGTTTCAGAGTTGTTGTTTGTCTGTTTTTTAAGGGAAAATGCAGACAGAGTTAAGATCTCCCCCATCTCTCCCTTCCATTTTTTCTCATTGTCTCCAGAGAAAGATCACTATCATTCAATTGCCCTATATTCCTCCATCCATAACTCCGCTACATATGCTTGTATCTATAAACAATATATAACACTGTTTTATGACATTTTAATTTTTTTCTTCCCCACTAACTAGATATAACCTTTTGCATCTTATTTTATACACTGAATACAAGGTTCTTAATATTTATTTTGTTGCTACATATAGATCTAATTAGCTTTGATGTCTGTGTAGTTTTCTATTCCATCAACATTTATATTTCTAGTAATTTCCGGTATATTTCAATGTGTTCCCTCCAGTTCTTATTTTGTGTTTTTTTATTTATGCTTTTCTTTCCTACCCTTCATGGGGGGCAACGTATCATGTTTTCTTTATTTCTAGCGTCCCTTGCTATTTAGGAAGTGACAGATTCTGTTTCTTTTCCCTTAATCCATTATCTTAAATTTTAACATGCATGGTTAACTTGAAGAAAATACAATATTAGAATTTCTAATTCTGGATTATCCCTAAAACCTTCCATAACTTTAACCTCAAAATACAATTGTTTTAAAATTTGGTTTAAAGTATGTTATGTGCAAATCTGCCAGAATGAAACTTAATCTGCATAGCCAGGATGCACTAATAAAAAACATGGGGGAAAATTTTTTTAATTTAGTAAAGGTTGATTTAGATTTGCTTTACATGTTTGCTAATCACTTTGCTCAACCTTGCATCTTTCATCCTACTTCTTTCTTCTGTACTGTATTTTCTTTTTCTTGAAGTGCACCCTACAGTAGTTCTTTCAGCAAGAAATCATAATCATTGGGCCGGTGAGATAGCTCAGCGGCATAAGCGCCTGCCTGGCAAGCGCGAGGTCCTGAGTTCGACTCCCGGTACCCACGTACGAATAAAAGGCCAGTGATATCGCTCAGTGGCACAGGCGCCTGCTGGCGCATGAGGTCCTGAGTTTGACCCCTGGTACCTACCAAAAACAAAAAATAATAAAAGCAATTGTAATCATCATTTCAATCATTCTCTAAGTGTTGTTTGATGTTTTTATATTACCCTCACTTCTGAATGATAGTTTTTTTGGGATGAAAATACTGCACTTCAAGTTTCATTCCTTAACACTAAAAATACAGTTCTATTGCCTCTGTCTTCTCTTGCTAACTAGAATCCTGCTCCCCACTGAAATATTTTCTTCCACGGGTATTCTGTTTTTTCTCCCTGGCTCCTTTTTGGTTTTTTTGTTTTTGTTTTTGTTTAACTTTAGACACCATCTCAGAATGAAAGAAACTTTGCAAGATAAAAATAAAGACTCATCTACCTTTTGCTCATATCCATCTACTATAAAACTTTCACTCCATTTGCTTTTACTCCATTTCCTCTAAACACACACACACACACACACGCACGCACACACACAATTTTTTTCCCCTAAAGTTATCATATCATGCTTTTTACCCCTAAATACTTCATTGGTCATTTAAGGAAACAGTCTCTTATATAAATCTCAGTATGGTTATTAACTTCAAAACTTTAACAATTATATATTTTACATTTTTTTACTTAATCTTCCATTCTTATTCTTATTTTTTCAATTGGCCCAATAATGTCCTTTATTGTATGTTGTCCCCTGCCCCCAAAGTACACACCCTGATCTACCTCAGGTATTGATCTAGCTGTCCTATGTCTGTAGCCTTCATGAAGCTGGACTACTTTCCTATCCTTTCTTGGTCTATGATGTCTTTTTGTGTTTTATTACACACCCACCATTTTTAATTAGAATGCACCTCACTTGGGGCTTATCTGATATTTCTCAATCACTAGACTCAAATACACATTCTTGCTGGAAATATCACACAGGTTATGTCCTCAGTATCACATTTGAAGCCACAGGATATGGGGGGATTCTCTGTGAAAATACATACTAAAATACATAAAATATGAATTGATTCTATCTTAAATATACATTGTTGTTATCCTCCAATCTGAAGATTCATATTTTACTAGAGTTTTCGTTAAACTAGACCCAAGAGTGTAAAGAAAAAATTTTGTTTCTCCCAATCTCTTCAAACTTTCTCTGCAGCTCCTTTTCTATTCCTGCATGAAATTGCCGACAATAACCTCCTAATAACCTAATTTGGCCTGGCCCAATGTAATATTAAAATTATACATTTATTCAACAGAAATACTCTATTTCACAGCTCAGACAGCAGGCATCTGTGCCCACCAAGACTGGAAGTGCAGGTCTGTCCCCAAAGTACAGCCACCACTTGTCACCCTGGTGCCAGGTAGCAGCAGCTCCGACCTCTTGATTTCAGACTTTTCAGGCATGAGTTATGCAGCTTTCCTAGGCCTTCCAACCTCAGGAGATATGGCAAGTTTCCCAGCAGGAATACTGAAATCACTTTCTTTTGGCTCGCAGTGAAAGGGAAGCATCCTCTTTTCCTCCTCTATGACTGTCAAACATAGCATATCAATAACTCCCTTCAAAAAATCTCTTTTCTAAGACTCATCTTTAGTCCTTTATATACATCAAAAATAAGTGATTGACTCATACTGTCAGACCAGTTCTGCAGTCTGTTAGCGTGTCTTGCATTTGCAGCCAAGAGACTAACTTCAAAATCCGGGCCACACCTATCACTTTCTGAATTTTTCTTGATCTTTTCATCTCAGCAAAAACTAAAAACGATCTCATTTTCACATGCAGTTAGACCTGTCTTTTATATCTTTGGAAAAATTCTTAGCCATTATCTTTTTGAATATTGCTCTTCCCAATTTCTTTCCTCCTGAACTTTCACTGGACATGTGTTGGTCCATCTCATTGTATGATGATTCTACTCCAATGTCTCAATCTCTCACTTTTTTTCTATCTCATAGTCTTTCTATGAGGGATTCTGGACAATTTCCTCAGAACAATCTTCCAGTTCACTAATTATTTCTTTAGTTGTGTTTAGTATGCTACTTAACCTATTCAGTATGGCTTTTTATTTCAATGACTAGTTTTCTCATTTTCCAGATATGCCTTTTTTTTATTATTATCCTTTCATTATGGTATCTTTTTCTAAAATCTACTTAGGTGTTTTAAAGATTATTATGTTAACTCTTTCAAGTCATTAGGGTGGTAATTCTTTCTTACATTGTGCCTACTAATTATCCCTCACAGTGTTTTCCTTATGTGGGTTGTTATTTTATCTAGCAAGCTGATACTTAGTGAAAATCTGCACCATAGGTTGTAAAAGTACCCCTGCAGAATAATTTTGAATTCACGTCCATTGAATACATAGTTCAATGATCTGGAATTCTCTGTCTATAATGCAGTATGCAACATTTGGACCCAAAATTCACAGATGCCACAAGAATAGGATTTCGGGGGTCAGGGATTTAGCTCAGAGGTGCAGCGCCTGCCTGGCAAGTGTGAGGTCCTGAGTTTGATTCCCGGTACCCAGAAAAGAAAAGAATAGGACTTCAGTTTTTCAGAGGAAGCATTTTTCTTCTCAGAACGTCAGACAGAGACAAGCTCCCTTGTTGCCTTTTTGGAGATGTAGGAAGAATTTTTCAAATCCCTTTTTGTGTAGGAAAAAAAAAGTCATCCTATGCAATCTGGTGATAGCCAGGAAACTCACTTTTATCTCTTTGCGTCATATGCCTCCCATTCCCAGAAGTGAGTTCAATCCGCGCCCCCGACAAGGTTCCTGGAACCCATATCAAAGTCCGTGTGTTCCTACGTCATCAGAGCACTGGCTGGCACCCCTGCCATCTTCCCTGTGAGCTCTGTTTCCGCCATCTTGAGATCTTCAATTTTTCTTTGAGCTTGGCTATATTTTTACTTTCTCGAGTGATTTGCTTTGAAATTTTCAGTAAATTGAAAGAATAGTGTTAATGTCTGAATGTGTCCTCAAAAATTTGTATGTTGGAAACGTAGACCCCCAAAGTGCATATGCTAAAAAGGAGGGGTTTTTTTGTTTTGTTTTGTTTTGTTTTTGAGATAGGGTCTCACTATGCAATTCAGGCTGGACTTGCACTCACTTTGTCGCCCAGGCGAGCCTTGAACTTGCAGTGATCCTCCTGCCTAAGCCTCCCAAGTGCTGGGATTACAGGCGTGCACCACCAGGCCCGGTGCATATGCTAAAGGTATTTGGGAATAAGGTCTATGAGAGGTGATAAGGAGTCAATGCAATCGTGAGGGTGGGGCTCCCCATGATGGCTTTGGTGGCTTTCCAAGAAAGGGAATAGAGACCTGAACTAGGACATTTGTCCTGTCTCATTATATGGTGTCCTCTGCCACAAGAAGTCCCTCAGCAGATGTCAGCACCATGCTCTTGGACTTCTCAGCTCCAGAATTTTGAGCTCAACCTCTTTTCTTTATAAATTACCCAATCTCAGGTAGTTTGTTACAGCAGCAGAACATAGATGCAGACAAGTAATATGTTCAGCATCCATCTAGATTTGCTTATAATTATGAGAGAAAAGTATTTGGCTTTCCTTTTAGTGCCTATGCAAGTCTTTTATCAATTTTTTCCCTATTGGTTTGTCATCATTAATTTATTAGGAATTCTGGATACAATTCATTGCTCAATGAGATATAGGTAACTTCGTAAACTGTTTTCATCCCCTAAATGGTGACTCTTAATAAGTACATCTTAATTAATGCAGTTAGATTTGTCAACTAATTGTTTTGTGGTTAATTAGTTTCTGGTTCTCTATAAATAATTCTATACCTTTTAGGCAGAATTTTGATACATTTTAGCAACAGGTAGCATAAAAATCAACTCATTCCAGCATGTTGCCAGAAGCCTACACTACAGATTGTGAAAAGAAGCAATATTGAAAGAACAACAAACAACCAAGGCCTTGAGCACTGGCCCATGTGATACCACTTACAATGTTTGTATGCCCGGAAAATTACCTCATCCCTAGGGTTTAGTTCAGTTCTGTCTTCAACTATGCATTTGGTCACCCCATCGTGTGTCCTAAAACCAATTAATTATCAACTAACTGCAGTTTCCCAGGTGTTTCATTAATGAGGCCTCAGATTCACAACATATTTAATGAGAAAACCCTTTGAATGTTTTTACATTTGGTCATATTTTCTAGGGCAAAGGTTGGGGAAATCTATTGCCAACACTATGTAATTGTAATTAGTGAAAAAGTTTAAGAACGAAGACAGAAGTCACTTAACTTCAAGGAGTCACATTTTCCCATCAATATGGTGACCATGCAATTTATGATCCCCCACTGAGACATTCTGATACTGAAAGGCGGGGCTGTTAAAGATCATTCTGGGACAACTTGTGCAGCCAGGCACTGTCCCAGGTGTCTCTGGACATTGTCAGTCTACCCAAGAAAATGAGAGAGCCTTCATAGATGACCTCCTATGTTCCTTCCAGCCAGACATTCTGTTACTCTAAGGAGGAGAAGCAAGAGAATTGTCGTATTTCTTTAAACTCATTCCCTACTCTGGTACACAAGTATGTTCCCTCTTCTATCATATGGTTTCATTTTTGATGATCTATGCCATAGTGAAAATTCCAATAATTCAGGTCAACTTTCCAGTAGAAGAATAAAGGACTGCACTGGGCTCTGGATCCCTTATTCTCGTCCCTTCAGCATGCATCATGCAACTCCAGCCATAGCTGGCTTTACATTTCCGTCCTTAGCAAGGGGGCCTGGCCCAGCCCCCCAGCCTGGTTCTTATAGCTCTGCGCCCGTGGCCCAGATTGCGGGCAGCACTGTTTCCTCACATACTGCTATGAAGTAATGTGACCTGAAAAAAATAAAATAAAATAAAAGACACCGAAACAGAAAAGAACAGAATAGAATCCCGAAAAGAGACCAGCCCCATGTAAATGGCAACTTGGAACTCTCCAGGGGTAGCATTTTAAATCTCTGGGGGAGGAAAACACAATTTAAAAGATAGTACTGGGACAATGAGCTTCACAAAGAAAATGATAAACCCCACCTTGTGCAAATGTGAAAAACAATATTTCTAGCATTTTTGGAAGAAAATATCAGAGAATGTAATTTTATGGTAATATAGCAGGAAAGTACGGACTTAAAACACACACAGCCAAAAAACCATAAAAAGAACAATTATCAGATTTTACAAATTAAGATTATAATCTGAATAAAATGAAGTTCAAATCATAAATAAAATGCTATCACAGATAAGAACATCATCAACAAAAATTAATCAGCTAGTAATAAAAGAATTTTATAGAGCCAGGCATGGTGGCACATGCCTGTAATCCCAGCACTTGGGAGGCTGAGGCAAGAGGATCACTGCAAATTTGAGGCCAGCCTGGGCTACAAAGTGAGTTCAAGGCCAATGTGAACTGCATAGCAAGACCCTGTCTCAAAAAACCAAAAACAAAACAAAAAGAATCTTACAAAATGGCCGGGCATGGTGGTGCATGCCTGTAATCCCAGCACTCAGGAGGCTGAGGCAGAAAGATCGCCATGAGTTCGAGGCCAAACTGGGTTTACATACAGAGTTCAAGGCCAGCCTGTACTATATAGTGAGACAATGTCTGAAGAAAAAAAAACCTAACAAAATACTAAGAAAAAGATTAAAAATGGGCAAAGACTATGATCACATATTTATAGAAATAGAAACATCCAATAACCATATAATAAGATATTTAGGGGAGGGCCGGTGAGATGGCTCAGCGGCGTAAGCACCTGCCTTGCAAGCGCGAGGGCCCGAGTTCAACTCCCGGATCCCACATACGAAAAAGGGGCCGGTGATATCGCTCAGCGGCACGGGCACCTGTTGGTGCGCGAGGTCCTGAGGTCGACCCCCCGGTACCCACAAAAAAAAAAAAAAAAGATATTTAGGGGAAATGCGAACTAAATAATAAAATTTGATTTTATAACCATAATTTGGCAATAATTAAGCACCTGATAATATTAATTGTTCATGAAAATGTCAAGGTAAGGAATTATTACTCACTGCTAGTGGAGGTACAAATCAGTTCAACTATTTTAATGAACAACTGGCAATATTTGGTAATATTTAAAATTGCTTTTGTTCAACTCAGAAGGAATAGATTATGAAACTTACATGTTCACAAGAAGTCATGTGTAAATATGGTTATTGCAGCATTGTTTCAAATAGTAAATATAAAGCTGGGCATGGTGGTGCACACTTGTAATCCCAGCACTCAGGAAGCTGAGGTAGGAGAATTGCCATGAGTTCGAGGCCAGCCTGGGCTACATAGTCAGTTCAAAGCCAGCCTGGAATACATAGAGAGACTCTGTCTCAAAAAAACAAAAACAAAAAAAATCAAATACGAAAATATAAACCAATTTTTCATCATTTGGGGAATAAGTTAGCTATACAATGAGACTGCTATAGTAATATAGTAGTTAGAAGTAATGGATTATAAAAATTTAAATTGAAGAAAATATAATATGATGTCATCTACACACATTTTAAAATAATACCATATACCTTGTTTTTAGGTCTGAAACTATCCACCTATTTAATACACCCGTATATTCAGGTATACTAAAGGTATGACAGAATGGAAATGATATATACTAATTTAGGATAACTGACTACCTTTGAGAAGAGAAAGAAAATGGGTAAAGAGTAAATTGGTCTATATGTTTGACCTTAGTCTTTCTTTTTCTTCTACACTTCCAGATACACACATTAGATCATTTGATATTGTCCCATAGCTTTTGGCTAATACTATAGGGCTTTTTTTTCTTCTGTGTTTTGGGTTGGGTAATTTCTAATAACCATCTAGGTTCACTTACTCTTTTCTTGGTACTGTAATCTCCCGAACTGCTCATTGACACAATTCTTCATGTATTACCCTGTTTTTCATTTCTCACAATTTCATTTGAGCCTCTTGTGTCTTCCGTTTCTCTACTGAAATCCCCTATCTATTCACGAATGTTGTCTACATCTTCCCCTACAACTTTTAACTTATTAATACAGTGATTTCAAATACTCTGATAGCCTCATCATCCAGGCAGTCTTTGTACTTGGTTTTGTTCATTCTTTAACAGTAGGGTTTTTTGTTTTTTTTTTTTTTTTTTTTTTTTATGTGTACATCTTGTAGTTTTTTTATTGAATGGTGGATAGTGTGTATACAACAGTGAAGACTGATGCAAGTAGTGCTTAGGTTTGGGGATGGGCACGCGTCTTCTCTCATTACCAGCATATGAGACAAGTCAATCTAGTCAGGAACTAAAGGTTTGGGTCTCATTGCTATGGTTACCATCAGTGGCTTCTTGTTCATCCAGGGCAACCCTGTGTTTGGTGTGGGCTGGATGCAAGAGGGGTTTTCTTCACACTTCTGCTCCATCTTAGTGTTCAGCCTCCTGGTGTGCACACACCAGTGCGTACACCACACAGGGCATTCCCTCTCATGCTTCTGTCCCTTCCCCAGGCTAAGCTACCAGTACTTGTGACTCAGTGCTTGTTGGCCTGAGTGAGGTGGAGACAGAGGCAGAATTCTTTGTCATGGAGAGAGGGAGGGATTCTTTGCTGCACTGGAAACCCCTGTGTGCCTGAGTTTCTTAGCTGCAACTTTATTTGTGATCCTGTCCTTGTTCCTCATGGCAGCCAAATTCTGCTATTTTCTTTAAGCTGAGGCAGGAGAGTTTCCTGACCCTGGCTGGTGGTTCCACAGCATGGCAAAGTTGTACAATTAGATGTGACCACATAAGTAAATTTGAGCCAATGAGATGTGACTGAAAGTGTAGTCTGAAACTTCCTTTAAGTTTTCTTAAAGAAAAGAGGCACTCTTATGGTGTAGGATGTGGTTGTGATTGCTGGAGCTCGAGCAACCATCTTGTAAACCCAAAATCAACCCAAGAATGACAAAGCAAAGAGCAGAAAGTTGCATTCATAAGGATGATGTTGAAGAACTGCCAAACCAGCTCAGGTGACCACCTACAGATGGATTTTATGCGAGAGGAAAATAATAATTCCAATGCTTTTGCAGGGAATGGATAATCTGAACCAAAGTTAGCCCATGCCCAGCTTTAAAACTGTAACTTTTACTGATCTTACATAGTAGTTATCTAATTCTGCTTTGAAAATTACTCCAATATTTATCAGATTAAAACAACCCATATTTACTATCGCATGGTTTGGGGGGCTGAGGAATCCAGGCACTATTTAACTGGCTCCTGTGTTTCAGGGCTCCCCACAAGACAGAAATGAAGGTGACACAGCAGGGCACCGTGGTGCACACCTGTAATCTGAGCATTCTGGGAGGCTAAAATGTGAGCATCACAAGTTCAAGCCCAGCCTGGGAAACTTAGTGACTCAGCAAGATCTTGTCTCAAAATAGAAAATAAAGGGCTGGCGATATATCTCAGTGCAAAGATCCTAGGTTCAATCTCCAGTATAAGAAAGAAGGGGGGGAAGAAAGGAAAGGAATGGAAAAATTATATTGAGGTGACAGCTAGAGCTACTGTCAGCTCAAGGTCCACCTGGGGCCAGATGGGTGTGCTTCCAAACTCACCTGGCGATGTGCACAGGACTCAGGACATTGCAGGCTGCTAGGCGGAGGGTCACAGGTCTTTGCTGGATATTGGCCAGAAGCCATCGTTGGGTCATTGTCACACAGATTTCTCTAACATGGCATCTGACATCATCAAAGCACACAAGTCCAGAAAGCAAGAGAGAGAACAAAACAGTGATAGCAAGAAAGAGATTCCTAGCAAGGTAGAAGCCATAGTCCTGGAAGTCACGTCCCATCATTGAGTCATATCTGTTCATGAGAAGCGGGTCACTAGGTCTAGCCTAAATGCAGGGGGAGGAGAGACACAAGGGGTGAGCAGTGGGGGGTAGAGAGCATCGGAATCTAAGAAGCCTGCCCAGCACTCTAGGTCTCACCTCCAGTCCAAAAGCCCTCTTCACAGTTCTGCCCAGGAGGCCTAGCGGGAGCTTAGGCAAACTGTACTCCAAAGCACCTCTTCTGCCATCCCTGGTTCCATAGGTGGTGCTATGGTTTGTGTCTGGATGTCCCCCCAAAGCCTCATGCAGTCATGGGGGCGGGCTTCCAGGGTTTGTGATTGATTCAGTGTCCAATGCTGGGATTATGGGCGTGAGTGCTACCCCTACCCTGGGGCGGGTAGCCTGCATACAATATAAGGGACAGAAAGAATCATGTGGTGCAGTTTGTGCTTCCAAGCAGGTAGAGCTTGACAAGCTTCTGGAAAAGTTCAGTCCATGTAACAAAGCACCACTGAACTCTTTGGAGTGTGTGGCTCTGGAAATACCTGAGCTATATAGCGATCATTTCGGAAGTTCCTATGTTGAACGTCAGTTGTTATAGTTTGTGTCCAGATGTCCCCCCAAAGCCTCCTGTAGTCAAGGAGGTGGGCTCCTAGAGTTTGTGACTGATTCATGGTCCAGTGCTGGGATTTCAGACTACACTTTCAGTCACATCTCATCTCATATTTTGGATTTTGGCCTTGCTTCGGTTCCACTCCTTTGTATCTCCCTGTTTGTAACTTTTGGAAAGGTAATGTCTATCTTGTGCCATTGAATGTTGGAAGTGTTTAACTTTCTTTCATTTCTACAGGGGCTCACAGCTAAGGATGCCTTACATCTCAGAGGAGACTTGGGACTGGGACTTTTCAGCAATGTGAAACTGTTAGGACTTTGACAACTCTTAGAGAGGGCTAAAATGCCTTTTGCATAAAGGGATATGCATGAGTCTTTGTGGGGCCAGGAGCGGAATGTTAAGGTTTGTATTTAGATGTCCCCCCAAAACCTCATGCGGTCATGGGGGCAGGCTTCTAGAGTTTGTGATTGATTCATGGTCAGTGCTGGGATTATGGGCATGAGTGCTACAGCCACCCTGGGGCGGGTAGCCTGCATGCAGTATAAGGGAGGGAAAGAGGCTTGCTCTCTGCTCCTCCCTTTTTGCTCTTGTTGCTTTTGCTGTCTTCCACTGCCATGAACTGTTTGCTCCTCTGCCACGCCACCCTGCCTTGGAGCCAGCTGAGTATGGACTGAAACCTCCACAAACTGTGAGCTAAATAAACCTTTCCATCCTTAACTTTGGGCGCTGGATATTTTGTCTCAGCAACAAGAGAAAAGTAACTAAGACAGGTGGCAACCCAGGCACACTCATTTCTACTTTCCAAAGCTGCTCTACTTACCACATGATCCGACTTTGCTTGGGCTTTTAAAGAATGAAATGGCAGACAGACACAGGGAAACCTTATCTGAAGCTAAAGACATTAAGGATGCTATTTTTTCCAAAAGAAACTCTACCCTCTGGTAAAAAGCAAATTTCTTATTCTGCTTGTCCAGTACACTTGACCCAGAGCACAACAAAGGGGTATTCCTGTTCACACTCACTAAAGCCTCGCTGTCTTCCTGCAAGAGAGATCTTGGCCCTAGGCTGAAGCTCAGTTCCTACAGAGGTACTTAAAAGGAAACAACAGTTCTTGGTTCAGAGCAATAAAGAGACAAATGAGTCATAACAGTCTGGATTCTCGACCAGCATAAGCAGTTCCATGAATCGTCTCTATAAAAACCCTGCCCTTCCATCCCAAGCTGTGTTCCAAGAGCCAAAACCTTCCATTCAAGAGTTTTATAACTCAGCCCTGTGCTCAGAAATGTCACTGCACATAAGAAAGCCTTTGATCTCCAGCCATCCCCAAGCCCACAGTCTGCACTGAAGCATGGTTTGATAACTATCTAAAGAGAAAAGCGCTTTGGTTTCCTCTCATCTATTTCTATTCTACTTTTAATAAGCTGCTTAGCTTCAGGCATCTTCCCTCTGCCCTGCAGCTTCCCTCTGAACCAGAAGTAAAACAGGCCTGTGGTTATGTGCTTTGAGAGTTTTTAAAATAACAATAATGGTAGCAAATCCTTATGAAAGGCTTCTCTGTGCCAGGCGCTGTCCTGGGCAGCTCGTGAAGGGCAAGGGAGGTAGAAGGGCCGCAGGATGAGGGAATGGAGGCACAGACAAGCTCAGAGTCACAGATCTGCTCAGCCAAGAGCAGATCCAGGATTTCAAACCAAGCAGTTCACCCCCAAAATATATGTTGCCCCCGAGCGTGAAAGTGAGTCATACCCCCCACGGCACAGGGGAAAAACAAAGTCAGAAATGTTTCTCTTTAGCAAGGGAGAAACTTTGGAACAAACTCCTTAGACCTCACAGCACATTCTTTTCTTGCAGATACTTTGCTAGAAATCCCTTCAGGAAGAAAACCAAATGTGCACGTTTTCACACTAAACCAAAACTTGCCATATTTTAATGAATCCATTTGAACTGAAGGCCCCAAGTGGGACTAAACTAAGCTCTAATATCTACCAGAAGCGGCAGACATCTTTTGTCAAGTTTTTCTTCTATGAAACATACAGTATAAAAACACGAGGGAGGCTGGGCGTGACCAGTGGTAGAGCCCTACCCCCGCAGGCCCACAGCCCTGGGTCCATCCCCAGCACCACAAAAAACAAACAATACAGCAACAAAAAGACATGAAGAGTCCCTTACTGCCCAAATGGATTATGGAAAGAGACTTTCTTTACTTGTCTGAATTGGAAACCTGTAGCTTTCAAAGCATGTTTTCATTAAGAGCAGAGATTCACAAAACATGGCAAGCTAGAAGATAATGACTTTTCATAAATTAGACCTATCGTTTCAAATATACCTCTATTGAAAACTTATTCAGAATGAACCCCACAATAGTACTTATGTCCAAGGAGCTGCTGGATTGAAAGCTACATTCTTTTTTCAGATGGTGCAGAGATCTAAGCCCCTCCCCAGGAACAAGGGTGAGAAGCCAACAGGCCATCATCCTAGCCAATGAGAATGCTTCAGGGATGGTCACATGGCCCCAACTGGACCAATAAAACCCCTGCACTACGGGTAGAATTTTTTGAGAGTTCTTAAAAGCGAAGTTAATAAGCATATAAAATACAAACCTTTGGTTTCTCCAGGTACCCTGTTGGGGAATGTCCACCTGAAAAGAAGCCAACACAGAAGAAACAGAAACAGCGTCCAGCGCTTCGTTAGGCCCTAACAGGGTGTCAGGATCCAGCTATACCTGAATCTCTTCCAGTGCAGTGCAGTTAAGTGTGCCTATAAATCTCCTTGGTGTTTAAATCCATGAACTGGGTTTCTACTGCTTATTAGCTAAGGAGTCCTGATTACTTCAGAGAAGGAGGTCAGCCTCCAGACTCTGCTCAGCTACTGACCACAGCAGGTTTTGTAAAATAACACTGGGAGAGCTGGGTATTTCAAAGCCACCACCCGTATGCTGGGTGTGTCTGCTAAAGCAATCTAACAGCCAGAACACAGCTGCAGCCAACTTAAGTCTCAAACCGCAGCTAGAGGTCACGTACAGACATTCTGAAGAAATAATAACACACATACACACACCCATTAGGCAAAAATGCCATATATTTTCATCTTAGAAGAAATAACCTTGAGCAAAGTATGGTTATGAGTCAGTAACTGATATACTTAGGGGCTTTCCCCCCCAGTAATATCTGAATTAAGGCAGAGAACAACAGAACAGCCCAGTGATTGGTGAAGAACTAACCACATCTTTCTTGATGTTTCCCATGACTCAATGTCCAAAGAACGGGCCCCCGCATGTCAGAAAAAAAAAAAAAAATCTTTCTAGGAGAATTTAATACTGACTAATCGGGAGGCTCCTGCTCGCTATCAGAATCAAAATCATCTCAGGTTAGGTCTTCTACTTGGATTCAGTATCACACAAGCAACCAGGAATCCTCACCTGCTGGATAACTTTAGATCTACTTGCATTTCAAATATTTTATTAGGGTATAAAAAAATATATAGACAAGAGTGTGTAAAATGTATAGGTACATGTTAAAAATAATAATTATTAAACAACAGTGCACCACCAGCGAGGTTAAGAAACACATGAACTATTTTAAAGTCTACTGTGTGGCCCTCTTGTCATTACATCCTACTCCCCTCACTCCCTAGAATTAACTGCTACTCTGACTTTAATGTTGAATAGTCCCTTGCATTTCAAAAATAATAATTTTAGCACAAATGTACATATTCCTAGACATATAAGGAACAGTTAATACCACTTGTTTTGTAAGATGGCCTTGAACTTACTATGTAGCCCAGGCTGACCTCAAACTTGCAGCAATCTTCCTGCCTCAGCCTCTGGAATACTGGGATTACATGTATGTGTCACCATATCCAGCATGACTTCATTTTCAAATGGGCACAGTCAGAACAACAACAAAAATCACAACTGTGCTTTCCTTTGATTTTTACTTAGTTTCAAAATATATTATTAGTATTGAAGAAAGATGCTCATTTTATGGAGCTTCCAAGCTCCTGGCTCCTTGAGCTTGACTATCTGGATTGCATTAAAGATATAATATATGCTTAGAAACATCTAATGAACGGAGCATGTCGCAAAGTCACGTGTAAATTGCATTTGGGGAACTTGGAATATATTTCCCCATAGGAAAATTGTATTGTGCTTTTTAAAGGCATGACTAATGAAGAAATAAATGGATAATAAAGTTCCCAGACCAGCACACAAAAGCCTGTTATTTGTCTTTAACCCATAATGTACTAAAGTCTAATGCTAATGTTATTATTTCAGATACATTTGGTTCTGAGCACTAAATATTTTTATAGGAAGACACTTTTGTGTGTGTGTGTGTGTGTGGTGGTGGTGGTAGTGATAATGGGGTTTGAACCCAGGGCCTTTGCACTGAGCTGCATCCCCAGGCGTTTGTTTTTTATTTCAAGACAGTCTTGCTAAGTTTCCCAGGCTGGGCTTCAACTTGGGACCCTCCTGCCTTCGCCTCCCAGAATGCTGAGATTATAGGTGTGTGCCAAGTTTTCCAAGTGGAAACACTCTGATGCCTACACAACACAAGGAAGTGCAGGAGCCTTAAGTGGTGAAGTTTTGGATGAGGTACTTTTTCAACCATGAGCTCATTCTGTTTTCAGGACAGCCCTTTTCTGGAAAGCATTAAAGACACTGACTCGCAACATGGTGAATGATGTTTAGTATTCACAGTATGCTCAAAGATGTGTAGGGAGGCCAGTGAGATGGCTCAGCGGTATAAGCGCCTGCCTTGCAATCGCGAGGGCCCAAGTTCGACTCCCGGAACCCACATACGAAAAAAGGGCCGGTGATATCGCTCAGTGGCACGGGCGCCTGCTGGCGCGCGAGGTCCTGAGGTTGACCCCTGGTACCCACACACACACACACACACACACACACACACACACACACACACAAAAGATGTGTAGGGAATAAGGGGCAGAAACAGAATTGAACCCAGGTTTATCTCAGCCTGTGCTCTTTCTACTAAGCTTCGTTACCTTTCTAGACTTACAGTGCAAATATTCTGAACTGAGAGCCGTTTGTCCCCACCGACCCCTGGGCTGTAGGAAGGAGATGGAGGAAGATGGGTCTTCTAGAGCAAGGAGCTCAACCCTGACTGAGGGTTGGAACACCTGGAGGGTTGTTAACAGAGATTGCTGGCTCCACCCCTGGTGTTATTAATCCAGCAGCTCTGGGTGGTGCCCAAAAATCTGCAGCTCTGACACACTCCCAGCTGATGCTGCTACTGCTGCTTTAGGGACCATGCCTTGAGACCACGGTAGGGGTTCCTAGTGAGTCATCAAAACAGTCTATCCTTACCGCTCTGACTTTCATAGCAGGTAACAAGGGAAGAAATTCGCTTAGGATCTGTAATTATGATTAGGTCCTTCAGGGAGCTCGAGGTGAATTCAGCACCACAGGGAAACAACATGGGAGGGAAGCAAAGGTTCGCAGCCAGGCTGCCCCACGTGCATAGATTCTATTTTCTCCAAAGTGGGAAAAGGATCCAAACAACATGGAAAATCAGCAGGGAATGCTAAGTTTTGCAGATAGAAGCAATAATTACCCAGGGTGAGAGCATGATAACTCCAAAACAATTAGGCTTCCCCCATCTTTCCCTGGTGCCTACGGAGAAGCTTAATCAGCCAACATATATTCATTGATTCTTGCATTATCCCCAGAAAGGAGTAGAGAAAACCACGGAGCCTGGCTCTGGAACTCTAACAAGTCGCAGTGATACCTCACTGACGTGTTTCTTGAGGAAGAAAGTATGCCCCGAAGGGAAATCTTGAAATAAGTAAGACTACTCAAATTTTACTCATTTGAGGTATATTTTTTATTTTTTAAAACATCCATCTGAAATCTATACTATCCTACAATTTTTTTTTCTTTTATTTGTGGGTACCGGGGTCGACCTCAGGACCTCGCGCGCCAGCAGGCGCCCGTGCCACTGAGCGATATCACCGGCCCTTTTTTCGTATGTGGGTTCCAGGAGTCGAACTCAGGCCCTCGCGCTTGCCAGGCAGGCGCTTATGCCACTGAGCCATCTCACCGGCCCCAATTTTTTTTTTAATGGTAGCAAAGTTTTATTAAAGTTAGGAAAAGAAACAGGCTCTGCAGAGCAAGTTTGGGCCAAGTAAAAGCAGGGAAAAAGAATACCCTACAGCGCAAGGGTGGGCTCTGTGCAAGAGAGAACACAGTGGCCCGTCCTATGATTTTTAAACAAAGAACATAAAGCATAGTTTAGATCTGTCTTAGGCTGAGAGTGTAGCCAGTGATAGAGTACTTCCCTGGCATCCATGAGGCCCTGAGTTTATTTCCCAACACTGCAAAAAAAGAAAGAGAGAAAAAAATCTTGCCTTGGTGATTCTAGACAAGTGATGGCGAACCTTTTAGAGACCAAGTGCCCAAACTGCAACCCAAAACCAACTTATTTATCACAAAGTATCAACACGGCAATTAAACCTGAATATTGAGGTTTTAGTTTAGAAAAAAACAACTGTTATCCAATGCTCAGCTGCTGGGGTAATGGCTCACGTGACAACAGAGGGGCTTTCAGGCCCGCAGCAGCAGGTGTGCCATAGGTTCTCCACCACTGTTCTAGGCCAACATTATGGATATCTACTTTTAGAATATTAGGTAATGACCACAAGACATTGAAGGGGTATGTTGCTGTTTGTCCCTACATTAAAAGGGTTCAAGTCTCGATTTAATATGTGGGTTTTTTCCATCCTTTATCAATTGTTTCTGCCTTCTGCTTTCATCAATACAACTTTTTTTTTTTTTTTTTTGCAGTCCTTGGGATTGAACCTAAGGCGTTGCACTGAGCTACATCCCCATACCTTCTATTTTTTCATTCTCATACAGGGTCTAGCCAAGTCATTCAGTTACCCAGGCTGGGCTCAAATTTATGATCCTCCTGCCTCAGCCTCCCGGAGCACTGGGATTACAGGCGTGAGCCACCACACCCAACCTTGGTCCAACTTCTAATAGCTCCACCTCCTATTTGTTATGTGCTCTCTGCTATAGATTAGAAATTCCATAGTTTGGAAAAACCAAGCCTAAGAGAAAACAACTTTAAGGGGGGTTCTGAGCATCAGGCCTACAAATGAAGCTCAGCATCAGGCTGGTGACTTTTAAGCGTCCCAGGTGATCCTGGTGCACTGGTGTGGGAACCACACTTTGAGAACTCATCAGGCTTTCCCTAAGGAGTCATCTCGGCAAACACAATCTCCTCTTCCAACTTTATCCCTCGCTGGGACCACGTTGACAGCATCCAAGCATTTGAGGGAATACTTGGTGGAATTCTCCCAACTCTTTCTTTTCTCCTTCTGGACCTATTTTCATCTTCTGAAATTGTCCAAGTAATTAGCATAAAACCATATGCCCTAAAGGTTCATATTTCCTGTCCCAAAATGTGGGTCACTTATCTAGAAATGCATGGAAATGACTGAGCATCCCTATCAGGCAGGGACTATTTAGATGTTTTCATTTATTTTATCTCCTATAATCCTCATATTCTGAACTGAGGCACAAGAGAGCAAATGGACCGACTCCTGCAAGCTCATATTTCCTAGTTGGTATCCCCGGGATTCAAGTAAGACCAACGTGCTTTCCATTTTTTCGCAGCTTCCATGCCATTGAAAGCAAACTGAATACTGAGGTGCAAGGAAAGAGGGAAATTCACAGCTTATAAAAGACAAACCCACTAGCAAGCACAGGGGCACCCCCAGCCCACACCTGCCCCTAGACAAAACTGCACTCCTTCCTGCTGCACACAGACATCTTCAGAATAATTTCCCACCCAGTCTTCCTGCTGACCAGAACTCATCAGTTAGAAAAAGTGTAGAGGATGAACCCATGCATCTTGGCTTCTCTTACATGGAAACCCCATTTGGTAGTATCCCACTTGGAACTCTCTACTAAGAGAGTGGGAAATCAGAGGGAATTGAAAAGGCACAGACATAATGCTGGGGGAAAGCAGGCATTCAACAGAACTGACAAATTATACCTTACCCTAGTCCACTGGTTCTCAACCAGGGCCCAACTTGACATTTGGGGATATTTTGAGTTGTCACAGTTTAGGGGTGCCACTGACATCTAGCCAATAGAGTCCAGGGCTGCTGTTAGACATCCTACGATGCACAGGTCACTTGGCCTTCCCCACAGCAAAGAGTATGTAGCCTTGCCTGACGTGGGACACACAAGCCTATAATCCCAACTATTCAGAAGGCTAGGGCAGGAGGATCACAAGTTCAAGGCCAGTCTGGATAATTTAGCAAGGCCCTGACTCAAAAAAAAAAAGGGCCACAGATGTAGCTCAGTGGTAGAGTGCTTGCCTAGCATGTGTGAGGCCCTGGGTTCCATCCCCAGTACTGGGGGTGGGAGATGGGGGGAGACAATGAAGAAGAATAAGGTGCTGCCCAGAATGTCAGGAGTGCTACAGTTAAGAAATTTTGTCCCAGTTCACAGGCACAAGTAAAGGAAGGAGCAGATTACAGCTCCTGCAGATGTGTGATGCCTCTCTAGCACACTGGTAGAATGAAGCTGAGCGAGCTACAACTGGCACAGGGGCTGTGTTCAGGCTGCCCACCCACAGACTCCCAAGGTCACACTGCCATGGCTAGCTGTGTGCCCTATTGTCCCCTGCAGCCCAGAAGACCTGAAGAACAATAGATGCTGCCCGCAAATCCTGTACCAACACAGCCTTTGGATTTGCTCTCTGGGTTTCTCTCCAATCAAGAATGACAACGGTAAAGCACCTTTACAAGGCAAGTGAAATGAGAGGCGAAGACCAGAGTAGACCAGGATCTGAAAGGAAAACTCCTCCCACCACGCCCTCCACAGCTAGACTGGTTTTCACCAACGCTGGCAAACGTTCTCACAACCCTTTTGTTCCTAGTATTAAATGACCTCACTACACGATGCATAATGTCCAGAGCACCAGAATGGGCACCACCTGGCATCCAACTTTTAACTGTAGAACCTCTGCCTTCCTCAGACTGCCTAGCCAAAAAAAAAAAAATCTGCATTTTAACAGGATCCCCCAAGGGATTTGTATGCACATTAATGTTGGAGAAGCACTGCTCTAGGGTTTCCAAAAGGCAAAATAAAACTGTAAAGGGAACAGCTGCAAAACAGATGCAAAGTCAATCACGTGGCCTAACATGACTTCTCTGGGGGGATTTATGACCCTCTGCGGACGGTAGCTTGCAATATAGAAAACAGAATTGGAAGGAATATGTGGAAAAAGAAAAGCAAATGCCATGTTATAACCTTTTAATTGCCCTAAAGGGATCCATCTTGGGGTGGAGGAAATGTAGCTCCTAGCACTTGAAAACTACCCAACTTCAGCTCCTGTGTTTGTGTATTTTCATTTCAATAAGGAACAAAGAATGTACTCTAATCTTCTGTATTCTGAAATACAAAGAGATTTTGATCACTCTTTTCAACACAGCATTTCATAATACCCAGATTTTATAATTAGAAATAAAGTCAATACTATGTTTATAAATAACCTAGAAAACAGGTTTGAGGAGAATGGATCGGGTTCAACTTCAGATCCACTCTCCAGTTACTCAACTTGGCTTGGTTTCACTCACTCAACAAACACTGGGTCTCAGACTGGCAAAGATTTTCAAGGAAGGCTGCCGCGACGCTGCCTGAGTTCAATTGCTGTAGGCTCCCCTGAAAACTGAGACAGAAAGGTGAGCGGGGGAGGAGTTTAGGATGCTCTAGGTGCATGGTGGTGCACTCCTGTAATCCCAGAGCTGCAGGAGGCTGAGGCAGGAGGACCGCAAATTCGAGCCCAGCCTGGGCAACTTATTGATTTAATGAGACCCTGTCTCAAAATTTAAAAACGAAGAACTGAGGATTTGGCTCAGAGCGAAGGCCCCGGGTTCAATCCCAAGTACCACAAGGGTAAAAATAAAAATAAAATAAAATAAAAAAAGAAAAAGAAGGGCTCACTGGGAGTCCAACCTGGTCCTGAATTCTGGACCCTAGCTGTACCGGGTGCAACTCCAGCCTCACTCGCGACTCTTGTCTGGCGAAGGTTTTCAGAGGACGGAGCCCCGCAGTCCTGCCAGCCCGAGCCTACCTGAGGGTGAACAAGTCCCCAGGGGTCTGAAGGCTCCGGAGAGCATTCTCGGAACGGCCGCTAGGGGCCGCCCTCGATCCCCGCGCCGGGGAAAAGAAGCCGCCTGAGTAGGTTTGCAGCTGGCTTTGCTCAGCCAGGAACCTGCGTTCTTTCTCCGTGTCCGCGCATTCTGCCTGGGGCTCGCGGCACAGCCCGCAGATCAGACCCCAGCCAGGAAGTTGGGGCGCCCGAGGCCCCCGAACACCCAGGGAGGGCTAGGTGTGCTGCACGGGCCCTCACGCCCCTCGTTGCCTCTCTCCACACAGGCAGAGGTTGGGGCTCCCAGACGCGTGTGTCCCCTCCGCACGTCACTGGGATTCGCCATTCGCAGATCTCATTTGGAGAAAGCAAATGGACCTAAATCCCGCCCTAATGTCCAGTGCCCAGTCATGCAACTTCCTTCCCAGCGGGCCACCCGCCGTGCCCAAGAGGTAGGGCTCCAACTGACATCGCAAGGGCCCAGTCGGGAGAAATCAAAGGCAGGGAAAATGAAGCTGAGGCTTGGAGAAGCTGCCCCGCCTATGAGGAGTGTCTGGAGGCCGCAGAACTTGTAAGGTCACCGGACATTTTTAGTTATGGGGTGAGGGCTCAGAGTCACGACAAAGCAAGCCAGAGAAAGTTGCTCCTGGAATGTTTCAGTCCTGCCCAGGGTGAGGGACCCCGGCACTATGCTAGGGAAGGGAAGTGAGCCAAAATTCGCTAACGCCAGGCACTGTACTTGGTAACTTCAATGTTCAGTTGTTGGGTGAGCTAACAGCTCTAGGGGGACAGATACAAATAACCCCACTTCCCTGGCTAGTAACAAATTGGCAGAGCCTCGATGCTGTTTGGTTGATTGGTAAATAAAAATAGAGTTGCATTGTTCAAAAATCAAAAAGTATAGAAAATATACAATAAAAAATCTCCTGCCCTACTCATCGCCAAATCTCCTGGCCCCCCCCATCTTCTGTCTCCCTTGCCACATACACAGATGACCACCGCCATTTCTTCCTGGCTGTACACTTTTTAGCGTTTCTTTAGGCATATGATAGTTAATAGACTGCATTTTCTTTTTCCTCCATACTAAGGACTGTTCCGGGCCTTGTTTTTTTCACTTTCCATGCTTCTGCACATCCACGTCCTCATTCTTTTCCTTAGCACAGCACATACAATTTAATTAAGCAGCCCACTCTGAGTGGACCTCGAGCTGTTTCCCATCTTTCACGCACTAAAGAATGCTGCAAGGAGGCCCTCTGTACCTCCATCCCCGCGGGTAAGCCGGGGCCGGGAGCCTACATCTGAGCAGCTCTACTTTATGTCCCTGCCCCCCAGAGCTGATTTAGGACTGATTAGATGCCAGCTCTGGCAGATAAATGCTCCTATCTCTGGCCCCATCACCCACTTCCTGGCTCCCTACTTTGTCTTTTCTAGTTATGAAGCCTATTCCTATTTGAAACAGCGACAGAGGCTGTGGACAGAGAGTTCTTGCCGTTTTATCTCTTTCTGTGGTTGCTTCATTTCATTTTTTAAATGCCAAATGTGACTCTAGCTGAACTGTTCTGGAGACAATATCTGCAGATGCCTTTCTGCATGCACATGGCATTTCTGCCCCCATTTGGCTCACAGAGCCTCATCCATGTATCAGGGAATTTCAAATCCTGCTGCAGGCTCGCATCCTAGGTTAGAAATGGAAGAAGACCAGAGGCGGCTTGCCAGTGAGGAAGCCAGCATCTACCTCCATTTCTAGCTGTTGACCTGAAAGGGACATTAAATAAATAAATTAAATAAATTAATAAATACAGGCCACACTGGGCAGGCCCAAGGGAGTCCACCTTCTGGAAAAGATAAAGCCATTGCCCAAACTTTCATTCTTATCTGTGGGCATCTGTCATCCCCTTTCATACTTAGATTCTCAGATCCACCTTTCAAGATAACTTCCTTTTACTCTCTGCACAGGATTTAGGCTGGGCATGGTGGTTGCCTGTAATCCCAGCACTCAGGGAGGCAGAAGCAGGAAAATCTCAAATTCAAGCCTAGACTAGGCAACTTTCCAAATAAGTAAAACTCTGTCTTAAAAGACAAAAATGAAAGAGGTCTAGGGATGTAGCTCAGTGCAAAGGCCCTGAATTCAAGCTCTAGTATTCAAACAGAAAAAAAAAAAAAAACAACAAACCAAGATTCAGGCTGGGCATGGTGATACATGCCTGTAATCCCAGTTACTTGGAGGCTGAGGCAGGAGGATTGCAAGTTCAAGGCAGAGCCTGGGTAATTTACAGAGACCCCCATCTCAAAATAAAAGTACTGAGAATGTAGCTTAGCACTAGAGCACTTGCCTAGCATGAGTGAGGCCTTGGGTTCAATCCCAGTACCAAACAAAAACAAACAAACAAAACAGGATTCAACAGGATTTTTTTTTTTTTTTTTTTTTTTTTTTTGAGACGGGGTCTCATGTAGCCCAGGCTGGCCTTGAACTTGTGGCCATCCTCTTTCCTTGGCCTCTGGAGTACTGGGGTTACAGGAGCACACCACCATACCCGGTGTGACTTATTCTTAAGTGTTTACCACACACCAGTCACCATGATGATGAATGACATAAGTCACAGGCCCTCCTTCTAGAAGCGATACTAAGCGATACTCCTTCTAGGTCCATACTAAATACTTTCAGTGCAGCCAAAGAGATGGATTCAAAGTGCTCTGAGCTATGATATAGGTAGAGAAGTGTGCCCAGGTGTCCCTGAGCACAGACAGGGGGCGGTGAGCCCAGAGTGTCCAGAGAGGAGAGACAGGCAGCTCCGGAAGTCGTCCCCGGGAAGGTGGAGCAAGGGTCCAGAAGGGAAATCCGCATCCTCAGCTGTTCCTCCGATCTGACTGTAGCTAGACTGGCCTTCTGGAACAAGCTCACCAGATCCTCACCAGCTGTCTTGGCAGAGTTGCAGGCAGCCTTCCTCATCCACCCAGCCATTCCATCTCTTATCTCTGCCCCCAGACCATGTTCTGCTAATCACGAGGAAGGTCTGTGCTTGCCTTTTTCAAGCCACCAGTAGCACTCTGTGCTCATGCAGTTCCTGTGTCTTTCTTTCCTTCCAGCTGCTGACTGGGAAAAGCGACGGCAGTGACCTCCTGGAAACTCTCACCACAGCCCTTTCACCCCAAGAATGCAGACGCCTGGGAAGGGACCCAACCATCCTGTAACTTAGAACGCATGCCGTGTCACCATCAGAGCAATGACTGCCATTTTCACTTTAAGGATTAGTAGATCTGCTAGATAAGGCTGAGAAATAATTGTACCTGCTGGATGTGCAGTGCATGCCTGGGATCCCCGCACTTGGGAGACTAAGGCAGGAAGATCACGGGTTCAGGGCCAGACTGGGCTACAGAGCAAGACCCTGTCTCTAAAGTTGAGCCAGGTGTGGCGGCATGAGTCTGTAATCCCGGCACCCTTAGAGGCTGACGCAGGAGGATCACAACTTAATGACGCAGTGAGAACCTGCATCAAAATAAAAAATAAAGAGGACTGGGGATGTGGTTCAATGCAAAGGGCCTGGGTTTAATCCCCAGGACCACAAAAAAGAAAAAAAACATTAACATTAGAGATGCTTTTGAAAAGGTGGTTTTATAGATGCTCCTTCAATGTTAGTAGTACCAGTAACAATAGTTCACATTTATTTGAACTTACTATGTTCCAGATACTGGTCTAGGCACCTTAAGTTTTATCTCTTTTAACCCACAGATTTTGTTCTCAAAGCCTGGTCAAAATTCAAGTGTCCTTGGATTCAAATCCCAGCTGTGCCACCTGCTATTTGTATAATGTCTCTGATCCTCATCTTTCTTTCTTACTTTTCTTTTTTTTTTTTTTTTTTTTTTTTTTTTTTTTTTTGACTTTTTGAGACAGGGTTTCACTATGCAGTTCAGGTGGCCTTGAACTCACTTTGTAGCCCAGGCTGGCCTCAAACTTGCAGCAATCCTCCTGCCTCAGCCTCCTGAGTGCTGGGATTTCAGGCATATGCCACCACGCCTGGCAGTCCTCATCTTTCTTAACTGTAAAGTGAGAGCAGTAATTCCTCGCTCCCAGAAATTAATGAAACAATAGAGATTAAAGCACCTGACACAATAGGCTCATAATAGACGTGTTACTGTCCCCTAAACAGCTGATATTTTTATTAAAAATGATTCTATTCTCAGTTAATCTAAAATGGAAGACCTAATGATATGTTTCAAGAAAAACAGAAAGCAACTGCATCGTATTTTCTCCAAATAACAGAAGGGAAACATATGGACCATGTTTCCTTTTCTATGGTGTGATCAAGAAGTTATGAATTACCAAAGCTGAATCAAGAAGATATAAAAATCCTAAATAAACCAATATCAACCAATGAAATCGAAGATGTAATTAAAAACCTCCCAACAAAGAAAAGCCCAGGCCCTGATGGATTCACTGCCGAATTCTACAAGAAATTTAGAGAAGACCTAACACCACTACTTCTCAAACTTTTTAATGAAATTGAAAGGGAAGCAAAACTCCCAAATTCATTCCTGGAAGCAAGCATTACCCTGATACCAAAACCAGAGAAGGACCCAACTAAGAAAGAAAACTACAGGCCAATCTCCCTAATGAACATAGATGCAAAAATCCTCAATAAGATACTGGCAAAGAGAATCCAGCAAATCATCAAGATTATACACCATGACCAAGTTGGATTTATCCCAGGGATGCAGGGATGGTTCAATATATGTAAATCAATAAATGTAATACACCATATTAACAGAACCAAAGACAAAAATCATATGATCATCTCAATAGATGCAGAAAAAGCTTTTGACAAAGTCCAGCACCTATTCAAGATAAAAACCCTACAGAAAATTGGAATAGATGGTCTTTATCTCAATCTGATAAAAGCTATCTGTGACAAACCAACAGCCAATATCACACTAAATGGACAAAAACTGAAAACTCTCTCTCTAAAATCAGGAACAAGACAAGGATGTCCATTGTCCCCACTCTTATTCAACATAGTCCTGGAAACGTTAGCCACAGTAATTAGACAAGAGAAAGAAATAAAAGGAATAATGATTGGAAAGAAAGAAGTTAAATTATCATTATTTGCAGATGACATGATACTCTACATAGAAGACCCCAAAAAACTCCACTAAAAAATTTCTTGATTTAATAAGCAAATTCAGTAGTGTAGCTGGATACAAAGTCAATTTTCAAAAATCAATAGCTTTTCTGTACACAAATAACAAACTTACTGAAAGAGAAATTAGGGAAACAATAGCTTTCACAATAACATCCAAAAAAATGAAATACCTAGGAATCAACCTCACAAAGGAGGTAAAAGACCTCTACACTGAAAACTACAGTACTCTGAAAAAGGAGATTGAAGAGGATATCAGAAAATGGAAAGATATCCCTTGCTCCTGGATAGGAAGAACCAATATAGTGAAAATGGCCATACTTCCAAAATTGTTATACAGATTTAATGCAATTCCAATTAAAATTCCAACAGCATATCTCACAGAATTAGAGAAAACAATCCTAAAATTCATTTGGAATCAGAAGAGACCTAGAATAGCAAAGGCAATTCTGGGGGCAAGGCAGGGGGCATCACAATCCCTGACTTGAAATTATACTATAAAGCTACTGTGATAAAAACAGTGTGGTATTGGCAAAAAAACAGACTCGAAGATCAATGGAACGGATTAGAAGATGCTGAAACAACTCCAGACATACTAAGCCACCTTATCTTTGACAAAGGTGCCAAACACATTCACTGGAAGAAAGACAGCCTCTTTAATAAATGGTGCTGGAAAAACTGGCTCTGCACATGCCAAAGATTAAAATTAGACCCATATCTTTTACCATGCACTAAACTAAATTCGAAATGGATCAGAGATCTAAATACTAAAACAGAAACATTAAATCTGCTAGAAGGTAGGATAGGTAAAACCCTTGAAGACATTGGTGTAGGCGAAGACTTTATAACTAAAACCTCAACCGCAGAGGAACTATCACAAAGAATCAACAACTGGGATCTCATCTTATTAAAAAGCTTTTGCACAGCAAGAGAAACCACCAACAGAGTGAAGAGACAACCCACAACGTGGGAAAAAATGTTTGCCAGCTGTTCCTCAGACAAAGGATTACTATTGAGAACATACAAAGAACTCAAAAAAATCAGACCTCCCAAATTTAAAGACCCACTCCAAAAATGGGCATCTGAGATGAATACACATTTCTCAGATGAAGAAATACAAATGGCAAATAAATATACAAAACAATGTGCAACATCACTAGTCATGCGAGAGATGCAAATTAAAACAACACTGAGATACCATCTCACCCCAGAAAGAATGGCTATTATCCAGAAATCAACTAATAACAAATGCTGGAGGGGCTGTGGGGGAAAAGGAACCCTTCTCCACTGTTGGTGGGAGTGCTGACTGGTACAGCCACTAGGGAAATCAGTGTGGAGATTCCTCAAGAAACTAGGATTGGAGGTCCCATTTGACCCAGCTATTCCCCTTCTGGGTATCTTCCCAGAAGAATTAAAAACATCGTACCACAGCAATATATGTGCACCCATGTTTATAGCAGCACAATTTGTAATAGCCAGATCTTGGAAACAACCCAAATGCCCATCAACCGAGGAATGGATAAAAAAGATGTGGTATTTTTATACAATGGAGTACTATTCAGCCATAAAGAAGGATAAACTGGAGACTTTTATAGGTAAATGGATGCAACTCAAGAAAATACTCATAACTGAAATTAACCGGACGCACATGTGTAAACATCGTATTGTCTTCCTTGTGGGAGAAACTGAAAGAGTAAATAAGATCCAAAATGTACAATAGATATGATAAATCAGAAAGAAACTGGTCAAAAGGAAAGAGAGACTGGGATGGGGGAATGGGGAAAAGAAAGAAGGGAAAAGAAAAAAATTGTATTTATATACAAGATGGTTAAGATAGATACATTACTAATTTTGCTTAGTTCACTGAAGAGAAAGGTTTATGCCAGTAATGTTTGGACAATTGAATGCTGATATCTTGTACCCTGAGTAACTAATTTAAAGATAATAATATGTAATGTATTAACCATTGTTACCCTCCTATTATGTTGTTTTGAAATTTTGTTCTTTTTTTTTCTTCTCTTTAAAAAAAATTAAAAAAAAAAAAAAGAAAAAAGAAACATCACGTTGAACTCATTTATCCCATTGTTCTTGCCAGTTTCTGAAGCAGCTCTGGAAGTCTTCTTTTGTGAGTGTCTTTAGTTATGCTGTTGTGGCTGCCTCAACATCCTGAATCAATTCAAAATGTCTACTTTTCATGGTCACTGTGACTTTGGGGAAGAGCCAGAAATCACACAGTGTCAGACCCAGGGAATAAGGTGAATGAGGACACCCTGTAATGTTTTCATGAGCCTGCATTTATGTTGGATGGCACTCAGCAGCAGCATTCACTGATTTTTTTTATCATACTTCATAAAGACTCTCACAAAAGAGGACTCCAGAACTGCTTTAGAAACTGGCAAGAATGATGGGATAAGTGTGTCTGAAGCGAGGGGAGTATCTTGAGGGGGATGAATGCTAATGTGTCTTTTACCGTAATACATTTTTTTAAAATGTAGACATTCACTGCATATTTTGATCGGCCCTTTTATCTGTGTTGAAGACAGCGCTGGGGGCCGAGCCCAGGGTCTCCTCACACATGCTCAGTATTTGCTTTGCCACTGAGCTACACCCCCCAGCCCCCTGAGGTCTACATTTCTTGAAGAAGGTTGTGAATATAAGGACATACAGGAACACAACCTAAGTGCCAGTTAAAGGCGTATTTCCTATTCTGGACTCTGCCCAGTCAGGGCTCCCTGCCTTACCCTCACTTCCATGAAATCATCAGGAAAGGAAAGAGATGCCTGGGCTCTGAGCTGCCGACCAATTTTAGCTCTAGGTGTTAGGGTCATGTGGAAGTGGCAGGTTTTTGAAATGCTGACGTGCTGACACTTAAGCACATGGCTGGATCCCGTTATAGCTCAGAGCAAGTATATAAAGAACTTGGCCCTAGGTGAGACTTCAAAAAATGAAACAATGCCCAGCATGAGGTAAGTGGGAAGCCTTGGGGATGGAGCAGCTGGGGCTCGCCTCTCAGCCTCATACTCCGGGCTGGGTGACCTTGGGCCTGGATGAATAATGGACTGTCACCATCTAGCCCACCTCCTCGCTCACCTGTGAAATGGAGGGAATTGCATCCCCTTTGAAGCACTGCTGGGCTGCTCTGTCTGTTGCCCCTGCTCTGTGCTCAAAGCTTACTGCCTTTGAATCTGGGATGCCCAGCATGGTCTGCTGCAACACTGTCCGCCCAGTCAATGGTCGGAAATGTTCCTCCCTCCACTCTTTGATGTCCTTGGGGATTCGTCTAAGAACTATTTCTGGGCTCTTCAGCAGGAGTTTGCCCTTGTAGAAGGAGCAGTTTTCCTGCTGAGCTCCTAGGCCAAGCATTGTTGGTCACCTGGCATCTGTCACATGGGCTGCTCGCTGCATGCAACATCCTCCGTTTCTAACAACCACAGGCTTTAATCTTTCCGGAAAACGCCTCCATCTCCAACTGGGATTCTCCCAGCCCCTTCAGTGCCCAGCCCTGGGGATCTCAGTCTCTCTCTATTTCCTACCCTTTGCCCTCTGCTTTCTCTTGAATTTCCTGAGTCGTTTCCTTCTCCTTTCAGACAGTTTATGGATTTCACATTTGCTTTGTGTTGATTTTTGTTTGCTGCCCCTTAGGGACGAAGATTTAAAACTCCACTACTCCCTCCTTTTTCATTGCTCACTTGGCTGGTTTCTTGCTTGCTTGCTCGCTTGCTTTCTCTCTCTCTCTCTCTTTCTCTCTCTCTTTTCTTTTCTTTTCTTTTCTTTCATTTCTTGTGGCACAAGGGATTGAACCGGGGCTGTGTGCGTGCTAGCCAAGCACTCTATCACTGAGCTCCATTACCAGCCTATGTCTAGCTATTTTCTTTCCTGCCTCCCTTTCCTCAAAGTAACACAAGGAAAAGGTGCCTTAAAAACACCTCACATCATTTAACTGGAGGCATTAAGGTTAAGAAATACGGAGCTCTGTGCAGCATGAGGTGGCACATGCCTGTGGTGGTGGCCTGCGCCAACACTCTGGGAGGCTGAGGCAGGAGGATCAAAAGTTTGAGCCCAGCCTAGGTAATTTAGCAACATAGCAAGACCCTGTCTCAGAAAAAAGAAAAGAAAAAGAAAAAGCTGGGGCTGTAGCTCAGTGCAAAGGTCTGGGTTCCATCCCTAAGACCACAAAAAAAAAAAGAAAGAAAGAAAAGAAAGAAAGAATACAGAGAGATTTGTATTTTATACACAATGATATGTAAACACAAAGCAATTATGATATTATTAATATTAAAGACTTCAATAAAATCACATCCTGATAAAATTTGAAAGCAATGAGCATATCAATACTATTTTATGACACTTTACCCTCTCAAATGGTCCAACTCAGTCAATGCTTAAGAAGCCACACCCAGTTCCTTCCCCCCAACCACCCACTCCCATACTTGGGAATTGAACCCAGGGCCTTTGCATCCCCAGCCTTATTTTCTTGTTTATTTAAATTCTGAGGTAAGGCTGGGCATGGTGGCAATGCCTGTAACGCCATCAGCCTGGGAAGCTAAGGCAGGAAGTTGGCAAGTACAAGCCCATTCTGGGCAATTTAGCAAATTCGCAGGACCTTGTCTCAAAAAGTAAAATTAAAAAGGACTGAGGATAAAGCTTAGTGCAAAGGCCCTGGGTTCAATCCCCAGTACCCCCCCAAAAAAAAAATTGAGATAGGATCTCACTAAATTCCCCAAGCAAGACTCAAATTTGCAATTCTCCTGCCTCAGTCTCCCAGAGTGCTGGGATTATAGGTGTGTGCCACCATGACCAGCTGTCATGCCTACTTTTTGCCATGCGTGCTAAGAACCAGAGAGAATAAACTTTGTACTTGGTCTTAGTTCTCAATCACTTTCTTCAGCCCCATCCTGAATCTTTATTTCACCCAGGTCCAAGGTTAGAAGCAAGACCACATTTAATGGAATAAGAATCCTGAAAGAAATAGTATGAGAACAGAAACAAGCTGTAGGAATCCCAGGATTCAGAGACCAGTACAAGAGATGCTGGGTTCCATTTCTTTTAGCTGATACTTCTAATAGATCTCCGAGGTAAGAGGTTTTTTATTTGTCCATTCTCAAAGGCAAGAATGGGGGCTGGGATGTAGCTCAATGGTAGACCCCTTGCCTAGCATGCACAAGGCTCTGGGTTCAATTTCCAGGACCACAAAAGAAAGGAGGGAGTAAGAAGGATTCTAGTAATTATTACAAAAGGAATTCATATACCCAGGGCTAGACTTATTAATAAGCATCCAGATAGATACCTGGTCTACACGAACAAAGTCAAGGTGGACACTATTTGATTTCATACGTGTTGTCTGGAACCACATATCAGATTAAATACCTACTGTGACTTTGGCTTCTCGCTAGGATCTTTGTATTCTAACTTGATATATTACCTCTAGTACTTCTCTATTTTCTCTTTCTTTCTTTCTTTCTTTCTTTCTTTCTTTCTTTCTTTCTTTCTTCCTTCCTTCCTTCCTTCCTTCCTTCCTTCCTTTCTTTCTTTCTTTCTTTCTTTCTTTCTTTCTTTCTTTCTTTCTTTCTTTCTTTCTTTCTTTCTTTCTTTCTTTTCTTTTTCAGTGCTGGGGTTGAACCAGGGCCCTGTGTATGACAGCTACACCCTCAGTCCCCTTCTCCATTTTTCCATGCTCTGGGCCCCAAGGTTGTCCCACCTCCTATCCCATGAAGAATGTTTTCATTCAGTTTGCCTCCTAACCGGAAACCAGACACCAATCACAAAACACATGTTCAAGTACACACACACACATTCTTTCTTCTTTCCCCTTTGAATTCCTAGCGCCCAACCCAGGTAGCTATTTCATTCATCTTGCACCTAAATACTGCCTGACACTTTTCCGTTGTTAAAGGAAACTGCTATTTATGGCCTATTGTGCTCTTTGCCTTGTCACAGGATCGTGTTATGGTTACTTTCGCATTCTCCCCAGAGCCCACATAGAGAGCTTGGCACATGGCAAGTACCTGATGAATATTTGTGGTTTGTCAACTATTCATCTGATGGATGACTCTTTCGTTTGGCTTGTCATTTTCCAGGAGGTCCTGGCAGTCTCTAAAGAGACAGCTAACACCTGAAAAAAGAAAAGAAGCAAGTAGCTCATGCTTTAGGATTCCTGTCATCCAAAGGTTGAGAGGGCCTGGTGGAAGAATTCCATGAGCTGATATTTTTGCAGATTTTCAACCTACCAAAAGTCTGCAGTATTGATGTGGTTCAAAAATTCAAGCTATGGATTTAAAATAGAACTGCATGAAAATAATGGTGAGAAATAGGAAAAGGGATACAGAAAGGGGGCTGGAGAACAACAAAGCTAGACACCATTTGTATGACTTGCCTCAGCCCACTGAAATACTCCCAGCTCTTCAAGTCGACATCCATGAACACCTTCTGTGCACCAGTCACGGCCACTATTGTTCCAGAGGATCTCTAGAGTCAGGTGGCCCAGGTTCAAATCCTGACTCTGCCACTTACTAGCTAAGGGACTTTGAGTAAGCCATTTTATCTCTCTGGCTGTTTTCCTCTTCTGAGAAACAGGGACGATCCCGGTTCTTCCTGAGGCTGATGGTGAAGCTCACTTGAATTTTAATGTATACAGACTATGTAGTAGAATGTTTAGGACATGTTTCCTAGTACATAGGAAGTAATTTTATGGTAACAGGGAGATCCTAATGATGACAGTTTTCTGAAATATTCATGCCCCCCTTAATTATTTGTCAATATTTATAATGCAGGTAAAATATTACCTCTTCTCTAAGCCTTCTCTGCCTCCCAGCACTACAAAATTTATATATACATCTATCCTGGACCGCTTATCGCATTTTGTTGTGAGCATGTATTGACATTTTTATCTTCCCTTTGGAACTATAAGTTATTTGATGGTGGGCACTAAATCTTATTTGTTGTTATATCATCAGTTGCTAGTATAGAGCTTGACACGTAATAGATGCTTAGTAAATATTTGGTGATATTCATGTGTATTAATGACTTTACTTCCCTTAATGGAACAACTTTTCCTATAAGAAGTTCTTTGCTGTTGCCTTCAGTTTCTTACCCCTCATTCTGTTCTCACCTCAAGGCACAAACATCAAATCTTGGCCTCGCACTTGAAATGCGTCTCCGGAATGTGCACCTCCTAAGAAACAGCCCCAGTATCTTATCTGCCTAATTTCACTCTGCATGGGCCAGGAGTGTCAGGAAAATGACTAAACCACCATAAAAATGATATTGGCAAACAGATTGGGCCGTTGAGTCATGAGATCAGTGACCAAGAAATATTCACAGAATTCTTCCGGCTTATGTGGGAACATGTGTTTGAATTGACTTCCTGGTTCTGTTGTATTCATAGGAAGAACACTGAACTCGGGTCAGAAGACTGACGTTTTAGGTCCCTAATTCACTGCTTCTTTGTTATATGAGTTTGGGAATAACTCGATCTTCCTAGACATCACTTTCCTTGTCTGTAAACTGGGTTGAATAATACCCTGAGAGTGTTGCTGGGAGGTCTGCATGCTGAGGCAATGTGCCAGGGGCCAAGTGCTGTAAAAATGCAAAGATAGGGACTTCACTTTGTGCTAAAAATTCTCACATGCAGTTTCACCACCCATGGACAGCTTCTCTCAGGAGAGGCCCTTATATTTGCCCCCAAACACAGCACTTCACCTAGGAACTGACAGTCTTTGTGGCAATGGAGGAACATCTCTGTTTTGAGAGTTTGGCAGGTGACTGAGCTGCTTCCAGAGAAAACAGCCCAGGAGGGACCAGTCCAGGGACCACGAAGGAGAGCTCATACCTTCCCCATGACTCAACTTGCTCTGACACATCCATCCACAGTAACCAGTAAGAGGGTGTGGGCTCCCAGCTGGATGCCTAAGAACAGAGAGAAGCCACTCCAGGATAACAAGGACGTGAAATCCAGCTCGGAATCCAAGAGAACAACCTGGCTAGAGAATAAAAACAATTCCTCCAAGCAAGAGACCTAACACAGACCATGAGAGCGTGGGTGTTAGGAAACAGAAAGGGCATCACTACCAAGTCATTAAAGACCAGAATCTGTGCCCTGGCTGTAGAGACCTATTTCCTCATCCTCATTATTCATCTAGCTGAATCCCACCCCTCTCCATTCAGAAAGCCAGAAATATTTCATAACAGAATGAGGTGATCTCATTTTGGCACTGCTTTTGTCTGTGAAGACTGTATTCTTCAGCAAAGAAACAAGTTACACATTCATGGAATCAAAAATATCTCTTTTTGTATGAATGTATGTGTAGTACTCAGGATTGAACCCGGGGCTTTTGTACTGAGCTACATTCCCAGCCCTCTTTTTATTTTTTATTTTATTTTATTATTTTTTTTTTTTGAAGTAGCTACGTTGCCCAGGTTGGGCTCAAACTTGTGATCCTCCCTCTCCCAGAATGCTGGGATCACAGGCACGTGCCACTATGCCCAGCCACAGTCATGGAATTAAAAGATACTAGAACTTGGAAAGAATCTGGAGAACATCAGTTCCAATCCACAGGCACTGGGACCAAGACGAAGTGACACACCGATGGAGCGCAGTGAGTGGGACTAGAACACAGGTGTCTTCCCTCCCAGCCCAGAACTCCACCTTCCCTCCTCCCAAACCAGTGAACCTGGAGAATCCAGATGTTTCCATCTATCAGCTGTGGTCCAGAAAGGGTGTTTCTGGGTCAGAGGCACAATCTGCTAAGCAAACAGCTGCAGAGGCAATTCGCTGTGAAACCTCCTATCAAGGTCGGCTGCATGATCATCCTCCTATCTGTCACTACATTCCGTCGTCCTCCTCCAGTTGTCTTTACATTTGCTGTATTAGAATTACACCGAGGATCAAATATGTTCACCCAGCCAGTTCTTTTCCTCACCAAGTCTTTTCCGAGCAGACTTCCCCTTACACATAATTTCTTCCAAACTGTCTTAGAGAGTAAAACTGCTAACAAGAAACCAAGACATTGATGACGATGCTCTAGATCCCAATTTAACAGTCATTTAACATCTGTCTGCCAGGCATGCTCCCTTTGTCCTCACATTTAATCATGTTACTACTCTCCAAGTTAGATAAGAATAAAAATTCACAATGAGGAAACTGAGAAGGAAGTTAAGTAACTTTCTCCATATCACACATTTAGTAAGTGGTAGAGCCATTGTTGAATCTTCCTTCCCTAGTGGCATTTGGTCCAGCATATTGAAAATTCCATACTGCAAATGACTGAAATGGTGCATTTATTTATATGTATAATTATTTGTGCATATTATTTTATGTATAACAGACCTAAATATATGGCCCATTTCTAAACAATGCCCTAAAAGTAATTGTACTTTGCATACTCAAAAAAAAAAAAAAAATACGAGCAAGCACACACATACAGCCCTTTGTTCCACTGAGTCTTCCTATGTCCATAGGCACCAGAAGATGATGGGTAGATCTTTGCTCCTTAATGCCAGAATCACATCTGGATTTAACCTAAGATCTAGCTCATTCTGGGCCACAAAAGTCAGCCCTTTGTGCTTTAGAGAAAAGTAGTGTCCCAACATCACCAAACTTCAAATTAGTTTAAGATAATACAAAGTACTATTTGTTTTTCCAATTTGTTTCTGTTTTTGTTTTTTGGGTTGTCTGTTTGTTTGTTTGTTTGTTTTAGTTTTGAACTTACTTTGTAGCCCAGGCTGGTCTCGAACTCACAGTGATGCTCCCACTTCACCCTCCCGAGTGCTGAGATTACAGGCTTGTGCAACCACACCCAGCTAAGAAGTACTATTTACGTAATCACATGATTACGATGTGCCAGACACTGCGCTATGTCTTTTAAATTAAATACCTCCCAACAATTACAGGAGAGAATTGCCATCATCCTTGTGTTTAGCTGGATACATTTCATGTAGCCAGTAAGGGACACAGCCATGCCCACAACCAGCAAGCCATGGTATCACCCAGCTGTGGAGAAAAGCACTGAGGAAGGTTATACTCCGAAGCCAAGATGGGCCTGAGAAAGTGAAATGGTAGACCAGTGTCCTTCGGCATCCTCTGACCTTGGTGGTAGAGGTGGCAGGTCCTGTGATCTAAGCTCCAGCAAGAGGCAGCAGACACCAGTACTTGCTCTATGCTGACATACAGCACTGGATAGAGTTCCAGTTCTGGCTCCCTGTGAGCCTATATAGAGAAATGTAGCTTTACCCCTGCAGATGAATTGCCAGGAAGTTCAGACTTAAATAAGACCATGATAACAGGAATGGTCCCCACCTTATGAGAGTTTCAGCTCCTCTTTCCAACAAGTCTGCTTTGGTGAAACTGTTTGAATTTGTTTGTGTTGCCAGTGCCAGGAACAGGTAATAACAAGGACTTGCGATTGACCTCATTCAGTTGCCCAAGAGCCTCTTGACTTGTTATCTCATTACCTCTGCGCAGTGCCTTCCTGGTGTCAGATAAGTCAGTGAGGTCACCATCCCACACAGGAGAGCCTTCATTCCACCCCTGGGCCTCTGCTGGGGCCTCTTCTCCCAGCTTGTCTCTGCTTCAGAAGCCTTCCCGACTTCTCACGCCCAAGTCTGGTCACTCCTTCACCGGCTACCTTGTTGGTTGGTGAACAGGCAATTGTTTTGCTCATGAGTGTTTTAAATGGCCTCTTTTGCAAGTTTTATTTCCTCTAATTAGGTCAGAAGCTTCTCAAGGACAAGGATTATACCTTTTACTTCTTTGGTTTCCCACCCACAATGCACAGCATTCTCTTTGCGTACAACAAGCTGTCAGTATGCCTTTGTTGGCTGACTTTTATTTCCTCTGCCCCGCCTTCAGTAGAAGTTTAAAAAAAAAAAAAAAATTACACAAGCAGAAAAGGAGAAAAAGGCAAAGGTCTGGGCCTTCCTGCCTTTGGAAAAATAGATAATTCTCTGTGGGCATTTTCGCATGAGATTCTTGATTATCAATCACATTTCACCCACGCATTAATGACTTTTCAAAACAAAGAGAACAAAAGTCTCATTGAAGGCTTCCCATGTGCTGGGTTTCTTGTATACATTATTATTTCAATTAATCCTCACAACAACCATAAGCAGCAATCACTGTTTTTCTCTTTGTGGGGATTGGGATATGAAATAATTTGAAATAATTTTCCCAAAGCCTCCTAACTAGTAATGGGACTGAGAGTCGAAACCCAGTCTAATTCCAAAGCCTATGATTTTCCACTCAACTACACATCCCCAGGCTCTGCCCCAGGGTTCACTTGCCCATCCCTTTCATTCCTTTTCTTTCTCTTTGACTGGTTTATCTGCAAGTTGCACAACATGGACTCTGGAGAAGCCTGATAATGGGCTCCTGGAAAAAGGGAGCAGGGAAGTAGGAACAAAAAAAAAAGTGTTTTTTTCCTGAGCCCTGTTGTACGCCAGGCTCTTCCTAGCTTCACACGACTACATGACCATTTATTGACTCTTTTTTTTTTTTTTGTGGGTACCGGGGGTCAAACTCAGGACCTCGCATGCCAGCAGGCACCCGTGCCGCTGAGCGATATCACCAGCCCTTTTATCGTATGTGGGTTCTGGGAGTCAAACTCAGGCCCTCGCGTTTGCCAGGCAGGCGCGTTCGCCGCTGAGCTATCTCATATTGACTCTTATTAATGCCCTCATTATGCAAATAAAAGGTTGAGCCTCGGAAAGTCACAGGATTTGCCCAGGGTCCCCCAGCAATTAAATAGCGGAATCACAATCAAAATCTAGGACTATCTATCACCAAAGTAAGAAAACACAGCTTCCTGGGAAAGTAGTGAGTTTCTACTCAAGCAGTCAGCTCTGCTTTCAGAAGTTAGGACTCTGTCCTTACGTTATCAGGCCTCCTGAGTAAACAGGTTAATGTGAACAGAACAAGACTCAAAGGCCATGAACTTCTGACACTGAGGCTGTCAGGCTCTTGTTCTGATGGGCCTCACTGAAGCCCATGGAAGAAGCACAGATGCCACAGGCCAAAAGTCCAAGTCCAGCCATCCTTGGGGACCTGAGAGCCCGTGAACACGCTGTTCACATGTCCTATGTGGTGGTAGGAGACCCCTGGAACCACCAGTCCCACTGAATGAGCTCCTGAGACAGACAAGAAGTGCCTAACTCTCCTTTTCCCCTGCATGGGCTGGAGGGAGGCATGGCTTAGCCAGTTGCTGTCTTGCCCCTCCCCCTTGCCTCCCTTGCTCCCCTTTGCTGCCCCCCACCAATGGACTGGGATAACTTGCTTCCATGTCTTCCCACTTATGTAATAGTCCCCCTTCTCCACTCCATTCCAACATGAGTGTGACTCAACTCTCAGTATGCACCCCTCCCCTACTTCCACACTTCAGGTGCTGCTGTTGCCTTTCTGAGGAAGGGACAGGGCACCCTGCCACAGCTAAGATAAGAAAGGGAGGAGTCTGTGCCCATTGTTAACATCCCCAACTCCCACAACTAGCCTTCCAGAAGATTTCCTGGTTTCAGCCCTGCCCCCTGGATGCAGTCATGACAGCTGAAGCTGTCCTGTAGCCCTGTACCAATCACGGGCCTGTACTTGGACCAACCACAGGCCTGTAGTTGCTATATAAGCAGTACCCCCAGCCACTTCTCAGGTTAGTTTAGAGGGGCTCCCTGCAGTGCACTGACCCCCTGTGCTGCTGCAACCCAGTGAGATGAGCCTGCAACCCAGTAAGATGCAATGGGATTTTTGCTTGGAGTATGGGTAGAAGGCCACTCCCTATTTCCTTTTGGGTTTGAACTTGGCAGGAATTTAGCCTGGGGTTGCTGTCATTCATTTTGCTTTCACGTGGAGCAAAAATAGGTTGTATCCTAGTGACACTACTTGACCCCTGAATCCTGCATGGCCTGGACTTTCACATTCCCCGAGCTGATATTTTCCCACTTTTTACTGAAGTCAACTTGAATCTATTTGCATGTCTATTGCAAGAGAAAGAGTCCTGACAGAATGACTTTTCAAAAAAGTCACTCTCCCTTCAGCCTTTGGGGCCACAGAGTTAATAATATTCTTATAGAACTTATCTTTTTCATGTCTTAATTGTCTCCTTATTAAGGCCTTTCCTGACCACTCCGTTATGAATGGGCTCCCTCCAGCCCAGCAGTCCTTGTTCCTCTCCCTTGCTTTAATTTTCAATTATCATATATGATGTGCTACTTATTTTGGTTATTTATGGTTTCTGTTTTCATTATCTGTCTTCTGATTTTGCTTATTTGTAGTTTTTGTTTTCATTATTTGTCTCCTGTAAGTACTAAGGACCAAGATTATAATAAAAATAATCATTTTTTGTTGTTAGTGTTGTTTTTTGTTTCTTTGAGACAGGGTCTCGCTATGTAACCCAGGCTGGCCTTGAACTCATGGTGAACCTCCTGCTTCAGCCTCCCAAATGCTGGGATTACAGGTGTACACCACTATACCCAGCAATAACAATTATTATTGGTCCCTTGTATTCATCACTGTTGCCTACATAGACCCAGGCATAGATAGAAACCCAGAGTGCATTAGTCAGTGATTAAATGAACATTTGAACAAGTGATATAAAAAGGGATCCTAGACACACAGAGTCTCCCCAGAGCCTTTGGATTCAGAGAGACTCAGGTTCAAATCTGGGCTCTTTCAACTACTGGTTACTTGATGCTATGCCAATTACTTAATCTTACTGAGATTCAGTTTCTCAACTAAAAGCAGGGTATAATAATTTCTCCTTGCATGAATATTGTTTTATTAGATGAGATTATGTCATCCGGCACTTTCCTGCTATGTTGCAGGACCTTGTTACATACCCACAGGGTGACCTACTCGAAGGAGAAAGGAAACACACACTGATATGTCTTGCTCATCTTTTGTGAATCTGTGATGGCTAAGGAACAATCAAGGACATATCCTTGGCTCAGCATGAAAACCAATATTTTTGGCCCATTGTTAGCATGCTCATTGATTTTACAGTAGCTGATCCAAGAAAGAAAAATTTTCTGGCTTGGAATTCTGGTGGGACACAGATGATAAATTGCTGGCTCCTGGCCAAAGATGGCATGATATTTATTACCATGGGTTATTAACTGAATGTTATTATAGACTGAATGTTATGCTCTCCAGAATTCATATGTTGAAGCGTCATCCCCTAGTGTGATAGTAGTTGGAGTTGGGGCTTTTAAGAAGAGACACCCTCCACATCAGAACAAAGCGAGAGGGCAACCATCTGCAAGTCAGGAAAGAGCCAAAGTCAGAACTCACACATACCACACCCTGACCTTGGACTCTTGACCTCCAGAACTGTGAAGAAATTAATTTCTGTTGTTGATACAACAACTCAGGTTGATATGACAACCTGAGCTGACTAAGACACGAGTACTTTTCCTTTTTCATTGAACACATAAAAAAATGAGACTCTATATAACAAATCATTAAAGTGAGAATAAAAGATATCATGATCAAGGAAAGTATACTTTAGCATAACAAGTGTAAATGAATGGAGAGAGTGAGTAGTTAATAAAATAATACAGAGTTCTAGAATCGAGCTGGGAACTTAGCTATGACTTCTAGTTGGCCAAACAAGAGACATAGAGATTATATGAGTCAGCAAAGGACAGACTCTCATTGGCCTAATGTCTAGTTGAAAAACTCCTTGAGTTCAAGGGCAGCGTCAATTATTTAATATTATATAAGGTGTGACTACTTGGCTCCTTCATTATACGATTGATGCCTTAACAAACATGGCCAAGTGAATAGGTTCGAATTAATATGTTGAGTCTTCAATCCAGTCATCAAGCTGCCACCCTTTGCTCATCACATTTAATTAGTGTCTCTAGTTTTCCCTTTCAAGCTGGTGGCAACTTGTTCAAATAGACTCAATATTTTTGTCCTGTGAGACTGGACGTAATATAAAGGGAAAATTTTCTCACCATGGAGCCCTTCAGGTCCTACACCGAGTTGTCATAAACCTCATCTCTAATCACCACTGCAACTTGCTACCATTATACAGATAAGCAAATAGATCTCAGAGAGGGTAAGTAACTTACCCGCAAGACCCTCGGCTGACAAGAAAAATAACTGGGCCCAGAACCTCTGCTCTTATCATTCCATCAGCGTTTCTCACAGTTTAATCACCGATGTGACTCCTTCACAATCTTTATCTTCTCCTCATGACCTGGATTATTGTTTAATCCATTCCAGCAATTAACTCATTGTAGTTTTCTTTAAATAAGTATAGCTTTTCCTTAAGCAATATCCATGAAATTATGGATTTGATGTGCTTATTAACTATTTATATATATAGTTTTATATATATATAATTATACATAATATAATAGTTAATACTTACTAAAATAATTATGTAGATATTAATTTTTAATTAAAAATGAGTACTACCTAATATATATGATTTCCCACTAGTGATGTGTATATTCAACCTTTGGGAAACTCTACACTGTTCCCAGAAGTTAAATAAAGTGAGTATTTCATTGGACAACATTATTATTTGCTTTAGGCTTTTCTTTTTTTTTTTTTTTTTTTTTTTGAGTCAGGGTCTCACTTTATAGTGCAGGCTGGCTTTGAACTCACTAAGTAGCCTGGGCTGGTCTTGAACTTGCAGCAATCCTCCTGCCTCAGCCTCCCGAGTGCTGGGATTACAGGTGTGCACTATCACACCCAGCTATTTTTGTTGTAGTAGTTGGGTTTAAAGTAATAAGACCACTCTTCAAGTAGGGATAATCACCTATCTCTGAAGTCAAAAAAAAAAAAAAAAAAGAAAAAAGAAAAATGTGATTTGTTGAGTTTATCCTCAGTAAACTAGTGCAAGTCTTTTCGTGGGTTTTTAATGATTGATTTTTGAGAGTAGATGTGAGCAATGATCCCAAGAGAGGAATCTTTTGATCTAGTCAAGCGAAAGAACAATCTCATCATTTCTAAAGCTAGGGAGATGTCATTTACTTGTGCTACCAGCACCTATTGGATGCGACAAGTTTTGTTGGTTCTTGTGGAGGGTCCAAAGGAAATGGCATAAGATATGGCACCTGCTCTCAGAGGGCTTGTAGTCTATTAAGGGAGAATGACAAATAACACAAAGAATAGTAGCATTGTTTTGTGTAAGCACTATGGGTGCACCAGAAAAGAAGGAAGTCAAGAAGGATTCTCAGAGAAACGAAGAGGGCACAGCTTTTGTTTTGTTTTGTTTTGTTTTTGTCATGTTGGGGATTGAAGCCACAGCCTTCACACTGAGCTACGTCTCCAGCCCTTTTAAATTTTTAATTAATTAAAATTTTTTAATTAAAAAAAATTTTTTTTCACTAAGTTACTACGTTGCCCAGGCTGGGCTCAAACTTGCCATCCTCCTGCCTCAGCCTCACAGAGTGCTGGGATTACAAGCATGTATCACCATGGCCAGCAGGCCATCCTGTTTTTAAGGATGAGCCAGAGTTAGGGATGAGGTAATTCTAAGCTGTAGTACCAAGTTGCAGATAGGAAAACACCTTAATGAGGGGCAATATGAGGCACTGGGACGTAGGTTGCTCATTACCAACAAGCAATTCAGCAGAGCTTCAGTGAAGGCTACTGGGGAAAGAAGTTCAAGATACTGATGGGCCAGATGATGACAAGCCTGACTGAAAGCCTGGTCTGAGAACGTCAGGAGTCATCCGAAGGTTGTAAGTGGAGGAGACCATGGATTCTGAACAGTGGTTGCAGGACTACTGGGTGAGGGCTGCTCATCTCCATTTCCGGGACTTTCCCTGCATGCATTTGGCACCCGGGTAGCAGCTGTTATCGCTGACTGCTGGAAAACAGGGTCTCACTGGCATGGATTCGGGCAGCTATAATTACAGATAACGGGCTTCAATGTGTCTGTCAGGAATTTGCACAGTTGGCTCTATTGCTGGAATTTGAATATTTCACATCGCATCTGTGCACCAAAGTCAGACAGCAGAAGAAGCAGAAGCGGCCAGGGATTCCCATCAGCTCAGTAAGGTGGCCTTGGAGATGGCCGTGGGAGCTCTCTGAGAAGTGCTTTTCCCCACGGACTGGTCTTTGCGTGGACGAGCCCACCTCCACAGAACAGGGTACCGGATCTGGGAAGCTAAGGAAACTGGCCTTGCTGGCCCGAGGCTAACGGGTCATCTTCCTAGACCCACGGCCAATTGGAAGGACCATGTCCACCACATCCTGGGCTTCAACTCATGCTGGTGCTCCCTCCCACCTGTCAGTAGCCAATTTAAAAAGAAAATAGAGAGGTAACTAGAACATGGATATTGTCCTACTTAGGACAATTGTCTTGGAAGTGCTTGCTTCATAACTGCTTTTGTTCTTTATGCCCCATTTTGTCCAGAGTCAATCTCATTTCCTACCCTATTCCTTAGTTTTGTCTTTTGTTCTTGTCCCGGCGCTGACCTATTTAACAAGTATTTATTGAGTGCTTGGCCATGTGTCAAGAATGTTCAAAATAGTTTATACATATTAATTTAAATGTATTCCTTTATGCATTCTATAAATACAGATAAAGAAGCTACTATGACACCCATTTTACAGATGGGAAAACAGGGCAGATGGTGGTGGAACTCAGACTTGAGCCCAGCAGTGCTGTATTCTTCCAAAGTCTGTGCCATACTACACATGAACTTGATGAAGTTCAGCTTGTCCATCTTTAACATTTAACGTTTTACTAAGCATTTCATTTGTGCTAGACACTTTACAGGTGTGATTTCCACTAACCCTCAAAACAACCCAAGGAAATAGATACAGATAAGAGAACCAAGTCATAGTGACTTATGTAATTTGCAAAAGGTGAGTCCATCAGTAAGTGGAGCTGGTGCTCGGCCTAAAATGAATCCCTTTATCCCCAGTTACTCTTGATTCCCACAGGACTTGGCTTCTGTTTATTGCCCAGTTCTCTCACATACTAACTTCTTTGGGTATTCTCAAAAGCCTGAGTTAGTCCCTGGGACCCAGCTGCTACGACACTAGACATAGCCCCATCTCCACCATCTGCCATAATTTAATAGAAATGAAATTCCAACCTTCACTATCTCCTCTGAGAAGCTACATTCTCACTGCTTCGAAGGCCCTCTTACTAAAAATCACTATAAAAATAACATTTGCCATTTATTAAATGCTTTGTAATGGGCCAGGCACTTACATACAATATTCCTATTCATCATGCCAGCCCTATAGATAAATATTATTATTACTATTATTTCTTTACAGATGAGGAAACAGAGGGCTAAATAACTTGCCCATAGTCACACAATTATTCAGATATGCTGACTCCAAAATCTACACTCTTTCTTCTATACCTGGCTTCCTTTCATGTGATTTCAATCCAGGACAAGTCTTTCTAAGAGGCTGGAGAAAACAGAAGGTGGAAGAGACTAGGTTTCAGCTTGAGTCAGTGGGATTTCTTTTCTTTTCTTTTCTTTTTTATGTCTTTTTCCCTACCTCCTGTCCTCTTTTCTTTCCTTCCTTCCTTTTATTCAATTAAGAAAAATCACCCAATTACTAACCAAGCTAATAGAAGCACTAGACTTGGCATCTCTCATTTTTAAAATCCAAGTTCCACCCATACACAATTATGACTGCTTACAATAAAATCCCAACCCAGTGTGAATCAGCACAGAGGAAAAGCAAAGGAGGGCAGGGCTAAGGTTTGGTGCTGAGTTAACCCCAAAGTTATGAGTCAAACAAATTTCAGAATAGCCTCCCTGCCAAGTTAACCAGGCCAGGGTTTGCCAAGGTGTAGCTGATTGCACAAACTCTGGTGGCTGGTGTGGATGGCCCTGGGGAGAAAGGGCAGTTGCACTGCACTGGAGGAGACAAACTGGGCGGGTCACTGGAATTACAGACAGTTGGCCAACCTCATTAGAGCTACTATAGAAACAGTCCTACGGTCACGTAGGTGGAAATGCACCTGTTCAATTCTGCTCCTCATTGCACTCATGAAAGATGTCTGTAAGGCATCTGAGATGCAGGTACAGATTTATTCAGAATACTAAATATTTTTTGTAATGTGAGCTGGCCAAAAATAAACTATCAATACAAGTAGTGCATGCTTTACTTAAAACAATGACTTGAGTTTGTAGAGTCTTAAGTGAAATAAAAAGTTTGTGCTAGGGCTGGCAATAGCTCAGTGGTAGAGTCCTGCCTAGCATAGAGAGGTTTGATTCCCCAAATCCTTGGTTCAGGTTCTCCCCATTATCTCCGAGTCAACCTCTTTCTATGAACTTGAACTTTATAAGTAAATTCAGAGGTCAAGGGGCATCAGGATAAAATTGTGCTCCAACCCCAGGCAAATTTAGGCTCCTGCAGGTCTCAATCATCTGCAAATTTTTTCTTTCAAAACAGAAACCAGAAATGTTTTCCTCATCCAGCTCTTCCTACAGAAAGAAGTTGTGTATCAAGACTATGTGGGAAAAAGAACGGTATTTTTAGACTAATAAAGATTTGGAAATGAATCCCAACTCTAGCACTTCCTGGCTACATGGGCTTTGGACAGTTGTGCAATGGAGAAAGCAAAACTTACAATGGAAATTTACTGAGAAAATGACAAGAGTAAACACACGTTAAAGTGCCTAGGGAAGTGTCTAGCTCATGCTCAAGAATATCTTGTCACCCAATCTCCAGGGCTGACCTATATTAGAAAGTCTAATCTTTTCTGCATTAGAAAGCCTTTTTAAGAACTCTGGAGACACTTATTCTTTATCAAATAAAACTCATTGACGAGAAGAAAAAGCACTCAGGGGGCTGGGTATATAGCTCAGTGATACAGCATTTGCCCAGCTTACATGAAGCCCTGGGTTTGAGCCCCAGCACCACACACACACACAGCACTGAAGAGCATTCGAAGACAGCATGTGTTCCAGAAATGGAAATGGGTAACTCAATTATTTTATTAAATAAAAATTATTAAGCATTTATCCTGTGCTAGGGACTGAAGTGGAGCTGGAGGTACATAATGAGGAATGGGAATCAGATTAGAGGGAGAAACAGACAAGACTATTGTGAGATATATAAAGGCAAAAACAGTACTGAGCTCCTCCCAGGAAGAGCATCTAAATAGGACACCATTCAGGAACTGTCCAAAGTGTGTGTGTGTGTGTGTGTGTGTGTGTGTGTGTGTGTGTGTGTGTGCGTGTGCATGTGTTGGGGATTGGGGCAGGTAAGAGACTGAAAGGACAAGCAGGAGTAGACCAGGTGCAGAAGGAAAGAGGGAACAGGCTCTGCCAGCAGAGAGAACAGCATGTGTGAGACAGTGTAAAATCGCCATTCATTCTAACTTGCAGGACCATGGGGATGTGGAGGCGGAGAGACAGAGGCTGGGGGGTCGGGCAGCGGTCAGATCACAAAGGGTATGAGGAGCTCAGCTATGTAATTAGTCATGAAATCGATGGAGAATCTTTGAAGCATTCCAAGCAGGAGGGTAACATCAGATTTGCTTTCATAAATTGCCATGAAAATTTATGACCATGGATTTGACTTGTTTTTATGAACTCATGGTACTACTCAACACCCTCCCCCTCCATGGAAAGAGGAAATACATGTTTGAGAATTAAAACTGTCAAAGATAGGACTAGATGGGATTTTGGTTTTGTTTGTTGGTGCTAAAGCTGGGGAGGAGGAGACAAGACTTGAAGAGAAATATGATGCAGAGAATCACTTAGCTCTTTTTTACCTGCAGAGCCAAATCCACAGTTCTCATAACATAAACAGGAGTTTTGAGATTTTTACCAACTCTGGAGGAGATAATGACAAATGAGTTTTGAGCGGCTTCTCCAGCATTGAGAGAGCATAAGGCTGTGACCCAGCCCTGAAATTTACTAGAAGCAGTTTATGACTATCCAGTTTCACTAGTGTTTGCCTTCTATTTCTGGCCCTAATCAAAGCTGTCAGCTTCTCATTTTCAAAAGAATTTTGTCCACTTCATTAAAAAATATTATGCTTTTGAGAAATCTATAGAAGTATCCTGAAAACTCAGTGGCCTCATTTCTGGTAGCTACATAACATTTGGGAACATTTGTTTTTAATCACTGTCACTCTTTGTGATCAAATTTACTGTCAGGGATTTTGCGTTCCAAGGCAGTTTGTCCACCAATCAGAACTCATTTATTGGAGGCTCTGTTTCTGTAACCTACATATAACATGCCTACTTCCAACCAGCCCCAGCAACAGGCAAGAGCTTGAAAGCAGAATTACACAGTGGATTCAAAGGAAAAGCCCAAACTTTTTGTGTTGCAATCCTTTATTGCCCTCATTCACTGGAAGGCTAATATGACATTTGTCTTGGCAGATGAAGTGTCACATACTAAGCAGGTGATAAGTGGCATAACTCAATGGAGGCATTTGGGGAAGCAAGTCAGGGACAAATGACAAGCTGGAATGTGTAACTGTCAGCACAGACAAGCCAAAGTCCTCATATAAAAGTTATTTTGAAGGCACCTCTCTGACTTGGCAACCTTGCTGAAGTTAGACAGGCTTGGCCTCACTTTTAAAATCAGTCTTGTGTGTGTGTGTGTGTGTGTGTGTGTGTGTGAGAGAGAGAGAGAGAGAGAGAGAGAGAGAGAGAGGTGGTTGTCTTTCTGTCACTGAATACTAAAGTAGAAAATCAAGAGGTAGTGTTGTACTTAAAAGGAGAGAGACGGAGTTTTTTTAGGAGAAAAACAAAGTAGAGCAGATTTTCAAATAGGTCTGATATTCACTTCAAGAGACCAGCTAAAATTACCCCAGCTAAAGAGTGTCTCGTGTCACCAGCTTTGTCCTCCATGTACGATGAGGCCAAGTTCTTTCCACGTGGAGCTCCAGTCACAGCTCAGCTGGGAATTATACACCCACTGGGGTCTGTAGGTCAAGATGTAAGTGCATTAACAGAGGGCCTCTTCAGGCTAATGTGAGGGAGGCCCATCAAATCCGAATTGAAGCCAGAAAAAGGGAAAGAAAACAAAATTAAATAGTCCTTTCATAAACTTCAATGAGTCTTTGCAAATGGAGACACAGATGTGCAATTTTAAAAACATTCTCCCCATGTCTTGTTTCTGGCTGATTGGCTTTCTGCATTTAGGCAGTTTGGCATTGGCAAAGCACTTGCTTTTTGTGAAGGGAAATGAACGTGAGGAGAGAGAAGGGGAAAAGAGGAAGGACTAGTTTCTAGCCTGCATTTCTTTTCGAGGTCTCCTAAGTCCCAGGGCTCTTGGTTTAGAGTTATATTTAATCAAGAGAGCAGCTTCAAAATAAAAGTGAGACCCAGCACTGTCTTCCTCTGAATCGGTGTTTAATCTGAGCCCTCCCAATCGATCACTGTGGTGGTGTTCAGACAGAGATGCTAAGGGAGGTACTCTAGGTAGAGGTAACCATACCAACAGGGGCATGCGCAGCTGTCAGAAGGATGTGGTATCACTCTGGATGGTTAGGCAGCTGTCAGAGGTGACCTGAATGTTGTCAGCTCAAGAGACAGCCTTTTTGGAAGGATGGTTCGTAGGAAAAGACATGGATTTGGGGGGGAGGACAATAAAGATGGTTATCTGTTGATTCTGCCTTCCCACCTGCATCCATCCCACTTGCTTCCCACCACAGCACATCAATTTTCTTCTAAGCATACAGCCCTCTCCACAGTGTCAGCTCAGATGCTCATGTATGACAGGCAACTTCCTTGGCTCAGTGGCTGGACACACGGCCGGGGCCTGACTAATCAGAGCATTTCTTCTCCCAGGTCCCCAGGGATGGTTCTAAAATTTTCATATAGAAATGCTTATGAATTCTCATATAATTATGGGAGAATAGAAATTTAAGCTATGTTTGCTTAGCAATTTATGAGCAGCTTTTGATAGCAGCAGTAGGGAGCTAATGCAATAAAAACCTAAAATATTGAACTTACCTTGGAGCCAGGAAGTGAGTGGAAGCTGAAAAGGCTGTAAGGATTTGGAAGAAGCTGGTAGTGAGAGCTCACAATGCCTTGAACATATTATTTGTGCAATTATGGACCCCACAGGCTGCAAGTGAAGGCTAAAAGGAAAGTGAGGAAAATCTTTTCAGAAACTGGAGAAAGGGGAATTTTTGTTAGGCAATGGCAGAAAGTTTGTTAATATTGTTGCTACAGTAATGTGGGTGGTGGGAAATGAACCTAATGAGAACCAGGTATGGTGCCACATGCCTAGAATTCCAGCTATTCGGGAGGCTGAGGCAGGAGGCTCACTTGAGCCCAGGAGTTCTAGACCAGCCTGGGCAACATAGCAAGACCACATCTAAAGATAAAAGAGAGCCAGACACTGGTGCACACCTGTAATCTCAGCTGCTTGGGAGGCTGAGGCAGGAGGATCAAAAGTTCAAGGCCAGCTTGGGAAATTTAGCAAAGAGACCTTAACTCAAATAACTAAATAAATAAATAAATGAGTAAATAAGGGCTGAAGATGTAGCTCAGTGGTTGAGCACTTGCCTACCATGGGCAAGACCCTAGATGCCATCCCGAGTTTTAAAATAAAATCAACCTAATAAACTGTGTGATCAAATAATTTTTCAGGCTCCCCTTAATTGTACTTTTTTGAATCTGTTCTCCTCTGTCTTTGTGTGTGTGTGTGTGTGTGTGTACATGTTTATATTGCAGAATAGTGATGTCCTTTTTGGGAAATTGGTACATAAATATAACATATCTTATGCATTTTCAATCCCTTTACACTCCTCCCCTTCCCTGGCTCCTCCTTTAATTTCCTTTCCTCTCTCAAGAGTTTATCTTCTAGTTTCCTATCATCACTCCTTTTTATTTTATTAATTAATTTATTTATACTTTAGGTTTTCATATAAGAGAAAGCATGTGGTATTTCACTTTCTGAGTCTGGTTTATTTCACTGAGCACAATCATGTCAAGTTCCATCTATTTTCCTGCAAATAACATGATACTATTCTTTTTTATGGCTGAATAATATTCCATGGTGTATATCTACCATACTTTCTTTATTCATCTGTTAACTCCCATCTAGGTTGTTTCCAGATCTTAGCTGTTGTGAATAGTGCTGCTATAAACATGGGTGTGCATGTGCCACTATAACATGATGTCTTTCATTCTTTTGGAAATTAACCCAGGAGAGTTATAGCTGGGTCAAATGGAATTTCTATTTTTAGTTTTTTGAGGAGTCTTCATACTGATTTTATAGTGCTTGTACTAGTCTACATTCCCACCAACAGTGTAGGAGCCCCTCCCCCATCCTCACCAGCATTTGTTTTTTTGTGTGTTTTTGGTGATCACCATTCTGATTAAGATGGAATCTCAGTTATTTCAATTTGCATTTTCCTAATAACTAAAGATATTGAAAAGTTTTTTCATGTATTTGTTGCCCATTTGTACTTCTTATCTATTTATAAGTTCATTTGTTCATCTTTTGATTGGGCCATTTGTTTCTGGGGGTTAATTTATTTGAGTTCTTCATATATTTTGGATGCTAGTCCTTGATCAGAAGAGTAGCTAGCAAAAAGTTTCTCCCATTTTGTGGGTTGTCTTTTCACTCTCTTGGTTGTTTCCTTCACTGTGCAGAAGTTTTTTAATTTGATGTAGTTGCATTCATTGATTTTTGCTATTATTTCCTGTGCTATTAGTGTCCTATTCAGGAAGTCTTTGCCTGTGCCTTCATGTGTTTTCCCTATGTTATCTTCCAGCAGCTTCAAAATTTGTGTTTTTATATCTAGGTCTTTGATCCATTTTGATTTGATTTGATTTTAGTACAAGATAAGAGATAGAGATCTATTTTCAATCTTCTGCAAGTAGATGGATATCCAGCTTACCTAACACCATTTTGTTTCTTTTTTTTTTTTTTTTGTGGGTACCGGGGGGTCGACCTCAGGACCTTGCATGCCAGCAGGCGCCCATGCCACTGAGCGATATCACCGGCCCTTTTTTTGTATGTGGGTTCCGGGAGTCGAACTCGGGCCCTCTTGCTTGCCAGGCAGGAGCTTATGCCGCTGAACCACCTCACCGGCCCATCGTTTTGGTTTTTTGAGACAGGGTCTAGCTACGTAGTCCAGGCTGGCCTTGCTCAGGCTAACCTAGAACTCACATTACAATGTGCCTCACAGTGACCAGCTGTTTCTTTTTTTTTTTTTTTTTTTTTTTTTTTTTTTTTTGTGGGTACCGGGGGGTCGACCTCAGGACCTCGCGCACCAGCAGGCGCCCGTGCTTCTGAGCGATATCACCGGCCCCTTTTTCGTATGTGGGATCCGGGAGTCGAACTCGGGCCCTCGCGCTTGCAAGGCAGGCGCTTATGCCGCTGAGCCATCTCACCAGCCCACCAGCTGTTTCTAAGAGACAGAAGCAACCAGAACTGTAACAGGAACTATTGCCTGGGCAACTGAAGTATACTGGTGGGGGGGGTGTTTTCTGCTACGGTTTTTGTTACTGTAGCTCTGTAATATAACTTGAAATCTGATTTTGCAGTGCCTCCAGCTTGGCTCTTTTTGCTTAGGTTTGCTTTGGTTATTGTGGGTCTTCTCTGATGCCATTTGAATTTCAGGGTTGCTTTTTCCAGTTACCTGTGAAGAATTTTATTTGCATTTTCTTGATTTCTTTCTCAGTGGGTTTATTACTTGTGTACAGTGTGCGATTGATTTTGTGTGTTGATTTTATATACTGTGTGTCGGTTTCTTTCTCAGAAAGCCATCCCTTCATAGTGACAAGATGACTGTCATAAGCTTCAGGTGTCCATTCTATCAGCTCTGTACACCCCCACCCTGAGAAATGAGAGTTTCTGTGTCCCCATACTTTTATCTGGTCTCAGGCCTATCTTTAATGGACTCAGCTTTGATTATTTGTCTGCATCTGAAAATGCCACCTGGTTTCTTCTTGCTGCTTGCAGTAGAAAGCAAAAGAGAGGGGTAAACTCCTGGAAGGTTGGTCAGAATGCTACGCAAGGACACCAAAAGGACACCAAAACACCGAAAGGACACCCAGGATTTGGAGGCAGTGAGCAGCTTTATTTCACACCCGTGGTCCTGGCCGGGCTCACTCCCAATAACAAAGAAAGCCAGGCCCCGCCCTCTGGTGGGCTGGGGTTTTTATAAGCTTTTACAGGCAGGAAGTACAGAATCAGAACTGTAGGTTTTTGATAGGGCAGGGCAGGTCCCTTGAATCTGGGGAACAGGTGGGTTGAACGGGAAATGGAAACATAGTGCCCAAGATGTTGGCATGGATGAAGAACCAGGAAGTGAATTGTGGGCATCCACGAACAAGTGAGGAGGCCGTATTGTAAGGCAGATTGGCAAAATAAAAATAGAATAAAAGGGGCTTTTCCACTTTAAGAAAAGAGCTAGCTTTGAAGAGTTCTAGGCTTTCTAGTTGGATAGCAAATAAAATTAAAAATTTTAAAATGACTTCTGTAAAAAAAAAAAAAAAATCCAATCCAGGAATAGATAAAGTCAAAGGTGTGTTTGTATTCAACTCTGTGAAGACTTCTGAAAGCTTATAGACGAACAAGTCAAACAAAAAGTCCTTTAAAGATTTTAAGGGTTGAACAAATGGATCCTCTTGATCAAACGACAGGGCTTCCAAGAAGCTTGAGGGCCTTGTCTCTCAGCAGATGCTCGAAGTAGAGAAATACGGGGATTGACCCTAGGGCTTTCCCTCTCAGCTACATCCTCAGTCTGTTTCTTTTCTTTCTTTCTTTCTTCCTTTTTTTTTTTTTTTTTTTTTTTTTTTTTTTTTGAGAGAGGGTCTTGCTAAGTCTCTGTGTTGCCCAGGGTGGGCTCGAACTTGTGATCCTCCTGCCTCAGCACTGTACTGGAATTACAGGCATGGGCCACCACACCTGGCAAGAAATGCTTATATAAAAAGACTCGTAAGTGTAACTTTAGCCTGATGGCATGGACATCCAATAAAATTCACAGGACACTCACTAAATATTGAACATTATTACATCAGCAGAAGCATCACCCTCTTGGACTGAAAGAGGCTGAGACACTAGGAAATGAAAAGTGGCTTATGAACTCACCATATTTAGTGTGTGTGTAATACTGGGGATTGAGTCTAGATCCTTCACACTGAACTACATCTCCAGCTAGTTTTTACATTTTATCTTGAGACAAGGTCTCCCTAAGTCACTAAGTGGCCCAGGCTTGACCTTGCTATCCTCCTGCCTCAGCCTTCCAGAGTGCTAGAATTACAGGAATGTACCCCTAGGGTTAACTTGAACTCCCAAAATTTTACCAGAAAGAAGCAAGCTAAGAAAATTACTCCGTTCCATGTAGATGCTGTGTGTGTGTGTGTGTGTGTGTGTGTGTGTGTGTGTGTGTAAATGGAAATGTAACTCTGGGAATAGAACCAAGGGCTATGAGAATCACTCACAGAAATACAACTGATTCTTAATCAAGGAACTTAATATATCTCAGAGGATTTCAGAATTGTCGTGGGCCAATGGTTGTGCCTTTGTGCTTTCTAGTCCCTCTTTTTCCACGCAGGAATGTCTACAGTATCCTAGCCTGTTCCACTGTTTCACACTTCACAGACTTAAGGATTAAGAAGGACTCTATGAGGAGCTAGAGATGTGGCTTGGTGGTAGAGCACTTACCTAGCATCTATAAGGTCCTGGGTTCAATCTCCAACACTACCCAAGAAACAAAACAGAACAAAACTATGCTTGAGGAGGTATACAGAAAGAATACACCTAAGGAGACTCATTTGCCACTGGACCTCATTCACACCGTAAATTTCTGGACTTCCAGTATTATAATGGTCTGAGATTCTTGAGGGCTGTGGGAGGTGGTGAGTATATCTCACATGGGGGAAGAAGATGAAATCAGTAGGGAACTGGAGAATAGACTCTTATAGAGCTAGCCTCCAGGATGGCTCCCAATGTACCCCACCTCCTAAAATTTAATCCTTTGTGAAATCCCTTCTCCTTAAGTGTGGGCTGCACTTGTTTACTTGCTTCTAATGAAAATAATAAGGCATAAGCATTGGTACATGAGTCAAACACTGAAGTCTGTAGTGTTCCTCTCTCTCTCTCTCTCTCTCTCTCTCTCTCCCCCTCTCTCATCTCCACTCAGTCTCTGAGAAGCCACACTGTCAGCAGTCCTAAGGAGAAGCCAAATAGCAAGGCTCTGAAACTTCCTGCCAATAGCCAGAAGTGAACCCTTAGTCCCAATTCCCAACTGCAGCCCCCACCAAGCACTGCAGCCTCTGGAGACATCTTGAGCCAGAATCATCCATCGAGTGCCTACAGGTTCCTAACTCAGAAACTTTGTAGGATAAATTACACTAAATTCGAGGGTAATTTGTTACATAGCAATTAATAATACCTGCACAAAGACAAGTACTCTGCGATTCCATCTAAATGAACGCGTGGGAGGATCATCTTACCTACAGGAACAGAAAACAAGTTAGCAGACCTGAGTGATGGTGGGAATCAACTGAGAAGGGGCACAGGAAAACACCTGGAGTACATGGCAATGCTCTATATCTTGGTTGTGGGAGTGGTTATACAACTGTCGCCCTCATTGATTGTACAGATGAAATGGGTGTCTTTCTTTCTTTTTTTTTTTGAGACAGGGTCTCACTATGTAGTTCAGGCTAAGCTTGACCTCACGATGTAGCCCAGGCTGGCCTCAAACTCATGGCAATCTTCCTGCCTCAGCCTCCCAAGTGTTGGGATTACGGGCATGTGCCACCTTGCCCAGAAAATGGGTGCATTTCTTAAATGTGTATTTCATTTTAATAAAATCGATTTTAAAAGAGGGCAAGCAATAAGGAGGTGGTCTCATCAGACAAAGAATATGATGATGAAGGAAAAAAGAGAGCTAGAACAGTGATTAAGAATATATGTGCTAGGGCCAGTGATATAGCTCAGTGGCACAGCACCTACCTGGCAAGCATGAGGTCCTGAGTTTGATTCCTGGCACCCACAAAAAAAAAAAAAAAAAAAAAAGAATATATCTGCTATAAAGAAGGACAAACTCAAGTCATGTGAGGGAAAATGGATGCACCTTGAGACCATGATGTTAAGTGAAATAAATCAGACACATAAGCTTAAATATTTCATGGTCTCTCTTACATGAGAAACCTAAACTACAAATAAATTAAAGATCAAAATAAAAGATAGATAATAGTAAACAGGGAGACAGATCTTTTGCAAATGGGAAGAGGACCAAGAGATAGAGGGTAGAGGGAGGGGGAGGGGAATGGAGACCTAAAAAGAATTAAGCTGTGTTATGTACATGTACCAACTCCCCATGATGAATGTAATCATTATATACTGCAAACATGGACTAATAAAAAGTTTTTTAAAATAAAATAAAAATATGTTTAAAAAATAAAAATAATGCCTGGTCAGATGATGCATACCTGTAATCCCAGCACTAGGGAGGCTGAGGCAGGAAGACCCACTACATGCTTGAGGCCAACATGGACTACATAGTGAGTTCAGCACCAGCCTGACTATACAGCAAGACCCTGTTTCAAAAAATAAGTAAATAAATACATATTTTTTTTTTTACTTTGAGACAGCATCTCACTAAGTTGCTAAATTGCTCAGATTGGGCCTCAAATTTGAGATCTCCCTGCCTCAGCCTCCCAGAGTGCTGAGATTACAGGCATATGCCACTATGCCCAGCTCAAAATACCAAATATTATGATAATGAGAGGATCAGTAACAGTGCAATGCTGAATCATACTGGTGCCTCAAGCAAAAGAAAAAATAAAAATACTGATCTTATCTTTATTCAAATGTTGACTTTTTTTTTTTTTTTTTGTGGGTACCGGGGGGTTGACCTCAGGACCTCGCGCGCCAACAGGCACCCGTGCCGCTGAGCGATATCACCGGCCCCTTTTTCGTATGTGGGTTCCGGGAGTCGAACTCAGGCCCTCGCGCTTGCAAGGCAGGCGCTTATACCACTGAGCCATCTCACCGGCCCAATGTTGACATATTTTCATCATAGATTTTTGTGCATTAATTTTTACCTTTAAAAATACTGCAATAATGTGAAAAAGAAAAATAATATATCTGGGGCTGGGGCTGTAGCTCAGTAGTAGAGTTTTTGCCTACCATGCACGAGGTCCTGGGTTCCATCTCCAGCCCTGAAGAGAAGAAAAAAAGGTAGGCGGGGGGGTTGTATTTGAATCAGAGATTTTATTTATTTATATTTTGGGATAAGAGAGACTTGAATAAGTTTGAAGGAAGGATAAAGACTAAAGATGTAAAACAGAAAGTTTGAATTCTTGAGGAGACTGGAATAAATGACCTTAAGCAGAAGAGTAGTGTTATGGTTGAATTGCATGCATGTGTGGTTCTAGGGATTGAACCCAGGGCCTTTCCACTGAGCTACATCCCCAACTCCCTTCCCTTTTTTTTTTCTGAGATAGTGTCTTTCTAAATCACCCAGGTTGGCTTCACTTAGTGATCCTCCTGCCTCATGCTCCCTGAGTTCTGGGATCACAGGCGCACCACCCCCCTCCGTTTATGGTCTGAATCTTAACTGTCTCCCAAAGATTCATGTGTTGAAGGACTGGTCTCCAGCTGCCTGTGCTGTCGGGAGGTGGTGGACCCTTTAGACAGTGGGGACGCAGTGGAGGTGGATTAGGCAGTGAGCCCTTGAAGAAGATTTTGTGGGTACCGGGGGGTCGACCTCAGGACCTTGCACACCAGCAGGCGCCCGTGCCGCTGAGCGATATCACCGGCCCCTTTTTTTTTTTTTTGTATGTGGGTTCCGGGAGTCGAACTCGGGCCCTCGCGCTTGCCAGGCAGGCGCTTAAACCGCTGAGCCATCTCACCGGCCCTTGAAGAAGATTTTGGAACCCCAGCCCCTTCCCCTCTCTCTTTGCTTCCTTGCTGCCATGAGATGAGCAGCTTCCTCCACGATGTGCTCCTGCTGTGATGTACCAGGCCACACACATGCCCACAGCAACAAGGCCAAGATACCATGGACTGAAATCTCTGAAACCAGGAGCCAAAATATACCTTTTCTCCTTGTAAGTTGATTATCTCAGGTATTATAGCAACTTGAAGCTGATTAACAGAGATAGTGAAACACTTCCAGGAGAAGACAGGTAAGCAATTGTAGGCACTTAGTTCCAATGTTCTCAGTTAAGTAGAAGCCAAACATTAGAGGCCAGTGGGGTTTAGGTAGAGAAGTTTAATGTATTTTTGTGCAACTTAACACTGGAAATAAATTACTTTTGATTCTCTGCTAAGGTGTTTAGTATTATTATATAAATAGCAGGGAGCCACTGAAGTCTTCTGAGTTGGGTTGTGACAAGTCAGGGCTGTACTTCAAGAAAACCATCTTGTTATAGAGAAAAATATGGACTAGTTGGAAGATTTTAGAGGCAAGGAAGCCAGTTAGGAGCCTAATGTAATCATTCAGACAAAAATTGATGAATCAACTCATGAGATGAAAGAAAGGGAAACTTGGACCCAATTTGTGACAGAATTAAAGGCAGCATATTAGAGATGATTGGATGGAATTGAAAGATGAAGCAGGAAATGGAACAGATGAGGAAAGATCTCATTTTTGGAACTAAGTCAGTGAGTCAGTGAACTATCCAGGTGAAGAGGCAGGCTTGCCAAAGTTGGTAGTACATATAGATACCTCCTAAGAGTGATCTAATCTAGCTGGATATAGGATGTAGGAAGTTTCAACTTTCCTTTCTTGTCTAAGGAATACAGATCCCTTTGGAATAGATGACAATGTGGGTGTCTTAGCTCAGGCTCTACTACCATAGACTGGGTGATTTAAACAACATACATTACTCCTCACAGTTGTGGGAGGCTGGAGAGTCCATGATCGAGGTGTTGGTAGGTTAGGTTCTTCGTGAAGGGCCTCTTCCAACTACCTTTTTTTGCTATATTCTCACATGCCAGGAAGAGGAAGTTCTGGTGTGTTTTTCTCTTCTCTTAAGGGTACTAAGCCCATCATGGGAGTTCCACTCTTATAACCCCATCTAATGCAATCATCTCCCAAAGGCTCCAACTCTTTTTTTTTTTTTTTTTTTTAGTTCTAGAGATCTGGGTACTGAACCAGGTCCTTGAACATGCTTTCTACCACTGAGCTACACTCTTAGCCCTAAAGGACCCTAACTCTTAAAGTCATTGCATTGAGGATTAGGCTTTCAACATACGAATTTTGAGGGGACACAAACATGCAGTCCACAATAGTAAGTAAATTGTAAGTGATGCTTCAGAATCAAAAAGATCTATCCTGTTCTTTCTGGAAAGTGAGTTGAATAGATTCAGGCAGTGTTTCTCAAAATGAGTCCTTAATGAAATATGATGAATTAATGCATTTTCCAAGAACAATGGATTTCATGGTCAAAGAAGTTTGAGAACTGTAGGATTCAACAAGGCCGAATAGTTTTTCTTTCTTTTTTTTTTTTTTTTAATGCAAGGCTTCTCAGAGTCGTAATAGGTAATGCTACTGTGCACAGTGAATCCTCAAGAGGAAGGAAATATAGAATAAAGCATTTCTTGTGTTCATTTAAGCACACAATGTTTTTTCTAAGGAATAGCTCCAGGAACTAATGTTTCAAGAAAAGTAATTTAAGAAAAGCTAGGTTGGGCAAGGCGCGTAGCTCAGTGGTAGAGCATCTCTCTAGCGTGCATGAGGCCTGAATTCTGGCTTCAATCCGCAACACAGAGAGTAAGAAAGCAAGCAAGCAAGCAAGCAAGAAGGATTAAGCTGTGCAGAAATTGCAGTTATTGATAACAATTATATGCAGATAAGAATTCCCCCCCTTTTGTGCTGAGATTGAACCTAAGTCCTTAAGCATCTAGGCAAATGCTGTACCCCTGAGCTAAATCTTAAGCCCCTTCTCTCCTTTAGTAGTGCAAACTCTATACAGTTTCAGGGAAAAAAAATGTATTAAAGATGAAAACAAACTTTAAAAAATTTGTGCCTAAGAAAGCCTAGGCTTAGGACCCACATGAGCTGTTGGAGCCCATTTCCATTAAATAATGTTTAAGGCTTGAAAAACATGGTGTTTCTCTAACTCCAGCTTCAGAAACCTATTATTATAAATAATTGGGGATAATTACGAGAGCAGCTGAATAAACTGGAAAAGGCTGGGCAGAAAGAGAACAGCAATGGGAGGAAATGTGCAGTCCTTGAGCCAACCCATAAATCTCACCGGAGCAGAGTAACAGTCCCTGTTTCCCCATCTTCTCAAAGCTGGAAACTACCTTTAGAATGAACCCCAAACCAAACCGAAACAATGTTACCCTAAAAAGTGATTGTGAGGTGTTTTTGTTTTTAAGTTTTCGGGAGGTATCCCTGGACCCTTTTATATCAAGATGAAATCCCTTTGACTCCAGAATGAAAAATATGGCAGTAACTTAGTTTGAGGTCAGGGCAGTCCCTTAATCCCCAGGCTTTTCTGATTCTCTCCTTTCCATCAGCTCAGCAGCCCTTAACCCTTCTACCACTGGAAATATGATGACTTTAGAAGGTTAATGTGGTCCCTCGGGCAGCTTTTGAGCAAACCTATTGCTGAAAGGGCTGTTATAGAGAATAGAAAGTTTTCAAAAATTAAATAAATTGCTCTATCAATAAGTGGTACATCTGGTGAATATTAATTAAAGGCTTAGAGCCTCTAGGGAACAAGAGACTGGCTGGCTGCCACATCTATTGGGAAGTGAGTATAAAATAATGTGCATTTTTTTAAGAGATTCTCTATAATTGTGGAAGATGCATGTTTCCTTGCATTTCTCTAATATTTTTAAGCAAACCAGATCTACTCCTAGATAATCTTTTGTTTTATTGCCTCTAAAAGGGTACATGGAGGAAGGAGTTAAAGTGGGCAGAGTGCTTGCATTGGGGCAGACAACATGCTAAGGGTTATGCCCAGGTTATCTGATGCATTTGTCATAGTGTGGCTATTGGCTGGGAGTGATCCCTTTACAATGAAATTGACGAGCTAAGATCCAAACACAGCCCTGGTTGCTTCTAAAGCCTTTGTCTATTTTATACAAGAAGAACTTGAGTCAGCGAGGTGAAGCACCCTGATGTGATGACAGCAGGGATATAAATCATAAATCTTCACAACCCTTCTGGAGGGACTGTTTGCAATGAATGTACATCGAGTTTCCTGAAAATGTTAATACTGCCTGACCTAGTAATAATCTTAGTGAAAAATAGCACTTACTGATATTTACCTGTGAATCAACATATAACTTTAACCCATTTATTCAGTTTGTGCCTATAGTTGCTTAAATAGATGGTAGGAAAATACTCTGAACATGGATTGGGTGGTAAAACAGCTCTTTACTGAGCACTTACTTTGTAGGCAGGCTAAGTGTTTACAGTTTTAAGCAGAGTGGGAGGCCAGATGAGAGGGCTGAATGAGAGCAGTCTAGTTGATGAGCTTTTCTTTTCTTTTTTCTTTTTCCTTCCTTCCTACCTTCCTTTTTTTTTTTTGGCGATAGTAGGGATTGAATCCAGGGCCTTCGCTCTAACCTACACCCCAGTCCTTTTTATTTTGAGACAGAGTCTTGCTAAATTGTCCAGTCTGGGCTCGAATTTGTGATCCTCCTGTCTCAGCTTCCCAGAGTGCTGGGATTGCAGGCATGTGCCACCACATCTGGGTTTGTGTGCTAATATAAATTAGTTTCAGTAACTTTCGCCTAGTGTCTAATTCTTGGAAGATAAACTGTGCCAATCAGTACCTATGGGGTTTGGAGCAAATGACTTAATCTCCCTGAGCCTGTCTGATTTGCAAAAAGGGGATAATAGTGCCAGTGGAGAATAAATAAGACAATGCAAGGGAAAGAGGCACAGTCCAGGAACTGTGGCCCTAGGCACATCCTGAGGTTTGGTAGGAACTCCGCATAAAGGATCTGTACCTGAGCCAATCCAGAACCCAGGAGTGTAGGTCAGTGGTAGAGCCACACTTGGCACATGTGAGCCTGGGGCTCAATCCCCAGCACCATCAAACAGAATGAAGCAAAAACAAAGAAAGAAAACAAAATAATCCGTCAACCTGATCTTGTCCAGTATAGGAGCCACCAGCCTTCTGAGCATTTCAAAATGTGGCTAAGGCTGGAGTTATGGCTCAGTGGTAATGCACGTAACTCTAGCATGTGTGAGGCCCTGGGCTCAATCCCCAGCCCGGCAAACAAACACATTTTGCTAGTCTGAATTGAGATGTGCCATATGTGTGAAATACATACTGGATTATTTTGAAGACTTTGTACAATAAAAAGAATCTATACATTTTATATTGATTACATGTTGAAATGATAATATTTGGGATATAGTTAGCTAAATCCTTTTTCTTTTCTTTTCTTTTTTTTTTTTTTTGAGACAAGGTCTCGCTATGTAGTGAGGTCAGGGTGGCCTTAAACTCACTATGTAGGCCAGGCTGCCCTTGAACTTGTGGCAATCTTTCTGAGCCTCCGAAGTGCTGGGATTACAGGTATGCATCATCATGTCCAGTTAAAATATTAAAAGTATTACCTGTTTCTTTTTTCTGTCCCTTCCTTTCCTTTCCTTCCCTTTCTTTCTTTTTCTTTTTTCTTTTTTGCTTCTTGAGACAGGGTCTCCTATGTAGCCCAGGCTCACCTTGAACTCACAGAAATCCTTTTCTCTCAGCCTCCTGAGTGCTGGAATTGCAGGCATGTGCCACTATGCCCAGTTTCTTTTTACTTTTGGAACTTGGCTATCAGAAAATTTAGAATCATATATCTGGCTCTCATACATTGGAAAGCGTTGTGCTTGACATTGAGAAAGAAGGGTTCCCTCTGCCCACAGAAGTGAATATTCAGCTCTGAAATTCAAAATAGTCTACCTGGATTCAGGTTTCTCCTAGAGAGTCCCTTGTCCCCACTCTCATCCTCATCTCCCACTAACCTGAGCATATCTGGAGATAAGGTGATCCTTCTAGGAGGAAAGCTGTTCTGATTGTAGTTGCATCGCTCACAATTATTTTAAAAGTCCTCTTGCTTTTTAGAATAAAGACCAAACTCCTTAGCATGGAGCATATCAGGCCACTCATGAGTGGGCTTTTGCTACTCTTCCTTCACCTACTACCTTTTGCCTCTCCAGTTTCCTATGTGTGTTGTGCTTCTGATAATGCCATGTCTTTAAATTTCTTTCAGCATTTTGGGGAAGGGGCTCTCTTACCTGTGTGCACACATCCTTGCCTCCTTCACTATCCTACTGCTCCCTGCCTGGCTGATTATCTTCTGAGACCCAGCTTATCTGTCATCCTCTTGGAGGCTGCTTTTGTGTGGATCTGAATATCCTCTGCAGGCCCACAAGTTAATGGCTTGGCCCTCAGCTTGGAAGTTGGTAGGCCCTTTAGGAGGTGGCCCCTTCCCGTCTCTGTCTCCCAGCCGCCATATAGTAAAAAGGCCTCTTCTGCCATGTGCTTCTGTCATGATGTACTATGTCTTAAACCTCTAAAACAGTGAGCCAAAATAAACCCCTCCTCCTTTTATCTCAAGTATTTTTTCACAGTAATGGGAAGCTGACTGACACAGATGCATTCCTTGGTCTTTCACCCTCTGACTAAAAGTTCTCCTCTCTGTGCCCCCAATCACCTGACATTTGCTTCTTTAAAGGAGTTTATGCATTTGATCTCTTTTTGGGTTGCTTGTTTCTCTCACTTGACTGTGAGTCCCTTAAGCACAGGATCCTCACTATTTACCTACAATCCCAGGACCGAGCCTAATGCCTTGCACACAGTATACTTAACAGATATTTGTTAGTTGAACGAAGAAGTGTCAGAAAATTGAGCAGAGAGAGACCATCAGCTCATCGGTGGTGCACCAATTAGAACCCTTATGGATGTAAATAACAGAAACCTCCACTGACTGACTTTATTGGCTTATGTAATTGAAAAGTCTATATATTGTTCCAGCTTCAGGTATTGCTGAATTCAGCAGTTCAACCAGTGTCACCAGGACATTGTTTTTCTTTATGTTTGTTATCTTTCCACTGTGCTGACTCCAATCTCAAAGGTTCTCTCCTCATGGTGACAAGATGGCCGACAGGCATATCTTTCCAGATTCCAGTTAAGGCAGACAAAGATCCCAGTCAAGAAAGACCCCACAGTTCAAATGGAGGGTAAAATTTACTACTGTTGCCTCTGATTGTCATGTTTGTGGTCATGCTACCAACCCTGAACTCAACCTTGTTGCCTGTGGATAGGATGTGTTGATTGGCACAGGTTTGGGTCACAAACTGAGGTCATGGATTTGGGATTGTGGTAAAGTTGGCTTCATACCAAACAAGAGGCTGACAATGGACATTCCCAAGGCAATATCAAAATGCTATTTCTACCACAAAAGCAAGAAAATGTTCATTGCTGCACAAGAAAAGCCCTGGGACAAGTTGGTCCCAGTGCTTCTTTAACAAAAGTAGACATTTTGGGAACCATGGGTCTCAAGAAAAATTGATGGTCTTTCAACTGTTGATTTTTTGTTTGTTTGTTTGTTTTGGCATTGTTGGGGACTGTATAAAATGGGCTTATCCTTGTTATATTTTTAGGTTTTATAACCCATGTAAATCAGTTGGAGAGATATAAGTCAACTGGAGAGATAGAAAATCCTACCACTGCTTCATAAGACCCTGATATCTTCCCTGGTACAGGGTCAGTAAAAAAAATGATTAAACCTGAAATCTCTGTCTGTGAAGTGGGGCACACTCTATAGAGATATCAGGTGTACCTTGAAGGAAAAAAAAAAAACATCTTTAATATCAGAGACATTCAGTTTGAAGGCACTTTATTTCAGTACCAATTCATTCAGGTGTGCAGCACTACGCCTGGCTAAGAAGTGATTTTAATTTGTGTTCTATGGAAAGTGTAGAGCATTCGGACAAAGGGTTTTGATGAACAGTAGTGGATTATTGTCTGCTGTTTTGTTTGTACTTATGCTGTTGATTGCTAAATGTAACAGTTTGATCATGATGCTGAATAAAATGTCTTTTCAAAAATGTGCTGTGCAAAGTTATTCAATTCTGAGGCCATGTTGGTAAATTTCCTCAACAGTGTTAAGTTAGAATTCCTTTAGGGTGATACCAGGTTTTGTCTGAAATTCATTTACAACCTGCTTGGGTAGAAAGTCATTGTCTTTAGAAACTTTGGTATAGTTGAACTGACAGTTGCTGTTGTGACCTTCTGAGCTTCACCATTGAAAGAGTCACCTCTCAAATGTTAAGGGATTATTTGGTTATAAAAATAATTGTTGGGCTGGGTGTGTAGTTAAGTGATACAGTGCTTGCCTAACATGAATGAGGCCCTCAGTTCAATCCCTGCCACCTCAAAAAAAAAAAATTGTTGGCACAAACTGTGCACTATATCAAAATTGAATAATGGTACCAGATAAAATTATAGATAGCAATGAAGCTAGTGTATCATCCATTTCACATGAAATCAACAAACAATTTAATTCTCTTTAAAATAAAGAGTGGCCAAGGAAGATTTCTCTGAGGATGGATATTTGAACTGAGACCTGAATGATATGAAAACACCAGCCATGCAAATTTCCTACAGAGGGGCTGAGCTGTTTGGGGCATTTAGATTAGACCCTTGCATCTCAAAGTGGGCTCCTAAAACACCAGCAGCAGCAGCAGCGGCGGCAGCACAACAGCACAACAGCAGCACAACCACAACAACAGCAGCAGCAGCAGGGAGCTTTTTGAGAAATGCACATTGCCAAAACTCCAGATACACTAAGTCAGAATCCACATTAACAAGTCTTCCAGGTGATCCATAGAGACAGAAAATTTGAAAAATGCTGGACTCTCAACCCCTCTGTAGCGTCCTGGAAATCCCAGTGAAGTGAGGAGCAGGGAATGGTACAGTCAGCAGTTACTACAAAGATGACAGATCAGCCTCTGTAACAGATCGGCCAGGTTTTAGGAGTAGGGATTATCAAACATCAGGGTCCAAATGAATTTTGGGCTTAGCCCCCTTGTTTTACAGGAGACAGAGGTTTTCAAGCAGTGATTAGCTCATAGTGGTACAGTCAAGACCAGGATGCAGGAGTCTCCTCTCTTTGTGTCAGCTTTTAAACACTGACAAGGAGAGATTAGATTGAGTGTGGAAGAGGGCCAGAAGCATGATGAGGTGGTTTGAAAATACAGTAATTTCACATGAAGATCTGGGTGTGTTTGGCTTTGGTTTTTATCATCTGTGAACTAATATGAGAATTAGGCCCATCCACAACGAAGCACATTTCAGCTCAAAATTCAGAGCATATTTCTAGGAATTACAGCCTTTCAACAGTGGAAGGGCCTGATACAGGTAGTAGGTACTTACGATACCCTCTCTCAGGTATTTGGTCACTGGTAGTGAACTGTTCAGATCAAGGTTTCCCTTGCATATTTGCAATTTCTTTCCTTTTTGCCATAACTGGTACCAGGATTTTTTTTTTTTTTTTTTTTTTTTTTTTAGTGGGTACCGGGAGTCGACCTCAGGACCTCGCGCTTGCCAGCAGGTGCTTGTGCCGCTGAGCTATCTCACCGGCCCAGTATTTTTTAAAAGTAACATTAAAAATACACCTTTAAGGGCCGGTGAGATGGCTCAGCGGCTTAAGCGCCTGCCTGGCAAGCGCGAGGGCCCGAGTTCGACTCCCGGAACCCACATACGAAAAAGGGGCCGGTGATATCGCTCAGTGGCACGGGCGCCTGCTGGCGCGCGAGGTCCTGAGGTCGACCCCCCGGTACCCATAAAAAAAAATACACCTTTAAAATGTGTAAAGTGTACCATTTTTCAGTGTACAACTGGATGGTTTTTTCATATGTATAGTTTTGTATTCACCACTCAGATGAAAATACAGAACCATCACCTAAGGGGGTTCCCTCCAGCTCTCCCTTTCCAATAACCTTCCTTCCCTAGGTAAGCACTGTTCTTACTTCAACCACTATAAATTAGTCTTACATATTCTTTTATTTTTAGTCTTGCATAGTTTTGAGCTGCATATGAAATATCTCCATTTTTCACTTGACACTTTAAGTAGACTCATTTTTTTTTATAACTTCCTATTGACCTAAGAAATGATATCGATGAAATAATGGTAAGACGTGACAGGCATTTTCCCCTAATACACACTATAATAGACTTCGTGTAGAAACTAGTATGACCTCCTCAGCCACCACTGGCATACTGACCATATTTTGCTTTTCAGAAACCACCAGATGATCTCTGAGGTCTTTTTTGCAACTCGAAGCCTATGATTCTGTGGTGATTGAGGAGCCCAAAGTTCATGAAATGCACCTTAACAATTCTGATCCCGGCATTGCGCCGTCCACCCATCCAAGTAACACTTGTTGCGTACCTAGTAGAGTCTCCTACGTCAGTCTTCGAGAAGACCCCACTTCCTGATTAGAAGTCGGAGGAAGAGAACAGTAAATCATTTCAGTGTGTGTGGCAAGTGCTACAGTTCAGGTGTGCACCAGGCAGCAGAGGAAGGGCGGTTTCCGGAGACGGGGCGGGAGGAGAAGGTGGGTGGGCATTTCCACGAGCAGCAGCTGCCAGCCACCCGACTTTGATCACTTAGCCGCCTGGCAGCTGCTGTGGTCAACCTCAGCCTTCCTTAGCAACCTGAGCACACCGCCCAGCACCCTGCCTATTGGTCGCACAGAGTTTGACAGGCAGCTCTGCCTTGCAATCCCAGCTCTCAGCTCTGGAACTCGCGCGTACTCATGGGAGGGCTCAGAGGCGTGACTGCCTTCTCGGGCGCCCCGCCCGTCCCCGGGAGGCTCATGGCGCATGCGCAGGTTGGCAGGGGCTGTGTGCAGGGCCAGCACGGAGCAGGAGCAGCAGAGGTGAAGCGCTTGGGCTCCGTCGAGACCGCTGTGCCCGATCCTCGCCGCCTCAGCCGCCGCCGACGCTGGGGGAGCGGCCGCCTGTTGTCTTTCACCGCGGCGAAGGTGCGGAGCGGCTCCGGCTCGGCCCTCGGGGGGAGCCCCGGGAGCCGCAAGGTGAGAGCGCAACTTAGTTGACTGAGTTGGGGGAAGTTCGGCGATGTGAGGACGGGTAGGGGCGAGGAGCGGGAGCGCGCGGGCGCAGCCCTCCTCCGTATTGTCTGCCGCCGGCCGCCGAGCCGCTCCCGCGGTCCCTTTTGGGGGCCGCCGCCGCAGCCGGGGTGGGGAGCGCGGCCTCCCCGGACCCTCGGTCCGCGGAGCTCCCCGTTCGGTCCCAGGGGCGGGCAGCCGCGCGGGGGTCGCGCCAATCCGACCGAGTCAGCCGCGGCGAACAAGTGCTTGGGCTCGAGGGAGCGGCTCCCCCGGGCCGTGAGCGCGGTAAACACCCCGGGCCGCGCCCGCCTGCGGGGGTCTTTCCGCGCCTTCTGCCGGGGGCGCGGCCCTCCTGACCCGCGCGACCACTCGCGCTGCGGGAACCGTGCAGCCGACTGGCACAGCTTGTCACCCGGCTCGAGTGCAGCCACACTTCGAGACCAAAAGAAAGTTTTTTTCTTTTTGAAAGTGTGGCTCAATTAACCCTTCTCTCAAACAAAACCGGTATGTAAGAAGACCCCCCCCCATAAAAAAACCCCTCGGAAAAACCTCAATTTTAACTTTTTCTTAAAAAAGGGTAGACTAAAAAACAAAAAACTTACAGTAGAAGGATTTCGTCACGTTGTTTCTAGATCCTACTGTGAACTCAGGAATTCACAATGAAAGTTGAGCAATATTTTGTTCATTCTTTGCTTTTTACACTCTATAATGAAGTTATTTTGAGATTTTATTGCTTCAGGCAAATACAAAGTACGAAGCAGTTTGTCTTTTTTGGTTACTACCCTCCACCTCCTCACCCTGTTTTATTTTCAGAAAAAGCAGCTTATTCAGTTTTTCTAAACCGTTAAATTGACCAGAACAGGACAAATGTTTCAGTTTTGAAAAGTCATTCTTTGCGAATTCGTAAAGGAGTTACGGTTAGTTCGCATAAATCAGAGTTACTGTTCTTGTCTTTATGGTCTCTTGGGGATTTGAGGACTGCATTAAGTACAAACATTAAGTTTTGGGTGTACGCATTCCGCTGAATTTGTTTCTTTGGGCTTAGAGAATAATTCTGTTTAAATTACCCTGGTTCAACTAGGTTAATGTCTGTCATTCATAGTGGAAAAAAATGACCAGTGTCATTTGATGTTCGTTTGAATTTGTAGCCCTTTGCCATCTGTTAAAATTGGGAAATAGTGTGTGCGATATTTTCCTTAAATTTCTCATACCAAGGGAGTAATATGGAGAAGTGTTCTTGGAGTTTTCTGGTTTGGTTAGCCTCATTTAGCTTAAAAACCAGCTTTCTTCACTTGCTGAAGATAAAGGAAAATATTCTTAAGGCTTAGGAATTGAGTCACAGTCTGCTCTTTGGCTTCCTTTTCTGGTTGTGTGGTTGTGTGTGTGTGGGGGCACTGTGAGGGAGGTGGATAGAAGTTGGAAATTGTTGTCAGGGAGGTACATAATGTAAACAAATACTACTTACCATGTAATGTGACAAGTACGACAGTTGCTTTCTGTCTTCTGGTTGTGGTAGTCTATTATACATACTTTTGTTTTAGGATTTCTCACAGTTCATGTATTTGCCTGGCTAAGTGGTAACTGTACTCCTAGTATAAATGGACTCCTTGGTCTTTTAACTCCTTGAGGTCTGTGATGGGCCGTATTAGCTTCGTACCCTTTGCCAGAAAGTCTAGCATTGTGCAGGCATTCAGCATCTGTTTGAAGCGGGTGAAATGCTTTTTTTTTTTAAGCTGGCTAGTGGTGGTGCACATAGAAGACAGCCATTAACTGGGGATTTGTCCAGAGTGACAATTTACGGGCACAAATGTGATGAAATTTAGTTTACTTTAAAAGGCTTTCTAACCCTTCTTCTAATCTGTTGATTTCTTCTTGCAAAGAAGTGGGGTTTAGATCATTTGCTCTGGATTTCAAAAAGAGATTGCAATTTAGAAATTTAGAGATCTGCCCCTTTGGTGAAATTATTAGAACTGCTAGACAAACACATTCACAACTCTACCTATTCCATTGTGAAATTGGATGGTAGCATGTTTTAAGAGGAAATGCACTCTTTGGAGCTAGGTAAATTTGAGTTCAGATTCTCACATTTCCTTACTAGATTTGTAGCCTTGAACACTGTTTTCTATTCTATAAGGGGTAGTAATGTCTTTACATTGTTCTTATGTGAGGTGCTTTGTACAGTGCCTCACTTAAGTGGCTGTTTTCTGGTAGCTGTAATGGTAATTTTGAAGCATTTTTACATGACTTAAAAAATTCTTAAAAGTGATCCTTCTAGAAGCCGGGCGTGGTGGTGCTTGCCTGAATCCCAGCATTCCGGAGGCTGAGGCAGGAAGATTGCTGTGAGTTCAAGGCCAGCCTGGACTACGTAGGGAGACCCTGTCTCCAAAAAAAAGAAACCATGCTTCTAAGTATAGTGGTTTAGCTATTTCAGTTTCATAAAGAAGGAATCTTGAAACTTGAGTCTTACTCATTTTTTAATATGCAATTTTTTAAAGATACCCTTTGAACTGAAGGATAATAGAAACAAGAGTGGTTTTATCCTCTAAATCACCTATTAGTCTTCCTTTGCGTGGGACTTGTAGAATGGCTTAGGTGAATAGAATTCTATGTGATTATAGTTTAGAAAATGGTGATAGATGGATTATTAACAATAATAGGACATCTGAGTTTTGTCAGTTTTTTCCTTTTTTTTAAAACCTTAGTCTTAAAGTATGGGTTATGACTACATTTTTCAAAGTTGCTTAAGATAGAACTGGACAGAGATCCAAGTTTAATGACCCACGCCTATAATCCCAGCACTTGGGAGGTTGAGGCAGGTGGAAGGAGAGTTACATAGTAAGATCTTGTCTAAACACACACACACATACACACACACACGCACCCCGCCACCACTGCCATACCACACCAAAACTAAAAAGATAGAACTGGATTGGGTGTTAACACAGTGTTGGCGCATTGCTCAATGTACAATGACTTTAGCAAATCTCTCACTTCCCCTTCAAGATAACACTTTTGAAGGTGCTGTGCTTTATACAAGGAAGCAGTGATTTAAATCAGATGTACCAACTCGGTTTAGAATACTTAGAATACCAAATAGAGGAGACACATTTTAGAACTCTTTATCTGTAAAGGACGTTTCTGGGTATTGGTCAAATGCACGGGGTGAGGTACAGAATATCCCTGGTAAAGCTGCCTGAACAAATGTGGACTTTGATGCTCTGTTCTTGTAAAGTTAACATTTAAGTACACTTGAATAGTCTTAATCAGTAGTTGCTGCTGATGGAGACAGGCATCCATTTGGAAATAGTGCTTCCCCCATCAGGCTGTCTTACCACTGTAAATGGGGAGATAGGAGGATACTGTTAGTTTCACGTGCATATTCTCGGGTCTTTAGTCTTCGAGTCAACCTTTGGGTTGATAGGGACATAAGTAGAAGATGAAGTGATAACCCATTTTTGTCAGTCTTTGCTGAGAGGATGGACTAGCAGACCTGGTGCTGTGATTGTCTTTTTACCTCTTCAGAACCATGTGCAGTATTCAGGGAAGCCACCTTCCCTGTGTGTGTATGTGTGATGTGGATGTTGGGGTGGGAGAGAAGGAAAGGGCATCAAATGTTTACCATTTGTGTCACTCTAGGCTCCTCTACTGGAAAAAAGTGTTTTGAATTTTTATTTTCTGATCACATCAAAGCTCTTACTTGTCCATAGAATTAACCTTTGCCACCCAAAATAACCAAATATTACCAAATGGTTATGAATTAAGTGTGACACACTAAATTGGTCTTTTTAACTAAAAAGGTTGGGTTAAAGACAGGCCCCTAAGAGTTAGAAAAAGTGTTATGGAATCCAAGATGATAGGCAGCCACAGGATCTGACTTCCCAGCCACACTTTGCCGTTTATTGGTTATGTGGGCTTGAGTAAGCCACTTATCTGACTTAGTGTCTTTATTAAATAAAATAAAAAATTAACACTCTTATCCTATCTACTAAATACTGTTGTTGTGAGAAAAACATGAGATGAAGTGGTATGCAAATACTGTGTGGCAGTATAATTTCTTTGGTTGGCTGCTGGCTTGGATAAAACTCAAATAGTAATGTAAAAGGGGGAAAATATCCAACTACTGTTTTTCCTTTATAGAAGACAGTTAAAAGAGTATAGCATTTTTTGTTGCCATTCTTCTTGCTTGGGAAAGTTGGTATTTTTTCTTTTTACTTTGGGTTCTTCTCATTTCCTTTTATAACATATTTATCATGGAATATTTTCTGAAGTAAATGAATTTCAGTTCATAGTGCTTGCTGTTACACCCACATTACTGTGAACTCACAGGAACTGACATTGGGTGCTAGTGCTTGAAGTCAGGTGAAACCACAACAAACAGTGAACAAAGAATGTCAGACTATTTCAGAAGACTACAAAAGAGCTCACAGTTGTCTGATCTGAGATTTTCATACTTAAAATTTAAAAATTGCTTTACTCAAGACTGGGAAGTATGTCTCTTATATGCCAGATGTTGCACTGTATTTTACCAACATTTCTTTTTCTTAAATCCTTGGGGGAGAGATAATTAACCCATTTTAGGATCAGTAAACTGAAATCCCACAGTGGCTTGGCTGTGGCCATATAGCTAGTAGGTCTTTTTGAAATTTGAATTCATTATTCTGGCACCAAAGGCCATGCTGTTCATATTGTTGATAATATCACCTAGAAAGAGTACATTTAAAAAATAAGAGGTATTATGAACATAGTATGCACTCATTTTAAGTATGTAGAGTTTAATGAGTTTTGACAAAATATCCATGCTTATAACTTTGCAGCACAATCAAGATGTAGAATATTGCTGTCATTTTCCAGAATGCACCCTTTGAGGCAGAACCCTCATTAGAAACAACCACTAAGATACTCTCCTTTCTGTCACTGGAGTTTAGTTTTCTTTTGCCAAATTTGGCCTGCTGCCTGTTTTTGTAAATAAAGTTTTATTGGAGTGCTGCCACGCCCATGTGTTTACATATTGTCTGTGGTTGGGGTGTGCTGCAGAGGCAGTCTAGAGCAGTTAACACAGACACCCTGTAGTCCACAGAGTGGAAGATATTTACTGTCTGGCCTTCTCGAGAAAAAGTTTGGTAATCCTTTTTATATAGTATAAACAGATGCAGTTACATCTGGGAAGATTAATAATAATTCTGTGTATCCAGGGCAAAATGCAGCTTTCTCTGTTTGTCTCCCAAATATCTTTTATAACTGATTAAAAAATTTATGATGTGTTACAGTGATACATGCATACCCATGTTTATAGCAACACAACTCATAATAGCTAAATCTTGGAAGCAGTGTGTCCATATGTATGTGAATGAATAAAGAAAATGTGGTATTTATACCCAACTGAGTACTACTATGCCAAAAGAAGAATTTGAGTCATTTGTAAGAAAATGAGTGAGATTGTAATGTTAAGTGAAGTAAATCAGACACAAATATAAAGAGCAAAATAAAAGATAATAGGAAACAGAGTTCTTTTACAAATGGAGAAGGGATCTAGAGGTGGAGAGAAGAGGGAGGAAGGGACAGGAGAGGGAAATAAAAAGAATTTAGATGTGTTATGTACATGTACAACTCCCCATGGTGAGTGTGATCATTATGTGCTGCAAACATGTATGAATAAAATTTTTTTTTGGAATCAGGGTGAAATTAAGGTTCACTTAGTACATTGTTCTCTCTAGTCTCCATTTTTTTCATTGTTTTTTGAATTTGTGCAGTACTTTGCATTCATGAAAATTCACCCATTTTAATGTAACAGTATGTGAGTTTTGACAAATGTATACATTCACATGACCAGTACTTAAAATGGAGTAGTTCCTTCACCCTCCAAAATTCTTCTCAGTCCCTTTATAATCAATCCATTCTTCATCCCCCAGACCCAGGAAACTGGATTTGTTTCTGTCTCCATGATTTCTTTTTCAAGAGTGTCTTATAAATGGAATTGTACAGAATGTAGTAACCTTTTATTTTTGGCCCAGTGATGGTGATGTCGGTGATGTCAATCAACTATCTTGTCATGTGATCATTTGCCTTTCTTTGGTGATGTGTCTGTTTAAAATTGCCCATTTAAAAAAAATTGAGTTGTTTGAATATATTCTCAGTTCCTGATTATAACTTGCAGATTCTTTTTCCTGTTCTGTCACTTTTTATTCTTTTAATGTCTTTTGAGGAGAATTTCTTCTCTCTCTTTTTTTTTTTTTTTTGGTGGGTACCGGGGGTCGACCTCAGGACCTCGCACGCCAGCAGGCACCCGTGCTGCTGAGCGATATCACCGGCCCTTTTTTCATATGTGGGTTCCGGGAGTTGAACTCAGGCCCTTGCGTTTGCCAGGCAGGCACTTAGGCCGCTGAGCCATCTCACCAGCCCACTTTTTTCTTTTTTTTTGAGACAGGATCTTGCTGTGTAATTCAGGCTGGGCTTGAACTTACTGTGTAGCCCATGCTGGCCTCTACTTCCTGGAGATCCTGCTGCCTCAGCCTCCTGAGTGCTGGGATTACAGGTACATGCCTCTGCAGCTGGCTAAATTTTATATTTAGGTTTATAACCATCTTTGAATTAATTTTACTAAGTGATGCAAAGTAGAAGGTTTTGTTTGTTTGAGACAGGGTCGCGCTATGCTGTTGAGGCTGATCTTGAATTTCCTATATAGCCCAGGCTGGCCTTGAACTCAGTGATCTTCCTGAGTCAGCCTTCCGAGTGTTGGGATTGCAGGCATGCACCACGATGCCTACCTTGAAGGTTTTTTTTTTTTTATTGATTTAATACTGATTTGTTCCAGCAACATGTTAAAAGACTATTGGCTCTTTTTTTTTTTTTCTTTTTTTTGTGGGTACCAGGGAGTTGACCTCAGGACCTCGCGCGCCAGCAGGCGCCTGTGCCGCTGAGCGATATCACCGGCCCCTTTTTCGTATGTGGGTTCCGGGAGTTGAACTCGGGCCCTCGTGCCTGCTGGGCAGGTGCTTAAGCCGCTGAGCCATCTCACCGGCCCACTATTGGCTCTTTATTGAATTATTTTTGCACTTTGAAAGTTGATCATATACTCTTGGATTCTCTTCTTCTGTAGTACTGATCTGTATTTCATTTCTTCATTACCACACTATTACTGTAGCTTTATAGTAAGTTTTGAAATGAGGTAGTGTTTAGTTCTCTTATTGTATTATTTTTCAGAATTGCTTTTGGATGTCTAGTTCCATTGCCTTTTCATGCATGTTTTAGAACCATCTTGTTGATATCTACGAAAATCTTGCTGGGATTTAAAATTTTATTTTATTTATTTATATTTGTGGTGATGAGGATTGAACTCAGGGTCTCACAAGCTCTGTAGGCAAGCTCTGTACCACTGTGCCACAACCCCCTCAGCTCTGCTGCTGGGATTTTTGATTGGGGTTACATTGAAAATGTAAAATAGTTAGAGGAGAGATGACATCGTCATAATATTAACCCATGAACATGGTATGTCTTTTACTTTAGACTTTCTTTCATTTTTTTTTTTTTTTTGTGGGTACCGGGGGGTCGACCTCAGGACCTCGCGCGCCAACAGGCGCCCGTGCTGCTGAGCGATATCACCGGCCCCTTTTTCGTATGTGGGATCCGGGAGTCGAACTCGGGCCCTCACGCTTGCAAGGCAGGCGCTTACGCCGCTGAGCCATCTCACCGGCCCGACTTTCTTTCATTTTTCTTTAGTGTTGCAGTTTCTAACAATAGGGTCTTAATGTATGTTTTGTAAACTTTACAGAATAATCTTTGCTTATCTTCAATTTCAGTCTCTGTAGTTTTAGTTACTGCTGTCAACAAGAGGGGGAAGCGGAATTCAGTACAATAGGATTTTTTGAGAGAGGGAGACTGAACTTACTTTCTTTTTTTTTTTTTTTTTTTTTTTTTTTTTTTTTGTTAGTACTAGGGATTAAACTCTGGGGCCTGTAACTGAGCTACATCCCCAGCCTCTTTTATGGGTTTTTTTTTTTTTTTTTTTTTCTTTCAGTATTGTGAATTGAAGTCAGGGCTTTTCTCTTGAGCTACATATCCCCATCTTTATTATTTTTATTTTTGAGACAGGATCTCACTAACTTGCTAAGAGATCCTCCTGCTTTAGCCTCCCAGAGTACTGGGATTACAGGAATGCGCCAACATACTCTATCTCACTTAACTGTATTACAGGATATTGTTGTAATTGTTCTATTTTGTTGGTTATTGTTGCCAGTCTCTTACTGTGCCTAATTTATGAATTAAACTTTGTCATAGGTATGTATATATAGGAAATAAACTATATTTTAATTTTGGTACTGTTGGCAGTTTCAGGCATCCACTAGAGATCTTGAAACTGAGTAAGGAGAAACTACTGGGTTAGAGTTAAGACTCCAGACATGGCTGGTGAGATAGCTCAGCGGCATAGGCGCCTGCCTGTCAAGCGTGAGGTCCTGAGTTCAACTCCCAGGACCCACATAAAGGAAGAAAAGGGGCCGGTGACATCGCTCAGTGGTACAAGCGTGATGTCCTGAGGTCGACTCCCAGTACCCATATTAAAAAAAAAGACTCCAAACATGCTGAAAACTTTTCTGATTGTGATAGAAATTACTAGTGAAATTATTACACATTTCCATTCTCTAAAGACTTTGGTGATAGTCAAGAGATAATGCTGTTTTCAATGTTATGCAAGGCTGTCATTTGTGTGAGCTTCAAATCCACATAGAGATAGAATAGTCTGGAAGGAGGGTATTGGGAAGTATTTAATTACTTTCGAAGAGTAAAATGATAGATGGGGTGCTTTTTGATTTTTCTGCAGTGTATTTGTATTTGCCTTTACCCTTGATTTTTCATAAGGGAGGTAATATTTTTGGAGGGCCTACTTTTTTTTTTTTTTTTTTTTTGAGTCAGGGTCTGGCTATGTAGTCCAGGCTGGTCTTGAACTCATTATGTAGCCCAGGCTGACCTTGAGCTTGTAGTGATCCTCCTGCCTCAGCCTCTCCTGAGTGCTGGGATTACAGGTGTGTACCACCATGCGCAGCACAGTTGGTAAGTTTCTGGCATGGTAAGCTTAGTTTCGTTTGTTTGTGATGGCTAATGTTACTTGTTCCCATTAGCTATAGTCTATTTTAAAAATCTGAGCTCTTAATCATAGGAATCAGGTGAGATAGTGTGGGTGATTTTGAATCTGTAACAGCTCCTGGGAAAAGTGTTAGCATGTGCTTTATCAGGCTAGTTGTTCGAAGGAGACTGTTGCATTGTGGTGTGCATATCACAGAGAAATTGCACTGAACTTGAAGTTTTTCGTTTTGTTTTAAATCTGAATGATATTAACATTAACTTAAGTTTTTAGAACTACTCTTTTTTCTAAGTGATAGCTGTGCTAAAAAGGCGGTGATGTTCCATGCTTTCTGCAAAGTTGATTCTAGAACACTCAGAATGATTTGGATGGTATCAATAAATTAATCTGCTTTATTGGTCTTGCCAGTTGAGTTTGCCTTGTCTAAAATGAGTGCATTTCTGGAGTGGGAGAAAGGAGGGTCCATCCTGGCATTGCACAGAAACAATTTACCTTTGACAAGCTGCAGGAAATGGTTTTCACCTCGTGGATGCCCTGCACAGAGTTGCGGGGTTCAGGCTACAAAGGAACTCTGGATGGAACCTTGCAGTTGTGGAGTTGTTTAGGAAAAAATTGTGTCAACAAGAGTTGAACAGTAGGAGCTTCAAGTGTTCTTAGTCACATGTAGTCTTGGGTCTTGGTTATAGTGCTTTCTTTCTTTGATGATTATGATCTGTGCATAGGAATGGCCAAAGCCTTTGTCTGGGCTCTCCTGCCAAAATGCTAATACATGTATGTTTAGAACTTAAGATAGTGTGTATTTCGAGTCTGGAGAGATCTGAGGCCATTTCCTAAAAGATGTTTCTAAAAAGTAGAATTACAAATGGGAAGAATTAGTTTATTGTGTGTCCCTTACAATTACCCTATAAAGTAGGTACTGTCCTTCCTTTCTGATGAGAATACAAAAATAAAAAACACCTAGAATTCAGAGGTTGAGTTCTTTCTTCCCAGATGTGAACTATAATTTTTAATCCAGGACTTTCTGACTAAACATATTCTAGTTTGATTGTATATGCCATTAAGTCACTTTTTTTTTCCCACTCTGATGTAATTATGTCTGAAGTAGCCAATTTAAAATTCTGGCTTGTTCTTATTGTAAAGAGAAAACCACTGTGGCCTGCTCTGAAAGTTCTCCTAGAATTCTTGAAAACTTGATAGGCTTCCATGTTTGTACCTTGATAGTAGCAGAAACTTGCTGGTAGAATAGTATTTTCCTTCACATGCAGGAACTTTGTGGATGAAAATAAATGATTAACTTTTACACACTTGTTCACATCTTCACAGTGTTTTACATTTAATTAGTTCATGTTTAACCTATATTGGAAGTTGAAAAACCAGTTTTTTAGGTTCATTTTAGAAGTATTGAAATGGTACAGGGAGAAAGTCAGTGAGAAAAATACAGGCACTGAACAGCTATCCTCAGTCCCCTAACTTTTTGCCAAGCTTAGTTCATGTCAAGCATGGTTTTTGTTTGTTTGTTTGTTTGTTTGTTTTTTGGTGTATATTTTCTGCTTAATGCAAGGGAAAGGAATTATATGGACTGGAAAAAAGAAAAAAGACATAGGGCGGAATGGTTTGGAAAAGACCTGGGTGAGTCAGACTTGTAATGCAGGTTTTCTCTTTGTAGTCCCGTAAGCAGCATGAACATTTTGAAGGGCAGGATGTGATTGGAGTGGAGACACTGGCAAATGAGTTAGAGCTGTTACAGATGTCTATTTCTGAGAAGAAAACTCTTTTTCATTCTTGTTTTAGGAGATAATAACTCTGTAGCTGGATATTTTGTTAGTTCCCTCACCACCCTTGGCACCCTACTCCATCTCCTTTTCTCCTAACCCCGGTAAAATGATTTGTGCTTGGCGAGGTTACATGGTTGGAAGGACACCCAAGGTCCAGTTCTATTGTGTTTCTGTCACAGAACTAGCTGTATGACCTTGAGTAGACCACAGCCTTTCTTCTGCCTTTGTGCTCTTTTGTTCTGTGAAATTAGTTAATGACTCATCTTTCATTGAGTCCTACCAGAGGGGTGGCCAGAGGAGGCTATTAAACTTGTGCTCTTGGACATGAAACAGGACAGAGGATATTTTCAGTGAGAATTCTTCAGAGTTTCAGTGACTTCCTTCTTACTTTGCTTGAAGTAATTTTCTTAGTATTGTTATCACCCACATTACTGCACTTTAAACGTCTTTTCTTTTTCTCATACAGTGCAGTAGATAGGACCATTTGATAAATATTGTGTCTTGGTGTTTTCCTGTGACAGGATATCCTTTTCGTCATTGCTTATAGCCCCATCATTTAGAAGGACCTGTTTATGAATCTTTGTCTCAATAACCTTGCCTGAGAAACTGTAGTATGTGATGGTGGAAAGGAGGTGGTAGATGGCAGAAAGGAGAAAAATTCTGAGGGCTTGATATATATATATCTTCAGTTAAATTTTTTTTTTTTTTTTGTGGGTACCGGGCGTCGACCTCAGGACCTCGCGTGCCAGCGGGTGCCCGTGCCACTGAGCGATATCACCGGCCCTTTTTTCGTATGTGGGTTCCGGGAGTCAAACTTGGGCCCTCGCGCTTGCCAGGCAGGCGCTTACGCCACTGCGCCATCTCACTGGCCCCAGTTAAATTTTTTTATCATGAATGAGAATCTCTTTTAATGGGGCTGGATAAGAATGACCCTGAATTTTTCCCTCTATGAGATAGTGTTGTCCCCCTGATGCCCATCTTTATTTTATCTTTTCCCTTTCTTTCTTGAAATCTGAAAATTTGAAAGAGAGTTGAGTTACTTGTGGGTAGTGAATCTCTTTGTAACACTGAATGAACCTAGGGTTAGGCTTTCATCCTTTGTTTTTCCACCAAGATTGATGGTAACCTTGTACTGCTGGACCTTTAATAATATAATACTATATGGGAACTATAAATAGTTGAGATTGTCTTTAAACAAGTTAGATGTTTAAAGTCAACTGTAGGAAGGTGGCATTTACCTAGTGTTTTGAAAAAAATGGAGGCTTTTTTTTTGCCAGAATAAATTATGTATATATAGATAAGATAGAAGTTCTCTTTTGGAAGCCTAGGTGGTTATAGGGCGTTTCATAAGGTACAGAAATAAATGGACTTTTCTAAGACACTGTGCTAGAGTAAATGATTGTTTTTCCTGTGTATAGATTAGGGATTGGGTTGTATTGTTTTTCAGTCATTTTACCTCTCCCATGTTGTCTTTGCTCACTGTTCATTTCCTTTCTTCCAGTTAATTTAGGTTGGATGAGATAATCCATGTCTATATTTCCTCCTGGGTTATAACCTCCTGGGTGTAGATTTTCATCTGTTCATCTTTGTATCCCTAGCACATGGCATTGTACATGGCACAGAGCAGTTGCTATTCAGGAACTATTTGGACGATAGAAGGATGAATGAATTTTTGCTAAAATTATAAATGTATAATATGTGTATATTATTAAACTTAAAATCTATGAAAAAATGAATAGATTTTAATTTTTCTCTCCTTAGTGTAAATTCTAGTTTGATTTTTCGAGTTTGAATATCCGTCACGAGCTGTGGCACGTGAGTGGTAGTGGTGGCACATGCCCATAACCTCAGCACTTAGAAGGCTGAGGCAGGAGGATCAAAGGAATTCAACGCCAGCCTAGGCTACAGACTGGAATTCAAGGACCAGCCTGAACTACACAGCAAGACTCTTGTCCCTACGGGAAAAAAAAATATCCCTTTTTTGGGGGAAGAGAAGACATCATGTTAAACGGTAGATTGGTCAGGGTTACCTAAATCTGGTGTCCAAATTTGTTGTACAGCTTGGCGTGGTTTTTGTTTTTGGTCAGTGTAGGCCTCCTCACTTTATATTTTAGCCAGTTCAGCACTTTTGTCATTGGGAAATCAATGATGACCCGAGAATGTAGATATAACCTGCCTGCCTAATTTATAAGTTTTAAAAATAATTTTAAATAATATTAAATATTAAATAATAATAAAATACTTAATAATTTTAAAGCATACTGAAAATGGAACAGTAGAATTGACCCCTGTATACCCATTACAGATGCTAGAGAGCGAACAAGATTTTGCCATTCTCTGCATGTGTTATTATTATTATTTTTTTTTGTGGGTACTGGGGGTCAACCTCAGGACCTCGCGCGCCAGCAGGCACCCGTGCCACTGAGCGATATCACCGGCCCTTTTTTCGTATGTGGGTTCCGGGAGTCGAACTCAGGCCCTCGCGCTTGCCAGGCAGGTGCTTACACCGCTGAGCCATCTCACCCGCCCTGCATGTGTCATTTTTAAAACATGAGCTTTATTGTGAGAAAATTCATATACCATAAAATTTAACCCTGCTTCATTTTATGTTCATTGAAGTTTTATTGAAAATAACTACCAACTGTAATTTTCATAATAGTGATTTTAAAGTGGTATTTTCACTGTAATGTATAATACTATAAACCATGAAATGTCTCTGTAGAGCAAGGCATGTTTCCATGATACTAATCAGACAGGTTTTTTTTTTTTTTTTTTTTTTTTTTTTTTTGTGGGTACCGGGGGTCGACCTCTGGACCTCGCACGCCAGCAGGCGCCCGTGCCGCTGAGCGATATCACTGGCCCCTTTTTTCGTATGTGGGTTCTGGGAGTCGAACTTGGGCCCGTGCGCTTGCCAGGCAGGCGCTTACGCCGCTGAGCCATCTCACTGGCCCATTTTTTTCTTTTTTTTTTGAGACAGGATCTTGCTGTGTAATTCAGGCTGGGCTTGAACTTACTGTGTAGGCCATGCTGGCCTCTACTTCCCGGAGATCCTGCTGCCTCAGCCTCCTGAGTGCTGGGATTACAAACATGTGCCATCATGGCCAGCTAATCAGACAGTTTTAACTCAAAGCAAATGAATGCTGTTTAGCCTATTTTCCTTTCAACAGAGTAATTACAGAAATAGGACTATAAACCTTCTATTAAGCACTTTTGTATGAAATCAGAGGTTTTTGTCAGATTAGACATGGAAAATTAAAGCTGCACAAATTACTGATCTGTGCAGTTTTTGAATTCTCTTATGTTAGACTTTTGTTTTTTAAAAGATGACTTTTTATTAAATATTGCACAAGGATATTATGATTTATCCAAAATTTTTGGTTTCATGTCAGTAGTTTTTTTACCTTCCCCTATAGAATTTAGTGATTTTTTTTTTTTACTCTTTAAGAGCTCTTTTTATTCTTCAAGGGCATTCCCATTTATTTTGATTTTTGTGAAAAAAGTGTTTCTTCAGGTAATTGAATATCTTAATAAGTTTTTGGCTTAATTATTTGACAGTGTATATAGAAATGTTGATTTTCTTTTATGCTTTATACTTCAGATCATAATCTTAAAAACTTTAATTTGTTCCCCCAAGAACAACTGATACACTGTTTTTCATGGCCCCGTTCATGCATATTGTCTCCTAAGCTCATGAATTCTCTGAAATACCACAGTTCCCCTCACCCTTGACTGTGGTAAAGCATTATTTTGGTTGCTTTGCCAGAACTGCTGTGGCAGTCTAAAGATTACCGCTTTCATAACTCCCTGGGATATGTGCCCTTAAATGGAGAAATTTCTTTCCTGAGTCCAAATAAAAGTAATAGTTCATCTGTGAGATATGTCAGGACCCAAATATTAGTTCAGAAGAAAAATTATGTCTAGTCTCTCCCCTCAGCCTTGAGTCCTGTCAAATTGTGCAGGGATTTCATTAATACAGCAACTGTTGTTTATTGGGAACCAATAAACAAGATCTGGATGTCTTAATGTATATCAGTTTCAGTCCCTACAAACTTTTTTTTTTAATTGATTTTGTAAGAACAAGAAATTGAGGCCCAGGGAAGTTAGTTGACTAATTCTGGATGTACTTCATTCAGCATTTTATTGAAGGCCTGTTGTATACCAGGTATAGTATAGGGTGCCAGGGATTAAGGGTGAACATAATAAGATGTGGTCATTGCCATTGAAGTGTTCATGATTTTATGTTTTCATTAATAATGTGGTAACAAGAACAATAACAGTAACATTTGTCATCCTTTATTACTGCTTCCCATGTGCCAATCTTAGTATTAAGTGCTCTGCAAGCCTACTTTACTTCTCACAACCTAATCTTCGTAACTTGGGGTCTATTTACCCATGTTAGGGACGAATAGGCTGAAGCTCAGAAGAGGCCACATAACTTGCTCAGGGTCACACAGTTTCTTCAGTGTTAGGACTTGAACATGGGTCTGTGACTCTAGAGCCAGACTGGGTCTACATTCTTCATTTTAACAAGAGCTGAAATAAGTATGTAATTAAATGAAAGAGACTTCATTGTGAGCTGTGATTTTTGGCAGAACTTTATGTAACTTTGACTTTGCTAGTAGATTTATTTTTATAGTTAACTTTCTACTTTATAATCTGTTATTCTAAGGGTCATCAGTTCTTATGCTTCATGAAATACATTTTTAAGAAGTCTTTTTATTATAGCAGTGATGTACAATCCCTCAAGTAAGGAATTACATATAACAGAAGTTCACATATGAATAAATGACACTACCTAGAGAAAATTCTTCGGTTTTTTAAATTTAAATTTTTTGTTTTTTTGTGACAGGATCTCGCTATGTAGTTCAGGCTGGCCTTGAACTCTTGGTGATCCTCCTGCCTCAGCCTCCTGAGTGCCGAGATTACAGGCGTGTGCCACCAAGCCTGGCTAATTTTGGGGTTCTAATTTGGTGCTTTTCTTTCCAAACATGAAAATTTGTACATTTGTGTGTGTGTGCTCTGTGTATGTATACCTGTGTGAATATATATATATATAATATTTTATATACAAGTATAGAGATTATAAAACATTTCCTGTATGTAGCTTTACATTATATCAAGTAGCCGACATTATCTTAATGACTATATATTTTAATGACTATATCTAAACATGGGTTTAGATTTATCCTCAGTTCACTGACTGCCCTATTATATGAATATTTAGGTTGTATTCCTTTTTGTCCTCTTCTTTCCCATTTCTGCTATTATAAACATTGCTGTGATGGACAACCTTGTACACATCTTGGTTTTTTTTTTATTTTAAAGAGAAGAAAAACAAGAACAAAATTTCAAAACAACATAATAGGAGGGTAACAATGGTTAATACATTACGTATTGTTATCTTTAAATTAGTTAATTAGGGTACAAGATATCAGCATTCAATTGTCCAAACATTACTGGCACAAACCTTTCTCTTCAATGAACTAAGCAAAATTAGTAGTGTATCTATCTTAACTATCTTATTATATATATACAATTTTTTTCCTTTTCCGTTCTTTCTTTTCCCCATTCCCCCATCCCAGTCTCTCTTTCCTTTTTACCAGTTTCTTTCTGATTCACCATATCTGTTGTACATTTTGGATCTTATTTACTCTTTCAGTTTCTCACACTAGGGAGACAATATGATGTTTACACATGTGCATCCGGTTAATTTCACTTATGAGTATTTTCTCGAGTTGCATCCATTTACCTATAAAAGTCTCCAGTTTATCCTTCTTTATGACTGAATAGTACTCCATTGTATAAAAATACCACATCTTTTTTATCCATTCCTCGGTTGATGGGCATTTGGGTTGTTTCCAAGATCTGGCTATTACAAATTATGCTGCTGTAAACATGGATGCACAATATACATCTTGGTATTCTTGTGTATCTCTTCCTCACAGAAATGGAATGCTAGAGCAAAGGGTGCATATTTCAACAGCTACTGATATTGTCAAGTTGTCTACAGAAAGCTTCTATCATTTACATGCCTGCTGGCAGAATATGAGTGCCTATTTACCATTTCTTCATAACCATTAGAAAGCAAGTTTTAAAAAGTTTTCAATGCCATAAAAGAATTAATTTTGGAATTACTAGATTACTGGCAACCAGTAATAAATGAACTCTAATTCTAAAAGAGTAGAAACTCTAAACATAGTCACTGTTCACTTAAGCACTGAAAGTTAGTTAGTTCTCAATATCAAAAGATAAGATGAAGGCAACTTTCAAATAAGTCACTGATGTCATGTTCTTTTGGCTACTCCTTAATTGTCAGTCAGAATTAACTCTAGCAATGAGACAGGGAAGTATTCAGCATAACATTGGAAGAGATATGTGGAGTAACATCCCCTTTTACAGAGTTCTGTGAGGTCTGATGAGTGGCCAGTCTCTTGCACATCTACATGCATAGTCGAATTAATAGTCTATCTCATCTAATTCTGAAAACCTGAAAATTCACAATCCACATTTCATTTCCCAAATCACAATCAAATGCGTTGACATTATGGTTTAAACAAACAAGAAAATAAGCAAATTAAACTTGGGAAATTTGCTATTTAATATTACCAAACATTTTTCTGTGAGACAATGCATTAATTGGTCTTTGTTGTAATAGCAGTGGTTTTTTTTTTTTTTTTTTGTGGGTACCGGGGGGTCGACCTCAGGACCTCGCGTGCCAGCAGGCGCCCGTGCCGCTGAGCGATATCACCGGCCCCTTTTTCGTATGTGGGTTTCAGGAGTTGAACTCGGGCCCTCGCGCTTGCCGGGCAGGCGCTTAAGCCGCTGAGCCATCTCACCGGCCCCATAGCAGTGGTTTTTAAATCAAATAACATTTGTCAAAAATTTCCATATATAGCTAGGAAGAGCCAGTTGTGCAAGAGGTTCTAAGGTAGGTGCATAAGGTGAACTTCTGGCACTGTGGATTGTCCAAAGGGTCTTTTCTGTTGGACATTCTGTAGTAGTATTATCTTGCTGGTCCCTCAGTCTATGCTTGTTTACAGAGAAAGAGCTGACTAATTATAATTTTATAGACAGGGCTGGTGAGATGGCTCAGCGGCGTACGCGCTTGCCTGGCAAGCGCGAGGGCCCGAGTTCAACTCCCGGAACCCACATATGAAAAAAGGGCCGGTGATATTGCTCAGCGGCACAGGTGCCTGCTGGCGCGCGAGGTCCTGAGGTCGACCCCGGTACCCACACACACACACACAAAAATTAATAGACAGATGGGTCTAGAGGAATTCACTATGGCTTTAAAATAATATTCTGGAATATGTAGGTGGTTATTTAATTGTTGGAGGATTTCTGTGATCTTGGGACTGACTAGTTTTTAGTGTAGCATACCAGATTCTTGAACTGTGCAAGTTTCATTGTTAAGTCCAGATATTATTTTTTTGGTAGTATATTAGTCAACTTTTCCATTGCTGGACAGAATACCTGATATCCCCAGTTTAAAGAAGGAGAGGCTTCATTTTGCTAACATTTTAAGGGGATTCAGTCCATGGGCAGCTAGTTCAAAGGCAGAAATTTCATGATGGAAAGGTGGGGTGAAACAAAGCTGCTTAGTTCCTGGTTGGGTGGAAGCAGAGCCAGAGAGAGTAAGGAGTTAGGGGCCATACTAAAACGTCGAGGCCATGGCTTCATGACCCACTCAGATATAACCAAAACTGTGCTCTACCAATCCCCTGGCTGATCCCAAAGCCAGTCAGTTCGACAGTCTACCCTGTCCACCTGGGTAGGAGCCCTGTTTCATGTAGAATTTTGAGGATATCCTCTGTCAACCTGAATTGAGGAATATTTGATAGGCCTTCTGAAGTGGTTGTGTTTTGGAAATCTGTGGGGTGGAGCCAGTGATAATTTTTTTCTGAATTGTGCCATCTTGCTTCCTCAGTGTTCCCATCCCCTAGTAACTTGAGATATAGTTTTTTCTTTCTTTTTCTTTTTGAGATGGTCTTGCTATTCCGGGCTGGCCTTGAACTCACTGTGTAGCCCATGCTGGCTTGAACTTGAAGCAGTCCTCCTGCCTCAGCCTCCCAAGTGCTAGGATTACAGGCATGGGCCACCACAACCAGCAAGAGATATAAATTGTTTAGTAAAGAAGTTAATCATTTAGTCTCAGCATTCTCATGACAGACTGCCCTTTTTGGGAACGTAGAAAATGGAATAGTAACATACTGTAGGTCAGGCAGCAAATAGGACCTCAATTTCTAACATTTCAAGGATTCTTTGAGTCTCATTACTTCTTTTCCTGTCTTGTGGATCTGGGATAAACTTAGTAGTTTTGTAAGTCAAAATTAAAAGTTAAATGTTTCTCTGCAGTGTTTTAGGATCTGTGACAATGTGAATGGGCAACAAAATAGTAAGAGAATGAGTAATGGGGAACAAAATAATAAGAATGAGTAATGTGAATAATATGAGTAATGTGAGAGTAATAGAAAAGTAAGGATGCCGAATAAACCAGAAGATTGAAACCCACTATGATAGAGATGAGAAGGATAAATTCTGCTGGGAAATATTTTGTAGATAAGACAAACTTGTCAGTGGACAGACATTGGATTAGAATTCAGTAGATTTGGGTTCTAGTATTAGTTTGGTGCTAGCTAGTTTGGGCATGTTGCTTAGCCTATCTTGTTTCATTTTCTGTCATTAACAAAATGGTAGGGCAGTGTTGGCTTTTTGTTTGTTGTGTTTTCTCCAAAAGGTGTTCTCAAGCTCTTGATTGTGGAGGGCATCAGGAAGAGATCAACTGGTGCTGAACAGAGTAGTTACTGTTTTCTATTTTTCTTTTTGTGAGTTTCTGGTAATAACTCCTTTGAAGACAGTTCTGCTGGGAAAACAGGCTATCCACATGCAGAAGGTTGGCTCTAGACCCATATTTCTCACCATGCACTAAACAAATCAAAATGGATCAAAGATGTAAATATTAAAACGGTTGGAAGACAAAATAGGCAAAATTCTTGAAGACATAGACATAGGCAAGGACATTTCTGAATAGAACCCCAGTTGCTCAAGAAATAACATCAAGAATCAACAAATGGGATTATATCAAATTAAAAAGCTTCTGGACAGCAAAGGAAACAACCAACAGAATGAAGAGGGAACCTACAGAATGGGAAAATATTTTGCCAACTACTTCTCAGAGGACTAATATCTAGAATATATGAAGAACTCAGAAAAAAAGACCCTCTAAAAATAAAAGACCCAGTTAAAACAGGGCAACTGAAATCAGTAGACATGTCTCAGTATAAGTACAAACTGTCAATCCATACACGAAAAAATGTTCATCATCTCTGGGCATTAGAGAAATGCAAATTAAAACAACACTGATATTCCATCTTACTTCCAAAAAGAATGGCTGTCATCAAGAGATCAAATAGTAACAAATGTTTGTGAGGCATTTGAGTAAAAGAAACCCTTCTCCATGTTGGTGGAGGGGGGGAGATATAATCTCATACAACCACTATGGAAATCAGTGGAGACTGCTGAAAAACCAAAAATAGAAATTCCATTTGCCCCAGCTATTCCCCTTCTAGTTATCTTCCTAAGAATGAAAGACATATTACAGTGATTCATGCATACCCGTGTTTATAGCAGCACAACTCACAATAGCTAAGTTTTGGAAGCACCCTCTATGTTCATCAGCAGATGACTAGGTAAAGAAAATGTGGTGTTTACGTGATGGAGTACTACAGTATTCTGCTACGAAGAAGGATAAATGAGTCATTTGTAGGAAAATGGATGCACCTTGAGACTATTATATTAAGTAAATTAGACATACAAGCTTAAATATCACATAGTTACTCTTGTATGAGAAATCCAAAGTACAAATAATTTAAAGAACAAAATAAAAGATAGATAATAGGAAACAGGGAGATCTTTTGCAAATAAGAAGGGACCAAGAGATGGAGCGGGGGAGGGCCGGTGAGATAGCTCAGTGGCATAAGTACCTGCCTGGCAAGCGTGAGGTCCTGAGTTTGACTCCTGGTACCCACATACGAAAAAAGGGCCGGTGATATCGCTCAGCGGCACGGGCGCCTGCTGGCGCGCAAGGTCCTGAGGTCGACTCCCGGTACCCACAAAAAAAAAAAAAAAAAAAAAAAAAAAAAAAGAGATGGAGCGGGGAGGGAAGAGCGAAAGAGGACATAAAAGACTTAAGATGTGTCATGTACATGTAGCAACTCCCTGTGATGAATGTAATCATAAACTTTGTACTAATGAAAATAAAAATAGAAAAAAAAAGAAAGTTCCATGGTCAGAATTCAGTATGGAGCTGGGTGTGGTGGCACACGCCTGTAATGCCAGCTCTTGGGAGAGTGAGGCTGGAGGATCACCATGAGTTCGAAGCCAGCCTGGGTTACATAAGCGAGTTCAAGGCCAGCATGCACTACATAGCCAGACCTTGTCTCAAAAACAAACAAATAAATTTCAGTATGGAAACATCAGGACTGGAACATTTTGAAAGTGCCTTCCGATGCAAAGATTTGGTTTTCATGAATATCCATGCATTGGTTGCATGTCTTTACTCTTGGAGTAATTTTTCAGGGTTAAGAAAATGCTGGTTCATTTGTGAAGTAACTGTATACTACAGTGGGTAATTGCAGTGTTTCACTATGTGTCTGTGCCCTGATAGTACCTTCATATGATATATTTCTCAACTAGACAATTAGAAATTAAAGTGCTTTTCCACTGGATATGGTGGCACATGCCTGTAATCTTAACTTTTTGGCAAGCTGAGACAGGAGGATCACAAGTTCAAGGTTAGCCTGGGCAATGTAGTGAGATTGTCTCAAAATACAAATCAAAAGATGCAGGGCTGAAGCTCAGTGGTAGAGTGCTTGCCTGGCATCTGAGAAACTTTAGGTTCAGTGTGCAGTACTGCAAAACAAAACACAAAACAAATAAAACAATGAAAAGAAATCAGTACACTTTTTACTTTTCTCCTATCTTAGAAAATCTTGATGAAAATATAAAGAAAATATTCATTGCTTATCAAAATATATTTATACTAGCTGCCATTTCTTTTGAGCATTTACCTTCAAGCATTTTTAAATTTTCTCATTTAACCTTGAAGTAGATCCGTGAAGTAGATGGAGTTATTATAGATGAGGTAAGGTTTAGAGATTATGTAATGTGGTGAAGTTCTTACAGCCAATAAGTGATAGAGCTGGATTTGAACTAGGACTTGTTCTAAAATATGTACATTCTTTGTTAGATTTGCTTCTCCTATCTAAGGAAAAAAAAAATTTTTTTTTTGAGACAGTGTCTCTATGTAGTTTAGGGTGGCCTTGAACTCACTAGGTAGCACAGGATGGCCTCAGACTTTTGGTGATCCTCCTGCCTCAGTCTCCCAAGTGCTGGGTTTACAAGTGAGCACCACCACACCTGACTTTTTTTTTTTTTGGAATGGAATCTAAACTCTATTCTTCTTGGGAGGGAAAGGGAACCAGCAGGTGGTGATACATAGGACCACCACCCTCACCTCTCAAGGAAGATATTAATGGCACCACTATTACTTGTTTCTCATTAATGAAGTCTAGCAATATGAGTAATTAGCAACTTTCATTGCTCTTAACTACTTATTATGCCATGAACTCTTAATAATGATCAGACTGTAGTTAAAAAAATTGTAATTTTTTTGTTTTTTTTGAGACAAGGTCTCACTGTTGTTCAGGCTGACCTTGAACTCACTATGTAGCCCAGGCTTGACTCAACTTGTGGCAGTTCTCCTGCCTCAACCTCCCAAGTGCTGGGATTACAGGCATGTGACTAACATTACTACTCCTTATCTGTTACGTCCTTTTCAATAAGAAAAAAATTAGAAATTAATCAGATTAGACTAGGATGGAATATACTATAGTTTTTGAAAAGCTTGAAAATTATTCTTAAAATAATAGATATAAAAAGTATAAAAAAGCACAGTGGTGTGTGGTTATAGTCCAAAGTACTCGAGAACTTGAGCTCAGGAGTTCAGGGCCAGTCTGGGCAACATAGCAAGATCCCATCTCAAAACAGCACACACAAAGATGCCTTAAAAATCTGAAATAGCCGGGCATGGTGGCGCATGCCAGTAATTCCAGCACTCCTGTAATTCCAGCATGAAAGAGGCAGGAGGATCACTGCGAGTGCAGGGTCAGCCTGGACTACATAGTGAATTTAAGGCCAGCCTGAACTATGTAGTGAGACACTCAAAAACAAGAAACTGAAATAGAAGATATTAAATTCTTCAGAGTTAGTAAACACACAGAAATGAGATTGTTTCATAATCAGTGTGAGAAGGAATTTTGATACCCAAAGAACAAATGTGGGGGGTGTAGCTCAGTGGTAGAGTGCTTCCCTAGCATGTGTGAGGCCCTGGGTTTGATCCTTAGCACTGCGAAAGACAAACAATGAAATTGGGCGTTTTTTTCCTTCAAAATATAATGGTTTATTACTAGACATTATAAACACATCAAAATGTGGGATATTCTTGCTGCTCACTAAGATTTCTGGTCTCCTTTTGTGTGTGGGCTATGTCATATAGCCTCTTTCAAGATAGTATACCCATGAGACTTGCTCTGTTCAGTGAAATGTAAGCAGAAATAATGTGTTGCTTTTTGATAGAAGCATTTTAAAAGCTGATGTAAAATATTTGTCTCTCTTTCCTTGCTTTTGGGTTGTGAAAGTACAAGTTGATACAGAAGTACCAAATGATTAAAGGGTTTGGAATATTTGGTTGAAGCCTGAAGTACCATTGCTCTAGAAAATTGCTTCAAATTATAGTGATGTTTGTGTGAGTGAGGAATAACGTGATGATGGTCGCCCAGCCTGCTAACATCTTCTTGTAGTTACCTCATCTATTCAGATGTCGCTACACATATCATCAGAAGTAATTGGTGTAATAGATTTCTAAGGAGAAGGACTGACCAAGAATGAAGGGTAATTGCTTTGGATGTGGTTTTCTCTTTGAACTACCATCTAATTTAAGTTCTGTCAATTTATTCTTCCTCACCCATAGCTTTGGTCATATCATTGCCTTGTTTAAAACTATTAGTTTCCTCATTGCCTACAGATTAAAATTTGAGTAAGGCCTACAACAGTTAGTCCTGATATGATGTAGTTTTAAAGCTGTTTTCTTGCCACCTTAATGTACACATCGGTCTGTGCCTTTGCCCAGTCGTGCATTCAAAAAACATGTATTGATCATTTTGTGTGCCAATGTTGAGGCTAGACTCTAAGGACACACAGAATGTTCCTTTCAACCTCTTGTCTAATTCTTTCTTAGCTCTGGATGTATCCTTGAAGGCTATTTCCTATAACACCTTATTTTTCTCACAGTTGGAAATAATCTTTCTGGGTTAAAAAGCTGTTTGGGGCACACTGCTTTTTATTCTGTGTTGTAAATTTTTATATATGTCTTATTCCCTTTCCTTGGCCAATGTTATAGCTTTGTACCCCTAATACTAGCATATGATTGGGGCACAGTAAAATTTACTGAGTGAATGGTTGTTTGATTGTGGCTGTGTTAAAAGCTTATGATTAATTTGCCTTTATTTGACATGTAGTAATGTTTAAAATTTTCTTACTTTTCTTGCTTGTATTTACTTCTGTGGTGGATTAACTAATGGTTAACTTGTAACACCAGCTGAACTGAATCAGCGTGGTCCTGGGTGTGGAAGACCCACCTGAAGATTGTTGCCAACAGCATAAAAGGAGAACTGGAGGGAAACAAGGTATGCTGTTGATTTTCCTGGAGAAGTTTGTCATGCTGGCTTTCCTGATATGAACTCCGCTGTTGTCGGGGAAGCTCTGGTCCTTACTTTGAGTATTGCTTCCTGACTCCAGGGCAGATTCCTCAGCCTGCTGGCACAGATCCTTCATCCCGCCGGTGCAGACTTTCTAGCTTCCACCACTGGCCTTTGGGTCTTCCCGGAGCAGATCCTTGATACAGACTTGCATGAGACATTGTCGTGGGCGCTAGGTCTCCAGCTGGACCCGTGCAGGACATTTCCGTGGGCTCTAGGTCTCCAGCTGGACTCGGCCAGGACATTGCTGTGGGATCCAGGCCCTCAGCTGGGTTCTTTGGGTCTTTAGTGTGTGGACAGATCTCCTGCACTCTTCTACATCTGACTCTTTGGGTGAATATTATAAAATAATCCTATAAATTATGTGTCCTGTATTAAATCCATTCCCTTGTAAATCCTGACTACAACAACCTCCTTGTATTTCTTATGTATTTATTTATTTTTTGGTAAATTTATTGTACTAAGTAGGACCTTATTTGTGGCAATGAGTTTTTACTTTTTAATTTTTGTCTTCATAAACTATATAGAATGCTGTATTTTAGGACATACTGATGAAATAAGGTCTGTTTCATGTTTTAAAGATCTACTGTAGGGTTTTGTAATGTAATTTATTAGATGTATGTAAAACTTGCAAATATATGGATCAAATGTTTTAATTAGTTCAGACTTCATTTTGTCTTAGTGTTTCATTGTCTCTACTGATAGTGTCCTAAAAGATGAGAGTTTTGTTTTTGTTTTTTGAGACAGGGTCTCACTGTGTAGTTCAGGTTGGCCTTGAACTGACTATGTAGCACAGGCTGGCCTCAGACTCACAGTGATCTTCCTGCTTCAACCTCCCGAGTGCTAGGATTACAGGCATGTGCTCCCATGCCTGGCCCTTTGGTTTTGTAAGTGCACTTTCCATCCTTAGTGAAGGAACCACAACTGAATCCCGTGGCACCATATGGTTTCAAGATTGTGGGTTCAAATCTTACTGTTTCTCAACTACTTTTTGTGGCCTTGGATTACATATTTAACTTTTTTTTTTTTTTTTTTTTGTGGGTACCGGGGGTCGAACTCAGGACCTTGCGCACCAGCAGGCGCCCGTGCCACTGAGTGATATCACTGGCCCTTTTTTCGTATGTGGGTACTGGGAGTCGAACTCAGGACCTCACGCTTGCCAGGCAGGCGCTTATACCGCTGAGCTATCTTACTGGCCCCATATTTAACTTCTAAAAAAATTAATTATTATTATTATTTTTTGAAACAGCCTTGCTGTGTAGTTCAGGCTGGCTTAGAAGTCACTGTGTAGCCTAGGCTGGCCTCAAACCCATGGTGATCCTCCTGCCTCAGCCTCCCAAGGACTGGGATACAAGTGTGCATCACTACTTCTGGCCAGTACTTAGTTTTTTTGAGCTGCAGTTTCCTTGTATGTAAAATGGGAAAAACAATATCTAATTTATGTACCATGTTACAGACACAAAGCATGTATTTAGTAAGCATTTTCATCTGTGGTTTTAGCTATAGTTGGGGAGATTTTTTTCCTTAAGTGTACATAATGGATGTAGGACTCGGGTATGTAGAGGAGGGGCATTATGCAGCATGCACTGAGCTTTCCAGTCTGCATTCCTATTAAATAAATTAACTATGATGCTCCTGTGTTCCTATTTTAGGAGACAGGAATTGGCTAAAAATTTGTTTGCAACTTTGCTTGCAACTTTGCTAATGAGATTTTATATTATTTTATATAAGCAAGGCATAGCATGAAACTAATTTGATGGTTTCTAAGGGGGCAGATTTATCTTGGGATTCTGTTCAGCAGAAGTTTGAAACAGTGTATTATGGGCTGAACTCTGAAAGAACCAAGGGAGAGTAATGTACAAGCCCAGGGCACAGAGAGTGAGTGTATCTTTACAGAATGAGCTCCCTGGATTTTTTTTGTTTGTCTTGCTTACAAAACAAAAAGAATAAATTCTGGCTGGGCATAGTGGTGCACACCTGTAATCATAGCTACTTAGGAGGAGGATCACAAGCTCGAGGGCAGCCTAGGCTAAATTGAAGAGGTCTGAGTATTGTGATTCAGTTCTCCCTAGGTTCAGTCCCCAGCACTGCCTAAACAAAGAATGAACAAGTGAATAAATGAATGCCAATCATAAGTACAAGTAGTAAAAACTCATTGGAGAAAATGTGTGAGCAGATTGAATGTGTACCAGCTACTAGGAATTAGAAGGTAATTTTTGGATGTACAAAGGGAGATAGAAATTTGTGATGTAATGGTGATACAGTACCAGTTTGTGTTGTACTGAGTTCCGAGGGGTTGCATTAGGTCTTAAAGCATGTGTAGGAGTTTGCTGGATGTCTTAGTTACTTTTCTTATTGCTGGAACAAAATACAGTTGAGTTTGGTTTAGATTGCCATCAAGTGGTTCTTGTTCTTGCCTACAGTCTATTTTAGAGTTTATTCATCTAGAGAATACCAACTGCTTTGTATGCCAGTACTCAATATTTAAAAATATTTTAAACATTTTAACTGTGGTAATAACATAAAATCTAACTTTATTAAGTGTATAGTTGAGTAGCATAGGCACATTTTTGACATCGTACAACCATCACCACTATCCATTTCCATTACTCTTTGCATTTTGGAGAACCGAAACTACCCATTAATAGCTGTTCCTCTCTGCCCCAGCGCCTGGCAAACAACATTCTTTTTGTTTTATTTTGTGTTTTGTTATTTTGAGACAGGGTGTCACTCTGTACCCCAGGCCCGCCTTGAACTTTCAGTGATCCTCCTTTCTCAGCCTCTGGAGATTATAACTGGCAACCTCGTGCTTGCCAGTCAGATTATAACCGTGTGTCACCATACCAGACTACCATTCTTTTTTTTTTTTTTTTTTTTTTTGTCCTTATGAATTTGACTGTTCTCAGTACCTCATGTTAATGGTACCACACAGTATTTGTTGTGACTGGTGTATTACTTAGCATAATGCCATCAAAATTCATCCATGTAGCATATGTCAGAATAAAAAGAATGGGAGCCCTAATCCTTTTTCTTGATTTTTTTTTTTTTTTTTTTGGAACCGGGAATGGAACTCAGGACCTCGCACTTACCAGGTAGGTGCCATGCCACTGAGCTATATCCCTGGCCTCTGAATTTCCTTTTTATTTTATTTTTTTTATTTTATTTTATTTTATTTTATTTTATTTATTATTTTTTTTTTTTTGTGGGTACCGGGGGGACGACCTCAGGACCTCGCGCGCCAACAGGCACCCGTGCCGCTGAGCGATATCACCGGCCCCTTTTTCGTATGTGGGTTCCGGGAGTCGAACTCGGGCCTTCGCGCTTGCAAGGCAGGCGCTTAAGCCGCTGAGCCGTCTCACCGGCCCCCTGAATTTCCTTTTTAAAGCAGAATATTCTTATGTGTATGTGTATGTAGCATTTTGTTATTCCATCAGTGGACACTACTAGAGTTGCTTATTGGCTATTGTGAGTAGTACTGCTGTGCTGCACATGGATGTGCAAATATCTCTTTTTTAAGTCCTTACTTTTAGTTCTTTGGAGTACCTGTATGCCCAGAATACTCCAGTAGTTACTGTATTCATAACAGGCACATGAAAATAATGCCAATTTTACTTAATGTACTTGGTGAAGCAGTAAACATTAATTTCACCTGATTCTCAGCCTTCAGGCACACATTTTAAAATGTGTGATGGAAAGGGAAGTGTATAGAGAATACTGTGGTTCTCTTGTGTGACATGTCTTTCCAGGTCAGCTGCTTTTCTCTTCTTGTTTCCAATGGAACTCCATTTTTACTTGAAGAGGGATGGACAAAATAGTTATTTTATTTGGCAGGTATTTTCTTGAAAATAAGGCAAGTCTTTTATGTGAAGGAAAATAATAGATGATGTTTGTTGTTGGTGATAAAATTTGTGTTTTTGAGTGAAAACCAATATTTTAATAACCATATCCATTATCATGAGCTTGAGAGTTTTCCAGTATTTAAAAATTCTGTCATGGGAGTGGAAGTGTAGCTCCTTGACAGAATGCTTGCCTTGCATGTGGAAGCCCCTGGGTTTGAATCCCAGCACTGGAAAAAAAAAAACTGTGATGAGTTCATTAATATTAACAAGTGTAGTTTTTTGATATATGAGGAAATGTGTCTATATTTGGAAGATTTGCATAACTCAAGGTACCAGTATTTCCCACATAATCAGAACATTATGAAATTATACTTGGCTAAAAGATTAATTCAAAATGAGAGGCAGACTAATGACATAACATGAGTATAAAACATAACGAGTACAAAACAAGAGTATAAAAAATTAAGTATTTTCAGATTTCATATTGCAACTAATCTTGAAACATTTGTCAAGTTTTAGTGTAATATCAAAGAATATTAACAGTTATCTGAAAAGACTATTAAAATACTCCATTTTCCAGCTATTTGTCTATGTAAGGGTAGTTTTTTTAATAAGTTCTGCAAAAATAGTGTAACAACTTCAATGCAGAAACAACAGAATCTAGGTGTGTTCTGTTAAGACATTAAAGAGATTTGCAAAAATGTTAAACAGTACCACTTTCTTACCTCATTTCTGTTTCATATTGGGAAACGTAACTTTTTTCATAACACTATATAATTTATTTTATTTTAATTAATTAATTTTTTTGTGGGTACCGGGGGTCGAACTCAGGACCTCGTGCTTGCCAGTCAGGCGCTTATGCCGCTGAGCTATCTCACCAGCCTATAATTTATTTTAATATATGGGAAATTCATTGACTACTTTGAAACTAATCAGTAAATAGTATAAAAATTTCTGAGCTTTAATTTCTTTACATACAGCCCACATAACAAAAGCGCTTAGAAATGCTCAGTTTTTCTTTTAGTGCTGGGGACTGAACCCAAGACCATGAATATAAGCCAGGCACGTGCTCTACCATGGGATCCTCAGTTTATAAAGAAGGGTCTCAGAAGACCAGGAAGTTTGAAAATACTGAATACATCTTATGTTGATTGAAATAAGCTCCTGAGGAAACACGTTAGTTTATAGCTTATTTGGAAATCTTTATAGGAACAGCACAGAAGAAAGAAATAATTTGTTTCAATTTTATCTTACTGATTTATAAATATGTGCCTGTCCCTACACTAAAAATAGTACCTATATTACTTTTGCTAAACTTAATTATATCAGTTTTACAAATCAAGGTACCAAGGCACAGAGAGGATGAATAATTGGCTCAGATTTATTCAAGAGGCAAGTAGCAGAGCTAAGTTTTAGATCGTTTAAGTCTTGCTCAAAAGCCTTAGCCCAAACCAGTTGTGATAGTGCATGCCTGTAATCCCAGAATTCTGGGAGGCTGAGGCAGGAGGATCACAAGTTTGAGCTCAGTCTAGAAAACTTAATGAGACTGTGTCTCAAAAAATGTTTTTTGGGGCCGGTGAGATGGCTCAGCGGCTTAAGCGCCTGCTCGGCAAGCGCGAGGGCCCGAGTTCGACTCCCGGAACCCACATACGAAAAAGGGGCCGGTGATATCGCTCAGCGGCATGGGTGCCTGCTGGCGCGCGAGGTCCTGAGGTCGACCCCCCGGTACCCACCAAAAAAAAAAAAAATGTTTTTTGTTTTTTGAGACAGGGTCTCACTATGTAGTTCAGGCTGGTCTTGAATTCACTATGTAACCCAGGCTGGCCTTGAACTCTTGGTGATCCTCCTGCCTCAGCCTCCCAAGTGCTGGGATTATAGGCTTGCGCCACCATGCCTGGCAAAAAGAAAGAAAAATTTTAGAAAGGACTGGGGATGTAGCTAAATGCGAAGGCTGGGTTCAATCTCCAGTACTGTAAAAGCCCTAAACTCTTCATCTTAATGTTCTACCACCTCACAGAGGAGTGTATGTTGTAAGTCAGCACTGTATCCCTAGTACAAGCTAATCATTAGAAGACAGTATAGAATGTGGGTACCTGAAGATGTTAATACACCGGGAGCAGTGGCTGAAGTCCACGCATGCTTGCCTGTGGTCCCTCCCCTTCCCTCTCCCCAGGGCTTCACTCATGCCAGGGCACCCCCACCCTACCCCTGCAATGCTTTCTTTTTAACCCAAGCTACCATTTTCTACTCTTTTTGTGGAACCAGATCTTTAGAAGGTTCTTTCAGAACTTTAGAACAGCCTGTGACTGGAAGTATGTGCATCTCTAGCTGAGGATTGGGGTCTATTTATGGGATGGCTTTAGTTCCCAGGCTCTGCCTGTGTTAGTTGCCCTTCTTTCATTTTTTTTTTTAATGTGGGTACCGGGAGTCGAACTTAGGACCTCGCGCTTGCTAGCAGGCACTTGTGCCGCTGAGCGATATCACTGGCCCTTTTTTTCCTTTATGTGGGTACTGGGAGTTGAACTCAGGACCTCGCGCTTGCCAGGCAGGCACTTATGCCGCTGAGCCATGTCACCGGCCCCCTTGTTTCATTTTATTCAGCGCTATAGAAATCTTAGGTTATCTGAAAGCATTTGTTTTAACTCAGAAAGGAGAGTTTTGCCTTTGGTAGAAAAGGATGTGGGAATGGATTGGAAGTCAGGTGAAGGTGAGCCGAAATAGCACTGTTCCTCTGACCCCAAGCTCTTTTCTGGGCTATTGGTGCTAAGAGCATCAGGTGACTAAAAACAAAGCTAGTGAGAAAGCTCCCATTCTGAAAGGGGAGGCTACGCAACCCAGGTGCTCTGCATAGGAGCATCGCACCGTCACCAGGGTTTCAGTTTGGGGTGTGTTCTCAGGCCCTTGCCTTTGGGATCATCTGCAGGACAGTTTGATTTTGTTTGGTGAGTGTGCTGACTAGGAAAGCTTCACAAGCATTTCATGCCTGAGCAACTCAGCTTTCTACTACTCAGACAACTACAGTATTTTAGAGTTGTCTTGGTAAGCTCGTTTTGAAATTAATAATATAAGGATTTATATTGTACATTATATTCCTTTAGGAAATATATATATATATATATATACACACATATTTATTATGCTGTATTATACTCATTAAACACATTCTTTTCTCTAACCTTTCTTCTGCCTTAGTGGAAATGGAGATAAGAGTACCTATCTCATCCTGAAAAGCAGAGGAAAGAAGGTGTAATTCTTGTTTTTATTTTTTGGTCTTGTTAACTTAAGATTTACCTTCAGTTTTCTGTCTGACATTCATACTGTGCCCTAAAACCGGAGTCTTCCTTTTACTCCACATTACTGTGACCAGGTGTATAATTGGCACTTGTCTTTCAAATCTGTATTATGTAAATAGGCTTAGACAGTGGCAAATTTAATCTGTTATAAAGATTATTCATTTCTAAAACTGTATTTGGTGGTAGAATTGAATTGCTAATTGTGTGAAGGAGTTTTTAAATTGAGGGACAAACAAAATGAGAATTTATGAATAGTTGCACAGTAAAAAAGTAGAAGAGGAATATGATCATTATGTGTTTTTCTTTTCCTCCCTAAACTAGTTAGTAGCTTTTTATTCCAGTGATAACTAACAAAAGTTCCTGTACATACATGAAAGTGAGTTTAGTGAAATGTAGATGGTGGTATATTGAAAGAAGATAAGGAAAAAGTCCTGTTAATACAAATGATATGGGTAGAGTGTTCCTTTAGTTATGTAATTTGAAAAGAGTTGAGTTAGGGAGCTCCAAAATAGGTTGACAAGAGTATGTATTTTATTAACTGTTCTGTCAGAATGACTTCTCTTGATACGGATGTTTTTCAGAGATGAATGGTTAATTTGTTCTTGATTCTTTTTCCAAGTCTCTGAGCAAATGACAAATTGAGGTGATGTCCTAACCCTGAAGAAGAGATCATTGACATCTGCCTGAGTCTTTTTCTCCTTATTGCATTTGGAAAGTATATGACTGGATATGACTAAAATGGTCAGGGGGAGAGTTAGTGTACTGTTTTTTAAAGTTGACTCTGGACTTCTGATGTGGAATTGCAGCTAAAGCTGGGAGGAAAAAACTCAAATGTAACTTTAGAGTATGAGGAATGGCATTGTGAACTTTTTTGGTTGGGTTCTTTGGAATTGGATTGGTTTGTTTCTTAAATTTTATTCTGGGGGCCGGTGAGATGGCTCAGCGGCGTAGGCGCCTGCCTTGCAAGCCTGAGGGCCCGAGTTCGACTCCCGGAACCCACATACGAAGAAAGGGCCGGTGATATCGCTCAGTGGCACGGGCGCCCGCTGGCGCGCGAGGTCCTGAGGTTGACCCCCGGTACCCACACACACAAAAAAAATTTTATTCTGGTGTTGGGTAGTAGTCAACTACTAATTCTAGAAATTAATAGTTTTTCTTTACTTAATCTGAGGAATTTCAGAGAGAAATGCTTTCTTTTTTTTTTTTTTTTTTTTTTTTTTGGTGGGTACCGGGGGTCGACCTCAGGACCTTGCGCGCCAGCGGGCGCCCGTGCCACTGAGCGATATCACCGGCCCTTTCTTCGTATGTGGGTTCCGGGAGTCGAACTCGGGCCCTCATGCCTGCCAGGCAGGCGTCTACGCCACTGAGCCATCTCACCGGCCAGAGAAATGCTTTGTTGTCCCTTAAAGTAAGACCATGGGTGTGTTGGTTTTTAGCTTTTAAGAAATGGTAGGAGGTTTATGGAAGAGCAAATGCACTCAGAGCCTGGCAGTTTCATATGCTGTTTTCTTGAGCTTGAAAGTCATGAATCAAGGCAGATTTGTAAACAGAAAAATGAGTATGGGTGGTGTGTGTTAAATGTCATTAGAAAGATCAAATGCAAGTGTGGTGGAGCGTGCCTTAATCCCAGCACTCTGGGAGGCTGAGGCAGGAGGATCATAAATTCGAGCCTGGCCTGGGCAACTTAGATGACTTGAGCCCCTATCTCAAAATGAAATACAAAAAACGACAAGAGTTGTAGCTCAGTGCAAAGACCCTAGGTTCAATTCCCAGTACTGGAAAAAAGAATTTCTTCAAAGTGAGCTATGGACACAGGAAAGAGCAACTATCTCTGATTTGAGGAGTTGGGGAGGGAAGGAAGAGAGAAGGGCATTCTGAACCTAGAAAGCATTAAAGAAGAATGGGGGTAGGATTCCTCTTTTAAGACTCAGAATTCACTGGACTATCTGTGTATTTGCATAAGTGGACACTTAGTCTAAACAACTCTATTCATTGTGCAATTTATGTTTAGCACAGTATGCTGCGTTCTTGGAAAGAATTTAAAAAGAAATGTAAGATGGGTCTGATTTCAGTACTTTTTTGGATGTAGAGCTACTTTGTGAGCAACCTGAATCGTAGTTGGTTTAAAACTCAGTTGTGGATAGCCATGTGAAGTGGCAGACTGGTACTTTCATTCATTTTGTTTATTTACTTTTTCTTTCTGCAACTAAACCATTGTAGAAGTCATCTATTTTATTACAGCTGTCCACAGTATAGTAGTACCCATGGGCTTGACTGGTAACCGCAGTAATTTCGGGCACTCTGGTGATCCACCAGTGTGTCAGAGGTACTTAAACCTGTGGTAATTCTTTCAAGGCTAAATAGTTTTTAGTGAGGAAAAGGAAATATGAGAGAAGTTGGATTAATTTACTGTACTTGGCAGGACATGTATTGAGTCACATTGATAATGATTATGGGAATTTTTATGTATTTTTGAAAGGTAGAAATAGGGTCAAGGTTCTGACCCATTTAACCCTGCTAGTATTTTCATTCTGTTCCAATTTTAGAAAGTCTGTAGTTTGCCTGTCATCTCAGTTTATTTCTCCTTTTCCCTTCCTATTAAAAGGTAGTGAATTTTCAGACTTCTTACATGTATATCGTACTTAAAATTGTACTGTAACATGTAAAATGGCTTTTCCACAAAGGGTTATATACTTAGGGAATTGACATTTGTTGTCTGTGGTGGAGGTTGATGTTAGAGTAATAGAAATGTGTTACATTTAAAAATGAAGTAGGGGATTTTCATTTACTAGTTTTAATTATCTTTGAATGTTCCTCCCTAAACACATATTAAAGCTTAACTTGAACAACTGGTGTTTGCGGTAAGTTTTCCTTATAAGCTGTTTAGGACTAAAAGGTAACTCCTCCCCACGTTTTATTGGTGGCTGATTACTTGACAGTAAGTTCCAGATTAATTTCAGGAATATTAACATGTTCATCCTGTGCAGGGCCAACCTTTTAATACGTCAGGTGAACTTCCATTAGTTTTTGGAGTTTTTTGGAATTTAGAAACTTCATTTTGTGGGGTAGGTAGGATTTTGACTTTGCTGTTTTTTGGTCTTAGTTTAAAGTTGCTATGTATGAACAAAAGAATCCCTCTGACAGTTACTAGCCTTTTTTTGGGTAGAATTGAAATTGCATATGAATAGTAGGCCTTTTGATTTATGTTTGATTTTTGCAAGTTTTTAAAAAAGTTGACCATTTTCGAGAAAATAACTATTTTGTAAAATATTCAAATGTCGGGCTGGTGAGATACCTCAGTGGCATAAACGCCTGCCTGGCAAGCATGAGGTCTTGAGTTCGACTGCTGGTACCTACATAAAGGAAAAAAGGGCCAGTGATAGCACTCAGAGGCACAAGCACTTGCTGGCAAGCGCGAGGTCCTGAGGTCGACTCCTGGTACCCACATTAAAAAAAAAAAAAAATTTCAAATGTCAAAATAGAATTGGAATAAATTAAGGGAGAATATTTTAGATTGCATTTGAGCTCTTATGGTGTATTAGTGAGTCTTAAAGGGTGGGCACAGCTAAACCTAAAAATAGATAGAGACTTATCTGTACATTTGAACTTTGGAACAGCTGAGGTGGGTCTCAACTCTTTCCTGCTCCCAACTGAATAAATCTTTCTTTCTGTTATCTGTTTCATTGAGAAGATTTCACTGGCTTTCATGACATGTTTAAGGAAGGTGCTTAAATTATATCATAAGGGGTGAAATAAATGGCAGGGGATATTTGATAATTTCTGACACTGTCAAGATAGAAGCAGTATTTGGTTTGAAAGGACTGGTATTAATTGGTGGAGTAGCCAAATTTTCTTGAGCAAGTGAGGTTTTGGATTTTAGATATATAAAGCCCCAAAGATATTTAGAAGCAAGATTGGTTAAAAAAGACTGTTAATCAAATCACAAAATACTGTTTTGTGTGAAGAAAGAAAATAAGAGTTGTGTCTATAAAGTAATGACTTTCTAATATAATTTGAAATTTTTTTTTTTTTTGTGGGTACCGGGGGGTCGACCTCAGGACCTCGTGCGCCAGCAGGCGCCCGTGCCGCTGAGTGATATCACTGGCCCCTTTTTTTTGTATGTGGGTTCCGGGAGTCGAACTCGGGCCCTCGCGCTTGCTGGGCAGGCGCTTAAGCCGCTGAGCCATCTCACCGGCCTGAAAATTTTTATAAAAGAATTTCCAAAGTACTTTGAACAGTGGCAGCGTTGTCGTATTGGCTCATCCTGCAGAACACTTTGAATAGTATAATCATTAGATCAATATATAATTTCCACTTTTGGCTTTGTTTTTGGTATTTTTTGAGATGGGATCCTATTGTATAGTTCAGGCTGGCCTTGAACTCACTGCGTAGCGCAGGGTGGCTTCAAACTTGAGGTGATCCTCTGGCTTCAACCTCCTGAGTGAGTCCTCAGTGAGGGAATACAGACCTGCACCACCACACTCAGTGACTCTTGGCTCATAAGTGCTGTAAGATTCTGTATGTTATTAATATGGAGTATTTTGTGTTGGTTTAGTCAGTACTGACAAGTTTTCCCATTAGTTAGTCCAAATGTGAAGTTTCACTGTAGCATGAGACCTTGAATTAAACCAGTGCTAATTAAGGCAGCTAGCAAAAGAAGTAAGTAATGTTCAGGTAGTGAGGCAAGAACTTAATCAGCTATAAATGTATGAATGAGCCTTTACCATTTAGGGAATTCTGAGATTACTGTCAGGGATCATCTGAAGTGAAAACAGGTAAAAATCTAAAAGAGTCTGTGTGTGCAGCTTCCCTAGAATATTAAAGGGGCACAATCTGTATGTAGGTACGTCTTTTTTTTTTTTTTTTTTTGGTATGTGTGTTAAGTCACCTTTTCATTACTATAACAAAATACCTGAAATAATTAACTTACAGAGAGAAAAGGTTTATTTTGGCTCAAAGTTTTGGAAGTTCCATTCCATGATGAGTTGACTCCCATTTTGAGAGTTTGGGGCTGAGCAAAATTGCTTATTCACAAGCCAGTAAACAAAAGGGAAGAGGAAGGCTTGGGGGTCATACAGTCTCCTTCAAGGGCACTCACCTGATGACTTAAGGCTCTTTCGCTAGCTCCTACCTCTCAGAGATGGTTCCACACTTCCCAGTAGTGCTACCCTGCAGACCAGTCCTTTTTAATATATGGGCCTTTGGGGGGCATTCCAGCTCCAAATTCTAGCAGTGTAACTGATATGACTGCATGTGTTTGAAGTGTCTTTCCACATTTGGCTTTATGTTGAGACGAAAGTGATCGTATAAAAGTAAAGGAAAAAATACTCACATTTCTCAATGCCACTCAGAAAATGTGATGGAAGATGGTATGTGATGGTTGTTGAGGTTAGACTGATGCAGCTTCTCTTTGGTTACTGTATTTTGTCTTTGCAAATCCTAAGTAGAGGAAGATTCTAGCCACCACCTATTCTCTACCCCTAAATTTGTTGTGTTGTGTTTTATTTTGTTCTGTTTTGTTTCGTTTGAGACAGGATCTTACTATGTAGTCCAGGCTGGCCTCAAACTCAAGGATCCTTCTGCCTCAGACTCTTGAATCTAGGATTATAGCACATAAGACCACTTGAAGCTAACTTCCACAGAAGTTTTTAAAGCATGGTGCACTGAATTACTGTATTTTCTGATCATATCATCTCTGTGATAAATATCTCTGAAAAATTTCTTCCACGTTAACTCTTGTTATATATAGTTAGGGTAAGTAGAGTTTAAATTCTGCATGTTTGAAGTCCCGTTTCAATACCGTCTGCTTAGTATTGGCTTCTGGCTTATAGGGCTTAAAACCACAATTCATAATAGCTTAATTTTGGAAGTGGCCTATATGCCCATGAACAGATGAATGGATAAAGAAAGAGTGGTATTTATACACAATGGAGTACTACTCTACCATAAAGAAGGTTAAACTTGAGTCATTTGTGGGATAACAGATAAACCTTGAGACTATAATGTTGAGTGAAATAAATCAGACACACAAGCTTAAATATTGCATGGTTTCTCTTATGAGAAACTCAAAATATAAATAAAGAGGAAAATAAAAGATAATAAGAAATAGGGAGATTTTTTGTAAGAGGGAAGGGGACCAAGAGATGGAGGGGAAGGGGATGAAAAAAGAATTAAGATATGTTATGGACATGTACCAACTCCCCATGAGGAATGTAATTATGTACTGCAAACGTGTCAATAAAAAAATAAAAACTGAAAAAACCTTGTTTTTAAATTTTTTCGTGCTCTCTTTCTGTATTCAGCTTTCATGGGAATAAAGAACACTAGTTATTGGAAATTTGGAGGTTTGTTTTCTTTCTCAGTACATGCAATTTTGACAAGTTTATGGTATGTTCAATTAAAAGCTTGATAGAGTGGTTTTATGGCAGAAGTATGAATGACATGCAAACATTGGCTCTTTCAGATAAAAGATTATGGGGGGTGCCTTTTAAAATTTCTGGTGTAGTAAAATTGCTGTAACTTGTTCAGGACTAGTCCTTAATTTGTATAACTTGCTGCTGGGCAGCTCTGAACCACTGGTGGTACATGCATAACTAACCCATTGGGCAGCATGGGACAGTCCCATTGGGTGGTATAGGCCACCCGATGGGACAGTCTTGCACGTACCACTGGTGGCTTAAGCCAGTGGGAGCATGTTAACAGTAAATGTGGTTGGTAGATGCTACAATATTACTGTATTTTTAAAACTGGGAGGAGCAAGATGGATGCTGCGGTACACACCTGGAATCCCAGCTAATTGGGAGGCTTAGACGGGAGTATCATGATTTCAAGGCCAGCCTGAGCAAAATAGTGAGACCCCATCACAAACAAAAAAACCTGAGAAGAACTATTGAAATCATTTTGTCAAGTATGTTCATTTTATGAGGTGCGATAGAAAAATACAATGAATACTGAAATTAAAACATGATTGCAATAAAAGGTACATTACTTTAGATCTCTCTCAAAAGATTCTCCCTTGCTTCAAACACACTTATGCCATTGTCGTTGCCACTTTCTAGAGCAGTTCTGGAACGTTTTTTGTTTGTTTGTCTTGTTTTGTTTTTGTTTTGGTGAGATTCTTTACTTGCCCTGTCATGGCTACCTAGATGTTCTGAATCAATTTGAAACATTCACTTTTTTTCATGGTCATTTTGACTGAGAAAGAGCCAGAAGTTGCATGGTGCCAGATCTTGTGAATAAGGACACAGCATGTTTTACAAGCCTACCTTTCCACTGGATGGTGCTCATCAGCAGTGTTCACCATACTTTTGATTTTACCTCAAAAGAGGACTTCAAGAACTGCTTCAGAAAGTGGCAAGAATGATGGGATTAGTGTGTTTGAAGCACGAATGCGGGGCGAGGGGGATTAATGGTAAAGTGTCTTTTAATGTAATACTTTTTTTTTTTTGTGGGTACCGGGGGGTCGACCTCAGGACCTCGCGCGCCAACAGGCACCCGTGCCGCTGAGCGATATCACCGGCCCCTTTTTCGTATGTGGGATCCGGGAGTCGAACTCGGGCCCTCGCGCTTGCAAGGCAGGCGCTTACGCCGCTGAGCCATCTCACCGGCCCTTTTTTTTTTTTTTTAATGTGGGTACTGTGGGAGTCGACCTCAGGGCCTCGCGCTTGCCAGCAAGCGCTTGTGCCGCTGAGCGATATCACTGGCCCTTTTTTCCTTCATATGGGTACCGGGAGTCAAACGCAGGACCTCGCGCTTGCCAGGCAGGCGCTTATGCTGCTGAGCTATCTCATTGGCCCTGTAACACATTTCTAAAATATTTAAACACTCACGTATATTTTGATTAGCCCCTATATCCACAAGGAATGTGAGGGTCAAAGGTAGAAATCTGATGACTAGCTATAGTAGAAATAATTGTAAAAATCTGTATTTGGCTCTAGAAAAGTTATATAGGTGTAGAGAAAGTCTTGGTTTAAATAGAGCATTAGTTAATCATAGTTTATTTTAGTCTTGAGTGACATAGTTGTCAGAACTGCTAAATTGATCTTGAATTGCAGTAAGAAAAGTATAATGTCAAAAGAGCCAGACACTGAGTAAGAGATTGGCATAGGAGAAGAGGAGATTGACACAGAAGATTAGGAATTTGAAGGTGTTGATTTTTGGATCCTGTTTTCAGAGGAACATTGACAAACTTACCATTCAACTTAGACTCCTAAGGGCTGTTTGAAACCAGAAGCCCCAGCCAGCTTCTTCAGGTGCTCATTCAACTGACTTCTGATGTTATTGCTGGCCACACAAACAAGTCTAAGCCTGGCCTTCTGCTTATTTTCTTTAACAGGAATCTGTTGCCTTCTCTACTGCATCAGTGTCACAGTACCACCTTTTACTTTCCTAGAGATCTGATCAGACCATTGTAACCCTTCTTTAAAGTTGGTAAGATTAAAAGTTGTTTGTCAGACTTCATGTAGAGTTGAGCCTGCCAGCCTTAGTTACAGCAATAGTGTTAAGGTGTTTCTTTTTTCCCCTCAGAGTGGCTAGTAGGTTTAAATGATTGTGGATTTGTATCTGTGCTGTTTAGGTATTGTTTCTAAAAAGGGATATAAAAATCCACGGGCATTACAAGCTGTGTTAGCTCTGCTGAGATCTTGTGTATCATCAGTAGTAGCTGTGGGAATGACTAAACAATGGCACACCTGCTGGCAGAACAGAACAACCTTCTGAGAAAGCACACAGTCAAAAATGGGGTTGGAAGAACCATGCAGTTCTCCTCCTCAAGGCACTCATTTTTTTTTTTTTTTTTTTTTTTTTTTTTTTTTGTGGGTACCGGGGGGACGACCTCAGGACCTCGCGCGCCAACAGGCACCCGTGCCGCTGAGCGATATCACCGGCCCCTTTTTCGTATGTGGGATCCGGGAGTCGAACTCGGGCCTTCGCGCTTGCAAGGCAGGCGCTTAAGCCGCTGAGCCGTCTCACCGGCCCAAGGCACTCATTTTTATCTTATCATCTCAGTTTCCATATGGGGAAGAAGGGAACTGATCTTTGTTGAACACCTAGGTTGTGCCAAAGACCAAGTGTTTTACAGTATAGATCTTATTTTTCCTTCCCTGCTATAGCAGTGTTCTTATCCCACTTAGAGCTTAAGGAACTGTGACATATTCCTTAAGTAATGTCTTGTAGCTAGTGGAGCTGGAATTTGAATTTAAGATTTTTTCCCACCATACTGGGAATTGAACCCAAAGATTTTGCACTGAGCTACATCTCCAGCATTTTTTTGAAATTTTACTTTATCTTTTATTTTGAAACAGGGTTTCTCTAATAAATGCCCAGGCTGCACCCTAACTCACAACCCTTCTGCCTCAGCCTCCCAGAGTGCTGGGATTACAGGCATGCACCACCATGCCTGGCCTTGAATTTAAGATCTTAACTCAGAAGATCTTACAGGATTTTTGCTTTATGATCACAGAAGACAAATTATATTCTGTGTCCCTTGGACTGGCTAGTCATCATTGTTTTCTACCTATTTGTTTACTTTTATGCCTTTTAGGCCCTTTATCTGTATTTTTCCTTTTATCCTGGTTGTTTTCTTGAGTTAGTTCTTTTGAGTTCCTAACTTGGAATCATGTACTTCTGTCAGTTCTTTTAGAAAAACCTCTCCTCTTTCACTTATAAGACTTATGTTCCATCTGGGAACTGTTTTTCAGGCCAGGGAAGTATCACAGGGAAGCTTGACTGCCTCCATGCAGCATGGGAGATAATTCTCTAACTGCTTTCTAAAATATTATTTTCATTGGAGACTAATTTTCTTTATTGGTTGAACATCTACCAATAAAGTACTCTTTCCTGACATGACTTGGTGCTAAGTTTCATAGGAAAAATAGTAACCTTCCATTGTTCCTCAGTATATTTAGGATTTAGTTTGGGAGCTAAAGTATGCACAAAATTTGCAATATGATAAGTGCCACAAAGCCATAGATTGTACAGCCAGCCAACAAACCAACACCCAGACAAACCACTGTGTGTTCACAGGGAGAGAAGGGAACACAGATATGACTAGATATTACAGGGGGCTCTGGTTCTGGATCGTGGCTCTGGAACAGAATATCCTGGGGAGATTTGAATTCAGTAGGACAGGAAACCGATTTCTGGTTTGCAATGATTTGTGCTGTTAAGGAATATCTTTATTTCTTTAGTTCTCAGAAATAGGTTTGTTCTTACCTTTTGACTATTTCTTTGCATTTTCCAGCCTTATTTTATTTTACTTAAAAGATTTTTAATTAACACATATAAATTGTGCATGTTTATAGGATACTGTTGATGTTTTAATACATTGGTACATTGTGTAAAGTTCAAATCAGGGTTAGTATATCTCATCAAACATTTCATTTCTTCATGGTGAAACCATTCAAAGTCCTTTCTTCTTGTTTTTTATTTGACTTACAAAATACTTTTATCATGATTTGTAGTTATTCCCGGAACTTACTTCTCTTATCTGACTACTTATAACTTGACCAACCTTTCCCTCTCTTCCTCTGTCATTCCTTTGCCAGCCTCTGGTTACCAGTGTTCTGATCTCTGCTTATGAGATTAACTTTTTAAGATTCCACATATGAGTTGAGGCCATGTGGTATTTCTTTTTTTTGCTTCCCCAACCTTTATCCTGTGTTTTACCCTGAAGTGGAAATAGTTGAACGTGGTGTGTATTGCCTCATTCTCTTTGTGTAGTTAGTAGATCTGTGAAATATAATCTCTGATTAATTTGGCAGAATTTCTGATGTAGAAGCCAATTCTCTTTCTTGGAGTTAATTGGAGACCCGAGTATATAGGTTTCATTTATTTGTGTATCTTTGGAGCTAAATTTTTGTATTTAATACCAAAAGCTTATCATAGTCTGTAAACTCTTATTAATTTGGATCCTATAAATTTGTATGTTGCTGGCACATTAGGGTAAAGTTTATCCTTAATAAAAGCATCATTGCTTATTGTGTGATAATTACATATTTTAATCATTGTAATGGGTCAGATGCAACTTCTTGGCGTTGTTTTATTGGCCCCTAGTTTTAAGTTATTATCTCCATTAAAGTAGTATTTAAAGATTCAAGTCGTTAACTTGTCACTAAGTTATCTTTCCCCAGCAGTTATAAATTAGTTAGAATTGTAAGCTGTAATTGCTGTATTGAATTGGCTGATATTTTCTCTTCAGTTACAGAGAGAGATTATGTGCCTCAGAATCTTTCCCATATGGGGAATATGAGTGATTTGATTCTTAGTGGCTGTTGGTGTTTTGTTTCTTAGAGCCATATGTTATACTTCACTGAAACTGTATAGTTAGGCTGTCTTAGGGTTCTTCGTCATTGCTGCTCTTGTGCCTGAAATGATACTGTGGTCTTTGTAGTGTTTTTGCCTTTTGCCCTATTTTAACATGTTAGTCAGTTACTGTTTATCTAACTGTCTCATCCTAATCTATTATATAGAACAACCTGTGTTTGAATGCCTGTTATACACCAGATATTATGCTTAATGGTCTTACTTACATTAACTTTACTAAAACTATATGAGAAATACTGTTTTTATCCATGTTTTGTAGGTGTACAAATGAACTCTTCGAGGGTTCAAAGAACTTGCATTAGAGCTAACAAAAGGCCAGATTCAAATCACATCTGCCTTCAGAACCTGTATTTTTAACGTTGTTGTATGTGACAGGACCAGATCAAATCTGTATCAGTGTTTCCTTTTTCTTATTCAGTTGGTAAGTACTTTTTCTTCGAGAGGCTTCTTTTGGTGACATTGAGAGGTAAAGGTCCTAACTCTCGAGTGTCACCAGAAGTGAATTGTTGGTTAGTGTTTTTTTTTTTTTTTTTTTTCCTTGGTAAACAGTCACTGCTGGATTGTCATTCTGGAGAACTGAATAACCATAAAAGTATCATTAATTCTTGGGCATTCACACTGATAGTGTAGAGTCACATTTCTAGTCTAGGACAGTCAACATGCTTAGAAGCATGGTTATAAATTGAGGAACCAGATACATCTGGAAAATCTAAAAATACCCCTTTTCTTATGCCCTTGCAATGATTAAGAACATAGGCTGGGAGCTGAACTCTGCATTCGTATCTTAGGTTGGCTAGCTCTGTAGTCCAGGTAGGTGGTTTAACCTCCCCAAATATTACTTCCCTCATCTTTAAAACAAGGGTAGTATTAGCATCTTCCTCAAAGGTGCTAATTATAGTGATGGTGGTATTATAAGGATGAAATTAGACATTGTGAAGTATTTAGCAGAGTGTCTTACATATAGTAAGCTTCAAAAGTTGTCTTACATAGCTAATGAGGAAACTTCAGTAGTAAAGCCTGTGTGACATTTTAAAGGTAGTTAGTTAATTGATGAGGTACTGATTACTTTGTACCTTAGTGTTAAACTGACCTGTTATTGGTGGTCCTAAAGTCAGTTACTTCCAGCCTTTAGGGTAGTTATTTTAGGATGCAAGTAAAAATTACAAATTCTGAAATATTTAAACAATTCTAAGTAGTTTATATTTTAAAATATTCTGCTTATAGGTAATGGCCTCCTTCCCGGAAAAAAGTTTCTCTCAGTTCAAACATTTTCTTTTGATAAAATTACTGGGCTACAGTTTGAACACTTTCAAGTATGTTCATATATACAATTCTTAAATTTTATTTGTAAGTTTGTGACCATTTTATAGTATAGTTCACGCCCATCATCTGAGTACATACTTGTTTTGCCACATCTTTCCCTCAGGACCTCGTGCGCCAGCAGGCGCCCGTGCTGCTGAGCGATATCACCGGCCCTTTTTTCGTATGTGGGTTCTGGGAGTCGAACTCAGGACTTCGCGCTTGCCAGGCAGGCGCTTATGCTGCTGAGCTATCTCACCGGCCTTTTACCACATCTTTATCACCAGTATTTTTGTTTTCTTACCCTTTATACTCATAGGGGGAAAATGATAACCACTTAAAATAAATGCAGTTGGGGCCGGTGAGATAGCTCAGCTGCATAAGCGCCTGCTTGGCAAGCACGAGGTCCTGAGTTCGGCCCCTGGTACCCACAAAAAAAAAAAAAAAATGCAGTTGTATGTCTCTTGGAAATGCTGTGAATATCTAATTAGTTCAAAAACTCCATGGCCTTCACTTTTGGTCTGAATCCAGTTTTTACTTTGCAGTTATCCCTTCATTTTATCAACTAAGTTCCCTAAAATCATGGGTGTTTGTGTTAGGCCAGTGTAGTTTCATTTATGTGAATCTGTCACTGAAAAACTAAGCAAGCACTCGGAGATTCTCTTTAAAGGAGAGAACACCCAGCAAAGCTATCCATAGTTACATTGTTCTGTTCCTATCCTTTATCTATTTAGCAATTACTTCCAGCCAGTCAGTTTGCATATCCAACTGCCCTTCCTTTCATGGACCCCCTTGGGCATTCCCTCCCCCTCCCTCTCCCCCTTTCCCCTCTCCTCCCTTCCCCCCCTCTCTCCCCCCTCCCCGTCCCTCTCCCTCTTTCCCCTCTCCCTGTCCCCTCCCCTCCCCCTGACCCTCTCCCCCTTTCCCCCTCTCCCTATCCCCTCCCCCATCCCTCTCCCCTTCCTCTCCCCTTCCTTCTCCCCCTCCCCCTTTCCCCTCTCCCCTTCCCCCTACCTCTCCTTCTCCCCTCCCCCTTTCCCCTCTCCCCCCTCCCCTTTCCCCCTCCCCTTTCCCCCTCCCTCTCCTTTTTTTCTTGTCTTCCCTTCCCCTTCCCCCTTTCCCCCTCCCCCTTTCCCCTCCCCCTCCCCCTTTCCCCTCCCCTCCCCTTTTCCCCCTTCCCCCTTCCCCCCTTCCCCCTTTTTCCCCATGCCCCCGTCCCCCCATCCCCCATCCCCCTGTCCTGTCCTGTCCCATTCCTTCGGAGACAGGGTCTTGCTTTGTATTGCAGGCTGGTCTTGAACTCACTGTGTAGCCCAGGCTGGCCTTGAATTTGTGGTAATCCTCCTGCCTCAGCTTCCCAGGTGCTGGGATTACAGGCATGCATCACCACACTCGGGTTTTCCTGTGCTTATATTTGCCATTGTTCTTATTTTCTTTGATAAAATAACCTGTTCAAACCTTTTGCCTATTAAAATTTTTGTTGTTGAATTAGAAGAATTATATATTCTTTTTTTGGGGGGGAGGGGTACCGGGGGGTCGACCTCAGGACCTTGTGTGCCAGTAGGCGCCCGTGCCGCTGAGCGATATCACTGGCCCTTTTTTCGTATGTGGGTTCCGGGAGTTGAACTCAGGCCCTTGCGCTTGCCAGGCAGGCGCTTACGCCACTGAGCCATCTCACTGGCCCATTTTTTTTCTTTTTTTTTGAGACAGGATATTGTTGTGTAATTCAGGCTGGGCTTGAACTTACTGTGTAGCCCATGCTGGCCTCTACTTCCTGGAGATCCTGCTGCCTCAGCCTCCTGAGTGCTGGGATTACAGGTACATGCCTCTGCAGCTGGCTAAATTTTATATTTAGGTTTATAACCATCTTTGAATTAATTTCACTAAGTGATGCAAAGTAGAAGGTTTTGTTTGTTTGAGACAGGGTCGCGCTATGCTGTTGAGGCTGATCTTGAATTTCCTATATAGCTCAGGCTGGCCTTGAACTCAGTGATCTTCCTGAGTCAGCCTTCCGAGTGTTGGGATTGCAGGCATGCACCACGATGCCCACCTTGAAAGTTTTTTTTTTTTTTTTTATTGATTTAATACTGATTTGTTCCAGCAACATGTTAAAAGACTATTGGCTCTTTTTTTTTTTTTTTTTGTGGGTACCAGGGAGTCGACCTCAGGACCTCGCGCGCCAGCAGGCGCCCGTGCCGCTGAGCGATATCACCGGCCCCTTTTTCGTATGTGGGTTCCGGGAGTCGAACTCGGGCCCTCGCGCTTGCCGGGCAGGCGCTTAAGCCGCTGAGCCATCTCACCGGCCCAATATATATTCTATATATAGATCCTTTATTAGATACAGGATTTGAAAATGTTTTCTCTTAGTCCCTGGCTTGTTTTTTGATTTTCCTAATGTCTTTTGAAGAACAAATTTTTAAATTTTGATAAAGCCTTAGTGTGTCATGTTTTTAATGGATCATATTTAGTGTTGTAGTTAAGAGATAGATTTATTTATTTATTTATTTATTTATGAGACAGGATCTCACTATGTAGTACAGGCTGGCCTCAAGCTCACGGCGATCCTCCTGCCTCAACCTCCTGAGTGCTGGGACCACAGGTATGCGCCATCATGCCCAGCTAAGAGATCTTGCCTTAACCAAGATCACAAAGATTTTTCTCCTATGATTTTTTTTCTAAAACTTGTATAGTTTTAGTTCTTGGGTTTAGGTATATGTTCTGTGTTTGGGTTAATTTTTGTGAGTTAAGGCTGTGAGTTCAATTACTTTGGATATGTGTATCTACTTGTACAAATGCCATTTGTTGAAAGGGCTCCTAACAAGTTCTTTTTCCTTTAACCTGTACCCCTGCTTGTTAATCTTGCCTGTGCCTTCATTTGTTAAGTTGGTGGGGAAGGATGGAAATGGTTTGTGATGTGCCTTGACCTTATTATAGGGAACTCTTGTACCATAGTTCACTTTATTTTGATATTCTACTTTTCGAGAAGACATTTGCAGAACTTATGAACAATGAATAGGCAACATACTTGCTTGGAACAATATTTGGATCTACTGATGGATTGAAGCCTGTTTTCCTGCATTTCTCAGGGAAAGGGAAAAGGGAGCTAATATTTGACTAGCATCTATTGTGAGACAGGTCTCGTATTTCACAAAGCTCTGTGAAGTGTTAAAATTGCATTAAAATAATATTGAAAATGTATTTCATCTCTACCCTTCTTCCCTTTTATAGGATTGAGTTAAATGATTTCCCCTATGTCATTTAACTAGTAAGAGATAGGTTCAAAAATCAGAAGCAGAACTTAAGTATCTTTCATTGAAAATCGTTAACCTGAGTGTTCTTTTGTGGCTTGAAATACTGTGAAAGAAGAAAAATTAAAGTAATTCTGTATCTCTTTTCTGGTCCTATGGTCTTTTTCTTACTCTCCATCAGAATTAGAAGTCTGAAGATCCCCTCACATCCTGCTCAAATGAGTGCTTGTTTCCCTTTTTTGTGTTGTGCGTTCAACTCTGAGAGCCTTAGTTTTTAACTCTGGTATTCATTAGCTGAATAGAAAGAAAAGAAGAAAGCCTGGATTTTAAATAAGAAAAATTCTTTGAATTGGATTAATTACACAGCATTTTAAATTTCTTAGGCATTAACTAATAACTAGCTGGCTGTGGATTCCTAGGCAAGCCACTCAGTCTCTTTACCTGTTAAGTGGATTGCCTACTCAACGAGGAGCCTTCCATGGTGTATCATCATTCTTTTTTGTGTATGTAAGAACCAGAAATAAGGTTTTGGTGATACTGTCACAGAGTATCTACCTTAGGGATGAGTATTTAAAAGACCTCTATGTTCTTTTAATACCCTTAAGTCTCAAATCCTCAAACTATTTGCATTTGTGCTAATGGGTAAGAAACATCAATGGTAGTGTATTCTTTTTTGTGGGGAAGGAGTGGGGGAGGAGACAAAGAGCTTGATTTTATGATTCTGGAGCTTCATTGTTTTCTCTTTAGGAGTTATATAGACTCAAGACAGCTATGGGGCTGGTGAGATGGCTCAGCGGCTTAAGCGCCTGCCCGGCAAGCGCGAGGGCCCGAGTTCGACTCCCGGAACCCACATACGAAAAAAAGGGGCCGGTGATATCGCTCAGCGGCACGGGCGCCTGCTGGCGCGCGAGGTCCTGAGGTCGACCCCCTGGTACCCACAAAAAAAAAAAAAAAAAAGACAGCTAGAACTTTCCATTGACACCCTCACTTTATCAAATAGCACAATTTATTGTAATCTGTTTCTTATTTTGTTGTCATAGTGTCCTTTGAAACAGAAAGGTGGTTGATAATGTTTGTACAGAAATTCAGCATTTTCCTGTTGATTGGCATTTGTTGGTAGAAGTTTTTCTTAGTGACTCAGGCTAAAGCTTTGGGGCTATAATGAGTACAAAGGGTGATGGGATGTTTGGACTCTGAACAGTTAGTATTAACTCACTCTGTTAATCACTAAACTATTTTATTTAGTGATTAAGAGCTTTCTGCGTAAGTTTTTTTATAATATTTATACAAACACCCTGATGTTATACATGGGCTGAACGTTGGAACTCAGGGTAGAGTGGAGCACCTTATTGCGGTGTCAGGCTCGTTCCAACAGATACAACAGAAAGCAGCTAAGGTGACAGCTTCTGATAGTGATCTTAACACATTTGAGCCAGTGAATCCTGATGAAATACAATAAAATGGTTCATGAGGTGTGGAAATGAAATCCTAAAGGAAATACAAAATGGTAAGTTTTTACCTTTTATTCTAGTGCCATGAGGCTTTGACTTGGTTGCAGAAGGAATCCACACAGGAACCAGCAGTGGGTTAGAGTAAAATCATTACTTTGCATTGATTGTCATTTTTGCTTTTCACGTGTTCAGAAAGATTGGAAGAAAGCTGTTACTGATTTAAGGAAATGCAACAAACAAAATATAATCCTTTTGGGATGCCTAGGAGGACTACAGAGTCGATTCTAATCATTTTCATTAGACCTGTCCACAGAGGCTTTGTGGGAATGGGACTACAGTTCAGTTAAAATTTGGTGAGGTTAGTGCTAGGGTTGCAGCAGCATATTCTGGAGAGTGATTCTGTGTAGCTTTCTACTTCACATTTCAGATCTTTTACTTTCTGGACACTGCCTTTCCCAGCTCCTTTGCCCTCTGGTATTTGTTTCCATAGAAGTTGATCTTCTTCTGGTACAGTCGTCATAATAGTTTTGGAATCTGTTTTACAGCTAAGAAAATTAAGGTGGAAGAATATTGCATAGGGTTGTGCATATTGTTTTTCCATTGAATACTTTTTCTTTCTAAGTATGTAATACTTGAAAGAAGCTGTTCACTTCACTCCCACCCCCACCCTCTGTATGCTTACTCAACCAGAAAGCCCTTATCTTCAATCTCTGATAAGCGCTAGGACATTTATCAGATGAGATCAATTCTTTGGAATGAACCTCCTTAGGGTTATTGATGTTTGTTAGAAGATGCTGTATAATTCTAATGAGCATTCATTGGAACATTTTGTGTTGCAGTTTTGGAGGGCCCTCCAGTACCAAAGAAAGCGATGAGCAGTTACTGCAAGGGGTTTCATCTCTAATCCTGTTTCCGGAGTTCACAGTGAGCACTGTAGACTATGGTGCATCCCTGAGAGTTAGCTCAGAGAAAACTCACTGATATGTTCTAATTTTAGAGAGAGAAAAGTAAACTGGTGTGTCTTAGAGATTATAGTAATCATTGATGGTGAAGTAATTTAACCAGGAAATTTAGTTACTTAGGATATTCTATTTCCTGAAATGTCATTTAATTGTATTTTCTGACCTTCCTATCATTTTATGGAAATTAATGTGGCAGAGTTCACTGATGGGCATTCATTTAGTAATTACATTTTCCTTTAGGCTCTCAAAGCACTGTGACTTCACCTTTATTATAGTATTATTTACTTATAGAAAGATACCACCTATCAAAAAAAGTCACCTTACAATTAAAGTAATTAAAGCAGGATTATTCATATTTGTTGTGTTGTTAGTGGTACTGTACCTGAAGTTTCTGTTTATTTTGACTTAGTTGTGGAAGTACCATAGCTGCTAGTGGTATTGCTAGAGTTGTAACAGCAGGAATAAAGATATAGTTATTAATTTGGAGCTCGTGGCTTTGGCCTTATTGTGAAAAAGGCAAGGGATCCTTAGAAGATTTGATCCAGATAATTGAGAGTCATACCCAAATTGGGGTGGAGTTGAGTCTTGCGATACTGTGGAGAATGGACATGCTTAGAGGTAGTGAGGAACCCAGGCATACTATGGCCCAGGTAGGTGAGGACTTGGGCAATAGGGATGGATAAGTAGTCATTGTAGAGGTAAAGTAAGTTGGATTTGTTGAGGTAAAATGTACTAGAAAGTGAAGGAGAAGGAAATATTTGCCTGAATGCTTGAGGTGAGACCATTAATAGAATAAAGCACAGTGAATGAGGGTATAGAAGATGGATTTGCTGCATAACATCCACAGGAACTAGGATGTCTAGTAGTTCATTTCCAGTTGAGGGCACAGAGCTTGTGAAAGAAGTTAGGGCTGGAGAGTCAGTGTCAAGAGCAATCTGCCTACAGGTAATCATTGAAACTGAAGGAATGGGGTGAAACAGTATTTCTTGGATGTGAGGGCAATCTGGAGTACTTTGTGTGGTTTAGTAAACTTGCCTTTTTTTACCCCTCCGTTTTGCCCAGCTCTTCCTAAAGCTCTAGGTCTGCTGAGGAGGATTGAATTTAAAATCTATAATGTCTATAGGTTTTCTATAATGTCATTAAACATTATATAACAGTATATAAATAAACAGTGTGCCCTTAAAGCCAGTATAAATGTCTGGGTTTTACTGTATTTACTGTGGCATGATGACTAAAAGCATAACATTTAGAGCCAGAATTTCTGGATTCTAAACCTTTCTGTACTTGTTCTTAGCCACCTGTTAACTAATGTGATCATGGGTATTGTGTTTGACTTTTCTGTTGCTCCGTTGCTGTTTTTTTGTACAGTAGAAATAACCTTTTTGATTACTGGAGGATTAAATGCTTTCTTACTCTAAAATCTTTTTAACAGAACCTGATATATGTGGTAAGCTTAAGATGTAGTTATTAGCGGTTATTATCATAAACTCTGGTAGCTGTTCTAAAAGCCCACTAAATAGTTACTTGTTATATTTGGAGTTTAATAACTTTTCATTGCTGGAACAAAATACCTGACACAAATAACTTAAAGGAGGAGAGGTTAATTTTGTTCCAGCAGTGAAAAAGTAACACAGTTTCTCATAGCAAAGGGAAAGATTTTGAGAGAATAAATTTTAACTATGAATTATTAAACTTTTATCTTCAGAGTTTTCAAGTCCTTGGTAACTGTGTTCATCACAACTGGACAGAAGTAAAATGAGAGTTACTGTTGCCTTTACAGAAATCCTTTTTTTTTGTAGATATGCATTAATTACTAATTTTTCTTTGCTTGTATATCCATACAGGGTTGAGGATGGCAACTGTGGTGTTTGAAGCACACTCTTCTTCCTTCCAAGCACCAAGTTAAAGCACCAATCTTTAACTTAGAAATACATGCTGTGGACAAAAGCATGGGCAAAAGCATGTGCTAGAGTAGGGGGAATTTTAGTCATGCTTTGCTTATATCTGAAGCCACAATGTGATCTTAACTCACATTTCTTCAGTTGGTCAAATACATAATATCATGGATTTGATTTAGGCAGGGATTATACTGAAATTGAGATACAGTGCTTTGGTTTTTCATCTCTGGTCTCAATTCCTTGGATGAATAAATTTATTAGAACTCTGATGTCTTATTTGTAGATGATATGCGGGACTTCTAGATTATTTCTTTGGTTTCTAAGACTTACAAACTGTCCCTCTTAGTAACAGTTTGTGCCTGACTTTGAAATAAAACTCAGTAGGTCACAGATGATAGAATTTAGTTTCTTACTGCAAACTATGTTAACCCTTTCTGATCTTCTGGCTCTTTTATTGTTAAATAACCTTTTAGGACTCAGCAGATAACTCTTTCCTGCTTGGACAAGTTCTTGTAAGTTAGTGTTTCTGTATATGACTGTTGTTTCTTTGCTCTTGTTTATTCTGCAATATGTAGCCTGAATTTCATTCTTCGTTGGTAGAAAAGGAACTATAACGAAGAGCTCTTTTTTGTGGTAGTGGGGATTGAACTCAGGGCCTTGTGCATGCTGGGCAAGCACTCTACGCCTGAGCTACATCCCCAGCCCTAAGAGCTCTTTTGTGCATGAGGTTCAATTGAAAAATATAATGAATGTTTAACAGTAAAAGACACATTGCCATTAGTCCCCTTCACAATACTCCCCCTCCCCTCATGCTTCAAACATCCTTATTGTATTATTTTTGCCACTTTCTGAAAGTCTTCCTTCATGACTTTAATTGCACTGTCATGGCTGCCTCCATGTCCTGAATCGATTCAAAATGTTAACCTTTCATGGTCATTTTGACTTTGAGGAAGATCCAGAAATTGCACAGATCCAGTGAGTAAAGTGGATAAGGACAACACCATGTTTTTACAAGCCTGCCTTTCTGTTGGATGACGCTTGGCAGCAGCTTTCAGTATTTTTTTTTTTTCCCCTTGAGACAGGGTCTTGCTATGTAGCCCAGGCTGGCCTAGAACTTGCTGTACTCCTCCTGCCTGAGCCTCCCAAGTGCTGGGATTATAGGCATGTGCCACCATGCCCATCCTCACTGTATTTTTGATCACATTTTGTAAAGATATGAATGAGGACTTCTAAAACTGCTTCACAAAGTAGCAAGCAGAATGGGATAAGCATGTTTGAATTAGGGGGTGTTTTTTGAGGGAATTAGTGGCAATGTGTCTTTTACTATAATATTTGTTTTAAAAATTTAAAACATTCATTGTATATTTGATCACTTTTTTTTTTTTTTTTTTTTTTTTTTTTGGGTACCGGGGGGTCGACCTCAGGACCTCGCGCGCCAACAGGCACCTGTGCGGCTGAGCGATATCACCGGCCCCTTTTTCATATGTGGGTTCCGGGAGTCGAACTCGGGCCCTCGCGCTTGCAAGGCAGGCGCTTACGCCGCTGAGCCATCTCACCGGCCCTTGATCACTTTTTTATTTAAAAAAAAATAGAACAAAATTGCAAAACAACATAATAGGAGGGTAGCAATGGTTAATACATTATGTATTGTTATCTTTAAATTAATTACTCAGGGTACAAGATATCAGCATTCAATTGTCCAAACATTAGCACAAACCTTTCTTTTCAATGAACTAAGCAAAATTAATAGTGTATCTATCTTAACTATATATATATCTATATATATATCTATATATCTATATATATGTATATATATAACTTTTTTTCTTTTCCCTTCTTTTGATCACCTCTTGTACTTCCTTTTGTACACTAGCACCCTTAGCACTTGATCTTCGGTCTTCCTCATTTGTTTTGCCTCAAACATAATTAGAAAAATAGAAAAGCCTTTTCTGTAGCCCATGGCATTTCCACAAGATTTAGCTCATTTTTGGAGTTAGGAATCACCCTTTCTAATTTTCTGCTTTAAACTTTCCTGTGTTCATCCTTATAAGCACAATCACAGCTGTTTAATTGTTTAGTTACTTGGACCATTGTAGTTAAACAGATTTTTCTGCTTTGGATTGAAGATGACTAGTAGTAAGGTATTAGCCATGAAACTAATCCTGACCATTCCTTTATCAAAATCCAAATAATAAAAGACAAATAATAAGGACCTCAGAGTCTGAAAGACTCTGCTCTATCTCCACCCCCCCCTTTTTGTGTGTGTGTGTGTGTGTGTGTGTGTGTTTTGTTTTTTGTGTTTTTTTTGGAGACAGAGTCTCACTATAGAGTTCATGCTGGTCTTGAACTCTATGCAGCCCAGGCTGGCCTCAAACTTGGGACAGTCATCCTGCCTCGGCCTTCCCAGTGCTGAGATTACAGGTGTGCACCACCATGCCTGGCTTCTGCTCTGTTTTCTTACAGATCACGTCAGCAGCTTTCTTCTCCACCATGAATCTAGTCAGTTAATGTGAAGGAATTGGCTGTGAACGCTTATGAATTTTCCCTAGAGTCCCATGAGGTCATGGGTCTGGGGAGATATTCCTTAGTCTGTTTAAAGCTAACGTAAAAGCTATGATTTATTATCTCCCACATGTCAGACCTTGGCTGTAGCCAGGGATTCTAGTTATATTTTCTTGATTATTCTTCCAAACACTTTTTAATGATGAAGAACCTGAAGCTTTAGAGAGGGATAAATAAAGTAAGTGAGTTGCCCCAGACCTCAGAGAAATTGTTTATTTTGTATATGTTTTTATCAGTCTTTAAAAGTAACTTACAAAAAATAGTAAGACATATGTCTATGACTCCAGTCTAAGTCTATTTGATACCAAAGGGAGTGCGTTTTCTCACTGCTGTGGAGGGCCTCTTGTGGTATAGTACTATAGGGGTGGAGGAAGCCACTGAGAACTTTTTAGAAGAGAAGACCCTTTTCTACCTTTCTTTGGGTAAGCCATGGCCCATCCAAGTCAGCAGTGTGCAGAGGCAGAGTTCTCTGACAGCACCACAGCAGTTAGTTGTGGCACAAGACCCCTTGGGGGAATCTGTGCCTCATTCTCTAGTTGGTTACAGCTGTTCCCTCAGGCCTTGCCCATTGCAGGCATCCCTTGCATGGTAACAAACCAAATTGTTTCTCTTTACTTGAGGCTCTTTCACATACTGTGTTTATCTTTTATATAACTCCAGCCCTTGGTGGAGGATAACTTTTAGTTGTGACATTACTAAAAAAAAAAATTTTTTTTTTCTTTCTTTGAGACAGGGCCTTGCTTTGTAGTACAGGCTGGCCTCATACAGCCGTCCTCCTGCCTCAGCCTCCCAACTCTGGGATTACAGTCATGCACCACCATGACTGGCTACATTACTAAACTGTAATGAATGTATTTGACCTTTCTAAGCCAAAGCTTTATGAATAGAGATTGGAATATTTGGCTCATAGAAGACGGTCTCAAAAAGTGGTATTAAAGAATATATTTAAAAAATAAGTAAATCTCAGTGTTAGAGAAGACTAATTTCAAAACGCTGTCTAGTTATTTGTTTTTATTTATCTCTTATTAATGAAACTTCTGTTTCAGGCCTGTATACATCAAATAGTCATTCCAAAGAAATAATGGGGCCAGTGAGATGGCTCAGCGGCCTAAGCGCCTGCCTGGCAAGCACGAGGGCCCGAGTTCGACTCCCGGAACCCACATACGGGAAAAGGCCGGTGATATTGCTCAGCGGCACAGACGCCTGCTGGCGTGCAAGGTCCTGAGGTTGACCCCCGGTACCCACAAAAAAAAAAAAAGAAATAATGGCCTGTTTAAATTTGTAGTCATTTTTATTGACTTACTTCCAATATATAAATGAATAATTTATATTCCTAAAGTGGTTTTACATGTAATAAATTTCCTATGCTTATAAGTCCCATCAAGAGGTGAGGCATGAAACGGTTTTAATCAACTTTAAAGAAAATTCTTTCTAAATGTTCAAGTATCACTCAAAGACAGGTATCTCATTTTTTCTTCTTCTTCTTTTTTTTTTTTTTTTTCTGTCTTTGAGACAGGGTTTTACTATGCAGTTCAGGCTGGCTTCAACTTGCAGCGATCCCTGGCCTCAGCTTCCCAAGTGCTGGGATTACAGGTGTGTGCCACCACATCCGGCCTTACTGATATTTTTGTAATACATGCTTTTTATGAAAATAAGGCACTATGTAGAACTTACTGTGGAAATTTTATAGTATGAAGTAGAAAAGTAAAAATGATTGCAACTTTGGGTATTATCACTGTGAACATTGGCATCTTTTCCCTTTATGTTTTCTTTTTTTTAGCATTGTATGTAAGGAATGCTTAATTTTTGTAGTTCAGTTTTTATCATTTTACATTAATTACAAGCACATGGTATTAATTTCTCATACAGATTTTTTGTATTCATGCATGTTCAAAATACAGAATAGTGTTCATTTGGGGAATTGGTATATATGTATATAACATCTTGACCATTTTCAATCCCTTTACCCCTCTCTATCTTATCTTTCCCCTTCTCCTTGGCTGCTTTCCCAATCTCCGTGTTTCCTGTAATCTTACCTTTATTTTATTCATTTATTTATATTTTAGGTTTCTCATATAAGTGAAAACATGCTATATTTAGCTGAATATATGTTATTTTGCTTAGCATGATGGTCTTGAGTTCCATCCATTTTTCTGCAGTGACATGATTTCATTCTTCTTGATGGATGAATAACCACCCATATTTTTAAAATTCATCTGTTGGGGGCATCTAGGCTATTTCCAGATCTTAACTGTTGTGAATTGCATTGCTGTAAATACGAATATGCATATATTACTGTAGTATGATGTCTTTAATTCTTTTGGGAATATACCCAGGAAAGCTATAACTGGGTCGAAGGGTATTTCTAATTTTAGTTTTTTGAGGAATCTCCATACTGCTTTCCAAAGTGGTTGTACTAGTTGACATTCCCACTAACAGTGTAGAAGGGGGTCCCCGCCCACCCTTGTCAATATTCATTGTTTGTGTTCTAGATGATGGAGGAAGATGGACTCTCAGAGGTTTTTGGTTTTTCTTTTTTCTTTTTTTTTTTTTTAGTCAGGGTCTTGCTATGTAGCCCAGGCTGGCCTTGAACTTGGGTCAGTCCTCCTGCCTCAGTCTCCGAGTGCTGGAATTAACAGACACGTCCCACGACGCCTGGCTCTCAGAGTTGTTTTGATTTGCCCAACATGTTGAGCATTTTTTCATATACTTGTTGCCCATTTGCACTTACTTGGGGGGAATGTCTATTCAGTTCATTCACCCCTTTTTGATTGGGTCATTTTTTTTGGGGGGGAGTTAATGTTTTCAGTTCATTTTTACATTTTAGATATTAACCCTGTGTCAGAACAGTAGCTAGTGAATAATTTCTTCCATTCTGTAGGTTGTCTCTTCACCTATTGTTTCCTTTAGTGTTATAAAGCTTTTTGATTTGATGGAGTCCAGCTTGCTGTGTCTTGCTATTATTTCCTGTGCTATTGGAGTCCTGTTCAGGAAGTTTTTGTGCTTATGGTTTCATGTGTTTCCCCTATGTTATCTTCAAGCAACTTCAAAGTTTGTTTTTATATTTAGGTCTTCGATTCATTTTGATTTGATTTTAGTGCAGAGTTAGAAACAGGAGTCAAGTTTCAATCTTTAGCAAGTAGAAAGCCGGTTTTCCCAGCACATAATTTTTTGGCCTCTTGCCAAAAAAAAAAAAAAAAAAAAAAAAATCAGTTGACTTGCAGGTATATGGTGTTGTTTCTGTGTCTTCTTTTCTATTCTATTAGAATGTGTCTTTTTTTTTGTGTCAGTACCGGGTTGTTTTTGTTACTATAGATTTGTAGTATAATTTAAGATTTGGTATTACAGTGCCTACAGCTTTGCAGTTTTGTTCAGGATTGATCTGGCTTTTTTTCTTTTTCTTTTTCTTTTTCCTGATTCTATAAGAATTTTAGGATTGTTATTTCTAGTTCTGTTAACTTCAGGTCCATTTGTGTATCGCTTTGTTGGTTGTTGTTAAGAACTGTTACTCTTGTTTGTTTTTGTAATTTTTTTAGTGTTTTTGTTTGTTTGTTTTTGCTTTTGGCAGTGCTGGGCATTGAACCCAGGGCCTCATACTTGCTAGGCAAGCCTCCTACCAGTAAGCTACACCCCCAGCTCTTTTTAATTTTAAGACAGGGTTTTGCTAAGTTGCCCAGGCTGGCATTGAGTTGGAATACTCTTTCCTCAGCCTCCTGAATAGCCACGATTATAGGCATGTGCTGCTCAGCCTGGCTTGTCTGTTACTCTAAGTCTCTCAAGGGTACTTCTAAAGTTGCATAACTGGAATTTAACTTGGTATATTCCTCTGAATTTATAGCTTATCTTTTTTTTTTTTTTTTTTTTTCTTAATGGTATCGTCATCTTTCTAGTCAAGGTAAAAATCATTCTAGACTCCTACTTAGACTTCATGTCTGCGTGTATCAGTTCACTATATTCTAGCTAAACTACCTTTCACGTGTTTCTAAAATTTGTTTTTCTCTCCGTCCTAATTTCTGTTAGCCATATTTAAGCTCATTGTCTTTTATAATTTACTGAATAATTGCAATAGCCTGCCAGCTTTCTATTTACAGACCTACTTTTTTTTTTTTTTTTTTTTTTTTTTAATGTAGGTACCGGGAGTTGACCTCAGGACCTCATGCTTGCCAGCAAGCACTTGTGCCGCTGAGTGATATCACCAGCCCTTTTTTCCTTTATGTGGGTTCCGGGAGTTGAACTCAGGACCTCGCACTTGCCAGGCAGGCGCTTATGCCGCTGAGCTATCTCACCGGCCCATACAGACCTACTTTTTAAAGTCTATTCACATAGTGGGCAGAAAATTGCTTTCTTAATTATACATGTCATTGTTGTGTAAATGTTTATAGAGTTTTGTTTGTTTTGTTTGTTTGTTTTTGGAGATAGGGTCTCCCTATGCAGCCCAGGCTGACCTCAAACTCACAGCAATCCTCCCACCTCAGCCTCCTGAGTGCTGGGATTATAGGTGTGCACCACCACACCCAGATTTACAAAGTTTTAATAGCTTCCCATTGCATGTAGAATAAAGTCTAAATTCCTTACCAGACCCTAATTTAAAAAAAATTTTCTGGTTTTATCACCTGCTTCTGTCATACCCTGAACCAGCCTTTTGCTCCCAGACTTCTAGTAGTTTTCTTATGTGCATAGTGTTTGCACATGCTGGTTTTTTTTTGTCTAGAAAGGTTATAGTGTACCCCCCACCACTAGTACTCATTTTACTCATTACAGATACAACTGAGGTTCACTTAATGTTGTGATACTGTTCATGAATTCTGCCACTCACATGCTGGCTAGAAATACCTTACTTGCTTCATGCTCATTGAGCTTTTTATGATACTTCTCATGGTAGACAAAATAATGACCTCTCCTTCCTCCCAGAGGTCCATGTTCTTATCCTTGGGAACTATGAATATTTTACCAAACATGGTAAAAAGGACTCTGAAGATAAGTTTAAGGACCTTGAGATGGGAAGATGATTTTGAATTATCCAGGTGGCCAGCATAATCACATGAGTTTTTAAAAACAGAGAACCTGTGTGTGTGGCGGGGGGGGCTTGAAGAAGTGTCAGTGACAGTGTTTGACTTGGCTGGCTTTGGAGATGGAGAAAGGGGCCAAAGCCAAGAAATGCAGGTGTTCTCTAGAAGGGGGTGGGTGGTGTGGCAGGGGAAGAGCTTTTCCCATAGAACCTCCAGAAAGGAATGTAGCCCTACTGATACTTGGTTTATAGCCCAATGAGATCCATGTTAGATTTCTAAAGAACTATAAAAAGATTTTGGTTTTGTTTTAAGCCATTAAGTTTGTGGTAGTTTGTTACGATGGCGACAGAAAATGAATAGACTGCCATTGTGTCTTAATCTGTCATTGTACAGTATGTCATTTTTCTTGTTCACTGGATTTTAAGCTTTGCAGGGATAGGGGCTGTATATTTTCATCTAGCACAGTGCTAAGACAAATATTCAAAAGTTTGAATCTGGGAATTAACGGGGCTGGGGATGTAGCTTAGTGGTAGAGCACTTGCCTAGTATGTGCAAAGCCCTATGTTCAATCTCCAGCACCACAATTTAAAAAAAAAAGAAAAGAATTAGCTAATATAGTGATGTTTATGCCCTTACAAATGTGACAGTCTTTGGCACATATAACTCCACCAAAGTACTTTTTGAGTTACCAGCTTCATTTTTTTATTTTTGGTGGTAGTGGGGATTGAATGCAGGGCCTTTGCACTGAGCTAGATTACCTAGCCCTTCGTTTATTTTGTATTTTAAGACATGGTCTTACTGTGTTGCTAAGTTGCCCAGGCTGGGCTTGAACTTGCAGTCCTCCTGCCTCAGCCTCCCAGAATGCTGTAATTACAGGCATCCTTCACCATGCGTGGCTTATCTTTAACTTTTCATTTTTTTTGTCTTCTTTGCTATTAAATTTCTTCTTCTCTGTGCCATCCCTCCTCCTCCTCCATTTTATTTTGCTTCTGTTTTTTTTTTTTAACTGTGGTGGTTCTTTTCCTGTCGATTTTTTGTTGTTGTTGTTGTTTCCAGTATGTTTGCACATGACCATCTAGAATGGTACTGTGTCTTGAGTCCTGTTGGAGAAAAGTTTGTACAGTATATTTAAGATGTTAGGAGCTTGTTATATTTTCTCAAGCTTATTAAGAAGTATGTACTTTTCCGATAATGAAATCCAAACAGAAATTTTACTTTGGTAATTTCAATGAATGAAATAAAACAGATTTTATCTCTCTGTTTAAGTACATTCCATTGTAAATCTGGTCTGAATGTCAGATTCACTTACCCTGTTAACTTACTAATACAAACTCTGGCTGGAATATAAAAATAACAACGTGAAGTTCTAGATATACAAGAATCATCTTTGGCAGAAAGCAATATCCTGAGAAGCTTTTGTTGGTTTTTTGCCCACCCCCCCTTCCCCATACTGTTACTTGTTGCCATGCTGGAGTCACTGGGTAACCAGTAGGTGTGTGCCTTGGTTGAAATGTGGAAGCTAGATTCTTCAGAGTCTAACCTTAACCTTTTAAAGCATGCTATATACTCAGGTCCAGCTGCTATGTAGTGATGAGACCATAGTGATTGTTAAGAGTTTGAAATACTGTCCCAAGCCCCTGTTCTCACTTCTTCTTGCCCTGGCGACCCTTGGACCTCCCCAGAGATTGCCCTTCCCCTTCCCCTTCCCGCACAGGCCTTAAGGTCTGGCAGCCAAAGGATTAAAGTCTGGTGTAGGGTAGCTGGTGCCCCTATTATTCAGCTTTGCCTGACTGGTAACTGTCGTTTTCATAAATATTCAGACATGTTCCTGGCTTTGTCTTCATGTGCCTGTGTCCATGCATGTGTGTACACCAATGGTGTTGCAAATAAGTGTTAGAAATCCAGTTACAGATTTTGGGAGGTTAGTGCAGTACAGAATTAAACGAGAGAGAACTAGGGAGTCAAATTGACTCCAGAGTTGACCATTTTTGAATAGGGTGTCCTCAGACAAGTTCTTTGAGTCTTGGTGTCCATAGTTTTTTAAAATTTTTTTTTAAAAGTTTTTATTTTAAAGAAAGGGGTAATATCCACTTAAAAAGAGTTGTTTTTTTGTTTTGTTTTGTTTTGTTTGTTTGTTTGGGTACCGGGAATCAAACTCAGGACCTCACGCTTGCCAGGTAGGTGCTATACCACTGAGCTAAATCACCAGCCCTTAAGAATTTTTGATACTTAGAAGAACCTGCATACAATAATAAACCTTCCAGATCAGTATATATTTGCAGTTTTATCATAGTCAATTCTAGATAATTTCAAAGATTTTTGTGCAAGTCTTTGGTTTTAAGGAATTAATTTCAAAGGGGGAAGTTAACTGGTGGGTTCTTTTTAAAAATTTATCTTTACAGAAGAGAAGACCGAAGCTTAGGGTTACAGTTCAGCTGTCAAGATTATACAGCAGTATGTAATGTCATGAGAGTCAGGGCTCTTAACAAATTTTTATCAAGATCTCCCTAACAGTAAAGTTAATGTATGTTCAGAATTTTCAGTTGCTTACCCATCCCTTCTTTTATTAGTTTATGGGTAGATAAATGAGAAAACTAGAAATGCTAAAGTTGTATAGTTTTCTCCTAAACTTACTTGTAATGATCTTTATTGATCTTTAGGCATGTGTTACTTTTTAATCTTGCTGTGTATCTGCTTCTGGATCTATATTCTATTGTATAGTAAACCAGAAGTCTTTGAAGGCAAGTGTTTGTATTTTAGGAATTTTTTTGGTGTGTTTTAGTAATTTTTGAATCCTTCAAAGAATTTATTATCTCTCTACTTCTCTCCCTCCCTGGTGATCCTGGGGATTGAACCCAGGGCCTTTCCATTGAGCTACTACTTCCCCAGCCCTTTCTTTATTTTTTGAATTTTGAGGTAAGAGTCTCACTAAGTTGCTCAGGCTGGGCTTGAAAATTTGGCAATCCTCCAGCTTCAGCCTCCCAGGTACTGGGATTATAGGTGTACACCACTGCACCCAGCTACGGTTTGTTGTTTTATCCCTCTTAACATTCATATTGTCTAGCAGTGCACCTTACTCAGCGTAGTAGGTACATAATTCATTTTACTGATGACAGCAATGACTGGAATAAAACTTCTGGAGCACCAGAAATGAGCTTTTAAACATTTGCTTGGTAAGTTTCAAAGCTTAAAGATATTTGAATCTTTTTTCTTTTTGTAGTTTCATCAGCTGTTACCTTTACAACACAATTTTTTTTTGTGTGTGTGTGGGTAGCGGGGGTCGACCTCAGGACCTCATGCGCCAGCAGGCGCCTGTGCCGCTGAGCGATATCACCAGCCCTTTTTTCATACGTGGGTTCCAGGAGTCGAACTCGGGACCTCGCGCTTGCCAGGCAGGCGCTTATGCTGCTGAGCTATCTCACCGGCCCCACAATTTTCATTTCTTTTGCCATCTCTTTCTCTTTGTTCCCAGTTTATATGTGCGTATCTTAGTGAAGTTGCCAGGATGGACTATTATATTCTAGATCTGTCTAGTAAATTGTGGTTTTGAATCACCTGTCACCTTCTCTGCTTTGGACATGCCACATCTGTAACTTTTTTTAAAATACACACACACACACACCCACCACACAACTGTGTTGCTCATACATGTATTAATGCATACTAACAATTTTGGCTGCCATTTTATGCTGTTTATTTTTTATTTGAATTTATATGGTATGTTTTACAAGTATTGCTAATACTGCATTTTTCCTACCTTTATTTGATATAGTTGATTCTAAATATAAACCTTACATTTACTCCATACTTGGTATGTGGGAGTTACCCAATAAATATTTGAATGATTTGATTTTTGTCTACTCTCTGAGCGGGATTGTCAGTCCTCTCACCCTCTTTCTCACCTCTCCCAACTCTTCCTTTTGCAACATCCATATGGTACCCTGCTGTGGCCCAACTGTACTACCAACAGCCGTTCCTCTAAACAGCTAGGAGTTATGCCTATATATAAATACATAGTTTCATCTGTCCAGAGTGACTCTGCTCTCATCCTTGAAAATCCACCCCCCACCCGCAACCTCTAAGATTCCGTTCAAGGGTTACCTCCTCTTTAAAGTCTCTTCTGACTACTCTTTCTTCCCCAGGTAAAACTGATGACTCTTCTTTGTCTTCCTCTATCTGGACAACTAAGGATTATCATTTCACTTTTTTGTTTTTGTATCTGTTTCTTTTGGAATGTACATACTTGGAGGGCAAGAGTTGTGTTTTTATTCTTTCTATAGCACCTAATACAGCATGCCTAGCTGTAGCTGCTTACTGAACTTTGGTGAATGGGTGAATAAATAAATGAATGAATGAACAGTTTCAGGGTTGATGTTCCAGCTTATAATCTTTGGGGATCTGGGTTATGCTATCCAACCTGTTATCCATTAGATCCAGCAAGTTTAGTCAATATGCATTCTCCGTTTTCCTTCAACTAGTGACTTAAGTTAACTGAAGCTGGGCTGGGCGGACAGTATTTTAAATGCCTGATTTTTAATATCCTCAAGGACTAAAATTTACATGTTAAAATTTTCTTTTTTTCATTTTTGTGTCTCAGAATAATGTGAAAGAATGACAACAAAGACCTTGAAGTGCTTTTTTTTATGATTTTTTTTTTTTTTGTGGATACCGGGGGTCGACCTCAGGACCTCGTGCGCCAGCAGGTGCCCGTGCCGCTGAGCGATATCACTGGCCCTTTTTTCCTATGTGGGATCCAGGAGTCGAACTCAGGCCCTTGCGCTTGCCGGGCAGGCGCGTATACCGCTGAGCCATCTCACCAGCCCCAATTTTTTTTTTTTTAAGAATACATAAGAACAGCCTAAAATTGATCATTTGTAGTCAGAGCCTGTTTATGATTATTTGCTCTCAAAATACTGTGAGTTTAAGGTGGTTCTTAAACTCTTTCTCAGGTGAATGAATATGATGAGACCATGTTGGAAAAGCTGTGCTGTATTTTTCAAGGTAAAGGAAGTTTTGAGGTTTTCCATAGAGACTACCAAGACTCTGGGGAACCGAAATTGGGAATCCTGTCTCTGCCTTCTATATTTTTTAGCCACCACACAAATTACATTATATATTTGTTAGCCTGAACATATTCTTGTATGACCAACCTCACCCTTTGTAGAAATACATCAGGATTTGAAAATCATACTCTGTTATGGCTTTTTTAAAATGTATTTAGCAGTAGTTTAATAAGTTTGAACTATTTTAATCTCTAGTAGCAGATGAAGTAGTGAATCTTTGGGAAGGGCCTATGAAATAACTTCTGGCAAAATCAACTGTGATCTGTAGGTTGAAGTATGCACATTAGCATTTTAACAATGTCGTCATGCCCTGCATAAAGTTTAGGTCATTGAGCAACCACATATGCAATGATGGTTGTACCATGTAGCCTTGGTGTATAGTAAGCTATTCAGTGTAGTTTGAGTAAGTGAACTTCTTGATGTTCATAATGACGAGACCACCAGGTGATTCCAGCAACAAACAACATGACTGTATAACTTTGGTATTTAATGAGCACCAGGGTATCAAAGAGATGTCTTGGGTTTCTCAGATGAATTCCATTGTGTCACTTTTAGAAGTTTTGTTCTTTATTAAGAAAAATGTCCCAAACGAACCAGAACAAATAAAGAACTTAGGATATGCACTGGGTTTTTGTGGAATTCCATATACAGTCTAACTTAAAACAGTTAAATTAGTATTTGGGGAAATACTTTGGTCTTCACAGATTTTTTTTTTTTAAAGGTCAGAAAGCACTGCTTTGGTGAAGCTTGCCCACTGTACTTTTTGCAGATTCGTAGAGATCTTTGTTTTCTAAAGCAAGTTTTATGTTTTCATGATACAGGTCTTGTACATATTTTATTAAGTATATCCTTAAGTATTTTTTTGTTCTTGGTGAAATTGTAAATATTTGAAATTTTATCTTTTCGTTTGTTCGTTGTAAGATCTAGGAAAAAAATATGCATTCTTGTATATTGACCTTGTAACCTGCCACTTTACTAAAGGCATTTATTTCTAGTGACTTTTTTTTTAATAGATTCTTGTTGTTTGCAGATAAAAGGCAGTGTTAATTTTCTCTTAATCCTCCACACCTTCTGTATGACTTTTATTACTTTTTCTTATATAACTGTACTAGCTAGGATTGTCAGTACTGTGTTGAATAGCATTGGTGAGAACTGATACTCTGGTCAAATTTTACCTCTCTTGGTGTCAAGTATTTAGATGGTCACTTTTGTGTATATATTTTTGTTTTGTTTTGTTTTGTTTGAGACAGGGTCTTACTGTGTAGCCCAGGCTGGCCTCGAACTTGCGGCAATCCTGCCTCAACCTCTTGAGTGCTGGTATTATAGGCATACTTCACCACACCCGGCATTTTTGTATAATTTTTAACTGTACATTTCTTCATAGATTCCTTTTAGCAGGTTGAGGAAGTTTTTATTTCTAATTTCCTAAAATTTATTACAGATTGGTGGTGTTTTGGCATTTGCTTTTACTGCATCTTGAAAGGCAGCTGTATACTTTAAATTTTATTGATGTGAATTCCATTACTTTTTTAAAAAGTTAAACATTCCTTGGATAAAACTCCATTTGGCCATTGTGTATCATCATTTTTTAAAAAATACATTCCTGGATATGAGTAGGTAATATTTTGTTAAGGATTTTTGTGTCTGTTATGAGGCTTGGCTTTTAAAAAAAATGTTCTGTCTAGTTTTGGTTTTAAGGTAATGGCTTCAGAAAAAATGTGTGGGAAAATGTATCCCCCCATTTTTTTTGACAGTGTAGAAAGTTTTTCATTTTTTCCCTTAAATGTTTGGTACATGCCACCTTGAATACATAAAAGTTGACTCTGGTGGGTGTGTAGAGGTATCTCATAATAATTTTAATTTGGTTGTTCCCTAATGACTGTATGATAAACATCATTTCGTGTGTCTACCAGTCATTCATATATTTTCTTTAGTGAAGTATGTATTTAAATATTTTGCCTATTTTTAAATCTTACTGTTACAAGAATTCCTTATAAATTCTGGATGCAGATTCTTCACTACATATATAATTTACAGATATTGTCTGCAGTTTGTAAAAGGCAGAATTATGACTTAGGCAAGTATAGAAAGAACAGGTATTTTTATTTAATAATTTATTAATGAATGGTTCATTAAGATGTTTAAAATGATCCCATGTGTCTGATAATTCTTTATGGTATGCTGCACATTGTAGATGATACATTTTATTATTTTTTTATTTATTAATTATTTTTTATGTGGGTACTGGGAGTCGAACTCAGGACCTCACGCTTGCCGGGCAGGTGCTTATGTCACTGAGCTATCTCACCGGCCTGATGATACATTATATTATTTATTTATTTATTTATTTATTTATTTATTTATTTTGTGGGTACCGGGGGGTCGACCTCAGGACCTCGCGCGCCAACAGGCGCCCGTGCTGCTGAGCGATATCACCGGCCCCTTTTTCGTATGTGGGTTCTGGGAGTCGAACTCGGGCCCTCGCGCTTGCAAGGCAGGCGCTTAGGCCACTGAGCCATCTCACCGGCCCCCCAATGATACATTTTAGAGACTATATTTTTTTATCCTTTTTTGAATAATACTAACTTTTGGCTTTCTTTGGACACACGTAACCTATTTTAATTCCATCACTGCTCACTTTGTTCAGGCTTTCATATTGACTTTTTCTTGGAAATCTTGGACTCTCCCCAGTGTAAGTACAATTTATGAATCTGTCAAGGATTTGTGCAGTTTATATGGAGATTTTAAGGCTGCAATCTGTTTGAGTTCTAGCTCCTGTATGATGTGATATGGGAAGTACCCTTACTTGAAAAATGATATGAAGGTGAATCTTCCAGCTTTCTGCCAGTGTTTCTCCACTTTCAATGCCTTTAAATGGTTGCTTTTTATATTTTGTTCATAGTTTGTAATAGTTTTGTGTTCTGTTTTCATACTCTCTTAATTAGTGAGAAGATATGTCTTGGAGGTTCTGTAACTGAGTTTTTAAGATTTCCAACTCTGGCATTCCCTTTTCTCTTGGAGTGAGTGGGAAGCATTTAGTGGTGGCAGTAGTTTTGCTTTTTGTTTGTTTTTTTGCGGGTGAGTCTTGTCTCCTTATGTAGTTCAGACTGGCCTTAAACTCACTGTGTAGCCCAGGCTGGCCTCAAACTTGTGATCTTCCTGCCTCAGCTTTTTGAGTGCTGAGATTACAGCAATGTGCCACCACGCCTGGCTAGGTGCATTCTAACCAGGGGTTAGCAATCAGGGTCTGTAATGGAAGATCATGGTACATGTCTTTGGTCTACCCATCTTACTTTGCTTTTTAATTGTCTGATCAGCTTAATAGCAGATTTCAGTGTTAGTAATTATCTGTTTGAAATGCTAATGTATTTTTCAGTATATGCCATATCCTTATCAGTATTTAAAGTTGGTGAAATTTAATACAGAAACATTCACTTTCACTGCAGTTTTGAATGGGAAAGATTCCTTGTTCACGTGTTTTGAGTTTGGGTATTGCTTTTGAAATCTTTATTAGATTTTTGGGAAAAACATTTGCAGAAGTTTCTGTGCTTGTATACACCAACTAAATTTTGGGGGAGGCAGCTTTCAGCTGGCAGATGTAAGTCTGTTTGTGTAGAAGGGAGCCTGTTCCCAGCTGATGGTGAAGCTTGTAAACATTTCCATTTGGATGTGGTTGAGAACTTGTTGGCCTGTTGAGTTTGCTTTACTTGTTGGGTAATTATGCATTTCACTTTTTCTGTAGTTCATTACCTACTTACTACTTTGGCAAAATAGACTGGGACACATTCATGAATTGGTCTGCAGTGATAAGTTTTGGGGGAGATAAAATAGGTTTAAGTTAGTGTAGAAAGAAGCATTAAGCAGGCAATGTCTCTGCTTCCTTCTCTCACTACACTCTTTTAATTAGTTAAATTCTGTTTCCCACACCAAGCATTTTCCATTTGAGTGAAAGAATTTCTCTTTCTTTTCATCCTGTTTTTAGTTTGCAGCTCACAAAAATCACCTCGCCTCATTTGTTTAATACCTAAGGTGTTTCTGTATGTGGAGTAATCCTATGTCAGAAGTGTACAGATTAAAAGCATGGATTTTGGAGTGAGATCTGGGTTCAGATTCTGGCTGCCACTATTTTCTGGCTGTGTGACCTTACATAGGTTACTTAACTTTAATCACAAATCTCATTTGTAAAATAGATTAATGTGAGGCATAGCATGGTGCCTAGAACAAAGTAAACACTTTAGAAATTCCAGCAAAGATGCTACTGAAGTATTTTTTCCTAACTTGTAAGCTGTCAGAACTAGAATTATTGTGTTTACTTTTTGCAAGAACAAATGAGAAGAACACATCTTGAATGAAACAAAACCTGATGTGTATGAATGCTGAAAGCCAAATGCATAGCTTTGCCATCAGGTGTATGTTGTGTGCTTTAAAGGGAAGATGAAAAAGGGAGGAGTATTTTAAAAAAATACTTGGGGTTGAGTTTCAGAAATGGATTTCAGATGCTAGGAAAAAGCTTGTAACAGGAGATCAGTTAGTATAATTAGAGCCATTTGATAATCCTTCACTCTCTTATCTGAGTATTTAGTGTTCCTGGTTCTGTACAGCCATGTGAGCTCTTGAAAATGACCATGGTGGGCTGGGGAGGAGCCCAAGGCAAGGAGAATGGGGGATGGAGCCAGCAGTCAGTCCTTTCAAGCCTTCTTCTTTGGATAATTTCTTCCTGTGGTGGTACTTGGGTAGTTTTGTTTCAGAGCAGAGATGGCGAACCTTTTAGAGACTGAGTGCTCAAACTACAACCCAAAACCCATTTATTTATCATGAAGTGCCAACACTGCAATTAAACCTGAATATTAAGGTTTTAGTTTATAAAAAACAAGTGTTTTCTGGTGCTCGGCTGCTGGAGTAACTTGGCTCATTGTGCCTGCTGTGGCACTTGTGCCGTAGGTTTGCCACCGCTGTTCTAGAGTGTGATTTATAGTTTGGTTATACCAGCATTTGGGGAATAGACTGTAGAGAAGGAAAGGAGGAACCAGGAATATAATTGTTAAAACTATAAAAAATGGACTTATAAACTTATATTTGATTGAGCGGGGCTGAGAATCTGTTAGTTTGTTGCTGCTTCCTACTGGAGAGCCAGCCAAAAAGGTAACTCTTTCTGACCTTAAATGTAATAGTTAAAAACAGTCTTCTTAAGTTGCCAAAAGAGAGAATTGGGGGCCGGTGATACAGCTGTGTGGTATATGCGCCTGCCTGGCAAGCGCGAGGTCCTGAGTTCGGTTCCCGGTACCCACATAAAGAAAAAACGAGAGAGAGAGAGAATTGGTATTACTGAAGTTTTAACTTTAAGCTTTAGAACTACTGGTCAGATTTCTTAAGGATTCTGCTATTGCAGGGAGTAAGGAGTAAGTATATTTCCAGCTTGTTTCCTGTTCCTATTCATTTCCCCTTGTTGGTTATCTCATGTCAGGTGTGCCTGTTTGCTTGCTGTCAGTGAATGACAAAGTTGATAGGACATCTGCTCTAGGTCACTGCTGTACTGAATTGCTGGACAAAAGGCTTCTCATTGACCTATAGCAGCTCTTTGAGGTAACTGATTACTAAACTCTATTTTATACAAAGGGTGAAGGCCTTCAGGTAGCATGAAGTTGGGCTTCAGCTCGCTCTTCTGTCGTGTTCTTCTTACCAAAGCATTCCATCAGATCTTCAGTTGGCATGATATGTTTACTTGAGTTTGTGTTTTGGCTGTCTCTGGGTTTTTGGAGCAGTCTTAATTCTTTGGTCTTTCAGATCATTCTGAATTCTGGACTGCTTCTAACCATGACTAATCTATCATAGGACCAACTGTTTGCTACAGTGGGGAGCCTTTTGTGGGTCCTATTTAATTTATGTGGAGAATCAGAACACCAAGGCCTCAGTGCTTTCTGCAGAGTTTATAGACTATTTATAGTTTGTTCTATCTACAGTCTCAGTCTAGAGTATGCACTCAAATATTTGTTTAATTACTTCTCTTTGTTGTGTTTCAAATATTTTGTGTTTGCATGCTTTAAATCTCTTCCTTATCCCCTTTCAAATCAAATTGCCTTCCTCATCTTGGGATCAGTAATTAGCAGTATTATAACATTGATTTTACAGAATACCTATACATATTTTTTGGATTTTTTTTAAAGTGTAGTAATTTTAAAGGAAATTATTCTGTATAGTAGATGACCGCCTGTTTCTCTAGCTAAATTTTTGTGTATTTCCCACATACATTAAATGTTTGATGTCTCATTTGCATAATATGACCTCTAGAAACAACAGTTTAACATTTTGCATTTCTATTACATAAGTGCCATTTATTTTAACATATACCTACAAATACTAAAATATTTTAAGGCACCAGCTCTGTATTTTTTAATGTCTCTTTTTTATGTTAGTTTAATGGGGAAATTAACTTTTCATTCATGTGTTATATGTTAAGCTGTTCAGATATGTTGCCCTTTAAGAGGTTTGTTTGTTTGTTTGTTTTCCTTTTTGCAACTGGGAATGGAACTCAGGACCTTGGCTTGCCAGGCAGGCGCCATGCCAGTGAGCTGTACCCCTGGCCCTAAGAGTTTTTTATTGAAAGGAATTCAGAAGATTTGAAATTCAGGGAATAATCACTGAAGTATCTCTTAAATTTGTTGTTTCTAAATTTACAACAAGCATAGTATTACCCAAAATAAGCCTGGTCATAAGTTTTTAATAATTGGATGAAATGCCTCCTCTTAATTCTTCTTAAACAATTTTGAATGAATTGATGTGTTTAGAAGAATTTGTAAAACATACTTTGCTTTAACGTAGCAAATGACTTTGAACTCAGATTTAATCTTACTAGTCCTTTAACATTTTTAAACATTTACGTTTGTTTTATGAAATGGTATATATGAGTTGAAAGTGAATTCTTTATTAATATTCAAACAGAATTAGTCACAGTTCTTATAAATTATGACTTTAAATGTGCTTAAATATCCTCTTGTATTGTGGACTCTTACAACTGTCAATTAAGTTTTGTTTAAACTACCTTTCATGTTACCTGGAAGAGTACTTTTTTCCATGGAGTGAGAGGTTGAGAAACAGTTCTGTTTTTTCAGGACACTCATAAAATTTTATGTTGAAATAATCAAACTCTCTACTAAAAATGCTAATCATGCTAGCAAAAGTCTGTGTGGATATGACATCTAGATTGTTGAAAGTGGAGATGATTTTCATGTGCATTACGCTGACAGATCCTAGTTTGTTTCCACCTAAAATAAATTTATTAGTTTTTTAAAAAATTATCTGTTTAGTGTATGTTATAAAGAACCAAAATGATTCCCCAGTGGATTACTTGGACCATCAGTGTTTTATGAATAGAAATTCCCCATAAGAATTAAATTTTTTTCGGGCCAGTGAGATGGCTCAGTGGCCTACGTGCCTGCCTGGCAAGCGCGAGGGCCCGAGTTCGACTCCCGGATCCCACATACGAAAAAGGGGCCGGTGATATCGCTCAGTGGCACGGGCGCCGGCTGGCGCGCCAGGCTCTGAGGTCGACCCCTGGTACCCACACACACACACAAAAAAAATTTTTTTTCATTTAAGCCATTATTAACATTTAGAAAAACCTTTAATGGAAGACTGCTAAAAGTATTGGAGTTTTCTTTTTTTCCTGTAACATTTTTACTTGTGATATTTTGTTTGCAGTCTTTATTGTTTAAAATTTTGCCTTCCCAAGTTTGAGGACTTTCTCTTTTCTTTTTTAAACTGTGGCCTCTTCTGTTTTTCAGTGTCATTGCTCTCAAAATAGTAGTATTATGGACTCAACATTGAAGGCAGTATTTATCCTCAAGACATGAGAACCATTTTCATAATTTAGAAACTAACACTCATCAGTTGCAGCATCTATTTCTGACCGCTTTGGCTTGCTACTTGTGGGATTCATCTGATAGCGAATTCATCTTAGAGTGTATCTGTCACACAGTATGTCCAAAAAGGTGGGCAGTATGTCCTTGTGAAATCATTTCTAACAGAACAGTCACTACAGGCTCTGAAATTAGTACAGGTAAGGTCATCCAGCTCAGTAATGTCTGCATTGTTTAAGAGTCCACTTACCTATATTTAGTCTTTCCAGGTGGTTTATACTGGTCTAGCCCATTGGGCTGCTTGTTGTTTTAGGATGTTAGAGATTGGAGAGGATGGAGGAAGTCTAATGGCTTGAATTTGACATTCTCCTTACCCCGGATATCTATTTTAACCTCTGGAGAAGTTAATTTACATAAAGCCCAGCTGTGTATGAGTTTTTCTAAATTAAAAGTTTTTTCTTATTACCATAGGGATAAGAGTGTCAGCATTTATTGAATTTATGGTATTGCTCTCCCTTGTTTGGACATCCGTGCAGCTTATAGTTCCCTTTCCTTTGGATAACAGGATACAGCTGGGGGCAAAATTCTCACCTGTGGAGTGACCACTGAGAATTTTCTTCTCATATAGATCTTTGTAAAGCAGCAGAAACCAGTTTTGCAGGAAACCACAGACTTTTGTTGACACCAGAGGGAATTGAAATAACATGTGCATGTGTTCCTCTTCTCAGAGGTACCAGCCATCATGTGAAAGCCTAAGTACTGTATAAAGTAACACTTCGCCCTCCCCATTGTGTTGAGAGTGTCCAGTGAGATGATGTCATGAAACTATGGCACAGAAATTCTGATTAATTTCTCTGTCTCTAATGTTCAAGTCATACAAGTCTTTATTATTTATCCGGGTCTCAGTACTGTGCCAGATGGTATGGCATGTGGGGTTGTGGTATGGAGGGGTGCTACAAAAAACATCTAAAATATGATTGACCAGGATTAACAAGCTGGAGAGAAAAATCAGGCACACACACACACATTCCCAGGCAACGTATGACTTATTGCTGATCACATGAGTTAGATTATTAGCAATGATTTTATAATCAAAACCATCAAGGTGGAAGGCATTAGCATGCACAGAGATCACAAGCACTGGACTTTTTTTTTTTTTTTTTTAAATCTTTTTGAGACAGGGTTTCACCATGCAGTTCAGGCTGGCTTTGAACTCACTTTGTAGCCCAGGCTGGCCTCAAACACACAGCAATCCTGCCTCAGCCTCCCAAGTGCTGGGCTTATAGGTGTGCACCACCATGCTGGGCTTGGAGGACTGGACTCTTAAGTGTGGTTCGTATACATCAGTCGTGGCGAACCTATACTATGCATGCCGCAGTGGGCTGTTTATCATTGAAAGTCTAAAAGGCTCACCATCACTGATATAGATGGTATGTGCAGGGTCTGGATGGAAGGAGTGCTAAATAAGGCCACATAGATAATGAGGAACTTGGACAATATTCAGAGGCACTGGAGGGAAAGTGCGAGAAGTATGGATGGCTTCTGAGAGCTCACCAATGATAAATAAATGACTTATTTAATGGAGCACCATATCTGTTGGGATTTCATTTTCCTCAGCAATACCCTTTATTTAGAATAGGGATCAGCACAAGTGATTAGGATGGTCTGAGAGCTGTGAGAGTTGATTGTGATGTGAGGTCAATACTGAAATGGTTATGTAAGTGGTATGGGAACTTAGGTTTTGAATATTTTCTTACTGTCTACCACTGTTATTTTATATACTTCTTTTGTTCTTATTAGTCCCCATTTTACAGATGAAGGAAATAAAGCTTGACCATTAAGCCACTTGTTCATCAGTGTAGCTTATTGATAGTTGATGAAAAATAAATAAATTATTTTTTAACAGAGGAACTGTAGTAAACCTAGTCACCATGCTGGCCACATGTGTCAGCGGATGCAGTGTCTAGGCTTATGGGCCCCCAGCTTCAGGGCTGTCCATCTTTAGGCCTTGCAGGTTGGAAGCTCTAGGAAAACTGAGATGGGTTCTAGTATATCCCCAGAACTGATCACAGTTTAGTTTTGTACTTTTCTTTCTTGAGTCTTGGCAGGTTAATATTATTGTATAATGCCCTAGAATTCCCTAAAGAAAAGGAATTGGGGGCCGGTGAGATGGCTCAGCGGCTTAAGCGCCTGCCCGGCAAGCGCGAGGGCCCGAGTTCGACTCCCGGAACCCACATACGAAAAAGGGGCCGGTGATATCAGTGGCACGGGCGCCTCCTGGCGCGCGAGGTCCTGAGGTCGACCCCCCGGTACCCACAAAAAAAAAAAAAAAAAAAAGGAATTGCTACCTCAGAAAACCCCTTTTAAAAGATTGCTTGCTCCAGTGTGGGCAGATGGGGTGCTGCAGAATGAAAATAGTGTTTTAGGGCGGTTGAGTCAGAGGTGCCATTGGAGCCTGGAGAGATTTTCTCAGGGTGATAAGGCTTTGGCACCTCAGTCTACAAGCAGAGACAGGTAAGCTGGCAGTGAGTCCTCCCTGGGGAAAAAGATCATCTGTGGTGTTGCTGAGACCCCTTTCTAGTTACTACTGTGTAAGGTTTTGTGACTGATGGGATTGGGATGAGGACTACAGTGCCTGTGCAGATTGATTGGAAAGCCAGCTGTTGCTTGCTGCACCTCAAGGAAGCCCTGGTGGGGATCTGGCCTAGCCTTATCGGTTGTAATTCCTAGCTCGTAAGTTTGAGTTTAGGCCATGTGGTTGCACATATCCTCCAGTGCTTTGTATCAATCTTTGAACCTGCAGTTGTAATAGAAATTTAAGGTAAATTTAAAGAAAAAAAAAATTTGTCGATGCCATTGTCTTAGTATGATTGTGATTTTTTTTTTTTTTTTTTTTTTTTGTGGGTATCGGGGACCGACCTCAGGACCTCGCACGCCAGCAGGCCACCATGCCGCTGAGCGATATCACCGGCCCTTTCTTTGTATGTGGGTACCGGGAGTCAAACTCGGGCCCTCGCGCTTGCCAGGCAGGCGCTTACGCCACTGAGCCATCTCACCGGCCCCTGATTGTGATTTCTTTAGAGTAGAGCCATGTCATGGTGGTTTTCTTCTATCTTCCCTTCCTTGGTTTCTAAGGACAGACAGCTTTGAGGTTTGTGAGTTGACATGAGTACTTTTCCCTGACCCCTTTCCTGTCATCTTCTCCTTGTACCTTTCATTCACCTGTATCATTCTCAACAATTTATTGTGCTATTTTGTCTTCTGCTGTTCTTCTGCTCTGTGCCCTCCCACCACCTCCCAGTTGGTGAAACTGGCTTTGTGGCTTCCTTCATCCAGGAATCTCTGTCTGGGTCTTTACCTTCTACAGAGTTTATTGCTTCTTCCTGATCCTTGTAACATTTTTATTATTGTTCTCATTATACTGCAGTTCAACTATCTGTTTACGTATATACATATGTCTCTTGCTAAATTGGCAGGAATCATATATGATTTACGCTAAAGCTCAGTAACTAGATTGGTACATGGAATAATTTAGGAGCTCAAAAATGAGATTATTTACATTATTGAGTCATATAGATATAATTTTGATTTTTTAAATTTCACAATAATTACTGCATGTGTGTGTGCACACATGTGCGCATGTGATTTAAATTTATTGTCACTTTGCTAATTGGGGAATCCAGCATTGATAAAAAATAAATTAGATGAATGATTATGGGTTTTCTTTTTTTTTTTTAACTTGTTTTGGTTTTAATTTGCTATGTTTATATATTTTACTACTGAGTAGTAGTATCCTGTGTCAGACTTTTCACTTTATCACCTACCTGCTGTGGTAGACTGCCCACCCCTAATTTATGATCAGCACTGTGCATTTTTTCTTGATGGTTAATAAGCACTGTACCGTATGATAACTGGGCAGAGCAAGGCAAACTGCCAAAAGAAAATCAAGTACTTGTAATGGGTCTCAGCATCATTGTTTCCTAAGGTATAACCCATTATTCCAGAGCAGAAATATCACCAGATTTTTTTGTCTACTGATTTGGAATCTCTGGTGGTGGGGGTCTAGAATCTGCATTGTTTAGCAAGGCCTTCACTTGGTGCTCAAGTACACTAAGATTCAGGAATCACTGCTTAAAGCTAAGTAAATTATTAACTAATTACCACGTTCATTTGAAGCTGCTGTAAACAGAAGTAAAGCATTCATGAGTGCTGTTAAGACTTTCTCATTCTCCTTTTCAGGAGCTATATTTGGTACATGTGGTACTTTATATTTTTTTTATAAACTTGGTATCCTCAACAGGAAAAGCCTGTCCACTCTGTATACTCCGCTTCTTTCTGTTTTGTTAGAATTCCCTGCACTCACTCCCAACCTCCCCAACTTCCCTAAGCAATGCATAACATTTATAACCACCAGCTCATACTCCTTAGGAATAAAGGAAAGGCTATGAATCCTGTTATTTTCCTTTAGGAACAGCTGAACAGTGACTTTTTACAAGAATCCAGAGCATGCATTGTCATTTCCATGTTAACCCTCACTGAAAATTTTTGTGGGTTTCAAGGAATTGACTGTAGCCAAGTCATAGCAGCGTCCCTGGCCAGAGGAATTCATTTGAAGCACTTTCTGCAGTGGAAATACTCTGAAAGTAAAAATCCTTTATTTACACTTGGATGAATCCCAAACAGCTGTCCTCCCTCTACTGGGACTTGGGGGCAGATGTGGGAAGTGGTTTGCACATCTTTTTTGTGGATTCGAAAGCTTCTATATTGTGAATGACAAAACCATGCAATTGAAGTGATAGGTTTGGTAGAGCTGGACAACTTGTCCTTAGGAAATGAGCTAAGATCACAAGCTAACAGATACTGTACTTAAAAGTTTATAATGTAGGGCCGGTGAGATGGCTCAGCAGGCATAAGCGCCTGCCTGGCAAGCACGAGGTCCTGAGTTCAATTCCCGGTACCCACATTAAAAAAAAAAAGTTTATAGTGTAACTGCTTGATATGATGTTGGACCTGTGTGATGTGCTCTCTCCTATAATGTGCTTTTCAGGGACATTTTATTACAGGGAAGCACCTATTAAAAGCCTTTTCTAGAGTAGTGAATTTGATTTATGTTAACATACAAATGGATGCAGCCTTTCTCATTTTAGTAATTTTCTTTTATTGGCTCTAGAGACCTACAGTAACTCGTAAGAGTATTTTCAGTTTTGTACATTTAGGAGACAGTATTTTTACTCATTTCCAATTCATTTGTGACAAATTGAATGGCAAGTGAGTTAAACATATTGTGTATAGTGTTTTCTTCTTGCTTACAAGTTATATTTGTTCATTGTTTGAGTAGTTCTTTAGAAACAGGTAGTTTAGGAATGAAAATTCTATGTAATTCCTAGAGATATGTACACTTAATAATCCAGTATTTGCTAACTCTAAACTCTTTTCTATAGTTATTGTGTTGATATGTTAGAATTTTAATTTACCTGCCAGCATGTTTTAAGAAGTTGCCAGAGAAACAAATCTGGGTACCTACAGCCTTTTATTTAGCCATTTATGATTGTCATACTATCTTATGTGTTTATTTTCCACTGAGAACCAGAAATTGCAGGAGGAAGGACCAGCGGCTTCTACCCTGTGCCTGGCTGTGTGCTTAAGTTCTGTACTTGGATTATGTCTTTTAATCTTATAGCAACCTTACAGTATAAACAGGAATTTTTGCGTTCTCTGTATGACATCGTGATTCAGACAAGTGACTTGTTCAGGATCATACCATTACTCTGTAAAGAATTTGGAATTTCACTCGATTTCTTGTCTAGAGAATGTTGTGCAGTATGCTGTGACTTTCCTGTATTGAAATATATTTTTTAGCTGACAGCATCTTTGAGACATATACAAAGCTGATGAATGGGGACATACTGTTTCTTTGGCTTATGAAGAAGTATTTTGTTAAGTTTTCAGCCAAGGGTTGGTCCACCGTGACCTGCTGACTGGATATAGTATGTTGCCTCTTTTTAAAATAAAGTTTTATAGGGACACAGCTATATCCATTCTTTATGTATTGTAACAGAGATATATGCCTGCAAAGCCTCAAATATTTGCCATCTGGCCCTTTACAGTGTTCTCTGACCACAGCCGTGGATGCTGGTTTTGACTGAGGTATAATTGTGGAGAGGGTAGCTTTTAAGGTTTAGAATTCATTTGCTTAGACTCATGGTTTGGGAGAAGTGTTTTCTGCCTCTTTTCCTTCTGAAGTCTGTCATACAGCTGTAACACATTATATTCATTTTTTTTTGTGTTTTGTTTTTTGTTTTTGTGGGTACCAGGGGGTCAACCTCAGGACCTCACGCGCCAGCAGGCGCCCGTGCTGCTGAGCGATATCACCGGCCCCTTTTTCGTATGTGGGTTCCGGGAGTCGAACTCGGGCCCTCACGCTTGCTGGGCAGGTGCTTAAGCCGCTGAGCCATCTCACCGGCCCATAGAAGGTTAATTTATATAATTGAGAGAGTTCTATTAAAATTGGGTGAGTCTTGTTTTGACATAAAGCAAATATGTCACTTTTATGTAACAGCGAACTATGAAATTTGTTTCAGTATTATAAAGTGGAAAATGCAGGAAGAGTAAAAACTTAATTACTATACTTTTGCTTATTGTATTACATCCCTCAATTTTTTTTTTTTAAAGACAGGATCTTGCTGCATAGTCCAGGCTGGCCTCGAACTCGGGGTGATCCTCTTGCCTCAGCCTCCCGAGTGCTAAGATTAGAGGGATGTATCCACCATGCCTGGCATATCCCTCAAATGTTAGCAAACAATCTATTTTTTGTGTATTGGCTGTTACACAAAAGCAGCTTTGTTGATCTTGTGAATTTGAGCTACCTCATTCTTTGGCTACTGGGTAAGGAAGAAATTATATAAAGTTTTCTCTCAATATTTTTCATTGAAATCATTGGATAGAAGGTGCATTTCATTAACTTTCCTTTGGGGAAAGCTTGATCAAAGATATGTTGACAAAATAAAGACTTTCACTTGGTGATGGAAAAGTACATGTATTGGTGTCAGACAAGATTTGAATCTTGCCTTTCCTGCTTTGTCCTTGGTGTTAAATTATTTAATTTTTTTTTTTTTTTTTTAAAGACAGGGTCTTACTTTGTAGTGCAGGCTAGCTTTGAACTCACAAGTAGCCCAGGGTGACCTCGAACTCACAGTAATCCTCCTACCTCAGCCTCCCAAGTACTGACATTACAGGCGCATGCACCACGCCTGTCTTTGAAAGACTTTTTTTCCTTACTAGCGAAATGGGGGAAATAGTATTTTTTATGGAGAATAAATGTAATATGAAATACAAAACTCTTTGAAGGCTAGTTCTCTTCTTTATTCTCATGCATCAACACTGAAGAAGTCTAAAAGTTATATGAATTTATCAATCTATTTCTAGAGCCTCTGGTCATTACTTTGATTACTTTTCACAGTTATATTCTTTTTGGTAGCCTGTGTTGCCAGCATAACAATAACCTGGCCCTTTGTCCAGTATAGGGGGATAGACACTTCATCCCTCCTTAGTGCTCGTATCAGAGCAATTGGTATGGGTTCTGACTTTTAAATAGGTTTACATGAGTTCATAATTCCAAACAGTTCAGATGTCATCAGCTTTTCCTTACAGCCATCTGAGTTTCACCACCTCTTATCCAAATTCAGCAGGAGCCATTCAGATAGGTTGATATTGCGGTCCTTACACAGTCATCCTAAGTTTTTCTTGGCAAATCATGAAACGTAAGAGGGCTGGTAAGTCAATAATTTGTTGCCATAGATTTCTCCAATCTTTATCAGTTACCAAAGTGTTAATTTCTATGTCAGTTCCAGGGATATTTCTTCTGTGTTTGATGGCAGGAACACTTCTTAAATTAGGCAAGGCACGTTGGATTGGTTCATAAACTTAAAGGTTCTTCCAATCCCTTGTTCCAGGCAAGTCTGAACAGGACCTGGAAAGGTGATTAAAAGGAGTTAATTTTAAATTAAGTGGATATTTAATACATTGAGAAAGTACTCAAGCCCATTAATGTTTCTTTTTCGTCCATGATTGCTGTTTGAATCTGATGGGCTTGAAATAAAATTTTTTACTAATGGAGTTGGTTATTGCTAAATTTCTTGAGCTTGGTTTTCAGTGTAATTTTTTGCAGGTGATTTTTAATACCTAAAGTACATAGTCATTAACCCGAGGCAAGCAGGGGGCTGTTACTTTGCGGGAAGTAGACCAGAGAATGGGTACTGAGGGGGTTCCCACCTGTTAGCGCTGCCTTTGTCTGTCTGCACAACACCCCGAAGCCTACAGCCTGCACCTGGTTGGAGGTGATTGGGTTTAGGAGCCTGATCATAGGGGGAAAACAACACCCCCTCAACCCCCATATGTTGACTGCTCTTTGGATCAGCCTTGATCTCAGACATAACTTGACCTGTGGCAGATCTGTGAGAATGTTAATATTAAGAGGACTTGTGAGATGGCTCAGCGGCGTAAGCGCCTGCCTGGCAAGCGCGAGGGCCCGAGTTCGACTCCCGGAACCCACATACGAAAAAAGGGCCGGTGATATCGCTCAGTGGCACGGGCGCCTGCTGGTGCTCGAGGTCCTGAGGTCGACCCCCCGATACCCACCAAAAAAAAAAAAAAAAAGAGGACTTTATGTAATTTAAATTATGCATGAACACTAAGGCACTATTCTTTAGTCTAAGCATTTCACCATTGATAACTTCCAGTTTATGCTGCTTGAATTTCAGTTCACTGTTAGTGAGGTTTTTGTGATGTGGTAAAACACAAGATGTAGAATTTCACTAGGTTTTTTTCTGTACTTTCATTTATATTTCTGGTTAGTATGTGCCTTAATTTACTTATTATGAATGAATAAAAAAGTTCTTTAGAGGAAATTAAAATGAAGTCACTTGGGTCTGTGTCTCATTCTAATGAGGCTGAGATCAGCTTATATTCAAATACAGGGTGTTTGGCAAAGGACCTGCCATTCTGAGATTGTAGCGAAATCACCAAGTTAAACTTTAAGAACATGCTATCCTTAATATTCAGGAATGTATTATACAATCCTGGAAATCTTCTCTAAAGTTGCTAATAAGATTTTTATGAGAATTCATTTAGTGACAGAAATGGGGAATTTAGCTGTTAATTCTGAGGAGGGTAATGGCTTTCTAGTGTCAGAGGTTAGTTGTAGCTTCCCTTCTCTCAGTCAGGGGCAGTGAGCAAGAAGGCTGTAGTGGACTTGTGCCAGTGCCCTTCCCGTGGATCTCCTAGTGGAGGTGGAGAGGAGTCTCTAGGTAAGCAGCATTTTGTGAGTTTGGGGGATTGTACAAAAGTACAACTGAACATACAGTGGTACTACTTTAGTAACTGCTTGTTATGGTTTGTGTCTAGATGTCCCCCCAAAGCCTCATGCAGTCATGGAGGCGGGCTTCTGGAGTTTATGACTGATTCATGGTCTAATGCTGGGATTATGGGCGTGAGTGCTACGCCCACCCTGGGGCGGGTAGCCTGCATGTAATATAAGGGAGGGAAAGAGGTTGCTCTCTCTCTCTTGCTTGCGCACGCTCCTCCCTTTTGCTCTTGCTGTTTTTGCTGCCTTCCGCTGCCATGAACTGTTGCCCTCTGCCATGTGCCACTCTGCCTTGGAGCCAGCTGATTACGGACTGAAACCTCCACAAACTGCGAGCCAAATAAACCTTTCCTTCCTTAATTTTGGGTGTAGGGTATTTTGTCCCAGCAACGAGAGAAAAGTAACCGAGACACTGCTTTAAATATACTGTTGATTGTTGAAACTTTTTATGTGACAGTGAAGCCCTTTATCTTTTTTTCCCCATTTGGTTTTTTTGAGACACGGTATCCCTCTGCAGCCCAGGCTGGCCTCGAATCCATGGCAGTCCTCCTGCCTCAGCCTCCCAAGTGCTGGGACTACAGGCATGTGCCACCATACCTGGCATGTCTGTTTTTCAATCAAAATCTTTCTTCCCACTTGAAAAAACTGAGTCTGAAATATAAAGAAATTCTGCAATTCATAAGCTTCCTTACTTCCCAGACCTCTAGGGAAAGCTTGATATACAGCAGTAGACTTCGGATTATATTCATGGGACTATGCTTATATTCAAGGAGTTTAGGTGGTTTTTTGTATCTTGGTAACAGCTTTTAATTTTACTCTCATTTATTTTTCCCATTTCTGTTTCAGTGTCCTGGGTCATGAAACTTAATCCACAACAAGCTCCATTATATGTGAGTAAATAATACAATTCCTTTTATTTTGTACTTATCTGTGTTGTTTAGTTATTATAATAAACTCACAATGTCATGTGATAAAGATGACTAAAAAATGTACTACACTATTAATAGTGTAATACACTAATAATATACTTCAGGAATTGATTTAGATTTGGTTATATTAAGTGACTAATATATGCATGGAATTGAGCTGAGAACAAATAATACCTATAAGACTTGCAAGCTAATCTAGTCAGGGCAGCAGGATGCATGTATGAAATGAGTTGCCATGCAAATGGTTCTGTGGCTTCTTTCTTTTACCTGCAGTACATTTCTATAGAAGTAGAATGGAGGTCTTCCTTCTGCCATTGTGAGTTACTCCATGTTCAACTAGGTAGTACTCTGTCCTTTGCAAGAATACTCTTTACCTGAGGACTGTGGGTAAAAGCTGGCGTGTCTCCCTGAAGTGAGGGGACGATAAGATGAAATGGATAAACGAACAAGTCAGGGCTGGAGAAAAGTAACTCTAGGGGACTGCTTATTTTGTTGTTGAAAAAGTGAATTGACTGCATTGGGGTGATGAAAAGTACCTGTTGGTGTGGAGCCGGCTAGAGTGCGAGAGGCCAGTGAACATTGGGTTGCTGTGGTGTGGAGAGGGTGAGGAGTTTCTCTGTGATAGGACTGGAATCAGGCTCTGAAGAATAAAGACTGTTTAGTTGGTTGAAAGCTCCTCACTGTTTGTTTGTTTGTTTATTTTTAGTATCGGGAATCAAACTCAGGACCTCATGCTTGCCAGGCAGGCGCTGCACTGCTGAACTAAATCCCTGGTCCCCACAGTTGGTTTAGAACAAAGGCAGACAATGGGGTGATGTGAGGCAGTGAACATGGTGTTGGATAAGTGGTGAGAGGGTGGGCAGTGGGAACTCTGCTCAGCTGGTGTTGTGTTGGAAATAATGGGAGGTGATAAGCCTACCATGATTGATGCTCAGTTCCGAAGTAAGACGAAGGTGGAGATGTTGCTTTGTGACACAGAGGAGCAATTGATGGTTAAAGCTGCTGTTTGTTTTATAATATGTATTTATTTTTAACTCTGCTGTATTAATAATAATTTACCTTTCCATCATGGGACATAAGTAGACTTCTTTGGCACAGTTGATATTTCATTAAATGTAGTTGAGAAAAAAATGTGTTCTTAGAAAATAATTTATGTACTCATTTGCTGTCCAGACTACTTGGAGATGATTCATGTTCACTAGTAGGCTTGTATGTGAATTGAGCACCTTAGATTTTTCTAAAACACCTTTATTGAGATATAATTCATACACGGTATGATAAAAATATGATGTGTGTCTAAATTTAAAAATTTTTATTACAGTAGAAGACACTTTGGCATTAATTCCCCTCAAAATTCTTCCCCTCACTTCGAACACACAGCCCATTGTTCTTACACTTTCTGAAGCAGTCTGTCTTTTGAGTTTCTTTAGTTGTGGCTGCCTTGATGTTCTGAATCAATTCAAAACATTTTCCTTCCTTGGTCATTTTGACTGGGGAGGAGCCAGAAGTTGCGTGGTGCCAGATGCAGTAAATAGGTGGAGGAGGACAGACACACCATGTTTTTACCAGCCTGCCTTTCCATTCGATGGCATTCAGCAATATTTTTGATCCTGTCTTGCAAAGACAGCCAGAAAAGTAGACTTCCAGAACTGCTTGAGAAAGTGATGGAGAGTGACGGGGTAAGTACAGTATAGTTGAAGTGAGAGTTAATATTTTGAAGGGGGTTAATGGCAATGTGTACTGTATTTTTAAAAAAAATTAAATACCATGATTTTCAGTCATCTCTTGTATATAATGAATTTTCTCTTTAAAATGTACAGTTCAGCTAGGTGTGGTGCCATCTGTTTGTAATCCCAGCATTCTGGGAGGCTGAGGCGTGAGGCTAAGTTTGAGGCTAAGTTTGAGCCCGGCTTGCGCAACTTAACAACTTAGCGAGACCCTGTCTCAAAAAATAAAAAAGGGCTTGGGATGTAGCTCAGTGAGAAGACTCTGGGTTTAGATTATCCAGAGTTATTTAGGTGACCTATTGTAATCACAAGGATTCTTACAAGCAAGAGAAGGTGTGAAGAGAGTCAAGGGTCAACATCAGATTTAAAGATGTCATACTGCTGGTTTTGAAAGTAGAAGAAGGTGACCCTGAGCCAAGGATTGTAGCCCCTAGAGACTGGAAAAAGCACATGATGAACGCTTTTCTCTCCCCAGAGCCTCTATAAGGAACGTGGCCCTGTAGATACCTTGATTTTAGTGTAGAATGTAATTTCAGACTTCTGAAATCCAGAACTGTGCAAAAAATTTGTGCTCTTTTAAGCCATTGACTTTGTGGTAATCTGTTGTAACAGTATTATGAAACTAATATAGTAGTAGTTTGGGAAAATTTGTCGTGGGTAGTGTGAAAGCTAATTAGGAAGGAGAAGATAGTGGCATAAAGATGAGAAAGTCTTCTCATCTTGCACTCATAGAGTCTTGAGAACTGCAGAGTTAATAAAGACCTTAGATATTATATGTATTTCAGTTGTTTTATCTTAGAGAAGAGGGGATGAGGGCTGAGTATGTTGTGATAAAGTGACATAGCTCATTTGGTGGAACTAATTTGAGCTTGTGTTGTCTAGATTTAGTTGTAGAAACCATTGTAAGCCTTAAGTTTAAGAAAAAGTTTTGTTCTGTTAGGAAAACAAGGCTCAGCTCTGAGGACTAGTTCTTATAAATTAAGTGCTTCATGTATGATTATGTGTTTCAGTGAATTGGATAGGCTCTACTGAAGAATACTTTGAACTTCAGATTTCATGAAGTAGTATTCAGCAGTAATAATGGGGCAGTTTGTTAGCCTTTTGAAAAGAGTGACAGTGTATTCCATTCTTAATGAATGAGTTAAGGCACAGGAATTTATACTCTTTTTGATAAAAGTAGCAGTTATTGGCAGTGCATTGGATAGGGTGTCAGTTCTCTGCACCAAAAGAAAAAAGCAATGATAAAAAGAACAACAAAATTATGTTGAAGCTTTTCTGTTAGTTCATGTTTGAGATCTGTTAAAGGTGACAACTGTATCATCAGTTGGGTAGAGAAAACTGCTGTTAAATAAGGAAAACACTGAGTCCTGAGAACTTTTATCTGTAAATTCAGAAAAATAAGTTAGATTCTAAATAAATATTTTAATCAATCTTTGAATAAAACTGTGCCCTGAGTAAGTTGCAACAGTTAAAAAATAGTTTCCACATTGTGCAGGTAGCAGCAGTACTGTTGACTATAATGAAGCTTGCTTTACTGAATTATTTTGATGACATGTTCACAATGGAATATGTAGGGCAGTGGTTTGAAGCTTTGGTGACTAGTAGCTCAAGACTACATCTTTGTTTACTTTTCTGCCAGCTCTCATTTCATGAGTACAAATTTTGTATTAGAAGCTAGGTCAGGTATTTCTTACAGTCTCCACAAAAGTATTGATTATTTCTAGATGGATATTTAAGAATTGCAGTTAAGATTCCATTAGTGATGATTAAAACAGTTTAGTAATATTAAACAAGTTTAGTAATATTCTTCTGAATGGTGTTCTAGATGGTTTAGTAAGAGTAAAAATGGAGAGATGGTGCCAGATAGAAGAAATATTTTGAAAGAAATGAGACCAAATACTGCATGGAATATGGGGAGTGAAAGAAGAATGAAAAATGACAGCTGATACCATTGTCAGACAAAGGGAAGGAGGAGGTGATGAAGTTGCTCTTTAAGAAATTGATACTTGGGCCAGTGAGATGGCTCAGTGGCATAAGCGCCTGCCTGGTAAGCGCAAAGTCCTGCGTTTGACTCCCAGTACCCACATACGAAAAAAGGGCCGGTGATATCGCTCAGCGGCATGGCACCTGCTGGTGCACGAGGTCCTGAGGTCGACCCCTGGTACCCACAAAAAAAAAAAAAAAAAAAAAAAATTGATACTTTCGATTGTGAGAATAGACGTGCTTTTTAGAATATAAGGCAGTAGTTGGAATAGTGGACAGTGAGGGGAATCCTAAAGACAAAATCAAATTGTCTTACTTTCTTGTTCAGAGAAAATGCCAGGCACCCACAAGTTAAAGGAAATGTTTATTTTAGTTCACAGTTTGTAGAGGTTTTAGTCTGGTTGGTCGATTCCATGGCATGGCAGGTGGGAAGTAGCAGAATAGTTACTTGCCACCATTTTCTTTTTATTGCATTCAGGCTACACTCTATTGGTTGGTGCCACCCACACCCAAGATGGGCCTTCTCATTATCCACACCCCAGGACTGTTAAACCAATCAGTGGACTGATCAGTTATCGCACCATAATTCAGTATCACATATCCTTGGTCCAGTCACCTCCCTAAAAGCCTCACCTATGAGTGCATGAGCCTTTCGGTCGGACTCAAGCTATAACATGAGTCAAGAGAGAAGGAATTTTAGAAACTTGGATTCCGTTTGAGCCTTTTAACATTTTGTTTTTGGAGTTAATTTCACTCATATATCAGGATTAAAAATGAATTTTGGACTCCATTAGAGCTGGGGAATTACTTTCATTCAGATGTTATCTTTGTGTTAAGTCCTAGTCTAAGTGCTGGAGATTCAGTCATAAATAGGACAGAAGGGTCCCTTCTTTCTTGGTACTTGCATTATAGTGAGGAGAAGGCGACTACTTACATACAAGAAAACTGTGAAAATAAGTAAAACAAGAAAATATGGTGGTGCCAGGCTAGGGATATATGTATGTAATGTTCTAGGTCAGAGGAACAAGTACAAATACTCTGAAGAGAGAACCTTGAGGTGTTTGAGTTACAGAACAGTGACTGGGGCTTATTTTGCTAAGGGGGAACTGGGCCTGCTCGCTAGGATGAGGTTGAAGACATAGGAAGATGAGGAAAAAACTAGATCTTTTTTTTATTTCTTTGTGGGTGCTGGGAGTTGACCCCAGGACCTCAAGCGCCAGCAGGTACCCGTGCCGCTGAGTGATCTCACCGGCCCAAAAGCTAGATCTTGTAGGATTTTTAGACCATTGGGTCTCCCTTGGGTCTGTCTTCCCACACATGTGAACCCAAACCTTAGCGCCTCCAGAAGCTTAGCGTTGTTAGTCATTTGAGGGATACTAGTATTTCTTCTAATTTACTTCTGCTAGCCCTAACATTTTTAGGTAGTTTAAATTTGAGGAAAAAATAGTTTTAGTCCTTTTTAGCTGTTTTTCTTTTAGGTATAAATAGATATTCTTGAATCGAGGAATATTTGTTAGCACATCGTTGGCTCTCATCAAATCAAATGTAATATAAATTTGGCTTTGTTTTTATATTTCATGGCTAAATTACCCTTTTGGGAGGGAGACAAAACAATATAATTTCAAAAATTGTTAGTCCATTTCTGAATTTAGGTAGTATTAGTTGTAATTTAAGAGTTATCCTTTCTCTATTTACCTCCTGGTGTGTAAATCTCTCTTGCATCAGCCATAACTTTTCTAGATGACATTCCTTAAAGATAACAGCTTATATTCAAATAGTACTTAATAGTTTAAAAAGCAAATTTGCATACCTTATGTCATTTGGTTCTCACAGCAAAGTCATGAGGGTGGAGGAAGCTGTGTTGTTCCGTTCATCATTTCACACACACACAGACACCACCCCCCCCCCCCGCCAAGATGGCTAATCTAATAAGTGGCGAGGGTGGGGTGCTTCCCAGATACTGGGATTCAGATCCATTTTCTTGCTTCTTTATATCAAGCTATCATTAAATCTACAAGTGTTCCATAAAACACGAAAATCTCATGGCACATACTGTGACAGAGAATTGTACAAATAAAATCTCTTTTTCTTATAAATAATGTCACGTTTAATCTTCCATTTCACTTGTTTTTAAAGTCCTAAAGTATTTTGCTTGAAATAAGTTTAAACTTACAGATAAAAGAACACAATGGGGCCAGTGACATAGCTCAGGCATTGCCTGGCAAGTGCGAGGTCCTCAGTTCGGTTCCTGGTACCCACATAAAGAAAAAAAAAAAATACAATGACTTCACCTCTTCATCTCATTAATATTTAGTTACACTTACATATCATCTATATTAAGTATTATTATTTTTTGAGTCATTTAAAAGTAGTAGACATTAATGCCCCCATTCCCTCTAAATATTTCAGCATGTATTTCATAAGAACTAGGTCCTCTTTCATAACCCTATTATAATTAACAAAAATAGGAGTTTTATAACATTTATGTAAAACTCTTGTATAATTACCCCAGTAATGTCTTTTTTTTGGGGGGGGGTTCCGGGCATCAAACTCAGGACGTCGCTCTTGCCAGGCAGGCGCTTGTGCCACTGAGCTATATCCCCACTCCCCCAGTAATATCTTTACAGCATCTTTTCCCTTCTGTAAGCTAGAATTTAATCCATAATTACTCATTTTATTTATGTCTCTTTAGTCTCTTAATCAGTAAGTTTCTTTGTCTTTCATGATATTGACACTTGTAAAGAGTATAAAGCAGTTATTTTGTAGCAGTTTGTGTTTGTAAGATATTTTTCTCATGATTTTGGCAGGACTACATAAATTATGACCAACTTGGTGTATCATGCAAAGAGGATACTTGATATATTTTCTTTTTCTTTTTCTTTTTCTTTTTTTTTTTGTGGGTATCGGGGGTCGAACTCAGGACCTCTCGCGCCAACTGACACCCGTGCTGCTGAGCGTTATCACTGGCCTTTTTTTGTATGTGGGTACCAGGAGTTGAACTCGGGACCTCGCGCTTGCCAGGCAGGTGCTTTTGCCGCGAGCTATCTCACCAGCCCTTGATATATTTTCTTTCTCTCTCCCCCCCTACCTCCTCAGACCCCTTGATACATTCTTTTTTGTGTGTGTGTGGGTACCGGGGTCGAACTCAGGACCTCACGCACCAGCAGGCGCCCGTGCTGCTGAGCAATATCACTGGCCCTTTTTCGTATGTGGTTACTGGGAGTTGAACTCAGGACTTCACGCTTGCCAGGCAGGTGCTTATGCCGCTGAGCTGTCTCACTGGCCCCACTTTATACATTCTTGATTGATTATTGGAGATGTTAACCTCAATCCCTTGGTTAAGGTGATGACGAATTTATGTAGTATCTGTTCCAAAGGAATTGGGCATTGTAAGAAGGTGGCTTAAGTAATTGAGTCTCCTCCCCGCAAAGGCCTCACCCAAATATTGTCTGGTTTTGAAGCACCTTTTGCATATTGGATTTTCCTAACATAGGGCACCCTTGTTCTCTGCAAGGTATGTCTTGGAATATTGGTGGAAGCTTGTTTGAGTAATAAATTGCTTGAGGTTTCACCAGAATTTTATGTGTGGATACACATGCTTTTTTAAACAAATATAATTCTCAACCAAGGTCTAACAACCATATTTAATAGGGACATATAGTAATAGATAATCAGTAAACATTCATAGAGCGTGTGAGTGAAAAATAATTTAAATTACTAACACTAAATAATTTAGTGTTATTTATTCCTTTTGAGTAGGACAACTGCTTTTTTTCAAGCTGTTCATTTGTTTAAGTTTCATTTATTAATTTACCGTGTATGGGCCCTGAATAATTAGTGAAGTAACCTTTGTGATTGAAGGTGTTGCTAACAGGGAAATGAACATGTTTAACCATATCCTTATTGTGTGTATGTAACCATCCCTGTAATTGTGCAGGAATCTTTAGTGCTCCTGTGAAGTAGGGTGTGTGGATGTGTGTATGTATGTGTGTGTCCCAATCTGTACTGGAGAGTGAACCCAGGCCTTTGGCTCTAAGCTACTTTCCCGGCCCTTTATTTTTTATTTTAAGACAAGATCCTGTAAAGTGGCTAATTTGTTCAGCCTGGGCTCAAACTTGGGATCTTCCTGCCTCAGCTTCCCAGAGTGCCCAGCTCTGTGAAGCATAGTTGAGTGTGTATATTGCTTAACTTTTTGTCACTGTGACAAAATGTCTGAGAAAATCAAGAATAGACAGGATTTTGGCTCATGGCTTCAGAGGTTTCAATCCATAATTATTTGGTCCTATCACTTTGGGCCTGTGGTGAGGCAGCACATCATGGCAGGGAGTGCATAGGAAAACAGAGAGGAAGGAGCCAGGGTCCCATTATCTCCTTCAGGAACACACTCCGCAGCGACCTAATTATTCTCAGTACGCCTTACCTAACATTTAGAGGTACTACCACCTGCCACCATCTCCCATTAGTGCCACAACCTGGAGACCAAGCCTTCAGCACGTGGCCTTTGGTTGACATTTGAGGTCCAGACCATAACGTTATACTGTATCTGATAGAATTACATTTTAGAGGTACACCAATCCCATAAAACATCAAATTTTAAAAAATGCTAGAAATAGTATGTGTACCTCTGAGTCTTGTATTATCTTCTAGTTCTTCTTAGACCTGTGATCTGAACCACTTGTTTGCTATAGATCACATGAGTGCTTGCTAATATTTATAATATATATATATATATATATATATATATATATTTTTTTTTTTTTTTTTTTTTTTTTTAAATGAACATAGTACATGTACCCTTTGGCTCCAGAGCACTGCTTACTGTTAAAAGCATAGCCTTTTCCTCTTACAGGATAAGGGATGAGGGATGCTGTCAGATGACAAAAGAAAATGCCAAGCACATGCAGGAGAGGTTGGTATTTATGAAACAAACAAAATAGGTTCTACCACCACCCCCGTACACTAAGCACAACTGGACCTAGCAACTGGACACTAGCAATGCTAAATAAATCTTCCCCTGGACTAACAGCTGAAAAGGAAGCAAAATGTTTAGATTTCCGAAGGAGGAGGAAAGGGGCTTTGGGTGCCTCTTATCTCAGGCTTGAGGTACAAGGAGACAGTAGGTATCAAGAATTAGGAGACTTGGATGAATCCCATACTTGTTTGCCAAGGACAGTGATTTCTTTTTTCTTATTGTCATCTTACCCCGTAGTCAGCTCTACACGTGGGAGTGGACATTGTGAGAGAGGTCAGGCCTGGCCACAAAGACTTGATGAGTCATAAGAATCGTATTTTAGGGATGATTGAACCAGTTTTCTGGAAGAGTGAGAAAGCAGAAAGAGATCAAGGGATTTGTCTCCAGTCTTACAGGTAGCTGTGATAAATGTAATCACTTAGTAGAATCTGCAGATAATTAGTGTAGCCAGGGTGCAGAAGGCAGGTCTAGTTGAGGCAATGCAACTGATGAGAGTTGGTTTGAATTTAAGACTCAAACTATAAGCACAGGGAAACTATACTAGAAGACTTGGAATAAATGGGCTAAGAGAAAATTGTGAATTGGAAGCCTGGAAGAAGGGAGGAATATTTGAAAAGATAGGGTTGAGCTCCTTTCTTGGTGGTGTGAACAGGTAAGGGTTAGAATGTCTTTATGAGCTGTAGAAACATGAGAGAATAGTTTACAGCTAATACTTGAAATCCCTCTGAAGTAGAAGTAGTCGAAATATAAATTACAACTTGACATAGGGGAGTCAGTACTAGCCATCTCAATAAAGTATGTGGTTAGATACTTCATTTTTGTACTTAGAGCTTCCTCAAGAGAATGGTGACTTACTAGCCCTGGATCAGTGAGAATCAGGTCAAGGCCCTAGAACATAAGTGCAGCTCCTCCACTTATTTGATTTTTTTTCTATATTAGAATAACATTTTTGACTGATTTCCATTGGGCTTCGGACACTGTATGGTTAACGTCATATGAAGCTGTAACTCCTGAGGAGATTGCTGGGCCTGCCACTGACCCAGATGGTTCATTTTGGAGGCTGATGATCTGCTAACTAAAATGCCCATAAGAACATTTAAAGAGGAAAAAACTGGGGTGCATTACTTAGATTCTTCAATCATAAGCTTGCTTCTTTATGTTTCTAAGATTTTTTGTCTGTTGAACGTATCTCTAGGTCTTCCTCGGGAAACCCAAAAGGCATCCCCCTCCTGCAAAGTAAATATTTTAAAAAGCACTTTAAAAGTGTTCAATTTGACAACATACACAAATGTGAGATATAAATCCTTTCCAAGACATGCTCCAAGGTAATATGTAGGATAATAGTAATTACCTGCCATATGTTTGGGATAAAACTCACATTTATTAGATTTTCAAGAGGAAGAGCCATTCCAATTACAAAACATTTCCAGAACCCCAACAAATCTGGTTTATTATGTTCTTCTTCTCTTTTTTTCAGTACCAAATGTTTTTGCATGTAACAGCTTTTGGGAGGATGATAGAAGAACATCATAAGAAAAAATAGATATTTTTATTTGTAATATGCAAAACAAGACTCTCTCAACTTGTTTTAACTTCTTATTAAGATAAGGATGTTATTGTTCTCTGTTTTCCCAAGGAATGGGAAAGTAGGATTGGGTACTGGTATTTGCCAAGAACCTGCTTTTGACAAGGTACTATGGCAGGCACCTTATACACATTACATACATATGCCTGACTGAATCTTCACAACAGTCATACAGGGCTTGGTTAGTATTTATATTTTACATCAAGGAAAGTGCGGGTTATAAGGGATCGCTAACAGCTGTGTGGATGTAGGCTTCAAATCTTGTGAATGTCTCAAAGCCCATTTAAAGGAGAGAAATCAGAAGAGCATATATATTGAGCTTGCATTTGTATCTTGAGAAAAATCTAGGATGATTTTTGCTACAACATCGGAATTTTATTCACTCTGAATTTGTGTTTCCAGTCTCAGTGAAGACATGGACCTTGTGCAATGGGTGAGTGAATGCGGTTTGTTCATGCTATTTATAACAGACCTTAGAGCCCAAACAGTACCAGAAGATGAGAGTACAAGTACAGATATTAATGGTCAGAAGGAGGAGATTGTAAAACTTCGTAAAATTTTTAAGTTTAAAAATGTCCTGATTAAGTATAATTTGCATAAGACAGTTTTTTAAAGAGCCATAAAACTCATGTTATTTGAGCTTAATGATTCTCACTTGCCTCATTGTAAGGAAGAGGACAGGTTTAATAATGGCACAATTTTATCATTCTTCCTGGGCAGTGTGTTTCCACAGCAGGAGCTGAAATAACCTGACTGTGATTCTGACTTGCCAGTTAGGTTACATTTTGCTCCCACAGAGTCTTATCAGCCTTCTCATGTTTTAAATGGGTTACCTGCCTTGTCTTAACAGTACATTGCTGATGGGTCTGCTCCAACATTTTATAGATTGGTGGCCTTCTTCAGCCAGAGAATAAGGAAGTCAAGTGTTCCTCAATTTAGCTTTTGATGGTTTTACAGAGTAAAAAATTCAGTTTCAAATTCTGTTGGACTTTTAAATCTGTTTCCAGAAACTTGCTTTCAAGTTAATGGGCTTTATTACACTTGTAAGTAGTATTTTCTTATTTTTTCCTGGTGTTTTCAGAACAGACAAAAGTACATAGGTCAACACCATTTCAGGGCCTATCTACAGAATACTTTTTATAATAATGATATTTCCTAAGTTTTCAAGTAGTAGTGAGCAAACACTTTAGGAAAAGGCCCTCTGTTGGAAACCTAGGGAAGAGCAATTGTGTCTTTACAACTTCAGAGCATGGTATTGAGGATCAGCTGAGGTGATATATGTAAAGCACACTGCACAGATGATGGATAAAATCTTTAAATATAGGTTGTTTTTAAAGGAGATCCATTTCCTTTATTTTGACATAGTTTAAAAGCATATAAAAATTACATTGTGTTGCTTCCTCTTGCATCTTTTGCAGGTACTGTTGTGTTGAGAGCTCTTCCCCTTGTTTGCTTCGAAAGGGAAGGGGAACTACCTTTTACTGAGCACTTCCCATGTAAAGTGACTTACTTGATTCCTTTACTCTTTTGATAGCCATTTTGTACCTGAAGCAACATAGCTAGGAAGAGATGAAACAAAGATTTTACCTCAAGACTTTTGTTCTTTATATTTAAACTTTACACATGAGTATAGTTTCATTTTCAGTCTTTCAAATTGATATATCCTTTCTTGACCTGGTAATTGGAAAACCGGTTCCTATGTCACAGGCATATTTAGAGGTTGTCTTTAGCTCTGAATTCCACTTGCCATCCCTTTTTACATAATCACATCAGTAATTGGTATGAGAGAGAACCTGGAATGATTACCACCCAGGCCACTCTAGGACATATGTAAAGTGAGGCCTCAGATCACCAGCAGCTGTTTGAGCATTACTTGGTAGAAATGCAAAATTTTAGGCCTTACTCTGGATCTACTGAATGCCTGGGAGTGGGGCCAAGAAAGCCATTTTTTTTTTTTTTTTTTTTGTGAGTACTGGGGGGTCGACCTCAGGACCTCGCGCGTCAGCAGGCGCCCGTGCCGCTGAGCGATATCACCGGCCCCTTTTTCGTATGTGGGTTCCGGGAGTCGAACTCGGGCCCCCATGCTTGCCGGGCAGGCGCTTAAGCCGCTGAGCCATCTCACCGGCCCAAGAAAGCCATTTTTTAATAAGCTTTTCAGGTGATTCTGATGTACATCAGAGTTTAATCATTAACCAGGTAGGAAAAAAATGATAGTTTTTAAAGCCCCTTATGAATTAAATTGGAAGAGTTGAATAGAGTTATATCTTCCAACGTGGCTGACTATATAATCCATCAGCACTGGTTGCCTGTGAAGATACATAGGAAATTACATGCATTAATAGGATGTTATTTTAAAAGGACACATGTATGCCTCATTGAAGACAGGGCTGGTTATCTGTTAGGAAGAGGTAGTTGTCATTTTCAGAGGATTATTTGGTTAAGGGAGTCAACACTTCACATTGTGTTTCACAGTATTTATGTGTCATTTAGAATTTCTCATGAGTTGTGTGGTTGTGGATAATTAAAGCCAGATCTGCCTTGTATTGGGAGCATAGAAGATCATAATGCAAATAGAATTGCTAAGCTCACATAGATTTTGGAATGAGGCTATGAACTAGCTTCAGAAACGATTTTGGGCAGCATAAATAAAAGCAGTATGTTGTTGTCATCATTTGGGAATTTTAAAATCCCTAGCTGTGGACCAGCACTGAGTCAGTGGCACTTCATGTAAGCCAGTTCCAAATCTTTTTAAGCAAATGCTTCGTCCTGTAAAATGTTACTGCATCTCTTTCATGTTCTGAAATATACCCTCTAATCCCAACACATGTACAGAGAAAACGTGTTCATCTTTCAGTATTTATTTCTTACCACTTGTTCCTGTAGAGCCCTGCATGAGCCTGCATCCTCCTGTAGAATCCATCACTCCTTCCCCTTGTCTCAGCAACTATGCACAGACTTTTTATTATAGCACTTCAAACAGTTTAGGTGCATGTGCCCTTTCCCATTTAGTCTGTTATGTGCATATTGAGGACAGGGACTTTGTGTTTGTGTCTCTGTTCATCCCTCTCTCCCTCCCTGTGCCCATCCCTCTCCCTGTCTGTCTTTCTGTCTCTGCCTCTGTGTCCACCCCACCCCCTTCTCCCTCTGGGTGCTGGGGATTGAATCCAGGGCCTGTTGTGTGCTAACCAAGCATATGAGCTACACCTCCAGCCTACTGCTGTCATTTTTACTTGAACTTCTGTCACAGAATAGGCACTTGAGGGTTTTGATTAAATGGTCCCAAGTAGAATCAAAATCTTGTCTTTAGGAAAGAGTGTGAATGGCTATAAATACTGATTAGCCAAAGATGAGGTCTTTTTTTTCAGTTAACATTTATGACCCTATAGAGAATGCAGGCCACTGTAGCTCATTTAGTTAAGAGATGAAACCACACAGGAGGACTTTGTGACCTGGAACTAGTGACAGTGTCACTTTCCTTTGATCTCTGGGATGAGGCAGTAGCCTCCTAATGAGGACGCTCTGTGTTGGGTTGGGCTATTTACTTGAAACTTTCTGTGTGCTCCTTACTAATTCATCTTGTTTTATTGGTCTGACAAACCTATGAATTAGAAGGAATTGTTTTATTTTATAGTGGAAGAAATTATGACAGGAAATTTGTATCTTTAAGTTGTAATGTGTTTAATTATAAGACTAAAGATTTTCATTGCCTCTTTGGAATTTGCGGTGGCACCTGAGATAAGACAGGTAGATTCATAGTCACCCATTGAACCAGTATTTCAGAAATCCATAAATAGAAATCCATTCAGATAGAACACTGAGAATATATTTTTATCAGGAGGGACGTAACAGTTACATTTTTCTGAAAGGTATGCAGATTTATTGATTGATTAATGAGCTGGTGATGGTGATGACATGGTGATGCATATCTTCAGTATCTTTTCTTATTTCTATACATTTCTCCAGAGATTCTTGTTTCCTTTCACGAGGGAGTTATAACTTGGGTACTTATCCTTTAGTATAAAGAACATCACTTGTACATGCAGTTTTGTTTGTTTGTTTATTTATTCTTTTTTAAACCAAGAAAGAGCTGTTGGCTCTTGTGTATCTGTGGAGCTCTTTGTGTAGCTCTGTGTTTGGATTAACTGCTGACCCCATGTGATATACAGAGCATGTGGCGGCTAGGGTGGAATTCTCAGCTGTCTCTTTTTGTTTTGTCCACAGAAGGAAATGTGAGTTTTATCTTACTGCTCAGGCCATGGTACATTCCTTTTTTGGTTTAGGGGACCTACCAATCTGGTTATAGGCTCATTTCCTGCCATTCTTGTCATCATCTTGAATTTGTTAAAGGTTTAAGGTGGTCCTGATTTACTCTTAGGAGCATGGAGTTCTTCTCAGTCACCTCTGGTATATTTAAAGTCTACTTTGAGTAAAACGTTTGTTGACATTGACTAGTTTCATTCTATCATGTGTGGTTAAGAGATCACAGGCAGTGATCTTAAGCTACAGCTGTAGGTATTTCTATAGCCAGCATCTTTCCACTACAAATCCACTTTCAGATCTGTATGAAGTTTATTTTATTCTTGCCACATTTATGGGTATGATCGTACATTGTGTCTTACAAAATAGAATTAAAAGTGGTTCTTCTACTTGACTAGTAAACCCAAAAATAGGTGTTGTAGGCAATCATATGCTGATTTCCAAACCCCAGTCTTTCTGGTGAGTATGGGGTTGTATTGATTTTTCAGTTGCCATCATATATGTGTGCATGTGTATGGAGTAGAAGGTGCAGAAATGTATGCTGTATTAATGACATAATTGTAAGTGCCTTACTCAGTACCTACTAGTACTTTTATCTGTTATACTCTAATTCCATTTTTCTCATTTAATCATTCTAACAAGCTCATGATGTAACTATTTTCCATGTTTTAAAGATGAGACAGGGCCGGTGAGATGGCTCAGCGGCATAAGCACCTGCCTTGCAAGCGCGAGGGCCCGAGTTCGACTCCCGGATCCCACATACGAAAAAGGGGCCGGTAATATCGCTCAGTGGCACGGGTGCCCGTTGGCGCGCGAGGTCCTGAGGTCGACCCCCCCGGTACCCACAAAAAAAAAAAGATGAGACAGTGCCAGAAAACTGTTACTTGCTGAAGTAATGCAGCTAGTAAGTGGTAGAGTTGGAATTCAAACCGGGCCTTTCTTACTTCAGAAACCTAAGCTCCAGTACATATACTGTATTGCTACTGTGTGTCTGTGCTTAACCCTGCATGGTGTAGGAAAGGAGTGGGCTGTTGCTCAGGTTTTATAAAATAATGACATTGATGGTATTATTACAGGCAGAACGGGACATTCAAAAGTGGATTTAGTCAGGAGGAAGGGAAACCATTTAGTCCGGAACTAGACCTCTATAATAACTGGAACAGTAGAGTGTAGTGCTGTGGGGCTACTGGTTTTTAAACTTTATGCTTTGGGATCATCTGGAGGGCTTATTAAAACACAGATTGCTAAAACCAAACCAAATAAAACCAAACAACAGATTGCTGAGTTGTACCCCAGAATTTCTGCTTTACTTTGCTTGGAGCAGGACTGAAGATTTGGATTTCTAGTAAGTTCCCAGATGCTGCTGGTTGTAGAACAATGCTTTTGAGAACCCACAAAGAAAAAGTGCATAGGCTTGGGAGTTGAGTAAATAAGGGGTTTAAATTCCAGTATTGCTACTTAGCAGCTGTGAGAGCCTTAGAGTCTTCATCTAAAAAATTCAGCAGGCTAGTACCTATATTACAGGGTTCCGTGAGGCATAGACATGATTTTAAAGATGACAGCAGTATCTAACATTTATTGAGTATGATGTGTACCAGATACTTTGAGAGGTGCTTCATATATATCATTCAATCTGTAACAATTCCATATAGTCATTCCCACATGTGAAGACCCTAGCACATAAACATTTGCTCAGGTAATGTTCCTGCACTTAAGAAAGCCTAGAAATGTGTAAAGTTCCTTAGATAGATATTCACAAAACTTTAAAAATTGTGATATCTTAAAAGGAAAATGTAAAAAAACTGATTATTTATGTAAAATGTTTTTCTTGTTAATGTTAGATAAAACAAAATCGTTACTGTTATCTGAAATGCTAGCATTCTCTTATTACCTTTGTGATTTTTAAGTATTATATATTGTTTAATGTCCATGTAGCTATTGGTTATAAATTAAAATCTTGATTTGGTTTAAAGAAAACTTATTTATTTATTTATTATTATTTTTTGTGGGTACCGGGAGTCGACCTTAGGACCTCGCGCGCCAGCAGGCACCCGTGCCACTGAGCGATATCACCGGCCCGTTTTTCATATGTGGGTTCTGGGAGTTGAACTCAGGACCTCGCGCTTGCCAGGCAGGTGCTTATGCCGCTGAGCCATCTCACCGGCCCCTTAATAATTTATTTTAAAAACTATTCTGGTGATCTCTTGTGGCTACTTTTCAGAGGGTTTCATAAAGCCAATTTACATCTAGTTAAAATTTTTCACCCATGTTTAAAACAAAAAAAATTAAAATTCATTGTCTTGGTTATGTTTGAGAAATTGTGTGTTTTACTAGAAGAGATTGTAAAGGGAAGTAGAAACAAGGATTCTGAAATGTGGACTGTTGCACGTTTGGTAATACTTCTTGTATGCTTAATGTTTGCTAGGTGCTTGGCATACCTTGTTTATGCACTAGTATTTTATGTAGCTGGGAGGGAGTTAAATGGTGACCTTAATCAGTGTAAAACATGCAGTTTATTTTTTGTGGTGCTGGGGACAGAACCCAGGGCCTTGTGCATGCTGTGCAAGTGCTCTACCACTGAGCCACACCCTAGCCCTGTGTAAAACACCTAAAACAGTGCTAGCACATACTGAGCATTTGATGAAAGTCATAATTGTTTTATGTGCTTCAAATATGTGGCTGTAAGAGATATTTACCATCATAGAGTTTGCAACCTAGCAGGTTCCAGAAATGATTTGAGGTGGTTGCTAAAAGAACAAGATATATTAAGCAGCAGTTTGATGTCATATAGCTAACTAGGAAGGAGGGAAGCTTGTATTCTGAGTCATGTGATTTCAAAGTTTATGGTTTTCCTGCAGAACTACCCACCCCAGTGTTGGTGAAGCTATGGCACACATGCTGCTGTGGGCTTTGTTATCATTGAAAACTTTAAAAGGTTCATTACTGCATAGCCATGCCTTCCCATTCTATATTTGCAACTTCTCTTCCTAATCTTGATGTAGTTGACAATGTCCATTTTCCAACTTTGAGTATTTGTTTTCCATACTCTCGTAATCGGTCATATCTGGGTTTAGAAATGATGTATGATCGAAGGTGATTCATTGTGACCTGCTGGGTTCCTTCTTCTGCTTAAGCATTGCCCATGCCAATTCCCATTGCTCAAACCTGGTGAGCTCAAGGAACTGGAAGGAACCTTGATCTACCTGAGGCATCGGTGTTGTATCAGATAAGACTTCATATGAGGAAGAAGCCCAGATTTCTACTCAAGACAGAAAGGCATTGTCTTGTTTCATGCTTTGCTGTCTTGAAGTATGACAGGTAGAGGGAGGAAGCATGGCCAGGCAGTGAGACAAGTGGTGAAAGTGAAGCTTAAATTTATGTCTTTGAATTGCTAGCTGTTGGATGACTGTAGCATGGTGTTTGAGATGAGGCTGGACAGGTAAGCAGGGCCTAGATTGTGGACTGACTTGGTGCTCTGAATTGAGGGGACATGCTTTGGGGTTAGGACTTCATCCTGTTGTCCATGTAACTTGTTAAGAGTTTTGGAGACTGTTCTGTGCTTCCTAGTATGTGGAGGGTTAGCCCCAAAGCCTGAAGACTCCGGTTCATTGATGACTTCGGAGGAGAACCAAGAGAACTAAGGTTAGTAAATGAACAAAGAAGCTTATGTAAACGACTCTGAGAAGTAGGTGAACAGAAATCATCAGGCTGGTAGTATTTAATGGCAGAGTACATCCCTTTTGCATTCAGTGAAAGAGTAGAAAAGTATAAGCTTCAACCATCTGCATTCTGGGAGGGAAGAGGAGTCAGAGAGTTTGGTATTGTCTAGTCACTTCAGCTTTCCTCAGAAATTTCAGCAAGAATTAATTTAAAAAATCTTTACGCGCACTGCATTTCAACCAAGCATCTGTTCCTGTTACAGAAAGGAGAGTGTCTCTTTAAGTGTTGACCTAATTATTCCAGCAGTTCCAGAGAGTTGTGAAACAGTCTTTAGAGGGAAAGGCATTGGTTTTGGTTTGGTTTGTTTGTTTGTTTTTTAATATGCGGGTACTGGGAGTCAAACTCAGGACCTCACGCTTGCCAGGCGGGTGCTTATGCTGCTGAGCTATCTCACTGGCCCCTGGTTTGGTTTTTTAAGCCACCAGGAAAGCTAACACCTTCCAACCAATGGTAGCTTGGCTTAACAAAAATAGATGAGTTATACCTTGAGACAGAGTTTATATACTCAGAGTTGGAACTTTTTTTTGTGTGTGTGTGGGTACTGGGGGTCGACCTGAGGACCTCGCGCGCCAATAGGCGCCCGTGCCGCTGAGTGGTATCACCGTCCCTTTTTTCGTATGTGGGATCCAGGAGTCAAACTCGGGCCCTCGTGCTTGCCAGGCAGGCGCTTATGCCGCTGAGCCATCTCACCAGCCCTCAGAGTTGGAACTTTTAAGAACTCTCTTTTAAAGAAAATTTTCTCATTAAAGGGAACAAGTATTAAATGATTTACAAACTTCTAGTAATTTGATTCCTCTTTCATCCAAAGTCTCAGAGTTCTACCCAGTTTGGGGAAAAAAAAAAGTCTCCAAAACTATTCCAATAAAGCTCAACAGGTTTATTGAGCGCCATCTGCTGGCTTTGTCTTAGCGAACCAAATAAATGGTATACCACCTGGAAATCTTTTTAAGAATTTGCCTGTATTTCAGTGTTGCAAAATTACGAAGCTGTAGGACAATGTGAATTTCAATTACTATCGATAGTGTTTAAAATAATAGTTACGTGTTAGCATTGAGAAGAGGCCTGCTTTTGGCTGGAATGTATACATAGATGATTAAAAGCAAAGAAGGTGTGTTATGCAGATTTCATTGGCCCCTACCTTTTTTTTTTTTTTTAATGTGGATACCGGGAGTTGACCTCAGGACCTCACACTTGCCAGCAGGCGCTTGTGCCGCTGAGCAATATCACCGGACTTTTTTTTTTTTTTTTCCTTTATGTGGGTTCCAGCAGTTGAACTCAGGACCTCGCGCTTACTGGGCAGGTGCTTATGCCACTGAGCCATCTCACCAGCCCAATGGCCTGTATCTTTATCTGGCAAAAGATTAGCTCGGTTGAAATAAAAAATAACTTTAAATGTCAAATAAAATTGTTTGATATTTTCCAGCAATGAAATCAACCAAAGTCTCCTTCTGGGATGCAGTCAATAAATTTCTCAGTTGATTTCTATTTATATTGCTTTAGGTACGTTGAAGCATCTTTTAAGGAAATGTATGGAAAGGGTTTTCTTTTTTTTTTTTTCTTCGTCAGTTTAGAGTGGGTTTTAATCCCAAGGGGTGTGGAGCGTATTGGAGTATTTGTCACCAAAATATGTGTAAAGCACATAGGTAAATACACACATGATTTTATTATGTTCTGGTTTTGTCCGAAGATCTTGTGAGTCTTAGTTATATTTAAAGTGATTCTTAAAGTACTCCTGTACCAAGTTTTTTGTTTGTGTACTTAGAACATCAGATTCCAGATTTTTTTTTTGGATTTCTCGTCCAGTCATCTTAAGATGCATTGAAGAGAGAGAAACAGATTGTCTCCAGAGAGAGTATTTTTGAGGGATTCACTCATTCAGCCTTTATTGAGCACCTGAAACAGCCAGACATTTAGGCACTGACATAATGTTGAATAAAGCAGATGTGATCCCTGCCCTTGTGAAGCTTACAAATTAGTTGGGGGAACTCAGACAAATACATAAATATATACTCTTAAAATGTATATACATAGATACTGTATCTGTATTAATGTGCATGAATAAATTCATGTGTCAGATGGTAGAAAGTGTAATGGGAAAAAAAGGAAGCCAAAAAAGATCAGAGTTAGGGCAAAGGGAGGTCCTACTTTATTTAGGATAGTCAGGGAAGACCCCCAGTGATAGAAAGACGTTTGAAGAATAATGATTATTAGGGTTATTTTAAAACGTGTTTAAAGGTACATTGTTTGATCTTCATCAGCCGTGTATAGAAATACACGGTCCAGATACTATCAATCCTTCCATAGCTCACCTTGGTTTATGTAGTATAAAAGCTAGAATCCTTGGCATTCCTTTCTGTTCTGGTCCCTTATGTATTCCCTGTGATCAAGCCATGGCACATTGCTCCTTGAATGTGCTGTGTTTGTTCACTTTGTGTATCTTTTCACCTCCTTTGAGTACATTTATCCTTTGCTTGCTTAATCAGTACCTAGCTGCATTTTTTTTCTTTTTTGAGACTCACCCTAAGTCAGACCTTCTGAATTGCCTTTCCCCTAGCTGATTTTATTCTTTTCCATGTGTTAGACTGTAGCACTTTTGAATTGCTTATGTTTGTAGTACTTAGGTCACTGTATCTTTATGTTTGCATGAGTTTCTTCTGGCTGATTTTATTCTTTTCTTTCTCTTAGACCATAGCCCTTTTGAAATGCTTCTGTTGGTAGCACTTCTTAGGTCACTGTATCTGTCCATATGTTTGCATGAGTTTCTCCTACTTAGGCCAGTCTTCTTGGTGGTGGTGTTGGTGGGGGTTGGTGTATGAATCTCTGAAGAATGCAAAGTTTTTTTGTTTTTTTGTTGTTTTGGTTTATGCTTCCTTCTGGGAAGAGGCACCACAGTATCAAAGTAATATAGTAGTTTAAATGTTTGGGCTGGGGGCTGGAGCTCAGTGGTAGAGTACTTGCTCCCTTAGCTGGGTTGGATCCACACCACTGTCCCCTCAAAGAAAAGTTTATTACTAGTTTGGGGGTTTGCTAACTATATCCTGTGAACCACTGACCCACCCCACCTGTTTTTAGAAATAAAGTTTTGTTGGAACACAGGTATGCCTATTCATTACGTATTGGCTGTGGCTGCTTTTGGGCTACGAAAAGCAGAATTGACTAATTGCCAAAGTGACCATATGAGGAGCCAGAGAGATTGACTTTGTCTAGTCACTCCCAGTGACCAAATATTTACCCATCTGAGTCTCTACAGAAAAGGTTACTCATCCTTACATTAGATTAAGAACATCCCCTACATAGTAGAGACCCTGCTCTCATCTCTTTTGTATTCTGGGTGTGTGTAGAATGAGACTGTACATCTCAGTCAGTCCCTTGTCCTTAGGATTACAAAGGAAACATGGTGCTGTATGATACACAAGCTGTTTACCCCTTTCTTGGATCCAGGAACCACAATGAAGGCAGAACAAGGTGCCTAACTTCTGACTTTCGCTTTCCAGATGGAGAGCTTATAACATTCTTCTGGTGAATCAATTTGGGTTTCACCAAAGCCCACTGACAGGTGGTAGTCTTGTGACTGAGAGTGCAAACTTCTGGGAACAGGTGCCATCAGCCTGCTTCCTTTAGAACTTATATCCCCGATATCCCCGAAGTAGCAGCAAGTGGGAGTAGGGTGTGGTAGCAGCAGTGTCCCCCTCCCCCTCATTAGACTTCAAGTATGCCCTTGATACAGATGGGCATCTACTGTAAGGAGAGCTTTAGTATACTTCTAAGACTTGCCCAAGAGGAAGGGGCAGCAGTGTAGGCATAGGCCTCTGGGAAGAGCTTATTTCTGAACTATCTTGGAAGCTCCTCCTTCATTTGTCTGTGGCATTTTGCTTTGTCCACTTAGTATCTTGTTATTTTTACAGATAGATTTCAGCAAGTTGTACTCAAACATTTCAAGCAGGAATGAGCTGGGAGGAGTAGAGAGTGAGCCTTTCTTTTCCTCAGGCACTAGATGTAGCTGTTTTAGGTGCACGGTGGGAGGGGGATTTCCTGAGCCCTCTGAGGCAGAGGAGGTGGTACTGTTGCCTCCTCTGTTTGGTCTGTCATGGTTCATCTGGACCACTCTTGATGGCTTCCTAAGTGGTCTTCCTCTTTCTGTAGTTTTCTTACTATGGTTCCTCACCATAGTAATTTTTCAAAATATGAATCACATTATGCCATTCTTTTTTTTTTTTTAAACCCTCCAATGATTTAGCATCAGGTTTCCACACTCCAGTTTCACCTCCCATCAATATTTATTCATTGGCTCCTACTGACTGGCCTTCTTTGTGGTTCTCTGAACGTGCTGAATTTGCCCTTGCCTTTCACTTGCCGTGGTTCCCTTGTCCTTGAACACTTTTTCTTCTCTTAACTGTCTTTATTCATTCAGGTTTTCATCTCAAATATAACTTTTCAGAGGAGCTTTCCTTTATGATCCTATGTGAAAAACATCCTCTCACCCCTACTTCAGACAGAATTTAGCCCACTCTTTTCACTGTCCTATTTTTCTAATGGAGCTTCCCCTCTAAGGTGACTTTTTATGATTTGATGCGTTTTACCTGCTAAAATAGAAGCTCTTTGAGAGCAGGAACCCTCTTTCATATTTCTACCCTTGTTCTTAACAGTCCCTGACACATGTTTGGAGATCAATAAATGAATGGGTTCATTTTGTTGACAAAATTGAATTCAAGTATTTATTTTAGTTGTTCAGCTACTAAACAACTGATCCCAATCTTATTCTGGAGCCTGCGTTTTTTATACTATCACTGTTTTCCTGTTGTTTCTGAGTAGCTTATTGCTTTTAAGAAACGGTGGATACTAAATAACGATGTGTAATGTTTGTGGAGGAGTGTATCCTCTCACTCTGTAATGTTGTGTTTTAGGGGAACTAAGCTACTCAGGACCAAAGTAGCTACTTTGAGAGATAGAGAACCAACAGGACCAAGATGAGTGTAATTATTAGGTCACACAAACAGCCCAGTGCCCCCCCCCCAACAAAACAAAAAGAAAAACCCAACATAATCGCATTCCTCTGCTCAGTGATTTGGGGTTTTCTTGCTGTAGGCTTTGTCTTTTCTAGCCTCATGACATCATCATCATCATACAGTTAAATTAGTGTTTATTTTAGAGAGGCTTGGGATGCAGCTTTGCCGTGACTGTGCCTCAAAAATTTGCTTTTCATTTTCTAGAGCAGTCCAGTAAATTAGGCAGTACAGATGAAATTTAAGTGTCCTAAAGTTAATTTCGTGGGAGTCTGCTTTAGAATTCCAGTGTAAGGAAAGACAAGGAGTAGCATTCTGGGGTGCTCACAAAGATAGAAACACAAGATTGGTGTTTCTTTGGAGTTTGCTGTGTTATCTGGCATTTTATATGCTCTATCGTATCCAGTGTTTTAAAACTCTCAGCACTAATATCTGTTTTCCAGCTGGATTCCTACACATCACCTTTGTCTATTTGTTGCAGATATTTATTTGAGACTTCACAATCAGGCAAGACAGAATTTGTATTTATTCTTCTGGCCTCTTCCACTAACCTGTGCTTGAGATGACTCTGTGGGAATCCTCCCTCCCCTGATTTTGCTCAGGCTGTTTGAAGTGCTCCTCTGATTCCTACAGTCCCTGGTCCTTGCTCTTCCTGAAATGCATCTTATATAGTGGTATCTCGGTTCACAAATGCTTTTGTTTGCAAGAAACACTTGGGAAAATTTTGTTTTTTGTTTGACAACTCTGCATCAGGTGATGAACACAATTGTAGCCATCTTTTTTACATGTACGCAAACATGACCATTTCCCCCACAATCGTGGAACAAATTCAGTTTGTGAACTGAGGTACCACTGTACTACAGCCTCACTATCTGTCATAGTGCCTCATCTACGCACTGTCCAGTGTTTTAAGTGAAGGTAGTGATAAGCCAGATGTCGTATTCTTAGGTTTATCATTTTAAATTTCATTAAAAAGAAAGAAAGAAAGAAATATTCTTGGTTCAGCCCAACATTCATTCATTCAGCCCTTCCTGTGTGTTAGACTCTTCAAAGAGATTTTGAGGGTACAAAAAAGAACTAGGTACAATCTCTTCCCTGGCTGCACTGTAATGCATCTTTCACAGTGTTTGTGCTGGCTTATTTGTCTTCAGTCCTGAGCAGCATAGGCATAGGCATTTCTCCAGAGAAACTTTCCAAGTTGTACTCTTCAAGACAGAGTGTGGGCCTCCATTTCTAAACCCATAGAAGCTGGTATATGTGCTAAAATAGCATTTATTACTTGCCATTTTGTCTGTATGCATGTCTGTCATTGTTCCTGGAGGGCAGGGGCCAGGTAGTATTTACCTTGGTAAGTTTAGCACTATACTTGGTTGATAGCAGAGACCCAGTACAGTAAAGGGACCATGTGCTTGTTTAGCCTGAATGGCTGAATGACCCCAGAGTTGCAATAGTGCAATCAACAGAATGGGAGGAAATGAGCACATTAGTGTTGGGCCATTAAATAAGTTTCTACTAATTAGCTTTATCTACTGGATGGACTAGAATAAGAATTCATACTAGCAATAAAAGTATTGAAGGGATGAAGTAAAATCCTTTAAAGGAAATTTTAAGGAACAAAAAGAAGCATTTTAAAGCTTAGCTACATATCAGCATTAATCTTTTATATAATGTTCATATTTTTAAAATTGTACTAATGGCTAGCATATATATATGCAATAATTCATTTGAAAATAGTTTTTAGTTAATGCAGACTAGTTTTATTCCTAATTGGTACAGATCAATAATTATGTCTTGCCTAGATTATATCACGGTTCCTGTTGCCAAGGATTTAACAACACAGTAATTAAAATAAAGGGAAATCTAAAATATTTTAGGTGGTGGGGAATTGGCTGTATCATGAATCTGGGAAGTGATATATATTTGGATTTAGCAAACGAGCTTTTAAAGATTCAAAATTGGAAATGACATATTTTAAGTTTTTGGCTGCAGAGAGCTCAGTTGTAGCTCTGCACATTAACAGAAAGGAGTGTGGTAAATCTCATAATCTTTCTAGTTAGCAGTTGAGTTTGGGTTTCTCTTAGATCCATGGGACCTGTCTCTGAGTTTTAGGCACTAGGAGAGACAGATGAATGTTACATTATGAAAAGGGACATACAAGGTTAGAGAAAAATCAGACAGTCCCTAAATTTGCTGCTTTTCTGTCTTTAGAGCTTTCTCTTCCATTTCCTATACTGAGGATTTAAAAAAAAACCCATTTCCTTTAATTTTGTGAGTCCTTTGTATCTTTTCCTCTATTTGCTTTCTTATCTTCAATTTTTCTGATTTTTCTCTTTATGAACTGGCCTTTCCTTGCTTGGTTTGTTGCTTCAGATCAGGTTTTTCTTCTTGGCCTCCCCTGCAGGGACATGGACTTTAGTTCTTAGCTCTGTCTTATCATGGAAAACTCGTATATAGTGAAGGCCTTAGTTTTTAACCTAGTATAGATTGAGTCTCAGATCTGCCTTGCCAGCCCAGGCCTTTCCTGACGTACTACCTTACAACCTGCCTTCTGGATAAATACTGTAATATCCACAGCTGTCTATCCTGTTGGTACATGTGAACTTAAGATTTAAAAGTCGGGGCCGGTGAGATGGCTCAGCGGCTTAAGCGCCTGCCCGGCAAGCACGAGGGCCCGAGTTCGACTCCCGGAACCCACATACGAAAAAGGGGCCGGTGATATCGCTCAGCGGCACGGGCGCCTGCTGGCGCGCGAGGTCCTGAGGTCGACCCAGCAGTACCCACAAAAAAAAAAAAAAAAAAAAAAGATTTAAGAGTCATCATCCTCTTCCTCACAAATAAAAATCCCTATTTTTTCTTGACAAGATACCTCTTTTTTTCTGTTAATGTTGCCTCAAGTTTACTGTCTTCTGTCATTTTCCAGCCACATTCAATCAGTTACTGTATTTCATCAAATTATTTTTTAATAGAATGCCTCTCTCACCTGTGCCTCTATTATCCTGGTACCATAAAAATTCACACTGGTTTTGTTTCCTCACACTGTACTTCTATAATATTTTCTTTAAGTAGTTTCCTTTCCTCTATTCTCTTTTTTCTTTCTTAAATACTGCTGTGAGAAAACTCTTTCTAGAATATTTGCTTTTAACATGTCACATACCTTGCCCCATTTTCCCACATACCTGGATACCATACAATATTGTGTCTTTTTTTCTTTTGCTAATGCAAGTTCAGGTATGAATCTTTTGGCCTGCCATTTATATTCCATCTAATCTCTGACATCTTTACTCGGTCAGTTGAGCAACTTGCTGATGCTATTGTGTGAAGTGCCTTTAAATTCTTTTCCCCCTGTAAGCTTCAGAGTTTGATGGGAAAGATTGGTATAGTGGGCAGAGGCCACATAGAAACATATCTCTTGGACTTCTGTCACACATTTTTAGGTCCAACCAACTGTTGTTGCCTGGATTTAGGTTTACCCTGTGGATAAGCATATCTCCTACCTGTCCTTACTTTACTGCCACCTCCAGATGATTCTGTCTACCTTGTTCTCAGCACCCTCTTCCTTTGAATACTATATGCCTTTTGCTGTTCGCTACTTAGTATTTAACATGTGTTTCTTTTATTGATAATTACGTTTTTACACACATCTCTTTTCCTTCCACCCAACTCTGTCTTCCAAGCTTAAATTGAGGGTCAGGATAGTGGAAAGAATGAGGAGTTCAGACTTTTACTTGGATTTGAATCTCAGGTAGACCTGTCCAGCTTTGTTCTTAGGCAGCATACTAAAATTTTTCTGAGCTACACTTTTTTCATCTCTGAAGTGGGGATATAGATACTTTGCAGTATTTTCAAAGCACCTGGTTCAACCTCTTAACCTGCAGCAGGCATTCAGAAAATGACAGTAGTAAGTCAGGGTTGATTCACCTTCCTTTGTCCTTTCACCATACTCTTGTGTTATTTGTTTATGTAATAGTAGTTTAGTGATAAAAATGTCTGCTGTGTTGTATTATTTTTTTGTACATCCTTGGGTAAGGACACCTGTGTCAGAGTAAGGACTCAATTCTCAAATTGTAGAGCCAAATATCAAGTGTGTTGCTAATGGCAGGCCCCTGTGCACACACTGATGGAACGTCCTCATTGCAGTCCTTATTTCTTTAAAAAGCTGTTTTGAGTTTTTCAAATTTTTTCCTTAGTTTTATGTTTCTACAACTTTTTATTTAGGAATAATTTGAAAAGTATTAAAAGTGTTTTAAAATAATTATATATAATTTTTCTAAAAGTGGGAAAAAACTTGGCATAACACCAGTTGCTGACATTTTACTCCATTTGCTTTTATCATTTGTACTTTCCCTGTACCTGTAGACACAATTTTTCCCTTTAACTGTTAGTAGGTTACATACATTCAACTTCTTTATTCTTAAAATGATCTAGTATGTATTTCCTGTGAATAGGGATATTCTCTTAAAATCACAGTAGGGTTGGGCAGTGCTTTTACTTAGTGTCTTTAGCCATCTTTAATCTGGACCATATCACCAACTATCTTTTATAGCATTAGCTGTTTTGAGGAATACAGTGTCCTCTTTTTTTTTTTTAATAGAGCAGTTCTTGTGGTCTGATGTTCTTTGTGATTAGATTAAGGTTTTGCTTTCCTAGTCAAACTGCTGCATATGTAACGTTTTGTCCTTCTTAGGGTATCACATCTGGAGGTACACAATATTTATTTGTATTTATTAAGATGTCTGATTACTTAGTCAAGGTATTGGCAGGTTTCTTCACTGAATAAATACAACTTTTTTGCTGCTAATAAGCAATGCGTGGGGAGACAGTTCAGAACAATGTAAATATTCTCATACCTATTCAGAATTTCCCCCTAGAATGAATGAGCATTCATTGATAATTTTTGCTTGAATCTTTGCCATTATAGTTGTAAAATGATAAATTTAACACTCTAGCCATCCCTTTACTTTTACTGGCAGGCCCTTACTGTTCTACTATTTGTGAAGTTATCCCTTCTATTTATCTGCATTATTTGTATGGAGTCATGACCCCCCCCCCCTTTTTTGTGGGTACTGGGGCGTCGACCTCAGGACCTCGCGCGCCAGCAGGCGCCCGTGCTGCTGAGTGATATCACCAGCCCTTTTTTCCTATATGGGATCCGGGAGTCGAACTCGGGCCCTTGCGCTTGCCAGGCAGGCACCTACGCTGCTGAGTCATCTCACTGGCCCATGACTCCCTATTTTTAAAAAATTCTTTATAATTCATTACTGTTCTTAATTGTTTGGTTTTCAAGTAAGTCCCACATTTGTCCAGACTACAGGGAAGCCACTTCAGTCTAGCTTTTGTATCCTTGATAGTGTGCCCCATCTTTTTTTTTTTTTTTTTTTTTATTCAACACTTCCTTATGAAAATGAGATGTTTCAGGCTCAGCTGTTACATACCCCGTGACTCTGGCCTGGAATTAGCCATGTTTCTGAGGTACCTTGGTTTCTTTTAGTGGAGAATGGCATTATTAGTAACTAAAGTCTGTGTACTCGCTGTGCTGTTTTTGAGCCTTTTGTGAAATTGAACACTAGCTGCCATGTGTTTCAAAGGGATAAGTCTTTGCATTTTAGCCTTTGGAAAAGCTCTGTCTCTGTGACCCCCCCAGCCCACCTTCTTCTGTAATAATTGCCACCTCATGGAACAGTTAGGCACTGTGGAGTAGTGCTCAGTAATTAGTATTAGTTAGTTCCTTGGTTTCACTTTCCCCATATGTGTTACGGGTTTAAATCCTGTCATGTTGGTAAACTGGGATATTGATTTGTGAAGGTCCATGAAATGCCTTTAAATTGTTTTGAATAGAAGGTTTTTGTTATAATTTCATAATTCTGGAACCTTTTCATAATCCTGGAGCCTTTAGTAAATATGACTTTAAAAATAGCCCCAGAAATTTAAGTTAGTTTTGAACCTTTTAACTTTGAATATTTGTTTGTGCTGTAAATTATTTGAGCAGATGTTTCATGGAAACCTTTTACTTTGAAATAATTTCAAATTTACAGAAAAGGTGTAAGAAATCCCATATACTTTGAATTCAGATTTGCTGTTAACATTTTGTCATATTTACAAAATCATTTTTACTATTATCTGAAAGTTGTAGAATTCATGCTCTTATCCCAAATATCAAGGATATTCTCTTATATAACCATGACACAATTACCAAAACCAGGAATTCAATGTTGATTAATGTTGAATCTATATAAGTCTTATTCATATTCTGCCAGTTGTCCCAATAATGTTTTTAATAGCAATTTTCTTTTATCATTTTTGATTCATTTAAGGATCATTTATTGCATTTATTTGGGAAATCTTTTTGGTCTTCTTTAATGTGCAACAGTCCCTTGATCTTTAATTTCCATTTAGTGACATCTTTGAAGAGTACAAGCCTTCTTTTTATATAGGAATGTCCCTTGATTTGGGTTGTTTGATTATTTTCACTAGATTAAGATTTTGGAACTTTTGTTAAAAATAGAACATAAGTGATGATGTGTCTTCAGTGCATGCTGGTAGGAGAAATGTGATATTAATTTGTCTAATTTTTGGTGATTACTCTGATCACTTTATCCAGCTGGTATCCATCACAGTTCTGTTTCCCCCCTTGGTAATGTGTTTATAAGCGAGCAAATTATTTTTAAAATGTTTATCTTCTTTTAAAGATAATAATTCCTTATTTTTAAATTTTTAATTCTTGCAGTAACCTTATGAGGTAAGTATAGTATGATTGCTGTCTTCCCTTATGGCACAGAGAACTTAAATAACATACTTTACGCTAAACAGAAAATAATGTATCACCTGGATTCAAATCTAGGCAGTCTTATGTCAGAGATTATAGTCTTAACCAATACTGTATGCTCAAAAGTTGTCGACCAAGTTTTAAAAAGTTATAAAACAGTATGACTTAAAATGTGCTACTAGTGACCTGCTACTAGTAATTCTGCTGTGAGCAGAGTTATAGCAATATTGTTACCAGAGATGCTTCATGCTTGCTGAGGGTTTTCTCTTATAGCAAGAACCCCACTGTTTTAATAAGTGGTGACCTCTCTTAATTGGGCCTCCCATAGCATACTTTGTCTTCCCTGTGATCCTCCTATGTCATCCTCCCTTCCTGGGATTACAGGCATACACTATCATGCCTGGCCATCACCCTTTTGTAAAAATCTGTTTTTATAGGCAAGTAAATGATTGATCTGATGATATTTTGGAATCACAATGTATTTATATTTTGGAGATCAGTTGTAGTTACAAAATAATGCCTAATATAGAATTGTCATTTTCATTAGTTTTTGCATCACCTACCAGAGAAACTAACTATAGGACCCTGCAAAAACTGTCAGATTCAAGGAGACATTTCTCATTAATGAAGAAACTTGGAAAATACTTTGTAAGAATAGCACTGTTTCTTGAGATTACAGAAGTGGAGACATACATGCCTTCTCTTCCTGGGGTTGGATGAATGTTTTGAAAACTGCCCTTGTTAATAAGTTCATCCGTTGTAGTTGGTAACATGACAGATTTGTTAACTGTGGCCAAATTGATTTTATCTATTTTGTGGGCTGGTCCTTTCCTTGAATAGCAGAATAATTTACCAGGGTATCCTTTAAGGAGGGTAAGATTAAAGCAACCATCTTAATAAAAATTTTTAGATCTGTTTTTAGTTTTATCTGTTCCACTTGCTTAATCTTTCAAGGCCATCTCAAGTAATGCTAGGTGCCTGGTACTACTTCAGTAAAATAGGAATCATGTGGCTGAAATGCAGTTATTTGTTCTCAGTGACTGTATCAGAGTACAGACAATGCTCCTTCAGGGAGACCAGGTGCTTTAATTCCAAGTGCCTTTGGAATTCAAAGTTCAAGTGGCCTTGAAGAGAATGAAGCATCTTCGTTCCCTTCTGTTTAATATTGTGGACATAAGATTGTGCGACTTAACATTAAAAAAAAAAAAAACTATTAATGGTATGAAAGCAATTTTAAATTTTTGCCTTGGAAGTGGAAAAAGTGGTTGATATGGAAAGCTTTGATAAAAGGATTTCAACTGCCTGTGTTAGTCATATCCTCTGGCCTCAGTAAAAGGAGGGCTCCAGACCTCCCTAATGTGATCACAGAGAGTCCCCAAGCAAAACGTTGGGTCTCCTGTGGAGAGGAAATCTTGATCTTACAAAAGAAAAGGTATTCTTACCATTCCATGTTAGAAGTCCAAATGAAAAATTGCAATTAAAAATTTAAATGGAAATGAAAGGGCATGACTGGGTTTCAATAAAATATTTATTTATGGACCTTGAAATGTGAATTTTATATAATTTTCACAAAGATCTTTTTTAAAAAAATCATTTCATAAACCAGACGCACATGTGTAAGCATCGTATTGTCTCTCTAGTATGAGAAACTGAAAGAGTAAATAAGATCCAAAATGTACAATAGACACAGTGAATCAAAAAGAAACTGGTCAATAAGAAAGAGAGACTGGAATGGGGAAAAGAAAGAAGGGAAAGGGAAAAAAAAATTGTATATGTATATAAGATGGTTAAGATAGATACACTACCAGTTTTACTTAGTTCATTGAAGAGTAAGGTTTGAGCCAATAATGTTTGGACAATTGAATGCTAATGTCTGTATCCTGAATAACTAACTTAAAGATAATAATACATAATGCATTGACCATTGTTACCCTCATATTATGTTGTTTTGAAAATTTGTTCTTTTTTTGATTTGTTTTGTTTTTTCTTCTCTTTAAAAAAAAAAAATCATTTCAGTATGTAAAAACCTTTCTCAGCTTGTGAGTCCTACAAAAGAAGCGGGAGACTGGATGTAGTCCTAAGGGTCACAGTTTCCATCTTGTGCAGAAAAGAATGAAATTTTTGAACTTTCATTTGCACTTTATTCAGAATGTAACGCTTCTGCAATACCCTGAGAAAATGACTCCTCTTATATATGCTGCAGCTATTTTAACTGGTTAGGTTATGCCAAAAGATACTAAACATTTTATCAACTTAAGCTTTTCAAAACTGTTTCCAAGAGGGACCTAAACACAAGACGGAAGTATAATTCTGAGTAGTGACTGTAGTTTGTCATAATTCTGTTTTATTGACGTGGTATTCCTTGTGTTAGGGTGCTTTGGAACTCTCTAGTTCAGTAATCATGTTAATAACTATCTTCAAGGCAATTGAATTACAGTTTACTTCGGATTATGGTTCTGACTTCTTATATATTGCAGATTTGAGCACCTGCCATATGTAGGGTGCTGCACAAGGCACTGGAGTAAAATAAGAGACACTCAGGGCTCTACTAAATACTTTGAACTCTGTTCCCAGAATTGATCTACTGAAGTATTTCTGTTAATAGACTTGATCCTTGCTTTTCAGTGTTTAGTAAAAAACGGGCTTTTGCTTCATTATTGCTTCTGGGCTTAATAAGATGTGGCCACAGGGTGGCATAGTTCTCTCACAGACCTTATTGTTGCTAAATGTTGCTAAACTGGATAGAAAAAAAAAAATACAAGTCATAAGAATTCTTTCCTCTAATTTTTGATGTTAAAATGGCCAGGCTTTATTTTTTTCCATAATACATCATTAAAGTTTAATAATATTAAATCTCAGTGCCTTAAACATTTATGTTTTAAATCTTTGGTCAGTTTATGATTATAACACAAATTATACAATGTTTACAAGTAGAAAAATGATAATTAGGACTATTTCATAGAATATATGTAACCACTGGCCTCAATAAAAAATGTATAAAACCTGCTAAAACAATATTTGTAACGAAAGGACAAAAATGTCTTCTAAGTAGTTACAAAGGCTTAGGCAATGTTACTGGTATATTTTTATTTGATTACAGAGCCTTAGTGGAGGAATAGATAAAAGAAAAGCAGGGATGTCAGATGGTTAGAGGGCACAAATTATTAAAAAAAGTGACCCCCTCATCCTAATAGATTCAGATGAGAACTATGTTCAAGAAATTTCATATATTACTTGTAAGAAGAGAAAGTTTGTATCTAAGTATATACTCAAGGAAGGTGAAGTTTTGTGGATCTAAGGGAAGTCTTTTAGGTGGGACTTCAGTGCACATGATTTAGAGCCCAAGTTTATGCCCTTTCATGCTTTCCATACAGGTCACTTAAGGGCCCCCATCTTTGTTGGAGGGTGGATCAATTGTAGTGATGCATAGAATGTGGAATTTAGAGAATTTTTGCCACAAGTGGAACACGAGTTGAGCATTCTGACTGTGAGGATGTAATTATTTGATGCCCTCCATCTTCTCTGCCCTTTAATCCCCCGCCCCGTTCATTAAGTAAATATACCATTACCATGTTAGTTTACTTGTTTTATCTAATCACCTTCACTAAAATGTGAACTGAGCTGAGCATGGTGGCATAGGCCTATAATCCCAGCACTGAGGAGGGATCGCTGAGTTCAAAGCTAGTCTGGGCCACATAGTGAGTTCATGGCCAGCCTGAACTACACAGGGAGACCCTGTCTAAAAACAAACAAACAAACAAAAAGTAAGCTGAAAGGGAACAAGAGATCTTAGCATCTAAAATATTGCCTAGCACATTACGTATTCAGTCAATGTTTATATAAACATACTAGAACAGGTGCACAGTTTATTTAGGTGATGTTTGTTTTTTCCTTAAATATGATATTTTATAGAGATAGGCTTCTAAGAGGAACCTTACTGATGCAAACTTGCTGTATCTTTTCCTTTCATAGGGTGATTGTGTTCTTACTGTGCTGCTTGCTGAAGAGGACAAAGTTGAAGATGATGTAGTTTTTTACTTGATATTTTCAGGTTCTACCCTTCATCATTGTGCAAGTACTCGGAAAGTCAGTTCTGATACATTGGAAACCATTGCTCCTGGTAAGTATTGAATAGGATCTTTTCTAGCCTTTACTGTTCTTGAACACTTTTATTTTATGTTCATAAGTATAGTGATAGGATGAAGCAGGATGACTGTTGTCAGATCTTTAAATGCGTATTATACCTTGCTTCTTCCACAAAAGCCTGAACCTAACTAGAAGTAAGTGAAATAAAGTGATGTTATAAATTAAAAGGTAAAAATCAGGATCAGCAAAAATACGTGTAGTAATTTCTGGAATGTTGAGATTTGGGAGCAACTAAAACGTATGTACAGATATATAAGTTCTCATGTCTTTGCTGTGATGGAACTGCCTGTTTCATTCTGAATTTCATGGTGGCAAAACCAAAAGTTAAAACACTGCTCGTGATACATTCCCCCACCTTGGGTAGAAAAACCTACAGAATCTTTCAGAAACACAAATTTGCCCTAGATTTACACATCAGTTCATTATGGAATAAAAGCTTATTCACTATAGTTTCTATAATCTTAAAAGAATTAAAAACTAAATACTTAGTAAAAATTCTCAGAGTCACCAGTACATTGCTACTTCTAGCAGAAATGGAAGATAAAGGATAATCCTTGTCTCTCTGCCTGTTCTAGCGTCTGAACGTCTATTGATTTGTGTTGGAGAAGAGCTTCTTTCCTCATTCGACTTTGCTTTACAATTTAACTATTAAGCAGTTTTCATCAGAATTCAGAAGAGTACTTATGTAGAGAAATCCTTAAAAATGTCGACAGTTTAATTATTAAAATGGATATAGTGGAGCTGTCAACATATTTTAGGGGTTCCACTTTGTTGGTTTGGTTTAGTTTAGTTGATATAAAAATTATTAATTAATGAAGTTTTGAACATGTATGTGGCCTTGCTAGTATTCGATCAGCTTGCCAGTTTTTCACTCCTGTGCCATTTCATATAAACTAACTTTATATCTTGTACCTGCCAAATTCTGAAAACTATTTTTGACAATTGAAAGTTTTATTTGTCCTCCTTGGAAAAAATGATTTTGAAGAATATAAGATTTAAAGATTCTAGAAGGTCCTTAGGAATATTTCCTCCAGATTTTAAGGCTAGGAAATATAAGAAGGCAGTTGGGATATGGATACTGATTTCCTCTGCAAAGAGTATTAGGTACCAGTCTTTGTAACTTAAAGCTGCAGTCATCTTGTGATTGGTGTCATACTGGAAAGGCTTAGCTAGAACTTGCAGTTTGCTGTCTTGCAGGTGCCACTTAGTATCACCATTATTAAACATGTATTGTGTGTTAGCGATTGGGAGAAACAACTCCTTGACTAGGTGGAAGCAGTCCCTGGCTGGGCTCAAAGAAAAGGAATGGTCATAATTTTTATAAATGTATCTTTTCCTCAGTTATAAAGACCAAATTAGGATTAAAGTGCATGCATGTAAGTGTATAAGAGAGGGGAAGTGTGTAAGAGTGGGAAAAACTATGTCAAGAATATGGCCTTGGGTCCTGGCTGTGATACTCAGTCTAACCCCAGAAGAATCCAGTCCCTTGGTGGAAACAAATGTTCCTGGAGACTGTTACATCTTCACTAGCAATACCCTTAAATTGAGAAGGGTGGCAGGCAGTTACTCTCTGTGGAGTTGTAAGCCCACTGTACTTACATGACAGCCTGGAGCTCTTAAGTTTATATCATAGCCTGTACATGGCTTCCAGCCTACCTTTGTGAACTCCAGTGTGCATTTCTTCCCTTGGCTTTGGGTTTCTTCGTATGTCTTGAGTATCCCCTTTGCCAGCCATCCCATTTGTGCTTACTGACTTCCAGTACTGTTGTCTGTCAACTAAAACCAACCAGAATGGGTATTGTATTCTGCTCTTTTCCTCTCGTTTTTGTCTTAATCCTCAGAAGTTATTCCTGACCCCTTTGCTTGTGGTCATGTCATTTGCTCTTCTTTCATTTTCATTTCTCTGATCTTTCATTTTCTCTAATCAGTTTGCCTCTTACACACATCTCATATTTTTGGTTCCACCCATTGGCCTAAATGTTCTGCTGATGTGAGGTGCCTAATCACAGCAGAGCTGACAAAAAAAATACAGGAGTTCTTGAAAGACTCTCTTGTATCTGTGGAAGGCCAGTGATGGTCAAGGCAGATTTAAGTATGTGAGATGGGTGCATTTTGGGGGCTTAGTTTTGAGTTCCTTGTTTATATCTTGGGGCCTTTTTTTTTTTCTTTTCAATTTTTAAAAGCTAGACTCAAACTGCCTTAAATTTGCATTTGTGGAATTCTTAGACTTGGTGCCTTTTTCTATAAGTCCTTATTCAAATATCACTCTTTCCATGAGCCCTTTCCTGTCCACTTTACAGAAATACTCAACTGCTTCCTCTCAGCATCCCTCCTTTGCTGTATCTTTCTCCATTGTGCTTACCAACCTTTAACACATGCATTTTGCTTATTTATCGTAGTTCCTGCCTCTCCTACCACAGCATTAGCTTTGTGAGGGCAAGAATTTTTGTTTATTTACTGTTGTATGCTAAAAAGGCTTCTTTAGGAATTTGTACCATATAATGGAACAGCGTTTCCATTGTTTTGAAATTCATCCTGGTTCTCACAAGCTGATTTTATAAAACGTTCTTTGTGATGTATATACTCTCCTTCACTTCTTTATTCGAGATATGCAAAAGAAGTCTCTGGTTCCTTGAATTCATAGCTTAGAACAGGAGTCTGTCCTCCTACCAGTGATACCTTTGATACTTTCTGTGCATCAGTTGGCAGTATGGGTATCCTCTGGTTTCCTGTCTGCTGAGGGCAGTGTCTGATTAATCAAGATTCTTCATGGAAAATCTGTATAGTGCTTTGTACATCCCAGTTAGTGTATGTGTACATGTACATAGTTTTTGTTTTTGCAACAGCAGCTACCACTTCTGCTAGGGATGTCTGTGTATCCTTTCTGCTTACATGGGGATAGTCCTGTGATTCCTGGTCATTTGGACTGACTTTGAGAAGAAAAAGGACTTTGTGCTTTATTCTTGCTTATAATGTGCTTCATCAAGATTGCTGGCTCTGATTTTGCTTTGAGTTCTCTGTTCACTGTCAGTGTTTCTGTAACTGTTTGTTCGCTCATTCATTCATTCATTCATTCATTCATTCATTCATTCAGACAGGGTCTCACTGGCCTTGAACTCGTGGTGATCCTCCTGCCTCAGCCTCCCTGAGTGTTGGGATTACAGGTGTGTGCCTCCATACCCAGCAACAGTTTGTTTTTTTACCATAACCAGATGATTGATCTTCAGAAGAAAACTACCTAGTCTATAACCTTTAACAGATAAATATTTTGTGCAAATGTGTTTGGAAAATGAGACATTTCTAAATTGTCTCTTAAAACATTTTTGACTTCAGATAATGAAATTACAGTCACCTCTCAGTTTTGTATTTTCTTTTCTTAGCATGTTTTCTAATAAGAACCTTATATGGGGGGAAGGGATTACAAAGAAGTTATAAAGGTGTCTTAAGGTAACCTTTTCTTGCCTGTCTGCCATTGAAGGCATAGATATGATCTAATTCCCCCCTTTAAAAAGTCTGTTAAGAATAGGGACATCTTGGGTGACAGGTAGATAGAGACTTTGACATTCTATTTTATCTGCCTTTGAATTGCTCGAATGCTTTATAGCAACTGTTTTACTTGTACAATATCCAGTAATTTTAATATTTTGAAAACTGAGAAGAATGTCTTCTCTTGAAAATAAATCCCTAACACTAGAAATAAGTACAAGTTTTACAATAAAATATTAGATACAAAATACCTATGAGATGGCTGGTTCAAGAATATAATTTGCTATGAAACATAGCTTGCAACAGAAATATATTTCTAATAAAGATACTACCTTTATAATAAATAAAAATAAAATAACCCATTATTGTCTCTTCATAGAAACCCAAACTAAATAATTTTAATTATCCAGTGATTTTCTTCTAGAGATGAAGCTGAGGTTCTTTTTTCTTTCTTCCTTTTTTTTCTTTCTTTCTAATACCTATGAAGGATTCATAAACAGTGTAAAGAAATCTGAATATTCTTGGAAGGTAATTCTTGGAGACACGTGCTGTTTTATTGTCTTCACTTTTATTAATGAAACAATTTAGATAACCAAACAGTGATTTCAGAATGAAAAATGGAATAGGATGTTTAGTGGGTTCTGCATACTTTTATGAAAGGCTTTGATGTAGACTCTTTCATAAAATGAGATTTTTTTTTAGTAGGGCTATTTACTTTTAGAGTTCACAGCAAGGGTTCTCGTTTGACAGAAAAACTACAAACCTTTACTGACCCAAAATTAGACTCAACACTTAAATATTTTCTTTTCTTTCTCACTTAAACAGAATGGAACTGTATAAAGTGGATTTGTCATGAAAAGAAAAAAAAAAAAATTCACCACTACTGAGAAGTCCTTTAGGGTTTAATGAAAAATTGTAGCCCGGGCCTCAAGGGGTAGTCCTAGGATTATAGCACGATGTGTCTTTCACAAGAAATTCGTGAACCAAGACTCTTTCTAGCGGATGTCCAAAGACTTATCAAATTGAATAACATATTTGAAAAGTTACAAGCTTTTATGTAGCCCAGAGAATTTTATCCCCATCCCACTACCAAATCAATCAGTTATTTTTTTAATTGAACCTCTTACAATAATCTCCCTATTCTGAAGTACTTCTGTTATAAGGCTGTAGACAGAGCTGTGAGTTCATATTTTAAAGCCCGAAATTACTGTGTTAGTTCTAGTTGATACATACAGTGGTTGCACTGGAAAAATAAACAGAATTAGTTGAAAGGACAAACATCTGTTGTCCTCTGTCTAGTTGTCCTCTGTTACGAGGAACGACATACCTCATTGCGTTGGGAAACTGTGGACACAGCACTGGAATCCTTGGACATGCCCTAAAACAGGAGTGAGTCCCCCCACAGGGTAGCATAAATTGGATCTTGGTGGTCAAAAAAAAAAAAAAAAACCCACAAAAACTTAGTCTTTACATATAAAGCACAGATAAGCATATACAAATATATGGTATATTGATGGTACTAAAATGTCATGAGGTGTAGAGGTTTATTAGAGAAAAATGTCTTAAAGGGTTCTTTGGAGAGATGGGGAAAAAGGTGAGAAACACTGCCTTAGAGGTATAGGCTGGAATAGAGACTATTAAGTTTTTAGTATTAATTAGCCCATTCTGCAGAATGCACATGGTAAGATTTCCACCTGTGCTTGCTGATTACTTCCTCCCTGCTTAAGTACTCCTGTACATGTGGAGATGTTTTATGAATGCACCAGATTCGCACATCCATGAGTAGAGCCCAAAAAGCTAGCAGTCATATGTATCTCCACACATAATCCTGTTTCTTAGTAGATTGTAGGTCTGAGACAGAAAATTTCCTTTAGCCCTGTTACATTCTTTTTAAAAGACAAGACACCAACATTTTAAAATACTTTGGTGCCAAGTGAGTAGTAAAAGACATTACTTTTGTGTTTTCTACTGTTGACTAGTAGTGCATCCTTTCTCTCAGAAGATGACATCTGTGTGAGATGGGGCCAGCAAGCATTTTTAGGGTTCCTTTTTGGATAGCTCATAAAAAACAAAGTTCCAATTGTTTCATCCTCAAAAGAGAAGGTCTGGATGGGATGTGTTCCACTTTTAGCTTAACAGGAAATGAAGTAATTCTTGGGTCATGCTAAAGCAGTTTTGTTTATCTGTGGCAGTATTTTGTTTCCATGGGTGCAGATGCTTCATAGATTGATAAGGATCTTGCAGGAGAGCTTGCCTAACCTCATGAACACACATATACTCTGAGCTCTTGAGCTTAGGGAAGGTGTGGATTAGATGGTTCATTAATAGTTAAGTTATTGTTTCTCACCTAGCTGCTGCTTGTGCTTTTGATTATTCTTACCATTGCCTTTTATTTCAGCTGTTCAGTGCCAAAGGCAGTAATTGCCTCAGAAGCTTTGTTGGCCATGCTGGCCATAGAAGCTCTTTGTAAAGGTTTAGAGCTCTGTTTTCCTTGAGTTACCTCAACCAGCAGCATTTTAGTAACTAATAGTAACCACCAGTTTCAGGTGCCTGTTTTATGCCAGTTCTTTGTGCATGACCATCTCTGATTTTATTTTTTTAAACAATCCAAGGTATTCACATTTTGTGTGCAAAGAAATGGACTTCAAGGTTGAGTGACTTTTCTCAGAATAATCAAACCTGTCTGCAGTGGAGCCTGGGGTTCAACCTCATATTTTCTGACTCTGAAGCTAAGGGCCAACATTCTCCAGGACCCCTTACAGTTCACTCAGCTGGAGACACAACTCTCCCACCTCATAATTTTATATATTGGTTGTAAATGAACTGAACCTGCTGGATAAATTCAGAAGGCAGTTTTAAAGATGCAATTAAAGTTTTGGCCATGTTTCTTCAAACATTTCTCTCTCTTCTTCCCCTTTCTAAATTCTCTAGGATACCTTCTTTAAGAAGGGCAATAAAATTTTCCAAACTTCCCTTATGAAGAAAAAGATTGTGATTTTTAAATTTTCTTCTCCTGTTACCAGGAAATTGAGTGGGAGGAAAAACACCATGGAATTAGCCGAAAATCTTGCTACTCTTCTACTGTAGCTATTGTTTTTATGCAAAAAGTTACATTGTAGTTACATATTAACTTGCATATGATTTTTCCACCCCATGTTTTTGTAATATAGGTGTAGACATTAATACCCCGCATCCATTATGTACTACAAAGTCAGTCAAGACTCATGGTCCCCTGCATGTAGTCCTATCTCTAGGGCTAATTTACAGTAGTAAGAACTTTTATGTGTACATAGGCAGTGATTTTAGCTTTATTACTATAAGTTATACAGCCTTTAGTTTAAAAAAAAAAAAAACTGCCGATGTCTTTTTTCCCTACTTGCTTTATCTGAAAGGTTATAGGGATCAGAAACTAATCTTGAGAACCATTTGATCCTAATAGAAAACATTGGTATAAGATAATAGTTCTTCCAACCTCGTGTGGTTAAATTCCAGACAGTAGGGTCTGGAGGTGAGGTACTTTGGTCTTGATCAGTAATAACTCTTCCAACTTACTCTTTAATGAAGATTTATCCAAGAAACCCTCAGCTCTACACATTCCTCTTTCAACTTTTTTTTTCTTTTGAAAAATAATCCTGTAACCTTACCAAATAAATTCCAGATTTATGGCATATTTTACTTAAAATGATTCAGTTTCTTCTTCACATTGTGAGTTCATGTTTGAAGGGAAAATATGGACTAACAATTGGGTGACTTTTCTCGATATCTGTTTCATGGCCTTTCAATGGTCTAATGTTCTGCTTTGTTCATATATAGTTTCATTTTTCTTTATACACAAATAGATGACCCACACACTTTTCTTCTTTTTTCTTTTTTTTCTCTTGGCAGCAGTGCAGATTGAACTCAGGGAGTGCTGAATTACATCTCTAGCCCTAGTTCTTTATATATATATGATGGGTTTATGCCCATATGAAAGCTGCTTGGCCATCATGGTGGTGCTGCAACATGGCAACAAGCCCAAAACAACAGCATATCACCCACTTCCTCCTCCTTCTTTCCTAGCCCAAAATAAACTTCCTCTCCCCTTTTCACGCACGCTCCAGAAATCTTCCAATCACCTTCTGTTATGTCACCTTGCCCGCCCCTCCAAACCACCCCCAGCTGAACCCAATAAATGCTTTGTCCCCAGCCGCTGCCTCTGAGGGTCCTCTGCATCCTACTGCAGCCCTCCCGTGCCCCCGCACTAAAGGCTTTTCTCAATCTCTATCTTTACTCTGCCAGACCTAACAATATATATGTTATATATATGTATATTATATATATACGTATATATACTTATGTATTATATGTATGTATTTTATATGTATATATTATATATATATATGTGTGTGTGTATATATATATATATATATATATATATATATATATATATATATTTTTTTTTTTTTTTTTTTAAATTTTGAAACAGGGTCTCACTAAGCTTCCCAGGTTGGCCTCCAAACTCACAATCCTCCTGCCTCAGCTTCTGCAGTAGCTGAAATTACAGGTGTGCACCACCATACCCAGCCTCACCCATATACTCTTCTACCTTATCTAGTTACTTTTCTTGTTGCTGAAACAAAATACCTGACACCCAAAGTTAAAGGAGGAAAGGTTTATTTAGCTCACAGTTTGTAGAGGTTTCAGTCCATCATCAGCTGGCTCCAAGGCAGGGTGGCATGGCAGACAGGCATTGCAAAGGAGAAACAGTTCATGGTGGCAGAAGGTAGCAAAGCAAACAAGGGACAACCACAACTCTTTCTGTCCCTTGTATCTTGCCAGGCTACTTAGGGTGGGTAGCACTCACACCCTTAATCCTAGTGCCCTTGATCCTAGCATTGCACCATGAATCAACCCCAGCATCACACACTCTAGATCCACCTCTTGTTGCCACCTCTGAAAAAGCCCCACCTATGGCTGCATGAGGCTTTGAGGGAACATCTAGACACAAGCCACAACACATCTGCTCTCAAATTCTTATGCCAGTGCATCAGAATAAGATAAACATACTTGTGCTGTCCAGCAACATACAGACCCCTAGATCACCTTCTGTTTCTCACTCCCTTGTTTGCCTTTACCCCATCCTGTCCAAGTCAAGTCATTTTAGCTGTTCCACATAAATTCTGGTACAGATGCTTCTGCACTTCATAGCTTTGAATCAGGGGCTGTTACTTCACTGTGGCTTTCACTGTGCTTCATGCAGAGGTGATTTTATGGGCCAACAAATGATGTTCACTTTTGTGCACTGTGACTCCTTTTCTGATTCAAGCCTTCTGGTCTCTCCTTTGCATAGGCTTGGGGAGGGAGCTTGGTAAGAAGGAATATATACGTTTTGGTGGGTAAGAACAGTGAGTTGTAGTTTAGGCAGGTGTGATACTTCTTCTAAGTACAGCAAATGTAGATTTGGAAGACAAACTTAGATCCCAAATTATTTGCACCATTATCATTGACTTGCTAAAGTTGTGATTTTCATCTTTGTTGGTGTTTATTCATATCTACCTCAGGGGACTGTCAGGAATTTATTAATTTGTTTAATTCTGAGTAAATGGGACAACACTAATTATTGGTTCAGTTCATGAGCGACATTTTTTCCTTTAATTTTTTCTGACTGAAATACATTTCCTCCTCCCCCACTTTGGAAATGAAGTGAGGCTACATATGTCATTTGGGGTGATGGCATTAAAAAATGGAGGGTGGGCTTCCGAATTTCAGCTCTACAAGGCTAGAGGGCTATTTAGATTTGACAGTGTTAGATGTTGTCTTTTACCTCAGGCCACACAGCTAATAAGTAAGAAAATAGGTTTGAAGCCTTATCTTTTCTACCAAGCCACTAGATGTAGACTAGTTAATGTCTTCCTGAAAATATTTTTTTTGTAGTAATGGTTCCATCCCTTGAGCTTACTCTGTGCTTCCTCCCATTTTTATGTTTTTAAGGCTGTTTCCTATTCTTGAAACCATTTTCCACCCTTTTCTCTCTCTTCATCTTCTGCCTGACAAAACCTATTGGCTTTTACAGACAGAGAAGCCTTAGCGCTTGTAGAGACTGCTCCTTTGTGCTGTAATGATGGGACTGAGGTCCATTGAAGCAACAGGGCTAATCTGTTGGCCATAGCCAAAGTTTGAATGTGTATTTATTCCATTCTCATTGATTCTTTCATGGTACTCTTGTCCTAGTTTAAGTCATCTTAAATAGCCATAAGTATTGGGTATGGAGTGGACATTAGAATGGTGTAACTCTGATTCAGATTTTAATTTTTGCCGTATCAGAGCTTTATAACCTTGGGCAAGTTACTTAATGGTTTTTGTGCCTCATTTTCCTCATCCAGCAAATGAGGACATCAGTGCCTGCTTGTTATTGTGAGAAGTATATGAATGGTTGCTGGCTAAAGCACTGAGAATAGTATCTGGCACATAGCAAGTATATAGAAGTGCCCGCTAAATAAATAAAAAGAAAGAAAAGAAAGAAAAGGTAATGCATTTGTGTTCTGAAGGTTGCAGAGAAGAACCCCCAGGGTTTAGAGAGGTTGGGGATAGGGTGGCTGTCAAAGGCTGTTTTTAGGTACTGCCTCCTTGGTGAAAGCTTCCTGATTTTGCTTACCTTTGAACTGCATTATTCCCCACACCCCAACTGTTTCTTACAGAGCCCACCCCATTTAGACTTGCATTTAGTTATCTGCAGCTTGTTTTAGTCTTCTCTATGGACTGTAATGCACAGAGGGTTGAGGTTCTTTCCCTATTCATCATTACCTGCTAATCATGATGCCTGAACTTAGTGGAAATCCAACTACTCATTGTTGAGCAGAATTGAGACAGATGTTACAGGAACATTTTAAAAGAAACACTTTCTGTAAGAAAAATACCCAAACCTATTATCTGAATCAGTTAGCTAGTTTCTGTTGATAATGATTTCTGTGTAATAATTAGACTGGCTGCCCTTTAAAGAAAGATTGAGTCTAATTTAATTTCATATGTTCAATGTAAAAATTCTGAACATAGGTTGAATTGAAATGCCCATATGTGAATGCCTGTGTGCACGCACACACAAATCAAGTAAAAGAAGCTTCAGCTTTCAGTATTCTTCATAGAAAGAATTCAGTTTGGAAGGCAGTGAGAGTTATATGTTTGTGTGAAGACTGATCTGGTGATTCATAAACCTGTTGTTCTTGCTTACCAGTCACGTTGGCCTGTCATTCCAGCTGTTAGACTCCTTTCAGACAAGGGTTTAGCTGTTACCCTCCCTCCTCTGTTAATAGGCAATGTGGTACAAAACCCCTGCATGATGATGTAATAGTCCATGTCCTTTGGCATCAGCTTTGGCTTTGAATAATGGATTTAACTTCTTAATAGCTGTGTAACTTTACACAAGTAATTTTACTTCTTAAAGTCTCAGTTTTCTCAGCTATAAAGTTAAGACAGTATATACCTCATAAAGTTGTTATGTCAATATTTGTCATATGTCTTGTGTGGAGTAGGTATTTGGTTAGTAGATACTTACTGCCACCCCAGAATCACACAGCAGTGAGAGATATCTTTTGTCACAAGGGTGAAGGGCTGAAGGAGGACCCTGGGACAAAGGTATGTGGAAAAGTCAGCTTAGTCTCCTGTTGGACATATGGGAAAAACATTTTTCTCTTTTAAAGGTAACAGAACTTCGTTTTGCCCAAGTCTGATAGTACTGCTGGCCTGTGTCCATAGTATGGAAAGACAGGCTTATAGACCGTATAGACACATAGAGTGTTCCCTCTGCATTGCTGCACCGCCAAAAAGCAGTCTGCACATGTGCTGTAGGTTGAGGGAATCCCTGGATACACACGTGCCTGTCAGTGAATCAGGCAAAGTATGAAGTAGCATAACCCAAAAAAAACCAAACACACTAACTTAATTTTCTTGTGAAAAAGATACTTCACGGAAGAGGAGTAGTGATGGAGCAACATAGTACTGGCTAGTTGAGATCAGTATTTGAAAGCTGAGAAAAAATAGTGTATGTTTTATTGACTACATTCTTCATATTGCAAATATTTAATCCTGAAAGGCTAGACATCTAGAAGAAAATCTTACTCTCCAAGAATACCTTACCTACAGAAAGATGATGATGTCAAATCTTGCTTATTCGGCTTACGCTGAGGTCTCTGGGGAAGGCATGTAGGTTGCTGCCTGAAGTCCCAGCTCATGAGGTACCTTCCAGTCTATCCATTGGGTACCGTGGTCTTGCTTTTCTTGAACTGGACTTTTAGCCACAGCATCACATCCTCATGTGAAGCAGATGGTTTCATGCTTTCATTCTTTCTTTATTAGTTGTTGAGACAGAAAAAAGTATATCGAATAACAATTATTACTTATTTTGTAGGCCTTAGATTACCTGATTATAGTAAAGTTAAAATCACATAGGTTTGCACTTTTCAAAATGCTTCACCACTTGATTTGTTGTATAGTAGTGATAATAAGACAAATGCTGTGGAATCTGTAGAATTCCTCCCACATTTCTTGTGTGAGAGATATTTTTCCCTGTTGCCTTTTCAGGTCTAACTCAGCTCAGTATTAGATTTCCTGTTTTATGCTAGGCCTTATAGGATTCCAGGGCTTTCATTCTTTAATTTGTTAAAGTTGAACAACAGTACAGTAGTATTGGTGTTGAAAGCCTGTTCTCTGCCAAATGCTGTGTCACAGACCTGGTGAAAGGTGAGAAACACAGTCACTTCCTGATTGTGTGGGAACTAATCACCTTTGCAAGTAACAGTTTCAAAAACTGTCAACAGTTTAAAGAAGTTTAGAAAAATCAGAGCTCAGAGGAAGGAAGAATTGAGGAGAAATTTTGTGTGTCATGAGAAAAGAGCTAAGAGAACCTACCAATGTCCTTATTTCATGAGGGGCTGTAATGTCATTTTCTTTGTGGCTTGTTCTTCCTTTAGGTCATGACTGCTGTGAGACAGTGAAGGTGCAGCTCTGTGCTTCCAAGGAGGGCCTGCCTGTGTTTGTGGTGGCTGAAGAAGACTTCCATTTTGTCCAGGATGAGGCATATGATGCAGCTCAATTCCTGGCAGCCAGTGCTGGAAACCAGCAAGCTCTGAACTTCACTCGTTTTCTTGACCATTCAGGACCCCCATCTGGGGATGTGAATTCTCTTGATGAGAAGGTTTCCTTGGCTTTCAGACACCTGAAGCTGCCAGCAGAGTGGAATGTGTTGGGGACCGATCAGACTTTGCATGGTGAGAATTTATGTGACTTATAAAAAACCTTGGTTTGGAACACTTCTGTTTCTGTATAGGGTTGCTTTTATATGACGATGCTGTATTTATGTCATCCACAGTGGTTGAGTAAATCTTATAATTACTATGGTAAAGTGGCCTTGAAGGCGTCTGTTCCATTGAACTGTTAATCTCTTTTTTTACTGAAATGACCGAAGAGAGAGTACCCAAGTAGAGAGTGGCACTTCTTCTTTTGAGTCTGGATTTCAGGCTTGATCTCTCAAGGAGACAGTGGTCTGTCCTCCATGAGGAGGATAACTTCTTGGTGTTTAGTTATCAAAGACAAGATTTTTGTTACTATGTTCTGAAATTGTCTAGCGCTTCTGTGGAGTTGAAGGAAAGTAACAATTGGGGAGTTCATCAGGGAAGCATGAGAGCAGGAGAAGCTTTGAGAAACCCCATAATTCTTTAACCAGGGTAGTTTCACTCTTACTGATTTTATCTACTAGCCCTCCCTATAAGAATAATTCTTTAAATAAAAGACTCCACTTATTAAGAAACACTGATATAGTAAGTACCTACATATGTATTCTTAATGAGACAAGGCTTTCCCACATCATTATTTTTGTTTTAAATGACATCTATGAGATGTCAGGATTACATACAGTATATATTTTTAAATATAAGTTATATCTGGCATGCATAAACAACACCATTTCCTTCCTAAGTGCAAATCCAGTTGAAAAATTTAGGAATCTCACAAATACAGATCAAAATGTTGGCTTTAATACTGATGAAAGTTAGGTTGGAAGACTGACCTTATAGCTCCTGCCGGAAGGATTTGCTTATACTTTCTACTTCATCTCTGTAAGAGTGTACAGTCATGTGGCTGATCTACAGAGTCCATGCAGCTGTGATTATTATATTATGTAAGGCAAGCTGACTAGAAGCCCCCCTGTCTACAGGTAAGCAATTCCTGAGGAGAAAGACCCAGAGGGAACTGAGCCAGTGCATGGTGAGTTCCTTCTCTCTCAGACCCAGCATAGTTGAGTCATTCTCAAATTCATTGAATTTAAGACCAATGGTGTAATGGTGTCCCATATTATAAGAGAGGCATACAATCAGTTGCCAAGACAGCCTTGCTCAGGTAAATATGAAAGGAAACGTGGACCATAAAATCAAGTCAAGGAAGCAAACACTCTCTTTTTTTCGTATTATATACTATGTCAGAGACTTCTGTATTGCTATGATCTCAAAATCTGAATTATTTGACATTCAGTACCTATTCAGAAACTGAATGATGAGTCCTAATACCTATAGCTCCTGTCATTTCTGTATTGATATGCAGATGATTATCTGGTTGCCTTTACAAATCATATCAGGGTGGAACTACATTAGTTATTTGAGGAGCTTATGGCATTTTTATGCTTTTATTTTGTCTGGTTTAAAGTGGCTCAGGGCTTAACTGGTGGAAAAAGCAGAGGTCTGAGAAACTCTGGGTAAATCACTCTCTCTCTGGGTTTTAGCCTCATTGTCTTTAATAGGAGGAACCTGGCAACTTTGAATTTTTTGTGTATTTTTATACACTCCTAGTTTCTTTTGTACAGAACTGCTCAAGCAGTGCTAGCAAAGGTTAAACCAAATGTGACCACTTTTGTGAAATACACAAAATTAAGACCATAATATGTTGTCTTTACACACTTATTAGCTTGGCTAAGATTAAAAAGCACCAAGTGCTGGCAAGAATGCAGAACAGCTTACCTTACACGCTGCTGGTGTGGAGGCATGATATAGCTACTCTGGAGGAATTTGGCAGTTTCCACTTGGAATATTTATCCTAGAGAAATGAAAATTCATATTCACCAAAAAAGTCTGTGTGCAAATGTGTCTATAAGCACCAAAATGGAAACAACCGAGAGCCCCCTCGGAGGGAATACATAAACCAAAATAACCGTATCATGGAATACTAGACTCAACAACTTGGATGCACTTTAAACAGATCATGCGAAGTCAAACTTTCTAAAGATTATATACTATATGGTTCCATTTATGGGATTTTCTAGAAAAGGCCACATCATAGAAACAGATCCGTAGCTGCCAGGAGCTGGGGAGTGGGGGAAAGGCCTGACTGCAAAGGAGAATCATGAGTACATTCTTTGGGGTGTTGGATTTAACTGTGTATCTTGTTAGTGGTAGTGGCTATAAGAATTTATGCATCTGGTAAGACACATAGGACTGTATTGTAGCAGAAGGTGCCTCCCCCTCCCCCAGCCAGTATACTTCAGTTTGTTAGTTGCCCAGGTAATAGTTCCTGCTCCTGTCTCCAGGTAATAGTTCTGGTTGCTCCTGTCTCTTAGAAACAGCTGGTCACTGTAATGCATAGCTGGTCACTATGATGCACATTGTATAAACCAATCCCCAATTGACAAGCCATTCAGCCTATGTACTTCCTGCTTGCTTATCCAATATAAGCCCTAGGCCACCAGAGATCAGGGCCTGATATTTTGGGAGTTAACCCAGTAAGTGCCCATCGATGTAAATAAATCTGCCTCCAAATCCTGGGTGTTGTTTCGGTGGTTCTGCTTGCCATTGCATCTGGTGTGTTGGCCAGGAAGACTGACCATGCTGACCTCTGGTCACTGATTGTGGCCCTTGAGGATGGAACAAGGACCTTTCCAGGTCCTGATGGGAAGGCGTGCCCTTGAGATTTCTCAAGTCCCCTCAGAGGTCTGGAGGAGGATTTCTGGCTCCCAGCTTGAACGCCTCACATCAGACCCCAAAGGGAGGAGGACTCAATCTGTCTGCCTGCCTGGCTGCTTGATTCCGGTAATACCCCCTGGGGCACCCCAGTTAGTCCTGCTCAGTTCAAGCGGAAGTGCTTGATCACCTCTTCTTAGTCAAGGCCACCCTCGAGGGAAGGGGGGTTGGAATGCTAAACTTCTGAGTGCCTGCTGAATGATTGTGTGAGTGAGTGGAATGGACAGCATAAGTAATAGGATGCTCAGTCTGTGCACCAAGACTGGGACGCACTGGTTGCGGTAGCTGATTGGGTCCTCACCTACAGTTCCATGGCGATTGACATATGGCATAACGGAGGCCTCGGAACCTCCTTAGCTAAGTTGCACCTAAGTACCCGTGAGGGGTGTGGCCAGGTGGGCATCTGAATGGTCTCTCTCTGCGGGGCACCCACCCATTGTCTGTTGCACCATTGTTCAAGGGTACACAACATACACTGTAGGGAGACAGAATGGGAACTAATTAGTTAAAACCCACAGTCCCTGACTGCAGGAAAAGGGGCTTTTATGGAGTTAAAAATGAAACCAAACTGCTCCCTGCATCTCAAAGAAAAAAAAAAAAGGGAAAAAGAGGCCCATTCTTCCTGAGAATTCCGCCTAGGCACCCTCATCGGCTGCTGTAGTTGCTGGCAGCACCCTTCACTCTCTGCTTCCTGACTCATCTACTTCCAGCCAGTTAAACCAGTTCCAGTTCATTGCCTGCATTCGGCCACAGAGGCCCCCCCCTCCCCGAGACATGCATGTCCTGGTCAGAGGGTGTCATCTGACACCCACTTGAGATGACTGTCAGCAGTCCTTCTGAGTTCTACATTTTGACTGAGGAAATTGCACTGTCAGCCCTGACAAATAAGTTGCGCCCTGTCAGGCCTGAATAGATAGGACAGGCCAAGCTCAATCAAGTTGGGCCCTGGAGAGCCCACAGTCATTGCAAAAGTCGGGGGCAAACCTGTGACTTTCCTGGTAGCCAGTGGAACAGAACTCTCTGTCTTGAAAAGTTCCCTCTGTCAAAAAGTTACCATCACTGGGGCAACTGGGACTCTTGCCTCTTGCCCCTTCTGCCAGGCACAAACTTACAGAGGGCCATGAAACCTTAGATCAGTACCGCACTGCTCTCCTGGCAGACCTCAAAGAGGGAGGCAAGAAGACAATAAACATGTCTAAATTTACTGAAGTTACCCACTGGAGCCCCCACTGAAAAAAGTTCTGCCAAAACAGATCCTGTGAGATTGATGGACACTTTATCAAACATAAATTCCTGTACATGTTTGAGTGCCCTATACCTCTTCTGGGGTGTGGCCAGCCTCCCTTATGCTCAGGTCCACTGTCCCAAACTTGATGTTGACTCTTTTGTACCCCGGGAGCAAGAATAGCACCTACATCAGATTGAAATGCCTGATAATCATAATCATGAGATTTTGAGAGACTCCTTTCCAGAAGAATGGACAAAAGACTCACCCCCGGGCTTGTTATCAGTCATGCCCCTTTGGTGATTGAGGTCTGTCCCAAGGCAGCCCCCACCTAAATCTAACAATACACCTCTCCTGCCTGTAAAGCCAGTTCAAGATCTCCAAGCTGCCAGTGCTGCTGCGATTGCCCTCCGTATACGTTGCCTCAGTCTTCTGCCACCCATAGCCTGCTGGTACACCTGCCTGGACCTAAGAATGCCTCCTTCTGTCAGCCAGTCAGGATTGGCTCCTGTCAGCCAGCCCCTCTTCGCAACTGACCTGGACTCAGCCTCCCAGAGGTTCATGCTGTGGTCACCTTGGACAAAACTATTTTGGCCAAAACTCTCCTACATGGATGATCTGCACAGCAAAGTGCTGTTTGGAAACCTGATATCTGTAGACATTCCTGCACATGCATATAACCCAGGTACATGTTAACTACCTCTACAAGTTTCAGAAATCCAGCTTTAGATCCGCTGAAAAATTTTACCTGGACAGCTCCTCCGAGGCTCACAATGCACGCATGACTGAAGCCTGAGGACATCATTCCCAGGATTGCTCCATACCTATTCCACTTGATTTTTGTGTCTCTATGGACGGTTGCCCCAAGAGAATAGAAGATCAATCAAACACTTGACCAACATTTGATGAGCGTCCAAGACACATTGGATACTCTCCTAGATCAGATTAACTCCCTCACTACCTTGCCATAGCAATGTTGTGGAACAGACAGGCCTAAATTCTAGTTGGGCCTTGTCTTAGATGATCATATGTAATATGCCCAGCAAAGATTTGCCAGGGAAACTAAAAGAGGGGGGAAGTGTAGCGGAAAATGCCGCCCCCGCCCCCCCCAGCCAGTGTACTTCAGTTTGTTAGTTGCCCAGGTAATAGTTCCTGCTCCAGTTCTGGTTGCTTCTGTCTCTTAGAAACAGCTGGTCACTGTAATGCATAGCTGGTCACTATGATGCACATTGTATAAAACAATCCCCCAATTGACAAGCCATTCTGCCTGTATACTTCCTGCTTGTTTATCCAGTATAAGCCCTAGACCACCAGAGATCAGGGCCTGATATTTTTGGGAGTGTTCCCGATTAGTGCCTGTTCACGTAAATAATCTGCCTCCAAATCCTGGGTGTTGTTTCGGTGTTTCTGCTTGCTGTTGCAGTATAACTGTCCGAAGTAAACTCTATTGTATACATATTTGAAATAACCGAGTAACAAAAGTAATGGAACAAGTTTGGCCTATACTTTGCAAGTTGAAAGTCATCATCTGGGATCAGATTTAGAGTGCTAGATTCTCATTCTGTAGTTTAGATTGTTCTCTTTAGTTGTGGATTCAAATTTAGCAAGACTGAGTGTGGTCAGGGAGGAGTAAAGCCATGCTTTCACTTAAGGGTCCAGATGTAATGGAATATTCTGTTCATATCAGTCAGTTACACATCAGTTACTTTTTAAAAGGCATTTAAAGAAAAAGTTGTGAAATAAGCTTGGTGTCTAGAATAAGAATACAGGTAACTAGAACACCTTGTTATGTAAGAGGACTACTTGCTTTTAAAAGCTAGAATGTTTACAGGCTTTCGAAAGCCTAATACTTACACAAAAGTGTCATGTAAGAATTGTAGTTAATCTTCTTACTCCTTCATTGAGATGCCATTCCTTTTAGTTTTCTTTCAAGTTAGTGACTCCTTTGAAAATAGCTTAGATTTCTTAGGGAAAAAATGCATATAGGTGCAAACATTTACATGTAGTAAATTTCACAGTGTCCTTGAACTTCAGGAATGAACATGAAGCTAAGAATCCTTGATTTAGATTTGATATTTTAAAATAGCAAAAGCATGGGCATTAGAGTCTCAGTTTGTTTTTATCAGGCTTCATTGCAACGGTTTGTAGAAAATACTGCATCTCTGTTACTCAATTCCTCATCTATAAAATAGAAGAAAGTATATGCTAGTTTGCAAGCCAGTCATTTCAAAAATAATGTGACTGATACCCAGTAACCTTTTAGAGACACAAAACATTGGTAAAGCTATGACAAGGGATGGTGATGTGTCATATAAAGGGAAAGACAGGCTAGGCCTAAAAGGAAGGCTCTTCAAAGGAGAATGAAGCAGCTTTTCTTATGTTGCTATTGGTTGCTCAAGGAATTGTCACTTTCAACTTGAGTTCGTCCATTTGAGTTTCTCCAAGTAGTCCCTAATCCCTAATTACATAAGGAAGCTTCTACACTGTACTTTTTGCCACAGATCTGCCTTAAATGAAAGTGATAAGGATTTATCCTGGGTGGAGAGTGAATGATAAGACAAAGACATTCTGCTTTTCTGAGTTTCCAAGTCTCACTTAGTTGTCTCAGCCCTTTAGTGCTTCAGTGGTTAGTGAGAATGGTGGATTGGTTGGATTTTCCCTGACAGACCTGTGTATAGTGGTGATCAGGGTAACTCTCAGGTAGCTTAGAGTAGGAACGTTGAAGACCTGCTCTAGAGAAAGCATCCGGAGAAACATCCTGAGTGGAATTTTCATTCTTACTTAGTCATGATATTATATAAGTAAATATGTGACCCTCTTTGGGGGTGGGGATCCTCCCTACAGAGAGAAATTTAGATTGGGTGATGAGAGAAATAGGACAGGTTTAGGAAAGATTGCACTAAAAACAGCCTCTGTACTCCCAGTCTTACATATGTGATTTTGGTTGTGGGTTCTTAGATTTAGTCATTTGGTGATTTAGTTCCCACAGTGTTTGATAGTTTCAGATGGAGATTTTTCCTTAACTACACTGGTGTTTCTATGTTTTTTCAATTATCATCCCCACTAAAGAAGAAAATAATAACATATGAAAAGACTGCTCAGGGATTTTTTTTCTTGGCAAAGGATATTGACTCTAAGATGAGCAGTGGTCTAGCAGCTGCAGGGCTAAAGATCTGAAGGTTACCTCTTAAAACTTTTTTTACAGAGTTAGAGTCTCTTTATTCTTTTCTTTTATACTTTGATTTTTCCAACATACACATTTTTATTAGGCCATATTTTATAACATACTGGGTTTCTTTGTGGAATTCTCATATACCCATATAGTATACTTTGTTCCCCCATTACTGTCCTGCACACACCCCTCATTCCTTTCCTCTTACATAATAGTCTGCCTTGTACTTTATGTCCTCTTTTTTCTTTTTCTTTCCTCCCTTCTGTCCGTTGTATGTATGTTCATCCTTCCTTTTCTAGTACTGGGGATTGAACCCAGAGCCTTGTGCTTGCTAGGCAGGCGCTCTTCAGCTGAGCCTCCCAACTTTATTTTTATTTTTTATTTTGAGATAAAGCCTTGCCAAAGTTGCCCTGGCTGGGGTAGAACTTGCAGTGCTCCTTTCTGAGCCTCTCAAGTAGCTGAGATTACAGCCTGCCTTCTTTGATTTCACATATTAGGGAAAACACTTAATACTTGTCTTTCGGAGTCTGGCTTATTTTGCTTAATATGACAATCTCCAATTCAATTAATTTCCCTGCAAATGACCTCATTGTACTATTTCTTATGACTGAGTAATACTCCATTATGTATTATGTCTCATATTTCTCACGCTGGCATATTAAGAATATTTTCCTTCCATGCAGTATGAGAATTCCTGCATTACGTGGGACTTTAGGTTTAAGAGACAGTAGAGAATAGTAGAAAGAATGGTGATTTTGGAATCTCAGGTTCAAAAAGAACTCTAGAGCTTACTGCATAGATTTTTTTTTTTTTTCCTGTGGGTACGGGGGGTCGACCTCAGGACCTCGCGCACCAGCAGGCGCCTGTGCCGCTGAGCGATATCACCGGCCCTTTTTTCGTATGTGGGTTCCGGGAGTTGAACTTGGGCCCTTGCGCTTGCCAGGCAGGCGCTTACACCGCTGAGCCATCTCACCGGCCCCTTACTGCATAGATTGATGGGATAGGAAAATACAATTGGTCCCTGATTATTAGATCATTAATATTTTGTTTAGTTGGAGAATCTGACAATTTGAAAAAGATGCAACCCTCTAGCAGGCTCATCATTAAGTCTTAAAGGCACATAATTTTCTTACAGACAGGATATGTGTTGGAGGTGTATCCCGCATGTAAGTTACTTTAAGACATTATGTACTTAGGTTTTCTGTGGGTAGAAGTTAGGCCTTTGTAGAGATCTTTCCTATTAATTAGTTTAAACAGGAAAACTAACTGTTTAAACAGTATGAAATACTGTCATAGGACAAAGGAAAGAGAAAAGTATCAGAAGTATTTAGAAGATAGTTTTCATTTGTTCTTCAGAAGACCAAAGAAGTCAGCTCTATAATGAAATCAGAGAAGAAAGAGAAAAACAGGTTTAATGAGTGTATCAGTCAGTGTTCAACTAGACAAGCAGAACACTAGGAGAAATAAATACCTTAAGGTTAATATATGACTTTCTGCATTGAGGAGGTTGGCTAAGTAAGTCTAAAATGGGCAGGAATGGAAAGAAGATCATGAGCAAGGTCAGACCCACCATCACCAGCCAAAGCTGTCGTCCTCAGATGATTAGGAAAGAGAAATCCTGAGCAGTATGAAACTCCTCGGGCATAGGCTGTAGCGGTCCTCCACAGGTGAAACCCCTACTCTTCAGGGCAAAGCTAAGCCCTGCCATTATCTTTATTTATTTATATATTTCTTAGCTCTGCATTTTATGGTCTTTCACCTGATTCAGTGAGGCCTACCCATATTATTCAGGACACACCTCCCTTATAAAATCAGCTGATTAAGAGCTTTAATTATGTCTACAAAAGAAGCCACAAGGAGAGTGAAGATGGAAAGGTTGGTGGAAATGCTGTAGGGACATAAAAAATTCCATGGCAGAAGTTAAGTTCACAATAGGATGAACGACCCAGGTTGTGTGATTTAAAAACAAAATTAGGGCCGGTGAGATGGCTCAGCGCTGTAAGCGCCTGCCTGGCAAGTGCGAGGGCCTGAGTTCGACTTCCAGAACCCACATATGAAAAAAGGGCTGGTGATATTGCTTAGCGGCACAGGTGCCTGCTGGTGCGCGAGGTCCTGAGGTCGACCCCCAGTACCCACAAAAAAAAAATTAACTCAGGAAAAAGACCAAGAATCATCAGAGAAAATATAGATAAGAATAGAGTGAGTTTTTGGTACTCTGAAGTTTAAACAGACAAAAGGAACAGAAGTAATGTGGGAGATGTAGATTAAATGCTTTTATGCTCTTTAAAGAAGATGGATAAGAAGAAACTCCATTTATATGTTCATTTGTTTATCCCTTTGTACCTTGGCCTCTTTTTGAGACCTGATTCACATGATTTCTGTGAAGTTCAAATTAAAATATGTGAAAAATGAACAGGAGAACATTAAAACTAACTAGGATATATATACAGGATGGGCTACTACTCAATAAAAAGGAATACACTACTGATGCATGGGATTATTAAGCCTTACACAAGAGGATCTATTGTACAATTCCATTTATTTGAACTTTTAGGCTAAGCAAAACCACACTACAGTGAAAAATTCAGAACAGTTGTTGACTGTGGTAATGAGAGGGTTCAACTAGGAAGGGGCATAAAGGAACTTTATTGGGTGGTAATATGTTCTATATTTTGATTAGTATTTAACACAGGTATATGTACTTATCAGAATTTATCAAATGGCATATTATACTGTTTCTATAACACTATATAAATCACCTAAAACTATAACCATGTATTGAACTCTAGTTATAATACTGAGGCCAAGTACACTCATGTCCTCAAGCTTACTTTGAAATGCATACAAATAAGATGGATTTATGAATATATAGGAGAAGTGATAGTTGGAGCCATATATGGTGGCACATACATGTAATCCCAGCATTTGAGAGGTGGAGGCAAGAGGATTGCTGCGAGTTCAAGGCCAGCTTAAATTGAAGTACATAGCAAGATTCTGTCTTAAAAAGCCTGGGGCGGGGGAAGCTAGCTGAATAGATATGTGATAAAACAAATACAGAAAAGCATTAATTGTAGGACCTGGGTCTGTATTTGGTTATTTGTTGTATAGTTCTTTTTATTTATGTGTACATTTGAAATAATAAGATGGGGGGGGCAGGCCAGGCGTGGTGGTGCACATCTGTAATCCCAGCACTTAGGAGGCTGAAGCAGGAGGATCGCCGTGAGTTCAAGGCCAGCCTGGGCTGCATAGTGAGTTCAGGGCCAGCCTGAACTACATAACGAGACCTGTCTCAATAAAACCAAAAATAAATAAATAAATAAAATAAGGATAAACTTAAAAGGCTGCTTTTGAAACCACACCATTAACTTGCTTTTATATATGCGTATGTGTGGAGACAGCAGGAAGTTATGGAAAGAATATGGCATTTAGATATGAGAGAGAATAATTTTCAAATCCCAATTCTGACTGTCGGCAAATTATTCTGTGAGCCTGTGTTCATTGGCAAAATGAAGATAATGACCTCTCATAGGGTTATTGTACGGACCAAAAGGAAAAAGTTGAGATAAACTACATAGCCCACTAGATGGACAGTAGCAGGTCCTCACTGTGTATTACTTCTCCTCTGTTGTCTGCAGAACCAGGCTACCTATAATCAGGTGTGGCATCTACTACTGAGGACTTTGGCATTAGATGGGGAGTGGGGGTTGGGGTGTGGAGAGCGGTATAGTACAGGAATCAAGGTGCAAGGTTCTGATCAGGTGTGTAGTCTTATTGTTTAGAACTGTACTCGTAAACATGAAACTGACTCAGAGCAAATAAGGGACCAAAAGGGTGGAAGAGCAAAGGGAAAGCTACTTGAAGGAGGCATCACTCAGTAAGACTGGAATTAACTGGCTCTGGAAAAATCACATACCTGTATTTTCTGGTCCATCAGTGCTTTATTAGCTCTTTAGTTTTTGATAAGGATGTCAGAATGCTTATAAGCATTCTGTAAAGCACAAGTCAGATGATGATATTTGATCTTTTGTGAGCATTCTTTCTGCTCTTTTTTTTTTTCTGTTTTTAATGTGGGTACCAGGAGTCAACTTCAGGACCTTGCGCTTATGCTGCTGAGTGTTATCACTGGCCCTTTTTTCCCTTTATGTGGGTTCCGGGAGTTGAACTCAGGACCTCACGCTTGCCGGGCAGGCGCTTATGCTGCTGTGCTATCTCACCGGCCCTCCGCTCTTTTTTTCTTTCCTTGCCACCTCCTCGTAGGTGTTATTAAAATTTGTACCTGTACATGTATTATGATTGCTCCTGGGGCATTAATTTGTTTTGTTTTTGTGGTACTAGGGTTCAAGCCCAGGGCCTTGGACATGCTAGGCACATGTTCTGTCACTGAGCTGCATCCCTAGCCCCTGGGGCATGATTTCATTCCAGCCATATGCCTCTGCTTGAACACTCTATAAATCCTGGATAGTTCTGTAGGGAAAATATAAAATGTGAAAGGTAAATTTAGCTTCCAAGGAAATTGACCTTGAAAATAAGGAAACTGCACCAGTGCACAGGTGTCAAGAAAACAGTGCAATTCAGTGTAAAATCACAGCTTCAGAGATGTGTTCATTTATGTTTGGCATTTACATAGAGAAGCATCTGGGGATTTCAGACTCAGGAAAACACTGGGCTCCAAGAAGTCTGCTTAGTGAAGAAGCTGAGACGCAGGCAGGCACACCTCTTGGAATTGGGTTGTGGGGTCATATCCAGCAGCACTTCAGAGACCTTCGCTCTTGTCCTCTCAGGTTGGGCTCAAGAGGACGGCTGAGGAAGAGAGAGTGTGTTACTGGTGAGCCTAGAATGTAATTTGAAGTCCAGGAGGACAGGACATAGAACAGAGAAAGGGAAAAGAACTGCCCTTAATGAGTAACTGCTAGAGCCAGTCATTAGGCCAGCATTTCACTTACCTCCTCTAACTTGTTACAGCTCTGCGTGAGGCGATGGTGTCCTACTGTGGGTACAAAGAAAGTGAAGCCCAGGCAGATGTATTGTGTCTGCTCACACAAATGGTAAATAATAAGTTTGAACCCAGAGTTGCCTGACTCCAGAGCCCTTCCTCATTCCACTGCTTTCAGAGTGACTCATACCAAGGAGGAGCCTTCAAGTGAAATCCACTGAAGCATGTTTTCTTTTCTGAAGTTACTAATGTATTGTCCTAGGAGTCAGTCAGTCTTATTATGCCTGAAGATGCATTTCTTTTTCTCATCAAATACTGAAAGTGCCAGCAGTTTGATATGTGCTTCATGTAGAGGAATAAAAAGACCTGTGTGTACTTGACAAGTAGAACCTGTTTTTAGTGTTTAACCAGCCAACTCTTGAAGTAATTATACCCTTTATGATACACCCATCTAAGTCCTAACAACTATTCCCCTTGGGTCCCTGTTTTGCAGGGCTGCATTCACCTTTTATTTATTTTTTTTAAGAGGAAAAGAACATATATGAGTCAGCTTTATAAACTTTCCTGTGATACTGAACAAATGTTAAGTCAGTACAGAAATGGCTTCCCTTTTGTGGGACTGTCTCCTAATGAAGATTTTGCTTCCCTTCCGTTTTTCTAGGTTGTTTTGTCTTTATTTGAGAGCTGATTGTATCTGGCCATGATAAAGTTGTTGTGGCCTACTTTCAGGATTAGAGGCACTTGGAGGCAGTGGTGCTTCCCTAACTCGTATTTTGTTGTCATTGTTGCTACATTCTTGTTTATTTCCACCTTCCCCTTCATTTACAGATGGTGTGCCCCGGGAGACATTGATGCATTTTGCTGTGCGGCTGGGACTGCTGAGGTTGACCTGGTTCCTACTGCAGAAGCCTGGTGGCCGCGGAGCTCTGAGTATCCATAACCAAGAAGGGGCGACACCTGTGAGCTTGGCTTTGGAGCGAGGTTATCACAAGCTGCATCGGCTTCTAACTGAGTAAGTGCTCATTCTCCCTATTTCCTTACTCTTGTTGCCAGCCCCTCCCCCTTATTCATAGTAGACTCGCCCACTTGGCATCTCCCTGTCTGCCACAAATTAAAACCTCAGCTCTGTACCTGTGCCTTGCCTTGCCTTGGAGGTCAGTGCGAAAGCTTGTTCCTGTTAGCCACTTCATTATCTGAGAGACAGAAGAGTAAGTCAGATTAACCATTTTCTCTTCCCTGCCTCTGTTTTCACTGTTTCTTCCTTTTTACATTCTACTGAAAACTCAGAATGAGTCTTGTCTGTGGGGGTAGTGTAACATTCCTAATATATATACAGTTTATCCTGGTTTAGTACAAGAGGAAACAGTTTTCCTATGCCATTTATGTTTTCTGATGTCAAGACTTGAAGGTCTTAATTGGAAACCATTACTTTCAGAGTGTAATTGCATACAGAAAACATGGCAAATGATTGAGTTTTCATTGGAATGTACTTTCTGTGAATAAAATTGAGGGCAGTAGTCAATCAGTAAAAAGCGACTGAGTTGTTTTGGAAAGGGACAGTAGGAAATCCTGTTTGTATTTGGGTTCAATTGTTATACATTCTGACTCAGAGGACTTTGGAGGAAGGTTGGTTGTTAGTCAAAACATTTGAAAGAGTTCTTTTTTCTTATATAAATGGAGAAGCAAATACAGTACAACAGCCAGTACTTTTCTTTGGAATATTTATAGAAGGCAGAAGTTTCAAGAATAGTTTCTCTTGTTTAGTATATTTTTTATTAGTTTTATGGTCATCATCTTTTCCACTGCATTATCTGAGCAAGAATAAACCCCCTGAATCTGTGTTCTTTACTGATTTAGGAACCCTTATAAACTGAAGCCGTATTCCCAGATTCTCAAGTATTTTGCTCATGCCAGATTTAGTTGAGCTGTGTTTCATTTTACCATTTTTAGGTGTGCTATGCAAGGTAGTTAGGAAGTACCCCAAAGAAATCTCAGTGTAATGCTAATTACAGTTACGTTAACAGGTGGTTTTTGTTGTTGTTGTTGTTGTTGTTGTTGTGTGTGTGTGTGTGTGTGTGAGTGCGTGCTTGATGTGCCAAGTTTATAACTTTCCCAGTCCAGTCAGAAGGTTCTTTGCAGACAGCTCTTCGATGGGTGCTGGAGATACAGTGGTGGTAGGAGGGGTATTCTTCATCTCAAATGAGCTGTGGACACCTGAGCTCTCCTATGAAAGTATTCCAGAGAGTGATATATTCCACTTCTTCCGTGCTTCCCATCTGGCTGGTGCTTGAATTCATTCTCCTGGTCTCAGGAAAGGATGTCTTATTCCAGAAGTTGAAACAATTAGCTGAGTATAACTATTATGAAGTTTAAATGCAGTTCCTCTAAATTTGATTTTATAGCACAGATGTCTGCTGAGAAGCTGAGTTGGTTAAGGACTGCTATCCAAATGGGGAAATAAAGTGATTACAACAGCTTCATTATGTGCTCGGAAGGGGATGTCACAAGACTCTGATTGCAGCACAGTTTTAAGAAAACTGGAGTATGTCTTGGAGATTTCTTCCTGGCTTTAAAGAAATACCTCTGTTACATGTAGAAAGCCCATTCTTTATGAAGGAAGAGCGGTAAGGGAAAACAGGAGAAATCTTCAAGCGAAGGACTTTAATGGGCGAATATGAGTACCTTGCTGCATATCCAGCCCTTAACTTGAATTCTGGATTGTTAATTGTTCTGAGGCCTCAAAAAAACTGCTAAGTCACAGCTAACAATTAAACAGTGCTAGGGAACAGATTCTACTCATTCTCTCAGTATCTTTACTAAGGTACTAGGAGACTGCTAGAATTTCAACCACAATTGGTCAGGAAAGGGTTTTTTATTTGTTTGTTTGTTTTGCCTACCTGCATGTTTCATATGTTATATACATACATAAAATGTACTCTCTTAACCATGTTTAGGTATATAATTCACAATTCACTATCCATTTCCAGAACTGCTATATACCCCAGGCAGAAACTTTGTACCTATAAGGTACTGACTTCCTATTCAGTCTCTTTCCTTACTCCCTAGTAACTTCTATTCTGTTTTCTTCTCTTAAGGATTTGTCAGCTCTAGGTACCTCATGTAAGAATCATGTAATATTTGTCCTTCTGTGCCTGGCTTTTTTTATGTAGTCTGATATCATCAGGGTTCATCTATATTGTAGCATGTGTCAGAATAATAATGTATATTTTTAAATTACTAAAAGAGTAAACTTTAAATGTTCTCATCACAAAAAACAGATGATAAATGTGAAGTAGCTTAATTTAGTCTTTTCTGCAATATATACATATATCAGAACATTACATTATAGCCTATAAATACATATAATTATTGTCAATTAAAAAGAAAAGGCCCACATGTAGCTAGATTGAAATAACTTGAATGTAAATCAGCAGATAAACCATATAAATATATATACAAATATAATTATATATAATATACATATTATATATTTAATATATAATTATATATAATATATTTAATATTTATATAATTCACAATTCACTGTCATGTTTACATGTTTCCAATTATCATGAAAGTTCACTTCCTCACTATTAGTAAAATATATTTTACTAAGTCCATATATTTTACTTAGTAAAATCATTTGACATGGGATGTCTCAACCTCCTTGCTAATTTTTTTCCATATAGGTCTGCCTGCTTTATCACACCTCGTTGATTAGTATGAAATTGAGGTGTGATTATATACATTTTAAATTTGTTAAATAACTATTTAGATCTTACTTTTTACTGAAAACAGTGAGTTTACCACTTTTATAGTCCTCTCAAAATACATTCATTTTAATTCCTTGCTTTTTAAAAATTTGTTTAAAGTTGAGCAGTATAAAAGGGGCATTGTGCTGGTTAGAGCCCAAATTATTTTGTGTTTTTGTGTCTAGGCTTATTTTAATTGACAGTCCATTTTGATAGTCTTTTTTTTTTTTTTTTTTGTGGGTACCAGGGGGTCGACCTCAGGACCTCGCGCGCCAGGAGGTGCCCGTGCCGCTGAGCGATATCACCGGCCCCTTTTTCATATGTGGGATCCGGGAGTCGAACTCGAGCCCTCATGCTTGCAAGGCAGGGGCTTAAGCCGCTGAGTCATCTCACCGGCCCTGACAGTCCATTTTGACAAACTGAATCTTACTTTGTGAAAATAGTCAGCCATTTTTAGAGGTAGAAGGATTCTCTGAATGAGGCCTGTGTCTTTAGTTTCAAAACTGTTGAAATGGGTGTTGAATCTCACCAGATAGAAGAACTGTTCAGGACATTTTTGACAGTTTCCCTTTATATAACCTATGACTATTGAATTTCACTTAGTACAGTGACAGGAGGGAGAGATTTTATTAACCTGTTGCTCTTATTTTAACTTATATTTTGATTTTACATTATGAATGTGAGTATATTTGTGATTTAAAAATTTACCTTAAATACTACCAGTCTTGTGAAAAATTTTGGTTCAAAAAAGTACATCTGTTCATTTTTAGGTAGATGCTCTGTCATCTCCCCTAATTTGAAGGACCTCCCGAAGGTCACCTGACTAGTTAGTGATGGATAGATTAGGGACAGAACCCTAGTTTTTAGGCTCTTGGTTTAATGAAAGTGAAGAAGTGTCAATTTTGGAAGAGTGTGGCATCAGATTCATCTAAAAAGAGAATTTTAGGCCAGATGCTATCAGGTCCAGCTAATATATCACACATAAAAAAAGAAGGAATTTCAGATCTGGGTGCTCATGTGGGAAGGGACAAGGCTGAGAGTAAGAGGCAGCTCCAGGAAGTGGCTAATTGTGGAAACATGAAAGTCAAACATAAATTTTGCATTTTGGTTTTGCCATTTTTAGCTGTATTATTTCAAATATATTAAGTAACTTCTGTCATTAACTCTTTTTTTTTTGGTGGGTACCGGGGGTCGACCTCAGGACCTCGTGTGCCAGCAGGTGCCCATGCCGCTGAGCGATATCACCGGCTCTTTTTTCATATGTGGGTTCCAGGAGTCGAACTCAGGACCTCGTGCTTGCCAGGCAGGCACTTATGCCGCTGAGCCATCTCACTGGCCCATTAACTCTTGATTTCATCTAATACCCATCTCATGAAATGATGACCAGGTTCCTGGTATATGTAATGTGAAAAATCAGAGCTTATCATACTGATTGTGGTTCTGTGAGCAAATAAAAGGAATATAAATACTTGAATCTGAAGAGAGGCAGAATGGCAGGGTGACATTGCTTAGAAGTGAAGCTTAATTAAAATCTAAGCTTCCTCACTTAGTAGCCCAGGTGACTTGGGAAAACCAGCTGTTCACTGTGAGTCTCATGTTTCTCAGCTTCTGGGGGTACTAACGGTTCTGTCTACATCACAAAGTTGTTAGAACCAAATGCAGTTTGCGTAGATACTTCAACTAAGGTGATCTATTTGACAGTATTCTTACAAATACATAATAATGGCATTAATAAAAGTGAGTTCACTGATCAATTAAACTCAAATTCTAGTTGATTGGTCTACCCAGAGTATCTTTTTAATAATAGTGTAGTTTTCTGCTAATTAAAATTCATTGAGTTGTTGGGAGAATTCGAGCAGGTAGCAGGGGCTACTTCTGTGAAGCTGTATTAGATAAAATTAGTTTGGCATTCTGATACATGCTGGGAGGTGATTGAACAAGGAATTCTAGATGAAGAAAGAATCATTTTCAGTGTTGCCACTCTTAGAAGAAGAGATTAAGAAAGAATTGTTTTCAGTGTTGCTACTCTTAGAAGAGGATTTCTTTTATGAACTTAAGCTCTAGTGTTGACATAAAAATGCCAAAATATTTCAGTTGCCTCTAGAGCCAGTTTAAAAGTATTTGTCCTGATACACTTTATCTAATTTTTAGTATCAGTTCAACACGTCCTTATTTATTGAATGCCTATACTGCACTAGAAATCATAGTTGGGACATTATAGATACTATTTTATCTCAACCTTATAATGACCTTCCTGAAGTTGATGTTATTTATGTTTTATGGATGAAATATGGAGACACAGAGAACTAATTAGCCCAAGGCTTATATAGAAAGTAGCAGAGCTACTATTCCACAGACATTGTGGAATTCCAAGGCCCATATTCTTTCCTCTACAGAAGTTTGTCAGAGAGGAGGAAGAGACTCAGGAAGAGGTACTGGGATACAAAATGAAGTAGCAATTAATTATGAAAGGGTTATATGGTTTCCATTTAGCTCTAGCTTCTATCTTTCCTGAGGAAAACAAGGTCCTAGCTGTAATAACTTTACATTTCTATTACCCATCATATGATTTTTGGTGGGGGGGGCAGGATCTTGCTATGTAATTCAGGGTTACCTTGAACTCCCTATGGAGCCCAGGCTGGTCTCGAACTTGTGGCAATCCTTCTTCCTCAGCCTCCTGAATGCCAGGATTACAGGCGTGCATCACAACACCCAGCTACCCATCATATGACTTTTAAAGTATGGGTGGTTACACTCAAGCTGCTGTTTTATATTTTAATTCTAATGACAGAGTGATGAGTGGGTTAGGGTAAGTATTATCATCTCTACTCTATAGTTGAGGAAACTGAAGGAGGTGAAGTGTCTTGCTTGAGGTGACAAGGCCACAACGTAACAGAACCAAGCTTAGGCCCAAAACCCACTGATCTGACCAGATTGAGATGACACATGTGGATGTGCAGGAAAAGACCTAACCTGACAAACAGTAAATGCATGGTCATGATTTATTGGAGTAGGCAGTATTGGCCCCCTGTCAGGGTTCGTGCCTGTAAGTTCTCAAGTCCTTTTGAAATGCTTACACGTGAAACTTGGGTTCAGGGTCAGGTGGTAGAATAACTACTCCAGTGTGCATATTTCACAGGAAAACCAAGCACTGTTGTACAAGATGTTCTGTCAAACGTGTGATGTGTTGTCACAAGCATGACTGGCTTTTTAGCCTCCTCTCAAAGTACTTGATCCTCAGTAGCCTGTGTGGTACACAAGTTTGGAGCTTTTGTTCTTGCTTTCAAGGGGGAAAGGATGAAACAGATATACAAACTTATATTCAAAACAATGGCCAAAGAGCAAGATTTGGAACAGCTTGACATTTCTGGCCTAAGTTCTGTCTGTCTGTCTGTCCATCTGTCTCACCTCTTTGGTCACTGCAACCTGGGTTTTGGTAAAGAGGAAGTAGAAGAACTGGATAGAAACTAGATAGGAGGAGAGTACTAACACTTATTAAATATGAGTATCTCCTTTGTATTTATGCACAGTGCTGCTTTGGTGATTTATGTGTGTTCTCATTTAAACTCTCCCCACACACTTCTAAAGTGTAGTTGGTATAGTTAGTACAGTGTTCTACTGTACAGAGAAAATAGACTCAAAGACGCTAAATAGCTTCCCCAAGGCCATATAGCTGGTAAGTCACCATTATTCACAAGCCTGTCTATAGGTGGTTTTTAAACTTCTGCGTGGAAGCATATTTGGTAGCATTGTCAGTCTTGTAACTAAATTAATTTGATTATGATAATTCATAGCTCTGATTTTTGGTATCTTTTTGTAATTTTCAACTGAACAGCTTTTAAGAATTTTGACATTTCATATTTTTAAAGCTGCTTCATTGATACTGTCAGGATTGCTGTATCTGGCAACATGCTATAAAATTGCAAAAGGCCCTTTTCTGAGGATGGTATTGTATTTACATAACAATAACCCTAGCTGCCATTTCTAGTATTTGTGCTAGACATTTTGCATAAATTCTCATATTTATCCTCTCCCCAACCTTTTGGGGATGAAGATACTACCCTCATTTCACAAGGAAATAGCCACAGCTAGTGAGTGATGAAGCAGTAATTTGAAGAGTTCTAAAGCCTACAAACTTTTACATTGCCTTGGGCTTCTTTAAGAAGATAGATATTAGAAGTTGGTTGGAATCACAAAGCCTTTTCAAGCATCTTGTATTTTTTTTGTGCACTTTATTCCTCTGTCTGTTGTGTGAGTACTACAGAGGGCCTGAGCACTTTGTTCTCTGTTGCCATGTAACATTAGGCCTCAGAATGTTTCTTCAGATTGTGAACTTACACAGCTTAGTCTGTGGGAACAAATTCTCTATGACAACAGCATGTGCTTTTGAAGACACTTGTTTCTGACTCCACTATAGGCTTAAGTGGGAGAAAATACTGACCTATAATATAGGGCTTGATAGGTATATGTGAAAAAAACGAGAGAGCTGCTAACACACTCTAGTCTGTAAAAAACATAAACCTTTAGTAACCATTCACACATCGTTTCTATTTGGTCAGCTTTGAACTTTCCATAAAGGCATAGTAATGGAATGACTTGAAAGTTTTACTGTAACTTATTACTAGCAGAGGTAGAAGGGATCCTTAAGGAAGACAAAGTAGATGCGTTGAATGAACATTTTGGCTAAAATCAATATTTGGCCAATGTTAAATAGCACCAGCATAAAATGAAATCATGTGATAAAAGAATAGATAATATAAAATATCCTGTACATTAAAATTAAGTTCTTTTACAAGTTTGACCTTATACTGGAAAGACAAATTATTATTATTATTATTATTATTATTATTATTATTATTTTGTTTTTGTTGTTTTGAGACAGGGTCTTGCTATATAGTTCAGGCTGGCCTTGAACTCATTATGTAGCCCAGGCTGGTCTCAAACTCATGGCGATCCTCCTGCCTCAGCCTCCTGAGTGGTAGGATTACAGGCATGTACCACCACACCTGGCAGTAATATCTGAGGATCACTGGGTTTTAGATTATTCTTGAATCATTAAACTATATATACTCTGTCTCACAGCACATTTTTTCTCATAGCACATTGATAATATCCCTAATCAGTTCTACTATAGACAGTTATAATTCAGGTTAGTTTTTAGTAGTGTGCTTTCTTTTTTTTTTTTTTTTTGTGGGTACCGGGGGTCGACCTCAGGACCTCGCGCGCCAGCTGGCGCCTGTGCCACTGAGCGATATCACTGGCCCCTTTTTCATATGTGGGTTCCAGGAGTCGAACTCGGGCCCTCGCACTTGCCGGGCAGGCGCTTACGCCAGTGAGCCATCTCACCGGCCCAGTAGTGTGCTTTCTAGAAGGAATTTATATTAGAATTCTCAGTTTAGCAAATCAGAGAAGTCCTTTAGCTGCTGAAATTGGTTAGCATTGTGTGAAGATCATTTTGACAAGATTAAAAAAAACATGTTTAGTATGCAAAGGCACATATAAGGATTTGTATTCATAAAGTTGTTTGCTTTTGTTTTTGAGGTACTAAGGATGGAACCAGGGACCACTGAGCTATATCTCCAGGCCTTTTCCTTCTTTTTTATTTTGAGACAAGTTCTCACTAAGTTGTCCAAGCTGGGCTTGGACTTGAGATCCTCCTGCATGTACCACCACTCCAGGCTTGAAGTATTCTTATTAGTCTCCTGTTTTGATGTTGACTGATGAAAACAAAATATATTTGGGCATGTAATTTTTTTCTAAGACATTTTTCATTTATATCTGGAGTAAGGATGACTGTCATAATTATTATACATGATTTTGAGCACTTTTCCTTTTTATAGAATAATGTACATATTTTTTTAGAAATTATTCAACTTAGAGTTTAATGCTATGAATGCTAGATAAGAGTTGATAAAACTAGAGTTTTTATATGATATAATATCTATAATTCTTCCATGTATTAATTTTTGTAAACATTGTTGAATTGTAAAAGATAAAATTTTTTCCTAAAGTTATTGAACTAGTGCATCCTGTGAATATTGATCTTGTTAATCTAGTTGTTTAATCTAGAACATATAAAGAATTGAGAAAAAATCAGGCCCCCAAAATTCAGAGACCCAGTCCAAAAATGGGCATCTGAGATGAATACACACTTCTCACATGAAGAAATACAAACAGCAAATAAATACATGAAAAACTGTTCAACATCACTGGTCATTCGGGAGATGCAAATTAAAACCACACTGAGATTCCATCTTACCCCAGAAAGAATGGCTGTCATCAAGAAATCAATCAATAACAAATGCTGGCGGGGCTGTGGGGAAAAAGGAACCCTTCTCCACTGTTGGTGGGAGGGTAGACTGGTGCAACCACTGTGGAAATCAGTGTGGAGATTCCTCAAAACCTAGGATTAGAGGTCCTATTCGACCCAGCTATTCCCCTTCTAGGTATCTTCCCTGAAGAATTAAAAACATCATACCACAGTGATATATGTGCACCCATGTTTATAGCAGCACAATTTGTAATAGCTCAATCTTGGAAACAACTCAAATGCCCATCGACTGAGGAATGGATAAAACATATGTGTGTGGGTTTTTTTTTTATATAATGGAGTGCTACTCAGCCATAAAGAAGGATAAATTTGAGACTTCTATAGATAAATGGATGCAACTGGAGACCATATTCATAAGTGAAATAAATCAGACCCACATTCATAAACATCATATTGTCTCACTAGTGTGAGAAATTGAACGAATAAATAAGATCCAAAATGTACAATAGATATTGTGGATAGGGAAGAAGCTGTTCAAAAGAAAAGAAAAACTGTGATGGGAGAATGAGGAAAGGAAGGAAGGGAAAAGGAAAAAAATATACACAAGATAGTTAAGATAGTTATACAGCTAGTTCCTCTTAGTTCATTGAAAAGAAAGGTTTGTACTACTATTGTTGGGACAATATTTCATGCCTATATCTTGTACTCTGAACAACTGCTACAAAGATAACTATGCAATTTATTATTATTCTCCTTCTAACCTGTTTTAAAACTTTGTTATTTTTATTTTTTCCCCTTTAAAAAAAAATCTCGAGTGGTTATGGAAAGGAAGCAATAAATAGGATAGAGGAGAAAATTTAAAGAAAGTTATAAGTATGAAGATAAACTTTTGGTGTGAGAGAATTTTGTGTGACAACGTCTTGCTCTAGCAGAATAGAAAATGGAAAGATAATGGCAAAACTGGGAGGTTCAAACATGTGGAACAAAGGTTTAAAGAGGATAAACTTCATTTAAAAAACAGAAGTAGAGTTTATTAATGGCCCTGCTAAATATGTAGTTAAAGTCAGACAATGGAAAGTTACAGTCATTTCACTTCTAATATTGCAGTTTGATTTAAAAGTCATTGTTTTGTATTTCTGTGTTCATTTAAACTAATTGAGGTATCTAAAGCAACTTTGTTAAAGCATTTTGAGCTAATATAATTGTATGTTTCTATATGCTGATGTTCAAATATATGACCTACTTAGGTTGGTTTACCAATAAATACGCACTCATACCAAATGTTTTTGGTTTTCATAGCTTAACAGTGGGCTAATTTAAAACAATTGGCAAAAGAAAAGATGTCTTTAAAGTTGGTGACATGTATCCTTTGAGGTTGTTAGCCAGTCAATATGATATCAAAACTGGTTTTGTAAATACAATGTCTATTGGTGTCTGTGTACAATAATTTAAGAAGAATATATATATATATATATATATATATATATATATCTAAAAAGAAAAGAAAACTTTGTTTTTCCATGTAATAGTAATAGTTTTCACAGTCACTAATTATTGCAACATTTTACTTTTATAATATATATTTTATCTTTAACTGGCTAGTTGAATTCTGCATAAAAAACCACAGGTGTGGTGGTCCACACCTGTAATCCCAGCACCCTGTGGGTCTTGCTGGAGGATAACAAGCTTGAGCCCAGTCTGGGTAACTTGGTGAAATTAGTGAGACCTTGTCTCAAAAATTAAAAAAATTGGGGCCGGTGAGATGGCTCAGCGGCATAAGCGCCTGCCTTGCAAGCACGAGGGCCCGAGTTCGACTCCCGGATCCCACATACGAAAAAGGGGCCGGTGATATCGTTCAGAGGCACGGGCGCCTGCTGGTGCGTGAGGTCCTGAGGTCGACCCCCTGGTACCCACAAAAAAAAAAAAAAAAATTAAAAAAATTAATAAAAGGAAAGCCAGGCGTGGTGGTGTGCACCTGTAATTCTGGGACACTGGAGGCTGAGACCGGAGGATTGTCATGAGTTCAAGGCCAGCCTGGGCTGTGTAGTGAGTTCAAGGTCAGCCTGAACTGCTTGGTGAGTTTATAATGAGGGGTTTGGATGCAGCCCAGTGCTAAGGCCCGGGGTGCAATCACCAGTACTATGAAAGAAGGAAGAAAGGGATGGGGGAGGGGGAGGAAGGAAGGAAGGAAGGAAGGAAGGGCAGGCAAGCACATAAAGAGATTTAAACTTTAAGAGAATGCTTACAGAGTACTACAGAGTACTTAAATAATAATTTCTCTGTTGGTGTCGAGGCTTCACTGACAGGACAGTAACTTCTGTATTCACTTGATCATTAAACACATACATATTTAGTAGGCACCCAGCTGTTTTGGCCTAAAAGTGCTGCAGCTGAAACTGGGTGCATCCCTGTTGTTTACCATCCATGGGCCTCAGTTTCCTCATCTATGAAGTGAAAAAATACAATGTACTATACCTCTTTGCATCTGTTAGGATTAAATAAGAACATGTTTATAAAGTCCTTAGGAACTTAGCATTTCCCTTTATTTGGAGCATCAGGAAGCAAGATTCAATGGGAATATTTCAGCTTTGTACGAATATGACATCTTTTTTCACCACCATCGAGTTTCTGGCTTTCTGTTTCCTGATCAGCCTCACTCCACAATAGTAACTGATCCCGTTAAACAGCAGGGAAATTAAGCCTCATTTTTTGCTCAGATTTGTTTTGGGGTAGATAGTGCTAGATGATGGATGGATGTTGTAGGGACACAGGTACTCCCAAACAAGATAACTCCCAAGCAAAAGCCCATTTTGCTTTAAAATCTAATACTCAGAATTTGGCTCCTGTTTTTCTTTATTGGAATCACACCAGCACCATTTTATAGTTCACGCCCATCATCTGAGTACATACTTGTTTTGCCACATCTTTTTTTTTTTTTGTGGGTACCAGGGGTCGACCTCAGGATCTCGCGTGCCAGCAGGCGCCCGTGCCGCTGAGCGATATCACTGGCCCCTTTTTTCGTATGTGGGTTCCGGGAGTCGAACTCGGGACCTCACGCTTGCCGGGCAGGCGCTTATGCCGCTGAGCCATCTCACCGGCCCTCCAGCTTGTGTTCTAACCATTGCCTTGTGAGTGTATGTTTTTTTTAATTATTTACGGGACAAAGTTTAGAACAAAGTACTAGTGATCAACAATAGTTGCTCATAAGATGTGCCTCCTTGCCTTTTCTTTTCCTTTGCACCCTCCCTGTGCTAGTTGTTAGGGAGAAAGTGACAGTTTTTTGTCCCCTTTGTGGTTTGCATGTGGTTTGAGTTTGTCCCCCAAGGGTTCACCTGTTGGGAGCTGGGTCCTCAGCATGGTGATTTTAAGAGGCGAGATCCAGGGGGAGATCCTTGGGTCATTGGTGGGCATGCCCTGGGGTGGAATTAAAGTAGTTTGCATGGAATCCCTTAATTGTCATGAAAGTGAGTTGTTATAAAAACCTAAACATGATCCCTGAGTCACTCTTTAGCTTCTTGTCTGGCAATATGATCTCTTGCTTCTGCACATGCTCGCACTATTTTGGTGCCATTCACCATGAAGTGATACAGCCAGGGAACCCTTGCCAGAGCCAGTGCCATGCTGTTTGAAATTTCAGCCTCCAAAATGGAGCTAAATAAACCTCTATTCTTTATAAATAACTCAGCCTCAGGAATTTCATCATACTGTAGTAATTGAGATGGACTAATACACCTCTTGAAATCCCCTTCCCTCGCGAATGAAAGGAGATGAAAACTAAGAATATCAGTGCTAAAATTCCTGGTGAATCTTTGTATACACAAATGCATATCTAACTATACATAGCCTAGCCATGAGTCCCTAACAGCTAAGACAGCAGCTTGCTATTCATTTTGAGATGGAGCAGCTCTTTCCCCATTAGCCCTGTATGCCTCCCTTCTGGAATTTAGCCTCTGTAGCTCCATTTCAGGGAGTTGTAGTTGATATTAGAATTCATTGAGGTTTGGCAATGTTATGGTAATGTGGTTTCATAGAAGATATTGCAGTTGCCCTTGAATAAGGAACTAGGTGCTGTAGTTCCTTGTTAGAAGTAAACTCCAAGCAAAACATGCCTTCTGGGAGGGCTGACTTGACTGCTTTTCTCTATTTTTAAAGCTGTTGTGTGAAGCCACATTTGAAATAGGATGGGCTTGCAATGTTCATGGTGCTTGGACAGACGTGTGTGAGTATTAGCTACCAAACTGATGCATTGTTAATCTTCGTCACTTACTGTACTCATTGACATTTTCTCTGAGTTTTTGCTGTAATTTAGCAGGCAACAGCATTGAACTCCCCATGATCGACTGCTGTCATTAGGGCTGGAAAAGTATTTTTCTCTGCAAGTAATTTGACTGGGTTTTACATGTATGTTAACATTAAGCCCCAGGCTTTTCTTGAGTTGCTGCCTGCTAGGGTGGGAAGACAGACAGATGGGGGGGTGATTGGTTGATGATTGTTGCATAGCAGCTAGTATGCTGGGAAGTTAGTTCAAAGTTACCCTGGAGTTTATTGAATTTTGTTGTACCACATACATAAACTGTGGGGTCAGGCATTAGCCATCGGTACTGTAACTCTGTCGTTCTGAGGAATGACCTTAATTTGTGTTGTTCTACTATTGAAAGATTTGCTACAGATTTTATGAAAACAGAGGAACACATAATATACCTGATTGTTTTTTCATACATATTATATCAGATTTGTGGTTTGTATGATTGATTGTGGTCATAATTTGAAACTGTTGTAGAGGTGTTGGTATTCTGGTTAGTCAAAAAAGAAGAGGCACATAATTTTTAGAATTAGGTTTGATTACATGTTCTGGTCTTTTCACTTACTGGCTGTGCATTCTTGGGTAAATTATGTCTTAGCCTCATTTTCTTTACATGCAAAATATAAATAAAGTCCACTGATACCTGCCTCAAAATTGTGAGAATTAAAGGTAGATAATGCTGTTGGGTACCAAGCTAAATAATTAGTATTATTACCTTCTTTCTTTGATTTTTGTTTTTTACCTTCCTCCTCTTGATATTTTCTCACCACCACTAAGAATAAAATCCTAGCCAGACTCTCAGTCTGTGAGATCGGAACCACATTTAACTCCGACCTCATTTTATAACATTTCCTCATTCCTCCTGTTTTCCCCACACAGCTACACTGGCCACAGCCTCACTGGCCAGTTCATTGCCTCCAGAGAATATTTACATCTGTTGAACTCTTTGCCTTATATTTTTTGTTTCACTGACTCTACTTGCGGCTTTTTTATATCATTCAGATCAATTATCATGTCACCTTCTCAGCTTTTCCTGACCACAGATTGTACCCCTGTATAATATAAGCTCTACCTTAAAAGGAACCTTGCTTTGTTCTCTTAGTTCTTCATCAGTACATTGACAGTCTAGGAACATAGTAGATACATTGTTGAATGTTTGAATGAATAAATGTGTAAACTAGATCTTTAACTTTCTGGAAATGTATTTTGAGGTATTGGCATTTAAATTTAGTATAGAGAAGACTAGGCTTCAGGTAAAATACGTTTTTAATACAATGACATGTAAAAATGGCATGTATTAAAAATGTCATTTCTCATCAGGATTTTGGAGACATTTTGCCAATAATAGAAAAAAGACCAGAATGAACATATGGGACAGTTTATTTATATGGAACCTAATGCATTTTCAGATACTGAGGATAATATGTGTTGACCCAGTCCCCTTCTGTTTCATAAGATTGGCTTTGCATAAAGGGTTGATACAGAATTAAGCAAGTTTTTTATATACTTATGCTATAAATATCTTCTGCCTTTTTGTATGTGTATAGTACTTCTTTGTAGAGAACATGTGCTTTTGAATTTTTTAATTGGACATGTGAAATAAACATTGTTTCCAGCTCTGCTTACAATTCATTAATTCACATAACCTACTACATGAAATAGAATAAATAGATTGCTTGTAATGAATAAAAAATTACATTTTACCCCCATTCAGACCATAGGTATGTGAAACATTGGTTGATTCACCTACATTTCATCTATATGCAAAACATTGGCCTTGTCGCTTGGAAGATTAAATCTGATGTGATCTAAAAATGGGTTACTGCTTCATAGTTGTATCGTTTTTATTGTTTACTATGAATTGCTCCTAGTATTTCACGTCTTATTCAAGAAAATCATGTCAGTAATGTATGGAAGCTCTTTGTGTCATGGCTGATAAAATTGATATTTGGATGCTTTAGATTTGGTGATGATGATAAAGACCACCTGGGAACTGAACTTTTAAAATACTCAATATTATCCAGTTAATTTTCAGTTTTGTTCAGGCCTATATATAACCTATACATTTAGGATAAAAGGAAACCTTGTCCAGTGGATCTGTAGCTAGTGTGAAGTATCATGTGTTATCTAATGCTGTGCTTTCTCTCCTTGCCCATAGCCTGTTTCCTAGGCCCTCTTGACATTAAGTTTCAGTTTTCTAGTAATTTATTTCAAACTTTTTGCTTCTATGATGAATCAGAAATTTTAAAAAATCTTGATTCTTAAATAACTTTTGAGATACTATCTTCTGATCCACCTAATCTTATTGTACATGCTGTTACCAGAGAGGGTAGATCATTATTATATATTTCTTCAAAAGTAACAAATAAGAAAAGGCAGACAAGAAAAAGTCAATGTAGTTTGTGAAAAACACATTGTGTCTTTGTTATAATCTTATTTTATCTAATTGCTTCTAGATAAAATTAATTTGCACACACCTGTAATCTCAGCACTCAGGAGGCTGAGGCAGGAGGTTCATTGCAAGTTTGAGACCAGCCTGGGCTGCATAGTGAGTTCATGGCCAGCCTGGACTAGGTAATAAGACCTTGTCTCCAAAAACAAACAGGAAAAGATCAATCTGTTTCAGTAATAAATTATGAAAACTACTGAGTTAGGTCAGTAGACCTAATTTTAAGCTTTATTAGAAAGCTACTGAATTAGGAGCTGGGCAGTGGCACACACCTGTAAGCCTGTAATGCCAGCACTCGGGAGGCTGAGTCAGGAAGATCACTGCTAGTTTGAGGCCAGCCTGAGCTACAAAGTGAGTTCAAGGCCAGCCTGAACTGCATAGCGAAACCCTGTCTCAAAAAGACCAGGAAAAAAAAAAGTTGCTAAATTAGGTCAGTAGACCTACTTTTAAGCTTCAAAAGACTGGTGTTATACTAAGTATGAGTTCTTTTCTTAAAATTTAATAACAGTAAACTTCATATTTTGTCAAGTGAACCTTATGCTTGAAGGTGGGGGTCCTGCTCAGGCTAATGAGCAAAAATTTCTTTTTCCTGAGCTAGCAAAGCTAGTTTACAGACTGATGACTTCATTGTGATTAAAGTTACTGATTTCTATAAGTAAAACAAATTGTTTATTCATAAAATTGTGGAATCTTCACAATTGGTAGTCTTACTAATCAGTTTATTTTAGTATTCATCATTACACTTAAGTTTATATTCATTAGCTCTTAAATCTTTTATCACAGTAAGTTTCAAATGATTTTCAGTAATAAGATCTAGAAGTGGATGTACATTTCTATTATGATTTGGTTATTTACATTGGTAAACATATACAGTTGTGTGATCTTGTTTTGTGGCTTTGCTCCATGAGAAACCTAAAGAAACTCATTTTAGAGACAACCCTGCCCTCCCTGTTTTCCTTCTGTTTGTGCTTGGATATTGGGCTTTTCTTCTTGGTCTGTTTTATGTCATCAATTTGAAATTATTTTATCCAGTTACATTATTCTCCCCAAGAGTCAGACTATTTTGTAAGGGCCTCCTCCCTAAGGACTGGGGATTGAAATTAGAACCTACACACAGTGTCTTGCTAGGCTTTAACTTGAGATCCTCATGTCTCAGTCTCCCAGACTGCTGAAATTATAGGCATGGGCTACTATGCCTGGGTAGCATTTCTCTTTTCCTAACCTAAAATTTAATCTTGGACAGTAGTGCTAGTGTTCTCTCTTTCAAAATAATCCTCAGGTCCCCATGTTTCTGACTCATTAAATATCTTCAAGTTGTAGACGTACAGAGGACAATTAGTAGTTAGTAAACCAGTAACTTTTGTGGAATAGGCAAAGAAATACACATCCTGACAGAGATGAACCTAGCTTCTATATAAATACACAGTTGACTCTTGAACCACAAGGATTTGATTTGTCCAGGTCCATTCACATGCAGATTTTATCTTTTGTACATTTGCAGTAATTTGAAAAAACTTGCAGATGGACCTCATCACCTGGAAACATTAAAAAATTTAAGAGAAAACTATGTCATGAATACATAAAATATATGTAGGTAACTGTTTTGTCATTTACTACCATAAAATATACACAAGTTTATTATAAATAGGTAAAAATCACCAAAATGTAGGTACACAAGACTGTACATGGTGTTGTTCAAAGTTGAGAGAAATGAAAAGATGCGAGATCATATCCTAAATGCACAAAATTAACTATAGTATATGCTGTGCTACAGTAATTTGTAACCATCTCCTTTGCTGTTGCAGTGAGCTCAGTGCTGAATATCTACTTAAAATGCCATGTCATGCAGTTCTTCTCTTCACTGATTCTCACCAATAAATTACATGTATCACAGTAAAAATCACTGTCTTGCGGTACTCTCTTTTCACCATTTGCAATGCATACAACATGTAGGAGATGTGTTAACTATTTATGTTATTGTCAAGGCTTCTGGTCAAGAGCAAGCTATTATTACATTTTTGGTGACTCAAATTATATGCAGATTTTCAACTCCACGGGAGGAGAGGGTCAGCATCCCTAACCCTCATGTTGTTCAAAGGTTAGCTGTAACATCCAGGTAACATTTAAATAGATATTTTACTGCTTATAATTTATGTAATCACTTAAATGACCTAAATCATCTGGGGAGTGACGGGTTGAAAAAGAAGAAGTGCATTATTAAGTGAGTGGAGGTTGGTTAATGTGGATTGTTTCTTAGCCAAGGTTCTATCTGAAGTGCCTGGTACTATTGGTCTGGGTATAAAGTAAATATAACTGTGTTGGAGTCTAAGCAGATACTTCACTGTCATGGTTTATTTTTACTGTGTTCCTTTCAAGTAACTTTTCCTGACATCTGTACTTTGTCCTCTAACTTAAGCAGGCAAGAGGAAAAATTATTTTACAAGAATTAAGTTATATATAATATTATTCATTATGCCTCTACCATAGTAGAGGTTTATTTCATTGTCCTACATTGTATATTGTTTTTAAAACATTTTTTAAACATGCTTTTTCCATCATACGTACCAGTTAAGACTTTAGGGATGTCTCCATTCAACATAATTAGATAAATTTGTAGTGCATCAGTATTGGGATTATTTTTTTACCCCTTAGAAAAAATTAGGTGTTGGTGCAGGTTGCATTTGATACTTCCTTTAGTAGTCTAGTCTGATGTTTTCACTTTATCAGACCTTTATTTATTTCATGGTCTTTATAATTATTTTGAGGCCCTATAAAATATTTTATTTTGAGTATTTAAAACATTCAACTAAAGTTGAATATTAATTTCTGATTTTTTTAAAGCATTAAAATGAATGCTGAAGTGAGCCTCATCTTTTACTTACTTTTGTTTCTGTTAAATTTTTTCCTTAGGGTAAGTTCCAAGAAAGTGTATGAGTAGGTCAAAGTATGTAGTATTTGCAACTCCAGTGTTCATTGCAGTGTTGCCAGCTGTAAATCTGCATTTCTTTCCTTTCTTAAATCAGTATTTTAAGGCTGTACAGTTTTTTTTTTTTTTAAACAACATTAGCTACAAATTAGAGTCACTTGGAGATTCTGATTACACATTAGAATCTCTGAGTTTCGGAAAACAGCGGTCCCTGGGGGCCGCCTGTGGGGATTTGGATTTAATTGGTGTGTGTGTGGCGTGATCTGTACCTTAGAGGAGTTTTAAAAGCTCTCCAGGCAGTTCTAAAGTGCAGTGAAGGCTAACATACTGCTTTAGTGAGAAAGCTGGGCTTAACATTGCACCTGAAAATTATTTCCTGAACTGGGTTAGTGGCTTAAATCTGATTTCAAAAAGAGAACACTTAAAAAGTCATTTGATCATATCAATAAATATGTACATGTCAGTCTAGTATAAAATTAACTTTTACTTATGTGTATGTTGGTATATTAGATATTGATGCCTATGTAACTTACAGTAGGATATGGAAAATTACATTTTAAGATCTTGAAAGAAATGCAGTAAAGTGGGACTAGAACACATAACTTTGGCTATTGAGGAGTGTGGCACTCAGGAGTCAGGAAGCCATTGAGTAAGAGAGCCAACCCTCAGGATAAAATGGAGAGAGAAAAATGTTTGTGGAAATCATGGGCCACAAACTATACCTCGTATCAATAACGTACAGTGATCTAGAACTTACATGCTCATCTGCCAAAGTGCATATTTTTAAAGTATTGTTTGTTTTGGTCTGTGTTCTTCTGTGTAAAACAGGCAGGAGAAGCATTACTTTTTGTTATAGGATATTGGCCCAAATCCAGGTTCCTTTACTTAATAGCTTTAAATCAAGTTACTGTTTTCAACAACTTTCCAGTAGTTTCTTTATCTGCAAATTAGGATAATATTGTCCTTCACACAATAATTAAGAGAATAAATGGGATGATAAATTCAAAGTGAATTGTTCAATATCTGATACAGTTGTTAGTTAATAAATATCAGCAATAAAAAGTACCTATACTGTGCATCCCCTTTGTAGAAGAAAATAGAAACTAACACGAGTATTTATTGGCAATACTACATAAAGTCTATATATCCTATTTATACATATATTTAATCCTCAAATTAACTATATAGGAAAGCTATTGAGTTACTCTCCTATTTTTCTTTTTAACAAATGAAAAACCTCTGAGGTGTAGAAGCTGAATCATTTGTTTGAGATTAGGCCATAGTATAAATGAGATTCTATTCAAACTCTAACTCTCATCCTTTTTCCATCATATCCACCCTGTGGTTAAGACTTTAGGGAAGACTCCATTCCACATAATTAGATGAATTTTTAGTGAATCAATATGGGGAGTATTTTTTTACTCTTTAGAAAAATTTAGGTGTTGGCTGGTGTCAGTTTGTGAACATGCGATGAGCAGTATGGGCACGCCGCTTTTCAGTATGCTAGGGTTGATACTGTCCTTCATTTGAGAAGAATATGCTCAGACAGTGAGAGTTTGGGCTCAGCATTTGTCCTACATTTTGTGAGAATCTCGTCAGTGCTCATCATTGTATTGAGTATTTTAGCAGATGATGGACTTTGGAACTTTTTTTAAAATCAGAATGTTCATGTGTTGGAAAATTATCTACTTGGAGTGAGTATTTATTCTTTTGGCTCCTAAAGAAGTTTTTCCCTTAAAGGCCTCTTTGCTCCCTTCTGCCTTCAAATAACCCTAAACATAGTACTTACTGCTGTGGACACTGAAGCATTCCTCTAAAAATCTGCCCTTTCTGTCAAAAGCAGTATTATATAGTGGAGAGAACACAGATTTTGCTTATTGGTGATGTGCTGAGTAGAGAGGTTATTAATTATTGACCCCCTCATGTGTGTCAGGTATTATTAGATACTTTTTTTACTAACCCCTTTGCCACAGCAACTTTGTAAAGAGAACATTACCATCTTTTTATAGATCGAGATACTTTACTCTCAGGTTAAGCGTCTAGCCCAGATTCTTCTTGTAAGTGGTAAAATTTGATCTTGAACTCAGGTTTACCTGATTGCTGATGTATGTGCTGTACCTTGAACAAATAAGTTAGTACTTCCGAGTCTCAATTTCCCCATTTCCAAAACAGGAATACTACTACTTTGAAGGAGTCATAAGAGAATTGAACAGTGTATTATAAAAATACCTGTTTCAGGGCCTGTGTCTTGGCAGATGTCTAAATAATACTATTTTTTTCACTGCCTAAAGCAAAAAGTAGTTGTAAAAGAGTGAAAGAATTATTATCTCTACCTTTTTTTGAAAGTTAATGTTTTATATTTAACTTTTTAAAAATTCCTAACTCATAGAAAAGATGCAAAAATAGTACATTGAACTGTATACTTTTCTTCTAGAGTCATCATTTGTTAACATTTTGCTACATTTGCTGTATCTATTTGTGTATTCTCATAGGTATAACTCAACAAGCTCTGTAGATAAGTTGCAGATGTCATGACCTTTTGTTCCTAAATATTTCAGCATTTCCTAAGAACAAGAATATTCTTTTTTGAAACAGTGTATTTATCAAAGTTAGAAATTTAACATTAATATAACACAAGAGCAGTATATACTTTAGATTCACTTTTTTTTTTTAATGCGGGTACTGGGAGTCGAACTCAGGACCTCGCGCTTGCCGGGCAGGTGCTTATGCTGCTGAGGTATGTCACCCACCCTAGATACACCTTTTTTTTTTTTTTTGTGGGTACCGGGGGTCGACCTCAGGACCTCACGTGCCAGCAGGCGCCCGTGCCACTGAGCGATATCACCAGCCCTTTTTTCATATGTGGGTTCCGGGAGTCAAACTCGGGCCCTCGCACTTGCCAGGCAGGCGCTTAACGCCGCTGAGCCATCTCACCGGCCCTAGATACACTTTTAAGTAAATATTTTTTTCCATCTGGTCTCGCTCACACTAGATTTGTCATAGCTTTTTAGTCTCCTTTGACTCCCGTGCATGTTAAGCCATCACTGCTCCTGACATCAGATTGTAGTAGAATTTCTTTAGGTTATCTTTCCTTGCACAGAAAGTGATAATCTCAACCCATTTTAAATATATTGAGGAAAATAGTTCCTACTTTTCTGCCCTGTAGTGGAATCTTCACAAAACCTACAATTTCTAAGAGTTTGTGCAAGGGGAGACCTTAACACTTAAGAAGATCCATGGTTCATATCCTCATCGAGGGTCACAGATGAGTGAAAAGATCATTACAGTGCAGTATGAGTCTTGCCAAGCTCAGAAGAAAGAAATTGTTTCTGGGTTTGTACTATAAGCCAGATATAATTATGGGCTCTCAAGAATATTTGAAAACAATGTAAACTATCTTGATAGAAAGATTGAAAGTTTCAAGGAAATCCTGGCATCTGCCTTTTGTACTTTGAAGTCTGCTCTGGAATCTGATTGAATGTGACAAGCTAATAAGAGACTTCAATATTGTCTAATGTAATAGTAATGAAATAATGCCTGTACTGCGTAATTGCCACAGCTAGTAGTAAAATACCCCTTTCCTTTCTTTAGAATGGGAGTTTTCTCACAGGGATGAAGAAAGGAAGGTAGTAGAGATCTCTGTGGACCTTCCTGCATTAGCTATATTCCTTCATTTACAGATCTCCTTTTCATTCATTTTCTTAAAGGTCTCAGATAAAGCTGCGGTGTATCTTAATTTACCAACTAAAACAACCAGAATTTCTTGTATGTTGTAGGTAGGCTTTATGTCCTGCTTGACTTGATTTGGTTACAATAAAATCTTTGTATATAGTTTCCAAGGTAAACTTTAGGTAGCCAGGACAAAATATAAGGCTGAAGGACAACTTAATTACTAACTGTAGATATAAGAAGGGCTTATACTTGAGAGAATGCTGAAGAGTTGCTCTGCAAGTCCAGAGGATACTCAATAGTGAAAATGACTTTGTAATGGGCAATATGGTAATTGTATGTAAAGAAATTCTATACTTGTGCTTTGGGAATAGAGAATATTCAGGGTTTGGAATTGAGAATGGAAAATTTTAGGATTGAGCCTCATAACCCACCCAGGAAGGAGAGTGGATGGAGGGAAAAGTCAGGGATTTACCTTCCCCTTATTGACTCCATCATCATAGAATCTATTTCTGTTTATGATTTTATCTGAAAACATTCAGCTACTTAAAATTTTAAAAGTTTATGTTTTAGATATTTTTGTGACACTATATCAAACCACAGTATCCTGAATTTCTTTGTAGTTCCTTGAGCCACTTTCTTCACGGGTATTTGCTATCTGTTTTTATGCTGTCAGACAAATGTTAACATTAAGTTAAATATAGGATACAGTAAAAGCAGGTGTTGGAACTGTTGATTCATTTGAACTATCACTACCAGTACTTTAGGCATGGTTGACTATGTATTTATACTGTGTTATCTTTTTTTTTTTTTTTTTTTTTGTGGGTACCTGGGATCAAACTCAGGACCTCACGCGCCAGCGGGCACCCATGCTGCTGAGCGATATCACCAGCCCTTTTTTCGTATGTGGGTACCGGGAGTTGAACTCAGGATCTCGTGCTTGCCAGGCAGGCGCTTATGCCACTGAGCTATCTCACCAGCCCTGTTATCTTTTTAAAGATATATATTTTTCCAACTGTGAAATTAGGTACACTTTGATCATGCTGTTATAACGTTATGTTATAATTTAATTTGCAACAGATTTTTATTTCTCAATGATAAAATGGTGCTTTTATAGTTAATAACATCTTAATTTTGGTGAAATACATTTAATATGTACAGTTTCCCACTTTTAAGGGCAAAATTCCTAGTAGATTTTTTTTTTTTTTTTTTTTGGCATCTATGGAGGTGGCAGTAAACTAAGCCAAACTGTGGCTATTTTAATGATAATTAATGTTTGATCTTAGACTGTGTAGTTTTACTTTTGAGGAAAGTATTATTCATCCTTGTAACTCTGACATCTGTCACAGTGCCTGCCATTTAATAAGTGTATAGTAAATGCTTCATTGAATGATCTTTTTTTTTTTTATGTGGGTACCGGGAGTCGAACTCAGGACCTCTCGCTTGCCAGGCAGGTGCTTATGCCGCTGAGCTGTATCACCGGCCCCACTGAATGATCTTTGATTATCATATTGTGAAACTAGACCATGAAAACAATATTTTAGTTAGGAGTAATTAGAAAAAAGAAAGTGATTTACTTAATTAAAAAGTATTAATTATGCAAGAAAGGAAAATAACCGTATGTCGTTACTTCTCTTATTGCTGAGACAAAATACTTGCCACCTAAAGTTAAAGTTTGTAGAGGTTTCAGCCCATAATTGGCTGGCTCCAAGGCAGGGTGGCATGGCAGAGGGGCATCACAGAAGAGAAACAGTTCATGGTGGGCAGAATGCAGCAAAGTAGTAAGTAGCAAGTGATGAGCAACAAGTGACCACAGCAACCCTCTTCTGTCCCCTATATTCTGACCCATCTTAACAGCAGGTAGCACTCACACCCAGAGAGGGCCTTCTCATTATCCACTCCCAGATTTATGCCAAGCCAATCAGTGGACTAATTTAGTAACCACACACCCTTGATTCCAGCATCACGTGCTTAATCCCAGCATCACACACTCTAGATCGAGCCACCTCTGCAGAGCCCCACCTATGACTGCATGAGGCTTTGGGGAGGACATAGAGATACAAGCCATAATACCATAGTATACTTGGATGGTGTATAATAATGTAGATACTGCATATTGATCTAACCAAAATAACTATGAGGAGGAGGAAAGAGCAAGCTGTATGCATGTGTTTTTTGGAACACAAGGCAGGTAGTGAGTAAAACATTTGTTTTCTATGTTGGGTGGTTAATCTGTGATTCCCTTCTCAGTCTTATTTTCCTCATTTCTCGCGCGTGCGTGTGTGTGTCCCCAACTGTGCTTTGTGATTCTGTTGTATGAAGATGTATAGTTTTTTATATAACTTCCCAAAAATGTCAGGTCAAGATTTCATTTTTAGCCAAAAAATAGTGATAAAGAGAAATTTTTTATACTTTTGTTAAAGTGCTATGTATTGACTTTAGATCTTAAACTCTCAGTAAATTGCAACTCCAGTAGACATCATCCTGCACCAAAGGCCCTGGTATTACAGTGAGTGTGGTAAAAGAAGTAAATAAAGAACTATTAAATAGCCCAAAGAGGTTCTTTAAAAACAAGCCACAGTAGAGTAGGTTGTGTCTTGAGAGGGTAGAGAAGATCCTCTGTCATTTGACAGAAGAATGGAAAAAGAGATCAAGAACCAGACCAAAAGATGGATGGATTACGGATAGGTTGGGACCTTTGGTTGATGAGTTGTGTTTTGAGAATGTATGTTCATAGACTGGACCCAGAGTGGGGTATAAGGAGATGAATTTCGGCTGGAAAGCAACCTTATGGTGAATGTTTATAGGTAGAACAGCTGCTGGTGTAGCTTGGCCTATGAAGGCATTTTCATAGAATGAAAAGGTATGGTTTTAGTTGTGGCATTCCTTGTTAGCTGAACGGTCTTGGTCATGAAGTTCTGTGATTCTCTGCTGTATGTATACATGCAACAAAGATAGGATGCTTTATAGAATGATAAAGATTAAAGGGAAATTCTAGGTGATATGGCCCCACAGACTATGGGTTTTGCTTCCAGTGCAAAAGAACAAATAAAGTCAGGTGTGGTGGTTCACACCTGTACTCACAGCATCCTGGGAGGCAGAGGCAGAAGGTTTGCAAATTTGAGCACAGCCTGGGTTTCAATCCCCAGTACTGCATGGGATTGGGGGGGTGTGCATACCAAATCATAGAGCAAACCTTCTGAGCAAGATAATGACATCACCATTACTTTAAAACAATTCTTTCTGATAGATTTAAAGGGTAGTGGAGGTTCTAGGGCAGCTGGCCAGTAACAAGAGTAACTGCAAGAATACAGGTAATTCAGCAAAGGTCTAAATTAGTGCATTACCCAAGGAATTGAAATAAGGGGCTGAATGGAAGAAGCATTGCTCATGTAAAATCTATATAATATTCTGAACACAGGAAACAGTGTTACTAGGGATAACAGTGGCTTCATTAATGGAAGTAAGTCTGGAGTTGCTGCTGCTTTTGTGGGGGGATATGAAATTGAGGTTTGAAATTTGAGGATGCCCACTGGACACCTTGGTGAACACAGTCATAAAGTAGGTGTAAGTGTGAGGTAGGAGCTCAAACACTGAGGCTAGACAGAGATTTGGGAGGCGAGCTGGGGTTGTGGGAAATGATGAATGAAAGAAGAGGACTGAGTTAAGAGAGCTTATTTATGTTCACATCTAAGATGTGAAAAGAAGAGGCAGGGACAACAGTGGGGGAATAGCGTATTTTTGTGGATATCAGGTGTCAAAAGAAGGGTCAGGTCAACACTTTCTGTAAAATTCAAGGACAAAGAATGGCCACTGGATTTTGGGATTTGTCACTGGAGACCTGTGACAAAGAAGTTTCAGTAGCTGTGGGTAGGAGCCAAGTTGCAGAGCCTGAGAGTGTTCGGAGGGAGGAGGTGGTGAGTGAACATTTGCCTCCTTTGATGGGAAGAGAACAAGATAGAGGTTTCATGGATGATATTAGCGTCCCTCAGACCCAGCACCACTGACAGTTTGTGCCTAATAATTCTTTATTGTAGGAAGGTCCCCTTTCCCCCAAGTTGTAATGATCAAAGATGTCTTCAGACATTGTTAAGTGTCCCTTGGGGACCAAATTCCTCCGGTGAGAACTACTGGTCTTACAGGGTTGATAGGATTGCCACTGCTTCCATCCTCTGTAGTGATTCCCTTTACTGTCAGTGACACTTGGTCCATTGCTGATGGTGGGGAAGGAGCAAGTTCAGACACAGTGGGAAATTAGAGGCAGCCAGATGACAACTGATGCAGGGTCCTAGGGAGGGCGGGAGGAAACAAAGCAAAACCACTGTCTAGAAAATGTATATTGAGAGGGTAGATAGAGATCCTCCCACCCCCACTTTCTTTGGAGTGACAAAGATTAGCTCACAGGAGATGGCCTTGTGCTTCTTATTAAGACAGGAAAAAAGGTCATCTGAGAATAAGTAGAGAAGGCTAATGTTTGGCATTTGTGGAAATCCCATACCTATGGGTATGTGGATTGATACACAGCAAAAGCATTACAGAGCAGCAGTGAGGCCTGGCTGAAGAGGGACTTCAGCAAATTAATGAAGATATTAATGTCCTAATGAAAATTATTAAAAAATACTGAGTTACATCTTGGGGTAGAAGAAGGCCTATAACCTACTTACTCTGACACTTTTTATTTGTGCATTTTACTATTTAGACTTGATCTATGTTTTTATTTTGCTTATTCATAGAACATTGTAGATTTCAATGTTACTGAACTGTCGTTTCAGTTAATTTTTACGGCTACGTAATAGTATATGGATTTGTTCTTTAAGTTACCAAGGCTGTTCCCAGTTTTGAGTTGCAGTAAACCCTTTTATGCATAGAGCTTTGCAAAATTTTATTAGGTTTTTATATATTTAACTCAGAGCAGAAAATATGTTTACTTAAATGTTACCCACCACATTGAAAAATCGCAACCTTCATCCCTGCTTTATTTTTCTCCAGAACACTTGCTGTCTTCTAGATGTCTTGCTTACTTACCTTGTTTTTTCTCCCTTGTTGAGTATATAAGCTACCAACAAAAGTGAGTCTTAACACCTTGACTAGTGCCTGGCAAATATTTGATGGATGCATGAATGGTAGAATTTACCCAGACCTGTAGGCAAGATGGGTATGGCAGAGTATCAATGGCAATAGATATTCATGGAAGCCAGTGGGAAAATAATTGTAATGACAGGTCTTTCAAGGAAGTAGGAAGCAACAAAAGTACATAGAGGCAGTGAGTTGGGAGACTGAATAGTTAGCACCTAGAGGTAATGTGACAACAAAAACACACTCCTCTAGAGGGAGAACATAGAAGTAGAAGGTGAATAGGTTGTGGTTAGCAAAGGAAATTTCTGAAGATTTAGGTAATAAAAATGAAACAGTTTGAGAATTAATAGTGGGAAGGTTGATGGAATGCTCTCTTTTGCTGAGAACAAGCTGTATCACTTTTTAATAGACCCTTACTTGACAAACAGTCTGCTCTAAGCTTGTTATATTTGCTTCACATTGAGTGGTGGTATATAAATCAGGTTTTGTTTTTGAAGGTCTTTATTGTAGTATGGCTGTACAGTATATGATAATGTGAGCAAGCAGATGTACCAGTATTGTCTGTCATACAGTTAATTAAGTGCAGTCAGAGCCAAGGTCAACCTCAGCTTGAAAGCTGAGTTTCCAGGCGTCTCCCCCTCCTTTGGTGTAGCAGATTGATTTCCTGAGTCATTCCGTTGACCTTTGAAGTGACTGCCCTACAGGTGCTTTTCTATTTGAGATCATTTTACTCAAAAGTAGAACACTTTGGCAAATACACAAAACATTTAGCACATAGCACATGCTAATCTTATTTTAAGCAACTGTTAGGCAGCCACTATCAAGTATGGAAATTACAATAGTGTTTTCTTGGAGCATACTTGTTACTTTGAACCAATGCATGATTTTCCATTATCTTACAGGTTTTCTACTATACTATATTTTTAACTTTAAAATTCCCATTTATTCTCAAGTGAATTATTAATTACGGATAAGTATGATTTAGTAGGAAAAACTTTGTAGAGGCATTTGAAGTACTCTTTCTCTTATATTTGTCAACAGACAGCATATCTGTTTCTTAATTCATTAGTTTCTTCCATTTCAAAACAGGACAGTGATCTCAAATCTAACCTTTCTCCTTCCTCGCAGAATCTCTAGGATACTTAATCATTGTACTATTTGCTTATGCTTATGTGAGATGTAGTACATATAATATGGGAGGCTCAAGATGTTAATGTCATAAGGAAAGAGAAAATAAGAACATTCCACAAACCAAGGAAAAGGTTGATGGAAAGCATAATCTGTTATTTTGCCTAATCTTTTAGCTACGAGGCTTCTAGTCAGAATAGAGGATTGTTTTCAGTGTGTTTAAAGGTTTCAGAGAAACAGGGTTTTTCTGATAAATGTAGGAAATAAGAAAGGAGGAAGGCTTACTAGGAATTATTTTTAAATAAATGCAAGCAAGAAGCAGTAACAGGGAACATCATTGTGGGACTTCTCTATGCCAGATACTATAAGCACTTCATGTTCATTTTCTCTAATCCTCAGAATAGTGCTTGGATTGTATGCACTCTCTGTGTGCACGTTATAGAATTAAGTCCCAGAGAAGTTAAGAAACTCGGAAAACATCATATAGCTAGGAAATAAAAGAACTGTATTTGAATCCAGAAATCTTCCAACTCTGTGCCTTATACCCTATCAAACCATCAAGGACAGACAGTGACACCAAGGATTAATGCATCAGAAATTTGTATTTCTCTTGAATGTAGAAGAAACTGGTTAACATTTGAAACATTTGCCAAAGTATAGTTGTGGAGAATATAAGATTGCGTGGTGTATCATTGTATACTTCATCTTTCTGTCTCATGTCCCAAAATTCCTTTATCTGCTGTGAAAAACACAACATAGAATGGGTAGGTATTGCAAGCAGACATTATGGGCATGGGTTTATGTTCCAGAAGCAATGCTTAAATTTGAGGTGCTGTGGTCTTTATAGAAGAAATCTACTTTCCTAGATCAAGCAATTGGCGTACAGTATTGGAAAGATCATTAGAACGACATCCAAGAGATTTTCTGTGTTCATGTGTGCAGTTTGTTTTGTTTTGTTTGGTACTGCACCCCCACCTTTTTTATTTTTGAGACAACATCTCACCACATTCCTCAGCCAGACCTCAAACGTGGAATTCTTCTGCCTCGGTCTCCTGAGTAGTTGGGATTACATGTGTGTGCCATAGTGCCCAGTGAGATTTCTTGTTTGAGACTTGTGCCAGAAATGGTTGGTTAGATGCCTGAAGCCTTTGTCAGCTTTATTGGTATATATGTTTATAATGATATAAATTGAGCAAAATTGTTTTTTAAAATTAAAAAAAAATTGAAGTTCTTCTTAGGACCAAGAGCTTCATTTAAAGTAGGATTTTTAAATTATGTTGACAAGGACAATATAATCTGGCATCGTAGTTTTTTGTTTTGTTTTGTTTTTGTTTTTATTTTTGTTTTGTTTCTGTGTAGTTAATTTCAGGAAATTTGAGGCATTTCCAGTATTGTTTATAAAGTCAGAAAGCGCTTACATGGGTTGGAGTGACTGGTTTTTCCCTTTCCAATATAGTCAACTGTAATTAACATATGGTATAGCCTATTTAAAAGCAATTCTTACTGAGTCTTCTATGGAAAACCAGGCTTACACTTCTTCATTATTTGGTTGTTAGCATAATATTAACTACTTTAAAATTTGAGCTTTTTTAATGTTGATCCAAAGAACATACTTAGGGAAGAATCCTGTGCTTTTAATTTAACCTTTTTGTGACCTCTTAGGAAAACAGAGGGCTTTGTTACATGCTGAATCATGGAGGAGTTATGTAAGGAAATTTTTTACAAAGAGCTTTGGGTTAGAAATGACATTATATAATATGACATTATGTTAAAGGGGCTTACACCTATAGAATTACACCATAGAATTCATATGTTCACCAGAGATTGCTTCTTGCAGGGAGAATGCTGGAGAACCAGACTCCTGGAGCAGTTTATCCTATGAAATCCCTTATGGAGACTGTTCTGTGAGGCATCATCGGGAGCTGGACATCTATACTTTGACCTCTGCGTCAGAATCCAACTGTGAACCCCCATTTCCTGAAGACAGTTGCTCTGGACATATTTTAAAACTTATGAACATCCAACAGCAACTAATGGTAAGGAAGATGGTTTTCCTTTTCAGGTGTGTAAGTGTGTATGTATCCACCTTGCCTAGTGAACCTTGCTATACTCAGAACATAAAAGTGTTTCTACCAAAGATCATGAAACCTGGAAAGCAGTATTAGTAGTATGCGGTATCAGTACTTAAGTTATAAACTATCATTAGGATTGTAGCATAGCAGTAGACAGCTGAGATTTTAAAATCGATTTTTGCCATGTTTCTGAAGTAATGAAAGATACTCATACATACCTGTTGCAAACATAGAAATATGCAACAACCAGAACTAAATTTGCCGGGCATAAAATATGTCTGTATTTGGTTTAAGTTTATAGAACTAAATGAAGAAAACCAGTTTATGAGATTGTTGCTAAAGAACAAGAACCAAATTTACTTGTCAATAAAGCCTTTCACAGCTATTTTAGTGAGTGATGATAATGTTACTATATTTAAATTGATAGTTAAAAGATCACCAAAAAAAAAAAAAATCACCAAAAATAAAGATTTTGTAATCCACTCAAGTCTGCAAGATAAAAATGTTTTCAAAAATAAAAGCATTACAGACTCCTTGGTAGCATTAATTATGGATAATGTAGATGTCGCATGGGTGCATCTCTCTTGGCCATAACATCTGAAGGACTAAGTTGAGGTAATTTTTCCACCCAGTTTATTTCAGGGCTGATTGGATTTGGAAACAGCTTGATAATGATTTCATTTAAAGTTGCCTGGAGTCAGCTCAATGCCAGCATCTTCTTTGAGAGCAGGCATTATTTCTGAGGCCAGCAGGCCAAGAAACTCCATAGTAGGGTTGTCAATGTGCCTGCCTTTGCCTTTCAAAATCATGTTTGTTCTAAAGCAGTCACTTTATTTACCTTTGAACAGACTGCTCAGGAAATCAGATTTTTCTCTTAGAACTCTTATTACTAAGTGAATGATAATCCACTTGAAAACATCAATATGCAGATCTGAAAGCTACCCACAAGGTATGGTTGATAAGAAAGCATGAGAACTTTAAGTCATTGAAGGATGCATGTGTTAGGAGCTTCTCAGATTCTTCAGGTTTGTTTCTCCAGGTCTCTTTCTCTGTGATGTCTTCCCTTCATTAAATGTAGTGGCCTGCTTTCTTTCTTTCCTTTCTTTTTTTTTTTTGGTGGTACCGGGGATTGAACTGAGGGTCTTCCTACTAAGCCATCTCCTCTCTTCTCCCCCCCCACCTTTTTGAGATAGGGTCTTGTTGAATTGCCCAGGCTGGGCTCAAACTTGTGATCCTCCTCCCAGAGTGCTGAGATAACAGACACTATACCTGGCATGCTTTCATAATTTATAAGAAGCTGTCATACTTTTGGCAGGAATGGAAACAAATTAATATTGAATAATTTAAGGAAGATAGCACATGAGACATGAGCCTTTAGTGAAACTCCCACTTTTCTTGTACTCTTTAATAGGACTTTAGTGATTATAACACATTATATTGTTTTATATGTAAACTTTTACAATAAACTCAATAAGTAGATAGGAATAGTCTAATATATTTACTGAGTAAATAAGTGGACAGATGATAGTTAAGTAGTAGAAATTATTGCAGTAGATCAAACAAAGAGTAGAGAACAAACCAGATATTTTAAAATAATTTTTATGTATTAACCAAATAGTATTATAGTAATTGCTAAAATTTTGATATAAAGGTAAACTCACAAAAGATCCACCCATGTTTGTTTTTCTCCGTTTTTCCTAAGCCATGTCTACACACACAGGGGACTTGCACATAACATGTTGTATTTATTTTTTCAACACTGTATTATAAATATTTTTTTCTGCTTGTGCTGTTGTCTTCATAATTACCATTTATATAGCAGCATAGAATTCCTTCCATCAGGTTAATGATCTATGATTATCTTAACCATTCCTTTGTTGGTTGTATTTGTTTAAAGTTATATCTTTAAAGTTCCAGAAAATATTTTTGAGATGATTTATAATATCCTCAAGCCATAGTACCTTCTGTCAGTGATTGAGTTAGGTAGTATTAATACTGTTTGCTCTCATTTATTGAATATTCAGTATTTGAGAACAGAGAAACTGCTTTTTATCAAAAGCAGTTGCATCAACCATGCCACTGTTCTTGAAATTATGAACGTAAAACTGAATTTTTTTGGGGGGGAGGGGTGGGTACCGGGGGTCGACCTCAGGACCTCACGCAGCAGCAGGCGCCCGTGCTGCTGAGTGATATCACCGGCCCTTTTTTCGTATGTGGGTTCTGGGAGTCAAGCTCAGGCCCTTGCGCTTGCGAGGCAGACGCTTATGCCGCTGAGCCATCTCACCAGCCCCAAAACTGAAATTTTAAAACTGGACTGAGGTGACCATATTTTGGGGATTAAATGGCACTGTGTAACTTCTCAGTAAGTGCATTGGTACTTCAGTTCAAGAATTTAATTTGTTCTATGATTCTGGGGAAGATGGCTGTGTTCGTGTTTGTCACCTGGTGCAGAGTTTGCAAATGGAAGCAAAATTTTGCCCAACAGTCCTGTTTGGAAACTGAAGTGTTTGTGAACCAAGGTATTACGATGTTTAAGTACAGGAGCACTCACCTGGGTTTTGTAGTTGAAGAGTTTATGAAACCAGTTACAATTTGTTTTTACTTGAGGTAGAATGGAAGTCAGCTGTTTCCTTTTAAAGACTTATTAAAAAATATCTTCAACTTGCTCATTTGAAGATGTTTAGAATGCCTTTTTTAAATTAAGATTTTTGAGATTCAATTTTAATCCTTTGTAAAATAGCTCAAAATGTAGCAAATAGTTACTGTGTATATTCTTTTTTGTTTTTTGAGGCAGGATTTCACTATGTAGTTCAGGCTAGCGTTAAACTCACTGGGTAGCCCAGGATGGCCTCACAGGGATCCTCCTGCCTCGGCCACCCCCCCACCGTCCCTACCCCAAGTGCTGGGATTATAGGTGTGCACCACTACACCTGGCAACTATGTATATTCTAAGGCATTTTTAATATCCCAAAGGCTGTGTAGATACAAGAGAGAAAAGTGTTATCAGGAATGAGAAAATAATTAATTTGTATTTACTTAGATCACATTATTCTGTGACCCTAGAAGGACCAGAATGAGGAAGTTTTGTCCAACAGAATTTTGCTTATAGGTGTCAGTGACATCTTTTCTCACGGGCAGTTTTTTATGTGTATTTTGATTTTCTCCTAGAAAACAAACCTCAGGCAGATGGACAGTCTTACACCTGCCATGGTGACAGCACAGGATCCTTTCACTCTGCCCAGTGCCCCGGAGCCTAATGGCCAGATCCTTCCCTGTGCACCAGAGCCCGCAGACAACCAGAAGCTTTCTTCTCCTGAAGAGACTGAGACCAGCCTGTGCTGTCACGGGAGACCTGTTAGACAGATTGGAAGTTCCTGTGATTTGTCACATGTGATTGAGGAAGAGAATACAAACTGTTCTTATAGGAAGAAAAATAAAGGCATGCAGAGAAAAGGGGAAGAGGTGGAGCCTGCACCTATTGTGGACTCAAGAACTGTGTGTGATCGAGACAGCTGCCTTCAGAGCATGCCTGACTCTGTAGTAAAAGGCACAGAAGGCCTTTTATCCTGTGGAAACAGAAATGAAGAAACTGGAACAAAGTCTTCTGGAATGGCCACAGACGAGGAGGCTTTGTGTAACAGAGAAAGTTTGCTGCAGGAAGACATGATCACGGAGCCAGGCAGGGCCCAGCATTCCTCTGGAGGTAAGCTGGCAGGCAGTTCAACAGATGTCAGCACCCCAGAGAGTACAGGGGAAATGAAACATAGCTTCATGAACTCACGTGCCACCATCCAGAGCAGTATGCATGAAGCAGGAGAAAGTACAAAGGAAAGATTTGGGAACTCTAATATCAGCACAGCTGAAGCTGCCAACATACAGGTCATCAGTGAACCTGTGGATAAAGCCAGTGTTCCAAGCTGTCCCTCTGCCACTAGCACCCTGGATGGCAACAAACCTGATAATTCTTCCCTTGCATTTAGTCTTGGAGAAATCCCTGGTGAAAAAACAGCAGAAACTGAAACTTTGAGAAGTTGTGAGGAGCGTACTGATGCTCTCAGAGATCAGAACTCTCTGTTAATTCCAGCTGCTGCAAAAGACAAGATTTTAGATGGATTAGAACTGGATGTTCCTGTAGCAGGCATTTGTGAGGCACTGTCACCCTCAGAGTTAACCTTTTCTGGGCTAGAAAAAGATGTGCTGCCAAACCAGAAATCAGAAACGAATTCACCTCATGTTAAAAGCCAAAACAGAAAATCACTTGTGTGTTCTACAACTGGAGATGATAAGCTTGGCACTGACTCTGCATCTCAACAGAACACAGTGACTTCTAGTGGTGAGATGGTTGCAGACCATTGCAATGACATAGTTGGCCTGCCTGGAATCACCACAGCAGGGCAGCCCAACACACAAGACCCACCCACTGCTATCTGCCAGGAAGACCCACAAGCAACTACAGTCCCTTCTGACCCTTTAAGAGATGTCCAAGAATGCATGGATTTTTGTCCTCTCGAAGCTTTGGATAAAAAGGGCCAAGGAAAAGATTTGAAAGTAGATACACCTTTAGTAACTGTGCTTGAGGCAGCTTTACATCTACATCCATTGGTCCCTAAAACTGAAAAAGAACTGGGGCCAGACCAGACAGTGCCATCAGGCAGCACTTTCCCTCTGGCAAGCAGTCCAGGCAGTGAATCAGTAACCAAAGATGACGCACTTTCTCTTGTCCCCTCCCAGAAAGAAAAGGGAACAGCAACCCCGGAACTACATAGGCCTACAGTGTGTAGAGATGGCCCAGCCGGAGTAGATTCAGGTTGTCCTGTTAAACAGCTGCTAGAAGACAGCACTGTAGGCCTGTCCACGTCCTCTGCTGCTGTAGATCTTCAGCCCAGCATGGGGAATATCAATCCCGGAGGACTTGCTGGGGAGCATGAGGGCCCTGGCCCCTCAGCACCCCCTGAAGTTCTGACTGACTCTTCACTGCTAAGTGTGGATAAGGCCACTTTGGCCTCTAGCTTAATTTTGACTGAAGAAGGAAAAAATCTGGCAGTTCCCAAAAGCTCTGCAGCTCAGGGACAAGATGACAAGGATAAAGCACTGACTTGCTCCTCCATTAAAAAAGACATGCTTTCTTCAGGAATGTTGCTGGAAGTGCAGAAAATACCACCTCCTGGACAGGAGACACCAGGATTCTGTGAAAAGCCTATCTCAGCTGTCTGTGCAGAGGACAAAGCACTTCAGCACAGTAATTCGCTGGTCACACCCTCTGCCTATCTTAAGGCAGAAACTGAACATAACAAGGAAGTGGCCCCACAGGTCTCCCTGCTGGCTGGAGGTGCGGCCACACAGAGCCTGGTGACACCAAAAGCAAGTCTGGCTGCAGACTCGAGGCAGGAAGCCTTGGGTACAGAGCAGAACAGCTCACCTTTCTTGCCCCGTCTGTTGCCAGATGTGTCTGAGGCACTTAATGTCAATCAACCTTTTGCTCTGGATGTTGAAGTGAAGGACGCTGAATCCCAGGGGAAAACCAATGCCTGTGAAGTGAGCAGAGATGTGAGAGTGGATGTTCCAGGGGTTAGTACCCTGCAGGGTCCTGCTGGGCCCAGAAGAAAGGATATACCACCCAACACCCAAGACATCCCAGTTTCAGAAGTTGTGTTGAACCAGGAGAAGAGTATGACCCTGAGTTTGCCAGGAGCTTTACCAGACAAAAGTGTGACCGGCCCACTGGAAGCTACAACCCCAGCAGTGTTACCTCTTGATTGGAAGAAAAAGAAGCTGGAGGGAGCAGACCTCAGCAGTACCACAGGTGACTCCAAGGAGGTACAAATGGATGATGAAGCACTGGAGCCTGTTACCATCGAGCTTCCCACAGAGACAGGATTCTCAACTTCTGATGACAAGACCCCAGCTGTCAGGGAAGTCACAAAGATCTCAGCCTCAGACAAGCAAGCTGCACATGTACCTGAGGGAGCAGACTTAGAGGAGGCTGCTAGCCGTATAGTGGAAGCTGTCATCGAAGGAATCAAGGCCTCGGGAGCACTGATTACTGACAGAGAAATCTGTCACATGTCACTGTCCAGTCCTGAGTCAGGCCCTGTGACTGAAATACCAGAGAAGGCCTCTGCAGAGAAAGTGTGTGCTTTCCTGCCTGGGCAGACCTTGCAAATGGATAGTATTTGTGAAGAAGCCACAGGGAACCTCACAGGAGTCTTTATTGGAAGGGAGGAACCAGAGAAGATCACTCTGCCTGTTCAGAGGCAGGAGCCAGCAACAGGTAAGCAAAGCAAGATACAAAATTAACAGTTTCAAAGGCAAGTTCCTTTCAGTCTCTATGGTGTGCTAGTAAAAATATAGCCATCTTTGTTATTTTATTTTAAGATCTTGCTTGCTTACTGGGTAGGTTGCCAAGTTAGTAGTCACCACCGTCAGGGGATGCACGTCATCTCAAGGTTGGAAAGATTTTGCCTCCTGTACTGTAGATTCATAGCTTGATTACTTAAACCTATAAATGCTCTGTCTGTCACACAGTAGCAATTGCAACTTTCCAAACCTAGAAGACATGCCTAGATCAGAGATGCCTTAAAAAGATGAAGGAATTTGGCAAATATTTTTATTCACAGTCTAGTCCTTTTCTTTAGAACCATAAAAAATAGTGCTGCAAAGGATGTGTTTTATTTACAAGCTTGAAACTCCCTTCCTCCCTGTCATTCCTAGTCTGAATTCTAGGCAAATTCAGAGTCAGAGTGGTTTCATGAACAGCTGTAGTTATCATTTTAAGCTGATGGCCCAGCATCCAAAATGGTGGCATTAAGTCATTGGTTTGCTTGAGGGTAGCTCCCTCCTTTTCCTGTCCAAGGAGCAACCTCCAGTTCTATTGCCTATTCCTTTTGGGCAGAGTCTGGGAATTCAGGACCCTGCACAGTGCCTGGATAGGATGCAGGATTTCCGTCCAAGCCCAGCCTGCTGAGCTGCTGTCACTGGGCAGACCTTGTGTCTGCTTATCTTGGTGAAGCAGCTGCACCGAGCAGATTGCTCACACAGCAGCCTGTTCCGTCTATGGGTAACCATGTCCAGAGACAGCAAAGAGAAACTGCTCTTGCTCAGGGGAAATAAACTATCTGAATTAAAACTTTTTATTGTGGGTTGAGGACTGAAGCTGAAACTGGAGTCGGTCTCCATCTTAACCTCTGAAGTTTTTAAAGGTCAGTTGGATGCATACTTTTATACCACTACCTGCTACCAGCTGTAGACACAGGACTTGTCTGTATGCCTGCTTCTGTGCTTTTGTAGGTAAGAGGTAGACTTTGTCTTTATTGTTTGATTATTTTTGCTGTTCTTTTTAATTGTCGATAGTCCTTTTAAGTGTAGTACATGTTAAGAGTGTGGGGGTGGGGTGTAGAGGGAACAACCAACCAAAAAAGTGGCTTAGGAAGAAGAACGGTTGAAACATAGTTTATTTTTCCCTGTTAAGAACTTTTACTGATTTTTATCTCCTCTCTCATGAGGGATTTAAGGAACCAAGGTAGAATTTTTGGCGATTTCAGGTTTTTAGATTTGTTGCTTTAGATTTGTAGTGATAGAAATGTGTTGGTTGCTGTCTCAGAATTTAAATGAGAAGGTCTCTAATTTTTAAAATGAGACACAACAACAAGTCTATTTTGGGGGCCCCTGGCAGGTTGGCATTTCAGAAGAATGGGAGTGGCTGTAAGTTGATGCCTGGCTGTGTTCTTTTCATTTGGGTTCTCTGTCCTTGCCTCATGGGCCAGAGTTATTTCTCCTTTTGGCTGTGGTCAGAATTTAACCCAAGGTACTGTAAACTATATGAAGTTCTCTGTGAGAAAAAGTAAATACAGGGAGAATTTCAGACTTAGGTTTTTAATAGCATATAATAGTAAAGATACTAGGAAAGGAATTTTAAGGTTTTAAAGTTTTAAGAAGAAAGAAATATACCAAATTTCAACAGTGGCTTTTGGGTCAGTATATTTCGTGTAGGTGAGTTACTTCCCTGCTGCCAGAGGAGCCACAATAGGCTCAATGATCTCAAACTATGGAGAAAAGTAACCAGTGATGACAAAATCTGTGCTTTCTTCAGAAAATAGGGTTGGGAAAGTCCGTGGTCACATTGCCCTAGAGAAAAACCACCCGAGTGTGATATCAGAGCCAAAGGGTATTTTTTATGAAGTTTACATCCTATTCATGGATTTAACTATGGTGTTTTGTGAGCATGGAGCATGATTTGAAAGGAGCCAGTTAGAAGAGGCCGATGTGGTCCTTCACCCATCAGAAGCATTGATCACAGTGCTTAGGAAGCTGGTGGTGCATGCAGAGCTATGCCAGTTCTCCAGAGCTGTCAGTACTGCCCAAGTCTTAGTAATCACTGTTTACCATTGTGACTGGCGGCTGTTGCCAAGATACGTATTTTCTGTTGGTAGGTATAGGAAAGTAAAGTAGTGCCAAGAATCACATCCCCAAATGAATAAAATAAAACACCCTCCCCCATTCTCTCCCATTATTCTAAGAAATGTTTTGATCAAGCTATACATCTAAAGAGATTGCTTAGTTAAAAAAATTTTTTTGGGGGGCCGGTGAGATGGCTCAGTGGCGTAAGCGCCTGCCTGGCAAGCACAAGGGCCCGAGTTCGACTCCCGGAACCCACATACGAGAAAAGGGCCGGTGATATCACTCAGCGGCATGGGTGCCTGCTGGCGCGCGAGGTCCTGAGGTCGACCCCCCGGGAGTACCCACAAAAAAAAAAAAAATTTTTTTTTTTAACTTTAGTTACATTTTATGAAGTTCAACAGAATTTTATTCTCTTGACAAAGAAACTCGTCTACCCTTTTTTAAAATTGCTAGTAAGAATGTATAATTGTAAGGGCAAAGAAAGGCGATTTATAAATGTTCATTTGTGGGATTGTAACTTTCCCAAATCGAAGGAGATCTTTGAACATATGGTATTAGAATAAAATCTTAATGTAATTTTTTTCTCCCAAAAGAAACCTCTCTGCTTTTTGGTGTAAGGAACATTTTTATTTGTCAGAGTAGTGGCATCACTAGATTAATAACTACCAAAGGAAATTTTCCACATGAAAATGACATGGCAGTTCCATTTGTATTTGGATATTGAGATGATTTTTTGTGTGTGTGTGTGGGTACCAGGGATCAAACTCAGGACCTCGCGCTTGCCAGCAGGCCCTTGTGCCACTGAGCCATCTCACCGGCCCTTGAGATGAATTTTGACTGTTCATTTGTCTGTTCCCTTTTAAAAAAGTATCAGAAGCCTAAATTTTTCTTGAAAAAAAAATTTACCACCTCCTTCTTACATTTTTGTAACCATATGGTGGCCAAGTAACAAAGACTACTACCGTTTGGTCTATATAGCACAGCCAGCAAGAGGACAAGTGTGATTCTAGAGAAAAGATGCATAAAGACTTTTTTCTGAAGAAAAGGAATTGCTGGCTTTTGATTGTTTTGGTTTTGGAAGAAATAAAAGTTCAAGTAAGTTCAAGATCAGGGTGTGTGGCATATTATGAAAGAAAGTCAGACTTGTCCCAGAGGCTTCGTCTTATTCCAAGTAGCTTTTTCCTCTTGTACAAATCTCTCTGACCTTATTGATGATGGCCAAGAGGGAGTACCTAGTTTCAGGTGTTAATCTGTCCCCTACAGTTTAGGAATTTGTTTTTCTACATGCAGGTCAGCCCTGTACTCATAAATTTGTCATGAAGTCAGTGAAAATGGACATTCAGTAGACATTGACTTGGGTCTTCTCAAAGCTCCAAACTCATGCAAAGGCTAGGGAAAACCACACAACTGTGCGATAGAGGGAAGCTCGATATGGGGCCAGAAGTTACACCAGCACCCAATAGCAGAATACTTTCCATTTAAGGCAAAAACAAACACATGAAACCTGGAGCTTGTTGTGTAAATAGTCACAAGAATCAATTTTTTCAAATGCCTCACTCTGTGACCCCCTCCCATACCCTCTACCTTGTTCTCTTCAGAAATGCCAGACACAAAAGCTGAAGATGAAGTGGATTTTCTGAGTAAGACCGGATCAAGTTCAGATTTTGCCCAGGTGGCTGTAGGGAATGGAGCTACTTCCCCTAAGATGAAACAAGGTCCAAAGACTCATGCGGTAAGTGACATCAAGAAGACTGTATGGGCGTAGAATGTATTTAGCTTTGCCTTTGCACTAACCTTACAATTTTAGCTTTTTTTGAATTCAAGGATGTGAGTTTATTCCTTCCTTTCTGAGGGGCTTTTGAAACAAAGACACATGCACCCATATGGGTGTGCTCTCTTTTCTTCCTCCAGGGGGAAAAGCAACATTTATCTGAAAAATGCCTCCCATACAAGTAGCCACCCAGGCATTAGTCATGAATATTATCTGTAACAAGGGGCGGGTCAGAACAGTCAGAACCTTCATACCACTGTACTCCAATAAAATCAGGCTTGTTTATCACTTTGTACACTTAAAAGCTTGGGACAACACTGCCCTTTATTCCTACTAGGATAACTTTTAAGAAAAAAATACCATGTAGCCCTTTGAAAAGCAAAAATGGCGCAACTGTCAAGTTTAGCCAGAAAAGAGTGTATTTTCAACAGGCAGTCTGAGTCCACTAACTTGATTTTCAGTGTTTCAGTGTTCTTTTTTTTTTTTTTTTTTTTTTTTTTTTTTTTTTTTTAAAGAGTCTCCACACTGGTTGCCCCAGTCTATACTCCCACCAACAGTGGAAAAGGGTTCCTTTTTCCCCACAGCCCCGCCAGCATTTGTTATTGGTTGATTTCTTGATAATAACCATTTTTTCTAGAGTGAGATGGAATCTCAGCGTTGTTTTAATTTGCATCTCTCAAATGACCAGTGATGTTGAACATTTTTTCATATATTTATTTGCTGTTTGTACTTCTTCATCTGAGAAATGCCTATTTATTTCAGATGTCCATTTTTGGATTGGGTCTTTAAATTTGGGGGATCTGATTATTATGAATTCTTTATATATTCTAGATATTACCTCTTTATCTGAGGAACAGCTGGCAAAAATTTTTTCCCATTCTGTGGGTTGTCTCTTCACACTGTTGGTGGTTTTTTTTATTGGTTAGTTTTTTGTTTTTTTTTTTTTTTTCTGTGCAAAAGCTTTTTAATAAGATGAGATCCCAGTTGTTGATTCTTTGTGATAGTTTCTATGCGATTGGAGTTTTGTTTATAAAGTCTTTGTCTACACCTATGTCTTTAAGAGTTCTACCTATTCTTATCTTCAACAGCTTTAGTGTTTCTGTTTTAATATCTCCATTTTAATTTCATAGTGACTAGCGTCACTGAATCCCATCTTGTGCTTATTTCTAAATACATTGCTTTCTGATGAGGGATATTTCTATTATAATTTTATCTTGGCTACTAAAGAAGAAAACAAAACTTTTTGTTGAAGTTTGTTCACTCCCGGTCCCTTTCCTCTTCCCATTTTTCCTCTAGTTTTAGGAGTTGAGATAGATAATTCTCCTCTGATTGCTGAGCATGCCTCATTTCCAGATAAAAGAATAGACCTTGGAGAGTCATATGAGTAGCTCAAGATCAGACCCAGCTGGAAAGAGTTTGGGGTTTGACTTGTAACCTGGAACTTACATTAATGGCACATTTTTCCCTGACTTTACCTTGGGCTTTGTGATTGGTGAAGATATTTTAAGGAGCATTGAAACCCTGTAATTTGTTAATTGGTTGGAGAATCTCTATGCCTCATGCTATGTGTCTGCACCCACCTGACATAGTTATAGAAAGTGTATGCCAATAGGATTTTCAGGGAGGGGTGTCTTTTGTTTGGTTAGTTGTTGACTTTTGGGTGGCCATTACTGGGAATTGAACCGAAGCCTTTGCACTAACCTTACAATTTTAGCTTTTTTTTTTTTTTTAATTTTGAGACAGGGTCTTGGGGTCTTGGTAAGTTAGCTGGGCAGGCTTGAACTTGCACTACTCCTGCCTCATCTTCCCAGAGTGCTGGGGCTATAGATACGCAACAGCATGCCCAGTAGATTTTTAGTTCTTGAAGACTTTCAGTTTGAACAGTGGAGATTTTTGCTATCATGATGTGAAATCTGACCTCTCGTCCTTTTTGCTATGCCAGACTTGCCCTGTTTTGCTTAAAGGATAAAGTGTGGACGTACACTTCAATTTTTCCTTTGTTTTATGTTCTCTCTTTTCTGATACAATTCTTCATATATTAATATGTTCAGTTAGTCAAGAGAGAGTGGTAGGCAGTTCTTTTTTGTAAAGGACAGGTTAAGTAAATATTTTAGACTTCGTGGGCCATACAGACTATAAGAGCCGATCAAGCAATATGGTGAATGTTTAAAATTTAAGAAAAAAATACTACAGTAAAAGACAGTGGCATCCGTCTCCCTCAAAATACTCCCCCTTGCTTTGAACACACCATTCTTGCCATTTTCTGAAGCAGTTGTGGAAGTCCTCTTTTGTGAGTGTCTTTGTGAGATGTGATCATACATACAGTGAACGCTGTTACCAAGTTCCATCCAACAGAAAGGCAGGCTCATAAAAACATTGCAGGGTGTTCTCATCCACCTTATTCACCGGATCTGGCTCCGTGTGACATCTGGCTCTTCCCCAAAGTCAAAGTGATTATGAAAGGTAAACATTGGATCCATTCAGGTCATCAAGACAGCCACGACAGTGCAACTAAAGACATTCATGAAAGACGACTTCCAGAACTGCTTCAAAAAGTGGCAAGAGTGATGGGATAAGTGTGTTTGAAGCAAGGGGGCATTTTTCAAAGGGATTAATGACAGTGTATCTTTTCCTGTAATACACTGGTACCTTGGTTCACAAATGTAAATTATTTTCATAGTTCTGGCTGCAAAATGCATTGGACAAGAACCAAATCAAATTTTCCCATAAGGTCAGCATTGAACCTAACCATTGAATTTAATTCATTTCTCATCCAGTTCGGTTTGCGGCCAGGATCGTGGAAAGAATTACATTCGTGAACCAAGGCACTGCTATAATTTACAAATTTAAACATTCATCATATTTTTCAGTCATACCATTCTTAAAAACTTTCAGGTTTGAATAGTTAACTTTGCTTATATAGTGTGAAAGCAGCCACAGACAGTATAGAAACAAATGTGACTGTTTCAATAAAATCTTATGCATGGATACTGAAATTTAAATCTTGTAAAAATTTTTGTGTGTCATACAATACTCAGTTTTTGTATTTTCCCTCCAATCAATTATAAAAGTAAAATCTAAGATTTTTCAATGGCTATACAAAAATAAGTGATGGGCCGCTGGCAGATTTTTTCTTCCATTCCCCTCCCCTGTTCCTCTCCCCCTTCCTTTCCCACTTCCTCTCCCACTTCTCCTTTCCTCTCCTGTCCCTCCCCTTCTGAACTGCATTGAGAGCAAGGAGTTCCACCTCTGTCTCTCTTGGGCTAGCTTCTTGACTTAGTATCTCTAGAGCTTAATTTCCTTCTCTCTGTTCATCTTCTCAGCCTTAACCTTCTAAAATCTGTGTTTGCATTTAGAAATGAGTTAGTTGAACTTGTAGCTGTAATTTTGGATGGAGTGGCATTTGTTTAAAATAATTATTCTGATCTTTCTGACACATGTCCAGTCTATGTGTTGGGCTACGGAATAGGCCAGTCATTGCTTCATTGTCTCATCCTTGCAAATATAAAAGAGAACATATGTGATAAATCTTCAGGAATAGCATGCATGTATCTTACACTTTGCTACCAGTTTGAAAAACTAGAATGACAGTGAATTCGTGGCAGTTTTCTGGTAAATGCGAAGAATTCCTATAAAGTTTTATGAGTGCGTTCTGTTCTGTAACATTCTCTAAACATAATTGTCAGAGCATAGGGATCTCTGTCGAGTAATACTATCAGGGATTTAAAGACTAGAACTACAGTTGGGTTCCTTTTTTGTTTAGTCCAGTGACCTAATGCCCGTCATACAAATTGCGGAGTAATTTTTCTTGAGCAACTTGACATGTGCTAGGTCTTTACTTTAGAGGATAAGTGCTTTAAAATCTGTTCATAACTAAAGAAGACAGTATCAAGATTAATGTTTGCTGGCCGGTGATTATAGCTCAGTGGCATAAGCGCCTGCCTGGTAAGTGCGAGGTCCTGAGTTTGGTTCCCGGTACCCACATAAAGGGGAAAAAAAAATAATAATAAGATTGATGTTTGCTTATATTCTTAGAAAAAGTGCACGTGTGATAAATGCTTGAGATTTCTTGATAGTCTTAACTGATATTTCACTGGATTGAAGCTTATTCGCAAACGAGGCAGTCATTGATTTACACATAATTCTGTCATCTATCTGTCTATCTATCTGTAGCACTGGGTATTAAACCACTGTCCTTCATACTGAGCCACACCCCTTGCCCTCCAGCCCTTTTTCTTTTGAAACAGGGTCTTGCTTAGTTATGCAGGCTGGTCTTGAACCTGCGGTCCTCCTGCCTCAGCCTCCCAAGTAGCTGGAATCACAGGTGTGCACCACTGTGTTGCTTGGCTAGTAGTTACAATGTAATATTCAACATTATGCTTCTTGCATATTTTTACTGGTTTCATTGTTCTCAGATTGCTTTTTATTTTTTGCGGGGACAGCATCTCTGTGTAGTCTAAGCTGACCTCAAACTTATGATCCTCCCTCACAGCCTCCTCCCTAGTGCTGGGATTATAGGGGTGCTCCACCATATCTGGCTCAGATTCTTTTGTTCTCTATTTTTATTCAGTGAATTAGTATGTATCAAGTGCTTAGGACAAAATCTGAGGACAGTTAGCATTATCATTTTCATTTAGTTTTGTAAGTTTGATTCCAGAATCATGTTCACTTAAGTAACCAGTGGAATATGATGGTTCAGACTCAGTTACTGTTTTTTGAGTATATATGATAAAAGCTTCAGGAATAGCATCATTCAATAATTTGAGGGACATGAACCTTGTTTTTATTTCTGAAACATTTAAACATTTGAAGAAACATTGAAGATTATCTAAATCCGATACTTGTGCTTCATGAGAAGAATTGGATTCAGAATGGTTGAATGCCTTGCCTTATTTCATGGCTAGTTAACTGTCAAGGGAACTAGAACCCAGTACTGTACTAATAGTAATATTGCATTTATACTGTTGTTTCCTGTGGAGTCATCTTGGTGGTAGACTTGGAAAACCTAATTCACTTGGTTTAGGATGGATCCTTGCTTTTTAGACAAGTATCCTTGAATAATGCACTGTATGCTAAAGATCTTTTCCCCTTTCCCTCTCCCTCCCCTCCCTGTTTTTTTTTTTTTTTTTGTACCAAGGACTTTTGCACTAAGCTATGTCCTCATCTCTTTAAATTTTTTAAGCTTTTATTTAAAGACAGGGTCTCAATTAAGTTGTTAAATTGCTCAGCTGGGTTTGAATTTGTGATCCTCTTGCCTCAGCTTCCCAGAGTGCTGAGGTTACAGGCAGCATACTGGAATTGTAAATCCATTCATTATATTATATTCCCATGCTTTTAGTGGTAGTTGTAGACATTTCTTGGCTCTTAGGAATCTAGCTAGCTGCAGTAGAATACCAATAATATTATATTTAAGAGGTTGCTTTTGGTACACAAATTGTAAGATTTTCTAGACCTGCTAGAGTTCCCTAAATAATGATACAAAAAAGTATAGGGCCAGGCACTAAAAAAGTAGCAGAAGACAACATAGAATTGTAAGTCTATAAAGAAAGCCTCTAGGACCATTCATCTTGAGAGTATGTTCTACTGTGGGCTGGAAAGGATTTCGGTTTTTGCTTCCCTGCCTTAATGCTATAAACCAACATTTCCATGTGTAATAGGGATCTTTTTCTTTGCAAGATGCGGCCAAGTTCATTAGGAAGGAGCTTGCCTCTCTGGGATATCTGTTCATTGAGGTATCTCTGAAAACATTTCCTTTCTCAAATGTTCATTGCATAACCTTATTAGTCATATGGAAAAGTTAATTCTGCAAGCCATTGTGTGTTGTCAGTATTACGCCCATGGGCCTAGGAGCCAAACAGACAAGAACACATACTTTTGAGGACAACTGTAAAATCCCATATGTGGAGTACTAGGTTACTCGGAAAGTCTACTCTTTTTTTAACACACCCTCCCCAGTCAAGAAAACATTTTCAGTCAGAATGATGATCCCTTTTTTATACAACACAACACTAAACCAGCTGAATTTTCGTTCTTGTTTTGGAGACAGGGTTTTGCTATGCAGTTCTGGCTGGCCCTGAACTCACTTTGCAGCCCTGGCTGGCCTCGAGCTCACAGCAGTTCTCCTGCCTCAGCCTTCCAAGTGCTCAGATTACAGGCTCATTCTTATTTTTTACAACATTATTAATGTTTGTGTCTTCAGGTTGTGGTGATCTGGACCATTTCCTGTTAATATTTTCTTGAATTCTCTGTCCTGAAATTTTTAATGGGAACAGTATGGTTTCTTTCTCTTAATCTCAAGGGGACAAGCTTGCATTTCCATCCTTAGCCCAGAAGTTGACTAAAAGCTTTTGCTTTTTGTGGCTGTTCACAACCTTCACGCTCAACCACAGTAGGAAAATATAGCAGTTGCTAGCTATATGGTTACTAACCTGAAAACCCATAACACTGTTATTTAAAATGGCTTACACACCCCACCCTATTAATAGTTTTCAATTTTAAAAAGGTCCTTTTAACAGTGTCTCTGCTATCATATTTGTGTATGTAGTTTTGTGGTCTGTGTGTCACCTAGGAAAAGGCAAATTGTTGTCTTTTGGAGTGGCTGCTAAGTCTTCTCTGCATAGTTTGGCACTTAAGAGAACCAAGCCACCTCCCTCCTCTATTATTTTTTTTTTTTTTTTTTTTTTTTTTTTGTGGGTACCAGGGGGACGACCTCAGGACCTCGCGCGCCAACAGGCACCCGTGCCACTGAGCGATATCACCGGCCCCTTTTTCGTATGTGGGTTCCGGGAGTCGAACTCGGGCCCTCGCGCTTGCAAGGCAGGCGCTTATGCCGCTGAGCCATCTCACCGGCCCTCCCTCCTCTATTATTACTTGTGGGTCCAAATCCAGAGCCATCAACTATAGGGAAGCTCCCCTAAGCTTTTCATATAGGCTTTTTAAAGCCCAAGTCTCCCCTGAAATGGAGTTTCAGGAAATTTTTTAGGTCTGCTTCTGCATATGTTCATTATAGTTGCAGAAAAGACATTTTAAAGAACTCCAGATTGTAAAGCTGCAGGTGGCACAACTATAACCTTAGTTAAGAGTAGATTTATGATCTGGCTATACTTTTTTAATGAACTTGTGCAAATTATTTAATTTCTATGGTTTGTTTTCTCCTTTTTATAATGGCTAAAGTTATCTCTAAAGTTTATCCTAGCTTAATTTTTGACCAGTGTGTAATTCTGAAATGGTTGAAATAAATATATACATGTTGAGATATATCTTATTTGTTGGACCAAAAGGGATAATCATGAGAGGCTTTTTAAAGTCACTTTTTTTTTTTAACAACCAGATATTTAACTTACCACTTTTTCCTTAAACATTTTCCAGGGTGTTTTGCTCTGGGGTCTTAAATTACATTATAAGCCACTTTTTTTCTGTTCCAGATCGTGTGTGTATTTTGGAGAGAATGTGTCCACCCCCATCCTTTCTCCTCTTTGGGATAAAAGAATGAAATCTGAGTCTTAGCTACTCTTTCCATCCAATCACTCTCTGTCCATTTCCTACACTGTTCATTCCCCTTTGGTTATTCTTATCTCATATTGACAGCTAGTGATAGTAGCTAAGGCAAGATTATGAAGCCCAAGAAATTTAAGATTTTAGTTCCAGTTCTTCCACTCGTTAGCTTGAACAATTTTGCTTTATTTAGAGGCTTGTTTTCCTCATTTGTAAATTTGGGGTATAGATACGTATTTTGAGGGTTATTTGTACTAATCGGAGCAAATACAGTGCTAGTAGGTAATAAGCATTTATAAACAATATAATTCTAATCTCTTTTTAAACTACTCAGAAATACCAGACCACTCTTAGGATTGTGTGATCAAATGATGTTAAATAGATGATGGTTATAATGCTTTTGGGAGAAATTACCAATTCTGTCAAGCCATAGTGGTCTTCATTTAAATTTTCATATCACTTTGTGTTTTATTGTGAGGATGAACTAATTTATTGGACCTTAAAGAGCAATCACTACGTCTTGCTTAGAAAATGTATGTATTGCTTCTCACCCTAAGTTCTGTGTTCACCTTTTGTTGGTTTGTGTGTTTGTTTGTTTGTTTTTTGATACAGGGTCTCACTCTGTAGCCCAGGCTGGCCTCAAACGTGGAGGTGATCCTGTGCTGGTATTACAAGTGTGGACCACCACACCCAGCTTGACAGTCATTTTAAGTATATACCCTAATGCACATGTAAATTATTCCAAAGAAAGTTAGTTGGCAGTGAAATATCTACCATAAACTTTAGGCAGAGAAACCCCTCACCCCTCTAACCCCCACCCCATGCCTTGGTACTAGGGATTTGAACCCAGGGCCTTTGCACTGAGCTACATCCCCAGCATACTCCCTACACACCTTTTAATTTTTTTTTTTTTTTTTAATTTGAGATAAGTTCTCTAAGTTGCTCAGGCTGACCATGAACTTCATCCCTTCTGCTTCAGCCTTGAGTAGCTGGGATTACAGCTACTCAGGTATGGACCACCATGCCTGGCTAGGTGGAAAATATACACTTACAAGCTTACATGTAAAATACTCTTGAGTTTAAACCTAATTCAGAAACCAGACTTATGACAAAACACATCATGTTGATCTTCTTTATATAGTGAGTTTGTTGTTTTGACTTAGTTATCAGAATTGATACATACTGAAGTGTTTTGGAGGCCTAGTCATTTTGGGGTTGGAGTTTGGGGTTATACAAAAGTGTAATCATCAAGCTGATTTTGGCTTCTGTATTCCTACTGAAGATAATTGCAAAAGACATTTGAACTAATTGTAGTAGGAATAATTGGAATAAGTTTACCGATTCACAAAGTGGACTTTGTGGAAAATATTTATTTGAATGTGTAAGTTTAATTTTGAGCTCTCATTTATGTGATACACATGTGTGGTGTATGTGTGTGTGTTTCCTTTAGTATGTAGAATATTAGGTACTTTGGGAGTGGTGGTGTTGTATCTGGGAAACTTTTGCTCAACCCGCTCCCTGAGCCAGTTCAAAAAAATGAAGATGGGGGCCGGTGAGACGGCTCAGCGGCTTAAGCGCCTGCCTTGCAAGCGCGAAGGCCCGAGTTCGACTCCCGGAACCCACATACGAAAAAGGGGCCGGTGATATCGCTCAGCGGCACGGGTGCCTGTTGGCGCGTGAGGTCCTGAGGTCGTCCCCCCGGTACCCACAAAAAAAAAAAAAAAAAAAAAAAAATGAAGATGGGAGTTAAGTAGTAAAAACTTATGAGGTATTTTATTGTTTAGAATCTCCTTGAATAAAGATAGACTAGTAGAAAAATGTACTATTAGTATCATACTAGAATTGGAGATGCCCTCCCTTGATTTATTTGTAACAATAAACCATAGGATCAGAAAATTGTAAAAGGACTATTTAAAGACTTATTTCTGCCTCTATTCCAGATTCTGTAACTATAGAAATTCAGAATCTTCCAGAGATAGTTGTTCTCATTATAGAATCTTAGTGAAGGGAATAATTTTAGTGGTCATGAGGTCTGTACCATGTGCACTGTGTCTGTACATAGTAAGCTAGAGGCTCCCTGGAAACCTCTCCAGTATCCTGCTGATTCCAGTTCTGTGTTGTTACACCATGGAAATGCTTATGTGGGTCCATCTTTACTGTTCAGTGATCCTCCTCTGCTTCAATCCCTTAGCGCCCCCGCCCATACTTTGAGAGAAGGTTATAGCTGAACATATACATGTAGTCTCTGTTGTGGTTGATGTGCTTTGTGCATCGGCTGCACTGGTGGCTCTGCAGCACTTCCTTTTAGCAAATTGTCATCTGATGCAGATTCTTAGCTTTGTGGCTTGGTTGTATGCAGATTACAATAAAGGGTGATCTGGACAGATTTAAGATAACCAGCCTCTATTGCCTTTTCCCTTCCAGAACATGGCATCTTTATTTTTATTTCTGTTTTTTCTCTGTTACCTTCCTTGAAATCTAATGAAAACTGTTGCCTGCTAAGTAGGGGCTTTTCACTCCAAATGAGCTGATGTGAGTCACTTAGGAAGCCAGATATGTTTAATGATGTTTAATATGTTTAAGTGCCTCAGTAGATAAATGACATTACAAAAAGAGCAATTTTGTGTTTGCTGTATCTGTCACTGGGGATATATTCTGGTAGCCCAGGGAAAAGCAGGACTGTAGGGTCCCCTTTCCATTACCCTATATCTTTCTGTTTCTATGAAAATAATGATTTATGGAAAAAGTCTTTCTGGTCAGTTTTATTTCTGACTTTAATTTTTTCACCATCCTTTCTTTATACTTTGCTACCAAAAATTCTATTGAATTCATTTTCCCACTGAATCATACAAATTAAGGTCTTCTTAGGCAGACGGGCCTAGAGACAAAGTGGATTGTGTTTGGGCCTTTCCTGCCATGCTGCGCTAGTGGCAGAAGCAGCAGCAGGGGCACTGGGTGAGCTGGCTTCTTGAGATGGGACCAGGACCTGACCCAGTCTGAGGATGGGATCGATGCATGTTGAGAATCACTAAAGCCTATGTAGTGTGCGACTCCACTTTGTGGGCAACAGTACATTTATTCTTTTTGTGGGTACCGGGGGTCGAACTCAGGACCTCGCGCGCCAGCAGGTGCCTGTGCCGCTGAGCAGTATCATCGGCCTTTTTTTCGTATGTGGGTACTGGGAGTCGAACTCAGGACCTTGCGCTTGCCAGGCAGGCACTTAATGCCGCTGAGCTATCTCACTGGCCCCAACAGTACATTTATTCTAAGTGGCCCAGAAGTTCTTTCTCTCATCCTCCCCTTCAAGGGCAAGGATTGGGGGAAGCCCCAGACTGACTGGTCAGCAAGGGAGGCATGGAGAGAGTGCATATATGTCCAGCCCCTCTCTGTAGACATTTAGGACAAAGATTCCAGCAGTAAATTATGCTGTTGGAATATGATCCCTTCTTATTACCGTTGTCCATTTGCAAAACTAACCTTTAATCTGTAAACACCTACTGTTTTTGTGCTGAATATTGTAATAGAAACCAGGGATGTCACCCACAGAGGGTGAATAAGGTGTATCCCATTCTCAAGAAGCTTTGTTGGGAGAGACAAAGAAATGAACCAACAGTTGATATCTGGGTCCTGGGAACCCAGCAGAGAGGGATTGATTGCCTTTTGTTTAGGCATATCCACACCATGTTCCCTCTACTGTTCACTTCTGGTAGCGTCATATACCATGAAGCATTAAGTGGAATTCTGCTGAAAGATTTCACTCAAGGAATTTTCCCCTTGACAACATTGCTTTCCTTAAAATAGAGAGTTGGCCATTTTATTCCAGTTCTAGAAAATGAAGCATGTGTCATGCTTGTTTTGTTGTGGAACAGTTCCTGTGCCTATTACCCGAGCACACAGCACAATAGGCTGTGTTCCTTCCCAGGAGTCATTAGGTTTCCCTAATAGGATCATGGAGAGAAATAGAGGTCTGGCTCTCCTCCCTCATTAGTGCTAAAACCTGGTGCTGTGTCTGCTTCACGTCAAACTCGATGGGTTGTTTTTCTCCTTGTTGCAGAATGTTCTTTCCTCCTTGCATCGGGAAAAGGATTTAAATTGTGGCTTTCTTGACATGTAACTTTAATGCAATTACTATTGCAGCTAAATCCATTAAAAGGAACACCAGCAAGCTGTGGTAAGAAATGATTGTTTGAAGAATTGGCATATAACGTGGGCAGTGCTCTTAGGTTTGCTTTTTAGTTGGAAGATTGTGTCCTATGGGGTTTAAGAAAGAGTTTGTCATTGGCCACCCCCTCCCTGTATCTCCCTGATGCTTCTGTTAAGGTTCTTAGGAGATTCTGGCAGTGGTGTGTGCAGGTGATTGGCATCTGCTGCTTAGTGTTGGAGTTACTGTGTATTTCCACCTACTCACTTTGGTTTTGGTCTCATATTAAGAGTTACTGTACGTTTAGCTGTTTCTGGAGCTGGAGGAGGAGAGATAGTAGCAAGCTCGTCAGTACCTTATAGTGCCAAGTTTTCTGTTTTATTTCTGATGGGAACCTATTCTGCCATATATCTGTTTCTTGGCCTAGATCTTAGAAAAAGGAAGTAGAGCTTAAATAAAATGTTATACATATCCTTTTATGAATATGATCTCTGAATCACTGTTGCTTTTTTTAAAAAAAATTCTTGAACTACTGGTTACCTAATCCCAGCAATCTATTAGCAGCCAAACGTGAAAGTGTCTTGAAATGTGTCTGATATGAGAAGTTGCCTTGATTCTTGCTCTTTTAAGAATACTAAGAGCTTCAGTATGGGGATTGGGAAGCAAAAGGATAACTAAACATGGCTTTTTCAGCATGGGAGTCTGGCCATGCTCCAAAGGCATGAAATGACAACAGCTGTGAACAGACCCAAATTGTCTTAACTGTCTTAGTAGTTGTTCCTATAACATCTTGCAATCTTATCACCCCAGCACAGAAGGGACGAGAATAGTATAGAGGAATTTTTTAAAAAGAAGGGGTATCTGGCTCTTCTTCCTCAGAAAAACACTTTTTTGGGGGGTTCACACAACCAACTAGTATAGTTTAATGGAATAAATAATTTGACAAATCTAAGTAGAAAGTGGGAATTTAAAAGCTAGGCTTTTACTTTTAGGAACACACAATTACTCAGGAAATGTCAACAGCTGTTGTTAAATTGAGAAACTTAGGCTTCTTTAATGTAAGATAGAACTTTAAATATTGGTATTTCCATTTTCACACAGAAAATGTTCCTTTTGGAAGTTCTAACAAACAGTAATTAAAACACATAACAGGCCATTTAAAATTTAACAAGACAGCCTTTTTGAAAGGACATGTTGTGTGTGTATATCTTTGCCTGTAAAAAGCACATAGTATTCTGATAATCACAAGGAGTATGAGAACTTAGTTTTGGAAGGGAGAGAAAATACTACAGAAAGTCATGTGTCACATTTACCTTCCACTCCTTAGCAGTGTGGCTTGTGGTTTCTCGTGTACCTTCCCTAAAAGTGAAGACTACCTTATTAAATTAGGAAATTTGCACTCTGTGGAAAATTTGAGAAAAGAATTTTTTTGGACTGACCATTTTCAGATAGCTAGAGGTAAAGCTTTAACTGCTAGAGCTTCTCCTTAGAGTCTTTACTATAGTATATTTCTAAAATATCTATGTATTTGGATGACTTCTTAAATCCTGAACAAAATGTGTCTTGATGTCTCAGAACTATCATCAAGGGTATCACTGTATAAATAAAAATGCAGTAGGCCAGTGGTGGTGAACCCATGGCATGTGTGCTGCAGCGGGCTGTTAGTTATCATTGAAAGCTCTAAAAGGTTTGTCATCATTGCAATAGGCACTGATCTGACTCCTTGTACAGAAACTTTGATTAAAGATTGTCCATGTCAGTGTAACTGTAATCATTTGCTATAGTCAATGATGGTGAACCTATGGCACACGTGCCACAGGGGGCTGTTTGTATCATTGGAAGCTCTAAAATGTTCACCATCACTGCTCTAGTTATTCAAAAGTGGAATGACCTAGCAAGTGCAATGCCTGGAGGCAGCAGAGGTAGGGCGAGACATACTTAGCCATGTGCTCCCTTAGTAAGTGCCTTTCAGCTAAATTCATTAATACACAAGTCATTCAGTCTCTTCCTAAAAAACTTTATTTGCCTCCTGGAAACCATTTCAGCTTTTTATTCTTACTATAGTTACTAATTTATCAGCTTCTTTCAAAATATTACAAGATTATTTATACCTTATTTCATAACTAAAAGCATTGGCTTTCATACAGTCTCTTAAACTAGAAAGCTCTAATCTCAGATTCTTTTCACTTCCCTCAAATAAATTTTTTTCTTTGAGATATTCATCACATTTAACGTAGCAGTTCAAACCACTCATTTAGAGGATTCATACCTTCATCTTCTCTTACCTGAATTCTCTGGTTTCATTGTTAGGAAATCTCTTCCTACAGCAGTTTTCAAACTTTCTGGTCTTACAGTTCCTTTACACTTCTATAGTTACTAAGAACTCTAAACAACTTTTGTTTCATGAGTATATTAGTCAGTTTTTCATTGCTGGCACCAAGTACCTACCTGCATGACACACACAACTCAAAGGAGAAAAGCTTTATTTTGGCTTTATAGTTTCTGAGGTTTCAGCCCATGGTTGGCTGCCTTCAAGGCAGACACATCATGGCAGAAGGGCATGGTGAAAGAAAGCTGTTCAACCCATGACAGCCAGGAAGCAGAAAGCAGTGAGCAGGAGAGCTGGGGGGAGAGGAGGAAGGGGCAGGGGACAACGATACACCCTTCCAGATCACACCCCCAGTGACCCATCCAGGCCCCATTCCCTAACAGCAGTTCATCCATTAACTCAAATGGATTAATCCATAGATGAGTATAGCACCTTCATGATCCAATCCTCTTTCCAAAGCCCCACCTCTAAGCACGTGACAGTTTTGCGGATATTTTAAATCTAAACCATAACAATGAGTAATATCTAGAAATGTATGTTATATTATTAGTTGAAGTTTTAAAAATATTTCTCAGTAACTCAAACTCATTGTTAATACAAGGAACATGTTTTTATAAAAAATAACTTCAAAAACAAAAAATTAGAGGAGTAACATTGTTTGAATTTAATCAAATAATTGTGATATTGTACTTTGGTATTAGAATTGATAGGTAGTAGGTTTTAAATTATGGGCAGTGTGGAATCTGAAATCATAATACTTTAAAATCCACTTTCAATAGATCTTTACCCATGTATGGTTTTATAACATCATTGGCTATTTGCGAAATTTTGATTTACTGAGCCATACAACTCTTTCATATGTTGAGTATTCTATGCTATTAGGAAAATTACATTTGCTGATGAACATTACTACCAATCATATCACCAAGGACATCATTTAAATGTCTTTAAATATTGGTAAGCTAGCATATTTACAGTGGCAGACATGAATTTTCTAAAATTCTCATTCTTACTTGTAAGTTTGAATTTTATCAGCAATCAATACTATGATTCGTTTGTTTCCCTTGAGAGGCAAATTCACTTCTAAGAAAATACCCAGTGCACAATAACCATCATGTGTTTCAGTCCTTTTTAAAGGAAAAATGTTGTTCCCTTAAAAAAAGCAGCTGGTTCACTTTACAACTTGAAACAACAGCATGAGTCATGTTTCTCAAGACTACCATTGTACCTCCATGTACTGAAGTATTTTATGCATCCTTGACATTAATAGTGTTTATAGCTTCCTGTAGGACATTCTCATATGAAAATGTTCTTGTTCATGTCTTTTCTAGAAATACGTGGAAGTGTAGAATGTAATGACTACTGGATCAGTTTGGTACCACTGCCCTCATTTGTGCCAAGGCACCATCAGTGTAAATGTCAACACAATAAAAAAGGCAAATGATACCTTAGCATTCCTATGAAAATATTTTGATCCTATATACACTCTGAAAAAGACATATTGTTTCAAATGTACTGGTAGCATGCATTTATAAAGTTAGCTATCTGGTGAGTGTCTTAAAAAAGCAGGAACAGAGGAAGAATTTAGCAAGGCTGATTTCAAATTAGTTAACAGTTTTCTAAGTATTGGGTCCTTGAACTCTACATATAAATGTATATTTACTTTATCTTTTTAGTAATTTCTTTCCTTTAAGACACTGATAACCATGTTTCATTTCTTTATTTTTTATTATTTTTAAAGAGAAAAAAATAGAACAAAATTTCAAAACAACATAATAGGAGGGTAACAATAGTTAATACATTGCGTATTGTTATCTTTAAATTAGTTATTCAGAGTACAAGTTACCGGCATTCAATTGTCCAAACAATACTAGCACAAACCTTTCTTTTCAATGAACTAAGAGAAATTAGTAGTATATCTATCTTAACTTTTATATACAATTCAGTAGTATATCTATCATAACTATCATATATATATACACATACATATATATATATATATATATATATATATTTTTTTTTTTTTTTTTTTTTTGCTCTTCCCGTCCTTCTTTTCTGCATGGCCCCATCCCAGGTTTTCTCTCCTTTAGAACAGTTTCTTCCCATTTTACAGTATCTATTGTACATTTTGGATGTTATTTATTCTTTCAGCTTCTCACACTAGGGAGACAATACGATGTTTACACATGTGTATCTGGTTTATTTCACTTATGAGTATGGTCTCCAGTTGCATCCATTTACCTATAAAAGTCTCCAGTTTATCCTTCTTTATGGCTGAATAGTACTCCATTGTATAAAAAGAGCACATCTGGGCCGGTGAGATGGCTCAGTGGCGTAAGCGCCTGCCTTGCAAGCGCGAGGGCCCGAGTTCGACTCCCGGATCCCACATACGAAAAAGGGGCCGGTGATATCGCTCAGCGGCACGGGTGCCTGTTGGTGCGCGAGGTCCTGAGGTCGACCCCCTGGTACCCACAAAAAAAAAAAAAGCACATCTTTTTTTATCCATTCCTTGGTTGATGGGCATTTGGGTTGTTTCCAAGATCTAGCTATTACAAATTGTGCACATAAACATAGGTGCACATAAATCACTGTGGTATGATGTTTTTAATTCTTCAGGGAAGATACCCAGAAGGGGAATAGCTAGGTCAGATGGGACCTCCAATCCTAGTTTTTTTGAGGAATCTCCACACTGATTTCCACAGTAGTTGCACCAGTCTACATTCCCACCAACAGTGGAGAAGGGTTCCTTTTTCTCCACAGCCCCGCCAGCATTTGTTATTGGTTGATTTCTTGATGATAGCCATTCTTTCAGGGGTGAGATGGAATCTCAGTGTTGGGTTTTTTTTTTTGTTCGTTTGTGTTTTGTGGGTACCAGCGGTCGACCTCAGGACCTCGCATACCAGCAGGCGCCCGTGCGGCTGAGCAATATCACCGGCCCTTTTTTTGTATGTGGGTTCCGGGAGTCAAACTCAGGCCCTCACACTTGCCAGGCAGGCGCTTGCGCCGCTGAGCCATCTCACCGGCCCCTCAGTGTTGTTTTAATTTGCATCTCTCGAATGATCGGTGATGTCGAACATTTTTTCATATATTTATTTGCTGTTTGTATTTTTTCATGTGAGAAGTGTTATTCATCTCAGATGCCCATTTTTGGATAGGGTCTTCAAATTTGGGAGGTCTGATTTTTTTGAGTTCTTTGTATGTTCTCGATAGTAATCCTTTGTCTGAGGAACAGCTGGCAAACATTTTATCCCACATTGTGGGTTGTCTCTTCACTATGTTGGTGGTTTCTTTTGCTGTGCAAAAGCTTTTTAATAAGATGAGATCCCAGTTGTTGATTCTTTGTGATAGTTCCTGTGTGATTGGGGTTTTATTCATAAAGTCTTTGCCTTCCCCAATGTCTTCAAGAGTTATACCTATTCTATCTTCCAGCAGATTTTATGTTTCTGTTTTAATATTTAGATCTTTGATCCATTTTGAATTTAGTGCACAGTGAAAGATACGGGTCTAATTTTAACCTTCAGCATGTGTAGAGCCAGTTTTTCCAGCACCATTTATTAAACAGGCTGTCTTTCTTCCAGTGAATATGTTTGGCACCTTTGTCAAAGATAAGGTGGCTTAGTATGTCTGGAGTTGTTTCTGCCTCTTCTAATCTGTTCCACTGATCTTCGGGTCTGTTTTTGTGCCAATACCATACTGTTTTTATCACAGTAGCTTTGTAGTATAATTTCAAGTCAGGGATTGTGATGCCCCCTGCCTTGCCTTTGTTGCCCAGAATTGCCTTTGCTATTCTAGGTCTTTTCTGGTTCCAAGTGAATTTTAGGATTGTTTTCTCTAATTCTATGAGATATGTTGTTGGAATTTTGATTGGAATTGCATTAAGTCTGTATAACAAGTTTGGAAGTATGGCCATTTTCACTATATTGGTTCTTCCTACCCAAGAGCAAAGGATATCTTTCCATTTTCTGATATCCTCTTCAATCTCCTTTTTCAGAGTACTGTAGTTTTCAATTTAGAGGTCTTTTACATCCTTTGTTCGATTGATTCCTAGGTATTTCACTTTTTTGGATGCTATTGTGAAAGGTGTCATTATCCTAATTTTTCTTTCAGTGAGTTTGTTTTTCGTGTACAGGAAGGCTACTGATATTTGAGTGTTGACTTTGTATCTAGGTATGCTACTGAATTTGCTTATTAAATATAGCAGTTTTTTAGTGGAGTTTTTGGGGTCTTCTATGTAGAGTATCATGTCATCTGCAAATAATGATAATTTAACTTCTTCCTTTCCTATCATTATTCCTTTCATATCATTATTTCTTTCCTATCATTATTTCTTTCTCTTGTCTAATTGCTCTGGCTAAAGTTTTCAGTACTATGTTGAATAAGAGTGGAGACAGTGGCCATCCTTGTCTTGTTCCTGATTTTAGAGAGAAATCTTTCCATTTTTGTCCTTTTAGTATGATATTGGCTGTTGGTTTGTCACAGATGGCTTTTATAAGATTGAGGTAAAGACCATCTATTCCAATTTTCTGTAGGGTTTTTATCACGAATAGGTGCTGGACTTTGTCAAAAGCTTTTTCTGCATCTATTGAGATGATCATATGATTTTTGTCCTTGGCTCTGTTAATATGGTGTATTACATTTATTGATTTATGTATGTTGAACCATTCCTGCATCCCTGGGAGGAATCCAACTTGGTCATGGTGTATAATCTTCATGATGACTTGCTGCATTCTGTTTGCCAGTATCTTACTGAGGATTTTTGCATCTATGTTCATCAGGGAGATTGGTCTATAGTTCTCTTTCTTGGTTGGGTCCTTCTCTGGTTTTGGTATCAGGGTAATGCTTGCTTCTAGGAATGAATCTGGGAGTATTGCTTCCCTTTTGGTTTCATTAAAGAGTTTGAGAAGTAGTGGTGTTACATCTTCTCTAAATTTCTTATAGAATTCAGCAGTGACTCCATCAGGGCCTGGGCTTTTCTTTGTTGGGAGGTTTTTAATTACATCTTTGATTTCATTGATTGATACTGGTTTATTTAGGAGTTTTATATCTTCTTGATTCAGCTTTGGTAATTCATATATATCTAGGAATCTGTCCATTTCTTCTGCATTTTCCATCTTACTAGAATACAAGTTTTCAAAGTAGGTGTAGATGATCTTCTGGATTTCTGCAGGGTCTGTTGTGATTTCACCGTTTTCATTCCTAATTGCGTGGATTTGAGTCTTTTCTCTCCTTTTTTTTTTTTTTAATAAGGTCGAATAAGGGTTTGTTGATTGTATTTAATCTTTCAACAAACCAACTCTTCGATTCATTGATATATTTTTTTTTTTTTGGTCTCCAATGCATTAATTTCTGCTGTGATCTTTGTAATTTCCTCCCTTGCACGAGCTTTTGGCTTAGCCTGCTCTTCTTTTTGTAGAAATTTGAGGTTCACCATTAAGTTGTTTATTTACACTTGCTGTGTTTTCCTGATAGGGATATTTACTGCTATAAATTGCCCTCTTAGGACTGCTTTCATTGTGTCCCGTAAGTTCCACACTGTCGTTATCATTCAATTGTAGAAACCATCTAATTTCTTCTTTAATTTCATCTCTGACCCATTGCTTGTTCAGGAGGGTGCTATTTAATTTCCATGTGTTTAGAAAGTTCTTGTGGCTTCTTTTGCTATTGATTTCCAGTTTCATTGTACTATGGTCTGATAATATGTCTGGGATAATTACAGTTCCTTTGCATTTACTTAAGCAGGTTCTGTGAGCTAGTATGTGGTCTATTTTGGAGAATGTCCCATGTTCAGCTGAGAAGAATGTGTATTCTGATGTTGGGGGGTAGAATGCTCTGTAAACATGTACTAAGTCCATTTGTTCAGAAGTTTGGTTCAGTTCTAATTTTTCATTGTTGAATTTTTGTCTAGTTCATCTGTCTTTTTATGACAGTGGGGTATTGATATCCCCCAATACAATTGTATTAGTGCTTATTTGATTTTTCATGCCTGTTAATATTTGTTTTATATAGTTGGGTGTACTGGTATTTGTTGCATATATATTTATGATCATTATCTCTTCCTCTTGGATTGTTCCCTTTACAAGGATGTAGTGACTTTCTTTATGTCTCTTAATCAATCTTGGCTTGAAATTCACTTTGTCTGCAAAAAGAATAGTTTACCCCTGCTTTTTTCTGGGTTCCTGTCACATGAACTATTGTTTTCCATCGTTTGACTTTCTTTTTTTTTTTTTTTTTTTCCTGTGTGGGTATCGAGGGTTGACCTCAGGACCTTGTGTGCCAGTAGACACCCGTGCCGCTGAGCAATATGACTGGTCCTTTTTTCGTATGTGGGTATCGTGAGTTGAACTCAGGACGTTGCGCTTGCCAGCAGGCGCTTACACTGCTGAGCTATCTCACCGGCCCCCCATCCTTTGACTTTCAATCTGTGAATCTCTTTTTGAATTAAATGTGTTTCTTGTATGCAGCACATTGTTGGATCTTGTTTCTTGATCATTATGCCAGTCTGTGTCTTGATTGGTGAATCGAGACCATTAACATTGATGGTTAAAACTGATCTGTATTGACTTATCCTTGTCATGTTATTTTCCTGTTGTTGGCTCGCCCTCTTTTTTTTTCCCCTCCCTCTGTTTAATTGTTTGCCTTGCCTGGTGGATTCCTTCTGTTCATGGAGTTGTAGTCCTTGTTTTCTCTTTCTAGAATGTCCTTCAAAACACTGTGGTGTGCTGGTTTGGTGGTCATAAATTTCCTCAGATGTTCTTTGTCGTGGAAGTATTTTATTTCTCCATCAGTTTTGAAAGATAGTTTTGCAGGGTACATCAATCTGGGTTGAAGATATTTTCCTTTAGAACTTGGAATACTTCACTCCAAGCTCTTCTTGACTTGAGGGTTTCTGCTGAGAAGTCAGCTGTGATTCTGATGTGCTTTCCTTTATAGGTGATTTGTTTCTTTTCCCTAACAGCTTTTAAGATTCTACTTTTGTGTTAAATTTCTGGGATCTTGACTATGATATGCCTGGCTAAAGATTTTTTTTTTAATCATGGCTAATTGGAGTTCTATATGCCTCACTTATCTGTACGTCAAGTTCTTTTTCCCTACCAGGGAAGTTTTCTACCATGATGTCTGTGAACAGTTTTTTTTATATCATTTATGCTGTCTCTTGCTTTTTTATTGACTTCAGTCAATCTTAAGTTATTCTTCTTTGCCTCATCTAGCAGGTGCTGGATTGATTTCTCATGGTCCCTTGCTATTTTTAAGATATCTTTCTTTTTCATGATCACTAACCGCAAGCCCATCTTCTATATCTGAGATCCTGTCCTCACGTTGGCTTCATCTGCTGCGAATACTTTCAATGGAATTTTTGTTCTCCTGGATATCTGCTTGAATCTGCCTTATGGATTCCATTTCCTATGCTGAGCATTCAGGGCTTCCATAATTTTCTTAAGCTTGTCTATTTTTTGTCTGCATCTGCTCTAGGGTCCCTAAGCATGGTCTTCATTGTGGACATCATCTTTCCAGTTATCTGAGAAATTATTTCTGATTTGATTTTTTCCAGAGCATCATTGAATTCCTTTGTTGTTACCACTTTAGAGATGCCAGGTGGGTGGCTTTCGGATTATCCCTCTGCATTGCCCCCTGGCTTTGCCTTTGGTGAACTGGATGTCTGGGGTTGCATCTTGTTTAAGTGTCTTCTCATTTTCTTTCCTTTCTTTAGTTTAATTCCTGGGGTGATGCTTGTAAATTGCCTATTATAGGTTGCTTTATTGCTAGTATTTAAAACCCTTAGGAGATGACTACGTCTCCGAGGTATCTTCCAGGTGTAGCTTGTTTTTGGGTTTTGAGCCTGCTGCAAGATCCTACCTCTTCAATTTGTTGGAGATGAGAAGTTGCTGCCTGTTTGGCCCAGTCCTTGGTTCTTTGGCACTGTGCCACAGTATTTTCTTTGACCCTTAGTCAATCTCAGTCATGGAACACCAGGAAGAACAACTGTTTAGAACAATTATGTCACTTTTGGTTATAATGGTACTAAAAGCATCAAACACAGCCTAGAAAATGACAGACTGAGCTAACCAGTTATTTGCCACTTTTAACTGTATAAACTAGATTTGTGGTTATATAACAAAATCTAAAACAAACCATAAAATTATGCAGTATACAAGTCCTTAATATGTCAATTTTGCCCTTAGGGGTTAAAATTTAAAATGAGTTAAGGAGAAAATAGAGAAGTGGAAGAAGAGGAAGGAATTAGAAGTAAGGCTGGAGAACAAAGAGAGATCATACTAACTTTGGGAAACTGGTACAGAAGACTGGAGGGAAAGAGAGAAGGAAGGGATAAAAGGAAGAGCAGAATAGAACCACAACCACAAAGAGGCTAGAAACTCCATTTACACTCGTATAGAAACAAGATCAAACAATGAAGGCAAAAAAAAAAAAAAAAAAAAACACCACTACCAGAACAAAAAACAAACGAGAGAAAGAAAAAGAAAAACGTTCACTTCCAGGTTTGTCTCTGCTGTCGCTGGTGGACAACGTGTGGAGATAAGTCCCAGCAAGCCAGGAGTAGCTTTTTGGCAGGGTGGATAATCTCAGCGAGCCTGCACCTTCTGGCTGAGACTAGATTCATTTGGCTGCAGCCGTCAGTGCACCTTCCATGGGCCTGAACCCAGCTGGGAGCCGTAGATGGAGCCTGCAGCTGCCCTGAGTTCCGAGCTCAGCCACCCCTCTCCAAGATGGCTCCCGGCCAATCGCCCTCTAGGATGACTGAGCCCTCAGCACTCAACACCAGCCAGTGCCATCCCTCACATCTGCTGCTCCCCTGCACTGCAGCGTCTCTCCCCTGGAGGCCCCTGGGGTCGCCGGAGGTCACCATGAGTTCACAGGTTTGAACCGCTGCTCTCGCACAGTGGGTCTGGACTCGGAGAAGGCGCCGCCATCTACCTCCTCCTTCTTTGTTGAAGTTTCTCTCTTTACTCTCTCTGTGGGCTTCAAAATTGCACTTCAGATCCTTCCTAGGTCCAGGGGACCCACTTCCTTCTTGTCTTCCTGAAATTGCTATATTCCATTGTCTGGATGGAGACTCTCAGAGAGGCTCTTTCTCTGCTGCTCACCACTCCGCCGTCTTGGTCCTCCCTCCTCCATGTTTCCTTTTATAAAATCCTATCTCCTATTTCCATTACAAATATATTTGAAGCTTTTAAGTTTTGTCAGTGGAGGTAAAATTGATTTTATTACTATGGTAAAAGGAGTTGCAACTAAAAATCAGGCGAAGAACAGAAAGTTCTTTGTCGATAACCTGTAATTTGAGTATTAAGGATTGAACCAAGAAGGGTGGTTGTCGATTGATCTTCTCTTTGTCTTTTTTTCCTTTCATTCCTCCCTCCCTCCCTGCCCTTGGATTGAACCCAGGGCCTTGCACATACTAGATAAGTGCTGTACTACTGAAGCACATCTGCAGCCCAGGGATGGTTTATCTTTTGCTCTGTGTAGAATTTGGCCAATAGACTGCCTTTGTAGTAAAGCAGAGTACCTTTTCAGGTTTATCATTGTGGGAGTTGGAGGCACAGAGACATTAGAATTTAGACCCAGGAAGACTCTACTTGTGTGGAAGAAAAATGATGACAGTAAGCCAGTTGAAAAATGCTGTGTTCTTTTGAATACCACTGTTCATTACAATATTCTTACAGAGGCAGCAGAAAAGAAATACTCCTAATAGCCTCATAGAAGGCGTGTACATTGAAGGGACAGAGCAAAGACGTTCTACCTGTCCTGCTCACTGCTGCACTGGGAGCTCAGGCAGTGGCTCTGATAATACGGCATCGTCTTTAGTTCTCATGGTTGCCTTGCTAGATGTGCTGTCCTTGATATAGTGTATAACAAGTCAGCACTGTGCAGTCTTGTGAGTCAGTACAGGTTGAAATTATCAAAATGCCTCCATGAAATTTGGTCTTGAATAATTGACTATTTTATGCAGAGTATATTAAAAAGTTTCATGGGGAACAGTTGTTTTTTCAAGGTTTGTATTGAAACCATTCACATTAATTACAAAGATATTTAAAAAGACACAAGGGGGCCGGTGAGATAGCTCAGAGGCATAAGCGCCTGCCTGGCAAGCACAAGGTCCTGAGTTCAACTCCCGGTACCCACATAAAGGAAAAAAAAAAGGGGGCCGGTGATATCGCTTAGCGGCACAAGCGCTTCCTGGCTGGCCAACGCGAGGTGATGAGGTCGACTCCTGGTACCCACATAAGAAAATAAATAAATAAATAGACACAAGGATATCTGAACAAATAAAATAACCTAAAAATCAATATGTAGTTGCTCTGTCTCCAGAATGGATGATCTTACAGACCCACCCAGATTGCAATTTGTATTTTCAAAAAGCATTCAGTCTCCAAATTTATGAAGTTATATGCATTAAATACTTACAGCTTTTTGTATGTAAGTTATACCTTATTAAAGTAGTCTAAAATTTCTTTTAATTAGTAAATGTTTGCAGTATATCATGATTACATTCATCCTGGTGTTTTTATTTATTAAAATGTATTCACAGTAGACAGAATTTCCTCCGTTTACTGATTAATTTCTGATAAGATCTTTTATTGATAAAGTCTAATGCCATTTGCTTTTGGTAGTAGAGGTGGTGCCTTTTTTCTCTAGTGTGTATGTCTGTATCCAAAGTACATGGATTACATAAATAATTTGAATAAAGGAGCTGCTGAATCTGCATGCCTGTAGCAGTTTGAACTCCTGAGGAAGGGTTTATATAATACATGAAAAATCCTCTTAAGAGAGAACGGTACAGTCGCCTCCTCCCGCCCCCCCATCACAATTTCACTTCCTGTGGTTGCAGTGATGTGTGGTCAACCGCGATCTGAAAATACTAAGTGGAAAATTTCAGAAATGAATAATTAACAAGTTTTAAATTCTCATGTTCTGAGTAGCTTGATAAAATCTTGTACCATTTTGCTTCATCCCATCCAAGATGTGACTCATCCCTTCGTCTAGTGTATCCATGCTGTATATGCTACCTACTCTCACTTAATAACCATCTTGGCTATCAGATCAGCTGTCATGGTATTGCAGTGCTCATATTTGAATAACCCTTATTTCACTTAGTAACAGTCCCAAACTGCAAGAATAATGATTGCCAAGGATGCATCAGGGAATGAAACATGGAAAGACAGATTAACCTAGGTGCCATATGCAATTGCTGCAGGTAATATAGAAAAAAACAAGTAATGTGTAGGGTATAGTACCATCTGCAGGTTCAGGCACCCTTTGGGGATCGTGGAACATATCACCCATGGATAAAGAGGGACTATCTTATGCATGAACCATTTGTTGAATGCTAAGAAATCCAAAGAAATAGGTGATGTCTTGATTCATGGGATCTGCACAATCAGTACTCATATTACCATGGTAATGGATGAGTAAGTGCTAACACAATTCTAAAAGTGTCAAAGGAAGGACAGGTCCATGTTTTGGACTGCAGTGTGTGATGGAGGCATAATGGATGTGATAGCCTGTGAGGGGGTCTTAAAGGTCTGGTTGATGGGGAATATCATCATGGCAGGATCAAGGGCATGGAGGTGGCAGCCAGGTATAAAATCTAGTCTGAGAGCACAAATTGACTTGTGTGGCTGCAGTAAAAAAAGAGTATTGAAAAGAGAACAGGCCAGAGAAGTTGTCAGAATGTTAGACTTTTCTCTCAGTCACCTCTTTAAAGCCAAATGCTCTTTAACCCAGTGGGTCACACTGGTAGTTTTTATTTAGCCTTCTGGATAGGGATTATTTCAGGAACATTTTAATTTCAGTCCAAATTAGGCACTTGGGGATTGGCCAGGAAAAACATCTATAAATAAGTCTTTTTTATTTCTTTCCCTTTGACTCAGATGAAGAACCTTTTCCCTTTGTTTCTAAGGCTTTTCTATTTTCCTAGCTCCATCCTAACTTTTAAACAGCTTGGCATTCAGATGCTCAGTAACTCCATTAATCTTAGTTGGGGGAGGCTTATTTTCTACAATTAACAGAGAACCAGAAAACTTAACTTTATTTCTCTTTGCTTTCTGTCCCATGGTACAGAATACATCCAGAGGAAATATAATGCAAAGCCAAGGTGTTTTGTTCTCTTGAGTTCTGATTTGAGTCAGAATTTACCATAATTACCTCATTTTATCTGGTATCACCCTTGCAGGCTGAATTATAAAACTTTTTTTTTTTAAAGTAAGGTAAAAATGTAATGGTGCTCATAAAGCAAAAATAATGTAGCAACTAATATAATGCTTAAGCCACAAGTACTGTACAGATACTTTATATATATTAAATCATTCATTCTTCATAACAACCTTTTTCTTTTATTATTTGCCTTTATTATTTTTATCCTCATTTTATAGGTGAGAAACTGAGGAACAGAAAGGTTATATAACTTGCTAATGGCAGTCTGGCTCCAGGGTTCATGCTCTTAAACACTATGCTGAGTTAATAGAGTCATCAAGCTGCTCCCTATCTCTTCACTTTCCTTTGATGTCTGCCGTGTGTGTGTGTGTGTGTGTGTGTGTGTGTGTGTGTGTGTGTGTGTGTGTGTGTGTGTGTGTGTGACAGCTCTGCTAGTGCATACTTACGTAAGGAGCATTCTTCCCTCTTTAAACAAATTTTTGTAAAAACAACCATTCCTCAACAAATTCTCATAATTTAATCTGAAATAAACAGTCACGTTATACTTCTTTAAATTTTTCTAGGCCATTGAAATATCTGTTCTGTTTGAATAAAATTATCAAAACACAGGCTCCAAGTCATAGTCATAGGACAGAGCCAGGTGTTTTGGTTTGGGAATGTGGAAATCAAAACTAACCTGGCAGTAGGGTTGAAAAATGGATGTTTTCATGATGGATTTTTCTTCTTTTCTTGTCTTTCGGACAACTGATAAAAAGAGCAAGTTGTACCTACATTTTTTAGAAAACATGACTATACAGTGGTTGTGTGTTTGCCTAGAGGGATGAGGAAAGTCTTCCATGGAAAGCTGAATCATTCTTTGGCTCATCTGACTGAACGACTATGTCACGGCTACTCTTTCAGCTGTAAAGAAAAATAAGAATTTCCTAAAGTAGTAGTTTTATGTGGGATTCAATTTTTTCCTAAAATTACAGTTATTTTGAATTGTTTTCATATTTGGCCAGGACTTTTATCCTTTTACTTCAGAAACTCTTTTTTTACTATTTATCATTCATGTATATTATCCCTGACAATTAGTTTTTCCTCATTGCTTGATAACTAAGTTTGGTGAGCCAATGGGAAGGTCTTAAGTTTGCGATTGTGGTGGTAAACCAAGACATAATCTGTTAGTCATCTGGCCTTTGGAGGTCTTGCATTGTTCTAGATACTGTGGAGGAAAAGAGAAATAGCTATCATTTTTTTCTATTTTAGTTCACTTTTAATTTTGGGGGGATTTTTCAGATGGCAAAAGATACTGTATGTAGTAGAAGGCGAGAAGATGCACAAATCTGAGTTTCAATCAAATTCATTAGCTGTGTCACCTTGTACAACTGATTTAAACTGGATGCTGCTTCTCATCTGTCAACAGTGATACACTACATAGCTCTTCTTGAGACTGGGTCTCACTATATTACCCAAGCTGGCCTGAAACTCCTGGTTTCAATTGATCCTCCTGCCTCAGCTTCCCAAATACAGTATCTTGGACTACAGATGTGTGCCACCACGCCCAGACACCTTTTAGCTCTTTATGAGGAATAAATGAAATTGTATATGTGAAACAAGAGATACTCCATAAATGTTATTAATAAATCTCACTCCAGAATACCTGTTCTAAAGATTGAGCTAAATTGTTTCACTACTTTTCTAATTAAAATTATGATTCTGGGGCTGGTGAGATAGCTCAGCAGCATAAGCGCCTGCCTGGCAAGTGGGAGGTCCTGAGTTCGACTCCTGGTACCCACATATTAAACAAAAAAAAAATTATGATTCTGCCATCTACATTTTTTCCCCTCCTCTCTCCTTTTATTTCACAAAGCTTTTGGTAATTTTAGTTAAAAATTAACAGGTTTGTTCCATGACATTTATTTCCGGTAAAGAGCCTGAGTTTGTGATGAGAATTTTTCTTTTATCCTTCCGTCTTAATTTCTTTTGGTTGTTAATCGTTGCTTTCCTGTCAAATCATTTGCTGCTTTCAGCTAAATTGTTTTGTAGTTTCTTCTTCTAAAGGCAGTGAAGTGTTAAAGCAATGGTGCTGTTTGCCTACCACTTGCTATTAATTTCCTCTTTCCTTCTGTTCTTGTTCCATCTTTGAACCGTCAAATCCGGGAGCCAGTGAAATTACAAGAGGGAATAATAGGCCTCCCTCTACTGGACCAGTAGTACTTAAACACTTCTTTGGCATTAAAAAGGATATCCTAGATGAAAACAGTGCCCTTTGCAGCCATTGTAAATAATTATCTTCTTTTCCTCTATTCATACATCTTATTTGAAGCAGTCTGTTGTTCTAAGCAGACAAGAGTTACTCAAGTGGAGACCCGATTGGTCTGTATTCTAATAAATTTTGCTACAACAAATGTGTAAAGCTGGATGACTCACTGTTTTTAAGTTAATGCGATCATAGATTAATCAAAATTGTTCATCATGGTAAAACTGTTCCTTCCCGTTTCATGTGAAAAGTAGATGTGGAAAATACATGCAACAAGGATGATTGCTATAATTTGTCTTCCAGGTTTTAAAAGAATGTCTCAATTACTTTTTCTTTCTCTGAATTCACCCACATCCTTATGAGCTATATAACAAATGATAAAGATCTCTTAGTGTCAGTATAAGACAGTGTAAGAGCAACAAGGTATTTCAGTTATGATCCAGCGTCCAAGCCTTCTCACTGTCATTTTTCCATTCTGGAAGCCTTGCTCAGAGAGCCTTTGCTGAGAGAGAAGGAGCAAGAAGGAAAAGGGGGAGGGGGAAACAAGACAGAGAAGCCTAGGAAAAGAAAGAACCCTTGATTTTTCACTTCAGTACCTGTGTTCCCTGCAGAGACTAAATTGATCATCAGTGGATTATTAAGCCAGTCTCCAGTAACATGCTGCCACATCATATTCATTTGGGGTTTCAGGAAAAATATGTAATACATTAGACATGTGCCCCCCACCCATTCACTCATCCTCTGGATCTTTGGCATGGCCACTAGGTGGTGTCCTAATTCAGAAGCTTTGTTCTTGGACTTTAGGTTTCTGCCTGAACTAAAACTGAAGAAACCACACTGTGCAGACCCATAAGAACATGTAAACAATTTGAATAAGGTGTTAGATCTTGTAATTAAATAAATCAAGAGAAAGTTTAAATTAAGTACTGTAGCTAAGTTAAGACATGAAAAATATGTTTATTCTTTTTCTCAGTCTAAGAGTACTGGTGACTTCTGTTGAAGAACTTGGTTCTCTGCTGTAGATGGAGGCTGGAATAGTGGACATAGAGCAAAGGGAGGTAGGATTAATGTAAATAATCTGTTTTAGTGCTCATAAATAATATTTTACTACCAGTTCCCAAAATTAAAGAAAAGGGGAAATATACTCAAAACCTCCTATAAATTCATAGTTCTCAGCTCTGGTTTAGATATGAAATGATTGGTTACTGTGTTTCAAAATGCTAACACAGTAACTGTTCAACGATTCCAGATGGTTTTGATAAAAACTTGGAATTGTCACATCAGGAGCAAAAGCACAGGACTATAGATACTGTCTTCTTTTGGGAAGTCCTGAGCGGATCCAGAGGGGAAAACAAAACAGACTCTCTTTTCCCCCACCCAGAACATTTGTTTTCCAAGAGGGAACAGTTACATGTAAGGACAACTTACATTGTCTTTTTAATATATTTACGTGTTTGAAAGGTAAGAAAATCTAAATTTCCAGCTTGTAGCACAAAGCCAATAGCCAGAAATTTTTAAAAAGGATTTATCCACGTCTCTCAGATAAGAAACTGGGCTATTTCATAAAATAGTATTATTCTGAAACAAATTTCTGACCCAGCTCTTGTTTATTGGTTGTGTTTGTCTCTACTGGAAGGTACAAAGTATCTGTTAAATTGATACAGAGTATCTGTACTTAAGTCACTAGTTAGGTGGGGTTGGGGTGGAAAAACTTCATGGCGATTAAAGAATCTCTGATCCCTACAGAGATGCCTGGGAACCTTGGAAGCAGGAAACATTCGATTCTAATTAGAACAGAAGGGAGTGGCAGGGAGGAACAAACCATATTGAGAGCAGGGGGAAGCAGATTTGTATTCATATGGGGAGAAGGGAGAGTTTTACAGCTTGGTGAAAGCTGATACAGGAAAGATAATAAATGATCAATTTTTCTATGTACTAAAACCTATAGGCTCTTCAGTCTGTTTTGAACCACAGAGTTCAAAAGAATTTATGAATCCCTGGCCATATTTCTATGATTTTAGTAGGCCTGAGCAAAAACCTTATTTACAACTTTCTAATCTTTCTAATTGTCTTGTCTCTGCCTTTTTGTAATGTCTCCTCAGAAAAGCAGTGTCTGTTCCAATGTATATGTTGATAACTTTACAGAGCCAAGACTCACAGGTGGGGGGCACTCGGGAAGAGGGGACATCATCCACCTTTGTGCTTATGTGGGGACACTAAGAGGCTTGGAGTTGAATATAGCTGAGACTGTGGTGTATTGATAGATGAGAAAATGCTAGCATTCTTAGCTGGTTTTGCTGTATTTTTGTCACTTAAGCAGATTAATAACAAATGTCTGGCTGGAGGAAATGGTGACTCATCAGACCTTCTGTACCCTTTCATACTTCCTTTAAATTTAATTTTTCTTTGCAATATCAATGCTAATTTAAATATTAAATCTTTTTTCTTCCTTTTTGTCCTAGTATTTGAAGCCCTGCATTCATACTTTCCAGGTCTCCCTGAGGACTACTCTGGCCAACTCAAGGAAAATAAATGCCAGCTCCTCCTGGAAAGAGAATGCTTCTGAGTTTCTCTTCCTTTTTTTTTTTTTTTTTTTTTTTCTTTCTCTACTCTTTCCAGTCTTTTGCTTCCCTTTGTCTCCCCCACCCCCCAACTCATTTACAGTCCAAGTAAGAGAATATCTAAACTGAGTGAATGTAGTCTAGAATATGATACTGGGTAGGGTGGCAACTGGAAAGGTCTGGAATAGTACAAAAACAGACAGATGAAGTAATAGCCACATACAAGGCCCAGTTAATGTAAATGAAAGCATTGAAGAGAAAGGAAGTCCCAGCCAGGTGCCTCTGATTCACAAAAATATTAAGACCTGTACCCATTCATTCCATTCCCTTTATCTTTTTTTTAAAGCCCCTCTATCTGCGCCCCCCACCCCACAACACTTCTGATGACTTTTAAACCTTGCCAGACAGTTTTATAGCCACTTCTGGGTCCTGGAGACATAACTGAAATATTTGGCTAACATTTTTCTCATATTAAATCATTGGCTTGCCTTTGGCAGGCAGATGCAGTGTATACTCTGTACTTCCTGGAATAGATAAGTCTGTTGTACAAACTTGTGGCATTTACGATGTCACCACCCCCCTTTCTTTATTAGCATACTAGCCTGGCATCAAAGGACTCGAGTTACATCTTGTAATGCCCGACAGAGCCTTTTTCATAGGAGACATGAGAGGAGGAGGAGGAGCAAGAGGAAGGGGGTTGGAAAAGGAAGCCTTATTTTTCTCCTCGGCTGTAGATGAATCATGTTCCCACCACTGCAGTGAGGTTTACAAACCTCCAAGGCTGCCAGTACAGAGCTGAAAGGGCAAGTAGTGACGTTCTTGAGAGAGAAGAAAAAGAGGGGGGGGAGGCTGGGGCAGGGAAGGGCTGGTGCCGGAAGGAGGGAGGGAGGGAAGTGCAGAAGGAGTGATATTTTTTCCTTTTTACTCTGCTGTCCTCACATATTTTCAACTTAAAACCAAGCCCTGCTGCCTGGTGAGCAAGAGACAGACTAAAGACTCATTACTTTGAGAATCATCTGTAGCTTCTATTTTTTTCATAAGGAAAAGTTGATTTTTCTCCGCCTTTGTTGTTTTAAGGAAGAACAGTTTAATGAACTTTCTCACATCTATTTGAGAAAGAATCGTCTTCCTCCCCCCGCCCCTTTCTGGTAAAGTACATGCTGGATTTTTATTACCTGTGTTGGATTTTTCCTCCACATGTGTCAGCCGCTATGCTTAGCCAGTTCATTCTGGATTTTTCTATCGTCCTTACCACCAGTTATGGAAATGGTGTGCGCCTCTCTTTCCGTCAAGATATACACAACAAAGATCTCGAGGCATTTGTTGCTTATATTAAATTATAAATATCTTATCTCAGTGCTCTGAAGTTGCCAGAAAGTTCTCAGTTCAAGAAATTGGATTCTGCTCAGTTTCTTTTAAATTCACTTTTGAGCCTTTGAGAATTTTCTGTATAGAAGAGTCTAGAAGGCAAAGATCTCCTGCCCACCGTGAGAAATTCAGAACTTGGGACTTTCATGAGCACACTGGTCCTCAATTAGCAGTGAGTATACTTCCAGCAGTTTGTCTCTTTTCTGCATCTGGGCAAGATGTATGAACGGCACAAGAGGCGCTACAGCCTATGTGACATCTCCAAGGTGGACAGGACTGTGGATGTGGTGTTGCTGAAGGTAAGAGGGAGCAGTGTCTCATACAGTCTTTAACATTCTCCCAGCTGTTTTCTCTTTGAATCCAGTGGCAGTGTCCCTTGCCTTTCCATATTGAGAGGAAGACGGAGAAAGCCTGTGCCAGCAGCACTGGGTGGGGATGTGATTAAGTTTTTTACAGTAGTATCTGAACAGACACAGTTGGTGTTAGAGAATTGGCATTAAAATATAGTTTACTTTCTGTTAAATGGATTCTTATATAATGAGGAGAACCTCATACTCCTGAATGATCACCAAGGGGAAAATTCACCTTCAGAGTCATTCTTTCTTGGGATGCCTCTGTCACTCTATTTTTGTCATTCCTGCCCCCATCTCACTTTGTTTGGATCACTCTCTCTGCCTTCATCTATTGGTCTTTCTATCATTTGTCTGCATCTTTCCTGTTATTCTTCTGCTGTCTCAGTCTTCAACCATGTTTATTTCTGGCGTAGATTTCTGCTTTTCAGATGTGCCTTCTGACTCGGTTGATAGCTGTATTTTTCTCAGCATTAGTGATGTTGGGTGTCTAAGCAGAATGGGAGTGGAAACTCTGGACAGTTAATTGCTCACAGAAGGCATCCTTGAATCTAAATTTAGTAAGGACTCCTCTAGCCGGTAAGATGGGAGTCTGGGAATGTTGGACAACTGGAAGAACACTTTTTAGAAGTTTAGCAGTTCTCTGGCAAACACAGGGAAGATTGGAAACCAACCAAGTGCTTCCAGGTGCCAAAAGAACCTCAGTAACTGAACTTGTGAGGCTGTGGAAGGAAAATGGAGTGATTTTAGACAGTCATAACCTGTTATCCTGATAGAGGAAACACTGGAGCTATTTTATTGATTTATCAATTCAGTTTATAACTTGAGACTCCTTCATTGTTTTCTTTGGACGAGCAAGGGCATGAAATAGGCTTAGAAGGCCAGACACAAAAGCTGATGAAATACCATGTTGGGCGAGGCACTGGGCAGAGGTGTGATTTGTGGTGGAGTGCTGTTCCTGTCCCTCCATAATCACTCTCAGGTGATTGTTTAATTGGCCTGGCCTAGGCTGACAGCAGTTGGTAACTTAATATTTTGAACTTGTTCTAAAATACTCATTTTAGTTTCTCTGAAATGTGATTTCCTTGAAAAAGACAACAGTATGTTTTAAAACATTTGTCCTAATGTAATGTATTTAGGAGAGCCTAGTTTTAAAAACCTTTATTTGCTTGATGCCTTACAATTCGTGTGTGCGTGCGTGTGTGTGTCTAAATCTTTCTGCATGTCACAAGGAATAACGTACATTTAAAATAATGCTAAAATATGTAGCGCTCTGCCATCTAGCTGATCATGAAAGCCTTTATGAGTAGAACAAAATCAGTACAGGCTCATTGACCTCAAGAGATGCTATTTTATATTTTAATGAACCCTTTTAATACACATTATTTCATTGAGACTTACCAGGCAGTAACTGAAACTCTATTTTCAGATGAAGAACTTGAGCGTTCTCTTGTGAGGAATATGAAGAATTTGAGTGACAAAGATGATTTTTCACAAGGCTACGGTTAATAAATATCTTTATATTCTTTTATTTGTGCCCATTACACAGTGAAAGATTTTCAGGGCAAACTGCGCTTCTCAGGAAGTAGTGATTTATTACAAATAAATACTAGGAGCCCTGAAAACACCTAGTTTTTTGTTTAAAAATGACATAGAGACTTTTGGTATTAGTTGCTCTGCTTTGGAGCTAAGAAAACGTTGAGACCTGTACTATTGAGTGGCAGAAATGGTGTTAAGTCTAAGGGTTATAGTCTTTATCCTCTTACTGCTTAAATATAGACAATAAATGGAAAAACAAATAAGGACAAACTGTTTGAAGGCAGTTGACAGAAATGAGTAGGATACTGTATTGGGAATAATGAGAAGAATTAGAATAGTCTTTATATACCTTCTGAGGTCCCCATTTAAGAAGTTGATCTGTGGAAGAAGGAAATGGATGGGAGACACAGGCATTGAGTATTTACATTCCTGATCTTTGTCTCATTTTGTATACATGAAACAGATTTGGATAACCAGGGATTTTCAGTGTTTCAGACCTCATATCTAGCTAGTGATAGAATGCAATCCCAGGTCAGACTGTTGTCAAAGCCCATGCTTTTTCTTCCTGTCCTAGGCCTCTTGGAGTTGACTGGTCCTTTTATTACAGGAGTATGTATACCAATCCTTCTTTATATATATATATATATATATATATTCTCTTCCTATCATAGACTTGTTTTATATTGGAAGAAGTTTTAGAAGTCATCTCAATTGTTTCTCTCAAGAATGAGAATTTCTTTTGTTAACTTTGGACAAGTACATGATAGCATGTAAGTTCATTTTGTCACCCCCCCCCACAGTTCTTTTGATCCCTTTTTCTATTTTAATCATTCACTAGTGTTCTCCATTTATTTTTACAAAATTATTTTAATTTCAATGTCTTCTATCTTTGAAACATAGCTACATTGGGTGCAGTATGCCATTTAAATTTGCAGGCAATCACATGCGTGTTCTTACTCCACTCTTTTATGTAGAAGTTTACTTTTTTGTAGAAAGTAGTTTGCCATTTTCCATCTGTTAATGTACCTAAGAATTCAGAACAGTATCTCTAATTCATATTAAAACTCAAATATTTATTGATTGAATAAAGTATGGGTTCATAAACTTGCTGTTTCATAAGTTGTGTTTAATGTACTGCTAAGTTTTATAGGACACACAGATAAAATATGGCACTAATCACAGAGTTTGATTGTGAGCCTTTTACTTTGATATCCCACATTTACAATTCCAGTATCTCCCACTGACATCCAAATAATTCACTGTTAATTATCTTCAGAATTCCCATGCTGTTACATACGTATACTTTCTTAGGCTTATTCTGTGTTCTGATCTACATCGTTTGTGAGTACAATATAGCTAATTTCATGGAAGCTCCTTTTTTAAATTTTTTTCTAGTATTGTGGATTAAACCCCCCTTCCTCAATATATACATACACATTCCCCTTCCTCTGTGTATAATTTCCCTTGGTTCCTCTTTCCCCAGTGCATACATGGCTTCTAACTTATAAGTGGTTGGTAACTATGAATCATATGCTAAAAATGGTATGTGGAAAAATTTTGATTGTTGTTAGGGCCTTTGGGTACCAACATGCCCAGTTTTTCCATTGTTCTTCAATAAGCCAGTGCTGACTTCACATGTTGGTGACAAATGAGAACTTTTAGGGGCTAAACTTCAGCTTATGACAAGCAAGCTTTCCTAGAGGACAACAGGTGTAAGAAAAACTAGTGTACCAAAAGGAATGGGGTCCACAGTGTTTCACTAAATTTGCTAACCTGAGATTAACTGCTGATTTGCCCTAACTTTAGCTGGGGGTCATTTCTGTTTTACTAATTTTATAACTTTGGATACTTGGTGGGGGAAACTCTGTAATAGTAAAACAATTCTTCATTTCACTGATGATTTATTAAGGGCATTTTCTGCAGCTAGTAATTTAGAATGTTATCTGAATCGGTAAAAGGCTTTCAACCTTATTTTGTGCACATTAAATGAAAATATTTACAGAGGAGGACAGTCCCTCCCCATCCACGGTGCTTGGGCAAGCCACATGACCTCATTTGCTAACGCTCAGAAGGAATGGTTCATCCTCAACTCTAGTGTCATTTCCCAGAGAAACACACATCATTTAGAAGTTTGCCTCCATACTGCAGCAAAACAGAAAGACAGAAGGGGCAAAGAATTCGAGACAACCATGCGTATCAGCTCTGTTACAGTAGGATTCTCTGGAAAGATTTTGACTCAAGTGTTGGCTTCCATGGCCGGATGGTGAGTTTTTGCTTCCTTTTATTCAGCCTTGTTACTTGGGCTGGATCTCCTGAGACAATTGCAAAGGAAGTAATACAGGCAGTGGCTGGGAAGGCTGGGTGTAACCATGAGCTGTGTTATTAGGATGTTCAGATATAAACAGTAGCAGAAACATTGCCAGAAACCAAAGCCGTTTTCCTCTCCAGTGAAAATACATACTGCTCTATTTTCAGACTGTTGGGAACACATTGTGGGTGTGGTGTAGGTCATCACAAGTAGTCCTTAGGCTTTGTGGCAGGTAGAAAAAGCTACTTGGACAGGTCTGACGTTTCTTCTGAGGTAACTTTCATGAGGCTATGTTCTGTATTCACTGCAACTCACCAGAACTTGGAATGTTGAGTATCTGTGGTGTATATTGTTGTTGTGGCAATACTATGGGCAAAGGAAAACCAGTGACTAAATTTGTTTTTAACTAAAAATCACAGCTGTAATCAGGACCAAAAAGTATATTTTACTGATTTCTTTTTCCAAATTATGTAGACATTTAACATTTAAAATCTGTTTTTTACGTTTCTAGTTACTTGCTAAATAAACCTTCTGAATCGTCTTGAACTATTCCCCCTTTTTACCCATTCACTCAGTTACCAGTCCTGTATTTCCTTCATAGCTAAGTGATTTCACAGACGTGGTTTGTAAGATTGGAAGGAGGGGGGCTTACTACCATCTTCAATTTTGTCTTAAAACTCAAATTAAAATTAACAGTGCCGATATGTCTTCCTTTTCTGTTTGCGAATTCTCTGATGATTAGACTCTCTTGCCAAGACTAATCTCAGAAATGGGTAAGAGTATTGATAATTCAAGGAACCAACTTATCTGTTAGTGTGGAAAAATGTGATCTTAGAGATCACATTTTGGAAAAGAGACCAACATGAAAACTGTCATATAATAAAATATGTATGATAAGTTTTGATTTCCTACAGCACAAATGTGTCACCATGTATGAGGATGTGTCCTGGCATTGTATCTGGTGTTAGGAAGCCCTCTGAAAATGTTTCAAATGGAGCTACATAGTGTAGCCTTCAAGTTACCTTGTTTGTCTGAGTAAGAAAGAAACTGGAGTTGTTGATGAATAGATCCAAGACTAGAGTAACTGTATTTGCCACATCAGTGATTCTGAATTAGAGCAGAAGGGGGAGATGTTTTGTAATCTAGTTCATAGCTCTTAAGCAGCTTGTTAGCACAATATTCCTCACACACAAACATGATATGCTTGGCATTACCATTATACAGGATGTGGTTGAAAATGCTGATACACATTTTAACGATCTTTCCACACTCAGTGCAGTATGGAGTTCGTCCCCTGGTTAATGGCATTGGCCATGATTTGTAGCATCTGGCTTAGATTACTGGCTCTGATTCTGGCTTCATGGGGCTACTTTTCTCTAACTGCTGTACATGTATTTTTTAAATGGTGATAAAATACACATAAACTTTGCCATTCTGACCATTTTCAGGTGTACAGTTTATGGCCTAAGTGCATCTACCATCACCACCAGGCACATCTAGAACTTTTTTACCTTCCCAAACTGAAATTGTACTTGTAAACAGTAACTTCTCATTTCTCCTCCCACCCCCAGTTCCTGGCAAGCACCATTCTATTTTCTAATTTTAACTACTCCAGGTACTTTGTGTAAGTGGAATAATACAATATTTCTCTTTTCTGAGTGTCTTAGTTCACTTAGCAAAATGTATTCCGGGTTCATCCCTGTTCTAATATATGTCAGAGTTTCCTTTTTAAAGGCTAAATAATGTTCTATTTTAAATATACGCCACATTCAGTCTACCCATTCTTTTGTCAGTGGACTTAGGGCTATTTTGTTTGGCTAGTCTGAATAATACTGCTGTGAACACTGGTGTACAAATACATGTTTGGATTCTTTCTTTCAGTCCTTTTGGGTATATTCCCAGAAGTGGAACTGCTGAATCATAAGGTATTTGTTTTTTGAGGAGTGGCCACACTCTTTTCCACAGTGACTACCATATTCCTACTAGCAGTGCATAGGGGTTCCAGCTTCTCTACATTCTCACCAATATGTTTTATTCTTTTATTTTTAAAATAGCGTAATGGATATGAAGTGATATCTCATTGTGGTTTCGATTCAAATTTCCCTAATGCATACTTTTGTGCATTTTGTAAGAAGCCTGCAAGTATGAGCCTTCTAAGGTGCTCCTATCTTCAAATGTATATTATCTAACATGAATGCCACCTTGAGTGTATCTTCTCTCTGTGCTCCGTCTTGGCAAACTCTTTTACCTGTTATTTTAAGAACAAGTGCAAATAGACCCAGCCTTTATCTCAGACCTTCAAAACCTTATTTAACTTTTTGCAAGACGGGTTGACACCTCAAACTCAACATAGTCAAATAAAGTGAATCAAGCTTCCTCTCTATTTGCTATATATGTTCATTGTGGGTCTTTGATCCCCCTTTTTCTCTTAACTTCCGTAGATTCTACCATTTGTACCTGCTCTCTGATGTACACTTTCTTTTGTACTCTAAAGGACACCTCCCCAGTTGGGGTGCACACTGCCTCTCGACTAGACGAGGTCATACTCATCCTGGCTGATCTTTGTGTTCCAAATTCCCATGTTTCCTTTCTCCTTCCCAATATCCCGTTCTATCTATATACTTACAGAGTTATTCTCCAAGTATAATACTGATCTTCTCGTACTCTTACTTGTATGATCGGTGGGTAACACCCTTGCTAGAGATAAAACGGTATTTCATTGTAGCCATATCTCCTATATTTACTCTCTTGTTTATACTGCAGAACACCACTGGCCATTTTGTATTTGTGACAAACATCTAAAACATCTATAATCTGTGTCATAAGCCTAGACACCAGAGCCCCTGATTGTGACACTTATATGTGTGTTCCTTATGAGAGTTCCATGATTTTCCTTAGATTTCATTTTTTTTTGTGGGTACCGGGGGTTGACCTCAGGACCTCGCGTGCCAGCAGGTGCCTGTGCCGCTGAGCGATATCACCGGCCCTTTTATCGTATGTGGGATCCGGGAGTTGAACTCAGGCCCTTGCGCTTGCCAGGCAGGCACGTACGCCGCTGAGCCATCTCACCAGCCCTTCCTTAGATTTTAAAATTTTATTTATTTATTTATGAAAGAGAGAGAGAAACAGAGAGACTGAGAGACAGACAGAATGAGAGAGAATTTTGCCATGTATTCTAGGCTGGCCTTGAGCTCTCAACCTTCCTGCCTCAGCCTCTCCCAAGTGCTAGGATTACAGGTGTGTGCTTCCATGCCCAACTTCCCTTATTACTCTTTCAGTCTTTTTGAGACAGGGTCTCACTTTTTAGTCCAGACTGGCTTCAAACTCGTGTATCCACCTGCCTCAGCCTCCAAAATGCTAGGATTATAGGCATGTACCACCACACCCGGCTTTTTCTTTTTTTTTTTTAAGTTGGATGGCATATTTTTATTTTTCTTAAATCTTTTTTTGTTTATGTTTTTTGTTTTGCTTTTGTTTTGAACAGATCTTGTTATGTAGTCCATTCTGGCCTTGAACTCATTATGTAGGCCAAGCTGTCCTCAAACTCACAGCAATCCTCCTGCCTCAGCCTCCTGAGTGCTGAGATTACAGGAGTGTGCCACCACACCCAGCTGACTTCCATTATATTCTTAATAGAGACTGCGACACAAGATGCTGTAAAGTCCAGCTTTGGAATTTCATAACTATTTCGTTCACACTTTTTTTCCCATGGGTGGAATTTCCCACCTTACTATCCGACTCTCAAGTATATTACTTACTTTTTAAGGCCTACCTCATATATTACCACTTCCATTGAATTTTTCTCAGGTCCCCAAAATTATTATTCTTATGCTAGGTACTTCTTTAACTGTGTAGGTTTCAGTCATTTGTGTACCTGTTGTCTTTTACAAATTAATATTTTCCAGCCTGCTGGCCATGGTTTGTACAGTTACCTCACTGAATCTGATAATTCGTAGCCTCATATGGTTCTGTATACGTAGATTCGTCATCCTGGGATATGGAGGCAATGTAACCCATGACATTTTAATTTTAAAAAGATTTCTCAGACTTACAAACTGTGGGACCTGTCATGCAAATTATAATGAAGATCATATTTTATTCATCATGTCTACAGCTATACCTTTCTGCCTATTGCTGTATACTGTCCCTTGCCTAAAATGGATTCTTTTGTTGTCTGGCCAGCTATGTGGATGGGCCAGTTTGTAGATTATAGCATATTGGCCTTAGGAAGCCTTCTTGTGCTAGATTTTCCAATCCTTTCTTCATGCAGAATCCCACATTACCTGAAATTTTACTATTTTTCAGTGTAGGCTTTACTTTTAATGTTTATAAATGAAACCTCATTCAGCAGGTTTTCAGTCAGGCAAATGACTGAAAGTGTGCATCAACTCTGATTCACAGACATTTCTTGTATTTATATGAGTGGCAGACCTCCTCTGTATATCATTGTCAGTTAACTGTTAGTGACTAAAAACACAGGCTACTAGCAAAAGACAAAGCCAAAAACAAAAGCCATTTCTTTGAATTACAGCATTTTAATGTTAAAAAAATTGATACCCACAGTTCCATATTTTAGTTAGATTTAGTTTTAGTAGCTTATTTTCTTGTTTTCTCTAAGTTAAACAATAGTACTGTCTTCGAACATATAGTTCCTGGAGATGTTATTCCATGCACTTTGCCAGACTTGTTTAATATTACTATTAAGCATTTTTAAACAATTATTATTGAGCCCTGAGACAAAGTAAAGAACAAAAGAGAACTTATAGGGGAAGGTAATGAGAAGTGGCCAGAAAGTGTGAGGAAACCTCGGGTCCTCACTTTGTTTCAAAATGCTACTGAACTATTGTTTTGGTCAAATTACTTTACCTATTTTGGCCTCAAAGTTTTTATGGGTTAGCAAAGGGAAGCGGATATGATCCTAATGGCTCTGTTTTAATTTTCTTCTGAATCACTGAGGATAATAAATTCAGATGTTATTCATTAAGCCTCCTCTGTGAACCATACGCTTACTCATTGAGGAGACCCATGGAATAAAAAATATCAAGAAGCATACAGTCTTTTGAGGAGATAGAACTGTAAGTACAGTGTAGTTCATCTACAAGGATACTAATCACCAAACCGCACTGAGTTTTTCTTCTCCACAGTACCAACATGGTAGGTTGGGAGTGTACGTTAGTGGTAGAGCACTTGCATAGCATGCATGAGACCCTGAATTCGATCCCCAGCACCACAGAATAGTAGTAATTAAACAAAAGGCAACATGCCTTTTCATAGGGCTGTAAGAAAGTTAAATCTGTATGACAGTACAGTGGACCCTTGAGTTACTACCAGCCTGACATACGAGAGACTTGGGTTATCATCAGAATTTTAGTTTTAACTTAGGACCATTCTTGAGTTATGACCCAAATGCCAGCCAGTTGTGCTTCCAGATGGTCTCAGATACAGATTTAACCCTTAAAGAATCCTGGAAGGAACATGACAACATCCTTTCCTGTATGGGGTTAATTGAGAAATCCTGGGCTGATGTCTAAGGACACTGAGATCTGCTTGTATACAGGAGAGAGACTTTGAAGGCTGTGGAGAGGAGCCTGAGCCTTCAGTTGACAACTTGAGTTATAGCCAGCCCTCGGAACGAACTGAGTTCATAAATCAAGGGTCCTTTGTACCTTATAAACTTCAGAAGACATGAATCTGGAAATACATGTTTCATGGTCTGCATTCTGCTCTCACTGGCCCATCAGAAAAACCACAGATGCCAAATTCAGGGACCACTTATGTTGATCTGTTCTGGCTTGTCTGCAGTGTTCAGCACAGTGGACTATGCTGTTGGTTCTCTGCTCCCTTACCTTTGGTGGAGCTCTCATCTACTATAGCTCTCTGGCTTCTAGACTTGTACATGCAATCTCTGAGTTACTCACACTCTGTAATTCGTCGGGGGGGAGGGGTTGTGTATAAATTTTCTAGCCCAGTCTCTCAGTAGCGTTTGTTATCTGACCAGAGATGCATTTGGCACTAGGAATTTTGTGTGCAATAATGGTGTCTGATTCAGCCTTATTCTCACTTTTGTCTACATCACACACTGTTGTCCACGTCAGCCCTCCTCTCTGTGTTCACTAAGCATGATGTTGTGGCAAGCTTACTGACTTCCTGTTTTCAAGTCTCTCACATAAACTCTAGGTTCTTTTAGGACAAGTTCTTTTATTACTACTACTTTTTTTTTCAGTTTTATAATTTTATTTGACAAATAGTTTTCATCTACATTCTCTGTCTTTGGATTTTTCAGGCATACTGGCAAGGACATAGCTTACCAAGGTATATATAGCACTTATTTGGTGACCCTTCCTCCTCAGTGCATTTTCTGGACAACTGTACATGGATATTATATGGGATATTCCTTATTCCCATGGCCCAGACAGCTTTGTTGAGCCTGATTATCAGTGTGTGCATCCAGAGTCTTCGTCTCTTTTTTGGCAGATTTTCAGATCTCCATAAGCGCACTTTTTGGAGCTCACTCTGTGGATGCACCTGGGAATGTTGATGGCGTATTCTTGGGTCATCCCCTCATTGATAGCAGAACAGTTCTTCTTATCACACTTCTTGGTGAGAGCCATCTGCTGGGCCCAAACTAGAAATGAAGAGCGAGAGGGATTACTACTGTTCCTTCTTTTAAGGCTTTCTTTCTAATGAAAGAAGGAAACCAATCTGAGCACGATGAGCACCTTAATAGTACTTTCCTAGGGGCCAGTGAGATGGCTCAGTGGTGTAAGTGCCTGCCTGGCAAGCGCGAAGTCCTGAGTTCGACTCCCAGTACCCACATAAAGGAAAAAAAAGGGCCGGTGATATTGCTTAGTGGCACAAGCACCTGCTGGCAAACACTAGGTCCTGAGTTCAATTCCCGGTACCTACATAAAAAAAAAAGAGTACTTTCCTAGACAGTAACCAATAGGTTAAAAATATTTTCCATTTTAAAAGAAAATCATAGGAAGAGATAATAAGGTCACACCTACTAAGATGGCGACTATAAAAAGACAAGAATAAGAGCAAATGTTGGCAAGGATGTGTAGAAACTGTCAAATGGCGCAGTCACTGTGGAAGACAATCCAGGAATTCCTCAACATGTTAAACATAAAGTTGTATGTCTAATACAGCACTTCCACTCCTAGGTATATAATCAAGAGAAATGAAAACATATGTTCCTACAAATACTCATACAGAATGTTCACAGCATCATTGTTCAAAGCAGCTAGAAATGTCTATCCACTGATGAATAGATAGATGAAGTGTAGGTGTATCTCTACAGTGGAATACTAATTGACAAAGGAATCAAGGACTGATGCATACCACAATGTGGGTGAACCTTGAAAACGTTTTGATAAATGAAAGAACCCAGACATAAAAGACCAAATTGTGTGTGATTTTATTTGTATGAAATTAGTTGATTGCAATAAAAGGTAGCTAAGTGGTTTTCTAGGAGTAGAAGGAGGAAGCTGAGGTTGGGGCATGAACTACTAATGGTTATAGGATTTCTTTTTGTCAAGATGAAAATGTTCTAAAGTGAGATAGTGATAAGTGTACAATTCTGTGACTATAATAATACCATTGAGTTATACACTTTCAATAGGTGAGTTTTATGGTGTATGAAATTACATCCCCAAAAAGATGTTCAAATCCAGACTTTATATGTACACATACCACATACACACCAAATGTAATATATCATCCTGGATTGGACACTTGAACAGAGAAAGAACATCAGTGGAAAAACAAGTTAAATGCAAATAAATTCTGGTGCTTAGTTGATGGTAATATAGCAGTGTTGTTTTCTTCCTATTGACAAATGTACCGTAGTTATGTAAGATACTAATATTGGGGAAACTGGTAAGAGCGGGATATATGGGAAACCACCCTGTACCCTGTCTGTCCAGGCTGGCTTCAAATTCTCATTTTACTCTCTCAGACTCTTGAGTGCTGGGGTTATAGGCATGCAGGGAATGTTCATTATTACAGTAACCTATACTGTTGCAGTCAATCTAAAATTATTACAAAATACATTTTTAAAAAAAGTAATATAGAACCATGAAGACTTGGCAAACTGCCAGGCATGGTGCTGTGTGCCTGTAATCCCAGCACTGGGTATGCTGAGGTAGAAGGATCATGGTGAATTTGAGGCCAGCCTAGGCTACATACTGAATTCCAAATTAGAATTGTATTAGGGTTTTTTCACTACCATTATGATCATATCAAGAGATTTTGAGTTGCCATTGTGTTTTGTTTTTGTTTTTTGGGGGTACTGGGAGTCGACTTCAGGACCTTGCACTTGCCAGCAAGCGCTTGTGCCACTGAGCGATATCACCGGCCCTTTTTTTTTTTTTCCTTTATGTGGGTTCTGGGAGTTGAACTCAGGACCTTGCGCTTGCCAGGCAGGTGCTTATGCTGCTGAGCCATTTCACTGGCCCGCCATTGTGTTTAAAATGTATACTAACTAGCGGGTGTGGAAGCTCGCGCCTATAATTCCAGCACTCTGGAGGCTGAGGAAGGAGGATACCTCTGAGTTCGGGGCCAGCCTGGGCTACATAGTGAACTCAAGGCCAGCCTGAACTACACAGCGAGACCCTGTCTCAAAAAAATAAAATATATACTAATTGGCAAGAAATGTGATGGGTCTGAGATTTTACCCTACTATCAAGCCCACAAGATGCTTTAGCCTTGACAGTTTCATGGCTGCTGGCTGCAGTCATGGACTTCTGGGTCAGAGGCCGATGTGTTCATTACTCACTGCACAACAGGCAGCATGAGCATCAGCTGCTTGTTGGCTCTTTTTGCTTCCCAAGGTCCGTGAAAGTAATGGGGAGGGGCTCAGCTCAGGTTGATGCTGTGTCAGAGCTGAGAAGCCCAAACCTTAAAAAAGCTGTATTTTTATAGTGGGTAGCAAACTGTGTGACCTTGGCCTACAGGGAGACGTTATCTTTGCTATGCTGAAAGGTAAACAAACCTGTCCTTTAGAAGTAAACAGTTTCTTTATCTTCCAAGTCTGACACAGACATTCTTGGAAAGGTAATTTAGAGTAGAAGGATAATTGGTGCCTTTACTCACAAGACCTGTAAAGATGCAGGAGACCCATGGAAAATGATTTCCCTACACTGATAGCTCTCATCACATAGTGTATTATATATTATTTTGTAAACTGGAACATTATATAATACAAGATTATCTAAAATGACAGGGAACATATCAAGTCTATTTGTTCTTTCCACATGCAAGGCAAAAAATGTTCATTTATTCATTGGCCGTGGAATAACAAGTGTGGTATTGAAAAGGTAATAAAAGTATTCTAATTTATAGAATTTTAGTAGAGTTTTTTAAAATGTAGGCTGAAAATTGTTGAAGGGTGTGTAAGGAGAGAGCAATATTATAATCCAAAGTAGTTTATTTCTGTATTCTTCACTGTTATTAAAGGTCCATTAAGTTTTATAAAGTTTCTATTAACTATCAAAATCTGTTGCTCTCTTGAAGCAACCTGTTTCAGTTACAGGAATAAAAGGCTAGGGGATGCAGTTTTTTCCCTTCACAATTCAGAATGTACTTTCATATTAAAGTATGAAGGTTCTGGTCTCTTTAACTGTTAGAGAGAAGTTTATTTTACAGTAAGTTAAATTTGGCCCAGTTCAAATGAGATTCATTTAAATGAGAAAATCTTTTTCATGAGATGATGCTTATCTCTACAGTGGAATACTAAGTGATGCTTTTTTTAAAAAAGAAAATTTATTTTAATTCGTTGAAGGATGTAGGTAGGGTTTAGTAAAGTTACTAAATTTGTGATTACTTCTTTATTGTGCATGCCCAAATTACATTTTGGAGAGGATATTTTATATAATCCCAGGTGTTAGGTTTGGTGCAAGTAAAGACGAGGAATAAAATCAAAGAAAGCCTTTGTTGCCCACGCAGGAGGGTTGCCGTAGAGTACAAGAGACGCTCAGAGAAAAGGAGCACGAGGGAGGACTTTATATAGAGCGTATTACCTAAGCTCAGGGGCGTCACATCAGAGGGGGGCATACGACCCAGGGATTGGACAGTATTTGGCGGGCGCACGGGAAGTCTGTTTTGACCACCTTATGGGTAGGGGTGTAGCTCAGAGGTACAGTGCTTGCCTAGCACACACAAGGTCCTAGCTTCAATCCCCAGCACCACAAAAAAAAAAAATAAATAAAAATAAACAACAACGCCCCCCCCCCCCCGTTTAGGTTTGCAGTTTGATGCATTTTAGCAAACTACCCATCATACAGGAATACATGTATCAGCTCAAAAGTTCCCTTGTATTCCTTTTTGGTTAGTCTTCCCTTCCAGTCTCTGTTAATTACTAATACACTGACAGTACAGTTTGCCTTTTCTAAAATATCACGTATAGCTCAGCGGCACAGCGCCTGCCTGGCAAGCGTGAGGTTGAGTTTGATTCCTGGTACCAAAAAAAAAAAAAAAAATCATATGTATAGAACCATACAGCAGTTAGTCTTTTGTCTACCCCTCTCCCCTTCCATAGCAGCTCTTGGGATTGGTACATATTGTTTAAATTAGTAGTTCATCACTTCTTTTTGTGAATCTGTTATCTGTCATCTTTATATGAAAATGTCTTTTTTTGTTGGGTTACTCCTGAGTGGGATGCTAGGTTGTGTGTAGTATATGTTTGACAGAAGGAACTGCTAGACTGTTTTTCAAAATAGCTCCACTATTTTGCGTTCTCTCAGCTACATTTTCATGCTCCAATTGTCCCATATCTTTGTCAGCACTTATAGTAGTATCATCAGTCTTTTAACTTTACTTCTCCTAATGCAAGTGTAGTTGTATCTCCTTGTGGTTTTAATTTGTGTTTTCCTGTTGAGTAACAATTTTGGATGTCTTTTTCTTTGTGTATTTCCCATTCGTTATCTTTCTTGATGATTTTTTTTTTTTTTGGGTGGGTACCAGAGGTCAAACTCAGGACCTCACATGCCAGCAGGCGCCCGTGCCGCTGAGCGATATCACTGGCCCTTCCTTTTTCATATGTGGGTACGGGGAGTCGAACTCAGGACCTAACGCTTGCCAGGCAGGCACTTATGTTGCTGAGTTATCTCACTGGCCCTGATGAAATTTTTATCCAAGTTTTTTATCCATTTAAACAGCGTTGTTTTATTATTGTGTAAACCCACCTTCCCCTGTGCTAGGGATTGAACTCATGGCCTTTCTACTGACCTACATCCCAGTCCCCCAGGTGGGACTCAAACTCGTGATCCTCCTGCCTCAACTCCCCAAGTGCTGGGATTACAGGCAAATGCTACTGCATCCAGCTATTGTTTTGCTTTTATATATTCTGGGTAATGTCCTTTAGCAGATTGGTGCCTTTTAAAATAGTGTCTCCGCATGTGTAATTTGCTTTTTCATTTACCTAGCAAAAGCTTTTGAGGAGCCAGTTTTTGATGTTAATGTAGTTGAATTTGTTTTTTTCGTGCTGTTCATTGCATACTGCCTAATGGATATTTGCCTAACCCCAAGTCACAAGAAAATGTTCTATCTTTTTCTTTAGAAGTTTTATAGTGTTAGCTTTAATAATGAGTTTTGAGTTACATAATCAATTTTGAGTTTTTAGTTTTTAGTGGGTTTTTTGGTTTCTGATTTCATACGGTTGTGGTCAGAGAATATCTTTTTAATGATTTTAATGCTATTAAATTTGAGACGTGTGCAACAGAATACATAGTTTTTGTTTTATTTATTTTAAGATTAGTTTCATGCCACAAAAATATGAACATTCTAGATGCACTTGAAAAGAATGTGCATTCTACTAAAAATTGGTTGGAATGATCTGTATATATTCGTTAGGGCATAATGGTTGATATCTTTGAAATTTTCTGTATTCTTACCAATTTGTGTCTGCTATCAGTTACTGAGAGGGGAGTTTTAAAATCTTTAAGGATAATTTTTAAAAATTATATTAATTCAAAGTTAATAAAAGTAAAAGGTAGTAATGTTAAGATTGTTAGGAGATTTAATGGTTAGGTCTTTTAAAAAAACTTATTTTGGGAGAAGGGTAGAAGCTTGCTTTATAGAATCACAGAGACTCACATGCCAGTGCCATTTGTGCCGTTTATTACTTACCACCTCTGAGCTTATTCTTTGGGTGAATAGAGATAATAGAAATTTCTCGAAGCTATTTTGATGATTTGGTAAGGTAATAAATGTAGAATTTTTAGCATGGTACTTGGCATGTGTTAACTCTTAAATGAGAATTATTTTGTAATTTTAAACTTTAATAATACATGGTGCGTTGTCTTTTAGCTTGCAAAATAAGACATCAAATTTGTATTTTAATATTTGGTCATTTTTGTCTGTTAACTTTTTGTTATTCCACTGTTGGCCTGCACCGTTTTTGTCTTTTTTTGGCCTTCTTTTTTGTCTTTTCCTATCGCTTTTGTATGCCTATTGATAGACTCTTCAGAATTTTAATTGTCTGGACTGCTTTGATTGTGTTGTAAAGTTTGCTTGCTTGTTTTTTCCTTGACGTAATTTTAGCCACTTTGAAATGAAGTATTAACAAGCAGAAGGGTTTGGTTCATGCAGCACATAAAGTCTTAGCAGTTGTTAAGTTATCCCACATTACTTCAGTGTCTGAAGCAAATTGTTTCTCTTTTCAGATAAACCGTGAAAGCTGGTGTACATTGGAGCCATGCCCAGCTGCACCATCTCTTTTGGCCTCCAAGCAGAGCCCAGGTGAGCAGAGATTTTCCATCTTCTGATTTAACTGGGTAATTGTATCCAAAATGTCCATTTTTCTGGAGGCACACTTCCACTCTAATAATAGATCATTTGATTTGGAGCTCTGCCCTTTCTTAGCATGTTGTACAGTAAATCAGAGGAAGGTGTATGTATGATTTGGGTTTATAAGCATTTTGTCTCATGATTGAAGATGAACACAAGAAATTTCCTTAATTTTTATTTTGGTAATAAGAGACTTCACTTATGGCTTTATGATTTATTATTTATTCATTTGTGAAGACATTTGGTGCTGTGTATTTACATAAGTTTTTCCAATCTAGTAGAAATATATATATATATATATCTCATATGCAGACCTATAATTCTCAATTTCAGCTGCATGTTGGCATTATACAAGCAAGTAAGCTTTAAAATATACTGATGGGGCCAATGAGATAGCTCAGCAGCATAAGCACCTGCCTGGCAAGCATGAGATCCTGAGTTCAACTCCTGGTACCCACATATGAAAAAAGGGTTGGTGATATCTCTCAGCAGCATGGGCTCCTGCTGGCGTGTGAGGTCCTGAGTTCGACCCCCAGTACCCAAAAAAAAAAAAAAAAAAATACTGATGCCTACCCCTCCTCTCCCAAGATGCTGATTTAATTGACGTAGGATGTGACTTGGGCATCAGAATCTTTCTAAGTTTCTTTGGTTAACCTACTGAGTAGCCAAAGCTGAGAACCATTACACATTCAAAGTATTGTCAGGAATTGAGTCTTTCCTTTAGCAACTATGAGGTATTAACAACAGATGGAAGAAAAATTCTCATAAGACTTTGCTTGTTAATGACACAGCACATGATTTGTGGTTAGTTAGGATTCCCAACTTTGAATCCAGGTTTAGCCACCAACTCTCTATGACGTAAGGGATGTTCCCTAATGTCTATGTGCTCCATTGTCTCCCATCTGTAAAGTGTTACTAGCTTGCCTCATTGAAGGGTCCTACAGCTAAGTGCATACTAGTAATTTGCATTCTGGACTCCTGAGTCTGTTTAACCCAAGCAAGCTGTTTTCAGTTTTTACTGCTTTGCTTTAAAAATTGCCATGTCCTTATTTTTGCTAGTCTTTTTAGGAACAGTTTAGCTGTAGGTAACCTGCAATCATATTAAATTTCAAAACAAGCTATATAAATCTTGTATGTCCAAAGAGGTTTCCTGCTGATTCTCAGCTCTGGCTTTACTACAAAGGAATTATTGAAAGCAAATATGCAGTGTTTTCTCTAAACTTCTGAGAGAGTGGTTAAAGGATATTATACTGTCATTACACTTAGGGTTTCCACATTCTACAGTGTTAGAAGTAACATTACTATGTTTTGGTTCCTTAAACTGCTTGGAGCTTTTTTCTAAAAGTGTAATTACTTATAACCATTAAAGCAGTGAAACTGTCTGCCATGTAAAGACTAGATGAAGCTGGCTTACAATTGGAATATTTCATTTACTCCTTTAGAGTATTTCCCTCAGGGCATAATCTTGACCCCTATTTAGACCCCCTACTCCACATCGTAACTGCAGCATAAGCAATTTGGTCCAATTATAGTGGAATTTTTTGTGTTGTTGGTTTTGTTTTGTTTTTATTTTTGTGAATCTCAAGTATACACTTTTTCTTCCAGTTTATTTTATAAACACTCTCCTGAAAGTAATAAAGTTAGATCAAATGAGATAATATATCTTAAAATGACTTTGCATTCTTTTTAATATTGGATAAATACAAGGTACAATTATAAATCTCATGCCTGAAGAAAGCCCAGTGGATGTTGTCGGGTATGTTTTCCTCCATATTCTAACTAGTTTGTTAGCATATATCGTACCGTGTCACTTAAAGACAAGGATACATTTGAGAAATACAGTACATCAGTTGATTTTACCATCGTGTGAACATCATAGGGTGTACCTGTGCACACCTAGATGGTGTATCCTGCTACACACCTAGACATGTGGTGTATGACTGTCATTTTAAGCCTAAATGATCAGACAACATTTCAAAAAGTACATGTTCTGCTAGCTTTTAAAAAGTTAGTGACTCAGTACACAAAAATTATAGACAGATTTATATGTAGGCCAGAAAATAGGACTTGCCCCTACTGTGCCTTCATTGTACTGCCATCCAGCTATTTAAAGAATCACACAGTAAACATTAATGAAGCCTAAACTTTATTAGGCATATGTATCTCACACTCATAATGTATCTGATTAGGCACATGTGTATCACAGTTATGGTTACTACATATATAAATTATTTATGTCAGCTACAACTCTTTGGGGAGTTGCTAATCTTCTCATTTCACTGTTACGAAAATGGAGTCATAGGGGTTTAAATTACTGCTTGCCTGGCATCTTTCTTACTGTAAGTAGTTAGGCCTAGATTTAAGCCAAATCCATCTAACTCTTAAAAACAGGGCTTTTTGTTCTTGTTTACATCACTTTACTCATGAGGAAAGAGATGTTAAAAGAAGGGAAAGATTGCATTAATTTTGAAAATTTACCAACACATGGCACAGGGTAAATTAGCTTTTCCTTTCTGGACCCACCCTCTTTGGTGGAAGTGGTGGTGGCGTTATAATGACTTACAGTCCCTCTGTCTCCCTTGCTGCTTCTTCATACTCTTTGCTTGCCCTACCCCAGCTGTCGACATTATCTCACACAGTGAGATCCCAGATTTGGTTTGTGGTCTCGTGCTGGCTTGGATTTATTGTCTGGGTGAGATGTTCCTACCAGAGCTGAATCTGGCTCTTTCTGTGAATTTTCCAGTAGGATATATTCAGCCGGTCTGTTTTCCAGTCTGGAATTTGGACATGGTCTTTTAGACTGCCAGCTGTACAGCTAGCACTCGGCATGGTTGCTCTGACAGCCCTTTCTGTTCTTGGCTAGACCCCTGTTCCCTTCAGCCACAGAGTGGAGTTTTTGATTTTTTCCAAGTGGGAAAGAAGAAAGGAATACAAAGATCACAAACCCCCACCATTCTACTTAAGTTACCACATAATCTGTGAAATGTGTGCGTTGAAGGGGTCCCTCTAGAATACACATAATTTCCAGTCTTTTAAATGCAGGCCTGTTATTCCCATTGAACACACATTGTAAAATAGTCTATTAACTAAGGCCTTTTTTTTTTTTTTTTTAATGTGGGTACTGGGAGTTGAACTCAGGACCTCGTGCTTGTCAGCAGGTGCTTGTGCCTGAGCCATATCACTGGCCCTTTTTTTCCTTTATGTGGGTACCGGGAGTCAAACTTAGGACCTCATGCTTGCCAGGCAGGTGCTTATGCTGCTGAGCTATCTCACCTGCCCAAGGCCATTTTTTTTAACTGAAAATTTTTCAGATTAATCTATATGTCCTGCCTTGCTACCCGTGACAATACTTCATGTAATTTTATGATGAAATTGTCTAGTAATATGTTCATTTCTACCACAAGATTGTAAATAGACCCCTTCTGTTACACACACACATACACACACTAAGCATCTCTTTATTTATATTGCCTATTACCTAGCCAAATACCTAATAGAAGAAGTGGTTTTACTGACAAGCAATTCATAACCTATGCCAGTTCAGTGCCTCCTTCCTCAAAGCTATCTGGCTGGTTCAGAGTACACAATTTATTAACTATTAGTTAATAATTAATTTACATGTAAACAACCTCTCACACACAGTTCTCTTCTAAGCATACAACCTATGAATCAAAAGAGACTTTAGAAGTTAACAAGTCCAAACTCCTTCTGTGTAGATCCCTTTCTGTAATATCTTGACATAGTCATTCAGTCTCTGCTCCAGCTACTTTATGAGGCTCCCAAAAGCCCTGATAATAGTGACATTCTGCAACGTATGCTCAGTGGTCTTTGTTCTGCCCCTGGAACAACACAGGAAATCTACCCGTGTTTAGCTCCTTCAGGCTCCTCCATGAGCCAATATATCTCTTGATGTTTGCACTGTTTTGATTTCATTACTGTGTACTTGTTTTTATCTATTATTTTGATTTAGGTATTAATCTAGGAGCAAACACAATTCTGTGTTGTATGGTCTGTTTGGTATAGGACCATTCTCATTTTGGATTCCAATATTGTATATACGTCTCTTAATAGAGCCTAAAACTATTAATGTTTTGGTTTATTTTGCCATCCTCTTTCTTGTCAGCTCCTCTTGAATTTGCTTTTTACCAAAACCTCTAGGTGGAGGTTTAGAACTGCAAGGTAGCCAGGTTTTCTACTCTGCCTCTCATCTCTTAGTATCACCTACAGATTTCATAAAGTACACATGTATGTCTATGTCACACATTAAAATACTAGTATGAGAGGCATTGCTCTTCAGAACTTCTTGAAGGAATTTACTGTATACCCACTAATTAACCCTTTGGATTCCTAGTTTTCACCATCTGTAAATATTTTTGTAATCTTACTGCTGCCAGATTTTACATCCCATTTGTTTACAGAGTTAATAGGACAGAGTAAATACCTTGCTAATTTTTTTTTAATACCTTGATAGTTTCAAGATACTAAGTCTTGAGGATTTCTCAATATACCAGTGTAATCTTTTTGTCAGGGACACCTCCCCGTAGTTCATCGGAGTCCCCAATCTAGTTATTGAACCGAAAACAGATTCCAGATGATGCATTTTTCTACTCCAGTGTAAGATCTTTTTAAGGGAGAAAAGGTTTAAATTACCTTTCTGTTATTACTTACTAGAACCTATATGTTTAATATTCTGATGTGTTTGTTAGAGATGATCTTCTTTATACCACTATTTTAGAAAGGCACAAACTCTAGCGCATGATTTTGTAGTAATAAGATTTTGGAAACAAAAATGATTTAGCTACCAGGAGAAAGATGTTACCGTTTAGGTAGAATATGGTTCTAAATCATTTTTTTCTTTTTATAGCTTATAGAAACATGACAAACTCATGGGTATCCCATAGTAACTGTATCAGCCTAGAATTTCAGCAGCAGAGCTAAAAGCTAGTACATAATTTTACCGTGTCCTTTCTGCCTTCCTGATACATAAAAAGAAAAGAAGAAGACACGGAAGGCAGCAGTGAAGGGAGCAAAAACGGTTAGATACTGGATGAAAAATAGTTTCTGAGATGAACAAAAAATGGAAAAATACTTTTGGGAAGTATCAGTTGAATAAACTTTCTTTTTCAGAATGTGAGAACTTGTTGGATGTTGGACTGGACAGAGAGTGTGCTTCACAACAAGGTGTACTTCAGAGAGAATCTGGGAGTGATTCTGACCTCTTTCATTCACCTAATGATGACATGGACAGCATCATCTTCTCAAAGGTATTTGAGTGTATCATTCTTTCATTTATGTCCAGCAACTCTTATGTTCCTGGTCGGCCTTCCTTAACTCTTTTTTCACGTTGTTTCCTATTCTTGTGTTCATGTTTTTCAAGGTATCTAACTTCCCTTAATACATGACTCCTGCTAGTAACTTGGTTTTTTAAAAATTTTTGTATTTATTAGTATATGTTTGCAATATGTAATAATTACATACATCTTGGGGAATTGGTATGTTACATAACATATCTTAATTCTTTTTTTCATCCACCTCCCCTTCTCTTCATCTCCCCTTGGTCTGCTTCCCATTTGCAAAAGATCTATGTCCTTATTTCTTATTACCTATTATTTCTCTCTTTATTTATACTTTGAGTTTCTCATAGAAGAGAAGCCATGTGATACTTAAGCTTGTGTGTCTGATTTGTTTCACTCAACATTGTGGTCTCAGGGTGCATCCATTTTCCTACAAATGACTTAAATTAATCTTCTTTTATGTCAGAGTAGGATGCCATTGTATATAAATAAGTTTTTTTTATCTAGTCATCTGTTGATGGACATAAGGGCTACTTCCAAGCATGTATCATTGTACTGTGATGTCTTAAACTCTTTGAGTAAGACACCTAGAAGGAGACTGAGTTAACTGGAAAGTCTATTTTTAGTTTTTTTGAGGAGTTTCACACTCACTTCTATAGCGGTTGTACTAATTTATATTCCCACCAATGATTTAGAAGGGTTCCTTTTTCCCCACAGCCTCTTCAACATGTTGTTATTTGATTTCTTGGTGATAGCCATTCTTTCTGGAATAAGATGGAGTCTCAGTGTTGTTCTAATTTGCATTTCTTTAATGGACAGAGATGTTGAACATTTTTTCATGTATTCATTGGCCATTTGTATTTCTTCTGAGAAGTGTCTGTTCATATCAGTTGCCCATTTTTTTGATTGGCTCTTTTATTCTTTGGGAGGAGTTTAATTTCAAGTTTTTTTTTTTTTTTTAAATATATTCTAGATATTAGTCTTCTGTCTGAGGAGTAGCTGGCAAAGTTTTTTTCCCATTCTGTAGGTTGTCTCTTCACTCTGTTGGTTGTTTCCTTTCCTGTACAGAAGCCTTTTAATTTGATATAATTCTATTTGTTGATTCTTAATGTTATTTCTTATGCAGATGCAGTTCTGTTTAGTCATTGCCTATATCTTCAAGAAGTTTTACGTATTTTATCTTTCAGCAGATTATTTCTGTTTTAATTTAGATCTTTGATCCATTTTTACTTGTTTAGTACATGATGAGAGATACTGGTCTAGCTTCAGTCTTCTGCATGTGGACAGCCAGTTTCCCAGCACCATTTGCTGAAGAGGCTCCCTTTCCTCTAGCATAAGTTTTTGTCCCCTTTGTCAAAGATCAGATGGTAGCTGGAATGTGCCTGCGGTTGTTTCTGCATCTTGTATTCTTTTCCATTGATCCACATATCTTTTTGTGCCAGTATCATGCTGTTTTTATCCCTGTACCTTTGTGATACAACTTGAAATCTGGGACTGTGATGCCTCCTGCCTTACCCTTGTTGCCCAGGATTGCTTTGCTATTTGTGGTCTCTTCTGGTTCTGTATGAATTTTAGGATTGTTTTGTCTAGATCTGTGAGGAATGCTGTTGGTATTTTGGTTGGAATTGCTTTAAAGCTATTACCAGTTTTGAAAGTATGGCCATTTCGACAATATATGGGTCTGTGTAACTAAAAACAAGGGATATGTTTCTATTTTCTGATATCCTTTTCAAACTCTTTTTTTAGAGTACTATAGTTTTCATTAGAAAAGTCTTTTACTTCCTTTGTTAGGTTAATGCCTGTTTCTGATTTTTCTTGAAGCTATTTGAATGATACCATTTTACTCATTTCTTTTTCATTAAGTTCATGATTGCCATACAACAACGCGGTGGTTTTTGTGTGTTGATTTTGTATCCTACCTTGCTGAATTTATTAGTTCTAGGAGTCATTTGGTGGAGTTTTGGTCTTGTATGTAAAGGATCGTGTCTGCAAATAAGTATACTTTGACGTCTTCCTATCCTATCCCTTTTCTTTCTCTTGCCTGATTGCTCTGGCTAAAGTTTCAAGTGTTGTATAGACTAGGAGTAGTAATAGAGGACATTCAGGTCTTATTTCTGATCCTGCTAGTAACTTGTGATCCAGCTGGCCTTATAAGCTTCACTCGCAATAAGAGGAGAGTAAGTATTCCCTTTTGAAAAAAAAACTCCAGAATGCCAAGGCTTAGGAAAAAAGCATTGCCCAAATTTATATTCTGCAAAATCATAGCTAGTTACATGTAGGTTTTGAAGCTTACATTGACGTCTAAAGTCATGAAAGTTCCTTTTGTTTTAAGTCAGATGACAGGAACACAGTTCGGTGGGTTCAGGAAGGGACCGCGGCTCAGACCGTGATGTCATGTGTATAAACTAACCATAGAGTCATTTCTGATTAATGTGTTGAGGCCTGAAGCTTGCTGCTTAGCCTCATGATATCACCCCTTTTCGTCCAGCCCGCTTAATTGGAACTCGCTAGATCTCTGCAAGGGAACCCAAGCTTTCTTGTAGTGAAAAGCCCATCCACATGAATCAGCTCACAGTTGCATATAATTTGAGGCTAAGGGAGTGACAGATGGGGAGGCATTTCGCTTCCTTTGGCTTGTGTTTGTTCCTACTTGCAGCAAGTTCTGTTTTGTCCCCTAAGAAGAATAGAAGCCTTTCCCACAGCAGAGAAGGAAGATAGTACTCAATTATATGCCTCAAGTAGTTTTCTTAATAGTAAGGGGTAAAGTGGCAGAAACATTGTGGCATCTGTCAAGAAGGCTGTTCTTTCTGGTTTTATGATGACTTTGGAGAAAATAGCAAGAGCAGTTGTGTTAGTGGGTGATTAAGTTATCTAAGACAGTGTGATGACCCAGTGTTTAGAAGTTACAAGAATGATGGCATAATAAGGTTCTGGTCTGTGAATTTACCCTCTACCTTCTTTTCATTTTTGTCCAGCAGTTCTCATTCCCATTTGTCCTTCCCTAACCCTTTCCCACTTTGTTCCTTCATCTTGTGATACTTTGTCTTCCCAAGCATCTTCAGTTTGAAACCTTAGGACTTCTGTTATTATTGCTTGTAATGTGTTGACTCAAAGGGGTTTTGAAGTAAAAACTCTACACATTGGAAGGATTAGCCCGTCTTTGAAGTTATTTAAGAAAAAAGAAGCCAATATGGTATTTAAAATACGAGAATTTGGGTAATTCCCACTGTGCCTTTGAGGTTTTAATTGCACAGATTTCTTTTGTCCCCAGGGGGAATACCATTGTGAAAGTACGTGTCTCGCAAGCTGCTGAGTCTGATGCGAACAGATCAGATAGTATCTCTAAATTCCGGCTTTGAAATGGGCCTGGTGATAATGGCTGAAACTGGATCATGGGTACAGAAAGATGTGTTAAACATTTGTCTGTGTTTGATAATCTTAATGGTAAAATATTATTTTTAAAAAATTAAATTGCTTTCCTTAAGAAATACTTGCTTGCCTACCTCTTGGAAACATGACATCTTGTCCCTGGCTGTTCCAATCTCTTGCACAGTGGTACTTATTTCTGATCACTAAATTGAATACTCAACTTATGGAAAATTAGAATTTTCTGTATTTTACCTTCTTACTCTGTCTACTGAAACCATTTGGGATATTGTTCATACACAAATAGCATTTGCTAGATAGGACTTTTTTTTTTTTTTTTAAGGAAGACTAGAGAGAGGATAATATTTTTTAAATTGAAGCATACACCCCGAATAAACTTTCACCTGCATTTCATAACAGGTGCCTAGGGAAAACCCAAAATGGAGGATGCACTTCCACCTCTTTGTAGATGCATAATATCTGAATGGCCTGGTAAGGGAGTAAGCAGCATTTTTCTCTTTAGTATTTCCAAAGTGGTTTGTGACCTAGAGAACATTTACAATGCTTTTTCCAGCATTAATAAAAACCAAGAGCTTACTACTTTTGCTGCTTATAAAAGAAAAAGGACAGAGATGAAATAATATTGATAGAGTACTTACAGGGCACCAAAATAAAATTTTTACATCTTTGATCTCATTTCATATGCCCAAAATCTCTGGCAGGTAGGCCATGTTCTCCTCTTCATGCTCTTGAGGGAAATAAAGGCTCTGATTGGTCAAGGTGTTTATCACAAACTGTTTAGCCACCACATAACAGAATTACCACTTACATCTAGGCCTAACTCTAAAATGTGTTCATGTTTTGTTATTTTGCTTTCAGTTTCTACAAACCTGCTTGTAAAAGCCAATGATTTATACTGAAGCATAATACCAATAGATAGGATTTTAGCTGTGTCCTTAAAAGTCTTTCTCAGTGGTCATTTGCACAAATCCTGTGCAACGCTAGAATGTTCCAGTTTCTTCCCAGAGCCTAACTCTTCTCTTCTTTGTTGTCTAAAAAAATAATCTGTAGACAAAGCATTGCAGCATTCTTTTCCTATAGCCACTTATGTGACTGTGGCCTCACAGAGATCTCTTTTTAAAAAGTCTGTAGTGTTTTGTTGTTTCTCACCTTAACCTTCTTTCTGTTCAGTGTTACCCTCTGGTAAATGTGACTCTGATGAGTATTACAAATGTTATGTTCGTTAAGAATATTTATTTGCCTTGCTTTTCCTTAGATCAGCAGCATAAAATTTACATTTGTTTTTAAAGTGATTTTGTGAATGTATAAATACATATATATCTGGTTTTAAAAAAGCCAAGCAGGTATCATTTCCTAACGTTTTATTATAAAATCACTAAAACGTGTAAAAAAATTGAAGAATTGTGTTATGAACACTCTTATATTAAACTCCCAGTTCTATAATTTTTATTGCGTTTACTTATATAACTTTCTCTCTATCCATCTACCCAGAAGTCCACCTGAATTCTTTAATGTGTTTCAAAAATAAGCTACATATGTTAATGCACTTCACCTCTGAGTACTTAGAATTCAATATTTGTCTATAGCTTTTTTTATAATATTTACATACAGTGAAATACACACTCTTGAGGATTCAATGACTTGATAAATGATTTCATTCATCATAGTTGCCCAAACTTATACCAGGATATAGACTGTAAACATTTCTTTGGAAAGTTTCCTTATGTCCCAGCCAGTCTCCATTCAAACCTTCCAGAGGTAACCAAGTTTTTTCCCCATCGAAGATTAATTTCCTTGTTTCACAACATTATATAAATGGGATCTAAATAATATCATTTCTCAAGTAAACCTAGAAGTGGAATTGCTAGGCCAATATGGTAGGTGTAGGTTTAGTTGTATAAGAAATGCACCTTTTTCCAAAGAGGTTGTACCATTCTTTTTTTTTTTTTTTTTTTTTTTTAATGTGGGTACTGGGAGTTGAACTCAGGACCTGGCGCTGCCAGCAGGCATTTGTGCCGCTGAGCTATCTCACCAGCCCTGTACTATTTATAGTCTCTCTAGCAATGTATAAAAATTCTGGCAATGTATAAAAATTCTGGTCACTTCACATTCTTATCAACGTATATAATTGTTTTAATTTTGGCATTTGTAGTATCCACATAGTACTATCTCATTATGGTTTGATTTGCATTTCTTTGAGAGCTAATGATCTTAAACATATTTTCATGTGTTCATTGACAGTTTGTGATCACCCTTCCTGGGTTGTCTGGCCAAAATGTGTACATTTTTTTAAAAATTGGATTGTTAAGAAGTGGAATTCTGGATATATCCTTGATACCAATCTTTTATGTTGTTTATATTTCAGAAATATTTTCTCTCAGTCAGTGGCTTGGTCTGTTCACTTTCATTATGGTGTCTAGGTGAACTGTAGTTTTTAATTTTGATGAAGTATAATTTATTTATTTACTTACTTTTTGTGTTATTCCTTCCTATATCCTATTTTGTTTTTGCCTTGCCTGCCCCAATTTTGATGTTTTCTTTTAAAAGTTTTATAGTTTTAGCTTTTACACTTAGGACTAAAGTCTTTATCAATTTTATATTAAACATATTAATAACAGCTCTAAGATTTATAGCAGTATGATTCAATCTTCACTATAGTCACCCGAAGAGCTAAAAACGAAAAATAATACACCTGGCCCTTATCCCAGGTCAGCTAAATTAGAATCTATTATTCTAATTTAACCTCAGTTTAAAAAAAAAATTTTTTTTGTGGGTACCAGGGGTCGACCTCAGGACCTCACGCGCCAGCAGGTGCCCGTGCCACTGAGCGATATCACCGGCCCTTTTTTCGTATGTGGGTTCTGGGAGTCGAACTCAGGCCCTCGCGCTTGCCAGGCAGGCGCTTACGCTGCTGAGCCATCTCACCGGCCCTCCTCAGTTAAATATTGTACTTGTTAAATATTATATTAAATATTAACCTCAGTGAACCTTAGTATTCTCACCTATAAAATGGGAATAAGAATATTTACTAAATCAAATAGTTAAGAGGATTAAAAGAATACTATACATCACTTACATAGAGCCCCATATGTGATGAGTAGCCAGTTATATTCAAATTTATTCTTGTGCATGTGTTTAAGAATAGTAATAGTTTCTAACACCATTTAGATAGCATCATTTTATCTATACATTTTCATTAATGTTTAGGTATTTAATTTTATATTTCTAACCTCCCTGGTTTATTTTTCCTGAAATTAAGCAGACCAGTATTCTTCAGTCATTTAATGACTCAGCTCCTGCCTCTCAAGTTGGAGCTGTCTGTTAAGACTGGTGTTTATGAAGAGCAGGCCCTCCTAGGCCTTCTTATGACTTAGAGGACTCATTCTGTGCAAACATTCTCTCTGAGACTCATAGGTACTTTCACTAGCCTGATGCCTTTTGAAAATTTTCGGAATTAGATAAACACAAAGGAAGAGATGATACTTTTGTCTATATGTTGCATTCCCCCAAATGCAGGAGGAAAACCAATTATAAAAAGTCAAGGGAGGGAGGATTTATGTGTCAATGTCATGTATAAACTGAGTCTAGTTTCCCTAATACTTTTCCTTACATACACGCACAACTCTCACCCATTTCATTCCTCTTCTGTCTACCTTTTTAGTTCTTTTATTTACCTTTGTTCTTACTACAGCCCTACCTACAAACTGCAGCTTAAAGGGGAAGAAAAAACCTTAAATTATATTTTGGCCATCTGCTTATAAGACTAGAAAATTACCTCGTTTCGACTACATGAAATTGAAATATCCTAGTTAAACTGATCCTATGGTGCACCATTTCTCCTTAAAGCAGGGGTTAATATCCTAAACCCCTGGAAGTCATTTAGTTAGGAGACATTTCAAGATAAGTAACTCAAGAACTCTTAAAGAGAGGAACTTCAGATCGTAGGCATGGAACATTTTATGTCAGAAGCCGTAACTTTTTTTCTCTTCTGATACATAAATGGAAGAACAACTTCCCTCAAATCTGGAGTGGGGGAGGGCAGAAAGAATGAGGAAGTAATAGTCCTTGTATTCCTTACTTGGTAGACCAGAGAACTTCAATTTTAATGGATTCAGGGACTGTAAAGGAGTCTGCCCCCCCAAAAAAAACCCAAAATTTATAAACTCTCTGCTTTTCTTTTATTGTCATCAATAATTTAAATAGTGCCTTTCAACAGGCCTTTTATAATTAATTTCTAACCTCTTTAGATTTAAAGCCTTTTAAATCTGTTTAAGTCTAGAAAGGCAAAATGAAGAAAGTGACTTAGCCATAGTCAACATACCTAGTTTATAGAAAGATAATGATCATATTCTGGGTTTGACTTATGGTGGGGCCACTGGCTATTTTCTCTTCTGCAGGAATAATGTAAAGACATTAAGTTGGGAAACTGTTTCTACAACACATAAAAAATCTTGGCAAACAGTAGTTTAGAGCTGCTCTTAGATTCAGTCCAGGATTAAAGAATATTATTTGCTGTGTTGTTTTTCTCATTGAGTTCTGTATTAACAATTTCTAGACATTGTCTTATTTTTATTTTTTTTAAGTAACAGCCTCTAACTCATAATAAGAATTGAATACAGTAAAAATACTTGTGTAAAATATTATACCATATGACTTTTATTATCAGGAATGCAAAACTGAAGAAATTGTATCATTACCATGAATCTTAGTGGTTGTTTCTCATTGAGAGTTAAAATCCCACACCAAGAAAATATCCTAGCACACACCAGGAAGAAAGGCTGTGTTGAAGATATATATAGCTCTTTCCTTTTTATTTTATTTTTTGTGGGTACTGGGGGTCGACCTCAGGACCTTGCACACCAGCAGGCACCCGTGCCACTGAGCAATATCACCGGCCCTTTTTTTGTGTTCGTATGTGGGTTCCGGGAGTCGAACTCGGGCCCTCGCACTTGCCAGGCAGGCGCTTACGCCGCTGAGCCATCTCACTGGCCCACTCTCTCCTTTTTTTAAAAATGTGTATAAATAAGCCACCAAAGATTTTGTTTTAATGTCTTGCAAAGGGTAGATATTTGTTTTATGAGTTTCAAATTAGTGAAGTACCAGGTCTTTTTTTTTTTTTTTCCTTTCCTTTCCTTTTCTTTTCTTTTCTTTTTTTTTTTCTCTTCAAGGCACTGTCTTTCTAACACTAGATGCCAAAGTGAAGAAGAAGCATCTGTTCTACTGTCTGGGTCATTTCCAAATGGGAAGAGCTAACTTGTAAGAATACATGATAAATGGAAACTATTTTTTTTTTTTTTTGGTGAGTACTGGGAGTTGAACTCGGGCCCTTGTGCTTGCCAGGCAGGCGCTTATGCCGCTGAGCCATCTCACCAGCCCTGGAAACTTTTAATTAAGAGTTTTTGTTTCCTTTTGAATCCTTTCTTGTGTGTTTTAGAACAGGCTTATCACACATTTTGCTTGATACCCATTCTGTTTTGGCTAGGTTGCTTTCTCTGAGAGAGAATTTGTTCCATGTGTCTGTGCTAGTCCCTGGTGCTTGTTGATGGTCCTTGACATTTCTTGGGTTGTCCAGTCTCTATTTCTGCCTTTACATGGTACATCTCTTGACCCTGCATCTATTCTTCTCTCACAAGGACATGACTAACTCATGTTGGATCTGAGACTCACCCTACTCCACTATGAGCGCATCTTAACTAATTACATATGAAAAGACCCTATTTCTGAACAAGAACACATGTTGAAAAAGACATATATTTGAGATGGACTCTATAGAATAGTGAAAAGGCTTAAACATTCTAGAAGTATTCTCTAAAGTTGGTATTTATGACCATTTATATTTTCTTTTTCTGTGCAGACTGGCTATAGAAATAGGAACCTTTTAAGATGATTTCGTCAGTCCTTACTAATTTAAAAAGAATAATCAGCAATTTTATTTGAAAATAATACGTACCCTAATTTAGAATTTATGTGGTGGAACAGTTGTGGGTTGTTTTGAATTTTACCCAGTAAAGGGACTTTTTTGATACTGAGTTTAAGATGTCCTTATAGGGTTTGTTTTTTTTTTGTTTGTTTTTTGTTTTTTTAAGACAATTGAGATAATGGAATAGGGCAGTTTGAGTCTAAATCAAACTGGATTCAAAACTTGATTCTGCTGCTCACTGACCAGGCAATCAAGAGTCCACTAGACAACCTGGGCCTCAGTTTTCTTTTCTTTTTTTTTTTTTTTTGTGGGTACCGGGGGTCGACCTCAGGACCTCGCGCGCCAACAGGCACCCGTGCCGCTGAGCGATATCACTGGCCCCTTTTTCATATGTGGGATCCGGGAGTCGAACTCGGGCCCTCGTGCTTGCCGGGCAGGCGCTTAAGCCGCTGAGCCATCTCACCGGCCCAATATTTAGATCTTTAATCTGTTTTGAATTTAGTTTAGTGCATGGTGAGAGATACGGGTCCAATTTTAATCTTGGGCATGTGCAAAGCCAGTTTTTCCAGAACCATTTATTAAAGAGGCTATCCTTCCAGTGAATGTGTTTGGCACCTTTGTCAAAGATAAGGTGGCTTAGTATGTCTGGAGTTGTTTCTACATGTTCTAATCTGTTCCACTGATCCTCGGGTCTATTTTTTTTTTTTTTTTTTTTTTTGCCAGTACCACGCTGTTTTTGGTTTTTTTTTTTTTTTTTTTTTGTGGGTACCGGGGGGTCGACCTCAGGACCTTGCGCGCCAGCAGGCACCCGTGCCGCTGAGCGATATCACCGGCCCCTTTTTCGTATGTGGGTTCCGGGAGTCGAACTCGGGCCCTCGCGCTTGCCGGGCAGGCGCTTAAGCCGCTGAGCCATCTCACCGGCCCACCACGCTGTTTTTATCACAGTAGCTTTATAGTATAATTTCAAGTCAGGGATTGTGATACCCTGTGCCTTGCAGAAGGGCACTTAAAAACAGTCATGTACTTGCTTTTGAAATATTAGCTTCACCATATTGCTGTAGCCATGGAGGCTGATTTCTTTCTGTTAAAAGCCTTTGGAAAATACTAAACCTCATATGACATGAAATTAGTTTTTGACAGCAGAAATCCCAGAGACAAATGGTTCCTTTTATTTCAGTTGATGGTATTAACTGCAAAGATTGACCTGAGAATCTTTTCTTCTGTAAGAAAGAAAAAATGATGTACTTCTAGTCTAGTAGCTTCAATAAGATAATTGAAAGTGGTAGCACTTTTCTTTTCTTGTTGGAAAAATGGATAAAAAATGGAAAAAAAAAAACAACTCTGCTTAAGGTCATTTGTTGACCTTGTCCCTCTCAGACCAACTATGAAACCATTGGCTTGGTCTGGAATAACTGAGACTATCAGCTTGGTCCTGCCAGTTTCAACTGCATGTGCTTTTTCTCCATTACAGCCCGAGGTCTGTGATATCATGGGATCCAGTTCTTCTACGGATGACACAGCATCCCTGGATCGACATTCTTCTCATGGCAGTGATGTGTCCCTCCCTCAGATTTCAAAGTTAAACAGGCCCAGAGATCAGCAAAGCCCTGATGGCTTCTACAGCCATGGTGTGGGAGCTGAGGGCCAGGAGAATGAGAGTGAGCCTGCTGCCTCTGGTGAGATTGAAGAGGAGGAAATGGACAGCATCACAGAAGTACCTGCAAACTGCTCTGTCCGGAGGAGCTCCATGCGCTCACTCTCCCCTTTCCGGAGGCACAGCTGGGGTCCTGGAAAGAACGCAGCCAGTGATGCAGAAATGAACCACCGGAGGTGAGATGGTAGCACATTTATTTAATGTCTCATGTCTGTTTGCATTTAAGAAGTGTCTGATCTGTTGTTATATTGGTAAGTGATTTTAGGAAATACCATGGTGTAGAAGATACAATATAGGCTTTAGAATAAGGAAGATTTGTGTTCAGATGCCTGCTGTATAACTTACAAGTAGATGACCTTGGGCAAGTCACTTGACCACTCTGGACTTTAATTTTCTCATCTGTAATACTTGCTTTTCAAAATATTTATAATAATAAAGTGAAATGTAACTCTCATAGTGAACTTTTAATAAATGATAGTGTTTATTGTTACCAGATTAGTTAAAGAAATTCATGAATTAGAAAATACTGGAGGAAATGGTTTGTGTCAGTTTTTAATTTTTAATTTAGAAATAAATATGAAGTCTTACAATCATTTAAGTTATTCAGAATGCTTCCTGAGAATTAGAGCCATCTGTTTCCAGTGCAGAAAATTCCAATAAGGTCTAACTTATCTACGTCTCATCCTTCAAACGAGCATAAGGCTAATATCGTATCATAAAGTTGTTGGTGTTTGCCTGTGTGTCATTCAGTCTTGGTGGTTTTAACAAGTGTAACCCCATTTTAGTCTTTCACTTTAATAACAGTCTGTAGAGAAGATGAGTTAAATTTGGCTTCTGGTACCAGCTGCCTTGATAAATTTCTAAGCAGATGGTTTTAACTCTGGAGAATGAGTACTCTAGTACCTACTGTATTTACCAGCTTGCACTTACTCCAGAGCTACTGTCTTAATCAAATAAACCAGGTAAGAGAGGAGTCTGATGGGTTTTTTTGTAAACAACTCAGCTGGATCAATTATTTTGAAAAAATTCCTGTTCTATAAGTGCATGTCATATAATCACATTGATTCATTTATTTATTCAGCCAGTGTATATTGAGCAGTGTTTTAGGTTCTAGAGACAAAGAAGTAAACAGGATAAAGTTCCTGCCTTCATGGAGCTCACAGTAATGCCTTCCACTCTCCTAGTTTGCTAATCTTTTCAGGCTCCTTTTACAACACATTATCTCATTCAGTTTTTTAATCCTCTCCATGAATCAGGTGGTATTATCCCTGTGTTTGCAGTTGAGAAGACTAGTGCAGATAGTTTATATCATTCAGCCAAAGTCAGTAGAATGCAGGTTTCTGGTCTCTTAGATACTTTTTCTACAATTCTGTATTTTTCTATGGTGGAGTTGAGGATGTAAGTCTGAAAAATAAGCAATGTTCTTAAGTTATTTTTATATACTTCTTAAATCCTAGGTTGTACAAAATTCAATTTCTAAATGCTTTCCTTTGCAGTTTTTTGCTTGGTGTACTTTTTTAAGGGATTCACAACAATAAAAAAATATAATGATAAGGGGAATGATCCTTACACATAACAAGGGAAGTTTCTTGATAGTACATCCTTCTCTTAGATGTTAACGGTGTCAAGGAAAGAGGACTTACACAATCAGTTTTTCTTTATAACCCACTACGGGCATCGGTCATGACTGTTTTCAGAGTTACATGTGATTGTTTGCATCGTGTGGCTCAGATGAGGAAATTGAAGCTCAGATTAAATGATGTGCCCAAGATTACATGGTGATTTTAAGACTGGACTGGAACTAGAACCCTCTTGCCAGAGTCACTTATATTTTTAACCTGCATGTCATGACATTGCCTGTTTGAATTTAGTTTTAAGGATTACCTAGCACCTCTGTCTTAATACTTCTGGAGATAATGGAATGAGACTTAAATTGTAATTATCATTTTAATAATTTGACTGATTCTTATGGTACTACCTGTGCATAGTGTAACCTGAATTTTAAAGTCTTAAAACCCTTTTAAGGTTTTTTTTTTTTTATGATCTTTTTTTTTTCCAAACTTTATTTATTTTTTTTAAAGACAACAAGTAAACATTCTCATGTATTAACAAACTCAAGCATTAGAGAATGTACAAATACCTTTTGGAGAAAAATATTACTCAGTATAAGATTAAGCCATGTAAAACCTAGGTAAAAATAGAAGACTAAGGAATGGAATAGTCACAGTGAAATTGCATTTTTATACTAGGGAGACAATACAATGTTTACAAATGTGCATCCAGTTTATTTCGCTTGTGAGTATTTTCTCGAGTTGCATCCATTTACCTATAAAAGTTTCCAGTTTATCTTTCTTTATGGCTGAGTAGTACTCCATTGTATAGAAATACCACATCTTTTTTATCCATTCCTCGGTTCCTTTTAAGGTTTTGAGTGACGTTTTCCTTACTTGTATAAAAATGTAATAAATTTCATAACTTGTCATGTCATTAACTCCTTGGAGCAAGGAGGAAGCCAAGTAGCCCTTCACAGAAATTGTCAGGCCTTTTGGTTCTCATATTTTTCTCATCCTACATTCTTTCATTCCCTTACCACCTTCTGTACTATTTGTCTTTGGGCATTACCTCTCTCCCATTGTGGTATCTGTATGTTTCATGCATTTGTGTCCCATTTTGTTTCACCTGCATCACTGACCTCTTCCACCATTCATTTTCAGTTCAATTCGAGTTCTTGGGGATGTTGTCAGGAGGCCTCCCATTCATAGGAGAAGGTACAAAGTTCACTACCTTAATGGACTAACCATGCTGCCTCTGAGCATATACTAACAAGCTTTCGTTCTGCTTAATCCGTGGCTATTTTGTTCATGGATTTTTGGTGGGGGTTGGTGCTGAAGATTGAATGCAAAGCCTTGCACATGCTAGGCAAGTACTCTATTGAGCTACACCCCCCAGTGCTCTGGACAATCTATTTCTAATTCAGGCAAATAAAATACAGTATTTATTAATTGCTTATAGCCATTCCATATAAATTTTTTTTCCTGTTCCTTTAACTTTTAAAAAATGAAATACATGTTCTATCTTGCACTTACTGGTCCAGATGACTTTGATAACTTTTTCTAGGAGAAATCAAAGAATTTTCTATGTTGTGTCTATTGAATCAAACCTGGAGACTACCCCCCTTCCAAAAGAAGAGTCAGAAATATGTATGTACTCATACACTGGTGTTAAAATATTTTCAACACATTCTTTAATAATACAGGAACTAGGCATGAGAGGCTGAGGCAGAAGAATCGCTGTGAGTTTGAGGCCAGCCTGGTCTACATAGTGAGTTGAAGGCCAAACTCAACTACATAGTGAGACTCTCTCTCCAAATAAAATAAAAAAGTTGAGAGACTGTATTTCTTGACCACTTGGCAGTTTCCATGCCATTGTTGACATAGTCATTTCAAAAAGTATTTAAGAGGCATAGCTAGTCTCTCAGTGTTTGAATTTCTTATTCGTCATGTAAATTTTGATGCCTACAAGTAAGTGATTTATAAACTGAAAAGCAGTTTCTAGTCAGAAACTGCTAAGTTTGGGAAGAGTTTTGGTGGTTGTTGTTTTTTTACTTCTATTGTTCAGAAATCATTAGTCATCTTTTTTCCTATTGTTTGGAAAATGTGTAAGAAATCCAAAAAGTTTGGTTCTGTTACTGTTAGCTTCTTAACAAGTGGATGCTTCCTTTAATTCCAGATTTTAGGCAAAAAGTTGAGCTTAAATTTAAACATCCTCAGTTACGTTGTTTTTCAGGGAACAAGTTGTTTTAAAAGCCTTCAGTAGAAAGTACCTAAAACCTTTGGAACTGTAGTTGTTGGCTCTCTATTAAAAATCCCGCCATGTAAGCTTGGATGGCACATTCATGGGTGCAGCGCAAGTTCGCGTTTAGATAGAACTGTCGTAAACAACTCCAGTTGCAGTTTTGCCCTTAATGAGCTCCCCACTTTTTGCAGGAAAAACGTGATCTATAATTTAAAAGTTTATAAAACTGAAAAAATCCAACAAGTATTTGGGGGAGGGGGTGATGTTTAAAAAATCAGAAACGTCCTAAATCTCAAAGCCAAAGAATCATTCAGTGTTACCTCTGCTAATTAAGGAAATGAGACTACTCTCAAAAATACTAGTAATTATGAAACGAGTTTTCTGATCTAAGGAAGAGCAGACATAAACCATCTGTAACTTACTGGATGCTTAGGAAAACTATTAGGTCCTCTTGTCTCCGTGTTGCTCTTCATCTTAAATGTCTTCCCAATTGTCCACATTATTATTACATATTCTGAGAGTAAAGAGAATGTTGGGAACAACAGAAGGACATTATTTTTAAGAATGGCATGCATTGTTACTGATTTGCCACATTCTGCTTTTCATAACAAGTTGGATATTTATGTATAAAATGCCTATGTACTAATGGTTCAGAGATTTAAAATTAAATTAGTAACCTCAAAGACTGGACTTTTCAGTCTGTGTATGTTTGTAAAATGTGTCTTGCTTCTGATCATACAAGTAAATTGTAAGTTAGTCTGATCTCCTTGCCAAACTAGAGATGTATTTCAGCTGTGTATTTTTCCTTTCTTCTTTTGTACTCCTGAGCTTCAAACTGTTTATTCTTGATTTAAACTGTTTTATGCTTTTTAAGTTATTTTTAAAAGATAAAAATTGCCTTCTAGGAAAACTATAGCAGAAGCTACTGTACCCTCTCACCATTTTCTTGTCACCTTTCCTCTGCCCAGACCGCTACTTGGCAAGCAGTTGTGAGATGCATTCGAGAGAGGTATTCTGGTGCAGGCCTTCCCATCTTTGCAGTTGAGTAGGGAGCTGAGTGGTTTTACTGTTGTCCAGCAGCTGTGTTCTTATTCCCCTGTTGAAAATAAAAGCATATCACTTAGAACTTAAGGCCCAAATAGCAGCAGTGACTTTTAAATGATGGCTTTTGTTAATCAAAAGACCAATAGGAATATAGCTTAAAAAAAAACCCTAAAAACAAAAAAAACCTTGACCTATTGATAAAAGTTCCCTTTACAGAGTACCTGATATTTTGAATTGCTTGTTTTTTTAAAGCTGGTTATATTTATTTAGTCTCTCCAACTCCAGATTCTCTTTCCCTGCTATGGTTAGATAAGAAAGTAGATAAGGAAGTAGTGGATTTTGTAAAATCTTGTGAGAAAAAGGTATACAACCTTAATCATTAAAAAACACATTTCCAGCTCAGTACTATAGAATCCTAGGAGGAAAAATCCTGTAATTATCACTAAAATACAAGGGAATATGGCCATTGTTACATACTTTATTTTGAGCAGAAAAGGCTAGTGAGTAGCTTTTAAGAAAAGAGGCTGAGGCAGGAGAAACACAAATTTGAGGCTGGCCTGGGCAACTTAGTGAGACTATCTCAGAATTAAAAAACTAAAAAGGCTAGAAATTAGCTCAGTGGTAGATTGCGTACATGCTGGAGGCTCTGGATTCAATTTCCGGTAGTACTGCCAAGAAAAAAATAAAGATGAATGTGAATTTGACTATTACACAATATTCACAAACTGTCTGATTTAATTGGATCCTTAATGGAAACACATGAAAAAATAAGAAAACTTACTACTCATTAAGTCTACTTCAGCACAGGTTGTCATCTCTTCCTATAATCCAGAGTAGAGATACTATGTAAGTCGACGTAGGAGAAGGGGGGTATAGTGAGATTGTCCCAGTAATGGGTGTTGACATGCCTTCCAGAGAAGGTCTGGAGAGGAAGCCACGAGTGGGTGGGCTCATTCCCCAAGGATCACAAGAATAAATTCTTGGGTTTTAGGTTGGACTGGTTTTCCTGTAAAAAGCTCATGTTCTTTTTCAAAACATTGTCCAGATGGATATCCATAGAACAGTATGTTAACATGTATTTTAATCTAGCCTTTTTCTAAATTCTCAATGTTGCATTTCTAAATTTTTTGACGAGTAAATCCATCTGTCTCTAACTGCCCTTTCTTTTTGAACCTAATAACCCTGTACCTGTTTTCACTTTTCTTCCTCATTTGTTTCTGCCTTTGATGTCATCCCCAGTATGAGCTGGTGTCCTTCTGGTGTGCAATACTCTGCTGCCTTGAGTGCTGACTTTAATTACAGAAGGTATAGTATCATTACATGTCTGGCCACCAAATGGGGAATCATAAAATATGCCATCTGGCTTTGGCTTGGAGCTGGCTTCTGTATGGCTAGAATGTATATGAGCAGCTGCTATGTCTGTGTGTTCTGTTGCCTCTGTGATGGTCGTCACTAAATCACCTGGGAGGTTGTGGCCTGGTAACCCAGTGATAGACCTTGATACATCGTATTTGTTTCAAGTGGGTATAGAGTCAGTGTTTTCTGCACAGACTTGTCTCTGTGGTATAGCAGACCACATCTCTTTATTCTAGGCTGTCCAAATTCCCAGATCCTTAGAATAACAATGAGAGCAGCAAGGCAGCTAATAAGATGCACTGATTTCTGTTTTGTTTCCAATCCACTACTATCTTTAGATCCCACAATCACTGATTTCTTTGTTTCATATTCTTCTTTCCATTACCCAGCCAGATTTAATTACTAAAACATTTGCAGGATTAAGTTTTGTGGTAAGCGTAGATCTGGTTCTCTCCAGCTTTTCAAATAATTCATAATACAGAACTAAATTTCTTCTTCACTTAGCCCCTCTTCTTATCTCTGGTCTTGAAAATGAGTTTTACAGAGACATTTATTCTTAGCCATGATTTCTATTGTTATATTGAAATAAGAACTAACCTATTGTTTAATTTACCCAATAGAAAAAATATAGGCATATGGTTTTAGTTCATAATAAGTAACTTATGAAGCAAAACAAGAAAAAAGTCAAATAGAAGTGCTGCTAGTATGGCATGTATGTACTTAATTGTCAAAATTACCTGTATTGTTTTCCCAGGGTGTAAATAACTAAATACAGTAGATTCAGTATACCTCCAAATGCAGTTCCAGCTAGTTGTTAACTGAGGATGCCCCACTACAACTGTATTTTGAGATCTTGCATATTTTAAAGTCCCTGCAGAGGTTACAACAAATGTAAGTTACCCTAGTTAGCAGCTCCAAAGAGAAAAATCTCGCTCGGTAGCCGCCTGCTAACAGAACATACTTTTTGCTCTGCAAACCCTAAAATCTTTACCCTACGAATCTCACCTAAAATTTTAAGCTCTGTTGGATTTTTTTCTTTTACCCATACCAACACAAAAATTAAAACTCTTAGACTCAGTAGCTTTTCAGCATTTATTCTTTAAAGTGTTATATGTGCATGTCTGCAACTAACAATTCTCAGGCAGCCTGTTAGTAGTTGTCTCGTGGGTGTGCATAAATGGGAATGACCGTGAGTAGCACAAGGATATTTTGGGTGGAACCATACCTGTAGAGAGTTCTAAAGGTCAACTAGAGAACAGTTCAGTGTAAAGCTACAAACTCCACTTAACGGAGACCGGGCAAGTCACCCAGTTTGCCTTTTGAAAGTTACTTAGGCTCATATTTTCTTAAAATTTGGCATAAGAGTTAGATTATGGCAAAAATTAATCATATCAGATAAACGAAAAGCATCCATATATGAAAGAAAATAAGATAAATATGGTCTGTCCGTATGGTATGTTCAAAAAAATCTGAGAAGATGATCTTAGCTGGTTCAACATTTAGATAGGTGGAACAAGGTAAGAGAATCTGTGCACATTATATATTCTCACCATTTCAAGACCTGGGCAGGGGGTGGTTCTCATTTGTGCGGCACCCTATTAGTTTTGCTAGGTGACATAGAAATAACATATGAGCAAGGGAGATACAACTAAAAAGATTAGGGGTCCTCCTTCCATTGCGAGACTTACAATGAGTTAACCCTTGTGTGCTCTGTTCAGTTTCAGTCTGGAAGGCTTAACAGGAGCAGCTGGCATTGGAAATAAGCCGTCCTCATCTCTAGAAGTTAACTCTGCAAACTCCAGAGAGCTCAGACACCCTTTCAGTGGAGAGGAACAGGGTGACTCTTTGGTGTCACTTTCAGAAGAGGATCTGGAGTCACACCAGAGAGAACATAGGTTGTTTGATCAGCAGGTAAGGTATATATTACTAATTTGGAAAAGAAATTATGTCCCAAAATATGAACACATTTTAAGAACATTAAAAAGCAAGACCTCTGTTAATATAAACCTAGTAGCCAAGATGACTTACCCATTAAATAATATATTCAATCTATCAGTAAAGCAAGTTTTTAGCACTGAATATTAAAGGATACCAGTAAGTTGCACAGATTTAAATATTCCATCAAAGCAAACTTTAGAATTGGGAAAGTATCTAGGAGATACATTTGAAATTTTCTTTCTTACCACCTTAGTACTAAAATGAGTCTTGAAGTATATTACTCATCATTAAAGTTCCCAATTTTCAAAAAAATTGCCTAAGTTTCTCCATAGAAACAATATTCTTTGTCTTAACCATACCATTCAGGAAATGACTGTTGATTCCTCTGCTTTCTGTCCCTGCCAGAATCCTTGAGAGCATCTGTACTCCCACCTTCTCTTTCTCACCACCTACATCTGTTAATGTCCTCTCCTGCCATTCTCTTGAAGGTCATGGCCTAGCTTCTTAGCCAAGTCAAGTGACTTTTTTCTTAGTTGTCATTTTTCTCAGGCCCCTCGTTATCCCTGGGGCAGTTTTTGAGGTGAGAATTTTTTTAGCATCCTACCTTTTCCTCAGTTCTTATTCCTCCTTTTGGGCCAAGAGACTATTTTTCTGAAACGATTCCTCTTAATTCATCTAAATGAAACATATCTAATTAAACAGACAAGTAAAACACCTATGTTTGAATAGGAATTTTGGGTACAGATATAATGAAACTATAACAAAAATACTAACAACTTATTCTTTGACTTGATAGCTGAGAGTTTTGTATAGAAATTTAATTCTTTATTGTATCCTGCTACCTAGCAATGCTATGACCACAAATTTGGCACTGAAATATTATCTTAGTGATAAATGTATCATTTATACTTATATGAAGCCAGATGGATAAAGAGAATATTATAGGCCTAATGAAAATCAAATTTAAGGTCTAAAAAATCTTTCTCACTTTTTAAAAAATTTCTGCTTGGCCTATTATATTAGAAAAAAAAGAATATAGAAAATATACTTAATAAAGTAGGTGGTTTAAATTTATTAAGCCTAATGATAACAAAAAAGTGTTTGTGGTTACTTAGTAAGGCTTTGATAAAGGTAAATAAACCCATGAAATCTGAAAAATAAATTGCATTTCACATGTATAGAATCTTTAGGAGATCACTTTCAAGACCAGGGAAAATATAAAAATTATGGGTTTGTGAACGAAATCATAGACATGGAGCCAGTGTACACCTTTTAAGTGTGACAGTTTCAATCCCGTGTAAGTGACTTGGCTAATGCTACATAACTTGTAGCTGAACAATATTAAACTCAGAATTTCTGACTGTTGGTCTCACTGCTTCTTCCCATGTCTTTAAAATAGACAAATTTTAATGAATAAGTGAGGTCATTTCAATTTTCTTTATATATTCTATATACATGTATTATTTATATATTCTGTACATATTTACAGACATTTTCTTTGTAGTTCTTTATATTTGTATATCTTTTGTGTGGTATATTTATTTTTCTTTTGTGTGATACATTTTCTGAGGCTGATACTTGATATTTGTGAGAGTGAATATGACAGGTGACCTTGTCTTTTAGTAAGTGGTTATTAACATTGATGTCTTTCTAAAATGGATTTCCTGGTTTAGTTTTTTTTTAAGTCAACATTTCTGGATAAATATCAACATTTCAGTGCCTTGCTGTGCATAGCCTTCCTGGAACTCTGCTTACCCATGGTTTTTCATCTGGTGTGCAACCTCAGAGTGGGTATTTGAGCTGCTTGTGTCTGTGTGATCTGCACAAGTTGTCTGCAGCCAACTTCCTGTTGAAAGTCTCTGCCTTTCACTGAGGTCATTTTTCAGTCCTCAGAGTTGTATCTGAAACAGCAACTGTTTGCCTCAGATTCCATGGTTACACATGGAACAAGCTCTAAATAATCAGAAGTCTTTGGCCTGCTTAAGTTAATGCTAATAACAGATTTTTAGTGCTTCCCTTTCAGCATATGTGCGCTAGAAAGAGACAGATTTCATCCTCCTAGTAATGATAATTAACATTGGTTAACACTGAGAATGGGCTGTGTCAAAAGGAGTGAGAGCCCTTATCATCAAAAGTGTGACAACTGGCTTTCAGGGATATTTAGCGAGGAACTTCTGCAATTGGTTTTATTACACAACCTTGAAGCTGTTGGGAATTTATTAAGGGCTTTAAGCTACCACATTTTAGTCACTCTCATCTTCATGGAGAATCTTTTAGAAGAAAAAAATGAAAAAGATTTGACCTTTTTTTCCAGATGCATAGCTGTTTTTTTTTAAGCCATCTTGAAATGCTTTTTACTTTGATTTCAGTTTCCAGCTCTTTAAAATCAGAGTAATATTACTAATATCCTACTTAACTGTATCTCCATAGATGTTTAGATTTCAAAGAACAAGTACTATAGGTAGATCGGTTTCTTCCGTGAAATTATTTTTATTGGATTGTACTATACCTGTAGGTACTTACTCAGTACTTACTAATCTTGAAATGTTGCCAGATACTGTAAAGGGATGTAGAGGATGAGTATCAAATTATTCCTGTTTGTAATGGAAAAACTAAGGCTCAGAAAAACTGAGTAACTTCTCTAAAGTTAAAATCCAAGTCTGTCTGACTGGGAAACATGCTTTTCACCAACCTATTAGTCTGCATTATTTCACTGTGTTGTATGCAAGTATTCTGTGCTTACCAAGAAGTATTAGAGCATGTACTGAGAACCTGTTCTTTATTATTTTTTTTTTTTTTTACTTCAGGCATGTCACAGATCTAAGCAACAGGGATTTAATTACTGTACATCAGCCATTTCTTCTCCATTGACAAAATCCATCTCGTTAATGACAATCAGCCATCCTGGATTAGACAGTGAGTATACTACTTTTTAGAAAATGAAATATATCCTAATCACTTCGTTATCTTTTTTTTTTTTTTTTTTACTTTAATGCCCTATGACATTACCTTCCAAAAATTACCTGCCTCTTAACAGTGGCTAAGCACTTAAACAGAAAAAATAACAGAGTCAGCTTTGTAATCATCTCCTTCTGCTATATCAGAAACTCCTTAATACATTAAATTCATTATAGTCTTGGGTATAAATGTGACGCAAAGGTTTTTTAACTTTTTTATTTTGAAATAAATTCAGACTTGAAGTAGTTGCGAATGACCCTCATTGAAATAAATAGTGCAAAGAATTGAGTATATTACCTAGATCCCCATATGTTTATCATACTTCATTTTGCTAGCCTCTCTATCATTCCCTTTAAAGGTTTTTTTCTGAAATGCTAATAGTACAGTAATCTAAATCAGTAAATTAATATTGATAGAATTGTTACCTAATATGCAGACCTTATTCAGATTCAAATTTTCTCACCTCTTTCTGGCTTTAGGATCCAGGCTAGGAACATAAGTTGATTTAAGTGACCATGTCTCTTTAGTCTCTTTTATTCTGGAATTATTCCATAGTTTATCTTTGTCTTTCATGAGCTCAGCAGTGGAGAAACCTGGCAAAGTAACTAGTCTGAGCATTTCAAAAATGTCCAGTTCCTGAAGGACAGAGACAGATTGGAGATAGATTTTTTTATTTGAGCAGGTGCTAAAGGGTGTAGTTGTGAAAGTGACTAATAGAATTGTATGCAGCTTCAGATGAATTGGCTTTGAAGGGTATGTCGAGGTATTGTGGCATCCATAAACACTGGGGATTTGTGAACCAAGGATGCTCAAAAACGTTTGAATTGAATAAATGTTTATTTTAGAAAAGCAACTTGTTAGCTGGGTGTGATGGCACACACCAGTAATTCCAGCACTGGGGAGGTGAGGCAGGAGGGTCTCAAGTTCGAGAGCAGTCTGGACTACATAGCAAGATCTTATCTCAGAAAAACCAACAAAAACAAGTTGTTCCTTGAGAAACCCCATTTGTTTAATACTGATTTTTATGAGTAATTACAGCGTGATTTATCTTGATACAAATATTAAACTAAAGGAGGAGGGGAGTACTTTATTTGCCAACAAAACAGGTTTTCTGGAAGCTGAAGCAAGGGGGCAAACACAAGCTGCTAGCGTTTTTCTTCAGTGTCTTGTGATACACTTCAGTTTAAAAAGTGGAGACAGAAGTAGCTGCCCCACATTAATGGGATTTTCTGTTTTACCTCATAGCTTACTAGCGGCCTAATCTTTCCAGTTTTTCACAGTGGCCTTCAGACATGTGGATGGTTCTGTTAAATTTATCCTTATTTCCATGTGATTAACATTTAAAATACAAATCACTGCTTAACGGTGACATTCTCAGACAGGTACAGCTTCACAGAACTGTGACAGACACAGACATAGCTTTTCCTGGTTTTGCTTGGTTTTGGTTTTGTTTTGATTTAGCTTTGAGTTAGAGGTTCTGCTGATGAAGAATGGAAGTTATAACTAAGCAGTGATGGTGGATTTGGTGAGCCAGAGTGTTGGAGCTCAGTAGCCAAAGAAAAACAAAGTAGTCAGTGTAAGCTGTCTCAGTTCTGTGTACCCTGCTTCCATGACCAGCAAGTGTTGTGGCACAGTGACGAGTCTACTCCTATGGCAGCAGATAATCAGTGCCAACAGAACACGTCTTACCTAGAGATCTTTTTCCTACACTATGCGACATAACTCTTTCCTCATGAATGAAATACTTCATTATTTTTCCTCCAAAAAGCAAGATGTTTTTTGACTGTGTCTTCAGTTACTATCCAAACACTATAAATATGTGGCTTACTCTCAGAAAACACTCTCCTGGAGGTTCTGGCAGATGGAACATTTCTTCCTGTTGTTGAGAAATTTCTACTCAGCTCTCAAGACCTGAAATCAGTAGTAGACTGCCGTAAAGAGTAGAGTTTTAAGCAAGAGCTTAATCCCTTCATCATTGTGTAATGTCCTTACTCTGGTTTGTGGTGTACACTTTATGCAGGTTTGAACTATCACTAGTCTCACTTTGCTAAATTGGTATATATTACATTTAGAAGGTAAATCAGCCTTTTTTGATGCCACGATTTCTCCTTATTCCTTTCCATACACAGCTTTTAAGTTTCTCAACTGTATTTCTTATTCTTTAGAAAATGATGAATCTTTTTTGGAAATGTTAAAGTTCTGACTAAAAGGGAAGGTTAATACTTGTGTTAAAGTTTGTGTGGTTATTCCTTACGCATCAAGATAACTGGATGTTTCATAATCTGCCACCAATTAAGATCTCCAATTCCAAATCACTTGGAGACTCTGCATGATTCACCTTTGGTCATAGTCTTCCTAGCTAAACAGTGTCATCATTAAAAATCTAGACTTAATTTTTAAAGCCTAAAGTGTTCGGTAAATTTAAACTGTTATAACTGATGTTTTGTTGTAAGCACACTTAGGGGCTGTGTGACTTGGAGCTTTGTTATAGAAACTCTTTGCCACAATCATTTTGGCAGGGATAATAATGTGATATGGCATAAATGTGAATTTACTTAAATTCCTTAGCATAATTTGTATTGTAAATATAAGCATTTATTATCTTTATAGAGTGCTATAATTCACAGTGACCACAACAGTACCAAGACCTGTTTTTTTCTGATCAGAATTTAAGCAGTGTTAAAGAAGCAAGAACACTGTCCCTCATTGTTTTGCAAGTGTCTGTGTCTTAGGAGCGTGCTTGTTTAGGAACAAAATGCTTTCTGAAGTCTTACCTGACTGTTTCCCAGCTTTTACTTGCCGGTGCCCGCCCCCCCATCGTCTTCTAAGGAAATCACTAGCTGCTGCTTCCATGGTCTTTCACAGTTATTAATTAACATTTGAGTAATTTTGAAAATGTGTATCCACTGAGCTGTTGTCTGAAATGTCTTGTTGGGTTGTTTATGACATTAGAAAGAACTGACAAACTTTTTCAGCATTATTTCTGACCTGGGATCTTACTTCTGTATCCACCAATGTAGGAGAAGATAACTGAATAAAGTGGGGGACTAAACTACTTCTGATCTTTTTCTGGGGTGGGAAGCAGTCACACTGTAGCTGATGCAGGGTGGGAAAGCTGTGGTAACCACTGTCTCACTGCGGGAACATGACGAACATGTTTTGCTGGCTCTTTTTTTTTTTTTTTTTTTTTTTTTTTTCCAGAGAGTCAGCACAGCAGGGCACTGGCTAACAGGAGGCATGCCTGGAAAGACTGCCCTGTGAGAAGCAGTCACAGGTGTGCTCACGATGTTTCTTCTTACATCCGAGAGGCGTGCCTGGGGCCTGTGTCTCCCAATGTGCTGGGAAACTTTGATGGTTTCTTGATAAAATATAAGCATAAACTTCATATTTGCATTTACAAAATAATCCATTTGTTACAAATAATTCCTTTCCATGACTGTGTATTTAAACTTTCCATTGCTTCCACCCAGAAGATGCTTCAAACAGTGGCGAAACTGCTTGACTTTATCCCAGAACTCTAAGCATATTAGTGGTGATAATATTTAAAGGAGAATTTTACCCATTAGATGTTTTAACCTATGTATTCCTTAGTTAGATTTTATTTTCCCCTTTGTTTTGCATAGCTCATTATTACAAGGAAATAACAAATGGCACCCTTGGGGTCATTCTTATACCTTTACTCACGATACGTAAGCTTGCCACATTTCTTACGCATGTTTTGATGGGAGCAAGAGCTTATAATTATATAGCTTGCATTAGACTAAAAAGTCTATCTTGAGAACTGAACTCTAGCATTTACAGTATATGTAATTTGTACTATATCTGAAAATATAATCCCTGTGACTGATGATCAGAGTGAGCATCAGTGCTTATGAGATCATTTCATCTCTTTTCTGTGCTTCACATTTCCTGCTAACTATGGACAGTAGAATGAAAATTTAATGAAATACGTATCTTTGGTTTTTTTTTTTTTTTTTTTTTTTTTTTTTTTTTTTTGTGGGTACCGGGGGGTCGACCTCAGGACCTCGTGCGCCAGCAGGCGCCCGTGCCGCTGAGCGATATCACTGGCCCCTTTTTCGTATGTGGGTTCCGGGAGTCGGACTCGGGCCCTCGCGCTTGCCTGGCAGGCGCTTAAGCCGCTGAGCCATCTCACCGGCCCGTATCTTTTTGTAATGTTCTCCTTGGAAAAAAATATTGACGGATGTGTCAGAACAAGATTTAAGTCAGAAAATAGACTTTTATTGAAACGGATTAAATTATAAGGCTATATACCTACCTGCTTAATAAATAGTAGATAATATATATGTACTTAGTGTGGGGGCTATATATGTGTATGTATATGAGTATATACTTTGAATATAAAATTGAGTCACTTATAGTTTCTATATGTTGGAGATTTTTTAAATATGTCAAGGATACTTTTTAGATATTCATGCAGATAAGGTTTTCATTATGATCCATGATTTCCAAACACAAGAAAGGGATGCTCTTAGATTCTGGATAATAAGGCAGATCATTTTCATTTCCACAATTGGCTTCATATTTGGAAATACTTCAGAACACACATTATAGTGGTGTCTTTATTTTGCACAAGATTGTCACTGCCCAAAAAGCCAGTGTACACACATTTTTGCCACCATGTCTAGCTGGCAAACAGTCTGACATCACTTAGCATTTAATTGCAGTGGTGATGAACCTATGGCACACGTGCCGAAGTGGGCTGTTTGTTATCATTGAAAAGGTTTGCTACCACTGATCTAGGTTCGCCATCACTTGTCTAGGACGTAAGAGTGGCTTTCATGTCAGTAGTCATAGAGCATGTTCTGAGCTTTCATTTAGGATGTTAAACCTCATGTCCTAAATGAATTGATTACTTTGTTTATCTGTTGCATATTGGAGTACCTTCTTTTTGACATGCACCAAACTATGCCAATCCAAATTTACAGATATGGTTTCTTTCCTGACCATATTTACAACCTACAGACAAGAAAACTAGTGAATCTGCTGGAAAACTGTAAATATAGTAACTAAAAGAAATATTCAGTGTTGTGGAAGTATCAGACTTCAGGAGTCTGAGAAGCCTTAATAAGAAGAAATAGTATTGAAGTTTAGACCAAGAGAAACTGGGAATTAGCTGGGTGAATTAGTATATGGAAAGCTAAACTGAGGAATTTGGGTTTCTTGCCTAAGGGCAATAGAATCACTTGAATAGATTAAAACACTTTAGACCAGTGTTGGCAAACCTATGGCACGACACGTGAGCCAGGTCACCCCAGCATCACCCCTGCAGCTGAGCATTGGATAACAGTGCACATAGGGACCATACACATGCTCAGAAAAGAGTAACAGAGTCAGGTGATAATATCCCAAGCCACTACTCATTAGCCACTACTCATCTGAGCTTTCTTATGGTCTGACCTTCATGCAACACTTGGGGAGATAGAGTATGAAGGATGACAAAGGACACCACAGTTGGTCTGAAAATGAAATCCTTAAAGTGTGGCATTCTCTGCCAAATAATTTTAAGTCAATGCAAGCACTTGGGATTGCTTTTCCTACTTTGTTTGGATCATCTTATGCTTGTGAGTGACTGTTTTTAGCTTAGAATTATATCAAATCTGATACAAGAAACAGATAACAGATGACCTGAATGCTGCATGTGTTGCTCTCAAACTAATGAAGTATGAGCCAAGGTTTGACAAACTACTAACATGCATACAACAGCAAAGATCACAGTAATTGTACAGAAGCATGCCAAATGCAAACTTAATCTTTCAATAAAAAGCTGTTTGTAGCATTGAAAGCTCTGTTACTGTGTTTTCTTTTAAGACAGAAGATGTTAATGTCTGAGTTGTTTTTTCTAAACTAAAACCTGAGTATTCAGGTTTAATTACTGTGTTGGCACTTTGCAATAAATAAGCAGATTTTGGGTTGCAGTTGGGCACTCATCTCTAAAACGTTTGCCATCGCTGCTTCAGACGTACCATACTTAAGGTTTGAGGAAAAGAGGTTGGCGATCAGCAGAAGGCTTCTGTATGATTCCCATGACAGTAGCTGGTGTCTTGACCCAGAGCTTAGAGCAGCCACAGCAGTGGAGAACTGAGGTTCTGAGAGATCTAGAAGATAATCAAGAGGCCTGAGTGAGGTATGCTACAAAGATTCTAGAGTACTGCCCAGATTTCTATTTTCAGTAATTAGTTAGATGTTAGGTACTGTTCACTAAATGAAGGAATAGAAGAGGAAAATCAGGTCATTGAGAAAAAACAAGTAACTTCTTTGAGTTTCAGCTGCTTAGGGAATATCCACCCAAAGGTGAGCAGTGAGGTGAATGAGTCTAGCTCTGAAAGGAGAGATGTGCTTGAAGATGAGAAAGATGCAACTCAGGAATACGGAGTGTATTGTGTGCGCATTGTCTGTGACGAGGTGAGGGGAATGAGGAGGTTGAGGGAGAGTGAAAAGAGAGCTAAGTAAGTACAGTACAGGATGCTGAAGAATGCCACTACTCTGTTTTCGTAAAATTTTAAGAAAAGTCCAGCTCTGAATTCTGACCATTAAAAATAATGTACTTCTTCTTTCTGACAAGTATATATTTGTTCGGTGAGGTTTTTTAAACTGCTTTGTAATTCTTGATATTTAGGAAAAAGTGTAAATAAGTTAGATTGTTCACCTAGACAGCCTTTTCTGGCATCCTATAGGCCACGATAATATTCTGCTCTCACATGGGGTGGAAATGCCTTTTGCTTTATCCCAGCAGAAGCCATGCATGCTCTAATGTCTTTCTGTTAACCCACTTCTCAGCTCAGCTGCAGGTGGAGCCAGCAAGGCAGATCTCCTTCTCCATCAGCATATCTCCACTCCTCCTTTAATCTAAAATTATGTTTTCTCTTGACTCTTATTCCAGTGATGAGGAGGAGTTGCATTGTAAGTAAGCAACTTTGATGTCCATGGCTGTTCTCTGGGGTCTGACAAGCTCTGAAAATGCTGCAGGCTTGTTACGAAAAAATTAGACTGAGGACTTTTATCCCCTTGCATCCCGTCTTTTACAAATCGTTTGACCTGTTGCATGCCTTTAAAAATTGATTTGAATAAAATAATTTTTACTTCTTTATATACTACCTGTGACTGACCCAGAGGCCTTCTGATTCCAGGCCCCAGGATAGCTTTCTAGAACATATCCTCAAAGTCATTAAGGGATGTAGTCCCAGCTCACTCTATACCCTTTGTAAGACTGAGTATTAATTTCACAAAACTTTTCATTTGACAACATCAATTTCATTTTCCTTGTTTAATTTTTCTGTCTCATGAGACACGTAATCTATCTGTGATATTTAAAAGCTAATATAGTTGTTTTTTCTCTCACCTTTTCAGACCATTTCTTTAAAAAATATATATATATACCTTTAAGATTAGGCCTTATGGGGCTGGGGATTTAGCTCAGTGTCACAGTGCCTGCCTGGCAAGCGTGAGGTCCTGAGTTCGATTCCCCGTAACAAACAAATATTAGGCCTTATATATGAGGGGGTGGGAGTTACAATTTTTGGTTTTTTCCCTCTCCTTTGGAACTTTCAGTAAGCTGTAGGTTTCAGGTGATACATTCTTGTGATCTTATGGTTTTCAAACAATTACATCTATAATATTGAACACCCTAACTGAATTTCCTTCTACTTGGTGACTGAAAGTTCCAGCAATATGCAAGCATTCCCCTGGCTAGCATTTTTGTATTGTTTTTATAGGAAGGTACCTTTAGCAAATAACAAACAAATTTTAGTTAATTTAGTTTTCATTGGAGGGCTTGTTAATGTTCAGTATATTTTTTAGTATTAAAAGGTATTTGAGGGGCCGGTGAGATGGCTCAGTGGCTTAAGCGCCTGTCCGGCAAGCGCGAGGGCCCAAGTTCGACTCCTGGAACCCACATACGAAAAAGGGGCCGGTGATATCGCTCAATGGCACGGGTGCCTGCTGGCGCGCGAGGTCCTGAGGTCGACCCCCCGGTACCCACACACACAAAAAAAATAATAAATAAAATAAAATAAAAGGTATTTGACAAATAATACAGTAAAATGCTTATATTATACTAATTATAATAGGTAGAAAGTTCTTTAATCTATTTTATCTCAAAGTATTAGTAATACTCTAGAAATAGCCAAGGAAATAGCCAAGTCATCCTGACAAACCATTCTCAGTTGTATTTCTTGTACCACTAATGTAGAATTTGTAATCCCAAAACAGCACTGGTCACTCAGCTAATCTAGTATGATACAATCCTAAAGGCATAAAAGGTGAAGAAGTCTTTGAATCTAATGTCTAGCATTTCTCAAAATTTATTCCTTAAAACTCAAAAATGCTAGTGAGAATTGAGTGGTGGGGAAAGAAGAAAAAGAAAGGGTTGGTTTATGGTCAGGTAAATTCCATAAACTCTGCTAATGTCTGTTACCTTGTAAAGTTCCAAGGCAGTGTTCAGTATACCATGTTTCCCAGAATTATTAACCAGGAAACCATAATGTGCCCAGAGTTCTCTAAATCTGGTTGAATATGTTATTTACCTGCAATAGTATTTTATGGGCTTATTTTAATGACAGATTTCTTCTGTCTGTAATTTTGTCACGGAAGTAACTTGGTTGTTCTATGTTCTAAAATGCTTTGGGTGCTTAGGGATACAGAGGCACTGGTGAATTGACCAGTTTTCAGAACCGTGTGTAGGAGACCATAGTATCTGATCTAAAATTTTTCGGCGGTGAAAAATTTGAAAGTCCTTTAGGAGTCATGGATTCTTCCAGGACCCAATCACATATTCTGTTTTCAGTTTATTCTGCAGAAATCTCTTGGTAGCTTATTCCTCCCCAGGCTTCGTGTTGGGATTTTTGTGTATTATGGGTTTTATTTTTATTTTGTTCATATTAAACTTAATAATTGTTTAAAGGTACAGCAGAATGCTGGCAGCCTGAGAGAATTTAATGCAGCTTGTATCATCAAAGGCCCCTTGGATGGAAAAAGTTTTAAAGCCACTGACTTAAGCCATCATCTTGATTTTTTTTTTTTTTTTTTTTTTTTTAAAGCTAACTAAGGCATTATGAAGTTAAAACGCTGGTAGTTTCACACCTGGATGGTACGCAACTGGGGCATAGATTTCAGATATCCTGATTCCTACCCTGCTGATCTTTCCCTCTTGCTTGTCTGTTTTTAGCCATGCGTAATAAGTGAAATAGAAGAACCCCGAAAGTAGGAAATATTGTAGAAGGCAATCTTTTGAATATTTAGATTTTCTTTTAAAGCTTCTTATGCATTATTTCCAGCTGTTGACTAATTTCTTAGTAATAATGACAATTTTGCATTTCTGTTTAGAATCTACAACAGATTGAGAGTTTAGAAAGTTTGAAGTGCTGGAAATCTGGTTGCAGAATATTTTCAAATCTGTACTGGATTAAAGTTTCACAGTAATTTCTGAGATTTTGAAATCAGTCTCAAAGGGAAAGAGGTGTTCTGTCAACATTATACTGAACAAACTATTTCCACCTGCAATATACATGGAAAATATTTCTATACTTAATATCACTAAAAATTGAAAGCCATTCATCATTTTGTAATTGAGGCCTTGCTCCCACCTAAGCCCTCAGCAGTTCAAACTTTATTAACGTGTAGTAAATCAAAATAATGACACTGTTGCTTCTGTTTTTTCTGTGTATTGCCCTACTATCTGATTTAACCTTAGAATTTTAATGCATCCACTTGTAATCTGCTCGTTAGAGTTGGAGGAAGAATGTATTTGCCCCTTGTTTCATGGATAAGGAACTGAAATTGAGATGTTTTACCCTAAATTAGTTACAGGGCCAAGACATTTTAAGCCAGCTCTGATTCTCTTTTATGTGTGCTGATCTGTTTCTAGGAATTCTCAGGAAAATGGCAGATAATAATAAATTTTTAGTACAGAAATATATGAAAGCATGATTAGCAGGGGAAAATATGGCACTTACTTTCTTATTTATATTCTTCCTGTGACATTTCAGAAAAATAGCCTGTGAGAACTGAACATTGATAAGGACAGAAATTAAACCGGCTTCATGTATATTAAAGCATTTGAAAAAAATATTGATGTTGGGTTTTTGCGGTTAACTTGAGTCCTGGATGGAATTTATTTTCTTCATGGGACATTCACTGTGTACTGCTGTTCTAATTTGAAAGCTTTGGGTTTTCTTTCTTACAAATTTTTTGAAGGAGGTGGCACCATGCACTGACTTTCAAGCACTATTTCTGCTTTTGAAGTGCCATAAATTTTTAAGTGTCTAACCTATCGTCAGGGTAATATCCTTTTGTTTCAACTTTTTCTTTGCCTTTATTTTCTAGATTCACGGCCTTTCCACAACACAAGTGCTAATCTGACGGAAAGGTAATATCCATTTATTTTGTTGTTCATTTTCCCAAAATGATATAAAGAAAATCCAAACTATGTTTTGGCATGTAATTAAGTAAACTGAGTTATATGAGCTCATTAGGTTCTTACGTCCTTGAGTAATAAATTTGTAATAATTATCAAAGGCTTTGTAATGAAGACTATATCTTTTAAAATTAGTATGTTCAGTAGTTTCCATTTTGACTCTTTATACTGTTCCTCATGATAAAGATTATTTGTATTTATTCATGTAAAAGTATACTTATATTTGACTTTACATATGTGTGCTTTGCTTGTATGGATTTTTCATTCCTAAATCTAACAGCATTTTGTTTCATAATTTGCGTGTGTGTGTGTGTGTGTGTGTGTATTAGCTTCTTACTTTAATCTTTTAGGTTGTGTTTTTGGGGCTAGAAGTGTGTCTCAGTGCTACAGTGCTTGCCTAGCATGTGCAAGGCCTTGGATTCAATTCCCAGCATCACAACAACAAAAACAAAAAAAAATGGCTGTGTCTTTTGTGTATCTCTATGTGGTACACAGGTCTGTCCAAGTAATTGAATAATTTTAGTTACTTAGTGATCCAGAAGCCTCGCAATGAGTGTTTCTGTTTGCACTGCCTTCATGTCTTTTTCTTCCTGTCTAAAGCAGTAGTTTTCATACTGCTTCCCTAAAGTCTTAAAGGAGTGCTTTGTTTTGTAAACACTTACATAAATAGACTTCAGCTGTTGAAGGGGACCCTTATGGTTCTGCTGCTGCTTGCCCTCACAGAAGTCTGCACTACTTACAGGGAAAGCCCTAAATAATTATTCTAAGCAAATACCTAAGCAAAATAGTATAAATAGATTCTTTTTCCATTATTTATTTAAATGCCCCATATTCTGTAAGAAAATCAACCATTGAGGGATCCCTAAAGGTCACAGTGTACCTGTCTCAGATGGACTTAGTTTGACACAGGCTTCCTGAACAAGTGGATCAGTAAGTCTAGGTCTCTGGAAAACTCAAAATGAATCTCTCTACTGCCTTCCTGAAATCTGCCTGTTGTTCAGTATATTCCCTCCTAAAATTATTCATAGCTTCATGGACCAGTCCACAGTCTTGATTGGCTTCCTTCCCATATGCCAAAAGGCTAGAAAAGATGAGTGGCCTCTGCTGTTAAGGTATTGAACATGCAGCCAGTCATAAGATTCCTTGGTTTGCAACCCTTATTAACAAGTACCCCCTTACCTCCAGTATGTATACAGATTTCCTTTCATACACCAATTTGTTGCAAAGAAGTTGGTAGGTCATGCTATTTTAGATTAAGATATTTCAGGTAAAATAATTAATGAATAATAGGCTTTTTAATATCAGTTACTCAAAATCTAAAACTTCGGGGGTTTTTGTTGGAGGCGGTGGTGGTGTTTTTGGTTTGTTTTGTTCTGGGAATTGGATACAGGGCCTTCGTGCTATAATACTTTTTTAAATTTTAAGGCAGGGTCTTGCTACGTTGCTCAAGCTGGGCTCTTGAGTTTATGATCCTCCTGCTGCAGCCTCCCAGAGCGCTAGATTGCAGGTGTGCACCACTATGCCCAGATTCCATTATCAAAGCATTAATGGCTGCTTTAAGAAAACTTAACCAAGTTTTTATAACAAGGGCATTGTAGCATGCTCTGTTCTTTGATATTATATAAGTAAAATGATTCAGCATCTTCTGTCCGCCTCTTACTGTGCTTCCTGTTTAACTTCTATAGTCCTTTTTTAAAAAAATGTCTTCTTGTTTTTATTTAGTATAACAGAAGAGAACTATAATTTCCTGCCACAAAGCCCCTCCAAGAAAGATTTTGAAGGGAAGAGTGGAACAAAAGTCAGTCGTACATTCAGCTACATCAGGAATAAAATGTCCAGTAGTAAGAAGAGCAAAGTAAGTATTACTGTGGACAATCCTTATGTGATCACCTCAGTCAGTCACTAGTAAGCTTTTCTCATGACCAGTGTATAATACCCCCCATTAAGTTAATGATGAGAGCGTAAATGAAAATAAATCCAGGGGCACGCTTAGAAATAGGCTAGTATGGGCCAATGAGATAGCTCAGCGGCATAAGTGCCTGCCTGGCAAGTGCAAGGTCCCGAGTTTGACTCCGGGTACCCACATTAAAAAAAAAAGAAATAGGCTAATATTTGTAGAAAAATAACAGTAATAAAAGTAGCAATATAGGTACTGATGTTCACTGTTTTTATTCTATGCCAAGAGCTTTCATATATCACTATTTAATCTCTTCAGTCACACAGCAAGATAGGCATTATCTCTCTTCTCTAGGAATGAGTTGACTTACCTATGGAGAAGAGGTTCAAACCCAGATCTCTTTGGTTTCTGGTCCCACACACTCAACCACAGTGCTTAAGTCAGTAAATCAGATTTGAAATGCAGTGGAAGGATTTTATGCTGAGATCAGGGGATTAAGCAGTATTTATAGTATTTTGGTTTAGGGAGAAGAAAATTATCCCACAGAAAAATATAAAAGCTTTTAAAGACTAATTTAATTCGAATTCTTATTTTGCTCGTTTGGTTTTGGGGTTTTGTTTGTTTTGATTTTGCAGTATTGGGGATTCAACACAGGAATTACTAAACTATATCCCCAATCCATTTTAGTTTGTTATGAGGTAGAGCCTAAGTTACTTAGGCTGACTTCAAACTTGCATTCCTTCTACCTTAGCTTCCTTACTAGCTGGGATTACAGGCATGCACCATCATGCCTGGCTTAGATGTATTTCTAATTAAGAACACTTAGAATATATCCTTTTTAGTGCTCCTAGTAGATTACTATATTTAAACTAGCTTTTTATTTATTTATTTTTTTTTTTTTTAATGTGGGTACCGGGAGTCGACCTCAGGCCCTCACACTTGTCAGCAAGTGCTTGTGCCACTGAGCGATATCACCGGCCCTTTTTTTCCTTTATGTGGGTACTGGGAGTCGAACTCAGGACCTTGCACTTGGCAGGCAGGCGCTTACGCCGCTGAGCCATCTCACCGGCCCCTAAACTAGCTTTTTAAATCTAGTTTTTGCATGTTTATTATAGGAATCTTCAAAATGTCAAAAAATACTAAAAATCATCTGTAATAATCCTATTGAGATAAATAATCTCAACATTTTCAAATCAGAGGGGAGAAACTTTGTACCTCCCACTTCCCCTGTATTTCATTCACCTACCCACACACCCTCTGACACAATAAAGAAATAATAAAAATTTGAATTAGGGCATTTTTGCAAGGGATTACTGTACATACATATATTGCAGTATATATATAAATATATATATAGTTGTGTATTTAAATACACATACATCCAAAGAAATAATATATACATACTTAGAAATAAGAATAAACACAGGGGGACGGTGAGATGGCTCAGCGGCGTAAGCGCCTGTCTGGCAAGCACGAGGGCCCGAGTTCGACTCCCGGATCCCACATACGAAAAAAGGGGCCAGTGATATCGCTCAGCGGCATGGGCGCCTGCTGGCATGCGAGGTCCTGAGGTCGACCCCCTGGTACCCACAAAAAAAAAAAAAGAATAAACACAGAACTCAAGAAATAAAAGTGCATCCCCTGCTAAGCCTTTCAGGCCCTCAGTTAAGTGGCCACAAAACACCACCATAATAGTTTTCTCTTCAATTCTCTTTCCCAACTGCAAAATGCAGAGAGAGTAGGCAGTCAGGAAAAGATGCAAGGAGTCTAGCAAGTCATTTCTAGAATAATCACTTACTTAACTATTAACTTTATAGTTAGCTTTCTTTTATAATTTTTAAAAAACTTAAGTCAAAGAAGATAAAATGCTTACCAGTGTTCTTATTGGCAGCAAGGCTTAAAATAGAGCCTAATACATTTTAATTATTCCCACTTGCTTGGACACTATTTGACATCCCAAAAAAAAAAAAAAAAAAGGCAAGAGAGACCTCTTAGAAAGGTCAGTATAAATAGCCAAATATTACTGAGTGATTTCTATAATCTCAGTCTTAACCTTGTAAAATTTTGCGATCTACTTTGGATGGTTTCAGCTTTATTTTGTTGTTTTTTTTGTTTTTGTTTTGTTTTGGTCTTTGTTTGGTTCTTAAACCATGGAATCTTGTCTTTAAACAAACTTAAGTGTAAGGCCAATAAGTAAGTGGAGATTCTTCTGTCCATTTCCCCAATGAATGGACTTTCAAGACAGTGTGGTAAATACACCACTGATCTTGTTTATGAGGTAATATAGAAATTCATTGAAAAAAACAATGGAAGACTAGATTTAGAAACTAGAACCTGATCTTTTACCAAAAAAAAAAAAAAAAAAAGTCTTATGCTGGCCTACTTATTTTATAAATTGAAGCACAGAGAATTAGGGTTTAATCATAGAACTTGACAATATTAGAGTAGACCCTCTGAATTCTAGCAAATAGCACTTGCCATTTTGTGTTTACTCTTAACCAAAATCTGTTACTAGGCATGATATTCTCCCGTGCTCATTCTCAGAGGAGTAGAGTTAGGTAGAAGTTGGTTGAGATAGAAGAAAAGAAGGTAATTTGTGTTAAAGGGGCATCTGTTGTCACTGGCCATGCTGAAGTTATCAGTTGACCTCTTGCCTCTGATCATCTCCTTTGTCAAAATGAAAGCACTCTTGCAATTGAGACTGGTTCCTCTTTCAGTCTCAGCTTCAAGATTTGATCTTTGGGACTATGCTGTCTTTAGCTATGGAAACTCAAAAAATTACTAATTCATAATCTTAGATTGTACTCCATTTCACATTATCAGATGTTTGTTTATAGTGCCCCAGTGACCAAGTTTATTGAGAGATCATCTTCTGTATTTAGTTGTTAGTTAACTTTGAAATAAAATTGTACAGAACCTCCTGTAATATAGTTAGGCTTTTGTCAGTGTAGTCAGAGATACTAGACTACAGTAATTGCTTTATTACAGTAAAGCAATTCCTATTTGTGTTGAGTTATATTTTTAGGTCTGATCAAAATATACAGTAAATGTGTATATTTTAAAAATTTATTATATTTAAAGACATGTTGCCATTAATCCCCCTCAAAATATTCCCTCTTGCTTCAAACATAATTTATCACATCATTCTTGCCACTTTCTGAAGCAGCTCTGGAAGTCCTCTTTTATGATTGTCTTTATGAGGTCTGATCAAAACTATGAGGAATTCTGCTATGAATGCCATCCAACAGAAAGGCAGAGTCATAAAAACATTACATTGTATCCCCATCCATCTTATTCACTGGATAGGCACCATGTGATTTCTGGCTCTTCCCCAAATTCAAAATGAGCATGAAAGATAAACCTTTTCAGTTGATTTAAGACATTGAAGCAGCCAGGACAGCACAATTAAAGACACTCAAGGAAGAGGTCTTCCAGAACTGCTTCAGAAAGTGGCAAGAACAATGGGATAAGTGTGTTTGAAGCAAGTACTTTTTGAGGGGGGTTAGTGGCAATGAATCTTTTACTGTAATGAATTTAAAACAATAACAAAAACATTCACTTTATTTTTTGATCACACAGCATAAATAACTCTGTCTTACTATGCCATGAATGTATAATAGATCTTTAACATTTAGAAGCATTTTATCTTGTAAACAATAACAAATATAAATGATCATCAAATCTTTAGCAGGATGATGCGAATTCTTTTTCTTAACCATTGAAAGTTCATCTTCATAATATTAAAAATTAAAAGTGCTAGTAGACATTTCAATGTCAATTGTTCTATGAAAATGATAAATTTTCACTTTCCATTTCTAAATATGTGCTAATAGAGTCCATCTAATCTGTTTTATTCAGCTATAGAATAATGTAACCTTGTTTATTTTCTGAAAAGAAAAAAATTATTTACTGAATTATTTTATTATCATATTAAAAGAGCACCATAATTCTTATCTAAAGGTGGTTTAGAAATTTGTTTCCTCATGCATGATATATGTATTTATATAGACAGCTTATAGTTACTGACCTAAACTTATTACGTTCCATATGTTAAGTTGTGGCCTTAAACAGTTCTTGGATAATACTCAAAGGAGCCAGGAGTCAGCCATTAGGTAGCAAGTGGTTCACATACTTGGGTAATATATTTTGCAGATAGACAGGGAGGTAGGTATGTAGATAGGTAGTTTTTATGTAAGTAATTTAGTGACCAATCCTTAACATGTTCTTTTACGAGTCATCAATAACTGGCATAAGTTATTAGATAAATGTATTGAATATTTCTGAGACGGGTGGAGCCTAAACAGGAAGTACAGCAGGAAGACTAGCAGTTTCTGCTTTTGTCTTTGAGAAGTAGTACTGTTTCTTGCTAAGTAAGTTTGATTGTTAAAAGTATTCAAGTGTTTATGTGCGTAAGGTTCAAGTTTATAAAGGGAGTGAAGTAACCCTCTTTAAACCATACTATCACACTGGTTGGTTTTTTTTTTCCTACTAAGCTTTCCTCTTTTCGTGCACAGTCAGAAGATGGTTAGAAATGTTTTAGACCAAACATTCTGACTCAAAGTAAGTATTTTTAGGTGTAAGAGTTACATTCCTGCCTGGCTAATATATTACATGAATTTATAGCAATACATTGAACTCCAGCTCGTAGTTCCTGTGGCTTGTCTGAAAAAGAACTATTCCCATTAATCTTTCAAAGGTGCCTACTGAGTACATTAGTGTTTGTAAAAGGTTAAGTTAGTATTAAATATGATTCTCTCATTTCTTTGGTTAAAGATCTATACCAGGACAGTTGTTAATCATGCTATGTTTTCACAGTTGTCCGGAGTATTATTTTTAATTGTAACCCACTGTAAGGATAGGATTGGAAAAATGAAAAATCATTTTCATTCCTAGTATCCTAAGGTAGTTGTTGCCAGTATCTTTCCTTTTTAAATGCTATGTGAATCTGTTTCCACAGCACATAGTTAAAGAATTTTGGCAGGTACTAAGCATGGACAAATCAAACTTCAGAAAATAATCAATTACAACTTTACCTTAGGCAACTTTAATTTTTAAAATTTCTTAAGTTCTGCTTTTTGTAGAATTTGAAGTTTGTTTTTAAACAGGAAAGATATATTCCATTTATTACTGAGTTTCCATACTGCAACATAGACACTGTCCACACACACTGAATTTTGCTTCGTTTATGACTAGAGTAGTTTTACCAGCAGCATTCAAATAGTTAAGATTGTCTGAAGGGGTAAAAAACTGTCTTAAGGAAATAAGCGGCCTCAGCCCTCCCTCCTTCCCTTTCTCAACCAGTCTCTGGCTTCCTCTTACGGTTTCGCTAATGGCAGCTCAAAGCTGTTGTGCTCTGCCCTGCTGGCATGAGCCCCTCCTTCTGTGAGAGCACATTTCCTGGCATGGGGGCTGCATCATGTCGGTAAAATGGGGTCGGCTACCTGAAGTACCCCTTATAACAGTGAGATTCCCAGGTCAAAAGTATGGGCAGGTAAGAGCCTGACTTCTCTAAAGTACTAAAATCTGATAAAAACAGAAAGAGCGGTGTAATTTGTTGTTACTTTGTTTTATCTTTGGCAGAACTATTTTAGATTGTTGCAAAGGATGATGAAATTATTTTCTCATTCAGATTTGAAGAGCATTGTAGAGTGTGAGAGAATAAGCTAGTTATCATAGCTTTCTTGACTGTTGGAGCATGCTTTTAGCCTTCATAAGCAAAAAAGGCAGATGCTTTTTAGTTTAAAATTTTATACATGGAGAAACCTTCAGCAAAATTTAATGGAAATAAATTATTTTGAAAAACTCAGATTTTTATTGATTTCTATTGGAGTTTTATGTATTCTAGCAGTTAACAGATTTTCACTTTGAACAGTTTCCTGTTTTGTAAAGTGAAGCAGTTTGCTTTTCTCCCTTCCTCTCTTGATATTTTATGTAGTTCAAGACTATTGCCCTTTGGCTCTTAGATTTTACATGTTTTCTGTAAACAAAGGTCTTCATGTGAAACTTAAATTTTAGGAAATATTTACCATTTCAGGATGGTGGATTGGTTTTTAACACAAAATGCTTTATGGTCTCTTGCCTTTGTAATACAGTGTCACAATGAGTGAGGGTTGAGTTGGTCAGCCAGATCTGAATTTTAATTCTAGTTTGAGCATTTTTGGTGTGTGGCCTCAAATGTATTTTTAAACATCTCTAAGTCTCACCCTCTTCAGATATAAAATGGAGATAACTAGTACTTAATTCATTGACTTGTTAGAAAATTCTTATATATTGCTTATTATCATGTTTGACACACAGTAACCATTCACAATTTAGCTAGCTAAAAAAAAAAAAATTGTAAGTGTAATGCCTGGCTTTCCCACTTTAGAGTTATTGAATCATATGAAATAATCTGTAAAAAAAAAAAAGGTGTTAATTTAAAATATAAGGCATCAAGTAGTGTCATGATCATTTTGAATTACCCATTTTCCAGATATTTTTCTAGGTTATAACAATAGTGTGTGGCAAAACTTGAAACTCTTAAACCTCTGTTGTAGTTCTTTGTGGCCCAGTTGGGTTGAAAGGAAATTGTTAGGTTGATTTTGATTAGCTAGCCAAGTGTTTTACCAAATAGTGCTTTCAAAGAATGCTTTATGGAGAGCATTATCCCCACAGGCCTGGGGCCCACTTAAATGTCCCTGACTTTTTTAGATATTTAATTAAGGACCTAGCACTCTTAGGTATTTCTTCAACTTTTTCAGGTTTAAATTCCTTTCCATTCCTTTTCATGCTTGTATAAACTTTGATAACAACCCCTCTCAGAGAGAAGTGTGATGTCATATGAAAGCCCTCTTCTTTTGGTCTGTCACCAAAGCATTTCAGGCATTCCTGCAGTGTTTTGAGGTGACATACTGAGAAGCCCAGTACCCAAAGCTGCTTTTTCCCAGTCCTGGCCACCTCTTCCCACTGGGTTCAATCACTTCTGTGCCAGCCAGTGTCCTGGAGCTTTGTACAGTACATGGCACAGCACTAGTCTGCTCAGTCACTAGAATGTACCTGGTTGGCTGGGTGCATAGTAAACATTACATGAACGTCAGATTCCTATTCCCTTGCACAGGTGAGGGAAGACCACCAGAAAAGTAAGGAGCTTTTCAGTAGAGAGCAGAGAGCAGGTCTTGGGAATCGTAGTATCTTCAAACCAGAGACCCTCCCTGTTTTTCCTATCTTTCTGGGCCTTGGTGCAGAGGAGTTAGTGTCTAGACCATGGGACTTCCTTTCTCTGGGTCCCCACTTTTCTTGAAGTTACCATTATGATGGAACTAGCTCGAGGGGACAAAGTAGTTTAGCAAAAATATCAACAAGACTTATTCCTCTCTTTTGCATGCTTCCTATCCTCCCTGCTTGGCACCAGTGCCCTTTTGCTGCTCCTTAGTTTTCTTTTCTTCCTCCTCAAATCAAAATTTCTTTTCCCTTCCAGGGAAAGATATTTCTCTATTGGGTTAGGAGAGTAGTAATCTAATGAAACTTAGGCATTAATTTACTGTAAAGCTATTGTTAAATGGTGTTGCTTACTCACTATGTGGCAGGCACTGTGCAACATGCTTTACATGTATTTCACGTAGTTAAAAATTTTAGTACATGTTTGTGGTACATAATGATTACATTAATCTTGGGGATCTGACATGTGTACATAACACATCTTAATTCTTTTTACTTCCACTTTTCCTTCTTCCATCTGTCTCACTTAATTTTTTAAAATATGGGTTTTTTTTTTTGTGGGTACCAGGGGGTCGACCTCAGGACCTCGCGCGCCAACAGGCACCCATGCCGCTGAGCGATATCACCGGCCCCTTTTTTCGTATGTGGGTTCCGGGAGTCGAACTTGGGCCCTCGCGCTTGCAAGGCAGGCGCTTACGCCGCTGAGCCATCTCACTGGCCCCTAAAATATGTATTTTTAACTGAATGTATAATTTATATATATGTATACACATATGTATGCATGTATGAAAAAGGCCACTTTCCCACTTTTCAAATAAAGAAACAGAGACCTAGACAACAACCTGCCCAATGTCACATCATTAATAAGTGGTGGTAGTAGAGCTGAGATTTGAACTGAGCCTGACTCCATTGTCCATATTGTTAACCACTGTGCAGTCATTTTGTCCTCTTCCTCACAACAATCTTTTCTTCCCAATTTGAACATTTTTCTGCTCTCTGCCTACAGCTGACCCTAAACTTGTTTTCTTCCTGTGTGGACTGTGCTGCAGCTTATGGAGAATATGCCTTACCCAGCACTTAGGCCTCTTCCCAGTGTTGATCTTTGAGCATTGTGTCTTTCAGTATAAATAACCCCTGAATGAGCCATTGCCAGAACTGTATCCTGTCCAGTTTTTGTATGATTTTTCTAATATAGCTTACCCATTCGTAAATTAATAATAAAAAGTTTGCCTGAACATTGTTACTCACTTTTGTTCAAAGGATTCATCAACTACTGTTGACCAAATGCCATCTGAGTATTCAGGTAAAGAGGAGGCCTTCCAGTGTTCATTTAACTGTTGATTCTTTTCTTTGACAGGAAAAAGAAAAAGAGAAGGAGAAAATTAAGGAGAAGGAGAAAGATTCTAAAGAGAGGGAGAAAGACAAGAAGACTGTCAATGGGCACACTTTCAGTTCCATTCCTGTTGTGGGTCCCATCAGCTGTACCCATTGTATGAAACCTTTTACCAACAAAGACGCCTACACTTGTGCAAGTAAGAGTCATGCTTCTTCCTCTGTCTTACATGAACCTCTCTTGGCTCAGGAAAGTTGGTTTCTAGTTTCCTGTCCACCCCACTGCTTATCTGTTCCTCATATACATGGAGAAGTAGCTGTGTTTATATTTACCTTAAACATTTGACAGAATTAATTCTAGATACATAACATGCAGCCAATATTTTTTTCAGACAGTTTCAAATACTGTGTTCTGTTATGCCACGTTCCACACAGCTCTCAAAGTTCCCGGGGGAAGGATGGCGAGAGGGATGGAGAAATAAAGAAAAGAGACAAAAAGCTGAAGTCAGGTGGAGCCCTGTCTCCTGATGGGAGGAAAGGAACTGCTCAACCAAAGTAGTGCATTTAGTTATACATTCAGTAAGTTGGTGTCACGTGACACCCCTTTTCCTAGCAACCCATTGCTTGGATTGTCTTGGGGCTAGGTGTTGTCTATGTTGGAGCAGCTTGTTTACATAGCCCACCTCAGCTGCTCTCTGTTGCTGCTTTGTTTTCTGGCTGGCCTTGCCTGCCCCACAGGTGTGATCAGTTTCCAGCTTCAGCCACTCCCCACACTGTTACCCATTAACTACCCTTTATCCCAGAAGTCTATGTCAGCATCATAGCCTCAAACCCTATGGTGTCCAGCAATCTCTTGTCAGATCAAGTATGCTCATTTTTAAATCTAGTCTTCTGCCACATGATTCAGCCACTTATAGACATTAAAGTGCGGTGCCTGGCGAGGGAGTGTGGAGTGTACCTTCTTGTACAGAGAGGTTCCATGTTGACCCATCTTTGACCTGCTTGCAAACACCATACAGGCCAGTCATTTAACTTGAGTTCCTGGCTTTGATAAGGTACTCTCAAGCGAGAGTCAGTTAACTTTCTCTGTAGAGGACTTAGATAACAAATATCTTTAGCCTTGTGGGCTATCCAGTCTATCACAGCTACTGAGCTCTGCAGTTGTGATGCAGAAGTGGCCTTAAACATATAAACCAAGGAGTGGGGCTTTATTCCTATAAAACTTCATTTATGGACACTGAAATTTGAATTTCATAAAATCTTTGCATGACATGTATTATTAATCTCGTTTTTTTTCAAACATTTAAAATGTAAAAGCCATTCATGGAACATGAGCTATGCAAAATAGACTGTGATCCATATTTGGCACACATAACTATAATTCGCAAATAAGCTCTAAGACAATAAAAATCAAAATTTTGTCACTGCAAACATAGTAATATTTTTGTAGAGAATACCAAGGTGAATCAAGGAGGCTGCTTTGGTCAGAGATGACCAGTCTGGAGATCCAGGCACTCCAGGAGCAGACTAGTCCCAAGAAGGTTAAGATGACTAAGTATCATATTATACCTGTAACCAGTTCAGACAAAATAGTGACTAACTCAGATTCTGAGGAGTAAGTCCCAGATGATGATGCCATGACATCTTGTTTTCAGTCATTTGTGTGGAGTATATCAAGTAATTTGTGACTAAAAATAATTAACTCACTAAAATGAGGAATTTTTAGAAGTTTATTTGAGCAGATTCAAATTTGTTTCTATAATAATCTCCACTCACTTGCTTTGTTTTTTTTTGGGGGGGTGGGTACTGGGGGTTGACCTCAGGACCTTGCGCACCAGCAGGCGCCCATGCCGCTGAGTGATATCACCGGCCCTTTTTTCATATGTGGGTTTCGGGAGTTGAACTTGGGCCCTCGTGCTTGCCAGGCAGGCGCTTATGCCACTGAGCCATCTCACCGGTCCTCACTTGCTTTCTTGAATGGAGTTACAGCTAGCAAAGAACCTGCAGTCTGTATTGTATATACTACGATTCTTGTGCCATTTTTAAGTGACTGGCTTTATCGTGCATGTTCTCATGAAATTGTTTTTATGGATACATTATAGCCCCCAAATAGTCCACACTCCTATTTGTTTTACCATCCTGTTTTTAAAATACAAAGAAACTCGGAAGTGCTTATCTAAGTCTTTATGCATCTCTGGACCAGAAATCAAACATTAACATTATCCTTCATGTGTAACTTACCAGAAAATGGGGAGTTTCCACCACATAGTAATAAGTTTCAGGTGACCTGTAGGAAACAAGAAACTATCTCTGCCCATTATTCATTCAGACTTTTTATTTAGGAACTCAGGTTCTGTAGGACATTTTTCTAGGACATCAGTGGGATGTCTGCACTTAAGTTGTTTAGCTTGTTTCTCAGCACTGGAATAACCTGGTTACCTAAAGCGGAAGTCATCAAGCACTTTTTTCACATGTTCATCTATCATAAAAATACATTTAGCATATTCACACAGGAATATATATTTAATGTAAAAGTTTTATGACTCTTACTAAAGAGCTCATTCTAAGAATAAAAGCCTCAGATTTGCCTTTTTCTTGTTTTCTGGTTATTATTATGGTTAATATTGTTTTTGATTCATGCTTCTTTATGGAATTTTTACAGCTCTCTTAGTTTAAACCAGATAATATAATCTATAAGCCCACTTAACCGGGTACCTATATATTCCCATTCATCACAACATAATGAAAATGAGCAAATGTAGAGAAGGGTCCTAGCTATGCTTCCCCAGCCCACCTCCTCAGCAAGGAACTCCCCTTCCTCCTTCAAGAACCCCCTAACATCATACATAAAGTGAGGCTGCCTAACATAAAGATTGAGGAAGGCGTCTGTGTGTATATTACTTACCTTTTGAAAAGTGAATCTAAATGACAGCTGTTCAAGCTACAAGTGTAACACAGTGGAGGAGTATGTGACCAGCACACTGAAGGCCCTGAGTTCTGTCACCAGTATCAATCATTAGGGAGAAAAGGAAGAGAGGGCTATAAACTTTTCAGCTCATACTCTAAAAGGATTATCTTCACAGTGACTTTTCTTTATTTGGGGAGCACTGGTCTCAAAAAAAAGAACAGGAAAAGACCATATTTTTGATGAGCAGTATGGAACTGATATTCAGGGAACTTTATCAGTAAAGCAGTTGGACACCTGCTTCCTGCTATAAAACATATAGTAAGTCCCCAACTTAGGAACATTCCAGTAATGGAACTTTCACAAGTACACTGTATAAGATTTACTTAGTCAGATACAAATGAATCCAACTTAAGAACGTTCTCCCAGAACGACTCGTTCATAAGTCAAGGACTTAGAGAGTGTGTGTGTATCTGCCAAAGGGAAAATCCCAGAGGGAACTCAAAGTCAGAGGACTAAGGAACATCACTCTCAACTGGGGACAGGTTATGTACATAGTAAGAGCTTGATCTGAGACACTGAAATAAAACCAAGAACTTTAAAAACTAACATCCATGATAAAGTGCCTAGAAAAATTTCACTAACTGATCTTCAGAAGCATCAAGAAGCTTGCAGTCTCCCAGGGCTCTCAGTGAGAATTCTGCATCACGCATAAACCTGGGGTCCAGATTTATACTGTTTGTTTGTGCTGGAGCCCATTTCCTTGTGCTGTAGAGGACATTAGTCAGATGGCAAAAATGTCCACTATAAGTAGGAGGACCCACCTCTTTTAACCACAGGCATCCTAAGCCCATTTTTTATTGATTCCTCTTTCTGTTAACCATAGCAGAAATTTTACTGAATTCCCTAGATGATGGCACATACTTAGCTAAGACACCATAGATTGTCACTACAGTGTATGTTCAACACTTACTGGAGAAGATCTGGTATAGTTCTTGGAGACTTCCACTGTTCAAGGATAACAGAGCAGCCCACGGAAAATCACTTGTGGAGGGTCTGGTACTGATTAAGAAAAACTACATGAAAGAGGTATTGGACTTAGGATCTCCAATTCTCAGCCACATCCGTGTAGTAACCAAATAGTTTAATAGGGTAGTGTTTTCAGGGTATCTGGCGTTAAGAAGTTCCACAGATTTTTTAAAATTTACATACATTTAAAACCAGTTTCTATTCTCATTAGACTTTAATTGGGCTCAAAATCCTATGACGGGCTGGTGAGATGGCTCAGCCGCGTAAGCGCCTGCCTGGCAAGTGCGAGGGCCTGAGTTCGACTCCCAGAACCCACATACGAAAAAAGGGCCGGTGATATCGCTCAGCGGCACGGGCGCTTACTGGCGCACAAGGTCCTGAGGTCGACCCCCGGTACCCACAAAAAAAATAAAAAAAAAAATAATCCTATGACAGGTTTTTGGTCAAGTTGTTTCTGTTAGAATAATGATTTGAAAAACCATTAACTTAAAAATACTTCACAAGAAAAGGACAAAATAGTTCACCATACATTCTCATTTCCTTTTGAAGATTTTACAGTGCATTAACCAGTCATTTGCTATCAAATGACCATTTGAGATGAACAGTTCTGAAACCATTCTTCCACCACCATTCACACCAGTAGATATTAGGAGTAATGTTCGTAGAGCCTTGTGAGCTTTCTGGGCAGACTTGCTGAGCTTGCTAGCTTCAGCAGCCTTCTTGTCAACTGCATTGAAGACACCCAAGACAGTTGTCTACTTCATGCCACTGACAGCAGTCAACCCAGAAGAGAAGTCAGAAGCTCGACATGCATAGCCTTGCCAGTAATCATATAAACCCATGGCAGCATCACCAGATTTCAAGAATTTAGGGTTGTTTCCTACCTTCTTATCACAACAGTGATTAGTCTTTTCCTTCAGCTCAGCAAAATTGGAAGCAGTATGAGCTGTCTGACAACCCAGGACAGAAGCATAGCTGGCATTTGGCTATGTATATGTAGAGCAAACATATTCAAAAAATACTTTTGACACAGATGACTCAGGATAATCACCTGATGGGTGAGGCTAGCTGCTTCCATTGGTGGATCATTAACAGTGTCACCAGCAGCGTCGCCACGACAAACATCTTTGATAGATGCCTTCTTGAAATTGATGCCCACATTGTCCCCAGGACGAGCTTCACTCAAAGCATGACAGCACATTTCAGCTAATTTTTACTTTGGTTGTGATGTTGACTGAAACAAAGGTGACCACCATGTCAGATTTGAGAACACCAGTTTTAATCTTGTATTTTAAACATATAACCTTAAAAGTGTCACTGTCAGATTTTCTTATCAACATATTACTTTTGATATTAGCCTACCTGTTCATTTGTATTTTTACTTCCATCTTTACAGTAATTGAAGGAGACCATGATTGCAAAGTAAACCATTTTTAAAAAATTGCTAATACTTATTTTATATCTGTGAATAAAAATGTTTTCTACATCATGTACTTAAATATATAACAAATAAATTAGATGCTAGGGGTTGTGAAAGTGTCATACGCACCTCTGATTTCAATTTTTGGAGTCCATCAAAACAGCCTCATTGATTAAAATTGTAACTCAAAAAGTAAATCTATACTAAATATTTTACATACTTGACACAACAATATCATTTCATTTAAGACTATTTTAAGCTAGACCAGTGAAATAGTGGGCTGGCTACTAGTTTTATGCTGTGTTTATAATAAGCAGCAGGACTTTTTTGGTTAGCCTGTAAATTTTAATGTCACTCAAAGGAATTGGCTTCTTCTGGAAGCACATTGTTTCATGAAGTTGAATATGTCATTGCTAAAATCTTCTTGTTCAGTAGAGTTGTTGAGTGGAAGGAGATCTGTTGTCCTTTACCAGTGGTTCTTTGAGTTGTGGTACTAGGTTGGTCCAATCAAGTATCACAGGATATTTTGGTTCTACCTGCTCAGCAAAAACAAGGAAAAAGAGTTTATGTTTTTGGACTTAAGCTGAAAAAATGAGACAAAGAATCAGCAAAAAGGAATAGTTTAGCACTTGATTGTTACTCTTATATGCCTGCAAGTTTCAAAACTATACTTTTGATTTGCAAACTGCCCCACATCAGAATCTTAGGAGCAAAGTGCTTCTGCTACAGCCTTGTACAATTTGTTCCAGTACTATTGAAATAGTTTTACATATGGTAGTGGCATCAACTGTGTAGCATGCCTCTTATAAAAAGAAGGGGGAGGTAGAGGAATCAAGGCCTGAAAGCAAAGTAACAGTGTGTAGTCATCTTCCCAAAAGAGGGAAAGTAATTGGCTGATTCTCCTTGCTTCCTAAAGAACAGTCTGTAATGCCTGTTTGTGTGTATGAAGCCACATCTGTTATCTTGGCAGGAAGTGGAAAATATGAGTGATGTTGGGACTCAGAATCTTTTGTCCTTTCCGTTCATCCCTGCTCATGTTTAGGATCTTCCCAGGAGTTTCAGGAAATGTAGCATCCCTACAGTTAGTCTTCTACCTCCTATGAAACCATTGTGCTCTTAGAACAAAGTAGCTTTCCCTTTTTGTTTAACAGAAAGCCTGTTTTATTGACCCGTGGAAGGAACTTGATACCTCATGCATCTCTCAAGCATGTCTTGACTAATGGTTTAGAAAGACCAGTGGTATAGCCCATCATAATGATGTGTTATGATGCTTTATATTGATTTTCTTCTGTCTTCTCCCATCTTAATATATTCATCTGCATGCAGATACTAAAAGAGATTGAACAGGATGGAATGTCTTAAATCAGCATTTCTGATGCCATTAGATTACACCTGGACCATTCTGAAATTATAAGGGTAGAAACTATGGAAATCGTCAGGATCACAGATACTAAAAACAGCAAGCCACAGAGCATCCATATCACTCCCTTGCAGTCTGCTCCTGGATTTAAAAAGAAAAGGTGGAAGCAGACTATTTGAAGATAGTCGGGACTATTTGAAAATAATTTAATTTAGGAGAAACATGGGAGGATTTTTTTTTCTTCTCCTCAGCCCAAACTTCAGTCGTGCTTTAGGGTTAAGTGACTTTAGTGATGGAAGAGAGGAGTGTCTTTACAGTTCTTTCTTCTTTATTATATAAAGCTATCCTCAAAATAATTAGCTGTTCTTTATAGCTGCCACAAATAATCTAGTTTGTGGAAAGTTTGGTAGAATCCTTCAGAAGAAGGAATTTGTGCTCAACTTTTTGGATATTGCTGGTGGTTTTCTTTTGTTTTCTTTAAACAGATATAAAATGAGACTGAGATTTTTTTTTTTTTTTAAATGTTGTGTTAGCAGTTTCTGAATACTTTTGTGGTAGGTTGTTTCTCTTGATTAAAAAAATAAGTAGACCAGCTGTAGTTAAGTAGGAAACATAAGAATTTACAGTGTGAGTGATGGTTGGATTTTGCTTTGGATTTTATCAGGAAAAGCAGCTTTCTAGTTAGACAGTTTTCTGGCATTTAAAGTTAATTGCTGGCATTTAAAGTTAATTGCTTATAGGAGATAGTAAAATATGTGTAATTGATTAAAGAAAGAAAGTTTGTTATTTAGGGAAAAGGGAGGTGAATGAAGAGCTTGAACAGTTCTTATTCAAGCAGAACACTTTCATTTTATTTCATTTTTGTTTGCTAGTGTTCTTATGAAAACTGCTTTTATAAGTACTTCGGCCAAGATGGTTTGGCTCTTTTTTTGTGGCTTCCTCTTCTGTGCATCAGCGCTGTGGTTATTACACCAGCTACCAAGAACATCTCAAGTACCTTTTGCATATGAGCACTATCAGTGCAGACCAGACAGTCTCTCATTCTCTAAGAAGAAATTGAAGAAAGAATTTTGGAGCAGGTAGTTCTGAGTTGCTCGTATGTAAATGTTTTTTGTTTTGTTTTCATTTTCTTGAAATGATAGGAAGAAGTTATGTATTTCTGTCCTTGAAGGTAATTCCTCACCTTGTATCCTTACGAAGAATCAGATCATTTTTTTCCAGTTAGTGCTCAGGTCTAGTAGACAGAACATCAGACTCAGCATATTCTCCAATTCTCATCAGTGGATTAGAGTATCAAGACCCCTTCCTTCAGAATGTAACAGAAAATGCACCCACCCAGCCAGTATATTTCAGTTTCTTAGTTGCCTAGGTAATAGTTCCTGTTCCAGTTCCAGTTGCTTCTGTCTCTTAGAAATGGCTGGTCACTGTGATGCATAGCTGGTCACTGTGATGCACATTGTATAAACCAATCCCCAACTGACAAGCCATTCCACCTCTGTATTTTCTGCTTGCATATCACATATAAGCCCTAGACCACCAGAGATCAGGGCCTGATATTTTGGGAATGATCCCAATCAGTGCCCATAGACATAAAATATATGCCTCCAAATCTCGGGTGTCATTTCAATGTTTCTGCTTGCCGTCGCATGTGGTGCACCTGCTGGGAAGACTGACCATGCTGACCTATTTGGTCACTGATCGTGGCCCACGCGGACGGAGAAAGGACCTCTCCAGGTCCTGACAGGAAGGCACACCCTCAAGATTTCTCAAGGCCCCTCCGAGGTCTGGATGAGGATTCCTGGCTCCCCACTCGAGTGGCTCACATCGGACCCCAAAGGGAGGATGCAATCTGTTTGTCTGCCTGTCTGCCTGCCTGATTCCAGTAAGACCCCTGGGGGCACCCCAGTTAGTCTGTCAGTCCTGCTCAGTTCAAGCACAAGAAGAGCTTGGTCACCTCTTGTTAGTTAAGGCCACCCTCAAGGGAAGGGGTTGGAATGTTTAACCTCTGAGTGCCTGCTGAATGACTGTGTGAGTGAGTGGAATGGACACCGTAATCAATAGGCTCTTCCGTGTGTGCACCAAGACTGGGAAGTGCTGGTCACGGTGGCTCATTAAGTCCTCACCTGCGGTTCCATAGCAATCAACATATGGCATAACGGAGGCCTTGCACCCTTCTTAGCTAAGTCACACCTAAGTCCCCATGAGGGGCGCAGGCAGGCGTGCATCTGAATGGTCTCTCTCTGAAGGGCACCCACCCTTTGTTGCGCCATGGTTCAAGGGTACAGAACACACACGTAGGATGTCAGAGATGGGAATTAATTAGTCAAAACCCACAGTCCCTGACTGTAGGAAAAGGGGCTTTTACAGAATTAAAAATGAAAACAAACCACTCCGTGCATCTCAAAAAAAAAAAAAAAAGAGGAAAAAGAGGCCCATTCTTTATGGGAATTCTGCCTTGGCACCCTCATTGGCCACCACTGTTGCCAAAACGTATAGCTTCACTCCCCACTCCCTATTCATCTACTTCCAGCCAATTGAACTGGTTCCAGGTAGCCATTGCCTGCATTAAGCCAGAGGCCTTCCCCCCGAACCTCTTGCTTCACGGCTATACCTAATCTGGTCAGATGGTGTCATCTAACATCGCCCACCCAAGATGACTGTTAACAGTTCCTTCTGAGTTCCACATTTTGACTGAGGAAGAATTGGACTGTCAGCCCTGACAAATGAGTTGTGCCCTCTCAGGCCTGAATAGATAGGACAGACCAAGCTCTGTCAGATTGGGACCCTGAGAGCCCACAGTCATTGCAAAAGTCAGGAGCAAACCTCTGGTAGACAATGGAACAGAACTCTCTGCCTTCAAAAGTTCTCTCTGTCAAAAAGTTACCATCACCAGGGCAACTGGGACTCTTGCCTCTCGCCCCTTCTGCCAGGCACAAACTTACAGCCTGGGAGGACATCTCCTTCAAGCCAGTCAGCCTTCCTCTCATTTAACCCTGCACATTAAATTTTGACTGTTCGGGCCGGTGAGAGGGCTCAGCGATGTAAGTGCCTGCCTGGCAAGTGCGAGGGCCTGAGTTCAACTCCCGGAACCCACATACACAAAAAGGGCCAGTGATATCACTCAGCAGCACGGGCACCTGCTGGCGTGTGAGGTCCTGAGGTCAACCCCCGGTACCCACCAAAAAAAAAATATTTTTTTGACTGTTCACCAAGAGGAAGATGACACCTACATCAGCCTGGGACAGATAACCACAATCCTGAAGTTCTGAAAACTCTCCTCCAAGAGGTAATGGGCTGAAGACTTACCTCTGGGCCTGGCCATCAACCATGCTGCCTCACCGCAACCCCCATTGCTGTCAGATGTCACAGGAAACACAAACAGGCATCCAGCCACACATCAGCTTGATAGACTATTACTGTTCTAGATTTAAAAGATGCCTTCCTCTGCTTGCGAGTTGCACCCATAAGCCCCTTCAACTGGGAAAATCCTGAAACAAAAGGCCAGCTTACTTGTACTCAGTTGCCATAAGGAGTTAAGAACTCTCCCACCTTGACTCCACACCTGTGTCCTGCACAACAAGAAAGCCATCCTAGTTGTCAGAACAAACCCCCAAGGCTGTGTGAGAGGCTCTCACATTTAGCCCAAGCCAGAAAAGCTTTATCCTGTTCTGCCTGAGGACCCCAAGTCCAACCTGCCTCTTCCTTACATCCATCAACCCCAAGCTGCTCAGCCAGCCACAATGCCACCACCGCCAGTTTCATACAGCTTCACCGCCTCTGCTCTGCCTCTTAGTCTGAGGCTCCAGCTCACCTTCAGCTGCCCTTTCATGTTCATCCTAGAGCTTTGGGAAATGCACCCAACCAGCCACCCGTGATGTATTACCAGCCATTAAATTGGAAACATCACAACCCATCCTATTCAGAGAAGCCCCAGGCAATGACCAACCTTCTTACATCCATCTTCCAGACTGACTTCCAACATGGGATGACTGAGCAGCTCTTTCTGACTCTATTTAATACTGAAGAACGCCACCACATTTTAGATGTGGTCCAAGCCTGGTTAAAGTCAAAAGTCTGTGCCACTGTGGTTGATCCTGACTCTTGGGTGAACAGGCCTCCCCCAAGCGTGTCCAAACTGGGAGCGTAATGCGACAGAGGGCCATGAAGCCATAGATCAGTACTGCACTGCTCTCCTGGTAGGCCTCAAAAAGGGAGGCAGGAAGCCAGATTAACTTCTTCTCTACCTTGCCAGAGTAATGTTACAGAACAGACAGGCCTAAATTATGTCTCTTCCTAAAAAGCAACTTAGGAAAGAACTCTATAATAAGACAATCTTGGGGACCTTGGCTAGGACCACTGACAACCGTAACGTTACTGCTTCTATTTGGGCCTTGTCTCAGAAAATCACATGTAATATGCCCAGCAAAGATTTGCCGGGGAAACTAAAAGGGGGGGAAATATAACAGAAAATGGCCCCCCCAGCCAGTATATTTCAGTTTCTTAGTTGCCCAGGTAATAGTTCCTGTTCCAGTTCCAGTTGCTTCTGTCTCCTAGAAACGGCTGGTCACTGTGATGCATAGCTGGTCACTATGATGCACATTGTATAAACCAATCCCCAGCTGACAAGCCACTCCGCCTCTGTACTTCCTGCTTGCTTATCTCAAGCCCTAGACCACCAGAGATCAGGGCCTGATATTTTGGGAGTGATCCCAGTCAGTGCCTGTTGACATAAAATAAATCTGCCTCCAAATCCTGGGTGTGATTTCGATGTTTCTGCTTGCTGTGCAAGAGAACTCAGCTCATGAAGGTGAATCTTTCCTTAAATAGGCACGTTAGTTCAGTTTGGCATAGCTACTCTCCTCAAGCTGATTTTCTTAAGCTAGCCTTTTCTAATAGTTTTTTGGGATTTTTTGGGTTTTTTTTTGGTTTTTTTTTCCTGCTGAAAGAGAAGGAATGCATAATAAATGCCAGTTCACCAAATATCTATGGCACTTGGTTGCAGAGGTTTTTTTTTTTGTTTTTTTTTTTTGTGTGGGTACCGGGGGGGTCAACCTCAGGACCTTGCGCGCCAACAGGCACCGGCCTGAGCGATATCACCGGCCCTTTTTTCGTATGTGGGATCCGGGAGTCGAACTCGGGCCCTCGCACTTGCAAGGCAGGCACTTACGCCGCTGAGCCATCTCACCGGCCCAGGTTTTTTTTTTTAAATAGCAACAGATAGATGATAGTTCCCAGTCACATGGGTTTTGTTCCATTTTCTTTTGTCTGATGCCTCCTTGTAGCAAAAAAAGAAGTTGAAGGCTGGGCTTGTTTGCTTTTAAATTCAGAAGAATCTAATTAGAGGTCAGCTCTGTTCCCTTAAAACACTGTGCTGAGACCTTTCTGAAGAATTTTTGAAAAATGAAAGCATATTGCTTATTGCTATTAGGAAATCTTTAAATAAATAAAAGGCTAGATAATCTTCTTTGATCTTCCTAACAGGATAGATGGTTTGTGGCAGAGAGCTTAAAAAGGTATTAGTCTTCCCTTCTTGTATTCTTGGTAATTGTCTGTTTTCCAAAACAGAGAATACAGTTTTAATCCAATGACTTTGGCTGATGTCAATAGGGCCAAACATTTATAAATCACGCGTGCAGATTGAATCCAGTTCCATTTGGTAACAAGTTGAGTGGTTTTCAAGTAGGTACTTTAGTACGTTAATGCAAATGTCCATATGGACTATTAATCAGTAAGATTTATGACCATAATATAGAGAAATTGAAGTTTCAGCTGGGTTGTGAATTTGGAGACATGTCTCAGTAAACTGAAAACAATTTATTTTTGAGAGAGGGTCTGGCTATGTAGCCCAGGCGAGCCTTGAACTCACAGCCATCCTCTTGCCTCAGCTTCCTGAGTATTAAAATTGCAGGCATGTGCCACCATGCCCCGTTGTGAAAACAAATTTATGTGAAAAACTACTAGAAGCATATTTGATGATGCATCAAATGGAATTGCTTTCTAAATTTCACTGCCCTGAGAACTCAAAAACTGCTGGTTTGTTTAAAAGTAATAGTGGCACTCTCTCAAAGACGGCTGTTGCTTAATTCCTGTAGGGTATTGGAACTCGCCACAAAGGAGAGACTGAGAAGGATATAGTTTGAAAATAAGTTCTGTCCATAGTGTTCTCATTGGTCTTTGGAAGTTCAAAATTAGTGGCAAGTTCTCAAGCAAATCTCCCACCCTGATGTTGCACTTGGTGTCGAAAATAGATTGTCAGTAAACCAGAAGAAAAAAAATTCACTTTTATAATAATAAAATCTAACAGAAAATAGTTTTCATTTTATCACAAATGTGCTCAGTTACTTTTTAAAAAAAAAAATGATAGGAAATGTTTGTGAGGGAGCTGAAGGAACTTTGGAGGATCATAGTTTGATACACTGCTCTTTGTTTTTTTTTTTTTAATTTTGAAAGATGTTAATACAAAATATTATATATGGATAATCTAACAGGCACCTATGTACCCATCACTCAAAATGAAGAAATAGTAACATTTGTCATAATGCTTCAGATTATTTTTTATTTTTAAAGAAGCCATTACAGTTAAAGTTGAATTTCCTGATTTTTCCTTGCCCCAGACCTCTTTCTTCCCCAGGGATAAGCACTGTCAAAAATTCAGTGTATATGTAGTCTGTGTTTTATAATTTCATCTCATATAAACAAAAAAGTTTACATAAAAGGTGCCATATGGTATATCTCATTGCATAATCTGCTTTATTCTCCCCAATATTGTATTTTGGGGAATTAGCGTATTGAGACACATAGGTCTGCATCGCTGAATTTTAACTCTTCTGTTGTATCCTACTATGTAAATATAATCAGATCTGTTCCACTGCTCAGTCGTGGAACAACTCAACTTCTGTTACAAACAGTGCTATCAGGGATGACCTTGGTACATGTACCACCAGGCTTTGTATCAAGATGAGCTAACTCCTCAAGTGGGCACATTTTCGGGGCCGGTGAGATAGCTCAGCGGCATAAGCGCCTGCCTGGGAAGCACGAGGTCCTGAGTTCGACTTCCGGTACCCACATATGAAAAAAGGGCCGGTGATATCGCTCAGCAGCACGGGCGCCTGCTGGCGCGCAAGGTCCTGAGTTCGACCCTGGGTACCCACAAAAAAAAAAAAAAAAAGGGCACATTTGCAACTTTATTAGAAGTTGCTGAATTACTATCCAAAGCGAATGTAGCAAATTCTCAGTCCTTCAGCAGATGCTGAGAGTCTTCATTGTCATATCCTTACCAGTGCTTAAAACTGGGAGAAATGTGGTCTCTCTTATTTTATAGATAAGGAAATGGAAGTGTAGGGAGAAGGTCCTTGAAGCCCAAGGGGCTGAGACATTAAGAGAGTTTTGAGATAAAATAGTGTTGGCAAATCGTGGTCTCTCTTTACCTTTCAGGAAGTCTCCCATCTTAAGTCTAAGTTCCCAGGGGTGCTAGGGGGTAGTTGTGATCACCTCGTTTGTATGATTCAAACTCAGAGGGTTGCAACAAGCTCAGGGTAGTTTAATATCCCAAGAAGAAAGGTAAGCAGCTACATTTTCATATCTACATCCTGCGCTTAGATATAGTAATGCAAACATTACAATTCCCTGTTAGTTGGGTTTTTTTATGTATTTATTTGTGACTTAGACATGCATATTCATGGCAGACACTTAAACTTTCAGTTTTGATAGTACCTTGGGCTTCCTGTCTGAGAAGTTCCAGAGTTCCCTTTTTTGTTAATCAGAAATCACATCTGCTCTTGTTTGTGTTCCACATATCATATGCCTGCTTCCTAGAAGAAGACTGCACAATTGTAACTGCAGTTTACAGTGACATTCTTCCACATAAGTGACTTCACTTGGAAACCCATAGGCATCTTACAGTGTAGCACTGGTGGAAAGCCAGAATCTAGGGTCTGTTTGTCACTTTGTTATGACCTGGGGTTTTGCTTTCTTTTCAGATTGCAGTGCTTTTGTCCACAAAAGCTGCAGAGAAAGTCTGGCCTCCTGTGCAAAGGTCAAAATGAAGGTAAGACATATGTGGCTAAAAGAATGTTTTAAATAAAAACCCTTAAACAAGGTTAAAATAAGAGGTTTAAACTAGCAAAATCCTTAGGAATTGAGAGTTGAGGTTTCTCGGTTTTTATTTATTCATTTGGTACCAGCTTTCAGACCAAAATATTTTTTCTCTAAAATGATCAGTTCTCAATTTTAACACACTCAGGAATTTGAGACTTTTGGAAAAGAAATTCTTTCAGAGTTTCTCCATGTTAAGTATACTTTTTTCTGTGATTTTAATATTTGTACTGCTCTTTTCAAAAATTTATTTTCATGAGTACATTTGTAGTACATGATTATAATCATTGTGAGGAGTTGGTACATGTATATAAGACATCTTAATTCTTTTTCTGTGTTTCTGTTCAAGTGGGTTTTTTTTTTCAACCATGTCTGCAAACCTATTCTGCTGCTCACACACTTGGCTTCTTTATTTGGGACCATGAGGGCAGCAGATAGAAATCAGGGGCTTGTGATATACTGATGCGCAGAGGGCTGCTCTGTTTAGACCCATCCTGTCTGTTCCACTTTTCACAGGTACATGCAAATAGCTGTGATCACATGATACAGTAATATAAAGTGTCGATTATATGCTGGTACCTGCTCTGAGCATGCTATATAATAATGTACACTGATTTTCCAGGGGCTCTTAAAAAAAAAAAATACGGGAACTGTGGATGTATCTCAGTGGTAAAGCACTTGCCTAGCACAGGCGAGGCCCTGTGTTCAATGCCCTGCACTGGGGGAAGTACTGGGCTTGGGGGCACATCTTTTAGGTCACTTGTGTGTTTTGTCAACCATAAATGTCTTTCCATTTCATGCCAGAGAGACTTTCCAGCTACATCTCCACAAACTCGCAATGTGTCATCTGAGTCATCTATAATCAGATACACCTGTCTAGTGCAATGGTATCAGTCTCAAGTTTGTATCAACATTACCTCAAGGGCTTACAAAAAAGAAATTCTGAAATGGGGCCAAGGAATTTGCATATCTTGATAAGTTCTTAGACGATGACTGTAGTCCTCGGACTTTACTTTGAGAAGCACTGAACTAGCATAAAGAAGGCAAACTTCTGTAACCCAGACTTATTCAGCCTACAGTCATATTTTGTTTACCTCCTACAGTCATATATTTTATTTGCCTTATATACAGTCATATATTTTATTTGCCTTATGAGGTATCTTTTCAATTTGAGTTAATGCGTTTATTTAAAAATCATATTTCATACCAGTTTTGGTTTCTAATTTCTCCTGGAAAGTTGGAAGTCCTCATAAGCCCAGTCTCCCTGGTGTTTCCCATCACCCAGCACTTGCAATTCTCCTTATCCTGCCATCTTTCTCTTTTTTTCATAGTACTTACCACCTTCTCAGAGTCTATATTATCTGCCTTTATTTATTAAATTTTTTTATTATCTGCATCTTTAACTAGAACATAAGCTCCAGACGTACTAGTCAGCCTGAAGCAGGCATCTTTTTATTTTTTTTGGTACCGGGAATTGAACTCAGGACCTTGTGCTTGCCAGCCAGGTGCTGTGCCACTGAGCTATATCCCCAGCCCAAGCAGGCATCTTTGATCCATTAATACTCTGAGAACCTAGCATGATGTCAGGCTTATACATCCATAAATATTGGAAGGATGAATGGCAAAAAGTAATCAACTAGACCTGTGCAGCTGCTGCCTCTTTTTGCACAAAAGGATATACACGTTCCGTATTATTACTTCCCCACTTCTGTCATTTGTTACCTGCCTGATCCTACAGTATTTGACTTCATGTCTGATAAAATTTATGAGTTTTGTGAACATACCGGGTTCTACAGAACAATGATGACGCAGATAGTAGCACTGCCTGTATGTAAGTGTGTAACCTAAATGAGGAATTCTTTTTACATTGGAAGCAATCTGTTTTCTCTAATGATTTGTTCAATTAAAATGCTACAGTCTGTAATTTCTTTCTTATTTTTTTTTTAATGACATTGGGGATTGAACTTAGGGTCTTTACACTGAGCTATAATCCTAGCCCTTTTTAAATTTTTTATTTTTGAGACAGGGTCTCCCTAAGTTACCCAGGTTGGTCTTGAACTTGTGCTGAGATTACAGAAATGTGCCACCAAACCTGGCTTGTAATTTCTTGAAGTATTTTTTATATATGTCAGACAAAAGTGTTAACTAAAACGAGCATTTTACCAAAGACTTTGATGTCTTATAAATGCTAGTCACTGGAGAAACAGAAATGAGAAAGGCTCTGACGCTCCTCTTGAGGAACTGCCAGTCTAGTGGGAAGGTGGACAGACACTTGCTGTAAACAAGGAAAAGCGATGTACAGGGTTTCCGGGAGTGCCAGTCACTGCCCTGGGTGAGGGGAGGAAAGGACTTATAAAGTGGTGGCTTTATAAAGGAGGTGGTCCCTAAGTCATCTGGCAATAGAAAACTGCCAAGCCTAGGAAGAGAAAAAAAGTGAGCCTGGAAGGAGAAATGGTACCTGCAGCATTGAGTGCTCAGCAGCCCCAGAGGATGGCCAGTTCCTGTGACTGAGCCACAGGATGCGGCTGGCCAGTGCAAGGGACAGAGCCAGAAAGTAGGCTGACCCATCCTGTTTTTATTCTAGGCTGCTGTAAACATGGCAGAGGATGAGCTGTCAGTACAGTCTTCATGTATTTATTCTGTTTCTTTAGCAGACCAAAGGGAACTTCCAGGCACAGGACACATCTTCTCTGCCTGTCATCCTGAGAAACAAGCGTAAGTAGCTCAGCCTACCTCTCAGAATGCAGTTTTGATGGTTTTGTTGTGTGATGTTTATTTCTTAATCCTCATCACTATCTATAGTAAGGAGCTGTTGTTTTGTCCTGCAGATTCATTGGCCAGTAGCTTAGCATTATACCATCAAGCTGTCTTTGAAGGCCTCTGCAACAGTGTGCGTTAGCTTCAAAGGCAGCACTACAGCCCTATGTGTGAGCGGGTTCCCTGTGCAGCCTGTTACCTCACAGTTGTATGAATCAAATGAAATCTTGCTTGTTAAATGTGTTTATAAACAGTGAAGTTATATTCCTCCAACCCACCCCAATGACAAGCGGTATATAAAATTGAGTAAATCACACTCTCCATTCATATCAAACTATCTTCAATCTGGGAGGCTTTCCTTTGGTTTTACTTAATATTTTTCCCTTTTCATTCTTTATCCCCTACTCTTTTTTTTCCTATCTGCTCTGCCTGTAGACATACGCATATGGGGGGCGGTTCTTAATTCTTTCCACTGAATTTAAACTAGATTATGTCACTTAATGTTTATATATTATTTTTTCACTCAATATCATTTTGAAGTTACACATGTTACTATTACAAGCTGTTGTTTGATTGCTGCATGCTATCTTTCATAAGCATACATACCACATTTTAAATTATCACTTGCCCACAAAACAAGATATTTAAATTACTTCCACCTCTTACCATAAATAATGTAGTATTGCTTATCTTTCTTAATTGGCTCCCTGGGAATCTTTGTGACAACTTCCCAAGGCAGTGTTTTTCAAAGTATAATTCCAGGATCGATTAGACATGCAGATTCTTAGGCTTTACTCAGACCGTACATGAAACTCTGGGGGTGGAGTCCAGTGATCTGTGTTTTGTAGATTCTCTAGGTGATCTTGATATCCTCTTAAGTTTAAGAATCACTGCTTTATGCTGTAGTTCTAAAAGTACTTCCAGACAGCTCCAGAATAGCGGTGCCAGTCTGCACTCCCACATAATGTAAATTCCCTTCAGACATGTTAAGTCTGGTTATTACTCATCTTTACATGCAGATGACTAGAAGAGATACTTTACCAGATTGACACCCACTTCTGTCTGTGATCCAGCCCATTCCACGTGTCTTTTACAAGTCTAGAATTTTTTTCCCTGTGACATCCCTTGTTTCAGAAACCTATTTCTTTCACAGCAGATAAAATAACTTCTTAAAAAGTGCCTGTTCTGTGCGGGCCCTTGATGTATATTACCTCTGACCCACACAAATATTTATTCCTATTTTATCTCACTGAGGCAGGTTAGTTGTTGAGAATATAATTTATAGAATCAGGTTACATAGGTTTGAGTCCCAGCACCACAGCTGATTAACTGTGTAACCTTGAATATTACTAAATCTCTCTGTGCCTCATTTTCCTCCTCTGTAAAAGAGGGGTGGTAATAGTATCATAGGGTGGAAGGCAGGCTTAAATGAAATTATAAAGTACTCGGTGGTGGGCAGTCTATTAGATACTGCTATCATCATCACAGTTAATTGGATAAGGCTCAAAGGCACTAAGTAATTTACCCAGCCAGGTATTGCAGCGATTTCAAACAAAGCTGTTTGAAAAGCTGTTGTTTTCATTCTCCTATGCTGCCTCTTAGATGCAACTTGTTCCTTGTAAGTTTTAGGACTCTACATAGCATTCTCCTTCTCTCATCCTTTCTCCACTCCTTTATATGCATCTTTTTGCTTCCTCTTCTTTTTTCCCTTTTTCCGTAACTCACATGATTTTTTTCTGCCTTCATTTATACAGTTCTTCTCAGAATATCTCTTTTTCTTCTGACCTGTCCACATCCCCACCATTCTTCAAGAGCTACTGCTGCTTCCTCCATTATATTGTATTTGCTCCCTAACCCCCCATTTGAAACTCTTCACACTGAAGCATATTTTCTTTGCACCAGTTAGTCTAATTCTCTGTGAGGGCAGGTCCTGTGTCTCAAACTCTGTGTACTCCCTACAACAAGGTGTTAGAGTGTATCCTGTTTGGGGTACAGTGTTTTATTGTTTTGTCTGTAATGCAATTTGAATTGGAGCGAGGGATATAGCTCAGCGGCACAGCGCCTGCCTGGCAAGCGCCTGCCTGGCAAGCGCAAGGTTGTGAGTTTTATTTCCGGCACCCCCCCCAAAAGAATTTGAATTGGAAATGAATGGTTATATTAATATCTATTAAAGCATCCTGAAATATATACAACAGCCACCCCAGTCTTGCTGCCTTCAGCTCTTGACGTGCTTGGCATAGGCTGATAATGGAGTTCATGTCCAAGGCCAGAGCTCAATTACCAAGGGAAAATGACTTGTTAAACATGTGCCAGTATGACTGCTTTGGCAAATTAGAGCTCCAGTTTTCTCTCTGGTCATATTAAGGAGAAATATGTAGTGTGAGAACCAAATAGCTTTGTGGCATTAAAGAAATACTACATTTTCTTCATAAATTAAAGAAATTGGTCAAAATTTGTACTCTTAATGATCAGAAGAATCACTTGAGGAGCTGTAAAATATGTATAATCCTAGGTCCCACCCCAGTGGACAAAATGGGGCTGAGAATTTCATAACTAATCAGTTCTTCAGATATTTCATGATGGAGTTTTAAAGAACATTATTAGTCTTAGTTATCTCTAAGATTCCTTTTACCCTTAAAATCTTTTCAGTTTTATGTTTTATTAGTTTACATTTTTAAATATGCTGTACTTTAACATAATTTTTTATCCTCACCTAATTTTTATCCCTTATCACATAGTTTTTATCTTCCAGAATTACCATTTTAAAGCAAATATTAATGTGAACTATTTTTCTTTTTTAAGCAAAAACGATAGCCTGTTATGTGCTTTATTACGTCCCTTGATGTTTTTATATCTCCCTTTAATACACATTTTGATGTCAGTACATGGATTGTGTCCTCAATGTTGCTAAGCTGCATCATATTCTAATATATGATGTACTGTAACTCACTAACCAGTCTCTTATACTCATTTGTGTCATTTCTAGTCTTTTGCTTTTATCAACAGTGTTGCTTTGAATAACTTTTCAGACATACACATATATCTCATAGAATAAACATGTTCTTTGGGACTATTGGATCAGAGAATATAGGCATTCAGTTTTAGTAGTTACTTGCAAACTGTCCTCCATAGTTTTTGTACCAACTTACACTCCAAAGACAAACCTGTTTTAAAGCATTTTGCTTCTATTTGGCATTTGTAAAATACATCAGTACTAGGAGGGAATGGATAGGTGATGCTCAATTAGTGTCCTCTCTACCTTTATAGCCTCACAGCCCAAGGAGCGCCCCCGATCTGCAGTCCTCCTGGCTGAAGAAACCATGGCCACCCCAGTGTTCACTAACAGACGGTCCCAGCAAAGTGTCTCTCTCTCCAAAAGTGTCTCCATACAGAACATCACTGGGTAAGTGGAGGTTTAGCTAGTACACTTGACACCTGAGTGACAGGAGCATAATAATCACATCATTTGACAAAAGATGCGTCTTTTGAGAAACAAATGCATAAAATAATGGGTTGGTGCACAGGTGGGTGTTGGAGACAGGAGAAGGGGGATTGTGAATTGGATGGACTGTCATGGCTGCCATTTTGTAATAGATATCTCCTTTAAACACCATTATCAGGATGGCTGCTCTGGGCATTTGTACATGGTCAGCCCTGTTTTTGAAAAGCCTGAGTTCTAGAAAGAGGACTTAATTCAAAATAAAGAATAGGAAAAAAGATAATAAATATGAATTTTTGTTTGCAACTACATATTTACATTTTCAGGTATCATACTTCTCTGTTGTACCTACGAACCTGGTTGTCTTGTTTCTTTTTAAATGTTTCCCAGCCTTGCTTCTTTTAAGTCAGTTTCATAGAGGTGAATTATGGGCCCCTCACTACTGTCCCTACTCCTTTTCACTGAGTTCCTTTTGTAGTCCCCTGCAAAAGTTGCTTTGGCTACAGCTGTTCAGGCATTGCCTATCAAGTGGTTAGCATGGGGCTGATTACGTTGTTGACTGGCTTGGGTGAGATGCCCCCCTGTCCAGCCAGTCCCTGTAAGACATGTCAAATGCAGGACTCAAAACATTTCAGGGAAAATTCTGAACTAAAGTATATAAAATCTCCTGTAGTCTATATTTCCTAACTTCCATGTTGGTTAAAGTTTCCTCCTTAAAAAAATAGTTTCAGGTATTTTTGTTTTGTTTTGTTTGTATATTACCAAAGTTTATTTGCATTTTAACTTTAAATAGTTGATTCTTAAATAAAACTCTAACTTTTAAATGACACTTTTGTCATACAGCAAACATTCATTGTGTGCTTACTGTGCTAGTTGGTGAGTTGGGATTAAGAAGATAGTTCATTTTAAGTGCATGGTCAGTTGTTATTTAGGGAACAGGAGGGCAAAAGTTTAATGTTTAGGTAATAAACAAAAATTTCTTATGTAAAATTCTCTTTGCTTTTTAACACTTTTTTAAAAGGCTCAAAAAGTTGCCCAGGTTTGAGTTTGCAGTGATATTAAATGCTTCCAAACTTATTGAATAGTGTTCCATGTAGCTATATACCTGAAACAAATAGTTTGTCTTCAGTCACAGAAGAACTTGCAGCTACCATTTTAGGGTTTTTCAGGTACTCATTTAAGAATACAAACACGCTTACCAGAATGTATATTGCAACGATATAAACTTATTTTTGTTTCCAGAGTTGGCAATGAGGAGAACATGTCAAACACCTGGAAATTCCTGTCTCACTCAACAGACTCACTAAATAAAATCAGCAAGGTCAATGAGTCAACAGAATCACTTACTGATGAGGGTAAGAGGAAGTTATGGCCTATACAGTATTATATGCTTCTGTAGAGACTGTGTTGTGTTGCAGAATACTAATGTTAATGAGTAATACTGTCTGCCTCTTGCTTACTCTGAAGATTTCTCCAAATTGTAAATCTTCAAATGCATTATAATGAATTGATAATCACACTTAGCCAATTGTGAGCTGACCTTTGGAAGATGGCATTGATTTTAATTTGGGCATACTCTTTACTACAAATGCTTTTTCTTCCCCTAGACTTTTGTATATTTGCATTCTAGCTATCTTGGCAGAATTGTAAGGCTGTCCTCTTTAAACGTGTAAATGTAGCAGGTCCTTGCTAGATAGCAGGAATCATGTCTTAACCGTGTTGGATTCATGTCATGTTTGTCATTCTTACCCAATTTTGAATATAGAGTCCATCACTTCCAAATAGGACATTGATTCTTCTCTAGTACTAGGATGTGCTCTCCATGAATGTCCCATGTATCAATACAGAATATGTGTCTAATTTATCACCCCGAGAAAGGTCACAATGCCAAGGTTCTCATGTTGACCTTTTCGATATTTTGAGGAGTAGGTACAGACATGAATGAAGGACAGCTTATGGGAGACTTTGAGATTGATTCCAAACAGCTAGAAGCAGAGTCCTGGAGTCGGGTAGTGGACAGCAAGTTTCTGAAACAGCAAAAGAAAGATGTGGTCAAACAACAAGAAGTAATTTATGGTGAGATTCTTTATTTTGCTCTGCTTGTGTTTGATTTGCATTATCAAGCATTTTTAAGCTGGTGATTTGATGGGCTATGAAAAATGAGTTTTTTAGTATGTGGCATTGTAAAGGTTTTCCTTTGAAACTTTTAAGTATAGAAACATGGCCTTGTTTGTATCCTTTCTTCCCCTGTTGCATATTCTACTGAACATTTGACTTTATACACGAGTACTTAGTTGTACAGCGGTTCTAGAATGAGATCTCTTATGAAAGTGCAGTGTAGTTCCTCAGCTACAGTGGAAAGTAGATGGAACACAAGTCAGCTACAGGAACTAAGAACGCATTCAAGTATGAGAGGGGTTAAATCTAATGAAGACCTTTTTGGAAATCATTATTTAAAACCGTCAGAATCCAGGATAGCTATCATCAGAAAAGAATGTTAGGTTATGTAAAACGTAGAGAAAAAGACGAGAGTACTTAAGGAAAACACAGCCATTGACCCCGTTTTAAAGTTTTAAATTGGGCTCCACACCTTATGACTAGAATAAATGATCTTTGAAGGACCCTCAATCTCTGTCTTCCTTTTAGAGTTGATGCAGACAGAATTTCATCACATCCGCACACTCAAGATCATGAGTGATGTGTACAGCCGGGGGATGATGACAGAGCTCCTCTTTGAGCAGCAGATGGTGGAAAAGCTATTCCCCTGTTTGGATGAGCTGATCAGTATTCATAGCCAATTCTTTCAGAGGATCTTAGAGCGGAAGAAGGAATCTCTAGTGGATAAAAGTGAAAAGAACTTCCTTGTCAAGAGGATAGGGGATGTGCTTGTAAATCAGGTGAGCAAGGGGAATGATCTCAGGTTCTGCTCGCATGCTGTGGGAATAGTGAAACTTTGGGGCTCAGAAGCTACGCGCTCACATCTGTGTTAACTTGGGGAAGTGATGTCACCTGTCTGACTCTTGATTTCCTTTTCTGTAAAATGAGGACAGAGTGTGCTATTTTAGAAAGTTAAAGGGAGTGTATATGTAAAATACCTAACATATGGTAGATATATAATAAAAGTTAGTTTTTCTTCCTCAGAATCCATACCATCATCAGAAGCAATATAATATAAGAAATCAAATAATACTTGTTAGGAAACTTCATCTTTTCCCTATTGCTCAAATCAGAAGAATCTCATTTATTTAGAAACCAGCTGAAGCATAGAAAATTGAGCAACTATCTATGAAATATTTCATAAAACGTATTCTTGATTATTTTCATCAAGGGTGTGGTATGGTTTCATTCCACTTCAAAAAAAATTTCATCGAAAAGTTATTTCAATACTTTCAGATGTTTGTCATAGGCAGCTTTTAATGTTTCTTTAAAAAATATTCTTCTTTAAAAAAATGTCACCAGTATAACCTTAACAGAAACGGGTATAACACAGGCATATGACTCAATCTTTTTCTCCAGCAAATCCCTGCTTCTGTGTAAAAGAGAGGCACAATTGCTGTAGCATTTTTCTAAGAATTGGAAATTTTGTCCATTCCTGGTATTTTTGAGCCCATGTCCCTCACTTCATCACTTTGGTATTGTATTCATTCACTCTTCAAGTGTTTACTAAGTATCTACTGAATGACAGGTCGGACTACTCATGTGACTAAGTATGGCTTGGACATTTGCCCCAGTGAGTTCCTGTTCTAGGAGTAAAAAGGCATGCTTTGAAATAAATGCAAATTCTGTGTAGTAAATTGCATTTCTCAAATGCACATAGAACAAGGTATTTGTAAAAGATAGGGACTAAAAAGGAAGATCTACAAATGAGGACCATTCCTCCCCCAAACATCCCCTCTAACAGTATTTTCCGTTTCCCTCTTTCTGCCTGCAGGACCTGCACAGGGGCCTTGTCTAACCCTGGCTTGTGTTACCATTTATAGCTCCTTACATTTATATACATCCCTTAAGATCTTCAGTGCTAGTCTCATAGTGTCTGTTACCGTGAGCCATTGCTAGGGCACCCTTTAGGGAACTTGCTTTACCATTTGAGCAGATAACTTACAGTCTCTTTGCCTCAGCTTATCCATTGGTAAATGAATAAAGGAAAAGCTACCCTGAGCCTTCTTCAAGTTTTTTGGTAAGGTTAAATTTATGTTGCCTCCAGAGATTTTTCAGTATATGGAAATCAGTGCTTGGCATGCGTCATATAAACTCCACCCATAAACTCATTGATTTATGCCAATATAAACATATCTTCAGATGGACCTTTGAGATTGCACACATTTGGGAATGATTTAAGAGCCATGCAGAATTATTAGAACTGCCTGCCTGAAGGAAGTTGGATAATCAGATCCCTAGATAATGAAGCCTGTTGCTGGTATCTACAGTATCTAATTTATTAAGGTCAAATTTCTAGTGAACTTTTTAATTTGCTACTGTGTTCATAACAAATAGAAGAAAACATTTGTAATCTTTATGGGGATGGTAAATAAGAACTTCTATAAGTTTTTATTTCTTAAATATATGTAACAGCTTTATTGAGATAAAATGCATATGCCATACAGTCCGCCCATTTAAAATGTACAATGAAATGGTTTTAGTATATTCACAATTAGGCAGTCATCACCACAGTCAGTTTTAGAACATTTTCATCATCCCGAAAGGAAAACCTATACTTGGCTATAATCCCAGCACTCTGGGTGGCTGAAACAGGAAGATTGCAAGTTTGAGCCTGCCTTGGCAACTTAGTGAGACCCTGTCTCAAAACAAAAATAAAAATTGGCTAGGGGTGTAGCTCACTGCAAAGGCCCTGGGTTCAGTCCCTAGTACCCACCCCTAAAACCTGACACTCATTAGTTAGTCATCTACATTTCCCACAAACACTGAACTACACTAGTCCTAGGCAACCACTAATACACTTTACTGTCCCTGTGAAACAGTACGTGATCCTTTCTGAATGTTTTTTTTACTTGGCGTAATGCTTTGAAGGTTCATCACAAATTATAGCATGTAATGATTCTTCATTCCTTTTTATGGCCAAATAATATTCCATTGCATGGGGGTAACATCTTTTATTTGTTAATAGTCACATTATTTCCATCTGGGTACTGTTAAGAATAATGCTGCCATGAACAGTGGTTTACAAATTTTTGGTCATTGTGTGTTTTAGGGTATACACCTAGGAGTGAAATTGCTGGTTCTTATGAGAACTGTAGCCTTTTGATGGAGTGCCAAACTGTTTACTAAAGCTGCTGCGTCAGTTTAATCTTTGAGGAGAATTTACAAAGAACTGTAAATTCTTGACTTTTACAATTAGAATGGAAACTTTTTACAAAATAATAACATAAGTTTAGCGCTCAGTTACAGCATAACCATCGTTCTCTTTTTTTCTGCAGTTTTCAGGTGAGAGTGCAGAACGTTTAAAGAAGACATATGGCAAATTTTGTGGGCAGCACAACCAGTCTGTAAACTACTTCAAAGACCTTTATACAAAGGATAAGCGTTTTCAGGCCTTCGTAAAGGTACTGATGTGAAACATGGAAATCTCCATCATTGTAAAGAACAATACATCATTGTTAGTTTTAGCAAGTCATCTTCCTCGTATAGTTCCTAATAGTTTGCTTATTACCTTGTAGAAGAAGATGAGCAGTTCAGTGGTAAGGAGGCTTGGAATCCCGGAATGCATATTACTTGTAACCCAGCGGATCACCAAGTATCCGGTTTTATTCCAACGAATATTGCAGTGTACCAAAGGTGAGTCTCCTTTTTAAACTTGGTCTTGTAGCTGGCGTGGTGGCGCCTGCCTGTAATCCCAGCACTTGGGAGGCTGAGGCAGGAGGATCGCCCTGAGTTCGAGGCCAGCCTGGGCTACATAGTGAGCTCAAAGGTGGCCTGAATTACAGAGTGAGACCCTGACTCAAAAAAAAAAGTCTTGTAGGCCAGTGGTCTGCTTCTGTGTGTCCAGCAACACTAGAGACCACTGCAGGGGAACTATATCATAGACTATCAGTCTAAAAGAGAGAGATCTTGTGTTTCATCTTGAAAACTGTTTTCTTGAGCAAAAACTGAGAATGTTGTCACCACACATTGGATGGCTGACAGCGAGAAGGAAAGGAAGTACTGATTCCATTCAGAGCTCAGTGCCCTGAACAACTTATTTCCCTTATCACTAGACTGGCAGACGAGTCCCACCAGTTCTTTTGTTAAGTCTAGAATTGCTGCTGTTTCTCATTTAATCAGTATTTACTGTTCCCTCTCTCTTGGCTATTCCTGCTTCCAGCCAGTTAAAGATTATGAGGTAATTATATTAAAGATCAGGTAAAACAGACATAAATAACATGTTGCTCCTCTCTCTACTCTTCCTCCCTAAGAAGGATTTCTTTTATTTTAGAGTGGAGCATATAATTGCATGTCATCCATACCATGGAGAATTTCTTTCTTTAGAATTAAATTTATGACAGCCACAGAGATAGACCCATGACCTCTGCTGCTTTAGTTTTACTCTGATAGCATAACTGCAAAGGGAAAATAATGATGTGGTGGACCAAGAAGGCGCAGTTCCTTCCCATTTCATTCTGGTCTAAAAGGAGCCATTAAAAACAGCATTGTTCTTCCCTCCCAAGACAATGAAGTGGAGCGGGACAACCTGGCTCAGTCCTTGAGCCTGGTGAAGGAGGTCATTGGAGCTGTGGATAGCAAAGTGGCAAGTTATGAGAAGAAAGTACGGCTCAATGAGATTTATATGAAGACAGATAGCAAGTCGATCATGAGGATGAAGAGCGGTCAGATGTTTGCCAAGGAGGATTTGAAGCGGAAGAAACTGGTGCGGGATGGGGGTGTGTTTCTGAAGAGCGCAGCGGGAAGGTTGAAAGGTAACGCTTCACTCGCTTCTGTCTAAGTTGTTCTGCATCAGGAGATGAGGGAGAGTCCAAGTGTTTTTGTTGGAAATTCATCACCAGATTTTCTTCTAGAGAGTCACATGCAAACATCGCCCAGGATCAACAATGATTCAGTTCTATCAAAAAGGACTAGTTTCAGTAGTTTACAAAATCATATGAAATACAGGAAGAAAAGGAACTGATGCAGCCAGGAAAAACAAATTTTTTTTTTTTTTTTAAACAAAGGATTAGGGGCTGGTGAGATGGCTCAGCAGCATAAGTACCTGCCTGGCAAGCGCAAGGTCCTGAGTTCGACTCCTGGTACCCACATAAAGGAAAAAAAGGGGCTGGTGATATCGCTTAGCAGCACAAGTGCCTGCTGGCAAGCATGAGGTCCTGAGTTCGACTCCCAGTACCCACATTTAAAAAAAAAAAGGATTACATTAATACCAATTTGTAAGCTGGGCATGGTGGCACATGCCTGTAATCCTAGCACTCGGGAAGCTGAGGCAGGAGGATGATAAGGTCAAGGCCAGTGTGGGCTACATAGTGAGTTCAAGGTCAGCCTAAACTGCATAGTAAAAAAAAAAGATTAGTACCAACTTGTAAGCTATTAAGAAAACCACACTCCTTTCTGAGACATGAGCAGCCACTGTGGGATTATGGTTATGGCAAAGCAATTGCCAGGAGAGAGAGAGAGTCAGTGACAATTGGTAGAAGTCTGTGAATTTTAAATATATCACTTGTTCCCAGAGATGTTAGAGGGGTTGTGGCTTCTGAGACTTAAGAGAAAGGTGAGTTTCTCATATCAACTACCTTATTACACTTCATGATATTCACATATTTTAACTTTTTTTTTTCTTTTTTTTGTGGGTACCGGGGGTCGACCTCAGGACCTCGCGCGCCAACAGGTGCCCGTGCCGCTGAGCAATATCACTGGCCGTTTTTTTTTTTTTTCATGTGTGGGTTCCGGGAGTCAAACTCGGGCCCTCACACTTGCCAGGCAGGCGCTTACGCCGCTGAGCCATCTCACCGGCCCTATTTTAACTTTTTGTACAATAAGAGGCCATAAAAGATTTTCATTTCCTATTTGGTTTTAATCTCCACTTTTCAAATTGTCAGCCACAGTAAATTAAGGAAGTAGGGAGTTGTTTTGTTTTTGTTGTGCTGGGGATCAAACCCAGGGCCTTACATGTGCTAGGCAAGGGTTCTGCCACTGAACTCCACCAATGAATACTGTATAGGCCTCTGTGAGCTCTGGCTGCACCAGCGGCCTTGAGTGTGCCCCCTTCTCACTGGTCTCAGTGAACCGAGGACAGCCCCGTTGGCATAAATGAGGGGAGTGTGCTGCTCTGGTCTCTGAGGTGTAATGATACAGACAGCTGCTATCAGTGTACCCAAGTGTCCTTGGTATAGAGTCTCATTGTGCTTAGAACAGAAGTCCCAGGCAGTCAGCTGAATTCTCCCATGAAAGATATTGGGATCAGAATGAAGAGACTTACGAAGAGGCGATTGCTGGCTAGTGATGAGGGCTGGAGTGGAAGAGGGGTGGGAACAGCAGTAGAGACAAGTCTTAAAGGATGGAGAAGAAGGTGCCCAGCAGATAGGGAGAAATTGATCCTGGTGCCAGGGGAGAATAAGGTGGAAGCATGGAGTAGGAAGGGCTAGCAACCCATGGCAGGCAGCCAGGCCTCTCAGACAGGCATCAAGTGAGCAACGGCAGTGTTGGGTAGCAGGCCTGAAGGAACTCCTGAGCCAGACTGGTGGAGCACACTCCAGGCTGTGGGGCTGACAGGCAGTACCCCCAGTGGGTGTGGGCAAAGGCTGCATTCACCACAGGGGTTTAAGCAGGAAGGGGACTCACAGCGGCCAGGGCCATGTAGAGCCCATTGGAAGTGATGAGGTCTCTGGAGGCTCTCAAATGACTGCAGAAGTGGTGACCTGGCCTACACTGTAATAGAAGGCTTGGAAAAGAAGGCAGGGTCATGCCAGAGACAAGAGATGGTCCTTGCTTCCACCAGCCAGCTATTATGTGATAGCATAAAGAGACCTGAACTCAGGCCTCTTTCCACACTGCCCCTTTGAGGTTGTCTTTTTTTTTTTTTTTTTTTTTTTATTTTAAAGAGAAGAAAAAACAAAACAAATCAAAAGAAGAACAAATTTTCAAACAAACATAATAGGAGGGTAACAATGGTTAATACATTACGTATTACTATCGAGGTTGTCTTTTAAGCAACTGGCAGTTCAGAAATACCTGCCCTCTCTTATAAGGACCTGGATTTTCTAGAGCTGCTGCTCTCTGGAGCCATTGCTTATTTATATGCTTTACATGACAGTGTATTCATTCCCAAAATTAAAACTGATAGATTCCAGCTGTTGGAATAGAGTTGTAGTGAAGCCAAAATGGTAGGTTTTCTGGTTTGAGATACCTCCAGTGGAGATAGGAGCTGGTGTTTAGTTATTTTCACCCGCAAGTGAACTCGTGCCAAGAACAGCCATTACTATGTTGAGTACCCTTTGAAAGGGGTGGGGTTGTTTTTCTCTGATCCACTGAGAGTAATCATGAACTTCAGGATCCAACGAAGTTGAAACTTGAGTTTAGATTTTTTTTTGGCAGACACCTTAATTATTTAAAAGTAGAAAAATAAACTTGTCAAAACTAATGATAGTGCTTGGAAAATTATTGTAGTCTGGGCTGAAAAATTGGACTTCCCTAGGAATCAAACACCTTTTTTCCATTTCTTCATAGCTTTACAATCAATTCCATGGAAAAGGGATTCCAGCTGAGGCAGAGGATAAAGAAAAAAATCGGGAGGGGCTGTGTAAATTAATTCCATCCTTTTCCCCAAAGGAATCGTAGGCTCCACTTTTCAGAGTGAGGATCTCCATAGGGGTCAGTCTGTTAGCTCTCAGTAGATGCTCAGAGATGTCAAATTGTCCATAAGGGAGCAATAGGAAATTCTTCTGTTTTGCTTTGTTTTTGAGGAGCAGCTATGCATTCTCAGATACACCTGTCCCCTTGGTTTTAGTTTTGATGGAGAGGAAGAGAGGGCTATTGCCATGGTATAGAGAAGTAGAAGAGTGGGCTACTGCCTGTGGGAGCTGGGGGTAGACCTCGTATTTGTCCTTGTGAGGCCAGAGGGTGTGTCTAGAGGCCATTCTTATTCTTTTGGCAGTATCAAAGAAATCTCCTTTTCATTAGACTTAGATATTTCTGTACATCACCTTTGGGCAGCTTTCCTGGTTGCTGTTTCCCATTACTATAATCAGTTTGAGAAAGAATTACTGAATATTTTGTGAATATGTTGCTATTGGTTGCTGTTTAACTTTTGGTACTGGGGCTTGAGCCCAAGGCCTTTGCACTGAGCTACATCCCTAGTCCTTTTTGTTTGACATTCACACTAAGTCCCTAAGTTGCTCAGGCTGTGCTCAAACCTGTGTTCCTCCTAAGCCTTCCACCATGCGGGGATTACAGATACATGCCACAATGCCGGACTTGAAGAAATCCAATTTTGAAACTTAGGGTTAGAGTTAGGACTTTTTTCCTAAAATTTTGCCTTATACATTTTCTCAGGACTGAGTACTTAAGATTCTCTAAGACAAGGCTTTGCCGATGAATGAACCACATTTTAAAATGACTGAAAGTCTGGTGTCCAGATCTAAATTCTACAGAACTGTAAAACTGTTGCCTTGGGAAGGCATGTGATCTCAGAATTTGGGGTGTGTCACTGAATGTCCTTCAGTAAAACACTGACTCTGATTAACTATTAAGTAGTCACTGTTCTCTTCTCCCATTTCCTCTTTCCAGAGGTTCAGGCAGTTCTGCTCACTGACATTTTAGTTTTCCTTCAAGAAAAAGACCAGAAATACATCTTTGCATCACTGGTAAGTGGAGTTGTTATTTTCTTCTGTTTGTAATTAATAGTATTCAGAACAGCTAGGTTAGGTATGGAATTTAAACACTCTCTTATGGTTTGCACACCCTCTGAAAATTAATTTATTCAGGACAGAGTCATCAGTAATCTCATAAACCTTTGTCATTTTCTTTTGTTTTTCCCTACTGCCAAAATTATTTTTCTGTTCCCTCATAATCCTTTTGCATACCCTGAACATAGTTGCTTATTTGATTTAATTAGAAATCTGTCACTGAGTATTTCTCACACATTTGACCCTCAAAATGATGCTTATGTATGATAATGCTGACCAGTATTTCCATGGGGAACTTGGAAAGATTCATCATGTAGAAAACATAACCAGAACTTTTATGGCCATAAACTATCACCTCCTTTTTTGGAAATCTTTTACTTTTTGTTGAAATTTGAATGAAATAATGAGATATTTCTCTTTATCCTAAAGCTACCATTTTTATTAAAACTTTATGCTTTTTTTTTTTTTAACGTGGGTACCAGGAGTCGACCTCAGGACCTCGCACTTGCCAGGAAGCACTTGTGCCGCTGAGTGATATCACCGGCCCTTTTTTTCCTTTATGTGGGTTCTGGTAGTCGAACTCAGGACCTCGCACTTGCCAGGCAGGCGCTTATGCCGCTGAGCTATCTCACCAGCCCAAAACTTTATGTATTTAAAACAGCATCTGATCTTACCTTAGGTGAAATTTATCCTTACGTGTTAAAACATTGTATGCAGGGCTAGTGATATAGCTCAGTGGCATAAGCGCCTGCCTGGCAAGCGCAAGGTCTTGAGTTCAACTCCTGGTACCCACATATTAAAAAAAAAAAAAATGTATGCATTTCTTACATTTGTCCTCTCCCATTTTTCTAGGACCAGAAATCAACAGTGATCTCTTTAAAGAAGCTGATCGTAAGAGAAGTGGCACATGAGGAGAAAGGTCTGTTCCTAATCAGTATGGGAGTGAAAGACCCAGAGATGGTGGAGGTACATGCCAGCTCCAAAGAAGAGCGGAACAGCTGGATTCAGATCATTCAGGATACAATCAACACCCTGTAAGCGAGTCACCAGGGCCCAACCCACCCAACCCTCCTAATACCTTTGTGTCCCATAATAGACCAGGCAGTAACCAGAGTCATTGACATCTTAGAAATTTATTGTTTCACCCCTGTTTTGGTTGCTTAGGAACAGAGATGAAGATGAGGGAATTCCCAGTGAGAATGAGGAAGAAAAGAAGATGTTGGACACCAAAACCCGGGAGCTAAAAGGTAAACTGTTGGAAGGGGTGTGAAGCCCTTGTCTGTCTGGAATGTCTGCAGTTGCAGAGTGTGGCTAATGGTGTCCAGAGGTGCTGGCTGTGCTCAGTTCCAGTGCTGTCTCAGCAGCCTTGACAGCAGGGAGACAAATAGCTTTGAACACCCCAGTCCTGGCAAAGAGTGGCAATATGAATGATCCAGTGCTAGGTCAAGGGAACATTGATTGTCTTGTCACAGAGAATTTCCCAAATTTTATAAACACATTTAAGATTAAACAATCAGAAGAAGGTATTTGAGGAAAAGACTTTTCTGGTTAATCTGTTTTAATTCTCCTGCCGGTCCCTGGCTTTCTCAGTTAATCCATACATTCACAAATGAGTTGTGAGGTGGCTTGGAGAGAAAAGTATTTCCTGGTTATGTTTGATCACTATTTATCAGGGACCTGGTGTTGCAGGTAGTCTTATTAACCTCACTGCAAGGCAGGTGTTCTAATCCCTGGTGTGCAGATGAGACAGTGGAGGACCTCAAAGCCACACAACCCAAAATGCAGTTAGTGACTGAGCCAGAATCCTAATCCCTGCCTTACAAACAGCAGAGCCTGGCCTTCTTCCTGCTTTGCTAGTGACTTATTGAATGCTCCAAATTAAAAACTGCTTTGAGTAAAAGTCAGGCAGGCAGTCAAATAAGTGTAAGCTTTCAAGAAGTTACTTCTTCAAGCTATTCAAAGTGGTAGCATAATGCTTAATCAAAGGGGGAAAAAAAGATGGGCAGGATTAGACTGTAGCCAGATTTATATCTAATCTATTGACCCATGAATAGGATGACAAGATGAAATCTTCCTTCTGTTAACATTTGTTAAGCATCTGGCTAGGTGTACTGCTAGGATGCAAAGATTTCAGAAGACCCATTAGGAAGCTCACACTCCAGCAAGGGAGACCATATGGTGATTTGTGGGACCATATACACATGTGCAGTGTGTGGGTTCTATTCATCGTGTCTCTGGCGAGACCCACAGAGAAGCTGACACCCAGTTACATCTGAAAAAACAAGTTGTCTCAACCATTAAGGGTCATGTGTGAAAGTGAAAAGGACCCGATGAGCCTGCCCAAGAGTGGCAGGTTCTGTGTCTCTAGAAGGTCAGGGCTAAGTGACAGGAGCTTAAACTGGGAATCAGCAGGTCTTGAAATAAAGGAATGATTTTTTATTTTTTTTTAACATGCGTTAAAGCCCATTGGGAGAATTGTTTGAAGGAGTGGGGGAGCAACTGGAAGTACAGAGACCAATTAGGAGGCTTTAGGATATAGGGTAGGTGAGAAATAAGCTGGAGAGGGGTACAAGAAATAAAGTTATTAGAACCTGGCCAGGGCCGGTGAGATGGCTCAGCAGTGTAAGCACCTGCCTGGCAAGCGCGAGGGCCCAAGTTTGACTCCCGGAACCCACATACGAGAAAAAGGGCCGGTGATATCGCTCAGCGGCACGGGCGCCTGCCGGTGCACGAGGTCCTGAGGTCGACCCCCAGTACCCACAAAAAAAAAAAAAAAAAAAAAAACCTGGCCTGCTGTGTGTGGGTGGTGGCACAGGGCAAGGAAACAAAATCTCTCCAGGTTTGTAGTGTGGGTAACCTGGAAGGTAAAGAGTTGCTGACTGAGGAAGAGACCACAGGCTACAGGAAGGAGGTGGGGCAGCAAGGCTTGCACATTGTTTGGGTTCAGACACTGAAAACAAGGCATCTTGAAAGAGATGGCCACTCGTGGGTGTAAGCCAGTGGTCAGAAAATGTAGGATTTGGGATGCTTGTTGTGAATTATCACCATGTGGGTGGTACCTAAACCCAGGGGAATGACTGAGATCCCAGCAGGAAAGTGTTGAAGGTATGCAAGGCCACCCTGGATGGAGCCAAGGGAGGAGCCCAGCTGTGCAGCCAACGTTGCACATGGCAGACCCATACAGACTGGGAGGAAGAAAACAAATGTCCTCAAAGTGGAGGACAGACACTTTCAAAGGAGGGAATAATTGTTAACAAAAACCTAGCATGAGAGCAGCTGTGGAGTTGCAGGGCTTAGGCCAGAGAAGTAAAAAACGGGGCAGGGAAGTGGAAACAGAGGGCATACTTATGTCGAATATGACAGTGTTTGCCAAAAGACCCAAGGTGGCTTTCTAAATAGAAATTACAGAGCACAAACTTGAAGGTGCAGGGAGCCATTTCCATAGGCCCTTTCCATAAATGACCACAAGGTGGTGCTCTTATGTTAATGCTGTTGTAATGCTAAACAAATCATGTTGCCTTCTCCATCCACCTTGCAGAACAACTTCTACAGAAGGACCAGCAGATCCTCCTCTTACTGGAAGAGAAGGAGATGATTTTCCGGGACATGACTGAGTGCAGCACTCCCTTGCCGGATGATTGCTCCCCATCTCAAAGCCCTAGAACCCTCTTCCGCTCCAACACAGAGGAGGCTCTGAAAGGAGGACCTTTAATGAAGAGTGCAATAAATGAGGGTAATTTACATTCAGCACTGCCCCTTATCCTTATTTACACACTGGTGTTACTTTGTGTCTGTAAAATAAAGCCCAATACAGAAAATTAGGCAAAATGGGTATTTCACCTGAGTAAATTATCAGGTGAACATCCTTGTAACCACTACCCAGGTTAATAAATAAAATGTGGCCAGATACCCTGAAAGCCCCTCCATATGCTCTGTCCCCATCATACCTCCCTCCCTCCCTTCACAAGGAATGGATACTCTGAATTTTATTAGTAATCACCACTTACATAACATTCCCTTCTGTTCCATGTAGTTTCCCTTGGAACTGCAGGTTGGATTTTATTCACACAGCAGTTGTCTTGTTTCCTTCGCATTCACAGCAGTATTCAGAGGCATCATTACTAAGGTTTGATCCATTTGACAAGTTGTGCTCTTTCATTGGGAGGCACCAAATACCTACTTGGCTTTTTTTATGACAAGCAAGATAAAAAGATAAATTGTTGGGGTTTTTTCTTTTTATTTACCAATTTTCAAGATAGTAAATTGGTTTATGGACCCATACTTTTCTTTTTTTTTTTCCTCTTCCTCGTTATTGAGGTGGGAGTATAGCTCAGTGATAATAGTGTACTTTGTTATACATAAGGGGCCCCAGATTTACTCACCAGCCCATAAAATATGAATTTAAACTTGAGTGTTAACCTCATTTAAAACTCAAGAGTCTCATATTTTCCAGTGAGTACCTTTTCGGCTTCTAAGTCCTATGGTATGACCAGAGTAGTCTGAGAGCTTTTTTGCTGTCAGGTAGAGTAAGATGTTTCAGGCCCATCTTGTCCATGTTCTGTCCCAGATATGGAATCAGCCATTTCTCTAATAACTCTTTGCTTTAGTAGAAAATGCTATTTAAGACCATAATGCGGGCACTAGGGATGTTCACTGTGACTAGGTTGGGCCTTTTTAGTGGACAGAGCTTGGGGGATGACTATATATGTATATGGATTCATGTTAATCTAATCCAGTGATTACATGAATCAAATTGACTAGATAAACTCCGAGCTGCAGGGTTTGTTTTGTGGTCTAATCTCTTACAGATATATCTTCTTTTTTCCACATTGCAAACCTTCATTCTCAAGGATACCACCTTGTAGGATATCCTATGTTTAGTTGGTCTTTATCCCCCCTCAATACACACACAACAGAATCAGAATAATAATACTGATATGCCTACCACCAGACAGAATTTTCATAGGCCAGCCTCATTCTTCTTTGGTGGAGAAGTGGTTGTACCGTGTCTCCACTGTCGGTTTGGAACCATTCATGTGTTCTCTCCCCTGTGGCCCTGACCTGTAGCCTCTGCTCTATAGACACATGTAATTGGCGCTCACCACCAGTGCATAGGTCACTATCTCTGTGACAGTCCTGGACATCTGAAACTTAGCTCCAGCTGATGCCTCAGAAAAACCTCAGAATAATATCCCTTGAGTTTCTTACATATTGGGAATAATTTGTATACTTTACACTTGAAAGTCTCTTCTGTAGGACATGAAATCTTTGGCCCATATTTTCTGGTATGTTTAATTTTTCTCAAATGTTACTTCATTTTGTACTGGCCGAAAGCATTGCTGTCAGAGGCTGATGATAATTTGATTTTCCCATATAAGTCACATGTTCTTTGCCTAGATGCCCAAAGTTTGTTTTGTTTTGTTTTTCTAAATCCAAGTAGTTTTCTAAACTGGGTTTGTTGGTTATTCTGTGTTGCTTTCAGGTTCACAGTGATCTTGTTTTGACATGTGGTTTCAAATGTTTCTGATTTCAGGAGATTATTCCTGAATTAGTTTTAGTGCTTTCCATGTTTCTTGGTTGTGATTTTCTCCTCCAAGAACTTCCATTACCCACTGCTGGATCATTTTTGTGTTCTTGTTATCTCATTTTTTAATATTTGAATATTCTTTCACCTATCAAGCCTTTTTCTGTTGGATGTTATAAATCTTGATTTATCATTTCTGTTTTCTTTTGTCTCCAGTTCTTTGGGTTTTGCCATCTCATGTGTTTTTCTAATTTTGGCTTCAGTCCTTTCATGCTTTGTGTTATTTTCTTAATGTGTTTGGCTCATTTATTTTATGGATACATCATCCTGATGTGCTTTTATTATCTGTAGGGAGGTTATGAACCTTGTTCTCTACCTTTCAGTAGGATTTGACTTCAGTATTTTTCTGTTATTCATCTTTGTATGAAATTAGTTTCTCAAATTTATAGATTCAGATACCTTTTCTCTCTCTGTAGTACTCTTGCATTCTTTTTATATAGTGTTTTATTTTGAAAACATGATGCTTTTCAGATTTCCTGCCTCAGATTCCCTCCCTTAATCCATCCTGGCCTTCTTTTTTCCCATTTTCCCTCTCCTGCTCAGATTTATTCCACTTTTAACATGTTCACAGTTCCATGGGCCCTGCCTTAGAAGAGAACCCAGGGGGCCCGGTGAGATGGCTCAGCGGCGTAAGAGCCTGCCTGGCAAGCGCAAGGGCCCGAGTTCGACTCCTGGAACACACATACGATAAAAAGGGCTGGTGATATCGCTCAGCGGCACGGGCGCCTGATGGCGCGCAAAGTCCTGAGGTCGACCCCCGGTACCCACAAAAAAAAAAAAAAGAACAACACAGGGCAGTGGGAGCTGAGAATTCATATGCATTGACTTCTCTAGCCCCTTGAGCCCACTTAGTTTCAGAGAGGCAAAAACCTCACCACTTTTCTGTTCTCAAACTGGCCTGCCTTAAAACTTGCTAGAGACTGTCTTTTCTCTCCTTTGGATCTAACTTCAGAAGCCAGTCTCCTTCTAGAAATTACTTTTCTCTTCCCTGAACCACTTAAAATTTTCCAGACCTGTGGAAGTAAAGTTGAAATTTCCAGTAGAATCTAACGAAAACATAAACCCTGAGCAGAGACACTCTGGGCAGGGAAAGTCATGCATTACCATGACATTGTTTCATCCTCGTGGAAAGACCTGATGTAAGCAGGGTGTGTGCGTTTCCTCTCTGCAGTGGAGCTCCTTCAGGGTCTGGTGAGCGGAAGCCTGGGAGGCACACTTACCCAGGCTGTTGGCAGCTCTGTGGAGCAAGAAGCCATGATTGGCCCTGTATCCTTGCCCCGGAGAGCAGAGACCTTCGGAGGATTTGACAGCCATCAGATGAACGTGACTAAAGGTGAGCAATCCTTGACTCTCACATACAGCTAAAATGACCTGGGTTTTGGCAGCTCTACCTCCTTTCCCATTCAATCAGTGCATGTTTTAATGAGATTCTGAAACACTAAGAATCTATTAGAGGCCAGCCTGAACTACATAGTGACACTCTGTCTCAAAACAAAAAAATCTGTTAGACATTTAAATAACCCAAAAGTTCAAAATCCGAAGTGCCTCAAAATCCAAAACTTCTTAAAATGACTATGTCATGCCACAAGTGAAATATTCTACAGTTGACCTCATGTGAGGTCAATTACCTTACCAAAATTACCTTTTGGCTATCTATATGAAGATGTATGTAAAACAGTGAATTTCTGGTTTGGACGCACACCCAAGATACCTCAGTAATGTGTGCAGATACTCCAGGCTCCAAATCCCAGGACACTTCCGGTCCCAAGCATTTTGGATAAATGATACTGTGTTCCCTTCTGCTTCTAGTGCTTCTTCACGGAAATTATCAGTCATGGCTTAGTTGTCACCAAATGGCTTCCACTTTTTTGGCATTAATAGGATTTATAAATGTCTATCCCTGAACTAGCTACATTGTATTCTTCGCTTGTTTTTAGGAGGCGAGAAGGAAGAAGGAGATGATGGCCAAGATCTTAGGAGAACAGAGTCAGATAGCGGTCTTAAAAAGGTATTTCTTTGTGGAATACACTATGAACTTACTCCACTTTGGTCTTGTTTTGGATGCCTGACTTGCAACTTTAAGGAGAAAGCATGTTTTAAAAAACAAACTGTACAGTTGAGAGTCCCACATTTTGGCTCCTTGGCCTGCCCAGCTTAAAGCCTGTTTACATTCCTGAGCTACTGTGGCCCTGCCAGGACCATTTTCTTTAGGTGCCCCACCAACTGGATCTATTCATAAAACTTCTGTAATAAATAGTTCAACCTCAGATCTTTGCAGTGAGAATTTATGGTAGAAGAGAGAAAATAGGAAACTATAGCGTAACTTAGAAATGCATTGAATATAACGTTTACATCAAGATCTTCATGGTTTTAAATGCAATTTTTTGTTTCGTAGGGTGGAAATGCTAACCTAGTATTTATGCTTAAAAGAAACAGTGAGGTAAGGACGTTATAAACTATATAAAGAGTATTTGGGGCTGAGGATGTAGCTTAGTGTTAGAGTGCTTGTCTGACATGCACAGGGCCCTAGGTTCAATCCCCAGTACCACAAAAAACAAACAAACAAAAAACTGGGAGGTTGAGACAGGATGAGCACAAGTTCAAGCTCTTAGCAACTTAGCAAGAGCCTGTCTTAAAATTTAAACATAAGACAGAGTGGGACGGAGATGTAGCTCAGTGCAGATCCTGGGTTTATTCCCCAGTACTTGGGATGGGAGGTATCTTATCATTAGGTTAAAATGTTGCTTTTTTAATTGCCGTTTTGTTGATTAGATAAGTTCAAGTGGCATTTCTTTTTTTACTGTTATGGTACTGGGGATTGAACCCAGGGTTTGTGCATGCAAAGTGGCATGTGCTCTACTTCAGTCTGAGCTGCTATACACACAGGACCTGAATTATTTTTAATATTTCATATATAACTGACCATTTATATTTCTTTTGTATATGCCTTGGGACAGAAGCACAAGCAATTCTTTTCTCTTTCCCCTGATCTACAAGAGCCTTTTGTTTGTTTGTTTGTTTTTCCCTGAGATGGAGCCTTGCTATGTTGCCCAAGCTGGCCTCGAACTTGAGGTCCTCTTGCCTCAGCCTCCTGAGTAGCTGGGATTACAGGCACACCTGGCATAAACCTTTTTTTTTTTTTTTATGTGGGTACCGGGGGTCGACCTCAGGACCTCACGCGCCAGTAGGCGCCCATGCCACTGAGTGATATCACCGGCCCTTTTATCGTATGTGGGTTCCGGGAGTCGAACTCAGGCCCTCGCACTTGCCAGGCAGGCGCTTACGCCGCTGAGCCATCTCACTGGCCCATAAACCTTTTTTAAAATCAGTGTTTTTTTTTTTTTTTTAATTTGGCTTTGTTTTCCACATTAGTTTTTTTAATCTTGTCTGTGTTAGGAAAGCCACCTCTCTTATTTTTTTGTAGCTCTTTTATGCTCGAGTTTTTACCTTTAACATATTAATCTATTCAAATCCTTTGTTGGTGTGTGAGCCAAGGTCCCAACTTAATGTCTTCTACAAATGTGAGCAGTTTTCTCAGGACAATTAATATTCTTCCTTTCCCTATTGTTTAGACCAGGTATTTATACACTAAATTCTTAAGGCTCTTTTGTAGGCTTTCTGTTCTGTTACATTAGTGCATGTACCACTTTTACTTTAGTCCCTTTAAACAGCAGAAACTTCGTAATGCTTTTGATGGCCACTGGTATCCCTCCTACAAACACATTGTTTTGTCTGGTCTTTTTTCTTGGCTACTTCTACTTGCTCATTCCCCTGGATACTTTCAACTTCAAAAGATTTCATTAAAATCGAAGCCCTTTGTAACCTTTAAGGATGTTATAACCATGTAGTATGACGGATTCTGAAATTCATGAAGTCCCAGTTTCCATTTTGCTCCTTTTGCAGGTTGTCCGGAGCATTGTTCATCTGCACGAGCTCCTCAGCACCCTGCAGGTATGGGAATTCTTTCACCATGCACTCCCTTGTGTAGAGGACAGAGCAGGGTCTGTTGTGAGCTCTGGCATTTGTCAGTCGCTTGTGGGTAAACAGGGTACCAGCCTGGAGAAGCCTGGCTCTTGGGGTGAGGAAAGTCACAAGTGCAGTTGGCAGAGTTCTGTGGGCACTGGAGTGGATGAGCTGCTGCAGACTGGAAACTCAGTTTGGTGACAGCCTCACGCCCTTAAAATGTAAGAGGAGCTCAGTCTGGCAGTGCCCCCAGGTGTGCAGCCAGGACGGGTCCCAGCAGTGGCTGTCCTCCACAGCCAGCGTTGCACAGCTGTCCTCTGTGTGCCTCCCTCAGGGTGTGGTGGTGCAGCAGGACAGCTACATTGAGGACCAGAAGCTGGTGCTGACCGAGAGGGCACTCACACGGAGCATGTCCCGCCCCAGCTCCCTCATCGAGCAGGAGAAGCAGCGCAGCCTGGAAAAGCAGCGCCAAGACCTGGCCAACTTGCAGAAGCAGCAGGCGCAACACCTGGAGGAAAAGCGCCGGCGCGAGCGCGAGTGGGAGGCCCGGGAGAGGGAGTTGCGTGAGCGTGAGGCAAGGCTGGCCGAACGTGAGGAGAAGGTGCAGCGTGGGCAGCAGGACCTGGACAGGGACTGGGAGGAGCTCCAGCAGAAGAAGGGTGTGTACCAGTGCGACCTGGAGCGGCTGCGCACTGCTCAGAAGCAGCTGGAGCGGGAGCAGGAGCAGCTGCGGCGGGATGTGGAACAGTTCAGCCAGAGGCAGATGGAGCGGGACCTGTGTCAGGTATCAGGAGCCTGCTGAGTGGGGAGGAGGGCAGCTCACGTGTCCTGCACTGTGAGGAAGGGAGCAGAGATGCTATGCCCACTTCTACCCTTTGCTTTACTTTGCTCTAAGTTTGTGGCAGGGAGTGAGTCTCTACCCTGGTCATCTGTAGGAGGTTGGAGAGAGGGAATAGGCAGGGGCAGAAGAGTCAGTGGCCTTTTCCAGCTGACTGGCACTTCCCCCACCACCCCCAGTGTGGGCTAGAGTAGCCTCAGCATGTCTGAGATAATGGCATTCAGGATTTGGGGAGCCAGCCCTGTCTTGTGCCTCCTCCTAAAGGATCTTGTGCCTGATGAGGAAACACCAAGGATGAAGGAGCCTGTGGAACTTGCAGCACTTGTGGTTGGAGACAGCAGTCAGTGGCTCAGCTGCAGGAGCTCCTGAAGGACTCATGCAGAGGGTCAGCTGCGTCAGTGACAGGACAGAGCCCAGCCCAGCAAGTGGGTGGAGGCAGCCACTCCTCTTGGGCAGATGAGATTTGCTTGGGCCTGGCTTAATGCCTGGTTTGCCAAGCTGCTGTTTGTACAGACAGGCTTTCAGTTACTCAGCATACTGACTCCATGTTTACTTGAGTGATACTCCATGGTTATTTAGGACCGTGGACTCGTGTGGCAGATGGAGAGCCTGGTTGTGCACGGATCTCCTTGTCTTTTAAAACTCCTGTCACATTGACATTTCTTTGACTGACCTTGGACCATGAAAGAAAAAGCAGTATCTTCCAGAGTGAGGGGCAGTGTTCACTTTCTGCAGAGGTTTTACAATAACCAGCAGCACCAAATTGCTCTGTTACTTTTTATGACACAAAGATGGATTTCACTTCCCTCCAATAAAATCAGTGGGCTTTGACAATGGAAGGTTCCCAGGCAACTGAGATAGCATAGAACAGATGATCCTTTTTACCTTTGGTTTAACCTTTAGCTAGGATTTACCCTCGAACCTGAAGAAGTCTATAATCTCTTGGCCCTGAAATAATTATCTACATCCTTGTGTAAATCTGGAGAGCTGAATACATATAGCTTTCCTTGTTTCTTCAGGGAATGAAATAGGAGGTCTTTTCTGAGCTGCCCCTTTAAAGGTACTTTTAATCTTCGTTATTGACACTAGTGCCTGCAATAGAAATATTAATGGTATCGAAAGTGATATTTTTTAACATGTTCAGAGATACTACTGGGAAGCGGCCAACAAATGAAACAGAAGTTCTGAACCTTCTCACAGTGATTTCTATAGAGTCCTGGGAAGTGGGTGGACCCCCCGCAACGCACACAGTTGAATTCAGCCACTAATTGCTGAGTGAGCACAGGGGTGCTGACGGCCTCCAGCTGAAAACGCCTTCTTTTGAATATGTGCAGATATCACAGCAACACACCAAGCTCATGAGGATCCCATCCTTCCTTCCAAGTCCTGAGGAGTCATCCTTGCCCTCTGTGCCTTCAGTGACCAAGTCAGGGTCGTTGGACTCAGAACTTTCAGCGTCTCCCAAAAGGAATAGCATCCCTCGGACACACAAAGATAAGGGGCCTTTTCACATACTGAGTTCAACTAGCCAGATGAACAAAGTGCCAGAGGGGCAGAGTCAGGCCCCTTCAAGCACCTCCACCCGCCTGTTTGGGTTGACTAAGCCGAAGGAAAAGAAGGAGAAAAAGAAGAAGAACAAAGGAAGCCGCTCCCAGCCTGGAGGTGAGTCCCTGCACCCTACAGTGATTGTGCGTTCTGAGGAGAGGGGAGGGTTAAGCACCACAGCAGTTGGAAGAGGGCACAGTTCAGATGAAGGAAAGCCACTCGCTAAGAACGGGATGTGCGTGCAGCACACACGAGCCAGGTGGAGGGTACAAGTTCTAGTTTTAGACTCAAGAACGGGAACTCACTCAAATGAACTAGTGCAGGCCCTCCTGTCTGTCTAGACCTAGTCCAGTGACTGGTAGTAACAAGTAGCATTTGACAGTTTGAGCCTGTAGTGACTGTATGAGGTAGATGCTCCTGGTGGCCAGAAGAAATGAGGAAACTGAAGCCCAGAGATTGACTACTTCACCAGTAGTCCCAGAGCCTGTGGTTAACCTGTACTGAATGCCACCTCATCCTGTGCCATTGTCTCCCTGAATCCTTTCCTGTACCTTCTTAGTAGGGTTGAGCTCTGCTGCTTTTTGTAGGAGGTTAAAGAGAAATTCGTATTTCTCAGGCCTTTTGATAAATTCTGGTGCTGAGGTTAAAGTTCCAAGTTCAGCGCTTGCTTGCTGAGTCGGCCTAAAGCCCCCAGTGTGTAGAAGGTGCACTGCCCGTGAGCCCAGATACCTTGTACATCACAGCACACTTGACCCAGGAGGAGGAAAGGGAGTTTTTCAGGCTCTTTCTCATTCTTGCTTTCACTGTTCCAGACGGCCCTGCGGCAGAAGCATCAGCAGAGGGTGAGGAGATCTTCTGCTGACCCTCTTCCCCCAAATCTGGCCACCGTGCCTGCCTGCCTGCCTGTCCTCCTGCCCCTCACGCACAAGTCTCCACACTGGACGTCCACTGCTCCCCAGCGTCCAGCCCTCCTGGGTGCCCCAGGTCCTGCACAAGAAGGAGCAGATGGTGTTGAGTGTCGGGGCGGGAGGAGGCCCGGACTCCACTCCAGCTGAGATCTGTGACTTCCCAGGACGTTAACCTGAAAGTCGTGGCCCCAGCAGTACAGGGGACAGTTTGGGACATGTCAGGAATCCCTAGGGATCTGCCTTTCCTGTGGGGAACACAACTGAATCAAACAGGTAGGGAGGGCTGTATCTGTGCACGTGTTCAGTGACCCAGCTTCGCTCAGCCCAGAGGCAGTGCTGGACGGTCCCAGGGCCCTCAGCTTTGCCCCATAGCACGCAGAGATGGGATCCCTTTAAACCACTCTATGCATGCATCACCCCTTTTCTAATTTCATCTTTGAAAGGGTGACAGACATCTGTGAAACCAGTGATAGAAATCTTGATGTGGATAAAAAAAAGCACGCGATCTATACCACCTTGATCTCGGTTTCCCAGGTTTAACTTTTACAAAATAGTATTTCCCCAAATTCAAAAGAACCATACAGATTTCCTGAGATTTTGCCTACAGGTTCTAGGCACAGAGGGAGTAGAGAAGACATTTCACCGTTAGCCCTGCGGTGTGACACTTTTTGGTGTTCACTAAGCACTCAGAAGAGCCCTCATAACTGCTCCACTGGGGCACCTGGGGAGAGAATGTGCCCTGCTGGCACCCACCCCGAGCAGCTGCCAGCCTCTCACCCACGACCCAGCTGTGGCCTGAGGCCTCTGAAGGTCCCCCAGGATGACTGGCTGAGCAGTGGGTTCAAGTGTGGGTTAAGCCCTGTATATGGTTTCCACCTGCGCAGATGAGGGAGGAGCTGGCCCATGGTGGGGGCACACTCAGCAAAACGTGGCCCATGGTGGGGGCCTCAGCAAAACGCGGTTTCCTGAAAAACTGTTGAAATCCAGAGTCCTTTGATTATGAATTATGCTGTACCCCATGAAGAGCTCACGAGCTGTCTGGTTTTTCTTCTCCCTTTCCCACTGTGTTTTGATCTTTGTGTGCTTGAGGCTTTCACTGCTGCTATGTGCAGGACAGCTCTTTGGTAAGGGTTCCCTCTGAGGCTCCCTGTGCTGCCATTTAGCCTCCTGGCAGAGGAGACCTGGAAATTCTGTGCTTCGCAGGTTGCCCTCAGTTCCTTTTTGCCCCTCAGAACCATGAGGCTTTGAACATTTCTTTCTAAAGACAAAATCTGTAACTTGGTGCTTGTTGATGAATTGCAAGCTGGTCTTGCAGATGGAGATATTTATCTTTCAGTTTATTTGAAAGAGGTTTGGTTTAAAATTTTAGCCTAAATTTGTTTTATTTATTTTTGTGTGTGTTTGTGTTGTGTTTTGTTTTTAGGGTGTACCAGTTCTAGCCCAGCGGTTTAACCTAGCTGAACAGTGCAGGGAGTGCAGTAGCAGCCAGCGCTGCTCACTCCTGTCTTTCAAGTGCCTTAAGATCCCGGTGGAATCTGAGGAAGGGTCCATGGCCTTCTCTCCCCCACTCCCACTCACGCTTTACCAAGGGATGTCTCCTCCTTGTGGGTTAGGAAACTTGCCACTTAAGAACTCCCACCCTTCAGACAGACTTTAGGCCAAACCCTAGCTGATTTTTTAAATGAAACTAAAAGACCCTAAACAGCAAAGAGTCAGCTGCTTCCTTCCACCAATCCACACAACTCCAAGTTAGAGCTGAACCTGCCATGACTTTCCTCAGACCCCCATGGAGCTGGGCTGCCTTCCTTGCCACTGGCCCTGAGTGACCTGTAACGGATCCACCTCCCACAGAGAGGTGCTCTTGGGAAGGCAGGGCTCTGAGGAGGGCCCTGTGCCCTGGCCTGCGCACAGGCAGACTGACCTGCGCATTCACTGGCGCACCGTGGACTCTGAGGTATTGTGCATCTCTGCAAGCGTGATTTTGATCTTCAAGTGTCTGTTACTCCCCACTAGCTGTGATGTTTCCCTTGCTTTGGTGGTTTAGGTCATTTTAAAAAGGGAGATTTCACCTCTGCCCACACCTCACTAACTCGGAACGATATGGTCAGGTTCTGGTTGGACAAGTTGGGACTCAGAAGGGGGTCAAGTCTTGACTTCCCCTGAGCTGCCAGTTTCCTCCAGGAATGTAGTCTGTGGTACAGAAAGAGAACCTCTTACCAGAAACTGTGCTTTCACCTGCCTGCCCTTCTCTGTTCCCCTTTGGATTTGACCTCTGGGACTCACTGCTGTGCTTGGGAATTACCTGGGATTACTGCTGCGGTGCTTCTGCTTGTGCCCTTGAGAACTGCTCTAGTTCCCCAGTCTACGGCCCCACGGTGGGGGGAGGGTGTTCTCCCATGAGCAGGGGTGGGTTTCCAGGGACCTGGATTGTTTCCCTTACTGCCCCCTCACACTAGGAAGCCATGGTGGGTTTCCAGGGACCTGGATTGTTTCCCTTACTGCCCCCTCACACTAGGAAGCCATGGTTCTTCCTCAGGCTAAAGAAATCAGATGCCTGAAATTGTGATTGAGACTTGGGGACAGATGCAAATACTGTCCCCAGCCTCCAGCTTCTAGTGAACTTCTGGAAGGACACTGTACCTTCTCCCAAAAGTTATAGTCATCTCAGTGGTTGTCCTCCCAATTGGGCGAAGTGCACTTTAAAAGCTCTCTCCCCAGTTGGCTCCATTTCTGAGACAATCAAATACGTTACCTTTGTTTTCTTCTTAGAAAATGGAGAAGGATAAAACATGCAAATTGCCACATGTGGCCTTTGCCAACATTCCCTCTGCCCCCAGGAGAGTGGTCTTGTGGGGAAGAAAATCCTTGTCAAGACTTCTTGAAAAGGTGCGACCCTTGCCTTCGCCTTGCCCGTGTCTCAGGGTTATACCACTAAGAGCTGTCCCTCTGAGAATCTTCCCACGTTACCTACCAGGCCTCAATATTAGTAGCACATATTTTTGAGACCTTTGGGGTCTTGTTTGTTCCTTTCTTGGGGAACAGTGGGGTGGTCTTTGTGCACAAGGGCTTAATAGGTCCTGCCTTAAATAAAGGGGGAAGCAGAACCTTGTAGGCCAGAAAATGCCTCCATAGAAGTACTTTGTATTGCGTTCTTTCACCCCTAATGCCCTCCTGCCACCAGTTCTTCCCAAGGATTTGGTATTTGCTCGGGGCTGAAGTTTACTGTGAGGGTGGGTGCCCACTTGTGCCCAGAGGAAGCAGCCCTAGGAGCAGGTGTAGACAGTCCTGGGTAGAGGGATTCTGTACCAGAGAGAGGGTAGGTCCTAGGTGGCCCCAGGCACTGCAGAAGGCATCCACCCCTGTGCCTAAATGTGACCGTCTGGGTGGCACAGGCGCCCTCCTTCCCTCAGCAGGACCTGTGCCTTGCACACCTGTGTCCTGGGCTGTCCCTCCAGCCCTGCTACACTCGCCCTTCTGCAGAGACCAAGCAGGGTGGGTGGTTGGGTTTGGGTTCATAGTTTTTCTTTCATTGTAGCATAACATTCCCAGTTAATCAGAGCTTTGGAGTCTACCACCTGCTGGCCAGGTTTTGAAACGAAAAATATTTTAATGCTGCCATAAGAGGAAGGAAAAAAGAGAAAGGGGCCTTTCCACACACTTGACTATTGTAATTTGTCAAGAGATTGACAGAGCATCAGTCATTCTCCATCTCGCTGAGGTTTGAGGATGGGCAGCTCCCCCTGGCCCAGTGTGGCCTGCCCTCCCCCGGGGAGGTGCCCTCAGCACTGCCCACTGCGATGGGGTCCCAGCGCACTCCCAGGACCAGCCCTGGCTTGGCTTGTAGCCAGTTGAGCCTCGCTGTGCCGGTGCCCCTTGCCCTATAGAGAAGAGGTGGGGAGGTTGCTCTCATCGGTCGTTCCCAAATGCTGTATGAACATTCTGTGCTGATTCCTATTAAATAAAAAGATGGGTTAAAACCCAAACGCTGTATATTAATTTGTAATTATGTATAAAGTAAAGCAGTTTTAAACTGTAAAGATTTTTTTCAGTGTTTTCTGGAGTTTCGCCACAACATACTGGCTTTGTATTTTATTTATCTTCCTTTCTAGTTATTGGCTTCAGACTCTTGTAAAGTCCCCCTCAGCCCTTTCCAAAAGAAAATAAATCTCCTTTGAAGTCTTGATGGTTGCTTTGATTCGTTTCTGTCCTGCGGAGAGCAGCGGAACTAGGCTCAAGACGCTGAGGGTGCACGAGTGATCAGCCCTGAGCAGTCAGAACCTTGTATGGCTGTTAAATCAGTGCAGTAGAAGTGCATTTTGCAATCCAGTCTACTACTAAAGTACTACTACTGTACTTTAGTACTACTGTACTTGTTTGCCAGCTTCCTCTGTCCCATCCCACCCTCAAACAAAAGCAGCTGCCAAAAATAATTCAAAAATGATCCATTTTTGGTACTGCCAGGCATAATGGCGCAAACCTGTAATCCCAGCACTTGGGAGGCTGAGGCAGGAGGATTGCTGTGAGTTCAAGGCTAGCTGGAGCTACAGAGTTCAAGGCAAGCCTGAACTATAAAGCAAGACCCTATTTCAAGAAAAGCAAAGACCCTGTTTACATGTAGCTCTGCTGGGATTTAGCAGGTGTGGTCTCAGAACACCAGGGCTTCCAGTGCACAAGCTGCTAAGGTGCACAGTGCTCCTTGCCTGCTCACTGGGTCTGTGGTTCCTTCCCCAAACTGCTGGCTCCTGAGCTTGGCCCACCAAACCTGTAGAGTGGCCCGTCAGACCAACCAGACACTAGGCAACAGGGCCCTAAAACACAGCCCTGCCTGCTACCAAGGGGCTTCACATTTTCCGTGCATGTGGAAGTGCATACATTTCTTCACAGCAGCTCTCGTAGCCCTGGCAATAGCTAACTCCCCTAGAGTCGGGAACAGTGGTCCCTTTTCACTGCTCCTCTCCAGCTGTCCCCTCCCCGACAGCAGCCTGCCCATCCCACCCAGACGCCCTGGGCCATGGGAAGAACAGTTCCCAGGGCCTCCCTCCCACTTAGCTGGGGCTGGTTCTGAGCCAGACAGGCTCTGTCTAGGAGGCGGGACAGCTCCATTCTTCTCTTCTGAAAGCACAGCAGAGGCACAAAGCCCAGAGGGCTCCAAGAATCCTGGTCACCCATGGTGGGGGGGTGGGGGGTGTTAAATCTCGCCAGGGCCTCTGCACTGGGCAAACCTGCCCGTGTAAAAACAGCCATGTTGCCAGGCATGGTGGTGCATGTCTGTAACCCCCTTCAGCTACTTGGGAAGCTGAAGCCAGAAGATCGTTAAGTTTGCGCCCAGCCTGGGCAACTTAATGAGACCTTGTCTTAGGAAATAAAAAAGGGGGGGCCGGTGAGATGGCTCAGTGGCTTAAGCGCCTGCCCGGCAAGCGCAAGGGCCCGAGTTCGACTCCCGGAACCCACATACGAAAAAGGGGCCGGTGATATCGCTCAGCGGCACGGGCGCCTGCTGGCACGCGAGGTCCTGAGGCCGACCCCCCGGTACCCACAAAAAAAAAGAAAAGAAAAAAGGGTCAGGGATGTCACTCGGTAGAGTGCCCTGGTTCCATCCCCAGTACCATGTAAAGAAAATGACCTCGTGTGTTTGAAATCCTGTCCGTCCCGAGGGAGAGCCCCGGCCCAGTGTGGCCATGCCCATGTCTACATGAGATTCCAAGTGAAGGGCTGCCTCAGGAGAGATCAGTGCCTGAAGTGGTACAGGGGAAAGAAACTCCCAACCTGCTAGATGTCCGAAACGCCGAGCTTGTGTTCTCTGAAATCGAGGCGTGAATGCTAGGAACAGAGATTTAAGAGTAGGAAAAATTTCTTGAGAGAAAGAAAGCTAAGAAGGACAGAAGGGGACCTGGAAAGTGGGTTCCGCTGACCCTGCTCCTCAAGGATGTTTACTGAGCAAAGCCACGAGGCGAGGCAGGTTCAAGGTGGGACAAAACTATAGTCAACTAATAATTACAAGTACAGTCGCTTAGATAATACTGATCCAATGGGAAGTCATAAGGTGGGACAAAATTATGGTGAACCAATAAGATCACAAGTATAGTCGATTAAATGGGGATCAAATGGGGAAGCGAGTCACGCAGCAAACACACAGATGGGGTGGACAGGGACTTTCCTGGAGGCGGTGGGTTAAGGAGATTTGGTCCTCCACCCAACGTGATTGATGTCTATTTAGAATATCAATCATTGCTGTTCATCCCTCGGGGAGGTATATGGGTGTAGTCACTCCTCTTTTCTTGAAGCCTGGCCATCAGTGAATACGCCTCCAACCATAGTTGTCTTCTGCACTGACCTTTCAAGGGCCCAGCCCTGTCTGCCTACAATATTTATGCCTAACTTAGCTATCTATAATAGAAGTACACAGGAGAAATTAGGCCAAACGAAGGCCAGGGAAGAGCTTGCAGAGGACAGTGACACAGCCTGTGGTCTTGTGGCTGCTTCGTCTTGTGGCTGCTCCGGAAGCAGCCACAGGAATGAAGCAAGGAGAGTGGAGCTGCCGAGTGGCAGAGACCAGATTCCAACTCCTTTCCCAGTGAGCGCCCACACCCCACTCCCTTCCTGTGCCTGAGGTGAGCCAGATGTGAGAAAGGGGCTGCTGCCGAGGCTTGGGAGCAAGTGGCTTGGTGGGGGGGAGTTCCAGAATGTGCCCTCCCTCTCTTCATATGGTAATCGCTTGCTCCACCCCAGCCAGTGTGGGCTTCTCCCTCCTGGCCACTTGGGGCACCTTTCCTTCCTCCCACGAAACTGACCACCAGTCAAAGAGAAGGACCAGGAACCTAGGGAGAAGATGGGGCCTGGGGTCCGTGGAATGCCAGCTGACAGCAGGGCCAACTTTTCTCTCCCTGCCAGCTGCCCCCTCCTGTGAGCCCCTCACACCCCACAGCTGGCTGTGAAGCCAGCTTTGCCTTGGTCCCTGCAGTCCAGAGGAGGACACTGATCACCTGAAACAGTGCTGTCTGCCCCACATGAGCCTGGCAGGTGGACAGCTTGGGAGAGGGCCAGGCTGGCACCTGGAGGGCTAATGGGGATGAGATGCCACAGGGTGGGCAACAGGAGGGCACAGAGTAAACAGAGGCTGGGCTCTGGCTCAGTCCTGCCTTTCCCAGCTGCTGCCCTTGGACAAGTTTAAGCCTCCTGTCCTTTCAAATGAGGCCACCACGTGCAGCCTCGGGTGAGCGGTGCCGATGGTGCGGATGCATGGCACAGGCTCAGGGTGTAGCCTGCAGGAGCAGCTGTCACAGCAATGGACCCTGGATTCGTGTCTCCTGTGCCCAGAGAGCCCCTTATAGGGCAGAATGGGCCTTCTCTGCCTGCTAGGCAGCACCCAGAACAGCACCAGGCTCAGGAGGACACTTGGCACCTCTTGGCCGACACAGGTTCAGAATAAGCCTCCCCTCTTGCCCTCATTTGGCTCAGCTTCACTGTCACTTCTAGAAAGCTTCCGGGAGACAGGCAAACCCAGCCCTCTCTCTGCCTGTCCCTGGGCCTGGACCCACCCCAAGGCTTTAGTAGAGCTGAGCCCCACCCCTGCCCCATTGCCACACAAGGCTGGGGACAAAGGACAGGCAGGACTGTGCCAAGGCCCTTGGAATGGCAGGGGACACCAGCAGGCCCAGGCCCTGATCGGGGTGGGCTTGCCCCCTGCAATGTCCAGTTGGAGGGCCCATCCTGCAGTGGGGCTGTGGAGCAGCTGAGCACCCCGCATCTTCCAGCAAAAGCAGGTCAGGCGCTCTGGGACCAGGAGGACCAGGGAGCCCAAGGACTCTCACTGTCCCTGGATGGGATGAGAGGGCCCCGCCCCACAAGGCAGCTGGAGGAGCCGAAGTCGCACTTTCACACCCTGTGTTCAAGGCAGCAGAGCATGCTTAGCCTGAGTTACAAGGTCCTCATCAGTGTTATGGGGACAACACAAACCCCTGTCACTTATTGTGAGAAAGAAAGCAGTAAAGGACTGAAAAGACAAAGTCCTGCTACATCCTGAGAAATGCACTATGTGTTTACCTGCCAGGAAAGCACTTCCTCTGATTTCAGGGAGCTCATACAGTTTCCAATTTCTCTGGGTCAAAGAAAGTGTCAGCGTTTTGTCTGCTTGGACCTAGCATGCTCAGGCTGCAAGGTGCGTGCAAGCAAGCGGCACTTTCTGGAGACCACCAGGAGCCTGCCACCCCGGATTGTGCGAGGTCACCACCCTGAAGGGGATCTGGCCTCCCCACGAGAGGGCAGGAGAAATGCAGGTGAAGAATGTCGCCTGGGGGTATATAGCTCAGCGGCACAGCGCCTGCCTGGCAAGCACAAGGTCCCGAGTTCAATTCCCAGTACCAAAAAATATAAATAACTAAAAATAAATAAATAAATAAAGAATGTTGCCTCGGGACAAGCACCCTTCCCAGGAGCTCTGCTCCCGCTGCATATGACACTCCAAGATGCTCTGGCTGCTGAGATGGGGTGGGATTAGCTCTGGTTTGTCTGCACAGCCACTGCAATGATGACAGGACTGTTCTTTGTGAGACCTCATCCCTGAAGTGCTGGGTGACCTGGAACGTGTCATGCCCACAAAATAAAGTGGCTGATATACAGCAATGGTGTCAGCCTGGACCTGGGCCACACTGGAGTCACCTGGTGGAGCTCTGGCCCTGTGCTGCACACCCATGCCTGAGGAGGTCACATTGGAGCCTTTCAGGTTGTTCCAACCTGCTGCAGCTGCATCTGAGAACCCAGGATGGGTGGGGGCTCCCGGGCTTGATCTCAGAGACCAACTTCCATTCTGCAGCTGAGGTGCCCTCCTGCTGGGTCCCTCCCCACCACAAATGCAGCCAGCTCTGACTGATGCATGCCTGGGTTTTGCATGCACAGGCTCCAGGCCTGAAGGATGATGCCCCTCTCCCCCCTTGAGTCCTTGAGTCCACAGAGGCTGCCAAGCAGCAGGGTAAACATGAAGGCGACGCACAGAAGCAGTGGCCCGGGAGCAAATGGCCCAAGCGGGGCAGGGCTGGGTTCCAGGGACCATCAGGGGCCTCCAGGGACAGAGTGGGTGCTAGGCAGGGAAGACCCAGGCTACCTGCACATCTCAGATTCTGGTGCTGACCTCTAGCTGGTGTCCCCTGAGGATTCTGGGCGTTTCCTCCTCAGCTGCAGCTCTCCTGCCCTGCCTGGCCCAGCAGCATGGTGGGAAGTACTGACACTCATTTTTAAAAGTTTTAAACACCTATAATCCCATTGCCAGGAACAAATATCCATTAACATTCCATGAAGACGCCCAGTGTTTGTGTGCACAGTTTTTAAGCAAAATTATAGTCATGTTCTATATATTTAACCCCATCGATCTTCATATTTTTTAATGAACATTGGGTGCTTAAGACTCTACTTCATGGATAAATCATTGTTGGGAACTTAGGTGTTCAGGTGCTCCCAATTTTCACTCTTACGAATAATACAAGATGTCCCCCCACCCACCCCCACCCCACAAACACTGAGGAGGGAGCAAGGGAAGCCAGGGGCCCCTCCACAGCTGAGCCACCTCTCCGGGCCTGGCTAGTCACTTTCTGTTGCTGAGACACCGCACCTGACACCTGCAACTTAAAGGAGGAGGGCTTTATTTTGCCTCCCATTTTCTGGAGGTTTCAGTCCACAGTCAGCTGGCTCCAGGTCCCCAGCCATGGGATCCAGGAAGCAGAGTGTGGGGGCAGGAGCTGGGGAGGAGATAAACTCCTCCAGGCCACACCCCCAGGGACCCCCCCCACCTCCCAACAATAAGTCAGCTCTAAGCCCTATAATCCACTCACCTTCCAAAAGCTTCACCTGTAAGTGCATGAGGCTCTTGGGGAACATCTGGATAGAAACTTTAACAGGGCCTTTTCATTTTTTATTTTGAGACGGGGTCTAGCTAAGTTGCCCAGGCTGGGCTCAAACTTGCAATCCTCCCGACTCAGCCTCCCAGGTAGCTGAGATTACAGGTATGGGTGACAGTGCCCAGCTACATAGGGCTCTCTTTATAATGTTCTTTTCTCCCTAAAAATTTTTTGAACAATAGTGTCCCTCTTGCATAATTTTAAGTTGCTCTCTAAAAATAGTATCACAAGTTTAACAGTTACAAAGTACAGATGTCCTGCACTTTTCAATGAGATTACATCCTGATGCATGTTTTGTAAATTAAAAATATCCTAAGTAGAAAATGCACTGAATTCACCTAAGCTACCAAATATCACAGCTCAGCAACCCAGGACACCATAGCAGAACGTCCATCCTCACCCATCATGACCACAGAGCTGATGCGCAGCTGCGGAGCATCACAAGGGAATATTGTACCACAAGTCACTAGCCCAGGGAAAGCTCAATCTTCAGAACTCCAAGGATGGTGTCTACTGAATGCATATTGCTTTTGTACCACAGCAAGGTTGAAAAATCTTAAACTGAACCTTCATAAAAGCCAATGATCAGCCAGGAATGTGGGCACATGCCTGTAATCCCAGCTATTCAGGAGGCTAAGGCAGGAGGATTGCAAGTTCAAGGCCAGCCTGGGTAACTAAGTGAGACCCCATATCGAAATTAAAAAAAAAAAAAAAAAATGGCAGGACCATCTGGGTATAACTGGGAATGTATTATTTACATGCTTGAAAAATATTTAGGGCTGAAGATGTCAGTTGTTTAATGTGTAAGAAATGCCCACCATGTAACCTAATTAGCAAAGCAAGTACAACAAACTCGTTAGCCAAGTCAGAATTCAATTTCCATGGGGAAAAGGACAACTATCTCATTTCTGAATTAGGATTCAAGCTAAGAATTGGATAGGGAGGGAGGTGGAAAGGTAAGTTGGGTGGATAGATGGATGAGTGGATGGGTGGATGGGTGGATATGTGAGGAGGTGAAGAGGTGGGGAGGTGGGGAGGTGGGGAGGGTGGGTGGATATGTGGGTGAGTGGGAGCGTGGGTGGATGGATGAATAAATGAATAGATGGGTAGATAGGTGGATATGCGGCTGGGTGGATGGATGGACAGATGGATAGGTAGATGTGTAGGTAGGTAGGTAGGTAGGTGGGTAGGTGGGTGGGTGGGTGGGTGGGTGGGTGGATAAATGAATAGATGGGTAGGTGGGTGGATATGTGGCTGGGTGGGTGGGTGGACAGGTGGATAGGTAGATGTGTAGGTGGGTGGGTGAGTAGATGGATGGACAGATGGGTGAGTGGACGGGGGTGGATGGACAAACAGATGGACATACAGACAAAGAGATGGACACACAGAGATGTGCAACATTGCCATGCATTGTCAGCTGGGTTCCAAAAGGCACTGCCCTCTTTAGTGACCTCATGCCTTCCTGTCAACCTTGCCCTCTAAACATGCCCTTTGTTGCCCTTGAAGGCGGCACCATCCGGACACCTCAGTGAGCCTCAGGACAGGGAGTTATGAATCTGTTGTGAAAGTAAAGGACGACTGGGGAAGGGTGTTGGGAAGGAAGGAGCAGCCACAGGCAGTCACAGTTTGGGGAAGGGGCATCTCAAGGGAGTCCCTTAGGCCCCTCAAGCCATCTCCAGAAGGAACCCCCACATGCCAGGCCACTTCCCCGAGGAAGGCGGCTCCCTGAAGTCTCCCTGCACTTTCTCCCTCTCCACAAGGCTTTGGAGCCCTGACTTTTATCAGGGAAGACAGAGAAAAAAAAACGCCTCCTCACTCTGGCTCCTGCTCAGACAAAACTGGGGAAACCCAGCCCATGCCACTGACTTTCTAGGTACACTGGGAGGGGACTGGGAGCACTGGCCTGGCCACCCTGCCCTTGGCATGTGCCATGCGGGCCAGAGGACCCTTAGTTCAGCCGCCAGACTGAGGCCTGGACCTAAGGCCACTGTGTCTCTGCCAACAGCACAGGAAACCACTCTTCCAGAACACAGCCAGTCTCAGATGCAGGAATCCACTTCCCCAGCAGTAGCTGAGTTCCTCTGAATCCTGTGATTGCAGCAACCTTTCCCATAGGGTGGCTCAGAAAGTTGAAAACAGGCCACAGAATAAAGAGAAAGCACTTGTGACAACAGGAGGCAAGACACTGCCTCCAAGGAGCCTCGTGGTTGGCTCTGGGCTTCCTGGCCCCCAAGGCTGAAAGGGAAACAAGTGCTTCTGATGGAGATCCCTTTGACTCCTCAGAGAAGCTGGCCTGCTTTCTCCTCCTAGTTAATATATTTTTCTAACACACAATCACCCTCCCTCCCTCTGTTGGGACCTCAAGGGGCAAAAGAAATGAACTTTGTTAACGGAGATCGCAAAACCTCTTTTTCCTATTCAGTTCAGACCTTACAGTAGCAATATTAGTATTTTTAAACAAATGAGGACTTGGCAGTAGAGAGGGAAAGGGTTCCTCCAAGGACAGCTGTGTCTGGACCCAGCTGGCCCTGCCCTGCTGCCCGGCGCGAACTGAGGAAAGTGTCCCCGACCCAGCCTGGCACAGTACACAAAGCCCACGAGGTCTCACCCTGACCCCAGCAGAGCTCAGCCCCTGGAGGAGCAGGGATGGGTGTGGCAGGGACACCGCCTGCCTGTCGGTCACTGGGAATGACAGGAAGCCAGCCACGCCTGGCGCCCCTTGGTCAGGCAGTCACAGCCACACTCAGCTGTCGAGGACTTTTTGGTACCACTTCAATTCTCATTTTAAAATCTCACTGAAGAGTGGAAGCAGCACTGGTCTCCCTCCCTCAGAGTCCGACAGAGCCCTCGCTGGGGGCGTGGAGACACAAGCCTCACCGAGCCTGGGGAACGCGCTGCCAGACAGGCAGGAGGCGGGGTCGCCTCTGAAGCCACGACCGACCACGCTTACTGAGCTCCTGTATCTAAAGCACCTGGCACGGACGGCACTGTGGCTTTAGCTCCCAGGGCCCCCGCTGTCCTTGGTGCTACCACCTGGATGGGACTGTCATCCTGCTCTTCTGCAGCCCCAGCCCCAGCCCCATAGGGCCCCACACAAGACGAGACTGACAGGAAGTCATCTCTCCTGTTTCCCAGTCCCCCTGGAGCCAGGGATAGCAGCCCCAGGGCCTGAGCAGTGGAGCAGGAACAAGTCTACCTGGAGCTTGGGGGCTGAGGGGACCCCTAAATGTGATGAGATCACAGGGCCTGTCACTGGCAGGAAGGACTGGCCTGCTTCACCCCAGGGAAAGGACAGCCAACTGCACAGAGCCTGTTGGTGCACTGTATATTAGACTACTTAATTGATCACACGGCCCGGGGCATCTGGAAGCTCTCCCTCAGCTGAAGAAAGAATGCAAAGTCGCCCAGCTCGACCCAGTAGCTCAGGCGCTGAGCATCTCAAGGGGGCCACTGCCCTGTTGCTGCCAACCACACATCCTGGGCCCAGCCCCAGAGCAGGGCTCCCTCGGGTTCAAGATCTGCTCCCCTGCTCCAGCTGCGGCTCCTCTTTAACACAGCGACTTCAACCCTGACCTGAAAGGGTCACTGCGAGTGCAAATGTGTAACTTCCCGACGGTATAGGACCTGGCACACAGCAGTGTGGGCTCTGGTCTGCAGGCTTAATGGGCCCCCCAAATCCATAAGTCAATGCCCCATGTGATGGCATTAGGAGGGGCCTTTGAGAGGTGACTAGGCCATGAGGGCGCTGCTGGGAAAACTGACCCTGCTCTGGGGACCTGCTGCCTACCCGCTCAGCCGCCCTCTGAAGGCAGCTCCTGGCTTCAGCAGGTTGGCTCTCAGGCACACCAAGGGTGTGGGCTGGACAAGGGACAGAGGCACTGGGACGGTTCCAAGTGAGACCCAAACTCCCTGCGTGCTCCAGGGCCAAGCTCAGCACCCTTAGGACTTGCTGTCTCTCTGGAGCCTGGGGCTGAGGTGACTGAGAAGCAACGCAGCTCACACGATGTCCTTCCTCCCGGACCTATGCCAGACCCACACTGCTTCTCACGGCAAGAAATGCATATTTTCTTACCCAAGTCCCTCAATCACCCCTCTAGGCAGGAACTTGACTTCTTTGACAGAAAGTCTCCAAGAGAGGACTTCCTCCTAGGCTGGGCAGCCGGAGACCAGTGATTCGCACCCAGATCTGCTTGGCTGCAAAGCCGGTCTGGTCTGCTAAAGGCCCTGCCCTTGGACCTCACAGCGGGGCTTTTCCATCAGACCAGAGTGCACTTTGACCTCACAGCCCACCATCAGCTCCGAGTAGCTCAAATCAAAGAAGGAAAAACCGCTCATCCAAAGATATTCACAGTCTTGCAAGTTAAACCACCAACGTACAAACCAACAGAGCAGGGCTCGCAGGTGGCCACACGGGGGCGGGGACAGGCCAGGCTGGCGGCCACAGAGAAAGGCACCATGCTTGGTCAAACAACTACACAGCTCACAGCTGTGGATCACTTCCTGAGCACCAGGCCCTGTTCACCAGCTCTTGTGCCCTAAGACTCAATTCTCGTAAGATCTACTGAAATGGCCACTCATCCTCCTCCACAGATGTGGCAGCTGAGACCCAGAGAGCCCAAGTGTCTTGTCCGGAGACACACAGCGAGGCTGTGCCACAGTGTGGGACTGCTGCGTGGTCACACTGCCCCCACGGGACAGCAGAAGTGCATCACCGGGTAAGTGACTACTGAGTGAAAGCCGAGGATGGACGGGCACCGACCCCACCTGCAGGCTCTCACCTGGCACCAGGGCTCTGGTTGCCACAAGCGTCCCTGTTGAGCCTCAGTTTCCAGGTTTGGGAAATGGGCCGCTGGCCTCTGTGGCTGCCATCACCAACGCGCACAGGACACTGAGGTCTCCTGACAGGCTTAGCAAGCACTCTGTGCACCCAGGAGCGGCGCTGTCCACAGCCAGGGGAGCCCTGTAGGGGCGACTCCGTGTGCTCGCACGACTCTCCCAGGCCGGCGCAGAGGGGGGGCTAGCTCCTGGGCACACGACGCCACTTGAGCACTCAGCAGGGGAGCAGCGAGCCAGCCCACTGCAGGAGGTGGGTCTCTAACCCGCCTCTATTCCTTGAAGGCCTGGGGCTCAGGACCCTGGCACTGCCCTCCCACCAAGGCCGCTGCACCTGCGCCCTGGTGGACCTGGACCCCACACCCGCCTGCAGCCCTGGCTTTCCCTGCCCCCCGCCCTGTCCTCTGCCAACCTGCGCCCTCCTGCCTGCTGGAGGACACCGCTTCCTGACTGACCATTGCTGTTCCCTGGTCCTTGGCCGGCTGGGGGACCTTGTGCTCTCCTCAGGGGGTGCTTTGACTTTTTTGGTGCTGGGGACTGAACCCTAAGCCTGAGCCTGCTAAGCGCACCCTGTACCACTGAGCATCACCACGGCCAGGTGACTGCAGGCTCAGAACCCAGCGCGGGGGCGGGCAAGAAAATCCTATCGGGCGATCTACTATCGCCACCATAACAAAATGCCACAAACCGAGTGCGTTAAACAACACAAACGGATCCTCTCACCCACCTGGAGGCTGCAAGTCTGAGTTCGAGGTGCTACCGGGCCTCGCTCTCCCCGCAAGCACCAGGCAGTAAACGTTCAGCGTGTGGCTTCATAAGCTGAGTTTTCACAAGCGCACGTCCCGGGAGACTCACCCGAGCAGCCGGCTCTCACCTGCGGTGGACATGCGGCTGGGCGGAGCCGGGCCGGGGCGGGGCCGGGGCGGGGCCGGGGCGGGGCCAGTGAGTGGGGCTGGGGCGGAGCCGGCGGGGGCAGGGGCTGTGCTGGAGCCTAGGGTGGAGCTTGCGTATCGGAGGCGGGGTAAGGGAAGAGTCGAAGGCGGGGCAAGGTTAGGGATGGGGCGGGGGCTAGGTGGGTGGGCGTGGAAGTCTCAGTTGCGAAGTACCCACCGATGCTTGACCCAGAAGAACCAAAGGCGCTTTCCAAGCCGCTGCGCGGGCTCGTTAAAATCAATTGCTTCTTAAGTTCCTTCGTTCTCATTAGCGTTCACAGCTGCGGTGCTCAGCCCCGGACGCTTGACACATGCAGCTGGTTTGACGCATCTGGGCTCGCGCGCTCCATGGGGGAGGAAGGGCCCTTTGAATGCGGGGAAACCTGGCTGAGCAACAGCCACGAGGTCACCTGCCACCCTTCCTTGATGGAGTACCGGGGTGCCCTCGGGCAGGACCACAGGATGCTGAGGGCTGGAGATGGGCTGTACTTGTTCCCGCATCCTACCCCCAATCCAGGATAGCGCCATCGGCCACCTTGGGACCCAAGTCCCCGGGAAACAGCCCCACACCAATCGCGGTGAGGCTCCTGGTGCCTTACACAGCCCCTTCCTGGCGCAGTCCCGCCGGCGAGGCCATGCTGCAGGCCTCGGGGTGGGGTGGACAGTCTGCCCTTGCCGCCCACTCGCCACTCCCGCAGCGCAAGAGCTCGCCAGAGACTGGGCTGTTTGTGCTTCACAGAACCTGCCCTCCACACCTGTTAACCCTGCCACCATCGAGCTTAAATCAGAGAAGCTGCTGGTGTCCGCACATGCATGAGAGCTCAGACCCAGGGTTGGCCACTTTCTGCTGATGGCACCATGGCATCTCCTTCCACCGCTGCACTCTCCCAGTCACTGCAGCCTCAGCAGCAGGTCGAGAACGCCAATCTTCCGGGGTCACTGCGATAGCTAAAGCAGCAAAGCCCTGGCCCGTGAGCAGCACATCCAGGGGCGGAACAGAAGCTGCGTGCACTGAACTAGGCTCTCGAAGAGTCGGCAGCCTCACTAGCTCCCAGAGGTCAGGGGGAGTGGGCTCCTCCCAGCCCCGGCCAGGTATGTGAGGCAAGGGCTGCTGTCTGTCCCCTGTATCCCTTCTGGAGTTTTAGCTGGGCACTTTGCAGACTCCCTGGAGGCCACGTGTAGATGGCACTGAGTACGAGGCCTGAGGAGGGTATAGAAGTGGTGCAAATTCTGGGTGATGCCCTTAAAGGGCCCTGGCTGTCACTCCCTCCTCCCCTCTCCACTGGTAGAATGCAGACAGATGGGAGGAGCACAGGAAGTCTTGTTGGGCCAGGAAACAGACCATTGAATGCAACACAGCAAGGCAAGCAGGGAAGAGCCTGGGATTACTACAGCTCGGAAGAAAGCCGCCTCTCTTTGCTGTCCTGGATGGTTACAGCAGTCTAACTGCAGGCCAACCCCCGCTTCTGCTGCCTGGACCTGCGAGACACCCATTCACCCCAGGAGACTGTTCAATTTCACAGAAAGGTGACGACATTGTGCCCTCCAGCACCTGAAGCATTTCTGCCCTGCCAGGGCCCCAGGTGTAGTTTATGGGCCTTCTGGCCACTGAGGATCAACAGAGATGAGAGCCACCATGCAGTCCCTGTGGAGGCAGGACACACCCAGGGATCCCAGTGCACAGCGAGGCTCTCCCACCAGCCCTCTGGCTGGCACTGCCTCCTTAGGCTGCCCCTCTGAGAGCCAAGGGCAGGGCCGCCACCACCAGGCCACACAGCTGTGCGCTTCAGCTGTGGCCGTGTTTGAGAAGCGAGAGCAGAGAGCAGGGCACGCCAGCAACCAAGAGGCCACCAGCTCAGGAACCAGAACACTACTGCCCGAAGCACTGGTGCCCATCCTAATGGCACGGGCACTGATTTCCGGATCTGCCAATTGGGGGCCCACCAGGCATACACTGATGTCTGCTGAAACAGATGGAACACACTTTCAACTTGGCATTCACCGCCTGGGGTGCTCAGGAGCGGGGAGGCAGGACCAAGATTCTAGGATGAAAGTTACACAAAAGCTGCTAGGGCTAAAACACATGAGGACAAAGGGGATTCCCCCCACCACCAGGCAGCACCGGCCAAGACTGGTCCCAGCAACAAAGGCGGGCCGAGGATTTGCTCAACTCTTTTTATTAAGTTAGAAAACTCGGTAAGAGCCACACAGCTTGGGGAAAGCACCATAGCCAGGTCCTTTGTGCTGTGCGAAGTATGCTTATCTCAACTAAGCATCCACGCAGGGGCCACCTCCTGCAGGCTGTGGCTGCTCAGGCAGCCTCCAGCAGACGGGAGGCTGAGTGCAGGACCGGCCTCAGCCATGGCTGCCTCTGTGGGACTGAAAGGCCCAAGCAGCAGCTCTCCTTCAGCAGGCCCAGGCCCAGGCCCAGCCCCAGCCCTGGCTCCTCCCCCGACCACACCCCCACAAGGCTAGCACCCATGCAGAGGGGTGGGCACACTGGCAGCTGAGGAAGACACTGGTTCGCACCATGGCCCTGAATCTCTAGCAACAGTGCGGCCCACTTTGCAGCCCTGGTCCTGGGTCAGCAGGCAGCTCCATCCACTGCAGGGGGCCCAAGAGCCCCCTCTGGCCAGCGGGCAGGATGAGCGAGGGGTGAGCTGGGGCCTGTCAGGTGACCTCACAAGGCGACCTGGGTGCTGGGCGTGCCCTGACGAGGGATCCCAAGATGCCAGAGGAGACAGCGATGGGCAAATGCTTGGCAACCCTCTTGGGACTGCTGTTACTTTTTGAGCTCAGGGAACAAACTCAGGCAGGAGCCAGTGCTACCAGCTGAAAGCCAAGACGGCAGGGAGGACAGCGGGCACTGTCCTGTCCCCCACAGTGAGACAACTCCACCCAAGGCCCCTCTCTGTTCCCAGCTCAGAACTGCCCTGTCTTGGAGAGCAGTGTGGTCTCCCGGGATGGAGCCCTCGGTGCTGCTGACAGTGCGACGCTGTCAGGAGACACGGCCATTGCTGCCCCTTACGGTGGGCTCTGAGGAGGCGAGGTGACAGGGTGGCCCTGAGAGCTCCCCAGAGCTATAGTTCTGCTGAGTGGTCCCAGTCCCTGCGTCCTTGGACAGGAGCATCTGTCCCACACCTCGTGCAACACCCTAGAACTTGGTCCTCTGTGGGATGGGATGGGCTTTTGTGGGTCCAGACCTGCTCTCTGGCTTTGGGGGTCTAGGTAAATTTGTTAATGAAATCTTGTGGTGTCACTGAGGTCACCCTGTGGTGGCCCCCAAAATCTGTCTTCAAGTTTTCTCCTCGACGGCCTTCTGCTCTCAGTCTGGTAGACCCTGCTTCCCTAAGGCCTGGACCCCGTCTGTCGGGTGACACCAAAACCCCCCACAGGGCAGCCCGTGAGTCAGAGGCTGTGTGCCAGGGCTGGGTAACCAAAGCCCAACCGTGCCACCCACCTGCCCCTAGTCCCACCCAGACTCCTCTCCTCTGCCCCTGGCCCTAGTCCAGGACTCGATGACACAGGTGACCTCAGGGCTCTGCACATGTTCCTCCCTGAGGCCCGGGGTCCCTAGTGGCAGCCCACGGCCCTCTCGCAGCTCCCTGCCCTGTGCAAAACACAAAGCTGGAGAGGCCCCAAGGCAAAGATGAGGGACACAGCTTTGTTCCTCTTGTCTAAACCACAGGACAGCTGAGGCATCCACCACCAGAGCTGGAGCAGTCGGCTTCTGGCCACCGGAGAGGTGATGGGGTGGCTGAGCTTCCACCAGGCAGCCAGGGCCAGGCACTCTGGGTCAGCGCAAGCCAAGGGGCTGGGAGAGACGCAGAGTCTGCGGAGAGAGGGAGAGAAGGAATGAGCGCCCAGCAGCCACAGCAGTCTGCCTGCTCTGCGACAAGACGATAGGACAAAGAGGCCGCGTGTCAGGCCTGGACTCGGCCCTGGGAGGAGACTGCAGCATCGCAGCGCACACAGCACCCAAGTGTGGCTTCCTCCAGTGAGGTGGGCACTAACTAACCTGTCCACACTAGCTCCAACCACACTGCCCACTCACCCTCACCCTGGCAGGCCCTGGGGACACCGCAGAGCACACACACACCACTACTGACCCCACTCATTGTCCTCCTGGGACAGAAACTGCAGACTTGTACAAATAATTATACAGCTTGATTGCACCTCGAGAGAAGCACTACAAAAGAAACCTACTTAGCGGGATTAGAGCCAGAACCTTGACTGTGCTTTGGTGAAGGGTGGAGAAGGAAGCAGTATTTCCCCTGAAACCTGAAGGGCGGGGGGGAGTCAGCTGGAGAGGGGACGGTGGTTCAGGCAGAGGGAACAGCATGTAAGAAGGCCGTGAGGTGAGAACGTGGCACATTTGAAAATCCAAATAAACGTGGGCTGGTGCTGGGGGGAGGAGGGTCTGCAGGTGGAAAAAGGCAGGTGCATGGCTGGCCATGTTGGGAGACTGAACAGGCGACAGGCAGGGTGGGGACAGCAGCCAGATGCCCATCTGTGCCTGCAACAATGCTGACGACACAGCCTCTCAGCGCCAGGAGGCTGATGGGCTGGGGACACAGTGGTGAACAGGGGCCGCCCTGCGGTCACCAGGCTCCCACACCAGAGCTGCGTGCTCCCACTGGAGGTGAGGGTGATGGACACCAGCCTCCCAGAGGAGGGCCAAGCTCTGTGAAAGGCTGCATGGACAGCATCTGATGCAGGAAGAAAACTGACGCAGTGGTGTGGCCATTTCCAGGCCTGAGCCCAGATCTCAGAAGGACAGATGCGGCCAGAGATGCAAGCCCGGGAAGGGATCCCTTGGCTGGCTGCATCCCCTCAGATGATCCCATCAGGGGATGGGGAAGGCTCAGGACAAGAGGGCCTGGGGTACTGAGGGGCCCCTGCATGCCTGCACACAATTTCAGTGCCTGTGAGCATGTGCTCTGGTCAGCTCTGGCAGTGCTGTGCACTCTAGGCGGCCCCACACTGGGGGCACGTCTGAGTGCAGGGAAGACCAGGCCACCCCACACTCGAGGGGCTCATGAGGGCTCTAGTTTTGGGGCACAGTAGCCCTGTACAAGCATCCACTCATTCCCAGTGGCAGAGACAGCACCACCTCAGCAAAACATCAGCAATGCTGAGAGTCTTGGGGTGCAGAGATTTGGCTGTATGTAACCTGCACATCTGTTTGCTTATTGCTGTTTATTAAAACTACAAAGACTTTTATCAGGTTCCATGCCTGTAACATTGTAATTAAAACTTCAGCCAGCACTGGGGGCCTGGGGACTGCCTTACTTCAAGGGAGAGGGTACCCCACGCACATTGCTGGCCCACTCCACAGGAATCCTGCCTTCCTGGGTGCCAGCAAGTCCTAGCGGCTGGGGCTGGGCCATGAGGGCCCCCATTTTCCTGGGGCTCCTTATAGGTGAGAAGCTGGGTCAAGAGGCCCCTAACTATGCTGAGATCCCCAAACCTCTGGAGCCTGGCATCTTCATGGAGGGGCCCATCCACCTGACCAGGCAGGACTCAGTGGCCAGGAAAAAGAGAAAAGAGATGCCCATGGCCAGTCCACCCCAGTGAGTAACCCAGAGAGACGATGCACACACCAGCTCCGGTGTCCCGTGGTCACCGCTGGCTGCTGTCCCCTAGGGACACGGACCTGACTGAGTGATGGCTCTGGAGGTCTCTCTGGCATCTGGTTTCCACACAGCCATCCCCCACCCTGTGGCTGGGTGGCCACTCCATGAAGGGGGGGTGCTACAAAGTGCAGATGTGGGGGTGCCCGTTGTCCTGTGGGAGCAGCAGCTATGATGAGGACCCTGGGAAGACTGAATGAGGGGACAACTAGAGCACTCGGTGTTGAGGCAGCTGCCACCAAGAGCGCAGAACAGCACCAGGATAGGGAAAACTAATGAGGGCCACCTGGAGGGGCATCACGTGGGTGTGGACAGCTGAGGTCCAGCTTGTGGCTCTGAAGTTTGTACCCCAGTGGACAAATAGGACGCCCTTGGCATAGGGACACCAGGTACCAGAGATGCTCCTAACACATCTCACCAGGGCCCTCATCCCAAGAGCTCCCCAATCCCTGCAAGAGGGGCTGCGGCAGGCTGGGGGCCTTCTGCTGAGAGCTCAGCTCCACCTGCCTTTGAGGAGAGCTCCAGACTCAGCAGAAAGCCTTTGGGGACAAAAGCCAGGGGAGGGGAGCTCTAGGCCAAGGAGGTGCTGCAAGGAGGTCTCCGGTTGCTGCTGGGCCCACGGGAAAGACAAGCTGAAGCCCAGGGCAACCTGGAGCTGTGGTGCCAGACACTTACTGCCCTAGAGACTCACTCTGGGAGGACAGGGCCCTGGTGTGGCTTCCCAGGTGGACCGCGCACAGCCCAGCTTGCGTAACTGGCCTCTCTGTGCCCACAGGCTGAGGAGGACTAGCAGGATACAAGCCTGTGATGCACGGGGCTGAAGGTACACCCAAGTCACAGTGATCTGACTGTGGGGACCTGCTGGGGACATCAAGAGGGCCCTGCAGTCCAGGGCAACCCAAAGCCATTATCATCACCATTCTCCCCCTTAAAAACGTGGACTCCAAAGCCCACCCCTTGTTTGATCACTGGTCAAATAGTGTAACAATCTCCACCCCCATTTTCCAGATGGGGCGCTGAGCCCGAGTTAAATACCCTGTTTGAGGCCAAGCAACCAGAAGAGTCAGAGCCAGAGGCAATGCACACTTTCCTTGCAGGGTGCCGAAAAGCACAGAAATCCCGGAAGACTTACATGGGTCTGCAGGCCCTGCTAAGCCGCTCTGTCCATTGGCAGGGACGGAGCAGCAGCCTCTGGTGGTAGTAGCCGCCTCTCACAGCTGAGGAGGGGACTACACCCAGGGTCCCAGGCAGTGCCCACACTCACTGCCCTGGTTCCTAAGCCCCCCAGAGGAGGAAGAGGTCACTCACAAGGAAATGCCAATATCCTCTTTGCAGCTTACTCCCCAGACAGCCAAGATATTGGCAGGGTCAGATTTTTCTCCCCAAGAAAAAGAGCGCGTAGCACAGCAAAACAAACCCAAGAAGCCTTGAAAAGAACCAAGCCCCATATCTACTGGGGCCGACCCTTCTGAGCCCAGGCACACTGTGCTTACAGCAGGGCACCGTGCATCACGGCTCTGGTGGGAAGGGCCTGGGAGGAAGGCTTTGAGTGGAACACGTGACAAGGCTGGTGACACGTGACACGAACACTGTGTCTAGTACACAAAGCCTTTCTCTGCTGCCTACAAACCCACCACCTGCACTGGCCCTAGGTGCCCTGCCAGGCTAGTGCACACAGTTCTTCTGACCTTGGCATTTGATCACGGTCCCGCCCTCACCAGCTGAAGGAGACCTTGCCTGCTCTCAGACGAGCAGGGCCAGACGCGACCTTAGCCAGACACTTCGCCCATGCCAGGCCTAGCCTAAGTCCCTGCTGCTGCCTCCCATCCCTCCGTTCACCCCCAAAGAGCACCTGCTGTGTCACCTGGCTCTCTCCATCCACTGTCACCTGTGCTTATTTCCCTGCAATTCCACACAAGTGCGGTGCTAAGAACAAGGAGCGACTGCAGAGACTCGCAGGCACCTGCTCCACTGCCTGCCCTGCTCAGAGGGACAGAGAGATGAGCATCTGGATGCTCGCCTCTTTGCAGAAGGCCTTCTCTCCGTGTCACACACGGACAGGAAGCAGAGAGCCCCTCGTGCACCAGCAACCTCGCAGCTGTCCCAGGAGAGGCAGGACTGTCTGTCCTTGAGCCCCAGCCACCTGCTGCTCACCCGGCCTTCCTAGGAGACATGGCAACTACCACCCAGACTGGGGACCACACTGGGGCTCACCTGGCTGGCTCTGCAGGTGTCCTCATGCCGGCAGATGCTTCCAGGTGCTGACGAAGGCCGTGGGGATGAGCGAGTAGGGGACGGTGGTGATGCAGTTCCATGTGTCCGAGGTGGGGTCGTAGCAGTCCAGGGTCTTACACCTCTGAGTCCCAAAGTACCCCCCCACCACGTAGAGCTTGTTGCCCGAAGCCAGGGCATGGCAGGACATGCGCTTGGCGGTCATGTCCCCGATCCGCGTCCACTGACTAGTCTCGCAGTCGAAGCGGTACGCTGAGGCGGCTGTGAATTCTGTGTCACCCCCCATGATGAAGATCTGGCTGCCCAGGGCAGCAGCAGCCGTGTACCGCCAAGGCTGGGGGCACTCGGCCATGATCGTCCACCAGTTCTCGGACGGGTCATAACACTGGACTTTGGACGCCATGTCTCGGTGGATGCTGGTGCCGCCGAAAACAAAGAGTTTCAGCTTGGCGCTCACCACAGCAGCATTGCTCACACCATCCCTCAGGGGGGCCACCATGGTCCACTTGTTGGCCCCGGGGTCATATTTCTCCACCTGCTTCAGAGAAATGGAGGGGGAGGCCGGGAAGACGCCTGCCAGGGACGTGTGGCCCCCCACCACATAGAGACAGTTTTCCAGCTCAGCCGAGCCATGGCCAAAGCGGGCAATCAGCATGGGCGCCGCCTTGGACCACTCCTCATGGCCGGTGTCATATACCCAGACATCCTTGGACACCCCATTCTCGGAGCCCCTACCCCCAGTCACATAGACCTTGCAGCCAATGGCCGAAGCGCTGAACTCCTTCCGGGGGCTGGGCAGGTCTGCCTTGGGGATGATCTCTTTGGCCTTTCGGTCCACCTGGTAGATCTTATCGCACATGAAGGTCTGGCCCCCCAAGATGAGCAGCGTGTGGCCCGCCTTGCGGGGCCGAGCACAGAAGCTGGTGACCACGCCATCGTTCTGCAGGATCCTGGCCTTGCAGCGCAGGGCCTCGTCGACGATGAGCCGGGTGCGCTCATTGGCCGTGAGGAGGGCCTCACTGGAGACCACCTCCTTCAGGCAGTCGGACGGCAGCAGGGCCAGCCGCACACCGCGCAGGAGCATGGGCAGGTGGGCCCTGCGCTGCTCGAGGTCATGCTTCACCCACTGCAGGACAGCCTCGAAGACAGCTCGCTCATCCTCGGTCTCCAGCTCATCGCTAGAGATAAGGTCCAGCAGCGTGTCCTTGGACAGGCTGTTGAAGTCCTCACTCTGCCGCACCGTCTCGAAGTGCTCCAGGCACATGCGCCAGGAGAACTCGTATAGCCGGCGACACTGGTGCGCGTCCGACAGCAGCATCATGCCCAGGCAGTTGGAGGGGCCCAGGTTCTTCTCCAGGAACTCGGCGGCTGCGTCCCGCACATCATGGAACTGTAGCATGTCACTCGCCTCCAGCAGCGACTCGGCATTCTCCTCGTTGATGGCAATGCGGGAGGAGTAGGCGAAGTCCAGCAGCAGCTCCAGCACCTCGGGGTGCAGGTTGTCCTGGAAGTTGACCATGTCGTCCCGGCTCTCCCGCAGGCCGTGGCTGAACATGGCCTCAAAGTAGCGACTGGAGGCGGCCAGCACAGCACGGTGGCAGGGGAAGGCACGGTCACCAGCCCAGAGTGTGACGTCGGTGAACATGCACTGCTTGCGCAGTGTGTTGAGCTGGGCCAGCACAGAGTCGGGGTGTGAGGCCTTGTGGAAGAGGGTGATGTTCATGGAGCCCGTGCTGCTCCGCGACTTGCGGGTCTCGTGGACGCTGACCGACATGGTGCACAACCTACAGGACACACACGTGAGAGGGGCCCCTGCTCAAGTGACCTTCAGCCCTCAGCCCTAGATGCGCTATTTTCTCCCCACTTCTCTGCTTGCTCCCACAAGCTTGCCCCACGCCCTCAGCCACATCTCCAAAGACACACAGGCAAGTGGGGCTGGGTCTCATCCTACCCTGCAGAGATTGGTTTTGTTTCGTCTGGACCAGCGCTGCGACTCTATCTTCCGCCTGGAGATGAGCTGCTGCTGCCTCCTTTAGTGAGCAGCGCATGCAAAGGGCGCCCTGACCTGAGTAAGCTCTGGAGCGAGCACACCTCAGGACGGTGCTCTGGGGAAGCATCTGTCAGGAGCCGGCTGGACAGCAAGGCCCGGGCAGAGCTGCAACCAAAGAGCTGGGGCCAGGGAACCCTGGCTCTGAAGCCCGGCCTCTGCCCTCCCCTGGCCCAAGGAGACTGATTCCTGCAGGTTGCTGCAGGGACTTGTGAACACATTCTCACGGACCTGTGAACAGCCACGTCACCTTTCCTCCCTGCCCCTGCTTCCAGGGGACCCGTCCCTAGCTGGGATCCAAGCTGCAGTAGCAGACAGCCCCTGCCTTGGAGAGATGCTCAGTGTAGACATGTTCTCCCGTGGCTTGGCCCCAACACATTGGAAATGCCCAGCGTGAACTCTGGACCCTGTAACATGTTTCCCCAAACCTTGCTGTGACTGCTAAACCCTGGGGTCTCTGGAGCTCTCTGCACCCACTGACAGTGATCCACCCCCAGTGGAGATGGACACCCAGGATACAGCGGGGCACGATCAGCACTGAAGCAAGCCAGACTGGCTTCAGCAAAGACCGGACACTCGGAGCCTCCAGCCCTCCAGGCAGCTGTGGGCCCTGGGTCACAGCAGGCAGCTCTCCTACCTCCTTCTCAGCCAGCACCAGTGACCTGGCACTCAGCGCCCGGTCTAAACAATGACACAGACACAGGTTCACCACCTGCTTTGATCTGGGGAACCCAAGTGCTTTGGCATTGGTTCAAATACAAGTGAATTTGAACTTGGAGGATTTCTAAAGCCCTGCAAAGCCCAAGTGATGGCAAGACCCAGTTCAGTGTTTCGAAAAGGTCCCACCAACACGCAGAGAAATCATGTGCTCAAGAAGCAGCAGCCAAAAGCAAGTTGCATTCGGTGTCCTGAGCCCAAAACATTTGTGCTGCCTTCCTCCTGCTAATAATGAGATGGGGGGAGGGGTCTTTTTCATTTTTAATTCTCAAAGTATGACTCCTCCTGTGCCCAACCCCAAGACAATTTTCTATTTATGTTTAATCTAGTAAAGGAAGGAAGCGATTTCATGCTTCAGTGGAACTATAAATTAGTGATTAGTGCTCAATTGCATTTTCCTCTCTCTCCACCCTGGTGAAGAACCAGAGAAACTACAAATTAATCATCAGAGAAAGCTGCCCGGGCAAGGTCCACGCTCCTGGGCTTCGGCAGGGGAAGAGGAGCCAGGTCTGGCCCCGCTGCTCACGCCCTACACTCTGGGCCAGGGACAGCGCTGGGTGAACTGCGAAGCCCAGGCCACGGCGAGGACATGGGTCCAAACCATGCACAGCGGACCCCGTTCTACCACGGCCCTGGGCCACCCCTCCTCTCCTCTGTACCTCAGTTTCCTCTTCTGCAGAGTGCAATCCTTGTCCCACCTCGGTCCCCACAATTCCCTCACATGTTGGCAAGTATTTCCCAAGCGTGTCCTTCGAGCTGGCCCTGGGATGTGGCGTCATACAGACTGAGAGGCTGTGCTGACCTGGTCAGATGGAGGCCATGTCCATGGCTTGGCCCCTGATGGGTGGGAATTGCCCAATGTGCATTCTGGATCCTGCGACATGTTCCCTTGCTGTGATTGCTAAACCCCAGCTCCCACCCCCGTCACTGGATGCCTTCCTCAAAGTGGCCCTTCGCCCAGTGGCCCCACCCCCACCCAGCCCCACACCCACACCCGCCGGTCCAGTTTATGTGCATTTATTACCTCTGCTGCAAGCTGCAGACCACACCAGGGGCTCAGAGGGCCAAAGGCCAGGGAGGACTCTGATTAGGGGCTGAGACTCCCACACCCAAGCCCTTTCCCCAGGGTTCCTCTGGTTACCCACAGGGCTGGCCCGGGCTGGCTGGTGACAGAGAGCCCTGCTGTCCCCACTGACACAGTGGGCAGCACACTGCAAGCCAGGGGGGAACCCTGGGCTTCCTGGCCTGGGTAGTGTCCTTGTGTGGTGCACTCCCCTCCCTCACTGTTCCCCGTGTGGGTCCCAGTCCAGGCTCTTAAGGCAGCTGGCTGTGGGGCTGCTGGGCCAGGCCTGAGTCCTCTCCACACCGTATTGTAGGGCTGCCTGGAAGGGTACCCCAGGAGAGACTCCCGCTGAGGGGCAGGACAAAGCAAGGCTCAAAAGTGCAAAAATGTGGGGCAAATCCCAAACAGCAGCCAGGCTGCCTTGAGAAAGACATGAAGCAGTGACCACTCCAGGCTAACACTGAGTGGGCAGCCCAGGGTCCCAGAGTTGATTGGTATCCTGCTAAACCCACAGCAAGAACACTAGCAACTGGCACCTGCAGCAGCCAGATCTCCACCCCCACCAGTCCCCCGGCCTGAGGCTGCTCTGTGCCGAGAGCAGCAGGGCACCTCCTTGGCTGTCCCCTAGCATGTCCCACCTCCTCCAGGCAGCTGCCTCTGGGCCAGTCTTCCAATGACAGTGGCCATTCATTTACTCACTGGCTTGGCGTATACAAGTGAGGCAGCCAGACCCAAGGCACAGATGAGGTTGCAAGGCCCAGATCAGCCCCACACCCGAATGTACAGGGTGCCCAGAAAAGTGGAACTACGCATGCACAGTGCTCACTAATGTGACCCTAACACCCGGAGTGGAACCGGCACAGCCCCCCTTCCATGGGATGGAATGGACCATCCATCCCTTCCCTGCCTAGGACAAAGCCCTGAGACACACGGCACACCCAATTCACATCACATTCCACCCTCGTGAGCCCAGGCCCAGTGCAGGAGGCCCACAGAACACAGGGGATCCATTCCTGCCATTTCCAAATGCAACGTGAGCTAAGCACGTGCCACAGGCAGACAAATCCCACTGTTAACAGGAAATGAACCTGTATTATCACTAAGTAAACCAGAGCCGCAGATTGTTCTAGACTAAAGTGAAATATCAGACAATGGGTCCTCTCCCTAGATGCTTCTGCCTTTTGATGGCCTTTTTTCAAAAAAAGCCAAACAACTAAAAACCCTTTATATATATTTGTTCAAAAAACTGTGCAGGGCTGGGGTGGGGGTGGGGGGTGAAACTCAGTGTGGTAGTGTGTGTGCTTAGCATGCATGAGGCAGCCCTGGGTTCAAAAATGGTAGGTATCCTGGTTTTTTATTTAAAATGCAGCGACCAGAGCTGTTCGTGTTTCTCACTATGCATGAATATTCATTTCGGTTTCATTTTTCTTCCTTTTACTGTGGAAAGAGTTTCATGTGATGAAGACAGGAATCATAAGGCACAGCTCCAGCCTCGCCTCATCCCCCTACGTCTCCCACACAGGAACAGAGGTAGGACCCGAGGTCAGGGAAGATGCCTGTTTCACACACTGCTTGGTAATAAACAGGTCTTCTCTTCAGGTGATCCCCAAATGTTCCTGTCTCAACCAGCTCCCCACAAAGGGAGGGACAGCAGGTCACCCTCACAGGGCAGGATCACATCCCCCTCCCCAGCCTCTGACACAGCACACGTGGGTAGGACAGCATGGTTCCCGCTCATTCTTCTTAAGTCATGGTCACCCTCTAACACATGCACATCCCGAAATCTCTCTTTTTCTCTCTCAGGCTCCAACTGCCTGCAGCTAGAGCTGGGAAGGGGCAGAGGGGCCAGTGCCTCAGCGCCCTCTGCGCATGGTGCAGCCAACATTGCCATCACGAAGTACACTCGAGCGGGCGGCCACTTCAGCTCCCGTTCTCAATGGCCAGACCCCAGGCTGGCTGCAGCGTGGTCATCAGGGAGTGGGAGTGATCATCACAAGCTGATGGACACAACTGAGACGGGTGCCTTAGCCCCAGCCAGCAGCTCTGCCTTCCCATGGAGGCACGGGACAGGAGGCGAGGGGTCAAATCCTGCAAAACCTGGCCGAGATGAAGCAACATTTGTTGCGAAGCATCAGTAGGGAATTCTAGATAGAGCCAAGTCAAACACATGCCTGTCGTGTACCTGACACTGTTAGGCACGACCCTCAAGACATGACCCTCACAACTAGCGTGACACAGTTACGACTGTCTTAATCAGGATGGCTAGGAGTACACCGCAGGAACAAACAGCCCAGGTCACAGTGGCCTTCCTGGACAGGTTTGTTTCTTTCTCACACTTCATGCTTTGTGGTTGTGACATATGTTCTCATCGCTGCCCCCAGGAACTCAGATGACAGAGCTGCCACTATGTCACCAGTCACTGTGCCAAAGGGAGAAGGGAGGGCTCTGGAAAGAGTAGCACCCATGCGCTTGCCAGAAGGTGTCATCCTGCCACATGCCCACTACTTCTGCAATTCAGATGAGAAACAGAGGCTCACAGGTTACTACTCATCCATCCAACCCCACCACAGCCCTGGGTACAGGCACACTTACATGCTAGGAAACCTGGCCAAGAAAAGCTAGGAAATATGCCCGAAGCCCCATGGAGAGTGGTGGGCACAGCCTAGGGCTCTGGCTTGAGTGTGTCCCCACAACCACATGCAAGGAGCCCGGTGTCACGAGGCTGGGGAAGGGCTGGCTTTCCAACCCAAGTCCGCCCCACTTCTTCCCTGCACCAAAGGGGACTGAGGTCTGCAAATCTCAGCCTCATGTTTGCCCTGGGTTCTGAGCCAGGACACTGTCCTCTCCACCCACCCCATGGAGCAGCCTTCCTCACCCAGCCTGTGCAGTCTGACAGTGACTTCCTAAAGAGGACTCTGCCTGTTGCCCCAAGATACCAGCCACAGGTCGTGCATTCACCTCTCTCCTGAGCAACAATGGGGCTAACAGCGAGCGCTCTTGCCTCACTTTCTGTATTCAGATGCCGACCTGGTTGAGAAAGGCCACCTTCGGAAAGGACCTAACAAGCTCCCAGCACTTGTTCAGCTACTCAAAGACCGAGTATGGTCTCCACGAACTTTATAGTTTTTTCAAAGAGAAGCTGTCTTGCTGAGGAGAGAAGCCAGATGGCAGGGTCCTTCCCGAGGAGGAACTGTCCCAGCCACACACCCAGCCTAGGAAGGTGCAGACACCGCCACAATGGACACTGCCCGTCTCTCTGCCCAGTGGCCCGTCTTCCCAGTGACAGCTCTGCAGACCAAGCAGACACACACGTCCAGGAGCTCAATCATAAGAGATAACAGCAATGAGCAGGAGACAGACAATGAAAGTCCCCAGACTCACACCACACAGGTGTCTTCACAGTGGGGGAAGCCCTGCTCCTGAGGGGGCACACGCTAGTTCTCAGGGGACCAAACACAATTCTTCCTATGTACGAAGCACAGCACAGTAGCAGGCACACAGTGCTCCTGTGGTCGTGAAACGTAATCGGCAGTGGGCCAGGACGAAAGGGTCTCAAAGGCTTTTGGGGTGGGAAGGTGTTAAAAAGCAAAGAGAAACACTGCAAACAGAAGAACTCTTTTCACTTTGGCTTATTATTTCCAGCTTTAGTCCACAAACAGACATTTTGAAATTGTTGCAACTGGGTTGGGGATGTGTAGCTCAGCCGCAGCCCATGTACTTACCATGCCTGAGGCCCTGGCTTTAATACCCACGGGACACATTTTTTAAAAGTAAATAATTAAAAGTTAAATGGTCGCGATCACAGAATACTCTTTTATACTGTTTTTATCTTAACTTTTCTCATGGTTGCCATTTTCCTACTCTTCACTCACTACTGAACAAAGACTAAGGGCAGACACTGGGGACACAGTCTCTGGCACCTCAAGAAGCATGGTAGTTGTGTCTCTTTGGTGGCCAACTGGACATTTTAATGTCTTGGAAACACATACTAACCAGGATCGACTAAACCATTCACGCAGTGGTTTTTGAATTTTTATCCAAAAACAAAAACTAGCTTTGGCTGAATTACAGTTTTCTTTTGAGATAAACTCCTTGCAGAATAACAATAGATTTTGATGTAACACTGTCCTGAAAGTTGTGTTTCCCCAAGCAGGCCGTGTGCCAAGCCACGCAGAAGCCACTCCTGCTAAAACGAGGCTGCTCCCCATTGGGGAGGGCGGCAGAACAGCCGGACCTGCTGCACCCTGCTCCCTCTCACCCAGTGGTGAGTGGGTGCACAACTGTCCCTGGCCCCAGAGCTGGGATCATCCAAAAATCCAGCTGTGGCTCCAGATCCCCATCAGCCCACTGCCCCAGCCAAGGAGGGGACTAACACCTCAGCACTCAAGTTTTCCCATCTGGTGAAATAACTTGTGAGCGGGAAAGAGAAACAAGGAGACAGGGAGACAGGGAGACAGGGAGACAGGGAGACAGGGAGACAGGGAGACAGAGAGAGACAGAGAGAGAGAGAGAGACAGAGAGCAGGGGGTGCAGAGAGAAGGGGTAGGGAGGGGAAGGGAAAGGAAAAAGGGAGGGAAGGAGAGACCCTTCCTAAACAAACAGAGTCCCGAGGGGCCTCCTCCCCCCTCAGCAGGACCCCCTGGGCCCTTGCAAACAGGGCAACCCTCCTGCTGTCTGATCCCACAGATGGAGGCATTAAAAGCACACTGGCCTAGGTATCACTTTCAATGAGCCACCTGGAGCAACAGGCTGGAGAAAAGCACTCGCCCTAGAGAGCAGGAAAAAACTAGAGCAAAGCATCCGCCATGAACTGGCAGTGGACTCTCCTCCTGTCTCCTAGAGCCTAAAGCACTGCACTTCCTCTCCCCATCCAGAGAGCCAAGGGGAAGGCGGCCAGCACCACCTTCTCTGCAGAGAACAGTGAGGCAAAGTGCTCTGAAGTGACACACGCACACACCCTCTGCCCCAGCATTCCCACTCCTAGGAACTCGCCTCCTGTCAAACTTGGCTATGAACTTCTACTGTAGCTTGGTTACAAAAGCAAAAGCTGGGAACGGCCTCAATGCTCACGAATGAAGCCAGGTTATGCAAACGCCGGCTCATCCCTACAGTATCACACAGCTACACTTTAAAGATTAAGTGATGGGTTTTATGTGCTGAAACTACAAGAGTTGTGTATAGGATGTTTTACACGTGCTGAGAACCGGACTACCTATTCACACACACACACACACACACACACACACGCAAAGTGTCCTGACAACAGCGACCCCATACTGGTGGGCAAACTGAGGCTCCAAGAAGATAAGCGATGTACACACATCCACAGTGAGGTTGACATCATTACCTGAGGTCCCTTCAGCCTGGTCCTCCCTGTGCTGCCACCCCTGCCTCCGAGCCGTGAGCCTGTGCCCCATATTCACATTCTCAGTGCCTTAGTCCTTGCCTATAGAATGGGTATGAAAATAATCACAAGCCCAAAGGCTTGCTGAACAACTAAAGGAGGAAGTGGATGTAGAGAGCCGGTCACAGGGCCTGATTCCCACAGCCCACCTTGTGGGGACTTCAAGTAGTACACTCATTCTCGAGTTATTTAGTCTCGGATCTTTTTACAACTTAAAAATGACTGAGGCCTCTCAGGTGCCTTTGTTTACGTGGTTTTGCCTACAGATGGTCACCATATTCAAAATTAAAACTGAGAAAAAAGCTGGGCATGGTGGCGCACGCCTGTAATCCCAGCACTCAGGAGGCTGAGGCAGGAGGATCATTGCAAGTTCGAGGCCAGTGTGGGCTACAAAGTGAGCTCAAGAACAGCCTGAACTGCAGAGCAAGACCCTGTCTCAAAAAGACAAAAAAAAAAAAAAAAACTGAGAAAAAAATTAAATGTTAACTTAAAAATAAGAACCCATTAGATGTGCACATAAATATGAGCTGTTGTCCATAAATCAATTTTCCAAAAATATCTCTTATTGAGAATAGTGACTGGACTCTCCTGCTTTTGCAGTCACTCTGCTAAGATGTGTTCTGACTGCAGACTACAAAGAAAATCCTGCCTCTTCTGGACAGGCAGCTGGACAGACGAGGACAGCTTAAGCCTTTTTAGATAACTCTGGATATTCTTCTTTCACTTTACACTAAGACTTGACAAGTGGTAGTTTCTGAAAGGTTCGCTGCGGTGTGGAACCTGAGCTTATCAGTGAGCTTCTGTGCTCTGTGACGCTCTCCTCAGCTGGCCTGTCCGCATGTGGAATGGATCGTTCACCGAGGCGTGATTTTGTAACACAGTGCATGGGTCATGTGAAAAACAATGCTTCCCAGAGCTACGCACTCAGGAGAAAATGAGTGAGCAAGGCAAACGTGTCCTAGTGTTGCCACGGAAACAGTTTTGACCTGCGAATCTTCAAAAGAATCTGAGAACACCAGGCTAGCAGATGCCCTTATTCTCCATATCAATCATACTTTCTTCCAGAGAAAGCAGCTTCAGTAGAACTGTGGGCACCTGCGTGGGGTTTCCATTCCCCACCCTGGCTCGCACTACCTCATACTCAAAGCAACAGAGGCAAGGGCACCGCCCTTCTCGCAGGCTGCCTGCAGCCCTGCTCCCCCTTCTTCAGCTAGCAAAGGCCACCTCTCACCCTACTCTCCTTCAAAATAACAGGCCTCGGCGATGTGCAGAGGGCAGGGCCCCAAGCAAAGTACAGGGCTGTGTGTCAGCCACAGCACTTGGGCGACGCAGGTGATAATTCTTGGCCTCTTGAAATTACATATATTTGTATATTTATAGCAAATGCATGGTGCCCATAAATAGCCACTCACTCGTGTGTACTTTTAACATATCGTTCAGCCAACAAGTCCCATTAAACCTTCCTTCATGGGTCCCCATGTTGGGCCTTCTTTCCCAGTCCTGCCTTTACTGCTACAGACTGGCTCAGGACAGGGCCCCTGTCCCCCAACTCTCCTCACTGCCACTGATCAATGGGGCGCCAGCAGTGACCTGCTGACCACTGATCTCTCCTATTCAGAAGCCTGTGAGGAGGCTTTGCTCCCCAACCTTGTTCAACCAATCCCCCTTTCCAGCCCTGCACCCTGCAGCGCACAGTTAGAGCTCCCATCTCTCCTCCCCCTGCCTTCTCCGCTCAAGCCTCCTCTCGCCACAATCCCTCTCATGTCACCCCCTCTAGTCCTTATACTTGTTCAGTATAGAGGACCTTACACATAGTATATGCTCAAAAAAGAAAGTAACAAGTAATTTCTGGGTGCCTACCATGCACTGAGGCCACAAGTGCAGGGGTTACTGCAGTGAGCGAGCAGCCCCTGTCTCATTTTCTGGATTTCACACACTCGCACCCTTTGTATTTTTGCTGCAGTTCTGTACTGTTTCTCCTCCTGCTGGCCAGCATCTTTTACTCCTTCAGGTCACTGTGTCTTGTGCTCTTATCTATATCTGCAACGCCTCAAGGAGAGTATTCTGTGTCCTCTTTGCTGTCAAGGACATATTAAAAACCCATGTTTCCAGGGAGTAGGAAGTGAATTAACAGCATCTACTAGAATAAGAATGAAAACGATCCAGAGATCTGTTAAACCCAGGTGAGGGATCCCCAGTGTCTGTCCCACTCCTGAGGCAAGATCAACACACTTCATATCTGATCTCTTTAAATGCTAGCTGGGGGAGACCAGCCCTCAAGCACCTTGGGCCATTTCAGACCGGTGACATTTAGTATCCAGCCATCCTGCTTGAGGTTGGCACCTCCATTTTGATTTAGGTGATTTATGGAGTGCAGCTGAGGGCTGGTCTCAGTTTTCTTACCTGGAAAGTGGTGGTAAAAATAACTGTCCCTGGGCCGGTGAGATGGCTCAGCAGCTTAAGCGCCTGCCCGGCAAGCGCGAGGGCCCGAGTTCGACTCCCGGAACCCACATACAAAAAAAGGGGCCGGTGATATCGCTCAGCGGCACGGGCGCCTGCTGGTGCGCGAGGTCCTGAGGTCGACCCCCCGGTACCCACAAAAAAAAAAAAAAAAAAACTGTCCCTACCTCAAGGTACTGTCCTGAGAATTAAATGAGAAAATACGGGTCAAGAACACACACAATTCACTCAGTTCCTAAGAGATGCAGCTATCCGCACTGTCCCCGGTAACGCAGCCATCAGGTTTAACCCTAGAGCAGGCTTGATTCCAGGATGGCCCCCTGATCTCTGATGCCACCCTGCAGGACAAAGGGATCTGCTGAGGCAATTAATGTTCGCCCCAGGTATAATTAATAATGTTACCTTATCATTTCCTAAGTTGACCTGAAGACAAGGAGACATTTGGGTGGCCCTAATCTAATCAATGAGCTCTTTGAGAGCGGTTTTCTTCAAGGGGCACAGAAACAGCCAGGGTTTTGAAGCAGGAAAGGACTCAATGCCCCTCTTTGGGGTGGAGAATGGAGGGAGCTAAGATGGGAACCTGGCTGCAGCAAGGAGACGGGAGCTCGGCCCTACAACCCAAGGAACCTGAGTCTGCCGAACCAGAAAGCACTGGACACAGATTCTTCCCCAGAGCTCAGGACCTTCACCCCGACTTTGAGACCCAAAGCACAGGCGCTGCTTGAGCCAGCCCAGACCTCTGGCCTACAGAACTGTGCACTAATGAGTGAGAACATGTAAGCCACTGAGCTTGCGCTGATTTGTTATATGCAACAGAAACTAACACAAAAGCTTTCCCTTACTTATCCTTGGAGCATAGACATCTCAAGATCCCTAGCAGATGCCTGAAACCACAGAGGGTACTGATCACTGTACTGTTTTCTCCTATACATACATACCTAGGATAATGTTTCATTTATAAATTAGGCATAGAGATCAACAATAGAACTGTAATGACACACTGTAATAACATTACTCATAACATGAATTATTTCTAGAATTTTCTATTTAATATTTTCAGACCCTGGATGACCACGGATAACTGACACCATGGAAAGTGAAATTGCAGATAAGGGGTGACTACTGTGGAACCCCCCGCGGCCCTGGGCCATGGTGTCTTCATAATAAATGCACATCACAGGCTCACCTAAAAGGCTCAGGAGGACTCACCCCATCGGCATTCCATAACAGCCAGGGGTGTGAGACTTGAAAGCAGGGGCTATCTTACTTATCTCTGTCCCTGGCACACAGCTCAGTGAAGAGCGGTTAATAGGTGCTAAATAATTCCATTTAACAAAGCCCCAACTTCCTAGGCAGAAAGGAACCACAGGGCTTACTGCTCCACAGGCTACCAAGTACGAGGTGTTCAGGTACAATTTTCTAGGCAAAACCCAGCACTATCCTCTTTTACCTAGAAAACTGCGGACACTAGAAACAGTTGAGGAAGCCACCTAGAAACCAGGGTAGGTGTGTGTCCACATGTAAATGTGTCTTGCTTTACACCAAGTGACCTGTGTGCAGTGGCCCCTGCCTTGCTGGTGGCAGCATCCCAGGGCCTAGCTGGCCAGCCAAACCCTGACATTTTGCTTGTAATTGTACCTTCCAGTAAAAAGTCCTGGTTGGAATGGTAAAAATAGCAACTGCAACTTCCTGCAACACAGATAGACCAGTGTACCTGGGTGCCTGAAAGGAACCTGGTGACTCAACCTCAGGGTAACTGGGCAAAATGCCTGCCTGCAAGCTGAGCACAGGATGGAGTGGGGTAGGGACTCAAGCAGGGTGGCCCCCTTGTGCTCCACCTCCCAGCAGACCACTCGAACCACCTTCCAGTGAGAGGCTCCCTTATTCAAACAGCCCTCAGCATAGAGGCATCTGAGAAAGGCAAAACTGACCTTCGCCCTCCTCCCTTATTAGCTGAAGAGGCAGACACCGGGAACCTCCCATTGGGGCCCTCTGGGGGCCCATCTGTCCCCTAAGTTACTCCCTTGAGCCCCCCACCATGTCTGTCCCCAAAGGTGTCCAACCAGGTTGAGCTGGCGGGGATAACAGAAGCCTCCTCTTGGCTTAATGCTAAATCTTCCAGGGCAGCCATAGAAGTGTAGCCTGGCTGGGTGCTGCTTCTGGAAAGGAGGCATGAGCGCACCTGGGAAATGACAGGCCAGCCTGCCTAGAAGTCCCCAGGCACCTGTTAAAGAATTCCTCCAGCGGCCCAGAGCCAGCCGAAATCCTTGATTCCTCTATCACAAGGCCTCATCCTTCCAGGAGACCGTGGTCCCAGAGATCTCCCTTCCCTTCTCCATCCATCTCGCAGCTTCCTCTCACTCCCCTTCCACCTCCAAATCCAGCACAAAGGCCCTTTCGGGAAATTTTTTGCTTGTTTTAAAGCTTCCTGTTACAGGAAACAAATAAGGATCCCAAAGTAATATACATGGAAACTCACAGAGTTTCAGAGCTGCAGCCTTCAGCCTCTATCAACACAAGCAAACCAGGTCTGTGATGGCAGAGGCCCCTTTCAGAGCCTTTTCAGGGACAGTTTAGGGAACGCTCTCTGCCCCGCTGGCTCTTCCCTTCATTCCTGCAGGCAGAGCCAAGCCTCTCTCAGGTCAGGTAAGGGACTCACCTAAAGCCACCTCCGCTTCTAGTAAGCCAAGTCACCCCAGCCCCTGCTCTGGATACGTGGATATGCTGGCCAGTCAGAAACACTGCAATTCACTTGCATGTTCGGGCCTTCAGATACGTGGCTTTCAATATTAAACCCAGGCCTCCCCATGTTTACAGAGCTTCTGAGCCTAAAACGAACTTTCAGGAATGTTTTCCCAGGCACAGCAGCTAGCAGGGGCAGGGCTGGGCAGGGATTAAAGGGCCTCATTTCACAGATGAGTTCACAGGGCCAGGAGCTGCGCTCCAAGCCCGCCTGAGGCCAGGAGACCAATAGGAAGCAGAACCAGCACTCACCAAGCCTTGATCATCCGGAAAGACAAAGGTGGATTAGAATCAAAAGAGAAATCCTGAATAAACCACATTGCTTTTTTTTTTTTAAGGAATAATGAGATTCCCTCCATCCTATCAGGTAAAAATGAAAATGTGGGTAACATCAAAGATGGGCAAAAACGTGGAGAGATGGCCACTCGGATGCTGTATTGGTGGGAGAATAAATGAAGTCTCTGTGAAAGGCATTGGCTTGAACACTGAAAATTTACAATTACACTTGAGCCAGGAGTGGTGGTGCACACCTGTAATCCCAGCACAGCACTCTGGGAGGCTGAGGCACAAGGATCACAAGTTCAAGTCCAGCCTGGGAAACTTTATGACTTAGCAAGACCTTGTCTAAAATTATAAAAGGGGGCTGGGGGACAGGGTTGTAACTCAGTGACTACACACTCACATTTGCTCATAAAGACACATGATCCAGGACTTCAGGGATCACGCAGGGAAAAAAACAGCCATGATCCAAAAGTTTCCCATTAGGAGACAACAGGGTAAAAGATGGTGGTTCGGCCAGTGTGGAACATTATGTGGCCGTGAAAAGGGAACACGCTCCTCCACATACTACATGACAGAAGTTGTAGAGCACTGAGTAGGATCCAAATTATGGAAAATCAAAATCCATATATAGTCTGTGTCTGGACACACACCAAGGGGGCAGACTTTTACACTACGCTTCATTTTTATCCCTGATATTGCTCAGTGTGGAAACTGAGGCAGACTCCCTTGACACACCACTCTCTAGCACCATGCCATGATCACCTGACTGGCTGTCTGCCTCACCTTGAGTTCCCAAGCACAGCCCCTCTTTCTGTGAGTGTGTTCAGTACTGGAGATTGGACCCAGGACCTGCACACTGAACGACATCTCCAGCCTTTTTTGTAATTTTGAAACAGGCTCTCCCTAAGTTGTCCAGGCTGGGCTTGAACTTGTGACCCTCCCAGTGTGCTGGGATTACAGGTGTGTGCTACTGCACCCCACTAGGGCCCCTCTTAGCACCCAACCTTTCCTTCTCCAGGGTCAAGTCCAAGGCAAGCCATTCAGAAGGCACTGAATAAACATTTGGTGAATAAAGGGGGCTGGATACCTTTCTTCCTCAGATTTCCAAGGCTGTGAATTCATAGCAGACTCTCTGCCCCTGGTCTCTTGGGCCTAGCTAGGGTAAAACAGAACTTAAACTCTGGACCCTGGGTGCACTGCATGCTTTCTAGAAAAAGAGCTCCCTGACTCCTGGCCTTCACTTCTGCCCAAATAGGCCTGGCTAACTGCAGAGCTGGCAGGCAGCTCATCTTGGCTTTCAGACAAGGAAAGCTTCTCTTAATTAGGAAATTAATTTCACTCAACCTAGATTGATCAGCAGTCAGTACTCCCCTCAGGGACCCGAAAAGAACAGGCAAAAAATAAGCAAGGTTTGTTTCCCTCCTCTCCATGCATCCTACTCCTGGCCACATGGCAGAGGTGGATGGCAGGCGACACCCAAGGTGAATGAGGTCCTGGGTGAGCAGGCTAGGCAGGCAGCAGCAGCCGCAGCTCTTCCAAGGCCTGAGCAGCAGGCGGACCCATCCAACTGGTCCTGCAGGAGCCTCCTTGCAAAAACCTGGTGCTCAGCACCCCCCCCAATCCCTCTTTGCTCCTGGGTGCTTTGTCAATTTCTCCATCTCTCTTCTAGGAGGTGGCCCTGGCTCTGTGCCCAAGGGACATCCCCAGGCTAAGTCTCACGCCATCCACTCCAAGGGGGGTGGTCACTGGGTGCTCCCACACTCACTGCCCAGCCAGACACCTTGGGAAATGAGTCACCACATGCCACCCTCCTTCAAGCCCGTGTCTGTTCCTCCTGGGCCCAGACCAGTACTTCCCTGACCCAGTCCTCTGGTTTTAACACCCCCTCAGTCTCGGGCACACCGGACCCCAGACTCTGAGGCCGGGGTCAGGGAACTGAGGGAGGCTGGGAGAGAAAAGCCATCCAGAGTTACTGGGAAAATCTGCCTCAGTCTCTGCTCACCAAGATAAGAAAGGAAACTGGAGCCTACTGCACCCCTCTCCTCCTAGAGGTGGGGAAATGAGGGCCCATTCAGGAAAGTAGCAGGGCTGGACCTAGAGCCCACCCAACTCCTGACTTCTGACTTCGCTGCTCTGCACCCAACTGACTGCTTCACCCCGTGAGGGTCAAGCACACAACAGCAGAGGCTGTGAGAAGCGCTGAGGTATTCCAGCGAAACACTCAGAGCAAGCTCTGCGGCACAGCGGACTGAGGCCGAGTGAGGGACCTGCACAGCTACACAGCCAGGCAGGGGCAGGGCACGCAGGGTTCCCACCACCAACTGCTCTTTCTGCCAACAGCTTCCAGGCCTCAGGAATCAACTGTAGGATGGTGAGAGGTGGACTCAGCCTCAGACCTTGGTCGCACTGAGAATAGGGTGGCATGTGCTAGCCTCACAGACGCTGTACCCAACTCAGGTTGCGGGAGACCACCATGGGGGGAAAGAATGGCTGGGGAAGCAGGGTGTGGTGGCTCACGCCTGTAATCCCAGCACTCTAGGAGACTGAGACAGGAGGACTGCGAATTCAAGCCCAGCCTGGGAAATTTAGCGACTTAGTGAGACCCTGTCTCAAAAAAAATTTAAGAAAAAAAGATAAAAAGGACTGAGGATGTAGCTCAGCATAAAGGCCCTGGATTCAATCCCCAGTAGCACCAGAAAATAAAAAATAAATAAAATAAAAATGGCCGGCAAGATTTTTAAGTATGTGTTTGCAGAAAATATGGTATAATTTCCAAGTTAGTTGGCTTCCTGAAACCACAGAGCTGCCACTTTTAAAAAAGAGATCAAGAAGCCACACATGCCCACCCTTTATCATCCCAAAGCGCACCAAGACGGGGCTTGGAAAGAAGGTTCAGCAGAAAGAGGTGGAGAGGGAGGGGTGGGGTGAGACTTGGCTGGGGATTCAGGAGAGGGCTGCAAGCCAGCAAGAGACTTGGATTCCCAGAGGACAGGGCAAGGGAAGTGGGGCGGGGCATGACCCATGTCTACTTGGTGTCAGACACCATTCCAGGGGATTCAACACAGTAAGGCACTTCACCTTCATAATGTCCCCCAAATGACCAGTAAGCCTCAGTGGGGTTGAGGAATTCCATCACAGACCACGGGCAGCACTTAGCCCCAGTCTGGGTCCAAAACTTAAGTTCCTTCCACTAAGCCAGTGCTATAGGGTCATAACAAGGAGCCTTCCCATCCCAGGGCCCCTCTCCGCCCCTCGAATCCCTGGCATTTGCTCCCAGCTCCTAATGCCTTGAGGGACCCAGAATCAGTCTGGCCAGGTGAGGGATAGAAGCCAACCTGCAGCAGCTCCAGAGACCTTCAGAACTGCTCTGGGGACAGCGCTGCTCAGGGAGGAGGTGGTCTAGCAGAGGGGCTGAGACCTGCAGCAGCTGCTGACTTCCTTCACCTGGGAATTCACAAGTTCCCCTCTTCCTGACCCCTCACCCCACTTGTCTCAAATAAGTGTTTCCTGGCTGGGAAAATGCTTCAACGCCTCGAGCAGCTGAGGCAATTCAATTATGAAATTTACCACATTAAATGAAAACCAGCAGCTCAATCAGCCAATTCATTTGCGTCTGGCCACTCTGCAGCTTGTGCCAGCTCTGCCCCACGCAACCCCGCCCCTGCCAGGCCACACCCACACTGCCAGTTGGTACAGAGGATGAAGGGCTCAGGCGATGGCAGTCTTGGCATCAGCAGGTAGGCTCTCCCAGGGCCCCCTGAGAATAGAGGCTGCATTTAAAAGCCATCCAGGGGGCTGGTGAGAAGGCTCAGCGGCATACGCGCCTGCCTGGCAAGCGCGAGGGCCCGAGTTCGACTCCCAGAACCCACATATGAAAAAAGGGCCGGTGAGATCGCTCAGCGGCACGGGTGCCTGCTGGTGCGCGAGGTCCTGAGGTCGACTCCGGTACCCACAAAAAATAAAAATATAAAAGCCATCCAGCCTCCTGCAAATATGGAGAGGTGGTACAGGCTAGACCACCTCAGCCGAGCAAACCTGTCACCCTCCCCTGCATTCTCCTGGACCTCACCTGTGCCTGGAGCCGCCATCCACCTCAGCCAGCCCTGGGAGAGGTGTGGGTGGTAGGAGGAAAGGCAGCTGCCTGAGGCCTGGGATCTGGGCTGTGTTGTGGCTTTCTCAACTTCTCTTAGTTCAGAGGTCTTAGCTACCTGTCCCCTCCTCTGTCCCTTCAGTTCCCCTTGCTGCCCATATCCCTGGTGCCCTCTGCACACTCATATGAGGGCCCCGAATTCCCATGCCAACATCCCTCTCTAGGAGATCCCTGAACTCAGGGTCCCCAGCCAAAGTCAGCTCAGACAATGAATGAATTAATCAGCGAGTGTGACTGAATGACTACAACCACCCACTAAGTAACACACTCCTCACTCTAAGCTGTCCGCCTCCCTCAACCTGACTGATGGGAAGAACAGAGCCTGCTTTCATGGCAGATGCAGCCCCAGTGCAGGTCATTCCTCCTTCCTGCCTGCAGCCCGCAGGTTTAAAATGCCATTAAGGCCCACTGGGCTGCAGACGCTGCCGCTGATGCGGAGCAAACAGCCCACAGCTCTCCTCTCAGCGCCACACACATAAATCCAGCTGTAGTCCATCACCCAGGATGAAGGATTCTTCCACTTCTCTCTACTTTTCCTTTTAACAACCTCCCTGGAGTCACTTCCTGACAAATGACTCAAAAGCGAAATGACTGTGGGGCCTTGGAGAAGACCCTCAGCCTCCAAAGGCACAGCAGGCGAACGCAAGGACCCCCGGTGGGAAAGACCTTGTGTCCTACTCCTCTCCGGCCCCCAAATGCAAGCCGTCCCCAATGCCCCCCGGAAATCCCAACAGCACACCTAGTGGGCATCGTTTCTACGTCGGAACCAGCTTGGTGCTTGTGCCACTGCAAGTTCCCCTCTTCCCAGCCTCACCGCCAGGACGGAGCGAACCTAACACAGACACCTGGCATCCTCTGCCGACTCACCACAGCCTAGTGAGCCTGCCCACGGGGCAGGGATGGGGACTCAGCAGGAACCAGGAATGTCCACCTTAAACCCAAAGGGGCCCGGAGTCCACCCCATCCCCCAGTTCCTCTGGTCAGATCTCTATACAAATTCTTCTTTGCTCAAATATTCTGGTGGCACGTGCCTGTAAGGTCAGCACTCTGGAAGGCTGAAGCAAGAGGATCACAACTTCAAGTCCAGTTTGGACAACTTATTGAGCCTCTTATTTCAAAATGAAAAAATGACTGGGGATGTAGCTCAGTGCGAAGGCTTCCCAGTACGGAGCGGAAGGGGAGACAATGGGAATGAACACTGGGGTCCCTGAAGCAACAACAGCACGATGTGTCTAGCTGCCCCCGGGAACACCACCCCCGAAGGAAAACCTTCTAAGGCTGCCACACGGGAGAGCATGCAGGGCAGGGGATGCCAGCGTCGCCGGGGTCCGGGCCAGGGCGGGATGCGGGGAGGGGAGCGAGAGCCAGGCTGGGCCCGCAGGTGGCCGCCTCGGGCGGGCAGTGGGAGTGACCCAGGCGTGCGACCCCTTCTCCCCGGCTGCACGGTGGTCCAGGGGGCGAGGAGGGGCCCTGTCCAGGCGGGGCAGAGCCGGGCTGGGGCGGTGCGGACGTCGCCCCAGCTGAACTCGAAGCCTCGGCGTCCAGGGCGCGGGGACCTCGCTCCTCGCTCAGCCGCCTCTTCCTAGGATCGATAGTAATTTTTTAAAGAGTCTGCGGACTCAATGAATGAACCGCTCCCGGGGGAGGAGCAGGGCTCCCGCGCGCACCATCCATCTGCAGAACAATTCATTCGCCGCGCGGGGCTGCGCGCGAAGCCGCCCTCGCGGGGACCGGCCGCGGGCCAGGCGGAGACCCCGGGGGCGGGCGCACCGGCCGCACGGTCCCCGAGCCCGGGCCCCGGCCGCGCGCGCTCCTCCCTCACCCGCGGCCCTCTCCGCCCGCTCCGCCGCGGCTCCGGCGCCGTCCCGGGGGTGACAAGTCCGCGGGGGCCGAGCTCGGCGCCCCCGGCCCGCCCGGGCACTCACCGCTCGGGGCGCCGCCGCCCGCCGCGCTCACAAAGCCCCGGGCGCCCCCGCGAGCGCTCTCCTGCCCGCCGCCGCCGCCCCTCAGCCGGCGCGCCTCAGCCCGGACGCGCTCCCGCCGCCGAACCGCCGAGGCGCCGCCAACAAACTAGTTTCTCCTGCCTTTCCGTCCCACCTCCCGGCCCGAAGCCCAAGTAGCCAATCAGAGGCGGCTCTTCTGTGACGGATGGGCAGTCGAACCCGTAGTGCAGTCGCATGAGGAGAAAGGGGTGGGCGCTCGGGCCAAGCCGGTAGCGCGGGGAGGTGGGGCCGGGAGAGGAAAAGGACTTCGACCAGATTCTTAAAGGAACAGGCGCCTGCCGGGACCGGGCTGAGTGGCAACGAAATGCAAGTGTGTTCTAGAGCTTTCTGACGAGGGAGTTTGTAAACTGCACTTGCGTCTTACTTTTATCCCCCAAATTACAGCGTTGCAGACCTCTTTGCACAGTCACGACTTAGTTGTCCCGGTGTTAAGGAAACCCTTTATTTTTACGCCAGGTTTGCTTCAATGTTGGGAATTTCTGTAGCCACCACTCCCCATCTGTACTTGGAATTTGTGTATTTGGGGAGGGGTGTACTTCAGCGCTCCTGTTGGTGCCAGCGGGGTTACTGGTTAATTCGCCCACCCGCAATCAAGGATGGGGAAAAGATCAGGAAAATGAAAACATTAGTTTATTTACAATTTGGCCAAATTGGGGAGCGCAGCTCTCTTGCCCCCCACTCCCACCCCAACGCACAGACGCCCTCGAATTTAGAGAAGGGGTAAACAAAAGCCGGGAAGCATAAGTGTGTAGATGTAGCCAAGCTTTGGCCAGAGGGCTGAAAGTATAGAATCCTCCTTGTGGTCAGGCCTGGGTGAGTTGGGGTGGGTGTGGAGGTTGCAGTCAGCATGAGGAAAGTTAGAGAAGCAGCCTGTTTCTTGTTTTGAGACAGGGTCTCCCTGTGTAGTCCAGGCTGGCCTCGACCTCTCTGGCGACCCTCCTGCCTCAGCCTCCCCAGTGCTAGGATTACAGGCCCGGGGAAGCAGCCTATTTCTAAAAGAAAAAAAAAAAAAGTCCTACTTTTTGAAGAGCTATTATATCCTGTAGATTACGGTCCCTGCCTCGGTTTAGTCCAGTTCTTGATACCGAGGGCCTCCAGGAGTTCTGTCATCTGGCTGGCTATTAATTGATTGGTGTGTGGATTCCATCAAAAGGCAGCTAGAGCACAAGGAAGGAAGGCAGATGTTTAAGGCTGAATAGAGCACCATTAAAGACTATGGGGCCCAAACCAAAGTCAGGAGATAGCTAACCTCCTGGGGGAAAGGCTTTTTTGCTTTGGGCAATCATGTGTGGGAACCCTTCTCTTATAACCTCTGTGGCTCTTTATTAACTTGCTAGGGTTGACAAAGGTGACTGCTTCTGATGCTCCAAATATATTTCTCCCCCTTGGCGCCGAGATATCAAGAATAGGGTAGTACAAAAGACATAAAGAGAGGTAGAAAGAAGACAAGGCTGGGCAGTTTAGTAACAGTGAAAGACCTTGTCTGAAAATTTAAAAAATAAAAAGGGTTGATGGGGGATGTAGCTCATTGCAAAAGGCCCCGTCTTCAACCCCAGGTATGGGGGGAGGGGGAGGGAGGAAGAGAGAAGGGAGGAATGAAATAATGTTAAAATTGTGTTTTTAAGAAAAACTGCAGCTTTAGGACACAAAGTAACCTGAGGCTAAAATGCCTTTTTTTTTCTTCCAGGAAACTTAAAAAAAAATTATTTTAAGGGTCTTGATGTGATGAGCCTGTAAATTGGGCCCATGCTTTTCAGCCATTACTTGAGCCTCTTTCTTCTCATAGATTCCCAGCCTCAAGGAAGCAACACTAGGAGGTGCGCGGCATCTCTAAACTTCACACGCATGCAAATGTTTGCCTTCTAACCCAGCCCAGGAGTGGTGACCTGCACACCACAGATTGCCCATCTCCAGGACGAAAACCCCCAACCCCTGACAACAGCGTGACTCTCTTGAGGGCTTGTACTCTACTGCCTCTGAGTGTGTACTTCTTTGGCTTTGCCTAATAAACTGTTTGAGGACTCTCAATCTACAATTCTTTCCTGTGGCACAAGTCAGTAAATTTACAGCATATCTTTGGGGCTGTAGTGGATTAACTAATGGTCAACTTGTAATACCCAGCTGAACTGAGTCAGCATGGTGCTGGCCCACCTGAGGATTGTTGCCAACAGCATAAAAGGAGAACTGGAGGGGACGATGGTGTGCTGTTGATTTTCCTGGAGAAGCTTGTCATGCTAGTTTTCCTGATATGAACTCAGCTGTTCTCACTGTCAGAGGAGCTCAGGTCCTCACTGTCGCTGAGGATGGCTGCGGTTCTTTTCGGGGGAGCTCTGGTCCTTACCTTGAGTATCGCTTCCTGGCTCCGCTGCAGATCCCTCAGCCTGCTGGCACAGATCCTTCATCCTGCTGGCACAGACTTTCTAGCCTCCCCCACTGGCCTTTGGACCTTCCCAGTGCAGATCCTTGATATGTGATCCTTGCATGAGACATTGTCACGGGCTCTAGGCCTCCAGCTGGACCCATGGAGGACATTGCCGTGGGCTCTGTGTCTTCAGCTGGACTCGTGCAGGACATTGCGGTGGGATCCAGGCCCTCAGCCAGATTCTTTGGGTCTCTAGTATGTGGACAGATCGCTTACTCTTCTGCATTTGATTCTTTGGGTGAATATTATAAAATAATCCTATAAATTCTGTGTCCTGTATTAAATCTTTTCCCCTGTAAACCCTGACTACAACATGGGGGGACCCCCTCAGACCACTCTGGTGAAAAGAACAGGTCCCATGTTGGAAGAGAAGAGACAATTTGAGTCGGTGTTAAAAACAAAACCCTCACTGTTTTTATCACAGTAGCTTTATAGTATAATTTCAAGTCGGGGATTGTGATGCCCCCTGCCTTGCCTTTGTTGCCCAGAATTGCCTTTGCTATTCTAGGTCTCTTCTGATTCCAAATGAATTTTAGGATTGTTTTCTCTAATTCTGTGAGATATGCTGTTGGAATTTTGATTGGAATTGCATTAAATCTGTATAACAATTTTGGAAGTATGGCCATTTTCACTATATTGGTTCTTCCTATCCAGGAGCAAGGGATATCTTTCCATTTTCTGATATCCTCTTCAATCTCCTTTTTCAGAGTACTGTAGTTTTCAGTATAGAGGTCTTTTACATCCTTCGTGAGGTTGATTCCTAGGTATTTCATTTTTTTGGATGTTATTGTGAAAGGTATTGTTTCCCTAATTTCTCTTTCAGTAAGTTTGTTATTTGTGTACAGGAAGGCTATTGACTTTTGAGTATTGACTTTGTATCCAGCTACACTACTGAATTTGCTTATTAAATCTAGCAGTTTTTTAGTGGAGTTTTTGGGGTCTTCTGTGTAGAGTATCATGTCATCTGCAAATAATGATAATTTAACTTCTTCCTTTCCAATCATTATTCCTTTTATTTCTTTCTCTTGTCTAATCGCTCTGGCTAAAGTTTCCAGAACTATGTTGAATAAGAGTGGGGACAGTGGACATCCTTGTCTTGTTCCTGATTTTAGAGGGAAGGCTTTCAGTTTTTGGCCATTTAGTATAATATTGGCTGTTGGTTTGTCATAGATAGCTTTTACCAGATTGAGATAAAGACCCTCTATTCCAATTTTCTGTAGGGTTTTTATCATGAAAAGGTGCTGGACTTTGTCAAAAGCTTTTTCTGCATCTATTGAGATGATCATGTGATTTTTGTCTTTGGTTCTGTTAATATGCTGTATTACATTTATTGATTTACGTATGTTGAACCATCCCTGCATCCCTGGGATGAATCCAACTTGGTCATGGTGTATAATCTTCTTGATGATTTGTTGGATTCTGTTTGCCAGTATCTTATTAAGGATTTTTGCATCTATGTTCATTAGGGAGATTGGCCTGTAGTTCTCTTTCTTAGTTGGGTCCTTCTCTGGTTTTGGTATCAGGGTAATGCTTGCTTCCAGGAATGAATTTGGGAGTATTGCTTCCCTTTCAATTTCATTGAAAAGTTTGAGAAGTAGGGGCGTTAGGTCTTCTCTAAATTTCTTGTAGAATTCGGCAGTGAATCCATCAGGGCCTGGGCTTTTCTTTGTTGGGAGGTTTTTAATTACATCTTCAATTTCATTGGCTGATATTGGTTTATTTAGGATTTTTAAATCTTCTTGATTCAGCTTTGGTAATTCATACGAATCTAGGAATCTGTCCATTTCTTCTGCATTTTCCATCTTAGTAGAATATAAATTTTCAAAATAGGTATAGATGATCTTCTGGATTTCTGCAGGGTCTGTCGTGATATCACCCTTTTCATTTTCAATTGCATGGATTTGAGTCTTTTCTTTTCTTTTTTTAATAAGGTTGGATAAGGGTTTGTCAATCTTATTTATTCTTTCAAAGAACCAACTTTTTGCTTCATTGATTCTTTGTATTGTTTTTTTATTCTCCAATACGTTAATTTCTGCTCTGATCTTTATAATTTCCTCCCTTGTACGGGCTTTTGGCTTAACCTGCTCTTCTTTTTCTAGAAGCTCGAGGTTCACCCTTAAGTTGTTTATTTGCGCTTGCTCTATTTTCCTGATATAAGTGTTTAATGCTATAAATTTCCCTCTTAGGACTGCTTTCATTGTATCCCATAAGTTCCGGTATGTTGTACTGTCATTATCATTCAGTTGTAGAAAGTGACTAATTTCTTCTTTAATTTCATCTGTGACCCATTGGTTGTTCAGGAGGATGCTGTTTAATTTCCATGTGTTTAGGGAGTTTTTGTGGGATCTTTTGCCATTGATTTCCAATTTCATTGCACTATGGTCTGATAATATGCATGGGATAATTTCAATTCCTTTGCATTTACTTAAGCAGGTTTTATGAGCTAGTATGTGGTCTATTTTGGAGAACGTCCCATGTGCAGCTGAGAAAAATGTGTATTCTGATGTTGTGGGATGGAACACTCTGTAGACATCTACTAAGTCCATTTGTTCAAAAGTTTGGTTCAGTTCTACTATTTCATTATTGATTTTCTGTCCAGTTGATCTATCTTTTTGTGACAGTGGAGTATTGAGATCTCCCAATATAATTGTATTAGTGCTTATTTGATTTTTCATGTCCTTTAGTACTTGTTTTATATAGCTGGGTGCATTGGTATTTGATGCATATATATTTATGATCGTTATCTCTTCCTCTTGGATTGTTCCCTTTACAAGGATGTAATGACCGTCTTTATCTCTCTGAATCCTTCTTGGCTTGAAGTTCACTTTGTCTGCAAAAAGAATAGCTACCCCTGCTTTTTTCTGGGTTCCTGTGGCATGGAGTATTGTTTTCCATCCTTTGACTTTCAGTCTATGAATTTCTTTCTGAATTAAATGTGTTTCTTGTATACAGCATATTGTTGGATCTTGCTTCTTGATCCATTTCGCCAGTCTGTGCCTTTTGATTGGTGAATTGAGACCGTTAACATTGATGGTTAAAACTGATATGTATTGACTTGTCATGATATTTTCCTGTTGTTGGTTCCCACTCTTTGTTTTTCCGCTTTCCGGCTATTTAATTATTTGCCCTGCCTGGTGGATTCCTTCTGTTGGGGTTCCTATCTCTTTCTAGAATGTCCTTCAGAACGTTTTGGAGTGCTGGTTTGGTGGTCATAAATTTTCTCAGATGTTCTTTGTCATGAAAGTATTTTATTTCTCCATCAATTTTGAAAGATAGTTTTGCAGGGTACATCAATCTGGGCTGAAAATTATTTTCCTTTAGAGCTTGCAATACATCATTCCAAGCTCTTCTTGACTTGAGGGTTTGTGCTGAAAAGTCAGCTGTGATTCTGATGGGTTTTCCTTCATAGGTGATTTGTCTCTTCTCCCTAACAGCTTTTAAGATTCTGCCCTTCTGTTGAATTTCTGGGATCTTGACTATAATATGTCTGGCTGAAGTTTTTTTTTGATCATGTCTAGTTGGTGTTCTAAAAGCTTCACTTATAGGGGTGTCAAATTCCTTTTCTCTTCCAGGAAAGTTCTCCCTGATTATGTCTTTGAACAAGGTTTTAATGTCGTTGATGCTATCTCCTGCTTTTTCATTTATTCCAATTATTCTTAAGTTGTTTATCTTTGAGTCATCTAGCAGCTGCTGAATTGATTTTTCATGGTCCCTTGCTATTTTTAAGAATTTTTCCATTTCATGATCACTAATTGCAAGCCTGTCTTCTATATCTGAGATCCTGTCCTCGCATTGGCTTATTCTGCTACAAATACTTTCAATGGAATTTTTTATCTCTTGGATATCTGCTTGAATCTGCCTTATAGATTCCATTTCTTTCCTATGCTGAGCATTCATGGTTTCTATAGTTTTCTTAAGTTCATCTATTTTTTTGTCTGTATCAGCTATAGTGTCCTTAAGCATGGTCTTCATTGTAGACATTATCTCTGCAGTTATCTGTGAGATTATTTCTGTTTTAATTTTTTCCAGAACCTCATTCAGTTGCTTTGTTGTTACCACTTCAGATAGGCCAGGTGGGTGGCTTTCGGATTGTCCCACCTCGTTGCTCCCTAGGTTTGCCTTTGGTGAATTGGATGTGTGTGGTTGCATCTTGTTTAAGTGTCGTCTCATTTTTTCTTTCTTTAATTCCTGGGGTGATGTTTGCAAATTACCTATAGTAGGTTACTTTATTGCTAGTGTTTAAGATCTTTAGAAGATGACTACTTCTCTGCAGTATCTTCCAAGTGGAGCTTGCTTTTAGGTTTTGAGCTTTCTGCCAGATCCTACCTCTTCAATTCGTTGGGTATGCGAAGTTGCTACCTGTTTGGCCCAGTCCTTGATTCTTTGGTACTGTGCCACTGTATTTTCTGTGTCCCTTAGTCAATCTCAATCATGAAATATCAGGAAGGAAAGATGTTTAGAACAATTATTTCACATTTGGCTATAATGTTAACTAAAGCATCAAACACAGCCTAAAAAATGACAGACTGAGCTAACCAGTTATTTACCACTTTTAGCTGTATAGAGTTGCGGTTATATAACAAAATCTAAAACACACCAGAAAAATTATATGCAGTATACAAGTCCTATGTATGTCAATTTTTCCTTGAGGAGTTTAAATTTAAGATGAGTTAAGGAGGAAATAGAGTATTGGGAGAAGAGGAAGGAATTAGATGTAAGGTTAGAGGACCAAGAGGGATCCCACTAAAATTGGGACACTAGTGCAGAGGACAGGTGGTAAAAAGAGAAGGAAGGGATAAAAGGAAGAACAGATCACAACCACAATCACAAAGAAGTTAGAGGCGCTGTTTACACTCATATAAAAAACCAGAGAGAATAATGAAGGAAAGAGCAAATACACATACAGAAACAAAAACAAAGATAAAAACAATAAAACAGACAGATCAAAAATAAAACCCCACCAAAAAACAAAACAAAACAAAACAAAAACAAAAAAACCCTTCGCCAGAACAAAAAAACAAATCAGTGAGAAAAAAAATAAAAATAAAAATAAAAAATAAAAATAAAAATAAAAAAAATAAAAAGAATCAGTTCCAGGTGTTGACTCTGTTGTAGGCAGGTACCTTGTGACAAAGTCCTGTTCTGTGCAGGTCCGTCCCAGTAAGCCAGGAGCGCCCTCTGGCGGGCGGTGAGCAGAGGCGCGTACTTTCAGGCAGAGACCAGTCTAGCTCACCTCCGCTCTCGGCGCCCTTTCACGATCCCTGGGCCTGAGAGGCTCAGCGTGCTGTCCGGAGCACGGGTTCCCTGCACTGGTTCCCGCCGCTCTGGTTTTTCGCCACGCCCCCCACAATGGCGCCGGGCCAGTCGCTCTCTGGCGCGGGACAGGTGTGGCTGAGAGTCCAGTCTCGTTCGCCTGCTGACCTCAGCACACTTTCGTGGGCTCAATTGAGAGGCCCTGTGCTGCCCTGTCCGGAGCACAAGTTCCCAGAGCAGTTTCCGAGCCGCTCTGAGTTTCGCCACACCCCCCACAATGGCGCCCGGCCGGTCGCTCTCTGGCGCGGGGCAGCTGTGGCTGAGAGACACTCACCGCCGGTCAGCGCCGTTCTCCGCCGCTCCCCTGCCCTGCCGCTGTCTCAGGATCCTCCGTGGGGGCTCCCTGGGCGCCAGCTGCCACCGTGTGTCCGTAGAATTGAGCCTCCGCCGGCGCTCCAACTCCCGGGATATTAGAAGGTGCACGTGCGCGGTCTGCTCCTTCTTTCCTTCTTCTTTGTTGGAAGTCACCCGTCACTGGTGCCGGGGGTCCCAGATTGCGCTTCAGAACTTTTCTGGGTTTCGGGGAGGCATCTCCCCCCCTCCTGCGCTTTCTGGGTCGCTATATTCCCGTGTTCCAATGGTAACTTTTAGAGAGAGTTTTGCTGCCTGCTTCTTACTCATCCGCCATCTTGAGGTCTGCCAGAAGACCAGAGTTTTGACAGTAATGCAGCTGGTAGAGACCACGCTCAAGAGGTTTCAGTTGGAAAGAAGGACTCCACTGGCAGTTGGACTCCCACCCATATGTTTTATGCTCTGGCAGAAATTTTGTCTACATTTTGCTCCTGTCCTGAGACTCTGAGGGAGACTCAGGTTAAAGGTACCAGACTAATGAATCTGGTGGAGGAAATTTCAAGACAGCCAAACATTCAGGCTGTGGCTTGGGTACTGTTGGGGGATTTTAGCCACCTCTACCTTGAGAATCAAGAGCAAATGGCCCAGAAGAATGATTTAGAAAGTTTTGAGTTTGGCCAGAAAGGAAGCTCTGGTAAAGCTGGGGCCTGCAAAGATGGAACAGAGGAGAGCTTGGTTGCTGAAAAGATTAGTATTAAAAAGAAGCCAAGTAATTTGGAACAAGACAATAGAAAAAATGGCTTAAAGGCATGAGAGGAACCATCAAGGTCCTATCCTTCAAAGTCTAATAATTGCAAAAGTGAAAGATTTTGCTTTGAGAAGAGAGTTCCAGGGCACTCCATTAAAGAAGGGCTGCCTAGGGAATTTGTTCCTCAGGGTTCAGTTCATAGTGCTCAGCCATCCAGGCATTCAGAATCCCCTACAGCCATGATAGAAGGAAGCCTGCCTACTGCTCCAGCTGGTAGCAGATCTTGGCATCATCTATTTGATGCTGGTTTTACACACATGCAGAATGCAAGAGTTGTGGGATCAGGAAGGCCACTACCCAGATTTCAGAAGAAGACCTGGGAGGCCAGGCAGTGTTCCTGAGAGGGCAGTGTATAAAGGTGTGAGTGTGAAGTTGAAAGTGCAGTGGAGACCCCAGAAAGTTGGAAAAGCTACGAGTGTGGCACATTTGAGGAAAAGTCACAACGAGTGAGCAAAGCCAGCCCAAGAGAGAGGCTATGAGGGCTACAACCACCAGCAGGGCTGTAGGGTCAGGGTCACTCAAGTCCTTTGGAGTTCACATCTTCCACAACTTACCCCAGGTGCTGGATATGGAACTACAGGATTTAATGTTTGCCCTGCTGGATTCTGGTCTTGCTTTGGTCCATTCCTTTCTATTCCCCTATTTCTCCCTTTTGGAATGGGAATGTTTACCACGTACCTTTATATGTTGGAAGTGTTTTTCATTCTTACAGGGGCTCACAGAAAAGTTTGCTTTAAATCTCAGAGGAGACTTTGGACTTGGACTTCTCAGCAATGCTGAAACTGTTAGGACACTGGCAACACTCAGAGATGGACTAAATGCATTTTGCATAAAGAGACACACATGTGTCTTTGGGGGCCCAGGGTGGAATGTTAGGGTTTATATCTAGATATCCCCCCAAAGCCTCATGTGCTCATAGGTAGAGCTTTTGTGAAGTGAACCGTGGGGGTGTGATACTCACCAGTGGATTAGTCCACTGATGAGTTTATAGCTAAATGTGATGTTGGCAGGTAGAGCCTGGTTGGAGGAGGTGGGTCACTGGGGGCATGGTCTGGAAGGATGCATCTCTCTCCCTCCTCTCTTTATTCCTCTCTGCTTTCTGCTGCCATGCCATGACCTGTTTTTCCTCTGCCATATTCCTCTCCCATGCCTTCCTGTCTTGGGGCCAGCAGACTATGGACTCAAACCTCTACAAACTATGAGCCAAATAAACCTTTCCTCTAAGTTGTGGATGTTGGGTGCTGTGTCTCAGGGACAAGAACGAAGACACCTCCCTTGCTTCCTTCAGGTTTCTGTTCAAATGTCACCTTACCACACAGTCCTTCCTGACCACCATACAGTAATGACATGCCCAATCCTGGCAATCCCTACTCTTACTCCTTATTTCCATAATGCCTACCTTCACCTGAAATTATACATGGTCCCTTTACAATAGTTCAACTTTAGATTTTTCAGCTTTATGATGGTGTAAAAGCATATCCATACACCTGTTCTGTTTTTCATTTTCAGTGCAGTATTCAATAATTACATGAGCTATTCAATGCTTTACTGTAAAATAGGCTGTGTTAGATGATTTTGCCCAACTGTAGGCTAATGTAAGTTTTCTGAGTAAGAACGTTCAGTAGGTTAGGTATATCAAACGCATTTTTGACCTATGATATTTTCAATTTATGATAAGTTTATCAGGATATAATCCTATGGTAAGTTGAGGAGCATCTGAAGGAAAGAGTAGGGCAGTAGCCCTGTTGTGGTTAAGCTTGATTGTGTTAAGTTGCTTGGCTTACAAGCTGCCCAGGGATTCGGTGGAACACACTCTGCATATGTCTAGGTGAGTCATGGAAGAATGACCTTAGCACATATAGCTGGTCCCTAGTCCCTTTCTTTCTGATGCTGTTTCTCTGCTCTGCTTCCTTGTTTCCATGAACTAAGGAGCTTTGCCCCTCCAAACCCTTTAGCCAGGATGTTTCTGCCTTGGAACCAGCAGACCATGGACTGAATCCTCTGAAACTGTGGCCAAATTAAATCTCTCCTTTAAGTTGCAGGTGTTGGACATGTTGTCCAGCAATGGGAAAACTCACCAATACAAGCCCCTAACATATAGAAGCTGGCCCTGCACACAAAGGCAGGCTTTGATGTTCTTCCATTGAACACAGACAATTTCATAGAAACTTCACAATCAGAGAGGGCCAGTTGTGACCATGAAAGGTCAGGAGAAAACCAAGACTGCTCTAACATGTCTGAATACAGAAAAAATATACACATTGTCCAAGCCACAAAATACCAAATGTCCTCCTCTTCTGGATGGTATAAATGACTGCTGTTTCCTTATTAACTACAACTTTGACCTCACTGTAGCCTGTCCTTCTTTTAGATAAGATTTATTAAGATGTCCTATCACAGATGTACCCCTGCTTTCTGACAGCACCAATCCAAAGCATCTACTTCCTCAGGCCCTCTCCACAAATCCCCAACCCCTGCCCCAACCCTGTTATAGGTTTTTTCCCCTCTAATACTCTGGTACTGAGATGCCCTATGGTTCCACCTTGAAAAGGTTAATTTAAAAAATTCTATGTAGAGCACTTTGGTCAGAGCCTGATACCTAATAAACTCTAGAAATATTAGTAGCTATTATTACAACCGGATGTTTGTAAAGTGCCAAAGAGTATCCCTGGGTTACTTTCTGTAAGTGCTCAGTTGCTCGTATTCATTGTTTGTAGATGTCATCATTATTGTGAATATCGTTGCTGGTAACTTCCAAGCTACAGAGGCAGGAGCTCTATACCTCCTAGTTGCCATCCCTGAATATCTTGTCCCATTATGGGTCTGATCTTGGCCAGTAGGTGGTAGCAGAGGAAGTGACCTCCACTCCTCAGGCCCCTCTCAGGCACCCATGGGAGCTGTGGGGTGTAGTTAGCTACACAAAACTGGAGGATTCCTGGGCCTGGCTCCAGAAAGCTTCTCCAGGAAGACAGAGAACCCTGTGTGATTATGTTTCATGCTCACTTAAGTCTATGCATAGCTAAGTGGGGTGCTGTCTGGGAGGTGCTTAAAGTCCACAGGCTTTGTTTATTCATGTACTGAGTTCAAAAAGTCTATCAAATACACATCCAACATATCCTAGGCACAATGCTGGGAGCTGAGTAGGTCCAGAGGGAGAGGAGACACACGGGTGAAAAAACAAAGTCCTTATCATTAAATATAGCACAAATAGTGCCCATGGGTGTCAGAAATACACAAGCTATGAAATAAAGAATGCTACAGAGATTCAAGTTAAAATGCTATGCCAAAGATGAGGAAGGGAAAAGAGATTGGGGAGGTAACAGTCACACGGCCTTTCTGGGAGAGGGGGTAGAAAGACATCCCAAGACCTGACATGGAGAAATTACAGGTACATATTCAAAAAAAGAAGAGGACCCCCTAGGAGTGGTACAGAGGAGACAGGAAAGGGAAGGTGGGGAGAAATAAAAAGACCAGGAGGGAGGGGAAGAGACTGTGTACTGGCTGATAGCTGGTTATCAGTCCTGCCAGCTCTCCTGCTACTGATCACACCCAGCTCCATCGTACTATGAAAAGTCACCACCGGAAAAACCAAGCATCTGAGTAGCTCATCTGTTAATGTTTATGCACACAAAGCACTACTTCACAGCAATGAGATATCTTTATGCATCAACATAGTTACATTTCAAAAGCCTGACGTGGCCAGGAATAGTGATGCACACCTGTTACCCAGCACTTAGGGGACTGAAGCAGGAAGATCATGAATTTAAGACCAGTCTGCACTACATAGCAAGACTGGTCTCAAAAATCAAACCAAACCAAGCCAAAACAAAACCAAAGACCTGATGTTGAATGAATAGCACAATTTACAAATAGAGTACAATCACATTTTTGTACATTATAATATCTTACAAAGCAATACTATAAAGCATATGCTGCTTATAGATAATTGCTTATATTGTACAAATATCAAAACACCATGATACATACACACAGTATACAACAGGATAACAAAATATTTTGAGAACCTCAATGATATTGAAGGTTTCCTGGGAAAATGCAGGTTATCAAACTACCTCAAAGACAGGTAAAAATCATGAAGAGCTCAATGACAATAAAAGGGATTTTAAAAGTTAATAATAAAAGGATCAAGGTACCAGGATGATACACAAATTCTGTGTGTATGCACCAGACAACAGGCCTCATGCTGTGTGAAGTAAAAACTATCAAGTTGAGAGGAGAAACAGATAAATCTACAACTGTAGTTGAAGACGTCAACACTCCCTGACCAGTAGCTGATAGAACTAACTACAGTACTAGGCAGAAAATCAGCAAAGATATCAAAGATCCAGACAGCGCAATCAACCAACAGGCTCTACATGGTTCCATCCAATACCAGAATGCACATTTTTCACCCCAAGTGATCAAAATGGATCATATCTTGAGAGATAAAACTGCCAAATTTAAAAAAAATTGAAATCAGTGTATTCTCCAACCATAATGGAATCAAATTAGAAAGACAGAAAGACAGAAAGACAATCAGAAAATCTCTAAATACATAGGAATTAAATAACACACTTCTTTGATGTACTGAGATTGAACCCAGGGCCTTCACACTGAGGTACATCCCAGCCCTTTTTATGTTTTATTTTGAGACAGGGTCTTACTAAATTGTCCAGACAGGGTCTGAAAGTAGGATTCTTCTGTTTCAGCCTCCCAGAGTGCTGAGATTACAGGCATGTGCCACCGTTGGCTAATAACATATTTCTTAAAAACTCATGGGTCCAAAAAGAACTCTTAAAGGAAATAATACATTTTTATTTTATTTTTAGGGAAAAAGCAGCAAAGTTTAATGAAGTTCAATTAGGTGATTGCATGCTCAGAGCGAGTGGGTTTGTACAGGTGGAAAGGAAAATGGCATGAGCACTGAATGCATTGGTTTTAAGAATTTAAAATGTTGTGCCGAGTCTAGAATGCCTCCCATTGGGTCTTTCAGAGCACGATTGACAGGGTGCTGAGTCAACTCAGCTGCATCTATTGCACCTGTTCTTTCCCACAAGTCACTCTGTTATAACTGGATGTATGAGACGCAGTCCATATGCATGAAACTTCGGTGAGCTCCAAGTGAATACATGGTATTATAGGCCATGCTGGAGAATCTTTATTACTAGTATAGGGACGTCTTTAGGAAATGACTACTTTTCAGAGATGTCTTCTAGGAATAGCCAGATTTTGGCTTTTGAGTCTGTCCCAAGGTCCTACCTCTTAAATTTATTAGGGATGAGAGGTTGTTCCCTGTTTGGCCCAGCACCCATATCTTTAGTACTGGACTATGGTACTGTTTGTGAAGCCCAGACAATGTTGGCATTGGCATACAAGGAAGAACAACTGATCATGACAACTATGTCACCTTGGCTGAAGTAGGACAATCAGTAATAAAAATAATGTTGAAGAATCTGGCACCTAGGCCTCTTGATTTGGGACTTTGTAATCTTTCAAGGCAGGTCTGGGTCCTTTGTCTTTCTTATCTCTGCCTCTGTGTAGTAGGCCTTTGAACAAAGGGTGGGGGTAGTTGGCCCTGGGGCATTGCCCAGGCTCAGGTGAGTGGAGGAGAGTGGTCCTGTAGCCCCAATTGTACTATCTATTTTTTCCCCTAGAGACTTGTTCCCCCCAAAATTTTTGATGGGTGCTGAGGGTGGAATGTCTGTCTTCTATAAGCTGCTTCTTGCTGAATAGGGGCACTGGCTCTACTTATATGGAGACCATGGAACTCTCACTCTGTCTTAGCCCCAGGGGTCCTTGGGCTTTGATCCTTGGCTCAGATCATCAATTTGATGGCTATTAAACAAGAAGAAACAAATTTAACTAAGAGATTAAGTATGCACGGTCCAAATAGTAAGGCTATGAGCAGGAACAATAAAGGCCTCGTCAAGTGCAGTCCTGGTAGCTAAGGGAAGTGGGAGGAATTAGTTATTAAGTGCCATATTGGTCTCTGGGGCCAGATAAACAAGGGTGCATGTTCCTGTCCAGTTTGCCAGAAGACACAAGCAGGAATTAGTGCCACACAGGAAGAAACATCCCTGACTTCCAGGACAGAAATTATTTTCAATGGTCAACATATGAGTGATCTGATTGTTTTCATTTTCCCAGACAAAGTCCCTGCGAGTACAGCTCCTGTCAAAAGCTGAAAGGGCCCATTTGAACTCTCTGGTGTGGCTCTGGTAGTTTTATTTTCCAAATGTATAAGAAAATTTTTAGTATCCACTAACACTTGTTCAGTTGTGTTTTCATAACTGGGCACCAGCAAACAGTTGCTGATCATGAGCTGAGAGCAATCTTCCCATGGGAATATAGAAATATAATTGGAGGGTCTCCCTTGGGAATATCTTGCCTCCTATTTCCTAACCCTTGTGTGTCCAGAAATGGCCTCCATGAGAACACCACCAGGTTTCTAAAGGACATGGCTTGGTTTACCTGGATACTGGCATGGTCCAGTGAAGGCTTTACTTTTAGGATCAGTTTGAAAAGGGAGTCTTTCAATGTTTCCAAATCCTGACTTTGGCCCTGGTCTTGAGTCATCTTTATACAGAGGGGTGCCTGGAACTTAAGTCATGTGTGAGTGGATATTGGGCCACAAATGGGTGGTTTTGTAGAAGAAACCTGATTAAGGCTACTTTGATAGGATCTGAGGAGGGAAGCAGGCCTCCCTGTTAAGGTACCCTGGTCATTTCACTGATCTGGGAACCATACAGGCTATCTAAAGACACCAACAGAAAGGGATGGCCCCCTTGATATTGGGGCCCAATATCAATAGCTCAGAGTTGAGCTGGGATGGGCACAGTAGGTGATGGGGATGTCCTTGTGCAGGGGCCACACAGGCCACCTTGGGCACCACTGGTCACTGTGCATTCTTTTCTGGCCACCATGGTGGTGGATGGCCTCATCCCCTTCTGGGAATGAGGGCAGTCTCTCCCTCAGTGCCAAGGTTCCTCATCCATGTTCAGACAGGATCGGTAAGGACTTGGCAGCTTTTAGGGGACTCCTTTGCCCAGTGCCCCAATTGCTTGCATTTGAAGCACTCAGATTTGCCTCCATCACCCTTTGGATTACCTCGGCTTTTCTTGGTGCTGAGGGTTTTATCATGAGCCTTATCCATTAGTACCAGCATGACTTTAGCCTGCCTTTTTTTTTTTACTCAGCTTCTGTCTGTCTGGTTCTTCATCACAGTTTTTAAATACCGTGTAAGCCACATTGACCAGTTGACTTCTCCCAGCTCACGGGCCCTGCTGGGATTTTTTCCAGTTTTCTTTTAATGTCTGGAGCTGACTGGCTAATAAAATACTGTCCCAGGATGACTTGGCCCTCTCTAGACTTCGGGTTTAAATTAGTGTATTTATGGAGTCTCTTTCAGCTGGTGCAAACTGCTAGATTTTCATCAGAACGCGGACTGATAGTTCTGAACTTATAATAATTTACAGGCTTGAGCGTACCCTTGGGGGAGTTCTCAGCAGTGTCATCTCCCAAGGAAGGATCGCTTCTATGGCAAAGATCAGGCTTTTGGTAGAGGGCCATGAAGGCTTGGACATAAGGTACCTCCAACCATTTTCCCTCTCTTCCAAATGGGGAGTCAGGCGGAATGGATGAGGCACTCCCCATGTGGGTCGGTGGGCAGGAGGAGTAAGAATTAGGTCCAGGTACCTTACAGAGTGTCCCCTAGATCAGTGCCCAACCCATTTGGCCCCAGAGTGTCCCCTGCTAAAGCTGGACTCCTTGGGATTCAGATGGCAGATGTCTCTGGCCTTGTGTGGGCACTGGTGCCACTTTCTTTGGGCTTTTGGATCTCCCCTTTTGGCCACAACCCATCTCCCAGATAGGGGTCTGGAGTTGGGTGTCCTCCTGGCTGGAAACCTCTAGTCAATTATGAAATCACCTAACATCATGGTATGCCTGTGTAAAGTGGAGTAGTAAGTGCCTCCGTCTTGAGAGACCTCAATGAAACCCTGATAATTTTTTCTGCCTCTTGGGGACTGTGAGAAAGGTGAGTAATTTGACAGATAGTCTTTAATTGTGCCGTATTATCTGGGAGAGCAGGGCCTCTAGGTCCTGATAAGTCTTTCTCCAACTATTGCAGGTAGGGCAGGTGGAGCCGGTTGTTTGCGAAGAGCTGAGGGAAGTCTAAGGGGTAAGGATCTAGTATGTGGCAGTCTGAGAACTGGGGATATCATGTCCTGGGGAAAGGGACCAAATAGACTGGGGAGACCATCTGAGCCACTATTAGCCTAGGAGAGGTAGGATTCTGGACCTCACTGCTGCCCGTAGCCTGGGCAGGACCCAGCTTTAAAGCGTGAGCTTGTATATAGTCCCCTCACCCCTTCCTAGGGCTTTCCTAGGCCCTTCCTCTGTCCCTGACTCCTCTGCATTCCCATTAGCTCGTTTCACAAAAGGATAGGAAGCTCTTGGCAGATGAAAGCTTCACAATGAGAAGACAGTTAGCAACTACGTTGCATACCATTTTAGACAGAGAGGTAAACTTGAGGCCAAAATCATCATAATAATAGTGGAACCAAGTAAGATGGAGGGAGGAAGAGAGATAGCATTAGAGAAGCAACCGCAAGAGGCTGCAGGAAGAGGTATCTACAGGTGGCCCTAGGATACAGGAAGATTATAGCAGATAGCTGAGAAGGGCTGGAGTGGCGCCTTCCTGTGGGCCTGTGGGCCTTTAAAACAGTGTTTCCCCTCCCATGCAATGGGATGTGATGGGCTCCTCTACCCTCTAGTTTTCTGTGTCTCCCTGATAACTCAAACCAGAAAATAAGTTAAAGGATTTGAGTTTTTTGACAGACAAAAACCTGAGTGGGGAAGCAGGGATAAGAAGGGGGTTGGAGTTTCTTAGGGGAGAGAGGAGGAAGAAACCCGTGGGCGCCTTCTCAGTTTGAGTCCATAGACTTCACAGGTCCTGTGGATAGCGTCCACTATCACCTGAACGACTATTTGAATATGCACAGCTTAGGACGTGTTCTCAGCCGCCCAGAACAGGAGAGCTGTGTCATCAGGTGAACTGAGCTTATGTCCTTCAGTTTTGAGAGAGAGAGAGGTTGAAGGAGCAGTTGAGAGGACCTCCTCAGGGTAAAGTGTTTATAACCCACAAGTGTGTATCCTTTTGCAGACTGCTTTCTCCAGTGGGACCCAGACACTGGTTCTCCCACTGTGTCTCAGGATTAGGGTTTCCCATGCTGCTTGCATGAAAAAATTTGCTCAAGTCACTGGATGAGGCCACACCCATATTTCATGTCTTCCTGGGTAATCAAGATTTTCAGCGTCCCATGTAACCCAGGGAGGGGTGTGATGCTGGTGTTGACCTAAAGGAATACCTAGTGAGGCCACTACACATCCTGGAAAATGCTTCCTGACACCTCTTCCCATTTCTGGTTAGAGGGAGCAAGTGTCTTGTGATCTCTGTAGCTTTTACGTACAAGCACTCATTTTTCTAGGAGCTTTGGAGACTCTAGCTACTGAAAAGAAATCCCCAAGCTGCAAGGGTTTGCAGCAAAAGAGAGGTGTCACAAACATAAATCTGACCGATGAGTGAAAATTTTCTTGTTTCTGGTGAAGACTAAAATTCTCTGTTCCACAATTGGGTTATTCTTTCACAGGAGTTTTGTTTTTGTGTGGCAGATACTCTAATGGTATTTAACAGTCTGACCTGTGCCCATAATCAGTGGCCAAGGACATGAAGAAGGGGAAAGAGAAGAGAAGCAGAAAATTTCCCCCCAAAGGAGCTTACCTCCTGGCTGGGCTCCCCAAGATGTTGCCATGGGTGACGGGGTCATGGCTGGGTTTCTAGGTTCTTGTGTCTGATGAACAAAGAATTATATGTGGCACACAGTGGTAAAAAAAATCATCAAAGTTTAATGAAGTTTAATTAGGTGATGGTATGCCGAGAGTGAGAGCTCATGCCAGCAGGAAGGAAAATGGCACGAGCCAGGAAATGATATATTTTAAAAAATGCATACACAATAAAATCTCAACAAAATATTTTTCAAGATAATACCATGTTAAAAGCTACATAACAGGTAAAAACTTATCATTGGACAGTAGGAATAAATTCTAGTGTTCTATATCATAGTAGGGTGACAATAGTTAATAATAATTTACTATATATTTCAAAATAGCTAGAAAGGAGATTTTGAATATTTCTAACACAAAGAAATGATAAATGTTTGAAGTTGATGGATATGCTAATTACCCTTATTTGATATTCACAATGCATGCATATATCAAAATGTCATACCTTTGCATACATGTGTCAAAATATCACACGCTATCCCATAAATATGTCCAATTCTGTTGTATTGATTTTTTTTTTAAAGCCACAAAAGTCTAGGTTCTTGTAGAATCTGTTGTGGATACAGTAGCTAACTTCTTCATAAGATGCTATTTGTTTCAATGCCAAAAAGAGGATTGCTTTGGTGTTTACCAGCTGGCACATGTTCTATACTTTCTCCCTTCTGTGAGAAGATCAGATTATCTGGAGATTTACATGTGGCTGGCCTGACAATGTCCCTAGCACCTCCTTCCAACATTTTTTTGTGGTGCTGGGAAGTGAACCTAGTGCCTCATGCATGTTAGGCAAGTGCTCTACCACTGAGCTACCTCCCCAGCCCATCTAACATAATGTCTAACTGACTGTCCGGTAAGACCGACACGGCACCTTCAAATTGTTTCAGATGCACACTTGGGGTTGAGAACATTTGTGTTTGCTTTTCTTTTTCACACAGGAGATAAGTAAGAACTATTGGTAAATTGAAGTTCTTCATGACATCATTTGTCAGAGAGCATATAAAGGACAATGAATAATGTACATTCTATTAAAATGACTGAAGGAAAACAGATATTCAGCGTACCAAAATGTGTGAATGCAGCAAAAGCAGTGTTGAGAAGAAAATTGATAGCACTAAAAACACTTCCATTAGAAATGAGGAAGGTTCTCAAGCAATTTAGAAGAAGAAGAGCAAAATAAACTAGAAGAAGAAGAAGGAAGGAGGAAGGAAAAAGACAAGAGCAGCAATTAGTGAAACTGAAAATAGAAAGACAGTTAGAGATCAGTAAAACAAAGAAATGTGATTCCTGAAAAGTATTAAAATTGATGTAAATCTAGTAAGTAAAGCAAGAAGAGTCAAGGCACAAATTGCTGACAACCAGAATAAAATAGGGCATATCACTACAGATCTTGTGGCTCTTTCATTGCAAAGATACTAAAGGGATACTGTGAACAATTTTACAGTGAAAAACTGGACAACTAAAAAATGGGCCAATTCCTCAAAAACCACAAACTACCAAAACAATCAAAATAAAACTGACAACATGACTAGCACTGTAAATGCTAAGGAAACAGAATTAAGAAGTAGAATACAAATAGAACAGAACTGACAACATGACAAGTACTACAAACACTAAAGAAATACAGTTAAGCGTGCTTGTGTGTGCCTATAATCCCAGCACCTGGGAGGCTAAGGCAGGAGGATCACCATGAGTTCAAGGCCAGCCTGAACTACAGAGCAAGACCCTGTCAAAAAAAAAAAAAAAAAAAAAAAAGGAAAGAAAAGAAAAAAAGTAATTTAAAAGCTCCCCCAAAGGAATATCCATGCCTAGATAGTTCCACTGAAGAATTTTAACAAGCATTTAAAGAAGAATCAATACCAGAAATGTGTAATTTCTTCAAGATAATAGAAAAGGAACAACTGTTTCCTAACTGATTTTATGACATTAGTATTATCCTGATACCCAAGACCAGACAAAAACAAAAGCATGAGAGAGAAATGGGGGGGGGTGGAGGGAGACAACTACAGACCAATATTTTCATCAAGTTAGACATAAAAGTCCTCAACAATATATTAACAAACAGAATATGGCAACACATAAAAATAATTATGTAGCATGACCATGTTGGACTAGTTCCAGGTATACAAGTTAAAAATAATAAATTGGGCTTCATCAAAATTAATCTTTTGTGCTCTGTGAAAGACCATGTGAAGAGGATGGGAAGACAAGTTATGTGCTAGAAGAAAATATTTGTAAATCAATATCCAACAACTAACTGGTGAATAGACTATAAAAGAACTCTCAAAGCTCAACCATAAAAACAAAAACCAAACATCCAATTAGAAAATGGGCAAACAACACGAACAGACATTTTATTGAAAAAGATGTCGGCAGGGATATAGCTCAGAGGCATAAGCGCTTGTCTGGCAAGTGCAAGGGCCTGTGTTCGATTCCCAGTACCCCCCCCCAAAAAAAAAGATGTATGATGAGAAGTCAGCATATTAAATGATGTCCCACATCACTAGCCATCAGGGAAATGCAAATTAAAGACACAACAAGATGTTGTTATATACCTATCAGAATGGCAAAAATAAATAGTGACAAGGAACGCTGGCAAGGAAAGGAAGAAGCTGCATCACTCATGCATTTGCAGGTGGGAATGTAAAATTATACCACCACTCTGGAAAGCAATTTGGCAGTTTCTTAAAAAATGAAATATGCACTCTTCATATCGCCTAGCAGTTGCACAGTTGGGCATTTAACCCAGAGAAATGAAAACTTCTGTTCTGACAAAAAGCTGCACACAGCTGTTTACATTGGCTTTATCTGTACTAGCCCCAAACTGAAAATAACCTAGAGTTCCTTCAACCGAGGACTACCAAAAAAACTGTCACATGCATGCAGTGCAAAAGTGCTCAGCAATGGGGCCGGTGAGATGGCTCAGCGGCTTAAGCGCCTGCCCGGCAAGCGTGAGGGCCCGAGTTCGACTCCCGGAACCCACATACGAAAAAGGGGCCGGTGATATCGCTCAGCAGCACGGGCGCCTGCTGGAGCGCGAGGTCCTGAGGTCGACCCCCGGTACCCACAAAAAAAAAAAAAAAAAAAAAAAAGTGCTCAGCAAGAAAAAGAAGCTAATTATTGATACATGCAATAGCTGGAGTGAATATCCTGCAAAGTATGTTAAGTGAAAAAATGTAATCCCTAAAAAATTATACACTGTATAATTTTGTTTATAGAATATCTCTCAAATGATAAAAGTTTAGAAATGGAGGGCAGATTAATGGTTTCCAAGTACTAGAAATGGGGGGGGGTCGGAAGGGAAGTGGGGTGATTATGAAAGGACAAAACGAGAGATCTTTGTGGCTTCTGAACTTGAACTACTGGGTATCTTGACTGTGGTGAACACAGACTTACCCAGGTGATAAAACTGTATCTAGCTTACACACACATGCACACAAGTACCAGTAAAACCGAGTAAATCCATAATTAAGATGTGACATGTGTATACACCAATTTTCCTAGATGAATGTAAATATTATGTATAGCAAACATATACTAATTAAAAAAGAAACACAACAATAAAAACCCCCAAACAAATGGGAAATCCAACATCAGTGGATTGTATCAATGTCAGGGTCTTGGTTCTAATGTTACAGTATTGGACAGTTTGCAAATTGTTACCATTGGGGAAAATGGGTAAAATGTGTGTGGACACTTTATGTATTATTTCTTTCAATTGAGTGTGAATTTGCAATGATCTCAATAAAAATTTCAATGAAAAAGCTTATGTAACGGTTACTGACCCTCTTAGTGTGCCCTCACCTGTAATAAGATCTGAGTTCAGATGGTTTTAAAGAACAGGTCGTTTCCCACGCTGTCTAAAGTCTTTCAACATACAGGAAAACTAAAATCTACCCACTTCATTTTACTCAAACAGTGTTAATACTACAAATTACACAAGGAACCTGGTATATAAAAGATATTTTTAAAGAAGAGGGCTCTCTTGCTGAGGCAGGGAGCAGAGCTTTATTCCCTTCACTGCTGTCCAGCCCCTTCCTAACTTCCTGCTTCCACCCTTTCCTTTCCTGCTCCCTGCCCCCAACCATACCCCAGGGCTTGCAACTCACTCCTTGAAAATCAGTGCTGCAAACATCACAGGGCAATTAGCATGGGCAAATTATATGGTTTTATGGATCAGCTAAAATGCACTTCATTAATAAAAGAAAGAAAAGAGAAAAAGAAAAATCACACCCATTGCACAAACCCATTGAGAATTAGAGTTGTGAAAATCCCAACCATCTCAGCAAACTGAAATCAATTTAAAGCAATCATCGTGATCGCCATGAAGATGAGTTCATCTCCAGGGGTTTGCAATGACCTGAAGTGGAGAATATATTACTATGACATGGCCTATTGGTAGGTCTGGTAAGAATTCCATATGATAACCATCTCTTAGATGCTTGAAAAAAAAATAGAGTATCCCTTTCTAATTCTTTTTAAAAACCAATTTACCAATAATAGAAGGATATGTCCTTTGCTTGATAGAAGTTGGGGTGAGGAAATATCCTGGTATCTTAAGGACATGCTCTGAAGCTCAGGAAGATTCATTTACAGGGCATCATGTAAGGCTAGTGGGGTGGGGTTCGGGCGGGCAGAGCACTCAGGCTATGTGCTAGGCAGGGCACTGATAATGAGGGTCAGAAATCTGTGCTGTCCAGCAGGGTGGTTCATGGAAGAGAGAGCTGATAATAGCTTGAGCTATTGATGGTTAAAAAGAAATTGGCATTGACTTCAAGGTTCAGAAGTTGAACAAATGAGCAGTGTTACACTCAGAAATGGAGCAAGGGAGGAGGAGCAGGTTTGGCATGCCCGGGAGAAAATCCCTGTTTCTTTCCATTCTTCCACAACCTCCAGAAGGGGACAGGAAGTGTGGCGACATACCACCTTCCCAGAGGACTTCTGTTGCTCTCTTCCCGACTAAAGGTCTTCTATTATCCAAGGGAATATATCTATTTTTTGGGAACAAAAGTTTGATTCATTAAATTGCTCTCTAATAAATGCTAAAGATTGTTGGAATAGATCTGTCCCAAGTGGCTGCAGGAGAATTCCTAGATGCAAAATCTGGTGTTGTTTTGCATTAAAATCACTTTACAACTAATGCCTGCACAACCAGAAGACTGAGAAAGCTGGGTCAATAATGATCATCAGTGAATTTTCTGCAATGGCCCTTTTACTTTAAAAATAGTTTAAAGAAATAAGTTGGGTGGACTGGGAGTGTGTAGCTCAGTGGTAGAGCACTTGCATGTGCCTAGCATGTGCAAGAGCCTAGGTTTAGTCTCCTAGAGATAGCCAGCTAGCTAGTTAGGCAGGCAGATAGATAGATAGGGACCATTCTCTGCCCATGGATTATCAATGCTAAAAGAGAAGCTTTTGCTTTTGCTGGAAGGAGCTTCCAAACTCAGAAGATAGGGAGAAAGTACTAAAGACTCATTTTTCTCCATCATGGAGGAAAATGGAAGTTAGTTATGCCAAGTACATTTTCCAGAATAAAGAGAAGGGCTTGGGCAGGACTGGTGATGATGCAGGGCAAAGACAATGTGAAGACACACCTGTCCCCAAATTTGTCCCTATTATTAGCTTTCAAAATCTTCCTTAAACAATTGATGGCATCTGTCATCTGGGCAGCAGAACAACATTGTCTTAGCAAAAGTCAAGTTTCTACAATGCACAAGAAATGAAATAGAACATTTCTCTCACTTGAACTTTATCCAGGCCTGGGTGGCAGATTTTGAGTGGGATTGGGTTGGTGGAGAAAGTAGGAGTTGGGATGGAAGCGGCCCCAAGGAATAGGGAATCGTGACTTATTCTCTGATTCTGAAAAGGGAGAAGATAAAAGAATGACAGAAGAGATCCTCAAAGAACCTTTAAAAAATCCATGGCATTTGTGCACATACTTTTTGTACTTTCAGTGTAGTTTCATTTCTGTTATCTCATTTCATGCTCACCCCATGAGATTCCCACAAGGATCCTAACCTGCAGGGCCACCTCTGGGACTCTGCAGGGCCATCTAAGGCTTCAGAAGGTCACAGGCACCTCTGCTTTGAGAGCCTGCAACTCCCAACAAAGCACACTACAGTGTACCCCTCTGCCATATGAAGCATCATTCACGTAATTTGTGTAGAATCAGGTAAGAGATGAGCTGCAACTGACTAGCTGTTTTGTGCTCCATTTTGAAGATATTTACACTTGTTCACATTGATCTGAGTTGCCTTTTCATGTTTTAGAGCCTGTACATTCTTCCTGCTTTCTAGCATGTCAGCAGGCCCTTTAAAAGCTTGGCAACTTTAGTCACCTTAGCCAAAGAGCCTTGTGGGTACAATGCCTTGGAGCTCTAAGGTATCACTGCAAGCTCCTGAGGTCGCATAGAGGGCAACTATGGAATGTGAGAGAACACGGCACTAGGAGCTGGAAAACCAAACTTAGAAGACGTGTATGGGGCTGCTGGGAAAATGAGTGGGGGATGGGAGGAGCCAGGGAGCCAGGGCTTTGGGTGGGACAATGGGGGATGGTCCTCAAATGGCTTCCAACCAACCCCAGGGGACATCTCCCAGCTTCCTTGAAAGACACAGTTTTCTCTCCCTGTAGCTGAGAAAACTCTTCCATCTTTTGAGGGATGAGACTGCAAAGCAGCTTCTCTTACCACCAGTTCTAAGTTCGAGGCCAGCCTGGGCTACATAGCAAGACTTTGTCTCAAAACACCAAGGACCAAAAAAAAAAAAAAAAAAAAAAAAATCAGCCTTAAAATCAGCTCCACAGTCAGAAAATGTCTGATGCTGTTATAAATGGCATCACTTAAAAATTTTATTTTCTATTACTTTGTTGATCCTATAGAGAAATGCAACTGGGATTTGGGCTGAGTTTTACCTCTAGGGTTGCTGATAAATTCACTTATTAATTATAATAGTTAATCTATATAACAATCTGTGGATAACAACAGTTTTATTTCTTCCTTTCCCATCCCTGTAGTTGTTATTCCCCCTCTTGCTGAATGCACCTCCTTTGCTGTCTGTGGCTCAGTTGATAGGCATGGTGCTCACCGGCAACCTTGTCTTGCTCCTGACTTCGGGAAGAAACACTCCTTATCTCCGCCCGGGTGTACCGTTTGCTGTAGGTTTTGTAGAAACTGTACCAGACACTTCCCAGCACCCTCTGGATTCTCTGCCTCACCTGGTTACTTGTAGATGTGGCTGCTAGGAGCATCTTTTCATGAGCTCTGAGCACCACAGCATGCAGGCTTTGGTGGCCCCTTTCCTGCACACTACGATTCTTCCTTCACGTCCAGAGTGCTTGCCTGCCTGTGCCGAGGTGAGACACATCCCGGATCCCCCGTGGGTGTCCCTTAAGCACAACCCTTAGGCCGAGCTTTGACAGTGGAGACAAGTGCTTTTGACTGACTCCTTCCTTTTCCTCTTCTCCTGTCTCAGAAGCTGCCAGTCCCACCTGCCAGGTGGGCTCCAGCTGCCAAGGCTCCTCCTGTTGGCACTCTCTCTTTGTCTTGGTCAATTTTCTCATGACTGAGACACAATACCCGACGCCTGCAACTTTAAGAAGTTCATTTTGGTTCATAGCTTTAGAAGTCTCAGCCCTCACATGGTCAGTTGGCTCCAAGGCAGGAGTAGCAGGCTGGAAGGGGCTGCCTCGAGGAGAACAGTTCACATCACGTGGCCAGGAAGTAGAGAGAGGGAAGGAGCCAGGGTGGAGCTATGCCCTCCCCCAAGATCCACCTCTTCTGGGCCAGGCCCCACCTTCCAACAGTGCAGTCCACGCGGAGCTCACCAGTGGGTGGTTCCTCAGAGGAGAACGGCACCCCCATGATCCAGTCACCTTCCACAAGATCCATCTGTGAGCACACAGGGCTTTTGAGGGACATTCTTGATCCATACCATAACGCCCTTCTTCCTTCCCCAAATTCGGCTCTATGGGATTGTCTTGGGCTTGTCAGTCTGGGAAGCACAGGCCAAGATATTTTTAAATTTTTTTTTGTACCAGGAATCGAACTCAGGACCTTGTGCTTGCCAGGCAGGTGCTGTGCCACTGAGCTATATCTCCAGTCTTTTTAATTTTTTGGAGACAGGGTCTTGCTAAGTTGCTCAGGCTGGGCTCCAATTTGTGACCCTCCTGCCTCAGCCTCCCAGAGTGCTGGGATTACAGGTATGTCCCACCACCACAGGTTCAGATCAAGATCATTGATAACAAGTGGGACCCCAGAAAGCTGACTTCAAATGTTGGAGCTAATTACTCACCAACTGAAGACTTAAGGATCCCATTATTAGTGACAAGGAGTGTGTGTTAGAACAGCTGTTACTGAAAATGTTAAACTTTTTATCTGTGGATAAGGTACAGGTGGGAAGTGGGGCATTTGTTTATGTGGTAGCCTGGTGCTTGGTGCGGTGGGGTGATGAGGAGGATTGTGGAGCACACCTGCTACTGTTAATGATGTGGGAAACCTTGAAAAAACAGTAGGCTCAGGACAGCCAGCTGACAACTCTCTGCTATACTCTGAAAAGGACAGAGAAAGACTTATCTCTTAAAGTTGTGGGGAATTGTGCTGGAAATGAACTCTGTTGAGTTTTTGGTTTTGTTTTTATTAGTAAAGTTTTGCAGTACATAATATTTACATTCCTCGTGAGGACTTGGTGCACGTACATGACACAGTTCTGTGGATTTTTGTTTCCGGTATCTAGGAGCTATGTTATGAGGTACATGCACAGCTAAAGTTACTGTTTTCTTGATGGATTGACTCTTGTTGGAAGGAAATGCTTTTCTTGAGCCCTAGTCATAATACTCTTTCTCTTGAAGTTTACTTTGAATTTTTTTTGGGGGGTTAAAATCCATTCATCTGTTGATGGGCACCTAGGCTCGTTCTGTATCTTGGCAAAAACATGGGTATGCTGGGTATCTCTATATCCCTATAGTATGCCGCCTTTGATTCCTTTGGGTATATACCAAGGAGTTGTATAGGTAGAACAGATGGTATTTCTATTTTTAGTTTTCTGAGGAACCTCCAAACTGATTTCCCTAGTGGCTGTACTAAAATTCCTACGAGCAGCACAGAAGGGTCCCCCCAGCCCCTGCAGCCTCACCAGCATTCATTATTTTTTATATTCTTGATAATTGTCATTATGACTAGGATTGAGATGAAATCTCAATGTACTTTTGATTTGTATTTCCTAATAGCTAAAGATGTTTCATATAGTTATTGGCCATATGTACTTCTTTTGAGAAGTGTCTGTTCAATTCATTTGGCCATTTGTTGATTGCACTATTTAATTTTTTGATGTGAAGTTTTGAGTTCTTTCTATATTCTAGATATAAATCCTGTGTTGGAAGAATAGCTGGTAAAGACGTCCTCTCATTCTGTGCGGTATCTCTTCACTCTGTGGGTCATTTCCCTTGCTGTGCAGAAACTTGTTAGTTTGATGCAGCCCTATTTGTTGATTCTTGGTATTATTTCCTGTGCTATTGGGATACTGTTCAGGATGTCTGCCTATGCCTGTTGCTTCAAGTGTTTCCCCTATGTTTGCACCTAGCAATTTCGAAGTTTCAGGTCTTTGATCCATTTCGAACTGAATTTTGCAGTGTGAGAGATAGGGATCTAGTTTTAGTCTTCTACATATCCCATTTTCTCAGCACCGTTTGTTACAGAGGATAATTTCCTCTAGCATAAGTTTTTGGCTCCTTTGTCAAGAATCAGGGTGGCTGCAGCTGTGTGGGTTTGTTTCTGTGCCCTCCGTTCTATTCCATTGGCTTGCATGTCTATTTTTGTGCCAATGCCATGCTGATTTTATTACTATGGCTTTGTAGTATAATTTGAAACCAGGCCTCCAACCTCGTTCTTTCTGCTTAGAATTGGTTTGTCTCTTCTCAGTCTTTTGGGTTTCAGTATGAATTTTAGGATTTTTTTTGCTAGTTCTGTGAAGAATGTCTTTGGAATGTTGATGGAGATTGCATGGCATTTGTAGATTGCTTTTGGTTAAAATGTTATTTCTGCCACTCCATGAACATGGGGTGAGTCTTTCCATCTTCTGGTGTCTTCTTCAATTTCTTTCTTCAGAGTTATGTAATCTTCATTGTAGAGGTCTTTTACCTCCTTGGTTAGGTTGATTCCAGGTTTTTTTTTTTTTTTTTTATGTGGGTACTGGGAGTCAACCTCAGGACCTCACGCTTGCCAGCAAGCGCTTGTGCCCCTGAGCAATATCACCGGCCCGTTTTTTCCTTTATGTGAGTACCGGGAATCAAACTCAGGACCTCGCGCTTGCCAGGCAGGTGCTTACAGCACTGAGCCATCTCACCGGCCCCCAGGTATTTTTTTTAAGCTGTTGGGAATGGAATTGTTTTTTTCTGATTTTTTTCTTCTCAGTTCATTATTTGTGTACAGAGGAGCTACTGATTTTTTAATGTTACCTTGTATCCTGCACACAAGGTTCTTTTTTTTTTTTTTTTAATGTGGATACCAGGAGTCAAACTCAGGACCTCGCACTTGCCAGCAGGCGCTTGTGCCACTGAGTGATATCACTGGCCCTTTTTTCCCTTTATGTGGGTTCCAGGAGTAAAACTCAGGACCTCGCGCTTGCCAGGCAGGTGCTTATGATGCTGAGCTATCTCACGGGCCCAGGGTTCTTAACACATAAAGGATTAATGACCAACTCAGTTACTTTTGAAAACAGAACAGACGTTGTTCTCCACTTTTGAGGCATGCTAAAATATTTGATTCAGCCATTATGTTTCCTGAATACATTTGAGGCTTCAATTTTATCATAAACAAATACATGCACATGCATAAAACAAAAATAAACCCAAAAAGCAAGAAAATCCAAACCCCAAACCAAAGCAACCACAACAAATAAGGCATCTGCAGAATTTCTATGCACTGACAATTTCCAGGAGCCCTTTTAAATGCCTTTAGTGTTCTTAGATGTCCTGCCTCTCCTGAGACTGAGATATGAAGTAAATATTTGTCCAGGTAGACGGCACACATTTGTCTTGCATAATCAATGATCTAACTATGATCTATTCAGAATCATTCTTGTTTCAGACACTGTCCTTGGTACCAGGAATGAGGTGATTCTTGCTGTCAGGAAAGTTACAGTCTGCCTGGGGAGAGAAGGGAGGTGAACCAGCAAAGCGACGGTTAACTGTGCAGTGCCCGCTACAATGGTGACATGGACAGATGAACGAGGGATCTCATTATCTTAGCTAACGATGTACGCTTTTATATATGCTCACTTTGACAGTGCATATATTAAAACTGAAGCAATATGGGAAAAATTGGCTTGGTTCTTGAGCAGAGATGACAAACTCAGGAGACAATTTTATTTTTGTGAAGCAGCCTGTTGTAGTGTGAATATGTCTGGACTTGGTTCCTAAAGGGCTGGGTTTAATTTCCATTTCTACTTTTGATTGTCATGAAGCAAGTCCCTTAACCTTTTATGGACCTAAATTTCTGCATTTTTACTTTTAAAATTTGATTGATTGATTGCAATACTGGGGATTGAACCCAGGGCCCATGCATGCGACTACATCCCCCGCCCTCTTGAATTTTGGTTTGCTTGTTTGTTTTGGTTTTTGAGACAGGGTCTTACTAAATCACTAAGTTGCCTGGGCTGAGCTCAAACTTGCCATCCTCCTGCCTCATCCTCCCAGAGTGCTGGAATTACAGTTGTGTACCACCACCCCTGGCTAGCTCCTCATTTTTAAAAGCCAGAGGGAAGATGAAATGATTCCTGAGGCTCTTCCATGTTGAGCATCCATGGAATGGATGAAACTATTCTCGGCAGTAAAACTAACTGCCCAGAGAGGACATCACCGAGTCTGTTCCAGACTTGGGCTAAATGTGTCAAAATAACCAACTAGGGTCTTTCCTAGGTGTTAGTGTTAAGTCCAGAAGCAAGTTCTGGGGAATCATCTTAACAAGTTTAATGGCAACGGAGTCGTGCTGCCCTTTATTTCTGAAATCGGAAGTGTGGAGTCCTGGAAAGATGCTGTTGAAACACAGGTGCCAACAGGGTGAGCAGAATACAGACAGTGCAGCCCTCAGACACATAGGACCCAAATCAGTTGCCAGTTACCAGGTTCTGCTTCTGGTGGGGATCTACTAAGGGACTGCAAGACAGTCTGACCCCTGGTAATTTGCTATAGAGTCCCAAGGAAGTCATCAGGGAACCTACTATTCAATAAGATTTACTCACTTGAAGGATAAGATGCATTTTGAAGATCGAGCAGCTACTTTGTCCAAGTTCAGGTGCAGCTCTACGGGAAGTGTGGAGGTGAGGCCAGGTGTCCCTCATTTCAGAGCACCTGCCATTCACCCCTCAGCGCTGCAGGAGCGGAGGCAGGAGATGAGTAGGGCTCCTAGCGGGGATTTGTTTGTTTGTTTATCATTTTTAATTGTGATAAAATTCGCATTTCACAAAACTTACCACCTTAGCCACTTTCAAGTGTATGGTTCAGCAGTGTTAAGTACATTCACATTGTTGAGGGACCAATCTCCAAAACTCTCTTCATTTTGTAAAACTGAAACTGTGTCTCCATTAAACAATTCTCCATTCCCTCCCTCCTCTCAGTCCCTGACAACCAGCATTCTGCTTTCTGTCTCTTTGAACTTGATGACACTAAGAACTTCATACAAGTGGGCCAGACAGTATTTGTCTTTTTTTGCGTGGCTGGCTCATTTCACCTTGCATTATGTCCTTGAGGTCATCCTTGTTGGAACAGATGTCAAAATTTCCTTCTTTTTAAAGTGAGGTCACAAGGGTGGAGCCGTGATCTGACAGAATTAGTGTCCTTACAAGAAGAGACAGAGTGCTGGTTCTGTCTGTCCGTCTGTCTGTCTCTCCACACTCATGCACCAAGGAAAGGGCATGTGAAGACAGTGAACAGCCAGCTACTTGTGAGCCTGGAGGAGACCCCTCATCAGAAGCTGAATCCTGCAGAAACTTATTTGTAGATACCTATCTTATATTTGTGAGAAAATATATCCATGTTATTCAAGTCATTTAGTTTACAGTATTTTATGGAAGTATTTTATGGAAGCCTAAGCAGACTGTTACAATGATATGCCATTGTATGCATGTATTATATTTTGCGTATCCATTTAGCTGTCAGGGACATTTGGGTTGCTTCCATCTTTTGGCTGTTGTGAATAGATGCTGCCATGAGCATGAGTGTGCCCACATTTCTTTGAGACCCTGACTTCAATTCTTTTGGGTAAATATACACAAGTAGTGTTTCTGGGTAATATGGTAATTTTACTTTTAATTTTTGAGGACCCTCCACACTGTTTTCCATAGTGGTTGTACAAGTTTTACATTCCTACCACAAGGGTTCTGATTTTTCGACATCCTCATTTTACTTACTATTTTCTGTTTTGAAAATTATTTATTTACTTATTTATTTACAGTACTGGAGATTAAACCCAGGGAATATGGAGTCACACCTCTAGCCCTTTCTTTTGTGTGTGTGTGTTTATTATGGTTTAGATCAAGCATGTCCCCAAAAGTCTCATGCATTCATAGGTGGGGCTTTGGAAGGCGCCTGAATCATGTGGGCAGCACAGCTGCCTTGCTTTTAGGAGGTGGTCGCTGAGGCTGTGACCTGGGAGGATTTATCTCCCTCCCCTCCTCCTCCCTTCTCTCTCTGCTTCCTGGCTCAGCCTTCCTAGGGCACCCATTTTCTTCCTTTTTTTTTTTTTTTTTGCAAATGGTAGTCCTTATCCAACTGTGTTATCTTCTACTGAAAGGAGAATTTCTTGGTCATGGACTCAGCTGAGGGTTGTCAAGCAGGATTTATGCTCTCAGAATGGAGCTGGTAGGTTGTGGGGATTTAGCCTACTTAGCGGTACATGGCTAAGGTTGTCCACCTTCTGGAGCTGAAGGTGGGCTTGGCCACAGAGTGCCAGATGGCTGTGAAGCACCCGCTGATTCCACACAAGAACACGGTCATCCACAAAATAGAGCCCTGTAGACACCGACGTAGAGGACCTAGCAATTATTGTGGATATTAAAAAATCCTACCACCACTTCAAATATTAAGACTAGCTAACATTACTGCATGCTTATCACATGTCAGGCACGGTGCTAGGCACTTAATGTGGATTAGTAGGGGCAGTGGAAGTTCTTTCCCAGGGAACTGGATTTGGGGGGCAAAGAGTACTGTCTGTCTGTCTGTCTGTCTCAAAACTTGATTGACAGGTGTCGGATCTGCATGTTGTTGGCAGCCACGTGGTTTAGGGAGTACAAGAGTTTGCCTTTAGCCAGAGGGAGAGAGAAGCCAATCTAACAGAGAGGAGGATAGGGAGGAGAGACTGAAGTTCTCCCCACTCTGCGCCAAGCTGCTGTAACAAATTACTACAAAGTGGGTGGATTAAAACAACAAAAACCTATTTGTTTTGGAGACCGGAGGCCTGAAACCCAGATGTCAGCTGGGCTGTGCTTCCTCCAAAGGCTCTAGGAGAGGTTCCTCCTTTGCCTCTTCGAGCCTCTGGTGGCTGCCGTAATCCCTGGCATTTTTTTTAGTGTAGATGTGTCACTTCGAGATCCACCTCCAGCGTCCTATGACATTCTCTCCTGTGTGCCTCTCCTCCCTATCTGCATCTCTGTGCATCTCTATGTCTCTTGTTAAGGTCCACCATAATCCAGGATGACCTTCTTTTAACCTGACCAATCGCATCTACACAGATCCTATTTCCAGAGTATATTCTGAGCTGCTGGATGGACGTGAACTTTTGGGGACACTCTTCAACCTAGCACAGAAGGGGTATCCTGTTGGAAACAGGATCCTGTATTCCACTGTGTTCTCAAAACCCAATCGTACTCCAAGCTTTGGGTGTTGTGATGCAGCTCCATTCGCTTATGAATAATTATTATATGTGGTAAATCTGCTCTGGTTTGGTGACTGTCACATGCAACCAAAAGAATTCTTAAAATATATAAAAGAATAAAGAATTCCATTGTTAGGATTCTATTAGCTGCCACTGGGTGTCCTATTTATCAAACATGAAAGTGTTCCTTCCGGGGTGGCTTGGGGAAAACAAACCATTTTTATACACTGTAGAAAAATGAAGCGCAGGGAGACATGACTAAGCACAGAGAGTGTATCAGGAAGATGCCTGGGTGGCTGACCTCAGCTCAACCAGTTTAGCAGGAAGGGAATCAGTAGGGTGAGCCCAGGGTGACACCCAGTTCTGCCTAGAGTCCCTGGATGGTCACCCGGTGACTGGAGCAGATCTAGGCATCTTATTCAGACATATCAAGGTCCTGATCTTAGCGGGAAGGGGCCATTTCTTCTTCAGATCCCCTCTAAAGAACAAGGAAAACTTTCCCACAAGTCCCCCAACAGACATCTCCTCCTGTCTCATTGGTCAAAAATTTTACATGCCCATGTCTAAACCCATCACCAACAAAGGGCAGCAGAGCCATGATGGGGATGAACCAGTGAGTTCACCTCTTGGGCTGGGCCTGCCATCAACCCTTCTTGAAGCACATGGCAGTGATGTGGGGCAGATACCTGTTCCAAATCAAAGGGAAGGAGGTGGGTAAGACATACACAGTGCGTGGCCACCAGTAGCCTCCACTACACATGGTGAGCCTACGTTTTCAAGATCCCAGATGGCTCCATACTTCCCACCAGATTCTTTAACTTACCTTGAAACAGTCAGCCATGTGCCATAGGCAAATTTGGCAGAAGTACCGGAATACGGTGTCTTGCCAATGTTGCGATCTGCCCACGGTGCCTCTGACGTCAGGAGCACAGAGGGTGGAAGTCAATCTGGTCAGCTTTCCAGATGGCTGCATGTCATGGCAAGTGGCTGTGTTTGAAAGGTGGTTGTAAGAGAGATGTAAGTGACAGACATGCTTTACTGTCAAGTCTCTGCAGACCAGGCTCCACAGTGACACCAGTGGATGGCCCAAGAGCTGGTTTTCCTGGCCAGGACCCCTAAGGCACCCTCCTCATAGGTTCAGTGCAAAGAATACTACTAGCTACGCTTTCAGCTGGGGAAAGGCATGGAGAGGTTGGTTCCGATCAGGGAGATTGCTTGGGCCCCATGGAAATACCCCTTAGGCATTTGCTAAGTGCAAAGATCCACCAAATCCATTTGCCTTTTGTGGTTGGACTCTAAATGAGCCACCAAGATGGTATCCTGGCCCTCATAGGTCAGCTGTGGAAAGCCAGTGAGCCCTAGCAGCAGGATGTGCTTCTCCTTTGGCCCCAGTTCTTACAGAGAGACCTAAGCTCAACTTTTCTGTGACCTGTGGATTGGGACAGGGCACCTGGACTGGGGCAGGGGTAGTCACTTAGTGGGTGTGGGGCTTGTTTCAGGCCTCTAATCCTATCTGGAATTGTGCCACCATTGTCACCGAAGAGCGGGGACTACAGAGTTTATCTTATAGGGTCATCATAACAGCCAGTGATATGGGCATTTGTGTCCCCAATATACAGTTGAAGGATCTTAGGGTTCAGAGAGGATCAGTCACTTACCAGGTACCATAGTTTGAATCTGGACCATCCTCCGATGGCCCATGTCATGAAGGCATGGTCTTCAATCTGGTGTTCTTAGGAGGTGGTGGAATCTTTAGGAGGTGGGGCCCAGTGGAAGGAAGTTAGGTCTCTGGGGACAGGTCACTTCCCTTGAAGGTATTGGAAATCTGGCTCCTTCCTGTGCCTTTCTCTTTGCTCCCAGCTGTTACGAGGTGAACAGCTTCCTCCACCACGTGCTCCCCACGACGGTGCCTCACCATTGGCCCCAAAGCAACAGGCCAACCAACCATGAACTGAAACCTCTTAAATCCTGAGCCAAAGTAAACCTTTCCTCCTGAAGAGTTGATCATCTGAGGTATTTTGTCATAGTGGCAGAAAACTAACGCATCAGGCCACTCAGCCAGTGAATGAGTTAAGAGCTCAGGCTAGGTTCTGAGGGAATAGGACAAGGAAGATAATTGTGTGAGAGAAGACAGAAGGTCAGGAGAGGCCTTCAGTGTTATTTGGGAGGGCAGGCTAAGCAGTCCCTGCAGTGGGAAATAGCCTGGGGACAGGAGTTTGTTGCCCACGGAGAACAGAGGTGTTTCAGAGAGGAAGTGAAAGGGCGCCCTCCTATGGCCATTTCTGGAAAAGCACACATGGGATGCCCAATGTCCTCTGGCTGTGGGAACTGTTCTCCAGAGGCAAGAAAGCACCAGGGTTGCTTGTGGTCACTGTGGATGTGTTCCTGGGAGGAGGGGGTGGGGAATCTGGGCCAAGATGAAGCCAGACATGATCAGGGAGACGGGAGCAGGCACCAGATTCAGGTAGCAAGGCAAGGGCAGAATGGGAAGAAAAGCCGCAAGTTGAAGGCCTTATGGGACAAGCGTTGGGCTGGCCCAGGGGACAGGGTGGTGCGAGGGCTGCAGGATGGTCCTCCCCACCCAAGCAGCCAGGGGCCCTAAGGATGCTGGAGCAGGTGAGGACTTGGGCAGCTTGCAGAGCGGGGAAGCCACTGCTGGTTTGGTCTGAAGAAGTCTTAAGAACTGAGGAAGCCGTCTGTGAGCTGAGGGTGGTGAGGAGAGCTGCGGGACGGGGGCCCAGAGGGTCAGGAGACAGAAAAGTGAGGCCGTGAGATGCTGGAGAGGGAGTGTCCCGAAGCTGAGTCTGACAGCTCCAGCACCTGCGCTCTCCCTCCACACCCCCCTCCATCTCCCTGCTTTGCTGTCTTTTCTGGGACTTCAGGACAGGACTGCTGGTTGCCCCTAAAGGAATCACTCCAAACTGTCCCCTGCGTGGGGACTCAGGCAGAGCTGGCAAGGCCCTGTGTTAGAGAGGTCTGGTTCCCTCCCTGTCTGAGGCCAAACAAATCCTCCAGGGCCAAATGGAACTCAGTTCCTTTTCTGGTGGTGGCTTAGGAACACTTTTAATTGCAAAATTCAAGAACAGGCCTTGTCAGAAATTGCAACAAACCCAGACCACATGGGAACATTGCTGATGGAAAGAAGCATCTGTTCCCAATAAGAGATGCAAATGACATTTAATTGTGCCTTCAGAGGGCTCTGTGTCCTGTCCCCAGGGCTGTGCCCACAGGCCAGTAATCCTACCATGGTCCACAGTCCTCAGAGGAGCTGGGAACCCACATTGCCTGTGGCCCAGACCAGCCAGCACCATCTGTTGACACTGCACGCTGTACCCAGGGTGTGGAAGGGATGAACCCCCACTCCAGCGATGGAGAACCTTTTAGAGATGAGTGTCCAAACTGCTACCTAAAACCCACTTCCTTATCACAAAGTTCTAACTGCAATTAAACCTGAGTACTGAGCTTTTAGTTTAGAAAAAACAACTGTTATCTGATGCTCGGCTGCTGTGGCGACTTGGCTCGCGTGCCAACAGAGAGAGCTCTGTGTGCCTGCTGCAGCTCGTGTGCCATAGTTTCACCACCATTGCCCTACTCAACCCTATCCTCTTCCAGGTTCTGCAACTGGTGCTCTCGTTTCATTTAAACAGGTTGAAGCTCCCACACGTCCCCTGTTTTATAGATAAGGAAACCAAGGCTCAGAGAATTATGTGGTTTGACTGATATCATCTATTCTAGCCCTTGGTGGCTGAGACTCACATCCGGCCACATCCTTTAAGGGCTCCCCTTGTACTGTGTTCTAGATATACTGAGTCCTAGGTGATGTCCTTAAGAAATGCACTCTTATTCTCTCTTCCATCCTCTCTCTCCCTCACCCCTTCTCTCTTTTTCTCCTACGGATGGCTGAATAAAGGGGGCCTGATAGGAAAGGGTGCATCCTTATCATTAGCACTTCATCTACTTCCAAAAACATCTTAGATTTGTCTTACAATAAAAAGCACTTGTAATTGGACTGGGAAAATAAAAATGAAAATGCAAAAATAACACCTAGAGGAACCAGCTATTCCCAGAAGGAAGCAGAGGGAGTAAGAGGTCCTGTATCATTGTCACCATCATCACTGTCAGCAGAATGGATGGTATTATGGCTTGTATCTAGATGTCCCCCCAAAGCCTCACGTGCTCATAGGTAGGGCTTTTTGGAGATGGCTGGATCTAGGGTGTGTGAATGTTGATTAAGGTTGTGATACTGGGATTAAGGGTGTGGATAATGGGAGCCCCACCTTGGGTAAGGGTGGCACCTCCCAAAGTCTGATAGCCTGCATGAAATAAAAAGGAAGAATGGAAGGCAGGCTATGGCTCGCTGCTTCCTGCTTGCTGCCTTCTGCCTGCAGTGCCATAGACTGTTTCTCCTCTGTGATGCCCCTCTGCCATGCCACTCTGCCTTGGAGTCAGCTGACTATGGACTGAAACCTCTACAAACTGTGAGCTGAAATAAACCTTTCTTCCTTTAACTTGTGGGTGTCAAATGTTTTTTCTCAGCAAGGTGAGAAGTAACTAAGACAGAAGGTGATGTCATCAGGCATAGGGTCATCCCTCAAGTCCTCATGAGGGAGAAGGTGCAGTGGAGGGTACCGTAATATGTGCATAATATGTCTCTTGTTTACAGTGGCATAGTACTTACATGACCTATGGACATCTTCCCAAATACTTTAGGTCATCTCCAGATTATTATTATTATTATGTTTTTTTATGTGGGTGCCGGGAGTTGACCTCAGGACCTCACACTTGCCAGCAAGCGCTTGTGCCACTGAGCGATATCACCGGCCCTTTTTTTCATATGTGGGTACCGGGAGTTGAACTCAGGACCTCGCACTTGCTGGGCAGGTGCCTATGCCGCTGAGCCATCTCACTGGCCCAACTCCAGATTATTATATTATCTAATGCCATGCAAATAATATGTAAATAGCTATTATACTGTATTACTTAGGAAATAACAATAAGAAAAATATATGTATGTGTTCAAAACAGATGCAGTTTTTTTTTCCCAAATACCATATTTTATTGTTATTTTTGCAGTCCTGGGGATTGAACTCAAGGCTTTTTCATTGAGATGTATCCCCAGCCCATTTTGCATTTTTTTACTTTGAGTCAGAGTCTTGCTAAGTTGCCCAGGCTGGGCTAGAACTTGCAATCCTCCTGCCTAAGGTCCCCCGAGTGCTAGGATTACAGGTGTGTGCATGCATGTCCAGTTTATTAATTTACTTTTAAAAGGCACCTTCTATGTGACTAAATACTGTATTTTAGACCTGCAGTTGGTTGACTTCATGTGGGGATGACTGTCGGGGCTTCTGGAGTGTTCATGCGCCACTGTGTCTGGGAGAGCGCCTGGCTCACAACAAATGCCTCACACACACCAGCTGTCACTGCCTCCCGAGATCTCAGTTAACCCTGCGTGGTGCTTTGAGGGCTCCCTGGGGTCCTGGGGTAGATGTGGTTACTGCCCTGGCTTCTTCAGCCAGAGACACCAGGGCCCCTGCAAGACCTTGGAAAATAGCTTTAGGTTTTAGGGGCCGCTAACCTCCTTGAGCCCTGGGGGCCAGGACTGTTTCTTACTCACTGTGTCCACAGTGCCCGGCAGTGCCCAGCACAGAGTAGATGCTCAATAAATCCATGCCCAATTGAATACAGTCTCTTTTTCCTTTTCTATATAATTTTAAAAGAATGCTTTGGTTTCGGGGTGAAAGACTCTTTCTAAGAACGATATTCTTGTGGGAATGCCCCTGTTCCCGTGCTTCGGGCCACGACACAGAGGTTCCGGGGTGGTGTGACTTCTCCAGTGCCCTGCCTGAGCATGGGGAATGTTGCCCAGTTGAGGGAAGGAAAATGGAGCCCAGGCTACTTCCAGGAAGCCAGAAAGAGTCAGGGCTGGAGCAGGAAGAAGAGGAGGAAGGGGGCGAGGGTCCACACCAGGGGCAGGGGGCAAGGGAGAGGAGGGGCTGAGGCACCACAATGCTCAGAGCCTGCAGCCAGCGGCTCTCTCCAGGAGGACGAGGCACCTGGCTGCTGCGGTCACATTGCAGGGGGCGTGGGGAGGGGCTGACGTCCTGTCCCTGCCAGCTGCAAAGTGAGAACTCGCCAGAAAAACAGCCTCCCAGCCTCCCCGCTGCCTGGCCCACCCCACTCACCACATGCTGCAGGAGGCTGCTGCCCAGCTGCCCAGTGGCGGTGTTCTGGGCCTTCCTAGCGAGAAGACCAGGTTCGGAACGTCACTCCCCAGAGGAAAGTTGCGGCGACGTGGAGGTGGGGTGGGGACGAGGGGTGGATAACAGACTACCCTCCGCATTTACCCTGGGAACAGAATCCTCTTTGCCTTACGGAGGAGTCCACAGAGGCTCAGCGACATGAAGTGACCGGCCCTGGCCACACAGCTAGGAATTTGTACAGTTTGTCTGCAGGAAAAGTCTGGGCCAGTGATGGCGAAGCTTTTAGAGACGAGTGCCCAAACTGCAACCTGAAACCCGCTTGTTTATCGCAAAGTGCCAACACTGCAGTTAAACCCGAAGACTGAGGTTTTACTTTAGAAAAAAACAACTGTTATCTGATGCTTGGCTACTGGGGCGACTTGGCTCACGTGCTGATGGAGAGGGCGCTGCATGCCCGCTGCAGCTCGTGGGCCGTAGTTTCACCACCACTGCTCGGGGCCGTTTCCTGAGCATCACCTGGCGTTGCAGACTTTCAGCTCACGGGGTTTGTATTCTGTGGCTCAGATCCTGTCTTCACAGACAGAAGCTGCCGCACAGGGAACGCAGCCAGCCCGTCCCCTGCTCACTCCTGTCACGCTATAAGGGCCCAAAGGGGCTCACTGCGAGGGGTCGCAGCACGGAGCTCCCCCAGCCGCTGCTCTGGTCCATCTGTCTCTCTGTGACTGCAAAATGAAGTCACAGTTACCTTAGGCCCAAATCACAGGTTCCAAGCTATTCATCTCCCCAAACAAGAACATCGCCTGGCCAAGTGTCGCCAGCCACTGTCAGGAGATCTCAGAGGAGCCTCTCTCGTCCACCATCTGTCAGCTGCGAGCCCCAGATGGTGTCCACCGCATTTCCCTTTCTTACTCGGGTTTCTGCTTGTCTGTCACACCACGAAGCGTGTCTGCCTGAAGAGCGATGTGCGCCAGTGTCGAGCCAGCAAGCCCAGCCCAGAGCCCGAAGACTCTCGCAGTCAGCAGAATCTCACAGTCACGTTCGCGATGACAATCAAAACTTTATCTCCAGAGCGTGATCAAAACTTGTTCAGAGCGTGCACACTCTGCCACCCCCATCTGCTCCCCACTCCTGATGGCATCTCATACAACCACCTTCCTCTGCCTTCCTTGGCCGAACTGACCTCCCTGCCCTACCCAGCCTTGCATAGCAATAGATAAAAAATACTGATGACCATGTTGATACTATGTGGGTCTCCACGGACTTTTTTTTTTTTTATTGCACATTCCCATCAGTAAATCTTAAGACTTCTACACCCCTACTATATGCAAATCTGCTTATTCATATATTATACACATCTAGCATTGCATTTACATATGATTACATCAAAACCATGCACAGCTTGGTGTGGTGGCGCATGCCTGTAATCACACTACTGGGGAGGCTGAGGCAGGAGGACTGCATGTTTGAGACTGGCCTGGATTATATAGCGAGACTCTTTTTCAAAATAAAATAAACAAACTGAGGATGAAGTTCAGGGGCAAGGTGTTTGCCTAGCATGTGCAAGGCGTTGGGCTCTATCCTCAACAATGCAAACAGTGTAACAAAACAACAAAGACCAAATATACAAATCCAACAACACCAAAACAACCACAATGCAAAAATCATGCACAAAGCAGAAATATAAAAGGCTGACACTTTTGGTAAGTTTTACATAAACATTTATGTATTATGTTTATTAAAACCACATATAAAAATAGACATGTAAAAGGAAGATGGAAGAATAGGTACAAAGGAAGCTCTCATTTTTCCCCCTCTATCCCAGGGAACTTCCCCCTCCTGCAACCCCTCATTTTAGAGGGTGCGCTCTGGCCAAACTCTGCACGCTTAATCGATGCCCATGGTATACGCCAATTCCACTGATGCTTCACTGCTGTCCTGGGTGGACAGGGCTGCTCTCAGATCAGGACAGAAAGGTAAGTGAGTCATTCGGACGCACAGTACGTTCAGTGTGACGCTGACTGCTGTCCTGTCTGCTGAGGCACCACGACAAAGCCCCACAGGCCGGAGACTCAAACCACAGAAACTCACTCACGTCCGGAGGCTGGGCGTCCATGAGCGAGGTGTTGGCAGGCTCAGTGTTTCCTGAGGCCTCGCTCCCAGACTTGCAGACAGCCTCATCTCTGCACAAAAATCCTTGGTTTCCTTCCCTGCCTTCCTCCTCCGTCATCTTCTTTTCTCCTAGGGATTGAACCTATGGCCTTTGCACTGAGCCACATCCCCAGCCCTTTATTTTTATTTTTTATTTTGAGACAGGCTGTCCCTACATTGCCCAGGCTGGGCTGGAATTTGTGATCCTCCTGCCTCAGCCTCCAAGAGTGCTGGGATTGCAGCATGTGCCACTATACCCAGCTGTCTTGCACTTCTTATAAGGACACCAGTCATCCTGGGTTAGGGCCCACCCTCATGACCTCATTTTCATTTATTACCTCTCACAAGATCCTATCCCCAAATACGGTCACATTCCGAGGTTCCAGGGGTTAAGGCTTCAACCTACGAATTTTGAGGGTGACACAACTCAGCCTGTCACAGCTCTCAGAGTCACTGCCCTGCTGGACTGGCCTGAGTGTGTGACCTGGGAGCACTCATCTTCAAGGTGGCCCTGTTGTGACCCTCAGAGGACACAGCTCTGCATATTTCCTGCTGCCAAGGAATTCCTTCCGGGATGCTGTTCTGGGCCACTGATCCTCCTGCAGGGGCCTCCTCTCCGTCCTCTCCGCAGCCCCCTCCCACTCCTCCTTGACCTGTCCAGGAGCCTCAGCTGCTTCCTCCTGCCCCTACAGCCTCAGATGCCATCTGCTCCACAGAGGCCTGGCTGGTGCCCAGGTAAATGCCAGCTTGCTTTGTGTGTGTCAAGCCCTGGGCTCAGGTCTGGGGCTGTCGAGGTGGACTCCAAGGCAGGGGTAGGATTTTTCTCTTTTCTTCATTTTCCGAGAATCTTATAGCACCTCTTGCATACGACCCTGTATTGTGGGTATCTTTTTCACTTGAGCCGTCATCTTATCTACAAGGTGAGTCCGACAGTGCAGGGACTCTGTCTTCTCTCCTTCCTTCTTTCTTTTCATGCACTCGGTAAATCCATGGAAACTCCACTGTGTCCCCTCAATTAAAGTTTGTTGATGACTGCATGAGTGAAATGTCCCCTTTGCTCAGGTAGCCTGGGTTCTTCCTATGTCTCCCTTGCCTCAATGAAGCCTCCCTGCTCCTTCAGTCAGTTTCTAGGATTAGGCCCCCTCAGAATGGGGCTCCAGTGTGGGTGGCCAGGGGGGCACCTTGTGTGAGGAAATCTGGCCATGCAGGTCACTTTCAACCTCTACGACCCGTGAGCCCCTTCTTTGCCAAAGTTATGGCTCCCTCATCGGCAGGGTGCTCCTCTCCTACTGCACCCTCCTCTTGCAGGGTCGTCGGTGTGGCCTGGCGGAATAGACAGAGGAGGGGGAAAGCTGTGGAGCCTGAAGTGTTCCTCAAGACGAAGTGGCGGGGAGGTGGACCGGGTCTTGGCTGGGAGTCCTTGCAGGGAACAGGCAGCCGCGCGCCTTAGTGCTGTCGGAGGAGCCGCTGGGAGTTGCGTGTAGTCGGCTGCCCGCCCCCTGGTGGCTGTTGCGGGACACTGTCAGCCTTGAGGAGTGTGGAGGCTCCCCCAGCTCCCAGCAGAACGAGCAAGAAAGCTGATGTTGCCGGGGCTACAACAGCAGGGAGACCACCCCAGACCTGAGGGTTTGAGGATCTCGCGAGCAGGGCCGTTCCCCTCGGGCTTTCACACTCAAGAGGCGAGAGCTAGCGTTGGGCTGGTTTGGCCTTGGACTTGACGTTCTACTCGGGGGAATCTGTTAGACAGCTACTTTAGGGGATGAATGCAATCACTTAAGAGACCAGGAGGGGAGGTGCAGGGTCTGGCCTCGCACAGGGGAACGAAGGGGATACCCTGTGAGACCCAGAGCAGTTAGGAGAGAGTGGACAGCAGGTCTTGTCTGAGTCAAAAAGGAACACTGTCTTTTTAATTTTAGTTTTTGACTGATGCATAATAGTTGTACACATCTATGAGATATGGTGTGATGGTTTGATTCATGTCTCTATCAGTTGGTGATCAACTCAGAGTACTCAGCGTGTCCATCGCCTTAAACTTTTGTTTCTTTTCGGTGAGTACATTCAAAACCCTCTCTTCTAACTATTTGAGATATATAATACATCATCATTATTATTTGTGGTACTGGGGGACTGAACCTGGGACCTCTGTACTGAGCTACATCCCCAGCCCTTTACATTTTTTAAAAAAATTTTGAGACACGGTCTTGCTAAATTGCTAAGTTTCCCAGCTGGGCTCAAACTCTTAATCCTGCCTCAGCCTCCCAGAGTGCTAGGATTACAGGACATTATTGTTAATGTACTCATGCTGTGGAGACACAGAACACCAGAACTTACCCCTCCTCACTGTAGCACTGACAGACCTCTGAGCCTCACCTTTCCTCCTGCTCTCCCAACCTCTGGTACCCACCAGGCTACTCCCAACTTCTATGAGATCGACTTTTTTAGATTCCACCTATGAATGAGATCACACAGCATTTGTCTTTCCACGCCTGGCCTCCAGGTCCATCTATGTTGCAGCAAATTATAAGAGTTCATGCTTTCTAAATGGCAGAATAGTATTCCATTTCATATATGTATCACATTTGCATTATCCAGTCATTTGATGATGGACATTTAGGTTGATTCCATACTGTGGCTAGTGTAAGTTTCTTCAAAAAAAACTGAACATAGAACTACCATCAATCTAGCTGTTCTGCTACTGGGTACGTACCCAGAGGAAATGATGGCTTGCAATGAAACACATTGGGAAGGCTGGTTCTTCGCAGTAAGCAGTTTCCCAGAACTGAAGAGGGTGAGAGGATCTTGGTTGGGGGGAATTTCTTCATTTCTGTTTTTTGTTAGAATAGAGCTGAGATAAATTTCCATATTGTCGAATTCTCCCCATGGTTTTCTGATGAGGGCATCAGACTAATTTTGAATAAGATGCCCTAGATCAACCTGCCAAGAGGCATTGGGAAATAATTCCTAACTGGGAAAGTTTAGGGTCTTGGAAGACAGAGGGAGTCTTCCTTCTACCTCTGTGTTAGTAAACTTTTTGTCACTGTGACAAAAATGTCAGAGATAAACATTTAAAGGAGGAGAGATTTATTTTGGCTTCTGGTGTCAGAGGCTTCAGTCCCAGGCAGAAACATCATGGTAGACGGGTGTGGCAGAGGCAAGCTGCTCACCTCATGGTGGCTGGGAAGCAGAATGAGACAGCAGGTGCTGACTGGCTTCCTCCTTCTTCCCTTTTGTTCCATGGGGCCCCCACCTTCTTGCATGCTGCTGCCCAGATTCAGGAAGGGTCCCCCCTCAGTTTGCTGTCTCAATGTGTGCCAATTACACACATACCCTCACAGACACACACAGAGAGGTATGTTCTACTAATTTCCTGGGTGTCTCTTTATCCAATCAAATTAACAACCATGATTAACACGGCCTCTAAGAGGAGGTGCCTGGTGGGGCGGAGGGTGGTCCTGTGTCGAAGACGGGCTGGAGAGCATAATATGAGGAGCAGGCTTGAAAGAGGGAGCTGTAGAAGCAATTGCTTATGCCGAGTTACCTGGGCAGGTGCTTGAATCTCCACTGACCTCCCATTCTAATCTTTATCTTTGTTATGAATACTTTTATAAATGAGGGAGTGCAAGAAGCATAAAAATCTCTGAATCTTAGACTTGAAAGCATTTGGATTTCTGGCAAGATTCGAAGTACTTAGAAAGAAGCTGGTAAAGGTTATTCATTTGTCAGCATGTATTGGGCACTTTAAAAAAGGTTCATATATAATGCTGGGTGTGGTGGTGTACACCTGGAATCCCAGAACTCTCAGAGGCTGAGGCAGGATGATCACAAGTTCAAACCCAGCCTGGGCAACTTGGTAAGACCCTGTCTCAAAAAAAAAAATATATATAGATAGATAGATAGATAGATATAAAAAATATGGACTGCAGATGTAGCTCAGTGGGAAGACCGTATGTTCAACCCCAGTGTCTGTCTCTCTCACACACAAAGTGTACACAAAGTGTATATCCTTTTTCTCACATCATCTATTTCTAAAAATTTATCCTATGGAACCAATCAATAATGTTCAAAGACGTGTAGTAAAGGAACTATCCCGCATTGTTTGTACTGATGAAAAATTATACACAGTTATGAGTTTGACAACAGTTTGCTAAATAAATTATTGAATATCTACATGATAAAACTATACGACCACTAAGAAGACAGCAAAGACATATATTTGCTTACGTAGCATAGGGAAGAATTTGTGCTTCCCTTAAGAGCTTGGCACTGTGGAGAGAACTTCCAAGTGGTTAGCTGACTCAGATGCTGGGGGGACTCTTTGCTTCATGAATGGCCTTTGAGCAATGTTATAATTCTATAAGTCGCAGAGAAAGGGTAGCAATGCAAATAATTCTTTACAGACATGCAAATAAATTCTGCCCAGCGGAAGTTCACTTCCTTCCTTCCTCCCTGGTGGAAGAGGCCACTCGTGCGTCCATTTGCACCCATTTCAGTCTTCCTGATCTGTAGACGTCTGTGCTCTTTTGACTTCTTCTTTGAAACGGTGGCAACTTCTTAATGATGCACTCATTTATAATGAATTCAATAAATTTTTAGACATCTGTTCACTTTATATCATTAGGAGAGTCATGATTTTACCATTTCTGGAAAATTATCCTTTAATTATTGAAAGGTATTCGTGATTACTACTGAATGATGAAAGGTGAATACAAATAGCATGGTCGACATCACTTGCTTTTTGGGAGGGTGCTTGGGGTCAAATCCACGGCCTCAAGCATGTTAGATACTCCTTCACCACCTGCAGCCTCCCACAAAACATTTAAGGAAAAATAGCTCGTGTATCAGTAGATACACAGCAGTAAGCATTCCACTGGCACATACCCCAGAATGTGGTGTGTGTTTATCTCAGGATGGCTTCCTGGACAAATTTAATTGTCTTCCTGCTTTTCTTTCTTTCTTTTTTGTTTATGTGGGTACGGGGAGTCGAACTCAGGACCTCGTGCTTGCCAGGCAGGTGCTTATGCCACTGAGCTATCTCACTGGCCTTTTCTCTCTCTCTCTCTTTCTTTCTTTCTTTCTTTCTTTCTTTCTTTCTTTCTTTCTTTCTTTCTTTCTTTCTTTCTTTCTTTCCCATTTCTAGGGATTGAACCCATGGCCTCTGCACTGAGCTACATACCCAGCCACTTTTTACTTTTTATTTTGAGACAGGGCTTCACTAAATTGCTAAATTGCCCAGGTTGGGCTGGAATTTGTGATCCTCCTGCCACAGCCTCCCAGATAGCTGGATATACAGGCCTTGTCCTCATGTTTATTTTATTCCTTAGGCCTAACATAGATAAAATATTTAAAACAACCAAAGTGTGTCCCAGAATGAAAATCTAAGACACACTTTTCTAATCAAATTCTCTCAGGATCCAGATTCCCTCGTCCTGGCCAATCTGGAGGCTCTGAAGTCAGGAAATGAGTTTTGGGGGCAGAACCCGCTTGCCCGCTACACGGGGAGAAGGCCGCTGACATTGAACAGGCTTGGCGGAGCTGCGGGCGCTGGCGCTTGGGGTGGGCTTCAGGCACCCGAGGCTTCGGCCGCTCGGAAGTGGAGAGCCGGGGCTGAGGAGGAGCCTCCTAGGCACCATCTCCTGGGCTTTCAGGCTGTGGCCACAGGAAAAGGAAAATTTGAGGGACCTGCTGGTTTGTATAGAGTGCCCATGAATGATTATGATTTTTAAATACTGAGTGAGTGATGATTCCAGCCTGAATGTCTGGTGGCCGAGGACCTAGACGCACAGATGCGGAACACGCGCGCGTCCGTGGAGCGGTGGGTGGGTTGCAGCTGAGGACGGATTCACGGTTCACACGCTTCTCCAGCGCTTCTGGGGGGCGGGGAGGGGGGCAGCCCTGGACGACGCCGGCTGCAGGTGAGGCCTTCTCAGCCCAGGACACTCTGAGCCCCTCTGTTCAATAAGGTGATGGACGGGAGGGAGGTGACCAACCTAAAAAACTGCTCCCAGCCCAGCACTCTAGGAGGCTGAGGCAGGAGAATCACAAGTTGGATCCCAGTCTGGGCAATGCAGCGACTTAGTGAGACCCCGTCTCAAAACAAACAAACACACGCAAACGAACAAACATACACACCGTACTCTGATCTTTGAGAACCAGGGAGCCCCGCATCGGGCAGCCCCTGCCAGGAATGAAACGCGTCTCCTTCCATTCAACTCCTTCTGTATTTTCGGACAGCTCGAAGCTCAAACGTGGAATAGGTGCGGGGAAAGCACTCAGCCTCGTCTGACTTGCTCAGCACACAGCGCCTTCCCCCTCCCTCTCTCCCTCGTCCTGGTCAGAATCCGCCCGCGCAGATCCGGGGCGCTGACTCAGGCCTTTTCCTGCTGGCGGGGGCAGAGCTCAGGGCGTTGCGCGCGCGCCCCCTGGCGGCGAGAGCCCTGCATGTCCCCCAGCACGGGGCTGACTGAATTTTCAGCCCAGCGGACCCAGGCCCATCCCGACCGAATGACTGGGCAGCACCGCAAGGTGAGTTTCCTATGCAACCAGACGAGAAAGCAGGGCGTGTGGAGCGGAGAGGGAGGGGAGAGTCATTTTCAAATTTAAAATACTAGTAGCATTCCCTTTTCCTCAGGATTGTATTTTGAAAAATTCCAATGATACCTGAAAGTTCAACGAATTTTACAGCGAACTCACAATTATCCATTGCTTCGGGCCTTCGACTAACATTTGCGCCTGTTTCAGGGAACATCTGTCCACTTTATCCATCCCCGTCTCCATCCGTCAAAGCGTCTGATGTTTTTCAGCCGCATTTGAAAGTAAGTTGCAAACATTAGAAGAATTCGCCTCGAACACCTTAGCCTGCCAATCCGGCCTCAGTACTGAAAAAAGAGGAAGTTGCTCAAAGAAGAGGCTACTTTGTTATACAGTTTACAAGACAGTTTTCATGTTTTCTTTTATACCCTATGAGGGAGGCATTTTTAATCCCATTATTACGGGTGAGAAAACCGAGGCTCAGGAAGGGTAACTGCCAGAGCTGTGATTCAATCCTGCCCGACTCACAGCGGGTGCCTCTTCCCTTCCTTTCCTAGCTTCACTTTGTGCTTGGAATAAAAACAGATTCCTAGCCCAGCCTGGTGGTGCACGCCTGTCATTCCAACACTCTGGAAGGCTGAGGCAGGAGGATCACAAGTTCAAGGTCAGGGGGGCAATTTAGTGACTTAGGGAGACCCTGTTTCAAAATTAAAATAATAATAATGATAATCATAAAAAAAAAGCTAGGAATGTAACTCAGTGCAAAGACCCTGGGTTCAATCCCCAGTACAGCAAAATAAAAACCAAACCAAACCAAATCAAACCAAAAATAGACTCCTCACACAGGAGCTGGGCGCTCTGTGTCGCCCCCCTCCACCCTGCCTCCCTGTCTACCCTCATTGGAAATACATTTCTAGGTTGCTCTGCCCAAAGTCCCCTCCCAAATGCTGCCATCTTGTCACCATATTTTATTTCTTTTTGATGTTTTTCATACTTTGGAATCACCTTTTTCTCCCCTCTAATTTAAAAAAATTGTGATAATGTGCATAAAACGTAACATTTACAGTCTTAAGCACTTTATGCTGTACTGATATTCAGTGGCGTTAAGTACACGCATAATGCTGTACATCTATCACCATCACCCATCTCTGTAACTCTTTTCATTTTGCAAAGCAGAAACTTTGTACTCAGTACGCATGAAGTCCCCGTTTTCCCTCCCCTCTGGCATTTGGCAACCAGCAGCCTACTTTCTGTTGTATGAATGCGAGAACTCTGGGTGCCACAGTGAAGTGGAATTATGCAGTATTTGTCTTTTTTTTTTTTTGTGGGTACCGGGGGGTCGACCTCAGGACCTCGCGTGCCAGCAGGCACCCGTGCCGCTGAGCGATATCACCGGCCCCTTTTTCGTATGTGGGTTCCGGGAGTTGAACGCGGGCCCTCGCGCTTGCGGGGCAGGCGCTTACGCCGCTGAGCCATCTCACCGGCCCACAGTATTTGTCTTTTTGTGCCTGGTTTACTTCACTTAACATGACCCCCTCAAGGTTCACCCATGTTGTAGCCTATGTCAGAACTCTCTTTCCTTTTAAGGCTGAATAATACTCCACTGTGGGATGTACCATATTTTGCTTAACCAGTTATCCATTGATGGGCACTTGGAGTGTCCACTTTCTACCAACGTTTTAGTCAGTTTCAGTGCATTTTAAGTTAACCATATGCTAACTCTATGTCCAACCATTTGAGGAATAAGCCTGGTGTTTTATAAAACAGGGGAACCATTACATTTTCCCACCAGCTACATTTAAGCGTTCTTCATATCCTCACCCTTGCTATTGTCGAACTTTTATTCTAACCATCCTATTGGATGCGAAGTGTCACCTCATTGTAGTTTTGATTCGCCTTTCCCTGGTGGTTAATGATGTTCAGCACCTTTTTATGTGCTTGTTGGCCATATGCATATCTTCTTTGGAGAAATGCCTGTTGGAATCCTTTGCCCATTTGTTGAACTGGGCTATTTTTATTATTGCTACATTTTGGATTTTAGTAAGGAGATATGGGGCTGGCTGAACTGGTTTACTCTGTGTGCCATCTAGGTGTGGGTGGGTGAGGGAGCATTGTCTTTCCTCTTAGAAGACCAGACTTTTCAGATTGTAATCCGAATAAGCCAAGTGAATGAGAGTAGGATGCTCCAAACCTTACCAAGCCCTTGGAGGGATGCTTGTTGCCCATGTGAGCTGGAGTAAGTTTCCCAACCTTCTGAGCCTTGAAACTGGATCCATTTTATAGGTGGAGGCTGCCTCCATCTATATTAGACAGTCATGGAAGTGCTAGTGCTCACTGCGCACTTACCCTGCGCCAGGCACTGTGGCACGTGCTGCACCAGGGCGAACAGGTGCCGTTGCCTTCTTCTCTGCTGTCTGGAAGCTCAATCATCTGACTGTCAGAGGCCCTGCAGACTGTGGGACGCTCAGCAGCAGCCTGTGGGAGGGAAGCCATGGGGGCAGTTTCCCGCTCCAGGATTTTTTCTTTCCACAAGTGATGGCATGGACGGGACGATGCTGGTTGTGGGGGAGATGCTGGCCCACTCCGCACTTGGCCTCTTGGAGGGCAGGGGCAGGAGAGGAGATCCCTGGAGACGCACAGTGTGTGAACATGCAGTAACTGTGAGCACTAGCAAAGGCCACTTATTAATGCCCTGGAATCCAATGGGACTCAGTAAGATGCTGGTCCCCCCCTTCGGTGAGGAGTGCTGGGGGCTCCTGATAGCTGGGCAGCACAGCCCAGGTTTAACGCAGGCGGTGCTGCATTCATTTATTCAGAAGCTTCTGTGAAGCTCTTCCTCTAAGCCACGTGTCGTTGTAGTCACTGGGGATTAAACCCCACCCCACCCCCATGTGCTGGTCATCACAGAAGGGAGATGACATGATAGGGGAGGCAAAATTTTACCTCTACCCTCTTAGCCAACACAAGTGGGCAGAGAATTAAATCGACATAAAACAGACGAATGGGAGAGAAGTACAGAAACCTACAGAGGTGTTATGTGACACTAGAGCCTGCTGTACCCAATAAATGAGACAACAAAAAGAGGGTGTCCAAAAGAAAAACAGAGCTCTTTATTTTAGCTGGTACCCAGCGGCGTCCTCTATGTCAGAACAAAGAGGAGCGCCGAGGGGGGTCAGGGTGCAGTTTTTATAGTAGCAAGCAGTTGCACAGAAGCCAATAGCGACGGTTAATAAAGTAATTTTACAAATTTATTGGTTAGGCTTTTAGGCGCGGGGTATTTGGCATTTTTTCATTGGGTAAAAGGAACATCTTATTATGGGTTGCTAGAGGGCGGGAAGGTGCATTGCGTCATCTCGGGGAAATTGCAGCTTTAACAGAAACGGAACTTATCTAGCCTAAACAGAGGCAAAACTTATCTAATGGTATTAGGCGGGAAGCAGGAGCCGGATAGGCGAAATGGCGGTTCGTTCATAAGATGGCATTAGCCTTGTCAGGTTACAACAGAGCCCTCATAAGGAAATGAAGATCCAAAGATGTGGAAAATCCCAAATCCTCCCGCATTTGGTTGAACAAAGAGAGGAAATTATGGAAACGTATCAAAGTACTTTTGGGGAGGCTAAGGAAGATAAGGATGATTTTTTTTTTTTTTTTTTTTTTTTTTGTGGGTACCGGGGGGACGACCTCAGGACCTCGCGCGCCAGCAGGCGCCCGTGCCACTGAGCGATATCACCGGCCCCTTTTTCGTATGTGGGTTCCGGGAGTCGAACTCGGGCCTTCGCGCTTGCAAGGCAGGCGCTTAAGCCGCTGAGCCGTCTCACCGGCCCCAATAAGGATGATTTTAACAAGTTCTGTTTGTGCAGATTCTCTGCCTCAACTTCTTGTCCTTGACGAGAAGAACATTATTATTTTCCTTTTGGAACAGGAAAGGCATCTTCATATGAGGGTTCATCTCCTGCTTTCAGGAAGAAGGGAGGGCTGTCCCTCTTGTACCTTTGGTGCCCTTAGTTCAAAATACAAAGGCTCACCAAAAAATATGGTATGTGTTTACACTAAAAAATTCATTACAGTAAAAGACACATGCCATTAATTCCCTCAGAATACTCCCCCTCTCTTTCAACACACTTATCCCATTGTTCTTGCCACTTTCTGAAGCAGTTCTGAAAGTCTTCTTTTGTGAGTGTCTTTATGAGGTGTAATTTAAAAATACAGTGAGTGCTACTGCCAAGGAAAAGGCAGGCTTGTAAAAACAATAAGGTGTCCTCATCCACTTTATTCACTGGATCAGGCACCATGTGACTTCTGGCTCTTCCTTAAAGTCAAAATGACCAAAAAAGGTAAACATTTTGAATGGATTCAGGACAGAGGCAGCCAGGACAATGCAACTAGGCACAAGAGACTTCCAGAACCACTTCAGAAAGTGGCAAGAATGATGGGATGAGTGTGCTTGAAGCAAGCAGGAGTATTTTGAGGGGGGATGGATGGCAACATGTCATTTGACGTAATGCATTTTTTTTTTTTTTTTTTTGTGGGTACCGCGGGTCAACCTCAGGACCTCGTGCGCCAGCAGGTGCCTGTGCCGCTGAGCGATATCACCGGCCCTTTTTTCGTATGTGGGTTCCGGGAGTCGAACTCGGGCCCTCGCGCTTGCCGGGCAGGCGCTTACGCCGCTGAGCCATCTTACTGGCCCTGTAATGCATTTTTAAAAAAGTAATGACCTAACGTTTACTATTAGTGACCCTTCCCACAGTGCCAGTTATTGGAGACCCCAGCAGTGGGTTCCAATCTCCTGCCTGGGTTACGGTGCATGGCGGGAAAGGAAAGAAAGAGCAACAGACAAAGTAGAGGGGTACGTAGCAGTGATCTGGGACCACCAGTTGATCTCTAGGAGCAAAAGGCCCAAAATCTCCAGCTAGCTAGCATTTTATTAGCCAGTGCAGAGGAGAGGGTAGGGTGCTTTTCCTGGAACAGCGTAGAGGCAGTGGTGAAATGGGCAAGTTTAACATCATAAAGGAAACATGCCAAGATCCATCCCCACCTGGGTGCGAATGTCATTGACTGAGAGGAAGGTGATTTCCGCGTTCCAACACTGGCCCACAAGGCAGGCAGGGCAAGGAGACCCTAGGACAGATACTATGTCAATTTACAATTTGTGGTCCCCAACAATTTACTATAGTTTTTGATTACACCTCATAATCCTTGTGCCAAAGTGGCATATGATGCGAGAGCATATTCTGCCACTGTTCACCAGGAAAGTAGGTATTAGTGTGTTGGAGTACGAGGTAATACCGAATTTTGAAAGCTGAGCCAGTGTGTCCAATGTCTTTGCAATTACAGATACTTTTTTTTTTTTTTTTTTTTTTTTGGTACCAGGAGTCAAATGCAGGACCTTGTGATTGCCAGGCAGGCACTTGTGCCGCTGAGCTATATCCTTGGCCCTGCAATTACGGATAATTGACCACCTTGAGATGGGATCTTTTGCTCAGTTAGAGCCATTTGCGCAGCCTTTCCATATGCAAAGGGAGGGCCTCTGGATGCTCCTGCCCTGGGAGTGGAGGGTGACAGGAGGTTCTGTCTGGCTCTTCAAGGCTGCTGCTTCTTGCCAAGCGCAGACCTACTGGAGGACATGGCTGGGGACAATGGCAAGAGTTGGAAGTGCACTCATGTGCATTAGAAACCCAGGGGCCTTGTGGGAGAAAAAGGACTTGTTCCAACCTGTCTCGGGAATTCAAAGATAGGGAAACCTAGGGGAGTGTACAACAGAGGCTCCTGACCAAGGCCCCATGACAGCGAAGACCCAAGGACCACACAGAGTGAACTCACCACGAGGGAAGGTGAGACAGGGACCGGGTCCACCCAGACCCTTGGGTTTGCCAGCACACTGTGGTTGGCCCTGGGTATGGCGATAGCCATGCTATAGCCACCCTGGCATGTCCTTGTGCCTTAGGGAACAGTGCCAGGGCTAGCGACTGTGGACTAGGACAGCACAGATGGAAGTTCGGGTGTAAAACACCACTACCGCTTGTGCAGTCTCAGCCAGGAAGGGTCTCACTTGGAAGAAAGCAAATGGGCCTTGGTTACGCTGGGACAGCGTTCAGCAGGGAACTAAGTGACAGTGTGGTCATTGTGCCAGTGGGTCCTGCAAACACTCCCGTTGCCTGTACTTGTCTCCTGTCTTCTCCTTCTCCTCCTTTTCTCTTTCCATCTGGCATCAGGAGTTAGAATTGGTCCCAAATAAGCCTTAAGTTCTTGGACAGTGTAAGCTGGAGGTAGGGAAGGATGGGGGTGAGGGTCAAGAAGGGATGCTGGAATTCCTGCCACAGGATCAGGTGGATTCTCGAGCAGTTCATTTGAAAGATGAAAAAGAAATAAAACTGTTGTTCTCTCTAGCTATGCGTAGACCATGCCAAAAAACCAGCTCAGCATCGTATCAAGCCTCTGGACACAACCACCAACTCAGGGAAGGCGGAAGCAAAGCAATGTTAAAGAACAACACTGGGGTGTAAAATCTACGTCCAACAACCTGATTTCCTCAACAAATAAACTATTGAAAAAGAAAAATTAGGGGGAGAGTCTATAAAACAAAAGAGACTTGGACATCAACTGTAATATATGCATCTTATTGGATTGCCATTTAAAAAATAAAAATTTAAAAAGCCATGAGACACTCAGGGAATATGAGTACTGATTGGCTATTTGATTTTATTTTGGAAGTGTTTATATTTTTTAGTCCTGTTTTTAAAAAGTACCATTTTTTGGAAACACATACAATTCTGAAATATTTATGGATATAATGATAAAATGTCTGGAATTTGCTTCAAAATATTTCAGGGGTAGAGAAGATAAAGGAAAAGAGATAGAGATGAAATAACACTGGACATGAGCATAATGTGTTTTAAAACCCTTGAATATATTTGAAATTTCTATCATTAAAAGATTTTATTTTATTTTTTTGGTACCGGGGACCGAACTCATTAAAAGACTGAAAAAGAGACGCCAGCTGCACATCTGTGCATGTGGGTGTGTGATGGCTTCCTAGAAGAAACGGCCCCTGAGTTGGGTGGGATTTTCCAGGTGGAAAAGGGGGAAAAATGCTCTAGACAGAGAAGATGGCTCAGAAGTTAGGAGGCCATGGAGTATTTGGGGGAAAGCAAATTGTTTTGAGATGATAGATCTTGTTGCGGAGGCTATGGGTTGTGAGAAATAAGACCGAGGAGGTAGGGGTGGGGTATAAGGATGGCGACTTTGTGTGACAGGTTAAGGAGTGGGGATTAATCCTCCAGAATGGGGAGACATTGGAGACTTTAGGCACAGGGAGGACATAGTCAGGTTCATATTGTAGATAGATTTTTTGGGAAAGGGTCAGATTGTCTGCAATGACACCCATTCCTCAAGAGGCTTCTGGATATCTGGCTTGGATAACTGGATGGCTAGTAGTGTTAGCATGTTTTTCTTTCTTTCTTTTTTTTAATATGCGGGTACCGGGAGTCCAACTCAGGACCTCGTGCTTGCCAGGCAGGCGCTTATGTCGCCGAGCTATATCACCTGCCCCAACATGTTTTTCTTTTAAGCAAATATCTCTTTTAATGAACCCATTGCTTTGATTGAGTAACTTGGCAACTGTATTAGTTAGGAAAGCTCAATTAAAAATCCCTCAAATTAGTGGGATTTATAAGTGTTGTAGTCAGGGTTTAGAAGGGAAAAGATTTAATACAGGACACATAATTTACAGGATTATTTTATAATATTCAAACAAAGAGTCAAATGCAGAAGAGTACAGGAGATCTGTCCACACACTAGAGACCCAAAGAATCCAGCTGAAGGCCTGGATCCCACGGCAGTGTCCTGCATGAGTCCAGCTGGAGGCCTGGAGCCCACGACAATGTCCCATGCAAGTCTGTATCAAGGATCTGCACTGGGAGGACCCAAAGGCCAGTGGAGGAAGCTAGAAAGTCTGTGCCAGCGGGATGAAGGATCTGTGCCAGCAGGCTGAGGAATCTGCACTGGAGCCAGAAGCGACGCTCAAAGGACCAGAGCTTCCCTGAAAATAACTGCAGCCATCCTCAGTGACAGTGAGGACCTGAGCTCCTCTGATGATGAGAACTGCTGAGTTCATATCAGGAAAACCAGCATGACAAGCTTCTCCAGGAAAATCAACAGCACACCATCTTCCCCTCCAGTTCTCCTTTTGTGCTGTTGACAACAATCCTCAGGTGGGTCTTCCACACCCAGGACCCCGCTGATTCAGTTCAGCTGGGTGTTACAAGCTACCCATTAGTTAATCCACCACAATAAAGTATGTAGATATAATATAGACAATAGTAGTATGAAGAGCTAGCTGTGGTTAAGGGAACTATAATACTGCACATTTCTTACATTTTATATGAGACCACTAAAATGGTCTCACACACACTATAAAACATACGGCTTAAAAGCCAATATTATATTCCATTTTAATTCAAGTACATTTAACTTGTTCTTTTTTTTTTTTCCAGTGCTGGGGATTGAACCTAGGACTTTGCATGTGCTGGGCAAGTGCTCTGCCATTGAGCCACATCCCCAATTCAGTATTCCATTTTAACAGAGGAGTTAAATTAAAAAAAAAAAAAAAATTTTTTTTTAACTTAAAGCACAACAACAAAGGAAGAACAAAGATCTAAAAGGAGATGGGACAAGTAGTAAACAAATAATGACATGGTAAACTCAAACAAATTTGTATTAAATGTAAAAGGACAAAAGAGAACAATTAAAAGGCAGAGATTTTCTGACTGGATAAAAAGCAATATCTGGCCCTCTATTTCTTACAAAAATACACTTTTTATATAAAGACACAGATAGATTAAAAATAAGAGAATGGAAAAAATTACACTATGAAAACAGCAAGTGTAAGAAAGCTGGACTAGTTATAACAATATTAGACAAAATAGATTTCACGTCAGGCATATTAAGAGAGATATCAAGGATCATTTCATAGTGATAAAAGGGTAAATTCATCAGGGAACCATATCTATTCTACGTGTGCACATACCTAACAACAGAATTTCAAATGCATGAAGCACAAACTGGAAAATTAAAAGGAGGATTAGTTAAGTCCACAAAGTTGAATATTTTTAACACCCCTTTCTCAGTAGTTGATAGAGCAACTAGACCATCAGTAAGACTACAGTAGATTTCAATACTATTAATTGCTTGGAATTTATTGACCTTTATGGTACATAACACCCAAACACAGAGTACGTATTTTTTTTTTAATTTTGAAGAAAAAAAAATAGAACAAAATTTCAAAACAATGGTTAATACATTGCGTATTGTTATCTTTAATTACTCAGAGTACAAGATACAGGCATTCAATTGTCCAAACAATATTAGCACAAAATTTTCTTTTCAGTGAACTAAGAGAAATTAGTAGTGTATCTATCTTAACTATCTTTTATATATATATATATATTTTTTTTTTTGCTTTTCCCTTTTCTCCATTCCCCCAGAGTACATATTCTTTCAAAAATTATTTTAGTGCATATTCATTACACAGAATATTGTGTTTCACTGTGATATTTTCATACATGCATATAACATGTATATACTGTGATTATATACGCCTCTCCAAAAGTCCTTTCCCCTCCCCCTTCTTCTTCTCTATACTCTTCTGCTTTTCTAATAATCTGTCTTCTACTTTCATGTCATTTGTTTTTTCTATACATATTTTACTTATGACAGAAAACATGCAATACTTGTCTTTCTGAGTCTGGCTTATTTTACTTAACATGACAATCTTTAGTTCCATCCATTCTCTTTTAGATGACATGATTTCATTCTCCTTGATGGCTGAATAGTATTCCATTGTGCACAATACCATATTTTTTCTTATGCATCCATTGATAGGCACCTATGCAATGGTGTTACCCTTCTTGGGCTCTGTAACTTGGTTATTGTGATTTGTGCTGTGAGAAACATAGGTGTAGCGCGCCCTTGCCAGCAAGGAACACACGAAAGTGGAACTTGTTATTAACAATTTATTAACACTGTACAGGGACCGAAGTCGCACCCAAGCCGGTTCTCAAGCTAAGCTAGCTTCTTCCAGCTTCTTCTTCTTAGCTTAGCTTCTGCCTACCTAGCTTAGCTTCCTCTTAGCTTCTTTAGCTTCCTCCTAGCTTCTTTAGCTTCCTCTTCCTTCTCCCCTGGACACTCTCCTATATAGGAATCCATCTCCAATCACCTTCTGCCACGAATAGCACACCCATTGGGCGCCGCCGCAAGGATCCGCCCGCTGCCCAGAACCTTCCCTAATAAGGGAACATAGAAATGCGGATCAGCTGATAGGAAGCAGGCTATCCGCGCCATGTTGGTGGTGCAGTAAGAAAAAGGCTCCCAACACATAGGTATGCAGGTTTCTTTATAGTATGTTGACTTTAATTCCTTTGTGTGTATACCAAGGAGTGGTCCAGTTAGTTGGATCAACTGTTTTTAGCTTTTTCAAGAACTTCCACACAGATTTTCATAGTGGATATTCTAATTTATATTTTCATCAAAATTGTAGAAGGGTTCATTTTCCTCTACATCCTAGAGAACATCTATTATTATTATAATTGTTGTTATTGTTATTGTTATTTTGCAGTACTGGGGGTTGAATCCAAGACCTTCACATTGAGCTACATCCCTAGCCATTTAAATTCTTTTTAAAATTTTGATACAGGATCTTGCTAAATTGCTAAGTTATCCAAACTGGGCTTAAATTTATGATTGTCCTGCCTCAGCCTTGCAGATTTCTGGGATTATAGGCATGCGCCACTGTACCTGGCTGACATCATTTATAATTTTGTTTTGCATTCTTGATGATAGCTACAGAATACATACTCTTTTCAAATGCACCTGGAATATTTAGCAAACTAGACCATCTGCTGGGTCATAAAACAAGTCTCTGTAAAAGTCAAAAGACTAGAAAAATATAAAAGCTCAGCAAGGCAGCCCACCGGGTCACGATCCCAAAGCTCATGTGGGAGAGACATAGCCTGGAAATAGACACTTTCAAGTCAGCAGTTGGCTTGGCAGCATTTTGCATTCGATGTAAATGGACATCTGGATTCATAGGCTGGATTTGAAATAAGTGCCTCATGTTGTCTGGCCTGCCCGTCTCAGTCTCAGAGAACGTTTCTATTTATCACTAGCATGGGGACAAAGGGAGATGAAATCCGCTAATGCATTAACTGTCACCAAATGGAGACGTCTCAGTTCCTGTGATGATGTGCAAAAGTGGTAGCACGGAGAAGTGAGAGTTCAAAGATAACCTCCCACTTGGGATCTGGCTGCTTAGTACATGGAGAGTTTCAAAAGGTGAGAAATATAAAGGGACTCTGGGGGTCTAATACTTTTTTTGCAAAAGCTTTGGAGTTTCCCTGTGGTGGGTGCAGGATAACCCTGGAATGTCAGTTCAGCTCTTCAGCCCTGGATCTCTTCTCTTAAAGATGCATTACCTGTAAAGCGACTCCATGATGCCTTGTGTTTAATTCTTTATTATTCAGGGCTTTGGTATATATAGGCACTTGTCTCTTCCGTGCCCTTTCTGAGTCATATTCATAGTCATTTGCAGTAGCTCTAATACATACCACAAGATCTATGGAATATTTATAAATATGTACACAACTGATATCATGATAGCCAAAGTATTCTTCCTGTTTTCACCCAGATGCTTCATTACTGTGTCCTGCAGCTACTGACCAGCGACCCCAGAGCTTCAGTAATTGCTGCCTTTTATTGAGCTCAGGGCCTGTGCTTTACTTAGGTTGATAAGGTGGATTATTCTTGTTTTACACAGGAGTAAACAGAAACTCAGTGAATTTCAGAAACTATGTGATTAGCCAAACTTAGTGGGCACTGTAGACAGGAAGTAGGGGTCTCCAGCACTGTACCCTCCAATACCAGGGAACACTCTCCTTTCCACTTCTTTAGATTTCTTTAAGGGTCTTTCTCTTACCCTAAGGAAATTCCCTTTCATTTTCTGGCCTCCCTTATACAGTCTGCTGAGGGTGACACCAGGTGACTGGCATGCCCCTCTTTAGAACCTCAGGCTGGGGCCGGTGAGATGGCTCAGCGGCGTAAGCGCCTGCCTTGCAAGCGCGAGGGCCCGAGTTCAACTCCCGGATCCCACATATGGAAAAGGGGCCGGTGATATCGCTCAGCGGCACGGGTGCCTGTTGGCACGCGAGGTCCTGAGGTCGACCCCCCGGTACCCACAAAAAAAAAAAAAAAAAAAAAAAGAACCTCAGGCTGGGGCCAGGACCAAGGTGAGACATTTGGTGCTCTGGCATGGGTACAACATGAAGGGGTACCTAAACCTCAGAAATTAAGATGAGTAATAGTTTAGTGCATGACTACAAAATCAAAATTAATCCAGAAATCCATGATGAACAAAATACCAGATATTTAAAGATAATATCACAGTGCGTAGGCTGGGTGTATGCCTGTAATCCCAGCACTTGGGAGGCTGAGTCAGGAGGATTGCCAGGAGTTCAAAGCCAGCCTGGACTACATAGTGAGTTCAGGACCAGCCTGAACTACGAGACCCTGTCTCAAAAAAAAAAAAAAAATTCATAGTGGCTGAGTTTTTCATTTACTCTCATTTCTAACATGGCTCAGCAAGGCACTATTACCGACAATGTCTTTACTTACAGTTTTGATACTTTGTGCATCAATTTTTTGCCTTAATTTTGAAAAGTGGAATTTAGTCATTATTTTTCTTGATTACTGAGGCTTTTTGTGGCCCTTTAAATTCTTCCCTTGACCTCTTCCTTCAGCTGAGACCCTGTCCTGCCTAAGGGGCCCCTATCATCACTGCCCTGGGCACTGAGGGAAGATTCCTGAGAAAGTGGTGAATTCTCTTTTCAATAGCCAGGCTACCACAGCCACCCATGCTTTGGGGCTGGGCTGCAATTCCTCTTTTCAGATTCCTCTCCCAGCCTCCAGGGTCTGGTCCATTCCACACAGACCAGTGCTGTGCTTTTCCCGCCTCTGTCATTGTCTCTACCATCCCTACGGCCTGACACGCATCCCTGAACTCCACCAGCTTGAAAACTCCTCAGCCATTGACAGTGGCTGGCTCACCTGCTCTGTGAGGCCCTCTGTGGACTCCAGGAAGGATTAGCCATTGCCCATTTTGTACTTCCTGATTCACCCACTAATACTTCCGGTACAGCAGGCTGATTTCAAGGTAGAGTGTGTTTAAGGGTAGTTAGGAGTAGGCATTAGTTTCTTATGGCTGCTGTAACAAACTATCACAAATTCAGTGGCTTAAAACAATATGAATTCTTTCTCTTATAGTTTGAATGTCAGTGTCTAAAATCAAGGTGTCAGCAGGGCTATGTTCTAATGGAAGCTTCGGGGAAAACTGCTTCCTTGCCTTTCCCAGCTTCTGGAAACCACCTGTGCTCCTTGGCTCATGGACTCTTCTTTGTATCCCTCCATTATCTGCTGCCATGGTCATGTCTTCTACTAACTCTGATTCTCTTGTCTCCTTTTATAAGGATCTTCGTAATGGCCCTGTATTCACCTGGATAATCCAGGTAATCTCCCTATCTCTGGATCCTCAATTTAATAACGTCTACAAAAATCCTTTTTGCCATGTCAGAAGACAATTCAGATTCTGGTATTTAGGATGTGGATCTCTTTGAGGGCTATTATTTTGCCTACCAAACTATCTATGCTCCCTTGTGGCCAAGTTGGAAATTTTCATGTTCCATTCTCATTGCTTAGCACAAGGCTGAACATGAAGTTGGTCCTCACAGTGGCCTTGCTGGCCTGGAGGACATTCACAGAGCTTGAACCTTCCTTCCCACACCTGTGATGTTAGCTCAGGGGCAGCCTTTGGGGGATTGTGGGGTTGAGAAGATGTCAGCACAGATCACTTCTCCCATTGGGGTGGTAGGGAGGGGCATGTTGCGGACTAATCCATTTCTTATTAGCTTAGCCTCTTTTCCTAGGGCTAATCATTCTCATTAAAACCCACTGCACGTTTCTAGTATATTAAAATATATTTGGTTTTATGCTGTGCATGTCTGCAAAAGCTGAGAAGAAACCCACGCTGAACAACTCTGAACCAATAATACAATTTTACATTCGCACAGTTTGCAGGAAATAAAATTCGGAGGAGTTCAGGCTGACTTATCCAGCCCTAGAGAATAGACATGTTCCAGAAATATCCCCACGCTGCTAGCCCTCCTCCTGGCTTTCCAAATTGCCTCAGTTTCTATTTACCACTCAGGGGCAGCTTTGCCTGCTGATACCTCTGAGGGCTGGGAAGGCGGCAGCAGGTGCTGGTGTGGGCAGAGGGCGGGGTGGGCCCCCTCCCCTCCCTCCGTCCAGCCAAGGCCTTTCTGGGTCTAATATACTGGATTTTGGGGCCAGCCTTCCTTGATGAGTGTTGAAGAAATGCTGAGGTGGAAGCTGCATTAGCAATTGGGAGGTGATTAGTGTTCGTGGAAATGTTTGGATGCAATGCCAAATTAATGCTTAAATAAGATTTATGTACTAGCTAAATATTTTGACAGAGATGTGAAAGTAACTGTGAAGACCACTCCATCTGGCTCCCCTTGTTTATTGCCTGTATAGTTACACTACTGCTTTGGAAATTTCACCAATTTGAGAGTTAATGTACAGAAAAAGATTCTTTCTGTCTTTTTGGCCAGAGTCAGAGCAACTTTTTGTTGTGTGGATTGGGGACAAGGAGAAAAGACACAAGCACATGTGGCCCCTGAAAGATTCCTTTCCTTGCTTTAACACCCAGGACTGAAGCCACTCCACATCCACCCAAATAATAGAAAACCTCAACTCTGCAAGAATGTGCGGCTGTTACTGCGAGTTGCTGGTGTGCTTGGAGATGCAGGGGTAACGGCTCCAGAACAGGCTCGAGCAGATGTTAGAAGAGAAGATACAAAGTACAGGTGATATTGTTTGCACATAAAGAATTTCAGATGCATAATGGTCTGAGCAAATACACAGAGCTTTTTTTGGAATGTGCACAGAATCTACAAAAGGTGGGGTGGTCAGCAAGGGATTCCTGCAACAGAGCAATTTTGATGCTGACTTGGGAATGTGTGAAAGGTGGGAGTCTGGCTTGGTGGTTCCAAGCACAATGGCTAGTGAAGGCTGCCCGAACATCTACTGCCGGCTCTCACCTAGGTTCTCATGCTCACTCTCCCCCTGGCCAGCTCTCCCTGCGAGATCTCAGCTCAGACACTACCTCCTTTGTGAAGCAATACCCCGCCCATGTCCCCTGGTCAACAGAGTTTCCTTTCTTGCAGTATATTCTTGGGTCTGTACACTCTTATCTGCAATTATTATACCTCAAGTTGTGAAAAATAGAAACTTTCCAATTTTGGTACTAAAATTCACTTGGTGCAAATCCTGCCTGAACTGGAACAAGGCTGTTGTTCGTGTTTGTCTCACTTTATTCCTTTTACATTTTGCTGCAGAAAGATGATGTGATTGATCATGGATGATATCCCAGACCCTTCTCAGAACAAAGCCTCATCTGGCCAAGGGTTCTGATGAAGGGATTGCCGGCCTGGTCTCCCCTGTTTGGTTGCCTGGCATATTCCTGTGCTTTGTTGGCAGGTCTGTGCTCCCCTTGAGCCTGCATTTCCATCTTCATTGACCACAGGCCTCAGATAGGTCATACCCTTAAGCATGAAGAATCTTGGTTGACAGATTGTTATTTACAGAGATCCACTAAAGGTTTCCTCATTTATGTGTGTCACCGGCAATCACTGCTTAGGGGAGGATGACAGGGCAGGACAGCAGGGGGCTGGCTTTGACCTGGAGAGGCACCATGGCTGGACCAGGTGGATGTAATAGTGCTCTGCCTGGGGTCATGGGTGGAGACGAGCAGAGAGGTGGATTTGGCAGCAGATGGGAGTGTGGTGGGTAAAGACCCCAGGACAAGATGCTGCCTGGCCCCTGCCCAGCCTCAGCACTGCGCGAGTCCTCTGGGATTTGGATAAAGTGGGAGCAATAAACATCTAATTTATGGATAAGAGCATCCTGTTATAGGATGGAATGGCAGGGTCCTTATAAAAAAATAAAAAAATCCACTTCCTGCACATCCTGTTTTATGAATGAGAAATCACATTGATTAAATTAATGAAATGAAAGAGGACATCATTTATTTCTAATCCCCAAAATTTTATGCTCCTACTTATCAGGTGTTGGTTTATTTTTAGTCATTATATTACCAACCAAGGTGCCAAGGCAGTTCCTGACTTATTCAGAGCCAGGTAGGAGCTAGTAAAGCTGAGCATCCAGGAGAAGAGATGGGCTTCTCATGCCTAATGTGTGTGTGAAGGACAAGGCCTCAAAGAACTTGGTTAAAGTTGGTATCAGTGGACATGTCTCTAGAATATTCGGGGAGAGGGCCAGGTAGCTAGCAAAAACAAAGAAAGCAAAACAACCAAAGCAAATCATGCAAAGCAGAGCAGGAGCGGAGCAAACCAAACCTATTTCCTCCATCCAAGGTCATGGGGTTTGGGAGATGCAGGATAATCAATGGCCCACTAGGTGGCACTGCTGATCCACACTTGTGGTACCCAAAGGCTGTCTCTATGGTAACAAGTTTACAAATTTATGGGGCGACTTGGCCTTATCCTGTGTGTGTGTGTGTGTGTGTGTGCACGCGCGTGTGTAAGAAGGCGTTGTTGAGTGTTCAGAGAAGTCTGCTTTGTGGAGCCGGGACTGTAGATTTGCAGCTGTCATGAGATAGACAATCAAGGCAACATTATCATGCGGTGCAAGGCAATAAGGAACAGGAGAGCAGAGGAACCGCTGCTCCTAACACAGTAACAAACTGCCGTGGCCTGGCGTTCGGACGCCAGTGTTCTCTAATTCGTGGGGCTAGGAAGCAGGGACCCGAGGCACGCTGGGAGTCTGGGAGGGGCTGCAGGCTGGAGGTGCTTTGTGCACGTTATCACCGCAGGGGCTCAGCCTGGGGGAGCTGGGGTTGCTTAAACTGTGAGTGTTTTAGGGATATAGCGCTGGAAAATGTTAAACATGCCCAGACATCGAGTTTTATGTGTTACTGTACATCTAGACATTGATGGTGGCTCTGTCTTGGAGGAGGGTAACCCACTCTGTATAAAATGTGTTTCCAGGATGTGGTTCTGCCAGCCCGTGCTACCAGATCAAAAGCTCAGCTCCCTGCTTTCTCTTGCTCCTGCTTTTCCCCTGCGGAGCCCTCCATATTCCTATGTTGTTGCCCTGCCTTCTTGTATTCTGGGCACAGGTAGGGGGTGGCTCTTACACCTGCAGGAATTCTGGGGTGCCTTGCTGTGCTGGTGGTGAGGAAATGCCATTTTGGGGTGAGTCCATTTGCACTGAACCCAGTTTCTTAGCTACAAGGGAGCCTTTTGGAGATGTGCTCTGTGTGGGTTCCAGGCCAGCATTAGCCCAGCATCAGCCCAGCATCTGCTGGTGAACAGGGTACACCTGGGGAGGGCTTGTCTCAATTTAAAATTTGTCTTCTCTGCTTTTCAGGAATTCTGGAGCTGCATCATTTTTTATTTATTTATTTTTATTATAGTTTTCATGGAGAGGAGAAAAGAGGAAAGAACAAAAAAACAGACCTGAGCAATATTTTTCAGAGCTCTGTAACAATATGCTCATTATTGGCGTTTTTGGACAGCTGTTTTATAAATATCAGCTGGATAGCCAATATTTTCTAGACTTTTTCAAAAATTGAAAATATTTTGAAATAACTTCAGACTTACAGAAAAATTGCATACTACAAAATATTGTCACATAGCCCTCACTCATTGTCCCTCCAAGTTTAGTCCTGACTTCATGATTTAGATACACAATTTTTCAAATACTTTTGATAATAAATTACAGGTATGGTTTCTTAAATCTTTAAAGATTTCAGAATTTCCAAAAAATAAGAAAATCCTCTCACATAATCACGATTATTTCTTGAATGGTCAGGAGGGCTGCTGATGGAAATATGGACAAACCCAGACATACCTGGATTCAACTCCCAAACCTGTTAGCTAGATCCTAACTGTGGGAGCTGAGGTACGCTGCTTCAAGCAGCAAATTTTGCCATAAAATACAGGGAGATAAATCCTTCTCACGGGGAAGGGATCCAGAGATAGTGGAAGGGGGAGGGAGGGGGAAGAAGGGAGGGAAGGGGATGAAAAAAAGGAATTAAAATGTGTTCTGTGTATGTACTGATTCCCGGTAAGGAATGTAAACATTACTACAAACCATGTACTTATAAAAATAAATTGGAAAAAATGTAGATCATAGTTTGAGTCTCTGAAAGTCAATATTAAGATAAGTGAGATAATATACAAAAAAGACTTATCCATCTAAGGCCTGGCTGATAAAGCTTTTCACCACTTGCAGGGGGGATTCTTTCATATAAGATATCCAAAATAGCCCCATTTTCTTAGATTTACACCACAGAGTGGCTTAAATAAACTTTAAGTTCTGTTCGTGACTTCAACTCTTTTTAACCATTGTAAACACCTAAGAGGTCTCTATAGCTTTCTTGAAAAATTAAATTATTTTGAGGTAGTTGTGGGTTTGCATAAGACAGAGAAAGCTTATGTACCCTTTAGCAATATTCCCCCAATGGTAACATCCTGCCAAACTAGACTACAGTACCACAGCCAGCATACCAACATCGGTAGTCAGGATACAGGACATTTCCACACTGAGTCCCTTTCCTTCCCCAAACCCCTCCTTCGCTGGGGAGCCACTGATCTGTTCTCCGTTTCCATAATCTTCTCATTTCAAAAGTGTTATGTAAGTGCAATTATATAGTATGTAACCTTTTGGGATTAGTTTTTTCCACTCCTATTCTCCAGAGACTCTTATAGTTTGTGTTTTAAAAAATTATCATTATTGAGTAGGATTCTATGGCATCGATGTACCACTGTTTATAGCTTTCTTCCACAGGCTATGTTTACTTGAGTTCGGTTTAGTTGGTAACATAGTATTAGGATGCAAAAACTTCTCCAGCTCAGAAGGTAGTCAGTTCTGTTTCCACCAAAAATGTAAAATGTTTCCACCTGAGAAAAAAATTCCTTATGAAAACCTTTATCATAGTAATCAGAGATCAGAAATTCCAAGATTTCAAATGAGGAGATAACTGAAAGCAAAAAAAAAGGTATTCTCAAAACAAAATTGCTGGGCGTGGTGGCACATGCCTATAATCCCAGCACTCAGGAGGCTGAGGCAGGGGGATCACTGTGAGTTTGAGGCCAGCCTGAGCTACAAAGTGAGTTCAAGACCAGCCCGAACTGCGTAGTGAAATCCTGTCTCAAAAAGACAAAAAAAAAAAAAAAAAAAAGACAAGATTATTGAAATATGAAAATTGCCAACAACGTTGGGACATCATTCCAGAGTGGCATCTCTAACAGTATATCATATTGGTACATGGTTTTGCAAAATTCTCAATTCTGTAACATTAATAAAAAACAGAAACAAAAGATTATTTGACGAATTTCACTAATCAGTCTTGAGTTTTGCATATTTTATTTACATTTACACTTTGCATTTCTTTCAATTAGAAAGTTCAAACTAAGAAAGACTCCCTCAACCCCCAAGTGTAAGTGGCTATAAAGGGAGCTCTGAAAGACTATTAACGATCATGAAAAAATTCAAGTTTTGCCACTGCAGAGTATTTAACACCTTGGTGAGTAAATGCAACATTTATAAGTAAACATTTGACTCTTCCACATTCTTAGAAAGTTTGCATATTTGAGTTGACCCCCAAACTTTCTTTTAAAAAACATAGTCACATAGAAAAATGGGAGATGGCTTTATATTGGCTGTCAAGGAAATCTGCCTCTCTTCCCTGCTCTGGGGTAAGAAGTTAACTGCTTCTCCTGCAGCCATTTAACTTCCAACCCAGCAGAGGCAGCGTGTTAGAGAAGTAAGGGGACACAGGGCCGTGGTTGGGAGCTGTTCTCTACCGGAACTTCCCGAAACATCTTGGGTCTGAGATTTTTAGGATGCTCTGAGCTGATCTGCATGGGCGGTAATTTAACTCTAAATAGCTATGCATTCAAACCTCAGGCATATTTCAGCTGTACTTTTTTTCTCATTAGAATTCTGATAGGTATAATTTATTTTCCCTATAGGTATTCACTGCCGGATGTTAATTCTGACGCCTGCTGCTCCAATCTGGGAAGAATTGGAGCTGCTGCCTGGCTTTGCCACTAATTAAATTAGTGGCCCTGGGAAACTGACCATCGCTTTTTCTTATTTGTAAGAGTGAAGGTAACAGTAGCCAGCACATCTCAGGAGAGTTGAAACATGTGTGACAGGTCTGTCCCGCGTGACTGCTGGGCCTCTGTCCCTGGCTGCTGCTCAGCCTCCTTCCTGGGACGCGTACGCAGCCTCCGGAATTCAGCGACGGTGCACGGCTGGCCGCTGGGGGGCAGAAGCGCCTAGCTGCTAACTCCCGCGGGGCTCGCCGGGTGTGGCCAGACCGAGTGCCTCGCATGAGCCTTCAGCACCTTGTAGCTGCCTCGAATGATAACCGTGATCGCAGCTGCCACTACTGCTGTGGTTACTTTTGTCCTTCTTGGCCCTCTGTTGCAACCCCAGGTCAGACAGGCCTTCCTCTTATCTGAGCCAGGGGATCTCTTTCTCAGGGAACTTCTTAGCCTCTGAAAATCTTGCTTGATGTTTGGCGTATTCGGATTTTCACTGCAGTTTTTGCTTTTTGTATTTATCATAATGGGTCTCTCTGTGTAGTTTTAAGTTTGTAGAGAAAAGGAATAAGTTTTGGTATCTCTTAGATTCATCACTGTCTTTGCTAGCGACCTCCCCTCCCCCAACAGCAGTGAGCTTAGAACTTCCTCGGCTCACAGAACCGGGTCTCAGCGTGGGTTTGCTGACTGTGGGGTGAGTGGGTACTGATGTGGCCACATGAGGCCCCGGGGGCGGCAGTGCCTAGATATTCCTGGATATACCCTCATATTCCCAAACCCATGGGAGGACTATATTCCCAAGTGTTCTTTGGCCATGACCCTCTCCCAACTTTATTCCTCATCCATCAAATAGAGATCAGGCAATTAACATTTGCCCAGTTGCCTGCAATATTCGAAAGGCCACACCTTCTCTTCTATAGCTGGAACTGTGAAACCTAACAGGAACGCGTAGACACTAGAGGCCATCTGTTGACCCTTCGGGGGACTTCTTGTCCTAGAAGTGACCAGGTTGATGGGATCACAGTTATGAACACAGTGGACTCTCAGAAAGGCCCACTGGGGATTTTCTATCACCAATGGCATCTGATGTCCTAAGGGGCCCATGTAGCTGCTCACGGAGATTGGTGGAGCCAGGGTGTGGGGGCAGCACAGTGCCATCAGCCTCTGCACTTTTGGTCATGGTTCTTTGCCCTTGTGTTTGTGCATCATCTTGGGATTTTCAGATCTCGTCTTCCATGAGATGCTACACAGTGTGCAGTGGCAGCCAGTGCATCTGACAGGGACACCTGCCTGGGGCCACAGAACTTATTTCCGGAGGACCTGGGAGTAGGACATGCGTCTCTAGATCTCTTCTGTGCTCTTTCTTCTAAGTTTCTCTGCCTGCTCAGCAGTGTCACTTCCCTGCAGGGCAGGAGGGCAGAGTGAATGCCTTGGGTCCCCTGTGACCTTGTCACTCACAGAAGGGGCAGCTTCTGGGGTGGCTTCAGATACTCAAAGTGTGAGCTGAGGACCAACCCCCCCTGCGGGACCTGGTGCGTGTTAGAGATGCAGAATCACAGCCTCCCTCCCCCCAAGTCCTTCTCAGGCTGTCTGGCTCGCATTCGCTGTGCGCCCTCTTTGCACACAGTGTTTGTGTTACCCTCCTGCCCTGAGACCCTTGTGGTCAGAGCCAGCCCTCTTGGGTGAAAGGTCATCAAGGTGTACAGGTTGGTGGACTGAGGAGCTCTCATTTCCCAGGTGGGCAGAGCTGTGCTCTGAGCTCAGGGGTCTGATTTGCTGGCTGGTGAAGCTTGCAGAGGCCTCCTTAAGAGGCACGGGGCAGGCCGCAGGCCCACACAGAGGGAGGGCACTGGACCTCAGGAGCTCCCGGCCCTCAGAGCACTGTATCTGCAGCTCTGTCCCTTTACAGGGCTTCCTCTGACCCTTCTTTCTCTGGCCCATTCACCCTTCAGGAGGATGATTGTTTTAGCTACTTTCCTGTTGCTGGAACAATATACATGACACCACAGCTAAAAGGAGGAGGGGTTTATTTTGGCTCCTGTTTTCCTCCATGGTTGGCTGGCTCCAAGGTCAAAACAGCATGGTAGAAGGGCCTGGGTGGAGGATGGCTGCTCACCTCACAGCAGCCAGGAAGCAAAGAGGAAGGAGGAGCTGAGGACAAGAACGCACCCTCCCGGGTCCTGTGCCTGTGACCACCTCCCAGCACCAGACCTCCTCACGGCACAGGAGCCACGAACTCATCTGTGGAGGAAGCCACTGATGCATATAGCACCCCAAGATCCAATCTCCTTCCACACACGTGAAGCTTTTGGGGGACATTTAGATCTAAACCATAAGAACATTTGGAGCTAAACCATAGCAACACTCAGCTGAAAGTGTGAGCATTTCTCCTCATGCAAAGAGAAAGACATTCACTTTATTAACAGCATAAATCCAAGGGCAGTTTCATCTGCAGACTTGGCTCCCCAACATCAAAGGTGTGAGTGTTCATAAAAATGCTCTCAAAATGCATCTCTCAACCACAGGAGGACACACTCCTGTAACGTGCTCACAAGTGGGAGCCATGACTTTAGAGGGAGTGGTGTCAGCTGGAACCTCAATGAATTCAGCCAAGTGCAAAACTCATACCCGAGGATGGCAGATGAAAGCTAGTTTATTTATTTATTTGCGGTACTGAGGATTGAACAAAGGGAGCGCTGAGCTTTGTCCCCAGCCCTTTTAAAATTTTAAAATAAGATCTTGTTAATTTGCCCAGGCTGGGCTGGTCCTCCTGCCTCAGCCTCCCAAGTAGCTGAGCTCGTAAGCATGCACCACCACACCTGGCTGCAAACTAGTTTATTAATCCAATTTATTCAAAACAGGCGCAGCCTTTAAATGTTCTTTATGCTCACTGGAACTGTGTTTCAGGCCTCTTCTGGGCAGGAGAGGAGGGAGCTGAGGGTTCAAAGTCCTCCTTGGAGGTTGAAGAGTTGTGCCTGATCATGAGTTGCAAGCTTCTCTCTTGAGCAGAGGTGAAGCAGGGATGTGTCCTCAGGAGAGGAACCTTACTGTGGGTAACAGACAGATTGCTGAAATTAAGCAGGCAACTTTGAAAAAAAAAAATGCCAAGTTTTGGGCCTCATGAGAGGTGATTCTGATTGAGGAGATTAAGGCCCAGGCACGGGATCTGAATGTTTTTAAAGCTTCCTCAGATTCTGATGATAATTCTGGGCGGGAACTACTGGTTTAGGTGATGTTTGCACTATTTAGCTAATGCTCACATTTTCCAAAGTGTCTGCTAAACATTAAACCAGGGGTTTCCATTCCTGGCTGCACATTATGGTCACTGGGGGAGTTTTTAAAAAATACTGTTACCTGGGTACTATCCCAGGCCAATTAAGCCAGAGTCTCTGGGGTGAAGGGGTTTGCTTTAGGGCTAATATTTTTAAAAGCTCCCCAGTTGAATCTAATGTGCAACTAGGGTTGAGAACCTTAATGTTAAACCTTGAAAGAACAAGTAAAATTTATTCTTGAGCTGTGTTTGGAGGCTGCACTGGATTATTCTTTTTTTTTTTTTCCTTCATTTTCCAGAGGGCTAATTTGTTATTAAAAATGTAAATTATCCTATGTGGCCTGATGGATATAAGTCATATTGCATCTGTCTTTGATTGGAACACCAGACTTCCATAATTGTGGTTGAAGACAGTGCTGGCTTTTTATTTCCTCCTTTCTTTTTGGCAGCTGTACCAATCTGCTGGTTCATTAGGCTCATGGAAAAACAACTTCAGATCGTTTTCTCACACCGATGTTGAAGTGGTCTCTGCTAGCAGGTATTTCTGTTGGTGATCATTTGATTATTGTGGCCAGAGATGGAATGGATCAAGGTCCTGGAGAGGTACTGGGGTGACCCTCTGAGGCAGGTGAATAGTAAAAGGTGGCCATTCCATTGAGTTGGGGCACATGTTTGGCTAGCAGAGTTGGCTGGAATTCAGCCCCATGCCCCTCAGCCAGGCACCTCTCTGCAGGCACCTCTCTTGCCCCAGTTGGCAGGAGTGAGGCTGCATGAGCCACATGCACTAGCATGGTACAGAGTGATTCTCAAAGGGAAGTGAGCTGTTACCTACAAAGGTGGGGTGACAGTTGCTGGATGGGCAAAACCAGTGTTACTCTTAGACTTGGGCAAGACAGGCTTATTCTTAGGTCTGTGTTCAGTCATGCCTGTCTCATCAGGGTAGGGCTGAGGAGTTGTGCCTGCCCAGCCATGCCTGAGCTGCACCGCAGTGCCTGATATCCCAGGCCCCAGGCCTTTCTTCCCTGGGTCTGAGTCCTAGAGGCAGACTGTACCCCAAGGAGCATGCCTTAGGCCTGTGGAGTGACCAAAGTGTGATTATGGGTAGAAGGTGCAGATGGAGCTTGATATATAAGTCAGGGTTTGCAAGGGAAACAATTTAATACAGGACACATAATTTATAGGATTACTTTATAATATTCACCCAAAAAGTCAAATGCAAAAGAGTGCAAGAGATCTGTCAACACACTAGAGACCCAAAGAATCTAGCTAAGGGCCTGGATCCCATAGCAATGTCTTGCATGAGTCCAGCTGAAGACCTAGAGCCCATGGCAATGTCCTGCATGAGTCCAGCTGGAGGCCTGGAGCCCTTGACAATGTTTCATGCAAGTATGTTTCACGGATCTGTGCTGGGGAGGCCCAAAGGCCAGTGGTGGAAGCTAGAAGGGCTGTGCCAGGAGGATGAAAGATCTGTGCCAGCAGGCTGAGGGATCTGCCCTGGAGCTAGGAAACGATGCTCAAGATAAGGATCAAAGCTCCCATGAAAATAACTGCAGCCATCCTCAGTGACAGTGAGGACCCGAGCTCCTCTGACGATAACAGCTGAGTTCATATCAGGAAAACCAGCATGACAAGTTTCTCCAGGAGAATCAACAGCACACCATCTTCCCCTCCAGTTCTTTTTATGCTGTTGGCAACAATCCTCATGTGGGCCCTCCACACCTAGCACCATGCTGATTCAGTTCAGCTGGGTGTTACAAGTTGACCTTTAGTTAATCCACCACACTTAGGATGTGGACTAAGATGCCCGCAGGCATGCATGTGAGGCCCTTTGGGGAGCAAGTTGGAGCTGTCCTCAGAGCAGTGGTGGGCTGGTGCTGATGGACACAGGACTGACATGCGGGGACTGAAAGCCAGCTCTTCACATGCCAGTCATGAATTAATGTGTAGGGCTGAGGGTGTAGCTCACTTGCCTAGCATGCACAGGGCCCTGGGTTCCATCCCCAGCCCTGCCAAACAAAAACACAAACACAAACAGAAACCAAAGTAACGAATGAGTCTGAGAAATTTGAAAGTCAAACTGGCCTTCCAGGTTACTGTGAAGGTGTGTTTGTTAAGGTAGGAAGGTAAAATAAGTTATTTAATAGTTTGTTGTCTTGATTCTGGCTTTTAATTTTTTTTTTTTTTTTTTTTTTATTCTTGACCCAGCCACCACACCTATTAGGGAATAGCTTGGGTAAACCAACACATGTGTCTTAGTCAGATGGTAACAGAATACCATTGATGAGTGACTTAGACAAATGTTTATTTCTCACAGTCCGGAAAATCCAAAATCAAGGTGTTAGCAGATCTGGTGATTGCTGAGAGCCCACTTCCTGGTTTTCAGATGACCACTTTCTGTTTGTATCCTCACATGGCGGGGGGGAGAGAGGCAGCAAATTCTCTCACGTCTCTTTTTGTAAGAATACTCACTCCATTCATGGGAACTCCACCATCGTGACTTCATCACTTCCCAAAGGCTCCAACTTCTACTACTGTCTTATTTCGACAGATGAATTTTGAGTGGTCACAAATGGAAAGAAATCCAGAATGAACTCAAGAAAAGGGCATCTTGAGCTGGAGGTCAGTCTAAAGATCAAGGTAGAGGCAAGGAATCCTGTAGATGGTGATTTCAGGCAAGCTGCCATCTCCCCATTTATTAAAACCTCCTGAAAAGACCTTTGGCAACAGATTCTGCTAACAACTTACTGTTTCCTAGGATTCTTAATTGACTGGACTTCAACAGCCCCATAGAGTTGGCCAAATGTTTGTTTCCAACTCCACCCTCCACCCTCACTCTCTTCAGAATCATAGCTTTAGCAAGACTTTAACCCAGCCTTGACCTTGGCTGGCAGCTCTGGGCTTTCTATTGAGAGGGGGTGTGGTCAGATGCTGTGTAGTCACGATGGAAAGAAAGATCTCCCAACAAGAATCGCATTTGTCAATGAAACTGTTTCTTTTGGTTTGTTTCCAATTAAGACTGAATCCAGAATCGTTTCTTTTCTCCAATTAACTCTAACAAAGGGCTTAAGGGTAGAAAACCAGGACAAAGTACAAAGAGTGGGGATCCCAGAAAGATTGTTTCGTTTTGAAGAGATGCTTCCACCAAGGAGTTCGATCAAGGAGACAGAGAAGCATCAGAAGACAGCTCCATGGACAGGGTTTATATGAACAGGGTTTGAAAGGAGATGTCTCCTCACCAACCAACCGAAGTGGATTTGACTGGGTTGGTGGATGAAAGCAGCAGCCTGATGGTGGTTAAGAATCTCAGGAACAAATGAAAAGGAAATGCACCCAATATGATAACACTGGGGCAATTGTTATTTACATGTGGAATCAGCATGTGGAAAGTGAGGCTGGATTTGTAGAAGTCTTAAGAGTAGATTGGATTCTTGATGGTGTCACCATAGCTATTACAGAGGATGGCCAAATCCTCTCCCCTCTGACACAGCTATGTGTGTTAAACCTAACATCCTTGGTCCACCCTCCTCCACCAGCATTAAAGAGTGCTTCCTCCACACCAACACTTTGTGGCAGTTCCTATCTCTGCCTCCATGGCCTTCTTCCTTCTTGTCTCTCTGTGTATCCTTTTCTTTTGTAAGGACCTTTGCCCTGGATTTAAGACTTACCGTAATGCAGTGTAATCTCATCTTGGTGCTTACCTGAGTTACATCTGCAAAGACTCTATTCCAGGTGTCATTCCAAATAATGTCACATTCTGAGATTCTAGCTGATTTTGGGAACACTTCCCTCCATGACAGCTTGAGCTGTGCCTTTAGGAAGAATTTGTCTCGTGCCCTTAGGGATGACCTCATGCTCTGAAATGCTTGTGTCTGCTTCAGGGTTGGTGCAGGGGGTGCAGGGGAAGGAGTGGGGCAGGGGAGACATAGGAGGACGTTTATTGACTGCGGACTCCCTGCCAGGTGCTTACTGTGTGTTTATGTCATTGGACTCTTAAAACAGTCGTTCTCAAATACACTAACCAGACCTGCACTGGCAGGATTAACTGAGAATGTGTTAGGGATGCAGACTCTCAAGCCACCTGAGCCCTGCTGGTCCAGAATGTCTGGGGTTGGGGCCTAGTAATCTGTGTTTCCATGTTCTAGGTCGTTCTGCGGCTGCACCATCCTGATGAAGAGCGCTCAGGAGGTGACATGTTCAAGCTGTCCCAAACAGGAAGTGCCACCTGGAAGCTGAAGAGCAAACCCACGTCCACCCAGACACTAAGTCCTCAGAGCTTTGACTACATCCATCCTGGGTGAGAAAAAAGAATCCAGACTCTTTTATCCCCAGCTTCTCCAAACACACTATCTGACTTTCTCACCACCTCCCAATCAAGGGTTATCCTTTAAGACCTGCTTTCTAAGCTTCGGGACCTAATTAGAGGTTTGAAAAACTGGTATCAAAAGTGCCCAGGATCATTTTTATGGGCCTTTGTGAATAAGAAAACAATGCTAACAAGTCAGTACTATGTGCAAATGGCAGTAAAATCCCCCTAAATGGCTCCCTGGCTCTAATTTTGTAGAGTAAAATCGATAGGAGTCCTGTTAGGTCTGGGAATTTTAAAGGTGAAGGGCCCTATGCATCTAGAAAGCCCATTGAAAGATGGAGGCTGCATTTCACTGTTACTCACTCTGGAAGGAAGTTAACAAAAGTACTTAAGCCTTTAACCTCCAGGGTGTCAGCCATCAGGTTGTGCTGGGCAGCTCATTAGCATGTGGAGACCCTGACTGTCTGGCTTCCACCCACGCCTAGCTGCTCATGTCCACGAGATGGCAGTAGCTGCTAAAGCAGTGCACGCATTGTCTCTGCTGCTTATTAGTCCGGCATTTCCAAATTAAACAAAATATATATACATTTGCACAATCTGGAAGAGACCGTGGAAGATCATCCCGCCCCTGCCGCATCCAGAGCTGTCCACGTCGTAGTCAACGTGAGCAAACTGCTTACAGGGGTCTCTGGGAAACAGCTCCCCAAATCTCAGCCATTGACTCAATTGACTAATTAATTCATTAACTTTGTGTCTTTCTTCCCCACTTTTCATTCTGAAAAATTTCATGCCTGTAGAAAAGCTGCTTGCGTAACATTGTAACTTTTAATCTCTCTCTCTCTCTTTCTCTCTCTCCTGTCTGTTGCTGAACCAAAGGTTTGGAGATAAGTTGCAGACACCCTAACACTCACCTATCAATAATTCAATGTGTGTTTCCTAAGAACAAAGAGATTTGTCTTCTACATAAACACAGCATCATTATCGCATCCAAGAAGTCCAGCATTGACACAATCATACCATCTAATACTCAAGCCATTTTTAAATTGCCATTATCCCAGCAATATTCTTCAGATGGACTTTCAAGCCATCTGGAAACCATACTGTCTTTATTTGCCACATCTCTCTCGTCACCTCTTTTTTTAGAGCTGTCCTCCCTCTTTTTTGTCTTTTAAGACTTTGGCATTTCTTAAGAGTCCAGTTCATTTGTTTTGTAGAAGGCCTGTCACTCTGGATTTGTCCTATTGTTTCTGTGTGATTAGACTAAGGTTAAATATTTCAGCAAGAGTTCTGCCCAACTGGTGACCTGGTGCCTTCCCTGTGCATCACTTCTGGCGGCACACGATGTCCACGTAGTCCTGTTACTGGAGATGTTAAGCTTGAATATCTGGCTAACGTACCACAGGCTCAGCCAGTCCTGTGACTGTGGCAGTCAGTGGAGAACGTTCCTGACTCTGCAGTCTGTCCTCTTTCCGCAGTGTCCAGGGGGATGTTCTCAAAGTGTCATCCAGATTAGGCCATTCATTTGCTTAAAATCCTCCTCTGCTTCCCACCATGCCCAGAATGACTTCCAGACCCCTTGCTGTGACCTTCACAGCCCGGTGTGACCTGACCCCACCTGCTTCTAACCACTCACTGTGCTCCAGCCACCCTGCTGTCTTTTCAGGTTTTTGGAGACACCAAACTGCGCACGTTCAGCTCTGCCCACTCTCGGTGCTAGGCACGGCTGGCTTCTTCTTACCATTCAGATTCTGGGTCAGATGTCACCATTCCATCCCTATCTTATTTTCTTGCTCTCTCTTTCTATGAAGTGCTGGTCACCAACCGAAATGATCCATTTACTCATTTATTTACCAGTTTATTGCTTGTCTCATCCTTCAGGTTCGCAAGGCCCAACCTGGGTTGTTTGGTTTACTGTGCATTACCATGCAGCACAAAGCACACAGTAGGTGCTCAGGAAATGTTTGTGAACAAACACATGAATGAATGAAGTTGGCTTAGTGCTAGTTGGGCATTAAAATCCTGTGGTGGCCACTTTGGAGCTGTGTCCTGGGAGACAGAAGACTCAAGTCCCGGGTCCTGCCATGTGACCTCAGACCAGGCACCTAACCTCTTGAGCCTGACTTCTTTCATTTGTAGAATAAAGGGTTTTGACTGGATGACCTTTAGATCTCTGGACTCCAAAATTATCTGAGACCAAGTTCTACTCTTGGTGGGCAGGTGACACACCTCTTAATCTGTGTTCCTCACTCATGTCATCTGTAAAATGGGACAAATGACACCTATCTCATGCAACTGCTGTGAAGAGCAGTTTGATGGTGAACATGACTGAACTCAGCCAACTGCACACTGCCCTCTCCAGATGTAGGGTTATTTTTTTTCAGGGTAGTTCTCCTGAGACAAAGAAATCTCAGATTATCTGTGTCTTCTCTGAAGCTTCCTCAGCAAGAAAAAGTAGCATTTTAGTCTAGACTGCTTCCCTGGAAGGCTTGGTGGTTTGAGCTGAAGTGTCATTATAAGACCAGATGGCAGAGAAACTTTTTAGATTACTGTGTCCAGAAGCTCTGTGGTTTAGTTAGAAGCCCAGTGCCCTGGCATTGCCCTGCAGAAATGAAGATCAATAATGTCATTTGCAATAGATGCTTCTGGTGCTCCTCACACCTGCAGCCCCTGCCTCTCCCTGGCCCACCTGCCGCTTTGGAGACAAAGAGCAGAAGTAAGGCCTAGACATGTCACTCATCACCATGACAACCACAGCATGTGTTACCTTGCTGTCCAGCAGCTAAAGGGCATGGAGTATGAGGGACCTATGGAAGGAGCCCAAAGGGCAGGACAGGGAGGGTAGGGGGGCAGGTACAAGAAAGTTTGGGTGGGGAAGAGAATGGCAATTTTGCATTCCTTTTATTTCTTTTAAGAATTATTTGAAGTTGTGAAACTTTTAATTCACCTGCTTTTTTGGGGTCACTTTTCTATCACTGGGACAAAATACCTGGCACTGAAACTTAAAGGAGGAGAGGTTTAATCGGCCCATGGTTTCAGCCCACACTCAGCTGGCTCCAAGGCAGAAACAGCATGGCAGAGGGGCCTGGTGGAGGAAGGTGCTCAAGCCATGGCAGCCAGGAAGAGAGAGGTGAGATGAGCCAGAGATAAGAATTCACCCTTCCAGGTTGCACCTGCTTCTTCTGACCAGGTCCCACCTTCTAACAGCACATTCAGTGCCTTCACGATCCAATCACGTCCCTAACATGTGAGAATTTTGGGGAGACATTTTAGATCCAAACTCTAACACATGCCATAAAATCCATCCTTTCAAATTGTACAATTCAGTGTTTGTTTGTTACAACACTCAGAAGTTCTCCCCATGTGGGAATTAGCTCTTCTCAGACTGTACTGGGAATAGGGGCTCAATGTTTGCGAGCTTCCTGTATCCTCAGCCAGGGCTCCCGTGAGGACAAGGCTGACCCCTTGAATGTGCCCAGTGAAGTTTGTGATAAGGAGGGAGCAGGCTGATTAATATTTAGAAAGTGAATCAGGAAATCTAAGATGGTAAGAAGAGAGGAGACAGTGTGTCAAGCTGGAGGGATAGAAGAAGAGAGAAGGCAGAAATGGACGAGGATGGAACCAGTCCTGGAAAGGGGGTGACTCTGATTCTATCCCTGCCAATACCCCATCTGTTCTGGAATTTCTCTTTTGTGCCTCTTGGTACACCTTGTGGGCCTGGGACCACACTCTTATTCATGTTATCCATGCATTGTGTGACACTTGATTTGTTCTGGTGTGACATTGGTGTTCATTTTGCTTCTAGAGCCTGAAGTCTTTCAATAACTTTACTTCCAGGAAGGGCCACTGAGGAGCTTGAGGAGCAAGTGGAACTCACACTTTCACCCCATGATTAGAGCTCAGTATGAACACCTGGATGGGAGGTGTGATCTTTGGGATGGGTTGTGTGCAATTCTGCATCCCTAGCCCCAGCTTCCGTCCAAAACCCATGCTACCCTCCCATCAGTTCCTGTGTCTGGTCACGGAGGAGAGTCTAGAGGGGGGTGGACCAGCACCATCTATCACCATCGTCAGAAAGCAATCTTAACTTCTTTGTTCACAAGCCAGTAGTTCCCTCTTTCAGAATGAAGAATAGCTTCTTACTTGACTCTATTGTAAGCCAGCAAATAAGAGAATTAAAGGACTCATTAGGGTTCTCCAGTGATCAAGACGAGCTCTCACACTGGTTATTCACCATGAGAAGTGAATAAGAAAAAAAAAATAGTGAACAAGATTTTCAATAGAGTCAGATGTCAGGCTTGAGTTCTTTCCTCTAAGTGCAAGAGGGTGTTTTCTGGATCATGAAAAATATATGCTCATTTTTCTTCAGTCAAAGGATATGCGGGGAGAGGCTTGTCATGATGGAGAATTTGCTGAATGCTTTGCAGCTGGGTTTTTCCAAGGTTGTTTTCAACACAGCTGGCTGGGAAAGCCACTGCAGCTGGTGACAGATTCCGGAGCTCTCCTGGGAGGCATGTCGCCTTCTCAGTGGTATGGGCTGGCGAGAAAGGAGCAGACCCATGTGGGTGAGTCAGGGGTGGAGGAACCCTATTTGTACTGTTATATAATGTGCCAACCATTTCACAGTATTTTTCATTTTAGTACTGGAAACCCTGGAGGACATTTTCACAAATGAGGAAACAGAGATTCAGAAAATTAAGTATATTACCTAAAAAAGACAGAACTAGGATTCAAACACAGTTTTGTCTATTTCCAAATCCCAGGTTTGGAATTCTCAGCTGCTACCCTATTCTGCCGCCTGGTTGGGGGGAGTGTTGGTGTGGTTGGAAGGGATACTGTCTAGAAGCTGTCCAATAGGGGACAGTAAAGCTGGGTGTGGTTTGGGAAGATGATAGAGATAAGAAGTATGGCTGGGAAGGTGGGGCCAGCCACAGTGATGGAAGCAGATGGCGGTCCAAGGAGTAGATCTGGTTCTGAGCACTCATTGCTTTAAAGTCTCAGGCAATGACGTGGCACAGGCAACAGGTCTTTAGTGGAAGAGACTGAAACTGGTATCGGAACACCACTTAGGAGTGCTCAGAGCTGGACTTCCTTCCTAGTGGGGAATCGTAATGCTAACTAGGAAACGGGTAGAAGCTTCAGTGAATAGACTTGTTCACAGGGCAGGGCTTGTGAAAACTGGGACTTATGGTTCCATGAGGCCGGGGATCAACTTTGGCTCCCCAGACACTGGGTCTGCGGCAGTATGACTTATTCCAGACGTATCTGATTATCCTGATAAGGCAAGACAGGGCCGACTGCTACAGAGAAAGTTGGTTTTCCTTCCAGTACATCGAGAGCCACAATTCCTAACATTTGGCAAACTGTGTAGGACCTGCCTCAGATCTTCTGCCACAGCGCTTCTCTCCTCAGTCTTGTCTGTGAAGCCCATGGTGAGATCATGAACTTGGATGCATGCAAATGACTGGAGACTGAATTTCCTTGGACACATATTAATTGTGTGACCTAGGGTAAATTATCATTTCATTTTCAAACCAGTCTACAGGCTTACTGATATAGGCTGATTCTAAAATATATATGCAAAAGCAAAGGAAATGGAATAGCCAAAACAATTTTAGAAAAAAACTCCATGAAGTTGGAGGACTCTTATCACCTGATTTTGAGACTTAGGATAAAACTACAGCCGTCAAGACTGTATAGTATTGGAGAAAGGATAGACATATGGACCAATGGAATAGTAGAGAGTCCAGAAATACACCCCACATATGTGGTCGATTAGTTTGACAGATGTGTGAAGGCAGTTCATTAGAGAAAGCATGGTCTATTTGACAAATGATGTTGGAACCATTGGATAGCCATATACTAAAAAATGAAACTTGAACCATACATTGCACTCTGAACAAAAATTAACTCAAAATGGATCATAGACCAAATGTACAATTTAAAACTATAAAACTTTTAGAAGAAAACATTGGAGGAAATCTTTGGGAGCTTGAACTAGGCAAAGATTTCTTAAATAGGACACCAGAAGCATAAATCATAAAAGAAAAAAATGATAAACTAGACTTCAAAATTAAGAACGCATGCTCTTCAAAAGACACTGTTAAGGAAATGAAAAACAAGACAGAGCCTGGGAAAGCATATTTGTAAAACACCTACTTAAAGGACTACTGTCCAGCTGTTAACTGTGTGAGCAAAGAACTGAAATACAGAGCTCTCCCAGCTCAATCATAAACCAACTAATGACTCAAATTTAAAACATGGACAAAAGACTTGAGCAGACACTTCAAGAAAGAAAATATTTGGATAGAAAGTAGCACATAAAAAATGCTCAGCATCAGTATTTACTAGGGAAATGCAAAGCTGAAACCACAATCTGATCCTACTCCACACCCGTTGCAGAGGCTAACCGTCCCCCCTTCCCCAAGGTGAAGATCGAAGTGTTGGCTGTGGAACTGCAGTTTTCATACACTGCTACCAGGAATGTGAAGGGGCTTTATTACTTTGGGAAATAGTTTGGCAGTTTCATATAAAGTTAAAAATATTTATTTTATAATCCAGTAATCATATTCTTAGGTATTTATCCAAGAGAAATGAAAATATACACCCACATAAAAACCTGTATTGCAAATGCTTATAGTGGCTTTGTTCATAATCACCCCAAACTGTAAATGGCCCAGATATCGATCCACTGGTGAATGTATAAAACTCTTGCGGTGAATTCATACAGTGGAATTCTGTTCACTCACAAAAAAGAAGAAACTGCTGATATGCACAACAGCACGGGCGAATCTCAAGTGTATTCTGCTAAATGAAAGAACCTGGAATCAGAAGGCTACATACTGTGTGAGTATTCTGATGGCATTCTAGAAAAAGTAAGCCTGCAGGGGTGGAAAACAGATCAGTGGTTGTAAAGGTCCCTGCGCGCGTGCGCGCGCGCGCAAGTGTGGTGATTAACTACAAAGAAGGCAGGAAGGAACTCTTTGGAGTCCTGGAAGTGTTCTGTATCTTGATTATGGTCACGGTTACATGACTGCGTGTGGTTGTCAACATTCTTAGGACGATGCATTTATTTATTTATTTATTTATTTATGGGTACTGGGGGTCGACCTCAGGACCTCGCGCGCCACCAGGCGCCCGTGCTGCTGAGCGATATCACCGGCCCCTTTTTCATATGTGGGTTCCGGGAGTCGAACTCGGGCCCTGGCGCTTGCCGGGCAGGCGCTTAAGCCGCTGAGCCATCTCACCGGCGCCCAGGACAATGCATTTAAATCGCAGGTTTTAGAGGCCACAAACAGACCAATAGCTGCAATTTGATGTGGTCAGGCCTGTGGACATCACACCAGGCTGATGTAAGTGGCGAGCTTAAGGGCACTAAAGTGGATGAAAGTGCTTTGTAGTCCACAGCACAAGGAGAACACCTGGGAGGGGCCTTCCAGCTGGAAGGGAATTCTCTGTTCGTCACAGTGAGAGGCAAGCACTGCGCAGGCCTCCAATTTCCTCTGAACGGAGCCAGCTCTTGCGCACACATCTTCTGGTCTTTTCTCCTAAATTAGGTTCCTCCCTTGGAGCTCACCAACCTCACAGGAGTCGAGGCCTGGGTATAGTCGGGACAGCACGGTTCCTCCTGGACTCCAGGCTTCACATCTCAGTGCCCTTTTGTTCGCCTGCCACCTTGGCTGCCAGAGGTATCACACAGACATTTCCTCTGAGTGGACAAGTAAAACGCTAATAATTCTCTGTCAGACCGAAGGTACTGTCACGGCAAAGCATTGAATGGTCATTTCAAAAGGGGCAAAGAATAGAAGCCATCCTTAAAGCTTCCCTTGACAAGAGAGATTTAGGAACACAGAGGGTATTACTGGGCTGTGCCATTACTGGATGAACATTCAGTGACAGACATTACATGGGGCTGGTGATAAAATCCCTAATATCTTCGTGCTTTACCTCCTAGTGGATTTGATTCTTTCCTCTCAGACAGAGTCTGTAACAGGAACTATTTCCTTTCATGAGGATAGGCGGCTGCGGAGGGTACACTTTTGTCTTCAGAAAAATAGGTCCACTTTCGAGTTACTTTCTTCAACACTAATACAAAAAAAGAAAGAGAGAGAGAGAAAGAAAAGCAAAGTCCTTTTATCTCCCTTGAAGGCCTTCGGCTTCAAGCTCAAGTTAGCTAGATTTGCCTTACTCTCTGACTCCCCGAACTAGGCTGCTTCCTAAAGAGTTTGTAGCAGAGACTCGATCTCAAGTGAAGAACGGGCACAGCCAGAAAAGTTCTCCCTGTCTTTAAGGAGACTTCTTTTTTTTTTTTAAGACCCATGAAAATACCTGAAAGAGGTGGCCTCAGGAAGTAGAAAAGAAGTCTCTGTTTGGGGAGAGTATCTATTTAATCATATTTTAGAGAAAAATGGAGGAAGATAAGGCATTTGGTCATTGTTTTTCTTTTCCACTGCTACCACTAATTTCCTGTGAGGGTCCTAGGTCTTGAGTAGAGGTTTTACTGTCCTTATTCCGCCAACTTGGAAGCTTCTTGAGGTTATGGGGTTTACTTATCTCATATTCCTGGAATATAGCACAATACTTGAAATATAATAGGAAGAGGGACAGAAATGACTAAGAATTGAGAATCTGCCATCTGCATGGCCCTAGAGGATATGCTTAGTCTGTAAAAATTTGTGTATATATAAATATCAGTGTATTGATTAGCTATTGCAGGAATAATGCTGCATAGCAAATCACCCCAAAACTCAATTAGGTTAAAAAAGCTTCAGGCATTTATTATTGTTCACATTGTCTGGAATTTGGATGATCTAAGTTGACCTGGGCAAGACTTGGTTGAGTGGTTCTTCTTCTCACCAAAGGTCTGTGAGTCAGCTGCCATGGCTTGGTCTTAGGTTCTAGGTGTTGGGGTGGCTCTACTCCATGTACCTCTCAATCTGCTTCTGGGGCCAGAAGTCTAGCCAAGGAATGTTCTTTCCTTGGGTATGGCAGAGAAACACCCAAGATCGTTCATGGCCCATGCTAGGAGCTGGCACATTCTCAGGTCCACTGCATTCAGCTGGTCCAAGCAAGTTGTGTGGCCAAACCCCAAGTCAAGGGGTTGGTAAACACATGGTAGGTATAGCTTCAAAAGCACATGGCAAAGCATGAAGGAAAAATGAAGATTAAGACCAATAATGCAGTTACAGCAACATGTTTAATCCTGACAGCAATCCTGTGTGCTGGAGGTGACTTCATTCTTCACTTCACTGATGAGAAAACTGACATCAAAGCCAGATTCAGGTCCAAAGTATGTTCTCCTTTCAGTATACCATGTTCTCTCTCTGCAGTATTTCCTGATGCTTAGTGAATACATGTATACAGGTTAAAGAATGGAAGTCACAAGTCCAGCTGAAGTTAAAAAAATTCAACCAAGAATCTCTTTTACCAGATTAAATTCTGGTCTGTTGGAGATTTGCGTAGATATTCTGGTTCTAGATCATGCCCAAACAATTCCTAGTATTGTTCAGAGATCAATGGCTGGGCTGTGTTATATCTCTGGTCCCATCTTGCTTCTTGTAGAGCAGTCAGAAAAGGCACACAGACCAGGGGCTCCCCCATGCAGGAGGGACACCCCTTTCACTCCTATGGCTAAAACAACCCTTGTATTGCTACAGGACTCAGGTATCACCATTTCAAAACTGATCTGGATGAATTTCTTACTCAAAATTGATTACACCAACATAAAGAAATATGTCCTTCTAGGAAAGCTTCCGATTCCTGAGTTACTTCTGTGACCTACTATGGTCGTGTAAATGGTCAGACTGTCAGTGCTGATGCATCCTGTGGGTGGACAGATGGTGGAGTGTGACCAGAGGAGGTTGGAGTGACGACGTCTCACTGAGGAGCCTATCCAGGTCTGAGGGGATTTCCAAGAGAGAGGCAGAGCCAGTTGACCGGAACAGGGCAGGTGACTCAGAGAGTGACATTGGCCTCTTTGAGTCAGCAAGGAGCTCTGTGAGGCACCTTGCGGAGTCTGTGTTCTCTAGATGCAGATGTTGCATTTTTCCCGTCAGTGTAGTTGCTTCTCTCCCTACACTGTGTCACCAGAAGGCTCTGCTCAGCGTAGAAGCACACAGAAAGTGGGCAAAAAGTCTGAGGCAGGAGGTCTACATGTTGGTTCTAACAGCTCAAATCTCAGAGGTATTGGGACGGCAGGGCACAGAGGTACCTGACAGGGCCATGTTTGTCTGGGGACTTCTTGGCATAGTTCACTTCAGCCACTGCCAAAATTTGAACTGTTGCCTCCGACATCACGACTAGGGAGATCCCAGGAAGTCAGCATGTCCTAGTCTCTCCTCTCCCTCTGAATTCCTGCAAACTCAGCTCCATAAGTATTTCTGAGGTTATGCAGTGGATGCCATCTTTCTCCTGGGGGTTAGTGGTGCTGGCATCTTTCAGAGATGAGTGGGAAGCTTGTTTTGAGGGGAGGGATGAAGTGTGGTTTGGGAGAAATTACTGAACAACTCCAAAAACGTGGATGGTTGGATGGGGTGATTGAAATTTCAGTTGTCTTGATAAACTTACTCCCCATTGCCACTTGTAATAATTCCTCAGAAGCTAAGCTTGAAATTGGTTTCTCTGTTATCTGTGTGTTCCCCCAGGATAGGTCTGAGAGGACTATTCAGCAGTACTCAGATCTTTGTCAGAGTTCATTGGTGATGTCCTCCTGAGAGAAGACAAATATTTTATTTCATTCCCAGGGTACTGCTTTTTAGGAGCTAGCTTATTGGGCTGAGTAAAGGAAACGGGAAGAAAGGAGAGAAGGATGAAGGCAAACAGCAATTTTGGAATGTGGGTGTCTTAGTTACTTTCTCATTGCTGGGACAAAATACCTGACACCTACAATTTAAAGGTGGAGAAATTTATTTTGGTCCATTGTTTTTGGAGGATTTAGTCCATAGTCAGCTGGCTCTAAGGCATGAAGGGTATGTTGGAAGGATCTGGTGGAAGACAGCTGCTCATGTCATGGTGGCCAGGAAGCAGAGAGTGAAGGAAGGAGCCAAGGAGGGAGATACACCCCTCTGGGTCATGCCCCCGTGACCGACCTCCTAACAGCACATTTAGCTCTGAACTCCTCAGGGGATCAATCCATTGATGAGTACAATGCCCCCATGATCCGATAACTTTCCAAACACCCCACCACCAAACACATGAGACATTTGGGGGATGTTCTAGATCTAAACCATAACACCAGGCCAGGTATTTGACACTGTCATATTTTTATCTCTTTATTGTCCCAGTAAGCCTTTGGGGCTTGGGACAAGTACTTTGATCCCCATTTTATAGATGAGTAAAGTGAGACTTAGGGAGGTCATATAAAGTGAGCTAGCCAATAATCTGGTAAGTAACAGAAGCAGAGATTCAAGTTCAAGGCTTTCTAGATGCACACCTGGGCCATGTTCGCCCCTACTATAGGACTGGCTGCCTGGACCATGTATCTCCCCCTCCATTCATTGATAAAACCATGGCATATAAATGCACCTCTTTTGGGATGGATGAATGACACTTTCCCTGTTTCCAGCTATGCTTTTTAGCCTTCAGCTCCTCGGATTTCACATGGAGTTAGGTTTGGCCTTTGAGTATAGGAAAAACCATTATTCTTCACTGTAGGTAGTCAAGGGATGCTCTTAGCTAGCATCTTTCCAGGCCCCAAGATAGTTCCTTTGGTTGCCCTTTATTAGAAAAATTGTAATGGTGTGACACAGCTCATTGGCTCTAATGGGCCACACGCAGCAATTTAACCAACAGAGCAAAGCACTTGACCTTGGAGGGCTACATACCTGTGCTGTGCAGATCCTAAAGCACAGGTGTACCAAAAACCAAGTCAAAGACCATACAAACACACTCCACACTCAGGTGAAGAAGTGAAGAATATGGAGTTTATTCTGAAAATAAAGTCCCAGAACTGGGCATTTAGCTTTCTTGCAAGGAAATGTAGCAAGACAGAACCAAATCATTTCACTAGAAAGCACATATTAATTGTCTTTGCAAACTAGGCTTCAACCTAGCTTATATCTGAGCTCCATCCTTATCCGCTCTTTTGTTTTAGCCTTTTCCATAATGTGTCCTGTGGTCTCATTCTGAGTCAACTACTAGTAAGTGCCAAGGTGACTTCTAATAGTCCCAATCTTTCCTTCCAAGGGTTATCTTGGAGGTTAGCATCTCATGTTCCACTGTCTTATGTGCATCTCAACTCTTTTCCATGCTGAGATATCAGTTCTTGTCTGTTTCATTAGATAGTAGATAGTCTCTACTTTCTTCCACTATTCTTTTGTATTTTAGTTTGTGACTTGACCTGGAGGAAGGTTGGTGGTGGCTCTATAAGCAACTGGGAGCCACTGAAGGCTTGTGAGAATGGGGCTGGCTCCATCAAGGGGGAAGAGGAGGATGTGGTGGTGCTGAGTTAGTGGTAGTAAGGGACTGAACTGGGGAAATAATTTACGACTCTATCCTAATAGTGGTGGTGGCAGGGAACATATGGAGAGGCCTAAAGTAGGAAATAAGTGCTGGGAACAGAAAGGAGAGAGTCGCTGTTACAAAGTTCCCTTCCTCTATATTTCTAAGCCCCCAGGTGTTACAAGGGAGCCCTGGTCTTTAAGGATGTCTGCATATTTTAGCTTCTGTAGAAACTGTCACCTGCCTTGGAGACAACCCACAGACAAGAGGTGTGTAATTCTGGGCTGTGATGAGGGTAATGGTTAGCCTTTTACAAAATAGAAGTCCCAGGAAGGAGATTTGTTCTCAGACAAAGGAAGGAGAGAAAATAACTTGAGTTGTTATAAATGAAAAGAAATAGTGCAGAGCTAGATTAAGAAAGTGGGATAAGGAGGAATGATCAAGATGCTGCAAATGAGTAAATGTGAAGGAGGAGGAATTTTGTGGAGAAAGAATCCATCCATCCAACCCCCTTTCCCTCAGTGGAGAAGAAAATTCCTTCTTAGGAAAATATTATTTTATTTAGGAAAATATCTTGCTTGGTACAGAAGGTGAGATGTTGAGGGCAAAGTTTAAGAGCATCAAGAAACAAACTTCCCTGCATTATAAATAGGCAGCAACTTGGTGATGAGAAAGTGGGAGGAGGGAGGAGCGAGAGAAGGCGAGAGAGGAGGGGAGGGTGCCAGAGCACCAGGGTGGTTCTGGGGCTTTTAATGATGGAGATGACGTCACACAATTGGAAATGGTTTGCATTTCTGTGACATAAAGGAAATTTGCATTCCCCATTTCTCAGTACCTTCAGGGAAGTCTTCCTCCAAGATTCCAATGGGAGTTTTGACTGCTATTGTTTTTAAATCCAGAAGCCACAAATGTGCCGACTGCTTTGGGCAGGCTGATGCTGGGGGCAGAGGGACTGCATGCAAGGGTGGGTAAGGTGTCCACCAGCTGCAGGAACCTGGGAGGAACCCTGAGATCAAAGACTTTTTGGGAACACCCAGAGATTTTGAGAGAGGATCCTAGATTTCCACCAGTCAAAGAATGATGTTCTAGGTCATCATATCCATTTCCTAAGGGTGGGGAGACTCCAGCTAGTGGCTGGGTTACTTATCTCACTTACCTGAGTTTCGAATATGGTGCACTCATTGGGAATGGCCATCACTAAAGGCAGGGACCTCTGACTAGCTCAGAGCTGAAGCTTGGGTATCTCTGGTCCAGCATGGGAGGCCTGAATTCCAGATCTGATCTCAGTGGGTAAGTGTGTCGGGGAGGCTGGGATGGCAGGAGATGCTGCTGGCTATAGCTGATGTTCTCAGTCCTTCCGAGCTGCAATCAGGATGTTTTTCTTCAGATCCTTCCTGATTACTTCTCTCCAAAATGAATAAGCTCTATCCCAAGTCAGTGCTTCCCAAACTTTTATGTTCACCAGGATCACCCAGATATCTTGTTAAAGCTGCATGCTGAATCTTGTACCCAGAGATCAGGGAATGGGGCCTGAGAATTTGCATTTTAAACTGCTGCTGCTGCTGCTGCTGCTGGTCTGGGAATCACACTTTGAAGGAGAACTACTGTCCGAAATGAGCATATCTCAAACTTTAAAGTGCAAAGAAATCTGCAAATCTTGTTAAATTGCAAGTTCTGATTCAGTGGCTCTGAGATGAAGCCTGAAAATCTGCATTTGACCAACTCTCAGGTGATGCTGTCCATGTGAGGACCACCCTCTGCATAGCACTGTCCCAAGTCATGCTGCCATTGACCTCTGACTGGCTGAAGGTCAAGTGTTTCTACCCCTCTGTCTGGCTGCTATTCCCCACTGCATTGCAAAAGGCTGTGGTCTCTCAGTTTGTGTGTGTCTGCTGTTCTCTGCTCAGTCTGCTCAGTCTACCCCACCCCGTGTCCCTGCTAGGCCGAGCTGCCCAGTAGCGGTGGGAACACCTGTTCATCCCAACAGCAGGGCTGTGGGGACAGTTAAGCCTCATTAGGCTCTGGCTCTTTCTGGCTGCTGGACATTCCGCTCTTTCTTTCTCCCTGGGGCCTGCTCTGCCCACTTCGTACTGGCAGAAGCTGCCTGAATACCAGCTGTTCCCTTGCCCTTGAAACCAGCCATGGTCAGCTTCTCTCTGGCTTCCCTGCTGTCCCTGGCCATTCCTGAGCGGGAGCCCAAACTGTAAAAAATGAGTCTGAGGCAACCTGGGCCTGCAGCTGCTTGGGAGAAAGGGCAGGAAATGGTTCAAAATAAGGAGGAGATGCCAAGACGGGCACAAGGGGGAGGAATAAAGAGGAATGGGAGTTAACTGATGTCTCATGTGAGGTCTGTTATTTGCAGGAATCACATAAAAATAATGAAATTGACCCAATATGCAACACAAAGGAATGGGGGAGTTTTGTTTTGTTTTGTTTTGTTTTTGTTTTTGTTTTTGTGTGGAGAGTGAAAAGGAAAGTGGGTTGGGGTTCTGACACGGGCTGCGGTATTTTCACTTACAAGAAGAGAGGGTTGGATTAAATCACCTTCAAGGCACTGCACATCTCAAAAGTCACTATTGGAGAGATTGTCAAAGAAGGCCAGGCAAACCCTTAGGGTTTAGAATTAGAAAGACCTGGATTTAAATCTCTGCTTTTCCTGCTTGATGGCTGGGAGGTACTGGGTATGTCACTGGCCACTCTGAGTTGTTTCTTCACCAGAAAGCATTAACTGAAATAAAAATAAAAAGGACATAAAATAACTGCCGGTACATAGTGGGCACACAAGCAGCAGCAGCTAATATTATGGCAATAATTAAAATGTGAAAGACCTGCTCCTGTTACCATGCTTCACTTAGCTGAGTTGGACACAAGTCCTCCAATGTGCGTTGTATTTTTTTCTCTAGAAATCAATTCTGTGCTGCCCACACTGGCCCCTTAGGTGGTCTGTGTTTGCTCAACTCAGCCCCCAAGAGAGTCTGTTCTAAATTTTGGGACAAGAAGGTAACTAAAATACAAGCAGTAAGTTGCCATACTTAGCACGTTTTAGGGAATTATTTAACACTAAATTGTGAGAAAACTGACTGTAATATAACTGGTCCAGTGGCTCCTGTGGGCCCTGTAAAGTGAAGGAAATGTTTAAGAACAGGGTGGGTAGAATGGGACAGAGTGATTTTGCATTCTCTCTTGCTCTGAAAATTGTTGTCTTGGGATACTGAACATAGCGGGTGCTCATTAAATGGATCCTCTTTGAAAGAAAGATGTCTAGGACTTAACTACTCCACTCCTTGATGACCATGGGACATCCTGGATATGACTGGCATGTTTATTTACAGTCTGATGTTTTCTTAATTTATTTCTCTTTTGGGGCTACTAGAAAGCAAGCAAAAGAAATCAAGTCAGCTGATTTATGGACAGGAATTTAGTGGAGGAATGTCAGGAGCTTATAGCTGCACCAGGAAGGCCGGAGAGTCAGTTTGCAAGGAATAGGACTCCAGGACTTAACTGATGGGGCACTGCTGCAGGGATGAGCCTGTTCTGATGAGTCAGAAGACACACACATTTCCCACTCCTTCCTCCCTCCCACCTCCTCCTCTTCTTCCTTCCTTCCCTCCTTCCCTCCCTCCCTCTCTCCCTCCCTCGCTCCCTCCCTCCCTCCTTCTTTCCTTCCCTCCTTCCCTCCTTTCTTCTTTTGTACTGGGGATTGAACCCAGGGCCATCACACTTAGCTACATCCCCAGCCCTTTTTTAACATTTTTTATTTTGGGACAGGGTTTCCCTAAGTCGCCAAGTTACTTGGACTCAGCTCAGATTTGGTGATCCTCCTGCCTCAGCCTCCCAGAGTGCTGGGATCTCAGGTATACTCCACATGCCTAGCTCCATGTATACATTTCTTATTACTTAAGGAAACAGGCCTAGCATCGCCACTGCCGTTCTCTCAGGCCTAGCTGCCTAAGGCAGCATGATGCATCCCTTGGTGATCCAGGCAACAGTGGCTCACAAGGAGCACAGTGTCACATTAATGACTAGCTCATTTTTACATCCGTGTCCAGCAGTTACTTTAGCCTGCTATTTTGCTTATAAGATAGAACAGTTCCAAGGACATTCATGTGATTCATATGGTCAGCAGGCAGCCCAACGGGTGGTGTTGCTTTTGATATTAATCTCTGAGTTTTGGGTAGTTAATTTCTTATTAGGTCTGGCGTTATGATTCAGTCATTTTGTGTCTGCTGTGGTTTGGATAAATGTCCCCCAAAGATCTGTGGGTGAAGGACTTGGTACCTGCAATGGTGCTGTTGGTAGGTACTGTGGACATTTAGGGGGTGAGGCCTTGAGGATGTCCTACAGTCATTAGCAGCGTGATCTTTTTTTTTTTTTTGTGGGTACTGGGGCTCGAACTCAGGACCTCACGTGCCAGCAGGCGCCCATGCCGCTGAGCGATATCACTGGCCCTTTTTTCGTATGTGGGTTCTGGGAGTCGAACTCAGGACCTCACGCTTGCCAGGCAGGCGCTTATGCCACTGAACCATCTCACCGGCCCTAGCAGCGTGATCTTGAAGGGGATCATGGGACAGTTTCTTCCTCTTTGCTTCCTGGCTCATGAGGTGAGAGGTCTGCTCCACCACGTGCTCCTGCCATGATGTGCTGCCTCGTAAGAGACCTAAAGCAATAAGTCTACTCAGTCATGGACTAAGCCAAAATAAACCTTTTTCTTTAAAGTTAATTATCTCATGTATTTTGTTATAGTGATGGCAAGCTAACTAATATAGTGTCTGATATGTTTAAGTTTAAAAAACAAATGCTTACAGCCAGGCAGAGTGGGGCACACCTGTCGTCTCAGCACTTTGTAACCTGAGGCAGGAGGATCACAAGTTCGAGCCAAGCGTGAGCAATTTAGTGACTTAGTGAGACCCTGTCTCAACATAAAAAAGTAAAAAAGGGGTGGGGATGTAGCTCAGTGTAAAGGCCCTGGGTTCAATCCCTGGTACCACACACATACAAAGAACAAAAAAAGAAAAATACTTAGCACAGTGTGCAATGAGTAACCCTAGGGAACTGTACTAGCCAAACAACTCTACCCACCTGAGAATTATTTCCATGGTATTCTCTACTTATTTTAGAGCACACCGAGGCAATTATGGCACTGTCTTCCCCGGTGCCTTCTTTCCCCAAATGTATTATGAAATGGGCTTAAAATCACCTATGTAGCAAATTTGTGTATTAAACCACATAATACATGGGTAGACCTAACATGTAGTAGGAAGAATTTAAAAGGCAAAGGTTATAACTTTGATTCTTATTTCTCTTTCCCCACCCTTATATAATAATCAGTGACTAATCCTTTTTTGCTTTCTATCATATTTTAAGGCAGGAGGAAGATTGGAAGAAAGGAAGTAGTGGCCACATCTCTTAGCACCTAGATTCCCCCATGGTAAAAAATTTGGCTAAAACATTTGTGGGTGTGCCCCTCCGCTCCTCTTCCGTGTTTGAGCTATCCACAGTACAGCTAACAATTCTACTTCCAACTTAGGTGTGATATGGAATTATGTTTTTTTTATGAGTATGCATTATTTTGTGTGAAAATAATAAAGCAGATGAGTATTTACAATAAACCTCTCACCGGGCATGGTGGCACATGCCTATAATCCCAGCATTTGGGAAGCTGAGGCAGGAGGTTTGCCTTGAGTTTGAGGCCAGCCTGAGCTACATAGTGAGTTCAAAGCTAGCCTGAACTATATAATGAGACTCTGCCTGAAAACAAAGCAAAACAACACAATGCTTTGATAATTTCTTTCTTTCCTTGCCATCAATCTGCTCAAGATGAGAGAGAGAGAGAGAGAGAGAGAGAGAGAGAAAGAGCCAGGGCAAGAGCTAGAGACAGGGTTAGTTGAGTCTGCCTGGCCTCTACACTGTGCCTAACCCCTCAATGAGGGGGGTGCATATAACTCTGGTTTACAATTCTAGCCAGCAAATCAGGGCACACTGGTCTTTATAAAAGGAATCAGGGCCACAGTTGCCAGAGCACAAGCAGTGGAAGCAGTGGGGTGGTGTGGAAACTCAGTCTCCCCTGCAGGTTCTCAGCATATATTGTTTTATAGCCCAGTGAACAAACCACTTCAAAACAGCAGTTAGGGTTTGGATAAAAGAAAAAAAACAGAGTACGAAATGGTATGACTCAGTAATTTTGCCAAATCCCAAAAGGACTTTTCTGTAACTAACAATCAGTAACAAAGGAACAGAAGAAAATTGTTTCTATGGACACACCTACACACAAACACGTTTATACACACACATACGCGTATCGCATGCATGCATACATACACACATATATAGCTAGGTTAGAGCAGAATAATTTATATAGACACAGTTCATTAAAATTACCCACTGCTAACAGACATCAGTCTGTTGGTATAATCTGAGGCATCGTCCCTCCAGCTCCCTCCCCGCCACTCTGAGTCAGTCTGTCTGCCATCCAGTCTACCATAGAACAAGGCCCAGAGAGTAAGTCCTGGTAGTCTTGTTCCAAGGAGTTCCAAACAGAGGAAGAGAGATGGACCTGTAAGTGGAAAAACTCCATCTGGCCATGGCCTCAAGGATGCCAGTCTTTGGGTGGCGAGGGCAGCCTGTGTCAGAGCACCCTGGCTCCAGGGTTTGTGCCTATAGCGCACACTGTTCTCCACCCTGTGGGAACCCCTGGGCTTTTCTCATTCCCTATACTTCATTTCTTTCCTTTGTAATCTCCTGTCTCACTTGCCCAGCACTGGTGCCAACTGGCTGGGTTTAATTCAGTGCCATGAGGTTGCTGTATGGACAGGAAGAAAGCAGGCTCAGCCCCTTGGCCTCCTGCTTGCAGCCAGCTCCTTCCTGGGATGGAATCAGGTCTGCCAGGAGCCAGGCGATATGTTCCTCAGTTCCAAGCCCTCTCTCCATCTGCAGGCCCCCTTCGCAAGCTGGATTTTCACCAGCTTCTCCAGAAAGCTCCCGCTTTCCTCCAGGGTGGCCATCTCCTCTGGCCACTGGGCACTCCGTGGTGTCCATCACCTGGTCCAAGACCCACCTGGGAAGCTCGGTGGGCAGATTGAGCACTGCATAGTACAAAAGGCCAAGCATTTCCCCACCCACCTCTCCATCTGCCGTTGTTGGAGAGAGGCCAGCCAGAGGGATAGAGAAGGGATTTTATTTAATTTCACTTTCATTCATTTTCAAGTCTCCAAAGGAGTAGAATTAAGCTAACTCTGAAAAAAGTGGGGCGCTCTGCTTTGATCTTGTCAGCCTTCTGCTCAAAGCCCTTGCCCTTCTCTCTCACCCCAGGAGGAAACTCACATCCTTGCCCTTGGTATTCTAGGTCCTGTACCTGAAGTGGACCATCTTTCTAGTGCCTCCCACCATCTCCCATCCATCTGCTCCCTGTCCTCTGTTTTGGCCACATTGGGCCGTTGCTCAGGTCAGCCTTTTACCCAGAATGCTTTGTCCTCCACCCCCGCCTCCACTTCTTGAAATGCTACTGAATTTTCAGAGCTCAAGTTCTGATGTAACTTCTCTCAGGAAGGTTTCTGGTTTCTCCAGGGGGAGAACACCTCTCCCTCTTTCTCCTCTCAGAGCATTATGCTGCTCTCACTTTCATCACTTGGGCTTCGTATGACTAATGTTTTTCTAACTACAATCTTTCAACCCTTCCTTCCTCCCTCCATGCCCTCCTTCCTCCATCCTTCCCTCCCTCTCTCCTTCCTTCTCTTTCTTCTTTCCTTACTTCTGGTATTAGGGAGTGCACCCAGGGCCTTTGCACTGAGCTACATCCCCAACATTTCTGTGTTTTGTTTTGTTGCTAGACAGCTTATTGTGTGGCCAGGTGGGACTCAAACCTGTCATTCTCCTGCCTCAGTCTCCTAAGTGCTTGGAATATGTGCATACTTCCACTGTGCCCAGCTAAGACTACTTCTTATTTGGCTACTAGTCATTAACTATGAAAAAATCTGGGAGGCATACAGAACTCCCTCTTGCATGGCCCTCATGCATCCAAACACTCAGCAGTTCTGTGGTGTTGGCCTGCTAGATATTTCTGGATCCCATTTTTTATTTCCTGTAGGAGTCAGCTCAGTGGTTTGGCCCTCACCACTGTCCTCAAGGTCACTACAATGGCTTCCAATGGAGTTCCTTGCTGTGATCTGTGGGACTCAAAGCCGCTGTCCTCATAGGGCCAGAGTTCTGTGCTTCTCTCACTCATTTAGTTCAAAACTTTCGGGCCGGTGAGATGGCTCAGCGGCGTAAGCGCCTGCCTGGCAAGCGCGAGGGCCTGAGTTCGACTCCTGGAACCCACATATGAAAAAGGGCCGGTGATATCGCTTAGTGGCATGGGTGCCTGCTGGAGCGCAAGGTCCTGAGGTCGACCCCCAGTACCCACAAAAAAAACCCAAAAGAAAACAAAAACAAAAAACTTTCTCAGTAGCAAGCCCATCATGGTTACTAGGACCTGGTGCATAGTAGGTGCTTAATAGGCATTGAGCGAGTGAAGAGGAATATGCCTGGAGTGGAGGGTAGTGCACAGGCTTGGTTGGGAGTGTGTCCCAGGACCCTTGACTCACACAGATATCCATCCTCCCATGGGAAAGAGGCTTTTCCTCTCCAACCTTATTTTGTGCATCTGTAAAATGACAAAGATGATTTTATTTCTAAGGTTCATAATGAACTCATTTCCCCCTGAATTAGTTTGCTTTTATCTAACAATTAGGCAAACACCTGAAGTTGTGTTGGGGGGGTTACGTTGTAAGAGGTAACTTCCTTCATTTAAAAATGTGTTTGCTTTTACATTAGCTTGTTTCTTAGGTCATCCAAATATTCATTTTCTTTTGAAGAGGACATAGGTTATTGCCAATTAGGTAGAACATAACCAAAAAGTCCCCTTTTGCTTCCCTCTTGAGTCTCTTCTGCCCTAAATCACTGTGCCTGTGACTTTAGGCCCATGAATCAGAATCCAGTTAAGGTGCGCCTGAAAAATCTGCCTAGACATAAAAATCAATAGAAGGACAAAAAAAAGCAAGAGATTGATTTCAAGCTACAAATTACATAATTCATGGGGCAAGAACACAAGACTTCCTCCTCTAAAGATTGTGGAAGGTGGAAGTCTGGGGTATTAATGTAATGGTTGAGGGAAATGACAATAATGATTATGCCAGATTGCTCTCTGAGCAACTGTTGGGAAATGTACTCAGACGATAGATAGAGTAGCCCTATACGCCCCACCAAGACTTTCCTGAATTCAAATATTCCTTGCTTTTGTTTCTGTTAGTATATTCATGCTGGTTGGGAAAACCATTGGGAAAGCATCATCATTGCTTCAAAAGATCTTGTAGGATCTTCATAATTTATACCAGGCTTATCTTGTCTTTAGGAATAAAACAAATTTAATATTAGTGATGGCAGGGACTTCTTAAGCTCCTATTGGCTGTGTATTTTCAACTTCCTTATGGAAAATTTCCAGCTGAAGGCCTTCAAATTTCAAGCCTCAGAATGACAGTTTGGGCTGGGAGACTGGGAGACAGAGTCCTCTTGCTTGTGATCCCATTTCTAGCCATGGTGCCATTTCCGAATGAGCCTGGGCTTATTGGGTAGGAGCAGCATTGGGGACTAGTGGCTTCTTGGTTCAGATAAAACCTATGAAAGTCTATATGTTTGGACAAAGGGAACTGAGCTATGCATCACTCACCTCGTTATTCTGTCTGGGAAGCAGGTGAGAGTAGAACTGTTTGGGACAGAATGACACGGCAGCCTGAGGTCCAAATGACAGGTGGTGTTGGGGAAGAACATGCACACAGGTGGAGTATCCCTTGTCTGAAATGCTTGGGGCTGGAATTGTTTTGGATTTGGACATTTCTGTATTTTGAAATATTTGCACATATGTAATAAGACTGAAGTCCAAGTTGAAAAATGTATTTGTTTCATATGTACTTTATATACACAGGCATACATTTTATATGATATTTTTAATAATTTTGTACATGAAATAAAATCTCACGTTATGGAGTATGTTAGATGTTTGGGTTGGGGATGCTCAACTTGCATGAGGTGAAATGCTCTTGAGAAGGCAAGATGAGGAAGGTGCTGCCATTTACATGCTTATTCCTAGCCATTGCCCTCGGCCTTCTTTTTTGTTCCTCAGAGGCGTTTTGTAGCTTTGGCTTCTCTGTCTCTGTTCTTAGAGTTGGCCACTTGGAGATATGGTGTTTTGCCATCGCAGAGAGGTAGTGCATTATAAAACAGGGAAAGTATCAATGCATGTCAAGTTTTCAATACGTTGAGGTAGACTCAGGATCATTTCTCCGGCCGGTGAGATGGCTCAGCGGCGTAAGCGCCTGCCCGGCAAGCATCAGGGCCCAAGTTCGACTCCCGGAACGCACATACGAAAAAGGGGCCAGTGATATTGCTCAGAGCATGGGCGCCTGGTGCGCGAGGTCCTGAGGTCGACCCCCCGGTACCCACCAAAAAAAAAAAAAAAAAAAAAGATCATTTCTCTAGGAAATCATACTCATTTGTGTTCTGCTGCACTTCGCGGAATAGGGATACAGACAGCAGCACAGCAATGGAGACGTTCTGTACCCAGGCCACTTCCCACAGTGGAAGAGTTCCCTTTCATGGTTGCAACGATTAAATGTTGTAAACCTTTAATGTTGAAAGTATTTTACTTTCACACAAAGCTTTCATGAACTGTACGTATAATAGCGAATGTCAAGGTTTAGAACTGCTGAGTGACCTGCGTTAGTGCCGGCAGGGAGGGAGGCAGTGGGGAGCAGGTGCCTGCTCTCGGCCTTCAGCATCTGGAGTTCAACAGCCGGGTCACGGCTGGTTGGGAAGGTCAATAGCTGCGCTATTGCGCCCCTCTTCCGGAATACATGTCTTTCAACTCTTTAGCCCTTTCACACGCTTGGCATCCCTAGCAGCGTCTTCAGGGTCTATCATACTTTCCTTCAGTACTGTCTAAAATGTTTTGTTTGCTGCTCCTTTCTTCGAAGGCCCTGATTGGAATCAAATCTGTCTCCTGGTAGCTTTTTCCAATTCCTTTTTGCCCTCTCCCCGGCCACTCTGCTAATCTTCTGAGATTCTCACTTTCTTCCGGGCGCTCCTCTTGGAAGAGTTCTGCACAGTGCGGAGGACGGAGCACCCAGCAGCGCAGACCTAGTCTCTCACCCACTCTGCCTTACTGTTGCTGTGCCCTTGAGCAAGTTGCTTGGGTTTTTCCAGGCTCCACTTCCTTTCCGTAATATGAAGCAATCAATCAGCAGGGCATTAAGATCTATGGTTTTCTGCGGAATGAAGCGCTCTCCAAATCTGCCCCGTCCCATTTTAATACACTATTGATTGCTACTTGTGATACATGTCCATATGTTCATCAGAGAAATTTTGAAAATGTAGATGAGAACAAGGGGGATAAAAAGAAAGTCATTCTAGTGGGGAAGGAATCTCTCCTTTGTGATGAAGCTGGTCAGCCTCTCTGGGTGTGTTTTCCCCTTCTACCTTTAACCTTTGCTCCAGCCCATCATTTGGTCCCTTCCGCCCCTGCCTCCTCCTGTGCCTCTTGCAGGCTGCTTAGCCTGATGGGAGGCTGGGTTCTACTAAAACAAACCGTGGTTAAGAAACCAAGCATTAGGGGCCGGTGAGATGGCTCAGTGGCTTAAGCGCCTGCTGGCAAGCGCGAGGGCCCGAGTTCGACTCCCGGAACCCACATACGGAAAAGGGGCCGGTGGTATCGCTCAGCGGCACGGGCGCCTGCTGGCGCGCGAGGTCCTGAGGTCGACCCCCCGGTACCCACAAAAAAAAAAAAAAAAAGAAACCAAGCATTAGAATCAGATATGTCTGGGTGATGCCTAATTTCATCCTGGCCTTGCTTAGCCTTGAGACTTACGGAACATTTCTAAGTGTCTTTTACTCATTTGTAAAATGGAGATAAAATTTTGTGAGGAATTTGGCTTATGGCCTGCCTTACATTAGTAACTAAATAAATACTATCTCTGGATAACATCTAGTTCAAGCTTTCCCTTTTTCTTGTACTTGTAGCTTTTTCTAATGTGGTCCATACAACCTCCCAATGGCTTCTCTCTCTCTTTTTTTTTTTTTTTTACAGGGTCTCGCTATGTAGTTCAGGCTGGCCTTGAACTCTCTATGAAGCCCAGGCTGGCCCCAAACTCACAGCGATCCTCCTGCCTCAGCCTCCTGAGTGCTGGCATTACAGGTGTGTGCCACCATGCCCGGCCCAATGACGTTTTGATGTTTGGGTTTTACCTAATCACAGATTCTTTTTCCTGGCCAGCAGTTATGATCTCCTTCAGTAGTGAATTTTGCTTCTATCTCTTTGTCTTCTCCACAGCACCCATAGAAAATGTCTCCACAATCATATTCTGGAGCAATTACATATTAACACTAATGAGATGGCGCTGTGGCATTTCTCCCAGCGATCACCCTGACAAGGTAAAATCGCTTTTCCCAGGCCACACCTCTGTGCCTGCCTCTGTGCAGACTCTTCATCCTGTCAGATACCTCTGACCTCTGAGGAGTCCTGAGATTTGAGACTGCTGGCCTCGTGCACTGCTCACTGCCCTACCTGGGTCACTGGCTCTCTCCCACTTTGGGCCAGGGATTCCTGATTGTTCCACCTCACGCTGAGCTTGGCAGTGGCCTCCAGAGGCTCAGGACTGGAGATGCTGCCTGCTGAGACTGCAGGGTGTAGTGGTGCTGAGTCGGCAGCATGGTCTGTGGCTTTATGTGTCATCCATCGCTCACTGTGGCCACCTGCAGATTCCACAAGGGATGCATTCGCTCACTGCAGCACTGCACGGAAAGGGGGAGCCTTCTCCCTGGAGCTTTTGTCTCTGGAAGAAAACTTCAACTACACATGCACAGGGAGGGCTGGGGGTTCTATTGATAACCCTGCCATGGTGGAAATTAGAACCAATATTTGTATACAGAGTACAGACCCACGGGGGGCTGGGTCCAGGAACCCCACAAACACCAAAATCCAAGGATGTACAAGTTCCTTCTATAAAATGCACAGAATTTGCATTCAACCTATAGATACCCTGCCATACACTCTAAATCACCTCTGGATTATTTATAATACCCAATACAATTTAAATGCTATACAAATAGTTTTGTATTGTATTGTTTAGAGAGTGACAAGGAAGCAAGTCTGTACATGTTCAGTGCAAATGCAGCTTTTAAAGTACTTTTGACCTACAGCTGATTGAATTGCAGATGTGGAACCCACAGATGTGGAGGGCCGGGTGTGTCTACTTCCGAACTGGTATAGGAAGAAAGCACTCTTTACGCCTCTCCATGCATGAGGAGCCACCTGAGCTCCCTCTGTGATTAACCCTGCCAGTTCCTGGCTTGTACTCATTCTCAGGTGAGGGTGGACAGGTGAATGCCCAGGTGTCTGAGCCGGAGAGCCAGGGGAAACTCTGGACTCACATTCTGTGGCACCGGCATGTGCTCCACGCAGACTTCACACTGGATGAGCCTCCTGTTGGCCACCTGAGTAAGGATAAAAATCTTTCTGTGGGCTTCCTCCAGGTGACGTGCATGTGAGTGTCCATGTGAAAGCTCCCCCACCCCCGCCAGTACATGTCAGCACAGGAGGCTGACCCCAGCTCAGATCTGGCTCTGGTTGCACAGTTCTACTCTGTCCCACCCAGAGCCCAGAGTGCCACATGAGCAGGATAGATATGCATCAGCTGCCACAGGCATTTCATTCCAGGTCATCAGATGGGCTCTATTTTCGGGGCCGTCTTTCTCCCCATCTTGCAGTGTAGAACCTGGAGTTCTCCACATGCCCAGATTGCAGCTGTCACTGAGGTATTTTCAATCCTGCTCAGAGTGTACCCAAATCCAGGGAGAGAAGCTAACCAAAACATTTGGAGAGCAAACAGGGTACAAATGGAGTTACTGACATTTGAGGTGGGGGTGGCGAGCTCTTTGCTTGGAGCTGAGCAGACCTGAACCAAGCAACACACATGGACTGTTTGGTTTCTAAGAGACTCCTCCAGCTTTGGGATTTTTAAGTTTAATTCAGAAGGGTAACAGCAAGGGGCAGACAGAGATGGAGGCGAAGGCTTGCTCCAGTTATTAGAGATAATGGAAATCTAGAATCATGTCAGTGGAAGGAATGTCCTCACATCATGTTGGCCTTGCTTTGGTGGCCATGCTGGGAAGGCAGGAATGTAGGTACTGGAACACTGTGGTGCCAGAGAAGGAGAGCGAATGGGGTACGAGGGCAAATAGGAGCCTGACTCAAGACAGGAGTCACCAACAGATGTGAGCTCCAGGGCACTGATCCTCATTTGAGAACTGTCCCTTGGGAAGCCTGAGGTGCAGTGCCTACCTGCTGTACTGTTAGGGATTGGGTTTTCTAGGGAAAATCTTTGGAAATGGCCCCTGACCCTGCAGTAGCTCCGGGAGGGACACCGCTCACCTTCGTCCTGAGCAGCCCCCACTTCTCCTGGGTGCCACTTGCAAGGTTTAATGATCTTGTTAGCCAAACCATTCATTTCCCTTTTCTTCCTTTCCTTATCTGTCCAGGAAGCATCACGTGGGGCAGCTGCTTGTGCCTGTTGTTGGGACACACAACTCACTTTACCGTCACACGTATGTATCTGGTGAGGCTGTCAGGGGCAGCTGTCATTCCCATGATGTTTTACAGCTGTCACATTAGTGTTACACAATAAAGGAATCCTAGAGAGAAGGTGTCAAGAGGAGCTTATTAAACAGCCCTCCCTGAGGATGCTGTTATGCTCTGCTAAGTGAGGCGTCCCCCGCCCCCTGGAGGTACAGGGCTGCTGTAGTGAGCCACTGTCACCAGCAGATAAGGTGAAGGATACAGGTGAGAAATGGCTTCCTGTGGCTTAACCCCTGTGGAGTCACCTGGGATACAGTGGTCCGTGCTTCACTATGAGAGCCCCTGCCAGGGCGTCTGGCTGCACTGAGTTTTAGAGGCATATGGGCCAATGCACAGGTTTACTGCTTTCAAGTGACCAGCGCAGGTGGCCCAGGTAGGGATTTCCGTCATGATGTGTGCTTCATGAAGACTAGGGAGGCTTAGATTTACTAAATTTCCTACCTCTCAAAAGATCACACACTACTTCCCATGTCTCACAAATTGCTTCTTGATCCCGATGTTACGGGTACCAGTCTGAGTCTATAGAACCCCAATGAAGGGAGTGACAGATATTATTAGCCCTGATTCCTACAGGTGGAAACCAAGATGCAGAGCAGAGAAGTGACTCTCCCAATTCACACCTCCCATGGCTGGCAGGATCTGGGTATGAGCTCCTATCTCTCGATTTCTAGGCACTTGCTATTTGGCCAGGCCCAAACTATTAAAAAACCAAGACTCTTTATTTGGAAGTAATGAGAGTGTCTAAAAATAGCCTTAGGACTGCTTAACCAATTTGAAACAGCAAAAGAACTGAGCCAAAAAAGGCTGAGATAAGTGACTGGGTTCCTTGTATCAATTTCCATTCATTTTGTTAATAATAATTAATGTCACATTTATATATCAGTTAAAAATACCTGAGCTTTGAAACAAGGTCAAAAGGACACATTGAATTGCCTCTCAAACTGTGCTAATCTCACATGAGAATTTCATCGTAACCACGATTTTATAAAATTGATTAAATGAAATGTACTGAAGTGTCAAAGGCTACGTTAGGAATGGTTGGTAGCGAAGTCCACCTGTCAGAGCCGCCTCGCTGGGTGCACGTAGGTGCTTCAGAAGTGCTGATGGATGGCTGGGTTCATGGGGATTTCAGTTGGCCTGCCATCCAGGGAACATGATACTTTAAGTTGTTAGTTAAAGTGATGTTCTGAAAATGAACCATTCTATAAATTTGAAAACATTTGGAAAAATCTCAAATTTACAAAAGATAAAGAGGATAGTATAGTAAGCCTATGTACCTTTCCCCACCTTCAATATTCATGAATATTCTCCAATTTTTTATGCATTCCTGTCTCTCATAAATACAAACATACTTTTGGGGGACTGGAATATAATAAAGGAAATTCCAAACATCATATTACTCATCTGCAAATAAACCTGTATATATTTCCAACAGAGAAAGACTAAAAAACAACCACAGTATCATCATTACAACACAACTATCATTCCTCACTATCACAGAGTACCTCTTCTTTGTGGAATATTCTATGATCTTTGGGTTAGAATCTTCAAATCAGAATTCAGACATGCTTACCACATTGTGTTTTGTTAATCCATCTCTTATATCTCTTTCCATTTATGATAGTTTCTCCTCCTCTGTACCAAAAGAGAATTAGGGTTAGAAACTTGATTAGATTCAGGTACTCCAAGGAAAACCTCACAGATGAAATGTATACTTTTAAAAATCTTACAACATTTTTAAAAATTCTGTTTCATAGAGACTTATTTTTTTTGCTTTTGTTTAAAAATTTTTTTTATTAGTACGTGTTTGCCATACATAATGATCACATTCATTATGGGGAATTTGTACCTGTACATAATATATCTTACTTCTTTTTTTCCCCATTTCCCTCCCTTCCCTTCAACCCTTCTTCCTCTCTCCATTTACAAAAGTTCTGTTTCCATTTGTCCCTTCAATTTTCTCTTTTTAAAAAAAAACCCTTTCCCTTTCTTCCTCCTCCCTGCCCCCTCCATTGTTCTTCTTTTCATTTGAACAAGTTCTTCCTACTTTCTAATATCTATCATACATTTCACTCCTTATTTATACTTTGGGTTTCCCACACAAGAGAAACAATGTGATGTTTAAACTTGTGTGTCTAATTTATTTCACTTAAGGTTGTGGTTTTTAGATGCATCCACTTACCTAAAAATGTCTCAAGTTTATCCTTCTTTATGGCAGAATAGTACTCCATTGTATATAAATACCACATTTTCTTTATCTATTTATCTGTTGATGGACACATGGGCTGTTTCCAAGATTTAGCTATTACAAATTGTGCTGCTATAAACATGGGTATGCATGTATCAGTGTGGTATGATGACTTTAACTCTTTGGGGAAGATACCTAGAAGGGGAATAGCTGGGTCAAATGGAACCTCTAGTTTTAGTTTTTTGGGGAGTTTCCATATTGATATCCATAGTGGTTTTACCATTTACACTCTCACCAACCTTTTCCCCTAAGCCCTTGCCAGCATTTGTTATTGGTTGATTTCTTGATTTTAGCTATTTTTTCTGGAATGAGATGGAATCTCAGTGTTGTTTTAATTTGCATTTCTTGAATGCCCAGCGATGTTGAACATTTTTTCATGTATTTATTTGCTGTTTGTACTTCTTCATCTGAGAGGTGTCTTCATTTCACATGCCCATTTTGGACTGGGTCTTTAAATTTGGGAAGTCTAAATTTTTTGAGTTCTTTATATATTCTAGGTATTAGTCCTCTATCTGAGGAGTAGCTGGCAAAAATTTTTTCCCATTCTGTGGGTTGTCTCTTCAATCTGCTGGTGGTTGCCTTTGCTGTGAGAAGCTTTTTAATTTGATGTGATCCCAGTTGTTGATTCTTTGTAATATTTCCTGTGTGACTGGAGTTTTGCTCATAAAGTTTTTGCCTACATGTATGTCTTCAACAGTTTTACCTATTCTGTTTTCCAGCAGATTTAGTGTTTCTATTTTAATATTTAGATCTTTGATCCATTTTGATTTTAGTTTAGTGCATGGTGAGAGACATGGGTCTAGGTTCAATTTTCAGCATATAAAAAGCCAGTTTTCCCAGCACCATTTACTAAGCGCCTGTCTTTCTTCCAGTAAGGTGTTTGGCCCCTTTGTCAAAGATAAGATGGCTGAGTGTTCTTGGAGTTGTTTCTACATCTTCTGTTCTGTTCCATTGACCCTTAAGTTTTTTTTTTTTCCCCAAATGCCATGCTTTTTTTTTTTTTTTTTTTTTAATCACTGTAGCTTTGTAGTATAATTTCAAATCAGGGCTTGTTGTGCCCCCTGCATTGCTCTTGTTGCCCAGAATTGCTTTTGCTACTCTAGATTGCTTCCTGGTTCCATATGAATTTTAGGATTGTTTTCTCTCAGTCTGTGAGGAATGCTATTTGTACTTTGATTGGGATTGCATTAAATCTGTATAACAGTTTTGGAAGTATGGCCATTTTCACTATATTCTTTCTGCCTATCGAAGAACAGGGGCTATCATTCAATTTTCTGATATCATCTTCAGTCTCCTTTTTCAGAGTACTGTCATTTTCAATGTAGGTATCTTTTGCTTCTTTAGTTAGATTAATTCCTCAGTATTTCATTTTTCTTGATGCTATTGTGAAAGATGTTGTTTCCCTAGTTTCTCTCTTGAGTGTATTTTTGGTATACAGAAATGCTATTGATTTTTGAGTATTGACTTTGTGTCCTGCTATGCTACTGAATTTAGTTATTAATTCTAGGAGTCTATTGGTCGAGTTTTTTGGGTCTTTTATGTAGAATATCATGTCATCAGCAAATAGTGATAATTTAACTTCTTCCTTTCCTATCCATATTCCTTTTATTTCCTTCTCTTGTCTAATTGCTCTGGCTAATGTTTCTAGAATGATATTGAACAGGAGTGGTGATAGTGGACATCCTTGTCTTGTTCTGATTTTAGAGTGAAAGCTTTTAGCTTTTCTCCATTTAATGTGATGCTGGCTGTTGGTTTGTCATAGAGGGCTTTCATCAGATTGAGATAAAGACCTTCTATTCCAATTTTCTTTAGTTTTTTTTTTTTAATCATGAATGAATGTCGAACTTTGCCAAATGCTCTTTCTGCATCTATTCAGATGATTATGTAGTTTTGGTCCTGGCCTCTGTTAATGTGGTGTATCACATTTATTGATTGATGTATGTTGATTCATTCCTGCCCCCCGAGATGAACACTACTTGGTTATGGTATATAATTTTTTTTGATAATGTGTGCATTCTGTTTGCCAGTATCTTATTGAGGATTTTTGCATCCATGTTCATTGAGGAGATTGGCCTGTAGTTCTCTTTTTCAGTTGGATCCTTCTCTGGTTTTGGTATCAGGGTAATTCTTGCTTCCAGGAATGACTTTGGGACTACCACTTCCCTTTTTATTTCATTGAAGAGTTTGAAGAGGCATTAGATCTTCTCTAAAGTTCTTGTAGAATTCAGCAGTGAAGTTTTCAGGGCCTGGGCTTTTATTAGAAATAGATTATGAAAAAGTAAGCCATTGAAGATATGAAGAAGGTGGTAAGACTGATGTAAAAGGTCCTATTAAAGAGTAAAGGGAAATTATTAGTAGTACGTAACAGTAATAGAAAAAACCAAGTAGGAAAAGGATAAATAATAGGGAGTGGCAATTAAACTAGAGGAAAAGAAAATAAGGAAAACACTAAGGGAACAAGTTGAAAGAGAGAAAACAAGAAAAAGAGAGAGAGAGGAGAAAGAGACAGAGAGTGAGAGAGAGAGAGGAGGTCCTACTCAAATAAAAGAAAGTAATATTAAAGAGGGGGCAAGAAAATGGGTGGTAGAACTACAAACTCTACCCAAAGAAAAAAAATAGTAAAAATCAAAAACATACCAATAGAAGAGCAAAGAAAAAGTTTTTGGGATAAATGAAGGGAAAGGAAAATAAAAAAAAAAAAAAAAAAAAGAAGAGGGAGAGAGAGAGGGAGAGAGAGAAAGAGAGAGAGAGAGAGAGAGAGAAGTCTATGTATTTGTAGAAGAGTGGTTTCTTCCAGAGCCTGCAGTCTTTAATCTTACAAGTCATGTTCCTCTTTGCCCTTCTTTATAGTCTATGGGTTTATGTGGAGGCTTCTTAGTTCAAGGGGACCCCTCTCTGTAAATCCCTGTTTGTGGCAACTGTCTGAGCTGGGATATTGGCCCAGGAAAGGTGTGGAGCATTGGATTCTGAGGCTTCTGGAGTGGATTTCTGCTGGTTGGGGCCAACACAGGGTGGCTGATGTATATTCCAGTGTCCATGGACCATTTCCAGATACCACGTGGAGGCTCGTGTTGCCTTGGGGGGCCAAGAGGAGACGCAGGTGTGCTCAGGACTAACAGAGTGAGATTCCAGCAGGTCCAGAGAGGGCAGAGTGAGACAGGAGATTAGGTTATGGCAAAGCTGGCTGGGAAAGTAGGTGTGACTCGTTAGTTACAAAATCCTGGAATGCATGTGCAGAGCCATTCCCTGCCCATGGACTTCTCGCGAGAACTCGAGCAGGTTTTCCATAGGAGGGCTAGACCTGACATCAGCCTGAGGAGTGGATGATACAGAAAGGACAGTCCACACTGAGATCTTGGCACTCTGTTCTCTCTGCATGGTGGCCCCCTCTCATGCTGTAGGGTGTACATCTTTTTCTTGGCCCAAACTGGCTCTGCAGAGCCTGTTTCTTTTCCTACCTTTAATAAAACTTTGCTATTGTTTGTGCTTGTCTTGACCAATTCTTTGCTCAGGACAGAAGGAATCTAGAAACCACCTCCAGAAGGAGATTCCAGCACCCCAAAAGCTGACAATAATAGGGTGCTGAGTGGTGTCTCATGGCATCTGGAGAACAGGGCAGGTCAGCAGACCATTGGCCCTTGCTGATGACAGGGCAGAGGATGCCCTAATGCACTGGGGAGGGATCTCCCTGGACTCGGTGATGTGCAGGGTGGAGACTCTGTTGTGCCCAGGGTGTGGGGCTGTACGCCTGGCACTGAATGGGTGCTTCCACAGGTCAGGTGCGAGGTTGGAGCTTCCCTTGGAAACCCAGGTTGCCCAGGCCTGGTGACAAATGTCAGACAGAGTTGCTGGCCAGTCTGCGAGTGGTGTGAGGCCATGGTAACTTGGTGTGGACTCAAGTGAGCCCAGGTGGCTGAGTATGGACTAGAACCAGTTTGGTGCTAGCACTGTGTGCTGGGTGAATGTCCTAGTTGGCGTGGGACAAACTTGAGGCACTCGGCAGTGACTCCAGTGTGCCCAGGGTCCAGTATTGATGACTCCAGACATAGGCAGTGTTCACTTGTTTATCCTCTCTGAGTCTGAGAAGGGAGCCTCTCCTGCCTGATGTCTGGCCCCTGGTGTGTGCCGCTGAAAATGCTGCTGGGCTGCAGGCTGCTCAGTGTTTGGAGAGAGGACGATGGGGCGAAGGGGTTCATGTACCCCAGTCTATCCTGTGAGACTAGACTCTGCCACGCTGCTTGGATCCCTCGAGCTACATGGGAAGTTCTGGAAAAGGCTGTTCCCAGGGTGCGCGAGGGCAGAGCCCAGCAGCCCTGGAGGACAGCTTCCCCTCCTTTTAACTCCTACGCCTATGTTTTGTTTGATTTACAAGTATCTTCTTTCAAACTGATTCTTTGTATGAGAGTGTGTGTCCCTCCCCTGCTTAACTTACTTGTGTTTCTAGGTGATCTCTGAGCCTCTCCAGCGTGGCTCCTCCTCTACTCAGCCATGGTCCTTCCTTCTCAGTGGATCTTCCCTCAGCTTCTATGATGCGACTCCTCCTCTAGTCAGCCACATTGAATCCCCTGTTCCAGACTTTTGCCTCATTCAAGATCAGGTCCGTTGTTTGGCTGGCACTTCTGCTGTCCCACGCAGAAGGGAAACAACACAGAGCCAGCTCCAGGTTGGCAATGGCTGAGCCAGGCGTGGAATCCACTGTTGTGGAGTTGGTCGGGACCAGCCCGTGAGTCTGTGTGTCCCATCATGGCCCTGGTTCCCTGAGTTCTACTGGGAAAGACTGATTTATTCTACACCCTAATCTTGGACAAGACATGAGTGATTGTGAAATAATGACATGAGACAGAGTCTTCTACAGTACTACATGTCCGAGGTCAGACTTCTGGAAACTGCTGCCACTGAGTAATGAGAGAAGACTACCATGTATCAGAAATAACTGCTGTGCAATCTCTCATGAAGGATTTTAGGGCAGAGAGGTGGACCCAATTCAGAGTCCATTTTATCTTGTTTTACACATGAGTCTAAGAAGCTTCATTTTATTTTGACAACCCACAGAAATTATGAAAGAAATTTAGAAAGATTTGGAAATCTGAAAGCAGGAGAAGTGATGGATGACATCTATATGATCAGGCAGAAAACAGGAAAATTGAGAAGAAAAATAAGAACTTGAGAAGACACAAAATCCAGCATTAATCAATACAGAGGCTAAGAAATGTGCTCTTCTTTTTAGTGAATGTAGCATGCTTACTTGAAATATCTAATTTAATTATCACAGCCACCTATGAGGTAGGTACTGTGTGTTCTGTATTTTGCAGATAAAGAAACATTAAGAAATGTTCTCAGCTGGGTGTGGGGGGCTCACCTGTAATCTCAGTACTCTCGGATGCTGAGGCAGAAGGATAACAAGTGTGAACCCAACCTGGGCAATTTAATGAATTAATGAGACTCTTCTCAAAACAAAAAATTATAAAAGGGCTAGAAATGTAGTTCAGTAAGGCCCTGGGTTCAATCTCCAGTATTGCAAACAAAAGCTCAAATCACTCAGCTGGGGAGAAATCGCAAGGCAGGTTGACCTGTTGCTCCATGATCAAGTACAGAATGTGTGTGGCCATGACAAAGATGCTTGAGAGAAGAGTAGGTGAGACCTTGAATCTCCTTTCTGAGTAGACAAGAAAACACTTTGAAAACACCCAAGAAATGGGAAAAATAAAAAGTTTGTAATCATTTTAAGCAGCTTCAAGTTTCTAGAAAATTTATGTACATTGAAGTACAGATATAGATGGAAGTCAGTACTCCAAAAAGCTTTACAAACCAGAAACCACATGTTATAGTGGTAGTTAAGTTAATGTATTGATTTTTTTGAAGTGTTAGCTGGTAGCCCTTCAGTGATACCGATGTATCCTATTCCCTCTGTCAGCCTGGACCTTTTAGAATTTTCCAAGAGGCCACAGTCAGTAAGCTCTACTCAATAACTTTCTTTTCTGTCTTTCTGCCTCCAACTCAAGATGGAATTATTTAGGACTGGGTGTCCCATCACATCCTATAGGTTATTAAAGAAATGACTATTAGAGAAATGACCTCTGCATGTGCATCTTCCTGAAAAAGAAAAAAGAAAAACAAAGAAGATAAAGAGAACACAATTAGACTGGTTAAATTCTGCATGATGAATGTCTTAACCAATTTTTACTGAGGGTGGGGGATTTGGGGGAGGTAAATCTTTCACCATGAAAGAGGACACCCTGGTGGTCACCCCAGCATCCTGTTACCTTTGGGAGGCTCAGCTTCTGGTCTATGTGAAAGTCAGGAAACAGAGAACTCTAGCCAGATGCCATTGTCAGATGTATCTGTACGGCAGTTCCGGGCACTTTAGTGAAAGGACAAATGGCCCACAGTAACTCATCAAGTCCTTAGCTTAGGCCTTCGGTAAATGATTTTTGGTGTTCATAGTGATCAGTCAATGAGCAAGCAGTGCTGCACGTACCCTATACATGAGGTCAGGGAAATGTTTACAATAAAGAAAACATTTCCGCTGTTTAAAGAAGTTGCCTTCAACTATCTGAAAAACATAGGTACCCAGCAGTGATTCATTTCCTAATGATTTTAACTAACCAAAGTTTTATTGTATTGTGCTTTTGAAAAAAAAATCTTTTATTTCACTGGCAGAGGAAGTTCAGGACCTCATGGACTGGTCTCATCTGGCACGACATTTCTTTTGTGCTTTTGACAATTTTCACAGCATATTGATTCTTCATTTCATTCTCAGATGAGTCAGTTAATTAGCTAATCTGGATTTTGATTCACACATATTAAACACTATCTTTTTTTGAGCACACAAAAACCCCCTTGTGTCAAATAAATGACATTATGTCCAAAAGAATGGTGTTAGATTGTCTTTTACTTTGGGAGAAAAGGAGGTAATTAGTTTGATATATATTTTTTCATTCACGAATGTTAATGCCATTTCACTGCGGAAGAAAAGGTGAATTGCTGGGCCTAGGCACTGCTCCTGGTTTTTGTGGTTCTGACATTATATAAAGGAGTTCAGGGAAATGGAGAGGAATAAAAGGGCCTCAGTTGAATGTGAGGGTAAGTAGTGTTCTTAATACTTCAACAAAATCTAAAGGAGTTTACAATTCATGTAGCTTTTCTGAAAGGCTTCCAAGAGGGATAGTTTCAATAGATTGGTGGAATGAGGAATTTGATTTAGATTCTTTTAGAAGGGATTGGAATTTAATACAGCATTTGAACAGGTTAAATTTATATCAATAACATACCAGGTGGAGAATGGGACCATTTAATTTCCAGCACACAGAAGACACGTAATGCTTCTAGGAACGATGAACGCAAAATAGGCTGCTGTTTTAGGCCTCTGTGTTTGTTTTCAAAAGCAGCCTGGGAAATTTCTGCCATTTTTTGGAATTTGAGGCAGCCGCAAAGCTTTGGTCAGATGTGATGGATCGCACAGCCAATTTGCTTGAAGTTTGTGGCTCATTAATCGAGCTCTTTGAATTTCAAAGAAGTGAAGTGATGTCATTTGGCATATACATCACAGAAAATTAATGGGGTTCCTTGGTCAGAAGTGAGCCTGGAGACAATGGGACAGAGAAGAAAGGGGTTGTTGTTACTGATGGCTGAGGGTTGGGGAGCCGGGTTTCCAGTGGGAAATCCTGCCTAGCTATTCACAGCCCACTCAGCCCCCTATCAAAGCTTGGGGGAGCATTCTTTGAGGGCCAGCTCTGCTTGTTCTGGGTGGTTCCCAAGAATTCAGCAGCATAGTTTTCATATATCTAATTCAGTACAGGAGAACTGCTTCATTCCTCCGGTCCCCAATCCCAAAGCCCACCCCTTGTCTGAATCATGGCGGCAGAGGTGGGTTTAGGCTGCAGGGAGCCCTGCCTATTAGGGTGCTGTGCTGACATCCATGCTTCCCACGCTGGGCTGGGCTGGGCTGTGGGATTTTAGACAGTGTGACAGAAGAGGGACTGAATCACGGTCAAAGAGGCAGGCGGGGAAAGTGGGCTCAGAGGAGGTCCCAGGAGAGATCCAAAGAAATCGGTGAATGGGAAGGGAATGGGTGTCTAAGGAGCTTTCCTGCTTCTAAACTGGGTGGTAGGTGTGGCCATAGTGTACTGAATTGTTACAGACATCACCTATGATAGCAAGAGAAAGAGAATGCTTGGTGCAAAGTGGTTATTCAACAAATATTTCTTGAATAAAACAAAACAAAAAAGGTTGAGCTACAGTCTTTCAGCTAGCTGATAATATTGTCCTTCCTTCTCAAACAAAGAAACAGATTTAGAGCTTTTGTTAAGACAGTAAGAAAGTTCTTTGTAAACTGCCAAAACAAAAACAAAAACAAAAACAAAAAAAACACCCAGAAAACCACCTGTTCTTCAGATGTTAGTTCTCGTCACTACATCACCGAATAAGACCATTTCTTTGGAGACTTTGCCTCTGAAAGTGCCTGAATATTGCAGCAACTCAACACATATTTGTTAGTTGAATGACTCATTAACTATTATGCAAGAGGGGCTGATGGCATTTTAGCAGTATTGTCTTCTCCCAAGAAGGGAGCGTTTACACAAATGTACACGGTCCACGGCGCAGGGTGGGTCTTCTACACTGTGTATGGAAGTTGAAGTTTGTTATCTATCAAGGAGAAGGTAACATGAAATTTTGCAGGATTGTTTTTTCCCTTGAAAATCTTTTTTTTTTTTGTGGGTACCGGGGGGACGACCTCAGGACCTCGTGCACCAACAGGCACCCGTGCCGCTGAGCGATATCACCGGCCCCTTTTTCGTATGTGGGTTCTGGGAGTCGAACTCGGGCCTTCGCGCTTGCAAGGCAGGCGCTTAAGCCGCTGAGCCGTCTCACTGGCCCTTCCCTTGAAAATCTTAATTTAAACTTAAAGGCCTTGAGAATGCCATTAGGATTCAAAATATATCAGCATTTTTACTGAGTAACAATATAATCTGAAATAGTGAAAAATTTTCTGTTTGGCAGTGCGGATGGTGGTTCTATTTCACATTAGTAGTCAAATCTAATGTGGATAGTAGCTTTGTTGCCTATGTGTTTATTAACTTTTGAGTGCAATTTGAACTTGATAGCATGTTTTATTGCTCTTTATAACAGTAACTATTCTTTCGCTTTAAACACACAATATCACACCTATAATTTGCTATATAATAAAAGTAAATTTGTAAAAAAATAATTCCAAACAACTTTATGCATTCTTATTTCTGTCCTTTATTTCCACTTAGGGTCTGATAGCCTTGGAAGTAGCCACTAAAAGTTGGGCAATAAACTGTGACTTTTAGAATCCTGGGAGAGTAAGCTTGGAAGGGAACCCTGGGCTGTGTTCACTCTCTTCTGGCTCCATCCGTCCTTCTGCCCATGATTTAGTCTCATTTCCTGACCAGAACTGGGCCCCTCACCACCACTGAGAACATAGAAATTCACCTGTAGGCGGAGTTCTTGGAATGCTTTTCACAAATTAAAAATAAAACTATTATAATGGAAATTTCCAAATGTACAAGTGTAGAGATTAAATATGACTGTCATTTTGTTAATCTTGCTTTATCTTTTTACCTCCACTTATTTTCCTGGACTATTTTAAGGCAAATCCCACATGATTTATAGTTCAGGTATAAATCTCTCACTGTTAAAGCCTTTTTAAAAAAACCACCTTACAATGATCACATCCAAAACCATGAATAATACTTCTCTTAATACCATCTGTATTTTACCCATATTAAAATGTCCCTGATTATTTTAAAGATGTGCTTTGTGATAGGTTTGCTTAAAATCCAATAACTGAATTTTTTAAAAAAAGCACTGATACCTCCCTTGGGGCTACCTCAGGGGTCTTTCCATGTTTTGAGACTAGAACTAGGTCAGGAAGTTAAACCTGGGCTCTAAAGCTTCATGACCCCATCTGCTATAGAGACCATGGGGTGAGGGGAATTTAACTAGGGAGCACAAGCCTGGCCTCTGGCTGGATTAGGACAGGGTGTCCTAATGCACCAAATGCAATTCTATAGGGGCAGAGCAGTCTAATTTCTATTTCTGGAAGTAGTTTGTTCCAGGCCACTCCATCCTGTGGCTGCAAAAACAGCAGTAGTGTTTTTTTGAGACTGGTAGAAAATAGCTACCATTCCAGGAAATACACCCTAAGAAAGTAGCAAAACTCAGGTCTTGCAAGGAGGAGGGTACTGGCACTCTGATCAATTAGCCGTATAATGCCATAGGAAATAAAGTAGTAAGCAAAACATTAAATAGAAGGAATAGAAGGGAGACAGAGGGCCCATCCCAAAGTGGAGGGAAGAAAGGGTGAACTGCTGGTGTCATGGCTCCTCAAGGACACCAAGTGGTGAGTATGTTTGGACACAAGATTGCTTGGCTTGTAATGGAGGAGCCCGACAGTGGGATTTGGCCATTGGATCCCACTTCTGGAAAAGTTATTTGATTTCAGTTCTTGCTGGGTGGGAGAAGTAGGAAGGGAGTAATCCACACAGACCCTGTGCATGCCCAGACAGGCCTAGGGCCATGTGCGAGCTTCAGGGAATGAGCTCTGATCAGCCAGTGGAGGCAGAGGAGGACACTCTGGATTGGCTAACACAGATGCTACCTGCTGCAGAAATATGCAGTGCTACTAATCTGAAAGAATTGAATCTTTGTTTGTCAAATACATCAATATTTTTATTTTTGCAGTACTGGGGGTTGAACTCAGGGCCTTCAAACTGAGCTATATCCCCAGCCTTTTTAAAAATTTTGACTTGGTCTTGCTAAGTTGCTAAATTGCCTAGCCTGGGGCCGGGGATATAGCTCAGTGGCACAAGCACCTGCCTGGCAAGTGCAAGGTCCTGAGTTTGATTCCCAGTACAAAAAAAAAAAATTGCCCAGCCTGGCCTAGAATTTGTGATCCCCCTGTCTCAGCCTACCAGGGTGCTAGGATTACAGGCATGTGCCATCATGCCTGGTTTGTGTCAGTATTCTTTAATTATCCATATTGTTTGTAGTAATATTACTAAGTGTATAAGCATTTGAATAGTAATCCGAACTTTTTTTTTTTCATATTCACAAATACCTTGGCCGTTTAAAATGGGCTGAGGTTTACTGAGTTCTTACAGTAGGCCATAATCCATCATTGGTGCTTTTTATGCCTTATCAAATCCTCTCCACTTATCCCTTCTTTAAGAGATTTTTGTCTCTAAAATCTCTTACTTGTATCAGGTGTCACTCAAAGAATCAGAATAAACGTATGATTCCTTTTCTGTATGGAATTGGCTCATGCAGGTTAATGGCTCAGTGGTCTCCACAAGGCTGTCTCGTACCTTACATTAGAGCTTGTAGTCCCCAGACAGGCGGTCAGAAAAGGAGGATCACAAGCCGGCAGGAATCCCACGTGCATAAGCAGGAACCCCGTAGGGAACAACTGAACCCCATATCTTCTCTTTCTGCTTCTGATCTTGGGCATGAGTGTTCCCCACAGAAGCTGGGGCCTTTCTCACAGAGTTAAACACACGTCCCTGGCCCAGGAGTCAGAGAAACGGTGAGGAGAGCAACGATAAGCCCAGCTGCTGCTTTAAATCCAAACACACTCAGCCACCTTATCTTTGACAAAGGGGCCAAACATGTTCACTGGAAGAAAGATAGCCTCTTTAATAAATGGTGCTGGGAAAACTGGCCTTCCACATGCTGAAGACTAACATTAGACCACGTCTATCGTCATGCACTAAACTAAAATCAAAGTGGATCAAAGACCTAAATATTAAAATGCAAACACTAAATCTGCTGGAAGAGAAAATAAGTAGAACTCTTGAAAATGTAGGTGTAGGACTTTTCATGAATAAAATCCTGACTGCACGGGAAATACTACAAAGAATCAACAATTGGGATCTCATCTTATTAAAAAGCTTTTGCACAGCAAAAGAAATCAGCAACAGAGTGAAAAGACAACCCACAGAATGGAAAATAATTTTAGCCAGTTGTTCCTCTGTCAAAGGACTGATGTCTAAAACATATAAAGAATTTTAAAAAATCAGACCCCCTAAATTTAATGATCCAATCCAAAAATGGGCATCTGATATGAATGCACACTTCTCAGATGAAGAAGTAGAAATGGCAAATAAACATATGAAAAAAGGTTTAACATCGCTGGTCATTTGAGAGATGCAAATTAAAACAATCCTTAGATTCCATCTCACTCCGGAAAGAATGGCTATTATGAAGAAATCAACCAATAACAAATGCTGGAGGGGCTGTGGGGAAAAAGGAACCCTTCTCCACTGCAGGCAGGAATGTAGATTGGTGCGACCACTATGGAAATCAGTGATATACGCACACCCATGTTTATAGCGGCACAATTTGTAATAGTTAAATCTTGGAAACAACCCAAATGCCAATCAACCTATGAATGGATAAAAAAGATGTGGTATTTTAATACAGTGGAATACTACTCAGCCATAAAAAGGATAAACTTGAGACATTTATAACTAAATGGATATTTAGCTCTTAAGTGAAATAAATTGGACAAACATATAAATATTGCATTGTCTCTGTGGTGTGAGAAACTGAAAGAGTAAATAAGAACTGAAATGTATAGTAGATACTGTGAAATAGGAATAAATTGTTCAAAAGGAAAGAGGAACTAGAGAAGGGGAAGGGGGAATGGAAGGAAGAGAAAAGAAAAAAATGAAGAAAGAATGACAAAATGGAAACAAAGCTTTGTAGATAAGGAAGGGAAGAGGGGTTGAACAGAGGGGAGGGGAATGGGAAAAAAAGAGGAATCAAGATATATCATGTAGAGGTACAAATTCCCTATAATGAATGTGATTATTATGTACATCTAAATGGTACCAGTAAACATAATAATAAAAAATATGCATTTCATGTCAAAGAGGAGAGCTGGCCGATGAGCAACACACACGCGTTGCTCCTTCTGAGTCTTGACGCTCTCTGCCTCTCTGCCTCCCAGCTCTCCTGAGAATACGCCCGGCAGCCCATTTGAAAAGGAAACATACCAGGACTAGGCGTGCTGGTGGATGTGGTTCAGCCCAGCTAAGTGGGCAAGTTACAAAGCCTCATCCTCGTGTTGAGATGGGGGCGAGGTGGGGTGCTTTGGCATTTGGGGAGGGAGAGGGGAGATTTGACCTGCAGTAGAGAGGAGGTGGGCTTGATCTGCCACTCTCAGAGGGGAGGTAATGCAAACTGGAATTGGAGAGCAGACTGGGTCTTCCAGTACTGCAGTAGAAACTTCGCTGACTGCTTGATACCCTCAGCTAAATTTTGCATGAAATGGCAACATGCTTTAACACTGAATAATTAGCAAGGAAACCCAGAGCACTGGCTTATGTACGCAGAGAGGTCACTCATTCAGCCCACAGCTGCTTGTCAGCTATGTGGTGGTGTCGTGCTGTGGCTTCTGTTCTGTATTACAAGCAGCTGATTGCTGCACACCCTTAGCCCTGTAGGTCTGTGCTTGGCAGACCGCCTGCCTCAGCCAGGTGGGTACCTTGCTGTCCCGGCATCTTCCCTCAGCCCAGCGCACTCCCTGTTACCGAGAATATGTTCTGTAGCAGATTTGGGCTCAGTGGAAGATATACCTGGGTCTGCCCAGTACTCCTCTATTTAACATCCCCTCCTCAGCTTAGGCCAGCTGCCGCTTGGGAATCTGTCCCTCTGCACACTGCAGGGCGAGGGGTCCGAGAAGGACTTGGAATTGGAGGGAGCTGACAAGCCGTCACCTGCCCGAGCTGCAGTGCATGACTCGAGCCACCTTTGAAATCAAGAGCAGAAAGTAAAACACTCAGCAGGCATCCAGACAATCCCGGAAGACAAGTGCAGGGGCACGTGGACTGCAGAGTTATTACACAGGCCAGGAGGTGTGTGCTGTGCGCGGCACCTTCAGAGCAAACGGATGACTGACCCTGCCGAAGGGCTGCGTGTGGAGAGCTCCAACATCAGCGTGATCCCCAAACGTCTTGCCGTTAGTTAGTAATCCTTGTTCTTCGATCGTCATCATTTAATGGAAAGGAAAGTCCTGGGTATCCAGAGGAGAGGCTGGCATCCCAGGCTGGGAGCAGAGCTCTAGCAGGCAAACCTGAAAAGCAGAGCTGAACCTGTCTAGGGTTGTGAAGAACACATTTTGCAAGCCAGCTGACTGTCCTCCTTGGCCAAGGGTGGGTGATGCCTTTTTAGTTTTTTTTCATACATAAATCCAGATAATTTAATCTAATGTCTCACTTTCTTTTCCTGCCACAGGGGAAGGTAGGTGACTCTCAGGAGTTCAAACACCTGTGTGGTTCAACTCCTGACAAATAGGCTGAAGCTTGTTACCCTGGGAAGAACAAGGCCCAGGCCCTCTCCCCTCCTTTCTGTCCTCCTGCCTCCCTTTCTTCTGTCTCCCTTTCTTCTTCCTCCCTCCCTTCCTTTCTCCTATGTCCCTTTCTCCCTCCCTCCTTTCCTTTCTTCCTCGCTTCTTCACTTTTTTCCTCCCTCCTTTTCTTCTTTTCTTCCTTAAACTTCTATTGAATGCCCAGTTGGGACAACCACAGGGCCACAAAGTCAAGCAATAACATGGTTTGTCCTTCGAGGAGCTCATACTACTCTCGAGTTGACACTCATTGCATTCATTCCTTATGTGCATCCAATCCTGTGATCGTGTGTTTGTTTTATGTACTTAGATCGCATCATCCACAAGATTGCTCAGTCTTTCCTTTGCATGGCTTGCAGTTTCCGTCTCAGCGGTGAGCTCAGGGGTGCAGATGAGAGATAATACTACCTGTGTTCTAGTCCTGCGGCGAGCTCTGAGTTACGTGATGTCTCTAAGTGTACAGACCGGTGCTGGCCCGGAGTGGGTCTCAGTCAGTGGTAGCTATTACGATTACCATGGCTGGAGCAGCTTGGTAAATTTCAGTTCATTTGAAATGTGTTGACAGATGGGCAGGGACAGGAGGTAAAATTCAAACCAGTTGACTTGTTAGTAGAGCAGATCCAAATCAGATAACAGAGCTGAGAGATCCTAGTGCTGCTTTTGTTCTTTTATAAGTTGGATTCTTATGCAACGTTGACTTCTCAGGCGAACATGGAGAATTATGAAATCTGGTGCCTGTCTGCAGTAGGCTTGGCCAGAAGCTAGGCTTACGGAGATGACCGCATACACCAGGACACACAGGTGACCTGCGGTTACTGTAGGAATAATGAGAATGATGGAGTAACACACATGCGGGATGGACTTTACTGAGTAACTTATATATTTGCTAGAGCTACAAATAACAGTAGATAAAGTATTACAGAATGGATGATTTGAACAACAGAAATATATTATCACACACTCCTGGAGTGTGGGAGTCCAAAACCTTGGTGTGGCCAAGGTTGCTTCCTTCAGAGGCTGTTGAGGCAAGAATCTGCCCCTTCCCCTTGGCCTATAGATGGTCCTCTTCACCTTTAAGACTTACTTCTGGCCTGGATGTTTTAATTTTCCAATCCCATTTATACCAATATGGCATTTTCATTCTTGTGACAACCATATGGGGTAGATGAAGGTTTATTACTCTTTACCAAAACCCTTGAGGCTAGATGTATTTCAGAATTCAGCATTCTGCAGATTTGAGGAAAGTAATGATAAGTACATGTCCTGTTTATTACATAATATCCCTGTAGGGTCTGGGGCAGCTTTGACATCCTACTGCAAAACATCTAAATAAGTCACACGAAATTGGATAAAGATAAGCAATAACTTCTTGTCTATTTGGATCAGGTTTTGTTGCCAATGATTTTTCAAAACATTTGGCTTTTGGAGATTTTTTTGAATTTCAGATGTTTGGTTAAGGGTTCCCAGGTCTGTTCTTATTATTATCCTTGTTTCCGGAGGACAAGGTGAAGTCACATACCCACTGGGGGTGGTGAGTTAGGTCAGGCAAGCTCAGAGTGTTGCTAAGCAGCCGTGTGGAAGACAAGAGTCCTGACCCAGCAGCTGTTGGTGCAGGGGATGGTGCATTCTAGAAGGATGAAGGCACAGGTTCTAGGGCACCTGTGACTCACCAGTCAGGGCCTGTAGAGGCGTTGTGCAGCCCTTCGGTGGCTCAGTTGGCAAGCTGGCCTTAATGTACTTCCTCAGGGTGTGGTAGTGAGAAAACAATAAGCTAAGAAGGCGACAGGAAGGAGGACATTGGTTTTAGTTTTGTGGAACCTGACACTTGTGAGATTTGAGGATCCCTTCTGTGAAAGAGAATATGAAATGACAACCAAAAAAATTAGATACCAAGTGAATTTTGCTTTAGAATGAGGAATCATGGCAGATTACAAACTTTAAAAAGCTGCCAAATAATCTGGGGTGAGATTGTGTGTGACAAGATGTACGTGGATACTTTGTACTTTCTGCTTAATTTTTTTGCAAACCTAAAACCACTCAAAAAGTCTATTATTAGAAAAAGCTGCCAAAGACCTCAGACATCACATGATCCAGAAACAGAACATAGTATTTTTTGTTAATTAACTACCTGCACATTTCTTTAATATACTTTTTTCCCCTACAAGTTTTTGGCTGCATATTCTTTGATTTCCTTTTCACAAGACAATGATTTTGTGATATTTTTATGGAGAGGCTATAAAAATCATCTATAAAGATGATTCAGCCTTCCCTCTAGCATGGTTGATCAAATTGGTTTTTTATTATTGCCAGCTTAGAAAAGTTCCTCTTAGCTTTTCAATTCTTGCTTGGTAATATCATGTAAATTTCTGGGATTGTTGACAAAGGTATTGAGGCACCTCTGCCAAGCTTCTTCCACAGACGAGCTTTCTTTAGGCTCATGTTGGCCTCTGGAACATGGTTGTGTCCGTGACAGCACAGCGACGGGCCCACTGCAACTGGGAAGAAGAAAGAAGGGTGAGTGAGGCTTAGTGTGGTTCGCACAGTGAGACCTCCTCTCCAAAAATATATCGCTGTTTGCTTCCCCACTGTGAGTTTAATCCAGCCCTGGCCTCTAGAGCAATCCTTAGACAGGAAGATTTTTAGTATCCACTCTTCCCTAGGCTCTGGCTCTGATTTGGATGGCCATATCACTCTGTTCTGCTGGTCGGGCCTCTGATGTGGGTGCCCTGCCTAACATTCAGATCCTTAGATGTCAGACCCCATCTAGAGCCTAAGCTCTGCTTCTCAGTGGACTTCACCCACCTGGATACCCTCTTCTTGGAGGATGCTACTATATACCTGCCTGAACTTTTGAGTAGTGCTTCTCTCCCTCCCTCTCTCTCTCTCTCCCCTCTCTCTCTCAGATGTGAGCTTTCCTGTATTTGTGACCTCTGCACTCAGCATGGTGTCTGGAACTGGGACTTGGAAAACTGGAGGGAATGAATGGATGGATAAGATGTGTCTTAGTCCATTTTCTGTTACTATAACAAAATAGATGTGAGCTTTCCTGTATTTGTGACCTCTGCACTCAGCATAGTGTCTGGAACTGGGACTTGGAAAACTGGAGGGAATGAATGGATGGGTAAGATGTGTCTTAGTCCATTTTCTGTTACTATAACAAAATAACAGAGATTGGGTAATTTATAAAGAAAAAAAATTTATTTCTCACATTTTTTTAAAATTAAGAGATGGAATCTACTTATGTTGTTCATGCTGACCTGGAACTCCCGGGCTCAAGTGATCCTCCTGGCTCACCTTCCTGGGTAGATTGGACGACAGGCACCAGTCACCACGCCCAGCTTATTTCTCACAATTCTTTACTTCTCACGAGTCTAAGAGGACAGTGCTGGTGTTTGGTGAGATCTTTGTGCTGCATCACACCCAGGATGGAAGGGTGCAAGAGGCCATGAACCCATGTGAAAGAGAAAAGCACTGGAGGCTGGGCTTTTTTCCTAGCAACTCATCCCCATGATGATGATAATGATGATGACATTATTCCATTCATGAGGATGGAGCCATAGTGACCTAGGCCCCATCCCAACACTGTTGCACTGGGGAAAATTTCAGCATGGAGTTTGAGGGGAAATTCAAACCATAGCAGACTCTGGGAGCTGGGCTTGCTTTAAGCCAAAAATTGCATGCATAGGTGCTTCCAAGCTTGGTGGGGGAGACCTGAGGTTCGGGGAGGGGTGTGGGGAGCATCCCTGCATTCATTTTCTAGGGCTCTGTAACAAAGTGCCACTAACTGGGTGGCTTCAACAAGATAAATTGATCTTCTCATGGTCCCAGAGGCTAGAAGTCTGAAATGAAAATGTTGGCAGGGCCATCCTCTTCCTGAAACCTATTGGGGAATCCTACCCTCTCTGCTCCTAGCTGCTGGTGTTTTTCTGGCAATCCTTGTTGCTCTTTGGCTGATGGATGCATCACTCCAATCCCCTGTCTTCATACTGTATTCTCCTTGGGTCTCCTCATATCGACCTCCTTCTTTGTGAATCTGTGTCCCTTTATTTATGAGTGTCAGATGGATTGGATATGAACCTACTCTAATGACCTCATCTTCACTTCATTAAGTACTCAAAGAATTTATCTCCAAATATGGTTAAATTCTGAAATCCTGGGGTTAGGACTTCAACATATCTTGAGGAGGGGCACAATTCAACTCATAACAATACCCCAAATCTACCTGGATGTTTGGGATACTTCCATGACTTTAATGGGATGGAGTGTTTTCATGGGCAGAAGAGTGAGTGCGGCGGATTAACTAATGGTCAACTTGTGACACCCAGCTGAACTGAGTGACTGTGGTTCTGGGTGTGGAAGGCCCACCTGAGGATTGTTGCCAACAGCATAAAAGGAGAACTGGAGGGGAAGATGGCGTGCTGTTGATTCTCCTAGAGAAGCTTGTCACGCTGGCTTTCCTGATATGAACTCAGCTGTTCTCATCATTGGAGGAGCTTGGGTCTTTGCTGTTGCTGAGGATGGCTGCGGTTCTTTTGGGGGAACTCTGGTCCTTACCTGGAACATTGCTTCCTGGCTTCAGTGCAGATCCCTCAGCCTGCTGGCACAGATCCTTCATCCCACTGGTACAGATTTTCTAGCTTCCACCACTGGCCTTTGGACCTTCCCAGTGCAGATCCTTGATACAGAATTGCATGAGACATTGTCACGGGCGCTAGGTCTCCAGCTGGACTCGTGCAGGACGTTGCCATGGGATCCAGACCCTCAGCTGGGTTCTTTGGGTTTCTAGTGTGTGGACAGATCTCCTGCACTTTTCTGCATTTGACTCTTTGTGTGAATATTATAAAATAATCCTACAAATTATGTGTCCTGTAATAAATCCATTCCCTTACAAACCATGACTACAACAGGGAGGATCCTGAATGGGGCTTTTTAGTAACATCTGAGTCATGAGTTAGTGCTGTGGAATGAACAGAAGTAAGAAAGAAAACAAAGAGAGAGGATTAAAGAAGGGATGAACAGGCCCTAAGGGTGTGCTCATTCGTGAAGATAGTGCAGTGCAGCGTTATGACCTTGCCTGGACCAAGTGTTTCTGGATGCTTCGGATGCAATGTTGCCAGAATAGACTCTCTTGATGCTATAGTTGGGAGTGAGAAGGACTTGTGGTTGTTTAAGTCCTGGCTCCACCATCTTCCAATTACAAAGTATAGGTCGAAGTATAGGTCAGTATTTAATCTACAAAAATTTCAGTTATTCCTTGTTGAAAATGAGAATGGCAATAATCTTACAGATTTTTTTGTAGTGCTGAGGATTGAACCCATGGCCTTCATGCTGAGCTGTATTCCCATCTCTATTTTTTTTTTTTTTTTTGCGGGTACAGGGGGTCGAACTCAGGACCTTGCGCCTGTCAGGCAGGTGCTTATGCCACTGAGCTATTTCACCGGCCCCCCATCTCTATTTTTTAAGACAAGGTCTTGCTAAGTTGCTTAGGATGAGCTCTAACATGCATCTTTCTGCCTCAGTCTCCCAGAGTGCTAGGATCACAGGTGAGTGCTATGCCTGGCTTCTTACAGAATTTTTAAACATTATATGTGACAATATATAGAGTACATATAGCTTGCAGATAGTAGGTGCCCAGTAAGGATGATAACGCTGTTGTTACTGCCACATCTACCTTTCTGTCTCTGTGACTGCCCTAGCCCACTTGTTAGATTCTAGTTCCTTTCCTGCTGCCCCTTTGTTCCAGCTGTGCTTTATCAAGCTGTGCCTAACAACTGCTAGAAACAAGATAACCTGATACCTGTCTCAAATGAGGCACACACACACAAAATGGCAGAAACCTTTTTTTCTGAGCCAGATCTTCAACTCAGTGGCTCCGTGGACTAAACCACATATCTTTTCTGTGCACTAAGTATCTTCATTTGTCAAATGAGAAGCATGTTGGCTTAGTTCTGTATATAGTTCCTATTGTCTGGTTTTGTGTCCCTGTGAATGCAGATGGTAACAATTATTAGTGACTAGCACTCTGCTATAGGAAAATGTTTTTATTTTTTTGTTGTTTTCACTGGCACTGACATGGTGTGGAAGAGCTGGGACAGAGAACAGTGTGAGCAACTGTGGAGCAGAGTGTGGAAACACACTGTGCCTGAGACCCGATCGTGTTTCGCGCACTCTGCCATATGCCTCCTGTACAACAGCACATCGCAGACACCCCAGGGCCTCTCAGAAGGAGTGCAACTCCCGTTTTATAGTACAGGATACCGAGACCCTGAGACGTTACAGAACTCACGGGAAGTCTCAGTGCTGATGAATGAGAAAGCCACAGTTTGAATCTAGCACTGAATCCTTGTAGTCAAGGCCTTTGGAAAAGCTGCTGGACCCCAGAAGGATGGAGAGCAGTGACATGTTTGCCATGCACAGAGGCGATGCTGTCTTGGGCCTGAGTGAGTGATGGTTGATGAAGAAAGTTCTTGCGGAAAAAGGTCATGACTAAAGAAGCCCAGACCCTCTGGCCTGCCAAGCATGCCTGCCTGAGAGAATGAGCTGTTAAGAGGATAATGAACTCAGCCTCTCAGGGAAGTTAGCAGGCAGCTGGTGGAAAATGTTCCCATGCAGATTTAGCATCAAGCTGAATGCCCCTCACAGCCTGTCTCAGCTGGAGAGACAACGGCTTCACACTAAGGAAGAAATATGTGTCTTCCCTCAGCCCAGAACCCTGGGAGTTATTATGCCCGTCCATGGAGGTTCCCAGGCTATTTTCCTTTAAGTATTTATACTAAGCAGGTGCTTTTTACTCATGAACTCTCTCCCAAAAGTATATTAAAATGGAAATCCACTCTTTTCAATTGGACTTCTAAGACAATAATGGCCAGTGATTCCCACTCTGCAAAATGATATGCTAGAGAACTTACAAAGGAGAGGTTGAAAACTGATTTTGGAATCTTAAAATTTACCCACTGGTGGGCATTAAAAGCAGGGCAAAGGGAGGACATAAAAGTTTGGAAAGGTGGAGAGGGGCAATTGGAAGTTGGAGAATTTTTTCGGAAAGAGCTGTGCTGGAATCCTTCCTTTTGATAGAGAAGGAACGATGGATAGTTTCTGGTCCTGTCTGTTGAGAGCGACATTAGGGACTATTCAAAGATCTTGGTGTGTGTCCTCTGGTTGTTGAGAGTCACAGTGGACATTATCTATCTTACCCTGGGAAATCTACAGCTTCCTGCAGGTGACTCAGTGAACAGAGGCCGCCTTTGGCAAGTCATTCTGTTTCTAATGATGGAGGAAGATGAACACACTTGTTATGGGAGAAGAGGGAGAACAAGGATAAGGGGTTGTCAACCAGAGGGGTGAGAAGACCCCTGGAGAAAAAGAATAAAGGGGATGCTCAGGAGCCAAGGAAAAAGTGATCAGCCAGATGTGTTTGCCTATACCAAGGGCACTGAAGCTTATTAAGCAGATCCTTATCATAGTAACTCATACTTGTATGGAACTTACAAAGGGTCAAGTGTTGTTTTAAGTGCTCATTTAATCATCACCACAATGCCACAAAGCAGATAATATTATCGTCTCCATTTTACAGATGAGAAAACTTAGAGGTCAAGTGACTTGCTAAAGGTCACACAGGTAGGAATTGGTAGAACTAGGATTTAACCCCAGGTAGTTTGGCTTCAGAAATCACGCTTTTTTTTTCTTTGGTACCAGAAATTGAACTCAGGACTTCACGCTTGCCAGGCAGGCGCTGTGCTGCTGAGCTATATCCCTGGCCCTGAATTCACACTTTTAATCAATACACATTACTGAGTCTTACAAGTAGCTGCAAAGCTGTCCCATGCTTCTGCAGAGGAAAATGTTCAGTTCCCCTTCCAGAACTCCATCAAGGAAGCTGGGACCCAGGCAAATTCAGCCTGGCCCATCTCTTCTCTCAGAACAGAAAGTGTCACGAATGTTGGGATAAGAAGTGTGTTCGAGAGGAGGGGGAGTCTTTTGAGGGGGGTATTAATGGCAATAGTCTTTTACTGTAATAGATTTAAAAAATTTAAACATTCAGCATATATTGGATCACCCTGTTGTGTAAGTGTCTACCTACCTACCTTTGACTTTGCAGGATGCATTACAGAACAATATAGAATTTAAAGTCACAAGGAACCCTAGAGGTCATAATTCAACTTCCTGATTTAGTGAGTCAGCAAACTTGAACCCAGAGATGTTAGGTGATTTGTCCAACATCACACAGCCGAGAAGTGGTGGAGCTGGGCTGCACCCTGGTCTCCAGATTCCCAGTACTCTGCTCCTCCTCACTCCCTGAATACTCACTGGGCACCGGCCTCACACTGTGCAGCTAGCCTGTTTTGAGGTAGGGGTACTGGGAAACAAAATGGTTAAAGGACCCAGTCCTGCAACAGACCATGGTAGAACTTTCAGATCTTTCTCATTTAGGAGCCCGAACTCTTCCCCAGGACATGCATGGTCCTACCTCATGTGCCAGCTCCAACTGGCTGGTCACAGCTGCATGGAGTGTTCTAGAGACTTGGCTGGTTGAAAGATAGGTTTCGGTCTGCATGAGTTCAGTCTGTATCTGGCTCACTTGCCTCTTAGCAGGGAGCCCTTTGGACAGCTCAACACAGAGCCTCGGTTGCTTAGCAGAGCTCTTCCTCCTAGGTGGGCTCTGATCTCCAGCATTAAAGCCCTTAAGATGCTTCAGGTATTTTTGTTCAGCCTTTCAGTTTCTGGCCATGGAACTGGAATTGGCAAAAGTCTTAGGCAAGAAGTGGTCTCAAATTGGAGACTTACTTCTGCACCCCTCTTCACTCTGGGCTCTTGACCCCTCAAGTCCTTGCTGCCTTGGCAGCTGTCTGATGTCTGAAAATCTTCAGAGAAACAAACAATGCCAGAGGAACTGCTGCTGTCTATGGGCTGCACTACTATTTCTCAAACAGTTGGCTTTAAATGGTCAGAATAGGTAATGATGTATAAAAGAAATGAAATGGTGACAAAAATGGACCTGTTTGCAAAGTGCTTGTACAGTATTTATGGTCCAGATACACCATTTAGTGCTGTATTTGGAAAATGATGGATGCTTTAGCAATAGCAAATGCTTTGCTTTGTTTTGCAGGAGTGGGTGGCAGGTGGGGAGGGCACATCTCTGCAATTTGGAGGATTAAATAGCTCTTTTCTCTCAGTGCTAAAGGCAATAGCTTGACGAGTTTTAGTCATCACTTGTCCTTCTTGTGACCTTGCTTCTTTGTAGTTTTGCAACTCTTTTTTCCCTTTCCTTCTAGCTCATGAGGCAGCCTCATGAGCAGTAACTGCAGCAGAAAATCAGAGGAAGGCCAAGATGTGTCCTATCATCCAAGCAGAATGAAGTTTAAGACATTGCGGGTCACAAGAGCAGTCGGTACACAAGGGAAAGGCCATGGTCACTGTAAAGTCTGACCTCCCTGTTTGAAGCCTAGCTCTGCGATTTTTCTGTCCTTGGCCTATCACTTAACCTCTGAGTCTCTACTTCATCTGTAAAAGGAGGACAATTATGAGGATGAGACAACTTTGCTGTGAGAAGGAAATAAGACACTACTCCCGGGGCGGGGATAATGCATCCAGCATCTTGGCTTCTCAGTTTCTCCACCAGCCTTCTATTACACTGAATCTTAGCTACTCCCATCTTAGATATGCCTTGGATCTTGTTACCACCAGAAATAGCACCTCACTGGAGTTAATTCTCAATATCCCGTTCTCAAATCATTCCTGCAACCCTCCCAGCTTGCTCAGGGTCCCTGCTGCTGTGATTCTTCAACTGGATTAGGGCCTCTTGTTCACATGGTCTCTGGCCTGGAGGAGAGAAACAAAGTGGTGTTCTGCTTGTTCCGCACCACTTTTCTCCACAAAGCTCATAGAACAGTGTGAGGTTCTAGGTGTAATTCCTAGCACCCCCATCAGGTCATGTTCTTTCATCTGCTTAAAACTTTTTGATGGTTTTCTAATTGCTACCCAACCAAACAAACAATGAACCCACAAATGCATATGAACACCTGCTATGTGCCAGCTGCCACGTTGGGTTATACCGATACACAAGACATGCCAGGAGCCTACCTTCAGGTCCTTCTTGTACCTTGATGGCACATTGTCACCTCTTTCCATATCACCCCTTCCCCACTTGGCTGAGTTTCTGTATCATCTCTGCTTGCCAACCCATGTGCCTTTACACCACCACAAAAACCTTTTGTTGAAAACCCACCATGTGCAGAAGCCATAGCAGAAAATGACCCCCCCAGCCAGTATACTTCAGTTTCTGTTAGTTTCTGTTGCCTAAGTACCCTCCAGTTCACTCAGTTCCTGTTACTAGTTCCTGTTATTTCTGTTTCCCAGAAATGACTGGTTACTATGATGCATGGCTGGTCTCTATGACGCACATTTTAAGAACCAATCCCCAAAAGATAAGCACTCTGCCTCTGTACTTCCGCTTTGCTACCCCATAAAAACCTCCCTCCCTGAGCCTTCAGGGCGCTACTTCTTTGGGAACGGTCCTGGTCAGGTCCGCCTGTGTAAATAAAGCTGATTCTTGCCTCCAAAACTTGGTGCTGCTTGGTTCTTGGTCACAACTTTGCTGTTACAAAGCTATCTGAGTTAATGTTTACAATGAGGTCGACAGTTTTTCTTCATTTCTCAGGTGATGAAACTGAGCTTTGGAGAAGTTAAAGAATGTTCCTGGGATCACACTGTTGGTGTGTGATCACATTAGGGGCCAGGAGGCAGCTGGGCTCCTCAGCTGGCGTGTTTCTGTGGTGGTGTCCTTGCTGAGTAGCCCTAGGGCCATGGCTTAGTCCTGCAGTCGCCCAGGAGGACACTGGTGCTCTTCATCATAAATTCTCTTGTGTGACTCAGGGTATTAAGACCTTGAAGGCAGCCTAGCTCCCAACACAACTCCCTTACAGAGGAGTTGGTTATTTCCCAGGCAAAGTCACCTCTCTGTTCTCTCATTTTCTGTTTCTTGCAGCTACCCTTCTTCCAGGCTTTTAGTTTCATTCCTTTTCCTATCACTTTCACCAATGTTTGTGGATCCAGCAGTCCCGTGGCACAGGTAACATCATGTTCATCTTATGTGAAGAATCAGTAGGGTGGGAGAGTTTAGTTTACTTGCTCATATCCAGCTTGTGAAAAGTAGAATAAAGCAGGAGTTCAGTGTCAGAACCTCTGCTCAGAATAGTCTACTCTGTCATTTCTTGTTGCAACCCCACGGTCCTTTCCGCCTATAGACTCCTGGAGTGGGAAGGCCCTGCAGGCTTCATCTAATGTGCTAAGAATGACTGATTGCAGTAGTTTCCTAAGCTCTGTGTTGAGAAGGACTCTGAGGCTGCATTTAGACTCAACTGGAGTGAATGTTCAGATTGGTTAGTGAAGTATGCTAGGTGTGGTGAGGGGGGTTTTGGCCTAGCATTTGCTGTCCTTGAAAAAAAAATTTTTTTTTTTTTAAGGAACTTAAAAAATTTTTTTAGTACATGTTTGCAGTACATAATGATTACATTTATTGTAGGGAGATGACACATGTACATAACACTTCTTAATTCTTTTTTCATCCCCTACCCCTCCTATCCCTCCCTGCTCTTTCCATCTCTTGGTCCCCTTCTCATTTGCAAAAGCTCTTTTTCCACTGGGCATGGTGGTACATGCCTATAATCTCAGCACTCAGGAGGCTGAGGCAGGAGGATTGTCTTGAGGCCAGCCTGGGCTACATACTGAGTTCAAGGCCAGCCTGAACTACACAGTGAGACCCTGTCTCCCCCCCCAACAAAAAAAGCTCCTTTTGCATTTATTTCTTTGAGTTCCATTTTTCAGTCATCCCCTTTTCCTCCCTCTCCATCTCTTGTTCCTCTTCCCATTTGAAAAAGATCTCCCTACTTCCTATTATCTATCTCTTACTTGGCTCTGTATTTATGTGCCTGCGGTTGTTCCTGCTTCCTCTGTTCTGTTCCATTGATTCACATGTCTGTTTTTGTGCCAGTGTTCTGTTGTTTTTCTCACAGTAGCCTCGCAACATAACTTTGGACCTGGGATTGTGATTCTTCCTGCTTTGCTTTTGTTACCCAGCATTGTTTTTGCTACTCTGGGTCTCTTCTGGTTCCATAGGAATTTTAGGATTATTTTCTCTAGGTCTGTAAGAAACGTTGCTGATATTTTGATTGGGATTGTGCTAAATCTACATATCAGTTTGGAAGTATGGTCATTTTGACTATATTGATTCTGCCTATCCAGGAACAGGGGATATCTTTCCATTTTCCGATGTCCTCTTAGTTCTCCTTTTTCAAAGTGATGTACTTTTTGTTGCAGAGGTCTTTCACTTCTTTGGTTAGGTTAATTCCTAAGTATTTATTTTTTTTTTTTGATGCTATTGTGAATGGTACTATTTCCCTAATTTCTTTCTCATTGAATTCATTATTGTTGTACAGGAACGCTATTGATTTTTGTGTGTTGATTTTGTCTCCTGCTACATTGCTGAATTTGCTTATTAATTCTAGGAGCGTTTTGGTGGAATTTTTTAGGTCTTGTATGTAGAGGATCATATCATGTGCAAATATAGTAGTGATAATTTGACTTCTTCCTTTCCTGTGTGTATCCCTTTTGTTTTTTTCTCTTGCCTGATTGCTCTGGCTAATGTTTTGAGGACTATGTTGAACAGGAGTGGTGATAGTTGCCCTTGAATTTCTATATCTTTTCTTGGTGACATAGTGTGGAATTGCCCTAGTCTGTTTTGCATTGCTATAACAGAACACTATAGAATGGATAATGTGTTTAAAATGTTTTTCTCACAGTTCTGGAGGCCAAAATGTCCAAAATCAAGATTCTGGCAACTGGTGAGGGCTTTCTCGCTGACATGGCAGAGGGTATTAATGGTGGAAGGGCAAAGGGAAGGCAAGAGGGACAGCAACAGGGTGAGAAGTTACCCTTTTATAAGCACATGGGTGGAGCTCTAATGACCTAACCACCTCTTCGCGGTCCCACCTGTTAACTATTACTTTGCAATGCAATTTCAACATGAGATTCACAGAGCTTGGACATTCAGACCATAAGAAAAAGCATCTAGCACAATGCCTGGGGTACAGTTGAAACTCAGAAGACATGAAATATTTGTTGACTTCACTGAGTTGTTTCTAGGGGGAAGAGTAGTGAAAAATACTAATTCCTTTAAAATACCCACCCACCTCTGCTCTTAAATTAGATGGAGTCTCAGGGCTGATGTTAGGAATAGAAAGCTTGGATTATGGACTCAAGCATTGTATAATTAAAGAATTGAGACTATGGGGCTGCCATCCTTGGGTTTGAAATCCCCCTCTGCTTTGTGGTAGCTGTGAACTTAAACAAGTTTCGCAAACATTGTAATGTTCAATCTATGTATCCATAAGTTGGAGTTATAGTTATATAGTGCTTATAAAATATGTTTTTGAATGGACTATGTGAGATAATGTTTATAAAAGAGCATGGCACAATTCCTAGCATGTAGAAAGTGTTCCCCAGACACTAGCCGTTACAGTGTGACGTGAGAAACTGAAAGCACAGTTCCTGGCATTCAGAGACCACTCCTTTCCTCCTTTTCCTTTTCTTCCTCCTGAAAGTAGTCAGGCATGCATGCAAAAATGAAACTTATGTATTCTATCCTGCACCTTCCATTTCAAAGCAGAATCTGCTAACTTCATGTTTAGGACTTGTGGGTGCCACGGAGATGCCTGCAGAGCGCACAGTTGCCTGGATAACACGGGCAAGGGAAAGATCTGGTGTGTTCTCAGACTGCAACCTGCTTCCCAATGAAAAGTGCTTACAGAGGGCTCTTGCCAGCAGGAGCAGTGAGAAGCTTCATTCTGGCTGACAGGTTGTTTGGAATAGTTGCAGAATGACCTGGGGTGCCCACTTTTGGGCCAATGGGCTGTTGGTAAGCACCTCTAGGTCCTGCCCGGACTTCTCTCATCTTTTGATTCTGCTGGTCAGTTGCAGTCAATTCAGCACTGTGCTTTGGGCAACACAGTTGGCAGAACAGAAGGTCTCAGCAAGGTGGATGGAGCATCAGAAAGGTCGCTGATCTGCTGCACGCCGAATCTTTCAGGAAGTGTGGAACGTGAAAGAACTTAAAGACTGGTGGACTAAAAAAGATATCTAAAAAAGATGGGTTAGCACCATTTTGTAGCCTGCCCACTTGACGGTGCTCATAATTGTTTTATTTTCCTGTGATTGTTCTAGATTTTTATTTGGGAGGCCCTTGTTTGGAACTAAATTTAAGTTTTGAGAAGCGCAAGGCTTAGTGGTAAACAACACAAGTTTATGCACCCACTCAGGGTTCAAATCATGATGCTGATACTCTTCTTGCTTTTGATCTCAAACCAAATAATTAATCCTCTCTTCTAATCTGTAAGGTGGGTGATACTTTCTATGTTTTAGTTGTGAGAAGAAAGTACGAGAATGAATAGGAAGCGTGTTTCACAGCGCACAAACCAGAGTGGATGATTGGGGCTGTCTTGGCATTACTGCCTGAGCAGATTTTTCTGGGCAGACAGGGAAGAACTCCTGCTTAGGGCTCAGAAGGCTTGGATTTCCTCCAGGCTGAAAGTGCTCAGAAGTTATCAACCTCCTAATGCCCAATTTCCATTGAGGTACAATGCACTGTGCCTGTTTACCAAATTGCTATGAAAATTGATAAAATAGTCAATGAGAAAAGTGCATAATCTCACTATAAAGTATTATTCAAGTGGAAGGTTTTAAAAATCTGGTCATATTTATTGAAGACAAATCGCATGCAATAAAATTCACCTTTTAAAGTGTACCACTTTGGCAACTGCCTACCATGATGGAACCATGGTGAACCATGACTACGGGCAAGACACTACACCAAAAAACTCCCTCATACCCCTTTGTGGTAAATCTCCTTACCCAACACCCAACCCCTGGCACCACCAATCTCTCCTAATAGTTTTGCTTTTTTAGTGGAAAGTTTTATTAATGGGATCACAAAATATATTGTCTTGGTCTGGTTTCTTTTACTTAGCATAATGCTTTTGAGATTCATCCACATGGTTGTATAAATCAGTAGTTTATTCTTCTTTATGAGTAGTACTCCACTGTAAAGTTCCATTGGCAGAATTGTGTCCACTCGGAATTCACATGTTAAAGCGCTAACCCCTAAGTGATGGTTTTGGAGATGGGGATTTAGGAGGATAATTAGATTTCTATGAGGCCATGAACGTGAGGGTTTCATGATGGGATTATTGCCCTCATAAGAAGAGACACCTAAGCACCCCCCCACACCACATGTGGGCATAGCAGGAAGGCAGCCAGTTGCAAGTCATGCTGCCCAGCCATGCTGGTACTCTAATCTTGGACTTCCAGCCTCCAAAACTGTGTGAAAATGAATTTCTGTTGTTTAAACTTCTCAGTTTATGACATTTGTTATGGCAGCTCAAGCTATGGCATATGGATAAAAAGTTTTTTTTTTTTTTAAAGAAACTAGTATATTTAAAAAAATCATTCTCATATTAATTCCTTTAGTAATACAAAATATTTTATTATAAATGTGCTGTTCAAAAGCTAACTATAACATTTAAAAATATGAATTGAAAGCACCGAAACAGTAAAACATAAGATTCCAAATGCTGCCTTGATACGTTTGAGTATCACAGCGCCCCACAGGCCTCACTGTGAGTATTCTACACTGACTGAATATCCCCGTCTCCTCTCACACAGCGGGAACATTTCCCCACCCAGCTTGCTGCTCTGTCAGCTGGAGCACCTGCATCCTACCTGGTCCCAACCTAAACATTTTACCTCCCTGCCAATCCAAGGAGTTATACAAACCACAGTCCCCTTCTCCCACAGAACCACTGGTGGCCTCATGTTCTTCTCACTACACAGCTGCTTCCCACTGTTCTTGGTTGTTCACCCTGGTCCAGCATACAAACCCATGTGGCCCTGTTCTATGCAGTCTTCCTTTCCTGGCTGTGAGAACATGTGGCGTATCAGTTGCTGCCTGTCTCCTCTGTCCACTGTTCAGCTACTTTGTACCATTTAGAGTAGGGAATCTCTCCTTCATCAAGAAGGTGAATACGAGATTATCAGAACAACAACAAAGCAGATTTTGTGGTTTGGTAATAGGGTTTCAAGGTCATTTAATGTCTTCAATGGTCATCTTTCTTCCACCCTTTAGTGTTACGCTGTGCATAGCCTCATTTGCAGATAACATTGCAAAGCTTAGTTTGTAGTTTCTTGAATATGAGACCCATTGAAATGATTTTCAGAGAGGTTGCTTTTAACCATTTTGTATCACTCTCCTTTACAGAGGGCCACAAACCCCCTAAACAAGGATTCAGCAGAGATGGGAGGATGTCTTCTGAGGCCAAAGGACAAGGTCCTTCATGGTGGAAGGAGCATAATTATTGGAGAGAAATTGGTCCATTATCTACTTGATATCAGGCTATAATTCCAAACAGGCTTTGGTTTTTCCAGTTTGGTGGTGTCCTTATAGCAAGTCACAGTCTTTGTGAATTCAGGGTGTAACCCGTGAAAAATGGCAGGCAAGGTTCAGAGAACTAGAAGTGTTTACTCCAATCGTCTGATTAGAGTTTGCATCTCCTTAATTCTAAACCTGGATTCTCCTGTATGAGCCATTCAGTGCCTGTGTTAGGGCTATTTAGAGAATCAAAATAGGTAGGACAGACATACACAGTGAAAGAGAGGGAGGAAGAAAAGGAGAGGGAGGGAGGGAGAAAGCTTAAAGAATTGGCTCAGGTGACTGTGGATATTGGCAAGTCCGTGGTCTGCTGATCATCAGGAGACCCAGAGAAGAGCTGATGTTGTAGTTCAAGTCCAAAGGCCATCTGCTGTCAGATTTTCCCCTTGCTCAGGGGGATCTATCTGTTCTGTTCAGGCAGACAATTGCTTGGATGATGACTACACATACTATGGAGGGCCATCTGCTTTCCTCAAAGGTCACCAATGTGGATGTTAATATCACAAACACCCTTTCAGAAACATCCAGAAAAATGTTTCAGCAAATATCTAGGCACCGTGGCCCAGCCAAGTAGTTCATAAAATAAACCATCAGGATCCCTACACTGAGCTGCTGGGTATGGCCAGAGGAAGTCACACCACAGTACTGCCTGGATTCACTCCAAATACAAAATCTTAAAATGGGAGCAGAACATTGATTGTACCCATCTCCATGTTCCCTGTCTCTAACTGCAAATGGCACCACCATCCACCTAGTCATTTCAGCCAGAACTATTTGAGTTGCGATTCTTCTGTTCTTGGGCTATCTACACCCCCTCCTCCACTGCCATCCTCCTCCAGATTCCATTTTGTGAGACCCCGAGAGCACAGAGGCTCAGCTTCTCTCTTCACTGCCAACCTAAGTGCCCAACTGTATCTGGACCGAACCCTTCCTTCTTCCAGTTGGTTACAATGAAGGGAGGGTTCCTCCCCCTACCAAAGGACAGTCTCCTACAAGGGCTCTGGGTTGCTTTCTGTCCCTCCTTCTCAAGGCCTTCACTCCCGTTAGCTCCTTCCTCTCCTCCATCATTGATCTCTCCTCGCACAATTGCTCTCACCAGCATGCAGACACCCTCAAGGCTTCTGATCTTAAAATAGCCTCACTGGCCGCCTTGTCCTCCGGTTAACACTCCATTTCTCTGCTCCCTTGAAAATCTTCTCTATCCAAGTTTTCATCACTTATCAACAACTCTACTCTAGCTCTGCCTTTACATATCCTTAACACTTGTCAGTGTCCCACAGTCCCCATTTCCCCTTTCTCTCTTTCTTGAAATATTCTGCTTTCCTAGTTTATGGTCTTAGTTCCTCCACCTCACTGAGATTTCTCCTTGGTCACCTTACTATCTTCTCTGCCTGACCCTTAAAGTTGGGTAATTTTTCTGGTTTCGGTCCACCCACACCCAGGGTGGGCCTTCCCATTATCTACATCCAGAACTATGTTAAACCAATCAGTGGACTAATCCATTTATACCACACCCTTAATCCAGTATCATAAACCCATGATCCAGCCACCTCCTCAAAGCCCCACTTATGAGCACATGAGGCTTTGGGGGCATCTACATTTAAGCCATAACACATCTCATATATTACTATATGATCATGTCATTATTCTGATAAACGTTCTCAACGGCTTCCCATTTTGTTTAAAATAAAATTCAGTTCATTTATTATAGCTTGAGTGAGCTCGTCCTGATCTGCCTGTCCCTGCTTCCCTTGCCTTTGCTGTCTATGCACTGGCTACAGTGTCCTTATTTCCAGACTGGGAATGCAACACCCTGACCCTGTCTCAGCTCAGATTTTCTCACGTCTTTCCCTCTTTATCAATTCTTCAAATGGATGTTCCCATGTGTACTGGAAGTTTCAGTTTAATTGTCACCTCTGTGTCCACTCCTTCCAAAGTGGGGCCTGCCAAATGTGGTCCTCTAGCCTCCCAGATGATTTCCATCATAATACCATATTTTGTGATTATATATATAATATATGTGTTATTTATGTACCCAAAATATTGAGTCTAGATCCTCCATCGTATGTAGCTAGCTCCATTGTATGTTAGCCTGTATGACAGCCGGCCATACTTCTTGGGTTCCTAGCACCCAGAATACTGCTTAGCGCAAAGTAGGCTCTCACTGAATACATGTTCACGGCATTACTGAACATAGTACTTATCCTTAGGGTCTTGTGTCTGGACCATTAAAGGGAATGCTGGAGGATTTAATAGGAAGTGTGTTGTTCCCCAGGCTCTGTCTTCTTGAGCTGTGTGATCTTGAAAAAACCACTTCCTCTTTCCGGGCCTCAGTCTCCAAGTGTGTGGCAGATGCATGAACAACAAGCATCCTACAGAACTATGCAAATCGAAAGGAGGGTATGCATTATTAAGATGGGGCTGAGCCTGCACTTTTTAATATCATTAACCTCCTTGCCATAATTGCATCTGAGAATATGACATTTACTACTTCAAGGCTACAAATATCCTCAGGAAGCCACATGGAGGAAATAGTGGCGTTCCTGAAAGCAGCTATCTATCTGATCTCTCTACAGTGGGTACAGAGAACTTTTTCTTGCCATTGTAGCAAATCACCAATGTGATATTTGTGATCTCCTGGGATCTACAGGAGCCATACAAATTAATGATCATCTTCATTATCCACAGTGTACAACACACTTTCCTAGAATTTTTAGGTCTCTTAGAATCCAGATGGGCCAGGCTGCTAATATCTGTTAAAACTCTCCTCTTTAATCACCATTAATCACAAGGCACGTAAAACTGATGGAAAGTTTTAGTGACAGGAGACAGGGACAACTAGAAAAATGCCAAATAATACCATTGCTTGGAGAAATGGAAGGATAATCTCTAGAGAATTAGGAATCAGGGAGAAAAAGACTTTGAGTGCTACAGTGAGTGATTTTAATTGAACACTTAACTTCAGATACTCTTATGTCTGCTGGAGATTATCATGTTAAAACAAGACATTAAGCACATTTATGAAAATTATGTAAGAACTAAGCCTGCTTTCAGATTTTTTTGAGGGGTGCCATTCAGAGTGAATGGGGTCAGGCAGAGATACGATTGAAAGGGTGAGATGGAGATATGTGCTTGCCAAAAACAGTGGGGCCACATATCAGCTACAGAAAATTTCCCAGGGCACCCCAGCCTAAGGTTAAAATGAGGTCACAATTATGTTGTAAAAAGCCTTCCTCTGCTCGCTGGAGAATTTAGCCTCATTCAGATTCCTTTCCTGTGGATCAAGGAGTCCTTGGCGTGTCCACATTTATCTCCTCAGGCCCTCGTGTAGGTCTGAGGTCTCTTCCACCAGCTTCTCATGTGCTAGTTGAGGGCCAAATAAACATAGCTCCAGTGCAAGCTGAGCCCCATCTTGCAGCTTAGTTTGTCTCTGAATTCCATCCCATCCTAGAATGTTCAAAAGCTCCATTGAGCACAGAGCAGCAGAACAATTATCCAGGGGCAGAGAGCATCAGCTGTTACCTGAGCCAGACCTATGTGCTCCCAGGCCGACTTTGGGACTGACGGGAAGGGCAAGCTGCCAGCGTCTGTTACAGTGATTCCTGCTTCCCCTTCTCCTGTGCTCAAGTGCCAGGCTGGGAAGACCCCAAAGAGCTAGAACAGAATCAGGGGAAGGAAACAAGAGCTTTTGGATGAAACTTACAGGACTCCCAGGCACTCAAGGCCAGTCCTCTCGTTTGAATGCTCACTGTTGAGCAGCGCCGTGTCTCACAAGCTGTCTTTCTTTATCCCTGGTAGGCACAGACCTGGGCAAATGGAAACAGGGCCTGTCCTGTCTCAGGGATGTTGTGGAGATGAGAAACAGCACCTCAGGAAAAAAGCAAGATGTTTTTCCCTTTGTACACACAACTCTAGAAATTCTCCATCAACCGGTGCTCCTCCACTGCCTGCACACTCTTGTAATCAGGAAGGCCGGACTACGCAGCACCTCAGCCAAATCAGGGTGGGGATGCAGATTTCTAGGGGTAACTCCGACACTGACACTAAATGAGTTTGGCTTGTCATCGTTCCTTGGAGTAATTTTAGTCCAGTCCTTTAAAGACATTTAAATATAAAGCAGAGAAACAGAGAAAGAGTGAATAAAGAAAAGAAACTTTCAAATGCATTTTTAATTCTCACTAAGAGTACTTCAGCTGTGAATCATTCATTCAGTGAATAAGCACACACGGGACAAATATTTAGTGGGTATCTACATGCTACATGCTGTGCCCTTTCCATGGGGCTGAGGAATTACTGATGTGAGCATAGTCCTCATGCCACAGGGACCATTGATGACAGACAAGGTCTTAGCATGTTCTCCTCCCCTGGGCGGACTAGTTTAACCTATGATTTCACTGCAGGGTATGATAAGGGTGGAGAGGAAGGGGCATTCTGTGAAGTAGGGGTACCAATGAAAGGAAGCAATACCACCAAATGAGGGTCAGAGGTCTGTTCCTAGACACTGAAGGGTCTGATGGGATTCTTAGAGGTGGAGTTAGAGCGAGGGAGACAGTCCACAGAAGGGGGAGAAAATGTAGATGCAGCTTACTAGTCAGGTAAGTCTGGGTTCACATCCCAGCTCTGTGAATCGCTGTTAGCTATGAGGTATGATAAAACTATGGCAAATGTTTAAATTAAAAATTTATTACAGTAGGGACGGTGAGATGGCTCAGTGGCATAAGTGTCTGCCTGGCAAGCACGAGGTACTGAGTTTGACTCCCAGCACCCACATTTAAAAAAAAAAACTATTACAGTAGAAGTTAACCCCCCCTTAATATACTCTCCCTTGCTTTGAAGACACTTATCCCATCATTCTTACCACTTTCTGAAGCAGTTCTGGAAATCTTCTCTCATGAATGTCTTGAGTTGCACTATTGCTACTGCGTTACTCTGAGTTGACTCAAAATGATTCCCTTTCATGATTGTTTTGACTTTGGGGAAGAGCCAGAAGATCCAATGAATTAGGTAGATGAGGACCCAGAGTAATGTTTTCACAAGTCTGCCTTCCCACTGGATGTCACTGGGCAGCCACATTCAGTGTATTTTTGATCACACCTTGTAAAGACACTCAGGAAAACAGAACTTCAAGAACTGCTTTCAGAACTGCTTCAGAAAGTGGCAAGAATAACTGGACAAGCGTGTTCAAAGTGAGGGGGAGTATTTTGAGAAAGATTAATGACAATGTGTCTTTTACTGTGGTACCTTTTTAAATTTAATATTCACCTTGTTTTACTATCAGTAACAGCATGCTCAGGAGTGTGCAGGAATTCTGTTCAGTACAAAGAGTGAAGGGTCTAGGTGTTGGGATCAGAAATGGTGCTGGAGAAATTTACAGCAGTTCAGGGAACATTCTTCTCTCCTCACCTTTGTGCTATTGTCACAAAGGTGTTTCCACATCATGTGTTTTTGGCCCTACTGTACCCATAGTGTGGAAGCCACTCTGGAACACAGAGCCACTCTTTAAGGGTCCAGACACAGGCCCCCTTCAGTCCCTGAGCTTCCTGGAGCTGTGACCTTGAGGAATAACTGTCTCTGGACCCTGGAGAAGGCATCTATGAAGACAAACCTCTCAGCTTTCCTCTTAGTTCTGGAACATGGGCAGGAGTGATGTGCACTTGGGTTTCCACCATTGTCTTCCAGAGGCTGGCTGTCATGGTCACACACAGGGGTGACCTTCAGGATACTTCCTTGCCCTTCAGCTATTTTGTCTTGGCTGCCTCTTGGTTTTTGTTCCAAACTAATTTGGAGAGAGCTGAGGTCAATAACCTCCACCCTTCCCTCCTGTCACTTGCTGTCCCACACAGCTTCAAGATATTTTGCTTTTCATACGTCTGAAATCTCCTGGCACTGTCTGGAGTAGCTGGTTGGAGGTAGGGTGTCAGTGCCAGCCCAGGAGTTGCAAAGCTCAAAACAAATTCTGTGGGCTTAATTGAAATCCTGAGAAATTCAGGGACAGGGAGATGGAGAGAGTGGGGGGTTGTTTGACCCTCGTCATTATCACAGAAGGTTTTACAGTGAGAGTTTTCCAAAAGAGGTCATACACATGATAATTTCTTTGTGATTAGAGAATCATACATTTGTTATACTAGTTCTGATTTTTTTTGTCCCCTCTTTTCTATAAAAGAAATGGCCCAAGTCTTTCCCGACCTCTGCGTGGTTCACTCAGGCCCACATGGGGTCTGAAGGGTCCTAGGTAGCCAATGTGCACAGCCTCATCAACGCACAGGTCAAACACCAGCAGGAATCTGAAGTCAGGGTTGCAGAAACTGGGTGGAGTCAAACACAAAAGCAACTGGGCAACTGGGATGAATAGCATATGTGGACAAAGTTGTCAATACTATCGTCTTCTACTTTTCTACAAATTTCCTGAAAGTGCCTAGGCTGTCCATTGTGGCTGTCTTATAGGGCAGTTGGGAGAGATTTGGTCCAGAGTAACAGGGCATTTGATCATTCTCTATGTATTTGAAAGAAATACATTTCTTGCTGTTGCATACTGCCAGTGTCCAGACTTGACTACGTGCTGCTTAAGGCAGAATATTCAAAGTGGATATAAGGATAACTATTCCATCAACATTAGAGAAGATGCAGCACTGGAGTACAGAGGTCATTTTAAGAGAATCTACCTGGGTATCAAGGCACCTATGGGAAAGGTTGACCTCCTCATTGACCTATTTGCAGGGACTGCAGCTGGGAAGGAAGGTTGAGATGCTCAGGCTCAGGAAGAGAGGCCTCTCGCAGCTGGCCAGAACTTAAACCCAGCTGAGGACAGGACAAGGATGACTAACTGTCCCTGCTACCCCAGGACTGAGGGGGTTCTTGATAGGTCGGCCATTCAGTGCTAAAACTGGGGAAGTTCCAGGAACACTGGAACAAACTGATCACTGTAAGGGACTCATTTAGCTTAGTGAACTCCAGCGTCATGAGACACAGCTCTTGGCCGGGTTGGGAGGGCTTGCTCTTGTGGGTAGGGGGAACACTTTGCCACAGAGCTGGACAGACTCAGCTTTCCAGAGGAAGTTATTTATGTCTCATCCTTCAAGTAGTCTGATTTGTTTGTGGAATTGACATTGTGGATGTAATAGCACGCGACTACTTGTCCCCTTTGTGATTTCTCTCTCTGGTAGCATGGTTTTTGTGGGTGAGATATATCGCTGAGCATTTCTTAACAAGAATACTTGTAATTTTCCCCTAATTGAATAGACTGTTGCCTTTCGCATCCCTGCTTTCTCTGTCCCAGTGTATTTATGACCTGTTCTCCACTGACCTCCAGGCCTGTACAGAGAGAGTCTGTAGGATTTTCCTATTTAAAAAATCTCTTAATTTATTTTCCTTGCCTTCCCACAGAAAAAGGGGGTGCTGAGGGAAAAGCAGCTGGAGGAGGAGTAGTAAGAGAGAAAGAGGAGACAGAGCTCTTCCAGGGAGTGTGCAGAGGGGCCTGTAGTGTGTGGGAGGCAAATACACAGGGAAGGAGTAGGCTTTGAGGAAGCACAGTCCAAATCGTAATCATACGGCTCTTTGGCATATTTTTTTGCCCTAGTTCTCTCCCTTTCCTTTTTTAAGCCTTTAACTCTGACACACTTCCCCTCTCTTCCTTTTCTTTCATTTGTCAGTTCAGAGTATTTTGGTTTAGTCAAGAGAAACAGACAGCTGGTGTAGCCTTCACTGCTTCAATAACACCAGGGTGTTTACGTTCGCACATTTCATCTGATGAATGGGTGTTAGGGAAAGCAGTTTGGTGTTCTGAACCTTTGCGAGTGGGGTGGCAAACCAGGGTGGGAATGGCCTTCTCCAAGTTCAAGGTCAAAACATGGTGAGATCTGAGAGGTGGAAGTGGTGGAGTGTGTGTGCCTGAAGGGAGGATGGGGGAGACAACTCGGATCAGTACATAATCTGGGATTATGCCAGATGGTCACCTGGAAAGGAGGCTGGGCCATCTTCGTTTTATAGGCTGGAATGGGTTATTAGAGTGGATAATGACTTTTTTTTAAGCCTCCACCAAGAATGGTGTCATTGTGAAATTCACCCTTTCATCAGCAAATTGGGATCCGACTTCTCCCTTGTAACTATTCTCTAGGCAACACAAGGTGCTTAGGGCAGTATCTGCAGCCTTGGTTGCCCACTGAGTTTATCTAAGAGCTTAAAGAATAGTGATGCCCGTGGCCCACCCTGGGAGAGTTTGATTTATTTGGCGTGGGGTGAGGTCTGGGTATCAGGATTTCTAAAATCTTCCCAGTTAATTGTCATGCAGCAAAATTTGATGAGCATCCTCTTGGAGCCACCATGTGTAGTACATGAGCCTTAGGATCTGCATTTTAACACGTGATGCTTATGCACAGAGGAGGTTGAGAAGTTGTCTTAGGCCCGTGTCCCTAGGCAGGTGAAAACCAAAAGTTTTGCTGAGCTACTGGACAAGTGGAAGTCACAGAGGAGTTGAGAGCATGGATTTGAGGCCAATTGTACCTGGATTCAAAGTCTCACTTCTCTGCTTATTAATTGTAAGGTCCTAGGCCATTCAGGAACCTCTTGATACCTCGGTTTTCCTATCTGTAAAATGTGGACAATACATAGTGCCTATTTCATGGGAAAGAAACTGCCTGTGACATGTTTATCACTGTGCCTGGTACATGGCAAGGGCTCAGTGTGTTAACTGCTATTACTACTATGAAGGAATACTGATGTCACCTTTAGGACAGATAGATTTATTTATTTTTAATCGGACTTAATTTAGGTTCCTTTGGTAATTACACAGTGGTTGCATGAGAGAGAGGGCCAACTTTAGTTAAGCTGTAACAATATTTTGGATTATTTTTCTGACTAAGCCAACCCCCAAAGAATTTCCAGCAAATATCTAAGATATGCAATTACTAAAAATGCAACCTCTTTTTTTCCCTTCCTGATAGTTTCAGAAATATATTCTGGGAACTGAGTGTTAGGGACATTGGAGACAAATCACCTCTTCTGAGTCGTCCAGGTGGCAGCCCTTGGTGAGCCCATGCCCCCACCCCCAGGGCCAGCCAGCCTGCTTCTGGGAAACTGTAGACTTGCTTCTACTATATGGGAACAGGCCTGGAGCCAGCCTCTGAGTTCCTCGGCCCAATAAAAAAAATGCAATCCTCAGCAGTGCCTGGCCTCAATGACTCACTGCTCAAAGAATATAATTCATATATCTAGATGAGAGGCTCATATATTTGCTGGACACTGTTGCAATGAGTGGGGTGCTACTGACAGCCAATCAGGGGCATTAGTCAAGAGTATGACCTCAACTCCAGCCAATCAGATCATTCCTAGGAGAGCTGGACTTTCCACAGGTTTCCTGTTACATGTAACTCACTCGGAGGGTGTGGGTCAGGGTCATAGATGGAGCATCACTTTTTGGAGAAGAGTTTCGCAAAGAAGAGCAGGAAATATTATTGGGAAAAAGGATTTTGTTGTTGCATAAATTGAGGACCACTGCCTGTTACATCCTTCTCATGCAGATCTAGGATGCAATTAACATATTATAGACTAGAGTGGTCATGCTATAAAGAAAACTGTGCAACTTGGCTTTTTCACTTTTTTTTTAATAAGGATATTTGTCACGGATTTATATTTTAAGGTAATGTCTATTGAACATCTGGCTAAACTAAATGCAGAAAAGATTTTGGGAGCAGATTAGAGAATTCAGAAACTGCAACTGTGGTGACTCTGCTATTTCTGCTGCCCTCAATCAATCAGCTGATCATTTAATTTAACTCTGGGCTCTGGGCATAATTCACAGGGCATTGTTAGAAGGGCCTCCCTGAGGAAGTTCTATTTAAGTGTTGCCTTGGAGGATAAGAAGGAAGTGGGTGTCTGAAGATCTGGGAGGAGCACGGCAGGCAAAGGGAGGAAGTGAGCAGAACAGAGGTAGATAGGTAGAAAGGAACCAGGGCCCCCTGGGCTGTAATATAATGCCTGTCCCCCTCAGCCCCCTCTCCAAGTACTGTGAAGGATTTCCAGCAAAAATGTGACACGACTTGGTTAGTTTTAGAAATATAACTTTGCTTATTGAACTCAAGGTGGTCTGTAGAGAAATAATAGTGAAAGAGATTGGGACAGAGTATGTTTTCCAAAGATGGCTGTCTTAGTCACATTCTTCATCGCTGGGATACCATACCTGACACCCACAGCTTAAAGAAGAGGTTTATTTTGTCTACACTTCTAGATGTCTCAATCCTTGCATAGTCAGCTGGCTCCAGGCAGAAGTAGCATAGTTGGATGGGTCTGGGTGGAGGCTTTTGAAAGCTGCTCCTGCCATGGTAGTGAAAGCAGGGAGAGAAAGGAGGAGCCAGGCAGAGAGATACACTTCCAAGTCATGCCCCTCCAGGGACCCACCTCTTCCGACCACACCCCCCCAATACCAAATCAGCTGTATCACCTCACGATTCAATCACCTTCGGAAAGCCCCACCTATGAGTGCACGTGGCTTTTAAGGGACATTCTTGATCTAAACCATAACAATGGCCACAAAGATATCTTTGGCCCCACATTGTTTTAGAAACTTCCACGGTTCTGTCAGGAGATGAAGTCTAATCAAACTTCCCTTGAATTCAGGCAGGGTTTTAACTTCCTTGTAATAACAGTGTGGTGGAAGTGAAATTGGGTGACTTTGAAGGAGAAGTCATAAACGCTAACAGCAGTTTCTACCTTGGGAGGTGGCACTTGTGATTGGAACACTGATTTATCTTGAAAGAAGTTCCATTCTCCCTGGCCCATCAGTTACCATGCTGTGAGAAACCCAAGCTGTAAGTAGGGGACCACGTAAGTGCAACAGATCCCCAGTTTATGAATTTTTTCTGCCCAGTGCCATATATGTGATATGTGCTTTTATATGATTCTGGCTTCTAGCCATCAAGGCATCCTCAGTGTTTGAACCTTGCTGGCTGAGGCCTCAGACATCTGGAAGTAGATTCAGGTGTCCTCACTGTGTCCTTTCCAGACTCCAGATTCACAGGATCATGAGCAAATTAAAGTGGTTTTTCTAGACTGCTGAGTGTTGGGATAATTTGCTGGGCAGCAATAGCAGGCAGAACATGGAGAACAATTAAGAGGATGTGGGAGTGGTATTATGATTTAGATCTGAAATGACCCCCAAGATCTCATGTGTTAAGAACTTGGTGCACAGTGCAGCAGTGTTCAGAAGTGAAGATTTTGGAAGGTGATTGAATCATGAGGGCTCTAATTTTGTCAGTGGATTAACGTACTGGTGGATTCATAATTTGATGGCATTATAGGGAGGTGACAGAAATTTAGGAATTGAGGCCTATTGAAGGGAGTGGGTCCTGGGGTTGTGTCCTTCAGGACTATACTATGCATCCAGCCCCCTCTTCCTTCTTGCTTTCTCTGCTTCTTGGCCATAATGTGGTGAGCAGCTTTGTTCTACCAACCCTTCCGCCATGATTTTTCAGCCTCACCAGAGGCCTAAAACAATGGAGCCACACAACTGGGGACTGAACCCTCTGAAATGGTGAGCCAAAATAAACTTTTCTTCTTTTATCAGGTGATTTGTCAGTGATGAAAAGCCTAACACAATGATTTAAGGAAGAGAAGAGGATGGCGTGAATTTGGGATCATCAGTTTCCATCAAGTATAGATACCAGAATATAGCTATAGTTAAAGAAAAGTTAGGTTTATTATTTGTTGCTTGCAACAAGGGAAACCACACCAAGGAAAGCCAGGTATCTCAAAAGAGCAGAGTTAGGCATGGGTACTTATAAAGTTTTTGGGACTGCAGTCATAGATGGTATTGACAGAAATTGTCCAGAATTTTATCTCAGAAGCTGCTGTAGCAGTGAGCAGTCTTACTTTTGCATTCACAAATCTGTATGTAGATGTGTTGGTTTGTTTGTAAGGTCATTTTCTCTGGTCTTAGCCATGTGGGTTTGAATAAACCAGCTCTAATAAACTGATATGAAAAGTTTTTGCTTTACATAGTCGGTGATATGTGGTGGCTTTGTCTAGCATAGAGTATCTCTTTGTGAGTATATTTTGCAAGTTGTGAATTCTATTTCCACTCTAAGTTCTGCTCAAGAACTTTGCTGCCAGCTGTTAATTTTAAAAGAAATTGTAGTTATGCTAAGAAAAGACTATTTTTCAGAGACACAAACTGAAATATTGACAGTTTGAAGCAGTAGTTCTCAAATGTTTTGATTCTGAGACATTGATGCACCTAAAAATTGTTGCAGACTCTGTAGTGCATTTTTCGGTGTGAGCTATAGCTATTGCTATTTGCCATGTCAGAAATTAAAACTGAAAATTTAAACATTAATAAAATTTATTTATAACATTTGTTAATTTATTTATAACAAATTACAAATTTTCAAAAGATAGTAACTATATTTTAAAAAAATTAGTGGGAAGATGCCATTGTTTTACATTTTAGCAAATCTCTTTGATATTCTGGCTTAATAGAAGATGGCTGGATTTTCATATCTGCTTCTGAATTTAATCTGTTGTAGTACATTGTTTTGGTTTGATTATATGAAAAAAACTGACCTCACACAGATATGTAGTTGGTAAAGGAGGGAGTATTTTAATAGCCCTTCCCCCATCAATATAGTTATTCTTTTTTGATATTACTTCGAAACTTGGTGATAGTTTCTATCGATCATTTTATCTATGGCCCTTTCCCTCTCAGTGGATTTTCCATTCCATTGATCTACCTTGTGCTTTGCATGGATCTCTTATCCATGCATGGTTTCATGTTATCATCCACTGGTCATTTACAAATATTGGCTTACTGAGTATTCAGATCCTCCAAATATCGACATATTTCATTATACATTTCAGTATTTAAAAAGCAGATTTTTAAATGTCATCCCTGATAACATCAAAAAAGTTTTTAAGTTTGCAGAGGCTGTCAAACTCATGATGGCAGAGACAATTTCCACAAATTTCTGTTTTTTGCTGGGAAGCTGGAATTGCATCATCGGCAACAAATGCTGTCAGTCATTTGCCTTGCAATGACAGTTTCACGTAATTCATTTTTGAGACAATGTGTGCCAAGTACCTGAGTCTGAATAACAGTTTTCCTGCCAGTCAAACTTTCAAATGAATGTAGCATTCCATGAAAAAGTGGCTAATTTTGTTCTCACTGAAACATTTGCACAATAGTTGGGGCCTAGTCTACCTTGATGTGAAACACTTTATATATACTTCCATTTTGCCACATGTCATATTAAAATGATGTGTTACTCAAAAATTGAGATTTAAGGAAATGAATAATCACTACTGCCTTGGCATAAGAGCAACTGATGCTTATTTTAATGTGAGCAAGTGGCTGTGAGGACTCCAGTGCTGCCATGCTCCCTTCCTTGGAGGTAGGGCCCCCGCTGTTCGCCCACCACTGCTTTTGTGTCATTAGTGTGAGTGTCAACACAGAAGAAAGGCAAATAATGTCTTAGTATTACAGTGAAAATAGATTTTATCTGGCAGTTTCACTGAAGAGGGTCTTGGGGTCCCTCAGGTGTCCACTGACCAAAAATTGAGATGTAGGATTTGCTTTAACACCATACAGGAAGGAAGAAGGGCGTGGGGGCACAGATAAATAATAGAGGCCGTGAGAAGGTAACTATTAAAGCTGGGCCCTGGGTACAAGCAGGTTCACTACGCTGTTCTGTTTACTTGATGTGTATTTGAACTTTTCCATATGAGTCCTAGGACACTAGCCTTAGTACTTTGTGGATAGTAGTGCTGTTTATAGATGGGGGAGACTCGGGGAGCAGAGACAGGTTTGAATGGGAACGAGTCTGTTCAGGACACACTGAATTTACACGCTAGTTGAGCACCTGTTTTGGATATGGGATACAGCACAGAATCCCCAGTGGTGAGCGGGTATTTTACATGATAGATGTGGCAGTTATGGTGAGAGTGTGGAGAGATGAGCCCAGTCAAGACGCCTCCGTTACTGCTTGAGCTTGCCGACTGGGCCTTGTTTAATTGCCTCCAATTCTGAGAGCCTTCACAAGTCTTCCTTTTCTCTGGGTGCTTGACACTGTCCCCTTGGAATGTAATCTTTCATCCTCTGGTGCTCTGATTATCTCTTGGGATTAGAGAGCATTAGGAGGGCCCAGGAGAAGGAGGCAACTTTTGGATTTCCTTGGAAAGCTCTAAGCCCGTCTTATCCAACCCTTCTCCATCTGTTCTGATGCACTCTTTAAACCTGATTTTGATTAATGTTTGTGAACTCCACCTACTACAATATTTGCTGGAGCTGTTTAGAGTTTAGAATTGTCATGTCCTACGCTATCCTGATGGTGAAGATCTTAACATCTGGAATTCAGTCAATTTGGACTCAAATCCCTCCCCATTACTGGTTGTGTGACTTGGGCCAGTTGCTAAGTTCCTCCAAGTTTTCATTTCCTTTTATCTAAAGTGGAGAGTTAAAAAAAGCATCTCCTTCATTGGTTTGGAGGAAGAGTCAGTGAGGCAATGCATTCGCAGAGTTTTGCACACAGGCAAATATTCAGTTGATGTTGGTTTGATTTTCCCTTTTACTCTGTCTGTGCCCCCTCCTGCTGGTGTTAAGCAGTAAGATGGAATGAAGAAAGGAAGTAATGACTCATACTGCTGACCAGATGGCCTTACAAGTGGCCCTTTTCATTGGTCTTAGATCTTTCTTACCATTCTTCCAGAAAGAGTTCCATGACTCAGTGCTAAATGACTTATCAAAGAAGTCAACAAGACCCGTCTGGAGCCCAGAGAGGGCCATCTGTTTGGAACATTTGGGTGCCTCTGGTGCCTTGAAAAGCATCACTGCCTTCTAGGGACAGGATGAATGAGGCAAAGCAGGGCCTGCTGCTCCCTACCTTGTCCAATTTTGCAGAGCTGAAGTGCTGACTATAGCCCCTGAAAGTTCCAACTTCTTTGTGTTTTTGGAACTGAAGTGACAGGGGTCTGTCTTATGCTCAGCATTTGCTCCTATGTCCTGAGTCATTATCTTTTGGTCATTACCATTAAAAATTCATCCCAAGGATATAGTTATTGTCCAAATCTTTATGTGTGTCTTTCTATGCTCATATTTCCTCTAGTTCAACCAAGATACTTACACATACTCTACATTAACTTTTTCATTGTTTCGATTTCCCCAAATCTTTATGTGCATCTTTCTATATCTGTATTTCTATTTACTAAAAGTACACCTTGTGTTGACATAAACATGGAAAATACAAAAATGCATATCACATTCCTACCTTTACAGCATTTTTATTTTAGTGGGTTGGACAGATAAAGAAGGGATTAGAGTTGGCGTTATAATTCAGATGCCCACAATAACATACAATTCAGAGGTCTGTCAGTACATGCAAGAGTGATGTGGGGCCAGTGTGAGCAATATTGTCCTCTTCACTCAGCTGAGAGGACGACAGCAGGACAAGGGCAATGGTGAATGTCAACTGCCCTCCTACTCACTGTTGGGAGATAGTGCTATGTTTGCGTGCTCTTCTGTGACAGCAGGGAACTCAGCTTTCTTGTTCAGTGTTTACAGGACCTGGAACAGCCCACCTATTGTAGGCACTCAAGAACTGAGATCAATAAATGAATGAGATCAATAAATGAATGATAGCCAGGGACAGTGATACAGTGGATAGTACAAGCCTTGGGCAAAGGGAACAGCTGCAGCTTAGCTGCTCTACAGTCAACTTCGCCATGTAGAAATGTGGGCCCTGTGTGTTATCAGATCTTCTGATTCGTTTCTTCACAGAAAACCAGACATCTTAATTTTCAGGTGAACTCTCCATGTTTAAGAAATATTAACAAAAATGAAAACATCACATTATTTTGTACTATTTTTATGTTTTTAAGTATAGTAAAAATGAATTTAATAAAAATGAAATATATTCAAGCCATCATATGTTGACCAAATAAATGTATCCTCCAGCCAAATGTGGCTTGTGGGTTGTTGTTTTGCATGCTCTGGGCTAAAGCATGCCACGGAGACACCCTGAACTGCTGTGTTGCCAGAAGAGGTGGGATTAGGTGCCACCCAGACCAGGGCAGTGTTTGAATGGGGTTGGCGAGTCTGGTCAGCATTAAGAGAAGTCAAGATCAGACCTTAAGGCCGTCATCAAGTTACAGAGACCACCTGCAGAAAATGGGTCTTTTTGTATGAATGGCCTTTCTGAAAGTCACAGTTTCCATGGCAAAGAGCACCAGAGAAGAACCAAAAAAGCGTGTTATTTTGTGATTTCCTGGAAAAAGCTTCAGGCTTATGTGTCTAGGCATCAGGGGAGCCTAGATGTCTCCAAATGTAATACACCAAGATATGCACTGCAAAGTCCAACTGCATTTTCTCAGCTCTAGGAAAAGAGGGGCTCCTCATAGGTGGTGTCTGGGTGCCAAGACAGCATGAGGAAAACCAGCAGAGTATAAGTTGGCCCTGCTCCCCAGAGCCCTTGAATCCTGGGCTCTGAGTGAATGAGCAGCTCCAAGGAGTGAAACCAAGTAGTGTGTCAAGAGCAGGCTGGTAATGGAATGTGAGTTGGCTGCCCTGGGGACTATATTTATATCAGCACTCACAAGGCAAGTTCTGTTGCACTTCAGGAGACAATGAGCTGGCAGAGGGCTCCAGAGGGGGTCTGGGGTCACTGGTCCTGAGCTGGGTTCACCTGAAGGAGCGTTTGTGCATTGCCCTCCTCAGCCATGAACCATCTGCAGGAAGGGTCTACCCCAGCATGTGCTCCCCCTACAGGCAAGAGGACAGAAGTCACTGTGGCAATGTATTTCTACCATTCTGCATGTAGGAAGACTAATGAAACTGCCAGGGATCTCCCGGACACCGTGCTGGGTTCATTTAAGACTGCTGTGGCTCAGAATCGTGAAGCCAAGGGATGATGGAGATGATCAAATTTGTCTCCTTCTCACTCCCCAGAAAAGGGCGAAAAGGTAGGGGTGAAAAACACTTGTGCTTGCAGCAAGTCTGTAGGTGTTACAGAGATCTTTGTATACAGGGAGGCTGGAGGAAGGAACTCTGGGGATGGCTCCTCTCACTGTTCTGTGGTTTAGTAAGAATGATAAATTTTGCAGCTAAAATATGGCTCCAAAACCATCTGAGAGGCAAGAATCTGACATTCAGTTCCATCCGTAATGTAATATTGGGGCTCAATCCTAGCTATTCAATTACTTGAGGCCCTTTCTGCTTTAGTATCTGGCAATCTTTTGCTATTTTCTCTTTCTTACAGTGCTGAACACAGTGCTTGGTACATAGTAGATAAATAACATTAAGAAAATGAATGATATTGAGTGCTTACCATGTGCTAAAACCTAAATTGGCTCTGGCATCTTGTTTCATTTAATCTGCACATCATTCCTGGAAAACAGCTATGATTGTTTAATTTTATGGGGAAGGAAACAGAGGCTCACAGACTACACAAAGTTTCATTGTAGTGACAAGTTTGAATTTCACACTAGCCCTGTGATCCTGGAAAATAGCGAGGATTAAAGAAACCTCCTCTCCACTTTTGTCTCTTATTTACTGTTAGATCAGGACCCCTCCACTCATTCATTGTGTTCATCCCACTTCTCCACACTGGGTTCTTCCTAATCTTGTTTACTCTTCTCTATAAAAGAAAAGTTCCTTTCTTCCTTACCATTGAGGCATTTGCAGATCTCGCTGTTGGTGCATTCTCCCCACGACAGTTGCCCTTGTTCCTTGTTGCAATAGCCTCTTTCTCATCTTTTGCAAAAATCCTTTCAAATAAATCTTTTCCTTATCTAAATCCAGAGCTGTGTTTTGTTTGCTGGTAGCTAACATTTTTTGAGTACTTACTTAGGGCCAGATCCTGTACTACGCACTTAGTAGGCTAAATCCCATTTAATTCTTAAAATAAAACGGAGTGCCAGTGCCATTAGTGTCACTGCATTTTAGAGATAAAGAATAGAGCCTTCAGAGATTCGACAACCAAAGTCTTTCCAGCCTTTTTATTTTCCTCCATTATGCCTGATGATTATCCATAGTGTCTTGGGCCCTCAGAGGGAAGTTGCCCTGATGAGTAAGGAATGGCAAAGAGGAGCATTGGTAGGTGGGCATCGAGCATAGACGAATTATCGCTGAAATAACTCATATCCCTAGGTAAAATGCCTGTCATCTAGTTAGTGGACAGAGGTGGCTTTTGGATTTAACACATTTTGGGTTTAGATTCAGCAGACCTTATATAATTTGGCCCTGTGTCCTACTCCCTTGGAGTCTTCACTTCTCCCAGCACCTGTGTGATGTTTGGAACTATCTCACCTATTCAGCATGAGTATGGGGAGAACCAGGAAGTGGGAAATTGCTGCCACTTGCTCCAGACCAGCCCACAAGCTCATGACCTGGAAGAGAGATGATCGGAGGCCAGCATGCTGGCGTGACTCACCCCACTGCTCAGTATTTGCCTCACCTCAAGCCAGCCAGACTCTTTCCTAAATAAAATCACACACTGTAGTCGAACTCTTCCGGCCTCTTGTGGTCAAGCTTAGCGAGAAGGCCAATAAACTTTCCAATAAACTGAAGCCATGTGTTCAAGGGTTTTGGAGGCAGGCAGCATGGTGGATGGCTTGGCCTTGGGCACGAGAATCCTGGGTTTGAATGCTAGACCCATCATAGCCATGTCTTAAAGATGAACTTGGCAAAGTGTTTAACTTCCTTGAGGTGTTTTTCCTTGTATCTGAAATATGAATGATACCTCTGGCCTCATAAGGGTTGGCAGTTGAGGCAGGTAAGCCAAGGCCTGGAGCACCATGCCAAGCACATAACACAGCACTGTTAGTGTTGCTTTTTTGGTGTGGCCATGCTGGGAAGCCAAGTGTTTTGTCCTGGTGCTGATTGCTTCCTTGTATGACTCCTTCATCCAGGATTCAGCATCCACCCTCTCTAATTTCCTTGGTGACGGGTGCTCTCCTGTTTTTTGCTTTTCCCATCACATAGGCAACTGACAAGGTAAACTAATTCAATGTAATTTTATGCACATTTAATGAATTACCTTTCCAAATGGTAATTGAAGTTTTAAAAGAAATTATCTGTAGAGAATAGTTTCAAAAAGGTTCATCTGTGGAAAGCAAATATAATAACCTGGCAATATTACAAGATACCTTCAGCTTTCAACATGGGGTTGCATTTGCCTGCAGGATAAAGAGCTTCCCCATACAGGAGTGGTCCAGTAGTTCACTGAAACCTTGCATCAGGTAGAAACCTCCTAGCTTGGACAAGAGTTTACTACCTGTAATTCTTATGCATCCAGTCCTTGACAGTCACGCAAGCTCAAAACCTCAGTCATCTTTTAATTTTTGCTACCAGTGAGTCAATAAAAAACCAATGCCAGCACTCTGGAAGGCTGAGGCAGGAGGATTACAAATTTGAGCCCAGCCTGGGCAATTCAGTGACTTATGGAGACCCTGTCTCGAAATTTAAAAAAAATGGCTGAGAATGTCCAAAAGTCCTGGGTTCAATCCTTGATACTGTAGGGGGCAAAAAACAAAAAATAAAAAAACACTCATTGACTCTTTTTTGGTGTGGTCACTTACATCCACTTTCCTCTCTCCATTTATATTGCATCATCTTGGACTGATTTCTTTTCAATCTCATGTTGCTATCACTGGAATGAATTCTAACTACTTATCTCTTCTTATCAGATGTGGGGTTTGGAATGACACACGCTTTGGCACATGCTTTGGAGCATAATTCAAAGTCCTGTATGTAAGGCATATGGCACAGAGTTGGGAGCCAAGACTTAGGAGCTCTTGGGTTTTACCTTCTCTTACGTTCTCTCCTTGACCACCAGGACACCAGCCTTTTTACTTAAGTTCTTTGAGCCTTAGTTTTGTGTCCTGCACAATAGGATAAATAGCAAGGGTTTTGAGAGATTTAAATGAGGTTCATTACAGACAGAGGAACTGTTCCAGAGTGGTGAAAGCGATAAAGAACATGTGATAGGTAAATGCAATGTGTGATTTTTTTTTTTTTGTACCAGAAATTGAACTCAGAACCTTGCACTTGTCAGGCAGGTGCTGTGCTGCTGAGCTATATCCCTGGCCCCAATGTGTGATTTTTGACTTGGATTATTTTACTTTAAAGGATATTATTGGGACCACTGATGAAATTTGAGTTTGGTCTGAAGACTAAATGGTGGTGAAGATCAACACTAAGTTCCTGATTTTGATAATCATATATTTATTGTGTGGAAGAATGTTCTTTTGTATAGGAAATTCAACACAAGAGAATTTGAAGGCAGGTGATGGGATTCCATTTAGCAACTTATTCTCAAATAGTTTAGAAAAAAAAAAAACTATACTTACAACTTTTCTGTAAATTTGTGGTTGTTTCCAAATAAAAAATATTGAAAAACAAACAAAACAAAATAACTCAAGGTCCTGTATGTAAGACATACAGCACAGAGGTAAGACGCAAGACATAGGAGCTCTTGGGCTTTTATGTCCTCTTACCTCTCCTGCACATAGTGACTCTAACTTTTCCTTATCTTCGGCTTTCATCATATTCCTGCCTTGCTTAAAAAGAGTCCCTTCTGGCTCCTCAAAAGCCCAAACTCCCTAGGCTGTCATTGAATGTCCTCCATAACTATTCTTCAGTTTGTTCTTCTAGTCTTTTCTCTGTATGTCTGGGACATTCTTCCTCATTTCCACCTTGAGTCTGTTGCTCATTGGAATCTGCGCTCCTGGAAAGCCCTGTTTGTTCTCTTTGATGAAATCTTTCGTCCACTATGGCTCTGTTATTGTGCCACATTGTTTGGAAAGACCTGGGGTTTTTCAAACCTTGGTTGGGTCCTAAGACCCTCACCACTTGAAACTTCTTATAGACATTTGACTATTTCTCTGGTTTATGGGGATTTCATTCTTAATATTAATTATCTTTCCCCTGGCCTGATTTATAAGATTTCTGAGCTCAGGGTCCAAAGCTACTAGAATTTAAACTCTATAATGTCTGGGTGTTGGTTTGTCTTGCCCATGGCTGAACACTGGCACATAGTAGATGCTCAATGAATATTTACTTATGAATTTTACGTAAAGGTAATTTACTTCATTGACATACTACAGCATGCAGCCTAGTTTTCTGCAGATGCATACTCAAAATATGTACTGAAAAAGTTAATAGATAGATAGATGGACGACCAGTGTGGGCATCACCGCTTATCATAGATAGCTTGATATTTCAGCTGCAGGAAGTGAAGTTGAATAACTGATCAGTAACCACACTTGTTTTTAGCACTAGGATATTGACTATAAATTCACTGCAGGTGGGTCAGTAGAATTCATAGGTGAGGATGACAGGCTTCATTTCTTTATTTATGGGCCTCTCACATACCCTCCCTGGCAAGGTTGCTTTAGAAGTCATTCGCGCATGATCAATTTCCTCTCCTTGAATGAGGTATCATTCTGGCCTTAGTGGTGACCACCTGATGAGATGTCCAGCTGACAGCACTGTAAGAGATGAAAGGATGAGCGAGAGAGCTTTATGGGTTGATCAGTCCCATCTGAGGTCAAGGTCAAGATAAAAGACCTTTGGGCCGGTGAGATGGCTCAGTGGTGTAAGCGCCTGCCTTGCAAGCGTGAGGGCCCGAGTTCGACTCCCGGATCCCATATACGAAAAAGGGGCCGGTGATATCGCTCAGCGGCACGGGTGCCTGTTGGCGCGCGAGGTCCTGAGGTCGACCCCCCGGTACCCACAAAAAAAAAAAAAAAAAAAAAAAAAAGATAAAAGACCTTTAATACTAACATCAGACAGGGAACCCCGAAAAATCTTCAGGAAGCCATCTCTGGGAAAATGGCCAATGGATTAAATGCAGGTGGATTTAAAGAACAAGAATGTGTGTCTTTGAACACCTGCTGTATCAAGCACTATGACAGATCCTTCACATACATTCCTTCAAAAAACATTACATGCCAACAATGAGTCATAACTCATGGTCATATGAGTTCCAAGCTCAGGCCTTTTGTCCATAAATGATGTCCCTGCTTCCTCATCTCCTGGAATCTCTTCTTTTCACTCCAATCAACTTTTATCCCCATGACTACCTTTAATAGTTCTTTTTTCAAAATCAGGGTTACCAATGATATGAGTCACCAAAGCTAATTGTCTTTTCTCATGTAACTCCTCTCCTCAGTGTCGGACCCTGATGACAACTTTTTCATTGAAATCCTTTCCTCCTTTGTTTCTGTAACTGCAACATTAGCAGGTCCCTTGGCCCACTTCTTTCCTCCAGTTACATTCTCTCCCCAGGACATCTTCTTCAGTCTCCTCTATTTATTGATGGCTTTCAGGTTTATTTTTTTCTACCCAGGATTCTCCCCTGGGTGCTAGAGTTAAATATTCTCTTGTTTACCTGAGATTTCTACTTAGATATTGAGTTGATAAATAAAATTAACTCATCACAGCCAAAATCTCATTTTCCTACAATAGATAATTACAAAGTGTGTCAGCCTTTACCCACTACTCTCCTTCCTATTTTCCTTCTCTCCATTCAGTTTAGTACCAACCACTGCAGACTTATAGAATCCTGGACATGGAAGTGATTTGAAGATTTGCTACTCAAATACTTTCACTTAACACTTGAGAACACAGAGACCCAGAGAGGGGGAGTGATGGAATACTAACAGCTTAAAATTAATTAGCTGCAAACCTGGGGCTCGAAGTAAAGTTTCATTACTTGTAGATTTAATTTTACTGAGACCATACATATTGAGTATCTGTATTTAAGAAAAAGAATGTCTTTGGCTGCTTACTTTATAGTTGATCTTTTGTACTCACTCATTGGCTTATCCCCATGCCTGATACTTTCCAGTCCTGATCTTATTTTGTGTAATTGTCTATGTGAGGGATGGTAAACACCTGGTCTATGTGCTGCTACTCCTTAAGCAGTGTTCATGGCAGACATCACTAATCAATCACAATACTGCTAAGCCCTCATACAACCTCAAAAGTCTTCCCAATATGGTGTTCCAGGCATTTACTAACAGTCGATGAGAGTTGACTTTCAAAGTGAAATCTATTTCCTTCTATACAACTTCAAACACTGTCTATTCTTGCCTCATTTTCTTTCCTCTGAAACTATCTCTGGAGGCAAGGTAATTTGATCTAAGCTATTAGAGAGTACTAGTGAGATAGTACATTTTAGCAGCAACATCTGGAAACTGAACAGAAGACATAACGGTTTCATGGTGAAAATATGAGAGCCTGAAGCATGCAGTCTATTTCTTTCTGCTATACCAGGTGGACAAATGGCTTCTGAGTTCAAGTTCAACTCTAAGTACCTTACCAGTGGTGTGACTTTGGACTAGTTTCCTAATCTGTCTGAGCTTCATTTTCTTTATCAATTTACACAAACTCTAAGGCTCTTTTACATAAACAAGTCTTAGACCCAAATGTGATTCATCCTGGGGAAGCCATTAGCCTTCCAGAGTGCATCTCAGATTCTTGAGGTGGTTTGAAGCTACATGTGACCTAGAGTTTGTAGTGTCATAGGAAAAGCACAGCTTTTGGAGCCTGACATCTGTATTCCATCTAGCATCTGATACTGATTAGTTATATTATGAATGTGGGCAAATGATTCACTGTGGATCTCACCTTTAAAAGTTTTAATATGCAGTGCCTGGAACATAGTAGATGCATACCAATCAGTTGATCAGTAAACCCATTCATTCAAGTAATATTCATTGATCATCTACAATGTGCCAGAGAGTGTTGGTGATAAGGCAATCAACCAGGTAGAGAAAGGTCCTGCCTTTATGGAACTTATGAAGAAGTTTATACTTGTATTGAAGATAGAATGACTATTTCTCACAGGCTGAAACAGATCTCTTGCTTTCTTTTGCCACTGGGTAGGTACCATATCCAAGAAAGAAGAATATGGCAGCTATCATTCCTCTGTAACATGTTTCTAGAGAAGGGTGGAGGAATTTGCCCAAACATCTCAGCTGTGGACTAGTGCAGATCTGCAGAGATGCTTCTCTGGTCTGGCAAGAGGCCCATGCCCAGGAGGCCATGTCTTATCTGTGCCCAGTGCTGGCCATTTGCTGGTTCCTTCTGAAGCTCACAGCATTAGGATTTTCTGCCAACTTAAAAGCTATCCAAGCAAAGAGCAGATCTTCCTAGGAACAGCTATAATTTCTTGGTGGGGAGTTTAATTCTGTGGTTACAGTATAAGATTTTGTGGGATGAATATCATGTCAATGCTATTTAATAATATGGTAACCACTGGCCATTTAATTACACGGTAATTGTCACTTATTGGCTGGGTGATTGCATAGTAAGTACCATCTAATTTTAGGGTAAAGGGTAAATACATGATTATTTCAGGCTCCTTAGGCACAGTATAGGTCACCCAGGAATTAGGTTTGGATTGACTAAGTATAAATTACCTAGAAATCTGTTTTCGGGTGATTACTCCTGTCATCCTTCCTCGACAAAGCTCCTAATGGTTACCATACAATTAAAGAGAGATTTCAAGATTTTAGGCCTCAGGAACTTTTTAAAGGGACACTGCTTCATCTTCTAATCAATCACTGACTGCTGTGTAAGGGATGGTGCTTGCTTAGGGAGGAGATGGAGATTGGGTAGCAGAGTTTTTCTTAAGTTGATTTAATGCAGAAACATGGGACCACTGACATCATGAGATGTGAATTCAGCATTCAATTCCCTGTGAACAAGCCTTCCATCCTGAGCCTTGGGTGAGCAGGAAGACGTTATCTATAGTGGATAAATTGCACCCCCCAAAAGAGCTATGTTCACCTCTCTATTTTGAGAAACTGCAAATGAGACTTTATTTGGAAAAAGGTCTTTGGTGACATGATTAAGTAAGGAATTAGAGATGGGCTCATCTTGGCATATGCAGGTGGGCACTTATAATCCAATGACAAGTCTCCTTGTAAGAAATAGAAAAGGAGACAAAAATAAGTGAGGTAGGTCAGGTGAAGATGGAAGCAGAGATGGGAGTGATGCAGCCACAAGCCAGAGAATGCCTAGAACCAGAGACTGGAAGAGGCACAGAATGTATTCTGCTTCAGAGCTTCTGGAGGGAGCATGGCCCTGCTGATATCTGGATTTTGGGCTTCTGACTTCCAGAACTGTGAGGGAATAGGTTTCTGTGGTTGTAAGCCACAGAGCTGTGGCCTCTGTTACAGCAGTTGTAGGGCAATGCAGTCTGTAAGGAGCTGTGGGTGGCAGAAGTTCCAGGCATCTCTAGCATCCCACCTCTCACCCAATGCCAGTGTGGCTGCAGCAGGGGAACAGTCATAGAGGAAAAATAAAGAAACCTGAACAACTCTAGCCTCATTTCACATGGAGAACAGAGGAGCCCTCAGTTGACTTCAGAGCAGGGATGCTAAGGACCTCAGCAGGAAATGCCAGGCAGGAATAAGGGCTAAGCAATAGGTTTGTTCAAGGCTTCTTTAAAGTGTGGTCAGAATAGATGGTGAACAACTAAATTAAAAATAGAAAAATAATTTCAGTAAAAGACACATTGCCCCTAATTCTCCTCAAAATCCTTCTCTCACTTGAAACACATTTATCCCACTGTTCTTGGCACTTTCTAAAGCAGTTCTAGAAGCCCTCTTTCATAAGTATTTTTTAATGGCTGCCTCAATGCTGAGTCATTCAAACATTTATGCAGTTTCTGTCAAATTAAAACATTACGGTATGTCCTCTTCCACCATTATTCACCAGATCTAGGATGGGGGAATTCTGGCTCTTCCCCAAAGTCAAAATTACCATGAAAGGAAATATTTTGAATTGATATAAGACATTGAGGCATGGCTCAAATAAAGACATGAAAGAGGACTTCCAGAACTGATTCAGAAAGTGGCAAGAATGATTAGATAAGTGTGTTTGAAGTGAGGGGGAGAATTTTGAGGGGGACTAATGGCAATGTGTCTTTAACTGAAATAATTTTTAAAAATTTAAACAGTTACCAAAGTTTGGATCATACCTTGTATGTTTGCTAAGGTATGGGAAAGGAATTTTTTTTTTTTTGTGGGTACCGGGGGTCGACCTCAGGACCTCGTGCACCAGCAGGCCCCCGTGCCACTGAGTGATATCACCGGCCCTTTTTTCATTTGTGGGTTCTGGGAGTCGAACTCGGGCCCTCACGCTTGCCAGGCAGGCGTGTACGCCGCTGAGCCATCTCACCGGCCCCCTGGGAAAGGAATTTACAAAAACGAATTTAATGTTTTTCATCATGAAAGAAAACAGTGGTCCTTCTGGACAAATGCAAAAAAGTTAAAAAAAAAAAAAAGTGCTGAGTGCTCTGGCTCCAGAAAGGCTCACACTGATCTACTTCCTGTGAATGCAATCTTTTGCATTTGCCATAGCTGGTTGCTCAGCATGGCGGAAAGAATGAGAGTTCAGGCTTTGGGGTCAAAGCCTGAGATTTGAAACCTGATTCTACCACTCAGTAGCTGGGTTACCTTGGACAAGTTGTTTAACTGAGTCTCTGTTTCTCTGATTTCAGGCCAGGATAACAAAACCAGCTAATACCAATGGATATAAATTTAATGAGAGCATTTATCCCACTGTTCTTGCCACTTTTTGAAGCAGTTCTGGAAGATACATATGCAAAAATTTGTGCTCAGTCAAGTGTAGCTATTATTTCTACACTGAATGAATGTATAGGGCAGTGTGAAGTATTTCCTACGTTCTCACAAGCTCTTCGTAGACATATGTTAAATGGCAGCATTGTAGAGCATCAGATAAATGTGGCGGAGAGGAAACTGATACTGGCAGCAGTCACATTGCTTCCCCAGCATCCCTTAATGAGCTTATTGCTAATTATACAGTCCTTCTTCCACCCCACCTCTGAGCTATTGCAACACAACTGTCCCTCTGTTACTCATTTTTCCCTACTCCCTACAATGAGCTCACAGTTTGGAAGACATAGGGATCAGTTACCCTGTTTACCCTGTTTATACACCGTGGCTACCTTAAGCCCTCAGGTTTAGACAAACAAGTAATTTGGAGAGAGAGAATAAGGCTCCATAATAAACCATTCAAGACTGCACCCAGCTTCATGATTCTACAGGAAGGAGCTATCCAGCCAAGAGGGGGATTAACCAATAAAGATTTAAAAGAGTCTCACTAAATAAAAATAACACAAGCCATTCTCCTGGAGGCCTCCTGAGTCTTCATTGTATTTAAGTGCTGCATGTAAAGTCGGGTTTATTTTTATAGGTTTTGAATCATTTTCTCCCCCCTGTCCTCCTCATTCCTGTATCAGCGGTCTGCTCAGTTACATGTGGCATTCTGCACACCTGTCCCTTCATTTCCCAATGAGCCTGCATGGGTGACACCTTATCCATGGGTCAGAGGCAGCCAAAGAGGGCTCATTCTCAGGTTTTCTGTCATAATATTGCACCTTGGTGGCCAAAGTTGATCTGTTGTCAGCATCTCTGTGGTTTATCTTGCCATTTGACAATGCCAGCCAGAGAGGTGATGCCTCAGGGAGTGATTTCAGAAAAGAATACTTCCTAAAAGAATAATAAACCACAAAAAGCTTCCTTTATTGGAAGTTTCTACCTTCTTAGCAAAGACATCTTGCTGAGAGTTTCACATGTACTTTCTTATTCAATCATTGCAACAGATTTATGAGACTGACCTTGTTTCCCCATTTCTCTAGGGCAACTGAAGAATAGAGTGGTTCCCCTGACCATCCTAAGGGCCACATGGCTAAGTAATGAGGAAGCTGGGATTCAGGGTAAGTCTTTAGCCCCTCCACTGGACACATGGAGGGTTGGGTGACGGTCATATTAGCAGCAGAACTCAATGCTTGTGAGGTTATAAGTGTCTTGCTTTGTGCTGCTGTAACAGAATACTTGAGACTGGATAGAGCATAAAAAACAGAAAATTATTTCTGTTCCGTTTGCAGTTCTGGAGGCTGGGAAGTCCATGGTGAAGGTGCTGGTGTCTGGTGAGTCTCCTTCTTGTTGCGTACTCACATGGTAGAAGGCAGAAAGGCAAGAGAGGACAAATGCTATGTCCTCACATGCAGACAAGCAGAAGAGAGCAGATTACACCTGGAAGTTCTTTCTGTGACAGCATTACACCATTTGTGGGCCTGCTTCTCTCAGGACCTAAATGCCTCCCAATACTTCTACACTGAGAATCAAGTTTCCAACACATGAATTTTGGTAGTCACGCTCAGACCACAGCAATGAGTTTTGTGTTTCTCTACATTAGCACATCAAGGAAACCAAACTGACTGGGAGCCTTGCCTTGACTTCTCTTCTGTCCAAGAGGTATCAACATCTGGACTGAAAGGAAGAACATTTATACATGAGTACTTTTTGCCCAATTATATGCACTTTATCATCTTCTAGGTGACTGGTTCTTGAAATTGTCTGAAAAATCAGACTCCCCTGGGATGAGGTTTGGGCACCTGTATCTTTTTAAAGGGAATTGACAGGTGATGCACCAATCTGTGAACTTTGGGAACTAGCCTTTGGGAACTACAGCATAAAACATTCTGGATTTTATCTCTGGATTAAGCTTTATCATTAAGAAGCTATAAATTGGTGATATCTCTGTAGCTTTGAAAATCACAGCTTTTACCATCTTGCACAGCCATTGGCCAAATATGAAGGATGTTCTAAGATAATTATATAATTTTTATATAATTTTTTATATAATTTTTTAATTATATAATTAAAAAAATATATATATTCTGCCAAAAAATGTATACACACTTCAGCAGTTTGCCATATTAATAAATGTCTGGAAGCTAATGGCCACCACTTCACGTACCTCTTGTAGAGGCCAAAGATAATTTGTATTAATCTCACAATAGTTCCATAAATTTAGTATTAAAGTATTTATACAAGTTTTCCCTCTCCTGATGTACACTTTTTTGGTGGAATATATATATTTGATATTGCTAAAGATATAATTCAGTGATTAGAGAGATCCCTTACTTTTTCAGGCTTCAGTACCAGAAATAGGTTTACTTTTCCTGAAAACTAGTTTTTCTCTCTCTATGCGGACCTTGTGTTGTGTAACTGATTGAATTTCTTTCTTTAAGTTGGTCATTAAGAGGGCCCAAACAATTTTTTTTCGCAAACTGTAAAGAACTGATGTGTTTTGTTTCTGACTTTACTTCTGGATTCGTTTTTCTTCTGTCCTTTTCTTCTGTTCTTAATATTCCCACATTTGACCTAAGAAACATTTTAAAATTATTTATATTTTGTATTTATATTTATTCATTCATTCAGTGGAGATTTCTTTCACACTTTAACTCTTCAGAAATTGAGATAAAATCTGCGTTACGGGTGCATGTCTCATTTTATATTATATTAGGTTTCTAGGGTTGCCATTAGAAAGTACTTCAAACTAAAAGTTTTAAAATAACAAACATGCATTGTCTCCCAGTTCTGGGGGTAGATGTCTGAGATTATGGTGCCAACAGAGCCATGCTTTCTCTGATGGCTTTAGAGGAGAATGTTTCTTGCTTTCACTCATTTCTGGCCAGTGATCCTTGGTGTTCCTTTGCTTGTAGATGCATCACTGTACTTACAGGGCCATCTTCTTCCTGTGTGTACACTTTGCTTTCCTTCTTCCTGTGTGTACACATTGCTTTCCTTCTGTGTGTGTCTGTCTCTGTGTCCTAATGTCCCCTTTTTTAAAATCAACACACCAGTCATACTGGATTAGGGCCACACTAGTGAACTCCTTTTGCTTATCGCTGTAAAGATCCTATTTCCTAATACGGTCACATTCTGAGATACTGAGAAATAGACTTTTTAAACATCACTTTTTGTTGGGGGTATTTAACACCTACTGTAGAACCTAATTTCCTTTTCTTTCTTTTTTCTTTTTTTCTCTTTGACCTTTCTTTTCAATGTTTTCTTGACCATTTCCCTTATGGTCACTTATTAGAGAGACAATTGAATATAAATTTCATTTTGTTTTGTTAAAGTGAGTTTAGGAATTCAATCACCCTAGTCTTTTCTGGTCTCAAATAGCCTGCATAATTAATGAAACATTGACTTTACACCACCCCTTTTGTAAATCTGCAATTAACACAGGATTTATTCGTGAATGTTAATACCTTGTAAGGCAAAAATTATCCCTTTCCTACTTCTCTTAGTGTACAGGGCCATTTCTACTTCTAGAGTAAGGGACCAAATCACTGCAGTGGGACTCTGTATATAAGGCCTGTTTCACATTTCCCTTTAACACTATGTCCCTTCTGCAGTGCCTTAAAGCAAGGGAGACAATAGTAAGAAAAGTTGTTTGAGAGTGCAAGCTTCCACCAACCAGAGCCTCAACAATCATTGAGCAATAGAAGGAGGAGCTTCCAGGGAACAATCAGTACTCAAGAGTTCTTGTCACAGCTAGAGATGATATCTGTAGGTCTCCATATCTTTTCCTGAGGGTGTTTGCAGAACTTTCAGTCCTGGTTACTTCAGCACTTGCACAGGACAAGACAGAGCAAAATACTGATGTTACTGAAATCTCTGGATGAACTTGGAGCAATGTAGAAACAGGTGTCCAGACAGAACTCTCAGTAAATATTGGTTTGGCTCTGAAGTGAGCAAGTGGCAGATCTAACATAGATTTTCATGGATCAGCAAGGATCTTGGGCTGGCACAGGACATGGAAACAGACAGGGATGCTGAAGCCATCAGGCTACAAAGGAAATAATAAAGCCAGGCCAGGCCAGCACAAAGATGCTCTCTGAGCTACTCTTGGCTGGATTTCATCAATGCCTGAGAGAGGATGAGAGGGCATACCAAACCCATACGGTGGATGTGGCTTTTTATTATTTGTGCTGTGTGTGTAAATCAATATTTAATTCAGGAATTTAGAAAATGGCAAATTAAAAGTTTCCTTTGGGATACTGTTCCAAGGAGACATTTATATTGAAGTATCTTCTTTTTGTGGTCACAGCCCTAATTGTTGGCATTTGCTGAGTGACAACTGTTTATTCTCCTGAATGCTCCATGCTAGCTCCCACTCCATCACTCCACTGAAACAGGTATCACCAAGGCCACCTGATGACTGAAATCATCCTTTTCCTACTATTATAGATAGCTAAGTTAGGTAGAAATACTATAGGCAGTCAGACAGGGTTAGGCCCTCGAGAAAGTCAATACAGAGGATGAAAACACATTACAGCCATGGCCAGAGGTGCATCTTTTGGAGACCAGACCTCAAGATAAAGACAAAATGGGGGCCGGTGAGATAGTTCAGTGGCATAAGTACCTGCCTGGCAAGTACGAGGTCCTGAGTTTGACTCCCAGTACCCACATAAAGGAAAAAAGGACCAGTGATATCGCTCAGCGGCACAAGCGCTTGCTGGCAAGCACGAGGTCCTGACGTCGACTCCTGGTACCCACATTAAAAAAAAAAAAAAAAAAAAAAAAGACAAAATGACCAGGCCCACATACCTTCCCAGGGGATAAGATAATTGATATCATCTGGTCCAATAAAGTCCAGAGAGACATCAGTGACTTTGGTGGGTGACCAAGAACCCCTGATCCAATCCTTCCTAAAGAAGATCTTTGTTCTTTCCATGTATACTTGTTACATGACCTACTTCCCCATTGGATCAATATTACCTAAGCAGCTATACTTATAATCTTATTGGTTGATCATAGTTTCAACTTACATTGTATTCACTTCACAATATTGCTTTATAAAACTTCTTTTGAGAAGTGGGCTCATTGGCAACCCACTTTGGTGTCCTCTCCTGTCTCTTAGGAGCTATCTCTCCCAATAAAAATTTTCCTACTCTTAACTGCCCATGTTCCTTAGAATTCATTCTTCCATTTTGGGGAACATGAACTTGGCATATCTGACATCTAACAGGTTGAGAATTATATTATTTCCCCCACATCACTGCTTTCCATGCAGTCTTCCTTTACTTGTTAGCATTTGATATTTTTGAAATATTCTCTTCCTTTATCTTCTAAGACACACGTGTCTTCTGCCCCTCTATCCTCCATCTCTGTCACAGTCTCATCCTCCTCTCCTGTGTTGTTAATATTGAGATGGTTCAAGAAACAGGGATTGTTTTCTATAGCCGGTATTTATGTGTCAACCTGCAAGAGGTGAGTGGGTATGCATGTGATGTTTAGAGTTGGGTGTGGAGCAGCTTTTGAGAATATCTCTGAGTCCTCACATGAAGTGCAGCATTTATGCTAAACCAGCTGAGATTCTCAATGACTGCTGATGTTGTTCTGATGCTGAGATTATGAAACACACTCCAGAGACTCAAGCTTTTGCAGCTACCATTTAGTCTATTCTTAAAAAAGGAGTCTGATACCTATGTTGGAGCAGAATGCAGTAGCAAAAGTAGATGCAATGCATTCACATCAGAGGTTGGAAAAAAATGGTCAAATGCTTGGAGACCATTCAGAAAAACTTGACAAAAATCAAGTATTCTTTCTAGTCTTCCAGCTATTATCTTTTCAATGTTGCTTGCTTGATGGCTTCATTAAATTATCATGGTAAAGCACCAATTATTACTTGGACAGTTTTGCAATGGATAGATATGTGGTTTGATTTTTCTACTAGGTTGGAGAGCCAGACAAGAAACTGAGATGGTTGAAATTTTGAGCTCCCCATTCCACATGTTTATGATGCTAAATAAAAGTTGCCTTCATTGCTTGCTGTAGAATATAAACAAGTGTCAGCCATCCTAGTGAAGAGGTATCATTTGATTTAATTGCAAATTAAAAACCATAAACCACCTTAAATGTGGAGCTAATGCCACATCAAATCAATACAATAATTGCATGAGGGCAATTGAGAGGCAAACGAAGTTTCCATAGCTTGCATACTAAAAGAAGCCAGTCACCAAGGGAGCTGGGAAGCCCTATTGAATGGTGGCAATTATGGTAAATTGCATTGACTAGCTTTTTCTTTGAGGGTGGACCAGACAGGGTAACTTTATCGCTGTCTGTGGCAACACAAAGGAAGGGCCTCTGTCCCTGTAGAGAGATTGATAATTCTTTTTGTGTATGGGGCTGGAGAAGTTCTTGAAGTTTCATAGTCAGGGAAATAAAGGGGCTCCTGGCCTACTTGGAATGCCTTGTGTTGAGCATTAATTCTCTTGGAACCCAGCAATCATTTCTTTACAGACCTGACATATTGTGGCAGCTAAATTATGCCAGTGGACTCTGTTTGATTGACAGATCCCAAGTCAGCTGTGCCTTGTTGAACCATTCAGGTGACTCTTGTCCTTTGTTCGTCCTGGAGCGTAGAGCAGGCACCGGCAGTCTCTACTTCAAGTGGCATTTTGTTCCCTTAAAGTGGTCCTCAGTCTTATTCCAAGGAGGGCCTGGGATGAAAAGGGGGCAAGCCCCATAATTCACTTTGTCATGGGATTTGAAGGGTACCAGGAAGGCTTCCAGCCTATATAGCTCTCTCTGTCATTCTGTCTCCACAGTCCTGAAACAATTTCCCATAGACATGCATTCCTTTGAGTGTCTGAAGCTCCAGTTAAAATGCAATTGCCTCTGGGAAGGATGAACAAATTAAACAATTAACACCTATTAATACTGCAATGTCAAGTTGATTCAGGAGGAAATATCCTTTAGGCCCCATGAGGCATTCATGAAATAATGTCTGATAGTGAGTCTTGATTAGTGGATCTAATTAGATGGTCCCCTGGTAGGAACCCCAGAGAAGGACACTCCCTAGTAAGCTTGGATGAGGCGAAGGAAGAGGACATGACTCACCTCAGGTGTGGGATCCTGGCAGCCTTCATTTCTTCTTGGCTTTGTTTGGGCAGGGAGGATGTTTTCACTGCTGCCTGGTCTTCAGCAGGTGCTAAGGTGTGTGTGTTTGGGGAGCTTGGTCAGATTTTCATAGCCAGGAGCCTTAGCCATCTTCTAGAGGCTCATCTCCTACTGTGTACCCTGAGTGTGAGATGGATCTCTGATCACTCTCCTGTCTTTCTCCCCTTCCTTTCCAGAAACCTGTCTGTGCCCTCAGCTCAGCACAGTTTGGATGCAGCTTTCTATGTGCTCTTCTGGAAGCTAGACCCCACTCCTCATATTCCTAGCTCTAGTTATCATCTAACCCTAAATGAAAAGTCCCTGCTGGGCTGCACAATGTCAGCTCCTGGGCAAACTTCCCTCTTCCCATCAGCTGGGAACTTTCCCTTTGTTTCCTCATTAGTCTAGGTAGAGCCTGACTGGTAACAAGCCTTTGAAACCTGTTATTATTATCATTATTAAAATTTGATTTATTTATTGAATAGGTAATTTTTTGTATAGCACATAATTCAAAAAGCAAAGAGGGGTTTGCAATGAAAAATGTTTCTCCCTTGGTCTTCTGCCCTCATTATCTGATTTTTTTTTTTTTTCAGGCAACCACTACTATTAATTATAATGTATCTTTCTGGAAATATTACATGTATACATATACATATATATAAGCACACACATATTTACAGATATATATATATATATATATATATATATATATATATATATATGTATATGTACTTTCTTTTATTCCCATCATGAGAATAATAAAAGAATATTCTGAATCTTACTTTAAAAATCAGATTTTTTTAAGGGTAGTTTTAGGTTGACAGCAACATTGAGCAGAAGGTACAGAGATTTTCCATATATGCACTGCTCCCCCATACACGCACAGTCGTCCCCCCCCGCCGTTATCCACATTCCCTACAGAGTGGTATACTTGCTACAACTGATGAACCTACATCGACACATCAGTCACCCCAAATCCGTAGCTTACATCAAGGTTCATTCTCGGTGTTGTGCATTCTATGGGTCTGAATGAATGAATAATGACATATTCCCCATTGTAGTGTCATATAGTGTAATTTCATGCCCCTAAAATTCCTCTGCACTCCACTGATTCATCCCTCCCTTTTTAAACTTTGTTTTTTCTCTTAAAACTATGCTATGGAGATCATTCCATATCACCATACAGAGAACTATCTCCTTATTTTTAATGACTGCACAGAATTTCATCATTTAGACATGCCAGAAATTGTAGACAGGTTTTAATCTTTTGCTTTGTTAAACAATGCTGCAACGAATATCTTGTCTGTGTATCATTTAACATGTAGACCAAACGTTGAGGGATAAATATTCAAAGTAGATGTCCTGTCCAAAGAGCATGGACAGCCAGGTGTGGTGGTACACGCTTGTAATCCCAACAGTCAGGAGGCTGGGGCAGGAGGATTGCTGAGAGTTCGAGGCAAGCCTGGGCTACAAAGTGAGTTCGAGCCCAGCCTGAACTGTATAGTGAGACCCTGTCTCAAAAAAGACAAAAACAAAACAATACAAAAAACAAAAACAAACGAACAAAGAAACCCCCCACAAAAAATCCAAAACAACAAAAGGCATAGACATTTTCACTTTTAATCTAACTATTGCCAACTGTCCTCTGAAACTTAGTTTTGAATTGTGTCCCTCCATCTCTCCCCTCCTCAATACTCAGACTGTGATCTAATTTGGAAACAATCATGGCAGATATAATTAGCTGAGAGGAGGTCATCCCGGAGTTGGGTGGATCTTAAATCCAACCTGATTTTTGTCCCTATAAGAAGAAGGAGATTTGGACACAGACAGAGACACAGACAGAAGACAGACCTTTGAAGATGGAGGTAGAGATGGACTAGAAATCCCTGGGGCCACAAGACGCTGGACGGAGCTGGGAAAGGTCATCTTATAGAGGCTTTGGAGAGTGATGACTATATCTTGATTTGAGACTGCTAGCCTCTAGAACTGGGAGAGAATAAATTTCTGTTGTTCTAAGTCAGTTTGTGATACAGTACTTTGTCACTGAAGCCCCAGCAAATGAGTACAGCTAGTAAATGACAAAGCCAGAAATGCAACCTAAACCAGTCAGAATTTAAACCTCAGTGAGATCAGCCCTGTTGCTCCATCACAGCATCCAGGGATTCAGAGATCAAGGCTTTGCTTACAGCTGTGGCTTCGGGCAGGTGATGATTAGAAGTGGGTGAAGTGATTGGAAGCTGAGGGCTGATTCTGGGCATTTGGAGGGCATATTTCAGGTGGGTTCCAGAACAGTGGGAAGTCCCTGTATTGCAAATCCCCTCCTGGTCAGGACATGATTCTATAAACAAATGTACTGCTATGTGGCAGTGTCAGGATTACCAAACCTAATCTAAGCCTTGCTAATATGATAGGAGAGGATCCCCACGCCTGCTCATGAAGAGTAGGCTGTGCCCTTTGCAGACTGGCTTTGAGGCAGGCAAGGCTGTTTGGCTCTGTTTACAGGGCTGCTCTTGGAAGAAAACAACTACTGATTTTCTGTTTCCATGGCAATGGGGAGGATGTGGTCTGACTTCTGTGGACATTCCTTCCAGTGTGCAAGGGTTTGGTACAACCCTGCCGGGTCTGCGGGGACAAAGAAGAGGCGATTGCTGAGCAGTGGTGGTGGGAATTTCAGCCCAGGAGGGGTCATAGGAGAAGGGCAGGACGGGACCATATAGAAAAGGCCAACTTCCCGAGTCCTCACTCCTGATGTCAGTTGGCGCTGAGCTCGTGGGCTTGTCAGAGATCACCCTGACTGGTTGAAGGAAGAGAAAATAGCGAGTCTCAGAGGGAAGACTCGAGCTGGATGCATCCCGAGCAACATGTGGAGTGCAAGAATAAAATGGTAGAACTTTGCATTTGAATTCTGCCTTGTCTCTTTAAAATATTTACTTTTTGTATTGCTTTATGAAGTACATAGTGTATTAATAAACTTATACATGAAGAAAATAAACATTTGAGGCATACTCAATTTTGTGAAACTTATAAATCCGGAGACATTATTTGAGAAGATCAAGCCCTCAATCCGTGGCTTGAACTTCAGGGCCCTTTCCCCTGGCTCACACTCCTCCTTCTCCTCTGCCCTTCTCCTTCCAATGCTCCTCTAGCTTAACCTTTGGGCTTTGATTCTTGATGCTGTCCATTTGCCCCGAATGGGTGCTGATGTCTGCACAGGAAAAGCCTGGCTCTGGAGTGAGAGCTTTAAAGCAGGAATTGTGCCTTTGCCAGTCACTTGCAGTGGGACCTCTGGGAAGTTACTCAAGGCTCATACTCTGACCCCAAGCTTCTCCTGGTAAAACAGAACTGGCAACCTTTACTTTGCAGTACTGTCCAGAGGCTTAAACGATATATGTAACAGGTGCTTGGTATTGTCTGCCTGGCACTCAGTAAGTGATGATAATATCTCATTATCATCATGACCTTTTACTTGATTATTTCATGTTGCAAATCTTGTTTTTTAAATACTAGCTCTAGGATGCTCTTCTGACTATGCCCACTCTGTCCTAAACCCCTTCTTCCCAACATGCAAAGCATTTATCTGTAGAACTGATTCAGCCCTTACTTGCATATTGCTTTGTGTTACGTGCAAATGTTTGTATCATTGCCTTCTATTACAGGAACCTGCCGTATCTCATGCCTCAATTTTGGGATTGTTAATGGTGCTCCAGTGCAGAGGGTTGAATTAATCCTACATCTAGTGGGCAACCATTGTTGCCTTTGATCTCCATGAGGCCCTTCTCTGTGTTATTTTATTTCCCCCCATCCCTATTCCCTGCACTTATTATGTCCCATAGGCATCCACTTATATGTTTACAATGCCCTTAATACCTTCTATTCTTATAAGATATGTGTGCACGTTGCTAATTTACATGATTTTGGTTACATTGTTAGCTTACCTACAATGATATGCTAGCAAAAACTTATTTTGTGAATTATGTTTCATTCTTATTAAATGCTATTTTTAAAGCTTTATCCATGTAGCTATACATACATCTATTTGATGTGTCTAAGTGCTACAGGTGAATTTTTAATATGCTTTTGCAATATTTTATGAATCGAATCCCTGGGGATGGACACATACTTTGCTTCTAACTCTTTGATTTTTGCAATATTTTCTTGATGAGCTTCCTTGCCTTATGACAAAGATTTGTGTGATTCTTAAGGATGGATATGTCCTCTAAGGGTCTGCATGATTCTAGGGTGGGGCATGTAATGTGCCAGGGTGTATGACTGAAGAGGGCACCCACTCTCAGGCTGAACAACTGCAGAGTTTGTGAAACTTTCCCAGTTTGCTTCCTAGGATTGCCGGGTACCATCAGTAATGGGAATGGTCCCTCTGTCACCAGTACCTTAGTGGTCCTCATTAGGTGGGAAGGAGAGCCATGGAGTTGGGCAGGGTCAGACCCAATTGGCTACACCCCAGATTAATGAAAGTTGAAATCACCATTCTTCATTGTGTCTCTTTATTTTGAAATTATTACAGTGGTTTCCAAAGTTTTTTTTTTCCCTGAAGACTTTTTCAAATAGTTTCCTTACCATCTCTCCCTTCTGAAAAAATTAATTCCCAGCTCACATTTGACATGTGAATGTGCCTGTCTTTTCCACATCCAAAAGTTTAAGGATACCTAGCACCACTGTTATTTGTTTATTTTTAAGGTCCATGATCTTACTCATGGACCTTAAATACTGATTTTTGCATGGTGGCTCAAGCCTGTAATCGCAGCACTCTGGAAGGCTGAGGCAGGAGGATTGAAAGTTTGAACAGAGCCTGCACAACTTAGCACCCCAGGGAGACCCTGTCTTAAAACTTAAACAAACAAACAAACGAACAATGGGCTGGGAATGTAGCAGAGGCCCTGGGTTCAATTCCCAGTACGAAAACAAACAAAAAAAGCCCAACAAAAAACAAAACAAAACAAAATCTGATTTTTAAAAACCCAGTACAATACTCTGAGGTTAGTTTTGTGGGAGCCTCAGAAATGAGTAAGATATGATCTTTATACTCAGGGTATTCACTGATGACCGTGGGAAGATAAGAAATGCACAAAATGATACAAAGTGATAGCAGCTATGAGATGAGCAACAGGTTGCTAAGTGAGGCCAGAGGCAGGAACAGCGCCTCCCAGCTGAGCAGAACAGGGGTCTGTGTCTGATGGTAACACCTGGCATTCTTTCCACCCAGAGGCTGGACTATGGCTTTGCTATACATTACCCTTTTACTTATCCTAGCAGCCTAAAGAGGTAGGTCCTAAAACAAAGGATAAGTGAGATTAATGAGACTAAGTAACTTGGCCAAGGACCTAGTGCTAGTAACACAGGACATAGGACATTCTCATAGGTCATGCTTGCTACTTTCCTTCTTAAATTCTTCTAATAGTGTCCCTTCCCACTGAAAAGAGACTGAGAATTCTTTACCCTGGCCTACCACATCCTACACACCAGGCTCCTTCCTGCCTTTCAAAACTCACCGGCACCATCTTCCTGACAGGCTCCAGCCACCCTTGTGTGCTTAGTATTTCACAGACCCAGCAGGATGTGTTTTCCTGTAAACCTTCACTCCCCATATTTCCTTTACTTGACATGATTTGCCTTCAGCCTGGCACAAGGTTGTCTCCTTGCAGAGCTCTCCTTGAACCTCCTCTCAGGGAGGCCTATCTGGACACCCAGTCTCTCCAGTTCCATTCTGTTGTCTAGGCCACATTCTATATTCTTCCCTGCTCATATCACCTCTGGATATTTTCTTTCATTGCCCTCTGGTTGAATGACTAGCCCATGCTGCAGTGTCTGGCCTGTTTTATATATTTTATATACTATATTTGGGATAGTTCCAGCTCGTGGTTGACTCTCCATAATGGAATTCTACTGAGTGAAAGGATAAAAACCAGGTCATAGAAAAAGGAAGTATGTTTTGGGGTTTCTACCCCAAACTCAATTTTCTCCAAGCATTAGCTTCAAGTGTCAGGCTGAAGAGTTTAAGTGGGATTCACTTTAGAGTGCAATTTTGGCAAAGTAAATCTGAAAGAATAAAGGTTTCATCATTTTGGCACTGGGATAATTGCTACTAGCATTTCAGAAATACTTTATGAATCTTGATTAGGAAGACACTTTTGCCTTTTTAGGCATTTCCATGGGTCATGCACAAGTCCCTTTTCCTGGCAGAACAAGCAGGATAAGGGGAAGGACATTGAGTGACAGGCAATATGCCTCTTACCCTCTGTTCACAGGCAGAAGTCAAGTATGGAAAGCCATGCTGCAGAGGGTGCCAGAGCTTGACCTTGGCATGCAAAGAAGTGGAGAGAAGGGAGATCTAGGGTTCAGTGGACTGACAATATGGGAAGGGCAAGTCAAGACCAGCCACTGGGAAGAGACCGGGACTATGGCATCTGGGGCAACAGGGAGGTTGTGTTGACTCTGGGGTGTATGCCAGTTGTGTTAATCAGATTTTTATCACTTTGAACAAATATCTGAGAAAAACAATTTAAAAGGAAGAAAGATTTATTTTAGGTCACAGTTTCAGAGCTTTTAGTCTACAGTTTGCTGGCTCCAAGGCGGAAACATCATGGTGGAATGATAGGATGGAGGAAGGCTGCTCACCTCATGGAAGTAGAGAGAAAGGGAAAGAGCCAGAGAAGAAGGGACCAGGGACCAGATTTAGTCCCCAGGATCACAACATGAAGGCCCACTCCCTTCAACTAGGCCCCACCTCTTAATTCTTCATCATCTCCATTAAATTATAAATACCATGAAATTATAAATCTATTGATGGATTATTCTACTAATGAAGTTAGAGCTCTTATGATCCAATCACTTTCCAGAAGCCCTACCTCTGAGCACATGAAATTTTTGGGGGGACATTTTAGATCTAAACTATAACTCTAATTATGTTAAAGTAAGTTACTGCAGTTCATTTGGAGGAAAGAGGGCTTTCTTATGACTGCATCTGGCATTACCTCTGGAAACAGAGTTTGCTCAAGCTATGGGTCACATAAAGTTCTTCCCAGCTGTGACAGAAAGGCAGCTGATCTGGCTTTAGAACAGTTTCCCCTGAGCCAGTGTTTCTCAGATTTTCCATCAAAGATATTAAGAAAAACCAGGTATCATTGGCCCCAAGTATGAAATTTCTTAGACTATCTTAATGTTTTATTTGAAAACTTACAAATTTTGTATTTTATATTTTTAATATCAAATAGTGCTTTAAATGATCATCAGGCAAAAAAAAATTGTAGTCTTTTTTTTTTTTGTGGGTACTGGGGGGTCGGCCTCAGGACCTTGCGCACCAACAGGCACCCGTGCCGCTGAGCGATATCACTGGCCCCTTTTTCGTATGTGGGATCCGGGAGTCGAACTCGGGCCCTCGCGCTTGCAAGGCAGGCGCTTATGCCGCTGAGCCATCTCACCGGCCCTGTAGTCTTTTTTTTAACCAAATCTTTGTTTTTTTTTTTTTTTTGTGGGTACCGGGGGGTCGACCTGAGGACCTCACGTGCCAACAGGCACCCGTGCCGCTGAGCGATATCACCGGCCCCTTTTTTTTTTTTGTATGTGGGATCCGGGAGTTGAACTCGGGCCCTCGCGCTTGCAAGGCAGGCGCTTACGCCGCTGAGCCATCTCACCGGCCCCCAAATCTTTGAATAAATTGGATTTTTCAGAAAATGTGCTCTCTATATCCTAAGGCTTTGTATGCCTCCAAGGTCCTCTTTGAGGAGTTGAGTTAGGGCAGCAAGAACAACTCTGAGTAGCTCTTGACTATGGAGTCCATATGCTGATTTTATGCTGACCGGGCTTGGCTGCTGCTGTGGTTTTTTTTTTTTTTTTTTTTTTTTTTGTGGGTACCAGGGGGTCGACCTCAGGACCTCGCGCGCCAGCAGGCGCCCGTGCCGCTGAGCGATATCACCGGCCCCTTTTTCGTATGTGGGATCCGGGAGTCGAACTCTGGCCCTCGCGCTTGCCGGGCAGGTGCTTAAGCCGCTGAGCCATCTCACCGGCCCTGCTGCTGTGGTTTTAATGTGTCTTTCAAAAGCTCCTGTGCTAGAAACTCAGTCCCATATTCATACGTTGATGGCATCTGGAGGTGAGACCTCTGGAGGATAATGCAGATTAGATGAGGTCATGAGGATGGCTTTATAAGAAGAGGAGAGATTGATGCCAGCATATTCACTCTGTCTGGCTCTGTGACACCCTCTGCCATGACACAGCAAGAAGGCTGTCACCCGATGTCTGTATCACCGTGGACTTCCAGCCTTCAGAACCATAATATAAATTCCCTTGTCTTTATTAATCCCTAAGGGTATGGTATTTGGTTAAAGCTATGGAAAATGGACTAACAGAGCCACTCTGCCCACTAACTGGCCGGAACAACTCCCAGAGAGACAAGCTGGTTTTCTGAGTTGAGAGCCATGAAATGGCAATGGGAGAAACATTGGGCCAGGTTGACTCTCATCAGTATCTTTGTTTATGAGTCTGGATGAGGCTGGCAGATGCCTTGCATTAGCATTATTTAGACATTAAGAGATTCTAATTGGAAACTAACATGTGTCCTCATCACAGTTGACCTTATTTATGGAGTAGTTGACATCTGAATGTCAAATTTGCATTAGTGAATTCTCTCCTCTAATAACCACTTTAATATGTAAATAAGAGATTTGCAGTAGGGAAAAATACACGTGATATGCTGATGATTGCTTGGAAGATGTGGCTTTCTTCCGTACACGGAGAGGGGAGGGCTGGCAGGTACCTCCCTTTATTTAGGAGACACTAGCTAAAAGATTGAGCTAGAAAGAAAGCACAGACTTTACTTCATATCAGCAGATGGGTACAGAGTCCCTAATTGTTAACATACTTAGCTAAGTACAGGGGGAGGCCCCAGTACTGAAGAGAGATAGGTTCTGCCCCCAGAAAACCTGAAGCAGTTATAAAGTGGAATAAGAAAGGTATATAAATCAGTAGTATCCTGAACAGCAATAGGCGATGAGGTCAGAAGGGAGAGGTACAAGTGACACTTTTTTGTGGTTTTCCAGGTGGACCCTGGAGAGATTTTGTATTCAACAGGGGCTTAGTTCTGAACCCCAGGAAACCCTATGACTATGCCTAAGATGGACAGGCCTGAGTTGTGTCATACCATGAGAAGTCTTGTGTAGGAGGTCCAGGCTAGGGGCAGTAACTTGAGCCCAGGATTTTTCTAGCATTTCTACATCACCGCCCTTGGTGTGAAGGCCTCACTCCTGTGCTTGTTGCCTCACAGTTGCAAAAGATCTGCTTAAACCTTGATTCACATTCGGTATAGGAAGAAGAAATAGGAAAGGTAAAGGGAGAAAAAGTCCTTTTCTTCAAGAGACCTGAACTTAAAAAAAAAAAAAAAAATTCTGGAAGAAAAAGCCTTCTTAGCAAATTACATAAGATTGGCTAAAATTATGTCACAGGGCAGCCCTAGCTGGAAGGTACCTGGGGAGGAGAGGATTAGGGCAAACAATAGTATCTGCCTACCACAGATATGGAGGAGGCTGTGATGCTATGGTATAGGTAAACATTTTGACATGTGTGTATGCATGTGTCTCAGTCAGTTTGGGCTGCTATAACAAAGTACCATACACAAAGTGGCTTAAATAAGAGAAATTTATTTCTCATGGTTCTGGAGGCTGGGATGTCCAAGATCATGGTTGGATTTGGCTGAAGTTCCTTTGGTCCCCTTCCTGGTTTGTAGGTAACCATCTTCTTACTGTGTCTTCAAATCGAAAAGAGCAGAGAAAGAGAGAGAAAGGGAACAAGCTCTCTCATGTCTTTTGTTACATGGGCACTAATTCCATCATGAGGACGCCACCCTCATGACCTAATCAATTCTGAATGACTTGCCTCCTATACTGTCAGATCACAGGTTGGGGTTTGAACATAAGAATTTTGGGAAACTCAGATATATTGGCTATAACAGTATATGGGGCGAGTAGCATGCGGCAAGCTAGACCAAAGTGAGAAATAATTAATAAGGAAGTTTGGAGACTTGGGGATGGAGTTGATGATAGAGAAGAAGCCAGTGTAGTTTGGGGAAAAAAGGAAACCAAAGCAGAACATGGTGGGTCTGCACATTATTGGTGGTAGTGGAGGGAAGAGAATATGTGTGTGGAAAGTCTGTGGATCTGGGTCAGAGGGCCTTGATTCTGACAAAGAGAGTTCTGGGATTCTAGAACCTTCCTGTTGGAAGGGTCAATTGATATAATTTAGAATGTGTACATGATTAGCTCCGTTCCCACAGAATGGCCACATGTAGTAGAGAGATGATAATACCACCAATTTCCCTCTTAAATATCTACATTGCTAGAGAAATGTGGCAGAGCTAAACAAGGGTAATAATACAGTTATTATTAAGTTAATAACTCACACAGTCATGTTGTAAAGTAGGGCATTTTGACTGCTGTCATATTTCCATGTTTGTTTAACAATATTTCTCAAGTGCCTACTGTATACACAGCGCTGATTGGTGCTAAATAAGTGTAGTGTGAAGCATGTCTGCCTGCTAAGGGCTGTCATTGTGGTGGGGAAGACAAGACAGAATTAGTAAGCATGGCAGGCAGCATGGGGTGACATATCCAAACGAGTGGCTCAGACAGAATGTGTATTCACAGGGGTTCGGAAAAATCATGTCTCTGTGTCACTTGGCACTGTGAGAAATTCCTCAAGCAGGAAGTAGCACTTAATTTGTGGAACTTGAAAAGGTAGAAGAATTTGAATGAAAAGTGGGGAGAATGAGAGGACCATTCTAGGTCAGGGAAGAGGCTAAAGCATGAGGTGGTATGGGGCAAAGGAGAGGGTGAGAGGCTGGTCCAGGGAGTGCAGGGAGGGGTGGAGGGTACACTGGGTATGGGTGCTGAGTCAGCCTTGAAGGTCCATCTGTCAGGAGAGGGCAGAGTGGTGAAGTATGTGGCCCTGGGGTTGAATCTTGGTTCCACTAACTGCCAACCATTCGAGTGGCCTTGAGAAAGTAGTTCAACTTCACAGGTGCCCAGTAGTAGCTTTAAAATGGAAACAATAATACTGACCTTGGGGGTAGTGGTATGGAAAAGTGCATCACTATTTTAAAATAAAAGCTTGTGTTCTGGGTCAAGGATAATTATGTGGGCTTAGACACAACCTGAATGTCTGAGCCTTCATATTCTTATTTATAGATGGAGGATATTGTAATATTACAATACTGTATTATATGTAATTATATAATATTATTGCAATAAAATATTGTATTGTATATGTAGTATTGTACATGTAATATTGGATTACAGTATTATACATTGTGATAATTCTACCTACAAATCTGGCAGGGTTTTCTAAACTGTTGTGTGACAATCTTGACTGTCAACTTGATTGGCTTGAGAGATTAGTAAGCACACTCTAAGGTGTGTCTGGGTAGGTCAGGAAGACACAGGATTAGGGACTCTATCTTTTCCCTGGCCCCTTCTTTTCTGGCTCTTTCCTGTTGTCTCTGCTCTCCAGCTGCCTTGAAGTCAGTAGCTTTGCTGCCCCATGCCTTTCCACCATGTTTCTTACTTGGGGCTAGTTACCATGGACTGAAACCTCTGGAACCGTAGGCCAAATTAACCACATGACAGTTTACCCTGAGTCACTTGGGCAGCACATTTGTTTATGTAACTGACAGAACATTGCTCAGACAGGTGTAATTTCAACTAGTTGATCCTTGTATTTAATAAATTTGATAAAATTTTCATCTTTAGATTTCCTGTTACCTTATAAAAATGAAAAATATGCAATTTTTGGTCATCCTGTATTTAAATAATTGTACTGATAAGTGGTTAAATCTCTCCTCCTTTAAGTTATATATTTTAGGCCTTTTGGTAACAGTGACAAAAAGCTTTGAGAATTTTGGAAACTTACTATGGATGTTGGGCTTAGCAGCGACTGTTAAAGATGTGTGGTAGCACCTGGCTTTCTCAGGAGGGCTGAAGAGCCAGATTTAGAGTTACACAGGCTGCAGTGAGGTCTGCATCATGCCACAGGACAGCTCCACCCTAGCTTGCCCTGCCAGCTGGTACTAAGCACCTTCACCTGCACCCCTGTCACTAGGTGTGGACGTCCTTGATGCTACTCTTTCCACAATGGTTTCACATGGGGCTTGATGCTTTGCGTTGCTAGATTTCCAAAGGGAACTTTTTGAGTTGCATCTGATTGGCCAAGACAAGTCACATATCTGTGCCTTAGCTGCAAATGGGCCTGGTCAATTGCACTCAGTGTTCAGTCTTAGAAATTGGGAAGTCTTTGAATACAAGAAAGGTATTCCAAGGTACTGAGTGCCAAAACCATGAGTAGTATCCCTACTCATGTGATGTAGTTTAAAAGTTTCTTGGGAGAATTACATGATATGATGTATGTCAAGCACTTAGCGTGGTACCTGGCACAATAAGAAAGCAGTAAATGGTAGCTATTATTATTATCATTAATTTATAATTGTTAATAACTGTGGCAGTATGCAATAGTGTGAGTATAAAAGCAGAGATGATTGTTAAAGCAGCCTCTGAGGAGAGGAGCCAGTACAGCCCATGACTTGACCCTTGGCCTCATACACTTCAGAAGTTGACTCAACAGCATGTGGAGGCAGAATTCATCTCAGGAGCATCCCCTCCCCACTTAGTAATTTGAATTTATTACGTTACAATGAGAAATGCAACTATCCCCCCATGTGCTGCTCCCTGATGGACAGTTCTTCACATGGAAGGGGGAGTAAAATCCCATGGGAAGTCATTAGAATTAGAAGTTAGCTTGGTAAGAGTGGTGGTTGAGGTGTAATTTCAATTTGATTGGCTTTGTGGTCTGCCTTGGGATTGGCAGGGCACACTTTTGGTGTGTCTGGGAGGGTCATGGAGCTGTGGCCTTGGGGTCTATATCTGGTCTCTTTCCCCTTTCACTCCAGTGTTGTTCCCCCGCTCTGCTCTTTAGCCATCATGAACTGGGCAGCTTTGTTCTACTACGCCCTTCCACCGTGATGTTCCTGCCTGGGAGTCAACCAAACATGGATTTAAAGGTCTGAAACTGTGAGCCATATTAGACCTCTCTTCCTTTAAGTTGCAAGTATTGAGTATCAGCTCCAGTACTGTAAAACTGACTGATACAGTATAAACTCAGAACTTGCAACTCTAGCACAGGGGTTAGGTGACTAAGTATTATTTGACTCATCGTGGGTAAAGCAGGGATTCAGGTCTACCATGGCTTGACAGGTTCTGTCTTGGACCACAAGAAAGCCTGGACCAATGGTGTGCTTGTGTATTAGGGAAAAAAAAAAGGTCCAGATTTGTCATATTTGTGTAGTGTATAAATACTCCTACCTTGGCCAATTTCAGGCTGCCCACCTGATATGATGCCAGTCTCATAAAAATAAAGAATTAGAGAAAGCACCCTGTGCACATCACTGTCCTGACCTGGGGTGACCTCTGGATACTCTCTTGAACTGTCATGTTAAAATTTTTTACAAATTATACCTCCCTTTCTCTATTTGCTAAAGGCCTGATATAGGACATTGGAATAAAAAGAGAGTTAAAAAAAAAAAAAAGAAAAGAAAACTAAAAGCCAGTATGGCAAACCACAACTTAATATTTGGCATTTTTTGTTTATAAAATATTTATTTTTTCTTTCCTGATTTGCATCCTTTAAGATTGATGACAACCAACCATTTTGACCTATTAAAAAGGCAATTTTATATATGGTTCAATATAATACAATTCACATTGTATATAAAATTTTATGGCCTACTTTGAATATACTGTTAGGTCATAAACATTTCCTCATGTCATTGCATTTTCTTGAAGGTGTAGTTTTTAATGGCTGTCTTCTAGTAAGTTGGATGTGTGACTATAATTTATATAACTATTAATTTCATTGTACAATATTTGAATTTGTTTCTCTTTTCTTTTTCATTTTCTCTCTCCCCCCTCCTTCCATCCCTTCCTTCACTTTCTCTTTTTTTCCTATGATAAATATGGTTGAAGTAAATATTCTTTTTTTTTTTTTGTGGGTACCAGGGGGTCGACCTCAGGACCTCGCGTGCCAACAGGCACCCGTGCCGCTGAGCGATATCACTGGCCCCTTTTTCGTATGTGGGATCCGGGAGTCGAACTCGGGCCCTCGCGCTTGCAAGGCAGGCGCTTACGCCGCTGAGCCATCTCACCGGCCCGTAAATATTCTTGTAACATTAATTTTTTGTGCTTATTTCTGAGTATTTCCTTAGGTTACAAACTTAGAAGAGGAATTACTTAGAATACAGTTAAAGGGTTTGAACAATTGAAAAAATCTTCATACATTAATGTTAACACACTTTCCCCAAGTTGTACTAATTTATTCCCTAACTAGCAATATATGAAAGTGCAGATTTGCTGCAAAGTTGTCACCAGTGAATATTGACTTTTATTTTTGTCTTTTCAAGTGTACTGGGGAAAAAGGTAGAGTTAGAATAAGTTTGTTTCACAATTTGGGGATCTATGGCAATGCATAGAGAGAAGAAATGGAGAGAGAATGTTGTTTGAACCTTTTAACATCAAATTTATGCTTATTTTAAAAATAAAGGACAAAGTAAAATTGCAGGCCCTATGACTTAACACTGTTCTGAGCCATGCCTCCACTCATATCTACCCACCTTCTGTGACCTTCTCTGCCAGCAGTATATCAATGGGTGGCCCTCACAGGTGAGTAAGCCTGCGGCCAGATGGTTGTGCGGTTTTGACTTTTGACATGATTGAGCTGAATTACTATCATTTGGTATAGGTGACTCAGCTGTGCCATCATAACACATTGTCGGGAGCAGAAAGAACTGGTGTGGGTGGCTTGTCAGGCCTTGGGCACAGGGCCCTGTTATATTGCTGCAGCTTGCTCATTTCAATTTCTTTCCAACTTCAATATATGACTTCCAGCATTGCCAAACCTGGCTTTTAATTTCCACCTGTGTATTGGGGGAGTGGCGGAGGAAGGCTGGAAAGGCAGAACAGGAGAAATGGGACAGGAATGTCATTATGGGTTGGCAGGAGCAGAGTGAGAATATGTTTGGGGGTGGAAGGAATCATGTGCAATGAGATAAAAATGCTTCCAATTCAGTTCCAATTGTCAAAGCTGAAAACTCAAACATGGGGGAGAATGGTGTTGTCTTTGTTCTGCTACCAATGAAGAATGTCAACAGCTGATTGTGCATTTAAGCCAAAAAAACCCCAAACAAACAAATAAAAAAATCTTCAAAATTGTAGGGCTGTGAGCTGTTAGGGAAGAAAGTGGTCATTCAAATCAGATTTCCTGACCACTGAGGGCTCCACAGATGCAAGAGAGGAAGTCGTCTTCATTAGCAATTGGCTAAGGTAGCTTGTGTTTTCTTCTGTCCTCCTCTGCTCTCTCTGATGGAGAATGGCAAGTGCCCGCTACTCGATGTCATGATCCAGGGTGGCACAACCTAGCTAGACCTTGTCATGGGGAAATGCACATAGACTGGTAGAGTTGGTCCCACTGGGTAACACCAGAAACACTGTCTGTAGAGGTCAGCAAATGTCTCTAATAAATGATGGTCACCTTCCATGATCTTCTGTGAGAACTAAGATGCCGTGCTTGTCTCATCACAAAGAAATTATGACAGATATGCTACATGCATTGATTTGATATTACCCATGAATATACACTTACTGAAATATCACACTGTACCCCATACATAGGTACAATTATTATGTTTCAATTACGAACAAAAGACAAAAGTAAATAAAATTCTTTTCTTTGGAACCGGGAATCGAGCTTGTGACCTTGCACTTGCCAGGCAGGCACTGTGCTGCTGAGCTATATCCCCGGTCCCCTCTTTGGAAATTTCTTTTTTTTTTTTTTTTTTTTGTAAAATTCTTTTAGAAATATACAAAACATGAAATTTACCGCTGTGACCACCTTGAAGTGGGCAGTCATAGTGGCATTAAATACACTCTTGTTAGGCAGCCATCACCACCATTCATTTTCCAGAGCTTTTTTCATCATCCCAAACAGAAACGCTGTAATCATTAAATAATAAAGCCAAGTTTGCACCTCTCTCTAGCCCCTGGTGATCCGTAGTCTACAGTACATATGAATTTAACTATTCTAGGTACTTTATATATAAATGGAATCATATACTACATGGCCCTTTGTGATTGCCTTAATCCATTCAGCAAAATGGCTTCAAGGCTTTATACGTGTGTCAGAATTTCCTGTCTTATTAAGGCAGGATAATATTCCTTTGTATGTATATATTACATTTTGCCACATGTATGTATTGATCATATTCTGAGTGTGCAAATAACTGTTCAAGTCCCTGATTTTAGTTCTTTTGAATATATAGCCAGAGTGGGATTGTTGGTCGGTATGGTAATTCTATGTTTAGAAATATGTATGTCTTTAAAATGGGACAGTTTTGCAGTGAACCTATTCCGTATGATACAGTAACGGTGGATACAGGCCATCGTACATTTGTCAGAGCCCATTTGGCTGTGCAACACAAGGAGAGAACTCTGATGTAAGCTGTGGAATCCAGCCAGTGATAATGTCTCAATATTCATTCATGGATTGTAACAAACAACCAAACAAAATGTTAATAATGGAGGAAACTAGAATGGGGGAAGGGAAACAAAGTGTATGGGACTTCCTTGTACTTTGGGCTCAACCTTCATGTGAACTGAAAACTGCACTAAAAAAAAAGTATACTAACAAGAGAGAGAGAGAGAGAGAGAGAGAGAGAGAGAGAGAGAGAGAGACAGAGTGAGAGAGAGAGAATGATATGATGATATAGAATCCTTCACTGAGTCACTCCTCTTCATTTACCACTTCTTTTGCAATCCTCTTTGCTGGCAATTTGCCTTCCTGGTCCTTGGATATCACGGATGTGTGACAAGGCAGTGTTCCTGCTCATTCACTTCCCTCTCTGGGGTCTTGTCTCTGGTGCCCAATCCCTTGTCTCTGTTATATCAGTGCCAGGCTCTGGCTTTCCTCCTACTTCTGGAGACTTCTCTGACCTCTCTTGCCCTTGTGTATGTCACACGGAGAGGGGAAGCTGCTCACTGGGCAGAAGGACATGAGCCCTAGAGGTTTCTGCTCAGGGTCCCAGAGTGCCTTCAGAGCAGGGCCAGGACTGGCCTCTGTATCCAGGGCACCAGGTGGATGCTGGTTTGGGAGCAAATATTTTCAGGTCAGCTACATTGTCACTGAAGGAGGTTACAGTGGAACTTTCTAGGACACTCTTGCTTTTTTCAGGAAGTAATCAAAACTTTTTACTATGCTTTCCAAGCATCTGTTTGGGATTTCCGGCAACAAGGTGACAGTTTGTTCACTATGGGACACAGATAATCTGTAAAAAATCAGACAATAAGAAGTGACTAAGCTTGAAAAAAAGAAAAGGGAAGCTCTCTGGTACTACAGACACAGAGGGTGGTCAGACTGAGACTGGTAAAGGGATTTTACTGCTTGTGGCTGGTTAGGGTTTTAGGCTGCATAAGAGCTCTGTGTCCCAGAGATTCAAATTTTATTTCCTATGTGCTGATGAAAGATCTGACCCAAGGCCTGGGAGGCACAGGGAGCGGAGAGGGAGAAGCGACCCACTCTTCATGAAGTGCCTCTTGGTCTTGGGGACTAGGAAAGCTCTACCCACCAGCGTTAAAGTTATTGAGGGGAAATTAAAACTGCAGATCCATATCCAAACTGGGTATAGAGGGCCAAATTCACTGGAAAGCAAGGGGCTGACTCCAAAGTGTTTCCAGACCATTGAAGCTCTGGGATCTGAAAAAAAGCAAACCCCAAGCTGAGGTGTAATGATGTTTTACAACCTAAAGGTGAAAGCAATTCTAATATCCCCTAATGGATGAATGGATATCAAAATCCTAGGGATATGCAACACTTGCTACAGAGGTGCTCACAATGATGTTGATGATGATAAAAGATAAACTACACAAGAAACCTGCCACAAAGAGGAGTCTGCTGAAACAACAAACAAAACTTAGTACTCCAAAAGGTAAAAATCATAAATAAGCTGGAAAAAAAAGCCCCTGTAATAATAATGAGTTTGAAATAAAAAAGGAAAAAGGATTAATAGGAGGAAGACAATCATAATAAAAGAATGGGATACTCTTATCTATTTTCCCCATAAGATTTCAAACTGTATGTCCAGTCCCAGGACTATATCTCTCCCCTCCCAACACAACTTTCTCTCTGCAATCTGCTCTACTTCTTGGTCTTGTTTACAATCCTCTTCCACATTCATCGTTCTTCTTCCCAGCTGCGATTTTATTTTAAATGTGGCACAAAATATACTAAACAAGGTTAATTTCATAGCCAAACAGCACAATGCATGTGACACACATCTGTGGAAACAGATAACTGAGGAAAGTTAATTAAGACTCAGGAAAGAATTAATGTCAAACTTAGAATCATTGGATCCAGAAGGAGACTGGTAATGGAAGCAAAAGAAGACAAGAAAAAAAAGTCCTGAATTAGGCAGCCATGGACATGTTTTCTTATGCACGAGGTATAGTGTTGGTGGGTGAGGGAGACTCTAAAATGTCTAAGTTGTGGCCCTTGCCAGAAAGACAATCTATTTTAATGATAAGAGGAAATTAATAAGAGAAAAAAGCAAATAGCTAATATTTTAGACAGTTCATTGTGTTCTCATGTGCTTGACTTTAAGCTAAAGAAATTACTTTATTCAACCTCACTGTTGAAATTATTCATGAAACAGAGTTGACTTGTATGTCATGGACTGTATTTAGAATGCACACTTGGATAACACTGTGTGGTGCTTGGCATGTCAGGATAAGAGTGGGTTTGCTGTCACTGGAGGATCCTGCTTCTTTGGAACCTGTGGATAGATTCTCTTATAATCATCTGTGGAGAGATACTTACAGGGACAGAATCGTAGAGCTCCAAAAGTCTTCAAAACCATCTGTAGCCTCCCATCTAAGGTACTCTTCCATGGTCCTCTGTCAGGGAAATAGAATTGCTCCACAGATAAGATGCTATGTTTGGGAGTCACACAGATCTGATCTACTTCCCAGTTCTGTTGCTTATAAGCTTTGTGACCCTGGGTGAGTTATTGAAATTTTCTAAGCTGAGGATTCTTCAGGACTCTTGATTGCAAGTGACAGAAAATCCCTATTGGAATGGGTTTACATGATATTTACCTTTTGCACTTCTGACTTCTGAAAAAGAGAGATGTGTCTTTTCCCCACATAAAATTCTAATTGCCCACTTCTCCAGTGCCAAATGAGTGTCCAACAATTCAATTCAATTCTGACACTATCTATAATTAATGCAGACTCCACAGGTTAAGAGCTCATTCCCACAAGGTTATTCCAACTTCAGATGCCAGTTGTAAGGTTTAGGGGCCAGCTATAAATTTGGGGGTTCCTATAACCCCCCACCTCTCAGTTTTGATAATTTGCTGAAATGATTCAGAGAGCTGAAGAAAGCATTTTACTATTATTGGGTTACTATAAAGGCTACAATTCACAAACCTCCAGATGGTAAAGATGCATAAGGCAAGGTACTGGGGTGGTGGATGCTGTGAAATGAAAGGAAACACCACCACGAAGATGATATTAAAAGTGCCCTTTAAAATGGAATAGGGTGACATGGGGGAAGCAGGATTCATGCATGAATCAAGCTGCTGCTATGGAAGGTGAACAACTTTGACCACTTCTGACGTTTGACTGAGGACATCTGGAATGACCAGAACAACTGAATAATGACATTGTGTCCAGAGGCTCACAATGCATATTAAGAGGTTATTAGACTACTGTTTCAAAGACATTCTTGTTAACATTCTTTACTTTCTATCAGTCAGGTAGCCCCCATTCTTTCTTAATATTCAATAGTGCCTATACTTTCCCTGCCTTCCTCTGGTTCATGTGTCTCCTCAATTGCAACTCCTAATAACTCAAATAAATTTCTTTATTTGAACTCTCAAATAAAGTTCTTTTTCCCTTTATAGTTTCTGAGTTTGAATTCACTGACATCATAGAGCATCACAGAGCATGCCACGCTGCCAGCACTTTGATGTGCTCACCACCCAGAAGCTCCTCAAATCTTGAAGAGTTTTCTAGAACCCTTAATATCCAGCCACCTTCCCCTTCCAGAATGTCAGTGGGTGGGGCTCTGGTTTCCAACCCTCCATATTTGCTTGGTGTTTCTGGTGACCAGTTCTATTATGAAGCTATCTGAGGGCCTTAGCCCAAGTTAAAATCATTTGCATAAACTATACTGTGATAAGAAGTAACTGATTATGAATAATGAAAGGCACTCCTCTCAATCAGGAAGTTCCAAAGGTTTTAGGAGCTCAGCACTAGAAACTAGGGACAATGACACAATATATATTTTTGTTGTACTGAAGAACACAAATATGATTAAGAGCTTCAGGAATTCTGAGCTCATGTAATTATAGTATCCAGTGCTAGTTCTAGCCAGAGACTTAGTTGATCTTGGAATTAATTTTCCTCTATTTCTCAGCCTCAGCCTAACTTTATGTTGGTGACATTTATAGGCAGTTTTGTTACTAAAATAAGGACTGGGATGCTTGGTGCTCGAAAGCCAATATTCAGGAGATAAAAGCTTGTAAGAAGGAATCAGATATATTCTAGGCCCAGTATCTTGGGAAGATGGAGGGGCTATCAACCTCAAAGCTCTATTTTTTGGCAATTGGAGCACAAAGGGATTTTGTAAGAGAGGAGAAGAGGTACAGTGAACAATGTGCAGGAAGGCCATTGTGCTGAGTGGAGCCTTCGTTTTTCCTCTGGCTAGAATATTGCAATGGACCTTAACCTCTGGGGACTCATGGCTGTATTTTCTTGAAACAGACGTATTACTTTTCTGTAGGTTAAACTTTACACACTTTGTATTAGGTAATGCTAAGGAGGGGCATTGAAAAGTTCATCAAATGTTCTGGTATTATAAATCTGAAGAAAAATTTTTTAGCAGTTGACATCTTAGCCATTTATGTGGGGCTTCATTTTAGAATTTAGAAAGTTGAATGTCTTAATCATTTTCTTCACTGTTGAGACAAAATACCCAACACCTGCAATTTAAAGGCAGAAAATTTTATTTTGGCTCACAGTTTGTAAAGGTTTCAGTCTATAGTCAGCTCACTCTGAGGCAGGGCAGCATGGCAGAGGGGTATGGTAGAGGAAAAGATGCTCATCTCATGGCAAGCAGGAAGCAGAGAGTGAAGGGAGGAGACAGGGAGGGAGATAAACCCTTCCAGGTCACATCCCCACTGACCCACCTCTTCTGACCAGACTCTACTACCTAACAACAAGCTAGCTGTAAGGTCCCATAATCCAACCTTCCAAATGCCATGCCTATGGGCAATGAGTCTCTTGGGGGACATCTAAATATAAACCATAAGACTGGGCAAGAATTGGGCTGTAATCCTTACAAAATGATTAGGGAGAGGATATAACTGTGAAAGGCTAAGGAAGGGGGTGTGAGTATAACCCTACAAAGGACAACTCCCAAAGGAATGGCCACTATTATAGCTTGTCTACAAAAGTATAAAAATTGACTGCCAGTAGCACAAGATACGTCTTATTAGAAATTAACAACCTCTAGACAGAAAGATTCTCTTTCTCAATAATGAAATCTTAGAATTCCTCTCTTTTGCCTGGTGTAGGTCATGTGTTTATCCCTGAGCTAATCATGTGATGAGAGGCTGGAACACTGGCTAGAACAAAATTGTACACTAAACCTTGGAATTGAGTGTGAGCCTCACTTAAATCACAAGAACAAAGAATGGGGTGTGCAAGGTTCTTCAAATGAGAATAGAATCTCTTTCACCAGGAGGAAGGGAATACAACAGCTATTCAATTCCCTTTCCTTATCTGTAAAATGTAGATAATTCTTTCCTTCCTGCTCCAGTTTTCTTCAACTCATCCACCATAATCTGTAACTCTAGGACCTTCCACACCATACAGATGGGGGATGCTCTGAGTCCTTGTTCAATTACATGTGATGGAACCACTAGCGATGTCTTTAGGGAGATAAGATCAGAGTTTCATAGTTTCCACTGGACAATGTTTCTCAACATTCTCCTAGACTTAGACTTATCCTTCCTATCCTGGTTATATCCTGGAAGTTTATAGAGTATAATATTCCTACCCTGCCCATGTCATCTCAGTACTTTATGTGTTTTTCACTGGAGCCCATATTTCATTTGAAAATGTCAAAACACTGCCCACACATGGCTAGAATCCAGCTGAGAAGACAGAGTTACTTTATGAGACCTGCCAAATGGGGTTCAGTTCTTATCTGGTCATGAATCATGAAAGCTTTTAGGACAGATGGTGTAATCATATACAAGAATAATGCCCTTTCAAGAGTGATGCTAATTGGATCACATGGCATCAGAGTTTCACATCTGTTACATGGCAGAGACTGAGTTTCCTTAAATTTTAGTTTGTTTCCAGGAGTAGTTAGAAGCTGACTTCAGTGTGTTCGGTAAATATATGCAGGGTGCTAACTGCATGGATTCATGCATTCTTTCAGCACATATGTTCTCAGTTCCTTCTATGTGCCAGACACTCTGTTGCATGTTTCACTCCCATAAAACTTTCCTTCTAAATGGAGGAAGGTGAACAATACATAAAACCAGTAAAGCAGATAACAATGAACACTACGAAGACAACCAATAAGGAAGAGGGGACAATGGGGGAGAAGGAGGATACTAGTGTGTGTAAGTGGTGGCATTTCCACTTGTGGCCAATGAGGAAAGGGAGCTGTGAAGATCTGCACAGAGGGGTGCCTGGAAGAGAGAATATCAAAAGCAAAGACTTGAGCTTGAAATGAACTTGGTTTACTTAATGATCAAGAAGTTCCCAAACTAGATGTTGTGGCACACCCCTATAATCCTGATGCTCACAAAGCTGTTTAGAGTCAGCCTGGGCAAGACCATTCCTCAAAAAGAAGGAAGAGGAAGAGAAGGAAGAGGAGAACAAGAGAGGGAGAGGAAGAAGAAGGAGGAGTAGGAAGAGGATGAGGAGGAAAAGGAGGAGGAGGAAGAAGAAAAGGAAGAAGAGGAAGAGGAGGAGAAGGAGGAGGAGAATTTTTGTTCAATTTGGCTATTACCTATTTATGGAAGGACTAAGTGCAAAGTAGATCAGAATGAGGTCAGAGATACAGACAGGAATCATGGTAAAGAAATTGGACTTTATTTTAATAAAGATCTAGTGTCTTCATATAGTAACTCATCTAATCCTCCCAAAAAAAATGATATGATAGTGCTATTGTTTGGATATTAAATGTTCCCCGAAGACCCACAGGTTAAAGGTTTGGTCCCTAGCTTGACACTATTCTGAAGCATTGGAACTTTAAGAGGTGGGACCTAAGGGGAAGTTTTAGTCATTTGGGGTATGCCCTTGAAGAGAATATTGGGAATTGATTCCATTCCTCTCTCTCTTTGCTTCCTGGTTCCATGCGGTAGGCAGGTTATTCCACCATGTGCTCCCCGCATCGTGATTTGCCTCACCACATGCCCAAAACTACAGTGTCAACTGAGCATGGACTGTAACATCTGAAATCATCGGCCAAAATAACATTCCTTCTTTTTTTTTTTTTTTTTTTTTGTGGGTACCGGGGTCGACCTCAGGACCTCACGCACCAGCAGGCGCCCGTGCCACTGAGCGATATCACCGGCCCCTTTTTCGTATGTGGGATCCAGGAGTTGAACTCGGGCCCTCGCGCTTGCAAGGCAGGCGCTTATGCCACTGAGCCATCTCACCGGCCAAACATTTCCTTCTTATAAATTTATTGGTCTTAGGAATTTTTATGGTAATGGAAAGCTGGCTAACAGATAGGTGTAATTACTAACCCCACTTTTTCAGAGCAGGACACTGAGGCATAGGGCATCAAGAGTGGAACACAGAGCAGAACCCAGGGCTAGGCTCTGGAACTGTGCTCTCAGCCACTGTGCATAAAACAGAATCCTCTGGGTGGCTGCAAACAGGAGTGACATTATTATAGACAGCTAAGTTAGGTAGAAATATTACAGGCAGTCACACAGGGCTAGGTCCTTGAGAGAGTCAATACAAAAGATGAAAACACATTACAACTGTGGCTGGAGGCACATTGGTTGGAGGCCAGTCCTCAAGATAAAGATGGAATGACCAGGCCTATAGACATCAGTCACCTCAGTGGGTGACCAAGACCCCCAGACCCATCCCTTCCTGAAAAGTTCTTTGTTCTTTCCATGTGCACTTGCTACATGACATACTTCCCCATTGGGTCAATATTGCCTAAGCTGCTATACTTGTAATCTTATTGGTTAATCATAGTTTTGACCCTTGTGATTTTGCTCTGTAAAACTTCCTTTGAGAAGTGAGCTCATTGGCAACCCACTCAGGTCCCCTCCTGTCTCTCTCAGGACTATCTCTTTCTCAATAAAATTTCCTACTCTTAACCTCTGTTCCTTAGAATTTATTCTTTGATTTTGGGAAACATGAACTCAGTGTACCAAACATTTAGCAGTTTGGGAGTTACATTTATTTCCCCTATATAATCCGAAGGTCCTATATCAACATCATCTGCCTTCCATTTTTCACAGGTCCCTCTGGCTGGGCTGCGTGATAAAGAAGTATGAACAGAAGCAAGAAGGACAGATAGGAGCTCTTGCTGTGATAGAAATTTTAAAAACTAACAGTCTGACACCATGCTAGGACAAGATATGCTCACCCAGCCCACCACGTAGTTGTACTGTGAGACTCAGTTGGCTTTGACTGATCACACCAGCTGCACCTCAGAGGCAGGCTGACCTGGCTCTGTCTGACCACATCCAGCTGTGCTGCCTGCACTCCCAAGCCCATAAACATATCTGGTTTTACTAACCTTTTTCAAGGACAGTCTGCCCGAGATACACTAGCCTAGTCAAGGACATGCCTGATTCCACCCACCTCCTCGGCCCTAAACCCCTAGAGTCTCCCACCTTATGATAAACAACCCCTCTGACTAAAACTGCCCAGAATAAACCTGCCTGACAACACATGACCTAGCCTATGTAACCAATTGTAAACTGATTCACTATTGGCTTCTGTACTTCCTGCTTGCAAACCATACCTAAGTTTCTGTTTTCCTGCAAGTCGAGGCTGGTGATTTGGAACTGGATTCCCACCAGCCTGCTGGCGTAATAAAGCTGTTGCCTTCCAAGTGCCTTGGTGCTGCATGGCTTCCTCCTGATTCAGTTTCCTTCCACAACATTGCGGTGGGGCAGGCAAGAGCCAGTTTGGGTGAGGCCCAGCAGAAGGATTTGGGGTGTTTTTTGAGTATCACAAACATCAGAAGGATTGGCTGTATATGGTGAGCGGCAGAGAGGACTCAAATATGGCTTAGATATAAGGAGGAGACAATGTGGTCTCTGAGGCCATAAAGCTCACAACAGTTGGAATGACTCAGCCAAATGTTTATTTATTAATTTTGTAGGATCAATTTGTTGGTGTTCTTGGCTTATTCACTCACGTGAGTGCCACAGATGAAAGGACGTATCCTTACTAAGCAGGCTTGCTGGAGAAACACTTATGTTTATTTTACCCGATCCTCTGCTCCCAGGATTCTGGATCTCCAAATATATTGGAAAGTCACATTTTGTTTCCTCTTCTTCCAGACCCAATGACCCAGGGAAGGTGTCTGGGGCTACATTTGAGTCTTTTGCCACATCCCAGCATGAGAGAAGCTAGGAGCTAAGTGGCTTTGTTTTCCAGAAGCCCTGAATTATAGGAGTTCCCTAAAAGAGCCAGGCTCCTGGCCTCTTTAGCTCTCATCTATGTGCTTCCTTTTCCCCAAGGTGCTCTCTCCTCCCTCATCTGCCTTCCTTCCTACCATTTAGCTTCCATCTCAGCACCTCTGCAAATCCCTCCCTATCTTTTCCCAGTCAATTAACCCTGCTTCTCAATCACATTTGCACTTTACTTTGGACATAACTCCATCTTAGCAACTATTTGGCTAAATCCTAGCAATCCTACTTTACTAGAAGCTCCTCAGGAGAAAAGTATGTGTGCCTGATTGTGTGTGTTTGTCAGTGCATGCATGCCCACATGTATGTATTTGCATATGTGATTATGTGTTTGTGTGTTTTATGTGCACGTGTTCTTGCGTGATTGTGTGGTTATGTATGTGTGTTTGTATGTATTCTTGGCTCTCCATATCTGTGGATCTGTGGATTCTGTATCTTCAGATTCAACCAACAGAAGCTTGAAAATATTTGGGAAAAAATTGCATTTGTATTGAACATGAATAGACCTATGTTTTTGTCATTTCCTGAACAATATTTTATAACTATTTACATAGCACTTACATTGTATTAAGGTATTATAAGTAACTGAGGGGTGATTTGCAAGTAAATGGAAAGATGTATATAGGTTACATGCAAATACTACACCGTTTTATTAAAGGCCTTGAGCATCTGAGGATTTTGGTATCTGCAGTAGTCCTGGAGCCAGCGCCCTGTATATACTGATGAATGTTTGTATTTCATCCTGATATTTCCATAACAGAATGTCTGCTATGCAGGTGCAAGGTCTGTGAAAAGAGATTTCATCTTTTGAGAAAAAAAGTCAAGAAAGATCAGTAAAGGAACAGGGGAAGAAAGATCCATAGAGATGAAAATTATACTTCACCTTCTGTCAGTGGGGCTCAGATGGCTTCATTGTGGCCTTTGCTCTTCCAAATAAGTACAGGATGTGGGAAACCATAGTAAAGACAGTCAGCCTGATGAATATGAATTGTTCAGGGGAAAATCCCTGCACACACGCTAGTGGAGTCCCGAGGTCCTGGATTCTGCAGTAGCTCAGGGTGAACAAGCTTTTCCATTTGAAATGTTCAATCATTTTTTCCCCTCTGGGCAAATTTACCTTCTTGCAATAATTACCTTATTCAGATTCCTCTAAAATGTCACTGGGTTTGATAGCTGTTCAGGTTGAATTTGCACTTACTTGTATCAGCATCACTGAGTTCCTGCACCTGGGTGAACTCAAGGACTGTGACAATGTTTACCTTTCATTATATGGAATGGGAAAGAAAAAAGAAAAGGTGGGAAAATAGGGAGGCTTGGGAAAAAGTAAACTGTGGGTAATTGAAAAAACTCAACAATTTTGAAGAGAAGAAAAAATAATATCCATTAATTATGTTATTAAATATATAGTTTTGTGTTTTCAAATCCATTCCTGTATTTAGCTTTGATTCATTTGTTCACCATTGTCTCACTAGACATTTACAATAGCAGAACCCACAGATTGTAGAGAAGAAGATCACAGAGTTGGAATTCCAAAACAAGCCTCCATTGTTGATAAGAACAGCATTTGTGGAAAATAGGGGGAGTACGTCCACCAGCCAGGAGCCTCACACATTGAAAGGCCAGGTTTCCTTTCACACCTGAGTAAGATTCAAGACCTCTTCTAAGATTTGCCTTTTAATCACTGAGGAAGGGTAGGTCATGACCTTCAGGTAGGAAGGATGGTGCATGAAGATGGGTCACGAGCCATACTTTAAAAAGGCTCTTTTGAAGGTATAATAGTAACATGGGTTTGAAAGAAGCAAACACGTTCATTCTGTAAAACGTTTAACATCACAACAGATTATGTCAGGGGATATTATGGAGAAATTCTATAAAGGAAACATAGTGTTTAACCAAGGAAATCCAGATTAGCGCATCAGGTTCTATTTGCTGGGTGCAAGTAGGTAACAGAGGGGCAGATTTCCTTTTTGCATGATCCATGTACCTCAGAAATACTGAAGATGGCTTCAGTGTGGTTTCTGTCTTCCAGAAATTTCTAGTCTGATGGGGGAGACAGATGAGCAAATTGACAAGTTGTACAGCAGGTGGAAGGTGTGATAGTAGTGATATAAATCACCAGTGATGAGAATGTGCAGCAGGGGAGAATTTGCTTTGGCTGAGGGTATGGGGTATTTGCATAGAGAAGACAACATCTGAGCTGTGTTTTAAGGATGAGTAAGTGTTTCTCTGGCAGAAGGGGGATTATTGAACAGGAAAGAATGTTCCAGAGGAGGCAATAGCTCACAGAGGGGACGGGGCTTGCATGCCGGGGGATCCATGAGGAGTTCAGTGGTGCAGGAGAAGAGTTGTGAGAGATGATGCTAGAGGTGGTGGGAGAGGTGTGGAGGTCAGGGGAATGTCTTGATTTATTCCTGCAGACATGCTATTTACACTGATAGTCTATGTGGCTCCCCATCATCTTCCTCTTTAGTAGAACAGGGAAGTAAATAAATTCCCTTAAAATTTCTTTGCCTAAGTTACTTGCCTAAGTAACCATGGGATTTACTTCTCTAAGCTGTAGCCTTCTATATAAATATGCTAGTGCTGCCACAACAAAGAACCACAAACTCTGGGCCTTTTTTACTGTCTCAGTTCTGGAAAACTATGAGTCTGAAATCAGGCATTGGCATGGTGGCTTCCTTCCAGTTATGAGAGAGAATCTCTCTGGGCTTCTGATTTTCTAGCAAGCTTTGGCATTCCTTGTTTTGTAGAAGCATTGCCCTCATCTCTGTGTTTATCCTCAATAGCAGTCTTCCTGTATGTTTCTGTTTTTCAAACTTCCCCCTTTTTAAGAACACCAGTCGCATTGGATAAGCACATACCCTCATGTCTTCCTCTTAATGTAATTAATTATATCTGTAATGACCTTATTTCCAAATAAGGTCACATTCCAATGTCCTAGGGGTTAGGACTTCAACAATGAACTTTTGGAGGATGTAATTCAATCCATACTACCACAGCATAAAAGGTCCATGGGAAAGAGAGAATATGGAAGATGGAAAGAATAAAGTCAAATGTGGTGATTAAGCAGACAACATACTATATATGGAGTCTTCAAGACATTCTGTAAAAAGAGTTGGTCTCTATTCAAACTTTCATCCCAGGTCAAGGGCTCCATATTGCTTTGAAAGTTCACTTGGCTGCTTTGGCATCTGTCAAGGTATTATCTGGAATGAACTAAGAAAACCATAAAATTGTTTCTGGATCTCTTAAGAAGAAAAAGACAAAATGGGTGTATCCTTTGTGATTCCTGGACTTCCCAAATGTAGAATATTAATTAGAAAACACTGTATTATTTGTCCTGTGTTGTGTTGAGGACTCTGTTTCATGGTCATGGACTTTCTTCTACAGTAGAAAGACAGAGGCGAGGTCCTCAGATAAGGTAACAAGGCTGAATATTAGAGATAGGTCAGACTTGAGAGCAACAGTATGTGACTCTTGGAGATTAGGTTACTTCCAGGAAAATAGGGGAAAATATTCAGAAGTGGTCCCCAAAGCATTTCAGTTCTTCAAGTACATTAATGGTGCAAATGTCATTCTGAACCCCCATAATTATCTCATAATTGTAAAGACATGGCATCACATAGGAGACAGGGCACTGAGGGCTAGCACTGCTTCTCACCTGGAGCTGAAGCTAGTCTCTGACTCAGGGAATGGATCTGTAAGATCCCAGATTTTGAGAGTAGAATTCAGAGTTCATTTTCCCAGCCTCCCTTGCAGCTAAGATACAGCCCATGTGATTTCAGGGCTGAAGAAAGGACTGGCTTTTGGAGGTTGCTGTGATGTTTCAATTTCAGATACTGAAGGTATGATTTCCCAGAGGCTCAATGTCAAGTTTCTGATTCAAAGGTGAGTTGGGTGATCAGGACCTGAGATTCAGTGGTGATAAAGTCAAGTTCTTAGCATTTCATTGGTTTCAGTGCTCAGTGGAAGTTGAGCATCCATGATCCAAAAATCTGAAATCTGAAATCTGATTTCAGAGCATTGTCAATTTTGGATTTTCAGATTAGGAATGCTTAACTGGTAAAGCTTATGCAAATATTCCAAAATCTGAAAAACTAGGAAATCTAAAATACTTCTTTCTGGTCCTGAACATTTCAGGTAAGGTGTATTCAACCTATAACAGCTTGGTGGCTGTTTCTAAACTGGCACTTCATATTTTGAGTGTTGCTTCAGGACACTTAACTTCTAGTCTATTTTTTAATCTCACTTGTGAGTCAGCCAATATCTTCTAACAACTCCTTTTTTCTGCTTAAACTAGCTAAATTGTATACAGTTAAACACTATAGCTGCCACTGTGTGTTTGAAATAATTGGGACTAAAATTATGTACCATGGTGGGGGATGGTAAGAAAGGAAAGTCTAGGAAGGCGGACCATGGAATGAAATCTGGAGGCTTTGTTTTTAGAGCAAGACTTGGTGACCTTGGCCCAGTCGTTTCCCATCCCTGATCATTAGAGAATTCATTGAATTATGAGTGTGTTTTAATGTCCCTTCTGGTTTAAATGTTCCTTGAAATAATGTGGTAGTTCAGTGTCTATATAACATTTACTTCTTTGAGTTTTTATTTTTTGCTATCCAAAGAGAAGAATGAGATTTACATGGAACCGTAGTCCCTGATGTAGATCAATCTAATATAAAAGATGTGCTTTCTTCTTGGAGACAGTGGCCTCCCACTTTTCCCCCCGGAAGAGATAAGGCTTAGGGTGTAGGCCAGGCATCAAGCAGGGCTGTAGCAGAGAATTTTGCTGAGTCCCTCTCCTGCCCCACCACCCACAGGGAAGCATCTCCTTGGATGGCAAGTTTTGTGTCACAATGCAGCGCACGCTCCTAACTTTTGTGTGATGTTAACGTCTATGAAATGAAAATGTAAAGGATCCATTTATCAAAGTCCTCAGAGTTGTTAAATCAGTGAACTGTGCTTCAGCACATTTGTTCTTATTAAGCATTGAAATGGCAGAAACTAGTGACTCTCATTGTATCAGCTCGGGAGACCCAGCCCCAACAAGGTAGAAATACAACTGACGTTTCCTTGAAAAAGACCTGGCCCTGCTTGGTGGGTGTATATGTAAGACTGGGGCCTCTCTGCTCAGTTCCCTGCCCCTGGGGGGAAGGTGCTGTCTTCCAGGCAGTGGCTCCAACACCCTTGATTCAAGGATGGAGGGGTCGTAGAAGCTGGAGCTTCCATGAGAACTATTTCCTGGTTTCCAAATTCTTCTGTCAACTAGAAAAGAGGGCAGTGGCATGGCAAGAGGGTTAATGTAGTGTCACCTTGGCTAATAGTGCCCAGTCATTTGGTCAAACACCAGACTGGATGTTGGTATGAAAGCATTCTAAAGATATAATTAGCGTTTAAATTAGCAGACTTTAAGTAATGTGGGTTGCACTCCAAGATGTGGGTGGGCCTCATCCAATCAGTTGAAGACCTAAAGAGCAAAACTAAGTATTTGAAAGTAAAAGAAGTTATGAAGGCTGGGACATAGAAAGCCCGTCTGAGTTTTCAGCTTGCTGTTTAGAGGAACTGAAACCAAAGACTTCAACCTCAACTCTTACCTGAATTTCAAAATCAACTCTTAGTCTGCCAACTTGCCCAGTAGAATTTGGATCTGCTGGCCCTCACATTTGTGTGAGTCACTTCTTTAATATAAATCTCTGTTTCCCTGTCACGCTCCTCTGTCTGTGTATCTCTCTCATATGGGGTGCTGGCCAGGCATGTATCTGTGTCCTTATCTCCTATCGTATTAGTTCTAGTTCTCCGGAGAACCCGACTAGTGTTCCAGCCCTGCCCCAGCCCCATCCCTGCCAACGAATGTTATTTTCTCTGTATCGTCAGTTTTTCCATCTGTAAAATGGGTTTGAAAGTACGCTCCCATCATTTCCGGGGTTAGACTCTCTTCTCAGCATGCACCCTGGAATCAGCTTTGCATCCTTTCAGTAATACAAAAGCTTGCGTCCTGTCTGTGATTCTGGGTAAGAAGATCAAGGTGTTTAAAGACTACGTATTCATCGCCCTTACAATGTGCCCTAAGTAAATATTGTGTAATGTAAGTTGGTCACCATTGGCTTTGGAACAGCACACAGTTTCCTTAATATCCAAGCACTACCATGACCTGGCACAGCCATGACCATCACCATTTCACACTCTGGTCCTGATGTTAACCCTTCACACCCTTCCCGTCCCTGTGTTTTTGCACACACTCTTTCATCTGCCTGAAATCCACTCCATCATATATCCCCCCAGTTTTATTTGGCAAACTCCTGTTAATCTGTCAAGACATCATAGAAATGACATTTTTCCAGACCTTCAGGGCCTCTACCTCTATCAATTTTCCTTCCTTCCTTCTTTCCCCCCTCCTTCTTCTTTGCTCTCTCTCTCTCTCTCCTGCATCCCTCCCTCCTTCTTCTTTGCTCTCTCTCTCCTGCATCCCTCCCTCCTTCTTCTTTGCTCTCTCTCTCTCTCCTGCATCCCTCCCTCCTTCTCTCTCTCCCTCTCTCCTCTCCTCCCTCTCTCCCTTTCTGTGCTGGGAATTGAGCCCAAGGTCTTATACATGCTAGGCAAGCTCTCTACTATGGATATACACCCCAGTCCTTCGTCTAATATTTCTGATATGGTGTTGATTGCATCAAATTATTGCCTAATCATACTTCTTTGGCTGCAAACTCTTCAAAGTTGGATACCACATCTTTGTGTCCTCTCTGCCCAACATGATGGCTGACATATAAAGGCCAATGCAATTTTGCTGAATTTAAATTACAGAACAAACTCCTCGGACTGATTCCACGCTCACCGAGCAACCTTTTGATAATTTGACTTCCACAGCAGCTGCTGCCGCCAGAGCAAAAGTGTGTTCCGTCAGACAGATGTGAATGTCTGGGCTACATGACAGTGCATTCATTTCCTGATATAAATTAATAAATTGGAGTCCTAGTTTATACTCACAAAGTTTGTTGGATAAATGACTTACCTATGGTCACAGCTCAATTATCTAAATACATATGATCCTCTTAGCCTATTATTTGCAGACTGGTTTTTATTTATTACCTTGAATTTGCTCTCCTGTCAGGCCCCACCCAGTTCTTCTTCTCTTCCCGTGTGGATAATTGAAAGCTGACACCATGTGTGACCCATCAGAAAGATGATTTTGTAAAGCACTGGTGTTGTGTCACTAACGTTACTGATGGTTTTGGCTAGGGCTGATGTTGGTGTGGTGGATCCCTACACCATTTCCCATCTGCTGAGGCTCACTGCAGGAAAACCTAGCTTAGGACAATGTTGTATCGGGATGCTAGGAGCCCCCTCTTCTTGGTGGGAGGATGTGCAATGGAGAGGGAATCGGGCTGGCTTTGAAAGTAGGCATGGATTTTTGCTTTTAGATTTGAGACAGACCATCCCACATGTTTTGCTTTCTGAGACAGTATGGAAATAAAACAAAACCAAACACCAAAATGCTCCCCCTGCTATGGCATATGCATGGGGAAAGGCTTGTGGGAAGGGACACATAGCTTCTGTGCCCTCTATGGAGGTGCCACCCTCCAGGAACATCCTCATGTTCAGTCATCTGGATGTTGTCAGAACCTTGTTCTTTTGGGGTTTTATAGAGGCCTCACTACCTAGACATGAATGAAGACATCACTGGCCATTGATGATCAACCCAACTTTCAACCTCTCTCCTCTTCCATGAAGTTAGGAAAGGAATGGAATGTTCCAACCCTCTAATCACATGGTTGATTCCCCTGAAAACCAGTCCCATTCCTGAGATTGTCCAGGAGCCCACCAAGAGTGACCTCATTAGAACTAAAAATGCTCCTATTATGAAAAATTGCAAGGAATTTAGGCTGCTATGTTAGGTACTTCTATTATTCAGGACATCTCAAAGATCTTAGGAGCTCTGCATCAAGAACCAGGGTCATAGGCCAAACATTAGAATCAAAGATTATCCTAGTGCCTCTATCTACCAGAATTTTAGGAGCTCTACCAGAAACAGGCATAGAGATGAATATGTCTCCTCTCCTCTCCTCAGCTCTCCCCTCCTCCCCTCCTCTCCCCTCCCTTCCCCTACTTTCCCTTCCCTTCCCCTCTTCTGTCTTCTCCTTTTCTTTCAGTGTTCGGGATGGAACCCGGGGCCTTGTACATGCTAGGCAAGCACTCTGCCACTGAGCCACATCCCCAGCCCTATATATTTCTTATTATGCCACATAATTCTTGCTACTGACATTTGCTTTCTAGTTCCATTGCAAAAACCAGGTCCTAGTAGCTAGAAAACGGTATAGGAACTTGGGCAGAGGAATTTCCATGGAAGAATCCTGGAGTCAGCGTGGTATAGTACAGACTCTCTAGTTAGAGATTAGTGAGCATGGGCTGTAGGCATACTTCTGCCACCTTGTGCCTAAAACAATGAGGAATTCTCATCTTTTTTTGGATTAATTCTAGGATGGGATTGGCTTCATAGCCTGTGCTAGAGATTAAAGGTACAGGTTCTGAATGGGACCTCCATTAAGGAAAGTGAGACAGGACTTGCTCATATAGGCCTGTGGTTGGCCCCTAAACCTAACCTCTTCAGAGTCACCCCCCCATCCAGGAACCTTTTCCTTCTTGTCTTGCCCATCCTCCATATAGCCCTGCAACAGTCATGGGAATCTATAAAAAATTGGAATTCTCTGTCCTGCTCCTCAGACCATCTTGGAATGCCTGTGTTTTCCTTCCTATGGCTCCAACCCTAGCCCACACTGCCCACACCATCATCTGGCTCCCTGTCCTGCTTTCTCTTGTCTCTGCACTTTCTAGGAGACTGCAATCCTCATGACACTCCTCTCACACTGCTGCAATGAGGAGTCTGCCTCATAGCCTGTGGCTCTGGATCTCATTTCCATGTGGCTGCCACCCCAAGGAGGTATTGCTTTCATGGTGGTGGTGATGGTGATGGGGTATCAGGAACCACAGCAGTCATCTTCAGTGGCTTACTTAAGATTACAGAATAACATGGCTGTAGTAGAAACTAAGAAATGCTCCTCCTCCTTTTCTTTTTTATTTTGAGTAGGGAACTAGGGTTTGGGTGTGCCAGTTAATCTTGATTGTCAACTTGACTGGATTAAGAGGCTCCTGGAGAAGTGATTGGATTGTGAGGGCTTTAGTTTCCTCAGTGGCTTAACCTACTGATGAGTTCATAGCTGGATGGGTTACTTGGGGGACCTTGTTGGAGGAAGTGGAGGAGGGAGGCACTGGAGGACTATATCTGGTCCATACCACATTCCTTGCTGGCACTCTTTCTCTGCTCTCTGCTTTCTGCTTTCTGACCACCATGATGTGAGAACTTTCAACTCAGAGCAACATTAATGGAAGCAGCTGACCATGGATTGAAACCTCTGAAGCCATGAGCCAAAATAAACCTCTTCTTTAAATTTTAAGTGTCCAGCACTTTATTCCAGCAACAGAAAAGTGACTAATTCAACTGATGATTATAACATCTTGGGGAATGTCTTCAGAAGCCTTCCCAGGGGGGCTTGCATTCTATGGGTTGTGTAGAGAACTTGAGAACTCAGGGGTGTGGTGATTGTGCTGAGATGAATTAGAGAATGGAGAAGGAAAGTGAAGCCCAAAAGGCAGAATAAAAATGTAGCTGGACACTGGGCAGATTAAAGATATACATGTCCTAGCTGGGTTGCTCTGGGATGTGTTCCAGGATGAGTGAGGACAGGTGGTTATGGATAACTTGGCAGGGAAGATGTCTGCACACTGTGCTGGGCCAGTGAAATGCCAGCCTACCTTGAAGACCAGAGGTGGCTCTACTAATCCCGTATCTCTTGGCCTCAGCCAGGGCCCACCTCATGTAGGAATCTTTCTTTGACCCTTCACATTATTCTCTGTGTTAGTGGAAGAGAAACCACAAGAAACACTAGACCAGAGTTCTTAACTGGAGGGTTTTATAAAATACAGATGCCTGGGAGCCCTTCTAGTTCTAGAGTTATAATTGTCAAGGGAGGGGATCTGCCTGGCATGTATATTTTTCTGTGTATTAATTTTTGTATGTATTTTTAAGAGTTTTCTAAGTAATTCTGAAATATGTCTCTGTCTTAGTTGGCTTTCTGTTGCTATAACTGAATGTCACAGATTAGATAGTCAATAATGAAGGAAGGTTTATTTAGCTCATGGTTTTGGAAATCAAAAGCATGGTACTGGCATCTGCTTGGCATCTGGTGAGAGCCTTCTAACTTTGTCACGACATGGTGCAGGGCATCATATGGAGAGACAGAGAAAGCATGCTAGCTTGGGCCTCTCCTCCCATTTTTATTAAGCCACTAATGCCATCAGAAGAGCTCCATTCACATGACCTCATCTAATCCTAAATACCTCCCAAAGTCTTCACCTTCAAATAACATCAATAGATGCATTTGGGTGTTAAGTTTCTAACACATGAATTTTTGGGGGACAGGTTCAAATCACGCTACTACCCAAAGGGACTTAAGAACCACTACAATTCATACTACCCTGTAGTGTATCAAGAAGCCTAGACCCAGACTCATCTCTGACACCATTTCTCTTCATACTACACCCCCAAGCAGTATAGTAGCATTTAAATTTTGTCTCATTCTTGTGTTATTTCACTCTCCCTTGGGATAAAGACCAGACTCTGTCCCTTATTTACTTTTTGATCACTCACCATACTCTCTTCTGTACATCATGCTAGTGAAAGATTAAGAATTCAATAGTTGGTGCAAAGCTAGGAAGAAGCCACAGCACACACCCACAGAACCACACAGGCACACATTATTTGTTATAAAAGAGTAATTTATACACCACAGGAGTTCACTGAGAAGTTGCAAATAAGAACAACAACAACAATAACAACAACAACAACAAAGAAATTACCTATGTTCATCCCTACTATTAAAAACTATCAATTCTCAGGTGTGTACATGTGCATGAGTGTAGGTTTATATCCAAATGGGATTATGTTGTGAATTTTCTTTTACAACTATATCTAAAATTTAGCAGTAGAACACAAGCAAATTATATTTTCTTAAAAATATTAACATAGCCTTAGGTCCTCAGCTGAGTTTTAACTAGGGAATGACTAACAAAATTACCACAAAGATAAGATTTTGCAGTAAAAAAAAAAAAAAAAAAAAAAAAAACTTAGAAATTTTAGATCCACTCACTTGATATTTAACATTTATTATGGTTTGGATATAAAATGTCCATGTGATGCTACTTTTACTGGCATGCAGAATGCAAGAGTTGTGGGTTCATGGAGGCTTCCACCAAGATTTCAAAGGAAGATCTGAGAGGGCAGGCAATGAGGCTCTGAGAAGGCAGCATGTGAAGCTGTGGGAATGAACTTGGAGATGCCAATAATGTGAAATGTCTACTGAGGAAAGCTATAGTCCTTGACTGGAGCCAGCCCAAAAGAGAGGGTGTGTGGGATGCAACTATCAAGGCCATAAGATTGGGTCACCCAAGCCCTTTAGAACTTATCTTTTTACCACCATGTGTCCCAGGTGCTGGATATGGAGCCACAGGACTTAACATTTGCCCTACTGGGGTTCAGTCTTGCTTTGATCCCCCTATTCTTTTCTTTTTGAATGAGAATGTTTACTATGTGCCATTGTATATGGGAAGTATTTAACTTTCCTTTTGATTTTTTTACACCTGAGTTTGCCTTGAGTCGCAGAAGAGATATTGGATTTGGACCTTTCAGCAATACTGAAACTATTAAGACTTTGGCAAGTCTTAGAGATGGACTAAATGCATTTTGCATAATGAGATAAACATGAGCTTTTTGGGGTACAGGGACAGAAAGTTATGATTTAGATCTAACATATTCCCCCAAAGTCTCTTTTTTTCAGAAATGGGACTTTTGGAAGGTGATTGGGCCATGGGGGCACTAATCCATTGATGAGGTCAGAAGCTGAATGTGCTGTTAAGAGGTGGGGCCTGGTTGTAAGAGTCAGGTCACTGGGGCCATGACCCAGAAGGGTGTATTCTTGTACCTTTTCTTTCTGCTTCCTGGCTGCCATGAGGTGAAAAGTTTTTCTCCACTATGGTCTTCTACCATGCCATTTCTGCCTTAGAGCCAGTAGACTATGGACTGAACCCTTTGAAACTGTGAAACAAAATAAACTTCTCTGTTTTGAGTTGTGGGGGTCAAGTATTTTGTCCCAGCAATGGGAAAGCTGACCAATACAACACTTATGCACATCAATACACATACTGAAAATACACTGTTATGAATAAACCCTTTGTTGAGTATAGAGATTATATGTGCTTATTGTTTTTATTGTATTAGTTCTTTGCTCAATTCTCTTTGAAAATTCTCCCGCATAGGATAAATCCAAAAATATAAGCTTGGCATTCAAAATCTTGTGCAACTTGGAGCCAATCAGCTTTGTAATTTTATGCTCCCTTGGTCCCCTTTTATTATCTTCAATTGTCAGAGTGCCCCATTTCTGTTTTCTACGGGTGCTCATGATAACACCTATTCTTTACTTACAATGTTTTCCCTGTCTGCACACACTCTTTCTTCTCTGCCTATACCACTGCCCATCCTGTAGTAAACATTTGCTGCATCGATAATAGAATAGGATCCCAATTATGTGTTTTTGTATAACAAAACCTTCCAAAACTTGGTGGCCTAAATCAACAATTTATTATGTCTTGCAGTGCTTCAGATCAGTAACTGGGACTTGGATTAGCTAGACAATTCCTGGGTGTAGAGTTATCAGATTAAGCAAACAAAAATACAAGACACATAGTTAGACTTTTATTTCAGGTAAGTTCTTTTTGGTATAACGATGGATGCCCAGGCAATGTTTAGGACATACACTAAAAATTAGTCATTGTTTGTATGGAAAGCAAATTCAATAGGGTGTCTTGTGTTTTACCTGACTAACCAATTGACTTGGAACCACTGTGCAGTTAGAGGGCTTTAGTTCTGTTCCATGTAGCCCCTTGATTTACAGGAAGCTAGATGGGCCATCTTTATATGGTGGGCTCAGGGCAACATTTCAGAAGTGCAAGCTATGGGGCTGGGGTGTAGCTCAGGGATTAGTAAGCACATTGCCCAGGATTCAGTCCCTAGCACCAAGGGGGAAAAAGGATGAAAAGCAAAGTGAAGCAAAAGTGAAAGCTGCAAAGTCTTTTAAGACCTACCCTTATATATCACATAACGCCACTTCCTCCTCATTTGTGATCAAGTGAGTCACAAGCCATCCTACAGTCAACTGGTAGGAAATGAGTCCTCATTTCCTTTTGTTGGGAGGAGCACTACAGTGCATTGCAGAGGGGCTTGCATGTGGCGAAGAGAAGATTTGCTGCAGCACTTTTTGCAAACAGACATTTGTTCCTATCATTTGAAAAACACCACCTTGTATTCTACTGTGCCATGATTTTTTACCCTTGTCCATTTTTGATCTTTAGATTATTTCTCTTGATTTTGTTGTGTACTTTATTGCAAAAAATAGATTTTTTTGGGTGCATTTGTCTAATTTTTATGTACTTTTTTCACTCGAGAGTTAGAACTCACTGCTATAGTTCATAGCCCAGCTTTATCACTTATTGCATGTCTGATGTGGGGAGGGGGCATCAGTTAAAATCTTTGGCCCTTGGCTTCCTCATATGGAATATGGAGACAAAAATAGGTTCTTTTCATGGGGTGACTGTGATCATCAAATAGATACTGGATATAAAGTTCTTAATAACCATTGATCATTACTTAGATATATTCCTAGAAATGAAATTATTAGACCAAGAGATACAGATATATTTAAGATGTTTGCTATATTAGTAAGTCATAGGGTCCATGCTTTGAATTAAGGGAAATAAGTTCAATTTCTAAAGCCTAGTGGCTAAGAACTAAGACTTTAGATCAAGAGTTAGAAAACTATTGCCTATGGCTTAGTTCTATATATAAGTTTTTATTAGAACACAGCCATGCTCTTTTATTTATGCAATAGCTCTAGCTGCTTTTGCACTGCAACAAGAAGTTGGGTAGCTGTGTCAGTAACCAAGTGGCCCACAAAACTGAAAATACTTATTGTCTGGCTCTTTACAGAAAGTTTGTCCACCTTTGATTTAAAGTACGAAAGGCCTGGGCTTGAACCCATAGTCTGCCAAATATCCTCTGTGCTGGTGAGAAAGTGCTTGGTAAAGGACTGTGCTCTCCTTTCTGTCTCTCAACTCTCCTCTCACCTTGGTAGTGCTGGACAGGGAGGCAAGCAAGATGGTTTTAGCTTCACTAAGCGGAAGGGCTCTGCAGGCTGGCAGCCACTTAAATAGAAGGTGCTGTGTGAACACGACTATTCTGAGCAATGATGGAAGAGGAAGCAGTGTGAAATGCTGTGAGATATGGGAAATATATAAAGAAGGTTGTCACATCAGCACCTTTTCAATGTACCTATTCATCCACAGGCCTTCTTCCCACGCTTGAGTCCTCCCAGCAGAGAAGCCCTCCCCCTCCACAATCCTGACGCTGGACCACAGCATCTTCTGCTCTTCTCACACTGCCCAAAGGAAATCTGGCCCCTCATCCTCAATCTGCTGATCAGAGCACCCTGTGTGGTCTGCATGCGATGGACCACCATGCAGGTGCTGTTTGGTTTCTGAGCACTTGATTTTAGGCTGGACATTGGTAAACTTAGAGACTTGATGTGTGCTACTTCATTTCATTCTTACAACAACACTGTGAAGTAGGTCTTCTTATCTTCACTTTATAAAGTTGGAAACTGGAACTCAGAAAGGTCAATTAATTTTCTCAAAGCTGTACAGCCAAGTAAGAACTGGAGCTGGGATTTGATCCATGTTAGTTGTAAAAATTGCTCTTTCTACTGAAGGAGATAGTCAGTAGTCCAGAGAAAAGATGCCATGGTACAAATATTTTAATTAAAAAGAAAATGAACCCTAATATAGATGGAGACATTTGAACTTGATTTTAATTCCTTATGACCAAGAGAAGGAAATATTTTTTACTCTCAATCCTAAGTCTCGGGTAAAATTAGGGGGAAAAAGGACATCAAACCAGAACATGACAAGTCAAAATTTAGGAGGCAAATGGCAGTCTTTATCTAACTGAAGAAGAGAAGTCAACTTTGGGTCATGAGGTGGGCAAGCCAAGTAAGATTTCACTTCAGGACACCTCCCTGGAGGAACTCAGCTGTCTGTTTTGAGTGGCAACTTTAGGAATGGGTCTGCCATGGGCCCAAAACAAATGTTTAAATCATATCCATCATCACTTCTTTTGTGTTCTTTCTGTGGCTTTTGTGGTTTAGTGGCCTCTCCTGTGTGTGCTGGTAGTGGGTCTTGTTGGACACCAGGTCTAGGCCCTGAATGTCTCTCTCTGCGCAGATGTGTCCAGTATGATTTTGGCAGAGGCCAATTACTATTCTGCACTACTCTTCAGAGAAGCCTTGGGAGCCAGAAAATAAGCGAAGATAGGTGCTGACAGTTTGTCTGTGGACAGCAGTTCTCAACTCCGCACCTGTTAACCAAGTTCTCTGGTCTAAAAGAGAGCTAATGAGACATTTCTCACAGAAGTATCATGAGGACATGAGACACATGTCTGTGGACCCAGCCCAGGACGTGTACATAGAAGAGTTTAAGAAAAGCTTGTGGAGTGAAGGAATGAAAAAAAAATGAATGAATGTGTGAATGCATGCTGCATGTGTCTATCATTAATTGTTGAGCTCACTGCTGTGAAGACTTTAAACATTTCATTTTCAAAATAAGATTCTCTGCTTGGATGTTCAAGCTGGAACTAGATGAGATTAAAGAGCTTTCATCTTGGCCCCAGATCATCTGATTTAATTGGCCTGGGAAGGAGCCTGGCAGTAGTGTTTTTAAAACTCTCCCCTGGTGATGCTGATATGCTATTAGGGCTAAGAATCACTGGGGTGTAATCCAGTCCAAATCTCTGTGCTTACACATGAGGAAACTGAGGCCCAGAGAAAGACTACAGCTTGGAGGCCCTCTGCCATGAAGGCAGAAAAGGCAGAAAATCTGCCCAGCTATCTCTGGGGACTTCTTTCACACTGCGTTCCTTGCTTCTTCCTCCACATGTGGGGGAAGAGAAATGGAATTGAACTTGAACCTGTCACCAGGACCAAGCACCTGCCCCCAACTAACTCCTTCTTTCCTGTGATCCTTTGTGACCATGCTTTTGTTTCCCAAGGGCCATGGGTTAAATTTTTGTTTCAACTGATAAAATGTCCCTTCTGGAATGTCATGTCTATTTTTCCTGCTCTTTCGCCTGGAAGCAAATGGGAGAGATTTATGGTTCCTTGTAAAATCTCAGCCTTGTTTAGAAATTGCTTGTGATTGATTAAGTAATAAAAGTGCTTTTAAGACAGGGAGGTAAATCTCCCTGCTAATTGCTCTGTGCTTTACATTAGGACCTTGTTACACTGCCTGATGCTCCCCAGAGCTGGACAACTTTGTAATTTCCATTACCCTGAAAAGTCACATTGGAATCATTGTCTGCAGCATTTTTTTTTCCATGACTGAGACTGTTAAAAGATACAGACAGATAATTAATGGTCCAATAAACACAATCAGCAAAGCATTTGAAACAGAAGAGCCCATCCCATATTCCCTCTGAGTGTGAGTTTTGTGCTCATCTGGGTGTATGGATAAGAGCCAAATCCCAGTGGAAGGGTGGTCCAGATGGGACACGGAGGGATTTTCTCAGCCTTTACACACCTTTCCCTCTTTCTAGCACAATAGTTCAGAGACTCTAAAACACTGATAAGTTATAAGTTGGCCTCACTGGCCTGGAGTCGGAAGGGGATGAGATTTGCTTCTCAATGGGGAAGACATATTCCTGGATGGGGGCAGGGCACAGAGAGCGCCCAGAGTTTGGTCTGCTGAGCCCACGTCAGATGGTTGACCACCTGGGCTCAGAAGGAATACAGTAACGCAGCCACCACCAAATTCATCCAGTCTCCATCGACAGAGCCATTGTACTTTTATACAGCCCTCTACAGTTTTCAAAACTTTTCAGAAATGTAAGTAAATGACATGTGATAAACAACGACTCTGCTCATCTGACATGGTTAATGTTCAAGTGGTCTAGGAGGCCGGGGAAATGTCTTGTTGGAGCAAGGGCAACAGGCCCAGAGGGAAGAGTTTTTGATGTTAGAGGTGAAGTACTCATGGGGCTTTTGGCTCAGGAGAAACTTCTTTCTTATCTAGAGTCAAAGTCATACAACTATCCCCTACTTCCTTTCAGTGTGACAGCATTTGAGGTATATTTGTGTTGAGGGTGATCCATTTATCCACGATATTCCTTGATGTATATGTTAGCGATAACAAGTGATAGAAAAAAAGTAACAAGAGGAATTTGTAATTGGTCTGAAGACAAACTCAGGAAATCCTTGATTGCTTTAAAATTATGTGTGGTTATGAGCATTTTTCTGTGGAAGGTCTACTTTCTTTACCAAAGTTTTAAGGGATTCACAATGCAATGATGATTAAAAAGAAACCCCCAAAAGGATGGAAGTGAAGGTCACATTAAATGAAATAAGCCAGACTGAGAAATTCAAATGTGACTTGTTTTCTCTCATATGTGGAGGGTGGGGGAAGATGACAGTAAAGAAGAAGGAAGATATTGGAGAAGAGGAAGGAGATAAGTGGAAGGAGTAGGGAAGAGCAAGGAAGGAAATGGGGGTAGAAATGATCAAATATGTTACATTCATTTACAAATATGCCAAAACAAAATCCACTATTCTGTATAGCTAATATGTACTAAAACATACAGATGAAAAACAAACCTAAGTTGTATTAAAGCTGTTAGGAATGTGTCAGGAAAATTAATTCTCACTTAGAGGGTTAAGCAGAGCTTCATGGAAAATATGACATTTGGACTTGGTCTTAAAGTTCAGGGAGAAGAAAGAGAAGGAAAATTATGTAAGAAATGTTCCATGTGCACAAGTTCAGAGTTGTAGAAAAGCAAGGCATCCCTGAGGCCAGAGGTGAGAGGGGATGGAGCAGAGGCATTGGGCAGAATGTAACTGGGAACTGCGGCCCTGTCACTGGGAGTTATCTTTGGATACAACTTAAGGAGTTTGGGATTTAACTTGTGTCAGTCCACAGACACAAACTCCCTCCTGTGCCCACTGCATTTGGATCCTATTTGCAACAAGGTCGTGGCCAGCTCTGGCAAGGACAATAGGTTGTCCACTGAGTCCAGGTTTCATGGCAGCAAAGAAGCCTGGTGGACAGTGTACCCTGGAGGATTGAGTGTGACAAGGAAGGAATCCTCATCTCAGATATACGGAGTGGCTAGCTATTCTCTGACTTACTTGCGATTTCCCTAGACTTTTGGTTACTCTGAGCCTCTGGGCCTTCTGACCAGTTTCCATGGAAAGTCATTTAGCTCTCACAGCTACTGAGGGACAGTTTGTTTCCCAGGGAAAGGCTTCAACTGTTGACTGTGGCTGATTGGGAACTTTTATACTTATCTTAAGGGTTGTATGCAGGAAAATGGCAGGGGTGGATCACGGATATGAAGATTTTATTATGCCCTTTTCACAGCATGATTTAGTTATTCCATTTTCTGACTCCTCAGAGATACCCAAACTTTAAATTACAGAGAAGAGCTATATACTTGGCAGAGGAAGTGTCCAATTGAAGACCTAGACTCTATACATTGGGAAGAGATAGGAAGTAGTTGATCTTCCTTGAGTGGATCAGTGGATTGCTGAGTAGGGCTGGATTCAACAGATGCTGGTCTTGTCAAGGTTATCTGCATCTGGAAGGCAGCTACTTCATTTCTTGGTCCATCTTTCTAGAATGTTATGTACATCCTATGCCCCTGTTGCACATTTAATACAACACTAATATCCAGTATCACCACAGCAAGGAACTTAAAGAGCTTTCGTTTATTGTCTTGGGTGGTCTTGCTTAAGTTCCTCTTTCCTCTCTGCCCAGATGTGGCCTGGAAACTGTGTGTATGCCTTTACACAGTTCATTGGGGTGGAAACTGATAGCAGAGCCTCACAGTTCCACATGCCCTTTTGGCCCACTACTTTTGGGAGTGGCCCAAACATCAGCCTCGCTGGGAAAAATCTTGTGCCACTCCCTTCCAAGTTATGTCCTTTGGGATCCAGTTGGTAAATACATTTCTCAAAAGTGTTAATTAGGGCCAGTGAGATAGCTCAGTGGCATAAGCGCCTGCCTGGCAAGCGTGAGGTCCTGAGTTTGACTCCCGGTACCCACATAAAGGAAAAAAAGGGCCGGTGATATTGCTCAGCAGCACAAGTGCCTGCTGGCAAGTGCAAGGTCCTGAGTTCGACTCCCAGTACCTACATAAAAAAAAAGTGTTAATTTATAGGAGTTTTAAAAAAAACAATAGCCAGTCTGAAGGGAAACAGAAATATATCAATAGGTACTTTTGTACTCCTTATACATGAAGTGTACAAAAGATTCTTCCTTGGAAGTGTGTACATAGATTGAATATCAGTATATTTAATGTGTCTGTTGGAAATAGTGCCCTACTGAAGGTATTCAAACAGGAAATAATATGATTTGATTTGTGAACCCTTGTTCCACAACTAAGTGTTATAATTAGTGCTTTCTGCTTGATTGTGATGCCCTCGAGGATAACGAATGGAGCTTTCTCTGCTTTTGCATCCCTAGCACCTAGCAAACACCTGGAACACACTGACTTGATATTCAGAACATCTGGAATGAATCAGTGAATGAATGGATGGTGAATGAATGTCTTGCTTAACAGGGAAATATCTGCAAGTGCAGGCAAGCATGGGGTTGAAAGTATGGCTAGAGTCAGAAATAGGCCAGAGGATCTCAAACACAAAACAAAGAGCTTTTGAAATGGGAAGGAGAGAAATAAGAAGATGCAGGGCATGTTGTGAAAACAAGAAAAGGACTCATTTCTATGGTCTTGAAGGGACAAAGGGTGTAGAGCAGATATAAGTTTCTACAAAAATGAGAATGCTTTGCATTTGCATTGTCCAAAATGTGGTAAATGGTAGACATATGTGGCTATTGAGCATTTGAAATGTGGGAACAGAGGGACTGAATTTTTAATTAAATTTTTTTTTAAATTAGATTTAAATAGCCACCCATGGCTAGTGGCAACCATGCCGGACAGTGTAGAATACTACTTTTTTCTGTAAGTTACAAGGAAAGGTTTTGTGGTTCCAGGCAAAAGACGAAGGAGGAAGTGGAGGGGAGAATATTTGATATGCCAAATGGTCCTTTTGGAGACCATCTGTAGTAGCAGGAAATTCCACAGTGAAATCCCAGATTTGGGCCCTTCACATAGATGTAAGGTGGAGAAGAAATAAAAATTTCAGTATCCAAAAGACTGTCTCTCATGTCCTTGACATATTATCTGACATGCAGCTGGAGTCATATATTTATTAGTTTTATGGTCAAAAATGAAATAAAGTATCATAAATGCTATCTGTTTCCTTGGCATCCACTCTGGCCCAGGTGAGGATGCTATCTGTTTCCCTTCCCAATCCTTCATGCAGAGGTGTGTGGGTGAGGGATATCATTGGGGAAACATAATCTGAGCCAACCAAATCTAGCTGGGTTTTTCATGATCGCTTACAGAAAATTAAACCAAATTTGCTTTGGCGGGTGGGGATGAGCAGCATTTTTTTTTTTTTTTTTTTTTTTGGCTGGCATCATGTACTTGTGATAAAAGTGCCCCTTTTAATAAAAATCAATGACAACTTAAAATATACAATAAATGTTGCAACATTAATGAAACGTACTGTGTATTGAATCCAGCTTTATGCTGTAATGTGCACTATTTACGGTCTGCATTTCAGGCCTGATCATGCCTCCAATAGCGAGTGAAATGGCCTAAAACAGCTGTCAGAATGTGTGAAATGAACAGAGACACAGGATAAATAAAACTCAAATGAACTCTGAACATCTCTCTCATCAGTGAGTCCAGGCTTGGGTAACTGGGGAAGGGTAGATGGCCTGCAGCCATGTGTGCTTTATCATTCACCCTTCCTACCTTCATCTCTCTCTCCTTCTGTCCCTTTTTCCTTTTTACCGTGTGCACAAGATTTGAGGGATACCAAAGAAACTGAAGTCATCTCTGGCTTCCCAGGAGCTCACAGTATCATCATGGAGTTAAACATTAGCTGTACATATGATAAAGTTCTTCACTGGCTCCCTGATGCTTAAAGAATACAATTTTAAAAAATTAGTACCTGTCTGCAATGCATAATATTTGCATTCCTTGTGTGGAGTTGGTACATGTACATAACACATTTTAATTCCTTTTTTTATCCCATTTCCCTCCCTTCCCTCCCCTCTACCTCCATCTCTTGATTCCCTTCCCTTTTGAGAAAGATCTGTCTCCCTACTTTCTATTATCTTTTGTTTTATTCTCTATTTTTACTTTGGGTTTCTCATTTGTGATCTATCATATGTTGCTGTTTTCTCTACCTGAATTGCCCTTTCTGTCCTTCACCTAGAAAACTTCTATTGATCCTACAAGATCCAAATCAGATTGTCTTCTTCTCTGTGAAGATTTCCACGTGGCCCCAAGCAGAGTCCATGACTATATCTTTTGTGCTGTCCTTCTATTTTTCCATTGCCCCATACAGTGAGCATCACAAATACCCTATAGTGGACTTCCTTGCCTGCAAGGGATGCTGGGAACCATACTGTTGTTGTGTGCCCAGAGGAAATAAATTTAGTGTTCAGATAGCCTGTTTGGAGAGATGGGCAGGGCCTCAGATTCACACCTGAACATTTTCCCTCTTATTTGTAATACCTAGGCAACCAGTTTTCTTAAGTTTTTTTGTGTCAAGCAAATTCTCTGTTTATATTTGCTTTTTTTTTTTTTTTGTGGGTACCAGGGGTCGAACTAAGGACCTTGTGCTCCAGCAGGCGCCCCTACTGCTGAGCGATATCACCGGCCCTTTTTTCGTATGTGGGTACTGGGAGTTGAACTCAGGACCTCACGCTTGCCAGGCAGGCGCTTATGCTGCTGAGCCATCTCACCGGCCCTATATTTGCTATTCTTTCTGCCCAGAGAGATGCATTTATCTATCTCAAGTAGTTCATAATCTCCTCCATCTCCAAGAATATTTTCTAGATCCTTGTCTTGCTTTGTTTTCTTTGTAGCAGTTGCACTCATTGTAGTTCCTTTGTCACTGACCTCCTCTAGGTGGGAACTCCCACGAGGGGAGTGTTTGTCTTGTACATCAGCACTTAAACATATCTAACACAGCAGGTGTTCTATTCATATTTATTACATGAACAAACCCCAGTTGGAAGCTAAGTTTCAGGCTCCTTTTAGTTTATCTCTTCCTATAATAAATCAGTGGCCTGGTTACATCCTGAAGTTCAACCCCGAGGCCAGATAGGTTTCTTTTCTGGGCCACCTCACAATACTATTTTCCTTTGTATTAATGAGTCCTAGAGAAGATTCTTCCATCTTTTACTGATTTTAAAGAACAGTTGACATGGGGTGGGTTCAGGCAGTTGAGATGTCTAAGAATCAGCCCCATTGTACGAACAAACTAAGGACACTGCAAGTTCTATAAAACAAAAACAAAAACAAAAACAAAAACAAAACTATCTTTAATAAGCTCTGTTCCTGAATGGTCAAATGGAAAATTAAGATTTTATATGAATTTGGAAGTTACTTTTGTTCTATGGATTCAGTTTGCTGTAAAATGGGTATAATAATACAGGTGAGATCACATATATAAGGTAGCAGGGCAATGCTTGACAATAGTAGGAACTCAGGTTATGTCCCTTCTTCATGTTCTCTTTTTCCTCTTGTTTTCTTCTACATTATCCTCTTTTTCTTTTTCTTCTCTTTTCTTGTTTCCTTTTCCTTCCTTTTCTTATAGCAAAAACCTTGTACAAATATCTAATAATTTGCTTTTCCCTCCCTCATATCAGAATTCACAGACTCTTTTCCTCATATAGGACTAAATATGATTCTGGTTGATCACTCTTGTCTATTAAACTTCCACTACAGACTAACTTTCCAGAAGACTACATAATAGTAAATTTCTAGTGCATGTAATTAATAGGTTAATAGGTTTCAAGAGGCCCAATTTGGCCCATATTTAGAATGTAATAATGAATTTTGCTTTAATCGGTTTTCCCTCATTTAAAGGCCATGGGAACATAAATTTCTGCAAATTCTCTGTAGGACCTATAATTAGAGTAACTATAGAATTCTGCTTCAGCCAGACTGAACATGGAAGGTCCTTCTAGGACAAAACAAGGTATAATTATTTCCCACAAAGAGGGGTGAGGATGCCTTTTTCTACCAGTGTGGTAAAATACAGACTCCAATCCAGAACTTTTTCAACTGCCTCAGTAACAACTGCATTTGCTACATCAGCTAGGTTTCCATGACTATGAGGCTTTCTTAGATATGCAAATACTGTATCAACAAGAGGATCAATTTTTTCAAAAAATCTAGTTAGCTTTGATACTTTATATGTTCCACCAAATGATCACAAGGGACAAAATCATTAAGTATTGGTTCTTGCTTAAGCAACTTGAGGGCAGGGCTGGTATCTTATTTTAATCTTTGCACTCCAGGGTCCATCTTTTAATAGGTGCCTGACAGATACTTGTTTAAAATTTTTTTTCCAGGGTTTTAAGATTGAAATAGATTGCTTGACGGAAGACTATGGCTTGTATAATATCCTTTCTCTACCGTTGAGCTTGGTTTGTGTTGCATTCTTTCTGAGAAAGAAATGAGGCCTGACCCTTTCCTTTTCCCCTGATAGCGGTACAGGGTAATGGGCTCACTGGTGGCTGTCACTCCTGTCCCCACCTGCAGGTACTTTTGCCGCTTCCCTGAACAGTCTAAAAAGTGTGCATAATGGCAAAGACAGGGGAGGCACCAGGCCCTATTGCCCATATCCCCCGAAATCCCTTAACCCAGTAGGCCACGATCAACACTCGGTTCCTCCTGGAGATGCCACAAAAGTCACAGCAGCATAGTTTAAATCCTGCCATTGTCGTGTAACCACGGGAGCTGTGCCCAGCTTTCGCCGTAAGGAGACTGCCTTAGACCCCTATAATAGCTGCAAAAGATAATGGCCCTGATGGCAATAGGCTACCTCAGATGGCTCCGCCCCCCGCTATTGCGCTTGCGTACGATTTATCCCAAAAGGCTCCGCCCTACAACCTCCAAATGACCCCTGCCCTTGGGACAGGATTGTGCTTGCGCAGTGGTTTCTTTATATAAGCGGTTACCTCGTACTCCTTGGGTCAGTGGAAGAGGGCTCCCTCAGTGTTCTACCTGCCTATGCTGCAGCGTGGGTCCTAAAAAAGACCTCTCTTGGTGACTTTATTCCCTACTCGTGAGTTTTTTATCTCGGGTACCCTGGGCCGAGTAGGCTGCATCAAAGGGGCTCGGTAACACTAGGGGTTGTTAACCCGGAAGCTTTCCGAAACTGGGCATGGTGGTCCACTCCTGTAATCCTAGCACCCTGGAAGGCTGAGGCAGAGCTGCAGGGCCTAGACCCGAGGCTCCCAGCGAAGGAGAAACCCGAGGCAGAGACCAGAGGCCTGAGGCCGACTGCAAAGGAGGAGGTAAAAGTCTGAGATCTGAGGTCTGAGGTCTTTGGCCCCAGAGAGGTCAGTGCCAGCAGTGTGCCCCAGAATTGGGGATGGTGGTAGAGCGTCCCAAGGAGGCCGCTAAAGTTCCTGGTAGGGCTCCAGAAAACTGCAGAGGGTACCACAAGCCTCGACTGCAGTGGACCTGATAAGGGTGACAGGAAGACGCCAGGGCCTGTAACGCTAAGAACTTTGATACTAAAAGCTGTAACACCAAGGGCTACGATGCACTGGCACTCAAGGCTCCGTGCTGTCGTGCTAAGGGCTGAGAGCCACGAGCACTCAAAGCCTGGAGCCACTAACTTGAAGGGAGCAGCACTTTGCCAATTTCGAGACTTCCATCCAAATTGAGCAAAAGAGCTCTCAGCTGATCGGTGACATCTCTTTCTTCCACCGTGCACCTAGATTTTATTATCTGAGGAAAAGGAAGAGGGACTAGGGGAAAGGAAAGAGAAGAGAACTCATGCTTGTTTTGTTTTGATCTTGAGAGCTTGCTACAAACCAGCCCATGGAAGTAGGCACTTTGATGAACATTGCTTTTATTATTCTCATTTAGAGATGTGAAAAACCCAGGGGATTAAGAAACATGTCCGTATTCATAAAGCTGAACCAACATAAAAGCTATGGTTACTACCCTTTAACGTGTTTTCACTAGAGCAGTAATAGGTCAAGGTGGTAGGAAATGAGAGATAAGTAGGATACCTCCTTTTCAGATCTTGCATTTTAACTGGCCTAGGAATTTCTGGAAGCTTTGGGGGCTGTCTTAAAAAAGCTGTTCCTTACTCTCTCTCCCTTCTTCTGATGGCCTTGGAAATAGCAGCCAGTGGACTTCAGCTTTGTAAATCCCCAGGGACAGCTGACAGCATAGGTAATGAATGGGGCGGGGTATCACTGCTCTCACGCTTCGAGCCGTCTTAGGAGATCAGTGCGTTTCTAATACTCAGGAGAGTGTAACTCTCTTGTGATGAAGAAGTGGGAGATTTAAATTCCTCTCCCCTGAGGTGATGTTGATGATAAATGGAAGACAAATTCTAGTTGCTCGCTGCCTTTCTCTCGCTTTGCTTTAGCTCCCTAGACAGCTTTGTGCTCTGGGCTTTCCCCAAACCTCCTGCCTGTGGGTCTGATAGTTCAGACCAGAGCAGCTCAAGTGAACTGCAGTCATCTTTCTTGCTGTTCCTTCAGACCTCCTAAGACATTAGAGTAACATCAGGGCTATACTGTATCGTCCTCTGGGTCTGAAATTGTGTTCTTTTTTTAAAAAAATTATTAGCATATGTTTGTGATATATGATAAATACATTTATTGTGAGGAATTGGTACATATACATATGACATCTTGATCCTTTTTACTGCCTGTTCCCAAAATGTCTTTAGAAGAGGTGGACTTCGGAGTTAGAGAGCTCTCAGTTCGAATCCAATCTAAGTCATGTTTTACAATGACCTGAGATTTCTTAGCATTGGCTTCCTCATCTGGGAAACAGGGGCAGTGGCAACCTCAGGAATTATGTTTTAAAAACCTGTGATATAGTTTGCTTTTGGCAAATATGATCATTTCTGAAAGGCTCGTTGCCCAGGATTTGGGTTCTATCTCGGTTACTTTTCTTTCATTGCTGAGACAAAATACCTGACACCCAAAGTTAAAGGGAGAAGGTTTATTTAGCTCACAGTGTGTAGAGATTTCAGTCCATAATTGGCTGGCTCCATGGCAGGGTGTCATTGCAGAGGAGAAACAGTTTATGGTGACCAGAAGGTAGCAAAGCAACAAGGCCAACCACAGCTCTTTGTATCCCTTATGTCTTATCCAGACTACTTAGGGCAGGTAGCATTTACACCCTTAATCCTAGTGCCCTTGAGCCTAGCATTGCACCATGAATCAATCCTAGCATCACACACTCTAGATCCAGCCACCTCTGAAAAAGCCCCACCTATGGCTGCATGAGGATTTGGAGGGACATCTAGACACAAGCCATACAAGTTCTGATGGACCTTTATAAAATTCTGCATCTGTTGTTGACCAGCTGTAGAAGCTTGAGTAATGTGTTTCCCATTCTGACTCTCAAATTTGTTTGCAGTAATTTAGAGATAGCAATCATTTAAGTTGATATCTAGATGGATGAAATAATGGATGAGAGGGGTTAACACAGAACCTGGTACAATGAAGGCAGTTACTAATGCTAATTCATTATATTGTCAAATATCATTATAATTTCTACTGCAAGTATTGGTTAAGTCATGTAACCTATAGCAATGAGATTGTATTACACTTCTCAGACTCCTCCTTTCGGAATGACTATCTCAGTTCCCACCTGTCAGGAGTTTTGGCTACTGATGGCTCATAGTTGAGTGCTGCTACCCTATGCCTCACTGAGGGCTGTAACCGATGCGTGGACCATGTGCAGATACAGAGTCCATCCCCCTCATCTTAACTGGGTCAAGTGTGCAGGATCCCCCAGCTCTGGAGGTCTGAGGTCTCTGTTGCTTCTCAGCTTTGCATTTTGCCCATCCTGCACCCTTGCACCTCTAGGTACCTTTCTCCAAAGCACCCCCTTAAAAGCCTCCTGTGAAAAATCTCAGAATCTCAGAGTTCCCTGCCCCAGGAAACCTGACTTCATCCACTTATCTACCCCATTCGCTATTTGCATTTTCTTCATAACAGAATAGCTAACCTCCCAAATTCTAATGAGATAAGGAACTCTCTACCTTATGTAATAACCAAATCCCTTTTCAGAATGCTTTAACCATTAGAAAGTTTTAAAAAAAGATGTCTAACATTTATGTAGCTGTGCTAGCTTTCTGTTGATGTGATGAAATGTCAGAGTAATCACTTAATGGAGGAAAGGTTTAATTTGGCCTGTGGTTTCAGTTATACTTAGCTGGCTCCATTGCTTTTACACCTGTGATGAGGAGGCAGAAACATCATGGTGGGAGGGTATGGCAGAGGACAGCTGCTCACCTCATGGCAGCCAGGAAACAGTGAAAGAGCCAGAGAAGATGGGGACCAAGGGCAATATATAGTCCTCAAGGGCTCACCATAATGACCCATTCTCTTCAATAAAGTCCCAGTTCCTGTTTCCATCGCCTCTCAATAATGCCATCAAATTATGAAGCTTTCAGTGCATTAGTCCACTGATGAAGTTAGAACTATCATGAACCAATCGCTTTTCAAAAGTTCCACCTCTGAGCACTGCTGCATTGGTGACCAATCCAAAGTCTCAACACAGGAGACTTTAGGGGAGAAATTTAGGTCTAAACCACAACGGTAGCTCTTTATTCTTTCCACAGTCTCTCTACATATTGTGTTTCTCCTGAGCCCCACAAAATCTTGCTAAAGGAAACCTTATTAATATCCCTATTTTACAGAAGAACAATGCCAGGAAAAACAAAGATATTAAGTGATTTGCCCAAGATTACTTAAGGGATGCCATTAGAGTCTTGTAAACCACATCAATTTACTTTTGACTAATATGTGTTTTAAAACATTGAATTTGGATGATCTTTAAGTCTGTTTTGTGCTGTTATAGTAACACAATACCTGAGACTGGGTAATTTATAAAGGACATAAATTTATTTATCACAGTTCTGGAGGCTGAGAGGTCCAACCAAGGAGTGGTGTTGACTTCTTGCTGTGCCCTCACAGGGCGGAAGGCAAAATCCTTTCAACAATCCCACAAATCCTTTCAACAGGTGTACCAGTCACCTCCCATTAGGCCCCACCTCTTACTACTATTACTATGGCAATGGAACTTCAACATGACTTTAGGAGGGGACGTTCAAACCATAGCAGATGACTTCAGTCTTTTTTTTTATCTGCTACTGCCATTTCTTATCATTTTAATGGACTCTCTCAAATTTTATTTCACTTATTTGGACTTGAGAGACAATTTGAATTCAGGACATCTCATCTGTAAACAATAGAAACAGGATACAACCTCATTCATCCTAATTTTGGGGCTTACGGACATTTAAGTACATTGTGCCATCTGTTTTTTCTTCCTATTTCTGTCATATTTCTGGATCACACCAAAAAAGTCAAAATCTGCTGTATATATGGCAAACTGTAATTATTCCAAGACTATGCTCTGAGCTTTCTTTTCCTAGGTTTAGCTAAATCCTCCGTCATTTCTCATGGGCTATGATTATCAGTTTATATAATATAAGGCATGATAGAAAAATAAGGTTAATTCTTAAGTTCAAAAATTTACTAAGTAAAAGACACATTGGCATTAATCCTCCCTCCCCGACTTCAAACACACTTCTCCTGTCATTCTTGCCACTTTCCAAAGAGGTTCTGGAAGTCCTCCTTTATGTCTTTTTTCACGCTTTATTCATCACAAGGTGTGATCAAAAATAGAGTGAATGCTGCTGCCGAGTGCCATCTGATGGAAAGACAGGCTTGTAAAAACATTAAGGTGTTTCCTAGTTCACCTTATTCACCAGACCTGGTACCATATGACTTCTGGCTCTTCCTCAAAGTCAAAATGACTATGAATCAGTTCAGAAGAGGGAGGCAGCCACAACAGCACAACTGAAGATACTCACGAAAGAGGACTTCAGGATAGCTTTAGGAAGTGGCAAGAACAATGGATAAATGTGATTGAAGTGCTGGGGAATATTTGGGGGGTGGTCAGTGTCTTTAGTGTAATAAGATTTTAAAAAAATTTATAAACATTCACCGTACTTTTCCATCTCTCCTCCTACGTTGGGCCCACCTGCCTAGGCAGACTCCAACTTGGTAACCGTGTTCTTAAGAAATGAACCCTAGAAGTTAGAGAGGAAGTTAGGACTGTGTAGATGTGATCAGTGCAACACACTGTGCAACATAGTTTAACTGAAGCTCAGTGACCTCCGGATCACCGCAATCCAGGTTTAATGTCTGGTCAGATAACTTCATATATTTCTTAAATGTTTAAATGTTCCACTCAACCAGGAGTAAAGAAGCTCATGTGAGACTGTGTCTCTTCTTTATTCTCTCTCTTAAAGAATATGTATTCAAAAATGGTCTGGTTATGAGTTAACAATACAGGAACCATCAATACCAGACCCAAAAAGGAGAACGTACAATGTGCCTATAAAAGTGAAATTAGGATCATAAAACAATTATGGATTCAAGGTTTTTTTTTTTTTTTTTTTTTTTTCCCTTTTTTTCTCTTTGGCCTTGGCAAAAGATATGGTTACCTGTGTTCCTAAATTACCATTTTGTTGCTTTTTCCAGGTATGCATGCACAATTCTACTATTATTTGGGCCCAGTTGCGCTGTGTTTTAGTTGAGTCTATTTGCAAGGAGATAATACCAAGAGTGCTGGCAACTGTGCAAAACATGTTAGAGATATTTTCTTATTTTGTCCTCACAGTACCATTGACAAGGAAGGTATAGTTAATAGAGTAACTTGCCCAGAGTCGCACAGCTTTTAAAAGAGACTGTAGAATGTGAGCCCTGGAGTGACATTTCTTAATAATAGGTGGATAGTTGATCTCCCTCTGCCTATTGGCTGAATTTGTCACCCAATTGTTCTGAACTTGAGCAGGGAACAAAGGTAGGCTTTTCAGGTCCCTGCAGACTCACGCTTTCATCAAAGATTCTGGAAGAGAGACTTGGCTGACAGGTCTAATTCTTTTCCCCCTACTCCATACCTTTTTGCTTCCTGTCTGAGATACATTAATAATTTCAAGCAATTATGAAGCCCCCTTCCCATAAGTCCTAGAATAATAATTATTAGATATCTAAAAAAGTATGAGAAGAGGAAGAGGGAGGAAAATTGAGGAAAATATATGCAATCTGGTTTTACAAAAATTACTTTCCCAGTTAATTTAAACATTTCTTTTAGAGCATGGGATGGTGGCACATGCCTGTAATCCCAGCACTCGAGAAGGCAGGAGGATCACAAGTTTGAGCCCAGCCTGGGCATCTTAGCAACTTAGTGAGACCCTGTCTCAAAATTAAAAATAAAAAGGGATGCAGATGTAGTTCACTGTGAATGCCCTGGGTTCAATTCTCAGTATCTTCCCACAAAGTTCTTTTAGAAGCATAAGTTCAAGTGGCTCCATCTTTTATAAAGGAAACTGGCTGTATCATCAACTTACTATCCTATATATTACCTGAATAAGATAATGACTAATTATTCAAGCTGCTCCTGGAGGATATGGCCTGGCAGGCTGAGCCTGTGGGCTGGTCGATTGTATCTGCTTCCAGCACCATCTCTGTAGGCCATGCCTTTTTGCTATCTGTGACTTTAAGGGAGAATCACTTCAAGGCTGTCTTGCCTACACATTGGCAAATCAGCTGAGGAAGGAAGTGCTGGGGATCACTTCAAGTTGTTCATGTAAATTCTCTTTATGGAAGAAATACACTTGCTCTTGAAATGACATTGCATATGGCTTCCTACATGCAGTAATTACACATCTAATGAGCACCTACAGTGATACTAAGGTGAAAGTCTCCGAGGCATCTCCATTGGTTCTAGTGTGTTTTGTTTGGCCACAATTATGTTTTTGATTGGACAGCTGTCTTCCACCTCATTGGTTACTTTCCCTGTGAAGTGTGACAAGATGGTTAAGAATTTGCCTTTTATAGAGCAAAAAAGTATTGTGCATCTTTGCATTATTGGAGTCCTGGTCCTATAAGAAGGCAGAATATGTCCTTGTTTCCCAAGGAGATTTGGAATGAGCAGTGATGGAGAGAAATGGAAGCTTGTTCCCAAAATACTGATTGGGTCTCATTATGTCTCTGCAGGAGAAACATGACATCCTGTTTCTCTACCAACATCCTGATTGTTCCCCTGACATCCATTGCTGATTTCTGCAGTAAAAATAATTGAGAACAAATCGCTTGCTGGTGTCTCCCCAGCCCCAGTGGTGTGGATGAGATGTCAGTGCTTGATTCCCTGCCCTCCACTTGGTGCAGGGGGCATATGTTTGGACTCCAGATTGAATTCCTTCTTCTGTTGCCTTGTTATGGCACCTTGAGTGATGTAACATCTCTGTGCCACAATTTCCTGATTTGCAATGTGAGAATATTTGTCATACTGGGATTAAACCCACAGACTCATGCAGAATAATAATAGATTTAGTGTTAAAAAGCCCCCTACAGACCAGAATTTGAATCATATTTTTGCCAGTTACTAATTTTCTGATCTTGAACTTATTAACCATGATATAGTTATAATAATACCACACAGAACTTTTGTGGACAGTCCTGATAAAAATAATTTGTATTCTGTCCTTAGGATAGTGCCTGGCATATCAGTAAATGGTCATTTTATTACCATTAATAACATTGTCATTTTTACTTTATTTTTTTAAGCTCTAAGAGTATGTTGGTGGCATCCAAATGATGGCACCAAGGGGTCATTACACAACTCTGGGAGCCGAGTGGAGGAGGTGCTTCTGGCCTCAGTGAATTGTAAGAGCTACCACAGGTTACTGGGGAGGACAGGGACAATTACAGAACCAGGAAGAGCGAATTTCTGTTGGACAGTGACCACTCACTGTCTATAAATGGACTGCATATGTGCATTAACTCTCCACTGGTGACTTAGACCATTAGCTGATCACTGGCTTCACCAGGAAGTTCCATGTGGGAACTCAGGCATGTTGGTGCCCAGGGAATATTCTTAAGTCCCACTGATGGCAAGGACTTGAGTCTAACTCCTCTTTGTCCTTAGCTCTACTAAGCCTTGACCTTGGGTTCTGCCTCTGGCCTGCTTAGTCCAGTTTTGGCAAGAATCCTGCTGAGTCAGTTTAGTGAAGATCCCCTGCTCTTACAACTTTGGGTCAGATATCTCCTCAGCTCGGCACATAGGCATGTTAATCATGTAAGGAGCAGCTGTCTAAAAATGGTAATACAGTTTATTAGCTCTAAACCTACCTAATCTACCTTGTTCCCCTTCAAGACAAGGATACCAAGATAAGAATAAGTAAGGCATTTAACAAAATTTGCAGGGACATTTAATTGCAGCTTTTACACAGTTCTATTCCAGATCTCCTGCCTCAAGTCTCTAATCATTGTCCTAAGCCTGTCATCACCTGCTGTTCCAGAAAAAGCAGAACTGGTCCTGAGATAATGATCAAGCAGAAAACAGCTTGATCAGGAGTACCTGTCCTGCCAGCTATGCCCAATCTACCCCAGCTATGAAAACCCCAAACCCTTGCCTTTGTTCCCCTTTTCTATTAAATCTCTAAGTTTGGTCAGTTTTTCCAAGACAAATCTTTTTTTTTTTTCTTTTTTTTTTTGTGGGTACCGGGGGGTCGACCTCAGGACCTCGCGCACCAGGAGGCGCCCGTGCCACTGAGCGATATCACCGGCCCCTTTTTCTTATGTGGGTTCTGGGAGTTGAACTCGGGCCCTTGCGCTTGCCGGGCAGGCGCTTAAGCCGCTGAGCCATCTCACCGGCCCTCCAAGACAAATTTTGAAGCTCTTTATCTGTCCTTCCCAGTGTGGCCACACTGATTAAAGCTCTTTTCCTGCCCTTCATTACTGCCTGTCTCCTTGATTGGCATTTTGGGGTTTTGTGGCAGAGCCTGATCTGTTGGTAGCCACGGAATGGGGCTTAAAACTCTGGTACCATTTGTGTGTGTGGAATTGACCCCAATCTCTTGTCCTTACTGTGGAATTCCTATTCAGTGGCCCATCTTGAATAAAGCCAAATAAACCCTGACCCAAGAACAAGGTTGAGGCTGACAAATATTCTTCGCTTGACCAGACTTTTGTCAGGCTCTTGAACCTTCTACAAGCCCATCTGTGTGCTTCTTATAAAATCCAGTATTTCCAAAGACACCCCTCCCCCCCATATCTGATCAGGTTCCTCATCCTCCAACACTGCCAGGAGATGTCTTTGTGACCCCGGCCTGTCTGCAGCAAGAATCCTGCTAGGTCAGTTTCGCCCTAATCTCCCTTACACCGGATATTGCCTCTTAGTAATTTTCCATCCACTGACCTCACCTGTTCCTTGACTATAAATTCCTACTTGATCCTGCTGTACTGAGAGTTGAGTTCAGCCTCTCTCCTACATTGCCTTGGTCCCCATGCCTGTCACGATGGTCCTGAATAAAGTCTTCCTATGTTTTAACAAATGTCATTATGTTTTTCTTTAACAAAGTCCAGAGTTAACAGATTATAAGACGAGCGCTCAGACTGTAATAAAAGACAGCTTTAGCTCTTGTTTCAGGGTTGCAGTTGGTGCTAAAAAGCCTTTCCGGGGTCTGGTGTGTGTGTGTATATGTGTGTGTGTGCATGCGCGCACGTTGGTGCGTGCAGTGCCTTCAGATAAACGCCGGCTTGTCTCATGTTTATAATGTGGCACTGTCCTTCCAGGAGAAATGGATTAATAATCTACATGAGGCATTTCATTAAAAATATGTCATCAGCTCATTAAGGTCTTCTCTGAGGATGCATCATTATTCTTTTTCTCTAATAGAGGTGATGTGTGAGCGGAGACTCGCCAGCCTGCAGTGGCAGGTGCAGAAGGTGGGTGGTGGGGAAGAGGGGCCCTGTAGGTCCCACTTTCCCACCATATCCCTGTTACTGTTTCTTTTCCGTGCTCCGTGCTCAGCCCTTGCCAGGGTATCTATCCTGTGAGCATGCCCTTGGAAGACTGCAGGTTCTCTTCAGGCAGCTCCTCTCCTCTCCCGGGAGATCAAGAGAGGACATGTAGACCACAGCTTGCCAGTACCGTCTTCTTTCCTTTCAACTGTAAGCACAAGGAAGCAGAAAGGAACACAGAGGGGTCCCAGAAAGAAGAGTCATGAATTATTCCTCTCCTAGTCTGTGCTGGAGGCTCACAGCACCTCCTCTTTCCCATCCTGAAAGACAGCCAATGAGAAAGGCCCTTTCTTCACTGGCTGAATTACTGCATGTGAATGGCTAGAGGTTCCATTTCAAAGCTGCTATTAGAATTGGCCTATTAAAAACAGCAGCCCAGTTTGTTTCAGGTGCTACACCGGAAATGAACCAAGGCTTTCCCATCTCTGCCGGCTATTAAAAAAGCTCCAGCTCTCACAGAGCAACTTTTTAAATTAAATCAATAATTATGTTTTATTGAATTCAATGCTCTTCAGCAAAAATCAGCACACAGCCTTGTGAAACTGAATTTAGGCCCATAGCGGGTTTGGGGAGAAAATCAGTGCCTTGGCTATTTAATCCCATCTGTTAGAATGTCTCCCACCCCATCCACATGGGGAGAGGCTACACTGGGTTCTAGTTTCAATTCACTGAGATATATGTAGGTTTTTGGTTAGGGATATGGGGGAGAGATACTCCTTAACCCAAGCTTTCCAATGGCAGTTTGTTTGTTTTCTTAAAACCTGCAAATCGGGAGGCCAGCTTTCAAGGATTACCTGGTGGGTATCTCCATCTTAGTGTTACAGTTCTAGAATCTTCATGGCTGGAGGATGGTTCTGTTCCCAGAAAAGGATTGTTTCTGTCTCTGGGCGTCTCAGCCTTGTGGGATGCTGCCTTTCGTGGATTCCAGGTGATCACAGGTTTAGGACAATGGCTCCGAGCTTCTGGGTGGAGCTGAATGTCCCTGAAAATCTCTTATCTTGGTGTCTTCAATCTTGAAGGGGAATGAGATCCTATAAATTGAGGACTAATCATCCCTGCCTGGCCATCTCCTAGACAAACACTTCCTAAATGATCAACACATGCCTATGCAGAGATGAGAAGAGATTTGACTCAAGATTCACAGTGACAAAGGATAGAAAATGAAGGTCAGACTTTGTTCTGCTTTTAGTTATCAATATTGGGCATCTCTAGGCCCACATAAAGGATCATGGTTCATAGCAAAAAAAAAAAAAAAAAAAAATGGCTTTTAAATCCCTCACCGTCCCAGAGGAAAACACAAATCATGCTGTGTGAGTAGCAGTAAGAGCCCAGGATTTTGCCAGTTCCCCATCCCCATGGTGGTCCCTGATATAATGACTGCATCACACTAACTGTGTTGCCAGTATGTATATTCACTTTTTCCCCCGAGAAAACCTGGAAATTCTGGCTTTCCTATGGGTGTCAAGGTTTAAACATTGGTTAAGGGTAGATAAAATAATGTGATTAAAATATTCACTATCCTTCCTTACCAGGTCTAATGTGGGGGCAGATTTATATTACCCAGCCCATTGTCATGGCCCCATGGCAAGTTTTGGCTGATGAATGGAAGTAGCATTGACTGTACCATCTGCAGGCTGAAGCTCCAAGGGCTACTGCATGGTTCTGCTCTCCATCCTTCTCCCTCTCTTATGAAAATGTGATTGGAGGAAAGAGTTTTCTTCCACCAGCTTAGATCTGAAATGGTCAGGGACTTACTTGACAAATGAACTGAGAAAAGTCAGATGGACAGGAGAAAAGATAGGGTTTATTTTCCCATGTACACATGAGCTTCCATTAATGGAAAACTTGAGGAGCCCCAAGTAAAGATTGATGTGTACAATTTAACAAAAGGGAGGTTTTTAGGGTTTTAATGTAAGAGAATGGAATGTTCCATTGGGATTTTTGATACAAATGGTAATTGCTAGTCTGTCTTCCTGGCTGTAGGAAGCTGAATTCACATTTGTTGGGGATAAGGGTCAATTTTGTTCAAACCAGAAAATCCCTGGGAGTCAATGGCAGCTGAATTTTCAGGAATTTTTTTTGTTTTGTGGTATTCAAGATCAGACCCCAATACTTCTACTATTGAGCTATATTCTTAGCCTTTTTTATTTTTTATTTTGTGCAGTATTTCACGAGGTTGGCCAGGCCAGCCTCAAATTTAGGATCCTCCTGTTTCAGCCTCTTGAATAGCTGGGATTACAGACGTGTAACTGTGTCCACCATACATTTTTGGGATGTTTTGCTCAAGTTTGGATGATGGTTCTTTCTGTGGCTACTTTCTATCACATGTTATTAATTTAAAATAACCTCCATACCATTTTGGGGAACTCCTTTTCCTTCAGTGCACCTCCCAGACAGTGCTTGCTGTTTGAGCCTTTATCTCAGAATGAACAGAGCATGGAGAAAAGCTGGGGTCCATCCACAACAGACATGAATGGAGGCCAGGCAAGAAGGGAATCACAGTACTGTTGAATGTCACTGGGATTTTGGGTCTTTTGTTATTGTATATCACTTAGCTTAAGCTGACTGATACATCTACTAGTTAAAGATTATTTTAGAAATATGCTGAACACTAAAACCATAAATATGTGAGTCATCAGTTTTCAACCATGTGTTCTACAGAATAAAGTCCAATTTTCTTTTCTTTTCTTTTTTTTTTTTGTGGGTACTGGGGATCAAACTCAGGACCTCATGCGCCAGCAGGTGCCCGTGCCGCTGAGCAATGTCACCGGCCCTTTTTTTGTATGTGGATACTGGGAGTCGAGCTCAGGACCTTGTGCTTGCCAGGCAGGCGCTTACGCCGCTGAGCCATCTCACCAGGCTAAGTCCAGTTTTCTTATCAGGACCTGTTGAGCACTTTCCTTGCCAGGTAGGTTCAACCACCCAGCCCTCAGTACTGTGCTAGCTGTATCACACTTGCAGTTGCTCCACACAGCAGGGACTTTGCAGATTCCTGCAGCTGTTGTAGCACCTGTTTAGTGTCCTTCTGTTATTGGCTAGCCAGGCACTTTTAAGGGCAAGTTCCCATACTTATGGGGGGAAAAGCAGTTGTCCCTTTAAAAGACTGTTAATAGGACTTCAAAGTTGGGTTTTATTTCTTTCATCTGAGGCTTACAAGGAACCAGCCAAAATTGGCCAACTCACTGACTCATTCATTTTAGGTGATCTAGAGTAAACTTTGCTAATTATAATACTAAATTCTCCACTCAGAGGCATTCCTTTTTTTTTTGAACATGTGATTTATGACTTCAAACTGATCATGCTTGAGGATGAGCCTGACTTTACATGTGATGAGTCTTAGCTGTATGAATATGCATAGGATCCCCCAGTAAGAGTCCCATACTTTCTTTGTTTAAGGAAATTCTGCTTGAGAATTATCTTCAGTGCACTCCATCCTTACTGCAAGTAATAAACCTCTTTCCACTCTGTTATCGCTGAAATATGCTTACTGACTTTGCACTCACCATGTGGTGAGCCCATTCCATTCATTTATGCTTTTCCTCTTGGGCTAAACCTTCATCTTCAGGATGTAACCCAAGATTTCCCCTCTCTAGGTCAACCTTCCGGTCCTCACTCCCCACTCCTTGCAAAGTTAGGCTTCTTTTCCACATACCTTCAGAACAGGCCATTCAGATTTCACTCTTCCATAGCTCTCATCGTAATGACCCTTCTTATTCTTTAGTTCTGTGCATCAACTAACACAGAACATGTAAATTGCTGTGAGGTTTGGCTTGCACAAAAGTGATATGTTAGTCTAAAGAATTACAGGAACTAGGCCCAAGAGGTCACAGTCAACTGATGTTCCAGCTAGGAAAAAAACGAAAAAAGAAAAAAAAAAAAAAAAAAAAAAAAAAAAGGCACATACCCTGAATGATAAACACCCAGCCCAGGGTGTAGTCTTTCTGTCCATTGCCCCTTGCATATCCTCTTGCTCCCTATCAAATCCCTTTTGCATACCAGAGTTTCTTCAGATGGCCTTTTTTGGGGGTGGTGGTGATGGTATAGTTCCATTGTCCCATCTTGTCAGGCTGCCACCCCTGGAATAAACCTGATTTCCTTCCACTAACACTCATCTCCTGAGTTTTGGCTTTCAAGCACTGAGCAGACATACTTGGGTCTGGCAACATGACTACCTACCTCTGCCCACTTGGCATTTGGAATGAGGACTAACTAACCTCTCTGGACAAAATGAGCCCTCAGTTTCTTAGATGTTTCATGACAGTGGTGGAGTGTGTGACAAGAGATTGACTTTCTTGTTAATATTTGCCAGACATGATTCCAGGTACTCTACGTATAATTCTTAACCACAGTTCTTTAAGTGAGGTACCATCATCCTTATTCCCATTTAACAGTATAGAAAATGGTGTTACCGAGAGGTTAAATAGCCCAAGGTCACTCAGCTACTAAATTTTTGCACCAGCCTTCAAATCTAGCCAGACTTGAGCCAGAGATTAAAGCAATGACAGGTAAAATACAAGTAGCCAGATCTGTCCTTGAAGTTGATGAAGAGTTGTATTTGCCAGCATTTTTGTTGTTGGGATAGAGTACTTGACACCTCAATTTAAAGGAGGAGAGGTTTATTTGGCTAGTAGTTTCATAGGATTCAGTCCATGGTTGGCTGGCTCCAAGGCAGAACATCGTGGTAGAACAGCATGGGAGAGTAAAGCTGCTTGGTTCATGGCAGCCAGGAAGCAAAGCAAGGGATCAGTGCCAGAGAGGAAGAGGCCAGGCAGCAGATATAGTACCAAGGTCACGTCTCCATGACCCACTGAGACACACCCTAGGGTGTGCACAGATAATCCACTAGGCATTTCTTATTCTAGTCCAATTAATCATGATTAACGGTCACAAGAGCCATGTGGATTACATTAGGCATGACACATAATTCAATAACTCATTGAAATCCAATCCAGTCCAACCAACAAACTTATACTGGACACCTACTCTTTTCCGGTTATTACAGGAATCCGAGACACAGAATAAACTACATTTTTTCTCAAGGAGCTTTTGGCCAAAAGGGATTTTATGCTTTTTTTTTTTTTATCCTTCTGTTCAGACAGCTGCCTAAGACTGGCAGAGAGACTGCCTTTTTGAAGAAAAACACTCTGGAAAACAAAACAAAACAAAAAACAGCCTACCTTATAGGAACTCCCTCGCCCCCCCCCCCCCCCAGTTGACAAGCATCTGCCTGGGAGACAGGAGGCACCTGACAGTCTGGGCCAGGCAGTCCTGCAAGGCAGCAGGCACCCCACAGGGATGTATTTAGAAGCTTGTTTCATTAAGGTGTTTTCAAACTGTGACCACTGGTGAGAGCTCTCCTGCAGCTCAGACGCATCCTTTAATGCTAAGTGGGTGCTCAGGAAAATCACACTGATTTGCCAGCTTTATAAAGTGACATGCATTTGTGTGTGTATAGAAGAGGGTTACCTTCCCGATCTTTCCTACCCCATGCAGCATTCTCTGTCCTGCAACCAGATAACAACAGGGTTTAGCTTCCTAGAGTAATGCTTAGTGGGGAGGGAGGGTCAATGTTTTGGGGGGGAGCAAATTTTCTGTGAAGGGCAGGGAAGAAAGTATTTTAGGCATTGCTTGCCTCCTGTTGGTTTCTGTTGCAAATACTTGACTCAACTCTGCCATTCTGGTGTGAAGCAGATGTCAACAATATCTACTGTGAAGCGGTAAGTGAAGGGGTGTGATTGTGTTTCACTGAAACTTTATAAACAAAACTGGTTGGTCAGATTTTACTTACAGGTCATAGTTTAGGGATTTCTGTTTCAGAGCTTTTGGCTTTAGCCCCTCAGGAGTAGGAGAAAAGGAAGAAGGATCTAAAGCTTGATGTAGTTATCACTCAAGAAGAGTGAGAGGGTAGAGTGGGTGTCACACAGAAGGTCAGGGTGTGTTTCTTGGATACCTGGAATTTGCCACATTCAGGAAAGTGAAGGTATTCTTTGCTTCAGTACCTGGCTTTGGATAGAGAGCGGAAGTGGAAATATATATATCTTTATTTTGGAGTAACTTTAGATTTACAGAAGAGTTGCAAGGATGACACAGAGAGTTCCCATGTACCTCTTACCCATTTCCTCTTAATGTGAATGTCTTACATTACCATGGTCCATTTATCAAACCTAAGAAGCCTTTACTATAGCTAAATAAAAAGCCACATGTGTATATATGTTGGAATGGAACTCCTGAACCCTTGGAATTTCTTAAAAATAAGCTTTGTTTTATTTTTTAATTCAAGCTCCTTTCTAATGATCCCTGAGTTTATGCTAATGAGGTGACTCTTGAAGGGTGTTGGGAAGGGACCACAGGGGCTTTAAGATGGGGCTTGGTTGCCAGAAGGCCCAAGTATGTGATTAGAGGTTGGAACTTTTAGCCCCACAAACTGACCTGGGGGAAGGGGAGAGGAAATGGAAATTGGAATCAATGACCAGTAGCCACTGATTCTGTCAATCATGTGGCCAGTTTTGAATAAGATTCAGAACAACACACTTTTGAACAGCAAAATTCAGAGGGAGTCCAGGTTGGTGTACTGGGTGGATAGTGTACCCAGAGGCCATGGAAGCTCTGCACTATTCCCCCTACCCCTGCCCCTGTACTTTGCCCCATGCATCTCTTCTGCTTGGCTGTTCTGGATCATACAAGCTTTATAATAAACTGACAATGAAAAGTAAAGTCATTCCTAAGTTCTTCAAGTTATTTTAGTGAATTATGAACCTGAGGAAAGGTTGGGGAGCCCTGAATTTTCAGTGAGCTGGACAAAAGTGTGTGTAGCCTGGGTACCCCGTATGTGACTGCTGTCCGGAAGTGGGGTCTGTCCTTTGAGACTGAGCCTTTAACCTTGGGTCTTGGCTAACACTGGGACGTTAGAGTCAAAACTAAATTGAACTGTAGAATGCCCAGATTGGTGTTGGAAAATTGGTTTTGTTTGGAAAAACTATAGACAGTTTACTGTTAAGCTAAATTCTAGACTTTATTTGGATCTTACCAGTTTTTTCACTACTGTCTTCTTTCCATTTCAGGATCTAATCCGGGTATTATATTGTATGCAGTTCTCATGTGTCTGCAATCTCTTGTAGTCTGATGGTTTTTTAGTCTTCCTTTGTTTTTCGTGAGTTTTGATTCACCTCCTGATTAGTCTGGGGTTAGGAATTTTTGGAGACAATGCTGCAGAGGAGAAGTATCTTTTTTTTAATCCTGTCACATCAGGGATATCTAATATCTGTGTCATCTCACTGTTGATGTTAACCTCAATAACTTGGCTAAGATAGTGTTTAAAGATTTTTTTTCACTGAGAAATTACTGTTTTTTTTTTTTTTTTTTTTTTTTTTTAGTGGGGAATATTTTTAAAAGACTTATTTTTTTTTTAAATCATAAAATGACCACTACCTAGTAAGTGTTGACTATAGTACAAAACTATGTAATGTAAACAAGAACTAGACATTTGTGATTTAACAACCACATGAGTGCTGTTTATTGCTATAGCCACGTGTAATCTATCCTGACTAAAGGAGGATAACAAAACTCAGAGAAATTAAGCAACTTGTTAAATCCACACAGCTAGTAAGCGATGGAACAGGGCTTTGAGCCTATTGTGTTGGATTCAACTTCTGGCTTATTAGGCTAGGCTAGGCTGTGCTGCAGTAACAATTTGCACCAATATTTTAGAAGTTCAATATTTACATCTCACTCATGCTAAATCCTATGTAGGTCAGGTGACTTCAGGGCAGTTGTCATTCATGGGGTGTTTCAGGAAAGTTGGGCCACTTTGTTCTCGCAGCTTTGCCATCTCAGTGTGAAGTGTTCACTGTGGCAGGGGCAAAGAGAGACTGGGAATTCCAGAGGCATTGCCTTGCCTGAGTGTGCAGAATTACACATCGCTTCTGTTTGAATCTTCTTGTCCACATAACTGCAAGGTACACAGAAGTATCTTTCCCCATCTGCGCCTTAGGGAGAGCAGACACTGGTGAGCTTTTTAATGACTCCCTCTGTTGGTTTCTTTCCACCAGGCTATGTTCCCTCTGCTGCCAGGCTCAGAACAGCCCTGAACATGGAGGGAGGCCAAAAAATGGGAACTGTCAGGCTTCACTGAGAGAGAATTTTACTTAAAATCAAGGCTTTTCCCTCTATTGGACTTTCCCTGGCTTCTGCTGTGTTAGAGAAATCTTCAACTCCAAATTCTACTTCTAAAAACCCAAGAGCTCTCTCCTGTTCCTTTCCCACACACCACCCTTCTTATCAGGCAAGTTAACAGCAGAAGTTAACTGCTTGGAAGTTAATCCACTTGGATTACTCCAGCTATGTTTGCAAAGCAGGAATCCTAGTGTCTTTTTGTTTTGCTCCTTGGTGGAAGGGGAAGTTAGTCAAGTGTTTCATGGATAACAGGTTACATGAGGTGGTACGCATACATCTCAGGGGCTGGAGTGACTGCATGGTCATGTGTGTTGTTCTCCTGCTTGCCCTTGACTCAAGGAACTTGGGCTTCTGCCAGCTGTGACTTTGAATGTAGACCCTGGCCTGAGCATCCTACTCAAAAGATCACCAACAGCGGCCTACAGCTCCTTTCTGTTATCTCTTATCTTATCCTTGTCCTCCATATGCTCAGATTCCAAATTTTTTCCTTCTCCCAAGAAGCTACTGTCATTAAACTGGTTTCCATACAGATTTTATTTGCAAGAAAATGCAACATAGTGTCTCAATCCCAATTTTTTTTTTTAACGGAAAAGAAACGGTTTATGGTAGTTTTTAAAATGAAGTTGATTGAGGTATAATTTACACAAAACAAAATGCATGCTTTTACAGTATGTCAATGAGTTTTGACAGTATATCTGTCAAGGAATCTTGGCGCAGTCCTAATATAGAGCGGCGCCTCCCAAATATTTTCTCATACCCCCTCTGCATACAGACCTCTTTCTCCACCCCTCCTACCTGGTAACCATTTGTTTTCCTTGTCTTTTAGTTCTGCCTTTTCTATAGTGCCATATAAATGGAATCATTATATGTAGTCTTTTTTTTTTTCCCTTGGCTTCTTTGAATTGCCGTATGTTTTTGAGATGTGTATAAGAAGTTCATTCATTTTCAGTGTTTAATATTCTGCTTGTTGGGAGGAAAAAATTTTCTCTACCAACTTAGTTCATGTGGTCAAGGGTAAGTGAGTTAATTGACAAATAGAGATTAACAGGAGAAAAGTTTGGTTTATTTTTACACACAAATGTGGGAATATTTTATAAAGAATGACTCAACAGCTAGAGGTAAGGGTTTATATATTAGCTTATTGAATTAGTAAGCTGAGGCTTTAACAGGAAAGGATGGAAAATTCTGATTAGGTTTGTTTACGCAATTTTGCAGGATGGCCCAGGGCTAAAAACCAGCTTTCTCTCTTAGAGAAAATCTTCTGGAAAGAACATTTATGGCAGCTAAATTCTTGGGAAAATTCTGCTTTAATTACGAAAAGGAAGTTTAGGTAAGGCTTCCTTCTGAGGATAGTGGAGAGGATTTTGAACATTTCCAGCAAAATGAAGATCTATGTCTGAAGTGCTGGAGATGCCAATTGCCCGATCTGATTATTCATTACATATTGCATGCATGTGTTGAAATGTCACAGTTTTCTCATAAATATGTATAATTGCTGTATGTCAAGTTAAAAAATATTACCTAAGAAACTTCTTTCTGCAGCTGTGGTTTGTCCAAATGTTTTAAATTTAAAATAGTCTCGGTGCCATTCCCTTTGTATTGAGTGAGTGAAGGCTCCGCCACTTCCTTAGCCATTCAGCCGAGAGACACTTGCGTATTCTCAGTTAATGATGATTATGAGTGCAATGGTTAGTCTAAGTTGTCAGTTTGATTTGATAGAGAGACGCTTAGAAAATTAGTAAGGCCCACTGCTGGGTGTGTCTGTGAGAGTGTTTCCAGATACACTTGGTGTGTGGATCAGCAAACTGAGGGGGAAGATCTGCCCTGAATGTGGGTGGCATTTTCAAATAGATGGGGAGTGGTGTTGGTGGAACAAAGCAGAAGAGGGAAGAAGCCTTGTCAGAATGTGCAAGCTTGCTTTTTCTTGAGCAGGTGCATCTTCTGCTGCTGCTTTTGCCACCCTTTTGACAGGGGCTCACACCTGTGGCAACTCTGCAGGGAGCTTCCAGCCTCGGGCTGGGGCTGCATCCCTTGATTTTTGTCTTAGTTACTTTTCTTTCATTGATGACACAAAATACCTGACACCCAAAGATAATAGGGGAAAGGTTTATTTAGCTTACAGTTTGTAGAGGTTTCAGCCCATAACTGGCTGGCTCCAAGGCAGGGTGACACATGGCAGAGGGACAATAGTTCATGGTGGCAGAAGACAGCAAAAGCAACAACCGGGAGGGAGGGGTTGGGAAAGGGGGAGGGAGGTTGGGAGGGGAGAGAGAGAGAGAGAGAGAGAGGGAGAGACCTCTTTTGGTTCCTTATATTGTATGCAGGCTACCTGCCCTATGGCAGTGTAGCACTCACACCCTTAAGCCCAGCATTGGATCATGAATCAGTCACAAACTCTAGAAGCCCGCCCCCATGACTGCATAAGGCTTTGAGGGGATAGACAGATGCAAACCATGACATCCCTCTTGTTGTGAGGCTTTCAGTTTCTTGGACTGAGCAGCTACTAGATTCTCTGGCTCTCCAGCCTGCAGACAGCTATCTAGCCTCTGATCCTGTAACCTGGTTAAATAAATCTCCTTTTAGAATTATATATTCTATTGGTTCTAGTGCCTTGAGAACCCTAATACAATGAGTAAGGCTGCTATGAACATTTGAATAGTCTTTGTGTGGACATGTGTTTTCTGTAAGCACTGTTATGGGCTGAAATTGTGTTCCCCGAAGTCCTAACCCCCATATCTTAGTCTGACTGGGCTGCTGTCACAAAATAACATAGACTTTGTAGCTTATTAGCTATAGAAATTTATTTCTCACAGTTCTAGGGGCTGAGAAGTCTAAGCTCAAGGCACTGGCACATTTGATGTTTGATGAGGGCTCATTTCTTTTTTTTTTTTTTTTTTTTTTGTGGGTACCGGGGGTCAAACTCAGGACCTCGCACGCCAGCGGGCGCCCGTGCCGCTGAGTGATATCACCGGCCCTTTTTTCGTATGTGGGTTCCAGGAGTCGAACTGGGGCCCTGGCGCTTGCCAGGCAGGCACTTATGCCGCTGAGCTATCTCACCGGAGGGCTCACTTCTGATTCATAGGTAGTACCTTCTTCCTGTGTCCTTGTGTGGTGGAAGGGGAAAGCAGCTCTTTTATCAGCACCTTAATCCTATCACAGGGGATCCACTTTGTGACCTAATCACCCCCCCCAAAGGCCCTGCTACCTACTACTATTGCCTTGGGAGTTAGGGTTTCAACATATGAATTCTTTTTTTTTTTTTGGTGGCGGTATATCAGTATTGTTGACTGCGGAGGTAGAACCCTTAAAGATTTACTTTAGATAATGTGAAATGATCTGGATGGCTTCATGTGATATGGCTTGTGTCCCTACAAAAGATTAGGATGTAGACAACAAAGACAGCTGGGTGACCATGTGGGGACAAAGAGGGGAGGCAGCCATTTGCAAGTGAAGGAGAGAGCCCTCAAAATAAACCAGACCTGCCCATACCTTGACCTTTGACTTCCAGCCTCCAGAACTGAGGAAATACATTTATGTAGTCTTTGTTACCATTGCCCTACCAAACTAATATATACATTGTTATATCTTGCTTTTGTCTGCTTAAGTAGTAGGTTTCCAAATTAACAAATGAAGATTTTATATTATATTTTCTTTGGAGCAGCAGAGTATTTCTTACAACTTCCTTACAACTCTGTAAGGAAGGTAATCCTAATTATCCCAGGGGTAAGCTGGGTAACCAGAGACTCACAAAGGGTGAATAATTTTTCCTAGCTAGTATGTAGAATATATGAGATTTGCCCCTAGGGCTGTCCAACCCCAAGCCTTACATGTCTGTAAAATCAAGTCTAATGTCCTTATCTCAGCTTTTAGCTTTGTCATAAATTGTCTTCTCCAGTTTTTAACCAACTCTTCCTTCCACTGGTCCTTCAATAACAGATAGTTGACTCTTGATTTTGTGTTATCTTTGTAGTAGGAAAAACATATTTGAAGCCTTTTTATCTGGATTTCCATAGCCTGCAAATCTTGCTGCCCTTGGGCTTTCCACCTTGGAAGCAACAGGTTTCAGTGCCTCAGAGGAGGGTGGGTAACCCCTGGAACAATGAAATATTTGCTCAACTTCAACTGCCAAATTAGATTTCTGTTTTATTAAGAATAAAGAAAATGGACTGCAGTCCAGGGCCACATTCCTGGCAGTCTTAACAAGTAAGGGCTAGTACTTGTAATGAGCTACATAGAGGAGGGATGGTGGCCAGGTGGGAGAAGAAGGCTGATGAATCTTCCTAGTCAAAAAGTTTGTGGAAAGAGAAAAAGTTGTAGGAGAAACCAGAGTTTTGAGCCTGTATAAGGTCTGATGAACCACAGTAAATGTTTAATTTAAAAAATATTTATTACAGTAAAAGGCACATTGCCATGAATCTCCCTCAGAATATCCCCCTCACTTCAGACAGACTTACTCCATTTTTCTTGCTACTTTCTGAAGCAGTTCTGAAGTCCTCTTTAATGAGGGTCTTTAGTTGTGCTGTTGTGACTACCTCAATGTCCTGAATTGGTTCAAAATGATTACCTTTCCTGGTCATTTTGACTTTGGGGAAGTCACACAGGGCCAGATCCAGTAAGTAAGGTAGATGAGGTAGATTAGATAACGTTTTTATTTGACAGTAATTGCCAAAAGCATTTTGAATTGATTCAGGGCATTGAGGCAGCCACAAAAAAACACTTTCTAAAGAGAATTTCCAGAACTACTTCAGAAAGTGGCAGGAATGATGGGATAAGTCTGTTTGAAGCAAGGGGAGTATTTTGGGAGGATTAATGGCAATGTCTTTTATCGTAATAAATTAAAATTTTTATTTTATTTTTTATCATATTGCATATCTGTTAGTGTGAAATGTGTGTTTATTCAGGAGGGGAGTTCCGAGGGCAAAGGATTTGCTATACTTTGCAACTGAGAGTCTGAGAGGATTTACCTCCCAATTTCACCAGCCTAACCCTCTGAAATAGATGAGCTGGGCCCAGTGTGCCTAGAGCTTTCTTTTTTTTTTTTTTTTTTTTTTGGTGGGTACCGGGGGTCGACCTCAGGACCTCACGCGCCAGGTAGGCGCCCGTGCCACTGAGCGATATCACCGGCCCCTTTTTTCGTATGTGGGTTCTGGGAGTTGAACTCAGGCCCTCGCGCTTGCCAGGCAGGCGCTGACGCCGCTGAGCCATCTCACCGGCCCTTTCTTAAACTGTCCTATATTCCCATGTGCCACAGACAGATCCCAGAAGCTGCCATATGTGCTGAGAAGAGTGGTAGTTGCAGAAAGTAACTGACCACCCATGGTCTTTGGAGCCCATCATGGCACAAAGTGAGCAAAGCTTTCTGGGAGAGAGCTGAGGTTGGGGGAAGTGGAGGCAGTGGCAGAGACTCAGAAGGGTGCAGGGAAGTATCTAGATTTGAGGGTAGGTCTATTCAGCCAGGAAGCAACGTGGATGCTAGAATTCAGTTCTTGTTCAAACTTTGTTACCAAGTCCATTGAGCTTGATGAAAAAATCAGATCAAGTATGCATGAACTAAACTACACTTTTTTCCCATCTGATTTTTGTGTGTTACCAAATCAACATGAAGGAAAGAGTCAAAGCCTGGGAATATAGCTCAGTGGTAGATGCTTAGCATGCATGAGGGCTTTGAGTCAATCCATACCACGTCCTACTCTCCAAAACAGCAGAGTCAATGTATATAAAACTGTCATCACTCAAGGGACTGTCAAGGGAACAATGTCTCTTACCTGGGATAAAGGGCTAGTTTAGCTTTTTGCTCCCTTAATGTATGGTGTGGTGTGATTTTTCTGTTGATACTTACCTGTATGCTGCTTATATGTTGTCCTGCTATAGGCACAGATGTGTGTCTTGAAACTTCGCCAGGTCCCATGTGGACTGCCCTGAGGGAGACACTCTTGTTCTTGTGTGTAGTACTGGTGATTGAACCCAGAGCCTTCACACTGAGCCACACTTCTAGCCCTTTTTTATTTTGAGACAAGGTCTAGCTAAGTCACTAAATTGCCGAGGCTGAGCTAGAACTTGTGATCCTCTTGCCTCAGCCTCCCAGAGTGTAGGGATTATAGGCGTGTGCCACCAAGCCCAGCTATACTCCTTAAAAATGAGATCAAGTATCCCTGAAAGTAGCCCTCTGAGGATGAGACCAGCAGCCTGGCCTGGGACTACATTTTCCAGAGCCACTTGCATCCAGATCTAGTCACAACAGAACTAGTGGTGAGGGGTGGAGGTGATGCCTGCCTAGCTCCTTTCTGGAAGCCCTTTTTTCTCATCTGCAAACCATCTGCAGAGGACTCAGATGACCTGGGGGTTGAAATAACTTGGGTTCCTGAATCACCACATTACCACTATATGCCCAGTGCCTGACATACAATAGACCCCAATAAACATTTGTTGAAGGGGTATGTTTGACTTCTTGCCTTTGATGTTTGCAAGATACTTCAGTATCTTCAAAACAAATTCCCTTTTACTCCAGTTAGAATGAGTGGGGTTTTGTTTCTTGGAACAGGTTGATGTCAGTTTTATGTAAGCAAGATTCTCCTTCTTTCTGTGGTACCCATAATACTTTGCAGCTATGTGTATTAGGGTCCACTAGAGTAATAGAATCAATATGAAATACATGTATAATTATACAAGGGCTTTGTTAGGCAGGTTTACAGGATCAGAAAAGGAGGAGTCCCTGTGGCTGCCTGGAGAATCAGAGATAGAAGAATCTAAAATGGCCGTCTGCATGCTAAAGAGCTGGAAGATCTAGTAACAATTAAATGTTGAAGGCCTGAAGCTCGTTGCAGGGTCTAGTGCGAGTCTGTGGTGGAAAGCCAAAGAGTCTGTATTGGAAGGCTGAAGAGTGAGCTAGAAGCCTGAGGGACCTAGAGATGATTGTCCAAAGGCAATAATGAAGACCAGAGTTCCTCCAAAGAAAAAGGGCAGCTTCCTTCTTCTTTCCCTTTTTATTCCCTCAAAGCTACAAGCCTATTGGTTGGTGCTACCCACATTAGGGTTGGGTCTTTCTTCCTCAGTTTTTGGCCTAAGAGTCAGTCATCCACAGATACACCCAGAGGTTTAGTAATCTGCTAGGTGGTTCTTAAGTCAAGTTGACACATGACAATTAATGACCAAACTGTGTTCCAGCATGTGGTGTATTTTGTATCAATGTTATTTTGTCATGTGCCTGTCTTCCCCAAAGGACTAATGCATCAGGGCTGAGGACTACACTTTATTTGTAAGCGCAGTACAGTGCTTAAGTCATTAACATGAGCAGCAGTTATTTGCAGAAGGAAATGACTTTAAGCTAAATTAATTTTTCTCTCATCTAAAGGTGAGACAAATTGTAAGAGAAAAACATCTGGTGAAGGCTCAGCTGTATCTTAGAGAGTTTGCTTTGCAGGCAGGAAGTCCAATTTATTTTTAAAAGCAAGTGATGGATTCAAGAACAGCTGGCTTGATGATTCTTCCTGTTCCATGCCTATTGTTTTCTTCTACAAGGTGGTGGTCATATCGCTATGGAGTTTGGACCTGCCTGAACCCCACCCATTCATTTATTATTCTACAGACATCTCCTAAGTGCCTAGTGTCTCTTCATCATTGTGTGAATGGCTGCAGGGAAGAAACCAGAAACATTAGCCTTGGCTCTTGCCTTTAAGCAGTTGCACATTTATTAGAGAAATGAGACGGTGTATGGGAAGCAATTATTGGAAAAGGTGAATGCGTGTAATAAACGGCTAAATTGTGCAGCAATGCTGCAAAGTGTTAGAGGTCAGAAAGTGGATGAATCACGGTGGTGTGGAATAAATCACAAAGTGTCATGGTGGGGGAGGCCTTAACTGTCACCCCAGTTTTCCAATGGAGAAAACTGAAGGGCAGGAAACTAAAGCCACTCTCTGGAGATAAAACCACTCAGTTGCTGGAGAAGGAGTTGGATGAGTGGAGGGATGCTGCAGAACAGAGGGGACTATAGAAGTCAAGAGGAACAGGGACAAAGACAAAGGGGAGGCAGAAGGAAGCTCCAGGCAGGAGAAAGGCCTGAGCCATGCAACCTATTCCTGACCCAGCCTGGTGGCATGGAGACTGTGCTGGGAGACCTTGCCTGACTGTCCAAGCTCTGTCATTAACCAAGCAAGTACCTTATCTTCTTGGGGTGTCTGCTTACCCATCCTGAAAATGCTGACAGCCAAACAGCCCTCACAGGATGAGGGAGAGATACTTATGGGCAGTAAAGCCACTGAGGTGTGAAGACCCGAACATCAGAGCCATTGGATGAATAACTTCACAAGGAAACCAGTGGAAGTCCTTTAACTCAAGTCTGGAGAGCAGGTTTCGACAGGTTCAACAGAAACTCTCCCAAGGGAGAGTTCCCCCAGGTACAGACCTCTTCCAGGGAATTTGAGGAGCACTGGGTGTCTTTGGGCCCAAACTATCTCCTTCCCATATTTCCTGGGGTTCCAGCCCAGACCTACAGCTGCTCTGGGAAGACAAAAAGTGCTAACCTTATTTCCCAGATATTTTGTACTATTTCTTAATGACCTGATTTGATAGAATAATATCACACTTAGTTACAGCTCCTGTGGGATGCTGAGGTGGTGCTGAAAGTACTGGAATGGGAGTTAGGAGAAATAGGTTCTTGGCTCTACCAGGTGCCAGCTGGGTGACCTGAGGCAAATGACTTAAACTCTCTGGGCTTCAGAAACTTCAGGTTACATTATTGCTAAGGTCTGTTTTGATCCAAATATTTTATGAGTCTAAGAAGACGAGGTTGTAAGAGAAAAAGGGTGCATGTTCCATAGTCAGATGGGCCAGGATTCAGAAGTCCAGCTCTGAGACTTATTAGTTATGGACCATTGGGAAAGTTATTTAATCGTTCTGAGCCTCAGGTTTTTCACATGTAAAATAATGAGGGAAATAAAAGTGCTCATAATGAAAGTGCATAGAACAATGCCAGATACATATATGCGTTTGACATGCATTGGTTCCTTTCATTATTTTTCCCTTTATCTCTAGCAACCTAAGGAAACCGACTAATCTTCATGCATACTAAGTCCTTTTCCTCCTCCTCCTTCTTTTTTTTTTTTTTTTTTTTTTGGTGTTAGGGGTTGATCCCAGGGCCTTTGCACTGAGCTACACTACCAACTCTTTTCTGTTTTTTACTTTGAGACAGGGTAGTTTTAGGTTGCTAGGTTGCGCAGGCTGAGCTTGAACATGTGCTTCTCCTGCCTCAGCCTCCTTGAGTGCTAGGAAGACAGGCATGTGCCACCCCACCCCACCTCTTCCTTTCATCTGCATACATTTCTTGAGCATCCCTGGTGTTCCAAGCCTAGAGTTAGACACTGGCTGCAGATGAATTTGACCTGGTTCGGGATGCTAAGCTTGCTACAGGAAGCCTCTGGAATGCTTCGTGAAGGAGTCAGGGTTGTAACTGGGTCCTGATGGAGCTTGGCAGAAGCAGAGGACAATGTGACATGGCTTTGGGCAAAGGACTTTGGGGGATAAACCCAGGGATGTCTTCCTGAGGCCAGAGCTTTGCAGGGGGAGCCTGGCATGGGCAGGCTGGGGTTACAGCATCACCTTCTTTAGGCTCAATTAAATTGAGCATATTTCCTGGGAGGGACCACGGAGCCACAATATTTGGGATCAGTCTCCCAGCCCGGTGAGCCCTTGTGGGGCTGTACAGATCCCTGGACTGCTGAAGCAGACTGTGATGTCCCTGGAGCCATATTTGGAAAATGTCTGTCATTCCCGGAAGGACAGTTCGGGGGCTTGCAGAACTAGCCTCTTGGCTGCCCGCTTTGCCTCTGTGTGACCCTGACTCCCTGGCATGGCCTTGAGCTCTGAGAAAGGTGAACCGATGAGTGTTTGTCCTGACAGAGGTTGACAGGCATCATAACAAACCTGTAACCCTACCTGAGCAGAGTGACAGAACCTGAGCCTTGGGCTGAGCCAGACTCAGTTTCAGTGTGACATCTGAGCTGGGCTGCCACAGCTCTCCATTAAGGAGTAGTGACCTGAGGAGCCCAGAGGGCCCACCTGGATGAGCCCAGCCTGGGAGTGTTTATTTTCCCCCAGCAGCCAGGACATGGGGTGTGGTCCAGGAGTGGGAGCTGGGGACTCTGCATTTTTTCAGTTGAACTCTTTTCTCAGTGACTTACCGTGGGCTTGATTCCTGTTTTGGGGAAGAAACAAATGGAAAGGTTACAGAATATGTTTTTCTCCTATTAATATGCTTTATTAATTGCTTAGATGCAAAAGAGTTGATTAAAAGGAGGTAAAGTCATTGCCCTGAAAGAAACCCCTCATCTCCTTGCTTGCCATTTAATTAATACTTACTTATTTTTATTTATTTGGCATTACTAGGGATTGCACTACATCCCCGGCCCTTCTTAAAATTCTTTGAGACAGGCACTCCCTAAGTCACCGAATTGCTCAGGCTGTGCTCAGATTCACAGTCCACCTGCCTCAGCCTCTGAGAGTGCTGGAATTACAGGTGTGTGCCGCAATGCCCAGATCTTGTTTCCCAATTTAAGGCAGAAAAGTAATTTTACTTAGTTTATCGAAAGCATGTTTTGTTTTTCCCCTTCTTTTCTGCCTTTTGCTCCTCCTCCTCCACTGCGATCAGAGATTTTCTGCAGGGCGGGATGTCTTTGCTTCATCACTTAGAGGTGATGGTGATTATGTTCCCATGTTTCTGAACGGAAGGGCAGAGGGCAGCAAAGGGAGGACCCATGAACCAGTCACCTGTAGCTGGAAGCCACACAGAGGGCAAGGTCTCCATTTCAGCCTTGGGATTTGCACTTGGAGACGGGCAACCAATCTCTCCCAGGGCAGTGGTTCTTACTTTTTTCTGATAATCCGTACTGCCAGAATTAATAGTTTTTCACTGACAGGTACAATTGTCACTAGAAACAGAATAAAGAGACAATGCAAAATAGCTCCTCTAAAACTTCCTTTAATTGGCTCTTAAAGTCATTTTCCTGAGATGAATTAATCACCCTGAGACACAGTGTGTTAGTGCAGCTTATAAAACCTGTTTTCCCTGATCATTTTCCAGGGTTAGGAGATATTTGGTGCCCGTTATTAGATTTTATAGGGCTTGGCCAGTGGGACACACCCATCCAGGTTTTGGCACTCCAACTCCAGTGAGTGGACTGGTGTGGTGCAAGCCCAGAGGCAGGGTTAAGTGCATCTTAAATTTTTTCTGCTTGTGAAAAAATGACAGACTCCACAATTTTCATTCTGCTGGCAGGGGCGTACAAGTATTATGCAAACTCTTCCCTGGTGTTCTGCAGAGCTTACTATTAAAATTCTATTTTCTATAGTAGCTTCTATGTGAGTATTGATCTCTGCACCAGCTGCTGCCATTTCTGTGTTGGAGGAGCGTCCCAAGTGGCATCTGACCTGCCCTTCCTCAAAGTGAATGAGTGAATATGAAGAAATCCACCAGAAATAGCAGATCTTTTAATTTTTGTTTTAAAGCTCTGTTACATGGGGAAGAAAACCATGGAGGCTCAGCTTCCATGAAGAATTTAAGGCTGAATTGAAATAAAATGTGCACAAGTTAATCTTAAACACTTAATGTTATGCAAATTTGAACCCCTCTTCATGTAAATCACCATAATGAGAATTGGTCTCAACCAGCCAGATGAGATTTTGCAGTTTTTCTCTTCTTGCTTCCTTATTTGTAGGTTTGAGAGATGTATAGGCATGCGGATGACTTCCCCGGGATTCCTGTGCGGATGGCTGGATTGCTAGGGGGTGGGAGAAGGAGAAGGACAGGAGGGAGGCAGAAGGGAAAACAGCTGGTCTCCATGATCCATTCATGGCTGAGGCTTCTTCCACACACCTTCAGTTTGATCCTCTGGCTGCAGCTTCATGGCAAGGAGCATGGGGGCTGGAGTTAGGGTGTGGTTGTACGTCGGGGGCTGTTAGCTTCTTGCTGGTTATCCTGTGGGGGCCACGTGCAGTTTCTTGCAATGTGGGCTGCTGCTTCCAGCCAGCAAGGACAGGCTTTACTGTGAGTCTTTGTGAGACAGTATTTTACACAACGTAATATAGTCACAGGAGTGACATCCTATCATTGTTGCCATGTTGTATTAGTTAGAAGCAGTTCATACTTCTACTGGGGATTAAACAAAGGTATAGACACCGGGAGATTGGGCTTATGGGGGAGGGGGAGCTGTCTATCATACCATTTCTTATGGACTCCATTTATAAGTTTACTAAAAGAGTTGAACAATGTCAACTTTCAAGACACCTTGGAAGGATGTCCTGAGTGATATTAAGGTTACTGAGGATTGATCCTTTTTGCCTTTCAAACATCCCCACCTGTTTTCAGATGTTCCATAGCTCTAAAATGAACTGATGTCTTTGGTTGAGATATATTATTAGGAGACAGAGACTTAAATTTCAAAGACTTCTCTGGGGTTATTCTTGACTGAATTTAGTTATTTGAACTGGTCACCATTTTTCATGGCTAACATCAAATTATTATTTGTATGAGAAAGGAGATGGGGTGGAGAAAAGAAAATCTCCCACTGAACAAAGTGTGGGATACAGACTATAAAGGGGACCAGGACTTTGTCTTTACCACACATTTTGCCCTCTAGCTATCTGGCAGCCAGACTGTGGGTTAGTAGTGATGTTTCACCTCTGAACAATTGAAAGGGTAGACGGCTCAGTGAAAGTATTGGTCATAACGCCCTAGAAGACAATGCAGAATCTCTGGTATATTTGCCAAGTACTGGGTATCACAAGATAGTGCCATCAGATGTTGTTAAGCAATTATTTAATTGGTTCAGAATTTTCTATTGTAATGAACTCTTAGATACTCACTTGGAAAAAAGAGAGAGTCAACTTGGTGAGGTCCCCTGAATCTCAAAATACTTCTTTTTTTCTCTGGATAATGCCCTTGATTTCGTCGGTTGTCCCCCAGAGAACTGTAAATTCTCCTGGTGAAGCAGTGCATTATCCTTTATTTCTCATTCACAGCCCACTGTGAATGAAGGAAGAAGAAAATGAATTTGCCATATCCTCCACTACACGTAGACTGGGATAAGCTCATGTTTCCATGCAGAAAGAAGAAATTTTTGGAAATAAACTTTTCTTATGTTCCCTCTCCGCTTACAAACTTCCTTTGGGTTCCCATTCCACACTGTAGAAAATCAAACAATTTTATTTGGCCTGAGTTACTGCTCTAGCTTCACTATGAGTGCTCTATCATGGGGACACAAACTCCTCCTTATACCAACTGCTCCAAACTCTCTTTTGCATACTCCTACTGAGAATGTCACTCTACTTTCTCCATCTGGAATTCTTGTAAGGTCCAGTGTGAGGACCATATTCTTTGGGAAACTTTCCCTAACTTCTTCAGATGGTTGCTTCCTTCTGGAGGCTGTCATCCTGCAGTATCAGGATCAATCACACTGGAAAAGGTGATAAGCAGGTGGATTTCTCCCATCAGGCTAAGAGCTCCTGCAGACAGGGGTTGTCATTTTTCACCTTAATTTCTCAGATGCCATCCCCAGGACCCGAGGATAATAATCACTAACATTTATTGAGCACTTCTTGTATACCAGACACTGAGATACACATTTTAAATGCATTACTCATCTAATCTTTGCAACTCTTTGTATTGCTATTCCTGTTGAGGAAACCAAGGCACAGAGAATTTATGTAACTTGTTAAAGTTACCCACCTAAAATTGGCAGGACCTGGTTATGAACCTAAGTCATCTGAGTGCAGAGATTTTGCTCTTAACTACTATGCTATCCTATTGTGCATACTTTCTACTATAGCACTGAGATTAATACATGTACATGGAGCGAATGACTGAGTGAATGTGTCACAAGCTACAGTGTGGCCTTGGCCTTATAGCACCCCCCCAGTGAAGCCACACCCCTGTCCAGTTTGGCATTTGGTTCCTGTAGTCCTGGATTGCAGTCTCTCTGCCTTCATTGAAACAGAAGGAAGCACCTAGGTGGATGACCCTGATGGCTGGTATCTCTGTTCCTCTGCCATCCCATTCTGGGGAGTCTGACCTGAGGAGCCCTTGAGTCCAACTTGTTTGTGACCTGATACTTAGCTTTGGGGCTCAGAAGCCTTGAGAGTGCGGGCTTGCCCCATTGCAAAGGTCTGATGGACGTCCCACACCTGTCAGCGCTATAGCTCAGGCCACTGATGAGAACAGATTGGGGAAGGGTGGTTTGTCATGGCTTTCCCTAAAGAACTTTGTCAGGTGTCTGTGACTGCAAAGTCCTGAGAAGATGCTGAGTAGAGCTGGCCCTTTGCCTCCAAGGATAAGGAGATCTTTGAGCTGCCTTTTGCTGAGGAGGCTGAGAATACTGGCCCACATGCTAGCCCAGAGATGAGACTTTCCCCTTTCACTGGAGGCCACTGGAACCCAACATATGTGCCTAGAACTGTGCTGGGTGTTATGGTAATAGAGGGGCCCATTGGGTCTCGAATGGCTTAGAGCCTAATGCAGAGGTGTTCACTAGACTAATAGACTGTAATATCTTATAACCACTACTTTCTTATACATGAATGTGCTCTGGAGACATATAAAAGGTGTGTTTAATTCTGCCAGTAGACAGAGTGGTGTTACAGTAAGCCGCCAAAAGAAGAAGACATGGTTTAGTGCGAGGTAAAATAAGTACAACTCTTGCACCGTAGCTGACATACAGTAGTGTAAAAATAGCATTTGGCAAACAGTAGGCATTCAGTGATCAGGTGTTATTGTGATCAGGTGTCATCAAGATCAGCAATAGCGGTGGTGTGCCTAGGTCTAAAAGAATGAATGAGAGATCTATGGGCACAGAATCAGGAAAGGACTCAGTACTTCTTCTTTAAAAGGACAAAATATTATTCCCAAGGAATTAGTTTAGAAAAACCATTAAAAAAAACTGGTAAGTTAGTAAGTTGGAGAGTTGGGAAGACACTGAGCTCAGAAGAGATTTGGTTATTGTAAGTTGTACTAACTATGTGCATTTGATGAATTATTTTCTCTTTTTTATAATTTGTAAATGCAGAAATATGAACTACATGGTATCCAAATGCCCTTCTAATAACGGAATCTTCAGTCTCCGCAACATCCCATTCATAATCTCTTGCAATCAATAGAGAGTTATCAGGCATGTGTATAAATGGAAAAATGTATTTCAGAGTCAAGAGAAAAAGCAGTTAATAAAAACCAACTCTGAGATACTGGAATCAGTGGACTAGGGCTTCAAAATACCTATTTTAAATATGTTCAAAATGGACATAATGAACAAGCAATGGATAATAGCAACAGAGGAATACAATGAATATTGTATAACTAAAAATTAAAATACCTGGATTAAAAAAAATTGTTAAATGGGTATAATATCACATTGGAGATGACAAATAAGTGAACTTGGAAAATGAATAGAAATTGTCAAATCTGAAAAACAGAACCCCCCCCAAATAAATAGAACCTTAGGAACCATATCAAGTGATCTAACATATATTTATTGTAATCCAAGAAGAAGAGGAGATAAAAATGGGGAAGAAATTACATTTGAAAGAATAATGGCCAAAAAATGTCCAAAATTTGGTGAAAACATAGATTTACAGATCAAGGAACTCACTGAATCTGCTAAAAGTCAAGGAGAAAGAAAATTAAAAGCAGCTAGAGAAAAATGACATATCACATATTGGGAACGTTAATAAATATGATATCTAACTTCTATTTAAAGACAGTGGAGACAAGGGGTTGAGAATGCAGCTCAGTGACAGAACCCTTGCCTAACATGTGCAAGGCTCTGGGTTTGAGCCCCAGCACAGGTACAGTGGGAGAGGAAGAGAGAGGGAGAGACAAGTGAGGGGAGAGAGAGAGTGAGGGGGAGGAGGTAATAAGATATCATCTTTAAGGTACTGAAAGACTGCCAACCCAGAATTCTGTAGTCTTCAAAAACAATGGCCAAATGAATCCATTTGTCAAGAAATAAAAATTGAAAATATTTGTTGCCAGTAGATTATGACTTCAGAGATGCTTCAAGAAGTTTTTTTCAGACCAAAGTAAGATAGATGAGTCTGGTGGAAACAGATCTTCAGGAAGGATGACGGGCACTTGTGGTGTAACTATGAGAGGAGATGTAAAAAACTATATATTTTTTCTCCTCATAATTTCTTTCATGGGCACATCACTGCCTTAAGAAAAATTAATATTGTGTGGCATTTATAACTGTATATATGTCAACATCATCAAAAAGACAGGCAGGGGAAGGCAAATGAAACTATTTTGTTATGTGATTATTATGTTATACCTGAAGTTGTACCACATAAACTCCAACTAGACTGATAAGTGAGGGATGCATAATGTAATCCTTTGAGCTAGCACTAAAGTATAACATATGGAGGTAGAGCTGAAAAGTTTGTACAAAATTAAAATGAAATACTAAAAATCTGATTGACTCTAAAGAAGGCAGAAAAGGAGGAGGAGAGTAGCTCAGAGCCGATAAGACAAACAGGGAATCAATACCAAAATGATAAATCTAAAACCAGCTATATTAGCAATCACCTTAAATGTAAATAAATTGACCACTGAAATTAAATGGCAGAGGTTGTCAGACTGGATGAAAACGTAAGTCTTCACTAAATTCCTTGCATAAGAAATGACGATGTGTAAGACGCAGATAGACTGAAAGTAAAGATGAAAGAAGATGTACCATGTAAAGCACAAGCATAATAAAAATAAAAAATTATAAAGCTGGAGTGGCTATATTAATATCAGGAAAAATAGACTTTAAGACAAAAGTATTACCAAAGTTAGAGAGGGACGTTTCATTATGACAAAAGAGCGATTCATCAGGGGGGCATAGCAGTCATAAATGTGTATTTGTCTAATAGCAGAGTTTAAAAATACCTGAAACTGAAATGGACAGAACTAACGGGAGAGACAGGTAAGTGCAGAACCGAACTATAAATACGACCTATCTTAGTCTATTCAGGCTGATAAAACCAAATTCTAGGGACTGGGTGAGCTCAACAAATACTTGTTTCTCACAGTCCTGGAAGCTGAAAGTCCAAAATCAAGGAGCCCGGAGGTTCAGTGCCAGTCAGGCCCTCTTCCTGGTTCACAGACTGTGGAGTTCCAGCTGTGTCCTTACATAACAAGAGGGACGCTAAATGCAGAGCAGTGGGGAATTGGGTGGTGCCACTGTGTTTGTGACAGGAACAGGGCAAGCAGTGCTAAGGGAAGGAGGGTCTACCAGCTGGCCCCGGACCCACCACACTGGCCTGGGAAGGTCTGTGTCTCTTGCATGACTTTGCACCCCAGGATTCTCTGTAGGTCCTGAAGAATCTGGGCCTTGCTTCACATTTACTCAGGAGGAAGAAGAATATTCCAAGGCAGTGGAGGAGAACAAGTTATCACCAGTGCCTTGTTTAACAGACCGGGATTTATAGGAAAGAAAAAGCAGAATGATGAGCTGTCTGAACCCCAGACAGGCATGAACTGAAGACTCTGACCAGTAAGTTGGATAGTAGTGGTCAAGAATGTGTCCTGATGCCAGGAAAAGCTATCTTATGACTGTTTTTTTTTTTAAATATGGGTACCGGGAGTCGAACTCAGGACCTTGCGCTTGCCAGCAGGCGCTTATGCTGCTGAGCGATATCACCGGCCCTTTTTTTTCTTTTTGTGGGTTCCAGGAGTCTAACTCAGAACCTCACGCTTGGCAGCAGGCACTTGTGCTGCTGAGTGATATCACCAGCCCTTTTTTTTTTTTTCCTTTATGTGGGTACCGGGAGTTGAACTCAGGACCTCGTGCTTGCCAGGCAGGCACTTACTCTGCTGAGCCATCTCACCAGCCCTATCTTACGATTTTTGAGCCCCAAATTTATGCCAGAAATGACACTGTGACAGTCAGCAAGGATATCATACACCTGTTTTGTCCACTCTGGGCCCCAGAATTGAATGGCCAGATACAAAATGGCCCCGATATGACAATATTTGAATAGTTCTTTGAGTATTTATCAGTTAAAAAAATGACAGCTCATTTTTTTTTTTGTGGGTAGCGGGGGTCGAACTCAGGACCTCGTGCATCAGCAGGCGCCCGTGCCGCTGAGCGATATCACCAGCCCTTTTTTCGTATGTGGGTACCGGGAGTCGAACTCAGAATCTCATGCTTGCCAGGCAGGTGCTTATGCTGCTGAGCTATCTCACTGGCCCATCATTTTCAAACAGTATAGTATTTAAAAATGTACCTATGTATAGCACACTATATAGAGAATAAAGTAGTTTTGATCCCTCCACCACCTTAATCCATTTGGGTTGCTATAACAAAGTGTCTTAGGCTGAGTGGTTCATAATCAGCAGAAATGTATTTCTTACAGCTCTAGAGGCAAGAAAGTCTAAGATTTGGCATATGGTGAGGGCCCACTTTCTGGTTCACAAATGGTGCTTCTTATCTGTGTCTTCTGATGGTAGAAGGAGCGAGGCAGCCCTCTAGGGTCCCCTTAATAGGGGCACTAGTGCCATTCATGCAGGCTTCACCCCCATGATCTAGTCATCTCCCAAGACCCTGCCTCTGGTACCATCACCTTGGGGGTTAGAGTTTCAACAGGTGAACTTCAGGAGGACATAGTCATTCAGACCACAGCTCCCCCATTCGAGGGTAGTCTCCTCAACCAGTGCAGGTGGGAGAATGGGCTTGATTTTGGTGTTACCCAGAGATTCTCTGCCTGTCCCCCTTTTTTGTGTCCTGCGTTAATCTTGTTGCAAGCTCTGGCTGTGGTGGAGATCGCTATGCTACTTCTGGTCCTTACCTCTAATCCCTGAGTTCACTCTTTCCCAAAAGGCAGAATCCTCAGTGATGGTCAGCCCGTGCCTCCCGCAGCTTGGCTGCTGCTTCCTGTCCAGCTCTTCCCTGGGAGGCTGTGCTGTGGCTCTGCATATCCAACCTGAATGCAACTGAACATCTTTGCTTTATCTGGAACCTCAGCTCTGTGCACTTGCAGCTGTGCATGTGCCTTGGTCACAGGCATGTGTTCCAGAGATACTTGGAAATGACCAGAACTCCAAGGGTTTTCCTTATTGGGCAGAAACATGATGTCAAACCCCTTCCCCCTCCTAGTGCCCTCTAACACTATTCAGTATTTTCTCACCCACTCATCTCCTTACATAAGCCCCTCTCACATTTATAGTCAGCTCTCTTATCTGAGGATTCAACCAACCACAGATTGAAAATATTTTTTAAAAATTACTTCTATAGCAAACATGTACAGACTTTTCCTTTGGCATTATTCCTTAAACAATATAGAATAACTACTGTTTTTATTATTAAATAGTATTATGAGTCATCTAGAGATAATTTCAAGTATACGGGAGGATGTACATAGGTTCTATTGCAAACACTGTATTATTTTATATACAGAATTTGAGCATCTTTGATTTTGGTATCCACAGGGGGTCCTCAAACCAACCTCCCTAGGATAAAAAGGAAGGACCGTATTTGTTTATTAACCCTTAACACCACTTATTTGAGGTAGATATTATTCAACCTGTAACAGTAGCAGTAATAATGGCATAATAATGTCAGTAACAACTGGCTAAGTGTTTAGCAGGTGACAAGCACTGTGCTAAGAGCACTGTGCTGCTTCAGGTAGTCCTCTCCAAGGCTGTAGAGATAGGCATTGTTACCTCCATTTAATAGAGGAGAAAGTTGAGGCACGGTGAGCCAAAGCTTGAACCTAAGAGAAGAGAAGGGCATGTCAGAAGGGCTGGTGCCAAGAGTAGTTTTGGAGAAGCTTTCTGCTTTCACACCTCCTCTTCTGCCAAATATATCTGTGTTCATGACCATTAAGTCACTGCATCCTTGAAAGCCCCTTGGGGACCCCTGGAGGCTGCATGCCCTTCCTCACCGCAGGTCAATCCCCTGTGATCTGTGAAGTTTTCCGTTCCCAGGAAAGGAACCCCATTTGGCATTTATGAATCTAAATCCATTGAGAATTTCCATGCCAGGGACATTTACACCTTCAGCCTTTTCTGTCAATGAAGAGCACAGGCTAAAGGGGGTGATGGATCTAAGATTAAATTCCCGTGTGACCGCTTCATGTAAATTAACCTTTGTGTTCTCATCTGGACATGGGAATAATTTCTGGCCCACAGGTCTATAACAAGGACCAAATTAGATACTGCACACAAAGCAGTAGCTCTTGTACTTTCCCTCTGTTGTTCTGCTCTACTTTTCACCCCCTGAGGAACTCCATGTGTTAGGGAAAGGTGGAGGTACTCTTTGGGGGCAAAGAGACAGTCAGTTAGCTCTGATGTCACCGGGAAAAGCAGCCCCATTGTGCTTAGTAGGAGGTTATGGAATGTTTGTCTGTGTGCAGACTCCAACAGGTATGCGTATGTGTTGCTAGAGATGGACAAGGAGAAGACAAGAAAAATGAAAGAACTAGAGCAGGAAGTGGAAAAATTATACTTAGACTGGTCACATGAATGTGCTTGGATAAATCTTTATACTAATCAGCTTAAGAATGTATCTTGGGAAAGGAGATGTTGGCTATTATTAAGTGAGATTTGGTCTCACGATGAAATTAGGGAGATTATCTGAGCCAAGTATTAAACAGGAAGCTTGGTGTAATGTGAACCTTCCATAAATTTAGTTGTTAACCTCTCTCCTTTGGAATTTTTGCTGTGCCTGGGTGCCATGTGTATAAAGATTCTCTTAATCTTTTCTTAACATCAACTCATTTCTAAATTTTATAGTCCATAATGAGAATTAATATCTAGGAAAACTTTTTTTTGTTTTTTGTTTTTTGTTTTTTGAGACAGGGTCTTGCCATATAGTTCAGGCCAGTAGCCCAGAACTCACTATGTTGCCCAAACTGGCCTCAAACTCCTAGTGATCAGCCTGCCTCAGCCTCCCTAGTGCTGGGATTATGGGCATGTGCCACCACGCCTATCCCAGGAAAACATTTTTTGGGTGCTAATTTTATATTTTTCTAGCCTAAGTTGAAATAAAACCTACCTATTCAAATTTTTACTGTGGGATAGGAGACTTTGTTCCAGCTTTGCCATCTCTTGGCTGTGTGGCCTGGGGTAAGTGAGTACCTCTCTCTTTCTCTTCACCTTGTGAATTTGCAGAACTCAGGGCCTGTCAAAGTTACCCTATCTTGTAATACCCTCTGCCACCTTGGACAAAGTGGGCTTCACCAGCTGAGCATCACTGGTGATGGGAAGTAGCCCAGTGTGGCAATCTAAGCCCAGTGCACTTTGGCACCTGGCCTGGACCAGGCCCTTTCACTGGTCTTCCTATGGGTCCTGGTTAGGCCGTTAGGACCCATCCCTCCTCCACGTGCCTGTCCTGCATTGGTGAGAGCTCCCATGTGCTTCCAGATGCTAAGCACTGTTGGGCAGGGTGGGGTTCTCCTCTGTTGCTTCCGACACTTCTATGAGTGATGTCCACTGTAACAGGATCATAGGTCTCAGTGACTGGCGTGTCCTCTGTGCCCCTTCACAGATGAGATCTCTGTTCAGCTTTGTTGCCCTCTTGGTTACAGAAACAATGTTTACCTCTCCTTTAAAGGTAGTGGTATGGGGTTGGAATGACAGTTTGGGGACACAGGGCCATGTGGACAACTCACATAAATCTCACCTCAAGCTAACCCTCCAAGCTTTGTTCACATTTAATACTGTTTTGTCAAGCCTCCCAGCCTTATTTGCCCACAGTTGGTGTTGAGGCCCTGGGAGTGGACTGGAGGTGGAACTTCTACTTGGCTTTGTTGTATTTCATCATAAAGGATCTGGTCTGTTACTCAGCTACTGAAATCCTTTTGGATCCCAACCATGTCATCTCACATACTTAATCCTTTCTCTACTAGTGTCATCAGAAAACCTGATAAGCCTGTAGCCTTTATTTTTTATCCAAGTCATTGATGCAAATGATGAATAAGAAAGAGTCAGGGGACTGAATACCTCTGATGCTATTAGAAAACACTCTTTATATTAGTGTCAGTTCATTAATTACCACTCTTTGGGTAGTGGCAGTGGCATAGCTAGGGGGTGTGACAGTCTGCCCTGGGTAGCACATTTTTCTGAATATGTCATTTTAATTTTCTGTTTAAATAGGTTGACATACAGTATTCAGATATGTTGGAGGGTAGCAAATTGAAGGACCACCCTGAGCTGCACGAACTCTAGCTAAGCCACTGGGCAGTACCATCCTACTAGCTATTAAATCCTCCTAAGTATATAGGCTTGCACTTATCTCTCTACCTTATTCACAAGATATGAAAATCTTGGGTTTGATATGCTATGAAGTATTAAACTTGTCCAAAGAAAGGTTGTTCCTTGCTCCCATCTCCCTATAAGTACCCTTAGGCTCTTGGAATATCCTGCCTGCTAAGAGTCTGTTTACCTGAGGCCTTGGGCATGCCAACAGGCTCTTCTAACAGAGGGATATATGGTAGGCTTCTTGGGCCATGTGGTATCAACTTGACCTCTGGAGAGGCTGGAGTATACGGTCAGCCATGTTGGAGTCCATCATGTCTATATGATTCACCCCTGATATAAACCCTGGATAGGAGCTTCAGGTGAGCTCTCCTGCTCAGCGATGCTCTGTCTGTGTTACACACATCATTGCTGAAGAAGTAAGTGTTGTCCCCACAATTTCACCAGGAGAGGACAACTGGGAACTCATGCTTGGTCTCTCTTGGACCCTGTCCCCTGCATCTCTTTCCTCCACTGACTGCCATCTCATACCCTTCTGCTGTTAATTGCCATAACTGTGAGTATAAGGGCTTTTCGGAGTTCAAGGGGTCACTCCAGCACATCAGTGGAGTGGTTCTTGGGACTACTGAGCTGCAACAGCAATCTCTGTGTTACATTAAGTGTGTCTTTCGTTGAAACCAGAGGACAGTACTCTCTGAGTTTCTGCTCTTTGGTTTCCCTAAACATCTCCTGGAAAAGATATCCTATGAAACAAGTAGACCTTTCTCTGCCTCACGAAGCAGCCTCCTCCCTGGCCTGCCCAAAGGACTCCCCTTTCCCCTTGGCCACCCATGTGGTTTAGTGAGTACTCATTTCAGCCCACTTTTGGGTAAGATATCATATTATCCAGGAGAATTCCAAGCTTGGGTCTCATCTCCTGTTTTCTAGTGAAGTGTCTGCCAAAACTGAAATGTTGCCTGGGGAAGAGCATCCCACCCTACTATCATCTACTCATACTTCCACGTAAGTGAATCAGACCACTAATAGAACTAGGCTGTTAGTAAGATAGTATGCAGGAGAGAGAACTTTGGATGAGGGAACTGCTGGGGCTTTCCCTATGGAGGGTGAAGAAGGTTGTTCCAGGCTGGGGAGCAGGGTTCTATCGAGGTGTGAGGGGGGCAGTGCTGAAAATTTGATGGAGAGCTGACAAAAAGACAGATCTGTACCCTGATTTTGTTAGGAAATCAGAGGGTAAAGACCAGCACTCTATTCCTCGTCTGCATCCATGGGACATGGGAGCAGTGACTTTCCAGAGGATGGAGATTCTCCTGGGGTGAAGGGGAAGGGCAACAAGTTGGGCATGTGAGGCAGGAATGTCACAAAGAAAGAAGGAGCCCAGTCCCTACCTTATCACAAGGGGTTTACAGAAAACCAGGTTCTTGGCACTGCAAGGGGAAATGTGTCGTTAAATAGAAGAGAGTGATCCTGTTATGGATACGGTTTCATTTCACCTCTGTCCTATGTAATTCCTGTGAACTGAACCAGGACATCTTTTAAAGTGGAGACAATCTTACTTCAGTAAGGAGGACCACACTGCTTTTGGTTCTCTCCTCAGAGATCATTTTTGTGACTTCATGCTCTAAGGGTGTTTTTATCTTTATTTTTTTAATTTTAATTTTAATTTTTTTTTGGTACCGGGAATCGAACTCAGGACCTTGCGCTTGCCAGGCAGGCGCTGTGCCACTGAGCTATATCCCCAGCACTGCGTTTTTATCTTTAAATCATTTTTAGGTATATTGGAAAGGAGGTTTTGTTTTTCGTTCTGTCTCTGCTTTGTCTTCGTCCTCCACTTGAGGATCAAGTGTGATCAGACCTTAAGAGAAGCACACGGGGCAGTTCAATCTTCCCTGTCCCCACACCTCGGAAGACCACAGAATGCATGCCCTGAAAAGCCCCACCCTCTCACAGAAGCCCGAGGAGATCTTCGAGGGATCTCTTTCTACCCTTTTGTCACCACGGGTGTTAGGAGGTGTAGAGACATAGGTGCCATCAGTTCCTGAATGGGTGATCTTCATATTTAAAGCCACCAAGAATGAAAGTGTCTTGAGGTCAGGAACACAGGAATGTGTCCTTGAATTGAGGCTTTGGCCAGGCCTGACCTCTGACTCAGAGATTCAGGACACTTAAGCCCCATAAGATCTGGAAATGCAAACTCTCTTTCCTCAGTGGTGCCATAACTCAGCTTGGGCAGCCATCAGCCTGATGCTTTGGATGCCAGGAAGGCTCCCAGCTCTGCAGGGGGTATTGCCTGGGAGCTCGTCCCCCAGTGGCAGAAGCTCTTTAGCTTTCTGTTACTTTGCCCAATATGTCTGCAGGGCGGTGTAATGGTTAGGGTTTGTGTATTGGTGCCAGCTTTTTTGTTTAAGGCCTGCCACATGCTCTTAAACTTTGTGTTCATTGGTTTTCTCCTTTGGAAAGTGACGGTGGTAATAATAAAACCTACTTCTGTGGGTTACTGTGAAAATGAAAAGATTGTGTAAGGGACGTGGTCCATAACAAAATGCCCACAGTAGTTATTTTCCTTCTCAGCTACAGCTACTATCCCTAAGCCTGGAACCTCAGGGGGCCCTGGGCTCCTGTGCCCTGAATTGCCACAGTTGTGCAAGCACTCTCGAATCTCCTGTTACAACTGCGAGCCGGCAACAGAGCAAAATAAAGGGGGGAGGCAGTGGGGAGGGCAAAGCAGGCCTCTGGAGGGAGTCTGACCAGGTCAGCTGGGAATGCCTGTCAGCCATCCAAGGTGGCTTCTCCTCTGCCTGGCTCCTGCGTGGGCCTGAGGTGAGTGAGTGACTCACGCGGGTGCTCTCCCCACCCCTGTGCCCAAATGCTCAGCCTTCCCGAGGGCTGGGGCTCACCTAATCCCCACAGTGGGAGTCGGGGGGCATCCATGCCTGTGCTGAGGTCTAGGGTTGCACAGTGGTGACTTCACACTCCACAGCATGTGCAGCTGAGGCCTCTGTGCAGCTGAGGCAGGCAGCGAGGTCAGCTCAACAGCCGCTCTCTCTTCAGCCTGGATCTGGCCTCAGGCAGCCGGTGTCTCCGGGCAGAGGCAGGGATGGCAGAACAAGAAGGCAGTGGGCTGCAGGTCCTGCTGAATACGCTTCAGGTAGGAAGGGGTAGAGAGGGTGCAGGACCTGGCGGGCTGGGTCTTTGCCTGGCTGGCTTGTGTTGGAGTCATGTACATGCACTCCCCTCTGGCAGCCAGTGGCCCAGTTGGCTAACTAGGCAATTGAATAGGACTCAGCTCTCACCTTGAAGCTGACCTAAGTGATGCTATGGTGTTTAAATATTAAGCACGACAATGTTGATGATTGCTCTGCTTAAATTATTAAACCTAGTGGGATCAGAGGCTCTGGCTAAAAATCCAGGTTTGCTAGAGATGGAAAAGATGGGGATAAAAAAGCTTATCTGGAAAATGAAGGAGACATATTACAGCCATCCCTGGACAAGTCTAGAGATCTGCTGGGGGCTCATAGAACTATCTGGGAGGAAAAGGCAGCTGGGGAGGGGACTTGCCTGGGCTTCTCCTGCTACATGGCTCTATTATGGCACTTTCAAATTATATTCTGGGTCAGAATGGCCCAGAATGCTTGCTAACAGTGCATATTCTCAGGCAGTGTCTGGCCAGAAGGCATCTGAATCACCAGGGGGAAAAGCCTGGGAATCTGCCTTTCCATGGTGATTGTATTCACTGCTAATTTTAATCTTCGTTCTAGAGGAGTGTTTTGCAATCTTGTCTGCACAGTGGAATCAACTGGAGAGTGCTAAAAAATACTGATTATCTTTGGGAGCCACTCCCAAAGATCTGGATTTTATTGGTCTAGGCAACAACTTGAGCATTGGAAGTTTGAAAATCCTGAAGGTGTCTTAATGTGCAGCTAAAGTTGAGGACCACTGCCCTACAGCCTTGGGAAGATGCTTAACTGGATTCAGAGGATGTCAGAGCTCAGAGAGGCCCAAGGGATCTTCTACTCCAGGATTTCTAAACCTGAAGTTTGTATACAGGGATCATAAAATGATGGGCTTCATGAACCCATGCCCCAATTTAGAATGTAAATTTTTTGCACCTGTGTTCATTTTTTTCCCTGTTGCGAAAAGCTTCTTTAATTTTCCTGTGATTCTAAAGGGATCTATTTTTTTTTGGTATGAGAAATCGAACTCAGGGCCTCGTGCTTGCCAGGCAGACGCTGTGCCACTGAGCTATATCCCCGGCCCCCATTTTTTTTCTTTTTTTAAAGCTTAAGAACTATTTAACCCAACTTTTAGGTGTACAGGTATCCACACAAGGAAACCAAGTTTTAGAAGTGAAGTATGTTCCTCAGTGTGATCTGACTATTTAATAGAGTAACTGGGGCTAGCATTCAAGAAATTCAAAATCTAATTCACTTAGGATCTTTTGACTCTTTTTACCTGATGCACGCAAAGAAAGAATGCATCTGAGCTAGGGGTGTTGAAGGAGAGAGTAGATCTCAAAACAAGTTTGCAAATTATGTCTTCTGGTTGGATGATTCGATAGGTGTAACAAGTCAACATTCTGAGTGTCTTTCTAATTTCTGAACAGTTGTGTGGAAATCCTGATTAGCTGTGATGAAACAACTGGAAGCTTGTAATGAACAGAATTTTCTTTGAACTAGCTGTTTAGGAAAAGAGGACTGCAATAAGTTGGCAGTAGGGGTTTAGTGAAAACGAATGTCCTGCAGTTGGCCTGGAAGTCGCTTCCCACCAGAGGAGATTTAGAGTTGATATTTAGAATGATTACTCCAGGGTACTGCAAAATTCTCAATTATCAGAGAAAGATTTAATTATGTTCACCAGGTGCTACTCAGTTCCCAATTAACCAGAATATTAAAATAGCACCAACATACTTCCTGTGTATACTTCACTTTATCAGAATTTGGTTGTAGAATTGACAGGTTTCTAGCCCAGTCCAGGCAAATTGCCTCCATGAATCCTGTTTCTTTCTTGGTAAAAGTCAGAACTCTGAAACACTTCAAAAAAGAGAACCCAGAGCTTGTATTCTATGGAATAATCTTTCAGGGTGGGTTGATGCCTTTTTCCCACTCCCACTCCCCATGGACTTACTAGGGGAGCCCACAGAACTAAGAAGGCACTGGTTGAAATACTCTTAATTGGGGAGTCTCAAAGATTTCACCAATTCAGACCAGTCACTCTCCTTGTGCACAAAGATGAAAAACAGAAGGCTTTGTGGTGGTTCTCAAACCCCAGGGGAAGATAGTGGGAGGTTTGAACATGATGCGATCTTACTGGTACCCTACGCTGTTACCCAGGGAAGGATGGAAAAGAACGGAGGGCCAGAAAGCGCAAGCTCAATGTGACAAATGTCCCTATGACATGATCATAGAAGTCTCCCTCCTTGGGATATAACTGTCAAATGATGACAATGTCATCATTTCTGTCTCTTTGAGAGTCATTAGGCAATACCAGTTTTATGCTCATTGTCTTTTCTGGCACAGTGGAGAAGAGGAAATGGTTTTTCCTACCTTAACAGAAACACAGCCTTATATTTGTCCTGAATGTGTAAGAATAAATTTTCTACCAAGATATTGTCCAGGTTCCTGGCCTTAACAGCATGGATTTGAGGCAGAAAATCAGATCAGCTCACAGATCCCTGGGTGAAAGGGCAGCAGCCACAGTGTAAGTGTGAGAGGCAGAAGGACTAGATCTAGCCCCACTTACCAGCTGCTCATCCTTAGGCAGGTCTCTCCACCTCCCTGAGCTTCCCTTTATATGTATGTAAAAGGGGACAGTAAAAGTGGGTTCCTAAGCACTTCGTATGAGGATTAAGAGAATACATTTGAAAAGCACTTGTAAACTATAAATGGCTGCTTCAATGACTGTGGTTTTCATATTTCCCTAGTTGAGCATACAGCCAGGGACTGGAAACACTTGCCTACACTTTTCATCAGCCTGCCCTGCTTTTTCCTGGGTGGACTCCAATATACTTGGAAAAAAGGGAGGTGTCTCATTCTGTGCTGCTCTCATTTCTCCATGTAGTTTGAGCTAATGGGGAAGATGGGGAACTGCCAGGGGAGCAGGATATGGGCTCCGTGCCAGCTCTGACTCCGTGAGCCCTCATCCAGCAAGGTCCCACAAAATGCCAATTAAGTTCCTTATTGAAACATGAAAAATGTATAATTATTAGGTCACCTTTGGCACTCTCTGGGCTGGGATATGGGCACATTTTTGCTGTTTGCATTCATACTTTATTATTTTATGTTATAACAGCTCAACTGAATCCCAGGTCTGCATCTTTGCCAAAATGTACATAGCTGAGTCCTTTTCTCAACTTGGGTTCCAAGATCATCATCTATTATGGATTGTCAATAAGACTTCAGGATGTGGGGTTTCCTGTCCCAAGTTAGCATCGGCCTTAGACAATAGAAAACCTGGCCTGTGGCAACCAGTTCACTTATTCTCTTGGACTTGATCCTTGAAAGATTATTTTCAAGACAAGAAGTGATTTCGGCCCCTGGGTTCAACAAGGGGATGGGTGGAAAAATGATGACTGATATGTTTCATTCATAGCACTTAGGAATTTTGTTTCCAAAACGTGCTTGATAATTTTCCTTGTAAAACTCTCCATGGAGGATGTGGGAATATCCATCTATTGTATGTATCCATAGGCCAGGTGGAGTGGAAACTGAGCTTTCCCCTTGGACAAATGAAGGGAAGAAGTTTCCTTTTAGGTAGCAAACACTATATAGACTTTCCAAAACTCACTAAGATTCTTCTCTGGTGAAGTTTGAGGCTTTCTGGGTTTGTTGGAGACGCCTATCTCAATTGTAACACAAACACACAATCTATTTTAGTCAGCTTTCTGTCACTGGGACCAAATACTAGACATACGCAATTTAAACGAGAAAAGATTTATTTTGGCTCATAGTTTCAGAAGTTTCAATCCATGGTTAGCTGTCTCCAAGGCAGAAAATGACATGGTAGATGGGCATAGTAGAGGAAAGCTGCTCAATCGATGGCAGCCAGGAAGCTGAGAGACAGGGAGGGAAAGAGCCACACAGAAAGGAAGGGACCAAGGACAAAAATATCTCTTTCTAGGCCACACCCCCTGTGACCCAACTGCTACAATCACGCCCCACTACCTGACAGCACATTCAGCTGTGAGCTTACCCACTGATGAAGTTAGTGCCCTCATGATCCAGTTGCCTTCCAAAAGCTCTCACTTTGAACACATGAGACTTTGGGGTTTGCATTTTTGATTCAAACCATAACAGAAGCAGACCAAAATCTTTTTTAATTTTGAGCATCAGCAGAAGCAAAGAAAAAAAACAACCCATAAGGACAAGCACCAAATGTAAAAAGGAAAATAACTATCAAGAAATAACATCTGAGCTGAGTGTCAGGGTACACACCTTTTAATCTCAGCTACTTGGGAGGCTGAGGCCAGAGGATTACAAGTTTGAGGCCATCTTGGGAAAGTCTCAAACAAAAGCAAAACATGAAAAGCAGTTGGGAATATAGCTCAGTGCTCCCTGGATTCAATCCCTAGCACTACAAAAGCAAAACAAAACAAAGCAAAATCTGCCAATGCCTAAGGAATGATTGTGCTAGTCAAACTGGATGGTGAGGGGGTAGTCGTGGTGCCTAGGGTTACTCTGAGCTGGTAGTAGGGAGAAGTCTTCACTTAGTCCTTTTTCCAAGACTTTGTTGCTTTCACAGTTTCTTAAATTCATTGGAATTAGAGATTGGAGAAAATGAACAATTATTATGGGTGTACTTTTGGCCAAACTTTCACCTCCATTACCTCATGTTGCTCTGTCTGCCACTTGTGGCCGGCTGTCTTATGGTCAAGGGAAAGTTAAGCTGCTCAAGGCTCTATGACCAAAACTTAGTAAGGCCCTAGATAGAGTCCAGAAAGCAGGTCTTGCCACTCAAAAACCTTTCCAAGAGTCTGTGTTTCTTAAGTAACCTAGAATATACCTGTTTATTTTTTGTTTTGAGGGCATTACCTTGACCTGACTGAATCTGAGGATTAGAGGAATATGAATTCTCTACAATAGAGGGAAACTTTTTTAGAACTTACATGGTCTTCCAGGTCGTAATTTTGTGTGTGAGTAAATAACTCCTGTCAAAAGAAATAACACTTTTGATTTGTGTCCATGGGATATTCTCAATATTTACCCATCATCATTATCATTATCCATCCATCCATCCATCCATCCATCCTTCCATCCACAGCTTTCTATGCACTAGAAGACATTGAGAGGACTATTGTGTAAGATGATATGCTAGGAAGAACAAGGTCTTTGGTATAGCCTCTCAAAACTTGTGTGACTCAAGACACATAGTTGAATCTTTACTGAAATTTCTTTGTCTGCAAACAGAATTATAGCACTCATGGGCTTATGACAAGAGAAAGTGCATGTGAAGAGGTAAGCACAGTGGCACATGCTCAATAAAAAGCAGTAATGATCATAGTTAAACACAGTCCTTGCTCAGGAAAATGCAGTGTTAAAGTACACAGGTAAGAAGATAAAAATATTTGGAAAAGCAAGTTTGCAAATGATGAGTGCTATGGTAAAAGCAAACGTCGAAAGAGAATTCTACAGAAGGGGGTAGGGCTGGGCTGAGTTGAAGTTCAAGAATTGGAGGAGGAGAGTTCTGAAAAGTTCCCTTTCTGTTGTTTTCAATTGAAAGAAATACAAGTTATTTTACGGGTAGCATTCATATGTTCTTGCATCAAAGGAGTTCTGATGGAATGGCTGAAGTAAAACAACCAGAGTTGGGTCAAAAAGTCCTATCCCCATGTGAGAACAGAGCAGTTGGCATTTCCATCTCCTGAGCCGAGATTCTGCATCTGACTGTCTCCCTGAATGCCACCTGTGCAGGGCAAAGTGGAAAGCACAGGGGACCAGCACTGCTTTGAGGTGTAATTGGAAATTTGGCACTGGTAGTGATGTGCTGAGGCAAATGGCCAACAGACCCACTCCCACAGCAGACATCTTAACCTGTCAACATTTATTCCACAATTTATCCAATTTCTAAAAGTGGAACCAATCTTATGAGAGCCAAAGACAGTTTCAGTTTGAGCTCTGGGAATTGAGCCCTGGAAGTATACTAACCAGGAAGAAAACTCGGTCTAGGTTACCTGTTACTGTATCTGCAATCACAGAACAGGCAGTGTGAATCAAACAGACTGGGCACTGAGTCATATTTCAGAAATGGGTGCATGGAAATGCATCCTCTTGGGTGTGACCTCTGTATCCTTCTGTCAGACCTGAATTGAAGGAAGTAAAGGGTTTGTGGGATCTGTGCTTTTTCCCTGAGCAAATACTGCATGGTTCCTTCAGAGTGACAGATCTGAAAACCAGGTGCTTGTCAGAGAAAAGTGTGGTGGGAGAATAGAAAGATGTGAAGAGTAGAGATGTCAGGGATGAAAGAATGAATATAAAAGAAGACATGGAAGGTGACATAAAGTATGTACTCAATGTATGGTCTTCTCTCCTCCCCCTTTCTTCATTCTCTCCTCTTTTTCTGATAACTTTTCATAAACGGACTACATCCATGTGTCCAGCACCCAGAGGAAGTAACCATGAACTCTCAGCACCCCTAAGGACTCTGTCATGTCCACTCCCAGTCCTGACTTTCCCAATATTACCCCTAATCTGGTTTCTAATTCCACAATCCAGGTCTGTGTGTTTTGTACTTCATATAAATGCAGTAAGTCCTCTTTTGTGTTTAGCTCCTTTTGCTCAACATCATGAGATTTCTCCAAGTTTTTGAATTGGTTGAGGATGTTCGTTCTCATCACCAAGTAGCAGACCATTGTGTGATTATACCACAATTTCTTTATCTACTCTAGAGTCGATGATATTTGGGGCGGTTTCCAGTTTGGAAAGTGGGGCTATAACAAAATCACACTGTTGTGAACAGCCCAGTACACACCTTTATCAACATATTTGAGCATGTCTGTTGAATATGTACCTAGTAGTGAATTTCAGAGTCATAGGATATTTATTTGTTCAGCTTTAGTAGATAATAACAAGAAGCTTTCAAAAGTGATTGGCCTAAAACAAATACCTACTTGCCACATATATATAAATAGTTTGCAAAAAGCTCTGGATGGCCCACATCTTTCCAAAATTTGCTTACTACATGTTTGTTGGCTAAACGTGTTTTGAGGTGCTTTGCCTGGAGGGACTCTGCAGGATTCCTGTCTTACGTGTTCAGTTCCCCGCACTTAGTCTTTTTCATATTCATGGTTAAAACAACAACTCACATTTGTTAAACAGTTTCTGCAAGTCAGGAACTGTGCAGACTCCTCTACAGGCATCAGCTCATTTAATCTCCACAGTAGTCCTAGGAGGCAGGTAATATTATCATCCTCAGTTTAAAGTTCTAAAGTGGGGAGATTGGAGTGGTTAATGAATTTCCCACAGTCACAGAGTGAGTAAGTGACATAACTAGAATGTGAGCAGCAGGAACCTCATGCCAGCAGAGGTGCCCTTGGCAGCAGGTGTATTAACTCTTCAAGGAAACACAGGCACGGAGAAGATTCTGACCAGATTGCCCCATGTGCAGGTACCTGTTGGGGCAGATGGAGTCTCCCACTTGGCAGATCTGGAGAGGCTGGCACTGTCCCCACAGGCTGGGAGGACTGGCCCACAGGGTGGAGAAGAGGTGCCCACAGCAGGGACCAGCAACTCTTTGTGTAAGGGACCAGTGAACAAGAGTTTTAGACTTTGTGGGCCACAGGGTCTCTGTTGCAACTAGACCTTGTCCCCGCAATCCGTAGACAACATGCAAATGGATGGGTATAGCTGTATTCCTTTAAGATTTTATTGATAAAAACAGGCAGTGGGTTGGACTTGATCTGTGAGCCATGGTTTGCTGACCCTCCCCAGGAGCACCAGGCCTCAAGCCTGGTGTAAGGGTGGGAGATGGGTGGAGTCTTAGGGGCCAATTGCTGCTGCAAACTGCCAAGAGGGAACTGCGGTGAGTGTCCTTCTCCATCCCAGGCTGCGCTTCTTGCAAAGGAACAGATCACACCATGCCTCTGTGTATCCTGGGTGCTCTGAGACAAAGTCTTACAGGCCCTAGAATACACAGCTGTGTCTGTGGGGTCTCCTGCTGCCCCTGCTGGCCTGGTATCAGTAGAGATGGTGCCTGTGCCTGTCAGCTCCCTGGTATGGGCTTTCTGGGCATTTCAGCAGCACTGACCAGTGTGGTGGGCGACTGGTACTGTAGTCTGCATGCAGCAGCACTACCAACAGAAGAATATGCTCAAGCCAGCACTTCTCAGACTGGGTTCTGAGGAACACTAGCATTTCCTGGGATGCCAGTGGAGGCAGTCCACTTAAGAAAAGGTAGAAGGGATTGATAGATTTGAAATATCAGGGTAAATATACTTATTTGATTTCTTTACTGAAGGATCCTCAACCTTCTACAATCTTTAGACATTTATGGCTTTCAGCTGAAGTGTATTTTACTCAGAGTGGACTTCTCAGATAGCATGATTGGCTACCCCATCACTATATGTCATACCTGTCTCATCTACCTCTGCATATTCCCTAATACTTGTTTTTGTGCCACCTCCTTTTTTTTCCACCGGGGTCAGAAGCTCATCTATCTTGTTCAGTCTTTATTCTCACTATCTAAAACACTGTGGCATAGCAGGTGTTTAATAAATGTTTGTTGATTGAACAATAAGATGTGTAGTATTAATAAGTTGGGGATATAATTTATAGTGTTTCTAAATCATCCTGGAAATGGGATACATTTGGGGGCAAACACTCATAGACTATTAGGAATCTATGAAACACATTTAGCCAACAATGATTTTAGACTGATGCCATGTTTTATCTGTGTTAGTTTGTGAGGGTTGACTTTTTCTTGGTCTGGAAGTGGACCCTGGGAATGTTGAAACTGTTCTGATGTGAGTCGATTTGAAATCAGTCTATTGGAAAACTATAGGGTCATTCCTCTGTGTAGTAAATTCTACCAGCTGATGACTCTGTAACCTCTCTGTAGACCTTGAGTTCCTGCCCTTACTCATTTGGGAGAGAAAATGTAAGCAACAGATGGGGAGGTTTAGAGAAAGAGTCTTCCTAGAGGCTTAAGAGAGACACTGATTCTGATCAGGAAGCCATATGGCGATAAGTACAGATTTAGCTCTGGGTTTCAGATTAAAGGCAGGGTCAGATTTCAGAGTCAGGGTATCTGATGGAACTTGTCCCAGGGGACTTGGAGAGAAGCAGCTTTGTCAATAAATGGTCAGTAATGAATTCTCCCTTACCCTTCCCCACCCTCAACATCCAGCCCCTCAAAACAACGTGTGTCCACATCTCTAATCTCCAGATATCACCAACCAATGTGAACTCAATGCCCTACATTTCTGACCCTGGAACATCCTTATCCCAGCCCTCTGAGGACAGAATTACTCCATGGCAGCTTCTGAAAGGACAGTGCAGAGATATCTTTTACCTTTCACAAAAGCTAGATAGAGGCTGTAAGCAAATCTCATTTTCTCCTCGACATTTATTATTCAGTCATAAAATATGTATGTCCTAAAGGAAAAAAGTGTTACAAATGACAGCTAAATTTTTGGAGAGAGGAAAAAGGCTAAGATGACAATATCAGAAGGAAGATGGTCATTAAGATTCAGAGAGGGTTTTTGCTGTGAGCCCCTCATATTTGTTGAGCACTTACTATGTGCCAGGAAGTATTCTAAGCATTTTCTATGCATCTTTTCTTATGTATTCCTCACAACAATGTTGAGGTAGGGACAACTTTCATCTCCATTTTACAGATGGTAAACACAAAGCATTTGACCAAGGTGATTCAGCCTTTAAGGAACAGTCTTAAGATGTAAACTCTGGCACAACTCGATTCCAGGTTTTATTATGCTCTGCACATCAGGCTGTAGCATCCCTTTTTCATTAATCTGTTCTTTCTCCACAAATCCTATTTTTCTAATAAAAGTAATATAAGCCCATAAAAAATTAATATGTAATTATCAATTATAGGAAGTAAAGATTGTTCTTATTAAACTGTACTCCCTAAACCAACTTCATAAGATTTGTTGAATATCCTTTTAGATGTTCATATACATATATTTCAGTAACTTATACTTATGTCACTAACATTTCAAAGGGCTATTGTGCAATTAGCTTTTCCTACATATCAATGTAATTGAACATTTTTTAAGCCATCACATATAGACTCAGCTCAATCTTTTGTTATATTGTAGCTTAGTATATGGATATACTATATTTTAAATAAATAGAATTATATTTTCTTCAGGGTGTCACTTGATTTTGCTTATGTTCTTTATTTTTGGATGTTGTATGTATTGCATTTTAATAGTCAATTTTATCAACTATTTCTTTCATGGATAATTTTTTGGCTGCAAGAGTTTTTCCCTGTGATCTAACTCTTATACTTAATGATGTTTAAATTTCACACCACACCTTTCTCATTTTCTTAAGCCTTGTTGCTTTTATAGAGCTCTGGTATACCACACTTCACTAACATGTACCAACAATGACAAATTTGTAGCCTTAAACTTCCTTGCGCTGGAAGGTGTCATACTTGTTCCTGCTGCATGATAACGTTTTGAAGTTTTACATCTGATATAAATGTTTATTTAAAGTGAACAGATGAAGGTTTTTTGGCTGAGTTTCAGGAGACCAGAGCTGATTTTGGATGCTGCCATTGACTTTCTGTTTGACTTAAATCTTCTAGGTCAGTATCCTCTGTGTATTGATGGTTTTCAGACTTTTTTAGTGCTAGATTTGTCCAGTGATACTATCTATTTCCTTGATATACTGTGAATCTCTTGTTATTGTTTACTCATGTTGAATGCCTCCTTGTATCAGATGCTGTACTAGGTAGAAGGTGGCAAGTTTCTCAGAATGTTATCAGCTAGACACTAAAATTTCTATTAAAATTCTTCCCAATGTGGATGTGTAGTGTCAAGAAGAAAGAGACATAGAATGCTGCGGTCACTCCTGGTGCCCTCTGATCCAGGGACAGTATCCACCATGATGACCAGCTGAGGGCATAGAATCATCATTACTCCACACCTGTGGGGAAGATCTGAAGCCTCAGCAGCTGTAACACATCCAGCTTAACTTATGCACCTATGTTGATTCTTACATTGTCGTTTTTTTTTTTTTTAAACTACAAAAGAGTGGTTCTCAGTCTTAATTCTTCCCTGCCCCCATGGGGAGGAGTGTCACAGATCTCTTTTGAAAGCTAAAGGCACTTCACCCAGATAAGCATGCACACAAACTTGTGAAAAATTTCAGGGTAATAGGGTTTCACTTTCTCCATGTCTTTACTTGGGTTTTGTCTCATGGAATGAGACTATTCAAGGTTAAAGTTCTGATCAAATAAGGGAAATCTTGCTCTCCTGTTCAAATGTGATAAATTCCTTATGTCTCTAAACAGGACACAATATTCTTCTTATCTCTGTGTCCCAACTTGGTCTTGAATAGCTTTCATGTTTGGTCTACACTTACATGAAAATCAAAAGTAGCTTGGATTAATCAACTGAAATATTACATTTCATAAAAAGCCTTTTCTGATAACCCAAGTATATGGCGTATATCCCTTCTTCAAGTAGCACCCAAGCATGTATTTCTCTCATCTATGCCTTGCTTGGTTACACATGTAATTTGTTCTTCATCTATTCAAACTGTTTTTAGGCATTGAGAATCCCCAAATAAATACGACATGGTCCTTGTCCTCCCAGAGATGAGAGGGATCAGATATATTTGAAAAATCTACTGAAAATTGCAGATCCTCTCCTAGATAAGCATAAGTATACACATAAGTATTTCAGTCTCAGAAGATTTGCTTGTAGTTTAAGATTCCACACCAAGTGATTATTTGGTTAAATAGCTGAACAAATAATTATGAAGCATGATTATAAGTGAAAAGATAACAACAAGCCCAGGATATTTTTGGAAGAAGAGAGATCTCAAACAATCTGTGACCTTTCATGAACTTCTGTTCCTGAGTGGTGACCAATTAGATAATTCAGAGTGACTTTTGCACTGGAGATAATTAAAAAATACAGATAAAGTATAAATATTTTTTCTAAAAGCATCAGTGTTCTAATGAGATAACGAGCTTGTAATGGCTTGAGGTCAGAAGAGGTGAGAGACACAGGGAAAAGAGCAAAACTCTGGCACTTTTGCCTTTGTCTTTGTCCATTTTATTTTGTGGCTATAACAATATCAGAGCATGGATAATTTATAGTGAACAGAAATTTATTGACTCTCATTTCTGGAGGCTAGGAAGTTGAAGACTGAGGGGCCAACATGTGGCAAGGGCTTTCTTTCTTTCTTTCTTTCTTTCTCATAACATGGTGGAAGGCATCATGTTGTGGGGAGGGGAGAAGAAGAGAGGGAAGGGAAGGGAAGGAAGGGAAGGAGGGAAGGGAAGGGAAGGGAAGGGCAGGGAAGGGAAGGGAAGGGAAGGGAAAGGAAGGGAAAGATACATAAGGGAGAGCAGAACTCATCTTTTTGTAAAGAACTCACTCCCCCAATGATAATGGCATTAAGCCACTCAAGAAGTCAAAGCCCTCATGGCCTAATCACCTCTTAGAGACACCCCCCAACACTGTTGTGTTGGGGAATAAGTTTCTAACACATGCTTTTGGAGGCATTTACTGTTTTGGAATGTGGGCCGGGAAGTTTGATTTTTGTATTTGCTGGCCTTTGCACATCTAGGAGAACAAGGGTTGAAATATAAGACTTGCCAAGCATGGGGCTCCTGCTGTTCCTTGCTCTTGGGCTGAGGTTAAGATCTGCTATGTAGATGTACAGGTGAACCATATGTAGGCTATTCTTTATGTAGAGCTGTTCTTCAACTATCTGAGTAGCCCGCCAAATCTAAAGACTTGAAAAGGTGGTTTCATTTTCCCAAGGCTACTAAGTATCTGGTTGTAGCAAATTAAAATCCACATTGGTGGAAGAAAATGTCACATTAAGCCCTACATTAATTCTACAAATAATGTGAAAACCAGGCATCATGGGAAATAAATTCATATAGGTAAATACCAGATGATAGACATGATAGAATTAGATCCACCAGTACTCCAAAAACTGGAATTAACTACCAGTCACAGAATATAAGAGCTTTGATTACTATAGTTGAAGAGATAAAAGCTGATTTTGAATATTTGGCAGTGAATTATAGTCTCTAAAAACTAATACAGTAGATTTGCAAAGGAACTAAATTGGAGTTTTTGAACTGAAAATTTAAATAACCAAAATTAACAACTCAATGGATAAGTTTAATTGCTTATCCATAAGATAAGATTAGACTTAGCTAAAGAAATATGAGAAAAATCAGGTTATAAGAAACTATCCAGAATGAAGCAGATAAAGTTAAAAGTATTGAACACTGTAAAAGGCAGGTTAGAGCCAGAGAGGACAGGAGGAGAAGGTCTCAATGTGTTTAATTGGAGTTCTGAAAGGAGAGGAAAGAGTGAGGCAGCAACAATATTTAAAGCAATAAAGAGTGCCCCAGCCCTTCAATACATTGTTAATTCTGTGGTAATATCAAAATTTCTCGCTCAAGTCTACATTCCCTGAGATACTTACCAGGACGTGGTGAATTGTCTGCTGAATTTGTTAGGTGGGGAAATTTCCCTGTTTTACATTTTTGGAATGATGTCATAGTTCTTTTAGACTTTTAAAATAATCTTCCAGTAGATGTGAATTCCTATTTGATGTGGCTATACATTCAAATATCCGAATCTCTGTATTTGCAGCTGTTATTTTAAAAATTAGATCTAAATCTACAGTTGACACCATAGAGGAAGTTTAAGCCCTCCTTTATAATCTGATGATTCAGTTTTGATTAAAAAAAAATACATCTCCTTAAACTCATATTTGTTACTTAGGATTACATTCAATTTTGTTTCTTGATGTGAAAAGTTTTATTGCGGCTTTTGACAATGACTTACAAAATTCTAATCCGGTCACTGAAGATTAAAATGTTGGTATTTATTTGCTTTTGCACCATTTTATTGATGATATGTTATTCTGGTAAGTAACTTTACATTTTCCTTTGAAACAGAGGGGTAATGTGATGTTTTGCAGGTTACCTGGGAAACAGATTCTAAGACAAACATATAGGGAATTTATTGGAGAGTTAATGGGAGAGCTGAATTCATACACAGGGAACGGAAGAACCAGGACCAGGCAGAGGGAGGATTGATTGGAAAGGAAATGGCAACGAAAGTTCTAGCTGACCCCTCAGGGCTGTCCTTCAGCAAGAGTTCATCCTGCAGCAAGGGAATTTAAGTGATATACTTCCTCCCTGCGACACTGGTGACCTTTATGGGATCAGGGCTGCATCCAGGTACAACAGGACGTGACCACTGTGATCTGTTCTACCCCTACAACACTTCTGACACCAAATGGGTGAAGATTTTTCCACACTCACTATCAACTCTCCAGCTCTCCAGACGGCAGCTGGGTATTCTACAGTTTAACTCAACTCTGATGCTGACTACCTGGAGTTAACATCAGAACCCGCAAGTTAAAGGACACATTCCACAAGCTGCCCCCATTTCAGATGCCAATTATAAGTTCCAGACTACAGGAATTTTGGACAGATTGCCTGTAAATCCAGGGGCTCCCACAACCTCTCCTTTCAGGTTTGATAAATTTGCTGGAGTGGCTCACAGGACTCAGGAGAGCACTTTATTTGCATTTGCCAATTTATTATAGAGGATCTCAACAAAGAGCCAGATAGTAAGTACATAAGGTGAGGTCTGGAAGGGTCCTGAGTGCAGGCACATCTGTCCCGGGAAGTTACGACGCACTGCCCTTGCAGCATGCGGCTGTGTTCACCAACTGGAAGTTTTCAGAATCCCATCATTTAGGGTTTTTAATGCAGGTCCATCATGTAGATGAGGCTGATTAAATCACTGGCCATTGGTGATTAGCTCAATTCCCAGCCCCTTACTTCTCCCTAGTAGTTGGAAGATCAGACTGAAAAATGTCAATCCTTTAATCATGCTTTAATCTTTCTGATAACCAGCCTCCATCTTGAAGCTATCCGGGGGCCACCACTCATCCCATTAATTTCCAAGGGTCTTAGGAGCTCTTGTGTCAGGAACCAGAGAAAAGACCAAATACAATCAAAGATGTTCATATTGTCCCATGATTCAGGAAATTACAAGGGTTCAGGAGCTCTCTGCTAGAAACTTGGGGTGAACACCAGATATATATTTATTATTATATCACAATATCACATGATCTTGGAGACTTTCTTTACATGCCAGCAGTTCTTTAGAGGGGACACTGCTGAAAGCTGTCTATCACTACTATTCTTTCTGGTTGGTGGGGCAATGCCTCATTTCTGAAGCAGAGGCCATGGAGGCACACAGCAGCATCCACTATGCAGGTTTAGTGATAAGTCTGGGCATCCTGAGAACTTGGTTCAAATACTGGCTTCTCTGCTAATTGAAGATGTGATGTTGGTCAAGCTATATAACTCTCTTTGTCATGGTCTCCTTGTTAGTGAAATAGGTGTTGTGGTTTAGATCTAAAATGTCCTCCAAAAGTCTCATTTGTTCAGAGATGGAGGTGTGGGAAGGTAATTGGATCAAAAGGGCACTAAACTCATCAATAGAGCAATCCATTGATGAGCTCATAGCTAAATGTGCTCTTAGGAGGTGGGTACTGGCAGGAAGAGGTATGTCATGGGGGTGTGCCTTTGGAGGGTATATCTCTCTTCCTCAGTTCCTTCCTTCACTGTCTGCTTCCCGGCAGCCATGGCTTGAACAACTTCTTCTACCATGCCCTTCCACCATGCCATTTCTGTCTTGGAGCCAGCTACCCAGGGGCTGAATCCTCCAAAACCATGAATCAAATTAAATCTCTCCTCCTTTAAGTTCTGAGTGTTGGGTATTTTGCTTGGGAGAGCTAACTGATACATAAGGGATAGGTATGAGATCAATTTTTCCTAAATGTTAGTAATTTGCATGGTGCTTCATGATTTTTTTTTGTTTTTTTGGAGCAACTGTACTACTGTTCATTTAATATTATTTTTCCAGTAATTTATTTATTTTAACTTTAAGGTGAAACTTCATAAAGCTATATAAGTATAGCAACAGCATTTAGCACAAATAGGACGTAGGCACAAAAATAAATGTAATGTAAACAATGTAATATTATTACTGTCCAGCTAGTTACTGTGCTTATGGAGTCACTGAGCCTTGAGCCTGGTCTCTGTTTTCTAAAAAGATTGGCAAATGTTATAGAAGAACTGTATAGAAAATATACTAATAACAAAGACTTGAACAGCCATTTCCCAACAGGAGAATAAACATTTCACTGAGAATGAACATTTTCCTATATGTGACCCAGTGATATTTAATGGTGTATCTCCTGTGCTATCTTAATCCAGGTCATATACTCTCTGAAGGCGGTTTCTGACCTTTCAAGAAAATATTAGATTATGTAGTCTTGAGGGTAAAGTTATATTATTCCATGATTCTCTCCTTACATAAGAGAAGTGTTGGGGAGAAGATGTGATATATATATATTTGGTCATGTGTCTATTAGTTTGAATACTAGTCAGAAGCTTGAGGACCTAAATTTATTGGATGAGGTTTCATATCTGAAATGAGCCGTGATGACTAATAAAGAGAACCCAGAATTTTAATTCTCCCAATATCCCTGGAGGGAGGAGCCTTTCACAGCAGACAGACACTCAGTCTGGTCCAAAGGGCATGGACCAGAGGTCATGGTCCTGGCTGGTCCAAAGAGCATGCTCTATGACAGTGATGGTGAAACATAGAGACCCAGGTGCCCAAACTGCAACCCTAACCCACTTATTTATTGCAAAGTGCCAACACTGCAATTAAACCTGAATACTGAGGTTTTAGTTTATTTATTTATTTTTTTTTTGTGGGTACCAGGGGTTCGACCTCAGGACCTCGCGTGCCAGCAGGCGCCCGGGCCACTGAGCGATATCACCGGCCCCTTTTTCGTATGTGGGATCCGGGAGTTGAACTCGGGCCCTCGCGCTTGCAAGGCAGGCGCTTATGCCGCTGAGCCATCTCACCGGCCCGAGGTTTTAGTTTAGAAAAAACAACTCAAACGCTTGGCTCCTGTGCTGACAGAGAGGGCTCTGTGTGTCCACTGCTGCACGTGTGTCATAGGTTCGTCACCACTGCTCTATGATCTTATCAGAGCAAGCCCACCAGTGTCTTGTCAGATGTCTTTTCCTTGCTGAAAGGAGATTAGTCCATGAATCCTAAGACATACAGCACTAATAGGAGGGGCCTAGAAAATTCTCCTTTCTTCCTGTGCTCTCCCTAGAAGACATCAGACCCTGTTCTGTTTCATCAGAACCTGTTGGCTTGATTCTATTACCTCTGTATACATGGGTCACAATCAGGAGCAGAGATTTCTCCCCTTCCTTTTTATTTTATTATGTAAAGAAATGAACAGATAACATTACAGCATGATGTTCTCAAGTATACAAACACTGTGGAATGGTTAATATAACTAAGAAGTGTGTCACCTCACATAGTTATTTTTATGACAAGAGTACAGTGTTATAGCTGTGCTCTTATCATATGACAAGAACACAATGTTATCATTCTTTATAGTCTCCTTGTTGTATACTAGATATCTTGAAGTTTATTCCTCCTGTCTAATTGTAATTATGTATTCTCTGATCTATCTCTCTACTCAGGCCCAACTACCTCAGCCTCTGATAAGCACCATTACAATCTCTACTTCTTTGAGATCAACTTTTTTAGATTCCACATGTAAGTGGAACAGTATAATATTTGCTTTTCTGTGCCTGAATTATTTCACTTGACATAATATCTTTCAGTTCCACCCATGTTGTCACAAATGACAGGATTTCACTTTCTATGGCTAGATAGTATTCATTTATATCACATTTTTGAAATCCACTTATTCATTCATTAGTGAACTCTTAGTTTGATTCTATATCTTGGCTATTGTGAATAATGTAATGGACTTGGGAATGCTTATATCTCTTTGATATCTGATTTAATTTCTTTGAATACATACCCAGTAGTGGAATTGCTGGATTATATAATAATTCTACTTAAAACTTTTTGAGAAACTTTTTTTTTTTGTTCTGGGAATCGAACTCAGGACTTTGCACTTGTCAGGCAGGCACCATGCCCCTGAGCTATATTCCTGGCCTTCCGTGTTGTTTTTGATAGTGGTTGTACTAATTTACTCTTCCATCAATAGTGTGCATACATTTCCTTTTTCTCCTCATTTTCTTACAATTTCGTTATCTTTTATATTTTTGATAGTTGTATTGATTAGCATTCCTGTGGTTGGGACAACATATCTGACACAATTTGAAGGGGGATGGCAGAGTCATCATGGCTGAAGGACATGGTAGAACAAAGCTATTCACTTCATGGTGTTCAGGAAGCAGAGCACCAGACAGGAAGGATTGCAAATAGTAGATATAGTCCCCAGGATCATGCCCCCCAGATACATCCAGAGATACTCAGAATTGTGCTTTACTAATCTCTCAAGCCAATAAAGTTGACAACCAAGATTAACTATCACAATAAGGATGAGGTAACATCTAATTTTGGTTTGGTTTGCATTTTTCTGATGGTTAGTGATATGAGAATTTTTCATATATCTGTTGGCCATTTGCATATCTTCTTTTAAGAAATGTCTATTCAGGCCTTGTCTATTTTTAATTTTGTTTTGTGGTTGGGTTGAGTTCGTTACATAGTTTAGATATTAACCCCTTGTCAAATCTATAACAAGTGGAGTTTTGAGTCTTCTCTTGAATTTCAGCTCCATTCCAACCTTTACTAGGGTTATTATACCTGATTCATTATTCAGCAATAATAACAGATACTTCAGCACAGTATTGGCATCTTTCAACCCTCTAACGTTAGGACTCTTTGTATGGTGTTTCCTGCTAAGTTCACTTAATCTAAGTAAGCAGAGAATGACTGGAATTCTATGTCAGTACCAATTTACCCCCATTAGTAAATTAGGATGACATATACAAATTGCTGTTCTTGTGGTGGGTAAATGTGTGCACTCACCTCCATGGGGCTATTACCCCTAATTCAGTTAGATCTGTATTTTGAATATTCCTGAGGAACTGGGACCCTGGGAAAAACCCTCTATCATAAAACTGACTTATGTTAATATATACAAAATGATGATAAGGTCAACCTAGTAGCAGAGAAAGAAAAAGGTGAGGGAAAGAGGATATGCAAAAACAGGAGGGGGAAAGGGAGGGCAGGAGGAGGAATAGCTTTTTATTGAGCGTTTACCATGCTCCCAGTCCTAGGTAGCTTTTCACAGAGCCAGCGTTAATCGTCTTTGTAGATGGCCTCTATGTGATGAGTGGACCCTCAGGTTTAATGCTCAGGTGGAATTGAATAAGCTAGTGTCTCCTATTTTCTTCCATATTCATCCAACTTCAGTTCTTTTCTGTGGCTCTTTGCATCTTTTCTTAGTGTACAGTTTTTGGGGTCAACTCAGCAAGGACTGTGAAAGCAAGTTAGTGTTAGAGGCATAGTTTTATTTGGTGTTCCATAAAAGTCACATGGAATATCTGATGCTGTGCTAGCGTTTATAGAGTGGCTGCTGTTTCAGGTCTCCATCTCATCATACCTCATTTGAGAATCACTTTTCTCCTTGCATCTAAACATCTTGCTCCTCAGCTGTTACTTAATTCTGTAAATGGCACAGGGACAGAATATATATGAACAATAATATTTAAGTAAATGTGTGTTCCATCTGATGTGTGACCAGCTTCTCTGGTGTGTTATAACCCAGTGTTCTGCTCTATTTGTCAAGATCTTGGATATACAGAGAAAATGGGGGGGGTCAACATCCAGTGAATGTGGTGCTTACATTACATGTGCTTGGTCTTGTAGGATTTGATTCATAAAACTGTTGTAAAGAAAGCTAAATCCCCCCATTATTCGTAACAGAAACGCATTTGTATATGCCCAAAGGTACCTACAGTCAAAGCAGTTTTCATGTATGATATGCTGAGGATGCATGATGAAAGGGTCTAGTATAATGCAGATCTTTGAACCTACCTGGAGTCCTGATCTTATGTAGGAAAGCTGCATCTGATTCTGGAATAATACATTCTCTTTCACCTGAGTCCAATGGTAGTCAACCGGAGGCAAGTCTGTCTCCCGAGGGGCATTTGGCAATATCCAGAGACAATTTCAATCATCTCAGTTTTAGGGTATGCTATTGGCTAACCATTCCACTGCTTAACTCTCGAATGCTGCTAAATGTCCTACAATATCAAGACTCCTTTCCCTCAGTAAGGAATTATCCAGTCTAAAATGTCAATAGGCCCAAGGTTGAGAGCTCTGCTGCTACAGTTTGAGTCTTATTTGTCCCTAATGGTTCACGTGCTAGAAGCATGGTCTGCAGTGTAAAGATACTGAAATATGGCAAGACCTTTAAAGGGTGGGGCCTAGTGGGAGGTGACTGGAGCATAGTCACCCTTGTATGTCAGGGATTGAGTTAGGTCTCACAGAAATGAATGAGTTCCAAGACAATAGGTTGTGGTTTAGCGACCTTGATGCTTTTGGCTGTCTTGCATTCTCTTTCACCACATGGCCTTTCTTACACACACTCCCACTAGGTCTTGTTGTCCACCACGAGGCCCTCACCAGAAGACAGTCCTGGTGCTATGCTTTTGGACTTCCAAACTGAATTAAATAAACCTCTTTTCCTTACAAAGTTCCCAGGCTTAGATATTTTGTTATGGCAACACAAAATAGACTAAGATACCTGCTCCACTCAGTTTCTATTTTGCTAGCCTAGGCTGAAATTTAAAATGGCATAATACATGACAGCATGGTATAATTTTGTCCAAATACTGTACTATTTTCTCTGAGAAGGCTAGTGATGCTGCACTTGCTAATTCTTGGAGTTGGTCATAAGAGGGTCACACTAGTGGATCTCAGGACAAACATTGTCTCTCCACAGCTGTCTCTTTCTCACTCCCTGCTGACAGTGTGCTGTTGAGCCCTGAGAACCAATTGGCAGTGATCAATGTGATTTGCTTTGATGTATTCCTGAAGCTAAAGGAATTGTGGAGCTATGTGAGTGACACATGCCTGGAGGCAAAGAGTATTATAATTCACAAAGGGGAGAAGGAGACCAATTAGAGTTGATTAAAAACAAAACACACTGTGGGAAGCATTCAGGGTCCCAAATCAATCAGCAAGCTTATGTATGCCCATGTCAAAAATGAAGATGGACCCAACACCCTGTCTTTTACAAGAGCATAGGGGATCAGAGGGCAAGGTGAAAGAGGAGAATTTTACAAACAAGTATGCTCCTCTATGATTCCTGTCCTGTTCTTATTTTTTCTGCAGCATGGCTAAAGACAGTAGAGCTTAATTTTGACCTGTAGCAGCTAAGCTTTTGCTTTAGCCCCAGAGAGAGCTAATTCCAGTCCCAGTTCTACCTCATATAAGCTGTGCATTCTTCACATGTTGCTTAGCTTCTTTGAATGTCTGTGTCCACATCTGCAAAATGGGGAAATGGCATTTACCTGTTGTGCAGTTGTGAATGTGGTAGCACAGCCTTGGCACATACCGTAAACTTGATACCTCTTTGCCTGCCCCTTTCCCTCCCTGTGGCTGAAGCAAAGCCGTATCTCCCCATCCTACTGAAATGCTGAGCTTCTCAGAACAGCTGCCTTAGAAACATTTAGAAAGTTCTTCAGATTGCAAGCTGTACTCTAAAATTCTTTAGTGGTGACAGAATGATGAACCTTTGCCTTACTTCTCACATTTTACACATTCTGTTCTCTTTCTTCATTGGTAGTGCCAGTGAGTGGACAAATGGGAAGAAAGAGGAGGGCAAACACTTGGTTCAATTCGCCTCTGTGGGTTGGGATCAAGAATCTCTAGGATCAGACTGGCTGCTCTTTTGTTCTCTCGGGACACTTCAGAGCCTTGTGGGTCCAATATAGTAGCACCTCACTCTTTATAACTCATTTCTTTAGGAAGATCAGCTGTCTTGAAGCATATTTGAGACGTACGGGAAGAGCCCAAACTGCCGCCATGCTGTAAAATCCATAGAGTGTTAAGGAGAATCCCACGCTCCCACCCAGGGTGGCCTCCTTGTCTTTTGTATGCAATTAAACAGGCTTTGGATCTAATTTTTCCAGCCAGTTATTTCACTGAGATCAGCAGATTAAAGTCCTGGGAAGACACCAAGGATAACTCCTTTGACAATAGCAAGGAGTGGCAACTCTGCCTGAGCAGAGGCCTTACGTTAACACATTGGACATAATATTATTGTTCATAATGATGAGCATTTATTCTTTGTAAGAATGGTGAATGATTTTGATTGTCTTCTGTTTAAGGTGATGGGGGAGTTTCTCTTCAAAAAATCTACCTATCATCTATCTATTTATCTATCTATCTATCATCTATCTATCTATCTATCTATCTATCTATCTATCTATCTATTTAGAGACGGTTTTATTGCTCAAAGACATCAGCTGGGCTCATCTTTGAGGAGTGATTTAGTGCTCCAGCATGTAGGAAAGTAGAGTCATCCTATCAGAGCAGGACATCCATGTACCCTTAACCTAGGAAACCAGGGGCCCTAAGGCTCATTATTAATGTGCTTTATGTGGATACATCTGTGTGCATCAGTTTCCCTTCTGGTAAAATGAAAATACATGGAGGTTAAGAGAGATGATTTGAAATTGTTGAGAGATCTTTTGCTAACAAGAAGCAGGAACATAGTGAAGTGAGAATGCCATACTTGGGGTCCTTCTTTTTTGATTAAAGATCTTCTGGCTGTAATAGTATTGTATGAGAGGATAAAATAAAATGAAAAGGGGTGTTTTATCTAACTACAGCTTCCCAGTGCACTTAGTAGGTACCCATTTAATGTTGCTGTTGATACATAATATTGTAAAAATGATAACTAGAGGTTGACTTAGGTTTTTTAGGGCCTGAAGCTTGTACAACTCTGAATCTGTCTTTAAGGAAGAGAGCATAGGACAAAAAAATTAAGTATGAATGGGGATATTTATCTAGAATAAGAAACCTTTAAAAAGTAATGGTTTCTTAAAAGCTAACAAATATCACAAACTTCAGAAAATTAGAAAAGTAACATATTTTTAAATTGACTTCCTGGCATTTCTTTATAAGGCTTTTCTCATATCTACTTTAGTTGAATATTCTTTGATTGTCCTTTTCATGTGACATTTTATAATGCCATTTTCTATAAAGACTGTAAGGATAATTCAACCTCCTCTCCTGCATGGTTGATCAAAATTTATTTTTTACTATTAATAATTAAAGGAATATTCCTTCCAGCTTTATAACTTGTTTTTTGAGTAATGTCAGGTAAACATTTAGAATGATGGTCATACTTGAGAAAACTTCTGTTCAGTTTCTTTTAAAAGAACTTTGAAAGAACATTTCCTAGAGCAGCCTCTGGCTCTTTCCCTCGTGTGCCCCATTTCTCCTCTTTTACTCACGTCTAATGCTGGATGCTGTAGATGTGTCCACAGAACAGGACTTTCCTGTCAGAATTCTGGGGGGTCTCCACAGGTGTAAACACTCCTGGAAGCCATTGTTGCAACCGATGGGGAGCAGTGCCCTTATGCACTAAACTTCCTGCAAATCATAGAAATAAATCTTGCTCAATCCAGGTTAAATAGATCTTCAATTCAACTCTAATGTCACCCAAATAGGAGTCTTAGTTATGGTTAAAATACTTTCCTCTTGCAAGTTATACAAAAGCATATGTTATGTAAACATGTTTTTTGAAGAAAACCTATAGAAGTGAGGGGCTCTGAGCCTTATTTAAACTGTTTGAGATTCATGGAAACTCTGCTTCTGATGTTAACAGATAACACTGAGAGGAGAATTAGTAGGTTTGGGTTACTAGTTTGTTCAGGAACTAGCAGTTTGACCTAAAGTTAGCCATTTCTTTTTTTAATGGAACTGTATTTCTCATCTTCAAAGTGAGAAGTTTGAACTTGGGGATGTGTGCGTTTCTCCTGATACCCATAGCAGTGTGTGGTTTCAAAATCTGGTCAGTGTCGATGGGGAAAGGCAGGAAAATTAGTCATTACTGCGTCTAGGACTGTCCCTCGTCCAGTAGAGGACTACTAAGCAAACGAACTCCATGTTTTCCCAACAGAGCCAAGCTATGAAAACTCTGCACTACTGAGTATTGCTACAATTACAGATTGTGACAGGCCTATCTTTTATTTTCCCAGGAGTGAGACATGAGTAGTGAACTGAGCTGTCTGAATGACTTGCCCAGACATTCCTCTTCTGAAAGCCATCAGGACAGGTGGAGAATAGTTTTAGGGGCAGCGGGGCTCAGGCAAATTCCCTAGCTGGTCCTGAGTAGCTCTGGTTGCAATTTTTGAGGACCTCAAGGAGTCAAATCAGGCTGTATATTTAGGAGATTCCTTCTGCATCTCTCTCTCTCTTTTTTTTTTTTTTTTTTTTTTTTGGTGGGTACCAGGGATCGAATGCAGGACCTTGCGCTTGCCAGGCAGGCGCTTATGCCGCTGAGCTATCTCACCGGTCCCCCTTCTGCATCTCTCTCTCTTTTTTTTTTTTTTTTTGTGGGTACAGGGGGTGACCTCAGGACCTTGTGCGCCAGCAGGCGCTCTTGCCACCGAGCGATATCACTGGCCCCTTTTTTCGTATGTGGGTTCCGGGAGTCGAACTTGGGCCCTCACGCTTGCCAGGCAGGCGCTTACACTGCTGAGCCATCTCACCGTCCCCCTTCTGCATCTCTTGGCCTTTATGTAATTCTTTTTCTTCACTGGACAAACTGGAAGTGGGAGAAAAGTGGATGGTGGACTGGTTGTTCCTGGGCAATCTGTACTTTGACTCCAATGCTGGAGAAATCCTGGGAAAAACTAAAGTTCTGGGGTGTGTGTGTGCGTGTATGTGTGTTTGTGTGTACATATACATTTTGCATGTGCAACCAAGAATAAATGTATATTCTGGGGACAGTTTCTAGAGAGGAAATGTCTTCTTTTGAAGATCTATAGGTGTTTTTGAACTTGGCAGTCAAGATAGAGATGTGGAGACCATTTTTGTTTTTAAGCCCAGAGGCTGACACATAGGCGAGGAATGAGCATTGTTAAATCTGAAGCCTCATGGTGGCTGGCCTTGGCCAGCTATATTTTTTTAATATGGGTGAGATAGAAGTATTCAGGGAAGAAATAAACGTTTGAATTGCATTTTGAATACCCAGAAATTTCTGGGAGATCAAGTTGGGCAAGGCACTGTGTAAAGGGCAAAAGTCATGCTCTACGTATCTGTAGGCACGTAGAGAGGATATAAAGGCTGACAGCGATGTGTGGGTGCTTACACCATTCCAGATCGTGTTCTTTGCATTTGTCCATATAGATGCGTGCTTAAACAAACAAATGAAAAAACCGGGGCATGTGATAATGCATTTTGTACATTTAATAGTATAATATGAATATCTATTTGCATTAATAAAAATGTTCTACAACATCATCATCATCAGTGATTGAATATTATTCCATTGTGTTATAGCAATTTGTTTAATCTTAGACATTTAGAGTGTTTTCAATTTCTCACAATTAGCAACAGTGATGAAGTGATAAAGATCCTTGCAAATAGATGTTCGTCTCCATCTCTAGGGAATAATTGCGGTAGAATTGTTGGGTCAAAGGGTCTGTACATTTTAAAGGCTTTTGATTAAGTGTTTCTAAATTGCCCATCCAGAAAAGTTGCAGCAATTTACGCTCTCTTCAGCAGTGTAGGAGAATGCACATTTCCTCTTATTCTCACCAGGGCTGAATTTTATCATGCTTTGAAATCTTTGCCCATTTAAGGGGGGAAAGATGGTAATTCATTATAATTTGCATTTCTTTGATTACTAATGTGATTGAACATTTTTTATAAGCCTATTATCCATTTACATTTCTGCTTTTGTAAATTGCCTATTTATTTCTTTTGGGCAAGAGAATCTTTAGGAAATTCTCCTGGAACATGCTAGGTTCAGATTTTCAAATATTATTTTTGTTTTTATACTTCAAAAACATGTCTCCTATTGGAAAAAAGTAGCAGCAGTCTAAAAGGAGAGAACAGTGTTCTGTTAGCAATAGGTAAGTGTGTCAGCAGTGGAGCAGGGGCGGATTTTAGGCTTTTTGCCCGAAATCCTAGTTTTGGCCTCAGAATTGTCTCTGAGGTTTCTTAGTTTCTGTTAATGGCCCTCTAGTACTTTATAGAACTTCTTGTAGAAAGTTTACCAAAGGCCGCCTTATAGTTTAGATATTTGAGAACCTGCATTTCTATGCCCTATTCCAGGTTTTAAGCTCCTAAGAGGCAAGGAGAGTTTCTTCCTCCTCTTTTTAACATCCTGCTCCACCTAACATGGTATTTTGTCCATTATAGGTGCCCACTAATGTGGACGCAGAGGTAATGCCACTTCCCAGACATGCCATTGTGTTATGAGATAATTTTGAGTCTTGTATCCCTGTTCAGGCTTGCTGGATAGTCTAAGAAAAATGACTTAACTTTTCAGTCCTTCTCATTCTCCATGCCCCAAAGAAACACTTAATATTTGTTTATAAGGTATGGTATGTCACATTGGTTCTTTGAAAATTTTGAGAATTATTGCAGAGCCAAGAAACAATTAAGAGCATGCTACACATAAGTCATTAACTACATTTAAAAGAAAAATGTGTGAGTTACTGCTGACATTTCAAGAACTGTATTGGCTAATAACTGAGGCTTAACAAATTGAAATTATTTACAAACTTGGTTGGAATAGAAATCCAATAACTGCTTCTAGTCTTGTTGAACAATCCAATTAAGGAACTCTTCATATATAACATTTCTGCCATTTTCCTGTTTGAAATATTACAATGGTGCTGTTTTAAATCTTCAACTGGTTATCTGATGATGGATCTGTGTCTTTAGCTTTAAGCTCATTGAGGTAGTAGCTTTGTACTCCACCTTGGAAGGGGTCCAGGAGAAAGAGTTTGAAGGCACCATTTTCAACCAAATCTTTGGGCTGAAGCCTCTGTCTTCCACCCCATGCTGCTTTTGTGTATTGTCAGCAGGAGACCCTTCCTGTTGCCGATTCAGTGGAACTCCTAGAGCCCTGCATTTGTGCAAGTGATAGAAATTTAATTTCTTATGGCCCTAATGTTGACTTGACTCCAGATGACTTAGGTATCTTACTTCTGTATGGGGGTTCCATTCCAAAGCTTAATCTGTAAAACAAAGAGAAGTTTGGGGGATTCAGGAAAGGCCTTGTCTTCATCACTGTCACAGTGAGCTTCATGCACCTGAATCTTGTTGAAGCTGTGTACATTGGTAGATTAGCGATTCCATGTAATGGAATATAGCCTGCTAAATAACTGTGTGCTAGCTGAGCTTAGTACAAATGACAACTCACACTGTACTCAGTCACATCAGAACTGTTTAAATATATGCCAACTCCTGTTCTGTCACTTATGCATACTATTGCTAAGGTCCTTAAGCATGTCTGTTTCACAGTGGATTTATTACCAGCAACTCAAGTCTACACACTTGGGATTTGACCAAACCATTTACTTCAGTGAAAAGGAAAAAAGGCTTTATTTAAAGCTAGCTCCAAGGAGATGGAGAGTCTCATTTGCTTCAGATCATCATTTTACCATTTCTAGGTATGCAAGGGTCTTTTACAGCAAGGAACACAAGAAATGGGGAATTCAGTGAGACAATATACATCTCCAGGCTTGCTTTATCCCTTTCAGGCAAGCCTTGCTTGTGGAAAGGATACCAGGCTCCAGTCTCCTGGGGCCATCGTCTGTATATTCTGTCTCTTTCATTTGGGCTGAGGAGAGGACAGGGTGCTCAAGGAATGGGAGTTCAGAGAAACTATTTGTCTCTAAAAGATAGACAACTTTCATTTTGTCATGCCAGTTACAAATGCACTTGGAACCTAGTTCTAATGGGAGCTACAACTGTGATTTGAGCTTTCAATTAATTTGGGTCTTTTGTTGGAATGTTTCTATTGATCTCCGTGATATGCATTAATGTGGCGAGAGTAGGAAAACTGTGGCTGTTTTAGAGCTAATTGTTCACCATTGGGTTACAGATAAACATTTGCCTGGCACATCAGATAAGAAAGACCTGATGTCACATCTTGACTGCTAAAAAAATAGCTACTGATATCTCAAAATGACACAGTAAGAGTCCTTTGGTTTTCCTAAAAGTAGCTTTCTTTTTTTTTTTTTGTTTCTTTGTGGGTACCGGGAACTGAACTCAGGACCTTGTGCTTGCCAGGCAAGTGCTTATGCTGCTGAGCTATATCACTGGCCCAAAAGTAGCTTTCTTGAAGGATGTTTAAGCCATTCTCTAGCTGGTTGTGTGCTGTCCATCTTGGCACTAATCCCTTGATCCAGGTGGGCACCGTGAAGTCACAGTGGCAAATTGAGACTGAAGATGTACTTTCACAGTGGCCTCTATTCCTTCTAGTGTAGCCTGCCTGTTAGACATGGTGCCACTAGGTTGTGCTAGAGTATAAACATAGCACAGATATGCATCTCCTGGTAAATTTTCACTTTATTGGCTCTTTCTTTCATTCTTTCCTACTTCTAAAAACATAAATCATTTCTCTGTGGCTTGGAAGGATATGTCAGAAACATCACAGTGATCACTGTTCTTTGAGGCAAATAGTGTCACCTTTGAGTGACACTATTGTGATTTTGTAAAAGGCCTGAAGTAGTGATAAACAGAATTATTTACACTTCTGCTTAGATACCACTTAGTTACCTCCCAACTTTCAGTCCCCTGGGGTGTTGACCACTGCTTCTCCCCAGTTATTTTCACCAGCTCCTCAGTTTCTGCCTTTCAATCCTGAAAAGCTTGAGGCTGTAGCTTAGATTCTTTTTTCTTCTCTTCTTTGGACACTCTTCTTAAGGCACCTTTCTCTGCTACATACTATTTACATACTATGGGGCAATGATGCCCCACCTACATCTCTAACCCTATTTTTCCTCCACAAAACTCTAAACTCATTTATTCAGTATGACCAAACATTCCAGCTTTGTGGGACCATTCTGATTTATACCTGCTGTCTTATTGTAATTATTAGTAACATCTCAGTTCTCTTTCGAAAGGTTCTAGTTTTGTCAATATGCCTCTGACAATTTGACATCTTCACTTGAATATATTATAGGTATCCCAATTGTTATTCTGGAAACTAAGCTCTTGATTTTCTACCTATTTCTTTTCTTTCTTCCCAGTTAATAGCATCAACATCCCAGTTAATAGCATCAATATCCATCCTAGATAAGCCACTTATCTAGGACTTCATTTTTTATTATTTTATTTCTCTTAGCTAATCAGTCAATAAATCTTGGGGGCTCTATATTTAAAATACATTTCAAATCTACTTAATTCTATCTCTTCTATTACAATTCTAGTCCAAGCCACAATCATCTCTTACTTGAATATACCTTTAAAATTCCATCTCCACATATAGTAATCAGTTGTTATTTAAATCAGATCTTGTCTCTTTCATACCTGAAATCCTCTTACTGGAAGGAAAGCAAATAATTGGGAACAATAATAAAATTAACTATACCATTAAAATGAACAAAGAACCCAGAATATATTTAGTGTCATTGTGCTGGGTGGTTTTCATAGGTTCTCTCATTTAATTTAAACTTCACTTCTGTTTTGTGGGTATTATTCTACATTAGTCCAACTCAAACAAAACGAAAACCAATGACCAACAAACAACAAAAAGCAAGGCTCATAAAGGTTAAAATACTTTGCTTGTGAAGCTAGTGTTAGAATTCGATTTGAATCTTAGTTTTCTCTAGCACTAAATCCCACTAAATGTTCATTTTCTCTAGTCATTCTGTTGGTGTGATGGTTAATTTATGTGTCAGTTTAAGAGATATCCGGTAGCTGGTTAAGCAGAGTTTCTGAGTATATTGTTGAGTGTTTCTGGATGAGATTAGCATTTGAATCAGTCGGCTGAGTAAAGCAGATTCACCTTCTCCAGTGTGAGTGGACATCATCCAACCTGCTCAGGCCCTAAATTGAAAAAGAAGGCAGAGGAAGGGTGAATTCATTCTCTCTTCTTCAGCTGGGACATTAAGCTCCTGGTTTGGCCTTTGGAGTCTGGGAATGACATCTGGGCAGCTCCCCAAACCCATGCCCCATGTTCTCAAGCTTTCTGATTCAACTGGGAATTACACCTTCAGTTCTTGTGGCTCTTGGACCTCCACACCTGGACTGAGTTAGGCCACTGGTGTCCCCTTCTTTAGGCTGCAAATGGCAGATCATGAGATTTCTTGGCCTTCATAAGCTCATGAACCAATTCCCATAATCACATAATCCTTTGTCTATCTCTCTCTATAGATATCTATAGATATATAGATACTGATATTGGTTCTGATTCTCTGGAGAACCCTAATAGTTGGCAACCTGTGATCCTTCTTTATGTGATGTCAAGAATACTTTCTTATAGGTTTTTGTGTTACTTGGGCCACTTGCTTAATGAGTTATCATTTGTCATCATTGTAATCTTACTGAAGACAGTCCCTATGCCTATATTGATTAGAATTATATGGCAATGGAAAGTGAAGTGTTTCTCACATAAAGAAGTCTGGAGGTAAGTCATCCTAGGGCCCCACGGTTGGGGCTCTGGTTCTCCTTCAATTCTGATGCTGTGATACACAGTTGACTTTTAAAAGATCACTCTATGTTCCAACACAGCTTCTAGGAATCACTACAAATGCTGATCTGTTGCTGAGGAAGGAGAGTAAGCAGCAGTCTTTGCCATAGTGACTGGCCTTGTTTTCCTTTATTTTTAATTATTTGAGTATTTTGTTCTAGTGGGAATTTGAGTATACAAAGAAATAAGCATAGAATAAGATTGATTTGGCATCAAATTTACCTAGCTATAATTTCCAGTTTTATCTGTGACAAAATTTGTTGAGCGATGAGCTAGATACTTTACACAATCATCTCCTTTGAATCTCTCTAACACACCCCCAAAGTAGACATTATTTCTATTTTACAGATGGGGAATCTAAGAGTTAGAATATATTTTAATGCATATCAATCAATGCATAATGTGTAATGACTAAACTTAACATGGCACACAGAGATATTAAAACTTTTATTTATCCTATTTTAATCCTAAATTTTCTTCCTTCCTTTTACATGGGATACATAGTCCTACATTTTTTTCTTTACCAAGGTTTTCATAGACAACATAAGCTTCATGAGATCAGAGATGACAGGAGAATAGCATAGGGCATTAAAAAGTCATAGACAACATTCATATCCAACCTAGAGTCTTTTGATTTGGTGGGTCTGGAAGGGCCTGGGAATTTGTATTTTGGAAAGTTGATGTGTATCTCCATGGGTGAGCTTCTGGCACAAGAATAGCTTTCTAGAAATGCTCTGCTGTTCTTAATTTGGTATTTTCTTTTTGGATTGAAAAATCTATGCCTGTGTTTTTGCTGTCATACTTTACAGCCATCTCCGAATTTCTTGTCACACTGACATTGTTACCACTCTCCTGGGGAATGCCAATATAATTTTTATTCTGAAAAATTCTTAAGAATTCTCTCTCTCAGGATCTGGCTCTCACCTTTTTCTGGGTGGGCTCAGTTACATTTTTCAAGGTGCCACTGGAGCTAGTAGGACCAGCTCTTACTGGAAGTGCTGAGAAGTTCTGGTTCATTTTGTCCTTCCTAAGGCTGATGGGGAGAATGAAGAGGAAACTGTAAAGAGTAAAAATCAGCAGGTTGGATTTCAAAGAAATATTCAAGGCATAACTCCTCTATGTTTATCCTCACAAAAGGCTGTCTTTGCAAGAACTCTGCACGGCTCCACGTATGCTGTTGCCCCTTTGCAAATCAGCACTAATGACAACATTATAATTATGCTTCAAAAACAAAGGCAGTAAGAAGTTGCATCTTAAATATCCTTTATTTGGTTACTCTAGGATTGCTGGTTTAAGTTCAGCATTGAAGAATAGATGCTTTCCAATAAACACATATAAAAATATATTCATCACAGCCTAAAGACCAGTGTTTAACTTTTCGTCATAACCATTATGAATGAGAATGCATCCCTGGAGGGTTGAACATTAAACATGGTGATGGGCAGGAAATTGGAATTCTCTTGGATTCTGTTCACAGTGCAGTTAAGCAGGGGTATGGAGGCTTAGCTAAAGCTTTTGGGGGGTTGGACAGAATGCATATTTTTACTAACCATGAACTTCTTAATTTCTCATGTACTCAGTATTAAGCAACTGTGTTACAAAAAAGGTAGGTCTCTTAGTGTTGGCATGATAATAGCAACTCCAAGTTTTAGCACCCCCAATATTTGCCAGGCAGGATGCTGGAGACTTTATAGTCATGACATCTGGTCCTTACAGTAATATTATGAGATGAATATTGTGTAATACTCCAAGAATGTCTGAGAAAGTGTATAAAGTGTTACATAGCCAATAAGTGACAGAACCAAGATCTGATCTTACACGATCCAGTGTCCTTGCTCTTATCTCTATCTCTAGCTGGCACCACACCTTTGGCTTGATAAAGGTTCGTTTGACTGAATGTAACAGAAGCCCATTCCTGGATTCCAGAAAACCCAATTTAGACCACACTCTGGATTTAATAAAACTAATATAACTCAACCCTAGTTCACACATAAAAAAAGAATTTATTATGGAGGTATAAATGCTTCTCACTATACCCCAAAGTGGGTCTGTATCTCCTAAATTAACCAGAAATAGCACTTACATTCAGGTAGGACTGATGGGGATTTTATCATTGCTTTTCTGTTTATTTCAGTTCATTTTCCCTTCTTGCTGCAGATGAGTTTCTTCTGGCTCCTTCTGTCAACTCTCCCCGTATAGTGCAACATATATGTATGAGTTTAACATGATACAGTCAGGCACTCAGAGAGAGACACTAGCCTCAACAGTCCTAAGAAGTGGAGACACAGCTTTTGACACAGCTGTCCATGTCTGTACTCATCAATAGGGGCCCATGGGGCAGTTAAATTGCTTAAATATGGCTGCACCCACAGTGCAGGTTAAAGAAGACTTTGTACACAATCTATTCTCAGCGTCAGTTCCAAACATCCATTAATTATTGACAAATCAACTAGATTTTCTTTCATTCATATATACATTTTTTCATTCACCCATCTATTCATTCAGTTACTTATTTTTCATTTAGCATACTGAGCAGAAGATATCAGGCCTTAAATATAGAGGCCTTCCCATTGCCTACAAAATAAAATTTAAACTCCACATCAAGGCCTTCTTTTTTAGATTACCTTTTGCTTCCTGTGCATTTCCTTGAGGCTCTTGGAAACTTGCAATGCTTTTTCACCTTGTTTATTTGATGAATGAACATCTCCTAGATTTAAGGCAAAGTTTCAGTATTTTCTCCCGACCTCTTCTGTGTAACTCCCTCCTTATCCCAAAAGCAAAGGTAAGTGACTCTTCCCTGGTGTCCCCATAAACCTCAGGGAGTCTATCTTCAGGGTTGCTATTAACTTACAGAGTACCAATGTGCCAGTGAGGAAAAGATGTCCCTCCTGGAGGCACTTTGGAAATGCTAGAAAAATGTAAGTATGCAAATCTACACTTTCTGTAATGATAGATGCATCCTCTCACACCCGGCATCACTGAACAGAGCAAAAGCTGAGTGAAGGGGTACCGTGCCCATGAACCACTGCTATGACAGGAGCCTGCATTTGCCTGTTTGCATGGCTGCCTTGATGTTATAAGCACAAATTATATTTCACTAATTGTGTTTTCCTAGTGTTTAGTAGAACTCTTGCTATGTTTTAGATTCTCAATAAATGGCAGTTGAATCAATAAAAAATGAGTGAAATATATGGCAAGAATATTAATTGCTATAGAGATATCACTTGTATATTCGTGTGTTCCTACACCAAGGACATTAGAAGCTTTTGAGCTCATGTGTTTTTCCACTATCTACTTCACTCTCCACTTATGTTCTTATTTGATTTTATGAGTTTTTATTATAGAAGTCTATGGTCATTTTGGAAAAATTAGAAAATTGAATAAGTAAAAATAATTTGTAATCCCACTTCTCAGGAGTGACAACTATTACCATCTACTTTGCCAGATATTTTTGTATGCAAAGAATGTACATCGATGTGGGTTATTTTAAAAACAAATTTGATCATTCTCCTTAAATAGTGGTTAGGCAAGTATATAAATGTATAAATTATGAAGAAATAGCCAGGACTAACAAGAACGTGGTTTAAGATTAGAGTTTCAAACAGTGGTGCAAGCTGCTCTGGGAGATGCTGAGTTCCACGGATGTATTAATAAAAAGATTGGAAGATTCCTTACTTGCGTGTTATGTAGGTGAATCATGCATATGACAATAGTCAGATTAAGGAATTAAAGTCTGAGATTCTGATCCATTTGGGGAATTCTCATGAATCCTGAGGGGGGTCCTTGTTTGTAAAAGTGTCTGCTATGTTGAAAGCCAGGAATATTAAGTGTTCTGCAGTCCTGCTTCAACCAGCATAAAACTCAGTGGCATCCTCTCAGAGATTAATCTTCGAACGTACTCTTAGGCTTACTTACACTTTTCAGGTTGACAAATGAGTTTTCATGCCACAATGTGTTATAGTCCAATGATGCCTAATGTAGTCATTGTGCAATTAGCATTAAATTTGGCTTTTTGAAAATGAGGACTTTCATACAAGGCCAAACTTTTGGGAAAGAAAGCCAGAGAACATTTTGACTCAAAAAGCAACTTGCTTTGCAAAAGGAAGTTGGAAAATTACAGCCCACCACATACCCAATTAGTGCATACATTTGCGTTTGAATGCATTCTCTTCCAAGGAACTGTCTCCAGGTTCCTTCCCCTTCACTGCTCAGCAGCCAGAATCCACTGCTGCTGGCAAAATAGTCATTGCAATAACATGATATTGTCCATTTCCTGACATGGTTGCAGGAGGTACCGACAGATTGAGTTTTGTACAGCATCCTGTTTCAAGCAAAGTAATGGGTACATGATTGTGAAAAATAGAATGGAAGGGAACGTAGATACTCCCATGAAAGCTAAATGCATTGAACATATTTCTCCCTCAAATTTCAAGGGTTCAAAAATTGCTTTCAAAGATATAAAAAATGTACATAGATATAACTTCTATAAGAGGCAGAGCTTATTTCCATCCTTTCTCTTTAAGGGTAGGCTAGATTTAGTGATTTGCTTCCAGAAAACAGTACAGATAGGGAAAAATAAGAACTTCACACTGAAGAAACATGGCAAACATCACTTTACCCAAGTAATAAACCAAGTGATGGAATCATTGAAAACATGTGGTTATCGTGTACCCTTGATACATGATGGGAAGGATCCATCATTTCTGAAGACCCATAGTCCCAGTATAAAATGAGAAACAGAATCAGGCAAACCCAGATTGGGGGCCATTCTACAGGATATCTTTTCACTATTATTCAAAACTATAATAGTCATGAAAAGAAAATGACTAAGGAACTGTCACAGACCAGAGGAGACTAAGGAGACATAAGAATTGCATGCAACGGGTACCCTGGATGGGACATTGGAATAGAATGAGGACAGTAGTAGAAAAGCTGGTGAAACCCAAGGAAGTCTAGTCTAGAGTTTAGTTAACAATAATGTAGGAATGTCAGTTTCTTAGCTTTCAACAAATTTCTTAAAAATTTGTTTTTGCAGTACTAGGAATTGGATCCAGGATTTCATGTAAGCGTTCTACCACTGAACTACAACTCCAGCTCTAGTGTCCTACCTTTGACAAATGTGCCAGGCTATTGAAAGGTTTATAAATCGGGAAATAGGGTGATGGATATATAGGAAATTTCTGTGCTATTATTGCAATTTTCTGTCAACTTGAAATTTAAAAATTCACTACAAAATTTCAAGGACTCTTTTTCTCTGCAAATTTATCTTCCACTTTCTTAAATGGATTTGGTCCATGCCTCTAATATTGACCCATCAGATGATTTCAAGGAAACTGGGCTTTTGAATATATTTCTTAAGAGTTAATGGTTAGAGTGGTAATTCATTATCAAATACTTGACAATTGACCATGGAGACTGAAAATCAGAAGAGGGTCATAATGCTTAACCTAGTTATGTATAAAGTTACCCATAAGAGTCTATATAATGGCATGGCAAAATAATTACTCATGGTAGATGGGCATAAAACTGATTGATGTTAAAATGGTAGACTTTATTTTATGGAGGAATTAATAAAAGGTGCTTTAGGACTAACTTTGACAAACATTCCTCGAAGTGTAATGCAGTCTTTGCACATCTCTGATTGATGGCTCTCTCCTTTTGCTTATCTGGCCAACTCATATTTGGCAGATGAGAGAAAATTTTGGTTTTCAGTCATGGTGAATCTGTGTCATATTTACATGGTTGGTTGACTGCCCTAAAGAGGTTGAGAATCAAAACTTAAGACACAGCCAGAAATAATTCATAAGATTTTTGAAAGAGGTTTTCAACCTGAAATTGGTATAACCAGTTCAATGGCTTACCAAAAGAACTGTTTCTCCTATTTGGAAAGAACCTCTTACTTCCTCACTGTCCATCTCTATTAACTGTGTTCCTATAATGAAGTCTTTCAAATTAGATTTTAATTTCCTCTCATACCTCTCTCTGAATGCCCTTTAACCATCCTCTTACACTGAATGAGTTTGGACTTGACTGTGATAACTTGTCAATATGTTTGTGTCCCTTTTGGCTTGTTCTGCAGCTGTGTTGAGAATTCCTATACTGATGGCATCCTTAAAGTCCCCCTGATATATGGCTCAGTGTATTAATGGTTATCAAATAATTTAAATAAACAATTGAATACATGGATAGAAGATCAGATAAATGGACAATCTGTCAAGCAGTCATGACTCTCCATGATTATATTCTTTGGTAAATTTCTCATCTCATCCTTCTTCTACTTAGGCAAAGAAATGCCACTAGACCTCTAAGTATTGGTGTTGCATCCATGTCTTGCAGATTTATTGAAAAGATCAAAGTCAAAAGCAACTTCTAGCATCATGAAATATACTTGATAACTCAACATAAAGCTGAACTGCAGAAAGGAGAAATTAAACAAATTTGTCTCCTTCAGTGGGAGCACTAAACTGAGAGCTTATTGAGTACCTCTTTAGTCCTTGGAATTTATTCCTGACAATTGGATGAGAGAGTTGCCTGATACCTTCTTAATGGGTTAGGTGATCCTACACAATTGCAGACACTTTTCTGTAGTATTGAAATTGTGACTTAACTGGCTAATTGCCAAACATTCAGTACTTAGTTGCTGAATCTTTTAATAGACTCTTTTCCTTCCTGTGTCCTGTTATAACCTTTGACCCTTGAAGCCTTGATCCACAGTGAAACTACTACTTCCACCCTTTGATTCTCTTTTTTCTGTCATAATTACCATTTATTTCACCCCATAACTCTCATTGATTTTATAACCCAGCCTGATGACTGTGATTTTGTGGAATCCTCTCTTTTGGGGGGTGTAACCTACAGAGAAGACAAGATACATTGGTTTTTATTTAGGATTATCTACATATAAAAAGAGCTTACTCTTATCTGCTCTCTCTACTTCATGAAATATACTCTGTGTGTTTGAAAAATGTGGTATGAAACTGTCTACAGCCAAGAGGAATCTACTTCAGGCAGGCATGGTGTTCCTGACAGTTCTAGGGTAACATCTATGTGTCTTTGTAGCTGTGGGATGGAATGTTCACATTTTCAAAGTGTTACCAAACATATTCATAAATAGATGGTAGAGTCTACGTGAAAGTTTGGGTGACAGATAAGACTTCTCTGGGACAATGTTTTACAAAATGCTGTCATCCATACATGTTACCAAATCATGATTAAATTTTGGGTACTTCATTCACTAAAGAAAGGGTCATTGGGACCTATACTAGATATACAGATGAAAAATGTGTTTAACTGACTCTTTGGTCCTTGGATGATCTGGAAGTAAAATTATAGGGCATTTGGAAAGATCAATAGGATGCTTAATTTATTTCTCAAACTGTTTTCTGTTTAGCTGTTCCACTGTAAGTATAATTAATATAACAAATCTTACACCAATTGTCATTGCAGCTGACCGCATAGCACTGAGATTCTTGGATATATTTGGTAGGAAGCATTTTACTTTGAAGATGAGAACTGTTAGGATGGAAATTATAGTTGAGTTTCCTTAGAAGTGCTTGGTATGGGTCAGCTGGTCCAAAAAGCTAATGATATGTCTTAAAATATTTGTGAGATGTACCTCATGAGATGAGGAAGTCATGCTACCCACACAGGATGTGCAATCTCTTTTCATAGAAATTAAAGATAAGTATTGACAAGTGTTTTACTCAGATACTCCCCAGTAATCTGGCTTTCAAACAGAGGACTAACTCTAGGAATTCTTCATGTCTGCTTTTGGCATATTTGACCTTAGCAATTTAGATTGTGTTTATGAAGGAACTCACTCAGAAATAGAAAGGCTTTGTGTTTTCAACCTTGGTCATAAATTGTTTGATAAGCTGCCTCTTTTTTGCTACTGTTTGAGGTTTATATATAATATTTTGTTTATTATTGAGATTGAGAGTTTTGTTCCTCCTGAAAGGTGTGACCAAGAGCAGAAATAATATCTCATGCACCAAGAACTTCCTCATATAGGAAACAAACTGGAAAATTGTCTTAATGGAGGATGGGAAATCCAGTGTCTCCTGATCTTGCTTGTGTTGATCTATAGATTGATGAATTTAGACACAAGGGAAGGTGATCCTGGGTGGCAAGGAAAGGATGGCCTTCACCATAAGATGGTTGGCCAAAGGCACGTGAGAAGTCATACTTCTTGGGAAACCCAATGTGGAAAATGAGGAAATTCTAATATGTCAGAGTCACACCAGCTATCTACCTGACCAATTTTCTCTTCTTTAACACAACAATGAGGCTACATATTCTAGCCTCTCATCGTTATGTATGATATGACAATTTTGGTCAGTTAAGTGAGGTTAGAGATATGTGTCACTTCCAGGCCCAACCTGAAAAACCTCCTATGAGAGATCTTCTGTGTTTTCTGTTTACTTGAGGCAGATGAACTTGACCTTGGAGAGTACATGGGAAAAGAAGAGCCATAAGACAAAAGGGACATAGGTCCCCGAATAACTAGTTGTAGAAGTGATGCCAATCAACAAGAATACAGTAATCCCTCTGTTCATGAACACTTCTGTTTGTAAGCAATTTGGTTCACAAACAAAAGTGTTGAGCAAAATTTTGTTTCCCTTTGCATCAGGTGACAAATATGACCATGGCCATCTTCCCAGCACAAGCACAAATGCACCCATCTTCCCCAAAGTTGTAAAACAAATTAAGTTGATAAACCAAAGTAACATTGTATATCTTTTGGACTTTATATGAATTTAAAAATCCTCTTTTTGTGATTGGGATGTATTTTTTTGTGAATATCTATAGAAGCATGATAAAAAATACAGTGAATGCTGCTGCTGAGTGTCATCCAATGGAAAGGTAGGTTCCTACTAAAAACATGGTTTATTTTTATCCACCTTATTCACTGGATCTGGCACCATGCAACTTCTGCCTCTTTCCCAAAGTCAAAATGACCTTGAAAGGCAAACATCTTGTATTGATTTAGGATAATGAGGTAGTCACAACATTGCAAGTAAAGACATTCATGAAAGATGACTTCATGATGCCTCAGAAAGTGGCAAGAATAATGGCATAAGTGTATTCAAAATAAGGGGGGAGTATTTTGAGTGGTATAATGGCATTGTGTACTTTATTATAATAATTAAAAAAATTTAATAGTCACTGTATTTTTCAGTCATACCTTGTGTGTACATTATCGTGCATTCCAAATTCAGTTTTTATAAATAAAAATTTTAATGCTTTTTATCGATCTACTGTTGAGATTGGTTTGTATCCTACTCATTATTGCTGTTTAAGAAATTATCTCAGGCTCAGTGGTTTATTGAAACCATTTAAGTTTTTGCACAGTTTGGTAGGTTATGCATTTGGAAAGAACTCAGCAAAGCAGTCTTGTCTGGTGTCTTTGTGTGGTTGCTGTCAGAAACTGCTATTTAAAGCCTCCACTGGTCTGCATATCCAAGATTGTTCTTTCTCGTGGCTAACAGTCACTGTGAATGGATCCCACTTCAGCTAATGGCTAACCTTGCTGTCTACTGGTCTTTCTGTGGGATTTGGGATTCCTTATAGCATGGCTGCCTCAGGTTCATCAGTCCTCTTTCATGGACGCTCGTGGGTTCAGAGGCCAGTGGCCCTGTGCCTATTACTTACTTCTCAAACTCTCCCCTCAGTTTGCATCACTTTTTATGATCTAACTTTGAAAGTAAAGCTGTGTTACTTCTGTTGTACTCAGTAAGAAGAAAGTTACTAAGATTGGCCAAGAGTCAAGGGTAAGGAGCATAGATCCCACCTTTTGGTGGTAGGCATGACAAAGCATTTAGCTATGTTATAAAATTGTAACACTTTGGATTCCATCTGAAAGATGTTTCCACAAAAGAAATATTAATTTGGTTTTTTTAGAATTTCCTAATGTTTTCCAAATCTGCCAGGTCTCAAAACTCAATTCATAAAATACAAAGAATGGTTTTCTCTTGCTCATGACTTCTCTTGGTTTCAATTTCCTCATTAATACCATAGGAATAATCATATCTAAATTGGAAGGTGAAGATTTTGTTTTGAGGAGTAAGCAGTACATAATGTCTGAAACAGTGTAGACACTTAAATGGCAATAATTATAACATTGTTGACTACATGGGATGACAATTCATATCTCGATGTCAATTTCTTAACCCTCAAATCATGCAGAATATTGCTGAAAAGCAGCTTTTCAGATTGTGTTAAAGAAGGCCATTAACTCCTAACCTAGTGGTGTTACCCAAGTGGTAGAGTACTCATGAAATGACAGAAATCCCTGAAGTGGGACCTTTCCCTAGAGACTCCAGGTTTAGACTTCCCCTGCATCATGATTCTGCTTTAGATCAGCTTTGCTAAGAATAGGTTGGACAGAGAACATGGAAAAGGTCATCTCTCAGTGTTTTTGGAAGGAAGGTCCTGAGAAGTGGTTGGTTCAGTGGCCTTGCAGAGGCAGGTGGAGCCTCCCAGGCTGAGCTTTTCAGTGGTCATTATATTTTAGAGGCGGTGATTTCAGAGAGGATTGGGGCATTGAGTAGCAGCTGCTGCTTGAAGTGAGAAGGAGACAACTCACTCTCTTGATGTTGGTGCTGTTACCTCACAGAGCTAGAGAAAAAATTCCTAAAATTCATTTGGAACCAGAAGAGACCTAAAATAGCAAGAGCAATTCTGGGCAACAAAGGCAAGGTGGGAGGCATCACAATCACTAACTTGAAATTATATTACAAAGCTACTGTGATAAAATCAGCATGGTACTGGCAAAAAAAAAAACAGACCTGAAGATCAGTGGAACAGATTAGAAGGAGCAGACACCACTACAAACACACTCAGTCACCTTATCTTTGACAAAGGTGCCAAACACATTCACTGGAAGAAAGATAACCTCTTTAATAAATGGTGCTGGAAAAGCTAGCTGTCTACATGTGGAAGACTAAAACTAGACCTATGTCTATCACCATACACTAAACTAAAGTCAAAATGGATCAAAGATCTAAATATTAAAACAGAAATACTTAATCTAATGGAAAAGAAAGTAGGTAGAAATCTTGAAGATATAGGTGTAGGCAGAGACTTTATGAACAAAACCCAAACTATACGGGAAGTACTCCAAAGAATCAGCAACTGGGATCTCACCTTGTTAAGAAGCTTTTGCACAACAAAAGAAATCACCAACAGAGTGAAAAGACAACCCACAGAATGGGAAAAAATTTTAGCCAACAATCCTTCAGACAAAGGACTTCTATCTAGAACATATAAAGAACTGAAAAAAATCAGGTCCCCCAAATTCAAAGACCCAATCCAAAAATGAGCATCTGAGATGAATACACACTTCTCAGATGAAGAAATACAGATAGCAAATGAATATATGAAAAATGTTCAACATCATTGATCATTTGAGAGATGCAAATTAAAACAACACTGAGATTCCATCTCACCTCAGAAAGAATGGCTATCATCAAGAAATCAACCAACAACCAATGCTGGAGGGGCTGTGGGGAAAAAGGAACCCTTCTCCACTGTTGGTGGGAGTGTAGATTGGTGCAACTGCTGTAGAAATCAGTGTGGAGATTCCTCAAAAAACTAGGATTAGAGGTCCCGTTTGACCCAGCTATTTCCCTTATGGGTAGTTTCCCAGAAGAATTGAAAACATCATACCACAGTGATATATATGCACCCATGTTTCTAGCAGCACAATTTGTAATAGCTAAATCTTGGAAACAACCCAAATGCCCATCAACAGAGGAATGGATAAAAAAGATGTGGCATTTTTATACAATGGAATATTACTCAGCTATAAAGAAGGATAAACTTGAGCCTTTTATAGGTAAATGGATGCAACTTGAGACCATACTCATGAGTGAAATAAATCAGTGTCACATGTGTAAACATTGTATTGTCTCCCTAGTGTAAGAAGCTGAAAGAGTAAATAAGATCCAAAATGTATAATAAATTTAAATGGGAAGAAAATGTTCAAAAGGAAAGAGAAACTGGAATGGGTGAAAGGAGAAAAGAAAGAGAAAAGGAAAAAAATATATATATACAAGATAGTTATGATAGCTATATTACTAATTTCTTTAAGTCCATTGAAAAGAAAGTTTTGTGCTTATATTGTTTGATCAATTTTTCATGCCTATCTGAGCAACTACTTTGAAGATAGCAATAAGCAATGTACTAACCATTGTTACTTTCCTACTATCTTGTTTTGAAATTTTGTATCATTGTTTTTATTGTTTTTTCTCTTTATAAAAAAAATGTTGGTGCTAAGCCTTGGGTGGCAGTCACTTGAAAGTGTTATTTACTTGCTGTGTTTAGAATCTATTCAGAAAAGATGAAATCTATTTGGCACTTCTTTTCAGTAATCTTTAGTTCTAACTTGCAAGTTTTGTGTCAACTGTAATTTGGAGAGACATCACAGCCTTCCTAGAATAGAGACGGAGCCTGCTTTCCAATGAATGTTATTTAAAAGAAATCAGAGAACCTATCAGGGATAGGATGCTGTTGATTCCTGTCATCATTATTATTATCATGACTGAGAGACTTTACTGGGTGACAGCAACAAGTGTGTTGGCCATTGTTTACGAAGCATAGAATTCCAAATTGTTTCTGCCAGAGGATGCAATCTCACACTCTTTATGTTTGTCTATTTTCCCTCCCTCTCCTTAAGAGTATTCTGCTAAATTGGGAACATTGTGACCTGAATGGAAAATTGATCCAGGAAAATATATCTTCAAGGTTGTCCAGACCTATTTTTAGTGTATTCACCTTTTGTCTAGGTGGTTATTTATTTATTTATTTATTTTATGTGGGTACCGGGAGTCGACCTCAGGACCTCGTGCTTGCCAGGAAGTGCTTGTGCCGCTGAGCGATATCACCGGCCCTTTTTTTCCCTTTATATGGGTTCCGGGAGTTGAACTCAGGACCTTGCGCTTGCCAGGCAGGCACTTATGCCGCTGAGCCATATCACCGGCCCTAAGTGGTTATACTTATTTAGCAATATTTTGTTGGACATTTATTCTGACTCAGGCAGTGAGGCAAATGCTTCTGCATGTGTTATGGTATGTCTAACCCAAATGTATTTGTTATGGTTGAGATCTAAAATGTCCCCCAGAAGTCTCATGTGTTCAGAGGTGGAGCTTTTGGAAGTGATTGGATCATGGTTTAGTCTGTTGATGAATTCATAACTAAATCTGCTGTTTGGAGTTGGGGCTTGGTTGGAGGAGGTGTATCTGTGGGGGTATGACCTGGAAAGTTACATTCTTTTCCCAGGCTTCTTCCTGTCTTTCTCTTTCTCTGCTTCTTGACCGTCATGGACTTTACTGCCATGTACGAGGCCTTCTGCCATGCTGTGTCTGTCTTATAACCAGCCAACCACAGACTACACCCTCTGAAGCTGTAAGCCAAATAAGCTTCTCCTTTATGTTGTGAGTGTCAGGTATTTTGTTACAGTGATAGGAAAGCTGATATACTATCCATGAGTTAGATACATTTATTAGTCCAATATGGTAAGGAACTGAGTCTTACAGCAGTTATAGAAACTAGCTTTATGCCTATCTGAATTAAAAGTACCTCCTTTAACTACTGCTTATCTCTCTTTCCTCCCCTTGGTCTCTTCCTGTTTCCTTTATCATCTTTCTCTCTCTGTCTCGGCCTCACTGGCCTTCTCCATGTCCTTCAGTTTTGTCAAGTTTTGTCATGTTTCTTCCAGACGTAAGACTTTGCACACTCCCCTCCTTTTGTCCTGAGCATCTTCCTTCCCATCTTCTGCTGGTTGATTTCCTGCTTATCCTTCAGCATTCAGTTGGTTACTTTTTTTTTTTTTAATGTGGGTAGCGAGAGTTGATCTCAGGACCTCGCACTTGACAGCAAGCACTTGTGCTGCTGAGAGATATCACCGGCTCTTTTTTCCTTTATGTGGGTACTGGGAGTCGAACTCAGGACCTCAAGCTTGCCAGGCAGGCACTTATGTCACTGAGCTATCTCACAGGCCCCAGTTGGTTACTTCTTGAAAGATCCTTTTCGCATTCGTGTCAAATACATAATTATATTTTCTGCTCGTGTGGTGCAATAAACCTAGGCATTTATCAACAGATGCAATTTTACATGTGTTTGAGAGACTGTATTTGCAGCCCCATTTAACTTGGAAGCTCCGTGAGAATAAAGACTGTGTATATTTAAGCAAGTCAGGGTAGTCCCAGCACTTAGCACAGTACCTGGTACAAAGTAAGTGCTGAACAAATACCTACTAAATGAGAAATGGACCACATTCCATCTTTACCTCATGCTGGACCATAGACAAACTTTTCAACGGGGAGAAGGATCGTGGATGTCCTTAAGAGTGAATTATTTAAGAACCATGATATAATTAGGACATTTGTGAAATTCTGGGGCATGAGAATGATGAGAAAACATACCCAGTGAGACTGTTCATTTTAAAGGTTCCATCTAAGACACTCTAGCCTGAGAATATTATATATCATTTATTTTATTTTTAAACATTTAGTTGTAAAACCACATTACCCATCACCCAGCTTCTGTAATTATGGCATGGTAAACGTTTTTTTTGCTCCTCACCATTTCCACTCAACCACACATATTGAGACAAATGTCATTTCATTTTATTCTTAGATATTTCAGTTTATATTCTTTTCAAACAACTCTTTCTTATGAACTAACATCACCCTTGACTGGAAATTTTTTCCTTCTACCTAAACTAAAATTCTAATAACGTAGTTGCTGCCTGTTTTCTCTTATGCAAAGAGAGTATGGCTGGTCACCATTTTTTAGGATTATCACCGTTTCTAGTAATTGAAACTTGTGATTAGTGCTCCCTTCAGTCATTCATTACTAACTCTGAATTTAATAATGTCTTTTATTTAACCAATGAGTGAGTGTCCAAACTGCATGACTGGAAGAACAAATTTATTTTGGCAATATGGTTTTCTTGGGCTATGAACTGTGTCCTGTGTTCTTGGCTTATGCATTTGGAAGAGGTTCTGTTCTTCTTTAGAGACAGAAAATTAAAAATACATGGGCTTGTTCTTTCAATCTGTGGGAACAGAGCTCTCTATTTCTGTGACATCAGGAGTGCTACTCCAAGTGGGATGGGAATGGACTGTCTTTTCCAAGTCCAGTAAAATTGGGTAAAATGGGGGCTAAATTTGTGGAGAAAATTGAGGAAAAAGGCATAAGTTGTTTCTTTTTCCTTCACTTGAAGACTGTGATGACCTAGTGTCTCTATTAATAAACACAGTGGCTGGCACATAGTAGGCCTTCATTATTTACTTGCTTAATTACTAGACTGACAGAATATTGAGCTGGGCACCTTATAAATTTGTATGAAATATTCTTACTGGTATATACTTTAAGGTAAATTCTGGCATCAAGGAGAACAGGATAGCAATGCTCTGACAGATTGCCTATTAAATTTCTATTCCATTCCATTCCACTCCATTGCATTCCATCCCACTGCACTCTATCCCATCCCATCCTATCCTATCCCATCCCTTCCCATTCCATCCCATCCCATCCCTTTCCATCCCATTACATAGTTTCCTGAATGCATACTCTGTGCGAGCCCCCATGCTAGATTCTGGGATACCAAGACGAACGAGTCAAAATTCTTAACCTAAAGAAGCTCGTAATCTAAAAGGAATGTGGAAAATTAAATATGGCTGCAAATTCTTTTCTGCTCCTTCAGTTGAGTGGCAGAGTCTAAGTCTCCAACTCCCCTCCACTTGAATGTAGATGGCACCAGTGACTTGATTAATAGCATACAGCATGAATGAAATCAAATGAAGCCTTGCAACTTCTATCCAGTTGTTTTAGAAAGCTTGCCCTGGGGGAAGCCAGCTGCTACACAAGAAGTTCAAGTACCTTAAGACTTTCAGGCTCAAAAGGACCTATGTGGGCATCCTGGTTAATAGCACGAGGTGGACCCAGTCCTCTGGTCATCTCTGCCACATCACAAGACACATGAGTGAAACCATCGTGGACCCTCTAGACCAGTGGCTTTGCCGGTTGAGTGTCACTTTTTGACCTCACTTGATACCATAGAAAGCAGAAGTACATCCCAGTCAAGCCAAGCCCCAGATCCCTACCCACAAAATCAAGAAATATAATGAAAAGGCTATTATTTTAAGCCATTAAGTTTTAGGGCAATTTGTTACCACTAAACAACTAGAACAAGGAGATAAGAAAGAAACCAGAATCTAGTAAGAATTCTAATAAAAGGTATGTATAAAATGTTGTTGGAAAACAAATGTAAAGTAAATAATTCTGTTTGTGGAGAGGCCAGCCATTGTTCCACTTGCGAGGGCCCCATCATGCCATAGTCTTTGTGAACGGCACTCCTTGGGTCTGCAGATCTATGTGGCTATTGAGTAGTGTGTGCTAGGAGGCAAGTTAGCTACAAAAACTATATAGAGGGAGAACTAGAACTGGGTATTGAAATATGCTTTTAAAAAAGGAGGTGAAATTATACATAAACAGTGGCACCCGGATGAACAAAATATCTTTCCAGGTATCCATGATGCCCTTGGGCACAGTAACTACTCCTGTGTAGTTGACATGTTCAACACTGGGATGAGAGCAGGGGCTAGAGAAGCATCTCCAAGGCAGGGTGATGTAAAGGAACTTATTTTTATCCCATGTCAAGAGTCAGGAGGAAGGCAATGGGGAGACATAGAAGATTTAAAAGCAAGGGAGCAACAAATTTGATAAAGTATATGAGAAAGTTGCAATTCAAAGCCCACCGTCTGTGAAAGATGCTGTTTGCTCTTCCAGCTGCTTGCCTCTCTCTGAAAGCTTGGCAGATCCATTTTTTATAGGAAAGTCTTAAACAACAGGGGATTAGTCAATGATTCATTTAAAAGGATCATTAAAGGAAAATCAAGGCACATCACATCCTGCCTTCTTTAATTGCTCATTTATTATTACTGTGGGTGAGATAACGACTTTGTGTTATTCTTCTAAATAGTGTAAAATATTTATGGAAATATAGCAGTGTATAAATTAATGCCAGTTGAGACTTTGTGGGGCATTTTTTTCTCCACTGATAGCTATAATTTTTACTTAAAGAAAAGCAATATGGTGCTGATGCATTCTGGCTCAAGACTGAGTGAGAACATTATGAACTCAACGTCTGTATAAAGATACTATCTCTTTTTTTTTTTGGGAATGACAGGCTTGTCTTGGTGGACTGGCTGTGTAGTTTGCAAAATCAGTTTCTTTTCTATTAAGACCATAATGCTTTGGAAGAGGGCACAGTGGTGTCAAATTTCCTTTTTAAGAATCTGTCACACTTAAACTCAGTAACAAAATACCCAACTAAGCATGGCTTTTAAAAGTGAGGATATTTATTATTTCACCTATCTGAAAGTCCACATATAAGTGATCTGTTGGCTTAACATTATCGCTTGGGACCCAGCATCATGTTGTCATATAGCAATGTCTGTAAAAAGAAAGTTTGTTTTTTTCTTTTAGTTTTGCTTTGTGGTCGTGTGTGTGTGTGTGTGTGTGTGTGTGTGTGTGTGTGTTAATCCTGGAGACAAATTATTGTCAGAATTCCCTAGCACACTTCCACTTAGTTTTCTTTTCCTGATATAGATTCATACCCACCTCTAAACCAATCATGCAAAAACCGGAAAGACTTAGAGGAGATGGACCATGGCATATTCCCTGGGCAGGGGAGAGAGACTGCACCCTCCATCAGCTCTGGACTCTCAGTCTTTGAAGCAAATGGAAACAACTACAGAGGGATGGTTAATGTGCGTGCAGCCTGTGTCGCTTGCCACAGGTCACACTAACGGCTGGTGAGTCAATGGGTACCATAAGGCTGGTTTCATATCCTGCTGGCAGATACAAGAGAAGCATGTAAGACAATACTGTTCTCAGAGAATATATTAGTGGGCATAGTAATAAAGCAGCAATTCCTTAGCTGAAGAAATTAATTTAATAAAATATACAGATTGTTACATTTTAGGAGATAGCAATGCAGAGATGAATAAGATCTGGTTCTTGTCGACAGGAATTCCCAATTCTTTCCCCACCTACTTTCTTCAATCTGGTCATACTGGATGCAGATTGATCTCCCAGCATCACCGTGTTCTGTCATGCCTCCCTCTGAGGACACAGGGCTGCAGTATTGTTGGAACAACTTTTCCCTCCTTCCTATTCAGGTGTGTTCTCCAGTTCATCACTCATGGACCTGACTGGGTTCAATGCTCCTTTTGGATTCTCCCAGCATTCCTGTTTACCTTTGCTACAGGCCCTCCCACTTGAGGTCTTGTCTACCAGCTGCCCACCTCAGCCAGGCCTGGAGCCTCATGATGGCAAATTGTGTTTTTTTTTTTTTTTTTTTGTGGGTACCGGGGGGTCGACCTCAGGACCTCGCGCGCCAGCAGGCGCCCGTGCCTGCGAGCGATATCATCGGCCCCTTTTTCGTATGTGGATTCTGGGAGTTGAACTCGGGCCATCGCGCTTGCCAGGCAGGTGCTTACGCCGCTGAACCACCTCACTGGCCCCAGATTGTGTTCTGATCAGTTCGTAGCTTCACAGCTTCATCTGGTGACTGGAGCACAGATGATATCCAGTGGATGCTCGCAGTGTGAATGCATGAATAATTGAATGAAAGGAAATGAAATCTGGATCTTTTATTCCCCTTCCATCAGTTTCTACCTTATTAGTATTTCTCTTTCCTCTTTCTCTTTTTCTCACCTCTATCTCATCTGTTATTTTTCTTGCTTATTATTTATAATTAGGGAATGAATATGGCATGTTAAAAGATACACAACATTTGCACAGCCTTGCAAAAGACTTTTATCTCCTTTCCTCTTCACAAAAAGATGAGATATGCTGGGCATTGATCCATAAATGTCAGTGTTGGTCAAGAAAAAACATTGCAGGGTCTGTGTTTTCTATTGTGAATCATCTCTGGGGCCATTTTCAAAAGGCTGGAGTCCTGCAAACTCCTCAGAATAATAGGTCAGTTTCCTGGCCACTCTTGGGTTCCCATTTCCAGCATTTGATAGACTAAGGAGTGGAAGGTACCAACGTTGTGTACATGTGTATATGGTGGGGGTTGGAGGGAGACATGGATTTGGAAATTTGGAGAATAATACTGTACCTTCTGTTAATATTTAGCACAACTGTGATGAGAAGCATTAGCATAGTGCATGTTGCCATTGCCCTTGTTAGGCCAAATCTCCTGGTGGAAAAGATGTCAGAGGACACCAAAGTTTTCTCCCTTGGTAAGTGCCTAGGGATCTCGACAGATCTTATCCTACCCAGAATAGAAGTTACTGAGTTTAACTTTGATATTGGTCTGTCATGAACTTTTTGCATTAATATCATATTAAGATATTTATCTTGATCCTTGTGGAGTTTTTTTGCTGACCCCTTACATTTAGTGCTGAGGTAGGTCGCCCTGGTGGAGTATGTCTTCCTGGAAGCTCTTAAACTCCAGAATGAAGAAAGTGTATGTACCACTATGTCCTGTGGATGCTACAGGACTTCGTGGATCCCTCTGAGTTCTTTTTGGTTCAGTTTAGTTCCTTGCACAGGGACCATGCTAATCTCTGTATTGTTCCAATTTTAGTATATGTACTGCTGAAGTGAGCATGGTTTAGTTCCATTTAACAAATGGTTACTGTACATTTTCTCTTGCATATCCCTTGTGCCAGGTGCCAGGAATACAGATATGCACAAAAATTAGTCCTTTCTTTAAAAATTTCAATATTCAGTGGGCATGGATTGCACTCCGATGTGAAAACCATGTGGTAAGTGTGCTGTCAGAGCTGAGATCAGAGTGATGGAAAGACAGAGGTGTCCTAGATAGGAACAACACAGAGATTAGCATTACCCCAGAAGGGGTGCAGATTTTGGGGGGCCATCATGCATTTGAGGCATGCACCAGCACTGACCAGGCTGAGAGGCAAGGAAAAGAGCTGCAGGAAGAGGGAACAGTGCTATCAAAGTGACAGAACAAGAAATGGCAAAGTTTGGCTAGGAGCTACAAGTAGTTCCATGTTGCTGAAACATATATTTTGGGCAAGGGAGTTGAAGTGAATCATGAATTTAGAGACAATAGAGGCCAAGATTATGAAGAATTCTGGAAAGTCTATTAGTGAGATTTGACAGTATCCTATGTATAATAGGGAGTTGCTGAGGTCTTTGAAACAGTTGAGGAGCATGAATGTTACTAATGGGAAGATTAAGACTTTACCTTAAATACTATACCACTCTAAAAAAATCTTATCATACAAAGACCATTGGTATAGGTATTGGGATACCATTGGTCTAGATAGACTGGTTTTATTTCTGTCTTTGCTGTATGGATTGACTCAGGCGATTTGGCAAGTTCACCACCTGAACCCATATTCTTTCATCTGTATAACAAGGGTAGAGTGTCAAGTACTGCAAAGATTCCTTAGAACATCACGCTAATATGATTTGGGTTACCTGGGGCTTCTCTTGAGAAAATAAAATTCCATCCACTCTGCCGAGAAAGTATTTGCGTCAGAACATTTTGGTGGATTTCAGTTTTTACCCTATGCCCCGAATTTAAAACCAGTCCATGCCTACTGCAGTAACTAAGATCTGTACCACCTTGTCCCGCAAAGCACCCTTTCTTGCTGTTTCTGTGTTGGTCATTGATACTTATTGTGCGTCTTGCTGTTGTAATCACAAGACTGATCCTCAGAGAGGGTTCCTGAAGGCGAAATATGAAGGTATAGCCTCTGAGACTCCTATCTCAGGCATCCCACTCTTTTATTATTTAAGGAGAACCCCCTTTGTCCATCCTTTCACTTAGAGAGTCTTTCTCAGTGGGAAAAAGTGTAGCCCTGCCTCTTCGCTAGGCATCCCTGGTCATACCACCTCTTTCCTCTTGAGTCTCTTCTTAAGATGGTTACCTGTCTTCTCATTGCAGAGCTCCTCAGACAAGGCATCCATCCTGACCATCCTCCAGCTCCTCGGAGATCTACTCTCTGTTGGTGAGTAAGTAGGCTGTGGTCTCATCTGACTGTGTGGTGGCTGTGGTCTGTTCCAGGAGCCAGTGTGGCTGGGATTGCTGTAGCTCAAGTTTTTGATGAAGGATGGAATCACCAGCCTATGCTTTTCAATTGAAGTGATGAGACATGGAATATACTTGGGCTCTTCAGTCTTGTCACCTATCTTATAGTGACTGAAACTTAGGAGGAAATTAGTAGCTGGGTAGTTATTCTGCAGTTTCTTATCTATAAGACCAAAGATCTCCAGGGGCCTGTATCTACCTCTCAGCGCTCCTCAGGGAGGGCTGCCCTTGAGATGCTCTGTCCCGCTCCTTCTGTTCTCCTCAGTGGGGAGCCAGGGATTGACAGCATCTTTGAATATGTCAAGTAGAGACAGGAATATGAGGCAGACATTTGACTTTGAAGTTTGGTAAGTCATAAGATGACAGAATCGAGTACTTTGGAATCAACTGAGTTAGCTAGAACCAGAAATATTTGCACAAATGTGCCATAGCAAGAATGAATGACACACCAGAGCTACAGCCTCAAGGGTCCCATTATATTGTTTTTTTTCATCAGCTGTACTGCCCACCATTGGCAGGGCAACTTCCCCACAGAATTTTTGAGTGAAATCCCCTCTGGAGGTGAAGTCATTTATCTTCGGATATAATGCTCTTTCCAGTTTTTCCATAGGTATCTGAAACTCTTAGAATTAAACCTTGTAGTTCTCCCTCTGATACAGGTGGTAATTCCTTCCTTCCTTCCTTCCTTCCTTCCTTGTTTCCTTCCTCCCTTCTCCCTTCCTTCCTTCCTTGTTTCCTTCCTCCCTCCTCCCTCCCTCCTTCCCTCCCTCTCTTCCTTCCTTCATCTCTTTCTTCTTCCCTTCCTCCTTCCCTCCCCTTTTCCCCCTTCTCCCCTCTCTCCCTCCCTTCCTTTATTGGATGCTACTTTTCATTGGGATAAAAAAAAATCAGATTACCTTTTTTGATAAGGTTCTACTTTGTTGCCTATCTTGGTTAGGTCAACCAGGACCCTGCCCAAGTTGCAATGTGATCACTACTTTTCAGCTCATCCTTGAGTGAGATGGAAAAAGTCCCTGTTCAGAACTGTTCTTAGGTAGAAAGATTACTGTTTCAACCTTGGTCCAGGTGCTCTTCAAAATTCGTTAGATAGGATGATCAAACATTTGTTCCTCAAGAGATTATTTCAGTGTTTTCCATATTTGCCTCCCATCGGTCATTGAAGTTCAGCATCAGAAAATCATTATACCATCAATAAAATTATTCTAGATAAGCTGTCATCCCAATGTCTTCTATTAATGATTCAAACCTACAGCAGAAAGACATTAGGCACATGATGATATGTAAGCCTGTATGCCTCTTCATAAACATGTATGTACATGTGCACACATGTCAGTGAAGCCTCAACAAGTCTTCTGGGAAATGGATTCTAGGCTCCACTTCTTACAATGGCCACAGGTGAAAACACCTAAGTTCTTATATATTTCACTATTTCTCCATTTCGTATTTCCCTCCCCTTCCCTGATATCATAACTTTAACATAGGTTGCCTCAAGAACTACACAAGTTTGGTTTCTAGGGTAAAATGAACCAATCTTAGCCCAAACTCTTGCTGGTAGCTCTGAGGTCTGCTCTAAGGAAAATGAGGGTTATCACTTGTGGCTCATCTGTCCTCTGGTTTTCCCCAGGCACAGACCAGAGGATTCACTACATGATCAGCAAGGGTGCCAGTGAAGCCCTCCTGCAGACCCTAGTGGATACTGCGAGGACAGCTTCTCCCGACTATGACATTCTTCTGCCTCTCTTCAGGCTGCTGGCCAAAGTTGGCCTCAGAGGTATCCAGACTCCAAGACCCAAAGACAACTGAAAGGGTGTTTCTGGGGCTGTTGGCGTGAAAATTATTTGGAAGCTCTTGTAGGAAGCAGCGGGGGGGCCCTTGTACCTTGGTGGTGATGGGTAGACCAGCCCCATAAGGAAATAAATGTTTTGACCTAGATGTAGCTACTCTAGGGTTTGTGGCTTAGGATAGAAGCCAGAGCTGGCATGGATTAGATGGGCATGGATCACATAGGTGAATAAAAGAGGATCTATCCCAATGCAGTTTTTAATCATTTAAAAAATAAGCGAAACGTTTTTATGATTGCATCTTATGTATATTCTCTCATTGTTCTGGAAGCTGGAAGTCCAAAATCAAGGTACTAGCTCAGTCAGTGTTTTTCTGGAGGCTCTATGGGAGCATCTGTTCTATGTGTCTCTCCCAGCTTCTGGTGGTTGCCAGAATCTCTGAGGTTTCTCGTGTTGCAGATGTATCCCTCTTGCCTCTGCCTCCGTTTTCACATGGTGCTCTCCTCTGTGTGTCTGTGCATGTTCTCTCCTCTTCATGTAGGGACATCAGAAGTTAGATTTAGGGCCATTCTGTTCTGTGTAACCCCATCTTAACTAATTAAATCTAAAAAGACCCCATTTCCAACTAAGATAAGATTCTGAGGTTCTGGGTAGACATAAATTTAGGGGAACACTATCCATTCAGCCTACTACAAAAGTCACATTGAAGTAGAGCTTCCCTAATTGAGGAGAAATGAGGAGTGGGAGGGTTTAGAGCTTTCTCCAGTTATGCTCCAGGGTCATTTCTCTTTCTCTGTGGAAGACTCCAAAACACCTCTCCAAAGCCCCGGAACTTCTTGGAGTACAGTTAAAAAACCTGGGCATTCAGCCCATGCAAATGCAGCAAACTCACTGTAGCAGTTAAGCTTACATTGTGTGCTGATTCTCCCACCCGGTAGAGAAGCTCAGACCCTCTGAAAAGCAGACCTCTGACGTTCACTGTCAGTAGCTGCAGCCAAGAGCCCCAGGGCCCAGGGGCATTCTTTCCTTTTAGTACTTGTATCTCTACTTGGAGTCCATTCAGTCTTCTATAGACATGGACTGAGACATGAGCATCAGCTCACACCTGCGTGAGGATGTCCCAGACAAAACCAATACAGTCCACTTTGTGAATATTCACCAGGTGCTCACGGACCTCTTCCAGGGCCAGGTGCTGTTCTGAGCACTGGGAACACCACACCAAGAGAGTTAAGGAGCCTTCTCTTACAGAGCTCTCATTCCAAGTGGGGCAGCCAGCAAGTCAGCAGATAATTAACTGGACGGTCACAGACTATGATGGGTGGCATAAGGAAGAGAAAGAGTGAGGCTACACTAAGATGGCATGGTCAGGGACAGGTGACATTTGAGCTGAAACCTGAAGAATGAGAGAGGAAGTCAGCAAAGTGAAGAGTGGGCCAAAGAACTCTAGGAAAAGATGGTAGAGACCTGGTGTACCCTCTGGTCATAAACAGTGTAAGCTGAGAAGTCAGGTCTGGGCTTCCAGTCTGGCTCTGACACTGACTAGCTGTGTGATGTTGGGCAAGTTTCTTAAGGTTTCTGAACTAAGGTTCTATAACTATGCTCTTATGTATAGAAGAGAAATACAGTACTTGTAGGGATGCTGTGAAATTAAATGCATATGATATGCCATGTGCTGAGCATGTAGGGCCAGAGGCCTGACAAGCAGAAGTCATTTAGGCGCTACAGGAGAGAGATGGGAGATACATCTGGGCAGTGATTTCCAAGTTGTTGTGCTTGACATTACTTAGGTAGTAATCGTGTCACGCCAGTTTCTGCTATCAAGAGGTCATGGTTCTTGGTATTGGCATTCAAACTGCCATGGGCTGACTTGAGCAGAAGATAAGTAAGTCTGGCTGTTCATGAGTACAGTGGGGTAGATATTGCTTTTCTCAGAAGGGAATGGATCATGTAAGTTTATTTATAATCTTGTCGCTGGAGTCCTTTGGCCCCAGAGGTAAAATTGGTAAAATCATTTTTAGGATATTATCTCTTAGAGTGAATTTTTACTTCAACAAAACCTCAAACCTGGGCATTTACAACATGACATTACAACCTGACATTGTAACATGACATTTTGGGGTAATGTAGAGATTTACAACATGACATTTTGGGGTGATATAGATAGTAAAATCATTACTATAATGAAGCAGATTAACGTATCTGTCATTCTACATAGTTATACTGTTTTGGTGACAAGAACAGCTAAAATCTACATATTTAACAAAAATCACAATACAATTTTATTAACTTTATCCTCATGTATAATATATGTTCACACTCATTCATTCTACATATTTGCTATTTTGTGCCTTTGGTCTACCCTCCCCAGCTTTTTCTCCCGACCCTCCCTCTCACAGTAAGTGTTGTTTAATTCTCTATCTCTGTATTTATTACCTCACAAGGTTGCGGACGGCTATTACCAAAAAGGCAAGATGTGACAGATGTTGGTGGGGAGCTCTAATCTCAGCTACTCAGAAATCTGAGGTGGGAGGACTGCAAGTTTCAGGCCAACTGGACAACTTAGGGGGGTCCTGCCTCAGAATAAAGATAGATAGATAGATAGATAGGTAGATAGATAGATAGATAGATAGGCTGATAGATAGATAGATAGATAGATAGATAGATAGATAGATAGATAGATAAATGGAAGGGAAGATGTAGCTTAGAGCTCTTTGAGTTCAATCCTTAATACAGAAAAAGTGTTGGTGAAGGAGAGAAAGTAAAGGAAGGCTTGTACATTGTTACTGGAAAGACAGATTGGTGGTTATTATGGCCATTATGGAAAACAGTATAGAAAGTCCTAAAGAAATCAGAAATAGAACTACCATATGACCCAGCAGTCCTTCTTGCAGGTATAATACATACCCAAAGGAGATGAAATCATCAATTACCAATTTGTAAAGATATGTGCATTCCCATGTTCTTTGCAGCATTATTTGTAACAGCCAAGATATGTAAACAACATAAGTATCCACTGGTGGATGGATGGATAGGGAGAATGTATATATATATTCTGTATGATTTTAATATATACGTGATGAGACAGTATTCAGTTTTAAAAAAGAATGAAATCCCATATTTTGGACCTACAGGATATTGTGCTAAATGAAATAAACAAAACAGGGCCGGTGAGATGGCTCAGCGGCTTAAGCGCCTGCCCGGCAAGCGTGAGGGCCCGAGTTCGACTCCCGGATCCCACATACGAAAAAAGGGGCTGGTGATATCGCTCAGCGGCACGGGCGCCTGCTGGCGTGCGAGGTCCTGAGGTCGATCCCCCGGTACCCAAAAAAAAAAAAAAAAAAAAAAAAAAAGAAATAAACAAAACACAGAAAGAGAAATATTGCACTGAATGATAGCAATGCATTTCTGAGAAAACGATCCTGATAATACAGGCATCACAGTTTGGAAAGGATGCAAACAGATGTGACTGGATACACAGTCATCATAGTGGGAGCAAGGAACATAGACCAAAAGATGCTTTCCAATTGTTTTTAATGATTATTTTAAAATTATTAAAATGATGACTAATATGCAATACTCAATGTCAGGTTTGGAGCAATAATTTGGAGATGTTTGAGGGGAGATTTTTATTTTCTTACAATATGTTTTGCTTTTATTATGGAAATTCTGTGTCATATACATAAAACTTCTGTAACTATTGTTAACACTTTACTTTGGGCTGGGGATAGAGCTCAGTAGTGGAGCACTTGCCTACTATGTGTGAGGCCCTAAGTTTGATCCTTAGCACTGGTAAAAAAAAAAAAAAAAAAAAAAAAAAAAAAGGGCAAAAAACATTCTGCCATATTTTCTTCACCTAATTTTTTTTAATTTGAAATATTTAAAGGAAAATTACAGACAATAGTTTGCTTCAAAATCCTTTTGAGTGCACTTCTTTGAAAAGAGCTATTTTCCTACACAAGCATAAAGCATTATCAAAGATTTAATAAAATTAACAATACCTAATGTGTGCTTATTCCAGTTTCCCCCAGTGTTCCCAACAGTCTTTCACAGACATACTCAAGTCAAAGTTCTAATCAAAGTTCATGCGTCTCATTTGAATGTTATGTTATTTAAGTATTCTTAATTCTAGGAAGAAATTGATACCCAATTAAATTGGAATTCATGTATGAGGACAATCAGAAACATCTTTAGATATAAGGATTTGAGAGTCATACAGTGCACAAGTCTTCATGTAAAATATATGTACACAGAGTGAGCTCTTCAGATTTGTTTGTTCCCCTGGGAACACATTTTACAGTATTTTTTAGTAGGTCTTTGACTGTAGTTACTCCCTCTGCCATCTTCCCTTTCTCTACTGCACATATGTTGCAGTCATCAGAATCGATGTGAAATCTAAGAGAGATAACTTCGTGTTCCTAGATAAAAAGTTTGGAAAGAAGGCACTAGAATTGGAAGCACTTGATATGACACTGATCCTGGCCAGGAAAAATCTGTCCCACAGCCACAACCTCCTGCATTGTCTCTGGGCTCTGCGCGTGTTCGCCTCCAGTGGTAAGTGGCTCTATCGTGGCCGCCGGGGTGGCTTCCAGACCTGGGCTGGGATGCCTGGAAACCCTGTGGGGGTCTGGTGCGAATGAAGGTGCTGGTGGGGAATATATGTGGCTCCAGCTAGATAAATAAAGGAGCTTGAGATTACAGAGGCTAAGGAGATGAGAAATTATTTTTCCATCTCCTTAACCGGGTAAAATGCTTAGGCCACTTCCCGGAGATGATTTTCCTTGTGGTTCACATATTAACACATTCTGGGTTTCGCTGTTAGTACCACCAAGTGAAAAAGACCTACCACAGGCGAAAGGAAGCTTTTCTTCATTCCTTATGATAGGGAAGGCACAGCGTTGCTGTGTGCTGCATCTGTCAAGAATGACCCTTACGCCAGAAATCTTACTGGAGCGTGAAGCTACTCATTGATGCAACAACATTTACCAATTTTTTCATTTGTTTTTATCTCGTTATCCTTCCCAAAAGAGTCCTTCAGGTGACTGCTGGGGTACATAGTGGCACATAGTTTGATACTTATTGATTTGGATTATTTCTAATTAACGTACCAATCCATACTTAGAACCACAATTTTATAGCTAAAGGGAAAAAGCTGCTTAGAAGAGTCAAATTGCTTGAATTCATATAGATAAAAAGTCATGAAGGCTGAATTTCTAACTCTAAAACTCATGTTAATTCTACTCCATATGGAGACATTTTTCTTAATAGATTAGATTCTATACCTCCTACCTCACGTGTAATAAGCACAGACTTTCATTTCCCTTTCTTGAACTCCCTTGTGGTAGGATGAAAGTGACAATTATTTATATCTAATATACTCTGTAGGAAAAGGAATCTGAGAAGACCTGAGTTTGACTCTGATTCTATTTCTTCTGAGTCATGTAACATGGGTACTTCATCTGTTTAACCTCTGTTTCTCCCTTTGTAAAATTATAGTGGCAATGATTATTACTATTAACCTGCTAGGTATGCCATAACAAAATACCACCATCTGTGATTTAAACAACAGAAATTAATTTTCTCACAGTACTGAAGGCTGAATGTCTGAGATCAAGATTTTGGCAGGGTTGGTTTCTTCTGAGGCTTCTGGCTTGGTCTCAGGAAGATGGTTGTCTTTTCTCTCACATGATCTTTTCTCTGTGCGTGTGTATCTTGGTGTCTCTTTCTGTGTGCTTTAAATGTCCTTTTATGAGATCACAAGTCAGATTAGGCTATGGCCTACCTCAATAGCCTCATTTTAACTTAATTACCTGCTTAGGTCCTTAGGTAACAGGGTGGGGCACAATTCAGTTCATTGGGAAGCTCATAGAGTTGGTTGATGGGCTAAATAAGGCAATGTTCCTGGGTGTTGATGCCATATAGCAGCTACTTAGTGCTGGTTTTGTCTCCACCTCTGCTTTTTCCCCTAGTCTTTTGAAGTAATATAAAGCATACATATTAGAGGCATAAATAGGCGACTTTTTCTAGCTATCCTAAAGCCTACTAAAATAACCTGATTTTCATTGGTAAATTCTATTTATAAGCATGGAGACCTCTAGAAAGAGGAAGTCTTTCTTGAGAATAATGAGATAGATTCTTGATTCCTTGTTTACCAGCAAAGCCTCTTCTCACTTACCTTATATATAGAAACCATAAAGTCAAAGAATTGAAGAATCTGAATGGATCTGTACAAATATACCCCTAATAAAGGAAACGAGAAACTGCGGCTTTGTGTAAATGACAACTCTCATTAAAGAGTAGCCGGAAGGTGTGCCACCCCCGTTTGGAGCTTGCCAATAGCACACGATTGGAAGTGTCTCGTGGTTTCCTAAACAATAATGAGGCTAAGGACTTGCTTTCCTTACTGTATAATGATTATGGTTGTCTAGAAGAGGACCTTCAGCTGGAGCTCTGAGAAATCCTGGGATTTGCCTGTGGGTATGAGGAGGTGGGCATTTGGCTCCTATTTCAGACCTACATTTATTATACCAACTAACTGTTTCATAAGCCATTTTAAAAACATGTAATGTCACTCTCTGTATATGGACTTTACTGATCAGAGGCAAACAGAGTTCCAGAAGCCTGTAGATTGCTGTCTCTTTGGTAAATTGTTAGTCAGTGCAGACTGTTCAGTAAGCTTTCTGGATGGCTCCTATCTTCAGAGGAGTTGGCTGGAGCCGTAGGGGCCTAAGATGGCCAATGAGCCCCTCTTTAGCAGTGCCCGGATGGCCAGTGGGGATGTTTACAGAGTGTCAGCCACCCAACATTGCACAGCCATCCAGCAAAGGCGAACTCAGTGAGGATATCTTACTGTCATTTTCTGCCAGTTCCAAATCTGAAGTCTTCCATGTTAGAATCGGTGCTCTTAAAACTATCCCCTCCTTAACTCTACTTAATACCGAAATTTTGTTAAATTATCTGCCGAGAGTTTGCTGTAGCATGTTTTCCCTATTTAGAAATAAGGACTGAGTCAGTTGCCGTAAGAGTGGAAGATTGATGGGCATGACTAGAATGCCAAATCCCCACATTTTGATCCAATTACTGTGTGTACTCTCCTCAGGAGGGACATATGCACGGAGGCTGTTCCAGAACATGTGCTCTTTGTAATGCCTAAGACTTCAGCCTCAGTCTATCTTGTGGACTGTCCTGGGATGGACTATATTACAGCCTCCACATTTCCATTTAGCTTCCTTTCCCGAGGCTCAGAGCAAGCCAGTATAAGCTACCCTTGTTTCTCTCTCTTTGCTTATTTAAGACCTCTTGTGCCCACTCGCTTTTCTCAGAACAAGGCTGGCCCAAAGCACAGAGCATTCCTAGGTGTTCTGTCTCAAGAACGCCAGCACCATGGAAGAAACAAAGAGAGTCACCTTGGAAGATAACACTTCTCCCTTCTTCCACTGAACATTTTGCCCCACACTAGACTGGTTTCCCCTTACTTCTTGATGTGACCTGAGCTTTTCTAAAACTAAGCTGATCAGAGTGGGGTATTGGGGATATTGACAAGAGGCGAGGGCATTCTTGGAGATACAGTGACCCTGAAGGTTTTATTTATTTATTTATTTATTTGTTTTTTTGTGGGTACCGGGGGTCGACCTCAGGACCTCGCGTGCCAGCAGGCGCCCGTGCCGCTGAGCGATATCACCGGTCCTTTTTTCGTATGTGGGTACAGGGAGTCAAACTCAGGACCTCGCGCTTGCCAGGCAGGTGCTTATGCCGCTGAGCTCTCTCACCAGCCCCTTTATTTTTTATTTAGATATTCTTTAGAGTTTTTTTTTTCTATCATTCAGATCTATGATTTTTTTTTTTTTTTGAATCAAGGTCTCACTGAGTAGTTCAGGCTGGGCTTGAACTCACTTGTGTAGCCCAGGCTCTCCTCGAACTCATGGTGATCCTCCTGCCTCAGCCTCCCAAGTGCTGGGATTACAGATGTGTGCTATGACTTTATTTTTATAACCATCCAAGTGGGCAAAAATAGGAAACTTTTCCAGATCTGTTACCTCTGAGCAGGGAAACTGATTGTCCCTTTGGCCTTCTAATAGAGGCAAAGTCAAGTTGTTGCCTTGGTCATGGAAGATCCATGCACTAAAGTTGAAGGGAATTTGCAACCAAGGTAGAAAAGAAAGGCAGGTACTTCTTAGTTTGCACCTTATAGTTATTTGTGTTGGTGTTTTATTTTTAGTGGAATATAATAATTCTCTTAAAGTTCTAAAGAAGATGGTCTAAGTTGTATTAACCTACCCACTTGTGACAACTACAACTACTGTGCTTTTGTCTTTCTCAGTCACAACAGGAGCCATGCTGGGGATTAATGGAGCAATGGAACTGCTTTTCAAGGTCATTACTCCTTATACCCGAAAGCGCACACGAATAATCAGGTACAGATGCCTTTGTAGTACTTCTGCCTCTTTGTAACAGATGGGGAGATGAGATGGGCCCACATATGTTTTCATGATATTTCCAGTCTGGTCTGGTGATGAGTTCCCTCTTGTTCATATGGTACAATGACTGCGTCTCGTCCCTACTTGCATCCATAACCACCCATAAATCATTTCCTCTCGTCTTCATAATGACCCTGAATGAGTGTATTGTTACCCTCATTTTCAGATGAGGAAGCTAAAATATGGTGAGAGCTTTGTCCAAGTTCACAATGCTTGGAGATGGCAAAGTTGAGATTTGAATCCAGGTCTTTCAGATGTAACATCCCATGGCTTTTTTTTTTTTTACGTGGGTACTGGGAGTCAACCTCAGGACCTCACGCTTGCCAGCAAGCGCTTGTGCCGCTGAGCAATGTCACTGGCCCTTTTTTTTTCCTTTATGTGGGTTCTGGGAGTCGAACTCAGGACCTCACACTTGCCAGGCAGGTGCTTATGCCACTGAGCTATCTCACTGGCCCCATCCCATGGCTTTTTGTTTGTTTGTTTTATTTGGAGCCTTCAGTTTTATCTTTACTTAGAACAATAAATAGGACAGTCTAGAAGTGAAAATATCACAAAAGAATCAGCCAGTTAAACTTCTCATATGAGTTCTGGACCTTATAATAATCCATCATGGGTTGAATGTAGGTCTCGATATGTATTTTTATGATTGGGAAATGAAACTCAGCCTATTCTCTCTGCCTCTGCTTGCTGGAGTAGAGTGAATCACCAAGTTAAAAAGGGAGATGGTTACATATAAAAGCTTCAGAGATATTTGGAATCAAAGATCCTTCATTTGTGGGAGTGACTCAGCGAGAACCTTGAAAGAATATTAGAAGAAATTCAGCCAATTTCCAAGCTATATGGGGTAATTTAGCGAGTAGCATTTCTGTGCCCAGACCTGATAGTCTCTGCATCCCAGCATCCATCTTAGGCTCATATTCCACATGATTATTTTTCTCTTGGGTCACTGCAGTTAGGCCATTATCATCCATTCTCACCTGCAGCTCTCTACACCAGTGTTTCCTGGGGTGAAATACAGTACATCTCAGCACAAAAAAAAAAAAAAAAAAAAAAAAAAAAATCCCCAAATAAATAGGGAAGTCCTGGGATAAACAGAGTTAGGTAGGTTTCTTTACCATCAAACTCTGCAGAACCTTTTATGAGGCTAACACATATTAAAAATATCTAAGATGATCATGTTCCAGATTTATTTGCCCAGGGAACTATTTATTTTAGAGACCACGTTTTTTTGAGAAATCTGAATGTTTCATTTTGGAAATCTCTCCTCTAGGGTACAAATTTATTACAAAATAGGATTCAGTTAAATCCCACCAAAAGACCTCATCTACTAGGTATAAAACTTCAGAGTCACAAATAAAGGGACAAAAATCTCACAAACCTTTATGTTTCTGTATGTTTTATTTTTGTCTTAAATTTATACTTATACAAAAATATAAATTAATACTTTATCAGGATATGAGTCAAATTAGAGATTCTTTGGTTCATTCCAAGTTTTCCCTCATCTGTCCCTCTTTAGAGGGCATGCTTATGTTCTAAGAAGCTATGGTAGTTCCAAGGAAAGGCACAGCTGGTCCTTAATCATCTTGTGTCCATTTGGATAGGACTTGGATATGTCTTATTTTTATCATGGTGTGCAGGCTTTTGTTGCTGACATCTTCAGTCTCAACATGTCCTTTGGTAGCAACTCAATGAACTTCATATTTCTGCTCTATTCATAAGGCCTCTAATTTGATGCTGTCATAATGCAGATGTTCAGAAGCTCAAAAATATCTGCTTTCTTTGCTTACATTTTGTGAAAATCTATGTGATGTTTACTGTGCTCATTCGTATATGAGTCTCTTTCAGTTATCTACTTTTTATTACTTGGGTACCATGTTGCTCAGTTGGCTTCCCTAGGAAGCCCTGCCTGGCTCACCTTGGGTACCAAGGTACTATGTCCCTTCTTTCTTGGATCCTGATAAGTTTTATTATCTTCACCTTTCAGGCCAAGCATACAGGAACAAAGCAACAAACCACAGGAGCCTCCTTCTCAGAGACTCACAAAAGTTGTCATCTCCATTGTTTTCTTTTCCTACAAAGGGAGTCAAATTCAGGCACAGATGTTATCAATGTGGTGCAGAAAAATGGGGAAGTAATGCTAGGAAATCCCAGGGGTAGAATGCTTCCCACAGGAAAAGGAACCTTCTAGAGTCCTCAGGTATATTTCTGCATGTCCAGTTGTCTTGTAAACTTCGGGCAAGATGATTCTTCTTCTTTGCCAAATGCCAAATCAAAATGAAACCTCAATAGAGGAGAGGAGTTTTCACTAACCACTGCAACATAGCCATCATCGCCGTGGTATTTATTAGCTACCCAGAACTGTGCTAAGCTCTTAGCATGCATTTCCTCATTTGAGCCTCTCTTCTCCTCTGTGAGGCAGGTGAGATTACTGTCCCCAAATTTACAGGAAAAAAAATTGAAGTTGAATGTAGTTTAAGTAACCTGCCGCGATTTAAGTGAAAGAGCTAGGATTTAAACCCTGCCTGATACACGAACCTCAGCTTTTAAAGCACCACTAGAGTTTCTTACACAGTCTATCTCCAGCATTTTATTTCTAAAACCGCCATATGTAAGACAATCATAAGCAGTTAAAGTTTGCTTAAATTTCTTTTACCGCCTAAATGGCTCATACCCATGGAACAATTTGCTTAATGATAGGGAATCTTTCTCCTCAGTTGAATGGCTATTTCCTCTCAAAGGCTAAATATCTTTTCCCTCTGCTTTTGAATTCTTTCCCAAAGCTACCCATCTTTTACCTTACTCCTACCTCCCAGAAAAAAGATAAGAACAATGTTGCTGAATACGACTCCTGTTGGAGCCCTCTAGCTGATTCCTTGGACAGATATTTAACATTTTTTAACTGATTTTTGACATTTCTCAAAGCATGAATATCAAGTCACCTGTTAGGGTTGTTGTGGGCATTAAGAAATAATGTATAAAGCTTTGTGAGCTTTGATATGCTAGAATATTGTCAGTTGTTATTAATATAGATATTGGATAACTGGCTCCCTGACCCAGATCAGATAGCAGAGGCTGCAGTAGAATATGGAGCTGGGAACTTTTCCCCCTGCCAGCTTCTCTTCTCATGAGCCCCATCCTCCAAATAGTAATTAAGATGTACCCAAGTGAATTGTGCTCAACTCCAGTGGGATGTCAGATCCTGTGGCCTTGAGGGGGTCTTCCAGAAAGGGGATGAAATAACATGTCAAGGGACATAAATAGCCTTATTGAGTATCATCCTCCACATGCTCCCAAGCTATGGGAAAGTTATTCCAAGGTGTCTTTGAAGGAGTAGATGTCCAATGTGGTATCACTATGACCCTTCCCTCCCATGGAGATTAAACCTACTCTACTTCTGTAGCACGAATCTAAAATTAGATGTGCAGCTGTCCTCCAATCTCCAGATAGTACTCAGAGTAAGATTTATGACAGAAGATCCAGCCCTATGCCTATCAGAAAGAAGTGCATGTGGCACCATGGCCCCTAGTACTCTGAGGTGCTGTGCAAACCCTCACCCTCAAGGGAGGCAGCAATTCCAGGCCTCCGTCATTTCCAGGGTGCCCACCATGTTGGCACACTTTTACCATCATGCACTCATGTGGGCTTGTGCCTGTTCCCTTCCTTCAGTTCCCCTGCCAATGATCAAGTCTGACCAATTGTGGTCACCCTTGGACTGCTATGACAGCCCCCTAACTGGTCTCTCCTGACTTGAAAGCTCTCCAGAGTATATGTCAGATGGAGTCTTCTCTCCTCAATGTTTCTCTAGAGCTTGACTCATGTTTTTCCTTATTATACATGCTTGACCTTGTACAGTGTAGGCCTGTTGTCTTCTCTCCTCCCTCAATTCTATACTTCCAAAAGTTAGAAATCAGACTGCATTTATCTTGCTGTTCCCCATAGGGCCAAGTGCCTAGAATACTGTACGCTCTTTTCTTTTCTTTTTTTTTTTTTTATGAGGGTACCGGGAGTCGACCTCAGGACCTTGTGCTTGCTGGGCAAGTGCTTGCGCCGCTGAGTGATATCACTGGCCTTTTTTTTCTTTTATGTGGGTTCTGGGAGTTGAACTCAGGACCTCGCACTTACCGGGCAGGTGCTTATGCTGCTGAGCCATCTCACTGGCCCTACGGTATGCTCTTAATTAAATTCAAAGGAAATATTTTTTAAAACTTGGCACATAGTAATTGTGCATATTTATGGGGTACAGTGTGATAATTTGATACGTGTCTACAATGTACAATGATCAAGTCAGGGTAATTGGCATTTCCATTTCCTAAAACCGGAAGATTTTATGAAATTTATTTCATGTGTTATCCTTCTGTGGGGGCCATTGCTAGTTTTCTCTATATCTTTCTAATTTTATTGTACATGTCGCCAAAGTGTGCACCAAAATACTTATTTTAATTAAAAATGTTTTTGGTGAATTAATTATATGCTGATTAATAAAATCTAGTACTTACTGAGGAGGTACTGTGTGAGGCACTTCATATTTATTATCTCTTTTTTTATTGATCCAAAGATGGCTCCACGCGGGGTTGTGCCATGTCTAAATGTGTTTGAAAAGTCGTGTAGCAGCTCCATGAAGAGCTCTATGGCATGAAGGACTGAGGTGTCTCTGGTAGAAAAGTCATTCAGGAGACAGAGAAGTAGCAACCATCATTTGAAAGGGAGCAAAGTTTTACTTACTGGAGGGAAGGAAAGCTTCAGGGTCTTTTTTGTCTTATTTAGAGTTGTCTGGGGAACCGACAGAGATTGGCAGAAAGGAAAGATTTGAATGTGAAGGGAGTGTGGGGGAAGCATTCACATTAAAACTTTGCCTTCAACTTGAAAGTGGCTGCCTGTATTTGGTTTGTTAATTGGTTCAGCTGAGGCTTTAGACTTTTCTGTTTTTTCTTTTTTTTTTTTTTTTTTATAACAATAGGGAGGAGGAAATGACATTGGGTCAAAGTGTGCTACCTCTTGCTAGCTTGTTCCACTGAGGACAAGCTTGTTTATCTGCATGAAGCTGTCTTGGAGCTGTCCAAACTCACTAAGTAGGAAAATTTATTGAGGCCAAGACAGGTGACTTGACTGTGAGTCACTGTGAGTCCTTGGAGGAGCTCGTGTTCACTTTAGGTCCCAACACTCTCTGCTAGGAGCTGTCCCCATGTTTCCTTGTATCCGGCATGGATCTTTGTGTTTTGATAATAATAATGGCCATTTCCACTGGTCGTCCACTTGAGCTTTCCCAAAGCATAGCCACATCCTCTCTGATCTTGTACCCTCGCACCATAATATTTAACCCAACTTTGAAGCTGGGTTATCAGATGTTATATCAGTGTACAGTATCTCTTAGGACTTTAAACTCTACTTACCTTGCATCATAAATATCAAAATCAATCAGAAATATGTTGGTATTTCCTAGCAAAAAATCTTTGTTTTTTTTTGTTTTTTTTGTGGGTACCGGGGGTCGACCTCAGGACCTCGTGCGCCAGCAGGCGCCCGTGCCGCTGAGCAATATCACCGGCCCTTTTTTCGTATGTGGGTTCTGGGAGTCGAACTCAGGCCCTCGCACTTGCCAGGCAGGCTCTTACACTGCTGAGCCATCTCACTGGCCCAGCAAAAACTCTTTGTTGAACCTCATTGTATTTTCTGATCATTGCACTACATTTTGAGAAAGATGACTGAGGATTTTCCACAGGCTGTGATGGTTCCTCCATCCCTCACCTGCATTATCTCCAGAGCTTTCCCAGGAACACAGAAAGTCAGGAAGTGCTGGTCTCACTCTGACAGAGGATGGCACCTTTAATAGCCACCCTCCATGTTCTCTCAGGTTTCCAGCATGGTTTTCATGGTATGATTTATCTTTTCAGGGTCTGGGGTACCTGAGCCCTAAACCGTGATGGAACTGTGGGCAACAGAAGCTGTGTGCTCCAGAGAACCTGGGCTTAAACACCATGACAACAGGAGGAAGTGGATGTGTTTGGTCTCCAGCAAGTGTCATAGGCAAATTCTTTCTCTCAGTCTCCTGTTGGCTGTCCCACCAGCTCTCTGTTCTTAGAATAGTGTTAGGTGATCATCTGCCTTCAGAGGTATGACCTGCCAGGCCTCTCTGGCATTTTTTTTGTGTGTGTGCGTGGGGTCCGGGGGTCGACCTCAGGACCTCACACACCAGGAGGCACCCGTGCCGCTGAGCGATATCACCGGCCCTTTTTTCATATGTGGGTTCCGGGAGTCGAACTCGGGCCCTCGCGCTTGCCAGGCAGGCGCTTACGCCGTTGAGCCATCTCACCGGCCCCTCTCTGGCATTTGAGCTTTCCCTGAGTGAAGATTACTGAGCATTGCTTCCTTGGCAGCTATTTACGGTGATTTCATCTTAAATTTATGAGCTGGAAAAAATGTCCTGCTTCTCCTCTCCTTCTCCTCAAATTACTGTTCCTCTCCAAAACCAGGGCTCCTGGGATTTCTCCAACCATTATACTATTCCACTTTATTTGATCATGGTAGCTGATAGATGAGTGGAGACTTGGTCAGAACTAATGGATTCTCTGTGATTATCAGAAATTGGGTAAGTTAGCTACTTTGTCACCATGACAGTGACCGTCCAAGTTATAAGAAACAGAATTTTCCTTTTTTCAAAATAGTTACTGGATGCCTCCCTGAGTGTTCTTTTCCCCCAATCCCCATTAAGGGTGCTGTGATTCTCCCTTCAACAACTAGACTCTGCGGTCTTCCGGGGCATGGGCTTGCATCAGGGGTTCAGAAGCTGTGTGCTCCAGACCATCTGGAATAAAATACTTGAAAGAGGAATGACAGCAACAAAAATTCCACCCTGGGGCCGGGGATATAGCCCAGTGGCCCTGCGCCTGCCTGGCAAGTGCAAGGTCCTGAGTTTGATTCCTGGTACCAAAAAAAATTCCACCCTAGGCCCACAAGTGGTGATACTGTGGATGTGCGCCATGAACTCAACTGAACCGACAGTGATTATGGATGGCATCTGTGACTTGACTCCAAGCCTGTAGTTGAAAGTTGAATGAATAGTTTCCTATATGAATTAAACATTGACAAATAGGCTTAATGGTTGAAATCCCTTTTATCTTCTTGAGAAGCCAAGGCTCTCTCCCTGATTAAGGCCAGTAATATATATTCAAATCACAAGACCTAAAGTTCGAAGGTTCTGAGGAGTCTTGTCCATCTCTTTCATCTTAAAGTGGAGGTCCCTGAACCCTACATGTCTTTAGTCATTTTCCTTATCAGTGGGAGGAAACACTCAGTATCCACAGCTTAAAGGAGGAAAGGTTTGTTTTGGCTCAGTTTTGGCAGTTTCAGTCCATGGCTGGTAGGCCAAAACACAGACGCAGCCCTGTGGAGGGGTCTGGGCAGAAGAAAGCTGCTCATATCACGGTGACCAGGAGGAAGTGGAGAGGGAAGTGAGGAGCTGGGAAGGGAGATACACCTCCTCTCAGGTCATGCCTGCAGGGATCCACCTCTGCCAACCACCTCCTTATAGCAGGTCAGCTGTATCACCCCCATGCTTCAGTCACCTAAAAGCTCTGCTTATGAGCACATGAGGCCATTGGGGGGTATTCTTGATCTAAACCATAACACTGGAGAAGCTGAACCAAACTCTCTATCATAACCTCACAACACCATCCATTAGTGTAAGATGCCCTGCTGCATGAAGTAGAACAGACATGCCTTGGGTTAAGACTTTTGTTTGACAATATCCAATGTGCTGGGCCAGTAGTAGGCACTGGAGAGTTTAAAACAACAAAAGGTGGATCTCATCCTCAAGTTGCCAAAACTCTGCAACAGTAACAGTGCATTGTGATTGGAAGATCCTCTACTGTGATCCAATATTGGGCTTGTAAAATGGGCCAGCTTCCTGACCTGCAGAAGTGTTCTCATGTGCCATTTTCAGAAATGCCTTCAGAGCTGTATAGGCAGGGCACATGCTTGAAAATCTTCCTTAAAAGGTACAAGGTACTCCCTTAGTGCCTGAGAAAGCCTTGGTCTGGCGCTACCATCCAGAGAGAGAACTTAGTTCCTGTTTCTTCTATTTGGGGTGCTCTCTGATCCTGTCACCTGAGCAACATGGACTAGATGTTGTGGGGAGGAGGAGCTCTAGAACTCACATGTCCTCAGAAGTTTTGGCCAGTCTTTGATGCAGGCAGGTGAAGCCAGGAACACAGGACTCCCTCTGGTCCTAGCTCCCAGTCAAAGGGTGCGGTGTGTTTCTCAGAGAGTTGGGATATCAGCATTTCCTATTCTGTCTCCCCATTACATGTTACAGAGGCTGGATCCTTGAACCCAAGCAACGGAGGATCCTCTTTTCTGCTCAGTTCCATTTGTGGTGTCAAGGCTGTAACTGGGGCCTGATGTACTGAAAGTGTAGGAGCATGGGGCTGAGGATATGGCTCAGTGGTAGAGCACTTGCCTAGCATGCCTGAGGCCTTAGGTTCAGACCTCAGCATGACCAAAAAAATACATAAAATTAAAGTACAGGAGCAATGTTCAACTCACTGCCCTGTTCATAACATGGATGTTGTGTGTCAGGATAAGAAAGCTGAGAAGACCAGAGGCTAGGTCTACCACTGTCCCACTACTGAGTGGTGTGTTGGCCTGGCAAGCAGATCTTTCCCACGGCTGGAATGGTATTTTCCCCCTCAGGATGACGTGTGGTGGGGCAATGAAATAAGGGGTGATGTACTGATATTGGGTAGATGAAATGGTTTGCATAGATGGGGTTCTAGGAAAAGCAAATCAAACCTTCCTGGATCCTACATATGTTGGGCATCTTTCCATGTACCACTTCCTCCTGGTGAGGGTCCTTTACAGAAATTATTTCCATCTTTATCTGCTGAAGTTGGAATTGCCTTGTAGAGTCCCTCACCCCAAACTATCCCCTTTTCCTCTAGAAAAGAGCCAGGTTCTTAGCAACTTTCTCTTGGCATAGAAGTTAATCTCTGAGTGCAGCTTGACTCAGCCAGGAACTTTTACCAAGAAAATTTTATCTTTCTTTAAATCACACCTTCCGTGCAATATTGTAAATACCCACAAATAACCTTGAGGAGGGTTTGAAGAATTGGAGGGAGGCACAGAAACACTCTTATCAGGAGACACTCTCTTGACCTTTGTCCTTTGCTTGGAAAGAACTGATCTTTTTGGTAGGTCACGACTACATTTTTAAAGGATTGATTCCACACTTAGCCACAACAGATTATAAAGCAAATGGGGGAAGCCCCTTCCCTGTGGGGCTGTGAGTGGGTGCGATTTCTGGAGATGTGCTTGTTTAGCAAAGAAAAGCCAGCTCAATTAGCTGGAAAGGAAAGGGCCCCAAGGAAACCATGATACAGATGTAGAGTCGTTGAAAACCAGCTGCTTTTAAGAGTGTAGGCAGAGATTGCAGGAAGAGGACAGACTGAAGGCTTTCTGTCTAAGTGCATTACAGTGCTATTTTAATATTGGATCTGTGTGTGATTATTGGTTATATTCAACAGAGGTAATGAGAAAAATGGCTAGAGAATAGTAGAAGTCAATGAAAAAGAGTGGATTATTATTAAATTAGGATTTTCTTTCAGATGGTACATAGTAGGTAATCATAAGTACCAGTTATATTAATAAATGTTATTATTTTGGTTTGCCTGAGTTTCACTCTTTTAATTATTCATTTATTCACTCTATAATATTCTGAGTCTTTTATTATTGCAGAAACATGCTGGCTTTGAGATGTAGTCTTTGCCCTCAAAGAGCTTATAGACACACACACATTGGCATGTAAATGAATAAAATATATGCTATCATGGTGGGATATTTATGATAGAGGATCTCCGTCTACTCAGGAACTGGCAGAGAGGAAGTCACTGGAAAGGCAATGTTTAGTTTGAAATAGGGAAGTGGTTTCCCAGATGCTAAGGTTGTAAAGGGAGGATCTTCTAGCCAGAGGCAGAGCAGGTGTGGACACACACACACACACACACACACACACACATGTAATTTAATGTATGGTTGGACTATATTGCAAGGACATGAAGGCAGGAATCTCATCCACATTGATTTGGAACACTCTAATATCTTAGTAGACAATAAAAGCATGGAAATATATAATTCACAGGAAATGAAAAACTGATAAACTTATAAAAATATTCAACTTTCCAGTGACCGGGAGAAATACAATTTAGATCAAGACACCAATTTCACAAATCAAAGTATCAAGGATTTGGAAAGATGATAATATTTATTGTTGGTGAGGATTCAATAAGATGGGCACTTGTGTAATGCTGGGAATGTAGATGGATAAAACTTTCCAAAAACAGTTGAGTGATATATACCATGATTAGAAAAAAGTTCCCATTCCTTAACTCAATTTTTTCACTTTTTGAATCTATCCTAAAGAATCATTGTGAAAGGCAGATGAAGAATTGCATGCAAAATTATCAATCACAGTGTTATTTATAATTGGAAATATAACAAGACAAACTTTAATAACAGGGGATGCTTGGCAAAAGTGATATATTTATACATCATAATATTATGTAACAGCACACAAAGAATATATTAGGAATGATGTTTATCATGGGAAATATCTTATGTTAATATATTGGCTAGAAAAAAATAAGGTTCAAAGTTCATGTAAAAAATATGCATGAAATTGCTTCAGGCCAACATGGAAAAGTTGGTGTTAGATTTGTCTTTTCACTTGAAAAAGACAGACTAGAGATGCAATACACAAAACAATGTTTTTAAAGATATCTAGCAATAATGGGTAGTGATTCTTAAAAGATGAACCCTTAAATTACTCCATTTTACTGTCTTAAGAATTTCCAGGTTTCAGTAGCAGGGCAGTGGGGTGGGGAAGGACACAGGTGCAGCCCAGCAGATTGTCCAAGTTAAGGAAACAGAGTTGAGGATATAATTGTTAGGTCTGGAGAAGTCTAGAATTTATAGAACAGGGTATTGGAAATAAGAGAGCTGAGTAGTTAGAAGAGAAGAGAGGAGAGGAGAAGGGAGAGGAGAGGAGTGGAGGGGAGGGAAAGGAAGCTGAATATGATGAATTGTGGAGATTTTCAGAGGTTCTCCCACAACGTTGTAGTTGGATTTTGACTAGTGCATAGTGATGGGGAAGCTACCCAAAGCCAGGTAAAGACCACCTTAAGAGAATGGAGGGAACTGTGTCTTGCACACACTTGGGAATAATGCTTGATTCTCTAAGGCAGACTGGAAAACCTCATGATTCCTGGGGCAGTGGGTATAGTGCATAAAGGGGTCTTGTAGTAGTGAGCACTAGTTAGCTCTAGACTGACTTCTGTTCTGGTCATGAGAATTGTTAAAATGAGACCTGGGAGGATGAGATTGTTGTCAAATAATAAGTCAAAGCCTCTAAATACTTACAGTAATATAAAAATATTCCAAAAATATTCCAACACGATGAAAGTCTCAATGTCTAGAATCCAACAAAAAAATTTTAGGCATGCAAATAAACAGGAAAATACTACTCATATGTTATTCAGTGAAAATCAGTACAGAACTGATATAGATACTAGAATTATCAGCCAAGAACATTAAAAATTATTCTAACTATATTCAGTATGTAAAAAATTGAGTAAAGATACAGAAGATATAAAAAGACCCAAATTGAACTTCTAGAAATAAAATCTACAGTGTGCAAGAGGTAAGTACACTGGATTGAATTAAGGAAAATTAAGCACGGGAGAAGAATAGCTAAATGTGAAGATAAAGCAACAGGAAATTTCCAAAATGAAACACAGAGGAGAGGAGAAGGAGGAAGAGATGGAGAAAAAGGAAGAGAAGAGAGAATCTGGGACAACCTCAAGCATCACAGTATGCACATAATTGGGGACACTGGAGAGTGGAGCAAGAGATGAGGACAGAAAAAAAATATTGCGTTTATAGGAACCGAGATGAGGGTCCAACAGATTTCTCTTTGGAAACAATGTAAGGGAAAAAAAAATGGTGGAGCAGCATTAAAGTATGACATTTCATACTCAATGCAAATAGCTTTGCTGATGGAATATAGACTTTTCAAACACAAAAAGTGAAAAGAGTTAATCAACAGAAGACTTATAACAAGAAATGCTAAAAGAAAACTTTAGGGAAAAGAAAAATGATACCACGCAGGAAGATGTATCTGCTCAAAAGACTGTTGTGCTAGAAATAGTAAGTACATGAGTAATTATATTTGATTTTTAGTTTATTATGTTAGTCTCTTTAAAAGATAGTTGTGATTAAGTGAAAACAATCACAGTTTAGTCTGGAAGAGACATTCCTTGTGAAGTTAAAATAAAGGATAGCAAGGGCACAAAGGTCAGGAGAAATGAAGTGAAAGCTTTCTGTTGTAATTGTCTCATATATGAGATGGCATAACCCTCAAAGTTGGGTAGTGATGAATTAAAATGTATATTAAAGCAACCACTAAAATGGGTAAGTGAAGATTTACAGCTCATAAGTCAACATTATAAATGGAATAAAAACATGCAGTTCTTCCAAAAGAAGTTAGGAAGGAAGAAAAGACAATCGAGGAACAGATGTTACAAATAGGCAATAAATAGGTGAGATGATAAATTTTACCCATGTGCATCAAATGCAGAGTTTAAGTACACCATTTAAATGGCAGTGATTACCATATCAATAAACTAACAACACTCATCTATGTGATGCATACAAGAAACACAGTTTAAATATAAAGACACAAGTAGGTCAAAAGTAAAAAGATGTGCCAAGCTAATACTAATCAAAAGAAAGCTAGAATATCTTACTAATATTAGCAAAGAATATTGCCAAGAATACAGAAAGTAATTTCATAAAGGGTCAATTTGTCTGAAAGACATAGAACTCTGTTTATGCGTCTAATAACAGATCTTCAAAATAATTGAAGTAAAAACTGATAAAACTGCAAGGAGAAATAGACATACTCATGATTATAGCTGGAGATGTTTAATAATCCCTTCTCAAAAATTGATAGAATAATCAGAGGTAAAATCAGTAAGGATATAGAAGATTTAAATAACATTATCCAGCATCATGACTTAATTGATATTTATAGAATATTTTACCCTCCGCCAACGTAATGTACATTTTTTCAAGAGCGCATAGAATACTTGCCAAGATAAACAATATTATGGGCCATAAAACCAGTCATGATAAATTTTAAGAACTCAAGCAATATAAAGTGTGTTCTCAGACCACAGGGGAATTGAGTGGTAAATCAACAACAGAAGGCTTTCTAAAAGAACCCCCCAAATTTTGGAAATTAAATCCATAACAAACAAAATAAGAGAAAAATAAATTTAATCAAAAGCTGATTCTGCCAGATGTGGTGGTTCTAGCTACTTGGGGGTCTGAGAAGGATCTCAGTTTGAGGAGAATTTGGGTAATTTAGTGAGAAAATAAAAAGGGATTGGAGTATAACTCCATGGTAGAGCACTTGCCCATCATATATGAAGCCCTAAGTTTCACCCCTAGTACCACCATCAACAACAACAAGAAAAGAAATGATTCTCTGAGATCAATAAAATTGTTAAAACCTTTGTCTTGACTTACAAGTAATAAAGAGAAGGCATAAATTGCCAGGAATGAGAGACAAAATTTTTGAAGTCTTATATATATTCAAAGAATCATTATGAAATATTATTAACGACTTTGTGTCAATAAATTTGACACCTTAGATGAAGTGAAAAATTCCTTGACAGACCTAGCTATCAAAGTTCACTCAGGAAGAAAAAGGTAACCTAAATAGCCCATGAAGGAAAGTCCAGGGGTAGATGGTTTCCCTGGCAAATTCTATCAAATATTTAAAAGCTAAGTAATAGTAATTCTATAAACTCTTGCAAAAAAAGTTAAAAAGAAAGGAATGTTCCCAGCTTATTCTAGGAAGCCAGCATTATCCTGATACCAAAAGTATGCAAAGACTTTTAAAAGGAAGGAAAACTACCAATTAAAATCTCTTATGAACAGAGATGCAAATATTCTTAACCCAATTTTAGTAAATTGATATCAACAATATATTCCAAGATGAAGACCAAGTGGGATCTATCCCAGGTGCACAAGATTCTTTTAACATAAAAAATTCATTAAATTTAATTTATCATAAAAAATTCATATGTCCATCCACAGATGAGTGGATAAAGAAAATGTATTCACACACAGTGGAGTACTACTCTGCCATAAAAAAGAATAAACTTGAATAATTTGTAGGAAAATAGGTGTACTTTAAATCCATAATGCTAAGTGAAATAAATCAGGCACACAAGCTTAAAAATAATATGGCTTCTCTTATATAAAAAACCCAAAGTATAAATAAATCAAAAAACAAAATAAAAATAGACATTTGGAGATAGGGGATAGATCTTTAGCAGATGAGAAGGTGACTAAGAAATGCAAGGAGGGAGAGGATATATGGGAAGAGGACATAAAAAGAAATAAAATATGTCATGTACATTTACCAACTACTCACAATGAATGTATTCATGATATACTTGGCAAACATGTACTAACAAAATAAAATTTAAAAAATTCAGCAATGTAGGATTCTCGCAGTAGACCCAGAAAAAGCATTTGATAGAATCTACTGTTTCCTGATAAATACTCAAGACATTTGAAATAGAAGGGAAATTTCTCAATAAATCACATCTATGAAAAAACCGCTAAGTTAAATCATACTCCATAGTGAAAGACTGAATTCTTCTCCACCAAGATTGAAGCAAGCTTAGAATGTCCACTTTCTCTAATTCTCTTCAGTCTTATACTAGAGTTTCTGGTCACTGATATGAAGCAGGAAAAACAAATAAAAGACAACCAAATGGGTAAAAAGATGTAGAACTCTATCTAGAGATGCTTGTCTATGTAGAAATGCTGACAGGATCTACATACACAAAGGCTACAAGAATAAGTAAGTTAGTGTACCAAGGTTCCAGGATGCAAGATTAATATATAAAAGTAAATCATATTCTCACATAGTGCAACAAACTACTGGAAAATAAAAATTAAAAATACAGTTTATAAAAGCACTAAATATATGAATACTTAAGTATAAGTCTGACAAAAGTTGCAAAAGACCTGTACACTGCAAAGTATGTAACACTGCTGAACCAAATTGTATAAAGTCTAAATAGAGGTAGAGTTCATGGCTAACAAAACTTAATATTGTTAAAATGTCAGTTTTCCTTAAATTGATCTGTAGATTTAATGCACCAATGCATTCCCAATCAAAATTGTGAGGGCTTTTTTGGGGGATAGAACTTATAAATTGGTTTGGAAATTCATTTGGACTTGTAAATTCAAGTGACCTTCCTGCCTCAGCTTCACCACATAGCTGGGATTACAGGTGTAAAACACCAAGCCTGGCTCTTGGATTGTATTTTTGGATAAAGAGTGAAGTAGAAATCCAAATCTAATATTTTTCCATATTGCTAGCCAACTGTCAGAACAGTTTTTCTTTTTTTCTCTAAATTGGAACTATCACTTTTGTGTTATACTAAATCATATTTAGTACTATTTCTGAGGTCTCAGTTCTTCATTGATCTTTATCTTACCATGTAGCAATAGCAAACTGTTAATATATGCTTTTTGTTTATTAGCATTTCATGTGTTTATCAACATCTATCTTTTCTTTCTTTTTTTTTTTTTGTGGGTACCGGGGTCGACCTCAGGACCTCGCACGCCAGCAGGCACACGTGCCGCTGAGCGATATCACTGGCCCTTTTTTCTTTTGCTTTTTTTTATTTCGGTGGGTACCGGGGGTCGACCTCAGGAACTTGCGTGCCAGCAGGCGCCCGTGCCGCTGAGCGATATCACCGGCTCTTTTTTTTGTATGTGGGTTCCGGGAGTCGAACTTGGGCCCTCGCACTTGCCAGGCAGGCGCTTACGCCGCTGAGCCATCTCACCGGCCCTATCTTTCTAAATAAGATCCTATTCTTGATGCTTTAAGCACAGCAATGAAGGTATAATGTGTTAGGATATAACAACAACAACGCAAAAAAGAATTTCATTTGGAAATGAACAGTATTTAGAGTAGCTGATGCAGTTTTTCAAAAGAAGATCAAAATTGGAGGAATAACAATGCCTAATTTCAAGATATATTTTAAAGTTACAGTAATCAAGACAGTGTGGGATTGATGTCAAGACTGACTAATAGATTAGTGGATCAGAACAGACAGTTCAGAAAATACACCCACATATACGTGGATAATTAATTTTTCCATAGGTCAGTTCAATAGAGAAACAATTGTTCGATAAATGGTACTTGAAAAATGAAATTCATGTGCAAAAGATGAATTTCAGCTTATACTTTATACCATAAACACAGATTAAACATAAAATGGGTAATAAGCATAAATGTACACCCTATAGTTACAAAATTTCCGGAAGAAAACATAAGGGAAAATCTTTGTGACTTTGGCTAGGCAAAAATATCCAAAGCACAATATATAAAGCAAGAAATCCATAACTTGTACTTTGTCAATGTTAAAAACTTCTGAACCACAAAAGGTACTATTAAGATAATGAAGATACAGGCCACAGGCTGGGGGACAATATTAGTCAGTCATGTATCTCACAAAGGAATTTTGTTTTGTATGTATAAAAACATTTAAAATTAAATAATAAGAAAATGAACAAGTCACCTGAACAAAAGTTGAGCAGATATGTCACTAACAGATGTCACTAAAGAAGTTGAACAGATATGTCACTAAAGAAGACATATCTGTTTTATATCATATATAAAATATGATCAATGTAAAAATTTCTTTTACAATATGAAAATTAAAATGAAATGGAGGGCCGGTGGGATGGCTCAGTGGCTTAAGCGCCTGCCCGGCAAGCGCGAGGGCCCGAGTTCGACTCCCGGAACCCACATACGAAAAAGGGGCCGGTGATATCTCTCAGCGGCACGGGCGCCTGCTGGCGCGCGAGGTCCTGAGGTTGACCCCCCGGTACCCACAGGAAAAAAAAAAAATGAAATGGAAATGATGGCAATATTGTGTATGCTAAAATTTTTTTGGCTATAGACACATGCACTGAAACTAAACCATTATCATTGATAAACAGATCATGCAATTGCTCATTCAAAAAGGAATAGAGGAGGAATCTGGACAGATGAAATGGATTTAACTCATTAATGTTAAGGATGAAGAATGAAGGGATTGCAACAGAGGAGTGTTTTTCTGGATAGAGAAAAAAGCAAAGCATTAGAATATGCACAGAAGCAAGAAACAGACTGGCTTGGGTTGGGAAAATAAACAGTTGGGTATTAATATAAGGCAAAGCTAGAAGTGGGGGGTGATGGAAGAGAAATATCATGAACCAATCCATATCTATTTTTTATTTTAAAAAGAAAAAACAATAAAAACAAGGATACAGAATTTCAAAACAATAGGAGATTAACAATGATTACTATTGCGTATTGTTATCTTCAAAGTAGTTGCTCAGATTACAAGATACAGGCATGAAAAATTGATCGAACAATGTAAGCACAAACCATTCTTTTCAATGAACTAATAGAGATTAGTAGTATAATTATCTTATCTATCTTGTGTATGTGTATGTATGTGTATATATATATATTCTTTTCCCTTCTTTCTTTTTTCCTTTCATGCATTCCAGTTGTTCTTTCATTTTGAGCAGTTTCTTCCCCTTTCACTTTCACAATATCTATTGTACATTTTTGATCTTATTTACTCTTTCAGTTTTTTACACTAGGGAGACAATACGATGTTTACACATATGAGTCTGATTTATTTCACTTATGAGTATGGTCTCAAATTACATCTATTTACCTATAAATGCCTTGAGTTTATCCTTCTTTATAGCTGAGTAGTATTCCATTGTATAAAAAACTGCATCTTTTTTATCCATTCCTCATTTGATGGGCATTTTGTTTGTTTCCAAGATTTAGCTATTACAAATTGTGCTGCTATAAACATCGGTGCACATATATTGCTGTAGTATGATGTTTTCACTTCCGGGAAAATACCCAGAAGGGGAAAACTGGGTCGAATGGGATTTCCAATCCTAGTTTTTTGAGGAATCTCCACACTGATTTCCACAGTGGTTATAGCAGTATAGACTCCCACAAACAGTGGAGAAGTGTTCCTTTTTCCCCACAGCCCCTTCAGCATTTGTTAATAGGTTGATTTCTTGATTTCTTGATGATTCTTTCCAGAGTGAGATGGAATCTCAGTGTCATTTTAATTTGCATTTCTTGAAAGACCAATGACGTTGAACATTTTTTCATATATTTATTTGCCATTTGTATTTTTTCATCTGAGAAGTGCATATTCATCTCAGATGCCCATTTTTGGATTGGGTCTTTAAATTTGGGGAGGCCTGATTTTTTTCAATTCTTCATATGTTCTAGATAGAAATCCTTTGTCTGAGGGACAGTTGGCTAAAATTTTTTCCCATTCTGTGGGCTGTCTTTTCACTCTGTTGGTGATTTCTTTTGACGTGCAAAAGCTTCTTAGTAAGGTGAGATCCCAGCTGTTGATTCTTTGAAGTACTTCCAGTGCAGTTTGGGTTTTGTTCGAGATCTCTCTGCCTACCCCCGTGTGTTCAAGATTTCTACCTACTTTCTTTTCCAGTAGATTTAGTGTTTCTGTTTTAATGTTTAGAACTTTGATCCATTTTGACTTTAGTGCATGGTGATAGACATGTGTCTAGTTTTAGTCTTTGGCATGTGGAAAGCCAGTTTTTCCAGCACCATTTATTAAAGAAGCTATCTTTCTTCCAGTGAACATGTTTGGCCCCTTTGTCAAAGGTTGTTTCTGCATCTTCTAATCTGTTCCACTGATCCTGAGATCTGTTTCTTTTGCCAGTACCATGCTGACCAATCCAAATCTTTTTTTTTTTATTTTTTAATGCGGGTACTGAGAGTCGAACTCAGGACCTCGCGCTTACCAGGCAGGTGCTTATGCTGCTGAACTGTATCACCGGCCCTCCAAATCTTATAGGTTATCTTCTTTCTGTTTTCCTTTCCTCACCTTCCTTTCCCTTCTCTTTTTCATCTGAGCTTTTTTCTTTTGTTTTGTTTCACATTTTAGGCAAATTCCTTGTGTTCGTTTTCAACCTGAACAATTCAGTTTGCTGCTACATCCTGTCTGCAGTTAATTGCCTTCAACAAAATTTCAGACTCATAACTATGTATTTCACATATATATTCAATTTGTTATATTCTTAGATTTATGGACTCATGACAGTTTGCTGTTTGTCATTAGCGTAAATGTCCTTTAGAATATTACTAAGCATGCAAATTAGGTATTTGGGGAATTAATCTCCCTTTTCTAAGTTACATCTACTCTGCTTCACAGGGAGTTACTGAGTGTTAAAAAGTTGATTACCTCCTCTGTGTGAACTGAGAATAGTTTTTGTTGCTATTTCAGCCTTACAGAGACAACTGTTTTCTTTCAGTATTAGTTCGTAATTAGAAACAGTTCGGTTGGATTATGTTAGACTTTGGAACAGGTTTCTACTTATTTCATTAGCAGGATCTTCAGGATCAAATTAAAGGAAGACAAAAGGAGACCCTCATAGTTACTATTTTAGCAGCTTGCATCTGGCAACCTGGAGAAGGAGCATAGCAAAATAGGTCTATAGCCATAGCAACAGATTTGTTATTTTTTCAGCATCTGTGATACGATGCTCCCCATCAGGACTAATTCTCAGGGGTCTGTGGTCGATCTTGAAGGATGTCCCACATGCACGTGTGTGAAGGAGGAAGGTTCTCAAACCTATGCTTGTCCTGAAGGTTCTCATGTCATTTCACCTTGAGTTCTCTTTTCTCTGAAATACGATGTTCGTCCAAGTGTTTATTAGGGACTTTGTTCTGCCTCTTCAACCAGAGATTCCTCTGAACATTTTGATTTGGGATATCCCATTCTGTTTCTCAGTGCTGCTAACATGTTTGGAGTTTGAATATTTTAGACACTGTGACATACCAGTAAGTTTTAAAAATTTTGAGGATCTTCAAATGTTCTGTGCAGATGGGAGAATACAGAATGCTGAATCCAAATCTCCCTTGATAAATAGAGATGGTGAATACAAACTAGGTTGGTTTTCTACTACACAAGAGGTAGGTAGATGAGCTCAAGTAAAATTTCAGGTCTCCTGACTTCCCAGCCAAGTTCATTTTTACCACACTATGTTGCAGCATGATGACTTTTTTTTCTCAGTACTATTTAAAAACAGAAGTGATTAAATGGCTAGGATAAATAAATAAAACATGTGCAGTGCACAGTTTTACTAGAGCCCAAGGCTCTCAAGAGGAAAGAGGCAGCCTCAAGCCTCTATATTGTTGAAGTTGAAATAGTTTGTCTTTGAAAATGACCCACCCTAATTACAATAATCATCATCATACATAATAAAATCTCATTTTCTGTGACATGTTTCAGGCCAAATGAATCCCCCCAAAATGCTTTTCAGAGATAATATCAAGGTCGCCCAATTGTATGGTGCCATTATAGAGTTAAATAATACAGTTGCAGAATTGAAATTTAAAAGGGGAAGAGGGAAAGCAGAAAATGATCGTGCAATTGCAATGGAGGAAAGCACTGTTTCTGAAACAAGATCAAGAGTCAATGAGGCAGATAAACATGAAAGGCCATTCCAGATGGCACCAACCCACTAATACTGACCATGTGTAACCCCCCATCATCTCTTGGTAACCATGGGTATTACAGTTCCAGATTGCCACATCCGCAAGCTGGCACATTTCCCTAAGATAAAGTGTTATCATGTCTTATTTACAGACATGCTCTTTCCAAGAAACTCAAACAAAATATCTCTTCAGAATTTCAATTTGCTATTTTTTCATTCTGTTGTCTGGAGAATCCAAATATTGACTTCTTAAATTTTATTTCAGACTAGGAGAAATATTCACTCCAAGTAGTATCCTATTAGTGTTCTTTTTCTGATCAGAGTTGCTTGGTGAAGGCTGAAGTGAGTTCCTTGACCAATTGGTCATTGGGTCAATAACGACTTTGTTTTTATAAGGCAGAAATTTTGGAAGGCAGCTGTTCAGAGACTTTTGATTTTCTGTGAAATATTATACATATTCTAATCTTGTATTTTTAAAATTTGTTTCAAAAGGGCATGCAGCTAACAAAATGGAGTCCCGAAATCATATCCGGTTTCTCAAAAAGGTGGTTCTAAACTTAAAAAAATATATATTTTCTGACTCTGAAACTTATCTTGTAAGGAATGGCTGTAGACTGGTGTCCTGTGGCAAGAACTGGTTTATTAATGTCTTGGCCTTGAAAAATTGTATTTGCTTAGGTAGTTGGAAGATGGTACATTGTCATGTCCCAAGATGGGTTTAAAAATATCAAACATTCTAATATAAATCTTTAGCCCTTATGTTATGCTCAGTTAAAGGGAATAGTGGGGGAAATTAATGACAGTATAAAGATTGATCTATTTGCTATTGATCCTCCAGGTTTTCCAACACACTGTTTCAAGTGTAAAGCATCCAGGCAAGCCTGCCATGGGACAGTCAGAAAGTTTGTGGTGAGAATTGTATTTTATTCTCAAAGGCCCATCTGACATGGAACCATGTGCTCACTACAAAGGTCTTGCATAAGAAAATCTAACAGAGGGTATCAGTACCACAGACTTTCAAAAATTTGAATCATCAGTCTTAAGAAAAATAGAACATTGGTTGGGCTCCCAAGATATGCCAGAAGTTTTCATATACATTATCTTATTTAATTGTTACCATATCACTGTGAGGTTGGCATTTGTGCCAACATTTTACAAATATGGAAAATAGAATCTGACAGATATTTAGCAGCATGTCTAAGGTCGTACCAGGATGAAGATTCAAGTTAAAGTGTCTAAGTCCTACACTCTTTGTACTGAACAATACATATAAGCTGTACTTATGTGTATCTAATTTGGATATTACTAATCTACTACTAGTATTGATGCTATTTCAAATACTCGTAAAGCTAAAAGACTTATATCTGCATCTTCCTTTGTGCTTGTAAACAAAAGCATCCAAACTGCTGCAAACTCACACATCCCCATGGAAACTAACACACATCCACATCTACAAATCACATGATAACATAGATAAGATCTACCCTGTTGGACTCAGCAATTGACAATCCAGTATTCTGCCTTTGCCCTTCTGCTGAGATGTCTCTACCCTGTCACATTCTCTGGGACTCTAAGGCTTGAATGAACATTGTTGAAAGCCCTCTGATTTATTGAAAATAACATTACATTAGAAGTCATGAATTTGGATTCATAAGTTGAATTCCCCTCTCTTACTGACCTGAAGATAGTTTCTTGATGATGCTGAGTCTCAGTTTCCACTTTTCAAAAATAAGCACAACAGTGCTTGTCCTATGGGGCTGTTGTAAAATTTGAATGGGACGAGGCACCATAAGAGCCCAGAACAATGGATTAAATTTAATGAGTCTCAATAAATAATATTACACTTCGTTTCTCATTCTAAGTTCCTCAAAAGGCCTTCTTTAAAATTGTCAGGATTATATGCAGTTCATATGTGACTAAACTTTCACTGCTCAACCAGTGCAGCACTGCAAGGCATAGTCAATCCTGCCTTCTGGTTTTCAAATGCACCCATATAGCCGATATTTCCGGTAGTCGGGGAGATCATACCCAGGGCCTCCCATGTACTAGACGAGCACACTACTGCTGAGCTACACTCCACCTTAGATTGCCATTTGTATTCACCATTTCCCCAATTGCTCCCAAAGTGACTACATTTAAGATTGCATCATCTCCCTGTGACTTTAACTGGAAATAAAGGGGCATCCATATGCCAGAAGCCTCAAGGCATTTCTGAGAGAAAACTGCGGAGGCCAGATTGAGGGAAAGATGGAAGGTCCACCTCACCATCTCCATCTTCTATCCACTAATGTCAGAGGAGTGCTGTTAACATGAAGGGAGATAAAGGACAGATGGAGATGAAACATTAAAAAAAATTATTAATGGTGAAATTTAAAAGTCACCCGAAAAATAGAGAACTGAGATAGATTGGTAGGGTGGAAATTGGTGATAACAAACTCATGTTGTGTGTGGGAGGAATCAGTAGTTTCATTTTAAAAGTCTATTACAAGTTTCATATTTTCTTTTTAAAAATATAATATATATATAATGAATATTTTCTGTAATTCTACTCTCCTGAGATAACTTCTCTGAATAGTTCCTTGTAATGCTTTCAAATTATTTTATACATACACCAACATGCCCATATTTTTTAATATATATTATTATTCCTATTATTTCACAAAACAGCTCCTAAAACTAGTGTTATTCTACTGTATTTTTTATTTAATGATACATTATGAATACTTTCAGAATGAGATAATAAATATCTGCTGTCTTTTTTAAAAATTTGAGATAAAATTCACATAACATAAAATTAACCATTTTAAAGTGTGTAATTTCTTGGCATTTACTATATTCACAAAGCTGTGTAACCAGCTTGTGTAACCATCACTTCAAAAAGAAAACACCATATCCATTAAGCAGTAACTCCCACCAGAACTTTCCTGGCCCTGGCAATCACAAATCTGCTTTCTGTCTGTTTACCTATGTTGGATGTTTTATATAAATGAAAATTAACCTGTGGCCTTTTTGTGTCTAGCTTTTTTCAATTAACATACTATTTTCAAGATTCATACATATTGTTGCATGTATTAGTATTTTATTTCTTCTTATGGCTGAAGGATATATTTCATTGTACGGATTTAACACATTTCTTGTGTCTGTTCAGCAGTTGAATTGATGAACATGGGTTATTTCTACCTTTTGACTATTGTGAGTAGTACAGCTTATAAATATGAGTGTACATGGATTTGTTTGACAACCTGAGTCCAGTACTTTCGGACTAGGAGTAGAATTGTTATACCTAGGAGTGGAATTGTTGGGCTAACTTTCTGAGGATCCACCAAACTCTTTCCCACAGTAGTTTTCCACCCTGTTATATTGCTCCCCAGTACTCTTTGAGGGTTCCACCAATTTTTCCACATCCTTGCCAAAACTAGCTCTGTTCCCCTCTTTAATTTTAGTCATAATAATATAGGACCTCCAAATGATATAAGGGAAAGATTATAACTCCCAACCTGCTAGATGTCTGATACGCTGAGTCTGTGTTCCCCAAAATTGAATAAATTCTAAGGAACAATGGAGGTTAAGAGTAGGAAAACTTTATTGGGAGAGAGAGCTTTTAGAGACAGAAGGGAACCTGAAAATGGGCTGCCAACAAGCCCACTTCTCAAAGGAAGTTTTGTAGAGCAAAATCACGAGGTGGGCACAACATGGGACAAAATTATGATCAACCAGTAAGATTACAAATATAGCCACTTAGGTAATGTTGATCCAATGGGGAACCAAGTCATGGAGCAAGTGCACATGGAAAGAACAAGGACCTTTTTTGGAAGAAATGAGTCAGGAGGTCCTGGTTACCCACCTGGGTGATTGATGTCTATATAGACTTTATTGGACCAGGTGATACCAGTTATAGTATATTGCTTATCCCTTGGGGAAGCATGTATGCCTGGTCATTCCATCTTTATCTTGAGGCCTGGCCAATAACTGATGCACCTCCAGCCACAGTTGTAATGTATTCTCATCTTCTGCACTGACTCCCTGTGGGGGCCAGCCCTGTTTGACTGTCTACAGTAGTTCTACCTAATTTAGCTGTCTATAATAATCGTAGTCTATGTAAAGAACATGCCCATTATGACTAATAATGTTGAACGGTTTTCATATGCTTCCAGGTCTTTGTATATTGTCATTTTTTGGGAAAAGGTCTATTCAATTTCTTTACCCATTTTTATGTAATTATGTTGTTCGTCTTTTTGTTATTGATCCCACTGCCCTTTTAAAATGGGTGTGCAGTATTCAGTGATGGGCTCTATTTGTATTCCAGTCTAAAATCAAGACTATGTTTCCATGAAAAAGAGGGATATATGCTGGGAGCATAAGCAACAAATGTTTCACACCACTAGGAAAATACATAAGGCAAGGTTCTCTGAGGAACCCTAGGGCAAGTTTCCTATGACCTTGCAGAATAATAACTCTGTGCCTCAAACTCATCAGTTTTACCTAATATTTTTCTTTCCCTGAATGGGAAATCATTACACATGGCTGCTGGGGAGAGTGAGTGGAAGGGGAAAATGAACTCCCAGGGCTGATGAGTTCTGTCTGTTCCCATCTTCTATAAGAGCCATGATCTCAAGCTCAAGGTTTTTCCCATGTGACTAGTATATCCTCTTACCCAAGTGAAATGAACTTTGTCACCAGATTTTTAAAATAAATCCCCAAAAAGAGGGTGACTAACCCAGTTTGACTGTGACAGTCCTGGTTTTGGCACTGAAAATATTGTGTCACAGGAGACTCCTCCACGAGATGTGAAGAGCCTTGATTTCTACAAATGCAAGTAGGAAGTTTAGGGGAAAGTACAAAATACAATATTGTAAACCACAAAACAGGGGCCAAAAGCAATATTGTTTTTGGTGTCAAGTAGATACGACATAGATGGATTCATGGATAAATGGATATGGTCTGAGGTTGCCATTGTGCCCTCTGACTGTTAATGTTGGCTACATGATTTGCGGTCCACGACAATAGGCTACCCATCATTGCACCACTCTTTGTGATGTGATTTAAGTGTGCAACTTACGTGCATAGTAAATGTGAACATCAACAATCTATCTTTCTAAGTTTGGTTTTAAACATCATTAATGTTATGACTAGACTTTCTATGAGTTCAGATAATAAAAATAAGAGTGGTCACCATACCAATGCTAGCATGATTCAGACATCACTCAAAAAGAAGCCTCAGTGGCTGTGCAATTTTAATGACAGATGGAAGGAGACTATTGTATTAGAGAGGTAAATAAAAACCAAGCATATTGAGCACTATGCAGAAAAGACCTGGGTGGTGGGACTGCTGGAGGAAACATGGGAGAGCATGTGTAGAAAGTGAATCTCACAGGTCTGAGATGAGACAGGCAGGTACTTGCAAGATAATTGAAAGTTTTTCATCTTGCTAAAGACACCAGTGTGTGATGGGACACTGTGGTTGCTGAATTAGCATGAGGACTCCACAGGAATGAATACACCTTGATCATATTGTTTCTTGGAATATTCTGAGAAACTAAGTAAAGTTACATTTTCTGATTCAGAGGCTGCAATTAAAATATCCAGAAAAAAAGGGGAAATTTTGATAATTGATGTGTTAAGTCTCTCACACCGTAGAGCCAATTCTATTGGTTCATATGAATAACCACACTTCCTGCAATATTGAGTAATGTGGCAGGAATAAAGTTTCCCTTAGCTTTTAGATTTGAAAAAAGGATCTTCAAGCCATCTCAATTTCTGTGAAGATTTTAATGAAGCTACAAAAAACATAAAACAAAAGATTTTTGATAATTTCACCCAAATATAAACTGGACTTTGCTCATCTATTTGTATATTTTTGGCCCATAGAATCAATGTAAATTTTGGCAAATTTTAGGTATTCTATACATTTTTATAAATTCTAGTTAGTTTATACTTTTTTCTTTTGCCCAATAAAATTCAAATATTTTACTTACTAAAAGTTCCACATACTTTATATGGAACGCTGTACACACAAAAGGGTGTGATTTGTTTACCTGTGATATTTGGGGCTTTCTTAATAAAAGTTGTCACTTTTACTTTTCCTCAAAATGTGTAAAAACAACTAATAAAATCTTTTCCCTTATAAAAATGGGAGGGGAGCTGAGTGCAGTGCCACACATCTGTAATCCCAGCTACTCCGAGGCTGAAGGAGGAGGACTGCAAGTTTGGGGGCAGCCTGGGGAATTTAGTGACTTAGCGAGACCCATCTCAATATAAAATATAAAAGGGCTGGAGATGTAGTAGCTCAGTGCAAAGGGTCTGGATTCAGTGTCTAGGACTAGGGGAAAAAGGAAGGAAGGATGGCTTTGTAGACATGTACCTACAAGATGGTACAACTTGATGATGCTGTTGCTTTTCTTAGAAAAGATATTAAAACATTGATCTGCTGTAAAACATTTTTGAAGTGTGAGAACATAAGAATCCCCTCTAATTTTAAACTACATTGAAGATCAGAATTAGGAAAAGATTATTGTAAAGCAGAGATTTATATGTACTTTTGCCAAAGCTGTTCAAGAAAAGGATGAATGAACTGCATTTGAATCATTTTAGGCTGTGACGCTTAGATGGCAAAACAAAACAAAATAAAGTAAAACAAATCAAAACAAAGAGTTAGAAAATCCTCAAGTTTCAAAAGTGGGACTGCTTTGAAATTCAAAGAGTCAATAAGAAAGGACAGCCAAATTAACCAAGATTTTTCTCAGTTTCTTCACTTAATGTTACTTGTTTGGATTTCAACCTTGATTTCTCAAGTTCAGATTATTATTGTGCTTTAAAACCATTTTTGAGAGAGGTTTAACTTTGGAATTTTAAAAATCATGGCCATTTTAGACATGCAGAACCTATATATAAACTTAAAAATATAAAGGACCTGATGGATAGACAACTCACTGGTCTACCAAACGAGCCTGGGGATACAGGGTGGATGGGCATTTTTGAATGAAAGCTAATTCCTACATGTCTAAGACCTGGTGTTGTAAGCAAATAAAACATGAAGTGTTCCATGATCAGATACTTCTGTGGAGAGGATACACATCACCTTGAATTACCATGTTGCTGTAACACCAGGAACAAGTATAAGGAAGCTTGATGAGAACAGAGCTGCAAGACCAAGAGAATTTTACATTGGGCCATATTCATTTTTGTCCCAACATGAAAGAAGAGAAGGATACCCTAAGTGATGCAGGCACTTCAGAGAAGTAAATAGAAATATTAACATACTGTATCATAGGACTGAAATTTCCTTATTGTTATATTTTATTAAATATAGGTAGTGTATATTTAATTGGTTCTATTTATATTCTTTATTTCATGTACCCTAAAATGCACATTAATATGGGATAATGCATGTATAGTATGACTAATATCCAGTAGTTTTAAAAGATTGGGGCTTGGTTGGTGGAAGTAGTTCACTAGGGGACACTACGGTTTAGATTGAGAATGTCCCACCAAAGCTGCTTGTGCTGGCAGGCGGGGCCTGTGGAAGATGATTGGATAATGGGGTATTGTATTGATCCACTGGTGAGGGTGTTTTGGGAGGTGGGGCCTGGCCTGAAGAGGCAGGTCACTGGGGACATGACCTGGAAGGATGTATCTCCCTTCTTACTTCTTCTTTTTTTGCTTCCTGGCTGCCATGACATGCGCTACTTTTTTCTTCTGTGTCCCTTTGCCACACATTCTGCCTTGGAGTCAGTGGACTATGGACTAAACTATGAGCCAAACTAAGCTTCTCCTCCTTTAATTCCTAGGTGTTGGGTACTGTGTATCAGTGAGAAAGCCCCACCTCCAACAACACCCTCAGCTGCAGAACTCACCAGTGGTTGAGTACATCGCCCCATGATCCAGTCACCTTCCACAAACCCCGTGATCCAGTCATCTTCCGCAAAGCACGAGCAGCTTTAGTGGGACATTCTCAGTTTAAACTGTAGTGTACCCTAGGGAACTGTTTCCACCAACCAAGCCCCAATCTTTTAAAACTGCTGGATATTAGTTGTATTACATATGCATTATCCCGTATTAATGTGCATTTTAGGGATCATAAAAATGAAAAAGAATATACATAGAACTAAATAAATTATACTACCTATATTTAATAAAAAATAACAATAAGGAAATTTCACAAATGTGTAACCTGGAAAAGTATATTCCTGTCCCTGCCCCATCCCCCCACCCCTGCCCTGGCTCTTTTCAACTGAACGAACTCTCTTCTCCTCTGCCGCATGTTTCTGCCTTGGAGCCAGCTGACCATGAACTGAAATCTCTGAAACCATGAGCCAAAATAAACCTTTTCTTTCTTAAACTGTGTATCTCAGGTATTTTGTGCCAGTGATAGAAAGCTAACAAATACATAAAGATTGAAAAGAAAAAATGTTTCTAAAAGTAAAACTCTAACTGAATACATTGTTAGGATTTAGTTATGTGTATTTTAAAATTTAAGATAACCACTAGAAAATAGAAACAAAATTTTATTTTATTTTATTTATTCTATTTTTTTTGTGGGTACTGGGGGTCGACCTCAGGACCTCACGCACCAGCAGGTGCCCGTGCTGCTGAGCGATATCACCGGCCCTTTTTTCGTATGTGGGTACCGGGAGTAGAACTCAGGACCTCGTGCTTGCCAGGCAGGCGCTTATGCTGCTGAGCTATCTCACCAGCCCAGAAACAAAATTTTAATTAATCAAATTGTAATAATCTGAGGATGGAGGAGTTGAGAGTGTAGGAAGGGGAAGTAAAAATGATTAAAATGCCATATATATGTGAACCAATTTTCCAAGATGAATGTAATTGTGTATCACAGACATATACCAATAAAAAATTCTCAGTTGAAAAAAAAAGACAGGAAAGAAAAAATGACTTAAATAGAAAAAAAGCAAAAAACACAAAATGAGAGCTGAAGTTCAAATGTATCACAATACATTAAGTATGAATTGGTCAAACTTAACAATTACAACAGAGTATTTTTCAAAAGCCAGCTATATTACATTTAATAGGAGACAGACATTCTGAAAAGAAACTGACATCAGAAACCCCAAAATAGACATGGAAACAGATAGGTAAGGAGGTTCTAATGACCATAGTAATAGCAATAAAATCAACAAAACCCACAAAAAATGGAGGAAATGGTATTAGCATTAGACAAAATAGAAATCAAGGGAAAAAGCATTAAAGGGGCAAGGAACAATTTACATTGAAAATAAAATATACCAAGTACAGTAGTTATTAAACTTGCAACTCCTTATGACATAGCTACAAAATATGTAAGGCTAAACTAATAGTCTAACCAGAAGACTATGGATATTTCAGCAGACCTCTTTTAAAATGCAAGAAATCAAACAGATACAAACATTATTTCAGAAGAGGACTTGAATAATAGAACTACTAAAGTTAAAATAAAAGTCACGTAAGGATAATTCTGCTCAAAAATTTGAATTACACATTTTTCACATGTACATAAATCACAGGAATTTACTCTGTGTATAAGTTCCTGTGTCACCTCTGATATTGAGCACTGAATATGAAATTCTCTATAATAAAAAATTATTATAATTGAGGAATAAATGATCATTTATGAACAACGCTATTATCCATCTGGGAAATCCACATTCGCACTTACGGGATGAGCTATTGTTAATCACCTTTCTGTCACTATAACAAAACAATTGAGCTAATTAACAAATAAAGAGAAAAGGTTTATTTTAATTCACATTTTTGGAGGTTTCAGCCCATAGTTGGCTGCTCCCTTTGTTTTGATCCTGTGGCAAGGTGGGACATCAGGATGGGTAGCCCATTGTGGAGCAAAACTACTCACCTTCATTGCCTGGGAGCAAAAGAGACAGAGGACCAGACCAGTGTGTGCCAAGGCCTTTCAGGGCCATGCCCTTAAGAAAACAAAGACCTCCCACTTTGCGCCACCTCTCAAGCAGTTCACCAGTTCCCAATAGCACCATGCTGGGGGCCACGCTTTTAATACACAGGCCTTAGAGGGACATGAAAGATTTGAATGGCAGTCGATTTTTTTTTTTTAATGTGAGTACCGGGAGTTGAACTCAGGACCTTGCACTTGCCAGCAGGCACTTGTGCCGCTGAGTGATATCACCGGCCCTTTTTTTCCTTTATGTGGGTACCGGGAGTCGAACTCAGGACCTCGCACTTGCCAGGCAGGTGCTTATGCCGCTTGAGCCATATCACCGGCCCACAGCAGTCGATTTTTGAGATTTATTTTAAGAATGCTTTGAGTCATAAGATGAATATATGGAAATTGATTGCATCCCATTTAGCAAAAATCATCAGTTCAAAAATATTAGTGGAAAAAAGAGATTTTACTTAAACTTATAATGAAGTGACACAATACCTGGTCTGGTAGCCATCTCCATGTGCAGTGAAGGTGCGTCATGTGCAATGGATCTCTCTTGGGTGCAAGATTGTCCTGCCTGTTCACACAGCTTCCAGGGAGCCTTTACTAAAAAAAGTGTGTTTATGAAACATGTATGTTTCTGCAGTTCTTCTTTTTCTATGATTCCAATGTGACCAGTCTTTTTCTAAATTTATCAATATATTCAAGCCATTTACACCCATATCTTCTTGAGTTAGAAGCCTTTGTTTAAAGATCGATTTGTATCTCTCTGTTGGAAACTTTTTGGTTACTTAAAAAACAAACAAACAAACAAACAAACAAACAAATATATATTACCCAATATTGGGGAATTAACTGATTTTGCTTATAATAAACTGTAAGTATGGATTTATAATTTATGGCATATAATAAAATTATTTTTAATAATTATATGTAATAAAGCATTTTATAATTCAATTCATATAATTTCATCTAAAACTAAAATAATCATGCATTTTGCACACATATGTATGTGTCTATACTCATACATTTTATCTGTCACATGAGTTATTCTAACAAAATGGTAATCTGAGTTTTGGTAAGGGTGTGATCTGTTCATAGATCAGAGTTGTCGATGTGAATTACAGCTATGAAAGAATTTAATTCCTTTGATCTAGGAATTGTATTTTTAAAACTCTTCTTAAAGAAATTATTTGAGATTTATATACATGGATATCTGTGACAATATTGCTTCTAATAGTAAAATAGTGGAAATAATTTAAAATTTGAACAGCAGAGTATTGAAGTAAATAAGGATATGTATATAACATCTAACATTATACAGTCATTAAAAAATCGTATTTTAGGAAAATATTTACAACAGCTAGGATAATGCTAAAATATATTGTTAGGTGAAAAATACAGATATGGCTTATAAAACACATATAGAGGGCTGGTGAGATGGCTCAGCGGCATAAGCGCCTGCCTTGCAAGCGCGAGGGCCCGAGTTCGACTCCCGGATCCCACATACGAAAAAGGGGCTGGTGATATCGCTCAGCGCCACGGGTGCCTGTTGGCGCGCAAGGTCCTGAGGTCGACCCCCCGGTACCCACAAAAAAAAAAACAAAACAAACAAACAAACAAAAAACACATATAGAGTATGATAAATTATACATAAATTATATAATCTTAGCAGTCTGTTATACATTCATTCCTGTCATCTATTGAAAGCTATCATAATAAATACCAAAAATGGATTTTAACTTTGATTTTTTTCACATTTTCTTTAGTTAAAATGTTTTAGTCTTAATTCTAGTATAGTAGTTTTAGAAACATAATTATGAATAAGGAAATAATATCTCGATTCATTACTATGTGTGATCGTATTAGCTGAGGTGATGGGTGTTGCAGGAAACTTTGGGTCCTCTTTTCACCCTACATGGGACTGTTCTCCCTGGTTCTATTTAGAAGTGTCCCTGAGAGGGAGGTGGCTTGGTGCTGCATTGTTGCTCAGCTTCGCCACAACATTCTTTTTACAAGAGAGGAAATGCCCATATAAAATGCTAATGGGCATAATAGAGAACAAGCATAAAAATGGAGGCCAAACAACGCAATTATAAAAATGGGAGATTGTGGCCTCTTGGATCAAAATTTTAATTTTTCTGGAGATTGGATTGATGCAAAAAGCCTGTGTAGTCATTTTTTTCTAAATAGGCGGCACATTGAGGGTGTCATTCAAGCTCATTTATGTCTTTATGTGATCTAGACTCTGCAGCCAATTTGGATGACACTTCCCCTCCATTCTGAGAAGCTTTTACTTAATACCAAACTTGGTGATCCTGAGGTTTCCATGCAGGGAGAGTGGGAGATTGGCTTCACTGGATCTCTCATTCGGTGCTGTAGAAAACCCGACAAATGGAGAAACAGGTAGACATTGGAATAAGAACCCCTATTTCTTAACAGTGTGGAGGAGCTCAGTGTGCAGGAAGTGGTGCCTGAAGCAGTCTCTGAAGGTTCCCTGGTACCAGACAATTTCAGCCAGATTTCAAAAGCTACCCCAAACCTTTTAATTTCAGAATATTTTCTGTGTTTATTCTAACCATTCTCCTATCATAAACACAAAAGCTGTTTGCATTAAACCATCACACCAATTGGAAGTGACACAGCCTATCTGGCCAGCCTGTGAGGCCAAAGGAGAGTCGTAAGGGAGAGTTCCTGGGTTCAGCTTCCAAGTTCTCTATCTGGGAACGAGACTATCAGGCATGGGGTAGGATCTTTCAGAGTTACACGTTCTCTTGTGAAGAATTCTGTCCTGACACTGGCTCTTGACTTTTCTATTTTTTATTTCTTCCTTTCACTCCTACTCATATCCTGTTGGAACAACTTATTTTGTTCTTACCCTGCCCTGGGGTTTGCTTATGACTGCAAATCATAAGTACATCTGCACTTTCTCAGAAAACTCATCATTTGGCTGGGCCTCTTCATAATTAGATTTTTCAAAAACCTCTCTCCTCATATATCAATTATCCTACTCCCTTAATCATCTTCCTTAGTGTTTTCCATGATCCTACTCATTTGTCAAGCTGTCTGGATCTGGGCTTCAGCATTAGCAAAGAAAGAGTGGTACATACCCATGGAGCCCGAGGTCTACTTGGCTGTAATCTTGGGATTTTCTTTCCCCTATATTTTCCCTTTTGATCCTCACTTGCCCTGCCAGATCATAACATTGCCTTCAACATCTGATTCAGAAGATCATTCAGTTTGATGTGCTTTTAGATTTCTGTGATGATGGTTTTAAAAGCAGAGTGTTCTGGAAATAGATGCTTTCTGTGTCTGTGACCTTGTGTATTGGAAAACTTACATTCCTGAATCATAAACCAGTTTTACAACTAATTAATCTATGATAACCTTAGTGATGCTCCATAGATACGATAAATCATGGCATGAATTCTTAGTGTGAGGGGAAGATATGCTGGCATTCAGGCACACAACAGGCAAGCTCTGTTCCAACGGGAGTGTCAGGGAATGGAAATTGACACTATGGTGATTGAATCATGGTCCTAACCCTATCAAACTCAGCATGAAAAGAACAAGCTAGCAAGGTCTTTGGTAAAAAACATATACAGGAAATATATATGTATTTCTACAATTTGTCATTTAGGTCTTTCTGCAGAACCTGATCCAAATATATTGTCTTTTGACATGTTCTCTTCCACTTGTAGACAAAATTTTATGATGAGCATAAATTTATTCTTTTATTATAGTCACTAAGCATGAGTGATTCACTTCTTCCATTGATCTATGAGGATTTTTAAATGCTTAACTCACTCATATATTCATTCTTTCATCGTGTGTTTATTGACGGCTTGCTATAGGCTGGGTACTGTGTGGGCACTAGGAATGAAGTGCTGCCTCGAAATAAATAAGGTCTCTGTCCTCATGGTTTTCATAGGTTAACAAGAGAGACAAATGTTTATCATAACACCCCACAAACACTTGTAGATTCACAGTGGTGGTAACTGCTGGCTGAAAGGTGTTTTGGTGAAGGGCATGTTGGGAGGATGTTTTGGAGGTCAATTGAGTTTGCTTCTGGTCATTTGGGACCAAGGCAGACACACATGTATAAGTGTGCCCTGTAGGATCTTACAATGCTGTAGTGTTTATTTTTCATAGGGTTTTGGTAAGGTTTTTTTTTTTTTTTCTTCACTTAACTCATATTTAACATTGTTTAGTTTGTCAGAATTAAGACATGAAAAGTCCTTATGTTATTCAGCTTTGAATTACTACAAAGAAGTACTTGGGGGAACTAACTTAAAAGAGAAAAGATTTATTTAGCTTACAGTTTGAGGGTTCAAGTTTGAGATCAGATAGCCCCATCGGTTTGTGCTTTGGGTGAGGGTGGCACTTCATGGAAGGAGTGTGAGTGCTCATGTCACAAACCAGGAAGCAGAGAGTGAAAAGATGGGCTGGGCTCCAGAGCCTGTTTTTGAGGGCATGCTCGCAGTGACCTAGAAGACCTTATTTCTTAAAGATTCACAATCCTTAATACCACCACTCTGGGGACCAAGTTTTTTCATATGTACCTTTGGAGAGCAATTATTCAAACAATATCAGCCTGTAAACATAATCCCTCTACAAAAATGATGTCTAGAAAAACTTTTTAAAATTGCATATCTCTCTGTATATCTCTATTATCTATCTATATCTATCTATCATCTATCTATCATTTTTCTATCTATCTCAATCTTCTGTCTTGCTAGGATCCCACCTGTTCAGATTAAAGTGAAATTAGACTCTAAATGTGATGGGAAATCTGGCATCCCTTCACTTTCAGTGTTCACCAATTTATGTTCCCATGGCAAGTTTTAGTAAAGACCTGGGGCAAAAAGCAGTTGTGGTGGTAATTACACCATAGAAAAGAGTTACATAGAGAAAAAAATTGGTATTGGATATTTAGGACTTTAAGAGATTCTCCATCATTTCTTCCCTTAGGGAACATTTGGTGTTTTTCTTTCAACTCAGACTGTTATTTGCCAGTATTTCTAAGTCTATCCCAGCTCCCCCAGGGGGTGTCTTTCAACAGCTATCCTCTTGTTATAGATAATAGAACTAACGAAGGAGAAGATAAAAGGATTCCATGATCAAATAAATTTTGGGAACTCTGGTCCAACAGGATTTTTTTTTCAACCATAGAATGTATCTGATTCTTTAATACATTAATACATGTTGGAAATTTCTAAAACAGTGATTTTAAAAATCTGCAAAAAGATCTATGATAAATATTTCTCAGAAATTATATTATTTGTGACTGGCTACCATAATATACACTCTGACTTAAATGATTCGAACAAGAAAAATTCTTTTCTGTTTGCTTTTTTTTTTTTTTTTTTTTTTTGCTGCTGGAGATCAAACTCAGGCCTTACACATGCAAGTTCTCTACCACTGGGCTACAACCAAGCCGTCCAAATCTTCTTATTTTATTCTCCTGAGTTCTGTTGTAGGATGGACTTCAAAGCTGATTGATTTAGTAACTTTGGTGATGGTGTCCAGGGCTCAGGTTTTTGCCATCTCTTCCTCTGCTGTGGTCAGTGTTGATTTCATACTCTGGCTGTTGGGAGGATGGCTGCAGCCCTCAAATCTACAATGAAAAATGACCATTTTCACCTTCCTAGAAGTCTTTTTTTAGGTAAGAAGAGACTTGTTCCAAAATCCCCTAATACATTGTCTGTCATGTATCTTTGGCCAGAATGGGGTATTAGCCTTATCCCTAAATTAAGCAATAGCAAGGTAAATGGATGTTAAGCATCTGGGTGGTAAGCACAGTATGGGTAGATACCAGCACAAAATTGAGGTCCTGTTTGTGAGGAGTTTTGTGCAAAAAACTAGGCAGGCTGCTAACCATGTTCTCTAAAGAAGCGCATTGCTATGGATAGAATTATGTCCTTCCAAACCACATATGTTGAAATCTTGACCCCCAATATTACTATATTTGCAGAGAGGGTCTTAGGTTATTAAATTTAATTAAAGTTACAAAGGTGGAGCACTAATCCTATAGAACTGGTGGGGTCATAAGAGGAAGGGATCTCTCCATACAAACTAAGGAAAAGCCAAGTGAGGACATAGCTAGAAGCCAGCTGTTTGCAAGCTAGGAAGCCAGTCCTCAGCAGAAATAACCATGCAGACCTTCCAGCCTCCAAAATCGTGAGGAAATCAATTTCTGCTGTTTAAATCTCCCAGTCTTTGATATTTTATTTTGGCAGCCCAAGCAAACCAGTACAAATTTTGGTGCTGAGAAGAGGAGGTAGTGTAACAAATACCAAATGTATGGGAGCAACTTTGGAAGTGGGTGATAGGAGGAGGCTGGAGGAGTTTGGAAGTGAATGCTTAAAAAACCTACATTGCTGTGAAGGAACTGTTGATACAGATGTGGACATTACAGATGATTCCAGAGAAGGCTCAGGAAGAAAAGACAGTTGGAGAGAATGCCTCCATCTTCACAGAGATTTCGTGTATCACCATGGACAGAATATTAATAGAAGTGTGGACGTTAATGGCTTTTTTGGAAATAAGGAACAAGTTATTGGAAACTGTGGGGGAAGGTGATACTTGTAAGAGACAACAATGAACTTGGCTAAACTAGCAGTAGAACTAGCAGTGATGAATTTGAATATATTGGCTCTCAAGGGATTTCTAATAAAAGCTTTGAAGGTGTTGCTTGGTTCCTCCTGTACCAAGTTGAGTGCAACATGAGAGGACACAGATAAAGTGACAAAGGAACAGTTAAGCAAAAAGAGCCAAAATTGAGGATCTGATAAATCCTCAGCCTGCTTTCACTTTGGTTTCAAAGGGTGAGTCACTTCTTCTGTCTGGGGTGTCTTACAGTTGCACAAGCAGACAAATACATCAGTATGACAAAAATTTAAAATAACACAGAAGTTTCTAGAATAAAAAGATGAAGTGTTCCTCCTCTCTGCCAATTCCAGCCCTAGAGATGCTATTAAAAACAACTTAGAGTGCATGTTTCTAGTCTTTTTAATACTTACCAAATATATGCATGTTTCTCTGTCTGAGTGTGTATAAAATTGTATGTACATACTTCTTTGTTTACTTTAGAATTTTTACATCAACTTTTTACTTCAAGCAAATTGTTTCTTTCTACTCAACAAAAGACAGAGCCCTATGTCATTACTTTTGTGTAGACACATCATGCAGATGTATTATAATTTTTTCAGTGATTGCAATATGGGAGGATGTTGTGTGAAGTGGTTCATGCACTTGTCTGAAAGGACCATGTATGGGATTTGTTTCCACCAGAATACTCTTTCGGACCTGTTAACCCAGAACTAATGCTCTCTGTGTCTGCTTTTTGCCCTAAAAGAAGACTTAACTTCCTGAAGCTCTCATAATTGAGTCTTTGGCTGTAGCAGCGTATATCTGGCTGATGGTTCCCAAAGGACATGATAATGTAGGACGTTATTAATAAACATGCTCTCAATAGTCATCGTCTGGCCCCGTGCATGAAACAGCCTGACTTCTCACTCTTTAGAGGACCAGGCTCTTTGTTCTTTGCTCATGACATTGTACTGTTACGGGTATTGTGACATCGCTCAACAAATGACTTAGTCCATTTTGGGTGAGCTCTCCATCTAGCTACAAGCGTGGCTTGAATAGTGTAAATCTTACTAATGAATTTACAGGCAGGGTTTTGGCAATGCTAAAGATTCTGCTCTCCCTAGAAAAATTTTAAAAATTTGCCTAGTGTTTACAAGGAAAATTACTTCTCATAATTTATATTATTTGAATCTAATTTTGTTTATCAACAAACACTCTGCAAATGTACAAAACTCTCCCTGACAGAGCCATTTAATCTTTAATCCTATTTAATCCTATCAATGGCATTGTTAAAATAAACATGGGCAATTCTGACATGCTTGGGAGTTTACATAACTCTCCCATTTGCAAAAGCCAAGATATTATTGTGTTTATCATAGACAAGTGATGGCCTTCATTTGAGGATTGGATTGATTTCCAACAGAAAGATTATTTTGTAAATCTAAATCCCATACAAATGTTGTTAATTGTCACACACGTATCTCAAGTTTGTTGACTCAGTTGTTTCAGTGTCTAGATGAAGTATTTTGGAAGATACTCCAATCAGTTCTTTAAAAATGAAAACAATTTAATTTTTATTTCTTCATTTTTAAAAGCTTGTTTTGGTTTGCATTTATTTTAAGTGACAGTATATACACATAGAGAAAGTATATATTCCAGACTTAAGAGTTTTAATGAACATCTTGTTCTGCCACACTTGCCATATTGTGAATACTTAATGAACTCCACTGACTCTCAATCCACTGTCAAAACAAGGCAGAATCTTCCATATGTTGGGGGTAACATTCTATAATCCTTAAAATAGCAAAAGTTCAATGCTCTTTTTCCCTACCATGTTTTTGAGAACCCAGGAAGCAGGGCCATATATGGGCAAGTAGGAGTTTGCTAGATGGGAAAGAACAAAGTGAGGAGATCCAGAGAACGTCCTGTTGAAGAAGCTGGTGGAGTGGTGCAAGACCATTACGTGTGCAAGACTGTAGTGTGTGTGTGCACATGCATGTGTGTGTGTTGCAGGGATTAGGTAGCATAGTGTATCTGCAGCTCTCTGAGAGATTATGGCTAATGCTGGACTTCATTAGTAACAAATCTCACCATGTAAGTGAGTAGAATTGGCATTTTTTTCTCAAGTCCCTTTGTCATTTGAATTTAACAAGATCTTAATTTCCGAGAGATAAACTGTCCAAGGATTCTGGGAATTATAGATATAAATTATGTCAATCTAGGAATGAGCAGCAAGCCACTGTGAGCCTTCGAGATGGACAGAAATGAGTAACTGCTCCTGCTGTCTGGAACCTCAGGATCCCCTAGAACTCAAGCATCTCTTTTAATTTTAATTAAGAAAGATCTTTATGAAATCTTTGCTTGGCCTTCCAGCAGTCATGGCACCACTGAGAAGCATCACTGAGTGTCTTGAGCATTTGGCCTGAAAGAATAATGGCCTAGGAATCCTTCTATTATTTCTTCAGGAGAAAGCTGCTCAGTCAAATCTAGGGAGTACTGGAGCCTAGGTCAGTGTTTTGCAATTCGGATTCCTGGACCAGCAGCACCCGAAGTCGCTAGAAGTGCAGTTTCTCAGGCCCCAGCCTGACCTCCTGAGTCAGACACCCTGGGGCCAGGGCCCAGCACTGCATTTTAACAAGCTTTGGGAATTCTGCACTCACCCACTGGTCTGTGATGGGTGGTGAACTTTCCTGGTGCTATTCTATGTGCTGCCAAGTGAAGGAGCACAGATCTGCCACATCTTCTTCTCTAAAGACCTGTGCAATTCTCTTGAAGAGGGATGAATGACTAATCATAACATCCAATGACAAGTTTTCCTTGTTTTTTTTCATTGTGGTAGAATAATATATATAACTCAAAGTTGACCATCTGAACCATTTTTAAGCGTGCAATTCAGTGGCATTAATTACATACAATGTTGTGGAACCAGCATAACTTTCTCGTTACCCCAAACAAAACCCTAATGTTAAACAATAATTCCTTACTCCCCTTCCCCTTAGCCCCTGGTAACCTCAAATCTGCTTTCTGTCTCTATACGTTTGTCCACTGCAGGTAGCTCATATAAGTGGAAAGAGTCACACAATGTTTATCTTTGTGAATGACAAAATTTTGGTGTGCTCGTTGCACTAGAGCCAGAAGGTGCTAAGCTTTTGGTACGATATAGGGGCCCTGTCACATCTCAGCCAAACAGACCAAATAAGAGTCAGGCTCTTTCTTCCTCTGCCTTTAGCTGGAGCAAAATCAGATACATTTTTATTCATAAGCTGAATTGAAAAATATCTCCTGGGTGCCTATTGGTCTTGTGCATTGATTCTGGACAGCGTATCTTTCCCTTTGTGCTCTCAGGTATTTCAAGAGTGGATGGTATCATACATATATCCAACTAATGTGTGATACAGCAATTATTCTACTATAGGCATCTAGGAAACATTCTGGTGAATTTTATTTCACATGTATATGCTTAATTACATAATTTACTCATACATTTGTATATATGCTAGTGTAGGATTATAGTCATTCATGTATATCGAATTTTATGAATAATTTAAGGAATTTCAAAAGTAATGTTTACCTTAAGTGTTAATTTGAAAGTCACACCTCTGAGCAGAGACTCTCCTGTTTGTGAGAGCTTACTGCAATTCCAATCTGTTCCTTTCTTCCCAGACCTTAGCATTTTCTTTTAGTGCTGGGGATTCTCAAAAGCTTTTGCCTGAGTCCTTCTCCTGATTGTATCGCCTGTGGATTTGGAAGCAATTTGAAACCAATTCCCACTTTGCAGAGTTGCTGCATATGGCAAGCCAGGCAGGGTGGGTTCTGCTCCTGGTCCCCATCACAAAGCAGTAGCCATCCTTTCTCCCTGCTGTATGTTTCTAACCAAGCCAGCCTGAGGTCTGCGCTTCAGTTTCTCTTACAGCAATTTCTGTGATTGATGGCGGCTCCCACAAGCTGTGTTTGACAGCATCTGGATAGAGTTGGGTATGTGTATGTGTTTCTTTTTCTTTTCCTTTCCAGAGAGAATGGACAAATTCCATGCTGGGCACAGGATCTGGTTCAACCTTTCTACCATATGTTCCTGGTTTTTCTTTCCTTTCACCACCATGCAGGAGCTATCTCAGTCCCTACTTCTGTTTTCTCCTCTCTCCCTTGAAAACGGTGATTAGCAAAATCCATGTGTTATTCATTTCCCTTGGCCACCTGGCTCTGTGTGTGTGTGTGTGTTTGCGTGCATGCATGTGCATGTGCCCATGCATGTAATATTATCCATCCTTCTATTCTCTCTCAAGTCAGGCAGGAGGCTGGGACTGTACCAGATGGTATTCTGTGTATCTGTGTTCATGGGCAACATGTCCAATCCCTTGCAAACATCCTCCTTCTTTGTCCACCTGCTATTTAGCTTCTTTTTTTTGTTTGTTTCTTTTTTCTTTTTCATTTACTGTTTCTGCTGCAACAGCCTTGCCTCCCACAGCCCACTCTAGCAAGGCTCAAGCAAGGATTAACTTGTAAGGCCACTTTCTTCTTTATTTTGAAGACTCCCTGAAGGAGTTCTCTGGTCCCAGTGCTCAATGTGGTCTGGATAGCAGGGGTCAAGTGTATGACTTGGGAGCACAGAGGTGCCAGACAGTTTCCAGCCCTGCTGCTTTTTAATGTGGCTACTCTGGCATGTTAACTTACTTTCTGTGACAAGTGGCTGAGCTAATATTACTTTTCACAGCAATCTGTCATAAAGTCCTGTAAGCTCTACATGGAAAATATATCCATATTCTTTTTTTTTTTTTTTTTTGTGGGTACCGGGGGTCAACCTCAGGACTTCGCGCACCAGCAGGTGCCCATGCCGCTGAGTGATATCATCGGCCCTTTTTCGTATGTGGGTTCCGGGAGTAAAACTCGGGCCCTCGCGCTTGCCAGGCAGGCGCATACGCCGCTGAGCCATCTCACCAGTCCCCTATATCCATATTCTTGTAAAGATTAGTCTAGCTGGACCCTAAAGAATAGTTTGAAGGGGGTCTCAAGGAAATGGGGTGCTTCAGTACCAGGACTATTGATTAGGTGAAAAATGGAGTAGGTGAGAGAAGACTTTGGGTGAATTCTATTTGTTTAGTCTTTAATGTTTTTTTAAATAATGTTTTCTAGTTTTCATTATAAAAGCCTTGGATTTCTTTTTTTCAAATTCATTACCAAGAACTCTGTGTGTGTGTGTGTGTGTGTGTATGTGTGTGTGTTTTGCCCCTATGATGAATGGGATTTTTAAAAAATACATTTTTGAACTGTTCCTTGCTAATATATAAAACTATAACTGATTTTTGTGTATTTATCTTTTGTTATTGCTATATCACAAATCTTGTTTATTATTTCTAATAGTTTTTAACAGATTCTTTTAAGATTTTTTTCTCTATCTGAAATCATGCCTTCTGCAAATAGTTTTAGTGCTTTTCTAATCTGTATGTCATGTATGTATGTATGTATTATTTATGTTTAAATGTCCTGGTTAGAACCTCCAGTACAATGTTGATCAGAGGTGGTAGAATGGATATCTTGATCTTGTTCCTGATCTTTGGAGAAAAACATTCTGTCTTTCTTCATCAAGTATGATGGTAGATGTGAGTCTTTTGTAACCCCTGTTCAGAAAATGTCCTTTTATTCCAGCTTGAAAAATGATTCTTTAATGAAAGTGTGATAGATTTTGTAAATTTTCTGTATTTATTGAGTTGATCATGTGAGGTTTTAAAAAGTTCTTTGTTCAATTTATTATGGTGGGTTCTTACATTGGTTGATTTTCAGATGCCAAACCAACCTTGCATTCCTGGACTAAATTCCACTTGGTCATTGCATATAATCTGCTGTACGTGCCCTGTGTTTAGTTTGGTCCACATCTCCACATAACTTCTTAATGGTTTCTGGCTTCTATTCTTGTCCTCTTAGAGTCTTTTTTTTTTTTTTTAACAGTATTATAGCCAGAGAAATCTTCTTCACACATGTGAGATAATTTCTCACAATTGTGTAGTGAATCCTTCACTTAGTATGAAGAAAAGTCCTTACAAAGCTTACCAGGTTCTATTTGAATGACACCTGTGACTCTCCATCTGAGGTTCTGCTGCTGTGCTTGTCCTCTCACCTTCTTGTCTTGGGCATCCCAAATTGCTATTTTTTGGCGAGGTCAGCCAACTGTCAACTTATGGTGTCTGTAATGGCATCTTCTCAGCTCAGAATGTACTTCTTCCTAATACCTACATTGCAATTCCCTCCTCTTGCACATTTCTGCTCAGATATTGCCTTCTCAGTGCAGCCTACTCCAACCAACCTTTGAGAACCTGCACACTCCCTCCACACAGCTCATCTCCTTACCTCATTTTTTCTTTTTGTCATAGCATTTGCTACATTTTAGAATACTAACCTAGTGTATTTTTCAAAAATACTATTGTCCATTAACTATTTTATTCACCCCAAATCCCCCAAATAAATAGCTCTTTGAATGCAAGAATATTTGGTCATCACTTTGCCCTGGCAGGTAGTCAGTGCTTAATAAGTATTTATTGAATTAACAAATCACATATATAAACCTCTTAGACAATCCCCTAGGTTTTGGAAAAGATTCAGCAAATATTTGGGGGTGTTCTATGCTCAAATATCAGTAAGTGGTGGGAACAGAATAATGCAAACGAAAGTGTATTTCCTGTTTTTCTGGAACTTGCAGATTACAAGAAGAGACAGATATTCATAAAACAATCATGCAAACTGAGTGAATAATTATGAACTGAATTGTGCAATGAGGAAAAGGGAAAACTAAAAGGATACATGTAACTGACAAAGGACTAGGAGTCAAGGAAGTCTTTCCCGAAGAAATGACACCTACTTTAAGATGGAAAGGCTGAGGTATGAGGTAAAGGAGGAGGGGTGCCCAGAGCACTTGAGGCTGCAGCGTTAGCAAGGACCAAGGATAAACGAAGGGAACACGTTCCAGGGCTTGGCAGAAGTCAGAGGGGCAGAACGTCAGAGAGCAAAAGAGAGCAGTTTGAAATGAGGCCAGAGAGGGGAACAGCTGACAGAGTTGAAAGGAAATATATGGGTCTGTGCTACAGATTTGGAGTAAGAATGAGTGTGGGAGTAGAGATGTGGAAGTGTCTTCATCTGTTGTTCTTGAGATGATCACTGCAGTTGCAGCCTGAAGTACCGTTTAAAAGGGATCTTGAGTTGCTGTGCATGGATTTGTTGTGTGGCTATGGGAGCAGTTAGGTGAGACATATTTGGGTGTCTTTATTCTATTTTTTTTTGCTTAACTGTATTTTTTAAATACCTGAAATGATTCTGTAGTTAATATGTATTTGTTATACAGGATATTAAAATGTATGTTTCAACAAAGGACCAGTAACTCTAGAAATCACTTTTTTTCCCAATAAAATGCCAGGCATGCTTAGATGATGACAATAGTGATCACAAGGAATAGACACCTTATGAAATCTCTGAAGTTAAAGTGGGAGTGTTCATGTGGAAGGTGACATCAAGGTAGTGAGGGCAAGTAAGGTGGAGGACCCATCCTCTGGGAAAGTAGTAGCTCCATTCTCTGGGAAGGGTCATTAGCTTTTTAGGAGAAGGTGAGAATCCTGCAGTGGATAACTAATATTGGTGACTATTGGTATATCTAGGATATCTGAGCCATAAAATATTTAAGTCTCATTTTGCTTCTCCTGTGTACCCAGGGATAGGAATTCAGTTTTCCCTAGGGACTTTTCCATAACGGTAAATGATGACCCTGAAGATTACTGCTTACGACCACATCTACACAGATCAGCCTGCTCCCTCACTCAGTCTTTGTTCTACCCTCTATGATCCAGCGATGCCATTCAAGTTATTGCTTTGTTTCAGGGCATAGGGCAGGTTTTTAATTTAATTTTTGCTTTATCTACCGTCCACACCATGCATTAGTTGGATCTTATATCCACTTCCTAGAGAAAGAACTTAGGAGATTCAGAGAGATCAAGTAAATCTGGAACCCAAGACTACAAAAGAGGCTGCTCCAAGCTTGAAACCTAAGACTTCTTCCTAACTTGGCAACCCTAACCTGACATTCAAAGACTTCTGTGACTTGCTGCTAATACAGCTCTCAGTCCTTGTCTCCATCTGCCTCCATTGCAGGTCTATGTCTATTCAAATTGCAACCAGGCTACGCCACATCAAACCCAGAGTCAGGCAGTGGGCTCAAGATGCCCAAATTTGCTTCCCTGGCTCTGTGATGTGTTAATCCTATGTACTAATCACCTAACCTTGAACTGTGTGGCATTAATCTTAAGGGTAAAGAAATTGCACTGAGAGGTACTTTAGATGCCTTCTGAAATTCTGTTGAAAGTAAAGAGGAAGTTAAGAGCATTAGATTTAGAGAGAGGCAGAAGTAGACTTCTATTTCAATGTGCCTCTTGTTAGCTGCTGGACCTTGTGTGGGTTATTTATTCTTTGTGAACTTTATTGTTGCCATTTATAAAACAGAACTAATAATTTTATCCTCTGTTATTCCTACAAAGATATAATGTGATATATAATGATGTATACAGGAGACTTGGCATTTATACATGGGGGCTCCCTGATTTCAATTTGCTCATTAATTAATTCCAGATATTTGTTCCTGTTTTGATCTTGTATGTATACTACATCCTAACAACTTCATAAGATTTTTTTTTCCTAAAAGAAAGCATTTTACAGCACATTCCCAAGTAAGCACATATAAATATGCATGTGTGTTGAAATAAGTTTCTTATATCACTGCTAGTCTTCGTGATGTGAGATGACTCTGGTATATTTGATTCCATCCCATTTTACTTATTTATTTATTTTATTTTTTAATTTTTGTGTGGGTACCGGGAGTCGACCTCAGGACCTAGCGCTTGCCAGCAAGCACTTGCGCCGCTGAGCAATATCACCGGCCCCTTTTTTCCTTTATGTGGGTTCCAGGAGTAGAACTCAGGACCTCGCGCTTGCCAGACAGGCGCTTATGCTGCTGAGCTAACTCACCGGCCCCCATTTTATTTTAATTAATTAATTAATTTATTTATTTATTTTGGTGTCGGGAATTGAACTCAGGACCTTGTGCTTGCCAGGCAGGTGCTATGTCACTGAGCTATATCCCTGGCCCCGTCCCACTTTATTTTATATTTTATTTTATTTCATTTTATTTTCAGAGCTAGCCAAAACCTATGAAATTGATTTTACAATCCACTACTGGGTAGTAATTTGGAATTTGAAAAACACTGGGTCTAGAAAATCTAGAGACTTCCACTTTTCAAAACCGAACAGCCCCCAAAGCTCCTTCTCCTTTCCTCACTGGGTACCCTGGCTCCATTAGGGGTTTCCTTCTCTCTAGTGGTGATGCTTTCCTAGGCCAGCCCTGTCTCTTGCTCTTGATTGAATTTCTGTACAGATATCATCTACTCCCATGGCTACAATGACTATTGCTACTATAGTAATTTATAGATATGTATCCCCAAGCCTGGATGCCCTCCAGAATTCTGTACAATGCTTCCAATAGCATCCTGAACAATTTTACATGGATTTCATGTAGGGGGATTATTGCCTCAAACTCAGCATGTACCAAATAAAAACCTTATTTTCGCTAAACAACGCAACTTCTCTCCTTAGTCTATTCATGACTTTCTTATTCTCTTATTTACCTAGTCTGAATATGTTAGGTCATCACTGACTCCTCCTTTTCCTTTGTCCTCCATAACTAATCTTTCATTTAATGTTGTTAATTCTTTACTTATAACCTTCCTTTTAGCTTTCCTTCTTTGACATCATATCACCTCGATTAAAAAATAATGATTTCTTATTACCTACAGCCTTGAATCTGAACTCTTTAGAGTTCAGTTTAGAATCTGAACTCTTTAGATTTGGCCTCAAATCTTATCTCCATCATTGCTCTAAATGTGTCCTTTCTACACTAAACATTGATCCTCCAATTATGACCTATGAAGAAATAATTTTTTTCTGGTGTCTCTAGAGTCAGCTTCCATTATGTGACTAATGTAACAATGACCATATCATATAATGCCACTGGATCATATTTATTTGTTATATTGTAGTGTTATTTGGTACTTTCTAGAGGTTGAAGATACAGGAGTCACCTTGAGAGTCCCTCTCAATTACCAAAGAGTAACCCAGCCACACTGATGCCATCCTCTAAACCAGCGATTCCCAACACTTTTGGTACCAGGGACTGGTTTCCTGGAAGATAGCTATTCTAGGGATGGGGGTCAGGGGGCTGGTTTTGGGATGATTCAGTTGCATTACATTTATTGTGCACTTTCTGCTATTACATTATGCACTTTATTGCTATTATTATTACATTAGATTCTTATAAGGAGGCTCAACCAAATCCCTCACATGCACAGTTCACAGTAGGGTTTGTGTTCCTCTGAAAATCTAATGCTGCTGATCTGAGAGGAGGTGGAGCTCAGGTGGTGATGCCTGGAAGAGGAGCAGCTGTAAATATAGATGAAGCTTGCTTTGCTTGTCTGTAGCTCACCTCCTGCTGAGCAGCCCAGTTCCTAACAGGCCTTGGACCAGCACTGGTCTGTGGCTGGGGGTTGGGAACCCCTGCTCTAAAACACTTATTCCCAAACTTTAACATGCATATGAATGATGCATAAGAATAAGAATTCTCATTCAGCACTGTCAGGAGGGGCCTTGAGATGTTGCATCTCTAGTTGATTCTCAGGAAATGTGAGCCTCCTGCTTCGAGACCCACATTTTGAGTAGCAAGGCTCTAAACCTCCCTTTCACCTATCTCTTCTCCCTGCCGCACTCTGGGTTTGAGGTCTCAGCATCTCCCATCTCCTAACTGGTCTGCCTGCTGCCTGTGTGTCCCACTGTGCATCTGTCTCTCATGAGCCTTACATTGATTGTGCTACTGACTAGTCAATTGGTACCTCATCTCTCAGCTCCCCAAGAGGAAGGTCCCTACAAATCAGAAATGCCAAGTCACTAACCATTTCAGACCTGGCTCATGATCCGAGACTGGGATAGGTGCCTTTCTTGAAGCATCCTCGTTCTTTTCTGTTTTCATAGTTGTTTTCTTTTCTGTCTACCCCTTATGGTGAAATTAATTTGGCTGTTCTACTTTTCCCCAAAATACTGATTTTCTTTTTGTCTCTGCTCCAGTCCCGCCTTGGCCCTGTATACTGTGGCACCTGGATTTTTGAGACTGTTCAATCCCATCAATGTCTGGATTGCATTTCTTCTTAAAGAGAAGCAGTCCACTGTTGTCAAATATTGATGGGATTAGAAGAGTAGGACTGCAGAAGCTGAAAGTTGCTTACAGGAAAACTCGGTTATGAGCAGTCGCTGAAGTTGTCCTCAGTTGAAGCTGACCTGACCTTTATTATGACTGCTTGTGTCAGTTCTCTCTGCTCTGGGTTGTTGCCCCAGCTGTGGATTTGCACTGGGGCCTAGGAATTGCTTCAGTGCAATAGGACTTTTGTAGGTTATGGGAAACAGTGGTGTCCAAGTGCTGTATTTCTATTTTCTTTTTGTTCATTCATTAGTCTTCTTTTTACTGTAGGCTCTGTTGTTCAGTATTAGAGAATACAGCACAAAAAGAACCACTTTCTCTGCCTAAGCAGAGGCAAGGGCAGTGCCAGTTAGAGTTTCTAAGAATAATAGATGGGGAAGAAGTAGAGGTGGACATGAGATTCCTGGTTTTGGGGACCCAGTTCTGCTCATATGTTTGTGTAACCTTGGAGGGGTGATCCTGCCCCCTTGACCTGTTTCTCTAATCCCCAGGGGTGGTGGGAACAGATCACTGCTAAATAAACTTTAAGGATAAGTTATGAGGGTCATACATAATGTATCTATTTTTTTAAAAAAGCAAACAGAATTCTCCTAGAATCACACCAAATTTCTCTCAAAGGTAGTGAAGTTTTCCTCTTCCCTCTAGGTGTCTTAGTTTGATTTCTGTTGCTGTAGCAAAATACCTGAGAAGGAGTAATTTATAAATAGTAGAGGTTTATTTAATTCATGTGTCTACAGGCTGGGAAATCTAGCAGCATGGGACTGGAATCTTCCCTGCATTGGATAACAGCTTTGTTCCTGCATCATAAAATGGCAAAAGATATTGCATAGCAAGACAGAGAAAGCATGCTACCTCAGGTCTTTCTCCCTCTTCTTATACAGCCACTAATGCCATCATGGTGGCCCCCCTTCATGACCTCATCTAATCTCAGTTACCTCAGAAAGACCCAACCTTTGAATATGATTAACTTATGAATTTCGGAATTCAGCTTCTAACACATGGACTTTTGTGAGACACATTCAAACCGTAGCAGTAGGTTTTTGTGTGTCCTTCCCATGTTTAGGAAATGAATTAAAGGATCATTTGGAAGTGAGCCAGGAGGTATTTTCATTCTCATTTGCCTGTTTTTGCTGCAAATTATGAAATTCCTTCATGGGGAAAAACAGTGCATTTGGAAGAAAATCTCCTACATAACCACTGTAAGGAAACAGCCCCTCTCTCCAATGTTGCATGTTTTCCAGTGTGTCACCAGGGCCATGAATGTTTCAAGAGGTTGCACTGCTCTGCTGCATTCTCTAAGCTTCTAAGCCCCACTGCCTCTGAACCCACCATCCAGAGTCCCCACCTAGGTACAAATCAAGAAGCTGACAAGAACTCTCTCTGGCTAATAGGAGCAACAGACAAACAAGGCTTGCTGTGCTGCAAAGTCGGTGGAAGGTGGGAGGCAAAAGGTGGTGGGGAGATTTCCAGAAGCAGAGTGGACCTCTGAGACCCATTTGCAAGATGGACACTTCACTCTCTGCAGTGTCTGCATGTCTGCCTCTTTAATGGCCGGTGTTGGGATCAATAGGATGCCTGCTACCTGGTTAATAATGGACCTGTTAGGTGCCATAGATGAGCACTCTGGCTGTGGGATCCATTGCCTGACAAAAAAAGACCATTGAACATTGACTTTTCACTTTTCTCTCTCTTTCCCCAGGGCAGCCACTGAAGTTTTGGCAGTATTGCTGAAATCCAGTAAGCATCTCTTTTGAAGAGTGGTTATTTCTTTCCCCTGTGATCTTAGTGAGAGATGGTCTTTTGTCTCCATGGCTTGTTTCTGACCTATAAGGAAGCAAAGCTGTGTCCTGGATCTTTGGGATGGAGAATATTATGGCTGTTCCACGTACATGACTGCAAGGAGAGAGTGAATATCTCTCCATGTGGACATGTCCATACACAATGGCACCAAGACAACTGATTGTAAAGGGGAAATATTGTCTAGTGAGGTGCTGGGGACACCCCAGCTCCAGCTAACTAGGCAGCAGACCTTAAGAATTGCTGGAATAGACTCCAGGTTCCTCGGGGATTGTCCAATGAAAGAAAAGTTTATGACTAGGTAAGTAGCAGATTTTTGCATTTGGTTCCCAACTCAGCTCATACATTCTTGGGCTGGTGGAGTGCTGGGAGTTGCTAGGACAATGTGGATGTTGATAACAAATTTTTATTAGCTTTTTCTTCATTACTGGAGTGATTGCAAAAGAATAGCTCTGGGGGTTGGTGCAGTTGTGAGGATTTTGGTGGATAGCCCTGCCCTAATTACGTTGGGAGTCAATTTCACCTGTACAATACAATAGAAGGCACGATGCACTTGGGAGTGAAAATGTGTTATCTTAATGGTTTTATTTTTCCCCTCTCCCCATTTCTTCATCTATTTTAATTTGGCACCTTGGAAACGAGCTGCTTCAGTTGTGATATTTGTTTCTCTATAGGAAGCCTGAGGCCTGTAGGTAATAGGTGAACTTTAATAAAACTTATAAATAAATATAAATAAATAAAAATGAAACACCCCCTAACTATACATCTCTGTCAACAGAGAAAGCACAAAGAACCAAATCAGAATTGCTTCCCTTTATAGACTGAAGAAAAAATTGAAACTTGAATTCATTTGATTTATTGGAACTCAATATGATACACAACTCTGTCCATAGCTTTACGACCTGGCAGGTAGAGTGAAGGTGGGGTGAGTAGGTGGAGGGAGTGAAGAGTGGGAAGTTATGAAGGATAAGATGGAAAAAAGTGATCTGTACGTTCCAGGAGGGGAGTGCTCATTCTTTACAGTGAGCTTATTTCAAAGGTTTAACACCTTGGTTCTCATTATTAATCTTCTCACTGTGTTGCTCCCAATCATAACGCCTGGTATTTGGTGCAGCAAGGTGAGGAAGTGTTGGATTGCAAGTCTTGGAGGAGATGGGAACCTCTTGGCAGACCAGCCTGTGAATACCATGTCTTGGGAAAATAGCTTTCTTCTGAGTCGTCCCAGCCCAGCCTTGGCAGTGGAAAACTTGTTATCTCATGGGGAGAGAGTCTTGAGAGCTGAGTGAGGCCAACTTACCCTCTGTCTTAGGTACTTTTCTCTCCTTGCTGAGACAAAATACCTGACACCCAAAGTTAAAGGAGGAAAGGTTTATTTAGCTCACAGTTTGTAGAGGTTTCAGTCCATAATTGGCTGGCTCCAAGGCAGAGTGGCTTGGCAGAGGGGCATCCCAGAGGAGAAACAGTTCATGGTGGCAGAAGACAGCAAAAGCAAGCCAGGGAAGGGAAAGACAAGCCTCTTTCTGCCCCTTTTATTTTATCCAGACTTCTGGGATTAGGGCAGAATCAGTGTACTGATCCAGCAATCACTCAGCCTTAATCCCAGCACCCTTAATTCTAGCACTGAACCATGAATCGATCCAAACTCTAGATTCAGCTACCTCCAAAAAAGCCCCATCTAAAAGTGCATGAGACTTTGGAGGACATCTAGACACAAACCATAATACCCTTTATACACACACTCTTCTTTGCCTGTAAGCTTAAGGTTGAGTGTCCTGACTTAAGGTACTTAGGACTTGTAAAACTCTGAAACTAGTCACATGCCACTTAATTCCATTGCCACTTAATTTCATGATGTGCTAGCCCAGGAGAAAACAATAGCCCGTGTAGATATGGATTGACTCAGGCTTCAGCCACCTCACCAGGTTTCCAGTGCACTGGCCATGCTTAGCAAGCTGAGCATGTTGTGTGGGGAGCTCAGCATTTAGAGTTTCGAGCCTTTGCTATCCCTGAAAAGCTTAGGTCAGACATTGCCTCTTATGAAAATCCTCTCTGGTTCCAAGGCTGGGTTGATGAGCCTCTTCGACTCTTGCATAGGCTTTCCCATCTTAGCCTTGATTGTACTGTATTGAAGTCACTATTGCTGGGTTTAGATTGCAAAGTCTGCCATAGATTTGGGAAGAAGCAGTAATGGCATACAGGTAGTTGTCATCTTTGTGCTACCAGCCTATCCACAGTCCTGCCTGACAAGTAGGTTCTGGGCACAGACAGCAACGCTCTAGGTAGGCTAGGATTGCTGTGGAGGTATGAATATCATGAAGGTTTCTAGTTGCTTTATAGTGTCTACATGTCATGCATAGTTAAGACCTGACATGGATTGTCTTTCAATTTGGATCCCACAGTGAGTTCAGATGAGCTGAACATAAATGCAGAAAGTCAGTTTTTGTCTAATATTCAAAACCTCACTGTCTGGTGCTCATATCTGGAATGTGTATGTGAACCTTGAGCTCCTGAAGGCACACTTCTTTTAGCTGGTGGTTATTCTGGCCTTGATATTTGCTTGCCTCTTAGTATAAAGTTGGCTCTTGTAGTAGATCTCTGTAGCTGCATTGCAAAATGAGAGTATTCTCCAGGGTAAATAAAGCTAGAACAAAGTATCTACTACCCGGGGGCAGTCAGTGTTCCTGTGGCAATAAACACTAGGATGGAGTTGGAAACCCGAGGTCAACAAAACCCTATCAATTTGTGACTAGCTGGAGTCAATCCCCATTAATGACATTAGAAAACAGGACCAAGGGAGCTGGCCCACAGTGACAAGAAAAAGAAAGGCAAAGAGCCCTGGGCAGTATTGAAAAGTTTCTATAGTTGACTTCTCACCCCAAAATAAACACCAGTCATCCATTGCTGCCCATCTGTCCTGAGAAGTCCCCATACACACATAGAGGATCACGCCCCATTTCATCACAGGTTCCCCTATAGGCCAGGTTCACATTGTGGATCCTTATACTTCTTGAAAAATGTGTCATTTCATTAGGAAGGTCTCCCTAGTTTGCTTCCATTCTGTGTTCTATCAAGCAGTAACTGCATGAACAGTAAGTGGAGTTATGGATGGTGGAAAGCTAAAGATGAACCAAAGGACACGTCTCATCTATTTTCCTTCCTGGGCACAGAAGGCAAGATTAGCTTGGATGTTCTAGGCCTCTTTTCTAATTGCCTCAGCAATTCAGGACTCTACTAATTAAAACATTGCTCATTCAAGGATCTTTTCTGTATCTGTTTTGGATTAGAATGGTCTAATCCCACGCCTTTCCTCGGATCAGTCCCTGTTCTCTCCACTCACACATGCATAAATCCTGCCCTAAATTTTCCTGTACTGGAAGCTTGGCCCTTTTGTGCTTCTTTCTATCCAAAACCACTTAACTTTTTATTACCAAAATATAATAAAGCTTTATTAAGAAATAGTGCTACTTTTATTGCAGGTAATTTTTTTCTCCAGTAAACCCAAACAATCTGTTGTCCTTTGTCTCTGTCTCTCTTGCTTTCTACCCCCACTTTCTTTTGTTTCTCTTGGCTCTATCAGTATTTCTCTACCTCTTTTTTTCCTTATCCTCTTCTCCTTTTTTCACTGCCCTTCCAGCTCTTCCTCTTTCTTCTTGCTCCCTAACCTCCCTTCTACAAGCACTAGGTATAGATTCATTTTTGAAAATCTGTGGCCCTGGAAGTGGCACTTAAATGAGGTGCAGCAATAGGCTTATGCCTGATTTGTGCTGGCTCCAGGAATGAATCTTCAAATAATGTCATGGCATTAACCTTGCTTCCCAGATTCAGAAGTCATAGTTTTGCAACAAGAAACCACCTTTGATTCAGGCCCTAAATCTTAATAAGGGAATGATGAGTCTACTTCAGACCACTCTCCAATTTAAGGATTAGCATTTACAGAAATCTTGAATTTTGCAGAAGTTAGGGCAAGAGGAGGGGGGTGGGGAAAGGAGAGTAAGTTAGCACAGGAAGAGAGGCGAAGAAGAAAGGAGGAAGGGAGGGATGCAAGAGAGCTAATGGGAAGCTTGGCAGGAAGATGAGACTTCTCACAGATCTTCCTAGGTAATGCTCCATCTGGCTGGCTCACATGGACACCCACCAACAGGGAAGGCCTTCAACACATCAAGAGCTATGATCAGGAGCAGACAGCCTTGTGCTCCCCGTGGTCATTGGCTGTAGCCTGGCAATCAGCAGTTCAGACTGCAGGATGTGATTGTCAGATGGTTGCTCTACTACAAAAGGTCAAAGGGGCCATTTCTGAAATACAATGAAGCAAGATCTTTATAGGCATCCTGGGAGCTCTGAGGAATTCTCAGAATGGCCATATGTGTTTGTGGATGGTTGGCTTTGTGACTCTGATCTTGTGACCATAGTGGATCCACGCAGCCTTCATTGGATGTGCATGTACGTTCTGTGTTCCCCGCAGCTGTGACCTACCTTGTCAAGGACGGTGCCCTCCAGGGTTCTGCCCACAGAGTGTGTTTCCTTCGTTAGTTTCCAGATGAGGGTTGCAAGTCAGACAATCAGAGCTGCAGAAGATCTTGAGATTGCCTAATGTGTTCAAACACTTGGTTTTTTTTTTTTTTTTTTTTTGTGGGTACCGGGGGGTCGACCTCAGGACCTCGCACGCCAGCAGGCGCCCGTGCCGCTGAGCGATATCACCGGCCCCTTTTTCGTATGTGGGTTCCAGGAGTCAAACTCGGGCCCTCGCGCTTGCCGGGCAGGCGCTTAAGCTGCTGAGCCATCTCACCGGCCCCCAAACACTTGGTTTTTTAAAGCTTCTTTATTTTTAATTGATAAAGAAGAATGTACACATTTACAGTGTACAACAGGATGTTTTGAAATATGTTCACATTATAGAATGGCTAAATCAAGCCGTTGGCATGTGCATTTTTTGAGTAAAGAGCTCTGAGCTATGTGCATCTAGCCCCCTTGATTCCTTCCCAGGTGGCCAGAGAGACACATTCACAGAAACGTAGGACTCCTGAGAAGCCAGGAAAACATTGCTCTTACTTAACCTCTTTTCATTTTCACAGGAGGAAACTGAGGACCGGAGAGAGGAAATGACCTACTCAGATCTCTGAGACTTTGAACGTTTTGTGCCTGGCTGGTGCAGAATCTTAGATCTCAGCAAAAATACCTCTTGTCAGGGTATTTGCTGAGAATCGCCCAACTCCACCTCTGCCCTGTAAAACCTTTTCATAGAAACCAATATTTATGCTTCAAGGAACTAACCATGCTGTAATCAATAATCATGCATTTTTGCATATTTTTTTCTTGCTGGGCATAGCTCCACAGGTGCTGGCATCCCTACTATATCCTTGATACCTCACATTGGGCTGTGCCCAGAGAAGCTACTAATACATTAATGTTGACTAAAGGAGGATCCTGGTTTTCTGACTTAAACCTACCACATTTGCTTTCACTGTGCCTTAGTAAAGAGGCCAGCCCAACTTCCATCCCTGGAAAGAATCAAATTGTGGTACAACTATAGATCTGATGTCTCTTCTTCCACTATAACTCCCGGAGAAGCATGCAGTATGTTTCAGTGATGAACCAAAAATCTGCTTCAAATAATATGGATAGATTTTTGCCTTTGTCATACTGGGATGGACTGCTGTGATCACATTTGTATGAATGCAGTATAGCAAGCTACATTCATCACACTGTTGGTTTGAAATGACAACACAAATATTTACCATTTATTGAGTTCTTGTCAGGCACTGTACATACATATAGCCCATGAAGGAGGTATTATAATCCCTACTTTACAGATGGAGGAACTGAAGTTTGGAAAGATTAAGTACTTCTCACAGCTAGCAGACTGCAGGGCTTACATGCCAGCACCTAGATCCTTGGGACTCAGCCCTGTGCTGTACCAAGGAGAGATTGTTTATTTACCCAAGAGAAGATAGGACCAAACATTGCAAGGAAGCTAAACAAATACTGTCTAAGTATTAGAAAGATTGTTTTGGAAGGAGTTATCTGTCATTTAGGTTAGAAAAGAGCATTTCACAGTCCACTCTGTGTAAGATTTGAGAGGAACACAGCAAGAGATGCCCAAACACCACGATGGCTCTGTGAGGGGCCAGTGTCTACTGTGAAGCTGAGCATCAGGCCAGGCTGATGAATGATGGGGTGAGGGAGAGGAAGGAGCAGGAACGGGAAAGATTACAGACTCCCATTATGTCATGCCACATTCAACTTGGCACATTTCTTTTTTATTCTTGGCTCAGAGTTCAGTCCTCTCTGCCAAATATTTATGTCTTTTGCATAAGTACAGAAGCGATTTAAAAAAGTTTAAACTGAAAGGATGCAAGCTATATCCCATTGCCCCCCGTCTTCTCCCCCTCTGACTGTCTGACCCAGTAGGTTCAGTGGGCTGAGTAGGGCTGAGTCGCAGACAGCAGTACATGTAGTTTCCCCTTCTGCCATGTGGTGGTGCTGTTCTTTTAGTTATCTTGGCTCCTCCAGTCCAATATTTATTTTTGGTGAGTAATTTGTTTATCGGGAGGTTATTTTAATCTAATTTTGGCCATATTTGCTATTCCACACTATCTGTGCTTCCCAGCATTAGCAGCTTGCATTTCTTGAAGGAAATTAGCTGAAGATGGTCTCAGAGGCATTTGCTTAGCCATTATTTAAGGGAGTTGGGAGGAGGCAGGGCGAGTGGAGCCTGGGGTTAGAACAGCGGATGGAATTTGTTGCATTCCCAGTGATGTTAGGATGATTGAGCAGGATTTATGGAGGGTTGGGAGCAGCTGGGGCAGCTTTTTGAAAGCTGGCTGTGGTTAACAGAGGCAAATCTTATAGTTACCTCTCTCCATCTCCCTCTCATCCTGCGATAATGTGCTATCTTTCTCACCTAGTCCGCAACACACTACTGAGGGTCAGTGTCCTTCTGTCTCTCCATCCTCCTGAGCATCCCTCGTCCCATTTGATGGTATTTTCATGAACCTTTACAGGAAGTGGGGAGGAGAGAGGACGGGGAAGAGGATCACTGTTTACTAGAGTACCTGCAATAAATAATGATCAGAGCTGATAATTATGGAGCATCAGCACCTGCTGGCCACTTTGCACACAATATTTCATTGAATTCTCATTATACATGTTTATATAGTAATTATATGATTATCCCCATTTTACACACCAGAAAGATGTAGTTAGGGGGAAGCTAATGACTTGCCAACCACCCACAAATGGTAAGTGGAAAGCTGAAGGTTGAGCTCAGTTCTGAGCATATCCAAGCTGGAAATTTTCGTATGTCAAAGGTTATCCCCACCCTCCAAAAGGAGTCAGGAAAACTGAACTCTGAGTTCAGCCATTGATTGACTGTGACCTTAAACTAGTCTCTTTGCCATTGCACTTTATTTCAGTTAGGTTTTCCGTAAATGAGAGGATTATGCTATATAAGGAATTTGAGCATTCTTTAGTAGCAGAAGTTTTTAAAAATTTTTTTAGGCGGGGTCTTGTTATATCATCTGGGATATTCTTGAATTCATTATGTAGCCCAGCCATAATCCTCCCGCTTCAGCCTCCCAAGTGCTGGGTTTACAGGCATGTGCCACCATGGCCAGCAGATTTTTTTTTTAAATCATGAAATCCTATATGGAAATTACACCTATATCAGGCAGATACAATAGGGGAAGAGGAGGGAGATCCCAATTAATAACATCTTAGCCTTTCCCTTGCTTTCTCCCCCTTCTCCTGGCTCTGGACATACACTGAGAAACTCTTAGGAAATTTCCTGAGGGGCTAGAAGAAATCAAGTTTGAAAACTTCTCAAATGAATATTCTCATAGGATCCTTCCACAGCTCAGTCTGTTGTTTGGTATTACAATAAAAAAATAGATTGACACTCCCTGTGGGAAGTTTGGAGCACTGTATGTGCCATATTTCATGATGTAGTAGAATTAATGATGTGAAATTTGACCTAGAGAAAGATCCAGAATTCTGTGTTCATTCTTAAGCCCTAGTGGAGTAATTTTGGGGGCTCTTGAGACTAATGAACCTAATTATACAATCAAACTGAATTTAATTAGATGCTGAGTGTCAGATTCAAGAATTATGGTGGTGGGTAGTCCGGCAGGGTGGTGAACCACCTTCACAAGCTGGTCAAGTTGTTCGGAGATGCACACACTGTGTCTAACTGAGCTGTGGATTGTGGTGGTGAATTTTTCCTGCTTCACACAAAACTATGGCTACAAAAAATATGATTCTCTTGGGATCATAACCAGTGCTGGTTCTTATATCCATACAGGATGCTGTCTTTTATGCAGGTGATGCTGTTAAGACCTAGTTCTGTCTTTAAGTCTTTCCTGTGGGCTGATTATCTGTCTGTAGGTTGGGGCAATGGTGTTCTTTTGATAACAGGGTAAATGTGTCCAAAGAGGCTCAAGCCTATGTATGAAAGTGGTGTGTGTTTGCTGTAAGTGCAAGCTCTGAAATGGCAAGACATAGTAGAGACCAGTGTTTGCACAGTGGTTACTATGCAGGCTTTCAGCAAACTGCATGGGGTCAAATTGTGGCCACCATGGGCACGTTCCTCAGTGGCCCGGGGCTTCACCTGCCTTATCTGTAATCAAGGAAAATTGTCCCCTCTGAAGATAATCAGTTACATCTAATCAAGGTGATGTGCATGGAGTGGGAGTATTGTGCCAGACCTTAGTTAGTCTCCATAAAGACCTATACTTAACCTACTATTGCCACCATTTGGAAAATCCTAGATGTTTCAGAAGTTGATGACACAAGGACATACAGCCTGTTGAAATTTAAATTAGCCTCCCAAGATCTCCTCTGTGTGTTTTCAGTGTCTGTCTTTCTCCTAGAAGTTTTTCTGAGAAAGGATAATAAATATTTTAGGGTTTATGGACCACACGATTCCTGTTACAGCTATTCTCTTTGCCTGGAGAGGGCAAAAGCAGCTATATACAATACATACAGGAATAGCTATGGCTGTGTTGCCATAAAACTTTATAAAAACAGGCTGTGGGCAGTTTTCTGAACCCCTGTTTTACACTGTATGAACCATAGCCCCAGAGACTGTCCCATTAATCCTTTTATTTTAAACCATTAACTCAAAGAAAGTTAGCTGAATTAACAAAAGGATAAATAAGCAATCGCATGGAGATTCAGCTTTGTTCAGTTGATCCACATGCACTTATTTTGTTTCAATTCTGGGGAGCCAGGGGTTAACTTCCAGGGCTGCTGAGTTGTAAACCTTACATTTTAGAATTTGTGTTCTCCTGGCATAATTGATGACTGCTTATGGATTGACGAAGATAAAGCATCACAAAGATTTAAAGAGATAGGCAAAAAGACAAACACCTCATGGCTCCGAAGGTCCACAGTAGCTTCCTCATCGCATTCAGGATTGACTGGGCAATTATTTGTTTATGTCAAGATGTACATCAGGTGTTTCCTGCAGACTTCTAAAAACAGCAGGTGACAAAACACCTTTCCATATATTGTCTCATTTACTCCCTAGCATAGTCCTGTAATACAGGCAAATATTTAACTGCCCTATTGCTGTGTTTCTTTCTTGTCACGAGTGGTTTTACCCTTCAGGGATTACTTAGCTAGATCTGGGGACATTTTTGGTTGTCCCTTCTGTGGCAGATGTGCTCCTGGCATCTACTGAGCAGAGGCCAGGCTGTTGTTAAACATCCTACAATGCCCGTGTCAGCCTCACAACAAATTATATCCAGTCTCAAATGGCTGTAGAGTAAGGTTGAGGAAACAGTGATGAAGAGAGAGGCCACTAAGGTTCGGAATGGCTGGCTCACCTGTCTGGACTGTGTAATTTGCACTTGGTATATTAAGATAAAAATCCATCTCTTCATTTCATTCCAGAGGGTTGCAAGCTCCTCGAACTTTTTTTTAAAGAAATATATTGTTTACTTTTTGAATAAAATCCTTTGCAGAGTCATTACATATAAATGGATGATTGTGAACCTGCTCTGGTGATGTTGGGTGCTGGAGACCCCTCTCAGCCTCTTCCTTAGTCCCTCCCCCTAATCCTAGGACACACAGGATGGCAACTCCTTTCTGTATACAGTGAGATGCAGAGAACCCCAGACCCCTCTTGGCACCTAGGCCTTCCAGATTTCCTCAGAGGCATTATAATTTTTGAATAGGAATGAAGTATCCAAGCTGTAAGGCTGTCATCAGTATTGTCCAGGTGATAGGAAAGAGCACAGTAAGATCAAGAGTGACAGGAGTCAGGTGAAAGGAGTGTGCACGAGGTTCTGGTATTTCCTAGTGTTGTGCTGTTGGTTGATGTAGAGCCAAGGCCAGCAGGCTAAGTGTGCAGAAGCTTTCACTCCTTGCCTCCTCTTCACACCCTCAAGGCTTAGAGGCAGTGTGCAGTATGAACTAATTCAGATGCAGTGTTTGCAACACCATACAGATTTGTTTTCCTGTAATCCATATTGCCTGCCTACATTCTGGCCCCAGTCAGGTGGTGCCATGACAGACAGGTGCCTCACATATCACTTGACAGGGAAAGGCAGGTGGGGACATCTCTGTGTTTCTCCTTCCCAGTGTAAATCCTGGCTTTCTTCTTTAAGTGTCATCCTCTGATGAGTTGACAGCGGAAACAGCAGAATAAAACCCGGCAGAAGGCTTTTTTCAGGGATCCAAAAGAAATAGTGACTTTTCTTAGGTCCTAGAGAGTGCTTCTTCCCCTACCAAGAGTCTAGGCTCAAAATAAGGGAAAACTCCTATACATGCTTCCAGGCAAAAACAATCATTCCAAAGGGCTTTCTTGCACAAGTGCCAAAGCAAGTAACAGCAAGAGAGTGAGAAAATCTGGGCCTGACATGTTCCCTCACTTTGCACAATGTACCCTCTGGGATTGATCTCTAAGAGTTGAGGTGCATGTCCTGAACTCTGACTGCTTTTCCCGTTGTCTTCTACTGGTTGTACCTCACTTTCAAGACCAGGGTTTCACTTCTGGAATTTTTATTATTTGCACTCTCTAACTTTTGATGTTTCCATTTCAAGAATTTCCTGTCTTTAGTTTTCTGCTTTTGGTCTTGCAAGTTTCAGCTCAAATACCCTGTCTGCAAAGGTCTTCTTTGACCATCTAGTCTGAACCAGCCATCCTACTTTGTCACTCCAGCACCACTGTTGTATTTTTACTTGTCGCTATCTGACATTACCTTATTTATTTTTCTTTGTGGTGTGCCTACTTACTACCCATATTTCCCAACATCTTCATGGGTACACAAGCCACCTAAGAGCTGAGACTTCGTTTGTTTTATTTTCTGCTGTATCCTTAGTGTCTGTGACAGTACGTGGCACACATGGGCACATCACAGATTCTAAAACAATGTCTGTTGTTGAGTGGATGAATGGTGGCATCTTGGGTTTGGGTGTGTGAGCATGGTTTTTGTCTGTAATATACTGTCAGCAGCAGCAAAACCTGACTTTCAAGACAAAGGCCTGTGTTTATTTTCATATGCAGCACACACCTTCTAAGAGGATATCTATTGTTAGGAATCAACTCATTTGATGGGATTTTCAAAGTAGCAGTATTGAAAAACTGATCCTATGTCCTTGTACCTATGATACCAGCTGTAAAATGCACCGATTTCGGTGTGCCACTAAGAGTGAAAAAAAGCTGCCATTTGCAATGGAAACACCATCGTTGATAAAACCACCTTAATTTTGGGAAAAATTTGCCTTAGGATGAATAAAATATGACATGGGATTGATTCATCGTATGGGGTGCAGAATGTGGAAGTACAGGAGTTTTGAGCCCATCCGTTAGTAAGTGTAGCACTGCTGTCTCAGACCCTTCACTAGACAGTGTAGAGGATGAAGAGCAGGGTGTGGGGGAAGAGGAAGGTGTGGACCCTAAGGCTTTCCTGAGAGTGGAGAAATTCCTCTGGTTTGGGAATATGTCTGTAGGAAGTTACTAGATGGAGCTGATTTAAAAACAAGTAGAGGAGTCTAGATTTAAAACCATACTATGAAGTGTAGTCTCTTACCCACCTCAGGCACTATTTCTGGAGCTTGGGGAAAAGGCATCTTTAATTTTTTAAAGGCAGTCAATGGGAAAACAGGATTTGCTCAAAACCAATGTTTACTTTATAGCCAAATTTACTGAAATTGTATCTACTTTGCAAAGAGAAAGAAGTACCCGTAAATGAATTCAGTATTGTAGCAGAAAATGCCCCCCCCCCACCAGTTATACTTCAGTTTGTTAATTGCCCAGGTAGTAGTTCCTGTTCTAGTTCTGGTTGCTCCTGTCTCTTAGAAACGGCTGGTCACTGTGATGCATAGCTGGTCACCATGACGCACATTGTATAAACCAATCCCCAATTGACAAGGCACTCCGCCTCTGTACTTCCTATTTGTTTATCCCGTATAAGCCCTAGATCACCAGAGATCAGGGCCTGATATTCTGGGAATGATCCTGATCAGTGCCTATTGACATAAATATATTGGCCTCCAAATCCTGGGTGTTTCGGTATTTCTGCTTGCCCTTGCAGTGTTGTTATTCTTATTCAAGCTAATGATAATCGGGCATAATTTCTATTATGGGTGACATTAAGATTAGTTGTGTTTTAGTATGTTTCTTGCTGCTCCTCCTCTGAGCAGGAGTCACTGCAGCAGCCGCTAAGAGAGTAGGGGAGGCAGAGTGGTGACCGCTGACTCGCTCTGCCCTCTCTCTCTGGGCCTGTCTTCTGGGCTGGCCTTGCAGAGTCACTGGCTGGATGTTTGCAAGGCCCCACATGTGGCCTCTGGTGACCCGAAAGACCATAGGCCATTTATTTGAGTCTTTAAACCTTCTGAGTTTCCTACTAAAAATCCACTTCTCACCTCTCCTGGGAAGAAGCAGGGGAGATGGAGGAAGAGGTTGGTTGAAAGGCACTCCTGAGACCCTCAGGCTTTGTTTTGCTGGTTTTATCTCCATAAGCATTTCAGAACCTTTTGCAAGCTGGTTTTAGTGGTGAGAGTTAAGTGTCTGTATCTGGATGCAGAAAAACATGAACTATGCTAACCGGCTTCAAGGGCTTTGGGGATGAGATGGGATGTAAGCTTGGGAGTCAGATGAGGGATTCCACCTGAATCCTCGAGATGTCATTTATAAGCTCTGTGGGCTTAAATAAGCTGTTAACTCCTCTCGGTTTCTGCATCTTCATTTGTAAAAGGAGAAAAATAATGCTTATCTCAAAGCACCTCTATAAGACAAATGAGATGATCCGTGTAAAGTGATACTGCCTCATGCTAAGTACATAGGAAGCATTCAGTAAATAAACACTCGTTGTAGTAACTCCTGTTGTGAAGGGAACATAGGCAGCTCCTTGTTCTTGCAATATGATTTAGAACCCTTAGCAAAAGGTTACTTTGTCCAGAAACATCATCTAAATTGACTCCCTGAGAAGATCACCAAAATAATATTCTTTGCAATCACACCTAGAAAGGCAAGTATCCTGTGTGTTATAGTTAGGGACATCTTTCCCTTGAGTCTTAGTAATACCTCAGAATGAGGAGACCTAGGGTAGGATATGACACTTTTAAGCGCTGTGGTTCAAAGCAGATCTTTCCATGTGAGGTTCTGGTTGAGATTGGGCAGATCTTACGATGTAATTGCTCAGGGTTGGTGGACATGGTGGGGAGAGGGTTTTGAAGCCAACTTTGGAGGGTACTGGGAGTTTGATAAGCCCGGCTGAGTGCTCTTCGATACCAAGAAGGGGGGTTCTATCTTGAAAAGGACAAGCTGAATCATCAGAAGTTTAGAAAAATGGATTTCTAGGAAGTTCCTAAACAAGTGATAAAGTTATTTAATGTTCCTAGGCAAAAATTTCCCAGGATAGTGTATGTCACAGTATGCTATGTAGCTGAAGATGATTTCTGTCCTTGGGAATAACAGAGGATCTCAAATCCTTATATTTATTCTTAAGCAAATATGCCTTATCAAAGGCAAGGGTGGTTAATGCTAAACATATAACCTTTATCAATCAAGTGGATCTTAGGGGATTAACTAGGCTAATGACAAAGCTTTAGTGTAAGGGAGCCCAACACATTTTTCAAGAAGTATAAGGATCCACAATGTGAACCTGGCCTGTAGGGGAACTGTGATGAAATGGGGCGTGATCCTCCATGTGTGTATGGGGGCATCTCAGGACAGATGGGCAGCAATGGATGACTGGTGCTTATTTTGGGGTGAGAAGTCAACTATAGAATCTTTTCCTCAGGCTCTTCTCACTGGTGAAAGGTGTGTGACATTTGGATGTTATCTTTGTAGGGAGGGGAATTACCATTTATTGAGTTCATGGTTTCTACCAGATGCTGTGCTGGATGCATTTGATTTTTACAGTGGACTTATAACACAAATACTTCTTTTTAATATTGCTTTAGCATTTACAAATGATGAGAATACAATTCAGAACGGCTGTCATAGTCCATTTTGTGTTGCTATACAGAATGACCAGACTGGGTAATCTATAAAGAGCAGAGATTTTATTTTCTCATAGTTTTGGAGACTGGGAGGTCCAAAATCAAGGTGTTGGAATTTGGTGTCTGTGGAGAGCCACCTCTGCCTTCACATGGCAGAAGGCAACAGGGCAAGCTAGCTGAAGCCTCCTGTATAAGGGCCTTAATCCTATTGTGAGGAGGAGTGTTTGTGGCCTAACCACCTCTTATAGGCCCAATTTGTCAATGCTATCACACTGCTAGCACCTAAATTTTGGAGGGGCCATACTCAGACTGTATCTCTTATTCCATCAAGGTGACATACATAGTAAATGGTAGAGCAAAAATTTAAATCAATAGCTATAGGATCTTGCAGCTTCTGTTCTTGCATGAAGCTGCAAAAGGAATTTGTTCCTCTCCCGAGCGCTAGGCACTTTGCTGTGCATAATAATAGAGGGGATATTGGAAGCATAGTCAGATGGTGCTGATCTGAAGGATGATAATTTTTCATAGGCAACAGGTATTGAATGCTTATTGTGCACTCGGCATTGAGCTTTCTATGCATTATCTCATTTAATTCTCTAGAGGCCCGTAAAGAAGATACTAATTTTGTATTTCTAGATAAAATATTGAGTAATAGAGGTGTGAAGTACTATGTTCAAGGTCACACAGCTAGAATGTGGTGGAGGCCCTGGCCCTGGGCAAAGATTCCAGAAAGGCAACTGGCAGAAAGCTAAGGGGTCTGCCCACAGATCAGGACCAGCAGAGCAGGGCAGGGTCCATGTGGTTGGTGAAGACAAGTGTAGAGTCCACACTAATTTGTATGTCTCGTGCCTGGAGTGTGGCTGTTAGTGTCCATCCATTCCTCTGCTGCAGGATCCCACATTTCCTCTGCCAAAGGTCATCATTTCATCTCAAAAGGAATGGGAAATAAAGGCATGGGAAATAAAGTTCAGTGATGACAACTTCTTTAGTTTTGCCAAATAAGATGGGCAGAGTAATGGCTGCTCACTGGCATAATAATCTGTGACAACAAGCATTTCTCCCCACCAGCTGTCATTGGGCCCCAAGTTCCCCAGGAGAAAGTCAATCCTTTGAGTCTTGAAGGGTTTCTGGCTTTCCTGTTTAGAAGACAAATGTCTTTATAAAGATGGTTCTGCTCTGCAGTGCCTTCAGGGGCCAGGCAGGTAATTCACTTTCGAAGGAGATGGGGGAAGACAAAAAAGGTGAGTGGTTGCTATGGCAACCTGCAGGCCTGATCACCAGGTCCCTGTGCATAAACACTGACAACAGGGCATGGCCACAAGTCTATGGGCCACAAATCTATGGGCCACTAATTTGTAACTACAGTCATAGAATCACATTTCCCTACCCACTGCTTGGTTATTAAAGTGTATTGCAGAATATGTTGGAAATAAAAACTGTAGAATCTAAACAAACAGAATCAATACCCACCTCCTCTGTTAAGTGCTATTGATATCTTGGCACATTCCCTTCCAGTTATTTTAAAAGTTTGTTTGTTTTTCTTTTTACCTAAATATAAAAGTCTGCGTCCATAGGGAATGCACAAAAGAAGAACATTTGAACTTCAGCTAGAAATACTTGTGGTTAAAATAAGGCTATCACTAGATCACATTTCAGATTGAGAATTAGCTGCATGTAAGGCCCTCAGAAGATAAACCTGGGGGAGAGAAGAAGAATGGAAAAGGGTGAATTGGAGGTGAGGAAAAAAATAAATTCCCTATTATTTATGGATTTGCCAGAGGAAAATAGACCAAAGAAGACTTTAGGCAGGAGGCTGGCAGGGAGTGATAGGTGGGCCTAGGGGTCCCCAAGAAGCAGGGAGAGTGCCTATGAGGTGGGGTAGGTGTTAGGGATGAGTGTCTAAAATTACAGGCCCCTGGAACTCCTCTTTGACAATCCATCCCACTCCAGCTTTCAAACAGGTTAGGAAATACCAATCTACTTAGGAAAAAAGAAAAAAGATATATATATTTCCCCAAGAAAGTCTTAGGAAGAAGCCATTTATATCACCCAATTACTGAGAGCAGGCCTGTTCTGAAGAGGACGGGCAACCTGGAGCTCTCCCCCACCACTCCCAAACTCTGCACTCACCCATAACAGTATTCAAAAACTCACATTTTCTCCTTGGTATTTCCCTTGCTCTGAGGAGCAGTATTTTCCTTTCAAATCTTCCAGAACTCCTGTAAAGTTGCTGATCACAGCAACTCTCATTTCATTCTCCACATTTGCTCTTCCTCAGTTTGATGCATCTCTTCTTAGCAGATGTTAGATATGTATTGACTTTTACAAAACTTCCCGAGCCATTTGCAGAGAAGGATTGACTGATGTAGGGTCAGGGAGGAAGGGGGTTTAGCAATTTCAGATGTTAGTAAACATGACAGCTTGGTGGGGATTAACAGGAACATCATGAATAAAATCATTGGGAGTTGATGAGGGATTTTTCTCTCAGACAATTAAAGATTATTTTTTCAATACCCCCTCTCTCTCACCAAAAAAAAGAGAGTAATGGATGAAGGTCATTAGGATAACGCATCCATCTCATATCCTTAAAATAGATAAAAGACAAAAGTCCTTAACCTTGCACTGCCCACGGGGCCCCTGGGCACCGTATTAGCCATCGTGGTGCCTTTTCAGCAAGTGATACTTTCCTTTAATGCCTCCTACTTAATCCTCAATTTTCTTTTAAGCATCAGATATTGGATAGGCTGGAACAGCACTTAGGCAGTAAAGAATTCTAGTGCTTTGTGGCTGGGATCAGCCAAGAAGAGGAATATTTTTGATACAGAAGAATAATTCATTAAAGGTGGTAATGAAGGCGATTTAAGTCTTCCACAAACACATCCCTGGGTGCATAAAGCTCATCACTTTCAGTTCAGGGTCATGGCTGAATAGAATGTTGTAAGAAGAAAAGAAGTGTATAAAATCAACTACACAGATGGGTCAAAAATCTCAGTGGAGCTCAGTGAGGCCTGACAACTTAGAATTTTATAAACAAGCAAAAAATATTCCATTAATATTATGAGAAAATCCCTCTGGAATAAAGCATTGAATTTCTATTTTTTTTTTCAGTCATGTACACTTACATGGTCCTAAGGGCAAATCTGACTTTGAGGTGAAATTTTGCTTATCTGATTACAGCTTGGGGCTTCTCCCTCACACACATGGGACCCGAAGCACAAATTATCTCATAAACCGAGTGAATGGTTTGGATAATGGAGAAACATAGAGTTTGAGTGTCCCCAGACATTTTCAGTGTAGTCCATCTTCTTGTTGAGTAGCATTATCTCTGGAGAATTCCTTGCTTGGCCTGAGCCAATCCATTCTGTTGTGATTATTATTATTTTTTTTCTAATTTGATCATAAGCCAGGACAGCTACTCTGTAGGAGAGACTCAGAGGGGGCAGCACAACAGAACAGGTTACAAAGCCAAAGCACTTTATAGTTACCGATTCTGGAGAGAAGAGTGGTTCCCACAAGAGTTCATGAAAATTCTGGAGGGAGTTCAACCAAAAATGGAGAGAAAGAGATCGTGTGAGACAAAATTGTGACACCTGCTGGGTTTAGGCCAGCAAACCCTGTTAGAGAGATGAATGGAGACTCAAGAGACAGAGAATATCTTTGTGTGTAGGGGGGTCAGGGGTCTTCACTGGAATGGACTGAAGCTCTGAACTGACTCAAACTCCAAGATTTATTGAAGAACAACAAAGGCATAGTTTTGTTGAGCGGAGATGTTTGTTTTAGGTAGCAAGACAGGAAAGCAAGGCATGGTGACAGTTTGACTGAATAATTAACTTTTATCTGATTGTCCCTCGGGAGTTTCCTTGTTTTCCCTGTAAGGTCCATCTCTGCTCGGAACTGCAAACATCCTATCTTCAAGACTTTGGATTCCTCAGAGTTAACAGTCTTCCCCTTCCTGAGTTAACCTGAGCAGACACCCACCTGTTAGGTGTCACAAGGAACTCCACAGACAGCAGTGCATCTGTATCCAAGAGCTTTTCAGATATTATGTCTCACTCGATCTTTTTCCTTGTCTAGCCTTTTTTGCTCAGTGGATCTCTAGATCTATTGAGATTCAGGGAAGGAAAATAGTAATCTAAGGGAAATCTCTCTATTTTTTTGTCTGTCTCCCTGTCCCCTACCCCATATTTTTTCCCTGAGAATACTTTACACATATTTAAGTACTCCTTTTTTGAATTTTCTCAAAACAAGGACATTCTTTTACATAACCAGGGCTTATTAAAATCTGAAGATAAATGTTGACACAATATTAGCAGCTAATGTACAGACCTTGTTCACGTTTTACCAGTTGTCCCACTCATGCCTTTTATAGCAAAAGGAAAATTCATTATCTGGCATGGTACTAAGTTATAATTACATATTGTACTTAGGTGTCATGTCTTTTTAGTCTCCTTTAGCCCCAGTTCTTCAGTCTTTTTTTTTTTTCTTGCCTTTTATGATATTGACATTTGTGAAGAATATAGGTCAGATATTTTATAGCATGCCCCTCATTTTGGGTTTGCTGATTTGCCTTATGATTTTATTCAGGTTATGCATTTTTGGCAGGAATACCATGAAAGTGAGTCTGGGTCTTTCTCAGCATATCTTTCTGGGGACACATTACAACTGTTTGTCCCATTACTGGTGATGTTGACTTCAATCCAGTGGTTAAGGAGACATCTGCTAGTATTATATACTGAACAGTTACTGTTCTCTTTATAATTCATAAATACCTTGTAGGAGACACTCTGTGGTAGATGTGCCCTGGGGAGCCTGTGATTGACATGGCTTGTTCCCTTTGTCTTCAGAGTCAAACAGCCGCAGGGCAGTGAACAGAGGCTATGTCACCAGCCTGCTCAGGCTGCATCAGGACTGGCACAACCACGACACAACCAACACCTATGTGCTGATCCGCCGGGGGCTTCTGCTCTGCCTCAAGCGCATCACCACCCTCTCGTCTGGCAGGGAGGCCTTCCTGGTGGCCCAGGGCATGGAGACCCTCTTCAGCATCACACAGGTAGTCAGCATTGGATTCCTTCTGCTGCTCGGTCATGACAGCTGGATGATTCCTGAAAGCTAGTGCTCAGGAATTGTCCCAACAGAGCTGGCAAAACTTCGATACATTTCTTGCTGCTTATGATGGGAGGTGTTCTGGATTAAAATCCTCATTCATTCATTCCCTTATGAATCAATTCTTCATTTATTCCGTGTATACTTCCTGAATGAACACTCCAAGAAGTGCAGAATGGTGTGTTGATTAAAAGTGTGGACCCTAGAGTTAGGGAACCTGAATTCAGTTTCCAGCCTCAGTGGCCCCAGCTATGAAACTCTGGAGAAATCATGCAACTTCCCTAAGCCTGAAGTTGCTTCTTCCAAAAAAGTGGGGATAATACATCTAGCTTGTATGAACTAAATAAGTTAATGGGCTCAGAAGTGCTTCTGGCATATTATAACTACTTTTTGTGCATGAGCAGTAATTGGGATAATTAGTACTGGGAATCTAGTGGTGAATATGATAAATAAGATTCTTGATCTTATGGGGCAAACATCCTAGCAGGTGAGTGAGAGACATTAAGTTAACAAAGAATCCAATGAAGAAGATAATTTTGTATTACTGCATGAGATCCAATAAGGTAAGGATGGCTCCCCTAGGTGGAGGGAGAAGACGATTTTCTAGAGAGGTCAAATCCTCTCTGAGGAGGTGACATATGAGCTAGGACCTGGATTGCTAAAGATCTAGTCATGCCAAGTGTAAGGGGAAGAAGATCCCAGACAAAAGGAGCAGGACCTGCAAGGGTTGCTACTTACCTGCACCCCAATGTAATATGTATGAGCTGGGGCTACTTACTTGCCACCAGTAGAATATGTATGGTCCAGGGTTACCAGGATTTCAGCTCACATAATGAATTCTGTAATTACACTTAATTTTTGCTAATTTAAACAGCATCGCTGAAGACTACATATACCCTCTCTTTTGGTGACAGAAGTGTCTCAGTACTCATTATCTGCTCACTTTAACCCATGTTATGTTTACTGTTTTCTTCCTGTTTGCCAGTCTCTGTTTGCACTGCTTCCTCTCTAGAGGAAGAGAAAACAGCCAACCAGAGTTCTGCTTTCCAACCGTGGTGTCTGAGGACTTTTTTCATTTAAAAAATGGCTGTTTTCCCTCCTAAACAATAACATAATACTGTGCTGCAAACCAATATCTAATTTTCTGTCTGCTATCACCTCTGGGTTTCTTGATGTCATTACAGCTTTCAGAGCTTCTCAGTCATGAAATAGCTGCATTTTACATTCTGTATTTCTGGATGAAGCAATGCTTTGAATTTTTCCAAGCTTCCCCATTCTTTGTAAGCACATGGTCCTGCATGTCTCTAATCTCTCTCAGTCCTTGTGAAATACTCCCTTAAATTGCTAATATTGAGCAACCCCTGTTTGGCCTGTCTGCTTCACCCAGCGCCTCTGCCCTCTGCATTATTGGCTGTTTTTCTGCTCCGTGATAAAAGACAATTAAAGGGACAATAAAGGAAGAAGTTGGTGATCCCACAGGGGCACACAAATATAATGAAGAAAATACTAAGTGAAGCCCAGGCTTTGAGGGGCTGCAAGCCTATATACAGGGTTCAGAAGCAATTCCTTGGCAGGTCAACGAAGACCTCAAACTGTTAAATTAAGCAAATTTACAATAAGCTTCCAAGCTTCAATTACCGTTGGGAATGGAATCCGGATGTAATTGGAGGCAGAATCTGCATTTTGTAGTAGGTTTCTGCAGCTCATGTTCTAATCTCTATTGGTGTTATATGAAACACAAGTCCAAGAGTGTCTGCTGAATAAATTGGCCATAATACACTAAGGCTGTCACATGGAGCAGTGTGCAGAAAGTGTGGGTGACGACTTTAAGGGTTGAATCTGTTACCTTCACTACTCCCCCATTTTGCTTTTAGGCTTTTAAGTAATGTGTTCTCCCAGAGGAGATGTTATCAAGCTCATGTGCCAAGTCTGATACTTGCCATTCTTCTGTTTTTTTGGAAAATGTTCCTTTCCAGGTGCAAGATGCGGGCCAGTGAGATAGCTCAGTGGCATAAGCGCCTGCCTGGCAAGCACAAGGTCCTGAGTTAACTCCCTGTACCCATATACGAAAAAAGGGCCAGTGATATCACTCAGTGGCACGGGCGCCTGCTGGTGTGTGAGGTCCTGAGTTCGACCCCTGGTACCCACACACACACACAAAAAAAAAAAAAAAAAAAAACACCAACAAAATAGGTGCAAGATGCACTACTTTGGCTTAGAAACCAAATGGCCTATTACTGTCTCCTGGCAGAATCACTGAGTAGCCTCCCAGACCTGGGCAGAATCACTGAGTAGCCTCCCAGACCTGAGCACAGAAGCCCTAGCAGCTGTGCTAGAGTTCGAGCTGCCCATCATCCTTCCTCCCTCTTCTGCTAAGAAAAGCCTGGGAGCCCTTGCTTGGTCAACTGGGAACCTTGGATCTGGTGATGCTGTTTCAGTCTCTGTGTGAATGCTGCTGCTGCTAATGATGATGACAATGATGCTGATGACAATAATAATAATGGAGCAGGAGCAGCAGAAGAAGAGGAGGAAGGAGAGGAAGAGAAGATAATTGCTTTATATTAAGCTCTTACATGGCTCTCGCATGGCTAACTTAGAGCTTTATACACTATTCAGTTTTGACATTCTAAAAAGCTTTTGAGGTAGGCTGTCTCATTATCCTTATTTTGTAGATGAAGAAACTGAGACACAAAATGTTTAGTAATTTGTCTAATTTCACAAAGCCAGGCTTCGAATCTGGTGGTCTCACATGAGAGTCCATGCTTTTGCTGACTGCACTAGGAGTTTCCCAAGTTGAGCACGTGTCAGAGTAACCTCCCTCAAACAAGCTTGCTGGGCCCCATACTCAGAGTTTCTGTCTCAGAGGGTCTGGGGTGACGTGCAAGAATTTGCAGGTCTAACAAGTTCCTTAGTGATGTTGCTGAGGCTGGTTGGAAATCACACTTTGCAAACCACCATCCTATACTACTTCTGTTGACACTAATGATGAAATTATAAGCCTACTGGGCTGTAGTCTTTGCCCATCCTGTTGGTCCTTGTCTTTCTGCTGAGGCCACTGCACACAGCAGAGCTCTTGATGAGTCCAGCTCTTTGCTCCCTGGCTCACAATTCTTGTAGAGACCCTCTGAGCATCCCCTAAACATCCAAAGGCTAAGGCTATTCATAAGATGATGAGGATGCTGTGTGCTGTATGAAATCTTGTTGACACTTTGCATGAAGTAGGAGAAAGGTTGATAACTTGGTTGTAAAATTAAAAGGAAAAAAGAACTTATAAGAATTCCCTGAAATAGTATGAAGTAGTTATCCATTTGGAGAAATAGGTAATCACAGAAGGAATGACCTTCTATGAAATAATCAGATAAAGGGACCTCTTTTTAGAGCTATAACAGCTTAGGAGACCTAAAAGGTTGCTAAAATTGGTGGTTTTCAAACTTGAGCAAGTGTCAGAATCACTAAGAAGTTAAAATAGATTTCTGTCCCCTTCTCCAGGATCTAATTTGGTCAGTCAGAGCTGGGACACAGGATTCTGCATTTCTCATAAGAACCTAGGTGATGCTGATGCTACTGATGTGGGTACCTCACCTTGAGAACCACTAGCATAAGCAGTGACATGACCTTTTAAAAGTCACAGTAGCCACCTTTTGCCCAGAAAGATGTACTACAGACCAAGCCTCAATTTCAATTTGTCTGGATCCTCTTCACCCACAAAGAGTAGTCTCCACAGCTGGGATGCCACCAACTTGGAATCAGGAGCTAGTTACCCTGGAGGTCAGGTTGGCCTGCGATCATTTATTTACTCAGTGAATGTTTTCAGAGTCCTGATTTGTGAAGGTGTTGGGGCTGAGGTTATATAGGTGGTTCAGAGATGGAAGTGATAGAGGAAGCATCCCTCCCACTCAGGAATTTTACCATCCTATAGGGAAAAGCAGATTAGGATAATGACAGTGAGTGGGATGTAAGCATAGGACTGTCAAAACTGCAGAGAGGAAGGAGAGCCCTGCTTAGTCCTGGCTGAATAGAGAAGCTTCCAGAAGGAAGACCTATTGCAGTGAGGCCAGAAGAGCATCTTTTTGAGTGTACAATGTTCAGGAAAGCAGAAAGAAGTGGTCTTTTGGCACAGGTGGAGAGGGAGGCAGTGTAGACCTATTGGAGCAACTAAGACATTAAGGAGAGTGAATCAGAAGTTCCCAAACCAGGAGCATTTCCATGGAAGGTATTGCTAAATTGGAGCTTTACCACTTCTGCTCTGAGCCTTAGAATTTACCCACCTATGTTCAGGAAGACCCGAAAGAAGATGGGGGAGGAGATCTGCCCCACACTGGGGTCAGAGCATGATTCTTCTGGCCCTAGACCTGAATGATGAAAAAGAATCAGTGAAGGGCTGGAGATAAGGCCTCCAGGGGGAGAAAAATAAACAAATACAAAGGCATTTGGGTGGTGGTGGGGGAATCAGGATGGTGCAAGCTCAAGAAATAGAGACTTTGGTGTAGCAGAAGCTTGATGGATAAAGGGGAAAGACATGAAACGGCATTGGAAGTAGAGGTAGGGAGAGACCATTTAGAACTTCCTGAAACACCATAAGGAATCAAGTTTTATTTACATCACATTTCTACACAGGCACAAAAAGGGGGAAGGGGAGAGAAAGGGAAGGCCAGATTGCCTTGAGTTTTCTAGGCTATGACAATAATTGTGGATTTTATTTCTACTAGATTAGAAGCAAAAGACTTTCCTGATATGATGTATGCCTTTTATTTTTGAATTAAGGAGTTTTAAAATTGCAGTAAGATACATATGACATAAAAGTCATCTCTTAACTTTGTTTAATTGTACAGTTCAATAGTTAAGTAAATTATTGTACAACCATCATTACACTTGACCATCTCCAGAACTCTTCTCATATTGCAAAGTTGAAACTCTTTTCCCATTAAACTGATTTATGTTTTTAAAGGACCTTTCTTGGAGAGGAGATGATCAGAGGGCATGAGGAAAAGGAGGGAGTATTAAGAGGGTAAGGGGAAGAGTTAGAGTATTTGTAGTTGTTTGGGTGGGAGATGCCAATAGTATCAGCTAGTTAGAAACAGAACTGGAAACCCAGTGCTTCTGACTTCTGACTCTAAGTTGGAATCCTTTTCCACTACAAGGCCTCACTTTGTCATAGTGAGGATCATTACTAGGACTCTGCCCCAAGGACCAGTGGATCTGCTCCCATATTCTTACGATATTTTATGAACCTAATGATGCCTCTGATATCCCACTGGTTAACACTTACTGAGGCCTATTAGACACATTGCTCACTTTAACACATTAAATTCACATTTAGCTTTATTAGAGAGGTTCTGTTATCTCCATTTTGCAGATGAGGAAACTGTGGCACGGGGTTATGCAGTTAGTTACCTTCTGCCCATGATTTCAACCCAGTCAGGCTCTGGGTTCTGAAGGATTGTCTGTTACTTGGTCCTGCCTATGCATTGCAGAAGTCTGGTATTTATTATCCCAAAGCTAATTCAAAGATGGTAATTATGACAAAACACTGATAGTCTTATGGAATTCCATATTTTATCATCCTTTCTAAGTAATAGGTATATGATTGGGAGTAATGGGAAAAAGGAACCTAAAAATCTTATCTTTGCCCCCAATTCTCAGACATTGTCCACAGGGATTCTGTTTATTGGAGGCTTGTCGTGTTATGATACTTACAGCAATGTCAAACCTGCAGCTGTAGGAGCTTGAAAGCAAATTACCCCTTAAATTTTGCAACCTGGGCACCTCATTTACCCCATTCTTGTTCTGGTCCTGCACAGCCCCTATGCATTAGCACTGAGGGAATGATGACAAGTGGACCTAGGAATTTCTATTACTTTGTATATTAGTCAGGTTTTCTGTCACCAGGACAATCTACCTGTCACCTACAATTTGAAGGAGAAAAGGTTTGCTTTTAGCTCATGGTTCCAGAGGTTTCTGTTCATGGTCAACTGGCTACAAGTAGAATCAACATGATGGACTGGTTTGGTGGTGAAAAGTTCTGAATTTGTGCCATCCAGGAATCAGAGAGAAGGGTAAGAGACAGAAAGGAAGAAACTGGGACCTGATACAGTCCCCATCATCAGGCTCTCATGATCTACTTTTAATAGCTCATTCAGCCATGAACTCACCAATGGATTAACTCACTGATGAGGTTAGTGCCCTCATAATTCCATGACCTCTCCTGGAGTCTTTTAATCCAGTCAGATTGACAATCAAGACTAACAGGCACACCTTGTGTGTTATTCAGCTTTCTTTCCATTGTTGTGACAGAATACCAAAGAAAATCACCTTAAAAGGAGAAAAGTTTCATATTGGCCCAGAATTATATTTTGGTTTCAGAAGTTTTCATCCATAGTCACTCCACCATAGTCACTGTTGCTTTTGGGCCATGGAAAGGTAGAGCATCATGATGGTAGCATATTGCAGAGGAAGCTGCTCACCTCATGATGGTTGGGAGGCAAAAAGGAGAGAAAAGAAGTGGCCAGAATCCCAGCATCCCATTCAAGGGCACTCCCCTAATGATCTAACTCTCTTCCACTAGGGCCCACCTCCTAAAGGGTCCACCTCCCAGCAGGGATAAGAGCTGATAAATGAACCTTTAATACATGGCCTTTGGGACATTTAAGATCCCAAACATAATATCATGGATCATCACTAAATTCACAAATTTTTCTCCCAGAATGTAGCAGACACCAGATATAGCACTATCCTTAATGCCTTCTGTAGATTTTAATACTAATCCCATGCCCCAAATTCAGCTCAGGGAGTGGCCCAGCCTTGATCCTTCCACTCATTTTTCATCTGGACCACCTACATAAGGTAAAAACAGGACCTTATTTATCATCATCAATGACAGTCACAGATGGGCCCGAGTTCCAAAATGTTGGCATTTTGCCCAAGTTTCTTGGCTTGGCCTTGGCTTTTTTTTCTCCAAGGTTTGAAACTCACATCATTATTCTGATCAGCCATTTACTTCAAATTCCCTCTTCCTCTTCCACATTCTGTTTTTTCCTTCTCTGATATTGAGAACTTTTCACTAAAGATTTGAGGCTATTTGACAAGGCCAAGGGATGAAACAGCCTCAACTAATTCATTTTCTGCTGGGAGTGTGTCCTGCCGTGTGGTCTGAGATGTCCAATTGGTACCACTGAGTACACTGAAGGGAAGACTGCATTCCTGATTGTACTAAGACAATTCTGTTTTGAAAGTTGGCTTATGTACATTTTGGAGTAATTAGGATGGCTTGGATTCACAGTTAAATTTTCATTAAGTTTTTTTCTATGTTGTTCATGTGGTGCTGCGTATAATATGAGCCTGCAGGTACCATAGTGTGGCAGCATCGGAGACACTCATGTGCCTTGTGCTGGGTACCCAGCCCCTGCTGTATCTGCAGATATATTATTTATTGATCCCTGAGCTTGCTGCACCCTTTAGCAGTATCAAACTGGAAGCTCATACTAGTGAAACCCCTCTACCAACTCAGAACAGAAAACATTTACTAAGAAACTGAAGAAAATTGGTAGTGTTTTTGCCAAAGAGATACTGAACTGTACTCAACTCTTTCTCTCAATTTAGTAAACTTGTTCTTACATTTTTCACAGTGTCTGAAAAGAAAGATCCTGTCATTTTCCATCAGTATCAAATGTTACATCTGCAAACCCAATTTTTCTTTGCTTTGGGCAGATACCAAGAGGGATGAACACTGTGGGCTTTTGAGACAAGGCATGCTGTTTAATTTAGATACATGGGATTCACTTAGTCTTTCCTTCTGATTTTGTGTTTTATCTTTTTCCTTTATATTTTTCTCTTCAAATACAGCTGAAAGAGAAAAGTGAGACTTCCATCAATTCAGCTACTCATTCCCTAACTTAGGCAATAATTCACAATGGCATATGGATGGACACAGAAAGGTGTCCCCCTTTGCTTTCCCCAGCTGTCCAGGATGACATCTTTCCTTAGGTGCAGCATCTCTTGAAATAGTTTTAACTCTAATTTCAGACTAAATTTCATTTCAGTGCCATATGAGCAATGAAAGAGAAATAAAAATGCAAATTCTACATTAGACTATATTCAAACTAGACATTCCACATTAATGCTGTTTACTGTCCATTTAGGCTGTGTTCAATTCACTACCTGAAATAATTTACAGCCAATTATCTGTATACAGATGTAGGTGTCTGATAACATTTTCCCTCTGCTCAGAACTGCCTGGACAACGAAAGCATGGAGCCTGTCATCTCAGCTGTGCTTCAGATCCTGAGGCAATGCTACCCCAAGAGTCCCCTTCCCTTGGTCACAACCTGCAGTGCCTACGCCTTCCCAGTCCCTGGGAGCATCCGCTCTGTACCCCTCTGTGCTGCGACTGAAGGTAAAATAAGTAGATAGCCATGAGCTTTGAGTTCTGCATTTTAAAAATAGGTCAGAGGAATGCACATAAAAGTAGAATCAGTTGTTTTACAGGTCAACCATGATGGTCTAATAAGCTAATTAGAGACAGATATGTGAAAAAGTAGTTTTTCATAAACGGGGTGAACAAGCACCAAGATCACTTAGTTGGTCCTTAATTATTAACTGTTGCCATTTTGCCTGGTAGCTATCGAATGCCTGTACAGTCATCTCAGCCAACTAAAAAAATCTATTTACAATCCTGTGAGTGAGCATCTCTACTGACTGGTGGTGGAATTAATTTACTCTAAAGATAAAGCTGAAATAAAACTTTTGCTATTTACCACCCCATGTTTCTCATACTGGAATAGTTGAAACTGTGACTGTTTAACCTACAGGAAGATCTTACAGTGAAAAGATTCCAGTGCTTGTCAGCCCTATCTTTTGATCATGGAACAGATTTTCCAAAGGCATAATTTTCCCACAATGGCACTGGATGCTTTATAAAGACACTGGATGACTTTAGTTCCAGATACATTTCTTCATTTAAAAATCAGAAACTCAATGAAGGTGTTGTCTAAATTATAACAAATGTTGCATACATATGATCTCTAAACTTTGGCAGTGTTAGTTGTGTAAATGCCTCTAAATTCTGTGGGAGAAAAACCAGAGTAGCATTTGCATTCAATGTGGGACTTCATGATACAGTGTTCCACTGTGTGCACCCCATTTACACATACCAGTAGGCATCAAAGTGTGTTTGTGTTGGGATACTGTACACTTAATGTGTCCCTTGTTTGTGAGAAGAAGAAATACTCACCCCTGTAGGATGGGAATCTAAATCCCAGGCAAAGGGAACTCTCATTTATTTAATCTCTTTCCTTCCCATCCAGAGGATTTTGAAGATGATGATGATGATGAAGAGATGGACAGAGACTCAGATTTGGAAGATGTGAAAGAGCAAGTAGGTGCACTAGCTCTCGCTTGCAATGATCTCCATATTCATACCATGCAAAGGAGAATAGTACTCCCTGTGTTTGCCAAAGCCCAGGGTAAATTTTTAAGGATTTACTTTCATACTGTCACTCCAGAGATGCCCAGGAAATGCAACTACTGCCATTGATTTCCCAGTTGATGTTTTCATCTTGATAGATGTAGTACATTGTCTCTCTGTGAAGTCAGAGCTGTCAATTATCAAGATTCTAATATTCCATCAGGATGAGCTTTACATAGACACTTAGTGCTTAACGTTGGTATACTTAATCAATGCATTTGAGTCTGTGAAAAGATTTTCTAGAAAATTTCTACTAGACCTCATTGCTTTTCAACAATGGCAAGGCTAAATCTCGGCACTATTGTCATTTTGATTGGATATTTCTTGTTTGCTGGAGGCTGTCCTGTGTACCATAGGATGTTCACCAGCACCCCTGATCTCTGCCCACGAGATAATAGTAGCATCCACCTGTTTGTCCTTAATTCATGAACTAAAAGCTTCTCCAGGAATTACCAAAATCACCTGTAGTCAAGAACCCCTGCCTTTGAATACTGATAATTTGCCTATGAGTTATAATTTTGTCTTCATTCTTGTGGGTATACCTGGATTTGGGCAAATGTCTTCAAATTATAGTTCCCTGATTTTGTCTTCTGTTACATAAAACTAAAAAGTAAATCCTACTTTTATTACTTTGCAGGGGATAAAACCCAAATTTAAAAACCATCTTTCTCTCCCTCCTGCCCTCCTTCTTTCCCTCCCTTACTTTCATCCCTCCCTCCTTAGAGAAGACTGCTGAATTATCTTGTGATTATCACTCACCTTGCTGACGGTGGCGGCAGACATTTAAGGACTAGCTCTTAGCCATATCTCTGGGCTTAGACTGCTATTGACAGTCTGGTGCTCTCAGGATTTTGTTGATAAATAGAATCATTTCTGAAGTCATCAGTAGCAAATTGGTTCTTTGCGGTGGCTGGGTGACACAGGCCTGTGGAGTACGTGCAGAATTATTTGAATAATACTGGGCTGCTGCAGCCATTCATCACTGCCACTTTCCCCTGCCTCTTGCTTGCTCTTTGATAACTGAATGTCTGATGTAGTGTCAGTCGTCTCTTGTTTCTGATGCAGAGGGACAAAGAGTATGGCAGTGCGCAACTTCATACAGCATGGGAGGGAGGGCTCTCTGATACACTTCTTGGTGCCCACTCCGCAGAGGATGGTGGGTAGGGTGCAGTGTAATCGAAGCAAATATACAAACTCAGCTGGGAAAGAAGCACAAGACAAATTGGTAAGGGGCTGGGAACGATTCATCAAAAGCCTTCAAGCCAGGCGGAGGATGAGAAGTCAGTGTGAAAGCATGATTTATAGAGAAATTGAGGGAACATCAGAACCACGGCTTGAGTCTTGGGTATGGCAAGAGCAGGGGAATGGGTATAGCAGCAACCTGGTTTTCCCTTGGTGAACCCTGGAGCTTTTGATTACAGAGATATGGACCTTCTCATCAGGCATATGTATTTTTTATATTCACAAAACCAACCCAGGCCTTTAACCCATGGCATTTTCATTTGAAAATATCAGCTAATAATTGGGAACAACCTCTTAGCAAGAATGATTAAAAGGAATTTTTATCTGAAAAGAATCTTGAGAATGGAATGTTGAATGTGGTGATTTGATTGAAAACTGCCAAGGTCAACATAAGAAAAGAAATTTGCAACAAATAGAGACAAAATGTTGGCTGTAGTTTTTCTTCATGTACACAAATAGTAGATTTAGGTAAACTGAAGAAGAAGGGTATACACAGAGTAAATTCAAGCTGTCCCTTCCTTACAGCTTTCCTTCCTTCTCTCCTTTCCTTCTTTTTACATTTACTCTTTCTATCAGGTGCTTTCTTGTATATAATTCATGTGCAATACTCTTAAGTTCTTGGACAATATCATACAAAAACAAATGAAACATAGTTTTTATCTTGAAAGAGTTCACAGTCTAGTGAATCCAGGGACTGTCTCTGCTCAAGTTCAAATTAGTATCTTCAGACTTGAACTCAAGTCTGAGGTAGGGAAGAGACAATAACCAAGAGGTCCAAACTAAGAAGCAAGGACCAGAAAGAATTACCTGGGGGTGGGATCGGGATCCTAGATGGTGGAGGATTGTCTGGGTTGCAGTAAGGACACAGAAGCAGGTCCATCTACAGACAAGTATACATGTACTTTAAGAAGTACACTAAGAGGTGAGAACTCCGCTGAGTTCCTAGAGATACAGAAGCCAAGCTCCAGACCTTTGGAGACCAGAAACAAGTCTGTGTCATGACTAATCTCCTTTTACTTTGTACCAAGAGAGAAGCCATTGAGAATCTGTAAATGACTGGGTCTGATGGTGTTCCTCTAAAACTTTTATTTACAAAAGGAAGCATAGCTGGGCATGCTGACACATGCCTGTAATCCCAGCACTTGGGAGGCTGAGGCAGGAGGATTGCTATGAGTTTGAGGCCAGCCTGGGCTACATAGTGAGATCCTGTTTCAAAAAACAAAAATAAAAACAAAAAAACCCACCAAAAAACAAACAAGCATAAAGACGTAGTTTACTAACCCTTGATAAATGGGTCACCTAGCCACATGTGGAATTAAGTAGGCTGCAGCTCATGGGTTACTCCTTTACCCTAGACACACCAGTTGAAATAGATCTTTACTCTCTGGTGGGGGCACTCTTCCAGTAGCTGGCCACATTGCATTTCAACTGGGACCACCTTGGGCCATGGCTGGAGAAAAGCAGGAGGGTAGATGAACCTGGAAAGTATAAGAGTGGTAGCTATGGAGTATGGGCCTGGAGTGCGCTGAACCTGAAAATCCCATTAAATCAAACCCATGAGATTTACTTTTCTTTTAATTTGAAATTTGGAGGAACATATGGTAAGATGGATAGAATATTACACTTTCTTTTTTTCCCTGGTTCAGAAATAGAAACATTTATTTTCCACATTTATTTGATTTAGGTCTTCAGGACCACCCAGCTTTTCCTTATCTAATCAAATATACTTCTAAAACATGAAGTAGATTTTTCTCCCCTATTTTAGCAAGGGAACTTTATCTAGGGTGTGGAAAGATGACGAGACTGTACTGTTTGATTCTGGTTGGATTTTCTGTGAGACTCCAGAACCCTTAAAAAACATACATGTGTTCAGAGGAGGGCCACCAGCATCATTGAACTATTACATGCTGATGATCTAGAGGAAAAAATAAAATGACTTGGATTATTCAACTAAATGGAGAAAACACTGGTGGTACTTGGTAAATTTATAAATGTACAAAGAGATAAAAGTGTAGCAGGAGAATACGAACTATTCTCTAGGACCTGTAAGGATTGTTATAATTTCTCTCTGCTGCCTCTTCTCAAATCTCATCTTTTACAGTCTTCCTCTTATGCTTTATGCTTCACTCACCTTCTTTCTGTAAGAAAATTTAAACTGTTCCTTTTGCTACTGATTCCTTGCTTTCATAGTCAGCTCTTTTTGTCATTTAGGTCTTGATTACACCAATGTTACCACCTTTACGAGGACTTGTCAGGTTACCCAGTCCCATACCTCAGTCTCAGTCACAATGACACACCCCGTTTCATCATTTCCAGAGCATTTATCACTGTTGGAAATGGCCTTACTCATTGTTATTAACTCTCTTCCTTCTTTCACTAGAAGGCAAATTCCACAGGAGCACGGATCTTTGCCTGTTCTGTTATTACTGATTCTTCAGTATCTAGAAGAATATTTATTTGCAGTAGTTGCTCATTAAATGTTTCTGAAAAGAATGAAGGAACTAAACAGCAAAGGTAGATAGGTGAAAAGAGGTGATAATTACAATGAAGTTAATAGCAGCAGTGAATAAGAATTTCTTTTATCATGCTTTGCTATTAACATGGTTTATCTCATTTTATATAAATTACTACTTATTTCTGATGAGAGCTGATAAATATGACATAAATGTTGACAAAAGTCATATATTTCTTTATATTTTAAAAATACAATCTAGTATAATAAATTCTCCAGTGGCTAGGCTAGCATTATAATTTGAGGGCAAGGAAATCACTTACTGTGATTCTGAAGAAGCATGTATGAGTAGTGTCTTGATGCCTTCCAGTCTGGATTCGGTGATTGTCACCTGTTCTTTGAATACTTTATTGTAGGATGATGACTTGGAAACTGATGTGGAAAAGCTGAGCCTCAAACCTGGTCTTGACCGACCTGAAGAGGAACTGAAGCAATATGAGGCCATGTGTCTCGAGCTCTCCTATGGCTTTGAGGTAGCATGTGGGCTGTAGTTTGCTCCGTAGTGATGCATGGTGGGTTCTTTGCAGGACCTGGGAGCCAAACAGAGGTATCCAGATGGAAAGCATTGTATCGTTAGTAGCATGCTTCTGGGATCCTTCTGAGGGAAAAGCAGGAAGCCAAGGAAAAATGTGAGAAAAGTGGCCAATCTAGGGTGTATATTCAAGGGTGCTACAGTCTGACATGTAGGATAGAATTAGAAGGTAGGTGCATGTATGAGCTGTTAGGCAAGGGGTCTTGGCTCCATGAACTGAAAAGCAAGTGAAAATTTTGATGATTCAATTGTTCTCTTACCCAAGTGGGAAAGTCATCGTACATGAATTTCTAAAGTTGGTCTTCCGCATTTCAGGCTTTCTTTATTAGAAACAAACTAGGACCTTAGACCGGGTAATGGTATTCCAAAGCCTAGTTGCTGCTTGCTGCTGTTGCTAATAACAAGATTTTAGATTTGCTTTTTGATTTCCATTATTTTCTTATGACCCTTAATAAGAAATGAGTTCAGTCACATCAAAGGGTAGCTGGTCATGTGTAGGAAGCAGTTGACAAGTATAGTAAAAGTTTCTGTGAAGGAAAATTTCAGTTTAGTATAAAGAAGACTTTAAAAATAAAACAATTAGAATTATCCTAAAGAACAGAAATATCTTAGGGCACAGTGAAGGGTAGGAGTTTCGGTGAGGCCCCAGCAAGTGTAGATTGAACCAAATTGTAACTTAGTGGGAGGGGGGAATTCAGAAAACATTCATGAACTGTACAGAATTATACTAGACCCACCCAAATCCCCTTCCGAACATGAGTTTGTATGATTCTGCCATTAATTTGACTCTTGAAAGTTAATCTTTCCTTGGCTGATCCTGCAAAAAGCTGCCCAGTTCATAGGATTTATGCTTAGCTCTGTGTCTAGAGAGTGAAGACAGGGATTAAATTGTATTCTCTGTCTGGAAAGGAAACACTGACATATTCTCTTCCACTTGAAACCCAAAGGAGCTGGAGTCCAAACTTGGAAATGATTTGAACTCTGAAGACATTCAGTCTGCCTATCACCACCACATTCCAACTGCTGCCTGCCCAAAGCAGCACTGCTTGAATCAGGACCAAAGCTCCTGGGGGAAAGAAAGAGAAGACATAGTCCAGACTTCTCTTCTGAGCATGGTGAAGATGGGGAGGCCCACTGCATGTCTGTCCTCCAAAAAAAGGCTTGTCATGAACACATACCCAAATGTGCCCCCTGTTGGTCTTGGGATGGATTCTCTTGGAAATGATATCTCTGATATTCAGGATTTTCTGGAGGAGGACATAGAAGCCATTTCTTGCTCAAGGATGAATGCCTCCTTTTCCAATTCCATGAAGCCCAGAGAAGCTGTTGAAATAATAGACAAGCTTCTGCACACACATGCCAAGCATATTCCTTTTCATGACCCCTATCTTTACATGGCCAAGGCCAGAAGAACCAGATCTGTGGTGGATTTCAAGATGGTAGCATTTCCTGATCTCTGGGGACACCGTCCACCTCCCTTTTCCCAGTCCATGTTGGAACGCAAACGTGGAGTTCAAAGGTGACCGTGCTACTGATTTCAGAGCTACCAAAACTACAAATTTACCTTCCTCCTGGGTATTTTAGAATCAAGTTTGGGGTTGTAATAGGCATTTTTTTTTCCGACAAAGAGTTCCTTGGATGATTTTGATATAACTGCTTGCCTTGTATCCATTGCAAATCGTAACAGGGAAAGATCATGCAGCTTTTACAAATACTGGGATCTTTTCTCAAAGGAAGATTTTCAGAAAAAGCAAGAGCCATTTGGGAATCTCTTGTGTGTGGACAATTTCCATTCCACAGTTCCAGTCTTACAGACCCTGGGTTGCTTTACAGAATGGTTTGGCTATATCAGTAAGAAGGGGCTGAGAAAAATAAAATACATTCTCCAGGGCAGAAACACTGAATGATAGGTTATTTCCAGAATTCAGGAAGGAAAGAGCCTTGTCTTTGACTCAGCTTAGTGAGATTAAAATGAGAACTAATAAAGGCATGGAAAAAAGTTTTCCCTGAAGGACAAAATGGGAGTGCATATACTAAATCAACAGAACAAGGCATGCAGACCATGAAGTTTCATTAACTTATTTCATATCATCAGTGAATTTTTCTTTCACTACCAGGTAATAAGTCCCCAGATCTGCTCCAACACAAGCACTTGGCTGACATCTCTTTCCTCATCCCCTGTACATTAGCTACCATGCTCAAATTCCTGAGAAACATACAGTACTTTGGGGGCTGATCTAACACAATTTTATCCTTACATAGAACATCCTTCCTCCCTGTCCAGGCTTCATATCCACCCCACTGTCACCCTTCTCCCATCCCACCCTCATGAACTTGATTGGAAATTCAAGAAGGGAATTGACAGACCTCTTGAGCTTCCTTCCTCTCCCTTATTTAAATCTCTTAGGTATTGTTGTTCCTCAGACAGAAAACTGACCTCCGCCTTCTGGAGCAGGTACAGCCGAAGGAATATAAATGACACAAGAGTAAAAAGGCCTTGCAATGGATATGAAGAGTAAAAAGAGTAAAAAAGAGTATTAGAGTCTCCCAACCCTTGAAGATGGAAATAGTCAATAGTTTTAATGTCTCCCTCAAAACTGCCTCAATGCAAAGGACGCTGATATTAAAACAACTAGAAAAGTTATAGTACCCTAGCTCATATGCTCTTAAAAAAACTCGTCCAAGCCAATAATCCTTTAAAAATATAACATCTTTGGGCCGGTGAGATGGCTCAGCGGCTTAAGCGCCTTCCCGGCAAGCGCGAGGGCCCGAGTTCGACTCCCGGAACCCACATACGAAAAAGGGGCCGGTGATATCGCTCAGCGGCACGGGCGCCTCCTGGCGTGCGAGGTCCTGAGGTCGACCCCTGGTATCCACACACACACACACACACACACAAAAAAAAAAAAAAATATATATATATAACATCTTTGGTTTCTCTATTCCTACCATTCAGTGTAGTTTTATTTATTAATGAAGAATAGAAGGAGGAAGGACAATGTTGTTTACATCCTCTGAGCCCAAGATTGGGACATTGTTAAACTTCTCTCTTTCTGTATTTCGATGATGACTTCCAAGGCCCTTTTCAGGATCCCATACAATGAGTATGAGGACAGTACTTAAAAGTGATTCATAGGGAGTGAGGACAACACTTAAAGTGTTTCCAATTTTCTTTTTCAGGATCAAGATATCCGAGGATGTCCGGAGGTTCATCCAGCCAAGGGATGTTGTAAACAGAGTCGTCTTTAGTTTAGATGAGCCTTGGTAGGTGGAGGCCATCCATGGAATGGCAGGCGCAGGGAATTCTGTTACTGGTACAAGGATGGGAGTGTTTCATCTCAGTAACCCATTCCTACACCTATAAACAGCATGATGACTATTCAGGTTAAAGATTTTTAAGAAAAAGCTTGTCTTTAAGAAATGTCAAACAGTGTGGAAGAATAGCAACAAGACATGTTCACTTGTTCTCTATTTTATTATAGGCCTTTGCAAGACACTGCTTCCAATTGCCTGAGGTTCTACTCTAAGTTTGAGTCAGGAAATCTTCGCAAAGCCATCCAAGTGCGTGAGTAAGTGAGGAAAGCCACAGTGGGTAGTGCTGGCAGACCCGGAAAGCAGGTTGTGATAATCTTTTCCTTATTTTTCGCTCTGTGAACTCACACTGGTAGCTTGACATCAGCCATGAGGAGAGCATATACATCATGCAAATGGCAAGTGCTCCCAATGAAGGCTTTTCCTCTCAAGAGTCAGTTGTTAAGCACTTGCCAATGTACCACTAGGGGACACAATGGCTGATGTCATAGCAAGGTGAACTGTTCACTAGAGGTATAAATATTATATTCCTAATAATGGGTCCACATTTGTATGTGAGAGCGCTTTGACCAGGGCATATATACTTCCACCAATGCCAAGGTTGGTTCTGTTGACACGGTAGGGTACACAGTGTTCCCTGACTGTGGATCCCATAGCTGTGTACGGAGTGGAAATAATCTCAGGGCTTCCATCTTTCATTCCAGGCAATGCTCAGTGCCATGCCTCTCTGGAAAAACCTACTAACCTACTCATATTAATAAAAATGGACTTCATAGCTAAGAAAAGACTAGTGACACACAAATAAAGGGAAGGAAAGAAGTTTTTCCAGTGGCAGAAGTTCTCATGAAGTTAAATATAATTTGTTTTCTTGTAGCACAGTGAACTATATTTCCCATATACCAAAAGGCAAGATATATAACCCATCTTCTATGAGTGAACTTCTGATAACCATGGCCGAGGACAGTTAATGGTATAGTGGCCACCTCTTTGCAACCAAAAGACTGAGCAAGGTACCCAGCTAACTCCATGCCTTTATTTTCTTACCCATAATATGAGGACAGTTGTAGCACCTACTTCATAGGTGTTTTATGGGAACTGAATACTACACAGAAAGCTCTTAGAGTAGTCTCTGGCACATGGTAAGCACTCAATCAACATGAACTCTTATTCAGGTCTACATATTTACCGTGACTAGAGTTCAGAACTTGGTATAACTCAGACCTGTGTGATATCTACGTAAGGAGTCATTTTTGTTTTCTTTTTTTCAGCGGAGGTGAGAGGTGTTTTTTTGTTTGTTTGTTTTGTTTTGTTTTGCACATGAAGCATTTCAAGGAAGCCCAGCATATAAGACAGAGACAAATCTAACTTCTTTGGGTAAAGAAGGGAAAGTCAGTCATATCAAAATTTCTTTTCACCCACTTCTCTTTCTGTTGTCAGCTCATCTTCTGCTTCTTCCTATGGATCCTGTTTTCATTATTCCTTCTCTCTAGAGTCATGCTCAAAGGATCTGGGAGACAATACTTGCTTAGAAGTGTCCTGCTCAGACAGTTATCAGTCCAGGATATGCCTAAACTCCTGGCCTGTTTGTTTTTCTCTCTACATCTGCATTTGAAAAGAAAGTGAAAACCTAATTTGGTGTGGTCAGGGTAACAGAATCAAATGGCAGGAAGCAAACTTACTTATTGCTAAGAAAAACCCCTTTTGATCACTTTTTAGAGAGTGTACTGTGGCAATAGTTGATAATTTGAAGGTCACAGATTTTCCAGAATTGTTCTTACAAGTGCTACTCAATGGGTTATACTTTATTCATTGCACAGTGAGCTAAATGGTTAGAGTGTGGTCCTTACAGCCACAGTGTGAAGGTTGGGACTCCATCAGTCAGCTCTTTTCTGCTCTTGTTAGTCTTATACCAACCTTTACCTTTCCATAATAAATGACTACACAGACTATAAAAGGTCATTTATCAGGGCTTCTTAGTGGAGAGTATAAACGGATTAGGGTGAAAACATTGTCTTTTTTAGGAGAAGAATTCAAAGAGAATACCAAGAAGATGGGACAATAATATTTGAAAATGGAATTTCCTGATAATTATATTTATGGCAGAACTGCCTTGAAAATTGTGTTGCTAGAGCTCAGAAAATTAACTACCTTTGGAAACACAGCAACTGAGAAGGGACAGACAATAGTCTTTTGGGGTACTGGAATTGTCCTCTACTGAATAGTGGTCACACAGGTGCATCCAGGTGCAAATAAATTAATTGAGCTACACATTTATGATTTGTGCACTTTACTGTACATAAGTTGTGTCTCACTAAAAATTAAAAAAGAACAAAAACCACAATTCTTTCATTGCTAGCCTAGATCATGTTTGTTGCTTTGTTGGGAGAATTACCTCCCTTGTACTTCTTAATCTTTACAAATGCAAGTTTAGACACTGTTTCCCCTTAACATATGAGGAAACTGAGGCTCAAAAGCAATGTCGAGAGTGAGACAGTAGTGACATATTCAAACCGATGCGACTGAACTTTCTTGGGATATATCACACCTGCATTTTTCTAGCTGGAAGTTTGTTGAAAAGACATCCTTTCATTGTGTCAGTGATTCTTCTAATACCAAGAAAACTCTGTCTTCCTGTATTTTCAAGCCTGTGTCCAATATTGTGAGATGAGAACAATTACTGTACTTTGTCATCCACCGATCTATAATCCAGAACTTGAGACCCATAGATTCTCGTTTGCCCTAAAGACTTCCCAGATAACCTTCCCACTTGCTTCTGGCTTTGCAGGTTTGAGTATGACCTGCTGGTCAATGCTGATGTGAACAGTGCCCAGCACCAGCAGTGGTTCTACTTCAAGGTGAGCGGCATGAGGGCTGCCGTCCCTTACCGCTTCAACATCATCAACTGTGAGAAGCCCAACAGTCAGTTCAATTATGGTATGAGCTCACGGGGATTAGGGGCTTTCTGAACAATAATCAGGTGTTATCACTTCTTGACTATCTTATTATAAGAATCCTTTCTTGGGTTCCCAGAAAGTTTGAAGTTAGACTGACACATTTTGGTTCTGCAGTGGCAAGAGAGTGGCTAACCCATATCATATTGCCCGATGGGGGGGGCTCACCGTATCATAGAATGTTAATAGCACACCTAACATCCCACTATGTTCTCACTCCCTTGCTCCACCTTGAACTATTAAGGATGGTGAGCGCTATCATTTTTTTTTTTCCCCTCCGTCTCCTAAATCCCATAGGAGCAAATGTGTTGGCCTATTTGCTATAAGATAGGAGAATAGTAAAATCCATTTGTACGACACTGTTTTACACTCTTTGAAAACTCTGGGGAAATTTTAAATTCTCTTGAATACCTGACCTGTGATCCATTTTGAAGGAGACATTCAAGATAAAGATCAAGCAGCAGCCCATATTTACTTTGACTATTTCTAGTCCTGATAAATTCTTGTGTTATTGCTAACTCATATAGTAATTTATTGGGTGGTTTTGAATAAGGAATAAATATTCCCACATATATAGGTCAGAGCATGAGATACTGCCTCTGTTTCATACTAAGTAAATTATTGTTGCAGTAAGAAGAGAAAATATGAACCTTGATTCTTGTATTCACTTTGTATGGCTTTGTTGTCACAAACCTGGTGATTTAAAATAACGCAAATTTATTCTTTTACAGTGCTGGGGCTTAGAGGTCTAAATCAGTTTCACTGGAGTAAAGTTAAGGTGTCCACAGGGTTCTGTTTCCTTGAGATTGCAGGGGAAAATCCATTTCTTTTTCTTTCCCAGTTGCGAAAGCTACATTCTTTGACTCCTTATTTCTTCCTCCATCCTTGAGCCAGCAATGTAGCATCTTCACGTCTCTCTCTGCTTCAGTCACGTGGCTTCTCCACTGTACTCGAATCTCCCTTTGCCTCTACTTTTAAAGATGTGATTGCAGTTAAGACCAACAGGATAATCTCCCCATCTCAAAATCCTAAGCTTAATCACATCTGCAAAGTCTTTTTGGCCATATTCAGTTAACCTTCACACTTGCCAAGAATTAGCCTTGGATATATTTGGGGACCATTAGTTAACCTATGACAACTCTCTTTCCAGTTTCTCTTTCCCTCATAGATTAAGTTCTGCTTTGATTTTACATAGGAATGCAGCCGACCCTGTATTCTGTGAGGGAGGCCCTTCTTGGCAGATCCACCTGGATACGGACAGGACATGACATCTGTTATTACAAGTAAGTTAGAGTCTTGTTAGTTTCTTTTTCTCTGCCTTGTTATTGCTACTCGGTTTTTTGCTTTTCCGTATTAAAAATCAGTAGTCTGTATTTGTCCACCATACTTGTCACTCTATCCCAGTGGCAAATGTCTTCCCTTCAGAAGTATAAATATTAAATGGAACTCACAGTAAACCCTAAGAAATTGCTTTTGATTTGCTGGAAAATGGCTTCTCTTCATTTTTGCACATTAAAACTGCTAGACCTTGTTAAATATTAGAAGTTGTATAGGCTCAATCTTTGATTTGTGCATCAAGTCTTAATTTTTTACCTGTTTCCATTGGGAACAATGAACAAAAGGTCTGAGATGATCTGGCCTATTCATATTCACCCATGCTTCACTTTTCTAAAGTATAAGGGAGTGAATATGTGACAAATATGCTTAAGTAACTCTTCTTTTACAACAAGATAGCTTTATGGAAAAAAATATAAGAAGGAAATGTTTCAGTATCCATCTTCAATCTTTGTTTGATCAGTGGCCAGTTTCATCCATTTATCCTGCAAATTTGTAACGAAATTTACATTATCCATATTTTTAATGAACCAAGTGGATTTCAGAGCCATGAATTGCTTATGTGTGCATTTTGCTTAGGTGGAAAATAAAAATTCAAATGCATAAGAAAAAGGATAGAAATTGTTAGTACAGTTAGAATACATGTAATTCATTATTAGCTCAATGCCAGTTTCTTATAAAAACTGATAGGCTAGTATTTATTTTCTTGGATAAAGTAATTGTTATTTCTTTCTAAGTTTACAAAAGGCCCCTAAAAACCTATTGTCAGACATTCTAGAGTTTAGGATTGTTATCACCATCGAAAAGAAGGAGGGTATATACACTTAACTCCTCTTGGCTTTTGAGACTGTGAGGATGGTATTGATAGATAAGAAAGGTCGGGATCTTGTTACTCTGTTAGATAAAAGCCGAAATCACCATAGAGATAATGACAGTGGACAAAACGCAGAGCTGGGTTGACTAACAGTCTGTAATAAAGGAGTTGGCAGTCTTCAGTCTTTGGTGCATTAATATATGAATCCAAATACTTTCTTCATATATGCTTTAGACAGAGCAAAATAGGACAATTTTGTGGGTTTTCCATTCACCTAAATGGCAATTACTCTCTGGCCTTCTTATCTCAAAACTCTGAGGACTCTCTTTATTGTCCAAAGAGATTTAGATTAAAAATCATCACAAGGCTGCAGAATTCACAATTGCAGGAAAAGAAAATGTGGAACCTGAATCATGAACCTGGGTGAGTCAAGATTTTTAACTTTTTGTTTCCCCTGAAAATAGCTACTGTTAAAAAATGTGAAAGACCCAGGTTTAAATTCCATTTGGATCTAGAACTTAGTAAGGAATTGGACAAGCGTAATATTTCACGTCCTGTCCTAACAGGACATGGCTTTCCTTGGAGGGTGCTCCTCTTGGAATTGGGCAGTGAGGAGCAACAAGGGGACCAGGTGTCTGTCAGGAGAAGGAAGAAAGCACACATCCAAAAGCACGGCCCAGGCCTATGGGAAGCCCATGTTAATAGCTTTTACATTCATTAACAAGACAATTGTTATGTGATTAAAGAGCAACAGACGGGTAAGATGAAAGCCATGCATGTATAATGTAAATTCATTTTTCATATTCCAGCAATGAATACAACTGAGATGAACGGATAAGATTGCCCCATTGTAATGTAGTTTGTTTTACAATACTTCACCACATTGTGTTAACATATTTCCAATAAAATGTAACAACAGGATAGATATGCGCAATCTCTCTTCAACCACAAATCAGAACACCTCTTACTATTATAAAATGCCTTTTATTATAAAATACCTTTCTACTTACGTGCTTACTCATCACAGTCATTGCGTTGTTCTGCTTTAGACAATTTCTTTGCTTTATTCCTGCTTTTATATTAATTTGGAAGAACTTTAGCTCCTTATTTCCTTGTGTCTTGTCAGTAGAAATTCAGTTGTACTGCCATTATGCTGCTAAATTCCCAGGCTTAACGTTATAGGTTAAGGGTGTGATTGAGTGCTCACTGTGGGGAGAAATGTGAATCATGGTACCTGAGTATCCATATGCAAAGGTGACAGGAAAGATGACACCCAGAAGGAAAGGGATTGGAAGTTGACAGCAATGAGGAATAGCTATAAAGGTGGAGTGATTACTTTGTGGGGCCAGTTGTCAGTTAGAAGTAGTCCCCAGATTATTATTTACTTTTTTTGTGGGTAGTGGGGGTCGAACTCAGGACCTCGTGCGCCAGCAGGTGCCTGTGCCGCTGAGTGATATCACCGGCCCTTTTTTTCATATGTGGGTACCAGGAGTCAAACTCAGGACCTCGCGCTTGCCGGGCAGGCACTTATGCCTCTGAGCCATCTCACTGGCCCCCCAAATTATTTTGATAGTGTGCCACTAGTGCTGAACAAGATACAGTTGCAACTTACTAATATAGATTTGTTTGTAAATGTTTAAAAATAAATTGCACATCCATGATTATACTAAAATTATGTACATTAGAAAACATGCCAAAAATGAATTTTAAATGATGAAAAATATGAAATAAATAATAGTTTTTGATAGCTTAGGTCACACTATGCCATTACAGTGGAGTTCACCATTAAAAATATAGCTGTAATGAGTTTTGTGGATAATTTTGAAAAATTATAGTGAACTTCCCAGGTCTAATTAGATTATTTTTACATAAGTGAGTGTTATTGAGAAAAAGCTGGTACCGAAGGTAGGGCATGGGAGGGTACAGCACGGTACTCTCTTTTCTTGGTCACTTGTGCTTATAATTCAGTATCCTTAGTAATTGATGGCTTCTAAGTAGAATGTTAAAAACGCTAATTATCTATGTTAAGAGGTTTAGTTTAATTTAGATAATATAATCTGTAAATCCAGCAAAATAAGCTTCTGTAACCTTAAATAGCTTGACAGAAGCTGAAAGCAGAAGAAGGAAGGAGGAATAAGTTATTTCTGCTCCCCCTCAGGAAACCTTCTCAGCACTCATTGATACTTAACTCTCCGACATATGAAAATAGTTGCTGCATTATTTAATGCATTTAGCATAATCTATCCCTGGAATACAGCAGGGAAGAATGGATACAATTGCTGCCACATAATCTCACTGTCTTTTTTTTTTTTTTTTTTTGGTACTGGGAATCGAGCTCAGGACCTTGTGCTTGCCAGGAAGGTGCTGTGACACTGAGCTATATCCCCGGCCAATCTCGCTTGTTTTGTCATTATTCATCATGTAAAGTTGATGTGGATTGCATAAAGGCAGTTGTGTCAATCTTAATATTAATTATGAGACAATTTAGTTTTTTCTTATTACCTAGATAATTAAAAATTTAAGAGAAAATGTTAATGTTTTCTCCCTGTGCGTAACTGGCCACCCTGCTCCTCTCCTGAAGGACCTTCTACCTCTTCTCTCCTGTCCACATCTCCCACCCACCTTGAAGACCATTTGTCTAGAAAATAAAAAACGACTCTTAATTAGAAGAACATAAATGAACAGGCCCATTTTCCCATGCCTTTTATGAAAGTAAGCAAGGGCAGTTTTCGTTTCTGTTTCATGTGCTTTCCCGTGGCCTGCTTCTCCCTCTAACAGACACAGCCTCACACCTTTCTGAATTCTTTCCTGGCTCTGGTCTGAAGTAATTTTGGTGTTGAAGGGCAGAGGGAGGGAAGCCGTGTGCTCTGAGTGGCCATGTAATACACAGCGGCTGATCTCTTCTGACATTTATCTTCGCTCGTGAGAGGAGATGGAACAGCTCACTCATGAAGATGAATGTCATACAAGAGCTCAGCCATCATGCATCCTTCCGCGGGATCTCAGGAGAGAGATTTGGTGCTGTATAGAATATTAGAGACGCTGCGACACAGGGAAATCTGGTGATGCTTGCGCTGCTCTGCCTTGTTAGATCCTGTTAAGTGGAATGGCGCATCCTTGTTAAACAGACAGTCATCTTTGCAAGATTCTCTAATTCACGCTCTGCCTCGACATTTGCTAATTTCAGGCACACACAGAAAAATTAAAAAAAAAAAAAAGACTTCTCAGCATATTTTTAAGTACAAATGGAAATAGATTGAGTTCATAACTATGCATTTGTGTAGTTTGCTCCTTGCTTCATTGAAGGCTTTATGATTACAAAAGTGCAGATCTTTCCAAAGATAAATGGTTCATGGAAGGGGAAGCCACTGGGAGCTTTTTTTTTTTTAACTGCGGAGGGGCTGGCTATATCCAGCCAGGTTTTCTATGATCCAAGATGAGTTATTCAGTATCCAGCCAATCTGAGAGCACACTCGTTCTTTTCTTTCTGGCCAGGTTTCTTTTTCATCTGGAAAAGTAGATTGAGGAGTGAAAGTTTTTGGAATTAAATTTCCACCCCTCATTCCTAGCATGACTTTGGGCAAATTATTCCAACTCCTCTCGACCTTAGATTCTTTGTCTATAAAATGGACACAGTAATGATGTGTGTACCTAACAGAGCTGTTCTGAAGTTCAAATGGTAGGAGATGAGTCATTGGGAAACTCCGAATAGTGTCTGTGCATAGCAGGTATTCAATGAATGCTAGTAATTATAATTGATAATTAGCATCAAATATCAATGATAGGGAAAATAGTAGTCTATCAATTTCACTATCTTTTATCTGGATTATTTCACATTTCTTCCGTTATTTTAGAATCTAAATTTATAGGCAGCCCTGATTTATGAAGACCAGAACTTCAGTTTCTTACATGCTGAATTGGATCTCTTGTCCTTTTATCCCATTTTTAAAAAGCAAGTGATATAAAAACAAACAAACAAACAAAAAAAAAAACAAAAAAACCTCTTAGTTTCAGAGCTTACCTCAGACCGGGGATTGAATCCTGTTTACTATACTTGTGTGGAATTCCTCATGGCATTTAACATTAAGGTTATAATGGTCCTGTCTGTAGAACATATATAACAATACTGTACTTACCTTGAAAGGATGTCATTAAAATTAGATGTAAAATATGTTAAATATCCTAATTATTATTCCTGGCGTCTTAAGTCCATTTACTCTACAAACTTTAACTGAATGGTGTTATGCCCAGGCAAGATACAAAATTCCAAGTGTAACGATACACAAATGAATAAGCCTGATCCTTGGTGTCAAGTGTTGGACACACAGTTGATAAGAGCTATGTGAAGGGGGCTATGAAGGCTTCCTGAAAGAGGAAACATTTAAGTGTTGAAGGAACAAGAGGACTCAACTAAATGAAGAAGAGGAAAAGGACTTTCCATGCAAAAGAAGAACATGGGAAGCCTCTAAAATATGAAGGATGCATGTTACCTCTTTGCAGACATCCCTCGGTATGTTCCCATTATAACTGAGGACACAAAAATAACTTGTTGACGGATCTCACTCTGTCACAGACCAACTGAATTGTCACAAGCCGAGTGATTCCCTTTAGAGATTTAGCAAATGTTTCACCTTGAAGATGATGATTTGGGGAAAGATTAAACATCACCAAAGAAGACAGTTTTGCTGGGGATAGAGCCGTCTCATGCACAGCTCCTACCACAGTATGGCCACAAGGAGACTCTACTGGGGAAATCTGATGTCTACTTAGGTTCAGCCAGAGTTAGACCCCAGAATAAGACTGTAACCAAAACTCATTCTAAATGAGGTGACATTCAGTTTCTTAAATTCGACCATTAAGCTACAAGGAGTAACACATTAGGTATGTGGGTGTGCTGGGATGTAAGAAGACGGATTTCACATAGTTAAAACTGTCACACTTGTACACTTACCTTCAATCAGTAGGACCGTGGAAGCTCAAGAGGTAAGAATTAGCCCATTTTATTTCTCTTTCTGTTTCACTGTGGCTCTTCTCTCAGACTCCAGGTTTGATTTGAATGCGGAGGGAAGATCAGGATAAATACAGAGATTTCATTGTTTCACTTTCTCTTTCTTGCTCTCTTCTGCAGTTGAGTTTGCATAGGGCAAATCTGCTTAATAGTGTCCTTAATAATGCAGTGGGAAAGCTAAAAAGAAACAAAGACCAGGGCCAGTGAGATGGCTCAGTGGCGTAAGCGCCTGCCTCTCAAGTATGAGGGCCCGAGTTTGACTCCCGGAACCCACATACGAAAAAGGGGCCGGTGATATCGCTCAGCGGCACGGGCGCCTGCTGGCGTGCGAGGTCCTGAGGTCGACCCCCCAGTACCCACCAAAAAAAAAAAAAAAAAAAAGAAACAAAGACTGTACCAGTAAGATCACCGTTGCTGGTCCATAGGGGCATTGTCTTAGTTACTTTCCTCTCATTGCTGAGACAAAATACCTGACACCCAAAGTTAATGGGGGAAAGGTTTATTTAGCTCACAGTTTTTAGAGGTTTCAGTCCATCATAGGCTGGCTCCAAGGGAGGGTGGCATGGCAAACAGGCATTGCAGAGGAGAAACAGTTCAGAGGAAGGCAGAAGGTAGCAAAACAAGCAAGGGACAAGACAAGTCTCTTTCTGTCCCTTGTATTGTATCTAGGCTACTGGGATTAGGGTGTTGGCAAATCGATCAGTGGACTGATTTAGTGATCACACACCCTTAATCCCTGCATCGCATACTCTAGATTCAGTCACCTCTGAAAAAGCCCTGCCTATGACTGCATGAGGCTTTAGGGGGACATCTAGACCCAAACCATAAGAGGCATCTACTATTTTTGAGTCAAGATACAGATTCTTTTGCTACCATTCGTCGGTGAGTAATAACTACAACTGGCAATATTGAGGCACTAAATGTGTGTTTCCACCAGCCTTTATATCCACAAAAGTTTGTGCGTGCACATGTGTGCATGCACTCAAATATATATGCTCACAGGTGAAGCACCCCTCCATGCTTTGATTGGCTGTCCCTGGGTCATTTTATTTCATTGGCTCTTCCACTGTAAGGAGCTGTAATTGACTAAAACGTGTTGTTTACCTAGGAATAAACCGAATATGCCTTTGCAATGAAGCCTTTACAAGTGAAGCCAGAAAACAAATAAATGATGAAATGTATATGTCTTGCATGATTTATAAGCTGTCATGTGTATTTTTCCATATTTTCTAATAACCAGAGTTTTGGAAAAACTTCAGAACTTTGAAGAAATCTGTAAAAAGTAGATCAATTAGGTATCAAGGTTTACAAGAGGTGATTGAAAAATACAATGAATTTAAATTTTTAAAAATAATTAGTACAGTAAAAAAGACACATTGCTATTAATCTCCCTCAAAATATTCCCCCTTGCTTCTCACATGTATCCCATTTTCTTGCCACTTTCTTAAGCAGTTCTGGAAATCCTTTTTCAGGAGTGTCTTTTATGAGGTATGGTCAAAAATACAGTGAATAGTGCTACCAAGTTCCATCCATCAGAAAAGCATGCTTGTAAAAAATTATGGTGTGACCTTATCCACTGTATTCATTGAGTTTGGCACTGTGTGACTTCTGGCTTTTCCCCAAAGTCAAAATGACAATGAAGGATAAACATTTTGAATCAATTCAGGACATCAAGGCAGCCATGACAGTGCAAATAAAGACATTCATGGAAGAGGACTTCCAGAACTGCTTCAGAAAGTGGCAAGAACTATGAATATGTTCATTTAAAGTGAAGGGCAGTATTTTGAGGGGTATTAATACCAGTGTGTCTTTTACTGTAATACATTTATAAAAAATTTAAGCATTCCCCATTTAAAAATTTTTATTTTATTTGAAAGCACAAAGGAAATGGTTTCTATTAATGTGATTTTGAAAATTTGGTGGGACAGTCACTTAGGGAATAGGTTGTGTTGAGATATCCTCTTTTCCCTAAAATGACCATGGTTTCAGGTTGCCATAGGCTGAGGCAAGTGAAACATATCAAGCCACAGTTGGTGGAATCATTGGCTTCTCTTATTTCTGTCCCTGGTTTTATAAAAATTAAAACCCCACAAAATCATAAGAAATAAGATCGTAGATTTTCTTTTGTTTCCATTCTTATATGCTTTTTTATTTGTCTGTTTGTTTGTTTGGTGGGAGATAGCATGAAGGTAGCAAAATGGCAGAAAAGAATAGCCTATGATTTTTATATTTTGCAGGATACACACAAGAGTAGCAGCCTATTTCTCTTTCTCTCCTACTCCCCCTTTTCCCCTAATAAAACCAAAAACACAATAGGCTAATGAGCCAACTCTGTGGTGTTCAAAGGTGGAATTGCATCATTGGTGACTGGGTATATTTTGCATTATAATGCAGCCTTATTGCTAACATTTCCCCAGAAAGTTTGCACAGCTGTCTCAGAGTCCACAGGCAGGGCAGGAACACAACTTGCAGCATGTGGAGAAAATATTGCTTGGAACATTCTTCTGGGTGCAGTTTTCTTTGATACTGTTCTCTGAAGTATCAAGACCGACTTTTCATCTTTGACAAAAGAACCTGCATTATCAAGCTTGAAGATGTTGAACTACATTTGGAGTGACAAATACATTCCTTTGGGAAGAAAGTATCATATAGTAGAAAGCACAAAAGGTTTGCAGCCAGAGAGATCTGGGTTTGAGTCCTGTTTCCATCACTTACTTGCCTCGAGACCTTTGGCAAATGAATTTTTCTAAGTTTTCATTTCTTTATCCACACAGTGGATTATTTCAATAGTAACATAAGATGACGTATATTAAGGATGGAATTGGAACTCAATGTTTAGTAGTGACCACTAATAAAATCCATTTGGCAGCTGGAGGGGAAAGGAAGGAGCTGCATCTTGTGTGGCCTGGGACAGACAGGGATTGGAGGAACCCAAATTTGGGTAATGAAGTGATGTCTGCAATCGAATCCCAGGACACACAGAATTATTTACATTTCCTTCTATTTTCTAGCTCAATGACTGTAGCCTTCATTTTCAAACACAGCAAGGAAGGGCCCATGGGATATATGCCACAATTGGGAGGCAGATGGGCCAGGCTTATGCACTGCTGAGCCAACTTGTGACCTGGCTGTGAGTTCACTTGCACATTTCTCTGTTTCCTAAATTTCACACACAAAAGTGTTTTGAATTAAGCCTGCTTTGCTAGTATATAACACACAGGGTTTATAGCATCTAGGACACTGTGTGACTTTTCCCCCATCCCTCCCTCATTCTCTTCTCTTCTCTTCTTTCTTTAGAAATCATTATCGCCAGAGTGCAGCTGCCACGGGCGGAGCATCTGGGAAGTGCTATTACACCCTCACCTTCACTGTCACCTTCCCACACAGTGAGGATGTCTGCTACCTGGCCTACCACTATCCCTACACATACACAGCCCTCATGGTAACTTCCTCTAACACTGTTATCCTAGCTGGACAGGGCAGAGGTGGGGGGCTTTCTGAGGTTTTCCTGAGAATATTCCAGAGACCTTGGCATTCTGGGTGGGTGGGTGAAGGGGAACTATTTCCTTCCTAAGTGGGCCAGGTTTTGTTGTCACTGACTTGGTAGCTTTCTCTGTCCTTCCCTGGACCGAGCAGGGGGCTGAGTCATGTCCACCATCCTTCTGAAGGCCCTAGTTGTCTACAGGTTGAGTGTGGGAGCAGGGGCTTTTCTTAGAGGACCTGTCATTAAAAGTCCTCAAGTTAAGCAGGAGGCAGTCAGATCAACATTGAATTGGGATCAAACCATACAAATAAGCTGCATTGCAAATTAAAAGGCTCCTCATGGAGGAAATGGAGCAGAAGGCAGGAAGGAGATGGCTAGAGAACTCCCTGGTCTGTGAGCAAGCAGCCATTGCAGCTTCTCTGGTATTTTTCCTGGCCACAGACTGAAGGCTGCTAGAAGGATCCAGGGAGGACAGCAGAGAAGACAAATAAAACACTGAATTACTGGTCACTTGTGATCTTTTTATGAGTGTAGTGGAAGCCAGTCCATACTCACAGTTAGCGGTCTTGTGTTCTGTAAGACCCTACAAAAAATTCAGGAGGAAATTTTGAGTCAACAAACTGCTTAAACCATGCAGTTTTCTATCATTTGAAGAAGCTGGCAAACTATTGCTTTCCCCTAGCTATTTCATGTGTATCTCAAGAATTAATGAGCTACAGTATCTTCTGCAAAGTGTTTTCATCTTATGTGTTAATGTAAAACTTTATTAGCATATTTATAATAATATGTGTGTATATGATTGTATATATCATTTAGCCTGAAGGATGAGCATTTTCACTTTAAGACTATGATAAGGAATTGGGAAAAATAATAACTAGAAGAACATCTTTCCCTTCAAAAGAAATGCTCAGGTATAAATGGAAAATTTTCTCATTGAGCAGGCAGGTCTTAAACCACTAGGCTAACCACTCCATGAAAGTGCATCTGTCCTTCTCTCCATATGTTGTCTTGCCTAAAGAGAGCCTTTTATTGGTTTCCAGATTATAAAAGATACACAACTAGTATTATTTGTGTATCACACATACAAAGCTCAAGAAGTTAATCCGAGAAATGTACATGATATGCTATGTTAAAACAAGCCATGTTTGTTATAAAATGTTTTTGCCTTTTGGGGTGTAGGACAGGCAAGATTCATGATCGCCTTCCACAGCTGTTTTTACGGTCTCTGTCATGAAATGCCACACGTGAAAAGTCTACTGGGGAAGGGGATTCTTTTTTGAATATGTGTTTGTCTTTTCCATTGGAGGAAGGGGCCATGGTTTCAGGAAACTGTTCTTTTTCACTCATTAGAGTATCTTGGACCTTGCTGAGATTCTTGGAGGTAGCTAATATAAAACAGAATTCAAAAGGTTTGGGAAGTTGTCTAATTCATCCTTCACACTTATAGATGCAAAATTTGAAGCCCAGAAGTTCCACATCTGGCTAGCGGCCAAGCAGGGAAAAGCTCGCTGGCCTTTGATGTCTGGCTAGCGGCCAAGCAGGGAAAAGCTCGCTGGCCTTTGATGTCAATTCCTGTGGTCTTTCTACTTACTGCAGAAGTGTAGAACAAATTCAGACGAATTTCTGCTCTGAGGTCAGCTCAGTGTCCTTGCTTGTAACAACATACAATAGCTACTAAAATGCAGTCGAGTTTTATATAAGTACATGTAGCCATGGAGTTATGTGATACAGACATCTCTGATAGTTGGGTTAAAATTATCACCCGCAGTTTTTATGTGAAATACTGAGTGCTATAGGTGTGATTCAGCTGAGGGGTAAAATTTCTCATCAAACATGGCCAACCCTTATTCCAGAATGCTCTGATGGGCTCTTGCTAGGTGGCTACAAGCTGCTTCAAAGTCTGTAAGCCTTGCAACCTGGCCTCAGCCATGCTTGGATGTCCACTTAATTTTTGGAGACTTAGACAGAGCACGGAGTATAAAATTTACAACTGATGAATAATATTGTAATCAGTTGATTCACTGGAATTAATGGGGAAATAATTTTCTCTTGAAGGGAGACAAAAACACAAGAAAAGTGGACCCTCTGAGTCACTTAGTCTCACTGAGAGAGAGAGAGAGGCCTTGTTAGTTGATCTTTATTGGCTTGTTGCTTAGCCTATTGACTATGAAAGTTTGAGTAGAGTTAATGAGAAAGAGAGGCAGGAAAAGAGACACCTTCTTATTCCTCCTAAGTGAGCAGAACAGGGTTAGGAAGACAGTTTGTCACTTGAAAGTGAAGAATGTATATTCTCCATTTTAGGTTTTACATTTCTGATAACTCATGGTCTTAGTCCTCTCTAGGTTTAAAACATTAATTGATTCTGTGATATAATTTCTCTTGAAATACCCTTCCTCTGCCATGGATAGAATGAGTACGTTCTGTAATGCACACTAGTCAATTTTATTTTTTGGACGTGTCCTAAGGAGAAATAGTTTTTCTTCCAACAAATCAGTGATAAATTAAATGTGAATGATACCCCAAGGGCAGAATTAACTGTATGTTACTTGAGGGTTATGCTGAGGGGTGGAAAATACATTTCCATGTGGAATTCACAATTTATAAGTCTCTTGTAATGTGGATTATGTTTAATAATTGCTGACATTTTTATAGCAGAGGACTTGTACACTGGATATTTTTCACCATGAATACAATTTTGAAACTTTAAAAATTTTATTATTCTCTTACAGTAAGAGAATTACTATTTGGTTCTCTCAAATTGATATCTTTCAGATGCTTGCCAGCAATTCTGTTGGCTAATGGTCCAAATTATAGCATTAAAATAAAGCTAAAAGGGATATACTATTATTATAATTCTGAAGCAAACAAAGGAGTTATTCAGCCATATCAGAATATCAGTAATTGTAATGACTGTTAAAGTGTTGTTTGTTTCACTTGCTAAAGATTGGGATCATGTCTTGGATTGTCTCTAGGTAGCCAGTAGTAGTCTTTTAAAACGGGGCCCCAGTATGCCTTCTGATGGTTGTTGTAGGAGGTAAGGAAATGGGATCTCACTGAAAACTTACGACTGCGTAAACTGGCAAGAGACAAGAAAGGTGATTATAAGTATGGTTGGGAGAACTTACAGCTCTTAAAGGGTAGGATGGGACTTTTCCCCAGACCCACTGTGGAAGATGTCATCATAGTTATCTTCTGAGATGAGAAATGGAGTGTGGTGTAAGGAAAGAAAGGAAAGGAGAGCAGGAGGGAAAGGGAAGGAGAAAGAATGTCATAGACTCAGACTAAACGAAGAGTTGAAGAAGTGTAAGATAGGAAATGTTGACTTATATATGGTAGATCAAAGATGCAATGAGTAAACCATAAATCAGTGCTGTCAGGTAATCAATAGACAGCCATCTTTGTGTGGGCCAAAACAGAAGACCGGCACAATAAAGGGCCTTGATATTGAGCAGGTGAACTTGAAGGTCATCCTGAAGGAGCCAGGATGCGGACGAATGGTGAAATCTTCTGCCACAAGGACCCCTGAATTCCAGGGTCTTGCGTACAACGTAAGAACAAGCTCTGGAGTCAGACAGGCCTGGAATGGAGCCTGGCTCTGTGTTTCCTTGCTCTGGAGTCATGGGCAAAGTATTTAATTCCTCTCAGCCTCAATTCTAGCTTGTGGAATGGAACAGGCTGTTCTAAAGATTAAATGATTAATGCATGAAAAGTATTAGCAAAGTGCCTACATCTGTGCTTACATCTACTAAGCAAAAGATGATAAACATTGGAGCGTTTACTCTTTCCTTTACGATGATGCATGATCATTTTCTCCGTTGGACTGATTGGATATGCATTCCATAATTCAAACTAAAATTAATAGTATATAAAAATCCAAAAGAAGACTAAAAAATAAAAGACTACTGATGATTTCCTTAGGGTGGTTGATCATGATTATTTTTTCTTTATGTGCTTTTTAAAATCAGTAATAAAACTTTATTTTTAATGGAAAAACGATAATCAGATTCTCTTTTCTTTATAATTGACAAAACTGTAAGCAGACACTTAGACTTACTGTTTATCTCATTCTTAAAATAAGTCGCAAGGTTGTAGGATGTAGCTGAGTGGTACCGCACTTCCCTGGGATGTATTAGGTGCTGGGTTCCAGCCCCAGCACTGCCAAAAAGAGAGAGCAAACCCAATCAAACAAAGTTAGTCCCCTTGGTAGGGAAAGTGATATTGTCATTATCAGAGTGGGACAGCTAGAGAAAGTTCATTGGAACATGCTTACAGCATGTTCTGTAGCTTTTATTTCACTTGCAAGTGTTTTTCTTATTTGTTCTTCTCCAGTGATGAGAAGTCTTCGATTGTCTGATGAGAGCATTTAAGTGACAACTGAGAACTAGGTAGTGCACAAATAAAATAGGCCATCTCCTTAGAGGTGGGCTTTATTTTAAATTAGGGGAACAGAGAGTGCAGTACTTTAGGGGATAACAATAAGAAATGAATGATTTTCAAGTGTATAGCTCTTCCCACTTTACCAATGGCCATCATCAGGGTAACCTGCTGAGGTCAGGGTAAGTCTTTTATGGAAGTTTTAAAGGAAGTAGCTGATAAAGGACAGGGAGACAGAGGACTCCCATAGAGAGACCACGGTGAGGCTGCAGGCTAAGGTTATCAGCTGGGTATCTTTCACAGACAGGATTTTCTTTGAAGAAGTCAACTTCTCCACAATTGCTTTGAACTCATTCCAGTTTTATAAAGAAACCCACCCCTGTGTCTTCCACAGGACCTTAATTACAATCAGTTGGTATGGGCATGCAGAGGCCCCGCTTCTTCCATTAACGATCCTAACAAAATCCAATTAGGCAGAGCCTTTCTAGACCTGAGGTGGGAGCATTTCACCTGGAGATCATTTGTAGGAAAATAAGATAGAGTCATTTTTGCAAAAGGAAATCCAACAGAAGTTTATAATTGGTTTACTTCTAGCAGTCTTCTGTATGACTGGAGCTCAAATCATGCCCTCAGTGTGGAAGTGTTCCATATTAATACATTTTTTGGTGGCAAGTCCAATAGAAATGAGATTTCAATGGGGGCTCAGGGAGATGCTACAGGGAAAACTGCAGTTTGCAGAAAATGAGCTTAAGCTAAGATATTAGGCATTTGTTGAGTTCTAATGCTATTAATTATTATACAGGTAGCAGTAAAACATTAACAGAATTTATGGGGGAAGAAGACTTTCAAACCACTTATTCCTGCTAGGTGGTGAGGGAGCATGTTAGGAAACAGTGCTGGGTTGCACAGTGTCTGTGGGCACAATGATGCTCTTTTGACTTCTTTCTTCTTTTAGTTAATGGTGCTTGATAACTTCCATAGGTAAACATGCTGCAGGGTTTTTTGTTTTTTTTTTGTATTGATTCATATCAGGTACGAAAGAGTTGTGGCCTATTTGTAACATCACAGAATATTGGTCTTTTCTTGAGAAGGCTCAGTTCTTAAGCAGGCTGTCCACCACCGCACTAGCACCCCCTCAGTAAGAACTCTTGTGGCCATAGTAAAATGTGAAATAAATAGCAATGAGGAAGGGTTGATGGTGGGGAGGAGAAAGAGAGAGAGATCACGCTCATAGAGACAAATTTACAAGGTACAGTTTTCCAAAGCATGTTCCGTAGCACTCTGATTTCCTGAGATCTTTAGAGAAAGAGTTTAATAGTCATATAAATTCATGAAGCATTGTCTGCTAGTTTTTCTCCAGAGCATTTACAATGCACATTGGCATATTAAAGAATCAGAGAAATCCTACAATCATAATATATACTCATTTTATTAATTTCCCATTTTCCAAGTGCTTTGGTATAGACTTCTTGCCTCCTCTTATCTCCAACCCCTACCCCAGCACTTATTTACCTCCTGCAGGGTACACTTGCAGGAAGGCTGCATCAGTTTCCTTTCTTAATTTTGGAGCCTGGAATCTTGATTGGAGTTATGAGGCAAGATCCACTTAGTCTAGATTTCCATAAAAAACATCGTAAGAGCAGATTTTACCCAGAAATATATGAAAGGGATAAAATATATCCCTTTCATGATCACAATGAGTATAATTTTAATCCAACATTATCCATTACCTGTAACTAAGGTATTGGAATTTCTCTTTTCCAGGGTGCCTTAGAAACAAGGCTGGCAAGGTGGAGACATTGTTCTGGGTCACCCAGATGTCTACCTCTTATATCAGCATTTTAATTAATAATTTAACATTGATTTTTCTCTTTGACTTGTGAATTTCTTTAGTAAAACCATTTTCTACTTGTCTACTTTCTTTTATTGTCAGAAATATGGTTTATACAATTTCTCTTTTTTAAAAAATATGAGTTTTTAATGGCTATAAATGATTAATCTTTGTTATACTTTTATGAGTTTTTGAGGAAAATATAATAAAAGATGTTCTCTTTAAAAAAAGTGACATATATCTAAAAAATAGCGTTAAAATGCTCTGTTTCTTTTTTTTTGAGTACTGTGATGCTTTCTTAAAATTTTCCATTCCTAGTATGATTTTTCACCTTCTGCTGTTTTGTGTTATATATTTCAATCCCATGTTATTTGATTCTTAGGATTTATGAGTTTTATATGTTTATTGTGAATTGTGCCCTTTAAATAAGATTTTAAAATCCTATTTAATGCACTTGATCTTGAATACAACTTTGTCATATATTACTGTTGCCATGCCTGCTTTAATTTGTTTGCTTATTCTTTTAGTTCCAATATTTCCCCCTTAAAATGTTTGAGTAGAGGGAAGCAAAATAAAGAAATAATATAGAAATGCTTCTCATAGTCAATATACCTTTTTAATCTTACTTCTCACATGCAACATGCATTGTAATTTAAAAAAAAAAGAAGGTTTTTGTCATTTAATAAGACCTACTAACTCGTTTATACTTTTAGCCATTTGTGTTACTCCTGTCCTTTTGCTTTAATGCTTTTTTCCTATGCTTCATTGATGTCTTTTCTTTCTTTCATTTTTTTTTTTTATGCAACATGGTCCATATTTTTTTTTAGTACTTCCCTCCAGTGTTTATAACTCTACTAGTGTTTCCTTTTAGTTCTTAAAAATAGCATACTTGAACTTACATTTCTCCATCAACAATAGCAGCTAACACTGTTTCATGACAGGTGCTTTTTGCATGCATTATGTAACTATACAACTACTGCATGAGTTACATAATGGTATGTTTATACACATTGTATTTTATTTATTTATTTATTTTATTTATTTATTTATTTAACAAAAACAAACCCCAAATGGAACAAACAAATACTCCAGACCAAATTGCCTGAAAATCAAGGTCCCAATTGGCCAAAATGTTCTAAAGAAACCTGTGGTTGGTTTGGGGTGAAGAGACCCCAGCACCTCAACAAGAATTTTTATTTTATTTATTTATTTATTTATTTAATTTTTTTGGGGGGTACCGGAAGTCGACCTCAGGACCTTGCGCTTGCCAGCAAGCGCTTGTGCCGCTCAATGATATCACCGGCCCTTTTTTCCTTTATGTGGGTACCGGGAGTCGAACTCAGGACCTCACACTTGCCGGGCAGGCGCTTAGGCCGCTGAGCCATATCACTGACCCATATACACATTTTAAAGGCGAGAAAACTGAGTCACAAAGAGTTGAAGTAAAGAATTTCCATAGCTTTCCCAGAACCACAGCCAGAATGTTACCCCAGGCAGTTTGACTCAACTTCTGCCCTTTTCCTTAGCCTTCTTGCTATACCGCCTTTCCATTTTCAAGAATTAATATTATTATATTCCTGCAAGTTGAAACAGTTAACATTTTGTTTCAATTTTGTTTCCATTTATCCTCCCTAATATATCTCTTTAATTTCACTTTTAAACTATGTGACGACATCACACTTTGACAGTATGTGCTTTATTCCTAAAAATTTTTATATTTGTATTATTCAGTAACCATATTTTTAATATTCATTTAGGCTTAAACCTTGTTTAACTGAATTTTTATTATAGTCCTCTTATATTGTTCTTTAGCTTGATTTTGGGGCAACTAATAAATGTGTCCAAGTCGCTATTTTCAGTAGAGAAAAGATGATATGTTCTGTGAGCTCTTGCATATCTGAGCGTGCATGCTGCATTTGTTTGTAAATAAAAACTTGGCTAGTATAGGTATACAGGATTATAATCTTTTCAACTTTCAAACCCTAGGCATTGCTCCCTTTCCTCTGGCATCTAGTGTTGCTGAAGGGAGTGTTAGCCAAGAATGGCTTATTTTTGTGTACAGACATACTTACGATAGGTGTATTTACAAACACACTTACAGGGCCTTACCCAAGGAAACATGCAAGGCCTATGCTGCTCAAAGAACAGTGGCGTTGGGTTTAGAATGAGTCAACTGCTCAAGCCTAAAAAATATAGAAAGAATATAGGGATAGCACAAGCCAACAACACAGCACACATGGAGGTTTAGTCAAGGTCATTGGACTCCCAAGCACAGGTTTCTTTGTTCCAGCCGCACTTCCTGATGGAATTGTGTGGTCATGAGAGATGGCCTGAGTGTGGACCATCTTAACCTAGGAAAGCTATCAAGACGGAGGCTCCTTCAGCCATAGCTGCCAGAACCCTCTGTGATGTGTGTTTGTGTACATTCATTTTAGCTACAGTGTCTCCTCGTGAGTGTGTGGCCACCTCCCAATCTCTAGCATAGGTGCATCTTGTCAATACCTGGGACTTTTTACTCGGCGAATAATCATAACAGTACAGTACACAGGTAGCATGTGTAGGCATCCGCTGAATTCTCATTCATCTTGAACCTAGGAGAGATAGTCTCCCTATAAGTCCTTTACTTAGTAATGTGTCAAAAGCCGGGTACCTGAAATATTGCCAGAACAACCTGTTTCTAAGGCAGTGGTGAGTTTATTGTTTATGTTGGTGTGGTAGGCAGAATAATGGCCCTCCAAAGATGTTCAAATCCTAGTCCCCAGAAACTGTGAAGATGCTGCTTTAGAAAAGGACTTTACAGACATAATTGATGACTTTGAGGTAGGAAAATTATCCTGTATCATTAGGCCAGTGTAATCACAAGGGTCCTTATAAGTGAAAGAATGAAAGGAGAGAGTAGAAGCTGGAGAAAAAGATGTGATTTATTGAGAACGGAGGTCGGGGGTGATGAAATTTCTGGCTTTGAAGATGGTGGAAGACACTGTAAGCTAGGAAATGCAGGTGACCTATATAAGCGGGGAAAGGCAAGGCACCAGAGGCTCCTGTAGAGCCTCCGCAGGGAACAGAACCCTGGAGACACCTTGGTTTTACTGAGGGGGACCTACTTTGGACTTCTGTCCTCTAGAATTTTGTTTTTTAGTCTATTAAATTTGTGATTTGTTACAACAGCGGCAGGAAACTAGAACATTGACAAAGGACAAAGACTGTAACAGAATATTGATATGTGCCTGATGAATGTCTTGATAAGTGACAGAATTGTATGAGTGCTTGATAAGTATCTCAAAGGGGGAAGAACAAAATTGAGATTTTTTTTTTTTTGAGACAAGGTCTTGCTATGTAGTACAGGCTGGCTTTGAACTCACCATGTAGCCCAAGCTAGCCTCGAACTCGCAGCGATCCTCCTGCCTCAGCCTCTTGAGTGCTGGTATTACAGGCGTGTGCCACCACACCTGGTTAAAATTGGTTATATTTATTGAAACTTTAAAGTCTGGTTTAAAGGCAGGTGTCTTTTTTAAATTAAGTTTATTGGTATAATTTAGATATACAAAATGATCATATACATCATAGGGAATTTGTACCTGTACATATTTTTTTTATATATAAATATTGACTTTATAGAAAGGACCAATTCAAAAATTGGTCAGATGCCATATGCTAGAGTCTTCCACAACCACAACTAATGGAAAAACAAAAACAAACCCCAAATGGAACAAACAAATACTCCAGACCAAATTGCCTGAAAATCAAGGTCCCAATTGGCCAAAATGTTCTAAAGAAACCTGTGGTTGGTTTGGGGTGAAGAGACCCCAGCACCTCAACAAGTACCAGTATGGAAGGAAAAACCACTTAGAAATTCAAACCCACAGTCCCTGCCCTCCACGCTGTGGAGAACGAGGCAAAGGGCTTCATGGCTTTACTGGGCGAGAAGCCTTGGCAAAGCTTAAATAACAGGAGTGGGGTGGGGTCCGTACTTCAGGGATTTTTTCCCCTCCCTGTAGAGGAAGGGGAGAGATTGGTAGCTTGTTGTTAAGAGAAAGCAATAATTTTTATTTCTCTAATGAGGGAAACATCTAGAAATGGTAGGCTGCCGGGAGAAAGTGCCAAATATGATCTGTGATCCCACAGTCCCTAATTCCAAAAGGAGACTTGAGCCCTGGGTAGGGAGGTTTGGAAGTACCAACCTGGGCGAGCAAACAGCTCTAGAGGCAAAGAGCTGGGGGGATGGAGGAGGCAAAGACGGGGAGCCAGTCTGGGGGAAGCCTTAGGTGGTACCTAAAATAGCTGCTGTCTGCTCCCTGCTGGTGGATCCCTGGGGTGTACAGAGTGGCAGGGAAGGTGCTGGGGCTGAATGGAGAAGAAATTGAGATGCTGATGAAAAACACCCTACTTGAGGGTCCCCGGCCCTGGGTCGAAGCAGTAGAAAACCAACAGGGGTCAATCAGGGTGTCCTCTAGGGTCCCCGGGAAAGCTGGTTTCAGTTCTGGTGGGGGATCAGTGCTGCCTGGACTGGGGGGTTGTCCCCCAAGTTGGGGGGGGCATCCAGCACTTGGCTGGTGTCCCATTCTGGACCCTGGCTCCTAGGGATGGGGAGGGGTGGGCATGGTGCCCCCCCCCCGGCTTCGCCTCCCCACCTCAGGGCCCGCTCTGTCCTCACCCAGCTGGTCGCGGGGCAGCACCCAGTTGTTACCGTGCAGACCTAGGCAGCCCGGCGTCTCGGGATCGGCTCCGCGGCGGCACATCCAGTAGGAAGGAACGTAAGGCAGGTCGTGGTGGTAGCGCTTGGGGTGCCTGCGGCACAGAAACGCGTCACCCTTCTCGTATGTCTTGGCACTGCTTGCAAGGGTCATCGCGGTAGAACGGGTCTGGGCTCCAGCGCGAGTCTGTGGCGCGCGCACCTAACACCTGGATGATGCCCTTGAAGTGGTGGCGGGAGCACGTGCTTGGGCGGCAGCAGCACGTAATGTCGCGGCTTCAGCAGCTGCTGGATCTTGAAGCGGGTTTCCAAGAAGTCGCGCGACACATGTGGGTAGAGGCGTCACGCAAGCGGCTTAACTCTCCATACCTCAGTTTCCTGCACACCTGCGCACGCCGCAGCATCCTCGGCTATGTGGATTGTCCCCACTGGCTCTTCTACCCCTGATATATCTTGATTCCTCTTTTTTTCCCCAATCTCCTCCCCTCCCTTCAACTCCTCCCCTCCCTTCAACTCCTCTTCCCCTCCTTATTTACAAAGCTTTGTTTCCATTGTATCCTTTTATCCTTTTCCTTTCCTTTCCTTCCTTTCTTACTTCCCCCTCCCTAGTTCCTCTTTCCTTTTGAATCATTTCTTCCTGTTTCACAGTATCTATTGTACATTTGGGTCCTCATTTACTTTTTCAGTTTCTCACACCAGGGAGACAGTGAGATATTTACATGTATGTATCCAATTTATTTCACTTAAGAGTAGGGTCTCAAGGTGCATCCATTTGCCTAGAAATGTCTCAAGTCTATCCTTCTTTGTGGTTGAGTAGTACTCCATTGTATAAAAAAACCCTACATCTTTTTTATCATTTCCTCTGTTGATGGACATTTGAGTTGTTTCCAAGATTTAGCTATTACAAACCTATACGCTGCTGTAAACACGGGCATGAATATATTGTTGTGGTATAATGTTTTTAATTCATCTGGGAAGATACCCAGAAGGGGAATAGCTAGGTCAAATGGTTCCTCTAATCCTAGTTTTTGAGGAATCTCCACACTGATTTCCACAGTGGTTGCACCAGTCTACCCTCCCACCAACAGTGGAGAAGGGTTCCTTTTTCCCCACAGCTCTGCCAGCGTTTGTTATTGGTTGATTTCTTGATGATAGCCATTATTTCTGGAGATGGAATCTCAGCATTGTTTTTATTTGCATCTCTCAAATAACCAGCAATGTTGAACATTTTTTCATATATTTATTTGGTGTTTCTACTTCTTCATCTGAGAAGTGTGCATTCATACATCTCAAGTGCCCGTTTTTGCATTGTGTCTTTAAATTTGCAGGGTTTGATTTTTTCAGCTCTTTATATGTTCTAGATATTAGTCCTTTGTCTGAGGAACAACTGGCTAAAATTTTTTCCCACTCTATGAGTTGTCTTTTCACTATGTTGGTGATTTCTTTTGCTATGCAAAAGCTTTTTAATAGGATGAGATCTCAGTTGTTGATTCTTTGTAGTATTTCCCCTGTGATCAAGGTTGTGTTCATGACATCTTTGCCTACACCTATGTCTTCAAGAGTTCTAGCTATTCTCTCTTCCAGCAGATTTAGTGTTTTTGTTTTAATATTTAGATCTTTGATCCATTTTGACTTTAGTTTAGTGCATGGTGATAAATATGGTCTAGTTTTACTCTTTGGCAGGTGGAAAGCCAGTTTTTCCAGCACCGTTTATTAAAGAGGCTATCTTTCTTCCAGTGAATGTGTTTGGCCCCTTTGTCAAAGATAAGGTGTGTGAGTGTCTTTGGAGTTGTTTCTGCATCTTCTAAGCTGTTCCATTGATCCTCAGGTCTGTTTTTTTGCCAGTACCATGTTGTTTTTATCACAGTAGCTTTGTAGTATAATTTCAAGTCAGGGATGTGATTCCCCCTAAAGGCAGGTGTTTTAAGGCAGAGACGTGTGTAGGATGGGAAGGATCCTGGTATAATGGTTTAAGGCTGGTGCACACTGAAAAGCAAAGATGTTGAGGAGGGAAGTTCGAAGAGTCTGCATCAAGGATGGATTGATGCTTGAAGGTTTCATGGGGGTATTCTTGTGGTGAATATTTATTTGTAATTTCTGTTTTCCTGGACAAGAGTTTTCCAGAAGAGTCAAGTTGTGCTGCTGAGTCATGCTAATGTGGACAGGAAGCTATATGGGTGTAGATTATCTTGGTTCTCAATTGCAAAAGGATATGACTGTAGGTCAGGTTTCCAAGTGTCCCTAAGACTGGAGGAAAGGCCACAGAACCATCTGGCACTGTCTCCTTTCCTTGGCACTTTTTCTTTTTCCCTGGAACTTAAATATTTTATTGGAAATAGGATTTAGTCTATTCCTATATAAATACTGGGATTTTTACTTAGGATATTCTTTTTCTTGTTTCCTGATGTATTAGTTTTCTATTGCTGCTGTAATATATCACAAACTTAGTGGCTTAATCAATTATCTTCTTTCCTTGTCTCATAGCTTCTTAGGTTTGAAGTTTGGCAGATCTCAATGGGCAAAGACCAAGGTTTTGGGTTGTGTTCCTTCTGTAGGCTGTGTGTGTGTGTGTGTGTGTGTGTGTGTGTGTGTATCCACTTCCTTGTCATTTCCAGCTTCTAGAAGCCCCCTGCATACCTTTATCAATCATGTCTCTCTTCATCTTCAAAGCCAGCACTGTAGGCTGCGTATTCTTTCTGCCATCTGTTTGGCTCTTTGTAGCCAGGAAAGGGTCTCCATTTTTAATCACTTGTGATTAGATTGGCCCTAACTAGAGAATGCAGGATGTTCACCCTATCTTAAGTAGAACTTCATCTGAAAGTTTTTGTGCCCACATAAGATAATGTATTCTTTGGTTCCGAAGTTGAGAACATGGACATCTTCAGGGACCACAATTCTGCACACCACATCTGTAGTAAATCTTTCCCACATGTAAACACTTCCTCTGCCTTTTGAGGGCACTACTCTCTTTTTCACAAGATAATTATGAGTGTTTTACAAATATTTTCATAAGATTTGTATGTGTTTTTGTTTGTCGCATTTATGTCGCAGTCTTGTTAATTGTCAAGGAATAAGATGAGTAGTTTCTCCTTGGCCCCATTAGTACCTTGTTGAAAACTTTAGATCGTGAGCTGGCAGAATAATCTGTGTGCACCGATGTTCTCCTGCTGCAAGGATGGCTCTCTGGTTACCGAAGCCGTTGTAAGCAGGTAGCTGTGACTGGGTCTGTGAGGGGATGCAGGGAAATATCTAGCTTGTTTATGACTAGTTCCAGCGCCCTGGTTAGGGAAAATACCTTAAGAGGTCTGAAGAGCTGTTCTACAGATGTCCTAGTTTCAATGGCGACTTCATTTTTTGCATTATTCTGTGCTTTTAATGAGTATTTAAATGAGGAAGTATGGTAGCGTAGTTGGTAGTTGGTTGCTGTGTTAATTCAGCCATCTCCCAGGGTCAGTTGCTTTTTATTTCCTCCAGTGAGTTCACAACTCACCTTTACTGTTTGGTCCTGTTGTGCTGTGTGCTGCCGAAGCTCTGTCTCAGCTCCCCAGGGCTTTGGTTATGCTCTGTCTTCAAGGTAACTGCCACACACTTTATGTACCTTGGCCATGGGAAGTGTTCCTAGCTTCTTACTTTCAGTGCAACTTGCAAACAGATCTTTTATTATGCAGATACAGGCAGGAATGATGCTCCCTGTTCAACCTTGCTAAACTTCTAGGCAGTAGGAATGGACACTATTTTTGTTAATTTATGTTTTGCGATATTGGGGATTGAACACAGGCCTTCACAATGAGCTACATCCTAGTCCTTTTCATTCTTTTATTTATAAATTTTGAGACAGGATTTTACTAAGTCCTAACTTGCATAGGATGGGCTTGAACTTGGGGTCTTCCTGCCTCAGCCTCAGGGAGCGCTGTAATTACAGGCATGTGCCACCATGCCCGGCTATGAGTAGCTCCCCCCGTTTTTTTGTACTGGGAATTGAACTCAGGACCTTGCACTTGCCAGGCAGGCGCTGTGCCACTGAGCTATATCCCTGGCCCGAATAGCCCCCCCTTTTTTTTTGTGCGTACTGGGGGTCGACCTCAGGACCCCGTGCACCAGCAGGCGCCCGTGCCGCTGAGCGATATCACCGGCCCTTTTTTCGTATGTGGGTTCCAGAAGTTGAACTCAGGCCCTCGCGCTTGCCAGGCAGGTGCTTATGCCACTGAGCCATCTCACCGACCCAGTAGCCCCTTTTTAATCACTCAATGCCTAATCTGTATATTACACAGATCAAAGTAACAAAAATACTTATGAATCATAAAGATTTAGCCAATGTGTGTTGTTATTACGGTTTGCTATTAGTCTTATATAAAATATTAATAATATACATTCTTGCTTTATTTCTGCTCCAGACTCACCTTGAGATCCTAGAAAAAAGTATCAATCCCAGGCAAATCTACTTCCGGCAGGAAATTCTCTGTCAGACGCTGGGTGGGAATCCATGTCCATTGGTAACCATCACAGCCATGCCCGAATCTAACAGCGCTGATGATCTGGAGCAGTTCCGTGAGTAAAACAAGTCCTCTCTATTGGAAAATTTGGTTGGGGGAGGGTCCTCTGCAATCTTGGGAGCCCTCTGTCCCATTGAGATTGAAGCTCCATGGAGAGTTTGGGACTTACCTGTTTTTATAGATATACAGTCCTAATTCTTTTTGTTATGATACCAACGGTAAATATTAATGTTGCTTTGTAGTTAAAGAGAGAAAAAATGAATTGCAAACAGTCAGGGTGATGAAATGACTTGCTGGTATAGAAAGCAGGTTACTAGTGACACTCACTTCCTTTCTGAAAACAGAACCAGGACTCTGAATCACTTTTTCCAACCTCTAATCCGGGGACTTTTCTCACCATGCTCATTGCTGTTAAATTACTCTTAGTCAATCAAGATTTGGAAAGGAAGGAAGTGGATCCTTTGAGCCCTGGCTGAAGAATTCCCTTGATGACCCAAATACTAGGATCTGAAGGGCTAAGCGTGTGAAGGAAGCTCTAGCTATGAACTGTGAAACCAAACCAAAGCCAAACCAAGTGCGCGCGCACACACACACACACACACACAACAACATAAGAATGACTACCTTGTCATCTATGAGCTTTTGTAAATGGCTCTGGACAGAGCTGTAGACCTTAGCTAGGTAAGAGAAACTAAAGTGAGTGAGGAACGCTTTGCAATACAAGGAAGTGTGGAAGATGGAAGCAAAGACCGGAGAATAAAACCCAGCTAATTTATCCCCAGAAGATACTGCCTAACTTGATGAGGTGTTAATGGCATTCAGGTGACTCTTCGGTGGATACAAAATGTAATTTCTTACACCCCATCACATCTGACAATGGATGCTTAACAACCTGGCTAATCAACAACTGATTATCCCATCTGAATTAATGAGCCCCTAAAATGCTTTAATGAATAATAAGGGATTTTTAAAAAATTCTCTTATGTGTTTTATGCATTTAAGAGCAGTTTCTCTAACAGTCACAGAGTCCCCCACCCAGCAGATAAAAACTGCTTGGGAGTTAGAGATAGTGATCCTTCCAGGGCATTCTTCCATGAACAATTATTTATTTAAGAAAGTGGATACATATACATTTGTTTTGCAAGTTCTACTTCTAAGAAGAAGGAGAGAAGAACCCCAATGTGTAATTATGACATGGAAGTACCAGTGTTTTTGCATTTTTATTCTGATATTGGTGCTTTTGCTGATATTATAATTATAGAGATCATTCTTACTTTGAGAAGAGGACTTGAAACACAGGGAAGGCCCGTACATGATTTGGTATTCCAGGAAGCAGTTCAGGTAGACAAAAAAGAAAGAGACAGACAGAAAGGAAAGGTTTCTTAGTAACCCTTTATATTAATCAAAAGGGGCCATTTTCTGCTTGCTGTCTGCATGCTTAGTTATAAATAATGTACACTTACACATGCCATTATAGTTTGTGGTTTTTTTCTTTATCTTTTCTCTTAAACGTGTGCTAATATGTCAGCCATTGTTCATCTCTGGAGGTATTGGGGCAGGACAGGGACCTGTAGTGGTCAGATGAATGATGTTCATTTTTCTTGTCGCTTGCAAATGTTAATCATGAAGCTAGACCCTGAAGAAAACGGACTGTGACCAGGTAAAAGGACCAATAAGAGCCGTCTTCATGACTGGGTCACCTGTGCAGGTGCACAGGCCCCCTACTTAGAAGAACAGGTGCTTTGTTTAATGCTCTTCCATAACCACCTTAAAATTCTTTTTAGAAAGTTTTTACTAGGTATTTATGGCAACATGGATGGGACTGGAGGATATTATGTTAACGTGAAATAAGTCAGGCACAGAAAGGTAAATACAATGCAATCAAACTTATTGTGAGAAACTAAAACTCCTAATAGAAGTAGAGACTAGAATAATACTGCAGTTACCAGGAGCTGGGAAGGTCGGTGTGGGGAGATGGAGAGAGGAGACAGGGGTGCAGTTGAGTGGGAGGAATAACATCTGATGTTCTATAGCACAGTAAGTTTGAGAATTAATAATTATTATTAAGAAAAGTTAATAACAATTAATTGTATAATCCAAAATAGCTAGTAGAGAGGATTTTGGGAATATTCAATGATAAATGTCAGAGGCAAAGGATATGCCAGTTACTGATCTGATCATTGCACATTGTATACATGTATTGGAATCTTATACTGAGCCCCATAAATTTTGTGTCTATTAAAGTTCATAATTTTTTAACATTAAAAAGTAAAGGACTTGAAGAAAAAATAAGCTTTTAAAAGGGCCCTGGATTTTTATTTTGCATCGGTGCCTATCAGTTGTGTAGCTGGTCCTGAGAGTGCTTGAAGGTTGTGTAGCCAGTCTGGTGGTGCCCTTCCATATTACCATCCTCTCTTATAAGTCATATAAGAAGGATTCTAATTTATTTGGCCCATTCGCTGAAAATCTTATTTGTGTGGACTATGTGGCTGATAGGTATCTTTCACCATGGGGATTAATTTTAGGAATGCTCATATTATGGTTTAGAGCTAGAATGTCCCCCACAAGTCTCGTGTTTGAAGATGGTCATGGGACACTATATTCATCAGTGGACTGAACCATTGATACATTCACACCTAAATGTGCTGTTAGGAGTGGGCCTGCTTGGAAGAAGTATGTCACTGGAAGCATGCCTTTGGAGGGTGTATCTTGCTCTAGGGCTCCTCCCTTCTCTGTTTCCTGGCCACCATGACACGAGCAGCTTTCTTCTACCAGGCCCTTCTGCCATGCCATTTCTCCCTTAAAGTCAGCTGACCATGGGCTGAAACTCCAAAACTGTAAGCCAAATTAAACCTCTCCTCCTTTAAGTTGTGGGTGTTGGATATTTTATCCCAGCAATGGGAAAGCGACTAATATTCTTCATTTTAAGGATGGGATAAGTGTGGCTGAGGGAGGTTAAATACCATGATTGATGGTGGTGCCAGATTCTAGACCTTGTTGTTCTAATTTCAGAGTCTACACACACAGCAAATGTGTGGACTCCATCAGCATATTCAGCATCAACATTCTGGCTTTACTCTGTGAGCCAGAACTTCCTCTAGTAGCTTAGCTGTTAGAGCAATGCATGTTAAATGGACCACAAATGTCTTGTTCTCTTGCTGCTCACAATGAATTTTATTCTTCTTTATCTATCAGAAGCATTTTCTTGGTGACCATTTCCGGCACTGGGGCAGGAGCGGAGAGAAAAGATGCTTCTGGCACTAAGGTCTTTCCTAAGACTCTCAGAGCCTTGCACAGAGCTTGAGATCTGGGGGCACAGTCTCAGCCTGCTACATAGTAAAAAATTTACAGGGCAGCTTGCAATATATTCATGAACACATGCCTTTGCTGTGCTTCTAAAATAAAGGACCCAGCACAATATAAACACCACCTACTCTCCAAAGTGCAGTTAATCATGCCTATAATTCAGAAGTAAAACCATTAACTTCCTTTGAGTCACAGAACGTGGTGGGTTGATTTAGGAAGAGAATGTAGTACATGAACTAGCAGCTCAAGATTGTCCTACCTCCAAGCTGCCCTCTGTGTGAGCTTAAATTGCCTTACCTGCATCTTCCTCCTAGGGACTGGCTTAACTTTGATCAGGTGTGGGATGTTGAGCTGTAATTTGGCCAGTTTCTGATTCATTGGCTGTCACTCACGTCTCATAGAGGGAAATGGTACCAAAGGACTTTGCTCCCACCTTGTTGGATTACCGCTTGAGCCTTATTTTAGAAACTCAAGAAATAAAAGCATGGCCACGGGGCCCAGGGAGAATGCCCCTGATCAAGGCTGCTTCCCCTGGTGGTTTTTCTAAAGTCCCAGACTTGGAGATTATAGAGGACAACTCATTGATTACTTGTAGTTCTTCCCAGGGTCTGGGCTCCAGAGAGTCTCCCAGAAGCATTTATTTGGTTTGATTTATTCTTCAAAAGCATTTTCATTTTAAAAAGTCATTTTCCTGGAAATATTTAGCTTTACCTTTGTGATAAATATGTTTTCAGTTCAATAGTCACCAGATTTGTAAGCTATATACTTTATCATTTCTTGGAAAACTGAGCATGAGGCCTTATTTGCAATGCTCCCAAGAGAGAGGACTCACTACTTCATACCTGGAGATTTGAGCCCCCATGGCCAAGACAGTGGCCAACTCTCAGGAGTCACACTGCTCTTTTCCTGGGGCAAGGAATAGGAAGTTCCCGGGGAAGGTGTCACTGAAGCCATTATGAAAGAGATAGGTTTGAGGGGAAATGGATAATAAAAGAGAGTGGTTACCAGAAGTGTGGTGTTGCAGGCCTGTAATCCCAGCACTCTAGGAAGTTGAAACAAGAGGGTCCCAAGTTAGAGCCCAGCCTATGTAATTTAATGACTTAGTGAGACCCTGTCCCCAAATTAAAAAATAAATAAATAAAAAGGGCTGAGGATGTAGCTCAGTGTGTAGGCCCTGTGTTCAATCCCCAGTACTGAAAAAAAAATAAATAAATAAAAGGATAAACATCGCAGCCTCCCACAAGACTCTTAGTGATGGGGGAAGTACTGGGGAATCAGGAAGTGCAGGTCTTTCCTAACTGGTGAGATGGCAAAGGAGCCTAAGGCTTCTGAGATTTGCATAGCAGAGAGTGAGGAGAAGTGAACAGAGTGAGACCAGCAGACATTCAATGAGCAGGTTTGGGGATAGATTTGGCTGGCAAGATCAATCTGGGAAATTGTTTCCAGTGCTGAGACTAGTCTTCAGTGGTTAATAATGTTCTGGCATAATTACCCTAGTATATTTAAATTAATTAACACCTTATATATTATTAGGTATTTTAATTAGCAGGCCCTTTGAATATACAATTTCCAGGTAGAGAGTGGAAATGTTATCGGTAGTCTGTCCTTATGGAATAGAGGAATAGTGTGTGTGTGTGTGTGTGTGTGTGCTTGTGTGTGTTTTGCTTTCTTGGATTTGAACTGAAAGATGATGCTAAATTTATAAGCAAAATGAGACAGCAGTTCAGAATAAAGAAAGTCTTGTGGGGGGTGTCATTAGTCACCTAAATCCTAATGAAAGTAGAGAGGAGTCTTGAGGGTCATTATTTACCCACATCTGAAGAGGAGAGTGGTTCTACGTTTTTCTAGACTCAGCTATTCCCCAAATCATTATTGCTTGCTGCCTCTTCTTGCACACAATGTGCTGCCTTCATTTGGAAATTACTCTTGAAATCTTTGGATCTCCCCGCACCACTTGTGTTTATCTCCATTTTGCAGATGGCCACTCAAAGTACATCACCACCCTTGGTGCAGTAAGTGGTCATTGAGGAAGGAGTCTGTAGGTCTCTATCCCACATTCCCATCTATTCTGCACTTTGGGCTGTGCCTTCACTGAAAATTTCCCCTGAAATGCACACAATCAAAGCACAATGTTTATTGAAGCCTGCATTGTTTTGTTTACCTCCCCATTTTCTCCACATTTCATGTAAAACCTCATATTATAAGTGACGATTTCTGCCCAGAGAAAGGAGAGTCCTGTTTTGAGTTTGAAGACCTGCATCTCTGTGATGGATGCTTCATCTTTGTCAGGAGTTCTTTGTTTTTGTTTCCCCACATTGGACATCCGTGTCCTTAACCCCTACAACCATATTGCCTTGTCTGTCCTTAAGAGTGATCTGAGGGCCGGTGAGATGGCTCAGCGGTGTAAGCACCTGCCTGGCAAGCGCAAGGGCCCGAGTTCGACTCCCGGATCCCACATACGAAAAAAGGGGCCGGTGATATCACTCAGCGGCATGGGCGCCTGCTGGCACGCGAGGTCCTGAGGTCGACCCCTGGTACCCACAAAAAAAAAAAAAAAAAAAAAAAGAGTGATCTGAGAGGAGGAACTAATTTGGCAAACTATTCTGAAGGAAAACGTCATTCTCTTACTAGAAACTCACTTATTTTTGAAGTGAATAGTCACTACTTGCTCACTGAGTGGTGAAACAACAAAGGTGGATGGGAGGGGATGGATTTGCTATTTTTGCAATATGAGACACCTTCATTATGTGTTTATTATAACCTAAAAGAGCAGAGCATAACCTTTCCATGTCTCTGGAGGTGAGATAATCTCACGCTACTGCCATAGTCTCCCATGGCTCACATGCCGTTCTTTCCAGGGGGCCTGTGGTGGGGGAAAGCTAAGGCTGCACTAGCAGTTGTTAAAGAATACTTTTCTTTTTTCTTTTTCTTAAAAATATTCTTACAAAAGCAGTGTTCTATTCAGCCTGCCATTATGCTAAAAGCTTTTCCTTAGAAGACAATAGCTGTTCTCAGAAAAAGATTTACATGAGGTCCCCAGGGTGTAATGAGCTACCACACAGGCACCTGCCTGTGGTTGGGAGTTGTCACTTCTAAGTGGTATTAAATTAGGCTGGAGTGGAAAAATACACAGTTACAGAATTCCCCTTTTGGCTTCTTTGCAAATCATTTTCCCATCCTCTCTGGTCTTTGTCTCATTTTGAGACACCTGATCAGGTACAAAGAACAGAGCTTTCCATTGGGGAGAGTTAGTAAGTGACAACAGTGGTCCAAGTAAAACAGAAACTCAAGTGAAGTACAAACCTCTCACTCTTGGAAACTTCTCCCAGAGGCATGGAGGGCCAAGTAATACTATGGGATCACTGAATTTTAGTCCTTAAAAATCCATGAAATCTATTACGTTCAAATCTCTACTAGTGGGGGATTGGGCTTAGGGACAGGAGCTGACCTGCGTGGGTTAGCTAGCCAGCTGGTGGTAGAGGTAGCTTTAGACTTCAGGCCTGTGATTTCCTGGTTAAGCCATCTTTTTTTTTTTCTTTTTCTTTTTCTTTGTTGCTATAAAGCACTAGTACTGAGAAATATTTGAACTAAAACATTAAGTGTAAGAGGATAATGTCATCTCTCCGTGGAAATCTTCAATAAAAGGAGTCAGAATTAGGGAAACGGAACTGTACCCTTTCCTTGCCTTGGGATTTCCATCTCTTCAGGCAACTGGGGCAAGATACCACAGTAGAAATTAGGAATACAAAGATAAATATCACTTAATCCTATCGAATCCTATCAACAAAGCACTCACGATCTATGTTGTGTGTGTATGTGTGTGTAAATCATACAAACAGGTTATTATAATACAGCACCTTATACTAAGACAGGGATCTGAACAAACTGCAGTGAAGGCACAGTGGAGAGAGGATTTAACTGTGTGGTAAAACCAAAGGGGGATTTCTACCCACGAGGGTAACCTGCATCAACCCCATGTGCATGGTGTTTTCATATTAGTAGAGCTTTGTTTTCAAGGGAACCTCATTTGGGAATCTAAAACCTATTTGAAGAAAAATCTGAAATTTTCTTGAGAATAATGAAAAGACTATAAAGCACATCCAAGCCATTTTAAATGTTTTTCCTCATCTATCTTACTGTCCTCGAACTGTATACATGAGGAGTGATTCACAACAATATCACTATTTTAATATGAACACATCATAACTCCATGACATTTAGACAGGTTGCCTATCTCCTTTCTACTTCACATTTTGGCTTTGTGACTCACGTGAAAGGAAGGCCAAGAATTTTTCTTCCTTCCACGGCTGGTGGTGGTAGGGAAATTATAAACCTAATAATTTAATAGTTTCTTTTATACTCTATCACATAGTATGATGTACAATATGTCATATAAGTATTTTACTCTTACAAAGTTTTACATATCATTTGGTCTTCATAGTTGCTTTGTGAATTAAGGGAGAAAATATTTATTATGTCCATATGATGGATTCAGTGCAAATGCCACTGGATGTGCCTTTTGAAGTCAGATTTTTATGTTCAGAGAGATAGACGGACTGTTTTCAGGTAGAAAAACTGCATGTGCTGTACTTGGTCCCTGGAAAGGAGCCTTTCCATGGTCATTGTTAGGTGTTCAGAGAGTCTCTGGCTTCCAGGTAAAAGTAGGGAGAATAAAGCCCTTCAGCCTCTGCCTGATACCAGAGGCTCCCCAAGGTTCAGGTGAAAACACCTCCTTCCTCACAGGCTTAGAGGCATCCACAGGACCATCCATCTCTCCATGGTCCAAATGGCTTTCTCTCTGAGGTTCCATAACCAAGACACAAAAACCTAACTCAAACTTTGCATTTGTCTTCTGTTTTTATCAACAGATGCCCTGAGGGGTACATCCTCACCAACCTTCCAGTTCCCAAGTAGACACACTCAGAATACAGGGCTTTGCTAGGCAAATGAAGCTGATGCATTTCTTGGGAGATTCATAATATGACCATGAGTTTGTTTTTAAAATCATCACTAAAATATATGGTTTTTACATAACAAAGGAATTTGTCGTTTATGGATATTTACTTGTGTAGAAAAGTATAAAACCATGCTGAAAAACTGGTAGCCTAATTCATGATAGCAATTTGATCTGAATAAGGAAGAAGCAGAAAGGGAAAGGGGAATGGGCCTTACAAGTATTTCATAAACAAACAAATTCAGAATATGACAAAATGATAATAATTTTTAAATCCAGGTGTAAGTACGCAGGTATCTGTCATATTATTTTCTGAGTATCTCTAACACTATGAATATTTAATATCTAAAATTTAAAAATTAAACTGAAAGTGCCATCATATTTTTGTTTTAAAAGTAGATAAAAGTGGCTTGTGCATGGTTGCATAGCTATGGAATGTGGAGTCAGAAATCAGAATTCATGCCTTCTCAAATCAGATATAGATACTTATTTTGAATGTAATACCAAAAATTCATATAAGGTAAAAGCTTAGATAAAGGAACAACGAGAAAATGAACATCCACATAGATGGTACCTATGTTAAAAAATACATCATCTATATATATTTCAGCCCTCTATAGGAGTTTCTCAGTGGTGTCCACTACGACTGCCTCAAAATAACGACCATCCTGAATTCTTAGTTAAATGATCTTTTGCTTTTTCATATATTTAAATTACATATCTCTGACACCTTACTGTTGAGTTTGCCTGTTTGGAGCTGTACATGAGCAGAAATGTAGCATGTAAATATTTAAATAAATTGTTTATTTCGTTAACAGTATTTTTTATTTTTTATTTGTTTGTTTATTTATTTATTTATTTATTTTTTGTGGGTTCCTGGGGTCGAACTCGGGCCCTTGAGCTTGCCAGGCAGGCGCTTATGCCGCTGAGCCATCTCACTGGCCCTGAACAGTATTTTTTAGCTTCAACCATGTTGACATGTTTGAGTTGACATTTGAGTCACTCGTTTTTCATTGCTCTACAATTTTATGTATGAATTTAAGTCAGTTTCTCTTCCCATAATTCATAACTTGAAGTCCTAACCCCAATGTGATTATATTTCTAGTAAGGAAGCAATTAAGTTTAAATGAGTTCATAAGGGTGGGGTCTTGATAGGATTATTCTCCTTATAAGAAGGAAGAGCAGAGAGTTCACTCCCTCTGTCTCTGCCAGATGAGGATATAAAGAAAAGGCGGATTTTACAAGCAAGAAGAGGCCCTCTAAAACCTGACCATGTTGGCACACTGATTTTAGACTGCCATCCTCCAGAACTGCAAAAATGTGTATTTGTTGTTTAAGCTCCCCTGCCTATGGTATATATTTCTTCTAGGAGTTTTATCTTTCAGTCTTTAATCTATTTTCAGCTAATTTTGGCATATAGTGTGAAATAAGGGTCCAATTTCATTCTCTTTCATGTGACTATCTAGTTTGGTCAATATCATTTATTGACTAATTGTCCCTTCCCCACTGTGTGTTCCTGGCAATTTTGTTAAAGATCAATTGACTATAAATTTATAGATTTATTCCTGGGCTTTCATTTCTATTCTGTTGATTTTTGAGTCAGTTTTTATGTCAATACCATGCTGTTATGACTAATATAGCTTTGTAGTATATTTTCAAATCAGGTGTTTTGATGACTTCAGTTTTGTTTCTCAAGATTTTTTTTGATAATTCCAGATCTGTGATTCTGTATGAATTTTAGACATTTTTTTCTATTTCTGTTTGAAGTGTCATTGGAATTTTGGTAGAGATTTTACCAAATCTATAGATTGTTTTGGATAGGATGGAATTTTGACAATAATCTTTTAATTAATGAACATGGCATAGCTATTAATTTATCTGAGTCTTCCTCAATTTCTTCATTCGTATTTTGTCATTTTCAGTGTATGGATCTTTTACCTTCTTTGTTAAATTTATTCTTAATTATTTTATTTTTTTATGTTATTGCAAATTGAATTTTTTCAAACAGTTGTTAGTGTATGGAAATGGTATTGATTTTGTATCTTGTAGCTTTATTGAGTTTATTAATTCTAACAGCTTTGCAGTGGAATCTTTATGGTTTTTTATATATACAAACAAATGATCTATAGCCAGAGATAATTTTACTTCTCCCTTTCCAACTTTTGTGACTTTTATTTCTTTTTCTTGCACAATTGCTCTGGCTAGGACTTCCAGTACTATGCTGAAAAGCTTTTAGCTTTTCACCATTGAGTGTGATGTTAACCAGGGGCCTGTTCTAAATGGCCTTTGTTATGTTGATGCACATTCTTTCTGTACCTAATTTTTTTTTAATCATGAAAGCATGTTGGATCTTGTCAGTTGCACTTTCTGCATCCATTGTAAAGATTTTGTTCCTCATTCTTTTAATGTCATGTACCATATTTATTGATGTGTGTGGTGTGCTATGCTTACTGTTAATGTTGTGTATCACATTTATTGTAGCACATTGAATCCCACTTGAACATGATATATGATCCTTCTAATGTACTGTTGAATTCGGTTTGCTAGTATTTCGTTCAGAATATTTGTGTCTATGTACATCAGGGATATTGGCCTGAATTTTTTTTTTTTTTTTTTTTTTTTTTTTGTGGGTACCGGGGGTTGACCTCAGGACCTCGTGTGCCAGCAGGCACCCGTGCCACTGAGCGACATCACTGGTCCTTTTTTCGTATGTGGGTTCCGGGAGTCGAACTTGGGCTCTCGCGTTTGCCAGGCAGGCGCTTTTTTTTTTTTTTTTTTTACTTTGTAGAATTCTTGTCTGACTTTGATATCAGGGTGATGCTGGGAGAACTTGAGAAAGACTAGAGTTAATTCTTCTTTAAATATTTGGTAGCGTTCTCTAGTGAAGCCTTCAGGTCTTGAGCTTTTCTTTACTGAGAGATTTTAAATTACTGAGTCATTTGCCTTAATTGTTTTTGGTCTGTTTAGATTTTTTATTTTATGGTTTAGTCTTATTAGGTTACTTGTTTCTAGGAATGCATCTGTTTGTTCTAAGTTAACCAATGTGTTAGTATATAATTGTTCAGAGTAGTCTCTTATGTTCCCTGAATTTCTGTGGTATCAGTTGTAATGCCACTTGTTTTATTTATAATTTTATGAGGTTCTTATATTATTCTAACTCTGCTAATGGTCTATCAGTTTCACATTTTGGAAAACCAACTCTTATTTGCGTTGACCCAGAGATTTTTGGTGGGCTGTCTGATGTGATCTGTGGGTAGGCTTCTTGCTGGAGCCCTGGTCATTTGCCTGGTACATGGTCAGCAGTCATATGCCTCTGGAGGCTTTATTTTTGGGGCACATTTGAAGGTAGGGCCTGGTGGGACAGGCCTGGATCTTAAGTCTATGGGGGCCGGCTTGGTGTCTGAGTCTCATGATCTACCTGTTCACTGCATCTCAGGGAACTGACCTGGAGGCTCAGTCTATGGGGGCAGGCTCATTACCTAGGTCAGTGGTGGCAAGCCTATGGCCCAAGGGTCACAGCGTGCTATTTGTGTCATTGAAAGCTGTAAAAGATTCGCCATCACTGGCCTAGGTCTTCTGAGAAAGGCTTAGACCATGGTGGCAAACCTATGGCATGTGTGCCTCAGTGGGCACACAGAGCCCTCTTTCTTGGCACGTGAGCCAAGTTGCCCCAGTAGCTGAGCATCAGATAACAGTTGTTTTTTTTCTAAAGTAAAAGCTCAGTACTCAGGTTTAATTGCAGTGCTGGCACTTTGTGATAAATAAGTGGGTTTTTGGTTGCAGCTCGGGCACTTGGTCTCTAAAAGGTTCTCCATCCTGGCCTAGACCTTGAGTCTACAGTTGTGAGGACTGGCCTGGAGCTTGAGGCCATAGAGTCCAACCTGGAAAAACACCTGTACTTTCTCTTGCTAGCCATCTGAGAGTGTTATTGTATTGGGATTAGTATAATCCCTACCTTGGATTTTTAGGATCACATTTGGTTGGTGAATTAAAATATATGTGAAGACTTGCATATTGTTATAAATTCCTTGGGATTGAGATAAAAAGTTATTTTTTGCTCCCCCTTCTATGAATTGAGATGGAAGAACCTTTGGGGTCCCAGCTCCATACACAGGTTTCCTACTGGAAATCCTGAAACGGACAAGCCCCATCCTTCCCTCCTGGCTCCTCGTGCCCCTAGGAGCCTTCAAAGCAGGTGCGTGAGGTTTCCAAAGTTTTGTTGAAATCTTCAGGGGAAAAAATATGCTTTGATGCTTATGTTCTAAGGTTGCTTTGGTTTTACTTTGTTTTTGGCATCTACAGGTTTTTTAAAGACCACAGCAATGCATTAGAATAACTTTAAAAAAAAAATCTTACTTTGGTACTACGTCGTCTATTATTCTTCATGAAATGGAAGTTCTTACCCCTTGATCTTCTCACTTTACATGCTGCTTCATTCCATAAGAAAAGTCTATTCTGAAAATTTACTGTAATGGATAATATGAATTTGAAAGTTTGTTTGCAACTTGAGATAGTATATCTACTATTCTATATTTAGAAATAACATTGTTCCTGCTGAAAATAAAACACTTTCTTTCATGGTTTTTAGAACAATTCTTTTTTTCCCCTAGTAGACAGTAAGAATTATAGTGAAGAAATATTTTGGAATTGCTGAATTAAGATTACAACCAAGGACTAGATTTTCTTTAGGGCTTTCTACTTCCTTTGACATGAGGGACACTAGAAAAACGTGATTTTGTTCTGTTTTGTTTTTGGTATGTAATATGACTGACACCCTGAAGCACCTCTTTTCTGGTTTCAGTCACCTGTATCCAATGTCACCACCAGAAACCTCAAAAGACAGGTTATTAACACCCCCCCCCATATTGTTCTGATCTGTGTGGCTTGCTTGAGTTACTTCCAGCTGTGGAAGGAACTTGTTCCCTTGTAGCTGGTAGAGATTCTCCTGGTCCCAGAGTAGAGTTTTCTAAACTGTAACTTGCAGGTTAGATGTATTTAGGTAACTGCGACAGTGAATTATTCTCTGCATAGCTGATCATTGCCTCTCATGCTCTCCAAATCCAGGGTAGAATGGTGCAGTAGAACCTAGAGATAGATCCCAGCCATTTTTCTATAAGGAATGTTTATGACCTAGTGGGGTCCTTCATGCTGCTCTGTAAGAGGTCAGTGATGAGTGATTACAGCAGCAGAGACTTCCTCTCATCACGGGAAAAGAAATACATGCAGTCCTATGGCAAGCTTCATTTACAAGATGCTGAGACAGCATTAGACTTTTGCTTTTTCTCTTCTTCAAGTAGGGATTGGACAAAGTAGGAGGAACTGGACGTGAATGAAATGGTAATTATCAATTGGTTTGGGGAGGTTTCCCACTGCTGTTGTTTCGAATGAAGTTGTAGAGAGGAAGTTATTTGGCCAAATGGGCTTTTGGAAACAGGAATCTCTTGAGGTCACAGTTGGGAGCTCACACCATTGATTCTAGTTGTAAGAGAGGTTCAGGAACACAGATTGAGTCGAGTCATGGGGCAGATTAACTGCCCGAAATGTGATTATTAAAATGTATGCCCATGGTCACCTTGGTAATGACTGAGCGATCAACTTCTACCCCAACCATCTGTATGCCAGTATTCCCTTTCCGAGGCACCAGATGATCACATCAGACGTTCAAATGCCACAGCTCAGAGGGAATCGATGTGTCTTGACTGTGTCTGTGACTCTCCACAGCTCAGTGAGCTTTGAGTCCAGGCAGCAGTTCTGGATTTTTGACATTCCAGAATTTTGTAGGGCACGGGCATCCTCAACATGTAGTGATGCACATCCCATTTAAGTTGTTATTGGTGAAATCGACAGGGCAAATCCCTAATTAGAAAGACCAGCAGGGCTCCCTGTACCCCAGGATGCTTCCACAGAACTGCCACTGTCTCCCCTCAGGCAGGATCATCGGGCTGGAACACTGTGCAAAAAACATTTTGTTCCATGTTAAACATAAATAACTCCATCATTAGCAATGTGACAAGTCAAAGGAGAACCTGAACGTCAAAAGATACGGATTTTGCGTCGTTGTATATGATGAGTAATTCTGAAAACTTCCAGCTGCTGGAGAAGCAGCTTTAACTCCTGGAAGATACTGTTGGAAACTCCCAGAGTTGAAGGGGCATGTTTCTCTGGTTTTCATTCACTGAAGCTTAATTTGAGGTTTTGAAAATATTTTGGGCTGAGAAAGCAGTGATGGACTCCTGAATTTGAATCACGGTTTAGCTCAGTATTTTGCAGGACCTTTTCATTTTTTTGAGGCTGTTTCTCTGTCTTTGAAGTGGCGGATTGTAAGTAACTTTTTACTTTGTTTAAGGGTATAATGTAGCCAATGTCTATTAACATTTTGAACTCTAACAAAAGTAAAGAATTCCTGCATACCAAATTTTTTCTGAGAGCTCTTTATGCAAACAACATTTATTTCTTATGATTGAAAAGAAATGTCACCAGGTGTCATGGCAGTTTCCCAAGTTGTTAAGAGAAGAGAAGCAAGAATCCTTATCTTAATTTCACTTCAATCAATAACAATTCCTAATTCACAAGGAAGAGCAGAGCAGAATGGAAACTGTCCTCCTTTGAAGGAAGCTGTGATGTAATGATTTGGTGGGCAGCTTACATAGTTTAATTAAGCACTTTGATTAAATCAATAGGTATCCAACAGTTCAGTCTGGCAATCAGCTTAATCTCATTAAATGTTGTTCAGGCCCCAATAATTGATTAATAATACATTATTATTTATGAATTATTGACTGCAAGTTATTATAATTGTGCCCGCTTTGTTCCTAGCACCTGCTGCCACAAGTTAATTATGAAATCCTCAAGCACTTTTCTTGGAATAACTTTAGAGATAAAGCTGATGGGTTTTTTAATGAAGCAAGATTATCTTTAGTTCAGAGCCAGCCATAATGAGCATGGCTTTCTCAATCCTGTTGTATTGTTCATTAGGAGAGTGCAGACACTTAGCAGTTTTTTTGAACCGAGGCTCAAAGAATTAAAAGGTAGTGTTGGAGTTCAGTGGTGAGCCCTAGTAAATGAGATGGGTGATGTTAGTCATAAGCCTTCAACTCCTAACTGTTAGCGGATTTTCTTTATTGAAATTATTAAGCAAGACCAGCGGGGATGGCATTTTACCTGAAAGAGAGGGCGATTTTATTGTCAGTTTTCTGGGGTAAGAGTAGCTTCTCAGAAAGGGAAATAGAATTGGCCATGTGAAAGATGATCCTGAATCATTGGAGAGGAATATAAAGTTATTCCAAGAAAAGCCACCTATTATGTGCCATTATTGGAATCAGGTGCAGAGTATGTAGACATCATTCCTGGCTTCCTGATGCTTCTAGTGCATATGTCTTTGAGTTTGACTATGTGCCCACTGGTATTTGGGATTTCTACCAGAGCATTGGACTTCACCTGGGTAGATATGGGATGGGTACTATTCAGGGAAGAGCCTTTGGTGGAAGAAGAGAAGTTCCTTCCCTCCCCAGCCAGGTTAGCTCCTCTACATGTTGTTTACCTCATCTAGTTCCATTTAGATATTTTTTATGTTTAGTAAAATCTTGCTTCAGAGCCCAAGCCTGGTCTCAGCTGTTCCAGAAGAGCCAAAATCAGGAGTTATGGAAGAGTCCACCTAAAAGGAGGAGATGGTGTCCCAGTAAATTCTCGTTTGATGCCGGGGGGAGGGTAAAATTTAAGTAGCAGAACCCATTTGGAGAAGTCCCATGGCCTCTTCCAATAGGATGAGACTCTTCATGGCCATTCTTGGAGGATCTGGACTTGATTTTATTGAAGATACCCTGGGAGTGATCTGATCTGCACTCAAATTTGAGCTATTCCTCACAGCATCCAGGTAGACTTGTAAGAGTGTTGATTATTGGGAAACCACCTTGAGGTTCTGTTTCTTCATCTGTAGAATGCTATCAGTAGTGTTTTTCTCTTATGACTGTGGTAAAGTTGAAAAGAATTAGGAGCGTTATAAAGCAGAGTGCTAGGCACACAGCAAATGTTCAATAAAAAAATTAGTGGTCTTCCTCCTTTTTGCTTATATAATATGAGCATACGGCAGCTAGCATCTACCTTCAAGTGGCAGTGGTCAAAGAGGAGAAATAACCTTCTCATTGGTAATCTCAGACAACACCAGTGGACAGGAAGTAGCAAATACTACAAAACATCCCTTCGCAGCCTAAGCTACCAGAAAAAGAGCTTATCTATGTTTAATGCACCAAGTTAAGGACACTTTTCAGCAGAGACTAATGCACTATCTTATTCATGTTGTCCCAGTAAACCCAATTGTATCTAATTTTAGCTTGGACAATGGATTTCCTTTTATCCTTTACCTATTTCTTTATAACTAGCATCTCTACTTCATAAGGATGGGCTTATGATGGGTGCCTGAAAGAGGCCCATTGTAGCAATGTAAACAGTTTAGATGAAATTACAGGGAGAAGTGTCCTGAGGGTACTAAGAAATTGGGAAAGCAATCTTTTAATAGATTTGACTGCTGTTTCTGAGTTAAAGTAAATCCCAACTCATCCTGGAGTGAAGGGCTCCTCCAGAGACTCTACCTAATTCCCTAGAACTTTATTATTTGACAACTTGATTGATTTGGGTTACACTTGATTTATTTTTTGCTAGATTTTCTGTCTTGCTCTCTCTCACAGACCCACACTCATCCATGCCGAAATGCAGAGGCACAAGCAGTCACGGGCAAGGAGGAGAGAGCATTCTGAAGCCTGACTGTTCTGATTGTCTCAGCAGCTCTCCCCTTAGTAACTTGGTTCCTCCTCTAAGAAATAGGGAGACTGGCCAGAGGGGAGGTGATCCTGTTGCATACGATTTGGGTATTACTGTCTTCCCTGACTTTCTGAAGAGGGCTCTTACTGACTAGATTTTGTCTGTGAAGGTGGGGAGCACATTTCTGGAAAGAAGAAAGCAGGTCAGAAAATCTGGAGATGACAACATCATGGCTTTCATTGAACCCTAATTCTTGTGCTGATGGTGCCATCTGAGCTCCGCTTTGTGAATCTTGACTTTGTCTCCTCACTGTGTACCCTCTTGCATGACTTCATTTGGATACTTGGTCTTGATTCTTGGTTCTTTGTTCTTCCTTCAAACATGGAGATAAATCCTGTTGGGGAGATGTAGCCCAATGAAAAGCTCTCTTGTGTAGGATGATGGTGAAAGCTTCTACTGGGACTGTCAGGGATATGAGCTGTCCTGTGGACAAACAGATGTTAGCCTCTGCAACATCTTTCACTGTTGTTATATTCATTCATGACATTCATGAACATGCATTTTGCTACCTCCTGCCTCTCATCTATTTCTTGCTTCTTTTTTCTCCATTCTTCCCTTCTAAAGAGATTTGAATTAATTCAAGGTCTCAGTACTTAAAGGAAATTTCAGAAAAAGACTTTAAATCAACCTAGTTTCTAGCTCATGTTTCCATAACAACCTATTATGATGTCACAAACAGAGGGTGATAATTTGAGGTGGGAATTAAGTGGCAAGAGAGCAGAGGGACTTTTGAGAAAAAAAGGAAAGAAAGACAGTGTTCTTTCTAAACAGAGATCTCCTTGGTAAAAAACAAAGATGAAGAGATAAATAAAGAAGCAATGAGAATTATTTCCAAACAACAACAGACGAATTAGAGATGGCAATTAGCAACACTTGTGAGCAGTGTTTGTTTCCTTTGAGGTGTTATGAATGATGAATCTGCACAACTCTCTTGGGATAATAAGCAATGTGCACGATGAGGAAATTAAAACTTGGAGAGGTTAAGTAAGGAACTTGCCAGGAGCTGTAAAGCAAGCTGGGGATGTTTTGAGAAGACGATTCAGTTGCTATTAATAATGCAATAGAACAGGTATTGATAAACTTTTTTTGTAAAAGGCCAAATAGTAAATATTTTAGGCTTTGTGGGCCATATGGTCTCTTTCTTAACTAATCAACTCTGATTTTATCACACTAACACAGCCAAAGACAGTATATAAACAAAGAGAGGTACAATGTTCTAATGAAGCTTTATTTATTAAAGAGGAGATGGACTAGATTGAGTCCAAGACATCCTTAAAACAGGATTATAGAATATGTTTTACATTTCAGTAGAAAAGTCCTTGATGATAGAATTGATGCTAGACCTATCTCTGGGACTTACTGGCTCTTCTATGATGGTGTCATGATTGAAAAGATTAGTCATGTTCTGAGGTTGCAGCTTTTTCGTTTATTCAACATTCATTCATTGTGGATCTGCTTCATGAAACATTCTGTTCTGGGCTTTTGGAGTACAGCAGTGAACAAATCTCTGTCATGAGAAGTTTTATGGTCTAATTAATTCTGCTAACTGGGAAAAACAACTAACCAGAGGCAGCCCCATTTTCTCTTTTGGAGACCTTATTTTTAATCATGAGCCATTTTAAATGTGCACAATAATCTATAATATTTATATGTAGGATATGGAAATAAAATAAATACCCATTTCCCTGCCACTCATATTAAGAAAAACATATCACCAATACTAAAAAGTTCCATGTGTGTCTATCCAAGGACAGTCTCATAATATTGTTATTTCCCATGACTTAACCACATATAAATATTTAGTTAAAATATATATACATATAACATAATCTTACCTCCTTGACTTTTAAAATTGTTTAAGTCATAATCTCTTCTGACATGCATCTTTCACTCATTGTTTTCTTGCCATTCATCCATGGAAATGTATGCAGCTATTGATAGAGTCTGAGACCAAAGACCACCAGGGCCGGGTCTGAAGTCGAGTGTTATGAGATTTCTTAACTGGCTGCAGCACAAAATAATGGAAAATCATTGGGCTTTTCCAAAGAGGAGTTATGGAGGGCATTTATAGGATTTGGAAGGTGGAGTAGGTCATAGATTGTCTTGGCAAGGACTGGTCATAATTTGTTAGCCAGGGAGATGATCTTATCTTTAGAAAACATGGGTCCATTTGGAGATTCTGTCAGATCAGGTGGTAGTTTTATCTTGGAATATATGAATCTGGATAAAGTGGTATTAAAGGAGTTTGAGCTTAGATGGTGATTGATGATGCATATGGTGGTTCAGCTGCCTACAGTTTTTCTTGTGAAAGTGCATTTTAAATGGTACATTTTACAAGTTCTTTAAATGATCAGTTCTCCCCTTATGCCTTACTGTAAGAAAGGACATTAAAACAAGCAAATAATTGTTTTCATTGCTATATAATAGTCCATTATATGAATATCACGTTTATTAATTCATTCTCGTCAATAATATTTGAATATTTGCTGTTATAACAGGTGGTGCCATGCTGTGATTAAACATTTCTCTGGACCAGGTGTATACCTAGAAGGGAATGACAAAAGCTAGGAGTAGGCAGATACTTAAATAGGAAAATTCAGCCAACTCTAGAATGGCTATACAAAGTTGTCTTCCTGCCAGTTATGAGTGAGAGTGACTTCACATCCTGGCTAACTTTGTAATTCATCAGGGTTTCTAAATTTTGCCAGTCTGATCAGTCTGCAGTGTGATTGAAAAATATGGTGAATGTTTAAATTTCAAAAAAATTATTACAGTAACATGCATTACCATTACTTCTCTTCAAAATACTTTCCCTTGATTTGAAGACACTTCCCCCCATCATTCTTGCCACTTTCTGAAGTAGTTCTGGAAGATCTCTTTTGCATTCTTAGTTGTGCTGTGATGGCTGCCTTAATGCCCTAATCTGATTCAAAATGTTTACCTTTCATGGTCTTTTTGACTTTGGGGAAGAGCCAGAAGTTGCACGGTGCCAGATCTGGTGAACTAGATGAATGAGGGCTCACTGTAATATTTTTATGAGCCTGCCTTTCCATTGGATGATACTTAACAGCAATATTCATCTTATATTTTGGTCACACCTTGTAAAGATACTCAGGAAAGAGGACTTCCAGGACTGCTTCAGGAAGTGGTTAGAACAATGGGATAAGTGTTTTCAAAGCAAGAGGGAGTATTTTCAGCAGAGTTAATGGCAATATGTCTTTTATTGTAATCATTTTTTTAAAAAAAGTAGATATTCACTGTATACTTCAATCACACATTATAAGTCATTTTTATAGGCATGTGGGTCCATTTGTGATATCTTAATTCTAATTTGTTTTAGTTGTCTATTTGTGCACCCATGTTATGCTAGTTTAATTTTTATCACTTTAAATACATTTTTGGTAACTGATGGGACAATCTTGGGTTTATTTTGCTTGTTTAGAAGTATTTTTAACTATTCTTGGACATTTTCACTTCTATTGATTTTTTTTTTTTTCTTTTTGAGACAGGTCCTCACTATGTAGCCCAGACTGGTCTTGAACTCATAGTGATCCTCCTGCCTCAGCCTCTCAAATGCTGGGATTATAGTCATGTCTACCACACCTGGCCATTTTCACTTCTAAACAAATTTTACTATTTGGGATTCAAAGTAAAAATATAAATCGTGTACTGGAATTTATTTATTGAAATTTTATATGCATCAGGGAAAAATGATGTTTCAATGATATGGAATATTCTTACTTAAGAAAGTGCCAAGAACATGTTATATTTCCCTATTTAGGTGTGGTATTTCAATAGTTTTCATAAAGTTGTATGCTTTATGATTTTTGTATAAATACCTTGCATACACATCGTAATTTTATTCTTAGATAATTTATATGCTTGTGGGCCTATCATACATAATATATTCTTTTAGAATTCTTGAAAATGATAGCTTCCAGTTTGTAGAGAAATGAGATTGACTTTTCTATACCAATTTTGTATTTAGAAAATCTAGTACAGTAATTTTAAAATTTAAATAATTTTTCTGTACATTATTTTGGGCTTTCCATGTAGATAATAATATCATCTGTAAATGACAGGCTCTTCCCCTTTGTTTCTAAGTGTTATATTCTTTATTTTCTCTAATTTTAATACAGTCAGAACAATGTTGAGTAATAGAAATTGTGATAGCGGGTATCTTTGTATTGACTCTGATCTTAAATGCTCTTAACATTATTAAATATGACATGTACTGTAGGTTTGTGTGTGTGTGTGTGTGTGTATTCATTTCTGAGGTTAAGGAGGTGTCTTTCTAGTTCCCATTTGCTAAAATATTTTTAACATAAATGGTTGTTGAATTTTATTAGATGCTTCTTCCCATATCTATTATAGGTATCAGATAGGTTTTCTTCTTTAATGTGTTGTTGAGATAAATCACATTAATTGATTTTCTAATATTAAATTAAACTCACACTCTTGGAATAAACCTATTTTTCATAATATATTATCTTTTTAGAAAGTGCTTGATTAAATTTGTGCCTATTTTGTATAGGATTTGCATATATACATGTATATTCATGGTTGCAAGAGGCTTGTAATTTTTCTTTCTTTTGTTCTTTCTGTCTGCTCTGGGTGTCAAGAGTGTGCTTACACTTTAAAATGAGATTGAAGGAATATTTCTTTTTTTTCAAGAATATTCCTGGAAAAGTTTATGCTACTTTAGAATTATCTCTCCCTCTTATTTTGGGGAGCATTTTCCTGTATAGTTCTTAGGTTCTTGTGTTTTCTTGTGAGAAGTTTTTAACTTATTGAGTCCACACTTTTATTGATTATTTTTTATGGTTTTTCTACATAGTTTTGAGAATAGCTTGACAAGCTGTCTTCCCCCTTTGTAATGTTTCTAAATAATCAGAGTTTTAAAATTTCTGGAATAACCTGGATTTTATCTCTTTTCATTAATTTTTTTCAATTTTTAGTTTTTATTACTACATGTTTATAGTACATAATGATTACATTCCTTGTGGGGAGTTGGTACATGTACATAACACATCTTAATTCTTTTTTATTCCTCCCCCGTTCCTCCATCTTTTTATCCCCCTCCCATTGGCAAAATATCTATTTCCCTATTTCCTATTGTCTTTTATTTTCCTCTTTATTTATATTTTGGGTGTGTCGTACAAAAGAAACCGTATGATATTTAAGCTAGTGTGTCTGATTTATTTCACTTAATCTGTTTAAATTCTTCAGTTTGTGTAATGATGTTACACAATGAATACATCAGTGAAAGTATATCAATGAATATACTTTTTTCTGATGTAAGCATTAAATGCAATCCATTTCCCTTTAGCTTTATGCCAAAGGCTTTTCTATGTGCTATTTTCATTTTATTTATTTATTTATTTACTTATTTTTTTTGTGGGTACCAGAGGTCGACCTCAGGACCTCGTGTGCCAGCAGGCGCCCGTGCTGCTGAGTGATATCACCGGCCCTTTTTTCGTATGTGGGTTCCGGGAGTCAAACTCGGGCCCTCGCGCTTGCCAGGCAGGCGCTTATGCCGCTGAACCATCTCACTGACCCTCATTTTATTTAAATATGGCTTTTTTTGTAATATTCATTATAGTTCATTTTCCAACCCATGAATTATGCAATACCTTCTTTTAAATTTTTCAAATATATGAAAAGTTTCTAACAAAAATTTTTACTTATTGGATGTCTGTTGTAAATTAATTTTATTATTAACAAATAATGTTATCTGCTTATTACTCCTCTTTTGATACTGTTTAGCCTGTTTTTATGGCTTGATGCATGGTTGATTTTTGTAAACATCTTGTCTGCATGGAAGGAACATGAGTTCTTCAACTATCGATTGCATTGTTCTCTACATACGTTTCAGACCAAACGTGAATTTGTGCTGTTTGAACCTCTTGTGTCTTTATTGACTTCTTTTTTGACTGCTTAATCTAAGATTTGAGAGAATTGTGTTAAATTCTTTGTTACAATGAGTTGTTAATTTTTTTTTTTTTTTGTGGGTACCGGGGGTCGACCTCAGGACCTCGCACACCAGCAGGCGCCCGTGCCGCTGAGCGATATCACCGGCCCCTTTTTCTGTATATGGGTTCTGGGAGTCGAACTTGGGCCCTCGCGCTTGCCAGGCAAGCGCTTACGCCGCTGAGCTATCTCACCAGCCCAAGTTTTTAATTTTTGCTTATTTAGTTAACAAATTTTGCTTATGTCTACACTGTTGTTTGGAGCATTTATATGTAGAATTATTATACATCTTGATTAATTAAAACACTGGTCATTTTGTAGTGATCTTCTTCATCACACATCTCTTAAAAGGTACTTTGCCTGATATTAGTATTTCTATTTTAACCTTTGAGATACAAATATTTGCCTGGTATGTCAATTTTAATAGTGCGTATCTTTGAAAGTCTGTAAGGTGTGATTGGAAGAGATGGTATGTGTTTAAGTTTTCTAAAAATTATTACAGTAAAAGTCGCATTGCCATTAATTCCCCTTAAAATGTTCCCCCTTGTTTCAAACACAATTATCCTGTCATTCTTGGCACTTTCTGAAGCAGTTCTGGAAGTCCTCTTTGGAGTGTCTTTAGTTGTGCTATTGGGGCTGCCTTGGTGTTCTGAATCAATTAAAAATGTTTACATTTTGTGGTCATTTTGACTTTGGGGAAAAGGTAGAAGTTGCACAGTGCTAAATCTGGTGAATAAGGTGGATGACGGTATGCTGTAATGTTTCACTAGCCTGCCTTTCTATTGGACAGCACTCAGCAGCTGCATTCACTGTATTTTGATCATACCTCACAAAGACACTCCTGGAAGAGGACTTCCAGAACTGCTTCAGACAATGGTCAAGATGATGGGATAAGTGTGTGTAAGTGTGCGAGTGCGTGTGTGTGTGTGCGTGTGAAATAAAGTGGAGTATTTTTGGGGGATTAATGGCAATGTATCTTTTACTTTCACAAATTTAAAAACTTTAAAATATTCACCATTTTTTTAAATTACTCTTAGTATTTTGAAATGTTAGTTTCTGTTAGTTTTCACTGGTACTATTTTGTCATTAATGTAATTTTTGAATATTAATTTCTAAGTTGCCAATTTGCTTGGGGTATTTGGGGGAACACTTTACACCTTGGATTAAGGCTCCTCTTGAGAGAATTTCCTCTGCTAGTCACCCTGCAGCATGCTCAGCATGGGTATGCTCTGAGATAAATTCTTGACTTGCTGGCTGTCAACCTGCATTGGCAGAATGCATTTGGATTGAAAATCAACTTGAGGCTGTACATGGATACTTTCCCAGAGCAGCGCAGGAGTCAAATCAGGTGAGTTTTTTTGGTGTCCCCTTTGTAAAAGACATTTGTTTTTGGTTTACTTTTGTCCCACATGTATGTATTACCCTTTAGGATATCAATTTTTTCCTGGTCTTCTATAAAATTTTCTACTTTGGCTAGACGTTATGCTTCTTTCCTTATCTCTTTGGACTTGTGCTATTGTAAAGCTAAACTTAGGTTCTCTAGGGGTTGGCAAAAAACTCTCAGGACCAACGTTGAATTCAGTATCCACTTATTCTCAAAGTTTTAATTTGCTTTGGAGCACAGAGCATTTTCTTTCTAAGGCTTTCTTGGTAATGCCTTGGATTTTATCTGTTATTTCAGTTGCTTCTGTGGGGGAGGTTGAATAAGGGTGTCCCATCTATCAAATTGCCAGAAATAGAAGAAATTGAAGAATATTGTTCATGCTTTATTCTCAGTGTGGCTGTGGGATCAGTAAAGGGATATATGACAAAGAGCATTGAAACAATAAAATGCTTGTCTTTTCCATATTTATACAAACAGCTGAGTAACATTAGAAATTGATGTAAAGCATGTCAGGTAGGTGTCATGCTTGGAAAAAATCAAATCAACTCACTTCATTCTAAGGTGGCTGTATGAACCTTAATGTTGCCTATAGTTATGTTAAAGAACAATATGTTAAAATTCTATCCACTGTCAAGAGAAATAATCATTTGATTGACAGATGATGCTAAAGATGGTCTGCATAAAGGCAAGGGTACTAGAAGTTAGCTGCCAGTGCAAAACCCTGTGTGGGCCTTTGTGCTGAATGTGTTTAGATCTTTGGTTTTCTTGTGACAGTCCTCATATCCAGGTATAACTACTCATTAAATGTCTAATTCCTCAGACTCCTTCTTGCGTGGCAGTCTTTATATCCAACATCGGAAATATGACCTCGGAAACTATCCCTTTTACACTACTAAAATCATGGGTTATTGGGGCTCAGTTTTACACAATATTTCTCAAACTCAGTGAACTCACTGCTTACCTCTTTTCCTACTCTTTCTCCTTTCGCCTGGGAAGTCTGACATATCTTTCACTTTGAAAGGGATGTAACTTAGGTATTAAGCTCTATACTGTACTGTTGTACTTCCAAGCACTGCATTTAATGGCTGTGATGTGCATGAGAATATTGTCTGATAATTTCTACAGTAGGCTGTTTCATGTGCTATAAAAACAAAATTATAAGCATGTCTTATCAAATCATTTGCTAATTCAAAAACAATTTAGTGTTGGGCACTGGGCTTGGTGCTAGGGATACAGTGATGATTAAGATACTGTTCCCATCCTTAAAAAAATTAATGAGTTTTCTGAAGAAGTAATACACAGTAGTGTGTTTAAGCATAGAAAACACTATGGTGGAAGTTTGTGCAAATTAGAGGTGAAGCATAAAGGCAGAAAGTGAAAACTATACCTGGGGATGTAGGGAGGAAGTCAGACAAGGCTTGAAAGGGCTAAAGATGCTGGCAATATGGCATAGAAGTTGTGTGGGTGTTCCCTACTGTGGTCACAGGGACAAAGGTCCTTCATAGGTTGAGAGAGCAGAGTGAGCAAAAGTCCACTAGTGTGAGGCATCTGTGAACATCTCACAGGCTGCAATCATGAATTCATACATTATTAACTCACTCATCAATTCAGTTTGTGTTGACATTTACTAGGTGATGGATGACTATATCAGGTGGGTGCATGCATGTGTGTGTATGTGTGTGTGTGCACGCACGCATGTATGTGTGTGTAGCTTCTGGATTTTTGTCTTTTTAGGCACATTCAGACTAAAGGTATACAGTCACGCAAGAAGTAAAAAATTCAGTCAGTGGATACCTAATGCAATAATAGCTATAAAGAAGTAGGTTTTAGTGATAAAAAATAAGGTGAAGTGATGGTGACAATCATGTTTAAGATGACTTCTTTGGAAAGACAACATTTAAGCAAATACCCCAACAATTAGAATTTGTCATTTGAGAAGGGGTGAAGTGGAGTGGAGTGCGGGAGAAGAGGGTGTGAGGATTACAGGGCAGAGTGACTAGCAGGGGAGAAGGCCATGTAGCAGGGATGAATATGGTTTGTTCCAAGAAGGAAAAAGAATCTGAGGTGACTGAAATAAATGACAGTAAGTAGTAGTAAAGGACACTGGAGGTGTAGGCAGAGGACAGATCTTGAAAGCATTGTAGACCAGGCTAAGTAGTTGTTTTGATTTTATCCTATAGTCAGTGGATAACTTGTAAAGGATTTGTGATTTTTAAAAATATTATTGAACATTGGGGTTTTAATAATATTACCTTGCCTATCAATGGGCAGGGTACATTACAGTGCTAGATGGCTAGAAAGAGGCAAAGAAATCGTGAAGTGAAGTGATTTTTGTAATAGTGTAAACAGGAAATAATGAGTGTACATTAGCATAGAGAGGAAGAAATGAGAAGTGTTTGAGCAAGAAAAGAGGAGTGTTTGCAGATAACATGGGTGATAGGTAGATGATGGTACTATTTTTTGAATCCCTTAATTCATAAGAAGGAGCAATTTTGCAGGGGGAGGCAGATGAATCACTCTTAAATGGGTGACCTTGGTAGTCTGGAGAGTGTGTGGTAGAGCAGCCTAGAGGCAGACAACCAGTTCTTTTTGGTGCTTGTGAGCACAATAAGGACTTGAATTAGAGATGAATGCATGCTTGGCACACCCTCTCCTTTTCCATAGCTTGCTAACCTGTGTGTTGGGGAATCAGTTTCATACCTGGGGAGTTCTCATCTATGCTGCCAGACCGGCATTGCTATGTCACTAAGCTGACCATTCTCACAGCCCGTTCTCTGTCAGCACAACCATTCCCCAGCCTCCTGGCAAGATGGGCAGGAACAGCTAATGTTCCTTTTCTTAATTTCTCCTGGTTTGTTTTCACTAGGCAACGCACTGCAATTCTGTGGAAATGTAAGCTATTCTTTTCCTGATAGATTGCATCGATCTCATAGGAGGTACAATGTGTGTATGGAAGGTGGAAAGGGAGCAGATGCTATTTGTTTATCTGGTTTGGTTTCTTTCTGGCTTCCTCATAGTTAACACTGTATAAACTTAAATCTTGAAAAGAATGGTACCTTGCAGGAATGATACTTTTCTTAGAAACTTCTTAGTTTCTTCCAGTTTCTCCAGAATCTTCTATACTCAACCTTGCTGGATTGGGACTGGCTGATGGGATAGACTGGCCAATGTTCTTCTATCCCTCAGGAATAGAAGAAGGCTTAAGAGTGCAAATTATTTGTATCATGGCATTAGAGGCAAGAATTTGTGAGATTCCAAACACTAAGTAATGGTCTTGCTCTTACCATGTGGTGGTTAGACATGTTATCCTTTACTCTGGAGGCTGAAGGGTGCAGCACCTTGGAGTCATTGTTATTCTCTGACAATGATGTTTATTCTTAGGATGCAGAAATACTAGTCTGAATGCAAATGTCACTGAGCGTTAGTTCAGTTTTGCTTACTTATTTTAAGGAAGTGATGGAGGCACATAAGAGACAATAAATCTTCAGCATATGTGCCCAGAAGTGTTTGTGTACTTAGTGTTTTCTTATGTTTTCCTTGAGGAGTCAGCTGCTTTTCTATACACGAACCATTGAGAGCATATGGCATTTTGAGGTGAGTAACAGGAAATTCACCTGAGTCTGTTAATTGCCAAAAGAGACAGGTATAAAACTCAGAAAGGAGCCAGAATGTATCTACAAATGAACCTTAGACAGGTGTGACTTGCCTAATGACTTGTTCATAGAAAAAGCACAGCCATTCTAATTCATTTACATTCCCCTCTTAGGATTCCAGGAATTCAGCAGCTGTCTGATAGGGGTGTGGTGTGTTGTCCTGAGGAGCTGCAGCCTGTGTGTTTTAAAGGGAAAGATGTGTTTTAATATCCTGCTGTCATAGTCATATGGGTTGTATAACTATGGGGGCTTAAGTGAGTCTTTCTCGTTAAGCCTCAGCTGTCTCTTTTTGTAAAGACAAGGCTTATAACACATAAATTTCTATTATTTTAAGAACAAATGAGTCTAAAATTTAAAGCATTGAACTTAAATCCTGGTCCTAGACATATGAGGTGTATTTCATATATGAAATATATGGTGAATGTTTAAATTAAAATAATATTACAGCAAAGAAATATTGCCATTAGTCCCTCCTCAGAACACTCCACCTCCCTTCCAATACACTTATTCTGTCATTCCTGTGACTTTCTGAAGCAGTTCTGAGAGTCCTCTTCCATGAGTTTTAATTGCACTGTTGAGGTTGTCTTGATGTCCTGATCAATTCAAAGTGTTTATATTTCATTATCATTTTGACTTTGGAGAAGAGCCAGAAGTTGCACAGTGTGAGATCTAGTGAATAAGGTGGATGAGGACGCACTGTAATGTTTTTATGAGCCTGATTTTCTATTGGTTACCATTCAGCAGCAGCATTCACCATATTTTTTTATCGCACCTGGTAAATACACTCATGAAAGAGGACATCCCGAACTGCTTCAAAAAGTGGTAAGGATGAGAGGTTAAGTGTATTTGTAGTGAGGGGGAATATTTTGAGGGGATTACTGATAATGTGTCTTTTATTATAATACATTATTTAAACATTCTCCCTAGTTTTTGATCACATTCCCTATTTGTTCTCCTAATTTCCCGCCCCAGCCACAGAGCTTTGGGCTCCTGAACATGGGAGACAACATTAATGCTTATTGTGGTTCTTCTCTCACAACAAAAGCAAGACCTGTGGGATCAAAATATAGCAATTTAAGAGTTATACATAGATAAAGAGAAGGCCAGTGAGAGGGAGGGAAAGAGGAAGGGAGAGAATGACAAAGTAAGAATGGTAAAATATGGGGAGAGAGTGGAGGCAGCAAGGTCAAGGTCAGGAGGCTGTGGGGCTAGTACGAGTGTCTCCTCCAGGGAGGGCACAAGTAGGATGATCTGCCCTCTACCTTAGAGAAGTGAAATGGAAGGTTCTTCTTGCCCAGAGCTCAGATTGGAAAAAAAAAACTCTCCTGAGAGATACTGAAGAGATCTGCCACAAGGGCATAAGACCAGCCTAGCATGAAGGAAGTACATAAATTAACTTAAAGGTAGGTTCTGGTTTAACTCATCTTCTACTTCGAAGAAGGCATTGTACAACCCTTCTTCAGCAATGCTTTCAGGACCCAGGGGCCCTGGGTGCTGACTGCTGAAGATGAGCTGCTGATAAAAATGTATACGCAACGCAAGGAAGTAATGCACCATAAATGAAAACCACAAGTCACCAAAATCAGCAATATTAGCCTCCACAGAAGGGAGATGATAGAGCAGTCTGAGAGTTGCTTAAAATTCTGCACATTTAAAATTACCAACAAGCCTGGTGCAGTGGCACGCACCACGCCTGTAATCCCAGCACTTGGAAGGCTGAGGCAGGAGGATCGCCATGAGTTCAAGGCCAGCCTGGGCTACATACGCGAGTTCAAGGCCAGCCTGCACTACATGAGGAGACCCTGTCTCAAACATACAAACAAACAAACAAAAAAATACCAACAAAATGAAGAAATGAATAAGAATTATAAAGACAGAATAAGAAATTACAAAAATCAATAGTCACAGAGAAAGAGCTGGACACCAGGAGAGGGAGACTGAGACATGGAAGACACAGGAGAGTGTCTAGGAAGCTTCAGAAGGAGAAGAGAAGAAAACTCTTAAATATACTGACTGAGAATTTTCCCTAATTATGAAAGAAATGAATCCTTAAATTGAAGATAAGAATAACTTTGCACTTGCACACACTAGACTGAAATTGTGGAACACCAAACATAGAAGGAAACTCTTAGAAGCAACCACAGAGAAAATGACATTGTACTTGGTAATTGTTTTCTCAAAATCAAAAGATCAGATGTTAACTTGAAAAAAGCTAGCAGAGGAAAAGAAGAAGAAGAAAGAGTGAGGAAAATATAAGAAATGAAAGAAGGGAGCAGTTATAATCGTGTTCAATGGCTGGTGGGGGTGGTGTCACAGCACTTAAATTCAGGAGACCCTACTTTGGGTCTATCATTTATTATCTGTGAGACTTTGGCTAAGTTACTTACTTTCTCTGATGAAGAAAACATATGGGATATTTTCAGGCTTTGTGTTTATTTTAACAAGCCTCTACCATCAGCCATTGGCTCATCTTTTTTTTTTTTTTTGGCTATATCCTCAGACCTTTGTTCTTTTTTTTTTTTTTTTTTTTTTTTTTTTTTTGTGGGTACCAGGGGTCGACCTCAGGACCTCGTGCACCAGCAGGTGCCCGTGCCGCTGAGCAATATCACCGGCTCCTTTTTCATATGTGGGTTCTGGGAGTCGAACTCGGGCCCTCGCGCTTGCCAGGCAGGCGCTTACACTGCTGAGCCATCTCACCGGCCCCAGACCTTTGTTTTTATTCCCAGACAGGGTCTCATTAAGTTTCCTAGATAGTGCTTGAACAGCCTGCCTCAGCCTCCCAGAGTCCTGGGATTGCAGCCATTAACTCATCTTGCATAGTGATTATTATTTTCAACCATAAGAGCCCAGTGTGCCTGGGTTATGGAAGTAGTGACACATAAAGGAGGGGGGACATAAGGTCAGCTTGCCATCTGGCAGAGAGGAAGGGTGGAGAGATCCAGAAGTGTGGAAGGAAGGTAAGAAAATGCCTTCATCTGCCATGTCAGAGCACCTAAGGTGTTTGAGGTGTGATGGAAGCTTTGACACCAGTGCAGCAGTGGTTTGCAGGGCTTAGAAGTGTCCAGTCCATCACTCAAACCTCTGGTTCTTATTGCAGCTGCTCCAGACTCCTTCCTCAGAGTTACATTTTGCTCTTTGAGGTTGCTTTCTGTTTCTGGAAGTCTTAAACATAGTTCTGTTTTGAGTTGCTAATCATCATCTCTGTAACTTGCAAGAGACACCCCAGAGGTTTTGCTGATTCAAGGAGAACAGAATATAAACTTATTATGGGGCATAAGCATGAGAGAATCCAACTGAAACAAGTTCAGAAAATAAATTGTATTTAGAGCTAAATGAATAATCTTTCCCACTTCTTGGGCAGCAGGCACAAGGCACTTGTGTGGAATATCAACTATATAGTATTTGCTGCATGCAAAGAGGACAGGGCGTTTAGTCAGTACAGGGTTGCTGGACTGGCTGGACACTGCCCAAGACAGTGTCTTGGTCCATGGTTTACACCAAGATGAGAACAGCAAGCCCTTGATGATGCATTTTCAGGGTCCTTGGTGCTAGACACAAAATTATCCAACAATATCCCTAAAGCAGCAGAGCTCTGAGGAATCCATTGTCTCAATCCAAGCAAGAAACAGTTGGAACAGAGCAGTGGAGGTAGGGAGGTCATTGTATTTTGGACCCATATTGAAGGCAGAGCAACAGATTTTCTGGTTGGATTGGATAAGGATGTGCAAGACAGTTAAGTCATCAAGGATGCCTTTTGGGATAACAATTTCAATGGGGTGCCAAGACTGGAGCCAGGGAGAACAGTGCTGATGCTGTTCTCAGTCATCCTTTATATCTAGAGTTTCCAGCACCAAAACTGTTGAGAGCAAACATCCTTGCCTTGTTCCCAGTCTTAGGAGGAAACCATTCAGTCCTTTTCCATTGCTATGGTTTCAGTGTGGTCCCTCTAAAATTCAGGTATTGCCAATGTGGTAATATTAAGAGGTGGGGTCTTTAAGAGATGAGTAGGACATGAGAGTTCCTCTCTGGTGAAAGGGATCGGGTGTCCTTCTAAAAGGGATTGAGAGAAGGAGGTCATCTCTTCTTGTCCCATGGCTCCTGTCATGTGAGGACACAGTGTTGGAGGAACCATCTTAAAAGCATATGTCATCCTTCACCAGACAACTGAATCTACCAGTGCCTTACTCTTGGATTTCTTAGTACTCAGAAATATGAGAACATATATTTCCCTTCTTTGTAAATTACCCAGCCTGTGGTACTCTGATGTAGTAGCACAAAGACTAAAACAACCATTATGTATACTGTTAGCCTTAGGTTTGTTTGTGGATGATAATTATTGAGTTAGCAATGTCATCCTCTATTCTATTTTTCTGAGCATTTTTTTTAGCATTAGTGAGTGTTGAGTTTCATTAAATGCTTTTGCTGCACTAATTGATATGATCATGTGATTTTTCTTCTTGAGCTGCTAACATGGTAGATTACCGTGCTTGATACTTCATTCTTGAAGCATATTTTCACTAGATACAGATTCGGAATTGAAAGATCCTTTCTTTCAGCACTTTGGACAATAAATACTATGTTGTGTGTTTTCTTCTCTTTCTTTTTTGAGATCCACTAGAATTCATATCATTTTCCCTACAGTTAAGGTGTTTGTTGCTTAGAAGAAATCTTTTCCCTTTAGTTTTCAAAAGTTTATATGTGTCTTACTGTATGTCTCTTTATATTTGTCCTATTTGGAATTTGCTCAGCTTCTTAATTCTATAGGTTGGTGTCTCTGTCCAACTTTGGGAAGATTTCAGTCATCTTTTGTAAGACCTTTTCAGCCCTGCATTAATTCTCCCTTAATTCTGAGACTCTAATTATAAGATTGTTAGACTTTAATTGTATCTCACAGTCCTTTGAGTACCTATTCATATTTTTTCAGTATATATATATTTTGTGTGTGTGCTGTCCAGACTGGATATTTTCTATTTTTTCTGTCATCAAGTTAACTGATTCTTTTCTCTGTATCCTCCATATTGCTATTTAGATTTCCAATTATTTTTTATTTCTATAAGTTTATCTTTTAGCTCGACAATTTTTATTTGGTCCCTTCTTTACATCTATTTATTAAGGCTTTTTAATTTTCACTTGCTTCAAGTGTGTTCAGAATTGCTCACTAACACATTTTTATACTGACTGTATAAAAAGTTTGGTCAGATAGAATTTTGACATCTCTGTCTTCTCAGTTAGCGTCTACCGACTGTCCTTTTTCAGGACTATCTTTGTGGCTTTTTGTATGAGTGCTTTTTGAATGAAATCTGGAGGTTTTGAGTTTTTGTGTATGACCGTGGATGTTATTTAAATCTTTTAGGTAGTGTAATGGGTGAATATGTTCTCCCAAAATTTTTGTCCACCTGGAACCTCAGAATATAACTTTATTTGGAAAAAGTCTTTCCAGAGGTAATCAGTTATGGGTATTGAGATAAAATCATCCTACATTTAGGATGGATCCTACATCCAGTGACTGGTGTATGTATACATCAAGAACAAGCTATAGAGACACACAGAGGTTGCTTTCTGGAAACAGAGCTCTGGGTAAGGAGCTATATTGTCACAAGCCAGAGAACACCTGGAGGCACCAGATGCTGGATAAAGCAAGGAAGTTTCCCTGGAAACTTCAGAATAAGCAAGGTTCTGCCAGCAACTTGACTGAGATATCTGGCTTCCAACCGTCTGAAAGGACAAATTTCTGTTCATTTAAACCACCAAATTGTTAGGAATTTGTTGTGGTTGACCCCACGACGAGGAGTGGCCTTGATACCACTGGGAGGTGGAAGAAGTCCTGATCTCACTGCGACTCCTCTGATCCCCCACAGCCCCACCCAGTAGGAAGGGGGAAGAAATGCAAAACCTTGTCACTGCTGGGGTGGGAAGTGGGGACCCAGGCTTCTCAGATGGTCTCCCCAGTGCAGCGGCTGCCCTAGCTGGCCTCTGTGAACAAATACTGAGGGGCAGGACCAGCTGAGGTGTCTCACTGGGGCCTGACCTGAGTAGAAGTCCAGGCTACCCAGTTTTGTTGTCATTATTGTTATCGTTATTACTACTGGTGATGTTTCCCTAGAGTGTTAGTTTGTGAGAATTTTTCTCTTGTGAGGCTGTCCCTGTCCTGGTTCTTTGACTAGACGCAACAGGCTTTTTCTGGGGTGTTTTCTTTGTCTGTGACCATTGGTGTTTTCACATTGCTGACTTGCTCAGTTCCAAGTTCGGAATGTAAGACTCAGGAAGAAAACCCTGCATCCTTACTTGGGTCGTGAGATCCCTAGCTCCTTCACCTTCTGCTTTATACTCTTCAGAGATATCTTACATATATGGACCAGAGATTTGAGCTGGACTTAGTGAGAGGAATAGGGAAGTGTACACCAGCTATATATCCTCAGAAGTGGGAATTTTTAGCTGTCTTTTAAAAATTGCTCATAACTTTATTCTTGCTATAAAGTTGTAGAGCATGCCATTCTGCACCCTCTCCTTGTGAATGTCATCCTCAGGCCCCACAGAGATCTAGGGAGTCTTGTTAGGTCAGACTTATTATGAGCTGTAGACCAATCAAATCCCCCAAACTCAATAGGGCCGTAAACTTTAATGGGATTATGATCAGAAATTTCCTTTGTGCTTCTCCTTTACTTGTAGGTAGGCCCATAGAGCCATTTTTTTCAGGATGAAGGGATATTAATACTAATGTTTATTTAAAAAGTAACATCCGGGCCGGTGAGATGGCTCAGCGGGGTAAGCGCCTGCCTTGCAAGTGCGAGGGCCCGAGTTCGACTCCCGGATCCCACATACGAAAAAGGGGCCGGTGATATTGTTCAGCGGCACGGGTGCCTGTTGGCACGTGAGGTCCTGAGGTCGACCCCCGGTACCCACAAAAAAAAAAAAAAAAAAAGTAACATCCATTTTAGAAATTTTTTAGCTATAGAATTTATCAAAAAGGCCAGTCCTGCCAGTGTGAATAAGATATTATTCAACTTACATGAATGTTTTGGTGAGCCCAAATGTTAAAATAGGTAATTACTTACTGAAATACTGGCTTGAGCAGTGGGGTTGGGTCCTCCTCTTCTCAGCCTTTGTTGTGCTAATGAAAGCTACTGTATGCCATAAGCCCTGGTTTGTTCTTCACGGGGTATGTTTCTCACCTTGTCATCTAATATCCTTTCTGTACTGCCACTTCTGTCTGCCCAGTGCCCACTGTCTTCATGAGCATCGTCTCAGCTTCTCACAGGATGATCATTTGGGAGATGGCTGGACTTATGATCATTTCTGTATCCACTACACGTAGTTGTTTGATTCCGATCTCAGTTACGTTCCTGGACTCGTGCATGTTGGCACAGCTTCCCCCAGAAATATTATGCATTGTGAGTCACAAGCTATGTATGCTGCTTCTTTTCTACCTTTCAGGATCATTAAGAAAATGCTGGCCCAATATTTGATTGTGAAATTAATTAAAGAGGAGTTCAAGAAAATCTGGCCCAAGGAATAGTAATAGAGGTTGAGAATTGAAGTTTCATTCTATTAGGCTATATCCATCTGTCTGTCCACCCATCCCTCCATTCAACAAACATGTAGAATTGGGCTGCATATTAGGCATGTTACTGCGCATAGTAGAGATTTCAAAGTTAAATATGAGACAGGGTGACATGGTTAAAAACTTAAACTTTGGGATTAGAAAAATCTGAATTTAGGTCTCTCTCTCTCATATTGGCCATGTTACTTTGTGAAACTTAGCTTCTCTGAGCTTTGATTTCATCATCTTCATGTTTTTATGATAATGAAACAAAATAACCAAGGTATAAAATATCTAGAGTAAGTAGATACACAAATCATGTTTTTCTGCCTCAAAGGACTGTGTGTATATCTTTGTATATATACATACAAAGTAATTAGAAAAGGATATACATGTTCCAAATAAATAGAAGATTTTTAGAATTTTCTATAAGAGCAGCATTTTGTGAGTTCAAAGGAGGAAGCTTATGTCCAACTTGCAATGGACTGTGTAATTTAAATTTAGTAATTTAAATTTAGTTTGTAGTTAAATTTAGTTTAATTTAAATTTAGTGCTGTCGCATACGCATCAGCTTCCTGTAACACAGGTAAATGGTCTACACAAAATTAGAGGCAGACTTGAAGGTTAAAGATAAATTTTAAGAATTGTTTGGTGTACTGGACATTTTAAAATTACACACTCCAGTACCTTATGTCTGCTCTCTATCCTTGCAGAAAGTCTTTTTTGGAAAGGCTAATCTTTATGGTTTATATCAATGGGCTGAAATGGTCTTGGTTGGGTTGGTCAATTGAAGGTGATGCAAAAGACTGGATAAAGGGAAGAGAGCGAGACCAGGTAATTTACTAGTGTCCTCCTTGGCTCTGGGTTGGTTATACTCTTCTGCTGAGGTCATAGCTTTTGACAAGCTCTCTTCTTCATACTGCTGCCCCCGTAGGCGCCAGTGATGACTTCCTCTCCTTCATCTTCAGGCAATTGGTGCTTGTAGCATCCCTTGCTTTTTCTCCCAGTTTCATGTGCTGTTTCCTGACAACACTGTGATACTGTGGTGTGCTCAGAAATGATTTTTACGTCTTCATCTCCTCACTGATTGTGTGCCTTGTGGTATAGGGTTGGCCAATCCAAGCAATGTAGAGGTCATGGTGGTGCTCAGCAAAGCATAAATTAAAGGGGAATTGATGGGTTCTCATAGAAGAAGAAAAGAACAGAAGAGAAAGGGGAAGGCTTGGGAACTTTTTCTTGTCAAATGAATTACTAGGAAAATCTGCACCAACTTTTCCAGTGCCTGTAGGTTCTTGAGTTTCTTCCCTTTCACAGAAATCTATCTCCTCTTCTCAAATGTGACCAGCAGGCCCTGCAGTTGCTGCTGCTTGCAGGGCTTTTAATCACCTGTGTGAACGTTTGATAGGGCTATGAAATATGGCCCCTGAAGGCCTCTGAGCTGCCTTTTCCCTTCCTCAAATGGTGAATAATCATTGAACTGCTCCACAGTTCCTGATATGAAGTTCAAATCAAGCCATGGAAAAACCCATATTTCACAAGGTAGCATATTTTTGGTTCCTGGCAATAAATTTTCCTCACTCTCACCATGCTGTGGGACACATTTAGAAAGGTCAGTTTGGCACTGTGTAAATTAACCAGAGGACCATTGATGCTGAGTGAAATCTATTGTAAATGTGTATTGATGGGCATTGCATGGGGTGGGGGGCAAGGCTTTTAGGCTAGGGTGATTTGGACAAAAAAGCAGAATTGTATCATTAGCCTTAGAATCACTGTTATTGTCATGCTGAGTGATCACTGGAGTGGTGGGATGGGAAAATGACAGTGATATTCATTTCCCAAACTTCCTTTGGGAGGTGAGTATTGATGTCCTGCCAAGGATGAGCTTATAGCTTAGTGTCATGAGCCTGTATCCCTTCAAGTATGAGCAGCATTGCCATATTGCTCCAAACCAGAGGGAATCTTTCCCTTGTCAGTTTGAGTGGTGCCCCCTGGAGTTGTGCAGGGTACAGGCTGCACGGCTGTAGAGGGTAGCCCTGAGTTCCATGACAACAGGTCTAGAAGGAGGCAGCACTAAGCTAGTGCTTTAGAGTGAGGGCTCTGAGATTAGATGGACCTAGGTTGAACCATAGACCTGGTTGTTAGCTCTATGACTTCTGGCACATCTTTTAGTTTTTCTGAGCTTCTCTGGGTCCTCATTTTAAAAACAGTGATAGTATCAATATTTTATGTGTGATTTTGATTAAGATCAGATAGTACAAATAAGGTACTTTGCAGACTGTGATCAACAATTTCTAAATGTCACCTATGAATGCTCTTATTATTTCAAATGTGGGCTCCTAATGGAGCCATAGGCCCCAGTGATGCCAGAGACAACAGTGGTGGATGGGAGAGTGAGGAAGCGAGTCCAGCCTGCCATGCCTTGGTCAGAGGTCTTCGTTCATACTGCACTCATTTTCCATCCTCAGTCACATACTTTTTGTGCACATAGAAGAACGTAACTTTCCCATGATGATCTAATCAATTCTTTCATTTATTCCAGTGTGTTAATTGAACATGTTCTCTTTCTCAGACATTGTTTTAGGCTTTGTGAAGCAGCAGTGAACAGACAATAAACATGTTTTATCTGAAGCCCTTTACACAGCCCCTACCTGCCTGCTTGAGCATCATTATTAATAATCAAGTTTTACTTGCAAGAATGTGTGATTAGGAGAGGAAGAAGAAGAGAGGGACAGAAGAGAGGGAGGAGGGAAGAAAAGAGGGAACACTTAGAGATTTTTTTATGGTTAGTAAAGTGAGAACTACTAGTCCAAGGCCTTGACGCTTTACTCTCTTTGTGGAGACTCTGCTGCTGCTAAGCCATCCCATTGGTTGTTGTCACCTGCAGTTTGTGCCTCCAACAATCAATCAATCAATCAACCAGTAACAGCTTATTATCCAAATACTATGTTCTAGGCACTGTAAAAGGCGCAAGGAATATACCATGGTGAACACAGCAGACATTTATAGTTTAACGATGAAGAAAAAAATTAAGGGAGATTGAGAGTAATTACTCAAATCAAAGCAAATGTACAAAGCAGCACAGAGTTCTATGGTGCTTATAACTGGGGGGAAGCAGTCGAGGGAAACTTTCCTGTGGGAGTGGAATGTGACTGCGACTTGAGAGATGATCAGGAGTTGCAGATGGAGGGCCGGTGGAAGGAGAGCAGCTTCTGATAATTACAACCTTTCCACAGAGATAGAGATGAGGAGCTCTCTTTCCACTCAAGGGGCTGGTTGAATGTTTGCTGAGTGATGGAATGAGTAGATGGAGAGATCATCCATCTTCATTGAGTGAATGAATAAAGTCCTGCATTAGAAAAAATCCTGAAAGATGCTCTGGATCAGGATAACTGGCATCTCAGTGGGTTGAGCAGAGGGCATTAGTCACTCTTTTGACTCTGTGGGCCTCTTCTTCTTGAGCTTTGGCTGCTATAGTTTATTTCTTGAACCCTTCTTTTTTTCCTAAATAGCTCCTCCTTTTAAAAATTTTTTAAATGATGCAGAATATAATCTCATTCCTTAAGGTCCAGCAAGATCACCAACCTGGAAATCTTACACATGGAAGAAAAGGGATTGGGAACTTCTGAAAATGGCGCTTAAGTTGGGCATCACTTAACATCCCACAAGAAACTTGAGCAAACATTGCCTCTATCGGAAGGCTTGAGAATCGATGCTTATGATGTGCTGTACAGCAATGCTCTTCCTTTGAGTCCAAGTGCTGGTTGTGCTTTGTTGATCTATCCTAGGCCAAGTTGGAAGGCAATGAAAAATTACCCCATCTGGTGCCTCATTTACACAATATGGATCTTGGTGGAGCTTTGAAGGTTTTATTAATAATAGTATCTGATAGCTTATTGGACATGTGGTACCCAATTACTGGATTTGACAGTACAAGGTATATATTAATGACTTATTAGGGCTAACCTGGCTGGTAATTGATCACTAATGAGGCAGACTTGCTTGCAGCTGGGCAAAATAAGATTTTGAAACTTTTAGCCAGCCCTGCATGAATGCCTTAGGAGAAGTGATCTACTAAATTAGTGATAAATATTTCATGGAGAACATTTTACAGCATCCATTTTACTAATTTTTTAAGGATAACTAGATGATTACTAGAATGTCCCAGTTGGCGGTTGCCTTTGGTGTTCAGTTCTTGATGTGCAGGCTTGGTACAAGTGATTGCACTCATTACAAGCTTTATCTTGATGCATATGACAACAGTGACTGGGAATGTTGTCCTGGGATGGGCTTGTCGCCAGCAAGCTTTTTGGTTTCACAGAGACAGAATGTATTTTATTCATATTTTTCAAATGTCACAAGAAATGAACTAATTCTAACCACAACTATGATTGCTCACTGATGCAAAGGTGAAATAGTTTTCTTTCCTTTTGGCCTTGGATTAAATAAATACATGCTTTCCTAAAGATATTGCATGTATATTTTCTACAAAAATACCCTGGACCTGTGTTACAAATTTCAATTTTCCATCTGACCCCTTTCCTCTTTATATTAATGGATTTCACCTAATTGAATTGGATGCCACAACTGACAAGTGTTCATTCTGAATTTGAGTTTCATATCCCCAAGAAGGCATTTTCTCGGTAACACTTAGCAAAATGATCTCTATCAAACCACTGGTGCAGTTAGAATTTAATTTGCTCTATCAGCTGCCATTGTCATGCTACTTAACCTTAAAAAAAGTAATTTTCCTCAAGAGTTCATAATTTCTTTTACATTTCTACTTTTTTCCCTCTCACTGGATGAATTTAATAAATTCTTAAAAGGGAAAAGACCGGGCAAGAGCCATTCTTCAGAAGGTGACAAGGAAGGAGTAAGCATGTTTTGTTCCCTTCCTCTTTAGCTCATCTCTATGTATCTTTTACCCATCAGCTGGAATCTGATCTTTAACCTGTCAGCTGGAATGTGATGCTTTCCTCAGCAACTCTCTTGTCTGTGCTAGCTACAGCCTGCCTTTAAGGAAGAAAGATGAAGAGCAAAGAGCAGGTTTGAAAAACTGAAGAAACCATTCTTCCTTTGCCACTACCTACAGTGTTGACATCTTTGCTTAATATGTAGCCGACACTAATTATTCCCTTTTCTGTTCTGTGTAGAGCACTGGTTCTCAATTATGGATAATTTTTCCCCTCCAGGGAACTTTTGCCAATATCTGGGGACAGTTTTGATGATCACCACTTGTGGTGGAAGTGGCAAGGGAGATGAGGTATTGTGTGGAGGCCAAGCATCCTGAACAGTGCCCCTCCAAATTCACTTCCACTCAAAACTCATGAATGTGACCTTATTTGGAAACAGGATCTTTGCAGATATAATAAAGTTAGAATGAGATCATACTGGATTAGGTTGGTCCCCAGTCCCATGACTGCTGTCCTTAGAAGAAAAGAGAAATTGGTGTCATCTTCTATGAGAAGAGACAGGCAAAGGGATGATGGCCATGAGGAGACACAGGCAGAGATTGGGGCTCTACTGCTACAAGCCTATAAATGCCAGATACTGTCAGGACCCACCCAAAGCTGGAAGAGGCAAGGAAAGGCTCTTTCCTAGAGCCTTTGGAGGCAGCATGGCTTGCTGATACCTTGCATTTGGACCTTTAGTCTCTAAAACTGTAAGAAAATAAATTTTTGTTATTTTAAACCTCTTGATTTGTGTGGAAACAAATCTCTAGGAAAATAATAAGTCACAGATAAGTAAAACAGGGATACTGCTTACCAGTCTGCAGTGCACAGGACAGCCACCTACAATCCAAACCATGGATGATGATGAGTTTGAGAAACTCTTCTGCAGAGCTTAGGTCTTTAGCTCTCATTTAACACTATATATATATATATATATAGTATAGTAAAAGGTAGTCTATGACTGCAGACTTTCACCTGATTCCTATGTATTATTTAACTTTTTGGGCTGTTTTTTGTTGATACATCAACTAACTTGTTGACTTTGAGAAGGCAAGGGGCCCATATTTGCATATTTGATTCCTCTAAAAATAATCTGTGTATATACACTAAGAACTCAGTACATACTTTTGAAAAAATGAACAAAACTGTCAGCACTGCTGGAGGACCAGTGGTACCATTGAAAGTTGAAGGTCACTTACAGCAGACTTATCCCCATTCAAGTCTCTGGGGCATATTCTGAAGTCTTGAGGTTGTATTTTCCCATGTTGTGATTGATGCACCAGAAGTTTGAGATGTCTGTGTGGGACACGTTAACCAGCAAAGAAGGCCTGATGTGTTTGAGATGTAGAGAAAACATGGTCTATTTGAAAGAGCCCTGAACTGGAAGGTAGAAGAATGGTTCAATTTTCATTCCTTTGGGCAGCTCATATTTTTCTCTCTGAACTTCCATTTTCTCTTTTATAAAATGGGAATAGCGATATAGAGTTGTTGTGAGGATCAAGCAAGTTACAACATAAAGAATCTGATGAAGCTACTATGAAAAAATTTTCCTTTTTTTCATATAAATACTGGGATAAGCATCTTCTCCTGTTTCATGAAAGTGTCACACACTCTTGTTCTGCCTATGCCTATGCTATTTTTCGTCAATAGCAGTAGTAAGCTATGATGTTCTACTGCTTAGCCTCTAGCATGCACCTGTAATATGTTTGAGTTAATAGTAATGTCTACAACCATAGAATAGAGAGCAGGTGGTGAGCATGGTGTCAAGATTTTTACGTGAAGCTGAGTTAATTGGTCTCAGAAATACGACACTCAAAGCTAGAGCATGATAATGTTAAATTAAATGGGAAATATATTGAGATATGAAATGGTCATCCAGAAGATCTCAAACCCTCTTTTGTGCTTATATTAGGAATTTATACTTTGCCAGGTTCTATGTGGACTGGTTGTGTCCTCATGGTATATGCTCTGATGGAAAAATATGCTAATACACAAGCAAGTTTTCAGTAGAATTTCTTTTTTTTTTTTTTTTTTTTTTGTGGGTACCAGGGGTCGACCTCAGGACCTCATGTGCCAGCAGTCTCCCATGCCGCTGAGTGATATCACTGGCCCTTTTTTCATATGTGGGTTCTGGGATTCGAACTCAGGCCCTCGTGTTTGCCAGGCAGGCACTTATGCTGCTGAGCCATCTCACCGGCCCTCAGTAGAATATTTTAAAGAAAAAGAAAATCAAACATTAAATGCTTTAAGTGATATTCAAGTGAATAATTCTTTGTATCCAAGGCCAGAATTTGGGAAAGAAAAAGCCAGGGTTATACTTTTCTTATGAGTTAAGCATGATCTTTATAGTTATGCCAGACCTGCCCCTCAGGGAATTTATTTTGGCAGCCCATGTGTAGACAAAGCATGGTCTTCATCCACCACTGCTGGAGGACCAGGTACCACTGAAGGTCGAAGGTCATTCTAAGACACATAAGACAGAAGACTTGCTTTTGGAAGGCTTGGATTTGATCACTCAGGTTATGTGGCATCTGTAAATCTGATCATGTGTGGACACTGAGGCTGCCACTTGCACAGTTTTTGAAGGCTTGGGTAACATATAATCTCATCTTATTTTTTTTTTTTTTGTGGGTACCGGGGGATCGACCTCAGGACCTCACGTGCCAACAGGCACCCGTGCCGCTGAGCGATATCACCGGCCCCTTTTCCGTATGTGGGATCCGGGAGTCGAACTCGGGCCCTCGTGCTTGCAAGGCAGGCGCTTATGCCGCTGAGCCATCTCACCGGCCCTAATCTCATCTTATTGGTGATCATCACCGAGGACTTCTTAAGTGTTTTTCTTTTGGCAAGGTGGCATAAGAGCAGATATTTGACCATTAGAGGAGCAAAGCTTAGCTTCCTACTACCTTATCAAATTAATAGTTATTTAGATTCTAATGCCTTACTTAAAAATATCAGGTTTTGGATTTCATAAATTTATATGCACACAAATCAAATATAAGATATTTCATATGAAGTTTAGTGAAGTGGAAGGGACAAGTGACTTTGGGGACCTTCACTATCCCTTTCTTACCCTTTCTGCCTTATCTTCAAGATGAGCCCATTTATGACATCAGAACTATTTTCATACTTTCTTTTTGGTTAATTTAGTTTTAACAAAATGCACAGGAAGTGTGTGCCTTGAGTCTTTAATCTATATTGAAAGTGAATTCCATTCTATCGGACACATGGCTTACAGACCTGTTCAGGCACTCTGCCTACTTCCCATGAAAGGTGGTGCCCACCTCCTGGACAATGTTGAAACCTCTGGTGGCTGGCCAGTCACTTGCCCCAAGAAGCCAGTTCTCCCCTTTCAAGCTGTTGTTCAGAAAGTAAGCTGACCATCAGGAAGACTTGATTTCTGTTTCTCAAAGCCATATCTGGACACGGATGAAATGCCACAATGGAGGTGTGGATTGTGGCATCTCAAGTAACCAAAGCAAAGATATAGAGAAAGTTTTAATATGCTGGGGGGTAAATGCTGACTAACTGGAAACAAGATACAGGAAGAAGATTTCAAAAAATTATTTACCACTCTCCCCTTTTGTTGATGACTTGGAGATATATGGTTGATCTTTGTACCCTGTTTCTAGAATACCATCATGCTCACGTATTTGTTCTTGGAAGACTGTGGGTCAACACGATAAAGTAATATAGTCATTGCTTAGCATTTTTCCTTGTCTTCTTTTACTTTTTCTTTAGACCCATGGAGGGCAAGTTCTAAAATATTAGCACTTTAATTCTTATGTGAAGCTCTATTTACTAAAAACCTCTGGCTAAGATAATCTCTTAAAATGGAAAAAAAAGTGGTCTAGTAGTCCTAAGAGGATCATTCATTGGACTCTATTCCATCAGCTTGTCATAAAAGTGTAAAAGTTTTCTTTTAATATAAAAAAATTAAAAGAGAGTTGTTAAAAACTCTGGGGAAGTATGTCATTTTCATGAAGTATCTGTTGAAGTATATACAAGTTGAAAGAAATTCAGGGGGATGGGAAATGTTTAATCGAAAATTTCAATTGTGATTATTTCTCCTTCGTTCAACGATATGTTATCCATTATAACTTATCCACCATGCTTTGCAGGAAATCTGAGTAGGGGGATTTGTTTGGTTTGGCAGTAGGCTATCTGAAAATACTCAGGCTATGCCAGAAAAAGAGTAATACAGAGTTTCGTAAAATTCTATTTGTGAAATTAAATTGGCGAGGATCAGGACAGCCCTGCAGCTTCAATCTGGTTTTATGCCTATAAACAAGAAACATCAATAAAAGGCAATGTTCTTAACTGTGAGGACACATCTTATCAGTAGCCACTGAGGTCAGCTCTAGGTCAAGCTTCATTTACTAACGAAAAGAGAAGAATGTAGAGAACATTAACAAAACCCATCACAATTCCAAAGTAGAAGGTCTTTCCTTGCCAGAAGAGTGAAATAAATGCCATTCTTATTTTCTCACATGTAGAAAATTTTACTAATTATTTCACTGTGTGTGTTTTTATGATAAAATCATTTGATGGATAAGGGAAATAATGCAAGTGGCACAGAAATGCAGGTATAAAAGATGTTTATCTTGGAAACTACAAGTCTGATCATCTGGATCAAAATCATTGGAATTTGATTTTAAAAAGGAGGGTGAAATATATAAATAGCCACAGAGGGAAGGTTTGCTAGGAAAGAATACTCAACAATTGAATCCAGACTTCGAAGGCAGTATGGAAGTTTAATTAGAAGCACGGGCCAGATGTCTGAACAAACATTTGAGAGATGAGAATCTTATGAGAACCAGACCATGGAGTTGTATTGGATGATGAGAAACTACAGCAATGGTTGTTGCTGTGATGAACTTAATGTAGCCGTGATAAAGCAGCTGCTCTTTTTCTTTTTCACGTAGTTCAACAAAGTGTACTGATATATCACAGAACAATTCTTTAATTCTAGGGAGCGTAGCTCTGTGCAGGACACTAATAAGGCAGATGATTTGCATCCCACTTCTCTATTGTGTTGCATGACAAGTTGCAGGCACTGAAAAGTGTAGCTGTCACGACTTCCCTCTGCTTGAGCACGGGCTATGCCCAGATGTGGCACCTGGAAAATAGGCCCTGTCCTTTCTCCCAGAAGTTGCTCCATGAGAAGCAGCCAAGTAGACTGACTATTAAGATAAGATTGCTCGGGCCGGTGAGATGGCTCAGCGGCTTAAGCGCCTGCCCGGCAAGCGCGAGGGCCCGAGTTCGGCTCCCGGAACCCACATACAAAAAAGGGGCCGGTGATATCGCTCAGCGGCACGGGCACCTGCTGGCGCACGAGGTCCTGAGGTCGACCCCCCGGTACCCACCAAAAAAAAAAAAAAAAAGAAAAAAAAAAAAAGATTGCTCTCAGTTGGGGTTCAGGTAGGTGTAGTAAGAAGGAGGTTCATTTGATGATGTGGATGTTAAAGAGATATAAGGAGAGCTCCATGGAGGGCCAGCACTGTGTGATGATTGATAATATGATAATCCTATGTCTAATGTTAGATGGTTCACAAATGGATCCTTATTAGTAGATGAGATATGCAGACATTTTTTTAACTCCTTGGGTAAGAGATGGACAAGTGAGCATGTTGGTTGGATTGCAGCATTGGTCTTTTGTCTTTGCCACAGTCAGAAATGGGTCAGGGATGGAGTTTGGGTGATGACACTATGGGAAGGTTAACTGATGGTTATATCCTGTAAAGTTTACAAGAATGTGAAAGTGTAAACAAAGAGGAGAGGCAGACTGTTGTCCATAACTCTGGAGAGTCAGCTAATATTCATGACATGTCAATTGAAGTTTAGTATATAAAGAAATTCATGTGATGGTTTCATTATGGAGGTTAAGATGTTCTTGTTCTAATCCCTTAGTTTTTTGAATGGGTTATACTGTACATAGCTGAGGAGGTTATGGACCTTACAATAGGGAGGCTCTCCTTGATTATTAAAGTGGGTCCATCTAATCACCTGAGCTCTTAAAACCAGAGAGCTCTTTGTGACTGAATCAGATATGGTGGAAAAGGAGGCCGAAGAGGTGCAGTAGAGGGAAAGCCAGAAAGACCAGAACCTACAGTTGCTAATCTGAACATGGAGGAAGGCAACCAAAAGGGTCTCAGATGATAGAAGGCAAGGAAATGGCACCTCAGCACCAAACTAACAAGGAATTGAAGTCTGCCAACAGCTTGAGTAAGATTGGAAGGAGACTCCACCAGGGGCTCCAAATTAGAGCCTTGAACATGTGACACTTTTTTGTTTGTTTTGCCTGATGAGACCTGTGTTTGACTTCTAAGCCATAGAACTGTGGCATAAATGGGTATTGTTTTAAGCTTCTAAATGTATGGTAATTGGTAATGACAGCAATACAAAAGTAATGCATTCATGCATCCATGTTTACATAGATGTATGTATTTGTATTTTTAAAAACTATGTGTACACATGCAGATATCTCAAGAGAAGCAACGTATAATATATAAATCATATTAGAGAAAATAGAGCGTTCAAGGGCCAGGTATATGTATCCTTATGGTCACATGGTCTGCCATTTGGTCTGCACTTAGACCATTGCTAACTGCTTCCATGTGAATTAGAGAGGAGTGCCACGAGGGAAATTGTTATACAATCTACTTTTAAAAGGAGTTGACTCATAAAAATTGTCAGAAATTCAAACTCAGCTTCAGCTTTCACTCACACTTTTACTGAATTTGACAAATCTTCTAGCCAGTATATATGCGTGCATGTGTGTTTATTTGTGTATAGTGTATATAAATGAAGACATGTAATTATCATTTTTAAACACTATTCAATGTCTTAAAAATAAAACCGGAAACTGGCCCTGCTAGAACACTGAGATCTCCACTTCTGGTGGACTAGTGCACAGTAAGTGAAGGACCTGAAGAGTTGGTTTCTGCCCACAGTGGACCTGTCCTGATCCCACAGTGATGTCTCTTGCAGGTTTTCCTTATTTGTGGGTCCTCATGTTTTGAAAGCTCACCCCTGAGTTTTCCCAGAGAAAACAGCTCCTGTTTCTTCCTTTTCAAACATTCTGATCATAAGAATTTAATGAAGCAGTTATGAGAATGACCGCTCTGCCTGCTTGTTTTGTTTCAGCCCCATCCTGAGATGGACAGCCTCCCAGGGTGCTGGGTTGTGTGCATACACTTCTTATGCAGCCAACACAGCTATCTTCTGAGTTTTAAAGCAAAGTATGGATACTGAAAAATGCTAATTTATGGTAAACAAGAGCTGGATTGACAGGAAGCACAGCAGCGGAGGGATGGGCTGTTGGTGAGTCTGGAGGGGGGAATGGAATAGAAATAAGAATTATAGAGACTGGTTGGGAGTAGAATCAAAGACATTGAAAAACAAAACTTTTAGGAGTTAAACAAGAAAGGACATTGGTAGAATAGTTTGGAAAATGCTGTTTGGATTCAAATCTAGGAAGATAGATTAGATATATTTTTCTTTGTTAGTGAACAGGGAAAAGGAAAAAAAGCAAAAGCCCAGGGAATCAAGTGCCTTCTTGCGAGGGCAATTAAAGTCCAGACCTTGAGAAACAATAAGGGTATACCTGTCTTTTCTAAAGATGAGAGAAAAATGAGAAGTCAGCTTGCTTTTCTGAGGCTAGAATCTAGGTGGATGTCTTAGAGGGAAGCAGATGGATTCAACACACTTCCTATGCTGTGTCCCATGAACTTGGTGACTCACATAGCTGTTTGACCCAAGAGTTGTACAAGGAGGGCTACAATTCCCAAGATCAAGGGTTAAATCAGAGCAAGAGTTAGGGCCAGCTTTACCAAGAGCATATGAGGAGGGGTTCCTTTTGGTGCTATTCCTGGCATTTAGCTTTGTAGCCTGTCCTGTGAAGGATGATGGTGACTTAAAATGTTGCACATTCTCATTTTGCATGTGGGTTAGCTGAATCCCACATAGGTACCACTCTTGTCCAACATTACACTGTTAGCAACATCCACGCCAATTGATCTATATACTTTCCATTTTCTGCAGTCTTGAAGCTAATTTCTATTGCCTTGTTTCCTGAGGATAACTGTGTGTGTGTGTGTGTGTGTGTGTGTGTGCGCGTGTGTTTATGTTTAGATGTTGAAACTATCATTTAAATGTTAGAGTGAGAGAATATTTGAAGACTCAGAGGATGTTTTAGTTAGAGCCAAGAAGCCAATTGGGACATGCTTTATTTTTAGATGTATGTTGAGAAGTCATGTATGAGAAGGATTTGCCTGTAATCCTTGTGATCCCAGAGGGTAGATGCAAGATTAAGATGTAGTCATCACAAGAAAGCAAATCTCTTTGCAGGATAAGGAAAAACTGCCTCGTCATTTGAACAGTCCAAACTACCATTAGCTAATTTATGTGATAATGAATTCTAAGTCTTTTGCAGTAATTGTCAAAGCTGAATTATAATTTTCTTGGGATGCTGTACCGAGAATTATAGAATTGGTGCAAGAGTTTGCACTGGGTTTGTGCTTGATAACTCCAATCTTTTCAAATTAAAAAAAATTTTTTTGAGACAGAATCTCACTGTGCAGTTCAAGTTGCCTTTGAACTCACTTTGTAGCCCAGGCTGGCCTTGAACTCATGGTGATCCTCTTGCCTCAGCCACCTGAGTGCTGGGAATGCAGGTGTGTGCCACTATGCCTGTCTTGATAGTACAAATCTTGAGAATTTTGTTTCCCTCAAAAATAAAAGTATTCCACGTGTACTTCTTTACTTGTCATTCATTATTTTTTAAAAATTTTATTTTACTAGTATGTGTTTGTGATATATAAAGATTACATTTGTTTCAGGGAATTAGTATATGTATATATAATATATTATATATGTATATAAAATCTTGATCATTTTTATTCCTTTTCTCTCTCCCTTCCCCTTTCCCCTCTTCCTCAAATCCTCTTCTCCAGCTCCAAGGGTCTACCTCCCTGTTTCCTAGCATCTCTCATGTATTTTACTCTTTAAACTATTTATATTCTGGTTTCTCATATAGAAGAAATCATGGAATATTTAACTCCCATGTCTGATTTATTTCACTTGACATTATAGTCTCAAGATCTATCCATTTTCTTACAGATGAGTCAAATTTATCCTTCATGGCCAACTAAAACTCCACTGTGTACATATACTATATGTTCTTTATCCATTCATCTGTCAATGGGCATCTAGGCTGTTTCCATAACTTAGCTAGTGTGAATGGCACTGCTAAATACTCTCGCTTTTACCTTTTGTTCTCATTTGAAAAAAAACTTTGATAAGTAAAGACTAACTCTTCTGGGCTCAGCCACCTCTTTTAATTTCTATTTTGATGTACTCATCAGTTTATCTCCTTCTCTTCTTTACCTTTCTGACATCTTCTCCAGGAGGACTTCCTTTGTTTTAACGTGCTATGTGTTTCTTCACACTAAATTTCCTTAACTCTGCTACTCCATGTATTTCCATTCTGAATCATTTCATGAAATATGGAATTGTTGACCCTTGCTGCTTCCATTTTTCCAATTTATCTCATTCCTTAAACTCAACATACTTCTTTTTTTCTCTAGTATTTTTGGGGTATCCTTAACAAAAATTGAATACAAAGTATTTAAGATATCCAAAAATTTTTTTTTTTGCAGTACTTAGGATTGAACCCAGGACCTTGCATACAGTATCCCTTTCTTCTATATTATTCTACTTTTTGGCCTATAATTGCTTATATTAAGCCCTTGTGATCTTTTTATATTTTTGACATATAAATTACTGTATAATATTTCCTCTCGCTTTTCTGATTTCATTTATTTGAATCTTGCATCTTTTTTCTTAATCTAGCTGAATCTGTCAATTTTGTTTATTTTTAAATAAACCAACTTTGACTTTTTTGACACAAAAAGTGTTGTTTTTCTATTTTCTATTGAATTTAATTTTGCTCTAATATTTATTTTTCTTTTTGTTCTGCTAACTTTGAACTTAGTTTGTTCTTTTCCTAGTTTCTTGAGGTTGGATTGTTTATGATAATCTTTTTCAGTGTAGATATTTATTGTTATAACCTTCCACCTTGGTGTTGCTTTTTTACGTCCCATTAAGTTCTCTTATGCTGTGGTCTCCTTCTCATTTGTCTCAAGATATTTTAAAATTTGTTATTTCCCCTTTGACATAATGGTTGTTTGAAAGGTTGTTGCTATGTTTACATGCACGGTTGACCCTTGAACAACATAGGTTAGAACTTATAGTTCTACTTACACACAGATCTTTTTTTTGAGATTTGTGAAAATTTGAAAAAATCTCTCAGGCGTATCATAGAGCCTCGACATACCCCCACCCTCCAATTTAAGAAAATCTTTGGTATGTTATGAATACCTAAAGTAGTTGTAGGTAGTGGTCTATTTCATAATTTACTGATATAAAATATACACAAATCTCTTGTAAAATTTTAAAAACCCACCAAAACATATAGACAAACATAAAGACCTCACATGGGCCATTCATAATCAAGAGAGGTGTAAACAAATATAAAGTTGCTGTATTAAATCATACCTGCATAAAATTAACTGTAGTCCATATTAAAGTATTTTAATATTTTCATTGCTGCCTCCTGCTGCTCTTAAGGTGAGCTCAAGTGTTGTGAGTGTCTGCTTAAAACATCATGTGATGCTAATCATCTCCACATGAACTGTTCATCTCTCCAGGAAATTGTGTAGTGCAGGAAAAAGTGATCTCTTGCCATTCTTGCATATCTTTAACTGCATATAATTCATAATACTTACAAAATATGTGTTAATGTGTTATTTATCTTATTGGTAAGACTTCTGGTCAACAGCAGGTTACTAGTCATTCAGTTTTATATGTAGATTTCCAACTGTGTGGAGGTCAGCACCCCTATCCTGTACGTTCAAGGTTCAACTGCATTAGTCATCCCTAATTTTCTTATTGTTGTTGATTTCTAGTCTCATTGTGTTCAGAAAGGCAGATGAAATCATTTCAATCCTGAATTTGTTAAGATTGGTTTCTTTGACCTTGTACTTGTATGTGGTCTGTCCCAGAGAACATTCCATGCATAACTGGAAAGATTGCATTCTCTTCTGACTGAGTGTTCCGTTAGGTTCATTTGATCTATTGTGTGGCTCGGTTCTGCTTTCTTCTTTATTGATATTCTTTTTGGGTGACCTGTCCAGTAGAGTGAGCAGTATAAAAGTCTCCTATTATTATACTGATATCTATTTCCTTCTTCAGATTTGCGAATGTTTGCTTTATGATATTCCATGCTGGGTGCATATGTAATTATCATCTTTGTATCTTTTTGCTGAGTTCACCCTTTGGTCATTATATAATAACCTTTCACCTCTTTGCATTCTTCAGGACCCTTACCTGCTGATGATGTTCTCCCTCACCTCCCTTGATTTCTATGGCAGGACCATCTTGTTCTCTCTCTGTTCCCTCACATTTCCTAACTGTGGCTTCCCAGGGAGCAGTCTTCTTTCATTGTCCCTTTCTGTATTTTTTCCACTCAACTGAGTGCATTATATGTGCACTAAGGTTCAGCCATAGACCTGTATGCAAATGGCTCTCAGATTTATTAATTTAAGCTTTAGCTTCCCTTCCAAATTACTGACTCATTTCCAAATGCCTGCCAAAGAGCTCTCCATGGTTCCCATAAGTACCTCAGAGTCAGCATGGTGAAAATACAATTGATAGCTGCCCTTCCCCACCTCTAATTAGCTCCCCCACTCCTTCTTTAATTGCTCCTCATGATACCATCATTATTCACATGATTCAGACTCAAAATTTTGTAATGAGAGTTGATTTTTTTGTCTCATTCCATAATCAGTGCCCAACCTTTATATCCTACCTAGGATTTCTTTCACATAAATGTCTTTTTCTCTTCTTACTGTCTCTATGTTAGGTTCTCATGTGAGGTTTTACGTCGCCCTGATCTGCAGTGTCTGTGCCTGCACACTCTGTTCTCTTCACTCATAAGCTACTTTCTCTGAAATGCTCATTCTCTTTTGTAAACACCATCACTTGTTTCTCTCACCGAAGAAATTAAATATCATCTGAAATTCAAGGTCCTCCACAATGTAGGACCCAACTCCATGTATTTCAACTACCACTAATAACATTTCTTAACATGTGTGACTGTTTTCTCTTTATCAGACATTGCGCTAAGTGACTTTAATAACCCTGTGAAGTAGGTGCTATTATTATAATTTAATCATTATAATATTGATTATGTGCCAAGGTCACAAAGTTAGTAAACATTTGCGCCTACATATGGTGACTCCTGAACTCATAATCCCTTTGATGTTCTGTTGACTTACTGACTACTTGTACCACAGTTTTAATATAGAATTTTAATGCATCTCCTGTTGACAGCTGCTCTATCTTCCTCTGATTGGAATATTACTTACAGATTTTATATTTTAGAAAAATTTTTCTGTCCTACAGACTCTCTACTAATCCCACCTCTCATTTGAAATTCCACATTATTTACTTTGTACTTTTACATATAACTTCATTAAAAATATTTTATCATAATGTGCATGCCTATCTTCCTAGTTCTGATACTCATTATCTCCTTAAAGATGGGGATCATTTGTCAATAATCTTTTACTTAAGTTACTTAGAAGACTACCTTGCCTAAAACATGGTCATATATTCTTTTAAAATGAATTGGCTGCTAGCATGTTAACTAGATATCAGATTTTGTCCTAATTCAGTACAGAGTATTTTCATGCTTTTATGGTGATTCCTCCAAGCACTAGAGTTTAGAGGACCTCAATGGAGCTTTGTCTTACTGTCTTGTGACACAGTACCCAATACCCACAATTTAATAAAGGAGGAAAGGTTTATTTTGTCTCATAGTTTGTAGAGATTTCACTCCATAGTCAGCTGGCTCCAAAGGAGGGCAGCATGGCAGAGGGGCATGGCAGAGGAGGTTTTCTTATGAGTATGGCAGTGAAGCAGAGAGAGATCAAGGGAGGAGGAGGAAGATACACCCATCCAGACCATGTCCCGGTGACCAACCTACTCCAACCAGGCTTTGCCTCCCAAGTTACATTTAGCTATAAACTCATCAGTGGGCTAATCCACTGATGAGTATCCCCATGATCCAGTCTTATCTGCAAAACCTCTCCTGTGAATGTATGAGACTTTTTTTTTTTTTTTTGTGGGTACCGGGGGTTGACCTCAGGACCTCGCACGCCAGCAGGCACCCGTGCCGCTGAGCGATATCACCGGCCCTTTTTTCGTATATGGGTTCTGGGAGTCGAACTCGGGCCCTCACGCTTGCCAGGCAGGTGCTTACGCTGCTGAGCCATCTCACCAGCCCAATGCATGAGACTTTGAGGGGACATATGTATGTCATCAATTTACTTACATTTCAAGAACTGCCATTATAAGCGAGTGGGAGAAAGAGTCTCTTTTCTAGGAGAATGAGTGATAACTAAAAGAAGTGCTACATCAGTGTTTGGAGAGATGAAAATATCTTTAAAAAAATTGGTTAATTAAATTTAGTAGCCTAGTTTTGATCTCCTAAATCAGATGGAAGAGATTCATCTGTATTCAAGTCCATGTATAATAGCCTGATCTTTTTCTGTGGAGAAGATTGTTTTTAAGAAATGATTTTGAGGTTTTTTGGCTTTTAAATTCTACTGATCTTTAAGTGTTGGGAGAGGAAACACAGACAGTAAGGAGGTAATGAGAACTTGGTTATTTATTGTAGCTCTCAGTGTCTCCATTAGCCAATGTGGAGGGATGCAGTTACCTCAGCTCTTCTCTGTAGCAATGAATAGAAGCTGACTGGACTGCCCTGCTTCAGAGGGCGGGTGATGGGATTTCCTCCTCTTGGGTGGAACTTCTTGCATTCTCTCTCTGCATCCATTTTTGTCTTTGCAAAGCTGCCCGAGATTATTCACATTTCTGATTTTTTTCTTTATCCTCTTTTTTCACGCAGTCCTTTGATTTTCTCTCAATCATACCTCTTGTCAGTTGTGTTTTCCAAGAGCCTTTAAGTTTGTTTGGTATGTGATGAATAAATTTTTTTAATGTTTTGTGACAGAACATTTCTGGGGCAAAGGAGTGATAAATATCAAATCAAGTAGAGGCTAGAAATTTAATTTTCCCTATCAGGGCCAATCTGTGCTTCATTTTATCCTGACAAAAATTGATATTTTATCCCTGTGATAATGGAAGACTCTGACTGCAGTGCCTTTTCATAATTTTTTTTTTTAAATCCTTTTTTTCTTTCCCCTGAGAAACTTGAATCAAAGCAGAGGAGATGGGGCCGGTGAGATGGCTCAGCGGCTTAAGCGCCTGCCCGGCAAGCGCGAGGGCCCGAGTTCGGCTCCCGGAACCCACATACGAAAAAGGGACTGGTGATATCGCTCAGTGGCACGGGCGCCTGCTGGCGTGCGAGGTCCTGAGGTCGACCCCCTGGTACCCACAAAGAAAAAAAAAAAAAAAAAAAGCAGAGGAGATTCTGTGCACATTGTACAGAAAGTTACCTTATATTTCTTCAGCCCTTAGTGTCTCTAGACCCGGCAGTAAGTATTTCCATAAAGTCGCTCAGGTTCTTGATTTAATGTGTTGCTTTCATGCTTTTATCTCTGGGTGTCCTCAAGAAATTTATCTAGTAGACACAGTGACACGTTTTTCCCCTTGCCTTCTTTATTTGGCCCCATTTCTTAAATTAAGGAGGGCTTGGGTTGTGATGATTCTAAAAACTAACCTTTTAACTCACTAGAATTTGGTTAAGATTAGAGAGGGACAAAGCAGTACTCATTTAAGAAATACTCATGCAGGACTTCCTCTGAGTCAAGCAGTGTTCCAAGGAATCTTCAGGATCAGTTATAATGGTCCTATGATGTCAATTGTGTTTTTAGATTCATGTTACAATTGAGGAAACTGAGGCATAGTGAGGTTAATCAACGTGACTAAAGTTGCTAACAAATGGTAATGCTAGAATAGCATTACGGTTTCCAGAGCTGTGCTCTGCAGCAAGTCACCATGCTGCCTGTGCATGAAGTTGTTCAGGTGAGTCTTCACCCACCATAGCATCACCGTCTCAAATAGAGTAGGAAATATGTGGGTTCATCAAGATTGAAAGTCCCAGGAAAGGAACTTCAGGTCTGAATGACCTCTGTATTCCAAAGACTGAAACAGGTTCATTAGAATTCAGCCTTTTGCCTAGGTCAGCTGTGCCCCATTGTTTATCAAGCTTCTTCTTAGGCAGGGCATTTGCACATAGAAGCTTCTTCACCCTTGGAGATCCAGGTTATATTTTTCCAACCAGCAATCCCAGTGTGATGAGAGAGCTTCTTTGCCAGTAGATTGAGACAAGTCCTAGAGCTACCTCTTGGCAGAGTGTTTAGGGGTCAATTTTTATTCAATCCCTTGGGTGGGGAGGGATGGTGACAGAACATGCAGCTTTCCCAGGCTTGAAACCCAGCTGTCAGGTCCTTTGAGCATGTGGGCTGGAAGTGGGGAGGCAGTGTTTCACCTAAGAAAGTCACATTTCTATTAACAGAAGAAAGAAGATAGATAGGGAGGCTCAGACAAAGTCAAGGTATATCATTCATGGGATGTTATGTCTAGCCTCCTCTTTCCATATTTACATACACCATCTAAAAAAGGGTTTTTAGGACACTTCTTCAGCCTTCAAACAAATGACACTGATAGGTGAAGAGGAAAAAGCAGCTGCAAAAGAACAAAAGAACATAGGCTCTGTAATAAGTGTGGACCATAAATGAGTCAGAAATTCAAAGCACTGATAAGGGTTGCATCAGTACCTGCTGGGCTGTGAGGATGGAAGGAGATTTCAGGCTGGTTCTACTGAAACTGCTCCACATGAGTTGGGGTCTACAGCCAGGCTCACTGCTTGATGTCAGAGGATAGAGCTGTATTCTCTCTGCCTCCCACAAAGGAAAGTACCCTGAAAAGAAAATCACTGCTGAGCCAGGGCTTGGGGATTTGGCTTTTCTGTTATGTATGGGGCTTAGGATGCCAGGAACATAATGATACTACCAGGAATGACATGAAGATTGCACAGTTCTTGTAGCTTCATGCATCCAAGACCCTCAGGAGCGTCTGGACTGGGAATCTGGAGGTGAAGGGAAACAAACAACGGATAGACAGTCAAGCACAGAGGAAGAGAAAGAGAGAAACACACACAAACACCAAGAAAAACCCATGTTCAAAATGAGTCTACAAATACAAACTCTAAAATATATGATAAGAAAGATAGCCACCAAAACCAATAATAAAACCAGCACCTCAAAGTGATAAATAGAGGAGTAATGCCAAGTAAGAAGTACAAGAACATATGAAATGGAACAAAATGGCAGAAATGGAAGGAGACTAGGTGGCTGTGAGAAATAACTAATAAGTTTATTTTTTAAAAAGTAAATGGGAGAAATGGAATCCTAGATGCATTCAGAGGGAGAATTAATGAATTGGAAGAAATCTATCCATAAACCAACACAAGAAAGAGAAAGTATCTCTCTGCAAGAACAGTTTGAGATGGAGGATATTATTGGGAACATTTGTCTACTAGAACTTCCAGCCCGAATGGAGGGAATAATAGAGAAAAACAAGAAATAATAGCTGAGAATTTGTACAGGCAAAGGGAGACTAAAGTCTTTCCAAAGTGCACTCTGAAATACAAACAAGAGAAATAAAGATTAATCCACACATAGAAACACTATTGAAACAGTAGTCTAAAGATGATCACTGAGACAAACATGAAAATTTACTATTTTGAAATTAATAAAGAAAAAAAGAAAGCAGAATATGCAAACCTGCACCAATTTAAATATAGATCAGAAACTAGGGGGGAAAAGAGCAAAGAAAAAAGTTTTTGGTAAACACAAAATAATTTGTTTGAAATGAGTATATATAATTATCAGTAACAGCAATAAGTATAATTGGGTTAAAGTAAACTGTTTTTGTCTGACATTATGAGATTTATAATGAAATCTATAAGAGAGAACCTTAAGATGCTAATAAGAGAAAAATTTAAGACAACTCTTAGGGAAAGGTCTTAAATATAACCTGAAGCAAGCTTGTGCAGTAATAAAAGTATCAAATGAGAGAGTTTAAAGAAAAACGTATTAATAGGGGCTAAATAGGCTACTACATAGCAAAAACTATAACTCTATATATTATAGAACAAAAAGTCAATTATAAAGTGAAATATACAAATCTATATAGTGCATAATTAAATAAGTATATCATATTGCAGCACATAGAGTTCTACAATCAAAAAATAGATATGCAAAATCTAGCCATACTCTAGGTCAGTGATGGTGAACCTATGGCACACGTGTCTCAGCGGGCTGTTTGTATCATTGGAAGCTCTAAAAGTTTCGCTATCACTGCCGTAGGTCACAAAAGAGGAATTTCTAAAGAATCAATAACAGCTTTTATGAGCAGAAAGCAATTTAATTTCATATCAACCATAAAAATACTTGGAAACTTAATTCTTCATTAAGAAAACCATGAAATTTCAAAATGTCATGAACTAAAGGACAATAAAAATACTACCTGTGAAAACATATGGAGTGCAGCTAAATTGGTAATTAGAACAATTTTTCTGCACATTAAGCTGGTATTGGGCATCCTGGATAATTTCTCATGTGGCTTGGGTTGGGGATTCACTTCAGCAGCTACCTGGGTGACCTCATGAATATTGTTCCATTTTCTAGACTGCTTCTCATCACTGCACTATTCCCATTCTTGAGTGGTAGGATGAGTGATACTTGCCCAGAATCCATCTTCCGATCCCCAGCATGACCTGATGTATAATATTTTGTCCCTACCTCTCTGCTCATGGCATTGCTCCATCTGCCTTCCCATGCAGTTAATGGTAACCTTGCCTAATTGTTTCTCCTCTTTTCACTAGCAATAAAGTCTTTTAGAGAATAGGTCTTTATATCCTCTATGCTATGCGAGAGACTGTGTATGGTACTTGTATAGTAAGCATTGAGTATCAAATTGATCACAGAGGGCACGTATGCATTGTCCCTCTGCATGGGCTGTTGGGTCTATGGGTCTGGAATTCAGAATAGACCTCAAGACTGGAGAACTGACCTTGAGAGTCATCAGCATTGAAATGGTCTTTAAAGCTTGGTAGTTGGGGAAGATCATTTAAGCACTGACCAGTGACAAGTGCAAATGAATGGTGCATAGGTTCAGGAGGAGGGACTAACAGGGAGTTTTGAGAGGATGCAGCTGAAGAGCTGCAAGGGATGAGCACTGTCGGTGTTTGCAAACCTAGAGAAAGGTGTGTTTTAAGGAGAAGTCAGTTGTGCCCATGCAGCTGGTAGGCAAAGAATAATGAGATCAGCCTGGAGTCCACTAAACTAAAAACAGTGGCAGTCACTGGGGACAAAAGCAGGATCAGTTTCAAGGAAGTGGTCAGACACTGGATTGCAGTGAGCTGTGTGTATCTGCATGACCTTGTGCATTGAGTCCCTTCTATGTGGAAGGTCTTTCTCTCTACCCTGAAGTCCTGGCCCACAGTAACCCATACCCTGCATGTATTTCAGTATATAGTGATAGCTTGGTTTATAAATGCTTTTGTTTGTGAACAAGGTGGTTCACAAAAAGAAGTGTTTGCCAAACTTTTGTTTTTGTTTGCAAACTCTGCATCAAGTGATGAACACAACTGTGGCCATCTTTTTTGCATGAATATAAATATGGCCATTTTCCCAAGAATTGTGGAATGAATTAAGTTCGTGAATCAAGGCACCACTGTATATATCACTTTTCCTATTGCTGGGCATAATAGCCAACACTCACAATTTACAGGAGAAGTTTAATTTGCTTCACAGTTTCAAGGCATTCAGTGCATGGTTGACTGGCTCCAAGGCAAAAACATCATGGTGGAAGGGTATGGAGGAGCAAAGCTACTTAGCTCATGGGATCTGGGAAGCAGAGCAGGGGAACAGTGGCAAAGACAAAGGGGTGAGGGATCAGACATAGACCTCAAGGCCACACCTCAGTGGCCCACCCAAACAAACCCAGAAGAGTGCTACACCAATCCTTTTGGTTTACCCCAAGCCAATCAAGTTGACACAAACAAGCCTGTCTCTCTCCATATATATAGATATACTATTCAGATATTAAACCTATTGCATGGCATATACTATGCATAAGATATATGTATATTAAACATACACACACACACACACATATATATATGGATTTTTACTACACATAATATATTACAATGCATAATAATTATTTATTTGTTCACCTCCACATCTGCCCTGATCATAACTTTGAGGTTTGCAGGCTAAGATCTCCCCTCCACTTTTAGGAGCCAGGTTCCCACACTATGCAGAAGTGTATTATTTTCTCTCTGTTAGGAAAGCATTCTTGCCAGGTGGGTGGGGCAGAAGGGAGGTGGTGTGGTGAGGGGAGTGGTGAAGGCCACTTGGTACAGCCTTTTTCACCCTTCCCTAGTCACAGCATGTGGACCTGTTTTTGCATGGCTCATTCAGGTGTGCTAGAACAGCAGAGAGGGGCTGTGTGCCTGGGGGGGTCATCAGGAGGAAGGGGGTGCAGAGCTTCATCCAAGTAACCCCAGCCTGTGCCTCTGACCACAACCTTGTCCACCTGGGGAGGATCCAAGGCATCTTTAGGATATTATTCATGCCCCACTGAAATCTCTCAGCAAAGCACAGTATGATTGGGTCCATAGCTGTGGGACATTTCTACAGAGTCAGTTTTTATCCTGGTCAAATGTGGCCTGGGGTTGGGCAGGGATGGCTGACGGTGCAGGTCTTGACCTTCAGCTACACCTGGGTACCATGTGAAGTGAGTTCTGTAGAGACTCCATATTGTGTTTCTCTAGAATTTGGGGTGAGAATGTCCCAATTCAGTTAAGAGTAGCATCCATCTGATTAGTCTGCTTCTTGGCCTCAAACGTAACCCTAGTTAAGATCGGGAGTAGTTCTTCATTTTTCTTCTTTCCCTAATTCTCTTTTCCCTTCATTCTATCCATTCTTTTCTCCCTCCATATCTTCTCTTTCTATGGGTGGCTGTCTCCCTTTCTGTCCTTTTGTCTGACTTGTTTTTTTTCCTATTCATCCTCTCCGTCTCCCCTTCACACATGCACACATGTTGGTATAAATGCAAATGTATGTTCTGTGCATTCAGGTTTGGAATTCAGACTTTCAGCTCTTTCTCTTCTGGTTCTAAATTTTCCCTTGCATTGTCAGCAGGAACCAGTATCTGAGAAACCATCTCCCTGGGGGAGGAGGCTGCTCTCTCAGTGCCCCCACCTTCAGCCCGCCTGGCTAGAACTTTGCTCCTGCAAAGGTTTCTCTGAGAAATTTGAAATCCAAGGATCAGGGCTCATGGACCTCTGAGCACAAGGAATCAAGCTAGTCACTGTGAGGCAGGGGTCTCTCCTGCCCTTGCTGCCCTCAGAGCCTGGGGGATCCAGCTGCTACTGGGTGTTGAATGTAGGATTTGGATTCCAGAATAGTAAATTTTAGCTGAAGCACTGGACAGAACTGATTTAATCTCCTAGCCCCTCCTTTTCTTTTTCCCTCTTTCTTCCTTCCTTTCTGCTTCCTTCTTTCTTTTTTTTACATCCTCTCTGGCATGTAATTAAATGGTCAAAGCAATCTGAAATTTTGAAACTGGTCCCACATCTCTTTCAAATAGCGTGCAGTCTAATGGGCCATTACCTTTACAAATACACCTCGTCGACCCTCACCTAATTAACTCATTGTGGTTTAATCAACACATCCTTAGGAAAAGTTTGGTGATGTTCTGTTTGAAATTCTCCAGGCTGAATTTTTTTTTTTTTTTTTTTTTTTTTTTTTTTTTTTTTTTTTTTTTTTGTGGGTACCGGGGGGACGACCTCAGGACCTCACGCGCCAGCAGGCGCCCGTGCCACTGAGCGATATCACCGGCCCCTTTTTCGTATGTGGGTTCCGGGAGTCGAACTCGGGCCTTCGCGCTTGCAAGGCAGGCGCTTAAGCCGCTGAGCCGTCTCACCGGCCCTCCAGGCTGAATTTTTATGTGCAATTTGCTGCATGAGTGTACGCTTCTTATAATGTGATTAATTACTTCTCCTGAGAGGCCTTGGCACATTTCCAACATTCAGAAGCTCCTTTCCCCTGGGCAGAGATATAACCTTGACATACTGGGGCCACCCGAGCAGTGACAGACTTGAATGGCAAAGAGCAGGAGAGGGATGGGGATAGTACTAGGCCAGTACCAGCGGTTTGGCTGTCTTGGGCGGGGGATGTTGGAAAGTACTGTATGTCAAAGTCTGCAGATCCAAGAAGGAGAAGGAGCAGTAGGCAGGCAGGTGGACAGGAGTGCAAGGAGAGCACACAGCATGAGAAGCTTCAGTCCAGAAGATGAGGCAAAGGCAAACGAAGTCCCAGGTGGAGATTCTGGGTATAACATGGTCAAGGGCCCTTGAACAGAGACAGGGGTTACAAAAGAGCTATAGACAACGTACACCATGAAGGGAAGAGCAGGAGCAGGGGTTAAAATTTGTGTTATTTACAAGGAGTTTCTCCATGAGCATAATTTCTTTTCAGTACTGGGGATTGAACCCAGGGGACTGAGTTACTTTCCTCACTTTTTAATTTTGAGACAAAGTCTTGCAAAATCTCCAAGTGGTCCAGGCTGACCTCAAACTTGTGTTTCTCTTGCTTCAGCCTCCCTGAGTGCTGGGATTATAGGTGTGAGCCACCATGCCTGGCTTCCATGAGCATAATTAACATCTGTCAGCAACTTATTTTGCTTAAAGTGGAACCAGTAAATCCCTTTATTATGGTGGGGATTAGGTGAAATTATGTGTGTAAAGTTCTAGTACAGGATTGCTGTTAATAACTGATAGTTAACTCCTTTCTGGCCTCAGCAAGGCCCTGTGGCATGAGCTGTAGGAATGGAAGTGACTTTCAGCAGAGGTTAGCAGGTGTGCAATTCCTATGGGTCTCCTACCCCAGTCTGACTTGGTTTCAAGTACAGACAAATTAAATCCAGAGTGCTTATTTGGCTTGGTGAAGGTCCTAGCAATTGTTAGAATCAAAACCAGAAATATAACTCAGCTCTTCTATATTCAAATCCATAGGCCTTTCCAATTAAGCATGTAAATAGTGAAGCCAATTGATATTTTGAGTGAAATAAGGCTTGTATCTTGGTAAGGAAACATCTGCTAATTTATGACAGACTCTATGAAGATAAGTGTAATTTTATGTTTCGTGGATACATTTTTATGGATGCCCTAGAGGTCTGCATGTTTGACTTTAATGATTACATTTATATAAATATCATAAAAGTAATAGAACATGGAAGGAGATGAAGAGAGGCAGGCAGCACCTTCTTTAGGGCATGTGGCTTGCTGTGTTTATATAATGGAAGGGATGGATCATTTTGATTTCTCCACTTTCCCATCCTAGTCCCCCTGGCAATGACCACGATGATTGGAGTTAGAAAAGAATTTGTGGGATGGAGTGAGGTTGTCTGTCCTAAATTCTAAGCTGAAGGTCATCCGTCACACACTTGCCTTATGTGTCTGGAGGGCAAAAGGAGACCTTTCAACTGCCAACTTGCTCCTATGTTACTTTGCCCCATGGGACTTTCCATTTGGAAATATAACCAAACTAAATTAAGCACACAGTGTTTGATAGCCAGGCTGCCTGAGTTAGAATCTGGCCCTTAGTACTTGCTTTCTGTATGAACTGGGACCAGTGACTTAACTATTCTACGCCTCAGTTTTCTGATCTGTGAAATGGTATTTGCAAGAGCACCTTCATCCTGAGGTGGTTTTGGGATAATTTCTGTTAAAACAAGCAGAGTGCTTAGTCAGCAATGGACACATAGCAAATGCTCCGCAAGGTGTTATCTGGTCCAGAAGCTGCTGATTCTTGGCTTCCCTGTGTGGAATTTGCCATGTCTTCTCCCTCTTCTGTCACTTGGAATTCAGCTCTTCCCTCATCTTTTGGCCAAATGCATGGCAACCTGTCCTTGTAATTTCACCCCTGTGAAGTCATATGTGGGCATAAATTTGCCTTGAAAGGTATGGAATTTATGATCTTGATTTGTAGCATCACTTGAATTCCTTGAACTCCACTTTTCTTATGTCTTGTTGGCCTTTTCTTCAATCCATCTGGAGTGCTCTGAATAGTGTCTGACACAAAGATTATGCTTAATATGTGTTGGCCACATAAATGAGTAGGTGTGTGTCACTACACAATGAAGATGCAGTCTGTGGAATTGCCTTGAGGTGACCCTAAAACTGATGATTCAGGACTCTATTGCTTTCTCGGTGTTATTCCCCTAATTTATAGTTTATTCGGTAGTAGACAAGGTTAGAAGAATTCAGTGTGGGAGCCACAGATGAAAGAGAAGTGGAACAATGCTGTAAACAGCAAGGAACTGTGTTTGTTTGGGGTCTTCCCAGTGGCAAGCCAAGGTGCATGTTGGGAATGGACAGGTGGAGTCTTATATGGCTTACTTAGTTGCTGAGAGTCTGGTTAAACCAGGTGACCACACTGTTCCAGATAAGGAAGTAGGTCCTGATGAGGTTGAGTCTGAGCAGGCATTTTTCTGGTGTGGCTTGTGGCTGCATGGGCTAGAATTAGATGAAGAACAGAATTAGCCTAGGGTGGTGCCAAAGTTTTAGTCGAGGATGTGGTATGTATGTTAACCCTGAATGCTAGGTGAGGGGCTCAAGAGACAAATGCTGAAATCTTATCAGAAGGAGGTCCTGATATAAGAATCAGGGAAGATTGGCAACTGAATGAGAACTGCATCAGTGCTAGGAAAATTATTCACTTAGATAGTTGAACTTCAAAGTCTGGAGGAATAGCCTCAAAGTTGTCCTCACCCTGATGCCACCTGCAGGTTAGGAGGTTTCCCTAAACCACCTTTGGGTTCAATGATTTGTTGGAGGACTATGCAACTCATGGGAATTGATTGTATTCACAGTAATAATTTATTAAGGAAAGAATGCAAATGAGAACCAGGCAAAAGAGACACAGGGCAGAGTGCAGGAGGGGTTGAAATGTGGAGATTCTTCCTGTGTCTTTTCTGTGGGGTCCTAGATAGCTTTACCTCCTCCCTGCTATGATGTATGACAATAGGTACAAAAAATTACCAAAAGGGGAGCTCACCCAAGACTTCAGTGTCCAGAGATTTTACTGGGGCTCAGCTATACACTGTGCATGGGGCTTAGTTTGAGTTTCCAGCCCCTTGCAGAGGTTGGGCTAATACCTGTAGTCTCCAGTTCCTCTACAGGTGGGGACTGAGGGGCAGAGCCCAAACTCCCTTTTTAAATTACATTGCTAGGGCCGGTGAGATGGCTCAGTGGCTTCAGTGCCTGCCTGGCAAGCGCGAGGGCCCGAGTTCGGCTCCCGGAACCCACATACGAAAAAGGGGCCGGTGATATCGCTCAGCAGCACGGGCGCCTGCTGGCGCGCGAGGTCCTGAGGTCGACCCCCCGGTACCCACAAAAAAAAAAAAAATTACATTGCTAGACAATCTGGTGACAAAGCCTCCAGGCAAATATACTCCTATCAGACAGGATATTCTAGGGACTCAAGATCACCTGCAAGCAGCCAAATGCAAAGGCCATACTTTTCTTTGGGAAGGTTTAATTCTTCTCTACACAGTCATTAATTCTTAAATTCCCCCTTTCTGAAATCATTCACTGAATGGTGGCACATGGGGATGATACAGATCTAGACCACATTAACTTATGAGCTTTTCTATATGAGAAAGCCCAGCAGGGTGGCCAGGATAATATTAGCTGGGTTTTTCTGGTTTAACCTAACGTGGCAGAATTGCCATGGGTCTCTCCAAAAGTCTAATCTTATGCATTGATCTGGGTGGACAGGATTATGTGAGCCAAAGTAAAAAAGAGATGTATTTTAAAATCACAATCAAATGTATTGATATGTAATAAAATACATACATTCACATAGATTCATGTTATTACTAAGACAGAGAAGGGATCTTCCATATATGGTGACCCAGTCTAATTAGGTGATCTATTCAGAACACCAAAGTAGACTCTAGAAGACAGCTTGGTCAGCACAGAATCAGAGCAAAAGGAGTTGGCTGTTAAAGGTATGGTAATTCTTGTGGCTTGATGGACTCCCTTCCCTAATATTTTGGGTCTAAAATAACTATACCAGACTCCAAAAATGAGAATATCATTTTTCTTGGTCAAGTCCTGATTTTGCAACAATCCATTTTCATTATTTCTTATCAGGTCCCAAATACTTCTCTCATTACATTATTTTATATTACAATTTACAAGCTTGTTTTGTATAAGTGACATCTCAGCATAACTGGTTCCCGGCATGTTAATCTCACTGATAAACTAGCTGTAAATCATCATGTGGAGGGGGTTTAGTGCTGCCCTGTCCTTGGGGGGAGGGGTGTCTGCCATGCTTCCTATGTCGTCGGAGCCAGAGGTTCCCTCTCACCCTATGCCATGATTCCAGGGCCTGGGCATTTGGGGGCCAGCTCTGAGTTCTTTATCATCATTCTCTGTGGCCATGCTTGCAGGTGTGATTTCCTGGAGGAGAAACGCTCATACATGTATCTCCTGATAGTGTCATCTCCTTCTTTCCATGATAGAATAAAGATCATGCAAAAAAAAGGAAAGAAAAAAAAAAGATCATTGTTTCTTGGTGGGAACTTTAAATTCTGGTACAATATGCAGGCATTACAAACTGGGGCTTCACGGTCCTCTTTGCCTATGAACCCACTTCGCATCTCTGGATCACGGGTAGTGTGTATGTGTGTTTGCATGATACAAATATATAACTGTCTCCATAATACAGCAAAAAGAGGGGGCAAACTTCAGAGTTTAAAATACAGTATTGTCATCTTTTTAGAGCTGGAGTCATCTTAATGTGCTGTCTGCCTCACTCAGGCAAACTTTAAAATAATATTTCAGGAAACCCTATTAAACTATCACATAAATTCCCCTTATATCCTTTTCCCATCAATGTTGATTACCATGGAAGATATTTCTGTGTCAGTGAAAACTCTTTCCCTTCCCATAGGCCTCTTCCTCTTGCCTAATTCTTTTCATGGTTTATCCTCAACAGTCTTCTAAAGAACCCTTTGACTCCCCAGAACAGAGGGAAATGCAGCCACCTGCCAACCTTTGAGTTTCACATAAATGCTGAGTAGATTAAGCTTGCAACTGGGCTATTTTGAGAGCAATGCTGATTTCACAGTTCCTTACAAATAGTTATCGTTTATTGAGCACTTACTATGTGTCTGGTCCAGGCTAAGCTCCTTAGGTCATTAGTTCTCACAATATTTGAGTTCCTGAAAACCCTTGTTCTTAACCAGCAAGTATACAGCTTCACCAAAGTGGAGCAGAATTATTATAATATTATCACATCAATTAAAGTAGCTACAGTAATAGCTACTCTTCTCAATTCCTATCTTTGTATATTTCTGTTTTAGAGAAACTTTTAAAAGTCGAATTTGAATGATTCTCCTTTGAACTAGATTTGGCTGTACCATTAATTCATTCACTGGACTTATTATCCAGTTAAATTATTATTAAATCTGAATAATAATATAATTTTAAATAATAATGTCAATAACTATTAACTTAATTACATTTATTGAGTAATGTGGGCCATATGTTTTGTAAAAAGCCTGACATGCATTATCATATTGAATTTCAATAATGAGATAGGTACCATATTTTTCCCCCCAATTTGTAACAAGGCCTTGAACCTCAGAGTACAGTAATCTCCCCTTATCCATACAGGATATGTTCCAAGACTCCTACTAATGCCTGAAACCATGGATAATACTGAATATCATATATACTTACATATGTTTCTTCCAATACATGCATACCATGATAAAGTTTAGTTTATAGATTAGGCATAGTAAGGAGTTAACAACAATAACAATGTAGGATAATTACAACAATATACTGCAATAAAAATTATGTCAATGTGGTTTCTTTCTCTTGGAAGAGTCAGTACAGATATTTTCATACCACTGTCATTGAAACCATGGGAAGCAAAGCCGTGGATGGTGTGTGGGGGATCTGGAGCTGTGCTCCAGTGATTAACCCTAAGACAGAAAAGAGCTAAGATTCTAACCCAAGTCTGAGGCCAGAGACATCACTGATGCAGGACATATGGTTTGGAACACAGTTTATTTGTCCTGCTTTACAGTATATCAGAGCTACATTCAAATACTTTGCAGCAAAGCTGTCCAGTCTTGCCCTTGTAGCTGTGTCTCTCTTCAGAAACAACAGCAAGGATTCTAGCTTTTTGAAAAGATTCATAGCAGGGTGCTTCAAAATTGAGAGCTCTCAAAGTAAATTTAAATGATGTCTTGACTTATAAAATGCCCATTTACATGCAATCTGTAATGCCTACCTCTGGCACAATCCTCTGGCACGGCCTATGGGATTGTTTGAAACCAAGGCACTAGTAGGATGTCACTTGGCCTGTATTAAGTGGCTTCCTGGCGACTTTTAAATCTATATACTGCTCCAGAAAAACTGATGACCAAAGAATCTCCCATGATGGAATCTTCATACTTTGGGTACACAATCCCCTCTCTCCCTCTCTCCCCTTCCTTCTATCCATCTACTTGTCTGCATCTTTTGCTCTGTTTCTTTGATGTTGGCTATCTTTTTGTCTCTAACCCTTGAAAAATAAAAGAAATGCTTAATTAACTTCCTCTTAATTTACAAGGCCAACCATGCACAGGGATGGTTTAGAAGTCTACTTTATTAGGCTCCAGCTTTGAAATCGTGTCCTTTTCAGACTCATATCCTCATATGAATCCACTATGGGGCCATGTCTCTTAATAGCTGCACAAGGGAACTTTTAAAATTCCTGCATTTATTTCTGGCCTGATTCTCAGACAGGGTGATATCTCCCTTACTAGTGTCTTTTTCTTCTAAACCACATTATTTATAAAGTGTGTGTTGTACCAGTCACTGTTCTGGTTCTTAATTTCTATGGAGACAAAATTAAAGGTATGTATTCAGGGTTGCTTTAAATCTTTTTAAGTCTGAGACACATTAAGGGTTGGAAGCCTCATCAATAAGGTCAAAATATATGGTGAATATTTAAATTTTAAAAAATTATGACAGTAAAAGACATTGCCATTAATCTCCCTCAAGATACTCCCCCTCACTTTGAACACACTTATCCCATTGTTCTAGCCACTTTCTGAGGTGGTCCTAGAAGTCCTCTTTCCTGAGTGTTATTATAAGGTGTGATAAAAAATATGGTGGATGACACTGCCTAGTGCCCTACAATGGAAAAGCAGGCTTATAAAAACATTATGGTGTGTCTTCATCCACCTTATTCACTAGACCTAGCACTGAAACTTCTGGCTCTCCCCTAAAGTCAAAATGACCATGAAAACTAAATGTTTTGAATTGATTGAGGCAGCCATGACAGTGCAACTAAAGACACTCATGAAAGAGTACTTCCAAAACTGCTTCAGAAAGTGGCAAGATCAAGGGATAAGTGTGTGGAAAGTGGGGGGGGGGATTTTGAAGGGGAACCAATGACAGTGTGTCATTGCAATAAATTTTAAAAAACTTGAACTTTCACTTTTTTTGTCACATGTTATATGTCATATTAAACACAATAAAATGCACTCACATCCCAATTTGAATGACTTTTTAAAATTATTGAATTTGAATTAGTTTCACATTTGCTTTTCAATTAGTTGGCCACAGGTGTTGCTCAATTTATGGGTGGCTATGACTCTCCAACTATCATTTTAATCAGGTGTTCTTGTGAAGTTCAGAAATGTTACCTACAAATTGCTTTCAAAGGCAATGAAATTTTTATGCATACTAAATTTAACAATTAATGAAGTTGACATAATTTTCTACTGTTTGGACAATTAAACATTTATTTTAATTTCACATTTAGTATTTTGGAGGCAATACTTTTTTTGAGATCTCAAATATTTTTCAGACTCTTACAAAGCATGCTGACTCTCAGCATTGTAATTTGAGGTAATGGACCTGGCATGTTCTCCCTGTCTTGAGTTTTGTTCTAGCTAGACCTGGATAAGAAAATCAAGAAGTGCAAGGCAGACCTTTGCATGGCCTGCAAAGATGTAGGCCAAGGCAGAAATATGAGCCAGATGGCATATATAGAAGAAGGATTTGAGAGTACTTAAATCAAATTCTGAAGGAAGTAAGAGAGTCTACCCTGAAATGGATGAACCCTGAGCTGAACCTGAAGTCTACTCAACCTGGCCAGGAATGGAAGGAGGCCAGAGTATTCCAACACAAGGAAGAAACGGTGCAAAGACATAGAGCCCAGTGAGCCAAGAGACCACACATTGAAATTGCCTCTTATTCATGGAGAATATGTTCCAAGATGCCCAGTGCGTGCCTGCAACAACAGATAGTGCCAAACCCTATGCAGACTGTGTTTTCTCCTCTGCATATACACCTATCATGAAGTTTAACATATAAATTACACATAGTAAGAGAGTAACAACAATAACTAATAAGATAAGAAAACTACAGCAATCTACTATAATAAAAATTATTTACAACTTATGAATTATTTCTGGAGTTTTCTATTTAGTATTTTTGGACCATCGTTGATCATAGGTATTTTAAACCATGGGAAGTGAACCTGTGATGGTGGGGGGACACTGTACTTTGTGGACACAAGTTGGATGCCCATGGGTTGTGGCATAGGGAGAATGAGCCCATTGGGAGAGCAGATAATGAAAGGCCTTGTGCCCCAATAAGAAGTCTTAATTGTATCTTTGAGCAGCTGAGAGTCACTAAATATTTTGCAAGAACAGATTGGTTAACATCTAAAAGGTGTTTGGGAGGCAGAAATGACAGGACTCGCCAACTCTGTGCATGTGGGGTGCCTCTGAGATGTGAGACCTCCCCATTTCTGGATGATTTGACTGGTGAGATGGTGATGCTTAGCATCTTCCCTGTGTCAGGCCACTTGGGAACAGGAGGATCTACTCACGTGCAGGGGAATACACGTTTGGGCTGGTGCTTCAGGCTGCTGCTGCTGCTGCCACTCAGACCTGCAAGAGGGTCTTGGGAAATGAAAAAAAAAAAAAAAAATTCATTGAAGTGAGGTTTCCAGGAAAAAGTCTTTGATCATGGTAGGAGCCTAGTTTGGAAGCAGCAAAAGATGTTACTTATGAGTCTCAGTTTCCCATTTGCAGACCTAAATGTGTCACTAATATTCTCCACCAGGCTCTTGGACCAGATCTGCCATCCATGTACTCTGCTGGTTCCACACATCCTAGGAGCTTTCCACCTGCCAGGGGCTCTTTCTCATTGCCCAGTCATCTGTGGGTGTACCTAATTCTGAGGGTGAATACATTTAAATGGCTTAAACATGAAAGGCAGGTTGCCAAGCAACTGGGAATCAGAAATACCCTTGTCAGGTTATGTAAGTGAAGAACTGGCGGCCACAACTGGAGTGATTTTGATTGCAGCAGCAGTCGTAATTATCCTCATTCTACTTAATTTTTCTTTTACTTCTTTCCTTGCTCCCTCTATCTGTTATTGTAACTAGCAGCTCAGCCTTATTTTAAGATATAACAACAACTCTGTTTAAAGTAGCACATGCCCATCACTGCTCTTGGTTCTAGTTTGTAGAGTAAATAAGTAGCAAGGACTTTCCTTCATTCCTTAAACAACTCTAGGTTCCCCCCCAAATGACCTATAGTATGCCAACCCTTGCAAGTGTAAAAATTTCCACAACCCAGAGCAAGTGATGCAGCTATTGAAATTTCCTGGCTCAGTTTTAAACCATTCTGCTCCAGTGTCAGGGGGTGACATATGTTTTTGGGCTTCAGACTCTTAAACTTTCTCCTCCTACCTTATCGGTCCTTATGGCTCAGGACTATAATTTATTCATTGTGCTGTTGTCACTTGGTGGTTTTGCTGCTATCTAGCTTTTAGGTGGGTGAAATAGCTGGGGCTGGACAGGGTTCAGGGACTAAGATCCCTGAAAGATGCTGTACTCTAGGAAGAGAAAGAATCATCCTATTTGGTTATTTCAAAGCAATTCCTTGCACATGAGTCACGAGTTCCTCGCCTCACCGTTCATTTTCCTTATACCCTTTGTCTTGGTCACTTTTCTAGTCTCTGAGACAAAATACCCTATACCTGCAACTTAAAGGAGGGTAGGTTTATTTTGGCTCATGTTTCAGTCCATAGTTTGCAGGCTCCAAGTCATGAATGCATTGTGGAAGGACCCAGGTGGAGGAAAGGTGCTCACCTCATGCAGCCAGGAATCAGAGAGAGTGCAGGGAGGAGTGGGAGAAGGCAGGTGTACCCTTCCATGTTGTGTCCCTGGTAACGCACCTTTTCTGATCAGACCCCACTTCCTAACAGCAAGTTAGTTATAATGCTCCCATAATCAAAAGGCCCCACCTCTGAGCTCATAAGTCTCGTGGGGGACATCTAGATATAAACCATAACAGCCTTGTTTGCTGTTGTGTAATAACATCCTGCAACAGAATTGCCCGTGCAGCCACTGTGACACTACAGGGTCAGAAACTTTGCTCCTGGGAGAAACTGCTTTGGAACCTACAGCCTACTCTCTCAAGGACTTTGCATTCTTTTTCTATTCAAATCTTTTTTTTTTTTTTTTTAGTGGATAATTCGAGAAAGAGCAGAGCAATAAACTACCTATGAATGGAGAGTAGAATTATTATTATTATTATTTTTTTTTTGTGGGTACCAGGGGTCGAACTCAGGACTCGCGCGCCAGCAGGCGCCGGTGCCGCTGAGCGATATCACCGGCCCTTTTCTCGTATGTGGGTTCCAGGAGTCGAACTCGGGCCCTCGCGCTTGCCAGGCAGGCGCTTATGCCACTGAGCTATCTCACCAGCCCCCAAGAGTAGAGTTATTGACTAGGATTGATTTCAAAGTTCTCTGAATGTTGTTGATAGCTTTCTCTTTCTTTAGGCTTCTTATCTTTCGGTGCCTTATAATGTGCTGAAATCTGGAGAAGTTTAACAGATTGTAACGGGATGGGATGTGCTGGGATCATGCAAATGTTCCCTCCAGGCTCGTACTGATTTATTTGTAGCAGTTTCTGTGATGCATGGACTCTGTTCACAGAATGCTCAGACCAGGAGCTCTGAAAGGAGGTCATATGAGTCTTGGCCATGTCTCCTTCAGAGACAGCCAGTAGTGACTCAACCCCATCCTCAGTGGCCTTTAGGTGCCTGAGCCTTCCTGAGACCTCTTGGAGGAACCCAGTTAATGCTTTCCTCTGGCACCACTAATTCCACAGGCAGCTGTGGGTGCAGAGGAGCCAGTAGTGTGGGACACAGTGAGTCAGCAGGTCTGAGGCACAGTTGCAAACATCCCTGAGATCAGCTTGTAGACTGTTGGGGGCGGGTGCATAGCATCTGCCTGCAATTTCCCTGATGCGATTACACACTTCTCCCAAGTGACTGCTGTTTCTGTGTGTAGTAAATTCCTCAAACCCAATCCAAATACTGTATTATTATGCTGTATATATTATGTATCATTATAGCACAGATGTATTATTTTTTATTTCCAGCATATTATAATATAACACAATCTCCAGAAAAATCTGTATAGTTTGATGCAGATGAGGAAATGCAGATGAATTTCTAAAATTGTTATCTCAGCCTCGATTATACCACTTCCTCTTGGTTATCTGGAAATTGCCTAGGAATACATTTGCTGATTTTCTTTTCATTTATACCCGTTATGCAAGCCCAGTTTCTTATAGTTCAGACAGAAGGGTACAAAATAGGAAGGCAAAATTACCCTTTGCAAAGAAATGCGAATGTGTAGTATTTGGAAATTGGATTGTTTCATGAGAACTAAAGCAATAGAACAGAATGTTCTGTGTTTTGGGGAAAAGCCTTTTTCTTTTATCCATTTTCTCAATATCTCAACTATGTGCCATTGTGTATAATAAATTTACTATTAAATGTGGTGAAAGGTTTCAGTTATAGGCATGGTGGAAGGTCTAGGTTCTCATTGTTAGATATACGTACTAGTGTTATGGTTTAGATACCTAGAATGTCACCCTAAATTCTCATGCACTCAGAGGCAGAGCTTTTGGAAGGTGATTAGATCATGGGGAACCAGTAGCTATGTGTATTGTCAGGAGGCAGGTTCTGTTTAGAGGCAGGTCATCTCCCTCCCTGGCCCCTCCCTTCTCTCTTTGCTTCCTGGCTGCCATGGGATGTCCTTCCTGCTTTGGAGACAGCCCACTGTGGACTGAAACTGTGAGCCAAAGTGGACTTCTCTTCCTGTAAATTGTGGGTGTTGAGCATTATATCCCAGCAAAAAGAAAGTGATCAGACAAGTAGCCATGAATCATATAAAGTTAATGAGCAATTAATTACAAGTGATTAGTCTAAATGGAGATGTGCTGCAAATGTAAAATACATACCTGACTTCTGATGTCTTGGGTACAAAAAAGTGCAGAAAGCTCATTAATCATTTTTCATATTGATTACATGTTGAAATGGTAATATTTTATATCTACTGAGTTAAAAACAAAGCATTATTAAAATTAATTTCTACTTTTTAATTTTTAAAAATGTGGCTGCAAAAAAAAAAAAAATACCCAGGTGCATTATCTCTCCGCTGGACAGGAAGAACTTTGTTTCTCAGAAGTGTTGCCTCTCAGGCCAGTGATGTTGCCACCAGCTGGGAGCTGGGTAGACATGCAGAATCTGGGACTGCCTGAGACTTGTTGGAGCCGAGTTTGCTTTTAACAAGACCTGCAGAGAGCGTCCATGACATTGCAGTTTGAGAAATACTGCACTAGCTGAGGGGCGTTTCTTAAGGCCCTAACTTTTTTTTAAACTACCAATCCAGAGAGGTTTCTGCTTAGGTATCAACTCCTCAAAGAGCCCCCGTTTCTAAAGTGATGACCCCATCCCTCCTCTGTCAGTCTTCATTGCTTCCCCTTCCTTTATTTTTCTTCATAACACTTAGGTGATGTTACTTGTCTTTTGTACTAGAAAGTAAACCCTATGTTGGCTGAGACTTTGACTCTTGTCACCTTACAGTTCCAATTATAGTTCTGTTGAACCACAAGAGATAAATAAATACCTTTTTTTTTTTTGTGGGTACCAGGCGTCGACCTCAGGACCTCACGCGCCAGCAGGCGCCCGTGCTGCTGAGTGATATCACTGGCTCTTTTTTCGTATGTGGGATCCGGGAGTCGAACTCGGGCCCTCACGCTTGCCAGGCAGGCGCTTATGCCGCTGAGCCATCTCACCAGCCCAATAAATATCTTTTGAGTGAATGAATGAGTCAGTATATTTTGACAAAACTGGGCATGGAGGAGTTAAGTACAACAGCTAATCACAGTTAAGTATGCCCATCTACTCAGCAAACATTTCCTGAATAACGCTATCGTGCACAGCTTTAGGAACAGAGGAATGAGGTATAAAAAGCAGTTGCAGAACTGGAAGAGACCAAATGTGAATATGGATTTTAAGGCCACATAGTGAGCTGTGTACAGCTGTGTAGATCATGTACGATGGGACTTGGGGAAAGGAGCTGTTCTCGCTGCCTGGAAGGGTTGAGGAAAGCTTCAGAATGAAGGGCATAAGAGTTTCCCAGGGGAAAAGTGTGATGAAAGGGAATGGACATGGTGTGTTTTGGGAACAATAAAAGGCAGAGTGAAGAATATTGGACTCAAGAGTGATGGGAAATGTGGCTGTAGACATTTGGGCTAGGGGTGGTCAGTGTGGATTTTCAAGGAGGACACTATAAGAGGTATAGATTACACTGCATTTTGTTATGCAGAAGGTGATGCAATCAAGTTTGGGTTTTCATTTATTAATTTTTTTTAAGATCATCTTAAGATCATCTAGGCTGCTATGTGACTAAACTGGTGTGAGGAAGAGGTTGTGGGAAGGAAGTAGAGAAGATGGAGGAGAGGTGTATGTTTGAGAGAAGAGAAATGAAAGGGAGGCAGGCCTTGGAGGTCCGTGGCATTTGTGAGAAATCAGCATTATTTCAAGATTTTCTTCCCTGCTGGGTGTGTTACTTATAACCTGTGAAGAAGTTTAGAAATTTAAGAAAAAGGCTTATGGACTTCTAATAAGATGTTCATGATTCAATTTTCACAGCTTGCCAGCTACAATGGGCCTGTGGTCAGCCTTTGCCTCTGTGGTCTCCTCCCAGTGAGGGTAGCAGAATCTCTTTTCCTCCTCCTATTTTAGTGCATAAATCCCACATCTCTTTATCAAGACAATTCCTCACAGAAGAACGTACTGCTCCTCGGACTCCATGATACCTGAGGGGAAAGGGAAGTCACTTTTCACCCTTTAGGAGAAAATCAGACAGCAAAATGTTGGGAGGGACAGGGTCCGGGGTTGCTTGCCACTGGAGGAGCTTAGGGATAAAGATAAGGAATTTGGCATGAACATCTTACTTCAGCATTAGTAGCAACCATAGAGGTGCATGTTGAAAGCCACAAGTTGGTCAATTTCTTATTCCAGTAGCATATGGGTGAGAAAGATCATGCTTAAGAGTTGTGCAAGAGGCCCTAGGAGCAGAAGGACCCTGCTCACCTTGGAAGGAATCGTGGCCTGGAGTTTAGGTAGGAGATAGATCCAGCCCCACACTTGATTGCTCTGAAGTTGATTTTTAGCATGGATTATCTGTACTTTCTATTTTTTTCTGCTACCATCTGACCTTTAGCCATTTCCCTACTCATTAGCATTTACATCTAAATGTTAGAAAAAGAGAAGAGAGATGTAATTTTGATTCCTGTTTGCAGCGCTATTGAAACAGTACAGAAGACTATAACAGAAGTAAAGGGGATGAGACCTTTGACTAAAAAGCTTAATTTTCATCTACTGTATTTCACATTACCATTGATAATCATGAATTTAGTCCTGCGAAGACCAAGGAGAACCTTTCTTATAGAGACTTCAAAAGATATTAATTTTCTCAAATCCATTCAATTAGTAACAGGCAGAACCAGACCTTAAACCCTTCTCCAGATTCATAATTTATATGGTGCTTGTTTCTATCTCAGCATAACATGTTTAGTTTCAGTAGGATTCATTTTGGCCTTCCTTTTAAATATACACACACAGAATTATACACGATAAAATGAAAAGAATATTGGATTTTTGAATCACAACATGAGTTTTTCTCTTGCTTTCTCTCCTTTCTAGACTTATAAACAAGAAGGGAATAATACCTGCCTTGTCTACCTCACAGATTATTCTCTAAGTACTAAAGAAATAATGTGGGTGAAAGTGGCTCTGCAGCTGCAAGGTGCAATGGAAATGTCATGAATGTGTTGATGTATAATCCCATACATTTCAACTGAGCTAGCGAAAATTATTTGTTAAACTATCAGATATCCACCAGTTGTGATAACATGGCATGGATTTAAAAGACTCTTTTTATTTTGCAGTATTGAAGAAATTCAGTTTCAAAACTAGAAATGTATTAAGAGTAAGTGATGCAACCTTTGGAGCGAAGGAAATCCTAACGTACAAATAACGAAGTAGGATTGTGTCCCTGAGAATCAATAGAAAATATTTTTAAGAGTATAAGAAAGTTCAAAACTTGGAAATCCTGATGAAAACTATTTCCCCTTCTCTTGGAAAACAAGTATAAAGAACACAGGTAACAAAAAACAAACAAGTACACTTTACTAGTTTTGGAATATAACGAGACATGTTTCTAGGTATTTTTAAAAGTCTGTTAAATGCAGCCAACTTTTAAGGTCTGTCAAAGGCAGGATCCCAGTGGAAGGAACCCGGAGAGAAGTGGAAAATGGAGAGTTAGTCAGTAGGGCAATATAATTCTATGTCCTGCAAAAATATTTTTCAAAACTAAAGATAAAATGAGTTCATTTTCAGACGGCAAAAAATGAGAATATTCATTGCTATAAGACCTAGAGTGATTTGCAAACAAAAGGAAAATGAAACCTGATAGAAGTCTGTAGGTGTAAGAAGGAGTGAGGAATTAAAAGGATAAATGTGTGATTTAATCTAAATTAATATTGACTTTATAACAAAATAGGTATAAATGTTTTGTGGATTTTAAGATACATGGTAGAAATTATAACATAATAGATTATATTATACTATAAATCAAGGATGCATTTTATAATCTCTAAGGTAACCAACTACAGAAGAACAAAAAGATATAACTGGTAAGCTAATTGAGGAGACAAAGGAACAATGGGATAAAAACTACCCAATCAATCCAAATGAAGGTAAGAAAGGAAAGAAAATCGATTATGCAGTAGTTAGGACAAATGGTGAGCAAACAATGAAATGATAGCATTACATTCACATATGTTATCAATTACAACAAATGTAAATTGACTGAATGTTCCAACTGAAAGAAAACAAAAGAATGTCAGACTGGATAAAATACAATATCCAACTACATGGTGTGTTGAATGACAAATACTGTACCTGCTGAAAGGTTGGAGAAAAGTTGAAAGTAAAGGAGTGAAAGATATACATTGCAAATACTAACCAAATGAAAACCAGCCCAGCTATATCATTACAGACAATGGAGACATCAAGGCAAAATGCCTTAGGAGAAATAGGCTTTGTAATGATAAAAAGTCCAGTTAATCAGGGAAATGTAAAAACTCTAAGTCTGTATTCAGCTAATCACATAGGCTTAAAATAAAGAACTGACAATAATAGAAGAAGAAATAGGCAAATCTACAATAATCTTTGGAGATTTTTCATATACCTTTCTCAGAACAAGTAGACATAGAATCATTAAGTATAGAGGAAAGAGCAGTGTGACTAAACAGCTTAACCTGTGTAAATGGAATATTGCATCCAGTGACGTTCTGTCAAGCACATTGTTATGGTTTGTGTCTGGATGTCCCCCCAAAGCCTCATGTGGTCATAGGGCTTTTTCGGAGGTGGCTGAATCTAGAATGTGTGATGCAGAGATTAAGGGTGTGTGATTACTAAATCAGTCCGCTGATTGGTTTGGCACCACCCTAATCCTGGTAGTCTGGTTAAGATAAAAGGGACAGAAAGAGGCTCATCTTTCTCTTGTTGCTTTTGCTGTCTTCCACTGCCATGAACGAACAGTCGCCCCTCTGCCATGTGCCACCCTGCCTTGGAGCCAGCCCATGGTAGACTGAAACCTCTACAAACTGAGCTAAATAAACCTTTCCTCCCTTAACTTTGCGCATTGGGTATTTTGTCTCAGCAATGAGAAAAGTAACTAAGACACACAAGAATATGCTGGACCAATGATTTTAGTTCCAAGTTTTTTCTTGAAAAAGGACAAGAATATTAAAACCCAAAAAAGTACAAAGAAGGAAAAATACAAATTAGTAACAGAACTTAATGAGAGAGAAAATAATTATAAAATAAAAACTCCTTTTGAAACTGATCAAGGAAAAAAACTTGTGTCAGAAATAAAAATAAAGACCATCACCAGTGACTCTTAAATAGAATAAGGCAAGTTTAAAGGTAACTTTGGGCCAAGAAATTTGAAAATATAGATTAAAATGCTCAATTATAGAGTAGAATAATTACCAAGCTGACAAAAGTAGGAATAGAAAATCTAAATTGTTCAGTTTATTAGTACATAATTTGAATGTGTTTTAAAATAATTTGAATTTTTTACTATATAATTGGGTTACTGTTAAATTGTCTGGTAAAATCCTAGGCCCAGGTGGCCTCACCAGAGAATTTTACTGTACATTTAAGGAAGAAATACTTCCAATCTTGAAAAATCTTCCACGGAAAAGTAAAAGAAGTAATGCTTTCCAACTCATCATAACATCGATACCCAGCTTTGACAAGAATATTGAAAAAAGAAAAATTGTAAGCTTATCACTCTTATGAGACTTAGACACAGACATTCTAAAGAAACAACTGACTCCAGAATTATATAAAAAGATAATATATCAAAATCTAATTGATTTTATTCCAGGGAAGTAATGTTGACATAAATTGAAGAAAAAAATCAGTCAATGTTGAAACAAAATTATGCTAAGATTTGTTTCAAAATAATCTTTTCAGAGGTGGTGAGTGAGTGGGAGTATATATGAAACAGAATGGCTATGAATTAATAACTGGGATTTTTGTAGCTGGGTGATAAATAGATTTGTGTATATTCAAAATTTACATATAGGAAGTAAAAATAAAGAAATAGATTTCATTATCTGATTATATTAGCAGATAAAAGAGAAACCCTTGTTTCATTTCAATAGATGCTGAAAAACATCCCTTGAAATAATCTGATATAATTTAAATTTAACACTCTTAGGAAGGGGCTGGGGATTAAGCTCTGTGGTAGAGCATGCATGAAACCCTGGCCTTGATCCCCAGCACTGAGGAAAAATCCTCTGAGGAAGGAGTGATAGAAGGAAACTTTCTTTGTCTGATAAAGGGTACTTTCAAAAGTCTTAACGGTGAAATGGTGAAAGTTTTTCTCCTATGCTGGGAACAAGAGAAGGACTGCATTATCACCACTTTTGTTTAGTGTTGGACTAGAGTCTAGCTTGTGTAACAAGCCAGAATTTTTCATTCTTACCACTTTCATATTTTGGGCTGCAAAGTTTATTTTCTGGGAGACTGCCCTACACTCAGTAGAATGTTTGGCAGCCTCCCTGGCTGCTGCTCTGTAGAGGACAACAGCATTCTGTCCCCTAGTTTGACAACAAATGCCATATTTTACAAGGCCAAACTTGCCCGGGGGTAAAATTCTCCTCTCCCACTGAGAATCAAGAAAAAGAAATAAATGCTTTAAGATTTGGAAAGAAGAAATAAAACTGTTATTATTTGCAGAAACCTGGACGCATTAGAAAATCCTAAAGGATACCATGAGGGGGTAGATATGGATTTCACCCTTTTACATCATAGCATATCTGTAAGACCTAATATAAATGATCTAAAGGACCCTAACTATTACAGAAGAAAACTCTTGTCAAATTGAGTTACGCAAACATTTTTAAATGGGATGAAAATACCCATACCCTTAAAAGGAAAAAGATTGAATCCATTTGACATTTTCAAAACAAAAAACAAAAAACAAAAAACAAAACAAAAAAAAAACCGCCTTTTGTGCTTCAAAATGCACAGTCAAAATGCAATGCCCACTTAAAGAATTGGAGAAGAACTTGCTAAACATGTATCTGTTAAAGAACTTTATTTAGAAAATATAAAAAAACTCTTCAAATTTAATAATAGGAAAAATCTGATTTTAAAATGAGCAAAAGATATGAACAAACACTTATGAAGGCACACAAGTGGGTAAAAAGTACACTAAAATGTTCATGTCATTATTAGTCATTAGGGAAAAACAAAAGAATTAGATGCTACTATCTACTTATTAGGATAGTAATTAAAAATTACTAAAATGAAAAAGTACAGATGATATAAAAGGTTAGTCAACATATAGATCAGTTAGAATTCTCTTTTTAAAAATTTTATCTTATTAGTATTTGTAGTACATAGTGATTACATTTATTGTGCAGAGTTGGTACATGTACATAACACATGTTAATTCTCTTTTCATCCTTTTCCCTCTCCTCTCGCCCCCTCCTTATAGCTCTTGGCTCCCTTCCCATTTGCTAAAGATCTATCTCCCTATTTCCTATTATCTATCTTTTATTTTGATATATATATATATATATATATATATATATATATATATATATATACATTTTTTAAAATGTGGGTATCAGGAGTCGAACTCAGGACCTTGTGCTTGCCAGGCAGGTGCTTATGCTGCTGAGCCATCTCACCGGCCCCTTTTTAATGTATATTTTGGATTTCTTATATAAGAGAGACTATGTAATATTTAGGCTTGTGTGTCTGATTTATTTTGCTTAACATTATGGTATTGAGGTGGATTCATTTTTCTACAGATGATTCAAGTTTATCCTTCTTTATACAGTACTCCTTTGTGTATAAATACCACATTTTTTATCCATTCATTTGTTGATGGGCATATAGGCTACTTCCAAGATTTAGACATTACCAATTGTGCTGCTATAAATATGGGGATGCATGTATCACTGTAATATGATTTCTTCAACTCTTTTGGGAAGACACCTAGAAGGGGAATAGCTGGGTCCAGTGGAATTTTTAGTTTTAGCGTTTTGAGAAATCTCCATAGTGATTTCCATAGTGGTTGCACTAAAACTAGTCCCCATCAACAATATGGAAGGCTTCCCCTTTTCCTGCAGCCTCACCAGCATTTGTTATTATTTGATTTCTTGATGATGGCCATTCTTTCTGTAATAAGAAGGAACCTCAGCATTGTATTAATTGGCATTTTTCTAATGGCCAGTGATGTTGAACAATTTTTATGTATTAATTGGCCATTTGTACTTCCTCTGAGAAGTGTGTATTCATCTTAGTTGCCAAGTTTTTCACTGGGTCTTTTATTTTGGGGGGGGGTCTAACTTTTTGGGTTTTTAGTATATTCTAAATATTAGTCTTTTGTTGGAGGAATAGCTGGCAAATTTTTTCCCATTTGTAGATTGTCTCTTCATTCTGTTGGTTGTTTTCTTTGCTGTGTGGAAGCCTTTTAATTTGATGTGATCCTATTTGTTGATTCTTGATGTTATTTCTTGTGCCATTGGGGTTCCACTCAGACTGTCCTTGCCTAGGCCTATGACTTCAAGAGTTTTACTGTTTTATCTTCCAGGAGATTGTTTCTCACTTTATTTCCTTTTTGCATTTCTCTTTCTATGCCTCTTCAGTCATGTTGTTTATATACATGCTTTTCCGGGTTTGCTGGACTTCATGTTGGCTGATATCCCTTGAAATCACTATCTACTTGTCTTAGTCACTTTCTCCTCACTGTGACTCAATACCTGAAACCAACAGACTAAAGAAGGAGAGGTTTATTTTGGCTCATGATTTTTAGAAGTTTCAGTCCATAGTTGGCTAGCTCCAGGGCAGAAGTTGCATGTGGGAAGAGCCTGCTACGGAGGAAGCCTGCTCACATCATGGTGGGCAGGAAGCAGAGAATGAAGGAAGAAACCAGGAAGGTGGATACACTCTACCAGACCATGCCCCCTGTGACCTACCTCTCCCCACCACGCCCACCTCCTAACATCACATTAAGCTACAGTGCCACCATAATTCAACCACCTTTCAAAAGCTCTGGCTTTGAGTGCAGAGCTTTGAGTGTTCACTACTTGGTCACAGATATATCTTCTTGTGGCAATAGCAAAAGATGTATATGTCATTTTGAACAGCTGAATAGTATTCTGTTTTATGTATCACTTCCTTAGCTAGCTTTCTGTGGATGCACATTTATGTCATTTCCAGGTGTATGCATTATTATAAATAGTTCCACAATGAGTATTCCACTGTGATTTGAAAATGTCTTGACAAATGTCTCTGATCACATGGATGGTAATTATCCATGTGCCTGTCTTTCTCACCAGACAATTATTAGTACCTGGAGGGAGGAAATCATTACTTCTTTTGGAATCTTCACTATCCTGCAGAGATTCAGCAGGAGTTCAATCTCTATTGTTGAAAGAAAGGAGGAATAAATGAATGGACGTTGATATAATTGGGTACACATGTATATCATCACACATGTCTTTGGTTTTTGCTCAAATTATCACATAGCTTGATATCTCTTAGGCATTATTGAATTCCCTGCTTGCTTCTAATTTCTCTTTATAGATGTCATTACCACTGACATATATTCAATATGTTGTTTTAGTATTTAAAATATGGTCACATCTTAACTTCCTCATAGCTTGTGGTGGTCTCTGGAATAGGTTTTTTGAATTGCAGAGAAATAATCTAAATGCAGGTACCTGGTAGTATTTGCCCAACCCTAGGCAGAGATATGTTACTAAGACTGAAATCATCAATTACAAAAAGAAAAACCACACGGTATGTGTGGTGCACACTATTTTCAGCTGTTATCTATTGTAAGTTCTCTGGAGTGCTATTTGCTGCTACAACTGAATGATCCCATAAGTTTAATTCACCAATGTTACCACAAAATTGTCTTAAATCACAGAGGGAAAAAGAAGAAAACCAACTAGAAAGGGCTGAAATGCTGCTTATGTCTTCATTAGAACCCACCGTTTTTCCCATTTGTTTCTTCTGGATGCTAAAAGAGCTTGCTGGTCTTGTCGTGTGTTACAATGCAGCATAATATCACACTGACTCTCCAAAGGAAAGGAACACATTGTTGATGTGTCTGTAAGAGCTCTCATTTGGCTTAATGACTAATGCACTGCATTGTCGTGGGTATATAAGGCAATAGAAGCCAAGTGGCCCAGACCTTAACAGCGTTCAGTGGGTGTCAAAAATTTACAAGAGCTTAAGCTATTTTTTATTTCTTCTTACTGGGCCAGAAGCACTTACTATTGTTGTCCAATATATTGCAAATGTACATAGTTCAAAAAGCACAAAGAGAGTGATATGGCATTGTAGAACTGAAAATGGGCTACTGATTGGGTACAAATTCATCAAGCCTCTTTATTTCTCAACGAGCTTTTATTGAATGCCAAAACAGCTTGCTTTGGAAGGAGTGAAAGTGACTGTGAGCAAATGACACAGTGGGAAAGTTGACCTCTAGGGATTTCACTTCTGCTCAGTTAGCTAACTGTATATCTGCCCCACTCCAACATGCATACTCACAAACTTTCAGTTGGTGAATCATTAATCTTACATGAAGAACACCTAATCTTCCATGGAGTGAATGTTTATATTCCCCTAAAATTCTATGTTGAAATTTATACTCTTAACGTGATGGTGTTAGGAGGTGGAGCCTTTCAGAACTAGGTCATTAGGGTAGAGTCCTCATGAGTGAGATTAGTGACCGTATAAGAGACCCTGAAGACCTTCCTTGTCTCCTGTGCCGTGTGAGGACACAAGAAACTGGGAATCAGAAAGAAGGCTCTCATCAAACACGAAATCTGTCAGTACCTTGATCATGGACTTCCCAGTCTCCAGAACTATAAACAGTAAGTTTCTGTTGTTTTTGAACCATCTAGTCTGTGATATTCCATTACAGCAACTTGGACATATTAAGAAAATCCAATGCTTAATTTCTTCAAAGCATATATAACTCATCTGAGGTGGAAAATAGTGGGGCTGGAGTTTGAACCCTGAAAATGTCACTGTGAAAGTTATTCTTGAATAACGGTGCCAAACTGTCTCTGATTAGGAAAATGTATTATCCATAATAATATCAGAATTATTTTTCTATAGCACAATCATTGGCTTGTCTTTTTCCTGATGAAAACCTTCATCAACTCACCTTTTCTTAAAGCAGTGGTCCTCAGCTGTTCTTTTCTGGAACATCCATGGCAAATATCATTCTCATTCAACTCATTGCTTCATGCTTTTCTCACCAATCCAAAAAGTGCATCCAGTTGCATGTCATGCAACATAAAATTATGGTAGAGATGATTTTAAACCTTATATTCATTTGCTAGAGTTTTATAACATGTAGCAGAAACGTGATTACAGTGACCTAGTAATATACCAACCTATTGTATTCAAATCTCCAGAAGTATTGTAGAAGCCAGTAAAGGTGTGCTTAGCATATTTAGTAAGACTTCTATTCTTAAAGTGGCTCCCTTATCTGAAGATATCACATCTATGAGCAAGACAGGAGAAAGAAATAAAGGAAAAGGACAAAAATTAAAATGAAGTAGGTATTTGTAAGGTGAAGCCATTCCTTTTATTAAGCTTTACAGAGAGACTCACCTTGTTTTCCATTTACCTCTCATTGGCCACAACTGTTTTACACGGCCATGTCTACTTGCAAGAGGTTCAGTGAAGCTGAGTATTTTAATCTGAACAAATCCCTCCACCCAACTCAGGGATCTGGCAGTTTGAAGGAGTGAAAGAGTGATGGGCAGACAGCCAGCAGTTTGTGCTCTATATAATGTAAGCCAACGTTTGCATTTTCATTGCTCATTGATGATTCTGAAATGGATTCCACTACTGATCACAGGATACTACTGAGATGCTAACTCCATTGTTGAGTACATCTGAACTATAAGAAATATCTAAATCCCTAAACATAATATGTAAGGAGGGGGGTCTTACCAGTTTGACACCAGCTTACTTTTGTAAATTCCTGTTTACCATCTCAAGCCCTTTGCCTGAGTCACACATAACTTGTCTTTTTTGAGTGCATTGATGCTCTTTCCCCTGTATTTTTTGCATGTGTCTTTTTCTCTGCTTAAATGATCTGTTTCCCCTTCTCTATCTGGTGAGATGATATGTACCCTGTAAGGCCCAGAATACCATCACAGCTCTGTAAATGTCCTTATCTTTCTCTATAAGATAGAGAAAATGTCATGTCTATTTTGGGTACTGTCTGTACACCACCTTTAGCTTACTTGTCCTTATTTGCTTGCATATATGTCATTTCTGACAAATGCTATGGCCTCTTAGAGAACAAGGACTATAATTTATTCAACTTTTTCTATCCAATGCCTCCTGCAATTCCTGGAATATGTTCAAGACACCTGCTTAAGTAAAACACAACTGAGTATTATCTCCGGTATACAGATGACCTACAAGATGTTGAAGCAAACTACTCTCACCATAGTCAGAAAAATGCATTGACCTATGGCCCTTAAATCCAGACATCAGTGGATTAATGTCAGCAGAAATGTGGAAGAGACAGATAGAAATTTTCTTTTGGTCTTGGTGATAATCTTAATATAATTCAGTAATTTAAATTTCATTGTTTGTATCTACTATTATCTCTTCTTTAGCTCTGTTATCCAGAGTTATTCTGTTTTTCTTTCTACACAATTTGGTCATAGTTTGTGTCCTCAGAAATCTGTTTTTTCAGAGTAGAAAAGACAAATTTAACTAAAAAATTTGAACTATATGGAAAAATGATTACTTACTGACTTTTCAATTGTTTTAGTGGCTGCAGTATTTATACTTGGCACATACTTAGTGTCATTAGAGCAAGCTTAGGAGTGATAAAGAAGTGGATGAGGATACAGAAGGGAAAGAGAGTCAGTTGCAAATGTGGAATTGGATAAGAGGTTACAGTAGACACGGTGCATTCCTATTATGATGCCGCCCTTCTCTCTGCTTCTTTCTTGAGTGTATGAGGGACAGACATCATTACTCAACCAAAACACTTTTTCTACCTGAGCCCAGACATGGTCTCAGACTGCATCTCAATGCTATGATGCTATTTTATATCAACAGAGGCAGGGCGATGAGTGTATCCTTCAGTTATCAACGCACCCTCCCTAAACTCTACTCAGGTCAATACTTTCCCTACGATGAATCCCTTCACAAAGTGAAGAAAGTATTGTGATCCAAGATAGAGTTTGCAGGTACTGTGTTTCACTCTTCTGCAAAGTATCTGGTGAGCAGTGGATTCTGTATCTTATAATCATAAAGCCCCTAAAACATTACCTCTGTACTTGCCTAAAGAATGAGAGGGACCATCTTTCCACAGACTATAGCTAAAGATGAGGGAGCTAACACGTTCTGAATGGTAAAAAAAAAACAGAGCAAGCACTTTACAGCTACATCCTTTTGTTTTTCACTTGAGGATATCATTATTGTCCCCATTTTACAGATGAAGAAATAGCCTTAGAAAAATTAAATCATTTGCATAAAATCTCACAGCTGGTAATTGATGAAGATAAGCTTCAATCTCAGATCTGTGACATCCAACATCACGCTCATGGACTCTGGAAAGTTAATTGGCTTAAAATCTACTTCTTGCCTTTTTTTTTTTTTCAGGACACAAAGTACTTATACTTTTTATAGAAGCTTTGAGCTTTGATTTTATACTTTCTTGAGTCTTGTAGACTAGGAAGGCAGATGGAAAATGGATAAATGCAGATCGGATATGTATTAGAAACAATCAACCTATTTAAAACTTCATGCCCATCAGGTATAATTCCAGCCCTTGGAGACTATCTTGATGGAAATGGAAATCATATTTAGGTTTCATCTTCTTTGTCTCCTTTTCTGCAGGACATCGTCCATATCAGGTAATCACTGCCCGAGCTCACCCTGGAGAGAGCAATGCCAGTTGGGTGATGAAGGGCACCTTGGAGTTCCTCATCAGCAATGACCCTGTGGCACAGCTTTTGAGGGAAAACTTCATTTTCAAGATCATCCCTATGCTAAATCCAGATGGAGTCATCAATGGCAAGTATGTCATACAGTGGGCTAGACAAGACCAGCATTTATATTACCATAGTAATGCATTGTTCTTTCACCCATAAGGTGTGGTTGGAGAGGCCTTGGTACCTGCAAGAATATGTTTTTCTTTCATATTTGGTACAAATATTTTTTCATATTTAATAGAAATGACAATGTATTCTCCATACATATTTATGTCAGTTTTATGGTTGTTTTGAATAGAAAGATATATCTATTCTGGCAATTAGTGCCAGAAGATATGATCTAGTCCAAACCTTTTCTCAGAAGGGGAGAATTGGTGTCCATGGTAATCAAATGACTGCCCAAGTCACATGGTGGGTTAGTGGCAAATTTAGGACCCAGACTGTGATTTTTTTTTCAGCCAGGACCAATACTTTCATTTTAATGTGTATTACAGAGAAATCTTTATTCTCAATTGCATTTCACTGGTTTCTGGAGACACCTAAAATCAGGGTGTCACTCTAGCTAAACAGAATATTGGCTGAAGAAAAGGTTGTAGTCTTTCTTCTCCTTATTCAGCATCTGCATGCCTTTGGAATGTATGATGGGAAAGATGATTGCTTTGTCCCATGATGTCTGTTGGAAAGGATCAGCATTCTCAGAGTTTGGGAGGTAAGGCCCAAATGAGGGCCCCAAGGTCAGATGGTCAGTGAGTGGGGGTGGCAGGATTAACATTCACCAATACTGTATCAGACTGCAGCCAGAGAGTCAAACCCCTGCCTGTGGTAATAGATGATTCTATATACTGTATAAATGGACATTGTAACCTATGGAAAAACAAAATATAGGACACACAGAAAATATTGAGTGAAAAACTAATTTCAAAAGGTATAAATTACAAGCTCTATTTATAATTTAAAACATCAGTAGTAAATAAGCACAAACACAGGTTTAGAAATGATGAAATGGAAAAGATAAAATGAGAATTATTAAGAAATACTAAAAAGAAACCCAAAACTTCAAAGGGATACAATGACATAAATGAGAATGATTTAAGAAAGATGAAATAGTTGATTTCTTTAATTAAAAAAGAAATTAAATATTGAACAACTCAGAATAGACTAGTTTCTTTTTTTTTTTTTCCTGTGGGTACCGGGGGTCGACCTCAGGACCTCGTGCGCCAGCAGGCGCCCATGCCGCTGAGTGATATCACCGGCCCTAGACTAGTTTCGAAGGATAAGCACAAAGTAAAATTAGGTAAGTTAAAAAAGGTTATCATAAAGATGATAAAATATAAAAAGAGGAACAGCATAAATTCTAAATGATGTAATATGTTAAATCATGCAAAATACAAAGCTGAAGACTATAAAAGTAAAATTATAAGATACAAAAAAAAAAGTAAGAGCCAAAGATAAGCAAGGCATTCCCCTGATCTTAACAGGTCAGGTCCTTCAGGTTCTTCCAGCTTAGCAATTCCCATATATTTTAATTTAATTTATTTTATGTTGTTATTTTTGATGGAAATTGAAGGCAGGGTCATGGGAAAGAGAGCAGGGTCCCTTCTTGGTGACTGATCTTTGAACAAGTGTGGGGAGAAGCCAAATCTGTCACTATGGAGCATCAAAGAGGCCTCTGGTAGCAGTTAGGCTTCTGTGATCTCAGGTTGCACAAAACCCCACAGCAGTGTCCTCTCTGCGCAGAACTCTTCTGATTCCTGCTGTGTACTTCTGTAACTCTGGAGAACAGATCTAGGACGTCAGCGAGTGGCCTCTCCCTCCTTGAGCAGCCAAAGATTTTATTAGTGAGCTTTCCCCATCTAAATGGATGGAAAACAGTTAAGCGAGGCATCTTGAGGGACATGATCCCATTTTGACATTTTCTCATCCAAGTTGGCTCTTTACTGAAGCCCACCCTTCCACTGAATTGCCTGGAGTATAGCAGAGAGTGGAAAGAGCACAGCACTTGGAGTTGTAACTCTAATTGGGAAATCTCGCTCTTCCCCTGACCTTCTCAGTTTTCTCCTCTGTTGGAAGAGGAAGACCATGTGCTCCCTGTTGAGCTTTCTGGGAAAAGGTCTCCTAAGCCCAAGGCAATATTAAAGCTCAGGGATTAAGTCCTAAAGTTTCTTCCATTTTAAATGTTCACACCTCCAGGTCAGGGGCTTGCTCCAAGTCTTTGGTTTAAAGGTTCATGTGGTCTCAGTCACTGAGGATCCTCTTGACTGGGACACACATTATTTCCAGCTCACAGCTGGTTGCTCTGTGCTCCCAAATGGCAGGCCCGCTTCTTCTCAGTGACACTGGCATTCATCATCATTACTATTATTTATTATGACTCAAATTACCCTTTCCATTTATATAGCATCTTTCATCATGAAGCTCAAGGCACTGTGTAGATCACTTGGATAGTCCAAACAGTTTTGGCGGAAAGGGACTTGGAAATCACAGCCTTATTCCACTGATAGGAACATTTGCAGGTCATAGGACATTATTCAAAAAAGACTTGAGAGGGCCATGGATCTGTTACATTTCACAAGAAAAGTGTTTAAAGTCTCAACTCCTGAACCTTTCTTAGAAGATACTTAAAATGGTTTATCTAATTTCCACTTGGGTATTTTTGGATTGGCATTCCATTTTAGGGATGCCCATTCCAGGTGGATTTGTGTTGTAATATGCTTTAATCATTGCCCTTTGAGCCTCACCTATTTTAGGCAGTCTCCTCATAGAGCACCCCAAGGGTAAAATCACATTACCCTCATAAAGGCCTAAACTTTCCCCTGTGAAATCTCTCAGTTTGATGCAACTCACCTACATGTTGTTTATGGGATATTGTTTCTGATGTTCTCGACTTCACTGATTTTCTCTAGACATAATATTATTAACAGTCTTCTTAAAAGTGACAGAACTGCCTTGTATATTGTCTGATCAGTAAGGAGACATTTGCTGCATAAAGATTAGAAAACCTAAAGCTGAACTTGGCACCTACTACACTGTATTTTTCTATCACAAGTAGTCATAGGCCTCCACGGAGCTTGCGGGAATATGTAAAAGTAGAGTTGTTTCCTTTTGTGGTGATGGTGATGGAGCCTCTGAGGATAGCTGGGAGATTTTGATAACAGTGGTCAGGGAGACAAAGCCAGGATTTTCTAGCAGAAAATATAGTGGGTCTGTCCAAGCCCAGAATCTCTTAGCAACACACATCTGAACAGGAAAATAAAGTACAAAGATGGATGGTTGTGTTAAATTCCAAAAGAAACAGTTTGCATCTTGCTGACCTGTGGTTTGTGTGGAATTGGGCTGATTTCTTAGTGAATCAGAACGAATGCAGTGTCTCCTTGACTGTTGTAATTCTTTCCAAGGTGGGGTGAAGTAGCATGAGGAGTTAACAAATTGGTTGGAAAATAGATGATACTGGTGGCTTGATCAGAGTGGAAAGTAGGGGGAAGGCGGGTGATGTCTGAGCAGCTCAAAATGTAGACATCAAGTGTAGATGGGGACAAGAGAAGGAGAGGAAAAAATCAAACATAATTCCCATTTTAAACTCTTTGGTTATTGGGTGGTAGTGACAACATGATTTTTGTAAAGTCAACACACAGCCTAACATTTTATTCACAGGAGAATCAGAACATATTGATTCTTAGAGTATATACAACTCTGCAAACTTGATTATCTTCTAAGGCTGGTGTGAACAAAAACAACAATCAAGAGCAAAGGACTTACTATAAGTAAACACATCCAGGTATTAAGAAGTAATAGCTGAATGCACTAGAGGGAACAAATCAAACTATAAAAATCAGATAAGAAAATCTGGACACGCTTAACAATCTGGGACCATTTAAATTTAGTGCCAATAGTCTTTTACTCCGCTGTGGGTTGTGGAGGCTTTACATTACTATAAGAAGAAAGCCTATAGGCTTTGTCTTAAAAAATCATTCAGCAGCTTTTATGGGCTGAGGAATAACCTAGTTCTTTCACGTATATTGCCTCATTTAATTGTCATTGTTACCCAACAAATGTAGCTTTTCTTCTGTGCAATTTATAGATGAGAAAACTTGAGCACACAGGGAATAAATCCTGGGTGCAGTTTAAATAGTTGCTGTTCCAGATCTGGGACCAGAACTTGTGTCTCTCCTATACTTCTTTGCCGTAGAGATTTAAGGAAATTTAAACAAAATAGTCTTCAAATACTCTAGTGGGGAGAGGGGCTCTTATACTTATTTAGTTCTTGTCCTTCAAAGGATAAGGAAATGGAGACCAAAGGGATAAAATAAGTTATTCAAGTTAGCATCTCTAGTTCAAGGCAGAAGTGGCATGAGAAATTGTCTAGATAATTAAAACATACATGCAGACACGAGTGTGCACACATGGGCAACTGTGCCCAGGGTTAGGGCTAGCTTTTTTTTTTTTTTAATGTGGGTACTGGGAGTCGACCTCAGGACCTCACACTTGCCAGCAAGCACTTGTGCCGCTGAGCGATATCACCGGGCCTTTTTTCACTTTATGTGGGTACCGGGAGTTGAACTCAGGGCCTCACACTTGCCAGGCAGGCACTTATGCCACTGAGCTATCTCACCAGCCCCAGGGCTAGCTTTGACTGAGCTGGCATTTATATCCAGTCTGTCTTAATTCCAGAGCCCTTGGTCATTTTAGTCTATCAGCTTTTCCCTGCTGTAGATAAATATACAAATAGTGTTTTGGGTCCATCGGCAGATAGACTCTGAAATTAGTCTTGTTGACCCAGACCTTTATATTCAGGGAGTTCAAGATGAGCCCAGGCATAGACATCCCCAGTCTGCCATATTGGATGAGAATAAATGAGTTAGTTCATCCTGGGTTCTCCTTCATGAAATTTGAATTCCTAGCTTGGCTGTGGCCTTGACATTCTACCTGGTCCTGCCAGGTTTCTCTATTAAAGAGCATATCCTTCCCTGTTTCTGCCAGCTTTTGGCCATACACACCATCCAGCTGACCTTGAATATTTATTGTCATGGAGCTCATCTTCCACTGGCCATTATGTAGTATTTTTCACTCAGCTCTTCAGAAGCATAGAGGACTTAGGTTGTCCCATTTGGCTCACTTTACCTTTGGGATGAGTCATGTCTCTGCCTTCCCATTGTGACCTGAACTCTACTTTTTAATGTATTTAGTCTCTAAAATATAATAAAATGCAGTAGGGTGTCTCAAATTTTGGGATTTCACAGATCAGTTGCATTTAAATAGGCAGAGGACTGATTAGTACCTATGTGATTTTTTTTTCTTCAAACAAGTAAGAACTGAAGATAGTCCCTGAGCAGCCAAACAACAGACTGGTGAGAAATTCAACCTCAGTTTTTGCTTAGGCTTCCTTCTTGCTCACATGGGACAGTACGAGTAACCCAGGGAATGTGATGCTTGATCATGGCACTGAACCTACTTGGTGTTTGCACTATGATACATGATGCTGGTGGCCGTAAAGACTTCTGTGGAGAGGGAGCAGTCTCTAGTCATCCAGCAGGTCGGTTATTCCTATTGTCAATCTTCTTCAACAGGGAAAATCAGGGAACAGGAAAAGATGCTGAAAAATGGGCCCTTCAGGGAAAGAGAGGATTCTGCTAAGTTTTAAATTAGGAAGACTCTGGTCTAACCAGAGGCTTCGCATGGGCTACAGAGGGCAGGTGGCTGATATCATGTGGAAGAGACCAAAGGAGACCTTAACTGGGTACTTGAGAATGAGCACAGCTGTATTGATCATCAGGCTTAAATTTTCTTGGAGAAGGTATCTTCTATTATATCATTTGCTGTTAAGTGTTAATAAACCTTCCAGTCTTGTTTCAGCTATGCTATTAAGATTTAAAGAAAGTACCAATGCCCAAGGTTGGTGAAGAGGAGAAGTGATACAAAGGGGCCGGTGAGATGGCTCAGCGGTGTAAGCGCCTGCCTGGCAAGCACGAGTGCCCGAGTTCGACTCCTGGAACCCACATACGAAAAAAGGGGCCGGTGATATCGCTCAGCGGCACGGGCGCCTGCTGGCGTGCGAGGTCCTGAGATCGACCCCCAGTACTCACAAAAAAAAAAAAAAAAAAAAAAAAAAAAGAAGTGATACTAAGTGAAATTCCTAAGGGAATATTGAGTAATTAGAGCAACGTCTAACATGTTCTAATAGTTGAGCTCACTAAAATTGGGGCATTAAAAAGATTAAAAATCTTTATAATTTTCTAATGATAAGAAATGATTCAGGATACCAGGTGTTTCAAAAGACGAGTGTTAACAAACACAGGAGAATTACCTCCCACAGATGGGAGAAGTCTGATAGTTGAGAACGTGCATGCTCAAGAAATGAAGAACTGAAGAAGTAGCTTCCACCCCTAAGGAGGCAGGAAGCAAACGGAAGAGGTGGAGCTCCCTGAACCTAGGTTCATGGAGGCCTGTACAAGGCGGGTGCTTGGAACTCTGAGAAGAGAACTGACCTGTCTTGGGCTTCTGTGGATGAGGGGGTGCTGCCTGGAGAATGAAGGAGTCTACAGTGGTCTGTACTCAGATGGCAAGGGGATCCTCTGGTCTCTCCTGCAGGCTGTTCCAGCCATGTTAACTGCAAATGTCAATAGAGAGGGTGGCCTTTCCTCCCTTCTCCCGCCTTTCCATCTTTCTCTAGTGTCTCTTATTGGCAGAACTTACTGGGAAGCCAACTGAAAAGGGATTCTGAGCACTGTGATTTGCTGACTTTGACAATAGGTGAAAGTAAGTACAAGGTGTCTCTTTACTGAATGTCCAATATTTGGTGATTTGTTTTTTAAAAAAACAAAATGGTTTTATTTTTCCAATGGAAAAATGTTATATCCTTGAGGTAGAAAATTCAGCATGTATACTTTTAGAAAAAAGCTTAAAGAAGAAATATAAAAGCATTCAAATTGAGGACTACTGAGTCACGTAATTCCAAGATGTGCCATTCACATTATAATCTATTATCATTACATAATGCTTCAAGAATTTTGCTAACCTGGGCATCTTCTTGAGTTCCAGTGAAAAACATCGTTAGCAATTTGGAGAGGATTTTTTAGCTGTTTGTATGTAAATTGACATCTTCAAGTCTATCAGCTATTTCTTTGGATATAGCTGTATATCCCCATCTATCAGAACTTTTCAAAACATAATATATTTTTTGGTGTAATTTTTAAAACATCCAACATCTTTCTATGGCAAAGAATGCAAATGGTATCATAAATCTTTAATATTGCAATCCTATAGTAATGATGGGCTATAATTAATTTAAACAATTCTTCATTATAAACAATAGACAGATGAGCATTCTTGTTACATTCTTAGTGAATTTCTCTGGTCCTTTCCTTAACATAAATTTCCAAGTGCACTCAGTCCAATCAAATGCATTATATAGATCTAGATATAGTATTTATTGTTTTTTTGTGTGTTTCTAAATTCTTTTGGAAGGGAAATATTTTTATTAGTATATGGTTGTGATACATAATAATTACATTCATCTTGGGGAATTGGTACATACACATATCACATCTTAATCATTTTTACTTCCTCTACCCTACCCTTCCACATCCCTTCATATCCACATCCTCTTCCCATCTCCACAAAATCTACTTTCCTATTTCCTATGATCTATGCTTTATTTTGCTCTTTAAATTATTTATATTTTGGGTTTCTCATACAAGAGAAACCATGTGACATTTAACCTCTGTCTCTAATTTATCACTTAGCATTATGGTCTCAAGGTGTGTCTGTTTTCCTACAAATGCCTCAAATTTATCCTTCTTTATGGTTGAATAATATTCCACTGTGTATCTATACTACATTTTATTTATTCATTCATCTGCTGATGGGCCTATAGGCTACTTCCAAGATTTCGCTGCTATGAGTTGTGTTGCTATAAACATGAGTATGTGTGTATCTAAAAAAAAAACACTGGAGCGGTGGTAGGGAGATAGGAACCTTTCTACATCATTGTTGTGAATGTAAACTAATGCAACCTCCATGGAAATTACTACAGATATTTCCCCCAAATCTAAAAATATAAATTCCATTTGACCCAGCTGTCTTCTGGGTGTATTCCCTCAGCAAATTAAAGACATCATGTATTGTGTTTGATACATGTTATTGCCAGACTTTCCTCTTTGGAAAATTTACAGATTTATATTCCTCCAACTGATGGGTGGTAGTGCTGGCTCCCTGTGCCGTTGTTAACACTGCACATCACTATCCTTTTTATTTTTTGTTAACCTGATAGCATAATCATGATTTAACTTTTTTATACTTATAACTTCTGATTACTATAACTACATTTGAAAAGGTATATATGTTACTGCCATTGTGCAGTAAGAAACAAAACAAAACTGAAACTAAAGAAAATTGAGTGACACACTCAAGGTCTGTCACACATCTTACAAGTTTTGGAGTCAGGAATTAAACTCAATATGCCCCTTCTTGGGGACATCCTTGGAAAGTTTTAGCTTTGGAAAGTGTCTAATATCTGTTTGCTAGTCTAACTCTGGGTACACCTGATCTTTTTTGAAGTCTCTTAAAATGTGTCTCTCAGATAAGGTCCTTGCAGGTCAGAGGAAGAGCTCTCAAAGGATTTGCGAGAGCTTCTGTTAGAAATGAACATAGAGTCTATTCATCCATCGATTCATTTGGTTCATTGAATCATTCATTCATATTTTTAAAAAATATTAGTATGAACAAATTTATTGATATACCCTCAATAATGTTTTAGTATATGTTCAACTTGGGGGAAAATATGTATCCTACCCATTAGAGGTACAATCGTCATTGCACCTGTGTGTAACATAATTATTTAACATTCTCTATGTTTTCCTCTTCCTTTTATTTTATTTAATTTATTTATTCTTTTTTTTGTGGGTACCGGGGGTTGAGCTCAGGACCTCGTGCGCCAGAAGGCGCCTGTGCCGCTGATCGATATCACTGGCCCTCCTCTTCCTTTTAGTCATCATTCATATTCTTGAAAGAACTACTGCGGATGCATCAGAGAACCTGGTTTTGTGCCTGGCTAGTCTCCAACAGGCTTAATAAGCTTGAGTTCTACAGATCCTTTCAAGCAGGGAAGGCTCGTGTGGGGAGTGATTCCATCAATTTGCTGGTCCATGCTTCTGTATGCCTCCTCCTGTGGATATGAGTTCTGCAGTATCCCCCCACCCAATAAAAACCCAAAGGCAGAGAACCAGGGCTGTCTGCAGGAGGCAGAGGAGGGGCAGGAAGAAGCAGAGCAGACAGGCTGTCAGATCGTCAGCCTCACAGATGGTGGCTCTCTGTTGCTGTCTCCTCTATCTGTAGGTCTCTATCTCCCCATCTATTTCTCTCTTCCTCTTTCTGTAACTCAGCAAGACATTGTGTCTCCCTCTCTGAAGGCTTAATTACCAGCTGGAGGAGAATGTTTTACATGCTCCATGGCCTCTGGACAGATGTGTGATTGAGTACATATTTTCTGTAGAAATGATCTGGTGATGCTGGGGACATGACATGAGAATTGTCCTCCCTTCTCAAGGTTCTGCTTCAAATGTCTTCTTGGAGAGGAGCCCAGGACAATTCAAAGCTCCCACTATAGCCTTCCTCTGAGGAACCTCTGCTACACAAAGCTTGCAGTCTCTGAGCTGTGAAAGCTGACCCTGTCTCAGTCAACTGCTCCTTTAGTGTAAGACTCAACTGCCCTTTCTGGAAGCAGGAAGTACTGAAATGTGCAATCATGTACTTTTAATTTAGATTGCTTTTGTTGTTCTGTACTGTTTGGAACACAGCAGAATTATCATTAGATGGAAAGTTTTGCTTTATTTGTTTTTAAGAAAAAAAATGAGGTATTTTGGACATGGAGCAAAAGGTTGAATGTTTGGATGGAAATGTCATCCTGGATTCTGATGCTACCCTGTTTGTGTGTCTCTGTTACTGGGCTCTGAAGGGACGTGGGCAAAGATTATGCAATCTCTTTCATTTCATTTTCCTTTACTTTCTTTGTATTTAAAAATGGGAAAAAATTGTTATTCTCATCCATTTGGAGGAACTATAATTTTCTCCGTCTAATTCTCGCCCTCAATGGAAAATAAATGGGGATGGAAATAGCAGTCCATTTTGTATTCTAAGATATTTTCCTGGACAAAAAATTGACCATTTATAGGAACATTTCAATCTCATATCTTTTGTTTACAGCTTTATAAAATGAAAGACAGAGATGTATTTAAATTAAAGGAAAAAGATGCAGATGTAACTGTTTTCTGCTTTTAATTCTTCCTTTGCAATATGTGTCAGTAATTGTCAAGTAATGGTGCCGAGGGAATTTTTAGGATATACTTGCTACCTCTTCTGTTAGGTGGAAAGAGAAAGAGAGAACATGGCCTTTGATACAATGTCCAGATCTCTGCATGGAAAAGACAGGAAAGTGTGGGTGCTGAGACAGCTGAGGGTCCTCTCATTCTGGGAGGAAATGTGACTCACTCAATCTTGCTGATGAACTTGTTCATGGAGATCCAAATGGAAATTTTTTGCTCTGGGAACCCTCAAGGTCCTGCTGCTAAGTTATTAACATAGTGCTGCATGATGTGTGGAGCTGGGGCTGGATTCTGCGGGTGCATTCCCCATGGCTTCCTCCCTCACCCCCATTCCCACCACTGCCTGAACACAGAGATGAGTCTGGAGCTTGAGGACTCCATTTGCCTTCCTCAGATATTGCAGTTCCTAATAGATATTACTATTTATTATTCCCAAATTTAGGGTTATTAATTATATCAGCATAAACCTAATTTATGCCATCATAAACAGCAATAATAAATGCTGCCAAATGCTAATACCCAGCTCTTGCCAACTGTGCCTGTGGTTGATGGGTTCCCCCCTCACTTCCCAGAAGCATTAAATTAAAAATGATTCAGTGTTGCAGAACCATTGATCAAGTTGGGGCTGAGGCTCTTGGAGAAATGCGTTTGTTTTGTTAAATGCTTTGCTCCTTCATTGGCCAGGCAACTTCTGATGTCTGACTGCATTCCAGTATTCCTTCATCTCTTTCCTCTCCTTCTTTGGCCCTGTTAGAAGAGGAAGAAATGGGGGCAGGGATGGAGGAAAGAACATGCAAATTTATTCATCTTTCCAATTTTTTCTTAGACGTCTCTCTTCTTAATGTTCCCACTCCTAACACTTTCTTTCAACATACACTTAGAAGTCTTTATAAAGCAAACTCTTGGGTACAATATAGATTTGCTATTTCTCAGTTCTTGTCACATCTACCGTGTATTTAGTGATGTATGTTACATCTGTCTAAAATACATAAAACTCTGTAACTGGAAAATGGGAAGCACAGCCCTGACATCCCCTGCCAGAACTGAGGATGTCTTTTTCATTGTCATTGAATCTCAGGGGTGCTCTGCTCTTGTGAAGGAGAGAGAGCCTATCCCTTTTTTATCAGAGCTGTAATAAGATCTCATTGCCCTTCTTGGGGGAAACGATTTGTACTTTTCTTTCATTTTCCTGGCTCTTGCTTTCTTTTTGTCAGTGATGGTTATGATGGTGGTATAGCACAAAGGATTCTGGCCAGGTGATTAGAAGATCCTGGTTTATGTCAAAATTGTCTCCTTTCTATCTGTGTGGCTTTGGGCAAGTTACTTAACCTCTCTACTGTTGTTTCTTTACCTTACTGAGGAGGCCGTAATTCTAACGACTGTACCATACTTAATTAGTATCATTATCAAATAACAGCACGTTGAAACTACTAGCCACTGGGGCCGGTGAGATAGCTCAGCGGCATAAGCGCCTGCCTGGCAAGTGCGAGGTCCTGAGTTCAACTCCTGGTGCCCACATACGAAAAAAGGGCCGGTGATATCGCTCAGCGGCACAGGCGCCTGCTGGCGTGCGAGGTCCTGAGTTCGACCCCCGGTACCCACACAAAAAAAAAAAAAAAAGAAAAAAAGAAACTACTAGCCACTGTATAATGTAAGAATTCCTTCTATTGAGTTCTGATCCCCGAATTTCAGAGGTAGGCCATCAACAATCTTCTCAATGGCCAGGCCAAGCCAGTTTAATGATCTTTTTTTGCTTTACATTTCTCTGTTTCGCATAGAGATCCAGCATAGGCCGTTGCAATGGGATAGAATTTCTGCAGAGAGGGATGGGGTCAAAGGTGAGCAAGGGGATGAAAAAAGGGATTAGGATGTGTTGCGCACATGTTACCAACTCTACACAAGGAATGTAAGCATTAGGTACTGCAAACATGCACAAACAAGAGAAGGGGATTGAGAGTTGGGTGGAAGGGCAAGGGAGGGAGGGACGGGGGATGAAAAAAAGAGGTAAGACATGTTATGTACGTGTACCAGCTCCCACAAGAAATGTAAACATTATGTGCTGCAAATATGTACTAATAACAAAACAAAGCAAAACACAAACAAACAAACCCTAGAGTGGCAGTAGAACTGAATAAATTGTACTGAAAATATAGCAATAGAAAAAGCTTAGTTCTGGGAAGTTCAGCTAATACCTTCTTTCCTTTGCATGCTTACTCTTTAAATAGATTTACAGTAGTTGGCTACTGAAATGTACTAAAAACAAGGCTCTTTGCCTTTAGAAGCCAGCATATAATCAGCCCTCTCCCCCAAAAGCATCTCCAAGAGCTTCCAGAGTGTTGGTAATGAGTTGTAGCTGTGGTCAGTGGAAATCTGTCTTCCCAGCCTGGCAGCTGGCTCCCAGGTATACCCAAGCCTCAGCTAGAGCAGAAGCTCAGGTGACTAGAAAAACGTGCCCCCTCAGGAGCCAAAAAGAATTGCACCTCCTGGGCCTGACGTGAGGAACTGTCTCAGAGCCTTACACGTTCTAGTTCTGGGTATTTCTGCCTAGTAGCCGGAGTTTATAAGCAGAAAAGCCAATAGCAGTACATAAACTTTGGTAATGCAGATCCGTCCTCCTTTTCCCTGACTTCTAGGTTGTCTTTTCCTTGGTTATTTATCTCTCAGAACCACCTAGCCCTTTTGAATTATTAGGCTTCTTCCTTCATTGCCCTGCTTCCTTCTTGCAAATATGCTCTCATAGGTCTTCACGCCACAGGAAACACTTTCTTCTCTATTTACTACTTCTCTCTGCTCCCCACCCTTCTCCCTGGCCCAATAATGGCCAAGGAGATAAATAACAAGCATAACTCTTTTTGCCTATTATTTTTTGTTACTCTGCACAGTAATATATACAATAACAAGGAAACAAATCTTATTACTAAAGTAATTATAATAAATAAAAAATAACTGAGAGTTGAGTTTAAGGAAGGGGGCATGTCATGGGAGTGATTGCAGCAGGGTTTTAAAAATTTAATTTACTAGCGCCAGTCTCTGCTGCTCTGTTGGTGCTCTGCTTAGGAGATTGTCTAATTAGAGAGTCGTTGTTATTGAGCTTTGAAGATGCTCAACCCTCGCTGACTTATGCCGTGGGTATTTAAAGGGGAAAATTGGCCCAGGGATCCCTGGAGAAATCTCCTTATCAGCGGCTCTATGTGGGGAACAGCAGCATTTAGCACGTTAAGTTGGATCATCCTCAAAGCCTGGGAACTGTAAAGAATTACTTGGCACCCTTCCCTCTGTCTGCAGATAAACTTCCCTTTAACTGCTCTGTACATACATTCAGCCCTTCATCTGTGGTTCTCCAAATGCAGTTCATAGTGCATCCCTTAGTAAAATATGCCAGTACTGATCAATCCTAAAGTTAAAATATTTTTCCATATAGCCAATTTAATTTTAGCCAAAAGCAAGTTATGTCCATTTGTTCTTGTGTGGTCTGCTCTGGAAATGTGGAACAGTAATTTTTCTTCATAAATAACTGTTATCCTATGTACAATAGTCATCTAAGTCTTTTGGTGTTTGGCTCACTTATTTTTCTTCCTGATCCTAAATCATATATGGTCTGCTTGGTCCTACACATGGTATTTTAACTATAGTATAGTGGTAATTGTTTGGTTCCCTTAACCTCTCCAAGTTGCTTTTGAGTGTGGATGGCAAGTTAATCACTTAACTTGGCTTCTTAGCATTGTTCTTCAACATCAGTATAACGTCAAGCACACTTATTAATTTAATATGTGACCTTGTGCTCTTTTCAGTTGTTTTAGGCAAATGCTTTCAACTTACACATTTGAAATTTAGGAAAAATACAGTGTAGACACAGATACTATAAAACATCTTTCCCCATCACCATAATCAACTACAAAAAAATGGCAAATATTAAATGAGCATTCTCATGCCTGACAATACTAAAATTTACTTATATTATCTTTAATCCTCATAAAATCCCTGTGTGGTTATTAATATTATCCTGACATAAATGAGAAAACTGGTATTTTAAGAGCAAATTGAGTATTCAGGTACATACAGGATGCAGATAATAGTTGAGTAAAGAAGTTATTGAATCCAGTTTTCTTTTTGTATGTATATGTGATTCTAGTACCTGCCCACATACTACACTGTGCTATATGCAAAACTAGAAGTTATAGAATCCTAGAATGTTTGTGTTGAAAGGCATCATATATGTCCACAAAAATGACCCCACTCTTACATTTTGACAAAAAAGAAGCCCAGTAAAAGCACAGTAAGTTCTTAAATCCCCACAATATTAGAGTTGAATTTAGAAGTCAAGCCTATAATCTCTCTGCTGAATGGCTATCCACACAAAGATAACATATTCGCAACCTCTGCAGATGTGTATATATATTCTTATGCATAATGTTAGGACATTTGGGCCCATAAAACAAAGATAACTAATTCATTACTGCAGAAGATGCAAAGAACTGCATGAAATGGATAGAATGTCAGAAACCTCTGAGCCTGTCCAAGGTAGCTTCTTACAGAGGGTCAATGTCAGTTGGATTTTTAAAAGGCAAGGCAGAAGACACTAAGAAGAGCCATGGTACCTTCAGGCCAGTGTTTTCCAAACTGGTTTAGAGGGATGCTAACAATTGGTGCTAATAGGTATTTCACATAAGAGAGTGCTATGGTTGGAAAGGGTCAGGAAATTTTGGGTAAGCACACCTTTTTTTTAAATTGCAGAATATGACAATGCTATCAAAATACTAAAATGCATGAAGGCTTTCCAAAATGCAGTAAAATATGTGGGATTTCCTAAACTTTTTTGAACAGGGTCACATTGGTAGGTATATGCTAAGATATCAGGAACCTTAGTGACCCCCAACTTGGAAACTGTCATTCCAGGATTTTAACTGAGGTGCAGACATAGAATGAAGCCTACTCATCAAGAAGCACATTGGCACAGTGCCTAAGAACACAGACCGGGGCAGAATCTCTGGGTTTGCCGCTTATTAGCGAGGTAGCTTTGTACAAGAAACCTGCCATGGGTTGGATTATTTGGAAAACAGACTCTAAGATGATTTGCTGCCAGAGATTAATTGTGTTGTGTTCTTGGGAATGACCCTTCCAAGGGAATGAGAGAAGCTACATAGGGTACAATTGATTTGTGATGTAGTTATCATTACAGAGGCCTCAGATGATCCATGGGGACCTCTGCAGAGAAGATGTCCTATCAATGTCCTACTTAAAGTCAAAGCAAGAGGACTGAGCCTGTCATTTGTACCTTCTACCACTAACCAGCCCTTGAGTATGGGCTCCTAGGAAAGAGCGTAGTCATAGGCAAGGACGATCTCTTTGGCTGATGGCATTTATTGGTATAGGGTTCAGTCATGATTCTTAGTAGCTAATAAAAGCTAAGATATGAGTTATTTGGTCCTACAGGGGTGCTCTGATGGATACAGCACAGCATCTTCTTTGCTTCAGTTTTCCCATCTGTAAAATGGGGATGATAATATTAGCTTCTTTACAGGGTTGTTATAAATTAAACAAGTTATTGCATAATGTGCCTGATATTAAGTAGTGTTCTATAATTGATAAAGTAATTAAGATAAAAATATTGAGATGCAGACTAGATATTAATCATGGAATTCATAGTTAGGACAATGAAAACTAAAAGAACAAATAAAGTATGTTCTTTATTCGTAGTGAATCAAAAACAATTTTAGAGCCTATACATTACCATATTTTTACCTGGTAAGACTGATCATAGCCTTTACCTAGGCTTGGATGAAGAAGTTACTACTACATTTTCTGGTGTGTTCTTTTCTTAATAATGTAAATGTCTGTGATGAAAGTAGCCCACTCCTTCAAAAAGATACCTCCTCAAACAATTCATGCATTTCTTAAAACAAGTAAGGAAAATTCAGTCCAAGCCAAAATGTAAGTTGAATAAAGACTACAGATATTGACAAGTTCCTAAGAAGGTCATTGTGATTTCAACTTGATCAAAAGGGAACTGTATTTGTGGAAGAGATGGGCTATGTTAATATGACATCAGAAGATTTGATGCAAGTATAATTGACATCAGATTTTTCCCTAAGTACAATGTTAAGATGCCTAAAGCTTGGACTGTACTTTCCAATGTCAAGAGAAAGATTTCCAGTTTGTGAGTCCTGATTAGGCTGGGCCTCTTTCCAGAAGTAAACTGGAACATGAATGCTCACTATTTGTGCTGGAAACTCAGACAACAAGACTCTCTTCAACAATAATCAAGGCCATTGTAGTCCATCCTTTCTAATGTGGGGATGACTTAAAAATGTAACTCAGCATCTAGCTATTAATCTAGCCATCTTGACAATGAGTTATTGGGTGTTCTAATTCAGTGGATTTGGCCACTGACAGACCTAGCCTAGTACATGTAATGCAATGGATACTCTCTGAAAAACAGTGTATTCTGCTTGGGTAGGTAATTTAAAGGCATTGAATAGCACAAAATAGATTATATATTAAAAAAATTCAGAATCATTTCAGTCAACCTTGTCTTTCACTGTATGGAAAAAAAGGCCTAGAGATTTGGTGCTACTCATAGAAAATTACCCAGTTTCCTAGAATAGATGAAATCAAGTCAAAAGATGATTGACGTTTCCATCCTACTAATATTTCCATGCATGCTGTTTCTCTTGGACAAGAAATATATCCCTATTATTCCAGAGAGAAAAATAGTGTGAGTTATAGATGAGTATATTTCTGCTTGATCACTAAGTTGATTGCATTAAGAGATGCTTAGACAGGTGATTGGCTTGTGAGGGCATTAACCTCATCAATGAACTAACCCTTTGATGAGTTCAAAGCTGAATGGGCTATTAGGAGATGGGAGATGGGGCCTACTTGGAGGAAGTAGGTCACTAGGGGGATGCCTTTGAGGGGTGTATCTTTTTTCAGGCTCTTTCCTTTTCTCTGTTTCCTGGCTCCCATGAGGCAAGCAGCCATTTTCCACCTTCCCCCATGATATTTCTGTCTGGAATCTGCCAGCCATGGACTGAAGCCTCTGAAACAATGAACCAAATGTAACCTGTCTTCCTTTAAGTTGTTTGGCTCAGTAATTAGGTCACAGCAATGAAAAGCTGACTAACACACTTAGAGAGTTTAGCAGCTAGTCCAACTTCTTATCCTGTGCCATTTATGCCATGAAGCCAAACAGCCTATACTGTTGTGTATCCCTAGTGTGTGGACTTAATTCTTCTCACAAGAACTCATTTCATTACTGAAACTCCTATAAAGTAGTCATCTCTTGAACCATGCTAAATCATCTATTCTCCAAGCTTCTACCCTTGATGCCATATAGAATAAGTTGAATCACTCCCTTTCAGAATTTCACATAATTCAAGAGTGCCTTCCTGCTGCCTCCATGAGTTTTTCTTTCTCCAGGATAAGCATCTTCAACTACTTGCCTTGTGGTGTTTTTGGTTTCTTCTGTTGCGCTGTTTATTATCTGAATTACCTCACTCATTGGTTCAACATGTGTTAGTAGACCATCTCCTCAGTGAGAGACATTGGTAAACCTGTGGATATAATGGTGCACAGACCAAGCTGTTCACAGAATAGAGTTGGAAACAGACCATTGAAAACAGTCTGATAATACTATTCTAAGTGATCTGCTGATGGCTCTTAACTGTAGACAAGCCTAGAGAAAGGATAGTTAATTAGTCCTCAGGTCCAGATGGCTTCCCAAGGTGTTTACATTGCAAGTGAAGGAAGAGACAGCCTGCAAGAGTGTGTGGGGCACAATGGAGGCAGGGATGTGTAAGAGCTTTCTTCAGGAGATGCTAACAGGTTCAGGAGTCCAGGAATATCCAGTTCTCTATTACAGTGGGACTCCTAGATGCCCAGATGAGCACCACCATTATCATTCTGAAAACGCAAATGCTGTTCCTGAAGTCTGAAGTCATGCTTTCTTTAGCTCTTCTGGTGACCTAATTATATTGCAAACTCATTTTCCATTTATTATCAAGTAAAGTCCCTATGTCTTTTTTTATATTGTCATTTACTTCAGTGTTTCCTTCTGCATTACCATGCAGTTGATTTGGTTGGATCAAGTGCTTGAATTCATACTTATCCCAATTTCAGCTGATTATATTTCATTCTTAGGAGACCACTTTGGATCTTGTATCTGCCACCCATTTCATTTGGCTGTCTTCTAATTTACATGGAGTCTTCAGAACTGCCATGCATTTCTTTTTATCTTTTTGCCATGTCGTTGATACATCTGTTGAACTTGAGTGATTCAAGGACAATATACTAGAAGACAAAGCACCAAAGATACTAATCCATTTAGTTACAGTCACTCACCCACTTTCTAGTGCATTTTAGTGCTGCCATCAAGCCCATCTTTCCATAACTTGCAAGGATATCTTGTGAGACTTTTGCATGTTCTTCACTGAAGGCCTGTTAAATCTTGTCTCTTTATCTAATAACCTGTCAAAGTGTAAAATGAAGTCAGGCTGGCATGGCTGGAACAATTCACTGTGTTGTTCTTGGTGATAGGCATTGGTTTCTATGCTTTCTGTTTCTTTTTCTAAGGGATCCTGAACTTCTCTGTTAATATGTTCTAGAATTTTGCTGAAGATCCATGTTGAACTCATTAGTTTCATATTCTGTTCTCTGTCTCTGTCTCTGTCTGTCTGTCTGTCTCTCTCTTTTTCTTTTTTAGAAATGGAGGGGCAGTTGCCCATCTCTAACTTTTAGGATTTTCCATAAATGACTGATATTGTCTCAAGCTAAGGATATACTCAGCTAATGTATTCTCGAGGGAGTGGAAAGCAGACTCCGGCTCCTGACTTAGGGTAATTCAGACTCCTGGAGGCACCTGTCATAATGGAGAGCTTGCAGCCAGTAGTGTTCTTTGTTCCCATTCATTCATGCTTGTCAGGAAGATGTAGTTTGCGGGTGTGAGAAATGCAGTTTTCCTGACCTTACTTTGCTGAACTGATTATGTTATACATGGGTCAAAATCATCATAGCTTAGGTATTTTAATCTAGAAAATTCTTTATGACACTAAGCAAGTCATTTTGTTTCCATTGACTTGATGCTCTGTAATATCAACAGAGTTCCTCTTGATTATGAGTAGATTATATATTATAAAGACAACATTTTTGATAGTATGGTACATGAAAAATATGTCCTGCATATCTCAGGTACTTTTTTTTTTTTTTTGGTGGGTACCGGGGGGTCGACCTCAGGACCTCGTGTGCCAGCAGGCGCCTGTGCCGCTGAGCGATATCACTGGCCCCTTTTTTTGTATGTGGGATCCGGGAGTCGAACTCAGGCCCTCGCGCTTGCCAAGCAGGCTCTTACGCCGCTGAGCCATCTCACCGGCCCTCAGGTACTTTTTTAATGTGAAAATGTGTCCACATGTGGTAATGTGAAAGTGTTAAACAGCAAAATGTTGTACTACTAATATAACTTAGGAAGCAATGATTCCTGGAGAGTGTAGGAGACATTTTCAACTAATAATGTTTCCTTCTCCAATTAAAAAGTGGTAATTTATATCAGTGGTTTTCAAACATGATTAAGCATTACAAAGCCCTGTGAGTGTTCTAAAAGCACAAAGTCCAGGGCCACTCCTTTATAGTTTATTTTTGATTCAGGAGTGTGTTAAGGGGCCTGAGAGTCCATATAATTAAAATACTATGTAATTTTCAAAGTACATCAGTTGTATACTAGTTATCTGTGTAATTTTTTGTTAGGTATTGTGAAGAGTTGTCCATGTGGACAAAGGCGTGGAGAGAGAGAATATACATGGAGAGAATTCACCAGAAGAGACAGAGAAAGAAACCATCCCCATGTGAGAGGCAGAAAACATTCTTTTCAAACCATCAACTGGAGTTGAGAGGATTTTTGTACATTTCTGTTGCACAATAGGACATATGTAGCAGAATATGTGTAGTGAAAATAGGAACTAAGATAGAAATAATGCTGGCTAAGGCTCTGTATTTAGAACTTGAACATTACAGATTTGTAAACAGAAAGGCAGAAAATTCTCTGCAGTTAATGTGAAAGCCCTCATACAAAGGAATATCAGTTGTCACAGGCAGGGGTACAAAGGTTAGTGGGCCACCTAGAACTAACTTTACCAAAGAGGTGATTCTGACAGGTCCAGGACAGAGAAAATTTCCTTAGTCAGCTCTGTCAAAGGATGTTACCTATTTATTTGTGAGTCAGGATGGAAGGTCATCCCAATACGAGGATTATATTGTAGTATATATGGCATATGCTTTGTACCATCAGCTTAAGTGAACTCCAGAGGAAGTATTGTGTGGTGCCATAGTGTGGATTTGTTCACATATTAACAACACTCTAATTCCTTTGCTCCTAACTAAAAGGGTTCCTTCAGTTAATATCAATCTGAGCGAGATGGAACCAACCCTCAAACATGGCGGCCAGAGTAACTGTGGGAATGCACTGTGCCTGTGCTAAATGCAGCCTAAGGAGGCCTGTCCGCTCTGAGAAGGCAATGTAATATAAACACAGAGCTCTGTGGATCATCTACCAATGCTGCCCAACTGGGGCTTCCAAGCTACTTATTATGGCTGCTTTGTTATATATTTTGTGTTTATTTTTACTTAGTTTGGGTCAAATGGTGATCACTCAAGGGAAATGCATTTACTTGATATGTTTTCTCATCATTGAATGACTTTTTGGCTAAATTACTGTGGTACACATTGGATAAAAAATATTTTTCATGGGCACAAAGAGAAAAAAAGGACAGTTCATAGAAAGAAATTATAAAAATTTCATTTTATAAGGGTGATGACAAATGTGCTAGACCTTTTTGTAATATCCATAACCAGGAAACAGAAATTGCCCAAGTATGAATATTAGAGTCTTTCATAAGGTATTTTAGTACATACAGGGTGTCATTAATTAGGCAATATTTGTATGAGTTTAAAACTAGGACATCTTGAGAGTCCCAAATGATATTTCCAGCTTAGGCTGCCATTCAGTGTCTTTTATGTGGTCTTATTTTTTCAATCTAAGCATTAAGACCCATACTTTATAACAAAAAATGTTCTTCAATTTAGAATACGCTTCGTTTTTTCTTTCTCCCTGAAAAAGCTTCCTCTTGGCAGTTAGCAAGAGTAACCATTCATGAGGTTTTGACCATTCATACCAATTTTCTCAGGGAAGCCCTAGTTTATATCTGGTTTCCCAGTATAACAATTTGGTTTAATTTCTAAATCCTAGATAATATATTATGTGGCAATGTTTAATGTGGCTAATGTAGTTACTGTTTATTTGACTTCAACATTAGTAGTTTTTGTGCTTGATTGGGTCTGTTCTTTCCAGCTGTTTCTTCTTTAGAAATTAAAACTTATGCTCCCAAACTCTTCTTAGGATCCAAACATAGTATGGAAGTGGGTAAAACATAAGGACAAGTACTCTTTTTTTTTTTTCCTTTCATATTCTTGACCATTTAGAGTGAAATAACACAACATGACATGTAACTTAAATAGTCCTTCAGGTATCTCTGCCCTTCCATTTAGTAGATGGTGAAACTGAGATTCAGAGATAGATAGTGTAGTGCCCATAGGTGAGGGATGGCTTGCTTCTTAGACAACATACTTTCCAGTTTGATCAATATTTTAAAATACCCTGTTAAAAGGGAGGAATCTGAGAAACTAAGCTGGTAGGAAGGGGGAATTTTACACAGATCCAAATGAAACTGTGAGCATTTGAAACCCTCATCAAGGATAGCTTTGGGTAGAAAGACTATAAATCAAAGAGAATACCTGCTGCTTTTCTTAGTGCTACCTGCATTACCTTAGATTGAACTACCATTCCCACAATAGCACAATTAGGCACTCAAAAGCAGGAGAAATATATGAAAGAAAAATGCACTAGGCCATATCCAAATCTTGCCTTTGATAGTCTCTATTTTGCTTTTCATTTTCTATTCTACACACACCATGTTCTTCAAGTGCTACATTGGGAAATAATCTACTTCTTAGTATCCTAATTATCTATTGGACAGAATCTAGACATTACATTTTGTGTTTTAGTATTTATTTTGTGAGTTGATGTGAATTCTACTTTTCCCAAGTAAGAAAAAATCTATAATAGGAAAGATTATGACTAAAATGAAATAATCAACACATTGACTACTGGGATTCATCATGAAGTTGGAGTAACAGAGTTCATAGAATAGTATTTGAAGGTCATTAGCAGTAACTTGGATTCCTAACTTTCTGGAATGAATTAGAGATGAACTAAGTCTTCCTGAATGCGTAGGGATACATGAGATCTTTTCTTGACCTGTGACTGAATAACATTGCCCTTTTGGAGACATGTGATCTCATCTCACACAGAAAGTAAATAACAATAGCTGAAAGGTTCATCTCCCAGAGTTCCTGATTCCATGATGCATTCCTGCAGAGGCCATGTGTTTGAGAGCAATGCTATGGACAAGTGAACATTGAGAGACAGGAGAGACGCGAGTGGGAAAACACGGCTTCTGTTTTCACGGAGAACATACAGAAACATGTAGACAATGCCTTTCCCATTCTTTGCCCCCCAACAAAGATAATCCAAAGGGAACCCACTCCCAAGTCCATTGAGAACATTAAATCTGGAATAGAAAGAAATGTCTGTCTGTTGGAAAGTCCCTGTTATTTTCTGGGTGGCGGGAGGTTAGATATGCACTTGTATCTCTAAGCACCAGTTTAAACCTTGTCAAGTGTAGGGGCTTTGTCTCTGCCCTTCTCCAGGGCCAGCCTTGTGTCCGAGTTACACGGGATGGGTCTATTCTACCACATGGAGATTGAGAAAACACCAGGATTTTGCCTTGGATACACACATGTATAATGAATAGAATAGAATAGCAAAGCTGTGATTTTTCTTTGAAAGTAAAAGTTTAAAAAATGCTTTGAGCATAATAGACTGTCAAGCATGTTATCAAACTTAAAAATTATAGCTGGGCCCAGCAGACTCACAATGTAAATTTGACAGATAGGGCAACAGCCAAGTGCTCCACAAATGCTGCCGAAGATCATAACTTCAATTCATCTCTGAGGAATCACCAGGAAAGTTCTGTTCTCCCAGATATGCATGGCTCTGTAATTTGAGGCTCTGTTCTCACCATGAGGGTGAATACAACCTTGAACCATGTCTGCATGTTTCATTTTATTTCAAGCAGGTGAATTCCTCACAGGACACGTTGTTTATGAAATCAGGCATTCTTCTTGCCATTGTCTTTGAGCTTTGCTGCTTAAATGTCAAGATAGCCACAGACATAAATAAAAAGGAACCTAAGAAAAATCCATGGTTGCAGCAAATAACAATACATTGACTTTGATGAATATTCCTTACCTTGGCTCACAGTGGCCTGGAGTTCAGCTGGCACCTTACCCTTCAATGATTGACATTGAGGCTGCTCTCCCGGGGGATCAGAACAATGAAATTTAGCATATGTCAACTGCAGCATTTTGTGCATAGCGTTTCTCTTTGACTTACCCAAACTTTGAATTGCCCAGACAGTGCAAATGTAAGCATCATATAGATGTTATTTTATTACTTTGGTATCTGTATTTCTGTTGTGACTTATAGGATAATGCAGGATTTGCAGCACCCTGAGGCAGAGCTCAGTGATTAAACAAATGAACACATATATTCACGCTCACTTGAGTGTGTGTTTCCACATGCTAGACACTGTTCTAAGTCTTACGGAGGCAGAGACATAGTCTTGTCCTCAAAAGCACACAGTGAGAGACAGACCCAGTAGAGCTAACCACAGCACACCTGACATATATTTTAATAGATGCATCAGTAAATTGTGTGGCAGCAGAGATACAAAGAGAATTAAATTTGCTTCCGAGGAACATCCTAAGTATCACAATTTGCAGGTGATAATTGCAGTAGTAATTAAGTACAGCTTTGAAAGAATAAGGACTTCATAGAACTTTCAAGAAAGTAAAGTTGTATTACAGTTTAACTGTGATACACACACACACACACACACACACACATAACTGATAGGATTGTTAACCTGGGTGTTTACTGTGTAACAGGAATGGTGCCAAGCACCATACCACAAAATTCTATGTAATTTTTTGTAACAACTTCTGGGAGAGGCAATATTAAAGTGCCTTATATGGATAAGGAAAATGGGACTCAGAGAGGTTAAGTAATTTGCTCAAGTTTTCACAGCTGTCAAAGTGGTAGAGCTAAGATTTGGACTTGGACTGCCTGGCTCTGAAATCTCAATATTTTAAAGGGTGTTTTTGCTTGTCATCAGTGCCCTTATCAATTAGCTAAGCCTATTAGAGTTCCCACAGTGAACCTCACTTTCCAGAACTAAAGCTGATCCCACAAGAAGAGAGAGTACTGCCTCTTTTGGCATCTGGGGACTCTGTTCAATTTCAGTGTTAGCTTCACTATTCAAGTGATCATGGATAAGTTGTATAAAATCAAATAGCCCTTCTCCTCTGTAAATGAATATAACCATCCCTCCATACTGAAGTATTTATCTGAGTGAAAGGAAATGATACATGTGGGTGAACAGCATAGCACAATATATGGAACATAATATGGTGTCCATGAGAGTATAAATTACTATATAAATTTTCCAGTGATTTGTGATAGAAAAATTCAAGGTTTCTCAATTTTTGCATAAAGCTATTTACAACATTTGCTCTTGTTTCTGTAGGAGAAAGTAAAAGCACTACATGTTAAATATTTCTGTAACTCAGACTGACCTTCATCCTAATTAGTCTTAGTTAATAAGGTTTTATTTTGCTTTATTACTGATTCTAAGTGTTTATGAAATGGCTAACAAGCCGTGGGATTCCACATGCATTTTAAAATGTGAAGGGCTACTTGATAGACTCTTATCGGCTTTTGGACTGCATGGTGGTCATTTTATAGGAACCTCACTAGAGTGCTGGTGGTATCTGTCCCCCTTTGACTTCCCTGACCCTACCTTCCATTGAGATTCCTTGCTGTCCTTGTGTAGGATGGCAGTTTTAAATAACATCAAATGATTCCTCCCCTCTAGCAGAACAGAACCTCCCAAGGCTCTTGGGCTGTGTGCTACTAACTATGATGGATCTGAAACTCTTTTCCCACCAGCCAGCCTTGGAATCAAGGTACTCACCTCTTATCTTCCCATTCTTCCCTCTAGCTAGGCCCCTCAGAGATTCAGCCTGCCAGTTTCCAGAACCATGCTTCACCTTTGAACCTCAGGAATCTGTTTCCTGAAGACACGGCTCACAGGTTTGAGTCCAGCTTGGGCCGGAATCCAGCTTTCCGACAAACAACAATGTACATGTCAAATTGCAATTGATATAAGCCAGTGTTGATACATTCTTATTAACCAAAGACTACGCTTTATTCAGGTGTTTTTAGTTTTTACTTAGTACATTTCGTTTTTCTGCCCCAGGTTCCTACCTATGACCCTAACTCCATTTAGTTATCATATTTTCTTAGTCTCCTCTGGGCTGTAGCAGATTCTTGAGCTTTCTTTTTGATGACCTTGACATTTTTGAGGAGTTCTGGTTAGGTGTTTTGCGGAATTTCCCTTAATTGAGCTTTGTCTAATGTCTATCTCATAATTAGGCTGGGCTATCGTGTTTTCTTATGGAGAGAACCACAGGCATCATGTGCCATTTTCTCCATACTCTATCAGAGGTACAGATACCCACGTGACTTGTCACTATTGATGTTGGCCTTGCTGAGGTAGTGCTTTTCAAGTTTCTTCACTGTGAAGTTACTCTTTTCCCGCCTGTTTTATACAGTACTCTTTCTGACCAGCTTTGCTTACTTAAATAATATCAGGTCACCACCAAAGATAGTAGAGATAAAGAGGAGCTTAGACAAAATTCCAAAGCAGGCAGGGAGACCTAAAACCTAAAGATATTCTGCTTTGAGTTTAGTTTTTTGCCCTGGGTCCAGTGGCATGAAACGCTGGTGGGAGTTTTCTTCACCTTAAGAGCAATGAGGAGCAGCCACTGGCAGGCGGGTGGAAGGCAGTGTATCAGCACACAGCCAGTCACACTGACTTGAGCAGTCCTTGTCTCCAGATTCTGCAGAGCTGTGGGGGACCATGTTAGAGGTATAGTCTTGGTGACCATGTGGGGGATAGTTTTCATGTTCAATATTCTGGAATCAGAGTGGCCAAGGGTCACTCAGCTGGGCACAGTCAGCAACATCTGCCAGCCTAAGGACAATGGTCAGCAACCTGGCAGAATGGAGGAGGCACTGCCCAGCTGACCTCTGAGAGTTGCGGATTCTTGGTGAATTTCTTCACAGAAGATGAAACTCCTTTCACTTTCTTTTTGATCCTTGTCCTCCTGTTTAAAGGACGGGTGGAGAAGTTCTGAAAGAATCAAGATAGATGGTGTCTTTCTAAGTGAGCTCGTTTAGCCCTTTGTAGAAAGAGAAGATAGCAGCTCCTGTCCAGGGCTATTCCTTGGATATTAAATTTGTGTGTACGGTGGAAGGACAGAATAAAATATAGAAAGGAATACATCCGTATGAATAAATTAGTCGCTCACACATTCCCCTCCCTGATGCAACAGATCAGCAACTGTGAGTGTGACTCACATTTCTTGGAGAGAGAAGTTTAATTGTCCAAGCCTCTACATTTAACACCTCATATGAATGTGTCCTCGGAATACTTTGGTGCATACTGTGCGGTAATTGTCACCTCCAGAGAGGACATCTCTCAGCCTAATCTGTTAGTGAAAATACCTACTAGTCCCCAAGCTTCAGCCTTTTTCTGTCAGATTTGGAAAATTCATCAGTTTATCCAGTAATAAAATCCAGAATACAAAATCAAGTGAATGAGGGAACAGAAGTTGGGGCTATCCAGACATCTTCCTTGGATAACTCTCTTCACAGTCTACTAGCAGGGATGTGCATCTGGTGCCCTTTCCTCTGAGAAACAATGATTCACAGAAACACAAGTTATTGGGACCCAGTATGAAAGGTTTTCTTGAATGTTTTCATTCCATCATTCGAGGAGCGCCTGCATGGAATTCTGGTTGATCATGCCAGTGGAGGAATTACAAGAATCTTAAAACCTGCCTATACCTACAATCAGTCCTTTTATTGTGGCTGAAATATTTGATCTTTCACTTCCCTAGTAATTTTGGCTATAAGAAAATGGAAAATAAGTAGTTATTTGACCAAACTAACCTTTCTGTTGGCTGTATTAACTATCTGGGTTAATCACCATGGTGAAACCAGCTGTCCACATAAGCGGAGATTTATGAGTCTCATTTCCTTTGACCTTTAGTCTAACTGCCCATTTATCGGACAACATGTGTCTAAAAAGTGAAAAAGGTCTACTTGCTTTACACCAAATTCAATAATATCTGACCTTGCTCTTCAGCTGTAGAGTATATTGTTTGGATCATGAAATTGATGAGGCAAAGAGAAGAGATGCTGAGAGGAAAATAACTGAAATGCAGCAAGAGCAGAGGACAAGCCTCATAGAGCAGTGTGCTTACATTTAAATTAACTGATGCTAATTTATTTACTTATTATATTTATGGGATGCACCCATTGCTTATTAGCCCCTGGATACATTTTAAGAGGATCATAAAAAAGAGACACACCTTGTCATTATGGCTAATTAACATTCAAATTGACTAACTAACTAACATTTAAGTGCTAAGTATAAAATCGGTCATGGGCCAGTCAACATTTTCATCAAATGTCCTTAAATAGAATCCATTAGTTGGTCCCCTCTTCTCTACTTTTCTACCTGCTACCAAAATATATGGCACAAGAGAATGACAAAATTGATCAGTGGAACTATACCGTTACCATTGCAGCAATTAATATCCAATGTGTTTCTGGACTCATACAAGGTGGTTTGCAAAACTTGATTGAATGAACATGGCTTCCTCCCAGAAGAGGTCTGTAGTCAGTTGTAATTGATGCAAAATGAACACATAACATTCAGGGTCTATATGTCCTATTGTTCTGGATTTGTTTTGCTCACACAGCCACAGCAATTACGAAACCTTATAAATTAGGGTGTGCATCCAATAGTAAATTTTCCTGATTGAATAATATGCCCACGGATCTTTGTACTATTCTAAATCCATTCAGTTGAAACATAGGCAGAACAGAGAGAAAAACTGATTGGACAACTCAGATGGTTCTATTCATAATTTGTAGGAGATGAAGAATTGCAAGGGAAGGAAATTCATTTTTCAGTCGTTAACCTACCAAAGTAAATCTCTATGTAAACACATGAGTCCCACATTAAAAATATACCCAAGTTAAATTATTTCATTCCTTCTCTATTTATGTTCTCAATTTTTTATCATGGTTTTAGCTCTCTGAGTTGAGGTTATGCTGAGGCAGTTGGGGGCTATAGAGCCCAGGCAAGGGGGATCAGTTCTGAATTATGATTTCCTACTAAGTAGTGTGGGAACCAGACATATCACTGAGTGAGAATTAATATTTTTATTTTAAATGGACTTTTGGTAAATTTACATTTTTAAACACATTTAAATTTTAATCCTAATTTAAACCCTAAGTTTTAATTCATAAAATGTCCTCTGTTTTTCTAAGAATCATTTTCATGTGAATCAGAAGTTAAACCTCATGTCAGATGTATGGGTCTGTGTCATTTTATAAAGACTCAGTGGGCTTCTTTTAGAATTTGGAACATCTGAAGTTAAATGTCAAGCTAGTCACTAACCTAGTGTAGATAATAGGCAAATGAAATGGGCTCTGAAGCCAGAATTCTGAAAATCCCCACTGGCTGACAAACTTGGGCACATTTGTTAAACTCTCTATGGCTCAGATTCCTTCCCAGTAAAGATGTGAAATCAATGGAAGCTATCAACTAAATGATATAATCAAGTAAACTGCTAACATTACACCTAGTATATAATAATAGATGCTCACCAAATTTAAAGCCATCGTTATTATAGCTAATTATCAATGTCATAACAACAATAATAATGATTAACAACTGTATTGTTTTCTGATTTTAGCTAAGACTGATTCTCACAAAAAATCATCAGTTCCCGTCTAAGGAAATATTAAAATGGAGTTTCCTTATACCAAAATGGTATTTTGGGGTGAGAACAATGGAATTTAACTTTCAAGTGCTTTCCTTTGTCCTTTTTGCTGGCCCATTTCTTACCGAATTCCTTAATTCTAAGCGTTGGGTACTTAATGACAATTATTGGATTATAATCACTCTCCGTGGCAGCAGAGAGGAAGGGTGTAGGGAAGGTTCCAGTAGCATTCTATTGGGACTAAGCTTGGTGAAGTTCTATATCTTGCCCAGACTACTCATTACTGGTGCCAGATGGGTTGATGGGAAAGAGAAAGGCTCCTAGAAATGATGTACCAAAGAAGCAATTCAAAATAAGCAGCTAGAATAGGTAAATATGGAGAAAGATAAAATTAAGTGAAGGAGAAAATAAATGTAACAATGGGAGAAGTGTGTGGGAACAATGTTTTTATTGAGGGTGATGGTGTTGTCCAGGATTAGCTTCATGTGTAAAGAAGAGTTTGGGGAAATTTGAGCTATTTCCAACCATTCAATAGATATTTAACGAGTTCCTGCTGAGTGACAAGCACTGCACTCAGTATCATGTGAAGAGTGATGAAGACTAAAACATGACCTTGACTGCAATGGCAGTTACACTGCTAATGGGAAGAATTATATCAGCAATAATTAATGTTAGTTGACAACCATGATCTCAGAATTATCATTTTACAAATAAGTGGAGAAGCAGCTTTTAATAAGGTATAGGTATCCAAAGTTAATTAGTTTAATAGATCAGCTAAGGAAGGACTAGGAAAAACATGAATAGTTTCTCAGAGAGTGCCTGAGGAACTGCTTGTCACTCTGGCAAATAGCTATGGGGGAATAAAAAATAAATATTCACAAAGTTAGGACTTCTAAATTTCTCAAGATTCTACAGCTTATAAAAATAAAACAAAATGGCCCTGCCAGATTTTATAAAAGCATCATCCTGCAGAAGGTCCGAATGAGATTTTTTTAACCTCAAACAACCCTGAATTTCTCAGGAATTTTTCATTTAAAATATATTTAAAACAGCCTTTCCCTTGGTTACATTACCAGAGAGGCTAACACTGAGCTGACTGTTTTTTTTTTTTTTTTTAATAATTTTATGAAGTATTTCAACTTGAGAACACTGGGTTCATGTATTAAGGTATGCATTTGAGAGACTAAATGAAAAACATTGATAACGTATGCTGTTGTCAAGTATTGGATACAATTCTAAATATTTTGGTGTTTTGACCCAAACTCTCCTCCTTAAGGCCTACTGTTTATAGAAATAATTTTGGCTTTTGGAGGTGCACTCAGCCAGTGATATGCTACTTCCTCTCCTCACTAAGGAAGGAGTGAAGCAGGGAGGCATTGCTTTTGCTCTGGGTCTTCACTGTTGTCATTGTGGGACACCACGATTATAATTATGATTATAAGCACCATGATTTCACAAATCAGAGGGAGATGCAATCTCTTCTTCGAAGTCCAGTGATCTCAGGGAACTACTAAATCCTGTCCTTGTTATGCCTTTTTCTCCCCATGTTCATGTCATCTCTCCAACTCAGCTGGCTCCTGCTACCCATTCTGTCATGAGCTGAGCTGATCCTAAGCTGGTTAGTGGCTAATGTTCCTGCCTGTTTTACAAGAGCATCAACAACTTCAGCTCACACTGACTGAACACTTTGGGGTGGAGCTTTAGAGGGTCTGGTGATAAAAAGCCAAAAAAGTAGGAATCTTCCTCTGAGGAGCTCCCAGCTCTTCATCTGTTACTCTCACCCTTCTGTTTGCAGCATGGTCAGCTGTGTAGATAGGAGTTCAAGCCATCTGAGATCAAATCCAGCCTCTTCCAATTGCCAATCACATGTCATTGGAGTACATACATAATTCAACTGAGCCTCAGGTTTCCCACTTAGAAATTGGGAAATACAATAGATGGATTGTGAGAAACAAGTCAGCTAACCCAGATAACTTGTTTTGAGTAAAATCTCAATACAACCAAGTTCTTTTTTTTTTTTTACTCTGTTCATAAAATTTATTCTTACAAAGATGAAAGCCCATCACATGTTAGTATGCTTTTTACTTTAAACAGTTATTTTTAAGAAATCTAATAAATTTTTAAAATTAAAAAGTATTTTTTATTGACCAGGTCTGGAGTTCTACAATCTTTTATGAAGATCTAAATTTTCATCATTTTCTTTCATCTCAAGAGCTTCTTTTTTTAACATTTCTTGAAATGCATGTCTGCTCACCATAACTTCTCTCAGTTTCATCTGAAAAAGTATTCTACCTTCAGTTTTGTTTTCTTTTTTTTTTTTCAAACTTTATTTTTTTAAAAGACAACAAGTAAACATTCTCATGTATTAACAAACTCAGGCATTAGAGAGTGTACAAATACCTTTAGGAGAAAAATATTACTCAGTATAAGATTAAGCCATGTAAAAGCTAGGTAAAAATAGAAGACTAAGGAATGGAATAGTCACAGTGAAATTGCATTTTCATACTAGGGAGACAATACGATGTTTACAAATGTGCATCCAGTTTATTTCGCTTGTGAGTATTTTCTCGAGTTGCATCCATTTACCTATAAAAGTTTCCAGTTTATCTTTCTTTATGGCTGAGTAGTACTCCATTATATAGAAGTACCACATCTTTTTTATCCATTCCTCGGTTAATGGGCATTTGGGTTGTTTCCACGATCTAGCTATCACAAATTGTGTTGCTATAAACATGGGTGCACATATATCACTGTGGCACGATGTTTTTAATTCTTCTGGGAAGATACCCAAAAGGGGAATGGCTGGGTCAAATGGGACCTCTAATCCCAGTTTTTCGAGGAGTCTCCACACGGATTTCCACAGTGGTTGCACCAGTCGACACTCCCACCAACAGTGGAGAAGGGTTCCTTTTTCCCCATAGCCCCTCCAGCATTTGTTATTAGTTGACTTCTTGATAACAGCCATTCTTTCTGGGGTCAGATGGAATCTCAGTGTTGTTTTCATTTGCATCTCTCTGATGACTAGTGATGTTGAACATTTTTTCATATATTTATTTTCCATTTGTATTTCTTCATCTGAGAAGTGTTTATTCATCTCAGATGCCCATTTTTGGATTGGGTCTTTAAATTTGGGAGGTCTGATTTTTTTGAGTTCTTTGTATGTTCTCGATAGTAATCCTTTGTCTGAGGAACAGCTGGCAAACAGTTTTTCCCACGTTGTGGGTTGTCTCTTCACTCTGTTTGTGGTTTCTCTTGCTATGCAAAAGTTTTTTAATAAGATGAGATCCCAGTTGTTGATTCCTTGTGATACTTCCTGTGCGATGGGGGTTTTATTCATAAAGTCTTTGCCTACACCAAAGTCTTCAAGAGTTTTACCTACTCTATTTTCCAGGAGATTTAATGTTTCTGTTTTAATATTTGGTTCTTTGATCCATTTTGAATTTAGTTTAGTGCACGGTGAAAGATCTGGGTCTAATTTTAATCTTCAGCATGTGTAGAGCCAATTTTTCCAGCACCATTTATTAAAGAGGCTATCTTTCTTCCAGCGAATGTGTTTGGCACCTTTGTCAAAGATAAGGTGGCTTAGTATGTCTGGAGTTGTTTCTGCATCTTCTATTCTATTCCATTGATCTTCAGGTCTGTTTTTTTGCCAATACCACGCTGTTTTTATCACAGTAGCTTTATAGTAAAATTTCAAATCAGGGATTGTGATACCCCCTGCCTTGCTTTTGTTGCCCAGAATTGCCTTTGCTATTCTAGGTCTCTTCTGGTTCCAGATGAATTTTAGGATTGTTTTCTCTAATTCTGTGAGATATGTTGTTGGAATTTTGATTGGAATTGCATTAAATCTGTATAACAGTTTTGGAAGTATGGCCATTTTCACTATATTGGTTCTTCCTACCCAAGAGCAAGGGATATCTTTCCATTTTCTGATATCCTCTTCAATCTCCTTTTTCAGAGTACTGTAGTTTTCAGTGTAGAGGTCTTTTACTTCCTTTGTGAGATTGATTCCTAGGTATTTCATTTTTTTAGATGTGATTGTGAAAGGTGTTGTTTCCCTAATTTCTCTCTCAGTGAGTTTGTTATTGGTGTACAGGAAGGCTATTGATTTTTGAGTGTTGACTTTGTATCCAGCTACACTACTGAATTTGCTTATTAAATCTAGCAATTTTTTAGTGGAGTTTTTGGGGTCTTCTACGTAGAGTATCATGTCATCTGCAAATAATGATAATTTAACTTCTTCCTTTCCAATCATAATTCCTTTTATTTCTTTCTCTTGTCTAATTGCTCTGGCTAAAGTTTCCAGGACTATGTTGAATAAGAACAACCAAGTTCTTATTATTTCATTATCTTCCAGTACTCCTTGTGTGCACATGCTCTGAGCAGATTGGAACAGTCTTTTGCTCAGGAATTCGCTCTGCCTCTCTCTCTCTCTCTCTTTTTTTTTTTTTTTATCATTCACTTTATCAGGAATGACCCCTTACCCCTCCCTTCTACACCATCCAAGCTTACCAGATTTAGCAAATAAAAATTCAGGGCACTGAGTTAAATTTGAATTTCAGGTAAACAACAGATAATTTTTTAGTGTAAGTATGTCCCATGTAATCTGTAATGCGATATGCTTATTCTAACAATTTATTTATCACTTATCTAAAGCTAAAATTTAACAGACAGTGTGTATTTTATTTATCTAGTTCTCTTCCTTCTCTACTCCCTTTGCCTACCAAACCCTCTCTACAATTTAAAGTCTTGCTTAGGGGTGGCAGACTCAAATGTCTACCGCGGCCAAGGTGGAAGTGCTAGCGTGAGCGTTTTAGTGAGGGAGCCACGAGTGAGCAGTGACCGTGTGTGGTCACAGTTGCTGTTTCTATATGCTCATGGGAGCTTCACTTTCTCAGATGTCCCCAGACTTCAGGAGTAATTGGAAATTCAAAATACTAGGTATGCATTATGTGCCAAATTTAAAGGTTGAACCCAGTCAAGTATTTTAAAAATAATCCATGAGTCACAATTTGAAAACTTCGGCCTGGATAATTACATCCCTCCGACACGTGACTTTCTCAGAGAGCCCATGCTAGAGTTGGCATCTTTTAGCTGAACTCTGGGTGGCTCCATTTTTATGGCATAGCACTGATATCCTGTATGGTAGATCTTGATTTTTTTTCATGTAGACTATAAAGTACAGACAACATTCATCATTTATTCTCTCAAGCTTAGTATTTAACACATTGTCAGTTGAAAGAATGAATGCATAAATGAGTAATTATATCTCATCTTTGCAGATTACCAACAGGATCGATAATAAGAGTTAATATTGAGCTGAACACAAAATCTCTACTTTTTCAAACCATGACCAGGCAGCAATAGCTTGATCCCTTCATGCTGTTTTCCTGTGGTTCTCCTCCCTACATGCTTTCTTTAGTTTCATGAAATGGGTGAATTCCTTCTCATTCCCACAGCAGCCCTTCCTCAGGCCTCATTCACTCAAGCAACCGACAGTGCAGAGGCTGTAGAAAAGGAATCATGCCCAGTTTACTAAGGGAGGAGCCTTATGTCAGCACACACAGCCCGGTAGATCCTTGAGGGACCTCAGTAGCTGCTCTAGCTGCTGTATCTCTGGAATTTCAATAGTAAATCTTGATCTTGGTAAAAATTAATTTTAAGAACCTCAATATTAATAACAACATTAAAGACTGGTATAGTAAAAGTTTATTGACTAATTTTCTACCATAATTTGTCTGCGATTCCTGTACAGCCATATTATATATTTTATGAAATGGAAACACTGTGTTCATAGGCTGCATAATAATGATAATAAAAGAGCAAGTGATACTTTAAAAATCGTTCATTGGGAGCTGAGTCTTTTTGGGGTAGGAACTTAATGCTATTTTCATGGAAGATGCATATAATAATTTTAAAAATATAATAAGGGAATCCTCCTAACTAGAGAATTGCTGAAGAGTACATAATACATCCACGATTTGTTTGTATATTATTTGGGTGTGCTTAGAAGTAGATATTTTTGTAAGAGTTTTCTAGATCATAGAAAAGAAGACATTGAGGTAATGATCAAGGACCTCCTATCAAGAACTATATTGATATGCATGATTTTCCTACCCCTGCCATGGGATGGAGAATAGTAATGATAACAGGAATCTTAATAGTGAGTGAGAGTTAACCACCCAATTCATTTCAGGCACAGTTCTAAGCATTTTATAGATGTGATTTCATTTACTCTTCATAATATCCCATGAAGTTGGTTTTCATATTAGGTAAGGAAATGGTTCCAACATTTTCCCCAACACACATAGCTAGAGAATGGCATCATTTATGCCGCATCCCGAGATGGAGCACCGACCCTCTGGGGATTTAACATAGTCTACTGCTACACAACTGTGCTGTGGATGGAATAGCAATGGGAGGCCAGGAGCAGCAGTCAACTCAAAACTTTCTCTTAAGTGAGAGTTGAACCAAAGGGGCATAGTCAGAGTAAAATGCCTTTTATCAGGACATGAGATGCCAAGAGATAAGTGGAACAGACATCAGAGCCGATATCAGGTGTGGAGAACAAGATCAGAAAATACTAGGATCAAACAAAATGGCGGGAATGGACATTGAGGTCAAATTCATAAATTAGTGTGAGGGTCAGGACAGATGGAATTAAAATCTCAGCTTTGGAGTTAGAGGTACAGTTGACAGACAAGGTCAGCAACCATCCATCTGACTACAGGGACTCAAGACAGATAACCTGCTCAGGTCCAGCAGATGAAGGCTTTCTGGCAAAGGACTGTTTTGTGAAGGGCTATTCAGTGTTGCTACTGTGTCATGTGACTCTGTTTGAAGTAGCCCTGAGAGTGCTGGCTGTTCATATAGCAAATTTGGATGTCTGGATATGATTGCCATTGATCACTGAAGAGTCTTTTAAACTAGTGGAGTCCACATCCTACTTTTCACACTGACCTCATCCTTCACCTTTGAAACTAAATTGTAAACATCTCATACCATGGAAAGGAAAACAAATCTCCAGTCTGTCTATCCAATTTCAGCTCTCAGAGGTTTATGGCCTTTTGAACAGGGGAGAACATACACAACGGACTGCTTCTAAAGGCTAATTCTGTTTAATAAGTGACTCTGAGAGCCATAGAAAGTGATGTGAAGGGAGGCGTGCCAACAGTGTAGTTATGCTTTTAGGAGTCTATCAAGAATCTGTGCCAATAGGCCCATCCAAGCCTTCCTTATATACCCTACAAAGACTAAATGATCATACTTGTACACATGGACATTGTACCCATGTCATTGAAAGAAGTTGGGCAGCCTTCCTTCTCAGGAGCTACTGCCAACCAAAGGGTCAGTTCACTGGCATGAGTGTAATAATGATGGAATGGGCAAAGGGCGTGAAGCCAGAGTCTTCTATCTGTGATGACCAAAGTGAAGATAGAACACTGGCAAGGGCACCAACCCAGCAGCTCAGTGTCCATTTCCTAGGCACTGGGGGATGAGATCAGTCCTGGGACAGGTCAGAATCTTAACAAGTTAGGGAAATTTCAAGTCGTACTTCAAAGAGACCAAGAATATCAAAAGGAAAGCAGTCATACTCACAGGGACAAAAGCAGATGGTGACACAACAAATCGGTTTTGGTGCATTAGGAGCCTGCATTTGGTGCAGGGACTGAGAAGGGGACAAAGACCCAAGGCAGGAGCAGGGCCTGGGCCAAGACTATTGTGTGCAACCAGGAGGCTGTGCCTGTTTTCACTGGTATCAACCACAGGGAGTGTAGTGCTCAACTAGGTTTAAAGGCACATGGTCAGAAAAATAATTCCTGGTTTCAGATCTGCTGGAGCAGGCTGAAAGTGGAGGAGATGATATTTTCTTCCATCTCAAAATATACCTAGGGTTACAATATAATCCGATGAGCGTGATCTTTGGAATCAGACAGAGCAGGTGTAATGTTCTGGTTGTATTCCTTGCTACTGTGCAACTTTGTGCATCTCTGTATCCTGCCTAGACGTCGCTTCCTCATTTATGAATGCATACAATCGTACTTACTTCACAGTGATTTTAAAAAATTAAAGGTGATGTAAAGCACAGAGCCTGACTCAAGGCACGTTTTCAGTAAGGCTTTTTTTTTTTTTTCCCCCATGGGTACCAGGGGTCGACCTCAGGACCTTGCGCGCCAGCAGGTGCCTGTGCCGCTGAGCAATATCACCGGCCCTTTTTTTGTATGTGGGTTCTGGGAGTCGAACTTGGGCCCTCGCGCTTGCCAGACAGGCGCTTATGCCGCTGAGCCATCTCACCAGCCTTCGATAAGGCTTTTAACAAGAAGGAGAAGAAGAAAGAGGAGAAAGAAGGTGAAGGAGGAAAGGAAGGGAAAGGGGAAGATGAGGAGGAAGAGAAAGGAGAAAGAGAAGAGATCATTTTAGATCTTTCATAGTTGGTAAGCCACTTTCTCTTCAGTCAGTGCACCATTTTGACTGTAGTAAATAAAGCCAGGTAAATGGGACCAGTGCTAGACCAGAGGCTGCCCCCCTTCTCCCCCACACCTTCACGGTTCCTCTACAACCAGATACCCTCTTGGGGAAAAGAGGGAGGGGAGAAAAGACCTCTAACAGAAAGTTAAATTCTGAATTGATTCCATTTTTTCCCAACCAAATTGTTTTAATCCCTCAAAGCAATTTAAACCAGAAGAAACTGAGATACCTGAAATTGAAAATCTAAGATTTTTCTTAATTGGAATGGGAACTCATGTATAAAAGCCACATTGTCTTTGCATGTGTGAGTTGTACTGTCAAAAAATATCTAAGTCTGCTCTGTGAATGTTGTTATAGGTTAATGAAATACCTTTTTGAAAATTCAAAGTGCTCTCAAACCAAAAACTTTTTGAGCATGGACATGATGCCTGCAGTGAAAAATTCCACACCTGACCTCATGTGAGTGAGTCACAGGTGAAACAGAAGTGCACTAAAAATATTGAACAGAATCACCTCCTGGCTATAGGGTATATGTAACACATAAATTGATTTTGTGTTTAGATATGGGTCCCATTCCCAAGATATCTCATTATGTATAAGTAAATATTCCAAAATCAGAAAAACAGTACAAAATTTGAACCACTTCCAGTCCTAAATATTTCAGAAACTCAACCTGTTTGACTGTATCACCCTATTTGCTTCCACGGGAGTGGGCATTGTTTGAACCAAAGACCTCGATAGTCAAGCGCAATCACATTGGTACTCAGCCCAACTTGGAATCTGCCACCCTGGAGAGTGACACTCTGGCCAGCTGAAGGAAGTCTGTCAGTGAATATAGAGAGAAAGAAATCCTTAGTGTGTGAACTTCTGATATCCTTTGATGATTACAAAGATGTGACTGTTGCTATGGTGACAGATGGGTTGTAATAAAAATATCTTGAAACTCTATTGCTTCAGCTAAAGCAGTAGCAGCCATAGGTGAAGGCTTGGTCTGGAGGACTTCCTTCTAGCTAACACAGTAGACTCTTCTTCCCTTTGGGGACACAGCAAGGCACTCCTGTGTCAGTTTGGATTTATAGAATTTCACTACTGAATGCACCTAATTGTCAAGCATGGCAGACGTTGTACTCCAAGGAAAATAATCAAGCGCCTGCCAGGAAGTGTGGTAATATAGTGCAGCCTGCATTTTCTACCTCCTAGTCCAGACCTACCTTCCCATTTTCTTCCAATATGGAGTATAATTCTGTGGTTGATTTTTCCCTCCACTTGACCTCAGATGAGTTCATTCATCCATTTATCTGGAACAGGAGATAGTTGAAACAAATAAATAAGCTGTAAAGGACAGAGAGCTCAGCATCCTAAACCCCTCCACTGAGCTGTGACTCATGAACTACAGCACATTGTATTAAACTATTTCTTTTTGATACATTGGGGCTGTGTAAAAGCTGACAGTGACATATGGGTAAGGGCTGGTTAGCAGAATTGGGGCTGTTGTGTGATAAATGACACAATATGTCAAAGAATATCTGTTATTCATCATATTGGCTTTCTCAGAATACTTGGAATGGGGGAGAGGAGGGAGGGAAAAAAGAGAAAAGGAGATGAAGGAGGAGACAGAGGAAGAAAAGGAGTCTGAGGACAGGGGAGATGAAGAAGAGGAGGAAGAAGAGGAAGATGAGGAGGAGTGAAAAGGAAGAGGAGGAGGAAGAAGTGGAGGAGGAGTGAAAAGGAAGAGGAAGAGGATGAGGAAGAAGAGGTAGAGGAGGAGGGAGAGGTAGAGGGAAAGGAGGAGGAGATACTGATAGAGTGGGGTTGAAAAGTGGTTGAGGAAGCAAGGCCACACACAGATGGAAGAAATTAAAAAAAGAACCTGCTAAACTTGGGAAAGCAAAAATGATTCAGGGAGATGAGCCACAGTGAATCCCTCCAGCAACCTGCCACTCTGCTGTCCCTTTCATCTCTCTTCCCCTTAATGTTTCTCTTTTTAATTTAATTAGTTGAGTGTATTAAACCTTCATGTAGGCAAATGAGGATAGGAACTGGCTCTTCCTTTCATTTTCTAGCTACAGCACTGTGGTGTTGGGGAAGATTTCTCTAGGGCCAGGCAAACTGAATTGAACCTTCTGCAAGTTCCTTGGTATGGCAAGCTGTGTTAGAATTGCCCAAATGAATGTTCTGAAGCCTGTGTTTGAGAGCAGGTTTTGTGCTGGGAAAGAACTTTCATTCTGGATTTCTTAGCATTTCCTCTGTCTAACGTTCCTATCATAGTTGTGCAAATACCTGTTTTTCCTGAGTGCAACGTCTCTGATTATTTTTTGTCATCGGAGGAAACTTCCATGCATGTTGAATTTTTCTTTATGATATATGCAACTCTTTCAGGTTGGGGCTGGGGAACCCAGGAGGAGAAATAGATTCCTACTCTCTTCAAAGATAAGTGAAATAAATCAGACTCACACGTGTAAACATATTGTCTCCCTTGTGTGAGAAATTGAAAGAGTAAATAAAGTCTAAAATGTACAATAGATATCATGAAATGGCAGGAAATTGTTCAGAAGGAAAAAGGAAGTAGGGTGGGGGAAAGGGGAAAAGACAGTAAGGAAAAGGGAAAAAATTCAAGTCAGTTATACTATTAGTGTCTCTTAGTTCACTAAAAAGGAAGGTTTGTGCTAATATCGACTGGAGACATTCTTATGCCCATATCTTGTACCTTGAACAACTACTTTAAAGATAACAACATGTAATGTATTAACTATTGTTGTTCTGCTATTATTTTGTTTTACCTTTTTTCCATAAAAAAGAAAAAAAAGATGCAACTGCTCATCATGCTAGCAGAATAAATCTGTATTAGTGAGTCTGAAAGATAAGAATCAGACGTCCTTGGAGTTCAGAAGCTTTTATTTCAGACAAAGTTGGCAGAAGAAATGCTTATTAGCAGTAATTACACTTTCATATTTACAGTCATTTTCCTTGGTGCTCATATTTCTAAGTATTATTTTGTATCTTTTTAATGTTTATCTGGTTTATTTTTTCTGTGCTACAGAAGTAGAGAAGGGGATAGAAAGAAGTAAGATACTTTGATTTTCCAACTTCTATAGCTTAGGTTTTATAAAATGCAGATCACGAACTCTAGAGAAAGATTCTGATTCAGAAGTTTTGAGATAGGTGCCACAATTCTGATTTTAAATATAGTTCATCTGCTGATTCTGATGGTTACTATTGTGAATGTAGTGGTGTATTGGTTTCAGCTTCAGCATTAATTTATTCTTTCTCTTGCCATCAGTACCCGGATATCCCTCTCTGTATTTAATTCTGTCCCTTCTCCACAATTACATCATTCAATAGGAAAGTATATCTTATTAACTAGAACTACTGCAAAAGACTCTTGAGATGTGAGCCCTACAATTGCAGTGGACATTGTGTTTGCTATAGTCAGGAAAAGCTTTGAGCTGTTGAGAACCACTATGCGTAGCCTGAGAGGGAAGCTGACACCGTGGATAACCAAATGGACAGAAGAAGAGAAAGTGGATCTTTGATGAATTGACTGAGTTTCTTTCTTTCTTTCTTCTTTTTTTTTGGTACCAGGAATCGAACTCAGGACCTTGTGCTTGCCAGGCAGGTGCTTATGCCACTGAGCTATATCCCTGGCCCCCCCTGAATTTCTATATCAGTCTTGTCTGACTTGAAATCTGTGTCTCGATGTTTCAGTAACAGCTGAAGTGTTTAAGCCAAGATTAGTTGGGTTTTTAAACTGCTCAAAACCAAAAGAGCTCCACTTGATACAAATGGCCAAAGTTAGGACACTCTACTTTAAATCTCCTTCTAACTAATTAGAAAATACCAAATTAGCACCAAATACACACTAGATATTAATAATACTTATTCAGTATCTGCCAGGTCCAAGCACTATTTAAGGCCTAGCATGGAATATTAGCTCTTGAGAAGCCCAGTTATCCTCAAGGAATTTATTGAGGGAAGGAGAGGATAATATACCTTTAAACGAACCTAAATGTATATAAGACAGAATAAAAATATCAAAAAAAAAAAAAAAGAAAAAATGCACTCAGTAAATGAAATGATCAGAAAATGGAAAATGCCAAACTTATGATAAGCCAGACAGATCAAAGCTACGTAGAAGAGATGGCACTTGAATTTCTTTCTCCTGGCTTCCGAGAGCCATCTAGCCATCATCATTTACTAAAATGGGCTCCTACATGCTGTCTTGGGCTTTTGGACGACTCCTGTGACCAAAATGAAGATGGGAAAGAGATCATGTCTGTTTGAGTGGCCATCGTTGCTCATGAGTTAAACAAATTGATGCCATTGAACAGAGAACCATGTGTAAGAGCCTGGTACAAAGAGGAGACTGATTGAATTATTGATGTGAAATTACTGAATTTGATGATCTCACTTCCCGTCCTTTGTCAGTCGAGGAACAACTGTGAATTTTTAACAGTGGCCTATCTGGGAACATTAAAGTGGCCATTGCATCTATGGTGCTTTAGAGAAAGGTGGATTAAAAGAGTGGATGATCTTTCAGTTTCCCAGATTAAAACCTTCCCAGTTTCACTAAATGGTAGGGAGGGGCCTGGGGCCAGGTAATCACGAGGTTATTTAGCAGCTGGTCATGGAGGGTAAAAGGAGAGGAGGGATGCAGATGTGTATACCATTAAAATTTAACTTAAGGGAAAAAGCAAGTTGTTGGTGAAGAAATATGACTCTTTAAATTTAAAATATTTTGAATTTAATTGGCTGGCATGGCATCTGTGAGGTGACAGCTCTGGCATGTACATGAGAATATAGGGCATGATACACCAAAGTGAAGTTGAGGCTACAGGTGGAGAATTAACATAGAAAAGTACAGCTGTAAGGAATAGATAAAAACATCCAGTAGAATATAAAGATAAAAAATATAAGGATCACTGATAAAACATGAGTGAATTTCTGGGGTGAAGGGGAGAAATGGTATTAAGAATTAGATGTAGCTTAGTCAAGAAAGTAATAGTAATAACAAAAAAAAATAAGCCACAGTGATAATAACTAAGTAATTAAGTGATAGCTACTATGCCATAAACTCTACAGAAATATGTCTTGGAAAGATGAAGGACAGGTTTCATTTAATCAAGGAAGAAAGGATGAAAACAGAGGTAATTACTGAACAATTGAGGCAACTCAACACATTTGGAAGACTATGCTACAGTGCCAGAAAGCCTAGAGTTGAAATCTACCTCCATAGTCACTAGTTGTGCATTTTTGGTCAAGCTGTCCAGTTTTTTTCCTCTAAAAATGTGGAGAATACTTACTTATCATACCAGCTCATTAGAAGGATTAAGTAATGAAGAGTATATAAAGTATTCAGACTTCCACCCATATAGTGATCAACATAAGATGCCTATGGAGAACATGGAAAAGGTAGGAGGTCCCAGCTGAGAGCAGACAGCAAGGCCAGGGTGATACCTGGTATCACTGAAGTGCATGTTGGGATATTGTTCATGTGTTTGTGAATAGAGCTGCTGAGAAATGGCATATTCAATCTGTACACACAGGACAACCACACTTGAGTTTGCTGTTATCATCGGTGACATCTATAGCTCTTTAAATGGAGAATTAAGCTGTAAATTAATCCCCTCTCTCTTTCATTGGCCTATTAAAAAATTAAGAGTGAGATTGTGGTATTTCAGCATATCCTTCTGCTTGTCACCTGCTCATCGACCCACAGTCCTCCATATCAGCTTATTTCAGCAGCTCACAAATGATCATGCCATCAGTGCTCAGTGACTTTTGACTCCGTGAATGTCAGCGTGATGAAAATCAGGTCTCTACATGTCTAGATAAATGGATTGTTCAGTCATTTCCCAAGACACATGGACCATTTCACGATGAATCTGACTGTTGGCAATTTAAGGCAGTAGTGCTCATCCTTGGCCATGCAGGAGCTGCTGCCAGAAGAATTTTTTTTTTCTCCACAGTTTTCTCTTTTTACTATATCTCTACCCCAGGTGTGGTGCATTAGGATTTCTAGGGATGAGGAGAAATGTATATTTTATTAAGCCTTTTTGGGGTGATTATGATATATAATCAGTGTTAAAAATCACAAAATTAAGGAGAGAAGTCTTTGAAAAGTTTGAAGCGATTTGTTTTTCATTTCATTGTTCTAGAACAAAATACTTGGGGCCACTGCTTCTCATTTTAGATTAAATCTACAAAAAATTCAAACATTATTCATCCAATTTGTTCAGACTAGAGGGATACCTCTTGCATATATAAAGCCTAAATTTTATTATTGTTACCTTTATTTGAGAAAAGAGTCAAATAATAGGTTTTGCATCAGAGACACCTACATTCAAATTCTAGCTCTGTCTTTCAGGGTCCTATTTCATTTCTTTGAGTCTAATGTGTAACATGCATGTGATGCCATTGTCACATGTCTGTGGTTAGGGTTAAAAGAGATACTGCATACAGATTTCCTTGGCTTACTACTTTCCCTGAGGCTTGTTATAAAATAGTAAGACCTATTAAGGTGTGTTTTAGTGAATATTCATCATTTATTTGAAATGTCAATTTATAGACACCCACACATGTGAACAGACATACACAAAGACATTAGTTATCAACGTATCCTATACAGAGGTTCATCGAATTTTGTGATGAGCCCAAATTTTGTAATGGCTTCAGATCACATTTTTACTGTAACTCGACTGGTTGGATGCTTCTGTACCTACCCATTAAACTTTTGGAATATGTGATTTTCTCAGCACATTTTTGTCATCTGCCATTGTTATTTCGTTCTTTCATTGCTAGTAATGCATGCTAAGAAGACAAAGGCAACAAATGAGAGCAGAGAAAGAGAAAGGCCTTTGTTACTTCTCAGATGTTTGAGGATGGAAACTGTCCTTTCCATTCATGTATACCCATTATAGTTGTTTGAAATAGGTACTAGTTGAATTGAAATTGTGTTGGTATTCCTCTTCAACCGATTTCTCAAAAACAGCCTGATAAGGTTTCTGACTTCTTATTTAGGTAATACTTGGTCACATATGTGGTTATTTGTCCAACCTTTGGCTAGATAGGACCTGGACTTCTGATTAAGAGTTATTTTAAATCTGTATACCATCGGGGAGGAGTTAACTCCTTCAAAAGAAAATCCAGTTGTTGCTAGGAAAAGGAGAAATACGTTGCAGAAGGCTAACACAGCCCATGCCCCATCTTTCATTACTGATCAAAGGCTAAATGCAGGTTCTGACTACCCTTTTTGGAGCTTTTCTTTTCTTCAAGTCTAACATTTTGCACATATCTGTAAGATTAAACTGCCTACCTAGAATATTTACCATATTTTAAAACCTTCAGTGACTTCAAACCTTTACTGCATGTGTTAGCTTTTCATTGCTGTGACAAAATACCTGAGAACATCAACTTAGAGGAGGAGATATTTACTTCAGCTCATGATTTCAGCACGGGAGTTTTGATCTGCTATATTTCTGACCTGGGCTGGTTCATCCCTCCTTTGGCAACCTGGTGGTCCCTGCTCCCGGGAGGTCACCATATTGATGCTGAACTCAGTGCGGACACCTAATCGGCATAGCACACTGCAGCCCAGAACTCCTGGACTCAAGCGATCCTCCCACCTCAGCCTCCAGAGTAGCTGGGACTACAGGTGTGCACCACCATGCCCGGCCATGATTTCAAAGGTTTCAGTCCATAGTTGGCTAGCTCCAGCGCAGAAACATCATGACTGAAAGTCATGGCAGCCAGGAAGCAGAGAGCAGGGGAAGAGCCAGAAAGGAAGGAGACAGGGACCAAATAAGTCCCCAGATTCAGGCCTCCATGATTCATTTCTCCCAAATAGGTCCCACCTCTTGGTAGTCCATTCAGTTTTGAAATCTTCAACAGGATAATACACTGATGAGGTTAGTGCTTTCACAATCCAATCACCTCTCTAGAAATCTCAACCCAAATTTGTTGACAATCAAGAGTAACTGTCAAAACTGGCTAAAGTTTGAACTAGTCTATCTGGTATTCAGGGTCCTACATTTGTCTTTTACTGACTTTTATGATTTTGTTATTAGAAAATCTCTATTTGTACTATCTGCTCAGTGAATTGGGTCTTATATCCTAAAGTTAGCCTCCTCAGACTGGTGAAAAAAACCCTATCCTGGCCAGAGTGGCTTCTTGTGAATACATCCTATAGACTCATTAGTAATTTTAGAAATGATCTGAGTATAATCTTTAGACTTATCTCCTATTATTTCTGGAATTTTCCACACCTCTCATCATCGGTGTGCTCTATATGCCTATCATGTTGGAAAACTGACATGTTTCTGGGCTTAGCCAAGCGACCACACTCATCTCCCTCTGTATACACTGTTCCCCTCTACAGTGTCCTTTCACAGTCTCTGTTTAAGATGTGCATCTATCATCTGCACATCCTCAGGGACACTTTCCCTGACCCCTCTTGGTGGGTGTAAGATGCCTTTCATTTGTACTCCATAATGCGCTGTACATTTCCATATGACACTGTAATGTAAAGATGCATTTACTGTTCCTGTCTCTGGTTTAACACCAGAAGTCTTTCATGGCAGAATCAGGCCCTCCAAGCCTTTATCTCCTGTACCTGGCACCCGCTTACTGAGTGCGGAGCCCAAGGATGGCAGGCACCTTACCTGCCCTGCTTACACCTTCCCACAGCCCAGTGTACAGAGGAAGGTCAGGTACAAAGCACTCAGTAAACAAATCCCTCAGTGGTTTCTCTTCAGTATTCTTAGTGCAACACCCGTATTCTTACTTGTGGTGGATTGACAACTGGTGGGCAACTCGTAACACCCAGCTGGACTGAATCAGCGCAGTGCTGGGTATGGAAGGCCCACATGAGGATTGTTGCCAACAACATAAAAAGGAGAACTGGAGAGGAAGAGGTGGTGCTGTTGGTTCTCCTGGAAGAGCTTATCACACTGGCTTTGCTGATATGAACTTGGCTGTTCTCATTGTCGGAGGAGCTTGGGACCTCGTTGTTGCTGAGGGTGGCTGTGGTACTTTTCAGGGGAGCTCTGGTCCTTACTCTGATTGTTGCTTCCTGGCTCCAGTGAAGATCCCTCAGCCTGCTGGCACAGATCCTTCACCCTGCTGGCACAGACCCTCTAGCTTCCACCACTGACTTTTGGGCCTTCCCAGTGCAGATCTGTGAAACAGACTTACATGAGACATTATCGTGGGCTCCGGGCCTCCAGATGGACTCGTGGGGGGCATTGCCATGGGCTCTAGGTCTTCAGCTGGACTCATGCAGGACATTGCCATGGGATCCAGGCCCTCAGCCATGGGATTCTTTGGGTCTTTAGTGTGTGGACAGATCTCCTGCACTCTTTTTGCATTTGACACTTTGTGTGATTATTATAAAATAATTCTATAAATAATGTGTCTTGTATTAAATTATTTCCCTTGCAAACCCTGACTACAACATTACTGAAAGATCAAAAGATTCTGTAAGATGTGACCTTTGTTACTTCTGCCCTTGTCTCCTCTCTGTCTATCCCATGATCCACCCATGCTGCATCTAAACAGCCTGGTTTCTCTGGCATATACCATCCATGTCCTAAACTCCCTTTTAGGGGCTGTTCCCTCTGCCTGAGGTCTGTGCAGCTCACTCTGCTCAAATGTCACCTTATTAGAGAGACTTTCCCTGATCATCTAGTATTCTAATGTGCTCCCCACACAACACTCCTGTATCACTTACACTTGTTACTCATTTCAACAACTTGGTCCTGTATGACCTGACCTATGTTCAGTGGTGTTTATACTTTCTCATCTCTTTCTAGGGTAGTTCCAGGAGGATAGGGACTTTGTCTTGCTCTTGCCCTCATCTCAGCTTCTAGAACACTGTCTAGCACACAGCAGGCACTCAATCACTACCTGTTACAGGAATGTGTATGTGCTAGAGAAATAGAAGGACGTAAGAGGACACAAACCATGCAAAATGTCTGTGTTTGGTATTGAATATAGGTAGCTATTTTCACAGCCATTCATATTCTCTTCTTCACACAGACATCTAAATTAAATATAGATGCACCTTCCTGAATTTTCAAATCTAATAAAGGCACAATGGTATTAATAATACAAAATACATCATGTCTGGCATCATTTTGTGAAGGACATTTGGGAGAGGAGAAGAGAGGGGCTGAACACTTCTCTCTACAGCAATCCCATACCCCACTTAGTAGTATTTTGGTAGCTTGATAGAGGCATTTTATCTGAGAAAATAGCCTGACATTTGCCCAGGATTGCTTGAATTTACTGCTGCAGTTACCAGCAAAAAACTGTCAGGTTTTTCATCCATAGAAAGCTGGTCAATTTATTTTATTAGTATCTTTTCCAGTGTCTGACCCTAAAATAACTGATTTCAGTGTTTACTTTTTTTTTTTTTTTGGTACCAGAAATCAAACTCAGGACCTCGCACTTGCCAGGCAGGTGCTGTGCTGCTGAGCTATATCCCTGGCCCTTACATTCTTAGAGGTGATTTAGCGAAGAGGCCTCGGCAGTTACAGCTGAGCCCTGGATGTCTGAGAAAAACCAAGTAAGCACAAAAACAGCATCATTAAAAAAACACAAACTGCCCAAATCATAGGAAAATACTTTTTGTCTAGTATTTTTCAAACTATCTTATTGATTTTTGTGATTAGATAATTAACTAAAATAATTAGGTAATTGTTTTTGAAGTTTCTATTTTACTCCACCTTAGTAGTTGATAGATTCAACTCTCCTTTTTAAGGATAGTTCCCTATTTTTCACTTTCTTATATTCCTCTGTTTCCCTCATACATCTACATATCCTTTTTTCTCATTTTATTCCCTCAGTACTGAGGGCTTTTTTCCTGATTTCTGAATCTGTGAAGAAAGCCTTGGAAAAGTTCCCTGACAGATGCACAGAGATCAGGGACCTGATGGCTCCTGAGAGTCTGGTGCCTGCTTGCATGAAGACCCCTCTTGCTAGGGCTGTAGAGCAATTGAAAATTTCTTTCACTGCTGCTTAGAGTGTAATAAGGCCCAGCAAATCTGGAAAGCAGTTTTAAAATTCCTGTAAATAAAAAAGAAAGCACTTATTAGATATTCATGAATCCCACTCCTATTCCACTGTAAACATATGAGTTTTCATAGCAGCTATACTAATAATCAACCCAAACTGGAAACTACCCGAATATTTCTTGACAAGTGAATGATAGCAAATTGTGGCATAACCATGCAATGGAATGTCAATGAAAAGAAACAAGGTATTGATATGTGCTACGACATGGATGAATCTCAAATACACTGTGCATGGTGAAAGAAAACAGAGACAAAGAGACTGAATGACATACTGAATGATTCTATTTTATAAAACTGAATAGGCAAAGCTCATGTGTGATAGATTGTTTTCCTCAAAAATGAGGATGCCTGGGCCGGTGAGATGGCTCAGCGGTGTAAGTGCCTGCCTGGCAAGCACGAGGGCCCGAGTTCGACTCCCGGAACCCACATACGAAAAAAGGGCCGGTGATATCACTCAGCAGCACGGGCGCCTGCTGGCGTGCGAGGTCCTGAGGTCGACCCCCGGTACCCACCCCCAAAAAAAAGAATGAGGATACTGACTACAAATGGGCATGAGGGATGGTTTTGAGGTGGTGAACATATTCTACTTCTTGATTGTGATGGTGATTAATTGGATGTATACATGTAAAAATGCATTACACTATACCGTTAAATGGGTATGTATTATTCTATGTAAATTAAAGCTCAATAACATTGATACAAAATGAAAACAAAAATAAAAAGAAGTCATGTTTAAAATATGTTTCCATCCATATCCATTACATGTCACATGCTCTGTCCGAAAGGAGCTCTTGTCTCCCTCAAATCCTATTGACCTTGTACCCATCTGGAGACTTTTAGAAAACTTTGTTAAATTAGTATGAAGAACAAGGTGTGAGTTCAAGACCCAGCTCTGCTAGTGTCTTCCTCAGAGGTCTCAGGAAGAGCAACAAATGATTAAAGCAATGCAAATGGCGAATATTTATTGATTGCTTGAAATACCTGGCAGGTTAGCTCTTAGCACACTGCTGGTATATGAAGCACATCATACAAATTTATTGAATAACAGAACAGATGTAATACCAGTGTTACCAATACCAAATGTAATACCAATGTATCATCATTTTATCACCATTTCATAGATAAGGAGGCTGAGGTCAGAGAGGTTAACTGACTTATCAGAATCTCTGAGCTAATAATTGCCAAAGCCAGGTTTCAGGCCCAGGTCACTAGCATTAGGTTTTCCATTAAATTAAAATTTGATTTAATATAAGATATCCTGCTTTTCAATTGGTTTTTCTTATGTAGAATTATTATGCTTGTATCTAAATCATATGTCTGTATAAATAATCAAGTAATTTAAAATATGTGAATATTCTTTGTAGACTCAAGCTTTGCAGAAATATAAGAAATAGCAATATGATTCAACATAGTATTTTACTTTCTCTTTTCTATCATAATAAGAGCTAATATTTTGCTTTTTTGTGTAGTGCTGGGGAATGAATCCAGACCTTGTGAGTACTAAGCACTAACTCTACCACTGAGATATACCCTCAGCCTCCCCCTCACACTGCTCTAAATGTAATGTTATGTCACTTAATTCTCACTAAAATTCTGAGGTAATCTTCATCATCACCATTATTGTCATCTATTTCTTCTTCATCTCCATCTTTAGGTGAAGATTGAAGTTCAAGAAGGTTTTCCCAGAGTTATAGAGGTAGAGCCAGGTTATCTGGATTCAAATCCCTCATAAGCATTACCCTTTCTCATCTATCCATCCATCCATCCATCCATCCATCCATCCATCCATCCATCCATCCATCTTTAGAGCAATAGCTCTCAGAACTTTTCCTTATAACACATACGATAAATAATGTTGTTTAAGATACCCTCACCTCATTATAATTCATGTTGATGGACCATACAGATTAATATACTGCAAGTTATGCAAAATTTTCTGAGTCAGTTGAAACTTTAGCTCATTTCTAACTCAGTATAGCAATTGTTGCTCTAGACCAAAACAACAAACAAAACAATGGCATTAATTTGTATTTTACTTTTGCCAAGTTGAGTTAGATTTATCATTAGTAATTCATATCTCATTAACCTGATTAACTTAAAAAACACAAAGGGCTAACTTCTCAGGAAAGGTATTTTGTATCCCATCTGTACTGTTTTTTTTCCTCCTATTGAAATCTGTGGGCCAAATCGAGCATGGGATCACTGTACTTTGACTGTTGAATGCAATGTTTAAAGGGTTTATGCCCAGCAGTTCATCAGTGCTCTTCCCCAGGAACAAGCAGTGTTGGCATGGTAGATTATGGTGCCTTTGAGAGCTGCTAAGAAGAACCACTGAATAGTATGGTATTAGAGGTGAAGGCTTCAAAAGTTCAAAGTGGTTTATTCTTTGGGTTGACATGCACATCTGCAGATTGGATCTCACATTTGGATCGAGGCTCCCAGATTAGAATGAGTTCAGAGAAGGGTCTGGTCAAAACTATAGCTCAGTTAAGAGGTTTCATTGTGATTATGCATTCCTCTAGAGCAAATAAAATGTAATGTATTCAATGACAGCTTGGTAAGAAGGGAATTGTTGCATTTTTATATATGTCAGTTTTGGTTTTACCTGATTGGTTTTATATAACAGAGTATGACTATAATGCTTTCATGTTTAGAGTTTATAACCATTGCCACTGTGCTAAATAGGGGGTATGGCCAACATGGATGTCAAAGGACTCTTTGTGCTCTGAAAACTCATATATTTATTACTCTATATATCATATCATATATGTATATAGTAATGAATATATGAGATATAATAAAATATATGACAGAGTGATATCACACACTATGCTTTATCTTGTTAATAAATTAAATGGACAAAATTCCTTTAATCATGGAGCCTAGCCAAAGTACGTCTTTTTCTTATTTTCTAGAAAGATATACAAGAGGAATAGAAGGAAAATACTTCTTCATTCTATAGCTCTGTTATTTTTTAAAATATATTTTCTTATGCTTCCCATTATGAAAGTAACTCACTCATCAAAGGCTGAACCCCAGCAAAATCATTTGGTGTATTAGATAAGTGGCAAACTGATTTTTTATGGGCATTTTTCAAAATCTTTTTATTAGCTGTTGGGATTCTAGAGTTTAGATCTAGAATATCTTCTGAAGGCCCATCTGAGAAAGCCTTAAGATATCCATTTTGTATCAGTTTTCTAAATTACCTTTATCTGAATAGTTGTATGTGAGCAATGTTCTTCCTGTCTCATTCTTTTTTTTTTTTAATGTGGGTACCGGGAGTTGACCTCAGGACCTCCCACTTGCCAGCAGGCGCTTGTGCTGCTGAGTGATATCACCGGCCCATTTTTTCCTTTATGTGGGTACCAGGAGTCAAAGTCAGGACCTCGTGCTTACCAGGCAGGTGCTTAGGCCGCTGAGCCACCTCACCGGCCCCTTCCTGTCTCATTGAAGAGATGAGAAGCTTGGCACTGTTGGCAGCTGTGGAACCTTTAAGAACTGAGGCCTAGTGGGAGGTCTTCAGATCATTGGAGGCTGCCCTTGAAGGGGTCAGTGGAACCAAAGCCCCTCCCCCCTCTTTATTTTTCCTTGGCCACGAAGTGAGCAGTTTTGCTTCACCATGCCCTTCCACTGTGATGTGTTGTTACCTTGCACCAAGCCCAAAGTAATGAGCACAACCAGTAGACTAAAACTTTCAAAACTGTGAGCCAACATGAACCTTTTCTCTTTGTAAGGTGATTATCTCAGGTTGTTGTTTGTTACAGTAACATAAAGCTAACTAAAACGTGGGCTGTAGTTGACACACTAAGGTCTTTCATTCTGTCAGGTAAAGAAGAGGGTTGCTCAGTAGATTTCTGGCAGTCTCCATTCCTAAGACCTTGCCAAGTGTAACACTAACGGCTGAAATCTGTCTCTGCTTTCTGAAGAAAGCAAAAAATCCAGGGACTACTCAACATCACAATGATCATCATAAAGTTGTATTAATTCATTCTGGGGAATTCTAGAATCAGGAAAATGTGATTAGAGTGTCCTGTCTATACAAGAGAGTGCCCCCCCCCGCTTCAAACTTTATCCCTTATAGAAAGATTTAAGACCAAATAATCTTGAAATTAAACAAGATTAGAAGTGTTCTGGGGAACATTTCCAGGATATGTCTTCCTAATAGTCATATTGTGAAGGATGATGCAGGTTTTTTGGCTCAGAGGATGTCAAAGGATTTTATAAATTATCCACTTTGAAAATAGAGTTCAAAGTAGAGGTTCACATTCTGCCAGCAGAAAAAAAGAGCAAGGTTAGAAACACATGCTAGAGCCATTGCATCTCACCATTCTTTAGAGATTTCCCCAGGGCTGGGATTAGTGATGCCCAGGTTCTTCCACGTGAGGGCCTCAGCCTCCTTCATATTTTAGTGCTTTAATCCGAGGCATAGTCTGAGTGTCAAGGAAATAAAAGTGATGGAATGAAAGTGGGAACAATGAGGGTTGGACAAGGACAAAATATATCCTGCTTTCCGTTTTGGAAAATAAATAGATTGCCCCTTCCTTTGCCACTTGAAAAAAATAGGCTAGATCCACCTAATAACAAAGCTTAGAAAATATAGTCTAAATGAGTTCAAGTAGTATGGCTACACAACAATCTGAAAAAATGTATGGAAATCCAGCCGGGTTTTCCCAACATTTGGGAAATGATTTTCTTCATAGAAAGCAAGAAGCAGTCATATCTTCAAGAAGTAGACAGGAAAATTAAAATAAGTATAACCAATTTTATTATACGAAACATGAAATTATAACTAATACATTATGTCATATGTAACATTATGATGTATTACAATAATTTGCATTCATGTACCAATTATTATTTTTTTATGTACCAATTAAAATAACCATTTTACATGTTTTTTAATTTATATTTCTCTCAACAATTATATGAAACAGTACCCCTGTTGTCCCTTGTAAGAGACAAGAACATTGAGGCAGAGAGAGGTCATGCAGCTCACCAAGGGCACACTGTCCTGAAGTGCCTTTTGCAGAGTGACTATCTTAGGTTGTAGACCATGGGTAGAATTTTTAGTTTCATATCAAGCCATCATATACATAGGGACTGACATATGATAAGATACTGGAGGAAAATGAGACTATTAAAACTAAGATAGAAAATTGCATCTGATTTGGAGTACAGATGAGTAGACGTATCAAGGTCCCTTTGAGCATGGCTCAGTCAAAGTATTTGTGAATTAATTTTACATACTATGATTAGTTAATTACTAATGTATAACTGTACTCACCTTTTGCCTCAAAAGATTAGTAAAGTCTCATACATATTCTCAAGTGAACCACTGCTCCTCAGTATACTTGGTTGCAAATTATAGTTTGACCTTAGAGAACTACAACATCCACTACTCTCTAGCTTCATCTGCCTTCCTGGCTTCACTGGTATTCACCTGTGTTGGCATGTGGCTTTTGTCCTCCTAGCCTGTGTGAGTATAACAGGCTCCCTTGAATAATGCTTGCCTCAAGTTCGGCAGCTGTATTATTGTCATTTCCAGCGTCATTTCATATTTATGGAGCATGTGCTGATTTTATAAGATGAATAAAATTACACTTCTGTATTTCTGCTTTTTCTCTGGTCTCATTTCATTTCGACCTGGGAACACGTGCTCCCATATTTGAGGGAAACAGAAGCCACAACCAGTGACAAATGTTCGTTTGTCTTCAAGATTGAGACCGTCATAATAGTGTCACTTTCTATAACTTTCAGCTTGCCTCAAAACATGTGGCAATGAAATCATTATTTAATGTGCTTTTGTCTAACACTGAAAATAAATTTCCCAATTCTCATTCCGATATGTAGTTTGGGTGAGAGGAAAGATCTGGGGATAACAATTTGAGATCTGATGAAATTTTGTCCAGTTTAAGTTTATTCTACTATGTAATCTTACTTCCTTCTTTAGAAAGGAATCCTTAAGTGGAATCAGCTTACATAGCTGCAGTGCCCAGTGACTCCCTACATGATGTAAACCTTAGAGAATTTTAAAATGAGGAAAGGATTTAGGATCAAGGGTTTAACATAATAAATGACAAAATCTTCTTGCTTTAGCAGTAGGAAAATAGCTCAAGTGTTGGACCATTTTTGGGTCGGGGTCAAATCAGACAGACTCAGGAATAGAGGAGTGTTTATTTGACACTCAATTCAATTCAGTCTCCCACAATTAGGTGTTAGTTGCAGCTGCTTAGACATCAAGGGACAAAATTATGCTACTATACATGTGAAAGGGTGCTTGTTAAACATACAGCTTCCCAGTGTCTCCCTTGAAGACTGGGATTCAGAGACTGGGAAGGCACTTGGTATTGGCACGTTTAAAAATTATTCCAGGAAATACTTAACCTCAGGGAAATCTGAGGTGCTCTGTGAAGACAAAATATGTCACTGGTAGAGTTCATTAGACTTCTTTCAACTTTTCCATGGATGATTGTATCTGACTTTTTTGGTACCTCTTGCTAGTTCTGCATCATTGATTCTTGGCCGTATACTACCACAGCTCCCAACTTCTTCTCCAGTCCTCTTCTGCTCACCATCCTCTTGGATGGTCACTCACTAGTCCCTCCCACTAACCTTGCATTTTGACCCATTCTGTTAAATTCATATGAGACAATTGGCAGTTTGGTGGTCAGACAGAATCATTTCCAGCCCAGAAGTTAAAGATGATATGATGTTACATTCTTGTTTGTATTGAATACTAACCAAATGTATTCTAGCAAACCTCAGCTGGGATCCTCTAGGGAGCGTTATAAACCAGGCCTGGTGATATTGATGTAATTGGTCTGAGACGTGCCATGGGCATCATGGACTTTAAATGCCCCAGGTGCCTCTAATATGCTCCCAGGCATGAGAAGCACAGCTCAAAGAAGTCCTGCAACCACTGTAGTAGTTTTTAGGAAAGCAGGGCTGGATTTATAAGATTTGCTCTGAGCCATCTTTGAAGTAACCAACCAAAGTAGCATACTGCTCACCCAAACTCTCTTTTCCAGGAAAGAAGAATTTGCAATGAAACCTTTTTATGTATAGCCACCATTCTTCCTGAACCCCATCTGAGAAAAGCATGTTACAATATCTTGTATTTATACAGTACTTGTCTCCCTGGAGGACATGTACCATGCAGATCTGTTTTAAGATTTCATTAATCTTCACAGACTTTTTACTTAAGATTTCACAAGAATATCACACTAATACATAATTGCTGCTGAAAACACTATTTTAAAAATATATATATGCCATATGATTTTCTAGCTTAATATTTTTGCCCCATAAACACTTATGTATATAGTTGTATATATGAGCATACATAAAGCACATAAAGTATCTATAACATATATAAAACACACTCAAATGTGCTTGCATTTTTATCAATATTTCTTTTCAGCACCTTCTTTCACTCTTTACTGCTTTACTTTTTCTTCTTCCTTCCCTTTGCAAACATATTCATCTCTGTTTATTGCAGAAATTCCCATGGCTACACTTTTGGTTAATTTGCTTAGCATGCTTGCTTATTTCTCACACGCTTATGGTGACAGGTGCCTCGTATGATCAAACTGCTGCAGCGATTCTAGAATGCCTGCCGTACAGCCTCTCCCCGCCTTACCTAGGCCATACAAAGTGTTCACTCTGTGATATTCCTTTTCCCTTGACTATTACTTACTATCTTCAAGTACCTCCAGCAGTTCAGCAGTAGAAAATGACAACCTTGCCTCCCTGCATCTATTTCAAAAGGCAGCATCATACAAGCATCAGGAATGCACACCTAGGGGCAGACAGATCTGGGTTGCAATTCTACACTTTCTAAGTATAGAACTTTTGGAGCCTCTGTTGTTCAGGTGTTGTGGGGACTAATTAAGATAAACATGCCTAAGTGGTGGGCATTGTCTGGGGCCTGAGTGATCAATAGATGGTTCCATTTCACTGTCAGCAGTCCTCCTGGACAGAACATGCCTGCAAGTCTCAGCTCAAGCTTTCCCCCTTTTTAAATTCTTTCCTGGGTCCTATAGGTAGACTTCAGGACTGTTCTTTTACTGCATCATTTCTTCTTATTTATACCTCCTGTACGAACATCCACTTACTTCCTTTTATTAGCATCTTTCTAACCCTTAGACTATAAACTCTGGAAGACAGAGATGTGACTTGAATCCCTGTGTCTCCACTGCTAGACATGCAAGTATTTTATAGAAGTATGGGGGCATTGAAGGAAATAACTACCTATGAGTACTTGAATAATCAGTGCTGAGGCCTTAGACAAACACTGAGTTTCTCCACCTGTCACAGTAGAAGACAGTACTGGATAAGGCATTCAGGGCCTGAGCTCCCTTGTTCTACTGGTCTTAAATTGGATCTTTTTTAGCAAACCTGCAACATCTGGTGTTCAGAATGTAAATCTAGAAAACCTGTCCACTGCAAAGAGTTTCAGCATGCTGAAACTCAGATTATTAAGTCCTCTACACAGTGAGCATCTCAGTTAAGCCCACCATGTATTTTCCTAGCTGCCATTTCTGGAATCTTCATTGCAGGCACTTGGATATCTCATTTTGGCTCAGGTTAATTCCAAGAGCTGTCACCTTCCCCATGGAGGGTCTTGGGACATCCGTTGTGGACACGCCTCCAAATTTACTTATCATTTATTTTCTGAGGAGATAATCATTTCATATCTGGTGATGAGTCTTCGATCATCTCATTATCAGACCTTGTTGGCCAATAATATTAATGGGGCTTCCATTCTGATCAGGTTTGATTTGGGCTAAATACTCACTAATAAGGTTCCTGTGCTTCTTTCAAATTGTGGTGTTCATGTTTATAACATTTTCTTTCATCATCAAGGAATAATGAGCAGTGTTTGTCAATTCCTTAGCTAATAATGTCGTGATTACAGTAATAAAAGAGTACTTTGTGCAGTAGATATGAGGGGTGTGTGAAGGAATTAGGAAAGATGAATTGTCAGACCTAAGACTGAATGGAAACAGATCTTTTTGTCGCCTGTCCTTGAATCTGCTTTGGCTAAATGAACTAAGAAAGGCAGAGTGGATTGTGATTGATTTTTTCCTTTAATGATGTATAATTGACAAATAAACTTTGTATGTATTTATGGTGTACAACGCGATGTCTTGATATATGTGTATAATTTCACTGACAGTGATATAATGTGTATTTTCTTTGTTAAATGAGATCCACAATCAAGCTAATTACATGTCCATCACATCACATGGTTATTTATTGATTTTCCTGGTGAGAACATTTATGATCTACTCTGTAAGCAATTTTTCTGTCATCCAGAGCAACATTAAGAAGCTTCTACTCTGTTTTCTTCTAATAATTTTACAGTTTCAAGTCTTTACTTCTTTAATCCATTTTGAATTGATTTTTGTAAATGCTGAAGGAGATAGGGGTCCAGTTTCATTCTTCTGCAGGTGGATATCCAGTTTCCCCACCAGTGTTTGTTGAAGAGACTGTTCTTTCCCCTTTTTGTGTTCTTGGCACTTTCGTTGAAGATCAATTCACCATTGCTACATGGATTTATTTCTGGGCTATTTAGTCCGTATCTCTATTTATACTGTATTCATATCATAAACATATTAGCATACTATTTTGACTAGTGCAGATTTGTAGTTAGGTGTGATGCTTCCAGTTTTGTTTTTTATGCTCAACATTATTTAGGCCATTTGGGATTTTTTTGTGTTTCTGTATGCATTTTAGACTTTTTTTTTCCTATTTTTCTGCAAAATGCCATTGGAATTTTGACAGATTACCCTAAATCTGTAGGTCACTTTGGGTAGTATAGACATGTTAGTAATATTAATTACTCCAGGACATGAGCAGAGGAAATCTTTTCACTTATTTATGTCTTCAATTTCTTTCACCAATTTTCTGTAGTTTTCAGTGTATAGATATTTTAGCTCTTTAGTTGAATTTCTTCTTAAATTCTTTACTTTTTTATGTTATTGTAATTGGGATTGTTTTCCTTTTCAAATAGTTCTTCATTAGTATTACTAATCTATGTATATCTATTTTGTATTCTGCAACTTTATTCAGTTTATAAGCACTAACAGTTTTTGTTGGAGTCTTCAGGATTTTGTGTATATAAGAACATGTTATACTCAAACAGTGAAATTTTTATTTCTTTCTTTCTTTTGAATGCCTTTCATTTTTTTCTTGCCAGTTACTCTGATTAGGACCTCCAGTAAATTTTGAAAAGAAGTAGTGAGAGTGAGCATCCGTGTCTTGTCTCTTAGAAGAAAAATCTTTCAGCTTTTTGCCATTAGTATGATGTTAACTATAGGCTTTTCACATGTGGCCTTTATTATGTTGAGGTTAATTCCCTCTATAACTGATCTATTGAGAGTTTTTCTGTTTGTTTTGTTTTTTGTTTTTTCACTTCCTGGAGACTGTCACTTATTTTTGGTAAATGCTGTCCGTGAATATATACACTTACTCCTACAGAATAAACCATAGCACTTAAGTCTGGAAACAGGTAACAGTTGAAAAAAGAATGTAACAATTTCCAGGCCCTTTAATAATTTAATGCAGATCCTTAAGGCTTTAAGACTTTAAAGTCTCCAGATGTGCTTATGTCCATTCAGGAATTAGTGGCTGTTATATGGTGTAGATCAAATACACAGCAAACCCCAGACAGCCCAAGTACTTCCTCACTTAAATATCCATGGCTAGTCTCCTTTGTGGCAGGGGGTCCATTTTTCCTAGAATGAATGACTTAAAATAAGGTGCTTAAAAATTCCACACTGAGTCTCACGACAGTGAACAAACACTATTCAAAAATGCCCTCTGCACCTCAGATTTTCTTCCTGTCAAAGGAAGGCATTGGGGGAGAGTTGGTGTCACAGCCACACCATTCCATGGAGGGACAGGGAGCAAATTAGTTCTCTCCCAGAAACCCCAGCAAGAGGGAGAGTGAGGAGGCAGGGCTGCTGAGCTGACTGGGGGTGGGGGTGGGGCAGTGGCCAGCATGGCTGCAAAGAGGGCATGTTGAGGGTTTTTTTTTTTTTTTAATCATGAAAGGATGCTGAATTTCTTAACTGCTTTTCCTGCATCTGTTGAGATGGCCATGTGATTTTATCCTTCTTTCTTTTAACATGATATACCACATTTACTGATTGGTTCATGATAAGCAATCCTTGAATCCCAGGAATAAGTCCCACTGAATCATGGTGTTTGACACGTTTAATGTGCTGTTGAATTAAGTTTTGTATTTGATGAGGTTTTCTGTATGTACATTCATCAGGGATATTGGTCTGTAGTTTTCTTTCCTTGAAGTGTTGTATGTGGCTTTGGTATCAGAGTAATGTTGCCCTCGTGAAATGAATTTGGAAGCATTCTCTCCTCTTTATTTTTTGGCATGTGATTTATTTATTATTATTATTATTGTTATTATTTCTTTTTTTGGTAGCTCTGGGGATCGAGACCAGGGAGTGCTAGGCTATATCCCCAACCCTTCTTAAATTTGTATTTTGAGATAGGGTGTCACTAAGTTGCCCAAGGTAAACTTGCAATCCTTCTCCCTCAGTCTCTCCAGCAGCTAGGACTATAGCTGTGTACTATGGTGTCCAGCATGATTAATATTTTAAAATCATGTATTTGGTGAGGATAGACAATTACAGTTGTGGGGTGGCTTCTCTTTGTCAATTCCCCCCTCTTTAAGGCATCCCTTTGTATATTCAAATGAGGACATGTACCACTGTAGTGTACAGAGGAAATTGGGGGGGCTTTTAATTGTGATGTAGTCAATTGGATGGTGACCCCTCAAATGATATATGTAGATGTATGTCTTTTAACCCTAAAAACCTGTGAATGTGATTTTATTTTGAAAGCTAGTCTTTGCAGATGTGATTAAATTCTGAAGATGTGATTATTATGGATTAGCTGAGTGGGTTCTAAATCCAGTGACAAAAGAATACACATAGATAATGTCCAGTGGAGACAGAGGTAGAGACAGGAGCAATTCAGCCATGAGCAAAAAAATGCCTGGGGTCATCAGAGACTGGGTGAAGGCCAGAAGGATATCCCCTAAAAGCTCTAGAGAGAACACAGCTACTAACACTTTGATTTTAGACTTAGGGCATCGGAATTGTGAGAGAATATATTTGTAAGTCACCAAGTTTCTGGTAGTTTGTCCTGGCAGGCCTAGGACACTAGCACAAGTGACTAGAAGATTCATATCAGGAGGAGAAAAGGGGAGAGTTCTGGGCATTGGTGATTAAAAGACCTAGTTAAAGCTTAGGATCTTTTATTACTAGCATCTATGGCCTTAGGCTAAGACATCATTTCTGATATATGATTGGTTAGTGTTGTTGTTTAGATTGGTAATAGCCCCCCAAAGGTCTCAAGTGCTCATAACTGGGGGCTTTGGAAGATAACTGAATCATGGGGGCACGATAGCTGACTTGCTGTTCAGAGGTGGGGTCTAGTTGGAAGAAGTGGGTCATTTGGGGCATGATGTGGAAGGGTTTATCTCCCTTCCTGGCTCCTCGTTCTCTCTCTGCTTCCTGGCCACCAGGACAAGAACAGCTTTCCTCTGTTATGCCCCTCTGCCGTGCCGATTCTTCCTCAGAGCCAGCTGACCATGGACTGTGACCATGACCCAAAAGTAAACTTCTCTAAGTTTTGGGTGTCCAGTATTTTTGTCCAGTGATAAGGAAATTGGCTAAGACAGTTAGTTGATTGCTTCATTTATTGGTTATTCAGTACTTTATTAAAACACTATATGCTGGCTTCCTTCTGTGCTCTAGCCTCTGCAGTAGGCAGATGCATTTCTTAACATTAAACAATTATGGTAAAGTAGATGCATTTCCTAACATTAAACAGTTTCACAGCTAATGGAAGGAGACTGACTATTACAATATGTTTGCTAAATTTTATCTTACTATAAATATTCTAATTAAATAAAATGCTAACTGGTGAACATTTAGAAAACATGGATAGACAAAAATAATAAAATAAATATAACCCACAATCCCAACACCATGGTTTAATCACAGTTAATATTTTAATGAATTCCTTTCACCCACTTTATAAAAAGTTGTGTTATAAGAAAATATGAATAATGTATACAACTACTCTAACATTATATTGTTTCCCCACAAAATGAAATGTTTCTTTAGAATACCATGGTAACATTTTACAAGTCCTTTCTGGAGGAAACTTTTCTCTAGTGTTGTAGTACTTGAGTTTCATTTAAATTTCTTGTATACATTAAGAAAAATTTGCAACTGGGGTGTTTACTTTGGGAGCCCAGTTGAAGGCTCATCTGATGTAGCCTGGGAGGTATCAGAGAAGGAATGAATGAAATGAGATGAGGCCCCTCACAGGATAATTCTGAGTATCCAGGATAATTCAGATAAAAATTTCTGCAGATCTATCTATTTTCATTACCACCATCACCTATTTGCTAGCTTTTATTTTGAAAAAATAATTAAACTAAAAAATGTGCAGAAAACAGAACCAAATTGCCTATAGTTTTAATTTTGAGAGTTAACTACTATTATTTATTTATTTATTTATAGACTTTCATCATTTGGATATTCCTAGTACTGGGGATTGAACCCAGGGCCTTCTTGCTGAGCTACATCTGCCGCCCTTCTTTACTTTTTTATTTTGAAGCAGGGTTTTGCTAACTCATTGAATTGCCCAGGGTGGGGTTGGGCTTGTGTTCCTCCTGGCTCAGCATCCCATGGTGCTGGGATTACAAGCATGTGTCACCATACACAGCATATATATTTTTTCTTGTCTTTTTTTTTTAAAGAACATATAATACACACTTCATGCCAATCTATTTTTCCTTATATCAAAACTATTCTTCTGAGATATCATTCTAGTGGTGATATAGTAAGCAGTTTGACACAAGAATGGAAAATAACTTATTTGATTACAACAGTTTACTGAATTGTGATGTTTATTTTTGTGGCATGATTATGTTGTTGGAATTTCTGTTGCTTCTAGTTTCTCAATCTTAAGAACCTAATGCCCAATTTTTGTAGTAGGATTTATCAGTCAAAAGGGAGGCTGCATTATGAAAGAAGAAAATGGAATAAAACAATTTCTATGAAATGGAACTTGAGCATAACATCTAAAGGACAGTGAGGACAAAGAAAATGTCATTCTTCTGTCTGGGCCTTTGACATGTTTAGAGGACTTCTTGATGGTTTTGCATCAATAAGATAACCACCACTCATTGAGTACCCATGACATGCTGGGAACATTCCTGAATTTTTAGTTAATGTTTTAACCTTTTCTCCACCAATGATTTAGGCAGGTATTTTAAATCAAAGTTTATGAATAAAGTAGTAAGCTCTGCTAAGATCATGTGACTTTTTCTAGATCAAATTAAGTTTTAATTAGTAAGCCTGGGATCAATTTGCTTCCAGATCCCATGTTCTTACTACTCCTCTGTACTGACTCTGTGGACCATATGAAGAGGGCTTTCTAATTAAGAGGACTTTCTTATTAAGTCATATGTCTAAGCCCCAAAGCACATTGAGCTTGGGTTGACATATATACTGAATTCCCAGCATCATTACCTATTTTGCACTTTATTTTTTGAAGATTCTGCTAATCATCATCCTAGAACTAGACAGAACTTCTGAGGCCATCTAGTTCATTGTTTACTCTCTTGAGAGCCCCATCCAACATCTCTGATGGATATTTTCCACTTCAAACTTTACTGAAGTAGAGGGGCTGCATTAGACTTGAATTTAATATAGCTGAGAAGTGGAATGAAAGAGGCAAAATCATCTTTGCCTCTAGAGGGGTTCATCACTGAGTAGGAAAAGTAATGTATAGATGCTCTGAGAGATAAATCCAGTCATCTGTTCTGTTGTTTGTAGCCTTACTCATCTTCCACAGATCAGGAACCTCTGTGCTAAAGAAGGAGAAGCAATGTATTCCTCACCCATAACTGATGATTTAACCTACTTTGGTGATCTATTTATAATCTTTTTGGGCTCCTTGGAGGAAAGAAGCAATATGAATATAAAATAATGACAGGCTAACCTTCAAGCCCTTTCTGAATGCCCAGGTGTGGCTTGAGGCTTAATGAATTTGTGTTAGTGAAATATTCCAAGATCCCAGTTGAAGAGAACTAGAGAGTGCAAATAGTTATTACTAATATCGACTCTTGCCCAGAGCCATGGAGAGTGACGGCTTCTGCTGTGTTTTATCCCCAGGAGTGTAGCTGTGGGTATCAGGCCAGTGCACAATTAATATCTAATTCCTTAGAAGGTTTAGCTCTACACTGGATAAAAAAAGATGATTTCCTACAATCTATTTTGAATGAGATCCCTTTTTCTTCTTCTAATTTGTTTTTTTCAGTACCAGGGAGTAAACCCAGGACCTTTGTCCTGCACTATTCATTATTTTAAGACAAAGTCTTGCTAAGTTGTACAGGCTGGGCTTGAACTTTCAATTTTCCTACCTCAGCCTGCCAGAGTGCTGGCATTATAGGCATGCAACACCATGCTCGACTACCCTTTGTGTGTTATATTGAGCAGCAAAGCAAACAAACTTCTCATGGATTTGTATCACCTATGCATAAGAAGAGGAAAAGGGGGAAATGTAGTTTTGCTTTCTCCAATGTATACCTTGCCTACTTCGTATCTTATGGGTATGGTCTTGCCACCTGGAATGTCCACACTGGCTCTATATATAATCATGATAAACCACATTTTTTTCACTTATTTTACTTCAAATGGTCTTAACTATTCCAACAAAAGCTTCATCAGCCAAGTCAAAGTATATCTATATATATTTGTTTCATGCTTGCCCCAAAGAGGCAGGGGGAAAAGTTTATGGCTGCTTCACTCTGCCCCAATCATTACCTATTGTCATTGGCTGAGAAGCACAATGGAAAGATTTGGGCAGATGGAATGATTCGAGTGTATCCCAACAGTGATTACAGAAAAGTTTTATTGGTTTTTGAGATACAAACATCTAGCTGTTAAAGTAAACAAACTTCTGTATCCCTACAATTATGGCTTGCCAATGCAGATGTGGCTCAAATGAATCCCAGTTCATCTTGAATGCTGTTATGATCTCTCCAAATGAGGCTTCTTGCTATTTTAGCCAGGGAGGGAGCAGTGGGTATTCAGCTGAATGATCTTGTGACAATGTCCTCCCTGTTTTCCAGTCTGTGTTTGAAGGACATTTCCAATCAGGTTAACGAGGACCTGCTGATTCAGTGCTGAAATGGGTTTGTTTACATCGCTCCTCGTGCCTATCCAGGAAGAGCCATTCTCTTTCATCTGCCAGCCAATCACAGCCTGCCAGTGCAACATCTGGCTTGAGCAGCTGCCAAGAGAGGAAGCACACTTTCTATCCCCTCCAGCAAGTAACAAGTCTGTGTAATTGAGAACCTGTAATTGCAAGAATGCACAGACTTAGGCAGAAACAGTGAGGGGAAGCCAAGAAAGAAGAGGAAGGAAGCAGGGAGGGCTCTGTGTGACTTTTGAGGGAGTTTGAAGTGGTGGAAAGAATTGTGCAGGGGAGAGCACCGGAACATTTTCGTGTGTACATCTGCAGAGAGAGTTATTGTAACATGCATCCACATGGTCCTGTGTCATTTTTTTACTTAGACAAAAGTAAGGAGAAATAAATAAATCTTACTATTTCCCCAAAATGAATACAAGGGTGCATTTATGAATCTGAGAGGCATTGGTTTGATTCTAAAACAGCCTCCCTGAAGCCAAACGTCATTCTGAAGGAGGACGTGCTGAGCTAAGATAGAAACCTGCATTACTTATTCTACATTTTGATGCATGTGGTTTACCCTGAGCCTGAGCACCATTGTATGCTTCACACTCTGAAATGCTATGGGCTGAGTTGGAGATGTATTAAGAGGGGTGGGACTGGGGACAGCTATCAATTCATTCCACATATTCTCAAGAGCTTCCAAAGCTTCATTCTTTTCTCTTTGGACCCATTTACTCCCAAATCTGCAGCTGTGCTACTCAGCCAAGGTGGATTCTATAGAGTTGCCCTTACACCAAAGTTTTAGGTGAGGCCAGATCAAAATCACTGGAAGTGATTGAAGACCTTTGACAAAGTTCCCTGTATTGGTCTAATCTGCTTTACCTCTTCCACAATCACCACCTTATTTAGTGCTATTGCATTGTGATTTTCCATCTGCTAATGACTTGCAAAGCTGTTGAGCCATTAAGGTGGAAGCTCCAATCTTCTTGGAGAACTTCTTGTGGAGAAGAGCAGAAAACATGGAAGGTCAGCTACAAAACAAGAGGAAAAGGGGGCTGCTCCTAAGTGTCACAGCCAAAGCATCTTGAGCAAGGTGTTTGCTCAAATATTGACAATCCTGTCAAATTCCTGCCTAGTCTTGATGATAACATGCTTGGACTAAGCACAAGAAAATAGTACTATTCTGGAAGATTGACTTCACATTAGTATTTCATGATACATCATATATAGTATAGCAGTTAGTATCTTTTCATCCAACCAGTGTTCATTGAATGTTGGCACTTCGCTGGGAAATAAGGCAGTAACAGTGAACAAGACAGACATAGTCCTAGTGGAAAATGCAGTAAGTGTCCTGAGGTTACAGCAGGGGTTTCTGATGGAGAACAATTGCTCTTTCAGGAGGAAACATATGAGCTAATTCATGAAGGATGACGAGGAGGCATGTTTGGCAACATGTGGTCTGGTCAGCATGTGCAAGGGCCCTGAGGTGGAAAGTAATTTGGCATGCTTAAAGGACCAAAGAAAACAAAAGTGGCCCCGAATATTAGTAGGTGCCTTGGGTTGAGTTGTCTGGGAAGCAGACCCTGAGCAGAGATCTGTGGGCAGAAAGCCTCCTGGTATGTTCTTGGGCTCCTGTGAAGAGTAAAGAAAGAAGAATTGGGCAGAGGAAGAAGTTCATCTCTGAAGAATTAACAACAGGGGCTCCAGCTGATTCCTCAGGTTGCTTTGGTACTGAGATAGCTTTCAGAGCCTGGAGACGTGGGGCCTGGACCTTCACCTCTGCGCAGACAGACCATATCAATTGCTCATAGGAAAGGGGCCTGAACTGGGGTAGGGCAGGTTTGGGGGCTGAAAGTGTTTTCCATTGAAGAGCTTAAATAAGAACTCTCACCATCAACCCTCCAGGTAGCTGGGGGCATGAGTGCCTCAGTACTGGAAGGGGGAATCTGAGTGACTTGTGACAGTGTCCATTGTGGCGAGGGACAGAAAAATCAGCATGATCTGAGGCTGAGGTGTGGGACAAGACCTGATGCACAAGAGCTTATGGGTCATGGGAAGAGGTTTGGGTTTTATTTAAAGGCAACGAAGAGACATTGGAAGGGGTTTGAACAGAGTTTCACTGATTCAGTGTGACTTGTTAACGTGTTCTCCTTTGATATTTACACAGAAGAGATAAACACACAGGAAAACGGAGATCACATCATGTACTCATTTAGAGAATAGAAAAATAAGCCTTTTAAGGATTATATTTGTCATATTTTCATAGTGAACACATTTGTGGAAGAAACATTCCATTCCAAGTCTGTTTGGATCTAACATTTAAAATTTTTGCAGCATAGCCAACTGAAATGTACTTAATAAACAGAAACTGTGCAGTATTCATAGGCTTTTTCCTCTCTGTCTCCCTCTCTCTCTCCCCCTCTCTCTTCCTCTCTCCCTCTCTCTCTCCTTCTCTCTCTCCCTCTCTCTCTCTCCCTCCCCTCCTCCCTCCCTTCCTCCCACCTTCCCTTTCCCTCTCTCTAGTTTAATGATGAGCACACACTGGGAAATCACACTTCTAATCTGCAAGAGAAGGCTAACTTTTCTGATGACAAATTAGCAGGAACCCAGGAGGGCAGAGCTCCAGGCGAGGAGTGGTGTCATGCTCAGAGCTTTGAAATCCTTCCCTCCTCTTGTCCAGATCCTAAGGACTATCTCTATTGACTTGTGTCCTTGGGTAGTTTTGAAATTTGCATTGATTTTCGGTTGGGGTTGGCGAAGGGTTTTAGGAGAACGGAAGTTTTAGCCAATAGCAGAGAATTCTAGGCTGTAACAGGGTGAAAATGCTCTCTCTTTTCCATCACAGAGTGAAAATAACAGTTGACCCATCTAAAAAAGCAGAATCAAATGCAGGTTCCTTTCTGTCCATTTTCAATAAAGGAATCTCCCTGCAGTTCTTAGCTCATGTCCTTTGTGCTCTGTAAAACTACCCGAAGGGATTCTTGAACTATTGGCTATAAAGGTAGATAAAGAATTAGTTTTGAATGAATGAATGTGCATTACAGAATAAAAACTAAATAGAGTTTAATATGTATCAGAGGTTGGAAAACGATGTCCTGTGAGCCACATGTGACTTGTCATGTGTGTTTGTGTGTATATCCTAAGTTGAAGCATTCTAATATTGGCTATTAATGTCTTTTTAAATTCTGATGTGGCCTCTAGCACTACTCCTCATATTTTTCACACATATCATTGAGGGTTTTGTTAAAATGCAGATATGACTTTAGTAGGTCTGGCTTGAGGTCTGAGACTGTGCATTTATAACCAGCTCTGGGTGGTGCTGATGCTACTGCTCCGTAGGCCATGCTGTGAGTAGCAATAGCTTAAGGGATGCTCAGTCCCTCTTTCTCTGGAGTCCTCTGGACTCTTCAGGATTTGCTGCTGCTTTTGTCCACGCTGCCTTTGCTCCAGTCCTTATAGCACGGTGATGTGATGGATAAGATGATGTGGGATACTCATCTGGGCTCTACCACCTTCCCTCTGGGTCAATTTGAGCACATTCTTTGAACTATTTGTTCCTTAGTTCTCTTCGGGAGCATTTAGAAAATTAAGTCCTTATCTCATACTGTAGTTGTGAGGATTGAAAGTGTAAAATCCACCTAAGTCGGTATTAACAGGCCTGGCACATAAGGAAGACTTAACTATTATTAACTATTGGATACTTGATCAACTAGTATAAAGAAATCTATTACTCTCTTATTCTGCAATTGCTTATAATATCTGATGGTTAAGTTCTAAGTTTTATATTCAGGGAAGTTTATTCTGTCCAGAATATGCTCTGTAAAATTTCCACCATACTGTATTCTTTTTTTTTTTTTTTTTTTTTGTGGATACTGGGGGTCAAACTCAGGACCTCATGCACCAGCAGGTGCCCGTGCCGCTGAGCGATATCACTGGCCCTTTTTTCCTATGTGGGTACCGGGAGTCTAACTCAGGACCTCACGCTTGCCAGGCAGGCGCTTATGCCACTGAGCTATCTCACCAGCCCCCATACTGTATTCTTTACAGAATCATATTTCTGTTTCTACTGGTTATAGCATTCCTCTTTTTGCTTCTCTGTTTCATTGACTTCTTTACCATTTCACCAGAAAGGGTTTATAATTTCATATTTCATCTGAAAGTGTTGCTCTCAGATTTGATCAAAACTGCAAGAATGTGTCTTTGGGCAGCATTCAAGATGATATGGTATCCCTTGAGCAACTCTGCTAAAGCCAGAGATTTTGATCTTAATGCTTGACATTCATTTTCAAACAACTTCCAAATATTTACATCATTTTAAAGTCTATTATAACAAATGGACAAGAAACATTTATTATTTCCTACATTTCCATGGCTTAAGTCTGTGGTCTTTGCCTTTTTTGTTTTGTTTTGTTTTGAGACAGGGTCTTCCTATGTAGTTCAAGGTGGCCTGGACTCACTGTATAACCCAGGCTGGCCTTGAACTCGCAGTGATTCTCCTGCCTCAGCCTCCCAAGTGCTGGGATTACATGCATATGCCACCACGCCTGGCTTTGGTTTCTTTTTTACTGTGAATTTTTTGAAGAAATCTGAGGAAATCATCGATCTCTCCTCGGAAGAATGCACATGTGCAACATTTTATACAAAGAAATTCTGGAGGCCAGTAGCCAATATTGAAAGTTCATTGATATTAAGACTTCTCATCTTTTTAGTGGGCAGGGTTTGAGCCTTATGTCTTAGCATATATGCATACCTGTTTTTCCTTTCAACCCAGTTGTCTTTCAGACATTTCTGGCTCAAAATATCCAGAACTCAAATTCCTTTCCTTCCTGAGAGAGCACAGCCCTTGGGGACAGAAAGTGCTCCATGTAACTCAGTTGACGTTGAATAAGTGCCATGGGTTTCCATTTCTGCTTTTCTGTAAAGCAGTGGTAATTATGTCTTTCCCAGAGGAATTGTTGGAACTAGAATCTCCTGCCCAGGTTCTATAAATCTAATCCTGAACTTGGAGGCAGTCAGAGCAGATTTCCCCACCTTTAGGAAGCCTGGAACAAGATTACAGATCTTGTTCTCTAGAAAGTACCCCTGCACCTCAAGCCTGGTGCAGTCTCTTTTGCTCTGCACCCACTGTGCTGTGAATACATCTGTCTTACTTCTTTTATCAGTCTCCTTCTTATCAGACAGTAAAATCCCCATGGAAGGGGACTATGTAATAGTTCTTGTATAATCAAGTCTTGCTCTTATTCCTGGTTAATAATATGTATTTTTTTGAGACAACATCTCACTATGTTGCACAGGCTGGCCTCAAACTCATGGGCTCAGCTGATCTTCCTGCTTCAGCCCATCAGCCTCCTGAGTAGTTGGAAACACAGGCATGTGCCACACTGCCCAGCTTATAATAAGTACAGTCTTACCTCAGTACTTGCTGGCTTCAGTCGTCGTCAAATCTAGACTCATTGCATTTTGACAAGAAAAAATGTTTCAGCACTCGACACTTAGGTTGGTGTCATGCAGCTGTGAACAGTGCTGAACCCCTACATATTCACTGTTACTATCTTGAACTGTTGTGTATTTTGAGTGTTAATCATAGGTCACAGAAAGGTTAAAATGATATCACTAAGCCTAAAAGGCTTATGTGTTAGCCCAGTAAAATGTGAAAATTTGGGGCAATTTCCAGGAATTATTTCTAATTATATTATTTCTTATGGAAAAATTTGGGTTCACATTTGTCAATTCTGGCACTCATCAAAAGTTCCAGAAGAAATTAATGATGAGTACTGAGATATAACTATATTTGCAAAACACAAGATAGCATTTACAAAATGTTTCATGCCTCCTGCCCAGTAGTGAATAAATGAATACCCTTCTCCTGATGGTGTTAACATGTATCCATGAATACAAACTGTAAACGTGAGAGCCACTATGAAACATGTCTATCCATTATCCCTCTATCTAATCAATTATCAAATCATGGTGATTTTGCTTCTTTCATTTCCACTCTTGATTGCTTTAAATTTTCACCATATCTCCTTGGATTATAATACTAATCTACTAACCAACTGGTTTTTTGTTTGTTTGTTTGTTTTGCCTCTGGTTTTTCATTTGGTATTGCCACCATAGATATTTTATTTTGATGCTAAAACAGATATGAATGTATTATACTTTATTTAGTGCTCAGCAACTCAATTTAATGTGGTTGTTTCTAAGTCCAAATCAGACCAATTTTGCTGGAAGAAACGTTTCTCAAACTATCCTACAGATTTGTTCAAATATACATTCATAATCCTCTTGCCAAAAATTTGGATTCGAGAGATTTGAGAGGACCAGGAAATCTGCATACAAATCCCTTCCCCAGCAGTTCTGATGCACGTGGTCTGGAGAACCACCCCAGACAAATCCTGGTCCGAAGGTCTGAGCTTTAGAACCATATCCACAGCTCTTCACACAACACAACTTCACTTTCCTTCCCTTCTCCCCCTCTCTTTTACCCCCATGCCTAATGACCTTCTGGAGGTCAGAGCTGTGCAGCAGCTATGCAGCTGAGCATTGGCGTCACCCATATCTGGGTTAAAATTTATCAATCTACTCATATGTGAACCTTAGTCAAGGTCCTTCAATTTTGTGTACCTTAGTCTCTTCAGCTTAATTTGGAGATAATTATATAAAGGCCGTCTGACAATTTTATACTAAATGTTAAATGATGTTAAAGCATGTATAGTTCATGGTGCAGTGTCTGGCACATTGTAAGTCTCCCGTAAGGGCACTTATTGCTAGTCATGACTCCTGCTCTATGCTGCATTTTTATTCTCCATTTCTTTGCTTATACTGTCCCTTTTGCCAAGTTTGCATTTTCCTTCTACTTCCATATTCTCCCCAGTCCAGGATATAATGCAGTCCTCTTCTGAAACTCTTTTCTAACTCATCACACCCTACCAATCTTCTACTTAGGCAAAAAACATTATTCCCTACTTGAGCTTTGTTAATCACATCATCATAAATGTTGTCACATTTTGTTATGGTCGTGTGTGCATTGGCCTCACTGGCAGGAGGGTGAGATCTGTCTCATGCAGCTTTGGAGCCCATACAGTGGGCAGAGCCTGGTTCCCAGAGCAGCATGTGACAACCGTCTGCTGCAAGACTGAAAGATAGAAACATAGGAGGTATGATGAGTGAAGACCTTGAGCGTCACCATGTGAATACCAATGTTGTTATGTGACTTTAATTATAATTATATATATATATATGTAATTAAATTGTTTTATTCAATGATATTCAATAATATACTCAAATATATATGAAACCATTTTCCAGGTCAATATTTGAAAACATTTATTACCTTTAAAAGAAACTGTACACTTTAGCTTTCAACTCCCTATTCCCCAGTCCTGGAGCAAGCACTAATCTACTCTTTGTCTCTATATATGTCTTTTTAGACATTTCTGTATAAGTGACATCATATAATCTGTGGTGTTTTGAAACTGGCTTCTTTCAATTAGCATAATAGTCTCAAGATTCATCCATAGCATAGCACACATCAGTACTTCATTCCTTTTTATGAATAAATAACATTCCATTTTATGGGTGTACCATATTGGTTTGTCCTTTCATCAGTTGGTGAACATTTGAGATGTTTCTACCTTTTAGCTATTATTAATAACAATGTCACCAACATTTATGTACAAATTTTATTTTCTTGACCTCATTTCTATAAGTGAGATATTTGTCATTATATTCAGCCCTCAGAATCCCTGAGAGGTTTCTCCAGGACACAACCCCTCCCCGCGCTCACAGGAAAGAAAGTCTGTGTATGTTCAAAATCCCTTATATAGAATGGCATAGTATTTGCATATAACCTACATATCTCTTCTTGTACACTTTAACTCATTTCTAGATTACTGATAATACCTATTACAATGCCATGCTGTATTGTTTAGGGAATAATGGCAGGAAAAAGAAAGAATGTACACATTCGGTGTAGATGCCACATAGCAGAAAAGTGAGCGAGGAGTACAGAACCCAGACAAGTGCTGAAGAGAGTCTGAGGGCCAGTGAGAGGCAGGAGGCGAGAGCAGGTGGCTTGTACTTCACTGCATTGGCCTGGATTGAGCATAGTGCTTGGTGTACAGAGAATTCACATTTTGCTTTTGGGAACTTTCTGAAGTTTTAAAATGTTTTTGATTTTGATTTGGAAACTAGATACAAAGGGGTGATTGTATCATTATCTCCATGTGTCTTCTGGGATCCAGATATTCTCCCTCCCCCGTCTTCCTGCTCGTGGACATTTGGCTCTTGGTTCTGTCTCTCTATATTTACCCTGCTCTTGTCCATGCACTTTTTATTCTGCGTGGATCTCTGTACATAGACTCCTGCTGATCTTTGGCTGTACCTTTCCCTAGTGGCCTAGTTCTCAGCTGGAGTATTCAGTGCCAATCCTACCTGCATACTTGCCATATTTTATTTATACAACCTGCCTGATACTTATCTTCATTTCTGGACTGAATGGTTCTGAACCCCCTTTGCCATGAAGTGAGCCAGATCCAGAGTATCTTAGTGCTCTGTGGCTCTAACCACTCTGCCAGCTCTTAGCCCTGCCAACTTTTGTTTGCTTTGATTCTCAGTTGTTTCTGACCATCCAGACCTGACATGAGAAGAAAAGGTAGAGAGGTTAGGGCACAAGGGTATGACTGCGATGCAACATTTATCCACAAACGCACTCACCCCACCTGAAATCTCTTTGCTCACTGTAACTCCTTGCTAGATAAAGGCTCTTCCTTTCTCTAAGGGCAGCTGGTCCTCAGTGACACAGAAAAGGAAGTAGAGTCCTGACTTGGAGGTGCTGACAGTACGGTTGACAGCATTGCCTGTGCGCAGAATGATGGTGAGAATCATAAGCAAGTATCATGATGTTACCGACTCATCAGGAACGTCTTTATACTGGGATGAATCAAGGGAGAATACAGGTTTCATAAAGGCACTTCTTAAAACCCAGATGCCCTCAGTAATGAAATGAGCTAAAACTTTGAAAAGGCCTCATAATTTATTTTTTAAAAGGAAAGTAGCTTCAATCTAAAGAGAAATGAAATTTCAGTTGGCAAGGAGGCCTAGACCTGTGCCAGACAGCAAGCCTAATGCATTTAAGTAGCCCCTCAATTTCATCTATAAAGGCTCCAACTTTATGATTAATATTATTTTTCCTGCATTTGTCCAAAAATGCCACCCCAAGTGTTGAATATTGAATTCAGCCTTTCTTTAAGCAGCCAAACCTATTTATTTGAAATTCTCTGAACCGGTGACCTTTGGAAAGGAAGAAAGACCAGAAGCAAGCCTGATGAATACCACAGTTAGACCCAAATATTCATTGAGGTAATACTGGTTTGCAGTCTGTTTCACATAAAGGGAACTCAACAGTGTCTGGATGTATTTTAAGTTCTCCTTTCCTTTCAGGTTTCACCTGACTAGAGCAAACGGTGAGAGCACGAAACATCATTAACTCATCATGAACTTTTTTACTCAGTCCCCAATTTGGTTTCCGGTCATATTGGCACACAATTTTAGTTGTGGTGTTTCAGCTAAACAACAGCTGGGAGTTGACAGCAACCCAGCTGCAGCCTGCTAGCACAAACATTTGAGCTCCTAAATGTATAAAAATGATGAAATGACTAGACGTATAGGTTTCTAATTGCAGCCAGGATTCTGCAGCTGGGAAGTCACCCGAAGATGTATATTCTGTGTTGTAATCCAGCAATCATGCACTTCACCCCAGCTGAAAACATTTCCCTTCCTTCCCACCCCCAAGACTGCTGCCAAAACATGAGGTCCTGTTCCAGCTCCCAAACCGTCCGCTTCTCATTAGAAGCTGACCCTATTCCAGTCTTGTAAATCCAGCCAGGGATTGAGGCAGGGAGATACATCAGTTGAAGTTTGAGGCGGACTTAATGATAAGGTAATGCTGGGAAATAAGACTCAGATGCAGGTCTAAAATAAGATCTGTGAGGTCACAAAGGTGGCCCCCCAATCCAGCACCATCTGCAACACAATACACACAATTTGGGCTAGACACTCTTGTTTCTTCTCTTTGGCTTTCCGACACGTCTCCCTCCATTCCCCATTCCCTTCCCTCCTTTTAACTTTTCTTTCCTCCTTACATACATTCCTTCTTCTCTTCAGAGAGCTGCTACACCATCCCAGCTCTCTGCAGGGTCTCTTGCACTTCCTTCTTGGCTCCTCTCCCAAGCTTGAGAGGGCTGCCCTCTTTTTTTTTTTTTTTTTTGTGGGTCCGGGGTTCGACCTCAGGACCTTGCGCGCCAGCAGGTGCCTGTGCTGCTGAGCGATATCACTGGCCCTTTCTTTCGTATGTGGGTTCCAGGAGTTGAACTCAGGTCCTCTCGCTTGCCAGGCAGGCGCTTATGCCACTGAGCCATCTCACCGGCCCGGGCTGCCCTCTTTTTTGCAGAAATTTCCTTTATGTCAAACATCCATCCTTTTGTCTCTATAGTTCATCCTCCAAGCATTAGTGTTTGATAGTGGGAAAAACCCCAAATAGTTGTTTTTCTTCTTGAAATCTGGTTTTCAAGAAAGACTTACCTCTGTATTATAGATTTACAAATTTGAGCAACGGATCTCTTTGTTTTCTCATTCCCTGGGGGTACTGTTTTTACTTTCTTAGACGAATTAGTCTTAAAAGTACAGGGGCTGCAGGACCTGGGGAAGATGATGTGTGATAAAAGAGACCACAAAAAGAAACTACATCTGGGTTGAAGTTAGACATCATCTGGGTACAGGGCTAGGCCCATGGTATTACACTGCCCTGGCTCAGTGGCTGTTTTGTGCTAAGTCAAGTTCTCCTTATGAGAAGGGGCCTTCTATTGATATCTCCAGGATCTCACACAGCGCCTGTTGGATGCACAGGTTAAAAGTGCTTGGAGAAAGCCTGGTATAATGGTCCATACCTGCAATCACAGTGCTCTGGGAGATTGAGGCAAGAAGATTGCAGGTTCAAGCCTAGCCTGGGCAACCTAGCAAGACTCTCTCTTCTCTCTTTCTATCTGTCTCTGTCTCTGTCTGTCTCTGTCTGCCTGTCTCTCTCTCTCTCTCTCTCTCTCTCTCTCTCTCTATATATATATATATATATATATATATATATGAGATATCGCTCAGTGCAAAGGCCTTGGGTTCAATCCCCAGTACTGCCAATAGTGATAATAATAATAATAAAAATAATGTGTTTGGATAATGAACCATATGAATGAATGCACTCCAGTCAAATCTGGTTATATCTGTTTGTTCTCATGATATTATCTTATATTTGTCAGGTTTTCCAAAGTGTTTCCACAAATATAGTCTTACTTGATTTGACTATTAGCGAGTTGTCATTTTTTCCTGTACTTTTATTAATGAGCCAGAAAGCATAAAATAAACAACTAATTGGAAGCTGAGAATTTAACTAGAAGGAGCAATAGTATAGACAATGGGTATATCACCTTCTATCTGACCTTTTGGGATCTAGACCAGAGGTTGGTAAACCACAATGCAGTAAACCACAGCACATATCCAAATCTGGTCTATGATCTATTTTGCTAAATAAAGTTTATTGTGCCACAATAAACTGCATCTTGTCCATGGCAGCTTGCTCACTATCGCTCCAAAAATGAGTAGTCGAGAGAGATGATCACACTCGCAAAGCCAAAGATACCTACTATCTGGCCTATGACTATGACAGAAAAAGGTTTGTTGACTCGGGTCTACACTGTTAAGCGGCATTCATTCAGCAGTGGTCACATAGCACTTTAAGGATGTCAAGGAAACTAGGAAAATTTTATCTGCCTTTGGAACCCCTCTTGATAGCTGGATGATATTTTCTGATCAGTGATCTAAGTAATACTGATTAAAAAGAAAGATCAAGACTAAAAGTGGAAAAGTAAATACAGACCAACACAGCATCATCCTCTCCAGTGTGTACATGGATGAAGACCACTGGAGCACCCGGAGGTTTCCTTGGGTTGTCTCGGAAAGCTCAGCAGGAGGCACTTCCAAGCATCCTTCGTTCAAGGAGGCAGCAGCTGTGACATCCCACAGTGTCACCCCAGCCTCTGTCCTTATCTCATACTTTCTATTAGCTTCACACATGAGAAATCACTCCAGATGCAACTCTGCTACAAGGAACATAATTAGTAATGGGTGCTTGTTGTCGCTCTTCCATCATCTGGGGAGTGGGTGCAGGCTGCCTTTGCTGAGAACTTAATTGTTTCCCAATGGACCCATGAGTAGACTGAACATATGGAACCTCTCACACCTGTAGGCATTTTAGCAATTTCTTCTGATGAATCCATTTGTAACCCTCTGCTCAGTTACACCAAAGCGATCCTCACTTTTTTTTTTTTTTTTTTTTTTTTTTCAGTATCTGAAAGATTTTGTCATTCACAGGGCCAAGAAGTCAGGAGATAGCTGGTTAACTATGGGGAAGTTTTTGCACTTGGATGTTTTTTACTGTGATAAATTGGGATGGACTTTTTTACAAGCAGATACTTTCACAATATTTTATAACAAGTCTAACATGAAGATTTGCAATTTGTCTTTACCTTGGCAGCTGCCATTTAGGTGTACTGTTTTTATCACTGAGTTGTGGATAGGGAAACTGATTGCAAACTGGTTAAATGACATCATGAGTAAAGTGAAATCATGTAAATAAAGAAAATGGTGTTTATCAAAAACCACCTTGTTATGGTTTATATCTAGATATCTCCCCCGAAATTTCATGCACTCATAGGTGGAGCTTTTGGGAGGTGATCGAGTAATGGGAGCATGATACTCATCACTGGATTAGTCCACTGAGGAGTTTATAGCTAAATGTGATGTCGGAAAGTGAATCCTGATCTGAGGAGGGGTGTCACTGGGAGTGTGGCCTAGGAGGGTGTATCTCCTTCCCTGCTCTCTTGATCACTCTCTTTCCCTCTGCCATGCAATGAGCTGTCATGCCATGCGCTCTGTCATGCCATCCTGCCTTGGAGTTAGATTAGACTATGGAATGAAATCTCTACAAAATAAGCCTCTCTTCCTTTTAACTGTGGGTGTCAGGGATTGTGTCTCAGCAACAAGAAGGTGACTAAGACATACTTACTACATTAAAACAGCACAGACTTTGAAATAAGAGGACTTGAGTTTTAATCACAGGTCTACCACTTGCAGGCTCCAAGTCTCCGGTTGATTTGCTCTGTAACTTCTTTGAGCCTCAGCCTCTTCTTCTGGGGTATCTGGGTGATGACAGCATTACCCTCCTCACTGAATCCACTTCTGTTCCATTCAATTTGACAGAATTCTACTGTGCATTTCTTCTTTCCATATTCTTCCCCAATAACTGCGGCTGTACAAAAGTGGAATCCTTAAGATTTTACAGTGCGTGAGGCAGACATATGCAAGGATACTTTTACCATAGTTTGTTGTAGATTATTACAAAGGGTATGATCCATGTTCAGCAGGGATGCAGAGAGGGATACTTTGCTCACTCTGCATGTCACCAAAACTTCCTCCAAATAATGATACTTGAGCTGTATGTTGTACAAAAGTCATTAAATTAAGGTAAATGAGAAGGGTTATTTAAATGGTGGTCATAGTTTGAGAAAAAGCAAGAAGGTGAAAAACCACGTGTGATACGTGTGAAAAATTTGAAAAGATTTAGCAGTATTTCACAATAGAAATGTAGGCACTGGCATCTTATGTGGCTGAGGATGCATGTAAGGACCAGGCCATTCAGGGCCTGGTAAGCCTGACTTTAGCCAAGAGCTCTGGGGATCCGTGAGGCTTTCGGCGGGGGTGTGAAACAGCAGTCACAGTGCAGTTTTGTGTAAACACTTTGGCTATTGTGTGGCAAATGCAACCACTGGTCCAAGAAGGTCAAGTTTTAAAGATAAGGGATCACTCTTAGCTTCTTGGGAAAGCTGTAGAATGATCAGATCTGTGACAAAAGAGACAGGGAGAAGGGGCATAGTTTGTAGAAATAGTAAATAAATTACTAGGGGTAGAGAGATTGATTAGTTGCAGTGTGTGAAGAACTGGCATATATATATATATATATATATATATATATATATATATATATATATATATGGATGATTAAACCAGCATTGTGCAAATTGTAAAGCATGAGATAGTTAAAATATTTTTAGTTATGATTAAAATATATTTCATGAGGACAAGCTTTAGGCTAAATTCTGTGTGTGTGTGTGTGTTGTGTGTGTTGTGTGCGTGGGGATATAGAAAACAGAAGGGAAATCATATTTATTTAAAAATGATTCAATGCTGGATACTGGCCACATATTGCATGTTCATAATTTTTCTTGGTTTTACAACAGCCCTTTGAGTTATATTTTAGATCCATTTTTGGAAGAGTGAAAGAGACTGAGAGATGACAAATTATCTGCCCTCAAAGTGCTCATAGACTAACAGGGAAAATGTGCATAAGTGGAATTATAATTCACTGTGAAAACACTGTGATTAAGGTCAACAGGGGATGGTGCAAGTGTGTAGAAGAAAAGTACTGACTTGTGTTTGGGAAAATTTGTAGAGGATGTACTACCTGTAAGGTGCGCAGGGATTGTCTGTGAGGCAAGAGGGAGCAAGCAAAGGAAACACGTGTTCAAAACGTGAAGGATTATGTGCTGGGAACAGCCCGTGCTTCAGGCGCTGGTGAAGCAGGAAGAGGAAAAGCTGAGAATGAAGCGGTAGAACAGTCCAAGACTGAATCTTCTGCAGTGGAAACAGAAAACCATGGATGGGTTTTAAGCCAGTGTGTGTTAAGATAAAACATGCACATAAGAAAGGCCATTTTGATGGCAGTGTCTCTAAATATTTATCAAGAGTTTTTTCCTCCAAAGATAGTTCAGATATTGGCTATAAAGGAATCACAGTTTATCTGCTTAATTATATGGTATATATGGGCATGAATGGAGAGGCGCCATGTTTGTAGCAGAGGATTACCTATTTTATTTTAGACAAATTTCATTTGATATGTCTTTGGGACATTGTTTACTCATATAGTTGTAGCTGGTCTCCATCCTCCTAGAAGATTCTGCCTATAAGACTGGAATTTTGTAGGTGGTTCTGTCTTTTCTCTTATGTCCTCACCTGAAGGAAATTGACACAGTATTGCCGTTTTCCCCACTCATGGGTCCTTCCTATCCTGGTTTTGTATGTTCTGCAGGTTAAGAATACACCTGAAAGGTTTGTGTCAGGCATGGGCTGAGGAGCTCAGTTTTTCCTAATGGATTGTTAGTGAGAATGAGACTGTAGGTCTAATACGCAGGCTTGGTAGTTCACACAGTTGAAATCCCCATTTCCATCACTGCAGGCTGCCCTCTCATCCTGCTGGCTGTCTCAGAGTTCCATGTCACTGATCACAAAGTTAAACAGATATAACCCTAAAAAAATCTATGACCACCATGGGACTGTCAGCCTGCCTCTGCACCAGCACATTCATTTGCTGTGAAAAAAATCTTCTTTAGCTGGTGTGAGCGTTTGCCTAATTTGTATGGCTGAGATAATAAGGTCAGGACCATTTTATTTCTAATAAAAACTTACAAAAACTAGCTTATGTCAAAAAGAGAATCGATGTTCATGAATCAGAAAAATTCAAAGGAACACTGGACTTCTCTCCTCTATCCATTTCTCTGCTTCCACCTCTCCCATTTCTCTTTTCTAGATATGGTTTCCAGATGGTAGAAAAGATAATCTTCAGAAGCTTTAGCTTTGCATTTTTTAATGTACGTAATTTTAGGAGAGTTTCATTCTTCTGAGATATTTTCAGTAGAAGTTCTAGAAGGGACTTTGATAGGCTCAGTTTTAGCCATGTGGACATCCAGGAACCAATAATAACATGTGAGGAAATGTGGCCACTGATTGGCTAGACTAGGTCATGTGTTCAGCCTTGGGGTTGAATACCTGGTGAGCTTCTGCTGAAGAAGCCCTGGGACTGAATATGAGCAAATAAATAATGCTTAACCCAACACATACTTGATGATTAGTATTACGATAAGCAGGACACAGTCGTGGTAGACGTAGGGCCCCAGTCCTCATACCCTGCTCAGCTTATGTAAACTTAGGGGAAAACTGTATTTTCCCAAGTTACTGAATGGGTTCCAGTAATGACACTTTTCACATACTCTGCAATGCTATGAAAACTATCTGACCATGGTGGTCAGCCCTGCATAGCTGCTGCTGCATGGTTTCAGTGACTACTCATGTGTTCATTTATTTAAAAAATAATTTAAACATATAGTTATGCACAGTGCTTAATGTAAGGAACACACTTAAACTTAATGCTAATATTTACAAATTTCAACAGTTTTATATATGTGTTTTAGGGTTTTATTTTTTTATTTATTTAATTTGATTTTTTTTTTTTTTTTTTTTTTTTTTTTTGTAGTTTTTTGAGACAGAGTCTTGCTGTGTAGCCCAGGCTGGCCTCAAACTCATGGTGATCCTCCTGCCTCAGCCTCTCAAGTGCTGGTATTACAGGTGTAAGTCACCATGCCCAGCCAGGGGTTTATTTTTAAACAAAAGAAAAAAAGTGTAGATACAGATTGAAGCTCTATTTCAATCTGTTCAAAATCAAATTTTTATCCTTTCCTCTCTAAATAACTATTTTGAAGCTTGAATCAGTCTATGTGTCTCTCTCTCTCTCTCTATCTTCTACCTCTCTGTCTACTTATTAATCTATATATCCATCTACCTATCTCTTTGTTTTTGCTTTTGGATTTTCTCTTTGTTGTTTTTGGTCAATTTTTCTGTGTGTATTTAGCTAATGTACTTTTATAGAAAGTCTTCATTAAAGTTCTCCTTTAATTAAAAACAAGCACAAAATACACATATACCAACACATCCCTCTGCAAGAAAACTATAAAATTAAAAACCAAAAAAAGTGTAATGTCAATTTTTCCTGCTTGATTTATAAGCTTTTTTGAGTTTGTTTAAAAAACAAAACAGAAATCTCCCACTATACTTATGATTTTGTCAATATCTCCTGTAATTATTTCTACTTTTGTATTTTGAAGTTATGTTGTTAGAGGTATACACATTCACGGTTACAATATTTTTAGTGCATTGCTCCTTTAAGCATTGCACCATGTCTCCTAATATCTTTATTCATAATTTTGTCATGAATAAGTTTTTCCTAGTAGTTGTTAGAAGTTTACTAATTTATTAGTCTTTTCTTTCAATCTTATTTTCTATCTTTATCCCTCTTTGTTTTTCTTTTTTGTGAATTTCATGTATTTTTCTTTCTTAGATTTGCTTCATTTTTTTCTTTAAGTCCTTTATTTGATCAAAACTCATTTTACTTTAACTCTAAAAAAAGTTGAAATTTGATAAGCATTGTTTAATATGTCTATGATTCATAATTTCCATCATTATTTCTTTAATCCATAAATTGCTAGATTCTGTTTTTACATGCCAGAAGTTGGCGGTAGAAGATTATTGTTGTTGAAATAATTTTTCTTTTAAATACTGAGATAATCTTGATCTCTAATTCAATTTCACTGTGATCAAGAGAACCTGTGTTCTATAGGACTAATTCTTTAATCTCTACATTTAGGACATAGTATTTGACAAATTTCCGTGAATATTAAGTATATAGTATCAAGGTAAGCATTTTCTTACTTGGGGACAGAATTCTTTAAGTTCAAGCTTTTGATTATCCTATTTAAGGTTTTTTTTTCTCTACTTCCTTTTCTTACTATTTCATCTTTCAGTTGCTGAAGGAAGTTTATCAAAAATGCTTCTATCTTACTGTGTTTCTTTGTAACAGTTGTATCCTGTACAATGTTTTTGCCTGAAATATATTTTTTTCCAAATACTTATATTGCTACACCTGGCAAAATTGCCGAGTAAATCTTTCTTTTCTAAATTTTTAAGTTCAAACTTTCTCCCATAATTTAAATATGTACCTTGCAAAGATTATATAACTATTTAAAAAAATAAAATCCAATATATAAATGTCTTTTAATAGATTAATTTTATATTTATTTTGAGCACTGTTCTATTAAGTTTCATTTCTTCCACCTTGTTTTGTGCTGTTTATTTGACATCATTTTCTATTTACTTCCTTTTTTAACCCTTCATCTCTTACCTCCTTGGATTATAAGTATTTTAAAAGATCTTTGTTTTTGAATTGAAAATTCAATTTGAAAGCTGCAAATTTTCTTTTTTAAAAATTTTCCTTTAATTAAAAATATTGAAGTACTATATATATATATATTTTTTTTTTTTTTGAAGTACAATATTATCTTGGTTGCTTTCTCACACCGAGACACAGTACCAGACACCCACAACTCTAATGAGGAAAGGTTTATTTTGGCTCAGTTTGTAGCAATTTCAGTCCATACCATAGTTGGCTGGGCAGCTTGGCAGTGGAGAAGGAGCTCATGGCAAGGAAGAGGGAAGCAGAGAGTGATCAAGGGAGTAGGAAAGGAGATAGACCCTTCCAGGACACATTCCCATTGACCCTTCTCCTCAGACCAGGCTTTACCCTTCAGCATCACATTTAGGTATAAATACATCAACGGACTTATCTACTGATGAGTATGTCTCCCTCATGATCCAGTCACCTCCTAAAAGCCCCACCTAGGAGTACATGAGGCTTTGGAGAACATCTAGATATAAACCATAACATTCTACCCCTGGCCCCCAAAAGACTCATGAGCATTCCATTATGCAAAATGCATTTAGTCCATCTCTAAGAGTTGCCAAAATCCTAATAGTTTCAGCATTGCCAAAAAGTTCAAGTTCAAAGTATCCTCTGAGATTTAAGGCAAACTGTTTTCTGTGAACTCCTGTGAAAATCAAAAAGAAAGTTAAACATTGCCACATACAAAGGCACAGGGTAAACATTCTCATTCCAAAAGGGAGAAATAGGGAGAAATAGGGAGAAAGACAGGAATGGAAACCAAAGTAAGACTGAAACCCAGAAGGGCAAATGTTAAATCCTGTAGTTCCATATCCAGCACCCTGGGCAATCTGGCAAGATTCAAACTTCAATGGGCTTGAGTGTCCCTGCCACTATGGCACTGCTGGTGGTCACAGCCCTCCCTCATAGTCTCTCTCCTGGGCTTTGCTCACTCCTTGCACCTCTCCTCAGATATTCCACATTCCTGGCTTCTCCAGCCCTCTGGGGTCTCCATTGCACTTTCTGCTTCACTTATCACACTCATAGCTTCCAATGCTGCCTTTTAGGGCCACATTGCCTGCGTCCCAGACTTTCTTGCGAAATCTGGATGGAAGCCTCCCTGACTCCACAACTCTTGCATTCTGTGTGCAAGTAAAACCAGCACCAGGTAGATGATGCCAAGGTCTGCCATGAGCTTGAGCAGTAGCTGAGCCATTTTGCATCATGCTGGTAGTTGCAGAGAGTTCTCAAGTACCTGGATGGCTGAGCACAGTGAACTGAATTCTGGGGAATCTATTCCCATTCCCATGGCTGTTGCCATTCTGGAGCACAATATCCTGGGGATCTCTGCACAAAGCAAAGTCTTTCACTTTTCCACCCCTGAGTCTGCAAAGTGTAGAATCCTTCTGATTCCCCCCGTGTCCTCAAGGCATCCTTTATATTGTCCAGATCCAAAGTACTTGGCTTCTTTTTAATGCTCATCTTTTTAGACACCAAGCTCCATCTTTGCAGGCCCTAGATTTACTGAAATTTCCTTTCTGGCCAAACTCAAAACTTTTAAAATCATGTCCCCCTTGCTCTTAATTCTCTACATAGAGCTGTCTAAAAGCCTCTAACAATACCCATGCCATGACCTTAATATTAGGCTGCTTTCATAATTCGTCTTCCAGATTAATTAGTCTGCTGTCCTTAATCTCAGTCTCCTACAAAGTCTCAGGAAAGATGCAAAATGCAGACAAATTTTCTGCCAAAATGGTAGTTGCAACTACATGGCCTGGAGTCCAACTACCAATGGTGTCCTTAATTGCAACTGAAATCTCTTAAGCCCGGTCTTTCCTTACCACATTTCTGTCAATACTGTGGTCTTCTAAGCTCTCACCAGAAATCTTCCATCAGTCTTGGCTCACAGCATTCTAGGGATGCTTCCACAGCCGGCATCTCCAAACCTCTCCTACAAGGCAGCTCCAAAGGCTTCTGAACCACGTGGTCAGGTATTGTCCCAGCAATGACCCCACTTCTCTAGTACAAAAATCTGTGTCAGTTATGGTTTACTAGAAGAACAGATTATATATGTAGATATAGACTTAGAGATAGAGATAGAGATAGAGATAGATAGATAAAGGATATATGATATATAAATGATATATAAAGATTTCCAAAGCCAGCTTACAGTGGTCACCTGCAAGAGGATCAGTAGTGGGAAAATGCAAAAGGACCAGCTGTGTGCTGGAGAGTTGGAGGATCCAGTCAAAAGTCGAAGGCCTGGGGGCCGGTGAGACGGCTCAGCGGCGTAAGCGCCTGCCTGGCAAGCGTGAGGGCCCGAGTTTGACTCCCAGAACCCACATACGAAAAAGGGGCCGGTGATATCGCTCAGTGGCACGGGCGCCTGCTGGCACGCAAGGTCCTGAGGTCGACCCCCGGTACCCACAAAAAAAAAAAAAAAAAAAAAAGAAAAAAAGTCGAAGGCCTGGAACTCACTGTGTAGTCTTGTGGGTGTCTGTATTGGGCTAGACAGAGGGTTTGAGCTATAAAGCTGAAGACTCTGCACTGGAAGTGTAGAGACAGATGTCCAGAAGAGATGGCGAAGATTGGAGCTCCTCCAAAGAAATAAAAGCTGTGGCTTTCTTCTTTCTTTCCCTTTCTATTCTATCCAGGCTACAAGCTATTGGTCAGTGCCACCCACACCCAGGTTATGGCTTCCCTCTTCAGTAAGTCAGTCATCCAAACACACCCAGAACTGTGCTAAACTAATCTACTAGTGTTTCTTATTCAAAGTGGCGCCACAATAATCACAAATATACATACAGAAAAGAGCACATGATAGAAATGAATTATCACAAGTTGAACACTAAAGTAAATCCCATACAAAAATAAGACATTTCCAGTGTTTTAGAATTACAAGGCATAAATGTATTCAAACATACATTTACCCCTGTCTTTATTGAGGCATAGTTGATAAAAAAATTGAATGCATTTATGGCATTCAACAATGATGTTTTGATATATAGTGAAATAATTATGAAAATATAAAATGAATCTTTAATTTTGTTCCTTATATTCGCTAAAGTCATGCAGCACCTCTATTTCCTAAATGAAATGAGTATATTTGCAAAACAAAACTAACTGTCACACTCATTTTCCTTGATATTATTTTTAATTTTAATATCACATATTTGAAACAAGCAAAACTATTTTGTATTCAGTAGTTACATTAATTTAGCAATTGCGTCTCACTTCCTTTTTTTCATACTAAAGTATATCTTTTTGTAGTTTTTCATTACGAACTTATGAGAAATAAACAATTTATTTTTACATTCATTTGAATGATACATTATCTAGATACACTATTCTAATTTAACAATTGTTTTCCTCAGCCTTGAAAATTTTTTCCCATTACCTTCAGTTGTTTTTACTAACGTTAAATCTACTCAATGAAGAAAATATGTCTTTCCTGTTTGATAATTTTCAAGACCATTTTTTTGTTTTCACTGTAATGTTCTCTCCTGTTTTCAGTGTGACGCCTCACCCTTTCCCTAGCTGCACCTGATGACCTTATGTTTGGGACATGAATTGGAGAATACGTCTTGTTGTCTAGCCCTGGAAGCGTAAGGACCATGTTCAGTTTTATAAGACTGAGAATGAAATCTGAGAGCCTGATTGCTCCTCATACACACTTCCAGAAAATCCTTCTGTGTCTGGACCTTTCTTTGCATCTCACATTCCTGGTGTACCCAGTTTCTGACCTCTTCTCATCTAAGTTAGCTAACTTCCTTTTGGCCTATGAGTTTGAGATGTATCTGAGATGCTAAACACACACATCAATAGACCATTTGCTTTCAGTTGCTCAATATTTAGATATTTCTTCTTTATTGTCACCTCCTTTCCTATTTTCTTTGTATTTGAAGGCTTATAAATATTTTTAAAATCCTTTACAGTAATTTTGGAGGGGGATCCCTGGAGATTTAATGGATGACTGCATATATTTTTTTTTTTTTTTTTTTTTTTTTTTTTTTTTGGGTACCGGGGGGACGACCTCAGGACCTCGCGCGCCAGCAGGCGCCCGTGCCACTGAGCGATATCACCGGCCCCTTTTTCGTATGTGGGTTCCGGGAGTCGAACTCGGGCCTTCGCGCTTGCAAGGCAGGCGCTTAAGCCGCTGAGCCGTCTCACCGGCCCCATGACTGCATATATTGAATCTTCTGTGTTTAAACAAAAATCCTTTCTATTAAGAGTTTACAGACATTGGAAATTCTATTAACAGAAGATAGAGTCCTTCGTTTCATAATTAGAAATATCCCAGGGAGACATAACACATTAACTTATAATTATAAATGGCTGTTATGCTTTCCTTTTTATAATTGACCCCCAATTCAGAATTAATTGCTTCCATATCCCTGCTTTATCTTCTTCACATCTTTATGGGTTTTGGTTGTCAGACCTCAGTAACTAGACTGGATTAATCTGGGATGTGTCCTAGGCACTTCTGCATTTGAGGATATTTAGTTCCTGTCACAGTGCCTGGTACAAAAAGTTGGTTAAATAAATCCTTCTTCAACAAAATTAAATAGTTTAGAATCTGAATTTACACAGAAATTTTCGGCTATGACAAAAGCATTTTTCAACCCTTGGTGAGAAATTTGAACCAGATGTTCACTATGTTACCCAACTTTGCTCCTAGATTTATCACCTGGTTTGATGGATTATTGAGTTCAGAAAACTGGTTGTAAGAAGATTAAAACTTCAAGTAATGATAAAATAACACTCTCATTTTGCATTTACATAAGTTTTTTATTGGTTAAGGTGCTTCTATAACCATAATTAAAAAAAAAAGAAAACCTTCCCAAATTCTTATACTTGGGAAAATTGCAAGATTTATTTCATTTTTTGTTTATTCTTTCAAAGAAAGACTGGGAGGGATAATCATTAATTTGGGAAAATAAAAGAATATTTCCTTACTTCCTGTTTTATATCACAGTGTAAGGAGCAAAGGCTAAAACCAGGAACAGGAAAACATGTATGGATCACATGCCAGTTGCCAAAGTATAGGCTTGAATTTTCCACATTCCTTTGTCCCTAAGGGATACAAGCTTGAGGCAGTTAACACATCTCTGTCTTCTGAACAGAAATAGGAAGGGCTTGGGCCAACATGTTATCTTCAGGAATGGTAGATGTGCTAGATCTACTGCCTACACTGAGAGAGACAGCTTTCCACCCAAATTCATCAGAAAATGACTCCATCTTTAAGCTTATCTTCTCTAAAAATTTAAGTGATAAAGGGGTCTCTCCTAGTACATATCAAAATTTCTTATTTATTAGAAATGGCTAAGCACAATTATGAGTATCCTAGAACTTTATATCTATGCAGATATTTGACAAACAAGTTATCAGCAGAGGGAGCTACAATTAATTTTGCCTTGCTATTGTTAAATCCTGAGAATTTTTAGTCTCTCCTCAAAGAAGCAGGAAGCCTAGGGGTTTTGGCTGAGTTGGGGTTCCAGGAGAGTGGAATGGTATGGGCCTAAAAAGGGTTGGTTCTTTGCCTATAAAATTCAGAACAAGGAGAAATAAAACAAGGAAATCTCAGCTTAAACAAGTAAATGTTTTAAAAGGTGAGAAAAAATGTTCCAGAGCAAGAATCTTATCTACGCAAAGGATTGCTACAAGGTGGTCGTCTGGCAGGAACTTTAGGAAGTGCTGATTCAGACTGAAAAGAATGATTGTACATTGGATGGAAATTATTTATTGGGAATGTCAACATAGAAAGCGTCCTACATTCATTGGTATCACAGTTCAGTTCTGAACTAGTCCCATCGAATGAGCTTTTAGACATGGATTTAGGTAGCAAGAAGTGAGCATTTTAAATGCATTAAAGGAAGTTAAAGTTGTAAATAAATCATTCTAGCATCTTAAACTGCCAATGAGATGTTCAGTGAAAGTAGTGGCCTGGTTAGCAGACAGCAGACACAAATTTTAAGTTTGCAGCAGAAACATTCTATTATGATGTAAATGGAGGGGACCAGAAGAAAATTCCTCCCTCTTCAGAGAAATCAAATTAATTATCATCCTATCATAACACTGAGGATGACACCTGTGAATACTTAGTAGCGCTGCAGGTGTGACTCCCTTGGTTATGGAAAGAGCTTGTCAGTATCCAGTCTGAGCTATTTTATACTTTGGTATGAGACAGCAGAGCCTTTGCTGGGTTTGTGGCTATGCTGAATTACCAGACAAAAAGGACAACTGAAGAAAGTGGTCACCGTTTCTTTCTCTAGAGTAGGCAGAAAACTCCATTACAAAGGTGGGACTTAAGAGCTTTCTGAGGCCAGCTGATGGAGTGAGCCCTGGAAACTTCCTTTATGTGCATTGGATGGTAGAGGGAGCCTTTGTCATTGTCTCAAGCCTTCCTGAAGAACACTAGGTTGCAGAGAACTTACTAACAAATTCTGGCTGACTTCTGAAAATGACAGCTGGAGATTCACACAAAGGGTAGGAAAGTTGAGAACAGGTTATTCCATTTTCTAGTACTTACGCATGGTGAAGGAGTGGCATCTCAGCAATTAAGAGGATAATTAATGTAGCATTTTAGAATATGGCACCTATTTTTCACAATTTTCGTGATTTAAAAAATAAGGATATAATTCACTTAACCGTACCATTCAGCCATTTCGAATGTAAAATTAAGTGGTTTTTAATATATTTGCAAAGTGGTACTATCATTCCCATTATCTAATTTCAGTACATTTTCATTACCCCAAAAGAAAGCCATTAGCAATCACTGCCCATTTTCCCCTTCTCTTAGCCCCTGGCAATCGTTAATGTACTTTCTGTCTCTATGGATTTTCCTATTCTGAACATTTTATGTAAATACTATCACAAAGTCTATGCCCTTTTATGTCTGCCTTCTTTCACTTAGCATAATATTTTTAAGGTTCATCTTGTTGAATGTGTTAGTACTTTGTTCCTTCCAATGGCCTGATATTATTACACCGTGTGGGTATGCAGCGTTTGCTTATCCACCCATCAGTCCCCAGATGTTTCGCTGTTTCCACTGTTTGGCTCCATGAACAACCACTGACTTTGCTATTGTTTTTCTACTCTCTGTTTCATTTACTTCTCTTCTAATCTTTACTTAAAACTCTCTTTGCGTGCTTTGGGTTTAATGTTCTCTTCATTTCCAGTGTCCTGAGGTGGAAGTTCAGGTTACTGATTTGGGAGTTTTCTTCTTTTTAAATCCAGGCGCTCGAGAACATGTATTTTCCTTCCAATGCTGCTTCACTGTATTCTGTAAGCTTTGATATGCTCCTCTTTCATTTTTGTTCATGTGAAAGAATTTCCTAGGTTTTCTTTTGATTTTTTCTTGGCCCATTAATTATTTAGGAATATCTTGTTTAATTTCCTGTGTTTGTGGATTTCCTAAATTTCCTTCTGCTATTTATTCTTAATTTCATTCACTCTTCATTAAAGAAATGCTTTGCATGATATAAATTTTTTAAATGTATCGCTACTTGTTTTATGGCTTATCATGTGATCTATCCTGGAAAATGCTCTATGTGGATTAGAGAAGAATATACCTACCCTGATGTTGTTGGACCAAGGATTCTATAGGTGTCTACGAATCAAGTTGGTTCACAGTGTTAGGCAAGTCTTACGTTTCCTTTTTGATCTTCTGCCTAGTGGCCTACTCGTTACAGAAAGTGGGAAAATCACAATCTCCAACTATTGTTGCTGAATTGCACATTTCTTGATTTACTTCTGTCTGGGGGCTTTCCTTCACGTATTATGATGTAGTGTGATTAGGTCCACACGTGTTTGCAATTGTTACGGCTACTTGTTGAATTGACCTTTTACCTGTATGTGTTTTTCTTTGTCTTTTGTAATAGTTTTTGAATTAAAGTGTATTTTTTTGATAATATCATGGCCTCTCTATCTCTAACACACACACACACACACACACACACACACACACACACACACACACGCATACACCCTGTTTGCTTGTATATCTTTCCTTATGCTTTTCCATTTAACTCATTATGTCTTTGAAGTCATAGTATATTATTTATAACTACCTTATAATTGAGACATAAATTATTTTCATTTTTCTAATCTGAATCTTTTTTTTTTTTTTGTGGGTTCTGGGGGTCGACTTCAGGACCTCTTGCGCCAGCAGGCGCCCGTGCCGCTAAGCGATATCACTGGTCCCTTTTTCGTATGTGGGTTCCAGGAGTCGAACTCAGGCCCTCGCGCTTGCCAGGCAGGCGCTTACGCTGCTGAGCCATCTCACTGGCCCCTAATCTGAATCTTTAGATTGAATGTTTAATCCATTTATTTTTCATGTAATTACTGATACAGAATTTGGTATGTCATTTTCTATTTTTTCTATATTTCTATGTCTTTTTCATTATTCATCCATTCCTCCATTTCTGTTGTCTTTCGTATAAATGAATACTAACTTGTGTACTATTTCAATTTGTTTTCATTCATTTTACAATAAATTTTTAGTTCTTTTCTGTTTGGCCTGGGGATTACAATTAATAAATCTTATATAACAATCTACTTCAAAGTAGTACAATTACAGTAGCATAACAATTTGCCTTTACTTAGATTCATTCTGTACCCAACATTTGTGTATTATCAAAAATGCATCTTTACACATTGTATACATATCAGTACAGTTTACAATTATTTTTTATTTTTATTTTTTTGTGGGTACCAGGGGTCAAACTCAGGACCTCGTGCGCCAGCGGGCACCTATGCCCGCTGAGCGATATCACCGGCCCTTTTCTTGTATGTGGGTACCGGGAGTCGAACTCAGGACCTCGTGCTTGCCAGGCAGGCGTTTATGCCGCTGAGCTATCTCAGTGGCCCAGTACAGTCTATAATTATTGATTTGCAGTTCACTTTTAAATCAGAAGGAAAAATTTACAACAAAATACATTTATATTGTCTATTACACTTACCTATGTAGTTACTTTTATGAAAAATTGCTTTTTTATGGGTATTCTTATTACTGTCTGGTGTTCTTTCATTTCAACCTGAAAACCTCCTTTTAGTATTTGTTGTACAGAAAGTCTTTTAGGAATGATATGTATTTTTTTGTTTGTTTTCTGGTACTACCTAGATTTCTCCTTCCTATTTTAAAGGGATAGGGATACTAGTCTTGTAGATATAGAATACCTGGTTGGTAGTCTTTTTCCACCACTATGTTGAATATATCATGATACTATCTCTGGTCTCCATTGTTTCTGATGAAAAAAATCAGTTTTTATATTATTGTAGATCTGTGTACTATAGCATTAGTTAATTCTCTCTTGAAGTTTTCAAAGTTCCTTTGTCTTTTGGCATTTTGATTATGATATGGTGATGTGTGTATTGTATTTTTATTGGAGTTTGATGAATTTCTTGGATTGACAGGTTAGTTTTTCACTAAACTTAGAAAGTTTCTAGGCATTATATCTTTGAATATTCATTCTGTCTTTTTCTTTCTCTTCTTTTCCTCTCCTGAAATTCCTATTATATATATCTATATATCAATATATATAAATATTTATCAAAATATATAGATATGCTTGATAGTGTTCCAGTAGTCTCTGACTTAATGTTTTTAATTTTTTCTCTTTCTGTTCCTGAAGCTGGAAATATCAATCAACCTTTTTAAACATCACTGAGTATTATTTTTTTCTGCTTATCTTTTTTGTTGAGAACTGTCTTAGTTACTTTTCTCTCATTGCTGTGACAAAAAACCCAAAGCCCAAAATTAAGAAAGGAAAGGGTTTATTTAGCTCACAGTTTGTGGAGGTTTAAGTCCATAATCAGCTGGCTCCAAGTCAGGGTGGCACAGCAGAGGGGCAACAGTTTAAGGTGGTGGAAGAGAGCAAAAGCAACAAGAGCAAAAGGGGGAGAGCAAGCCTCTTTTCCACCCTTATATAGTAATAAGGCTACCCGCCCTAGGGTGGATGTAGCACTCATGCCATCTCCATGTCCTCCTCTTGCACAGGCTGAGGATGTTTACAAAGTGAGGACCCTACCCCCTGCTGAGTCACTTAGTTAAACTTCTAACCTTCTCAAGTTGACACAATGAATCAACATCCTAGAGCATAAAGAGCCACCCCAGAGCATGTCCTCTACACCCTAGGATGTAGAACTGCCGAGTCACTTATTTAAGTTTCTGAACTTCTCAAGTTGACACAATGTATCAACCATTACAAGGACCTCCAATGAATTGGTCATTTTAGCTACTTACACTTTTCAACCTCAGAGTTTCTATGGGGTTATTTTATATATTTTGTATCTCTTCCATGATAGTCTCTTATCTGTTAAGACATCATTTTCATGCTTTCCTTTAGATCTTTATACCTGTTTTTTTTTTTTTTAGGTCTTTGAATATATATATAACAACTGATTTACGTCTTGGTCATTAGATCCAACATTTGGGTTTCCACAGGGATGGCTTCTGTTAACTGCTTTATTTCCTATATATAGGCTGTATGTTTTTTTCATGTCTCATTTTTTTTTTTTTTTGATGAAAAGTCAAAATTTTAAATGCATAATTTGCAGTCTTGGAAATCACTTTCTTCCCTTCCTTCAGCGTTCTTTGTTGTTTGTTTATCTACTTTTTAAATGAATTCTGTAAAGTCTATGTTCTTTGTCATGTGTGAGCCTTGACATTTCTGTTTGGCTAGTTTAGTGCTCTTCTAGTGATTCCACAGAAGTGCTCTTAGTTGCCTGGAACTAATTAGTCTGGTAGCTTTTGCTGGGCCCTTTGTGTGTATTTGAGGACTTTAACACTGAGTCAGGGAATGTGTAACTCTTAATTGCCACTTCCTGCTTGGGCACAGCTTTGAGGTTAGCAGTAGGTGAGAACTCAGGGCCTTTTCATGTCTTTCCCAAGCATGATATATGCATAGTCTTAGGACTATGTTAGAAACATCCTGCAGACATTTATTTGCTCAACTTTTAGTTTTAAATTTTGTGGTGTGCCCATTATTTGCCCAAATATTATCCACTGCCTCAGCCATGATGTTGAACAATTGCCACTGACTTTTTTTTTTGACAGATATCCCTGGGATAAAGTCTGTTTTCATTCAGGAAACTTTGAGTTAGGTCAAATAAAGATCAGTGTTGCTGGTTCTTTCTGCCTGTTGAAAAAGCTAACACTCATCCAATGACTTCTCAACAAAACAACCTTAATTGAAGAGTCTTGACACAAGTTTGAAGACACCACTAATTAGATTTCATTTGCCATCTGCTACACAATACCTGACAGAGCCCAGTAAAATGTAAATTCAGAATAGATGTCAGAGCAAAGGGAGAAAAAAAAAATCTTTCCTGATAATTGTAGTTACCCAATCTGGAGCCTTTGAGCAAGGGGGAAAATAGTATCTAAAGGATTATTTCTTTTCTTGGGCTAAAAGGATCAGAATTGGGCTAAAAGAATCAACTGTGTGCATTTTATTTCATAAAGATTTAGTTTTGATTTTCTCATCTCAGAAAGATAGTGAGGAAGAAAGCAGGCATCATCTCATATAGGGTATTTTTACATATAGAGTGTTACCATAAAATTCATATTAACTGTGTTTAGATTAAAGTGTACATTAAGTTTAAAATATTCAAAGATATTTTAGGCAGATCAAAGATAACTTTTTTATGATCCATTAGACCTCACTATAAAGATGTTTTGATTTCTCATATTGTTAAAATGACTCCCTTAATAAAAGGATGCGACCAAGCTAAGCATGATAAAACCTGATTTTCTTCTTGGAACTTAGTAGAAATAAATGAAAATGAAGCATCTTAAAATTTTCTAATGCAGTATCTTTGAGAAAGCTAGACCACTGGAAAAGATTGAACTAGTGAAGTGTATAGTAAAATATACAGTAAATCTTTAAATTAAAAAAAATTACATTAAAAGACACACTGTCATTACTGCCCCCTCAAAATAATGCCCTTTGCTTCTAATGCCATTATCACATCATTCTTGCCACTTTCTGAAACAATTCTGGAAGTCCTCTTTCATGAGTGTCTTTTTGTGACAGCCTTGATGTCGTAAATCAAAGTATTTCAAAGTATTGCAGGTGATTTCTGTGAAATGAAAATATTACAGGGTATCTTCCCCCACCTTATTCACTGTATCTAGCACGCTGCGACTTCTGGCTTTTCTTCAGTCAAAATGGCAATGAAAGATAAAATTTTGAATTGATTTTGGATATCAAGGCAATCACAAAAGTGCCACTGAAGACACTCAGGAGAGAGAACTTCTGGAACTGCTTCAGAAAGTGGCATGAAAGCTGGAATAAGTGTTCAAACTGAGAGGGAGTATTCTGAGGGGAATTTATGACAGTGTGTCTTTTGTTGTAATAAATAGTTTTTAAATTTAAACATTCACTGTATTTTTGATCATAGCATGACTTCATCAGTGAGAAAGGTAGAGATTTGATCATTTAAAGGAGCAAATATTAGTACCATCCCATACTCAGTCACATTTGTTCTAAAAGTAAATATGTTCTGACCATGACAGTGTGCTTCTCAGAAACTGAAGATTAGAGATTTCACTCATTCATTTTCTATTGATAAATCAGTGCTATGAGCCATAAATTGTTTTTGTTGGTGAGGGCACAATTGTGGAGTAAAACAGAGAAGGTACATGATGTCATTGAGTCTTTAACTCTCTTGGGGATGAGAAAACAAAGTAAAGATAGATACATAATGTAATGATAAATATTGTTAAGTGAAATACAGAAAATAATATAACTGAAAGAATAGAGGGTAATCAGCAGGGGGAGGCAAGGCAAGAGCCTCCCTGTTAAGATACTATTCAGCAGTGCCATGGATATCTGAGGAAGAGATTTCCAGGTAGATGGGACACTAATGCAAATGGCCTGGGGTGGAGTGTGCTTGGAACACAAAGAACTAGTGAGGATTGAGTGAGGAGACACAGGGAAGGGAAAAACAATAGGCAATGAGTTTAAAGAGGTGGTTGGAGCCAGTTTATATAAGACTTTCTAGAATGTATCCTATTCTAGATAGGGTTTGATCAGAGAAATAACAGTATCTTAGAGTACTCTATCCAGACAATACCAGAATAAAAATGGTTAGGGATAGGTGGGAATGAAAACAGTTAAGAGTCTCTTGTAGTGATCCAGTAAGAGATGATGGTGGCTTGGACAGGCTAGTAGTGCAAAGGTGCTGAGCTGTAGTTGGTTTTCAGGTACATTTTAGAGAGTCCGCAATGTTTGCTTTTGAGTGGGGTTAAGTGTCTAAGATAAGGACACATCAAAGAAGACAAGGTCTTTGACCTAGGCAACCAAATGGATGTGGGAGCCATTCACCAGGAACAAACAAAAGATATTTTCTGCTTATTCTTTTTCTGTTTATGAAGCCTAAAAATAGTTATTTGGTTTTTAAATTCCTGAAATTATATGCGAATGTGAGATTTGCTGAACAGAGCAATGGGCCGCCCATTTGGATTAGGTTCAAGACAATACAAAAGTTTTCCTACAACAGAGTTGTACTGAGTATGTCAAGAGTGGGCACAAATGAAGAGAAAGAACAAGGAATTGGAAGAAAATGATGCTTTAGGTACAGAAATTTCCAGACTTTCTCCAGGCTACTTATTGTCATTTATGAAAGATCTGGGTTCAAATTCTTGTTTAAAATATGACTATAAATAGTTACATAAAACTTCTGAACATATTTGAAGTTTCTTTAAATGTGAAATGGAGATTGTTTTGAGGTCCAAAATGATAAATACAACCTTTTCTTCCTTATTTTTATTTTATTTTCATGAAAGTCTCCAGAAAATCCAATATTGATGATCTAATATTTCTCTAATCTTTTATATGACAAATATTCATTGAGATCCATTAAAGGTAGAGCATGATAATAAGTAATTGAAGAAGATTTAAGAAACATATTAGGTGCAGTGCTATTCTCAAATGATGTATAATCTGAATCTGTAGTGTAGCTAAGTAAAAGCTCAGGACAGTATTTGATGGTGGTGCAAGTGTGAGTGCTAAGAAAAATTGTTTTTAAAAATGCAAATATTTGTTGATCACTGATTATGTGGCATTTTGCTTAGTGTTTTTGGTGTATTGTGTGAATTAACTCTAAGAAACAAACAAGCACCTTCCTGTGAGTTAGATATTAATATTACCCTTAGTTAGAAATTGAACATTAGCAAATTTATGTAATTTGGCTAAATTTGTACAACATGTGATAGAAGCAGACTTCAATGCGTGTACACTGGCTCTGGTGACACATGTGTGACTTTCTGCCGTTTTTTTTTTCTGAAGGAGTTTAGATATTGGAGAAGTTACTGTGCATTAATTAAGGTAGCCAAAGAAGACCGGAGCAAGGGCCAGGGCTTGAAAGTTTCCTGAAAGGCTAAGAAAGAAAGACAGCAGAAAAGGATTGCAACTTCAGACATGGCTCCATGATCAGTTGAGAAGATTTGAGGGTTGGGAGATCACAGAATGTCCTGGGAACAAGGGGGAAATCTGTCTGGCTTGTAGGACTGGGTTTGTTTTGGTCAGGAATAAAAGACTAAGTTGGACTGGTGAGCCCAGACTAGTTTTAGAAAAGCTTTAAGGTGAGTCACATTAATTTACATATTCTCCTTAGATGACGGGAAACTATGGAAAGAATTTGAAAATTGGTTTGGAATTACGTTATATTGGTGGAGGAGAAACCTTATGAGAGTTAGGAGATGAAGAAACAAGTGAAGTGAGAAGGTGATTGATACAATCCAGACCTGAGGTGACAAAGCTCGGACAATTTTTCCTTATAAATTTGTGTTTCAAAGGATAAACCTTATAGCTTGCCTCCTCTACCACCTTTATCTCCCTCTCTCTTTCTCTCTCTCCCTTACTCCCTCCCCTTCTCCCCCTCTCCCCCCTCACCTTCTTCTCCCCCCCTCTCTCCCCCTCTCTTTCTCTTTCCACACCCCTCTTCTTTAGCTTCTCTTTACTTAGAACTATGGAGTTCTCAATGAGAAAGTCTCTTTACATAGATATCAAGCATTCTAATATTATTTTTCTTTAAACAAATGGCAACTGTAAGCCAAGCCAAACTAAGGAACTTTCTTGAGATTACATGGAAGCAAGGGTCAAAATGGAGACTCAGCCTTACTTTGTTTTCTGACTTCCTCTGCAGTACTGTATAATACGCTATCATCTGATGGCACTTCAGCTATCACTATCGTCTTTCTATTTCCTCCTGCTAAGACTTCAGAGCTCCAGAATGACTACTGCCATTCCTTTACCTTGAATGGTATTGGCACTCAGCATTGCTTTCAGGGAGATGGTGAATGTTTCTCAGCTGCTAAAAGCCCCAATCATCAGAAATTATGTTTCTGCTATGTTCATTGCCCCAGGAGACTTACAGAAATTTTATTATACCCCAGAGTTAAACACAGTGACATTCTCTGGAGAAAGCAGAAGAATCACCTTCCTACCTTTGTAGTAAGCAGAGCCGGGAAGAATTGTTATTCTCTAGAGACACCCTTTGGCTTGTGAACTCATCAGGGAGATATAAATGTCCAGTCTGCTTTCTGGTCCATAAGAAAACATTATCTTAATATAACAGAAGGCTCTAAGGCATAGAAAAGGGGAACAAGTAAAGATCTTTGAATTCTTTTCCCTGAGGAAAAGAAATATGGGGTTTCATTATCACTAAAGGACCCTAATTTCTGAGCTTTTAGGGGAGGTCTCAGCTATAAATGGTCAATGCTTGCATTACAGCTAGGAGAACAGAACTCCCTTTTACAACTTTATACAAAGTTTTTATTTTTCTTGGTGTTAATGGCTTTGTGCTTTCCATGAAACTTTTCTTTTAAAGGTTTCTCTCCAGCAAGGAAAAATACAGTGAAGTTTAATTTAAAGCAGACTACAGCAGCACAGACTAGATCCCAGCTGAGAGGGAAATGATGAGGAATAATCAATATTCCACAATTAAATCTGTTGAATTGACAGTAGGAAAAAAAAAGAAAAAAACCACTACAGTTTTAATTTAGATATTGACTGTCCACAGAAAAAATATTCTGGCAGCAGTAGAATGGGGAGTTGAATTTCATTTATTCTTTAGATAAAGATGAATTAGTTGCCTGCCACATGGTGATCACCGCTGTGTTGGTGCTGAGAAATGAACAGAGAAGATGGATGTGATATCCGCCTCGAGCTCCCTCTTTGTAATAATCCTCAGAGTACAAGTTCCTGGGAAGGTCTGTCCCCTGTTGTGATCCTCAGGATAAGAACAGTGTCCGACACCTAGTAGGTATTTTGGTTGAATGATAATAATTTAGTGGACTAGTGAATAATATGTGCTTTTATATGACACTTTTGTCTTTTGAATATCATTTTATACTTTACATTAGCTCGTCAAATATCAAGGGGACTATTAATTTTACATATAAGCACACTGTAGACACAGATGTCAAAAGATTTCTAAGGCTTGTGGTCTTGCCATGGAATTGGACTCATAGGCCATCTATTTTTAAAATACCAAGCTGTAAAATTCTTTCTTCAAACAAAATTTGACTCCAAAAGCTAGACTCCAAATGTTAGACACATCAGATAAAGGCTGGGCTGCACTGATTCCTATGGATGTGGGAGGCTGAGACTTTCCACATCTTTCCTCCCTTGAGGGCATGGGATTGATCATACTGATAAGGTGATGAATAAATTACCCTCTTCTGTGTTACAGAGTTTACTTGAACTCAGAAGCTAATCTGGCTGTGTTACCTGACACAAGTTACTTAACCTCTCTAAATCGATATCTCCTCGCTTGAAAAATGGGAATTATAAATCCAAATGTGTACAGGGCTGTGAGGATGAATGGAGGTAGTTCATATGAGCAGTACCTCAAGGGCATGGTACAACATAAAAACTCAGTGCTTGGGAGCTGTGGTAGTAGGAGACGAGGATGATGATGGTAAAAGGAGGAGGAAGACCTTTTGCTATGTGGCCTGAAGCCAAAGAATGAAGTAAATCTTATTTATTTTTCACATGGTGGTAGGAACTTTCAGTATTAAATGAAAAATAATTCTCTATTTTATTTTATATCACAGAATGACACCTAAGATGACAAATGTTGAGAGTGATGTATTTTTGTGGCTTCAGAAAACACTTATTTTGCTTTTCAATTGGTTTTAGCAAAAATTTATTGAGCACAATTCATTTAGGACATTTAAAAATAGACAATTAAATGTCATTTTATTCATGATAATATACGTTTTATTCTGTAATTTCTCAGGGCCAGGTGATCTTTTAGGCTCTGAGAATCAGAAAGGAATGAGCCACTATTTTGTCTTCAAAGGACTAAAGTTTGGGGAAAGAATCAATTCAATTGCAATAATGTAACATAATTCTGTGGCAGAGGTATTCTCTGACTATTTTTATAAAAATTGAAAATGTCCATACCTCTAGTCATTTCACTTGGCTAAGATTTTTGCCTAATGTAGTTCTAAGGTCAGGGGAATAGGGGAATAGAATTCCCTGGATTCTTAAATGTTGGTTAAAAATTTTTACATCTTCATATTTGAAGACAGATTTTGCTATGTATAAAATCTTTGTCTCGCACTTTCTTTCTTTAAATAATTTGCTTAATACTTTGAATATCTGTGTTCAATTTTCTTCTGAAGCATTTTCTTAAAAAAATAGGTAATCTAAATTTTCCTTCGTACCTCACATTCTCTTATCTATACTTTCAATGAATTTATATTTGTTAAAATCCAGTAATATTACTTGTTGTAGTCAGGGTTTGTGAGGGAATAGATTTAATACAGGACACATAATTTATAGGATTATTTTATAATATTCACCCAAAGAGTCAAATGCAGATGAATACAAGAGATCTGTCTACACACTAGAGACCCAAAGAATCTAGCCGAGGGCCTGGATCCCATGTGGAAGACCTAGAGCCATGGTAATGTTCTCCAGGAGTCCAGCTGGAGGCCTAGAGCTCACGACAATGTCCCATGCAAAGCTGTATCAGGGATCTGCATTGGGGAGGGCCAAACACCAGTGGTGGAAGTTAGAAAGTGTGCACTAGCAGGATGAAGGATCTGTGCTAGCAGGCTGAGAGATCTGCACTGGAGTCAGGAAGCGATGCTCAAGGTAAGGACCAGAGCTTCCTGGAAAAGAACCGCAGCCATCCTCAGCAACAGCAAGGACCGGAGCTCCTCTGATGATGAGAACTGCTGAGTTCATATCAGGAAAACCAGCATGACAAACTTCTCCAAGAGAATCAACAGCACGCCATCTTCCCCTCCAGTTCTCCTTTTATGCTATTGGCAACAATCCTCAAGTGGGCCTTCCACACCCAGAACCACAGTCACTCAGTTCAGCTGGGTGTTACAAATTGACCATTAGTCAATCCATCACATTACTGGATTATGTCTCAATGTTGGTTATTCTGGATAAGTGTTCTCAGATACATTTTTTTTTTTTTTTTTTTTTTTTTTGGTACTGGGAATTGGACTGAAGATCTTGCACTTGCCAGGCAGGTGCTGTGCCCCTGAGCTATCTCCCCGGCCCACAAATCTATTTTATAAACAGTTGTGAATTTTAAAATTTTATAATGGGAGTTTCTTTAGCATAGATTTTAGCTTGTTCTGGTCCTTGGTTTCACTTCTCTTTTTTGGGAATTGCTGCTATTTGTATGTTGGAAGTTCTTTGCCTACTTTCAGTATTTGTCTTGAGATCTTTCTCTCTCTTCATTTCTTTTGCAAGAAATGTCTTTCGTTTCACATTATTTTTCTATCAGGGCATTATTTGTCTTGTTTATTCATTCATATATTCTTCCTAGATCAAGTTTACAAAATGCTGTTTCCTTTTTCTGGCCATTTGTTCAGTTTGTCACCTCAGTACTGAGTTTTTTTACTGCTTACTTAAGAGATGAAGTTCAATCAAACACTGTTACCACACTGTTACCAAAGTGTAAATTTAAAAATTTTTTTACACAAGAGACACATTGTCATTAATCCTCCTCAGAATATTCCTGCCTCACTTTGAGCACACTTATCCCATCATTCTTGCCACTTTGTGAAGCAGTTATGGAAATCCTCTTGTGTGAATGTCTTAAGTTGCATTGTCTGGCTGCCTTGATGTCATGATTTGATTTGCCTTTTATGGTCATATGCCATTTATGGTCATTTTGACTTTGGGGAAGAGCCATAAATCACACAGTGCCAGATCCCATGAATAATGTGGGTGAGGACACCCTGTAATGTTTTTGTTTGACAGAAGTAGTAGTCATAAATACATATATATATATATATATATTTTTTTTTTTTTTTTTTTTTTTGTGGGTACCGGGGGGTCGACCTCAGGACCTCGCACGCCAACAGGCGCCCGTGCCACTGAGCGATATCACCGGCCCCTTTTTCGTATGTGGGATCCGGGAGTTGAACTCGGGCCCTCACGCTTGCAAGGCAGGCGCTTACGCTGCTGAGCCATCTCACCGGCCCAGTCATAAATATTTTGAATCAATTCAGTACATTGTAGCAGCCACAAAAAGGCGATCACAAAGAGTATTTCCAGAAGGTGGCAAGAATGATGAGATAAGTGTGCTCAATCCAGAGGGAATATTTTTTTGGGGGGGCGGTTAATGGCAATGTGTCTTGTACTGGAATACATTTTGTAAACTTAAATACTCACCATATTTTTGTCTATACCTCACGTATTGTATATTCTTGAATTCTTGAGTTCTTTCCTTTTTTCAATTTATGTCATTTAGAACTCTTTAATGTAGATTTTGAAGTAATTTACGCTTTTTGCAAATGTTACAAACATAATACAAAAAAAATTTTGTATCTTTCACCCAGTTTCCTCAAATACTATCATTTTAAATATCCGTAGAACAATGATTTAAAGCAGGAAATTAACATCAATATAGTAGTATTAATTACCTTACATGCATCATCCATATATCCAGAATTGTCCCAATGATGTAGTCTCCCGAAATCTTATTAGTTTCTGATCTTGTATTTTTTATCTTGCGTTTTTGTACAAATGAATAGATGCATGCATATTTTCTATCTTTTCATTCTGACATAGGTTTTTAAAAGTCATCTAACATTATATTGTATTGTATTGTATTAAATTTCATGTCTTTTTATTCCCTTCCCATTTTTTTTTTTCTTATCTGGGTTGTGAAATATTTGAAGGGTACTGCTCAGTTATTTGTAGAATATTCCTTGATTTGGGGGCTATGTGGTGTCCCCTTATGATAAGGTAGTGGTTCTGTGCTTCAGGCAAGCATACCACCCACCCAGATGATGTGCTGCTCTCTGTGTGTCATTTTAGGGTACCGCATGTGCACGTGTCTTACGAAAGGTGGTGCTAACTTAGAGTGCTTGATTAGGATGGCATCTGCCGAGCTTCTCCACCATGAAGTATCTTGTGGGGAGATACTCTGAGTTAATGTTCTGTCGCTTGTCATACTCTGACCCACTAATTTTTGCAACCATTGATGATACATACTTGTTTGCAATGATATTTACTGTGATGATTGCCAGATGGTAATTTTTTAAAATTTTCCTCCCTCCTATATTTTCTAATTGAAATTACATTGAAATGAATAACTATTCATTTTCTCTACTTATTTATTTATATCAATATAAATTTGGGAGTATTTAATTTATTCTGTGGATTATATTACTGTCAAATTATTACCCTATTTGTCCATGTGTTTCTTTGTGTCATTTCAACATGTTCTCATATTCGACTGCTTCCTTACTTTCTTTTTTTTTTTTTTTTTTTGTGGGTACCGGGGGGTCGACCTCAGGACCTCGCGCGCCAGGAGGCACCCGTGCCGCTGAGCGTTATCACCGGCCCCTTTTTCATATGTGGGTTCACGGGAGTCGAACTCAGGCCCTCGCGCTTGCCGGGCAGGCGCTTAAGCTGCTGAGCCATCTCACCGGCCCCTGCTTCCTTACTTTCTGGCAGCAAAATTTGTTCTAGACTGATATTCTTCTCTCCCTGCCCCACCTCTGGAACCACCCATTTGTCAAGGAAGCCTTGACTCCTTTGATTATATACATTATTTGGTACTAAGGTCTTATTGTTTTTAGGTCTTTCCAACAGACAGAACTAGGAATTAGATGTGCATGTACATACGCACCACACACACATGCACGCACACACACCTATTTCCTTAACTATTGTATACAAAAATGTGAGATCATGCTGATACTCTTGATTATATGACAACATCACAGAGTTAATGCTTTATTTGTAAGTCCTTTCTACAACAGTGAGAAACCTGGTTGTCATTATTCATAATTGATTTAGCTATTTTCTCAATCATAGAATATACATAATGGAGTTATAGACTTGCTAGCTCAGAATTGCATACTGCCATGAAAAACAAATCTGTATACTGTTGTTTTGTCTTTAGCTTTACAGTTTGGAGCTAAAGTTTTGTCTTCTGTGTTAATTATGTCAGTTCTTCTGACTTTCTCACTGTTGTTTATTGATCACAGAGTTTTTTTTATTTGTAAATGTTTGTGATCTATTTGGGTTCTATCCATGGTTCTCTAGTGTTTGATTGTATTTGTTCATTTATTCATATGAATATGTGGAACTTTAACAAAGTTTTAAAACTGGAACTATATAAAAAGGTATGCTGTAGAAGTATCCCTTGCCCTCACCCTTCCTGCACCATCCCATCCATCTCTTCTTTATGCTTTATTTCCACTCACCTCCATAATAAATCTTATTAGTTTCTGATCTTGTATTTTTTATCTTGTGTTTTTGTACAAATGGATAGATGCATGCATATTTTCTATTTTTTCATTCTGACATAGGTTTTTAAAAGTTATTTAACATTTTATCCTGAAAATAACCATTTTATATTAGCTCATTGAAATCTTTTACTTTTCAAAAAAGTTTTTTTCATGATACTTATTTTGTGAGTGCACTGAAATTTTCAACTATTTTACCATACGAAAATTTACTTTTATATCTGATGTTATATACTGTTAGCTTACTGAATTCTCTTATTATTTGAGTTAATCACTAAGTTTCTGGGGTTTTCTAGGTACACTGTAATATTACCTACAAATAAACATATCTTCATGCTTTTACCAATTTATATGCATTTAATTGCTGTCTCATTTATGTTTATTAAATAATGCTTTTAGTTACACATTGCATAATTGTGAAGGTAGTGACCTTCTTCACCTTGTTCTTGATCCTTTGGAAATTCCACTGGTGATTCTCTATTGATCAGGAGGCTTCCTTTAAGACTTGTAGAACTCCTGGCTCTAGGAGAGAGAAAGAGAGAGAGAGAGAGAGAGAGAGAGAGAGTGAACATGTGTGTTACATATATGGTATCCATCACTTCTTATTTTTTTCATTGTCTTTATCAAGAATGAGTGTTGAATTTTTTCAACTATTTTTTTCTGTTAAGGAAAGAATAATTTGTTCCTGATTTTTAAAATGTTTCTTCTATAATTTCTCATTCTGACTACTTTTTATGAGGTTTAATAAAAGATTGAAAATACCAGAAATCAAATAAGTCACTCTCACTTATGTCTGGTAAATAATGGAAAGTGTTGTGTAGTGTGAGCCAGTTGCAATAGATGGTGGTTGGCAGGGTGGCCTCAGAACTGGTGCTACAGCCTAATGCTTCGTTGTTCACATACATGTGTGCTTGGCAAACTCTTCACAGATAGTTGTTGGTTTCAAGACAGATCTTTAGAAATTTCTACATCAGAATACTGACAGTTTCAATGAAAACATGTCTACTTGCATTTCATAAGGTATCAGGTGCTGTGTGAAAATGCGAATTGACTGCTTATATATTCTTGATTGATGCAACTGCTATTGCATGGCTTCTCTATTGCAGCAGGCTGGCCCAATTTTTAATTTGTCCTGAGCTGATTTCAACTGAAATTGTCCACATCTTGTAATCTTTAGAACTGTCCCATTGGATATAGGACTGATGCTGTGAAATAAGACTTGTCAAAATAATGAAAAAAATACATTTTAATCTTTACTGGTTTTCAAATTAAAATACGCAAGAGACAAATATAACAGGATAATGGGGGGGGAGGGGTGTGTGTGTGTGTGTGTCCCCAAAGTACTTGTGGTGGTTCTTCTTCAGAGTAAGATCCAGAGGAACAAGGGTATAAAGAGCAACTGGTTAGATTTTGACTGACCTAGGTTCATATGTCAACTTTTGATAATTTCTTCAATAAAGATGCCATTAGAAGCTGTAGTCAATTCTTTTAGTCCATCTTTTAAAGACTTCAGATTTCCCATTCCTGGGCTCTGGGGTGATCAGGCTTCTGGAAACTTATTTCTGGGTTCCTGGAGGTGTTGAGGAATATCTGAGTTTGGTTTATTTCTCTGTTCTTGATTTTTGACTCTGAGCATTTTGAGTGACAAAAATACCCTGAATATAATAATATGTCCCTGTCAACCCTGGTTGTGTGAGATTTAGAATGACTGTGGCCTTAAAATGAAGCTGTCTTTTGTTTTTCCTTTCTTCCCTTTGCCCATCTGAGCAATGCTTATTCAGAAAGCTCTGGGTGCAGTGTCTAGCCAATAGTGTCCCATGCTGTGCTGTCGTGTTCACGAAGCTTTCATGAAAGCCTTTGCCTTTATAGATATTCTCCTCCTGCACCCAGCTTGCCTCCGGTTCTGTAGATGTGCAGTGAATGGTGAAGCCGCTTGCTAAATCTCAAACACATTGCCTCTCTTCAGGTGCCAGCGCTTGCTGTGCTGGGGGCTCTAATATTATCAAGCCTGACATCATTCATTTGGTTTGATGGTACCATTTCTCCATTTTGCAGTCATGGATGGATGGGAGATTTTTGAATTATCCTTTTTTTTTTTTTTTTCTCTGACTGCAGCTTTATAAATTCTCTTACTGGAAGTTACTCAATTTTCCTCTCTCTTTCTCCTCCTGGTGGTGCATTGTTTGCTTCAAGGGCCTTGGTAGTTCAGGGTCAGCTTACTGAAGTCCTTGGTTAGAGTATACTCGGTTCCCTTTCTTTGGGCGATCTCTGTTCTTAGCAGATAAATAAGATCTATAATTAATGTTAAAAGAATAATTTTTAGTGACATTATGACTGTTTCACTTTTACTCAAGATATCAGGCATTCAAGCATATTTGGTAATCTCTTAGGACAGGCACAACTGGGTCACTTTTTCACAATTTCAGTTGAGATACTCTTGTTTGGTCATAAAACAACCATATTTTTTGGAGTTGAGGGACGTCATCATTTAAGGGAAAATATGTCTCACCAAAACTATAGTTTTAAAGGTTACAGTCTTCTTAGTCATAGACTGTAAACACCTAACAAACAATGTGTAAGTGAAATGATCAAAATAAAAATAGGCAGTGATGGCTGGGCATTTAGTTCAGTGGTGCAGCGCCTGCCTGGCAAGCATGAGGTCCTGAGTTCGATTCTGAGTACAAAAAAAAAGGCAGTGAAGGTGCCTAAGCCTGAGCAGATTGTGCAAGTCTCACCTAAAAACATTCAAACCCAGTGCAAAACAATTAGGCTCACTTTTGGTCAGGGATTCTGGCTCTGTGAAACCTCCCAGAGTTAGGGATCTAGACAAGGGTATCAGACATTGGTTTGCAGTTGCTAAGAGGTATCCTAAGATGCAAGAGTTTCAAGGCTAAAACTGCAACATCCCTGGACAATATGGTTGGTTGGGCACCCTATGTCTAGCACACTTCGTGCACATAAACTTTATCTTAAATAAGACTGTATTTTAACTAAAGCTTTAAAAAGTGAGGAGGGTTAGTTGATCAAATGAATTCACCTGTGGAAAAAAAGGAAGTGCATTCTTTTTTCCTTGTAAGATTGCAATTTTCAATGGGGAAAAAATAATGATATCACTACTTTATTCTTCTTATAAGCAAAGCAGGACTTCAAACTCTATTTGAGGAATGACCCTTTTCCAGAAATTATAGGCGCTGAATTTATTGCCAGCCACTTGTCGCTGTCCATCTGCTAATTCTCTCCACATCGAAGGAGCAGCTGTCATTGCAGAAATTGTAGATAATAAGGTGGGGCGTGTTTCATCTTCAAATCTGTAAAACAAATCCCTGGAAAGAGCAGCCGCCATTCTTCAGACTACATGAATCTCTGATATTATTAACACAAAATGCCAAGTGGATTTGAAGATTGTAAGCAAACGGGTTTTCTTTAAAAAGAAATATCATCAAGTTGGGGTAGTACCTATTGTAATAATCTGCAATTGCACTGATAGAAGAACTACCAAAAGCCATAGGAACACACCTCAAAATCACAGCCACACACAGACCCTTTAATACAAATAAAAGCCTATGGGGCTTCAAAAATCCATACAAGCTATGTGTACCAAAGGAGTGATTCATTGCCTCCACCTCTGCAAAAGAACCAACTGAATAAAACTTTCATTGGCCTAATTTCTTTCCAAAACTATGTACTTGTGTAATCTTAAATGCTGTCCTCTCTTTGGCAGTTTAATGGCACAAATTCCAGTCAGCAATTTCTATTGATAATTCACTTGAAATATTTTCTTAGATGAATTCTTTTCTGTTGAGTCCTACTGCCTGCAACCTTGAACGTTCTAAAGTCAGCTAGTACGTAACACAGACCATAGCCTCTTCCCTGGGTTCCCTAGCCGGGTATCTTCTCTATTCCATTTACCCTGCACGTAGCTACGTGATTGTTCTTCTTAAGGAAAGTGATTACGATGAGGTAAGGAAATGATGAACAGGATTGAAACTGTGCTGGGCGCCCCAGACTATTATAAATGTAGGTGAAGACATAGACATAGAGACAGAAAAGGATGCGGATATAGATGTGGATATGGTCATGAACATAGACATAAGCAGATATAGAGCTATAAAAATATTTGTAAGTAAAGCAGATATCATTTCTCTTGATCCTCAAAATTATCCTGGAAGACAGTCTAAGCATACCTATATCTGTCCCTATGAGAATATTGACTGTCAAAGAGGCCCCCAAATCCCATACCTGATGATAGAGCTGAAGGCTGAAAATAAAGGTCTTCTTAACCAAAACTCAAGCTTCTTGTTGCAGCATAATTTTTTCTGTTCTGAGGAATTGTAATATAGAGTTGTTTTTCTCCTGTGTGGTAACCTGTAGGTCTTCTCTATGGAGGTATAGCCCTTTAGCTTGGTCTCCATGGAGGAAAGGGAAATAAGAGGTAGGAGAGTTGATACAGAATTGCTGGCTACTGGACACATATAATGCTTCTATTTCCATTTACACAAATATAAAGGACCTCAAATGATTTCATAACAGTCGTTCAAAAAAAAAAAAAAAAATCTCCAGTGTTGAGATTCCAGGTCAAGGCAAAGAGAATAATAGCATAGTTAAAGAGTATCCCGAGGCTTTCAGATATTGTGCCTAAAACATACCTTGATCCGAGAAAAGGAATTAATTAATCAATTTAAGCACAGTGAAAATGCTTAGGAGCAAGTCTGGGATGCCTGCCCCTTTCTATTTCTGTTGATATTAAAGATCTGCTTCACATTTTACCTCCATCCATGGTCACCAGGCAAAATAGAAAAAAGGCCTATGTCTAGATGTCATTTCCATTAAAAATAGGAAAGGAGAAAAAAGGCACACACACACCAAAAAAGCCACAGAGGAAAATGCACAAAACCTACCATTTCTCTAGTCAAAATATTTTAATGGTGAAATCAAGACAAATGATTAATCTAAAGATTTTCCATTTCTCAGGAGCTCTAGGAGGGGGCTAACAAGCAGCAGGAAGCTAATATTTAAAGATTACTTCAGAACATGGAAATGAAAAAGTGATGAAAGGAGGAGTTTGAAACCTCTCTTCCCTCTCCAAGGTTTATTGAAAACACAGTGGTTTTTTTTTTTTTTTTTTTTTTTTTGTGGGTACCGGGGGGTCGACCTCAGGACCTCGCGCACCAACAGGCACCCGTGCCACTGAGCGATATCACCGGCCCCTTTTTCGTATGTGGGATCCGGGAGTCGAACTCGGGCCCTCGCGCTTGCAAGGCAGGCGCTTATGCCACTGAGCCATCTCACCGGCCCCGAAAACACAGTGGTTTGCAAACAAGAAACATTATCTGATTCTATATTTAAATGCTAGTGCATTTATTTATTCCAAATTGTTGACTGAATACCAAATTTGACACAGTTCCTATATTAGAGTTTTGATGTTAATCAGCAGGCTGTCCTGGTCCCCAGAAAGCTCCCAGTCCTTCCTGTTTGATGGGGAAGGTAAAAGAAATAAAAATTTTTAAAAATCCAACATGGTCTGGATTTTTTGAGGAATTGTAATACAGAGTTGTTTGTCTCCTGTGTGGTAACCTGTAGGTCTTCTCCAGGTTAAGACTCTTGCTAAGGGAAGTTCAGGATGCTACTGCAACAAATAGACATATACAGTGTAGTATCTGGAGGATTCAAGAGTGTTTGGGGCACAGGGGTGATGCCCCGAAAGTTGAGTAAGTGGAAATGGAGGGAGACGTGGGAATCTCGACAAAGGGGCAGCATACAAAATTGCACAGAGGAAACTGAATGATACCATTGTGCTGGAGGATAGAGGCCATGGGTGGTGGGAGGTGGGGTGTTGTCAGTGCCAGGTGATGGAAAAGTTGGGTTGATTGTCCCCTGTAAATCTTTGGCACCTGCTGGTTAACCCTACTGAGTAAATATCATTTTAGTAGGGCAGTCAAGAAACTTTGTGGTGTGTGGGCTGAATCTGATAATCTCTGGTCTTAGTTAAGTATTTATACAATAACTCTACCTAGAAACTGGTATCTCAGTGCTATCCGTAAGCTGTTGAGTCACCTTTGAATAATAACTGGGTACTTTTGAATAAAAAAATCACCATCCCCCAAATGAGGGAATGTATGATTCTTAGCTCATTCCAGGTGTGCTATACCATGGTGGTATCTTTTTTTTTTTTTTTTTTTTTTTTGTGGGTACCGGGGGTCGACCTCAGGACCTCGTGCGTCAACAGGCACCCGTGCCGCTGAGCGATATCACCGGCCCTTTTTTCGTATGTGGGATCCGGGAGTCGAACTCGGGCCCTCGCGCTTGCAAGGCAGGTGTTTACGCCGCTGAGTCATCTCACCGGCCCCTCATGGTGGTATCTTTGATAAAGATACTCTGACACTGTGAGTAAATTGTCAAGGTGTCAGTGTCACCTGTGTGGCTCGGGAGGCAATACAATAGGAAAGAGCATAAGAGTTAGATGCAAACCAATGTGGGTGAAGACTTTAGTTATGTGATCTTGGGCTAATTATTTAATCATTTCTAAGTCTCAGTCCCTTCATTGAGGTGTGGTAATATCCACCATGCAGAGTTATTGGGACAGATGGAAATAATCATAAATAGTATACTCAATCTGATGCATTGAGGCCACCTTAATTAGTTGTAGAACTAAAGAGCCCAGAGAATAATGTATTGAGTTTGGTCTTCATGGATGTGTATAGCAGAGAACTACATTTCCCAAAGTTTGTTTTAAAACTCTGACCACCCAATATCACATCAAGTATGGTTTCTAGTTCTTTTTGGAGCTGTGAATAATCATGTCACTTTGGGAGCTTAAAGGACAGATCTGCAGCTTTCTGGACATCTGGAACTGGTGCCAACTGGGCAGAAGTCAGAGGGAAGTTGGATTCATTAGTTTAATTGTTTGTCTTGTCAAGTTTTATTTTCTCAAGCTATTTTCTTCTAAGTGTGTATTTACTTGCTTATTGTCTTTGCTTGCAGTCACAGATGCTCGCTGAGTGGGGAGGATTTGAACAGACAGTGGCTCTCTCCCAAAGCCCATCTCCAGCCAACGATTTACCATGCCAAAGGACTCCTCCACTACCTGAGCAGCATTGGCCGGGGACCTGTGGTGAGTGTTGCCTTCTGTTTCCATTCCTTCCTGGCTCCTTCTACCCCCAGGAGGCAAATTATCCTCTGTCAAGACAAGAATACCAGACAAAAGCTAAAGACTGATGTCTGATAAGTTGTAATGTGGGTTGCATTTGTTTCTCACCCTGCCATTTCAAACTACCACAAACTTGTGGCTTAAAACAACAGAAACTTGTTATCTCACATGGCTAGCGGCTAGAAGTCTGAGAGCAAGGCCATTTTCATACCAATGGCCTTAGAGAAGAGAGCCATTCTGTTTGCCTTTTTTGCTTGTGATAGTTGCCAGCTTCCTTAGTGTTCCTTGCTTTGTGGGAACATAACTGTAATCTCTGCTTCTGCCTTCACAAGGCCATGTTCCCTTGTGTTAGTTTCCAAATTCCCCTTTTCTTCTAAGGATGCTGCCATTGGATAAGGCCCACTCTAATTCACTATGGCCTCTTCTTATCTTTATTACACTTGCAGAGACCCTATTCTAAATAAGGCTGTATTCACAGGTATTGAGGATTAGAAACTCAGCATATCTCTTTTGGGGACACAGTTAATCCTACAATGTTACCAAACTATTGATTCAATATTCATTCCATTTCCTAGGTCTCTAACTTTTTTGATTTTTTTGTTTTGTTTTTTTTGAACAGGAAGGAAAATGTACATAGCATTAGTGTTTGAAAAAAGCCCTCTAGATGTTCCTATTCATGTGAACTAATACTTATCAAATTCCAAAGATGACTCTGGCATTCTTCTAGGTGCTTTTATATCTAGGCTTTTCTCTTGAGCCTCTAGTTGGGGGCAAAACAGACTATTTGAAGCCAGGGGTCTTGGCTCAAAATAAGAAAGAGGAAATGACAGCCAAGCAACCATATGGAAATGCTTATTCATTAACTACAAACTGTGAAAATACCTGTGTGCAAAGATGTCGAGGGACATATGTCCAAATTTAGAGTCCTTTCCTAACCCAAGAAAATTAACATGGAGTGGAGAAACTTTCAGATTGGCCAATTCAGTTGTCTCTTTGTAAGCATCTTGTATGTGAACAAATTGAAACACTTTTAATGCATGTTTGCTGAAAAGTGGATGAGTTTATAACATAGACACATATTTATATCTCAAAAGAGAGCAACAGGCCCAGTGATTTTGCTGAGGTCACCTGAAGTGTATGGCAGAGTTGGGAATTGGTTCTGCTGTGTTCTTCTCCCTGCAACCCAGCCTCTCTTCATTACTTACTCATTGAAAGAATGTGTCAGTGTTTCCAGCACCATCCTCAGGTTCAGTGATTCTCCAGAAGGGCCTATTGATATACTCATAATTATAGCTTATTCCAGTGGAAAAATACAGACTACAATCAGCAAAGGCAAAAAGCACATGGTGGTGTCCAGGTGGGGCCAGTTGCAAGTTCCCAGGTGTCCCCTTCTAGAGGAGATGTGGGACAATGCTTCATCTCCGGCAGCCTTGTAACTGCCAACAGGGAATCTCATCTGAGTCTTGGTGTCTTTTTAAATTATTATCATTTTAATTGTACTTATTTGTTTTGTGGCACACTTGGTAATTTGATCCATGTATATAATGTGCATAATGATCAAATCAGGGCAGTTAGCATTCCCACCTCCTGAAATATTTATGAAAATACTGCTTTGGTAATCACAGTGACACCGAAAGACAAATCTTGCAAGTTTTCTCTCACGTGGATGCCAGAAAAAGGCGATCTGATAGTGATTACTAGAGGCTGGAAAAGTTTTGAGGGAGGAGAGATAGAAGGGGGCTGTGTAATGGGTACCAAAACACTGCAAGGTAGAACTGCTAAATTCTAGTATTCTTCATTAGAGTGGAGTGACTGCAGTTCATAATAACCTATTACAAATAACTAGAGAAGAACTTGTTTTCTTCAAACTTAGTAATTATAAAGAGATGGAAATATTAATTATTCTGATTTAATCACTACACAATGTATACATGTAATTGAAACATCATATTCTATCCCATGAATAAGTACAGGGTTTTTACTGGGGGTTAGTGAGTACCTCACATGACTACTCTAGTTATGCAGCCTCTAGGCTTCTGTGGAAGTCAAACTGATCATCTCATAGCCCAAGACCTTCACCAGAAACCACATTGTTAACATCAAATATATGGCATGGTCCAAGTTCCTAGCTAAAAAAGACACATGTATCCAACAGATTATTCCAAAGGTGTATATCTCCCAGAAGTCAGTCAAAGGGCAGAGTATTCCTTGAAATGTGCCATGTTTGAATACTGCAGACTTGCTGAATTGACTCCATTTTGCAAAAGAACAAAGCAAAAATTTCCCCTTTAAAATCCTGGCTTTATACTGGCTAAAGTGTACAATATCATTATGCAGACTGCTATGCCTTTCATTCTAGAAAGCACCATAATTTCTGTTGTTGATCCTCCGGGAGCAAGCTCCTGGCCAATCTCATGGTTGAAACCTAGGGAAAGGATGTCTCCGAGCAGGAAGCTTTAGCTTCCAGGAGGAGAGAGAGAAAGAGATTTAGAAGGAAAGATCTCCCTATCTGATACACATTTACACACACACACATTAAACCCGCAACAAGACAGGATTCCTTTCTGCTCTGACAATCTCTAATTGAAGAGCAGAACATTTATTTTAAAGCGTGACAGGTGAAAGGCTTATTTAAAAATATAAATAAACATTAATTAGCTATAAACATGACAGGCACAGACTTGTTTCCTGCTGGGACCATCTGAGAGGTGGGTGAGAAACAGCTGAGTACTAAATGCTATTCACAGTGTTGCAAAGCTCTCTAATGGGCTTAACATCACCTTTCAGTTACCCACAAGGCTATGTTTAACCAGCCTCCTGCTGCAGCAGAATCACTGCCACTCACTCCACACTGGGGCCTGTCCTATCCTGGGAAGATTTCCACTGGGTCCAGATTGACTTCTGGGCTGTATGGTTGGAGATTAACAGCAACTCTGCCCAGCCTTCAGCTCTTAAGAATATGTTTGCTGAAGTACAGGGAAACCAATTGATGGTGGCAGGGAAGTTCCACCTGTTCTAGATGTTACTCAGGCATTTGCCTATTGGTGGATAGATCAATAGGAACTCCAAGACCAAGGAGAATGTGTGACAGAGAGAGCAAGCAGTACCCCCGATACTGCTTGGGATTGCTAAAGACCAGACATGTCGCTCCACTATAGGCAACATGGCAATATTTCCAATTGTTCCATGCATCCTTTCATCCATCCATTCATTCACCCACTCAGCCATCTGGACAGTCATCTACTTGCCCATTCATTTACAGGATTTGTGTGTAATCACTGTACCGGATGCCAGGGATGCAAAACCAACTTTAAAAAAAGATTGTTCTTTTCTTTGAGGACAATCTCACTTTACTTTGGTAGAAAGCAGAATCAGTTCTACAAATAAACCAATATGGTATATACTAGTAAAAACTGTAACAAAGACTTGTGTGGAACACAAATGGTTCTTATTGGAACACAAAGGAGGAACTGAGATTTTCTGGGGTACCGTTTCAACTATATTTGAAGGATGAGTTAGAATGTCCCTTGTTTTTTATTCTAGTAAAGCAGATAAATATTCTAAGAGTCTACAAACATGGTTATGATCTCTTGGGTCTTCTGCATTGTGAAACTGGAGAGCCAATAAAATTTCTATGCTTGGAGTCACTATATGGGCAAAGAAAAGGAACCTTTTCATTTAACTGACATCAGAGACTTGTCTGATGTCACACACCTTCCTGTGATCCTTGTTCCATTTTCTTTCTTTCTTTCTTTTTTTTTTTTTTGTACCGGTAACCGAACTCAGGACCTTGCACTTGCTAGGCAGGCCCTGTGCCACTGGTCTATATCCCCAGCCCTTCCTTGTTCCATTTTCTTAAACTAGATCTTGTTTGTTAGAGAATCCAAATGTAGGATCAAAAAGCTCAGACATAGAGGAAATGTAAGTATATGTGTACATTGGAATGTCAGTAACCAAACCCACAACTCAAACAAAACCAAACCAGTGACCTACTGAGACCCTCAATAGCATAAATGAATTTCAGAAATATTATGTTGAGTGAGAGAAATTGGACACTAAAGATTACATACCCCATGCTCATATTTATGAAAGTTCAAGATCAGTAGATGTAATTTATGACAATAGAGAAATTAGAACAGTATTTGCCTCTGGGAAGGTGAGTCAATAGTAGGAATCAAGAGGAAACTTTTTTAGGTTAGTGAAAAATTTTTATATCTTTTTTTAAAATACTGGGGAATGAACCCAGGCCTTTTGCACTGAGCTGCATCCCTAGCCCTTTTTATTTTTCATACTGAGACAGGCACTCTCTAACTTCCTCTGGTGGGACTCTGAATTGTGATCCTGCTGCCTCAGCCTCCCAGAGTACTGGGATTACAAACGAGCACCACCTTGTTAGCTATATTCTACATCTTGATTGAAGAGTTAGTCACATCAGAACTCACTGATCTGTATAGTCAGGATCTATGCATTTTTATTATAGGTACACATTTACCTAAATACATACAATTAAAAAAATAAACAAAGCAAATTTATAAAGCTTTAAAATGCAAGTAAGAAACAAAGGAAGTGGCCTAAAATAAGACTGCCAGCTCAGAGGCATGTGAGTCAAGAGGAAGAGGACATCTTTACCAGAACAGAGCAGAAAGTGTGGAAGAAGATGGTTTGGGAGTCAGACACGGCCAGGGAGAAGTCAATCTGAAACAAGCAGACAGGCTGTGCAGTCAGGTTGCAGGCTGCACTGCCTCGGTTTCTCTTAGTGCAGCTCCTACAGAGGCCCCGAGGCCAAGAGGGCATTGGAGAACAGTGCTGAGGGGTAAGAGAACTCTCTGGCTGGAGCAGGCTCTAGGAAGGCAGTGACAGCCTCGTCTGAGCTGCCCTGTTGCAGCTGACCTGGCTCTCGGGCTGCTCTGAAGACTTGGGGCCTCAGAATTAGGAGAGTTATCGATTCCCATCCTCTTGGCTCTCGCTATGTGAGTGCGTGTTGGTAAGGAGATTGAGTGTGCTTTGCAAAGTTCATTGATTTCCATTTACAACTCTCACAAACAGGGCTGGCTTCTAACAGGGGACAGGGTGAGCATATTTTGTTTCTTATTTTCTCCCTTTCTTTCTTTTCTCCGGGGCCCAGTGGAATAGAATTTTTAGCTGCTGAAATGATTTTTCTCATGTCATTCTATCCCTCTGGCATATGTTTTTAGTTAATCAGCTTATTTTAAAAGAAGCACAAAAGGATAAGGGAAAAGAAGATGACATGTCCCTTTCTAAACTTTTGTCTCCCAGAACCTGAGGATGCTCTGCATACCTGATTTATTTTATCTGTGCCACATTCCTCAGAAATGGCCAAAGAACAAGTGTTATTTTTCCTTATTTTCATTGACTTGGGCTAAGATACTAAAGCTAGAACTTTCTTCTTTTGCATATGGCGAGTGGGAGGAAAACAGTCCAAAAATTTGCTGCCATATCAGGGGAGAGAGTAGAATGCCCATGGAGTCCTAAATAAAAAAATAAATAAATAAATAAATTTCATTCTCTATTATTTTATTTACAATTGTTCCTTTGGTGAGCCAAGATTAAACAGTGTTTCTCTAATATATCAAAACTATGTTTGGACATATACTTTTACTGATATAGATAATCTACTTTTAAGTGAATGGTTACATTTTCTTAGATAAACTCCTGTGGCAAAGCAAAGGGCATGTTTTGTTTTCTCTTCATAGTATCTTCAGAGTATACACCCCTAGGGCTGCAGATGTGGAGCCCTCTGTATGCCACAGGGAGGGCTAATATGATTTTTTGAGGTGATCTAAACAAATCCCTTATTTTTAATTTTTATGGGATAGAGTGAGGTGAGAAGATGGGGCATGGGGAAAAGTGGGAGAACAGTTACCTGGCTTAACAGTTCCCTTTAGAGTCTGTGAAGGTACCTCTGTGGAGAGCTGGTAGAAATGGCAGGAGATGGAGGGATGGGGGAAGAAGGAGCCAAGAACCAGAGAGGCAGGACCAGATGAACTAGTTTTGCTCTGAGGCTGTGCTCTGTGAAGGAGGCTCAGAAGTCAAAGCAGGGGCTTCAGATGAGGATCCAGAAGGGGCCTTAAGGTGCTTCATCTGTCCAAGATGTACATTCAAGGAGAACCAACCTAGGGAGTGAGGCAGTGTAGCAATGAGCATGGCCAGTGGGATTAGACACAGCCCTGAGTTCTAAGGCCATAAAGCAAGGGCCACCCAGAGTGAAGCAGCCTTGGGGGTCAAGGCAAACAGTGGTCCTCAAAGATAGGGATGGCACATCTGGAAACTGAGGCGAAGATGAGACATGTCTCCCGAACACACAGGTAAGCATCGTGGTGGGTGTTCACATTCTCCAATCCCAAAGTTTTATTCAGACAATTTAGAAATCTGGTGTAAGTCAAAAGGACTAGTTTTGATCCCACCTTCTAATGCAGAGAGAGGTCCCAATAATACATCTGTCCTGAGAGGATTGGCACACAAAATGGATACAGTGACACCTTTGCTTGAGAGCATCTGTACCTGCTGCTGAGTGAGACTAATGGCAAAGGCCTCATCCAGACAGGTTGCAGGGCCCATGTCTGCAGGTGACATCGGAAGGTTGCTTCTTCCCTTCAGTGTCTATAAATAGGAAAGGGGACCATCCCTCCCGAGGCACCTGCAGGAACTCACCACACAATTGCCTCTTAGGTTGTTAACCTCACTGCTCATTGCTGGCTAGCTAGAGAAAATGACTAGAAAAGGACTAAAACATGCCCTCGGGGTGAGCCTGGGTAGTTTACTCTCAATTTTACTAATTGCTAGTCTCACTGTATTACTCTTTACCTGTGGATTTAATGTTTTTAAACATTTTCTTTTGGAAAACTTTTGGAACCAGACCAATCAGACCAAATGTGTTGAGAGGTAACACGTCACTTTTTTAATCAGTAGCCAAGGACAAGTTACTTAACCTCTTTTAATCTTAGTAGAACTTAAATGTCATCTGTAAAATTTGGAATATCCTCCTTTTAGGACAGTTATACTGATTATAGATGTGTGTGAAATCTTAGCATGGTGACTGGCATATATCAGGCATTGAAATAAATAGCAGGCATTAAAATTATTGTGACCCACTGGAAGGGTATTAGATACAAAACAATGCCACACATTAGACTGTGCATTTTTGTGTTAATTTACATGGACTTTTTAAATTGAAATATTTTAGAAAGAGGGACATTTTGATGCATAATATTGGGATGGCAGAAAACCTCCTCCACCACTTCATAGCATACATGTTGTAAAGGTTTCACTATGAGCAGTCTCATAAACAGTTAATTATTGGCTGAGTTTAATGTGAAAAATTTCACCACACATTTGCTGTTGGGGGAGTTCAAAACTCATCTATACGTGAAGGCTGCTTTCTAAGGCCCCAGGGGGACCTTGGCCCGTGATGACCCAATTTAAGTGAGAATCTCTCGTCGTGGGAAAGGGAAGATAGTGTTAAAATGCTTTTCAGGTAGTCACAGGCATAAATTCTGCACAGGTTCCCTGTGGTTAACCTTAGCCATAACTAGATGTTGCTAACAAATCGGACGAAATGTTTACTAATTGAAAATATGGTTGGCCCTCCATATCTGTGGAGTTCTCAGCCATAGATTCATCTAAAGATTGAGAATATTTGGAAAAAATGCATTTGTACTGAACATGTACAGACATTCTTTTTCACTATTCCCTGTACAATTCTGTATAATAACTATTTACAAACCATCTGCATTGTATTAAGTATTATAAGTAACCTAGAGATGATTTAGAGTATTTGGGAGGATGGGCATAGGCCATTATGCAAACCATACACCATTTTATATCAGGGACTTGAGTATCCATGAATTTTGGTATCCATGGGGGATCCTGGACCCAATCCTTTGCAGATGAGAAGGGATGACCCTATGAAATAACTGGGAAATGCAGTTTTTTTTTTTTTTTTTTTTTTTTGGTGGGTACCGGGGGGTCGACCTCAGGACCTCGCGCGCCAACAGGCGCCCGTGCCACTGAGCGATATCACCGGCCCCTTTTTCGTATGTGGGATCCGGGAGTCGAACTCGGGCCCTTGCGCTTGCAAGGCAGGCGCTTATGCCGCTGAGCCATCTCACCGGCCCGGGAAATGCAGTTTTGTAATCTTATAACGTGCCACAAATATCATTTCCCTTACATAGATATTTGCTCAACTCAGGAACTTGGGCTGAATGCCATCTGCACAATCTTGTGCACAAGTGGAATCTCCAGGGCTTTTGTGAGCCTCGGTTGGTTTAGTTGGAAGTGTCATTGTTTTGGGTTCCCATCGTATTCTCCAAAATTTGCCTCCTCCCAGCTCTAGCCTTGCCTTCATTTTCTGTGACAATGATATAAATAATGCATAGGTCTCACTGCTGGGAAGGAAAAATGGGACCCAGATGTCAGGAATGGGAAACACAGCAACTCAAAGCTGGCAAAGCAGAGTGGTAAACAGAATTAGGGATAGGTGAGCCATGAGGAACTGGGGAATGGTTAAGAGAGGTGTGTTTGAAATAGGGGAAACTTCTTGAACAAGGGGCCCAATTAAGTTGCAGAGGAACTAGAATGGGACCAAGGAAGGCAGAGGAAAGATGGAGAAAGTGTCTGAGGAGCATAGCGATGTTGCCCTGATCAGCCTTTCTGCTAAGCAGGAAATGATAGAACTCACGTTTGCAGGAATTAAATTAACTTTGCAGTTCAGCTCAGACAAGAACTCACTGGAAAAGATCCTAGGGAGATGCATAAGTGCTTAATTTCAAAATCACAATTCGATCTACACCATATGCTTGGCTGATGAAGAAACTGAGACACAGAATCAGACTTGCCAAGGGTCAACAGTTCAAAATTAAACACTCCATTTCCAACAAAACGAGATGACACTATACAAAACCTTCAAATGTGCATCTACTCCTGTGTTCCTTTCCTTGGGGAAAAGTGCCATCATTGCCTATTCACTTGCCTCCAAAATTCTTCTTAACCTCTTCCTCTCTAAGCCACCTAGACTGCAAATCTGCCTGTCTCTACAGATTTCCATCTGCTGCCTTCAGCTAGGCCTTTGTCATCCCTCTTGCCTGGTCTCAGTCTCTCCAATCCTTTCTTAACACTACTGATCTAATGATCTGATTATGTTTCCTCTCCTTCTTGCTCAAATACTGTGAAGGTTCCTTCACCACCCGCAGGAAAATGTCAGACATCCTGGCATGGCATACAGATGCATTAATGATCTGCCCACTGCCCCACTTCTATAGGTGTTAATCACCTTTCTCCTTACAATCTTTGCTTTTATTTCAAATTGTTGGAGTTGCTGTAATGCATAGCTCGTTCTTCCTTTTCCATTTGTTTGGCAAAATTCATCTTAGGTTTAACCCTCCTTGTGCATCTCAGGACCACAACATTGCATGCCTTCTGGGTACTGTTGATTTGAAGTACAGTGTGGACACTTCCCTCTAGAGGTGTGCAACATGACCTTAATTAGGTTCCCAGAGAACCTGTGCTTATCTCTACTTTACCTCTCCTTTTAATGTAATATGGCGACCTGTGGGCTTGTGGGATCATTCCAGCAAAATGGCTCCTGGATGATGCTATTCAAAAATGAAAAAATGTTTTAAAATACTGGTACTGGATTAGGACAAATCAGTGTCCAAATATATTCTCACCTACTTGATAGCAGTGCAAACCTGTGCAAGTTATTTGTTTTATCTGAAATTTGGGGTTACTAAGGACAAAAGTGGGGATAATAATAGTACCTACTTCATTATGACATAATCTGTTATTATATGTGATGCAAGTTGTAGCACACTATTCCATAATTATTTAATTTTTATAATATATATTTTTATGTAACTTTGTAGCACAGTGTCTGGAGCTTTGTAAATCTTGCATAAATTAACTATCCTCGTTACTTTTCCTGTTATGAAGAGCAGTACTGTGTTATATTAAGTTTTTAATTTTTCCAGTCACGTAGCAGACAATATTTATTGAATCAGTTGATGAAAAAGCAAGATAGGGCTATGTAACCCGTGGACACTGGAGCACCCTAACTGGTTACATTTCCTACTCACCTAGTACAAAATTTTACTGTAAGAAAATATCAGTATCAAATCTTCACATAGAAAAGACTTCCTCAACCAAAATAACTTCATAATTTGTCTTGTAATTGCCCCCTGCAATTTGAAGAAACACATGTTTCTGATAATTAGCAGGCATTTATTTTTAAGGACATCATTTGAGCAACAAGCAGAACAATGTCTCCATCTCCTTCCTTCTGAATCCTCAGAGGCCACTAGAACTCTGGTGGCTTAGCGGTGCTCATTCCCACAGGTGAATAGTTTATAATTTGTCATTTCTCTCAGCTTTCAGGGTCTGTGAGGATCAGGAGGAAATAAAATCTCTTTTCTCCAGCTGAATTCCGCATTTAAGGAGCACCTGTCACCAAGTAGACATCGTTTCTTGCTTTATTGAGAAATCTGTTGCTAAGACACAGTCTTAATTTGTTTGCACACTTTTCATAGGAATGATGGGTGTTTATTCACCTAGAGAAACCTAGGTGTAAGAGATTAAGGTTGGTGGAAAGTTCCTGATGATAGAGGAGTAAACCTCAAACAATTATTTTATTAGTTCCTCCCAACCGGAGGTTTTCACGGAACAGTCCTGGGAACTTATTAGAAACGCAAATTCTTGGGGCTGACTTGGATTTACTTGAATCTAAGATTCTGATGCCCAGTAATTTTTTTTTTCTTTTTTTTTGTGGGTACCGGGGTCGACCTCAGGACCTCGCATGCCAGTAGGTGCCCGTGCCGCTGAGCGGTATCACCGGCCCTTTTTTCATATGTGGGTTCTGGGAGTCAAACTCGGGCCCTCGCGCTTGCCAGGCAGGTGCTTATGCTGCTGAGCCATCTCACCGGCCCTGCCCAGTAATATTTAAGATGAATTTCTCTAGAATCTTGACTAGAACGTCCCTTGAGTTTATTAATCCACTTATTAATCTGAAGAAATGGGAGAAGAGAGACTAGTTTTCCTCAGTTGGAAAGTCATGAGAGAATCTCACCTGAAACAGATGCCTTGAGTAAAATGAGCTCATTTTAAGCTCTTCCATAAATACTCCATGTTGCTCCCCTCCTCTGATAACTGGGATCAAATATCAACATAAAACTAGAAGATAAGCACAGATTGTGCCCTGGAGGAAATATCTTGCACACTAAAGCAATAGCAACCTTTTGATAATTTCTATCAACAGAAACCTGGGCAACATATTTAGGAATGTATACTAAGGACAGAATGTATAATAAGCACAGAATATACTGCTGGATTTTAGCTGATTTTGTTGATAAGAATACGCAGTCTAAAGTTAAGTCATCAGCTTGAGCACCTGGAGGTTATCTAATAACTTAATTGATTGCTTTGCTGAACTTTGTACTTAACAGTAGCTTATATGTAATCAGGCTGAGATGTGAGAGGTTCCTTGGCATAATGTGAGGAGAATATTCAAAGTCTTGGAAAGATGGGAATGTGTATTGTCCGTGAGAGAGCTCTGAAGACCCACTGTCCTCTAAAGCAGCGAGAATCACATTGGTAAGTGGGTTCTGTACCACCACTGAGCTGGAGTTTTTGATTTTCATAGAGATTATGGAGTAACAGAGACTGAGGTGTAGCACTTAACTACTGCTATGGTTTCATTTTAAAATGTTGCCCCCAAATCTCTTATATTTGGAAGTGGGGACTGATCTGAAGAGGTGGGTCACTAGGGGTGTGACCTGGAAGGTAGTATTATTTCCCCTGGCTCTTCCCTTCTGTTTCCTGGCTGCTATGAGATGAGCAGTGTTCATTCACCAGGCCCTTCCACCATGCCATTTCTCTCTTGGAGCCACCCTACCATGGACTGAAATTTCTAAAACATGAGCCAAAATAAACTCTCCTTTAAGATGTAGGTGTCAAGAATTTTGAAAGGAATAGTAAAGCTGACTAAAACAACCACCAAAGACAAGATTGACGCATTAACCTTCATATCTTTTAATATCCTTGATAATACTTTTGTTCTGATGTCTACTTTACCTGATAATTAGTAGAGCCATGCCACCTTTCTTTTGTTTAGTGTTTGAGTCACAAATATTTTCACACATTTTTAATCTGTGTTTTTATATTTAAAATGAATTTCTTATAGACACTATATATGGGATCTTACTTATTTATCCTATCTTTTAATTATTGCATTTTGACTATTCATATTTAATGAGATTATTTTCATGTTCCAGTTGAAATCTATCATTTTTCTGGCTATTTCATATTTATTTCATCTGTTCTTAGATTTTGCTATGTTTTCTGATTTGTTCATGTATGCTTTAAGGGCCTTACCACAGTGGTACCAATTTATTTCTTCTATATTTTGTGCTATTAGGTTGATACATTCACTTTTACATATGCTATCACCATACCCTACATTAATACTATTTTGCTTATTCTGTCAGTTACATTTTAGAAAAATTAAGATCAAGAAAAAAAAAGAAGATTATTTCCTTTTACCTTCATGTGTTTTATTTTTCTCCTTTTGCAGTGCAGTGATTCAAAGAGAGTGTGATGTTTTGAAATCAAATCAATCATTGGGCTCTCAAGCTTCTACATCAAGGAATCAGCAAGTATAGATGCTTGGCCTTAAAATAGGCCTGCGTTTTCAGATTCTCAAATCCCTTTTTCACATGTGGCAAGAAGGACAATGGAAAAGCAAACACCTCTCAAGGAAGAGCAAGAACTATGGAGAAAAATAATACTGGAGAGCTTTTGATAGGGAGCAAAGCTGGGGCCTAATCAACCAATGGCTCCTACCCACAGGATGTAGGAACATCTCAGATTTCTCTGTTAGCACTTCTGTATTGTCGACAAGTGACTTCATTGATCCCTCTGTTCATCCATTCTAAGCATGAGGTTTATTGGGGATTTTGTTTCCTTTTTCAAACCTTGCATGTAGTTAAACAGAAGGCAGAAGGCTTTCCTGTTTTGTTCAGGGATAGGAGAAGGCACACAAAAAATATAGCAACTGTAATGCGATCTTGGCCAGAAAGTCTGATACTGTGACAGGGTAGGACTCTGGTGTATCTTTCTTCAGGAGAAGGTTGGTGTGTTTTACATGTGGAACGGAGGGAAGCATATCTATTTAGACTAAAGGGACACATTATTTTAGCATGTAGATTTTGTTGGATAACAAGCCATCCTGCCATAAAACTATGCACTATTTCTGTTGATTCTGGATGATTCCTCTGGTCTGTGTCAGGTTGGCCCAGCTGTGTGTTGTAAGATGTGCCTGGCATCAGCCAAGTTAGTGGGGCCAACCTCCAGCAGGCAGGTCTGTGCTTGTTCACATGGCAGTTGTTTCAGTGTTGCCAGGGACATCTCATAGCAAATCCAAGTGCAAGTGCTTTATTAACTTCACCTCACATCCTATTTATCTATTCTCATTGACCAAAAGGTCACATAGCTAAGTTCAGGTTCAAAGTACGAAGAAATATACTCCCCCTCTTGATAATGATGGAGCATAGACCATTGCAAAAAACCGTGCATACAGGGATGTTAAGAATTTGTGGTCAAACTGGAGTCATTTGTAGGAAATGGATGCACCTTGAAACCATAACATTAACTGAAATAAATCAGACATTCTTAAATATCAAATTATTTCTCCTAGAAACTCAGAGTAAAAATAAAGAGCAAAATAAAAGATAGATAATAGGAAGTAGGGAGATAGATCTCTCTCAAAGGGAAAGAGGATCAAGAGATGAGTGGGGAGTGGGGCGGGGAAGGGATAAGGGATGAAGAAAAGGAATGGGGATGTGTTAGGTACATGTACATCTCCACCCAAGGAAGGTAAACATCATGTATTGCAAACATGTCCAAAAACAGAAAAGGAAGGGGATCCAGGGATGATAAGAAGGGGGCAGGAGGGAAGGGAAAAGGGATGAAAAAGGAATTGAGATGTGTTATGTGCATATACCAACTTCCCAAAAGGAATGTAAACATTATGCACAATACCATACTAATAAACTAACAAAAAAAAATTGTGGTCACTTTTTAAATTAAAAAAAAATTACTAACATCTCACTTTGTAGTAATAAGACTTTATATCATCGTCCTTTGTCATGTGATTTACACAGCAAACTATAGAAGGAATACACTTTTCTCAATCGATAAGATTGACCATATGCCTTTCTTTGGGTCATGGACGATAAACAGACATGAGGTTTGCTTTGCTTCTGTAGAAGCCTTCACAGTCATCACATAATTCTACCTTTGACATTTTTTTCTTTGCCACAAATATGGCATGTTCCAAGTTAGGGTTCTTTGTTTAGTTGGACCACAGAATGAAGTCATACAGAGCACTGTCCCAGCTGATCTATTGCATGAAGAAAAAATAAACCTTTGTTTGACAATCCATTGAATTTTAGTAATCATTCTTTATCACATCAAAATCTAGGGAGAACTTATAGTGATTTATTAAGTTCTCTTTTACATATTTAATCTATTGCTTTAAAATGCATTTTTCCTGTTGACTTTTTAAATTGTTTAAACCTCTCATATATATATTTTAAAATGTCCTTGTTCCTATTTTCTCTTTCAGCTTTGATCCTGTCTCTTCCCAGTCATAGTAAACTTCTCATAAAAGGATATTCATGGCTCATATTCCTTCTTATTCTTTTCACTCCTAAGATCCCTGCAACTACAGTCTTCCCTGATCACTCTACCAATGCAGCTCTTGCCAAAATCACCCGCCATCCTCATGTAGCTAGTTCTTCTGCGTAAACAGTATCCACCTGAGAAAATTGACATTTCAGATGTTTGAAAAACCAGCCAATCTGACCTGGATTTATTTTCTCCTTGTTTGACTGTTGTAGGTCTTCTGTGATTTTCATGGTCACTCCCAGAAGAAGAATGTGTTCATTTATGGCTGCAGCATCAAGGAAACCTTGTGGCAAGCAAACTGTACCGTGGGTGCATCTGCTGCCTTGGAGGACATCAGTTACAGGGCAAGTCATTGGGGGAGAATGACATGAAGCACTTTGTGACCATGATACAAACTTTGAGACTGGGCACTGACCATTTTTTTTCTAAATAAGCATTTTAATGATTTTAATGATAGGATAGTAATACAAGCAGGATAAAGACTTGTATAACCTCTTCACATATTGGCTTATTTCCTGGTTGTTTTGCCTTTACTTTCTATATGAAGAAAGGGCATGAAAATTTGAGACAGGAAATCTTATTTTAGTGCCCGGCTTTACAATTAGTAAGAGTGTGATTATGAGTCACTATCATTACATCTCTCAACTACCATTTTCTCATCTGTAAAATTAAGATAGTAAAAATACTGGAAGGAACGTAATATTGAATGTAAAAGAACCTTAAATAAATATGAAGGAATAAATAAATTTAAGGCCTTAGACTATCCATATCCTTCTATGTGAGTGTTCCATAAAAGCAGAGCAGTAATTCACTGAACCTAATTCAATTTTTACCTGGATTCCAGTCATTAGAGCTTTACTGTTTCTTCCTGAACCATGTAGGAAGTTAAGGAAGAGCAAAAAAGGGAGAACTTTTTGTTGTCAGAATAGGCAAAACAAGTTCTTGCCTACTGAACATAAGGAAGAGGCAGAATAGTCAGAGTTGTCCAAACACAACATGAAAACCGGTCTTTGTTATAAATTTATATAGGAACGAGGCAAATTAAGATGTCATCTCTCTTTTCTAAATCTTTTATGATTTTGAGTGTGTCATTTTACTGTGTACAAGATAGCTTCATCTCCAGGTAGTAATGCCATAGTATTAAAAGAGGTAAAATCCACCAAACTACTGTTCCACCTGGAAGTACTGCCCCTGTTTCCTGCATTTCTCTCCACTCCTCTTTACCCATGTCCACTGGAAATAGCCTGCTGTGATCAATACAGCTACCAGAGACTATTATAGCAGAATTAACAGTTATCCTCAATGACATATTTACTCTAAGGGTTAGCCAGAGTAATAGTAATATATTTCAGAAAGCTTAACTGCCTTTCCTTAGGAAACTAGTTAAGTAAACCCAAATATTTATCTGGGAAGCTCATGCTGACCTGTATAAAATTGTTTCTTATGTATAACGAAATTAAAAAAAATCCTATTATTTATCTTAAATATGGAGTCTTTACTGCTCCTTTAAAATTATTTAATCTTAAATATGTGTCCTTTACTGACCCTTTCCCAACAGAAAGTAGCAATATTCATGGATAATTCTATATCCTCATGGAGCTTAGAAGAAACAGAACCTTAAGAAATCTCCTTATGAGGTTCGCATGGAATGGGGCAGAGCCTAACCATCATAGTCAATTATAGGATGAATTCTTATCCTATGTATTTCAATTTTAGTGTAGTACTTATGTTATTTAACTAATAAATTCAACAAATATTTTGAAGCCCAGTTTAGTGTCAGATAAGGTGAAAGGGATAATGTGACAGAGGTATATACATTATAGTTTCTAGCTGTGAAAATAAGCACAGGAGCATTTAATAGAAACGTTGTTAAAAGATTAATCTATCTGGACATTGATATTCACCTGTATGATCCATTATTTGCAGTTGGCCATTTGCCTAAATCTTAGTTTTTTTCCTTTGTGAAATGAGGAAGTAAAAGTTTATATGTACTTTATTAAATAGAGTTCATTGATGCTCTAGGGCTCTTTAGAGGTAGTTCATGGGCTATGTGAGATATGTGAAAGAAGCAAAGAGGGTTAGGTTCTCACTTTCAACTCAACCCTGCTTTTGGTGTCCTGCCTATATGTTGCTCCTTTTATCGCTGTTATTCAAAATCTAGGCACAGTGACCTGTAAATCATGACTTTGATTATGGTGATTTCCCAAAAACATTTATCATAGTACAAATGGATTTTTCCAGAATAGAGAAGACTCACTCATTTTATTGATGAAGAGACTGAGACCCAGGGGATGGTGTTTATGTAAGTTAAGTTAATGTTATAGCCACAATAGCTATGTAATAGTATCAACAATGTATTTTATTAACTGCATATACACACAAATGCTTATGTATAGGTGAAGTGAATGGCATTAAGGATGCAAGAGTCAAGAAGGAGAAATTTTGTTTATTTTATTAATTATAAGGTACACCACTTGCAAAGTAGTACACTAGTATTTGAAATTAGTTGCACATATATATTAGAAACTCAGGGCAATCACTACAAATATGAAAATAGAGTTGATTTTCTCAAAAAGACAACAGAATCATGAAATTTTCAATTTAATCTACAAAAAGCAGGAAAAAGGGGGCAAGATAGAAGTAGGAACAAAAGATAAGGACAACAAATTGAAAGTAGCAACACATATAATGGATAATAATCCAACAATATCAATAATCACTTTGAACCTCAATGGTCTACATGCATTAAGTTTAAAACAGACTGTCAAAGTGAATGAAAAGATAAGAAACCTATCTTAAATACAAAGACATATACATTAAAAGCAACTAGATGGAAAAAGACATATGATTCTAACACTAATCAAAACAAAGTAAGAGTAGTTATATTAATTCAGAGAATAGCAGGCAAATTATCAAAGATAAAGAAGGGTACTAATGATAACATGGTCAATTCTCTAAGAAGACATAACAATCCTTAGCATATATATGCCTAGGAGTATCAAAATACATGAGGCAAAATATTAAAAAGCTGCTAAGAGCAATAGGTGAATCCACTATTATCATTGGAAACTTCAAAACCCCCCTATCAGAAATGGGCAAATCCAGCAGGAAGAAAATCAGTTAGGATATATTTGAGTTCAACAAATACCATCAACTAACTCATTATTGACATCTACATATGATGTCATCCAACAACAGAATGCACATTCTTCTCCAGCTCATGTGAAACATTCACTAAGATAGATTGTATTATGGGCCATTAAACACACCTTCAACTTAAAAGAAATCAAGCTCTCGAACACAGTAGAATTATGCTAGATATCAATAGAATAACCATAAATTGCAAAATACATGGAGATTAAATGACACATTTCTAAATAACATACAAGTCAGAGGAGAAATCTCTAAATTAGAAAATATTTTAGACTAAATGAAAATGTACTTTATCAAAATTGGGGAAATTTAGAGGATTGAATGCTTGTGTTAGAATAGAAGGTCTAAAATCAATTATCTGTGTTTGCACCTTAAGAAATTAGAAAAGGAAGAACAAAGTAAATCTCAAATAAGCAGAAGAAAAGAAATTCTTAAAAATTAGACCAAATCAAAACATCATGTTGTACCTATTAAATATATGCAATTTTTATTTGTCAAAAATATTGGAGTATAAATCAATGAAATGGAAAACAGCAAATCAAAAGACAAAGTTAGTGGAACCAAAAGATAGTTCTTAAAAAAATCAGAAAGAATATTGAAAATATATTCAGGCTAACTAGGGTAAAAAAGGGGGAGAGAGAAGACACAAATTACTACTTTTGGAAATGAAAAGTGGGACATAACTACAGATTTCATGGGCACTAAATGGATAATAAAGGAATGCTATGAACAATTTTATAGCCACGAATTTGATAAACTAGATGAAATGGACCAATTTCTTGAAGACACAAAGTACTGAAGCTCATACAAGAAGAAATAGATAATCAAAACAAGCCTTTATTTACTAAAGAAGTTGATCAATAAATTGCTAATTAATAGTTTTGATAAACAGAAAACACTAGGATTGGATGAACTCAGCGTTGAATTTTAAAAACATTTAAGGAAGAAATTATACCACTTCTTTACAGTCTCTTTCAGCATATTGAAATTGAGGGAATACTTCCTAACTCGTTTTATGAGACCAGCATTAGCCCAACATCAAAACCAGATATGAGAAGACAAAAAGACATTAGAAGAAAACAACAAATTAATATCTATGAAAATAGATGCAAAAATCTTCAAGAAAATATTAGCAAATTGGATCCAATGTTGTATAATAAAGAATTATACATCATGACCTAATTATATGCCCTGATATTCATGGCTGATATAGCGTTTGAAAATTAGTCAATATATCCCATTATATCAACAACCTAAAGAAGAAAAATTGCATGGTCATATCAAAAGCATTTGACAAAATTCAATATCCATTCATAATGGCAATTCTCAAAAAGGAGGAATAGATATCTCTTTCTCAACTTGGTAAATAATATCTACAAAATCCTACATCATACTTAATGGTCAGAAACCAGAAGCTCTCTCATTAAATTAAGAACAAAGCAAGAATGTCTCTCCATCATTCCTTCTCAACATCTTGCTAGAAGTTGTAGCAATGAAATAAGACAAGGAAAAGAAAGAAAGACATATTGATGGTAAAGAGAAAAATAAAATTGCCTTTGTTTTGTTTCTTAAATTCCTGAATTAACAATAATGAAGAGGTTGCAGCACAGTAGGATAGTATAAAACTTAATGTATAATACAAGGATAAAATATATCTTAATATAGGATTCAGTTGCTTTCCTGTACACTAACAATGAACTAATAGAATTTGAAATAAAAAATGCAATACCATGTACATTAGTACCCCCGAAATAAAATACTTTGGTATAAATCTGACAAAGTATACATAAGATCTGAATGAGAAAACCTGTGATAGTTTCATCAACAAAATCAAAGAAAAGCTAGAGAGGTATTCATTCTTATAGATAGAAAGACTCGATATTGTCAAAATGTCAGTTCTTCCCAACTTGAACTATAGATTCAGTGCAATCCTATTGAAAATCACAGCAAGTTATTTTTTAGGCATCAATAAGCAGATTATGGAGAGACAAAAGACCCACAATAGCCAATACAACATAAAATAGAAAAAAAGTTGAAGGATTGATGACTCAGTCTCACTTCAGGACTTACTGCGATGTGCAAGACAGTATGCTTTGGTGTAAGAAGGAACAAACAAGCCAGTGGAGCACAAGAGAGAACCAAGAAATGACCCATGAATAAGGAATGATTGAAACATATGGTGACTCTTTAAAATAAAAACCTATTACAGTAAAAGACACATTACCAAGAACAATGAGATACCTGTGTTCAAGGCTGGGGTGGGGGGTATTTAAGTTTTTGAGAGGGATTAATAACAATGTGTCTTTTACTGTAGTAAATTCTTTTTTATGGACATTCACTGTATTTTTTGATCTCATCATACTAATCAACCTTTTATGGGAATTTCTATCAAATAAATACATTACAGTATGTCCTTATCCACTTATTCACAACATCTTCTGGTGCTATGCTACTTCTGACACTTCCTCAAAATGAAAATGATCATGAAAATCAAATGTTTTGAATGGATTTGGGACATCGAGGTAGCTACCACAATGCAACTGAAGACACAAAATGGCTATACAAATTCCTTCTGAAAATGGCAAAAATGACACGTTAAGTGTTTTTGAAATGAAACAGTTTGAGAGGTATTAAGAGACAATATGTCTTTTACTGCAATACTTTGAAAAAACATTAATCGTTCACCATACTTTTTGATTACATCTGGTAAATATATTCCACTGATCTTTGAGAATGTATAAAAGGCAATAACATTAAGCAAATTTAGTCTCTTTAACAAATGGTGTGGTGCAAAACATCCATATGCAGCAACAACAAAAAAAGAATAAAACTAGATACAGACCTCACACCTTCATAATAGTTAACTGATAGTAAACCTCAGACCTAAATGCTCAATAAAAAACTATAAAAATCCTAGAAGAAAATATAGGAGACAATCTAGGTGACTTTGGGCTTGTCAATGACTTTTTAGATATGGCATTCCAGTCACAACTTATAAAAGAAATAATGGATGACTTGAAATTTATTAAAATCATTTTTTTCTTTGGAAAAGATATTGTCAAGAAAATGAAAAGACTAGTCACACACAGAAAAAAAATTTGCAAAGGACATACTAAATAATTGTTATCTAGAACTCAGAATTTATATAGAGAATTTTAAAAACTCAACAAATAGAAAACAAGCAACTTGATTAAAAAATGGGCTAAAAATCTTGAAAGATACTTCACCAAAGATGATAGATGGCAAACATGTGAAAAGATGCCCACATCACACATCAAAAGGAAGTGCAGATGAAAAGAACAATGTAATACCACTACACAACCATTAAAATCTGCAACACTGACAACAGCATATTCGGCCCAGGATATGGAACAGCAGAAACTCATCCCTTGTTGGAGGGAATACAAGATGGTACAGCCACTTTGGAAGACAGTTTGGTGTTTTCTTACAAAACTAAACATACTCTTACCATACAAACCAGCGATTACGCTCCTTGGTATTTACCTAAAGGGTTGAAAACTTGTGTTCACACAAACCTGCAGAGATGTTAATAACAATTTCATTCACAATTGCTAAATCTTAGATGCAATCAAGATAACCTTCAGTATGTGAATGGATAAATAAACTGGGACACATCAAGACCATGAAATATTATTCAGTGCTAAAAATAAATGAGCTATCAAGAAATGAAAAGACTGAAGTAATCTTAAAGGATACTATTAAGTGATAGAAGGCAATATAAAAAGTAGTATGATTCCAACTATATGACATTCTGGAAAACACAAAGTCATTAAAGATCAATGGTTTCTGGGGGTTTGAGGGAAAGGAAGGAAAGAGTGTGTGTGTGTGTGTGTGTGTGTGCGCGCGTGTGTGTGTAGGGGTGGGGGACTCGATGATGGAACACGGGATTTTAGGGCAGCAAAACTATTCTGTATGATGTTGTAATAGATTGATATTACTGTCCTTTTGTCCAAGCCCAGAGAATGTACATACCATGAATGGACGCTGGGCTTTGAGTGACAGTGATGTGTTATGCTGGTTCCTCTGTTACAACCAGGGGACCATGTTGCTCTCAGGTGTTTATCCTGGGAAAGTCCCTACACAAGAGCATGGGGCATATGAGATATCTCTGTACCTTCCTCTCAGTTTTGCTCTGAACCTAAGCCTGCCCTTAGAAAATGAAATCTTTTTTTAAAATATAGGAACCACAAAAGAAAGAAATACAGTATAGTAACAGATAAAAAAGGGGAGTTCATTTAAATGGTATTAGTAAACTTTTTATAACAAGGTAAAATATTGATTGATTAAAACTGTTTCCTGGTGTTCTCAATCAATTCATCTACAGTATAAATAAATAATATATTTATGTTTATGTAAATAGTTCCCTAAGGGTTTGGAATAGCAAATTCTATTTATTTCATTGAATAATTATGGAGTACTCTCTGTAAGCAATGCATTTCTCAGTGTGCAGAGATTTTCTTGTCAATAAGACACAGACATGCATTTACAAAACTTCCAGGCTGAAGAGATACTAAACAATGAATAAATATATAATAATTTGTGATTATGATGAATACTTTGAAGATAAAACAGGGTGAGGAATTGTAAGGAATGACAGTATTGGCTATGATGAAATCAATTTGGAGACAATTTTAGAAACTGAAGTGAGGATGACAGTGTTTTAATTTTTTAAATGATCTGTAGGTATTGAGACTGTGGAATTTAGAGATCACAGCAAATTATATTAATAATTATGTTAGTGTGTACTTATACATAATTTGTTATATAATTAATGATTATATAATATTATTAACAGTTATATTAAACATAAAGATAAGTACCAGAGAGATTAAGAGATTGGGTATGTATTCTAGAAATTAACAAAACTTCATTGTTTTAAAAATAATTCATTCATATTCTTATCAACTTGTTTTGCTTCTCTCCCTTTTTCTCATAAATTTTTCAAAAGCCTGAATTTTCAGTTTGTTATCTAATGTACATAGTTTTCTGTTATGTGCTATGCTGAACATATTCTGTCAGTACTGAAGTGAGAGACCACTTGTTAATATCTCAAAAGTTCTGGGTCTGCCTAAGCTCAGTATTTCTGCTGACCCAAGGACCACGTGTCCTATCGACTCTGAGTCATTGTCCCCTTGGGGCCAGGTCCAGTGGCTGCAAGCCCTGTCCGTGTCAATCACAGTGCAAAGAGTCTACAGAAGCCTTCTACATGGAGATTAAGTGGTCATAAATAAAGCATTTTTACTCCAAGAAAAGGTGGGATATATGAACCCAGAGAGGATGGCGTTTTAGGAGTTTTATAATTGATCCAGCCTTAGATTTATGGCTTAGAAAATGAGACTAAAAAGTTCATTTTGGCAATTGTACGCTCATAGGAAACAAGAGAACATTATGTGGGCTCTTGCTCAAGGATCTTCAGCAGCCCCTACGGCCCTCTGAGCTGAGCAAACAGCTCTTAGTCTGACCCTGCGAGGAAGCAGTGGAGCTGAATGGAGTCACTATAAATTTCAGGCCCCTGTGATTCTGTGACTTTGCATATGCTCAACTCAGCAATATATGGGGCCAAAGGTATGTATGCAGCAGAGGTCCACAGTGATGCAGAAAAGTGGAGTCAAAAGATGATGGCCTTTTGAGTTGTCCAGGTTGGCATTTGGACCTCATGCTAGTCACTTTGTAGTTGTGGGACTCGAGCTATTTATTCCTAACTTGTCTAAGACTCTGTTTCTTTATATTCAAAATGATAAAAATGTATCTATTTCCTACGGTTAATAAATTGTTCCCTGTAGCATATATTAAGTATTTGATATATAGAGATGCTTAATAAATGCCAAGAACCTATTTTTATAATGAAAATTCCTAATCACCTGCAGCTCATCATAGTTTGATTTTTCTTTTTATCATAGACTCTTCCCAAAATTCTTGATAAGCTAGCACCTGCATTCACAATGAGCAGCTGCAGCTTTCTTGTGGAGAAATCCCGAGCCTCCACTGCCCGGGTGGTGGTGTGGAGAGAGATGGGCGTGTCTAGAAGCTACACCATGGAAAGCAGCTACTGTGGCTGCAACAAGGGCCCCTATAAGGTATGTGAAGCTGCACTGCAGCCCCCCATGCTTCCTGCCCAGCAGACATACACAGAAATGGGGAGCAATAACAGACTGTTATCCCTACATTCTTACTTTGAAGGATAAGAAGGCTCCAACTAGAGTCTAGTCCTGCCCCTTTGCCTTGAATAGCTAATTCAGTGATAGCATCTTTTCTGTGTACCCTGGAAGCAGTGTGTGCATGATTTCCAATTTAGTTCTTCCCATCAGATGGGTCTAACCAGCAAGCATCAAGGAGCCTCCCTCTGACCTGCATTACCTACTTTTACAAAATTTCTTCCTGCCTGGCTCTGTGAGATGCATGGAAAACTGTTGTCTTTTGTAACAGGTGGATTAGTCCCATATGTACCATAAAGGGCATAGATCATCTATAGATATTGTCAATACATTTTTGTATTTTATTTGTCTTGTGTGCCAATCTAAATCAACAGCTCTCTGTGTTCCCCTGCTGTCACCAGAACACAGGAATGTGTACATGGCATGGTCTCCCAGAATGAGTGGGTCTGGAATTCATGTACTAGTATCCAGGGAAAGTGCTCTTGTATAAATCATGTTCTTTCTACAGCTATATTAACTGCATGAGCAGCTGGATAGCTGCTGTAGCAGGCTGTTCTGGCTGCTCTTCCTGCTCCCCCATAGAGAAACATAAATAAGGGACACTGTGACAGTGCCAGGGTAATAGACTCTTTTAAATTTCTTAGGCAAGCTGACAGTCTACTCCTTGGTGATTTCCATTCAACCCTATGAATACCTGGACCTCACCAGCATTCAATCTCATTGTGTTGGCTTTGATATTCTCATGGAGCGGCCAGGAAGCACTTGGCATTTATGCAATCCCGAGCTTGTAGGAATCTGTTAGCTATCAAAGGGAGTGTGGGAGTGACAGGCAGTGAACATTATCTAACTTCCCACCTGGTCAGAGATTTTTGACACTAGGCCACTAAACTGCTCATTTTGACCCCTTAATTCTGTCAAAAGCATCTAAAGAGCTGCTTCAAAGTGTTATTTTGTTACTGGATGAATGTTATTAGACTGAATTAATCTTATTTATTCATATTAATGTAGAGGCAGAAAAGAAGAGTTGAGATCATTGGATAAATATTAAAAGACTTCACTTTTCCTCTTACAGTAATGCTGAAAGTATCTTCACCTCCCTGAACCTATGAATTTCACCTATCGAATGCAGATGGCAATTCAGGTTCCTTTCCTCTGTACCACAAAAGAGTTTTTGTAAACATTTACTTGAATGTACTTGGAGATTATTTCATCAGGCGCCTGTTCACTATTGACATTCAAACCTATAAGGCTGGAGAAAACTAAATCTGGAATATCATAATGCTGAGACCTTACGGTTATAGATAGTATATAGCATATACTTATATGCTTCTTTATGGAAAGGGCTAATCATTTATTTAAAAGACATTCCATGCAACCTTTCACAGATTTATCGGATTGGTGACTTACACTGACTTTGTTTCTCCAAGCACCAATTCAGACTAACAGTTTCTAGTCACATAAGTATCACTGCCATTCATGATAAATCAGCTGGGCACCCCAAGTCCTTTTAGTTTTTTTGAAAGCTAAGTGGCTCATAGGTCAGGCCCTCATCAGCTGCTCATTTTCCATACAATACACATAATGGCTATTAGAAAGGACTAAGAATGAAAGAGGTCCACCCAATGGAATAGCTTTCAGATATCCACGCTGTATTTATCTCATGAAATTTTCCACGTGGCTTTTGCATGAGGTCTCTAGAAGGAAGAATGGAGAAAGAACTGGCTAGAGAAAATCCTAACAGTGCCAGCCCTGGTTTTGGTCTAAAAAAATCCATTCTGCATATGAAACACCTCTCTGAATGGATTGTTTTTTCCCTTCCCTTTGTTTTCCTGTCCTTACAAACACTGTTGAGTAGCTGAGCAGAATTGCAGACAGTGAGCAAAGGAGTGGTGAGTAATTTTACATATGAGAGGGCCCAACCCACAAGGGGAAGAAGCCAGCCCAGAGTTGGGAGTTTTGGTGATTTTTTGTTTGAGGTATATAATAAAGTCTCTGAGCTATAAAGCAGTATAGAAATTTCCATCCTGAACATATTGCAAATGGGTTTTGTATATTGGGAAGCTGTGTCCCAGTTGGGTCTTGAGGTTATTATTCTAAGGTCATCTTTCCATTTTTTGTTTAGCATTACCATTTATCCAAAAGATGGAGGATACCTAAATACACCCACGAGGGGCATTCCTTCCTTCCTTCATAAGAATATAAATATTTTTGCAGTTTCTCTGGTTAACGTGGCTTTAAAGTAGTTCCAATCATTTCTCTCCCAGCACCATAAGTACCTGATTTGTTAGAAGTGAAATGAAATATCATTTCTTACAGTGACATTTATGTTGGAACTACATTAAAGAACATAAGCTATTACCTTCAAATAATTATTATTAATATGGTATTTTCTCTTCTCTTTTCCATTCTATAGCTGGCTAATTTTAAAAAATTCTCCTGCTTTTATTTCTTTGAGATACAGTCTGTGCTGCTAGTCATACACTTAGATCCATAATTTGTATTTAATGTGGAAGTCCCACCCACTGAGAGATTTACTTTACCTATTAGTGACTGGCCTAAAGTTATTGAAGCTGTTCAGCAGAAAGCCAAAATGGAGTGATGCGTACCCTGGGGGCTCATTTTTTAGAGGCATCCAGTCTATGTGGACAGCTGTGTGTTTCCCACTGAGTGTTTGTGACCTGGGGTTGTATACACAGTATGTTTGTACATACATAGGCATGTGATTGGGCCTGTGGGCTGCTAGTGGCTTAGGAGGATAATGCTAGTACTCCCACCCAAGCAGGCCTTTGACTCGCTTCTTGGCAATGCGACTAACTTGTGGAATAGCAAAGTGGACTTAGAGGAAGGGTGGAAGATGGGTGACTCAGCCGAGGTTTGAAGAGTGACTCAACTGGCATTTAAATGCTAACTTCATTCTTTGTGTTGTGGACTCCACGGGTGATCCATCTTCCTCAACACCCATAGAGGGTTTTTTTAAGTAACCTGAATCTGTTCAAGTTATGATATTACCCATAATCTACCCAAGTGCCTTCATAATGTCTAGCTAAAATCTATTATTACGATGTTAAGACCTTTTACAATCTCTTTACTTTTTTAATGCTCAATGCTTAGTGTAGTATAGAGTAGGTATTAGAAACGTGTAATGGCTGATAAATGAATCAGTAAGTGAACAAATGAATGAATGGCAATTTCCAGGCAGAAAAATGATTATCTTCTATGACCATGGGTAACTAGAAGAGAAGACAGGATCACTGTGGTTCAAATGTAATCAGGAGGCACTTTAAAGAAGAGATTTTAAGAGTGGTTGGACTGCGTGGAAATGGACAACATATGGGTGAGAGAGGGAAGACATGGAGTGCAGTGCTGAGACCTCTCAGACCTATCACTGTGTGCCTGGCTTGAGAGCATCTAATGTATTCTTTCCCAGAGTGTTGTGTTTCTAACCCAGGTGTGGAATCGCTCATGGCTGCATTCTAATTACAGATGATGATTGGGCAGAAAGATTTCATCTGTATACACAGTAGATGTTGCTGTTCACCCTCTAGATCCTTTAGGACCCAGGCATGCATTTTCCCTGGATGCTCACAGCTGTGTCCATCACCAGGTATTGCCTGTTGTTGAAGGAATCAGCCTGCCCAAAGCTGGGCTTCTCCTGCAGTACAGCCTGCATCCAATGGCTGATCTAGGTGGGGTGGAAAGGTCTGGCCTCCTTGCTTCAGTTGGAACAACTCTAAAGGGCCTTTCCAGTGCTCAAGTTCCCTGCAGGATCAGCTAGATCCTCTGTTGCGATTACACTGTTCAAATTCTCTTCTCCTCAATTCTGTTTCCCTGCCACTCACAGGTGTTCACTGAGCACTCCCCAAAAGTCCTTCCACATGCAAATCTCAGAGCCTCAGAGGATGCTTCCTGGGGGAAACACCTTGTAACAGTATTTCACAAAGGCTTAGATTAAAGGACATGAATGTTGGAATTTGGCACTCAAACCGTTCACGATGGTTTGATAGGGATGAATTTCGTGCAAAAAATTAAATCATCTGAACTCAGCATTCAAGGGTCCCAGTGTCTGTTCATTCAGACTGTGCTTGGGTTAGTTTTTGGTGGCATGAAGCCCCCACTTGACTAGAGATTGCAGCTTGGGGAAGGGTTTCTGTCAGAAATCCAGAATAGAGGCTAGGCATTTGAGTTTTGAGTGACCACAAATGGCCACAAACTGGGCCACAAACTGGACTTAAAAAAACATAAATTTGTTTTCTCACAGTTACGGAGGCTAGAAGGCTGAAACCCAGGTATGAGCAGGGCTGTGTTCTCTCTGAAGGCTCCAGGGGAAATGCTGTTCCATGCTTTTCTTAATTGCTGGTATTGCCAAGGATCCTTGATATCTGTGGGCTTGTAGTTGTACAAATTCAACCTCTGCCTTTGTTCTTTTTTTTTTTTTTTTTGTGGGTACCAGGGGTCGACCTCAGGACCTCGCGCACCAGCAGGCGCCTGTGCCGCTGAGCAATATCACCGGCCCTTTTTTCATATGTGGATTCCAGGAGTCGAACTCGGGCCCTTGCGCTTGCCAGGCAGGCGCTTACACCACTGAGCCATCTCACCGGCCCTGCCTTTGTTCTTACACAGGCTTCTCCACTGTGTACCTCTCTCCCCTTGTCCGTCTCTCCTCCCCTTCTTATCAGGATACAAGTCATGTTGCTGTAAGGGTCGACCTTACTCTAGTATGACCTCAACTAATTACATCTACTGCAACTTTTTTTATTAATTAAGTTTATTGTACATTTTGGTATACATTTGATCACATTCAGTATAAGGAATTTTTACCTGTACATGATATAACTTGATTCCTTTTTTTCCCATTCCTCTACCCTCCTTCCAACCCCTCTTCCCCTCTTTATTTACAAAAGTTTTGTTTCCATTTTTCGCGTCTTTTCTCATTTTTTTTTCTTTTTCCTTCCTTCCTTTCCCCCTCCCCCTCCCTAGTTCCCCTTCCCATTTGAACATTTTCTTCCTATGTCACAATATCTATTATACATTTTGGTCTTTGTTTACCCTTTTGGTTTCTCATACTCAAGGCCATTCTCTTAAATGAAATAATTCAGGCAACCCTATTTCTGAGTGGATCACATTCTGAAGTTCTGTGAAAGAGATGAATTTGGGAGAGGGCTATTCAGTGTAGATATGTGGGACAAAACACAGAGTTCCAAACACCTAGATCCAAGAATTAAGGGGAGAATTTTATTCCCATCTTTATATTGTCATACTGTGAAGCCCCACATGTGCTCTTATGTTCTTTCTACCTTATGACCAGGAAAACAAGTTTTCTTGGAGCTTCTTAGAAAATATGTTTGAGAGTCATGACATGTATGATGGTAGCTGATTAATGTTGCTTGAGTATTATAATATGCAATATTTAAGTAGAAAGAATGATAGTAAACACATACATGGTACTTCATGTGCACTAATCCTTTTTCGTATATTACATTACTCCTTGTCTGATACTGCATAACAGAGCACTACTGTAAGTTTTATTACACTCGGCAACTTTTTCAAATGAGCTTACTTAGTCTAAGAGGTTAAATTACTTGCTCGAGGTTGCTGAGCTAGTAAGTTTTATAGGCAGGATTTGAAGCCAGGCAGATTTGACAATGGAATCTTTGCTTTCTGACTAGTAGAGTGTTATTGGGGAAAGGAGCCCTGAGCTTCAGTAATAGGAAACTTAGCTTCTGCATTTGGCCACTATTAAGTACAAGGCATGATCACAAAAAGTGTGGATGGTTAATTAAAAATACATTACAGTACAAGACACATTGCCATTAACCCTTCCTAAAATATTATACTCCCCCTCTCTTCAAATACACTTGTGACCTCATCCCTGCCACTTTCTGAAGCAGTTCTGGAAGTCCTCTTGAATGTTATTTTGTGGCAGGCTCAATTGATTCTGAATTGATTCACAGCATTTCCAATAATTTCTGTCAAATGAAAACGCTGCACTGTATACTCATCCATCTTGTCCATTGGGCCTGGCACTGAGACTTCTGTCTCTTCTCCAAAGTGAAAATGACCATGAAAGGCAAATGTTTTGAATTGATTCAGGACACTAAGGTGGCCACAATAGTGCAACTAAAGACACGCAAGAAAGAAGACTTCCAGAACTGCTTCAGAAAGTGGCAGGAATGATGAATAAGTGTGGTAGAAGTGAAAGGGAGTATTTTGAGGGGACTTAATGGCAACATATCTTTTATTCTACTCACTGCATTTTTGGATCATAGCTGGTAGATCTGTGGCCATGGGTGAGTCCCTCTGGGCCATAGTTTTTTTTTTTTAATATAACAGGATGATATAATTAAAACTAGTTGATGCATATGATTTCTGTCAAACTATGCTTGACAAGAGCTGACTTTACTGGGTACCCAAGAGATTTATGGATTCACCTCTACCTAGGTGACTGAGCATGATGATAAAACCCCTGAAAATCTGCAACTTGTTATGAGTATGGATATATTTTTTCAGGGAAAAAGTTCTCTCCTTCAACCACCAATTTGCCAACTGTTAGGTGACTGTGGCTGTTCTATGCACCATTCTCTCTCTCCTCCCTTTCATCCTATCCTGATGCCCCCCACCTCCATCTCCAGAGTAAAAGAAAAGGGATGCAAAGGATGGATGTAATTTATATGAAGTGGCAGCTTTTACAAGCAGAAGATATGGGGGGAGATCTTCATTAAAATAACCAGTTTAAGCTTGTAACACACAACTTCTATATTGCTTAATGCATTCATTTCACTTCCTTGTGACTTCTCTCCTTGTCCCATCGGAAACCCACTGCTCTCACACAGCTCTTTGGGCTTGCACAGCCTGGACCGAAGACTTTCTCCTCCAGGGTTTCCTAAGCTGCAGAAACATCTTCGCACCAGGTACACTCAAGTGTACACACACACACACACACTGCACAAACATATTGTCTTGATTACTTTCTCATTGCTGGGACAAAATATTCAACACTCACAAGTTAAAGGAGGAAAGGTTTATTTCAGCTCACCATTTGTAGAGGTTTCAGTGCATGGTTGGTGGGCTCCAAGGCTGGGTGGCATGGCAAAGCAGCCATGGTGGGACAGGAAAGAGGCAGTAACCAGCAACATGGAGCCTTCCTTTCTCTCTTATCACAGCCAGCCTTCAAGCCTATTGTGTGGTGCCACCCACACTCAGGGTGGGCCTTCCCATTACCCATACTCAGAACTACGCTAAATCAATCAGTGGACTAATTTAGTTACCACACACCCTAAATCCAGCCACCTCCAAAAAGCCCTACTTATGAGCTCATTAGGTTTGGGGGAACATCTGGATACAAGCTATGACATTTTACATATATAAATGTTATATACACGGGCTATCTATATCATCTATATCTATCTGTATCAATGGTTCTCAATCCTTGATTTGTAAGGTGTAGCTTGTTTAGTGTAGGTTTCTGTGACAGACGTGGAGTTCCAAGGAGAGCACTGCATTTCAGTCATGACCCTGTGACAGTTCCTGACCTCTACGAGTTTTAGTGATAAACATGTTGTTCCTCGTAGTTCTTACTTCAGGAAGATGTTGTAGAGACTGAATGAGATACTGCCTCACCATTTGTCACCATTTTCATAGTAAAAACTCACTGCCTGTTTAAACTCATTACCAATTTACTCTTTGTATTATTGATACAAATTGTTAATGATTTTCTGCTTGAAATAAAGGCACGTAGACTCCAACTTTGAACCATAATCATCTTAGTCAAACCTTTAAAATCAATACCTTTGGGGTTGGACGTAAGGTCTATGCAATTTTATAAATTTGTAACCAGGGTTGAAAACCACAGATTTGGGCTTTTATAGAAACCAATAACAATATATCTATATTTATAAAATTACCTACACCAAAGTAACTTCTGTTTGCCTCTAACTCTGTTAGAGGCATTTCATTTATTATTCACCATATATTCTATCAAACTTCTTATGCAGCACAGTGTATATTATAGCTAATTCATACATGAGGTCCTGGGAAAAGAAAGGGGATGAAGAGAGTTAGTGAGCCTCCTTCTAGGCAAAGAGAGAGGATGGAGTGAAGAGTGAGAGACAGGATGGGGAACAGGTTTAAATTTCTCCAAAGATTGCTGAATATAAAAGCCTATTGTGATCATGACGCAACTCAAGAATATCTTCTGAGTTACTATTCTCAAGTCCCTTACTTCTTCTACAGGCAGCCAAGCATGCAGATTTAGCTCATTTTAGCCTTCAAATGAAGGAGAAGGGATATTTTATTTTTCTTAATGTAACCTGAGAGATAGTATCCAGTAACCTAGTCTGAGGAAAGTTTGAGGACCCCTTCAAACTTTAGTGTGGATTAGAGTCACCCAAGAAGCTTAAACAGTGCATATTTCTAAGCTGTGTGTCTAAAGATTTCTTGATTTGGGATATGGCCCAGGAATCTGGATTTTATCAAGTCTCCCTGAACATTCAGAGCTTGGTGGCGCAAGGCCCCATCATTCAGAGAATGACCAAGATGCCCAGACCAGATGTAAAAGGCAATTTGATTTTGAAACTAGCTTTTATTTTTGTTCTCTTGGTTCTGATTCTATTTAGGCTGCATTGAAATTTTTCTCATAAAGTCTCAAATTCTTCTGTCTCCACCTTTTTTTCTTTGTCTGTGCTATTAAGTAACTAGATTAGTTCTTAAAAATTCCCAATGAAAATTTATAAATGTTTTTGTTTCTTTGCTCATTTTTCCTAGCTCCTATAATACTCCAGGATTCAATAGGTGTCATTGAAAAATTTGATTCTGTGAACTTTCCAGAGTCTAGAAAGAGATACAGTCATAAGAAATTATTTGTTTTGGCTAACTGTACATTTTCCTGGGGAGAGTACCTATAGTTAAAGATATTCTTAAAAGGGCGTGTGACTCAAAAGAGATTCAGAGCTCATGTTTATAGAATCCAAGATCCCTTAGAGGCCCTTCGCAGCTTCTTAGTTTTTTATTAGCTCTAAAAGTGCCTGGTTTGATTTTGTGAAAATCAACCAGAGTGTATAAACTGCTGAGTATTTCCTCCTACATGTCAATTAGCGCAAGAACAATGGCACATCTCATTAAGTGTTTATTGGGCTGACTTCTGTCTAAATCTTCTGTGATTACAGGGGTCCCTAATATTCTCAGAATGCTTTTGCTCACAGTGGTGATTTAGCCCTTGTATTTGTTAGAACTCAGGTCCCACCTGCTGGATCAGAATCTGCATTTTAAGGAAATTTGCCATGGGATTTCCTCCCTCCTCCCAGTAACTTTGAGCTGCTATTGATTTAAAGCACCCCTGGTCATTAGGTATGCACAGAAGATTGAAAAGGGTCAGGGGTTGAGGAAAGGAAGTTGGAGTGTGCTCCTTTGTTAGTTCAAAGGTATTGCTCCCAGAATATTCTTTTTTCATCTAAAATGAGATGTCATATATGAATATGATTTAGAAGTTGAGAGTAGCCCCAAATATGACATTTTGTTGGTCTGTGCTAACATTTTAATGTTACATGAGCTTTTCTTTTTCCACCCATATTCTCTAACAGCCTTCCCCTCTCTAAAGCTTAGAAATGAGAACAGTTTTTCAAATGCTCATTTTGCCATTGGAATGTCACTTTATTCCTTTGTAGATAACAAATATGCAATTCAGATGCTAACCCATCATTTTGGTTGAAGATTATTTGAACCGTTTATGTCAATACTCTCTCTTCTTAATGGTGCTTTAAAAAGTGTTGCCTTGTTCTCTATTTTTTTTCAAAACTACTTTCTATATGATCTCAAAGCACATCACAAGTAGTTTATTAACTCACTGAAGGCTTGATGATTTAGAGAAATATTGTCCTCATTCTGTAACCCTCAGTTTCATAATATCTGTCAGCATTTTAATAGAGTATTACAAGGAATTAAGTAAAAATCAAAAGGCAGGGTTGTTAATAAGGTTGCCAGCAGGGGCCTTTCCTGGGATTACTGAAGCTCTTGCAGCCTTGAATTTTAAATGCCCATTGTAGAAAATGACTCCTATATCAAAAATAAGGAGGGAATCTGACACTTGGAATAATCCCATAAACCTCAAGTGACCTCTGATTCTTTAAAAATAATTTGGCTTCCAGTGCCCAAGAAGAAGAAAGATGTTTTATCTCTGTAAATCTTGCTCTCCCCCTGTGATCAGTGTAAATGCAATACACCCGATACCCTTAAGGATCAGAAAGCTAAAACCAAAGAAAGCACCGGTTTAAGCCAGGGTTTTATTTAGCTTGTAGCATAGGGAAATAGGATTGGTCAACTTTGAATGCTTTTTGTTGGCCCTTGGTGCATGACGGAACCCTCGGAGGAGCATCACCATACAAACATGCAGAGAAAGGAAGAGTCCAGATCAGCAAGAGTTATCCACGGGGTGGTCCTCTAGAAAGTGAGGTGAACCCCAAACCACCTTACTTCTTTGACCAGGAGGGGCAGGTGAAGGTTCAAGTCCTCAAGCCAATTCTTTGACATTCTCCACCATGTCTTCATTTCAATAGAACAATGTTAATGATTTCTAGTTTTAAAAGAAGTAATTCTTTTTATATGCCCATGTTCCCTGAATGTAAATGAGTAGAAACACTTTAGAAGACTTTGAACTCCATTGTTAGAAGGTAAGCATCAGATATTTTATATAAATTCATAATGGCTTCATCAATCAATATATATGTATTAGGTATCTTCTTTGAGCTTAAGTTAACTACTGCAGATATATAGAAAACTGAAAACACTTAACCATGACCAGATATGTGGTCATGGCATCTTTACTCTTCATTCATTCATATTCAAGAAACAGGTTTTTTTTTAAATCCACAATATGTTAAGTGCCAAGAATGTGACAGAGAATGGAACTGGTAGCTTCCCGAGCTCCCAGAGTTTATAGTCCAGCCAGAGAGGCAGATAATTAAATAAGCAAAACCAGCAAAGAACAGTATGGAAAAAATCTAGGTACTATAAAAGAACACAGAAGAAGGAGATGATGATTGAGGACTTTGGTAAATGTTGGTTTCTTTGAATACAAATTATCTACAAATTATGTGTGTGTATGTGTGCGTGGGTAAAATTGAAAAGGTAACATCTGATAACATAGAAGATAATTGTTTGAAAGTAGGACAGGGTCAGGAGGTTCTTGCTTTTCCTTTGGTCCTGGTTTTCTTTCACCCTTCTTCTGTCTCATTTCATATTTCTAAATCTCACAGTGAAAATTCATACTGGGGATGCGCATCCCGCTGGACCCGAGCGCACTGGAATCCTTAAGCACCTCACGCTGCTCCTTGGTCCAGAATGCTCTCCTTGGGATCCCACCCCACATACTGCAGGGATTTCTATGAAAGGCAAACAGAATCAGAAAGTTCAAAAATGTTTCAAAATCCTTCTTAGACTGATAAATAATAGTGACATTTTAACAAGACTAGTTATTAATTATTGTTTTCCAAATGGAATCCTGGCTAGATACCCCCAAGTATTCCTGAAAATAACAGAAATCACAATAATAAAGTCCCTTCCCTTTTCAAAGTGGTTTACAATTTACAAAACAGTTGCATAAACTTTGTTATCCCAAATGAGCTGGAAAACTATCATTGACCAAATGTGATAGAAAATGGAAATGAGAGGTGAGGAAAATGAATCAGGGATGTGGATTGAAAAGTAATGCAGAGTGCAATATTGCTGCGCTGGTTAAAGCTGTCAGGGGGTCTGCCCAGCTCTGTAGGCTGCTTCTGGAGAGTTGCATGCAGGGAAGAAGGAGGAAGGAGAAAACAGTTACTTGCGTTCGGTGTACCACCTCACCTTCCTGGTTCCTGTAGACAAGGTGAGTACCCAGAGGATTTAAATAACTTGTTCAATTTGTACCATCCAACCTGTCCTACTGCTCCTCTTCCAAGCTGAGAGTGCTGGAAAAGCCAGACAGTCTGGAAGTGAGGCTCTTTGTGCTGGTTATACACACAGTAGCAGCAGATAAGGAGCTCCTAGCAGCATGTCACTAGGAACCCAGACGGGAACTCTGAGGCCTGACCAGAGTTGGTGGCACCTCAAGCAAAGCTCACCACCAGAGGCCCAGGAACTGATGTCACAGAGGGAATCTGAGGAGGCTTCCTAAGAATATTCTCTACAGTTTCCAATGAAATCTTAATATTTTAATTATAAAATTACAGCAAAAATTGACAATATCCAACAAAAATATACATGATTTTTGACCCTGAAGTTCTACTCCCAAAAATTTCATCCCAGAAGTGCACAAAAAATACATGTACATGAGTGTCATCACTTCTTAATGGTGAAAACGTGGAAATAATTTCAAATTCCCACCAACAGAGGATTAGTGAAATAAATCACTGTCAGTTTGAAAAATGGATGACACCGATAGTAAAAAAGGAAGAAGGTAATTGATAGTCACATGACCTTCGTACTTCTATCCACTAGCTTCATAATTTATTGAGTTATTTATTGACATTTATTTTGAGTGTATTCTTCTTTAACCTTTAATATAGTTATCAGAAAAAAGGGCTAATGATTGTACTTCTTCCAATGCGTGTAAAGCACTTATAGTGTCTGACACAAAATAGTAGCTAAACTTTATCTTTACCATCATACCCACCTACTATTCTCTCTTATATTGTTATATATTCTTATATATTGTTATACTCAGTCTACTAATATGAAACTGGAGATGGAGAAAATTCCAATGACATTCCCTATCCCCAACAACTAGTTAGTGGTATTCCTTAAGTTTACCACTTTTTTTCATGTTGATGAAATTTTCAGTTATTGCATTACACGGCAAAATTTGTGTCTAAAAAGATCTTAGCAAAATGGAATTCTGGGCAAAATTTCAAGAGGAACTTAGTATGGATAATTGAGGAGACCTTCATTTGTTTCAAACAAAATCACTTAACTGCAAGAAAGTTTATAAAAATATTTAAGGATTTTTAGTTATTTTTAATATAATGTGAGTTGAATATGAACTATGACTTAACAATGTGAATGTGACATTAGATTACATTAAAATTATCATAATGCCCAAAATGAGAAAGCCTTTATTTCTACTTTCTCCAATTCAGTCAAATTGCACTGAGAAAAATGTCATCTGTTTGATAATATGACTCAGTTTTCAGACACTTGTGGAGGAATTATAGTAGAAGTAAGCAACAGTTAGATTTTTTTTTTTTTTAAAGCTTGATGAGTCATCTTAAAGGGGATGGAACTTATTTCAAAGATAAGAGGAGTCCACTGCTATGATTTAAGGCGAAGAGGATCATAAGGGTCTTACCTGTCTTCTAAACATCTATGTGGTGAATGGGCCGGTGCGGGGAGACCAGTCAGAAGGCCTTTGTATGGCTAGTTGCCAGAAGAAGGGGAGAAAACAGGAGCAACACATTGGAGAGGTCTTCAAGAGGTAGCTTTGCCTGGATGTGTTAATGAGCCGGTTAACGTTCTGAGGGATAAAAAAATAGGAAGTCTACAAGTCTACAGTGACTCTCAGATTTCTGGAGTGGATCTGATATTGGAAATGTAAGAAGGTAAATTGTATTAAGGGCATATTTAGATAATCATATGTATCGGGAAGTGAAGCATTCGCAGGCAAACTGTCAACTTTGAACGTTAAGAAAAAACTAAAGCAGCTTTGTCTTGATAGATAAACTGTGGCCAGTTCCTTCTGTGTTATTCTGGAAGCTGCAATCAAACCATGAATGGAAGAGAATGTGAAATTGCTGAGTTAACCTTAGAGAGACTTTCTAACATATGCTCATTACTGCTCCAACACAACTGACCTTATCTTTGCCGCAGCCTAATTTAAATTCTAATGCTTATTCTTCTGTGCACTCCAAAATTCATATTATAGGTTTCCTTGTTACTAGGAACTTCCTAGAAATGCAAGTCTATACTTTTGGTATTATTTTGTATTCAAAAAAGAACTCTGGGCCAAATTGAACCCTCCCTCCACCATAAATATATGACAAGCAGTATGGCCCATAAATACGTTATTTTGTATTTGGGTTTTCTTTCTGGACTTTGTACACACATGCATGTATTTAAAAGACTGGTGACCAATATGCACATACATCTGTAGATTATTAAATTTTTATTAATATTGTATCATGAGCATTCTCCACATAGCTTTGAAGTTTTCATGGTTAAAATGATTGTATTTTGGTCGAGCATTACCTTGACTACTCTATAATTTCCTTAAAATTGTTGACATTTTAGTTGCATCAAAATTTTTTGCTATACTATGCATCCTTAGGAGGAAGATCTTCATGTGTAAACTTTTCCTCACTCACTACCAATATTTTTAATTAATGGGATAGAGTTCTGAAAGGGGAATTGCTAGGTCAAAGTTTTGGAAAAATGATGGAAGGCAGAATTAAAAATAGTATTCATCTAATTACACCTGGCTTGGCTTTGGCTTGTTGCTTATTGTCAGTGTGAGATGTTGGTTTTCCACTTGGGCTTTTTAGTTTATCCAGTGTTATGGCTTATAACAATTTTATCTGAAATGAGCAATTAGCTGAACCATGAGATGAAAAATTTTCCTCTACCATGCCCTTCTACCACAAAGTTCTGCCTTACCACAGGCCTACAACAATGGAGTCAGTTAACTATGTCCTGAAATCCCTGAAGCATGAGCCAAAATAAGCCTTTCCTCCTTTAAATGTATTTTTCTCAGATATTTTGTAGAGCAATGGGAAGCTGAAAAACACTTGTATAGCACATTAACCTGAGTGATCAGGCAACTCAGTAGAGAGAGGAAGAATGGTGGAATAGAACTAGAATGGCCACTTTTATTTTAAAATTTTTTCTCAAATTCTATCATTTCTTGTCTTTAATAGGTTTGTTTTTTACTCCCCACCCCCAGTCAGCTAATGTCAAGTTCTAATAGCAACATTTGTTACATGTTTCCTCATTCAGATGTATATCATAGATATGATTTGGTTTAAGCTCTTATGAAATAGTATTCTGAAGAGGCCATTGCAACCACTATCAGATTGACTTCCAAATTGCATTGTCGTTTTACCAGTCATTTTAAATCTCATTTACCATAGGCATCCATTGCCAATGACCATAACAAATCAATTTGTGCCTCCCAACACTCCTCAGACACTCTTCAGTCACCCACGAATGAGTTGAGTACAGCTGTCATGATCAAACCCCACATAAAACCCAGGAACAAAGTCTTCTTCCTCCACAAATCTCCCTGAAATATCTACTTCCTCACTGGCCTGACAGGCACAGAAATAAGACCACTTCTAGTCCTGGTCATGAAATATTACAGAGATTGTCAAGGAAAGTGGTGAAATGGAAAACAACAAGCTTCCTCTCTTCATCAAGGACACAAGCAATGAATTTTATTTGGATAATAAAATTCTTATCTAATAATTATGAATATATGTCTGCATGAGATACTAAAAGGATTACTGAAACAAGGTGATCTCTCTAGCTTGGAATTTGTCAATATCAGTACTATTGACATTTTGGGCTGATTATTATTATTTTTTTTTTTGTTACAGGTTGTATAACCCAACTGTTGGCAGAGAACAGTTGAGTAACATGTCCAAGATCACGTAGAGAAAAGAGAGTTGACCTTCATATTGTAGGATGTTTAGCAGCATCCCTAATCTTTTCCCACAGAGTCCCAGTAGTACCCCCATAGTTGTGAGTTAAAACTATATATAGATAGATAGATAATGCCAGTCAAAATTACCATTGAGAACCATTGCTTGGTTATAAATGTTTAGTTTCCCAGATCCTCATTTTCAGTCTTGATTTCCATATCTGAAAAATCAGAAGATTGAATAGGCTAATTCCCAGTTAATTTCCAACTCTAAAGGTATTTTAACATACCTCTCAGCATGTTTCATAAACTATATAATAGTGTACATGATCTTTCATACCCTAGGCTCTTATAGGTTCTGAACTTTAAAAATTATAGTGTTTTGAAAATATTTTTAAGAAGTTCCATGATGTTACAGTTAGGAAATGTAAACATGTTGGGCTATCACTTTCTCTGAGAGAGGAAAAAATTTTAGAGATCAAAGCTGGAAATTTGATTTGTGCTCATGCCCCAAAGTTTGAGGGTTGGAGGTGGACTAAAGTCATGATGGAGATGAATTTAGGAGAAAGCTGGCGAAAGGTGAGTAAAATAAAAGCAATGGCCAAACAAATAGATTTCAAGTCTGTAAATATATACATCTCTAAAGTGATAAAAGATGTGTAAATATTCAAGGAGAGCAAGGAATGTTTTTCTCAGAGCCCACAGTTCCTTTGCAAGCCTTCTTTCATCTCCTGGGTACTTATATTTTGCAAATACTGAAGACCATGCATGAAATCCATGAACTGCTTTCAGAGTAGATTCAAAGAGTGATTACCAAATCTGAACAATGGTGAGATATTGGGGCTCAGAAATTATAGGCTGACTATGAGAGTATGGCAGGAAGAAGGTGGTTAAGAATAGCAAGCCCCACTCTATATTCTGCTGCCATTACTGTGGATGAAGTGTTGTCTTACTCCATGTCTTGGTTTGGACATGGAAAGAAGAGGAAAGGCTATTAAGTGTCTTTCTCACTCCTCCTTCCTTCCCTCTTTCCTCCCGACCTGTACTCTCTCACTATGTCTCTTCTTTATTTTCCTAACCTGTAATTCACAAGTTATTCAAGGAAAGCAATTTCTAATCATTATGTACTGTGAATGATAACAGGTAATGTTATTCAAATATTTGTCATGAGGTTTCTTAGCTTGGAATTGGCTATATAATAATGAATATTGTCATATTTATTAGAGCTTGCTATGTGCTTTTTATGTTTGCATGTGTCTGATTAACTTTTTACATAAATCTCTAAAGTAGTTTCTATTTTTATCATCTACCTTTTAGGATAAGGAAATTATGGCAGAGAACATTTGGATAACATGTTCCAAATCACACAGAAAATCAGAAGAAAGAGGCAGGATTTGAATCCAGCCAGACTCATGTCTTTACTCCTGGTCTTTTACCACTTTATCATTGCACTTCACTGAGCACACTAGACGCGGGGTCTCAGTTCACTCTCACCACCACCTTATTAATATAGACATTAGTTTTATCTTAATTCTGAGATGAGAAAACTGAGGTATGGAGAGGTTAAATAATTTATCTAAAGTCACATAGAAATCAAATGAGGAATCAGGGATTTAATCTAAGTTGTATTGCTGGCCATCTTTGTTCTTTCCTATTCTCTTTTGCCTCTTTGTGGAGAGCTACACAGACATGATGAACCAGGCAATGACACTGTGAGGTAGATAGAATTAGAGTCGCACATATGGCAGCATGCTTTCTTTGCTTGGAGAAGGAAGATACTATATTTGGCTTCATGGGGATGTCAAAGAAGGTTCGTAGACGGGCTAGTATCAAATAGAGGTCTAACTTTATAGGCAGAGAGTGGAGATTTCCTGGAAGAGGGAACAACACCACTAAAGGCACACAGTCCAGCAGTGCAGGATGTGCTGCTGGGATTGCTATTGCTCAGTTGTTCATTAAATTTAGGGCCGTGAAGGGGCACCCTTTTCTGCCATAGACATGCTAATTCTTAGCTGAGGATTTTCTTGGAAGTGCAAACTCAGGAAAACTCAGAAATCAGAAATACATGTTTGGGGGCCAGGGATATAACTCAGTGGCACAAACACCTGCCTGGCAAGTGCAAGGTCCTGAGTTCGATTCCTGGTACCAAAAAAAAAAAAGATACATATTTGGACAGAAAGAGTTATGAGCATATTGGCTAAAGTCAGTAGTCATGGACAACCTCAAAAGTGAGCAAGAAAGGGAAGATGCTGCCATGAGAACCTGCATGGTAATTGTGCTGCAGTAGCTGAGTTGGGAAAAGTGGAGACCCACTGAATAGTAATTAATTAAGAATTGATAGTGAGTAGAAGTATCTAGCTTTTCTATAGGCTTCTATGGCTGCTGTCCTTTTGACACCATCTTTTATTTTTTATTTATTTATTTTTTATTTTTTTATGTGAGTACCGGGAGTCGACCTCAGGACCTCGTGCTTGCCAGCAAGCTCTTGTGCCACTGAGTGATATCGCCGGCCTTTTTTTTTTTCCTTTTTGTGGGTACCGGGAGTCGAACTCTGTACCTCGTGCTTGCCAGGCAGGTGCTTACGCTGCTGAGCCATCTCACTGGCCCTGACACCATCTTTTAATTGATTTGTCTATATATTTATATGAGCCCAAATCTTTGTGTTTCTAAATATGAATCTACCTACTAAAAGTAAATATGTTTGTTTAATTGCCCAATTAATTACATTTAGAAATAAAAAGGTCATGAAGAGAATTTTAAAATTCTGCATTACATCTTCATTAATACATCATGATATTTGAAATCAGAGTGTTCTTGGGTTGGCTTCTTTACTGACAGGGAGTTAATCTCTTCAATGGTGGAGAATAGAGTCTGAGCTTGTGGGCTCCCGCTGCTTGAAGGTATTATCAAAGGCTCTCTGACACAGTTGGTCTCCTCCAGTTATCACTTACACAGAGCTTCCAGCCAATAGGAATCTTGCAGGCCCAAACAATGGGCCTGGCTCCTCCCCCGCCCTCCACCAGAAGAAAATTGGCAGCAGCATCCATAAGAACAGGCCTGCTTGCTGGGCCTGCACGAGAGAAATTACCACAGGGAGTGCTAGGATTTGTCAGATTGGGCTTTTCAACATTTTTAATAAGCCTGAAGCTCACATACACATAGGACTCATTTACCTGGGGTCAAACACCACAGCAATCACAACCTGATCAAGTGCAGCCGCTGGAGTGTGGGTCAGGCCCTCTGAGATGGGCACAGCAGCCTTCCCTCCCACGCAGAGCTGGATTCCTGCAATCTTCTGTGCGCACTCCCAACTAAGCTTTCCTTTCAGTTCCTCTTTGGCAAGAGTTAATCCTGAGCCTGTGAGGAAGCAGCCAGAACTGAACAAAGACCCATATTTGTTCATAGCGAGTCTTCCCCAGGGGAAGCAAGTGGCTTTCGCTTTTAGTGAAACCTTTGTCAATTCTTTGATTGCAAATATGTGTTACCAGTGTTCACTGAGAAAAATGAGAATGTGCTATCAAGAAAAGCTATAAAAAAAATCAAGCTTTCTTTACTCACATATCTACTTTTATGATTTTCACATTTTTTCCAGAATCTTATATAAATTATACATACTGTATTATACACATACATATATATCATATACATATATATGTACAATTACTAAATACATAGGCATATAAGGACAAATTTTTAAAAATATGAATAATTTGTGATTGCTTTATTAAAATCTACCATTTTTGGTAACTTTTTTCAGTGGGATGAATTGCTGATTACCTGAATTTGCAAATAGTTCTCATTTTACGCTGATTGCTTTATAATGCTTCTTTTCTAGATCTATTTAGGGTCAATCTGCCTCTTTTTTCAATCTATTTTTTTGCACATGTGTCTACATATTTTTCCAAACCATTTGAGAGTAATTTATAGACACCATGTCCTTTTGGTGTGTATTTCTATGTGCATTTTCTAAAATCAAGAACATTCTCTTATATAGCAGTAGTAAAATATTCTCTTACTACATAAAATTATCAAAGGATAAAATAAATATTGCTACAATATTATCATCTAACCTGGAGTCCATAATGAAATTTTATCAATTATTCCAATAAAGTATATTGTAACTAAATTTTCCTTGTTTTGAATCTAATCCAATATCACTCATCTCATTTTCTTCAGTCTCTTTAGTTTACTTTAAACTAGAACAATTTCTCTTTTAGTGATCTTTCTTAACTTTGACATTTTTGAAAATTCCCCTCAGTCTGGATCTGTCTGGTTGTTTCCTCATTGTTAGACTGAGTTCATACATCTTTGGCAGGTATGCCACAAAGGTAATGTTGGTTCTTCCTAATGCATCTAATCATTTGAGAGTTTGTCCCAGTAGTAGAAATGTTAAGTTTGATCAGGTGGCTATGGTGTTGTATGCCAGGTTTCTGAACTGTAATAGCTAATGTAGTTACCCCATTGTCATGAATAATTTTCCTCTGGGGAGATACTCTGAGACCATATTATCATCTAATATCGTGGAAATGTCCTATTTCTTATCAAACTACTAGATTAACATTCCTTTAGAATTTTTTAACTCCATCATTACTTCATGTTTATTACTTAGCATCCTATGATAAAAAGAGCTTCTTCTCCTCCCCATCCTCCTTCCCTCTCTCCCTTTTTCTGTCAGTCCATCATCAGCATGAAATCATGAATTATTCAATGGATTATAGTCTATCAGTGTCACTTACTTCACTCAAATGGCCCTATATAGAACCGAAGGGAGCCTGCTTCTCCTTTTGACATGTCCCCATCATTCTGTGATGTCTTCTTTAGTTTCTAATACCACAAAATATGCCTTACTTATTTTGTAATTTCTCAGTTCTAGCTGTGGAATCAGCTTTTACTCCAAGAAATCTTGGTTCTTTTTATTGGAGACAATTATTTAATGACCAAGATCTGTGTACTAGGAGTGCTCATTGCTACTCACTTGCCTTATTGACAGACCCTAGAGATAGGAGACACGTCAGTACATATGTAGTCATAAGAACATACGTGTACCTCCAATTTAATACTAATCACTACATCCTTATCTTCCTCTTTTTCCTATTTTAACTGTCTTTTCCAACATTGAGGAGCCTAAAGAGATAGTCACTGAGCATTATGTTTCTTCACTGTTCAGTTAACAGATGAATTGCATTGGCCAATATTGAAATCAGATTTATTGATGTTTAAAATGTACCAACTTTACCTGTGTTATGTCAAGTTTGTCAAAGTAGATACCATTGACATAATCAACCATGATCAGAATATTCAAAATCCACAAGATTTCCCCATTCTGCTTTGTAGTCAGTTCTCCACATGCAACCCTAAGCAACCATTGGTCTCCTTTTTTACCACTGTAGATTTTATTTCTCTTTCTAGAATTTCATTCAAATAGAATCATAAAATATGTACTTGTGTCTCTACCTCTTTTGCTCAGTATGATGTTTCTGAGATTCTTCATCTGCTCAGTTCTTATTTTCAAATGATAATCCAACCTTGCTTTCTGACATAAGCCATATTTTTTTTATGATTTATTACATTTCCGTATGCTTCTAGAGTCATTTTGTAAATATTTTCTTAAAGAGTTGTACATGGGCCGGTGGTATGGCTCAGTGGCATAAGCGCCTGCCTGGCAAGCTTGAGGTCCTGAGTTTGACTCCTGGTACCCCCATTAAAAAAAAAATTAAAAGAGTTGTGCATAGAGTTGGGATTACAGCTCAGGGGTGCAGCATTTGCCACACACACCCAAGGACCTGGGTTCGATCCCCAGGAACAGCCCACCCCCTTTCCTCAAAACATGTATTTTTGCCACAGAGGTATATTTGGCTGTATTTTTTTTTTCTTATAATCTTTGCCAGCCTTTGCACTTAGGGTAATGTTGGTTTTGGAAAATGTGGGAAAATTTTCCCTTATATTTCATTAAGCAGCTTGGAGAACATCAATCCTATTTACTCCTCAAATCATTGATGGATTTCTCCAGTGAAATCATCTGGGCCTGGGATTTTTTAAATGGAAACTCCTTTGACAAGGATGTACTATAGCTTTTAATCTCTCTTCAATGCTTTCAGGTACTTTTATTTTTACCTGTTCACATAATTTAGTCCAGTGTTGAAGATTGTTACTTGCAAGGGGTTAGTGTAATACCTATTGCTCCTTCATTACCTGCAGTATAATAAATTAAAATGTTTCCTTAAAATCAAACATATATTTGAACATATATCCACATCAATAAATGGATGCTGCAGTGTATTTCATTTCATACATGTACAGCAATTTATTTCTACACCTGTATACTCATATTTTTTTTCCTACAGACCCACTCTGTTGGGGCCTTTGTTCCTACTGCAGTGACATTGGCATGGCCAATTTCATTAGCATTTCACTTTCCTCAGCTTTCTAAGCACTCAGAGACCACTGAAACCATGGCTCAGGGGGTCCTCACTACTGCTTTCACTGATAACAGACCTTAAAGTTGTCTGTGTGATGCTTGCTTTACTGGCTTACAGAATGCAATATTTGTGGGGATAGTCAGGCTTCAACCCAGATTTCAAAGGAAGGCCTAGAAGACAAGACAAGAAGACTCTGCCAGGGAGTGAAGCCCGAGATCAGTGGATACCCCAGGAAGTGTGAGTTGCAGGGAGTATGGAATGTCTGCTGAGGAAAGCTGTAGGCTGTGAATGGAATTAGCCCAAGGGAGAGGCTATGTGGGCTGTGCAACCAGCAAGGCCATATGGTTGGGGATTCACGAGCACTTTGGAACTCACATTTTAATACTCCATGCCCTGGATGCCAAATACAGCAGTCCTCAATATGTGCCCTGCTGTATGTGCTTGTGTGGTTGTGTGTGCACGTGTGTGTGTCTGTGTGTTTGTGTTGAGACTGGGTCTTGCTATGTAGTTTAGGCTGGCCTTGAACTCACTATGTATCCCAAGATGTCTCAACCTTAGAGTGAGCCTCCTGCCTTAGCCTCTCTCATGCTGGGATTACAGGTTTGCACCACCACAGCTGGTTTGGGTTTTGCTCTTGCTTTGGTCTGATTCTTTTCTATCTATCCCTCTTTTTTAGAATGAAAATGTTTACCTTGTGCCATTGTACCTTCATGTTATGTGAATTGTCTTTTTTTTATTTTTAGAGAATTTCACAGCTAAATGTTTGCCTAGAGTCTCAGAATAAACTTGGACTTTTTGAAAAACGCTGGAACTATTGAGACTTTGAGAAAGCCATTATTGCATTTACTTATGAACTTGGTTTTGTCTTTATTTGGAGATTAGGTGTGGTTTATATTTGGGTAGGAATTTGAAAAAGAGGTAAGATTTGGCAGTTATGATTGGATTGCAACTTGATTGACTTTGGGATCTGACCCAGTGATTGGTGGAGCACACTTGGTATGTTTGTGTAGTTCATGAAAGCACAGGCTTGAGGTCTATTTCTGGTCCCTCACCCATTCCCCTTTGGCACTCTTCCTCTGCTGTCCTTCCAGACACCATAAATGAAGCAGCTCTGCTCCTCAGTGTCCTTCCACTGTAATGTCTTTGCCTTGGAGCCGGGCACTCATGGACTGAAACAATGACAAAGTAAACTTCTTCCCCTTTAAGTTGTGGGTGTTGGGTATTGTATTTCACTGATGAGAAAATTAATATACCTGCTTTCCTTTTTCTTTTTCCCATATTGCTCATCAACCTCTAATGCTATAAAATTTACTTATTATATTTATTATTTACTGTCTATATTCCTGCTAAAATTCAATCTTCAACAATAGGAATCTGTCTTTTTGGCTCATATCATACATTTAAAGCAGGAACTAACACATAGTAAATGTACAACAAATTCATATTTATTGAATTATTTAGACAGCTTGTTCCCTATTTCTACTGCAAGATGGGAACTTGCAGTTCTACTACTATATATTTTGTAGCCATCTGTTCGTTCACCCATCTATCCATCCACTAGTTCATCCATCCCTCCATCTATCATAGATATCTACCTACCTACTGTCTTCTATTTGTCTGTCTTCGAGCACTTACTCCATGTTAGGAAAAATAAGTTAATTTTAAAAGGAAATCCATGGTGATATGTGGGAGACACTTATACCAGCTTGAAAAAACTGGTTCTTAAATATTTAAGAATTTCACAAATTGATTGTTAAACTATGGTAGCTTGAAATTGGCGATGGTAAGATTATTTACGCCATACATATTGGTAAATGCTACAAATCAGGAATTTTCACTCTTTATCATCTCTGATCTCATAGCCAATTTACTAGTGTATCATTGGAAACAGAAGACATATGCCATCATGCAGTTAAACTTTTAAATATAGTATATAGTAGAACTCAATATGACAGTTAAGGTGGGCTCTTCCAGTATTTGTATTTTGCTTAAACAATGAAGAATATCCAAGTTAGGACAGGCAGGGCTAATTATTCAGAGCTTGCTATAAGCAAGAATTTCAGCTATCATTGCCTATGTTTGGCAGGGTCTCACAGGCAGTCAGATAATTGGAATGCTTTGGAAAAAAGGGAGAGCTTCAGGTGCTCTGATTAGAGGTTGTTGGCTGGAGAAGTGGAATAAATAGAAATGCAGCTCTTTTATGATAGATTTGGAAGAATATTTCATTTTCTCTATTTTGCCTGAATTACATGGGGAGAGGAAACAAAAAGACACCTGTAGTCTGGGATGTGGGTATGACGAAAGGAAGCTGGATCAAAAAGCATGTGGTGGGGAGCACTGCTGTACCTATCTTTGCCCTCACTTCCAAAGCAATACCTGAGTTATTGCTCAGCATTGCTCAGGAGTGTCACCATCAGAGAACATAGGAGAGAGACAAATAGGGCTGAGTTAATTTCAGTGGCATATTTTCCAAGGAGGTTACATCCTAGACATTCTGGACAGCTGGGTGTGATGGTACACACCTGTAATCTCAGCACTCTAGGAGGCTGAGAAAGTAGGATTGCAAGTTTGAGTTCAGCCAGGGCAATTGGGTGAATTAGCCTGACTCTGTCTGAAAATGGAAAAGAGTTGGGCATGTAGCTCAATGGAGGACCTGGGCTTGGTCTTGAGTACCATCAATCAATCAATCAATCAATCAATCAATCAATCAATCAAGCAAGCAAGCAATCCATCTGGACACTCCTGTAGGAGACCTGATGCTAATTTAATTAAGGCAGAGGAGGAAATCTATAACAGTACTCCCTGTAAGCTCTCACATTCTCCAAAGTCATTGAGCCAGTTTGACTTCATTTGTAATTTTTGCAGACTTCTCCTTTTGTGAATATCTCCTGAATATTAAAATACCTGAGGACTGGTGGTAACTGAAACCATTATTTCCTATCTGCTGATTTGCCTTAACCTTCAGCCAAATCCCATGGAGTGAACAGCCTAATAGGGTGGCCCACCGTCAAAGGAGAAGGTGGGGATTGTATGGCAAAGACTTCAGCTTGCTGAAAACCATTTGGCTACCAGAGGTTATACAGACTTGATTAAAGAGGATCAGATTCTTCCATAGAAAGCTCGAATTCAGCTAAGCACTACTAAGCACTTACGCCAGTAGTTGTGAAAGTGAACTGGGATAAATAATATTTGATTTTTTATTTTAGTGTGTTTACCTTTCTATGTATGCATTGCTTATGCTAATAATACAGTTAATTTTCATGCTGTAGTAAAACTTTGAGTTAGAATTGAGGGCTTGAAAACATGTGGTATATTGTACAAAGATGTGGCTGTAAAGTTGTGCATGACTAGAGCTTCAGTTGGACATAGGTAAATTAATTAATTCAACAAATGAACAAATATACACTCTTTTGTTAAAAATTGAGCGAGGTGCTCTTTGTCTCTGGAAAGGTAGACACATTTCTGCCCAGCTAATTAATACCTAAGAATGAGGTACAAATGTCATGTTGTAAGAAAAAAAGAAAAGAAAGGGAGACATGTTAGCTGGTGTTTTAGGCAAAATCATTAGCCATGACATACAACAATTAATAACAGTTTTAATTCCCGAAATCTTTATATTCACTATGTCATTTTATTTTGAGTTGGCTTAGGCAAAATGATAATACTTCTCCATCTAGTAGATATAGAATGGAGACGTGTGGGGCAAATAAATTGCTAAAAGTCACATAGCTGGTAATAAATGGATTGAAGCTAGAGCCCAGGCATCTCAGTTTAACATGTTTTTCCCAACTAGATCACTTGGGCTTTCCAAATTTGTGAATGCTCTTTGTTCGGTCTGTGTCGCCAGTAGTTAATTGGATCTTGACTTCTCCCTTTCTCCTTCCTTTTCCTCCTTTTTCTCCTTTTCATTCTTTCTCCTCTCCTTCTCTTCTTTATTTGCGTTCTGGTTTTCTTTGTAATACCACATCATTAGTAGACATTACTTATCTCTTTGTCAAAGCAATTCTAACCTTCACTTATTAATTGTAAGCTTTACATTCTTAGTACATGGCATGTGGCATGGTGGGACTAGAATTTATATAAAAATATCCTTCTTTTATACAAACAATTACTGTGAGGATTAAACATGATCACTATGTAAAATGCTCAGTACAACCCCTGGTAGCTACTACTGTTTGTGTTGTTGCTTTGCTCACCAAGTAATTATGAAACTGGAATTTTAAAAAGACAAAAATCTATCCTCACTTCGAAAGGAGGGAATTAGTGTCACATAATATACAGCCCTTATTTGAGATCAAACTCAGGTATTCTGTCATTTGGTTAGGGCTATTTCTGGGCAAATGTCAATCAATTCTAATATTTTCCCAGAAATGGAAAATATTTTTAATAGATTTAAAAATATAACTACAGCATGGATGCTCTAGTTACCACTATGTTTGTGGACTCATCATCAGAATTTACTGAAATGGATGGCCTTTATTTTATCAATAAGGTGGAAAATACTTTAAAGATCCAACCTTGAAAGGGGAAATGTTTTCAGAAACTAAAAGTGAGAATTCTGAAGTTAAATGCATGAGTAGAAAAAGAAGTCAGGCCCTGAGGTGAGAGAGACTTCAGTTACTGCTTTGGTCTGTTGGATTTGACATCAAAAGCTTTCCTTCCTTGTTGAATTTTAGGATCCTGGCCCCTCTACCAGTGGATCAGTGAAGGCTGCCTTTACAATAGTGACACGTCTTAAATCAAGCTTCTCACCCTGGCTGCTGACGTGGTGTTGGGTGTAGACCTGCCTTGTAATTGAAGATGAGGCCTCATACCAAGCAGTTCAATTACACTACAGTAACAGCAAAGACAGAATTCAGGCAGGACAGGTCAACGTCCATTTGGAATGTGTGTCACTCCCTGGTATCATGCCACCAAGGGAGATGGTTTATGCTTCTTCTCAGCATTGGAAGATACAATACTTCTTCCATATTCACCCATCCCTGTCATCCTTTTCTCTAAGTAACTGTACAGACTTTCTTGACTATTGCCTTCCAAATACAGGTTTTCTCAGTTACAGCAGATTATTTAGCTCTAAGTAACCCATTTTTTGATGTGTTTTTATTTTAATATCTCACTTTTATGTTTTAATTATGCTGTTGTTTGGGAAACAGTTGGAAACTGACTTAGGAAAATGGATATAAAATCCATTTAAGATTTCTCTTAACATTGTTGTTTTCCTCCCTGTCTGTGGCATCTGGGCACTTGGCTAAAGGTTTGCTATAATGCTGCAAAGATGCATGCTTCCTGTCTCCCTGAGGCAGCTACTTTCTAATACCCATCCGTTTTGGTTCCAAAGCGGGCATTCTGCCTAAGAATGGGATAAAACTGGCACCATACCTAGCAGAAAACGAATCATTTTTAGAGAAATGTAGTGGATTCAGACCCCTTCCTTCTCTTCCCACCCCTTCCATCTGGAGTAGAAGAGATCCAGACAAATATGGAAGTTGCCAAAGTTTAATTACTTCTACTGAAAGTGCCAAAAAATGTGGAAGCATATCCTTTAGTGGATGGAACTCAGAGGGCCCTCTGGACATTTGCAGGAGTCTGTTTGCCATTTGTTTTTTTCTCTTTTCTTCTTTAGCCCCTGAGTAGCAGGTTTCCACTTTTCCTTTCCAAGAAGAATGAGGACAGATTGTCCCTTGGGGAATCGGAAGGGTGTTTCAGAGTCTGCCACTGGAGATAGAGCTATTGAACCATCCCTAAATACTTCTGCATGGAAATACACATAATCTGAAACTTGCAGCAAGTGTTTACTTACACCATTAGCTCACCAGGCCAACCATCTGCCCATAGAAATTGTATTAAATGACCTCCATCTTTGACTAACTCATTGGAGATTGCCTCAGTGAATAGTAAAATGGGAGATGTTTTTCTTTTTGGGGTGGAGAGGAAATGAAAATTCAGTGAACAAGCAAAGAAACAAACATTGAAAAATCATAATATGAAATGGTAGGCAAGTAGATGGCAACATTCTCATTGAACAACAGTTACCAACTACTTACCATATATCAGCTCCATAGACATTTCTGTGCCTCATTTTAAGTATTTCTCATGACAACCTTGAAAGAAGTAATGTTCCTATTTAATAGATTCAGAGAAAGCTAAATTTTCATCATAATTATGGGACTTGGCTAATGTCACCCAACAAATAAAGAGAAGAACTAAAATTTTAGTCTGTCTTCTAAGCCCAAGTCAAGGCAATATTATAGTATTTACACCTGAGTTGACTTTCAATTATATAGGGACTGAACAAGCTTGTGGATTGCCTACATTTTATGTGCCTTTTCTCTTCCTGTGGCATATTTGCTTAAGCTACATCCCCAGCCCTTTTCATATTTTGAGACATGATCTCATATGTCATTATGTTGCCGTGCTGGGCTCAAACTTACAACTCTTCTGCCTCAGCCTTCCTGAATGCTGGCATTATAGGTATACATCAACATGCCTAGCCTTTGTTTATAATTTTTAATTATACCTGTACACTTGGACTAGCATCTGCCAACCCAAAAAGGAAGAGGAAACAAAATTCACTACCCTACTTGTTATTAGTTTGGGTTGATAGGTAAATTAATTTAATAATTAAAATTGTGTGAAATAACTTTGAATTTCAATAACTGGCATTTTCTGCCTTTCTTTCATATCAAGCCGTTAAAACTGGCAGCATATGGAAAATAATTTTATTTCAAAGAAAATTTGGAGGTTGATTCGCATAAATGGCATTGCTTGGAAGTAGTAAAGTTGAGGCAAATTATTCATAAAAGTATTAAATATTAACAAAATAAATTAATTATCTTTCAGCTTTTGGCAACAAGCCTTTTCTTGCTAAGTAAGCCTTTTCATTATGAATGGGACATTGTAGGTTTTCTGTCTTGTTGGTGACTTTTTAAATAGCGGGAGAAGCTCATATCTTTCTTTAAGTTTTCTGTGAAGTCGGCTTGATTTGCTTTGTGATTTCTGATCTCTCTCTCGTTACACAAGTCTGTGCAGCAGAGGAAAAATCATCCTTGGACACAATGCAGGCCCTAAGCACTAGTGAGCTTCCTGTGTGTTGGGGGAGATTGGTGTGGAGAGGGATGTGGCAACCTAGGGATAGGAAGCCAGTCAGACTTTCTATTTCAAGGCCTTTTTCTTTTCAAATCTTTGATGTACCTGGCCCATTCTTAATATCACATGCAATATAAAGATTGCCCTTAAAGTTCATGACATTGATTTTGCTAGTCCAATATTAGTCTCCAGTTGAAGCTAAGTAGGTTTTGACATTGCAGAATATGGCAAAAAAGTTCATATTGTCCTAGTATGTGCACGAATGGTATGGGTGTGTGTGTAATTTGGGCTGGAATAGTCAGCAATGTAAGTGAGAAAAGTGGAGAGGAAAAGAGACTGGGTGACAAGGTATTCTCATTACTGAGTTAATCAATTTTAAGACTAAGGTCTGAGAATTGCCTATCATGGTTCTATGTAAGAGAAACGGCATACTTGAGGGAGTGGCAACTTTCCTTCTACTACGTCCTTGGAAACAAAGCCAAATCCCAAATGACACATACTGTTGAACATCTTTCTGTGTGCTTATTTTTCATCTATGTATCTTCTTTGGAAAGATGTCTTTTCAGGTCTTTTCCCTTTTTAAATATTGGTTTGTGTTCTCACTGTTGAGTTTTACGATGTGCTTTGCTTTTCGATTTCTTATACTTCAATGGGATTGCCTTATACAGAAAAATTACAAAAATTTTGTGTTTCTAAAAGTGAAGTAAGCTAAATGAGGGCAGTGCATGAGCGTAGTGTCAGAAGTTTAAAAATTATTGTTCTTTGAGATTATGTCTATGCATTATATGAAAATCGTGCACTGAATTAGCCAGAGGGCCACTTTATAACCAAGTACTATCATCCAGTTTCTTTATCTGAATTTCTATTGGTATTTAATACCCTGTGATGACACACAGTGATAAAATTTATTTTTAATGCAATATTTTTAAAAACAAGGTCAAAAGACCCCTGATAATATGTAGATATATGATTTGGGATCTAGGAGATTTTATCTTTCTAATCATAGGTGAGAAACAGCAGAAATATAACAATATGTACTATGTAAGAGGAGGAGTTTTAGCTAGAGAGAGCTTGGGTTAGGATCAAAGCAGAGTGCAAAATCTGTTCTTTGTCCTTTTCTCCTAATTCATTTTTCAATCTCTAATTTTTAAAAACTTTTAGTAGGATATGTTTACAGTACATAATATTTACATTCCTTGTGCGGAGTCTGTACATGTACATAACACATCTTAATTTCTTTTTCTTCTTGTTTCCCTCCCCTCCTTCTCCCTCCCCTGAATCTCTTGATTCCCTTCCCATTTGAGAAAATCTATCTCCCTACTTCCTATGATCTCTCTTTTATATTGCTCTTTGCTTGTACTGAGTTTCTCATCTAAGAGAAGCCATGTGATATTTAAGCTGTGTCTGATTTATTTCACTTAACATTATGGTCTTGAGGTGCTTCTATTTTCCTACAAATAACTCATGTGTCTTTTTTATGGCAGAGTAGTACTCCATTGTATATAAATATCACATTTTCTTTATCCAATCTCAGATTATTTAAGAAGGGAAATAAAAGAACAAAGAAGAGTGTATAGCTAAGCACATCCTTGTTTTTTTTCTTCTTTTATTGATAATGCTCTCTAGCTTCAAATGTAGATGAGACTATATAATCTTCAACTTGTGCTTAAGAATTAAGGTGCTTGGTTTCTGAGACATTCAAAGAAGGAGTAGAAGCACACAGAGGCCTGGAGCTGCCATGCTGAGGGACCGCTGTGTATGACTGATGCTGCGCTGCAGGGTTCACCAGGTGCGACACCTCTCAGATACCTAGCAGGCACCTCTGTAGGATGATAGCAGCAAATGGGACAAAATTGCCTGTAGAAAAGAGCAGCCATAATTGAGCTTCCATCTGCTGTTGCATTCTGGAATGTGGAGTCAAGTCAGATCTTGTTTTTTAAGGGAATCTGAGAACATGATTTTGATATGGTCTCAATTTCTGAATGTTGGCAATGAATTTCTGTCTTCAAAACAAAACAAAACAAAACAAAACAAAAAACAAAAACCTCTGTGAGCTTCATAAAATATAACTTTGGATGAGATCTGCCTGGCCTGGGAACTCCAGTTGATGGTTTTTGCTTGGTGTGAGTTCACTTTGCTATCAATTTGCTGATATGAAGTTGCACTTTGACAAGCACAAAGTGACTATGCGGAAAACAACATAGGAAGCACATTTAGTTTAATTTTGTAAGCACGCAATGTTTTTATTTTTCACATGTATTTAGGCCAACACCTCCTCACAATGCCACACTTCCACTCTATATGTTGAGTGATCCAGCACAGGGACTCACAATGAGAAAGAGAGAGAGAGAGGGTGAAAGAGAGAGAGAAAGAGAGATATTCATTCTTGTGCTGCCTTTATGTGGTTAAAGATTTATAACACTGGCCTTCCTCTAACAGAGTACTAGATCTCGAGCTCTGTGAAGCAGGTAGAGATGAAAGGAAGGTGCATGCAAGGAGACCAGAATAGAGGAAAATCTCAGAGTAGAAGTCTTAGATATCCAAAGCTCCATGGAAGATCAATGCAGCCACCTGAGAAACACTGCTGAAGGCAGAGAAGTGTGGTGTTGGAACCAATGCACTCTTCACTTACTGCTTTATATACCAGCTAAAAATAGTGATAGGAGGGAGTATAGGTATTGAGAGGATAGGCTGTGAAGTTCTAGGAGTTGACTTGTGTTTATAGTTACTTTCACCTCTTTGTTCTGGTTTACTGTCTACGGTTTTAGTTGCCCGCAGTCAATAAAAGCCAATAAAAGTCCACAAGTATTAATATTTGTTTTGACTATTACAAGAGAGAGACCACATTTGCATACTTTTTATTATTGCTTATTTTTCTAATTGTTCTATTTGATTATTAGCAATTGTTGTTAATCTCTAACTGTACCTAATGTATAAGTTAAACTTTATTATAGGCATGCATGTAAAGGAGAAAACAGTGTAGACAGGTTGGTACTATCTGCAATTTCCAATATCCACCGCATATCTTCAACACACTCCCATGGGTGAGAAAAGACTATTGTACCTTCTCTTGATCTTAATACTGCCTTGGTGGCTTTGAAATAGAATTCAATATGGAGCACACTGTATTTTCATTCCCAAATACCTCATCCTCATGCAGAGCTTCTCAATTAAAAAAAGCATTTATTCTAATCAATGCCTTGACATAGTAAAAAGGGATTGTGTGAGCATTGTTACCACAGTAGTCCTATGAACAGTGACTGCACTCTCAAAAAGACAGATTGAAGGAATATTTGTAAATGACATATATTTTTTTTTCATTTAAAAAACAGAAGTAGAGTTCATTAATGGCCCTGCTAAATATGTAGTTAAAGTCAGACAATGGAAAGTGACAGTCAAATGACATATTTTTATAGGAAAAAAAAACCATGATAATGCAATACAAAACAACCAGGAACTTATCCCACTACTACTTTTTAAATACCAACCATTTGCTGAGTTTTTGCATTCTTTTTAACCAAACCCAATTTCAAATTCCTACTGACCCATTTTATAGATTAGGCCGTTTATAGACAAGCATACCACTTGTACAAGTTCACAGAACAAATCAGTGGCTATAAATCCAAACAACCTCTCCTGTTATGGCAGAAATATCTTTTAAAGTTTCAGGGTACAAGACATTCTGGAACAGAAAATGTCATTTTCTTTTAGGGATGAAATTAGAATACTGGGCTAATAACTACATGATCTCTAGTTTTTTACAGCATAGTGAATTCAGTTGAAGATAGTCATTATATCTCTTTGGCCACGATACAACTGTGGTTGTCATGGGTGTGTAACCAAGTTTCAGAGTGTTGTGCTGTTGGGTTAATTTTACACCATTCCAACATACATTGGGGAGAATAAGGAAAGGTTAGTCAACTCACTGGTTTTCTTTTTTTTTTTTTTTTTTTTTTTTTTTTTTGGTCCCCATGATACTAAGTAAAAATTTAAGATCAAGCAACATTGAAATCTTAAGGCAAAATGTCTTAAGGCAGGTAGCAGATGGGTTTAACTTATCTACCTTGGACCCTGGGTTCTGAAGACATTTTCTTGAGTGTAAATGAAACATGGTTCATCGTGATAGCTAAAAAAAAACTAGCCTGTGGCTGGTCACTGGTCTGCCCAGGACAAAGAGATGAATTGATGAAGTTTCCTAGGCTAGCTAAATAATTTAGTTCATTCAAGCTTCAACCACCCAGAGCAGCATCTTAGTTTTGTTGCCCATACTACCAGTCAGTGTTCAGAGTGGGAAATGACTAAATCTATACCATTTCCAGAACATCTGTGAGGGACAGAAAGGATCATGTCTGATGTAAAGTTTGAATGTAAAGCTCTGCCTCACCCTCTCGAGATATTCCAAGATAGGCCAAAGTTCAAAATCAGCTCTAATTCCACTCCCCGAATCACATTTTTCTTTTCTTCCTTCCATTCTCTTGCTTTTTACATTTTGTTAAATACTTGTATAGGTCCTGATATAAAGCAGACTTTTTTTGAAGCTCTAGACCAGTGATTTTCCAAGTGTGGCTTTGGCCCAGCAGCCTCAGGATTACCTAGTGGCTTGTTAGAAAGGCAGACTCTCAGGTCCATTCCTGTTACCAGAATCAGAAACCCAGAGCTTGGCCCAACAATCTGTGTCTTAACAAGTGCTCTAAGTGTTACTAATGCACGCCCACCTCGGGCAGCTTGCAATTTGGTCATGGAAACCACATTAAATTATTGGTTTACGTAAGTGACGTGATACAGTTATACACAGGGTGTGTGAGAAAAAAGGAGTATAAAATCAATATTTCAGAATTTCTATGATCCTTTATATTCACTCTTTTTGTTGTCCAAAGATTGTCATCTGCATATTTGTCTATTTGTGATATGTGTCCCTATTAAGTTAGCAAACATTCCAGCCATCAGTCCTGTTGGAAGATTTTTCAATGTAGGGAATATGAAATATTTCTGTAAAAGATTTTTAGTACAATTTACAACAGGATGTGGAAATCTTTGGTGATTTGATACAGCTTTTTCTGCCAAGATGTCTTTTTCCCCCTTCTCGGTAATCTAATCAGAAAGTCAATTTACATTTCAGTGGGATTTTTATTATCATTACATTATTTTTTTAAACATGATATTCAGCAGGCAACAGCAGCCAGAGAAAGTGGTTCTTATTAGGAGAGCAATCCCATTTGCAAGGTCCTGTGAAAGTAGCAGCTATGTGAGAAAGCCCCAGAAGGCAGGAGTTTACTGTAAACTCAGGGTGAGTCAACAGAAGGCCAAGACGGCCAAGAGAGTTAATTTGGTCTTGTGCTGCATGCCTAAGTCGCTGATATTTAAAACCAGGGGCAGACTGGGAGTGCTCCCTCAGCAGAGGTCAGGACACACCTGAAGCACTGCTATCTCATTTCATGTCCTGTTCTTTAAAGGACTGTAACAAGTAACTCCCACATTTCCAAAGCAATTGAGACTATATTTAGTTTTTTTGCCTAGTAAGTATAATGGAAATAGGGAACTATCATGATCAGCTAGGAATAAAATCTCCATAGTTTTCTACTTCTGGAAAAGTTGTATAGGGGTAGAAGAAGGGTGAGCCTCTAAGAGATCATGCTTTTGACCTATAGAAGAATTCTTTACCTCCATGAATCTAAATATGCAAAAAGAAGCTCCTGAAGGGTGGTGGAATACGCCAACCCCAAATAAGCCACTTGGCCATAAGGATTATTTTGAGCTAAATTGTTTTTAAGAAAAGCCAGCAGGTAGTAGAAGGAGACTCTAACCCTACGCATTTCCTTCCTGAAAGCAGATACACCCATGTGGGGATTCCTTCCCTGTATCTGAAAGAAAGAGACACGCTTATCACCAAAGACAAGCAGTTGAGACTGAGAGAATTCTATACAAACAGACCTTGTTAAATAATTCTTATCTTCCTTTAGCTTCACCTTAGAGTTTAGTTACTTTTCCATAATTGCCTGTATTTGTTCAACCTGATTTAAAAGCATTTAGGTTTTGCCACTTCTTTAGGTCTTCCTTTCCTTATGAGGGCCTCCATGATAGGCAAAACTTGCATTAAATAAATTTGTGTGTTTTTCTCCTGTTAATCTGTCTCCTGTCAATTTAATTTACAGGTCAACCAAAAGTAGAGGTAAAATTTTGCCTTCACAACATCCCCTAAATCTCAGTGTGAGTGAAAGACTTGAATATTCTTTGCCCCAAGTAACTGCCCATATATCCCTACCCAGGAGGTCTCTCCTGACCTTCTGATTTTAAAGAGAATTTTGTTATGGTTTAAACCTAAAATATGCCCCAAAGTCTCATATGTTCAGAGTTGAGCCTTTTGGAAGGTGATTGAATCAGAGGAATGCTGTAGTTATCAGTGCTTTAATCCACTGATGAGTTCATGGCTGAATGTGGGATTAGGAGGTGGGCTAGTTAGAGACATGGGCGTGTGTCTGTTGAGGGCATATCTTACTCTGGCTCTTCCCGCTCTCCATGCTGCCCAGCTGCCATGGGAGAGAAGCTTTCCTTTGCCAGGCCCCTCTATCATGCCATTGCTGCCTTGAAGTCAGCTGAATATGGACTGAAACTTTCAAAACCATGAGCAAAAGTAAATCCTTCCTCTTTTACATTGTGGGTGTCAGGTATTTCATCTCAGCAATAGAAAAGTTAATGCACCCTCCTCCTCCCTTTACCCCTTTACTAGGCTTTATTCTTCTTCTTAACATGCCACAGTACCTGCCAATATGTATTATATCTGCCTTCTCTGTATCTTTTCAACCAGGTGAGGACTTACCTGATGTGTTCACTACTGTATTTTATCTTACAGCTATTTTTGACACATAGTAATTTCTCAGTATTTATTGGAAAACAAAACATGAAAAATGGGAAGAATGTTGTTTCTGCATAAATAGTAGGTGAGAAAATAAAAACGTTGGCTGGTGATGGGATAGGGAGTAAAATGAACTGCAGGAGTCTCTCTCTCCACCCCCGGAGGAAATCAATGAAATGTGCTGTGTACCATGCTTAGGCTATTGTCAGGTTGGAGATAAGGAAAAAATCTCAATTTAAACAGTTAAGGAAAAGGACTATGTGAATGAGAGATGATTAAAAACCATCCCGGAACTGCACCATGATGAAAGTTGCCAGATCTCACAAACTTGGAGGCGATTACAGCTGGATTTAATAAGCCGTGGGACTCTGACTGACATCTGGACAGCAAGAAGGTGTGCAAAGACAATGGGCATTTTCGGAAGACTCAAAGCTGCTTAGCTTGATGAATAGCAGGGGGAACAGGGAACATTTAGCCCAGATGGGGAAGACTTGCTGTTAAGTACTTACGGGCTGTCCTGTGTAAGAAAAATTAGAATTATTCTTTGTGTTTACAAGATTTAGGACTAGGGATTATAGTGTAGGAAATTACCAGAAGCCAGGCTTCAGATCACAGGAACTAAGCACTTTGCAATAGAACACGGCTACCTAAAGAAGGCATGACATTTCTTAGAAGGAGTGAGTTTCATCCTGAGGGTTGTGAACAAATGTTGGTTATTGCCCTGCTACTCAAAGAAGGGTGGTCACACTAGCAGCATCTCCATCCTGTAGGAGCATGTTAGAAATGTAGACTCTCAGAGCCCATTCCAGACCTATTAAGTTACAGCATACCATGAAAGATTCCCAGGTGATTCATATCTGTGTTAAAGTCTGATGTGTCCTGATTGTTATTAAAAAGAATATAAGTAATTAGTAGGTAGGTGGATTCAGTATGGTAGGGAAGGAATTGCTCTTTCTGAATGGTTGTTTTTAATCAAAATGAAACCTAAGGACAGAATAATTTGCACCCCAGAAGTAGCTACCTGGCTCCAAATAGAAGATTCCAATGTATTTTAACTTCAATTAGGCATCTGTTGTGGTCTACCAAGCATTAGGAATAAAACAAAATCAATAATATATGGATTGAGTTTCCTGTATTATGCTATGTTGCATTTTGTTCATGATGGTCAAAATCACATTTTGACCCTGGAGCTTTCTTCCTTACTTCTGGATGAATTTAGCCCCAGCCCCACTCCTTTTCTAATTCTTGGTGATGCCTGGAATATCACAGATTACTCCACATTTTTTCCAATTGTTAATGGCACCTTTGAATGTAAAAATATATAAGTTTTTTACTCAGCTTGTGTGTAATTTGCCTTTATTCCACACTAGAATATGTGTTTCACTAGTGCAAATATTTTTTGTCTGTGTTTACCTGATTGGAGTGTGGATAAAACAATTCTAAGGGCAGAGAATTTGTCCTTGCCTATTTCTAGTGCTTGCCTATTTCTAGTCCTTGCCTATTTCTGTGATGTAGACATCATGGTCAACTTCAAACTTTTATTGTGATGTCACTGAATGTGGCATTTGGAAATGATGTGCACAGTAGACTTTTCTGAGCTAGTCTGAATAGGTTTCTGCACACAGCTGCTCCCTAGCACCTAGAACAATGCCAACCTTTAAAATGTGCTCAAAAATATATTTTTAAAATTTACTTAATGAGTGAACAGAGTAGAGAAATGAAGTCCTGTCCTCTAGTGAGAGTAGGAAGGTGTTTGAGGACAAAGAGGGAAGATGGTTAAGTATAGCTTCAAAGACCTATTGGGGGTTCTTTCTGAAGGTGACAGGCCAGCTGGCTATGGAGTTGGCCAGGCAGTGAAGATAGTTTATAGATAACTGTTGAGAGTTTAAGGCATGTCAATTTGAGTAAAATAATTAGGTTACTAAGAGAAGATGTCCCAGAAAAGATTTTTAGGTTGACTGGAACATCAAATGCTTTGACTCGTATATGAAGCAGTGCACTGAAGTGGATGTAGAGCCACTGAAAAAATCTAAAATTGAGAATAACGTTAACAGACTTGCTTTCTAGAAAGATCTCTCTAGAATATGGGTGATTAATTTTAGCATTGGAAGTGGAGTGGAGTGCCAGAGAGACTGAAAACAAGACTACTAACCAGCAACAACAGTGCTACAGGAGCACATTTGAAAGCCATTTAGAAGTAGATGTGACATAGGTGATGTTCAAGGGAATATGGAGGATGAAGAAAGAAGGTAAGATATTTATGAACTTTGTAGTGTGGTGTGATTGCTACTCTGGCTTTCACTAAGGTAGACAACACAGATTGCAGGACTGGATGGGTAGTTAATGAAAAGTACTATTAGTAACATGAGGCCACATGCCACAGTGGTGAAGATGGTGAACATAATGTGGATTTTGAAGCAATCCTGTCTGGACTATCAGGGTGATAGGACTTTGGTTGACATCTGGACAGCTGGGGCAGGTGCCAAGACATTCCCTGGTGTGTTACAAAGCTCAACAACTCAAAGATCCTGAGTTAGAAATACGAGTTTCTTGCTAAGGAGAGGGATCAAAGCAAAGAAATATATTTACATATCAAGAACATGGATAAAAGTGCTGGAAGCAAGCAGACACTCAAGGAGAGATGTTTATAAAATGAAAGTTTAATTAATACAGATAAAATTTGTGGAGCATACAGTATATCTTAAGGGTAATTCAATAAAGAAAAGGTATCAAAAGGAAAGAGAAAATACTCTCAGGGTAGTAGAAGTTATACAACAAAAGAAAAGAATGTTAGGAGGTGAGGTGGGGAGGTTAACCTGGTTAGAATAAAAATTAACATAATACAGTGAAATGAGGATGGAAAAATGGTTATGGGATTTGATGAAGATCAGTGTTAGATAAGATTCTGTAGAGGCTGGGACTGCATGCATGGCAGAGGGTTGAGTGATAAATGGAAAATGAGGAAGAAGTGAGCCAGTAACAATGTCTGGCCAATGAGTAATCGTAAAACTAGATACCTCTGGTCTTATTTCATTATTGATTTGGCCTTGGTAAAACTGAATTGTGTGTCTACATATAGACAAGTCATTTAATATTTCTCAAAAGTCATATATTTGAAACATTTTCATATTTTGCTTCATATGACAAAATATTCAGTTGACTCATGAGTTTTTGTCCACCATTCTTAAATTTGTAACATTTTAGACATTTACATGTCTTTTCTCTGTCTCTCAATTTGCCCATACATTCGCAAATTATATGTTAATAAACATATAATTTAAGATTGATTTAAGAAGAAGCTAGGGCCGGTGAGATAGCTCAGCGGCATAAGCGCCTGCCTGGCAAGCGCGAGGTCCTGAGTTCGACTCCTGGTACCAACATACAAAAAAAGGGCCGGTGATATTGCTCAGCGGCACGGGTGCCTGCTGGCATGCAAAGGTCCTGAGTTCGACCCCTGGTACCCACAAAAAAATAAAAATAAGAAGAAGCTAAAGAAAGTAAAAAAAAGTCTAGCTTAGCTCATAGTAAATGTTGTGAAAAAAGACCTTTACTACTTGGTCTATCTCTTCTGCCTCTTTTGTCACTAAGAGCAATTGCTTATTGGTAGGGTCAAACTTGTGTTGTAATCCTTCACTATTAACAAACACTGTAGTCATCTTTCCAGTTTAAAGGTTGCCTTCTTAGTCATCATTCTCTGCTCAAAGGAAAGAATCTCTCGGTCCTTTCTTAGCTTTAGCAGGCTACATTTATCCTGACCTAACCTTTGATCTATGATTTCTAATTGTATTCCACAAGGGGCCCTACTTTTACACAATTTATTGACCCTATAATGGGAATTTGGGTTCATATCATTTGACAGAATTGATGTTTCCTGCAATCTGATGGCTGTTTGGATTTCAGAGTTGATAGTCAACTATAATATTCCTGTGACCTTCTAGAGCCACTGTTTTCTTTTGCTTTAAGGACAAGATACATGAGATTTGAAAGGATTGCCCAAACTAGCTTTGACAGTGTGGTAAATGATGCCTCTGACTAAAGTCAGAAAGGGTTTACATTAAAAATGTAGAACTCTCTAAGAGAGCTGAGCATGAAATTCTTCCCATGTGCTGATTAATTTTGTGTATGTAGATATCAATAAGCTCTGAGAGTTGGAACCACAAGTAGTATTGTTAAATTTTAATTCAGTTGATGAGAACATGGTATTCTCAACATCACAACCACAGATATATTTTATATATTAGTTGGAACTGTATGATACGCTGTTTCATAGATGAAAAAAGTCGATGATGTCAATCGCTTATGGTTCAACTTTATACACCTGTATTGAGAGGTTATCTCAAAATGCAAGTGCTTGGCAATAGAACTTTGATGGAGATTTCCTGTAGGTCAAACATTTTAAATATTTTATTTAATCAGAATATTTCTGTGATGTAGAAATTGATTGACCACTACATTATTCATCTACCTAAGACTTACCATCTCTCATTGCATCTCTTAGAAACTAAGGTCTTGATGGAAAATTCAATAAAGAGAGCTAATCATTAACAACAAACAGAACTGTCCTTCAATGCCAGATGTGCAGGATGCTGAGTTTGTTGCCAGAGAAGGGAATTTAAATGATGAAACAGGAGCTAAAAACATGTTTGCCTAGTCTTGCTTTAAATATCTGCACTTTTGGTTAAGACCTATGAACTCCTTTGTGCCATGGTTTTCCAATTTGCAAATTGTTAGGATTAGGTTAATATGATTTAAGGAGCCCTTCCCTGTCCGTATTTGGCTCATTACATTTATGATGACACAGGCACATATATTAAGGTAACATAGAAAGTGATATTAAAACATTTTTGTCTATGTTTGGTTCTAGGACAACCCTCATTAGACTCACCTTAGGATTTTATTAAAAATATAGATTTCTGGCTCCAGACCTATGGAAATCCCTTCTGGACCTCGTTGCGGTCTGGAGGAGTCCACATTTGTAATCCCAGGGAACAGTTATTGGAATTCCAATAAGTAATTCCAATCTACCACTTCCAGTGCAATCCACGGCAAGAATGAAGACACTAAGGCATATTTGTAGTTGTGGCGAGCCAAGGGGGCCCTAAGTCCAGCTACAGCAATGGCTAACCAGAACAAAAGCCTTGACCCTGGGCTGAAACCAGGTTTTATTAATTCGTGAAGTGGGGGGTGTCTCAGGGATGAGTGACTGAGAGAAAGGCAGGAAGTACTGAGTGCTGTGAGCTGGGCTAGGTAGGAGGCCTGAAATCACCTCTGCAATATGCAGAGAGAGAGAGAGAGAGAGATGCAGAGAGAGTTATCTGCATATCAGATTGGGGCAGTATCTGGTGTTTTGGGGTCGATGCTTCAGTTTTGATGTGTAATGTCATGCCCTGAGATGTCACTGCCTCTTTCTTGAAGCTCAATCTCATCTCAGCCTCATCTCAGCGTGGGGTCACTTGGCCTAGCTCACATATACTACTTGGGAGCTATAGGTGGGGTGTCACTGACTTGTCACATTGCTTCAAAGACTACATATCAGTACTTTGGTTAGACCCATTTGCATTGCTTAAAGCCAATTGAGGGGATAAGGAAATGTCCTAGCCAGCTCTGTACATATCAGTACAGGGACGTAGGGCTAAATGCTCTTCTTTCAAGGAGAACCGTCCAGGTGGTACTCCACACAGCCCCATAGCTACTGAATAAGAATCCTTAGGGATGGACCCAGGGAATCTGCATTTTTAACTAGTTTTTTCAAAGCTTGGCCTTTAGTTACTGCTGTATAAATGGAAGTTAATATTGTAATATGAGTATTGCCAATAAATCTTAGGCACCTCAAACTTCAGAACCACTAAGCCAGAGAGTGTGGTAAAAAGAAGACATGCAGGTTTATTAGAGTGGGTCATCTCTTGATCTCCTGGAATCTCTGGTAAAAAGCACTGGAGTTTAAGAGCTCTGTTTTGTTCCCCTAACAAATACTCTGTAGCTCCTGCTGTATCAGGCACTTCTCTCCTCTGCCGGACACTCTGACACACACCCTTCCCTTGCACTACAAGTCCCACTCTGAGAACAAATGTCAACAGTGTCATTACAGATCATTTAGTTCCTTAAAGAACTTTTAATCTGGCATTTTCAGTGTTGGAAACTTTTATGGATACCACTATAATTATGGGATCTATGGCCAAGGGTAGCACTGAAGTACATCAAGCCTCTTCATTCACTCATTCATTCATTCATTCATTCATTCATTCATTCACTTAAAAGCTAATATATATTAAATGCCTAGTATACAGGAAGCGCCATATTCAACTCAAGAGATATTTATTATCACTATAGGGTCAAGCACCTTACAGGTACTCAATATATAATTTTTAATGAACACCTCTTTTCATGAGGCCCATGATGTCTTCAGATTTACCAGTGACAACTGCTCGTGATGTGTGGCTTTGTATCAAAGATGACCGACTAATGAAGGTCCTTTTAACGTCTACCTCCTGACTTCCCATTCTTCTCTTTCTCCATTTTCTCTCTTTTTTAATATCCTAAAACAAAATGAAAAGTTCAGTGGAAAATGATAAAGTTCAGATTTCATTAGCTTTTGATGTCACTGTTCCTTGGGGAGAGAAATCACATTTTTGGGTGACCTTTTTAGTTAATTCGCAGCTGAGAGAAAATCACCCTTAGTACCCTTTCTATTTATAGGTAATTTGACTTGCTTGTCAGCGTGGTCGTATTGAGTGGGCTGTCTTATGGGAATGAACAGAGGCAGAATATAGCTGTCATTCTTTTGACCTCTCACACCCAGACCCTGGGAATGGAAGCCAGGAGACAAAAATGAAATTAGTAAGCAGCATTTCCGATTATGACAAACACTAAAATAGAAATCAACATCTCTGATGTCAGTGTTCACTGATGATCTCGAGGCTCCTGGAGGGAGAGAGTATTCAGACTGAGACTTCAGTATTATATGATCAGGCTTCAAGGGAAGGGAAGAAGGAGGCTATTTTTTTTTTTTTTTTTGTGGGTACTGGAGGGTCGACCTCAGGACCTCGCGCGCCAACAGGCACCCGTGCCGCTGAGCGATATCACCGGCCCCTTTTTCATATGTGGGATCCGGGAGTCGAACTCGGGCCGTCGCGCTTGCAAGGCAGGTACTTACGCCGCTGAGCCATCTCACCGGCCCCGAGGCTAGTTTTGATAGTGGATGCAGCATATGCAAAGTAAGTGAGATGTAGATACATACACATAGAAATCAGGCAAACTACTGATTCCTACAGAGGTCTATTTCTGTAGAGTTAAGGCTCTGCTCTCAGAATCCAGTCTTTCCTGATCAAGGGTTTTCCAGACTCACCAATATTAGCCCCATAACTATTCCTCCAGACAAGCTGGGTCAGGCTTGACCTCAGAGTGTTTTTTATTAAAACAGTGTGGTCTCCAGTAATATCAATTATTTGTGAGTTCCCCAGATGGAAAAGGTATACCAAATTGATGGTGTCAGGTACAACTGCCATAAATAGAAGATGAAAAGAAAGATCTATGAGATCACTTCAAGTCTGTCTCTGGAGGCCCAGAGCAGGAGGATGCCAGGATGTATTTATTTTCTAGCACTCTGTCCAGCTCAGACTTACATGTTTGCATTTGTATAGCACCTTTCCTCAAAGGAAATGACTTCACTCATGGAACTGCAAAAGGTCACTTGAAATTTGAGTTACACAGAGGTGCAATAAACTTCACCCTGTCAGGAAGTTTGCACTGAGACTCTGTGAATGCTCCTTGGTGAATTGCATGCCATCACTCCCACTTACCCATTTGCATGTGTGCAGATTCTGGAAGCTATTCCAGGCTTGCTGCTTGCAGGCCTCCCTCTTTTCCTCCCAGACAGCTCCCACGGCTTCCCCAGTGACCTTAGTTATCACCTCGTCAAGTATACATATTTAGTGCTTTTAATCTGTCCCCAGAAATCAATCCATCCTCTATGAGTCCTGCTTTTGTTTAACCCTTTCATCAGTTCCCTGCCTTGCTATGGTACATTTCCACTTTTGGTTTGAAGTGACTTAGAAATAATCTATTCTCTCATTAGAGCCTCATAAAAAGGGACTTTGCAACTTGCCAGCTATATGATTTTTCCACCTCTGTAACTGAACTTCGAAATGATATTAGGTCTCATTCCTTTGCTAGAGCATTGCACGACTGGTCTAAATCTGACTCACTGCCTGCATATCTCTCTTCAGGACTCTTTTTCAAGTCTGCTTTGTGCTTTGAATATTTCCCTTCAAAGCGAGTGCCTGCTCTTTCCCTGCAGTTAAATCTCTCTTTATTTTCTGCTCTTGTTGCTACTGCTGCTAAGTTCCTCTGCATCTCTTTGCTTTCTTTCCTGGCATTTGCAACCCTTTCAATTTAGAATCACCTGAGAGTTTCCTTCTTGTGAGGTCTTCTTTGCACACTGGCCATGAATATAGTTGATAATATCACCAAAGTTAACAACCGTGCTTGCAGATTTCATCTGGTTATGGGTCTCTGCTTTTAAATCTTTCTCTGTTGTTATAATGTGTTGCTGAATGATGGCCTCCCTGCTATGTGTGGAATTCAGAATAGTTGGCTGGCCATGATAACGGAATGGGTGCTGGCTTTGGATTCAATAGATCCACATTCAAATCCTTGTTCTGGCATTTGCCAGGTTGTGTTGGTTAGCATTTGGTAGAGGAAGAGAAGTGATAGGGGATTTGTGAGATTGGCTTGCAGGATCAGAGGCTGGATAGTCCATAGTGGCCATCAATGTGCTGAAGAGCCAGAAGATACAGCAGCTGCTTAGTCCAAGAAGGTGGTAGTCCCATACCCAGGCTGAAGGTCTGGAAGCTCTCTTTTCATATGTGTTGCAAAGCTGAAGCTAGACTCTGATGTTCACAGGTGATGGTAGCAGCAGAAGATGCACCTGCTTAAGCAAATCAAGCTTGTAAGTACAGGCTGACTTCTTCCTTCTTCTCCTTTTCATCTCATTCAGGATGCAAGCCTAGGACTGTCTACCCACAAACAAGGAAGCTCTTTCCTCCATCACTTTGCTGGCTTACATGCCAGTCTTTGGAAACACCCCTGCAGACTCACCAAAAGTGTGCTTTACTAGTCTTTTAGGTGTCTCTCATTCTGGTTAAATTAACAATCAAGATTAACTTTCATCCTGGGTGTCGTGGAGCACACTTGTGGTCGCAGCACTATGGCAGGCTGAGGATTGAAGGTTCCAGCCTAGCCTGGGCTTTCAGTGACTTAGCAAGACACTGACAAAAAAAAAAAAAAAAAAAATAGTAATAATAATAAAAAGGGCTGGGGATGTAGCTTGTGTGAAGACTCTAGTTCCTTATGAAGTACTGGAAAATAAAAGATTAACTGTCACACAGCCCAAGATTTTCTACGAGTTAAATAGTGTTACTGTAACAAATTATTCCAAATGAGTTGTCACAGATCTAGAGGCCAGAAGGCTCTCTCCTAGCTTCTGATGGTTGCCAACAAGCCATAACATATGTTGGCTTGTGGATGTACCCCTCCAACTTCTGTCTCCATTTCTCTGTGTCTCCTTTTGTTGTAAATGGCACTAGTCATTGTATTTCAGGCTCATTTAAAACCAGTATGTTATAATTTTGAAATCCTTAGTTACAGAAAAGAATTTTTGGCAAGTAGTTCCATTCACAAGTCCTGGGAGTTAGGATTTTGGCCTATCTTTTTGGGACTACTATTCAACCCACTACTACTTTAGTGATGTTATTTGCTGTCTCTGAGACTGTTTTCTTACCTGTAAATTAGGATTAATGTTGCTGACCAGAATGGTTGTTGAGAGAAATAAATGATAAGATGTTTGCAAAGTACCTATCATCATGGTGGGTACATAGTAAGTGATCAGGACATTTTAATTTTCTTTTCCAACATTTCTCCTTTGGTGCAACACTTTAGAAAACAGATATGATTTTACTTTGCACTTGAACATTGGTTTCACTCATCTAGTGCTGTATTACTGTATGAAATTTAGCAAGATTTCTCTCTTATATTATTTCTATGAGACAAAGTTAGACGTTTTAGAAAGGGTTTAGACAAAACCCCAGTAGGCCTCGTTCTTTCAATCTATAAATAATTAATGAGCAACTAACAAGTAAACACTGAGCAGAGTAAAAAAAAAAAAACCAAAACAAAACTCAGTTTTTATAAGAATTATACTATTGACAATAGCATGGTTTATATGTAATATCGTTCCAGGTAGCTGTGAATAAAATAAAAAATATTGAAAGATGATGGAAATTGTAAGCTTTGGAATAAAAAGAATTAAGGTGAGGTGAGTTATTCTTTTTTTATTTGTCTTTGTATTAGGGATTAAACTCAGCCAGGGTTGTTGCAGTGAATTATATCCCCAGTCTTTTTTATTTTGAGACAAGGTCTCTCTAAGTTGTTGAGCTGCCCAGGATGGGCTCAAACTTGTGATCTTCCTGCCCCCATGATCCTGGAGTAGTGGGATTTCAGGTGTGTGTCACCATACCTATTAGGTTGTTAAGGAAGCGAGGCTCACCCCATGCAAGGGACTGGGGAATACACATTCTAAGCAGAAGGGATGACACGTGCAAAGTCCCTGTGACAGAACGAGGAAAAGCAAGGCAGCCAGGATATATTACCGGGGGCATGTAAGGTAGAATTTGAAGAAAGAGGTAAAAGCCAGATGATGGAGAGCCTGGTAAGCCAGGATTGGGACTGGGCCACCATGAGTCCTGGGTGGGATTCATTGTGGCTTGCAGAGTGGAGTGTCCAAGGGCACTGGCCACATTTAGCTGTAAAGCACAGAGCACTGTGGCCTGAGATCACAATGGCTGATCCTCTGGATGCTGGGGCACTTATCTGGGGTACGTAGGACATTTCTCTCCTTTTTCAGTTCTAAGCTGTCTCTACAACCACTCTCTTTGCCCATGATGCAAACTGTTCTTTGACCATGGGCTATCACTAGCTCTGGATGCTTGTTCTCTCTCTCTATTTTATTTTATTGTTATTATCTGTTAGAAGTAGACAGTAATATCCCAACTTATTTCTAGATACCTGCATAAGAAGCAACAAAAGATGCATTCAGTCTATGAATTCCTCCAGTACAAGGGACATGGCGGCGCTTTTCTAAATAGTTTTATAAAGTTCCTAGTCTTGTTAAGTGAGTCTGCTTACACGGAGGGATACCTTTATGCCTATGCTGCTGTTGCTTCTACTATTTATTTATCAGAAACTAACCCTGGTGTACTTTGTTGGGAAGCTCGCCTAGAAGACAAAACACAAATGTAATCTCATTCCAGTCTCAGGAACTGTTCTGCTAAATTATTTTATTAAAATATTGTTTCTCAAAGGATAAAAGCAAACATGAAAACAGAAAAGGGAGGTACTCTCAAAAGAGAACCATGGAGATTGAGAGTACTGGAAGGAAGAGAGGCAGAGCGAGGGCTGCTGAGCAAGGGCCTGTAAAGTCAAAGAAAGCACAAACACGTGAATAACAGTGTAAAACTGTTCCTCCATGAATTTTCCTGTGTCAGTTGCACACATGCTAAATTCTGTCCTCTAAGCATCTCTAGGTTGACATGAGAAGGTATGGATTCTAGTTTGCACTGTTGGCAAGTAACAGTCAAGAGCAGGTCAAATCCAAAATTTTATGTGGAAAGTACAAGATTAACTAATATTGATAGATCAAAGGTAATAAAGCAGCATATGGCATTTATTAGCCTTTGGTCAATATTCAATAACATTTGCTGAGCAACTACAGTATCCAGTGCCCTCGATGAGTTGGGTAGGGCTGTGCAGGGAGCAAGACATGGCCTCTGTCCTCTAGAAGTGTTCAGTATTGATTGTGATTCATTTCCTGTGGCCTTCACTTCTTCAGTTCTTTCTATCTGATCTCTCTTGGGGTTGTTCTGAGCTAACCAAGGTCCAAAAGTCTACAAGTAAATCTAATTAAGATGGAAATGGGGTCAGATGGTAGTAGAGCAGCAAGCATGAGCTGTAGCCTAAAGGCTGAAAAAAAATCCCCAAACTCAGGTGAGAAGCCAGCCCTCCTTTGCTCTGGGCTCTGCACTCTGTTTTCTTGAGGGACACTGTGCTGTGATGAGCCTACCTGGCCACACAGTGTCACAGCTACCCCAGGGACTCCTGACATACTTGGTAGACAAGGTCTTAAAGGTCAGACACCAGCAGTTTGTAGCCACCTTTTCTGCCAGCATCACCAAGGGAGTATGCCCTGAGTCAGCCCAGCTGCTGCAGAAGTCACCCAGATGTCACTGCCATCAGGGGCCTCCAGAACTGCTCACTTGGCCTCACTTGGCTCCTTGTGAGTCAGGAGGGGATCTAGATTCTGGAGGCCCCACGAGTGCTGTGAGGGCTTGGGTAGGGCTTCACACTTGCTCTGGACTGGCTCCCTCATATCCTCCAGGGACAGGACCAACTTTGTAACTGAAGATTGCATCATTTATTTGGAGAAACACCAGGAGTCTTGAGACAATGACTTTGGTATTAGCTCTACTTCTTTAAGTTGGTGACCTTCAACTGCTAAATCTAAAGGGCTGAGTTTTGGTTTCTCCATCTGTAAAATAAAAATGGATTCTGTCAATTTCATAATATTAAGGTAGGACTGCTATGTCTTATTTTACTAGACATTTCAATTTTATTGTCTTATTTGGCCCTGACAGCTAGCGTCCAAGATAGGAGGAATTAACCCCTTCTAACCGACACAGAAACTAAGCCTTTGTGAGATTAGGAAAGGATAATGAAATGACAATACTGAAAAAAAAAATATAATTCAGACTTGCCTAGATTCAATCCATGGTTAACTAGGGTGTAAATTTACAAACCATACGCAGACTCCTGTAAACTATGTTTAACACATGAGATGAAAGACAGAGAATATATTTGAGTAAGACTCAGGAAAGGTAGATTCTGGATCTACCCTCTGTGTTAAAAGCCAAGAAGGATTATCTATGAATCAAATGTTAGCCACAAAATGGAATCAAGTATGGTAGGTGAAGGATTAACAAAGGAAGAAAAACAAATTTCAATTACATTCAACCAATATTTATTGAGTTTCTCCCTTGTGAAAATTACTGATTAGAGCAGCAAAAGACATCCAAACCTTGAGACAAGTGCTAATCTAGCCATGCCAATATCCAACTACAAATAAGAGTGAGAAAAGTCCAGGAAAGAACAAAATAATGCACAAATTCAATAGACGGAACCACATCCCATGGGTGGAGTGAGAGAAGTACCATGGAGAAAGTCTTATTTCAGCTGGGTCTTAAAGAATACAATGGTATCAACTAGAGAGAAGACAAAGGATGAGCCAGCTGGAAGGAAATGACAGGAACAGAAGTGAAGAAAGAAAGAGCTGGATTTGTAAACAGGGAGGTCTGTTTTGTTGAAATTCATGGAGCATGTAAAAAAGATATACCTGGAAAAGTTTCTTTTGAGTTGTATTGTAGAGAGCTTTCCTAATTAAAGACAATTCTGAGTTTGGTAAGTAATGAGAGGGTTCTGAATTAATTTGGTAACCATGGGAATGAAAGTGGGATGTTAGTAACACTGAGGTATGAACTCAAAGACATGGCCACTAATTAAATACTGATTCTGGGGTTTTGGAGAAAGCCAAGGAGTTGGCTGAGGTTTAGAGCTTCAGTGGGAAAATGAAATGCCATTCAGGTAAACAAAAACAATTAAAAGGAGTGGCAGCATTTGAGAAAATAATTATCAGGAGAGGGGTATAAGGAGAAAAGATGTGTGTACAAATGAAACATTGAGGGGGACTTATTTGACTGAGAAAGTGAGAAAGTAAAGCTAATACAACCACAAGCTGAGGCATAGAGTTGCAAAGGAAGCAAATTCCTAAAAGGAAGGAGCAGGGTCCTTAGTTTTAGACTCCTTCCAGGATTAAGGAGAATTGAGCACGGCCTCCCACAGTGCTCATGAGAAAATTACTGATGAGTGTGATTTTAGCATCACTGTCATTTCCTCTGAGTATCCAGAAGCTTTGTGTGCCTTTCTATATAGGCGAAGTAACCAACACAGCATCCTTTCCATCAAATGCATTCAATGAATGTTTGCTGAATGGAGAAAGAAAAACACAGGAACAATGATATTTCAGAGAGGTGTAGGCATGTAAAGTTGGTAATGGGGTGGTGGCATCTAAGTCTTATTGTCATCCACTGTCTTTCTAAACAATTGTAAGAGACAGACAGAAGGTAGCTCTATGCTGGTGAGGTCCTTATCAGCCAGGAGCATACTTCAGAATCATCTTAGACTTATTATGAAGATTGTTTGTCCTGCGCCTAGAGTTTCTGACTCTAGGTTGGAAGTGAGTTTCCCCACTTTTCATTCCAACAAGTTCCTGGATAGTATTGATGCTGCTGGTTCACAGCGATACTTTGAGAACTGCTGAGATAAAATATCTGAGGATATTTAGTTAGAAGACATAGATGGAATCCCAACTGTTGCTCTCAGTTGGTCTTTAAGTTTAGGTTTCTCTCGAAGCCTATTTCCTCATGTGCAAGAAGGGTCTTACCTTTAACGTAGGGCTGATAAGAGTGTTAAGTGAGATCTATCTCATGGTATGTACCTAAAATATGTTTGTTGATTTCAAATATATTTTTCTTGAACTTTTAAAAAAAATTTTATTTATTTGTAATTTTTTCCAGTTCGTTGAGGTGTAATTGACAAAAAAAATCATATACTGTATATTCAAGGTGTACAGTGTGATGTTCTCATATATACATGGTGAAATGGTTAGCACAACCACACTAATTAACATATTCATCACCTTACATAAGAAGCCATTGATTGACTGATTGATTCATTCATTCATGTAATGACAACACTTAAAATGAATTCTCAATGAATTTCTGGCAGACAGAATATTAACTGTGGTCATCATGCTGCAGTGTGGGTCTCTAGAACTTGATTCATCTTATAACTGTGAGTTTGTACCCTTTGACCAACATCAGCCCATTTCTTCCACCTCCAATCCCCTGACAACTGCCATTCTTCTTAATTTCTATGAGCTTGATTATTTTTTTAATTCCATTTTTTAAAAATTCCAAGATAGGGTCTTAGTAGTCCATGTTGGCCTCTAATGCAAGATCTTCGTGCCTCATCCTGCTAGGATACCAGGCATGTACCACCAGGACTGGCTTCCGATAAATATTTTTAGTAAGACAGAAGATTGGTTGGAACTTGAGAAGGCGGTAGGAGGGAGAAAAATATTTTTATTTTGATTATTTAAGAAGTAAGGGGCCGGTGAGATGGCTCAGCGGCATAAGCGCCTGCCTGGCAAGCGCGAGGGCCCGAGTTCGACTCCCGGATCCCACATATGGAAAAGGGGCCAGTGATATCGCTCAGCGGCACGGGTGCCTGTTGGTGCGCGAGGTCCTGAGGTCGACCCCTCGGTACCCACCAAAAAAAAAAAAAAAAAAAAAGGAAATAGGTCTGTGTCTGGTTGTGGGCAATTCTCAATCTACTGATATGTGTGGAATGGCAGGGTTTTTGTTTTGTTTTGTTTTGTTTCATGTTTCTGAGCCAAGACGAATCTTATGACTACATGTGTGTCCATCAGTCAGCCTGTGTGTATGAACAGAAACTCACAACCTAAAGGCCAGCTTTATCAATTCAATTTTACAAAGTTAACCATCGCATCCAAAGCCCACACATTAAGAAGAAGAGTAAAATGAAGCACCCTTGAATCTGACATAGATGCATAATTTGATTCCAATAAAAATGGAGATGAGACTGCAGCTAGATAATCATCGGCTTGGCCCAGGGTACAAAGGTTTATTTTTTTTATGTTTGCATTTAGTCATTTTTATAGTATTGAATTCCCAGCTCATTTCTGAATAAATCCATGCAACATTGAAACAAATGCCAAAGGAACAGAAAAAACCTCAGAATTTCCCGTCCATATTTATAGTGAGTTGACAGATATTGCATTGCTTTCCTTTCAGGTCCTAATCAATTCATTACTACAGGGGTTGAGGGTGGGAATAAAACAAGCAGATAAAAAGGAACAATTTGTATGGGTCTTCTGGTCATTACTCTTCTGTTACAACTCTCATTAGGAAAACTAATTTGCATTACGTTAATAAATACAGGAGTAGATGCAACAACCAGAGAAGATGGTATTGCACTTGCATATGCCTCGCTGCCATTTGCTGGTTAAACCCAGTATCATTAATTCTGCAATTTGATGTTTTAAGGAGGACAACCAAGTTCTTCTTATAAGAATCCTCCTTCTATTTGCCAATAATAGGATGAGTGGAAGTGGGTATTTCCATGCAGGTACCTTTGTATGCAAGGACTGTGACTGTGCCTTCTTGATTCTTTCATGCATCACAAATCTAGATCCTTTGCATCCTAATCTTGTGGTCTGCTCGCCTGAGGCAAGATTGTGGCCCCAGAAGTGACAAAGAGAACCTAGCCCCGTAACAGTTTGGGGAAAACTCAGCTCTAATCCATCATATCACGGAACTACCAGGAAATCCTAAATGACTTTTCCATTGACAGTGGAATGAACTGGAGACTTAGAGTACAAAGTAAGGCTCTCTGGGATCCATGTCAGACTCAGAGGAGAGAAGTAGTGCTGGGGTAGAGGGGAAGAAGTGCTGTGTTTCTCAAATATTATTGTGTATAGGAATTGCCTGAGAAATTTGTTCAAAAGCAGATTGTGGTTTCACAACCTCCCATGGATACAGAGGCTGTTGGCCCACGAGGCACACTTTGAGCTGCTCTAGACCTCCCTTTTCTTGCTTTGGCCATTGATGAGTTCAGCTTCTTCAGTTGAATGCTGTCTTCTATGGCAAGGGCACCTGGAGCTTTGCGAAGATAGCTCCAGCGGGTCACATAGCTTTTCTTTCAAAGTAAAAGAAAATTAATCAGCAGTGTTGAAATCATATAGAGAAAACCCTCAATTTCTTCCCCCAAGATGTAGATACCAGAAAGGGAATAAACTACTCAGTATTGTGTAGTGGTGCAATGGGGTTTTCCACATTGTTTATTCTAATCTTAGCATTATAGTTTAGATCTACAATGACCCCTAAATGTCTCCTATGTTCAGAGGTGGGGCTTTTGGAAGATGATCTCATCTCAGGTGTGCTAGACTCAACAATGGATTAATCCACTGATGAGTTCATAGCTGAATGTGCTGGTAGGAGTTGAGCCTGGATGAAGGAGGTGGGTCACGGGGGGCGTGCCTTTGGAGGGTGTATATCTCTGTCTCTGTCTCTGTCTCTCCTTCCCTTTACGCTTTCTGGCTGCTATAGGTGAACAGCTTTCCTCCACCATGCCCTTCTACCATGTGGTTTCTGCTTTGAAGTCAGCTGACATTGGACTAAACTTTCTAAACCTAGAACCAAAATGAACCTCTCCTCCTTAAGCTATGAGTGTCAAGGACATTGTCCCAGCAATGTGAAAGTGACTAATACACTTAGTTATTAAATTTTAGAGGTGGCTTCCAATGTAACAGGTTCCTAGGAAGAAATAGGGAAACACCTAGATTTGGGCAGAAGAAAGGGGTCAGAACCATTGAGCACTCTTTATACTGAATTTAAAAAAAGAAAAACAAGAATGAAAGCAAAAAACCCTTCAGATTTTAATCTTAGTGACAGTTAAGAGGTCAGTAATATCATATATCAAAGATTAAGAAACTCAGAGGGATTATGAGAGATTTAGACTTAGTGATTTGCCAGAGTCAAGTTTATCAAGAAGAATAAGAGTCTAGATTACTTTATCTATAAAAACTGTGTTTCTAATTCTCTGAGATCCACTGTTTGACTTGAGGCCTACTAGCATTTTTATGTACCTCTTTCGTCATTTCCCAGGAGATGTATGTGGCATCTTGACCCTCCTGGGGAGGGGAACACACTTCTTGATTGCAGGTTTCCTGGTTTTACAAATAGTTCCCAAGGCTTTGAGAAGCCGGAGGGCTTCTCTAATTCACACTCCCGGTCCTCGATCTGTTCTTTCTCCAGTGGAAACTGGAGAGTTTCCTTCTATTTCTGCTCCCTCTACCCCACCTTGCTGACATTTGCATAAGCTACAAATTCTCCTTTTGTTCTCAATTGGGTTCCCTGATTTTCTAGTTGTTTTAAAAGTCAACCAATCAGGTCCATTTAAAATTTATAATTTCACTCTTGACAAAAGGAAGTCCTTAGGTATATAGTCCAAACCACTCAAGTTGCTCAGAGTCAGCTTCTGGGCCACTAGCCAATATTCCCCCACTTCCATACTCATAGCCACGACAATAGCTAAATCTCATGATACACATTTGCACAAGAGCTTCCTTCTTCGTGTTCTCAACATGCATGTAATATTCTTTAGCTGAGGTTGCCTAGAAGTAAGAGAATCTGAGCAAATATATTAACCACTGCTCTTAAGATGCATGCATGGCAGTAGAGATGTCTTCTCTAAGCATTTTTTATCCAGTTAATTTGCAAAAAGCTTCACTAATGCTACTCCTTTTTTTTCCTTTATCATTCCTATCATGAAGAATTTTTGCTTTAAACTTACCATGTTTGGCTCACTTGGATGTTTCAGTAATTAACCAAAAATTCTACAAGAAACTTGAAAGCATTATTTGAAGAAAAAAATGTATAAAAATTTTAAATGTGATGTGAAAAGTATGGCAGGATCAGTCTACATTAGATGAATTGGAGTAAAAAAAGTCCGGTAAAGATCAAGAAAATATCATGGATCCCTATACATACATTAATTATTGTGTATGTTGTTAAGATATATTTAATGAGTTTTCTGTTTGATTGTATCATGAATTTTTTTTTTTTATGGAATGTGGTCATCCTTTCAATTCAAAAGAAAAAATCTGTGTCAAGAGGAACTTGTTTATGTAATAATGTAAACTGTGACGTCTTGCACGAGGATTGTCTTTTGTGTAGTTCATGTACTGGAAAATCTTTAGTAAAATACTTCCTATATTGCATTTTTCTAGATTTTCATGTCACCCATCCTACATTTGTACTGTCTGTGATATATGTATATGTAGTATATATATATATATATACACATATGATTTGTAAATAATGCAGCACACATAAATGAAGTGAATGACCAAATGTAAAATCAAATGTGTTTGGAATGCAAATCAAAACCATTAAAGTTACTACTTCACATGAACTACAATGGCTACAATGAAAACACTGAGAGTAATGAGTATAGACAAGGATGTAGAGAGAAACTGGAGACCTCATACTCTACTAGTGAGAATGAAAGCTGATGGAGTCACTTTGAAAAACAGTGTGGCAATTCTGTAAATTGTTGAAAATAGTGGTACCATATGACCCAAAAGTTCCACCCTTGGGTATATATATGCAAGAGAAAAGAAAACATCCACTAAAGAACTGGTACATGGATATTCACAGAAGCACTATCTTAATAGCTAAAAATCTAGAAACAAGCCCAATACCCCCAAACTGGTGCAATAATAAATGAAACATGATATATCCATAGAAGAGATTTCATGAAAAAGAGAGAGGTACTAATATATGTTACAAGATGGAGGAATTTGAAAATATTATGCTAAGTGAAAGAAGCCAGGGATGAAAGGTCCATATTAAATAATTCCATTTATAGGAAATGTCCAGAAAAGGCAAATATATAGAGATAGAAAATACGGTTTCCTCGAGTTCAGCAAACAAAAGTGAGGAGTAGCTGCTAATGGGTGTGGCGTTTCTTTGTGAGGTGATGAAAATGTGCAAAAATTCGATGAGGGTGAGGATTGTACAACTTTGTGAGTGTACTAAAAACACTTGTACATTTACAAAAGGTGAATTCTATAATATGTGAATTATTTCCCCTTAAAACTGGTATAAAAATAAAATAATATGTTTGAAAGCAATCGTTTAAGATAAATTCACACAAATTGTTTGCAGCTAATATAATTGAGAAGGCCACAGCATTCAAAATGTTCAGTTCCACTTGCACTAAGTTCACATTTTTTTCTTTCTTTCTTTTAAGTGACCTGGTCTCCAAAAGATGCTTTTCTTTAAATTATCTCCATGAGCATTGATGTAATAAGAGATGGCATGTTCCATTTTGCATTCCATCATGTTGGTTTAAAAGGGATGCTACTTAGTGTATATTTAGAAATTAGGACATACTGAAAGAACTAATAGAAGTGTTTGAATTCAAAGGAAAGCAATTTTTTTTTTTGATTTTCAATGATATGTTCTTATTTAAGTGACTGGAGAAGAGACAATAATAGGTGGTTTCATGTTTTCTTTTATTTAAACCTCAAGTGCCCAGAGATTACCCATAGTTCCTTTTCTTGCGCTATTTTTGTTAGCAGCAAATATTGCTTCTCTCTCTCTCTCTCTCTCTCTCTCTCTCTTCTTCTTCTCTGTGACTAATTATCAAGGGCAAAGTCCAGTTGCTTTGTTATTGAGGTTGCTGTGGAGGTAACTTAGGTAGATGGCATTGTTACAACCCACTGATTGAAGGTTAATGTAACAGACTCAGTCTAATAATAAATGACATTACTACCAGTCAGGTCACTTAAGGGTTCTGAAGTGTGTGTGTGACAGTTGCTCTGAGTTCTTATTCTAAGAAAAGTAGGTGTACTGCTGTTAGAAGTAAATTTGATGGATCTTTCATAAGAAAAACATGATATATTACAAATATACAAATAATGTATATTTATTTAGAATGGCAAAAGGCATAACAAATCACACAGGTAAAAATGCTACCAAATTATGATCTGAATTCCAAAAACATAATTCATTTCAAATATTATGTCTCATTTCCTTCTGTCTCAGTGCCAAGCGCTATTGGATGTATTTGTAACAGGATAGAACTCTTTCCCCTAAATTTTGTGTCACAACATTGAAAAAGTCAGCATAGTTTGAATTATTAACAGGAATATTAGTAGGATTAGTAGGATTATTGGTAATAATTAGTAGAATTATTAGAAGCTCTTCCTACATTGGAATAGTAATATTGACTTAACTATACATGAAAATCACTATGAACCACATACATGGTGCCACGAACACTGAACTAAATATGTCCATGACACAATTTCTCCTGACTATGATGCCCCAAACAGTCATAATACCACCAGACTGCACCACATGGGGACACTTTGATAGTGGTAATGGGAAATTGGCAATATCAGAGGTGAGACGTGGCCACATTAATCCATTGCTATTAAAATATTAATGTCTAAGCAGTACATAGTATGCCATAAATACATAGAATTTCTATACTTTTATAAGCTATTATCAAAGAATATGGTGATGTTTAATTTTTTAAAAAAAATATCACAGCAAAGGACATATTGCCATTAATCACCCTCAAAATACCGCCCCCTCACTTCAAACACATTTATTCCATTATTCTTGTCACTTTCTGAAGCAGTTCTGAAAGTCCTCTTTTATGAGTGTCTTTAGTTACACTCTCGTGGCTGCCTCGATGTCCTGAATCAACTCAAAACATTTACCTTTCATGCATTTTTTCTTTGGGGAAGAGTCAGAAGCTGCATGACAACAGTTCCATCTCAACATGGATGAGGAGAACCATGATGTTTTTATGTGACAGAAATTGCCTTAGAAATTTTGAATCAATTTGAGACTTTTGGACAGCCACAAAAAGACACTCAGGAAGGAGGACTTCTAGAACTACTTCAGAAAGTGGCCAGAATAATGGGATAATGTGTTTGAAGCAAAGGAGAGCATTTTAAGGGTGACTAATGGTAGTGTGTCTTTTACTGTAATAAGTTTTTATTTAAATTTAAATTTTCTCTGTATTTTGTAATCACATCTCATATATATCACTTAAAAATAAATTAAATTTAAACTTAGGAAAAAATACCCATATCTGCAAATTTTCCAATAATATAACCCTGAGAAGAATATGTTAGTAAGAGGCCCTGAAGCTTCAGCTTCGTTATTTTCAGGATAAATATATCTCCACTGACTTCTCTTGTGAATGTCATTTTATATATGCTCATTCAAATGAATCCATTTTACCAGCTTCATTTAGATAACTAATATAGGAATAATAAGTCTACAGGCTATTTCAAAATATTCCAATTTAAAATAGAGAAGAGGCAGTGTGAGAGAAAGGTATTCTTTAATTTATCAAGATGTTTTTCTTAGAATATCTGCCACCTTTTAAAAAATTCCTATTACTAGGAGAGAGATGAAAACTTTTTCCCCTCATAAAATACAATTTTGAAACAAATTCACTGTAATGTCCTCATTGTGAGAGTATTATTAGATTACTGAATCATTGTGAGTCAGAAGCTTTAAATCTTTTCATACTAGCTTATAGTAAACTTGTATCATCAGTAGTATAAATCTACAGAGGCAGGAAAGACCAACTTGTGCAATATATTTAGCTGAAACCCTAAGGAATCATCTTGGATGACCTGTAAGGCAGGATTAAGTTCCTTCATCCATTCAATACTTATTTATTTGTGCCAATTATGTTTAGGGATCTTGTTGGATCTAAGGAAGGTTGAGAGATTTATAAGACACAAAACTGGTCCTCTAGGATCTAAGAATTTTAAGCATTATCAGGCATGTACACAAGTAACTATAATAAAAATGCTTGGTAGATATAAAGTGCTGGGAAAATTCCAAAGAATGGGGTGACCACACAGATGTTTATTGAAAATAGGACAGACAAAATATACTTGGGGCTTTATATTTTAGTGACAAAGAACCACATCAAAAAATTCAAGACATACATGAATATATAATTATAAATTGTGATGTGTTAAGGAAAATTAGATCCAAGAGGCATTCATGAGGGTGCTGGTTAAGACTGGAGGGTCATAGGAAGTCTGAGAGGGTGACGCGAAAGGGAGAACTGAATATTGAGTAGGAGGGACTTAGCACATGGGTGATGGCATGTAATATTCCTGCAGGGGGAAAAACACAAGAGAGCAAGGCTGTGAGGCAGGACAGAGCTCAGGGAAAAGGAAGGTGAAGGTGGCTGGACTGTAGGGTGAAAGGGTGGCAGGAGCGGTTCACAGAGGTAGGAAGAGGTTAAATCCTGATAGAACTACTTAGAGGCAAGTCGAATTCTGTGAAGTGGGAATCTTTTGGAGCTACAAAAATACCTTTTCCTTTTTGTGCGTACTGGGGGTCAAGCCCAGAATGATTCTATCACTGAGTGACATCCCCAAAATGAAAAAGGAAAGTAACAGTTTTGTATGATATACACAATAGACTGGAAACAGTACAGGTCAAGCATCCCTAATTAGAAAACCCAAAATCCAAAAGGCTCCCAAATCTTGGCTGCTCCCAAGATTTGGGGGCTCCCAAATCTTTTTGAGTGCCCTATGTGATACCACAGTGGAAAATATCACACTTGACCTCATGTAAAAACAAGATATAGTGAAAATGCAGGCACACTGAAAATATTGTATGAAATTACCTTCAGGCTATGTGTAGTAGATATACGTAAAACATAAGTGAATTTTGTGTTTAGACTTGAATACCATTCATAAGATGTCATGTTATGTGTATGCACATATTAAAAAACCTGAAATCCAAAACCCATCTGGTCCTAAGCAATTTGGATAAAGAATTACTGAACCTGTACTTGCAAGAAGTTATTGGAGTCATTGGGGAAGAGAGAAAGTAGTGGGTTGGGCTAGGGCCAAAGCAAAGGTCAGGAGTAAGAAGCGACCATATTTCTCATATAGAATAGGCAGAACTTGGGTATAGATTAGGGGGGAGACCTAACGATAAGGAGCATGTCAGCCTGTTTGTTTCTATTGAATAATCTTACACAGCGTTGTAAGACTGTAAGATCTCTGAATTACTGGACAGGCTTTCTGCCTGATCTGTGTCTTTTACAGCATCAAGAATGCAGAAGCTGGTTAGGAAATACTGATTTACAATTTGCAGTACTATGTATAAGAAATTTAGCTCCTCAGGCATCCTTGATTTTGTTTTTTGTTGTTTTTTCTTTATTATGGTATATTTGCCTCCCAGTCAAGACTTCAGAGGAAGAACAGGAAAATATATCCATCATACCTTGCCATTAAGGTCTACTTAACATTCTTTCTGTTTTCATTTTTAATTAGTACGTGTTTGCCATAGATAATGATTACCATAGATAATGATTCATAAAACATCTCAATTATTTTTTCATCCTCTATCCCCTCCCTCAGCCCTCCTTCCATCTCCTTATCCCCTTCCCATTTGAGAAAAATCTGTCTCCCTACTTTTTATTAGCTTTTATCTTGCTCTTTACATATATTTGGGTTTCTCATATAACAGAAACCAGGTGATATTTAAGCTTGTGTGTCTGATTTGTTTCACTTAATAGTACAGTCTCAAGGTGCATCCATTTTCCTACAAATGATGTAAGCTTATCCTGATTGCTCTGTCTAATATTTTGAATACTCTGTTGAACAGGAATGGTGATAGTGGACATCATTGCCTTGTTCCTGATTTTAGAAGGGAAGCTTTCTGTTCCCCCCCATTTAATATCATGTTGACAGTAGGTTGTCATGAATGGCTTTTATTGAATTGATATAAGGTCCTTCTAGATCCATTTTGAGGGTTTTAATCATGAATGTATATTAGATTTTATGAAAAGCATTTTCTGCATCTATTTAGATGATCATGTGAGTTTTCGTCTTTGCTTCTGTTTATGTGATGTATTACATTTGATGATCTCCATATGTTGAGTCATCCCACTTGATCATGATGTATTACCTTTTTAATGATTTCTTGCATTCTGTTTGCCAATATTTTTTAAGGATTTTTGCATCTATGTTCATTAAAGAGATTCACTTGTAGTTCTCTTTTTTGGTTGAATCCTTGTGTGGTTTAGAATCAGTGCAATGCTATCTTCCAGGAATGATTTTGAAAATACTCCTTCCCTTTCAATTAAATTAAAACTTTTGAGTATTGGTATTAGAAATGAATCCATTAGGACCTGGAATTTTCTTATTTTGTAGGTTTTTTTTTTAATTACTGCAAGTTTATTGCCTGTTATTGGATTATATCTTCTTGGTTCTGTTTTGGTAGTTCATTGGCATCTGGAAATCTATCCATTGCTTCTGAATTCTTCAATTTATCGGTGTACTGGTTGTCAAAGTAGTTGCTAATAACTGGCATTTGACAGTGTCAGTTGGGATTTCACCTTTTACATTTCTTATTGCATCGATTTGGGTTCTTTTTTTTTTTGTAAAATTGGCTAAAGGTATATCTCTTTTGTTTACTCATTTGAAGAGCTAGCTTTTCAATTCATTGATTTGTTTTTGGTCTCAATTTCATTGATTTCTGCTCTGATTTTTATGGTCTCATTTACTTGTATTAGATTTGGATTTAGATTGTTCTTGTTTTCTGTGATCGCAAAGTGAATTATGAGGTTATTTATTTGGGCTCACGGTGTTTTTCAGATGTGGGCATTCACAGCTATGAACTTCCCTCTTAAGGGTGCTTTCACTGTGCCTGATAAGTTCTGATATTTTTTTACTGATGTCGTGGTTCAGTTCTAGGAACTATCTAATCTTTTCTTTGATTTCATGACCCATTTCTTATTCAAGAGTGTATTATTTATTTTCCATGTGTTTGCATAATTTCTGTGGTTTCTGTTGCCATTGATTTCTAGTTTGATTGCATTATGTTCTGATAATATGCATAGTACAATTTTCATTCTTTGGTTTTATTTAAGCATGCTTACTGTAGTATGTGGTCTACTTTGGAGAAAGTTCAATGTGTGGTTGAGAAGAATGTATATTCTGTTCTTGTTGGGTGGAACACACCATAAATGTCAATTAAATCCATTTATTTGAAGGTTTGGTGCAACTCTGATATTTCTTTGATTTTTTGTCTACTTGATTTATCTATTTGTGACAGTGGGATATTGAGTTGTGTACTATAATTGTGTTGATTTTATCTGATCTTTTATATCCAGTAGTGTTTGTTTTATGAAGTTGGGTGTGCCAGTGTTCAGTGCATAGATGTTTGTAATTGTTATCTGTTCCTGCCAAATTGTTCCCTTACCAATATATAGTGATCTTCTTGGCCTCTTCTGATCAGTTTTGGCTTAAAGTCCAAAACTGAAAACAGGGTAGCTATTCCTCCTTGATTTCAGGTTCCTGTTGCAAGGAATAGTGTTTTCCATTTTTAAAATTTTTAGTCCTGCAGGATATATCTATCTGAGTTGGAAGATATTTTCTTTTAGGGTTTAAAACACTGCACTCCAAACTGTCCTGGCCTTTAATATTTGTGTTGAAAAGTCTTCTGTAATTCTAACTGGTTTACCTTTATAAATGATTTATTATTTTTCTCTAAGAGTTTTTAATGACAGAAAGACAATGCAGATACAGTAGTACCTCTGTTCATAAATGCTTTTGTTTGTGAACAATGTGGTTTGCAAACAGAAGCATTTGGCAGTTTTTTTCATAGTACAAACTCTGCATCAGGTGAAGAACACAGCCATACTGACTGTACAAACATGAATGTGGCCATCTTTGCCAGAACCCTGGAATTAATTAATTTTGTGAACCAAGGTACCACTGTACTGACATACAAAAGAAACCAATTAGTAACAACAACTATGTCAGCTGTGCTATAGTAGCAAAATTAGCAACAGTAATAGCATCAAAGACAAATTGGATATTGACCTCCCTTAAGAGCCAATAATGTATGCACCTTAACCATAGAAAAAAGATCCATAATTGTAGCATAACCACTAAAATACCAATTATTGATCAACAGTAAATATCTATTGAATGGAACAACTTTACCTCCATGAACCATATAATAATATTCAACAATAATAGCATAGAGTTAACCAACTATCTAAAGATTCATATGGCTTAATGGTTATACTACTAAAGTAGAAGGGGTGGGGAGCTGGAAAATGAAAAAAAGTAAAATTTGAAAAATTAATCAGTGGAAGAAGGAGAGGAAAGTGAGATAAAAAGATGAGATCTTATTAAGGAATAAAGGGAAATGAACAGTGTTAAATGGCTGTAACAGCAAAGAATGAGCAAGAAAAAGAAGAAACGAGAAAACTGAGAGCAAAATAAGGAAGAAAAAAAAAAGAAGGAAAAATGTTTAAAGGAGAAACGAGAAGAGACAAAAAGGAGAAAAAACCCAACCCCCCAAAATCAGTGAAGAAAAGAGAAAGAGAAAGAGAGCAAAAGAGAGAGAGAGACAGACTGACAGACAGACACAGATGGACAGAGAGAGAGAGAGAGAGAGAGAGAGAATGGGTAAAGAATAAATTTCTCCGTGTGTTTGAATGAGTGGTTTCTTTCCGGGATCTGCAACCTTGGAATCCAGCAAGTCACAGTTTTCTCCAGCTAGCTTTATGACCTGTGAGTTTATGCAGTACACTCCCAACTCTAGAGAGCCCCTTTGTCTGTTTAACCCAGACTATGTCAACCATCCAAACCTAGGTGTCTTTGTGACAGTGTGAACATTGGTTGATAGGAAAAGCAATCAGCCCCCTGGTCACTGTTGGATGTAGGCCGTGAGGTTGGCTTCAAGCAGACAGTTGAATTTAATGCCATCAGTTTTAGATCCAGTCTCTTATGAAAGCCACACTCACTGGGTCTGGTTTCTTACTACAAGGAGCAGGGCCCATGTCCTTCCTAATATGGGCTTAAACTTCTCAAGGGCTCCATGTCTAGCCTGCACCCTTTCTGCAGCTATCTCCCCGGCTGTCTTTCACCCAGTCACTGTGGGAGGGTAACAGTGGAAACCTAGAGTGGAATTGTTCTGTGGCTCAGTCTTGAACAACCACTTCCCAAAATGGAGCCTGACTAAATTGTCTCTGCAATATGACAAGCACTACACTGGGTTTCTCCTCTAACTCTCCCCTGCAGTGAAGGAGCCACTTTTAAAGCAAAACCCCCCGTTGCTTTTGTATTTTATAGTAGTGGTGGGCTTTTCTTGGGCCTAGCACTGCTGGTTAGATCTGTACTTTCTTCTTGGGTATTCCCATTTTCCTGGCTTACCTTCTCTCCCCAGGTGTTGGCCTTGTCCACAATTAGGTGGATTGGTTAGTTGGTACCTCTGTTGCCCCATACTAAGGGGATACAAAGCAGAGGGCCTGTTTGCATTTGGCAGATGGTTGTGGCCAACGTCCTGAATCCATGGACATGGAGTTGGTCAGGGACTAACACGCACAGCTGCTGCATCATCCCTTGCCAGGGCGTGGCTGCTGCATCATCTTTTAACATTATTTTTCAAAAAAACACAGTTTAGAGACACAGAACTGTTCCTGCTCTCTTGAATGAATTTGGCTATGGTGACCACTTGAAAAGGGCCATTTCAGGAGGTAGCACAGTGGCTCTACTGAGCTAAAGATATACTGTCATGCAGCTGTCAATATCAATGTTTTGTGCAATTTTCAGATATATGTGACTTTAAAATGTCCTAAAATACATCTTGAACTTTTCTAAACACATTTCAGTGAGAATGGCATCTGTTGCATTTTAGTGGTCTACAGAAGAAGTGATACTGGGGAATTCCATTGCCATCTGCATCACCTGGCCCATTTCAGGAACAGGAGGGCTGTGTTATGGTTGTGATCATTTAATTTCTCTAGCTTATGGGGAGGCAGGTTGGGTAAGGAATGTTGAGGGCCATGTTGTTGCTCTGGCATGGATAATGGACTTGGGATGGTCATGGGAGGAGCAGCATTTCCTCTGCCCAGAGACCAATTTTTTTATTTTTTTTATTTTTTTTTGTGGGTTCCGGGGGTCAACCTCAGGACTTCAGGCGCCAGCAGGCGCCCATGCTGCTGAGCGATATCACTGGCCCTTTCTTTGTGTGTGGGTTCCGGGAGTCGAACTTGGGCCCTCGTGCTTGCCAGGCAGGCGCCTACGCTGCTGAGCCATCTCACCGTCCCCCAGAGACCAATTTTAGCCCTGTAATTGGTTCTTCACATACAGCCTCAGTGCTTAAGAAGCAATCCAAGTGAATACTTGTATTAGGGGAAAGATCAGGATGATGGAGAAGAGACACATGAGGAAAAGAATACAATGAAAGAGGTAAGTATATAACTCCATTAGTCATATATTGCTGAGTAACAAATTACAGCCAACAATTAGAGATGTAAAACACATACCTATGGTCTCATAGATTCTGTGGGTCAGAGTCAGGGATGGGCTTAGCTGGATTCCACTTTCAGGGTTTCTCACAAAATGTCACCAAAGTATTGCCTTGTCTGTAGTCATGTCAAAGCTCAATGTGGCAAGGACACACTTCGAAGCTCATTTTGGCTGACAGAAGGACTGTGTTCCTTGCTGGCTGTTGAATGGAGGCCATTCTGTATTCCTTGTCAGGTGTATCTCCTGCTTCGCTGCTGTGGCAGCTCAATTCAGCTGCCTAGCAAGGGAAAAGGCAATGGAGGGAGTGCAAACCGGGTAGAAGTCACATTTGTTTGTACTCTACACATAGAATTGACATCTCATCAGCTCTGCTTCCACTAGTTGGAAGCTGATCATTGGTTTTAGCGCACACTCAGGAAGGGGGCATTAAACCGGGGCACACATGCAGGAGATGGAGAACATTGAGGGTCATGCTAGAAGTCTGCCACAGAGACCTTGGCTTAGATCCAGTTGCAGATTTGAAACTGTTGTGGCACAGTTAGGGAAGAGCAGGAGTTTCAGTGATAAGTCTCTTCGGCTAGCGCTTTTCTCTCTAAATAAAAACGAAATGTTATTCTGGCATTAAACTCTGATCTAGGATGAGATTAATGTGCTCAGAAAATGTCTGGTGACCAAATGTGATTTTTCCTTGACTCAAGTTACTTAATACTGTTTCTGAAGCACCATGGAGAACATGTATCTTCTACACTATATCTACTCTGAACATCTCATTTCCCTCATATACTTAATTCATACACTGTACCACGGTCGTTTTAAAACTGCTTTCCCCCTGCCCCCCCAACTTCCAGAACTCTCAGCCTTTCTTCTATCTCCAGATGACAAAACTCTAGAGAAAACTCTGGCTATAGTGCAGAAATACTTCAGGAACTGCTGATTCCTCCTTGAAGAGTGGAAGTGGAAATAAACTGAGCTAGCAAAGCAGGTTCCCTCTAGCAGGCAGAGAAGGGGAAAGGCTGGAAAACCCACATATATTAATATTTTCACTCTGATCACTTAACATTTATTGGGTGCAGGTTTTATCACCGTAACCAGACCACAAACTTCTTGAATGCACTTTCTTATCCTCTGCTTTCCTGTATTACCCACAGAGTATGTTGGGCTGGGGAAGGATGAATGGATTGTCTGTATGCTGGGCTGTGACATTTCTGCCAGTGGACCGTTGTGATTGAGAGAGATAGTGTGTCTCAAAGCGCTATGCAGATTGTAACACTCTCTATACATGTCACTGTCACTACTGTTGTGCTCGCCACCAAAGTCTTCATCCACTAGCACATCTTTTATGCACCATCTCCAAAAATTGTCCTTTTCCGAGACAGGTGCTCCATCTAGACATTAGGATTTGAGCTCAGGAAAAACAAAAAATAAAAAACAAAAACACAACTTTTCCAAAAGCACACTTAGGCAGCATTCCTTTGCCTTTGAAGTCCAGAATTATAAACATAAGTGTGGGGCTTTCACATGTTACAGCATGTGTGTTTCTAAATGTTACATTTATTTCTTATTACAACAGCAATCAGGTTTGTATAAAATTGGAAAATAGAACTGAGATTATAAACTAGAAGAATCCTGTTGATTTGCCATATTTTTCAGTCTTAAATATGCATGTGTATATACACTAATTTATACATACACACAGGTATCTGTGTATAATTATGTGAATAAAGATTTTGTATCTTCCTGCAGTTATAGTCTATCATGAGTAATTTCCTATGTCATTAAATTCAATTAGAAATATTTCATTTGTGACATAATTCTTTCAAATATGTGCAATAACAAGCTTAACCATTTCTCTAAATTTTGGGCATTTACATTTCTACCTCTTCCTTTACATGAATGATGTGCCCAAAATACTGTGTAATAATTGCCTGTATTACTAGTTGTTTCCATAGGAATGCTAACATTTGAATTATTAGGACAACAATATGACCTTTTAAAATACTTTACGAATTTGGCAAAGTATATTTCCAGAAAGATTTTGGCAGTTTGCATTCTTCCATGATTCTAAAAGACTGCCTCTCTCTTCTTACCCCCACTGTATCACTTAGTATCATTTTAAAATTTCTGCTGATTTGAAAGAAAAATATTTGTTTTTTTGTTTCTACTTTTTTTTAGTCACTGAGGATTTTTTTCCATGTGCTTTTTTTTAATCTGTTTGTGTTTGTTCTGTGAATGATTTATTCATGACTTTTCCCTACTTGATTTTCCATGGATCTTAAATATTTTCCTTCTTAATGTATATAGTAAAATATTTGTACCTTTTGTTTATCACATTACAATCATTTCCTAGCTTTGGTTTGCCTTTAAGATTTTGTATATGATATTCTTGACATTTAAATATATTAACTTCTTGTGCAGTATTTATTAGGTCTATTGTACCATATTCAACTATTTTTACACAATTATTAACCATTATCGTATATGTATTCTTATTGTAAAATATTTCTTATACACACATCAATGGATAAAATTTAAAATGTATATACGAAGAGCATGTAGAATATATGTGTACTGTTTAATGATAAAATAAACCTTCTGAATCCTAGCAGAAGTCGGTTCTGGTACTTGTCAGTTCCCCTGTGTGCTCCCCAGCTGTGAAATTCTCCCCTGCCTTCCCAGCAGGAGCACCCCTCTGACTTCCAAAACAATCATTTTCTTCATAAGTTTTCAACTTCTATGTATTTTCAATATGTAATCAATGTATTGTTTCCTTTTTCTTGCCTTTGGATTTTATGTAAATGTAACCACACAGTATGACATTTTTCTGTCATTTATTTTTTTCACCAAACAACATACAGTTTTGAATCACTCACTTTGATAAATGTCACTGTACTTGTTTTTCACTGCAATAGAGTGAATATGCCACAGTTATACATTCCATTCTTAATGGATATTTGGGGTGTTTTCAGGTTCTTGTTTTTTCCCCAGTCACAGATAATATTGGTTTGAACATTCTTGTACATGACATGTCTCTGTGCGAAATTGCAAAGTTGTCTCCAGGGAATGCGCTGAAGATTGTAATTATTGAGTTCTAACATATATGTGTGTATATCTGACTTTCCTGGATAAATGCTAAGCCGTTTCTCAAAGTGGTTATTCTGGCTTTCCTCTCTTCTGGTAAAAGGTAAAGCTTCCCACTTAAAAAAAATAATAATATTCAGCATTGCTGACTTTTTAAGTTTGCATGGTGGGTATGAAGTATTATTATTTTTTGTTTGTTTGTTTGTTTGTTTGTTTTTGTGGGTACCGGGGGGTCGACCTCAGGACCTCGCACGCCAGCAGGCGCCCGTGCCGCTGAGCGATATCACCGGCCCCTTTTTCGTATGTGGGTTCCGGGAGTCGAACTCGGGCCCTCGTGCTTGCCAGGCAGGCGCTTAAGCCGCTGAGCCATCTCACCGGCCCTGAAGTATTATTTCAATTTGATTTTAATGATAATTTTTCTCATTACTAAAAGAGATGAAGTATATTGCAGTTATTTGAGTCATTCGTATTTTCTTTCTCAGAAATATTTATTCAGATTCTTTGCCCATTTTTCTTTTTTTCTTTCTGTCAAAACATTCTTTTTTAATTGAATCCCAGTGTTTTATTTCTATTTTTTAAATTTTTAGTAACTGTTACCCATATTGTCTTGCTTATGGCTTGATTTTTTACTCTTGTATTTATAGTCTATTTTGATTGATGAACTGAAGTTATTAAATTTTCATAGGCAGATTTGCGCATCCTTGGCTTTATGATCTGTTCTTTTTGTGCCTTATTTTCAAAAAACCTTCATTATCCTTTATGGTTTGAACTCTAATATTTAAAGCACAATTAATTCTTCTTTACACTATCAGGGAAACATTTGATTCTATTTCCTTGTCCATATGGATAAGCAATTGTATCAGAATTTTGCATTGTTCCCCAGTGATCAGAATGTCTGTTTGATAAGAAAGCATGTTCCTTTATTAGTTTGTATCTTTTTTCTTCTTTTCTTTATTCTTTTATTTTCATCTAATTGTTATATACCACACCACTTGTCTAAACAACCACTAACCAATAGAAATATGTAAGGCCACAAATGACATTCATATTAGGTTAATTTCTAATGTTCTGTGTACCCCAATAACGTAATTGTGGTTAGCAACATTTGATTGGATATTTCAAAATAGGCAGTAAAGGGGATTCTGAATGCTTCCAGCACAAAGAAATGACAAATGCCTAAACTAATAGATATACCTATTACCTTTATCTGATGATTTCAAATTTTACGCATGTACAGAAATATCACATTGGTACCCCATCAATATGTTCAGTTATTACATGTCAATAAATCTTTTAATAGTTAATAAAATTATAGCCATATAAAAAAGTAAAATGAAGAAAGAGTCAAATTAATTTAATTTTATACACAATATTAAAATTATATTTTAACCTGTATTAAACATAAAATTCTTAAGATATTTATACTTTTATTCTATGTCTTTTTTTTTTTTTTTTTTTTTTTTTGGTGGGTACCGGGAGGACGACCTCAGGACCTCACGCGCCAACAGGCACCTGTGCCGCTGAGCGATATCACCGGCCCCTTTTTCGTATGTGGGTTCCGGGAGTCGAACTCGGGCCTTCGCGCTTGCAAGGCAGGCGCTTAAGCCGCTGAGCCGTCTCACCGGCCCTATACTATGTCTTCAAACCATTTTATACTTTATATTCTTTTACATTTAAAATCTCAATTTGGACTTGACCACAGACTAAGCGCCCAAGAGCTACATGTGACTAGTACTATGATATAATTGTCATGTAACTTCATCATTAGCCTTCATATCTGGTGGTCCTGCTGATTCACCCTGATTTTCTTCTTAAACAGTTTGCATGGCTTTTACATTTTAAGATAAATTTTGAGTTAGTTTATAATGTTTCATTTTCAAAATTGAAATTTCAATCGAAAGCACATATATCCATTTTCTGAACCCTGTTAACTAGCAACTAAATTTTTCAATATATTAGTTTGTCCATGCATTTCTTTTTTTAAATTAGCTTTTGATAATCATTTATACTGTGTATTTGCTTGGCATTATTGTAAGTCCTTTACAAATATCAGTGTGTTCATTCCTCTTAACAGGTTTAGAAGGTTGGTGCATTATTTTCCTCCCTATCCAGGTGAAGAAACTGCCACGAGCAGAATTAATATTCAGAACGAGGCTTTGTGTCTCACATATTTTACTTAAAAAACAATATATAGATATTTATGGGCATATCTGTATAGAGTCAGTCATTTTATTTCTTCTTTCCAAAAGCTATCTCTTGGTTTTATGTCTTTTCTTATTGCATTATGCAAAAATATTCAAGCAATATTTTATAGATAGCACTTCAATGTTAAGACTTAAAAGAACATACATTGTATCGTCAGCTATTTTTGCAGTGATGCTGTGTAACAAATCATTCTATCATTCAATGACTTAAACAACAAACATTCATTCTCAAGCTCATGGATCTGCTGGTTGGTTGTGCTTTAGGCTTGGTTGGGCAGTTCTGCTTCAGGATGTGAGTTGACTTCAAGCCAGTTCCATGTGTCTCTCCTTATTGTGGGGCTTGTTCTTGTTTTCATGGCAATGGTGAAATGCAACAGTCAGCTAGTCGCACACTACAGGCAAGTTTTAAAGACTCTGGTTGCCTCATGTCTAATAATATCCCATTGGCCAAAGCAAATCTTATGGTTCAGCCCTCATAAAGTAGGGAAATGTATTTGGACTCTTAGTGGAACTATAAAATCATGTGGGAAAAAGTGTGCACATAAACTATATAAATCTATGTCTAGGAGGGTGAAACATTTGTAACAATAATGAGATATACTATGCCTTCCTAAAGCAAAATGTATATTTTTCTCAACATCTACATTTAGTTATGGATCTAAATTTAGGGCTAATAATTGAGAACTAATATTTCATGGCTTTAAAATTAAAACATTTAAGAATTGTTAAAATATGGTAATTGTGATTATATAGAGTATTATTTTCTTCTTTCAATATTATATCAGTAATGGTGATATTGGCTATTAAAGTTTAAAATGGACTATTTTTATCAAACTGCAAACTTCTAATATTTCTAGTTTATAAGAGGTTTAGTCAACACACTATATTTCTTTTAAATTTAGTGTGGTGATTTTATTTTAAATTTTATTTATTGTTACGATATTAATTGATATTTAAAATAGTTAAAATTAAACCACCTTCATAATCCTAGCATAAACCATGTTTAGCCCTTGTGAATTATCATGTGCATTCTATTTAGTAAACTTTAACTTGGAATTCAACATCTATGCATATTGCTTTGTTTGTTCAGTTTTGTGATAGTGTTGTACTACTTCTCCAAAAGTATTGGGTTGCTAGCATCTTTTTCTGTGCTTTAAGAGTGATTTCATTTTTAAAATTTTTATATGGCACACAGTAGGAAAACTAAGTCTTTTTTTTCTTTATGTATTTATATACCAGGATGTTGAAGAGATTAGGTGGATTTTGGCTTTAGAATTTGCTTTGATTCCATGAATATATGACGTCAATGATTTGGTTTCTATGGCATCTCCATTCTGTCTTCTGAGGTCACAGAATTTTCAGGCAGGCTCCCTGAATGAGGCGAAAATGTCTGCAGCAATTCTGGGCATCACACTTCATTTCACATTATTGAGAAAAAAAGGATTGGTTTCTTAGAACCTCTTATAAGGAGGAAGTCCATAGAAAATCTCCTCTTATGTTTTATTGTTTAAAATTGATTCATATGCACTTTTTGGCTAGGTAATTAATTGGCTTGTTAGTGGGTCACCTGATCCAATCACAATAATGAAAGAACTCTTATACTAATTAGTTAAAACAACCAGAGGCCCATCCTGGAAGTAATGAAATGACCAGTTCCCAGAGCTACTGAGAGTGGGAGAGGGATACATAGATTGTTGGACAGTCAACCTCAGTATTAAATATAATGGTTTAACAATCAAAAGTATTCACTTTTAAAACCAGTTGGACTTCCAAAAACAATTAGTCTTCCAATGTATTTCGATATTATTTTGTTTTTTTCATGTTTGTTGACCTAGTTCAGTTGCTTAACTCTTATGTAATTCATTTTGTAATTTATATCTATTCCATTACTGTAATCACAACTTCTCAGGAGGCTGAGGCAGAAAGACAGTAAGTTCAAGGCCAGCTTGAGCAATTTATCAATACCATGTCTCAAAATAATATTTAAAAAAAAGGTAGGGGATCTACTTTAGTGGTAGCCAGGAGTTCAATCTCCAGTACTGAAAAAAGAGTAATTTTCAGTTTTTATATATGAAGTTAAATATATATATATATATTCACACACTTTTGTTAATTAAATTAATTCAAACATTGCTATCCTTATGCATTTATTTTACAATGAAGGTAGAGAATCAGTGCAACTTTAACTATATTTCCCTTAGTTTTTAAATTCATGTTAGTATAACAAATGATTGCTCAATTAAATAATTAATTTCATTAGTAATATGTAAGTGCACACTCATGTACTCAGCATCTAGGTCAAGAGTCATCGTCACATTTCTGTCCAGTCAATCACCCCTACAGCTAACTGATGTCCTTAATTCTAATAGCATAAATAAGTTTTGTGTGTTTTTATAAGGTGTCATGTCTGGAATCTTTCATTCAACATTATATTTATGAGATTTGTCCATGTTTTATGTGGAACAGTCCTTGAAACAACTTGCCTGAACTCTTAAAATTACTAACATCATGAAAGACCATAAAAGCACAACAACAAAAACTGACAGACTAGATTAAGGGAGAAGCTACAAAAAACAAATGCACAATTAAATTAGAAACATTTGAATATGGACTGTGGATTGGTTAGCATAGTGTGAGTAGTGTTGTAAATCTTTGAGCAGGAGATCATGCTGTGGTTGTATAGAAGAATGTCTTGTTCTTAGAAAATGGCATGATGGCTTTAAGGGTCGAATGCTGTGGGGTCTGTAAGTTGTTTTAAAATAGTTCAATAAGGTCATATACGTACACAAAGATATGTGTGTGTGTGTGTGCACAAAGAAGACAGGAAAATGTGTCAAAATGTGAAAAATTGGTGAAGGATCTATAGATGCCTATTGTGTTTTTATCTCAGTTTTTCTGTGAAGATGAAGTTTTCTTTTAAATAAAAATGATTAGGGAAAATAATTCTGCATTGTGATTTAATCCTAGTTGTTCAATATTTTCTATTGTGATTTTATTTAGCATGAGTGAGCAAGGGGCTAATGGGAACTTGGTAAATTGCCTAGTGTGACCCTGCTAGCCCTGGGGTTCGTGCCTTCGGACCATCTCCTGTGCCTCTTCCATGAAAGCCACTAGGACAGTGTTGACTGACAGTTGAATAAGGTGAAAGCTACAAGACATGCTAGAGTTTTGTAGTATGGATATTGTCTCAAGTGATGAGCTAATCACATACTGTAATCTTAAAAATGTCAAGAGGGATCAAGTGTTCCCTACAAGTTCATGGAGTAAGAGATGACAGAGTCTGCATTGCAGTTTTAGTTTTCTGATTTTTAAATCAATATATCTTCAGTGCCTCACTAAAGATCTGAAAGTATGAGCCGGAAGAATTCTGGGCCATGGAACATTAAGACAACAGAGTTGAAAAACAAAACAAAACAAAACAAAACACAACCCTGAAAAAAAACAAACAAACCCAACCAAAGCAGACAGTCCTCCAATTCCTTAGTCTGCTTTTCAGGTTTATGTTTGACCTCTGACCACAAGTCAATCGAGCATTGTGTTTTGTTCAGTTGGGAACATTTATGTAACTCCTCTGTATGTATAATATTCTCACTGTCTTTCCTGGCTGCGTTGGGAGAAGTAACTTGGCATGGAGCAACATCTTGGAGTGTTTATTTCTCTGTCTTACATCAACAGTTTGCTTAATCATTTATTTTTTCCCTTTGACAGAGTTTCAGTGCCTTTAGTAGAACACGCATCAGGGCAGGAGGGAATTATCGTGGTGTCAAGCATTATGAGTAGTTCTATGAAAAGCGTTCTGCTGAGAGCCATGCTGACTTGCATGGTAGCAGTAAAAGCCCCAAACAGAAGGCTTCCTTATGTCTGATTTTCTTAATTTCATTTGAGTGCCTATTAGCAGGCTTCCTGGAAATAGGTATGTTGGGCCCTAGACAGTGCTTTTGAACTTAAGGGTACTTTCTAGTCTCATTTAATTTCTTCTCATAGAAAAAGTTTCGCTTTCAATTTCTTTGTTTGTATTACCCCTATCTTTCTGTTTATTTTTGCTTGGCTCCTTGTCTACCATGAGAGGAAAGGGATGTTTCTAGTGTTCCCTTTCCATACTTAAAACTTTGAGCTTCAATATTAGATCAGACATTTATGGATTTATTAATTGTTCATTCATTCATTCATTCATTTATTCATTCATTCATTTTTGAGGTTAGTGAGCATCCTTCTGCAGTAGTATACTCCTTCTTTCCCATAGAGTCCTGTGTGATGTTGCAGAAAGAGCTGTGGGGTGGCACTCAGCAAGCCACAATCTCAGTTTTGCTGCTGGTTAGTCCTTGGCCATAATATTTCTACCACTAAATAATGTTGATAAATTAGAAGTTTCTGCATTCATGTGTGACTAATAAGTGGTGAGTAGCTAGGTTTTATTTGTTCATTCCTAAATTAAATATACAAATACATTTTACTGTGATCCCAGCACCTGGGAGACTGAGGCAGGAGGATCGCTGCGAGTTCCAGGCCAGCCTGGGCTACATAGTGAGTTCAAGGCCAGCCTGAATTACAAAGCGAGACTCTGTCTCAAAAAAAAATTTTTTTTAAAAGAAACAGTTTAAAAATCAATGCTTAATTATTCAGGGAGTCATTTTTCCATTTAAAAAATAATCAAAACATTCCCTTGTGCTGATATATATGACTTTTATATATTTGAACAAAGAGCCTTGTTGTCTTATGAAATCTTCTTCAGCTCAAACAACCTAGACTAACCTTTTAAAACCCGTTTTTAAAAGATAAATATGAAAGTCCCACAAATGAATTATTTAGCATTATATGTTTAGTATTTGGTTGTGCTAGAAATAGAATTAAGAACTTTAAAGAAATCTTAGTTTCGAGGTCAGTTTTTACTACATAGGTAACAAAATGATGCATTAAAGTTAATTTGTAAAGCAAGAAATGTTTGAAGCATAAAAACAATCACCAAAAATATTAGCCATGTATATATATAATATACATAAAGCCCATCTATCTATATCTGTATCTGTATCTAGATGTAGATCTACATCTAATTATGTTTTTTACTAGGTAGTGAATCCTGGGCCTTGGTACTGAGCTACATCCCTACCCCCCACCCTTTAAATTTTTATTTTGAGGCAGGGTCTCAGTAAGTTGCTAAGTTGCCCAGGCTGGGCTCCAACTTGTTATCCTCCTGCCTCAGTTGCAAAGAGTGCTGGGATTACAGGCATGCACCACTGCATCTGCCTTCTATATTTGCTAGTCCCCAAGTATGTTTATTACCTACTACATGTCAGCCATTGTTTTTTTTTTTTTTTTTTTTTTTTGTGGGTACCAGGGGGACGACCTCAGGACCTTGCGCGCCAACAGGCACCCAAGCTGCTGAGCGATATCACCGGCCCCTTTTTCGTATGTGGGTTCCGGGAGTCGAACTCGGGCCCTCGCGCTTGCAAGGCAGGCGCTTACGCCGCTGAGCCATCTCACCGGCCCCAGCCATTGTTTTAAAGGCCAAGACTACATCAAGAAAAAAGTAGATAAAAATTCTTGTTTTCATGCACCTTGTCTATGTATAATTTTCAATATGTAATATATAATAAACACATGAACCCTATTGATTACCAGAATTGGCAAGTTTCATAAAAAGAATCGAAGGGAATGTGTGTGTGGAATTGCCTAAAGTGAAGTTGGGGGCATCAGTGATAAGGTGATATATATGTGATAATTTGAAAATGTGAGAAAGTGAAAGATGCAGTTATCTGATGGGAGAATACTCCAGAGAGAGAGGAAGAAGCAGTGCAAAAGCAGGAATATGCTGGCATTTCTCAGGGACAGCAAGATGGCTAGTGTGACTGAGCATTGTAAGTAACAGAGCAGTAAGTAGGTGGGGAGCTGGCCGAGGGCTAGATTAAAGTAGTGTGCTTTAGGTCACGATAAAGAGTTTAGATTTTTCTCTGAGAGAAATAAGAATCTAGTGATATCATCTGACTCACATTTCGAAGCTCTAAGGCTTACTGTCATTTCGAGAATACCGTTTATGATCTTGGAGAGAGGGTAGGAGGAGAAGAGCAAGGGTGGGACCAGAAAGGATATGTAGGAGACTGTTGCAATTATCCCAGTGAATGCTAGTGGTGTCATCTGCACAGTGACCAACCTGAGAGTCACATCAGTCAGATCCTAGATATATTTTCAAGGTACAGACAATAAGATTTTGTGATGGATGGATATGGAGAATATAAGAAAGAATAAAAATCATGGAGGACTCCTAGATTTTTGGCCTAAGTCATTGAAAGGATGGAGTTAACATCACTGAGATGGGGCAAACTGCAGTTATAATAGATTGGAGCAAGTTGAGACAATGTAAACAATCAAGCTTTGTAGAGGTTTAGTTTGAAATTTTGATTGAACATCTAAATGATGATGTCAAGCAGATATATAATGAGCCAGGAATTCAAAGTTCTAGAAAAGTTCTAGATATAAATTTGACTTAGACTGGGGCAATTTATCCTTAATAGTTGTAGTGGAGGAACCAACAGAGAAGACTGAGGGATGTAGGAGAGGAAAAGCCACAAGATAAACTAGGAGTATAGTGTCCTGGAAGCCCATGAAGAATTATTCAAGGAAAAATGAGTGATTCTTTGTAACAAGTAAGATAAAGCATTGAATAATATAAAATGGAGGCCACTGATGATTCTGCCATGAGACATTTTAGTAGCATGACAAATGTGATAGCATAAAAGAGGAATTAGTGTTTTGGTGTAAAGAAGAGCAGAGAAATGGGGCCATAGTTGGAGGGAAGGGTGATTTCAAGAGTCTGCCCCCTCCCCCCTTAAGATGAATAAATGATACCATGTTTATATGTTGAGGTGAATGGTCTAGAAAGGAAACACTAATGTAGAAGGAAGGCAAGAACTGTTGGATGAATGTTCTTGCATGGGAATGAAGAAAAAAGAATCCAATGTATATATGGAGGGACTGACCCAGAGATTCATGGGTATTCATTCATAGTAACAGGAGGAAGGCAGAATACATGGAAATGGGTTTTGGAAGATGGGTGGAGGGCTCGTGGAGTTTTCAGAAGATCTTTGATTGCTTCAGTTTTGTCAGTGAAATCAGATGAGTATAAGGATAAGGAAAGAATTGCTGTGGGTTTCAGATGAAAGAAAGAGAAAAATAAATAATTCATTGGGAAATTAGGAGTATAAATAAGCAAGACAAACCTACTATGATAATTTGGCTGCTTAAAAGTTCACTAGAAATTTTTGATCTTGAATGAGAAATGAGATGGTCAGCACAGTGGTGTGTTTTTCTTCATTTAACTTTAAGAATTTGGAAGTAAGTATACTATAGGTAGTAAGGAAATGGTAGTCAAGAAAATATGTAAGAGTGTTATTGTATTGACTGGTTATAGCATTTAAACTGAGTAAGGAAAAATAAAGATATTCATGATTAACTTTTTATTGCATTTCCTTTAGTTTTTTTTATGCACAGGATAAATTGGATTTTCTTTTGCATAATAACAATGACTATGGAAGGCTCCCTTTCATTCAACATTCTTCCATGAGTTTTAACCCTACTTTAGTTTCCCAGGAGGCTATGGTGTCTATACCTATATCTTTTTTAAAGGGCATTTAGTTTTGTGAAAAAGACTGCTAGCTTTCTTCAAATATTATCATCTCTCATTCTTAAATAGTAATAGAATCCCTTTCCCTATTTTTAGCTTTACACAGCCACCTAGAAGAAAGTTGTTTTCCAGTTTCTTTATAGGACCATGTGACAATCTTTGGCCCATCAGATGGAAGCTGAAGTGGGCTGTCAGACATCTGAGAGCATAACCTTGACAACAGAAGCTCTATAAATTTATGTGGTAGAAGGACCCTGGCACTCTGACACCATGGGGTAACACGGCTGGCTAAAATGACTATGTAAGAGAAATAACTTCTTTTATAAGCCAGTGTTATTGTGGGATTTTTAGGACTTACAGATAAACTATAGCCATCTCATAATACAAAAGTTCAACACCCTTTTATTCCTAATTAAATGTCCTATTTCTCATTTTATTTTGTTGTTTTGGTCCATATGAGAGTATCTGAAAATAAGATAAAAAGGGTATTATTTTTAAAAGGGAGAAGGAAAATACCCACATTTAATAAGTGTAAATGAAGATGTTTAAAAAGTATCCATTTGTGATCCTGTGATACCTGCCGTTGAATCAGGGGTTGGCAAACACACAGCATCAGCACACTGCCTAGCCTCTTCTTCCCCAAGCTCCCTCCTGTCTCAGGCCTATGGATTCTGAATACAAGTATAAATCTCTGTAGCCTGCAGCTAGTCTCACCTGCGCTGCTCTCTGGCAAGGACAAATCCCAAATAGGTCTGATTTGGGGATTTCATTGACTTCACAGTTCATTGGTAGAGCAGTGATTCTTGAAAAACCCTGTAGTCAGCGAATCCATTAATGCTTCTTGGTTCAGTTCCTCAAACTGACTGGCTTCTGAGAAGGAAAATCTGATACTGCTCAAAAAAATGTCTGCAAGACTCCATCTATTCCCTATATCTCTCCAACATACAACTTAATTAAGTAGTTCTCGAATTTTAATAGGCACAAAATCTTGCTAGAAATGCACTCATGCGGCCATAGTTTCTGAGGGTTTGAGTTGGCGGTACTGCTAAAGAGGCCCAGGTAATTTATTACTAAGCAGCGTCACCTCGTGACTCTAATGTGAGCATGGCCGTGTTCACATTTTGAGAACTTGTGCAGATACCTTTGTGGGTCTTGCTTTAAATAATTTCATATAATTTGCCAGCATTTCCAAGGCTCATGCAGAATGAAAATGTCACTTATTTTTTCAGAGATAACTTGAAGGACATTAAATTCTAGTTATAATTTCTCTTACTGAAGAAACACATGAGAAAGTGACATGTTTTTCTCTTGCTGTGTGAATTTGAAATTATATAGATCTTATTATAATCCTAACACTTCTACTTACAAGCTAAGTGATTTGGACAAAACTCATGTCCTTCTCTTTCACAATGCACTGTGGAAGGTTGTTATTGAAATGCCTTGCCTGGCTCCTAACGCACTGACATTAATTAGTAAATGATGCTGTTCCCGTCTTCCTACCCTGTCTTTCTTCTCATTTCCTTAGTTACCTGAAACCTCTTGACACCTCAGTTTATTGTTAATCAGTTACATCTATTGATCTTCCCAAGAGTTTTGATATCTCACTAAACCTGCCACTGAGTGTGCCAGCTCTTAATACCGAGTTCAGTTGACTTCCCGAATGTCTGATAAAATGCTGTCTTCTTTAGTCCCCTGCCTGCTAGTCAGATCTGTTTGCTGCGTCTGAGACCCTGTCTCTTGAGCTGCAGCGCTCATATAGTTGCCCTACCTTTACCAACATAAAACGTCATTAAGATGAGTGTCCTGGACTGGGGGTGTAGCTCAGTGTTAGAGCTCTTGCTTACTTTTGTGAGGCTATAGATTCACTTCACTATAGATTCATTTCAGATTCCTTGACTGAAAAATAAAAGAATAAAATTAAAAAATCAGGGTAGCTTTGTTTATTTTCTCCAATCCAACTGCACTGCGGGTGTTTAGAATAGTTCATTGTCTGAGACAGTCTTAACAAATGGATAACTTAAACTATCCTTATCCTTTCCCCCCAATATAATAAAATAAAAACTTCTGCCCAACTAGTAATTCTGCCATCTGCATTCAACTCAAGTGCACTTACAATTTAAATGTCATTTTGGGATCCAAAAATTGGCTGAAAAGATTTAGAGGCAAACCAGTTCCGCTCGTGTGTCTGCTTCAACTCAAGCGACATGGGGAACATCAGCAGCTGTGACTTGACTCCTATTTAGTGAAATCAATGTCCATTTCCTTGGTTCATAGAGAGAAGCATGGGGATCTCTGCCTCTTCATTTTGTTGTTGGTGTTGTTGAAAATCTAAAGATAAGAACCAGGCTTTAATGTTGGAGGCCAGAATAGAAAAGACTGTTTTTCCAGATACTGGAGGTGTTTTTTTTCTGTTTTTGTTTTTTTAATCTTTGTGGTTTACAACTTCTAGAAAGATGTTGTCCAAGGATCAATATTAGCACACTGAGAGGTGTCTTAAATGCTCACATTTCACAGCTATGCATATTCCCACCTCAGACCGCAGATCCAAGCATTGTCAGAATAAGGCCTGCCTAGCACAAATGGTCCACTGACTACCCATTTGTTGTTCTTTCTTTCTTTTCTTTCTTTCTTTCTTTTTCTTTCTTTCTTTCTTTCTTTCTTTCTTTCTTTCTTTCTTTCTTTCTTTCTTTCTCTTTCTTTCTTTCTTTCTTTCTCTTTCTTTCTCTTTCTTTCTTTCTTTCTTTCTTTCTTTCTTTCTTTCTTTCTTTCTTTCTTTCTTTCTTTCTTTCTTTTATGTGGGTACCAGGAGTCGACCTCAGGACCTCGTGCTTGCCAGCAAGCACTTGTGCCACTGAGTAATATCACCGGCACCTTTTTTCCTTTATGTGGGTACCGGGAGTCGAACTCAGGACCTCGCACTTGCCAGGCAGGCGCTTATGCCACTGAGCTATCTCACGGGCCCTGTTCTTCTTTCTTATAAATCTCCTAACTTTAATTTCTGGTGCCTGAATGGGACACTTCCAAGGGGTGAAGTTAGTTAAAATTATTGTGTTCAGCATTTTCTCTCTGAAATCTCACAAATAACTACATTAAGTCTCTCCAGCACATGTATACATTGACACGTACACTTTAGTTTGTGTAAAGCGGTGATTGTGAATGATGAGCAATTTTGCTCCTAATCCCTCCCAACACACACACACATACACACACAGACACACACACACGATCATATCTGGAGATGGGACCAACCCAGATGGCTGCGAATGTAGCTGGTGTCTGTGGGTAGAGGCCATGCCTGTTGCTGCATATTCTGCAATGCACAGGACAATTCCTAAAGCAAAGACTTTTTTGGTCCAAGTGTTAACAGTACTGATATAGAAGATACCTGGTATAGAGCCTAACATAAGTAATTGTCTATCCATGAGAATGCATGTTCATTTAATTTTCATGAAAAATTAACCCATCACCCAATTAGGATATTGCTAAGTAGACTTTGGCATTGTCCTTCCATAACCTCTTCAATGGCAAACCAAAATGAGATAAATCAACACAAATAGCCAGGGGTTCCCATTTCACAAATAAGGAATAGTTAACTCTGGCTTGGTGGGCTCCCTCCACACCTATTCAATAACCTCCCCTTAAATTCTCATCTGTATACCATGCTCTTTAGTGCCTGCTCATTTCCCCTTTGCCTGCCACCCGGAGTGCAGAGTGCAGGCTTCTTCACAAATCCTATAATACTGCAAAGCCCCTTCTTTCTGTATTATTCTCAAGGCCTAGCAGGACTTCTTGTGTTCAGGCAAATAAACATGCTACCAATAACCCAATAAAACCTTTACAGACATTGGATATAAACCATAGCAACGAGCAGTACACAATCTATAACTGCTTGCTTCTTTTTTATAAACCCTGCACTTGAGCCCTGAAAGCAACACAAATCAAAGCTAATAAAAGCGCCAAGGTTTTACCCTTATTGTTCCTAATGGGTTGATTCACCCTACCTGTGCTGCTCCCCGAGTGACCACAGACTGTCTTCGCTCCCAGATGGAAAAGATACAAGCCGGCAGACCTAGGATGAGGAAAGAGGAACTAATTTCAACTATGTCTTTAATCATGATGACTTTCCACTTTGGTGCTTCATAGCTGCAGACAAATAAGTGCCATCACCTTGAGCCTGAACTAGCCAGTGTCTGATACTCCTAGAGCAGAACACAAAACAAAGCTAAATCCTGGAACTCCTGTTTTTTGCAGTTGTTATTTCCCAGCGCTTAACTTCATGAGGGAGCTACAATTAGTCTATGCTATAAATGAAAACAGATTAGAGCAGATGAATGTAAATTGCTTGATAAAAAGCTTGCCCCACAGCGGAGGTAAAAGGAAATCGCAGTTAGAAGGTTAGTCTCTTCACAGGAAAAGGTTTATCGTTGGCAGGATGACAGCGGGGTTTGGCTGATAATCAAAATACTAAGATTTTCTTCTGAGCCACAAGCTCAGATGTCTCTATGGACCAAGTAGCTTACATAAATGAGTGTGAAAAAGAGGAGATAGGGGAGAAAGGAATGGAGGGGTGTTCGGCCATCTGGATATGCAATTGTCCTTTGGTGTCTGCAGAGGATACCAAAATCAAGTCCACTGTGTAAAATGGTGTAGTAATAACATTTAACCTGTGCACAACCTCCTGTGTACCTTTAATTATCTCTAGTTACTTGTAAGACCTAATGCAATGTAAATGCTATGTAAATACTTGTTGTATTGTTTGGAGGATAATGACAAAACAGTCTGGAGGTGAGTACCTCCCGCCCCGCTATTGCCAGTACGGGCTCAGTTGAATCTGATGGTGCAGAACCCATAGATACAGAATGCAGAGGGTTGACTGGCTATGGATGGGCTGGATCTGTATGGACTCCCCACTCTTCATGCGGGGCTCTGTATTCAATGTATCCTTCTTGAAAATAAGCAGTCAAAAATGTCCACTCACTCTAGGGCCTCGGTCAAGGTTTTCTAATACACTTTGTAGTGGTTTTTAACTTTCTTTTTCAGAACCCACATGAACCACAGGGAGAGGATGGTGGATTTCCTGGCACTTGTTAGCACCCCCTTTCTTTTCAAGCACTTTCCTATAGGCATCACTCAGGTGCTTCTTTGGGGATCCTCATGGTCACTGACCTCCCAGTCCTCTCATGGTAAGACTTGCCTGATGGCTGGGCTTTGTCTCACCAGCCAGCCATGGAGAAACAAAGATTACACACAGCCTTTCCTTGACTAAGGATTTTGGTAATCACCAGAATCAGATGAGAGATTCATATAGCTCCAGGCACCAAGAGATTGCCACCAGATCTGAAATCTCAGCAAGGCTTTGCTCTGTTCTAATGTAACATCTCAACACCTCCTACTTTTCAGAGCAGTGTTACAGAAAAACAGTTTAATGGTTTATGTTAACCGAGAACTTATGCCAACAGCCTTCCAGAAAAGGGTGCACCCATCCATAAAGGAGTTACAGGAAGAACTTATTAGATCAATAAGTTCTTATTAGATCAATAAGTTGACCCCAATCCCTGGAAACACATTCTTCCCTGAGAAAATTATTAGAAAGGAGGCACAGGTGCACAGGGAAAGCAAACTAATCTTCCTTACATTTTTCTTTGGATTATGAACATCTATTAACACTTTGCCTTCCCACTATTTCCTAACAGTTGGAGCATCACTGAGTGTGTAGTTGGAGTATAGAAACTGGACTAGTCAATTGACTCTCGGTTATATTCAACTACCTACTTATGCATTGATGTCCTCACCAGTATTTGATGAAAAACTATAAACACATAAATAATGGTGTTTAAATATCTCCAAACTAACATTCTACAGTAGATAATCAGTATCTCCCTGTTACTTTCCTTTGTTTTGTCTTCCCCCCAAATATTTGTTAATCATCTTATAGTGTGCATAATTCTGTTCACATCTAACCCCTAGGAAGAGGATTCCTCACTATCGCCATCAAGCCCATGTATGATGACAAGAAAAACATTGAGCTGTGGTGAAAAATAGGATGAATATTTAAATTAAAAATATTACAGTAAAAGACACATTGCCATTAACCCTTTTAAAATATTCCCCATTGCTTCAGACACACTTATTCCATCATTCTTGCCACTTTCTGAAGCAGTTCTGGATATACTGTGTTGTGCGTGTCTTTAATTGTGCTGTTGTGGCTTCCTCAATGTCCTGAATCTATTCAATTTTTTACCTTTTATGGTCATTTTGATGCTGGGGAAGAGCCAGAATTTGCACAGTGCCTAATCCAGTGAGTAAGGTTGAGGTAGACTCACCATAATGTTGCTAGGAGCCTCCCTTTCCATTAAGTGGTACCGGGCAGCAGCATTCATTATTTGTGATCATACCTTGTAAAGACAGTCATGAAAGAGGACTTCCAGAACTGCTTCAGAAAGTGGCAAGAACAATGGGATATGTCTATTCGAAGTCAGGGGAGTATTCTAAGGGCGGTTAATGACAATATTTCTTTTACTCTAATACATTTTTAAATTTATACATTCACATATATTTTGATCACCCCTTGTACAGTTTAGAAAATTAGCAATGGAATGTCTGTGTCATTTAACATCAAATGCACGTTATTGCTGTTGTGGCTTTTGACAGGGAAATAATTTTTAACGTCGTGGTCAGAAAATGCTTCAAGATCATATATAATTTAGATACCATAGGAGGAGAAATAATTGGCAGGGGTTCAGCAGAGGGGTTGGGTTAGACACTGTGGGGAAAATCTGGCTGTGGGCATGGGGTGGTAGTTTGGCTTGTGCAACAGATTCTTTTTGATATCAAATATGATTTAATAGTAAGACTAAAAAGCAATTCAAACATGGGGCAGTCTGGGTTGTTCCTTGAATCAACCTCTTCATCCATAAAATTGGGGTAGTAATGCTTACCGAAATTGAGTTGCTATAAATAAGTAGAATAAGTAATGCTGTATTAATGAAGCATGGCACTGGGCACTTTTTTTCACCCTCAGTGTAATACAGCAAATCATAAAGGTCTTTGATGTGACATTTTCCCACTGGCCTTTGATGGTGAAAGCTGTGATTTATAGGAAGGTCTCATGCCATATTAAATACTCATGAACTATTCACCCATTTTACAACTGGGAGAGATTGAAAAACTGTACAACTATTAAATTTTACTTTAATTATTTGAAATTTCTATTAATTTGAGTATGCCATGCATTTCTAGAAAGAAAGAGTTCACCAACAAGTTCAATAGTATTTTAAAAGTTCATAGGAATCATCCTGGGGCTTTGGGAGGAGTATTTGCATTTTTTAGAATGGCTTTACCACTAATATAATGTTGTATTGTTCTAAAGGAAGTAACCCATCACTTACTGAGATTCTAATTACAAATAACCCCTGTTTGCTCCTCAAAGGGAGTGTCCAGTGGGCCTCAGTATACTCACGTTGGTAACACATTTCTAAATAATTTATGCATCAAAAATATCTCTTAAAATATAACAAGCTCTGATTTGACCATTGATCCTTGTAACCTGTGTCCTCTCCCTCCTATCTTTGTCTCTTGCTTATTGAAAAATCTCTCCATTTTTCTTGGCCCAGCTTTTGTGGAGATATTCCTTCACTAGTCCCTGAACCCCACATGCTCATTGTTTAACGTGTCTTGTAGAAGGCTGGAAATGAGGGGCCTGTCATGTGGAAGGGTGGAAATGGAGGGGAGGTAACTGATCTTTGTAGTCCAAAGTTTAGCCTTATGCCTTTATATCTCCTTTTAGTAAACAAATGCTCTTTTTTTCACTTTCCCTCTTTAGCCAACACTAGAAAGGGCTTTTGTTTCTGAGGAACCATATCTAAAGGACAGAATAGGGAAGAAAGAGGTGGAAAAATTCCACCTCTCTAAAAAGGTTTGAAACACAAAGTGAAAACTTTTTTTTTCCCCCTTGCTTTCACCTACTTTTCCAGCATTCTACCTAGCCCCAGGTATGTTCATTCACTGGCCCTAATTTATTTGTTTTGAAGATCACTGGATTTCTTTCGTGTCAACTCATTGCTGCTTGCAAAATCCTCGCCCTTCTCATTTATCAATTGATTTCTTTTACTGATATGCTCACCTACCCATCCCATGCTTTCCACTAATCCCTTAAGCAGCCTAAGGTCTCCCATAAGTATTTCAAGAAGGAAAAGCTGACCTGGAATGAAGCTGACTTGCACAAAATCTAATGCCCACTTGAGTCCCTTTTCTAGCTCCAGTAAAAGTTGGTTTCCTCCTGCTTCTTGTCACGAGTTTTCCTCGCTTCATGATAGTTTCTGATTAGTATTCTGAAATACCATTTTCCAATGGCATTAGGAGGAAATCAGACTGTCCATTTATTTATACCCAGCCTCAGGGTAGATCCACTGTGCATATGTAAAGCTACTGAGAAGCAGAAAATACTCTGTGTGTATACATATTGGCTGGGGGTGACATTTACAGTGGAAATCCTTTGCCCTAAGGGTTGGAAAAGAGACTAATGTTAGAATAAAAAGATATCAGAGAAAGAGTTGGTGTTACCAAAGGAAGTCACTTTCTCAAGCTAGCAGTTTATAGTTTTCCCCAGAAATACTGTCTTACATTTATAATCACTGTATTCTTTTTACCTGTGGACTTGCTTGTCCCAAACTTAATATGGTGCCAAGTTTGCTGGGCAAAAGATGCATGTATGTTTCCCTGTGGACCAGAGGTATGTGACTTGTGGAATGGGGAGACAGAAAATGGGTACTCCATCCAAGGTAATCACCTAGAATTTTATTTTACTTTTTTATTTTTTTGGCAGCGAGAATCGAACTCATGACCTTGTGCTTGCCAGGTAGGCCCTCACCTAGCATTTTAAAAGAACAACAAACATAACGTAGGAGAGGAAATGCTCACTAGCAGCGTATGGAACAATTATGCAGAATAGAGTTTCATTTGGCTATGTCAATAAAAATGGAGATGAGAAGACCACTTGATGGGAAATTACAAACAATAGCCAGCCTTTGAGTCAGAAAGTAACTGAACCCATCAGGTGAGACTGGATTTTTCTTCTGTCTTTGGAACATTGAAGGCTCTAGAAGAGTACTAAATAAGTTGAAAGTAGTTAATGCCTCACACCTCCCTCTCCAAACTCCCGCTCCACTAAAATTGCCTTTTCATTTCCAATGTTGACTAGGAGAAGCCTTGCCTCTGAAGAGATTAAAATGATCTATGTAATTCCTACAATTTTTCTACTTTTATATTCCATTACATAAGAGTTAGCAGTCATGAAATTTGCCTATGAGTTCTTCCAGGAGCATCAGGAGGACTATGTCCAATGAGTAAATCTGGAGGAAATGTGGTTGGAACATAACCCCCAGCACCATAAAGGTTCAAAGATGGTTATGGTAATATTACTTTTATACAGGCAGGGCACATGTTGGCTGACTATTGGTACTATGCATAAAGCAAAATGAAATGCTTACAAAGACAAAAGCAAGCCAGAACTTTTTAGTTAAGAAAATTCTCTCCCTTATTTATTTCCTACCCCAACTCCCCAACTCTATCCTTAAGAAGTTTATTTTCAGATTTCCATTTTTTTTCCTCCAGATCTTACCTGTTCTATGTCCCATTCCTTCCAGCTCCAAACTTCTACTGAATGGTTATAACAGAATATATTAATAAGCATTTGAAAATTGGTGTTATTTCATTTATTAATAGGTATCATTGAAGAAATCATTAATAAGAGGAATTTTAGCAGTTGTCACATTGATGGATAAGACGATTGAAGCAGGAATATCTTTGGTTTCTTTCAAATAAGACAAGGACTCTGAAGGTAAAGGTGACGTCATCTAGACCTGTAGGTGTGTCTGGCATAGCCTCATCTCCATATCCAAAAGCAGGGTTTTCTCTCCTGTGTACAGTATCAGCTGTCTTCTCTGCAGAATTTTAGCAGCATGTTCCTATCTTCTGCTACCTACTGGTGCACCTTGAACTTCTAAGTCTTTCTTTGACAACGAATCCCAGTTCTTTGCCAACAATATGCTCTAAGCTGCACACAACCGCTTACATAAAAATGAGACAGTTAGATGAGGCTGGAGGCAGGCAGGAAGAAGACAAGACTTGACTGGAAAGGGTTCATTAAAAAATAAAACATATCTCCCTGTTTGAAGGAAACAAAGCCGGCTAACAAGTTTTCTGGTTTGTGGGGTATCCAGCTGTTCCCTCCTGAGCACGTGGGTATCAAAGCCAGCCGTGTAGGCCTGCAGTAGGACTGTTTGCTCTGTTGCCAGAGCAATTACAGCCTGGGAGTACTCAGGTCTGTTACTGTTTTTATGACTGTTTTTACTTCTTTGCTCATGGATTCTGAAGACCTCCAAGCGGGCACAAACCTGGGGAATCAATGAAGCCACAAGCACAGCTTTTGTAGCCACTCTTGAATTGATTTGAATTTAGCATATTCACTCTAGCTGGTAAGCAGAATCAAATATATTTAGACTTTTACAACCACAAGAAAGAGGGTTTCCTGCAGAAAAATGGTAGGTTTCTACTCTAGGAAGGAGCATGCTGATGGGAGTGCACTATCTTTATTTTCTTCAAAAAGATTCACCACCCATGTTATTGGACCAGGGCTTCCTTCCTACCTCTGGGCTGACAGGTATTTTCAAAGCAGAACTGTCAGCAGCTGAGACTTGAAGCCTAGACAATGGATTCTGCCGTTACTTTGCACGCAGCAAGAATTTTCATAAATAATTTTTTGAAACAAACAAACAAACAAATATATTTTCCCCTCAGTACGATCAGACTACCTTACCTTCTTATTGTGTGTGTTTATATATATCATCATCTTTTCAAATCTTTTTGCAATTGGGTAGATGCCATTGGCTTAAACAGCAAAATTTTATTTTTTTTTATTTTTTATTTTTTTTTTTTGTGGGTACCGGGGGGACGACCTCAGGACCTCGCGCGCCAACAGGCACCCGTGCCGCTGAGCGATATCACCGGCCCCTTTTTCGTATGTGGGATCCGGGAGTCGAACTCGGGCCCTCGCGCTTGCAAGGCAGGCGCTTATGCCGCTGAGCCATCTCACCGGCCCAAACAGCAAAATTTTAGAAAGATTAGAGATAATTTTTTTTTTTTTTTGTGGGTACCGGGGGGTCGACCTCAGGACCTCGCGCGCCAGCAGGCGCCCGTGCCGCTGAGCGATATCACCGGCCCCTTTTTCATATGTGGGATCCGGGAGTTGAACTCGGGCCCTCGCGCTTGCCGGGCAGGCGCTTAAGCCGCTGAGCCATCTCACCGGCCCCGATTTTTAAAGGACAATTATATTAATAATCCAATACTGTCAATAACATTTTCTTATTGATGTTTTAGTTCAAACATTTATAAAATAACCATTATTTCTTAATTTGCTTATTGGCTCAATATGAGAATTTTATACAGCAATATTATTGCTTTTAAATTTTGAATTATGATTTTTCTCTGCATTTGGTCAGGCCTTATTTGCTGAAATGAATATAAAGTTGTTACATTGCTTTTGGTTAAATATTATCTTTTGGATCATAACAACAAAACCTAAGCAGACAGAAATCTGCAGGCCCTAATGCATATTAGACCCTCTTCCTGTTTGCATTATCTTCTCTCTACTCTGTCCCCCTGTAAGTATCGGTCAAGCAAACTTGAAGAAATATAATAAAAATATCAACGGAAAGTTTTAATGACAAGAAATGCTCACCACTTGATGGCGTACAGGGGCCTGGCAGGTCACATAAATACAGAAGGTGGGGGAAGTGTAAAACAATAGTATTGAGCTCCTTCCATTGTTACACCAGCTTAAGTATGCCATCTATAGAACTCCGTAAAGGGTCAAGCCAAGTGGCCAGCCAAAATATGTCTGTAGGTGCACATGTTCCAAAGTCCAGCCATGGCTGCAGAAGTTATTTTTTCTTTGGACATCTATGACTATTAGTTGTGGGTGGCTATATCAACTTGACTGCATTAAGAAATGCCTCACAGATTAGGGAAGCGTACTTCTGGGTTGGGGAGTCACAAAGGCATGATGGTGGGTACTATATGTTTCCTCTCTGACACTGTCCCCTGCTCTACTTCCTTATTGCCATGAACTAAGCAACTCTGCTCTGTGACGTCCTTCCGCTATGGCGTTCCTGCCTTGGAGCCAGGCAAGCATAGACTAAACATTTGAAACTGTTAGACAGGTTAAGCCTCTCCTCCTTTAAGTTGTGAGTGTCAGGTATTATGTCTCAGTGATGAGAAAGTTGACTAATGCAAACATCCAAAATGTTTCCTAGTTTACTGAAGTCCTCTCTTCTCTAAGAGGCTGTAAGACCCTTGAGGATTTACATCTTTTCCTATCCCTTTTGATGATCCTTTAAATACTTGCCCAGGACTCTATCGACACTCTGTGCCAAATACTGTGCCCCACAGGCATAAAAATTAAGGCAGTCTTCTGTGAATGGCAGACATAAATTATCCTTAGGAGTTGGGACTATGCTTCTCCCAGCTCAATTCCCAGAACAGGGATATATATATATATATATATATATATATATATATATATATATATACAAAACCCTGTAATTCTTGAAATCAGTGACATCTCTAAAAGAGATGGCTATGCACAAATTTACATGAAATTTGAAGAGAATTATTAGCTGTCCACAGCTTCTTACTGGTCAGTGAATTCCAAATTAAAAATTTCTTTGTGAGGGCAAGAAAACATGCCCTAAGCATCTGTTGTCTGGGGTTCTGGGTGATGCCACTGAGTCTCATCAGAGCACAGGACTCCCCAGGAAGCCCTCTGGACCCTTTGATGGTCACTGTGCTCCATCTCACTTCTTGACCAACTTCTCTGATGAATGAAATGAATCTTTCTTTTGGGTCAAATTCTCTCTGCTTTGAGTTCTGAATTTTCTTTCTTCCATTTAACTTTTATTTTCCATATAAATTATACATACCAGGAGTACTATTCTTTTATCTTGGCTTACTCAACAACTTGAATTATGTAGAGAGAGCAAATCTCTAGCTTCCCTTGAACGTCAAGTTGACCAGGAAAAAAAGTCAGAGAAAAGTGAAGATTTCACTGGGAGGAAAGGAAATCAAAATTAAGCAGAGATGAGAGGCAGATATAGATACAGCTAGATATAAACAGACGTACACACATATTTGTGATCTGTACTGATCCTGCTATGCTTCTGAATGTGATGATACATGTGATATAAAGTGTCTGAAATAAGTCACATTTATGGAATGCATACTCTGTGCATCAGTGCAGGGTACGTGTACTTTTTGTCTCATTTAATCTTTATAGAAGTGCTTCAGTAGCAGGGAATATTTTCCCATTTCTGAAGGAAAACATTGAACTTGAAGGGGTTATGTACATGATTATGGTCATAAGTAGCAGAGTTGAGACTGAGATCCTAGAGAGATGATTACCAGCACATTTTCTTTGCTTTATGCAAAGGAGAGGTTGTGTTTGAGAGTGTACTCAGGAACGGTGTTGCTCGAAGTATCTATTGATTCATTGGTCATGAACTCTTTATCCATTGGTTACCAAGAGAGTACCAGGAGCTTGTAACAAAATATAAATGAACATAAGTGCAGTGCTTTTCTCACTGATAAAATCAGGTAAACAAACAAAAAAAAGTGCTTAGTTACATGATTGATTTACATTCTGGCTCAAGCCTCTTATTTCATGAAAGACATGCATTTGTAAATATTTCACGATAAATGCTAATCTGCAAATCACACCTTGAGAAGCCTTGGTCCTGACTGTGATGATACTCTCACCCTGAAGAAACTGGCAGCCATCTCGTATGACCTGCGAAGGGATGTGTAGGAGACCACTTTCCGGATGTGCATAATATGTATGGGAAAGCAGGGAGCTGTGGTTTCATGGCAGTGCTAGTCCACCTTTTTGAAAATAGTTTTGATTTGTGTCATACCCTCCTCATTTGGTAAGGAGCCCGGGTCCACTTGGATGGGATGATGTGAGGCCCAGAAGCCTGGGTAAGGGTTCACTTGACATTGCACTAGTTTGCATGACTGAGCCCATCCTAGTTGCTAAGAACTTATAAAACTTTCAAACCTGTGGGTCAACAGACACTATTCATGGCCACCAAGTGAAGCCCCTACCATCCTGTTCTCTCCTCTCCTCCTCCATGATCCCGACAGACCTTATTGAGATTCAAAAACTAAACAGTTAAAGCCTAGCAAAACAGAATTGAGCTCCATTGCTATGACCAGTATTTGTTCTACTTGATCAATCCCTTTTCAGTTGAGTTTTTCAAAAAATGGGTATGAGCCATGAGCATTATGGGGAGAGCAGCCACATTGCCCTTCTCCTCCAACTTGTAGTATGAGAAAGAAAGTTCAAAATTAGATCAGTGGGAGCCCACCAAGGAGGAAATCTAGAGAGATTACTCCTTTGTCATCATATAAAATGGCCTTGGGCAGGTTTCAGAAGCCAGTGGATAGAGCTAAGAGAACAAAGGGCCAGGGAAAGTGAGTGGAGGGCCAAGTGGGTGGTGAAAGAGGGAGGTTATAAGGTGCTGCCCAGTACTGGGCTGTGCATGTCCCTGTGCCATACATGGGAGCCTTATGACTTCTTAGTGGAGGCACGAGGAAGGGAGTGGGGAGTTCAGAAAGTAGGACTTTTCAGATACATAAGCTGCAAGAAAGAATGACCTCCAGATCTTAAAGAGCTTTTGGGAACACAAATGTGAAGTTTAAAGCCTTATGTATTGAAATGGACATCTACTAGAGTCAGGGGACTATTTTTATGGCCCCAGCTCTACTGATACTTTACAATATAACCTTGTCCATAGCATTGCCTGTTTATGCAACTATAAGTGGACGTAAGCGTATTCACCGTCTAGGCTAACAATAGAGTCTCAGATTCACATTTACCCTCATATCTGTGCTTCATAAAGACGTGGAAAGGTAATCACAGAGGACCTCACTGTCTACTGTGTGGTCATTCATGAGACAGGGGTAATTTATCCTATAAAAGCACCAGAGGGTCCGACATGGAAATGAAGGACATATTTGAAATCCAACTCACACCCTCAGCTTTGCTGGTCTAATGAATCTATGCCCTTTTTGCAGTTACTAAGGAAACAATTGTCAGTAATGGATGAGGAAGCTTGGGCTGAAAGGATAGACACAGAGGGGGCTTTGTACAGAGGAGCCCATGAGATGGAGTCTGGCAGAGACACCAACACGCTCTGTGATTGATTCGGTCCCTAGAATGAAAGCATTAGAGTCCATTTGATGGGGTCGATAAGTGGGGATGCCACAGAGCCCATCTACCAACGCTCTTTCTTCTCTGCCACCTATTAGAGTTCTCAGATCTGCGTGGCTGGATTGGCTCAGTTTTAACTTCTCTGCTGGGTGTATGTCCAGGCAGGGGGTGCGCAAACTTAATTCAAGTTCGGAGCCTCTCCAAACCTGTTTAAAACTCTGAAGTCACTGTCTCTTTACTCAGACTGGCACTTTACAAAGGTTCTGAGTATGTTTGTAAGGACAATATCAAAGGAATAAAGGTTGCATTGCTATTTCTTTACTAAACCTTAGTTTACAAGATGGTTGGGCCAAAGGGGAAAATAGCACAGACCTAGTGGCCCCCAGAAGAAGTAAAAGGAATCTAGGGGTCACCAGGTAGAGCATGTGAGGGAAAGACCAGAGACTAGATGCACTCGGGCAGCTAGCCTCTGCATGGATCATCACCACATACCTGAAATAATTTAAACTTAACAAGTGTAAATGGTAATTTTAAATTTAATTTTGCTTACAACTTTGAAATCATATATCGTAACATTATAAAATAACATCAATTTAGATATACTACTTTTTCATCTTTATATGCATTGCTAAAGAAATATGAATGGCAAAAGCAGTTACTTATTTTTCATGATTAAAAAACAATAAGGAAAATACACAGTGGAAATATTTATGCCATATAACCTCCATAAACCATGCATTTCTAAACTCTGATAACATTTTAGTGCATATATATCATTTAAAAAAATTCAAATAAAATCGGGACCAGGATGGATGTACTGTGCTGTAGTGCACTTGAGTTTTAACACTATTATACATGACTATATTCCTATAGTGTTGCTCATTTGAAACACATCATGATTTTAATATTCTATGATATGAGTACATTCAAACTTAGGTGATTAATGATGTTCTGGTATACATGTAGGGTTTTCTCTGTTGCTCATCTTATGATTATTTTCTTAAAACTAATTTCTGAAATTTAAATTCTGAAGGCTTTTGAAGTGTATTTCCCAATTGTTCTTTGGAAACACTATAGTGATTTGTACTTCTCCCAACAAGGGAAGATAACAGTGCTGCTTTCCAGCTCTTCGCCAGCAGAGCATAGAATTTGGAGGGTGAGGGTGAGCCTGGGTTGAGAAGTAAATCATGTTACTTTATTGTTCTATTGATTTTCATGTTGTATCAGAGGAAGTTAATATTTTCTTCATTGCAATTATGTTTATTTTGTTTCTAATTTAGTTTCTGATATTTCAGGTTATTCAAACATCTTATAATTTTATCCCTTTGATCATCACTATTTCCCTTTGTGATTCTTTTCCTTTGAGATATGCATTGAAAGACCTTCGCCTGCTTGCAGATGATAAAACGAATGAATCTACATGTTGTATTATTCAAGTTTTTAAACATTTAACCTTTTAATCAAAAAGAGATAATTTTTATATCTGTGCTAATATTTTTGCCTAAATATTAATCCATTGCTTTAGCTTTATCTTCATCATAGAACATTTCCTGTTAACATCAAAGTCACATTTTTCATATGCAATCTTTTATATTTTTCAAGATATTTTTTGCCTTTTATAGTCTTCCTTTGATGAATCCACCATGTTTTGCATCAATACCATGAAACTTAATTAAAGACGTACCTCAGAGATATTATGGGTTTGGTTCTAGACCACTGAAATAAAACAGTTATTTCAAAAGTGAATCACACAAATGTTTGGTTTTCTAGTGCGTAGAAAATTACACTATACTTTAGTCTATTAAGTATGCAATAGTGTTATTTCTGAAAGAGTGCATACTTTAATTAAAAATGCTTTATTGCTAAAATTGCTAATGATTATCTGAGCTGCTGAACAAATGCTGCCAATCACTTGCTGAATGCAAATCCCTATGACCCTTAAATTTGTAAAAGATGCAGTATCTGTGAAGAACGATAAAACAAGGAAAAGCAAATGGGGTGTTCCCACATTTAAGTGTGTTACAGGTTTTTTTATGTGTAAGGGGAAAAAACCCCATTATTTTTTTCTCAGTCTTTATTCCAGAATCATTCTGGAATATTTGTCCACATTCTCTTCTAAAGTACAGTTAGTTTGCCAAATCTGAAAATCACCACTGGTGTTTTGATCTGCTATGCTTTTATGGATTAACATGAGGAGAATTGATATTGCATAGTATTGGGCTTGTTTTCCCAGAAATACAGCCAATTTCTCCATTTGCCTAAATTTTCCTCATTATTTCTTGGTGAAGCCCTAGAATGTATCATATAACCATTGGGTATTTATTACTAATTACACTCTTGATATTTTACAGTCAGATTGCTATTGTGAATGGGATTTTTATTATACTTAATAATGTATTTTGCTGCTTTATAGAAAGAAAATTGGTTTTTATATGTTTAATTTGTAACCTTGCCTGCTTTCTTAACTTTTGCATTATGTCTAATAGATTTTGTGCTTTAGTTGATTCTGTTGTTTTGTTTTATTATTATTTTTTTTTTGGTGGGTACCGGGGGTCGACCTCAGGACCTTGTGCACCAACAGGCACCCGTGCCGCTGAGCGATATCACCGGCCCCTTTTTCGTATGTGGGTTCCGGGAGTCGAACTCGGGCCCTCGCGCTTGCAAGGCAGGCGCTTACACCGCTGAGCCATCTCACCGGCCCTGTTGTTTTGTTTTAGTGTTTGATTGGTCTTCAAATGATGGTGATATGATTTCTTCTTTTCTAATATGTATGAATTGACTTTTTTAATTGAATTTTCGGAAATTTTCCAAATAATGGTAAATAATAATGGTGAGATTGGGCTATAGATTAGGCCATAGTAGTTGTAGTCAAGTATGAATGTAATTATTGGTTTTATATAAGCATGTGCTATTATTAGTGGTGATAATGAATACTTTTGTAGTGTGTGATGGGTAAAGTATAACTCTAAATATTATAAATATGTATATATTAACTCACTGAATTATCTTAGTAGCTCCATGAGCTACATATCGTTATGTTATTTCCATTATACAGATAAGACAACTGAGGCAGTGAAAGATCAAATGACTTCCTTGAGATCATATGGTCAAAAGTGGTAGCACTAGGCCTGAACTCCAGCGATCTGTGCTCTAGGGATATTTTTATACCCACCATGCACACTGTCCTTGAAGTTGTGCAGTGTTCCTGTGGGCTTATATGTTGCAACTCATGTTAGATATATGTGCATTCATTCAGAGGTTACCTTTTATCTCTATGTTTGATTTCTTGGTGTATTATCATCTACAGTGGAATTCCTAATGAGACTACCTCCATGCCATTCTTAAGAAAATATTCCCTAGATTATATCAAATAATTCCTTTTGTATATTTCTTTTTCTGAACATAAGCAACTTTTTCTTTAATTAATATATGTACCTATGTCTATATCTAGCTATCTATCATCTCTTTATCAAATTAGGTTGCTGTTTTATCCCTACACTATAATGATGTTTTTTATATTATATTAATATTTTAAAGTAAGTTAAAACACTTTTCTTACCTATGTGTGGTTTGCATCTGCTGATTTCTCTTCACTTCACACATAAATAACATTCGGGGGCACAAATATTTTTTCTGTAAAATTCTGAACACCTTGTTTCATTGTCTTTAGTTTTAATAGTGTGAGCAAATCTTAGGTTACTGAATTTGATTATTTTACAGGTATCCTGATACTTTTTCCTTGATTATATCTCATGTATTTGGTAATCATGTCTGACCTGTAGACTCCGATATTTTCCATAACACAGGCAAGTGCTCCTCTTCCTCTTCCTCACCCTTCTGTCCATCCTTTTATTCTTCTTGGCTTCTGTTATGATAATCACACTGTCTGCTAATGAAGTTTTAAATGGGGCTATATTGCTTCATCTTAATCTGTCCCACAGTTCTTATTTATATATTTGTCTCATTATTTTAATCTGTTTTCCCCTTGATATTGGGAAATGTCTTTAAGTTATCTTCTATGTAATGGATTTTATTTTCTGCATTGAACAGGCTGTTAATGGGCTCTGTTTTCTTTTAATATAGAAATTGTATTTTCCATCTCAATTGTGGAGTCTCTTCTAAACTCTTATTGTTCATTTTTCGTGCTTTTTGTTGTACTTGCATCAGCACAATATTCTCTTGTTTTTTTCTGAGAATAAAAACAAGAAATTGCCCAGATATTTTTCCCATTTCTGGCAGTAAATCTATTTCATAAAAAGATATTGATTTAGTATCTTCAGAATGTCTTCCTTTTAACTGCAATATTTTTAACTGCACCTATTTTTCATAGGTTAAGATGTTCCCTGTGTGTATGTTTGTAGAGGATGTTCAATGGTGCTGGTTTTTATAAAAAGAAATAGACTTTCTAGGGATTGCTGTAGGTCTTTGGGGGCTGACACTGATTCCTGTTTACTTAATACCTGAGTTTTGTGACAAAAGCAGAGCAGTACACAAGGTCTGAGAATTGATTAGAGACCACCACACAAAGGCAGGACCTCCAGAGATGAGAAGAGCAGTCAATGGATTAATAAAACCAAAATCTTCAAAGGGACAAAGTAGGGATACCTGACCATTTTGACCATGGTTTTGGGTACAGCAGAAAAAAGGCCAAAGTCTTCATTCATAATTCAGGAACACAACTCTCCTTCAAGCAGGATAAGCATCACAATTAAAAACTACCACATAATTTAGAAGTCCTCAAATCAAAATTTTAGTCAGTAGTGATCACTAATCGACAATGTCCCTAAATACCCAAGGAAGGAAAACGCATCTTCTAACTGGAGGAAAAGCCTTAAAACCCACCCACTGTGACTTTCTTCAAAGTTAAAACAATGAGTGTAGAATTTTAAACATAACAAAATAATTGAGCAAACAAGCCTACATTATTGATACTGTATTTAACAGAAAAAATCAAACTAATGCATTATACCCAAAAAACTGCATAAGGAAAAATAAGGAAAAATAAGGTGCAGTAATATAATCATGTTTGCAATTGTTTTAGAAGAAGTTTTGAGATGGATGAGTTAATGAACAGATTCAATGCAATTGGAGAGAGAATTACTGAAGAGAGACATCGATATGAAAAAATATTTTAGTGCATTTATTGTAGTGAAAGGAGGAAATGGAAAGCATGAGAGTAAGGTTAAGAAATATAAAGGATGCAATGAAAAATAGACTACATAACTTCAAAATTAGTTCACCTTTGATTTCCTTGTCAGAAAATAAGAGAGAGTGGTATTCAAAATGATAATGAATTGTATTTTTCTAAAATTGCACAAAACACCAATGATCGTGTCAATAAATTCCAAGTACACAAAATAAATCGAAATTTTCTACTAATGTCAAAGACAAATAGAAGATCATACAATGGCTAAAGGGAATTCTACCATCAATTTATTGGCACACATTAGTTTTTAAAACATTTTTGTAGGTGGCAGTAATTTCTTAAAGGTTTTAGTGAATGGATATTCTTTTTGATAAGATTTCTCTCTCATTCAATGTTTGTATTTTATTCACAAGCCCTACCAATGGTATTTGAAAGTGTTTGGGGTTGGGGGATTTGGGTGTAGCCACCTCTGATTTCATCGATAACTCTTCACCATAAATCACATCATTACATGATTTTATCTTGCTTTAACTATCATTAAAGCATGAGCATTTTCCATATTGTGAAAAATGGTTGTTATAATTATCATTTTAATGGCTTCATTATATCCCATCAATTTATTCCATTATAATTTCCTTAGTCATTGCTCCTTTATTAGACATTTAGAGTTTCATTTCTTTCAAATTTTGATCATTATATATAACACTGACATAATTTACATTTTTATGTATATAACTTCACTTTTATTTTTCAATCAGTTCATTACGAATATATCCCTGAAGTGGCATTACCATGTCAAATGTTATTGAGCAATTTCCCAAAAGGTACAAATCAGTTTAAACTTTTACCAGGAGTTTTGACATCAGCAGCTTTGAGGATAAAGGAAATCAGCACTAAATATTATAAATTTGAATATATGTTTACCAATTTGCTGAGTGTAAAAGAACATTTTTATTTAAATACTTGAATAATTTCCCACATTTTATTCTATTAATTGTTTTTCCTCTTTTTCTCACTAATTATCAGCACTTAGTCTATTTAAGCTTATCTTTTTAAGACACTATGTTCGTCTTATCAATATGTAATAAATGTTCCTTTTTTGAGGTAGATTTTCAAAAAAACTTTGGAAAATGTGCCAGTAAATTCTGTTTATTACTATACACATGGATAAGGATTTGCATTTTCTGGCAGCACTGGTATCGAAATACTGGTGTGGCATAGCCTGTTGACTGACCTGCATACACATCTTTAATTTCTTCTATCCTGCCTTCCTTTTTTTAAAAGAATCAAACAAGCTAAACTTTCCAGTTACATGACTTCCATAAAGCTAGAAGTGGCTGTTATACATAGTTCTGGCCAGTAAAATGTAAGCAAAAGTGTGCTGGTGCCCTCTTGCCCTATTTTCTCTTTTTCCTCTTTTGATTGATGAAGTGCTGGTTGGGGCCAGAGCAACCACTTTTCAAATGATAAGAAAATCAGGAGACTATCAGATGGCATGCCCTGATTTTAAGTTGCTGGAATCATGCCATGAACTTCCTACCTCCCTACAAATTATTATAAGTGCAAAATATAACCCTATTTGTTGAAGTCACTACATAGTAAGACTTTTTGTTATTTTCTGTTTAAGAAAAATCAAGGAACAAACAAACAAACACAACCCACCCTAATTCATTACTTCTGTGTGAGATGGAAATTGGATCTCCATTTTGTTATACTCTCTTTTAAACTAACCCAGAACCAGCTTTATTTATAACCTACATACCTTGAGTCTGTGATAACTGACCAAAAGAGAGGTCAAAGTTTCCAAATGTTATTTACTCACTAGCTACGTCATACGAAGTGATAAGGATGAATCTACTGGAGCAAAAATAAAATTTAAAAAATTTAATTCTCATGAAATTTGACAATAGCAGAACATAATTGGAAGGCACTCATGAACTCTCTACCCAGAGAAGTCAACTTCTACTTGACAAATGAAATGTGCATCTGAGAGACAATCCATCCATGCATCTCCATCATATATAGAGAATATGCCATACAACAGGCCTGTGCTCCAAGCCACAGATATAAAGTTAAAAAAGAAAGAGATACTCTCAGTCCATGTCCCTGAGGATTTTATTTCCCTATCAGGAGTTTTCAGAAAAGGTCATTCATGTAAACCAAACCAATATTTTTGACTATGTGTGAGAGTAAAAAGAATAGAGTAGTAAAGAGAAAATAATAGTAGAGGGTAAAATGAACTATCCTGCCTAAGTTCCCACAACCCATAAAGTGATGTACATTCTCTTAAAGGTTTTCTGGATGAGTGAGTCTTTTTATTATTTACTAACCTTTGCCTGAAATAAGTGTGCCAATACTAGGAATACAAAGATATTTTCACATTATAAAATGCTACCACCTTAGCTGTTGTGATACCAAAATGGACTGGTATGAAGGAATTGCCCATTACCTGTCAACATAACGTGTGCTGAGATATTTTCCCCCAGGACTTGTCCCTCTTTTGACCTCTATGGAGCGCTTATTGTGTGCTTTGCTGGTGTTGGAGTTTCAAATGTCAATGAGGTGCTACTTGGGCCAAGCAGGTGGGGTCTTACTCATATCCTTCTTGCTGACCCACCTTTGCCACTAGGAAGGAGGTAGCCAACAGAGCAGGAGGGCAGGACCTTCTATTCCTTCCTCTGAACCAAGAAGAGCAGCCTTAATTAAAACAGGGTGGGGAAAGCTTGCAGCTTCAGCACAGACTAAGAGATTCCAGGTTTTTCTTTCCCTTTAAGAAGTAATCTTTTCTACTGACTTAAGAAAACAGTTTGTTCACCATCTAGCTCTCCCCTTGAACTGAGGCTGTGTACAGAGGAAGAGACTTCCCTTAACTCTGAAATAATGGCTCTTTTCCTTGAAAACAGGTGTCAAGTCATGCAGCAAATCAAATATTCAAACAGCTGACATACACTTGAGGACTTTCCACTTCTTTTTTATGATTTTACCTAGAAATTCTTTTGTGAGGCTTATGAGTTCACAATTTGGAATTTGTTTTTTCCTTGGGATACTTATGGCCACTCTTTTAAAATTCTTACTGCCCCACTCTTTTCCTCTATGTTACTATCATGTACATGTGGCAATCTATTTTTTAAATTGACACATAATAGTTGTACATTTGTTTATTTATTCTGAGATAAAATCTTACTATGTAGTTCAGGCTGGCCTTGAGCTCACTCTGTAGCCCAGGCTGGCCTTGAACTTGCAGTGATTCTTCTGCCTCAGCCTCCCAAGTGCTGGGATTAGAGGTGTTCTCCTTCACGCCCTGCTTAGTTGTACACGTTTACAGGCCACAATGTAGTATGTATTTTGTTACATGTGTACAATGATCAAAGTAAGATAATTCCATCCATTGCATCAAATATTTATCATTTGTATTGGGAAACTTCAAAATCTTTCCTTTTAGCTATTTAAAAAATACAACGAATTTGTAACTATATTATTAAAATATACTAGACAATATAATAGTATATTATTTTTTAAAATAATAATCTACTACTGATTATTTTTTATTTCCATGAAAAGTAATTTGTAAACATGAAGAACTCAGGACCACACTGAATTCTTTCACATTAAACATTTTTAATAGGAAAAGAGAATGAGAAATTGAGCTAATATGCATTAATATTATGGTTATTTTGAAACATTTCTTATGATGAAATGCTTATGTGTCTGTATGAAAGAATTATTATCCCACTTTACAGATGAGGAAATAAAGGCTAATAAATTTCAATAAGTACAAGTTCACACAAATAGAAAACAGTGAAACCATTATTCAAAGCCAATTCTGATCCAATTTCTAATTTACTATGTATTATTCAAGTCTCTCCAAGACTGTGTGTATAAACTTTATTTTTTTTTTTTTTGAGACAGGGTCTCACTGTGTAGTTCAGGCTGGCCTTGAACTCACTTTGTAGTCCAGGCTGGCCTTGAACTTACAGCAATCCTCCTGCCTCTGCCTCCCCAGTGCTGGAATTACAGGCATGCACCACCACGCCTGGCTGACTGTGTGTAGAATTTTGTGGTGGGGTAATCTAGACAGAATACACTTACTAGCCTCTAAACTTACTAACTTCTAGGACTTGGGCACTTAATTTTGTGTGTCTGAATTTCCTAGTCTGTAGAATGGAGAAAATAAAAATCTTTACCTCATAAAACTTTAATAAGGAGTCACTGACTTAATGCATGGGAAAGAGCTTAGAACAGTGCTGGGCATATAGTAAGTGTTCAACGAAATTTTGTTAATTGGTATTATTAGCTGTTATTCATGGATCATACCAGAGAGCTGTCTTGTTTTTGCTTTCATGCATTATCTTAGTATAGATGAAAAGGTAGTTTTAAATAAATGCTTTATTTTGCTTTTATTTTTCAGTTTCAGCATTTGCACTTGAATTTTGTTCCCTACTCTTGTTCATTGATCGATAAATTTAGGCGAAGTACAGAGTACATCTTAGTAAGATTGTTTATAATCTTTGTCTCAGCAGCAAAACCTTTTTTAGCAATATAGATAGATGCAGTGCGGCTTTCACTGCACTAGGCAGTATGGGTGACTGATTCCCAGCCCTGCATCCATTCCCGTCCTTTATTATCCCTGGGGAACTCTGGATGTCTGCATGGCACAAGCTGAAAGTCACCAGTCCACAAATGCTCAACAATACACATTGGACAGTGAGAGACTAGTACTGTTAATTCTCAATTTCCGTGATGGGCATGTGTCTAGTTTTTCCTTCTTATCTCAAACTATCTCCTCTCAGTCCCCATTCCACAGCCACTGTTAACTGCTTTGTTTAACCGGCAGGGTCTGCAGTTTGGTACCAGTGAGCTGGAGGAGATGGGAGCCATGTTCTGCTTGGGCCTCCTCATCTTGGAACTCAAATCTGGAAGCTGCAGCCATTGGCTCCTGACTCGAGCTGCAGCTCTGCTGAATGCTGAGGAAGATGCTCTGGACCACCACCTCCAGCGGTAAGGTGCTCACTAGGGTCTGAGCAACTTTTGGACCTTTGTGTTATTATCGTAGCATTTCTTGGCAATGCAACCCAGGTTGGTCGAGGAGGTCTTTGCCAGACAGAAAATGTGGAAGAGCTGCAGAATGAAGGTAGGTTCACTTAAACTCTCTGGTAAGCTAGATCAGGACACCCTTTACTTTCTGCTGAAGACAAGGACATACTGCCTGCTTATACACCTATACGTGAAAATAGAAAATCATGTATTTTTAAATAATGTGTTATTTATAGATAGTATTATAAAGAAGATGCATCTTGTTGACATACATACACATTTATTTATTTTTTTTTGTGTGGGTACACATACACATTTATACACATATATATTTGCAAGTTATGTGTTTATATATGTACAGAGAGGATTTTGAGCTACTATTCAGTTAAAAATGGCAATATAACTGCAAATATCTAGGCATTTGGGGATAAGAAATGTTTTGATCATCATCCCATTCTCAAACAGGAATGTACAGTTCCTTCTCAGAAGCTGAGGAGAAACACCTGGAGATTATTAATCTTTGGCTCAGGGAGCCTGACTGTGTGGCAGGGAAAGGCTGGGGCTCTGAGAACTGTGAAGGTCATTGATGAGTCGAGGGATGGAGAACCATTCTCCAGATAAGCCCTCTGATGGTGGCTTTACTGCAAACAAATATTTTAGGCTTGACCAAAACAAATTCAGGGGGTAAGAAGGGAAGAAATAATGGCCCTGTGTGAGAAGAGAGGATCAGGAGGAGCCAGAGGAATTAAAGAAGGCTAAGCCACTGCCTGCGCTTCAAGCACCAGGATGGAGGGAGAATTAAGTGTCTGCTGGTAACTAAGGAGGCAGCTTATCATGCACTTTGCATACAAAAGCAGAGAGAGCGCACCATCAATACCAAGGCCATTTTATTTCTGGCTCATTTTCATTAATTTTTCTCCCGCGACTGTTAGGCTGCTATTTCACTTTGACTTCCCACCAAATGGGCAGTCAGGCCTAGGAGGGTCTAACGGTTACATTAATACTGCTTTGGAAAGCCCTGGTTTGTCTGAGAATTAATTATCTAAATGTAGTAATTAATTTGCTCATCACAGTGGGCTACAGATCATAGACTATGGAGACTTATGTAAATCCGGGCCTCCTTCCTCCCTAGAGATGCTATTGCGGATTTCTTTGTTACCGTCTGCTCCCCAATGCTGAAGACTGACCCCAGGGATACTCTACCGCAGCTACATCCCCAGCCCTTCTCAATTCTCTTTTTCATTTTGAGATAGGTTCTCACTAAGTCAATAAGTTGCCCAGGCTGAGCATGAACTTGTGATTCTTCTGCCTCAGTTTCCCGAGTAGCTGAGATTTTAGATGTTCACTGTCACACTCAGGTAATTTCTTTAGCTTTGACATCACAACCACTTCCGTCTGCCCCTGCTCCTTTCGAAGCCCCTCACTGTCTGAAGGCTTGGTGTGTTTGGCATTGTCGTGGTGTTTTCAGACTCTCTCTGACCGCAAGTGCTTCCACCTGCCAGGATAGATATTTCAATATGTCCTTTCATCTTTTCCTTTGCTAAGCTATCTTGGGTGCTGGCATGTCTGAATTTTCATTCTTTGCTTTTCTCTCCTCTCTCCACTGTTCATTGAGGGAAGATTGAGCAGAATTGGCATTGCTTGCTTTCTCTGAATTGATTGTGCCCATCTGTTTGATCCAATGCAGTGAGGATTAGTTGCCTGTAAACTGGAACGAGAAGGAATCTATCAAAGAAATGCCTTTTCTAATTCAGGTCTAAAGAATTCAGTGTCAGGCTTCAAATACAGTGGCTGCTATGCAGGTTATCATAAGAAGATAGTTTTATCTGTCCCTACCCTAACATCCCCCTCGACTGTCAACTTTTCAGGTACAACCAGACCAAGAATGCTGAGACTGGAGATCCTGTCACAACCTCTAACACTTCTTAGGCTGATTCAGCAACTTAAGGGCAGCATATCTGGAAACAGGATGTCATTAATATGTTTGTTTTGAATAGATGCAAATAATATTTAGGATGCATGGAGTTTGGTGTAGGGCAGCATGACAGAAATTATTTTATGTAGATTTGGATCACAATATATTTTCCTAATCATTATGAAGCAATTGACCAAAACAAATTTTGCTTCCTGGTCAGAAGACCTCAATACTACATGGTTGAGAAGAAAGATCACCCTGAAAATTTCTTGATCGGAAAAAACCCCAGCCAAGGAGCTGGGCATGGTGGCGCACGCCTATAATCCCAGCACTTGGGAGGCTGAGGCAGGAGGATTTGGGCTACAAAGTGAGTTCAAGGCCAGCCTGAACTGCATAGTGAGACCCTGTCTCAAAAAGACAAAAAAAAAAAAAAAAAAAAAAAAAAAAAAAGAAAGAAAGAAGGAAAGAAAGAAAGAAAATATCCCTGCCAATAAATTTGTACTCATTGAAGGAGAACAGACAGGAAATTAATAAAATAAAATCTACTAATTTCAAACCAGCAACAGGCTGTTTGAATTTATTTAATTAGTTTCCAGTGAATAGGGTTAAATCCAGAAATACAATAATTAGCAGATCAAACTTAGGAATGTAATGGCCATCAGGATTCTTATTAAAATACAAAGTATAACTAATGTTGGTCAACACGACTCTCCATACATTTTAAAGAGGTCTTTACCACCTCCTCTCTTATCTCCTGCCTCTCTCTTCGCTATAACAGGGTATCTACTTTCCTTCAGATTCTTTTATGTGGCACTGAAGGAATTATAGGGAAGAGGTGCGTGTGTGGGGGTAGGGACTCCTTTCCAAAGGTCTGCCTCGCAGAAATGCAAGGATGTGGTACGTATTTGAGTTTCCCAGTCTCCACAGACAACATCAACCCCGGGAGTGACCTGCTGGGAAGACAAAATGTGGTTGTACGCTGTGGATGTCATGTTTTCTGACAATACGTTGCACGCCTCATTTACCATAAAAACAATTAGAGCGTAGTCAACATCCACAGAGGAACTTACCATTTTTCATGAGCAGAATCGGTGGATGTTTTCCCAGCAAAATGAAGTACATGCTCTCTGCTTTGGGTTTTCTTTTATGTCCTCTTCCCAGCTGCTTGTTTAAGCAGTGTCTATAGATTCGTTACGGCATCTTTTGATCTTCTTTCCTTTCCTCTTCCTTTCTCCTTCCTCTCAATCTAATTGTGTGTGCACCGCAGGAATGCTAAGCTGCTTCTTCTGGGGGCACCCTTCATCCACTGTGACAGGTCTTTTGCAAAGCCATTTAACAGTTTTGCCGAGTCAGCCCCTGTTCATCTTGTTGTGTATCCCTCCATCGCCTCGCCTGCTTCTTGGCCAAGCAGCCCTATCTCCATTTGTCCCTCCATTAATAATAAGACGAAGCTCAGACCTCAGTGCTGTGCTGCAGTAAAAGCTTGGTATCACACGTATTTTCCCAAATTAGAGTTGACGCTGTAGCCTGTGTTCCCCTCAACATCTACATAGGATAGTTTGGCTGTATCTTTGGTTTGATGGGACAACACTAAAAAAATAAAAATAAATGACGTAAACCTTACAGAAAATACTTGAATTTTTTAAATTAAAAAGATGATTGATTTTAATTTTTAAAAAACACAGTTTTATGCTTCCAAATGAGTAAATAGAATCTGCAAAACACACAAAAAAATGTACCCATATTCTGATCATCCAGGTAACCACTGTCAAGATTTATGATGTATTTATTTACATAGTTTCATTCATTTCACACTTTTTACTATTGAATCATTTTGTTTATTTTTTATTTTTTGGTACCTGGAATTGAACTCAGGACCTCACACTTGCCAGGCAGGCACTGTGCTGCTGAGCTACATCCCTGGCCCCAATTTTGTATTTTAGAATAATATACCCTTTATTACTGTTTAGTATTATCACTTACGTAATGTAATGCCACCACATATGTAGTACATACATACGTATGTACCTTGGTGTATTTTTGCTTTTATATTCTGTTCCATTTTCTGCCTTCTAGGAGTACATAGTTTTTAATATTATATCTTTTTTACTTAAATATATGACATTGTAAGCATTACCTCATTAGTATTTGTTTAAAAATGTGCTTTCCTACATTTCTTTCTTTATTTTCACTGATGACTTCTATAATGAGTTGTAAACTGCCAATCTTGACCCACTGGTATTTTTTATTTTAGTTGTATTAAAATGATATATTCTTTGGCCTATTGGCCATTTACCCATACTACTTTTTGTTTTTGTTAGCAGGAATTGAACTCACAACCTCATGCTTGCCAGGCAAGTGCTGTGCCACTAAGCTATATCCCTGGCCCTACTTTTTCAAAACTTAATTTTCTGCACTTATTCAGGTCTTTGATGTTGACCAATAAAGTGTCATAGGGATTCTTTTTGCATCTTTTCTTGATAATGCATCAAAAACTTTTGAACTTAATGTTGTGAATTTTCTTGTTTACTCAGACATTTTTTGTCTTTTTCATCCTATGTTTTAGGTTGTCCTAGTTTCATGGAAAATGGGTTTATGTTATATTTATTAGTAACTTCACTGAATTCTTTGTTTATACCGAAAATTGTTTCCCTGGATTTTTCTATATATTTTTTCCTTTCAATACATTTAAAAATTTTGAAAAGTAACTTTCCTTACTTCTTTTTCTTATCATATTTATGACTTTGCCTAGGCTTTTGAGAACAATATTTTAGGATGATTATTCTGTGACTATCCTCTCCAAGAAACTAGCTTCAAAATAAGAATGAATCTCAGCATTTGCCAATTAAACGAAATGGCTTCTGGTTTGATATTCGTGTTCAATATCTTCTTTACTCATTATTCTTTTTTCTTAGGATTGGATGATGTTTTTATTGAAAAAAATAGATATCTAGAAAAATGATTTTTTCTTTCTATTCAGAAAGACTTAAATTATGTTAGTAGATTTCCTAATATTCAGCTATATTTGAATTTTGAAGGAAAAGATATTTGGCTATGATCTAAAAGACTACTTCAATGCAGAGGTTTATGTTACTTACTGTGGCCTGAGGAGTTTTATGCCTGTAAGTGCAAGAGAGAGAGGTCTGGGCTTGCTCTCTATCATTCTGTGATCTGGATGGAAACTTATAAATTCTCAAAATCATATGTGTCCCACTTATTTGAGGCAAAAAATATGATTTTTCCACTTTTTATTTTACCTATACGAAGTATCCATGACACTTAGATTATCTGATAATCATATTCAGATATTTTAAAATTCAGTTTTATATTTAATTACTTGTATTTCTCATTCTAGCCATTCTGCGCAATCAGGTCCTTATTCTTGTTTCTCAGCATTTCTTCATCTCACATTTTGCAGGAGAACACCTTAACAAAAGATTTTCTCTGTTTTGGGGAAAGAAAATCAGTAGCATATTTTTTATATGTAATTAATAGTTATGAATATCATTCTCTTCCCTTTCCTCAGGAATTTTCCTTTCCTACCTAGATTTCTTGGTGACTTTAAAACACTATATCCATGACTATATTTAGTCCGTACTTAATCTTGCAGTAGTCAACCTAATTTTTTCTTGTATATATGTACCCTATTTTTTCCTGCCTTAATAGTTGTAGTAGTTTCTTTTTGTTCATTATGCAAATTTATTTTCTACAACATGAGAAATGTTCATTCTCTTTCTCCCCCCACCCCTATCTGTTTAGGTCTTTTAATTGATTTTGGATTTGGGTTCCCCATCTCTTTGGGACAGGTCTCACTTATAAGGTAACATTGATTCCATCCCAAATCTTCATTTCTCTTCCCTAGAAGAGCTTGGAATCTGCTTTTCTAACCTCTGTATCTTCTTTTCTCTTTTCTTCATTTTTACCTTTTTCCCCAAATTCATCAAATTCTGGAAGTTTATCTAAAGCTTGTCTTCACAAATCCAGTGGTGCATTATGAATTCTCCTTGCTAATAATGTCTTTCAATTTCAGAGCTTTTACATGTAGGTTTTATTGCACCTATTTCCTCAACTCTCATTAGTTTCTTTTATTCATGTTTGAATATATAGCTAGTTCTCTTTCATTTGGATCTATTATCTTTTCAATTACTGTATTTTTTCATATTTCCCTGCTACCTTGACATGGGCTGTTTGCTATTGTCCTGTGTCCTGGTGGCTGGTTATTTCCCAAGGTGCACCATAGCCCTGCTGTTGAGTGAGGCCCCATTTCCTTGTCCAGTTCAGAATATTTTCCAGTTCTTAATCATTAGGATTGTTTTCCTTTTCCTCTCTTCCAACTTCTTTTTCATCAATTTCTGCCTATTCATCTTTGAATCATGGAGCCTATCAAGCCTTGTAGTTGCTCAATAATCAAGAGTTTGGATGATCATAAAAACCCCTCTTGCCTAGCTGAATGTAGATAGTTCCTCTTGTTTTAATAGGAAGTAACCTGACTGAGGTGGCTTTTTCTTCAAGGATTCATGTGTTTTGACTTTTGCCTTGGAGAACAAAATTGGGGAAATTGTTCAGAGTAAGTTAAAGACAGAGGACATGGAGAACTAAAAGAGGATGGAAAATGATGGAACAGTGCCAAAATGAGAAATCTGAGATTGGGAGAATGGTTCCCTAAAAGGCAGCATTCTATTAAAGCAATGGATGGAGGCTCAGTGGAATCTATGGGTTTCAAATTAATACTATGTCCGTCAATTCCAAATTAACTGAAATTATATGGCAATTCTGGCGATATTTCTCTCTAATATCTTCTGTGAAACAAATTCTATTCAGATTTTTTACATGACCTATAGTATGTATTACCTAAAAATATTCTTAGTTTCATTTTGTAGTTGCAGGCCAAAGTACTACATAAAGCAAAACATTAGAATGGAAAAGGAAATGTTTTGTGATTGTATTGGATGATGCCTTAACATGTTAAATGCCTCCCAGTCTCGTCACAAAAAGTGAACTGGGGCCGGTGAGATGGCTCAGCGGCTTAAGCGCCTGCCCGGCAAGCGCGAGGGCCCGAGTTCGACTCCCGGAACCCACATACGAAAAAAGGGCCGGTGATATCGCTCAGTGGCACGGGTGCCTGCTGGTGTGCGAGGTCCTGAGGTCGACCCCCGGTACCCACAAAAAGTAAAAAAGTTAAAAGTGAACTGATCAGCTATGAAGGAGTGCTGATCTTAGATAGTGGAAACAACAACAAAGCCCCCTGTCCCATTAGCAATGAGTGAAAGACAAAAATCAAAGGTTTAAAATAATATTTTATGCAGATTCTTTAGTAATAAATAAATTAAAATAATGAAAACCTAATGTTAGTGTGTCTGAGAGGAGAGAGGTTTAATAACATCACACAGCTATCTGTAAATTGCTTTACTTTCCTCTGGAGAGTAGTTCAGCAATTTGCAAGAAGGTCTATAAAATCTTTCACTGATATTGAGTTTCCAGCTTGAAGAATATCTCTCAAGAAAATAAACATAAGCAAAAACAATTTTTAATATGTAGATATTTAGAGAAATGATGCATATATTCCAGATAATTTTGAATAATGCAAATTCCTAGTATAATAAAATGAAAAATAAGCCCTGTAGAAAATAAGCCCTGTTGCTGATTAATTTTGCAGAACATATTAAACCATAAAAATAAAGAGTATGTCCATATATAGATCAAATAATAATGATGTAAAACATTCATTAGGGCCTGTGCATAAACTAGATGTTCTGCAAAGCATTGTATAAGTATTATCTCACTTAATCATATAAATGATCCAATATGGTAGCTGCTATTATTAGCATTCCCTTTTACAAACAAGGAAATTTTTATGGAGGTTAAACCATTTGTCAAATGTCAGTAATGTAGTGAAAGACTGCTGGCTTTTAAATCCACTACTCTCTGACTCAAGTTATAGTTATTATATTCTGTCTTTCAAATGATAAATAAAAGCAAAAGCAGAATAATTATTGCTAGGCACCTGCTGATTGTGACTTTAGCAAGCTGCAGAAACACTGACAGAGGTGAGGAAGATACTAAATGTATATTTAAACTAATTTAATCTTATTCATTTCTTTACTCTGTACAGTCAATAAAAGTATGAGTTGAATGCTTGTATATTTTGTATGCTTGTATATTTTGTATGCTTGCATGCAAGTTTTAAAATTGGAATGACTTGGGCTCATTTTGGGCCACAAATGTCTCTTTATTGTTTTAATACAAATCAGAGAAGATCAACGACCACTGCCGTACATTGAATGTATGGGGCTAACAATTGAAAGGAGAAAAAGATTATAGACAGAGAAGAGTAAAAAATGTATTTTCTTCCTGTTGCATTTGCTATCTGCAAAATGTTTCTACCTCATAACAATCATGCAAGTTTGTCTTAACGAATTCCTATTTCACAAGTGAGTCCATGGGAGCCCAGGGAGTCTAAGTGATTCTCTAGGTGTACTTAAGTGATTTACTCATTGCCAGTCTAGGCTGAGGATCTCATTTGCCTCTGCCTCAGGCTCAGCCGAATGAAAGCCTAGTCTCCTGCCTATGAAACTATAAATACCCAAAAATAGAATAGGCTACCAGCCTCTGGAAAAGCATTTAATCAAGAAACTCACCCTTTCTACTCTGTATCACTTGCAACTTCTGCAGCTTTTGTCTTTTATTATTGTTAATTCTAAAAATGGAAGGCAAATAAAATCTTTGAAGCTTTCCCAAACATAAGAGGTTGTTTTTATTTAGAGGTTTCAAATGACCTGACATGGCTGGTCAAGTTAATTCAATGAGCTTTTATCAGTTTTTAGAGCATTTATCCTTTCCTCTTTATGCTCATATGTGTATATTTTTCTCTTTACTAAGTACTCCAGGACCTCTGGGGCCCTTCCAAAGAACTAGCCCCTTTAGTACTAGGGTTTAAAGACATTTAGTCCATGAGAGTAAATTTACCAGATGTGATAGAGGAAGACAAAACTGTGGATACAGTACCAAAGGGAAAGGAAGGAAGGAAGGAAGGAAGTATGGAAGGAAGGAAGAAGGGAAGGTAGGAGGGATGGAAGGAGGGACAGAAGCCACTGCTCAGAAGAAAGGTCATGCGTTAAACTAGGAGATCCTTATGGTAATAAAAAGAATCACAGAAAGCTTACACTTTTCATTTATATGACCCTGATCTTGGATGTCTCTGATGCAGAAGGAAGAGAGTGGCTCTTAAGTTTCTGGGAACATTTCTATCTTTTTGTCTGATTCCTTTATCCTAGCCAGTTGCCAAATTCCCCTTTCAGGAGGGAAGCAACTAGACAAGAAATATTCTGTCATGGATTTTACTGTCCCCTAAATTTGCATGAAGACCTCCCTTTAGTACCCAGCATAATATTGATCATGGACATGGGCTTGAGATTCCTGTTTAGCCTATTTCTGCTCACAATAGGCTCTGCGACTCTGGGGAGGAGGCTTATCGTGTTTATTCTCAGATTTCTTAGCTTTAAAATTAACTATCTAAATTACTTTTGGCTCTAATATCTTATGTTTAATTTCAAAGCTATAGGCCCTGATCTTCACATTCCAGCATGGGCAGTAAATTTGCAATCCTAAATTCAAGATACGAAGCCACACAGTTAAATTATGTCACATGGCATAAAGCTCCTATTTGATGGAATAAAAATTAAATTTTGTCTTGATCCTTGTGAGAATATAATGAAGACACAGAAGCTTAACAGTGCATAGTTAACAGAAATGCTTTATAAACAAATGAGAAAAAGAGAGAGGAAAATAAAGAGATATGTTTAGAACTGGATGACTCAGGCTTTAGGGAAACAGCATGTTGGGGGAAGGATGTCAAACCAACATCCAACATGAAAAGGAGAATCTAATGTAAGATCACTTGTTATAAGGGGGCTTAACTGTTCCTAACTGGAATCTCAGTATGTACTGTGCTCTGTTCCTGGAAGTGGAAGCTTCTGGGAGAAAGGAGGTGTGTTTTACCTCTGTTTGGTCACTTAGTATTTTTTAGGCATATCTGTCCAACTCAGACCTCACATATTTCCTAGTAAGAAAAAAAAATCTTAAGCCATATGATAGCTCATTATGGACTTACTGATTCTATTTGTGGTGAGAGATTAGACTGTTAGAAAATAGAGATAACTTAGCATAGGCCAATATTGTTTCAGTGCAATGGAAATGGAAACTAAATCAGAGCCAATATGTTTTTGATGACTTGGCATTAATCATTTTGTTATGTGGCTTTGAATCAGGGGTGCTGCCTACTTCCCTGAGGTTTTCCAGTGGGTTACAAAAGAAACAACAAAGAGGGAGAAAAATGATAATAAAATACCATGTTCTATAAGGTGAGATAAAAAGTTGATGTGTTCCTTCAAGCAAGCCTGATAAAGTAACTATTATTATTATTATTATTATTCTTAAATTTTTATTGTATGAATGAAAGGAAGTCTGGGATGTTAAATGATGAGAATCAAGCTGATACTGTGTGGCTGATCAGTAATTCAAACACAGGTCAGTGAATTCATATTGCTTCTCTTTTTCTTTGAAACGTATTTCAAGTTTTCCTAAAATTATATTCATAAGACATTTTCTAACATGAACTGTAAAAATTAGGTAAAAAAAAATCTATATAAATCAATGTTCTTCAGCAAAGAGCTTGATCCTCCGAATTTAGTACAAAGATCAAGTTCATTACAGCATGTTCCATGGTAGGGAATCATATATGCAAATAAGTCCAAACTTTCTGAACTTTTTACCCACTAAACATTCTAGGTCCTGAACCAAAGCTAGCTGACTTTGCTGTTGCTCTTTTTCATATCCTTAATGACTTATGAGTAACATAGAGAAAGATGGAGTTTCTCTGACTTCATTTCCCACTGTAGTCAAAGGATGTACAATTATCACTTAGGCCTATCTGATACCAGCTATTGAATGTTCACCTTAGAAAAAAGTGATCTTTTGAAAAAAGAAAGTTGAATCGACCCTATCAGTGATATGCTCAGGACCTAGAGGTGATTTGCTTTCCAGTATTAGCCTTAGATTAACCACTCAGTCATTATTGGAGTGGAGAAATAGACACCTGGGAATTGGGTATACTCATTGGATGAGCAAGAGTTAGTTCATTGCACAAATAATAACTAGTGTCTATTGATCACTTAGCATATGTTGAACAATATTTTAAGTTTGTATCCAGATGAACATTTTAGCACTCCCAACATTGTTCTAAGATGTAAATATCATTGCCCCTATTTCACAGAAATGAAACTGAGCCACTAAGAATTTACATAACTGGGCCAGTGAGATGGCTCAGTGGCGTAAGCGCCTGCCTGGCAAGCGCGAGGGCCTGAGTTCAACTCGCGGAACCCACATACGAAAAAAGGGCCGGTGATATAGCTCAGCAGCATGGCCGCCTGCTGGCGCACGAGGTCTTGAGGTCGACCCCGGTAGCCACAAAAAAAAAAAAAAAAAAAAAAAAAAAAATAGAATTTACATAACTAACCTAAGGTCTTGTAATTCCAAGTGATGGAGTTAGGCTTTGTAACATGGCAGCCAGTGTCTAGGACCAGAGTGCTTAGTCACTAAGATAATTTCAACAGTGGGTGTAGCTTTGTAAAATTACTTAATCTTGTATTTCTAACTGGTTCACACCAGTCTCACTCAGGTTTCTGACAGGAAAACGAGCTGTTCTTCATGAATTCCAAGTATGAATGATATAACAATGGGAGGAGAGACCTATTGAGCCATAGTAAACGCTGTTGAAATACAGATAAGGACTCTGTGGTCAATTATCCTTTAGTGCCGATCGGGGTCATTGTCAAGAGCTAGTCCAGAGCTGATGTGGATCTCAAGAACTTCCAAGGTATTCTTGCCAACCCCTCCATCTGCAGGGTCTCCTGGAGAGCTTCTGAAGGAATGATGGTCACTTATCTCTGTGTCCTATGATTAGGAGGAAGGTGACTGGTAAACAGTGGTCTAAAAGCTGGTGAGACCCTCACATTCATTGTGAATCCATCCATCTACCACCAAATCCCCCAGAAATAATGGCCTTCATTCTGCTTCCAAATCTGATGGATTGACAGATTGTAACTGGGAAGCATGGGGAGGCAGAGAAATGATGTAGTTGTTATATGGCTGTATACTATGCAATATTTTAAATTTGTCATGAATGATTTTGAAAAATTGTGGCATGCAAATAGACAAATTTATGACTTCCAAACAGAGGTGTGAGTGCTATAAGGATAAAGAGTAGGCTAAATTTATTTAGAAAACTATCATGATGTACAAAATGGCAATTATTAAATCTGCACATTTTTTGGAGTTCCTAGTGAACAGATAATTATCATAATAATTTTAATTTTTATAACTTCGCTATTTTCAAGTGTTTCTACTTCTACTCATAGCAACTCTTTAAAGTATGTTCAGTAGAAACTGAAATAGTGAGAGAGGGAACCACATAGACACGTGGGCATCTAGGTCTGCACAGTTCTCCTGGCTCTAACGGGATAGCTGTTACTAATTCTGTGGGCAACACAGAATTAGACTCCAACTTTGTTAGGAATATTAAATTTCCTAAAGAAATTGTAATATGCAAAACTAAGATTAGCAAAAATAACACATACATGTATATTTCACGTATAAATGTGGCTGAAGGGAAGACACAATTGGTGTTGCCAAAGATTGATGCTCCAAGAGGGAGATCTCTATGATCCCAGCGTGCTTCTTTCTTTACTGAACACAGAATGACATTTGGATGGAGGAGGAGGATGTAGAGGAGGAAGAGGAAGAAGAGATCTGCAAAAGGAGAAGGGAGGAGGACTAGAAGAGAAGAGGAAAATAGAACAAACTTGACCGAAAGGAACAGAGGTCAAGAGAGGTTGAACTTATCTAAAGGAGTTTAGAGTTTCCAGGAGTAAATTAAAATGCAATTCTGAAATAATATGACATTTTGGTTCTCTAACTTTTGAGATCTTTGAGAAGACATGTTTCCAAACTAAGGTTGAGCAAATATTCTTTTAATGTCCAAAACCAATGAAGCAAAAACAAACAAACAGCTGATGAAACAATATAGTATATCAAATAGAGATAAGTGAGTGTGTTGCAGATATCAGGAGAGTGTAGTGTATATTATCGAAGGAGTTTTATCAAGTTCTTAAAAAACGGGCACCAGAAGAAGCTATCAACTACTCCCTATGAAGGAAAATGCTCTAATGAACCTGATTTTATTGTACAGCCACTGAGATACAATTGATATATAATAAACTGCACATATTTAAAACACAAATTTGATAATTTTTGACATACATATATGTACCTATGAAAACATTGCCACAATCAAAACTAGGACCATATTCCCATCATTCCCCCAAATATCCTTATGTTCTTTGTCATCCATTCCTCACCTAACTCCAGTATCCCCAGGAAACCATTGATTGCCTTCTATCCTTCAATGTGAGTCTGTAATTTTAGAATTTTATGTAAATGGAGCCATACAATAGGCACTCTTTTTTCTTCTTTAATACTTTCTTTTTCACTTAGCATAATGGTATTGGGATTTGACCATGTTCTAATATGATTGCTTTTATACATTACTAACCAGAAGGTTGAAGAAATGCAGAAAAAAATTTCATGTAGATTTCAACTGATACTCTGTTTCTTTAACAGCCTAGATGGTATAGTCCTGACTTAATCTTTCCCCTTACTTGTTCCCTCTGCTTGGTCTGCATTTCCTGTAGATGGTCACATAGCTGGCTCCTTTTTGACATTCAACTCTCAGTATAGATGTCATAATCTCAGTTTAAGTTTCACCATCTCAGCAAGACTTTCATGACCATATTGCCTACAGTAGCATTCTTCATCTCTACCACTATAGCATCTCTAATTTAGTATTATCTGTCTCTCCCTGGCAGAATGTACAGTTCATAAAAGAAAAAAAAAGTGTATCTGCTTTGCTTAAAACCGAATCCCCTGTCCGTACAACAATGTCTGATGCATACAAGGGCATCAGTCAATAAAGGAATAAATAAGTCTTTGTCAAATTTATCATCATATGTTTATGGAAAAATACGGAGACTTAAAGGTTGCAAAATAGTATACTTCAGTACAACTATTATTATTTGAAGAAATATATTCAAAGTATGCTGAGTAATGGATATTTATAAGCCTGGATGGGGATTTATATCCACAGTTTTACTTTAAGTCCCATCCCATTGAACAATTTTTATATATTAAAAGAAAAACTTAGCTATAACTATAGAATCAATTATTATACCTTTCTGCTTAACAAGATACTACATCACATAATGATATTACTGATATTCTAAAATGAATTTACAGGTTGAAATGACAGATGAAACTAAAAAGATGAAACTGAACTAGAATCAATTTTGCCTTAAGGAGCTCCCAGTTAAGAGTATGCCACCTTCCAAGAATACACTGTTACTTTTGTGGAAATTGTAACTAGCAGTGAGCTCTATAAGGCTTAAGTGCTAAACCTCCCAAAGTCCTAATGAAAGCTCAGTGGCTTTGGTGGAATCAAAAAGTCCAGAATAAGATAGGGAAAGATTTAATCCCAGCACATTAGCATCTGTATATCCAGCTACTTGGGAGGTTGAAGCAGGGAAATCTCTTGAGCCCAGGAGTTCAAGGTCAGTCTGGGCAAAATACTGAGACCTTGTCTCAAATAAGAAATTGAAGAAAAAAGAGGAAATGAAAGGAGAGGAAGGAAGGGTGGAATAAATTATGATATAAATTAAAAATTAGGAAAATATTTCTTTGTGCTTTGCTTGCTTTTCCTTGGTTGACACAAAACCTGGAATGTGATAGTTCATTCCTGAACTACAAAAATGAAAATAGGTTCAGTGGATTGCATACATAATAGTAAAGAAAGAATAACAGTAAGGAATGGGAGGAGTAGATAGTGTCCATTCTGTTAGTTGTCTTCAAATAGTTGCCTAATGGAAAGAAATCAGAACTAGACCAGACTATGAGCAAATAATTAGTATTTATTAATCTCTGGTACTACCTTGTTTAAGAATAAAGGTCAGAAATACCCTAATATAGAATGATCTCTTACTGGCTTTAGGCACATACAGCAGTTGTAAAAGGCATTGCAGAACAGACTTAAAAATATGAAGTGCTACTTGTAGGATTGCATATTTGAGATCTGTACCACCTCTGAAGTATACATTTAAACATACCATAAATCATAATGTTAATTGAGAAATCCCTTCAGTTTTATTTAACTCATTTGGGGTGAGATTTAGCCCACTCATCTTTCAAAACAGGTGGAACTCTGTTATTGCCTGAATTTGTATTGATACAAGTAACCCACTGCAGTAGTAGTGTTGAAGAGTGGTAAGCAGTTGGTATTTGTTTGAAAATTAATCTTGCGCCATTGGGGTGATGAAAGAGAATTTTTTTAAAGCCAGAGAACAGTAGTTTATGGTAAGGTGTTGGGAGCTCATGTTTATGGAGCTGGTTTATTAAGGCTGTAGTCACTACAGAAAATTATTCATTGTTCTCAGTTTCCATTCAGTCTGGTGGTTTGTGTAGAGGCTTGCTGAGCGGGCACTGTCCATCGGCGCGGGTGCTGACTTGTAAGGCTCTTGAAGTTTTTCTCAACAATCCTGTTTGTACAAAGAGACTGCAGGTGATAAGATAAGCATGCCTAATTTATTTACTTAGAAATTCTATTTTTTAAAATTGTATTATACTCGGAGAAAAGCATTAGCTATTGCTATATTCTTTTTTATAGGGCCATTTAATTCAAATTGTAAGAAACACAAAATAGAGTAATCCATATTAAATAGTAGTTTCAATTTTTTCTGGATAATTCTCTCTATTAACAAGAAGGGAGACAAAGGAACAACAAGGACATATTTGTTACGTGATGGGGAAACAAAGCTGTTTCTAAATAATATGGTTGTATGCTATAGTCCCAGAGGTACTGATGGCTCCTTATAAGGTAAAAGAACATTTCAGCTAAGGTTTGCAAGCAACACACAAGGCTAATTACAAAATACTCTTTTGTACCTCAGCAAACTGCAGGGGGCAAGAGAGAGCTTGTTTAAGCTCCCAGCACCTAGATTTCCCTGGGTGTTATACTCTCACATGTGTCTTTTAAATCTTCCAACTTGTGATTATTATTTTTCAGCATTGAATTAGTGAATCATTTTACATAGTGCCATTATGTAAAATAAAATGATACTTTGTTTCTCTGCATTGGCCAATTACTGGGTGGAGAAAATTGGACTCCTGGAAGGCACATGTGTGCATAGTTTGGCAGATTACAGGAAAGCCTTGTAAAATGCTCCCAGATGTTTGCTGAGAGACAGGGAAAATGCCAGGAACAAGGAGCAAATTGAGGTGGGTTTCAGACACTGTAAAATCTATTAATATAATAACTAAGGAAACAATATCATAGATATGAAATCCCTCTGGAAGGTCAATAGTGATAGAATTTTACTATATTAAACCAATTTACTCCTTTTCTTTCCACCCTTCCCCCAGGTGGTTGTAGGAAATATTAAGGATTAATTCATAGTGAACGGGCACATTGACTGTGAACCACTCATCTTTTCCAAATAAGGACCACGGAGTTGTATGTGACTGTAATCCAGACTCGGTGCTTTTTTGTTCCAGGGCCTGACTCCACATCCCATTAGCAACATCTAGAGTGATTCCTCATAAGCTTTTTGTCACTCAAAAGTTGAAGAATTATAACTACAATCTCTTTTTGACTTTGAAGAGCAATTGATGGCCATGTCCTCTTGCTGTGAGGTTTCTTAAGCTTGACTACAGCAAAGCCTGATGAAGTCTGAGTGGCTTTCTCTGAGTTCAGGGATTGTTCTTGAATCAGCCCATGACATAGCATCAAACTGATAAACACAGGAGAAGGGCAACTGAGAACGCCTCCATGAAGGGACTGTTTACAAAGGCAAGATTAAGGTAATCAATAAAGGATGGTGAGGTGCCTGAGAATAGCAACAGTGGGAAGATAAGATCACCTTTTGTGAGGCAGAAAGTGCAACTGGGAAGAGGTGCCCTGACCTGTGATAGCTGTTTCTGTACAAGAAACACTGACCACTGGAAACTGTAGCCTTAGCAGAATAATGTAGCCTTTGCCAAACAATGGCTTCACAAGGAGGGAGACTGGAGAATTAATTCCATACCTCTTTCTCTTGTTAACGTCTGTCTCCTGATTATCCCGCAATTTGACTGAACTCAGTTAGTAGTCCAAGGCAAGGCAGAATGTTTGCAGCAGTCCTGGGGTTTGGCTGCCTAGAGCTGGATTCAGAAACATGATGAGAACCTGAGAAACAGAGCTGGGGGGAGGGAAATGGAGACTATCCAGCACATTCCACATGTTAGCTCATTAGTTCTTTGACATAGAACCTAAAATGATTAGCTTTCATTTTAGAAGCAAGGAGATTCCAAATGGTGAAGCAACTTGCCCCAATTTAAAAGAAATGGTTCTGTCTGATTTCAAACTCCATGTTCTTTTCCTGATACTTCTGCCTACATGCCACATAAAATACAAGCTGCTACTTCTACCCTGCAGTGTTTCCAGTGATGATGGTTAGAGGAGACAATCCATGGAAGGAGATAAAGGTATGGTTGGATCAAATTGCTTCCTTACTGGAATACTACTAGGTGTGTAGTGCCGGTTTTTATTTTCAGAACAAGGAGAAGTAGGTTCTACATAAGAAACAAACCACAACTGCTCAGGCAGGGAAGCTCAGGCCTCCTGGTGTCTCCCTGTATCTATTGCTGTCATTCCTCTAGGACAGTGATGGCAATTCTTATAGAGCTTTCAGTGAAAACAAACAGCCGCCTGTGGCATGCACGCTATAGGTTTGCCACCACAGCTCTAGGATGCCTAAAAAGACAATCAGATTAGAGCCAAAGGTTCTGAGTAAACCCTGCAGGGCCATTCTGGGAATGTACTGTCAGTAAAACAGATTTTGGAGGTACATGGTGAAGGTTGTAGACAGACCATGACTGAATGCTTACAGATTTATGTAATATAGTAAATTTTAAAAATTAATTTTATGGGTACATTTATATATACATAATGATCACATTCATCATAGGAAAGGTGTACCTGTAAATGATATATCTTGATTCTTCTTTTTCTCCCATTCACTTCCCCTCCACCTACCCTTCTTCCCCTCCTTACTTAAAAAAACTTTGTTTCTATTTTTTCCTTCTTTTCTCTCTTTTTCTTTTCCCTTCCTTCCTTCCCAACCTCCTTAGCTCCCCTTCCCATTTTAACATTTTCTTACTATTTCACAATATCTATTTTACATTTTGGTCCTTTTTTATACTTCCAATTTCTCACACCAGAGAAGCCATGCAATATTTGAACACGTGTGTCTGATGTATTTTACTTAAGAGTATGATCTTAAGGTGCATTCATTTACCTAGAAATGTCTCAAGTTTATTCTTTTCTATGGCAGAATAGTACTCCATTGTATAAAATGACCCTGTCTTCTTTATCCATTCATGGGTTGATGGGCATTTGGGCTGTTTCCAAGATTTAGCTATTATAAACTGTGATGCTATAGACATGGGTGTGCATATATTGCTGAGATATGATGCTTTTAATGCTATTGGGAAGACACCAAGAAAGACAAGATCTGGGTCAAATGGAACCTTTAGTTTTAGTTTTTGTAGGAACCTCCACATTGATGTTCACAGTGTTTGCAGCAGTCTACATTCCCACCAACAGTGGAGAAGGGTTCCCTATTCCTCACAACCTTACCAGCATTTGTTATTTATTCACAGATGAAATTAAAGAAGAAATTATACAGTTTCTATAATTAAATGGTAATGCCAAAACAACATACCTGAACTTATGTGACACAATGAAAGCAGGCCTATAAGGGAAATTTATAGCAGGGAATTCCCACATCAGGAAAACAGAGTGAGCTCAAATAAACAATCTAATGTTGAATTTCATAGTTCTAGAAAAAGAAGAACAAGTCAAGCCCAAAGCTCGCACGAGTGAGGGAATTATAAAGATCAGAACAAAAATGGATGCAATTAAAATTAAGAAAACAATACAAAGAATCAAAGAGTTGGGTTTTTGAAATATTAAATAAAATTGACCAACCCCTACTCAACCTTATCAGGAAAAGGAAAGAAAAGACTAAAATCCATGCAATTGAGAATGAGAAGGGTGAAATCACAACAGATCCTGCAGAAATCCAGAAAATCATCGATACCTACTTTGAGAAACTGTACTCAAATAAGATGGAAAACACAGAAGAAATGGACAGATCCCTAGATACATATGAATTACCAAAGCTGAATCAAGAAGATATAAAATTTCTAAATAACCCAATATCAATGAAATTGAAGATGTAATTAAAAACCTACCAACAACAACAACAACAAAAAGCCCAGGTCCTGATGGATTCGTTGCTGAATTCTAAAAAAATTTACAGAAGATCTAACTGCACTACTTTTCAAACCCTTTAATGAAATTGAAAGGGAAGCAATACTGCCAAAGCCATTCCTGGAAGCAAGCATTACCCTGACACCAAAACTAGAGAATGATCCAACCAAAAAAGAGAACTACAGGCCAATCTTCCTAATGAATATCAATGCAAAAATCCTCAATAATGTATTGGCAAACAGAATGCAGGAAATCTTTGAGAAGATTATACACCAGGACACAATAGGATTCATCCCAGGGATGCAGGGATGGTTCAACACACACAAATCAATAAATGTAATACACTATATCAACAGACTCAAGGACAAAAATCACATGTTCTCAGTAGACACAGAAAAAGCATTTGACAAAGTCCAACAATCATTCATGATAAAAAAAAAACCTGCAGAAAATTGGAATAGATGGTCTTTATCTCAATCTTATAAAAGCTATCTATGGGAAACTAACAGCCAACATCATACTAAATGGACCAAAACTGAAAGCTTTCACTCTAAAATCAGGAACAAGACAAGGATGTCCACTGTCACCACTCTTATTCAATATAGTTCTGGAAACATTAGCCAGAGCAATTAGCCAGCAGAAAGAAAGAAAAGGAATAAAGATAGTCAAGGAAGAAGTTAAATTATCATTATTTGTGGATGACATGATACAGTACATAGAAGACCAAAAACTCCACTAAAAGACATCTATACTTAATAACCAAATCCAGTAGTGTAGCTGAATACAAAGTCGACACTCATAAATCAATAGCATTCCTGTACACAAATAACAAACTCACTGAAAGAGAAATTAGGGAAACCACACCTTTCACAATAGCATTAAAAAAATGAAATACTTAGGAATCAGTGTAAGAAAGGAAGTAAAAGACATTGAAAACTATTGTATTCTGAAAAAGGAGATCAAAGAATATATCAGAAAATAGAAAGATATCCCTTGCTCTTGGGTAGAAAGAACGAATATAGTGAAAATTGTATACTCCCAAAATTGTTATATAGATTTAATGCAATCCTGATCAAAATACCAGTAGCACACCTCATAAAATTAGAGAAAGCAATCCTAAAATTCATTTGGAACCAGAAGAGACCTAAAATAGCAAAAGCAATTCTGGGCAACAAAGGCAAGGCTGGGGGCATCAGAATCCCTGACCTGAAATTATACTACAAAGCTACAAAAAACAGCATGGCAAAAAACAGACCCAAAGATCAGTGGGACAGATTAGAATGTACAGAAACAACTCCAAACTCACTCAGCCACCTTATCTTTGACAAAGGGAAACCAAACACCTTCACTGGAAGAAAGCCTGTTTAATATGTGGTGCTGGAAAAACTGGTTTTCCACACGATGAAGATTAAAACTAGACCCCTGTCGCTCACCACGCACTAAACCAAAATCAAAATGGATCAAAGATCTAAATATTAACACAGAAACACTACATCTGCTGGAAGATAGAACAAGCAGAACTCTTAATATATTCATTTTTTTATATGTAATTTAGGCTTCATGGGGACTCCTCATAGTAAGATGAGACAAAAATCTCAGTTTTCAAGACTTCCCCAAAAGACTTTGCAACTTTCTTTTACAATAATAAAGTTGAGCAGTCAAGGAATTACATCATAAAAAGTAGGAAGATAAAAGTCAACCTAAAGTGATGTTCTTTTCATACTTTTTACATTTTTACCTTTACTTTTTAAATAATTTCAGCCTTTAAAATTGACCAAACATCCATATATTTTCATTGAGACTTCTCATACGTTCATCATTTTTTACATTTGCTCTTTCTTACATATAAGCACACACATTCACAAACACATACACACACTAATTTTTTGAGTCATTTGAGAATGGGTTGCAGATAAAATGCAACTTGACCTCTTAATATTCCAAAACAAAGATATTTCTATATACAAGCAAAGCATAATTATAAAAATCAATGGTAACTGATACTATAAAAATAACTTACAAGCCTTATTCAACATTTTCAATTGTTCTAGTAATGATGAAAGAGAAAAAAATCTTCGGTATAGGATACAACAAAAATCATAAGACTCATTTAGTTGTCAAATCTCTTGAGTCACCTTTAATCTAGAGCAGTTCCTTGATCTTTCTGGGCCTTTCATTAACCTTTCTTTTTCTAAAAAATATTCAGGGCAGTTATTTTGAAGAATGTCTGTCATTTTTAGCTTTCTTGATTTTATCTTCATGATTAAATCAAAGTTATAGACTTTTAACAAGGATACTACAGGAATGGTACTTTACCTGTCTCAGTGTTTCCTATCCAAAAAAGGCACATGATGTATACTTGTCCCATTACAAATATGTTTAAAGTAATGCCTGTTCAACATCACCATTATAGGACTTGCTCGTGATTAACAAGTATCTTGTGGAAAGATGCCCTGAAACTCTGTAAGTACTCAATTTTTCATGAAATATTCACCTACAAGTTTTAATATTCACTGATTTTGCCTGAAAATATTATGATAAATGTCAAATGATTATTTTTCACTTCCATTTTTTCCCCCACATTTATTCGTTGGTGTCTACTGAAAGAAGCTCTCTGCCATTTAATTGTGCACTTATTTATCTCTGTGGAGTCATAGAATACTATTTTTTCCGTAAGTTACAATGTATTACTAGGTTAGTTATTTTGGTGCTGATGTTGTCCTAAATTTGGGTAGTGGGAAATTGCTTCACATGACTCTTATACTCTTTTGACACATCCCCATCATTCCTTGAGCAAGTTTTTATTTCTGATGCAGGCTTATCTTACCCTTTGCCTGACACATCTCTGAAAAGACTCATTTTTCTGAAGACTCTTGGTACATGGAGTGGAGATGGTATTTAGCAACCAAGGTCTAGGTGTTAGGTGTGCTTGTGACTTTTTCAGCAGACTGGACTAACACACACACCCTTATTTAAATCATCTGTGTATTGACAAGGGTGATTTAAGCAACAATGTAGTACTTTCCTAGGAAAAGGTGTGACCATTTGACATGCACACTCTTTTAAGTTATCATCCAAACCTGCAGCTTTTAGCTGGGGAAAACTGGGACAAGAAAAAGAAATGGTGCCCCAGGGTGTGGGCAAGGGTTCTGCTCCCTTGCATTCCATTTTGTGCCTCAACGATACCTAATTTTCTTCTCTTCTGCTTCATTATTTTCAAGGAAAGTTCTACATAGGATCCAATTCATTACCAAGAATCTTGATGTTCTCAAAATTCAGTTACAGGTTTAGGCTCCATTGGTTTTATCTAAATGAACACATTAACATTTGAGGTTGTGTTCATCTGGCCTTCATGCGAAGTTCCAAGAGAGGAGTAGGGTCAGCGGACTCCAGAGCACTGTGGGAGCCTGAGGTCTGAATGTCCTCCCTGACCCCACCAAGGGAATGAAGTAGGGGAGAGCATCTCAAGACTAGGTCCCATATTCATTCCCCAGATGAATTCCAGGTGCATATTAACAGTTTAACTTTGTTAAGAAAGTGTCAGCTCACCTCATTTGCATTCCATTACCCACAATGCTTTTTAATTTTGTGCATACTTTGAAAAGCAAATGATGACATTCTGTTAGGAGGATTTCTGCCTGTGTGCTCTTTATAAAGTGAAGAAGTGGAGCAATTATCTCTGATGGGGGGGAAAGAAGAGGATATATTTTTCACATTTGGTGCTTTAGAAAGTTTGGTGTGTGTGTGTGCGTGTCTGTGTGTTAGGAGGCTGTGTTGGGGAGGAGAAGTGGAAGACGAAAAGGGAAATAATGTATCTGGTTGCATGTGTTCATAATTCTGAACCTAAGATATCAACAATTATGAAAATCCTTCAGAAATAGGTGCAAGAATCCACATTGATGTTAAGAACGTCCAAGGAGAATTGTGTGCTAAGGAACATGTCATCAGATATTTGGGTAAATCAAATCTAGTTGTGAAACAGCAAGCTTATACTCATGCCTTGAAATTTGGCTTGTTTTATGAATGGTCTGAAGAAGAGATGGGGTTAAAGGACAAGTGAAAAGGAGCAAATACAATGGTAAAACACACGTCTCTCCTCTTTCCCCTCTGCCCTCCCTTTCCCTTCCCTTGTTTTGACTAAGCACAACAAATTATGGCCAAATCCTATTATCCTTTTTTCTGATCCATAGTTCATATTAAGCAAATTCAAATTTCAAATTGTATTGGAATGAGACTTAGAAGTAAGTTAAGTGAGGTGTTTTTAGGTTTAAAAACTTAAATCTAGTAAATAAACTACCACAGATATGAGATTAGTATAATAAAAGAAAGAACTGACAGGGAATATAAATGTTGTACATACAATCATCCCCCATAGACTAATAAATACGTTTACTTTTACAAGTTACTAGAGTAGAGTTATAGGAAAGCAGTGCTCCTCTATTTTGTTTGTTCGGTGCTGTGGACCCAATGTCTATATAGTAGGTTCCCAATAAATACCAAAATGATAAACAAATCAGGCCATTTGCATGCTTTACCATCATGTATTTCCCTCTCTTCTCCTTTTCAAAATTATAGTTGACCCCATTTCTTCCTTTTCCATCCAGTTCTAACTCACTGCACCACCACTTTCAGCAGGGTCACCATGCTGTTGCCACAGCCACTTTTTTTTTTAAGTCCTTATTTTTCTTTCCATTTTGCATCAAGCAATTCATCATTTCCTCTGCTTTTAAGCCTTCTTCTCCCTTTACTTTCCTACCACACTTTTCTCTCAGCAGCCTGAGTACTCAGTGGCTTCATTCACTTTGTTGTCTTCATATGCTGTTTTTCAGGAACTGCTTTTCTTCCTTCTTTTTCTGTTTCCCTCCTCCCCCATTATCTTGCATGATCACCGCAAGCTCCATGACTTGGATTGTGATCTACATGCCCAAAAAGTCTCCTTCAAGACAATAAGTATACATGGAGAAGACATAGTATCCCAAGACTGAGTCCTAGGACATTTCAACTTTTAATAGACTGGGAAATGAGGATGAATTCCAAAAAGATTGATAATACATAGGCAGAGATGTTGGAAGAAAATCAGATGACGGTATTGTATCAGAAGCCAAAAGAAGAAAGTTTTTTTGTGTGTGTGTGTGTGGGGGTGACATATATATGTACATATGTATATGTATTTACAACTATATGTGAGATACAGCTTATTTATTTATTTGTGTGTGCTTGCAGTGCATAATTGTTATATTTGTTTTGGGGAATTGGTGCATGTATTTAGCATATCTTGATCATTTTCTGTCTTTTTTTTTTTTCTTGATCATTTTCAATCCCTTTACTTTCTTCCTTACACTTCCCCCTTTCCCTTGATTACCTCCCACAACTGTAAAATGTCTGGGTTTTTGCTTCCTACCACTGCTCCTTTATTTTACTCTTTTAGCTATGATGTAGCTTTCTCATATCAGAGAAATCATTTGATGCCTAACTTTCTGTGTCTGATTTTATTTCACTTACCATTATGGCCTCAAGTTCCATTCATTTTCCTGTGAATGATATGATTTCATGTTTCTTTATGGCTGAAGACTATTCCATTGTCTATATGAGCCAATTTTCTCTATCCGGTTATCTATCAATTGTTGTCTAGGCTATTTCCAGAGCTTCGCTGTTGTGAATTGTACTGCTATATAAAGGTATATATCTATCACTATAGTATGATGTCTTTAATTCTTTTGGAAATATACCCAAGAGCTGAGCCATATAGAATTTCTATTTTTAGTTTTTTGGGAATCTCTATATGATTTCCATATGGTTGTACTAGTTCCTAGCAACAACATAAGAGGCTCTGTTTTTCCTCACATCCTTACCAAATGTTGTTGCTTTTTGTGTTTGGGATGAAAGTTATTCTATCTAGGGTAAGATGTTTTGTTTTGCTAAGATGGTGAACATTTTTATGAATTTATTGACCATTTGTACTTATTATGTACTTATTGACTTCTTTTGAAAGGCATCTGTTACTTAATTTCCCTGTTTTTTATTGAATCATTGGTTTTTTTGTAGGTTAAATTTTTAAAAAAATTCTTTGTATATTCTAGATATTACTCCTCTATCAGAAGAGTAGCTGGCAATTTGTTTTTCCCATTCTGTAGGTTGTCTCTTCACTTTGTTGGTTGTTTCCTGTGCTGTCTAGGAGCTTTTTAATGTGATGTAGTCCCACTTTTTGATTCTTGATATTATTTTCTGTGCTATTGGACTTCTATTCAGGAGGTCCCTACCTGTTCCTGTGGCTTCAATGTGTTATCTTCCCTATGCTACCTTCCAGCAGTTTCAAAGTTTCCATTTTTATATCTAAGATGTATTTTGATTTGATTTTAGTACTGGGTGAGAGCCATGGATCAAGTTTCAATCTTCTGCATGTAGATAGCCAGTTTTCCCAGCACTCTTTGTTAAAGTGGCTTTCTTTTCTCAGTGTATGTTTTCTCCCCTTTATCAAAGATCATGTGGTTGTAGGTACATGGGTTTGAAGAAAGTGTTTCTAGGTGCGATGCTGAAAGACTCATCAATTGGATGGAAAGGTGATAGTGTATCAGTGTTTCTTAATTCTCAGTGGTAATACCTTTCTGTTTCATTTTTTCTTTTATTGTTTGCTTGGATAAGTAGATACATCTTAAGTGAACAGGTTGCTTAATCTGAGTTTCAATACTGTTTCTGCTTCTTATGAGCATAACATGGTGGTAAATTTAACCTGATCCACATGATCTGATCTTAACTGTGTGATTTTAGATGAGTACTACATAGAATGGCATAATAAAAACAATAGTACTTCATAGAGCTATTGTAATGATTAACTGAGAAAATATATTTAAAGAGCTTACAACTCTACTATAAAGTAAGGAAACAATCATGACTATTACTCTATGACCTTATGTTTCCCTACATATGAAATGGGCATAATAAATACTTCCATACTCATAGAATTATTGTGAAAATCAAAACTAAACTGTCCATAGAAAGTGCTCTGTGCTTGGTAAGCTTTCCTAACTTGTTGGGTGAATTACTGTGAAGTATCTTTAACATTTAATACTGAAATTAAACAACTCAGCCACTTAGTTTATCTCTCAATAGAGCACTGCCAGTGATTATGGGGCTAGAAGCGTCATGTAGCTTTAAAGTCTTTTATTCCAAGTCATATTTTGTTTAATTTTATAATCGTAATATGCTGCTGGTTGATGACAGGGTGCATACGGAACATTAATGTGTTGATACATTGAGCACTAGATCTTCAAGATGCATTCATTGGATCAAAATTCTCACAGAGCACATCAAGGTGTCTCTCATGTTTTGAAAACCCATGTTAAAATGAGAAAACTCAGTGATCATTACATTCAATTTGATTTTCATTTTGAGGAAATGAGCATTATCCTCAAAAGCAACTTGATGTGTTGTATGTGAAGAAGTGCTTGTAAATGGAATACAGAGACCATCCCTCCTATCTCATCTTCTGGAAAGAAAGGAAGATGAATAGGGAAGGTTTAATTTCAGTTTGAAATCATGTATTAAATAACTTGTGCCAATTATTAAATGAAAAAATAATAAAATCTATCTACCTGGATATGAGTAGTATTGAAGATTACGATACATTAACTTTGTATTAAATATGGTACACCTTACTGATTAAGGATAAAATGTTTTACCTCAATCCACTTTTTATTGTCACAGTAAAATCATTACAGTATATTTTGAAAGATTGTAAATTGCCTTTTCATTTTCAAAATTGTATGAGTATAAAATGAGTTTGTAGGAAAAGGGCTGGTTGAAGTTTTATTAAACCAAAAATCAAAGAGACAGAACTCAGTCTTAGACCTAGGCTGTTAACTTTTTGGGAAAATTTAGAACATAAGCTTTTTGAGTTTGAGAATAGCGCTTAATCACGGTAATCACTGTTAACCCTCTTCTCTAACCCCAGTGAACATCTTCAAGAAAGCCGTAAGTGGGCCGGTGAGATGGCTCAGCGGCATAAGCACCTGCCTGGCAAGTGCGAGGGCCCGAGTCCGACTCCCGGAACCCACATACGAAAAAAGGGCCGGTGATATCGCTCAGCGGCACGGGCGCCTGCTGGCGCGTGAGGTCCTGAGGTCGACCCCCCGGTACCCACAAAAAAAAAAAAAAGAAAGCCGTAAGTTTATTTTGTAATTGGCTATAGAATTTTTATCCCAGTTCCCTAAGGCTCATAATTTATTCTGCAACAAGTTTCTTAAAATTTAATATGTGTTCCATGTAGTCATTGAACACAGTTGCCGCCTCTCCGTCTATCATCCTAACTTGATGATTTTCTTCTTATGAGACAAACACATCTCATTGTCAGTTGCAAAACTTTCCAGCGTGTTTACCATCATCTGTCTCTGAAGACTTCACAGAATAAGTATATTCAGCAGAACGTGACTTTAGAAAACACTGCTTAACTTGTTTGACTCTTCTCCACGTCCATTACTTGATCTATAAAATAACTATTCTCCTATGGAGAGAAAAAAAGGAGATAAGAGTGAAAAATGTAGTCAAACGGGATAAATGACAGGTATAGCGCGAAAGAGAGCTTGTATGCTCTGATCTCATCCTGTATGCAGTATGATACTGCGCCGTAAGCCAAGGAATCTTTGAACCTTTGTCCTTAAGCTGAAGGTCAAGCTGCACATTTCTCTAGCTTTACAGGCTTTGTGCTACAGCCTTTCAGGGAATGTCACAGAAGTATGTATGCAACATCTGGGGATTCCTTTCCTTTCCTCAGCTCTATTTATATACTCATAATAAAATACCATCTTTATATCTGTGCATGACACCATAACAAGGGACAAAACTCTTATCCCACAAATTACTTAGGAAATGGGAATAAAAATAAATCCAGATATACGGTCATTTGATTTTCCTCAACAGTGTCACAGAAGTGACTTCTACTCAGTGAACTGGAGCTATCTCTGGAAGTATTCCTTTCCAGTAGGAGAAGAGAAAAGAATATGTCTCCATAAAACCACATACCTTTGCTCTTCTTTTTATTTTTTAAATCAGTTCTGAATGAAGAAAGCATTAAAGAAAACACCTCTATACTTCATCTGCATGCCACACCTCTCATAAATGCTAAACATCATAGAAATATAATTGTATATTACTGTACATGCCTTCCTTTAATTTCTGTAACTTGGAAATGAAGTAAAGCCAAGTGGGTACAATTTATAAAAACGTCACCAGGAAAAAAAAAAAAGCCTGGCAAGTTTAATGAAAGTCTCCTGTGGACTCTTTGTATAAAATATTGAGGCAACATTGAATGAAGAATTTGTTATTTTTTTTACATTAAAAAAGCCTGTTTCTCCAAAGGCAATAACTATCATGAGATCCTCTGATACTTTTTCTTCAAGTAAATGTTAAAACTGAACTTTTTTTGTGTGTGTAGGTACCAGGGAGCAACCTCAGGACCTTGCACACCAGCAGGCGCCCGTGCCGCTGAGTGATATCACCGGCCCATTTTTTGTATGTGGGTTCCGGGAGTCGAACTCAGGACCTTGCGCTTGCCAGGCAGGCGTGTACGCCATTGAGCCATCTCACTGGCCCAAACTTTTCATTTTTAATGGAGATAAGGAGGTAGATATATGTAGACAAACTTGTAAGGGCCATATTTGAGTGGACCATGGATGCCTATTCCTTTGTAAATCAAGGTTAAAAGTGGTAGGGCAGTAAATAGAAGTGGGCAGTCCAACATAAACCACAATTTTTCTATTACTCAGGTTCAAAACTTTGACATTCCATTTAGTTTATTCACATAACCTATTCACATCTTGCTTTTCTTTTTCTAGTCAGTAGCCAAAATTTGCCAGTTTCCATTCTTAATATTTCTAATGCTAATCCTTTCAATGGCATAGACAATAACATGTGTAGACTGCTATGGACTTAATTGTGCTTCTCCATGCCTGTGTTGGTGTCTTAACCCCCAGTGTATCTGTGTTTGGACATAGGACCATTATGGAAGTAAGTAATGTATAAATGAAGTCCTAAGCATAGGACGCTGATTGTTTAGGATTAGTGTCTTCAGCCTCCAGAACTGTGAGAAAATAAATTTCTGCTGTTTCAGCCACCCAGTCTATGGTGTCTGTTATAGTAACCTGATCTGTCCAGGATAACCCTAACTACAATATTCTAGGATCAGTTCTGCGATGTTCTGTGCCAGATTTCAGTAAATCCTCATAAAAGCCCTATGAATGGAACTGTACTATAAATGAAGACTTTGGGGTTCTAAGAAGTTAAATTATTTCCTTCAAGCACTCAGAGCCAAAGATGACAGAACTAGAATTTTTTTTTTTTTTTTTTTTGTGGGTACCGGGGGGACGACCTCAGGACCTCATGCGCCAACAGGCACCCGTGCCGCTGAGCGATATCACCGGCCCCTTTTTCGTATGTGGGTTCCGGGAGTCGAACTCGGGCCTTCGCGCTTGCAAGGCAGGCGCTTAAGCCGCTGAGCCGTCTCACCGGCCCTAGAATCTGTTTTAAAAGTGTGCTTTCTTCATGCTACCCCTGACATTATTTTTCTAGGTCAGTCCCCTTATTTGGTGCCTCACTTGGTTTATAACACCTCTCTTACAGCTATTCAGCACTCTTGTTAACTCTTGTTAACTTAATACTCTTGCCAAGTCCCAATAAATCCAGTTTTTTACTTCGCTTGCATTGGTCGTGCTCATTTAATGTACCTCCAATGTCCTTGCTCCCAGGACAAGGCCCAAATTCTTTTTTTTTTTTTTTTTTTTTGTGGGTACCGGGGGTCGACCTCAGGACCTCGCGCGCCAGCTGGCGCCCGTGCCGCTGAGCGATATCACCGGCCCCTTTTTACGTATGTGGGATCCGGGAGTCGAACTCGGGCCCTCGCGCTTGCCAGGCAGGAGCGTAGGCCGCTGAGCCATCTCATGGGCCCCCAAATTCTTAACTTGTCTTTTAATGTGTGTTCAAAACCAGACCCCAGTTAATCTAATTGCTTTACTACTCTCCACTCTCAAATATCCAATTTCCATTTCACCTTACTATAAAAGTATACTACATTCTTGTCTTTATGGTTTTATCTTTGGTATTCCCTGTCTTGGAAAAAAAAACTTTCCTTTTCCATCTATATTAAGAAATTCTATGCATATGAAGCCAAACTCAATACAGCCAATTACATAAAATTTTCTTATGAGAGCATATAGTGATCCCATGCTTAGAATTTTTCCATATTTTTGCATTTTATTCATTTTATTTTTTACTATTTGATTGTGTATTATTTCCTAGTTGTCTTGTGCTTAGAAGGATTTCCAATAATAAAATAAAATAACATAAAATAAAATAAAATAAATAAAATGGAAAGGAAAAAGAAAAACTCCCAGACACATGTTCAAATCTCCAACCAACTAATCAACAAATAGACCTACTAATCAATAACATTTAGTAAACACTGTGATCCTTGCTTTAAAAAAATAGAAATTGGATAAGGCTTGAGTGTACTTCATAGTTAAGCCCAATGGTCCACACACAATAAAAAATGAAACCATTGATTGAAATGCCAAGGGATATTGCTGCTGTGTGCTCAAGGAGGAAGGAATATACAACACAATATAATCTTTGCTTATCAGTAACACTCAACACACGCTCAGTGACAGCAAGAAGGGTTCTTTACTGGAGCAGTTATTTAATGCCTAGGAGATAGGGTGGTATGAGAGAAGCCATATGGATGTTGGACAAAATTGTACTGAAATGTTATCTCCATCCCTTTCCTCATTTTGTTTCCTCAGGAAGTTACTTAACTTTTCCAAGCCATAATTACCCTATGTAAAACTCTCATCACAGAGTCTGGTTCATAATAAATGCTTAAAAACTGAGTTTGGTCTCCTAGTTGCTATTTGTAAGCATTGGAAATTATTAGTAGAGAATCTTCTTATTCCTTCACTCTTATACTTTCAATATATATTAGTGCCTCTGCCTCCATTCTTCCCTGCTTTAAAGATGAGAAATATATGTAACTGGTTCTAAAGCACAGCTGGATTCCTAGCCTGGGTGTGGGTGAGGAAAAGAGGAATAAAAAGCTTAGAGGAAATTTGCTATAACAAAGGTTTTCATGAATAGAAATATGTATGCAATTGTTTTTCATCATACTCATCATCCCATATAGGAAGAGTAATATTTGTTAAACTTCAAGAGAAAAATGAGACAGCCAGACATACAGATGCATTGCAATGGATTGGAAAGCATATAATTAGATGAAACATCAGGTATCGATAGATTACATCTTGGAGTGGTACACTTGATTAGAGAAGCCTTCATTTCACTTAGTAACACATATTAAACCTATTTTTAAGAGTCTTTTGAATCAAGACATATAATAGAGATTATAAAACTGGAAATAAAATCCCATTATTTTTAAAATAATGCTTGAGTGACTGTGGACCAAGGTAGTTCTATTATTTCTAACAGGAGGATAATTTGAGCTGATACTTAAGGTGCCGCTCAGCATTACATGTGGATGAGTGCAATTTAATTGCTGTGAGGTAGCATAGATTTGTGAAAATAAATCATGTCAAACACATTTGATTACTTTTAAAATTAAATTGCTATTGGACTAGCTGGAAAAGGAAACAAGTAAACTCAATAGAACTGGATTTTTGAAAAAGTCATCTGGCAACATTCCTTATCAGCGTTATGCGCATGGATAGGTTTCAGGTGGGCTTAGGAGTTAATAGTCAAGTGGTGATAGACAACGGGCACCAGAGTTGAAAGTCTGGAGAGAAATATAGCAATCCTTTGGAATCTTCTGTGGAAAAGCACAAAATGCCAAGCGTGGACAACTTTAGAGCCAGGCAGATTTAAAGTCACGTATTAGCACTGCCAGTAACTGACTTTGTGACAAGTAACAACTTTCCAAACCTCAGTTTTCTTATCTACGAAATAAAGATCATAATATTTTCTTTCTAGAACTGTTAAGAAGAGCAAGCTACATGGATTTTATTTATTTTTTTTGTGGGTACCGGGGGGTCGACCTCAGGACCTCGCGTGCCAGCAGGCGCCGGTGCCGCTGAGCGATATCACCGGCCCCTTTTTCGTATGTGGGTTCCGGGAGTCGAACTCGGGCCCTCGCGCTTGCTGGGCAGGCGCTTAAGCTGCTGAGCCATCTCACCGGCCCGGATTTTAAAAAATGCATTTCTAAGCCTGATCAATAGCAGGTATTTATGTGATTTTTCCCACTATCAGTAGCGATTCCTTACTATAGGATGACTCCCCCTGCTCACTAGGACTCTAGGATGTTTTGAGAAGGGAATGCCTTAATATCCTGCCAAGACTCCGGGTAATACTGAGGTACAAGCTCTGCTGTGTTCTCTTGACCTTGGTACCTTATATGTGTTTCAAGTGTTTTCCTCTGTAAATACCTATTCAAGAGATCGGTATTGCAAATCTCAGCTTCGTTCTTTGGAAACAAGAATCTTGAGAAACTTTAAAGGCTTTGAGAAAACCCTAAGATAAAAAGTCCAATAAGATCAATGAAAGCCTTTCAGGAAATGACTGCTGTGGTACTCTACACTCTGCTAAGGCTAGAAGTTTCGCACTTACTGCCTGCATGTCACCCTTTTCTGTTATAGTTCTAGGCATAGTCCTGGCACTATGGCATGTTTTCCTTTTTTACTTCATTAGTGTTCTTGCATTTTCACTATCTTTTTTTTTTTTTTTTTTTTTTTGTGGGTACCGGGGGGTCGACCTCAGGACCTCGCACGCCAACAGACACCCAAGCTGCTGAGCGATATCACCGGCCCCTTTTTCGTATGTGGGATACGGGAGTCGAACTCGGGCCCTCGCACTTGCAAGGCAGGCGCTTATGCCGCTGAGCCATCTCACCGGCCCTCACTATCTTTTTTTAAAAACAGAAATATCGATACACATTACAGTATAAAGGTTTTTTTTTTTCTACCTTGTTTTTTGCTGTATTCCAGAGTTGTTAGCCCTTACCATTGCTAGTTCATGTAAAGTTGTTAGCTTCTTGTAGGCACCCAAATAAATATATGCTAAATGAATTAATAGTTGCTGGGATTACACAGGGATCCACACATTATAGCCTGCTGTTCAATCCAGCCTGCAGTGTACTTGTATTGCCCACAAATGCAGCCATGCTCATTTATTTATCTATTTACTGTGATTGCTTTCCTGCTGCAGTGACAGAGGATGTGGCCTGGAAGCCACAAAGTCTAAATATTTACCATCTGGCACTCTCCCAAAAAAGACTGCCCACCCCTGTTTGAGAAGATAGGTATCAATTAATGTGATACCATATCATCATCCTCCTTTGTCCTCATCATTGTTGTCATCAAATGTCTTATATAGACCAGATATATTAAGTGCTTTTATTTCCTTTCTTACTAACTTTTGAAAGATTATTATTATTACTGCTGTCTTGCAAAAACTGACACTCAGAGAAGTCAGTTATACAAGGACAGAGAGCTGGGTGGTGTGTGGGCTTAAAATTCAACCCCTGCCCTCTGCTTTCACCCTATCTGATTCCAAAGCTTTTGATCTTTATTCTAATCTATGCTATGAACATTTTTACTATTGGCATGTCCAGTGAGCTGGACATTGAGTTGTCATTGTTTCCGTTTCCTTATCTTTCATGGGTTTAGAGGAGGCCTAATTTCAAAAACAAAAATGAACAAAAGGCAAAAAAAAAAAAAAAACGAAAATAAAAAATTTCCCAAACTAACTTTGTAAATTTGTTTACCGCGAATCTTTACTCTCTGTTATACCTTTTCCTGATTTCTTTATTTCTAGAGGAAGGGGTTAGAGGGGCAAAGTGAACTCTTGTTTTGGTATTTACTACTGATACTAAAATACAGAAAACTGCGATAGAAATATTTCACAGGAGAAATTCTGAAAGATTAGGCAATTGGGCTTCAAAGTGGAAATATGAAACTTAATGTGGCTAATTGATGCACTTGGGTAGAAATAATGCCCAGGCTAAGTACAATTTAAATGGTACTTAATAAGTTAATATGGCAGAGAAAAAAGATCTGTGCGTACTTCAGAAATGAACACTTACATTTAGGGTTCAGTGTGCTGCCCTGATGGTGAGAGCTAGCACTGTCAGCCGTATGCAGAGAGCCATTCCATCAGTCCTGGGCTGTGTGCCTTTTGTGAGGTGCTGATTAGAACACACCAAGGCATCTGGTCCAATTCTGGACTCATTAGGTAACAAAAAAGATGGGAAGTCTATTTCCAGGAGCTAGAAATGACTGCCAAGAGTTTGAAGACTGTTCAGTTAGGGAAGACAGCAGCAGAATCTGGAAGTGAAGCCAGAACTTCTGAAAAAAAAGGCTTGCAGAAGGACTAGGATGAGGCTCTGCCCTTGCCAGCCTCATTCCATGGTGTCTGCCCCCAACCCCTCCTGGGCCACAACTCTATGCTCATCCCATGGGCTCTCCCCTGTTTGTGTGGCCAGATTCTCACAAGTGCCACCCTCCTCCATAATGATGTTCATATTACAACCCAGCCATGCAGAGGGTACAGCTATCCTTGTGTGTCTATTTCCCCACTGGAAAACAAGTTGGTTGAGGCTGGGGTCTCTGTCCTGATTATATGGGCATTGCTGGATCCAACACCTCTGTCCCTGCTATAACGAATCTTATTTCTGCCCTTTTACTTTATCCTTTTCTTTTTCTGAAATAAGGGAGGCTAAGTATAGCTTGTCATTAATTATGAAAGAGATCAGGAAAGGACGAAGATAGAAAATTCAGGCAGTGTGTTTATAAAGACTTTTTACAGGGGAAAGATTGTTGGGGGTGGAGGAGAAGAGGACACTAAAATTAGAGGAAAGGGCAAATTACAAAGCACTGCAGTGGACTATGAATGAGGCCTGCTTAATTTCTAAAATATATAAGTACATATTTAAGTTTATTTTTAATCAATTACAGCTACTGAAGTTATTGTTTTAAACATAATCCACCCTTTGTGTGGACTGCATGGCCTTCAGAATTATAATGTTGGAATTATAATGTTAGAGTTACAGTGTTAGAATTATATTGGTACCCCTGGTGCCCATAGAGTGCTAGACAAATTGTGATGATTAAACTATGTTTTGAATAAATGAATGAACAAGAAGGAAAATAACCAAATTATGAAAACTAGAGTTATCTGATGGAAGACAGAGCTGAGCTCTATACAGTCTTCAAAGTGTTTCAGGTCAGCATAATAAATTAGTTGTAGGAGACCAGAGTGTCTCATTTAAGGCATAAAACTCACCAAAAGATGAGCCTTGAGCTCCTTCTGCCCTTATAAGAGACAAGCTGAAGTGCATACACTAGAGAGTGTTTCTCCCTCCTCCTTTTCTCGTTCCCTCCCTTCCTCCCTTCCTTTCTTCCTTTCCTTCACCATGGAATAACTAAAAGAAATTCACTAGAATGAAATTAATCATGGCAGAGCTATAAAGTAGATGTAGTTAATGGTGAATTTACTAATTAATTAGCACTAGCCCACGTTTAGCATGCAGTCATTAGAGCAAAATTATGCAATGTGTTCTGTTCTGAGTGTCTTACCTTAAAGTCACACACAAAACTGGAGCCATGGGCAACAGGAGAGGATAACCATGTTGATAGATAGCTGAACTTTCACTCTTTCTAGTCAACAGATTTACACCAAACACCAGCTATGAGGCACAGGAGTTATAAATATGATTGCCGTGACCACATCCTCTGAGGAACATAGAATGTCGGGGCGGAGGGATGTATATAAACACAGAATTAGTTATGAGGCAATGGGAAAGGGCCCAGGAAATACAACTCGTGAGCCACTGGGCTCCAGTGAGGGTAAAGACACATTTCTTTGTGAAGGAGATAAAGGAGTTCAAGGCTCATATGATACTGGAATCAGAACTTGAAAGTCAAGCACAGTTAGATGTCAGTGGGCTGAGATGAAGAAGATGAGCAGTGATAGTAGAAGATGGAGATAGGAATCACAACACTTAATTTCAGCCAATAGTGTAGGTCACTTATGGAATTGCAGCTGTGTAGACTCTGGGCAATTTGGGCCAAGGCTTGCCTTATCACAGTTGTCAGTGTATATAGATAACCAAGGGCCTGAGTGGAGTGTGATGGGGTCTAAAAGAAACTACTAAGATTCAGATGCTCAAAAACAGCTTGCAAACCCCAAGTACCCAGAACAGAACAGACGTCGGTCAGTTCTCACAACGAAGTCCTCTGCTGTAGAATAAGTCACGACCTGGTTGACTACAACCCTCTGGAAAGCTTACACAAAGCAAAAGCCTCTTATAGATGCCTCTGGGCTTTGCTGTGTTCTTGTCTTCCAGGACATGAATGATCCTCTCGGGGGAAATAGCAGGAGCTGTGTATGAGGGACCCCTGCTCAGCATCCTTCTTATTTGAGAGCTTCCCTGTCTGATGTCGCTCAGCAGGCATGCATTCAGGATGCACTCTGAGTGTTTCCAGTGGTGTGCTCACCACTTTAAACTTTTGGATTATTGAAATTTAGGGTCGCTAGAATAACGTTAAGTAGTTTAATGATCTTCCCTAGGGCTTGCCTCCACACCCCACCATAAGTCTGTGCACCCCTAGCACTTCCACTGGTCCAGACTTGGGAACGTAATCTGCTTTCAGGAAGGGGAGATGGGGGAAATTGACCTGACCCAACAGCTTGACTGATTTAAGCTTGTAATGAGTAATGCTCAGAATGGAGTTGTCCTGCTAGTTCTGAAGTCAGAGAATGGGGGGGTATAATCTAACTCCTGCACAGTGAATTAGTGTCAGAGACCTGTGCACCTGTTATTGTTGCTGCTCACTATTCCTAGAATGGCAATTATCCTTATCGCACACACAACAGAGAAGCCACATGGAAACCGGCTCTCACAAATTGCTCTTTGGTGTTGCAGATTGTACCCCCTCACAGCTGCCATCTGTGGTCTTCCTGTAGAAGAGTGTAAACCATAGTCTTTAATTCTGAAAAGTGTCAATTCACAGTTCTTTAACTTATAATTGACTGATCTCAGTTTCTTGGTGATTTGTATTTACTTTAGCTTTCTTTGAGTCATCAGCACACAGAGTAGTTACTGGTTGATATAGAGCTGATAATTAAAAATGAAAATGGTATTAATGCTGTTCTCTGAAGTCTTTTGGGGAAAAAGATAGCTTGGTAGACCCATTGTGATACTAAGTACAAATGTTCATAAGACTTTAAGAGAACAGAAAGGAAAAGAAAAGCGAAACACAGAAAAAAAAGTATATTCGATAAATTTTAAATGATTAGTTTGTGGTTCTATAAGCAGAAATTAGTTATTTTTCTCTATTGCATTCTAGTGTGCTAGTTTGTTAGTAGTAGTAATAAGAGTCTATATTTTGGACTATCTACTACTTAATATATAGTTTAAGAGTAAATTTTGGGCCGGTGAGATGGCTCAGCGGCATAAGCGCCTGCCTTGCAAGCGCGAGGGCCCGAGTTCGACTCCCGGATCCCACATATGAAAAAGGGGCCGGTGATATCGCTCAGCGGCACGGGCTCCTGTTGGCGCGCGAGGTCCTGAGGTCGACCCCCCGGTACCCACCAAAAAAAAAAAAAGAGTAAATTTTATTTATCCCTTTGTCTTCTGAAGTACTTCCTTTTTAAAGAGTGTCTCCAACTTTGATGTGGTTGTGTATATTGATAATGAAACCCATAGTGTCTCCTACAGTAGAGACATAGGATGTACCTACAGTGGTGCATCCTCTCTACAGATCTGCGAAGGATTTTCCCTCCATTTCTGAAACCTCCCTGCCGTTCCCAGCCCAAGTCTTTCTCAATAGGATTGCAGTGATATTCTGCAAGGATTGTCAAGCACTTGACCTCTCCACTTTTAAGTTAACGTTGCTGTAGAGGGAAAAGCTGAAGGGCCACTGAAGTGTAGCAGGATCCCATGAAGGGCTTCATTTTATGATGTGTAGATTAACATCTCCCGCGGGCCTGGCGTGGTACATATCACCTTCATTTCATGTGACATTCTTTCCAGTTTGATTTATAGCTGAGCTGACCGTATCATTGAAAAATCACGGTTTATAGTTCTATTGCTCAGAAGATGCCAGAGAATTATTAAAGATAAACAAAAACTCTCGGAAAGGAGAAAGTAGATGGGACAGGTGGCCAAAAAAAAAAAAAAAAAGAAAAGAAAAAAAAGAAAACAAAGCTCATGGATCTCTCTAGCAAATACTCAGCATTCAGATTCAAGAAGATAAAGGACTCCTCAATCTGAAGCCAGGAAGACATTTGATTTAGGAGCTCATAACATGAATTCAACCACAGAAAGCTGTTATTGCTAATATTTGGAATAAATGCATAAGCCATTTTTTTTAGTTTAAAATAGTTAAATTTTAGATAAAGCATCAGGATTTCACTGATAGAATGGGGGAATCTATATAAATGCACTGGGTATGTTAAGAGCTTGGAAACTGAATCTAGGGCGTGAGTTAAAATGCTAGTCTTGCCATTTATTAGGTATGATTTGGAACAATTTGTTTTATCACTCTGTGCTTCAGAGTTTTTTTGTTTTTGTTTTTACCTGCAGAGATATGATAATAGAACCTAACTCAAAGAATATTTTGTGGATTAATCCATGTAAAATGCCTTAGGAAATTGTCTGGCATATGGTAATTATACAACTATTAAATATTAGTATTAAGATGGAGAAACACCCATGATGGAAAAACACCAAAGTGACAAAAGAGTTCAGAGGTAAAGATGGAAGAAATCACAAGGGAAGCTTCAGAAAGGCTTAGCCAGGAGGATGAAATACAATGAAAGCTGGGAGCCATGGGAAGGAGTGAATGGAACTTCCTAATGAAAAGTTTTAGTTTCTATTAGTTTTAGTTTCTATTTCATAACCTTCATTTCTGTAAAATAAATGTTCATATGTCAAGGCCAACAACAATGGGCTAATATAGTCAACATGGAACTTCTCAAGTTCTTCTGCTTGGACTACTAAATCCAGGGGAGAAGACACTAGCGAGTGGATTTGCAGACTAATTAGTGAAGCTCCATATGACCCCACAAGGAATTACTCCAAAAAGAACAGACGCGATGGTTCTGTGGGTCACCATGAACATAACGAGTACACTTAGTTCCTTGATGGTAGCACTTATTGAACCTCTGGTTTTGAGCTTCTCAACCTGTTTTTACAGTCTTCTTCCATAACTGGATGTGTGTTTCCTCTGATCAGTTCCTGCTGCAGGGCTTTTTCTCCTCTCACTTATTAGTACCCCTCAGAGGAAAAAGTGATACAGTATAGCAGCCACCTTGAAGATAGCATTCTTGGAATAATTAAAACCCAAGTCTTTATAGGAACAGGGAAAGATATACTATATTCTCTATGTGTGAACAAAGCAGCTAGGGATATAGTCATGGAGATCAGGGTGATGAGTGTTTGCTGGAAACCATCCTCTGATCAAACAGGGGCAAACAGTGCAGCTTACAAAGGGACAGTCAGAAGAACAAACTATACCCGAGACTGCAGGGAGATAGACACATTAGAAGAAAAAGACCGTGCCTCGTTAGAATTGTGAGGGGAAAACAGAGTTTGAAAAATCCGAGGCAAAGTTAATGGTCAGAGAAGGGGCAGGAAGCCATATAACTATAGGAGGCCAGGAAATGAGAGACTGCATTATATTTGTAAATTGTGTTTTGTAAATCTGTCGTTTAAACAGGAAAACAAATGATGCAAGATCTTTTGGGGGAAACAAGAGAATAATTGTGATCTCACCAAAAGAATTATTTCTATTTTCCCCATTATCTCCCCCACTTCAATCTAAGAATTTCTGAATAAATAGGACTCAAATCCCAGCATCCAGTACTCTTAAAAGACTTGGCTCCTAGGCTGACTACCTAATGAAATAAGTCGTCTGTATCCTGACACCCCTTTCTCCCTACCAATACTTTTCCTTTTCCCTCCAAACAGAAACAAAACAAAACAAAACAAAACTTCATGGGAATGACTTGTTGGCAAACAGCATCAATATTTAGTAAGTGATGGAACAAACATAATGAAAAATACTCTGTAAGCATTTGAGAATACAGGAATAATGATCAGCAAGACAAATTACATGTCTGTAAGCGAGAAATCATGCCCCACTTGCTGGATAAGTTTTCTTCCCCCAATCAAATCACAAGAACAGCAGTTGGGAAAGTCAGCCACAGTTAGAGAGAAAACAACTCTATTTACTTTTAGGTCTACATTGCTGCAGGTCTCTAGGACCCTCCAAGCACTTTACATAGAGCAAGTTAATTTGTATCAGTTCTGAGTAGGCGTGTGTGCTGAAAATGCAGTGGGAAGAAATCCACCAATCTTAAAAAAAAAAAAAAAATCCAAAGCATCCTTTGAGTGATGGTTGAAATTTTTCATCGGGAATAAAGCCTTCTTTGCATTCTTTTCTGTGCATGAGGAGTGTCATCAACTTCTTAGTAAAACCAGACACTATTCAGACATTTTTCTCTCAGATCACTAGAATTCATTCACTTACTCATTCTCTCCTCCCAATCTACCCTTGCCCTCTCTCCCTCCCTGCCTCCGTTCATTTGTTTTTATATTCAGTGACAAGATTAAGGTATAATGGAAAGTACGAGTATTTTGAAGTCAGCCAAATTCTTTTGGGATATCATATTAGTCAGATTTCATTTACTTTAAAAAATATTTGAGATAATCAACTCAAACAGAGGAAAGGTTTATATTTGGCTCAGAGATTTGGAGGTGTCTGTCCATGATCAACTGATCATATTGCTTTGAGCCTGTGTTGGCACATCGTATCTTTTGTTTATCTATCTTACATCTTTAAATGATCATATTAGGTTTAAGTATCAAAAGCTGAGGTCTTGGGGTCAAGCCCTGAGGCAGGCCAACTTTAGAGGCTAGATGATTACAGATTATCAAATCATTATGGCTTGTGTTGACTTCTCCCCTGAGCTCCATATTTACATGGCCAGTTGTCTCTGTGACTGCTTCCTTTAGATAAATCAGACTTAACCTGATGATTTTGTTTATCTCCCAATCTTTTACCTGTTCTTTCTCTGCTTTTTCATCTGGATTATTAACAGTACCATCTAGCAAATTACAAAACTCAAAAACTTGGTATATCTTTGATTGCTTCTCTTCCATTATGTTTCTATTCTCTTATTTCTATCTCAAATATATCTCACAAAGCCTGTTGATTTTGAATGTATCATTGTTGCCAAGTATTCATTCCCTCCTCTTCTGTAAATGATTGACCATGCCCACTCCTTGCCATACAATTTATAGGGCCACTTATAGGAGGAGTTTCCTTCTTGGCAATATGTGTTCATGAGTAGGAAATGTGACCAATACCTTACCTGTGGTCCATTGCTATGTAGCCACTACGGTGGGCAATAAGTGTCTGAAACCATTGCTCTTGCCAGACAAGTATGGTGGAAAGGAAGAAAGCAACACAGTGAAGAGTGAATGTCAGGGGCGATTATAATAATGAGTCCTGGAAAATCAGCTGGGTAAAAAAAGGAACTGAAGACATGACAAAGATGTAGTACAGTGAAAAAGAGATAGAACCTGTGGAGTAAAGATTCTGGCAGAGTTGGGAATTGTTAGACTCAAGATTCTATGTTGTAAATTCCAGGAAGATAAAAGATGTTTGAAAATGAGATTATGGAAGGGTGAGAAGAGTAAGTTACAGAAAGTCTTGGGCATGACCATGAGGATGAAGGGCTGAGATCAATGACAAAGTCATTGGAGATAAATAAATCAAGTAACTAAGGAGCAGTGAGACTTTCAGGGCCACTTGTGGATACTGAAGTGATAAAATATTTAAGAAAGAAGAGGAGTGACTTGAAGTATGTAGGTGACTGTACCAGGGAAAGGTAGGAATAGAGAAGGTATAGTCTTTTGAAACAGGCATCAAAAGAGCTGGGAGATGGGGATAAGAAAAAAAGAATAGTGACTTAGAGGTAACAGTGAGGAACAGAGAAGATATCTACTTCACCTTTGAAGTCAGTGGTATATGGGCATGCAAAAATTAGCAAATACTATTTAACAGTGATGAAGGGAGGTGGTATGTTTGAAGGGCTGCCGATAGAGACAAATGTTAAATGTGGGTTAAATAATTTAATGGATAAATGATAGTTGTTTTTAGTTTTCTTATTAAATTTGCACTGCATGATAGGATAAGAGAGAACAGAATGAATTATTTCATTGAAGGAGCCCATAGGAGCTCTCGATCTCTTACACAGTGTCCCCTGATCATCACAGTTTAATGTAACAAATATGCAGAGGCACGTTCTAGGTGTTATGGGACCACAAAAACTCTTCCATGGTGGTGTAAACCCCTAGGATAAGTCAGGGAAAGTTTCCTGGGGAAAAGAATGATTGAAAGACAAATTAAATAATTGCCGCGAGGTCAGTTTAGCTAAGACAATAGCGGAAGTGGAGTCTCAGCCTTGTGAGAGAGCATGCGGGACACAGGACCTGGTCTAAGAGTGTGGCGGCCTCTCTTATCCGCGCTGCATCAGGAGGCAGTGGCTTGTGGTGAATCCCTTGCTGTGTGTATCTGCTCTGTGCCTGTGTGGGCCTGAGTGGCAATTTTTCCCATGGGCCCTTTCTTTTAGAATGATACACTAGTTTAGAAATGTTTCTCATAGCAACAGTTGTCTTCTTCCTTCCTGTCAGAGCATAGGGGTATTGTGGCCATCACCAAGTCAGAGAGCAAGAGGACACGTTGAATTGTGTTCTGGTGGCACTAGAATGCATGCACTGCAGGCAGGCGTGTGTTACCATTCAGGTTATTGAGTCCTAAAACCAAAGGCACATACATTCGCCTGTGAGTCTTGTGTATTTCACTAGAGATCCTCAAGATACAGCCGGGGCTGGAGGAAGAATATACGGGGCCCTGAGCTCTTGAAGGGATCATCTACTTCTTATTCTCACTGTGTTCCTATCGCCAAGTTCAGCATCCGTAGCAGAGTATGCACTGAAAGAATAAAAAATAAATAAAAAAGCATTTGATGGTACCCTGACCAATAATCCTGAGGAGCAGAGAGATAAGAGAAATCATCTAGAAATGTCTTAATGAAATATAATAGTAATAGCTTAAAATACACTGTGCTTTGTGGATTTAAAGACTTCTGAACGAACCATGATTTATTATATCCCGTAAGTCATTGAGTTACGTGGGCTGCCTATCAACTTGTTTCACCTAGGGAAAAAAAGTCTACCTATTGCCTCTTAAAAATACCAAAAAAGAAAAAAAAAGAAGAAAAAGAAAGTCAATTACTAAGTGAGAGAATCAAAGCCACAAGATAAAATTGTCCAAGTTGGGACTAGATCTTTTCTTTTCTGGTCTGTCCTTCAATGCTAGAACCAATACCTTGAAATGACATTGTGTTTTGGCAAGAAGAAAGCTGGGGTTAATTTGAGCTGCATTAGAGCCTGATTGCCAATATAGGACAGCTAGAGGAGAGGGGACCGTGGAATCAGGCAAAACCAGGGCAAAAGATCAGCTGTAGTTATTTGAATTACATAATCATAGGTAATTTAACATGCTACATGAGGATCCATTTCTTTATCTATACCAAGAGGGAAATTATAGCCAAGGCATGAGGCTTTGGCTTAGGATTATGCAAGATATATATATATATATATATATATATATTACATAATATATAATATATTATGTGTATCATATCATAATATTTATTATATTATATATTATCATTATTATATATTATATATAATTACATACAACAAAACAATATATAATATATATAATATTTAAAATATATTATAATAACATGTAATGTATAATATAATGTATAATATAATATAATTATATAATATATAATTATATAAAATAATATATTGTATATTGTATGTTGATATATAATATATAGAATATATAGAATACACATAATTATATATTATATATTATAATTGTATATTATATATTATAATTATATATTCTATTATATATTATAATTATATATTACAATATTATTATACTATATATTATTATATTATATTATTTTATTATATATTATATTATACATTAAATCATATAATATATGTTATATAATATAATATTATATATATACATATACATATATATATACATATACATATACATATATATATATATATATATATAATGTTTGACGTAATACCAGCCGTGGTGCAGTTTGTGACATGCCTTCAACAGGGAATGGTGGTGATGTCGTTTTTCTCATGGCCAAATATGAGTGGACCACTCCGCTCTTTGTACCTTGGCAGAGCTAACACAGCATCGGTGTGCAGAAGCTTTTGACTTTGATGTATTCTCATTTGCAATCTATTTTTGCTTTTGTTTCCTGAGCTTTTGGGGTCATATCCAAAAATATCATTGACTATCTCAACATCTTGAAGTGTTTCCCTATGTTTTCCTCTAGTAGTTTCATAGTTTTGGGTCTTATATTTAGGTCTTTGATTCATTTTGAGTTGATTTTTATATAGGGAGCCAGTAAGGAGAACAGTACTGAGTTCTTAAAATAACTAAAAATACATCTACCATTTGAACTAATAATTCCACTTCTGGGTATATAGCCAATGGAAATGAAATCAGCATTCTAAAAAAAAAAATCTACCCATAGTTATTGCAGTATTAATCGCAATGGCTAAGATATGAAATCAACCTAGGTGTCTATCAACAGATGAGTTGATGGAAAGGTTTTGCACATACACGTGCATGCACACACACACACGAATATTATTTGGCCATAAAGAAGAATGAAATACTGTCCTTTGCAGCAAACTGGATGGAACTGGAGCACAGGTTAATTGCAATAAGCCAGATGCAAAAATAACAGTACCACATATTCTCTTTCATGTGTGGAAGCTAAAACATGTTGACCTGAGTGTAAAAATGTAGAATAGAAATTTTTAGAGGTTGTGAAGGTGGTGGGTTGTCGAGTGGGTAAAGAGAGGCTGGATTTGATCAGTGCATGCTATATGCATGTGTTGAAATATCACACTGAATCCTCTTAATACATAAAATTAATGCATGTTAATAAAAAATAAAAATAAAATATTATAAGGAAAAATGCACTTGGGGGAAAAGGATTTAGTATGTAGAGCAAGTTTTGCTTTTCTTCTGGACTGTGTTGAGTTAAGAAAGGAAAAGAAAGTGTCAGGCAGCATTTGGGATGATGGGGACACTAATAATAATGACACTAAGCCAAAAGGAGCAAAACTGATGGAACTATGGCTCCAAATGGAAAGTTCCTGCACCATTAAAATGTTCAGGTGAAAAGGGAAGGTGTGAGACATCATGCCATACTCAGGGACCTTCCATACCACAAAGGCGACACTAGATTAAAATTTAGGAAGATTCTCATGGCCCCGAGAGACTGGTGAATGTGTGAATGTGGAAATGTCAGGTGCCGGTGTCAAGCACTTACGTGGAGGCTGGGAAAGACTATTTTGCTCTGAAGGAGGTGTTTAGAGAAGGAGATATCATTTTAAAAATTTCCATTTCCATTTAGTTCCCATTTCTTATGGCCCTGACGATGGAACATCGATTAATGAGAATTCCCCTCACTGGAGAGGAGAGTGTCCTGGATGTGGAACTTCCCCAGGATCTTGTTCTCATTTCCAATTATAAAGAAGCTAATTGTTTTCAGATTCAGTGTATTGCCAAATTAAAAGCTAAAAACATCATCATTGATAAGTGCAATTGAAACTAGAAAACTAAAACCAAATCTGAGTAATACAAATGAGATATTTTGTATGGGGCATAAACTTTATTATGATTTCCCAATTTAAGAGTACGTGGAGGGCCGGTGAGATGGCTCAGCAGCATAAGCGCCTGTCTGGCAAGCGCGAGGTCCTGAGTTCAACTCCTAGTACCCACATACGACAAAAGGGTAGGTCATACCACTCAGTGGCATGGGCGCCTGCTGGCGCATGAGGTCCTGAGTTCGACCCCCGTACCCACAAAAAAATAAAAAAATAAAAAAATAAATAAATAAAATTAAAAAAAGAGTACATGGAGAAATCAATTTGTACATTCAGAGAAGCACTGAATGTTAAGCTACTAAGGCTCAAAAGATGAAGTCTGTGCCTTTACTTTACACATGAAAGGACTGAGGTTTAGAATGAAGATTATTCACTGAGCTTACCGGGTAACATCTGAACAGGTGCATTTAGGATGACAAAACCTAGATAAAACACCTACACAGAATTACTCTGTACACTGGGCGGTGAGATGGCTCAGCGGCATAAGCACCTGCCTGGCAAGTGCAAGGTCCTGAGTTCGACTCCCGGTACCCACATACAAAGGAAAAAAGGGCCGGTGATATCGCTTAGTGGCACAAGCACCTGCTCGCAGGCACGAGGTCCTGAGTTCGACTCCCAGCACCCACACACACAAAAAAAAGAATTACTCTGTACTCATAGGCAAAGCTTTTGCAATGTGGAAGTTTTTAAAATAATATTTTTCTGTATGAAAAATATAGGAATATTTTGCTTAGACCTTACTTCAAACATATACATTAAACCTATGCGAAAGTGACTATGCTCTGGGTTCCGAAGGATAAACCAAGTAGATATCTCTCTTCCATCTGGAAACTTCAGCCTGGGAAAGCATGTGATAACCACTGAACTTGAAAGGATGTACCTGCTTCACAGATGGGATAAATGAGGCCCACAGGAACTAAGTAACTGCACCAAAGTTACACAGGGACCAAATGATGCAGGGAGACCTGGGATCTTTTGATTACTCCTGCAGATTTCTTTCAGTTCTATCATTCCTTTCCACTTGTACAAGGAGTTGAACTTCTAAAGACACTTTCTTCTCAAATGTCAGCATGGTTCTTTTCAGCAGCTTGTCCAGAACTCCCAAGAGTTCAGATAGGCAAGTGAAATCTTAGTCCTCACTCAGACAGGTGGTCCCACTGGTATTAGCAGGGCCAACTCTCTCTCCTCCAGCCTCTTTCAGCTCTTGTCACTCACAGCTGAGTGGAGCCATTAGGAGCACAAAACTGAGGGAAAAATCTTGCCATTTGTTTCTAAATTTGATATATGGTAATTGTGGATTTTTTGCATCAATTTTAATTGAAGAATATTGGGTTAAGATACTGACTATTGTTTCCTTTCTAAAATTGCTTGAATTTTGTACTGGGAGTTCTAGATATGATAGAATTTATGCCTGTCCTGACTTATTTTAGCCTATGTAAATATTCAGATTAAAATGGGTACAGTCCTTTCTTCCCCTTTGTTTTTGTTTTTTAAGATAAGATTTCTCTATGTAGGTCCAGGCCAAGCTTGAATTCTTGATGTAGCTCTGGTGGGCCTGGAACTTCTGATCCTCTTGCTTCAGCTTCGGGGTTGGATTACAGATCTTCATCACCACATTCCACCCATTTTCTGGATGGATCTAATCTGTATATGTGGACCCAGTTTGCATTAGAAAATGGACTCAGACAGCCATTCTCACAGGTGGGATTTTTGTGTGTTTTGTTCTTTAATATATCCATAGCTTAGTACATCTAGATTGTAGAAGGACGATTAATATCCCTTGGTCAAATAAATAACTGCAGCAAAACTTCACAGTTTTTAGTGTTTCTGAACTGCTAACATTTTATATAAATTTCCTTTGAAAGAGTTTCTCACTGCCCTAACCATTTTCCTGGAAAACAGCTCTCTGTCTTGGCTGGCCCCTAGAGAATTCTAAGTAGATAAAAAACAACGGTATTTCAAACAAGCCACTATTAATGTTAGGTCTAATGGATGAATAGCATAAACGTTTTCAGAAATCTTCACTTTGTTATCATTATTAAGTTTCAGAACATTTAATTTTGGATCTGTGCCTTTTTTCCCTTTTACTCTCCCAAGCTCATTTTAGACACAATTCAAGGTCGCCTAGTTTTGCTCATGTTTCTGTACATAAAATTCTTCATTTATCATCTGGCAATAGTAATAGTTACCACAAACAGCTCATGAGGATTAAATAAGAATGCATAGGAATGGGCTTTACATGTGGTAAAGTTGACACCAATTTAAGAGTGTATAATTACTAATTCCATGCTAAAGCAAAAACTTCTGATGTATACTTATCTAAAAACAAAATCTGGAGTCAAAAAGAGAAAGATACGATTATATGTCCTAAGTTATTGAATTACATTCATAGCCTTTCTGGATTGATAATGGACTTCTTTGGGCTCTTCTTTCTTACAGTGACCAAAAAAGAAGATTAATGTGTCTGAAAGACATCAGGGTGGGGTAGGGGATAACTTGTCTGATTTTCTTTACTCTCATATCCACATCCAGCATTCTTAGATCCTAAGGTCAGAGATTTAACCTCCATCTTTAGAAGTAGAACATGCCCCCAAGGATCCCCAAATCATGCTGTGATCTTTCTGCCTCTTACATCATCACCAACAATAAACACTCTGCATTGGGATTTTAGCTGATAGCTTAGATGACGATTTGCTATGCAGCGAAGTCTCCAGCTTTGTTTTTCTGGGGTTCTTTCAGATCCTTCAAGGCTAATGGGAAGGATGTCTTGTTGGTTTTCTTTTGCCTTTCTCTAATGCTGGAAGATGAGACTTGAAAGTGAGCAGGAAGTCAAAATATATAGAGAAAGATGGTATCATTTTCACATTTTTCCCAGGTGCACTGACTTCCAAGTTGCAGGGGGATTCATTGAGCTGAGGTGATCCAGAGTAGCCTGCATTTTTCTGGATTCCTGTAAAGGTTGCTTATGAGGCAGGCAGCAGTTTTGGAAGCCAGGGATTGGGAGTCTGTGGGGGTAGTAACCTTGGAAGTGCACCCCTGGGCGCTGTCTTGGCCACTGAATAAGGAAAAGAACCCAGTCTTTTAATGAGCATCTTCTTTCCAGTCCATCCACCCTTCCCACATTTACCCAAGTGTTATTCTTTAAGATGCTGTTCTGTCTGATTTACCTGATTGTCATATAAGGATTGGGTGAAAGGTTTATGCAACATTCTTATGAGGCAGGTTTTACTATTTCCATTTTATAGATGCAACTACTGAGATAGAGCAAGGTTAATTCCTTGTCCAAGACCTAGCAGAGCCATATTTGAAATGTAGGCACTAGGGCTCCACATCTATGCATTCAATTTAATATCTTCCCGTGAATAATAGAGGTGTGTGTGTGTGTGCATGTAGTAATTTTTCATAATCATGGCTGTTCTTGGGGAGAATGTGTCTAAAACAATCTACTCCATCAGCCCAGAAATTTCCTGTGAAGTTAGTTTACAAGTGGCTTTAGCTGTGTGGCTGCCACTGTTAATGTCTCCTTTCCGATCCTGGATCTCCAGCTCTCCTCTCCACTCTGTGAGCTACCAAATATTCTTTCTATGCATTCCTAAACCTGGGAGATCTGGTTTTGTTTCCTCACACTTAAAACTATGACTGATATGAAATGTTATAGAAATTAAGGAAGGTAGTACTCTTTTGAAAATTAAGCTTCTAAATAGAGGGCATGTGGAAAAGCATTTATCTTTCTGAATTTTGGAATGAGGATAGTACTTAATATGCAGACTTTAAGATTAGGCTATTGAATGTGAGGCCTTGATAGCAGGATCTGCCATTGATTAGCTGTTTGATTTCTAAGTCAGGTGGTATATCTGTTGTCAGTTTCCTCACATTAAACTAGGAATAATGATAGCATCTATATCATGACCTCATCTTTGGGCATTCAATGATATATTACTCAAGATTCGGTAGAGAAACAGGTTTGTATAATATAGATTAATAGACAGGTAGATAGATAGATAGGTAGGTAGATAGGTGATAGATAGATAGATAGAGAACTGGCTTACATAATTATGGAAGCAAGGAAATCCTAACATCTACCATGTGCAAGCTGGAGAACCAGGAAAGCCCATGGTATGAAGCGGTCTGAGTTCAAATTCTGATCATGGCTGAAGTGGTATGGCGGGTCATGTTCCAGGATGTCTGTATACCCAAGAATCAGGAGTGCTACTCTTTGAAGGTGTAAGGTGTATGTTCCAACTCAAACAGAATGACCGAGAGTGAATCCGTTCTTCCTCTCCCTGTTTGTTCTACCTGGGCCCTCAGCAGATTGAACATTGCTCACCTACCATAGATCAAGGTCATCTCCATTCACTGTAGCGGACCACATGCTGAACTCTTCCAGCGGCACTTTTACTCATAAACCCAGAAATGACGTATTTCTAGCTATCTGAGCACCCTTTAGCTCTGTCAAGTTAACACATAAGGTTAACCATCATAAATTAAAGTGTTCAAGCAACATTTAGAATGACCTGGCACTTAGTAACTACCATATAAACATTAACTACTATTATTTAAAGTCTGAAAGTTTGTTCTTTTTTACAATATAACACACATTGATTATTTACTGAAGTCACAGTACTAATAATTCCATGTGTGCTCTCACTAATATTATAGGATGCTATCTTTAGCCAATTCTTTAAATAAAGACAGTGAGATACAGTACAAGAATATTTCCCAGAATCTTACAACCAGTAAATGGCAAGTTCAGTATTTTTACCTGGTTGTAACTTTCTTTATCTTCCATGAAACCTCATTTGGGAAGGGAAAAAGTTCTTAGCACAAAGCATATATTTGTACAGTACTCTCTATGCATATACTACTGTTGCATACAGACCAGAAAATCCTTCTTGCCATTCTGCAACTGAACCTCTTCTACCTGCTCTAGGACTGACTTCACCAATGACCACTTACACAGTTTGAGGATTTTGATCCCCAATGATACCCTAATGAGAAGGAAAATTACTTTTATACTTTACGCTAGACATTCCTCTAACAGTTGACATTTTTTTTTTTTTAATTGGTCAGGCTATTAGCAACCGTGGTACATACTGACACATACATACATTTAGACCCAAGGAACTTAGTTCTTAGAGGTTCTGAAACTTGCTCAAGGTCACATAGATATCTGTAAGTACAGTCAAGATTGAAAAGCAGGCTTGTGTGATTCTAACATATATTTCTGATGTAATATGACCCTGAGTGGTCTGTTCCAAAAAGAAAGATGACTAGAGTGGTAATGAAATCATAATTTAAGTTAGGAAGAAGTACGGCATGATGAGTTTTCTGCAGTTTATGTCAGGGAGTGAGAAGATCTTCAGTCATGAAAGATGCAGGATCTACAAGTAAGACTTACATGAAAAAGAGGTGATGAGTAAGGAGATCTCATTTGGTAAAAGAGGCACAGCCATGCCTTCGATCTGCAAGAAGTAGAAGTAGAGGGATGGAGGGAAAGGTGTGTAAAAATGGGTGTTATATCTGGGATGGTGGCATGCTCACCTGTTCAGAGCTACAACCAGTCTGTCTCCTTGCTGTGGAGTCCATGTCACTTTTGGTTTCTTTGCTTCTTAATTGTAATGAAGCAGACAAGTGACCTCAGGGAAAATGGGGCATAGACAGCACTGATTCCGGGATGAGGCTGGACAAATCTCTCCCACTGGCTGCTGCTTCAGTTTTCTGTTGTTCTTGGATTGATCCTCTGCAGAAAAAGATCAAAACTCCAGACTTTCCTTACTTTTCTGGCATTGTTCCCTGCATGAAACACACTAAAGAAAGGGTGAAAAGTCACTAAGGAAACAAAATGGGTGAAAAATGACTAAAGAAGAGGAAAACCATAGTTCTCCCCGCCCCACAGCTCAGGGTTGCTTTTTCCCAGTTTCATTTGTGCTCGTGCTTTGATGTGTTGTTTGTAGATATCCCACTCAGTGTGAAATAAGGACGTTGTTCCTTGGTTTATAATTAAATTAAAGCTGTTACACATGAACTTAAAAAATGCATTCATGCTAAATGGTAAGATCTTAAATGAAAATGCATATATGTATTCATTAGGACAATTTGATATAGACATACACTCGTATCGCCTTTCTCATTTCCTACTCCTACTGCACTTTTTACAAGTATCTTTTATTTTTATTTCTTAAGATATGAAGTTTGAGCCTGTTTGTGTGTGTGTGTGTTTATGTGTATGTGTATGTAGTTTTGCAAAACATTTCTGTTTTTTTTTTTCTTTATGTGGGTACCAGGAACTGAACTCAGGACCTCATGCTTGCCAGGCAGGCGCTTATGCCGCTGAGCTATATCACCAGCCCCTGCAAAGCATTTTATAGATACAAATATGTATCTAAGAAATACATATATACATAAAAGCATATGTATATCTGCATATTTGTCTCTGGATTTTTTTTTAGAATATCTTATTTTTGTCAAATGAGACTAAACTAAAAATGTCTAAAAGTGCTTGGCACAGGTGTGCTACATTTTAAAAACGTAAGTGGACTTGACTCATGGCCTGGCACGTAGTGAGTGCTCCATGAACAATAGCAGGGGTGCCCTATGTCACAGGTATGGCTGCTAGAATTTCAGTAAAGAAGGGAGGATAAGTGACTTTCATGCTTCATTTTGCTGTTGGTCCTCATTGGTCGCTCATTGAATTGCACAGCAAATATTCATGAAGGTACTTGCGTGTGTCTGGTGCAGTATTTGGCAATGAGAATTCAAAGACTATCACACTAAGTTCTATGACCTCACTGAACTCAGATGATCAGGTTGATAGATATTAATTATTAATAGATAAGATTTATTGCACACCTATATTTGCAGGATATTCTTCCTACTGTTGTTATCTATGCTGTCTCCTTTTTAAATCACATAACTGTATGCATAGGTTCAATTATCAACTTTTTGCAGATAAGGAAACTGAGATTTAGAGGGCTTGTGTAGTTTTCTCAGTGCCACTAAGATGATAAGTGATGCCACTGGCATCTAAGGCCATTGTCACGTAATCTCACAGCTAATACCTTGCTCGTGTTATGAAACCATTTGTCTCTTCCAATGGCCATATGACACCAGTTTATCCAGTGTTCTTCTCAAGGCTCATGTAAAACTGGGCACTCCCTCCATGGGAATGAGTACCTGTTGGAAAGGATGCTTAGGCTACAAGTAATACCTGGCTTCCAGGCATGCTTATGGGTCCTATGAGCATTTTAATGCCCTCCAACCTCTTCTTTCTTTAGCATTCCTAAACTAGTTCAAGAAAGTATCATACAGCTGCCACCATCGTGTAGTATTCTGGGTCATTGGTTGCTTCTGGAATGTATGTCTGCTTCTCAGAATTCAAGTTCTCTGAAGGCAAAGGTCCTAGCTTGTAACACTTCCGATTATATTCTTTTATGTCTTTTGTCATAATATTTATTGGTCATTTGTATGCCTTGTACTGTGTGGATGCTTTGTGTAGAAGAAGCTGTGTTTGTGATGTGCCTAGTCTTTCAAAAGCTAACAGTGAAGATGGACATGGGAAATGTGGTTGAAACCTTGAGAAAAATAGTATAAATACAGGAAACAAGTTTTTTAGGAGTTAGGGAGCAGGGGCAAAAAAGTATCTGGGAAAATAGTAGGGTCTTAAGGTTTAATGGTAGAGGCGAGATGGAAGCTGGGCATGAAAAATGAAGGGAATTTTCCTAGCTGAGGAAGAGCAGATGTGATTTCCTGACATGGGAACATCACCTGTGCCATCCTGGTGTGATGAGAGCAATAAGGATGACGAGTTGTTCCGAATGCTTTCAGCACATTATTTCTAGTTATCGCAACATCTCTACAAAATGAAACTTTGTTTTTCTAAACCATTATTTCACCGATAACAAAACTTAGGTTGCATACACCTAGCAAACTGGCTATTATATCTCAGCTTGTGAAAGTAGGACCGAGACTTGGGAGCCAAGGTCTTCCCTCCAAAACCAACAGAAGGAACTGACACAGGGCCGCTGAGGGCTATGATTCAAAATAGACTTGAGAAAGAAGACCTGGAGAGACCCTAAGGAAAACAGGATCCCGCTTTTAACTACATGGTATCTCCTGGCTCTCCTTATCCAACACACATCACTAGCCACATATATCTAGCAATAGAACCTTATCTTATGTGCTAGGAAATGGGGTTCTGAAGTCAAAATGAATTTGTGAAATCCGAGTTATGCAAAGAAAATAATTTTCTCTACTGCACACCTTCTCAGAGCCTTTTATATGGTAGACTGTATTCTGAAGCTCCAAAAGGTAGAAGCTGTATGTAGGGAGAAGATTTGCACATGAAGACATTGCTCCTTACCTTTAAAAGACTTTCCCAAACAATTAATCAAGATTAACATTCTTTGCATAAGAGGGATTAGAAATGTTAGAGTAACAGGTGAAAATCATAATTTTCAGTCTCCAAAATACATAGGTTCAAATCCCAGCTCTTGCACTAATTTACCCTGTCATTTCTCACAAATCACTTAACCATCCTTAGGATAAAGACTTACCCTGGAATTTGGAAAGTACCAGAAAATGGCAAACATTATCATTCTTATTCTTATTCTTATCATTCTCAAAACTCTAGTGTACTTGGGATGAAGGGAGGATGGAGAGATAATTACTACTCCCTAAACTGCTCATCTGTACCACAGGATGGTAGGGAGGGCTGGACATCTCAAGGGTTTTGTGACACTAAGTTTATAAGTACCCTCCCCCAGCAGCAGGGCGGCCTAATGAATAATTGAGTCCTGCTATGAAAGGAAAGCTTTATGGTTTTCTGATACTGCATGTGTTTGCAGCTGGCTAGTTCTGATAACACTCTTAAATAACCTCTTTCACCTTTAAAGCCTGATACATTCACCTCCTGTTTACTGTTCCAGGAGTTCTATAGCTATAAAAATAACCGACTTTAAAGAGGCAATACAATTTTTTTTTTTTAAAACGAATAAAAGTGCCCAGGCTAGCACCTTAGTAATTTAGAGAATAGACTCCCAGTCAGTGTGTTTCACTCACCATGGCCCAAATGGTTTTCCTTCAGTAAAAAGCTGGATAATTTTGTCTCTTTCATTATAAAGTCTAAAGGATAAAATTCTCTGTATAGAGATTGCCCCAGACCTCCTGGATGTGAGAGCTTATGCTGAATCTTATTAGCTGGGCGACCACTGTCTGAGCTTCTGCAAATGTGAATTGGAAAGATTAATACATTTGTTCCTATGCCTCGCCCATCCAGAAAGTTCTACAATTCTTGGCATAAAACTGTTGCTAGGTAAACCCCACACAGTTGTCTAGGGGCTTGATGGAAGGAATGAGATTGGAAAACCTGCTACCATCCAAGGAGATTCAAGTCGATCCAAGTGTCTCTGATGTCAGCAGATTTATGTCTGGTTGGGGACGTGACCAAAATAGAAAACAGTCATGGTGAAGGTAATTGGTAAAGATGGCACACACATTACAATTGCTCATAGGATATTAGTGGGTAGATTACACCAATTTGGAAATGGCTTCATGGGAAGCTGAGTGGGTGAGTACTGGCTGGATGAAGAAAAAGAAGGTGTTTCATCCTTTTATTGCATGGGCAAGGAATTGGCTTAAATTAAAAAGTAAAAGCCAGGTTTTAATGCAAGGATAAAGTAATTTTGTGAGTTTCAAATAGGAGAGGCAATCCAAGCAAATTTTAGGCAAAGAGACAAAGAATACCTCAGGATCCAGAGGTGACACCTCCCCCAGGTGTCAGAAGATACACAACTGATTGTATATTCTCAAGCATACCTGCTCAGCCTCCTTCATCTTGGAAGACAGCCGATATGCTCCCTTAAAGAACCGATAATATATAGATTGCTTATTCTTTTTCTTGCATGGCACCCCATCCAAATGGCAGCTTTATCTTCTAATGGAAAAAAACTCCTTTGTATGTGGATAGAGCCCTACACATCATTTTACCCTAGCCAGATTCTTGATTGCTTCCTCCTGGTTTAGTGTCCACTGGGGTTTGTCAGCTACACCCAGGTGTAAGATCACACAGTGTGGAGGACATTGTATTGCAAGGCATGGAGGCAGGACATTTGTAAGATATGTCATTGTAGGGTAGGGAAAATGATGGTCAGGGCACTGAGGGCATAAAGAGAATTGCCTAGCCAGAGTGGACAGAGTGGCAAAGCCAGAAAGGAAAAATTCAGCCAGATAAGTCATGGCTTTGAATTTCAAGCAAGTGATGACTGATTAGGAGAACACTGAAAATGTCAATAAACAGGATGAGAAACTGTTGAATATGATAGTGGCAACAATGTTTAAATCTTGAATGTTGGTAAGACATCACAATTCTGCATATGGATGGAGTCTCATAAACTTTTATATCATCAGCCAATCAACCAACCATGTGAAAAAATTTTATATACTGTTCTAATTGACCTTCAAGGGAAGAATTGGGTTCTTTTTTTTTTTCTCTTCTTTTCTTAATTTTATTGTTTTAACCCATCCCTCTTGCAGCCTCTACTTCCTAATAAGAGTCTTAATTTCACTTTTTTCCTCCCTGATGCAGTCTCTACAGGCCTCTCTATGGGAGGAAGGAGATCCCTAGGGGTGGTAGTGTGACTAATTGAGAAGTGATGTTCCCGTGGTCTGCACTACTAAGGTTTCTTTTGTGTGCAGCATGAACTTCAGTGGGACACAACGTATACTGGTCTCTGAGCCCAAAAGAGAGTTCCTTTCTTTCTTTTTTTTTTTTTTTTTTTGTGGGTACCGGGGGTCGACCTCAGGACCTCGCGTGCCAGCAGGCACCCGTGCCGCTGAGCACAGGCCCTTTTTTCGTATGTGGGTTCCAGGAGTCGAACTTGGGCCCTCGCGATTGCCAGGCAGGCACTTACGCTGCTGAGCCATCTCACCAGCCCAAGAATTGGGTTCTTTTTGAACATTTCTTGATGGAGAAGAGCCTAGACCCAAGTTCACATTTGGCCTTGATATCTGCTAGTGGGCATTTTTCTAACCTTCCCTTGCTTTAGTTATTTAATCTGAAAAACAAAGGTTGAAATGCTTTCATCAAAGAGATAAAGATTAAAGCAATGTACCTAGTATAGTGTCTAGCATGTGGTAGATGTTTCACAAATGCTAATTCCATTTTCCTCTCCTAATCTTCTTTGGATCTAGGTTCATACTAATTCTCCACTTTGTTTTTATTTTACCCACCGAGTTTTTTTTTTTTTTTTTTTTTTTTTTTTTAACTATGGATAGTTTATTACCCATGTCGGGCTAAACATGATGAAAGGGAAGGCTAAACTTCTTTGAATGGAGAGGAGGACTACGAGGCTTGCAAAGACTGTAAGCCAGCACCCCAGGCATCAAGCCATCCATGCCCACTGATGACATGGACGTACCTTTTATTGGGCAGAAATAAAGAGAAGTGACCCAGACTGCAAAGCACCAATTGTGCCAGGGCTTCTTTCCTCGAGGATTTCCATTTTGCACTTTTTAAGAGCCCCTACGAATGGAATCAGACTGTGTGGCCTTTCCAGACACTTCGAAGGGGAAGACTGATTAAAATTAGTTATAGATGAAGCAATGCCCTCTGCTTTCATGGAGTCCCCTTGTGCAGAAATAAATGACAGGAGTGACGCGCCCTTCCAGCTCATTTCTACAAAAGTTCAAAGTTGTGCTGGTAGTCGGATCTCACCCTATTTACCAATGAGGCTTTCTTTGCCTTGTTGTTCCTCCGGGCTTAAAACATCACAGCACCTGAGGTGGGATTCATAGGAGCAAGCAGAGTCATCTTCCCCTCATCTCTGCTTGCCTGTAGCTCTGGCAGTGGGACCTGCCTCTCCAGTCATCTCTTTCACTACAGCTTTTCCAAACATTTGCCCATCTTGCTGCAGAGGGGACAGGCCTTTCTTCCAGTGCTGTCTTCATCCTCTGATGGCATCAAGGTAAATGTGAATCTTCTTATGCAGATTAAATGGTTCCTGCTGCTCTCTCTGCTTTGGTCTGTTAGTCTCCAAATTAAATTCTGCATTGGAAAGAGCCAGAAGCCTACAGGTAGCTTCGTTCAGGAAATAATGAGGAAACCAAACTGAAAAATCAGCATACTTTGATGCTTGTTATATGAATAAATTCCACAGACGCTGTGGGGAAAGTAATAGCATATACAATGTATTTGAAACATTTTTATTTTATTTTCTAACACCTAGTCTTAAACCGTACATAGACAAGACTCACTAATTATTACCCGGATGAATGGAGGCATTTTGAGGAGTCCCAAGTAAGTGTATCATGGAGTGTATTAAAGGTTTGCACGCTTTAGCTCATCCAAATACCTCAAGTTATATTCCTTTCTTTAAAAAAATAAAGTTTTATTTATTTTAACAGCTTTATTAGGGTATAATTTACAAATCATAAAATACACCCATTTACGTGTATTATCCTTGGTGCAATTATTTTTGAGCCAAATTTGTCATAATGAAAGGAAGAGAAAAAATGTCTCTCTGACTGATGGTGTAGGGGAGACTAAACATTATCAACAAAACTGAGCTCCGCTAGGTTCCTGGGAACATTGCTTTCTTGCAAACCCATCCCCTAGTCTCTATCCTCGCAGGTCTTTAGAACCACCTAGCCTATTCCTCACTTTACAATCCTGGGCAGCTGACGGGAGTGCGACCTCTAGCGTCAGGTTGTGAGATGAAGAAAAAGCTGCGGCTGTATGTTGGCTCTCCACCGCCATACCCTGGAGAGTTTTTATTCTATTAACTCAGTGGATATCAATTGTAGGAATATGTCCAAAGTGCAGGTTCCTAGGCTCTGTTTCCAAAAAGCCTGGTTCAAGAGAGCAAGAATGTGCCCAACAAATTTGCATTTTAAACGAGTTCCCCAGCAGATTGTGAATAGATGGTCCCTGAAACATATGTGACTCTGGTTGACCATATAGTAACATCCTAATAGTTATAGGTCAGAAACGTGAGCTGTGCTGATCTAACTAGTTCTAATTTTACCTGCCTAACATGGACACACACACACACACACACGCACACACACAATTTTTGACCAAAAAAACCCAAGCTAATATAAATAAATTAGGGAGTATAATTTAGAATATATATATATACATATATATATATTTATATATATATATTTATATTTATATTTATATTTATATTTATATTTATATTTATATTTATATATAGGCAATATATAAGCAATATATATATAGGCCATATATATATGGCCTATATCCCTGCTGGGAATGGAATGGAGGTTTGAGTCTAATCTAAAAACACAAAAAAAATTTCCAATGACTCATGGTCTCCAGCAAGTTTAGTTAAGGCAAGACTTCCTCTTGACAGGCATAATTAGCTTTGGAAATAAAAGTTGAAATAGGAACTGAGGACACTAGCTGACGAGCCCACTTTACATATTTATATTTTCTGCCAGGTCCCTGCATTGTGCTTCCTGTTCAGGAATAAATTTGCCTTTATTGTTAGGCCCGGCCTCCCCTGCTCTCACAGAGCTCCTGCTGTGCCAAGAGAGATATGAAAAAAGGCCAAGTGATCAGCTATTGAAGCCAGAAGAAATATCTCCCTCCCAGTGACCTTCCTAGATAATGAGCAGATATGGTTTTCTAATATAAAGGGAATAAATCAAAGGATCTTCCAGGGAACTGGGGCAATAACAGTGGAGTTCAGGACCATCAATTCTGAAGCAAATGGCAGAGGCACCTTTCCCTAGAAATCAACATTAGAGGAAGGCAAGATGGGGGACAATCACCTCCAAGGAGAAAGGGTTAAAATAGATGACCTCAAATCATCCCCAAGCCCACTTCTTGCACCAAGCCTTAAGACTCATCTAGGGGGAAAATCATACCTTTATGATACGTTTCACTGGCTGGTATTTTTCCATCATTTGAGTTAATACAGTTTTGAGAAATGGGGTGCTGTTCTTTGTCTTTAGCTCATTATAATTTTTTTTTTTTTTGGTGTGAAATTAGTGCTAGACACAGGAGCCAGATGGATGTTATTCTCCAAAACTCTCTTGACCTCCTGATTTCCTGGCCCATTTGTGTATATCATGAAAATACATCAATAAAAAATGTGGGAGTTTGTTTCATTCAATGCATGAGGAACAATCACATATATCATTTTGATAACAATAACTGCTGTTTACAGAGGTCTTGCTATATGTTGGGCATTGGGTTACATCTTTCTAAGTATTTCAACCTTTAAAGAGGGGCATTATTCCCATTTTAAAGATGGACATTAGAAGCTATAAGTTTCAGTAACCTGGAGCACACTAGTGTGGGAAATATTAAATGAGGCATATTTTATTTAGGTCCATTCTTTTAAGCATATTTGTGTGCCACATGAAGGACCCCAGTAAATCATGTACAAAGGATCTGTGGAGATGTGGAAACTGCTGCTCAGATTTCTGGATCTTGTATAGGAAACATCCCTTCGAACAAAAATCTTGTCTAGTGTTAGACAGGATAGAGATCTTAGCATTTTAAAATACGAGGTGATGCTGAGTATAGTTACATGTCAGATTTAAGATTTCAAACACTCTCCCTTTTTTAGTACTGTGTACTATGAGAATTTAAACCTGGACCTTCCCACTGAACTACATTCCCAGCCTTTAAGAAAAATTTTTTTTGTTGTTCTGAGACAGGATCTTGCTAAGTCACTAAGTTGGCTAGTCTGGGCTTGAACTCAAAATTCTTTTACCTCAGCCTATCAGGTCCTGGGATTACACACATGGACCGGTATGACACACCTTAACCACCCTCCCCTGCCTTTATTTTTCCTATGTGGAAACAAATCTAAGAAGGAAGTGGTTTGTCCAAGATAAGCCAAATTGTTCCTCAGGTCTGTGATCTTTATAAGTCTTTCCTTTAACTGTGAGCAGCCAGACATATTTTATTTGGGAGGAATTGGAACATTTTGTCTAAGATGGTAAGATCATTTAGCTCATCTTTCCCGTGATGCTTGGAGAACTCCAGGTACTTTGTCTCATGCCAGCAGTCGGCAATGAATTTGGGACAGGAGCCCATAATCCTATGCCCCCAGGGGCATCAGAATGTGTCTCCTTATTGCTCTTCAGGATAACTTGATGTTTCTTTCTGAATTAGGGCATAGGTCTCCCAATCTCTGTTGTGGTACTAACAAGCCAAGACAGTGCAGGACAGTGACCACCATTTTGAGCCTCCCCATGGCTTCTCCCTTTATCCCAACAAAGAACATGCTTCCAAGTCTTTTCTTTCTTTCCTGAAGTTGGTTTACTACACTGTAGCTGACAACACCTTTCTGGATACACCTGGCTATGTTCCATCCCTAATGGAAAGATGAAGTTGAATCCTACTGTATATCCATAGAAAAACTTATGCAGAACCCTGGGATACATGGTTTCTCTGTGTTCTATAAATCCATCCATATTGAAATGGTCTTAACTCCTCAAACACGGCATAGCATCTCTTGCCTCTGGGCAACTAACTTGCTATTCCCCTTGCCTAAACCTTTTTTGTAAGTCTGACCAAGTCCTGGTCATTGTCAATGTCTCAATATCAGCATCACTTCTTTTAAGAACTTCACCCTCGTCTCTTATCATGTGCTCAGTACATACCTTGCACACACCCCAGGCCAAGACTTATCATCTTGTATTATAATTCTCTAAATGTACACATAATCTCCACCAATAAACTATGAGCTCACTAGGCAAGGAACCATGTTTGTTGGAGTTACCCTATAATATATATTCCCAGTGCTGAGGTCATGGCCCAACACAAAGCAGTTCCAAAAATTACATGGTAAATGGAGAAGCATTTAGTGGCTGTTTTGTCAATGAATCTTGTCTTTTCGCTAGAATAGACTTTATGCCAGGCACTGGGTTGGGGGTTGGTGATTAATTGAAAAATACTTCTGCATTCTCCTTGCATAAACATGGACTCCAAAGGAAAGCAGACAAAAATCATGACCTATATTTGGAGCCCATGACCTCCTAGAAGGGGAAGGATCAAAATGCTCCCTCTGGAGTTCTGGGCTGCCTTGCTTGCAAAGGCTACACAGCTGGGACCTTGGCAGTGCCATACCTCTCCACTTTCAATTTCCATTATGCTAGTGAACATGAAATTTAATTGCTGAGTTACTGAACATTAAGTTTTCATGTGATCTCATCTACTCCCTAGTACCTAAACAGAATCAGAAAGTGATCTATGATTCAAAAAAATTAGGTCACCATGTAATAAGGTCTCTTGAATTTTTTTTCATATAGAACTTACCAGAGTTTGTAGTTGTATTGTACATGTGTGTGCATTTATATAATTATGAGGTTGCCAGTGTGCCTGGAAATGGACTAGAGTGTCGAGGAGTTCAAGGGGAATACAGAAGTATTTTTCTACCTTGAAAAATATCTAATGAATTGTTTCAATATATATTTAAAAGGAAACAATAATGGCTCATGTCTCCATTTTCTACAGAATTCCCAATGACATTGTGTAGATTAAAGCAATACCTATATGCCTTTAGACAATATAAATGGTAGATAAGAGTAAAACCCAGAAAATTTATAAAATGTGTCAAAATTACAAAATGTAATAAAAGGGTAAAAAGTACAAAGAACATAAAACAGGATTTTATTCTGAAGTATTTATTCTTTTTTTTTTTGTGGGTACTGGGGGGTCGACCTCAGGACCTCGCGCACCAACAGGCACCTGTGCCGCTGAGCGATATCACCGGCCCCTTTTTCGTATGTGGGATCCGGGAGTCGAACTCGGGCCCTCGCGCTTGCAAGGCAGGTGCTTACACCACTGAGCCATCTCAACGGACCATGAAGTATTTATTCTTAATACTCTTTCAAGGTCCTTGCAGTAATGGCTTTCTACTCAACTGTATGTGCATAATTATTAAAAATTGAGAATCATGAGTTTGAAAATATAAATTATGAAATGTTCCAAAATCTGAAAGTTCTTCAGCACTAACATGAAGCTACAAGTGGAAAATTCCATACCTGCCTTCATATGATGGGTTGCACTTCAAATGCAGGTGCACTAAAAACATTGTATACTATTAACTTGTTCTATGTGTATAAGGTGAATCCAAAATGAATTTCATATTTAGATTTGGTTCCCATCCCCAGGATATCTAATTATGTACATACAAATATTCCAAAATTTGAAAAGATCCAAAATCCAAAACACTTTTAGCCCCAAGCATTTTGCATAAGAGAAGCCCAGCCTCTAATAGAAAAAGGAGATATACCATATATGCTGTTTTATATTTATTTTTTACTGAACCATAGATCTTGTAATTTCTTTTGGACAACACACAGAAAACTACCTTGTTTTTTTCAGTAGTTGTGTAGTGTTCTGCTTTATGGCTAGACCCTCTTTTAGTTAATGAGTTGCCAAGAATGCTTTTTATATCCCAGTTTATGTTTTTGTTGCAGTTGCTGTTCTTTGCTTTTGCTTTGAAGAATAAAACTGAAGGAACATTCATGGACATTATGCTTCTAGTATAACTGTGAAATGTGTGTTAAGCAATGGGATTGCTGCTAAGGTGGAGAAATATTTTACATTTCATTAAATTTTGCAAAATTACTCCTCAAGTCACATTGATCAGTATGGGAACAGACCCATTTCCTGCAGCCTGTCTAGCAATGCTATGCTGGTAGGTGAAAAATTTTATCTCATGTTTTTATTTAAATATCTTTATAAGTGAAATTGCACACTTCTTGCTTATTTATTGGTACCTATTTTTTTGGGGGGGTGTCAAAAATCAACCAGAAATTATGTCTTATTTATTTATTTATTTATTTATTTATTTATAACAAGGGGCAAACCCACGCAGGATTGCAGACAATGATAAAATCCTTTCAGAGAATGAATATATTTTAATCACAGATCCTTGAATTTTAGTGATACTCATTCAACATTAGGGTCTGATACTCTGTTTTCAAATGACTTTCACATATTTATCTAAGTTGTTCTGTAATGATCTTTACTAGGCAACACTTTATTACCTTGGTTCAATTTGTCCTATATATGGAATAAATTAACTTTCACCGCATGCTGTTCTATAAATCGCAGGCCTGTCCCTATGGCCCATCTCAGTAGGAGTTAATGTACCATAGGCAGATGTTCTAGAAACTTCCACTAATCTGTTTGTATGCAGCACTGCTTGGATGAGGACCAAAGGACCACTGAAGCCCTCAGTGGTTGTTCCATTAGCCGGAGCTCTGTACCTACCACCATCTATTTTAATTTTGCTGATTTTCTGCTTATCCATCTTCTTAGTCTCATTGGAACCAGCATTTGTAGCCTGTGGGTTTGTGGTATTCTGGGTGCTGAAGCAAAACAGATGAGTTTCTGAAATGTGTCTTAATCCATCCAGGTTTGTAGGACAAAGTTGTTCAACTTTTTATCTAGTACAGAAGGAATTTTCAGGCACTTCCCTGGGCTATGAATTTGATTCAAATGATTTGGTAATAGGAGAGGTAGAGGTAGGCAGTTTCCTTCCCTTGCTGCCACCACCTTCCAGGATCTCACACTCTAGAAAGAACGCAAAAGCCCAGTAACTCAGCCCTATTTCTCCTGGAAACTCTGCCCATGTCTGGGGCAAGAGGCTAGGCGCGTGCCCTCCTGACTGATATCTGTTTCCATCTCTGTCTCTGTCTGTCTGTCTCTCTCTGTCTCTCTCTGTCTCTGTCTCTCTCTCTGTCTCTGTCTGTCTGTCTTTCTCTGTCTCCTGACTGACATTCTGAAATTAAGGATGACAGCCTTACCTCACCCTCAAAGGAACAAATACCTTGGGAATCACTTTTTGGGAGAAATAAAAAGGAGAATTGAAATTCTCTGTAGTCCAACCCTTTTGTTATTTTCACTAGTAAGAGGAGTGATTATATTTGAGCTGTCTGCTTAATGAATACAGTTTTAAATCAAAAACCAAGGACATGTGATCAGATGAGGGACAGCTAATGGACCAGAATCTTACAATAGTCACATGGAAATGATGTAAGTAATTAATAACAATTTATCTTTCTTTCCTTCCTCCCCTTTTTAATCAGTCCTTCCAAAAACATGGTAGTGTTTACAAGAGTGTTCTACTTGTTCCTCCATGACAACACTCTCTTTTTATTTTGAACTGCTATATACATATATGTGTGTATATATATATATATATATATATATACATACAATCAAAAAAGGGATACATATTTATGGGGTTCCACGTGATGTTTTGATACATGTATATATTACATAATGTTTAAACCAGAGTAAACATAACTATCTTTTCAAATATTTGTTATTTCTTTATGGTAAAAACATTCTACATCCTTTCATATGGCTTCTTAAAATATATGGTGCGTTATTGTTACCCACAGTCACCCTCCTACGCAAAAGCACACTACGACTTCTTGCTTCTTGCCTATCTAACGGCAACTCAGTACCCACTGATCAACCTTCTCACGTTCTCTCCCCATCCCATTTAACATCACATTTTCTATGAACTTATTGCCCATCTACATAAATCCCTTAAAAGCAGAGACTAAATTCATTTGCAGTGTGTGTATTTATGATGTCTAGGTCCTATATTATGCATATTACCGTACTACATGGTCTCAGTCTGGCCCTGGGCAGCCTTAGATCTGGGCCTCTCCTTTCTCTGTCTTTATTTTGCCTGTGTTTGCTGAGGAATGAGGCCGGCGCTGAGGTACCAGATACATTTTCAGGTTTGCTTGGAAAGTTTCCTTTTCAGAAAACTGCTTAAAGATACAAAGGAGAAATCCGAGGCAGAAATCAAGGCTGTGCATCTCACGGTGAAGTACGTCTAGACCTAAACAGAGAGTGGAGCAATGACGATCCCATCTTCCCTCACACCAGCTGTCCACATGCAGCTCCGAATGTGAGAACCTTGTACTCTGATCATCGGAAGCTCAGCTCTCTCCCTCCCTTAGATGTAGATCTCCCATATCCCACTATCCTCTCGGGACCGCTTGCTCCTTAAAGCTATGCGTAAGCAATTTGAGATCAAGAACCGTGGTCTTTCCACATTTCCTGAGCCCAAATCAACCAGCTCTTAGGGGAGTCACGTTGAGAATCTTCCTGCAAACTCTAGGCTATGAGTGCTGTTGTTCTGTTCAGCAAAAGAGAGATGTAAATCAGGAAAACTGCACCAAGGATTTAGTTTTAGCAAAATAAATTGCAATGGTTAATTCAAATTTTATTAGTTTTCTAGTATAAGAGCCCTAAATACAATATCATGTTTCATGATTATGCGGATTTAAACACTTATTTTTAAAATTAAGTCAACAGATTTAAAGGGATCTGTGCTTACTCTATGTTTGAGAAACATAGCCTTAATTAATATTGCCATTCATCGTTTTGTGTGTGTATGGCTTGCTTGCCCAATGAGATCACAAGATGCTTGAAGGCTGGTCCTGTGGATCCCATGATTTTTGAAACCCCAAGGACACAGGAACTTTAGGTGATGCTCCAGCAGTATTGACTGGTGGATGGTGCCATCACAGTTGGGCTCTGCTACCTGGGGTTTTCCTGTGCTCTGCAGATTTGAAAGGATTGAGGGAATTGTGCAGGGGTGAGGTTCTTGGCAAGAGGAGAGCATGCGTTTTCGTTCTGGTGCATCTATTCTTGGGTCCAACGGGCTCCTGACCTCATGGATCCCTGGCAGAGTTTCCTGCAGACTTTGATGTTCATGTCCTTTGCCCCCACAACTGGCCTAGTGCTTTGCACACCCTGAAAGCATCGGTCCAGCCTCTCCTTACTGACATTTTTCATTCTGAGGTTCAGTTGTGGCTGTGCAGTTTTATAGATGCTGATAGCACTAATACCTCTGCATAAAGTGGCTTCTTTGTTCCCATCCTTTTATCCTTTCGTATTCCCTCTTCGGCACCACTGACCTTTTAGCTTGCATGCTTTGCCAAGCTTGAGAGAAAATCCAATCTGTCCTTCCCTTTACCTGGCTACTGTGGCTCATTCCCATTCCTCTCTCTTTCTTCCTTGTCTCTTATATCCTCTTCCTTTTCTGGCTTTTTAATTTCGTTTTCTTCCCTGTAGCACATTGGGAGCCTCAACAGCCGAAGAGAATGGGGGATGTAGGATGTGCAGTTTGAAGTTTATCAGAAAACTTCATTGAAAAATGATGACGTGGTGGGGAAAATATTTCCAAAAGTGATGGAATTTTGTACTCCTGCATGCTATATAGAAAAGACAAAAATGAAAAAGGAAAGGAGGGAAGAAGATAAAAGGAGGCAAACAAAAGTGGGGATGGATGACCTAATGCTTTTGGCTGCCTCTCTAAAAAATACAAAAAGTTCATCCTGTGCCTGTTCAACATTAAAATGAAAATGTTCAATACACTGTAGAAGGGAAAGTGTGGGAAATTCTATCCTAAGTTTCATTTTCGGTCAAGGTCAAGGTTACCACTGAACAGAAGAGAAACTAGGAACACTGAGGGTCCAAGCCACAGGGCAAGACTTCCCTGTTATTGGACTTAGAGTGGGCAAAAAATACATGAAAAATAAAAAACTGGGAAGAAATAAGTTCATCTGTTTTCTCCCAGGGTCAGTGGGAACAACTGCTGCTTCTTAAAGGCTTTTTATGTTTTTTAGAGATCAAGTATCCTTTCTTATCCATTGACCTCAGAATTCTCCTCCTCTGAGGACTTCCCCCGACTGCCCATCCAGTGTACACATCTATGTTCCTGGGACACAGTTTGCTTATGTGTTGAGAGTAGATGCTGAGTCCTTTAATTTTAGCTCTCATCCCTTCCATGCTACTGCTTGGCTGGCTGTTGCACAGAGCAGCTGTTCACTGTTTTACCTGACTTCACTATGGTGCAGAACTTCTTGCTTCACCCTTAATAAGGAAGGGTTAAAGATGTGTCAGCTTAGGGGAGAAGGCACCGCCAGGGCTATTGCTCAGACCTAACGCAACTGGATTGATTCCTGAGAGCTGGCCCCTACAGGGATAGCCACTGGAATGACAAGGAAAGGAGATGGCCAGAGCTGGGATTTTTCTACACCATTTAGCTGGGAGCCCAGATCTGTGGCTCTTCCATTGGCCCTCCATTAGGAGCAGTACATCTCCACCTGCATCACAAAATACAGTAATGGTAGTAGGGTTGATTGTAGGTTGCCATGGTGACTTGAAGGTGAAATGGGCAATATTGGTATTTAATGCCAGGGACCAGGCCTGAAAACATCCTGTGTTGTACCGAGAAGATTCACACAAAATGATGTGTCCTGACAAAATTCTAGTACTGCTCCTCTTAAAAACAAAAGAAAGAGAATCAAGACTACATATCCATTTTCTCACAAAATCCGCAGGCTCTAGATGTGATTTGCTCTGAAGGTTCAAATATGCTTTCACACTTGGACTTCCTGAAGGAATTACTATATGCTGGGCACTGTGACACATCAATAGGAGGTGGATACAGTGCCTGCCTGTCTATTGTGACCAGGTGAGAGACACAGAAAAGAGCAGAGACTCTGCAGCTCCATGCCATGTGTGTTTTAGAAGGGAAGGGGAGGTCTTATGGGCAGGGATAGGAAGGGTTTGGCCTAGATTAAGAGAACCAGGGGAGGTTTCTCACAGGAAGCGATTCCCAGCAATGTTAAGGAGGAAGAACAATTCTGAAGATGAGGGAGTGAAGACACAAGGAGATGCATCCAAAAGGAGCAGGCTCTAGAAGAGGCAGAGGAGAGGTGTGTGTGAAAACAGGGAGCTGATGATCCCGAGGTGCATTATGGGAAGGGTATTCAACATAGCTGAATCTCGAAGTGCAGACAGAAGAAGAGAATTGTTCAGGTTAGAAAAGTAGACAAAACCCATCTTATAAATAATGGTAAGGAATTTAGACTTTATCAAGAAGGTAATTGGTAGCCACTTAAAGATTTTATGCAAGAATACTGGCAATTTAGATGTCTACTTCTGGCCGTAGTTTGGCTAAAGGTGTTGACCAAATCTGAATCCAGTAAATTTGTCTTTTTTTCCTCTCCATCCTCTCTGATTTTTATAGTTATAACTAATTTTGCAATGGTAGCTTCCCAGAGAGTGCCATAAATTGGGTTTGGAAAATTGTTCATTAGACAGAGAGCTTATCTATAAGATTTGCCCTGCATCTGTAAATTTGGGTCATCTCTGGATGCCTAGGCAAGTTTTATTAATGGGTATTCTTAGAGGCTGTCTTTTCAAGCTAGATGAAGAATGCATGATCTTTCTTGCATATTTCTTGTGTAAGCTTGGTTCTGTTATTCATGCTTAATCTAAGCACCCAGAGAGTACTCTGGTATTGTAGTTCTCACACATGAGGACCTGGTTCCTTTCTGTAGTTATCAATCGTAATGTCCTGCTGTGAGTGAGAAGTGTGACCTACTTTTTACTGAGCAACTGCTAACATGAAAAGTGCTTACTGTTGCCATTTCTTTTGATCTCCCCAATGGTACTGCTGGGAAGGATTTATTACTTCTAAATTTACAGAGAAGAGTACCAAGGCTCAGCAGGGTTAAGTGACTCATCCAAGAATTACATAGCTCTGGAGAGCCCATGAGAAACAGAAAAGGAAGTGGATATGTTTGGTTTAAATGAAAAGTGGTCCGGTCTTTCCACACTTGTCATTTTCTCCCTTTGTGAAGTTGTTTTAGCTATGTCCTCTCAATCCCTTTGGCTTTCTTTCTTTCTTTCTTTCTTTCTTTTTTTTTTTAATTTTTTGTGTGTCTCTCTGCAGAGTTCTTTTGTCTGGCCCATTACACCTCTCTCTAAGCTGATAGTGGTTTTGAGTCTTGAACCGTGATTGCTTCTGCCATGGACAGATCTTTGTTCTCTTGCCATAATCCAGCAGGAAATAAATGCAGATTTGAATGTCACACACCCAGTTTCTCCTTCTAACTCTGAAACTGAAGTTTAAGACAAGGGTTCTAGGCACTTAATTCCACTTTAAGGAGCCTTTTGTGATCCTGTGCCTGATGTATGGATTAATAATTGTTTCTTTTAAACTATGGGAAATCTGAAGGCCAGCAATCATCAGGACTTTTGAAGTGCTATTTATATATTTAGTCTTAATCCAAGCTAGTAAACCTTACAGCTTTCCAATCCTGGGAAAACCCAAAAGCTCTGCGATAGCCATCAAAGCCCACTGTGTCCACTCCCCCGTGCCTCCTCTGCCTCTTCCATACCGTGATACCCATTTTTTCCTGTGCTCCATCTCCTCCAGCCTGCCTTTCACTTCTCTGACTTTTCAAGGTCCCTCCTGTCACAAGGTTTCTTTGCCAGGAAACCTCTTACCAACCCTGGAGTTAATATCTATTCATTCTTATCCTAATTAATGACTACTATCTTAAAAAAAGTATTTTCTAGTCTCTAGAATAGTTCAGGCTGCTGTATGCATGCATCCCATAGTACCATGGATCATACCATGTAAATAATTATTTCCATTTGTTGTCTTTATTTGATTGATATTTATATCATTTATTGGATAATAAGGTTTATAATGGTAAGGATTAAATCTTCTTGCAAACATTGTAGTAGTCCTAGTGACTGGCACTTTGTTGCAGGGTGGGCATCTGTTGAAAGTTTGAATGAGTCCTCTGGATTATGTCACAGATGACACAATTGCCATTTGAATTGTTCTGATCCAGTTCCAATGACCCACTCCAGGTTAGAATTTCAATAAATATCACACAGAGGTGGGGAATATTCTCATGTCTAATATAGACGAGTCAAAGGAATTTTGATTTATATTGTCTTAATGAACTCTAATGAACTCAGATATTCAGATCAGTTCACAACTCTGTTTCAAAATATTGCAGGATTCATGTTTAATTCTAAATTCCTAACTCTAATGGGATTCATTTATGCTTACCAAGGTTAGTTAGCCAGTAAAAGGTAAATGTAAAAGAAGAAAATTTTCAAGGAATTGTATGTAACAATGGTTATAAGCCCAGTACTAGCACCAGGCCTGTTTGAATCCAATACTGTTTAGTAGGTACATAATCTTATATGAAATATTTAGTTTCTCTGTAAGCGTGTTTCTCCACTTGCATAATCGAAATAATAGCAATTTCCAAAAGGTTGATAAGAATTCAATAAGAAAATGTAGGCAAAGTGCATAGCCCATTGCTGGGCATCAAATTAATGTCAAATAAATGTTAGCATTTATGTACATAAGGGATTACTATTATTAAATTAATAAGGAATTAATAAATATTGATTGATTTGTTTTAGCTTTCCCCTCCAAATCACAGAATCAGTTTTCTCTTATAACACTTGGTAAGATAAACATTGTCAGAAAGTCATGATTTGAGATGACATCTAGACATTCATTGGACTATCTGGATATGGAATACTAGCAGATATTAAAATCTTTGACAGGAAAAAAGCAAGTAGATTCTGTTAGGGAAGGGAAAATTGTGATGACTCTATGTTTTTCTCTATGATCTCCACATGATTCTAATTTCTCTTGGCCCACAGTGGAGGCATTTATCATAATAATTTTTTTTCAATCACAAACACTCCCACATTATTTTTGGATACTATGCTAACCTAATAACCTTTCCCAGAGCAGAGAAGGCAGGCACTCTGGCATTTGGAAAAATGAGGTGTGCAGTTATTTTTAGGCTGGTTGAAATAACTGCAGCGGGTTTCCATTTATAGGAACTGTAGGAATCTTCTATGTCTGGGACAAGGTAATGACTTCTATGAAATAATGACTTTGCCATCATAAACTTTACCCCAGTGATGATTACATGCCTCTTTAGTGGTCTTTGTATTGCACTATTTTGTCTTTTTAGTATTAAGAGAATGAAGCCCTGGTTGTTCTTCACATTTTGTCATTTCTTTCTTCTTGGGCTAGAAGAAAATGAGAAGCAAAGGCAGACTACCTCTCATGGCTAAATTGTTCCCAGCTAATAAAACTGCAGGAACTGCAGAGTGTCTTCCATAAATCAGCCCTGGAGAGAATTAGGTGCTGAGAGATGGAGGAATGATGTTTAATCATCACTTGTAGGAAATCATTAGCTGCACACCCTCATTCCGCTACTTGCCCATTTGTCATTCGCCAAATTCTAGTTTTCCCCTGGACCATTAACATTTCTCAATGACTTTCTAAATGCAGAGAAAAACCACAGAAGGGGTGAAGGATGGGGAGACATTATGGAAACACACAACAGAGAGATGTCTCTGCCTCTTGCTCCTGCTCCTGTGAATGTAAATGGACGAACATAAAGACAAGATGATCGATCATCAGACCAGCCAGCTGCTGCCGCATGAACTAAAAAGGCCTTTGCCTCCTGTTCTAGATATCTTTCCTTAGGCAATGGGAGAGACAGCTCTGTCTTTTCTTCATTATCATAAACTCATAATGGACAAGGAAAAGGAGAAGGTTGGGTAGTTAATGGAGGACTATCAACATTAGGAAATCAATCGAGTTACTCAAGATACCCCCTCCACAATTCTATACAGGGAAAGCCACAACTTGAGATTCTATAGCCTCTACTAGAGAATGAAGTGGGCAGTTTGGTAAAATTGAACCGATTCATTGTCTACATAGATTAACAGACACCTTCAAAAGATTGATCCAAAGGTGATGCGTAGACAGATATCTGTGTTCAGAAATGTAGAGCAGGAAGGAGCGTTATGGTTATCTTCTCTGCTAAAACATACTTTCTGATGCTAAGGCATGTATACAAGGAGATTTTAGGGGCTTTTTTAAGACAAATACCTCAAAGTTTGCCTCTAATGGTTTCTTTAATTATGTTTGGTCCTGGAGCTTAGAAGCTTTCTGTTCTCATTTATAGTCTTACAGACAAGACAATGGAAGACAGTAAGTAAGAGGACGTTTATTGAGGACTTACTATAAGCCCTGTGCAGTATTAAAGCTCCTGATATACACTACAGGTACCACTGTACCAGGAATGAAGGATTATTATTCTAATGTTACTGGTGGAAAACCTAGTGTGACTGATAATGGTTTCCTGTGTTCATGGCCCTTAGCTAGGGCAAGATCCAAGTTCTAAGGAGTCAGAAAGTCATATGGTTGGAGGAGTCTTTTAAAATATACAGCACTAGCTGGGTGTGATGGCAAATGTTTACAATCCCAGCACTTTGGGAGGCTGAGGCAAGAGGATCACAGGTTTGAGCACAGTCTGGGCAACCTAGCAACTTAGGGAAACCCTGTATTGAAAAATAAAAGGACTACAAATTTAGGTTTAGGGTTGCTGAAGAGGCATGTGAAAGTGAGGATATTGTAGAGGAAGCCTCTTCAGCTCTCTAGTAAATCTTTCCTGTTCATCTAGTAGTGGGAGAAGCCAATCTGACCCAGGTTTCCCTGACAATTTAAGTATAAATATGAGACAGTAAAGTGTAATTTTAATATCCCAATGGATTTTGCGGAAAAGATTTTGGAAAGCTTAGGGGAGGGTGAAAAATTAATCATGAGCTATCTCTCTGGCTCAGGAATTATTACTGGTTCCTATAAAGTTCTGAGGGAAGGCACGATAACTGGTGGGTCCTGGACAAGTTTATAAGAGAGCTAAGTCCATTAAGAGGAGACGGCGAATGGAAATCAGAAGTACTGAGTTTTAGCCTTGGTTCTCTTACTTATGAGCCATGTAACTTTAGGGAAGCTACATTTTGTTTCTTTAGCTATAAAAACAGAGGGCTTAACTGTGGCTTTGGAATTTTGTGCTTCTAACTGAAGAATGTATTAATTTCCTCATATCTTTGGAGTTCTTTCTTGTTGGATATTTATGGAAAAGTTGCACATGTTTTAAAGAGAATGGATCCAAGTGAAAAGTAAAGAGAGAAGGGAAAAGATTGTTTGGCTTAGGGTGGATGGGGATAGAAAAAGGGCACATGAAAAACATCATAGTACTAAAATTGGACGTCATATGTAAACACATGAAATTTCAGGTCACATGATTGTGTGTAAAGGAAAATCTAGGTTCAGCAGCAGAAGATGGGAGCAGTCACTGATACCATGATGTTTGAATTCCCGACATTGTTGGTGCATATTTGTTCAGAGTCACATTCCTTTACCTGGTCTCCATCCACAGTAACAATAGTAATGACAACCATAATAGTAACTCTGTAGATATTTATGGTTTTCAAGGTTTGGTTTTGTGTCCATAGACAATCAGAAAGTGGCTTACTTATGCAATCTCCCAAATATGTTTCTATAAGAAAAATGTTTGGATTATTTGCAAATTCTTAGGATCAGCGAAGAGCTATTTAACTCACAATGTGGCTGAAAACATCTTATCCTCAATACGTTGAAGTAAGAAATATTGCTAATGCTGATCATTTTTATGCAGCAAACTAGAAAAAATACAAAAAATATTTTAATTTTAATTGACAATGAGTATACACATATTCAAAGAGGATAAGGAAATAAATGAAATGGCTGAAATTCTATGGGGAATATCTAGGCAGTCTTTAGCATGTTAGAGATTGTAAGTCCTGTTTCTTAATTTACTTTAAGTATATGATGGTCCTTTGTTGTTGATGGGTGTGAATGCTAACACAACTCTCAGCTTTACTGGTCAGTAATGTTGTCTCTGTTGGTGGATGGACCCAAAATGAAGTGAAGTGAGGGACAGATATATTTGGGCTTTGGTAGGAAAAGGGCTGGATCCAAATGAGTTTGTCTGATGGGAAAAGTCAGAAAGAAAACAATAAGTTGGCATGCCTTTCTGATCTCTCTGGGGAGTAAGAAGGGAGGATGGATTAGAAAGTTAGTCCTACTGCTTCTACTTGGTGCTACTGAGCTTTATACATGCTTCCAGGAACAAACCAGAGATGGCAGAGGAGTGGAGATAAAGGGAGAAATAAGCAAGACAGTCCGGGCAGCTGTGAGGATGAGTACAAGTTGATAAAATGTGAGCTGGTTAGGGATGCAACTGTATATAGCAAAAGTGTAAAGATAGAAACATACTTTTGTCAGATAGGATTACCAGGAAGGCAAGACGGGAATGGGATGGAGTAATCAGCAGAAGTATTTAAATAAATATGTCTAATCCATGTGTGTGTGTGTGTGTGTGTGTGTGTGTGTGTGTAAAAAGGATCTGAGACAAAGAGGTAAAATGCTAACAGGCATTAAACCTCTACAATGGGCACATGAATGCCAGTTATAAATCCTGTATACATTTTATCTTTAAGTTATTTTATGATAACATTATAAATAAATGTGCTGTTTATAATCTATAAGAATAGTATTAACTATGTCATGGATTTGTAATTTACTCTGCAAAGACTTCATTTTAGAGTTTATATTTCTTAAGGCCACTATGCCTCAGTTGTTGAGGTCACTAGTAGATGTCATGATCCAGACATTTTGTGACCATGAAGTTTTTTACAATCTTTCAGGTGAAGATTAAGATGATTTCTTAATGGTAATATGGGCCACCTTTGAGTAGGGCAAAGGTACATTATACAGAAAACACTTGATTAATCTCTACTCTAATGAATTTATTTCTAGACAATGATAAAGAATATTGATCTCCTCTAATCAGTGTGCTCTAGGAGGCCTTTGATACCCCAAGAAAGATTCCTTTGATTCCCCATTGCACATGGAAAATGGGATGGGTGGTGGATTTGTGTTCTTGGGAGAAAACTGAGGGCTAAGAATCTTGGGAGGACCCACAGGGTGTATTTTATGACTAGAATGAAGCTTCATAGTTCTACCTGATATCATGATGCTTAGGATTGTGTGTATGGGTTTCCATATTTTGAGATGAAACAGACCCAGAAGCAGGAAAGTATTTGACTTGAATGTTTCCAACAGTGGAGATTCCTTGTGGCCTGTTCTTTTGGCCTTTCCCCCTACAATGGGTATATTTTTCTAACGAATAATCCTCATGTTTCTAATAACTGCCATGCACTGTGATGGGCACTAGAAACACCAAGATATGCTAGTTCCAGGTGCCTTCATCAAGGCCCTCACAGTCTGATGAGAAAGAGAAGCAAGTCAGCAGAGAGCTGCAAACCCAACTGGTGAGTTCTGTGGTTACAGTCAGTGTACCACAGCTGGACAGTTAGGGACACCCAACATCACATCTAGTGGTCCCAAAGAGATATTGTGGAGAGACTGTAACCTGCAGAGGAATAACTTTTAGCTAACTGAAACAGATGTGAAGTGTATTCCACACTGTGGGAACAGTATTTACAAATCCCTGGGAATTTAAAGGAGTGAGACAAGATAGGTAAACTCTTCTGGTCCTGGCATGCTGTTGAAGTGTGTTGAGGTGGGGAGTGACTACATACCTAGTTTTTTTTTTTTTTTAATCCTTCTGCTTGCAGTGTAGATGTTGCCTTATCTAAAAGCTATCTGTGTCTGGGAAATAATTTATAGCCAAAGGAGAGAGAAAGTGTGACCTGAATTATTGGGATATGATATGATACATGATATTTTCAGTGGATTGAGCTGGAAAGAGTCTCTAGGCTGTTCTAGGAAGGGAAGAGCTGAAGCTACCTTAGTGAACAATTATTTGCTTTAGAGGACTTTTAGCTCTTTACAGTCATATTTGTTGTAATTTCTCATAACAACAAAAATCAACACTTAATGGATTTTTACTCTGAGAGTTCACCTGTATTCACCCACTTATCTCTCACAGCATCCCAGTGTGGTAGGTTACAGTTGTTGAACCATTTTACAGATAAACCATAGAGTTGTTAGATAATTTTCGAAGGTCACACAGCCAGCAAGGTGGCAGAAATGGAGCCAGGATTCAGACCCAGACATCAGTTCCCAGAGTTCCTACAACTGCTTCCTGGATTAAGACCACTTTGTGGCTCTATTTTCAAAGCCATTCAATGATACTTTTTTTTTTTTTTTTTAAGGTAGTGAGGTTTTACATTTATTAGAGTCTGGGAAAAGAACAGGCTCTGCAGAGTGAGTTTGGGGCATGCAAAGATGGGAAAGAAAGTATACTCCACGGAGTGAGAACAGACTGCTGTGAAAGAGAAAACACAGTGGCCTCGACTGTGTTTTCTCGATGGTCTACATGCTGCTTGGAATTTGTTTCCTTTACACTCATCATTTTACAAAACTATTCATGGTATAAGCTGAAATTTTTGTCAGTCTAACCCTGTGTCCTAGGCAATTTAATAATTGATGTTTTCATGAAATATATTGATAATGAAGCCATTTCCTTCAATATTTTTTATTTCATCCTAGACCTATCAATTATGAAAGAAGCAAAATGTATATGGAAAGATAGATGGCTTTATAAGAATTTTTCTAATATAAAGGGAGAAGTCATTGTGATTTATATTTTGATGCAAGATTCCCTTATTCATTTATTCATTTATTTTTTCATTTGTCAAATATTTACTGATTGTCAACTACTGTATATGCTTGGCCCTAATTATGTATTAGTACTACAGTCCAAAAAGATACAGTCCAACCCTCAAAGATCTCTTGGTCATTTGAACTTAACCAAATTCCTATTTTTATTCTTGTCTGTAATGGGACAGATAAGAAAATAAGAAGCAGGAAATCTCCACCATACAGGCTCTATTTTATTTAGTTAGATAAACCATGGTTATTAAATCGGGTGACTAGAGATCATGGGCCTTTTATTTTTAGGATTTTTTGTTTGTTTGTTTTCTAAGAAAAATCTTGGAAAGTAGAATCTCAAAACTATACACACACATCTATACACACACACATACACACACACACACATGCACACACGCATGCACACTCACTTTGCCTTGAGACTTTCAAGACAATCTGTAGACCTTCTTTTTAAAACCTGCCTGAGAAGAGGAAGAAGCTATAGCTGTGGCATAAGGATTTAGGGAAGTTAGTAAAAGGGGCTGTATTAAAATTAAAGGAGGAGATTTATGTTATATTAAATAATAATCAAGTTTAACAATTAATGACAAAATATTCACTGTTTACTTCTGCCAAACTATTGTTTAAAGATGTATCAACCTACATTATCAATATTTTAAAAATGTGATTAGTGACATAAGTAAAATTCAGTTTTTAAAATCTATTTTTAAACAATACTGCATATAGGTACATGCTGAAAGCTATGGAAATAGATTCTCTAAAATGAACCATCAGCCTTCAGCTCCAGTCATTAGCAGGTGTTCTGATGCTGTGTCCACAAAAGCAGGGACAGGGACAAATAGGCTTCTGTCTTCTGCCATTATAAATTATTCTAAAATAATTAAAACTGAAGTGGGGAAAGATAGTCTTTTCCACCTCTGGTTGTTTGAGTTCCTCTGTCTATAGAAATGTTGAAACACTTTCTGTTATCATTAGGTCCATAATCATAAATGCAGAGAAGACATGGTTTTAGTTTCAGGAAATAATAACTATTTCCCAGGCAAACAGCCAGAGAACATCAGGCCTTGAACAATAGCATCTTTTGAGCTCCAAACAGTTTTATATTTGTTTTCCCCCTTGAATTTCTGCTCTGAACAATTAGTCATTGTTTTATTAATAATCTCATTTTATAGTTGAGAAAATTGAGATTTATTCTAAGGATTTTTGCCACATCACATCATCAGGATAAGAGAAGAAGTTTTAAAGTCAGATTTTCAGGTGTCACAACCAATACTATTCATTCGTGTTCTGATTGGCATCATTCTGTAAAGCTTGCCACAGTCTCTTTGATAATATAAGATGCCAACACTGAGAAGTCAAGCAATCTCGTGCTGTCCAAATATGAGATCTTGCCTAACTCAACCTTTTTGGATTTTACTTTCCTTGGTTGAACTGTGAAAATCAAGAGTTGAACAGGATCAGACAGACCGACTCACGGAGGAGAAAAAGGCCTCTTTAAACTGCTTTCATTTGTAAAGAAAGAGCTCATCATTGCAAGGCAACAGCCTTGATTATGTGGCTTCAAGCCCGCCACACCCTCAACCCCACTCCTGCACGAGGACCAAAGCAGTGAATGTGATAACATTGTGCTTTTGATTGTGCTAGACACTGTTGTGCTGCTCCGAAGTTTTCCCCAGTCTAACTTTGTACCTTGGGCTTCTCTTCCAATTTAATTTTACCACAGCTCTTTGGGCATAAACATCTCTATACCCTTCCCATAGCAAATAAAATAAAATCAAATAAAATAAAATAGTAAAGTAAAATGAAATAAAATAACATCAAACTACTACTACGGTGGCTTGCTTTGTGAACCCAAACTTTAGTTACCTTCCTTCCTTACACCACTCTCTCCTTTTGTAACTGTCCTCCAGCTGCACTGGCCTTGTTGAAAAATTTTCAGACATTTCAAATTTGCTCTTGTTTGTCCTGGAAATGCCCTTTCCACTGACCTTCAGACACCTCCATTCAGACCTGCTCCATAGACACCAATATAAACAGGCCTTATGTTATGGCTTCCTCTCAGCTAGCTCCTGCCCCTCCTGAGGTCCCTCTCTACAGCATCATATTCTGGAATTTTTTTTTTTTACAGAAGTTGTCACCATATACACATAGCTTTTTAACTTTTTTAGTCATTTATTATTTATTCATCTCCTGGAATGTAAGTTCCATCAAACCAGGGACCTCTTCTGTTTAAATTTTTGCTATGTCCCAAGTACTTAGAGGAATCTCTGAAGTACGAGATGTGATCAAACAATATGGTGAATATTTAAATTAAAAGATTATTATGGTAAGAGACACATTGCCAGTAACCCTCCTCAAAATATTTCTTGTCACTTCTAATGTACCTACCCCATTGTTCTTGCCACCTTCTGAAGCAGTTCTACAAGTCCTCTTTCAGGTCCATTCATGGCTACCTCAGTATCCTGAATCAATTCAAAATTTTCTCAACAATTTCTGTGGAATAGAAATATTATAGTGTGTCTTCATCCACCTCATTCACTGCATTTGTCACCATGCAACTTTTAGCTCTTACCCAAAGTCAAAATGATCATGAAGGATAAACGTTTTTAATTTATGTGGGACATCAAGTTATCCATGACAGACAGCGCAGCTAAGGACTCTCATGAAAGAGGATTTCTGGTGCTTCAGAAAATGGCAAGAATGATGGGATTAGTATTTTCAGAGCAAGGGGAAGTGTTTTGAGGGAATTAATGGAAATGTGTCTTTTACTGTAATACATTCTTAAAATTTAAACTATCACTATATTTTTATCACACCTCATATAATAGGTACTCTACAAAACACCAAATTCAAGCAACACCAGCTGTTGAATATCTGAATGTTTGAAGACTAAAAATTTGGAACATGGTGTTACGTCAAATGTTGTGAAGAGTGTGAGATTTTAAACTTCTTACCAGTTAACGTGGGTGTGTGAATCAGAGACAAAGCCTGTTTGTTGCTCACCACAGAAGAAGCAGCCAAGGCAGTATGCTGCCTCGGTTCTATGTCCCATCCCTGGGGGCAGGGAGAGCTTAATGGTACCTGCACGACCTGTACATACAGCAGGGTCCATCACAGGAGAAGAACCTGGAATTAGAGCTGCTTGTGGGTTATCCAGAGAGGGAGGGAGGAGAGAGAGAGAGAGAGAGAGAGAGAGAGAGAGACGGAGAGAGAGAGAGAGTCAGGGTCAGAGAGACAGAGACAGACAGAGACTCAGGAGAGACTTCCTTTTCACCCTGGAATATGAAAGACTATTCCCCAGTAAGGGAAAGAGAGATGTACTCTGGGCCATCTCTGGGAAGAGACAAATCTTTATTCTCTCTTGTAATGTTTTCTTATACAAACATCCTACATTTGACTATAAATGCCTTTGCTCAGAGGTCCAGAGACCCTGTATAAACATGAAATATTCATAGAGAATTATCTGAACACACACTTTTCATGTTATTAACTCTGAGCCACATTTGCTTTGATCTTCTGTGAACAATCCTATTGAGAAACTCTTGACACCTTTACATTGTCCAGTTTGACTGGTGTCCTAGCCCAGCCAAACCCAGAGGAGCTTGGACCCCAGGCATCTGAGTCCAAGAACGCTTCTTCATTCACAATCCCCATTGTGTTGGTAGCATTCCTTGGACTTTACTAGCAAGGCCTCAGCTCAAGTAATGAAGCTCAGCAGAAGTTTGGAATGCAAAGATCCTTTAGAGAAGTGTTTGGGATGAATAAGTTTCCTTCTTTCTCATCTTCTCATTGCCACTTTTTCAGATTACTAATGCAAATCTGTGGAGAGCTTCCAAGAAAAGCAGACTGAAAGGCTTAAAGATGTATGCATCCCAGAACAAGGGACCGGTTTTACAGAAAGCATTAAGGAGATTCCACTGAACTCTTTAACCCAAATTAAAAGCTTTCATTTCAATCCTGTAATACTATATATTGACTCCTTACCTCTGCAACAGGATTAAAATAGTCACCCTTGTCACTCATGTTCCTTCTTTCTTTTAGACCCCATTGTTTTTTGTGCTATTCTTCATGTCTTATGTATTTTGGGTGAATAAATAAAATGAAACAAAAAAAATGGGCAGAATACCGGACATGTGTCTGGCGCTGGGGATGCATAAGATAAGAAATTGTCTTGTGAAGCTCCCTCTCTCATGGAAACATGTAAAAATAAATAATTATAATAGGGCAGTGATTCTCATCTTGGATTGATTTATGCATTTCCAACCATCAGGAAACATTTGGCAATGTCTGGACAAATTTTTGATTGCTGTGACTGGAGGAGGAGGGGTTTGCTATTAGTATATAGTGGGTAGAGGATTGGGATGCTGCTTGACATCTTATAATTTATAGGACATTTTCCAACAACAAAGAATTAGCCAATCCAAAATGTCATTATTGCTGAGATTTGGAAATCATTCACTAGAATAGTAACAAGCTTGCACAAGAAAGCAAGAGAGGTACTTATTGCAAGATGGAGGGTTTAATAACTCACTGAGGTTTGGCTAGATTGATCAAATATCTTACCTAAAGAGCTAACTATGAAAGATAATTAGGTGTTCTCTAAGTAGACATGGTGAGTATTGCAATACTAAGATCCCTAACAGGTTGAGGCACAAAGCATTTATTTCTGCCAGAGAGGTATCTTTTCCCCAAGGATACCGGGGACCACTGAGAAACAGTTCATAGCAAGTAATCACACTAAGGCTAAGGGTCTGTTCTCTTTTGAAGCTTATGAGAGCACTTGGTCTGAAATCTGGTGAGAACATGTGTTTGCCCAGAGTAATAACATGCGTGCCATGTTCAAACACCTACTCTGTGCTGGGACAGGGAGGGGGACCGGCAAGCTTTCTGAAGCCTGTATTTTCTTCTATTACATACGCAACCGCGTTGGGTATCTCAATTACATTTGTAGTCAGATGGCGACATATGCCTGCATGTGGACATGGAATGTTGGCAGGAATAAAGTGCCCCCTCAGGACTCTCTCATTAGAGCTTCTAGTGGCTCTAGAAAAAGGACTCCAAGTAGCTAAGTAACTTAAGGTAGGAAGTGGAGAGGATCAAGAATCGAATGTATGCTCTTTCCCATATGGTAAAGCTATGCTCTTCTCTTTCTACGGCAGTTTTAAATGACCATGGCAAAACTTCTCTATGAAGATTTACATCCTTCTAAATCTCTTATGGTTTGGGAAGGAGGAGGAAATGTCTTTTTCCTCATTTTTTCCATGCCTGATTCAGTATGCCAGCGCAGCACTCTCATCACATAAAACATTTAACCTAGTGTATAGTAAGAGGTAACATGGTCAATACATAGAAATTGAGTTGCATAAGGGGTACTTTTCTTGGCAGACACTCTGATGGAGAAAAAAAAAAACTTTCACAAATGTGGTTGTTTTTCCTTACTTTTTTTTCTCTTCAGTGAACTGAAGGATATACATGAAGCAAAGGACCATTCTTCCTCTCTCAGCTTCTGGAAGCCACATTTCATTTGCCACTCAGAGAGTTTATTGGTCACCATTGCTGGAGGTGATGTTGCTAGTAGCTAGACAAAGTCTGGATAATGATGAGTGAGAGCCTGGATGAGTGAGAGCATACACATTTGATAGGGAACATATCAAAAAAATGAGAGGATGACCAACCAGTGTGGGTGGATCTCAGAGTTAAAGACATGAGGGTTAGTAGACACTGTGGTGGCTTTGAGCTTTCAGCTGATTTCGTATCTCCTGGGAAACCACCTCTCCTCCATTCCTTGACCTTAAGTTAAGTTGGGGCAGTGCACCAACTTCTATTTCCAGGATAGGACACCTAATCTATCCTTGATCCATCACTTCATTCCATCTCCATCTCCCACCACTGTCTCTAGCCACGGTGACCATTATAGGAATGGGTATGTTACCTCAGCAGCTCCATGTCAGTGATCCCTGGGCTGGTAGTGGTGCTGTCATGGGCAAGTCCTCTTTGATGGCAGAGATATTTAACTATTGGAGCCATGCATTTGCTTGTGTTGTCTAAGTTAGTTTGAGTTTGAGTTTCTGCATTTGTAACTCAAAGCGATACAAATTGTTTATGTTCTTCTATGCTGTGTTGAAGATTTGAACCACTTCCTTAGGAGCATTAAGAAGTTATTGAACTTCTTATTGAAAGATTTAGGTAAGGGAGAGATATGTTCAAGTTTGTGTCTTAGAAATAGGACCAGTGGCATGTAAAAGAATATAGTATAGAGGTTCAGAAATGATGTGAATAGGTTAGTTTGGGGATAGTTATGGCAATCTAGGTAACTAAGAACATGGTTTTGGTGCTGGAGATGAGAATCACAAAATAATACAAGATGAAGACATATTTAAGGTGTAATGAGCAATGAATATATTAATGAGTTGGGAATGGAAAAATGAGAAACAAGAGATCAGTAAAAATCAGTCCTAAATTTTGGCTTGGGAAAATGGTTTAATTGAGGAGTTATTCAAGGAAAAATAGAGAAATCCACAAGAATAACATTTAGAGGGGGTTTCAGGGTCATAAGTTCATTTATAAAATGTATTATATTTGTGATGTCTTTGTCACATTTTTTTTAGAAATTTCAATTAGGCAGCTGGAGAATTGAGTCTGGATTTCAGAAAAGTACTCAGCATAGGAGCTGTACATTTAAAAGTTTGTGTGTGTTGGTGGTAATTTAATTCATGGGAATGGATGAAATCACAGAGTAAAAGTTTAAAGGAGATGAGAAGAGGGCTCGGGTTGTGCCTTGAGTAACTCCAATACTCACAGATTAGCTATAAAAGAATGAATTGGAAAATGATGATAGGAGAAAGGGCAAACAAAGCGGTAGGAGGAAATCAAGGAGGTTTTTGTGTCAACTGAGGAAACAGGGAAGTGTTTGAGGATGTGATAGTCAACAATGCTGATTGCTGTTGACAGCTGCAGTTAGCTGAGAACTGAAAAATGATTTCAAGTTGAGCAATATGCATGCCATTTGTGACCTTAGTCACTGTTTTAATAGTGTGATCAGAGCAAAAACCAGATGGTGTTAGTTGAGAAATGAGAGAGGAGGGTGGAATTGGAGATGAGTTATCAAAAACAGCCCTTCTGAACCAGTAAGTTTTTTATGTGCAGAAATGAACCACCAGCAGCTAGAAATATAATTGACAAATAGAGGTTTGGGGTTAGATGTGGGTGTGTTTCTGAGAGTGAAGAGTACAAGTATATTTGGCTTTTTGTCCAAGGTTTAGCTCTATTTAACCAACATATATTGAGCAAATATACCTTGAATTAGACCCTGAGTTGCAGAGTTAAACAGGAGTTTTTTCTTAGCCTTGAGGAACTAATCATCTAAATGGTAACAAAGACTGGCAAAGAGAGTATTCTAATTCAAGGTGAAAATGCAGAGATGGGGTATGGAAGAGGACCTCCTGAGGAGAACAGAGAAAGCCTACCTGGAGAAATGAACCAAGTCTTGAGGGATATATAACATTAAATTATTCTCTTTGTTAATCTATTCTATACATGGAGCCAGCATGCAAAAATGGATGTCAGTACAATTAGTCTACACACACCCAGTGCACTACATGCAGAAAACCAGAAGCCAGTCTCACCAGACTCATGATGTGGGCTAAATGCCCCTAGTTGGCTCCGCATCTACTGATAAAAGGTAAAGACAGAGCATGTAGATGTGTAGAAAATAATCGCTCCTAGACTTCTTATCTCCATGGGGTTTCAAAATGAAACATACCAGCTCCACAGGGAAGCCTCTGACAGATGGGAGCCTATTTAACAAACCATACAAAATGAGTAAATTGGCTCCGTGAAGGGCAATACAGCCACAGAAATCTAGTCTCAGAAACGTGGGTGTTGGTGAGCACCAATGACCCACATTCAGAAATATTTGCCTATTTATTAGGGCAGGTGGTACCATCCCAGAAGGCTTTGCTTAGCAACTGTAACCAAGAGCATCTGCAACTTCAGTTCTATGAAAGAACTTCAAGTGTGAGAAATTAGAGTGGTGTGTACAGTAGCAGGAGAAAACTACAAAGCTGAGCCTGATTTACTTGTATCTATGCCCCTGTTTTTCCTCAGAGAAATCAGGAGTGTCTGGCAGCCCAGCACATACCTAACACAGAGTCACTCTCCTCTCACTAACTTGAAACCTCTGTGTGGCCTTTTCATTCGGCATGTGACTACCCATGATGAAACTACCAGATTCCAATAAGGATATTGAAGCATAGTTGAGCATTATTGCAGGGTAGGTAGGACATAGAAAAAGGACAATGATATCTCTTATTGGCTTACCTTTCGTTTCATTCATTCGTGGATGAAATGCTTATTTGGTATTCTTTTATATGCTGGAGACAAAATATTGAATGAAACAGTACCCACTTTAAAAATTTTAAACCTTTGCGATTTTGTTTTATTGAGAGATCACTAAATTATTGCTACAATTGCTATTACTAAGTATGGAAGCCCTGGAAAAAGTAGGTAGTCTGGTCTTTCAGAGGTCATGAAAGTGGATAGAAGGAGGTAAAATGTCAGCAAAATTAAGATTCATATTGAAGAAACAGGGAAGGATGGTGTTCTCTGAAGTACTAACAACATACATCAAGGACAGGAGACTCACAGGGTGTACTTGTTACATGACTAGCTCAGTATTACTTGGGATATAGAGGGCTGAGATAGAAGTGTAAGAAAACGAATGGAGAAGAAGAGGGAGGGGAGATGGAGAGATAATCAGGGGTCACATCATGCAGGTTTCAAATGCCACTTTGGGGAGTTCTAATGTTGTCTGTTGGGTAGCCATAAGATAGTTTTAACTGGAAAGGAGGCATATTCATCATAACTGTTCTTTGGGAAATATTCTTTAATGCATTTGTATCCAGTGATATAACCTCTGTTATATGCCAGACACTACTGGGAATGCAACAGTTTTAAAACAGGCAAAATTACTGATCTCGTAGAGCTTATGAGTATGACAGACAGGACACACATGATTTGAAGGATCTGTGGGATGTCAGTATGGGACATGGAGGGTAAGAAGCTAGAGACAGGGCAGGATTTAGCATTCTGTGACAGTAAACCAAACAGTGGAGGATGGTGGCTTAAATCAGGACAGAGAGCAGAGTTGGGAGCAATGGAATAACTCCAGAGATGGTACTAAGGTCAAGGTCATAGGACACTCTGACTGAATACATGAAGAACGTGTGAGTGAACTGCGATATCTTGGTGACCATAAACTTTGCGTGATCAAATAACATAATCAGGTTCGGTCTACCCAATAAAAAAAATGAACCTACTCAATCATCAAATACCACTGGCCCATTTTATAATTGAACCCTGCAGTGGAGGAAGTTGGCACAGAAATTCAAAGTGGCCCTGCTGTTGAAGAGAGTTGTCCATATCTCACACTCCTAGCAGAAGATTGCTTGGCATAGCTAGTTTCTGAGAAGCTGACATGAAAAAGGTTTAGCATAAACATTTCTTTTCAATGAACTAAGAGAAATTAGTTGTGTATGTATCTTAACTATCTTATATATACATATATATATATATTTTTTTGCTTTTCTCTTCCTTCTTTTCTCCATTCCCTCATCCCAGTTTCTCTTTTTTAACAGTTTCTTCCCATTTTACAATATCTTTTGTACATTTTGGATCTTATTTACTCTTTCACCTTCTCACACTAGGGAGACAATACGATGTTTACACGTGTGCATCTGATTTATTTCACTTATGAGTATGGTCTCCAGTTTATCTTTCTTTATGGCTGAGTAGTACTCCATTGTATAAAAATACCACATCTTTTTTATCCATTCCTCAGTTGATGGGCATTTGGGTTCTTGCCAAGATCTAGCTATTACAAATTGTGCTGCTATACACATGGGTGCACATATATCGCTGGGGTATGATGTTTTTAATTCTTCTGGGAAGCTACGCAGAAGGGGAATAGCTGGGTCGAATGGGACCTACAATCCTAGTTTTTTGAGGAAAAAAACTCCACACTGATTTCCACAGTGGTTGCACCAATCTACACTCCCACCAACAGTGGAGAAGGGTTCCTTTTTCCCCACAGGCCCACCAGCATTTGTTATTGGTTGATTTCTTGATAATAGCCATTCTTTCTCGGGTGAGATGGAATCTCAGTGTTGTTTTAATTTGCATTTCTCAAATGACTAGTGATGTTGAACATTTTTCATATATTTATTTGCTGTTTGTATTCCTTCATCTGAAAAGTGTGTATTCATCTCAGATGCCCATTTTTGGATTGGGTCTTTAAATTCGGGACGTCTGAATTTTTTTGAGTTCTTTGTATGTTCTCAATAGTAATCCTTTTTCTGAGGAACAGTTGGCAAACATTTTTTCCCATGTTGTGGGTTGTCTCTTCACTCTGTTGGTGGTTTCTCTTGTTGTGCAAAAGCTTTTTTAATAAGATGAGATCCCACTTGTTGATTCTTTGTGATACTTCCTGTGCCATTGGGGTTTTATTCATAAAGTCTTTGCCTACATCAAACAACATACAGTTTTAAAAATAAAAACTACCTAAATTGCACATTACTTGATCATTTCCCAACTGTGTTCTTTATTCAACCTGTTACTCTTGAGATTTCCATGATAATAGAAGAGATTCGGTTCATTCATTCCAATAGCTGTATAGATCCCATTGCATGAGTGATCTCTGTGGATAGTCCATTTTCTCCACTGAGAAATAGCAACTTCCCTGTGTCCTTCTCCTTGTATGAAATTTTCTCTCTGCCAGTAATTGAGAGACAGAATTGCTGAGTTGCAGCCTCAGTAAAATTTGGCAATATCCATGTGTTACATTTTATATGTAGATGTCCCCAAGAGCTTCATGCTCTTGGAGGCAGGGCTTTTAGAAGGGAATTGGTTTATAAGGGTATTGTACCTGATTTGCTTTTAGGAGGTGGGGCCTGGTCAGAAGAGGTGGGTCACTGGGGTCTTGACCTGGAGGATTATACCTCCCTCCTGAACTCCTCCCTTGACTGATTTCTGTCTGCCTTGCCATTAGCAGCTCTCCGCCATCATGGCCCTCTGCCATACTGTTTCTTCCTTAGACCCGTCAACACTGGCCTGAAATGTAAACAAAAATAAGCGTCTCTTCCTTTAAGTTGTGTTCATTGGGTATTTTGTCCCAGCAATAAGAAGAGTGACTAAGACCCCATCTAGTAGTTACATTTTGACAGTGTGGAAGTAAAATGATACCTCATTGTTTTTACCTACATTTTTCCGACTATCATTGTGAATGAATATCCCCTGTCTCATATTTTATTATCCATTTGAGTCTCTTCTGCTGTGAGTCACTTATCAATATGTTTTGACTATTTTCTATTTCTTGTTTTGCCTTTTGGTTTATTCTCTTTTCTTATTGATTTGTTGAAGTTGTCCTGTATCCTAAGTATCAGTTCTTTTTTCCAGAGTTGTAATAGCTTCCTCCAGTGTGTAACTTGCCTTTTCATTTTCATGATAAGTGTGTTTGTTCCTGTGAAAGGGATTTTTGTTTGTTTGCTTTATTTAATATGCATTGAAATACGTATATGAGTTTTCCTTCTTAGGATTTACGTGCCTTTTGTACTCTTGAAGATATTTTTGCCTAACCAAACACAATACAGTTAGTTTTTCTTCCATATTTCCTTCTGAAAGTCTTAGAAGATTGCCTTTCATATTTAGTCATTTCATCTCCCTGAAATTTATTTTTGCATGTATAAAAAGTTAGGGTTCTAATTTTGTCTCTTTCCATATGGACAATCAGGTAACAGTCTCTGCACCATCATTAAAGTCTTTTAAAAGCTACTTCTGTCGTGTGCAAGCTTTCAGGTACACAAAAATCTGTCATTCGTTTTGAATTCTGTTCCTATGATTTATTTTCTGTTCCTGCACATGCACTATCCAGATTAGAATATTAACAGTTAAGTAATATTTGTTGTTAATTACAAATAAATATGCATTTATGTATTATGGAATTATGTTAAAATACTTTAAATAGCAATCTATACCGGACTGCACCTTCTTGTGCTTCCTTCTCAGTAAAGTGTAGCGTCTTCCACCTGTTTGTCCTCGCTGTTAAAGAACCCCTTAGTCATTGTTTGATTTTTGATTTCCAAAGTATTTTAGAATCTACTTGTCTATGTGCAGAAAAACCCTTGTGGGTTTTTACTACAATTATGTTGAATTTGCAGGTTAATTTTGAGAAATATTTGGTGTCTTTATGACAGTGCAGTTACCACCCACGTTTTTCATTTATGGGATATATTCTCAGTCTTTCAATAAAAATTTGCATTCAAATTGTGGAAGTTTTGTACATTTAAGAACATATTTGGGATATGTTTTGTCCTCAACATTATTGCCTATTTCTACCTGAAAACAGCCATGGGAACTCTTCTCTGCTTCTTTTCTTTTAATTTTTATTGAGGGATAACATAGATACAGAAAAGTGAACACGTCATAATATTATGTCTTGTTTACAAAGGGATAATGACCAAAAACTCTCATTCAAAAAGACAAGAGATTAAAAAAGGTAGAATTTAAAAGAAAATATCGGGGGCCGGTGAGATAGCCCAGCGGCATAAGCACCTGCCTGGCAAGCACAGGTCCTGAGTTAGACTCCCGGTACCCACATAAAGGAAAAAAAGGGCCGGTGATATCGCTCAGCGGCATGGGAGCCTGCTGGCACGCGAGGTCCTGAGTTCGACCCCCGGTACCCACCAAAAATAAAAAATAAATAAATAAATAAATAAGTAAAAGAAAATATCATACATGTCCCAGAAGAAAAAGAGAATATTATGCTCATTCCTGAAGTCCTGTGCAGTCCTTTCTAAGTCATTACCCTTCTCGGGGTGGGGGAGTGCTCTTTCACTATTTTTGCAATTAAACATCATTGAATAGTTCGCCTTTCACAAAGTGTTACATAGTAGAATCACACACTCTGTATTACTTGGGTCCACCTTTATCTGCAGACATGGGATTTGCAAATTAATATATATTGTTGCATAAAGCTGTAACCTGTTTGTTTTGATAGCTAAATACTATCTGTTATAGTCTAAAAATTTGTGTTTGCCCAAAAATCATGTTAAGTCCTAATCACCAATATGATGACAGAAGAGTTAGAGCCTTTGGGAGGTAATCAGATCTTGAGGATGGAGCCCTCACACATGAGATTAAGGATCTTTTCAGAGAGGCCCAGGGGAGCTTGTTTGCCTCTGTTACCATGAAAGGATGCTGGAAAATATACCACTTATGAGCTGGGAACTGGGCCCTCACCAGACACCAAATCTGCTAGTGCCTTGATATTAGACTTCCAGAAATGTGGGAACGAGCCACTCAGTTTATGATATTTTGTTATAGCAGCCTGAACTGACTAAGATACTGATCTACTGTCTTTTTATGTATTGATTCACCCATTGGATTTATTTATCCACTTGTGTAGTTTATCTGTTGGGTTATTTATCCATTTGGATAGTTTCTGGGAAGGAAACATTATGAATAATGCTTCTAGGAACCTTATTTACCTGCTTTTTTGATGGAAATTTGTATGCTATTATTTGGGTATAAATTTAGGTGTGGGATTAATGAGTCACAGGTCACACATATATTTAACTCATAGTAAATCTTGCCAAAAAGTTTTTTAACACTATTTGGAGAATTCTTATGTTCCTCATTACCGGCTCTTGGTGTTGCTTTTCCTTTTCATTGATTTATTCTAATAGAAGAATAGAGAGATTTCATTCTGGTTTAATTTGCATTTTTCAAATAATTAATGAAATAGAACATTTCATCTTTATATTTTATTATCCATTTGGGTATCTCTTTTGTAAAGGCTCTCTTCAATTTTTTGTTAATCGTTCTATCGAGTTGGTTGTGATTTTCTGATTGATTTAGAGAAGTGTATGTTGTAGACACATAAGCAAGATACATTTTTTTTCATTTTCTTACAAGAATATTTTGATGGGAAGGTATTCATAATCTGATGTAAAGTATCTTTTTTACTTTATGGCTAGTGTTATCTGTCTCTTTTTTAAGAAAACTTTGTCTACTCTGTGTTTCTGAGGTTATTCTTCTGTGTGTTCTGGAAACCTCGTTGTTTTGTCTCTTACATTTAAGGCTATGATCTGTGTTTAGTAAAGGTTGTATACACTATGATGTAGGGGTCAAGAACATTTTGTTATTGCTGACATCTATTGGCACAATGCCTTATTGAAAAACCATTCTTGGCCTTACTGAACTGCTGTGGCACTTTTGTCAAAAAACAAAACAAAACAAAACAAACAAAGCAAACAACAGTTGACCATACATGTCATACCTGTCTGGATTCCATTCTATTTCATGAATGTATTTAGTGACCACCAGGACAGTATCATACTATCTTAACTAATATAGATTTATGACAGGTCTTCCTATCTTATTAGGTATATCTTTTATTTTTGTTTTCTTCTTCAAAATTACTTTGCCTATTTTAGATCATTTAGATTTTCATATAAAAATATAGAATCAACTTGTAAACGTCTACCAAAAATCACATTCTGGGGTCTTCACTCTCACTGCATTGAAACAATACATAAATTTGGGGGAGGATTTGGAACCTGACAATGTGAAATCTTCCCTTACATAAACAAAATGTTTTCCCAATTAGTTATATCTTAACTTTTTTCAATAAATATTTAAATTGCTCAGTTTAGAAGGCTTGTATAGTATTCATTAAGTTACTTATACATATGTGACGTTTTATGATACTATTATAAATAGTACCTTAAAATTTTTTATATCTGTTTGTTAATTCTGTATTGTTTCATATGTCTTTTAGATAAGATAGGGATGTTTTCCAGGCTGACCACCTCTGTCTTTGCCTGACATGTTTAGTCTGTTTACATTACTGATATGTGTTAATTTACTTTCTCTCACCTTATTTTGAATTTTCGACTTGTCATACTTTATCTTCGATTTTATCCCCATAATTTCTGCCTTCCAGAGGATTAATCAATTTTATTTATTCCCACTTTCAACCTTACTGCTTTGAAAAGCATACATTATGCTTCTATACATTTATAGGTTTTCCTTAATATTTCAGTGTAGTACTTCTTTGGTGGGAGTTGAAATGAAAATGTAGTAGCAGTAATGAAGCAATGTACTCTGACTGCGAGGATCATGATAGGTGCTCAGAAAAGAGTAATTATCATTACGAGTATTTCTGGGGCTTTTAGAGATATTACCCTGATACAAACACCATCATCTTTCCTCACTCCCTTGCTTTGTGTTTCTCCATATCTTTCTAAGACTAAACAGTAGCATCAAGCCTATCCTAAAGGACTTTGGTATCTGAGTTATCTCACCATAAGACCAAAATTGAGTCATTGAGAGCGCTAGGGACAGCTTTACCCAGACCGACTTCCAGACACAGTGACAACTTAGCTCAAAGCCTGTCAGACTAGAAGCTCTAACATGCTTTGTCCACTGCGCTTAAATAGGATTTGGTAAAAGTTGACTATAGTGATGCTTTCAACATAGTTCTGAACGAGCACAAAGCAAAAATTTTTATTTTTACAAATTAGGGTTGTGTTAGGTATTAACAGAGTTGTGTTTTTCAGTTTCCATTGCAAGTTTTTCCCAGCTCTTTGTTCTCTTCTCTTAATCACAGTACATAGATTTTCTGTCTCTGAGGCTCAGTTATGGATCTCATTTATGATTCTTTAATATATAAAAATTATGACTCAAACATCACCATCTCACACCATCTCGTAATATAATCTGGGGATTAAAGTATATTCATTTGTTAATTGTGTTTTACATTTTGTATTTCTTTTAAATAATTCACAGCTTCACAGCTTTGACTCTCAAGGGGCCTTGATCCATTTCAAACTTCTTATTTTTTTAATTTGAATATTATTTGGCAATAACCCTTATAAAGCAGTGGACAGTAGAACCTTCTGAATGTGATGTGAGAGTTGTTATTTGACTCTGTTATGACTAGCAGATATGATTGCTTGTTTCAAAATATGTTTTTTTTCCTCCTATGAATATAGACAGGATAATTCAGGTATCAATCCTACAGGTGAGACCACTTTGCATCTAATTTGTTTTAAACATATGTGTGAAATGCTATATGGTCTGTTCTGAAATTGGAAGCAAGATCCAAAAGCCATATTATTCTACCTTGATGTTGGTGCTTGAAAGATATGATGGTACTTGTGGTTATAAACTATTTGCAAGCGAAGATAATCTCAGATCATAATTCAACTATTGCAACAATCTATGTTTTCTCTGTACATCACAGTTCATTAGTCAAATTCAGGGTTCACCAAGGTGGGCACAGGTGGCAGTACACAGGAAGAAAAACCAACATAGCCCTCAAAAACATTGTTATAAATACTGAGATCCGCTGAAACTTTGCCTCACAGTGGGAAAACAAACATTTCATCCTTGCGAAGGTCAATAGTGAAATGTTTTAAAACGTGAAGACAGTGGGGAAATCTTTGCCAAATTTGACAAGCCCCAAATTTAACTACTTCTCATATACTTTTTTTTTACTTTGACTTATTTTTTATTCGTACTTATTTTTTATTTGTACGTGTATTAGTACGTGTACGTGTACAGTACGTAATGACATTCCTCCACGGGAGTTGGTACATATACGTAATTTGTCTTAATTCTTTTTGCATCTCTTTTCCTTCCCTACCCCCTTCCTCCATCTTTTGGTCTCTTCCTTTTTGCAAAAGATCTATCTCCCTATTTCCTATTATCTATCTTTTGTTTTCCTCTTTTTTATGTGTTGGGTTTCTCATATAAGAGAAAGCATGCAATATTTAAGCTTATGTATCTGGTTTATTTCACTTAATATTATGATCTCAAGGTCCATCTACTTTCCTGCAAATGACTCAACTTTATCCTTCTTTATCACAAAGTTGTAATCCATTTTGTATAAATGCAACATATTTTATACATTCATCTGTTGATGGACATATAGGCTGCTTCCAAGATTTAGCTGTTATGAGTTGTGCTGCTACACACGTGGGCATGCATGTAGCACTGTAATATGTCTTTAACTCTTTCAGGAATATACCTACAAAGTGAATAGCAGGATGAAATGGAATTTCTAGTTTTAGTTTTTAAAGTAATATCCATGGTGTTTTCTGTAGTGGTTGTATTAATTTACACTTACACCAGCAATGTAGGATTCCTTTTTCCCTGTATCTTTTCCAACATTTATTATGTTATTACTTTATATTTTGATGGTAGCCATACATGATAAAATATTCAATATCTTTGGCCATTACAAAAATGCAAATTAAAACAACACTGAGATTCCACCTTACTCCATGTCAATTTTTGACTGAAGCGAATTAGTTTTAACATGTAGTTACCAAACTCTTTGGCCATGTTTTTGTTTGTTTACTTGTTTTAAGTGAGTTCCATTCACCCATTGACATTTATAATTAGTTTAGAGACAGAGAAAAAGATCTAGGTCCTGGGGGAATCCAAATCATGAAATTGCTTCATTCCTTCTAAATTGTTTGTGCTTTCTAGCTGTTGTAAAGACAATATTCCACTGAATGAAGTTGCTGTTTTATAATTGTCCTCTGCCCACATCTCTGCCGGTATCTATCTACCATATGTCTGTTCTTCTACCATGAGTCCTAAGACTCATGTTTCTGTTTTTTCTGCTGTTTTCTTTCTCATCTTTGATAAATATATGCACCTTTTCTATGGTTAAGGTGGATCAGATGCTTTTTTTTTTTTTTTCAAAAACTGGAGCTCTCTGGAAAGAAAGTTCTTTGTATGAGTCAAGCTTTTCATTTAAATGTGGTTTTTCTTTCCCCTTAGGAGTAGAAATGTTCTATCATATTCATAGCGTGAGAACAGACATATATGATTTCTGTGTATGACAGTGTGTCCCGTACATGGCAGCCTGGTCCTGTCTCCAAGGTGCAGGTTACCATAGACTTTCTTAGTATCTCTGTCATAAAATCGAATTAGAGGAACCTACTATGACTGTCTGCGAGGCTCTAACCTACTTCCCTAAGAAAATTAAACTTCTCATTCATGAAGAACCAGTATTGGTATAGAGGTAAGAGCATGGATTTTGAGGTTTCAGTGAAGAGAGATTGAATCCCTGCCCTAATATTTACTTGCTGTGCAGCTTTTCAATCTCTTAACCCCAGTCCCCAATCTATAACATGTGACTAATAATAACAAAGTAATAATGATGATGATACTTGCCACAAAGGAATGCTGTTAATTTTAAATGAGCTAATGTACATAAAGTGCTTAGGATAGAGCGTGGTACATTGTAAGCTCTTAATGCCATCTTAAATATTAATAATAATAATAATGTTGGAGCAGAGATAATACTATTCCCCACAGAGGCAACCTACAGATGGAATCCAGGAAAAACATAGCCAGAAAGTTAATTTACTTTGTGAACTGGTCAACTGAAAACAGTAGATGTGGTTATGAAAATTCCAGAAATAATAGCTAACATTTATTTCAGCTTGCCAAAGAATATTCACTGTCCCAGTGGTTTTCAGATTTTGCTGTGAATAAAAGTCATTTGGGGGACTAGTGAGATAGCTCAGCGGTGTAAGGGCTTGCCTGGCAAGTGCGAGGTCTTGAGTTTGACTACCGGTACCCACATAGAGGAAAAAAAGGGCCGGTGATATCGCTCAGTGGCACAAGTGCCTGCTGGCAAGCGTGAGGTTCTGAGTTTGACTCCTGCTACTCACATAAAAAAAAAAAAAAAAGAAATAAAGAAAAGTCATTTGGGAGCTTTTCACCAATGCAGGGATAGAGGTCCCATCCTAAGAGACTTTACCTGTCCTAGGGTCCAGGAATCTGCTTTTTAGGGACCCTTGGTGTTTCCACTGCCCATACATGAAAGATGCTTGTTCTGGACTTGGATTTGGGCTGGCTTTAGTGCATGAAAGAATGTACTTTCTTTTATACTTTCTGATCACTATGAGAGCTCCAAGGCAAAGATATTTAACTGTGGCATCTTATGCTTGAATGGTCTAGTTTTCCGTAGATCTAGTAGATCTAGAGTTCCTTCAAGGTATCAGGATCCTTCCAGTCTATAGCACAGTGACCAAATGAAGTGTAATATCATTCAAACAGGTACTCTTTTTTTTTTTTTGTGGGTACCAGGGGTCAACCTCAGGACCTCACGTGCCAGCAGGTGCCCATGCCGCTGAGCAATATCACTGGCCCTTTTTTCATATGTGGGTTCTGGGATTCAAACTCGGGCCCTCGCGCTTGCCAGGCAGGCGCGTCCACCGCTGAGCCATCTCACCAGCCCTAAACAGGTACTCTTTTTACTATCTTTGCAGCTTTCATATAAATAGAATTATTCTGTATAAAAAGATTATTTACAAATTAGCTTATCAATTCTTTTTACCTTCCCAAGTGCCTTTTCAAGTCCCAGTATTACAAATACTAATAATACTTATCATTATGCATTAAAGGGAAGATAAATTCCCACAGCACAAATGACTTATGATTCTGGGTAGAATCTCATTTCATAAGGGACTCTATACCCCTTCTTTGTCTGTGAGACCAAGGAAGCAGAGGCAGACGGAGAGCCAGGGCCCAGCTTGGGAAGCACATCCAGGCTGCTTTTAGCAAGAGAATTAGGTGGCTGAGTGGGAGGGAGAGAATGAGGAGGAAGCATAATTTAGGTCAGTGTTTCAAAAACCTGGCTGATCATCAGAATCTCTTGGGAAATTTTTTGATTCATTCAGACTTGGGTTAGGCACAATGATCTGTGTATTTTAAAGTCAGTGATGGTCATGATGATCAGTCAATTTTGGCAACCACAGATAGCAATAATCAACCAAAAACTAGGAGGCAAACACAAAGTACTATTCAAGGGCTCAAGAGAACTAAGTCAAGCACCTGAGAGCTCTTCCCAGTGGGGTGCAGAAGGTAAGGTTCGTGTTTTGGTTCAGTGTCCACAAACTAGACTTTTACCACATTTTAATGCTTATTTATTTCTAAACACACTTTATGAGTCTTTCTGCCTTCTTCCATTTTATTTCAGTGTTTGCCTATATTGATTTATAAGTATCATAAGTAGCCTCAGCCCTTTAATTTAATGTTCTTGTAGTCTAAACACATCACAATTTATTCATCTTTAATAAACATTGTGCTGCACTGTACACTCTTGCACATACCTCCTTGTTCTGTTCTTTATTCTGGAACAGAGGCTGTTGGCCATGGGGCCTGGCAATCATCTAGAAAGTGCCAAATGGTTTCCAAGTGTCGGTATCCATTTACACTCCCACCAGTCATGTGTGAAATTTCTTAAAACTTCAGCCCCTTGTCAATAGTTTGTGCTGTTTGCCTTTTCCACTTGTACTAATTGAATAGTTGGTGTTTTTGATTGTGTTTTTAAAATTTATTTTTGTTGTATATATTCAAGGTGTACTACATGAATTTTTGATACACAAACATAGCAAATTATTATTGTAATGCAGCGTATCTGTTATCCTCCATATTTACCTTTTTGTGTGATGACAGCACCTAAAATCTTTTCTTTTAGAGAATTTTCAGAATAAAATAGAACATAATTAACTATAGTCTTCAGGTTGCACATTAGATCTCTAGACTTATTCACACACTGTAACTGTAACTTTGAACCCTTCAATTTACTCTCCCCATTTACTCTCCCTCATTACCACTGGTAACCATTGTTTGACCCTCTTGCTCTACATATTTACTTTTTTTGTATTACTGCACAATTAATCCAGAACCTTCACACTTAGCTACATACCAGTCCTTTTTTATTTTTTTACTTTCCGACAGGGTCTCTCTACGTCACTAAGTTGCCCAGGCTGGGCTCAAACTTGCAATCCTCCTGCCTCAGCCTCCAGAGTACTGGGATTACAAGTGTGCACCACCACATTCAGCTTATATTTAATTTTTTAAAGATTGCCCACATAAATAAAATCATGTGGTATTTTTCTTTCTGTGTCTGGCTTACTTCACAGAGCATAATGTCCTCTAGGTTTATCTATATTGTCACTATATCTTGGCTATTCTGAATTATGCTGCAGTAAGTATGGGAGTGGAAATATCTATGAGGTTCTAATTTCATTCTTTGAAGTACATACCTAGCAGAGGGATTTCTGGGTTATAGCAGTAATTTGGTAATTTGCATTTTCTTAATTACTAATGAGGTTGAACCACTTAAGTTACTTTTTCCAAGAATTTCCTACTAACTATATTTTATTTGTAACTTTCCCTCTTTAATGTTGATTTCAAAGAATTCTTTATATAATATAGATAATAGTTCTTTCTGTTTTAATTGTAATAAAATTGTGCTTCTACAAACTGTAGTGTTTTTCTGGATGGCCACCTTCTTAGATGCAAAAGGCCAATTAATGGAGCAAAATCATGCATATCAAATTTCTGGAAAATAATGAGATGAGGAAAGAGGAGGTGCTGACCAGTTGCTAGGACCAGAGGGTAAAGAACAGGGTCTAGAGGTATACAGAGTTTAAAGCAATGGCTTTTCCCTTGAAAGGACCTACATGCTTTCTTTGGTGTGTTGCTTGTGAGCTCAGGCTCTCTTGCCATGGGAAAAAAACATGAACATAAATAAATTAAAGAATAAGTGACTTGGTTGTTCTTCAACACTCAGTGAACACATACTCTTTTCCAGGCTGTATACCAAGTTGCCACTGTTACACACATGAATGTGGCACAGAACTTGACTTTCAGGGGTCCTCTATATTGTCAGAACACCCATCTCTAAAGAAGCCATTGTAAGACACTGTGATAAGATCTTTAATTGAGCTAAGTACAGGATAATATTGGAGCCATTTTTTTTTCTTTGTGACATAGTTATTGAACATCTATGATGGGGACTAGAGATACGTCAGTGAATAAGAGAAGTAAGACCACCTGAAACATACATTTTAAAATGTGAAATAGTCATAAATAATCAGTAACTAATATGTAAAATCAGTGCCATGAATTAGTAATCATCAAATGAATGAATCCATAAGCAAAATAATTCAAACAATGATAATTACTGGGCTGAACATATTTTACAATACGTACTGTGAGGGAAAGTGTGGAAGAGTAGCTCTCTCCCAGTTGGCATGGCCGGAGGAGGCCTCTCTGAGGCTCCTCATATGAGTTGAGATGTCTGTGATGAGAAGGAGCCAGGAATATGAAATATGGAAGAATATTCCAGGCAAAAGGAAGATCAAGTGCTAGGCTCCAAGGCATTCATGGACAAGCAGAAATCCCTGGGGACGGAAGGATGGGATCTGCTGGCGAGCAGCAGGGTTCAAGGTTGAGGAGAGTGCTGCAGAGGACGTCCCATGGGCAAGATACAAAAGGATGGAGACTAAGATAAATAACATTGAAGCTAGAGGAAATAACACAAACAACGATTAGGAGAGCATGCGGTGCAAATAAAAGCTTTGGCATCTAAATCCATCAGTCTAGCAATTATAGAGTAAGAAACAAGGTCTACAAGCCACTCCCTGCAGCTCTGCATAGTGCCTGGGCTCAGCCCAGCTGCCTGTACACTTGTGTCTGGAACCTACAGAGGCTCTGTCTTGGGCAGGGAATAATGTGATATAGCACGGGGAGGATATGAATGTAACAGAATGCAGACTGTGATTGTCAAGTAGGGATAAGATGGTGAGGTGGGACTCATTTAAGAAGCCAACTGCCGCCCCATTTTTCCTGTCACTGAAGCTTCCACCTTGGCTTTGGTAGTTATTTCCAGGTTCTTTAAACTTTCCCAGGTATTTCATACAGGTTTATAGATAATCCAATTGTGAGGGATTAAAAAGCAGAATAAAAATGGACCTGATTGTGTTCTCTCAGGCAGCTAAGAGCGGAGCTAAAAAGAAGCTTTTAAATCATACCTGCAGGCCAATGACCCAGGCCTAAGTAAAACTGCCATCCAGCTCTGCCAACCTGAATTGCCACTGTGCCCATTTCGGTGGCTTTCAAACATCATCCACTCTAAAGGGTGGTTTTGAACACATGTAAGTTTTAGCAGTCTTTGTAAGGCTTCGAGCCCTCCCTCTATTCTTGAGAGTACAGCTGTTCACTTGACAGCTATTCACCCACCAGGTGATGGCAGGGTATATAAAATAGCTCACCCATTCCTGGCAGCAGCCCTGACAAGTTATCTTCTTAATTTGACCAGTACAGCTCTTCATTCTTCTTAAATGACTTCAATCATTTGAATAGTTTCCAGTGATGAAAATAGTCACCAGGAAACTGGAAGACACCACACCTTTTAATCAGTAACACACTATCATTATTGATTTTCCCTATCTTTGCTTCTTATCTTATTCCTTAAAGTTCAGCATGATTGTAAAATAAGGGTGTTTTTGTTGTTACTTTCAGGGCTGATGATGAATTGTCATTACTTAATTCTCATCCTAGTGATGGCAAAATTTTCTGAAGAGGGTACACAGAGCTGCATTTTTCACTTGGCAATCATTTCTAATCACAAAACTTACAGATACTTAAGGTTGGGAGAGCACTATATTTCTTCAGAAGAAAGATACTGCAGAGGTTGTCCCATCAAAGAGTTCAGGTGACATTCATCTGAGCGAAGGAATGCATAGTACATTCATTTCAGTAGTGGAATAGGAAGGAGACCACAAGTATGTTTTTGTCCTTTAGACACCCACACACACCCACCCACACACACACACAAATACAACTGTATTTTAAGCGGAGTTTGATCTTTCTCAGAACTTGGTAGATAGCTCTATAGGATCTTCATCCTGGTGCCCTGAAGCAAACTTGCAGCTTGAGCCTGTTTTCTAGAATATGAAGTAATCAAAATGAAAATGAAGTAATCAAAAGCTCTCACTTTTAGAGATCCTTTTCTAATGTATTTTCTAGGACACAATTTTCACTGGATACCAAGGGACAGCATAGCAGCAGATATGTAAGAGGCTAGAGATTTAGCAATTCACTTTTCATTACTGCCCCCTCTTCATCTTGTACAACCTAAAGTCCATCCTATCATAAAGATTCAGTATACTTTCAATTTAAAATTCAGTAAATATTTAGGAAATATATAACACTTTTGTGTGGTAGCAGCCCTTATAATATACTATATGGCTTCTGTAACTCATAGGAAACAATTTAATGCAAACAATTATAATAAGCCCCAAGCACTAAAAAATAATAAGTAAATTGTAAAATTTACAGACAAAATAACCAAAGTCATCTGTGTTGCAAATGACAGGAAGGAGAATGCTCAGCATTCTCTGTCACCTTTTTCAAAACTTCTAGTTTAAGCTACGAACAATTTTGTTTTTCTTCAGACCTCTCCCTGTGGCTTGCAGAGGTCGTCTACTTATGTCCCCACATAGTCTATTCTGTGTGTTCACACTTCTGAGGTGCTGCTTTCTCTGCTTATAAGACATCAGTCATTTGGATTAAATCCTCAGTCTTGTGAATTATTTAATCTTTTACTTCCCTAAAGGCCCTATCTCTAAAAACAGTAACATCAGTGTTTAGAGCTTTAAGAAAGAAAAAAAAGGGCCGGTGAGATGGCTCAGCGGTGTAAGCACCTGCCTGGCAAGCGTGAGGGCCCGAGTTCGACTCCCGGATCCCACATATGGAAAAAGGGCCGGTGATATCACTCAGCGGCACAGGCGCCTGCTGGCGTGCGAGGTCCTGAGGTCGACCCCTGGTACCCACAAAAAAAAAAAAAAAAAAAAAAAAAAAAAAAGAAAGAAAGAAAAAAAAATTAGCAATGCAAGATTGGAAAATTGTATTAGGAAAGAGATGAAGACAAATCTCATCAGGCTGTTATCATGTCCTTTGTCTGGAAAGCCCATGGATCTAAAGTACCAAGGAAGGGTCAGCTAAACTTTCTGCAGAGTGCAATACCAAATGTAGTTCCTATATGAATCTTAATCCTTCCGTGGACTCTTTATATGGCATTGGTAAGTACTCAAACTTCCTAACTTTCCACTGTTGCCAGTTAGGGATGCTCTTAATTTGTATGATTACATCAAAACTAAAATAAGTAACTCATGCTAAAAACTCACTCACAGTAGGTGCTCAGTAAATGATAACCTCTAGCCTTGGACAGGAGGGGTGGCCGTGATGGCTTTGGCCTTTTTTCAAACTCAGCTTTCCCTACATGAGTAAGTCAGCTGGAACTCAAAGGGAGAGATTTTCTCTACTTCTATATTAGTTATTCACAAGCTAATTTTATTGGAGATGGTTTGGCCACCTCCATTTCTCACCTAAATCTTTAATCCAACCAGCAGTCATTGCATTGTTTTCTCTAAATTTTGTCTTAGTATTATCTAAATTCTGAATCAGTCTTTCCTAGTTTCTAACACACTTTCTTGCCCCAAATCGAATCTGATTTTATCGACTTGTATGTTTTATAGACTTGTATGACACCGCATCTGACTCTGGTCCTACTTAGTCCGAAATAGGTATACCCTAACATTGAATGCTATGTAGATTTACAACTGCTGTGCTGAGCGGTAGATCAGAAGGGGCATTACCTTTGTTTCTGCCTCAGAATTATAAGGGATGTTTGCTCAGGGCCTTACCTTTACAATCCCCTTCACACTTCATACTCTGTTTCAATTGATCTGAGCAGATTCTGAAATACTGTTTATTAACAGTGAGCACCTAGGTTATCCTGATGTAACTGTGTGTTGTCTAGTACTTGGAAGACCTAACCCTAGAATGAAAACTGCCAGATGGTTAGAGCAATAGTATGAATGAAGATGTCAGGCAAGGAATGATCATGGTCTGCTTAGCGGGGGAAGGTATCAGGCATGGCCTAAAATACTTATATGGCGAATATCATGTGAATTGTGTGTATAGTATGGGTCCAGGTTATCAAGAAATTTTTCGACAAGTAAAGAAGTTAAATAGGCTTTGGAATCATTACCTACCCTACCTAAATCTACCAGTTCTAGACCTTTGTGGTAATTCTCATAGTAACATTTAACAACATCCAGAGATTACAATGTGTAAATTTAGAGAAATCAAAGGTATATTTTTATGGTTATTTGTCAAATTATCAACAAAATATAGATATTTGTTTATTTCATCTCCAAGCCAGTCTTATATGCACATGTGGTTTGTAACTACATAGGTATGTGAACTTCTGTGTCACTTTTTAACTTAGATCATTAACACAGTAACCTTACTTAATATTTTTATTTAAATTTATCCCCAGGGAATAGAAAGAAGTTTATAGAACTTCCCATTCTTTATAAGAGTTGTAATAGTTATGGAAATTTCACAGTACAGTATATATTATGAGAATCAGAAAAGCGCTGTAGAGTGTTATTCATGTACTTGGCCCACCCCTCACACACACACTGTAGATACGGGAAATCTGAGACTCAAAGAATGGATTAACTTGACAAAAAATCATTTGGAAAAGACTGACATAACTCTAGACATATAAATCAATGGAACAGGAGTAAGGATCCAGTAATAAGCCCATACGCCTATGGTCAATTGATTTTTGTTGGGACTGCCAAATTAAGTGAGGAAAGAAGAGTCTTTTCAACAAACTGCTGGGAAAAGTACATATCCATATACAACAGAAATGAATGACCTTTAGCACTCCCTATTTACAAACATTAACAAAAAATTAATTATAGACCTAAATGTAAGAGCTAAAACTATAAAGTTCTTAAAAGAAAACATAGGTGTAAATTTTCGTGACCTTAGGTTTGGCGATGGTTTCTTAAATATGACACTGAAACCACAACAGACAAAGAAAAAAATAGATAATTTGGATGTCATCAAAATTGAAAACTTTTGTGTATCAAAGGGCACTATCAAGAAAGTGAAATAGCCTGGCAAGCATTAGGTCCTCAGTTCGATTTCCAGTACAAAAAAAAAAAAAAAAGAAAGTAAAATAAGCAATAGTGGGTAAAAATATTTGTAAATCGTACAACTGATAATGGTCTAGTATCTTGACAAAAATAAAACTCAGTTTAAAAATAGGTACAGGAGCTGGTGATAGAGCTCAGTGGCGTAAGCACATGCCTGGTAAGCATGAGGTCCTGAGTTTGACTCTCGGTACCCACATTAAAAAAAAAAAAAAAATAAGTACAGCATGAAGATTTCTCAAAAACTAAAAATAGATATGTTATATGATCCAGCTCCCCACTTTTGCATATATACCCCAAGGAAATGAAATCCACATATCAAAGAGATATCTCTACTCCCGTGTTTATTGCAGTACTATTCACAATAGCTAAGATAATAACCTAGGTGTCCATCAATGAATGAATGGATGAAAAAAAAATGACACCCATACAAATGGAATATTATTCAACCATAAAGAAGAATTAAGTCCTGCCATTTGCTGCAAAACAGATGGAACTGGAGGACATTCTGTTGAATGAAATAAGCCAAACAGAAAGACAAATATTGGATGTTCCTCTCATTTATAGGAATTAGAATAAATGTAGACCTGTAGGTAGAATGGTGACTACAAGGATAGGAGGGGATAAGGGTGGATAAAAGGAGGTTGGATAATAGATATCAAAACATAGACTGAAGGAGTAAATTCCATTATTCCACAGCACAGTGGGGTAACCATAGTTCACAATGACTTATTACATATTTTATGAAGATCAGGAAAAGAGGAGCTTGAAGATTTTAAACATAAAAATCAATGAGAGGAAAATGCTAATTACCCTGACTAGATTATGCGTGCTGCTTGCATGTGTTGAAATAATCACAGTGAATGCCATTAGTATGTAACATTAATCAATACTTAATAAAAAATTGAAAAAATGGGCTAAACACTTGAATAGATGTTACTTCAAAAAAGATACACATATGGCCAACGAGTACATGAAAAGATGTTCAACATCATTAGTCATTAGAGAAATGCAAGTTAAACCTCAATGAAATATCAGTCTATACCCATGAAGTGACTGTGATAAAAAATAAGGAAAGGTACGTATGTTGTGAGGTTATAGAAAAATTGGAATGTTCATACTTTGTTGGTATGAATGTGAAATGGTGTATCTACTATGCAAAGAAGTTTTGTGGTTACTCAAGTGGTTTTATGTTCATAAAACTACCACAAAGCACAGCAATTCTCTAGGAATATACCCAGAGAATACAAAACATATGTTCAAATAAAACCTTGCATATGAATGTCTATATCAGCACCATTTACAGCAGTCAAATAATGAAAGTAACTCAAATGCCCATCAACTGATGAATGGATAAAGATAATGTAATGTGCTCATGCAATGGACTATTATTCAGTCATAAAAAGGTATGAGGTACTGATATTTGATACAGCATGGGTGAATGTTATAAACATTATGCTAAGAGAAAGAAGCCAGCCAAAAAAGACCACATAGCGTATGATTTTATCTTTATGGAATGGCCAAAATAGGGCAATCCATAGTGGAAAAAAAAGCAGATTAGTGATTGCCAGAGGTTGAGTAGAGGAGAAAATGATGAATACTGTCAATGAGTATGAATATTTGGGGTGGGAGTGTGAAAATATTATAGAGTTAGATAATGGTGGATGATTGCAGGGCATGGTGAATATAATAAAAGCTACAGAATGTAATAAAAGCTACTGAACTTAAACAGAGTTAAATGTTATGAATTTTACCTCAGTGGGGAAAAAAGCATAAGGAGCTTTTGAATGTATCTCCAGTGTGATGTTTGGGAGCTCAACTTTCCCATCCAAAGGGCACCTAAGCATAGGCATCTAACTGGGAAGCAATCTTCTTTCTGCTCAGCCTTATGGATCAAAAGTGTTGCCCAGTGGCACAAAGCAAAAACAGCACTTGACTTCCCGAGGATTCTTATCTCAGGTTAAGAAATCATCTGTCTACTGTATTCCTGTGTAGTAGTCCTTTTACATACACAAACTGACCAAATGTTCACATCAACTCTATGAAAAATCTACTGGTATTATTATCCCCAAGATAAGATTTGCTCGAAGTCGTACATAAAAATGTTTAACTGTGGGAATCAGCATTCTCCTCCTATTCTTCCTGGTCCCAAATGCCACACCTGCACCACCTCATACTGGGGAAAGTGAAGGCACATAGTGGCTTACTGCTCATTTGCTCTGTCACAAAAGTAAATGCCACTGGGCTTTGAACATAATACACTCTGTTCCTTCACTTCTGTCATAAAAGATCATCCCTAAGCCCCCAAAGCACACAAGCACATGCTCTGAAATCTGAAGTTGTTGGCCTCAATCTGTCCTTTTGTACCAAGTTAGTGCTGGGGTCAAAGATGAAAACTGTACCACTTGTCTCTTGTGCACCACTGTCCAAAATGCTTCTCACCAAATGCAGCCCATCACAGGACATGGCAAGAATCTTTATAATGGACCAAGATTTAGTTCTAGCTTTAGAGTTCTACAGTCATTCTTGTCTTACGTCACACACCACTGAAATGACTTTGTCTGGCTTTAAAGCAAGTGTCAACAAACTGGCTCAAGGGCAAAACCTAGTCTTCTACCTGCTTTTTTGTAAATAAACTCTTCTTTTGGCCTGTGAATTGAATTCAGGGACTTCATGCTGAGCTATATCTCCAGGCTTTTTAATTTTTTCTTTTTATTTTGATCTAGCCTTTTACTAAGTTTCCCAGTTGCCTGGCTAGGCTCAAATTTGCAATCTTCCTGGTTCATCTTCCCAGAGTGCTGGAATTACAGGCTTGTACCACTGTACCAGCTCTAAATAAACTTCTATTGAAACAGAGTTAGATGTATTCATTTGCATGGTTACTTTTTGCCATATAAAAATAGTTGAATGGCTGCATCAGAGATTATGGTCCACATATGAAAAATATTACTATCTAGCTTTTTGCAGAGAAGGTTTTTCAAGCCCTGTTTTATGAGTCAGGAAGAAAAGACCTAGTATGACTTTCTCACTACACAGCTTATTTCCCAGAATCCATCAAGATGAACTCCATGTGACTGAGCTAGATGAGGTGTCTCCAAGAGGCAGGGTAGAGGTTTAGAACATAGACTTAGGACATCAGATAACCCTGTGTTCTAATTTTAACAACTATCTGGCTGTGCACACTAATGGAAATTACTCATCTACTCTGGGTTCCCTCATCTGTGAAGTGCACATGGAATTCTTACCTTGAAGAATTGTTTGATGTTCAAATTAGATGGGATACTTGTAGGCTTCGCCTCATGTCAGGCACATACTGGTCTCAGAAAATGGTATTTCTTATGTGATTCTCAAAGGGTTGCATCCACAAAACATGAAGACTTCAGTTAAACTGGCAAATTTGAGACACGTATGGGAGCTCGCTGTTCCCAGGCTGTGCCAGGATGGCAGGTTGATCTTTCCATCCTGTGACGAATGGCCTACAGTGGGTTGTGGCTTGATGCTCTAAAAGTGAAATAGAAAGTCATTTCAAAACAGGATGAGAACAGTCTCTTCTCTCTCTTTCCTCATTTGTGTATCTCATGCCAGGACCAGTTGTTCTGCAGGCATCTCAACTCACCTGCTCTGATAAATAAAAAATGTACCAGGCAATTGCTAATTGCTGATAGCTGCCTCCCTATTGATCTCTCCATTTGGCTCAAACATCTCAGATTACCGAGTGATCTTTCCAGCTATTCACCAATGATGGATCAGGACAGAGAAGCCCCATTTAAATATTTCTGTAGACAAATGGCAGAGTATGTACAGGGGAATAATCAGTAAATATGCGTGGGCTAGGACCTGTACAAATAGAGGGTCTTACTAAGTTGCCCAGGCTAGCCTCAAACTTGCCATCCTCCTGCCTCAGTCTCCAGAGCTGCTAAGACTACAAATGTTTGCCACTGTACCCACTTACTTTCTTTTCATTGATGTGTTTTTATTTTGCTGTTATTGTAAGCCAACTTTATGAATAGGAAGACTTTGGTTATGAGGATTTGAATAAAAGCTGGTTTGTTTGACAATCTTCATTTGACATCCGGGGGAAAATAAAATAAACAGTAATTTTTTTTTCACTTGAGATGAGTCTTCCATTTGAGAAGATCTTTCTTCTGTACTGAGGTGCTTTAGTAGCACTCAGTGCCTGGGTATGGACAAGATTCCTGATTGAGAATCCTCCCGATTTTGAGTATTCTCTCTGGTTCCTTTTGCTAGTATCTGAATGCAATTATTACTTTCCAGGGCCTCTTGTTATAGGCAGAAGTTTATAAGCAGTTTTCCTTCTCAGTATTAAATGAATCTATCTTTTACTTAAAAAGGGCCGGAGCATATAAAAAGGGTCATTCCAAAGTGTGTGCAAATAGGGTGTTAGCATACTTCCTCAGCCTAAGAAAGTGCCAAAAGGTATTGTTCTTTTTTCTTTGCACTGAGATAATTCATGAACTCAATTATTATAAAAACATAGCTTTCTTTTCAGAAGAAGTTTTATTAATTCCTCATGTTGCATGTTATATCTCTAGGCTCCTTCATCTTGTATATCTTCTACTTTATATGCTCTGACCTACAGCTCCCCATTTCCTCTCCATCCCAGGTAATTTTTTAGCTCTGTACACTTCATAACTGCTTTATTTTTTAGCTCTGTACACATCATAACAAACTTATGAAGAGAAAAGGTGTATTTTGATTCATGGTTTCCTAAATTTCAGCCATCATCAGCTGGCTCAATTGTTTTAGGTGTGTCATGATGGAGCACATCATGGCGGAAGTGTACAGTGGAACAAAACCACTTACCTCAATGGCCAAGAGGTGAAGTAAACAGAAGTTCCACAGTCTTCTTCCAAGGCGTACCCCCAGTGATGTGAAGACTTCCCGGTAGGCTTCACCTGATAAAGTTTCTACAACATTTTCATAGTGCCACTTTGGGGACCAAACCTTTGGGGAGCCTTCCAGATCTAAACTGTAGCAACTATAGGTTGGTACAACCATTGTGGAAAACAGTATGGAGACTTCTAAAGAAATTGAAGGTGGAACTACTGTGTGACCTAGAAATCTCTCTTCTGGGCATATACTCAAAATAAATGAAATCACTACCTTGTAAGGATATATGAATTTATTTTTTTTGGAATCACCTTAGTTATTTTCAGAGAAACTCATCTTTGAAAAAACTGGCATGTAATGTGATGTAATCAGCTAAATTTTAGGATTCTTATGTTAGAGGAGTCTAGCAGGCTCCATGAAGTTGGGGAAATACTAAGAACTTTGAACATCACTTCTGTTTTTGTTGACTTAGACAAAAAAATGAAGATCCAACATTATCTTCATGAGTATGTAAGCTATTTTGCAAGTCTTAGCTAAAAAGTGCTAGGGAATTGCATATAAAACTAATCATTACCTTGTAATGAAATGGTTCTGCAAATTACTGCTTAATAATACTTGAAGTCATCAAAAAGTTCAAAGATTAATTACCATGTAACTGGCAGTGTTTAGATCGGAAAATTATGGTTCCAGGGAAGAACAGAAAATATCCATATAATTACCCAGGTATAAAACGCAGCTTAATACATTCTGAAATCTGGGCTTCTCGAAATAGCATATTTCTTTTGAGAGCATCAGGCAATTTTTCACGTTCTCATTTCTTCTCGCAGAGAAGCCAATATCATGCTTGTTTACTAATCTGTGTGTGATGGCCACTTTGTTTTAGTAAACACCTGCACCCACCATGAAATGCTTGAAGTGATATCATTTGATAGGCTATTATTTTTGTCATGGGTTCTGGCAATTAATGTGTTATTCAAACACATTATTTTGGGACATTTTATGGGCCATGGGTGGCAAAACACATGACATAAAGCTACAAAATGTAAAGAGTTTTCAAATTTATTAATGTACCATATGAACAGGATATTTGAACTTTATCTTTCCAGCCTTTCCACAACCTTACAAATTCTACATCTTAGAGGACAAGGGATGACAAGTTCCCAGAATTCCCACTGGGCATTTTTGGATGTAGGGAAATCGGAAATCTGGACCTCAGGAATCCACTTTAGAAGTATATTCAGTCTGCAACACTTTTCCTCAAGTATTTCCAAGTATACTTTCCTCACACCACATACTTCATTTACAAGTTTGGCTTAGAAAGTTGGTCTTTTATGTTTTAGGGGATTTTTAAAAAGTGAGACATAATTTAAAAATTGAACTTGGCAAGCTGTGTCAGGTTCAAGCAGGAGCCATATGCTAGCAACCAACCACCACCTGGCAAGTTTGTTTCAGAACAATTTTGGCATGGTGTCTACCTTATTTGAAATTATTTGCTGTACAGATTCCTACCTGATTGAAAAAGAAGGTCACTTACAAAGAGTAAAGTAGAGAATAAGGGAATGGAGGAAGACTGGCCAGAAAAGAAGAGCTGAGCCGTCTCATGGAAGACAATCACATCAGAAGGAGCAGTTGCTGAGTTGGTTATAGCAGGTGACATTTTAAGAGTGAGGTAAGGGCTGGTGAGATGGCTCAGCGGCATAAGCGCCTGCCTTGCAAGCCCGAGGGCCCGAGTTCAACTCTTGGAACCCACATAAGGAAAAAAAGGGCCGGTGATATCGCTCAGCGGCAGGGGCGCCTGCTGGCGCGCGAGGTCCTGAGAGTGAGGTAAGTGAAATAGCAAGTAAGGATTAGTATTGGAGGCTTTTTATTTTTCAAAGGAAATTTCTCCAGCAAAGGGCCATAGAGAGTGAATAGGTGTCTCTTCTTAAATATGCAAAATGATCCTCACATTCTCCATCTCACAGCTCCAAAGATTGCTTCTTCTTCTAGGAGCAATAAGTCTTTTTTTTTTTTTTTTGTGGGTACCAGGGGTCGACCTCAGGACCTCGTGCGCCAGGCGCCCGTGCGTTGAGCGATATCACCGGCCCTTTTATTGTATGTCGGTTCCAAGAGTTGAACTCGGGCCCTCGCGCTTGCCAGGCAGGCGCTTATGCCGCTGAGCCATCTCACCGGCCCCGCAATAAGTCTTTATATTCCTTTTTTAAATTTTACTTGGAAACAGAACACTTTCTTGAAAAAATCTTGGGGAGAAGCAGAAGAGAAGGGAAATGATCATATTTTTCCTTAGCATAAAACAATGGATAATTTCCCCTTGGTACATCAGTATGCACAAAAGCTTATAAAACTCTCACAAATTCACTCATGCCTTGCTTTTCTAAACCTGCCGTTATGCCATTTCATGATGAGTCACTGCTACCTTATTCAATCGGCCTGCTCTCCATGGTCCTCGTTCACATTAGATCACACAGTATTTCTCTTTGTAAAATATTTCCTTCTTCATAATGGGTGATGTTGCATTCCCAAGAACTTCTTCTGGCATATATCCATATCTATATTTGTGTCTCTGTTTATCTCAGTTTGTATATTATCTCCATATCTGTCTTTCTCTGTATTATCTACCTATCATCTATCTCCATGTCTACAGCTATATGTATCTATCTTCATATGGAAATCTGTGTCTATGCCTATCTATCTCTGTATCTATCACCTGTCTCTATATCGTTCTCCATATTTATCTTAAATCTATCTCTAGATATCTCTGTATCTATATATCCAGATTTTTTAGCCTTTTTTTGTGGAGATCTCTCCATCACAGAAGAGATTTAAAGGCTCTAACAATACATTTCACATGAAGACTTCATAGATTTATGATTAAACTGGTTGAAATACTCTAGAAAAAAATCAAGAAGTAGGAAAGATTATTGCTGTTAGTTCTTACACATGCCCTCTGAAGAGAGCAACAGAGGAACCTTCAGATCTTGGAGGCTTAAAGGGAATGACACTCAAAATCTGGTCAGTTCATGCTAAAGATGAGAAATGTTCGTGCCCTGCCAACAACTCAGGGAAGTTATTAAAATTTGGAAGAATTAAACTTTATTTCCTTTGGAGATTAAACAGCTTCTAGATGGTGAGACTAAATCCTGAAAACATTTTTGGTAGTGAAGGATTTAAGTTTGCCAAGATCTTTTTGTGGCTGTGGAGGGAGACCACGTTTATAAGTCTTCTTGTATAGTTCCATTTACAGAACCAGTGGGCAGCGTCTTTTCTTTTTCAAGTTGAACTCTCGAGCTCTCAACTGTGAATCACATACTTTTTATACTTGAAATCACTATTCTCATTCTCAAATGAGTCAGATATATTTGTAAAGAGTATTTCAAATTGTTCAGTTTTTACTAAAGAGATTTGTAGCATTCATTTGGACGTGGGTTATGTCTACCTAATTCACTATTGTATCCTGGTTCCTAGCATAAAAGCCTTGCACTTGGCAGGTGCCCAGTGGATATTTCTTTTCTGATGCACTTTCAGTGGATAAATGCCAATGACATTTATTCTTCCTATCACAAAGTGGAAGCCCTTTTCAATTTTGGAGACCCCAGTGTGGTAATACAATTCCGCCCCTTTTATTTTAAGTCTAGCATATACTTACTACTCAATAATTTAAGTTAGCACATGGAAATAGATTAAGAGATTCCATTTTATCTCAGGTAGGAATTGGGAATATATGTATCATTGTTTCTGACCTCAAGGTGTACACAGTCAAATGTGAAAGACAAATTAATAAACAGATAATCTCAGTATTGTCCTGGAAGTACAGTTCATGGAGCTATGGGAAGTGGAAGTAGAGTGAGGACTAAGTATAAGCAATTGAGACCAGGCAGAAGTAGGTTTCAATTGTGACTCAGCCATTCATTCACTAATTGTAACACATAATTTTGTTCCTTAAACTTTCTCTACTTCGGTGACTTCATTTATAAAGAGAAGGCACTCAAACACTTAGCATACGACTGTTACAAGGTTTTGATGACATATGGTATGTAAAAATCTTACCACAGTATTTGACCCATTATCTGGATAATTATTAACTGTTATTCTGAAACCAAGGACAGTTTTGGAAGGAAGTGACTTTTAGGTGTTTGCTTTGTAGGAAGCTCCATCCAAATGAGTAAGCAATGGTACGATGAAGACTTTAAATTTGTTGACCATGCAAGTTCATAGACAGCACCACTATGTGTATCAGTAGTATTTAGTCTGTCTTATTTTAGATTAGTGGGAACTCTAGCATATCATGGAGGATCCTTTTGAACCTGTCAATTTATTTCCATCTTCCCTTTGAGTTTTCTTTGATCTTATGGCTACTCAGTATCTACTAAGTAGTATGGTAGTACTGCTGTTGCTTCTTTTTTATTGTATTTTTGTCGATTCATGTATGTAGTACATCATGATTACATCCACCATAGGGAGTTGGTACATGTAAATGACATTTCTCAATTCCTTTTAACTCTCTCCTTGTACCTCTTGGATCCCTTCTCCTTTTTGTTTGTAGTACATGATGATCACATTTATGGTAGGACTTGGTGCATGTACACAGCACTTCACACTTCTCTCTTTAAATTTCCTTTCCCTCCCCTCCTTCTGTCTTTTTGTTCCCTTCTCGTATGCCAAAGATCCATCTCACTATCTCATGCTGTCTGTTCTTTACTTTGCACTTTATTTATATAAAAGATACAATGTGATATTTAAGCTTGTGTGTCTGATTTACTTCACTTAACATTGTGGTCTCAAGGTGCATCCATTGTCCTATGAATGACTTAGGTTTATCCTTCTTTATGGCAGAGTAGTACTCCATGTGTATAAATACTATATTTTCTTTATCCATTCATCTGTCGATAGACAATTAGCCTGCTTCCAAGATTTAGCTATTGTAAGTTATGCTGCTATAAACATGAGTATGTATGTATCACTGTAGTATGTCTTTAACTCTTTTGGGAAGATACCTAGTAGAAGAATAGCTGGTTCAAGTGGAATTTCTAGTTTTAGTTTTTGAGGAATCTCCATACTGATTTCCATGGACGTTGTACCTGTTTACACTTTCACTAACAATGAAGATGGATATTTCTTGGTAGAGTGAGATTTTGATAAGGGGAAATTTTATTCTTAAAGTCTTAAAAGGATAAGAATGGAAGGACTTACAGAGGTATCTTCAGCCGGGCATGACTTTGCCCTCTGAGAGACATTTTAACAAGTCTGGAAACATCTGGGGGTGTCATAACTTGCGGGAATGGGTAGTGTTTCTGATATCTGGTGGGTAGAAGTCAGGGATGCTGCAAAACAATCTCCAATGCATGGGGCAGGCTTTCACAATGAAAAACTATCGGATTCAACATGGCATTAGTTCTACAGTTGAGGAAAAGGTGGCACAGCGAAAGTTGTTGAAAACACAGGTGTGTTTATAACCTGTCAATCTTCCAATGTTTTGACAAGTAGATTACAGGGAAAGAGACATGAAAGACATCAGCCCCTAGGAAAGCAATGATAACTATGGACGTAAGGACAAATGGACTGTGGGAAAGGACAGAAAATTTAGCACTGTGATATTTAAAATTAAAAAAAACATTAAGGATGTGAAAAAAGCAGCGTAATTTCCACTGGGTGTCATTTACACATTAGTGAGTCAGAGAAAGAGTGAAGCCCATTTTCATCTATTAAACTCATGTTCTGTGACACCTTTAGATCTCTCACATTAATTATAATAAACAACTTTATGTAAGTAGCATTATTTACTTTGTAAAATTTAGGTTCTCAAATATGCAACTGGCTAATGACAGAATCAGAATTTAATACAGAATTCTCTAGTCCATTTGTAAGTCACCAGTTTTCTTCTTTAGCTGGTTTTCTGTTTCAAGCCAATGGAGGAAGCAGTGAAACTTAAAACCAAAATCAAAAACAATAGCAACTACAAAAACAAAAAGAAATTTGGCTTCAGGAAAGATGCAAAACTGCAGGAAGCAAAGCCAAATGCCGATGCTTTGCCTGTGTCTTGATTGCAATTTAATGAGATCTTAAACCGAAAGACAAGCAATGCTAGCTCTCTGGGCTCTGGCCCAGTGTGTGCCTCGCACAGCCTGCAACGTGCTGTTTTCTCTTGCACAGAAAAACCTAGACTACTGTTCTTGAGGAAGATATATCGAGGGACAGGAATGGACACATGAAGAAGTGTGTGGAAGGCAAGGTTCTAAATTTTTGTTTGCATGGAAGGAAAGTCTTAGAGGATCTTAGTATCTAAGTATCAAAACCACTTTGGAAGAATTATTTTTCAAGCTCACTGTCCGTAAAGCAGAGGCATTAGCATCGGAAGCCATAGAATTGAGCCAACAGCTCAAAGCTGAGATAGAAAAATTTTAGATTTTCCAGCAAAGGCAGTACTGTTTAGACAGATCTATCAGGGAGAAAGCAGGATCCCCTGGGAAGGGCCGAGGGACTTCCTACACTGGGCTTCTAGCGCATATGAGATAAAATAATTGCAAAGGACTCGAGTGATCTTTTTTGGCCCCAAGAGATAATTGAAGAGTAGAGCAGAGCTGTCTAACCCATGGGCCAATGACAAATTATAACAATCCATTATTTTTACAGAAGGGGAAAATTTTTTTTTTCTTTTGCACAAAGTGAATTTTATGTCTGTAAGGAGCTATCGGACAAATAGATGCCGGAGGGTGAAGTTTTCTATTAACTCACAGAGTAGTGACTTAACTGAACAAATGCAATGTTAGAGTTTCCTTTATGAATTTCTTCAGTATGTCTCAAACTATCTACAAGAGCTCACACCACCCCTTGTCCAACATCCTCACTTAATGTGAGAAGAGAGTTCCTCAGTGCCGAGGACCACTCAATGCCTGGCCCCCTTTGCTGAGCCTGCCAGAAGGGAGCTAGTTAAAAATCTGTCGGACATTGTGGTATAGGCATGTGCTCATTAGGAGGAGGGCTGGAAATGTACCTCAGGGAAGATAAGATTAGGATTTGCTTGGAATAATTTTTAGTTGTTATGAAGACATGTGAATCTAATCCTTCCCCTTGGGGTTGATGAAACATGCTCATTGATTTTTCTCACTGCTCTCTGAACGCCTAGCCCATTATTTTTCACTCGTAAGAACTATGTTCTTTTAAACTAAATGCTAATTTTGCTCTAAATTCACTGGAAAGTTGTCATTGGCAGCCTTTTCATACCAAATATAGCACACTCTAGCTTTTATAACCCAGTTGCAATCCCCCGAAGTCTATTCTTACTACAAATAAGTCCTAATTAGTTTGTGACAGCTCATAGAAACAGGAAAAAACAAAAAAACACAGAACATTCTGTAACACTGAAATTTGTGTTTTGCAGCAGCCCAAACTCCAGAAAATACCAGAAGTGCCTACATGGGTCTCAGTGGCAGTTTACCCAAAGAATTCTTCCTGCCAAGAATGCATCAGCGCAAAAGGCCTGGAATATTAATCCCGAAGCCCCACTTACTGGAGTCCTGTTGAGGATGAGAGAAGGAAGGAAGGAAAGAAGGATGAAGGAAGGAAGGAAGGAAGGAAGGAAGGAAGGAAGGAAGGAAAGAAAGAAAGAAGGCAGGAAGGAAGGAAGGAAGGGAAGTCTTTAGATCATAAAGATATGTTCCAGAGACTTGGAGAGAACTGCTCCTCCGGGATGATTCGTTGTCATAGCATTTGCTATTCCATGATTCAAATGATGTGAACATGGAAGGGAAGGGTCAATGAAGTTGAACTGGAAACTGGAATGATCCCCATCCTAGTCCCCCAGGTTGACCCCAGCAGATCAATCATAAGGAGACTGGGAGGGAAGAATGCTTTAAACAAGAGGAAGAGAGACTTAGGGTAGGAGAAGTAGGGAGCAACTTTACTTTAAAAGTGGCTTAGGAGAACCGAAACTCCTAAAAGATGAATCAAGCTGTGAACATTTGAACTTGTGTTCTGAGCCTGGAAATCTCAAGTGATGGGCTTCAACTTAGCTTCACGTTCCGCAGTGGGGCAGTCCTTAAAGACAGTGAGTTGGAGCTGCTGGGTCCGAATGCTGATTCAAATGTGTACTTCTTATGAGACCTGAACTCAATTACTAAAATCTCCTGTGCATTGTCTTCCTTACTTGTAAAATAGGAATAACAGTAGCACCTATCTCGGATGATTATTGAAGATGAATTGAGAAAATTGTTATATAAAAGCACTTACAACAGTACTGGTACATATAAAGAAAGTAATATATAAATGCTTGTTGTTAGTTTTATTTATTATGTAAAATCCAAAACATATATTTAATTGTATAGGATGTTTTATTATATATAAATATTATAATTAAGAATTATATATTTTACCACCTACAATGTTCTATTAAATTGTACCATGTTTTATAATTGATCTATTGTATCTATTACATATTATATACTAGTGTTCATTAGTAGCCATGTCTGCACAGCATCTCTGAAGATAAATTTGTTTTATATCTAGCATTTTTAATTAAAACTTGGAATAGTTTTCTAGATTTTCTGTGAAAAAATTTCACATAATCTGGCCCTGTCATGTCCTAGCTATGGGATTTTGGTAAACATCCTGAAGTCCCAGTTTCTTGATGTTGAAAATAGTGTCAAGTAAAGATTTATGTAAGATAGAGCAGATCTGCACAGTGAATGTGCCATGCCTGAGTTACAAGGGGCCAAATAGAGGTGTCAAAGACCTTGCAAATAGGTAAAGTCTGGGAGAATTGGAGCCCTTGTTTGATTCTCTCTGACAAGACTCTTTTTACACCAGTGTGCCTTAAAAATATTACCATTTCCTCTGAGTTCATAAAAAAAATCTTGTTATGCAGAACTGGGAAAGACATCACACCTGCAGCATTGGGTACTAGGTTGGGTACATGGCAACGCAAACATTTACTCTGTGGTTACAGAGGGCAGCAGTGACAGCATAAGAAGGAAAGGGAGAACCGTTCTTTTACTTTGGTTATTGCATTTCGTGTACAAGTGGAATTGGAACTGGTAATAATCTTACTACTTTGAGACAAGAAGGCATGTGGCTTACAAGTGTTGCTCATGTACCTTGGAAGTCCTGGTGCTGTGGGCCATGGGAACTGGCGTGAGCAGCTGTCCCACTGTGCTAAGAACGAAGAGCTCTCCAGGGCATAAACCATCTATGCTTTTAAGAGAATCCTCACTTTGTCTATATGGTTTGATGCTTCTGAATCACATTTTTCTATTGTGCAATGGGAAAAACAAAGCCCAACTTGTAGTTATATTTTATCATACAGGAAACTCTATGAAATACAGAAGAAATACACTACAAATGTTATACCTGTCCTGCTGTACCGCCTCCCACCCCAGGTGGAGTCCTCAGAGTATGGTGTCTATGTAACACAAGCAAGCTATAGAAAATCTTACAGCTTCAATTTTATCATCTATAAAATAATAATAATAATAATAATAATAATAATAATAATATCCTTGATGGGTGAGAGATTAAATTTTAACAGAAACTCACTCTATTAGTATTCCAACAATTGCTGGGTTATTTTCCTCCTTTCATTTCTGCCTTCATTTCTTTCTTCCTGTGAATTTTAAATCCACAAATTTTATAGAGAATGAGCATCCTGAGAAATAAAGCTTCTAAACTTTGGTGGACCCATGGTGTTATCAATATTTCTCCATTCAGAGAATTTCAGGAGTGGTGGTCCTCTACATTGCCCATGACCTGCCCGTGGGGAAGATGGTGTTTTCTCTGTGGCATCTGAAGAAGATCCACAACACAGCTCTTACAAACATCAAAGAGCCGGCCAGGATTTCATTAGCATCTCATTGACCTGACATGGAAGAGAAGCTCCTCTTTCTAAAGCCCATTAATCTCCTTCTTCCTTAATAATGCCCCATAGGAACTAAAGGGAGAATATAAAGATGGCTATAAACCTCTTTCACATTTGCTTAGATGAAAACCTGATTGTTTTATACTCAGTTTTATGACCCCTCCCTCCCTCTATCCCTCCTTACTTCTCTTCCTCTCTTCTTCCTTCCTCTTCTCTTCTCCCATTCCTCCCTTCTTTCCTTCCTTCATTTATCCTTCTTCTCTCACTACCTCACTCTCTCTTCCTCCCTTTCTACCTTTCCATTGTTTCTTTAGTTTCTATTATCATTTAGATCATAGAATCTTTATACTCTTAATTCTTCTTGATTCATTTTAGTTGTCTGTGACCTTATCATCAGTAATTATGGATAGTCTCTTTGCACAATTCATTCAATTATGGACTCAATAACTGTTTATTGATCATACATATCAGATACTCTGTGAAATAATTATGAAGGGGAAAAGGTTCAATCTTATGGTTTCTTTCAGAAGATGCTGTTTTTATTCAAAAATTCTATATGATTATCTAAAGAAAGAGGGGTTTGCTGCATACACTGTCTCATTTCATTCTCATCCATGTAAGGTTTAGGGAAAATAATTAATTTGCCTAAGGTCACTAGCTAGAAAGTGACAGATTTACAATTCAATCCAAGACCTGTTTCACTAAAGTGCAGTGGTTCATTCTAATTTGGGTGTGCAGTGAATAAATCCTGTAGGTCTTCTCATTTTTATTCTTTTAAAAGTGGTTACTTAAAAGTTTTTACTACTAAGATAAAATATGAGGTTGGGAGAGTTTTACTTTGTTGAATTTTTGTGCTCAAAGCAGTCCCTGTCCTAAAAGGTTAACATTCTAAAAGGGAACTCCAGCCTTTCACCCCAAACCCTCACCCCAACCTTCACATATGCCCATTCTGAGCCATTCTATAGCCAGGATTATATTTTGCCTATCAAAGTATATAGTCATTATCTCTTTGCTTTAATCCTTGTTCTCTGAAACTAGCTAATTTGAGATATAATACCTCGTGTGCTAGCTTGTGAGCATCTTCTAGTGTCAATTCTACCTCGTCCTGGATAGAACCTCCTGAAAAAATTATCTTAACCTCAAGTGTAGTGCTAGAGTGACTCAGGCAGTTTCCAGGAATTATGAGAAGAATATGTGGACTTGGGGAACTTCCAATCCTATTGGGCTGTCTTCTAGAAATTTTTAGATCTGTTTGACTTAAGTGAATGGTATTTAACAGACCCAGAAACCTACAACAGTTCGATAGACCACAAATTTCCTATGTCATGTTAAAATTTAGGTCACTCAGGAAAGATTACAAAACTTCAAAGGAGACAAATAACTACAGGGCTTATTTGATGTTTCCTTGGTATGAGTTTTGTATGTTGTTTGGCTGCGGAAACTCGATTGGGTCATTTGCTTTTAACAGGATGATTAAGTCATTACCTCTGACACAAAATATTTGGAATGGAAAACATTATTTTTTAAGCCCATTAATACACCACATTAATTCATTCTTGGGTTCACTCCATCTTCAAGCTAGAGATTTGGCAGTCCTGGTCAGTATGTCTCAAATGAATTAAAAAGTGAAAGAGTTTTGAGATAGAAAGAGAGGAAGAGAGAGGGAAAGGAGGGAGGGAGAGAGAAAGAAAGAGAGAGAGAGGAGGCACATCAGTTTTCCTTTTTCTCAGGACTATGTAGATTTTCAGTTCTTCAACGAAAGAATAAAATACAAGTAGACTTTCTGCTGCAGTGAGTGAAAGAGAAAGACAAGCGTGCACCCCCCCGTAATATAATCAATCTTCCTAGGTGTTTGAGTTGTAATTGTTCTTTTTGAATGAATAGGGGGTCTTCTCATCTGTCATTAGTTGCAATATGACCAAAGATTTTCTTGCTTTTCTCTAACACATGGCCTACAGGAAATGACTCTTACCTTCTAGGTCTAAAGACATGAAGTTCTCTCTCTCTCTCTCTCTCTCTCTCTCTCTCTCTTTCTCTCTCTGTTTGTCTTTTTCTCTCTCTGCTCCTGGAGCTGCAGCTTTCTTCTTGCTGTCTTTCTCTAACCCACTATTAATCAGCACTTCTGAAAGTCCCCATTACTGAGAATATTTAAAGTGTGACAGGATAATACACTAGGAAATATACTGTGCAGGATATTACAGTCCTGGCAGCACTAAATGACCTAAAGTCATCTTTGTCTTCAGTGTTTCTTTGATTAATTAACCTTGTGGCTCAGAATCCATGGTTTCAGATTTCTCTCTGTCCTGAAGTTTGTGAGTGGCCAGCGCAGAGGTTTCTCCCTCACTGCTGTTCATTCTTTGCTATAGGTGTGTTCTTACACTCCAGATTTTGTCTCTGAAATGTTCATTTGCTCAGTTGTGATTACACTGCTAGTGTGTACTAGGCATGGTGGATGAGGCAGGTAGACTTGAGTGTCACTTTAAGCAGCTTGCAGTTTTGAACGAAAATTGCTCTCCATGGGGCCACACAAGGAGGAAGTACATCCTTTGCCTATGGTCCCAGAGGATGCAACAGATGAGTCAGATCTCAAGGGGTTGATTATTGCTAGCCAGTCAGAAGAAGCAAGTAAGATTATTGGAGGAGAAAGACGATATGCAAATATATGGGTAATTCTTGCAACATTAGTGGGAGCTGAAGGAATTCAGTGGGTATTTGTGTACGAGGGTCAGGTGAGTAGCAGTAAAGAATGAACACCAAGAACAGCTGAATAAAAAATAAAATCATGTGCCATATGCTAAGGAACTTGGTCAATGCCCCATAGGTAGGGGAAACCATAGAAAATACCTTATCGGATCTGAGATTTAAAAATATCACTGTAATGGAATAAACAAAGTAGCAGAACATGAGCCTACAGGTCCAACTGTGGCTCTGTCTGTAGATACCTTTCTCTTTCCTGGCCCTGTAACCTTATCTTTCATTTAAAGTTAAAAGCAATTCCTGGTGGTGAACAAATATATTCCCTGCATTCCATCACGTTTTCTTGCTTTCCATGGCCATGTATACAGAGATCATCTAATTTTGTTTCTGTTTTCTTAATTGCAGTTGAATATTTAAGCCCGTGACTTTTCTATTAATTAATAATCACAAGATTTTCTTAGTCCTCTAGGGCTTTAGAGACTTTAGTCTCAATTTCCAGGATGTTAGAAATACCACTGGGAACACATAAGCAAACAGAACATTATAGGTTGGTAGCAATGTGACAATGATTTTGAGTGAGCCTTAAAATGAACACACTAACCCCTGTCATTGAATTTGAGAAAGATTATAGAAGTACAGGTGATGCTTCAGCCCATTTCATCTCTACCATTTATACAAAGTCCATGTTAATTGGCTATAATTGTGTGCAAGTGCACGTTAAAGCTCAGCCTGTTTAACTCGGAAAAGCGGAGGAACATACCTGCCTCCCTCACCTCTCAGACTGAGCGACATACGAGAACACACTTTGTGAACTTTAAATGACTCTCACATTAAAATGGCTTTGAGTGTAATGTCTAAGAAAAGAAGGTAACCGATTAGTAATAGAACCAAGACAAAATGGTCTTAGCTTTTGTGAGTCTCCTGAAGCCCAGCCTACCCTAGTAATAACAATGTGTTCACTTTCCTTTTGTGTGTGTGTGTGTTTCTCTGTATGTGCATTACTTGCTTTCGAAAAGGACTGATTCTGAATGCCCTTTTTCTATAATTAAATTTCATATGTGTAAAACATCATACTGTTTTTGTAATTCTGACTCTTCCAGGTGATATTTAGAATACTTTGGTCAGGCAGTTTGATGAAATTTACATTAGAAGAATCTACAAAGAAAAAACAAGGCTTTGTTAGACTATTTCTTTAAAGTGACTAAATGAATCACCTACAGAGTTCTTAAAAAAGATTTTTAAAAATTTTTATTAGAACATGTTCGCAGTATATAATGATTACATTAACCATGGTGAGTTGGTACATGTACATAACACATCTTACTTATTTATTTTTGCATTCCCTTCTCCTCTCCTCCCACCTCCCTCCATCTCTTGGTTTCCTTCCCTTTTGCAATGGGTCTATCTCCCTGATTTTTTACTATCTTTTATTTTGCTCTATAATTTATTTATATTTTGGGTTTTTCTTACAAGAAAAATCATGCAATATTTAAGCTGGTATGTCGGATTTATTTCACTTAACTTTATGGTCTCAAGGTGCCTCCATTTTTCCTACAAATGCTCATTTATCTTTTATGACAGAGTAATACTCACTGTGTATAAAAACCACATTTTATTTACCCATTTATTTGTTGATGGGCATAAATAGACTGCTTTCAAAATTTAGCTCTTACGAGTTGTGCTGCTATAAACATAGGTATATATGTACCTATGTAATATGATGTCCTTAACTCTTTCAGGAAGATACTTGTCACTATGTACTACACTAAAGTCAAAATGTATCAAAGATTTAAATCTTAAAAAGTTTTATGTCCAAGTTCTATCACAACCTCCTTTATTACGATGTCATTAGTTCTTTTTAGTGATTAAAAATTAATACATGAATTAAGGTAAACTGATAGATGATTCTGATATATGCTTATGTCTAGCACTTGATCTTCACAGTTTCCACATTATACAAAGACCACAGTCAATGACAAATGAATGTATAAAATCTACAAATCTCCCCCGTCCCTACCTCCTGCCTTACAAATATGAGTCCATGTACTGTTGGCAACGCACAACATGGAAACCCATCCAGATCCACAGTTATCTCACAAGTTCTGTTACACCATGCTGGATACAAAAATGAATACAGTGCCCTCACTCCCCACAAGGCATTCCAGGAGTGCATGTGGCATGTGAGGAGGTAAGCCTACTGAAGATGTGATATTTGCAGTGAAATTCATGTATAAATGCCCAGAACTATTCAAAAATAGGCAGTATTTTGTAGGAGGTGGGTAGGAAATTAAAGTCTTTATGGATAGGTGATCTCTGAGCAGGATTTGAAGAATGAGTGAGAATTGTCTAAGAGGAAAAAGGTGACTTGAGCCAGTGGAAGCTGAGAGCAGGGAGCTGGTGAGAGAGGAGAGAAAGACAGTATTCCAATAAAAGGAGGGAGTGTATGAGGAGAATCAGAAACAGCCTTGAACAGGAGACATTCCAGTTAATGGGATTAATGATGAAGCAAAGATGAGGAGGTGAGGGTCTGAGTGGTTAGGATAGGGAGCTGACTGGGGCCAGTCCAGCGCTTCAGGACACAGCTACCCAGTCTATTGTGCGAATCTCAATATACAACGTGGGTCCCTATCCTCTTTTTTTTTCTAGTGATACTTTAAAAACACGTATAGAAACCCAAGTAATGAGAATCCTAATAACATTTCTGAGCCACAGAAATGTTCCAGTGAAAGTGGTTTTGTCACACCCTTTCCTATCTTTTTGTAAAAGGAGTCACACGTGTTTTCTGGAACATTTTGCTCTGCTGTCTCTCAAAGCAGATAACTCTGCCTATTCCTTGCTGTCTTCCGAAGCAAATAACATGAACAGCTCTTATCCTCATGCTTCCTCTGCCCTCCTAGCCTCTCATACCAACACAGATCCTCTGGAGTCCCTACCTGGCTCTCATTTCTTGTGGGCAGGAGCATCATTGTCTTGAGGAAATCTGTTAATAGTGACACAAGCTTTCAGTCAGTTGTAGCAGAAAGAACAATAAGAGAGAGAGAGACAGTGAGAGAGAGAGAGAGAGACAGAGAGGAAGCTTGTCACAAATAAGCAGAGCTTTTGGAGTAAACTGAAGATCCAAGCATAGATCCAAGAATCATCATGTAAATCCTTTGAACTCTGTTCCCACTGTAAGAGATAGAGTGACCTGCAGCTGGTCTTGGGCCTTAACTAGAGATAGAAACCACACTTATGACCATGAAACTGAATCTAGGTGCTGTCTGACCTGCCAGCTTCTCTCCACTGCCTTGGCCCCAAGCCTGGGAAGCCTGATGCTTCCAAGTAAGGACTGTGTCCCACAGAGGAGGGACACAGTGAGCAGCAGCTATTATTATGCTACTTGTATATACAGGTGCTCATCCATAGAAATATCCAGGTCATAGAAACCTACTTTGTATTTCAGTTTTCAATTAGCAATAATCGCGCCTCGGATAAACCTCATTGGCCACGATACTGCTACTGCGCAAAGCTACTTTGTATTTCAGAAGGAATGTCCCCCATATTCCAGGAGGTAGAAGAATAGTGGAAAAGGATAAAGTATTAGTTATAGTAGCTTTTAGGACTCTGGAGTTTGACTGACCTGTTTCAAGTCTAATTACAGTGCCACTGTTAATATCTAAATCCCAGTAGGACAAGATCTATGTTTATTTAATCACCTTAATATTCCAACACTTACCATGGAAAACACACAATAAATTCTTCCTGATGTCTTTAAAAAGTTAATTCTTAGAATATTTTATTGTCTTTCAGCCTTATTTTTCTCCACTATAAAATGGGGGTAGAAAATAATTACTATGTTCTTGCGATGACTCCTTCATGATGTCCAAATGCATTGCCATTCCTAACAAGCTGCCTAGTTTGTTAGTAGTAGTATTTTGCAAATAAGTGTTGGTTGACTTTTTTCCTTTACCTATTGTATCCCCTACGTGATTTATGTAGAATAAGCAGAGAATCGGGATGGCAGTTGACCACAAATGTATCTCTGAGGAAAAATTATGGAACGGCATAATATAATATTTTGTGTGCTGGTAAGTAAGTGACATTTATTTGTGAGGTAATTGACTAAGAAACTGTTTTATACTTCAGTCTCCCCTCAGTAATGGTGTAAATAACTAGCACCCAGCAGAGACTTAAGGACGTTTTATTGACTGGGTCATTTAGGATATATGCACATCTCTTGCACTTTTAATTTAAAAATTGGGCATATTTAAAGCAAGTGAATTTGCCAGCATTAGGTGAGCTGAGCTAGATCAGTGAACAGGAATTTAGGTGACGTGGTCCACTCCCAATTACTTGCATGGTGTTGGTATTTACAACATACTGCAAGACATTCATTTTTACTGCAAGAATTGGGTGTACATATGTGTAAGAGAAATTAAATAGGCAGATCATTACTGGCAAACTGTTTATATTCAGAAAGTGATGAAAATAAAAGCAGTCAGTCAGGGTCCCCACAATGATAAAAACTCCAAGTTATCAAAGGTTATGGAAATAGAAAAGATACCTAATAGCGTTTTAAGAAGATTGATTGGAGCAAAAAGGAAACAAGCACCCAGGAGATATTAGCATAGTTCATATTTGGGTGTATTGTTTTGGACCAAGAAGGAGATGATGAATCTCAAAATTTTGATAAAGTCTTGGAAAGAAAGGTAAACTGCATGGGCTGCTTAAGCGTTCATCCAGAGTTCTGAGGCTGCAAGAATATTTATAGCAATGGGAAATTCTGCAACGGATGCTTTGTGGAAGGGAATGGTGAGGGAGAAAAAAGAACTTTGCCCTTTATGTTTTAGACCTATAGAGAGTGAAGTAGGAGAGGAAGCAGTGTGTATTGATTCGAAGTGGTGGTGAGTAGTTTCCACTTTGAGCCAGTCATATGGGGTGGGCACACAATAGGAAGATAAGGAAGGAATATGAATATTAGGTGTCATTCACAGCCACAAAAAGAATGATTCCTCCCAAAAGAATTAAAGAGGAGATGCATTATGAAAACGTGTGGACTGGGTACTCCCACCCACAGGACAGAGAGAAAAAACTCTGTTGTAGTAAATAGAATGGAAAGATGCTATTCACAAAGGTAAAAGGACCAAGAGAGACTGCTGTCACATTACAGAAGTCAAGATAAAGAGAAAGTCAAGAAAGTAGGGTGGGCAGCTGGGATCCATAGTAAAATAGACCAGAAGCATGGGGGGCCAGGAGAGACATGTTTGCACCCAGCTATTTGCTTTGAATGCCTAGATTCTTTAATGCCATTGAGGCTTTCAAAAAAGCGGTTTAGTCGATAGGTGACATTGACACCAAAGAAATAGCAGAGGATAGGTTAAAAGGAAACAGACGCACAGCTATAGAACATTCATCTGGAAGTTTGGCTGTGATGAGAAGGTGACAAGTAAAAGTGGTGAGTAGGGTCATTGAAAAATCATTTCAGGATCAGGAGAAAATATACTGTATTTGAAGGCAAGTCTGCTGAGTGGGAGAGTCTGGAAATACTAAAATCAAATCCTCATATGTTAAGGCAGTACAAGTCTCTCAGGAGACAGAGACCAGACTCAGTGGAAAACCTCAGCCCCTCTCTGAGAAGAGGTAGGTAGGGGTAAGTGACAACACGTCTCTTACCTCTGAAAAAACTTCGTAACTTCTAGGGACTACAAATGCAGCTTTTCAGTTAAACATTGTGTTCTTAGGTCATTAAGCCTTTGCAGTCTTTAAGAAAAGCCTTATTATCTCCAGCTTACACTATATAAATAAAGTCTCAAATCAGGTGAGCAAATCATTCCAGATTCCATACAAGGGAGAGACAGAATTGTGCCAAGATCTCAGATCTCCTCATTCTAAAACAAGAGGCAGTGGCCAAGCCTTCTCCATCTGATTGCGTTTGTCTCTACTTACGTTGAAATATGAATCAAAGAAGATGAGAGTGGCATTGTTGGATGGCGTCAGGCTTTGAATAAGGTGTGTGTGCACTCCTACATATGGGATGTTACAGATTGAACTGTGTTCGCTCAAAAGATAATATTGAATCCCTAATCTCCCGCTGCCTGGGAATCTGACCTTATTTGAAAAATAGGGTCTTTGCATATGTAATTAAGGTGAATTAATTAAGATGTTAGTTAACATACTCGAGTCATACTTGAGTACAGGAGTCTCTTCATCTAACTTAACTGCGTTCTTAGTCACAGAGACAGACATTGTTATAGTTTGTGTCTAGATGTCCCCCCAAAGCCATATGTGGTCATAGGTGAGGCTTTTCAGAGGTGGCTGCATTTAGACTGTGTGATGTTGGGATTGATTCATGATGTGATGCTGGGATTCAGGGTGCCCTACCCTGGGTGTGATGCTACTTCCTGGGTAGCTTGAATAGACTTTAAGGAACAGAAAGAGGGCTACTTGTTGCTTGTCACTTGCTGCTGGCTACTTCGCTGCCTTGCTACCTTCTGCCTGCCACGAACTGTTTCTCTTCTGTGATGTCCCTCTGTCATGCCATCCTGCTTTGGAGCCAGCCAAATATGAGTGAAACCTCTGCAAACTGTGAGCTACAATAAGCCTTTCCTCCTTTAGCTTTGGATGTTGAGTATTTTGTCTCAGCAACAAGAAAAATAACTAAGGGAGAATTGTACTAAGACAGACATACAGGAGAAAACAAATCACCCCTGTGATGATGGAGACCAAGATCAGTGTGATACATGTGGAAATCAATAATGCCAAGCATTGTCAGGCAAATCAGGGAAGAATTCACCCCTACAGGTTGCAGAGGGAACATGGCTCTGCTGATGCCTTGATTCCAGACTTCTACCTCCTAAAACTATGAGACAAAACATTTCTGTTGTTTTAAATCACTAGTTTGTGACATCTTATTATAGAAGTCCTAAAATTTGTAAATAAGCTAACATGGAAGGAAATTACTCAGATGAGTTTGGTGAAAACATAAGCAGAGATTAGAAGATATAAATGACCAAGGTGGATGGTAAATGTTGGGACTCATAGGAAAGATGGGCCTAGAGTATGGGTAGTAAACTAGTGGCATAAGATTGTAGCTAAAGACAATAATTTTGGTTCTAGACACCAATGGGTTCAAATCATTGTCCTCCCTCTTTTTTTTTTTTTGGTACCGGGAATTGAACTCAGGACCTCATGCTTACCAGGCAGGCGCTGTGCCACTGAGCTAAATCCCCAGGCCCTGTCCTTCCTCTTTTAGGCTGGAATGCACTTAGACTTTTATTTAAGGATTTTAAGGTTATGTTTAGTTATTTGCAAAATGAATATAATAATTCCTACCTCATGGGATTATTATGAAGATTAAATGGCATGAGACACATAAAGTGGCGTTCACCACAGTGCCTTTTAGTGCTCAGTAAATTTAGGCGAGCTGGTAGTGGCTGTAATAGTTACAATTTTTGTTTTTGCTCTTCCTATTATTTGCTTTTGCTAGCACCTTTTTTGTCTGGAAATGCAAGGAGTAGGAAAACAAAATGGTGAAACAAAATCCAATGTGGAGACCCTTCTTTAGTTTGTGTGTGAAGCCTGCCACTATGTTAAGGGCAGTGGTACTAATAGTAGTATTGATTGTAGTAGTAGTAATAAAAGAAGGAAGAAATAGATGAAGAGGAAGAGGACATATAGTTTTATTAAGTAATTGCTATGTTCTTGAAATTTTCCATGTGCTTTGAGTATTAATAAAAATGTGAAATATATTAGAAAGAATAATATTGGATTTGGAATCCAAGGGTGAGAAAGAGCTCAGCTGAGACAAAGGACAATATTTTGGTCTCAGACCTCAAAGTAATTCCAGGTAGCAGAGAGGTTATGGGCTATAAGACTGAGTGTAGAAAAGCTAATAGATACAAACAATAAATAAATGTTGGAACAAAGCACTCAAAATGACTCATCTGTGTAACAGAATAGCACATTAAATTCATGAGTTTGTGTCCTTTTATGTGATGTCTATGTATACCAATGAGTGGTGTAAAGGGGTCAGTAATGTTGTCAGCATTGATGACAATATGGTTATTTTTAAACATTTACTATTTTCCTATGGCAGTATAAAGGCTGTTGTGGGCATTCTTTTGCATAATACTTAAACCCACCCTCTGAGGTAGGCTTGCACGCATCTCAAAAGCGCTCAGCCTCACTCATCTCTGGAACCTCTGGCTATTTGTCCCATTCCCCTTGCCTCATCAGCTTCTAATTATGCATGGGCTCCAATCAACCTCACAGGAGCCTGACTCAGAGACGCTGCAGCTCCTGCCTGTGCCTGTGCTGCTTACCATTCAGCTCCTCCCTGAGCTTCCTCATACTCCCTGAGCTGCGACCTTTACAGCACCTGTTCAGTGACCAAGTGTGAAGAGCTCCGAATTACAGGGAATTGAATGTCATTTTGGATGAACCTATGACAATTAAGAAATGATAGTCACTGAATATATGTATATATATCTCCCTGTCCCTGAACTGATTTTCCTGTGATGCAACAGCTTTATCAGACTTCTCAGTGGAGAATTTGCTAAATTACAGTAACTGGTTTTTCCTGATCATAAGGATAGGCACTACAGTGGCATACCATCTTATCCTTTCTCTTTCTCTGTCCCTTTACTCTTTCCTTGAATTCTTTCTTTGCTATTGCTCTTCAAAATAAATTAGTAGTGCCAGTGAGATGACTCAGTGGCATAAGTGCCTGCCTGGCAAGCGCGAGGGCCTGAGTTCGACTCCCGGAACCCACATACGAAAAAAGGGCTGGTGATATTGCTCAGAGGCAGGGGTGCCTGCTGGCGTGTGAGGTCCTGAGTTCGACCCCCGGTACCCACAAAAAAAAAACAAAAAACAAAAAACAACAACAACAAAAAAAACAAATTAGTAGTAAGGAGTTACTGGAGAACCTAGGCTTAGGCAATGGTCCCAGGTTGTTGAGAATGTCTGTTTCACAGTGGCGTCACCATCTCTATGGTCTTCACTTGTCCATAGTTAGGATGAGGCGCAGGTGGAAGGTAAAACATGGGGTATGTATGGTTGCGGCAGTGGAACACAGTGGACACAAGGACAAGTATGAGTATTGTGGAGAAGGCTAGTTTTTGTGAACAACACTGGTAGCCTTGACAACAGGAAATGATAGGCTCAGGGCAGTCAACTGCTTGCTTAAGCCATGCTGTAAAATCTGGAGTGCCTTTGTAACAGGTTTTAATGAAAGTTTTATCTTCTGTAACTATAAGGCATACAGTACTGGAAAAGTCAGGAACAGAGTCTATTAGAAGGATAAAAAGAGCTGTGAATGAACCTAAATGTTTCCTTCAATAAGTCCTCTTTAAAAACTAGGGCCTTGGTAGAAAAAGGGTGGGACATTAACCTGGAATAGGGACAATATTAAATATGCCTGTGACTTTTTAATACAAAATTTTTCTCAATTCCTCAGGCCAGCAAAAGTAACCCTTTCTACTTGCTGCAGTGCAACACTGCTGTATCTTGGCCTGCAGAGGGAGGCTTGCAAGATAATGTTCCTGCTCTGCAAAATCCTACATTGTCTCCAGGCCAACAAATTAGATTTTGGCACAGACGAATTAAGGAAGCACAGGCTTGCTCCAAGGCACTATAGCCTACATGTAAAAGATTTTCAGATCTTGCTAATGTATTTGGGTAGGAAACAGGAGCATCAGTATGGGAGTACATCTTAGTAGGTAAATTGGGATAGGAGCGTGCAAATGTGAGACTGGACATAGATAATTATGTGGCTTAGAAGCAGTCATTTGAATGCCTGGACTTACTGTTCTATCAAGGATACACAGAGGAGATTCTAAAAGTCTGCTGGGTGCCCCTAACAACAGGTTAAAGGAAAAAAAATTCATATGATTATATAACTGATGCAAAAAAAATCTTTTGATAAATTCAACGCCCACTAATGATAAAATCTCTCAAAAACTTAGGAATGGAAGAGAATTACCTTAGCAATAACAGTCATCTATAAAAGAGGATATAACTAGCTTCATACTTAATAGTGAATGTCTGAATGCTTGAGAACAAGGCAAGGATATCAGCTGTCACCATTGCTATTCAAATAGGAGGGGAAACTCTAAGAATCACAATAAGATGAGCAATGGAAATAAAAGTAATGGATTAAGAAGAAAGAAATGAAACCATCTTTACCTGAAGATGACACGATTGTCTACATAGAAAATTCCATGGAATTTACCCATCCTACCCCATCAAAAACCTCAAAATTAATAATTGAATTAATTACTCAATATAATATCTCCAGGGGGCCAGTGAGATGGCTCAGCAGCATAAGTGCCTGCCTGGCAAGCGTGAGGTCCTGAGTTCGACTCCTGGTACCCACATACGAAAAAAGGGCTGGTGATATTGCTCAGCGGCACAGGAGCCTGCTGGCGCGTGAGGTCCTGAGGTCGACCCCCAGTACCCACACACACACACACACACACAAAATATATATATATTTCCTCACAAAAGTCTATGCACTAGAAATAAATATACTGAGAATGAAATTTAAAATATAACACTCTGTGTAATTGCTCCAAATGAGATAAAACACCTATACAAATATTTAACAAAACACATACAAGAACAGTATGCTGGAAATTACAAAATATTGATGACAGAAATCAAAGAAGTTGTACATAAATGGAGAAACAGCATTCATGGATTAGATAACTCCATATAGTAAAGCTGACAGTTCTCCATCAATTGATCTATAGGTGTAATTCCTATCAAAATCTCAGGAAGATTTTTTGTGGATATAGATATGCTTATTCTAAAATTTATATGGAAAAGTACGCACCCTGGAATAGTGAAAACAATCTTGACAAAAGAATAAAGTGGGAGGAATCATTCTGTTCAATACTTAGGCTTACTTTATAGCTATAGTAATGAGGACAGTGTGATACCGGAAGAGGGATAGATGCATAGATCAATGGAACAGAACAAAGAACACAGAAAAAGATCCACATAAATGTACTCAACTGATTTTGATAAAAATGTGAAAGCAATTAAATGGCAGAAGCCCTTTTTTTTTTTGTGGGTACCAGGGGTCGACCTCAGGACCTCGCGCACCAGCAGGCGCCCATGCTGCTGAGCAGTATCACCGGCCCTTTTTTCGTATGTGGGTTCCTGGAGTCGAATTTGAGTCCTCTCGCTTGCCAGGCAGGCGCTTACACCACGGAGCCATCTCACCGGCCCCGGCAGAAGCCTTTTTAACCAATGGCATGCCCATAAGCAAAAAAAAAAAAAAAAAAAAATTGGCCTATATCTCACATTTTATTCAAAAATTAACTGAGATTTTAGGCTTGATACTGAAAGCATGCACCATAATGTGAAAGATTTATAAATGGAACTTTCAAATTTAAATACTTTTGCTTTGTGGAGATTTGTAAAAGGATTGAAAGATAAGTCACAAACTGGGAAAAATATTTGCAAACCACATTATCTAGCAGAAAACCTAGTGTCTGATATATATATATATAATGTGTTATATATGCTATATATGTATGCTGTGACAAAAAATATGGTGAATATTAAAATAATTTATTACAGTAAAAATTACATTGCTGTTAATCTTCCTCAAAATATTCCTCCTTGCTTCAAACTCACTTATACCATCATGCTTGCCATTTTCTGAAGCAGTTCTGGAAGTCCTCTTTCCTGTCTTTAGTTACGCTGTCATGGCTGCCTTGATGTCCTGAATTGATTCAAAACATTTATGTTTCATGGTCGTTTTGGATTTGGGGAATAGCCATAAATCACATGGTGCCAGATCCAATAAATAAGGTGGATGAGGACACACTGTAATGTTTTTGCAAACCTTCTTTAACATTGGATGGCACTCAGCAGCAGGATTCACTGAAGTTTTGATAATTCCTAATAAAGAGGTAGGGGCGTGTGTGTGTTTGTGTGAATTTTCAAGTCATAAACTCTCATGTGCATAAACTCCCACAGCTCAGCATTAAAAAATAACAATCTGATTATTAAAATTGACAAAATATACAAAAAGACATTTTATCAAAGGGTAATAGAGATGGCAAAGAAGCACATAAAAATGTTCAGCATGATAAGCCATCAGAGAAATTTTTTAACAAGTAGGGACAACACCAAATGCTGAGGAGGATGCAAAGAAACCAAATTAGTCATGAACTGATTACCCATTTCTGATAGAAATATGATAAATGGATGGATGGATAGATAGATCGATAGATAAGGTGATGGTAGATTCATGGAAAGTTGTAAGAAATAATAAAAAGAGATTCCAGGTACCGCTTACCTAGTTTCCTACACTGGTAACTTGTTGTAAAATGATAATATCACAATCAGAATATTCACATTGATACAATTCACTGGTCTTATCAGATTTTTCCAGTTTTGCTTCCCTTATTTGTGTATGTGTTCATGCATGTAGTGTATGGGTACAAAAGTAAGCTAAAATTTGTTGGATATCTCCATAAAATGTCTACACATAAAGCCCTGCAATCATGAGATAGAAATCCCTTTGTAGAATATTGAGAATGAGTCAGTGGACTCAAAACAATGGAAATATTAGAATGGATTATTACAAAATGTCTGAAATGAACCATCTGATTTTCTTTCTAGAGTTTCCAGACAATACTACTTTCAGTAAGTCTCAAATTTGATCCTGCACCACAGTCTCCAGGTGGACTTGTTAAACAAGTTTCTAGTCCTAATCCCTAAAGTCTCACTTTATCAGGCCTAAAATTCAGAGTTCTAAAATTTCTGTTTCTAAAAACCTCCCAAGTGTGGTTCCATTTACCATTCTAGTCCACACTTTTGAGAGAACTCTGCACTAAACAATAAGAAATGCATCCGGGAGGAGGCAGCACCAGCATCCCAGAGTTCAGCGGTGGCAGTACTCTGCCGACGTGGTTTGAGAAGGGGAGATGTTGACTTCCTAACATAAACGGTGATGATGAAAGTCCAGAGTGGCTGACAGTAAGACACCACTTAGCCATCAGAGGAAAGAAAGATACCTAACTGTGATTAATTATTAATTACTGTCACAGCTGGGAAGTCTGGTGTGACAGTCCAGATATCTCGATTGCCTCCACCAGTTTGCACCAATGTCTGAGATCAAAATGTCTTTTGATAAAAGGTGAAGCCCTCCCCCATGATGAAGAGCCCTGCAAATCCATCACAAGTAGATATGGTAAGGATCCCTTTGGTCCCTCCCAAGGGGAACTGGGTCAGGGTTACACTATGCATGAGAATTAGGAAATACCTAGACGATTTGAGTACTGTTGGATGGGTCTTCTAACCTAACACTAATACCAAGTGACCTGAAATGTCTTCACACAGGAAATGTCTTTCCTGGCACAGGAAAATCAGCTATATAAAGACTTTGGTTCAAGCTCATCTCATAATGAGTCGAATGGGTATGTTAATGTAACTTGTGATTATTTTATTGGATTCTGAAAGCATGATTGACACATATTTTCTTGGTAGCCGGCTATTTTGGTTACTTGATATTTCAAGTAATAGCTGTCATGGTGAGAAGTTAGAGCCCTCATGATACAGTCACCTTCCAAAAGCCCCACCTCTGAATATTGTAGCACTGGGGTCTAAGCCTTCTTCATGTGAGCTATTCAGGGACGGTCCTGATCCAAAGCATAAATGCACATTATTTTCTTTGGTTGAGCACATGCTCAGAATGAACAAGACATAGTGCTATGTTTCCAGGTACATGGATATAGGAATCAATGTGTGAAAGCAGAATTTATACCTCTTAACCTCACTTCCTGGGACTAAGTATTGAACTTGTGTTTTCTCTCCTGACATATTCAGCCTCTACTTATAAAGGCCCTAGTTCCCAAGGAAAAAGTATTGTTTTCCATTGATTTTAAAGCTACAAGTCTTATAGGCTCACTTTGGATTCTTTATACTTGTTAGACTACAAACCTCCTCCCCATCAATAAAACAAAACAAAACAACAACAACAAAAAAAGATGAAGAAAGAAAAAGAGCTATTATACTGGAAGGGGTGATTGATTTTGATCACCGTGAGGAGCTACGGTTACTTGTAAACACTTGGGAAAGGAAGGTCTGTTTCTGGATCCCGGAAGATTCACTGGATCATCTCTTTGTGCATCTTTACCTGACAAAGGTAAAGTGTCTGTAGCAGTGATGGCATTCCAATAATGGATGCAGGCCCTTTGAGACTCAGACCCTTTTAGGATGGAGTTCTAGGGCACGTTATCAGTCAGCAACCCAGACTAGCTCAAGTGTTGTCCCGAAAAAAAAAAAAAAAAATCAAAGAGGGGAAGAAGGGAGAAAAGATCATGAATGTCAGTCTTAGGACCACCTAGGTCACCAGGGAATTGGTCTTGCTTCATGAACTTTCTTGTCTTAAGGTTCTCAGAGTTAATAGCTACCATAAGCTAAAGGGATCTCAATGCATTATTAAAGTTAGTATTCGATCATAAAATTGAAGCACCTCTGTATGTTGATAGACAAGTACAATAAGGGGGCATGCATAAATCTGGAGTGTGGTATAAGATGCCTGTTGCACATCATCTCAGACCCTTTGGGCACCATCTGTCTCTGTACTGCTTGTTTTACCCAGTTACAATGAGGTACCCAACTCTGAATGGACTGTGACCTTCTCTCCGCCCATGGTGGTAAACCAGTAGCCCTTGCCTCGTGCCCATTCTCTTGCCTTCCACCCTATAGCATCTGTATTTGCATTAAGGAATGAGAGGCCTGGAGACTTGTGTGGCAGTTAATTCTCTTTGGGAGAAATTCTATGGGATATGAAATCTGTCTCTTTCCTTCACTACAAACTGCACTGGGAAACAGTACTTCTTATGACCTTTTTGAATAGAATCCCACAATAATGAGTAATCTATTGAGTGTTCCACCAAGCAGTGATTAGCTCAATTTAAAAAAAAAAGAGCCCTGAGATTTACTTGTTCATCCTCCTTCTTTCACTCTCTCTTTCTCTGACTTTCTTGCTTCCCTAGGTTGAACAAGACAGAATGAACAAGACAGAGCGCTATGTTTCCAGGTACATGGGTATAGGAATCAATGTGTGAAAGCAGAATTTATACCTCTTACCCTCATTTCCTGGGACTAATTATTGAATTTGTGTTTTCTCCCCTGACATACTCAGCCTCTACTTATAAAGGCCCTAGTTCCTAAGGAAGAAGTGTTGTGATGGGGGAACATTTAGTTTTCCATTGATTTTGAAGCTACAAGTCTTATAGGCTCATCTTGGATCCTTTAAGTTGTTAGAATAGTACACCACCCCAACCAATAAAACAAACAAACAAACAAAATAAATAAAAGCAGAAAGAAAAAGAGCTATTATACTGGAAGGGATGATTAACACTTTCCTGTTAATTAGTAGCCTCAAGGTCTTCATTCTGGGTAGTCCAGACTAAGAAAGTGTATACTATCTTCATTTCCATTTGAGAGAAATAAAATAAGTTAAACAATTTGCTGAAGGTCACTCATCTATGTCCTTCATACCTAGTTCTGTCTGGCTTATGATCTGGCCTTAACTAATGTATTTAACAGAAGACAGACATGCTCTAGTTGCTAAAACCAGCTGGGCTGGTCAAAATCAATCCTATAGACTAAGCAGAATAGTTTGAATGATAAAAGTCCTGAACTATGACCACGAGATGTGAGTTCATATTTCAGGAGTGGGAGTAAATGTTGCTTTTTTGTGTGGCATAGACCAGTGCAGGTAAGGTATTCTGCAGTGCAGTGAAAGCATTATGTGAGAAATGTGTGAGGTGTCTTTGGTGAGAAGATTTCAAAAAGTGAGGGGAGGAAGAGAAAGAGGTAGGAGTAGAAGAAAAATAATTAAGACTTGGTCACAGGCTGAGGGAATTGCTCTAACACGTTAGTTGGTGAAATACTTGGCTGGATTTGAGTCATGTGTACAGGGCATGTGACAGGAAAGTTGGGATAGAGAAGATTATAGTGAGACCCAGGGAGGGAGCAAAGCGTGCGAGGCCTTAGCTCGCAGGACCACAGGTGTAGCACAGATAATGGAAGCTGGATCTGAATTCATGAAGAGGGGTGTATATGCTCAATTTCTCACAGTTCATGTCAAGAAAAGTCCATCTTCTTTCACACAACTCTATGGGCCAGATCCCACACACAAAGTGAAGTTAAGAACAGTTTTTTATTTTATCTTTGGTCAGGTATGCTGTTGAGCAAGAATGTGCTGCTCTTACCTAATTCCTGATATAGCCTTACAAAAAATCATATCCTTAATAGCATGAGAGGTAAAGCTCAGTTTTATACTTCTAAGCAGAGATTCCTGTTTCTAAAAACCTGGAGAGTAGTATTGAATTAAAAGTATGTTCACTGACTTTTACACTTTGGGTACTGTGTTCTGAAGTCCAATAGTTAATTTGTCCAAACAGACTCTATGGGTCAACCTCAAAATAGAAACTGATGCAATCAAGGAGGATTTTAGAAAGAGCCAGTAATTTAAGACTTATGAAAACAAAGATTCAGTTCCTAGGAGAGCCAGATTTTGGTTGATTCAGTAGAAGCAACTATTTCAAAAGACATAGCATTTAAAATATCAATTTATAGTAATACTGAATTCTAAATGCAACAATGGCAATGGATAAAAGAAATACTCTAGACAAGCCAGCAATATGCAGCAGCATCTTACTCTATCCTTCTGTCACCTGCCACTAACCCCTCCAAGAGTCCACTCTTACTTTGTAACAAGAGTATCTTTTAAAGAGTACAGTTTAAAAAAAATATAAAGAGTCCAGTTAAATTATGATACCACCTCCCTTGAAATATGAAATTTCTTCCCTTCGCATTAGAAAGAAAATTCACTTTTTAGCCCTGTCTTAATGACCTGTCTCTAGTCTACTTTTTTCCATATTGATCTAACCATATGCTCCAACCATGATAATATTTTTTCTCTTTTTTTCATAAGTATTTTTAAGAAGTTTCCTCATAAATAGGTCCCAGCTAAAGGATCCATCTCAGAGGAACCCTCTCCAACTTCCAAAATAGCCATAGCCATTTCATCTATGTGTTGTTCCTATAAACCTCACTGCTTTATTTCCTGCATTGTAATTTTCATCATCTGAGACTATTTAGCTTATGTCTTTATCTGTTCATTTTCTGCTGCTTTATACTATTTATGATCTCCAAAAAAGCAAGAACAAGTTTTGTCATGTTCATTGTTATATCTAGCCTAGCCTCTGGAAAAGTGCTTGGAACAGAGAGCCACCCATATCCCTTCTCCAAACAAATATTAAATGATTGAATAAATGAACTAAATAATACATAAAATAAGTATTCTCATGAATTTCACGGTCTCTGCACTCTCAACATCTCTTCATTGAATACTGCTTTCATTAAGTACTGAGCCAAAAGTTTTCAATGCCATTTTGTTCAAAATGACCACCATGTCTTCCAAAGAATCAAGAATGTTCTAGTACAATTGAATACTTGTTTATGCAAGTCATTTGTTTTATTTATTAACTTACGTATGGTTTTACTTTTTATTTTATTAACATGTATTATGTGCATATTAATAGGGTAGATTGATATTTTAATGCAAGCATGCAGTATACACTGATCAAATAATTATGCATATGAAATAAGAATTATCAAACTGCAGCTCCTAGACCAAATTAGGCTCACCCCATGCTTTTATAAATAAAGTTTTATTGGAACACAGCCCTGCTCATTTATTTACATATTTTCTATGGCAGCCCGTGTGTCACAAAGCTGTGGCAGAAACAATGTGACTCTCGATGCTGAAAATATTTAATATTGGGCTCTTTATAGAAAAAAGTTTACTAGCCTTGGTACAAGGCAATATATGTGCAAAGATGGAAACTGTATGAGAAAAAGTGCTGCAAAATATCAAGGGGAAATGAGAGGACTGACTAATGCTTTCATTGGGTAAAATCCAGGAAATTTAACAGTGATCATATTAGAAGTTATATACCCAAATGGTGTTAGATTGAAGCGTGAGAGAGAAATCCACATTTCAGGGAGCAGGTAAAAAATCAGAAGTCTACTGGCTGAAGAATGAACTTCCCTTATAGGCTAGTTCCGTATTCTCTTGCTATGAGACATACAGTTCTCTTCCACTTTACACGGGAATCCCTACTCCTACTTCTGTTAGAGTCTCCTGTCTGTGCAGTTGGAAGAGTAAGGAACACTGCCATCCTCGAGATGAATGATTTCCTCCATTGATTTACAATTACAGACTTTAATCAGTTCATTATTCCACCTAGTTTTGGGGTCCTGACAATTAAACTGTGGAAACTAATTGAATTGGCTTTACCTCAAGGCATTCCCGTAAGATCTTACCTTGCTATCTGGGAATTTTTTGGCTCATTGACCAATTTAGCTTTAATTTCCCTGTTCCAACATAAAAATAATTATTTTCCTGTTTCTCCTTTGGAATATTTCACATTATTTTCCTACGTGGAGCACAGTGTTCTATATAAAAGGACAAATCACTGATCTATAATTTAGTGTATTACACACTGAGTTTCTTCTCTAAGAAGCTATAGAGGGGTTTCACAGTAAACGCTTATTCTTTTTTATAGCCTCCCCCTAGATCAACTAGAAAAAATGTATAGTAGAGTTGGACATTAGACTTCATTTATAAACAACCTCTTTTTTCTTTCTGGTGCTTTATTTTTTAGGCTATGAAAGATACCACTTTGTAACGGTAATTGTTTGGCTGACTATGGTGGCATTATCCTAGAAAGCTCACTCTAGTCTGTGCCTACATCTTTAGGTTTTTGACTGCTCACTGCCTTCCATCAAATTCACAGAGTTTCACTTGGTGAAGAGACTAAAATGTAAGTTTATCCAATCACTATGATACCTATAACAGGCAGAACTATACACGTGAGAAGACAAATTATAGCCCCAAATTTGTTTGGTGAGTGTAGAATTAGGTGGAGGAAGGAGAGATGCTGGTTAGAACAGTACCTCACTGATAATGGAAACCCACTGCAGGTGCATCCATCTCCCATTAAGAATCATATCATCAAAGGACAAGAAAACTACACTGCGGATCAGAGAAACTCATCCTCTGAAAAGTTACGCAGGAGTACTTCCAATATCAGCCTCTCTGATGCTGATTTTCTACATATACTCTGTTGAAATATTTCTGCTTCAGTTATTGTCATACAATCAATTATTCCATCAAGGCTTACTCTTTCTGCTCTCTGCCAGAGGGACACTCATCATCAGAAGATGATTTCTGCATATTTCTTGTTTGATCCTTTGCATGTTAAATTTATTATTTTGACTCCCAAAGCTCTGCAGTAGCTCATTGCTGTCTTATGTACTATCAGTGTGAAGCAGGGTTTCTAAACCTTGGCATTACTGACATTTGTGACCAGACACTATTTTGCTATGTGAGTTAGAGGATAATATTTTGTCATGTGGCTCATAGGATGTTTAGCAGCATTCTTAGCCTCTATGCACTATAAATTAATAGCAGCTCCCTATTCTCCCCTCATAGTTATGACAAGTACATATGTTTCTTGCTGCTGCCAAATGTCTTTTGAGGGTCAAAATTGCCTCTTGTTTGAAATCTCCTAATATAGTATAGTTAAGTTTAGGAAGAGAAGATCCTGATTCTTGTCAAGATTTAGGGCAAAAAGGCATTCACACAAGTCAAACTGGATTCCAGCTTTGTGCCATTTCACTACTTCACTACTTCATTTTTCCTAGGAGATCTCCTTGTCATCGTGTGTTTATAAAAATCAGTCATAGCTCAGATTTCTTCTCGTGAAACACATATGCTTAAATGTTGCTCTAGTTTGGTTCTGAAATGTCCCCAAATGCCCATGTGTTGAAGATTGGTCCTAAATCTGTGATGCCATGGGAAGGTGGTGGAATCTTTAGAAGGCAGAGCCTGCTGGCAGAAAGTTAACTTGTTGGTGGTGCCCTCCTGAAGGGAGGACCCTGCCTCACCCCCACCTCTGCTTCTCAGGAGGTGAACAGGCCTCCTGTGGTGCGTGTTCCCACCATGATGCACTGTGCTGCCACAGGCCCAAGGAAACAGGGCCAAGTGATGATGGACTGAAACCCTACAAACTGTGAGTCAAAATAAATCTTGCCTCCATTTAACTGATTGCATCAATTATTTTGTCACAAAGGTGCAAAGATAGCTAACAAAGCTATCTTTCCTAGCAAGTCACCATTTTCTCATATCTATTTGGGCAGAAGGTTTAGAATATCTGAGTAAAAAATTTTGTTCAGTTATACAGAGCATCATATTGTTAGTGGGAGAGAAAAGTATTTCAAAATTTGAAGTCTGTATAATATATATCATATACACGACTGACTTCAACTGTGAAACCTATTATGCATTTCAGTTTCTGTGGGCTCTTCAACTCTTTGGGTTCTTCATTACAGTCCTGAGGATTGAAATACTGGCATTAGAAGAGGTGAATATATAGAGAGCAAAATTCAAACATGGTATCTCCCAAAATTGCCTACCTGGTAGTCTACGACTCACTTTGCCATCTTTTATTTTGTCCTATTGTGTCATATAAGAAGCATACTTCGGGCCGGTGAGGTGGCTCAGTGGCTTAAGCGCCTGCCTGGCAAGTGCAAGGGCCCGAGTTTGACTCCCGGAACCCACATACGAAAAAGGGGCTGGTGATATCGCTCAGCAGCACGGGCGCCTGCTGGCGCACGAGGTCCTGAGGTCGACCCCCTGGTACCCACAAAAAAAAAAAAAAAAAAAAGAAGCATACTTCATCTGGAAGTCCAATAGAGATTTGAAGTAGACTCTCAACTATAGAAATGACTATAATCTAAAAGACAAAGACTGAATTTATTGGAAGGTTCTCTACACAGCCATCGCTTTATAACCCCATCTAGTTTGGAATAGACATAAACAGTTTGTTTTGGTCCCTGCTCTGCGCCTACAGTATTCTGCATTTACAAAGCATCACATGGGCATGTGTTTGCATTTTTCAGGAGGAGACCCACCATTCTCCTCTTGCTATTTTATTTTCCTGAGGGAACAGAACATGTCATTCATACCTTGCTATAGCATAGCACAGTGCCTGGCCTAAATCAATACTCGAATATTAATATTATCCTTTAATTTCTTCTTACTCCATTAAATTATCACATTGTTTTCAAGGCATAATTAATTATTATAGAAAAGCTGGGTAAACTCATCTAAAAGGTAACATTTTTCTCAGCTTTCATCAACTATGAATAAAGTTGCTATTAAAACACCCATGTTTAGGTTTTTGCGTGAACATAAGTTTTCAATTTCTTTTGAGTTACCAATTAGTGTGATTGCTGAGTTAGATGGTAAAAATATATTTAGCTTATAAGAAATAGCCAAACTGTCTTCCAAAATGGTTGTACTATTTTGAATTACCACCAGCAATGAATGAGCGTCCTTACTTCTCTGCATCCTCACTACATTTGGTAAGATCATTGTTCCAGGGTTTTGCCATTCTAATAGGCATATAGTGGTACCTCAGCTTGTTTTAATATGCATTTCCTTGATGACATATTATGTGGAGAAACTTGCCATATTCTTCTTTGCTCTCTGAGTATATTCTTTGGTGAAATATCTGTCAAGGTATTTTGTCTCATTTTTTAGTTGGGTGGTTTGATTTTTTTATTGTCGAGTTTTCATTGTTCTTTACATATTTGGGATCAATCTTTTATCATGTGTCTTTGGCAAATATTTTCTGCAAGATTGTGGTTTGTCTTTTAATTCTATTGATATATTTGCACAACAGACTTTTTATTTATTTATTTTATGGAGTGTGCTTTTGTTACTGTATCTTTTCAGAAAACTCATTGCCATACCCCAATGACTTCTAGGTTTTCATTTATGTTATCTTCTAGGAACCTCATAGTTTTACATTTTACATGTGGGTATGTGATCCATTTTGAGTTGATTTTTGAGAAGGATTTATGATGTATGTTGGTATTAATTTTTTGAATATAGATATCCAGTTGTTCCACCATTATTCGTTGAAAACTGTCTTTGCTCCTTTGTCAAAAATTAGTTGACTGATGCACACGCACGGTCTCCCGAAAACCTACACCTTTTCTGACAGTGGCGGAGCTGGGTGAGGCCAGGAGGCAGAACTGCAGCGCTTGGTGGCGGCCGAACAACTGAAGGCGCAGTTCATGCACAGGTGCATGAGTTCACGGAGATGTTGGGATAAATGTGTGGAGAAGCCAGGCAGAGCCAGGGAGAGCCAGCTAGACTCTCCCACTGAAAATTGTCTCTCTAGCTGTGTGGACCACTGCGTTGACACTACTCTTGCCATTACCAGTCTGTTTGCCCAGATTGTACAGAAAGGAGGGCAGTAGACCAGTCCCTGGGAGAATAACAGAAGCAGCAAGGACTTGTTGTTAAGCAGATTGAAGGGCCACTGGGGGAAGAGTTGTCAACTCATTGTCAGGTCAGCATCAGTCTGTTGCCAGTTCTATTGGTGCTAAGAAGTAATAGAACAAATGCACAAAACATTTAATTTATTTATTTGCAATTCAGAAATTCCAGGTTGTGACACATCAGTTATTCAATAAATATGAATTTTTTTTAAAAAATTGGTTGACTGTGTTTATGAGGGTATTTTTATGGGTTCTCTATTTTGTTCTATTGTTCTAATTGTCTGTTCTTTCACCAATAGCACATAGCCTCAGTTATTATAGCTTTATAATATTTTTTGAAGGAAGGTAGCATCAGTTCTCTAAAAATTTTATTTTTCTCTTTCAATATTGTCTTGAATATTCTGAATTTTTGGTGCATACCTGTATAAACTTTAGAATCAGTTTGTCAATATCTACTAAATAATTTGCTGTGATTTTTGGTTTAGATTGTATTAAATTTGTAAATCAAGTTTGGAAGAAATAATATCTTGAAAATATTGTGTCTTCCTATCCATGAATACAGAATATCAGGATATCTTTACATTTTTCATTTCTTCTTTGATTTTGTTCATCAATTTTTTTTTCCAGTACTGGAATTTGAATCTAGGACTTTCTCACTGAGCTACAATCATCATGTAGATTTTCTTGTGCATATATCATTAGATTTTTTATGCTAATATATAAATGGAGTTGTGTTTTTAATTTCAGATTTTACTTGTTCATTTGCTAAAAGTAGTAAATGAGTGACTTTTGTATATTAATCTTGTACGTTAAAAAGCTTTGCTATAAGAACTTATTAGTTCCAGGGCTTTTTGTTGATTCTTTCAGATATTATACATGAGTGATCATGTCATCTGATAATAAAGACAGTGTTATGTCTTCCTTTCTATTCTTTCTCTGTTTTAATTCATTGTTCACCTTACTGCGTGAGTTGTGACTTTCAGTATAATAATAAAAAGGACTGGTGATGGGGGCATCCTTGAATTGTACTTGATGTTAGTGGAAAAGATTCAGGTTCTCATCATTAATTGTGATTTTTATAGTTTTTAATCAAGTTGCAGACGTTATCCAGTATTCCTACCTTGCTGAGAGATTTTTTTTAATTGTGAATGGTATATTTTTTTCAAGTGCTCTTTCTGCATTTGTTAATACGATCATGTGACTTTTTCTTTTTTTCTCCTGTTTAGGTGATGGGTTACACTGATTGATTTTCAAATGCCAAACCAATCTTACGTACCAAGGGTAGATTTCACTTGATTGTTGTGTATAATTCTTTTTGTATATTGTTAGACTTGAATTGCTAATATTTTGTTGAGAACTTTTTCATCTTTGTTCATAAGTTATTGATCTGTTGTTGTCTTTATTTCTAATGTCTTTGTGCAATTTTTGTATTAGGCTAATGATAGTCTCGTGAACATATTAGGAAGATTCTACTTCCATCTCTGAAAGAGATTGTAGTGAACTCATGCAACTTATTTCATAAATGCTTGGGCTTGAATGTTTCTCTCCGAGTCTGTTAGACTTTTATAAAACACTAGAAGGTTGGTCTCTGGTTAACTAGTTTCCCTGAGGACAGGTCTTCTTAAGAAGAACTGAGTGTTCTGATATTATTCATGATGATTCTCTTTCCTCTTCCCCTGATAGAAGGACAAGGGAATTTTTCTCTGTGTTTATTGGGAGAACTTGATCAGGTTTTTGGAGGTGAATTTCACAAAATTGTGGGGTCCCTGTATAAATGGGTTTCCCTGAAGTTTTTTTGCTTGTTTGTTTGTTTTTTTTAACTCTCTGAGTTGCACACTGTGAGCTTCCAACATTTTATCACTTACAATTTAGTTTCCCTGCAAGACCTGGAACTGTTTTCTGCAGTACATTCTACCTTGGAGTCCTGGTCTTTTAAACTGAGATTCTCTGTATTCATTTTTTGATCCGTCCAATCTTAGGGGCAATAGTTTGCCCAATGTCCTTGCCTGTCTTACAGATCTTAGAAGAGTTGTTGGTTTTTTCATCTGTTTGGCTTTTTACTTGCTGCTGGTCCAAGCCATGTGGTGTCATTGTAGAGCAAAAAATACTATTTCTATGATGTTACTGAATTCTGCCTCTACCATTGACTAATGCTTTGGCCTTCTGTTAAAATGAGGACAATTTAACCATGATGTTTTTAGTTCATCAAGCCTTAATAAAAGATACAACTCAAGATATTATGTCCAAATGTATGTTCTTTTCTCAGAGATATCATCTCATTTTCATTCTTATCTGCCTTTTGTGTATCTCTCTGTAGTGTCCTGTACCATGTTTGAATAAACTACACCTTTGCTTTTCATTCTCCCAACCCATGCTCCAATCATACTAGTCCTACAAAGGTACTTTTAAAAAGCCTCCCCAGTAGGAAGGCCACATTCTTTTCATTGCAATTCCCAAACAGCACTCAAAAGCCTGTCAGCAAAAAGGTATCTTCTGATAATAAAATTACAAGATCACTTCTTTCCAGAAATGTTTTTCAAATGTAGTTTGTACTAATCAAAAAGTCCTAGGCAAGAGCAGAGATGCTTGTCCTTGGGAAGAGCAGAGCAGCAAGGATGGGGAATAGTATTTGCCTGTACTAAGACCCGGCCAGCAGCTCTCCATTTCCTTGGCAGTTCCCCTTTTACGACAAGGAAATTGGCCAGAGAGATAAAATAAAGGTATTGCTGAGATGACCCAAACATTTTTCATTCTTTCTGAGTTAACTGGATTCTTTCCAAAAGATTTTGTTAGGGGAAAAAAAAAAAAAAGAGAGAGAGAGAAAGGAGATGAAGAGAGGACAGAGGTAGAGAAGGCAAATGATACAATAAGTGGAGAACTGTATTTGGAGGAATGCAAACCCTGAAGACACATGCTGAATGCAAGTAAGGATTTCAGAAATGATATGCCCCAGTATTAATCTTAAAGGGCCTATAGATGTTTTTAAAAGTATTTAAAAATGTTATTATATTTACAGTTGTCAACCTATCTGTCTCTGAAACTTCACATTTTTAGTACACATATCAAGATTCAGGTTCTACAGTCTGACAAATCAGGTTTACATCAGACTTATCACTTAATAGATATGGGACTTGAACAAGTTATTTAATTATTCTAAGTATTTCATTGCAAACTGAAGCAAACCTATTAACAGAGCCCCACTAATTCATACTAGTTATTCAATAAAATGACAAGGCAAACAATTTAATGCAGACTGATGTGTGGGTAGATAGGTAGAATAATCTGAAACTCTGGATCTATGAGAAGAAACAAATATAATTTGAATTCTTACCTAGAGGAAACAGATTGGGTCTTTTGGCTCTCACTGACAGTGTGAAAGAATTAAGTGCTCACTCTCCAGGAAGAGCATGATATCTCAGCTATCAATATTGACAAAACAAGTGCAACTCTACCTGCCTTGAGTGTTTGGGCTCTTAGGAAGTGGAAGGCTTTTATTGAAGTGGTGGCACAGAAATCGCCTAAGAACTTTGTTCTGGATTCTGAGTTTCTCAGATAGATCGATTTCACTCTAATGAATCAATCCTTTGAAACCTGCTCTGTGATATTGCAGGCACCTCTTCCTGAGCTCTGTGGCCAGGAAAAACACAGCCAAGCTATGGGGCTGATCCTTTTCCATTTCAGTGTAATTAGGAGTCTGTCTTTCTCTGAGTCAGAAACTGGCTGGAAAAAGAAATGGTACAGGAACATCCCTTAGGCTGCGCTGGAGGATCAGGCAATCTAACCATTGATGAGGAGGCCAGAGGGGCTCATTATGTAGGAAAATGTTCCTTTCTGCTGCAGAAAGGTGAGGACTATGCTTCATGCCGGTGAGCTGATTATTTGGCTCATGCCAGTTAGTACTGGATCCAAATGGAATAGTGTATTTTTCTGTAATTCTTCTAATTATCCAAGTATTCTCTGGGAGAACATGTTCTTTCCTTCCAACCAAAGCAGAGAATTCACCTTTGCTATGAGGCCTGTTGACTAGTGCTGCTGAATTAGTGATGCTTGTGATTTGGTCAGATGGATAGCCTTCTTCGCCAGCGTGCAATTGCCTTTAGGGAGCCTGTACTCCCTCCCCTTTGATTCCTTAATGACCTCATTAGACAATGAATCTGATCTGGAAAATGTTTGCAAGTCTCCCAGACTGTGTAATTGCACCCAAGATAGGGTTTAGGGCTCCTGCAAACAGGTCAGATATCACCCTTGTGGTAGGCAGTGAGGAGTTGGGAGTGGTTTTCTGAGCAAAGAGCAACAGGTATTGACTGTGTGCCTCTAACTCAAAGCTATAGATGAGTAAACAATAACACTATCCTTAATGGGCAACAGCAAAAAGAGCAAGATGCCTGAAGAGTGTACATCTGTGTTCACTGCAGCCCAGTACTCCTGACAGAGATCTCCAAAGGAGGAGCACATTGGATCAGCAAAACTTCATAATAGCCCTGGCAGCTTGATGGCCCTGCTGTGGAGAGAATGACAGACGTCCCAGCAACAACAGCAATATAATTTAAATACAGGGAGCGCTGGAGCCAGGACACTTGTTTTTTTTTTTTTTTTTTTTTTTTAACAATGATTTGCAAATGGTGAAGTTTCAGGATCTTAAGGAATGGAGGAAGGGTAAGCGTGAGGGTGAAAAATAGCAGTGGGAATTGGATTTGCTGATAGCTTCCATGGTAGGGATATTTGATAAGCATTTAACACTGGAAAATTAATCAAGTCAAAAATGAGGAGTGTTTTGTTTGTTTCTTTGTTTGATCCTTCTTGAGATATTTTTCAGAAGAAGATATTCCGAACATTGTCCCCCAGGATGGTGAACAAGACAACTAGAAATGGTGAAATACTTATCTTTTACTTTCAACTTTACACTTCTTGACTGACTGATCAATGTCTCCTAACTAAACTCTACAGCTAGCCCCTGACCTCAAGAACCACACACTGAAGATTTCTTTTTTGTTGTTGTACATTTTAGTCTTTATTTACTCTTTCAGTTCCTCACATCAGGGAAACAATGCAATATTTACACATGTGAGTCGAAGATTTTCTTTACAGCTTTCTTGAGATATGACTTACATACTACAAGTGTCCACCCATGGTAAGTGTAAGGTTCCATGGTTTTCGGCAAATGTATGGAACTGTGAAATTGTCACCCCACTTCAGTTTTAGATTATTATCATTGTCTCGGTTTTCCCTATGCCCAGCAGAATTCAGTCTTGTTCCCCTTCTACCCAGTCCCAGCCCAGACAAAGACTAAACTCTTTTTTACTACAGATATTTCCCTTGAAGTTTTGTATACATAGAATCATATAATATGCAATCTCATGCATCTGGCTTTTTCCTCACAACATATTTTCAAGACATATGTTTTGTAGAGTGTATCAGCATCTGGTTCACTTTAGATAGCTGAGTAGTGTTCTCTTGTGTAGAAATGCAGTGCCACATTTCATTTATTCATTCACGGTTGATAGATATATAGACTGTTTCCACTTTGTGGATATTATGTGTATAATGTTGCTGCAAACATCTATGTACAAGTCTTTTTATGGGTATGTTCACATTTTACTAAGAGTAGGATTGCTGAGTATGGTAAGAATGTTTTTAATTGTGTGTGTGTATGTGTCCGTGCAGTGCCAAGGATTAAACCCAGGGCCTTTGCACTGAGCTTCATCCTCAGCCCTTTTTTAAAATTTTGAGACAAGGTCTCAATAAATCACTAAGTTGCCCCAGTTAGGCTGGAATTTGGGATCCTCCTGCCTCAGCATCGCAGAATGCTAGATTCCAGGCATGCACCACCACACCCAGCAATAATGTTTTTAATTTTTAATTAACTCCAAAAATGTTCAAATGGCTGTTCATTTTCCAGTTCCATAAACAATGTGTGAGGCTTCCAGTTTCCCTCCATTTTGTCAGCATTTGTCATGGCCTGTCTAATCTGGCTGTTCCAGTGAGTGTGTAGTGGCATATGTTTTAAGTGTGCACTTCCCTAATGACTAATGATATTGAGGATCTTTTCTTACATATCTTAGTAGTTCATAGCTTCTTTGGTGAAATGTCTTTTCAAATATTTGGCTCTTTTCTTGAAGAGTTGTTCTTTAAATACTTACTGGTGATTTTTAAGAATTCTTCACAATTCTCAAGTGTTGACTCCAGTCTGTAGCTTGTATTTTTATTTTCTTTATGACATCTTTTGATGTACCAAACTTTTTATTTGGATGACATCCAAAACAATGATTTTTAATCTTATGGATCATATATTGGTATTACAGTTATGAAATGTTCACCCATCTAAATACTTTAAAAAATTCCCCTATATTGTCATCTGGGATTATGAAAGTTTTGATTCTTATATGTAGTACTGTGTATTAATTTATGTGTATGGTATGAGGTTAAAAGTGTAAGTTAACTTTATTTACTTATTTATTTTAGACATGGATATCAATAGTCACAGAGTTACTAGTTGACAACCTCCCCCATTAAATTACACTTTTTTCAAAAGTCAATTAACCATAAGTATAAGGGTTTATTCTGGACCCTTAATCCTATTTGGTTGACTGAAAACTTGATGCCAATACTCACTGTTCCAATTATTGTCTATTTGTGGTAAGTTTTAAAATCAGACTCTCATAACTATTCTTCATAATAGTTTTGATTACTCTGGATTCTTCTCATTTCCATATACACTTTAAAATCAAGCTTGTCAATTTTCACAGAGTTTACCTAGAACTGTGATGCAGATCATTTAGAATCTATATATAAATTTGAAGAAAATGACCTTGTATTAACATTGAATCTTCTAATCCATCCAATAGGGGTATTGGGCTTTATTAAATCCTTTCATATGCAGTGATTAAGATTATAGTTCTAGTCTTTTTCTTTTCTACTATGCACTGTAGCTAATACGTTGTATACTGTATTGTTTATTACATTAATTAAGTTGTATGTTTTATTTTGCTTTTCTGGTCTGGTTTGGTAGGACATTCATATTGGCTTCATTAATGGATTGAAAAATGTGTCCTTTTCTACTCTCTGAAAGGCTTCGTGAAAAATTGTTGTTATTTCAACTTTTTTGATAAAACATCAGTGAAGTCATTTGGGCTTAAACTTTTCTTTGTAAGAAAATATTTATTAACTAATTTATTTTTTATTTGTTATAAATATATTCAGATTTTCTATTTCTTCTTGAGTCAGACTTGTTAAATTGTGTATTTCTAAAAAAGTGTCCATTTTATTTAAATTCTTAGTGTGCCTTTGCTCTCAAATATCTATTAATTTTTAAGTCTTTTTTAATTCCTAATTTTGGTAATTTGTTCTCCCTCTTTCCCTTCCCGCTTTCTGTTGTTCATAAGTCTAGATGTTTGCTAACTTTCTGATCTTTGCAAAAGAATGACCTTTTGATGTCAGTGATTTACTGGATTGTTTTTTTTTTAATATTTTAATCATAAAAATATTGTTTCTGTCTGCTTGATTACAGTTTGATCTGTTTTATTTATTTTTCTAGTTTGTCACAGTAGAAGTTTAAAGTATTAATTTGAAATCTTCCTGCTTTCTTAAAGTAGTTATTTAAAGCTATAAATTCACTTTAACCATTGCTGTAACAGCATCTTCTAAATGTGGATATTTTGTGTTTTTCTTTTCAAGCAGTTAAAAATACTAATTTTTCTTGTTATTTATGTATTTATGTATTTATGTATTTATTTATTTATTTATTTATTTATTTATTTATTTGTGGGTACCAGGGGTTGACCTCAGGACCTCGCGCGCCAGCAGGCGCCAGAGCGGCTGAGCGATATCACCGGCCCTTTTTTGGTATTTGGGTTCCGGGAGTCCAACTCGGGCCCTTGCGCTTGCCAGGCAGGCGCTTATGCCGCTGAGCCATCTCACCGGCTCTGTAATTTATTTCTTTACATGAGATTTCTGTTCCTAACTCCTCAATATTTGCATAATAACCCTCACACCAGTTTTTGTTTGGTTTTGTTTTGCTGTGTTTTGAATTTCTGATTTAATTCAGTCTTAGTCAGAGGACATACATGACATAATTTCAATTTTTTAAAATTTGTTAAAACTTGTTTTATGATTCTAGTATATGATCATTCCTGGAATTCTCTTACTGGAATTCCTCAAATTGCATACTCTTACCTGAAATTCCATACTCACACACACACACAAAAGATAAAGTGTGTTTTGCAGTCACAGGGAGGACAGTGCTATGTGTGTTAACTACAGTGGTTGGCAGACAGTATTGCTTTCACCTTCTGCCTCTTTGCTTATTTTCAGTTTAGTTGGTCTGTCTATCATTGGGAATGAAATTTGATGTCTTCAAATGTTATTGTGACTTGTCTATTTTTCTTGTCACTTTTGAAATTTTGCTTCGTTTTGGAGCTATGTTAAGTATTCATATAGTATATTTGTAATTACTTATTTTCAGTGAGCTAATCTTTTATTATTAAATATTCCTCATTTTTTCTAATATTGTCTTTGATATGGTTGATATTAATATAATCAATCCAGCTATATTTGAAGCATACATGTTTTTCTATCTTTGTATTTTTATATTTTATGTTAAAATCCCTACTCCAGTCTCTTATCGTTACCATATTTTTTTCTACCTTTTTACTTACACCCTATTTGTGATTTTGAATCTAAAGCATCTCCTGTAGAAAAACTGCAGCTTGATTTTAACTTTTTCTTATCCAGTCTGAAGTTTCTGCCTTTGATTGACATGTATTATCCACTGACATTTATTGTAACTGTTTTTACCTTGGAATTACATCTAGCAATTTGCTGTCTGTGTTTGACTGGTCTCTAGCCCTTTTGTTGTTGTTATTGTTCTTTCATTGTTCCTTTGCTATCTTTATTTTTACATAGTTACATAATTTTAATGCCTTCCTTGGCTTACTATGTTAAAAGTTACTTTATTAGTGGTTGGTCTAAAGACTACAATTATGATACAGATTTTAAATTATAATAATCTAATGTAGATTGAATACTGGTAAAATACAGAAACTTGCTACAAAATTTCCTATCTTCTTTTGCTCTATTATCATTATTTATGTTCCACCCATACGTTAAAAATTCAAACAGTGCTGTAACTATTTTATTCAACTTTCTACTTTAAAATTAAGGGAAGAAAACAGAAAAATGTGTGTATGTGCATATGCATATTCTTGTATATTTACACATATCCTCAGCCTTTCTTGTCTTTCTTTCTTCCCATGGATTTGCGTTACCATCTGGTATCATTTCCTAACAATGTAAATGATTTTTTTCGTTATATGGTATGTCAGCTAGAAAAGGCTATTTTAGGCTTTGATTGGCTATGTGTTTTAACTTCATTTTCAAAGGGTAGCTTTGGATGGCTGACAGCTTTTCATTGTCTTGTTTTGCTCTTATTACTATGATCACATCATTTCACTGCATTGTAGTTTTCATTGTTTCTGACAAGAAGTCAACCAATAGTTTGGTTGTCTCTTTGTGCATAGAAGAAATTATTTTTGTGTTTAGCAATGAACAATCTCATTACACTATGTCTAGATGTGGATCTCTTCATGTTAATCTTACTTGAAATTTTAGGTTAATATCAAATTTGAGAAGTTTTTATTATTTTTTTCATATTATTTTTCTAGCCTCTCTTCTGGAGGTCCCATGATGTATATAGTGACTGCCTTCATTTGTTTATCCACACTTACTTTTCTTCTCTGTTCTTCAGATTGGATAATTTTGATTGTTGTATCTTTAAATTTACTGATATTGTCTTTTGACAGAGCAATTCAGCTATCGAGTTTCTATAATGAAATTTTTATTTTAGCTTTTGTATTTTTCCACTCCAGAATTTACATATGGCTCTTTTCACAATTTCGATAGTTTTGTAGAAATTCTCTACATGTTGAATCACTGTCATCATATTTTCTTTTAATTGTTTCAACATAAGTACCTTTAGTACTTGGATAAAAAGTTCAACATATTGGTCCACTCAAAGACAGTTTCTATTCATTGTGTTTTCTACTTTTTTTTTTTTTCTGAGAATGAGTCGCACATTCCTGCTCATTTGCATGTCTCATAATTTTGTGGAAAGATAGAACATTTTAGATAATGTATTGTTCTCACTCTTACTTTTGATATTTTGCCCAAAGGTTTTTTTTTTTACTGCCTTTGTTTTGTTTTTAGTGACTTTAGTAACCATTGTTTGAGGCTTGCTTTAGCTAAATCATAGAATATCTTTCCACTGTGGTACTTAACTGTTGTTATTTCTACTCCATTTTTATAAGTCTTTGTTTTACGTTATGCATGAATTTCTATGTGTGACACTGTTCTGCATAGCTTAGTGATCAAATGATGTTTGAGAGTTTGTGTTCAAACATCTCAATCTAACAACTCTACCCTCCACCAATGGATTGTATATATGTTGGGGAACCCCTTTGGGATTTCCAACATGGTGTCCCTATTCACATATTGTTGTCATAGTGTATCAAGACTCCTCATCATCTTGACATATCTTTGGTCACTAACATCTCTTTTAAAATGTAGTCACCAAAATGGCCTATATGCCCACCAGCAGATGAATGCATCGAAACACAGTGGAATAATACTCTTCCATAATGAAGGATAAATTTGAGCAATTTGTAGGAAAATGATTGCATCTTTTAGTTGATAATGCTAAGTGTAATAAATCATACACAGAAGGTTAAACATCACATGGATTCTCATATAAGAAAAACACAAAGTATAAATAACTTAAAAAGCAAAATTAAAAATGATAGGAAACAATGAGATAAACTCTGTGGAGATGGGAAGGGGATCTAGAGATGAGGTAAGAGGGGAAGCAGAGGAGGAGAATGGAAAGTGGAAAGGATCAAGATGTGACATATTTATGTGCCAATTCCCCACAATGAATTTATTCATTATGTATCACAAACCTATGCTAACATTTTTTTTTAAAAATAAATAAGTAAAAATTAAAATAAAATGTAGTCTCCTGATTTGAACATAATATACAGGTATTGTCTCATTCTTCCAAGTAGTTTTAACTTACTTCTGTAAAATGGAGACTACGTCATCCTGTATTAAATAGGCAGCAAGCTTTAAAGAGACTTTCTTTTGACACAGACTGAGGATCTATTGTAGGAAAACAGTGAGAAAAGCCACTAAACTAGATTTGCATAGGAGGGATTTGGGATTAATATAAGTATGTTTGTCCTTAAAATTTTGATGGTGGCAGTAGGTATATCCACAGGGATAGATGAGATTATAATAATATTAATAAATCAACATTACTTCAGTATTTTCCATGTTCTAGGCACTATTTTAGTGCTGTACAAATTGCCACTCCTTTAACCCTCACAACTGAAATCAACTACAGAGAACAGCCTGCCTAAAATCACACAGCAAGCGAATGGCTGAGCTGGCGTTTAAGTGTGGATAGTCTGGATTCAGAGCCACACGCCTATTGAAAATGCAGTGCTACTCCTTATCTAGTCAGAGATGCTTTCTCATTGGAAGATAATCTGAGACTCCCTTGTTTCCATTGCCAGGTTTGGAGGAGACTGAACAAAGATTAATGGTGTAAAATTTTAAATGAGTGCCATTTACAGCACATTTTAGTGTTGCATGGTTCCAGTTTACATAGATTTCTCTGCTTTGCCTCAGCAAATTGCAAGTCTCTAGGAAGAGTCCCTAAGAAGCAGTTTCTCTGGCTGTGGAAGCAGCCAGGCTACTATCTACATCGGGAGTACATTCAGCATAATAAGTAGCCACTCTCGCTGCTAGAACAGTTGCACACAGATCAGTACGGGGCTGGGGAATTCAAATCAGAATTGCTCGCATCCACTGAATCTGAGGGCATTTGCTAAGTAGCACAAGAGGTTATGAAAACACGGTGGTGGCTTCCAATATTTTTTTGGCCAATCTTATGCAAATTACAAGGAAAGTATCAGAATAGCAAGTTATGTGAGAATAAAATTGCAGAAATCTAGATAGACTTCATTTCAGATGAAAATGGAATTACATCTGGAACAAAAAAAAAAGTAGCATCTCTGGACAATTTCATCCCTAAACTCTATAAGTGACAGACATGACACAGGTCATGCGGGCTTCACGGCTGTGACCCCTGTGACCTCTGTTATCTTCTGAGTCCAGAGCCTCATTTGGGGCAGCATGTGCTGCTAGCATTAAGGACTGTATTGCTTCTCCTGCCTCAGCAGCACTGTGCGTGCCCCAGAATGGTTTTCTGTCTACAGCATGCTTTCATTTCAATGAAAAGACAGAGAACAGGTTGCTTTTCATGATCTTTTTGACACCGTGTGATCAACAAATACAGTGAATATTGAAACTTAAACATTTTTCATACAGTAAAAGACAAACTGCAGTTAGGCCCCTTAAAATACTCCCCCTCATTTTGAACACACTTATCCCCTTGTTCTTGCCACTTTTTGGAGCAGTTCTGGCAGTCCTCTTTCATGAGTGTCTTTGGTTGCGCTGTTGTGGTTGCCTCAGTGTCCTCAATCAATTAGACATTTACTTTTCATGGCCATTTGACTTTGGGGAAGAGTCAGAAGTTGCACAGTTCCAGATGCCATGAATAAGGTGGATGAGGACACATTGTTAAATTTTTGGAATTATTGTAAATGGTTGCTCAGAGATAATAAAAACTATGGCAAATATTTAAATTTTTAAAATTTATTACAGTAAAAGGCACATTGTCACTAATTCCCCTCAGAATACTTTCCTTTGCTTCAAACACTATTACATCATTGTCTTTGGAAATGTGTCTTTTACTATAATCAGGTTTTTAAAATATTAAATATTCACTATTTTTCAATCGCAGGTTGTACAGTTTTGAAAAGGAAGAAGAATATGTTATTTGTTTCATGATTTCCCTTCTAATCATGGTGGCCTGGGAGACATCAACGCCATTGCTCTGTAGTTTCCATATCCTAAACTTATCTTTCTCTGTGCTAGTGTGATGTTCAATCTCAATCAACCCAGTGTGCTCAACACAAAGGATAAGAGAGATTTGCTCAGCTGTTTAAGTGTGAAACAAGTATTCAGCACTGGGTGAATCGTACTGCTAACCAGTTTCCAAAGGGGCAGTCTTTTGGGAGGTTTAAGAAGTAGCAGGGTGTCACCATTCTTGTTGCTTAGGGCCAGGCACATTACTTATTCATTCTCTCATCCATTATTTTATTAAATAGTGTCTGTACATGGCCAGAATTAAATGTTAGAGGAATTATCAATATGCAGAGGGCATGTTCATTGCTTTATTTGACTTCCCAGTCTTATCTCTGCCACTTCTGTCCTCTCTCCCTTTTTCACTCATGTCCTACAGCACCCATCATATGTCATTATTGTGAACAGATCTTAATTAAACTTTACTGAAGAACCAAGGACCTAATTGCCCTCATGCCACAAATTCCCCGCCAGCTATATCACCTCTGTCCGTTGTGTGAATCTGTTAAAATCATTAATTCTCTATCAAAACCCATCTTCTCTTTCTCTTTTCCTCTATGCTCTGCTGCTAAACATATTTATTACAATAGAGAAAAATTATTAATATGGTTACTTAAATTCTCTGTGGTCATTTCCCTTAACTATAAAATAGAAGTGAATAGTGCCTGATATATTGTTGTAAAGTTTAAATGTGAAAAGTTTGTAAAATGACATATTCTACATACCAAGCACCCATCAATTACTCCTTTCCCCATGTAATTATTCCAAAAATTAAAAAGAAAAAGCGAAAGTCTTCTTCTAGTCAGTAATATTAATAACAGGTAAACCTTACATTAATTAGATACTGTGTGAAATACCTCATTAATTAATGTTGTACCTATTGATAAGGAAACTGGACTAAAGAAAACTAGCAAGAGTTTGTTGGCATCATCTAAAATGTATTTGAAGGGATTTAGGTTCTTTGGACCATCTAATTAAAGGTGAATGATGTCACACATTGGAGCAATGGAAAGATCATCTACTCTTATCCCTTTTTAGTGCTTTCCTGATAGCATCACCCTCCTGTACTATTCTGGGAATGAGGGCAAGAAGTGGAGGAAAGGAATTCAGGGTATAAATCCCTGGGAGAAAATTGAAAATTGAACCTCTGGGTTCTCTGGCGCCAGAGACTTTAAATCTTCAGGATTTGGGGCAGGTGCTGATCGTATCTCAAATGTAAGTCGGCTAGAACTGACTCCCACTGTGCACTTAACTCTGTAAGAAGGGGCTGAAGACAAATCTGATGGGGGTAATGGGAAGGTCCATCACCTGGTCAAGGACACAGCATCTGTATTCTGCCATTGGCATTGAAAACTGGAGATGTAGTTGAAGGAATAAGATATGTACTGGACCTGTCTGGGAAGATAGAAAGTACAGCTTATTATCTTACTAAAATTTCTTTAAAACTCCTTTAAAAATGAGCAAGTTTCACTGACCAAACCTGCCAGAATTATTTCTGCCTGATTCATGAGCCCCTCCAATTCTCCCATCCTCAGGGTCTCCAGAGTGCTAACTAGTTTGATAAATAACTAGAGGATCCGCTACGGGCAGTAGTAGGAAAGAAAGGCAGGTCATCAACTTGAGCCTGGATTGGGAAGGGATGGGGACACTGAGCAGTGGGGTCTGTGACCAGTACTCAGGTATGGAGGATACAGGAGCCCTTCCAGAAGGGTTGCTGCAATGGCCAGCAGAAATTTGGGCTTCACATAGAAATATAATATTCAATGTATTAATTATTGTTACTCTCCTATTATATTGTTTTGAAATTCTGTATTTTTGTTGTTGTTGTTGTTCTTTTTGAAACTAAAAAAAAAAAAGAAAGAAATAGGGAGGGGTAGGAAGTGTAGACTCATTTTAGTGAATGGCTTTCCTTCAGTGATGATAGGTTTTATGTTTTGTTACTAAGTTCTGCAAAGGCTGCCCTGTCTGTTTTGTTTACAATTGCTGCAAAACTTACTACAAGGGGCTACTCCATGAACATTGTTGAATGGATAAATTGATGGTTGATCATTTCCTCAGCGTCTCCTAAAGCACCTTACAATCTTTACAATGTTGCACACTACCTGGAAATTCTGTCCCACATCCAACCTGCTGTGCACCATGAGGACCATGTCACTTGAAGAATGCTTGGTGCTCTCCCAATACATATATATATATATATATGATAGATTACCCTCATTAAAAATATCCTTTTACCCCAGGGCTTGCTTCACAGCAGAAGGCTTAGGATTGGATGCTCCAGGTCAACCTCTAATGTGGTACCCATCATAGCATCCTGTGAGCCCATTTTCTGGAAGCAGGAGAGAGGGAAATAGAGGGTGCTGTGGGGTCAATTCTATACCTATAAAGCAGCTTCCCTATTGAGTTTTGAATCAGTAATTCTCAGGCCTAGATGCACATTAAAATCACCTGGGGAACTTTTAATGTGCAAAGACCCCAAGTAGGACCAATTAAATCAGAATCTATGGGTCTGAGCTCAGATTTGGTCATTTTTAAAGTTCCCCAGGTAGATCATATTGATCAGACTTGGAAGCCAATGATTTATAGTTCTTTAACTTTGCTCCAATTAGGATCACATAGGGAAGATTTTTTAAAAACCCAAAGCTTAGACCACACCCTATAACAATTAAGTCAGAATCTCTGGGGGCAGAACCAAGGCATCAATGTTCTTACAACCCCCTATCTTATCCTAATGAGCAGCCAAGTTTGAAAACCTATATTCGAGATGAAGATGAAGGTGCATATGACTTTGCTGTGCTGAACCACTGCTATTTGCTAGTTGAATGCCAATTAAAATCACTGATTTAGAGCTTTGACCAAAACTATATCACTTGCCTTTTGCGCATACAAGGTCCAGCCTTGACATGAATAAGCACGAGCAGTTACACAAGCAGTGGAGAGCTAATTATCTTATTTTTATATCATGATTCCTGGGCATCAGAAATAACAGAAATAAAATTAGCTACTATTGCTTTAGTGCCAAATCCTCACAGCAACCTTGAGAAGTAGATAACATTGTTCTAATTTTAGAGATGAAAAAGTTAATGTTTAAAGAAATTATGGAACTTGCCCAAGGTTGTCTAGGGCATCAGAGTTGGAAATAGGATCTGGACTATGGTATAATAACATCAAAGCCCGAGCTCTATTTACTACACTTGACTTCCTTAATTTTATAAGAGCTGTATTGAAATATAATTCACATACCATACAGTTCACCTGTTTAAAGTGTACAGTGGTTTGTAGAAATTTTACATACTTGTGCAGCCATCACCATATCTCATTTTAAAACATTTCCATCATTTCTAAAAGATCCCTTGTGCCCATTTATTTGACTGGCTTTTAAAGAACAGAGGAGTAGATATATGAAAACCTGGGTTTTATTCCCAACCCTGTCATTTATGTAGTACTCTGACCTTGAAGAATTCCTTAACCTCTCTGGGTCTCAGTTTTTTTAATTAGTCACTTAGAGATAATAATCACTGCCAGAGGATGAAGGTCAAATAAAGTATTGCATAGGGAAGTGCTCAACAGCTAAAGCTATAAAAGTGAAAAGTACTGCATTTTTTAAACTGCTGGAAATCATTTTGTGCCTTTTGAGTGCCTTGGATCTGAAACGGAACTCAGACAGCTGCCATAACACAAGTCTAGCTGTCTCTCCTACCTTGTCCACTTACCTCATTGAGGCTTTTCTCACCACATTCCTTTGGGAGTCCCCAACATGTACCAGCCACCTTAGTTGGTGACATTGTGCCTCCCTTCTGAGCCCTGGAGTGGCAGTTCATATTCAAGCCAGTGTGACTCAGAGCTCTGCTTGGGTTCTGAGGGTTTCACCCTCCCTGGCAGAAGCCTGAGGTGTCCATATGCTCCCATAATGACTAGCTTTCAGGGAGATGCATGGTGTCCTTTCAACAGGAGAACACAAATGAATTAGGTGGACCATGGTATTTCTCTGGTTCCTTAATTAGCACTCTGATGGGTGACAGGAGGCCCAACTGAATGTGTTCAATCACTGCCAGAGGGGAGTCAGGCCAAAAGATTATCATGTTTATCTAGGTCCCAAATAAATAGTCAGACTTAAGCCCAGTATCACATGCATCCAAACTGCTTTTTATTTCCATAAAAATCTTATGATTTTTAATCTTTGACTGAGCCACTTTAATCTTTGACTGAGCCATTTTTCCATCTTCACAGAGTTTGGAGTAGGAACATTTTAAGACCATATCTTCTTCAGCCTTATGATTTATTTTACCTAAGAACATCAATAAATATTCACTGGGATGCAAATAGAGTCTAAATCTTCATGTAACTTCTTACCTGTACCTCTTTTTCCATTATTTGCCTCTTATCTTCCACATAGCTAAAACACCTAGAAATTCTCCGACTTTCTAGTCAGCATCTCATTGTCATACCTACTTCTTGATCACTTTCATGCAATGTTATATTGATTTGCACCCTTAGTTGCCCCTGATTTTTATCTTCACTTTTTTGTGGCTTTCATGATACCTTATGTAGCTGTGATTTGCTAATCTGCCTTTTAACTGTGTCCTAATTTAATAGACCTTCTGGCACAAAAAGAAGATGAGAGACGTGTCTTCTATTCAAAGGCTAAGGGCACGCAGAGGCAGGAAGAAATGGGGAAGAAAGACATGGTGTCTTACCACGGTGCTCTTGTTCCATCATGTTCGCCGTTTGCCTGATAAAGGGTCAAGGTCTAAGTCTTAAATTCAATACACGGCGTAATTCACCTCTCTGTATTGTGACTGCCCCGATTATAATTTAGAAGAATGAATTATGTAAATTCAGGGGAAGATTTCACCATTACACTTAAAACTTGTTTCTACAACTGTTTATTGGTAAATATTATGGATGAAACACAGGTCCAGGCACTAAGGGGTCCAACAAAAGACTCAAGGAGCTTACTATTAAGCCATGCAGAGCTAGAAGAGTATATGTTCATAACTACAGAGGCATTTCTAAGATTGCTTCTTGAGTTCCAAGATGTGAGTCTTTTCATCAAGGAGTTAGAGGGCTAAGCCACGTAACTATAGCTCCCTCTGTTCCCAATTCCTGCTGGCTCACTGGACCCAGTGAGCCATGCGGCAAAAGTGGAGCTTCCTCCTCCTTAGCAGCAGGCAGGGATTTCACTGTCCCCAGCCACAATGAGAAGCAGGAATAGACAGCTGAATGGGGAAAGGCAGTGGTGATATAAATACATGTTTAATTGCACATCAATTACAATTACTTACAAGGCTGCATTTATTTAAATGCAGTGTAATTAGAGGAAAAACCTTGATTTAATCATAACCTTATCAAACACAGATCCCTTCATCTTGCTGTGCTCGTGCACTCTGTTTCCCTCTGTGCTGATTCTAAAATGAGGGGAGATGGCAGAATCAATTTAGGGCAGAGATCCTTACCAAGTAGTCTCTCATCTTGTAGGACTCCTGCTCAGGAGCTGCAGAGCTGTTCATCCTGTCCTCTTCTCTAAGGGCTCACGATAACAGGCACTGATTAGCTCCAATGACTTATTGGAAATATAACTCATCCCTGATGGCAGGCTTCATAACCCAGAAGCCCAAGATTAGTAAGGACATTGCATAGGCTCAGCCTCCAGAGATAAATTACCTCTCGGAATGTACCCGCTTATAATCTCTATATCTGATTTCTCATCACTGTTGATCGGGACCTGACTTGACAGTGCTGCAGAGGGGGGGACAGCAGGCAGACAGACTGTCTTTCACAGTTACCACCAGGCTGCTTTTGTCCACCTCCTTCTCTTCTTCATTGTCTCCTTTCCCTATCCACTCTACTTGAGATGCTGTCTGAATTTTTGAAGGAAAATGCCCTCTTTCTCTGAGCGTGGGTAGAAGCAGAGCTGTGACAGTATAAACACCCTCAGTTACTTTGAGAGGGGCTCCTTTTCTTAAGTGACTTTCTCCATGGTTATTGGGAAATAAATACAAGTACACATCATGCCCATTTTATGGACTGGAAAGTAGAGGTCTAGATCTAAAAGATGACTACAGCAAAGACAGACACTAACAAAGCCAGGCACATATTTACGTGAAGCAATTATTTTGTTCATGGTTAATTTGCTCATTCACACTCTTACCTCTTGCTCTTTCTGCCAAAAAGAAAATGGACACATTTATGGACATTATGCACATTTATGCTAAATAATGTGCATTGTGTATTCATTTTGTTCCTGTGTTGTGCTTCATAGAGAAGGGTCAGGTGCCCACCATTCTTATGTCCATTTGATAGAACAGAAAACTGATGTTCAACGAAGTTAGTTACCTGTTCTGAGATCATGTTAGCAATGCAATGATCAGTATTGTCTGTGAGAATCAAACTCAGAGCCAGACGCTGCACTGTGTACGTTGGGTATTTTGTTTCTTCTTGTTCTTACAACACTATGAACTAGGTACTGTTACCCTCACTTTGCAAAGAAGGAAAATGAGCTCTGAGAGGTAAAGCTAATGACAGAGGTTTTCACAACTAGAGGCTTGAAAGTAAGTTCTGGACCCCAAACTGCTCTTGGTTTCCTCTGTGTCCCCCTCCTACTCATCTGGGGGCCCTGTACCTCCCAACACCCACCCCAGTCATCCAGTGGGACAACCTGGGAACCTATACATCATTCTGGAAACTTCTTTCACCTGTCACTTAATCTATCACCAGTCCCTATATACTTAATATATCCAGTACTTCTCCAATACATTCTTGTTCCCCCTTCAGTATCTCTTAATTGTTCTTCAGAAATTACTGTCTAACTGGTTATCCTGTTTCTCCTATCCAGTCTTTACATATTAACCAGAGTGAAATTAGACCAGGAAAATATGGTGCCCATCTCATTTACCAGAGTATCCCAGGCAACCCCTAGAAGAGGCTCCATTGATGTTCCCTGACGTATGAGTGTACACAATCCATCCAGTCTAGAATCCATGTCTTGATTTATTTACGTCTATCTTCTTTCTTATTCCATAATTTCTTTACCACAGCCCACAACTGACCCTCTTATTTCACAAATGTTTTCTGGGACCTGCACTCTTGAGCTCTTGCCTATTGTAAGTCCTTGCCAAGAATGTTCCTTCTTTCCAGAAGTCTTTCTGGTTCCCTTTCTTCACTTTGCCCAATAACACCTTACAGTCACTATACACAGGCTGGAGTCCCCCCAACCCAATTTGGCAGATCGTATCTAGGCCCTTGCTTATGATGCAATATCCACAGCACAGATTTCAACCCAAACCCCAGAAGGGAAACATGCTATTTTGTGGGATATGACAGAACAACAAGGAAAAGAGCAAAAACCCAGAATGAAAATGGAGAAATAATTGCTCAAAAGAAGATGGTAAAGAAAAGGATTGAAAAACCAGACTTAGCAGAAAGCCTCTTAAAAATCCATATATGATGGGGCCCTGGGGAGCATCCTTGGGAGATGTTCATTAGCCCAAACCATTGTCCCTGTAAGAGTGTGTCAGATTCTGCACTAAATCCTGTGGCTGGAGACAAATGGGAAACAGATTATGAGCTCAGGGAGTTCCCAGATTACAGTCTGCTGTGTGTTTGTGCATCTTTGCACATGTGTGTGTGTGTGTGTGTGTGTGTGTGTATGTGAAATAAGATGGTCAGGACAGACCTAAAATATGATTCCATGCAGAATCCAGGCCTGTATGTCTCCCTCACTATACCAGCTACTCAAATGTAATATTTTTAAGCCTTTAAGTAATAAATGAAAACTTACAGAGAAGAATCAGAATCTTAGAAAGGTCAATTTTCTTCCCTAAGGTCACATATCTTCGAGGTGGTAAAACAAAGACTCAGGACTAAGCCTAAGACCATACTCATCATTTCCCTCTGTGGTTGTGCTGCCCTATGATTAGGGAAAGCAAGTTCTCAGGCATATGGACCAGTGAAGGTCTAAGCCTGAATATTTTATTGGGGAATGTTTCACATAAGAGCTAGTATTGGGGTCTAGCTGGGACAAATCACTGGATGGCTGTTTCCAGCATGATTGGTCATCCTGGATGTCAGAAGCAGCTCCAGCCACACCCCAGGCAAGTCTCTTCCCTCAGGGAATGGTAGCAGACATTTAAATTTGTACATTCATAGGCCTACATTGAGCATCCATGTGCCAGGAAGTAGGGTGCAAACAGGAACAGTTCAGAGAAGGGTAAGTCTCTCTTCCTAAGAGAGAGTCCTCACAGAGAGGCTGTGTGTGGCATTGTGCCCCTTCCACTAAAATTCGTCTCCCATGAAGAGTCACTGTTTATAAATCTGTACTATTTGGGAAGTAATCCTTTGGGTTCAAACTGCACTACTACCAAAACTTTTGGGTTTTGGTAAAATCCTCTGCTGTCTAGACAGAGTCCATCCTTTTGGGGTGCTACAGGTCAGAGTTTGAGAGGAGAAGCTCACCGTCCACACCAAGTTTGTGGGTTATCACTTAGACCTTGCCAGGATACAGAACCTGGCAGAAAATTTACAAGAAGGATGCATGTGTGACAGAAGAGGTTGGAGGCAAGGATGCAAGTATGGAAGGCCAGTACACCTTCATCATCTTGCTGTTCTATGAAGAATAAAGTGATTTACAGTCAGACATACTGATACCAAATTCCATCTCCAGTGATTACTAACTGTGTGACACTAGAAAAGTTGAAGACATTCTCTGATTTCAGTTTTGCTATGTGTAAGATAGGACGATGAGGCTTTCCACCAAGGACCATCAGCCAAAAGATTAAATATGAAGGAGAAACTAGTTGAACATGTTCAAAAATATCAGCTCTTGAGTATTGCTTATGTCTGGTCTGACCCCAAAAATATCTTTTTGCTATATCTTACTGCTTGATTTGGAGGCTGAGTATTCTAAGCCTTACAAACCTGGCTTAATCGCTCACCCACTGTGAAATTTAGACCTGTTACTAAGCCTTTCTGGGCCTCAACTTTGTATCTGTAAAGGATACGTGGAGTCCATTCTTGTGCCATGACTAGGGCTACAGGTAACACATGCAACTCTGAGTGCAGCATTCAGAGCACAGCAGCTGCACTGCAGCCCTTATTATTAATTATCAAAACCGCACCGAGAGAGAGTCATCCCTCCTTTGTTCCTTTTCTGTTAGTAATACATTTTTTCTGTCTCTTCTGGAGTATTTTTAATTATATCATCTCAAGAATAGCTTTGTATTTAATATTCATAAATCTTTATATTATACACATGCATATATGCATATATGTAAATAAAATCATATAGGATTTCTCCCCTTTGTCTACCAGCTGAGGAGTGAGAAACAGTTAAATCCAGTCATAAAACACAATATCTATTTATTAGAGCCTGATTAATGAATGAATGATCGAGAAGAACACTACGCATGTTGGCACTATAGGACGTACAAATTATGCTTTGGTACCTGTTCCCATAACAGAGATTGTTGTTCAACAACTGATGCCAAGGAGCTTGATATTTGGTAGTTTCTACCATTACTGTTCTTTCTTTCTTGCCATCTATGTGGAGGAGGAGAAGGGGAGAATAAGTGGGGAGAGAGAGAGCGAGAGAGAGAGAGCGAGAGAGAGAGAATGCAGACACATGCGTTTTGGATAAGCACACTCTTCTGTGGGTCTGAAAAGTTTTACTGCTCAGTCACCTACAACAGGAAAAAAGTCTGCGCTCTGCTTATGTCTCTTGTGGGCAGCTAGTGATAAAGAGGCAGCAGCAGAGGTTGTTCAAGGAGCTCCTCTTTTACTTATTCCTTGATTCTCTGTCTTCCTTGTTCTTCCAGCCAGCCCATACAGGGTTAGTGGGGAAACTGGAAGATGTGTCAGTATTCTTCTGCCCCTAGAGAAGTCAATGGGTTTCTAAATATGGGGATTCTTAAGAGTGGACTGGGGATCTGTTTATTTTATTGGGTGGATGGAAGAGTGCATAGGAAGGAAACCCACACTTCTCTAAGACCTCAGGTGCTCCTAAGGGGCACTGCTCCTAAATTTCCTCTAGGGAATTTTGATCCCCACTGAAGGTATACATTTTCCCCTCCATTCCATTCAATGGCATCTATGATTCACCAACCATAGACAGTAACACACTGTCTGGGTGCAACTGGAAAAATCAAATTTAAGTAGGTATAATTCTTCCTCTCAGGGAGCTTGAAGACCATGAGTGATGATGATAGTCCCATATTGAGCACATGCTTTGATGTGCCAGGAACTGTCTCAAGACCAGTTTCTCATTTAATTCTCATAAGGCTCTGAGGTAGGTAATATGCTCCCCAATATGTTCACATCAAAAATGAAGCTTGTATTAGCTAGCTTTCCTGTCACTGTGATACGATACTCAATTCCCACAACTTAAAGGAGGACAGGTTTAATTTGGCTCATGGTTTCAAGGGATTCAGTCCATGGTAACCTGGATCCAATGCAGTAACATCATGGCAGAAGGGCATGGAGGAACAAAGTTGCTTAGTTCATGATGACTGTGAAGCAGATCAGGAAAAGAGTGCCAAAAACAGAAGGGGCAAGGTACCAGACATAGACCCCATGGTCACTTCTCCATGACCCACTTAGACATACCCAGAAATGTGCTTTACTAATGTCCTGGACAGCACTCAAGCCAATCAAGTCAATCAATAATTATATTACAAAGATTAAAGAGGTTTAGAAATTCTCTCAACTATGAGGAAACTTTGAAGGTAAAATATCAGTGTTCAAACCCTGGCTTTAACAGTTACTATTAATGTGATTTGGGACAAGTTTCTAAGCTTCTGTGTTATTTAGTTTCTTTTTTGTACAGTTGACTAATGATGCTGGCTACTTGTGAAATTTGCTTTAAGGGTCAAATAAGATAGTGTATATATCAGATATTTAGTATTGTGTGATAGCATACAGTGAGCATACCAGAAATGTGAGTTGCTTTTTATTACAGTTTCATCAGTGTCCATAATGTAGCATCCTTACTCCTGGGGAAAGAATGATGTGTTTGCGATGGCCAAGTCTAAAGCATTCTTTTACACTTTTAGGTTAAATATTGGAGTAATCAGCAAGGTCACACTAAATAGTCATTATACACAAAAATATGTAGAATGTAACTTCAAAGACAGCTGTAGCTCATAGATATCAGGTCAGCTCTACACTGCCAGGCACTGTTCTAGGTGTTAAGGATATAGTAGTGGGACCTATATAGCACTTTGGATACAGAAACTGGGTTTGGAATCTTACTTTCTGCCTCTCCTACTTGTGTATTGTTGTCCAAGTTACCAACCTGTATGGTTTTTAATTTTCTCATTTTATGAAATTAGAGTAACAACGATATTAATTTCTTAGAAATACTTTGGGATTAAGTGAGATATAAAATACAAATCATAATCTCTATATAGAGTGAGTGTTTAAGAAATGTACTTTATGTAAATAAGTCCTGGAGAAAGTGAATTGCACAGGGAAGTAGCATTCACAGGCAAAACACGTAGCACCCTAAAAGAATACCAAGACTCTAAGATTAGTACTATATTACTAATCAGATCTTATAAATGAACTGACTTAGTTTACAAAATTAGCCTACAGGGACACACCCATAAAATTGATTGTAGGATATGACCTTAACATTTCTAATTCAAAGTGAATCCATTTGACCACAAATAACTGTAAGATAATGGTTGTTATGGGTTGTGTTGAGGATGTACACACATGAGAATATTTGTGGGATAGTCCAGAGAAGAAAGAGAAAGGTGGATATGAAAACATACTACATAAGGAAAAGAGCCCCACAGTGACTGGGCCAGACATTGCAGATAGAAAGATCTATAGTTGCTGTTGGATGTGTGGGGAAAAATCATGGATGGACAGACAAATCATTTGCCAACATGTTTACAGTGGGTGGAATTAACAGTCAAGGAGAAGCATGTGCTGCCATTTGGCAGGAGGTGAATTACTGTACCCACTAGTTTGGAATTTGAAAACAATTAGGGAGATAGATTCCAGGCATATAAATAGAAGGCACATGTGGATATATTGATGCTGTGCAGTGATAGATAATGCCACAGATAAATACTGGAGTGTGAAAGGCACATAAAGACTGTGGATAAATTATTCCTATAAATAAGTATTGCTCATAGATATTTCAGATGCTTCTCTATTTATGAACATTTGACATTCACCCCAAAGGAATTGCGTATTTCCTCATCAAAAGCAAAAGTGCTGTGAAGCCAATGAGTAAATGTCTGATTAGAGCTTTAAAATTCACACCATGCTAACAGCCGCAACCATGACTCAGGCTCTAGCTCTGGGTGCTTGGGGCCTAATGGTGTCTCATTTAAGGCATGCCCAGTGCAGAAAGCTCACCATCAGTGCTTGTGACTCAGCTCAGTTTTGTCTGAAAAGAAATGCTCTCTTGGACCCCTTTCTATTATGGAGACGGAAAGGGAAGGGGGAATAAGTAGAATGCAGATATGCCATGTGCGAGAACCTAATAAACTAAATGACTGTAAACATCATGTGTCATAAACATGAGATAAGATTAATAATGACAAGAAGGAAAACAGGGAAAGAGACTTAGGGGAGGAGAGAGGGAGGCAGGAAGGAAGGGGAAGGGCATTAAAGAAAGAATCAAGCTCTATTATGTACGTGTACCCACTCTCCAGGATGATCGTAAACTACGTGTACTGAAAACATACTAATAAAAAGAATGCCCTATTGTCCCTTGCTGTGATAAAAAGTGGAATTCACCATCTCCTACCTGAGGGCAAGGGTTTGATTTGTGTATTGCTTATTAGGCAGGAGTCCCCCTGTGAAGGGACAGAATTTCATACTTTAAATTTTTGGAAGCTCTTTAGGATCATGAGAATGTCACAATAGTAGCAGGAATGAGATCAAGCTATGCAATGCTTTCTCAAGGAAAACACATGGGTTTTCTCGTGAGATGGACCAGCAGCTTACTGTGTGATTCTGAATGAGTCACAGCCCTGATTTTTTTCAGCTTAAAAATGGAAGATAATAACTATTTCATAGGTATGTTCTGAGAATTATACATAGATAGATAGATAGATAGATAGATAGATAGATAGATAGGTGATAGATATAACTTAGCCCCTGGCCTGGCATATGGCTGAATTTCAACAAAAAGTTATGTCTATTTTTATGGACAGAAAGCAGAAGAGTAAAGGAGTAAAGTTCTGGTACCCTCCCTCCTGTGCAGGCATTGTAATGTGGGCTGCACCTCTCCCTATGGAGGGAACTTGGCTTTGCAGGAAAGCAAGCCAAGTACCTGTGACATAGACAGTGGCTAGATGCTCTGTCATCTTAAATTGTATATAGAAAAGAACTTACTCCCTGTGTCAGCCTAAGGAACTTGAAAAGATAATCCAGGCACAGAAGGTCATCTAAGCCTACAACTGTGAACTGCATAGAAGGCAATCCCAAACAGTAACACCAATACCAATACCTGATTTCTAATTATTTTTCCACTATTCTGCTTTGATTCATGACAAAACACCTGGAAGCCTTTAGCTTTCCTGTCTACTAAGAGGAAAGAAAGGAAAGGGAAAAAAATTGAAGGCTTATTATACTCGGGCACCATTCTTAGTATTGTATTCATAGTGCACATTTCACTGTCAACAATAATATAGATTAAGGTACTTATAACACCCACATTTTCTAGGTGAGAAAATGGATTTTCAGTTAAAGCAACATAGCCACGGTCATGGAAATTAACACTGAAAGTGAATCCTGGTCCACTACTCCAGATCTGGGGTCATCCTACTATGTAAAGCTGCTCCACCAGAATCAAAGTCTTGAACTCACTGAAGCCTTAAGTGCACATTTTATCTCAAATTTGTTGACTATTTAAATGAACACTTTAATGAAAGAAGACATCAGGAAGTAATCAGTCACTGACTTATACGTAATGAAGCATTCAAAAAACATGTGTTTAAAGTAGCCACCAGGTGCCTGGCATCAGGAGTTACAATGGGCATGTGACAGTACACCTGGCCACCCTGGATTTCACACCACTGTGCTTAGGTGACTGTGAAAGCATTGTTTGTAGACTACCTGTTCTGCAGTAGTCAGTGCTTGTGGTTGGATATAATGTAAAAAAAAAAAAAAGAGCCATAAAATCTCATCATATTTTCACGGCACTTGTCAGAGTCTGAAAATGTTACATTTTTGTACTTGTTTGTTGTCTTCTTCTCCTTTTCCAGAGCAACAGAAATATTTACTGTCCCTGGAGCAAGGGTCTCGTTTACATGTTTATTGTGGAACCCTCTGTACCCCTGACAGTGTGGGTGCACTCTGGAAGTTACATAAATAGCTGTTGAATGAACATAGCAACAATGAACACTACAATAATACTTTCTATTTTCTCTTTGAAGTTTAGAAAATGCTTGCAGATATAATATTCCATTTCATATTCATCAACTTCCCCAAGTGAGAGTGAAGCTGCACTCCTCATTTTACAGAAGAGGAATCAAAAAATCAAAGGATTTATTGGATTATCCACAGTCAGATATGTATGATTCTAATCCCCTTGAAACAAAGTCCCATATTTTATATCATGCCACATTGCAATTGAATTTATGATAACATTGCGGAGGCATCTCTTAACTAAACTGAGCACATCAGAACCATAGGACCATGATATAAGTGGACCAGCGGTAAACATGGATAGAAAGAATCGACTTCTATCTCCTCAGTGATTTTGTGATGCTCCTAAAGAAATTTCAGACTATGAATGGTTGAGGCAGATGGCAGTTTTAGATAAGCTGCATTTAGGTTTTTTTTTTTTTTTTAACTCAGTGCAACTAAGAAAAAGTCCCATGTACCTAGAGATAATCATTACATTTCCTTCCTAAAACACAACTTTAGCTTATCCACTAAAACCTTGTCACAGCATGTTCTGTTTCATCTGTGCCTCCTTTTCCCTGCTTTCTCCATCTGAAATAAATGGAGTTTGCCTCTAGTGTGCAGCTTCGGGGCGAGTTACTTACACTCCCTGCGTTTCAACCCTTCATAGAGAGATGAGGACATTAAATGTGTTAATGTATATGAAGTGCTAATTCTAGCTCAGGCCTATAACCAAGTGTTTGGTAACTCCTAGCAGTTGTGATTATCATTTTCCTTGTTAATACATATTCTAACACCCAAGTGACTGTCTCATCCATCTTTCTTTCCCCCAGGGTTTTACTGTGAGAGACATATCTGCCATCTACCCTACCATCCTTTTAGCTCCCTTCTAAATTCTCAAACCACAATTTCTGTTCACTGTATCTCTAAATATGAAAACAAGACCATTTCCCTTCTCATGACCAGAATATAACTTAAAGTAAACATTCCACTGAATAGACATATCATCCTGGAAAATGAAGGGTAATAGTGTTTTTATAGTACTGACTCTGTATCACTTCCTCATGTACTATTCCTGAATTGTTGGTTTGACCTGTATCCCATAGCCTATCCACCCATGCTACCAGCAGTATTTACTTCATGTCAATATGACATCAATCACACAATTAAAAAATATGCACATGCTAAGATCTTATTTTGACAGACATAACCAAATGGCAGAATGACGGTTAATTTAGTAGTGATCCACTTCTTATGATTCTTTCAGAAAATAATTATTGAGCACTTATTGTTTGCCAGAGAAGACATTCTGCTAGGATGCTACCTCTGATCTCAAGGAACTCATAGCAGACAAAGATTTAATTTAGAAACATACATACATCATACAGGAGAGAGAGAGAGAGAGAGAGAGAGAGAGAATTTTAATGCAGAAAGTGCTATAATAGAACTCTGCTTGATCTACTGTGTCTCCATCCAACACAGACTGCAGAAATCAGTGAAATTCCCAGAACAAAAGATAACAAGATATTGGAAGAACATTTGGAAGATTGGATAAAGGTTAGGTGAGATAGATAACAACCTCCCCCTTGAAATAAAGTCTGCAAAGGCACAGGATGAGAGGGCAAGGTGCTCTTGGGGACATCTGCCATGCCATTATGCCTATGACATAGCGTTTGGGAGTGGGCTAAGTGATGAGGGAGATAGGGTTCCTGTTACACAAACACTTGCATCTCATGCTGGGAAGATTTAAGCTATATCAGTTTGTTGGAGGGGTGGGGAAGTTCTGTCTCATAATCTTAAATGGTAGTTGTAATTATAGAAATCATTCCAGTTATCATTGGCCTGCATTATTCTTTGCCCAACTTGGTCACAGCATAACATTCCCTTTTAGAACATGCTAAAAATGCTGGCGCTTCTTTTTCCCGCTTGTTAAGAATTGGCATTGTGCTATTTACAAGTCAACTCACCCACTGAGTAGGTGAAAATATAAGAATTTTCTGAATTTTTGTGGTATGTCTTTTAAATTACTGATCATTCCAAAAATGGGGAGGGTTTTTTGTTTATGGGCAAATGTGAAAACAATTTAAAAACCTGAATTTGTGTGCCATATTCCTGTGACACTTTTAATTTTACTTTCAGTAATGGGCTTTCAAATTTCTGTGTAAAATCAAGTACATTTATTTTGAAGTAGGGACATCTCTAAGGGAACCTATGAGAGGGGCTAGAATCAGAAAACCAGAATAAAATTGCAAAATGGATGTGGATTAGGGGGAGCTTCTGATGGGAGGTATTTGAAGTTCAATTTTATTCTTTATGGGATTGAACAAAAATAAATAGTGTAAGGATATGCATTGGTATAAACACAAAAGAAAATAACTCAGATGTAATTTAAAGTAGGAAATAGATTGAGTTAAAAGATTTGAGGCACTAATTTATCTCCTGAGATGCAAATTTCTACATTTGCCATGAATGCCAAATGTACAGATCCCTGTAAATCTAGATATTTTTTACAATAGAGACGAAAGAAAATGGTAAACATTACAGAAAAGATGAGCACTTATCTTAGTGTTTCATAAAAGTCTGAAGAATGCAAATTGTACTATTGGGGGTACTGTGCAAGAATTATAAGACAGTATATGTTTTATAATTTGTCAAAATAAGGAATTACAAATGCAGCTAATCCTGTAAATACTCAAGGGCAAAATTCAGGATATAACATCAGGTTAAGTTAAAGAATATCAGGCAATGAGTAAAATTGAAACAATAAACACACAATAGTCAAATGACAAGTATAGACATGAAACACTAAATATGTTTAATGAGTCAGCGCTAAAAAGCTTTAGGCACCGTGGGTTCTTTAGATGAGACAGTAACTGAATGGTACCGGCTAATCACGCCACACAAGACCGCAGCCACCTGGGCCTTTCACCATCACAAGTTTTGTTTGTAATGCGATTAGCAAACACTTTATGACTTTTCTCCATAGTACTGAGCCAAAGGGCTCTTTTCAGTTTTAGTGCCAGGAATCTGAGAGAGGCCACTTCCCCAAGAGGGTGTTAAACACGATACATGTTCAACTGTCGTAGAACCCAAAGTACTTTAAAATCTGGTGGGCACTCATGCCTTCAAAATGGAGGCACGTAAGTCGAACATGATGGCCACTATATCAGAGAAATCTGGCAAAGGAGATGATCAGAGGAAGAGGATAAGGAAAAATGGAGAAGGGAAGGGAAGGTAATAGGGGGCAGATATAGTCTAAGTATGTCCTATGTATGAACAAAAATATCACAATGAAGCTCGTTATTCTGTATAATAAATATGCACTAATAAAATAATTATAAAAAGTACATATATGTAAAGGAATCAAAATGAGGGCGTTTCAAGGACCTATGCCTATTTAGAACCATATTAAATTAATTCCTGCTCATCCTGGGAGTTCATTAAAGAAAGAAAAGCTCTATATTGTGCCTTCACATTGTCTGGTTTGTATCTGGGCTTATGTCCCACAAAACTACTAAAAAGTAGGGACTGAGGACCATTAACAGATATGGTTGGGGTGATCCAAATTAATGGAATGGTGACAGGAAATGGACATTGAGACAATAGAAAGCAATCTAAAATAGGGAGAAATAGAGTAGCAAAAGTACGTATTAATTAAACTGCCTGTGCTTTTCATGGAAAATAATGGAAGGCAGTGAGATACATCCCCACCTTGGCTCAGAGTTTAGGAAAGTCCAGTTTCCAGGCTTCTTAATCACACAGCTTCAAGGACCAAGCAAAGGCATCATTTTGAAAGAATTTTTAGAGCATTTTTATCCTGGCTATCAACTGCCTTGGTGGCAGGGTGATAAATGCTTCTGAATTTGAGTTAAGCTGACTAAACTCTATGAAAAAACACTTAATGACTACTGCACTAACAGTCAATTCTCCAGTTCTTCACTGGAGAAATCATAGAAGTGTGTCAGGAAAAACACTGGTACAGGGCTGAAGATTGGAACAGAGCTATCTTTATGCCTTCCCAGTGGTCAGTATGCTGACTGTCCCCTGAATGGAGGGTGGTGTGGCCACAAATGTTCAGCAGAGACTGGAGACTCCAGCCTCACCTCTCTGCCCCAGAGCCCTTGAATGTCCTTGGCTTAGTAATCATGGCCACTTTCAGGGCTTGTGCTTCCTTCTTCACAAATGAATTCACAGACATTTTTGTCTAATGGGTGGTAAAGCTGAATGAGACTCTAGTGTACAAGTTTCTTGGAAAAGGGCTCTGAACATAGGAAAATCAGGAGGGGAACACTTCGTAGGATGGGTAGTTAGTTTTGGTAGATTGGATATGTGGATAGAGCCTGGGGATAGCAAGAAAAGCACTCCCAAAACTTGTCTTATTTTATCCCAGATACATTTTTCTTAATAATAGTAATAATAATAACCACCCCTACAACCTCCAGCATTACAAGGATGGCTGTGTACTAGACTCTGCGCCAAGCACTTTGCATACCTTATCTCAGCTGGCCGAGGTGTAAACTCAATCATCTCTTGAGTACTTCTTCGCTCTGCAGCAGTATTAAATTCATTCCTCACTTTCCCAGGGAGTTCATGAAAAGACAAGCATCATTCTGTGACTTGACAGTGCCTGGCTGATTATCTGGGCTCATGTCCAGCAGAGCAGGAAGACGGGCCATCCCACTGCCCACGAGTGCCTGCTTTGAGACAGCTGTGGCACAGTCACATTTTTCTGCTCTTTTGCCTGCATTCCTGCACTCTTGGTCAGAGAACTCCTCTCTTAGTATACAGATGTCCCTGACTAGTAGGAGACTTTGTCTATAATCAAACAATATGACCTAGGTGGTTAAATTGCTTTAATAGAAAAGGAAGGGAAAGAGAACCAATTTATAGTTACTAATATCCAATACTTTCTATGGAATAAGTCCAATACTCTTTCTCTGACTTATCTTTTATCCCCAGTTTACAAAGAAGAAATCCGATGCTTATAGAATTTAAGTCACATGTTGAAGGTCAAATAGTGAGTGAGTGGTAGAGTTGGGATTTAAGCTTTTCCATTATTTCCTTCTGCCTCAGAAAGAATATTTAAAGAAGAATCCAAACCCTACATCTAACTGCGGCAAGAAAAAAAGGAAAGCATATCTTTAAAAAAGAAAAAGGAAACAAAATACAACGAAAGCCCTTTCACTCTGACATTTAAACACTGCTTGTGTGAAAACATGAGGATGGAAACCGTACACATGCTTGCATGAGCAAAAATATTTTTGGGAACCTTGGGATTTATTTCAGACATACTTCAAATAGATATATGGAAACCAAGAAAGGAGAGGAGAAAAAATGCATCTGATGAATAAGTGAGTGGGAGAAACCATGAAGAAAAACGTTGATGTGTAATCATAGCCCTGATTCCTTCTGGGATAAACCAGCATGCTGCTGTTGTCTGTACTGCAGTGGAAACATCAGATGTACCGAGATTATGATTTCATCAAAAATGATATCGGATCTGATCTTTCAATTTGGCCAGTTGGCTGCAGAAACAACCCTGGACATCTCTAAACAGTTTTGTTTTGTTTTGTTTTAAACTTAAGTGAATATCTAAAATACAAATTCCCTTAGATGTTGCTGCCTTGACAGAGACTGGATAGGTTGCTTTGGATCCCCAAAGCTAACTGCTTAGAATAGTAATTTAGACCTAGTTCCTATCACCTATCTTAACCCATCTGATGCTTTGCTCTTGAAACTTTACATTAAGTTAGACAAACCTGCTTGAGTGACTTAGATGGAAAGCCAGCTTGAAAAACTAAGACAGGAAACACCATTGTCAATTTGCTACTTTCCTCAATCTCCTCCACCTGTTTCTTCTTTCTTGATCTGTGGGTAGGGGATGGGGACAGAATTAAAAAAAACATGTTTCCATGCCCATGATCCCTAGGGACATCCTTTTCATCCATCTCTCAGCTATAGGAGCCCATGTGTCAAAGAGATTATCTTTTTGTCAAGTCACTCAAAAAGGAATAGACTTAAACAACCTCAACCTGCCAGCCTCACAGCTGCTCCAGTAGGAATCTCAGATATATGCATCAAAGAGGCCCCAAATAACCCCTCGCCTTGCCACATGTAGTGGTGGTGTCAGAGCTCTGTAGACTGAATGGAACACTTCTCTCCATTTCTTTCTTCCTTCATACATTCTTGGGACAAATGCTCCCTTCCTGCTCTCTGGCTTCCCAGGGACACCATCCTTCTACCCACTCTCGTCTTTTTCTCTCCCTGTTTACTAAGTTTTAGGATGTCTAACTGCCTCAGTGCCACAAAATTAGAGCTACTGAGCTTCTTCCAATGGTTGGATTCTTTGGCCTATCTTCATGTTTTATTCTGGTATTGTACATGGACTTTTGGTTAATCTTTGCCTTTATGCTCTTCAAAATCGCAACCAGCCCTGACCTCCTTCCATGCCTAAGATCCAGGTTCACAGAGCTCTTTCCCCAGGGAACCCCATACCTGCACTTACGCCAAAAGAGAGTTCTGACATGTGCACAGTATCAAGTAAAATAATGATTAGGCAGATTGTTTATTTGAAGGATTGCCATATGATACATTTAGCTTTAACATACAATTCCACTTAGAGAATTCTTTGGTACATATTTTCAGATCTGATACTGCCAACTACGCTGCGCTATGCATATCTCCATTTTCTTCACTCAGATGAGAAAATGGTTTAACTGATGTTGAAATGAATTTCTCAACTGCATATTGATCAACAGAGACATATCTAAAATTCAAAGAGTGGGCTCCAAAGCCAGCATGCAGTCCAGTGTGCTTGTGGGCACTCTATCAAGACTACTGTGGTAATTAGATTGCTGGAACAGAAGAGTCGCTTGCTTGAATCACAAACTGACTGTGAATTCCCACAAAATCCCCTTGCATTTTTCTCCTTAGTAGAATTTTTTGGTGTCAAATTAGGCAGCATTTCCATCTTTTCAGATGAAAAAAGGAGTCACACACCTATGGGTTGGTGTGACCGAAACAACTCCATTGGAGAAATGAAAGTGGATGCCTCAAGTTCTGAATCCTAGGTCAAAATTTCCTCATTTATCAATTAGCATATTATATTCTGTTGCTAATCATACTTTAAGACTGTTAACTGTTACTGCCAATAAAATAGAAAGCTATATAAAGGTATTTCTGTCAGTTACAAATAGCTGATCAGCAAGTCTTGTTTATTTAATTTTCGATACTTAATCAGCAGTTCAGTCGGCATACTAGTTGTATGTGCACAGCTGACGTGAAGACACTCATTCTCAAACCTGCAAGTATTATGCACCATACCTCATTTCCTCTCCACCTATCATCAGCCTGCAGCTACCGTGACTACCAGAAGGCCATTTCTAATTAGAGAGGGATCTGGTATTTATCTTTGTGGATACCTTCTTTAAGTCCAGATTTGCTGCCAAACCCTAGGTCTGTGTGGATAGGAACTGAAGAAAGAAGTATTTTGCAGGGGTTTCTTTTCAAACATAAAGTTTTCATCTCTGCAGGAGCAAATTAATTTTCCCTGTTTAAAATGACAGAGAAAACCCTTATCTTTGCTTTTCATTCTAAGAGCTCAAGGAATACAGTGTGGGAGCAAAGGCATGTTGATCTTTCCTGTTTCCCTGCTGAGCCACAAGGGTTGATTTCTGAATAAAATTATCAGTAGTCTATGAAGAAGTTAGGAATCTGGTTAGTTACTAGAGTGTCACAAGATATTAATAATGATAATAAAAATTTTAAGAATTCACTTTTGTTCAGTGCTTTCAAAGATGTTTGAAGTCTCCATTCCAAAGTGTTAATAATGTCCAAATATACACTTTTCCTCCTTGCTATGGTCCAAATGTGTCTTCCACTCCCCAAATTTATAATCTCTCTCTCTTTCTCTCCTCTTTCTTTCCCCCTTTCCTTTCTTCTTGTGTTCTTTATTCCTTCTTTCCTTTCTTCCTTCCTTCCTTCCTTCCTTCCTCTATAGGTGGTTGAAAGGGCATTAGACCTTTGGTTGGTGATTAAATCATGAGAGTAGAGCCCTCATAAATGGAATTAGTGCCTTTATAAAAGAGAAATTCCTTACCCTTTCCTTAAGTAGGAACATGGAAAGAAGTTGTCATATGTGAATCAAGAAACATGCCTTCCAGAAACTAAATCTGCTGAAAAATTGATCTTGGACTTCTCCAGAACAGTCTCCAGAACTGTGTGAAATAAATTTCTGTTGCTTCTGGATGACTCAGTTTATGACATTTTGTTTTAGAATCCCAAATGGACTGAGATACTACCTCTTTCTGTGTTAATACTTTCTTTGCTTTTGCTGCCAGTGTAATAAAAACTACCAAATACAATTCAAGACACAATGATTTTTATGATCTTATAACAGTAGTTACAGAAGAAAGTACAGGACTTGGAAGTAAGAGCCAGGCTTCAGACTTGGCTCTATTGCTTATTAAGACTGAGAATCATTTGCCCTCGTGTTCTCAGTTTTCTACAATGGGAACAATACTTCCCCTAACCACCTGGCAGAGATGGGGTGAGAGTCATGTCAGATAAGAATACGCAAGTATTTGTAAATCATGAAATCTGATATAACTTTATACATTATTGTTTAAAATTCCCTTATGGGGAACCACAGCTTGCTAAGATTTTCTGACCCATTGCACAGGGCGTGGTAACCATTCTAAGAATTACTTAAATGAGAGGAAAAGAAAATTGAAAACCCAGTTTAGACGAAAAGGTGTTTAGGAAAATCATGATACTGTGTTTCTCATCTTCAATTTCCTTATGTCAAAAATATAGTAAAAATACCTGCCCTGGGCTTGTTGTGAAGTTTATGTACATATGTATTTTATACATATCTATAAATGCCTTGGAGACAGTAGCCAACACACAAATACTACATTATGTCAGTTCCTTCCCCACACAGTTCAGCACCTCACTTAATCTGCTTTGCTCCTGCTTTGAGAAAAGCCCCTGGTCTTCACTGAAAGAATAGTGCAGTGGGTGCTTGAGTCCCTGTCACAGAAGCTGGGATATATCAGCTTCCAGTCTAGTGCCAGATTACCCAAGGCCACGTGTATTACTCTGTGTGGTACAAACCATGGGGACAAGAACTATTTCGTGTATATAGTTTTTGAACTCTCACTGACCTAAGGTTAAACATTAGAACAGAATTTTTCAATTTTTAAAAATGCAACTCACAGTATGAAGTATATTTGATGCACTGCCCCTATATGTACAAATATGCACATATATAATCACAGACACAATTTGATCAAGTCATCTTTACTTTTACTATTGGCAATATATGCTACTTTGTAAACTACTCATTCTACTACCTGTAGAAATAGAATTTTATGACACAATAGTTGTTAGCAGTCCAACAATTTAAAAATGTTTCTTCAGAGGGTCTGCAAACATCATCTCCTGCCCCGCAACTACTTTAGCCACTCCCTCAAATGTCCCTGTCTAGTAAGTGACAAAGCCAACTTTTATTGTTTTGCAGTTCAGAAAACAAAATGTCATACAAAAGATCATAACCAGGACCATGGGATTAAAAGAGATTTTAAAAATATAGAGCCAAAAAATTAAATGAAACTTGTTATTTCTCAAATGTTTTCTTACCATCCCCAGAGGGAAAGCCCTACAATTTCTCTTCACGGTAAATGCTCAGAATCTTTTAAGAGCAATAAAAAGGTGAGATCCATCTCAGACCTCCCCATGCCCTGCTCAAGGCAACCACTTCATCAGGCTCTGGCACTGTCACCATAAATAAGATCCAGGTCTTACAAAATGTCTGCTACCTGGGAGGAGCCCAGAGCTAAATCACATCTCCGTTTCCAACACGTGATTGAAAAACGTGTCAGTTTTTCTGAGACATAGGGTGTTCTTTGCTGCAGGGTAATTGGAGTTCTTAATTTTTGCTTTCATGAGAAGAGTCCCTAGAAGAGGAGCAGATGAGTGAGCAGTTGGAATCAGCATCGAGCTGCGTAGCTTTCTCTTTAATGTCTGGCTTGCATCTGTTCAACTAGGTTTGTTTTATTAATGCTTACTGGCCTAAAGCTACTGCCACAATGTTAAAGATGCAGTGTTAGCACAGCACTGACATATAGATTTGTTTTCTATGAGAAAGAAATTAATGATTGCATAGGATATTGAACCCATGGCTTCCTTCCAGCCTTCTGGTCTCCATGTTCAAAGGCTGGATTAAAGGAAGGAATCAGAAATGGACTCCCAAGGGGGTTACGATTAAGAATTGGGTAGAAATGAAGGCCGAGATATCTCTGTACTTCAACAGGAAATCTGACTTTCTCTTTATCATCCCTCAATCCCCAACCATCAGACAATACATATGGATCATCAAGTAATTGGTGAAGAAGGAAACAAAGTGGTCCCTTGACTCTTGAACATTCTTAGCAGCATTGTCAAACAAAATGCAGGACTTTATTTGTCATACATGCTCAGGGTCCTTTTATCTCTAAGTATAAGATGGTGTAGCCAACTCCCTTTTAATCTAGACCAGCATTTTTACTCAAGATACTAAAGCATTGTGCATTTAGATTCAGTTCCTAAGAAACTGCCTCCAGGGACTGCAGTGATTATCAAGTCACCATGCAGGAGGCCCATACTCACAGATGAGAGAATGAAGGAGGCAGGGCTCATCCACAAGAGAAGGCTGGGGCAGATGGGAAATTTGTGTCCTGTAACCTGATCCACCATTCAGGTTATGACTCCAGGCCTCACAGGGAATCAGAGGAGACCAGGGCAGGTAGAAGCCAAGCTGCACCAATGGATCCCTCAGAACAACAAAGCTGGGGGCCTAGATATGAAGCTGCTGTGGAATTCCAGAAATGTGCCCTGGCCAGATGCTCCAGATGTGAGAAAACCTACTCCCAAGTCACCTCCTTTTCTATCAGAGAGAGTACCATCTGGGAAGAGTTGCCGCCTGTTCTGGGTCAGGAAGAGAGACATTAAGTCAGTAGCTGACCACTGGCACCTCTTATGTATGAACACGTGCATTGGGGGGGTCCTTGAGCCTCAGTTTCCTCATTTCTAAAATGAAACAGTAACTCCAACCTTTAGGGTTGGGTGAAGAAGTTTGAATGAGCAGATGCGCTCTAGCCATGTAGTACTGTGCCTGGACCATGGTAACAACAACAATAGTAATAATAACAATAGCAATATACTCATCGTTCTCCTTATTAATATTAATTGTCCACTCATGGACTAGGATAGAGCATTCAAGGAATAATTCTACGCATTCATCTCACTACTCAAGCACATAGAAGATTAGGTATATAGGCCAATTATCGAATTTCAAACACATTTCTGTTCAAATGTGCAAAAACCCCATATCCAATGCCCTGTTCCTCTCTGTTCCTCTTTCCCAAAAGCTGGTCTGGTTCACCTCTAACAACACACATTTCTGTATTTTAAAATGAAGTCATTTCCATTGTGGCAGGCCTTACTTTCATCTTTGTTCTGTGTTGATGTTGAGGAAGAACAAAGAACACAGGAAGTATAAACTGTTTCCATCCTGAGCAAAAAATCCTCCTACAGGAGAACTGATCTCTACATGGCGTTCAGTTGCTGGGTGAAGCTGCACACAAAGGCATATCCTGTCCTGGACTTAGGAGAGAGAATGAACTCATGTTTTGGGCATAGATTATGACTTGTAATTGGACTTTTGTCCTAGAGAAGGATAAGACAAATTTCTGTAAATAGCAAATATTTCTGGCTTTTCAGGCCATGGACTCTGTTGTAACCAACTATGATATCCTGATAATCCAAAATCGACCATAGAAAATACGTGAATGAGAGAGCATGGATGTACTTCTCCAAAAACACCTCATTAAAAAAAAAAAATGAGTGGGTTACATTTCTCCTGCAGACAGTATTTGGCTGATACCTACTCTAGAATAAATCATTTTTTTCTACAAGGCCATCTCTCCTTTCCATCAGACCTCTTACACATGGCCCAATGCAGGTATCCCTAGCTACTATTCTTCCTTTCTATTTTGAACGTGTTTCTCTCATCTTTCATTTTTCCCCTCCATTAATGTCCTTAATTTCATTTTTTAAAATTTTATTAGTACATGTTGGCAGTAGATGAAGTTTACATTCATCTTAGGGAGTAAGTACTGGTATATAGCGTATCTTGTTTCTTTTTATTCCCCTTCCCCTCCCCACCCACAACCCTCCCTCCATCTTGAGATCCCCTTTCCCCATTTTGATTATTTTTGTTAATATTATTTTTCATTCCTATTTATGGCATATAATCTTTGGATTCATAGTAGGTATTTGGTACATGTACATGACACATCACTTTCATTTTATCTGTATTTATTCAAAAAGATACAGCTCTTATTCCCCATTTTGCACTGCAGATCTGTCCACTGCTAGACTACTTTAAGGCTCTATTTTTAAGAGTTAGTAAAAGTTTTCCTACAGTGACTTAAACATCACAGGTGCTCAGTCAATGTCAGCCATGAACGCATTAAATTGGGATACCTTGCTTTGTTTTGTGAATCAATTTCACCCACAACCTCCACAGCAGCTGTGTCTCAGGAACTCATCACCTCTGTGTTTGGGCCTGGCAGCACTGGAGGAACAGCTGCTGAGTCCAAGGACGTTCCACAGCCAGTCCCTGCCAGCCCCTTCCTTAGCACAGGAAGGGAAAATGCCTTTCAGGAGGGTGCTGAACAGAGGTGTTCCACTCGAGAGTGTGTCTGGCAGGAGGTAGCTTCTTTTCTCCATCTCATCCTCCTGTCTTTGGCTTTAATCTCTTCCAGGAGAAGAGCTCCTTCTTCCTGTTTTGCAAAATGCTTGACTTTCAGTTAAAGTTGGTCTTGTTGGCTGACCATTGTCAATGCAGGGCTGAGGTAAATGTCTGAATTCAAAGGTCCCCTGGGGCAGCAGCCTCTAATTACTAAAGGGCCTTGTAGGAGACATTTGGCCACTCTATGTGGTCTTTTCCTTGGGAAAGAATTTACCTGCTGAGTGTGCAGTCTTAGATGCCTGCTGTGACTTTGGCTCCAGAGAGGGTCTCCTAATGAACCTGGCCCAAGTCTAGGTTGCTCCTTGTCTCCTAAGGTAAGACATTTCCTCTCCCATACCTCCTTGGCCTCTTGCTAATTCCACTGATGCACCAAAGCATCCATTTCTAATCTGGCCAAATCAATTACAAATGTTACAGATTGTAATTACCCTAGAAACTCCCGGAAACTAATTAATCCACAATCCACACAATAAATTACACCTTTCCGCTGACTTTATGTTCCAGAAAACTGCTTTCTGAGGAGGCAGAGACTGTGGCTCAGCCCTGCCAGGGATGGTCATGGAGCTGCTTTCTTTGGCTTTACTGTGAGTTTGTGGATATTTTTCAGAGGTGGCCACAAGCACAGTGCCAGGGCCCTGGGTGACAGCCACATCATGTTTTGCCACTTTGGAGGAAGTTCCAAAATATCCATGTGGACCTGTCCTGTCATTTTGCTACAAAGAGAAAATTCAGTTTACGTAGAAAATATCTAAGGTATCAGACAATGGAGAGCAAATGGCAGATGCAGACTGTGAAGAGAAGGGAAAGATAAGTAACTCATTTTTTTAGGTGTGGAGCCTAGTGAAGAAGGGCAAAGATGAAGGGTTCCCAGAGCATTCTTCAGTGAGAAAGGAAATACAAATGCAGACTTCTAGTTTTTTTCTTTTCTCTTTTTTCCCCCAATTAACAACAGATACAGAATCTCTGAGCTGGCTGTGTCTCTGCTTTAGGTACCATAAAGATTTTCCTTGACCAGTGTGAATTTGGAAAGCAGACTCTAACATTGTATCAATAATAGAGCAGGAAATTAGCTCCTTTACAGAACTCCTATTCTCAGAGGTGAAGACCCTTCACCTGGAGCTGCCTTTCCTGTGAAGTGTTACACAAAACTGTTAATATAATTATCAGGACAAAAGGAGAGACAGAAAAGCAAACTTGTAAACATTTCAAGCATGGAGTCAGAGAATGGAGAAATTTGGAAATAATTTGGATGTATCAGGAGAGCCAAGGATGGCTAAAAGAAGGAAAAATTTCTTTGAATCTCAACAGGGATGAGAGGGTTTCTGTGCGTGTGGCTTGGGAGTGGTGGTGGTCTTCTTGTGTGTGTATGTATGTGTGCACAGACAGAGTATGTCTTTGGCAGTATGTGCAAATTCATGTGTACCCATGAGTTTGTGTGTGTGGAGTATGGATATGAATCATGTCCACTTGTGTGCATTCGGTTACGTGGATGTGAGTATAATTGTGAGTTAATGCATTTGTATGCATGCCTGTATTTGTGCATGCATGGGTGTGCATTGGTATGTGCATGTATGTGGTGGTATATGTGTATACATGAGCCTGTAGGTTTGCATTTACATATTTGTACATGTTATATGCATATATGTGTGAATATGTTTATTTGTATGTGTTTAGATGAGTATATGTGGATTTATGTATGGGTTTGCACACATATATTTAAGGATGCATTTGTTTGCATGTGTCTGTGTACAAGTGTGCATTTTGAGGAGCATAGCTTTGTGTGTAGAGGCGAGTGTGCACATGTGTTTAATTATGTAAATATGTGTGTACATATATGTGAGGCTGCACATGTGCCCATATGCCAATGTGTGTGCAAGTGCCTTTGTGTGTATTTGTGTGTGCTTTTGTATTATGCAGGTGGGTATAGATGTATGTATGTATGCAAACATGTGAGGGTATATATGTGTGCCTAAATGTGTATGTGTGTGCGTTTGTCGTTGTATAGATGGTATGGGCATGTTTCCATATATATATGGGGTGTACTTGAGTTGATTTTCCTGTGTATGTATACATGTGCACATGCAGGGAGATTAACACACTACAGTTCTCCAATCTCCAGTTCTACTTCCTTGTCTCAGCCCAACCATTATTACTGTGACTGCGCATTGAACTGACTGCCTGCACAACCCAGAGGGCCGGGGGCATGGGGAGGCATTGTATGCTTCCCTTGCACGCACAGCATCTGGCTTTGAGCATGGCTCGAGGTTAAACATCTGCCACGTGTAGGAGCTGCACCACACTGATGAGTCCTGGAGGGGGACTGTGTGTGGAAGCAGTTCTCATCTTTCCTTCTCCCTCACCAGAAGTACTCCGTTCCATTTTGCAACTCTGGGAGTCTGGGTTTTGTCATTCTTTTCCTTGTATGTTTGTTTTTAAAGCAGAAGTGCATTTCTTGAATTAATGCAGAATCCAACACGAGATATAAAATACACCCTATAGAAATGTGAAGAAATTATTATTTCAAAATTCTTTATTTTGGAAGAAACCTTAGCTCATGGGATGATCTCAGTTTCTTTCCTGAAAAATCTCAGCATCACCCCGATGATTCTCACTTTCTCACTCCTTATATCCACTTGGTTATCCATTATTTTAGCTTTGGAAATGATTCAGGCACATGCTCAACCTCTCTTTCCTAGCCACTGCTTTATGAAAACAGTCATGCTTTCTTTCCTGTATCACTATGAGAAAATTCCACTGTATTTCCCTTCTCCTTTTTTTCCCACTTCCTTCTACATGCCTGGCTGAAATGACCTTTCAATAGAGAGAGCAAATTGTACCAGGCGTGATGAACAAACACAGTGAATATTTCAATTAATAAAATTGTTACAGTAAAAGGTACTTTGCCATTAATCCTCTTCATAATACACCCAACACACACACACACACACACACACACACACACACACACACACACACACACTTACTCTATCATTCTTGCTACTTTCTTAAGCACTTCTGGAAGTCCTGTTTCCTGAGTGTCTTTAGTAGTGTTGTTGTGGCTACCTTGTTGTCCTGAATCCATTCAAAACATCAGTGTCAGATCCAGTGAATAAGGTGGATGAGGACACACCGTAATGTTTTCCTAAGCCTGCTTCCCATCGGATGACACTCAGAAACAACATTCACCCTATTTTTTAGCACCCTTCATAAAGACACTTGGAAAAGAGGACTTCCAGAACTGCTTCAGAAAGTGGCAAGAATGATGGGTAAGTGTGTTCAGAGTAAGAGGGGGGTTATTTTGTGGAGGATTAATGGCAATGGGTCTTCTACTGTAGTAAATTTTTAATTTAAATATTCACCATATATTTCAATCACACTTTCTATGAAGTCAAAACACAGGAAACTGACAATAACCCATGCCTCTTTACCTAGAAAGACTTGCAGTTCACCCGATACCACTCTAACTCACATGTCTGGTTGAGATTCCAGGATAACAATTTGTGAGGGGAGCCTGTTGTACTCCATTTATTTCTAGTCACTTCTCCAGAGTTAAATAAGAATATTGTGTTAATTAGCTTTCTGTTACTGTGACAAAATGCCCAAGATATTCAAATTAAGGAAGAAAGGTATATTTTGGCTCACGGTTTCAGAGGTTTCAGTCTCTGAAAGCTTGGCCTCTTGCTTTGGGCCTGTGATAGGGGAAGGTTTGAAGGCTAGAACATGTAGCAGAGGAAACCAGTTCACCATAACAGCCAGGAAAGGAAGAGAGGAAGAGGAAGGGACCCACAGTCCCCTTCAAGGGGAGCCCCTTGAGGGAGCCCCGGCCACTAAACTGCTTCCACTAGGCTCCATCTCGTAGAGGTTCCACCTCCTCCCAGTAGCACAGTGATCTGAAGACAAGGCCTTTGTGCCTTTGGGGGGACATTTCATATTCACACTATAAACACAGGGTGATGTTGCAGAGCTTCATTTCCCTCAGAAGTTATTTGCTAGATAACAGACAGCAAAGAGCAGATATACACCATCGAAATGCAGTATTTAAATCAAGTAGTAAAATATGACTGTGGGAGCACATTTACTACCTCCCTGCATTGTTGATTGAATTATATTCTCTCTGAAGTCAGTGCACAATTTTTCCCAGTATAGAACTGCCCATAAAATCTCAGAGTTTTTTCTGGCGCTACTGTTTACCAAGTGACCTTGAACAAACCACCCATCTTTTCAAGATGATTTTTCTCATATAAAAATTAGGGATATGAATAGTAAGGAACTCTCAGCCAAAGGGGCTTTTCTGAAAATTAAATTAATTGTAGATAAAAAGTGTTAAATATGGTGACTAGGGCTTACTGTGTGGTCCCTGCAGTTGAACCTACATTATTCTTCTGCAACAATGCAAAGCCAAGTCTTCTAGGATCAATCTTCTCTGTTCTTTTTGGTTCTTTAACTAAATGATAACTCCCTGGAGTCACTTTCTCCAAATTCTCCTAAGTTTGAAAGGAGAGGGAATCCTTTTAAAATCTATGGCAATTAACTTGATAAGGATTCATAAATAAATTAATCTGATGCTGACAAAACAAAAGAGGGGTTTGAGGGGAAGGGAAGAAAGCAGAATTGAGATGTGTAATGCACACATACCAATTCCTCACAATGAAAATAATTATTATGTACTGCAAGCATGTACTAATAAAATTTTTTAAAAAGGAAAAAATGAAAAGAAAAAGAATTTATATGAGATTACTGGTAATCACTCCCCCTTTATATTGTATTTTTACATACTTCCTCTCAATATGTTACCAGTTTTGAGAAAATTTTAAAGAGATTTCCTAAATTTGAATGTTTATCAGAAATGTGGATTTCAACCTGACTTTAATCAAGTTATTGAGGGTTTTTTTGTAGTTAGTCTTTACTTCATTTTATGAGAAAATATTAGTAATGCACTGTTTTTAAATAGCACATGTAATTATAGCCTCATTAACAGGTGCCAAATATTATCATTTAATACATTGCTTTAATTATGTTTTTTAAATTAAACATCTAATTTCTAAATTATTTTTAAATTATGAAGTCTAATGCTTATGATATAGAGTGTACTCCAGCATCTTCTGTATAAATGCAAAATAAAATGACCTATACAGTCAAGTCTGATTTCCTTTGCTTTACTGAAGCAGCCCCTCAGCCAGTTCCCTTTTCCTCCCTGGCTTCTGGTCTCACCAGGAACCACCCAGAGCTTTGGCTTCCCACAATGCCAGGAGTCTGTACACGTTATTCTTTATCCTGGGATATCTTTCCTCATTTCTTTACTTAAGAGCTCACATTTTCTTCCCTGGGGAGCTACTCCCCCTCCCACTAATGAATTTCCTAGTTCCATCAGCTTGATTTCGGGGTTCCATTGCTTATGCCTCTGCTACAGCATTCACTGGACATTGAATTGTGCTGTAATTGATCTCTGAGCCCATCCACCCCCTACCCCACTCCTGGATTCTCAGAATTTTCTGTCCACCTACAGCCCCCAGCATATGTAGGTACGTGAAGTGTTGTTTCTGTTTCCTTCCTTCTTTCTAAATGAATGAATGCATAACTACACCAAAGAAAAAGTGTAGACAAATAATCAATGTTTGTGGAACATTGATTGGAATGGACAGATTAAACTATTAGTAACTTTAAGGATTTTACTTAGTTTAGGATTTATATGGCTAAGCATGTAGAATAATAAATCGGAACCAGAATACTTATATGATAAAATCAAAAGTTAAAAATGTATTACAAAGAAATGCCACTGAGTTAAATGAGGTAATTTATTTAAAGTGTCTAGTAAATGCCTCTCTGTAAGCTCTCAAATACAGTAGATGTGTTTTAGTGTGCTTCTTACTGTTATTGGTGTTTTGCTGAGTAATTAGTAAATGAAAAAAAACTACCTAATAGAACATATGCTACCAGATAACACTAAAGCATCTATTTAACAGTGCTATTTCCATTTGTGTTAAAGAAGATTTTGGAATAAATTATAACAGTTTAATTATATATAATGTATAAAATATATACATGTGTGAAGTTATTTGTTATAACTCTTATAATGGAGCATTATGGTTTTGTTAAATGATATTAATTTACTTCTTCAATGCCAAATTACTCTGATATATTATGAATCATATTAAATTTTATTATAATATATTACATAATATGTGTCATTATGTTTGTAATAAATTATTGCAGCTCCTCCTACTACCTATGACAAACTTTCTCTGACTTGCTTCTGAGAGGATAGTTACATTTCCTAGTGTCCTGTCATGGTTATTATCCTCAGGGACTATGTTTTGCTGGATTAATATTTTTATACTCAAACAAAACTCATAATCATCCTTTAACATTATATCCTTTTATACCAGTCCAATTTCAGAGGTGCTTTTTTTTTTTTTTTTGTGAGTACCGGGGGGTCGACCTCAGGACCTCGCGTGCCAACAGGCGCCCATGCCGCTGAGCGATATCACCGGCCCCTTTTTCGTATGTGGGTTCCGGGAGTCGAACTCGGGCCCTCGCACTTGCAAGGCAGGCGCTTATGCCGCTGAGCCATCTCACTGGCCCCCTCAGATGTGCTTTTTTAAGTGTTCAAATCAAAATGCTTCCTTGAAGGTCAACAGTCATGTTTATAGTAAAATTGATTTTTTTCAGTTAATTCTCCATTAATTAAACTACCTTAGTATTGAATGTGGGATAAATTAAAATTGGTTTATCAGGGTTAGGAGAACTCCCAGAAGATACCAATAGCTTCCTTGCATACATCTTGTAAAAAGACTAAATTTCTCAGAAGTTGGCTTAGACAGCATGGGAATCAATCCTAAATACTTCACATATTCTAAAAGATCATATGTTGATTATTTACCTATATAGCACAAAGGAGTACTACTTTCTATGTCTCATAGTATCTCATAAGCATATCTACTTCAACCTTGCTTCACTTATCTAGTGATTTCTCCAAGCGATGATTTGGGGACCCAATGCCATGGATCCTGCCTGATGACTACATAACTTCATTGTTGGGAAAAATGTGTGTGATAAAACAGATAACCTATAGATAACAGTAAATGTGTTACTTCTAACTAAAATACACTATGACATCCACAAAACTGTGGTTTTGCCCCGGAGTCAATGGAGGAGCTAGTGGAACTGGCTCTGTGCTCTGAAACAAAGAGCCTTCTAGTTTCCTTCCTACAATTGAGATCAAAATTCATTGCTCTGTAAACTACTCAGAATCCCTGGGTGTTTGAGAAGGCAAGGAGATTTGATTTTGTTCTTACAACAAAAAGGCCTGTGTAAAGAATTCTTTTAGTCTGTAACAATAGCAACACAGAATGCTTTTATCTGAAACCTGAGAGCCTGATAGAAACACAGAATTTGGAAGACAGTTCCCCAGATAACAAAATAGACTCTTTAAATTGTGTTGCTGATTTTGTGGGTTTTTTTTTTTTTTTTTTTCATGTTGGCTTTCAAACATCTACGCCATCCTGCAAATTTTGGACTTCTATCCATCTATGCTTCCCTCATCTTAAGAGGAAATGGCCTGTTGTTGTATTTCTTATGAAGGAAGAAGTGAAATAGAAGATAAAATAAAAGAGAACATGAAGTAAAATGGAACACAATTATCTTCCTATGACAACTGAAACAAGATATTGTGTAAAATTGCCAATTAACTTAAAGTTTTAGCAAATGACCTTGTAAAGAAATGTACCATTCCATCATTTGTCATTTTTGCTAATTCAGACTTGAAGGACTGACTTCTCTTAAGCAACCCCACCCCTTAAATTTCTATGTATGGCAAATGAAAAACAGCAGAGATACTTGGTTATCTGTAACTTGTGGGCAGAGTCTATTTTTCATGAGTTTTCTTTTAAAAGGAGTTCTCTTTGGTATCCCTTATTTGTTTTGAACACTTTCTGTGTATAGACAGAAAGGGCTAAACTGTGAAAGTTTAAAAACATGAACACTAAGAGGAAATATAGTGAATAAGTGCACCAAAATCAAATCAGTAATTATTTCTAACCCACAAGATCATGAACATTTTTATGGAGGGAATAACATTTGGAGTTTATTTTAAAATATAGCAATTAGCTGTGGTGAGAAGCAGAGCATTCTAGGTAGAGCCCATGTGAACAAAGTCAGGAAAACAGCAAAGCACAAGTGTATGTGAGGAAAGGTGAGAGCCCAGGCTAATTTTAATGGAGGGATTAGGGAGGAGAATATGGTTGAACACTTGGAGGAAGAAATGCATAGAGATCAAATCATGAGAACTACTTTTTCTCACCAGGTATGTATTGAGAAGTATCTAAAATAGAAGATGATTACATACCAAAACTCTGAAGGTGTAGAGCAGGAGACTGGGGTTACTTAGGGGGCTTGGCCTACAACTGATATTTAAGTTATTGATCCTAAGGAACTTACAAGTATTTATGTAGAGATTCTGTTTCACAAAAGTGATTTATTAAAACAAACAAATAGTAAGATACATACAGTTAAAGATGTATGTGTCTATAGTTTTATCTATCCTATCTACCAATCTATCATTCTATCCATCTATCACTCCACCATTCTATTTCTATGTCTATCTTTCTATCCCTGTTACTCAGCTTTACATCACTGTGACAAAATGCTTGAGACAATCAAATTAAGGAGGAAAGATTTTTTAGCCCATGGTTTCAGAAGGCTCAATCCATGGTTGTTGGTCCCATTGCTTTGTGGCTGTGATGAGGCAGCACCTCATGGTGGGCACACATGGCAGAGAATGCAGCTCACCTTGTAACAGCCCACAAGCTGAAAAGAGAGAGGAAGGGACCAAAGTCCCAATTTCCCTTCAAGGGTACACCCACAGGAACCCAACTTCCTTCCACTGGGCCCCATCTCTGAAAGGATCTACTGTCTCCATTGGTAAGTGCTCCAGGCTGGGGAACAAGCCTTCAGCATATGGGCTTTGTGGGCACATTTCAGATCCAAACTCTTGCATTATGTATCTTGATTGTCACTCTAAGTCTCTCCCATGATTTGAATCATAAAATTCATCTTTCTAGATAAGAACCTCATTGTTTAACACTTACCTACCTGTGTGACCCACCTGTGTGACCTCAAATTTCATGCTCACGAGTGCTGCTGTCTAGTTAACACCTGCTCCTTCAGTATTGCTTCGGCGTCTCCCTCAAGCTGTATTTCAGTGTGTTCTCATGTTATATTTTTGGTTGCTAACATGTACAGGCACTCTGAGTTTAGTGAAGAGGAGGAGGTGTTCGGGAAAGCAGCATTTCCATCTGAGTCAAAGCATTTCAAGGCCTTAGGTAGAGCTCTGATGGAGGTGATCCCCTCACATCCTACTTTAACATTACTGTTCCCTACATTTTCAATGCCACACATTGTTCTAAGCATCCTAGCAAGACTTCTTTTTAGCTACAGATTATCTAACCAAGGGTAAGTGTCTCAATGTGTAGACTGAAGTTTGTGAAACTCCTTATAATATCAAAAGACCTCCAAATTCTCCAGTGCAGTTAGTATGATTAGAGGAAGGAAAGAAAGATGCAAGGAGAGAAAGAGAACTAGGGATGGAGGGAGGGAGGGGAGACAGTTAGTTTATTAGAGGAAGGAAGGAGAGAAAGAGGGGGGAGGGGAGGGAAGAGAGACTGGGGGGGGTATATCTGCCCTCAGAATCCTCTGGATAAAGAGATCGCCACATAGAGGCATTTATAATGATGCTGTATATCCCAGCAAGCTTTAATTTACTTTCTACTTATTCCAAACCCTTTGAGGCAGAATGGAAGAAAATGAAACAAAGATGAGGGAATCAGGGTTGCAGCATATCACCACCTGACCTGCCTCTACATGCCGAGGATAAGAAAGAGGGGTGCATCTTGTGGGACCATCAAATAATTGGGAAGCTAATTCCTGTTTTTGGGACCCAAGGAGATAAATGACTTGAGTCCACAGGACCATGAAAGAGGATAGAACCAACATGATTTGTTCAGGAGCCGTTCTGTTATCTCAGGCTTTACTAGAGAGACTTCTAAGCAACATTCATCCTCACAAGCTAGGCCACTGCATCTGATTTTGTCAGAAATGACCCAGTCAGCAACCACTGACTTCATGTCTATCTTATAAAAGAGGATTGCATTGCACACAGGAAATTAATATTCAAGAGACTGGAGCTCTCCTCTAAAACAAAAAGCAAAGCAAACAAACCTCATAAATATATGTAAACCTAGATCTAAAAAATCATCACGTCTCCATTTTAAAGATAGCATTGATGTTGAAATTTAAACAATTTGTTTTTTGTAAGTTTAATGAGGCAGAATAATGTCTAAGATTTATAAGACTCAACATTTTGAAGAGAGAGGATTATAACCAAATGGTATCAAATGGAATTCTCTGGTAATGAAAGGCAGTGAAATGGTTCTAAATTCTAGCATAATGGGATTTCCCAGTCACCTCCATGGGGCTTTCAATTGACTCTGGACATTTACTCTCTATTCTTTACCCTTCATTTTCTTAAGTATTCATGGCCTCAAGCTACTTTAAAGCTATCATTCATTGTCTTGGCATCTCCAGCACTATTATTTGCATATCTTTTGTGAGCCATTATGAGTCAAAACTGTTAATCAGAACATAAAATAATGTCAAAAAGAGAAAACTGCGGAGGAGTTAAAAAACGAGTACTTTTAGAATAAGAAAAGTGCAGAATGGCATTCCACATTCATTGGCTGGGAGCAATAGATGGTGTTCATTTCTTGTGTAAGACTAACAATATGTAAGTATTTATAACATTAAGAGTTTCATAGAAGATAAGTGCAGAGCGGTACTTAAAAGGCACGTCTATAAAATTGTGAGTCAGAAAATAATTGCAGAAATTAATTATCTTTTTAACTTTCCCTAAGATCAAAACCTATGCCTATTAAAATTTCATAATTTGTTTCCTCTTCACTGAGATATCACTCTCAACCTTTCACATTGCATGGTTCATGTTTACATTGCTTAGTTTTTATCCCATAGCCAAGTTTATTTCTTTGTGGCTTCGAAGCATATAAAAAAGGAAAATCTTTCTAATATAAAATTGCAATGGTGATACCACTTAGCAGAGGAGGCTGAACTACAAATTAAACAGAAATCTAAGTGGTTTCAGCAAATACATACTTTTTTCCAGACTGTTTCATTTCTTCTCCAGCAGGGAGAAAAGGCTGTCTTGCGAGTATTAGAAAGGGTGGTGGTGGTGATGATGAGTTTTACAGGAGTTTAGTTGAGGGATGCACAATCACAATTTGATAGTCCCATGAGATTATATGGTGTTTTTTTTTTTTTTAAGAGAAAAAACAATAAAAACAATGATACAAAATTTCAAAACAAGATAGTAGGAGAGTGACAACAGTTAATACATTGCTTATTGTTATCTTCAAAGTAGTTGCTCAGATTACAAGATATAGGCATGAAAAATCGATCAAACAATATAAGCACTAACTGTTCTTTTCAATGAACTAATAGAAATTAGTATAGCTCTCTTAACTATCTAGTATATGTATATATATATACATATACACACATACTTTTCCTTTTCCCTTCCTTCTTTTCTTCTTTCCCCCATCCCAGTTTCTCTTTCCTTTTGAACAGTTTCTTCACATTTCACAATATCTATTGTACATTTTAGAACTTATTTACTCTTTCAGTTTCTCACACCAAGGAAACAATATGATGTTTACACATGTGAGTCTGATTTATTTCACTTATGAGTATGGTCTCAAGTTGCATCTATTTATCTATAAAGTCTCAACTATATCCTTCTTTATGGCTGAGTAGTATTCAATTATATAAAAATACCACATCTTTTTCATCCATTCCTCGGTTGGTGGGCATCTGGGTTGTTTTCAAGGTTTAGCTATTAAAAATTGTGCTGCTATAAACATGGGTGCACATATATCACTGTGGTATGATGTTTTTAATTTTTCTGGGAAGATACCCGGAAAGGGAATAGCTGGGTGGAATGGGACTTCTAATCCTAGTTTTTTGAGGAATTTACACACTGATTTCCACAGTGGTTGTACCAGTCTACACTCCCCCCAACAGTGGAGAAGTGTTCCTTTTTCCCCACAGCCCCTCCGGCATTGGTTATTGGTTGATTACTTGATGACAGCCATTCTTTCTGGGATGAGATGGAATCTCACTGTTGTTCTAATTTACGTCTCTTGAATGGACAATGATGTTGAAAATTTTTTTATATATTTATTTGCTACCTATATTTCTTCATCTGAGAAATGCATATTCATCTCAGATGCCCATTTTTGGACAGGATTTTTAGAATTAGGAGGTCTGATATTTTTCAATCCTTTATATGTTCTAAATATAAGACCTTTGTCTGAGGGACAGTTGGCTAAAATTCTTTCCCACTCTGTGGGTTGTCTTTTCACTCTGTTGGTGATTTCTTTTGATGTACAAATCTTCTTAATAAGATGAGATCCCAGTTATTTAGTCTTTGGAGTATTTCTTGTGCAGTTTGGGTTTTCTTCATGAAGACTCTCATTACCACTATGTCTTCAAGATTTCTACCTACTTTCTCTTCCAGTAGATTCAGTGTTTCTGTTTTCATATTTAGATCTTTGATCCATTAACTTTAGTTTAGTGCATGGTGATAGACATGGGTCTAGGTTTAGTCTTTGGCATGTGGAGAGCCAGTTTTTCCAGCACCATTCATTAAAGAGGCTATCTTTCTTCCAGTGAACATGTTTGGCCCCTTTGTCAAAGATAAGGTGGCTGAGGGTGTTTGGAGTTTTGTCTGCATCTTCTAATCTGTTCCACTGTTCCTCAGGTCTTTTTCTTTGCCGGTACCATGCAGATTTTATCACAGTAGCTTTGTAGTATAATTTCAAGTCAGGGACTGTTATGCCTCCTGCCTTGCCTTTGTTGCCCAGAATTGCTTTTGCTATTCTAGGTCTCTTCTTGTTCCAAATGAATTTTAGGAATGTTTTCTCTAGATATGTGAGGTATGCTAGTGGCATTTTGATTGGGATTGCATTAAATCTGTACAACGATTTTGGGAATGTGGCAATTTTCACCGTGGTTCTTCCTATCCATGAGCAAGGGATATCTTTCCATTTTCTAATATCCTCTTCAATCTCCTTTTTCAGAGTACTGTAATTTTTCATGTGTAAATATTTTTCTTCCTTTGTTACGTTGATTCCTAAGTATTTCATTTTTTTGGATGCTATTGTGAAGGGTAGTTTTCCCTAATTTCTAATTCAGGGAGTTTGTTGTTTGTGTACAGGAATGCTATTGATTTTGGAGTGTTGACTTTGTATCCAGCTATGCTACTGAATTTGCTTATTAAATATAGAAGTCTTTTGGTGGAGTTTTTGAGGTCTTCTATGTAGAATATCATGTCATCTGTGAATAATGATAATTTAACTTCTTCCTTTCCTATCCTTATTCATTTTATTTTGCTCTCTTCTCTAATTGCTTTAGCTAATGTTTTCAGAACTATATTGAATAGGACTGGTGATAGTAGACATCCTTGTTCCTGATTTTAGAGTGAAAGCTTTCAGTTTTTGTCCATTTAGTATGATGTTGGCTGTTGGTTTGTCATAGATGGCTTATATCAGATTGAAATACAGACCATCTATTCCGATTTTCTGTCGGGTTTTTATTTTGAACGAATGTTGAACTTTATCAAAAGATTTTTCTGCATCTATTGAGATGATCATGTGATTTTTGTCTTTGGCTCTGTTGATATGGTGTATTACATTTATTGATTTGTGTATGTTGAACACATTCCTGGGATGAATCCCACTTTGGCATGGTGTATAATCTTCTTGATGGTTTGCTGCATTCTGTTTGTTAGTATCTTATTGAGGATTTTTACATCTATGTTCACTAGGGAGATTGGCCTGCAGTTCTCTTTCTTGGTTGGGTCTTTCTCTGGTTTTGGTATCAGGGTAATACTTGCCTCCAGGAATGGATTAGGGAGTATTCCTTCCCTTTCAATTTCTTCAAAGAGTTTGGGGAGTATTGGCATTAAATCTCTAAATTTCTTGTAGAATTCAGCAGTGAATCCATCAGGAACTGGACTTTTCTTTGTTGGCAAGTTTTTAATTACATTTTCAATCTCATTCACTGATATTGGATTATTCAGAATTTTTATGTCTTCTTGATTCAGCTTTGGTAATTCATACATATCTAGGAATCTGTCCTTTTCTTTTGTGTTTTCCATCTGATGAGAGTAAAGGTTTTCGAAGTAGGTATTGATGATCTTCTGAATTTCCACAAGATCTATAGTGATTTTACCCTTTCATTCATCAGTGCATGAATTTGAGTCTTTTCTTTCCTTTTTTGATAAAGTTGGCTAAGTGTTTATCAATTTTATTTATCCTTTCAAAGAACCAACTCTTCAATTAATTATTCTTTGTATTGTTTTCTTAGTCTCAATTGCATTAATCTCTGCTCTGATCTTTATAATTTCCTCCCTTGTATGGGCTTTGGGCTTATCTTGCTCTTCTTTTTCTAGAAACTTGATGTGCAACATTAGGTTGTTTATTTGTGCTCATTCTGTTTTCCTGATATGAGAATTCACCACTATATGTTTCCCTCTTAGGACTGCTTTCATTGCGTCCCATAGGTTCTGGTAAGTTGTATTTGCATTTTCATTTGATTGTAGATATTGTTTACTTTCTTCTGTTTTAATTTCATCTGTGACCCATTGGTTCTTCAGTAGGGTTTTATTTAATTTCCATGTGTTTATTGAGATTTTGCAGTTTCTTTTGCCATTAATTTCCAATTTCTTTGCACTATGGTCAGATAACATGCATGGGATAATTTTATTTCCTTTGCATTTACTTAAGCATGTTCTGTGGGCTAGTATATGGTCTATTTTAGAGAACATCCCATATGCAGCTGAGAAGAATGTGTATTCTGATGATGTTGGGGGGAACACTCCATAAATGTCTACTAAGTCCATTTGTTCACAAGTTGGTCAGTTCTGATATTTCTTTGCTGATTTTTTGTCTAGTTGATCTATCTCTTTGTGACAATGGGGTATTAAGTTCTCCCATTACAACTGTGTTTTTGCTAATTTGATTTTTCATGTCTATTAATAAATGTCTTATATAGTTGGGAGCTCCCATATTTGGTGCATGTATATTTATGATTGTTATCTCTTCCTCTTGAATTTTCCCCACAACTATGTAGTGACCTTCTTTATTTCTTTTGATCATTCTTGGTTAGAAGTTCATGTTGCCTGCAAACAGATTAGCTGCCTCTGCTTTTTTCTGGGCCCTGTTGCATGGAAGATTGTTTTCCATCCTTTGATTTTCAGTCTATGAATTTCTTTTTGAGTTAAATGTGTTTCTTGTATACAGCATATTGTTGGATCTTATTTCTTGATCCATTCTGCCAATCTGTTTCTTTTGATTGGTGAATTGAGGCCATTTACATTGATGTTTATAACTGATACATATTGGCTTATATTTGTCTTGATATTTTCCTTCTGTTGATTCCCTGCTTTTCCCCTTTGTTTAATTGCTTGCCATGCCTGGTGGTTTCTTTCCATTGTTGTTCTTGGGATTGTGGTCATTTTTATCTCTGTCTAGAATATTTTCAGTACTCTTTGTTGGGTTGGTTTGGTTGTCATGTATTTCTTCAGTTGTTCCTTGTGATGGGAGTATCTTGTTTTTCCATTAATTTTGAGAGATAGTTTTGCAGGGTGCATCAATCTGGGTTGGAAGTTGTTTTCTTTCAGTGCTTGAAATACATCACTCCAAGCTCTTCTTGATTTGAGGATTTGTGTTGAGAAGTCTGCCATGATTCCGATGGGCTTTCCTTTGTAGGTGATCTGTTTCTTTTCTCTAACAGCTTTTAATATTCTGTTCCTGTGCTGAATTTCTGGAATCTTGATTATTATATGTCTTGGTGTAGTTTTATTCCAGCCATGCTGTGTGGAGTTTTATATGTTTCATTTATTTTTATGTCAAATTCTTCATCCACACTTGGGAAGTTTTCTGCCATTATTTGTGTGAAGAGTATTTTTTTTTATGGCACTTGTGGTGTCTCCAGCTTTGTCACTGACCCAAATCAGTCTTATGTTATTCTTCTTTGCATCATCTTGTAGCTGTTGGATTCATTTTTCATGATCTCTTGCTATTTTTAAGATATCTTTCTTTTCATGATCACTAGCTGCAATTCTGTCTTCAAGATCTGATATTCTATCCTCTCCTTCATTCAATCTGTTGCATATACTTTCAGTGGAGGTTTTAACCTCTTGGATTTCCCTTTGGATCTGTTTCATGGACTCCATTCCTTTCCTATATTGGGCATTTTTTGTTTCCACAATTTTTTGAAGCTCATCTATTCTTTTATCTGTGTCTTCTCTAGTGATTTTAAGCATCATTTCATTTTGTACCTGAGAGATTATTTTCTCTGTAATCATTTCCACTTGTTTTTTCTTTTCCGTTGCTATCATTTCAGAAAGTTCCAGTGTTTGACTTCCAATTTCATCTCTCTCATTGTGTTCTGGGCTTCTCCTGGGTGGGCTGGGGGTCTGTAGTTGCATTTTGCTTCTGTGTCTTGTCACTTTCTATTTTCTCTTTTTTATTTTATTTTGTTTTCTATCTTGATGCTTGCCAATTTCTTATGATAGCTTTATCACTAGTATTGAGGCTTCCCTAGGAGATGTCTGTTCTTCAGGGATGTCCTCTAGATGTAGGTGGTTCTTTACAGCTATCCTAAGAACCTACCTTCCCAGTTTGTAAAGGATGCAAAGTTACTATTTGTCCCAGCACCCAATCCTTTGGTACTGGATTGTGGTGGTGATTATGACCCCATACAATCACAGTGTTATCATACAGGGAAGAAAAACTAGTGATAATATGTATGATATCCTGGTTAAAGTAGTACAGTTAGTAATAACAATAGTTTCAAGTACAGCTTAATTACTGACAAACTATGGCAACCATTAATCTGCTACCTCCAGCCACAGGATCAAACTCTAAAGTTCTATAACAAAATCAAACATATACCATGTACTTGTATGTAGTGGTTTTCCCCTTAGTGGAGTGATTTTACCCTTTTGTAGGGGTGGGGGATTTAAGATAGGTAGGGCAGAGGATAAAGTGATGAATGAGGTCCAATATAGTAGAGTCAAGACTGGAGGTCAAAGGATGATCACCTGAGTTTTGGGAAACTGGAGGAAACAGGAGGGAAAAAATGAAATAGAATGAATGGAGTAATCACAAAGGGAAGAGACAATGTTTACTCACTTGAAAGTTTAAATTCAAAAAGCAGTTGAGGAAAGAAAGAAAGAGGATCAATAGAAGAAAAGGAAAAAGATAGGTAAGATATCTAAACAGTGCAAAAAAAGAAGGAAGAAAGAGAAGGAGAACAGAAAAGACAGGAAGAAAAAAAGAAAAGAAAGAAAAAAAAGTAGACCCAAGAAAAAGAGGAGAGAGGAAAAAAAAATCCAAAAACAAAAATAACCACAAAATATGAGACAAAACAAGACACCTTCCAACCAGACAGGAAGTGATAGCCAATCAGACAAACAAGGGAGAATAAAAGTAATAAAACACATCTGGTGTTTATAGTTCTGTGATGGTGTCCATGTCAGATCCCAGAAATGTGCTGTGTACTCCAGCCAGGCTTGCCATGGGAATTGTGCTGGGTATGGAGCTGGTCTTGGCCTCTGGATGTGGGGGCTGAGACTGTTCTTCTGTTGGTGGAGTTCTCCAGAGCCCAGCTGTTGGCTCCTTGCTGTTGCTTCACACACTTCCATGTTGCTGGTCTTGATGATTACTCTGCACTCTGGGGACCAGCTGTCCTGGTTCTCAGCGGTTCTGTTAGGTCCACCTGCCAAAGGTACATGTGTGCCTGTGTGCCTGGTGGCCAGCCTGTCCTGGGTGTTGGGTTGCAGCTGGTCTGGCCACCAAAAGTGTGTGTCTGTGGTGTTTTTCTTGACTCTGAAAACTTACATTGTACCACACACTCCAGTGCAGGAGGGATGTATCAAATGATAAAATACCTTATCTGTACTCAACTATGCTATTGCTTTGTGACAATACCCATGGCTTTCCAGTAGAATGGATCTAGAACCAACAAGAAAGCACAATGAAAATGGTAGAAATAGGGATGGGAATCAGTACCTTTTGGACACTCACAGTAACAGCCAGTCATTCATTTCTAAATTGACAATCTGGCTTGCCCATAAACAGTGTCCCTCCTTAAGTGGCTTTGGGCCATCAGGACGTTATTTGGGTACTTGTGAGGCATACGATGTGGATACCTATATGGATTAGTCAATTTTTAGCTCTTTAGCTACAGAGTATACAAAACCATGTACACTAAACCTCAGCTCCACTGTAACAGTGAACAATTTTAAAGAAAAAAGCCTGAGCAAATGGATTTGGTCTGGCTTTGTAGAGCTTCAACTTTGTTAGATAAATAAAGTACATATCTGAAACATCAATGGACCATTCAATATTGAAAGGTCTTCTCTCAGACAATCATTAAAATTTTAGCTATTGACTTCCATCCACAATGAACCAGAGTGATAGATATCTTTTCTTTTTTTTTTTTTTTGGTGGGTACCGGGGGTTGAACTCAGGACCTCACGCGCCAGCAGCGCCCTTGCCACTGAGTGATATCACCGGCCCTTTTTTTGTATGTGGGTACCAGGAGTCGAATACAGGACCTCGCGCTTGCCAGGCAGGCGCTTATGCCGCTGAGCTATCTCACTGGCCCCTAGATATTTTTTCTTTTGGGCTACTTAGTCAATACACTGTTCACATATGTTACAAGGATGTAAGACAGAAGCTCGTGCTACTGAACTGGTTGAGCAGGTTTCGTTTAAACATCTGCCACAGAATCTCTCTTTTGCTCTCATTCTTCTTTCTAACCCACTCTCTTCCGCTCTCCTCCCCCTTTATCCTCTGTTTCTATTCTGATGAGGTCTGTACGACAACTCTCTAGACTATCCTCAGTACATTATGAATTAAAAAGTCAAACATGTATTTCCCTGACTTGTGTGAAAACGGCAATGGGTTTTTACTAGACCTCTAGGTCACATGACGGAGCCCATGACTTTGAGTTTGGCTGAATTAATGCCGCATCCCACTTCTGCTGGTGCAAGACAAACTGCATGCATAAATATTTGTTGATTGAATTGTGGGACACAGGAACCTTTGGTCTTATTTGATTATCATACATCTTCTACATCACGGGCAGCTTTAGACTATTGAAAAAATTGTCTAATCCTCTAAGGTCTCTCTTTTGCCAACTGCAAAATAGGAATGGTAATAATCTACCCTGTAGATTTGTCTGCTCACTTCTGAGATGAGAACAGAGTCGAAGCGCTTGGCACCCAGTAGATTAGCAGTGTGTACTTTCTTTTTTTTTTTTTTTTTTTGTGGGTACCAGGGGGACGACCTCAGGACCTCGCGCGCCAACAGGCACCCGTGCCACTGAGCGATATCACCGGCCCCTTTTTCGTATGTGGGTTCCGGGAGTCGAACTCGGGCCCTCGCGCTTGCAAGGCAGGCGCTTACGCCGCTGAGCCATCTCACCGGCCCCAGCAGTGTGTACTTTCTGTCCTTTCTCAAGTGTTTCATTATTTGAGTTAAGTAAAAACACAGGGAAATAATAAATTATGTCCTTTCTCTTGAAAGTGTTGAATCAGTGACAGACTTTGTGATGGCGTGAAGAACCTGACAAACACAAAACCCTAGGGAGCCATGCTAATTGTTCTGGGTGATGATGGTGGGATTTTCGTAGTGGGCACAATCAGCATGTCTTTAGGTGTTTACAAGTTGTCTAATAAGCCACTGGTGCTGCTTCACCAGGGCACAGCATTGACACAACTCCACTTCTGAAGAAAAAAATAGAGGATCAAGGAGGAAGAGGAGGAGATGGACCACATGTCCAAATACTCTCCCTCTCCTGAGATTCAGCCCCCCCAGGGAAATCAGAGCTGCTCTTTTCCAGCCTACAAAGGCTGAGATGCAGACAGAGTTGCATTTCATTGGAAAAAAGCATTTGGTGGTGTTTAGTCATTTAAAGAGGGAGAAGGGTGATAGGCAGTTGGGGAGAGCATGTTGTATAAATATGAGCGTCTGGAATTTTAAAAGTGTTCTCCTCTTGCTTCTCAGTAGGTGGTTGCTTCTTGATGTCTGGCATCTGTCCAAGTCTTGAGCATTACCTCAGCATTTCAAGAGAAAACAAGTGCAAAAAGAATCCACAAAGCTGCGTTTTAAGCAGCCTCAACATCAAGCAGTGCCACAGGCTTGGTTTTGTTCACCCTGTTAGCGTGCAAAATTATCTTGCACTATAGAAAGCTGTCTTTCCCCAACCAAGAAAACAAACAAAACAAAAAAAGCAGAACTAATTAAGATCGTCATATCTCAATAAATATGCAAATGAAAAATCAAAACAAAGAAATTCTATTTATCACATCATAAAGTTGCAAATTGCTGTACAGGCTGGCTTGGAAGAATTGCCAGGGATAGAGAGTTTTAATGGCTCTGCACAGAGACTGTTTGAGAGCTGCATTTATAGGTTTGTTTGAGGATGAAGATGATGATCTTGCCAAGTTAAGAATATTTTCATGCTTTCCCTCCAATTGCCATGAAGAGGAAAGGGGAATAAAATTTCATTTGAGTACCTATGTGTGAGGCTTTGTGTTAAGAAATGTGCTTCTATTTATATCATGGTAAGAAGAAAGTTGGTAAGACTACTATTTTACAGCTGAAGAACAATGAGACTCAAAGAAGGTAAATTCCTGTTTTTTACTTGGTATTTTAAGCCAGGATTCAAACTCACAGTTCCTTCCCTGGTTCTAAGATTATGTTTTGTTTCTGATTTACACCCCTTGCCTCAGTACCAGATAACTCCCCAGCTCTGCCCACAGTGCCTTTGTCTAGAGGATAGCAAAGCATCCAGGTGAAAAAGGAGAATGAGAGCAATTGACACATTTTGTCCAGGTCTGGATGTAAAGGTCCATCCTATCAATGGAACACAACTTGGTTTCTTTTGTTTATATTTGATTTCAATTTGAAATGGTGATCCTTCTTATTGAATTTATCATCTTTGAAAAATAAGAAGAGGTAGAGAGGAGGAGGAGGAAGAGAGAGGAGGAGGGAGAGGTAGAAAAGGAAGAAAAGAGAAAGAGACAGAGAGTCAGAGACAGAAAATGTCCCAATTTTGCTGAAGTTACTGTAATCCATCGTAACCATGTGTATTTCATCCAGAGGGAGCTGAATCTATGAGGGACAGAGAAAGCAGCTCCTATGGAGGTTAGCAGCGCCCTTTCAGAATCTGCGCTGTGGTCTCTGCTATGTAGAATGCTGGCCTTGGAATCAATTTCCCTCTGGACAGCTGTTCTGGTCTGCTAAACCAGCATCAGGGTGACAGGCACTTTGGGCTGAGCCAACAGCTAATGAGATGGGTCTGTCTGGTACCTCTTCACTACTGCCCACTGCCCTGGGCGCAAGACAGAGCAACTAATACCCTTGCAAGTAGCCCAAGGTCAGTGCAGATAAAACCAATTCTTCCCGTGGGCAGTCGCATTAGACAGAATGTAAATTACATGTTGCAGAAAGTGGTCTGACTAAGTGCCTGAACTAATGAAAACAGGCCAGAGCTTGCTAAGGTTCTCAGGGAAGATTTCAAAACAGAGGTGGATGCAAGCTTTGCCTTCAAGAAGAGAATTGGCTGGAGTGTCAATGACATTTTTATTGCATTTTGCTAAACTTTTGCAATTTTGTTCAAAGAATATAAGATAATGGGCTGAGTGGTGGTGGAATGTGGATAAGAAATCTGAGCCTATGCCAGGGACACCTGCCAACTGTACTTTGTTATTTTGTCCATCCATTTTCTTCCTTTCTGGCTCTGTCCTTTCCTTCCTCATTACTTTCTTCCTCCTATTCTCCCTTTATCTTTCTAGACTTACCTTTATTTTTTAGATTAAAAACATTTTAATCTCCCTTTTACCCCAGTAAATAATCATTTTGGCATTGAGGAAAATTTAGAAAATATTGATAGGTATTTGCCAGTCATTTATCCAATATGTTTGGTATTCTTTTTTTACAAAATTATCTCTTGAAATCTCATTACTTCCTTATGAGTTCAAATTACTTCTTACTGAAGTAAATGTGTGTGGGAAACTGCTTCACCCTCAATCAAGAGAAGTAAAGGCTGTTTTCTTTGGTTTCTTTACTAGTTTTCTGTTTTTTGTTTTTTTTAGGAAAGAATTCTGGCTCGTGATTCATTTTTCCCTCAGCATCTTCAAGACATTATTTTTTCTTGCTGGCTTTAGCTATATTATTATACTTTTAAAATTAAACTTTTAAATTTTGAATAATTATAGATTTATAGAAATTTTGGAAATATGCTATAGGAAGTACTCATCATCTACTTTCCCTTTATAATTTTTTTTAAAATTAGGAAATCTACTGTTGATATAAATGTTATTTATTTAAAGGTGATCTGTCTTTCTCACACATTTAAAAAATTGCTCTTTTTTATTTATTGATGCCCAATATGACGTGTCTAATTATGGATTTGATGTTTTCCTAAACTTTCCACCTTCCTTAGAGTATTTATTCAACTTGAGAACTATAACTTTTCAACTATTTCCTTTTTGAAGACTCCCTCTTACTATGTTTCCAGTACTAACTCTAATACTTTAATGAATTTAAAAATTTTTATGGTATTTTCCAAATTGTGATGTTATGTCAATTTTGTAGGTATCTGTTTTTGCTACTTTTTGTATCTGCTGGTTTTGTTCAAAGTGGATTATTTCTTTGCGTGATTCATAGTTCCTTATTATGTGTGGGCTTTCTGCAGACTGTATCCTTCATTCCCTTCCATGCGAACTTCAAATACACTGAGCTTTGAAAAACATTTCTCCTTTGTAGTTTAATATTTGTTTCTGATGGGAGCCCCAGGAATCTAATAACCAGAATCATGCTGTTTGAGATGCACAATGTAATTTTAGACCCCAAATCGTCTACATGATCTGCATTTTCTTTCTTTTCCTTTCCTTTCTTCCTTTCTTTCTTTCTCTACTCTTTCTTTCTTTCTGCCTTTCTTTCTCTTTATATTTAAACATTTATTTCTTGTTTCATTTCTCAGCTTAGTCTATTGATACTTTTACACTGACTAGCTTTGTAACATTTACTTTATGTTACAGTAAGATTATTTCCAGATTAGTATTACCTATATATTTAACATGATGTGCTCATCAACACTTTTTCCATCCTTCTTTCCTGTTTCTGAGATCTCCATTTTGATCATATTTGGGTTGTATGGACTTTCTGAAATTTTTGCCGTTCTTTGCCTGCACTTCCCTAAGGAAAAACAAATAGCTGTTATATTTTCTGAGGTCTTTCCTTTGTGACAATATCTTATTTTGCAAAATAATCCACAAGAAGATTTTAATTTTCTTTTTGCTTATTCTGGAATTGAACTCTGCCTTTCCACAGTAAAGAACATTAAAAATCAAGCATTTAGAAGACATATTTTTGTGCTTGCATTCTTACATATTTTTTCTTTCATCTTGAAGTTCAAACTTGTACATTTCCTGGATCTAGGCACATTGGCTGACACAAAAGAAGATACTCAGTGTTGCACGATTGGCTAAAGGATTATAAATATACCTTGCTGTGGATAATTCAGTTTGTTTTATTTCCTGTATCGCATGTGTACCTTTGATCTTCAACTTTAAGTCTTTCTGTATTTGAGAATTTTTTTCTATATCTTTGAACTATGTATTTTACCATTACATTGTTGCTTTCTTGTCTTATTTTCATACCTATTGTCTTCTTTCACATACAGTTTATTGTTAAATTATAATTTTATCAGATGCATTGGGTCCACTTTATTTTTTTCATGTCTGTTATCTTTTTTGATCTTTTAGATTTATCCAATGTGTTCTGTATGAATTTCATTAGTTTTTTCCCAGTAGTTTCTATCTTAATTCGTGTTGCTTCAAATATGATTGATTTCCACAATTTTAATCACTTTCAATGGTTAAATTACAAAATTGACTCTTGAACTACAAAATTTACCCTTTTCATCTTTTGTCTTTGATCTCCTACTAGATGCAGAATAAATTATGACATGGGTGATTAAGAGAATGCTTTACAAAACACCAAGAAACAAGTGTGACCACATCTATTAAGGTCCAAAATAGATTTGATTTCTGTTACTTTTTCTCTACTCGGCTATGCTAACTAAAAAGTGGCTTCAAATCTTTAATTTTTAAAAATGTATACGTGAGAGGGCCGGTGAGATGGCTCAGCGGCGTAAGCACCTGCCCGGCAAGCGCGAGGGCCCGAGTTTGACTCCCGGAACCCACATACGAAAAAAGGGCCGGTGATATCACTCAGCAGCACGGGTGAGGTCCTGAGGTCGACCCCCGGTACCCACAAAAAAATAAAATGTATACGTGAGAAATAATAATTGTGTATATTAATGAGTTATGTCAATTCTTGATTTGTTCTCAATTTTACCTCAAATGAAGACAATTCTGAATTAGTTGTGTGTCATGGAGAAAAGATCATGTGTTTACCTCCCATCAGACCTACCACACACCCTGTGTTTCTGTAATAAATTGTTTCCTGATGACTATTTTTCTCATTTCAAGTTTTCCCCCTGAAACCTAAAATTCCTTAGAGAAAAGATTTGTAATTTTTCCCTTCAGCAGATTGCCTTTCTTTCAGAGGACTCACTGATTCGGCTGCTTTACCTACTAACTTTTACTGCTAACTAGTGATTTGTCATTTCTTAATATTTTCTGTTTAAAATTTCATACATCTGTCATATATTTTTCAGTCTGTTGGTAGAGTTTGAGGTTAAGGTCACTTCCCAGTTTTAGTATATTTGAAATAATTCTTCTTGCTTTCATTTTGTTATTTTTGGAGCACTCAGGAAAGAAAATAGAAGGTATATGTAGTTCTACAATAACAAATCAGGCTACTTTTTTTTCCATATTCCTCCATTAATAAAAAATGCTGAAATTAACTTTCTGGTATAGAAAATAACTCCCTCTGGTTCTCTAATTGATGTTGCATAAATGAGTGAAAGGCTGCATCTTTTCTAAAGCATATTTCTCACACTACTGTCCAAAAGACTACACCACCTTTCGAAATTTGCTACTTACCTGAGCCCTTTCTAGTGAGATTCTTAATCCTCTTAACATTTCTTGTATCAATTTTACGTATAGACAATGACATTCTATAATTCAAATTGTACTTATTTTACTTTAGGACTTCCTTTTAATTTCTTCCCTTAGTTTTTTATTATATTTCTGTCCCTGTGTGTTTAATGTATCACTTCTCACATCGCCAATCTTTTCCCACCAGTGAAGATTTTGTTTCACTAGGTTATAAAAGCTCTTTAAATATTAGAGATAATAACCATTTGATAATTTTGCACATTTGCAAAATTTTCTCTGTTCTTACATTCCTTGAAACATTTTACTCAGATTTTAGATTTCTATGTTACTTTATAAATATTCTTTTATGTTCAATTGCCTTTAGACTCAAATTTTAAAAGAATTCTATAAGTTTTGTCAAATATTAATAATTGTGCTTTCTTTTAATATTTTATAAGTATTCTCTTAACACATTCAAGCTACGTAGAATTATTTTTTATCACAATATATGGCAGGGTTATGACTCGATTTCATGCCAAAATCAGTGCAGGTATTCTGTTGGAAGAATCCTGACCCTTGTATACACAATGGAATCCTCATTTCAAATTTCTATTCTATTGCACTCTCTGAATATTCCTCAACAAAATATTGTATTACATTGTCTTACACTTTATTAGCTGCCCTAACAAGACAGCTATTAAAATGCCTTAATGTCATTACCATTTATTTGAATACTTTTTATTTAATTATATATTTTTTGAATGATTGGTCTTTTAGTTATATAACAATTTTACAAATTCATGCAGTTGGATAAAATATTCATTGCAAAATAATTTACTCTGTATGTAATTTTGTCATTCACAGTGATGTTTGTTATTTTTTCCATGTAGCCTACAATTTCATATTAGTTTTGTGAGTAAATATTTTACATACAGTATCTTGATTCTATGGTAAAAGAAATTTTCTAAAATCAAATTTTTAACTAGCTCATGCTTAAATAGCAAAACTACTAAATTTATATTTGTCTTCAACTTGTCACCTAAATCAGCTCTTTGTTGTTTTTGAAATGTTCTTATAATTGATTCTCTCCTGTTTCCCAGGCACACAGTAGTAGTATCAATAACTTAATAATATTCTTCTTCTCTTTTGATATTTAATATCCTGGTTTTTCCTTGACAGATTTTATTGGATTGAATGTCCAGAGAAAAGATAATGAATGTTAGTGTTACTTGACAGGATAATCTTGGTATTGGGTTTAAACCGAATGCTTGTGATGTTTCTGGATGATTGTATTATTGGTATTTTGATTGAATTAAATGTCTAGTTTAATTGTAGAAAACTGACAACTTCACAAGATTGACTTTTTATTGACATTGATGTTATCCATCATCTTTGCATCGGGGGGAGGAATCCTATTCCTAGATATTTTCTTTCTTTACCACAGTAATCTTTAATTGGAATTTTCTCTTTCCACTTTTTTTTATTTCACATTTTCTTTATTTCTCACAATTTACTTCATTTTACTTTCCAGTCAGCCGAGCTTCCTCAAGTCTTAGGCTCTTTAATCAATGGTTCTTAACCAAGGCAGTTGTGCCCCCCAATGGGAAATTGGGCAAATGTCCGAAGATGTTTTTGGTGATTATAGTCAGGACAGAAGATGTGGCAGTGCTACTAGCTTCTAGCAGGCAGAGGCCAGTGATTCTGCTGGCCATCCTAGGGCGCACAGGACAGCCCGGTGGTAAAGAATGATCTTGCTCCAAAGGGCCCTCAGGCTGAGATGGAGAGCCCTGGCTGTGGGTGGTGCAGGCGCTGAGTGCATTCTCTGGCCTGTATTTACAGACTGGTGCTGTGAAAAGCTGTGCAGAGATAAACACAAAGTGGACTAACAAAAGTCACATGGCAGCTCCAGATTCTTAGGATGCAAGAGAAATCAGATAGAGCAGTTAAGAAATGTCTGAGTTAGACTTTAAATAATAAATTGATTTTTATTGATAAGAAAGGAGAAAGGCTGGATGCAGGGATGAGAAGGACATGCCAGTAGAAAGCACAATATTACCTAAAGGTAGAAAAGTGAATTTTTCTTTCATAACATAAAAGAACTATACATCACAAGATCAGATGAATGATACTATAAAGTTAATTGTCATAGAATTTTATTGTTGGGAAGGGCCTAGAGGGGAACCCAGGTAATGCCTGTGTTTTCCAAGAAAGCCTGAAGAGACTGAGTTTGAGATTAAATGTCTACTCTCCGGTAGTATAGTTAAGAACTTTGTAAGACAGTTTAATACCATTTCCTTACTTAAGGCTTAAGTCACTTTTTTTGGTAAAAACAGTTGGCCCTCCAGATCTGTGGATATCTACATCCTGGATTGAACCAACTTCAATTCAAATATACACATATTTAAATTGCATATACATTGAACATGTACAGATTTTTTTCCTAATAAGTTATCTAAACAATACAGTATAATAACTATTTACATAGCAGTTACATTGTTAGGAACTATAAGTAATTCAGAGATGATTTATAGTGTATAGAAGGATATGTATAGGTTATATGAAAATAGAATACTTTCATATAAGGTATTTGAGTATCTTGATTTTAGTATCTGTGGGGGTCCTGGGACATATTGCCCATGAATACTAATGGATGACTTTATCATGATTTTCACCTGACATATCAAGAAGCTGATCTGAACACTGATAGGGAAGTCTTTGATGAGTTAGGGACCTTGCCCAATGCTATATGCTGTTTAGTGACATTTAGGGCTTACGCAATGAATATTTTTCACTATCACATGTAAGTCCACCTAGAGATGACTGTTGTTATTACAATATTGCCAGCTGTTTAAATGGAAACCACACCTCTAGGAAGGAACCAAAAAGTAGCATTACAAGGCATAGTTTATGTCAAGATTTGCATTGTTTTATCTTAGTCAACTCTGACTAAATCAAACAATTCCTACCATCCTGAATCAATGTAAGATTCTGAAGTCAGTGGAATTGCAGGCATTCTAATATTACCAAACTTTTTCAAGACTTATATATAGTATTATTTTTAAATTTTTATTTTGAATATTTTCTTCATTTTAGTTAACCTTTTGATACTAAGTCTGTGTTGGCTGAAAGGGAGCTCAAGATTGTTCAAGTGCACACATTATTTAAGTATTTCACTTTTTGTGCATAGCAAAACCAGCTCACCTCACCAATTATCTGGGTCACAGATCAAGTTGTAGTTGTAGGAAACAAAACAAAACAGGAAAGATATGGAAAGAAAATATTTTCAGTTCTCTTTAGTTATTTAAGTTTTAGATATTGACAAAGTAGTAGAAAATCCTAAGTGAATCTGACACGTAAAATCCAAATCAAAAAACTTGATTTCCTCATTGGTGTCCTCTTCCTGTCTGAGTAGAACATTTTTATCTTAATGAACTACAATGCATTCATGAATTCTTTAACTCATTTGTTTGAAAATATCTTTTAAGGTTATACTCTATTCCAGGCACTGAGGCTGCAGACCCTAATACCCAACTAAAGGAGGAGTCAGTCAGGCAAAGATGACTGTTAGAACTAATGTTGTAATAGAAACGTTCCGGTGGAGTTTTGCGAGCACAGAGATAGGATGAATGAGTTTAAGCATGTACAGGAAACAAGAACCAGAGAAGACTCCTGATTCTCAGACTTAGTAGGGTGGAGAGATGAGAACTCTTCCCACAGCCTGGACAAGCCACAGAAAAAAACAGGTAGAGCGGCATGTTCAGAAAATGCACGTAGGTAATCAAATCTGGAACGTGTTGGGTGCAAGGACAGCTAGAAAGAGTTGAGGCTGAAGATTCAAGAGGCCAAGAGCAGGAAGGGTCTTGTATGTTCACACATAATAAAGTTGTATAGGAATTGAAGAAGATATGGTAGCTATGTGCAAATAGAATGAAACGTGAAAAACAGTTTTTGGATTGAATCTTCAGAAATCTCTAATAAAAAGGCAAACGTAAAGAACATTCTCAAGAGAAAATGAGATAAACCAATATAATCTAATGGCCAATGTGGTGTAGTAAGTAAAGTGATTGGGAGTTTTGAGTTGCCCGTTTATTTGAAATTTAATTATAGATTCTAAATATATTTATGGGAATAGTCAAACTGTGGATTTTTATTTAAAAAATTAATATTTTATTAGTAAATTTTTGCAGTGCATAATGATTCCATTCCTCCTGGGGAATAGGTATACACACATAACAACACATCATAATTTCTTTTCTTCTCCTTCCCTTCCCTCTTTGCCCCCTCCCAAAGTTTTATATTTTTACATTTGACTTTTTAGCTCTTTGAAATTTTCAGCTTTTGAAATAATTATGGACTTCGAGAAATGTGCAAAGATACTATAGTGGCCTGAATATGTTTCAGGCAGTTTCCTCCAGTGGTGACATCTTATGTAACTTAGTGCCGTGTGGAAACTGGGAACCTGACCTTGGCATGGAGTATGTGTGGACTTTCACGCTATGACCCCACAGTTTAGGCTCACGTAACCACCACTGCAATCCAGACACAGAACTGTTCTATCTCCACAAAGGTCTTTCACCTTGTCCTTGAGCCCTGTTCACAGCTAATTGGTTCTCTACTCCATAATTGTGTCATCTTGAGAATTCTGTAAATGAAATCCTACAGCATGTGATCATTTGAAATCAGTGTTTTCTCCTTTGAGCGTTATACCCATAAGATTCATCCATGTTCCAAGATCCAAGATTTATTCATCATTCATCAGTAGTTCATTCCGTTTGATGGTCAAATAGTATGAAATGCATCCACCTCAGTGTATTTAACCATTCACCAATTTTAGAATATTTTGATTGTTTTGAGATTTATTACAGGTAAATCTGCAAGGAACAATTATGTACAGGTTTTAGTGTGGACACAGCCATTTATTTGTCTGGGATAAATGCCAAAGAGGGCAAATGCTGGATCTTATGAAAAGTGTATTTTCATTTTTAAAATTTTACATGCTATTTTCCAGAATAACTATAAATTCTCACTAATAATGTATTAGAAATCTAGTTCTTCTACAAGCTCTCCAGCATTTGGTATTATGATTATTTTTTATTTTATCTCTTTTCATAGAAGTGTACTGATACTTTCTAATAGCATTAATTTAAATTTCTCTAATGGCTAGCATGGATAAACATATTTTCATGAACTTAACTGACATCTGTATATCTTCTTCAGGGAAATATTTCTTTATGTCATTTCATATTTTCTAAATAGATTTTTTATAGTTTTGAGAGTTGTTTACAAATTCCAAGTATGAGTCCTTTATCAGATAAGCGGTTTTTAAAAATATTTTTTTGCAGTTAGTAGCTTATTTTTCATCTTCTTATTGAAGTCTTACAAACCAAAAGTTTATTTTGGATGAATCCCACTATATAATCTTTTTCTCTTATGGATCATGTTTATGATGTCATTTCTAAGATGTCTTTGTCTGTCTCTAGACCTCAATGACATTTTCCTAAAAGTTCTATAGTTTTATGTTTTGTATTGGAACTTATAAACCATTTAGATTTGACTTTGTATAAAGTGTGAGATTTTGGGGCCGGTGAGATGGCTCAGCGGCGTAAGTGCCTGCCTTGCAAGCGCGAGGGCCCGAGTTCGACTCCCGGAACCCACAAACGAAAAAGGGGCCGGTGATATCGCTCAGTGGCACGGGTGCCTGTTGGCGCGTGAGGTCCTGAGGTCGTCCCCCTGGTACCCACAAAAAAAAAAAAAAAGTGTGAGATTTTGGTGAAGGTTAATTTTCTTCCTTTTTAATTGATTTTTATTGGGCATGTCTGCAGTACATAATGTTTACATTCCTGATGGGGACATAGCGCTTCCTCATTCTCCTTTCACACTTTCCCTGTCTTTTTCCTCCCCCTTCCCTAATATCCAATTGCTCCAACACCTTTGTTGAAGACAATCTTTCCCCAATTGAATTATTTCTGCATTTTTGTCAAAAATCAGTTGGCCCTAACTTGTGTGGATCTATTTGTGTTTTCCGCCTCTGTTGACTTATGTGTCTGCCACTTTCCCAGCACTGTTCTATCTTGATTACTATCACTTAAGGTAAGTCTTAAAATTGAGAAGAGGGATTTGTCCTCCTTTAGTCTTATTTTCACAGTTGATTTAGCTACTTCAGATCTATTTCCTTTTCATATAAATTAAAATTAGAACTATCCTATGTAAGTAAATGAAACTTCTTTTGAGATTTTTAGGAATTGTGTTAAACTTGAATGTCAATTTTAGGATATCTTTATCCTAAAATCTTTACCGTGTCGAATCTTCTAGGCCACATATGTTTTGCCAGTTATGTAAGTTTTCTGTGATCAGCTGTTTGTTGTTTTTAGCATGGAAGTCTGAGCTACAAGTTGTGATCAAATAAAGTGCTAAATATTTAATTTAAAAAATTATAGTACAAGACACATTGCCATTAATCCCCCTCAAAATTTTCCCCCTCATTTGGAGCAGACTTTTCCTGTAATTCTTGCCATTTTCTGCAGCAGTTTATAGTTTAAGTTTACAGCAATTTTTGTCAATAAAAACAACTTTGTGTGTCTTCACCCATTTTATTCACCATCTGCCACCATGTGACTTCTGGCTCTTCCCCAAGGTCAAAATGTGCAGCCAGGATGGCATCAATAATAAACAATGAAAATTTTCATTTTCATATTGTTCATTAGATTTATAGGTTATCTCATCTAGCATATCTATTATTTTGTGTACTTTGACCAACATCTCCCCATGTGACAAAGGAAACCATCTTTGTTTTACATCATCAAAATGCAGTAGCATAATAATTATGGTATAATTCCTGTATAAAATCTTTGAAAAATAAAACCTCCTGAACAAAAGCTTTTGACAAAGAAATTAAGAAAAAAAGTAGTAGTTCCCCCCCAAATGACCCAGAATAGAGTTTTTTTTTTTATATGCTCCCCCATTGTATTTTCAATTTGGCCACATTTTAGTGTCTGTCTACTGTGTTCTAAAAATGCCCTAGACATTCTACAGAATGAAGAAGATATGAATGTGGCCTAGCCATGGACTTCTTCACTATCTGACTATTGCCAATTCACTAGCAGAATAAATTAAGTGGATACATAAAGGTTGATATTTAGAAGAAGTTTTCAGTAAGAGAGAAGTTTATTAAAACAGTCATTTGGGCCAGGGATGGTGGCACAGCCTGTAATCCCAGCATTCAGGAGTCTAAGGGAGGAGGATTCCTCTGAGTTTGAGGCCAGCCTGGGCTATACGGGGAGACCCTATAGCCAAGAGAAAACAATAGTCATTTAGCAGAAATTCAGATGAGCTTTTGAAAAAAAATATGCCTTATTCAGTTGAATATTGAGAGGTTGGAATATCATTATATATATAGGAAGTTGATTGCATGAGATAAGGTGGGAAAGCATTAATTTTGTATGTTTGAGTAATTGCAACAAGAACATCTATCGACTTGGCTGTAGGGAGAGGTTCCAGGTTTGTGAATGAGTGGAGTAGACCGCTCATGGAGGAAAGACAGGACCTGTCCAGGGTAGGACTGTTGGGTTTTACTCCTAGGCTCCTGCCAACTGGACCCTGCAGGGAAGTCCCATCCACCAGAAAAGTCCCATCCCCAGGGAAGTCCCATCCACCAGATACTCATACTGCATTAGGAAGCAGCAGAGAGTCATTGCAGTTCTTGAATTTGGAAGCGATATAATGCAAACCACATTTTAGAGACATTAGCAGTGCCAGTTAAAATGTTTCAGTAGGTACTGCTGTAACCCAGGTGTGAAACAACAAATTTAAATGCATACTCTCCTTTCACACCATGTTTTACCAGCTTTAGCATCTGCAGCAGAGCCATGGAATTAAACTTTGTTGATTGCTTTCATTTCACAGAGCACTCTACCAGACAGCATCCATGTGTTTTCTCACTTAGTATTCACCTAAACTCTTGAGGCATTTATTACTGCCATTCTATGAGATGAAGTTTTTTTTTTTTCCCCCAAAGTCTCACAGCTACAATTTAAAGCCAGGCTCTCAACAGTATATGGCAACATCCTCTATGCCTAGCATGGTGGCAAGAGAGTCTCAGACACTTGAGGTCTTGCGGATTTGAAATTGTGCTACAGCTGGGGCAGCTCTTGCCTTCCTTTACCCAACTCCTTTATTATCCACAATTCAGCCTGTAAAATATGATATCAATTTAATGCTGTGGTGCTGTGGAAACAAAGTTCTTATTTCTTCCCCTTCTTCTCCTTTCAGGCAGTGTCCCAACAGACCTACAGTTTTGGGTATAGAGGGTCTGGAGAGCACAAGAACAGCTCTCATCCGTCAGTAGACAATTAAGAAACTGGCCTCTGATTCATCTCCTGAGCTAACACCTAACCATGCTGCTCACTACCCATTTTCATTGTTTATGGCGAGGCAGGTGGATGAACAGCTCTCCTGATTTATGAAGTGCTTGCTTTCTATAAATCACAGAGTAGAAACCCAGCATGCTGCTAATCCTAATTGGTTAAGTCCTAAGTAGGGAGTGATTAGAAAGTCTTAGGGAAAGAAGGTATCTTATGCAAATGAGGGAGATATATCTCCTTGGGAGGAAATTCCCTCTGTTCAGAATATGTAGCAGTCTTTGGTTGATTCCTATTGCCCCCTTCTATCTCTAACTGGTCAGTCCTCGCTGATCTTCAATTTGTTGAATTGTGGGAAGAGGGGTGGATAGTGGGGATGTACAAACAGAGCAGGAACAGAATGCTGTGTCCTCACTTACGCTCTCATTTTTTAATTTCAACCTGCATTAATTTTTGAATTCCAACATACCATTCATCATGATAAAGAAGGGCTACGCATTATGCCGCAGTGCTATTTGTGAAAATGGGAAGCGTGAGGGCTTTGAGTTTTATGTACCCTGAATCCATTCTTGCTTTTTCCAGAGAGTAGATGGTATGGCATTTCCAGATACTCAGTAACAACCTTTTGAGCTTGTTCACTAACTGTGGGAATCCTAAATATGTGAGCCTGTCCACATCTAGTGATTGGAAATCTGATTGGCCTAAAAATGCAGTCTGTTTCCAAAGAAAGAAACAAACCCATGGATCTTTATATGATCTCTTCCTCAATCCCAAGGCCATAGTTGAGGACACAGCAATGTCTGTGTGCAGCTCCTTAGAAGAGCAACAAGTATTGAGATTACAACTCAGGGAGAGAAAATTTCATCCTCTTGTTCCAGGTAACGGTAAGTATTGTTCCTTTCAGCTAACTTCTCTTTTAATTTCCTCTTTCTTTTTCTCTATCTCCCTTTTCCTATTTTCCTTCCCCTTGGTACTTTCCCCTCCCTTCCTGCCCCTTATTCTTTTTTTCTCCATGCATTGGGAACCCATGGCAGGTGCAGCAGGAGCAACATCTCAGAAGTAGATGATGAGCCGGCCTGCATGGAAGAGATTGACTACAATTCAGATGGCAGCTTAGACCAGGACGGGAGCCTCCCTGAGCTGGACCAGCAGATCCAGGAGTGTGCCTTCAATCAGGATGAGGGAGAAGAAGAGGAGGGTACAGGGCAGAGCAGAAACGCCATCCTGTAGTCCTGAAGTTCACAGAAACTCTGTTTCCAACCACTGGACTCAGGCACACACAGTGTGCTGGCCTGTGTGAGGTCCTGATTTCGTTCTAGCTCCGCTATGCATAGTCTGGGTCCTTCGTGATTATAACATTTTTCTACGCTGCTGTGCTGCCCTTGGAGCCTATGCATGCTGCTGTTGCAATCAGAATGGGACTCTATGGTGTGGGATTATCTTGGGGCCTCTCCAGACAGCACTGAGCTCTCCTGCATTTCTGTGCTTGAAGCTGAAGCCTACTGGAAGCAGAGGAGTGGGGCTTTCTTCCTGGCTTCTCAGCAGGAAACCTATGTGACTTTAAGTTGTTCCATATAGGAGTGTTATATCTGCCATAGCATCTGAGCTTTTTAGCACCAACATGAACCCCACTAAAGCTCTGAGGTTCCTGGAAGGGTCAAAAGGTATTGGATGATTGAACATAAAAGGCTGTGCTGTCAAGGAATTGCAAGCATCATCCTTCAGGTCTGTAACAGTATATTTTATATGGATTTGCTAGAGGACTGAATAGATTCTATGGAATAAAAGATGGTCACCGGTCCTCACAAATTTCAAAACCCTACATATTCAGTCCATTAAACCTGTGCTTGAAGACAGCATAATACACTGGAAAATGCATTCACTTCAGAATCAGACAGACAGATGAGGCTCATATCCTGGATCTGGCATTGCTTAGTATAAAAACTTAGGCAAGTAATTAGATCTCTCCAAACTTCAGGGTTTTTGTACACTCAATGAGCATATATATACCATGAAGTTATCCTAAAGATGAAACGAAATATAAAAGTGTACAGCTTGGCAATGCTACACAATAGTGTTGGCTTTTCCCCCTCCACAGCATAAAGAATTCTATGTAAGTATTCTCACAGTTACAAAAAAACAATGTTCTCTGGGGCCACATGATTAAGAAATATTCTTACTAGGAGAGATCTGGAAAGGAAGTTCCATGGGGAAGAGCCTAGGAGAGTGAATGCCTTAAGAATCTTTCTGTGTGCAGAGGGAAGCAGCTCAGAAGCATGATTGGTGAGGTCAGGGAAGCAGATAGAGAAGGGAGGTAAAATGAGGAGTATATTCTAAGTCAAGTATGGATTTATTCAATGCCATATGTATTTAATCAGGATTAAATTTGGCTATGAGAGATAGAAAATTCAAAACATGAGTAGCTATGGCAAGGTATAAGTTTTCTTTCATGTAGAATTTCACATGTCCAGAGGCCAGAGCTGGTATCATGGTTGTGTGATGACAGAAACCCAGCTTCTAGTCCTCTACTTTGTGTTGTTTCTACTCTTGACCTAGAATTGCTGGGAAAGCATCAGCTTTTCTCTCTGCATCCCGGAGAGAAGCAAAAAGAATGCCCAAAAAAGGACATGTTTCCTACTTTTCAAAAAACTATACATGGTATCTGTCCTTGATCCCACCAACCAGAAAGTGGTCCTATGACCACAGGTAACTGCAGGAGAGGTTGGAAAATATATTCTTTATCTGAGATGGGTCCAGCTGAAATTTAAAGTTTCAATGCTAGGGGAAAGGAAAATAAAATCGTGCATATTGGTGATCACATATTTTAAAAAGAGAGTTTGCCTGATATACCATCCACCACCCAGAGAGTTTTGGAAACAAAATAATTCCAGAGAAAACTTACAATGCTCTGTTCCTCTTGATCAGCAGAGATACAGAGCAAAATTTTGCCATAGTTTAAACGTAAGACATAAGAAAAAGGCATGTGTGTTGTGATTTAGGGGATTGGTATCATTATGGATAATCTCTTCTGTTTCCAACTCTTTTTCCAATTTTCGTGCTGTAGCTCAGAAATTTCACACCCATCCTTCATATGAAGACATTCAGATTTCCATAGCTTACGTATGAAGTTTGAAGGAAATAACAAAGACACTGAATTCAGATCCCAAACTAACAGCATCCCTTAACTTTTCCCATATACAATTTTGCCAATGCTAAATAGAGGAATACCTAATGCTCCTGTTTCTCCATTGCTTTGAAGAGTCAAGAAAATAATACCGTTGAAATATAAATGCTGGGAAGGAGGTGGGAGAAATACTAACTCATTGTCAGCAATTAATACCTCAGCCCAGATTAATTTGTGCACATTTATGAGAAAAAGGGACAATAACAGGTAAGTTTCGATGAGGAAACTTTTGAAAAAATCAGGGACTTGTAATATTATTGATCTATCTATACAACAAAAGTAAATTAATTGTCCACTGTGTGTCCTGCATTTTATTAATTCATAGGAAGAAGATTTACTGTGAACTCAAGTTACTGTAACTTGATAAAATGGTAAACATTTTATTTTAGTACAGGGACACATAGCTATATAAATGATAATATGGAGCTATGTAAAGGATAATATGGAAAACAATTAAGATTTCAATGGTAAAAGTCTACTAGAAGATGAAAATTTTGATGACATGTGCAGGAGTTTACAGACAAAATGTGGAGCAAATACATGCTAAGAAATAGAGCTAAGAAATAGAAACCTGTGGTGAGGTTTGGATGTGGACTACAATGTTCAGTGTTACTGGTTTAAATGATATATTTGTATACTGAGAAAGGAGGAAAGTAACAAGAGATTAAACAGAGAAAACTAGATGACAATCAGATTTAACAGTATTTGTTGTGCCCTGACGAAGGTGCTAAACTTAATTCTGAATGTGATAGGGGAGATCCACAATACTTTTCAGCAGAGGCATGTCTAGAACTAGGCTTAACCCCAGCATGCATGTGTCAGTACCATAGTCCCAACCTGCTCATGGCTTAAAGTTTGGTTGTTCACTAGTGTGAGGCTACCCCTAGGTGTGACAATATGACATTTGAAGAACAGAATATTTGCAGTGAGGTGAAGATCAGAGGTGCCATTTGGGGCCATGCTGACTGTTGGAGACCAACAAGATCCTGAGTTGGAAAGGACCCCTACAAGCCACAGGTACACCAGGAAATGGAAGCAGAAGGGGAAGTATACCTGGATAGGCCCACTCCTACTGCCCCCTCCACGCACAATACTACTTGTTGAGCCACACGACAACCTAAGTGTACCCCCTTGACTTGGGAAACCATCTTACATGTTTCCCTTGTCTTTGATGAGCTGCTCTTCTGCCATGACCCTATTTGGGGCAATCAAAACCGATTCAGATTCACCTTTCTCCTGTAGTGTACCTTTTCTACACACCCAAGGCAAGTTATATAACCTGTCTTCTGCGTACCATTGTACTATTTTTACATGTATTTTGCAGCACATTTACCATTCCCAACTTGACTTATATGCTTTGTATAACCTCGCCCCAGGCAGTATTGAGTAGTGAGCTCTAAAATGCCTGACTCTGCTATTATTTTGGCATCTCTCATTGTGCCGAGCAGACTTTTTGACATGTTGAAGGTGTTCACGAAAATGTGTCCCCCTACTTCACCTACAGCTTCCAAACCAGACATTTAACATCTTAATGAAATCTCATATATTTCCTTGAGTTTCTCCAATTTTCCATCTTCAATCAGCGTTTGTGTTATATGAAAGAAAAATAGTTTCACCAAAAGGGCATCTTGCAAAGGTACAGGGCATCTCCAGGAGGTGGTTGCCATGGAAAACTGCTTCCAGCATGAGGCATGCTTGAGAAGGAGCCTGGTGGCCTTGTCCTCAAGCGTACGAAGCAAATATTTAGATAGAGCAGTGACAATGGAAGGACAGCTTCTCTAAGTTTCCCTGCTGGCTGCAGTGTTCAGCTAGGTGCTCTGGCCCACGTGTTCACTTTCATGGGAACGGGTTGTGCAGCTCCATGTGCCTTATGCCAACTTGGCTGCCTGGGTGCTTCTTGCAATCCCATCAGTGAGTATCAGCATCCAAGAATTCCATCCGTTGGCTCTAGGTTCTTCTAAGCCTCCCGAAAAAGAATTCAGAGTCACAAAGAACATTTGAGACTAACGTGATCCCTGAGTTACAAGCTCACATTGAGGGCTGCCAACACCAGTAAAGTCACATTAAACCCTTAACAGGAGGAGAAATTCTCATGTGCAGCTTTCATTTATCAGCCTGGAAAACTCAGCTGTAGAGTTGATTTCATATTCCAAGAGGAGCCTCTGCCCTATGCCAAGAGAAGAGGCTTCCATGAAATGCCTGACGTAAGTCATCCTTGTTAGGAACTCAGCACAGTGACCCACATGGTGGATCTGAACATTTGGGTTAGCATTAGAGTGATGGATTTATTTTGCCTTGCTGGTCTCTTTCACTCTGGCTCCCAAAAGCTTCCATCTTAGAAAGACACACTGACAATAGCTTGCTACTCACCGCAAGAGTTTTTTGGGCAACAATAACTCATCAGGTCTTGGAGCTACTGCCCAACAGATGTCCTCTTTTGTTTGTGTTGCAAATTGGCTTTATGCATGCTCCCCAATTCTTGATTTTTTTAAAAAAAGTGTTGTTTAGATAAAAGTAAGTGGTAAGAAAGGACTTTTAAAATAAAAATGGGTTGGCTTGAATCCTTTCAGTGGCTAATAACAAAATAACTTAATAACTAATAATTTAAAAACATCTACTACATATGTGCCAGCATGGTGAAGCTGAAATTGAGCTTAAACACCCGACCACACAGTCCCCAAAACAGAGAGAGAGGGAGAGGGAGAGATAGATAGATAGATAGATAGAGAGAGAGAGAGAGAGAGAGAAGGTATGGGGCTTAAGCAAGAGAACAAAGGGTGAGAGAAGTTTTATCATCAGTCACATGTTCATAAAGGCCAGAGGTGGCTAGGGATCTTCAGGGTATAAGGAAAGGTTCATTTCTTATCATTATGACATAAACTGGTCTCCAAATGTTTTGTATATTTTAGGTTTATTAGGGTCACAAAGTAAAATGGGTTCAGATCCCTTGGAAGATAACACATTCTTTGAGAAAATTACTGAATTAACTACATCTAGGTCTATGACAAGCAGCCACACAAAGGATGGCATTGGGCTGTTAACGTGCCTGAAACCAATTGAGTCTTCTACATTGGGGGATTTCCATGATCTTTTATGGTCTGTAAGGCCTTAGGGAGTTAAAATGATTTCTTGGTAGCAAACAAATATTATGACCATCCCACTGACAAAATAATAAAATTTAAGCATGATTCGTTGGAGCAATCCAGCTGAAGTATTTGAGTGTGACTGTGGTCTTTGAGGGCAAGATAAGACATGGCACCAAGGACAGTTCTGTAGTACCTGTGCAGAAATGTGAGGAAGCCAAGAAGCCAATAGTTCTGCCATCCGAGCATCCAGCGTGTGGAGGTTAGGTAAATGAATGTTCTTGGAGAGAATATCAATAGCCCCAGCCACATTCCAATCTAAATAGGGTGTTATTTTAGAAGGGATCATGAGAGGAAATATCTACCTGGGTCCCTGCTCTGCTCAGGCAATTACATAATCATTCACTTAACTCTCACACCCAGCTGTGGGATAGATTGGCATTGTGAATGCCATCTTCAAAACGAAGCTCAGCTATACTTCCAGTGACAATTTTAGTGAAGAATGAAAGTGGAATTTGATACCAGAGAAGTGTGACTTCCCTACGCATGTTGTTCCATTTCCCCAGAGGAGATGACATGAATGGTACCACAGCAATGAGCAATTGCAGTTAACATTAGTGAATACGAATATCGCTGTCTATAACTGCCTTAGACTACTACGCATGTAGCCTTGTTTATCACTCACAACCCAGACCCACATATGAGGTGAGCCCTCTTCTTATGATCATTTTATAGATGAAGTACAGATTATCATGATTATCAACTTAATTGGATTAAGAGACACCTAGGAGATTATTAAAGCATAGTTCTAGGTGTGTTTGGGGGAGTGTTTCCATAGATGACTGGCATGTAGGCCAGCAAATTCAGGGAGGAAATATCCACACCTGATTGTGGGTAGCACCATCCAATAGGCTGAGGACCTAGATGGAACTAAAAGAGGAAGCAGGAGCAAGTCATCCTGTACTTACAAGCTTAATTCCGGTTGTCTCTTTTGATGCTGTCATTGCCTGTGGATATCAGACTCTAGCTTCTTCAGCCTTTCACTGCAGATTCATGCCAGGGACTCTCCAGAGAACCCCCCACACCTTCAGACTCAGGTTGACACTGCATCCTTAATCCCTCTTGTTCTAAGACTTCCAGTTTCTTGGACTGAGCAGCTACTGAACCCTCTGGCTCCCCAGTGTGCAGACAGCCTATAAAGTTCCTTTATTCTGTTCCTCTATAGACCCATAATCCATACAATTAGTAAGTAATAGAACCTTGACTTCACTACAGGCACTCTCTTTCCTAAACACATCAAGGAAAAACACCTGTCTTCAAAGACTCCTAAGGACCTATTTGAGGCCATGGAACAACCCCGTCTCTATGAAAATATGTTGTTGTTTGTTGTTTTCAATATTTAACAAATATAAATAACTTGTTCTCAACATCTTAACAGGTTTGAAGTCAGACTTTCATTATCTCTACCCACTCTCACTAAAATCTTCCTCCAACTTCCTAAACTTGACCATGTCAGTGGGAATCTGTGTTCCCTGATGCTCAGCCCAAGTCCAAAACATACTTGGCTCTCCACTAGTAGATGAATCTGCTAATGTGGTCCGGTCTGACCCTTAGCTGTAGTTTGAATCAATCCACAGCTTCCTCTGTTTGGGGGCAATTTTCATCTAGATTTCAGCAATTGTTTCCTCTCATTCTTCTAACCTTTGTTTTCGCCTCCTCTCCAACTCTTTGAGCAGCACAATGGTATTTGGAATGAAAAAGGATTTCTATATCTGCTGCTGACATTTGTCAATGGCTTCCTATGGTCTTAGGATAAATAAATGTGAACAGACCCTGGACCTGAACCCTTCCTCTGTTTGTGTTTCTGATCTCCTTTCTTAACACAAGTCCCTGCATCGTGTGCTTCCATGCATTCTCCCCCAGGAACATGGTTTGCTTCTAAGACCCCACAACATCTTAAAGAAATTCTCTCAGTTTTTGTTTCATGGTGTTTCCTGTGAGCTCTTCTCTCCTCCCACCAGACTAGTTTTTTGAAAAACAAAGATGTTGTTGTTCAGTGCTACATCCTGAGAACCTAGCACCTTGCCCGTGACGTAGTGGGCCTTCATTAAATATGTGTTGAATGACTGAGATCTTAATTTCCACTGCAAGATCTCCTAAGAATGACCTCCTACCCGTTGCCTCAGTAACCTATTAAATATGGATAGTGGTGCTGCAGCAAAGTGGGACACGTGTGTGTCCAGCTGACTCAGAGTAGTAAGGAAGCATCTAAGAAAAATCTCCCTCACTCTTTGCTGCAGTGCCTCCTGTTCTGTAATTTTCCAAAATGAGCTTTCTTTTTCCTCCAAATGGCCTGTAGAGGTCAGAAAAAGGCCTTGGTTTCCAATCACCAACTGTCCTCTGCCTCCATTAGCATTCACCCCGGGTGTGTATAATTAAGCAAGCCTAGGCTGGGCACATAGGAACGGAAATGCATTGACTTTAATAAAACAGAGTGTAAAACAACTTTAGATTGACTCCAGCCTTGTTTATTCTTGCACATTTGTAATTCTGCTTTGGTATATCCCCTGTCAAAGAGAGCATTGTCCTGGGAACTGAAGCTTGTCCCTTCATTGCTACTGCAGCCAGTCTGAGGAGGCAAGCGGCACCAGCTTACTGCTCCTGGCTTACAGTGAAAAATAAATAAAATAAAAATGTGTATTTCTTAAAGAAAAACAATAACAAATAAAAGAGCATGTGGGCACAATGAGAAGAGCTCCTATTGAGGTTCTAGTCTTTTGGTAAGTACTCTCAGAATCAAGAAATAAAATACGTAAATAATAAAAATGGAGCAGACACTGGTGAAATTTACGAGATGATTATTTTGTTCCCCAGGTTATTGGCTAATGTGGAGAAAGGGAATTACACCAGAACTGTCCAATGTTTAGGATCTGGTTCTGTCACTTTAATGAATGGCTTTGGTATGACTCTTCCCTTCTGAGTCTCAGTTTCTCCACTTGGGAGGGAGAGCTTGGATGTGATGAAATGTAAGTCGCTTATATTTCCCATAGCCATCAGCACTGCACTGGCTAGCCCACTGCGAATGCCACAGGCCCGGGCTGGCCAGGCTGGTGAAGAGGCAGCGTGAGGTGGCTATACTGGCACTCTATCTCTGCAGGGACTGAGGCCAGGCCAGCACAGTGATCCTTTCAGAGCTGAGAGCCATGCCGTTGACACCCTGCCAATGCCCAGCAGAACAAAGGCTTCCGAAATCAGGGCTAAAAATAAATAATAAAATGAAGTGACAACATAAACAGGAAGGCCTAAAGGAGAGGGGGATGAATTGAGTCAGCAAACTTGTGGGTCGGGTGGGGGAGACTCTAATTCATTTTCATCTGCATTTATAGGCCTATTGGGTGGCTGGACTTGAGAACTGAAAGCAGTAAAATGGGAGTTTGCTGCTGTCCTGGGAGAGGATAGGAGAGAGATGAGGCTACTCTCGGTGGCCCATTTCCTCTGCTCTGCACAGTGCCCCTTCCTCTTTGCTGAGTCTTTGTTGGTTGTTCAAAGAGAGAGCTCTGACACAGTCCTGCTCCTGTCCCTGGCCTCCTCCTGGGCTTGGGCCAGCTGCCCTCATCGACCTTGTCTCTTAGCATTTGGGGCCCAGCTTCCTCTCTGCCTCTTTGCACATGCTCAGGATTTCAATCCAAAGGATATTCAAATCTGGCTCTTTGGGACAGGATGTGTGCAAGAGGGTCAGGGGAAGGGAGCTCATAGTTATTAAACACGCATAATTCTCTAGCCAGTGTGCACTTTCAGGCAGCATGCAGGAGACAGCCATCACTTAGCAACCATAGGATAGGGAAAGGTAGCAATCACCTTTACAAACCCCATTCAGCCTCTTCAAGGTCTCCTAATTTCCAAAGGTACAAATCCAAACCAGATGGAGACTTTGCTTAACAAGGCAGTTTCAAGAGTGTTGGGATATGCAAATGTGAACATTGTTGGGGTGGGGGAGGAATTGCCACTCTGCTGGGCCTTAGACAATCAGAGAATTGGGGGTGTACACTGGCAGAAGAGGATAAGGAAGGAGAGAAAAGAGCAGCTTCCAGCATGACAGGAGAACTGACGTCAAGGAGCTAAAGGCATCTGAGAAATTTTGAGTCCTAAAAAAGTGGCAGCTATTATTTATTTATTTTTTTACTGGTCTGTGGATTCTCATCTCATTCTAGCTCCATCCCCTGAAATCTTTGGTAAAAATGTACTGCCTAGGCTGAGGATGCAGCTCAGGACTGGAGCTCCTGCCAAGCATGCATGAGGCCCTGGATCTCCAGAACTGGAAAATGAAATAAGATAAAAAAAATTAAAATGAACTACTACTTCCAAATGGCAGGGTTGTAGTAGTCTTTTTAATAAATGGAATATGAAGTTGTTTATTTTGGATAAAAATATAAAGAGAGGCAACTAAAGAAAATTGAGCTGAAGCAAAAAGAATTTGAAACATTGATTTCTAGAACGGTTTCATTTTATTTGGACATTTTAAGAAAATGATGATACTAATAAAAGCAACTTACCAGGAGCACTTGCCATCAACCAGCCCTTGGATTAACTGTTTCTTATTCCCTGAACCCCTGTTGGGTAAGTCACTGTTATTGTCCACATTTTATAGATGAGGAAACAGTGTCTGCGAGCTATCCAGGATATTGTGCAAACTAAGTGGCTGGGAGAGAGGCCCAGTTAGGATCTGTACTGAGTGTGTCTGCTCTTCCTGCTTCTGAAAAAGATGTGGTCTTTAGAGGGATGTGGAGATCTGTGTGTGTGTGTGTGTGTGTGTGTGTGTGTGTGTGTGTGTGTGTCTGTTTCTTGAAGCAAACTTGCCTTCTACTTTCTTCTTGAAACTCAGTTACAAATGGATCTGTAATTGTCAGCATCCTATTTTCAAGTTTAGTCAAAACCCGTTCTTCCCCCGTGTACCTATTAATCGTAAGTTTGCTCAGCCTTCCTTCCATATAGCTGGAGGAAAATTCTGGGTGACCTTTTGAAGAAATCTCCCAGTGGGCTGACGGTGGTACACGGTGATGTGCATGGGGAATGTGAGAGGCACACTGTACATCCCCCTAAACAAATGTTCAGAGCAACATTTTAAAAGATGAATGTCAAACAGAGGTTAAGTAAATATCATAGAACAAAATGGCACCTGACAAAATCAGAGTGGTTTGGGATAAGCAGAATTTCCCTTACGGTGCCTGCTGTGTCTATTTATCATGTCCCTGAGTGTGTCGAACAATATCATGTGTTCCCCTGGTGACCGCAGTTCTGTTGGTTTGCAGCTGCCCTGGCGTGGGGATGAGAGGGACCCGTTGCACTCTTATACCCAGAGATCTTAAGGAGACAAATTGTTACTTAATTTCAACTGATCCTCAATTTACTTTATGGGGCTGGGATCGCTTATTTCCAAGTATTAAAAATCACTGCCTTTCCATTTTGCTGAACTTCTACTTAAAAATCAGTGCTCTAAGTGAGTCAGCCATTTCAGAAAGGCCACTCAGCAAAGAGAAGCAGGAAAAATAGCCCTTGTCTCATACCTTCTGCACCTATCTTCTTTCCATGTACTTAGCCATGAGGCATTAATAATCCAGAAAGGCAGCTCACCTCAGTCCTGCTTCTCTTTTTCTGTATATTTTAGTTCCCCTCTGGGTTTTTAATTGTTGATTGCTCATTCATTTGCTTCTCACATGAAGTGCCTATAAGATGACAGGAGCAGACATTTGACATTACAAAGAAAAATATAAGGGAAAGCAGATTGATGTCAATATTCAAATCCTTGGGAACTGTGAATAGTTAGCTGTCCATTTCCTGTTTTCTCTTTATCTCTCTGTCTTTCCATACCTCTCTCTCCTCTCCGCCTTCCTCCTCCCTCTCTCCCTCTCCTTCTCCTCTTCCCCCTCTCTCTCTTTCTCTCACGCCTAAAGAAAATATCCTATATGACTGAAAAAGTGAAGTCTTTAAGGAAACTAAGTTGGTGTTCATTGTGAAGAGCAGAGATTTTGTGGTGAGAGGAAGATTATAAATGGAAGTGATGGTAGTAAGCTCTCTCATGGTGCATTATAATTAGTGTCACAATACCTCGCGCCAGACAGTATGGGGAAGATGTTATAGCCAGATGTCTGCAGGTTAGGAGGCACCTTGGGTGGGACAAGGAGAAAGGGCAGGTGGGCCTGCATCCAGGCCTCAGGAATGACGGGTAACCCAATGGGTAGTATCAGTGTATGTGCCTTTGCTCTATATTGATGCAAAACAAATTAGCATACATTTAGCATCATAAAGCAATACCCACTTATTTTCTTGCAGTTCTGTAAGTCAGAAGCACAGAGGACCTCTTTGTTCAAAGTGCCTCAAAACTGAAATGAAAATATCTACCTGCTTGACTTCCTTTTTGGAGCTTCAGGGTAGGAATCTGCTTCCAAGCTCAGTAGAGCTCTTAACTGAATTCTGTTCCTTGTGGGTGTAGGACTGAGCTCCTCTGTCCGTGGGGACTGTTCTCAGCCACTAGCAGTTGCCCACATCCTTTGGCATCTCAAAGCCAGCAGCATCCTGCTGAAGCACCTCTCCCCTGGAATCTCTAATTCTGTCTTCTATGAGTTGGGAAATGCTCTGCTTTAGTAGGCTGGAGTGATTAGGTTAGACCCACACTGATAATCTCCCTCCTGTCATATAACATGGCTTCATCACAGAGGGAAATCGTATCATAGTTACAGGTTCCATCCATGATCAAGAGGAGGCGATTATAAAAGAGCAAAGTTTATCAGGGCTGTTTTTATAGTTTTACTTACCGACCATAGTAATATTAGCAAATATTACATGATACTTTCTTTTGGACAGAGACAGTCTTGGTGTTTTGTGTCATTAACTCACTTAATCCTCACAACAACTGTAGAAGGTGGATACTATTACTGTCTTCATTTTATGTTTGAGGAAATTGGGGTACACAGCATTGATGGAGAGGACACAGCTAGTTAGTGGTTGGGTTGGGATTTGGACCCGGGTTTGTGCTTGATTTCTTAACCACAACTCCATGGGTCTCTCTATAAATGTGCCAGGCATGATGATGCATGCCTATAATGTCAGCACTCTAGGAGGATGATGCAGGACAATCCCAAGTTTCAGCCCAGCCTGGGCCACTTAGTGACCTAGCGAGACCCTGTCTCAAAGAAAAAACTAAAAAATAAAAAAAAGGACTGGGTATATAGCTCAGTGCAAAGGCCCTGGGTTCAATCCCCAGTACCACAAAAAACAAAACAAAACAAAAAAGTGCTGCCTTTGACTTAGTGTTTACCTTCTTTCTATCCAAACTCATAAATAAGTTTGGGGCTTGGATCTGTGCAGTGGTCAGAAGAGGATGCAAGTAGATGGTGGCACAGCATGAAAGGTGCAGACTACTGGTGGCCGAGGCTTTAATCTCAAGGCCATGTGTGACATGTCTTCCTCTCCTGGTTTCCCTATCTTGAATGCACATCATTAACTTGATGTACCTGCCACACTTCCGCCCACCTGAGTGGAAGGCTGTGCTGTCCAGATGATCAGGTCTATACCTAAAAAAAAGTCATAATTAGCTGGTGTTTACCCCAGAGGGACCTAATTGTAAACTTCTTGTGTTCAGCTTGGGGAGAACAGTCAAGTTTTTTCATTTTTCAATCTTCTATCGACTGGGTGAAATTATATTAATTTAGGCAGGAGATAAAGATACATCCTTGAAGACGTAACTGATTTAGAATCAGAAAAATAGCAAGAAAAAAGGCTAATAAATATGAAATGAAGTTTATAACAATACTATTATTTTGTAGTGCCTTAATATAATTCGAAATAGTATCAATATAAGAAATCCACCAATGAAACCACAGTGAAAAATATAGTTCAAAATCATAACTAAAAGCGAATCCTAGACATAAAAAAGCAACTAGAAAGAAGGCAGAAAACTGACATTTAATAATTGTAGTTATAAATTAAGTGTCATATATTACATCACTAAATGACACAGAATATCAAGCATGATCAAAAAGGGAATCTAAAACTATTTTTCATTCACTATCCAAAACTATGTGAAAAGATTTGTAATGAAACAATCTAGGTGGAAAAAAGGAAATGAGAAAAGATTTTTACAGAGCAATTACTGAAGAGAAGAATTAAAACACAAAAACTGAGGTCCAGAATAAATGATTGAGATAGAAAGAAGGGCTGGTGTAGGGATCCATGAGAAACATTAATCAGTTTATTATCAAAGCTGCTGTAAAAAGCCTTGAGCAGGAGGAGACTTTCAATCTGACTTGGAAAGCATGTTAAAAGAAAAAAGAGGAGACAAGAAATGCAAAAGGTCTCTATCCCAGCAGTTTCATGGGGGAGCCACAAGATAGAACCTCTGGGATAATGGTGGAAGACTGGAAATGACTTGTCCCTCATTCTTTGCCTCCCCCATACACCAGATAACTTTGAAAACATGATGGATAGGTAAAAGGGCTAACTATATCTGTTGAATTACATGGGTTTAGGACAGATTAAAGTGAATTGGAAAGACAGTCTCCTTCAGTTGTCCACTTGATGCATTAGTTTGACATTCCAGGGCCTCTGAGGTGCTGCCGACCCTGCCTGCTTTTTTAGGCTGTCTGCAAATTCACAGTGCCTGGAGCCCACTTCTCAGCCAGAGCTGCCTCTTTACCATCTCCAAAGGTTCCTGTATGTTCTCACTTCCTCACATTTTCTTGCCCCTCCTTCCTCCCTTTAAAGAACTGTTCAAATCTCAAATTTTCTCCCAATCTGAATATCTTCCACAACCCCTGCCATCTCTGTTTTTCCATCTTAAAGCATTTATTATGCAATTAACCATATCCATTCACACTCAGTTAATGGCCATTTATTTCTTTTATTGTGGTTTGGTAGCTCACACGTGTCCATCATATCTTTACAAGTTCACTATTTACTCCCTGAAAGGAGGATTATCACTTTTTATAATATTGTTCAATATTTTGCACCTTTTAAATTCAGTGTATTTACCCATATTATTATCACACAAAATGCTCTCTATTAAACTTCATGTGAAGTGTTATATTCGTCATTGTACAGACTACATCTAGAGAAGCTAAAAAAAAAAATCTACCTTAAGTTATACAGCTAATAAGTAGCAATGTCAAGGCTTGGAATCATGTGCATTGGACACAATCCTCTACTTTTCCTGTGAGGTCATGATACCATTATATCCTATGTAGTCATCCCTGTAGATAATACACCAAAATAAAATGCTTGTAACATGTACACATACGAAAAAGAGCCTCCACTAAGTATGTTCCAATTACGTTACTTCATTTGTGTACAGATTTCATGTTACAGTAGAATTTCCAAATTAAATTGAAGGCCTGGGTAGAATGCATATTCACATGTGCTCACATGTACACCGCTTGCTCATGCATACACACATGCACACTCACGCATGTGTTCACACCATAGTAGTGCAGCTCATAAGTGCTGCACTTCTTCCTACCTGAAAGGATATTGCTATTCCAGTGGCAGTGAGTGGTCCTCATTGACAAGATACAGGGAAATTTTAATCCCATTTAGGGGAGAAAAGTGTGTAATCCTAACAGGGTGCTTCAAGGCTCAATTGTATTGCAAGGTTGCCCAGAGCCTATTGATCAGGTATACGGCCTGAATATTACTTTGGAGTACGGCCCTGTTAGTTGTAATATTAGCTTCGAAGGCTCCTCTATTGAAAAGCTAAATGTCAATTCCTCTGTTAATCCTGATCCTGGAAAGCATAATGGATGGGAAGGGCGCTGGCAGGCATGTTGTTTGTTCAGGTTCTGTGCTTGGTCTGTATTCAGCACGGAGATGCATGACAGCTCTGAAACTTATTAAGAAATAAGAAGAGGCCTAGAAAGTACAGAGGCAACTGGTGAAGGGAAGATACCAGACTCACAGTGCTCTTAGGTTGCCCAGGCAACTTTACTTCTTGGCACCAAATTTTATGCATGTGCATGAGCCTATAGTGTGGTTCTCAAACGTCAGCCCCAGAAGCATGTCCTGGGTGGCTTGTTAAAACGTGGCTAACCTGGTCCTGGAGGTTGATTCAGTGGTTAGTGATGAAGTCTGACATGTTTCATTTATAACAGGTTTCCCTGGTGATGTTGATGTTACTGAACGAGGGATCACACTTTGGGAATCACTATCCTAACCAGTATCATGTGTGATCACAGGCTATGGAAACATCGGATTCCTTTAAGGAGATGTATTATAACACCTGTAATTAGGAACTAATCCTAAATACTCACTTCTAGCTCACTTGGAATATTCTCACTCATATCTTGGAGGATGTAGAGAACTTCTCTGCATTACACAGGTGCTCAGGCTATTTTATGTAGGTTAAGTAGCTATCTACTAAATAGTGCTGAGGTAATTCCTAGAACTTTCACTCTTTTCTTGAAAGGAAAGTTGAACATCAAGGGACCAGAGAAAATAGGAAAATTCTAACGTAGATGCAAGAAAAACCTAAATCTCTGCTTCATCTTCCCTCCTTTCTTTCTATTTCTTTCAATTTCTCTGTCTTCTACTTTCCTCTCATATTTCCTCCCTGTTAATTTATTCCCTTTCCCTTCTCTTTAGATCTCTTAAGATCTCCCTCTCGATTCCCCTCTTTCTCCTACCCATGGAAAAAAAGTTAGTGAAGAAAGCTACGGTCCGCATTGGCAACTTCCATCTCCAAGTTTGTTTCTTCTTACTTTATCCTCAGTACACAGATCTTTTCTGAACAAAATGAATGCCATTATGCTGATCCTAAAATGTGTTGGATTTTGAGTCATGTGGGCCAAGCAAGATACTTAAGAGTGGTAATGACTTCTTCTGAATACTTCTTCCACATCTACCAGGTACACAATCCTCTTTCTAAAGGTCTCAGTATGAAGGGCCCGCTATGGTGGCCATGATCTCATGACCATGAATATGTGGATCTGACCTCAGACCTAAAAGGAGCTAGGTAATTCATAGACATTCCTTAGACTCATGAAGTGACTCATTGTGAAAGCTCTAAATGGAAGTGCCAAATAGTGCGCTGTGACTTTCCAGACCAATTGAAGAGTTGAGCTTTGAGAAATATATGGAATAATTATGGAAAAGCAGTCATAACAATAGAAGTAGAGACATAATTCTGTATAATCATTAAAGCAATTGTCCGAAAGACTGGAAGCTACAAGTCAACCGCCACCAGAATTTCTATACATTATGAGAACAGCAGTTGGACTTTTAGAACTAGAGTATAGATTGGAATAAAAATCAGTCACTAGAAAGCCTGCTTTTCTATTATTATAATAAACTACTTGAGATAAACTAAGAATCTCTGTCCCTTATGCATCAAAGTAGCTTGATTTACAAATAATAAAGTTATTTTAGACAAAGAACCAGGCAGAAGGCTATAATAAGGGTGTAAAGGGTCAACAACACAGTATTAGTAATTATGATGGGTAGCAGCCATTGAAAAATTTCTTACGTTAATGTACTAGACATACCAGTCTTGTGTCTATCTGCCTATCAAAGACCTCTAGGGTAATTGCTCCTCTCAAAAAAACTGGTAGAAGGGCAAACTGAGGTAAGAATTGTGTGTATTGCTGACCTCACCATTTCACTTTCATCATTAGACTAAACATGAGTAACTACTTGAAAGAGAGTGGATGCATAGTCTAATAAGTGTGTTTGCGTGTGTGTATTTGTGTGTGTGTGTAAACAATAAGCTCTGTCTGCATAGGTTCCATATCCTTAAATTCAATCAACCATGAATTGAAAGTATTCAGGGAAAAAATATTACATCTCTACTGAACATACACAGACATTTTTCTTATCACTATTTACTGAACATTCTAGTGTAACAAGTATTTACAATGTATTATTCTTATCATTATTTCCTAAACATTCTAGTGTAATAGCTATTTATAATGTATTAGACATCATGAGTAAATCAGAGATGACTTAAAGTATACAAGAGGATTTTCGTACATTATACTCATCTATTAAGCCATTTTGTAAAGGGATTCAAGCATCTGCAGATTTTGGTTTCTGAGAGGGGTCCTAGAACTAATTCCTGGTGGGTTCTGGGATAATTACATACATACACACATACATACGCAGGTCTATGAGTTCTGCACTTAAAAGGTGTGTATTTTACTCTATATAGTAGTTTCTTAGGAAATACAAATAAATAAAAGAAAACAAAGAACGGAAAGCTAATCCAATCAGATCCCAGTAAGGACCATTTACACTAAGCATATCAAGATAATGATTTATGTAGCTCAGAGAATGATTTTGAAAATCCACAGGCAATTGAGACCATGGAGGATGCTATTCTAACTGAAGTTATAAAGACGGCAAGCCCGTGTTGGCAGAATCTATGATGTAGAGGAAAGAGTTAGAGTGGAGCAAGAGCAGAGGCCAGCCCGGGGCGGAGGCATAAAAGATGCAAAGACTGAGAACAAGGGCTCTGGGGATGTGGATCAGGAAGGACCTGGCTCCAGGGATGCTTTATTGCAGGAAGATTTTCTGGCCCAGTCTAGGACCATTTCAAACCTGACAGTGAACTCAGTTTTCCTTGAGGCTCAGAGATGGAAAACACTTTGGTTGAGATTACTGAGCTAATCTGGAGCCGAGTAGTTCTGTGGGTCCAGGGTGGGCTTGCTTCACCCCTGTGGCTCTTTCCACCGTACTAGAACGTGTTCCAAAGCTGTGGCGAGTGTGGAGGAAGATGGCAATGTGCTCTGTCGCTCATGCCTGCCTTCTCTTTTCCATTGTTTTGTGCATGCGCTTGTCAATTATATCCTTCTCTTAGTAATGTATAATGTGCCCTTCTGTCGCTTCTAGTTATTCTTCTAATTACATCATTTCTGGCAATCAGGTATTTCATTTGAATAAATGAGTCAAAGTTTTCACTTAGGGCCGGTGAGATGGCTCAGTGGCGTAAGCGCCTGCCTTGCAAGCTCGAGGGCCCGAGTTCGACTCCCGGATCCCACATACGAAAAAGGGGCCGGTGATATCGCTCAGCGGCACGGGTGCCTGTTGGCGCGCGAGGTCCTGAGGTCGACCCCCCGGTACCCACAAAAAAAAAAAAAAAAGAAAAAAAAACCAAAGTTTTCACTTATATTTTGTGTGCTTGTTTTTATATGAGAAGTTGCTGGATAGTTACTTAAGCTGTGTTAATGTTTGATTTCTTCACAATTTACTCCAAGTCTACTATCTCTCCTTTCCAATATCAGTATTCACTTATTTATACTTATCACAATTTTATGGACCACTGTTCAGTCTCCTAAGATTAGGTCTGGAGTTATTCTCTTAATAAGAAAGTCTGATATAAACAGTAGTGGTAATAAAACTTGGTCTAGATGTTTTAGGTAGGGAAGAACAAAGGTAGAGTCATATTGCCAAGACATCTCCTTTGTGGTTTTAGACATGATTGTCAAGGCATTAATTTACACTTTTTCCTAGGCCTCTTGTTAATGCACAAATTAGGCTACTTATGTATCACAATCCTAAAATCTTAACACATTCCCCAGCTACCAACCCAGAGGTCTGACACCCCCCCCCCAACCAATTTCCACCACTTTGGCTACATGACCAGGTGGGACCCTCTCAGAGGTGATACCAGCACTCAGGAGTAAGGAGGTGCCAGTATTAAAAATGTCCCACAACTATTTAAGTACTCAGATTATCCTTTCAGATAAGCAGTTCAACACTCTGGGGCTTCCAAAGCATTAGAACTGCTTGGTATTACCAGTGAGCCTAGTGATCTTCAGAGGAATCTCTAGAGAGTATATCTGGCAAACTCCCAATAATAGCTTCTTTAGAGTCAATGGCGTTCAACTCTGTCATCCACCCCGATCACTTCTCCGCCTTTTGGCTAAGATCAAGTGTAGTATCTGTCGTCCACCCGAAGTCTGAGAGGAGGTGTGATCAAAATATATGGTGAATATTTAAATTTAAAAATGTATTACAATAAAAGACACATTGCCATTAATCTCTCTCAGAATACTGCTCCTCACTTCAAACACTCTTATCCCATCATTCTTGCCACTTTTTGAAGCAGCTTTGGATGTCCTCTTTTATGAGCATCTTTATGAAATGCGATAAAAAAAAAAAAAGCATGATAATTGGTTCTGCTGAGTGCTGTCCAAAGAAAAGGCAAGCTGGTAAAAACATTATAGTGTGTCCTCACCCACCTTACTCATCAGATCTGGATCTTTCACAAAGTCCAAACGACCATGAAAACTAGATTTTGAACTTATTCAGGACATTGAGGCAGCCAGGACAGCACAACTAAAGACATTCAGGGAAGAGGACTTCTAGAACTGCTTAGAAAGCAGCAAGAATGAGGGGATAAGTATGTTTGAAGCCAGAGGGAATATTTTAGGGGGAATTACTGGCAATGTGTCTTTACTGTAATAAATTTTTAAGATTAAAATATTCATCATAGGTTTCCATCACACTTTGTACATCACATTCACAGATATATGGGGCATGCTCTCTGGAACACATAAACCAGAAGATGCCTCTCCCCAGGATAACCTATCTAATTTTCTTCAATTTTATAGCCATTCTGTAACACGCTAATGTTTGGCTAAGCAGAAAAGCAAAGGCGTTAGTAATTTGGCTCTTGTGAATCTCAGCAATCCATGTCCCAGTTTCTTTTGCCATTCTCTTCTCTACCATGCTTGCTTGCCCAAGAAAACATACCATAAATCTCGCTATTTGTCTTGCCCCAAGGGCTAATAAAAAGGCATAAATAAATGGTAAAGAGGAGTATAGTCAGTGGCTCACTCCTCCCCATGCCACAGAATGGAACAGGAGGTAGGAGGTGGTCCAGCAAAACTGCTGAAAGCATTACTGTAGGCAAATCACCCACCCCTGAAAACCTTTCTAAACTGGAAGTAAAACCTTGTCCTATGATCCATATAGGGCAGATCTGAGCGGACAAACGTGTTGCAGGTGATAGTCTATTGAACATTATCCTCTGGTCAGACTCTGAAGGGGAAGAAGAGAAGATGGTTGGCAATGGCTAGTGAGGGAGGATTTCATGTTCCTGGCGGCAATGCTTTGGGAGAGCTGTTTATTCTATAATTACAACAAAGAAAGAGTAGCCTCTGAGATACTTACTTAGAGGCAATCATTTCACTTTGATCTCCGTGCTTAGTAAATGTTTTCTCTTTTTGTACATAACTCCCTTCAAAAAATAAATAATTATAATAGATGAAAGAAAACGCATTTGTATGCTGTGTGTTTGCTGTCCATTTTAGGATATTAGGAATCTATGAAATAAAACAATAATGAAGGATTTACCCAAAATAATTTCACAAGTATTTTCATAGGCAACAACATAAAAAATGGTTAAATTTTGTCATAAAAGATACAGCAAAAAAATGATTACTGGTGTACTTCTGTTGCTGTTTTTATTATATTGATCATCACCATGCTAAAGAGAATTTTCATTTGATTCATTCTGAAACTTTGAAGTATGTGTGTGGGAGTGGAGGGCGGTGAGAGGGTAGGACCTTGGGTAGAAACACATTGAATTCTATTGGGACATATTTTCCTAGAGTTATTTGCTTCTTAAAACAAGTCAATATCATCATTTATAATCATACCCTGAAGGCATCATGGTTGCCTAAATATATAATCAAAATGAAATGTACAACTTGCAGGATCTTAAATTGAGTACTTTAAAAAGCTGGAATGATTTAGGGGAAGACATGCAGTAAAAAAAATGTGATGCTATCTAGCAGTGTTTATTAAATGCCTACTTGTGGTTCTGTTTGGTATTCTAAAGGACAAGATAAGTGTAGTTGTGGACTCACAGAATTATAAAGCTTGAAGGAATTAAAAAGATATCTTATCTAGCTTGTTCCTGTACTGATGGAGGAACTGGAGATAAAAGGGATTAGTTCCTGGGGTAGTCAGTTAGCTTGAGACAGGGTCCAGCCCAGGTTCTCTAAAGTCTAGCCCTAGGCTCCTTCCAATACCCTTTCCTTGAAGAGCTATATTACATTAACTACTGCAAGCATCCTATGGAAAACAAATCCCCTAACATGCACAGAAACAATGAAATAATTTCTAAATGTTGTATTACAACAGATATAAGCATTAACTCTAGGCTCTGTGAACATACTGAAAAGTGGAGAAGGGGTATTCAGGCATTACTGAAATTATTAGATTAATATGGAGAGTCCAGATCTTTTGGTTTCTAAAATGGATTTCTGCGTGGGGAAGGATCTAATCTAATAATTTGTAGGTCTTATGTGAAAAGAGTGCATGGAAATGCTTCTCTTATCTTCTTGCTATGGGCATTTGCCCTGGAGTGGAGAATTGTTAGGAAAAAGAACTGCTGAGAACAAACCAAATCACTAGTCTTTAGAGGAAAACAATCAATTAGGTCACATTTAGTCAGCCCCATGGGGCAAGGGCAGGATTGCTCCTTGTGGGTTGGTCCTGAGTGTTGTATTTTTTCCAAAATTGCTTTGCAATGACGTCAACCATGGAACACTCCTCATTGTACTGCTCCACTCTTTGCCATATAATAGCCCGTTATGAAGGTTTTGCTGAAGGCGGAAATTAACCTTTTAGAGAAATTTCTTTCCATTAAATCTAGTTACATGAATCCAGACTGATTTCTTTCTGATGGGAAGATTTTTCAGTCAGCATTTAAATGCTTATAAAAATGTTCTGGGCTTGACTGTATATGAGAGCCTGCCTGATGGAAACAGAATCGTTAGGCAGATATGGTCTCCATTGTGATTTTTTTTAAGGCCAAGTTTACATCAATCTTCTAAATATTGAGGTATAATTTGTGAACATACAATTGAGTGCATAATAATAGAATTATGAATAATGTAGAATTATCTTTAATTCTGGCATTTGATACTTGCCACAGATTAGTCTATAACTGAACTTTAGGCTGGTCTCTGTGACCTTAACAGTCTCTCCCATCATGTTTCATCTGCCTGCTTTTCTGTATGTTTGTTTTCTTTCACTCTGTCACTTGCAGTGCATTTCATTCCTTTGAGTGGCTTTATGCCACCCTGTCGTTAGTCCCTTCTTAATCCATCTCCTTGCAATCTCTAATGTCTTACACAATTAGTGTTTATGCACACTTCTTTCCCCTAGGAATTGCTACAATGGGAAGAAATTTGGTTTGGAGATAAATCTTGGAAGAGATTTCTAAATTTACCAAAAGCAATTGTAACGCTTTAATTTTTCTTGAACTTCAGTTTTTCCATATGAAGAGTGATCAAGTTAGACAAAATCATCTCCAATAGCCTTCATCAAAAGATCCTATGATGAAACTCAGTTATAGAGACAAAATAACACAGTTGTGTTAACACAGTCGTCAGACCAGCTTGATGTGCTATATATATATATATATATATATATATATATATATTTTTTTTTTTTTTTTTTTTTTTTTTTTTTTTCCTGGGTACCGGGAGTCGACCTCAGGACCTCGCACATCAGGAGGCACCTGTGCCGCTGAGCGATATCAGTGGCCCTTTTTTCGTATGTGGGTTCAAGGAGTCAAACTCAGGACCTCGTGCTTGCTAGGCAGGCGCTTATGCTGCTGAGCCATCTCACCGGCCAGATGTGCTATATTTTTAATAGAGTGTTTTTTATCTATTAACTCTTCAAACTTGGGCTCAACGTTCAGAATTATGATAAGCAGCAACTATAAACTGGTGAGAAGAACTTCTAAAAGGATACTTGCCATGCAGGCTGGGACTTCTGTTCACCAAATGTTCCCACTGGTGAAGTTGGAGCATAAAATGATTTATTCCTTATGACCTCTCTTAGTGTCCAGAAAATTGTTAAAACAAGAAGAGTTTTAATGGTTCTTTAATGGCCAAGAATAAATACATGTTTAGGATCATCCATTTAGAATAGACCAGAGAGTGTGAATCCTCAGTCACTTCCCTGTGTGTGGACTCAAGAGGAGAATGAAGAAGCTTGTATTTTCTGTGTCTTCTAGGTGTCTTCTCTTTGCTTCTCTCTTCCTTTTTAAACTGTAGATGGGCGATATTTGCTTCATTACCTGCTTTTTACTGAAAATCACCTCTGGAGATGCTGCTGTTCATGTGACATTAAACTTAATTATACCCATGGCCATGCTGTAAGGCATCAGATTTGCTGGGAGAAAACCATGGGTGTAAAAGAAGCAGAGAGAGTAAGAGTGAGTTCTAGACCTGGAGGCCAGCTAGCTAGTGGGACAAAGTCCCTGGCTGCCACCTTAGAGGTGAAGTTCTGTAGAGGCAAAGGGAGTGCATGGCCTCATTCTTTTCTATTCCTTCCCTCCTTAAAAACAAAACAAATGAACAAACAAAAAAACAAAAACAAAAACAAAAACAAAGAAAAAAAGAGTAATTAATATATATCCATGTACAGGTGCAAATTCCCTATGATGAATATGATCATTCTGCATATCTAAATTGTACCAATAAACTCAATTATAAAACAAAACAAAGCAACAACAACAAACACTGCCTGCTATGCCACCCTAAGCAGCTCAGCACAATGGTCTCTGGTTCAGACTTATTTCTGTTTCCCATGCTGCAGTTACAGCCCTTTAAGGAGAGAGTTTATAGAAACATAAAGAGCCCATGTTCATGTTTAGCCAATGTCAAGTCTGACTCAAAATGAAATCTTGTTCTTGTCATGCTGTGGGATTGCAGAGAGAGCCACACTGAGGCTCGAGAGCAGGGCAACTCGAGGCGATGATTTTATGTGGATTTTAAAGGGTAGTTATGATTAGAAGTGTGACTGTAAAAATGGCATTTCAGTGTTCCAAATGTATTCCCTCTGGTGACTCCCATGTCAAATTCACTTAGTTTACAAATATAAACAAAAGATTCCCAACTGCAGCTGTGGAGAGTCCAGCAAAATTCTAGAATAAAACAACATCAAGCCCTGTCCTTTGCACCATTTGAAGTGTCCTTGCCACCAGCAGGGAAGGCAGTGGGAGCCAGCTGCACGGGCAGAGGCGGTGAAGTGCGGTACGATGGGCAGGCTGCTCGGCAGACACAGCCCTGTGCCTGGTGATTCGGCCTCAGGTCTCTGCTGTGCCATTTAATTTGAAACATCGCAGCCACCATTCCTGGAGCCCACCCTTGCTATTGAAAGACAGTAAAGTAATGAGCAAACTATAATCAGAGCAATTTGTGTGTGTCTGCATTTGTGCACATATACAGAAGACAAAGAGGGGAGAGAAAACAAATAAGAGAGAAAGAGGGAAAAAGAACAAGAGAAAAAATAATAAGGTATGCAGTATGTGGCAAGCATTGCATCTGGTTGTGGAAATGCTAGTCTCTGTATACTGTGGCAAAGGAGCTGTTATCTTTTGTGTGCTACCAATCTCTCCGATCCTCCTGACAAAGGAGTAAGGACTCCATACCACATTAGATGTAGCTAGCACTTGCACATCAGGATAGGAGAAGGTCAGCAGGAAAATTCCAACTTTTCTTTCAACCTGGGAAGTATTACATGTCACACTTTGAATATCTCCTGGGGACCCCATTTCTTCTACGGCTTGCTCCCTGGACAAAAGCCAAAGCACGTGTGAATCAAATGGCAAGAAGCAAGGCAAGTAGACCTAAGAGAAGAAGAGTGAGGCCAAAGTACTGAATTAAACAGAGATATGGCCAATACAATGGGCTACCCATCTAGTGTCTCATTGTTCCTTGATATGAGATACTCGACATTTCGGGGATGCAGCAACATACCCAAACCGACACATGACTGCTCAGAGACAATCCTCATAAATTTGATTCCTAACTTGTCAGTCTCTCTTACATCTTTGGGGAGACTTGCAACCCATGTAAAGTTGAGTAGAGTGTGGGAAGAGATGAGTTGTGAAGGTATCTGTCTTCCTAATTAAAGAAAAAGAATGATGTGACTGCCTCTTCCATAGTCTTCTGTCTTGTACATAGTTACGATGGCTAAAGCTGCAACAGCTTCCTTTGACCAGAAGACAAAGACACAAAATGGCAAAATCTTAATGTGTTTGAGCTACTGAAATAATTGTAGTTATTGCCTAGCTTTGCTTTTGAGGGAGAAAAGCAAAACCTTGTTCTTCCAAGTTTCTTTGATCTGTTACAGGCAGCTCAGCATATTTTTATCTGATATAAAGACAGGGATAGGGCTGCTCTGCCTCCCTGGAGGAGACTCAGCTGTTCTGAACATCTAGGTCAAGATTCTTAACAAAATCAAGACTGACCCCCAAGTCAATGTCACTATTGGGCTTGAGGAGAGCAAGGCATGATCTTTGATGCATCAGACAGAGCTCTCAGGATGGGTGGCCATCAAAACTGAAGCACCTAGAAAGCCTTTTGAATATGACAGTCTACGATATATAAAATGAAATTTGGGTGCTGGTAAAATTTAGTTAGCCCAAAGAGAAAAATTGAGCTTTCCATTTTTCCTGGAGAATTGCACTACAATATTCATCTTCCCCAAGGACCTTGGAGCATGAATCATTTTCATACAAAAGAGAAACTCCAGTGTTGTCTTCCTATAAGAAGCCCTCAGTGTGACTCATATTCCTTGTCTTGTCCCTCATGCCTCTGTGTTTCCATTTGGCCACTGCTTCTGGCAATGTCTGATCTTGTGATACCTGCTCTCATTTGGATCCCCGCAGAGTCTATCTGTAGATAGACCTCACCTAAAATCTAACATGACGTCTCCTGCAGAGATGTCACTTCGAGAGGCTTTGGTCACAATTTGCTTTCTCCATCAGCTGGTTCTTAGGTAGCATCTGAATGGGAACTAGTAGAGTCCTGCAAGTTGGAAGAAAGCCAGAAAAGGGTGCTCATCATTTGGGGAGGATTCTGAGGGCTACCAGAGGGAACAGAGTACAGAGTTCCTAATGGAGGGCTTTGGATTTGTCTATCTTGCTTTAAAACCCATTTTCTTTTGGAGAAACTTGTGTATCCTAAGCTTTTTAATGTATTAATCTCTAAAGTGCAGGCAATAATAATACAAACCTCATAGAGCTGTCATTTTAGCTAGATGATTCATCAAAGCATTTGGAATAGTTCCCAATATGTAGTGAGTATTCAAGAAACCCACCCTGTTGTAGTGATAAGCAGATGGTTGCATTTATCAACAAGTATTCCGTATTGTTTTTGCTGGACATCTGGAATACAGAGCTGCCCACTAACAATTGTCCCTGCTTTCAAAGATCTTATAATATGTATAAGAGAAAATCAGTAGATAAGTCACATTTTTTGGTGTTATATGTCCTACGATTTAGATTTAAAAGCAAGGTACTAACATGTACTCTCATTGCAAAGAAAATGGGAAATAGACAAGACTAGAAGATACATTTAGAAAGCCCAAACTCTATGTTATGATAAGTCATTTGGTCAATAAATATCCAGATTATCTCACCTTCCACGTGTATTAGGTATTTATTTTTCTCCAGTTACATAACCAAATATGCAAAGTAGTCGGTGCATTGTATTTTCTGGTCATTTCAGAAAAAAGAAACCACACAATAATTTGAACAGGGAAGCTGTAATACAAAGAACTATTAGCTATAATGGGGGATTGCAAGAACCAAGGATTGGGTAGTATGATATCTGTCAAAAGAATGGTGGAAAATATAGGAATAATTGGTATTCAGACCTGTCCATGGCTCACTGCTCACAGATCTTACTGGAAATGTGCCCTCTGGAATTTACTGGAAGACGGTCCTCAAGTAAAGCTGCTAACAAGGAGATATCTTACTGGAGGTACTCTAGCAAAAAATGTCCAGAGGGGATGGCAGGCAAGTTGCTGGAGGCTGGGAGCTGCTGCCCACCTTGCCCTGCCAGGGCCTGATCCAGAAGAAGCTGCATACGATACAGCAGCATGTTCAGGAAGCACACCAAGAGCAGGCTGTGAAACCCTGTTTCTCCTGGAATCTCTCTCCGGTGCCTGCCACTGCATCAGTCAAAGAAGGAAAACTTGTTAAGAGTCCACACCCATTTTCCCAGGGCAGATATAAGGGGTGAATTTGGAGCTAAGAGTTAATCAATGGAGAAATGGCACAGGCCCCCAGCAGCACACAGTCTTCTCTTCATTCAGACAGAAGGGTCAACAATGGATCCAGAGAGCTTGGAACCAGCATGTTACTCTCCTCCCTCACGGCCTCCACTCTAAACACACACACACGCACACCAACACACACACACACACACTCAGAGCACGGTGGTGTGACCAAAAGGGGTTAACTGCAGGGAACACGCCCATTTGCATTTGGAAGAGAGTTGAGTGGGGAGGCTGCAGCAGTCACCAGTCACAGTCATTGTGTAGAAAGACAAAGATCCTCTCCTACCCCAGGTGAGGCAGAGATCCAGAAAGGTCGTAGTTCTGCTCTCCCGCAAGGCTCACCTCTCCATTTCTCCTTTGCAGCCTGGATCTGCTGTCTGGGCATTTTTTCTATGGGTTCAAGACACGTTTCCGAAATAACATATTTCAGTTCTAAACTTGGGACTTCTTAGTTATTTCATTCCTTCAAACATTTGAATTCTGATTCATTTTCTTTTGGTTCTGTGTGCCAGTAACTACACACAGATATCCTGAGAGGGTTAGGTTTCAGAACCATTATATTACTTTCATTGTTGCCCTCACACCTCCCTCTCAACTTAATTAAAGCCATCTTAACTCTCAGTCTCATCTTTGCCTTGAATCACTTTATCCTACGGGGAATTTTTCATTAAAAGACTCCTTCAATCCTACTCTTAACTATTTGGGCTTCAGAGAAGAGTTTCCTAAACCTTCAAAGTTCGAGTTTGCTGAATAGTCTCCATTTCATTCCAATTTTATTTTGGTTGTAAATAGGCTAATTATTTATTGAGTTCATGTCTTATTTGTAATATCTTCTCAATCTACCAGTAGCAGCTAGTGCTTCACTAGTAACACCTTTTTAAATCTTTCTCTCTATGCTATGAGCATTTTACAGCTGTACTCACTGTTTTCTTTGTTAAATGGGATTCACTAACTTAGCCTCCAGTTGCTTTCTTCTCAACTTCATGTGCAAAGCTACACATAGTTTTTATGTCAGTATCATACTTTTATAACCCATATTCATATTAAGCAGGATACTTAACACTTCCTGACAGAATACACAAAACCCCAAAAATCTCAGTGATCCATCCATGCCTCAATTTTTGCACATGGTGGAAGGGATAAATGCTCTGCCCTTACATGGCAAAAGGGGGAAAAGCAGCTCCTTTCAAGATATTTTAGAAAGCACAAATCCCATTCATGAAGATGAAGCTTAAAGATATAAGCATTTTCCAAAACCCCTGCCCTTTAGTAATTTCATGTTGTCAATTAGGTTCTTTCAAATTTTGGCAGAATACAAACATTCTTTTTTCCCTCCCTCCCTCCTTCATTTCTCTCCTATCATATGTTCTAGCCTGATGCTTTCTTACTAGTCAGAAGTCGGGGAGTATGTACTTTTAAAAGTTACTTTTGGACGTCTTAAGATTTTTACAGGTGAATTCAGCTGAAGGGCATCTCTGAGTAAAAAAAAAAATAATAATTCTTCTCAAATGTATAACACTTTCAAAATTAAAGTGCCTTCATGTGCATTATCTGATTTGATCTACTCAACAGTAGACAGGTATTATAATTCTCATTTTACAGTTTCAGAATCAGAATTTCTGAAAGATTAACTTAATTGTCCAAAGCCAAACAGATATTTGAGGTTGAGAGTTGGAATTACTATTCATGTCTCCCAAATCCAAGTTCAATTTTCTTTCAAAGGTAGCTTCCTAAGGTCATTTTGTATCATTAGGTTGTGACCCAAAATTTCATTATGAGCAGTAGTAAAGGGCTGATATTTCGTTGGAAGAGGCTCTTGGAAATCTGCCTTGAAAATTCATTTGCAGAAGTGATGTGCTTGGTAGACTGGGTCTTGCTTATTTCTAGAAAATTAAAATAACACTGAAATTAGTAAAAATTCAAATTCCATTCTCATGAATTGAATATTGGGTTTAATAGATGAAACATTTAGGATGTCCTTTTCTGTTAGTAGAATTCATTCTAAATACTAGTTTATAAAGTTTATAATATTTGTTTTGTTTCCTTTCACACATCAACATTTAAAATCACGGCCTTTCATACATTTATTAGTGAGTTTGCTATCATTATTAATATTGACATATCATGCAGATGCTAATGAAGGTAAAGGGGGATGAAAGAAGTTGGTTATCATTTCAACCCTCAACATAACCTCTGCTGTGACTCCAAAGTCAGTGTGGATATTCTCACTGGGCTTTAAGTTCTTCGGGGCACACCTAGGGGAGATGGCCACCAAGCCAACCAGACAACCAAATTATTCAGCTAGAAACACAAACTTCATCCACTGTTGTTTCTTTGGAAATTAAATGCTAAATTTGGGAAGAGCAGTAGCAAATATTTGCTTATACAACTGAACAGAAAGCTGCCTGGTTCCTGGTGACTAAACATACTCTTAGATTTGAGCACCTACGTTATTTAATATTTTAACAGTTGCTTTGAATGATCACAGAATTGAGGGACAGTTACATGAGCATAATTTGTAGTTCTAAACTCTGAGAACCTTGTCTCATTTACCTGACCAAAATTTATATTGTTGATGTTTAATATTTACAATCCCTTTAAAATATACATCAGTGTTGCATAAATTGTTTAGGTAGATTTTATGTCAGATAGTTCATATTTTATGTTGCTTTTAGACTTGATCATTTGCAGATAAATTGCAAAACATTAAAAAGTTGCCTGACATATCATCAGATAGGAAGGGAGAGAATTGGTGAAGTAATTCCAGGAATTTTTTTTACTAATTCGTTTGAAAACTTACAAATTTTGCTGCGATTATTTTATGAAATAGTAAATAAATAAAATTACATTTTATTTTACAAAACTGAAAGGAAGAAAGCTTCATAAAATACCTTTATGAATACCTACATTGAGTGAAATCCAGGGTTAAAAACCTAGCTGTACTATGTAACAGATGAATAACTTAGGGCAAGTATTTTTATTTTATTCTTCATTTTAAAAATACTTAAAATGTGAAGTTGTGAGTATTATATAGAGTAATGTACAAAGTATCTCACAAAGAACAAGTACTAGATTTTACATTAAAAATAATATTGAATGTACTATAAATTGTGATGATAGACTTTAAGGGAAACATAATTATTTATTTTAAATGAAATTTTTCCCTTTCTAAACTATCCACATGATTTTTCTTCCCAATAATATGATATTAATTTTGTGATTGACCTTAAAAGATGAAATAAGCTGGGCGCTTATAATCCCAGCACTCAGGAGACTGAGGCAGGATGATCGCTGTGAGTTGGAAGCCAGCCTGGGCTACAAAGTGAGTTCAAGGCAGCTTGAACTGCATAGTGAAACCCTGTCTCAAAAAGACAAAAAGAAAAGATGAAATAAGGACCTTCTCCTTTGCAACATGGTGGGATATAGTGCCTCCAAAATACTCAGCACCAAAGAAGCAAGAAGAGAATGAGAAGAGCCAGGGCAGTAAAGTATGCTATGACATTGAGGCAACTTGAACAGGGAACTGGAGGGGATTTAGGCTGAATAGACAACCATGCAATATGTTAAAAACCATTAAGGAAATTAAATAAATAAATGAAGTTTAGAAAACATCAAGAAAAGTACAGGACAACACATTTTTGTTTGTTGCTGTAGTTCTCGTTGTTTTTGTTTTTTGAGACAGGGTCTCACTATGTAGTCCAGGCTGGCCTTGAATTCACTACGTAGCTCATGCTGGCCTTGAACTCATGGGAATACTCCTGCTTCAGCCCCCTGAGTGCTGGGATTACAGGTGTGCACCACCACACCCAATATAGAACAGAACTTTTAAATGGCAGATTTGAAACAAACAAGCAAACAAACAAACAAACCAGTATGTTATTGCTTGTATCTAGAGGTCCCCCCAAAGCCTCATTCAATCATAGGTAGGGCCTTTCAGGGGTGGCTGGATCTAGGGTGTGTGCTGCTGGGATTGATTCATGGTGCAATGCTAGGATTAAGGCTGTCCCACCTTCGGTGTGAGTGCTATCCACTCTAAGAGTGGGTAGCCTGGATAAAATATAAGTGACAGAAAGAAGGTTACTGATTGCTGTTTGCTGCTTGCTGCTTTGCTTCTTCACTGCTTTGTTGTCTCTGCCCACCATGAACTGTTTCTCCTCTGCGATGCCACCCTGCCATGACACCCTGTCTTGGAATCAGCCAACTATGAACTGAAACCTCTACAAACTGTGAGCCAAATAAACCTTTCCTCCTTTAACTTTGGGTGTCAGATATATTGTCTCAGCAGTGAGAAAAAGTAACTAAGACACAGTACTTTTAGATGTCAAAATTAGCCATTAAATTTAAAACTTTAATGAGCATTTTATTATTATTTTATTTTATTTTGTGGGTACCGGGGGTCGACCTCAGGACCTTGCGCGCCAGCAGGCGCCCGTGCCGCTGAGCGATATCACCGGCCCTTTTTTCGTATGTGGGTGCCGGTAGTCAAACTCGGGACCTCGCGCTTGCCAGGCAGGAGCTTACACCACCGAGCCATCTCACTGGACCTTAATGAGCATTTTAAAAATGTAAATATATCTGGGGTCAGAACTGGCAAATTAAAAGACAGAGCTAGGAATTTTTAATGTTGAAAAACTACAGAAGAAAAGCTAAAATCCGCAAAAGGAAGCATTCCTGCCATACATTCTGTCTTTGACAGCCATTGTGGCACATACAGGTTTCATTTTAGGGTTGCTTAAAGAGTGGGTGGGATCATGTGATTAGTCCCAGCCAATGGGTAATGAATGTACTGGTAAGTATCTCTTGTAAAGTAAATATTTAACTACCAGGACATTCATTTCTATTTGAAGGCCAACAGTATCGCTTAGCTAGGATCCTGAGTGACTACAACAAAGAGAATTACTATGACGAATTAAAGATAATATATAAGACATAAATTAAATTAATCTGTGATGTTTCTTATCACTAAGATTAGCATGGTTAAAGTAAGACCCATATTTTTGCAAATAAAATATCACGGGGGCACAGCCACAGCCTTTCGTCTTTGTAATGTCTACAACAGCTTTCTGTCCCTTCAGAGCAGAGGTGAATAACAGTGACAAGGACTGCAGGCTCCACAAAGTCTGATAAGTCTGTCTCTTTAAGAAAACATTTGGTAACCTCTCATTTATGCCTGAACTCTACAATTAAGAGATAGAACAAAATCTACCCAAAACTCTTGCAAAGGTTCCAATCAACAAATGATAATTTAGAGCAAAAGGAAGAGAAATATTGTAAAGAATAATGCAAAGAATTTTCTTAAATTAAAAAAAAAGATGACTTTGAGATGTCTGTTTCTTTTTTGCATAGATTAGAACAGACCAATGTTCCTGTTGGAGAAAAATTATAAAAACAAGATTAAAACTGCCAAAGGCACAAGTATCAAAGGGCCAAGATCCCAGAAAGGAGGAAATTGTGGAGTGGTATGTCTGTATATTCTGTAACTGCTCCATTCTCCAAAATGCTTTCATATGTATGGTGCCAATACAGGTAAAAGGCTCCTACTCAGACATAAAGAAACTAGGAAAAAATTTGCAACTCATCAGAATTGAAAGGCAATCATAGGTGTTGTAGGCATTCAAATAAGCGAAAGACAGTTAGCCACACTATATGGACAACAGACTCTAAGACAAAAAATACTACTGAAGAAAAAGGAAAATCACATGATTAAAAGGATCAACCCAACACTAATTTTTTTTATAATAATGTATTGAAATATGTATAGCAAATATTGAAAGAAGATGAGAAATAGGCAAAGTCAACATTAGACTGAAGATATTAACACATTTTCTCAGTAATTGATAGAAATAGGTAAAAAAAAATCAAGACAAGAATCTAAACAAGTTTTATGAACCTGACTTATTTGACACATGTAGAACCCTACTTATATCAAATGACAGTAAAATACATATTTTTCTACAAGATATAAGGTATTTGTCATAAAAAATAATCTTAAACTGAGCCTTGAAGCAAGCTTAGCAAATTCGGGCAGAATAAATATATTTAAAGTTTTCTTCTAATCATAGTGGAATCAAGCTATAGATCAATAACAAAAATGAAGTTCTTTGCTCTTTGTGTAAGACTGAAGTCAAAGAAATCCTACAGGAATTAGAAAATATTATCAATTGAATGATATTAAAATCAAAACATGAATGATTGAAATTAAATTTCTGTATAGAAGAGGAGAATGCTAAGGAAAAGATAACTTTAAAACCTAAGGAAAGAACAATCAATGAAACACAAATGAGTTAAAATAAGGAAGTAGAAAACTAGGACATGCTAATGGAATAGAAAAGTGTAAAACAGAGAATATAAATAATTTCAAATTTGGATTTGTGAAAGACTGATTTGATTCATGGAATTCAACCAAGAGATAGATAAATACTAATATCAAGAGTAGTAAAAGGGCACTTCATAAATTTTATAAGTAGAAGAAAAAAGGAGGAAGATATTATCAATAAGGCAGGAAAGAAATAACCACAAAGAAAAAATATTTTCAGGTTAATCCTGACTAAAATTTTAAAAAATTAATTTACTACATGAAACTATTTGATTGTAACAAGGGAAAGTCTGAGTAGGAGAGAATATTTGCAATACAAAAACCTAACAAAAGACTCATGATGAATATATGAAGAGGATTTCCTGTAATTAATAAGAGGCACATAGGTAATTCAATTAAAGTTGGACAGTAGCTCTGAAGAGGAAATTCACAAAAGAGGATACAAAAATGTATTCAACATCATTAATCATCAGTGAAATGTAAATAAAACCACAATTCCATAGCACTGCACATGCCCTAAAAACGGTGAGGAAAAGATGATTGGACAGTGCTGAGAGGTGGGTGAAGTGGGTGAGGTGTCTGTCATGGAAAATTTAGGAATACGGTTACTCAAAGCGGATCAACTAGACAGCTCTGCACAACCCTGAAAGTGAACTTCTGGGCCCGAGTCATCTCATTCTGAAGGACACATCCTCTATGGCGTTCATGCCAGTGCAGAAGTCCATGACCCTGGGCACCTGCTTAACTTGTTTGCCCTCCTTACTTCAGTTGTCTCACAGGTTCCCAGCCTGCATTGAGTATTGGTGAAGATACTGAGCTAATGGAAGTGCTGACTGGCACTACCACCTTGGGAAACACTTTGGTATAGTCTGCTAAATCTGTGTGTACTTACTTTGTGTCACAGCTGCTCCACTTCATTTGTTACACTCAAGGAGGTTAAAATAAATAGGTTATTACCAAAGCAGTACTGACATGGAAATCTACAGCTCTGGGTCAGTCAGCTCTTTGTTGCTATGATAAAATATCTAAAATAACAACTTACATGGAAGAAAGGTTTATTTTAGCTCACGGCTTCAGAGGTTTCAGTCTCTGGTCTCTTGGCCCTGTTGCTTTGGACTTGTGGCAGTGCCACACATTATGGTGGGAAAGCACAGGAGAGGAAGCCAGTTCACTCTATAGCAGCCAGAAAGCAAAGAGAGAAAGAAGGGGCTGGGATATTAATATATTTTTCAAGGTGCATCTCCAGTGGCATAGCCTCCTCCCACTAGGTACCACTTCTCAAGGCTTCATCACCTCCGACAGCACCCTAAGCTGAGAACCAAGCCTTCAGAACACAGGCCTTGGGTGACATTTAAGATCAAAGCCACGATACTACCTTTATCAGAATACAAATTCTGAAACAAGCTAGGAATTCAACAATGAAAAATAAAAATGAGTAAATCCAAAAAAAGTAGAAAGACAAGATAATACAAGTGAGGAAATAGAAAAAAATGGAGAAAGTAAAAAAAAATTTTTAAATCCTAAAGCTTGGCTTATAAAAGATAAGGGAAGGAAAATTTTGACAGACATGATTAAGGAAAAGAAACATTAAAATAAATACTGAATGAAAAGCAGATATAATGATTAAATTAACACAGGTTTTTAAAGTGTTGAAAAGGTACTATGATGTGCACATGATAAAATGCATAAAATTATAGGAAAGGAATTAATTTCTGAAAATATATTAACAGCCAGATTTCGAAGAGGAAAAGTTAAAAATCAATTAGACTATACTTTAATATATTGAAATGGAATTCCAAGCCTTTCCTTCATACCAAAAAGGTTTTAGAAAATGTAAAAGTATATCCAAAATACAAAGAACAGTTTAAAATTTAGTAACATAAAAGTTATTGAAGCCATGGAAAAATAATTACATTCATGTACTGCTGGTGGGAATGAGACCTCAGGCCCCTTAGGTGCCACCTCTTGGTGAAGATAGGCACAGTTCATTCACACATCTTACGTCCAAAACAAAGATTGTTCCCCAGACTGATGCCATTTTGCATGCCATATTCACAGCATGTAAACTCTACTTTACCATTAAGATTTAAGAGAGAAAGAGAGAGAGAGAGAGAGAGAGAGAGAGAGAGAGATGGGGGGAGAGGAGGAGAAAGAGCAGGATAAAGAAGAGAGAGAAGAGAGGGAAAGTGAAAGTCTAAATCTCTTCAATGATTTGGGTGTGTCGGCAGGCTGGAGATTGAGGAATGAGTTAGTGCTGCAGCCTTGAGCCCAAAGCCTGGAAACTTATCTTGCAGCCTGGAAACACAGTTTATTCTGCCTTAGGAAACCTGAATATTTGCTCATCAACTGATTGAATGAAGCCTGTCTATGTCCATGTCAGGTAGGATAATTTGCTTTACTTAAAGTCAATTGATTTTAAGTATGAATCACAACTAAAAATATTTTCACAGCAATATCTAGATTAGTGTTTGATCAAACAACTGGCCACCACTGTCCAGTTAAATTGTCCTGTGAAATTAACTGTCCCCTATTACCAAGATGAACAACACTGCAGTGCAATCACAAGTAATGAGCACTGTTTTCACGGTGAACGATAATGCAGCAATAGCTGGCTCTGCATCTTGGTTTCCTTCAGCACAGGACCACAGAAGTGAGACCTGATCAAGGACAAGGAGAAGAGGTGAGCCTGGAACAGTCTGCTGCTTCAAGGAGAAATAATGGATGGGCCAGCAGTGCTGGATCAAAGAAAACCCCACGCTTGTGTAGACTTAAAAAACAAAACAAAACAAAACAAAACAAAACAACAGGGTAGAGTTTTACCCAGAGAGTGAATTCTTTGTGGCAAGACAGAGTTCTAGAGGAAATCATGTGCAGCGCCTGCCACATTGCCAGAGAGCATAATCACTTCTTTTTCAGAGTGATAGAATTTTCATTGTAGAGGTCTTCACTTCCTTGGTTAGGTTAATACCTACACATTTGATTTTTCTTGATGCTATTGTGAATGGTATTTTTTCTTCTTTCTCAGTGAGTTCATTGTAGTGTATAGGAATGCTATTGATTTATGTGTGTTGATTTTATATCCTACTGTATTGCTGAATTTGGTTATTAATTCGAGGAGCCTTTTGGTGGATTTTTTGTCTTGTAAGTACAGGATCGTGTTATTTGCAAATAATGATACTTTGACTTCTTCCTTTCCTGTGTATATCTCTTTTATTTCTTTCTCTTGCCTGATTGCTCTGGCTAATGTTTCAAGGACTGTGTTGAACAGGAATGGTGATAATGGACACCTTTGTCTTGTTGCTGATTTTAGAGGGAAAGCTTTTGGTTTTTCCCCACTTAGTCAAAAAAAAAAAAAAAAAAAAAAAAAAGAATGGAAGAAAAAATGCAAATAGAGCTTTTGTAAATGGGAAGGGGACCAAGAATTGGAGCAGGGAAGGATGGGAGTGGTAGGAACAAAGAAAAGAATTTAAACATGTTACATACATGTACCAACTCCCCATGATGTAGTCACTGTGTCCTGCAAATATGTACTTATAATAGGGAGAATAATAAAAATAAAACGTACAGATGTCATTATATGTCCCCCAGAACTGAAGAGCATTGATTGAACCTGACAAATATATCTAGTAAAAGCCTCCAGAAAATGTGACTCCTTAAGTGGAGCCAACACTTTTACTGTTCTCACACTGAAGTGGGGTCACAGCCACTAACACTGAAGAAATTGAAGTTCAAACTAGAATGTTTTGAATAAAGAAATCGGTATTCTAAGATGACAGATGTATGCCTACACAAAAGAATCTAAAGACATCTATAGAAAAAATATCATATATATATTTACACATATATATTTCAGTAAAATTGTTGGATTAATGTATAATATAAAGTAAAATATCCACAAGGTTAATTTATCACATTTGTATATAGCAATGGCAAACAATAAAATAAGTCATTGGAAAGGTTACCTTTGAAACAGCAAAAACAAACCAGGTAATAATCCTGTATTTCACAGAAATGAATGCTTGTTCAGAGAAAAAATATAAAACTTAATTAAAGGGCCTGTAAAGAGAACAAAGTAAATATAAATCTATACCATCAGAAGGAGGAAGAGTCAACATAATAAACTCTTGATTCTTGACATATGAATCCATAAGTTAAACGTAAACTCAAGAACATTTTTACAAGAGGTTTTCTTGGAATTCAAGAGCCTAATCCTAAAATTAATATGAAAGAATAAATGTTAGGCAAATCCAATTTAATTCTGGGGAAAAATGGTAGAATGGGACTTTCCTCTAACTTGTAGAACATTTAGCAGTATTTCTGATTTCTACCTCTATGTTAAAGGGATTAGGTTGTCAAATATCCCCTAAGGGACACTGAGTTAAAATAATCAAACCATTTGATGTTGGTGGAGGTATAGACTAGTACACTAATTACAAAAAGGAAGAAACAAGAAATGGATCTAAATTCATGGGAATTGGACATATATAGAAAGGCTAGCATAAGTTAATGGAGAAAAGTCTAATAGGCCTGTATCAATTAGCTTTTTATACAAAATGATAAATAAATAGATTTCTAGGCTATATGCAGAATAAATCTCTGGTTGATTAAAGAACTAACTGCAATGACCTGATTGCAAAATTAAAACATTGTATAATGAATCCATCCTGCAAAATCTTCACAAATACATTCAAATATTTAAGAAGATATTAATTTGTTACTGTTCATAGCAATAAAAATGTACAATTTTACTGTCCATCAAGATAAATTTTATTTTTGATTCAATATGCCTGTTAATTTTAATTAATTGGAGATAAAATATCATATAAATATATGTCAAAAATATAATAGCAAGGGAAGAAAACAAGTTGCAGAGTATACTTACACTACGATATCAGATATTTAAAATGATAAAAAATAAAAAAATAATATAGTATATTTTTTATAGTTGCCTATATATTAAATATCAAAAACACCCCAAGTGTAAATTTTTATCTTTCTAAGAAGGGAGAACGGGTAATGAAATGATGTAAAATTTTAATTACAGATATACCTAAATTTGTAATTTTGGCAAAAAAACCTTGATGCAAAAACGGCAAAATTCTTAAAGTTGCAAGATATTCGATGAAGCATAAAATATGGTCTTTTTCTCTGTGGTTTGTATTTTGAAATGTGTTGCTAATAAAACTGTAAGACATTATTGGTTACATATCTGTCCCTTTAATTAAGTATATTTTTAATGTTTAAAGACAAAATTAGACCTATTTCTAAATACAAAATATTTCTAAGTGCTTTTAAGTCCTGCCATGTTCCCAAAAATTTTAATGCATGTTTTTTAAATTCTCCCCCTGCAGAAGTGTCCCGTGTGGGGGGAAGGACGGTCTTTGGTTTTATGAGTAGAGGGTCTATATGTCTACAATCCCCAATATGGACTAACAGTATGAATTTTCTCTTTCTAACTCTGTTTGTGGGTGTTAGTGTGTGTGTGTGTGTGTGAGTGTTACTAGGAATTGAACTCGGGACCTTCTTACTGTGCTACATCCCCAGACCTTTTTTGTATTTTTAATTTTGAGAAAGGGTTTCACTCAGTCACTAAGTTCCGTGGACTGGGCTCAAACTTGCAATGCCCCTGCCTCAGCCTTCCAGAGTGCTAGTGTTATAGGTTTGCACCACCATACCAAGCTTCTTTCTTACTTTGAAGAGTTCTTGTTTATGAGCTCAAAACACACACTCAAAGCCATTTTTGTTTTTCTTTGTAACTTGTAACCAAGGATGAATTAAAATGTAAGTTCTGCATTTTAGGTAACTGATAAATCTAACCATATTTTTCCTTGCTCATAAATGAGCTTCTCTCTTTTTTCTTCCACACACTTTTCTTCTTTTTCTCACCTCTACACATTCATCTCTGTTCTCATTTGCTTTAATGACCTTTCACCAGTCTTATCATTTTCTTCTCAAGCCAAAATAATGATGTACATTATTCTTATCTGAGTCTTTCCTCACTTCTGTATTTCCAGAATGGATTTAGCTTAATGGTAGATCATTGATTGGATGTTTACACAGCCATGCTGGATCTTTATTTCTCTGTTCATTTGTCTTGTTCAGGGGAAATGGGCTTAGCCTTTCTTTAATTATGTCATCTCAAGATGCACAAGAACTCTTTTCATTTGGGCAAAATATAGAGTGAATAATATCTCAAAAATTTTTCAATAATTCTGCTGAAACCCTCTTACTTCTAAGATTTCTGTGTTAAACTGAAAGCAAATAAACCAAAATGCAGTAATATTTTTCTTGCTTTCTGCACCGTTTGGCTTAATACTATCTTAGTTATCATGCAAATGCAGACATAAGACTGGAATTGGTATCTCATTTTTTTCTAACATGGTGCTACTTCTATATCTGGTATCCTTTCAAGCCCTTATCACTTTATTTCATAGTTTCTTTTACCCATTAAGATTTATAAATTATAGGCAATTCAACATTACTTAGATGTATATATTATCTGGGTGAAATGAACAAAATCCACAGGTCTTGATTTATTTCTACAAGACCCAAGTCAAGTTTGAGATGGGATTAATGGAAGAGTCATTGTCAAAAAGTCAAAGAAATAAGTGTTGTTGAGGATATAGAGAAACCAGATTACTTATATACTTGGTGGGAATGTAAGTAGTATGGCCATTATGGAAACCATATGAAGTCGCCTCAAAAAAAAAAAATAACTACCAGTAATCCCACTGCTGTCTATATATCAAAAGGAAATAATTTGCCATCTCAAAGGATATCAGTGCTTCTCTTGCAGTATTATTCACCCTGGTCAGCAAAGAAAAACAGACGAAGCATCCATCAGTGAATGAGGATAAAAAGAAAATGTGAGATAGATAGAAAGATAGATGATAGGTAGAATATTATTCAGTCTAACAAAGAGGGAATTCTTGCCATTATTTCACATGAAGATGCATATAAAACCATCATGTTTTACACCTTAAATATATACAAGTTTTATTTGTTAATCATACCACCATGCCTCACTAAAGCGGGAGAGAGAGAGACAGAGACAGAGAGACAGAGATAGAAACAGAGACACTGTCATGACCACTCTAATGAGTACTTATAAATCTACCCAGGGCCTGAGTCCTCCCCACCCTTAACAAAATCAATGAAGTTCACACTGAAGCTCTAGCGTAGGGTTCCTGAAAACTTGGGCCATATAATCATGCCCCTATCACCATCAGACTAAAGTAGTCTCTGCCGAACATTCCTGGAGAAGGCGGGGAGGGCACAGGAGCAGCCGTGACTGTTTAGAAGGACCAGAAACCAGCATTATAATATACTGTCTGAAAAGACATGATGTGAGCATAAATCATCCCTTGCTTTATTTCTCACCATAGAACGCTAAATGAATTTCTAGTGATGTGTTGGTGTGTCCTTATTTTCAGTCATATGATGTTACCATTTTCTATTCCAAATTGCAAATTCAATTCTCAGATTCGATTATTCTGAAGACAGCCAACTAATAAGCTTAACAGTGTTTGAAAAGAAAGACAAGTTGCGCTGAGGTTTATAAACGCAACACCAGAAAATGTAAGCCTCAGCAATTTTTTTTTTTTTTTTGTGGGTACCGGGGGGTCGACCTCAGGACCTCGCGCGCCAACAGGCACCCGTGCTGCTGAGCGATATCACCGGCCCCTTTTTCGTATGTGGGATCCGGGAGTCGAACTCGGGCCCTCGCGCTTGCAAGGCAGGCGCTTACGCCACTGAGCCATCTCACCGGCCCAATTTTTTTTTTTTTAAAGAAAATAAAAGACTGTTTCTAGCTCCAGACTGGGATAAGAGTAGAGGAGAGGATTTTGGTGGTGAGACATGAGAAGACTTTAGATTCATGTGTTACAGGGACAGAATTCCAACACGATGCTGTGTGAGACAAGTTCCTTATGATCATCCTTACACATCTGAGATTCTAAAATGCCTTCAGTTTCACTTGACTTTGTTTACCCACCATTCTCCATGTTCATTTCACCATAAAAGACTTTCCTTAGAAGTCCTTAGTAACAATTCTTGGAACATTTGTTCATAGACATCACTTTCAAAAACAATGATGCAGAGTAAATAGATTTCAGGCTGTGGATTGTGTATCATTGAAAATAAGACCCATATCTCAAGATATTCTCTCCTTGAAAAGTCACAGATATCCACAAAACATTTTGAGGAGAATCTATTTAGGACCTCGCTATTTAATGTATGGCTCTTGGAACAGTAACACTGATATTCCCTTGGAACTTCTTAGAAATGGGAAAACTGGTCTCACCCCAGAGCAATTGAATGAGAATCTGCATCATTCCCAAGCTCTGTGGGTGATTGCTATGAAAAATATCTTTGAGAAAGACTGTTTCATAAGACTTATATTTCTGAAGTATGTGGATTTCATGCATTTCTGCATGCAAATTGGAAAATATATACAAAAACCATTATCCTTAAAGGTGATGAATTTTTTTGTAATGAGAACATCAAACAATTAACTGCAATGTTTAAAAATTATATTAAAAGATCATACTAGTGTTGAATTGGTGATCAGTTTAGAGTAGCACATGCCAACATCAGATGAGGACAAAAATAGCACAGTCAGCACACATCAGAAATCAGGAGAATGAAAAAGACAGTTACAAAACTAAAGCAAATTCACCTCTCTCTGTCTCTCTGTCTCTCTGTCTCTCTGTCTCTGTCTCTGTCTCTCTCTCTCTCTCTAAGTTTTATTAGCACATGTTTGTGTTGCATAATGATTATATTCATTGTGGGGAGCTAGTATGTGTACATGACACAACTTCATTCTTTGTATGTCTTCTTCTACTCCACCTCCTCCCTCCAAAGAATCCCTCCATCACCAGGGGCCCCTCCCATTACAAAAGATCTATCTCACTGTTTTCTATCATTTATTTTGTTCTTTAATTCATTTATACTTTGAATTTCTCATAGAAGAAAAGCTAATTTTCTGATGAAAAGGAAAAGGCATTGGATTAGTGCTGTCCACTGATCAGTAAGATATACACTTTTCAATCGAAGCACACAAAATTTAGTAATTAGATGACTATAAAAAGTCTGCCACATTGAAAACAAACATAGTTCAAAGTTATAGCAAGGAATTCAATAAGTATGGAATATTCCATACATATGACAAATATTAGCTGCCAGCATATGACTAAGGATCTGGAAAAATCCTCATCTCACTAAGAGGTAGTGGAGAATTAGTAAATGTATAGCTTAGAGGGTAAAATAAGAGACAGTCTTCCTCCCAAATTTCCTGTTAGTCTTTTGAGTTACTATCTTGCTCACTAAATCACTCTTCAATGATTTTTTTTTGAACAATGCCTTTCTGAAGACTGTAGCTTCCTCTAGATTAATGTCTGATTTTTTTCCCAGCACTATCTAGTGGAGAACTTGGATCAGAGTTCATACTTACAAAGCATGAGCTAAAAGATTTTAGAGAAAATATTATGAGTGATTCAAGTGTAAAACATTGGCATAATTTAAGAATAGAAAGATAGCTTTGCAAGCAATCAAACTAATGGAAGCCGTGAGGCAAAACTCATTATGTATGTGTGTGTGCATGTATGTATATGTGTGTTATTTCAAAAAATTTAGACTTGGTGTTATAACAATTTTACACTTGGGGAAACTTACACCTAAAGGTGTTACGTTCACATCTAGTCAATGGCAGAATTAGCAATCATATCTGGCTCTGACTATAAATCTGTCACTCCACCATTCTATCCATGGTTCCTTAACCTCAGTATTATTGCCATTTGGGCAGGGTAACTCTCTATTGTGGGGGATTCATTCTATGGAGTATGGGATATTTAGGAGCATCCCTGACCCCTGACTTATAGGTACCAGTAGGCTATCTGCCTTACCTCAAGTTGTGATAACCAAAAATCCATCTAGAAATAACCAAATATCCTCTGTAGAAAAAGTCCCTGATGGGAAACCACGGTTCTGTTTGTAGTAGGTCCTTAGGATCCTTAATGTGAGCATGTAAAAGTAAATCCTCTCCTGAGTATAAGTCACTGACACAAGCACATTAATGTAAATGGCTTAATGGGTTTGCCTGTAATCACTTCGACTATACGTCCTTCTCTTAGGAAATTGCTTTGTCCTAAATTTTAATCTTGGAGTGATAAATAATTGTATCTTCTATCTCCAGCCATCAGGGATGGAAATATGATCTAAATCAGGAGAATGCAGCTTTTCCCAGACTCTTTCTTCCCTGAGGTGAAGACAGCTGGACAGCACACTAAGGATCAGCCCATAGGAAGTTTTCTAAAGAATAATTACAATAGGTAGAAATAATAGTAAATGGCTTCCATATTTAAAATTTCCAGAAGTGCCCTTATTCCTAATATAAGGAAATTTGGTGGTTTATTTCCACCTTGATTGTATTGTCTACTCAATGATTTTCAAGTAAAACTTATTTTCTATCTAAGCTAGTTTCAAGTGTGCTTTCTGTCACTTACAATCACATAATTCCAGATAACAGAATTTTAAGAGACAAGGTCCCTGAAAGCCATGATCTTAAAAGAGTCATCCTTTCCCATTTTCAAACCCTATCTCCAGCTCTCCCCTCAAATATCTAGGAATGAGAAATCACAGAAGAGTCCACCCTTATCTATTTTCAAATATTACCTAAGAAAGTCATAGAGAAGTCTCCAGAGTATTACTAAATAATTGTTACCCAGAATAGGGCTATCCAAACTATGAGAGCAGGGCTATTTTGATAGAGTTTAATTTGTGGTATGTATTAATTAAAGAAAATATATTCTTTATAAAAAGAAGAATGACATGAGCAGATTTGTTAAGACTTAGACAATGCTGAGTAATAAGAGTTTCAAAAATGGTACAAAATAAGCCGGGCATGGTGGCACATGCCTGTAATTCCAGCACTTGGGAGGCTGAGGCAGGAGAATCATTGTGAATTTGAGTCCACCCTGGGCTACATAGTGAGTTCAAGGCCAGGCTGAACTATAGAGCAAGACCCTGTCTCAAAAAACAAAAAAAAGGTACAAAATATACAGAAAATGGTATCTGAACCATGAAGAAGAGTGACCAATGACCCCAGAGGGAGATAAGAACAGAAGCCAGGTACTTTCCATGCAGATAAAGCAGTTAAGAAGGAAAAAATATAATATTTAAGCACACTGATACAGGTGTATCCTAGGACATAAAGGAAAATCTCATTTGAAGCCAAAGTACACAGATGTGTTTATAAATGTAAGATGGTTACAGTAGTCTATAGGGGAGATATCTTTAAGGATTTGGGGGATAGCACAACCCCAAAATAAACCCTCATGTTTATTTTATGGGGTTATAATGACTTCTACTTTGGAAAGAACATTTTTTTTTTGTGGGTACCCGGGATCAACCTCAGGACCTTGCGTGCCAGCAGGCACCGGTGCTGCTGAGTGATATAACCGGCCCTTTTCTCGTATGTGGGTACCGGGAGTCGAACTCAGGACCTCGCGCTTGCCAGGCAGGCGTTTACGCCGCTGAGCTATCTCACCGGCCCCGGAAAGAACTTTTGATTCTAGAAATCCAAAGAAGTATTTATAACACAAAGGAAAAAAGACAGGAAACCAACTGTGCTGTCTTCTTAAAGTAGGCTGGGATTCGTGGCAGAAACCTCAGTATTCCTTTTAGGTGTTGCAGCTCAGTTAGTTGGAGAAGACAGGAAATCATAACACTTGGGCTGATCAGGAATGAAGGTTAAACCTTTGGCATCAGAAATACTAGTGTAAAGTTTTCCTAGAACCAAAAGCCTGGTTTGAAAGGAGGAGAAAAGAAGGGAAAAAAAGGAGGGGGGGGGACAGAAGGAGAAAGATAGGAAGTTAAAAAATAGGAGGAACAAGAAAAACAAGAAGCTCCTCTTATTTGTGAACCTCAACCCAAGAGTCCAGAACAGTTTCTTAAAAATCATATTTCTTCTTGCCTCTAAACTCTACTTTATTCCCTTCCATGCCTTCTACTCTTTCATCCTTTAGCTCCCTAAATAAGCCCTTTAATGGCTCCCTTTCTGTAAGACATAAAAGCCAACTTGAAACTGCCATTTACCTAAAGCCCATCCATCATTTGACCCTGTGGTAGAAACAAAGAAGGGTCATTTAAATTGGTTGGAGAGGTTTTGAAAAAGAGAAGAGGACTGATTCTTCTTTAGCAAATCCATCCAGGTTATCTTGTTATTTTAGAGCTTATGGATCTGATTTTTCTATTGGGATCCACCAATAGAGTGAAATCATAGAATATGAATAATAACATGAATAGAGCTGCTTTTCCATATGAGGTGGTAGTAGAAAGAGTGGACAGTTTATCATAAGCAAATTGTTTTTAAGGTTACCTGTATTAAGTAAAAGCCTTGTATTTTGCATATTGGGTTTTGTTTTTCCAATTACAAAAAAAAAGAATGTCATTATCTACAGAATAGTAATAAATTGTTAAGGCAATAGCTACTCTGCATTATTTTGTAATACAAAATAAAAACCAAACAGTTGAAAGAAAGTTTCAGTCCAAGTCTTAATTTCAGCAAGAGATTGAAGCATTTGCGGAAAAATATTGTATTCTCTCATTTTTGCAAAGCTGTGCCTCGTGATATGGCTCATGTTGGAAGGTGAGAAGGTCCCTTCCTGAACATGTAAGGAAAGGATCACCCAAGATAGTTTAGCACAGTGACAATGACATTGGATATGAAGTCAGAAACAAGGCCTAGGTTCTCAGCATTACTGTCTCTTTGACCCTCTACGGACATTAATCTCCAAACTTCATAATAGTGGCCCTGATGTGTATAATAGTAATAATAGGCCCTGTCTGTCTCATTGGATTAATGTCAACTTTACATGAAATATTCAGTATTAAAAACAGAAGCAATCACAGACTTCAAATATCAAGTTGATTGCTCCAAAGCATATATACAATTGCTTACATAATACTTTATAATGGATAGAAATGAGCAAAGGTGATTATCCTATAGCAAAACACATGTGGTATAATGTTCCTTTGGAATTTTTCTATTGAATTCAAAGTCTTGGAAGCAAAGTGACAGGTAATCTTAGCACTATTGCTTCACAACATGACAAAGTTTAGTTGGAGTTCTAGTTAAGCCTTGGCATAGAAATGAGGAAAAGCAGACCCATTCAACTTTCCAGGCACCACTCTTATCCTACATTATACTAATGGCTTATCTATTTCTGTGAGTATCTTTGTCCATTCAGGGTTTTATAATAAATACCATTGACTGGATAATTTATAAGCTATAAAATTTATTTCTCAGTTTTGGAAGCTGGAAAGTCTAAGATCAAGGTGCCAGCAGAATTGATTGTTTAATGAGGGCTCATTCTGCATAGAGGTTTCTTGCTGCTGCTTTACCTGGTAGAAGGGCCAAACAAGATCCACTGGGACACCTATGCCATTCATGATGTCAGAGGCCTCGTGGCCTAGTCATCTCTTAAAGACTTCACCTCCTAATACCACCAACTTAAGGTTAAATTTCAACATACGAATATTTATTTATTTATTTATTTTAGTGGGTACCAGGGGTCGAACTCAGGACCTCGCACACCAGCAGGTGCCCGTGCTGCTGAGGGATATCACCAGCCGTTTTTTCGTATGTGGGTACCAGGAGTCAAACTCAGGACCTCGTGCTTGCCAGGCAGGCGCTTATGATGCTGAGCTATCTCACCGGCCCCAAATTTTGTTTTTTGTTTTTTGTTTTATTTTTTATTTTTTTTATTTTAAAGAGAAAGAAATAAAAATAAAGATAAAACAGAGTTTTAGAACAGGTTAATAGGAGAGTTACAATAATTAATACGCTGTGTATTGTTGTCTTCATAGTAGTTATTCAGAGTACGAGATATAGGCATGATATCCTGTCCTTACAATATTAGCACAAAACTTCCTTTTCAATGAACTAAGAGACACTAGCTATATAACTATCTTAGCTAAATTGTGTACAAATATATTTTTTTCTTTTTCCCTTTCTTCCTTGCCCCTGTCCCCCATCACAGTTTGTCTTTTTTTTTTTTAACGGTTTCTTCCCAATTCACAATATCTACTGTACATTTTGGATCTTATTTACTCGTTCAGTTTCTCACACTAGTGAGACAATACTCAGACCATACTCATAAGTGAAATAAATCAGCAACATATGAATTTTTTTTATATGGGTACCAGGAGTCAAACTCAGGACCTCGTGCTTGCCAGGCAGGTGCTTATGCTGCTGAGCTATCTCACCAGCCCAACATATGAATTTTGAAGAGATAGAAACTTTCAGACCTTACTACCTGTCCTGCCCCTCTTTATGTTCTCAAATGAAAAATACACTCATCTCCAGCCATCTCCATAGCCTCAGAGTATTAACTCATTTCAACACCAGCTCAAAATTTGAAAGCTCCAAGTCTAATTTAAATCAGGTATGGGTGAGACTCAAGGTATGATTCATTATGAGAAAAACTGCCCCTGTTATGAATTTGTGAAATCAAGCAAGTTACATGCTTCAAACATAACAATGATGGGACAGGCATGAAATAGATATTTTCATTCCAACATGGAGAAATAGGAAAGATGAAAACCACAGGTCTCAAGTCCCAATAAGGCCTATAATGGTAAACCTTGAGGCTGGAGAATAATCTCTTACTTGATATTCTGCCTTCCAGTTACTCTGGGACAAGGCTTGGGAACCCAGGGATCTGGGAAGCCCTGCTCCAATGGCTTTGCTAGGCAGAGCCCAGGCTCCATCATTCATAGGCTGGCGACTACTTCTAGTACCTTTCCTAGGCTGCAGTTGCATTCTGGTGGCTCCACAGGTCTGGGCTGGTAGGGTGGCCCCACTGGCATGGCTCCACTAAGATTGCCTTCATAGGGAATCTTTAAGGTGGCCCTGCCTATGCAGCAGTTCTCTGACTGGTCTCTAGTCTCTCCAGGGCATCCTTCAAAATCTAGGTATAGGTGGCCATGGTCTTACAGCGTGTGCAGTCTGGAGGCCAGTGGAGGCGGCAGGCTTGCTGATTGTGTCCTCCAGAAAGGTGCGCCACACCTTGCATCACTTGAGTCACACCTGGAGCAACAGAGAGGTGCTGTCCTCAAACGTGAGGATAAGAGACAACTTGAGGAAGTATGAGGCAGCAAGCATTAAGTTTTCTCAGGTACCAGAAGCCTTTCTTTTGAGGCTTTTTCTCCCCCAGGTCTGCTCTGGCCCTGTGAGGGGACTGTCAGGCCATATGAGCTCAGCACTGATACTGGGGTCATTCTTCTATTATCTTGATGAATAGCATCTGGCATCCTTCTATCCATACTAATCCGCTTATCAATAAGTGGCTCAGGCACATCTTGAACATGCTCTTTTACATTCTTCACTACATGCAAAAGATGAGAAATTTCCCAAATGTTTAAGTTCTGCTTCCCTTTTGATTATAAATTCCATCTTTAATTCATTTCTCTCTTCTCACATTTTACTCTGAGGCAGACAAGAAAAGCCATATGCACCCTTGACAATGCTTAGATAAATTTTTTCTGCTAAAAATCCTATTTCTTTGCTCAAAATTTCTATCTTGCACAAAACACTAGAACACAAACGTAATTTAGCCATGTTTTTGCCTTTTTATGAAGAGGACATTAGTGGGTAGGCAGGAACTTTCAAGGTCAGTCACCATGTGCATGTGGAGAAAGAGGCCGCTGCCTTTTTCAAATGACTGTTAACATTCCTTCAAGCTATTCTTCTGTCTCACCTAAGGCCATCCACAGAGAAACACAAGGAACCAGCCAAAATTGCTGAACCATTTGGACTCACTCTTACAAGTGACCTATAGTAATTTTGTTCACTGCCTTCTTACTATAATGTTAAATTCCCCCACCAGGAGTTGTTCCTGTTGGCCTGTTTTGAACGTGTGATGCAAGATCTCTAGCTGGGCATGCTTAGGAATGTGCCTGCCTCTACACGTGATATCAAATCTCTCCACATGAATGTGCATGAATTTCTCCTTTAAAACCCCTTGCTTTCTTTGGAGAGACACCACTTTGAGAGGTAACTCCAGGGCTTTCCTTGCCTGTACAATAAATTTGTCTTCTCTCTTTTATCCCTAGATTGTGCTTATTGGCTTTGAACTCACCAAGCAGTGAACTCATTGTGATGGGTTACAGAATCACCTTTCTTCTTGTTTCCAACAACAGTTCCTTATTTTTTGTCTCAAATCTCATCAAAATGACCTTACTATTAAGATTTCCACCTATATCCTGTTCACCACATCTAAGGTAATATTTGAGAAGATGGAGGCTGTCTTTGACGATCTCTTCTTCTGAGCCCTCATAGAATTGTCCTTAATGCTCTGTTCATGGCTGTGTAGCCTTTTTCTAGCACGCAAATTCCCTGCTATGTGCCAGACCAGAGCACTAAGGACACATGCATTTGTACTTCAGTATTCACCACTAAGTCTACACACGTACAAGTATCTTTACCAGTCTATATGTGGCTATTTCTGCATATGTGTTAGTCAGCTTTGACAAACAACTTTAAAGAAGAAAGGTTTATTTTGGCTCAGGGTTTCAGAGATTTTAGTCTATGGTCTGTGACAAGACAAGAATGTCATGACCAAAGGGCATGGCAGAGAAAAGCTGCTAAGCTCATGGTGGCCAGGAAGTGGAGAGAAAAGAAAGAGCCAGAGAGGAAAAGGCCAATGACAAGATATAGTCACATGCTCTCTAACTTACTGCCTTCAATCAGACCCCTCTTCCTAATAGCCCATTTAAATGTAACAATTGACTGATCAACTCATTTGATGAGGTCAGAGCCCTCACCCTCCAGTCTCCTCTGTAGGCCTCATGTCTGAACATCACCTCATTGAAAATCAAGCCTTTGCCACACGGTCCTTTTGAGAAACACTCTAGATGCCAACCATGAGCTTGTGGACATGAAGATAGATGTATGTGTGTCCATGAGTATTCATTAGTTGATTGAATATTCCTACATTTATAAATATGTCATAAAGACAAAAATGCGAAGGACAGGAACATTCTCTTATTGAATTTGCAACTGAAATTTAAGAAAGGGTGATGCTCTTTCCCAACTAAGAAGCTGACTCATATTTCCCTTTCTGAGGAATTTGGGAAGAACGCAATGGAAATTAACTTTTAAAAACACAACAAATTAACAATTATTCACATTCTGCCTTTTATGTTGAACTTTCCCTCCATATATTGGAACTCCTCACAGTTGACTTATTTTTTATCCAGAAAAAAAAAAAAAAGATGCAAAGATGAAACCATAGAGAACACAAAAGTCTACCTGATAAATTTGGTAGTTCATTCTATTAACTATAGAGCAAGTGACACTGGTGCCAAGTCAACATTGGAAATATTGATGCAGCCTCTGTTAGTCAGTTTTGCACTTCTACAGTGAAATGCCTGAGACAATGAACTTGTATACAGACAAAATGTTTATTTGGCTGATGATTCAGAATGTTCGAGACTGTGTGGCACCATTGCTTTAGGCATCTGGTGAAGGGCCAGATGGCAATTGCAGAGAGTGTATGTCAGAGAACCACTCATGTTATGAGCCAGGAAGCAGAGAGAAAGAAGATGAGACAAGGGTCCCAAAATCTCCTTTAAGGGAGCACCCCCAAAGATCTAAGGTCCTCCTAAAGGCCCTTCCTCCTAAGAGTCCACAACACTTCCCAATAGCACTGTCCTGGGCACCAAACCTTTACTACATGGGTCTTTTGGGGACACTCAATATCCAGATTACAGGACAGTCCTTCTCTCCAGCCATCAGAACAATTTCAGAATGAGATCTCAACCTGTTGGGATGCAGGAAAAAGGAAGAAAGTCTGGTTCAAATTCAAAATACTAATAATAGTAACAAAACTTTGTAGGCATTTACTGTGGGCCAGTACTATTTGAAGAGTTTTAGAATTCATTATTTTCTGTTGTTATTATTTGTAGATCTCCAATTTTATTTAAGCAGGTTACCATGTCCATTAAAGATATGATCGCCTCTAAATCAGTAACTGTAACAACTAAATGAAGTCTATATTAATAGGTCTATTTAATTGAGGCAGGAATTCAGGTTCAAAGATGTTGAGCTGGCAACATGACCAGGTCACAGTGAATTCAGGGGTTGAATTCAGAGTAGTATATTGATCGTGCTTTTATTTTCAGGGCTTAGTCTCCAACTCCCGTTTTGCTGCTTTGGTTTGATTTGGTAACAGAGAAAATTGAATCAGACAGGTAAGCCTGGTAAAGGGGAAAATCACAAAATGATCCACAAAGTTCCACATGTTCTGACTGTATTTCATCTCCACATACACACTGGGTGGAGATTACCTGAAATGTTTCCAACAGTTACCTGAACTGCAGAGCATTATACTTCAGGACAGTTCCAACCCAATTAGGATGCTCATGTACCAAAAATGAGGATGGCTCAATTTATCTCAAAGCTTTATCTCCATTTCCATGATTTGGGGCAACTATATCACCCAACTTCAATGCAGAGGGAACACAGAATGCCTGCTATCTTCAAGCCTGGACAAAGTATTTTTTATGACCTTTCCTGAGTATATTTTTACTGCTTCATGACACATGGTGAGATGGTGACAACCATCTAGGTGTCCCGTTAGCACTTGGCTCTAACTATCATACTATAACAGGGAGTGACATGTTCATGAAAGTTGCCAGTTAACATACATGGTAATCACTGTCTCATTTATACTGTTTATTCCTGAGTGTGTGAATGTGGAGAAAAGAAAAGAAAATACAAACTGAATAAGAAAGGCAAAATAAAAGAGAAGGAATTGCTGCTATCTTAGCATCTATGGTGTTATTAAGAAAGTAAAATACATGATCTCTCTTATGTGCCTAACTGAAATTACTTAGGTTATTATACTTCCTTCTCAGTTAAAAGATCAAAGCCATCTGGAAACTTCCCAGCCTCCTTTATTCTCACCCTTTGGTCAACAGCACTAACTGATTGTAATACTTTTTCATCGCCTTGGATAAGACCTCAGAATTCTTCCTGACACAGTATGTCAGAAAGCCACTGATAATAGATAATTATCACTTTATGAAACTTACTTGCCAAATCTGTCATAGATCACTGATGTGAAGAGAAGTTTTGCACGTACAATATTTGGCACTCTTGAAATAGATTGAATCGCCTCAACATATGACAAAAAGGTAAAGTTCTGGCAGCAACAAAAAGGTGGAGGTGTCTTGAATGTGATTCCTGACAAAACAATAGATTTCAGCAAAGCTTAGATGATAAATGGCTTATTATAGAAAAATATGCTTCTTTCAAATGAAATGTCTTTATTTATTGAGCATATTATATTTATAAACTCTGAGTTGAAAAAGGAATCTTGTCATTACACCTTTAACATGTGCATGTTATTGTCAAGACTATCATCATTTTATACATGGGTGCTCCAAGCTTTTAACCAGATGCCCTTAAATATTTGAATTAAAAAACTTATTTGCATTGCTTTGATTCCGTGATCATTATACAGTTGCATATTTGTTTGCTTCCCTGCTTTTACTGATCACGCTATGTGAGTATTCTGTTTTACAAAAGCTAGATTTCATGCTTGGATTCTACATTAATCTATTGCAATTCTAATTTCTTTAGTTCACTTGTCTTAGTCACTTCCTCATTGCTGGGTCACAATACTTGACACCCACAATTTAAAGGAAGGGAGATTTATTTTGATTCACAATTTCAGTCCAAGGTTGGCTGACTCCAAGGCAGAAACAGGATGGCAGAGGGACATGGCAAAAGAAAGGATTCTCCATGTGACATCCAGAAGGCAGAGGGCAAAGAGAGAGTTGGGGACAAGAATACATCCATCTGGGTCATACCCCGAGTGACCCACCTCCAGCCTACTCCATCTTCTAATAGCACATTCAGTTACTGAACTCAGGTGGACGGATTTACCGATGAGTGTAGAGCTTCCATGATCCAATCAGCCCCCCCCCCACACGAGAATTTGGGGAGGCATTTTATACTTAAACTATAATACCGTTACAACTTTAGTTTTGTGAAATTCTGCAAAATATTTCCCTCAAACTATTTTTTTCTCTAACTATGGCAGATCTGGTGTTTCAATAAACTCCATTCACAACCAACTTTCTAGAGTAGCAGCTTGTGTTAGTTAGGTTTCATCACTGTGGCCAAAGGCCCGAAGGAACGAACTTAGAGGAGGAAATGTTTATTTTGGTTTATTGTTTCAGAGGTTTCAGTTCGTGTTCAGCTGGTTTCATTACTGTGGGCCTGAGATGAGAAAGGCAAGCAGAGGAAAGCTGCTTACTTTATGGCAGCCAGCGAGAAGAGCAGATGAGAGAGCCAGAGACAAAGGGGCATAGTCCCCAAGTCATGATCCTAAGGTCCGCTCTTTGTGACTACATCACATCTCTGTTTCCATCACCTCCCAAAAATACCTTCGGATTATGACCTCGTGAATGGATTAACCCATTGATGAAGTTAGAGCCCTCCTGAAGTGCCACCTCTGATGACATGAGACTTTTGGGGGTCATTTTTAAATCAAAACCATAACACCACCCATGCCTTTCCTTTTTTTTTTTTTTTTTTTTTTTGTGGGTACCGGGGGGTCGACCTCAGGACCTCGCGCGTCAGCAGGCGCCCGTGCCACTGAGCGATATCACCGGCCCCTTTTTGGTATGTGGGTTCCGGGAGTCGAACTCGGGCCGTCGCGCTTGCAAGGCAGGCGCTTAAACCGCTGAGCCATCTCACCGGCCCCCATGCCTTTCCTTATAATCTAGGCTTAAGGCATATAGCTGAATGGTTAATAAAAGGAATTTGGGTCAGAAAAATGAAATTTCTGCAACTTTCCAGTTATGTGACCTTTGGTGAACCTCAAAACTTCCATCAGACTCAAGATTTTGCTTGAGATGCAGTAGTAAGTGTTTGTATTATTAATGCCATTATGATGAATAAATGTGCTTAGAGGTTCCTTTAGTTAGCACTTAGTGTATATTAGCTACTGTCATTTTCCTTCTTTATAACTCTCATGACATTAAATTCCTACATGGAGAATATGGCGACATGTGAATAGCATTGTACCCCTAATGATTTTATGCCCGTGAGAACTAAACTCACTTTTGTGACTTAACTGTTGCTAGCTGCTATACCATCAACAGTTGAAGCTACTTGATGGTGAAATATCTACTTTACATATAATTACTTAAAAGGACATTTTAACTATGGTAGCAATTTCAGCTGACTTAATGTCATTTCAAAGTCACTCAGTGTCAGAAAAACCACTTTTTCTTGAGGGAAATTGTCCTCCAAAGACTTCTCTTGTCAGGTGGGCCTAGTGCAATGAGGAAAAAGCACAGGTTGGCCATCAATCATTCAAAGGCATTCATTAGGTACCTAAGAGGGCATAATGTAGTACTAAGTACTGTGCAAAGTGAATCCCACAGACAGAGCCCCAGTAATATAGTACCTTCCATTCTCCAGAGAAAAAGGAAAAGAAGCTTTCTGCTTCATGAGAAATGGTATGTTTTGGAAAAAGTGTTCTCTCAAATGTTGAGAGAACTAGCTTTATACCATATTTGTTCTTTAGCAGTTCAATTTATATCACTGTCTTCTCACTAAAAAGTAGAATTATAAAATTTGCCTATTTCCCAGCATCCTTAATGCTTTGAAAACTTCTGTAACATGCCATGCAAATTTATATATCACTTTTCTGCAACAAATGTTTTAATTAAGAAGTGATCAGAACAAAGAGGACCTGAGCAATAATAACTAATCGTAAGTATCAATTTGGGGATGAGGGATTTATCTCAGTGGTGAGTGTCTGTCAGCATGCTTAAGGTCCTGGGCTCCATCCTTAGCACTGACAAAAAAATAAAATATCCATCAAATAATGTGGGGTTTGGTGAGAATTATTCCATGTTGGTCAGACATAACAACTTAGTAAGTTGAGAACAGAGATTTAATACTTTTGGGAGGATATTTTGTAGTCCTCTGTAGGGATATGAAATAGAATAACTTGGGGGAGGGGAATTGGGAACTTTTTGTGGTTTTGAAAAGTTTTTCAGGGGAGTAGGTGGCCTCTAGAACACATGGCTCTTGGGGAACATCTGGTATTTATTTCTCATCATTTTTGAGGCTCTAGAGACAGGACCAGTCAGACACCTGCATCTAGGGAGCTTTTGACAAGAACAATAAGATAAAAATCCTTCTATAGCTTCCCATGGCTTTCAGGATGCAGACTCTTCACTGATCTCCTGCCATACTTATTACTCTGCATATCACAGCCTTATCAGCAAATACTTGTAGGTTTTTAAATGCTTCCTCCTAAGGGGCTTTTGCAAATGATAACCCCCTAAGATCCTCTTCCCTTACTTTTTTGTTTAATTAAGCCGCATTCCTCCTGCATCTTCACTTCTTCAGGGAAGCATCCTCTAAGTCTCCAGACTAAATCAGATACCAGTTGTCAATTCTCGAAAGCATCTGGTCAGTTCTTTACTTACTTATCCAAAGTGCTTAAGGTCATGGAATTTGTATATGACGGTTTGGCCCAGCCACTCCTTTAGGCTGCAAGCCGCACAACACAGGAGCAATTTCACTTGACACCTAATGAAATGTCAGCAGCTGCTCCATAATAATTGCCAAGTGAATAAATGAATAACTGAGTAAAGAAAAAGGAAACTGTACTTTGAATTTGTAAATTATACATTTTTTATTTTATTGGTTACATATATTTAATGTAGAAGACCTCAAATATAGAAAATAATAAAATAAAATATTTTATTTCTCTCATACACATAATTCATTGTTCTAATTTAATTATTTTACTGATCATTTATTAATGTATTAATAAAGTATATTATTTTAGATATTATACACTACAATAATATATGCATGCTTGCATTGTAGTATGTATGTAATAACACACATATATGTATCCATATGTAATTTGGGATTACTGGGTATATAGTGTTCATAAGCCTGTTTATAACTTAGAAATACACTTGAAAATGTTTCAAGTTATTAAATGTTTTTCACTGAAATCATTTTAATTGCTAAGCAGTTGCTGTGTTTCTTTTTCAAGTATCCTAATTTATTTATTTAGCAGTTTATTGTTGGCATTTGAATGATTTAAAAAATTTTATTATAAACATGCCTAGAAAAAATAACTGTTTTGCTAAACTTTTCATTCCTTTTCCTAAAGATAAGTTTCTAAGTGTAGAATTATTAAGTCTAATATCTTAATGCATACTGCTGAATTATTCTTAAAGGGAAACCGATTCCAAAGCTTTCTCACACTAGTAAGAATATCTAGCCACATGCATCTTGACAATATTATTTCTATTTCAAACTCTTCCAAGTTGATAGAAAAAGTTTGTATTTTATTTCAATTCATATATGCTTTATTTTAAGAAGAGTTGAATTGATACATGAACACGCACATACATATATTTGTTTACATATGCTTATTTACTATTTTACGAATAGCTCATATTGCATGTGTGTCTGTTGCTTTCTTCATTTGAGGTGTTTTGTCTTGTTTCTTAGTGATATATATATATATGGATATATATATATTTATATATATTTTACATATATTTTAAAGATCCTGAGATTATATTTGCAGTGAATTATATTTTCTAAATTTGTTGGTGTATTTTAATTTTGAGTTATTACTTTGTTGTACAGTGACTATATATATATATCCTGTATTATTATTTTCAGGCATTTTATGCTGTGTACATGTTTTATATCTTAATAAATGTCATATTTATGTTGCTGCAAATTATGAGGTAAGATTTTGTTCTATTATTTGGCTAAGTAAATTTTCAATTCCATCAAATAATTACTTTACAAAAATCTATTCTTTTCTTGGTATGCTACTCTTAAGACAGTGTGATTATTATATATATATTTGACTTCTATTATGTACTATCCTAATGTCAGAAAAGTACCTTTATTAATGTAATTTCATTATGTGCTGTAATATGGGGTAATCTCATTATTCCTTTTTAATTAAAGCTATTTTTTCTTTTGCTATTATGATACATTTATTTTTATAGATAAAAAGAATTCATCAGTTTTCATTGCACTTGTCATTGCATTTTTAAATTAGAGATTAGATTTGTGCCGTTATTCAAATCTTCTTTTCTCTGTTTCCAAAAAGCTTTTAATTTTCCTTCTTAACCCCTACACATTATTTGTTAAGTTTATTCCTGAATATTCAATCTCTGTTCTTGCCATTATAAAGGAGATATTTTTCTTCATATTACATTTTACTGACTAATGTAAAAATAGAAAAATTATTAGATTTTATGAATTTAGTATGTAATTAATTACTTAACTTCTAGAACTTATTTTATTGCAAATAGATTACAAATTTGTATCTCTTTTCTTTCAGTTCTGGCAGTTAAACAACAGGGCCTTGTATCATGTTTTTGTATGGTTACTTCTGATGCTATTTACTCATCATTTTGCTTACATAAGAACTTTCATATCAATATTAATAAGTGAGCAATTAAGTCTTAATTTTCAAATTTAAGAATGATGCCTTTTATGCTATATACTAAGTTCAATTTGGGTCTCCGGGTGTATATTTTATTATGATTTGGATGAAACATCCTATTCTCAATTTACAAAGACATTTTAAATAGAAATAGTTGCTAAATATTATCAAAATTAATTTCTAAGTCATCATGTTTTCAAGACTATCACTGTAGCTTGCTTCATAAAATAAATTTTCTAGAGAAGTGCAGTATTACTTCAAAATTAATGTTAACCTTTTGGTTCATTTATAAATGTCTATCAATAATTCTACTGGCCAAATACAGTCTATTACCAAACTCTCTTGGGTGCTTGCCTTATATGTATGTTAGCAGAAGAATATTTTCATATCTGAAATGCAATAGGCAGACTTGCAAGAAAAGTAAGAAAAAGAGCTGAGACTCTGTGAATAGAGGTAGAACCTCTTTACAGTGTAGGTAACTCATGTTGGCAGAGTTAATCCAAAGTGACTGTCAGTTTCAGCAATGGACAAACATTAACAATGATCATAAGCAGTCTCGAGTCCTAAAGGTAGGAGATAAATCAAATTCAGCAATGAGTAATATTCAGACAAATAGACAACTCCTAGGTGATGTCTGTGAGAAACAGAGAGTGAGCCTAGATTGGGGGTCTAAGGACCAGGTCAAGTTTCCAGAGCAAGGTGATACAAGCAAGACTCATTAAAGGAAGACTGGTGTTTAAAAGACAAAATTACAAAAAATCTAGTTTTACGGACCTTTTTTTTTTTTATTATGGGGCCTTTCGGTTGTCTCGGCTGACCTGGGGATCAGGTCAGTGATCCTCCTTCCTCAGCCTCCTGGGGAGCTGGGATTACGAGTTCACACCACTGTGCCTGGCTTATGTTTTGCTGATCCTAACTGACTATATTTGTATCTTTTAAATCAGGCAGCAGTCTGAATCAAAAATAATTCAGAATACCTCATTCCACCACACAAGGTGGATATGTTTATAACCAGAGAAAAGGAGGTGACATATAGAAAATGGAAGTGAGGTACAGTGACAGCCTGATTGGTGGGTTGCAACTTGCGTCTGTCTTATTGTAGTTTGAACTGTTGGCCACTTATGATTGGCTGAAACTCCTCTATGTGTTACAAGAGTAGGTTGTTGTCTATTTATACATCAAATTAGGTTACACTTCTCTATGAACAAAGAAACCTCTAGGGCAAACGATATATATCTGCAGGCAGCTTTAGGCCAAAATTACCACTGGTAACTCAGAAAAATTACTGATGTGGGACCAACATATGGATCAGAGCAGAAATACAGCTCCAAAAAGGGATCCTAGGTGAGGAAATAGACATGTAGTCACCGAAGCCTCCATGATCGCACCAGCACTTCTGGGGCCAAGCTGTGACTCAGATATCAAAGAAGGGCTCAGCAGTCATTCTAGATCACTGTTCGCCAGTTACTGTTTCCCAGTCACTGGAAGACACAAATAAATAATGCCTCTCAGACTGGCAGAGACACCCAACCTTTAGTACTTTCAGTTTTCATGCTGTTTTCTTTCTCCTTGGAAATAGCCCAATGAATCCAGTAAGGGAGAAACCACGAGAAGGGGAGGATTGAGGCAGAAAGCTGACAGAAATAATCTAATGAGTTCTTGCCTTTCAAATTCACACTCAGACTGAAGTAAGATGATATGTTTGTGTGGATTAGTCCAGAACTAGTGCAGACAACAACTTCAGAAAATCTTTACTGTGCTCATTAGCATGGAACTATATGAATATTACAATCCTGCTTGTAATGCTTAGTGTTGCTTTCATCTAACCTACCATTAAAACCAAATCATTTCTATAAATTTTGGTCACTTGGCCTTGAACTATTAAAATGCTAAAGGCGTATCTATCTTAGCAATTCAATTATAAACCATGAATAAGCCTCTGTTTAAGAAAAATCCATTGTGGCAATAAGGGAAATATAGAGCAATATGAACATAAATTCAGTTGTAACTTATTTCTAATATAATGAGCATCTATAATTATAAATCATGAGAGTTTCCCCAAATTTCCTCAGATCACAAAATTACCTCACTATTTAATAGAAGATGCAATTTTAGAGTAATTGTTTACTTATAATTATTTGAAAACACAGGTGAGCAAGCCAATAATTAAGAATAATATAGTGGCACTTTTTTTTAATTTGAAAAACTATTAGAATGCAGTACTCATTTTGATTCCATGCTACACAGCTCTTGTCACTGAACACAATAGGTTCACACTGTGGTGAGTGCAAAACCAATAAGCATGACTAAGAGATAAGAGTGAAAAAAGGTTTATTAGTTGTAACAAGTAAGAAGAGCCCCAGGGATGACTCCCAAAGCAGTGTCTGCATGAATAAAAAAGCAAGGGAATAGTACCAAGAGATGTAAACATATTTTTCTAGAGAGATTTGTCATCTTATGTAGAGGGAGGTGTATCCCTGCACATGCACAATTTGAGATTATGCATTTCCATACATTGCATGTTTAAAAATGGCAGATGGGACCTCATCTGGAGTAGAGAATTTAGAATTACAATGAGGCTATAATGAGCAAAGTTTACTCTAGGTCAGCTAGAAATGGGGTGGGTGGCTGTGGTCTTCTTTGGAGGACCTTATCTTAAACAAAAAACAACTCGAAGGGATCTTAATAGTCAGCAAGGGAGGCAGCAGATTCTTCTGACAAATACAGGTTCTCAACCTTAAAAGTTCTTGTCTAGCAACCATCTCTCTTTTCACCTCTGCCATTCCCTACTATGAGAGAAAAATCAACTAAGGCATTTTTTGCTGGGGTTCACTGAGAAACTTTTTAAAAACTAACTTTCTTTTCCCTTCCTCTTCTCTAATGCCTTTATCCTCAAATACAGTTTGAGAAAATATTGGAATTGAAATCTAGGAAGAGCCTTCTTTGAAGAAAGAAATCTTTAATATCTTACTTGTTTTACTCTCAGTCCCCAATTCATCACTCTTCTAGAGCAGTTCAGCTCAATAATTAGATCCTAGTCTTCAATTGGAAGTGGAGTTTTTTTTTCTTTCATTATGTGGGTACCAGGAACCGAACTCAGGACCTCATGCTTGCCAGGCAGATGCTTATGCCACTGAGCTATATCACTGGCCCAGCCACAAAGTTTTAGACAGTATCCTTTGAGGAACTGGTTGGTACCAGAATTTAACCACTTACTCACATGGCCTATCCCGGAATTAGAGCTTCTTGTTGATTGCTTTTGTGTGTGCTCTTGCGCATGTGTGTTACTGTTGTTTTAAACTATATTTAATGGACTATTTGAATGGGAGATTTTGTCACCTGGGGAGCGTTCCAAAAAACAACTGTCTGCTGCTGTGTATGAATGTCAGTGTCAGTTTCACACTGGAAAGAGGCTGCAAAAATTGTGAGGGGGAAATGACCCAGAAAATCCTGTTAAAGTAGTTTTCCTCTGAAATCGAATCCTCTGACAAATGATATTTAAAATGTAACATCCATTTCCCTCAGGTCATAAATTTCTAAGTTGTGAGATAATCAGAGATATGAAAATGATTTGTTTAGAAAGATATCCCTCCTTCATTTTTCTCATAAATGGACAGAAATATATTTCTGCCAGTCATACATAATGCAGTATTGGCACTATTCTAAATAGATTCTTGCATCTCATGCTTTTCCATTAAATACTGAATTCTTACTTGTTGTCTGTGGTAGCCATACTATTTAAAAATTCAATATTATATCATATTCAAACTGCTGGGATTATGTAAGTTCCCAATTTAGGAATGAGTTCCATTCTGAGAGAATTGTTCGTAAATTGGATTCATTCCTAAGCTGACAAAGTAAGTCTTATACAGTACACTGTGAAAGTTTGCAACCTGAATGTTCCTAAGTTGGGACTTACTGAAATCTATTTATCTAGTGAGTACTTAAGCTTGTTCAAATTATTAACTATTATAAATAATGTTTCAAAACTTCCCCTATAAGTAAAGGTTTGTTTACATCTGTTACTATCTCCTTAGTACATATTCCACAATATTATTTACTTGGTTAAAACACACATATCTTTAAAATATGTTCGTATATTTTATAATGTTCTTTCCAGAAAGACTTTACCAAGTTTCATCTCATTTAGTGTATTGGAGAATGTCACTCTTTCTGTATTCTGTACAACACCACTGTCATTGTTTTGCTGTTTGTCCAATTGATGAACAGAAAAGTTACTTTTTTCATTAATTTGCATTTCATTAGTTACTTATAAGAAATGCTTTTATGTTTCTATTTTATGAATATTTTGTTCACATTCTTTATCCATGATATTGGTATTGCTGCTTTTCTCCTTATAATAATTTTTTATAGAGTTATAGTGTAAACATTTGTCATGGTTTTTGATTCCTTATTATTAGGTGTAGGAATATGGGAAATTTTGAAACTTTCAGAATAGTTGAACTTTCTGTGAGTTTGAAATGATTGTCCCTGCTTGAATCAACATTTTTCTTCTTAAGTCTTTAAGACCATAACAGGTTCCATTGAACTGGCTCCTATGTCAACAAAAATTGAAAGTTGTGGTCATTAATTGTGCTATTTCAACTTGACTTAAGTGAGAATCACCTATCAGATCAGTAAAATTCTGGCTCTGTCTGTGGATGATTGACATGCAGCCTAAAAAACTGAGGGGGAAGACTTACCCCTTATATGAGTGGCACTGACCAATAGACTTGTAGCCTAGACAGAATAAAAAGGGAAAGAAAAAAGAAGTGCTCCCTTTTCTGGAGGAGCTCCGATCTTTGCCATTGCTTTCAAATCGGTATCCACTTCCAGTTCTTCAGCCTGCTAGTACAGACTCTTCAGCCTTCCAGTGCAGAATCTTAAACCTTATGACACAGACCCAAACCAGTGAATCTACAATGAGCTTCCAGGCCTTCAACCTTCAACTGCTACTGAATTTTCTGCTCTCCAGTACCAGAGTACAGACCGCCATTTTGGATTTCTCTGCCCATGATCCCACAGATGGCTATTTGGTATTTTCTACTTCTAATCCTGTAAACCTACATAATAAATTGCTTGTATAACTATACATATATTTTATATTGATTTTCTTCCTCTAGAGAACCCTAACTAACACAAAAGTTGTTGCAGACAAGAAAACATCTATTGCCAATCCAAACCTTTAGTCTTGTGAAACCCCCTGAACTGACTTTTGTCAGAGGAGGCACATGTTCAGCATTTACAAATTTGTCAGAAGAGTGTAAATTTTCATCCATCAGAAAGAATGCCACTTCACAGGACTACAAAAATCCCGATTGTCTGTTTCTTCCATTTTCTTTATTTGTTGCGCCATTATTTTTAAATTATAAGGTAAAATATTCAAGACAGACCAAATATATAAGAATATAATGAATACTCACATAATATATTCAACTTGAGAAATACTTATCACCAAAGATTGAAGGCCCATTGTATCTCATGTCGATCTCATTCTTCTTAATGCTATAGCCACCTAGAAAAAAAAATGCTGCCCTCAGGAAGAGTTTATCATTGCTAAGAACTTCTTAAAATTTAATTATGTAGCTTAATAATCCTATACAATATGTAGATAGCTTTAAACTTTTTAAATGTGCATATTTTGAACTTCATTAAATATGCAACATTTATTTTCATTTATAATTATGTTCTGAAATTCACCCATGTTGATGTTCATTTTACTGCTGAAGAATATGCTATTGTATAATATAGATATTTAGCTTATATTCCTTTGTGTACTTCTATTTTTTTAAAAAAGTTGCTATTATATATATTGCTGAAGCATTTATATATATATATATATGTTTCAATACCTCTAGAACTGTTTGTCTATATCAGAATATGTCCATTTTTCACATTAATGAAATTATTTTTCAAGGTGGATCTACAAATTTAAATTCCCATCCCTTATTTGCTATTATCATATCTTTCTATTAGTGATATTATGATTGTAATAATCAGTATCATTTTATGGTTTAAATTAATATTTTTTAGGATTATTATCAAATTGAACTTTTTTGTGGGCATATTTCCTTTATTTTCCTTCTTTTTAATACATTTGCTTACAAATATATCTTGCCCAATTTTTACTAAGGCATTTATCTTTTTTATTGATTTGCAGCATTTTTAAATATAATCAGTACTTTAATCTTTGCCACCTATACGCATGACATTCATTTCCCTGACCCTGGCTGATATACTTTTCATTGCAAAGTAGTATTTCCACAGAAAGTATAGATATTCAGTATATGTAAGGGTTAAAATATAACAAATTAAATGTCCTTGTGGCAAATACCATCAGTGCTTTTGATGCCTTCTAGATGCCCTTTCATGTTTCCTAACTTTGTTAACCACTCTTTCGTGTTTTCCAAAACTCAACTTTATTTATTTATTTATTTATTTATTTATTTGTGGATACCAGGGGTCGAACTGAGGACCTCGCGCTTGCCAGGCAGGTGCTTATGCTGCTGAGCCATCTCATTGGCCCCAACTCAACTTTATTGAGGCATAAGTATACACAATAAAATGCACCCTTTTGTTTCTACTTATTTATTGGTACAGGTTTATAGTACATAATGATTATGTTTATCTTGGGGAGTTGGTACTTTCACATGATACATTTTAATTCGAATTTTTATATTTCCCTCCTCCTCTCTCTTCCCCTCCCTGCATCTCTTAGACCCTACCTTTCTTATATACATATATATATGTATGTATTCATATATATGTATATACATATGTACACAATGCCATGTAAGCAACATGTCACAATTTCCTCCTTTTTTTTAACTTATTTCCCTCCTCTCTGTCCCCTCTCCCTCTTCCTCTTGATTCCCTTCCCATATGCTAAAAATATATCTCACCATCCTATTGTCTGTCCTTTATTTTGCATTTAATTTATATTGCGGGTTTCTATGAGAAACCATAAGTATATACAGATGGCTCCCAATATATGATGGTTTGACTAAGGATTTTTCAACTTTACAATGTTGCAAATATATACCCATACCATCATTCTGTCTTTCACCTTCACTAGAGTATTCAATAAATAACATGAGATATTCCTTTCACTATGAACATTTGTTTTGTGGTAGGTGGGTTTTCACAATGTTAGGCCAATGTCAATGTTCTGAACACACTTAAGGTAAGTAGACTGAGCTATGGTGTTTAGTTGGTTAATTGTATTAAATGCACTTGAATTTTGGTACTGACAAATTTCAGCTTACCAAGGCATAACCCCATCCTAAGTCAAGGAACATCTGCATAACAGTAATAAAAATATAGTGCATGTTCGTTGCCCCAAAGTGATCCTGTGTGTCCTTTTGCAATTAGTAGACATTTTGCTAACCCTCATTCTGAAACAAGTGATTTAGTTTTATAAAGATATACATTACATGCAAATATTCAGTGTCTGGCTTCTTTTGAGTGACACTATTTATGAGATTTATCTATGAGTAGTCCCTTTTTAGTTTTGAGTAATATTCTATTGTATTCAAAAATATGCATACTTACATTTTTGTTGCTGGAAAAGTGAATTTTTCTATACTTTTTTATGTACAAGTATACACATATACTTTGTGTGGCCATATGCTTTTATTTCTTTTGGATAGATACCGTGGCAAAAAATTGTTGGTTTGAATGGTTAAGTCTATATATTTAACTTCAGAATATTTTCAACAAGTTCATACACATATTACATTGCCACCAGAAATGTATGTGTGTTCCAGATAATCCATATTTATCAGGTAGGTTTAGTTCAGGGTTTTGTTTTGTTTTACTTCTAGCTATTGTAATTTTAATTTGCGTTCCTTGAAGACTAATTATGTTAAGCATCTTTTATTTGTTTATCAGCCATTCATATATATTCTTTGCAATGAGTCCATTAACATATTTTATTCATTTTTCTAATTATATTGTTTTCTAATGATACTAATTTTAAACTGCATAATATGGTGACTTTCGACATATAAATATATTTACAAAACCAGCACTCCTAAAATTATATAGACTACATCTACCTGCCTCTATTCCTGTCTGCTTGTAAGTACCTGATGACCTGTTTTTGTCAAAATAGACTACTTTGCATTTTCTATATTTTACATAATCAGAAACATGCAGTTTTATTTTTCATTTCTTTCGTATAGCATAATAATTCACTCATTAAGATTCACCCATGTTGTTGAATATTTTAATAGTGTACAGCTTTTTGTTGTAAAATAGTATACAAATGCATACATATGCTATGTTGTTTTTATCTGTTCTGTTATAGTTGAGCATTTGGATTACATCTGGTTTTTGCTCATTGTGAAAAAGTTGCTATAAACAGTAGTGTACAAGTCTGTGTGTGGGCATCTACTTTCATTCCTCTTGGGTAATAGCTGATTCATATGCTAGGTTAAGTTAAACATAATCAGAAATTCCCTAATGATTTCCTCATATTTCTATCATCTTACTCCTATCAGCACTATATGTGAGAATTTCCATTGTTCAATGTCTCACTAGCATTTGGCTCATCAGCTTTTTTAATTTTAGCAAGCTAATGTGTATGGAGTGACAACATATTATAGTTTTAATTTTCTTTCCTCTAATGACTAATGCTGCAAAGTGGCTTTTCATATGCTTATTTGCCATCTCTAAAACTTCTATGATAATGTGTCTCTTCAAGATTTGCCTATTTTATATTGAGTTGTGTTCTCATTTTTTGTGTATGTGTTCTCATTCTGCATTTGTAAGTATTTTTATTTTTGCACACAATTTTATCAAATATGTTTTTTTTTTTGCCAACATTTACTCCCATTCTATGGCTTGAACCAATGGTGTCTTTCAAAGAACAACATTTCAAATTCGATGAAATCCAGTTTATCAAATTTTTCCTTTACTATTCATGTTGTTGTATCTAAGCTGTAAATATTTCCCCTGTGCTTGTTACCAGAAATTCCATAGCTTTAATTTTTACATTTAATCTCATATTTCTAGTTCATTTTTGTATGTAATGTGACCTAGGTATTGACGTTCATTTTTTCCATATGGATATTGATTGTTCTAGCATCATAGGTTAAAAATATGATTAAAATCTTGCATTTCTTCTATTGCCACAAAAATAGATAACATTTTGTGAATATCAATTGACCTTGTATGTCCAAATCTACTTCTGTTCTCCTAGTTTGTTTCACTGGGGGATATGTTTGTATGTACACAAATCTGTACTTTTGTCAATACCGTATTTTCTTTATTTTTTTTAATAAGTTTGAAATCAAATAGTTTCTGTTTTAGTTACTTTTCTCATTGCTGGGACAAAGTAACATCCAAAGTTTAAAGGGGGAAAGGTTTATTTAGCTCACAGTTTATAAAGGGTTCAGTCCATAATCAGCTGATTCTAAGACAGGGTAGCCCATGGCAAAAGAGAACAGTTCATGGTGGGCAGAAAGTAGCAAAAGCAACAAGGAGGAAGACAAGTCTCTTTCTGTCCTTTATATCTTATTCAGACTACTTAAGGTTGGTAGCATTCACACCCCTAATCCTAGTGCCCTCAGGCCTAGCATTGCACCATGAATCAGTCACACACTTTAGATTCAGCCACCTCTAAAAAAGCCTTTGGGGGGACGTCTGGATGACTGGATGAGCCTTTGAGGGGATGTCTAGACACAAACCATAACAATCTCTAATTGTGCTCTATTTCAAAATTATTTTGCCTATTGCATTGCCACTGCATGTTCATACATGGTTTAGCATTTTCATTTTTTATGGTAAGAAGAAGAAGGGGAGAAAGAGGTAGAGAAAGAGGAGAAAGAGGAAGAAGAAACGTCGTAAAATTCACACTGGAATTGTGAATTGTGCTGTTCCTAGGTCAATTTGAAACAATAGATATCTTAATCATATCAAGTCTTTCAATACATGAACATTGTGTATCTCTCACATTTTATTTGTGTTTTATTCAGTTAATTTTAGAAATGTTTGGTAATTTTCCCTGTCCGAGTCTTACACCTCTTTTGTTAACATTATCCTTAAGTGTTTTTTGTTTGATTCGTGACGTTGTCAATGGTCATCCACGGTATTCCTTACATGACATTTATAATTGTTAATGCTAATATATAAAATGAAAACTGATTTTTGTACACCGACTTTTTAAACTACACACCCTGATAAATTTATGTGTTTTAGTAAATTTTTGTGGATTTCTAGGATTTTATCATGTACAAATAAGACAGTTTAAATTCTTTTCAAATTGTATGGCTTTTACTTTGTTGCTTGACTTATTACACTAAGTTCCTCTGTGTGTATTGTTTAATAGAACTTGTAGGATTTGGTTATTTTTTCCTACTAGCTATTATGTAAGATTAAGGAAATTTCCCTTCTAATTTTTCTTTGTTAAGAGTTTTTAATCATTAATAGATGCTGAAATTTATTAACTGCTTTTTCTGCAACTATTGAATTATCATGTTTCTTTTCCTTTATTCAGTGAACATGTTATTTATTACTCCAAATGATAACCATTCTTTAAATTTTTAACTTTGTAACATTTATGGACCATTAGAACTTTTACCTTATGCTATATGTGTTTATCCTGTGCAGTTATACATTTATTACCTTACGTTACTGATAATCTGTCATACATATTCTATCAAAATTTCTTTTCCTCCTGCAAAATAATGGTTTTAAGCCACCATTCATTGATGTGAAAATTAGGATTAAAATGATCTAATCTCCTGCAAGGTATATTTGGTTTGGTTATTACTTTTTGTTATTATTATAACATTGTTCATTATGAATATTCTTATGCAAATCTCCTTTTACATATGCAAAAGAGTTTTATGATTTGACATTCCTAATAGTGGGATTACTAGATAAAATACCCTGCATCTGACTAAATTTGATGAACAAAGAGACAGGAAATAAATCGAAGGCCACACACCAATAAAGATGCCTTACTGGTTGTACAAGACAAGGTCAACTTATTTTCTGAAGTGGTTGTACCAATTTATTATATTCACACAAGTAAATAAGATTACTGGTTGTTCCTATGCCAACAAGTCTTAGTACTGCCCATCTGCCTTTTTATGTTTTTATCAGTTTGGTGCATGCAAACTAGTTAGGGTTTAGATGTAGAGTGTCCCTCAAAAGCCTCATGTGTTTAGAGGTGGGGCTTTTAGAAAGTGATCGGACCCTAGGGGTGCTATAGTTATCAATGGATTAATCTACTGAAGAGTTAAGAGCTCCATGTGCTGTTAGGAAGTGGGGTCCAGACTGAACTGGCAGATCACTGGGGGTGTGACCTGGAAGAGTGTATTCTAGTTCCAGGCTCCTGCCTTCTCTCTCCGCTTCTTGGTTGCCATACTTGGGCAGCTGTCATCCACCGGGTCTTCCCACTGTTCCTTTCTTACCTTGAAACCTGCTGACTATGGACTGAACACTGTAACATTCAGTGAGTGAAAATAAACCTCTCCTCCTTTCAGAGGCAGTGTCAGGTATTGTGTCCAGTGATGGGGAAAATGACTAAGACAACATGTTTTAGTCCTGTGGGTTTATTTATTGATAAATAAACATGAACATTCCTTAATGAGTTTTTGCCAATTTGTGATTTTTGTTTCTCTGCCTTGAAATAATTCTTCATATCTATTTGATGTAAAATGCAATGACATCTAATTTTATAGATTAATTTGGGGAGATTTATATTTTTACAGTAGTGAGTAAGCTTATTAAAAACACTTACTTTGCCTTATTTAATGCCATTAAATAAAGATTTATCATTTTCTACACATATCTCTGTTGTTAGATTTCTTTCAAGATTATTCAGTTTTCAGTATTTTGGCAGTGCTCATAGTACATTAATACTATAGTGTGTATTGGATATGTACAAGAATGCATCTTATTTTATCTTTTCATCTTATGTACAAAAGCCTCATAATAACTTTTTAAAGGATAAATTTAATAATTTGTGGAGTCCCACACTTCTATTTTGCATATATTAATAGTTTTTTGGAGTGGCTCCACTTATGACAGATATTTATTGGTATTTTTTCTTACTTTACCAAGCAGAACTTACAACAAAATATTTTAAAAAGTGGTACAACAAGTGTTTTCTTGTTTATGGTTTTCCAAAGCAGCACTTCCAAGCTCTGATGAAATTTGGGGAAATAATCTTTTTTAGTTTAGATAGCTACCTTCTATCTTATATATAATAAAGATTTTATTATTATTAAAAGTAGATGCTAATTTTTTACAAATGATTTTCCTTTCTCTTGAATAGATTATAAAGATTTTTTTTAATCTGTGTATGTGGGAAACTATTATTTATTTTAAAATTAATACCACACTGAATTTCTTTCTTCATTTAACATATATATTTCACTGTTTACTTACAGTCAGATATTTTGCTATTACCTAGTGATGAGGATATAGCAATTAACAAAGTAAGAATAATGAATAAGCCTTCATGTAATATATATATATACTAAGCAAATATGTACATATAATATGGCATACGAAAATACATTTTTTGATTAAATAATAAAAAGATTGGTTTGGATTAAAAAATAAAAAAGTTTGGTGGGTGCTATTTAAAGATGTTTAAAAATGTTCTGACTGACAAAATAATATTTAATAAAAGATTGGAAAATATTGGGAAAGTAAACTATGTGGACATATTCAAGAAGAGCTTTCCAGGCAAAGGAAATGGCATATGCAAAGGTCCTCCAGTACAAACATGGAGAACAAGTTGGCAAGACTACTGGGAAGGCTTGGGTAACAGTGGGAATGGCAATAAAGTCAAAGAAACAGAACATGTCTGATCATACAGGTCCTAAATAGTGAGATGCTTCATTACAGAGTCAGAACCTCAGCTTCTTTTCTAAAGAAGGTAGGACCCTGGAGACATTAACCATAAGGATTCTCTGCCTTCTTCATAGAAAAGAGAGTAAAAGAGGGGGGAAAAAGCAAGTAATCAGGTAATTAGGAGGTTCCTGAAAAACTCCAGATGAGAGAGAATGATGGCCTGGATAACTAAGATGGCTTTGGATTTTGGACCTAGACTTCATATTTGACAACAAATACTTCTAATATCTACTATTTTTCAAACCCTCTTCCAAGTGTTCTATAAATATCTACTTATTTCACCAGCTCCCAGCAATTTCAAAAGAAAGACACTGTTATTACATTTATTTATGTGGAGAAACTGAAGGGGAAAGGGGAAAACACCTGCGCCTGTTTAAACAGGCTCGTGGTGAACTGGAAGCAAACAGGTCTACCTGCAAAGTGGCCGTGGATGGGGTCTGAGGTCCCAAGAGCAAGAGCAGAAAGGTTCTTTGGCTTATGGGAACTGAGTAGAGGCACCCCAGGTTGCCTGGGGTATTTAGAGAGGCTTTAAATACCCGTAGTCCGGGATGTGTTTTCAGGGGTGGAAATCACCCTCTCTGGAAGGAACACAAGAAGACTTCATTACAGATACTACTGCAGAAGGAGGAGGATCACATAATTTATTCTTTTGTCACTGTTACCATTACATTCTAAAAGGGGTGTCTATTTTCTCTGAGTCTGAGAGGCACAGAACAAAAGGAGAAAGGAGTAGAGTGCCTGGGTTCCTATGTATACTCTCACCCTGCTGACACTGAATGATGAGTCCTTAATACTTAAAAGCTCCGTGTGAACTTTGAAAGCTTGAATGGTAGAAAAGTCTTTTTCTTTGTGTCTTTGCTATTGTTGTCATTTTTCTGGGTACTTTTATTTTAATAAAGCTCTGCACAGTGCTATCATGATGGCCCAGAAGACCAAGTTATTATACTTTACCGGAAACTGTCAATCATGTGGTTCCCAGTCTCCTGCAGCATCTTAGCTGCTTACCCATGCTTGGGCATTTCCATCCACTCCTCGGGAGTGAAGCCCTCCTGGTCCCTTAGACACCACATTTATTTCAGACTTATACTCAGTATTTTAAAACTAGTTTTCAAAATTCTTAAGAAACCAGTTTATAGTACACACATATATTTGAATTATATATTTCAATCTGTATTATATGAATTTTCGCTTATAGTATACAATAATTTCTATTTTGTGAGGTTACATGTATACTTATATTTGATGTAATGTTTGTTGTACACAAAGACTGAGGATTTTTCAAAGCCATGGAGAGTCACATCTCTGAATGCACAGCAGGGAGACGCAAGCGTTTATGCTTCAGATCAGCTGACATACAAATACCTATGAAACACCTGCTGAGGGTACAGAACTATATCAGGTGCTGTGCTGTGGGGGTAAATAGTGTTATAATAAATGTCTCCTGCTCGGCAGGAGTTTACATTACAGTTAGCACAGTAAGATACCTCTACATAATGACAAATGAAAGCAAAGTAGAATGAATTCCATGAGGATGATCTAAGCAATAAGATGATTTCAATGAAGGAAAAAAAAAAACTGACTGGTTAATGCGGGACCAGGGAAGGCTTTGAAGAGGAACTAGAATTTGTGCTTGAATATGAATACTGCACACGTTTTATATAGACAGAGCTGGGCAAGGATGCATGCCTGTTTGGGCTTGCATTAATTCTCTGCCTTTAGCCCACAGTTCTATTTATGGTTTCCTCATTCATTCTGGTCAATAGCATTTCCTTGCATAATCCTCAGGGACATTCAGAATCTCAATCACAGATTTACTTGTTGCAGGGAGTTAGAATCAAGATTTTACTGAAAAGCTCCTACTGTATTAGCTCTGAGCAAACTTATAACTGTTAATTTTGTTTTTTTTTCTGTTATCTTTCCTGTACCAAGTACATATTAGATATTCAGCAAATGTTTAGTTTATACAAGAATAGATTCCTGTTACATTTGAATTTTTTTACATTCTACTACCATTCTCCAGAAAGCCACACAATTTGACCTATTGTACTGTACACAGAGCTGGATATATTATTAGACTTATTTCCCAGTGACCAGCCACCTGCCAGAACTAGAGTTCCTCCCTGTTCACCAGCCATAATGCATAGTTCCTGGCACTACACCCAATTTAACTGTTACCTTCCTCATCTAGGGTGGCCTGCCATGAACGACCGGGTGGCCTGCCATTAACGACCAGATGGCCACATGTACAAGGATGTTGTGGGCCTGAGTTTGAATTTTCCTGGACAACTGTGCTTGAATATGATTTCCAAAAAGAGGGTACAGAAGAGAGAGGAGAAAATATTTGAAGACACAATAGAAGAAAATTCCCCTGACCTGAGTGATGGTACTTTGCCAGTAAGATCTCCAAATATGTTAAATACACTTTGCTACAATTAAGATTTTCTGTTATCATTTTAACAATTTTTCCTTCTGGATTTGAATTTTATGTACTCTTTTACTCACAAAGATAGATTGACTCAAGCATTTGGGGATTCCTAGTTATATCTAAGAGGATCTGTATTGATCCATCTTACGTAGAAGGTATATATTTTCTTCGACCCCTGGTTCTGATTTTATAATACCACTATCTATCATTTTGAAATTATTTGAACTGTCATGGGACAAAAAAGCTTTTTTTAGAGATTCCCATCTTCATCTGGATGATTGCAATTTTAGCAACTTTATCATATTTTATCATCTTTTAAGTGGTTTCTACCAGGTTTACACCTTCTATAAATTTAATGAGAATCACATGGACTGATGGAATCCCTCCCAGCTTTCCAACATTGCTGTGTAGTTTTTATTTATTTATTTGTTTATTCACTTATTTAACTTTCCTTAATGTATCTGTGCATAAAAGTGTGAATATATAGGGAAATAACTTGATGAAGTTTTTAAAGCATACACTTGTGTAGCCAGATCAACAAGCAGATCCTTACCAGGTCCTGCAGAAACCAACTTTCTTCACCTTTCCTGATATCAGCCTCTCCTCCCAAGGATGGACACTATCTTATCTTAATTTCTAGCACTATATTAATTTTGCCTGTTTTGTATTTTACCTAAGTGGGATTCCACAGTATATGCATTTTGTGTCTGCCTTTTTGCATTCCTCCTCGGTTGTGGAGCTTCACTCATGTTGTTCCATGTATCTGCACTTTATTTGCTCTCATTGGTCCATAGAATCCCATTAGATGACTATTATCTGAATTACTTTCTATCTTTGCTGGACATTTGGATAATGTGCGATTTGGGATTATTATGACTAGGGTCACTATGAATACACTATTACCTATGTAATATATGAACATATGTATCTGCTTCGATTAACCATAGGACTAGGAATAGAATTACTGGTTTTGATTTAGTTTATTATTAAATATTTCTCTTCATTTTAATAGGTTTAAGGCTGTACAAAACCTAAATACACTACAATCTGCAGTCTTATATTTGCAAGCCTAATGTATGATTTTTTCCTGATAATCAATTAAAATTGAATTAATATTAATTCAATATGAATGTTATTGTTCACATGTTTAAAATTTTTTGATTGAGAATGAGGGAACTTTTGAGTTCATCACTACTAACAACAACAGAATTTGTAAACATTGACGATTTTATTTTATTCCCTTTTAATACTCCAATGTATATTTTGCTTTAAACAGAAGACAGCCATGTACAGAAATATCTATTGTTAAACTTGTTTTTGTAGACTCTTGAACTTAATCATCTCTCAAAACCTGCAATTGAAAAGAAAAAATTCAGAACAAGGAAAAAAAGGAAAAGAACTCCGCAGACAATTTTTTTCTTTCTTATTGTTACGATTCACATTTATTCAATTATGCTTCTCTGAATAGAGTTCTGCATCCACTAACCTTCTGAACTTAAATGATTTGTATGTGATCTAATCATATTTCTGGGTCCCAAGGCACTCTGGAATCTAACTATGCATGTCTATCTCTTATTTCCATACATTGTATCTCAGAGATAACCAAATGCATGGCCAACTTCCCTAATTAGAGCCACCAGGTCTCTGTGGCCTCCTGGCAGTGCCCTCTTTTCCCTGCATCATTTCAGTTTTGTGCTTCTGTTTTTTTCCATCCCTCTCCCTGAAGTACCTCTCCTTCAATTTCCCCTGCCCCTAAGGAGGCCGCTTCAACACTTGTTTATATATCAAAATAATTGAAGACTAAATTAATTCTCAGCTTCAGTTTACCAAGTTCCTTTTCAATTCTTGTGACTTTTTATTTCCTTTTCAGACTTTGGACTTTTGTAACTAGTAAGGGTTTTGAAAATAGAAAGAGAAGAATAGATATTGATTGATCAGTTGATAGATCATCTCCTCTTGGCTTAGTCTATGATTTTATGATTGAATGACTTGCTACTTTTTTTTATGGGTTCCCAATATATGATTATTACATTACACAGAAAGAGACATTAAGCTTATTTGTAAAGCCCACACTCTTAATATTTCTGCTTCTTTTATATAAGAGACTTAATGAAGAAAAAACAATATAAACTCTGAACTGAGTGTTCTTTAATGGCAAAAAAGCATATTTCTTATCTCTTTATACATGAAAAACCCAATATATTGGCTAAGATTTAGCAGAAGTCTCTTCCCCTCTATATTTTTATGCATATATTCTTCATATATATAAAAAGGGTAGTTTGCATTTAATATATAACATTATATATGGACACACAAAATAAATATATATTTACAAAAGGCAAAATTTGTATATACATTAAGAATATATACATATAAATATACGTATATTTTTCTTTATACATGCCTGTGTGTATGTGTGGAGAAAGAGACAGAAAGAAAGGAGAGAGAGAGAGAGAGAGAGAGAGAGAGAGAGAGAGAGAGAGAGATCGAACACTTTTACAAAATCTTAAGGCAAGATTTTGTTGAAAATTGTGGCCAACAGCTCCCGAGGATTCCCCTTCTTGGTATGCATGCTCTGTGTAATCCTCTTCCCTTGAGTATGGCCCAGCTTAATGATTTGCTTTTCAGTAATAAAATATACTGAAGGTAGTGGTATGTCACTAGTGGTTACAGAAGATTGTAACTTCCATATTTTTAATAGATTCGCCCAACTAACTTTCTCCTTTGCTGGCTTTAATAAAGAAGCTATTTTCTTGAGAAAACCTGAGGGGAAAAGCACTGAGGTAGATTGTGACCAGCAGCGTCTAGGACCTGAGGCCACCAGTCCCACAACTTTTGCAGGTGTGGGTTATTCTCCTAACTACCCTCAGCTGCAAATGGGTCCTTCCCCAGCTGAGCCTTCAGATGGGACAACAGTCTTCCCCCAGAACTTCAATCATAGCTACTTAAAGACCCAGAAATAGAAGACCTAGAGAAGTGGAAGAAGTATGAGAAAATAATGGTGAGTTGCTTTAAACTGTGTAAGTTTCCTATAATTTTGCATGTAACTACAGATCACACTGTAAGCTCACATTCGTGAAGTACGTACTAAGTACTTAGCGATGGAATGTACAACTCCAGCACATAATCTCTTTGGGCTTATCAATCATTCTGCAAAGAGAAGCTTCGGCTTGGATGTAGGCATGATTCTAAATAGCAAACATGGAGGGGAAAATTTTTCAGAGAAATCAGCTCATCTTGTCCAAGGTTGTATAGAGAAAACATTACAAACCTGGAATACAGCCTATAAAAAAACAGAATGAGATGAAAAGATGGGTTTTCATGGGTCAGGGATGAGATAGAGGATTGAGGTCTTTGTAGAAAGGGTTACATAATACAGTACAGAAATAATACAGAAAAGTTTCCTTAATACAGTAGAAAATGAAATAATGCAAAGAATAAATAAGCCATAATCTATTCAGATGATATGGTAGTGAGGTACAAAATCACTCTAAACTCTCTTAAGAAAAATCATTGAATGAGGTAACACGAAGGATTAAAAACAAACCACAGAAGGTTAAAATTTTAAAGTTTTTGCTGGCCATTTGAAATATGTAGCATATTTTTTTCCAGGAAAACAATGCTTTACATGGCTAGCAAGTTTCTGTATTAGCTAGAAATATATCTAACAATAATGCATCTGAAATACTACACATTTGTAATGAAAATAACAGCACACCAGATGCTTAAAATGATATACATTAGGTATAATGACAAAACGAACCCCAATAAGATAGAAAAATAAATTGTGTAACAAAAATATTTTCTCAAGAATATCAGTTCTAATGGAAATTTTCTGAGGATTTTGGACTTTGGTAAGATCTTTAAAATTGATATCATGGGTTCTATAGTGTTATTTACAGTTCTACTACAAAATATCTTACTTTTTCTTGAAGGGAATGTAATGTATGATAGCACTAGTCTTGTTCATAATAGACAAGAATAGGGACCCAAAGAGGGTGAGAAATTTTGTTTAGACAAGAAGTTGGAAGGCAGAACACCAGTAAGAAAAGAATTAAGAAAATAACTGAATACCAAAATGACATAAAATTCTTGCTCAGCTCAGTTAGATGTATAAGTGAATCCATCACAGGAACAAATAGGAATGCAGAATCTGCAAAATATCTCTGCTTATGCTTAGTCACTTCCTGGGTCTCTGATTTCTCATTTTAAAACTGAGATTGTAATGTACGTTTCCATTTTAAATGTCCTAATGTATGTCCTACTGTACGTGCAATTCCTTGCCGCTTGACTGTCATGGCAGTAGACTCTGAATGATGTTTGTTGAATATAAAGTGAAATCTATGTAATCTTTTTGGGAGAAAAAATGGAAGTCAGACACAAAAATATTTGGATTATCCTTTTCTCAAGGTAGATTGCTCTAGTAAGGGAAAGTATGAAGGCTAATTTTAGGTATCAATTTGACCAGAAGAAAGGATAGACAGATAGCTGATAATACAATTATTTCTATGGGGTCAGCACTCCCAATCATTTGAGGGCCCAGACAGGACCAAATGGCAGAGGAAGGGTGAATTTCACTCTCTCTGGAGCTGGGACAACCTCACCTACCCTTGGCCATGAAGCCTTCATATAATTCATCCTTGGACTCTATGACTGGCCTAGTGTTTATGTTAGTTTTTGTCTCTATGACAGCACACTGGAGAATAACAATTTAAAAACAAAGATTAATTCAGCTCCCAGTGTCAGAGGCTTCTGGCTGTGTTCATTTGGCCTCTCTGAGTCTGGTCCCAGGGTAAGGTGGGACATCACATAGAGAGCATGTGGTGGTACAAATCGGTACAGTAAAGCAGCTCATTTCATGGCATGCAGAACAGAAAGCAGAGAGGAAGAGGAGGGGCCAGGGACAAAATATATCTTTCAAAGACATGCCCCCAGCAACGTAGCATTCCACAGGCACTACCTCCTATAATTTCCGCCTAGTCCCCTTCTCAACAGCAGCATCACTTAGGGACCAAGATTTCAACATTTGAGCATTTGGGTGGCATTTAAGATCCAATCTATACCAGTCCTCTTCACACCTGACTCCCATCCTAGGTTCTCAGGCCTTTGGTTTTGGGCTGGAAGTTATACTTTTGGCTTCTCCAGCTTGCAGATGGTCCACTGTGGGACTTCTTAGCTTCCATAAATGCATGAGCTAGTTCCCCTAATAAATCCTATCATCTATCTATCTATGTCTATCTATCTATTTCATCCCATCCCATCCCATCCCATCTCATCCCATTCTATTCCTCTGCCTCTGTGGAGAATCCTTACTAATATTGCTAGGGGATAAGGAAGATGAAACATGTAGCAATCTGGCAAATCTTACCCAACCCTTTCCAGCTTCCTATAAGGGCAAATAAACTACAACTACGTGTTGTGAACACCTTGCATGCATAAAAGTCTATGTGAACACTTCTTGCACATAGGTAGTCAATGACAGTGATTTGTCACTTGAAGTTAAGTGACAAATTGCACAAAAATGTGCCTTCTCAGGGCAATCCTCACCTGTGTGGAAGGAAAGCCATCCCATGATAGGAGCAGAATCGCTGAATGGTTATGTGGATCTGAGGTCTGTATTATCTGTATTAGACTAGGGCATGGATGGTAAAGAGACTCAAACTGTATGAATCTATTAAGAGTTTGAAACTGTAGTAGCAGCTAGCATCATTTATATGTAGGACATAAATGGGAGAAAATGGGAACATTATGTAAACAATGACTGAATTTATGTATGAAGTATAAGTTTAAATTCAGAAAGCAGATAAATTACTTGGGAATTCTTTATGTCTCAAAAATGCTCCTTTTGTATCTCTGTCAGTGGTCAGCTTCTCCTCTCCATTTAAAAAGTATTGCATTTAAACATAATTTCGTGTTATAGTCATTATCTATGAAAGGAGTTGCTGCATACTTCCCAAATGGACTCCACTGTAATGGATTCCCAGAGGAGATGAGGTGCCTCTTGACTGGAGAGGGATTTATTTCATAGTCAACAAAGTGCAAGAGTGTATTTTCAGAGATATTTTCTTGGGAGCTCAAAATTTAAACTTGCAGCAGTGGCTTAGCCACTCACTTCAAGTAATAAAAGTTGCTTCTGTTGGAGATATAATATTCAGAATACCCATTGTGTATATTTTTCCAATTAATTTGACTTTAATTACTTTGCAGAGAATCTATAAAAGAGTCATCAAAGTTTTCAAGATGAGAACAAGCTAGTACATATTCCATTTACTTTCCATAGAGCAATCTCCCCATGAAATTTAAAAAAAAAACAATAGCCAATTTAATTTTCTTCTGCTGAGGTTTATAAAAGACCCAATAGAGGCTACTATCTCTAATTTTTAATAGAGATAGCTCTATTTAGAAATATAAATGCTGAGAAGGAGAACAGGCTCAGGAATGCAGTTTTAAATCAAGGTGACCTTTCATATCCATTTCTTCTAGTTCCTCTCTGTGTGTGTATGTGTGTGTATGTGTGTGTTTGTGTGTGTGTGCAGGAATTCATACATACACATTTGCAAGACTGGATTACTGTTCAGCCCAGGCAAGGTTAAAGATTTAGAATGCTATAGTATCATAAAGCTAGTGTCTTGAGTATTCTCATTTCCTTATTATTTTCCAGGCTATTTTTTAAAAGAGATTATACATGAGAAAATTTTCAGAAAATATGCTTAACTTTAATTACTGAATATATGGTTCAAAGGGTCAAAGAATGGAGATGCAACTTTCAGTAAGGCATAACAGCTTAACTTGAAGGAAAGTATTTACAGTCAGCTGGTGAGAGGGACTTACCTGCCATGGTACAGAAGGTAATGAGTGGGGATTGAGAAGTAAGAGAAGTAATGTTCAGTGTGGCCTGGGCTATATCCTGCCATTTCCTCCATTATGCTCCTGGTGTTAAAATTGGGAGGAGCTACTTGTAAATCTTCTCCTAAACATGTCCAGTATGATCAATGGGAAAAAATTATTTTTGGCATTTGGAGCTGTGCAGCAGACAAGATGGGGAGCTAGAAGCTAAATAAAAAGTGAAACCTGAAATTAAAAACCAGTCAAAATCCATCATTTCAGTATGGCTGAAGTATATTCTTACCTAGAGTGAGGCAATTGCCCTTGAGGGCATCTCAAATCTCTTTCCAACTCTGCACTTTGATGCTATAAGATTCTGAGCTGGGAGATAATTGACTGAATACTTTGCTTTTGATTTGAAATGCTTAATCCTCAACCTTTTCCTGGATGCTGTTGTTACAGCATTTATTTTCTAACCAGGGCTACTTACACCTACTGCATAATACTGTTGGGTACTTTCCTGTAGTCTGAATTAGTTTAATGTTTCTGGCAATGAATTTCCAAGTAATTGAAATGGCTTCACTCCATGATATGTCTCTCAGGGCACTCTTGGAAATTAAATGTTACTTCTCAACAGTTATTTGCTTACTTCATACTCATTTTATTAAATAATCATAATAACCTTTGAAATTTAAATATGCATGCTCTGTTATCTGAAAGGTCTGGCAGGATGGAGAGACTGGATGAAAGTAAACCAAGTGCATGGTCTCTGCTCTTTCTCAGTGGATTTTCCATCCACATTAGAGTACATCACAAGTCATGAACTTTATGGTACTTACTGCTTCACGCCCACTGGGGCCTTAGTTTATTTGAAATAGATATAGCAGAAATTTCTTCTATTTAGAGATGGCTTAAATATTTTTGGCAACATTGAAAATACCTAATCTACAAAACAGTGAACTGATTTTTCTTTTGTTTCCAATGGGTTTTCCACAGGTTTCTGATGATTGATTCTAGTGCAAGAAAGAGGTAAGCGGGGGAGAGGGTCCCAAAATCCACACAGGTGATTTTGTCATGATAATTAGACACTTTATGTGGGTCTAGTTCATCAAAATGTCTTGCCTCTCCTTGTGAGAGTGCTTCCCTTCTCAAAGGGTTATAGAATTTAGAATAGAGAATATCCTCCTCATTTGAGATATTAAGAGATTTGATCAAGTTTAACAAAACAGAGTCCTGCTGAATTACCAGCTCAACTATTCCAGAGTCTCCTGGGGTAGCAGATAAGTCATGGGCTTCAGACGTAGACATGCTTGGATTCTGGGAGCCAGCTCTTACTAGACACAGATTGATAGCATCTGAGCTTCAAGTCCCTGAAGCCAAAATGAAGTCGACCTTACAGGGTTTTTATGGGTATAAAGATCACCTTTAATGCTTTCAAAATACAATTAATAATAATAAAAGATCATTATATTCTCTTTACTTTCACACAGTATTTCCAGGACACTGGCTTGTTCATTGCCACCAGTTGTGATATAAGTGCAGAAATGTTCAGAAAACCTTTAATTTTATGGCTTTTATTTGATCATTCTATGTGGCAGATTTTCTTCAGCAAAAGTACTATATACAGGTCTGATAGCTTTACAACAAAGACTGTGTATATTAGCTAATGGGAAAAAGACCACTTGCATTCTTATCCCAATTTTTCCTAATTCTACTGTGTGATAGAAGGCAAGCCAGTACATTTTTCCATTTCTTTGGGGAAAAGAGCAGAGGGCTTTATCTGCAAAATCAAGGCTATGTCTGTGTAATTATTTGCAAGAGACGAGTGAGAATGAGTGCAATATTCTCTCTTAAGTACTTGGCATTCCTTGGAAGAAAACATGATGTAATTGGACTTCAATAACTTGGATGAAAATGTATCTTAGAGCTATAAAATGTTTCTCTACAACATTAGATCTAGGCAAGTATTATGATTACCTTTTAAGAAACATTTGGATTAACAGATATGTGATTATAAAATCCATTACAAAGGCACAATCAGAAGAAGGATGCAGAAAAGGTACAGAAAGTACAGAAAAGTACACCGATATCTCAGTGTTTTTCACTTGTGAATATTTTAGGCAGAGAAGTTCTTTTATCACTTGAATTGCTGGGCTCAGAAAGGGAATCTGTAAGCTCTAAGAAAGCCTGACCTAAAGGACTTCCACCTCCTTACTCCCCCTGTATCCAATGCACACATTGGAAACCTGCCGCTCCAGTGCATAGGTGAGAGCATTGATATGGGGATGAAATTTCTTGGGTCAGCTTCCGCTGAGCTATGTAATTCTACAGCACCTATTCAGCAGACATGGAGCACATGGAGTTAAGTATTATAGACAGAAAAACCAATGAAATAAGATTCTCAGCCTCTGTTGAACTGGTCTGGTGGAGAAGATGAGATATTACATACAAGTATATTTATTTAGCTCCTAAAGCATTCTATGGCTGACTTCCTACAATGGATTTTTCTTATTCAATTATATTAACCTCATTTTCCATCCCTCACCCTTCTTCCATTGTTATTGATGGGTCCAGGGATGGGATTGTGGTCTAAGCCAGTTTGGAACATTGAAATAGTAGAAGTGACTTTTTAGAGCCTTCTGGAGGAAAAAAAAATCTCTTTGGTCTTCAGAGAACATCCTCACATCCATGAGATGAACCAGCCTTAGAATGATGGTAAAGCTACCAGTATTTGCATAAAAAGGGAAGGAAACAGTGTGCCAAATGACATAAATAAACAGAAGGTTGAATCGGACTGAAGCTTTCTTTTTCTGCCTCCTTGACCTCATGCTATGGGAGATAATAAATTACTTATTGCTTAGCCTATTGTGAACTAAATTTTCAGTAACTTGCATCCCAAACTATCCTAACTAAACACTGGTTTAATTTGATGCTTCCCACATCTCATGACCAAAATAGGAGATTCAGATTCTTATTTCAAACACAGACTCTCTAGTAACCTTCCCAGAGATTCTGACCCATGGCAACTGTGAGGAGGCCCACTTTTTGATAAATGCTCTAGGTGTTTAATATGTTCAGGTAAATTTCAGGTAATTTCTCTAATTTCTATGGTAGAAGCAAGGAGTAAGTGCAGGTTTAGGGAGAGGCTCAGGCTAGTGAAGGTAGAGCTGTCTGCTCAGAAAAGGGGGCGTTTGAACTGTGCCTTGAATAATGAATTGGGGCCTGCCACGCCAAGAGGAGGTGGAAACAGGTTCCCAGGAGAGGGAGTCCCAGTGAAATGCTTATCTCTATGAACTTTATTCTCATCTATGAAGTGAGGACATTAGAAAAGAAGACCCTCTCCTCTCTTCATTCCAAGTTTCTATAACTTTGGAGAATCGGAAATTTCAGTGGTTTTCTTCTGTTTTTTGCATTTTGATCTACCTTAAACTATTCAATCAGTAACTTGTGGGGTTATCTTTATGACAACTTTTTTCATTGAAAAAATGGAAATATAGTGTAAGCTCCATTATGGTATAACTTATTGAGGCAGGTCACTGTATTTCTTGTTCACTTTTGCATCCGTATTGCATTCCAGGGTACCTGGTTTATATATACTCAATATGATTATTGCATAAGTGAGTTGAATTAAATTTACTCAACTGTTCACTTTTACACAAAGATTTATTCTATGCATAAAGTGAAAAATATTTTAAGTATAAGGATGATAATTTCAGTAATATTAACATTTGAAATTTACCTAATTTCTTCATGTTTTTAAATCAGCCATTCATTCAACAAATATTTATTAGGTATTTTCTAGGTGTTTGAGGCTATTCTAGGCATTGAGAATAAAGAATTAAACAAAAACTCCATTCCCCCATAGCTTACATTCTTGGATAATTCTCTCAGCTAAATTCAGGTATAATTATCCACAATTAGTAAATAAGAAAAATAAATTTTATATCTATATAAAGGTACTAATTCTTCCAAATTTCTGACACAAAACAGAAATCCCACAACTTCAGGCACAATGATTAACACACTGTTTAGAAAATTTGTGACACTTTATAAATCTTCCTTTAAATAGGAACATATTTTTTGTGCCATGTGTCCAGGTCTGTCTGGGTCTGTGAAAATATATCTAAAACATATACAGTATTGTACATGTCTTAAGAAAAACTTTATTTGCACATCTCTGTACTTCCCTATCTAGTATATCTCCTTACATAAGAAAACATAAACACAAACTTCCTAAAATTATAGCCTTTAATTTCCAGAATCTAGAACAATGGTGAGATAGAACTAATAATATTCAGTAAAAGTATGTTCAATAAATACATGAAAGAATTATGAAAGTTTTTAGCATAGGCAATTTCCTACATATGTATTACAAACCTCTCCTTCTGGGGCAACCTCACACTTGAAATAGTGCCATTCTTCTTGGTTCAAAGAGCTATGAGTGGTTTTCCTGACCTCAGAGGCTCCGTGTCCTTTACATACTAGTGAAACAACTCATTTATCTAGAGATCACTTTGCAGGAGCACCCGATAATTTCAACATAGACCAAAACCAGAAACCAAGAGTTAGGCGAAGTTAAGCAGCCCAGACACATGATTTTAGTTTCTGTATGCTTTGATGTGGTAACACTTTAAACTTTGCACTGTTTTTAGACTCTCCTTCAAAGAACCTGCACTCTACATAATGATGAGAATAATAATAATAATAATAATAACAACAACAACAACAACAACAACAACAACAACAACCAGAATAAAGAAGGCAGCCACCTCTTGTGAACGCTTACTACAATGTCTTATTTCATCCTCCTACAAACCCTACCAGATGAATGTAGTCATTATACCCACTTTATAATGAGGAAACTGAGACAGTGTTTATTTTTTTATTGTCAAAAAGGTAATCAAGGGGCCGGTGAGATGGCTCAGCAGCGTAAACGCCTGCCCGGCAAGCGCGAGGGCCCGAGTTCGACTCCCGGAACTCACGTAAGAAAAAAGGGCCAGTGATATCGCTCAGCGGCATGGACGCCTGCTGGCACACGAGGTCCTGAGGTCGACCCCCGGTACCCACAAAAAAAAAAAAAGGGTAATCAAGGGAGAAAGAAAAATTGTAGCATCTATATTTATCTCTCAGATTTAATCTTTGTCTTCAAATATCAGATTTCCTAACAATAGCTAAAAAAAAGGATGGAGGAATAAAAAAGACATACATACATTTGCACCCCCCCACAGGTACACACATGTACACACAGAAGATCTACAAAAGGAAAATGCATACTTGTTCTGAAGTTATATAGACAAACAACACTCTCTCTCAATGGCTACTAGGAGAGTAAATTAATTAAAATATTTGAAGATAATTTTGAATAAACAAATAAAGTAAAATCCATTGATTCCTTTTTCCCAAGGATAACTGGAAGAGATATTTGTACAGTATTTTAAAAATACATCTAAAAATACATCTAAGTAAAAGATGTATTTATTAAGACTAAAAGTTTGAGTACTTAACACAAATTATAGTTCCAGAAAACTTGCTTACTTTACATAATTAATGTGCCACTGTAACTGATGTCACATTTACCACTATAACATTATGCATCTATTATATATCTGTGACATTTTTTTAGCACAATACATAAGAATTTGGAAATCTTATGGTAGATACATAGTATATACAAGGTTATCCAGCTGAGTCCGTAAAAAATAATAAAGAAAAGATGATTCTGTCTTTACAACTGAGCCAAATTCAACACTGAGTGTCAAAGACTAAATACACAATAGTTTTAAGAGCCAAATTTCTGGGTATTATTTTTATTTCCACCGAGGCAGCACAAACAGATAAGTATTCCTAACTGAATATTAGCTATAAAAGTAGGTGTTATTTTTTTTCTTCATTCTATTAATCACGCTATGCATGGACATAGATTGCAACACTCACAAAATCTCTGAACTTTGACATATAAGAATAACCAAAATCAATTTTGCCACAATGACAAATAACCAAGGAAAGAATGGAGAGAGCAATGCTGTTTAAGAAAGCCCAGAAAAAGATTCCTAATGATTTATGGACATAAACTCAGCTGCCTTGAGCATCTTAACTTTCTTCTGTATCTTTTTTTGTTTTTATTGTTTTCAGTGCGAGGTATAGGACCCAGGGCCTCATGTATGCTAGCCAAGTGCTCTACCACTGACCTACACCCCTAGCCCTCTTTTATTTCCAAATAAATTTACTTATGAAATTATATTACTCACTATGTTGGATAAACTAGCCAATTTACCATCTCCTCATGAATAAAATCTATTTATTCCCTTGAAAAACACTCCTGGTTCCTTCACTGGGTGTATTTTTCCCAGTTATCAGCGTCTTTGACTTCTATCACTCTAATCAGAGACCCTGGGTCGCAGCCGCATCCACTATATGCAACTCTCGATGGATGAGAAAGGAGGGTGGATAGATAACAACACAGGTTCTCACTTTTTGGTGCAACTGGCACTACTTCAGAGGAGATTGACATTGATTTGTTTTCAACTACTGGCAAATATTTGGTATTATTTTACAAAAAAGAAAAGGATTTTTCATTTTCAGGCAAACATATTTGCCTACCTCTTAATTTTCTGCTATAATATCTTGGGCTTTATGTGAACTAGAACAAACTCAGCCTTCCCTCATCTTTTCATGTGTCAGCTTTGTGTGTAGAAGGAAGCAACTTTCCAGACATTTTCCAATATTGCTGAAATTTTGTCTCATTTGCCTCTGTCTCTCTCTCTTTTTTTTTTTTTTTTTGGGCCAGCACCTGTACTCTGATGTAACCATAATTACAAACTGGAGAATTAGTGACAAAATGAGAGAAAAAAGACATATTAATAGGATAGAGATATTTCTCTTGGAAAATATGCATTTGCACCCAAGAGAAATAAATGGCTCCCTCATCAGCCTGAGATAATACAGAACAGCCTTAAGTGAAAATAAAAGCTTCAGTCTGGATTTCAAATAATATTTTTTAAATATGGAGAAAGAAATGGATTTTTATTTTGTCTCATAGTTTTTGCCCTCCCAGTTCTTAAAGTTCTATTTTTTTCAAAACCTTCCATTTTGTTGTGCTTACTTTAGCATTGTTTATGACATTGTTTTGACTTCATTGTAGTTGTTGTTTTGATGCTTTGTTCTGTTTTTACCAGAGTTGAATTTGGGGATTGTTCCATATTTAATGAGAAAGGTCTATAAGTCCGAAGATTTTTAGGCAGCTAGTCAAAGATCTACGATTTCCTGCCACGCATGACCTGTAGAAGTCCATATAGGGCACTTAAAGAGGATGGTCTGAAAATAGTCCATGTAAACCAGAGAAGATTTTTCAGATGAAGTTGGTCTTTTTGAAAGAAAGTTATTTTTCTTAGTTGCTAGAGAATGGACCTTCCACAATTTGACAGCATCCTTCAGATATCCACTCACTACCTTTTCTCATTTGAAAACCTCATGGAAGAGGTATTGATTCAGATTTTGCATTTGCAGCTGTCTGTAGTCTCTCTATCTCCAAACAAGGGTCTCTACAGCAAAAGAGAATGGCTCGTCAGAAATCACGGCTTTTTACAAAAATGTGTGCAAAGCATTAGTTAAAGGAATTGCCACATGCCAAGGCAAGTTCTCCAGAAACACAACTTCAGATGAGGATTCACTCGCAAGTAATTTATGAAGGGAATTTTCACAGGATAAGTTGGTATAAGAATGGTGGAGTTAGGAGAGGGAAGCTGAAGAAGCTAATTTAGGATGTGACTTCAGGCGGAGTTTAATCTCCTGATACTGTGGGGAAACGTAGTTTGCATCTCACTGTTTATCAAAACCCATAGCACAGGACTTGGGCATTCTTGATCGTATAAAGGCTGTCCTGTGGATGTTAAGGTCCCAGGCTTGTAGAGAAACGACGCTGTCGTAGCCAAAGGACAGGTACTTGCAAAGGACTGCAGGTATAGGGTACTAAAAGGTAGGTGCACAAGACCTGGAGATAAGTGGGTAGATATGATAAATGGAATCCAAGGCAAACTTGGAGGAATTCTGACTTTTATATCACATCTAATGTCTCATAATATTAAATGCATTTTCTATGTTGCTCATTCTATGTCAAAATAGAATGTACTATGTACTATGAATCTATTTCAGTACTGCCCCCAAAAGATAATGTGAGCTAAATATATAATTTTAAATATTCTAATAGCTACGCTTGAAAAACTAAAAAAGGTGAATTGATTTCAATATTTTATTTTATGCAGTAATTGATAAATTAATGATATTTTTAAATCCTGTTTTTGTGCTTAATTTTAAAATTCTAATGTGTATTTTGAACATATCATACATCTCAATTTAGTCTAATTTTAAGTGTTCAGTAAGCTATGTGTGTTTTGGGAATAATGCATTGGGCAATATAGTTTTAGTTGACTTTTTGAGGTAATGTTTTGAACTTTTAACAAGAAGTAGTCAGAAAAAAATAATGTGCTCTACTTAAAACAAGTTGTCTCCGTATTATGTAAGTGTGAAACTAGAATTCTTGAACCATCTTTCTTTTTGTGAAAATACTCCATCTCCATCCACAAGGGGGCTTCCTATGGTTGGCTGCATACAATGTGATTATCCGTTTGGGTATCATTCATTAGATTATGACGGATTTGACCCAGACTGGGCCAATCCTGTTCACATTCTCAAGGATTCGGTGCATTCCCATTGGCTTTTCCAATCCCAATTCCAGGACATTCTGCAGCTTGTCTTCATTACTGCCCTTGGATCTATTGAAATATGGCTACAAATTAAAGAAATCCTTCATTTTATTGAGTTGCTTGCAAAGGAAAGAATCTTAACTAGTAATGACAATTGGTACCCCAAGAAAGGAGACAATGTGAATCTGAGTCTTGGAAAAGGACAATGAATCTTGCCAATGCTGGAATGAAAGGCCAACAGACCATAAAATAACACTGAAGTTCTTTGCTTTGGACCTAGACCAACAAATTTCATTGATCAGAATTTAGGGGACATGGATAAAAAATGTGAGGATATTATATCATGGTGTATAATTCCACTTTGGAAACCCCAGAAAGGGCAACAGACCAAGAAAACAGGGTGATAATCTTGTTGGAAGGAAATAAAGGAAATCTGTATTTATCTTTTTTTGCCCTGGAGTTTATTCTTAACATACCAGACCCACTGATTCTTTTGAAATGCAAATCAAATCATAGTACTCTCCCTAAAATATTCAACTGTTTCTTAAGTGAGATATCACTGACAGTAAAAGTCAAAGTCATTATGATGGGATCGGACATCTAAGTTGATCTTGGGCATCAACTCCTACTACTATTCTTGTTAACTCCACACAGGACTCTTTGTTCTGCCTCATTATGCCAAGCATTTGCCCACCTGGGAGCCTTTGCACTGACTGAACCTTTACCTGGACTACCTTTTGCTGACTTTCTTCATCATATTCACATTGCCCAAAGGCTCCCTCTCAGTTAGGTCTACCCTGACCATTCTCTTCAAATTACAATCCCTCCTCTTGGCACTGGTACTCAAACCTGCTTACCTTATTCGACTTAGTTTTCTTACTCTACTTAGTTACACATTACTTAATGCATTTTTGAAATGCACATTTAGTATGTCTAGTGTTTTGTGTACTTCAGAAATTCTCCCACCAGTAAAATGTAAGCTCAACAAGGTCAGGCACATACTATTTTATTGATACACATCACTAATGAATAAACTGATACTGTATATACTCGAACCATGGCTTCTATATATAAGGAAATGAAGATAAAATGGTCACTTTTCCCATCAACAGAAAGAAGACATCACCAGAAGATTTGCAGTATGAGAAATGTTTAAAGAGATTCTTCATACAGGAAAAAAAAAAATTGTGCCACATGAAAACGTGGATGTGCAGAGAACAGTGGAGGTCTAGGGATGATAAGTATGTGGGTAACTGTAAGTCTATTTTGTTGGGTGTAAATTTTCTTTGAGTAATATTTTAATATGGGTAACTGTAAGTCTATTTTGTTGGGTGTAAATTTTCTTTGAGTAATATTTTAATATTTGAGGTAAAAACAGTTACTGTATTGTGAGGCTTATGACAAATGTAGTGACATAAAGTAACATAAAACTTGATAATAGCCCAAAAAACAGATAAAGAATAAGAAATAAGCTGTTGTAAATTCCTTACAATGAATATGAAGTGATGTATAGTATTATTTGAATTAAACATGTAATAACATAAAGATTAATATTTTAAACAAAAAAGCAACCACTAAAAATTTAATCTGTAATTAGGTAAATCTAATAAGCAAAGGGTGAGGATAAATTGAAATATTAAAATATACTCAGATAACCCTAAAAATTCAGTGAAAGATGAGAAAAGGAATAAATTATTAGTAGGATAATAAGAAAATAAATAGTCAGATAATAAATTTAAATGTTATATCAGTATGCACATTAAATATATTTGTATATTCCATTCAGATGTTGCTATTATCATTCTAGCTTTAAAAAAACACATCTATAATGTTGTCTACAAGAAAACAACTTTAACTTCATGGAATTAATCAGAAATAGACATATAAATATACAGAACAGAAGAGAAAGAACAAGTGTATATCAGTAAGTTGTGACAAAGTCACCAGTGCAATGTAAAGGGGAATAGGTAATTTTTTTAACATGATGTTGAAAAAATTAGTATGTGAATACTATTGTGAATAAAAGCCAACCAAATATGAATTCTTACTTCAAACAATACATGCAGACATACATATGCACACACAAAAAATGGATCAGAGCCCTAAATGAAAAAGCTAAATTATAAAATTTATAGAAAATTCATAAAAGAAATTAAAATCTTTGGAAAATTTAGATAACATAAGATTTCTTAGCCAGAAGTTGATAAAGATTAATTACAACAAATAAAATTAATGAATTGGACCACATCCAAACTGAAATCTTTTCTCTTTTTGAAATATGCCAACTAGAGACAATAAAGCCATAAAATGAGAAAAATTAAAATATCTGCATTTGACAAAGGATTTGTACCCAAAATATAAGAAAACATTGAACATAAAAGAAAAATATTAAATGGTCAAAATTTAAACTTCTACTTCAGTAAAGCAGAATGCAAAGGGTTAAATTGTACATAAAACTTTGCAGAGTTTGAGTCTCAATTGTCCCCCAAAACATGAGTGCTGAAGGCTTGATTCCCAGATTGTGCAGATATTGGAAGGTGGTGAACCCTTTAGGAGGTAGGGTCCACCAGCAGGAATTTCAGTACATTGAGATATGGCTGTGGAAGAGCCACTGGGTCTCCAGCCCCTTCCTCTTTCTCTTTTTGCTTCCCAACCACTATGGGTGGAAAAGGCCTTCTTTGCCATGAGTTCACACTGTGATGTTCTGTACTACCATAGGCACAAAATAGCAGGGCCGAGTGGCCATAGATTGAAACCTTTGAAGCCATGAGCCAAAACATATCTTTCCTCCTTGTAAGTTGATTACCTCAGGCATTTTGTCACAGTAGTGGAAAGCCAACTATCACAAATGCGATCAGCATTGTTAATCATTATAAACACGCAAATTAAACTATAATGTTCTACCATTACATGCCCACTAAAATGCCTAAAATTAAAAGAACCTATTGTACCAATTGTAAAGGATATGGAGCAACTATAACCATCAAATATTGCTGCTAGAAATATAAAATGGTACAGTAATTACCATCCCACTGAACAATTCTTCTACTTCTAGGTATTTGCCAAGAATAAATGAAAACATAAGATAACAAGGTTTGCACATGAATATTCATAGCAATTTTATTCACAATAGGCAACAAAAGGAAACAATTCAACAAATGTACATCAACAGGTGCAAAAATAAACAAGTTGTGGTCTATTTGTGTAATCAAGTGCTCCCTGACAATAAAAAGAAATTAGGGGCCGGTGATATCGCTCAGCGGCACGGGTGCCTGTTGGCGCGCGAGGTCCTGAGGTCGTCCCCCCGGTACCCACAAAAAAAAATAAATAAATAAAAAGAAATTAACTGCCAATATATGGAAAAACATGCATGAATCTTAAATGATTACACTTTCAAAGAAGCCAGACACCATAGTGAACATGCTGTATAGTATAATTTATATAAAAGTCTATAGCAAGCCAAACTAATTTATAAGCAGTGTAAAAGATCAAAGCTCATCTGGGCTGGGAATTGTTTGTCAGGTGAAGACACTATAGGAGGTCATGAGGGAAGTTTTTGTGAAAAAGTGATGAAAGTGTTATTTATATTAATTGTGTTGTTATTTAATTTTGTGCATACATTTGTCAAACCTAATTAAACTACAAATATAAAATTTTATTTTATGTAAAATATGCTTCAGTGAAATCAATGGAAATTAGAAAGATAAAGTAGATATTCAGAAATGTTGAAAAGAGCTAGCATTATTTTGCTCAAATCAACTAAGACTAGTTTGCCTGAACCCCTGAGACCTGGGGATAGGAGAGCACATAAATGAGATACTATTAAGAAAATTAGAAAGCTGATTTGGTAACATCTCTATAAAGCCTTTAAGCTACAATGTAGAAGATGTTGTAGCCCATGTGACAGAAGGTTACCTAAGGCAAGAGAAGGATTTGTTTCCTAATCAAGACGGTAGCTGGAACACATCGGAGCACACTATAAGTCAAAGTGGGCCCAGCAGACTGATCAGAAAGAAAACAGACCAGCCTTCCTACTAGAGGGAAGGAAGACAGTGAAAAGGAACTGTAGTAATGCATACATAATCTGTCACACAATGGCTTTTTGGTCACCCCTTCAGTGTGGATCTGTGCAGGACTTCTGACTTGTTTTACTAACAGAGTAGAGCGAAAGTAATTCTGGGCAATTTCCAAGGTTGGTTCTATAGAGTTAACCAGGTTTCATTCTCATTTCTGAATCCTCCTTCTTCGAAGACATACATTATGTAGAAAATATGACTATCCAAAACCATCATGCTATGAGGAAGCTCAAACTATCCAGAAAGAAAGAGAGGAGCATATGAGGAGTGTGACAGCTGGACACGAGAAGAGATTTCTTCTATCTCCCAGTCAGCCCGGACACTAGCTGAATGTAGCCAAGCAAATGATTCGAGCCAAAGCCAAATGGAACAGAACTACCAAGCTCTCCAAATTCCTCACCCTTAGTGATATGAGAAAATAAATCTTATTGTAAATCACTATGTTTTGGAGTTCTTTATTTTGCAGACTTAACTATCTAAAATTGAAATTGTTACCTAGAAATGAGGTGTCACCATAATAAATTTGTAATATATGTGACACTGACATTGGGCTTTAGTGGAGTTTAAGTACTCAAGGGGTGACAAGAAGCCTGTTACCAGATGCTAGAATGTCATGAAGAGATGGTAAATAGAGATCGGGAGAAAGGTGATTTATGGTGTGTGGTGGCAGAACATTTGCCAATGTTGTCATCTTTGGTAACTTAGAAGATAGAAAATTTCCTTCAATCAAATTATAGACGTATCTAAGGAGATTTCCAGGTTAAATATTCTGCCAACTGAATTTCTCTAGCTGCATTTGATATGTATAGATAGAAGGAGATGAACTAAAGAATAAACTGTTTTATTTTCAAGTAGAATAGAGGGCGAAAGAATCCAAACTCTTCCCAACAATTTCCCCAGGAAAGCAAGATTCTCAAAGTAAGTAATGACTTTAGAGCAAGGATCAGATCGAGGACTCTATAGTAAAAGGTGAGCTCAGGTCAAAAAAAAATCAGAAATGCAGGTACAAGGTCCTTGTTAAGAGTTCAGAATTACTTAATGTCTCTTGTAGACTTAACTAAGCCAAAGGACTTCTAAGAATCTTCAGGGCATTGTATCACAGCAGCTCAAAGTGGAGTGTAAGTTGTCTGGAAGATAGTTATGGGTATAGCTTTTACAGGACAAAGTAAATACTGATATGATTCATAGAAAAACTATAGAGTTTTTTAATCCAATGATATTGATGGAAGCACTATCGACTTGGACTAAAAGGGACCAAGGCAGTTCAAAGTGACTTCTGACCTACACCCAGGAAACAGGCTTGAGAAGATCACTTGGGTCGACCTTAGGCTGCTTTTCATATTTAAAAGAAAAGATGATGCAGGGCACAGAACCAGCTGCACAGAGGACAGAACAAATACATACATGTGCCCATGTAGATTTTAGAATTTCTACAAAACAGTGGACAACATACATTTTTCTGTTTTATTTTTAACTTCCTTTTGGCATGGGTGTGTCCATCGCAGATATTGTATTTCTCTGTCTACTTGTGTCACACCATGGGGTGTGTGGAATCAATTTACAAGTTTTCAGATGGAGAAAATATATCCTCACTGAGTTGACCCTGAAGAACCATGTACAACAACCTCCATCTATACTTGGGTCTGATTTAGAAGACGATATCTTGGCCCTCAAGCCCAAGATATTTGGCTTCCACGGGACAGAGAGTGAGTCTATTTATACATGGGAAAAGTTGAATTGTTACAAACCAGGATAGGCTGTAGTTCTCTGTTACTTGGGTCATCCCCAGTCAGTCCTACATGCTGCGGATATTCATGCCTGTGTACTCTTTTCTTCAACAGAACTTAAACTATAGTGAAGCAAAATTGGCACCTAGAACATGAAATTCATGAATGCCCTCACTCACAGTTTCACCCAGGGCACCTTATTTGTCTCACCCTAGTCCTGACCCTTCTGCAGACTCTGGTCTCAGCTGGTGACTTGCTTTAACAAATGGAAAGTGTTAGAAGTGACACTGGTCTGTTCTGGGCCCAGGCTCTGTGAATGTCTTTTGCTTTTGTGTTCTTGGGAGCTTTACACGTTCATGCAAGGGGCACAGCCACGCTACAGTTGACAGCACATAAAGAGACCAAGTATGCTCTTCACATGGGATGAACGAGGCTCTGAGACCACAGGACAGGGAAAGATGCCCAATCACACCAGCATCCCAGCTGAGCCCAGCTCCCAACTGACCCACCAGCTGAATGCAGTCACAGCAGTGATCACTGGTGAGACCAGCCGAGCTCAGCACGCACATTAGAATCACAGGCAAATAAAATGGTAGCTGTTTTAAGCCACTAAGTTTTAGTGTGTTTGTTAGGCAGCGGTAGAGAACCAGAACAGAAATGATCCTTGTCTGCTTTGGATGCTCTGATGGCTTAAGCAGCTGATATAAATTGCCATGGCGATGGCAGAGAAAAGAATAACACAGAGCTAGCAGCTGGAGGATTGGAAACATCTATGAGCTTTCTTTGCAGATTCCCCAAGCTGGGTGGGCTGAAGGCTTGGATATTCAATAGTAGATGGGGTCAAAGACTAGAAAAATTGCCTTTCATTGAGTCACTCTTTCGTACCGATCAGATTTAGCCTGGGGCTGCTCATCTAATAGTGCTGTATACATGGAAGTTGGTGTTGTTAAACATAGCACGCACACACACAAATAAAAACACAGGGCCCAGGTCTCTGACTGGTTCATTCAGCAGAGATCACCTCGAGTGTGTCGCCTCTGCAAACAGCCTCATCCGCAGACAGACACAGACCATGAAAGATTTAGCACAGTAATACGGTTTCTCCGTATCAAATGTCTCGGCACATATGTACAACTGTAGCACATAAGACACTAGGACCCTTGAGCCAACATAAGCACAACCCAAGCAGTCTGCAGCATCCAGGCTTTGGGGCCTCACTCCTCTCCTGCTGTGATTATATGCCTGCTTCTGGAAGCACTGTGCAAATTATAGGACCCGGGGAGTCTAAACAGTAAGTGAATGTAAATGAATGTGGCCTCCCAGGAAATAAAAATACAGGCTCATTATTTTGTTTTTCAATCCAGAAAGGAATACACTTTGAAATGGCAGTTTCTGGCAAGAATAAAATAATAACAATAATGATAGTTCTGCCCAAGTCAATTTTCTACAAGTGGTAACATCTGATAGGAGCTGGCAAAGTAAGGGAACGTCAGCCTATCTTAAGCACAGCGACCTTCAGGGAACTTGTCATGAACCTATCATCACTGGGCCTTTTACCAACAGTATTTACTCAGCTTGTTCATCCCATGAGGTGGTAGGGGCACAACTTTAACCCTGATATAGGCACAAAATGTATTGCTGAAGGGTAGGTAATATACGAGGTGATGTAAAACTGTTCCATGTTAAACATTTCTAAATAGGCCAATTTCCTTGATCTTTAAAAATATTTGCAAAGCACTTCAGTGATAGAAACATTTTGCTGTCTTTAAAATGCATAGGGCAGATTTGTCTTGGAGATGATATGCTATTAGAATATTTTATGCATGCCATTTCTGCTGGCTATTGGTACTTGGAGGACATAACACATGGTTCCAGGAATGTTTTCTTGGTTTGCTCAGCTACCTAAGTAACTTTCCTGACTTCTTCCCTATAGGGAGTTCCAGTTCATAGGAAATCTTGCTGAACCGAGATCTCTTATAAAGTCTTTGCTCTTAGAAATCTCTGTTCAAAAATCACTTCTCCAGTTGGCCCAACTAGACCACCTTATCAATATTAAAATTTGCTCCTTAATGTCTTGTTTTACCTATACTCCTTATCCTACTCTATTAAAATATCAATGAATTATTTTCTGCTAATTACTGATGGAATGAAAGCTCTGTATGGACAGAGGTCTTTTTTTTTTTTTATTTTACACATGAATCCTGGTATCTAACACAGTGCCTGAAGCTCAATAAACATATTGAAATAAGTAAACAAATATGTGCATCTTTGGTAAGGCCCTTTATTTCTGTGATACAGAAATCTCATCTTCTGAATGAAAATGATCATTCTAGTCATTATGACTAATATAATAAAAAAATGGTTCAGTGAAAACCCAGTTCATGTCTGTCAGTATATTCTGCCTGTTTTTACAGCATGCACCTGCTTAACAAGATTGAACTGGTACAATTTATTCACATATTTGTTGAATATAAATATAAATTGATTAAGAGCCTACTGTGTATCAGCCACTGAGTTTAGTCTGTGAATGCAGAAATCAATCTATTGTTGGTATGTATACCCCAAAACTCACAATCTGATATGAGATAAAGATGTGCAAATATATACAGCAACAAGAGAGTGCAATGTGTGCTCAAAGGAGGCAGGCAAGAATGTTGAAGGAGTAAAGAGAAGGAAGCCACATGCATTGCTTGTTGCAAAAGAGGTAAAATGTGAACTGGATCACAGAGGATGAACAGGAAGACCAGAGAAAAAGCATCCTAGCAGAGCAGATCCTATGGGAAAGGGAACGGGCTGGTCAAAGAACACTGGTCATATGGAGTGGAACACGGTGCTTTGTGGAATATTGAAGTGGTTGACAAAGCTCAGTTCTTCATCAGTAAAAAAGGAAAAGCCTCTGAATTTTTGGTCATAGAAACTGCAATTCTTCTCATGACAATTCACCAAAATATAGAGCATCTTCTACAGCTAAATCTGATTATGACATATCCCATATGGATGTATGTTTTGCCCGGGTAGCTCCATGATCACAATTTGATAGGTACACTACTTAAACATGGATTAAGATATCTAAAAACACTAGCAATTAATGATATCATCTAGAACATGCTCATTGGTGACCTTTCTTGCATATATATATATATTTATATAAACATATTAACTTATATGTTAATTATGTTAATTAACTTATATGTTTAATGTGTAACTGCATATATTTTAAATAACACATACATTTATGGACAATAAAGTTTGTAAGTTTTTGTAAAATGTGAAGGTTGGGAGTGGCTGGCATATCAATAAAGATGATATAAAGAGTGATTTAGCTGTAATACTTGCTACCACAAGACTCAGCAGGACTCTGTGATTTCACTCGCCTGGTTAGCAGAGGACAACTTCCTCTTCCATATTTCCCAGTGCACTTTTTGCTGATGTCTTGGATATATCCAGGAGTTTGAAGTGGTTCCTGCCTCTACCAGAAATGTTCTTCTCCTGATGTCCACGTGCATTGCTTCTTTATCTATTGTCATCTCGACAAGGTTTAACTTGACCATGTTTTCTAAAACAGAAAAATATTCCCTGTGTCACTGTCTCATGGGTTCTGAAACTTCCAATTATGCTTTCTGTCCTCTCTCTCTTTTTCTTTCTCTCTTTTTTAATCATGGCAGTAGTTTTCAAATGGTGTGTTTGCAGTGTTGCTTCCAGGTCCTTTGGAGAGGAAGGGATGGGGAGGTTAAACAGAAGAGGTCTGGTTCTCCACCGTGTATTTTAACTTAGCTCCTCTTTCATAGTTTTATATTCTTTGATCTGGTGGAACATCAATTGAAGAATTTGGGGGATAATATGGTTGGAAAATGATTACTGGAGAAGAAAGCACACTGCACTAAATTCAGGACACTTGGATTTCAGTCCTATGTCTTTTATAGAAAAATGTCCTGCTCCTATGTTTTACCTGTAAGATAGCAGACAAAATAATGTTCCCTTGGTTCTATTTAAATAAAGTTTTACTGTAACCCTGAATAGTTAACTATGTTCCTTGCTGTTGCAGAAAAAAGAAGAGGTTGTTCATAAATATGGTAATTATTATGAGGCAGAGGCAAGAGCAAGAACTGATTTTAGATCTGAGGAGATGCATTCATAAATCGAGTGATATTCACATAGGGAACAGGCATCTAAATATAAATACAAACACAGTAGTGAAAAATATAGTACATACAGCCTGCATGCCATAAGGCAAATAGAAAGGTCAGTTACGGCTACTTTGAAACAAATGTAAGACATTATATGGAGTTTTGGAATCCAAAGATAAGGATGTTCAGCATCTCAGTTTCCGATGTTTATCTGGTTAGTACTGAAGTAATGTTCTGTGGCCAAAGTCATGCTTCGAGACTCATCCTGCAAATATACCCTCCCACATTAGTAAAGCTTTAGGAAATTTGGACCACTTTTTACTTGCGCTTTTCATATCAAAAACAACAGCAGCTTCTCTTTAGAATGTGTAGTTTCAAAGGAAATTGGATACCTTCTGATACACCCACAGGATTCCTGACAGCAGCTGTCCTAGACATCCTACTCCCACTCCTGAGCATATCATGATAAACATGAGCCTGCTCTTACTGAAAGGTCAAAAGACAAATCAATACAAAGTAACTTGAAGCAGTATAGAGGATCCCTATACTTCTGATATGTTGAAAAAGGTTCTATCAGCCTCTGCTAAGCTTCATTTCCCCTTTATGATTATTTACTTATTTGGAAAGATTAAGGACAGAACTCTTGTCAGAAGTAATTTATCTTGATGATGTCATGTAACTAATTCTAGCCCAAAGGGTTCAATGTTTGAAAGTTTGTTGGATTGAGGTTTATTTTTGCATTGAGAAGAGCAAAAAAATTTTTTTTTAAATAAATGGGACCTTATGGAATCTTAATAAGAGCTTAGCTTCCAAATTCAAAAGGTAATGAAAAACCCTAAATTTTCTCGAGTTTCTTGATTTAGATATGAATATCATAAATTGTGAATATCTGGCTTCTCAGATTATACTCTATTAGAAACAATTTCGAGGGCAAGGTATATGACTCTGCTTGCTTAAACATCACAAAAGCAGTCAAGTTTATGGTCTAATAATAGCAAAGAAGAAGATAGAAATGTTTAAAAAAATTACAGTGACATGCATAGATTTTAAAAATAAATTCACTGTAAGATGTTTACAAAATATGTGCCTAGAAAGTTATACACAGATATTGAAAGGAAAGAACATGGAAATAAAATACTAAAAGGCTGTAGGACTAAAGACAAGATAATAATTTCCATTACAGTCTGAGATATTAATTCTGATTAGAATAACAAACACAGATGAAAATTTAAGGGATGCAGAAGAAAAAAATGGTCTAGGAATCACACTCAGAGCCTCAAATAGTTTAATTATTGAACTAGAAAATGAAAATAAATTTTGCAAGTAATAAATCTTCCCCAAAAAATCTTGAGAAGGGTGTGATAAATTGCAAAGATAACACTCAAAATGAATACTAATCTTACAAATGTGAAAAAAGATAAATAAATGCTAATACTCATTTTTTTATAGTACACTCTAACAGGAAGCAAGCTTTTTCCAAAGAAAATGAAGCAAAATTAAGGAAACTAAAAGTACCAAAATTCATGTACCAGCAATGGGGCACAAATATGAGAGAACCTTAACAGATTAGTACTATATAATTATATAAATGACACTGAAAACTACATGTAGTGTGTTACTTTCTATGCTTTGTCTCAGCATAGAAAAGTTAATAAATTGATTAAAACAGAAGAATTCGAACATGTTAAAGATTTATTTTAAAATACTGGGTTCATAGAACTATAGTTTCTATAAAATCACTAAGGATAAGATAATGCTCAAGCATTGTAAATATTTCTGTATTGTGGAAAGAAATTATTTTCCTCTCAATTAAATTCATAAATCAAATATAATTCTCATAATAAATCATGAAGATTACTCAAGAAAACCCAAAGGCTAATTTTTTTTAGGAATAGAAATGCAGAATGTATTAATAATACATTAGTAATCTAAACCAGCATGCTAAAATAATAACATTCTAAAATAATAACAATTAAATAAAGCTTATACATGAATGTGAAGCTTATCCAACAGAATATATATTAAAATAACATATCACTTTAATAAACAGTGAATATATAAATAGATGATAAAAATAATTTAAGAAAATTTTATGTCAGTTCTCTAAATTGAATGACATAAAAAGGTTTGGACAAGTTATAAGTAGAAATATACTAACTTTATTTAATTTAGATTACAAAACAGTTACCTGATAACAATATATTAAAGTATACAATATAAAATACATAATGTGTAGTATATATTGTCTACATTATGTTTTCTTAAAATTATTAAACTATTTTTTCTGGAATTTACAGTGAGTAAAATTTCAAAAAACATTAAAAATAATATGAATTAGAATAGGGGACATTTTAAAAAATATTTCTTTATAGACAATGACTTTTACCTAAAGGGAAAAAAGAGGAAAACTATTATAAGTAATGAAAATTTTATGCATACATGGAAATATATAAAGTTAAATTTCATCTCTATATAGCATTAATGGTAATTATCTGATCAACAACATCATCAGGCACATAAAAATCACATGCACATACACACACTTCGCCATTAAAAAATGGACCACTAGAAAATGAAAGTGAAATAAATCATTCAAGTAATAGAAAAAATCCTTAAAGAAAAATTTTAATAAGAACGACCAAAGAGCATATTATAGAAAAAATATGATTTAATATTTTAATGTGATACAAAATTAATAATCACAGAATAGCTAAAATTTAGTCATTTAAATTAAAAGTTAATTGGGAAGAAAAGTGTTCTTTTTTTTTTCCAGAATATTGGGCGAGACAAAAAATGGAATATTTGAGAATTCAGCTAAAACTGACAACTAATTCAGGTGTACAACATCCACACAGTAGGAGTTTTCAAGAAAGAAAAATTTTAAAAATGTGAATAGAGAATTGTGATGGTTAATTTTAGGTGTCACCCTGGCTGGGTTGAGAGCAATTCTAACAGCTAGGAAAACGTTGTTTCTGGGTATGTCTGTGAGAATGTTTCAGGAAAGAGATTAGCATTTGAATAAATAGACTGAGTAAAAGACATCTACCCAGGGAAGAGGGTAGAACAGAAAGGTAGAACAGAAAGGCAAGAAAGTGTGATTGACCCTGCTGGCTGGGGCTCAAACATCTATCATCTTCTGACCTTAGACATCCGAGATTCCAGCTTTCCAGGCTTTGGACTGCAGGCCTCACCCTCCCCTCACCCTCCAATCCTCAGCACCTCTGTGGTCTGAGACTTACACCACCAGCTCTCTTGGCTTGTAGGACTTCGAACTCAGACGGAATTACACCGCTGGATTTCCTGTTTCTCCACCTTACAAATGATATATTCAGAGACTTCTTTGCATTTATAATGCATAAGTCAATTCCATAATAAATCTCTTCATCTACAACTATATATCTATATTTGTATCTGTATCTGTATCTAGGGAACCTGGAGTAATACAAAACATAGTAAATAAACTAAAAGAATAATTATATCCAGAGTTTAAGAAAGAAAGATGTTTTGGGTTGCAAAAATCCAACAAGAAGTAAGTCAAATGAGTGAAAGAGGCTACAGCTATGCAAAGAAAGAGAAAAACGTGTTTCCGATGTGTCAGAGAGTAATAAGCAAACAAGAAGCAAAACAGAGCAAAACATTTTTCCTTCCAAAGGAAAAATATCCAAGGCCTGAGCCATCTCTTCAGTATCACTCTATGCCTGAAGACAAGGAAGTAAAATCTTCAAAGTTTAAAGGAAAACGATTTTGAACTTTGACTTCAACATCTATGAGAAGTAAAAGTTGAGTATGAATGCAAATGTAAAATATGTTCAAATGTGCAAGAACTTGAAAAAGATTTTCATATACTTATTTTTAATACCTTGAAGTAAATTTTATCAAAAGTGAAAAGAATACAAGAAAATCTGAGAAAGAAGTACATTTGGAAAAAGCAAACTTTGGAAAGCCCAATGAGGTCCTACTAAAGTGCAATGAAAATAAATCACAAGACTTCAAATATTCAAAAAATAAAAAAAATTAGTCCTACGTAAGAAAGGAAATGAAATTAGTGTGAAAATATCTCTCCTAAAAATTGGATTTATCCCATTTGTTTTTTATTTTTAAAATTAAATTTATTTTAAACTGATACATAAAAACAAAATGTACATAAAATGTTATGTTTTGAAACATGCATGTAATGTATGATGTTTAAACCTGTTTTAATATATCTACCTACTCAAAGATTTAACTTTTTATTTATTTATTTATTTATTTATTTTTTTTTTTTTTGTGGGTACCGGGGGGTCGACCTCAGGACCTCGTGTGCCAACAGGCGCCCATGCCGCTGAGCGATATCACCGGCCCCTTTTTCGTATGTGGGATCCGGGAGTCGAACTCGGGCCCTCGCGCTTGCAAGGCAGGCGCTTACGCCGCTGAGCCATCTCACCGGCCCAAGATTTAACTTTTTATAGTAAAAACTTTGAAAATATTTTCTAGCAATATTTCAAAAGTAGTTTGAAGCTGTTAAATTTCAAAATGCTGCAAAGAAAATAACACGTTTTATCTATTAACCACTACAACCACCATCATGACAACAAAAAGAATAATAAATTATCTACAAAGAAAAAGCCAAATATGAATGTCATAAATCAAGTGCAAAGAAACTGAAAGTATAGTTTTGAACAACTGATAGAGTTTCTTTATTACAGTAGTCTTTGCCTTGTACCAAGTTGAATATTATTTTTTAAAATGTTTTGAAAATACCTGGTAAGACAAATTTTCATTAATATTACTTCATGTCTTTTTTCTGTACATGATATATTCTAAGGTCTTTTTAGAACTGTTTATGAATGCCCTCTAAAAATGTCTATTGGCCTTTTAAGTGAGTTTCCAAAGCAAAAATATATAAGTTGGATGAGAATTTTACTTGAAAAAAACTTATCCTTACTTCTCAGGACTCTGACATGTTTCTCTTTAAAATGGTTTTGATCTCTCACTTAAAAGGAAAGCCCATTAGAATCATGGCAGACTTCTCAACACAAACCTTTAAGTCAAGAAGAGCTTGGAGTGAAGTATTTCAAGCACTGAAAGAAAACAGATTCCAACCCAGATTGATGTACCCTGCAAAACTATCTTTCAAAATTAATGTAGAAATAAAATACTTCCATGACAAAGAACAACTGAAGAAATTCACGACCATCAAACCAACCCTACAAAGAGTATTGAAAGATATTCTAGACAGAGATAAAAATGACCACAATCCCAAGAACAACAATGGAAAGAAATCACCAGGAATGGCAAGCAATTAAACAGAAGGGAAAAGCAGGGAACCAACAGCAGGAAAATATCATGACAGATATAAACCAATACACATCAGTCATAACCATCAATGTAAATGGCCTCAATTCACAAATCAAAAGAAACAGACTAGAACAATGGATCAAGAAACAAGATCAAACAATATGCTGTACATAAGAAACACATTTGTGCCGGTGATATAGCTCAGCAGCATAAGCACCTGCCTGGCAAGCATGAGGTCCTGAGTTCAGTTCCCAGTACCCACATAAAGGGAAAAAACAAAAAACAAAAAACAAAAAAAACACATTTAACTCAAAAAGAAATTCATAGACTAAAAGTCAAAGGATGGAAAACAATACTCCATGCAAAAGGAACCCAGAAAAAAGCAGGAGTAGTTATTCTGTTTGCAGACAATGTGCACTTCAAACCAAAAATGATCAAAAGAGATAGAGAAGGCCAATACATATTTGTTAGGGGAAAAATTCAAGAGGAAGAGATAACAATAATAAATATATATGCACCAAATATTGGAGCACCCAACTACATAAGACAAATATTAATAGACATGAAAAATCAAATAAGCAATAACACGATTGTAATGAGGGACTTTAATACCCCATTGTCACAAAGAGATATACCAAAACTAGAAAAAAAATCAGCAAAGAAATAGCAGAACTGAACCAAACCTGTGAACAAATGGACTTAGTGGATGTTTACAGAGTGTTCCACCCAACATCATCAGAATACACATTCTTCTCAGCTGCACATGGAATACTCTTTCAAATAGACAATACACTAGCCCATAGAGCATATTTAAGTAAATGCAAAGGAACTGAAATTATCCCATGCATATTATCTAACCATAGTGCAATGAAATTGGAAATTAATGACAAAAGAAACCACAAAAACTCCATAAACACATGGAAATTAAATAACACCCTCCTGAACAACCAAAGGGTCACAGATGAAATTAAAGAAGCAATTAAACAATATCTACAATCAAATGAAAATGCAAATACAACTTACCAGAACCTATGGGATGCAATGAAAGCAGTCCTATGAGGGATATATATAGTGGTGAATTCTCACATCAGGAAAGTAGAATGAGCACAAATAAACAACCTAATGCTGCACCTCAAGCTTCTAGAGAAAGAAGAGAAAGACAAGGCCAAAACCCAAACAAGGGAGGAAAGTATAAAGATCAGAGCAGAAATTAACACAATGGAAACTAAGAAAATAATACAAAATAATAAATCGAAGAGTTGGTTCTTTGAAAGAATAAATAAAATTGATAAACCCCTAGCCAACCTTATCAAAAGGAGGAAAGGAAAAACTCAGATTCATGCATTGACAAATGAGAAGGGTGAAATCACTACAGATTCTGTAGAAAATGGAAAGATTCCTAGAAACATATGAATTACCAAAGCTGAATCAAGAAGATACCCAATAACAGTTAATGAAATTGAAAACGTAATTAAAAATTTACCAAGGTCCAGGTCCTGATGGATTCACTGCTGATTTCTACAATAAATTTAGAGAAGATTTAATGCCAATACTCCTCAAACTCTTTAAAGAAATTGAAAGGGAAGCAGTACTCCCTAATTCATTCCTGGAGGCAAGAATTACCCTATACTAAAACCAGAGAAAGACCCAACCAAAAAAGAGAACTACAGGCTAATCTCCCTAATGAACATAGATGCAAAAATTCTTAGTAAAATACTAGCAAACAGAATGCAGCAAATCATCAAGAAGATTGTACACCATGACCAAGTGGGATTCATCCCAGGAATGCAGGGATGGTTCAACATATACAAATCAATAAATGTAATACACCATATTAACAGAGCCAAAGACAAAAGTCACATGATCATCTCAATAGATGCAGAAAAAGCACCTGCCTGGCAAATGCGAGGTCCTGAGTTAGACTCCAGGTACCCACATATTAAAAAAAAAAAAAAATCAAGGACAAGGATATCTACTATCACCAGTCCTATTCAATATAACTCTGGAAACATTAGCCAGACAATTAGACAAGAGATTATTAATAAAAGGAATAAGGATAGGAAAGGAAGAAGTTAAATTATCATTATTCACAATGACATGATACTCTACATAGAAGACCCCGAAAACTCCACCAAAAGACTTCTAGATTTAATAACTAAATTCAGTAGTGTAGCTACTCAAAAGTCAACACTCAAAAAACAATAGCATTCCTGTACACAAACAACAAACTCCCTGAAATAGAAATTAGGGAAACTCACCCTTCACAATAGCATTCAAAAAAATGAAATACTTAGCAATCAATCTAACAAAAGAAGTAAAAGATCTATATAAGGAAAATTACAGTACTCTGAATAAAGGAATCCAAGAAGATATCAGAATATGGAAAGATATCCCTTGCTCATGGATAGGAAGAACCAACATTGTGAAAATGGTCATACTCCCAAAACTGTTATACAGATTTAATGCAATCCTGATCAAAATACCAGTAGCATACCTCACGGATCTAGAGAAAACATTCCTAAAATTCATTTGGAACCAGAAGAGACCTAGAATAGGAAAAGCAATCCTGGATAACAAAGGCAAGGCAGGAGGCATCACAATCCCTGCCTTGAAATTATACTATAAAGCTACTGTGATAAAATCTGCATGGTACTGGCAAAAAAAAAGACCTAAGGATCAGTGGAACAGATTAGAAGATGCAGACACAACTACAAACACACTAAGCCACCTTATCTTTTACAAAGAGGCCAAACATGTTCCCTGGAAGAAAGATAGCCTCTTCAATAAATGGTGCCAGAAAAACTGGCTTTCCATATGCTGAAGACTAAAACTAGACCCATGTTTATTACCATGCACTAAAGTCAAAATGGATCAAAGATCTAAATATTAAAACAGAAACACTAAACCTACTAGAAGAGAAAATAGGTAGAAATCCTGAAGACATAGATATAGGCAGAGACTTCATGAACAATACCCAGACCGCTTGAGAAATACAAAAAAGAATCGACAAATGGGATCTCACCTTATTAAAAGGCTTTTGCACAACAAAAGAAATCACCAATAGAGTGAAAAGAAAACCCACATTGGGAAAAATTTTAGCCAATTGTCCCTCAGACAAAGGACTTCTATCTAGAACATATAAAGAATTGAAAAAATCAGGCACTCCAAATTCAAAGACCTAATGCAAAAATGGGCATATGAGATGAACACACACTTCTCAGATGAAGAAATACAAATGGCAAATAAATATATGAAAAATTTTTCAACATCACTGGTCATTCGAGAAACGCAAATTAAAAAAACACTGAGATTCCACCTCATCCCAGAAGGAATGGATATCAACAAGAAATCAACAGTAACAAATGCTGGAGGGGCTGTGGGGAAACAGGAATACTTCTCCATTGTTGGTGGGAGTGTAGACTGGTGCAACCTCTGTGGAAATCAGTGTGGAGATTCCTCAAAACCTAGGATTAGAGGCCCTATTCGACCCAGCTATTTCCCTTCTATGTATTTTCCCAGAAGAATTTTAAAAAATCATAGCACTGTGTATATGCACACCCATGTTTATAGCAGCACAATTTGTAATAGCTAAATCTTGGAAACAACACAAATGCCCATCAACGGAGGAATGGATAAAAAAGATGTGGTATTTTAATACAATGGAGTACTACTCAACTAAAAGAAGGGTAAACTCTAGGCTTTTATAGGTAAATGGATGAAACTGGAGATCATAATCATAAGTGAAATAAATCAGACTTGTATGTGTAAACAACTTATTGTCTCCCTAGGATAAGAAACTGAAAGAGTAAACAAAATCCACAATCTAAAATAGATATTGTGAAAGGGAAAGAAACTGCTCAAAAGGAAAGAACAACGGTGATGGGGAAAGGAGAAAAGAAGGAAGGGAAAAGAAAAAAATATATATATACACACAAGTTAGCTAAGATAATTGTACTACTAATTTCTTTTAGTTCATTGAAAAGAACAGTTTGTGCTTTTATTGTTTGATCAATTTTGCATGCTTATATCTTGTGATCTTAGCAACTATTTTGAAAACAACAATTCACAATATATTAATCATGTTAATTACCTATTGTATTTTTTTTTTAATTTTTGGTACCGGGAATTGAACTCAGGACCTTGTGCTTGCCAGGCAGGTGCTGTGCCACTAAGCTATCTCCCCAGCCCTCCTATTATACTGTTTTGAAATTCTGTGTCATGGCTTTTATGGTTTTTTTCTTTTTAAAATAAAAAAAATGTTTTTGATTTCAAAAATAAGTGAATAACTATACTTTGCATGCACAAGTTGTACATTAACAATTTATTCATTTTTATATGTTTAACCAGACCCACCTTCCTAGGAAAAATTCTACTTCATTTACTTCTGGATGTCAAACATCTAGATTCGAGAAGGATAATGTTCTACAATTTTCTCTCTTCTTACACTGTTTCTGAATGGTTTGGTATTGAGGTAATAGACAAAAATGTGAATTTGGAATTTTCACCTTTTCTATTTTCTGGATGAATTAGAGTACAACTGGTATTAAGTAGCTGGTAGACTTTACCAATGGAGCTATCTAGGACAGAAATTATTGTTGAAACATTTCAGTTTCAGATTAAATTTACTGAATAGATATAGTTCTATTTAGGTTATTATTATGAGTCTTCTTAGAATTTTACGTGGATTTAAAGGAACTGATTCATTGCACTGAAGATGTCAAGTTTATGAGAATACCTAAAGTTTTACAATTTCCTTGTTATCTATTTAATGCATGTAGTATCTGTAGTGATGTTACTTATTCCATTCTTGATAATTGTAATAAGTATCTTTTTATTTTAGACAATATGGGAAGACATGCAAATATAATTCTTCAGAAGGACTGACTTTTACCTGAATTTATCTTCTTACTTTTTGCTCTATTTCTTATTTATTTAATGCACTAACTTAGTATTTTATTAATTCTGGTTTCTTTGGTTTTAATTATACTTTTTCTAGTTTCTTTAGGTGAAAGCTTACTTCACTGTTGTAAGAAACTAATTGTTTTCTAATAGAATCTTTTGGAGTTATCAGCTGTACTCTCAGCACTGATTTACCTGTGTTTCCAAACTTTTTAATACCTTGCATTTTCATTTTTAATCAGTTGAAAAAGTTTATTGATTTCCCCAATATGATTTCCATTTTACCCATGGGATATTTAAGTTACTTTCTAAATATTTAGAGATTTTTAAAAATTGTTATTTAATATTCATTTAGTTCCATCCTGTGATGGTTCAAGAATATACTTAATATAATGTCAATTTCAATTATAAAAGCGTTGAGCTTTGACCTAGAATATATTCTTCTTGAGTAAAGTTTCATATACACTTGAAAAAAATGAGCAAACTGCTATTATTGGAAAAAAGTGTTTTTCAGTACAGAATTTTTTGCTTTGTTCCCTTCTTTCAGAGGTAAAAGATTTTCACTGATGTCCAAAAGATGAAAGCATAGAATTTAAGATTTTTGTTCAATAGGAGACATAAGATGCTAGGGTTCATGTGAATTTTCCTTCTTTCCTACATTCCTTTTCTTTTCCTTTCTCTGAAAGATTAAAGAAAAGGTATGAATTTTCAGAATGCCCAGGCTTATTGTTGTTGTTTTACATGGGTGAAATTCTGCTCTTTTCAACTTTGGATATCCTAAGCTAAATATATAAAAATCATATACTTTTACCAAAGATAATAAGATTATAACTTTTGAAGGAGTTCACTGCCATGATATAAAAATATTGTAAAATTAATAAATATAATGGATATAAATTCACATGGAATTGGTCATTGGAAAACAAACTGCAGTTATTAAATTTTATAGCATTTTTAACGTATTTAGTTAAGTGAAACAAAAATGTTTGTGATGAAACCAGTGTTGAAATAAAAGGTACATTAACATGACCATAATATGCTATCTGGTACCAATCAGATTTTAGAAATAATTGAGCCTTTGCAAAACTATTTGGAGAAATGAAACATCATGGTCTACAATGTTATTGAATATTTTAAAAATATTTAGGAAAACATAAATATTTACTACATATGGAAAATGCAAATAAATTATGAACATAAAAATCATAATAATATTACTCTAGGTAACGTCTGAAAGTGCATGAAAAGGAGGGTAGATTATAACAGAGAGAGTATGTGAAATTTAGATATGTATATTAATTTTTTTCTTAAACTTTGTGGTGGTAGCACAGACATTGGTTTTATCTCTCTGCCTACCATTTCATACATTTATAATACTTCAGAATACAAAAGAAGTAAAAGGTAAAAAAAGAAATAAGTGCAAAAGGCCTAAAAGCAGCAGAGATATCAGTTGCGTTGTGATATATGAGATATAAATATAGTCAAGAGTGGTTTAAGGTGAAGGGCCTTGGGAACCACACTGTGATTTTATACAGAGCCCCTGAAAGATGAGACGAGTCCCCCTGAGTGTAGATTATATCCTACAAAGCCTAAGAGTCAGCCTCCAGTTCGTTCAACCCCATGTTGGTAGTCCATTACTAATCTAACTACAATTAATAATTTAAAGGATATGGTCTCTGAAATAAGAGAATACCACCCAGAGATACAGTATATATGGCATATAACATTTCTTGGATAGTCAACAGCTACCATTCTTTTAAAAATAACCAAGGTGTCCAAGAAGAAGGACCAAGAAAAAAAACTGAAGAGTATAAACCTACCCACAGATGACAGAAGTATTAGGTCACTAGGCATGGACTTAAAATAACTTTTAAAGTGCTTAAAACTGGATCACAGGTTGGAAAAATTTCACAGTAAAACATATTTATATGTTATTTGATAAATATATATATTTATGTGTATATATATCTTGAAAATATCAATACCAAATATAAGAATGTTATAGATGTGATCATTGCTTTTTTTCTCCTTTTTTTTGTCTTCCAATACAATCGATTCTTTAACCCTCCTTTTCCTTATCTTCTACTGTTATTATTTTGCTTCTCTTCAGTGAAGTTATCAGGGAATACTGACTGAAGAGAACATCAGGGCTGAAGATTATGCTGGACTGGTTGAGTTTGTGGGGCTAATAAGACAGCCAGGGCTTGGGAGATGGATGAGGTTGGGAGTGATGAACTGCCTGGGACCAAGAAAATACCCAAGGATCATGGGGCCTATGGTTTCAGGTACAAAAGTATGCATGTATTGTCTTTTCTGTGATATTATTGTGTGATATATGTTGTGAAATTATAATTTTATAAATTTTTAAAAATAACTAATGGTGACAAGCCAAGAGAGTCATCACCTTTGAGAAGGAAGCCAGTGATTAGTAGTGTTAAAGGGTGCTTTTGGCAGTTTCTATTCCTTCATCTGGAAAGTGAATTACACACATGTGTGTGTGTGTATGTGTAATTATGTCTGTATGTCTAAAAACCCATTAAATTAAACACTCAGGATTTGTTATTTTTATAGACAACTTATATTGCAATAAAAGTTTACTTGAAATACAAATTCTGACACGAGCATTTACAAATAAATTAGAATTAGCAAAAAGAAAAAATAACGCAGAGAGAATTATATACTTGGTAGCGTGAGCATAGATCTGGGAGCAAAAACTGGAACAGTGCATGTGCAAATTATAAGCAGCACCACAAGTGAAATATCAATGTTGTGGCAGTAATTGATGGAGATAAAGCTAGAAAAGTAGGCAAGGACAAGCACATAGAGGGACTTGAATATTCCTACAATACTAAGAATGTCAGATTAAGAAATGGAAAATGGAAGGATTAGGAGAGGAAGAAATTTGGGGAAAGGGGAAACCAGGAATTGTGTTTTACAATGATGGTGACATTCCAACAAGCAAGGTTAATATACAAAGTTTAAGATTTGGGAAACTGTGAGGAAAAATGCTGGGTGGCATGTATTAATTCCACTCATTTAGTACAGTGGTTCAACAAATGTAATAATGTTAACACCAAAGTGTAAATGCTTTAATCTTGACAATTTAAAACTCATAATCTAACTTAAAATTTTTTGTTGTTATAGATATGGAAAAGTTGGGAGATAGCATAAAAATATTGCTTTCATAATTTTTTATTTGATACTAATTGAAATTAATAGATTTTTAAGGATTTCGATACATATTATAAAGGCACTGGCAATTATAGAAGAAATGGAATCTCTAAACAGTGCAGACTATCAAAACTACAACCCCAATCTTACACACAAAGAAAACATGAGTCACAGAATATAGCAGATACTATAAGAAACATTAAGAACAAATAGAATAAAATAAAAGACAGAATTCAGGACAACAATATCTGTTGTAGCAACAAATGTCAGTGGGATAAAGTAACCTATTAAAAGAAAAAGACTTAGATGATATCAAAAAATAAAACTTAACCACATGCTATATATATGAGATATATCTGAAACTGACTCAGAAGCTTGGAAAATAAAAAGACTGAAACTACACCAGGCTAAGACAAAATAATAACTCAGAGGTCATAACAGTAATATCGGAATATGTTACATCCAAGGCAATAATTAAATAACAAAAATAATCAAGGGTAGAGACGGAGAAAATTGGGTGCTCCTTCATCTTCAAGCAAAAAATAATAAAACATCAGAATGTACAACCAAGAATTTCAGGCAATGAAAGGAGAATAAATGGAAAAATGATACTGTACACCTGGGAGGGAACTTCTTTTTAAGTGCCTAAGAAACATTTATGAACGTTGAGCAGGTATTAAACCATAAAAAGGCCCTCAGTAAATTGACACATAAAAACCACTTGGATCATATTCTCTAAATAATTTACACAGAAATGATTAATTATTCTCAAAATAGAATCCAGAAATTTAACAACATCACATTTTAAAACTTAAAGAATGCGTGCAATAGATACTGTGTGTAAAGAGTCTTCATGTTAAAAGGAAATCACATTTAATAATATATGGGGGAATCATGAAACAACTATTCATCAAGAAGTCAGCAGACTTACCTGAATTGTAATCACTGAATCAGAATCCGAATCACTTACTCTCTCCCCAGAATCACTGCTGTTATTATAAATGAAGGAAAATCATAAAAGAGATGAAGGGGTAACAAAACAAATTGAGGATGAGTTAGAAGAATTTAGAGGAAAGCATTAAAAATAGTAGAAACTATGAGTAATATTTTAAAATATAGAACATGAGAATTCAAAAAAGAAAAAAGGAGAAAGCACAAATACCACCAACTGGAAGTGACTTGAGATGACAAACACAGGCAGCAGGCCTGAGGGCATTTTTGGCCCAGATCACAGCAGCATCAATGAGATTAGGAGACACTGGATTCCAGCTCTGTTTGCTCTGCAAGCTGGTGGTGCTCAGAGCCCGTGGCTGAGAAACTGCATTCTCTATGCTGCTTCAGCAAGGGAGACCTGAGCAGATCTCCACCACGCGAGCCAGATAAAGCCAAGCTGTTGTCATCCTCAGAACCACAAACCACCAAGGAAGCAATAGAGGCCAGAGAAAGAAACTCTTTCTATACAAACTCCCCACCCACGTTTATCTCGTCAGCTTTCAGGAACCCAGTTTTCTCTGGTCTTTTATGACAATGAGAGCTTTCTTTCTTATATCCAGTCTGGTCCAATTTCCTATGCATGCCCAACTCGAACCCTTCCACTAGATTCTCTGGAAATTCTACCTTAGGATTGTAATGGACCCTAAAGTCTTCATGCTCTAGGATGTACTCACCAACATCTTGTCCTAATTAAAAACTGGCTTCCAAGGAGGACATTCATTTTTCTGTCACCATCTTGATCTTTAGTGTCAACTGGAATTGAGAGAATCAGGACTCTGGACCACACACACACTTTGGAAGATTATAATACACATATTGGAAAAATAAATTTATAAATGAACACATGGAGAATTCTGTCTCTTGGGATACAGCACACAGGGCTGGCTCCAACAAGCTAAAACCCTAAAAATCCATTCTCATGACTCACATGGCTGGAGCCCCAGGGAAATGCTTCTCAAACTCTCTCTCATCCTATGTCTTATAAACAACAGCAATGTTGGGAATGCTATTAAGTTTGTAGGCTGTACCACTGCATATAACAGAAAGGCATTCGAGGGGTATAAATTTTAAAAAGTCAATTTAATTTTTCAAATAATTTTTCTTATTACAGCAAAAAAATTTACTGTTTTTTTCCATAATGTCCCATTATAGCAAAACTAGGTTTTGCAAAGCCGTTTGTAATTTCCCAGTGGTTTTGAGTGTGTCTATTTCTAGAGTTTCTTTTAAATTCCTTCTCTCCTCTACCCTAACCAGATCTATTCTCCAGTCCTCCACATGTCAGTAAACAGCATTATTGTGCACCCAGTTTTCAAACACTGAAACCTGAGAGTAATTTTACCTTTTTTTCATAACCTCAGATACTCAGATGTAACAGGCCATTTCTTTACTCTTCTGATGATATTTCTCATGTCCTTCATCCCCATTTTCATGCCTCTATTTTTTTAACTGCTGCTTCTCTCCTACACTCTCCAATCCTTTCTTCTCTCAGCTAAGTCCATGCTCCAGAATTACTAGCCAGTCAGAAGACAAAGAGTTATCCCAATAAATAAAGTTAAAAACTAATCTTCTGAAGAATAGTGGACCAACATTCATAAACGATTACTCAGTGGGATCCTGTGATGTATAAATAAAATAACCCACACTATCAGGAAAGAGTAAATGTGTCATTACTAGGAATTCTATTGCCTAAATTATTTGTGATCATCTCTATGTAGATCACTGGTAAGGTTTAGATCTAAAATGTTTCCCCAGTTGTCTCATGTGTTCAAAGATGAGGCTTACTGAAAATGATTGGATTGTGAGGGCGCTATACTCATTGGTGGATTAATCAATTCATGAGTTTATAGCTGAATGTGCTGTTAGGAGATGAGGCTGGTTGGAGGAGATGTGTCTCTGCGAATGTGTCTTTGAAGTTAGTCTCTCTCTCTCTCTCTGTGTATGTGTGTGTGTGTGTGTGTGTGTCTTTCTCTCTCTCTGTCTCTTTCTGCTTTGTCTTCTCTCTGGCAGCCATGGGTTAAGCAGTTTTTCTCTTCTATAGCTTTCCACTGTGACACTTCTGCCTTGGAGCCCGCTAACTATGGATTTAACGTCCAGTAAACCTCTCCTTTAAATTGTGGGTGTCACATGTCAGGTATTTTGTCCCAGCAATGGGAAAGCTGAATAAGTGTAACTAAACACTTACACAAATGTGGCCATTTTCCAGAATTGCTCTCCAAAGTGTCAAGTTAATGGGATTAGTGTGTTCAAAGACAAAGGGAGTATTCTGAGATGTATTAATTGAAGTATGTTTTTTACTGTAATAAATTGTTTTAAATTTAAATGTTCATATTTTTATCACACTTTGTAAATAAATAAATCATTTCATTTGTATATTTTAATTATGCATATGCATACATTTATTTTCTCTATATATACACAAACATAGATATATAAATATATATGTACATTCCTCTGTAGATACGATGGTGAACATTTTTAGTCTATTTCATTTATTTCTTCTCTCTTCCTCGCTCTCTTTCCACTTTATCCTCCCTACCAAGTAACCCACACATCAAATTAACGTATGTACTTCCATATTTTTGTTCATGGCTGTGTAATTATATACAAACATACAACCAATATATACTCACAGAATAATACATGTACATAAATCCATATGTGCAAAAATTTACATTATTTAATAAATATTTCTTTATATTACACAGAATTTTTTAATATATTACTTCTCTCCTTCAACAAAATACTTGGTGGGAATTCCTCTGCATCAACCAGTATAGCTCTGAGGCATTTTCTTCCTCATAAAATAGTCTATGGTGTAGATAATCCATAATATATTTAATCTATAATGAATTCAGATTGGCTTCTCATTTTGTCACCATAAAATGTCTGTATACACACAAAATATCTCTATACATATATAATATCTGTATATACCTGTAGAAAGTTTTCTGGGAATCAAATTCTGAGTGCCTGAGAGTTTCTGCAGGAGGCTTGTTGATCATTGAGCAATGCTCCCAGAAACAAAAACTGTGAGGAATAGAAAACCAGGACTGGGCAGAAGAAAACTGTATTACGTTGCAGTTATACTCTCACCTCCAATAGCCAGCGCAGGTCCAGAGCTGGCTAGTTGCTCAAGAGTTTTCCTGAATGAGGCCAGTTAGGAGAGCACAAGGCTCTGCACTCCATTGTGAATGCAGTCCCTAAAGAGGGTCCAGAACTTGGATAGTCAGCTTCTATCTGCTGAGGACAGTTCCTGGAAAGCAACTTGCCTGGAAGACCTTCCAGAGTTTTACCCCTTATGAACTTAGCTATGATGGAACTATATTTCCCAGAATTCCCTTCCGTGTATTGAACGCTTTTCTTTAGCATTGAACAAACAACAAAGCAGCAGGAGACTTGGAAATCAGAAGTAAATGAGTCAGAAGAAAATGAGATATTTTCTTATATCTGAAAATCAGTATAGGAAGCCAGGCACTGGAAATTTGTGCACCTTTGTGCTATTCTACGGACTCACCAGATTAATTAGTGAATTGTATCCACAATATCCCTCACTCCCACCACATCTACTGCTCTGATGTCTCTAAATCTTACACAAGTGATTGTGCAGGTCCATGATGACAGGCACCAGCTTCTACTGCAGGTCCCTCATGGAACTGAGGGGTAGGTGGTGAGAGACTTGGACTCCAATTTGTCTTCATGCATTGCAGGTCACAGTCTCAGTTTCAGCATGTCTTTCCCTTGTGCATGCCCACCTTTGCTTTCTGTCTTCTGGTATGTTTCACCTTTGCAGACTTCAGACCCAACACCAGAAGCAGAGCACCAGACATAGCCACTACCCACCCCCACTGTGTTAGTGGGGGTCCCTATAGAATATTACTTATTCTATATCACACACAGAACATGTTTCTCTAATTAAACACAATGATACAATGCCTTTGACATCTGGAGAATGAACGACCCTGTCCTGATGGGGACATCTGGGTGGTGCACCACAGGGCCCTCTACAGAAACAGAGATCACTTGCAGTGAAACTGATCACCAGGATAAAGATGGCGGGATTGAAGAATACATGTGTTTAAAAATAAGCCAGATTGCTTCCCCCAAAAGTTATAATAATTCACATCTCCACAATGAACATAAGAATTTTTATATGCTTCCTGCACAATACTTGATGCTGTTACTTCTCTCAAGTTTCATCAGTGTGATACTTATAACAAGATATCTTCTTATGATTTAAATTTTCATTTCTCTCTCAGCAAGTGCCTTTCCATCCCTTGTGTTTGTCAAGCATTTGAATATATTATTTTGTGAATTGTTTGTGCTTTTGTCCATCTTTTCTGTTGGTATCTGTATATTTTTCTGGTGAATTTATAAATTTTCTTTATAATTATAAATATTGGCCACCCTTAGTCTGTTATTTGTATAAAAATAATTTAGTAACAATCTGTTTTTACATCTATTTGACTTTGTGGTGTCATCTACTTTAGCATCATTGTTTTATATATACACTGGAATGTTTATTTCACTGTGAATTCCTTTGGAAAATGCTATAAAGTAGAAGTTCAAATAGATTTTCTTCTGATAGATAGTATATTTCACTACTACTGTTTATTAAATAATCAAGCCTCTTCCACTGACTTGGTAAGTAAATTTTATATATCTGGATGTGTTTATGTACACATATGTGGATTTATTTAATTTCATCAATAAAATGCAAGAAACTAGAAATGTTAAATATTCAGTACATTTAAAATATTGACATACAAATCTATTTGTAAATCTTTAATGTGGTACATACAAATGAAATCAAATATAAACAAGATTAATAAGTGAAATATAAGAAGCGTTACTGTTATAAATCAAGAATATGTAAACCAATTTTTACTTAAATTATTTAGGAAATAAGAATGAATATGGTTAGAAAAGAAGTTAAAACATCAAGTACTAAAAAGGAGGCAAATTTATTATTTGCACATGATATGATTATATGCTTTGAAAGATAATCAACTGAAAGATATTTTAATAGAGAATTTTATAGATTGGTTAAAAAATTAATATGTAAAAAAATCAATAGCTTTATAGACAGAAACAGTGAAGTCAGAAAATCAAATGCAGGAAAGATCCCATATGCAAGAGCAACAAAAAAGATAAACTGTCTAAGAATAAACTAGTGTCTGTTGGAAGAAAATGATAAAACTCTTCTGAGAGGCATAAAAGAAGATTTGCAGAAATGGAAAAGATACATTTCTTATGTACAAAATCACAGATTCAATAGTGTGAAGATGTTAATTCTTCCCAACTTTATAAGTTCATTGCAAATTTCAGGTATTACAAGGAGATGGAAAGTACTGTGACCTCTGAACAAAGAGAGTGGAAGGAGTAGATTCAGCAGGGAGTGATGATCATGATTGGCTCCCATTATTTCCCGGCTATTATGTAGTAAGAAATAACCTCACAATCTTATATATTTTAAGTTTATACTTTTTGATAGATTAGGTAGGCTAATTCCTTAGGAAATCTTAGCAAGTTTACTTTTAGGGTCAGTCCTATAGAAGGAGCTCTTGTTATGAAACACAGCATGCCTTTGGGAAAAGCCCGCAAATTATATATATGAAAATATTTAATTAGCTCATATAAAGTACCTTCAAGTTATGTATAAGCACTCAGTTCATTTTGTTGTTAATTTGTTAACATATTCACTACACAATATTGCCATTTTCTTATTGGATGTCTAACTAGACCAGGCATTAGCAAATAATGGCCTATGGGCCAAGTACAACCAACCTTCCACTTCTTTTTGTAAATAAAGTCTCTTTGAAACACAACCACACTCATTCATTTGCATATTGCTTATGGTTGCTTTCACACTGCATTCAGAGTTGGGTAATTTGTAAGGCCTATAAAACCGGAAGCATTTACTATCTGACCCTTTAGAAAAAAAGTTACTGACCCTTGTTCTTGACTATAAAATCTCAAGGGCAAGCTGACTTCTTTCTCAGCACACTCAGACTTTGTTCAAAAACAATTTTTGTGTCTAATGAACCAGAAGAAAGAATATTCATTCAAGTTTTAAGTAATGATTATTACATCTTTATTTACTTATGTGTTTACTTATGTGTTTGCTCACCTATTTTTAATGGAAGAATGGGTATGGGGGTGATCTGAGAAAGCAGCCAAAAACAAGAGGCCAGAAATACATAAAGGGTGAGGTTGGGATATGGAGAAAAGATGGAAAACAAGAAAATAATTGTAATAGATTACCAATGTGTGTACATGAGAGTAGGATAAATATAGGATCAACAATAGTAAAATCTCTTAAAATCAAAGACCTAGAGTTTGTATCTGCTGTTGATTCTTATAATAGCTTCCACTCCCTTTCCAAGTAAAAATTAAGCCTTGTAATTTTTTGTTTTTGAGGAAGTAGAAACTTTTCACTTGTTTTTATGGCCAATTCTATCACCACTGCAGCAGGAGCCACTGTTACATTTTTCGTGGGTTCTTCGGTGGCCTCCCAACTGGACCTTCTGTGATCATGGTCAGGATGCTTTAGGGTAATAATAAGAGGTAATCTAGTTCTAACTAGCTAAAGATAAAAAGCACTTGTTGTGTTGCTTAGTTGAAAGTATTAGCGACAGTTCAGACTCCTGGCATGAATGTATCAGGAAGCAGTTGTTTCATTTTGCAGTCTTCCTTGTTCACTGACTGACTTTTCCCCTGGAGTGTGATGGTTACCGGCAGCAACCCAAACCTCATCCTTTCTCTTGCTTTTAGGGGGTGGGAAAAGATATCTTGTTCACCAACTAAGGATCAAAAGTCACAAGCTTTGAGACAATTGAACTGATTTGAACCAACAGCCCTGGTACAAGGAAATAGGTCACACTACACGGCTTTTCAGTTTCAATACTGTAACAGTGCTTAGAAGTAGGGTTGGTGAAGAAAACAGTGAAGAAAGCATAGTTCTCAAAGTAAAGTATGCATCCTGCTCTCCTGGAAGGCTTGGTGAAGTGTAGATTGCTAGGTTTTCTCAGAATTTCCTGTCTAGTGTGTCTTGGGTAAAGCATGAAGCTATCCACCTCTAACAAATTTTGAGGAGAGTTCAAAATTTTGTACTGGTTCTGGACTTTGCAATTACTAACATGCAGAAAGATTTATCCAAAATCTTTTCCCAAGCCATGGAGAGTCTGAGAAACATGTGCAGTCCTACTTCCTTCAAAGACAACATAAATATATTAAGTATAAAACTTATTATTATTATTTATTTATTTATTTATTTTTGTGGGTACCAGGGGTCAACCTCAGGACCTCGCACACCAGCAGGCGCCCATACCGCTGAGTGATATCACTGGCCCTTTCTTCGTATGTGGGTTCCGGGAGTTGAACCCGGGACCTCATGCTTGCCAGGCAGGCTCTTATGCCACTGAGCTATCTCACTGGCCCTAAAACTTGATATTAAGTCTAAAACTTTCTGCAGACAGGGAGCCTGAAGTTCTGGAATAGTTGAATGAGGGCTGAGTCATTTGTCTATTTTGAGTTTTGATGCGGATTTTCATTCTCATTGCTGGGCAGCTTTTAGCCCCTGAGGTTTTCTCAAAGTCTCAAGTCTAAGAAAAAATAGAATTCTTTAATCATTTCTGAAAAAAAGAAAACAAAAACCTTACAGAGTATCCATCAAGGGAATTTTGAAGTCCTTTTGGATTGCATACGCTTAAAGAGATGCACTGAAGAATGAACTGGAAATTAAGCCCAGGGAACCAAAGAAGTACTCAGTCCCTGTGTCCTCTTGCCCTCTGCTTCCATCCTCAGGGTGACCTGAATGACAATGAGGCCCCTATTAATAATAACAAGAGCTACCATTCACAGTGGGTTAAAAATGGCAAGACCAACTCTGAGTTGCAGCAGCTGTAGCAGGAGCTGGCGTTAGTACCAAGGCCAGCTGCTCTGAATCCCCTCAGCCACTGGAACGTACCACAGATCTCATGAGAGAAATGTAACTGAAGAACACCTGTCCCTGATCCTGGACACCTTGTAGGTGACAAAAACAAAACAAAACAAAACAAAACAAAACAAAAAAACCTTTTTTTTTGTTTTTCTAAATTTTTTTCCATAGTCCTGGGCATTTAAACCTGATTCAAGTTGTCCTAGTTTCTTCTGAGTTCACAAATGTAAACTCTTTCATTGGGTGGTGACTTCTAACTAACTCTCTTTAGTCATCTCCAGCTGCCATAACAAAGTACCATAAACTAGCTTACAAACAGCAGGAATATATTTCTCACCAACCCATAGGCTAAGAAGTCCATGATTCATTAAGATGTCATTCAATGCATTTCCCAGGGAGGGTCTTCCTCTTGACTGGCAGGCAGCCCTCTTGCTATGTCCTCATGTGGCCTTTACTAGTTCATGCTGAGGGAGAGCGAGGCAGAGGGAGAGGGCAGAAGAGGGAGAAGGAGATGGAGAAGGGGGAGGGAAGCAAGGAGGGAGAATGAGAGAGAGAGAGGCAGTGACAGAGACAGAGACAGAACTAACTCAAACTCTCTCCTGTCTCCTTTTGTTGTAAAGTCACTAATCCCATCCTGAGGCTGCACCCTGCATCATGTAATCCCATTTACTTTCCAAAGCCCACCTCCAAGTATGGCTACATTGGGAGTTAAGGCTTCAGGATATGAATCAGAAGATAAGCAAACATACTCGTACAGTGTTTACAACACTGACTTGATTTAATTAGGTAACAATCCCCTCCCTTAAAAATAGAATAAGAAAGAAAAAAAGCCTGATCTGGGAATGCAAATCCTATTTGAAAGAAGAAGTTAAAATTTGTCCTCTGGATTTGCCCGGATGAGAAGAGTCCACTGATTGATAATTGTAATCGTGGGCAACTTTCAGCACTGGGTAGAAAAGCTTCTGCAAACTCCTTCTGCAGCTCAAATCCGGGCAGGGGCCAGAAACAAAAGGCAAGCAAGGCTCAGATTCCAGGGAATGAGGCAGAGGAAGGCTCCCTCCTCATGCTATCAGACGGGTGGCCACTCTTGTCACAGAAAGGAGAAATTGTGAATTATAGACTCCGTGCCTCCCAGCCAAGTTTGCCCCACATGGACCTTTCTCTTGTTGCTTTCTGATTATTTTAGACTCCTGTTAAGCACCCTGAGATCAGAAGCTCTTGTTGTGAAAGGAGAGAAAGCAAGCAGGTGAGTAAACTGTGCATAAAATTTCAGTGTGGAAGTGATGCCTCCTACTAGACAGCATGCACCCTAAGGCATTTTTGAGGTATAGTCATGCTTAAATATCTTGGTAGAATAGTAATAATAATACAGAGTCTTGCATAATATACAAAAGCAAATGAACACGTAATCCAATTTAAGGAGCAACAGTGAATTTAGAGTTATAATGGCCCCACACATTACAAATGGAGACGTTTGAATTGTGTGATTCCTCCTGTGGTGCATTATGGGGTCATGGGCTTGTGAGGAAATCCAATTGCACTAAAAGAAAATACTGTTAAAGGTCTGCTCCATGATGAGAATGGTGACTGATAACCAGCACATACATGCACACACACATTGCAGGCAGAGTAATTTTTTCAGGTGGAAATTTGAGTGTGTCACACAGATGAATAATGAGGTAACAAAGGCTCAGCTGTGGTTAAAATGCAATTCAGACTCAACCACAAGCTATGTGATAAGGGGAAACCCCATCCTTCTCTAGGTCTTTATTTTAAGAAGAAGCCCTTGGACTACATATTGCCAGAACACTAAACACTAAACAGTTACCATATCCCAGACACTGTACTAGAAGCTTTTAAAAGATATCATTACCATTTCATTTAATCCATACAGAAACCCTGCATGGCTAGGGACATTATAACTCCCATTTTATAGATAAGGAATGTTTGCATGGGAGGATAAACTATTTGGTTGAAGTCACATTGCTGAATAGAGAACTAGGATAGAAACAGCTGTGTATGACTCCAGCTATTCACACATATTCAGTCATTTAACACATTATGATTCCATGTTCAACTCGTCCTGTACACTGCTCAAGGGATAAGACTCTTCCCTACCTTGTGGAATTACAATCTTGCGGGGAGGGGTAGTTATTAATCAAGTGAATAAATTATACCAATAAAATAACAACATTGGTAAGCATTGTGAATAATATTAGGAGATATATTTGGAAGTTACCTAGCTTGGGAGACATGAAAAGGAAGTAATATTTGAGATAAAATCTGATGATTGATAGAAGTTATCCAAGTGAAAAGGAGAAGATAAACATGTCATTTGGATGAAATAGCATGTGCAAAGGCCCTGGGTTTGAAGAGACCAGAGGAGTTAAAGGAAAAGAAATTATAGAATTCCTTTCAGATCAGGTAAGACTATGGTGATGATTTTATGCACAATCAGAAGACTGTAAGTATTGGATTGATGTATGGTTATATCATGAACAGGTTTTCATTTTGAACTATGTAGCTAGCTGCAATACAGGTCTAAACAGAGGGAAACAAAAAATACAGTTTATTTTAATATAAACAAGGAAAGATGGTAGTAGTTTAGACCAGGTAAGTGGATATTCAGATTGGAAGAAGACATTTGGGTGTGAACATCAAGACTTACAAAGTAATTCAATGTAAGAAAGAGAAGTTCTTAAAGCTCACAACTACTTAATTTTTTGTGCAGTTGATAGAAAATGATGGAATTCACTGAAAAGGAAGAGCCAGCAAATCCACTGATAATTATAACACCCCCATAATCTAGTCATCTTTCTGGGAATCTCTTAATCCAGTCAAGTTGATAATACAAACTGACACAGTCACTTTACACTGGAGTTGTCTCAGAGATATTCAAGGTAAAGTACCGAACATCTGAAAGGTCACCCTTGGGTTTCTTGCACAGTTGATGGATTTGCTGTTACTCACGATTTGGGAGACTATGGAAACAGGCAGTTTGTTTGTCCGTAAAGCCTGCTGAGAATATAGTTTTCAAATTCAGAGGAGAGAAAAGGGTTGCAGGTAAGGCATTGAGAATTACCAGTGCATGGATACTATGTGAAGTCAGATTTGTAGATTAGATTGCATAGAGGTAATACAGTGGTTTCACCTGGCTCTTGACCATTTTATTAGAAACCCAGCACAATCACCTCCTAATATGTGGACTTGACATGATTAAGCTTTGCCTGAACTCTCCATCTCACAGTGTTACTGTGGCCATGAAATGAGTTAAGTATGTAGGTGGTTAAAACAATAGGCAAAGCTGGGTTTTTATTAACTCCTTTAAAAGGGAGAACAAAAAGAAAAGCATGCCAAATTTTGGCAGATGTTAACACTTAATTTCTCAGTAGAGGAGGCTAATTGTGCACATAGGAATGGAAAAGAAGTGTGAGAATCCTGGGATCTCCTAGAAGCCAGAGCTGGAGTTTCAGGAAGAAAGAAGAATCAGCTGGGTCAAGTGCTGCTCAGTTCTAGGAGAGAAACTCAACTTAATGTCATTGCCTGGATTTCACAATTGAGGAGGTCCTTGGAAAGATCACATATACCTATCCATTCGAAGGTTAGAGACAGAGTCAGGTTAGCATGTGAAGAGGAGAAAGCAAGATAAGGAAATGAGGATAACAATTGTTTGGAGAATGTTTTCTATAGAAAGGATAATGATATAGATTGAGGGAAGTTGTCTCTCTCTCCATCTCTCTCTCTATCTCTCTTTCTCTGTCTGTCTCTATGTAGAACCTAAGTTTTCTATTGTTATAAGAAAGTTCTTTGCTATATAACTTTAAACAGTATCTTCTTATTGTTTCACAGGTCTGTAGGTCAGAAATCTGGATGGGCTCAGGTGAGTTCTCCGCTCAGGGTCCCACGAATATGAAATCCAGGTTAGGCTCTGATCTGGAGGTTTGGGGGTAATGAAACATCTTCAGATTTCACTCAACTTGTCGACAGAATTCATTTCCCTGTGGTTGTAGGACTATGCTTCTTATTCTCTGAAGTTTTACTGGGATAAACATATTGGGCACTTATATAACTTTTAAAAGACATGTCTCTACATATGCTTTCCATGCTGTCTAATTGGATTATTTGAATTTTTATTGTCTCATAGTAAAACTTCTAATGCATATTCTATATACAAAGCCCTTACCAGACATATAGTTTTCAAATAGTTTCCCTTTTTCTTTGTGCTGTGTTTACTTTCTTCATCTCCACGAAGCACAGGTATGTATTTAATGTAGATTAAATACAAAGTATGTATTTTTAAAATTTTGTCACTTGTGATTTTGGATTTCTATATAAGACACCATTGTCTAATTCAAAATCATGAAAATTTAACCTCATGTTTTCTTCTAAGAGCTTTATAGGTTCAGTTTTACACTTAGGACTTTAAAATAGTTTGAATGAAGTTTTGTATATGGCATGAGGTAGGGATCCTATTTCATTCTTTTTTTGTAGATATTCGGTTTTTTCAGCTGCATTTGTTGGAATAATCTTTCTTTCCTCTCATTTAATTATCTTGACACACTTGTTGAAAATGAATTGACCATAAATACAATAGTTTATCCCTGGCCTTTCACTTCTATTTATGGCTTTTGAGCCTGTGTGATTACTACTCAGTATGATTATTTTATTTTATTTTATTTTTTTTTTTTTTGTGGGTACCAGGGGGACGACCTCAGGACCTCGCGTGCCAACAGGCACCAGTGCCACTGAGCGATATCACCGGCCCCTTTTTCGTATGTGGGTTCCGGGAGTCGAACTCGGGCCCTCGTGCTTGTAAGGCAGGCGCTTACGCCGCTGAGCCATCTCACCGGCCCTGATTATTTTATTTTTGCAGTAAGTTTTGAAATTAAAAATTAGAGTCTTTCCATTTTGTTCTTTGTCAATATTGATTGGATTTGCCTAGTTTGAGTCTCTTGTATTTCAATATCAATTTTAAGTCAGTTTGTCAATAATTGGGGTGGGGGACAGCAGAGATTTTAGTAGGAATTGTGTTGAATCTATTGATCTCTATGAATGGCTTCCAATCCATTGCAAAGGATATCATCATTCAATTAGGTCTCTTAATTTTTCACTATGTCTTGTAGTTATCAACATTTAGTTCTTATACTACTTTTTATTCCTATATATTTTATTTTGTATTTTAACTTCAGTGGAATTGAAAAAGAAAGTGGAAATTTTTTAAAATTTCACTTTCTAATTGCTTATTGCTAAGGTACAGAAATACCAAGTTCTTTCTTTTTCTCCCTCTCTCCCTCCTGCTCTTTCTCTCTCCCTCTCTCTCTCTCTCTCACTCTGTTGCCTAAGTTGGTCTCAAACTCTTGAGCTCAAATGATCCCTGTCATCCTGTGAATTGCAAATAGTGATAATTTTGTCTCTTCTTTTCCAATTGGCATGCCTTTTATTTCTTTTTATTGACTAATTACTCTGGCTAGGCCTCCCAACACAATGTTAAATAAGAGTGGTGAGAGGAGACAGCTTTGCTTTGTGGCAGTCTTAGAGGGAAAACACTTAATTTTTCACCATTAATTATGATGTTTCCCTTCTATTCCTAGAATGTTGACTGCTTTTCTCAGGAAAGAATATTGGCATTTTTGGAATTTTTTTTTCATTTAATGAAATGATCATGTAGTTTTTGTTCTTTATTCTATGAACATGCTGCCAATTCTCATGTATTAAACCAGGCTTATAATCCTAAAACAAATCCTGTTTTGCCACAGTGCATTGTCTATTTAATGTGCTTCTGGATTCATTTTAGCAGTATTTTACTGAGGATTTGGCATCCATATTCCTAAGATATTTTAATATATTGTTTTCTTTCCTTGGAAATTTTGTGTTTGGTTCCATTATTATGATAATATTGATTCATAGTACAAATTGAGACTAGCAAGGGCTTGGTTAGTCTGGCATGTCTTATCAGCAGATACACCCATGAGCCCTACTTTGCCTTTCTTGAAATGGAATCCTATGGTTGTTCACATACACTGATGTGGTTTATCAAGATCCTAGTTTAGTATGGTCTCAGTTTCTTTTTATTTATTTATTTATTTATTTATTTATTTATTTTTATGTGGGTACTGGGAGTCGGCTTCAGGACCTCGCACTTGCCGGGCAGGCGCTTATGTTGCTGAGCCATCTCTCCGGCCCCCTGTTCTCAGTTTCTTGGTGTCCACTTGAACTACCACTTCTATCTATAGGCTATTCTGCCCTCCTGTAGTCCTTCACCAGTTCTGGCACCCATCATCATTCCTAGAGTATCACATGGAAGCGTACTCTAACCCCCTTGGGAAGGTGAGCCACAGGAGATGATCTGCATTGCTCTAACCCTTTTTAACCTAAGCTAATCCAGTTCATCCAGACCAACCACCGAATACAAAAGAATCACTAAGGTTAAAGAATGGCATTTGTCTTGTCATGGCTTGTGGAACAGCCAGATGTAATTGGAATGATGTTGAAACCTACAAAAATGTGTAGTATGCACATTATAAGACCAGAAGAAATGGGAGGAACCAGGTCACACCTCTCCAGTGAAAGAACTAGAAAAAAAGATTATTGGTCAGTGCTAAAGAGCCTCATTAGACCAGATTCCAAGGTCATCATGCTCAGGTAGGATGGAGTTACATAGGGGAAGTGTAGTCTGACTTTAAATAGCTTTCAGCAATATTAAGTAAAATCATCTCCAAAGTACAGAAAAGGCAAATAGCTATATGAGTAAGAATAGAGATCCTATCTGGTGAGGATACAACAACTGAAGCTAAAGGTTCAGGTTTTGAATCCATCAGACCATGCTGAAATGAGGGACATAAGAATCTTGAGTATACTCACTTTAAAATGGATTGCTTTTCTGAATGTTTCAGTTTAAGAATTCTATGAGAAATATCCTCACTTGTCTCTAGGTTCTAGAAAGAAGTTTCTACTTGCCATATCCTCAATCATATCTAATTTTCAAAGGCAAGAATTAAAATATTATATACCGAATTTTTCTTCTCTCTCCACTTCCTTGTTTCTCATTGTAGATGTATTTATTATTTTCTTCTGGGCAGTGGAGGTATTAGGAAAAAGATAAACATAACTTTACCTCTACTCTCTTTTTGTCTGCGATCTCTTTAGTAGTTTTGGTGTAGGATTTGTGGTTTCAAAGATTTTTTTTTTGATGACCTCAATTAGAGATTTGAAGTTTAAAATGAAAGTCATCCTATTTCTTATTAGTTATAGGAAATTATAACAAAAAAATTAAGAACACCCTAGCTCTAAACTCACATGCTAAGGTCTATATTTGGATCTTTCTATGTTTGTTTGTGTAATAAAGTTACTCGATCAGGGTTGCTAAGAATGTCATATGTGCAACAAACCCCAAACTGAATCCCCACGGTGATCTATTTAGACTCCCTGAGGAGCTGAACTACCAAGTTTAAAGAATAAGAATTAGAAATACAGACTAGTTGCCCTGTTAAGTATTTAAGTGAAGGATACACTGCACCTAAAGATAAAATATCTAGGAGAATTTTTAAATCCTCTACTAATAAGAGGACACATAGACATTTGAACAACTAAATCTTAATAAAGACCTTGGCAAAGAGGTGTTGTTAAAAAGTAGGTAAAGAAAAATTAAATATAAATACACTGCAAGAAGCAATATGTCTGAATGACATTCGTGGAATTTTCTAATTTATGAAATAATTTCCACTTCGGTTTAAGGAAAGTGAAAGTTGAGAAAGATAAAGAAACAGTGTTATGTTTCCAGGTAATTCTCACAAATAATTACACTATTTCCCACCAGGAATTAAAAGTAGGGCAGAACCAGAAAAATATAGTTAAGCAATGTGGAATTTTTGAGGTATGTTTCCAAGATTGTAATGCTTTAAGGCATATGAGGGTTTAAAATCCCATAAACAAGCTACCATTGGACCAGAGAAATGTAAATCTCATTAGTGGGGTCAGAACTGCTAATTTTTTCAGTAAGTCTTCACTACTTCTCCCATGATACTGAAGATGATCCAAACAGCTCCAAAATGGTCTCTAGACAATGTGACAGCACACCAGGCTGTGGTGCACTCTGGGCAGGCATCATGGAGTTGTAAAGATAGAGAAGAAGGGTATAAGGCCACTATGGTTAGCACTGTGGGAGGCACTGTGGTGCAGTGCTCAGGGGAGCAAGGACTGTCAGTAGCCTGCTGGGGTTTGAAACCTGACTCTCCTTCCTTACTGCGTAGCACTGGAGAATTCTCTCAAGGGCTGCGCCCTCCACTTTTTCCATATAGAACATATGCAATGGTAACATCTAGCTCGTAAGATTACGTTTGGCACAATGCATGGAATTTATAGTTGCTCTCAGCATATTAGCAATCGTGATGGTTATTGGGGGTGATGTGAATACATGTATACTGCAGTCCAGAGTGAGATTCCCTTTGTTTCACTCATTGTCAACTGCACTGCTGTTGAAGGTTTGGTTTTGTTGTTCACTTATCCTTCTCTAGGGAGTGGTGATACTAAGTGCTGATGGTATTTTATGTCCAGATACTGTTTCTTATGTGAATTAGGGTAACAGACAGCAGCTAGTTAGATAAGTCTAGATCCTGGAGAGAAAGGGCTAGGATTGGGAAGAGTTTGAAAACTGTCAAGACCTTAATCAATTGGGCTGAGGTTCTAGAAAGAGCCCCTATCCCATCTGGAGAAGCAGACAGGAAATCGGAAAAGTAGGTCTTACAGGCTGGGTGAATATGCAGACAGAAAGAGCTGTACCAGTGGGTAAGGTGGTGCATTAGTCAGCATTCCTGTCACTGGGACAAAATACCCAACACCTAAAATTTAAGGATGAGGGATGTAATTTGGCTTACAGTTTCAAGGGTTTAGTCTATGGTTGTCTGGCTCTAAAGAAGAAATATCATGGCAGAAGAGCATGATGGAGCCACTTTATAGTGGCTGGGAAGCAGAGCAGGGGAACAGCTACAGGGAGAAATATGTCCTCCAAAGTCATGCCCACAGTGACCCACTTCCAACTGGGCCACACTTCCTACCGGCACATTCACGTGTGAACATCAGTGGACTAATCACTCTCAAAGATCCAACCACTTCTCCAGGAGTCTTTTAATGCACCCAAGTTGACAATTACATTAATTGGCACAAGATGCAAATCATTGGCTATTAGGTAGACTTCCATTCATCCTCAGGTGAGCTAGGTATTAGGAAGGGCCTCCCAGGGCATTCAAGGGTCTGTCCTGCTATATCTGTAGAATTCCTCTCCAATAGGCCTTTGTTTTATGTCATGTCACCAAGCCTGCAACAGCTGGCAGGACAATGGGTGAGCTCCTCACCTAAAGGCAGACAGGACAGTCAGGCCCAGTGTCCCGTGATGCCAAGTAGTCCCTGAAATGATTCCAGAAACAACTCTTCTGCCAGCTTTAAGAAGTGACAGCTAACCTATTAGCAGGAAGACATGAATGGGATTGTGAATGTCAAGGAAGGATAGCAACCAGGGATCTGCAGGGTATGGACAAATGGTTGTGTAGTAAGTATATGGGGAGAAACAGTAAGTAGTGTTTCTACCAGTGACTGGGAGATAAGTAAACATTTACATCATGTTCAGTCTATTATGTCCCAATATTTTGAAAAAGTAGTATAAAATATTAAAAAGAATTATACCTAAATTCAAGTTTTTAAAAAATAAACTTGAAAATTACACAATATACAGGGTACTCTGTAAAACCTAACTATCCAGAGTACTGTTTCTTTGATATTTTTGTACAGGTAAGATGTAGCTATTATTAAAAATAGTGACAATGAAATATGTGGATGATTTTTAGAATCTTCTTTTTCCAAAGACATTTCAGAGAGGTAAACTTAGGAAACCAAATACAGATGTAATTGATTGTTAATAAATTGTTAGAAATGCAAAGAAAGGAAAAGTGAGAATTTTTTTCAGTTTTTTTTTTATTAGTACATGCTTGCTTTGTGTAATGATTTCAGTCCTTGTGGGGAGTTGGTAGATGTACGTAACACATCTTGATTCTTTTTTCGTCCCCTGTCCCTTCACTTCCTCCATCTTCCTTCAATCTCTTAATCCCCATTCCTCTTTGGAAAAAATATATGCCCTTACTTCATTTTATCTATCTTTTGTTTTGATCTTTATTTATTTATACTTTATGTTTCTCATACAAGAGAAATTATGTGGTATTTTAGTCTTGTGTGTCTGATTTATTTCACTAAATATTATGGTATCACATTTCATTCATTCATCCACAAATGACTCAAGTTCATCTTTCTGCATGGCAGAGTAGTACTCCATTGTGTATAAATACTGCATTTTCTTTATCCACTCATCTATTGACAGACATACAGGATGCTCTCAAGATTTAGCTATTACGAATTGTGTTGCTATAAACATAGTATGCATTGATTTTTGTATGTTGATTTTGTGCCCAGCTACATTCCTGAATTTGACTTTTATCAGATTGAGATAAGGTATACCTATTTTCATCAGCATTTTTATCATGAATGGATGTTGAATTTGTCAAAGGCTTTTTCCTGCATCTATTGAGATGATCATGCGACTTTTGTCCTTGCTTATGTTTACAGGATGTATTACATTTATTAATTTGTGTGTGCTGAACCATCCTTTCATTCTTGAGAAGAAATCTACTTAGTCATAATGTGTGATCTTTTTAATAATTTGTTGCATTCTGTTTGCCAGTAACTTGTTGAGGATTTTTGCATTTATTTTCATTAAAGAGACTGGCCTGTCATACTCTTTTGTTCTTAGTTGGGTCCTTATCTGGTTTTGGAATGAGGGTAATGCTAGCTTCTTGGGATGACTTTCTGGGTATTCCTTTCCTTTCAATTTCATTAAAGACTTTGAAGAGTGTTGTTGTTAGGTCTTCCCTTAAGTTTTTGTAGAACTTAGCAGTGAATCCATCAGGATGTGGGCTTTTCTTAGTTGGTGGTTTTTTTCTTTCTTTCTTTCTTTCTTTCTTTTTGCTTCAGTTCCATTGCCTGTTATTGTATTATTCAAAGCTTTTTAATCTTCTTGGTTCCTTTTGGCAATTTTTGTGTATGTAAGAGTTTATCCATTTCTTCTGAATTCTCCTATTTATTGGCATACAGGTTCAAAAATTAGTTGCTAATAATATTCTGGATTTTGACAGAGTCTGTTGTGATTTCATCTTTTTCATTTCTAATTGCATTGATTTGGGTCTTTTATTCCCTTTTTTTTGTAAAGTCAGTTAAGTGCTTGTCTACTTTGTTTATTCTTTTGAAGAACCAGCTCTTAAGTTAATGATTTTTTTTTGTCTCTATTTCATTGATTTCTTCTCTGATCATTATAATTTCCTCTCTGTACTAGCTTGGAATTTGGCTTGTCCTTATTTTTGTAGGATCTTGAGATGCATTATGAAGTTATTTATTTGGGCTCACTCTTTCTGACGTGGGCATTTATAGCTGTAAACTTCTCTCCTAGGACTAGAAGTAAGAAATATTAAGAATTACCTCTTACAAGTAATGTTTATCTATTGGTATTTACATCTTCTCCATGTTCTGTATTGATTTGTTCAAAAACAAAAGCTTCTAGGAAAAGGGAGTAAAATCAGCTGATTTGAAACAACTCAACATAAAACACTCAAAAATTCTGCAGGGAGCTTTCCAGAGCAGGTTGTTTATGCAGGGATTTGAACGGCCCTAAAACCTAATGGCCATGGCAGGACAGAAAGCCACATTTTGCTTTTTCTATATAATCACCAGGTGGCTGAGACAAAGAACAGATGGGCAAGTCCCAGAGAGTAGCTCATGTCGTACATCTGGGATGTTAACAAGTCTGGGGTGGACAGTCCTGTGCTCGTAGTAGCAGAAAGCTCTGTGTAAATCTTAAGTTCTTCTCTCTGCACTGAGAACCATGAAAAAACAATACTCCACCAATCAGTGAATATTCACCAGGAAACCCTACAGCAAGCATCATCCTGTGATCAAAAGAGAAGATAGGAGTGACACAACCCCAGGATTTTTGTGCTTAATATATATTAGAGGTCATATATGAGCCGGTTTTGAAGGAAACCAAGGAGAAGTGCGTGGAAACTATACCCAGAAAATGGGGAGAAAGATGTTACTGGCTTTTTTTCCAATGGTGATAATGAGATATTAGACCAGAAATCGTTGTAAAAAGCCATCCCTACAAAACCATTTCATATAAAAAATAATGAGAACAGAACTAATTTAGTTAGCTAATTATCACATGCATTTCACATCAGCCCAAAAGCAACCAGAAACCATTAGCAATACATCCCACTGTCTCATCAAGCAGGGAACTAATGGGAACAAACCTGGAACTGGCTTTTGCAGAAATGAATCCACCGTCTTCAAAAGGTAGTAATCACCATGGGCCTCCCCTTGTGATCTGTACTAGCGGCGAGATCGCCCCTGGAGCTTTGGGAAGCAGGGAAAATCTTCATCTTCACCACTTTCTAGTACCTCCCAGAGTGCTGGAGGTACAAGGTGAATCACTTTACACAGATTAATTCATCTCATTAGCGACAGAGCAAACTCTTACGGTCCTCACCTCTTGTGCCACAGGCTTTACAACTTACACACAGCTCTAGCTGTTCTTGTCAAGATGTGAGGTTGGGAGATTCTTTTCCCACTATGTACATATCTGTATATAGATCATGTAATTAGTATCTTTGTCCACCTGTCAAACCTTAATCCCCATTCATATATTCATTTAAGATAATCATTATTATCTTATTTAGGCCATTAGGCAATTAGGAATGAAACAATATTTAATGAACTCATAATACAATCACAATGTGATGCATAAGAGAAAAATCTCTAAAATTACAGAGCAGTGTTATGCATTATGTCATGGAAATTGTACATAAAAAAAAAAACCTTGGCAAAAGACAGATCAAACAAGGCATCAGAAAAGTTTAATATGAAAACCGAAGGAAGCAGAAATATAAACAAGCAGCAGATGACAAACAGCATAGACAAAACATAAAAATTTATAATTAGAAATATTCTGCATGCCTGGTGCTAGATTCATATGGGGCTGTTGGAGACAAAATCAAGTTCATATATTGTACTCCTCAGCTGGTTCATGAAGCAACATCTTCACTAGCACCTTCACCAGCCTCAGGGGCTCTTTAGAAATGCAAACTCAGAGGTTTCACGCCAGACCTGCTCAGCCTGAAGCTGCATTGTTACCAGATCCTAAGTGACTTGCAAGCATGTTAGAATTTGAGAAACACCAGCCCACAGCATACAGTAATTTATAGGTTAGTTGGAAAATGATGAAAATAAAAACAAATATACAAATACAGTTTTAGACTGCTGATAGACACAACCCTGCCGGAAGCAACAGGGTATATGTAATTGCATCTGAAGAGCTTCAGAATTCTGTCACTCCTGTGTTCCTCACAGCAGAGATTGTGCTTAACAGCTCATATGAGTAGAATTGTCATGGTTTTAGATAAGTTTGACTATATATTTTCCAGATTAAATTATTCAGTGGGACATTATTTTGATACTATGTTTTCACTCCTGGTATTTTTTTTAAAATCCATGTCTGTTTGCCGTTTAAAATAGACTTTGATTCCTCAGTTGATGGGCATTTGGGTCATTTCCAAGATTTAGCTATTACAAATTGTGCTGCTATAAACATGGGTGCACATGTATCTTTGTGGTATGATGTTTTTAATTCTTCTGGGAAGATACCTAGAAGGAGAATAGCTGGGTCAAATAGGACCTCTAATCTTAGGTTTTGAGGAATCTCCACACTGATTTCCACAGTGGTTGCACCAGTCTACACTCCCACCAATGATGGAGAAGTGTTCCTTTTTCCCCATAGCCCCTCCAGCATTTGTTATTGGTTGATTTCTTGATGACAGTCATTCTTTCTGGAATGAGATGGAATCTCAGTGTTGTTTTAATTTGCATTTCTCAAATGATCAATGATGTTGAACATTTTTCCATATATTTTTTTGCTGTTTATGTTTCTTCATCTGAGAAGTGTGTGTTCATCTTATATGCCCATTTTTGGATTGGGTCTTTGAATTTGGGGGGCCTGATTTTTTTTCAATTCTTTATGTTTTACATATAAGTCCTTTGTCTGAGGGACAGTTGGCTATAATTTTTCCCACTCTGTGGGTTGTCTTTTCACTCTGTTGGTGATTTCTTTTGCTGTGCAAAACCCTTTTAATAAGGTGAGATCCCATTTGTTGATTCTTTTTAGTATTTCTCAAGCGGTCTGTGTTTTGTTCATGAAGTCTCTGCCTACACCTATGTCTTCAGGATTTCTACCTATTTTCTCTTCCAGTAGGTTTAGTGTTTCTGTTTTAATATTTAGATCTTTAATCCATTTTGACATTAGTTTAGTGCATGGTGATAGACATGGGTATAGAGAGATGTGGTCTTTCTATACAATGGAGTACTACTCAGCCATAAAGAAGGGTAAGCTTGAGATGTTTATAGGTAAATTGATGCAACTCAGGACCATACTCATAAGTGAAATAAATCAGACTCACATGTGTAAACACCATATTGTCTCCATAGTCTGAGAAGCTAAAAGAGTAAATAATATCCAAAATGTACAATAGATAATGTGCAATGGGAAGAAACTGTTCAAAAGGAAAGAGAAACTAGGATGGGGGAAAGGAGAAAAGATGGAAGGGAAAAGGAAAAAGAGTATATAAGATAGTTAACATAGATATACTACTAGTTTCTCTTAGTTCATTGAAAAGAAAAGTTTGTGCTAATTTTGTTTGGACAATTTTTCATGCCTATATCTTGTACTCTGAGTAACTGCTTTGAAGATAACAATATGCAATGTATTAACAATTGTTACTCTTCTGCTATCTTGTTTTGAAATTTTGTTTTATTTTCTTTTTTCTCTTTAAAATAAGATTTAAAAAATTATATGTCTTTCCCACAAAATATTAAATTTCATTCTCAGTAAATAGCAATTAAAAATCAATACACTCAACATTTTATTGTTTCCTCATTACTCATCTCCCTTAAAAAAGCAGTAGTTCCCCCTACAAATAATTTCAATTTCCTCACTTTCAGTTATTGAAAATTGAAGGTTCCAGAAATAAAAAATTCCATGTTAAAAAAATAATAAAATAAAATAGACTTTGAAGGATCTACTGCCTCAGAGTAGAGATATAACAGCAGAACCCAAGAAATAAATAAATTGTAGGATTTTGAGTTTTAAGACAGATTCCAAAGGGATATGCTTTGGGATTTGGAGAACATAAGATTTTATCTTCAAAATCCTGAGCTACAAAGAATCAGAACCATAAACTTCAGCTATCTATGGTGGATTGAGAAGAAGGAATAAAATGATGAATTCGCTCATATGAATATAGAGACTAACAAGTACCATGATCTGTTACCTGTAGGCTGGAGGCCCAGGAAAGCCAGCTGAAACTCAAAGGCATAAGAACAAGGGAAGCTGATAGTGTCTGTCTCAGTCCAAGTTCACAGACCTGACAATGGAGAACTCTGGTGACCAAACGCAGAAGAAGACGAATACATTGATTTAAGCAGAGAACACATTTGCCCTTCCTTTGCCTTTTTGTTCTGTTCAAGTCTCCAGATTAGATAGTGCCCTCCCACTGGTGAAGGTGAATCATCTTGACTCAGTCCAACAACTTAACTGCTCATACCTTCCAGAAATACCCTCAAAGACTCACTCAAAAATGGGCAATTGGAGTGAGGAGATGATTCTCAGAAAGAGAAGTACAAATGATCAGTGGGTTCGTGGAAACATGTTCAGCATCTTTGGCCATTAGAAAAAGGTCCGAACAATACTGTGATTTCGTCTTACTCCAGAAAGAAAGACTATCACCAGGCACTCAAGAAACAGAAAATTCTGATGAGGTTGGCAGGGTGTGGGGAGTACTTCTATGTTGTTGGTTTGTATATAGTAAAACCACAGTGGAAATCATGATGGAGATCCCTCAAAAAACTAAAGATACAAATTCCATTTGACCCAGCTATACCTCTTATGTGTATCTTCTCATAAGAGTCATGACCTCCCATTTGTATAGCAGCACATCTCACGATAGCTAAATCATGGCAGTGTCCTGTATGTCTATCGACAGATGAACAGGCAAAGAAAATATGGCGTACATACACAATACAGTACTACTTTGCCACAAAAGTAAATTTGAGTTATTTGTAGAAAATGATTGAACCTTGATACCATAATTCTAAGTGAAATAAATCAGGCACTGAAGATTAAATATTCCATGGTTTCTCTTATATGATAAACCCAAAGCACAAAAAATTTAAAAATGCAAAAGAAAAGATGGACAGTAGGAAGCAGAGAGATAGACTTCGTGGAGATGGGCAGGGAATCTGGAAATGGGCCAAGATGTGAGAACAAGGGAGAGGAAAGGGAAGTGAAAGGATCAAGATAGGACAGGTATACATACAAATTCCCCAAATTAATGTATATAAAATGTATCACAGACATATACTAATATTCTTTAATGTCATAATCAGAAAAAAAGAGAAATAGTATTTTGTTAAGTGGCCTGTTTTAGCCTCTTTGACACATAAAATAAGCCATACAGAGGTGGAGGTTGTGCTGTTTTTTTTCAGAGTGAGCAGCAATGATCTGCATGCACCAGTGACAGGACATCCATTCCTCCTCCCCCTCCAGCAAAGTCTAACATCTGACGACTGCTCCCACACAATAAGATATGATCCAGTTCAGTAAGATGATGTAAATCTACCAAATGTCTATAACCCTATCATTTTAAGTACTGATAAACCTATTGTATTAAATGTTTGAGTCTGTCAAAATGGGAACATAAGACATACTATATTCTACTTTATAAGGAAAAAAAAAGATACTCTTTCCCACTAGTTATCTGATGCGAGGGTCATGGGTGTGGACATGTGTGCCTGGAGACCAGAACCAGGCCCAGCCCTGCTCCGCAGATCTACGTGGTCAGCGCTCTCCTGAGTGGAACTACTTGACGACAAGAATGTACATGGGTGACTCACTCCTTATGTGTATCCTGCATTCTGGGCAGGCCAGTTGTTACTCTTTCTTTCTATTTTTATCCCTCTTAAGAGAGAATACAGTGAAACAAAAAAGGCAGAGTGATGCTTTTATAAAGGTAATATTGCATCTTCTTCATTTTGAAATTCCTTCGTCATATAGGATGGTTTTATACTATTTATTAGTATGAAATGCTGGAGAATACACCCCCAAATTTATCAATATGGACATGTATCCTCATGCTGAAATAGGGATCCACTGGGCTAGAGGGGACATTTACTTAATATTCAGATCATCATGAAGTTGAGACCAGACCATGTCTCACTCAGCATCTTTAGAAAACTTTTTCTCACTCAAAGTGCTGTCTGTCTTCCAGGAAGACAGAGAGAGATTAAGTGTTAGCTTCCTGGTGCATCACTAAATGAAGGGCTGAAGTGCTGGTGCATTGAAAGCATTTGAACAGGGGATCAGTACTGATTTGGGTTTGGTTGCTAAGTTGATTCCTCTTATTTTCTGTGTAACTTTGCACCAGTGACATAATTTTTTCTGAACATGGCTTCTTGGATCTGGAAATTTTTTCATTAAATATTAGATTCTTCTACTATTATTATGTGATTACAGGTAAAATTTTTATGCTCTTCTAAACCAGTCCAATACACAAAAGAATAACTCTCTGTCTGATAGAAAGATACAGATATATAAATAGAGAGACAAATATACATACACATATCTTCTTTCTTAGAGAACTTATATTGCCTTATAATAAAGAGAGCTCAGTTGTCCCACGTTGCACCCTAGTAGACATTCATTCATTCAAGCACTATGTTTTGAATGCTGGCTTTGCTATGGAAATTTATTCTCCACAAAGACCATATTGACTTGTGTGTGTTTTTAGTGGAGGTTAATGGACAGTAAACAAAACTCAATAGGTAACAAATAATTGGTATATATTAGAAGGTGATAATTGCTATAGAAAATCAGAAGTCTAGATGGTAAGAGAATAGGACTGGAGTTTGTAAAGTCTTGCAATTAAAACAGGACAATCAGTGGCCGGTGAGATGGCTCAGTGGCATAAGCGCCTGCCTGGCAAGCGTGAGGTCCTGAGGTCGACCTCTGGTACCCACAAAAACAAAACAAAGCAAAACAAAACAGGACAATCAGGCAGTCTTCAGTGAGAGGACACGATAGTTGTTGCCATGTGGATATTTGAAGAAAGAGCGTCATAGACAGAAGATTGCCCATTGTAAATGTCCTTAGGCAGGGCAAGAACAAGGAGGCTGGAGTGCTGGAGCTGAGTGAGAGAGGGGCAGAGGTCCAAAAGAGGGAGCAGCACAGAGGCAGACCCACAGCCTGGGTTCTCAGGACTAGGGACCATGTTGGCCTGGGATTTTCTGCTTGCAGGTGTGGAAGTGGTGTCCTCTGCTGAGACCAGTCATCCTACTTTACCTGTGCCAGGGTTCTGCAGAAGAAAGGGCTCAGCTGTACCGTGACTGAGCCTTTTATCCCTGTCCAGCAGTGGATCTGTGAAGACACACCTAGGGAAGGGGAAGGGGACACTTGTGACCTTTGACCCTTACTCAGAATTCTTCGTATTGAGACAAATGCCCATGTAGACTTGTGTTTGGGAAACAGTTAGCTGAAAGAGGGAAAGTCCAAGCCACGGAGGAGGCGACAAAGAAGTGATGACTTGCTCAGTGTGACAAGACAAGGTGATTCGAGAGAACAGCGGTGGACTTGTCAGCTATAGTCCAGAGAAACCTACTTCTTTCCCATTCCCCCAAGCCTCACCCTCTTTTCTAATGGTTTAGGGCAGGCAATCTCCAAAATGCTTGCCAACCCACAGAGTTTTTGCCCAGGCACGCATTGTGTCATAGGCCTCTGACCTGGTAGTTCAAGGGTGTCGGTTCTTGCTCTGAGCTAAGCGTGGCAACTGCTGTTGGCTGCCATTTTCACTTTCAGAACTCACATGTTGGCATTCTAACTTCAATTACTGTGACTGTATTTGAAAATAAGATCTTTAAAGAACTCGTTATATTTGAACATTAGTTCTGGGTTTAGCTCCATTTCCCACTGCCAGCTTTATTTGCCTCTTATGCATTTGCCCCTTTTGGTTTTCTGTCAAGGAATTCTGATGTCCTTTTGCTTAGGGCCTGGGGAACAACCAGGGCAGGCCTATAACAGCAATTAAATTCTTCTGTAATTTTCAGAGATATTCAAGGTGGCCTCCATCAGGGCCCCCTGCATGTAACAATGCTGATGAGCTGTCTTTTCCTTCTAAATAATAGAAAGAATGGGCAATATTTTGAAGCAGTCATGGAACATGAAGCAATACTATAAAAACAATAGCAGTGTTAAATAAAAAAGAAGAAAATCACAATTTCAGTCCCACAGCAAGTTAATTATTCATTTTCCATGTCTTCTATATATGGCTTAAATTTGTAATCATGGAATAGATAGAATTTTATACTCTGCTTTTCTCACATCCTGATACACACACTTTTCTTTGTGGATGTGTATCTTAATTCTTACTTTTAATGTCTTCTTAATTATCACAGTCTTTTTTTTTCTGCTCCTATTACAGAATACCACAAACTAAGTATTTTACAAGAGAACCCAGACATTTATTTTGTAAAGTTTTGGAGGCTGGAAAGTTCAAGGTTGGGGGCATACATATGGTAAGAGCTTTCTTATCTTGTCATGGCAAATAGCAGAAGATGGGAGAGTAAGAGAGGGAGAGAGAGAGAGAGAGAGAGAGAGAGAGAACAGAAAGAGCAACTCTTGCCATTCATGAGATGGAGTCCTCAAGACTTAATCACATTATAAGATCTTACCTCTTAACATGGCTACACTAGGAATTAAGGTTCTAATATATGAACATTAGAAGACATATTCAAGCCATAGCAATAATATTACATCTAAATGGATGTTCCTTGTCTTAAATATCTTGTTGGACATTCAGGCTGTTTTAAAATTCACCATTCTTTGAAATAATAAGTGAATATCTTTCTAAAAACACTTTGTTTTAATCTTTTGGGACTATTTTCTTAAGAAATTCCCAAGGAGGAAATTAATTTAAAAAATCCAAGCATTGTTATAATTTTAAAATCACATCAAATTTTCAAAAGACTTTGCTATGGTACTTCCTGTACGAATGTACACATGTATTAGTTTCATTTCAAACTCGTAGAAAATTGACGTTACCGTTGTTTTTCATTTTCACTTCTCATCAAAAGTGGACCAGCAATAAGTGGACCTTATTTTTGTTTTGATCATAATTCCTTGATCAAAATGCTCTAATGTAGACTTACTCAAATTGGAATTTATATTCACACTAAGAGATAAATATAGTCAAGATAGGGAGAAATGAATATTCAGTATTCACTATCTTCAGACAATTTACTAGGATTTAAACTGGCTATTTTTTAATCTTCGTGACAACCTGTGATTACTTCACAGATAGGTCACGTCAGCCTCTTCTTGGACGTGGAACTTGTCCAGAGACACAGGTCTTCTAGGTAATAGAGGTGAAATACAACTCAGAGCTGTATCCAGGGCTGAACTGACTGATACCGTCAGAGACTGGATTTATAGATCTCATGCAGTACTGTTTAAATTCACACCAGGCTAGAAGCTGGGATTGACCTGTGCAAAGTTAACACAGCACATCTGGACCCAGAACTCACATTCGGATGCCGGGCACCTGGGGTGTCATGTGGAAGTCTGCATTTCCATTTAACAGCCTAGATAATTCTCACTGTAAGGGGAGATTTTCATTTTCATTTGGAACTAATTTCCCACTCTGAGCTTCAGAATCACCCGGACAATTTGGTAAGACCTAGGAATCTCAGAACCACACTCCAGACCTGTAGAATAGAACCACACAATGTGGCCTTCAAGAATCCACTTTTATGGGGTCTCCAGGGCGTCATTACAAAGCAGCAACACACCACACGGCGGTAGCAGCGAGATCTCACTGCAACTGTGTTTTTGCATCTATGCCAGTGAATCCTGTATTATGTGACAGACTTTTATAAGGATCCTCAGTTACATAAAAGAATTCTCTGGACTGTGGTGCCAGAGGATCTGTGTACCAATAACCAAGTGTGCTTGCCTTTTAAGATCCTATCTGACGATCACCGCATGAACTTTGAAGACCTTTAAAAACCTTTAACTTACAGTTTAACGTATTTCTTAGGTACATTCACACATCTTAGTTCATATATATATTACTATTTTGTTTTCTTCTGCTGCCAAAAAAAAGACATCTTTTCTCATGACAAGGCATGGTTCTGAAAGACTCCTTCTTTTTAAACCTCCCAGTAATTGTTATATTCATACTTCAAATGAAGAGCTGGTGATAAGGTTTTAATTTGGATTAATATGATAATTACCAGGTGACAAATAAATGCCAAATAATGTGAAGAATTGCTTTGTGAGGGAGTTCTTGGTTTGACAAAGGGCTGCTTTTGGGTGTGCAGCCTGAATTGTGAACCTCAGAAATATTTCCTAGGCTTGTGATGGATTTTATATTTAAACATACAGTACAACCTTGCCATTTCCCTGGATATTTTAGAAAGTCAGGTTTAAACTCTCCAGTGAAATCTTTTTATAATTCCTCAAGCTTTGTTGAGCCAACTGTATTGCCACTGTGACCTTGTTGACACCCCCAAGTGCAGACTTCTGAAAATGAGGAGACAGAGTTGCTAATCTACAGGGCGAGGAGCACATCTCAACTCCCAAGATCACGCCTGTGTTCACCAGGGCATTTGATGTGAGCTACTGTGATTATGTGTTTTTCATTCCTGTTAAACTGTGAGTTTCATCAGCTGCAAAGTCTGGGCATTAATACTTTAGCTGATAATAATTGCAAAATATCTGGAACACTTAATAGGTTTTGAGACATCATGATGCCATAGGTACTGTTGCTAACATCTATGAGGAACATTTCTGAAAAAAGAAAAATGCAACCAAAGAAAGCAAAACATTTGCCAGAGTCAGTGAATAATAAATGGCAGAAGTGGGATTTGAATTTAGAAAGACCTGACCTCAAAACCTGATGTATATACCTTGTGTCTGTATCACAGGAATCACTTTATCCATAGTGGGTACACAGTATGTAGGTGTAATATTTACACTGAGTAAAGGGCTGACATTTATCAAGGGTCTACTCCTTGCTGACCACTGTGCTCAGCTCTGCACAGACATGCTGAGCTCCTCACATATATGATCCATCCCCAGAATCTAACCACCATAGTTCTGTATGGGGCTTGCCTGTAAGATGGTGGCCTCTTCTGAGGACAGCCCTAGCTAGGTGAGACTGGCTCTGTCCCCTAAGGGACTGGAGAGTATTTGGGTACCTGAATTCTCATTTCTTTCTTTCCTCTTCTTGACTTCCCTGCTCCCCACACCTGACCTGCCCTTTATGATCAGTCTCTTTGTTTACTTTTACCTTTTGCTTTTCCACTCTCTACTACATGAATCTCCTTGGTACTTGGAAATATATAATGGGCACCCCCGTATTCCGTGCAACAAACATCGCTGTCATCCACAGTCACTTGCTGGCCTATGCCTACCATGCACCTTCTCAGTTCATCCCCAACCACAGGAAAAACACTGGTTGGGAAAATATTGTGCTGTCTGTAGTCATGGACTCCTCTTATCTTTTTTCATTTTATAACTTTGGGCAGTGAATAATAAATGATCTCAGTTGTCTCAACTCTGGGGACGGGATATTAATCACCATTCCTGATTCACTCGGCTGGGAGACAGTTAAGTGAGTTAATATATGCATTTGATTTAAAACAGTCTTTGCCTTACAACAAGATCTCTAAGAGTGTTAGCTGTTCCCTCACATGCTCTATGATCCTCCTCTTATTGCATCTCTGACCCACTTGCTCGGTAGATTGTGTCCTTTGTACGCTGACATTCTTCTCTGTTCCGTTTCTTACTCTTCAGTATTTTCTTCCTCTTACTTTTTCTTTTCCATCTCCGCTTTGTGTTTCTTCTTAGCTTGTTATCTCTGAGACCACATGGGAATGTTTGTAGGTCTGTGTATTCATATTGTATACACAGTGATCAGACCAGTGGAAAGGCAAAAGGTTCAGTCAATTTCACGGTTTGTTTTTAATAAAATGGATGGATTTAAAGATTGAATTAATAGAATCAACAACATGTAAGTATCATTTTATAAAATGCTATAGTTTCACACGGTGAATTTGTTTGTTGTGTGTGTATGTGTGTGTGTGTGTGTGTGGTGTTTTGCAAAGCTGATGTTTACCTGCACTACAAATAAATGTCAAATCTGCTAAGTCCTCTTTGAATTCCAGTGGGAAAGATACTCAATGTCTTTGGCCTCAGCTTTCACATCTGAACAACTCTGATAGGTAGGTCTACTATGTCATGCTGTTTGGGGAAATATTTTGTTGATATTAAAGGACTAATGGAGTCAGAATACAGTGATATTTTTTGCTCTTGTTTTTCTCTGCATTCTTTAGGAATCTAGGGAGTACCACCATTCCCAAGGAATCACTCTCTCTTGGTATATATGATAACATATATATGTGTGTCTTCAATATTCCTTTTCTACAGGATTAAAGATCTTTCTCTTGGGATAAACCCATGTGGCCTGAAAAGTCAGATGGCTACGCAAAGGCATTGGGAATATATTCAAACATATAAAATTATTATAATTTGGCACATCAGCATTAAGTATTCTTCAATAGTTGACGATTTAGGCTCAGGTTGGTGATATTTTAGCTGATGAGATGTCAGAAAGTAAGATGAAGCAGAGAAAAAATAAAACCTCAGAAGCCTGTTTTCTGGCCAGCTTTATTAATTATGGAAATTGGGCCATTTGACTATTTGGAGAGAGTTAAATTGGGAAGAGACTGGATAAAATATTGCACTGTTGAGTAGGACTTCTTGTATAAGATTTGTAAAATTTTTGCCTCCTATGGGAAAATAAAAAAAAACCTTTTGGATTGGTATCCTGAGCAAAATATTCTTCTAAAATCTTGCTGTTTAATCCAGTCAATGCCATTTCTATGGCTGTCTGTGTAGGAATATCTAAGGCTGGCAATAAAATGAAATTGTGTGAGTTAAATTTGTTCATTTAAGATCTCAATATCTATTCAGTCCACTTGGTTCAGGTGTGGCCCTGTCACCCAACTCCAGGACTGTAGCATATGACCCATGTTTCAGCCAATCAACTGCAGCACATTCACCTTGATGTGATAAAAGTCTGACTTAAACAGAGTACACTAAATAGCATTAAATTTTTGCTGGGATCTTAGGGAAAATGTTGCTCAATTCCATCTGAATGGAATCTTTAAGGAGGTCAAGAGCTGCTGCCACTTTCTTTGAATTTCAGGAGGAGAACTTGTAAACTGAAAAGGAAGGAGTACTCCTAAAGTCATTCTTGAAAGCTAGCATTATCCTCACTCCAAATCCAGACAAGGATCCCGCCAAAAAGCAAACTATAGGCCAATCTTTTTAATGAACATAGATGCAAAAATCCTCAACAAGATACTGGCAAACAGAATACAAAATATTATCAAAAATATCATACATCATGACTAATTGTGCTTCATCTCAAGGGTACAAGGATAGTTCAACATATGCAAATAGCATAAACAGAAGCAAGGACAAAAATCACATGATCATCTCAATAGGTGCATAAAAGGCCTTTGACAAACTTCAACATCCATTCATGATAAAAACTCTGAAGAAAACAGGTGTAGAAGGACCTTATCTCAATCTGATAAAAGCCACTTATGACAAAACTTTTGCCAACATCATATTAAATGAGAAAAACTAAAAGCTTTCCCTATAAAATCAGGAACAATGAAAAGATGTCCACTATCACCACTCCTCTTCAACATAGTATTCCAAACATTAGCCAGAACAATCAGGTAAGAGAAAGAAATAAAAGGGATATGCATAAGAAAGACAATGAGAACCAAGGAAATTTATGCTGAGTTTTATGAGACAAATCCTCTTAATTCTTCCTCTTGACTTGAGCGTGTCTTTGGAAGCTGAGGCATCCATTTTATAAGGTCTAGGGATGAGAGCTAAAACATAGTAAATATATGACTAGTGTGATTTCTCTTACTTTTCCTTTCCTGGATGATATATTTCTGATTTTGTGCTACTTGTAGAAATATGTATCATCAAGGAGATTTAGGAGGTCATGGAAATCTAGAAAACAGTCTACTGTTTTCTACTAACTTCTTGTTACTACTAACTTCTGTTACTACTGTTACTACTAACTACTTCTGTTACTACTAACTTCTTGAGTTCAAAGATTGTAAATATACACCTTTGGTCAACTTTTAACTACTTTTTAATTAATCTATAAAATGCACTAATAGTTATAATTACTTCATGGGTTTCTTTCTTTTATTTTAATTAAAAAAAATTTTTTTTTTGTGGGTACCGGGGGGTCGACCTCAGGACCTCGCGCGCCAACAGGCACCCGTGCCGCTGAGCGATATCACTGGCCCCTTTTTCGTATGTGGGTTCCAGGAGTCGAACTCGGGCCCTCGCGCTTGCAAGGCAGGCGCTTATGCCGCTGAGCCATCTCACCGGCCCCTTCATGGGTTTCTTTTCTAAAAATGTGTTGAGATTTTTTATCTGCAAGATTTCATAACTAATATCAATAAATGCTTAGGGTTTTAGAGACAGAAAGTACATGTCACAGCTGCATTTACAGTTGGCGGGTGTTACGATTTGTGTTGAGATGTTCCCCTACAAAGCCTCATGTGGGCATAAAGTTTTCTTGGAGGTAGCTGAATCTAGAGTGTGTGATTGATTCATAGTGCAATGCTGGGATTAAGGGTGCTGGGTTTAAGGGTGGGTGATTGCTGGACCAGTTCACTAATTGGCTTGGGAGCGCCTTAATCCCAGTAGACTGGGTATAATATAAGGGACAGAAAGAGACTTGTCTTGTTCTCTGGCTTGTTGCTTTTGCTGTCTTCTGCCACCATGAACTGTTGCCCATCTGCCATGTGCCACCCTGCCTTGGAGCCTACTAATTATGGACTGAAACCTCTACAAACCATGAACTAAATCAACTTCTCCTCCCTTTAACTTTGGGCATTTGGTATTTTGTCTCAGCAATGAGAAAAGTAACTAAGACAGCAGGAGTAGAAGATGAGGCTTGGAGGAAATTTTGTGAAGATTTTATCCCTATATTTTAGAGAAAATGAGACATGAGACTATGAGAAGGGAGACAGCGCTTCACGGATCAGGCATGCACCTCCTCAAAGGCTTTCCACTTGTGAGTCAGCAACCAGTGAAGGGCAATGGGGCTTCAATGAATAGAAGACCTGGTGGGTACTTTCTACAGTCAGCTTAGCGTGGTCAATGTGTTTTTGTTCTTATAAACTGAAATAATCCATATGATAAAGGGCAATTCAATTTCAGAGACAGTGAAGTCTGGAGGGAGATAATTATTGGACAGAGTTCTGCCTATTTAGCTACCATTTCCTGAACATCTGCCTTGAGTCAGCAGTTCCTGGTACATGAGGTAGAAAAACAGGGAGGTAATAGGGAGGTAAAAAGAGTGGAAGAGAAACAAGATTAAATTTCATCAAAGCAGGGAGGATGCTAAAAATTATTTGTGTTTAATGTGTATCAGATACCTGTGCTAGGCACTGGACCATGACTAACTTTATTTATTTTCATAGTGACTAGGTAGTCAGTCCCATATTTATAGAATTTACATAAATCCTTTGACTTGTCAGAACTGATGGATGTATAATGTTATTTATGGTGCATGACTAGACTTTTCTACCTGTATCTTATACAGTTTTCTATAACACTGCACAGGACCTCAGAAGTGTAAGACTGTGCTGAGGTTTGAATGCAAGTCCTCTTTAAAATTCATGATGAAACGTATTCTCATGTTTCTGATATTAAAAGGAGGGGACTTTGGGGAAAATGATTAAGTATTGAGGGCCCTGATCTCATGAACAGATTAGTGCCTTACAGAAATGCTTCAGAGAGTAAACTTAGGTCCTTTTTGTTATTCTGTCCTTTCTACCTTGGCAGGATTTAATTTGTCCCCATCTATCCCCATCCAAGTGATGCAGCCACAAAACACCACCATGGAAGTGGAGACCAGGACCTACATAGACCCCAAACCTACTGGGGCTTTGATCTTGGACTTCTCAGCCTCTAGAACTATGAGAAATACATTTCTGTTTTTATAAGTTACTCAGTTTGTGGTATTTTTCTTAAAGCAGCACAAACAGACCAAAAGAGATAGCCTTCCTAAATCATGCAGGAAGAAAGAACTGAAATATGGTTTTGAACTTAAATATACAGTCCTCCTCACTTATTCATGGTTTTGCTTTCAACAGTTTCAGTTATCCACTGTCAAATATAGTCTGAAATTATTAAGTGGAAAATTCCAGAAATAAACAGTTCAAGAATCTTACATATACAGCATTCTGAGTTGCACAATGAAAATTTACTCTAACTCTGTGCTGCATGGTATGGGAATCATCCCTCTGCAGTGTATCCATGCTGTATGCCCTACCTGCCCATTGTCACTTAGTGGTCCTCTCCATGTTAAATTGGCTGTCCTGCCTTGCAGTGCTTGTGTTAAATCACTCTTAGGCAGTAGCCTCACACCTCACCACAGTGCCTACCTCTTTCATCTCACTTTATCTCATCATGTGGGCATCACTTCACCTTATATCATCACAAGGGCTGAGAGTACAATACAGTCTTCTCTCCATGTCAATAGGAAATCATTCCAAGATGCATGGCAATATCACAATCTTCAGATGTTCAATTCCTTTCTATAAAGGGGCACACTATTTGCTTTTAACCTATTCACATCTTCCTGGACCTTTTAAATCATCTCTGTATTACTTAGGTTTAATGCAATGTAAATGTTCTTTAAAAAAAGATAAATACATGTGTGTTCAGTACAGACTCAATTTTTTAATAGTTTCAATCGGTGGTTGGTTGAATCTGTGATGCAGAACCTGTGGGTTTGGAGGGCTGACTGTTCAAAAATTAATGAGGGAGGAAGGGAGGGAAGGGTAAAGAGAGACAGAAAGGGATCATAGAATATTGTAACAATAGTTCTATTTCATTTGCTATTAATCTCTTTCTTTCCTAATTTTAAATTAAACTTTACCATATATATGCCATATATACATTATATATATACCATATATTTACACCATTATATACATATTTATGAAAAAACCTTGTGTGTGTGTGTGTGTGCATGTGTGTAAGTATAGAGTTTGATGCTATCCACAGTTACAGGCGTCCACTGGGAGTCTTGGATCATATTCCTTGTGAAACAGGATGGTTTTAAAATCAGAATTAGCTAACCTTTTGATTACTAGAAGTTCATACGGTTGTGATTGTTTAACATCCTGAGTCGAGCTGACTATGGGGTTCAATCTCAGGCTACTCCTAGTAAGAATGAGGGCAAAGCTCTGGAGATGGGAAGATTTTATTGTCAGTTTCTGGGTTGTTTGATTTATTTTATATGATATACAGCACTGATCCAGTTCCAAAGCTTTGTATCAACCTGATCATACCCAGGCAGGCATCTACTTAAAGAAGACAGCCACTCTTCCTAAGGCAATTGTTCTTTGGTGGTACAAAGATATAGAGAATCTCACCAATGTATTATTGGAGTCCTTTACCCATGTTTAATGTGTTATTGAAACATAGGTCTTATGGAGCTTAAGGAAAATCCTGGTTGGTTATAAAGAGGAGCATTAACTTGGTGACACTAGTTATAAATACATCATCTAGAGCCATCCCTGTACTTCGGAACATAGATTCAACTCCTCTTGCAGCTGGTCCTGCCTCCCACCTCATCCTCTTGCCAGACAAGTGGGATTGGACAAGAGCCATTGTTTTGGTTGATAATCTCTCACCCATGTGACATCCATTCCATCGTCTCAGTTTTTCAACCACTCATTTATCCTTTCACCAAATAGACACTGAGTGCCTATTGTGTCACAAAAACTGTTTTTGCAGAAAGTTTCACCCTGAATCAAGAAAAAAGAGTGGGTACAAATTACAAATGACACATTGTGATGATGAAAACACTTATTGACATCAGTAAACTATGCACCCTCATTCAGATGTTGATTCACTCAGAACTTACAAACACTGAGAAGTGCCGAGCCTCTCTCAGATGTTCCCAAACATGTTGGCATGCAAAAGGACCGACTTGAAATTCAAACTAATGGAAAATATACAGCTGTCTGTCTAAGATACTTTGTTATGTTAAATCTCCCTCTTCTTATTTACGCTTTTAAAATTTAGAATCATAGCAAAGTACAAAGATAGTGAAGAAGAACCTATCATTTAAAATTCTGAGCTAACCACTTATATTATTTTGATCTTTAGTTTTCAGTCTTTAGTCTTTCTTGTGCAAAATTTTAAACTTATATAAAATGTGTAGATACATAGAAACAGGAATATATATGTATATAAGTGTATATAAATATGTATATATATGTGTGTGTGTGTTTCTACCAAAAAGCACATCATGCACAGTATTTTATATCCACATATTCATCTAGTAATTATGAGAAATTTCTACGCATTGAATGTTCTTTCATAACATGATTTTTATTATCATGAATTTCCTATTACTGAATATTTGTCTCTTATTTTTTGGTGGCATTTAAGATTGAACCCAGAGACTTTGTGCTGAACTATATCACCAGCACATATATATATATATATATATATATATATATATATATATATATATGAATATAGAAAATATATAGAATATGTGTAAAATATATATGAATTTAGACTATATATTAGCTAGGTTTCTAAGTTACACTCAAGTTTGTGATTCTCTTGCCTCATCCTCTCAGTGTACTGGTATTACAGATGTGCACCACCATACTTGGCTTGAATTTCTTGATGTTGTAAATTATACTGACATATCAGTCACTTTTGCTGAAGTTATTTTGGTTAACAAACCATATAAAAGACAGTGACTTAAAACAATCATCTTTGTTTTTGTTGATCTACTGTTTAGCCATGGCACCTCTTGCTCCTCTCGCAGGTATACAATTCAGGGTTTTCTCTATGTGACACTCATCTCCCTTGACTACTAGGCTACCTGGGAGAATGCTATTTCTGTAGCAACAGCAGGACAAGCTTTACTTTGCAAACAGATTCCAAACCCTTTTTTTTCTCAAACCCTTTTTATCATTACATCTACCTATAAACAATTGCCCAAGGCAAATCACATAACTGATCTCCCAGTACACTCCGACTTTGTAAAGAGAAATTCTAAGGAAGTAAAAAGCTTGAATACTATGAGAAGGGAAGGATTTAGAGCAAGAGAGCCATGTGTCACCATGAAAATGAACATTCTTGAATATGTAACTTTGTGTATGTCTCATTTTCAATGGTGTTTCTTCAGGATTATATCCTGCAAGTGTGATTGACAATCTGCTTTCTCTGGCCCATATAAATGTTTCTAATCCACCTGCATCACATGCTCTCAAGTGTAGAAATACACAGTACAGTGAAATTCCAAGTGAATTAAGAAGTTAATCCAGGCAGTTTCAGGCTTGCTGATATGCTCTTCTGTGGCCCTGACTCTTCATCTACTTGGTGGTGTTGCATCTCAGTTTTTATCTTTCCTCTGGCTCTCTTGGTTAATTACCTTAGAGGTCCTTGCTTTGACTCTTTAGTGACATTATCACTACTGATTGGGATGTAGGCTTGTCATTTGCCTTTCAGCACCAAGCAACATTGCCTTGAGGAAAGACATTGCTAGTACACTCTCCCCATTCTTGCAGAACAGACAGAACTTTCTGGTTCCCAACTTAATCTGAGCTGGAAAAAGAACAACCTGAGACCAATGGTTTCATTCTCTCCATTTAGTTCTAGTTCCCCTGATTATTTGTCAGCTGTTATAATTAATTATAATGTCTTCATCTTCACTATGAGTGGACTTTAAATGGATAAGCTAGTCAAAGGAAGTAATAGATGGGTAATCATGGCTTCTTTTCTATATGCCATAAAAGTTCTAGATCAATGGTATCCACACTTGAACATGTATGATGATGTCCTGGAGATGTCTTAAAAAGATAGGTTAAATTTAGTTCTGTATCCCTACTGTCAAAATATTAATTATATAAGGAGATACCCAGAAATTGTCATTTTTAATAAAAATGCTTTTGGAGGAATAAAATTAAGACCATATCTTAAGAAACTTCTGGAAAGAGTTATTTTTAATCTAGCTGTACATTTATAAATATGAGAAACTTTATATCATGCCAAGGCCTCCATTCCACCACAAAGATTTTTACTTAATTAGTCTTGGACTGGACTTAAACAATAGCATTTTACAAAAATCCTCTCACAGGATTTTTAATATGTAGACAGTAGAATTATTGCTGTAAACTCAAAATTTTGCAGACAGTTAATGGGTGTTGTTACACTTATCACACATACACAATCATACACATGCATGTATCCTTTAAACATTCTTTTCTGTAGTTTTCTTCACCCTCCCCAGAAGGAGAGTAAGACTTGTTTATTGTTAATCACAACAAGGCAAGCTGTATGCAATAAATTTTTAACAAAGGAAAATTTGTGTTAACAAAATTGCTCCTTGGGAATTCTGGCTTTAATGCTCACATGTAAAGATTTAAGCAGTCATCACATCCATTCTTTCACTATGAAAAACCTGGAAAATCTGAAAAGCAGTGGCCTTTCTTGGATTTTTCAGAGAATTGAAGCTATAAGATAAATTACCATCCTAGAAGCTAAAGAGATGGGAACATTCAGAAAGATAGAGCCACAGAGAACTGCTTTCCTGAAGCAGAAGCTCCTAGAGTCAAATGCTGGAAGGACCATTGTCACCAGGAGTTCACACAACAGGTCCGACATTTCCGTCCCTACCACCTGCTTGCAAGTTGGCCCATGTGTTTGAGATCTTGGATTTAGGAGAGGGTTCCCACCATTTTCATAACTGATAGCATGGATCACTGACCTTACACAGTTTTGCTTTTATAAACCATGTGGAGTATTCTAAACATCTGTCTTTCTTTTCGGAGTCTGGAATTTAGGCATGTGCTATACAGAGAGTAATCCCAATCAAAACTCTAACGCACGAGAATTTAATGTTCTCTGGTGAGATAACAATTAATAATGATTGTTATGACTCATTATAGGAATTAAAAGCATGCTGTTTCCCTCTGTGGAGTTAGCCTGTTTTCCACCAGAACTGATCCCATACATTTTTTACCTCTATGGATTATACTTTCTACCATTTTGCTGTAGAAAATTATAGCGGTAAGGATGGTATATTGAGTTCTATAGGTCTTCCCACTAAGTCATGGAAGCTGGGGTATGGAGGACTCCACAAAAGAAACAATTTAATAGTAAATTTATAGTGTGGAAGGTTGATTGCGCATGAGTCTAAAGAATGAGACACTCTTGAAAACCAATACTTTAGCAAGAATTCCACATTTTCATGGGCTTTATCTCCAGGGACCTCACCAAGTTCTCATGGTGAAGTTTTGAGAAAGATAGTCTCCTTGTTGTGATGCGAGGGCAGAGAATAATCACTGTGCAATATACTCAGAGTCTTCTATATAACAAAATCCCACTCTCTTGGGGAAAGTCTTTGCAAGAGACTTCTATCGGGAAGAAAATTCCTCCCGTCAAGTCCACTCCAGCCTTCCTCTTTCTCCTGAAGGAGAGAAATAAGCGAAGGAGGACTTGGATCTAAGTCCTAGGAAATGGATTGAAAACAGTGCCACCACAGGAGAAGTTTGGGAAAGTGGGAACTACAAAATTAGTGAGATAATTATGGAGAACACAGGCTCAAGGCAGAAGCCCACTTGAAGACTGTACATCAATAGAAAGTTCATCAAATGCCCTCAATCTTCCAACCTGACCACCACATGAGGACGTCTGCCTTATAAATACAAAGGATTATGCCTGAATTAGTATGAGATAAAAACTTTAATAATTACTTAGAGGAGCCCAAGTTCAAAAAGTAATGAAAGTAAGAATACTATAAGATCATGTAGCCTCTGACACCTAAAGCTAAGCTCAATATGCAACCCAGCCCAGCTCTTAACCAGATTAATATCTTCCTGTGACAGTCTTATTTATTTTAGTTACTGTTACAAGCCAAACCTATCTAAAGAGACTAAGTAATCACCAGCACTAGATTCAGATATCACACGGTGCTAAAGTTGTTAGTCAGGTGTTTTAAACTCACCATGATTGAATTATTAAACACTGTCATGAAAAAAGTGTAAATATGCGAGAAAAAACAGGCAATGTAAGTATAGAAATGGAAATGCTGAAAAAGATTGAATTGTTAGAAATAAAAAACACAGTAGCAGACAAAAACAATGTTCCGATGTTCATCATTTGGCAGCTGAGGGAAGAACCAGAGCTCAAACATTAATGGCTAAAATTTTTGACAAACTGAAATGCAAAGAAAACAAGTAAGGAACAATTTCAAGATTTCTGGAAAAATTTCATAAGAAGTGACACATGTATATTTGAATGAAAGAATGAAAAATATGAAATGGAGCAGAAGAAATATTTGAAATAGTAATGCCTGAGAACTTTCCAAAAGTAATGAGGTATATCAAGACAAAGATCAGGAACTGCAGGATAAATACCCCCCCCATACACATCCATGCCTATACACACCATAATGAAAAGCCAGAGATAATGGGAAAATTTTAATAGAGAGAGATATGTTAAGAGAATACACTTGTAGAAGAATGAAGATAAGAATTATGGCAGACTTCTCATCAGAAATCATCTAAGCAAAAGAGTGGAGTTCAGTGATTAAAGTATGGAGTTATACAGAGGATAAATAAAGGTTTGTTCAGAAAAATAAAAGTTGGCCAAAGTTTTCATAGATTGATTTTCCTTGCAAAAATATAGCTTTTTGTCAGTGAAAAAAAAAATGACACAGTTCAAATATTTGGATCTCCATAAAGAATGGAAGAACATGAAAAAGGAATAAAAGGAAGTTAAAGGAAATTTTTATTTTTATTATTGTTCATTGATCAAAAAGATTACTGTCTAAAATAATAATGGCATTAATATGTTGGGTGATTATAGCATATAGATAAATAAAGTGAGTTACAATATCACAAGTGTGGGAAGGAGCATTTGTGAACAACATATGACAAGTTACCTACATGACACAAGACACAATATAGTGTTATTTGAAGAATTATATTTAATATAGATGTGTACTGGAAACTCTAGGACAACCACTAACATTTGAAGGCAAATATAACTGACCTGCTAAGAGTTAAACTGGAATCATATAAAATGTTCAAATAGAACTAGAAAAAGCACATAGAGGAAGAAAAAATAAAAATAAAAATAAAAATGCAGTGAATAGGAAATAACTCAAGGGCAATCACTTTATTTATTTATTTATTTATTTTATGTGGGTACCAGGAGTCGACCCCAGGACCTCGGGCTTGCCAGGCAGGCACTTGTGCCGCTGAGCTATCTCACCGGCTGGGGCAATCACTTTAAATATGAATAATATAAATATACCAAATCAAAGAAAGATCTGTCCAAATGGATAAGAATAAAAGCCCAACTCTTGTCTACGAGAAACTCATAAAGACTAACATAAGTGAAACATGAAGGAACAGAGAGAGATATGGCGTGCTGGTATCAATCAGAAGAAAGCTGAAGTAGTAGCTATGTTAATTACAGAAAAGCTGACTTCAGAGCAAGGAGATTTGGGGGGTAAAGAAGGAACAGTGTTTATTACGGTTTGGATCTTAAATGTCCCCCCAGTGGCTTTTGTGTTCAGAGGTGGAGCTTTTAGAAAGTGATTGGCTGAGAAGGGCTCTCATTTCCTCAGTGAGTTAATCCATTGATGGGTTTGATTTGATGGCATTATTGTCAAGTGACAGAAACAGGAAGTGGCATCCAGCTCCAGGAAGCAGGTATTCAGAGCATGGCCTTGGGGACTGTGTCTTCTCCCCAGCCTCTTCCTCTCTGGCTCTTGTCTCTCTCACTCTCTTCCTGCTGCCGTAGATGAGAAGCTTCCCTCCACTGCCCCCTTCCACCATGATGTTTTTGCCTCAGCACAGGCCTAAAAGCAATAGAGACAGCTGATCAAGGACTGGAAACTGAAATCAAGAGCCATGATAAATCTTGCTTCCTTTTCAGTTGCTTTCTCAAATATTTTTCACAGCAATGAAAAGCTGACTAACACATTGTACAATGATAAAGAGATAAATTCTTCAACGACAAAGAACATAGCAGAAGTATGTGCACCTAATAACAGAACTTTAAAATACATGAGGCAAAAACTGATAAAACTGAAAAATAAATAAATCCACTCTTATAGTTAAAGACTTCTACACAGTTTGTTAGTAATTGATATGTCAACAGGCAGAAAATAAAGATACAGATGACTGGGTAGCACTATCAATCAACTTATCCAACTGACATTTAAAGACCACTGCATCCAACCATACCAGCATACATATTTTTTCAAGCTTACATTGAACATTCATCAAAATAGACCACGTTCTGGACCATAAGGCACAACATAACAGATGTACAAAATAGAAATCATGCAAAATATGTTCTCAGACCACAATGGTATTAAACTAAAAATCAGTAACAGAAAGAAAGCTGGAAATGTATAAAATATTTGCTAATTAAAGAACATATTTCTAAATAACATATGGGCCAAAAAAAAGTTACCAAGAGAAATTAAAAAAATATTTTGAACAAGTGAAAAAGAAAATTCAACTTTTTAAAATTTATGGGCCACAGAAAAAATAGTGTTTGAAAGGAAATTTATAGCATCAAATATATACATTAGAACACAAAGATCTAAAGTCAGCAACTCTAAGCTGTCATATTAGGAAACTAGAGAGAGAATAAAAATTTAGACGTAAAACAAATAGCAGAAGAAAAGTTGAAACACTGATCATTAAAACTAAGAATAGAAACATAAAGAAAATCAAAGACACTATAAGCTATTTTTTGAAAAGATGAATAAGATTGAGAAACATCAGGTTGGGCTAACCAATGAAGAAAGAGGAGATACAATTTACCAGTATCATAAATTAGTTAAAAGTTATAAATCCTAATTCCACGGATATTGAAAAGATAATATAAGAAAACCATGAACAAGTCTGTAAACACGAATTTGATAACTCAGGTGAAATGCACCAATTTCCTGAAGGATATAAGCTACAGAAATTCATTGAATGAGAAATAGATTAATTTAATAGCACTATATCTAATGAAGAAATTGAATTAATAATTAATATTTCAAAAATAAAAATACCAAGTCCATTTCCTGGGGTATTCTATAATACTTAGGAACGAAATAATGCCAACTCTCCATAATATCTTCCAAAAGATAGATGAAAGAAAGAAAGAGCTGAAAGAAAATTTCTAACTCGTTTTATGAGGCTAGCATTGCCCTAATGTTTCCAAAATTTGAAAATAAAAAGAAAAACTACAGACCACACCTCTCTCTTATAAATATAGACACAAAAATTCTTAAAAAATAGCAAATTAACTCCAACAGTGTTTGAAGAGAATTGTTCAACATAGTGCTCTGGGATTTATTCTAGGTATGCAAAATTGGTCCAACATGAAAAAATAAATCAACATAATTTACCTTTTTAATAGGCCAAAAAAGAAAAATCATATGATCGAACCAATTGATACTGAAAAAGCATTTGAAAAAAATTCAATACTTATTAGTGATAAAAATTCTTAGTACACTGGAATACAGGAAGCTTACTCAATTTGATACATAATATTTACCAAAAACCTACTGCTAAGCTTGTACTTATTTAATGGTGAGAGACATGAAGATTTTTCCTTAAGATTGGGAACATGGAGAGAATGTCCTCTCGCTACCACTGTTTAAAATTGTCATGGAATTTTAGTATAGTGACACAGAAAAAAATAATTGTAAAACATATATAGATTGTGATAGAATAAATAAAAATGTCTTAATAACCAATGACAGGGATGTCACTTTAGAAAATCCAAAAAATTCTACATTAATACTCTTGGAACCAATAAGTAAAAATAGTAAGATCATAAGATACAAAGTTAAGGTAGAAGTCAAATGCTTTCAAATATTCTACTTTGTTTCATTGTTGAGAAAGACTAGGGAGTGTTTGAAGCTATGTCTCTGAAATGACACTTGTGTGTTCTTAAGACTTGCCAAGTTGAGGGGACATTGTAATTGGACAAGGATAAGAATTTCCAGGTAAGTATTATTGAAGGACACTAGGAACTGGGCAAATTAGCGTTACCTGTACAAACTGCCTTCTGGTCCATATACTAAGCCAGCTCTTTATTGGAATGCTGGCCGTACAATGGAACAAAGCAAGCTCATGATGTCGCTGCCATGTAAGTTACTTTACAAACCCCCTTTGTACAATAAGTGAGTCTGGAACAGAGAGTGTGGTGTGCTTGCTCCAGCAGATCACCACTGGACACTGCCAGTGCTTTGATTTCCAGGCTGGCCTACCAGCCAGACCTTCTGATGATCAAGTAGTCCACCCCGCCGCCACTGTTCTGCTGGTAAGTCTCAATTAACCCTATCCTATCCTGTTAATATCTTAATAAATCTTACTTTCACAAGTTGTTTCTGAGAATTTTCTTGGGTCTCTCTACAAATTACTCCACTGCCCAGGCACATTTAGGCTGTGAATGTGACATATTTACAATACCACACCTCTTTGAGAAAAGAAATACTTAGGTAGAAATCAAACACATATTTACACTTAAGGATATGTGAACAGAAAATGAATAAATACTAATTAAAAAGAATAAATAAATGGAAAGAGTCTCTGTTTATTAGGTGAGGAGACTCAATATATATATCAACTATCCCTAGTTGTTCCGTAGCTTCAGTGCAACGCTGAAGTCTCAGCCAGCTACTTTGTAGATATCAGTAACCTGGCTCTAAAATTTATATGGAAATACAGAAGACCTAAAATGCTGAAAAGATGTAAAGTCATAGGATTCTCACTACCTAATTTAAAGACAACATAGAACTACAGTGATCAGGACAGTGTAGTATTAGGGGGAAATTAAGCACCTGGTTCAGCCAAACAGAAGAGAAAGCCCAGAAATGGATCCACATAAATATAGTTAACATATTCCCCATAATGGAGCAGAGAAAACTTGAAAAGTCACTGAACAAAGGACAATCTTTCTAACAAAATATGCTAGAGCAATTGAATGTTCATATATGAAAAAGAAAAAAAAAATACTCCCATGGATCTTATACCCCACTGAAAATTAATTCAAACTGGAGCATAGATTTAACGTAAAATGCAAACCTATTAAATTTGTTTAAGAAAATACAGAAGAAAAATATAAATGATATTGAGTTCGGTGATAAGTTTTTTTTTTTTTTTTGTGGGTACTGGGGGTCGACCTCAGGACCTCACGCACCAACAGGCACCCATGCCGCTGAGCGATATCACCGGCCCCTTTTTCGTATGTGGGATCCGGGAGTCGAACTCGGGCCCTCGCGCTTGCAAGGCAGGCGCTTACGCCGCTGAGCCATCTCACTGGCCCTGGTGATAAGTTTTCTGGAACAACAGAAATATGATTCACAAAAGAAAATATAGTAAGTGATACTTCACTTAAATTACGATTTCTGCTCTGGGAAAGACAGTCAAATGAATGAAAAGAAAAAGCATGGAATGGGAAGAGATATTTGTAAAATACATATCTCTTAAGTGAGTTCCATCCAAAACAATACCAACAAAACCTCCTAGCAGGGCATGGTTGCACACACCAGTAATCCCAGCATGTAATCTAGTAGCCTAAACCAGAAGAATAGCAATTTAGTGATTTAGCTAAACCCTGTTTCATAAAACAAGCAAACAAACAAACAAACAAAAGATATTGGGGGAAGGGTGGCTGACAATATGGCTTAATACCAAGGCCCTGGATTTAATCCCAGTAGTATAAAAAATAAAATAAAATTTAAATTTAAAATTAAAAACCTCTTAAAACTCAATACTAAGGAAAGAAAATGTTTCAATCTTTTTAAATAGGCAAAAGATTTAGTTACATGTGCCAGATAAACATGAAAAATAGTTCAACATCATTGGTCCATTGGGAAATGTAAATTAAAACAATAAAATCCCACTACACAGTTAGTAGAATGGCTAAAATTCAAATACACATATCTACTACCAATATGTAGTATCAACTACTGAGTTGGGGCAGAACACCAGGGACTCATTCATTGCTGGTTGGAATGGAAAATGGTACCGCCATTTTAGAAATCATTTTCTTACAAAGCTAAATATAGTCTTGCCATACAACCTTGCAATTGTGCACCTAGATATTTATTCAGTTAACTTTAAACTTATATCCTCAAAATAGCTATACATGAATACAAGCTATGTTCATACTGACAAACAATTGGAAGCAACAAAGATGTTCTTGAATAGAGGAATGGATAAATAAATTATGATACATCCCTAGACTGGAAAACTAGTCAATAACATGAGCTAGTAAAGTCACAAAAAACAAGGCTGATTTTTATATGCATATTGATAGGTGAAGAAACAATATGCTCTGTGACCTATTATATGATTCCAGTTATAAAACATCATGTACAACACAAAACAATAAAGATGGTAAATGGATCAATAGTTACAAGCGATACAACATGAAGAGTGAATCATAATGTATTCAAAGAAGAAAAGGAATTTGAGGATCCCAGGATGGAAGTCAGGCTTTGTTAGAAGAATCTAATTGCGTTACAAATACATGCAATAACCTCACTGCGGGGGCGGGGAGTGGTAACCTAAGTAACTTTGGAAACAGGTGGAGCCTGTAGGGCTAACAGTAAGACTTTGACATAGCAACGTGCTCTAATTGATAAAATGATTTCCCATAGAAATATGGGTTAATAATTCTGAAACCCATAGATATAATGCTGTAATTAAAGTAAACAAAAGGTGGGGCATGGAAAGCAGATTTCTCACTATTGGAGTAGTTTACAGATAAATAGATGAAGCTAGGGTAAACTATGTAATTGAATTACATTAGAGTTGGTGATATAGGTATGAGCACACTTTTAGCTTAGTATAATAGAGATAGATACATATTAAATATTTGCAGATGCCTGTGTAAATACAGTTAGCATCCACATCTCTATTTCTCTGCTCTGCCTGCTGAGGGAGCCCCATCTAGGAGCAGCAAGCACACCTACCATTTCAAATGCTGCTCTTCAATAAAAGGAGGTCGAGCTCCTTGGAGAAACAGTTGAGTCGGGGATTAGGACTGGAAATACACAAGATGAACCTGGGGCATCTTATTGTAATAGAAAGTAAAGTACTACTTTAAAAAAAATTACACAAACGCACACACACAGACAAAAATGGCGAGATGTCAAACGTGTACAAAAGACAACTTTCGAGCTTCCAGTACCCAAAACTGGAACAATTTGAGCAACAAAATTATGTAGTATTAGATTAAAATCCAAAGGATAAATAAATATCACGAGTGTGTCTATACTTATGTAAATGAATGATTGAATAACTGAATAAATAAAAGATTAAATAATTAGCAGTAGTGGAGAACAGACACCTCTCTCTTGTAGAAGTATTCTAAATAATTTATGTAGACACTTCCCCTTCAAGGATGTGGAACTTAACTTCTCATTCTTTAAGTGTCAATTGTGCATAATGATTTCCTTCCAAAACTACAGACTAGAAAAGAGTAAAACAGAGTAACTGCAATGGAGAAACTGACAAACCTCACCTTACCCTGGTGATTAATGTCAATGTCAATAGTGGTAAGTCATGGAGATAGTATGTGCACTGGAAATGAGGGGATGGAAATGGAAGTTTACCTCTGTACTCTTTTTTCCTAAAACACAAATCCTCAGCCCAAAAAAAAAACAGAAAAATCCCAAATGAGGGACATTCTACAAAATACATGCCCACTCGTCCTCAAAACTGCCAAGCACATCAAAAACAAGGAATGTCTGAGAAACTGTCAGAACTATGAGGATCCTAAGGAGACATGACAGAGTGTTTTGAGGCATCATGGTTAGGTAGAAATAGGGGACTAGGTAAAAACTATTCTGAATAAATGTATGAAACTTAGTTAATTTTTTAAAAGCGTCTTTCGGTCACGCTGTGACTGAATGCCTACTTACAACATTCACTTATTTTTATTTAGTTGCAATATCAGCTGTTAATTAACTTAGTCCACATTCTGCTGCTTTCCAACACTGGAAATTAGACAGTCAGTACTTTAAGCATCTTTCCCCAACACTATCTATCATACTGGAGAACAAAGCCCTTTAAACCTGCTGGTTGAATTCTACAGTGTAGATGGATTTGATGCCTCATGGAAATCAGCCCTCAGTTTGTTGTGGGAATGGAGACCTTTTGTAGCTGTCCTGGTGAAAACGATATTGCCCTTGACAAATCTGTAGGATTTGAACATGGCATGGACCTGCTTATAACCTAGTGTATCTACTACAGAATGCAGAATTTCTTTTTCAGATTTTAATTTCTGGGCTCATACTGGTTTTCCCTCCTGTGTTTGGAGACTTACCTTTCAGCTATGCAGGTTATTTAACCAGAGCAATTAATTTTTTCTCCAGGAAGCATTTAATGCAAACAATTCATTCTGTAAGTGATAGCATGTTGCTTGGAATATTAATATACTAACACCCCCCCATCTGTGGGACGTATGTCTTAAGATTCCTGTGGATAACTGGATTTATAGATAGTACTAAACTCTATATTTTATCCCCTACATGCATGCCTATGATAAACTTTAATTCATAATCTAGGCACAGTAGAAGACTAACAGTAACTAATAATAAAGGAGAACAATTATAGCAATATACTGCAATAAATGTTATATGAATATAATCTCTCTTTCAATATATATCTTATTATTCTGTACTCACCCTTCACCTTTACATAGTGATGTGGGATGATGAAATACCAACTATCAGATGAGATGAAATGAGGTGAATGACATAGGCATTGTGACCTTATCTTAGGCTACCACCATAAGAATGACTGAGGCATAAGCAGAGATACAATGGCAATGAATCTGATAACCTAGTGATGAACATGTGGGTAGCCCTTCAAGTGTGGATACTCTGGACGAAGGCTTGATTCACAGATTTTATCACACTACTCAGTGTGCAATTTAAGACTTATGAATTGTGTATTTCTGGAAATTTCATTTTAATATTTTTGGTGGTGGTTGATTGCAGGTAACTGAAACTACAGAAAGAGTGAAATAAAGGATAAGAGTGGATTGCAGTAACAATCTTAGAAGTTTATGTTACATTTTCTTCCTTAGGAAATTCGAATACATTCATTCATCCAGTAAATATTTATTGAGCACTGACCATATTCAAGACAATCCAAGGAACATTGGGATCTCTCAAAGTGAAAACTCCCTAGTGTTTTTAATAGCTTAAGTGACAAAAAAGAAATTGACCAAATGTTTTTAACTCATGGCACCATGTGGTGATTAATTCTACAATACTGTAAACTTCCTAAGAAGACAAAGCCATTGGTGGCTTGGATAAATCAGAAAAGGCTCTGGGTGGTCACATTCTTCTCTAGAGATTCGTAGGATCCTGGTAAGTGGGACCAATAGAAGATAGCGCCCCAAGAAGAGTGAATGGAATGGCAGGTCACAAATTATGGTGAGGATTTTGGAGGACAAAAATTGGAGCTGCTCTAATAGAGTTGTGGAAAGAAGATCACATTACAGAGACTGTGAAGGCAAAGCAGAAGTGTTTCAACTTTATGTGGGAAGCAATGAGGAGGTTCTGAAAAAAGCCATTTATGATCATAAAAGTGCCCCTATTGGACTGATAATTGTGAAAATTATTCTGGCATCAAAGTGCAAAACAGATGGGAAGGGCATTTGGAGGTTGCCAACCTATAGTCTAAGGTGAGAGACTGAATTAGGCAGGAAATATGGGCTGTGGGATTGGGAAGAAGAAAAATTAACATGGAAGACAAAAATGTTTTGAAAAGGAGGTTTTGATCCTGGATGACTGGATTGGTTGTATTCTTATCACCAGAAATAAGATGCTGAGGAGCATTTGGACTACAGAAGAAAAGAGAACATCTGCATGTAAGTCCTGAAGCCTGACACCTGGTTGATCAACGTTCCCAGCTAAATTTTTCCCAACTAATTTTCAACTGAGAAGCATTAGTGGAGTTACAGAAGTGCTATATATACAGCTTTTCCCCCATCCATCCATATTTAAAATCAGTGATCATGAGTAATTGCAACATATCTCACTGAATATATCCACTGCCTCCAAAGGAGCTCATCTCCCTGGGCCAGTAGCCAGCACTGATTCTTCAAACCATTAGGATGTCCAAGAGATGCTTCTCTAGTTCTACGTGGGATCTGACCTCCTCATTGCAAACTTTCAACTCTTAATGAGTGTCAGTTTCTTGAACACAAGGAGCATCCCATGACTTTTGTTCTGTAGATGCTTCAAAGCAAAATCACTAGGCAAAAAGCAAAAAGTTACTTGCTTTTCTAACTGCTTTTCTAAGGCTGCCAGACCAGCTCACTGATTTGGTAGAAAAATGCTTCTCCTATGTCCTTCCCCCTGCATCCCCAAGTGGAATTGATGGGAAAGGAGAGTGAGATGAGAGTCCCAGTGGTCTGAGGGTGTAGATAGAAAGGGTTGCTGGGAGCACTGACAGTTCTTTATAGTTTGATGTTTTATTTCTAGAAGGATTGTGAGCGTTCGTCTTCTGCTTAACATCTGTGTTCACTGTAGATCACTGTACATCCCTGGGGTACCCATACCTCTGTATATGAGTGTGAGCAAGATATCCTTCTTTCAGAAGCAGGCAGTATGAAAGGAGATCAGATCTGACATGTACCAAGCTCAACCTAAGGAAAGTGGGAATTCAAACTCCAGCTGAACTTATAAATGCTGGGCCACTAACAGGAAGGAAGGTATACAGACCCTACAATACAATCAGTTCTTCCCTACATTTTAGTGTCGAGAAATACCAAGGCCTTGGGAGACTGGCAGGTCAATCTTGAAATAATCAAAGTCTTGTTATTTGGAACAAGGGACCCAAACTTTCCCTAACTCTATTAACATTTCTCTCCATCCAAATATGAAAAATGGGCTCATTCATTATTTATCATTTTCCTATCTAATATTTCACCTGCTGCCAACACAGCAAAGCCCTGCCAAGTTTCCCCTGAGGCTAGACCAGAGGCAAATGATCCCAGCAAAGCAGAATCACACCCAGGGAAGCAGATGGGTGACCTTTCTTTTGCATGCTCTCCAGACTAGAGAACAGATAGCCTAACTCTTTGGGTGGCCCAGGCTTTTTGCTTCCATAAATTAAAATATATATTTTCCGACTGATAGTCTGTTTCTCAAAAACACCAATCACACATTTGTCAAACACCATCTTTCCTGCATTATGCCAGAGCAGCCAGTTTTTCTGTTATCTGAGATTCCTAACATGATACCCCCTTCCTTCTAGCCGACCTTCCCTCAAAATAACTTGGTGTGAACTTTCTTCCATTGCTTTCTTTCCTCCTCCTATGCAGCCATGTGTTTGAAATATGTTTTAGATATTGTCACATCTCATATTTTAAATATCATGAGGACAGGCCAATTCTATGATATTTTAAGTGCCCTCATTATGAAACATATGGCCAGAGGGGTGTGGATAGGGAGGTGGGGAAAGAAATATGGCAAATGTAATATTTTTCCAAAAGGGGGGGTATGACCTGCAAGATGCAAAAAATCTATGTGTACCACTGCTGAAATACCATCTGTTTCCATTCAAATTATCACTTTGAAATTATGACTTTTTTGCATATGCCATAATGTATAGGATTCAAGGGCCAAAACACATCACAATGTTTGCAACCAACTGATCCAGTTGCTGTCAAAGCTGTGGTAATTTTTAAAAAGAAAGAGACAAGAAAAACAAAGATTATGTTATATGTCTTGTGTCCTCATTTTTATTTCTTTTTAAAATAGAGGTCTTGTTATTACAGAGACAGTGAGAGGGATAGTCACTGGCAATACCATTCATTCGCTTGTTAGTTCACTCTTTTACTCTCATTCACCAGCTAGTTAATGTAATTCAAGAAATATACACAATGTCTGTAGATGAGGATACAGAAATGAAAACACAATGATCAGACTGTTAAAATATGAATGATAAAGCCAATTTTAAAAGTTAGTACTTCAATTTTGTGACAGGAACACTTCAGTTTTTTTAGGAGAAGGGATGACTATTCAGTGATAGGGGGAAAAAAGATTTAAAGGAAGCCACTTCAAATGCAATTTAAAAATTCAATAGATTTTATTTATGCAAAGTGGGTGTTGATATCCCAGGTCTTGGAACAAAATATGCAAAGACACAGAAGTCCCAGTGAGCGCTGGCTGCAAAGAACTCATTATGGCTGGAACAGAGAGGTCAGATACACAAAGCTGGAGAAGGAGAGGGCCGCTGCAACAATTCCTGAGGAATTTCATGCTATTGAGGTCCAACAAGTACATTAACAGCTAATACCTGTATTCCCACTGGGAAGACAGATCACCTTTGTTGGAAAAATATCCTGATTAACACTTAGTGCAGAAAACAAGTGCAGGAACTTATATGTCAGACAAGGCAAGAGTCTCAAAGAGGCAGCTAAACTACTGAGCAAGATGCAGAAAATAGTTCTGTTCATTGGTCTGGTAATGGTGGGGAAGAATAGAGAAGAACAGGGAGGGACCAGTGGCTGCAGGCAATAGACCTCAAGGGCAAAGGGTCACCAACAGAGGAGCTCCAAGTGTCAGTGAGAACAGAAAGGACTTCTGGAGAAAAGACTAATATTCAATTTTTTTCATTCTTGTTCCTAGGCAAATATGTTCTCTCTGTGTCTCTGAACTCCCTTTTCGACTATTTCATAAAATCTCCCAGAATCTTGTATATTTTCATGGTTTAGTTAGATGTTGTTTGGGGGGAATTAGTAAGGGCTGCATGTTCTTGTCCAAAACAATATGACATACTGAAGAAATCATAGTTTAGCAAGCAAGTAAGAGCTAACACATGCCTTCCAGAAATATAAACAAAACCATGGTATGGATGGGCTTTGAATTACAGCAGGGTGTGTAAATGCAATTCCAAACTAATATCACTCAAATTTTAGGTATAAGAGGAATCTTAGTTGACATACAGGTGGTACATCAGCAAAGATTTAACAGATAACAGAGTTAGGCGGGAATACTAGAGGAAGACCTAGTCCTTTTACTGTAGAACTAATAATAAACCTGGAGAGACATTCATTTGAGAAAGAGTAGTGAGGACACCAATTAGCAGCATTTATCCTTTGCAGGGCCACCTGACCAGTTTCCTCTCTGACACCTTAGGTTTGGGCAATGATCACCGCACACTAACATCTAACCATCAGCAGATGAAGATTTTCCATGATTCTTCACTTTATCCTCATTTCCTTCACTTCATTTTTATTTTGTTTTGTTTTCCTTACACCATACAGTATTCTGCAACATCAAAGGATTTTGTGGATGTGTAGTCTTTAGAATCCTCATTTCTTTGCCATGTGTCCCTAAGTAGTAGGCCAAAAATGATTAACTTGTATGATTATTTTTAAATGTTTGTTGAATTAATAAATGTAGTATGAATTTCTATGGATTAATGAATACTAGCTTTTCCAAAGAAAGTGTCCAAGATACGTTTCCTAGGGATATGTCTGATTTTAGCAAATTCATAAATCTAAGTAAATTCTCATACTTCTCTTCTGCATAGATGGGTTAGGGTTAGGGTTAAAGTAGCCAGAGGATCACCAATAAAGCTGATCTTTTTTTTGTGTGTGTGTGTGTGTGGGTAGCAGGGGTCGACCTCAGGACCTCGCATGCCAGCAGGCGCCCGTGCCGCTGAGCGTTATCACCGGCCCTTTTTTCGTATGTGGGTTCCGGGAGTCGAACTCAGGACGTTGCACTTGCCAGGCAGGCGCTTACACTGCTGAGCTATCTCACTGGCCCAATAAAACTGATCTTTAACAAACTCACCAGGATATTATTTTGCCTAGTGCTTATTTTTAGGCACTTAATAAGTTATTATTTCATCTGATACTTATTACACCCCTGGAAAGTGGAAAATGTCATTTTTCTTTTCTGATGAGGATGCAGAGGCCTCCTGAATAATCTCTGGGATTTGCACTCCAATCCTTGGGTTGTACCTTGTCACTGGACTGGGGTGAGAAGAGGTAAGTTCTAAGGTGTCTTGTCATTGATTGCCTTTATGATTGAATTTAGGTGAATCATTTGCCTAGTAGATAAAATCTCTGACCAACTTTCCCCGTAGCTTCTCCTTCATTTGTTTATTCCTCCATTCATACATTCAGACACATTTGTGTGGCCTACTCTTTGCCAGGTACTATTCTAAGTTTGAGAGATAGAACAGTAACCAAGACCAAAGTCCTGTGCTTGAGACCCATTCTGATACCTGGTAATGTGCAAGAATCTGTGCTTCCTGAGTGAGAGACAATATGACTGATGCAATAAGGACAATGTGTACTTCAGACAGGACTCCTAGGTTCAAATTCTGCTTTACTACCTATTATCAGGTAGGAGGGAAACAAGTCACTGCCTGTCTCCAAGTTCCACCTGTAGACTGGAGCTCCCAAAGACCAATGGTGTGATAGACATGGCATTGTCAGAGTGCAGAGCTGGGGACCAGTATGAAATAGGTGCACAGGACTGCTCTTTAATCCCTGCGCCTTCTTTCTTAGGGGTCACAGGATTCTCCTTTGCAATCCACTTGTTTCCTGTTGAGTTCCAACCTTTGTATCTGTGGCCTGGTTCAAATGCACCTACTCTTGCTTCCCCACTTATCTGCATCTGATTCACTCATCATTCAGCATTTAGAGGGATGTGCTGAAACCTAGAAATTGATCCCACCACTATTTTAATTACTCATTGCTGAGACAAAATACCCAACACCCAAAGTTAAAGAAGGAAAGGTTTATTTGACTCACAGTTTATAGAGATTTCCAGTTCAGAGTTGGCTGGCTCCAAGGCAGAGCGGGATGGCAGAGGGGCATCGCAGAGAAGAAACAGTGTACGGGAAAGCAATGCAGGCAGAAGGAAGACAGCAGCATGGCAGTAAGCAACAAGTGGCAAAGGACAAGGGACAAGTGGCAATAGCAATTCCTTTCTGCTTCTTTATATTCTATCTAGGATACCCAACCTTAGGGCAACAGATAGCACTCATACCCAGAACTATGCCAAACCAAGCAGTGGACTAATTCAGTAATCACACACCCTTAGTCCCAGCATCATACACTCTAAATTCAGCCACCTCCGAAAAGCTCCACCTATGACTACATGAGGCTTTGGGGGTCATCTAGTTATAAGCCATAACAAATACTTTCCCATATTCTTGGAATAAAATTTAGATAACTCATGACCTGAGATCTGTTTCTTGCCTGTCACCCTGTGCCATCTCTGTTCTTCTCATCTTGGCTCATGTGGATTTGAGCTCTTCTGCCCAGCTTCTGTTATTCAGAATGCTAATCCTTTCTACTGTAGGATCTGCACCTTGTTTTGCCTTCTGCCAATTGCCCAGATCCTTCTCTAACTGGCTCCTAGCAAAATACCATCTATTCACAGTGTCATGCACTCACCTCACAATCTAAATTCCCCCCCCCCCGTTCTTTTATGTTTGTTTATTTATTTTGGCAGTGCTGTGAATTGAGCTCAGGACCTTGCACATGCTAAAGAAGTGCTCTACCACTGATTTATACCCCCATCCCACCCCACCCCCAATTCTTAGTCATGATCACTTTTTTTTTTTTTACCATCTAAAGTTATTTATGTATTCACATTTATTCTCTGGCCCAGTGCAAAATTGTAAACCAAGGAGTGTAAACCAAGATTCACTCCTGTGTCCTGAACATCTAGGATACTGCCCGAGACATAAATGATCCTCAGCAAATATTTTTGAATGACCCTACAAAGGAAGTTTCTCATTTTGAATACTTTCCCCTGCTGCTAGACAAGGCTTCACTCTAGCTTAGCTAAATTTAGCATAAACATAGCTTTAACTCTCTTCAAGGAGACACCATTATGCTAGTTAAAAAAAAAAAAAACAGGTAAACAAATTGTCTCCAAAAAGCACCCATAAGCAAGTGCACTCTCCTTATTAAAAGGGGCCCCTTTGGGCCTTGCTGTGGGTAGCTGTTCCAGAAGGATAAGTGGGTGGATGGCCTGGCTATAGAAGCCACTCTCCATAAGCAAGTCTCCAAATAGGCTCACAAAATGTTCAGCCTTGATTGCAGATTACCGTCCACCTTCCTGCTCTACCTTTCAGCCCTCTCAGCATGTCTGCAAGTGGTGTCGGGGCTGTCATCCCATTGCCAACAAATTACCTCCTTTGCCTCCTCCTCACTGCCCTTTATCCCTTCCCACCATAATTAGCTTCTTGCTAATAAGTCAAATGAGTGGGTACAGTGAAGTGGGCTGCTCCGTTTGGCTGTCTCCTGGAGTGCTGAGATGGAGTGAATGGGAAAAAGGGATAATAGGGCTGCTGCAGCCCCCGATGCTCCCAGGGAAGCCTCTTAATGACTTTCTCTTCAGTGGCTGTTGCTCAGAGGGATGGCAGCACAGGAATCCTGCTGGAGGGAGGCAGAACCATGGCTCCATTGCCATCCTCAAGCTCTTTCGCTTTAGCCCTGGCTGGCATTCCCAAACACCACAGAAAGGAGAGAGACAGATCCTTCATACATGGAGAAAAGAACTCTGCTTCTCTGATGCTGCCTTTTCCTTTGGGGGCACAAGCTAGCATATGCAGACACATTTCCTATTGAGCATGGCCCTTCCCATATGTCTCTGCCTTCCTATGATCCAGACACTCAGTTGAGTTATCAACCCGCAACTCTTGCCTGACAAATCATCATTCTAGGCTGGATGAAGGATTCTGGGACAGAAAGGCAGCAGCATAAGAGGGGCCTTTCCTTCAGCAGACTCAGTAGCAAGCAAGCCTGGAGGACCACAAGACTTTAAAGGACACGAAGTCTTCACTAATTCATGTGCCTTTGTAATGCATTAGCAGGAGCAGTTCAGCAACAACACAAGGAGTGCCAAGTGCTTAAAATGCAATCGAGGAGTTATTGGTGTCATGGTTCTTAATTTCATTTTAAGTATAGAAGAGCATGGACAGGGGCAAAAACAGTGTGACACTGGAGTGGAAATGGTGTAGCTCTGTTCCTGTGGTAGAAAAGAAAGATGAAACCACCATAGGAGGAAAATGCCAGCGCCGGGGCACCATCTTGATTTTAGTTACCAAGGTGTGTTTGTTTGCTTGCTTGCTTGCTTTCTTCTTTTCCTTCCTCAACACAACTGAGCTTTTGAACAGTGCCTCCTCTCATCTTATGAATTACTCCCCAGTATATTTGAAATATTAATCTGTGTCAGGCTATTAAACATTAAGAAAGCAGCAAAGGATACAAGTCACACACACTCCATGTTTTATCATGCAGATCCCAGGATCCCAGAGAAAATGAGGAAAAATTACCAGAGAACCACCCAAGATACCTTTGTCTTGACCAAACCTCCTTTCTGTCCTGGGACCATAGGGGACTGTGTTAATGCTTTCCCTGCCTTTAGTGTGCAAAATGAAAGAGAGAAAGTGTGATGCTTTGAACACAGCATGTATCACCTATTGAAAATGAAGACAAGAAGGTCAAAGTAGATGAGTGGAAAGCTCAAATTTAGAATATTCTTAAAGAAATCAACAATACTATTTTCAAGTATATAGAGTAACATAATTATAGATAACGAAGTGCTGCCAAAAAGAGTCCTATGGGGAACCACATAAATATCATTTTAGGAGCTTACATATTATACACCCATGGCTGGTAAAATTTTGGATGTTTGAGGCCTTTGAAAATACTTCTTTTATGTATTTTTAATCTATTCTCTTAGTCATTCAGGCCAACACAAAACAAAGTTCAGTACAAAATAAGACAAATCCAATGTCATATCACCTGCTTTACCCCCTTGATACAATACCTATGTGTTGATCTGAGCTATGCTAATCTAAGTGTAGCATATCTGAATTTTGCTGGGTAGTTAATAGATTTTTCTATTAAAACTTGTGGAAATATAGGCTGAAGTATTGATTAAGCTTAGAGCATTTGCTCCCTATTGAACTATCATCTTGGTGGCTGTCCCAGCTACTTACATCTGGATCTCATGGATGCCAATTATGGATCCAACATCCCTAAGGACAAGAGATATATTCATCAACATCATCTGGTGGCAACTGGCACTGTGCTGCAATCCAGGAGCCAAAATGCCAGAGATTAATCCTGAGTATTTTGGAGATGCTTCAGCTGTTTCCATGTGGCCTCCTGATATACCTCTTTCCTTATAATCTCTCTGTTTATTTGGCCCAGTTTTCCAGCAATATCTGGAGTTCTTCATTAACTGTAATTTGCTGAACTGGTCAAAATCCTTATAATTCTTGCCAATTGCCATTTTCCAAAAAGCTATGACCTGACCTCTAGTATAAGTTAACGTTAGATTATACTCTCTTAAAATATATATCTGTATATCTATATCTATATATCCAATCCATGGAGTAGTTTCCACTGTTTTTCTATTATGGATATTTCTAAAGAACTTTTTCTTGTTGGTCACTGCAGTCCAATCCCAGGAAGTCTCACGTCCAAGTCCATTCTTTCTCTAATAAAACATTAAGACTTGTAACTAATGCATAGGTTTTACCTTGAAAGAATAGGCATAGGCCTAAGGCTAATCAAAATTTTTTTTTATCTTAACTTGGATGAAGACACAAATAGTCAAATCAACCTGTGCGTGACATGGAGCTGAGAAGGAGAACTTAGAAGGGATCTAATAAGAGTTCCAAAACATGCAACCAAAGTCTGAACACAACATGATGAAATTTAAAGAGCACAAATGTAAATCTGAAAATAAAACCACCAACAATTGCACACATGAATAATTTGGGGGAATTTATCAATAACACATGTGAAAAAGACACAAGGGTTTTAATTGACTTGAAGCTCAGTATGAGTCAACTGTACGATGTAGTTGCCAAAATATTAATGCAGTCTTCAGTAAGAACAGAAATGGAATGGACTTGCAAGAACAAGAGGCAATTACCTCCCTCCATTCCGAGCTAGTGAAATCATTCAGTTGGGTTCTGGCAATCACTCAGGTGGTAGATAGGCTTGGATCCATGTTATAGAAAGAGTGATTGAAGGAATTCAAAATCCAGATAGAAGAAGGTTTGATGAGTATCTTAAAACACACAAAGGATTCCTGTATGAGAGGAGAATCGGCGTTCTCCCATGCAATTTTATCCAGGAAAAATGGAAGAGAGTCTAAGATCAATATAAAGGGAACATATAACCACTTCAAATGTTCTATTTAAAAATTTTTACTTGATGCGTGAAACTTGTACATATTTGTCATAGGTAATATGTTGTTTTAAAATAGATGTGCATTGTGGAATGGCTAAGCATGTTCTTAAATGAAATATGCTGCATTATAAAAATTGAGTTGTCAATCAAGAAATCGAGCAGATGCTGGATGAGCACCTGTTGAGCTTTATAGAGGAGATTTACACCTTCAATGAATCAGGGCTGGGCAAGATGAGATGTAGCATGGACATGCATGTCATATCATCCTCGCCCATACAACTTAATACACACTACTGGGAAATCCTGAATAATTGGTTATATTTTTCTATGATTTTCTCATCTTCCTGCTTAAGGTGGAACCACTGTGATGCTAGGAAAGGTGTCCTCATTATGTGCTTTTCCTAACTTCTTCTTTTGTTTGTCCAGTGTGGCTCAGAGATGAAGCCATAAGAACTATGTACTAATTGATATCTGGCTATATTAATTTATGTAGCTAATATTTTCCACCACTGATGTATAAAGATACATGTCAGCCCAACTTACTCATGATTGTCAAATCCCTGACATTTCATATTATAATTAATATTCTACAGTTCTAGTAACCTGTTGTTTATTTATCTCATTTGAAAGCACCAAAGTTCTATCTTCCAAGATATCCAATTCTGCATAATATGGACATGCAGGGAAATCTTGCTATGCCTAAGAGTTCCCTATGTGAATCAAAGGGAGGGAACTTCCAAAATCCCTTTCAATTCTGTCATTCTATGAATCTAGTCATGTGGACTGTGTTAGGAGTTTTGATTATTTTGTCTTTTTTCATATGCTTCCTTTATCTCTCTCCAATTCCTTCAATGACATTGAGCATCAGCACTGAGCTGAGTATCTCAGCATCAGATTCTGAACATAGTATCTCAAGAACTCTTAAAGTTTAAATATGTAGAGAATTATAAATATTTGAAATACCCTGCAGCTGCTGTGTGTACTGTCTTTAAACCGATCTTTTGGTCTAGTATCTTTTATTTGCTTGCTTGTCTGCAGGCTTTTTTCACCTGTTACAGCATCAAAACCTATGCAGACTTTCAGGACAGTGAAAGATCCTGCAGACTGTCACAGCAACCTAACTATCTACCCTTCATACTTACTCGTGTTTGAGGAAAGGGTTGGTATACTCATCAGCTCCGATACCTCAACAGAGTACAATACTCAAATTTCCTTTTTCTTAGCCTGCAGTCTTACCTATGAGCTACTGAATGGCTCCAACTCTGGTTTAAGCTTTTCTATTCACTCACTTAGGAAAAACTCATAGCCTTGTTGGACACCCATTTTCCAAGATGATGACCCATACGTGCCATAAATATTTATTGTATATCTTTCTTAATTTTAATTCGTGATCATAATAAAAATTTTGACATTATAATTTAGCTATAAAGATACTTTTAGTAGAAAACTATTTCTCATGACATTTAAATATCTAAAGGATTACTACACAGAAAGTTTCTATTTATTATTTATTTGTGTGTTTATTTATTAAAATATGTCAATGCTTTTCCTTCATTGCTTGCTTCATTATTTTCTTATTTTTCTTTTTTTCTTTTTTCACTGTATGTTCTCCAAAAATGACTTCAGACGGTAAAAAAAAAAAAAAAAAAAAGCAAAAAGGAAAAGTGAAGTTTAAATAAAGAAATTCAGCCTAAAAGAAAACTTGGATGAGCTCAAATACCCTATAGAGTATAAAATAGAACATACAAAAAACAAAGATATCAGGTATATAGTAATAGTATAGTTATGTGTCATTTAATGATGAGGATATGTTCTGAGAAATGCTATCATTAAGTGATTTCATTGATGTGCAAACATCATAAAGTATAGCTACACTATCTATGACAGCTACAATGTTACTAAGCAATATAATCTTATGGGATTACATTCAGTCACTGACTGAAATATCATTAGCCAGCACATGACTATATGCATAACAGAGCTGTCAATGCACAGAATGCTTAGCAAATGTCTGCCACTCTTTTTAGACTATATGCTGTTTCATAATGGCAAGGAAAGGAAGAAAAATAAGGAAATATTTCAACACATCTGCAAGTTCAAAACCCATTGACCAGGAGAAATATATCCACTCCTGGTACTGGGACCAAAGAAAAACGAAAGAAGACCATGGATTTTTGTAGAAATGATTCTCAACAAACTTTAACAAAGTACATAACACTAGCTTTGGAAGCATTTAGTATTTCTCCAAGTAGCTATGGTCATGATGTCAAACACTGCTTCATTTATAGGTATCCTATGTGGTAAGGATGAATGGTGGGGAACAAAAGACATCAGGGAGAAGAATAGACACAAGGCTCTCTTATTGTACTGCTTAACCAATAATGGGTCCTCTATAACTGGAGGACTAAATCAGTCGTACATCTTCAGACAAGTCTCCATACACTCAGAGACTCAAACTGTCACATAAGCTCAGTAGGTATTTTGGCAATTATTGGTGGTTCAGGAGTGGTTTGAGGTTATAATATCTAATATATAACCAAACTACCATTATTTCTAACTAAATCCAGTCTTAAGCACTAGTGATGTTTGGATTAGGGTAAAATCTTTTGATAAAAATTATTATGAGTAAGTATTTATTGTCTGTTGATATTTCATATACAACATTTCTAAAATTTATACCAACTCCTCAAGGGTAATGTGCAGAAACTGAGGCATACAAAATGCCTGCATCCAAGACCACAGTAGGTAGAGGGATCAGAATTCAAACTTGTGTCTCTTTGACTGTGTGGGTCAGTAAAACCACAAGTCAACTGCTCAGCAGTCAATGTGTAGGATCCATCTTGACTAAATCTTTGACAAATATTTATTATGACTCTGGATTTTTTTTAACTACTAGTCCCCGTTCAAATATTTGTAATATTCCCTTATAATTAATTTATGGTTTTAATATGAACTGAGGATCCCTCTTCCTAAATTTATAAACCCTGTCCAGACCTCAGTATAATATAACACATAGCCCTCTTCTGGTTTAATCCAATTTCAAAGGAGAGAAACTTTTGCATCTGATTGGGTCAAGCTTTAAGAGAAGCAAATGTTTATGTTTAGGTTGCCCCAAAACAGAATAGAGACAACTGGCACTTCTCAGATTTCATTTTATTTGTCATGATTTTATGATCAGTCATTTTTACATGCTCAGAATGGGTCAAGAGAATGTCTCCTAATGTCATCATCAAAATGGGTCATGGCTAGACCAATCAGGATAATAGTGAAACCCCTGACACACAGCCACACTTGCCCAGCCTGTAATGTGCTGTCCAAAGTTTGTCTTATATTCCTTTGCCATCTGATATTTATGCCACTGACACATTTATTTTTTTTTACAGGTTTTTAGTTTTGAGGTTAATTCTTATAAAACTATACCAGTAGTATATCTGATGTGCAAAATAGAAAAAATCAAAAGTGGAATCAAGAAGATAAAAATCTACTATTATTTCACCTCCATAATATTATAGTTTTTATATTTGGGGGGATGTGTCTAGGTATTTTCTCTCTGTGTGTATAGATGCACAAATACATACAAAAATGGACATTTTATGATTATAAGGGAGTTAGAATTTTACAGAAAATATAATGGGCATTCTTATTTTTCCATCTCATTTTGTAAGCATGTTTATGCTAAGTGAAGTAATCCAGACACACACAGAAAATGTTGCATGATCTCATTTATATGTGGAAATTTAAAAATAACAAAAAAGCCCAGAAAACAAAACAAAACCAAAGAAGGGTGAAATACATATAGAAAATAAAACAGTGTTCATCATAGGTTGATGTAGAGTCTAAGAGGGGATGAAGTGGGGACATGTGGATAACAGGATAGAAAAAAGCAGATATGTATAGTCAACAAATCTAGAGATTTAATGTACGACCTAAAGACTATAGTTAGTAAAGTCACATTATATTCAATATTTCCATTAAATAAGATGATTTTAGCTATTTGTGTAAAAAATGTAACTATGTGAGATCACAGAAAAGTATCACTATAACCACCATTTCATTATTATTTGTATGTACCCTGTAACGTCACATTATGAATCACAAATGGAAACTATAAAATTGAATTAAAATTTAAGTTTATTGGAATTTTGTAAAGCATATTTTAAATGTATGAATAATATTCTAATGTGGATTATAACTTATACAATTATTCAATGTTAGTGCATATTCATGTTTTCAAGTTTTCAAAATGTAAAACAGTGCTGAAATGAGCCTCATTTTTAATAATATACAGACAATTATTTTGTACATTAAATCATTTCATCATTTGCAAGAAGCAAGTTACTAAGTAAGATCTTGAGTTAACTAGGTCAATAAAACATGGAAGGAATTTCAACATAAAAGAAATAATGTACAAGTGTCTAGTGGCAGGAATGATTGAGACAAAAATAAAAGCTGAAATCTAACAAAAAAAAATGGGAAAAAAACATGATGGAAAGAGGGCAGTGGGCAGAACAAACAAAGAGAAATCAGAGAAAGAAGCAAGGGCCAGAATATGCCTTGGTAGTCATCTTAAAATTATAAAAAGAAAATCTATTGAAATTTCATTTCAAAAAATGCAGTCAGAAGATGGAACTTAAAACAATCTGTGCTAGAAAGGTCTTCGACTGCAGTGCAGAGTATGGACTGAAATATAATGTTCATGGATAGTATGAAGGCTGCTGCCACCGTCCAGTTAGGAAATAATCACAGCTTAGAGTGGCATCCTAAAAACAAAAGGTAAAATTTGAATGAATTGAAGGGATATTTAGGTGGTGTAACTGAATTGTAGGACTTTCAGGTAGATAAGTATGAAACTAAAGGAAGGGAAAATAAATTTACAAGGTTGACTCTTAGATTTCTGACTTGCTAAAGTAGTGTTATCATTCATGAGATAAGAAATACTGGAAGAGGAACATGCTTGGTAGGTAGATAGTTTAAATTCATTGTGGGAACTCTTGTGGCATCTGTGTATACATAATTATAAGTCAGGAGCTTGCAGAAGCAATCCAGGCTTGAGGGAACATTTGCCCGTCATTGGCATGTAATCCCTGTGAAAGAATGAAGTGGATAAAATGCCTAAGAATATGGTATGCAATGAGAAAGATAGAGAGGCTGGAACAAGTGCTAAAGTGTAAAAGTGGCAAAGTTGAAAGGAAGGAGAAGCCAGAAAATAGCAGGAACACTAAAAAAGTACGAAAAAAGAAAGGAAGACTTAATGAATGAACCACTTAGTTCTATCTGATCCTTCAGCGTGTGCTTTAGATTTTAATGTATAAATTCCAAGTCAATGATTTAACACATTAAAATGACTATAACAGAATGAGCACTCAGGCACTAGCTATTTTTAGGCAGGTAGTTGAGGATAGTTTTATGAATTTTAGCTTGTCAAAGAAACTTTTTATTAATGGCACAAAACATCCACTCTTGCAGAGATGGGTAAATGGCATGGGAATCAGAAAATAAAGTTTATTCTGCCAGGAGACCTCCACAAATGCAAAATACAAGTGCAGGCCAAATGAAATTAACGAAGGTGTCCACCTGCTATTTCATTCCAACTGTACTTCTGGACTTGATGCTGCAAAGAATACACCTGGTAAATGGGATTTTTCTACATAAGCTTGAGTCCAAATCATAAAGAATAGCACAGTGTCTCAAAAGAATGAAGGTTTGCTGAAAGCCACACTGAGATGTAAGGCAATGGAAGCCATTGAAATATTGAGATAGCATTTGAGAAAGAGAGTGAAAAAACGTGCAGGAACCAATACTAGAAAGGCTCTGAGAAGGTGGAGAACATTCCCATCACATGTGTCTGTTACTTGCTTACTTTGATTCTCAGTAATGTTTAACCACTTACCAGGCCAATTATTTCAATACAGGATGACCAAAAATTGCATATTTTATATTAATTTTTATAAGATAACTGGAAATAAAAAGACTATAATTTTATCAAATTTATTCAGTAATTTTCCTGTATATGTTATATCTTAAAACACTCAAAACACAACACAACATTGCAATCTGGACAGTAGTAACTAGTCTCTTTCCAAATTCTTTTTCTGTTATTGTCTTTCTTTGAATAACACACATTACACTGTCATTTTGGCCTTTCCTTCTTTTCTGGGGTGGTATAATTTCAATAAAATGTTTACCCACTAAATGTAACGGTGATGGACATACTGTTTGGCATTTCTCTATCCTGTGCTCTGCAATTATTTGGTCTATTAGACCTAATCTAAATTATAAATGACTTTTTGAACCCCCTTGTTTTGAATAAATAGCGAACAAGTTCCCTATTGTTTGTTCCAGACTGTGCATAAATATTTTATGATAATACTTTTTTCCTTGCTTTTTAATTACAGGATAGCTTGTTAGATGTTGGTCAACTCTGTAAATACCATCCATAGAATTATTGTAATCACTGACCACTATTGGAATATTTAAAGTTTCATTTCTTCTTTCAAGTTCTATAATTTCTGTATTATTAATAATTGACAATAAGGAGACGTCTTTTCTGTCTTTCCATTTCATAACAGATTTTTCCTCTGTGCTATGCTAACATTTCTCCCCTTTTCAGTTTTTTCTTTTGCAGATCTTTTGGCACTTCCTTCCTATTCAGTTTTAGTGTCCCAGATGTTTCCATTTTGTATTGTAAAAGAATATCACTGAGTTTGCAGAAGTATAAAAATTAAATCTAATGTACTTACGATAAGAGTTTTTATAGATTGAAACACAAAATAATAGGTTATTTTTCACGAATAAAATAAACACGAATTAGTAAAAGAAAATAATTGGAACTTATTATTAGATTCCATTAGAAACAAACATCAAAGGTGAATAAAACATTCTAAATAAAAAAGTATGCAAAATAATAGTCAATATAAAACAAATAAACACAAGTGTATTTTTCACAAATAAGAATTAACGAGTTAAAATGATGACACTGGGAGATAGTATGTAAACAAATATGCTTCCAGAGTGAAGTAAACTCTTAAGTGGTTAAAAGTTAAACTCCAAGGCTATAGAACTCTGAGTTTTTCTTGAAACCAGCTAAAGAAGATGAATTCTGAGTAGTAAAAATTTGTTCCCCAAAATACTTCTAATGTGGAAACTAAATAAAAAACTACCAAAGAATGTAAGTGGTGGCCTTTATAAAACAAAAAGTCAATGAAACTAAGTTTAGTGAGCCCATATTCATTCCAGAATCATCGGATCCTAGGAGAAAACTGATATGGGGTGAATATTCATAGAGTGTTTTGGAGTATCTAGTATGTGCCACATTTATAAGTTACTCAGCAGGAAGTTAACCTCATGGTCAGGCTCTTATAACAGAATATAGTTCTGCTTTCGGGTGTGTTTTATATTGGTTTCTGTATTTTTTATTCATTTATCATAGTTTTATTGTCTCTTATGTTTCAGGCACTGTGGATATAACTGTGAACAAAATCACACATGGTTGTTAACCTCATGATTTAGCTTGGTAACATTTTTACTCTTTGATTTCTTAGGAGATTTCTTTGCAGAGGATACCTGGATTCATCTCAGTCTTGCAGGTTAAAATCCTTTTCAGTACACTCTTAGAGATCAGTAACTCTCCTGAGTACATTCCACAAAATATTCTTGAACTAAATCATCTTTCCTGAATAGCTTCCTGGGACAAGGGTCTGACATAGCTAGTCTATGTGTTTCCCTTTTCATAACTCACTCGTCTCCTCTGTTACGGCTTGGTAGTGTCCCTGAAAGGCCCACATGGTATAGGTTTGGTTGCTAACCTGCAGTGCTCTTGGTAAGTGGGGGAATCTTTTAGAGGGGGGCCAGAGGAAAGAAGATGGGTCACTGGATGTCTGCCCTTGAAGGGGATTTCAGGACCCTGGCCTCTACCTGTCTCTCTCTTTGCTTCTGGCCACCAAGAGGTAAAACAGGCCTCCTTTACCACACGCCCTTGACATGATGTACTGCGACACCACAGGCCCCAAGCAGCAGGGCCAATCAACCACTCATGGAAACCTCTGAAACCGTTAGCTAACATACAGCTTCCTCTTCATAAATCGATTATCCCAGGTGTTTCGTCACAGTGAGGGGAAGTTAAAACATCCCCAAACCTGCTATTTCCCAAAGATGTGTGTTCTTTCCTTTCTGTCCCTTCAGTCTGAAGCCATCAGGGATCAAGGGGACACAGTACTCATTTCCGCAGTTCTTGGCCTAATCATCTTCTTGGTGAGTGAATTAGCATATAATATAGTATATCCAAAATCCAATTACATTTTAGTTATTCTGTCTAGACACAAACTGAGTTATTTTGAATCCACACATTAATTGGAAACAGAAGATGAATTTGTTTGTTTTTGAGTGGTTGTTTTAAATTCCTTCAGCTTAACTTTCCTCCACCTCATTTTGTTAAGAAGTGGGGTTTCTTTTCACAGATCCACACGGCTGCCTGCAGTTGAACTTGAGCTCTCCTTTTACCAGTTCTTCATGCACACAACTTGTATTTCAAACTATTCTCTTTTCACCCCTGCTCTTCTAGATGCAATTTATCTTTTTTTTTTTGTGGGTACCGGGGATCAACCTCAGGACCTCACGCTTGCCAGGCAGGCGCTGATGCCGCTGAGCCATCTCACCAGCCCGATGCAATTTATCTTTGATTTAGTGTTCTGACATTTCTAAGTCTGAACCCTTAATATATGTATTGGTGCACTGAAAATAAACAAAATGGCTTCTGTTTCAGTTTCAAGGGATGATTTGAAAGATAAATGGTGACCAATCAGAAGTGAGTGAATTTTGGGCCGGTGAGATGGCTCAGCGGCATAAGCGCCTGCTTTGCAAGCGCGAGGGCCCGAGTTCGACTCCCGGATCCCACATACGAAAAAGGGGCCGGTGATATCGCTCAGTGGCACGGGTTCCTGTTGGCGCGCGCGGTCCTGAGGTCGACCCCCCGGTACCCACCAAAAAAAAAAAAAAAAAAGAAGTGAGTGAATGTCACTCATTGAAGTGATTTTCAGGGTGCTTGGCAAACACCTTGAAAAAAATTATACCACCCAGTACTCTGACTTCTACAAATCTATTCAAAATATACTGATTATAATGCAAAATAATGTGTTCATAAGACTAGTTGGTGAAATCCTGAGATATATCAAATGATTGTACTGAAAACTTTCCAAGTGCTCATTATGGGAAATAGGAAAATAAACTATGATATCTTCACAGAATGCTGTTGGAAGCAAATTTTTTTTTTTTTTTTTTTTTTTTTTTTTTTGTGGGTACCGGGGGGACGACCTCAGGACCTCACGCGCCAACAGGCACCCGTGCCGCTGAGCGATATCACCGGCCCCTTTTTCGTATGTGGGTTCCGGGAGTCGAACTCGGGCCTTTGCGCTTGCAAGGCAGGCGCTTAAGCCGCTGAGCCATCTCACCGGCCCTGGAAGCAAATTTTTAAAAATTTACAAACATATACATACACACACACACACCATATATATATATATATATAGAGAGAGAGAGAGAGAGATAGAGAGAGAGACAGAGACAGAGACAGAGACAGAGACAGGGAAACAGAGGAAGAGGTAGGGTGAGCACATTAGAGTTCCCCAGAGAAGTGGAACTGATAGGACACACATAATTCTACGCAGGTATTTTATTAGATTAGCTTACATGATTGGAGGAGAGGCTCACGATAGTCACCTGCAGGCCAGAGATCAAAAGAAATGCATAGCTTCTCACTTCAAGAACCCAGAAACCGGGCCGGTGAGATGGCTCAGCGGCATAAGCGCCTGCCTTGCAAACGCGAGGGCCCGAGTTCGACTCCCGGATCTCACATACGAAAAAGGGGCTGGTGATATCGCTCAGCGGCTCGGGTGCCTGTTGGCGTGCGAGGTCCTGAGGTCGACCCCCCGGTACCCACAAAAAAAAAAAAAAAAAAAAGAACCCAGAAACCTAAGAACAGGAGAGAAAGAAGCCAATGGTGTAGCTTTACCTGAGGCCAAAGCCTTGAGAGCCCTCTGGAGGCCGCTGATCTTCAAGTCTATGTTGAAAAACTGAGCAACCCAGAGTCTGAGGTTGATGGGTTACAGTAGTAGAAATGACACACCCACTTGAATAAGGTCAAGCTTGTGTGAATGTGTGTTTCTTCCTTCAGCTTTTTCATTCTACCCAGGCTACCAAGCCACATTCAGAGTGGATCTTCCCCCATTAGCTTGGGGACCCACACACCAATCTTCTCTGGAAATACACACAGAAATAATGCTTTTCCAGTTCTCTAGGTATCAGACAAGTTGATGGTCAAAATGACGGGGTGGGGTGGAAACAGAGAGAGAAAGAGAAAGAGTGAATGGAGTTGGAATGGGCTCATGCACTGGTGGGCTGGCAAGTCCGAAATCTGCAGAGCAAACTGACAGGCTGGATTCCCAGGTGCCCAGTGTGAGTCAAAGGAAGTGTGAAGGCTGAATTCCTTCCTCTTTGAAGGGGTGCAGAAACTCAGTCTTTTCCCTTAAGGCTTTGAGCTGACTGGATATGACCAACCGAGAACAAGGAGGTGGTCTTTGGGGTCTCTGTCATATTAACCTACAGAGAATATATTCACTTTTGTACAATAAGTATCCTTTAAATATACTTTAAATACTCAAATAGTTTTAGATGTACAGAAAATTGTCAGATATAGTACAGAATAATCTCAAATATGTTCATCCAGTTTTTCACATTGCTATTACCATGTTACGTAAATCACAAAAATGAACAAACTTCAATACATTATTTAACCAGAATTCGCACTTCATTTACATTTCATTAGTTATCCCATAATGTCCTTTTTCTGTTTCAACATCCTACCAGGGGTACTCTAAATTTATTTCTCTTATCTACTTAGCCCCTTCTGCTCTTTAAACAGTTCTCTGATTTTGTTTTCCAAGAACTATTAATTTTGTTTTGTTATTTCATACAACTTTTGGTTTCATTAATTTTCTTTTCTGCTTCTCTGTATTTTGCTTTGTACATTTCAGCTTTTTAACTTTCTAATATCCTGTCCTTTATTTTCTTTGTGTTTACTTTGGTTTTATAATCCAGTTTCTTGAATAGAATTCTAAGCTCACTATTTCTTTTTTTTTTTTTTTTTTTGTGGGTACCGGGGGTCGACCTCAGGACCTCGCGCGCCAGCAGGCGCCCGTGCCGCTGAGCGATATCACTGGCCCCTTTTTTGTATGTGGGATCTGGGAGTCGAACTTAGGCCCTCGCGCTTGCCAGGCAGGCACGTAAGCGGCTGAGCCATCTCACCAGCCCAAAGCTCACTATTTCTTGATCTTCAAATTTTCCTTGCTTTTTATATTTACTACCTCGTTATGTATTTGATTAATTTTCTCAGATTTCTTTTCTAATTTAGAAATGCTTTCTCCAACTATATCTAGTTGACGAGATATAAAGATAGATAGATGCAAACATAATTTAGTACAAAGTTATCATTGGGGAAAGAGATGGAAGAATAAAGAAGATGGAATATGATTGAGAGTTTGACAGATTTTCCTTAGAAATGTACAATTGACTTCATAGACATAAAACTAAATAAAAGAAAAAAGAAAAAAATCAAAATAAAGTGAAATTGTTATCTATTATCTAAAAGTAAAAAACAAAATAAAGCAAGTAATTCTAACTGTATATAAATTTGCTGGTTTAAAAACATTATTTCACAATAGGATTTGTGAGATTTGCGAGATATATTGTAATGGCAAAAAGAACTGCATATAAACCAAACTGTAAATAGTGCTTAGTATGAATTTTAAATTTATTAATAACTAAATACTAATTATAAAACCATGACTAGTACTGTTAGTACTAATGTTATTGCTAATATGCATGTACATATAATACTAAGATAAAAGAACTATGTTATTATTTAAAAGCTTTTTCCCATTTAATATTTTAATGCATTAAAAAGAAATAAATTAATAATCAAGTGAGGTAATATCATTTATCTTATATTTGAATTAAAATATAAAATGATGTATTTTGTTTTTACAAAAATAAAATTATTTGTATCCTGACTTTATCCAGTGAAATGGTCTTCAAAGATAACAAGAAATAATGGCAATATAATCATTTTTGGTTTAAAAACTGTTATATCTACTAAACACTATTTTCCACTCAAACCAATAATGTTTTTAAACCAATAATGATTTATTCTATATATAAAATATAAAATGTGTAAGTAAATATAAAACATCATGTTTACCAGAAAACAAAAAAGCTATTAAAAGTCTGAGTTACATTGAAAAAGGAAGTTGGCACATTTGCTTTTGTTTAATTTTGTTTTGTATTATGTTTGTTTTATTTTTATAAGTATAAAAGATTTCTCACTGACAAAAGAATGAACAGTTACAACATTAAAGGAAATTTGGCTATACCACAGTAGAAATATCATTCTTAAACTCATAATGATAAAAAAATAAATCTCGCTGATCATTTTAAGAAGTTGTTAGAGCTTTTATGGAAGCTGATAGAAAAAAGAAAAAAAGAAAAAAAGAAAAACTGAGGAAGGGGAGGAAGGGGGAACTTAAGCATTTATTCTGTGTTTACTCCATCGATTATGTTTCAGGCTAATTTAGTAGTTGAGGACTACGAAGTTCTTTACAGAAGAATCTTACAGCTGATTGAAGAAAAAAGAATTGTAGACATTACAATTTTGCCATCCCCTAATGTGATAATAAATCTAAACAGTGATCATGCATGGCCGTTAACAATGAGAGATAAAATTACAATGGGTGAATTGAAATGAAAACCCCAAACCCACTGGTAAATATTAACATCAAATATTAACAAGAAGTCAGTGAGATATTGTGGGACTCTTGAGGTGTCAAGTATAAACAAGTATTTATGAAGAAAAAAAATCAAACATGAACCTGATGAACACTTGACATTTACAGAGGAAAGAACATGTTGAATGACACCATGTGGCCCATTCAAAATATGAAAACATGAGGAACCTGGTTTTTCAAAGATAAGTAAATGACATGAAGAAGAACTTGGTTTTTCAAAAAAATAAGCATTGGGAGGTGGAGGAGGAAGTGGGGGAGGATGGATCAGGAGGGGGAGAAAAAAGGGAAGGAGGGAGGGAGAGAGGGAGAAAGAGAGAGAGAGAGAGAGAGAGAGAGAGAGAGGATTGCTATGGTCTGAGTGTACCGCAAAGCTTCATGTGCAGAAATTTAATCCCAATATGAAATATTAAGAGGGCATAAACTTAATCTGATTATGATGTTTAGAGTAAGGGTCTTTGAACAGTGATTAGGATTCGTTAAGGTCATTAGGGTTGAGCCCTCATAGTTTGATTTTGGTGATTTGACAAGAAAAGAAGACCAGACGGATGCACATACAAACACATGCTCCTTTTCTCTTGTCATGGGACACTTTGCAAGGCCTCTGCACTGCCAGCAAGAAAGCTATCACACATGCAGTCTGTGCACCCTGTACTCCCAGAATCATGAGCCAAAATAAGCCTCTTTGCATTGCGAAGTAGCCTGTCAGGCCTTTCATATGTTTTAGTAATGAAAAACAGACTTATACAGTAATGGCTGATATAATTAACAGAGTTGAACACTGTTTTTAATATTGACATAAACAATTTCTTATTTGGTTGAATCCTGGTGTTCTTATTTTTGAGAATTTCCTTATTTCTGGCACTTAAATGAAAAATATTTTTAAATGCAGCCTTATGATTATTAAGTTTATGAATTTCTTCCACATATACCTTGGGTACACACAATCAATGAATGGGTCATGCAGGGAAGATATTATTAGCCCTTACTTAACTAGAGGTAAACCGAGACTTCAAAGACTTAAGTATCTTATCCCAGCATCTTCCAGAAAGTGGGAGGATCCAGACCTCTAGTGATTGGCACCATGGCTGGCAGTTTGCCACCTTGGCTGTCCACATTTACACATCAGCAAGAAGAAGAAAATTGCTACACATTAGAGTTCTTTAGGCTTTTGTATTCTTTTTATTTTTTATCAGATGTGCTTAATGTCATCTAACAGACTCAGACAAAATACATAGACAAACACATATACATACATGTATATGCACACACACACACACACACACACACACACTCACTCACACACGGATAGGACCTAAAATCCATATCTTCTTTTTAACATCATCTATTTCCAGTATCAAAGTTGTCTCTTGCACATTTTCTAGACATGTTCTTTAGGACAAACAGCACTCCCCAGTTAACTTTCAATTTTAACTACCTTTATTTTAACATAATGTACAGCATTCAGTAATTCACCCTAATGACCGAGGCATTGAGGAATTAATTTCAATAACCTCCTGCAAATTTCAAAACCTGAGGATGCTGAAATCCTTTATATAAAACTACTTAGTATTTGCACATAATGTATGCATATCTTTTCGTATATTTTAAACCATCTCTAGGTTATTTATAATAGCTAACACACTGCAAATGCTGTTTAAGTGGTTGCTAGACTGTATTATTTAGCAAGAAATGACAAAAGAAAAAGTCTACACATATTCAGTATAGATGGATTTTTTTTGACTATTTTCTATTTGTGGTTGTTAGAATCTGTGGATGAGGAACTCTCTGATATGGAAGACTGAATATATTTAACATTAAAGTACTTGATGGCTTCCATTACTTAGAGTATAGTCTACCTATGATTTAATGAACAAATCACATTTTATAGGCCATCCGAAAATTCCACATATATACTTCTTTCTATATTGCGTGGTTCATTACCCATTTTATGCAATTGTAATCTAAAAGGTAGTATATTATTCCAACAACATTTCTAAATATTTCCTTACTTGGCAAATGTTTAGATTATTTTCTATATTTTTGTATTATGTACAAGCTTTGATCTGCATTCATGTTCATAAGCTTTTATGTGAATTGTGAGCTAATTCTTCAGGATTGCTTTCCAGAAGTGGAATTAATGGATCAAAGAAATTTTAAGGTTCTTGATAATATTGCCAAAAAGCTTTCCAAAAGTGTTTTACCAATACCATGCCTGCCAGCAATGCACATCTTAGCACCTCTGCAGCGGTGAGATGGCAGATGTCTAAGCTTAAGTGGATTTGACCTCCACCTCTCTTGCACTTTCATCCTGAAATGTACTCCTGGTATTTCACTGTGTATTAGAAAAGAAGAGAGGAGGCAAGCTTCAGATAGTCTTCCCCTTGGGCTGTGTTGCAGAGTTTATTTTTATGCAGTCACTTTGCTCAGAAATGGTCTCATTCAACACTGCCCACATTTTGATGCGCGAAGTCACTGAGTTCTCCTGTGATTTAATCCTCTTAGTTCTTTTGATTGGCTGGTTGAAAACAAAAGAAGTAAGTATCTGTCACACAGGAAGCAATGGTGTGTCTGATGAAGTTTCCTTTAACTGGGCAGTTACAGTGTTGGCTTACTCTAGCTCCATTCCAAACGCTTCCCTGCATGGCTGTGGTGGCGTCCGCTTCAAGGAATGCCTTGTCTAGGATGCCGGTGAAAATCAAATTTAGTTCTGAACTGCTATTTTGGGCAGTATTTAAAAGTTGCTCATCGAAGAATTAAAACAATGTTCAAACCAAAGACCTCTTTCTTTTAGAAGGCCAAGTGTTGATTTACATTTCCTCCTGTCCCCTTCCTGTTTCTATCTGGGAAACTGCAACATGATTGGTGTTTTAAAAAGGTGACGCAGGGTTTAAAAACAGTGTGACTTGAAAGAAATATGACTTGTTATTTAAACTCACTACCCTCCTTTTTTCAATTTGCTTTGTTTTGTTTTTGTTTTTAAGCCATTTACAAAGGATCTTTGAGCTGGAGTACCAGATATAAAATTTCCATTAAAACTAGTCCATAGGAGTAACAAACTTTGTGGTTTGGCTCTGATTTCCTTCTTAGGACTTTGCTATGGTGCAACAACTCTAAGGATGTTCATGAAATGAAAGAACCTCCCCCATCCAAAGTTATCTGTGGTACAGTTTAGACAGATTTAACTGGAGTGAGTCTTATGATGGCTCTGACTGCATTAATCACCACTGTATCTACAAGTGTTAACAGGATCTGGCACATGGTAGGTATTCAATCAGTATTTTCTGACTGAATAATAAGAGAGTGCATTCATAGTCTTCCCTTATTCATGCAGAATTTAAAAAGTGCACTCACCATGACTTTGTGGAGTCCATGACTTTGACAGGACTTCCCATGCTGACACATGCAGGTCACCAGGGAAAGCAGCTGATTTCAGAATATAGAGTTTTCCTTAAAATCTCACTCTTATCAATCAAGTTCCTAACAAATGTTTGCAAAAAATTCATGAGATAGTCCTAGTTTTGAATGTCTTTCTTGGTAAAAGTGTTTTTTCTTCTTCTTTCTATGATAAATAAAAATCAAAATCTCCATAGAATAAACATTTCCAAGGACACTGACCTTCTATCAGTCCTTGACAAAACCAGGCTCTTTCTTGTTTTTGAGTTTCACCTGTGAATTTTCTTCTATTTAGAATATTTCCCTAGCTTTTTTGCCTGCTGGACTCCTGTTCAGGCAGGTGTCCCTCTAATGTAATCTCTTCCAACAAAGTTAGTACTTGATCTGGTATTCACCTGATTCATACTCCAATGATTACTTAGCTCTTAACTCTGTCTTTTTATAGAAATTACTCACATAATATTTCTTATTTGCTACTGGCTCACCAGTGCCTAGCACATGCAAGACATACAGCAGAAAACTATAATCAGTTGTTACATGGTCTGTTAAATGGGTCAGTTTAAGAAATAGGTCATGTGGCCTTCAATATGCCTTCTACCTTTGGATTTCTTGACATCCTGATGGACTAAGTACTATTTAACTTTTTTACTTAAAGGAGGCTTCCTGTGGCAGTGTCTGAGTAGCAGAGCTGATGGGCTTTCTGTGAAAGGGCCCAAGGTAGTGACCCTCATAGATGAAAGTAGCTGGCTCATTTATAGGCTGAGAATTTGAGAAGGAACATGAATTGCTGCCCTTTTTACCAAATCTGAGTAGCATGATTGGTGAAAAACTGGCCTTATTCAGAAAGCTGCACTGATTAGCAAGGTTTATAAACCACTGTCCAAAGTCCGGAGTAGAAATTCCTACAAACAATAACAGATTGATAATGAAATATTGATCTGAGATGCACAATGCAGGGTAGTTTTGTCCATTTCTTCCTGAAGGGTGGAGCCTTTTCAGGGTCTGGACTGGCATCTTCCTCCTAAGCCTTGTTTTTTTTAATTTTTCTGCAGAAGTTGCTTGTGATGCTAATTTGGTACTGTGTAGAAAGTATGACTACTTCTAATTTTCTCTGGGCCTTCAGGACATGTCTTTTATTATTTGCTTTCTCTTATCCTCTTTCCTTATATATGACTTTTAAAATGAGATAGCATGACTGGGATAAAGCCTGTGCAAAGTAAACTCTGAAATCAGTCCTTCAGGTTAGCCCAAAAGCAACACCCGTGGTTCAAAGATGACTTTTCCAGACAGCTTATCATTACTTGTGAGAGAGACCACTTCCTCTGCTTCCTCTCCCTTTCCATGGCTCTCTAAACACTGGGCAGATGGAACAAGTTTGCATGATGTCAGGTGGTACTGCCTTACTGCACAATTGCTAACTCAACACCCCTGATGACTCAGATTCCCCCATCTGCCTTATTTTTTTAAACATACATAATAGATAACTCACAGACATCAGTAATATATATCAATACCAATCATCTCCCTCAGTTCTTTTTGAATCTTCTGCTTCTTTTGACACCTGGAATATTTGTCATCTAAGAATAGCGAGATGTGTTACGTCTCAGAAGCCAGTAGAAGATGGAGTGAGGAGCACTGGCCTTGTGCCATTGGAACTGATTCACCTCTCCATAACTATAAAACCTCTGCTAGCCTAACAGAGGAAGGATTGGGGGTCACTTAGTCCATTTTTTAAATTTTGATTCTGGCACTTATTTACTGAGACAAGTTTATTTTTTGTTACATAATTTCTGTAACTTAATAAAATTATACATAACAAAACCTTTTTTTAAAAAATGAACTTAGCGGTGGAATACTATTTCAAGCCCTTTACTGGGTCTTATTCTCTTAATCTATGACAAGGAATATATAACAAGGAATGTTGGTTGGCTATGACCTTCCATATCCTATCTGCAAGTAAAGGTCACTTTCTTATCCTTCAGGATCACATGTTAGGACATAAACATGTGCTACATGCTTAGATGTGTCTATACAAAAAGTAGTTACAGTCTTCACCATGTAGTTTTAAAGCTGTGAAAGTGGAAATGAAGAGACAAAGTGTTTCAAACTGTTAAAATGAATCCATCATAAGAGCAAAGTTGATAAACCTGTAAATTAAATTGGAACTTCCTCCGAATTAAGGAAAAGCAGGCATATGACTCAGGGATATATTTCTGCAAAGCTCAGAAATGGATAAGGTTGGAGATACAGTGAAAGGGAAGTAGGTATGCTAAGTTTCATGGGGATGAGACTATCTTACCAAAAGGCTTAGCAGCACCCATTATGAAATAGAATTAATGTTTGAGCTATTTGAATCTAAATATTCCTGTATCTCTGTTTAAAGAATACATTTTCCTAACACCTTGATATGTACTACAGGGTCACATTACAGACATACACAAGATGTTAAAAGTGTTGTTTATGTTCTTCTTAAGATCGTTCACAAAACTTTGACATTTATATCTAAAAATGGCAGTACTAACCTCTTATTTCAGATAGGATCTAATTGGTCAGAACAGACCAATATTTTCATTGCAATTAATGGATACTAAGGCCACGTTTACCTTCAATTTTCCACAGAAGAGTTTACATCTGACCAGGCAAAATGGAAGACAGTGTCAGTGAACTTGAAGGAAGGTCAACTGAAAATGTTAAAACTGTAGTAAAGGGAAACAAGAATAAAATCATAAGCAGGACAGAAAAGAAAAAATACATAGGATGGAAATGATCTGAACTTGTGTGTTTTAAAGTCTCAGAAGGGAAGGAAAGAGATAATGGACAGGTTTCCATTGAAAGAGATGATTACCAATGATTTTTCAAAATTATGAAAGTTATAAACATGCACACTTTGGCTCAATAAACATCAGACAGGATAAAACAAAAAGAGAATCATACCAAGTCACATCAAACTTTCGAATACCAAAATCAAAGATAAATTGCCATTGCATTCATTAGCAACAAACTATAAGAAACATTTCAATATCACTTACAACAGAATAAACTCAAACATCTACAGGTAAATCTAACAAAATATGGGCAAGATATTTAGTTGAAATTTGAGAAATTTCAAGAAATATTAAAAAGACTTGAGATACATCATGCTTAGGAATTAGAAGAATTAATGTTAAGATTTCAATTCTTCCCACATGAATTCCTAGAATTAATATGACTTCAATCAAAATCCCAGATTGCATATATGTAATTGGCAGGGTGATTTAAAAGGTAGATAAATATGCAAATGACCTAGAATACATAGACAATCTTTTTTTTTTTTTTTTTGTGGTTACCGGGGGTCGACCTCAGGACCTCTTGCGCCAGCAGGCGCCAGTGCCGCTGAGCGATATCACCGGCCCTTTTTTCGTATGTGGGTTCCGGGAGTCTAACTCGGGCCCTCGCGCTTGCCAGGCAGGCGCCTACGCCACTGAGCCATCTCACCGGCCCAAACAATCTTAAAGAAGAAACCAAAGCTGGTACTTTTATACTATTAAATTCTAATTTATGCTACAAGGATTAACAGTGATGTATTGGTGCAAGTAAAGACAAGTATCACAATGGAACAGAGAACTTGGAGAAGAACTTGCCCATATTTAGTTATGTCCCTTACAATTGATGTGGTGATACAATTTTGTACATAAATAATTGCTTTTTAAATAAATAAGTTGGAGGAATCGCATACCCGTATGGGAAGAATAATGAAATTGAACCCCACGTTATCCAATACAGTAATTCTACACTCAACTTTTCCAGATAAATTATAGATCTGAATATTGAAGAAAACATAAAAGACTCTCCTTCTGTCATGAATAGTAAATCATAAGAGAAGCATTAATCTTAAATGATTGATTAATTGAAGTTAAATAATATTAATGTCTGATTATCACAAGACATTATTGTAAATATGAATAGGTGTGCCATAAACTAGGCTAAGATTTTTGTACACATATATTCCAGGAAGGATTTAAATAAAGAATAAATAAGAAACTACAAATCATAATGAAAAGGCAAAATGCCCTATCGAAAAATAGAAAAATGATTTAGCAGGCAGTTAACAAAAGAAGATATCTAAATGGTCAATAAGCATATATAGAGGATCTCAGATTGTTACTCATAAAGGGAATGTAAATCAAAACTACAGTGAAGGAAAAAAAAAAAAAAACACTGATGGGAAGGGACATGGAGAAACTGGAATTTTTTTAGTAGTACTGAGGATTGAACCCTGAGTCTTGCTCATGCTAGACAAATGCTCTACCACTAAACTATACACCCAGACCTTCATAATTTTTTTTATTTTGAGACAGGTTCTCACCGTGTGGCCCAGGCTGGCCTTGAACTTCAATTCTCTTGCCTCATCCTCCCAAGTAACTGGGATTACAGACATGTATCACTACACACAGCTCCAGGAAGTTTCATATGTCATGATTTTTTAAAATAATTTGAAAAACTGATAGTATCTACCCTAGTCAAACAGTTGTTTCACCTGTAAATCATTGATTCTACTCCTCATTATATTCCCAGGAAAAGCATCAGTGCATAAGCCCCAAAGAAGACATATTCAACAATGTTCATTACCCAATTCTGGAAATTACTGCAATGCCCCGCAACAGAAAGATGGAAAAACAAATTGCTTTTAATCATTTAGTGGAATATTCCCTTCTTGAGAATAGAAAGAGGCCTACTACTGACACATCCAGCAATATTGGATGAATCTCACAGTTGTAATGGTGAACAGAAAAAAAATAAAGCTAGGATCATAGTGTGTCATTTCATATATATGATATTTAAGAACAGAGAAAACAAATCTATAATGATAGAAACCTAAATATTGGTTGTTTGTCAACAGAAGTCAGTTACTGACTGCAAACCAGTCCTGGGAATCTTCTGGGTGTTAGGATGATCTTATTTTTTATCTGGGATGTGACAGGATTGCATTTGTATATAAACATTCCTTTAGCTGTATGCCTGAATCTGTGAACTTGACCACTTATTATTATACCTCATTGAAAATAATAACTGAATACATCAAAGGTGGCATTTCAGATTATTTAAAACATGTCATGATCAGGATTGATCTTTTGAGTGTTCTGTATGATGTCCTAGAACCTAGAGCGACCAGTTCAACAATACCAGAAGAAGCATCAGCCTGCACCTTTGCTTGGGATAGCATACATGAAATAAGTATACACCACGCCAAAAACAATGACCAAGGAAAAGAAGGATGCCTGTAGTAGTAGTCCTAAAATGACAGGATTTTTAAAAATTCACTCAGCATCATTACAGGCTTGAATGCATTAAAATCAAAATACTATAGCTTCAGATCTTTTCCAAATAGCTAACTTAAATTGGTCAAAGACAGCATCTGTTGATTTACAGGATGACATGAAAAGCTATTGCTTGGAGATGCTATAGCATCTTAATATTTCATGCAAGACTAAAAAATTTCATGAGATATATATTATGTGGAATTAACTCTGATTTGGGGATCAGGATATTTATAATATAAGCTTTTACTCTGATATTCATACCAAATACATAATCTTCACCTATTTACATCTTCTTTGAGCATAAGACTGCTCTCTTTTAAAACACAGAAACAATTAAAAAAATTTTCTTCTAAATAGAAGAACTATTTTTCCAATTTTTTACATTAAATATAAATTAAGAACTGGTCTGCTGGATGCATAGGTGGCACGATGGCCTGAGGACTGCCCTTTGCCCTCCAGTTTTGTGCTTCATGCTCCCTCAAGAACCATAGGAAACAGCAGAAAACCACTGGGAATATATGATGCCCAGCCCTGGTGTCCTAGGATGAAAGGGAAATTTCAAAAGCATTGCCAAGATAGGCTCGCCTATCACTTTGAATGTTAGTCAGTAATTCTGTTTCAGCCACTGTGCTCGGAAGAAGCAATGTTATTCCTTTTCATGCTCATAGAGATCCCTGGTTGAAATGTGCAGCTACCTTGTGGTTTACAGGAGGGGCTGCACAGAAAAAGAAAGCCTGCAACACAAGATGGAAATGGGTCTTAGAAGGCTGCCAGCATTCTAACCTTCCACTTCTTTGTACCTTTTCCTCTAAACCTTGCTGTATTCTTCCTCAGGATGCCCCTGATGCTCAATCACAGCTCTATCCATGGGTGTGTATTCCCTCTCAAGTGCCTGATTAATTTTCTGCTACCAGGAGTTTGCTAACAATATCGACTCTGAAACCAGGTATAAAAGATAGAGTGGAAGGAACTTCAGAACTAGGCATCTCGAACCTTGGCTTTGCTGCATGGTCTTGGCAGTGAGAATATTTCTCTTAGCCACTTTCATCAGTAGTAAAATGTGAATAATAAACCCTTTGAGAATGGTGTATAGAATAAAGTTAGTATATATGAAGTATACGCATGCTCTTCATAATACATTTAGGTCGAAGACAGACTGTATTTGACAGTAGTCCACCAAAATTCTAATAAAGCTGAAAATTTCCTATTGCCTATGGCTATTATAGCTATCTCAACATTGTAGTGCAATGTGCTGCTCCTGTGTTTTTGATGTTGCCGAAGTAAACAAACCTACTACACTGCCAGTCATTTAAAAATCTAGCACATCAATAATGTATAATACGTGATACAGTGGCACCTCCGTTCACAAACTTAATTCTTTCCAGGATTCTGGTCACAAACTGAATGGGATGAGAACCTAATCAAATATAATGTTTAGGTTCAGTGTTGACCTTATAGGGTATTTTGATTCGGTTTTCATCCAATTTGATTTGCAGCCAGAATCATGGAAAAAATTTAATTTGTGAACCAAGGCACCACTGCACTTAATAATGATAATAAACAACCATGTTATTGCTTTAGTAATTACTTTTTGTGATCATTTTAGAATGCACTTTCTACTTATTAAAAAATGTTTATTATAAAATAGGATGTTGTGTTATGCTGGGAGCACTTCCATATATCTTGCACCAAGAGGTCATGTGGAGTGATCGGCCTGGGCCATCTATGTTTATGTGAGTACATTGTATGATGGTCACACAATGATGAAATCATCTAATATGCATCTCTCAAAACTTATCCCTGTTGTTCAGTGATCCATGACTATACTTGATATCTTATCTGGCAAAGCATGCATTTAAATAATGATAGCTATAATAGAGTAAATGTATTTATATTAATTTGTGCAGCTAGGTCATCTTTTCCTTTCCAGGGCATTTATATATTAGAGAAAATATTGTACCTTCACAGTAGTGGATTTCCTTACAGTATGGTAAAATAGCTCTATGAGTGTGGAAGTTTGCTAATAGAGCTCTCAACCTTAGGACACTTACTTTTACTTCTACAGATTGTTAAGAGAGAGTAACTCTTATAATGCTGGTTTGTCATCAGGTAGATTCCCAAAAATCTCCAGTGGAAAGCACAATTCTGGTGGTGAGCTTCACCAGACTGCCCACCTCTGTGATTCCCCTGCAATCTTTGATTTTTGCTCTATTTGCAATATTCCAGAAATATAGAAATGTAGACCCTTCTCACCTGCAGAACTGTTCTTCAGGGAGTCTTGAAACCCATTGCCAATTCCTGCTTCTTAGAACCCAGTGAGGTGAAAATGAGCCATTGGAGGTTATGTTTTCCTGACCTCACACTTTTTCTGACACTAAAGTGGATGAAAGGAAGCAGTGCCTTCTTAAGGCATTTTACTAATCAAAAATACATGCTTGCCATCTGTGAGTTACTCTTCATTGTCAACTTGATTGCCTTGAGAACCTCCTAGGGGATTAGTAAAGCACACTTCTGGCTGAGAATGTGTCTGGCAGGGTCATGGGGGTGTGATCTTGAGGACTATATCTATTCCCTGGTTCCTTCCTCTTTGGTGTTCTTCGCTTGAGCTCTGCTTCTTGGCTGCTATGAAGTGAGCAGCTTTTCTCTGCCATTACCTCCCACATGATGTTCTTGCCTTGGAACCAGCTCACCATGGACTGAAACCTCTGAAACTGAGAGCCAAAATAAACCTCTCCTACTTTAAACTGTGAGTCAGGTATTTTGTTCCAGCTAAAGAAAAGCTGATCAATACAACATCTAATAAACAAATATGCCATAAGTACTCATATCACTCACCTAGCAAATCATGATGCTTGACAAAAGAAAGGGTGAATAGGAAAAAATGTGGTGAATACACATAATGGGATATACACAGTCTAAGAAGAAATGAAATCCTGTCACTTGCAGAAAAATAGATAATACTACAGGACATTAAGAGAAATAAACCAGAATCAGAAAGGTAAGTACTGAACATTCTCTCTTACATGTAGACTTTTTTTAAGCCAACCTGAATATAGAAGAGTGATTGCTAGAGGTTGGGAGGGTGGGTGGGAGGGTAGAGCAAAGGAGGCTAGATTTGATCAGTGCACTCTGTATGTGCTGAAATAACTTACTGGACTCCATTAATATGTGTAACTCATACACGTTAATCAAAAATAAAATGAAAAAACTATATACCCCTAAATAAAAGAAGAAGTAAAGATTCTTCAAGGAGGAGAAATGGGTCTCCAATGCAAACACTGAAAGCAAAAATCCATAAGGATGAGTGAGAGTCATGTGGAGAACTGAAAGCTTAAGCTAAAGAACAAGTTGCATTCAGCACTACTGATTAAAAATCTGCAGCTATATCAGAGAAATATAGGTAAACTTTGAGCGCTCAGGAACTATGGGCAATGTCAAAGACTAAAGAAATGTGTAACAAGGGAGAAAGGTAGCATTCATTAAGAACCTACAGCAGAGCAGTTGTTTCCACATTCTTGATCTCAGAACAGTCCTATCTTAGGAGGAAGAATCTGAGGATCAGTGAGTCTAAGTGACTTGCCTGAAGGAATACAGCAAATAAGGAGTTATGCTAGCATTTTAAGTGAAATCTGCCTGCTTATAAAACTCATGAATTTTCATTGATATCTTCTACATGCATTCATGTGCTCTTTCGTTCATTCAATCAACCATGCCTGGCAATAGAGTTAGCTTGGCAAATTTGGCAGGCACCAGCCAGTTCACTGCCTGGCAGGAGAGAGAGTCAAAATCAAATAAACTAATATAAATAATTATTAATTATGGCAAGTACTATAAAGGAATCAAGTCATATGATGAAATAAAGAATAAAGTTGCTTTGAGTAGATTACTTTAGATAGAGGTATCAAATGTGTCCTGTTAGAGAAGGTGAGACCATAATGGAAAGCTGCAGGGTGAAAATGAACCAGTCATGCAAAGGTTGGGGATAACAACATCACTATGTCGCCTTCCCACACATAGGCAAGTCAAGGTCAGCTAGGTCAAAATTCTAGGCAATGTGCCATGAGGTAGGTAGCTTGGGAGCATTGAAAAAAGGCTGTAGAAAACAATACAGGTGTCTTGATAAAAAGCTATGCCAAATTCTTTCTTTCCTTCCTTCCCTTCTTTTGTCTTTTTTCCTCCTTTACTTTATCCTTCCCCCCTTTTCTCCCCTCCTGCCTCCGTCCTTCTTCCCTTTCTCCCTCCCTTCCTTTTACTTTCTTCCCTTCAGTTTATTGTAGTATGCTGAAAAAAATAAAAAGAATACCAAAGCCATTTTATCTCAACTGCATGAATGCATTGGAAATATTCTCTCATGACATATTGGCAAAAATAGTGAAGACTGAGGTATAGTAGCATTTTTATGAAAATAAAATTGATCGAGCATCCATATTAAAGCACACTGATTGACTGTGAACATGGAGCAAATGTTTCTGAAGGACAGATGCGGGCTGAACGTTTGGCCTTGTTTTGATTAACATCTTCATCTAAGAGTTGGACAGAAGCATGTAGATATGTTCAAAACTTTACTGTTGGATGGCTAGATTACATTAGTGACAAAAACAAAATTCAAAATGCCTTAGCATTGTTATGCTCTGTGTCAGCCCCCCAAATATGGATAAGTTTAAAAATATAAGAATTCTTATATTTACATTAAAAATGATTGATTCTCCAAATGCAGACGTGAGAAGATTGACTCAATGGCAGTTCCTCCTATGAACTTGGAGTCAGAGCTGTCAGAAGGAAATCAACTTTGCCAATGATCATTAAACGAAGGCCCATGCGGGAGCACCAGAGAGCCGTCTGCAGTCTACACTGGCCGCCTGCTCCGCTGCACTGGTTCTCAGGTTCTGAGCGTCACTCTTCAGGAGGAGTGCAAAAAAGGCATAACTGGCCAAGAGGAGAGCACAACTGGCCCCAGCCATTTAATTATATTTATGCCATTTCTCTTTAGTGCATGTATGCCTTCTGCCCCTTTTAACTATAACATTCTGCCTTCTGTATTTTGCATGGCTGGATCATTTTGGATATTAGGTATAGTCATAAATAAAACTTCCTCACAGTGCTTCTCTCACCACATTAGTGAAATTAACCACAGTGCTCTGCCTACCCCACCACCCCGGATCATGCTTCCCTATTATGTTTTCTCCTTTTTACATTTTCTTCCCTGAAATCATCTTGTTTCTTTGTTTCAGTGTTAGAATTGGAAGAATTTCTAATTTCCACTTAAAATGGAAGGATGCGGGAAAGGATTTGGTTATCTTGCTTCTCCTTGTACACATCACATAGACGTGCTCAGAACAAATTTGTTTGAAAACGAATCCTGTAAAGAATGACTAAAGGGAGTAGCTAAATTTAAGCTGGACTAAAGGGCCACAGCAGAGTTGCCTGGAAATACGTGATAAACCATCAAGGGAGACAAAGGATAATATAGCACAAGAGTTAATCCCGATGCACATTTAGGATCATTAATTAGACTTTAGGAGCCTGATTAGGGCTCAAAATTAGGAGGAACTTTCTGCTTATTTGACTAGTTTACCATGATGGTGTGGCAGGGGCATAAGGAATGCAAACAACTAGAAATTTCATGGTTGTGTACTTGAGATACATATCACAGCCTTGCATGGGTGGGAAGCTGAACTAAATAGTATCTAAAGTCATGTTAACTAAAAGGGTCCATGGGTCTCTAGCACCAGAAAGAAAAAAAAAAATGGAATAAGCTTTTGCTTTGCTATGCCACTGAAGCAACTAAACCCTGGAGATGATACTAGAGGAAAGCTCAGGACCGAGCAGAGCTCAATTCACCCAGAGGTTTGTTTTTAATCTCTCATGGTGCTAGTCCACAAGCACACAGAGAAAGAAAAATATATATAAAAGAATGGATGACAGGGAGTGTCTCATTTATGAAATCAGGAGTCTAACACTCTGCTGAGTAAAGGCCCTAATTATTAATTAATAAGACAATTTCCCTTACCAGATTGGCTGTGTTAATGAGGATGCTTTGCATCCAATTTCATGCACTGCAATGAGCATTTTTGTCCTGAAAAGGACAAACCTTCTCTATATAATAAAACTCCTATTAGCAGCAAACTTCTTGTAAATAATTCCTAATTCCTGAAAGGGAAGACGCACTGGAAATGATCTTCCAGGCAAAGGTTAAACTTTCAAGTGTGAATTTAATATGAGACATTCCTCATCAAATGCTCCAGGGACTCTATTTCCATCTTCCAATGAGTTCCATGATCCACAAAGCAGATCACACCACCGGAGCCGCCAACCTGAACTGATCCCAGCTAGTTACTGTTTTGTTTACATAGAAACCTGTTATTAAGGCACTTCCAAAACATTCTCAATTGAGTAAAATCAGCTAGTGGAGCCATCATTTGCGTCTAAGTGTCCAAACATCGGGTTCTACCCTGAGGCATCACTTTTGACCCCTTTAACTTCTAATTAGTTGGCAGGTCACTCATACCTGAGCCTCTTAGCTTGTGTCCATATCAAAACATTCTGATGCACAAGCTTTAAAAACCCAGCCATCTCATCTGGCTATCATCTCCTTGATGAAACTATGCCCCCTAAATTGTGATTCAAAATCAGTACATTGAAAAGCTGATTTTAAAGTTCTTATGTTTCTCCCTTCAATATATCTTCCTCTGGTGCAAATATTCCTTCCTCACAACAATAGACATTGCCCATTTACTTTCTCATTTTCTCAAGCCAGAAGTTAAGATTATGTTTTGGTCTTAACAGGTAATTTTTCTGTTTTTCTCTGTTACAAGCCTAATTCTTACCTAATATCTCATTTTTACTTCCTCTTACCCTAAGTGGATGTCAGCCTAAGCACACTTCTTATCATTTCCCCAGACAACCAATGACTGTTTCACACAGCAGAGAGGAGGGGCAGCACTCTATAAAGCACATGAGCTACAGTCAGTTGCATTTGGTTCAGATTCCAGCTTTTCTGCTTATGTTCTGCAAGAACATGAGCAAGTTACTAGCATCTTGAAGGATCCACACCCTCATACACAAAAGCAGGATAATAATAGGCCTGATTTGAACAGTCAGTGCGGCCAGTACAAGAGTTTGTGAATAAAAACACTGAGTATACTGTCTGATATATAGTAAGCATTCAGTAATTTCTAGTTATTGGTATTATTTTGAGTAATAATAACACCATTACTCATCCTGTTAGCAGTGGTATGGAGAGTCTGGCAACTATTCCTTACAGTACTGATGTTGGGGTTGGGATGAACTAAAGATTCTGTGATAGCATCTATACTCTTCTTTCCATTGCAATGTCAACAACATAGCTCATACTTCGTTGTCTTACCTGGACCACAGCTGTAATAGGGCTGCCACCTTCAAACTCTTTCAATTTCCCATCCAGCTCATTGGTTTCAACACAGATGCAACTGTCTTCCCTACAGACCTCTCTGTTATTTAACTCTTCCACTTCTGATGGCTTCTAAGAGCTCACCAAATAACAATCAATTCCTTTACCATAATATTTGTGCTTCTCTAAAGCTGTGCTTCAAAATACTGTTGGTCTCACAACTTCTAGCATAAGAGGAAAGAAGCAATTTAAAGATGCAGTCTAGTGGTGGCTCATAATAAGAAGCCACGGACAGGATGTGTACTTCACTGGGACTGAGGGGGAAGATAGGATTGTCATAGGATGGAGACTATTACTAAAGAAGAAAGCAGCATTTCCATCACCATCAGAACTTCACTTCCCAAAAGTTAAAAATACTAACGAGAAAGAGATCTCTCAAACTGTGATATAAGTCAACAAATAATTTGACAAATATCATGACATTAAAAAAAAAGAATATACATTAATAGCATCCATTGCAGAGGCTTTGAAATTTGCTAACAAAGACAAGTTGATATCCTTAAATGCCTTGTGTCACAGATCATTTTCTTTACTCTCATGTCACAAGGCTCCCCTTTCTTGATGACCACAGACATTTGTCGGAAGGGATAGATTATGTGCAAGAATTTTTAAAAAACCTAAGATAATGATGTACTTGCCTTAGCCGTACACCATGGCACAGGCCTGTAATTTCAGCACTTTGGGAGGCCAAGGCAAGAAGATCATAAGGGTCAGCCTAGCCCAGGCAACTTAGTGACTTAGCAAGAAACAGTGAAGGCTTTCCTAAGTCTAGAGTCAAAAGGATGAGGACTCTGAAGTTAAATGTGGGGGAATTGTCTTTTCTCAAGCCATGCCTGCAGTTTGGGGACCGCTGTGACCTCGCAGTCTCTAACACTCATCATGATTGCACTCATTCATTCGTTCGTTCATTGCACTTGGTGAGTCATTGGCTTCAGTGAGAAGTAAAGGTCATGTAGACACCAAGAGGGAGTTGTAGGAAAGTAGGTATAGGGACACTCCACTCTCTCTTGATGCTCACCTTTCCTGCCAATTTCATACACCTCATGCTAGAAGCTCTGAAGGGTCTGTTGCTTTCTTTTACCTTCCCATACCCCACTTAGAGTTCTCTGTTGTGTTCATGCTCCACCTGGGGGCATCCTTCTACTGTTTGCTTTGTCCAACGGTCAGGCTGGTTATTTGCAATGGCTCATCACCACTATCTGCAAACTTCTTAAGAAAGAGATCATGCCTTTCCCTGAGTTCCTCACCTTCTAATCTTTAATAATTCCTAAACAACCAAGTGATTTCACTCTGCTCTGCTCTATTCCTGAAGCTAGTAGGTTTGTTTATCAGGAAGTAAGTCAAAAGCCCCTTTCCCAAGACACAGAAGTATTTGGACCAAGTAATAGAAGAGCTCACAGTTTGTTGTAGGCACTGATTTGATCCTTGGGATGTGCACCCTGCCTGTAGTATTCACTAGCCTTAACCAAGCTGTTAACAGTTCCTCTTCCCTTTGAGGGGCTCTAAGTCTCTGCACCCATTCAGAACACTACTGTCTTTGAAGGAATCTTGTCTGATACATCAGCTTTTTGCAGTAGTGTCTGTTAACTCACAATTCACAGGGACTTGGTCCTTGTCCATGTTCACTTTATCTTTGTCTAAATCTGAAACACAGAAATTTACCCTTACCTCAGCCTCGAGAGCTAAATTTTCTGTGGCTGAGGGTACAATGCTCGGGTTGTAGGGTTCCCCTTGTGAGGTATAATTCTTTTCCTCATTTCTCACTTCTTCTAGCTTTTTCCTGCCTCTCCAATCTCCAAAAAATAAATCTGTCTCACTCCTAATAATCTTTCCACTAGTGCCAACCCTAATACACACAGCACTTTGCATGTGGTCAGTGCTCACACTATTCATGAAACACAGTTTGCCTGAAACCTCATAAAAACTGCATTATCAGTGTTGAAAAATTTTGTTTGATTCTGTTAAAATTATTTGACCTTGTTGTATAATTAATTAAGAAATAGTCTGTCTTTTAATACAGTAAGATACTTTTGAAGAGAAATCCCTTGACTTCCCAGGAGGAAATGAAATCATCCAATTTATTACCAAAATAAATGTGTCTGCATCTCCCTCAAGGAAATGATTATGTTATTGGCTCTTGATTTCCCCGGGGTGAAAATGAAGTTGGATTTCCCTGATCTTAGAACAGTGATGCTCCCATCTATATGCTATATATACCTCCTTACTCTTACTGTGTTCCTCTGTGACACTAGGTCAACTGCCATGGTGTGGTCTTTAACCTAAAGCAGACCAGAGTAGTTCCAGTCAGTGGACAAATTCCAAATCCTCTTCCAAAGAAAGCACCCTCTAGGCCTGCACTGATGTCAACATGGGATCTGACAGGGACAGCTTTTCAGGCCAGGGTCTTTAAATTACCAGTCTGGCCAGCCTGGTCTTCAGGGCCTGAGAAAATTGCTGGGTGGAAAAACCATAGAGGGTTTATAACAGCCTCATACAGCTGGAAGAAACCTAAGATGTCAACTACTTGTGATATATGTATATGTATATGTATATGTATATATATATATATATATATACCACTTGTGATATGTATATATGTATATATATATGATGCAGAGAAGGGACAGATAAGGAGCCACTCTGTTTAAAAACCCACCTTCTTTCTTTTTCCTCATCCCTTTGGTGGCCCCGAACCCTGTCGGTCACACCCTAGTGACACTAGACCATAGTGTAAAGGGTGTTGGAGTTCAACATCATCACTGCTCCTTGAGATTTCATTGGGAGTTTGTATTCTGTACATTCAAACATATAAATACTATATCACTCTTGGTCCTGAATTCCTAGGTTGTCTGAAATATGAACATTATATTGTGGTTTCTTTGTGTTTTTTTTTTTTCATTCCCCATTTAATATAAACTCAGTCCAGTCTAAAGAGGTCAAAGTTCACCTGAGTTAGAAATATCTTAATTGCTCTCATTTTGTAATCTCAATATCAAGGTTTTGATCTATATTTGTGCCTGCCACACTTACCCTTGCATTTTCACTGATTAGCTTGGCTCCTGACTGTAGAAGTTTCCTTAGGTGAGTGAGGATTTATAAAAGCTAACACAAAGTTTCATGGCTGGGTTGTAGTCATTTCTTTTGTTGTAACACAGTTCTGTCTTCCAGCACTGGAGATACTGACTGGAGAAGGCCATTGCCAAGTTTTTTGTCTTGCTCAGTTTACTTTCTGATGCTGATGAACTCAGCTGGTTTGATGGTTGCATGTGTGATATCAGCATTCAGCTTCACTCTAGCCCTTGGAACAGAAGATTGTAGGTAGAACCCAACAAGACACCTGAACGTAATACCTGTTACAGTCTCTTTCAGAAGCACATCTCATCACTCAGTCAAACACTTACTCATTTGCAGAGAAGAATCAGCCAGGTTTGTTTCTGCAGGCTCCAGTGGTCACCTAAACATGGCATAGACTGTGTGCTATCACTTCTTCCAAGATCCATCATTCTGATGTTTTTTCATGCCATACACCATGGGAGAAATTGCTGAACCTCCTTTCTTCAGACAGCTCCACAAGAGAAGGTAGTAGCATCACTGAGGATGGGAGGTAGCTGGGGGGATGAATGTATAGAGAAAGAGTCCTAAGATGTAATAACGTCTTCTTTCCTCCAGACAACTGGTTTCCTTTTATCTTTTCAAATCATCTCTCCCAACAGAAATAATTCTAAGCAGTGATTCTTCAGATGGTATCCTTTCCACTTGGCCAATTGGTGTGTTGCCCTCAAGTGAATCTGTGGAGAGTTTACCATGTATTAAGTGTTATACAAGACCTTACTGCTCTGGACAGGCCTTCACAGTAATGTCATTTTGTCATGCTTGTAAGAGCCTACAGTGCCAATCTAATTTTAATTCTGAGAACACAGAGCAATCTCCCACCACTGGAATTATCTATATAAGGTAACATGGTATTTTCCAGAATCAAATGGCTCCTCTCCCACCCACTCCTACTAAATTAATTCAGTTATACCCTGATGGCTCATTCCTCCTCTTCTCCAAATACGCTATGGACAGTGACTCTCCCTGGAAACAATGACAAATACTCTGAAAATGGTTTTGCATAGTAAGATTCAGACCTCCATTTGCAGAGGCTGATAAATGATAGCTGCCAAGGAAGGAAACATATAGATTCTTAGGGACTGAATAGAAAACACTGTAAGTGCAAGCTAAACCTCCATCAAGAAGGGCGAGGTCACAAGGACCAAAAAGCTGCTTCTCTGCAGATACTCATCCCCCCAACTCCAACAATGCTCTGGGTGGGGGCATCAATCATCATCAGTCAGTTTATTACTCACAAAATATTCATGTTGAAATAGTGTTCATCTGTGTCCCAGAGAATGTTTCTAGCTGCTAATCTCAACCAATTCTTCTTCCATAGATAGCCAAAAGTACAACAGTATGGACAAATAAAAGTTACCTGCAACCAACACAGAAAAATAAAGTTGGTCTTGAATACTTTCTGTGGTGATGGAAGCCCTCAAGGAAAGCTCAAGTCTTATCTCAACAAGAAGGAAGGAGACAGACAGAAGTAGCCCAAATTTTTCTGCTGAGCAAGGAGATGGGAGGAATATACTATCAATTACAGATTAGTTTCCTGTCATAGTTAATCACACTAATGTTATAGATATAAGGCAATACCATAGGAAGCTACTGCTTCAAATGAATCAATCCATTCAGTACCCAATGCATAAAGAGCTCAAGCATAAAGCTGGGGGAGGCAGGTCAACAACACTACTTCATACTTATCTCTCAACTCCAGGTAAACAAGTCTTCTAGAGCCTGGTGTATTGGTGTTTCTTTTCCAGGTTGTGAGGAATTTATCTCCTGGGATGTATTTGGAATAAGACACAGAATCTGATTATTCCTCTTTGACTGCGATGAAACTGAGCCATCTGAATTATATTTATACCCCAGTTTAGGTCAAGGGTTTAAATCATATCATTCCCTGTGAGAACAGTAGGACTACCTTTGTGAAGATTCCTGAGAAGATAGAGATGTTTTACTTTAACACAGAGAGATATAGTTCACCTTTATTCTTTCTTTTTGTTCTTTTGGACCCTCAGCAGATGAGATGATTCCTGCTGTATCTATTCAGTGCCTTCTAAAATCACTCGCACAGACAAAATCAGAAATCAGGTTTTACCAGCTCTCTGGGCCTTCCTTTGCTAAGTCAAGTTGACAGAAAATTAGCACAAATTGCAGTAGGTTCCCCTGTCTGATAAGATAATATTTGAGCAAAGTGAGAAACAAGGGAAGAAGCTAATCATGCAGCTCTCAGGAAGCAGCATTGTCTTGCCAAAGGAATCAGAAGTTTAGAGCAAAATTCAAGTGAAATACAAGGGTAAGTGCGATTGTTAGTTCTGATATGCCAACTTTACTGGATTAAGAAACACCCAGCAGATTAGCAAAGTACACTGCTAAGTGTGTTGGGTGGGTCATGGAGGTGTGGCCTTGAGTACTACATGTGGTCCCGTACCCATTCCTCTCTGGTGATCTCCCCCGTTCTGCTTCCTGGCCAGTGTGAACTAAGCAGCTTTGTTCTGACACATACTAGTGCCATGACGTCTCTACCTTGATGCTAGAAATCTTTGACTGAAATGGTGAGTGAATTAAACCTCTTCTTCATCCTTTAATTTGCAGGTGTCAGGTGCCCAGTGATGGAAAATCTAACTAATACAGTAAGAGATGATTCAGAAGATATGGAATCAGGGAGATCCCGTGGGATCACTGAAATCATGGAAGATCTTTAGATATTTTTATGACTCAGGTAGGCACCCTACAGTATAGGCAGAAAAGTGACTTTGGCTTCTGCAATAAGAATAACTGAAAGAGAGTCTAAGACCAGAGACGAAGTTTACATTTTGGACACCTTGTCCTGTTCTTCCATGCAGCAGAAGATCCCAGCATGTCTGTAGGTACAGCTTTCAGGAGCAGATGATTCTTTAGATCAGTAGAGCTGACTTCTTACATCCCATTCTTCTCTGCTTGATCATGCAGGTGAGGTGAGATCTAAGGATGAGATCAGGGTTGCTCAGATGCTTGGATCAGTCATATGAAGCCCTGACCTTTCTGTTGTTCCCGTCAAAGACTTGTGCCTAGGTGGTGAAATACAAAGAATGTTCACTATAGATAGGAGTTGCTCCTGGACATCATGGAAGTTATTAGAGCTTACTCTGAAGCCTGAGTTGCTTTTGTTTTTCCTAAAGGGAACTGCACATAGCAATGGGGCTATAAGGCCTGAGAATCCTTTAGTTTCCCTGAGACTCACACTGGCACCCACCTCACAATGTCAAATTTAGTATTAAGTATTAAAAATATTAAGTATTAATTTAAAAGAAACTTCATGAGTAAAAGGAGAGTAAACCTAATACACCCGTTTATACATCCATCCTTTTCTCACAAGTGTTTATTAAATACTCACTGTTCTAACAGTGAGAGTGCAGCTAAACACAGTGCAACCAAGAAAAGAGAAACAAGAAACAAGTGCACCAGCAGTAAGATAATTCCAGATATTATGAAAGATTCCATATAGGTCATCAAGTCCTTACAACATTGACTAGGGCGGAGACAGAGCCAGCATGAGGGGCATCATCCGGGTCAGCCTTTTGAGGAAATGGTGTGTGGGCTCAACCTGGAAGGCCAAGAAAAAGACAGACTTGCCAAGATCTTCAGTGATTAAAGTCCACATTGTTGCCCCAAATGGTCACACTCAGCTGAGGCAGTTAACTTCCCAGAGACCCGAGTGCTGTGGATGGACATACTCAGGCTGATGGAACCATAACTAATAATTAAAATAGCAAAAATACACAGCGAGTTCTTTTTTGAGCAAGGTCAACAAGAAAAGTAGGATTTGTGACAGTCAGCCTTAGGATGGCAACCTCTGAATTGTCCTCAGAGCTGCCAGCTTCCAAAGGGTCTGTGCTGCCAGATAGTGACCCATTACATAGACCCTAGCTCCTAGCTCCATGCCCCTTCAATACCAGCTACTACAGTCATTCCTTGCTCTGAGAAACCACAGATGTTACCAGTGCATCCCATGTGGACTGTGACAGTGGATGGCTCAGTTCTGACAGATGGGGAGAGTTCCCAGGGTCCCCAGTCACCATCTCCTCAGATCTTTTCAGATAAGTTGGCATTTGAGATTATGGAAGAGAAGGAATATTAATGTTTATTCATGTTATTGCAGGCATTGTGCATTTTTCACATGGGGTTTTCCTGGTAATGGAAAATTAACATTTTGCTTAAATGGCAATAATGCATCAATAACAACAAAATACATGCTTAGTTTATCTATTTATGCTCCATAAGGGGTGTGTGTGTGTGTGTGTGTGCTCGTGTGCACACTTGTGTGGTGGATTATGTTCAGCCATGTGGGATAGAAACACTCCTATGAAGAGTGGCAATCTACTTCCTTGCCTCTTCAATCTTAACAAGTTAAATTGCTCTTAATGGCTCAGGACCATATTTAAGATTTGAAGATTTACCACAAGGCACAAAAGGGATCCAGGCTACTGGGTGTTTGGAGAGAAATAGTCTACCTATGGCTTCGTTTTCTCTTGGTTCTCAAATTTTCTTGACTATCTTCCTTGTAGTTTAGATCTACAAAGTCTCCCAGAAGTCTCATGTGTGGCTCCTGAAAGGAGACTGATAGTGAGAGTGGCATACTCATCAGTGGATCAGAACATTGATGAGTTCATGGCTAAATGTGCTATTTAGAGGTGTGGCTCTGTTATAAAAGATGTGTCACTGGTTTGTACCTTTGCAGAGTATCTATCCCTCCCTGGTTCCTCCCTTCTTTTTCTGTTTCCTGGCTGCTGTGAGGAGAGCAGCTTTCCTCTGCCACGCCTACCCACCATGATGTTCCTGCCTTGGAGCCAGCCAATCATGAACTGAATCACCAAAGCTGTGAGCAAAATGAAACCTCCCCTCCTTTAAACTGTGTATGTCAGGTATTGTGTCTTAATGATGGAATATCTGACTAATACAGTCACCTTCTTGGCTTCACTTCTTGTCATCATGAAGTAACTTTAGCAATGTAATCACTATGTCCCACCCTCCACCCAATCCCATCCTCCATCAACTCTTCTAATCTGCTCTATTTTTGGCAATTGATTGGAATCTTGTGCAAAATTAACCCAGTTTTTTTTTAATGGATGAAGTCTTAAGAGAAAGTTCTGTGAATAAATATGTATAATTTTGAAATAAGCAGTATGATATGTGTTTTGTCATGGGTTGGTTTTTGACCCCGAAGTTAACAGATTTCCAAATAAGTGGGAAATCAGGCTGAGAGAAAAAGATATGTTAAAATAACCTAAGGAGAGTATTAAATGGTGCTGCTGCTGCTGATGATGATGATACTTTTATTGACATTTCAGGGTGTTTAAACATTCAGTGGCAGCCTGGTAGTTGTAAATAACACTGGACCTGATACAGTACTTTAATATTAAGGAAACAACATTGGACTGCAAGTCATCAATACCAGTCCTACTCCTTAGTTTGTCACTCAATGCTTATGTGATGCCATGAATATAACCTTGCTTATCTTTGCCAAGGTAGATCAATCCTAAAACAGATCTGATTATAATAATCAATTTCCCTCACAAAGTTGCTTTGAGAATGAACTAATAATGAGTGTGGAAAATTTGAAAAAATAAAAAGTACTTTATGCATAAATGTGTGTTTGCTGTTAATTATTTTTTCAGTCTCTGTCCTAATTTCTCCCATGGTGATGACTATAGAAACCAGATTATTAAACTAGATTTTTATTAAGACAGCAGCCAAACCAAAAAAGAAATCCAGAGCAGTTAAATCAGCAAAAACAACTGGAAATCATCAGAAAGAAATGCTTCTTGTAAACAAAGTGATTATTTGATTGTAAGTGAGTAGTATAAAATGACATAATTGTGCCATTTTAAAATAATATTTTAGAAGATTTTGACTTATTTAAAATGCTACTGATTAGCACACAGGACTAGAAATTATGATAGCTGGGTCTTCATATTGACTTTTTAAAAAAAGTGACTATTCCTCTTTGGCAGTTCACTTCTCTGTGGATCTGATTTTTCTAGAGGATGAAGGTACTATGACATCATCCCTTAAGTCTTCCAAGTCTTGCTACTTTCAGGATGTAAAATAACAGGGGCAGCAAGGCCTTCTTTGTCTAGAACGTGAGGCTATTTTCTGCAGAGAGACTGAGAATAATTCTGGGCATCAGAACAGAGCATGATCTAATCATATCTCTGCTCATGGAACATGAAATATCATCCATAGATCATAAGATGCTGGAAGGGAGATCTTCGGTCCTGTGTATTCAAAGAGTAATATTTTGATACTCTATCAGCCTTTATCACTAAACATTATCACTAAACATTGCAACCAAACCTTTACAAACCTTTCTTCTGTTCTCTGGTGGTCACTGATCAATTAGGAGGATAGCAGGTAAAATGTGGGCAGGCCCACATATCCTCAATTGGTCCTCCAGAATGGTTGACATAATTGCACCCCCGTGTATGATGGGGTCATGTCTACTGGTGTGTTCACTACTTTCAGAATCACGGTGCTATTCCCTGGAAACATCCACAATGCCTTCATTTTGGACGATCTGCTAGTCATGTACTGGCTGCTGCCTTAACCAGGTCTCTAACTTCTTTTCTTATGTCTTTAATCTCCTTGTGTAGTTTTTTTAACTGTGCAAGAGAAAATATAAGCAATCAAGGTTAAGTTATTTAGTTGATTTAATTTTTTACAAGTGATGAAATGAATAGCAACTAATTTGTTGGTTAGAGCTAAGGAAGGATCATGCCAACAGGTGTTCGCTAATTTAAAGGAGTCTCTGACCCTGTGCTTCGATATCTAAGTTGAATTTCCAGTTCCAGTGAAGATCTCAGATGCCCTAGGTTATACCAAATACTGTCCTTTCCCAGGAAGAAGGTTTGCCTCAAAGCCTCTCAGCCACATGGTGCTATTGAAAGTGCACGTCCACACAAGAAACTATGGCCTTCAAAGGCCAAGATAATAAAATCAGCAGAGGAGTTATAACCATCCTGAATCAGCATCTGCTCAATTATCTATGGCTGAGTGATCTTAGGCAGCTGTAGATACTCGCTATTTTGATCCTGATTCAGTGACATGGTTGGACATCATAGGAATCCAGAGCTGCTGGGCATATTAGTCAAATTGAAGCAAGACATTTTATTTAATCTCATTAGTCCTTAATATTTCCATCTGCATAATGAGGCCATTGTTTTAGGAAAGCAGAAATTACACACTTGTTGGCAACATCTCAGATATTGCTATTTGATGCTAGTGCTTTTTCACACACATTCCTTCTCAAGACAACTACTTACTAGTCAAACAGAATAGACATGAGAGGTGGGTATTTGAGATCTCTGATATAGGGGAGGATTGCTTGAATGGAAATAAGGGGATGCCACTAGCAGCATTGGTGTTGTAGGAAATATTTAGCAACCAACTCTCAAAAACAAAACAAAACAAAAACTCATGGGTGGGAGTAGGAAGAGACAATGGGTAGCATTTGCCTATTTCCATGGTGTAAATAGTCCCACTGTGGCCATTTTATATTAACATCATAATATCTATGAGCTTGCAAATCTCTGAAAAAGCTTGCAAGTGGTTCCTATAGAATCCCCCACAAGCCAGTTCCAGCACACTTCTTGTAGTTGCTGCCTGGCTGAGGTGTAGTAGAATATGTTAATCAACAAAATTTAAAGTAAAAAGATGAATATATAACCATCTAAATTCTGCTGGGTAACTAGTCTGAAGTTTTCGTTAGACATTTGGTGAGTTCATGATCCAAAGTATGTTAAGAACCACAAGCTCGATGATATCTATGGTGGATATTACAAGAAACAGCTGGCTCAATTCTCCTTTCAAATATTGGAAAGACTATTCTGCTTCCCGTTCCTTATACTTAGACAAAGCCATATCTCTAATCTTGGAGGTACATAAACACAAGTGACAGCTGTCACACAGAGCAAAGTTGGGCATTTTTAATATGTCTGTCTAGGCCTCTGGATGACTACATGGAACAGAGACTTCGCCAGTCCATAATCAATAAAGCACGGTAACAAATACAACTTACATTATTAAGGTATGAGAAATGTGATCCTATAGCAAAATCTAAACTGAAGACAATCGATAAGGAACTTTCTAGACCTTGAAGAATATGAACCTAAATAAATGATCTGAGATATCACGGTGGGAATTTTCAAAGGACTATTAATCCATGAAAAATTCTTTTGTAGAACAGCTTTGCTTTCAGATGGGATCTGAGGCCCAATATCTAAACTTAGATTATTTTTCTCTATTCACTGGTTGCAACTTTCTTCACATTTTCTGGCAGCCAGATTCTGTCTCATGAAGGCCATGGATTACTGTCTAATAAAGGCTGATATTATATATTCTTTACTTTTCTCTCTAGGAAACATTTTCAGTGTACATCAGACTGTATCAGTAGCAATCCTGGTGAGTGTTACATATAAAATGTCCACAGGTTGATGAACTGAGTAGACCTAGCTTTAGGTGTAGATGAGAGAGGCAGTTATTTAGCTTTAATTTGGAAAGATGTTAAGAGTTCTCCCTGGAACCAAATACCTTCCCAATGAGTTTATAACTCAGCCTGAATTTCTAGCATTAGAACTTAATTTCTTTGGCCAGATATGCATCACACTAAAAAATATAAATTCCCAACAGAGCAAGATGACATGAGCCTGTTTATCCAGCTACTCAAGAGGCTGAGACAGGAGGATTGCTTGAACTCAACAGTTTGAAACTAGCCTGGGCAACATAGTGAGAGCTCATCTCAATCAATCAATCAATCAATCAATCAATCAATCAGTCGATCATTCTGAGAAGTGCACAAATCAGTTATCAGTCATTCTCATCATTCTTAGGAATTGTGGTACTTGAGAGAATTTGTTCATGAAAGTTAGATGAGAGCAAAGTATTGAAGAAGAAAAATGAGTGTGGAGGGAAAGGGGTTCACTTGGGAGCAAGAACATTGCCTGAGAAAACCACCTGCAAATCTCTCAACAATGCACGAATTAGTAAAAGAAGGTACAATCATTACTAACATTTTACATATCATTGAGTTTTTTACAATAACTCCTCATTTACATGAGAAAATGAGTGGAATTCAAAAATGTTCAGTATTTTACCTTAGCAAACCCAGCTTTTAAGTGATGATGATTGATTTAAATCCAGGTTAGTAGTGGTGGTGGTGATGGTATTTATTTCAAATAAAGTATATTTTTTCTTTTGTTTGTTCTACCTCTAAAATGTAGAGGCGATTTTCTTTCACCAGATTTAGTTTTATCCAGAAAGTACAGACCATAATATTTCAGGAAGGAAAGTCAGAAGCAATATGTCTGAATGTGACAGAGATCAAGCTATAGTTAAAGAATAATCTGGGACTGACTGGGTTTCTCATTCTTGTCTGAGGATAGGAGGAGAGAGCCCAGAATTACCAGAGAAGAGGTTGAGTATTGTATAATGTTGGACCTGCAGCCATCTATCCACCCCATTCATGATTTGATTTCTTTTCAGGTAACAAATATCTCTGGCCTTCCCACTATGCTAGAACTGTTTGTGTACAGAGGTAGAGAAAACAAGATCTGCCCTTCTGGAGGTTACAGTGGTGAGGGAAAGAAAAAGCAAATTACAAATATGTAAAAAGACTGACTTTGCAGCAAGTGCTATGAAAGAGAAAACAATATTAATCTGTTTTATCTATGAAACCTTCCAATACATAGGTGGAGTAAGGCAGAAGTGTTAGTTAAGTTTTTTTATTGAAGAACTGGAGCTCCTATAAGAGAAAAGGGTGTTTCTTTAGTTGACTCATGTCATCTTGCCCCGCTGGGAATTTAAATTTTGAAGTGTGGTACTTATGTGGTCAAAGAGATTAAGTTATAATGGTAGATTAAGTTATCAACTCATGGAGAACTATGAGACATGGTGATTAACCTCACTGGCTCATCCACAACTGTACTTCACCAAGCTCCAGAAAACCCCATAGATAAAAGGATGCAGTGCAGGTAAAACCTACCTTGTCACAGCGATAAACACTGGAGTCCTGTAGCAGGAAATTTAAACTCTGGTCACTGATGATGTTATCTTTATATTAACCACCCAAGCACCAGAAAGAACAAAACAAAGCAAAAACAACAAATGCCAGAGATTTGGCACATTGGGGAACAGTGGTAGACTGCATGTGTGAACAAGCTAGACAAGAAGGCAAAATGTGGGTAAGATTGTGTTAGAAAAAATTTATGAAGGGTGAGTTACAAGGGATCAAAAAAATGGAGGATATTAGTCAGCTTTCCCAACCCTGGGACAAAATACCACCATTCACAAATTAATGGAGGAGAGATTCAATTTGACCCACAGTTTCTGGGGATTCAGACCATGGCCAGTTGGCTCCAAGGGAGGAACATAATGGCGGAAAGCTGAGGTGAAGCAAATATGCTTAGAAGCAAATATGGCAGCCAGGAAGCAGAGCAGAGGAACAGTGCCAAAGAGGAGGGAGCAAAGGATCAGACAGACACCCTAATACCCCACCTGCATTACCTACCCAGACACACCCAAAAGAGTATTCTACCAATTCCCTAAAAGGAGATTTCCAAAGACAATCAAGTTGGTTACCCACCCTAACCACTACACAAGGTAATTAATACCAAATGTGTGCTCTGCAATCTTTTCCTATTCCCCATGTAATGATATGACAGAGTTCAAATGCAGAATGTGGGCCTACAGTGGGTCAGGCATTATTTGATTTTTAGGCCATATTAAATCTCCACTGATGTCCAAAAAATATAAAATAGCACTGCCCTTATCAAAGCAAGATCACATACTTCTCCAGCAAAAGAATACTGGAAAGATCATCATACCTCCTTTTTTTTCCAATTCCAAGCCCAATGCACAGAAGCACCTTTCCATTTAGGCATCAGTGAGGACATTTCTCTAGGATTTCCCATGCTAACCTTACCTGGAGTTTCTTGGGAGTTTTGATTATACCCTCTAAAGGGGCCATGAAGAGCATCCCAAATAAAGATTTGAAAACTAGAAGACATGAAGGAAGTGTTAGAATATTGAATATGACACAGTTTCCACCCTTAGACATAAGCTTTCAAATCCAAGCTTGACTAGTTTCTATGAGAGATTTGGTCAATTACTAAAACACTGTATCAGTCAGGATCTAACTGGCATTCAAACACCACATGAATATTTAAGCCAAAGAAATTTAATTCCAGATTTGCACAGGTGATGAGAGAACTTAGAAGTCTCATACAGGAAAATCAGCAATGCAGACAACAATAGCAAGAACAGAGGGAACAGAGGGAGGGAGTAGTGATATGACAGCTCAAAGACTAGGATCACCTTCCAGAAGCTGGCACATGGCAGGTCTTCTTTGATTCTTGGTCAAACCAAAAAAAAAAAAAAAAAAAAAAAAAAAAAGCTACTGCCATGGCAAGAGACTTAAGGTAGTCATGGGTGAGGTAGAAGTATCCTGGCCTTTTTTCTTCCAACCCATCCCCAACTTCTCATCAGTGCCTGCAAATGAACAAACCAGTCCAGAACCTACTGTCATAGAAGCCTAAAAAGCACCAACCAAAGGGATCAGCTGCCTGTAATATAAAACTTGGTCCAATGTGGGCAACCCATCGTAAGGTCAATATTATTAGTCACTGTCAACAATGGTTGAAAGTGTAACTAGTGGTACGTTGGTAGATTTTTAACAACTGACTCTTTCGGGGAGAAGTTCTGTTCTGTAATATGAATACTCCCATGATAGCTAATAGCAAGTTACTAATACAAAGGCATTAAAAACAGCTCTGGGAATATTGTTGCGTACACATGAGTATAAGCTGACTCCAGTACAACACAGAAAGTAGGCATACGAAGAAGACAGTAAACATACAGTACTCATGGTTGAAAACTGTAGAGAAATGGGTTTTTGTCTCTGTTTAACAACAACTTCTCAGATTAGGACTCTACCTCATTTGAGTATGCAAGTTCCTCATTACCTGGGGATGATCAACTAGATATTGTTGCAGCTATTACTGGTTATTATTTACAGGTATTTTGGAGGCAATCTGTATTATAGGGTAATAAACCATGGTGATTTTTGTGTTCTTCAGAGACATGAATCCCAAATTTTCCACCTTATCTTGGAGCAAAGTTATAATCCTTGGCCCTTCTGAAGCCTTTTGTTTGCCAGTTGTAATATATCAGCCCTTAGTATCTGAAATCTCGGTAAGAATTATTTTCAAGTCATATTTGATGCAAATGATATCTCCATGCTATTCTGATGCTTCCTTTTCCTGCCTTTAGTGTCTTTCAGGCCGTCCCTTCCCATATCACTCATTCTATTTGTCATCTTGTCAAGGAACAAAGCAAGGGCAAACTGGAAGAGCTCCTCACAGTCACTGATGTGCATCATGCTTGGGTTTCTGATTTGCTGATTTCTGTGATTATTCAAAAGTACTACAGTCAACACTAGACCAGTCCATTCTTCTAAAGAGCTCTCTATAGACTTCTTGAGTTACTATTGCTTTCATCAACGTAGGAGGTGATCTCTTGAGCACACGTCAATTCTTGTATTTTAATGTGGCATTGGCAGGTAGCTAGAGAGAAGGCTCCCTGTGGTGCTGGGTTTTGCACATATTGATTTAACTTCTAACAGATTAAGAATATTTAGAAAATATTGCACCTATCAAATATGTACCTAATTTTTCTTATTATGTCCAAAACAATGTAACAAATATTTATGTAGCATTTAAATTGTGTTAGATGTTATAAGTAATCTAGTGATGAGCTAATGTATACAGGAAGATATGCTTGGGTTGTGTGCAAATACACCATTTTACACAAGGGACTTGAACATCTACAGATTTTTGGTTTCCATGGGGAGGCCATGGAACTGATTCCAGGGGCAACTGTATGATCATGGTGTAAAACAATGCAAATATTTCAACATTTATCTAAATTTGTATGAGTAAAATAGCCTTGGCAAAATGTGCCCTTTCAATTTTCCCACCTGCCTACCTATTTGTGTTTATATCAGTCAAATATTGGTCCATTTATTCATTTTCACTTTCAAAAATACTTAAGAATACATGCAAGGACCAGGGGACATAATAAGGAAAAGAAAGCAACTCTTGTTGTTATGATGCCTTTAAGATGTTCCTCTTCTAGGAGAATGGAAGATAAGGAGGAGAGACTGCCATATTCAGTTTTATCAGTGTTAACCAAGGTTAAACCTGAGGTGTTCTAGCTGCAGTATGGTAACTCAGTCAGGGAGAGTGCCCAGAAGAAGAAATGACTAAATAAAGATCCGAAGTATATGTAAAGGATTGCAACAAGGAAGGAAAGAATAATATAGGCAAAGTCAATAGATTATGTAAAAAAGGGAATTAGAAAGAACTAGATAATTCTATATCTCACCAGGTGCTGCATTTACCTCCCTACCTGAAATAACCCCAAAGCCTGGAAAGACATGAGAAATTCTGGTTTCCAACTCAATGGACCTCAAGCGGCAGAAGACAATAACCCCTGAGACATAACACCAGCCTAAGGCCTGGAAAGAATGTCAGCAAAGCAAGAAAGAAAAAGGCAGAGAGAAGTGGACTCCAGATTAAGAAAACAGTGACAAATCTAGAGCAAATGATACAGGTAAAGTCAATAGGAGATTCTAACTCCGAGGAGATGCAAGGAGGAGAGACTTTAGAGAAATACAGAAAGCTTTTCTTAAATATGCAGCAGGTTACTGGTTAGTATACGTGTTGGAGAAACTAGTCAGTCAGGAGAAAACAAAACAAAACATCCCTCCGTATGAAACAAACTAACAATAACAATAAAACAACCAGTGGAAAACTGTTTTAAATATAGCTGCCCCTCCCTTTTCCCATGTTCTGCACCTGTGAATTTAATTAACTATACATCAAAAATATTGAAAATAAATTGCATTTCTGCTGCATATATACAGACTTTTCCTTTGTCATTATTCCAGAGACAATACAGTATAACAAATATTTATGTAACATTTATATTACTATAGGTATTTGAAGTAATTTGGAGATTATTTATAATTCACAGGAAGATGTGCTGTGTTATATACAAATACAACCTGTCTTAGCTACTTTTCTCTCATTGCTGAGATGAAGTAAAAGGGGGAACAGTTTGTTTAGCTCACAGTTTATAGAGGTTTCAGTCCATCATTGGCTGGCCCCAAGGCAGAGTGGCATATGGCGGAGTGGCGTACCAGAGGAGAACAGTTCCTGGCACCCAGGAGGTAGCAAAAGCAACAAGGGACCTTAACAGTGTCTTTCTGGGCCTTTTTTCTTATCCAGACTACTTAGGGCAGGTAGCACTCACACCCTTAATCTTAGTGCTCTGGAGCCTAGCATTGCACCATGAATCAATTCCAGTGTCACACATTCTGGATTCAGCTACATCTGAAAAAGCCCCACCTATAACTGCATGAGGCTTTGGGGGGACATCTAAACACAAGCCATAACATTACCCCATTTGTACAATGGATCTGAGATTTCCTGGCTTTTAGTATCCCCTGAAAGGGAGTCTGTGTGATGAGGCCCTGGATCCAATGAGGTGGGGATACTGAGGAGTAATGATACATGAGGGAATCATGCCCAGCACTCACCCAGGGCCATAAATTTTACCTGTTTCCCAAAAGCCAGGTGGGAAAACACCATATTTCCTAGGTCATTCAACAGAATACACCTTATCCACAATATTCAGTAGTGGAAAATAAATCTCTACAATAAATCCCACTATAGTCACTCCTAACAAATGTTAAACACAAGATCTCAAAAGATAAAACTCTCTAAGTAACTTAATTGCATCCCAGAAGAAAAGTTAAAAAAGTATTTATAGAAACATGAACACATCCAAAATCCAATTTGACAAAATTCAAAATATGTTGCATCCAATGAAATATTAACCAAGTTGTAATTCAGGAAAACATGACCCATATTGGGGAGGACATCAATCAGTCAAAAGTGATGCAGCACAGGCACAGGTGTCAGGATTAGGACAATGCACTCAGACAGCTGTAGTCCACGTGACCTAGGTTTCTCAAACTTAAAATGCAAATGAATGATAGTTTTATAAAGGAATCAAATCAAACTCCTTGAATGAAAACTAAATTGAATAAAAAATATTATGGATAAGTTTAGTGGTAGACATGAGATAAGATTTCATAGAACAGATTATTGGACTCCAGGAAAACCTTTATATATATATATATATATATATATATATCACCTTTTTATATTATATTATATTATATTATATTATATTATATATATAATTGGAATCACTAAAAAAGAGTAGGCTTGGGTAAAGGAAGAATATTTGAAAAAAATGAGTCAAAACTTCTCAAATGGTAACAATACATGCACTGTTAAATAATTTAATATTTTAAAAGAAAATTGAATGTTTAAAAGTTACAGTGTAGTGGGGGACTTAAACATGTGTGGGGGGTGTTTAAGATGTTTGAAAATAATGCACTAATTTCAGGAAGGAAAAAATTGAGACGTACTGTTATGAAGCTATTTTACTGTGCCTTAGGTGGCATAATACCACTTGAAAGTAGACAGTTATAAGTTGAAGATATATATCATCAACCTTAAAGTGATAGTTAAAATAAAAGAATTATAGCCAATGAATGAACCAAAGAAGTAAAAATAATTATGAAAAAGCCAATGCAAAAGGTCAAAAATAGAACAAGGAACAGATGGGATAAGTGGAATAAAAATTGCAAGATGAAAAAACTTAAATCTAATTTTATCAATAATAAGATTATGCTTGAATAAGGTAAGCATCCCAAATAAAAGGCAGAGATTATATGAATTTGTTTAAAAAAGAATGAATTTTAAAATTTATTTCTTCCTTAGAAATGTTCCTTTAAAAATACATTTTAAGGGCCGGTGAGATGGCTCAGCGGCGTAAGCGCCTGCCTTGCAAGCGCGAAGGCCTGAGTTCGACTCCCGGAACCCACATACGAAAAAGGGGCCGGTGATATCGCTCAGCGGCACGGGTGCCTGTTGGCGCGCAAGGTCCTGAGGTCGTCCCCCCGGTACCCAAAAAAAAAAAAAAATACATTTTAAATATAAACATATAAATAAATGAAAGGATGAAAAAGATATATAATTCTACTCTAAGAAAAGTAGAACTTTTATAATAATAACAAGTATAAAAGATTTCATAGAAAGGATATGAGCATAGATCAAAAAGGGCAGTAATTTCATAATGATGACTGTCAATTCTTCAGGAAGATATAATCATCCTAAATATTTTTAGAACATGAAGGAAAACTAGGCAAATCTAACACTATAGTCAGAAATTTCAGCACCTCTCAATAATTAGTTGACCAATTGGCAGACAACTCATTAAGGTTATTAAACATTCAAATAACACTATTGTTTAATTAACCTAATCAACATTTGTAGAACACTCTATAAACAGCAAAATATGTTTTTTGAAGCAAACACAGTGTTTATAAACATAGAACACACTCTGTGCTATGAAATAAGTCTCAATACCTATAAGAGAATTTAAGTTGCGTAACCACAATGGAATTTATTGAGATACAATTAACAAAACTTTCTGGGAAATCTTAAAATATATGGAAATTAAATAAGATACTTCTGAATAACTTTTTAAAGATAGCAAAATAAGTAGAGTATTTTCAACTGAATAAAAATAAAAACACAGTACCCTTGGAGAAAATTTCTGACTTCATCAGGAAAAAAAGAGAAAGAATTCCAAGCAATTATAAAGAAATAAGAAATATAGGATCAAATTAATTTCAAAAAGACAAGAAAGAAAACAATAGAAACAGAGCATATGTGAGTGAAATAGAAAACAGAAAATTGATAGAGAACCTCAAAAATAAAAGGGAGAGATCGATAAGTTGATACAATTGTAGCCCAACTTATTAAGAAGAACTCATATCAATATTATGAATGAGAAGGGTGGCCTCTCCACAGTTATCAAAATAATATTGAGGGAAAACTTTGTAGTATCATAAATACACTTGATAGTTCAGATGGTATGAAGAAATTGCTGAAAAAGCACAAACTACCTAGGCACCCTCAAAAAGAAATAGAAAACATGAATAGTACCATATTACTTAAAGAAATTTAATGCATAGATAAATATCTAGTGTCTTCCTTCCTTGTTTCCTGAAAAAAACACCCAAACTTCTTTGGCTTCAATGGTAAATTTTACTGAATATTTAAGGGTGAAATAATTCTCATGCTACACAATCTCTTCAAGCAAACCAAACAGAAAGAGATCTTCTGTGACTATTTTTATGAGGCCAGCATTGCTGTGATACCCAAAGAAGACAGAATTACAAGAAAAAATAACAGAGATCAATGTTTCTCATATATGCAAAGAAAGTTTTCTAAATAGAATTTTTGCAACTAAACAAATAATATACACAAATTATAACATATCATAATCAAGTGGGATTTATTGCCAGGAAAGCAAGGATTTTTTAAAAATTAAAAAAAATTAATCATTGTAATATGCTATATTAATGAACTAGGAAAGAAAAGCAAATGGTCATGTCTGTAAACCCAGAACAGAAAAGCATTTGAGTAAATCATTTCCCATTCCTGATTTTAAAAAAAATTAAACATAAAACACCTCTCAGACAATCATAAATAGAAGTAAACTGTCTCAATCTGATAATGGAAATTTACAAAACAAACAGGACCTACAACTTACATCATCTAATGTCCTTCCCCTTTCTGCTCAGCATTTTATTAGAGGTAATAATAGTACATTAACCAAGAAAAATATATAAATTTATCAAGATGGGAAAGTAAGAAGTGATTTTTTTTATTCAGAGATAATATGTTTGTCTCTGTACAAAATCTGGTAGAATCTGCGGAATCACTGTTATAACTCATTTTTGACTTAGGAAGTTTGAATGGTAAAAGATCAATATGCATAAGTCAATTGTGTTCTGATATGAAACCAAAAATATGAACTTGTAATTTTTAAAAATACTACAATACATCAAAAACGTGACATCCTTAGGGATGAATCTGACAAAAATGTTCAAAACCTACAAACTAAAATTACAAGACCTTGCTGAGAGAAATTAAAAGAAAATCTTAGCTCACTATTTGTCAACTTAAATTTACTACAGTGAAATATCCAAGGCAACTGATTAACTTATAAGGAGGAAATGTTTGTTTAGCTCAGATATCCAGACATTCAAGTACAACACCAGGCAGCCCGTTTTGGTTTGTGCTTTTGGTGAGGGTGCTGCTGGATGGCACTGGGAAGGAGTATGTGCCAGAGAAACTCTCATGTCATGAACCAGGAAGCAGAGAAAGACTGAAAAACCAGAGTTCCACAGTCCCTTTCAAGGACTTGCCCCCAATGACCTGAGGACCTCCCAGTAAGTCCCGCCATTTAAAGGTTGCACAGCACTTACAAATAGCATCATCCTGGGCTAACATGTGGAACTTTGTAAGACACTAGTTATTTTCAACTATAATAATTCTCTAATTTATGTACAGTACTGATGAGTCAGAATCATCATTCACGATTTCTTATATAGAACACAGAAATTATAATCCATATATTTTAAATAATCTGTATTATGATTGATAAATTATTTTTTTTAGTACTGGGAATCGAACTCAGGATCCTGTGCTTGCCAGGCAGGTGTTTGTAATAATCTGTATTATGAACTGAAAGTTTGTATCTCCCCAAAATTCATACGTTGAATCCTTAAATCCCAATGGGACTATATTGGCAGATGGAACTTCTATGGTTAATTAGTAATTAACTAGCAATTATAGTTAAATGATATTCTAAGGGTGAGGTCCTGATCCAATAAAATCAGTGTCCTGATCAGAAGAGACAGTAGAGAGTACTCTCTCCTTCTCTCCCCACTGAACGTACTCATTAAGGACAGGCCATGTGAACAGCCGAGGAGAAGACAGTCAAACTAGAGAGGAGGGTCCTCGCCAGACACCAAACCTGCTGGCACCTTGAACTTGGGCTTCCAGTCTCCAGATCTATGAGAAAATAAATGTTATATGAGCCACGTAATCTGGAACTCATAATAACAGCAGTCCAAACAGGCGAAGATAAGGGGTAAATTGGACTTTATCAAAATTAACAATTTCTGCTCGTCACAAAACCTTAGTTAATAAAATGAATGACAAGTCATAGAATGAGAAAATATAATCTGATCATATGTCTGATAAAGAAGTATAAAGAGTAGTATATTAAGAAGTCCTACCATTCAATAATAAGAAATAACAAAATGAAAAAAAAAATAGACAAAATATTTGAAAAGATAGTTCACAGAAAAGAGACATGATATGGCAAATAAATACATATAAGATGCTCAGGATAATTCATCACTAGGAAAATTCAAACGAAATCCACAATGCAGTATCAATACACTGCCATTAGAAGATGTATAGCCAACATGTAAAATATTGGCTATATCAAGTGTTAATTGGCAAGGATGTGGAGGGACTGGAACTCTTACTCTGGTGATGGGAATGTAAAATGGTTCAACCACTTTGGAAAACAGCTTGTTAGGTTCTTAAAAAATTGAACACATAAGATGAGATCCTACTGAAGTAGAGTAGGGTCCTGAACAGACAGGAATTGTGCCCTGATAAAGACACAATATTTCACACGTATTTGGGTATGCAAAGGGAAGATGACATCAAAGATACTGGTGATAATATACAAAAATTCTCAGCAAACCAACAGAACTGGGAGAAAGAAATGGAACCAATTTTCTTTCACAGTCCTCAGAAAGAATTAATCCTTCTTGACCTTCAAACTTCCAGCTTCAAGAAATATGATACTGCATTTATGTTGTTTAGTACCAAAAAAAGTATTGAACATAAAGTCAATATACATCTACTGTATGATCCAGTCATTCCACTTATAATTGTTTAAACTGAGAGAAATAAGACCATCTGTCCAAAGATTTCTAAACAAATGTTCTTCACAGCTTCATCATTAATATCGCAAATTAGAAGCAACCAAAGAAGTAATGAAGAAATAATGGCACATCCCAACATTCGAATATTATCAGTAATAAAAATGGAGTGAAATCCTCATATATACAACCACACGGATGAAATAATAAATAACTGCACTGAATGAAAGAAGGCCAACAGAATGTACAAACTGTGTATGCATGTATTTATATGAAACTCTAGAAAATTCAAACCATTCTTTGATGACAAGACGCAGGGCAATGGTTTCTCAGTGTGTGCCTGAAAAGTGGTTGGGAGCGAGTAACAAAGAGTGGGAGAAAGCGTCTCAAGATAATGCATGTGTTCACTACCTGTGATGGTTTCAGAGGGTTATACTTATGTCAAAATGTATCAAATTGCACATTCTAAATATTTATACTTTATTGGATAGTTTGAGGTAAATTGTACCTCAATAAAGCTGATTACAGAGAGAAAGAAAATTGAATGACCTGAAAGTCCTGCTGTTCAGCATGGCAGGGACACAGACCATGCCAATGGATTGCAGAGAAGTAAGAGTTCAAAAAGAACTGGGGCCAGAAAGAGAAAAGGCCTTCTAAGCTGTGAGGAAGAATCTGTACTTATTCTTAGCCAGGCATGGTGGCGCATGCCTATAATCCCAGTAATGGGAGGCTGAGGCAGGAGGATCACTGTGAGTTCCAAGGCACCTTGGCTACAGAGTTCAAGGCCAGCCTGAACTACACGGCAAGACCCTTTCTCAAAACAACAACAACAACAACAACAAAGAATTTGTGCTTATTTCTTAATCCCTATGCATTTAAAAAATGAATATGTATGTTTCTGTAAAGTTAATTCATGCTTTTCTTTCTTTTCTTTTCTTTTCTTTTTTTTTTTAGATTTTTTAGTTAATTAAGTTTTTTGCTTCATTTTGGGTATACATAATGATCACTTTCATCACAGGGAATTTTTACCTGTACATGATATAACTTGATTCTTTTTTTTTTCCCCCATGCATATAACCTCTTTCAACCCATCTTCCCCTCCTTATTTACAAAAGTTTTGTTTCCATTTTTTCCTTTTATTCTCATTTTTTCTTTTCCTTTCTTCCTTTCATTTCTGTTGATTTTTATGTCTTTTTTTTACCAATGTTGCTAAATCAAACCAAACCAAACAGTAATAAACTGCCCTTCTCCAGCTACACAGTAAACACCATAACCAGTTTGAGGCCTTCTTCATTTCAGACCGTTCTCTGATCTCATTGCAGTGCACTGATGAAGACTGACATACTCCGTGGGGTCCTATAATAACGAGTTATTTTCATGGCTAGTCCTGGAAAATGTTCTCTTCATAATCCATTTGCTACAGAGACAGTCAAATCAGTGTGATTTTCCCAACTGTCTCTCTTCTCTTCCCCATGGAAAGAAGACCTTTTGCTTTAAGAACTCTGCAGTAGTCTTAAATCCTGAACACTGTGGTTTTTGTATAACGTGAGCTGATCTAAATCTCTTTTGAAACACAGTTTTCTCATATAAGAAAAGGGCTAATAACACAGGCCTCATAGAGTTGAAGTGAGGATATTAAGCTTCAACATATGTAAAACCCCCAGCAGAGAAATACAAACAGAATTGAGGTTCATTTCCTGTAGCTGGCTTTCATCTCTCCCTATCTTCCTTCTTCATAAGTGTATTTCTGTCAGATGATGAGATCAGAATATCAGATTTCATTCCTCAGGTACAAATTTAGTTGGGTGTAAATCCATGGTCCCTTCATAAGAAGCATTGTTTAATTAAAAAAAATATATACAAATCTAAGAATGTGATAAGAAAGATAGGTTCAAACTTGGCCTGGGGAGGAGCCCTAGCCTGGATTTTAATCAACACAGCCAGGGTTTTCAAAGCAAGGCCAAATTCTTGTGACACATAATACAAAATTTATGAACTTACAGAAACTGATTTATAAACTGATAAAGGATAATGTAACCATACAGAGCTGGTTTCAAAATAACCAAAGGGTAAAATTGAAGTTTTATTAAAATGACCTCAATCATTTTATCTCATACCTGTGCTGGATAAATAGCCACTTTTGTAGGATCTGTGAGCATGAGGGAGTTTCCACCCCATATTTCCAATGCACGATGTACCAGATTTAGAAAAAAGTCATCCCAGGAAATGAAGCTCATAGCAAAATGCATTTAACAAACTTTTATTGTGTTTACTTTCTGCTAGACTCTGAGATGCACAAACATTAGAAACATGTTCCCTCTGAAGGGGCCTTCAATACAGTGGAGAAAAAAACATGCTAGCACATAGAATGGCTAAAGTACAGGTTACTGAAGAAGCACAAAAGAGCAATCAGGGGGAAGGGATTGATATTTACATTCCAGTAATGAGCAAATTTTCTGAATTTAGGGTTCATTCATTCATTCATTCATTCAACAAATACTATGTTTCTGCAATATAGCAGGAATAGTGATGAGCATTGAACAATAAGACCCTAATCTTTTCTCCATCGAATTGACTCATTACATGTTCACTTTTCTTTCTCCCCAGCTAAACAAAGTTCCCGGAGGATAGAGACTGTTTCTGTTTTCACAGCAATAATATACTAATATTTTTATTTTTCAATATTTACTGAAAAAATATAAGATCAATTCTAATTAACTGGTTTTGTTAGAAGAAAGAGAATAAATAAGAAGCTCTCAAAGTAGTGAAAGAAAATATCTTTGATGGTCCTTGAACCTTCAGAGGATTCTGTTTCCAAGGTAGGTGAGTTCATTGCTAGTGCTGTACTGCAAAGAATATAATTTGTGCATATGTCTAATATATGGGCTTCTGCCCAAATCCTTCTGCCAAATGTGTTTACTGTCTACCATGGGAAATGGGGTGTGTGTTGGGTAGAATCTAGGGCTTTATTACAAGTTTAGGGCTGTGAATAACAATATTCATATGTATTTTAAATTCCCAGTTAAGAAATATTTCTTTTTTATTTTAATGCAATACTAACAGATAATAATAAAGAAAATATAAAAAGTACTCTTCTTACTTCTATAAAAATAAAATATTTTTATAATAAAATAATTAGAGATTATCAGTGGTGAATATACTGCTTATCATGATCTTAAAAGAAAAGCCAATATGTCACTCAGAGTACAAGTCATAAACAAATAAAAAATCATTCTCTTACAAAGAAGAAACAAACAAAAGGACAACACTTTCTTTTCAATGAACAAAAGAAACTAGTAGTATAAATTAAACAAATTAGCATTTATCTTAAGATATTTTGGAAAAATCAGATTAATTTGAGGAGTTATTTGAACTTCTCCCTACTTTCTATTACCTACCTTATATTGCACTCTCTTCTCTCTCTCTCTCTCTCTATATATATATGACTTATTTCACTTAACATTATATTCTCAAGTTGCATCTATTGCCTAAGAATGTCTAAAATGTATCTTTCTTGATAGAGTAGTACTCCATTGTCATTGTGTACAAAAATTACATTTTCTTTATCCATTCATCTGTTGATAGACATATATGCTCTTTCCAAGATGTAACTATTATCAATTGTGTTGTTATAAACATGAGTATGCATTTATCTCTGTAATATGATGACTTTAACAGGCATGTGGACCAATGGAACAGAATAGAGGAAGCAGAAACAACCCCAGGCACATTCAGATATTTGATATTGATGAACAAGCAAAAGACATACATTGGAAGAAAAATAGCATCTTTAAATAAATGGCGCTGGGAAAATTGGATATCCACATGCAGAAGATTGAATCTAGACCCATATGTCTAACAAGTACTAAACTGAAATCAAAATAGATCAAAGATCTAAAAGTTAAAACATAAACATTTGACTTCCTGGAAGATGGTGGAGTGGTAAGCAGTGGAGAAAGAGCCTCTGTGAGATTTTCTGTCCAGACACTGTGATATAGCAATGCAAGGAAGAGAACAGGAGGAAAGTGGGGCCCCTGGACCCAGGAAGGATCTGAAGTGAGAATTGAAGCCCATGAGTAAAGTGAAGAGAGAAATGTCAATGAAGAAGAAGGAGGTGGTGGGTGGCACCTTCTGCCTGAGTCAGGACTCATTGTGTAGGGGGAGCAGTTCAAACCTGTGGACACATGGTGACTGCTGGCAACCCCAGAGGCCTCCATGGAGAGATGCAGCAGTGCAACAGAGGAGTGGACACTATGGACTGCACCATCTGGTGAGTGGAGCAGGTTTGGCTGTCCTGTGAGACAGGGTGATTGGCCAGCAGCCATCTTGGAGAGAAGGGCCAACTGAACTTAGAACTCGGAACAACTGCTAGCTCCATCCAGCAGCTCCCAGCTGAGTTAAAACCCACAGAAGGTGAGCTGACTGCTGCAGGCTGAATGGGTCTGGTCCCAGCCTCATGGCCAGAAACCAGCCTGAACTTCAGGGGAAATAAAGGTGCAGGCTCACTGAGATTATCCACTAACCCCCTCCCCGTAAAGCTACAGCTGGCTTGCTGGGATAAACACGGATCTGGACTCTGTCTCCATATGTTGTTTACCAGTGACAGCAGAGACAAACCTCGAAGTGGACTTTGTTTTCCTCTCTCTCTCTCTCCCTTTTCTTTCTTTCTTTCTTTCTTTCTTTCTTTCTTTCTTTCTTTCTTTCTTTCTTTCTTTCTTTCTTTTTGTTGTCATTGTTTGATGTTGTTTTTATATGAGTGTGAATGTGGTTTCTAGTTTTATGGTGGTTGTTGTTTTGTTCTTCCTTTTATTTCTTCCTTCTTTCTTTCCCTCCTGTCTTCTGCACCAGTTTCCCAAAGTTTGTGATCCTCCTTTGTCCTGCCTTCCTTCTAATCTCTTCCTCTTCTATTCCTCTATTTTTCCCCCAGCCCCTTTTAAATTTTCTCCCCTGAGGGTAAAATGGGCATATTACAGGCTTACTTACTGCATACAATTTTCTGGTTTATTTTAGATTTTGTTATATAACCACAAATCCAATTCATATGGTTAAAGGTGGCAAATTAACCATTACCTCAGTTAGTCATTTTCTAGGTTGCTTCATGCTATTGTTATTGCTGATTGTACCACTTTAGCCAAAGCGACATAATTCTTCTAAGCAGCCATTCTTCCTGGTGTTGCAAGACTGAGATTGCCTAAGGGTCATAGAAAATACTGTAGGCCATTGCCAAAGAACCAGGGGCTGGGCCAAGCAGGCAGCAACTTCTCATTCCCAATAAGTTGAAGAGGTAGGAACTTGTAACAGAACCAAAACCCAAAGCTACATAGTTGATGGAACAGCTAAACCTTCTTCTATGATCTGTGGCTAGAGAGATGCAGGAATTAAGCAACCTTGTGTTGTGGGACTGAGCAGCCCAAGGCTGTCCTAGTGCCAGAGGCAGGAACAGAAAGGCTTCTTCTTCTTTTGTTCTTCTTTTGTTCTTTTATTTATATTTCTGTTCTACTTATCTTCTTTCTCCCTTTCCTCAATTCTCTCTCTTTATTTAATCATATTTTCATATGAGTGAATATTCTCTCTAATCTTTCTGCTTAACTTTGATAATCCCTTGCTTCCTCCTTCATTGTTTCTCTTCTGCCCTCTTCTCTAGTTTCCCAAAGCTTGTGTAATCATCCTTTGTCCTCCAGCCTTGCTTCTACTGTATATCTCTTCAGTTATCTCTGTTTTATCAACTATCCCTCTTAAATTTCCCCATCACAGGATAAAATCACTCTACCAAGGGGAAATACTATGCACACAAGCTCCCAATTTATGATGGTTTCTGTTATATAACTGTAGATTTTGCTCCTATGGTTAAAGATACCAAATTAGTAGTTATGAAAGTTTTTCAGTTTCTAAGCTGTGCTTGATGTTATTGTTATTTCTAATTGTACCACTTCAGCTAGGATGTCACATCTGTTGCAATCAGTCGTTCTCACTTCTGTAACAACACTGGGAAGATCTGAGGTAATAACCTCAACCCAGCCAAGTACCAAAGGAATGGTGACTGAGCCAAATAGATAGCAACATCTCACTCTCAATAAATAGGGACATTAGGATCTTGGGGCAGACACAAAACCAAGAACTCCTACACACAGAAGACATCCCTGAAGAACAGACATTTCCTAGGGAGACCTTGATACTTGTGATATAAGTACCTACTACAAAGACATACAAGACTCAACACAGAAAGCAAAATAAGTTTTTTTAAAACAGAAAATGACAAGACACAGAAGCAAAATGCAACCTCAAAACTCCAGCCCACCCAAAAGAAGTCTAGGAGTCAATGAGATAGAGGAAAATGGAAGACATCTAAAAATTTCTGAAATTATAACAACTGAAGTAAGGAAACAGCTCCATGAGGCTATAGAGGAAATCATATCAGAAATAATCACTCAGGTAAAAAAAAAAGAAATGACATTCATAATGAAGGAATTGTTCAGTAAATGTAGAGTAGACATACACTTAAAAAAAACAAAAGAGAATAGGAAAATTATGGAAACCATGAATACCCAACATAGGAAAGAAATAGAATGCATGAAACAGATTCAAACAGATATCCAGGAAATTAAAAATTCCATTGAAAGCTTGCAAAACTGCATGGACAAAACTGAAGATAGACTAACAGACCTTGAAGACAGGATTGTGACTAGCCATCGCAAAAGGAAAGATCGCTTAAAAATAACAAGGGATCAGGAAAAAAAAATTCAACAGCTGCAAGATGATGCAAAGAAAAAAATATATAAGATTGATTGGCATCAATGAAAAAGAGGGAGTCAACACAAATGATGTAAAAAGACTATTTGAGAAGTAATAGCAAAAAAGTGCCCAAGCATGGAAAAAGAATCTGACATACAGGTAAATGAGGCATATAGAACTCCAATTAGCCATGACCAAAATAAATCTATGCCAAGGCATATAATAATCAAGGTCCCAGAAATTCAGCAGAAGAACAGAATATTAAAAGCTGTGAGAGGAAAAAAACAGATCACCTGTAAAGGAAAGCCCATCAGAATAATGGCAGAATTCTCAACACAAACCCTCAAGTGAAGAGCTCAGAGTGAAGTATTTCAAGTACTGAAAGAAAACAACTTCCAACCCAGACTGATGTACCCTGAAAAACTATCTTTCAAAATTAATGGAGAAATAAGATACTTCCATGACAGAGAACAACTGAAGAAATTCATAACCACCAAACCAACCCTACAAAGAGTACTGAAAGATATTGTAGACAGAGATAAAAATGACCACAATCCCAAGAACAAGAACAGAAAGAAACCACCAGGCAGGGCAAGCTATTAAATAGAAGAAAAACACAGGGAATCAACAGCAGGAAAATAACATAACGAAGATAAACCAATACATATCAGTTATAACCATCAATGTAAATGATCTCAACTCACCAATCAAAAGAAACAGACTGGCAGAATGGATCAAGAAACAAGATCCAACAATATGCCATATACAAGAAACACATTTTATTCCAAAAGAAACTCATAGACTGAAAGTCAAAGGATGGAAAACAATACTCCATGCAACAGGAACCCAGAAAAAAGCAGGGGTAGCTGTTCTGTTTGCAGACAATGAACTTCGAACTAAGAATGACCAAAAGAGATAAAGAGGGCCGGTGAGATGGCTCAGCGGTGTAAGCGCCTGCCTGGCAAGCGCGAGGACCCGAGTTCGACTCCTGGAACCCACATATGGAAAAGGGGCCAGTGATATTGCTTAGCGGCATAGGTGCCTGCTGGCACGCGAGGTCCTGGGGTCGATCCCCGGTACCCACAAAAAAAAAAAAAGAGAGAGAGAGAGAGATAAAGAAGGTCACTAAATACTTGTTAGGGGAAAACTTCAAGAAGAAGAGATAACAATCAAAAATATGTATGCACTAAATATGGGAGCACTCAACTATATAAAACAAATATCAGGGCTGGTGAAATGGCTCATCAGTGTACGCGCCTGCCTGGCAAGCGTGAGGGACTGAATTCAATTCCAGGAACCCACATACCAAAAAGGGCCAGTGCTGTCGCTCAGCGGCACGGGCACCTGCTGGTGCGTGAGGGCCTGAGGTTGACCCCCGGTACCCACAAAAAAATAAAAAAATAAAAAATAAAAAAATAAATAAAACAAATATTAATGTACATGAAAAATCAAATAAACACTAACACAATTGTAATGGGGGAACTTTATACCCCACAGTCAAAAATAGGTAGATCAACCAGACAAAAATTCAGCAAAGAAATATCAGAACTGAACCAAACCTGTGAGCAAATGGACTTAGTAGATGTTTACAGTGTTCTGTGGAACATCAGAATACACATTCTTCTCAGCTGCACATGGGACATTCTCTAAAATAGACCATATACTAGCCCATAGAACATGCTTAAGTAAATGCAAAAGAATTGAAATTATCCCATGCATATTGCTTGACCACAGTGCAATGAAATTGGAAATCAATGGCAAAAGAAACCACAGAAACTTCATAAACACATGGAAATTAAATAACACCCTCATGAACAACCAATGGATCACAGATTAAATTAAAGAAGAAATTAAACAACATCTACAGTTAAATTCTGATAAAACATACTGGAACCTGTAGCACACAGGGAAAGCAGTCCTAAGAGGGAAATTTATAACAGTGAATTCTCATGCCAGGAAAGCAAAACAAGCTCAAATAAGCAACCTAATGTTGCACCTTAAGCTTCCAGAAAAAGAAGAGCAAGCCAAGTCCAAAGCCCATACAAGGGAGGAAATTATAATGATCAGAGAAGAAATTAATGCAACTGAGACTAAGAAAACAATACAAAGAATCAAGGAATCAAAGAATTGGTTGTTTTTCTTTTTCTTTTTCTTTGCTTTTTTTTTTTTTTTTTTTTTTTGAAGCAGGGTCTCACCATGTAGTCCAGACTGGCCTTTATCTCACTTATGTAGCCCAGGCTGGCCTTGAACTCATGGTGATCCTCGTGCCTCAGCCTCCAGAGTGCTGGGATTACAGGCATGCACTACAATGCCTGGCAAAGAGTTGGTTCTTTGAAAGATTAAATAAAATTGATAAATCCTTAGCCAAACTTATCAAAAAAGGAAAGAAAAGATTGAAATTTATGCAGTTAGCAATGAAAAGGCTGAAATCACTACAGATCCTGTGGAAATTTAGAAGATCATCAATACCTACTTTGAGAATCTTTACTGTAATAGGATGAAAAACACAGACGATGCGGACAGTTTCTAGATCCATATGAATTACCAAAGCTGAATGAAGAATATATAAAAATTCTAAACAACCCAATATCAGTTAGTGAAATTGAAAATGTAATTAAAATCTTACCAACAGAGAAAAGCCCAGGCCCTGATGGATTCTCTGCTGAATTCTATAAAATTTTGGAGAAAATTTCCTGCCATTACCCCTCAAACTTTAATGAAATGAAAAGGGAAGCAATAATCTATAACTCATTCTTGGAGGCAAGTGTTACCCTAATACCAAAACTAGAGAAACACCCAACCAATAAAGAGAACTACAGGCCAATCTCCCTAATGAACTTAGATGCAATGTTCCTCAGTAAGATACGGCAAACAGAATTCAGCAAATCATCAAGAAGATTATACACTATAATCAAGTTGGAGTCATCCCATGAATGCAGGGATGGTTCAACATGTGGAAATCAATAAACGTAATACACCATATTAACAGAGCCAAGAATAAAAATCATGAGTGTCTCAATAGATGCAGAAAAACTTTTGACAAATTCCAAGATCCATTCATGACAAAACCCTACAGAAAATTGGAATAGACGGTTTTTATCTCAATCTCATAAAAGCCATCTATGACAAACTAACAGCCAACATCATGCTAAATGGACAAAAGCTGAAAGCGTTCACTCTAAAATCAGATACAAGGCAAGGATGTCCACTGTCACAACTCTTATTCAATATAGTTCTGGAAACTTTAGCCAGAGCAATTAGACAAGAGAAAGAAATGAAAGGAATAAGGTTAGGAAAGGGAGAAGTTAAATTATCGTTATTTGTGGATGACATGATACTCTACATGGAAATTAAATAACACACTCCTGAACAACCACTGGGTCACAGATGAAATTAAAGAAGAAATTAGACAGTTTTTATAATTAAATGATAATGCCATACAACATACCGGAACTTATGGGACACAGTGAAAGCAGTCCTATGAGGTTAACTTATAGCAGCGAATATCCATATCAGGAAAACAGAGCAAGCTCAGATAAACAACTTAATGTTGGACCTCAAGTTTCTCGAAAAAGAAGAGGAGGCCAAGCCCAAATTTTGTACAAGGGAAGAAAGTATAAAGCTCAGAGCAGAAATTAGTACAATGGAGATTGTTATGGTTTGTGTCTGGATGTGCCCCAAACCCTCATGCAGTCACGTGGGGGTAGCTTTTTCAGAGGTGGTGAATCTAGAGTTTGTAACTGATTAATAGTTCAATGCTGGGATTAAGGGTGCTGGGATTAAGGCTGGGTGATTGCTGGATCACTCCACTGATTAGATTGGCACCACCTTAATCCCAGCAGCCTGGATAAGATAAAAGAAGCAGATAGAAACTTCTTTCCCCCTTTTTGCTCTTGCTTGTTGCTTTTGCTTTCTTCCACCATCATGAACTGTTGCCCCTCTGCCATGTGTCACTCTGCCTTGGAGCCTACCAATTATGGCTGAAACCTCTACAAACTGTAAGCTAAATGAACCTTTCCATCTTTAACTTTAGGTATTGGGTATTTTGTCTCAGAAATGAGAAAACTAACTAAGACAGAGAATAAGAAAACAATACAAAGATTTAATGAATCGAATGAATGGTTCTTTGAAAGATTAAATAAAATTGACAAACCCTTCTCCAACCTTATCAAAAAAAGGAAAGAAAAGACTCAAATCCACACAATTAGGAATGAAAAAGGTGAAATCACAAAGGATCTTACAGAAATCCAGAGGTCATCTATACCTACTTGGAGAACTTGTATTCTAATAAGCTGGAAAATGCAGAAGCAATGGACAGAATCCTAGATACATATGAATTACCAAAGTTGAATCAAGAAGACATAAAAATTCTAAATAACCCAATATCAGTTAATGAAATGGAAATTGTAATTAAAATCTTACCAACAGAGAAAAGCTCAGGCCCTGATGTATTCACTGCTGAAGTCTACAAGAAATTTACGGCAAGACTTAATACCACTGCTCCTCAAACTTTTTAATGAAATTGAAAGGGAAGCAATACTCCTAATTTCATTACTGGAAGCAAGCATTACCCTGATACCAAAACCAGAGAAAGACCCAACGAAGAAAGAGAACTGCAGGCCAATCTCCCTAATGAACATAGTTGCAAAAATCCTCAGTAAGATAATGGCAAACAGAATACAGCAACTCATCAAGAAAATTATAACCATGACTAAGTACAATTCACCCCAGGAATGCAGAGATAGTTCAACATATGTAAATCAATAAAAGTAATACACTACATTAGCAGAACCAAGAACAAAAAGCATATGATTGCCTCAATAGATGCAGAAAAAGTGTTTGACAAAGTCCAAGACCATTCATGATAAAAACCCTACGGAAAATTGGAATAGACGATTTTTATCTCAATCTCATAAAAGCCATCTATGACAAACCAACAGCCAACATCATACTAAATGGACAAAAACTGAAAACTTTCTATCTAAAATAAGGAACAAGACAAGATTGTCCATTGTCACAACTCTTATTCAATATAGTTCTGGAAACTTTAGCCAGAGCAATTAGACAAGAGAAAGAAATGAAGGAATAAAGATAGATAGGAAATAAAGAAGTAAAATTATCATTATTTGCAGATGACATGATACTCTACATGGAAGACCCCAAAAACTCCACTGAAAGACTTCTAGATTTAATAACCAAGTTCAGTAGCATAGCTGGATACAAAATCAACACTCAAAAATCAATAGCCTTACTGTACACAAATAATAAACTCACTAAAATAGATATTAGGGAAACAATAACTTTCACAATAGCATCCAAATAAATGAAATACCTAGGAATGAATCTAACAAAGGAAGTAAATGCCCTGTACATTGAAAACTACAGTACTCTGAAAAAGGAGATTGAAGAGGATATTAGAAAATGGAAAGGTATCCCTTGCTTTTGGGTAGGAAGAACCAACATAGTGTAAATGGCTGTACTTCCAAAACTGATATACAGATATAAATGTAATCTCAATCAAAATTCCAACAGTGTATCTCACAGAATTAGAGAAAACAATTCTAAAATTCATTTGGAATCAGAAGAGACCTAGAATAGCAAGGGCAATTCTAGGCAACAAAGGGAAGGCAAGGGGGCATCACAATTGACTTGAAATTGTACTGCAAAGCTACTTTGATAAAAACAGCATGGTTCTGCAAAAACAAAACAAAACAAAACAAAACAACAACAACAAAAAAAAACAACCAGACCTGAGGATCAATGGAACAGATTAGAAGAGGCAGAAACAACTCCAGACATACTTAGCAACATTATCTTTGACCAAGGTTCCAAACATGCTCATTGGAAGAAAGATAGCCTCTTTAATAAATAGTGCTAGAAAACCTGGCTTTCCACATGCTGAAGATTACAGTTAGACCCATATCTTTCACTATGCACTAAACTAAAATCAAAGTAGATCAAAGATCTAAATATTAAAACAGAAATATTAAGTCTGCTGGAAGATAGAATAGGTAGAACTCTTGAAGACATCTGTGTAGGCAAAGATTTTGTGAACAAAGGAACTATCACAAAGAATCAACAACTGGGATGTCATCTTTGCACTGCAAGAGAAACAACAGAGTGAAGAGACAACCACTGTGTGGGAAAATATTTTTTGCCCCAGACAAAGGATTACTATCTAGAATATATAAAGAACTCAAAAGGTATCTGAGATGAATACACACTTCTCAGATGAAGAAATACAAATGGCAAATAAGTATATGAAAAAATGTTCAACATCACTGGTCATTTGAGATATGCAAATTAAAACAATGCTGAGATTCCATCTCACTCCAGAAAGAATAGCTATTACTAAGAAATGAACCAAAAACAAATGCTGACATGGCTGGGGGAAAAAGGAACTCTTCTCCAGTGTTGGTAAGGGTGTAGACCGGTGCAACCACTGTGGAAATCAGTGTGCAGTTTCCTTAAAATCTAAAACTAGAGGTTACATTTGACCCAGCTATTCTGCTTCTTGGTATCTTCCGGAAAGAATTAAACCCATCATACCACAGTGATATATGCACACCCATGTTTATAGCAGCACAGTTTTTAATAGCCAAATCTTGGAAATAGCACAAATGGCCATCAACTGGTGAATGGATAAAGAAGATGTGTGTGTGTTATTTTTTTTCCCACTGGAGTACTAATCTGCCATAAAGAAGGATAAGCTGGAGACATTTCTAGGTAAACAGATTAAACTTGAGACCATACTCTTAAGTGAACTAATTCAAACACACATGTTTAAATACTGCATTGTTTTTCTGGTGTGAGAAACCAAAAGTATAGATAAGGACCAAAATGTTTAATAGGTATTGTGAAATAGGAAGAAAATGTTCAAATGGGGGAGGGAAACAAGGGAGGGTGGAGGGAGAAATGAAAGAAGGGAAAAGTAAAAGAAAAACAAAAAAGAGTGAAAAATGGAAACAAAGCTTTTGTAAATGGGGAAGGGAGGATGAGTTGAAGGGAGGGTAGGGGAATGGGAAAAAAAGGAAATAAATTCTTTCCTGTACAGGTACAAATTCTCTATGATGAATACTATCAGTATGTACCAATAAAATCAGATTAGAAGAAAAAAACAAAAGCATAAACACTTAATCTGACGGAGGATAAATTAGGTAAAACTCTTGAAGACACGGGCATAGGCAAGGACTTTCTGAACAGAATTGCAAAGGCATGAGAAATAATACTGAGAATCCACAAATGGGATAGCAAATTTAAAAGCTTCTGCACAGCAAAGTAAACAACCAACAGAGTGAAGAAACAACTTACAGAATGGGAAAATTTGTTTGCCAGCCATTCATCAGACAGAGGACTAACATTTAGAATATATTAAGAACACAAAAAAATTAACCTCCTAAAATGAAAGACTCAATCAAAATTTGGGCAACTGAACTAAATATACACTTCTCAGAAGGAGAAGTACAAATGGCCAATAAACACATGAAACACTGTTCAGCATTGCTGGCCATTAGAGAAATGCAAATTAAAACAAGGCTGAGATACCATCTTACCCCAGAAAGGATGGGCATCATCATAAAATTGAATAATAACAAATGTTGGTGAGAATGTCTGGAAAAAGGAACTCTTTCTACATTGTTGGTAGGAATGCAAACTAGTACAATCACTATGGAAATCAGTGTGGAGTTTCCTCAATAAATTCAAAATAGAAATTACATCTGATTCAGCTATCAAATGAACCCTTTCGGTTCTGCCCAGAAATATTTCTTGCACTGTGAATCCAGCCATACCAGTATCTCTGAGTGACATCTTGCCATCTGTCACAATAAAAAAAAATCTGACATTGGAAGAAAAAGATCTTTGTTAGAAATGTAGTCCATGTCAAACCCTTTTCTTGTGGCTTTTTGTGTATCACCTCATCCTATCACAACAGCTTTCCAATGTGAACATTTTTCAGGCTTGCAGATTATCAAAATGAAATCAAGAACACAGAGCATTGCACAAATCCAAGGTAGAAAAACTAGGGTTTATTGTCAATTTTGGTTTATTTCAAAGGCCACAAGTTTCTACCACACTAGGTGGAGCTCAGAAAAGCCTTCTATTCTGTGCTACTTTGTAGCAGTGGTCTGGACAACTGGTTACCCAGTCTCTTCTCAACCCTTTCCCTTATCTGGATTTTTAGATGCCAGGGAGGAGGCACCATGCAGACCATAACTGAATGACTCTAATTATTGCTTCTCAACATATTTATGTCCCACCTTCAGAAGTATTCATCAAATTTAGCACTTAATTTTAATTTTTTAAATGTTTATTCCCCAAAGGCATTTTATATTATTAACATAGCAGTAGTAAAATATTACTTATTTTATTTATGTGCTTATTAAAAGCACATAGTGAGTTCAAATTCCATTCCAACCACCTATAAACTGTGTGATTTCAGATAACTGACTTTACCTCTCTTTGCCTCAGTTTTGTCAACTGCAACAGGAATAATAGTAGCACTCAGCTGACATGGTTACCATAGAGACTAGATTAAAACATGGAAAATGCAACAGTGCCCTTTACAGAATAAACATTCAACAACTGTTACGTACTCTAGTAATAAGTGGAAAACTGAAAGCACCATCTAGAAACCAAAAGTAACTGTGTAGGTCAGTATTATGAAAATAAACCTTTACTATTAAATTTTGGCAAGGTAGCCTTCTGACCATGAAGGTTACAGACCACAAGTTACTCTTTTTTTTTTTTGTTAAAAGGAAATATTGGTAAATTTCTGAGGCTAGTTAAAGACTAGAATCAAACAGAGTCTTTCTCTTCATTACAGTGACAAAGATTAAAGGTCATTGAAAGAAAAGTAATTTTCTGTACGTGATTCAGTGGCATTTACTTTCATATAAAGGCATCACCTAAAAGCTAAAGTACTGGAAGCTGTATGTGAAGTACGTGTTCAGAAAGACATACGGTGATGTGCTCTAGTGCACAGAGGGAAGTAGGCTATCTTTGTCCAGGATCTCATAACAAAATAGCCAGGGTGATTTAAGAACCATCTATTTCACATAGTTCTGAGATGTCTGGGGTAACCGTGCTAGCATCCCTGGGTGCTGGAGAGGGCTCTTTTTGTGGTTTGCAGGTAGCCTCCTTATTGTTGTACCCACATATGCATATAAGCAGGCAAGATTTGTGATGTCTGTTTTTAATCTCTGGCACTCATCACTTTCATGCGGGTTCCACCCAATGATGCTGTTACCTTCTAAAGGACCCACCTTCTAACACCATCGAAATGGGGAGAGGAGTTTTAATATACAAATTTTGATGGAGACTCATTCAGTACACAATAGCTCCCTTGTCTCTTCACTCATCCAATTTCTGCTCCTGAGATAAAATTGTCATTGTCACATCTCCATCCCAAGAGACCTTGACAATTGCTAGATATTTATTCTGCATCACATATTCCAAAAAGTAGGGGTGGCATTTTAGACACAGATTTTATTCCACATTTGCCTCAGAGTCACATGGGAGGTGGCTCTGCTAAAGGCAGAAGAAATGTTGTGGAGAGGGGAGAATCCCTGCCTGACAGTATAGATACTTCTGAAGTTCATGGTCAGCAGGAAAGTGGGCCTGCTCTAAAGAGACTCAAACTGTTGAAATATGCATGCGAGCAGTTCACTGTTTGGTTTAAGATACGCCCTTGGGTGCGAGGACATTAACACTCCCCACCAGCATGGCCTTCATCCAGGACACCTTGGAAGGAAGCACCAGCTGGAACTAGAAATGCCTCAGGCTGAGTCAGTCATCAGATCTGGGATCAACACCAGCTGAAATTCCAAGGATCCACAGAGGGTTGAGAGCTGAATGAAGAGAAACACACCAACCGGCTACAAAAGAAAATGCATTAACCTTTCTCTTTCCTCTTTGCATTTATTTATTAGGACCAAACAAAAGAAAACAAGCTACTGAGCACCTACCACATGGATAGCGCTTTGTGAGTCATCACACTCTGTTTGTGTCTCCAAAGTCCTATGGCCCAGTAAAAGATAGCTGTACAGTAACTATGGTTCATGATATAAAGTAATAAAGTTAATAGAACACTAGACAGAAGCTATGAAAGAGATTTATGTAGGGGAGAAGTCATTTCCAACCAGTGGCACTGTACTTCTAAGGGTGATAACATTTGGACAACTAAAGTTAGAAGAATGGGCAGAATAGACTGGAGAACTGTGGAAACCCAGACTCAGAGGAAGTACAAGGCATATTCTTGGAATGTTTCGTAGTCAAACAAAAATAGAATCTGCAAGAGAACTTAATGAAGTCAGTGCAATTGGTTGGGACCAGTTAATGGAGAGGTTTGAAGGACAAGCTAAGGAGCATCAAGTGCCAAAGGCGAAATGCATCCTACCCTAAACCTTGCTGAGGAACGAGGTCTGTGAGACATCAAGGAGTCTTCCAGGTTGCCTCACCATTCCACCAGTTCCAGACATAGCATCACCGTAGCATGTTTTCTGTATCATCCATTGCCTGCAGCAACCCTCTCTAGCAGTATGCACATAACCTCAGGATTTTGCAGTTATGTGGTCACTGCTAGAGATCCAGAAGCCCAATAAAACTCCGAGGGCTCAAATGATTTTCTTGGGTGGTCAAGGTGCTCTTCCTTGTGGTTAGAGTTGGGGGCTTGGGGAGATGAGTGGGGGGATGAAGTTACTCTTGAGTGCTTCTGATGTCCCCTGTCTTTAGCACATAGCTGAGTGTCACTGTTCTGCAGCTCAATAACATGGAGCACATTTCTCTCTTTTCTTGCTTCTTTGCTGGGACCCACATGACCAACTCTGGGATGAGATGCCCCCTACCACATGATCAGAAGGTGGAGCAGCTGTGGCCCTCTCATCTGCAAGATAATGAGGATTCATTGCCATTTTATCACTGCTGTCACGTCTGCTTTTTTCCCTCTGTGTTATTTTATTATTATGGCTGAAATTGATTGCTGTGACCAAGCAGGCATCTAAATCTGATCCATTTATCCTCCCTCCCTCCAGTTCCCTTGAGCCCTTTCCTCCCAACCCTGGCTCTCTTTACTCAGCAGCATTTGCCTGGCCACATCCTCCTGCCGTGGTACATTAAGAGAAAAGAAAAACTCATTTGAAGCAATTTACCAGGTGACTCAGCAATCTGTGTTCTCCTAACCCCTGGGCAAGGCTTGAGCCAGAAAGCAGGCAATCAGTGATGAGACTGAGCCTCCTTATTGTGCCTTCTATGTCACTGCTTTCTGGAATTGCTCCTGTCCCAGGAGATGGGGGGAATTAGCAGGTGGAGGGAGAGAAGGCTCAGAAATAGGATCTGCGAAGAAGGCTCCTGATGGGTATCCCCACGTGGTTTGGAAAGAGGGGGAGAGAAAAGCAAGAAAAGTGGTAGATATTGTGTGAAGCATCATCTTGTCATGTTCCACTGTTGCTGAGTGTGTGCTAGACAAATTGGCTTCTGAGGTGCTGAGTATTGTAAGCCTTGGATTCCCACTGAGCCCTGAACCCGACTCCTCTGAGCTCCTTTCTTACCGTTCTTTGAGCATAGCCTTCCAGCATGTGCTGTGAGATGGAAAGCCAGGTAGGTTTGGCTGGGGATAGAAACCTATTAGATACAAATATTAATGAGTATATTTAAAAGCATCTTGATCAGCAAAAGAAGGTGGGAAGGAAAACCAAAGGAAATGAGGATGGTAAGGGAGGAGGACTTAAACACAGTATACACCACCATGGGACTCATGGTAGGTATTTAATACTTGGTGGATCACGGACATCAACTAAAATTAGCCTGAGCCACATGGCTCATTGTTTTTCCATTGATCAATATTGCTCAGCCTACAGCAAATGCAGAAGCAGCCCCCACCCCAATTAGCTTAATCTGAAGAGATACACACTTGTATTCATTTACCTATATTAAATCTGAAACTAAGATTTTTTGTAAAACCCAGAACGTGGTAAAATTTAAAATTATAACCTGTAAGAAAAAATGTCCTAGTGTTCCAACTTAAAACAGTAATTCTCTCTGATTGATACATTTCAGAAATAAACCTTCAAGCCTGGGATTACTTTTAAGTTCCCATGTTTTGTCATTTGGGACAATGGATATTGTTCTTTGATTTTTAATTTACCTTCTCAAAAGAAAGCTGGTCCCAGTGGGCAGGCAGTGCCTAGGTTCAGGGTACATTAGCAGACATGGCTGTTTTCAGCAGGGCTTACCTCGTGCAGCACAGAGCAGTTATCTTCATACGGGCCTGGTGTGAATTAGATCAGACCTCACGGAACCCTGGAGTGTCAGTTTGGAAGTTCTGAGATAGTGAGTCTGCACTGCACTGTGTCACAGAACAATAAGTTTGCCCCTTACAAAATCCAAATCTACAGAGCTGCCAAAACTGCCTGACTTGCTGCCCTTTTATCTCCTCTTCCCCACTCAGCTTCTTTCAGGCAATGTTTTTGTCTTCATCTATGAGATTTGATTTCACATATACTAAGAATCATGTGGGCCCTGAACGAGAAAGATATAACTCAGCCCAATCCAGACTTCTTCCTACCTTTGTTCTTCAACCCTATGTGCTTCATCCTGCCCAGACCATGGTGGTTTGCTGGCAGTCCTGATTCCCCTTCGGTCCTCTGTCAGCTTCTGAATCTGCCCAGCTGCCTGGACAGACTTGCCTTCCTATTGTCCTACTCCCAGTTCCATCCACCTCAACTTACAACTTATCAGTCCTTTGGTGTTAGCCCCTGACCAGTTTTATGGAACTTCTGAACTTGTAGGAGAACAGAGACGCTGGCTGCTTTAGTTCTGCTTTACTAAGCTGACATAAATATTGGTTAAATGAGTCAACATATGATTGAACAAACGCCCCTTCCTCTGATGAGCCCCTTCCCTGAGCCCTCATGTCAAATTCCAGATGTCATGCCAGGGCCTGGGAAACTTTCCCATTCCCAGTGAGTTGGACCCTGGATGACTGCTGAGTTGCTTCTCACCCAGAGGTGAGAACTTTAACATTTTGCTTGTCTGTGTTCCCTGTAGCTGGGAAGCCTGAGCTTCCAAATGCAGCCTTGGAGAAATAAGAAACCACTTTGTTTTTTGGTTGGCAGCAAGAAAGTCTCTTCCCTCTGAATCCCAAGGAAGGAAGAATTTAACATTTCTTAACTGCAAATCTGGCCTCACTGCACCACTGAAACCACATTCAAATGTATTTTGTGAAACTAATGAAGGCTGCTTCTCTGGTTCCTAAGCCACATCAAGAGAGACACACAGGGATCCTGCAGCAGTCTCAGGTCGTGGGGCTGGGGTTGGGGGGAGATGAGTAAGAGGCAAATGTTTACATTTTGTTTCTCAGTTTTAAATCTGATTCTGCCGCCTTTTAGCTGTGTGAGATTTGGGATAAGTTACTAAATCTTTTTGAGCATCCATTTTCTTGTTCGAATGTGGTGATGCTAATTCCTTGTCTCTAACCTCGTTGAGTGAAGATTAAAGGGCCCAGCTGATGGAAAATTTTCTAGAATAATGCTGGCATTCAAGACAGATTTACTCTCTCCTGATACTTCCCCAAGTTGTTGTATTTGGTTCTCCAGAGCCGCAAGGCACCTGGAAACTCTCTCTGGTCCGAAACTTCAGATATGGAGCTTTCTTTTCCTTGATTCCTTAAAACCCATCGGCAAAAGTTGTAGAAACTGGCTTCTTTTACAGTCACTGTCTCCTTGACACTAGCATGAACATCTTTTGTTATTTCAATTGCTATATAAGTCTTCTGCTGGGGAAGTTCACTGAAAAAATCACAATGTGTCTCACAAGATCAAGTGTATTGCTCAAAAAGCTCTAAGAGTTTTGGCACAGGGAAATGGTTAATCTGTACTTCAAGCTATACGAGACCTTTACAACCAAAATAGCCTAACCCCAAATTTCGTACTTGAGAATATACAATGACACCTTATATCAAATGTAGGGTCTATTCCCAAATTTGCTAACACGCTGCAGATGTTCATAGTTTCTCCATTCCTAGAGAAGAGTTCAGAGTTGGGCAAAAATACATGGGATGAAATCTTATGATAGGTCCAGGGACAACATTACAGCCAGTAACTCACCACTGTCACTTCAAGAGCGCGTGAGGTGGGCTGTGACTGTGCTGGAACGACCTGTCGGAACTGCTCACTGGCTCATTCTCTACTCCGAAGGGAGGTCGTGACTCCCCAGGCCACGGGAAGTCCTTCACTTCGGATACAATCCGACCCCGCTCCCTGACTCTAGGCGCTGTTGCTCATAGTAATGTGACCTTTCTTGGCACCGGTATTAGCTTTTCGCGTTTTCCTGGAAATTTCACTTAACTTCAAATGCTTTTCACTTTATCTTAACCTGTGTAGTCCTTGAATTTTTTAACCAATATCTCCTTTCACAAATATTTTCTTAAGAGGTCTTTCATATTTCCTCATAGTCAGTTTAACTGTTCTCACGACTCTCTTTCATAGTCCATGCTTATCAAAATTTTTGTGTAATTTTTGTGTTATTCTAGTGTTGTCAGTTTAATTTCATCACACATTTCCTGTACTATTTAAAATCTCTCTGTATACTTCTTTTTCACTGCAAATAGTATCTTAACCAAATTCACCTTATGTCCAACATAGAAGTCATAATTTTTGGCTTTAATTACAGGCACCAACAAACATATTCTAAAACAACATTGCAAAAATTCCTTTTGTTTGCTCATGTGTTCTTTTAATAAATTTGCTTATACTCATGCTGAATCATTGCCTAAACTTCATTTTGGCTCAGTTTACTTGTTCTTCATTGAGTAGAGTTCTCTTTAGAACTGGAATTTTTCAATCAAGTGCATAGGTTTATTCATTGCGATCCATTTTTTCCTGTCAATCTAGGGACATCTACATATACATGCAGAGGGAAAAATAGATGTCACCTAAACAGACATCCAGGTTCTCATAAATATGAATTTAATGCAGTTTACTGGAGTAAGGCAGGACCACTTAAAGCCTCCTGTATCAGATCTTTTATAAGAAAAGATATATAAAATTACAGCCCTGAACCCCCACTCCAGCTCTGCTTGCCCCTGTAATTTAGAAGTTTCTATATATTTCCATCTGTCACCAAACTGGGAGATATTTCATTTTTTTCCTGGCCCAGAGTGTATTTATTCAACTGGACACACAAGTTGAATGAATGAATAAATAAACAATGAAACTACTCATTACCTTATTTTAATTTTTTTCTCAACTCGATTTCAGGGGAAGTAAAATAAAATTTCATGCTCACAGTGCACTGATGTGCTTTATTCAATAAAGACAGTGGCTCTCAAGCTTTAGCATGAATCAGAATCACCTGGAATGTCCATTAAAGCAAACTTCTGGATTTCAGCCCCTGAGGATCTGGCTCCTTAGGTCTGGGGTAGGGGTAACAATTCTCTGAAAATACTGAAGCTGGTCCTCCTAGGGATCTTCCACTCTAAGGTGTATCTGCACATTTATACATTTTGTGGTATCATCCTCAACAATGCCTTAGCCATTTTATAATGCTTATTGATCTTCAGGGTCTTTTTACAAATTGCTGCTCCATTTGGTTGAAATGGTAACCACAGCTGTATGGTGAGCACTGTTCTGGAGATCACTGCCAAGGCATTTATTACATGTGTGGGAAATACTTCTCCAGTATTGAAGATGAGTGGTAAAGAAAAGAGACATATCAAGAATTTGAAAATAGAACACATGAAGAAAAAGAAAAACAAATTTTTAAAAATCTAGTATTTAGATGCTCATTATGGTGTAGGGTTTGCTTCCTCTTACCTTCCCTTCAAAATCAGTAAGGTAAAAAATATAATCACAACGGCTGGAACTAAGGCAGCTAGCCAGTTAGGACTTTCGCCAACCTATGAGAGAATGTGTCTTGTCTAGCTGTCAGAAAATGAATTAGTTATAAAACGGAACAAAACAAAACAAAAAACACTTCTGTTCACTCAGTCCACTTAAAAATTCAGTCCACTTAAAAAGCCACAAGGCCAGTGAGCCAGGAGGGAGGCCTAGGTTTCCACTATTCCAGCATCAGATACCTGGTGTGAGGGCCAGCAAACAGGAACTCTGAGTGTCACGCCATTGGGCCCCACACAGAAGTGCCATTATCATGTCTACCTCTGCATCCGGTTGGTGTGAAGGGCGTAGAGTGTGCACAGAAGTAATCGAGGTGAATTACTTTGAATGTGTCAGAGCAGGGAAAAGCAGAGCTGGAGTGCGGTTCAGGGCTGTAATTTTATACACCTTTTCTTATAAAAGATTTCATGCAGGAGGCTTCAAGTGGCCCTGCCTTGCTCCAGTAAAACTGCATTAAATTAATATTTATAAGACTCTGTATGTCTGTTTAGGTGACATCTATTTTTCCTTCTGCACGTATATGTAGATGTCTGTAGATTGACTGGAAAAAATGGACCACAGTGAATAAACATATGTAGTTGATTGAAAAATTTTATTTCTAAAAAGAACTCTTCTCAATGAAGAACAAGTAAACAGCCAAAATGAAGTTTAGGCAATGATTCTATAACAGTGTGAGTATATGCAAATTTGTTAAAAGAACACATGAGCAAATAAAAGGACTTTTTGCTATGTTGTTTTAGAATATGTTCGTTGGTGCTTGTAATTAAAGCCAAAAATCATGAATTCTGTTAGAGATGAGGTGAATTTGTTTAAGATACAACCTGCAGTGAAAAAGAAGTATACAGAGAGATAATAAATAGTACAGGAAATGTGTGATGTAATTAAACTGACAACACTAGTATAGGTACAGTACAGTATAAAATTAACACAGAAGAAAATTAAAGCAATAATGTGAATGATAAAGATCTAAGAATGAATGGAGAAGTGTTAAAAGCTAAAAATGTATAAGAGAAAATAAGTTGATATAAGAACAAACAGGTATATATTTTATTTAACTTATTCATTTTTTTTTTTACTTTTAGATTATGAGCTTTATATGTTAAGGGCTATTTATGTATTGTCCACTGTTGTTTATCTAGCACTTAATCACTCATGATTAGTAAAGGAATATTAAGAATAACAGAAAGTGAAGATTCTTATATCAGTAAATGACATCACCAGGAGAGATCCAGAATAATCAGACAAAAATAATCATCAAAAACATACCAGAAGAAAACATTTTCAAGTTGAAAACAATAAGCTTTCCTAATCCAGTTTACTGACAAAATAAGAAAGTTTAACACATTAATAAAAAACTGTAAGGGGCCGGTGAGATGGCTCAGCGGCATAAGCACCTGCCTGGCAAGCGCGAGGGCCGGAGTTCGACTCCTGGATGCCACATATGAAAAAGGGGCCGGTAATTTCACTCAGCAGCACGGGTGCCTGCTGGCACGCGAGGTCCTGAGGTCGACCCCCTGGTACCCAACAAAAAAAAAAAAAAAAAAAAAAAAAAAAAAAACTGTAAAGATAAAGCAAGTCAATATAATTTTTTTTTTTTTTTGGTGGGTACCGGGGGTCGACCTCAGGACCTCACGCGCCAGCAGGCACCTGTGCCGCTGAGCAATATCACCGGCCCTTTTTTTCGTATGTGGGATCCGGGAGTCGAACTCCGGCCCTCGCGCTTGCCAGGCAGGCGCTTATGCCGCTGAGCCATCTCACCGGCCCCAAGTCAATATAATTTCAATTAGAGGAAAATAAAAGTTCTTTTTTGTTTATTTATAGCATTGTGATCTATAAAAAATTTCCACTAAAACTTACGAGAACAGTTGTTGATACCCACGAATTCTGTATCCAGTTATTTTTTTATGCATGATTACAAGAAGCTATTTTTCAGATATGTATAGGACCAGAACATAGTTTATACTAAAAAATAATTGCTCTTAGAGGTACATCAGCCAGCTGTGAAATGAACCAGAAATAACAACTTAGTGTGTACTGGTTTATTGATTATAATTCATATTTTTAAAGGAAATATTTATTCATTATTTGCATTATTTTTCCTTTTATAACTCAACAATTTTCACTATTATCTGTATGAATTTTTTTTTTTTTTTTTTTTTAGTGGGTACGGGGGGTCAACCTCAGGACCTCGCGTGCCAGCAGGCGCCCGTGTCGCTGAGTGATATCACCGGCCCTTTTTTCATATGTGGGTTCCGGAAGTCGAACTCGGGCCCTCACGCTTGCCAGGCAGGCTCTTACACCGCTGAGCCATCTCACCGGCCCTGAATTTTTTAATCAACCCTTTGAATGTATTTTATTTTTCTTACTTGATTGAATATGTAGACTTGATTTAAATTCACTCTTTTTGTAATAATATAAAATGTTTGAAGCTATGAATCTATCTCTATGTATGATTTAATTGAACCCTAAACATTTTAACATGTAACGTTTTCATTGTTATACTCTTAATTTTCAACAGTTTTACATCTTGCTGTCCTATGTATATCTAATAAATTAAAAATTAACTGAATATGTTGTTTATACTTTTTAAAAAATAAATTTCACTTTTTAGAGCAATTTTAGGTTTATGACAAAACAGAACAAAAGGCTCAGGGCTTTCCCATAAGTTCCTTATTAGTCCTTCACAGGTAGAATCTCCCCCCTTTATTCAGATCTCACTCCTCTGTGGCACATATTTTACAACTTCTTTTGGGACAGGGTTTCACCTTGTAGTTCAGGCTGGCCTTGAACTCTCTGTGTAGTTCAGGCTGGCCTTGAACTTGTGACAATCCTCCTATCTCAGCCTCCTGAGTGCTGGGATTACAGGTGTGTGCTATGATGCCTGGCATATTTTACAATTGATGAGCATCTGCTGACATATAATTATCACCCAAAGTCTATAGTTTGCATTAGGACTAACTTTCGGCATTATATTATAGCTTTCTTTCTGTCTGTCTGTCTGTCTTTCTTGGTACTAGGGACTGAAGCCAGTGCCTCACGTTATGCTGTTAGGGTTTAGATCTAAATTGTCCATCAAAAGTCTCATGTGTTCAACGGTAGGGTTTTTGGAAGATGATTAGGTAAGGGACTGCTATACTCATCAGTGAATTCATGTGTTTTGGGGAGGTGGAGCTTCTTTGGAGGAAGTAGGCCCCTGGCGGCCTGACATGAAAGGGTATACTTTAGGTCCAGCTCTTCCATTCCTGTTTGCCCCACCATGCTCTTCTGCTATGTTGTTTCTGCTCTGGAGCTAGCCAACCATGGAATGAATCTGCTGAAACAGTGAGCCAAAATAAGCTTCTCCTCACTTAAATTGTGTGTGTCAGCTATTTCATCCCAGGAATGGGAAAGTGACTAAGACATATGCTAAACACCCATGGTACCACTAAGCTACACCCACAGTCCCTATAACTTTGTTTTTACATACCATTTTCTTTTATTGTGGTCTTGTAATAGTTTGTATGATCTAGAGAAACTTACTAATTTTATCTTTATAATCTAATAGGTGGGCTTTTTCATAAGTTTTAGAAGTATGCCTGATGGCCATGGGCCATTCTCTGCTCAAGTCATAATATATCCATGACCAGAAAGTAAAGCTTTGACATGAGAAGAGAAGCAAAACGAGAAAGAACATAAAATCTTCCTTTACCATGTTGACTTTATTTTTCATTATCAATCATGAGAAATTCTTCGAACCCCTCTCAGATCATTCTGATTAGCATCACTGTACAGAAAAAAGATATAAATGCCAATAAAAATGCATTAAGAGACCTGATTTAAGTAGAATATCCATACCTAGATCATTTCTCCCCTCAATGGTCACTACAACACATTAGATGAAATCATCTGTTTCCTACTGACTATGCTAGTTTCTCTTTTTTTCTTAGTTTTATGGGTTTTCTAGTTAATCTGATAATTGCAGATTAATTCACCATCATTTATTATAAATTAAAAAAAAACTTCTTAGTTAAGATTCAAGTTATCTGTCCCTGTGGGATTTGCCTGTTGAAAGGAGTAAGGTGGGAGAATATAGTGTATCTACAGGGTTTTCTGCCCCTCTTCCAGTCCACATGCATCCACTTTGGAGCACCACACCTCACACATTTCCCTGGAGACATAGCAGGTGGGCATTTGCCAGAAGGTGATTTCCAGTCTGCTTTATGGAAAAGTATATTCTTTCAAGCAATACTTTCTTTACATGACTTTCAAAGCTCCTGGTGGGGTGCACCACTCACCACCACCCCTGCCCCAAGTCATCCCTTCTACTGCAGAGTAAATGGCCCTCACGTTGCCTTGCTATTCAGACACTGACAGCTTCTGTGAGGGCATGCTTATCCCCACTGTGAAAGTTCGCTTCTCAAAAAGGGTTGAATGTGGACTCTACCATTGACTTAGTCTGCTGCTTTGCTGTGGAAAGGCCTTATGCTACAGACTGGTGAGTCCTTCATCAAAAAATCTCTGCCAGAATAAGTGCTTCCCATCCCTATGTTGGGCAGGAGATAGGGCCTCAGAAGGACTACTGCTGCCTGCAGGACTAGAAATCCTGCTATTTCTTCAGGTTCACTACATTAGTTCTAAATTCTTCCTTGCTAGATTTGCTGGGAAACACAAAGGCTGACTCCCCAACCTCCCTCCTTTCTCCAAATCCCTTTTCATACTATACTAATTTATTTAAATTTGCTGCATAAAATATAAAATGCCACAGAAATACAAGAAATTTTTACTGAAGTTTCTAAAGCAGATTAAATTTGCACAAACATTTGTCCAGAAAGTAGGTTGCTGCATGGAGACAGTATCTACCCTGGTAACTTCCAGAATGTACTGACCCCTCTTTTGACACAGCAAAGCCTACTGAGGCAGCATCTCTCTCACACTAACTTAATATGATGCCTGCTGCCAAATGCAGTGGTTTGATGAAACTGATCTAGCAAGACCACTATCTATGTGGGAAATAAGATTCATTCTGTGTCAAGAAAGTGTTAGGTCTGCAATGGGAGAATTTGTGTGTTATGAAGATATTCTAGCAGTTTTTTTTCTATAATATCCAACCAAATACAGACATATAAAAAATGCTTCAGCCTTAGAATAAACAAAAATACTTTAGAAATAGCATAATAAGCAACAAAAGCACCAGTTTGGAAGTTTGAATCCTGACTCTTATACATAGGAATTGAGTGACCTTGGTTTAAATTAACTTGTTTGAAGGTCAGGTTCTTCAGTCTCCTGATATATAGAAGATATATTCTTGGTGGCTGTGAAGATTAGAAGTGTGTGTATAAAATATCTAGAACTGTGCCTGAAACATGGTTGTCCATGTTCATGTAATGACTGAATGAAGGTAGAACATTTTTGTATTTCAAACAATATTCATGATGGAATCTTGATCCTATTTTCTTTTCCTTCCAGATCTAGTAGCTTTAACCTTTTGACTTAAAAAATCTCATTAATTAAAAAAAATAGAGACACATTCTAAAGAGAAACCTCATGGTTTCTCTCTCTCTCTCTTTTTTTTTTTTTTTCCTTTTTTGGCTAAGGATAATCTTTTTTTGTTGGTATAACCCACCTGGGCTTTGCCAGGTCTTAAATAGAAAATGTAGAAGAAAATACATGTGTCAGGCAGCTCCACTGCTTTTCCAGCTTCCTTTTATCCTTTTCTTGGTACACATTTCCTAATTCTCTTCAGGGAATCAGTGATCAGTTTTCTTACTTTCTCATTCTAATTTCCTCATCTTGTGGGTAAAGTGTTGGCACACAAATTTCTGTGGCCATTTAGAGCCTAACAGTTCCTTGGTATTTGTTCATAGATGGACTCATTAGCTAGTCCAACCCAATCAGATTCAAAACAAGGCAGCTGTCAGAAGTGTCAGGGTTGTGAAGTAGTAGAAGTCTGTCACTGCTGGCAGCCACCTTGCTACTGTGAAATGAAGCCAGACTGTTTGGAGGTTGTGAGACCTTTAGGAAATAGGATCTACTTGGAGGTTTTTAAGTCATTAGGGGTGTGCCTCAACTGTGGGACCTGGGTCTCTTTCTCTTTCTGTATTTTCTTTCTGCTTTGTGCTCATGAGATGAGTGGTTTTCTACTCCATGTACTCTCTCCATAATGTGCTACCTTTGCCAGAGGCCTAAAGTGAGGAGATACCCAGTGTTAGAATGGAAACATGAGTTAAAATATGCCATTTATCTTTATAACTTAATTGTCTCAAGTGTTCTGTGACAGTAATGCAAAGCTAACTAACATACCTAAATTGGCCTGGATTTTTTTCATTTCCATTCAAAGGTACACTGACAAATGAGGTATATTCAGGTTTTATTTAGGCTGAAATGTATACAGTAAAGAAAACTCTTTTAAAGAAAAGAATACAAGGGCTGGTGAGATAGCTCAGCAGCATAAGCGCCTGCCTGACAAGCATGAAGTCCTGAGTTCGACTCCTGGTACTCAAATAAAGAAAAAAAAGGGCTGGTGATATTGCTCAGCGGCACAAGCGCCTGTTGGCAAGCACGAGGTCCTGAGGTCGACTCCTGGTACCCACATAAAAAAAAAAATAATAATAATAATAAAGAGAAAATAAGGTAAGTAATTATTTAGAATTTGAAAAAAATAACAAGAAATATAAATTATAAAGTTTTCACAAATTTGCCAAACCTTACAAATTAAATTTTTAAAAAGACCTATTTGCATTCATTGTTTATATAATGCTTTGTTTTCTTCTCATAAGACACCTCTTTTTAGTGTCATGTTGTAGAAAGACAATAGAATTCATATATCCTGTGCTAGTTGATCAAAATTTTCTTTGGTTTTAAATTTTTAAGTGTTTCAAACTTTTTTCTTAAATTTTCAAACCATTATTGGTAGGGATGTTATTGTCACAATATGGGTTATTGAGAAAACTGGTAATAATATGTTTTCACACATAAATATTAAGTCTTTAAAGTCTTTCATTTTTTTCTGTTCTAATGAATCTCCTTGAATATTATTAGAATTTCTACCATTTACTATCTATTTTGTCCTAATTATTGTTGATATCTTCATTATAATGATAAAACAGGGTTTTTAATGTTATCTTTGTCAAAGGCAATATTTCATGTCATATTAGCAGGAAAATTTTATTTTCCAGTGTGATCAAAGGATTCATTTCTCTTCATTAACTGTACTATTGACAATGTCAGGACATAGTTTTGATGAGTTTATAAATGTATATGCCATATTATTAGGTATATACTCAGTGAAAGAGAATTTTGTTTTGACTAGATATGGAAAAACAATATTATTTTAGTCATACATATTTGCTGATTAGAAGAATGTTTCTCAAACTAGCTTCTGCCTCCATACAAATCAAACCTTGTTCTCTTTCACACTATCACACATTTTGGCGTTGGGCATTTTCGGAACAGATTGCAATGATCCTTTGTTCTTCTCTCTTCTGCCATAATGCTGAGTGAGTCAGCATAGGAAAGAGGTTTCTAGAAGCCATTCCTATTCTGAGCTGTCTAACAGTCCTTTAACTATAATGACAGACAATGTCACAAACAGCAAATATACCTCTTTAAACCCAACCTAACCTTATCCGAATCCTCAAAAGGTCTGTGGCCAGTCTGGTGCTATCCAACATGAGGAAATACCTTGCAAGTGAGGGCATCAGAACGGGACATGATGACAGTGTTCGCTGGCTACGGGTAGAATTGCTTATTTTTGTAAATCTTGCAAAAATATGTAATCAATTTAAAGTGTCACAGGCCACCTATTAGAGTTTTAGAAGGAGCTCGTGGAAGACACTGAAAAGCTTATACTTCATTACCTTCACTAAACATTTACCTCTGCTGACATGATTTGAGGGCCCTGGGAAATTAGTTTCTAATTGCACATCTTGGACCATTTTGACACATAAGAAATCAAAAATATCATTTGCCCTCTGATAATAGCTCAGGAGAAACCCTGAACAACGACACTGAATAAAAGGCAGAGTCAATGTCTGTGGCATCCTGATGACACCCTCATGACTGCTTAAACATTGATGCAATTATTGTCAACTTTTGTGAAGTCTTAATGGGTGAAATGCACCCTAAGTCATGCTCTGGATTTGAGGGCAGCTCTAAGAGTCATTTTTGAGAAAACAAGAGAATTCTACTCTTTGAGAACCTCAAGAGATTAGACTTCCTTGTCTAAATGCTTCAGATATTTCCTTATTTTCTTTCTGGACCTTGGTTTGTATTTTTAGGGACTGAGTGACTTACATCTGTCACCCTGAAAATTAATGAAAGACCTTGGATCATACAAGATCAATGCTAATAATAGGGGATTTGAAGGAGCTTTTTCCTAGGTCAGAGTAGGTCACATGCCAAGAGATATTTATGTTGATTTAACCAGTGAAGAGAAATTGAGGATTAGATTTTCAATTTGAGAAGTTAAATGGCACCTGGGGGATTTAATGGTCCACTCTACATGTGCTTTGCTGGTTATCAGGAATTGCTAAATCTGTCTGTAATGTGGAAGTACGGAGAGTGAGTGAATCTTGATAATTCCCAATTCACCTAATCAGATTATCTCCTTGTCTGAATGCAAACTCACAGGTGGAAAACAGACCTGTAACTGCAGTGCATTTACTTAGGGCTCCAACGTCCTCCCCTGGTTTGTCCTCCAAATGGCTCTTTGGGGAGAGAAGTCACTAAGCACAGGGCTAAAGAGCCAGACTCTGTATGTGGCAGGGTCCAGTGTCTTGGAGAAGCTCCTGAGGGCACATTGTAATGCAATCACCTGTAGCAGAGGCACCAAAATCAGCATCTGCCCAAACCTCAGTCAGTTCGGTAGGGAAGAGCAGAAGATATCAGTTCTGGAGTCCCAGATGGATACTTCCATGCTCACATGTGAAGCTGCTCCCATAGAAAGTACAGGGGATATGGAGCAGATGGATACTGAACCCACTAGCAAATTCCCTGGCTTCAGAATTCTAATTGTCTGGTTAAGCCTTGAGCATAAACCAAATTAGCAAGAACTTTGGCATAAGACAGATCCAGGTTCAATTTTTCCAGTGATGTCATTTAGGTAAGTTATTTAATTACTTGTTGGATTAATTTCTTCCCCTAAAAAATGGAAAGAAAATCTGCTCTTAACTGGGTATGGTGGTGCACACCTATAATCCCAGCATATAGGGAGTCTGAGGCAGGAAGCTCACAAGTTGGAATCCAGCCTGAGAAACTTTGGGAGACCCTGACTCAAAATAAAAAATAAACTGAGTTTGATGATGCATGTCTATAATTCCAGCACTTGTGAGGCTGAGGCAGGAGAATCACAGTTAGTTTGAGGCCAGCCTGGGTTACACAGGGAGACTTTGTCTCAAACAAACAAAAAACTCAAAATTAAAAAAAGAGGTGTGGGTGTACCTCAGTGTTAGGACTCCCCTGGGTTTAATTTCCAGTTCAGCAAAAAGAAAAAGAATAAAAGAAAATCTACAAATCTGCTCTTATTTGTATCATTTTGAGGATTAACAAAGTGGTTTAAAGGGTCCAATACTGGGAAAAGCATGGTGCCATTCAGAAAATGTTTTTTCCTAGAGTTGTAGTGCACATATTCATTGGTGTTAGGAATATGGTAGACCTGACTCAGGCTATGAGTATCATCCACCATAACACTAGGCTGATATTCGAATACTTTCCACTTGTGAAGGATAGGAAGGCAGTTTTGTAGGGCCCCATTTAAAGTTTCAAATTGAGTTAAGTTTATGAGATGACAATAAAAGATCAGAGGCAGCAATGATGTCACAATGTCCCTTATAAGATTAGAACCACAAACAAACAAACTCAAAATTATTGGCCCACTGTTTCCACATATTCAATTCCTGCATACTAACTGTTGCGGAATATCAATAAAGAAAACAGACCGGCTCTCTGAAATTGGCAGAGGACTAGACGATTCTACATTCCTTCTAGGATGACCCAAATACCCAGCTATTTATTCAGAAAACTTCATTTGGAATGCAAGTTCATTCCCTAATTGGGATTAAATCTATTAATCATTTTGGGTTTTTTGCCCCATTCCTTTAATTAGAATGGTACATCAAGATCCACTTACTAACAAAAGTCAGTCAGTTCCCATTCAAACTCACACTTTTTCTGTAACTCAAGTCAGTTACATCTAGCATGCCTTTAATAAGCTCACACCATATTTTAGACAATGCTCTAAAAAAGAATGGAGCCATGGTAACTAAAGGATTGACCTTTCACTAGTGGAAATACTCACTTGATATCAGGTTTCTGACAAATACAAATAACTACAACATCATGCATAGGTGCCATGGTAGACAGATTTTAATAGGGATATTTTCAAAATGTAGGGTATTGGATGCTTCTCCATGACAGGATCAGAGAAACTTCTCGAAGTGATGATGTTATCTCTGTTTGTTTAAGAATACATAGAAGTTTGCCATAGAGTGCGTTATTAGCAAATGTTTGATGATTGAGAAAGTATTTTTAAAGGTGAAGAGAAGAATTAGAACAAGTTTTGTGTATTCCTGATGGATATGGGAAAATGGTGTTATGGTTTAGATTTAAAATGTCCCTGCAAAGGCTCATGTGTTCAAAAACAAGACATTTGAAAGGTGAGTAGGTCATGAGGGCTTTAAGTTCATTAGCCGATTAGCTCATTGATAAAATCATAATTTTATGGTATTATTGGGAGGTGATGGAAATTGGAGGTGGGCCTAGTTGAAGACAGTGGATCATGGGGCTGTGATTGTGAGGGCTATGTTCTCCAGCCCCTTCTTATCTGATTCTTTCCCCATTACTTTGGTTCCTGACCATCTTTAAGTGAACAGCTTTCCTCTACCACACTCTTCCACCATGATGTTGCTGCCTTACCACAGGTCTAAAAGCAATGGAACCAGATAACCATGGACTGAAACCTCTAAAACCATGAGCCATAATGGACACATCGCTGTGTATGATAGGCAGAAATGGGCCCCCCATGATTTTATCCCCTGGATTACACATATTATGCTACATGATAAATAGTATTTTGCATATGTAATTTAGGTTGCCAATCAGTTGACTTCAAAATGGGAATATTCTCTTGGTTTTCTGGATAGGAGCCAATGTATCCATATGGCTTTAAGCTTTCTCCTTGGTCAGTCAGAAGTCAAGAAGATGTATCAGAGATAGAGGGCAGAGATATTCAAAGCAAAGAAGGATTTTGCCTATTCTGACTGGCTTTGAAGATGAAAGGAGCTGTGAGCCAAAGCACAAAGGTAGCCATTAAAAGCTGAGAAGAACCTGTGGATGATATCACCCACAGCCTCATAATCACCCAGAACTGAATTCCTCTAACATCTGAATCATCCTGGAAGCAGATTGCTCTCCAGTTAAGACCTAAACATGAACAAATGCTACATTTTGGTTTTGTGAGACTCTAAGGGAAGAACTAAGCTGAACCTCCTTGTGCATAAACACTTGCCTCACAGAAATTGTAAGATAAATTTATATTGTATCAAGTAGCAGGTTTGAAATTATTACAGCAGCAATAGAAAACCAATACATTCCGGTACACAAAATTTACATTATAAAAGCCACAGGGATTAAGGACAAAACACTCTAAAACTTGACTATGACATATACAAAAACCAGGAAGAAATACAAAAAACAGGAAGAAATACAAAAGTATTTTTGCATTGCACAGGTGAAGCAACTTAGATCTACACGAATGTTGTATTAAACATGGCCCTTTACCTAGAGAAAGTCATGAAGTTGGCTTGTGGAAGTGAGCGATGGAAGAATTGTAGCTCAAGCATTACCATGCCATGGCAGGAAGAGCGTAATCTGGAATACGACAAAAAGTTTTAGCAACGAATGTGGATGATTGTAGCTCCTAAAACAGGTGAATTTAGGCCTGTGATACATGTCTAAAGCATGACTGTGTGTGTGTGTGTGTACTGGTGTTCCATGTTCATGCATAAGCAAATGTCAAATTCAAACTCTGTTCAATTTGCTTACTAATATACATTGGGAGAAATTCACATTTTCAAAATAAGTGTTACAGCAAAACTGGCTCTGTTTAGAAATAATGGCAATGAAAAACTATAGGACTGGCTGTGTGGCAGCCTACACTAAACACGTATCAATCTTCCTGACGACTAGACCAGCTGTATTGTTGTACATGTGGGGAGATAATGCCACTCTGGGGAAGACATTGTGTAGCTACAGGTGCCTCAACAGGCCAATTGTAGCAACAGGCTTCCTTAAAGTCGGGAAAAGCAAAATAATCAATCACAATGCCTCAGTTTTTAAAAAGACAGACAGTAAGAAACCAAGGCAACTTTGGGATTTATACCTCAATCCTAGAAGTCAATTTCTCATTTTGTGTTGGCCTGGCTGGTATAAATCTCTTTGTAAATCTTTTAAACAGAATTTCATTCTGGTGTGTTTTTAGCTCTCAAACAATTAGTGTTTCTCATTGACTGGTTTCCTGCATGGTTGCCTTTGCAGAGTCAAAAAGAAGCTAGTCTTCGGGGGGAAGCATCAGGGACAATTAGAAAGGAGGAAAATGTAACCCAAAAACTAGTTTAATGAGAATATTAAGCACAGGTTATAAGCATAAGTTACAAAACTGAACTTTATTTTATAACCTCATTCATTTGAAAAATGTCTGTAACTTCAGTCGTGATCCTTTGAAGTCCAGCAGGTGAGATGCCATGTCCAAAGTCAAACAATTTAATGTCAGAGCCAGGAAAATAACTCAGTTTCTCTAACATCTTTCAATATCCAGTCGTTATATATAATTTGTAAGTCTTACAAAACTTCAAGACCTTTTGTGCAAGAGTAGCCTGTTATTGTTTGTTTTCGTTTATTTTTTTTTTAAGCACTCCTCCATAGAAAGCAAAAGAAATGGAGGAAGTACCACACAGCTTTTATGAGGATCATTTAAGACTAATTCCATTATTTTTTCAATCACTGGTCATTTCTTTATCTATATTTACCTCAAATGAACAAGAAGCTAGATGTACCCTAACAGTGGCTGATCAAAGAAGGAGAAAGAATAAGGAGCAAAATAATTTTTTTTATCATTTAAATTCACCCTATTTACAACATCATTATCTCTTAACTTAAATCAAGTTTTGGAAATACTTCAATTCTTTCGACCACTACTGTGTTTGTAAGCACTAGACCTCTATGTCATAAATATTGGAAAGTCTCTGCTTATTTAAGAAAAGGTGAGTGTGGCCATATTGTAAAAAGGAAGCATGAGAGGTTGCCCCATTGTCCTCTGTTTGGAAATTCAATTCCAGGCCCTTTGCTATCTCTGCCATGAAAAAGATCAAGTATCCTTGCAATTTCAAGTTCTTTCCAGAAGATGTGTCATCATTTCCATCATCCAAACCTAAGCGGTTTCCATGGCAACCTCCTCCTCAAACCCATCAATTTTTCTGGCCATATCATTTCATTCTGTCCCAGGGACCACATTAGAGTCTAAAAAGAAATAATAATAAAACTCTCAAAAATGAAGTTAGGAAAATATCAACAGGCAAAAAAAAAAAAAAAAAAAATCTACACAGGCTCATGGAGAGAAGAAAACTTTCCCAAGTAATTTTGGGCTCAGGGTAGTAAGGAAGCTTTGAAATAAAGAAATAAAGAGGGGAGGATAGAAGCAGGAAAGAGACAGCTGCAGAAAGCAGAGATGGCACAGTGTGTTGGGGACAGCCAGCTTCTTCTTGGCTTTTCTTCTCCTACAAGCATAGTCACCAGCACTGAAATAGAATTAAGCTAAAGCTGAAAACAAGGTTTCCTCTAGGAAAAGCTGTCTCTTGCAGAGTTCAGAGCAGAGCTGGGCACAGTGCCAAGTGCTCATGAAGCAGTTTTGGAAGGTTCTGCCCAAAAGGCAGGAGTCCCTGTCCTTCCATCACTCACAGCCCTTTACGACCACTCACATATTGGGGGGGTCAGGATCTTATGATGCAAGTCAAAATTTAATGTGGCTTGTGCAGTATCCATTTGTCTTATCCCACACAGCTGTATTTCTAATACCATCTTAACTTTAGGCAGGACAAATTATGATAAATGCCATTTCTTCTCTATAGCCTTGGTGAAGATTCATCTCTCATTTTCTGAATTGTGGTTCTACTCGATGCTTCTATACCATCTTAAGTATTTTTTTTTGGTTGTAATTGTGATTATTGACCTCATTGTTATAAACTCTTTGGTGGCAAGGAAGATGAGCCTTATCTCCCCCTAGCACAGACAGAGACAGATCATTTTGTAGTTTCCTTGGGATTGGAGTTTATGTGATCTGCACACACAGGTAGGAATAGGTTCTAGTCGTTAGATGAAGTCCCCACCTGCCTTTAATCAATCCACCTGTTAGTGGTCAGGAAGAACAGCAAAGAAACATGGACACAGGTGCTTTTATCTCTGCTAGAAACCTGATTTCTCTGTTCTGATCTCAAGAAATTGTAAAGAAAGAAGATCAGTTTCCTGGGGAAGATTTTTTTCTTGTGGTATGGCCACAGAAAATGTTTTCATATATAAATAGTTTCCTTATAGAAATAAGGGATTTACTTCTTTAAAAAGAAGCCAAAGAAACCAAAAGGCTGTGGGAAAAATAAATGGAATTTGCAGAGAACCACAGAGAGCATATGTTGAGAGTTTGATAAACTGTCCCCAGGGTAGAATTGGTCATGACAGGTTAAATAGTTCTGGACTAACAAACAACTCCAAAATAGTATGGCTTAAAACAACAACATTTATTTTCCGCTATGCTACTAACCTTCATGTGTTGGCTGGGGGCTCTGATCTGCACCAACCTTACTCAAGACCAAGGCTGACAACAACACAGCTACTTTGCAAGGCTATGTGTACCTGTGGCAGAGAGAAAAGAAAGCTCCAGAGGGTCTGACATTCTCCAGGCTAGAATCAAATGTTCCTTCTGTACCAAGCCTACTGGCTAGACCTGCTTGCATAATCCCATCTGATTCTAGAAAGTCTGAGAGAGATCTTTCTTCCCATATGTCTGCAGGTGGAGAGATAAAAATTTTGGATGAGTTATACTAATGCCTATCAGAAGTAGAAAACTTTGAAGGATATTTGGGGTTTGTGGTTTTGTTAGATTTCTTTTTATCTTAGAATTAGCATCTGCAAGAAGAAGAAAACCCAGGTAAAAAACAATTTGTGTCTACCCTCATCGGGTCACTTTCCAAACAATGCTTCCCCATCCATGAACCACAGGAGAGAAATTAATCGTTCATTCATTCATTTGTTCTTCAACAGATATTTATTGATTTCTGTGCTAAGTCCTGTGTAAGACATTAGCGATTTAAAAAAAGAGTGTGTAAGAAATTTCACTTGCTCATGATTCTTCCTGATCTATGATTATCCCATTATCACAACCTACCCTATATTTTTAGCTAAATGCTATTAGGTGTCAACTCTGGCCTAGATTTATAGAATTCATCTTATACTTCCAGAGACAAAGTGACTTGAGCCGCTGTATCCTCTCTGGTAAGATATACCCTCTTTTTTCTGGCTTGTTTCTCCCATTTTCATGGCTCAACCTCCATCCTACTTTTAGCTAGTTATTACTATGAGATACAATCTACATCTATCTGAATCAACTTACATGTTATTTCCTTGGCTACCTGACATTACTTCTCATAGTTGCTTATCAATCACAGCCAGAATGGACCATTCTTTCCTCTTCATAATTTATGTTCTTTTATAATTGTTACCTCTGAATTCCTCCCAAATACCTGTGACAATAGGAATTGTGTCCTGATTGATATATCAGTCTTCAGGAGTCACAGTCAAGAAATCACAGGAATTTCTTGTGAATCACAGGACTCACAATCAAGACAGGCTCAGCAATACCTGTTAGGCCTATAAAATGCTAACAATTAAAGTACTTAAATGTTAAACTCTAGATCAAGACATTAACATTAGTTGAAGGAATATCTATCTTGTCCCTTGATCATAGATATTCCTATAGCAAAGGCAGAATGTTTTTACTCCTAGGTGTAAGAGGGGAACCTTGATAAATTCAATCCACCATGAAATGCAAATCTAATTAATTCACTAATAGATTTTAGAAAGTACAATAGAGAAAGAGTTTGCTAAGTCAACATTTTACAGACCACAAGTTGCCAAATGCAAATCCATTTTCTCTGTCTGCTATAAAAAGTAGAACTTCACATTTGGTAGGAGTGATGAACCCCGGTAAAGACCATATTTCCCAACCATTTACAGCCAGGTGTAGCCATTGTGACTAAATTCTGGCCCAAGATATTTAGCCAAAGCTGGCAGTGCCTCCCCTATATTCACTTGAACTCTTCAATGCTTCCATAGTCAAGATTTGCCCCTCTGTAACTGGGACATCTTTGACCATAACTGTGGATGGCCACTTCCTGCATGTGGCGAACTGTACCATTTAAAACAATTAAGGGCAACTCTCAGCCAGCACCACTCTGGGATTGGTGTGCAAGTGCTCTGGCTTTCTCACTCTTTGGTTGGGGTTTATTTAATGTTGCGTATTTTGTGCTTTTGCCTAGAACTCCTTTACCAATTATGCCTCAATTCTCCACTTTGATGTCTGACTTACTGGGAAACCATCTTTTGACTACCTCATACTTCTAATGCAATTTCTCTACCCACACCTCCCAAATAAACTATTAGAAACACTTGAGCCCTTGTTTCAGGATCTGATTCTAGGGTAAACTGAACTGAGAAATGTAAGCAGAAGTATGTGAAACTTCCAACCATGGTCATTAAGTGAGAAGGTCCCTTTTGTCAGCCTTCCTTATTCTATTGCCTAGAACGTAGATGTGATGCCTGCAGCCCTGCACCCTCTTGGGGCATCAGGATGAGGCTCATACCTGTGTAAGTGAATCACCAGGAGGTGGAAAAACCCTAGAGCCCTGAGCAGTGCCTAGAAGGGGTCCTGTCTTCCCACCTCCATGTAGAACCATTCTGCATGAAGAAGTAAAATTAGTCCTATTAAAATGACAGTTACTTTATTTACAACACTAATCCAAATTTATACACACATATATACACATATATACACTTATATCCATATCCATATATATATATATACATATACATAGATGTGTATATACATAGACATAGAAATAGAGAAGAAATATATATATTGCTTCTTTGAAGCGTACTAGAGGAGTCATTCATGAGTTTGAAAATAATCACTACAATGAAAAAATGGTTCATTCAGGGTCATTGTTCCCTTGGCTGTGACACGTAGACCCAGACTTTAAGAACCTTAAAACCTCCAAGGATGAGTCCAGCCCCACCCAGCACAGATGCACCTGATGTTCTTGCAGGTGCAGGGAAATGATCTCCATACCTGCCTCCCAGGTGCGTTGCACTCTTCTGCCCCATCCTTAGGTATCCTGTCTTAATTTCTACTCAAGCCTCAACATGAAAATCGGAAAATATTAGAAAAAAAAATCATGGCACAAATGTTATTATTTTTCTTCAATAATATCCTGCATTGGGACTGCACTGTCTAGTCGAAGGAGAATGTGATAATTTGTGCATATATCCTCTACCTGGGGAGAGAGATCCTAGTATGGCACCTTTGCCTCCCACACAAGACTTTTGCAGCTCCCAAAGATAATAACCCGTGGAAAACCCATGGCCACTTCCCCGTTAGACCAAAGACTCACTAGATTGTCTATCTCAACTCTTTCTTCATCTTGACTTCCAACATACAGAAATAAAACCAAAACATTCATAGGACATATTAGTGGAAAGGGTGTTGTCTCTGGTCCTGCCCAACCAATGCCACCAGCCAGATGTTGTTCTTTCTGACAGCATAGTTTTCTACTTAGAGAAGTAGGAGGACCTCTAATTGTAGAAGGGCACAGAAGTTGCCTCTGGGTCAGAGAATATTTGACCTTCTGATTGATTATAGTTGACACTTTCTAATGTATATCTTCCAGAGGTTTCAAACTTGTCTTTGAGAAAATAGATACGGAAACAGTCAGATGAGTCCTTTTCATATACCTTACATGGGCTGAGTACTAGCCTGCTCACTTCATATGGTATCAAATATTGAACAGCCCAGATAAAGGTGGGTATTTTTATCCTCACTTTATAGTGAGACAATGCATAGATGCCAAGAGAGAAGGCTTGGATATGAACCACAGTCTGAAAAATCCAACTGACTCTCACTAGTATCTAGGATTTTAACTTGACTATATGTTTATCCTCACTGTGAGTTCTGGGTCTCTGAGTTGAACCCACTAATGCTTCTGATAAGGAAATATAGTTCCCAATGTCTTAACCACAGTCTTTGCGGAATGCTTCCTACCCTACCCTGAGATTGGGAAAATACAGAAAGAACTACAGACAGATAAAACATCTTTGTTCCAAGGGGCTGACCAGATGAAGCAGGGTGGGTGGGCTTTACAGGGTGAGGATGAGTTGAAAACCTAAGGCCTTGAAGAAAATGTCAAGGATTCACATTAAAGGCCTCCCATGACTTTAGTTTACAAAGCTACAGAAACATTTGCTTCAATATTTTATTAAAACTTCTGATTTTGCCAGCTGTTTAAATTACTCAATGGCTCTCATAAGCTGTGGGATGTGTCTCCCCACCTCTGTGTGAAGATGGCTTCAGTGAAACCTTGGCTTGTCATCCTATTACCTTCTCGCTTGGAGGTGTGTCTCTGTTGTGTATCTGCCAAGACGTAGGCGAACGGAAGACCATTAACAGGTATGACAACTTTGCTTTCTTTTTCAGTGCGGGGGACCAAACTCAGGAGTAATGACACCATAAGATCACATTCCTTCATCCCTTCTAGGTCATATTACTTTTACTGAAATTACAGTCATGGGGTCTATTTACATTGTTTCATTCAACAATGAATCCTGTGGTCTCAAGATCGTAACTATGCTAAACATTTCCTATTACCTACTATGTTTACTGTAACTTTTCCATGTTAAATTGTCCAAATATCCCAAAGCACTGGGATTACACAATTGCCTCCAGTGTTCACTGCAGTAGAGTTCTGTAGCCTAGGAGCAACTGGCTGTGGCATATGGCCTAGCTATGCAGTAGGCTGGACCACCTAGTTTTGCGTAAGTGCACTTTCTGGTGTTACCACAGTGAAAAAATTGTCTTAGGATGCATTCTTCAAAAAGTATCCCTGTTACAAGCAATGTCTGACTCTATTCGGATTGTTTTTATAAGTCACTCCTGTGGTAGCTAGTCTCCAAGATGGCCCCAGCGACCTCTGATGTGTCCTTGTGTGAGCCCTCCCATATCATATCACGGTTAGTCTGTGTGCCTAACAGAATGTGAAAGAGGGATGGTATGTCACTTCCCAGGCTAGGGTATAAAAGCCCTGTGGCTTCTCTTTCTTTCTCCCTGTCTCTATGTCTGTGTGTTTGTCTGTGTGTGGGGGTGTGTTTGTGTCCCTTCCTCATCATTTCTTTTAGAGGAAATCTGCTGCCATGTCATGAGCTGCACTGTGGAGAAGCCTCAGTCATGAGGAACTGAGGCCTCCAGCCAACATCCAGAGAGAAAAGAAAGTCAGGGTTCTTGTAAACAGCCATGTAGGGGAGCTTGGAAGGATCTCACAGAACAGGCCAGCATCCAGATGGGACAACTAAGGCCAACTTCTTGACTAGAGCTTCATGAGAGACCTTCAGCTTGAACTACCCAGCTAAGCTGGTTTCTGAAAAATGTGTGACATAATGGTTGTTGTCGGAGGCCATTATATTTTGGAGTAGTTTTTATACAGCATTAGATAACTAACATACTCCATTACTCAACATACACTTATTTAGTTTCTACTAGTCTCAAGAATTTTTTAGCCAGTTAAATAGTTACTACAACCAGCTGATTCTTCTTGCTTTCAGAGAGGAACATACTGAATATTTAATTCTTTTTCTCCTTAGCAGTTGAATTTTCTTTCTCTTTTGCAATATATATTTTATTGTTAATTGACACAAAGTAGTTACACACATCAATAAGACACAGTGTGATATTTCCCTACATGTACACAAGGTGTAGCAATCAGATCAGGTAATTGGCATATCCATCAGCTTAGACATTTATCATTTCCTTTTGCTAGGAACATCAGAAATCCTCTTTACTTACTATTTTGAAACATTCAATTAATAGTTGTCAACTATAATTATCTGACTGTGCTATGTTCTTATAATTTTTTAAGCAAAGTACCTTTTTTTGCTTTAGCTTTACCATATTCCTAGCCCTTTTTCATCCTAGAACACTTTCTCCCTCCTACCCATTTTCCATTGACCATTTCCAAAGCATGCATTGCTTACATTTAATTTCTGCTTAGAGAAACATTGCTAATAACTAGACCAGGATAGGAAGCTTCTAGCATGTTCTTTTATATAGCACATCCTTTGTTAAACTCTTTTGTCTAATTGTCATCTTTGCCCTTGGTCTATAAGCTCCAGGACTGTTGCAGTGTCTACTGACATAAACCCATCCAGCACGGTGGCAGGCAGAAAGCAGGCAAGGTGTGTGCATGCATGCGTGTGTATCAGATAGATAGACAAACAGATAGATAGATAGATAGATAGATAGATAGATAGATAGATAGATAGATAGATGAGTAAATTCAGTAATTATGATCAGTATTTCCCACATGGTCACAAACTCACTGGACTGAGACTTAGCTTTTCCACGTATCCCATAAATGCTTGGGGACATACATCTCTGTCCCACTGATCCATACTGAACAGTAAATACCTTTTGTGAACCTTTGACCAGATTAAGATCCAGTTTAGTGGCCTCAGGATGATATGGACAAAGACAAAAACTAGAACAGAATTCTTGACTATTGAAGAATTAAAAGACGATTTGGCATTAAGAGTGCCAGCCTTCTAGAAAACTTAAGGAAGCCATTGATTTTACCTGGGATGCTTTTGTTACTTTCAGAGGGGCAAGATTTCATAAGGACAGAACTCTGGAGGGAATTTTCATAAATACTAGAGTGGTGCTCAACACAATTGCATGAGTTTTTCTGGATTTCAGCACAAAAACCAGTAGCTTTTTAGGCGGTCCTGTCTGAGCATTCACATATTTTCTCTTGACCCCTAGGCCGCAATGGAGTTTGTATAGCTATAGAGAAATTCTCTTAATGGATTTTCTTCCCCGTCTTTAAGTTTTATCTTCCCTTAAGTACCAAAATAGGGGTGGTATTTTAAAGGGATTTGTCCAAAAAGAGGAAGTTCTGTCAATGTGCCAGGCATTTGACATTTGTGTTGCAGGGGTTTGGCCCAGTCTGTGGTGCTGGTAAATAAACTCAAGACTCATTTGTATCCATTTCAGCTTTAACCTGCTGCAGAGATAGAGGTGACCTCTTATTGTACTTCTCTGGCTGCTGAGTGGCAATGGAGAAAAAGGGAGGCAGGCCCCAGATCTCAGATCCGAGCTCAGCTATGAGTTATGCTCACGTGAAAACACATGTTGTAGGGCTGGGGCTTTGAATGAGAAAACAAAGAATATTTCTCTGCTCCTCTCCTCTTTTTGCTGTAGCTAACTGGTACATTTTTCTGCCACAATCAGTGGGAAGATGGATTTTTTTTCCCTCCATATTTTGTAAACTAAATTGAAATCTATTTTTCTTTCATGTCCACAGAAGCCAGCTCCTAGCTCATTGTGCCTATAAATGAGTAGACAGTTAAAACATCAGGCAAGAAGGAAGTTTGTTTTGTTTTGCTTTTCTTCCCCCTCTCACAGCATCTTGGACTTTTCTCCCTGTATTTTTTTTTCTTTCCCTTAAGAAAAGAAGAATGTTTAGAATCCTTCAAATTTCAAGGAAAAGCCTTCGAAATGAAAGGAAAAAATATTTTAAACCTTGTCATTTAGTGTCCATATGGTCTCTATTCGTAGCGAACAATTAGCATGGAGCTGGCACCAGTGCTATAGAAACAGAGGAGCCCAGAGTCCCAGGATGCTGAGCGATCACTGATGGCTGGTCTCACATTGAAGGGCTTGATTACATCATTGTCAGGAAGATGACATAAGAGCTTAGAATCACACAAATTCGGGTATTTTCAGCTGCTAATGCAGGTGCAGGAGTACATGAAGCACACAGCTAAGCAAGTAACATGTAAATTATGAATATATATTAACATGTGCTGTCTTGGTCTCTATAATCCTGTGTTCTGACTTTTTTGGAGTAAATATCAATGCACAAGTTTCGGTTTTTATTTCCCCTAACAGTAATATATTCACTTGATTTCCAAGCTAACCCATTTACTTTAACACAAAAAGTGCAAGTGACAAAAGCCAGGCTAAGTTCTATAGCCACTGAAAATTGAACCATATCGAAACTGACCTGGAGTGTTTGTATGGTGGTTCTACCAACAGTCTGCTCCTACAACTGGAAAATCTGATGGTCAAGATTGCACCACAGCTGGAAAGAGTGCCATGTTTCTGTAATCCCAGCACTCCGGGAGGCTGAGGCAGGAGGATTGCAAGTTCAAGCCTAGCTTAGGCAAATTAACAAGACCTTGTCTCAAAAAAATAAACAAAGCCAGGATACAGACCAAAGTGAGGACCTTGGGTTCATTTCACCACTACTGCAAAAAAGTTGTAACCTAAAGAAGCCAAAATTTTAATTACAAAATAAATAGGAGCATTTATAATCAGTTATGACGTTATCATGTGTCAGTCAAAGCTTAAGGAGTTGAGGATGTACCAATAGTCAAGTTTTGTCTCTAGCCACTCTGAATTAGCTAAGTAGAATATAGAAATGTAATTATTCTGTAGTGCATTAAGGTGTCTGATGCAGGAAAGCAAGAGGCAAGAGGTTAATGGGGACGCTGGAGGGTTAGGTAGCATTATGATGGAGGTTTTTTACCAAACAGAGCCCTGAATATGAACAGACATAGACAAATAAATAATAGGGAAAATACTTCACTTTCATGTTTGCCTCTTTTGTTGCTTCAGATCATCCAGTAATGCCTGTGTCTCATCCTTCATATAACAAGGAATCCATCAGAGCCATAGAGAGCTTTGTTTTTCCTTAGTTACACGTTTTCTTGCACACTATCTTTACAATTTGGAAAGAGAAAAATGCAGACTTGGGTGTGTTTCTTCTCAACCCTGTACTGTGAGGAAAAATACCATTATGGTTTATATCTAAGCATTATATGTCATAAACATGAGCTAAGAATACTAATAACAACAAGAATGAAAATGGGGAAAAGGGATTTAGAGACAGAGGGAAGGAGATGTGTGAGAAGTAGATGAAAAAAAGAAACAAGCTGTGTTATGTACACGTGCCTACTCCCCAAGACAAATGTAAACATAATTTACTACAAACATGTACTAATAAAATAAATTTTTAAAAAATGTCTTGCAAATATTTCGTGTGTGTGTGTAAGGTGATTGGATCATGGGATACAGTACTTATCAGTTGGTTTATACATTAATGAATTCACAGCTTATGTGCTGTTGGGAGGTCAGGCTTGGTTGGAGGTGGGTCACTGGGGTGTAGCCTGAAAGGGTGTATTCTTGTCCCAAGTTCCTCCCTTCTCTCTCTGCTTTCTTGCTATCATAGGATGAACGGCTGTCATCCACCCAGGCCCTTCCACAATGCTGTTTGTTCCTTGTCCTGAAACCAGGAGGGAAAACAAACATCTCCTCTAAGTGGTGGGTGTCAGATATTTTTTCCCAGTGATGGGAAATTGACAAAGGCAAGGGCCTACTTTTGCCCTGTATGAGGTGAAGTGGTCTAAGAAAGGTTTCAGCTAACCCAGGGTGCTCACTGGGAAAGTATCCTTGAACACTGTGAATGCTGGTTTGGCTATAGTCTGGGAGATGGTATTCATAGCTTTATTCATATGGAAACCAGCTCTGCTTTTCAATAATTTTCTCATGGATCCAAACTTTGGTTGGACCTTGTTATAAATTTCCAAGTGCTTTCATCTGCTTTTGCCTGCCAGTGATGTGTTCCCTCCTTCTTTCTTCCACAGCCAGGGGCCTTCCTCTATCATCTGCTTCAACTGGATCAGTAACATGGGACCCTGTATTATCTTTCCACGGCTGCTGTAATAAATTACCACACATTTCAGTGGCTTAAACTAGCACTAGTTTATTATTCTATGGCTCTAGGATGGTGTTAGGAAAAGAGGACTCACCAGGCTAGAATGAAGTGTCAGTAAAGCTATTCTCCTTCCTGGTGGGTCTGGGAGCACACCCATTTCCAAATTCATTCAGGTTGTTGGCAGAATCCAGTTCCTTGTGGTTGTAGATCTACAGCTCTTGTTCCTTACTAGATATTAGCCAGGAGTTATCCTCAGATCCTGGAGTTGGCCTGATTTCCTGGTTAACTGCCCCCTCCTCTATCTTCCAGCCAGCAATGCATGGCCAAATCTTTCCCGTGCTTCAAATCTCTGGTTGTCCTGTCTGCCCTTTCTTCTCTTCCCCTTTGGCAGTGTCTCTTCTCTTTGCAGTCTGCAATCAAGAGCCCATGTTTTTGGCTTGAACCCACCCAGATAATCCAGTCCTCTATTTTAAGGTCAGTAACCTCTATCTTATCTGCAGTGAACTCTTTTTGCCTTGTAAAGCAACCTATTCACAAGATCAAGGGATTAGAGTATGGACATCTTAGAGAGATATTTTTTATCTCTAACACAGCACCCTATTGTAGAAATCAGAAGATTGAAGCATCCAACCTCCTAAATCTTTCTGGAATTACTAAAAAGGAGGCTCAAAATATGCATGAGTTTTTTTCTGGTAATATTTCAAGTTTGCAACATGCTTTGGCAAACCATTATGAGGATAAGCAAGATATGTTTGAAAAGCAGCTAGCCTAGAGCCTGGCACATAGTTAGTTCTGAGAATATATTAATTTCCTTCCCCTATTCTTGCACTTGGCATTCCCAGAGAGAGCACCACAGTGTGACTTTGAAGTTATAAAATTGATCCTACAAGCTGCACTCACAAAGCAGCTTGAAGATTATTATAATTTGAAGCAGACAGAAATATATGACAAATTTAAGCTCAGCTTCAAGATACTATCAATCTACTAATTATTGGCACCAAAGTAATGCCCATGCCAAGACCTGAAACCCATATATTGGCCATTCATAAAATAATGGTATGTAAGTATTGACTTAATATTCTAAGAGGGCAAAGAAGGACCAATTATTAAATTATTTTGTTTTTTGCCAAGTAGCATAACTTTGCCCTCTTTCCTTTTAAAATTCAAATATAGCAGGTGAATGGCCAGTACCTGCAATTCTTGGGACAACAAATATTTTATATTTTGATTTTTTTTCACTTTTTGGAATATTTGTTATATATATATATATTTGTTATATATATATATATATATATATATGTATATATATGTATGGAGAGAAAGAGAGAGAGAGAGAGATCTGAGGATGGAATCCAAATCAAAACATAAGAATAATTTATGTTTCATGTACCCTTTATACACATAGCCTGAAGGTAATTTTATGTTACTTTGAGTGCATTTGAATTTTGATTGTGACCCATCACATGAGGTTAGCTGTAAATTTTTTCCACTTGGGGCATCATTTCAGTGCTCCCAAAAGTTTCAGACTTCAGATTTTCATATTAATGGTGCTTAATTTATTCCCCATTGCTAACATGCCCAGATAAGCTCGAGTACCCTTTTTTTTCTTTCCGACTTATCGTAATTCTACATCTAGACCATACGTTTTAAAACAAAATACAGCCACACATATACACACAAACATTTCGCCAATTATTCCATAATGATTTTTTTTCTGTAAAAATCTCCTTGTCTACAAATACCATTGTCCATATATTCATATGTTGATACTACATTATTGGCCCAGAATTCATGTTTGATTTTTCTCATCTATCATTTATCTCAGAGCCCAGACCAGTAGAAATTCAGACACATAAGTGAGATGCGATGATTACTGTTGAAATTTTATGCCTGTATGATTATAGCCTCCTAAATATCTCCTAAAAGAGAAAGGTGATTATTTCTATTTCATCTATATCTTAATTGCTGTGGAGGAAATCAACAGTGGGCATGTGTACTGCTATGTTCTTTGTTCCTCAAGGGGAGGGCGTCATCCTTGCTACACGTTCCTACTCTATAAGACACAGTTACAGATTCATAGCACAGAGTCAATGCAACTCTCTAATCAAACAACATTGGCAAAGGCAATGTAACCTATTTGCCTAACCTTACCCAGTGTAACACCTAAGACATTGTCAAATGTGTTGAACATTTTGCAAAATGAACGAGGAAACTGTCACAGCTAAGAGTCTAAACAGACACAACTATTAAACGTAATGTGATAAACTGGAAAGAATCCTAGAACAGGAAGAGGAACATTAAGAAAAGCTAAAGAAACTCAAATACAGCACAGACCCTATTTCAGAATTCATCATTGGAACATAGTAATAAATGTTTTACAGTGTTTTATTCTGTTAATAATAAGGAGAATGGGTGTGGCTATATGGCAAATGTCTACAATCTTCACAATAATTCTCTAAGTTTAAAGCAGTTTTTAAAATAATAAGGGGCTATCTCAAATATTAAAAAGAAGCACAAAGAATAAATAAGTATGGATCTGGCAGTATTAATCCAATACTGTGACTATGAAATAAAAATGAAACTAAAATTTTTACTAATTATCTTCATTTTGGTAATGGCCTGTGAGTAGTTCTGAACCTTCTCTTTCTAAACTTACAAACAAAAGAGTAAACACATTTTGAAAATTTATTTTTAAAATGATATTTAAATTTATTCATGATGAAAAAGTATTTGATTAGGTAGTAATAGTCTATAATTAAAGTTGCATGAAGAAAAATCTACCTTGTTGAATGTGTTTTCATTTCTTTATGCTTTGCTGTAAGTTGTATCTTTTGGTACATGTCAGTTGGTAAATAGTAAATGTCTAATATTGCAATAGATTAAGTGTGGAATTGTACTACATATGTTTTCATTTAGTTTTACTTTGTTAGATTATTCTAAAGCATTTATTCTGTGATTTTCAAGTGTCATTATTCCTGGAAATCTTGTAATTTCATTGAGCCAAACTAATTAGATATTAGGTATGCAGAAAAAATAAAATAACAGGAGACAAATAAATTACAAAAACTATCAAGTTATTTTTAAAAACTTTTTTAGAAAATGAAAAGATGCAAAATGAAACATCTTTAAATTTTTTATTTTTAAAAATTTTTTAATTTTTAAAATTTTTGATACCAGGAATTGAACTCAGGACCTTGCACTTGCCAGGCAGGTGCTGTGTTGCTGAGCTATATCCCTGGCCCAATGCCTTTAATTTTAAAACCGAAGTCCATAGTGTGGCATCAGTATTTATCAAGAAGAATGAAAGGAAGAAGATACAGAAAGAACATATCCCTCACTTATAAACCACACTACAGATCATGCGTCTGTCTTTCATTATGTGGTCAACCACTTTGTCTGAACATGGAGATTCTAGACATCCTCTCACAAGGCCTATGGAGGTCAGTTGTACACAGGGTTTGTGGAAGACATCTTCATAGGCAGGTGTTACAAAGTTTTGGTGGATAAGGGCCAAACTTAGAGAAGAGCCTGTTCCTGCATTAGTCAGAGTCTGACTGGAAATGCTTGAAAACTCATGAGGAAAGTGGTTCCTTTCAGTTCCTCACACACTACAAGTTTGGATGCTACACAAAAGATTCTGATAAGCATCTAGCCATCTGGATTCCGGTCCGAGCCAGACTTCTGAAGTTCCTGAGGTGCATCCATCCATGCTCATTACATTGTAAACAGAGTGGATGAAAGACACGTATCAAACCATTATAGGAAAATGTCTTGGCACTTATTGTTGGACGCAAATAAATGGGAGAGTTTCTTTTTGGACAGATGTGGACTGTTCATTTGGTCCAGCCAGCAAGCACAAGCCAGGAATCTAAGTGATTACCATTCTTCCTCTTTCAGAAAGAAAACTAGAGCCAAGAATTACAGGCCAGGCACCCTTCCTCCAGCTTCAATCTGCCATTCCTACTCATGGCATTTCCCAGAATGATCTGTAATGTTTTTCTAAAATGAAGATTCTTGGAAGTGAGTAAATGAGAATGTGATTGTATTATTTTAACATTCTCCCATGCTATTCCCACGGACATGAAAACCCAAGAACAGCTACCCATAGTATTATCCTTCAAATGCAGAATTTCATACTTTATTAGGAAGAAATATTGAGTCCATCATTGTAGACTGACTTTGATCGAAGTGCAAGTCCCCCAGAGGAGCACTTTTAACTGAAGTTGGGAAGGGAGAGCCGAGAACACCTGACGCAATGCAAAGTACTTGGTGTCACAAGGCTGTCCACACAAGGAGTCTCATCTGCAGAGCAGCTGACACAGGCTAGGGAGAAGTATTGTAACACATAATCAGTGAAGGAAAAGAAGGGGCAGAGGGTAATATTCAAAGGCATCATCATCTTACCACACAGCATTTCATAATATATCAAACGCTTTCACACTTCTTATGCCCTAGCAGGTGTAGTCCAGTGCCATTGCCAATAGGAACCCTGTGTTACATGAGAAAATGGTGAATAATTAAATGCTTTAAGTGATTTATCTATGCTCTGTTCCAGAAGGAAATACATTGCTAGAATGGATTCACTATGCAGATTTTTTAAAAATTGGGATTTTTTTTTCAAATACTCTCTATTTCCTACAACATCAATGACCAATTTTCAACAGCCAATTTTTATCACTTTTTGTTTTTTTCCTTCTAGAACTAGCTGTAGCCATCTCAAATCAAAGATGTTTGCTCTTTGCATATTCTCATAATAATGACAATGATCATGAGGATGATGATGATCATCATTATAATAATAGCTGTTATTTACTGAGTTATTGAAATTGCTGGATGCAGTATAAGATGTTTTAAGATGAACTAATTTAATTTACAAAACAACCTGTGTAATAATATCATCCATATCTCAAAGGCAAAGAAACAAAAGCTCAGGGAACCCAAGAAACTGGCCCTGAATTCACAGTTCTTTTTTTTTTTGTTTGTTTGTTTTTTGTGGGTACCGGGGGTCAACCTTGCGCGCCAGCAGGCGCCCGTGCCACTGAGCCATATCACCGGCCCTTTTTTCGTATGTGGGTTCCGGGAATCAAACTTGGGCCCTCGCGCTTGCCAGTCAGGGGCTTACACCCCTGAGCCATCTCACCGGCCCCACAGTTCTTTAAACAGGCTAAGCTGCCAAGGGGAAGAAGGTTTGCCTGACTCATTGCTCATAACCATTTCTCCTTTTCCCATGTTAGTTTTCCTTCTGGGAAATCATAGGACTGGTTTCCATTGGGGAACCCTTCCTCCAGCTGGGGCTATAAAATATGAAATATGTTGTTAATGTGAAAGAAGCAGTGTAAGATACAAAGTGAGAATAATTTACAAGCTGGTGGCTGCCTGTAATAGCGCTACAAATGAAGATATTCTCCTGCCAATGTAGGAATTTTTTGAAGCCTAGGAACACAGGACAAAGCAACCTGGCCATTGCTCTGGAGCTGATCTGTGGTGCTGGATTCATAGGTACAGTGTGAAATCTCTCATATACTCCTGTTCACACAGCATGAGCAGTGCCCTTATTTTAAACTGATTGCTGCTAATCAGGGAGAGACAGAGAGAGACAGAGAGAGAGAGGGCAATGCCAACTGGCTGTGGTCTAACTGTCTCCTGATTGCTGTTCTGGGTAGATCTGATGAGAAGATTGCTGCTGGTGAGAGCACCATATGCACTCTGTAATCTGATTCCATCAGGAGAGAGTTGAGTTGCAGCTGTAACTTGGGGTGGGGAGGAGCAGATGCTGGGCCCAGTGAGGGGTAGAGATGGACCATCACCCACAGCTGAAGACCTCCAATTGCATTCTCTGAACTGAAACTTGAACTGTGGTTTATCCAACCTTGACTTTGGACCCAAAACATATCCTTGCAGACTGCTGGCTTGTTTCTGAGTTGTCTCTACTAATACCTCCATGTAAATTTGAGTAATATTTCTTTTTATCCATTTTAATCATAGGTAACAGAAAACATCACACATTGCCGAAACTGGGGATGACTTAACTAGCCCACTAAATTTCTTGCTTTCTCTCCTCTTCCTTTTTCTTTCTTTCTTTTCCTTTTTCTTTTCTTGCTTGGCCTTTCAGTCTCTCTTTTTTGGTGGATAGCTTGGACACAGTCATAGACATCAAGCCATTAGTAATAGAGTAAGGATTAAAATGTAAATCTCTTGCTATGTTTCTTGAGACTGTGTAGACACTCCCTCAGTTCACTATACCTCTTAGCAGTACTAAAATCTGTATTTGACCAGATCGCTATTGAATTTGGTGTGTAGGGCTCCCACTGGGGTCAGATATGACAGAGACAATGAGAACAGTGGTCTTTGAAGCAGTTGTTGTAATCTGCAAGCAGGGAGAGTGGGAACTTGGCCTGGAGGATCATGAGCTATTATTCAATAGTCATAAGCACTTTGGCCTGAGCCAACATTATTTTACAACCAACATTAATACTCTCAGGGAATGTTTGGTTGCCTGGAAACAGAAGCCCATCACTGAATTCATTAATATTCAGCCAGCATGCTTTTATGAGCCATATCATATGAATTTTCTCCTTTGATCCTAATTAACAGGTAAATATCATCAAATGAAACATTTTCAAGAATTTATGGAGCTGAGTCTGAATTTCCAATTTTCTCTTTCTATTCCCAACTTTCCTGTTATTGCATTACTTTTCTTGGATTCTTATGCTGATTAAGAAACTAAATGAAATAAGGTGTATTCCCTGTGAAGGAAAGAGACTAAGGCCAGTGTCCCTCAAATTGAGGTAGGGATGGAGGGTAAAATCTACCAATTTGAAAGATAATTATAACACTTAATTCACCTCTGTAGGAGCAAACCTAAAATTGTGGCTAGAAATGAAGCTAGATCTTGTGACCCTGAGTTAAATTCATGACTGTGCTACTAGCTGGGTGGTTAAGGTAAGAGATGCCTCAGGTAGCACTGTGTACAAGTGCATACAATTCTTAGACACTACTTCTAAGGCTTACCATTGTAATTCTTTGCTCACTTTAGCCAAAGGTCATGTTTTTGATGGTGTTAGGGGTTGAGTTATACCCATGAAAAGGTTACACTGAAGCCTTAAATCCCCGTACCTATTAGTGCCCTGTGATTTGGAAACAGGGTCTTTGCAGATGTAACTTTTCAAATTAGGTCACTGGGGAGGGGGTGTCCCAAATGATTACAACTGGTGTCTTCAAAAGAAAAGGAAAAGAGACACAAAGACAGATGCAGAGAAGAACACCATGTGACAAGGAAGCAGAGATAGTAATGCACCTATAAGTCAAGGATACCCAGCAATAATCAACACCAGAAGCAAAGGGAGAGGAACAGGATAGAGATTTCAGAGTGCATGGCCTTGCTAACACCTCGACTCCAGACTTCTATCCTCTAAAACTGAAAGGATAAATTTCTTTTCTTTTCTCTTCTTTTCCTTTTTCTTTTCTTTTCTTTTCTTTTCTTTTCTTTTCTTCTTTTGTTTTTCTTTTTCTTTTCAGTCACATAGTATATGATGATTTTTTATGGTGGCCCTAGGAAACTACTGCAAATGGAAAATCACCATATGTTTTAAATGGTTTAAATATTTGCTTCACACATAAGTACTGAACTATCAAATTTTATAGAAAAGTGATAACAATAAAGTCTATGACTAAATGTTCTGGTTGAAGCACAGAAAAATAGAAATTCTGTCAAATCTTAGAAATGTTCTGATAAATTTGATTAACAAAGGCCACATTAAATCTATTTCCTAACAGGCATATTTAAGATTCAGTCTTTGTGAATATAACCCACAGAAAATTAAATCAATTAAACAGTTGAAAACAAATGAAAAGAACTTGGCTAAGGAGTATACATTTTATTTTGCATTGCTTTATTGTAAGATTTTTTTGATTCCTTAACTAACTCATTTATTTAGTGAATCATTAATTAATAATTTATAAGTTGTCTCTTATGAGTGTCTACATGATGTCTTACAGATATTTTGGCCTTTTATCTGTGCTTTCACAAATTAGAGTTACCAATACTTGACAGATATTCACAGCATGAAGGTACTGTAGTCACATAGTAGAGACTTACAGCATTTCAGTTACCAAGATGTTTTCTTTAGTTTCAAAACAAAATAGACCAATTATTCAGCTAGAATATTCCTATAATTGTCACATTAGATGAAGTATACCAGTTTCCCAGAAGCATGAACTCTTGAGATGAAATTAATAAGGCTTTGCAACTTGTAGTTAATCTTACCAGCTATAAGTCTTGAAATCTGGAACTTCAAGGCCCTTCTATCAACTTTCTTTGAACATCTGACTCTACTGTCATTGGCTTTGGAGATGTAACACTATGATCGAGGCTGGAGTTATTGATTTGCCCTATGCAGAAACCTTACAATAATATAATAATAGGTGTTACAAATTCTTTATTCATTCTTTTAATGTTAAAAAATCATAGAAATTTTAAGATTATCTAGGACAAAAGTCATATATGAGATGGTCAAAGCAAGAGATTGTTACTACAACGTAAGACAACAGAAAAATATGCATAAGAAGTTATGGCATCAGTGAAATTGCTAGGAAAGGATAATCATATATGCAGTGCTTCTTAAATCCTCTTCAATAGAGAGGAAAATGAAATAATTATGACAGAGTTTGAGGGCATAAATTTACAACAATTGCCACAAGGCAGAATTCCTTTCAAATCTTAAGTTCCATATTAATGAAAATACATTCCATTGTATGATATATCAATTTTATTATAAAATTAACTATACTATCTTAGCATGGAGATTATTGACTAAAATGAGTGGATAAACATTACTATTGCTACCCATATTTGGGTCTCTTTTCTTTTGTGGGTAGTGAGAAAGTTTTACCAGATTTGTTGTGCATCACACATTTTTGGTCAATGAAAGCTACATATGATAGTGGTTCCATAAGATTATAATGGAGCTGAGAAAGCCCTTCCATCTAGTGATCAGTAGCCACTGTTAACATTGTCTCACAATGCATTACTCATGTGTTTGTGGTAATGCTGATGTAAATAAGTGCCCTGCCTTTTCATTTCTATAAAAATATAACACATGCAAATTGGGCATAGGGGTACATGCCTATAATCACAGCACTCCAGGAGGTTGAGACAGGATGATCCCAATTTCAAGGTCAGCCTCGGCAATTTAGTGACTTAGTGATAAAAAGAGTAAGAATGGGCTGGGCTCAATAACTTGCACTGCAAAACAAAATAAAGCAAATGCATCTTAAAACATTATCCTCTAATATGCCAGCAGCAGCCTCATACATTCCATGTTTATTATGTCTATTGGTTGTATCAAAAGAGCAAGTGGAGCGATCGACCTGTGCTATATAGGTTTTTTAATATACACTCTATGATGCTCACACAATGATGAAATCACCCAATGACACATTTTTCAGAACATATCCTTGGTGTTATGTGACACAGAAATGTATTTCAATTCTTAGTCCCTTGGAAGACAACTTGACTATATAATGGCACTTTCACTATTATCTTAAAAGATTACAAGCGAGGGTGATTACTATCATTCCTAAGTCAGGCAAGGAAAATTTCTTTCTAACCTTCCACCCATTTCTTCCCTTTCAGTGGTGAGTTTGGAAACAGCGTATTCAGATGAGCAATGTGGATTGGGTCCCTATGTCACTAAGCAGGATTTATACAGGTCTGGAAATAATTCAACATGGAGCAAACTTTTTGAGCATTTCTGAATGAAACCATGACATACTCCACTGAGATCTTGGGGTTATGGGTTATCACAGCCTAATTCCAGCCTACATTGATCATATTTCCTTTTTAGCTTTACTAGGCACTTGACTAACAGAAGTATATGTAACAAGAATGGGAAAAAACGGGAGGCACATTTGAATTTCTTCAATGCATTCTCAATAAGACATACAACATAAGGCTTAGGAAGGTGTCATTGTGCTGGCCAGAGCGTGGTGAATCAAGAGTGCCAGGCTAAAATGTGTACACTTCATTCTTTCAGCACTGGGAAGCTATCAGAACTTGTACTGTAAGGGACAGAGTTGATTAAAGCTCAACTTTGGGGAGTAAATATTATGTTTGGGTACACACATTCAAGAACTGAAGCAGAAACAATCTGAGTTGAGGAGACCATTTAGAAGGCTATTAAAATTGTCTGGGTAATTGTCAACAAGCTCAGGGACCAAAGCGTATGGGAGTAGACAAGCTAGAGTGGAGAAAGAACATGGTTATGGAAGTGATAGTATGCAATAGCTGAGTTAAAATGAAGGTAGAAAAATGACTGCAGGTGGGTGAGGTGTGGTATGCTTGTAATCCCAGCACTCAGGAGGCTAAAGTAGGAGGATCTCCATGAGTTCAAGGCTAGTCTTGGCTATGGGGTGAGGTCAAGTCCAGCCTGAATACACAGTGAAACCCTGTCTCAAAACAAACAAACAAACAAACAAACAAATAAAAAATGTCTGCAAAGTTTGAAATGTAAGTTGTAAGGAATATTTTACCTACTGTAAAGAATAAGAGCATCAATTGGAAAAGAGGAATTCACAGAAATGTTTGTCTAATAGGAAGTCTTCACTAAGCTGATGCCTATTCTGCTCTCATGCATACCAAGAGAGGCTCTTTCCACCTGTGTCATCACCGATTAGGAGTTTAAGTGCCGTGCATGATATTTTCATAGCCTGAATGTGAAAGTGATGCCACTTTGCTCACAGTCTACTTAGCCACATGACCCTGACCAATTGCAGAGTGTGGGAAATAGAAATGCATGTGACCATCGAAAATCTAGGCCTTGACAGGGCTCTACTTATTTTGCTACTGGCTTACATATTACAGATAAGATAATTTCATATCACATGGGTTACATTAAAAGAGAAAGGGGTCACCTAGCCATGTTCATAGTTGTATAAAATCTAGAAGATCCAAGGCAAACTGAAATCTCTAAAGGAAAATAATAAAATACTTTTTTGAGTGGAAATCTTTAAATTATGTAGAGTTGGTTGCCTGAAAAACTTAATTCATTAGAAGATTACCAGCATTCCATTTTCTTTAGCTCTCGGCAAATTTCAAAAAAGTCATCTCACGTGATTCCATGCTTTACTCTTGTGTGGGAATAACTTTCTTTGCAGTCCAGTCTCATTAAAAGAATGCTTGGTGATCCATCTTACAATAGTGTAAATCTAGCAATTGGTTGATATGGGCAAAACCATAATGCTATGCACTGAAATAGAGTTTCAAACCTAAAGGATGGGGTAAGATTAGCTTGTCATTTACTGTGCCATGTATTTGCCTGTTGTCTTTCAGTTACACATCACCCGTGCTGTGCTAGCACTGCACTGGTATGGCTGGAAATCAGCAGAGAGTGCAGTATTTTACACGCTCCTGATTTATGTGGCTTTCTGTTGGGAAATCAGAAGGCAGATGTTTTGGTTTGGATCTTAACTATCCCCAAAGTTTCATCTATTGAAAACTGATAGTACTGTTAGGAAGTGGTCAGACTTTTAAAAGGTGAGTTCTAATGTAAGGAACTTAGGTCATTTGGGTTGTGTCACTGAAGAGGATATTAGAACCCCAGCCCCTTCTTCTCCCTTACTTCCTGGCTACCATGAGGTGGGAAAATTTGTTCCTTCATGTCCTCCTGGCCATGATGCTTTGTCTCACCACAAGACCAAAGTGATCATGTACTAAAACCTCTAAAACCATGAACCAAAAAACTTTTCCTCTTTATAAGTTGTTCACCTCAGCTATTTTGTCACTGCAATGGAAAACTAACACAGCAAGAAAAGGGAAATTTTTCCTGCTTCAGATCTATCAGTATGGCAGTTGATTTAAGGCTAACAGAGATGAGGTGATTTCAGACTCCAGGAGTCCAAGCAGGGGAGACATATTTTTGCAAGTTCCAGCCCTCAAGGTGGCACATCTTCAGTGGTAAGTGGCCACAAAAGAACAACAAATAGTGCATCAATCTTTCACACAAGTACCTTTTCATGGATGTACCCAGAACATGAGCAGCCTCCGGTCTCTGAGAGTATTACTTACTTGTCATTTTGCTCTTCCAGCCATAGCAATACCCCCTTTTAACTCTTGTAGTCTTTCAGCTCCATTGTAACCAGTTTCTTAAGTTAAATTCTCTCTGTTTGAAGTACCTGGAGAAGAAACAGGAGCCTGACTGACATAATAGGAGTAATTCCATCTCTTAGTTGTAATCAACAATTTTGTGGACTACTTGAGCATCCTTAGATGGGATTACCTTAGGACAAAAGGACAAACAACCTTTCAAAAGTCAGATTCCAGCAGAAACCAAAGAATAAAATTGAGGAAAACATAATACAGAGGTTCTTGGGTATCCACTTTTTCATGCCAAAGTTTTGTTATGTTTTCTAAAATAAGTATAATTATAAAATTCTATTTGTATATTGGGTAAAGAGAAGCAGTTTTGATGACTAGAGTTGAAACATGCTATGGATTCAAATAAGCTTGATTCAAATGTTTGATAGATCATACATAAGCTATTAAAAATCACTATCTTCTTCTGTAAAATAGAGATAATAATATTATCATAGTATTAAATATATTTATTACATAGAAGTCATTCTTCATTATAGTGCATTAGGTACTAACATTAAGAATTAAGTGAGGGCCGGTGAGATGGCTCAGTGGCTTAAGCGCCTGCCCGGCAAGCGCGAGGGCCTGAGTTCGACTCCCAGAGCCCACATACGAAAAAGGGGCCGGTGATATCGCTCAGCGGCATGGGCGCCTGTTGGCGCGCGAGGTCCTGAGGTCGACCCCCCGGTACCCACAAAAAAAAAAAAAAAAAAGAATTAAGTGAGATTAATAATTGCTAACATTTCTTGAGTACTGGCAGAGAGATTCATGAGCTAATGTTTCTTTATATGGAATGTTGTAGGTGTTTTATGCATTTTTATAGATGCAGAATCTAAGGCTTGGAGAAGCTACAAAGCTTGCTTGAGTCGTTGAACTAGTCAGTTTGAAGTCACTACCCAAATCTCTGCAACCTGACTTCCAAGTTAGAAAGTTAGTCATCATTAAAATAGTAACACCCTTTTTGAGTTAAAAACCACCTAATGTAGGGCATGGCACATAACAAGGATCTAATAAATACTAGATATTATTACCTGATATATTACTCAGTTTTTCCACACTGGGACAAAACACCTAACACCCATCACTTAAAAAAATAAATAAATAAAAGGTGTATTTTGGCTTTTATTTTGATTTTTAGAGGACTCAGTCCAAGGCAGAAACAGCATGGCAAAAGACATGACAGAGGAAAAATACCCATGGCAGCCAGGAGGGACAGAAAGAAGGGAGAAGCCAGGAACAAAAGTACAGCCTTCCTGGTCCCACCCCGAAGTAACTCACTTCTATCTGGGCTCCATCTCCTCACAGCAAAATCAGCAATGAACTCATCAATGGATGAGTCCACTGATGAGAATAGCATGCCATGATTCAATCCTGTTCCATACATGTGAAACTTTTGGGGTATATTTTAGATCTTAAACCATAACACCTTACTATTAGTAATTGGAAGAATCACTTGGGCTGAGGGTGCTCATCACAGTCAACCAAGAATGCCACCACTCAGACGAGGATGCCAGCCATGACTGGGGCTCCATTATGGAATCTCTCACTGGGCCAGGTTGGCAGTTGCACGTAGTATGGCAGGGCTGTTGAGCTGCAATGCCCTGCCTTAAGGTAGGCTGGAGGCGTTTCACGTTTCTTCTTGGTATACATGCAAAAAAACAGGACAGAGAAGACAGAAGAGGGGCTACTTGCAGAGACTAGACAATATGCCCTCCTTTCATCCTTACTGTAAGCCAACTTTATCAGCTAGAATAAAAGTTAAAATAACTAAATGTTGGAACTGAATCAGAGAAATGACTTGATACCACCAGAAAACTGAAACCCTATAAAGCAAAGTAACATTTTCTTAACACTTCTAAGATCTTTTGTAATGACTTCCTCTTTGAGTCTTGCCTAAAATGTCTGCCCCTTCTTCTGTTTTCCCTTGAAGCACTTTGTGATATGATGGATGGAGAATGCCACATAAAAATAAAGTGGATAGTAGTCTCTCTTATTACTTATGATTCCTTGATCTTCCTACAGAGTTTTTAATAAACATTTGAATTATTTATAGTAACCTACAAAGGCATTTTAATAGTGCGTATGGTAGATGGAAGAGAGTGAAAAATGTCTTTGTTTCACTCTGACGGGGCCAATGAACCATAACGCAAATGATTGCCTGCCTCATTTGTAATTATTCATGGTAAAGATCTTCATTCAGTGGCAGAAATTTCCTGGCTTTGGGACCTAGTGATTACAGGAGCAGGAGAGTTATTTGCTATGAACTCACCTGAGGACAAACTGTACTGCATGCAAAGTTAGGGAGATGGACTTTGGTGAAACAAAGGCAGACACTGTCAACTGTTAATGCCTGTTGTCACTTCCAGCCAGACCCAGAGAGACATCAGCATTCGCATTTTGCTTTTTCCTACCCATGGAGAGACAATGGTGTGGCCTCTGTGACTGGAACATTGATATTTGTGTTCATTTATATTGAAACGATATAGACAGACACTATTAGCCATGCTACATTCTTTGTACATGCAAATGGAGCTATGTGTTTCAGGTCATTGGAAATTGCTTGACCAAATGAGGTACCTTTAAGCTAACTTGAACTAGACACCAGCACGTAAACATTCCAGTCCTGACTGATATCTATGTTCTACTTTGTTCTCCAACTGTCTTCCATTCTGTTTCATCTACTTACTATTTTTTTATTTTATTTTAAAGAGAAGAAAAAACGAAACAAATCAAAAATCTACTTACTATTTTTTAAAAATTTTATCTTATATTTTCAGCTCAGTGTCTTTTCCCTAGGGTTGTCTTTCAAATGATGATTTTCTTTTTAAAATTTGATTTTCTATTTTCCCAAAGAATTTCAGAATTTACTCTTCCCTCTAGATCTTTTTCCTAAAGCTACTTCAGCATCAAAGGAGCATATACCCAGCAGCATCCCTGGGGTGGGAAGGAAATTCAAAAAGACAAATAAATCAGTGGCTCTCCTTTGGGACATTTTAAAGTTACCTGAGATTGTTAAACAAAGTCCTGAGGTTCTCACCCACACTAATGGAAGTACAGTTCCTGGGGTAAAGTGTGGGCACTGGTATTTTATAGAAGTTTCAGGGTGACATTTATATATCACTGGGGTTGAAAACCATGGATCTACAAAACTCAGGGTCTCATCTGTGATGTGGAATAAAGATGTTCATCATCTGCTGGTCATTTGTGTATAAACAGATTGAATTGACAGTTGACATACGGTCTACAATCATGGATCAAACATTGTCCACGCACCACGTCTTCCCAGAATCCACCCTTGACCTTGGGAAAGTTATTTGTTTGAGCTTAAATTGTCTAGATTGGAGTTTCTGCTAGCTACACATTTTCCTTGACAATAAAGGGGATGGGTCATAAGGGAATATGTGGGCTTAAGAGTTAATGAGAGAGAGAGAGAGAGAAAGAGAGAGAGAGAGAGAGAGGCAGAGATACGGAGAGAGAGGCAGAAAAACAGACAGAGAAGGAAACAGAGAGAGGGGGCATAAGGGATGTGTGCGTGAGACAGATCATCTAAATAAAGATCAAGCCATCACATCCACAGGAGGGAAAACTGAAACTATTTGGGGTGATTTAATATAGGATGACCGACTCTTTTGTTACAGTGCTATAGTTTTGTGACCTCATGGATACTGCGTATGTATGAGGGTAAGGGAACTGGGGAGGTAGGGTGAGAAATATAATGAAGCTTGTTTATCACAAATCTTATTCTCTCAGGGGACATTTTATCCCAAACAAATATTACAGTATAGAAGGCAGTTATGATGGACCAGAGCATCTGAAATAAATGTTTCTCAGCATTCAAATGTGCTGTTAAGTTTTTTCCACTCAAGGTAAACAAAAGAGTTATAAAAAGGAGGTTACTTGAAAAATCACAGCCATGGGCATGGGTATAGGAGATGAGGATGTGCTTCAGTGGTTCCAAAAAGCCCCATCTACAGAGGTAAAGAATAGAATTGTACGTTCTCAGTTGCAAGGTTATATGTGCACAAGGGATTCTATGGAAAGAGAGTGAATCCCAGAATATTTGGCCTACCATTCCACCTTGAGTATTGATGCTTTCAGCTGAAATTGACAGTGTTGCTTCACGTCTTCTGCTATTAGAGAAAATACAATTAGAAAAGAATCACAGGATCTTTATTAATATATTTAGAATGCTTTTTTGTGTTCATCAGTGTTTTAAATTTTCCTTCTGATTAATGTCTGTTTACTTATTTACTCCACTAGTCTACCTCCTACTGCAAACAGGACCCCATGCTTTTCCTGCATATTTTCAAGCAAAATAGTATAGCACATATCAGTGGAGAACAAGAAGTAAAAATATGGGAATATAAAGAAATGACATTCACTTTAATTTTTTGAAAAAAGCATTCAGAACCTTACTATATGCAAAGCACTGGAGCAGGAATAAAACACGAATCACACAGGGGACACCTATTGTATTCTAGCCTCTGTGATGCATGCTATGTGCATGATTTCATTTAATCTTTATAACAAAGCAGTGAGGTAGGTACATGACTTATCATATAGAGATGAAAAAAATTTAGACATTATTTTTCAGACTATTAAACCCATGTGCTTTCAATTACATTAAATTTTGATGAACACCTATGAGGTGCTAAGTACATTATGCATCATACATGTTTTTAATTAATTAAGTAAAATTCTCTGTTAAAATCACCATTTTATTCATGAAGGAAATGAGGCTCAGACAGAATAAATAATTGGCCAGTCATAGAACAGGAATGTAAATCTAACTCTGCCTGAGTCCAAACTCCATGATTTTTTAAAAAATCATAGGTTGACCAATTGGAAGTTGAAAGGGAAAATCGAGGTATGAAGAAGGGAGAAAAAAGTTACAGGAGAGAAAACGTATCTCCTGAAGTTATACCTCCCCATTTATATTGTACATCTCCATGTAGTGCCCTGGGTGTCTATCTGAAATCACATATAGCTCTTATTTTGATAGTCAATTTAAAGGTCATTCTGGGAGGTTCATAAGAACTCTTATCCTCAAGAAGTGAAATTAGAAGCAAGTAAAGTTTTTAAATGATGCAAAATATTTGCAATTAAAACTAAGATTACGGGTGCTCTTTTATCTAGTCTGCAAATTTTCTGCTTATTAATTTGAAATCAATGGACATGCATGGCTTTTCAAATAAAAAGTAAAATACTACTTTAGAAAAAGTGGTGGAGGGGCAAATTAGTCTTGTTCCTTTACATTTATATATTTCTATGGACAAAGTATAGCAATGTCTGACCTGAGAGCCCCAAAATCTAATCTGAATCCTCAAACAAAATCATCTTTCAGAAGATAATTATGTGCTTCCAGTATGCATCCTAGAGCAAATTATGATAGTCCCCCAAAACAATGTTCTGCAAATGACTTGGACAACAGAAGCATTAGTTTTAGAAGTACTTGACCTCCCCAGGGGCTTATTTTGAAAGGGATTATCTTAAAGGTCCCAAATTTGCTAAACATCTGTCATAGTACATTACAGCCTCACCTACTTGTTTACTGAACCAGAAAGAGGAGAGAGTTTAAAAAAAAAAGGTTGGAAACATTGATAGATTTGAATTTGAAACATTTTCTGCCTTTAGTCACTGGAGCAACACACTCATTACCAAATGCTGCACTGGTCACGCCCTTAGGGTCTCCGTTGATGACTTCTCCCTTTCTGCCCAGCCTAAGTATTTAAGCTTCTACTTCTCCTTAATGCGTCCTAAGATGACTTCGTCTAATCTTATGCCTTCAAACTCCATTTCTACACTGACAGCTACTAGATTCATATCTCAACCGATTCATATAAGATACTCATATCTCCTGGTGTCCAGGCTCTGATATTCAACTGCATACTTAAATCTCCATATGATTAACTAATGTATATTTTACACTTATTACGCCTAAAACCAAATGTCTGATCTTTTCTCCAACCTGATCATCCTATAATTTTTCTCATCTCACTTAAGTGTACTCTACAGTTCTGTTTGCTTCTAATCAGAACAAAAAAGAAAAAAGAAAACTGGAATGATATAGAAATATAAACTGTAAATATGTTAGTATGTTCCTTTTCTGTGGACTTGGACTCATAAAAGAACATCCGAGACTCAAAATCTATGAGCCTAAGGACCCTAGGAAATCACCTGTGTTGGTTTTTCCTCAAAGGAACTTCAAATCACTAATTTTATTTTATTTTATTTTTTATTTTTAGTTATTTTTTTTTTTGTGGGTACCGGGGGTCGACCTCAGGACCTCGCACTTGCCAGGCAGGAGCTTATGATGCTGAGCTATCTCGCCGGCCCCAAATCACTAATTTTAAATGGAAACTTTTGTATCAGTGCAATTTCACTATTTGATATCATATATTAAAACTACAACACTTTTATTATTGTTCTTGAATGAGTTTTCTTTATATTCCCTTTCAATTTCCATACTCAAGTAAATATATGTGTGTATATATATATATATATATATATATATATATGAAAAGCAGAGAAATATATGAAGAATAGTTCATGCAGGGATGAACTCTGAGAATTAGTTAAACTCATACTGCATATAGAATTTAAATGATAATGTGCACCCTTGAGTAGCACATGGATCTTGACCTACTGTATGCAGAGAACTGAGGCCGTCACTGTTAGTCCTATGAAAAGAAGACGAAATTTTGACCTCAAGGAGTTTGTAAAGCACTTCAAGAACATGTGACTCTTAAATGTAATAAATAGGGTAGAAAGTCCTATAATTAAACTACAAAGAGCTTTAGGCAGAAAAAGAAACATGGAGACAAATTGAATCTAAATAATAAAATTAAGAGAAAATTCATGAGGTGACATTGTTTTATGTAGTCTTTGAAAGACAATTTGAATTTCAGGAAGTAGGCATGAAGTAGAGCCAAAAGAGCCTTTCTTTATGTACTTCTTCATTTATTCATCACACTAACATGTGTTAGATGCAGGAAAAGTATTTCTCACTCTATAGGAAGAGGACTCATTGAGGTGTAGAAGCACGAAAAAATTTAGGGGAAAGAAATGGGCTGAGAAATTGGGTTGATGAGAGGTAAAAGAGTGATTAGTTGGTAAAATAACATTGGAAGGATGGGAATCTGAGGGAATGGAAATAGTATCTTGTTGCTAAATGTGTGGTCTAATAGTACAGCTCTATAAAACTATCAGTTACTATTATAATAATCAACAGTCTTGAATGGCATGCTTAAATGTTTTGAGTCAATGCAATAGAAAGGTTTTATTTTCGACAGGAAAATAACATTCTAAGTACTACTTATAGGAGGAAAAATGCTTATATGCCCCTTGGGACTGCTTTGGGTCATTGTTAATCCAGTTAGATATAAAGCAAAACAAAGGACTACAAGGTAGCACATTTTGGTTATATGGCAACTGGCTTCAAAGAGATTTTCTCAAGCAATGAAGTGTATCTGATGTTCCAAACACAATTGTCTTTGGACTTGAGTTACTGAGTTTTTAAAAGTGGTTACTTCAGGCTGAATGATATGGTGATGATTTTTGGCCATTTCTCTTTAAAAATTCTGAGTCGCTGGCCAATCTTTCTTTGTCATGGCCATCTTTAACATTTTCCTTTTCTCAGCAGAATATGCCTTTCATTTCTGATTTATACAAGAAGCTATTGTAAATAAAGATACTCTGGGCTCTGTATTTTGTTTTGATGTATGAACACACTGACTATCCATGTTTGTGTATTTAAATACACAGATTTAATTTATGTGGGCCACAGCATAATGTTTCATGCTAGATAACCCCACTTGTCCCAAGAGTGTCCATCTTTATTTGCCACCTGCCAGTCTCCCTTTGAATCTGTCCGGGGGTAATTGCCTTTCTACTAAGATTAAAAATAGACAGCTACCTACATTCATGGTGCTGGGTTTATAAAGTTCACAAAAGTCAATTTGTCTAGAATGAGAATTTAACATCCTTATTCATTCAGGCCTCCTCTGCTGTCATGAGGTAGCTTCAGTAAACTCCCATTTGGCCATAAGGAGAAATTCTGAGGTATGACAGACCTTGAAATTTACCAAATAATACAGTTTCCCCAGAAGCAAAAAGCAGGTACCCATTTTGTTTCTGTAATCTTTCTTCCATGCAATCTCACTGCCTTCCAAACCCATTGTTTCCTAGGTGATTTTTGTGACATGTATGTGAACTTGAAACAGATTCTGACTGGTGTCCCTAAAGCCATGGATAGCCAGGTAATGTCCTCTGTGAATACATGTACAGGACTCGGGTACCTCTGAAGATGGCAGTTGACCTCTTCCCATTAAAAACACAATAGCAATGTTGAAAAGACAGGGTACAGGGCAGTGAGAAAAGGACAAGAAATCAATAATTAGGCAAAAAATCCCAAAGTTATCCCTTTTTTCCTTTGCTTAGGCCTAGGGGTTGGTGGTTTGTATGTCAGCAAGGGTTTCACTCTATCTGGGGTGGTTGAGCCAATGCCATGGATGGGAGAGACAGATGGGGTCTAATAAGATAGACATAGAGGGTGCACCTCAAAATGCCCAGTTCCCTGGGGCTCAGCCTTTATTTTCCTTCACCTCTCTATACTGATGTTTCCCCAATTTGACTTTTGCAGACTCAGCCTGATTCCCTGAGCTCCGGAGTCATTTATTTAACTGCTAACTACACTTAGATGTATTGCAGACTTCCAAAACCAAGCGGGTCTAAAATAAAACTTTTGAACTCCTTCCCCCATCTATTCAGCCCAAAACTTCTCCATCTAGTTAAATGGCATTACCGTTCACCCAGTTGTTCAATGCAAAAGTCTAGGCACCTTTGTCAATTCCTAGTCACTCTAATATCCCTTATATAACTCATTTAGCAAGTCCTATCACAGCTATATTAGAGTTATACTGTATTATGAACTTGATCGATTCTTACCATCTCTTCTGATAACTTATAGTCAATCTTAATCATTTCTTTCCTAGACTGTCACAAAAGACCTATGAGTCCTTTGCTTCTGGGCTTGGCATACACCAATGTATGTTCTTCATAGTGGCTTATCCAAATGAAGCATTCATAAAGCTCTGTCTAAAGATGCAAATCAGATCATGCTACTCCCCGGCTCCTACCAGGATTTAAAAAACAATATTGTTTCATTGTGTATATTTGTGACACATAATAGTTACATTCATTTTGGGGAATTGGTATATATATATATATATATAAAATATCTTCCTAATTTTCAATCCCTTTACCTCATCTGTCCACCCACCCCCTTCCTTCTTCTACTCATCCCACACCCATCTCCAAATCAGATTTTGCATAAAATTGAAACTCTTCAGATGCATCTACAGTGTTGTACATACATGGCTTGGTTCCTAATTGTGTTTTCAACAACCCCAGCTCTTTCTTGCCTTCTGGATTTTATATTTCCTACTTCAACCTCCCAGACTCTGTCAAGAGGTTCTGAATCAGGATATTTGTATCAGGTGGGTTTTTGTTCAGATGCCACCTTCTGGATAGCTACATCTAGTATAATCTTCATTTCCACACTCTCTTCACTGATCACTACACCTGACATATTTTTTTCTTCATAGCATTCAAACTACCTAAAATTGCATGATCATTTCACTTGCTTAATACCCACAGATGTCAAAGGGAATTAATATTCACCTAAGAACAAAACTATGTGTCATTCACTGCCATTTCTTTAGAACTTATACAAGTGCCTGGTACATAATAGGTGTCTCATACATATTTGATTAAGCAGAACACAATCTAAAGCACTTGGGGCAGAGCAATATAGTTGCTGACTTTCCAGCCACAGTGTGTGATGAGCGCATTAAAACTATTTGGAATTTGATTTTAAGAGACTTTCTATTTCTTTACAACATCTTTTAAATTCAGTGCCTACGGTGCATAGTTTTCCATTTAGTTTTTTATTCTTTTTAATGAGTACAAATGAAATGAGTGGTTGTGGTCCTTCTTGTTTTGTGTAGCAATCACTCCCTTGAGTGTCAAAATGGAAAATGAGATCTAAGCACAATCTTTTTAAAAATCTAGGCCTGAGGGATGTTAGCAAAAATATGCTGCAGCTAGAATCACACTTTGTTGAGTGTTACAATAGATGTTCCTTAGAGAAAATCCTCAAACCTCTGCAGGAATTTTTCCTGTGAATGAGGGATCAGAATATCCTTTTTATGATTTTAGCATAGGATAATCTAAGTAAGATTCAGAATTTAATTAGGCATCTGTGTATTTACTATAATGGATCTTACTAACATGAAATAAAACAATTATCATTTACTTATCTTCTAAAATTCAGAAAAAATAAAAATATAAAATATACCAATCCTGGAAAATACTTGAGAAAGCAATTGAACCTGGAGTGCTTCATCTAAAATTTTAAAAAAGGAGCAAGAGAGAAATAATTATGTTTACCCCTGCAAAGTAGGAGGAAGATTAAATAAGAGAATATAGACAAGATGGCTGCAGCAACTGTAGCAAGCTAGATAAGTGAAGGGTTATCATTCAAAGAAATCCCACTGACAGTAGGAAGACTCTGGCCTCAGTCAGCCACACTCTTTAGCCCAGCTGCACCCTTGCCTTTGACCCAAGAGGAGGCCAGCAGTGACATTTTAGAGCAAGCACACACCTAGGAAGAAACAGATGGGGATCCCTGTCCCAACCCCAGCATTCCTTGGTTGAGATTATGCAGGTCTTTCTTATTATCTAACTTTGAACCTGCGTCTAAAAAAAAAAGAGACTAAAGTCATACCTGTACATGCTTGCCAGCTCCAAATGCATGGCTCTTTATCTCTGATAGAACCATAGTATTTTACTGCTAATACATGAGAAGCTAAGTGGATGCTATATCCAATCCATATATTTCCTTCTTGAAGAGTAAGTTGAAGGAAATATCTTTTGAGCAAGGGACATACCGATAGACTAAGAAATTAGTCTCATCCTGGGTGTAGCATGAAGAGTTGGACTATGGTCGTGGTAATCAACTGAGGTGGACAATGAGAGACACATTGTAGCCTGAGGTCTCTTATTGACCACTTTACCTTAAGAACTGGATGTCAAATATAAACAATAAAATTAGCCTTTAACAGCTTTATCAAGTCTTTAGCTGTATGAAGTGGATGCCACTCTTTTCTTTGTATCTGGGTGATTTTGTTTGTTCCACTAAACCTATTAAATAAAACACAAAGATCCAGTAAGGCAACCTTAGTGTTTTTAGGTGGTGTCTATACTACTACTGTCCTGTCATATCCACTACTCTAGCTCTTCCTGTCACATGCACGAAAAGCTAATAGAACATCGTTTACTTAAAAAAAAAAAAAAGATTTCATTTCAATCCCATGGATAGTAAATGTGAAAAATTCAGTTTTACCTTGTACACGTCAGAGATCTCTGGCTAGGAGTGAATCCCACAGAGACCAAATATAGGAAGATTATTCAATTAGTTTGCACAGATATTTTTTAAATGTGTATATTTAATTTGTTGAGGGCCATTTTATATAATTTTTGGGGAAAATCATATCATAACTGGGGCTTGTTCGAGGCCTAGTATCTTGCCATGCCAGCTCGCTATGGTATGCGGAAACAACTCCATGTGCTTCCTGTCACAGTTGAGGCCTCAGTGTCCCGTGATGCTGTTATGTTCAGGGCAAGATTACATCAACTGAAGACATGCTGGTTCCTTGAGAACTGAATAATAATAAAAAAGTGTTTCACCTTGGGGAAAGGACAAACTTATTAACCTGCCATCTCTTCCCACTGTCCTCATTCAAGATAAGATCCCCATGAGCATTAGACCTCCACCGCCCTCTGAGTCATACGAGAATCCCCTCACCGTTTTCCTCAATGTAAATGTGATCAATAAATACCAAGGTTCTGGCTGCCTTGTGGACTTTTGTTCCCTGTGAATAACTGATTCCAGATCCCCATTGCATTGCCACTTTTTCTCTTGCTCTTTCTTTTCACCGTGTGCTGTAACACCTCACAGGAAATTGGGGCTTCATTGCAGAAAAGAAAGAGGGGGAAGAGAAGGAGAAGAGAGAGGAGAAAGAGGAGCAAGAAGAAGAGAAGGAGGAAGATGAGGGGAGAAGGAAAAGGAGGAAGAAGTGGGAGAAGATAAGTGAAAGAGGAGGAGAGAGCAGATAGAGAAAATTTGGAGTGGAGTGTGAGAACATGGAGGGAGAGAAGGAAGAGGAAATAGTCTCACTAATTTTTTTCCTTTTTAGCTTTTACTAAATTTTTTTTTTTACTAGTACATGTTTGCAGTACATAATGATTACTTTCATCATGGAGAGTTGGTACATTCACGTAACACATCTTAATTCTGTTTACTTCACCTTCCTCTCCCCCCCTCCTCCCTCCATCTCTTTGTCCCCTTCTCATTTGCAAAATATTTATACTGAAGCACAGTGGTTGTAAGATTGCCCTGAGGTCAAATAGCCTGTATTGGAGTTACACTGAATCACTCAGTATGTACAGCATCAGGCAAATAGAAAAAAATATTCCTTATGGAACCCACAAAATTTTTACCCATGGAATGTTCAGCAAATACTTGGACAAATATTAGAACAATACTTCTCTTTGAATTTCCATTATGGGCTGGGAAACATGCAACATGCTTCATAAAAATCAGCTCTTTTGATTTCTGTAGTAACTTCAGAAAGCAAATGTTGTTACCTCATTTTGAAGCTGAGGGAACTAAGGGTCAAGGAGAGATTAAGTCACATGCCTGAGGTCAGTTTAGAGATGTGATTGAAAACATGGTAAGCATGAGTCTTAAGTCTTTATAATCAATTGTTATGCTGTAAATGTCCCACAGAAGTCTGACATGTTCACAGATGAAACATTCATAAGACAATTGGATCATGGGGTACTATATTCACCACCAGATTAATAGATCGATGAGTGTGTGGCTAAATGTGCAAATAGGAGGTAAGGCCATGTAGGGACAGATGGGTCACTGGAAGCATGTCTTTGAAAGCTGTCTCTCTCTCCTAGTTCTTCTTCACTCTGTTTTCTAACTGCCATAGGTTGAGCAGATTTCCTTCACCAGGCTGTTCCTGCTTTGGAGCCAACTGACCATGAACTGAACCCTCTGAAACCATAAGCCAAGTAATTGTCTCTTCTTTTATGTTGTGGTATCAATTATTATGTTCCAGTTATGGGAAAGCTAACTAACACATATATGTATTGGTAAGTTATAATATGGCAGCATGCATTAGTTAAAGTGGCTTTAGTTTAATTAATGGTTCAGCATTAGTGATTCATTATGCCACAGCTATATTTCTTGAGTGGTCCTACATCTTATCCTATCTTTATAATAGTATATAATAAATGTTTATTGATGGCTTCAATAGAAAATCATTCATCTATACCATATACAGAGACACCTAATAAATTAAACATGTATTAGCTGATCTTTTATTATTTACCAAGTACTGTCAAGTCAAGGTTTTCTAAAAATTGACATTATGCACCTAATCAGATGAAAAAAAAAAAAAAGAAGCCAAGAAGAGATAAAATAACTTGTCCATATTTCATGGTTAAATCCCAGGTAATCAAGACTTACATTCTGCCTTTCTGATGCCCATGTAATTTAGCTCTAAGAAGTAGAAGGATACAGAACCTGCCTGGCAAGCACAAGGTCCTGAGTTCAATTCCTGGTAACAAAAAAAAAAAGAAGTAAAAGGATAAATTTTCTATTTAATGAAAGGAGATAAATACAATAAATCATCTCAGAGAAAATTCTGTGTCTCAAAAATGTGTTATTGCAAAAAGAAACACAAACAATCCATCTGCAAAATCTAGACACTTATTTTAGACAAAACATTTTGTTCCTTATAAGTGCATGAAATTCACTTCAATTCACTATCAAAAAACAATCTGGAAACTTTCCTTTTGGGTATTAAGTGGGAGTAGATGTGTATCTTGGTTTTAAGTGCAGAACTTTGTGCTGTCAGAGGAATTGAGTAGATTTTATCTCAGAGAACATCATAGACATCCAGTTCTCAACCCCTGTGAGTAGGAATAAGAAAAAACAAGTGTATGGAAAATGTAAAAGTATTCACACTAGCTGTACCCATTCAGAGATTCCAAACCTGTTTATAAAAAAGCAAATTAAATGTTTCTAATTGATAAATTTTTTTCAAAGGGTATTGAATTCACAATTAAACTATTTTACATTTATGCTAGGGTTGAACAAATAGAAGAATAGATTATAGACAATGGACTCCTACCATTGGAGAAAATAAATTACAAATAATTGGGGAATGCTAGCATGAATACTGTGGGGGGTGATTTAGAATCAAAACTGTCAGCATGAGCCACACATGGTGGTTCATGCTTGTAACCCCAGCACTCTGGAAGGCCAAAGCAGGAAGATAACAAGTTTGATTTCAGTCAGGCCATTTTAGCTCCTCAGTGAGACCTTGTCTCAAAATAGAACATAAAAAGGGGCTGGAGAGGTAGTTCAGTGTGAAGGCCTTAGGTTCAATCCAAGTATCAGAAAAAGAAACTATTGGGATGAAATCATTTTATAAATACATGGATAGATAGAGAAATCCAAGCAGACATGATTATACATGCATACACATAATGTATCGGTTAGTATATAAACATGAATTTCCTTGTTCTGTCTGAACAGAGGGGATGGAAGTGGTGACACCTCAGTAGGAATGTGCATACACATTGCCCAGACCTTGGTTGCTCAAGACTGTTCTTCAATAGATCAATCGATAAATCAATCAATCAATCAGGCAATGGACGTAGGGTTCTTTGGAGAATTGGTGACTCCAGGAGTGATACAGGAGAAACTCAAGATGAGAGGAGAGCATATTGTGATGCCAGAAAGTAAACAGTTGATTAAAATTGAATTGCAGAAAAGTAGGGTACATGCAATGAAAACAGGAGCAAGCCTTAAGGAACTCCCCAAAATGGGGCAATTTGAGGAAACAAAAGTAAATAACAATAGTGCTGGATCATAAATCAAAGAATTAGATAAACCTCCACAAATCTGTAATATATAGTAAATGATACAATAAATAAATAAGTGGGGGAAATTGGCAGATCTCCTTTACAAAGTAATTCCAAATAATAAATGCAAAATATCACAGTAATAAATCAAACTATAGTCCTCAAACATTTATCAACTGCAAAGGGAAATAGAATAACTTCATAGTGCAGAAACCCGGCAGAAGCCATATTAAGCAAGGAATCAATCATGTCACTACTAATAAGACATATTGATTCATGTACCCTGGATAGGACATAGTGTGAAAGTCACATCCCCTTGGCGGTATTCTTCCCTAAACGCCATAGCTTTAATCTAGCCATGACAAAGGTTCAGAAAAGCCCAAATTGAGGGACATTCTACAAAATACCTAACCAGTACTCTTCAAAAGTGTTAGGGCCATGTCAGACCAGGCAATATAATGAAATTTTCCCAGCTTTTTGGAGAGTAAAGAGACATGCCAAATAAATGTGGTGTGGGATGCTGTAAAGAAAAAGGACACTAGTGAGAAAACTTGTAGTGTGAATAAGGTCTATTAATTTGTTAGTTTTGATTATTGTACAATGGTTATTTAAGTTCCTTTTTTTGGGAAATATTAGTAAAGGATGTATAAGAACCTGGTGTTAGTTTTGAAACTCTTATGTAAATCTATTTAAAATTTGTTTAAAATCATAAAAAAAGAAACAGAAAATTTGAATCTTTCCCAGCAAGTGAGGATATAAAATTTGGGGGACATTCAGATATGACCAAGGGAGAAAAAATATATATAAGTGAAGACCTGGAGATTTTCTGTGATGTTTCACACCCTAAATGGTTGGCTTTTTTTTTTTTTTGTGGGTACCGGGGGGGTCGACCTCAGGACCTCGCGCGCCAGCAGGCACCCGTGCCGCTGAGCGATATCACCGGCCCCTTTTTTCATATGTGGGTTCCGGGAGTCGAACTCGGGCCCTCGTGCTTGCCGGGCAGGCGCTTAAGCCGCTGAGCCATCTCACCGGCCTAAATGGTTGGCTTTTAAAAAAATTTGTTCAAATGTAACTCAGTTGTTGCAAGATGGATTCCTGGGGATGCAGTCGCTGATGTAGAGACCCATGTACAGAGTGAATATAGAAATAGCACCTATGGGAGGGAAAAAGAAAATTGGACATGAGAAAAAGGTGCTCAACAAAGGTTCCAGCCGACCTATAGGAAACTGGAGCTTGGAAAGATCCTTAAAGTTGTCCCAAGTTGTGACAAGTTTGCCAGCCCTACATACTCCAGTTTTATCAGTCACTGAATGCAGCTTGCTCCCTGGGCCAGGCAGGTGTTGCTTAGCTGACACCATCACAGTTATCATACTATAGGAGCCCTCTCATCACCTGGGAGTAGTTCTTCCTTTCTGAAAGAGGGTCCAGGGGCCACCATAGCATCCACTGCATCTATCATCTCCAATCGTAATACCAGTTATGTTTATTCACAACAAATGTGTTGGTAGTGATGTTTGTGGGGGTGCAAAAAACACAACACAGTGCAATCAAACAAAACAAGTCATACATCATAGGGGATCAAGCCCATCACATTAGAGTACTAGAACTTGGCAGACATTCCACATGAGATGGAGAGAGGGAAACCCAGTATGATAGGAAAATGAGAGAGACTGAGCCTCTGAAGAATTTTCAGACCTCCTGAGAATGAAATGAAACTCACACATTGGAATAGGGCTCAAGGCAGTTTATTAGTTTATAGAGGGGAAGGTGGCCCTCCAAGAAGGTTTAAAATCCCAAGGTGCAAGGAAGTGGCACAAAATTAGATTATATGTATTTAATAAAAACAATGATGTGGTAAGCCTTCATGCCTCAAAATTACCCTCTTCTTAATATCTGGAAATTATGAACATATTGTTACATAGTAATGTGGAAGTAAGGTTTCAGAGAGGTTAAATTTGCTAATAAGATCACTTTAAATTAGGGAAGTTATCCTGGATTATTTGGGTGGGCTCAGTGTAATCACAAGGGTCCTTAAAAGTGAGAAAGGGAATCTATCAGGACCAAGGTTTTTCTTTGTTAGTAAGTTTTTTTTTTTTGTGGGTACCGGGGGTCGACCTCAGGACCTCGCGCGCCAGCAGGCGCCCATGCCACTGAGCGATATCACCGGCCCTTTTTTCATATGTGGGTTCCGGGAGTAGAACTTGGGCCCTCGCTCTTGCCAGGCAGGCGTTTACGCTGCAGAGCCATCTCACCGGCCCCTGTTGGTAAGTTTTTAACTACATTTTCAGTTTCATTAACTGATATTGGGTTATTTAGAATTTTTATATCTTCTTGGTTCAACTTTGGTAATTCATACATATCAGGAATCTGTCCATTTCTTCTGTTTTCCATCTTATTAAAGAATTTCAAAGTAGGTATTGATGATCTTCTGAATTTCCACAGGATCCATAGTGATTTCACCCTTTTCATTCCTAATGCATGAATTTGAATCTTTTCTTTCCTTTTTTTGATAAGATTGGTTAAAGGTTTATCAGCTTTATTTAATCTTTCAAAGACTGACTCTTTGATTCATTGATTCTTTGTATTGATTTCTTAGTTTCACTTGCATTAATTTCTGCTCTGATCTTTATAATTTCAGGGTTCAATATCACTGATATTTCGAGAGATGCAAATTAAAACAATGCTGAGATTCCATCTCACTCCAGAAAGAATGGTTATTAATAAAAAATTAGCCAATGACAAATGCTGGCAGGGCTGTGGGGAAAAGGGAACACTTCTCCACTATTCGTGGGAGTGTAGAATGCTGCCACCACTGTGGAAATCAGTGTGGAGATTCCTCAAAAAACTAGGACTAGAGGTCCCATTTGACCCAGCTATTCCCATTCTTGATATTTTCCCAAAAGAATTAAAATCATCATACCACAGCAGTATATGCACACCCTTGTTTATAGTGTTTGTAATAGCTAAATCTTGGAAACAACCCAAATGCCCGTCAACCAATGAATGGATAAAAAAAGTGCATTTTTTTATATAATGGAGTACTACTATGCCCAAAAGAAGGATAAACTTGAGACATTTATTGCTAAATGGATGGACCTTGAGACCATACTCTTAAGCAAAATAAAACACACATGTGTACATATTCCATTGTCTTACTGGTGTGAGAAACTGAAAGTGTAAATAAGAACTAAATTGTACAAGAGATATGGTGAAATGGTGAGAAATTGTTTGAAAAGAAAGGGGAACTGGGGGGAGAGGAGGAAAAAAGGAAGGAAAGGAAAAGAAAAAATGAGAAAAGAAGGATAAAATGGAAATAAACCTTTGTAAATAAGGAGGGGAAGAGGAGTTGAAGGGAGGGGAGAGGCAGGGGAAGGGGAGGAAAAAAAGACAAATCGAGGTATATCATGTACAGGTACAAATTCCCTATGATGAATGTGATCATCGTATATACCTAAATTGTACCAATAAACTTAATTAAATAAATAAAAAAGAAAAAAAGTGGAAAAGGGAAACAGAAGAGGAAAATCTAAGGGAGATATGACTTTCAAAAACTACAGAGATGCCATGTTCCTGGCCATAAGGATTGAAGAACAAGGATACTAGCAAAGGAGTGTGGGCAACCACTGTGAACTGAAAATACCAGGGACATGAATTTTCTGCTAGCAACTACAAAACGTTGGCTACTGATACATTGATTTTTACCACACCCCAGACCATGTCAAATGTACAACCTACAGAGGAGTAAAATACTGTATTTGTGTTGTGTAATCCTCTAAATTTGTGATAATTCTTTGCAATGGAAATAGAAAACTAATAAACACATTTGGGGATACAGATTGCCCTTTTTAAATGTCTATATATGGTGAGGTAGGTCATAAATTGAAAGAATGGACCTACAAAAGAAAGTGGGACCTAAAGAGGCTACCTAAAAGAGGGAAGCCGGGCAGGCCAACACAATAATGATCAGCATGTGTTCTGAGAGGTAGTCACTCTCTATCACTGCAATCTTCTATGAACCATATATCCGCAGTGAATCTACAAAACCAAGTATGCTATTGGTGTGCTTACTTACTTTCTTGTAGAAGTCACCAAGGAGTACAGTTTGGTATAAGACTGAAGGCAGTAAATTTGAAGCTAAAGCTGTCATCTTAATAGATCAGAGAAACAGAGGAAACCAGGAAGTTATTAAACTCATATAGTTAATGAAAGGTGTTTGATGGAATCAACAAGACCCTAAAAGCTGGTGTTTGCCTAAGATTATGCAAATCTTTGAAAGCTACAGAGGTTACACATGAAAGAAGATTCTAATAATCACCAGGAATTTACCTTCCCACACAGAGAACAATTGCAGTGGCAGAATCTTTCTGATGGAACTAGAACTCTACAAACTAGTGAAGGTTGGAAATTCCACAGGAAAGCATAGACAGTAAGTTATGATTAACTTTAGTCCATGTTGGCTTTTAGCTTAGCAGTAGGTCCCTTTCCCCTATTCACAAAACAGGCAGTTGTATCTGTGTTCTTGGAGCTGTGCAAAGCCTTCAGGAGGCCGGATGGATGAAAGGGACCCTGTTTTCCAAGTGCTGGGGATCTGTACTCTAACAGCCAGTTACCATTTCTGACCACAGAGGTGCAGACAAAGAGGTGGGTGGCCACCATGGTTGCAATCTTCCTCCCCCAGTGTTGCAAACTTATCTCCTTCTGGCTGATGTGACTTCTAGGGGATTGGAAGGGACAACCCACATTCCTGAATGTTTCTCTTTTTCCCCTTTGGGATTCAGACTTTGAAAACTAGGTAATTGAAAAGCATTTGCATGTACAAAGGAAAGTAAAAGTCACTGTGCATGTCCAGGGTTAGGCATAGGTGCAAGATCAGAAAAGTTCTGAGGAGTGTATACCTAAGGCTGATGTGTGGCACAGAAACACCCTACAGTGATCAAAAAAAACTAAACTAAAAACAGCAAAACCTAGGGAAAGGGAAGAAGCTGATTTCCAGAGTAATCATGTTGTCATATTATTACATTCAAATGTCCTGTTTAAAAAAAAATAAAAAAAGAAGAAAAGAAGAAGAAGGAAAAGGGAAAAAAAAACACAATATATACAAAGAACTAGAAAGGTATGGCTTACTCAAAAGAAAAAAAATCTACCAACAGAAACTGTCCTGATGGAAATTCTACTGGACAAAGACAATAAAATAATCATCTTAAAGATGCTGAAAGAACTAAAGGAAATGAACTAGGGAGGAAGGAGGAGGAAAGAAAGGAAGGGAAAAGAAAAAATGGGGCAAGAAGGGTAAAATGGAAGCAAAGCTCTGTAAATAAGGAGGGGAAGAAGAGTTGAAGGGAGGGGAAGGGAACGGGAAAAAAAAGAGGAATCAAGATATATCATGTACAGGTACAAATTCCCTATGATGAATGTGATCATTATGTATGTCTAAATTGTACCAATAAACTTAAAAAAAAATACAAAAATGGTATGAGAATAAAATTGAAAGCACCCAAAAAGTGCTAGAAAATCAGAAAGAAACCAAAACAGATGAGTGAATATTATCCCAGAAAAAATTGTGCTAAAATTTATGTACTTATAGATTTGTCTCTCCAATTAGTCCATGAACTTCTCAAAAGGCAGGGATGATGTTAGCTGTTGAAATCTCCAGTACCTACCACAAGGCTGCCATTCAGAATGCAGTCAGTATATATTAGTTCAATTCCTATTGCAGTTACAAAAGTAGACCATTATTCTGTAGAACATAAAGCTGACTTGTATTTGGTCTAAATTTCAGGTATTAATCGCCAAACATTAAAATTTGGAAGTCTTCTTCATATTTTGTAGCTGATACAATGTAGAAGCCAAAGGACAAGAATTGATGCATGCATGTGTGTGTGTTGGGTGGGTACCTAAATGAAAGGTTTTTCTTTTAATTAAGGAGGAGGAGCAGAGGAAGAAAGAAAGAGAAGATAAGGGAGAAAGAAGTAAGACAGAAAGGAGGAAGGGAAGTAGGTAAAGAGAAAAAGAGAGAGAGGAGAGAGAGAATAAAAGAGGAAGCATGAAATAAAAAGGTTATTTTGGTCAGAGAAACTCCCTCAAAAGGCAGATTAGTAACAGCGTTGTCTTCAGCACAACGCTATAGGAACACTTAGGCAAAGGACTATGCCTAAGGGTCTAGTTTAGGAATCTATGCATGAGGTATGGCTTCTGCAGTCATCAGGAAACCACACACCCAATTCCAAGGAACGTTGGGTAAAGGCTTTGTGCTTGTGACTATTCAAAAGTAGATCCCTTCATTTTGCAGTATAGGATTTCCTTCTTCAACCACAGCACTCAAAGCCAGACTCACAGATGCTCCAAAGAGCTGTTAGCAATCTCTGTCTTAACTCAGTTTCCTTCCAAAGGAAGATTGTAAGAATTAGTCTGTCTGTAATCCAGAATTTTGTTCACTTACCACTCATTTATCAGAGAAATAGCAAGCACATCTGGCAGAAGGATGGAGAGGACACCCTTGTTGGTGGGATTGTGCATGATCTCACATCCACTCAAATTATTTTTCTGCAGATCACAATATTTTTTTATTGGAAATAAGGAAGAAAGTACATAAGCAATTGATATTATAGATGGAAGAAACCCATAAACCTCTATAACCATAACTCTAGGGAGAGTTTATAGGTTATTAAGTAGTAATAAATAGGTAAAATATTACTGAATTATCAGTGATTTACCCCATTGAGAAGCTCTTCACTGCTCTGTAACATGATAGTGTGCAAATAAATGTATGACTAATTCTTGAATTAACATTATTTAGTATGATTTCAAGATTCTTGAAATCAATAAAATGACTTTAGGCCCCTTTGACAAAAATTAAAATGCATCATTGCATTATTACTATTAAGCAAATTGGAAAACTCTGAATAAAGATTTGTGGTTGAGGAAGCAAGTGAATCTTTTTTCCAGTCGAGAAGGTTCATGTAATCCTAAGTGGTCTAGTCTAATACACATGGCATAAGAACTTGAATTTTATTATCACGGCCAGTAGTCTTTGTAGGGTCCACAACAACCCACAGAGATGCAGAGGGAAATTATTAGACTTTCTACTTACAATGTTTAGCTAAAAAAAAATAAGAAAATGAGCTTTCTTGATATTACTGCATTGTCTGTCACTGGACCTGTCATTTGGGTCACGGGAAGCCTGGTTCCAAGTGTCACTGGGTGTGGGAGATCACTGTGCTGAGACACTGGGGGTCCAGGAAAGGGGCGAGTGGCTCTCTTCTGCCTCCTCCTTTGTTCACACTGCACTGTGCTGCAGTTTCTGTGGGCCAGCATGAGTGGATTTGTGCATTAAATTATCTGATTTTAATTAAACTATCATAAAATAGATAAGTGGTCTTAAAAGATTTTTTTTCCCCAAGAGCCATGGGCTGAAGATAATACTGATAATGCAAACAAAAGTGAGGGGCTCAAAAACAGCAAAGTTGACACTTTCTCTTAACCTTTTGGTGGCTCTTCATCAGCCAAGCGATGAGACAAGAAATAATAACAATGTAATCAGCTCTGACAAGAGAAGAGACTTGAAATCCTCCAGAAGGCAATTGGATATCTACTATTGTTAAGATGAACTTTGTCCTAAGTATAAATTTTATGATAAGCTCTCAGTTAATAATAATGGAAATTCTGCAGGGTTAGTAAGAAATATTAAAATATTACTCATTCCACACTATTCACATGACTTTTACATGATAAATTATTAAGCAATTTAGTAACATACTAATTATGGCATAATATTTTAATTCATGCATAATATTTTAATTCATAGTATTAATATAAAAATATAAAAATAAGATATTTGAGGAATCCAGATCAATAATGTTTAATGGCAAGATACTTGAAAAATATGACTCCATTGTTTTAGTAAACTATTTTCAAATAAAGGAATAATCTTGAACTCTAATCGTAGAAAGGTAGCTAATTATGTTATGGAGGGCATATTGGAGGAAAGAATAAAAGAAAGCTATTCGCATGTTTGAGACAGGAGTCAAAGCAGATCCCAGGAAATCAAGTAGACTTCTCCCTATGTTCATCGTAGCAAAATATTCCTGAGTTGAGGTGTTTGTCCACAGGGAATTTTATTTTAAAGAAATAATTTAACCCAGAAGAAAAACAATAATGTAAGGAAAACAAAAACATGGGGAAAAAGTGCCTTGGGCAGGGAAGACAGACCACCCTTCTCCTTTGGCTGTTCCAAACTAAAAATTAGGAGATGAAAAAAAAACACTTCCCCTCTCCTAATAGAATAATAAAGAGTTCCTATATGCTCTTTCTTTTAAAAGATCTCTGTGATTCAATTTGAAAGAATGTAAAGAGTCAGATCTCTGAGATTCTCAAACTTTACTGGGCAAAGGAAGCAATTAAGGACCTGCTCAAAAAAGGCACAGTCTGATTTGGTGAGTCTGGATTTGGGCCTGAGATTCTGCATTTCAAACATTCTATCAGGGGAAGCTGTTGCTGGTGGGTTGGCAGATCCTAATTAGAGAAGCAAGGCTTTAGAGCCATCATCTCTGAAATTATTTCAGTTTGTATTATATTAAATAAAAAATGTGAGAGTGTGCACTTCACTATATGTGGATATATTAATATATAAAGTAATATTATTGCTATCATTTGTCACCAATATTTTGGATGTTATGAAATGAAACCAGAAATAAAAAGTTATAAATGATGATACTAAAAATAAATGGAAATGGAAATTCTAGTATCTTCTTCCTGCACCTCCCTCCCTCTAGCAACATATTTTGTACCTTTGGAGCATTCACCAAATTCTGGAGGCTATAGGGCTGTAGTAGGGTTATTAATTCTCATTTTTTGTCAACTTTCAGTGACCACTCCAGAGAACTGGAGGCATGATAAAATGAACAGGCATTAATACTTCTAAAATGGGAATTAGTTGAATCTAGTATAGCTTTCAAATATATAATTACCAATGAATATAATGCTTTTTAAAAATAGCATGATTATTTATCATTACTATCTCTTTCAAAACATATATAAGTTAAAATAAATAGGAATTTTCAAATAAGTGGAGATAATCTACAACAAATCAAGTGTTTTACTAAGCTGAATTGAAATAATACAAATTCTGACATAAACTTTCACACGTTCCTTTCCCTGTCTTCCACTTACGTTCTGGATAACCAAGAATCTCCATTTGCATACATGATGGCCCACAGCTCCAAACCATCTGCACAGGGTCAGTCAAAGCAGAATTATCCTCCTTCACAGCCATCTAAAATAACTCATACTAGACGGAGATAAAATAAGGTCATGGGTCCTTCATGAGCTAATTATCAAAGTATATAGTTATTTTCCATATGTGTCAAGTATGATTTTTTGACAGCTACCTCTCTGCTATCAATTCACCAATCTTGCAGAATTACCATAAAATTTAAGTTAGTTTTTGAATGTGTTCTTAGGTGGTGGGGCTTGGTCAAAGAGGGGCTTCACTGGGGGCATGACCTGGAAGGGTATATCTCCCTCCGTGGCCACACTATTCCCTCTCTGCTTCTGGGCCACCATGACATGGACCGCTTTCTTCCACCAGACTCTTCTACCATGCCACAAAGAATAGACTATCACGGGACAAGAATCATCAATGCAGTTACCACCTCCAAACCTGAAGAGAGAGGGTGAATAAGGTTACCAGAATCTGGTAGCAGAACTGTTGTATCAGGAGGGCAACATTAGCAAGAGATGCCACTTTTAACCAAGAGGCACTAGTAGCCAGAAGGAATGATGTGAGGAAGAAGCTCAGATATCTATCCTTGACCTTCCTCCTTCCCTCTCACTATTTTCTTTTTCTTTCTTCTTTCTTTCTTTCTTTCTTTCTTTCTTTCTTTCTTTCTTTCTTTCTTTCTTTCTTTCTTTCTTTCTTTCTTTCCTTCCTTCCTTCCTTCCTTCCTTCCTTCCTTCCTTCTTTCTTTCTTTCTTTCTTTCTTTCTTTCTTTCTTTCTTTCTTTCTTTCTTTCTTTCTTTCTTTCTTTCCTTCTTATTGTCTGAAATGAACCAGAAGCCAGAGATCAAGTGACCCTTATCACATAAAGGCAAATTTCTGGACAGACAGCAGGACGCAGGAGAAAGGAAAACTGGAGCGCAGATACCCAATAAAGACTGCTAATGCACACCATACACAAATTCAAGGCACTTTAATATGCCTCTTAATTATGCTATTCTTAACATGTAGTTATTCCTGGTTGACTTACGTAAAGTTTTTTTTTTTTTTGTGGGTACCGGGGGGTTGACCTCAGGACCTCACGCGCCAGCAGGAGCCCGTGCCGCTGAGCGATATCACCGGCCCCTTTTTCGTATGTGGGTTCTGGGAGTCGAACTCGGGCCCTCGCGCTTGCCGGGCAGGCGCTTAAGCCGCTGAGCCATCTCACCGGCCCATATGTATACTTTCAAGAGGGTTTTGTTGGTGCTGGTCAGCAGGAACCCATTTTCTCAAGATAGGTTATAATAAAAGCACTGTTGATATGGTTCTGGTTCCTACCAAGACACTGAAGTAGAACAACTTCTAGTTATCTACCCCGAAAGATGTATTGAAGAACCCAAGAGGTGTATAGAAAACCAAGACACACCAAAAACTGAAGACTCTCTAGTGCGTGATTTAGTGGAAGACAAGAAATAAGATTTCTCTTGCTTATCATCAAACATTGCTTTGGGATAAGCTACTCACTCTCAAAGTTTCTGACCAGGCCAGTAGCATCAGCATCTCAGAATTTGGGAAATTGTGAGAAATTCAAATTCTAGAGACCTATCAAAGTTAAACTGAATCAGAGACTAATAGGATTAGGCATTTCAGTCTGTGTTTTGGTCTTCTAAAAGATTCTGATACTCATCAAAGATTTGTAACCACTGGGCTCAACTGTGCCTCCTGGGGTCATCAGGTTTAGTGAATAAAAATGTAGTACAACTGGCTGAACTTGGATTTTAGACAAACAAGTAATTTTCTTACTGTATATTATTGGAATTTAATGACATGTCTTGAATTTTGTGAGGCAACACTAATCTGTACCTGAAATTAGACAAGATGTTCATCCAGGGGACTTCCAGAGTAAATTGAGGACAGCTTAGAAGTGCAATGATTGTGCTGTGAAAATAAGTTAATATTAACCCAATAGCATTGAAAATATGGTCTTCCAGATACAGCCAGTGTCTCCTGAGAGCTTGTAAGATATGCAAATTCTCAACCCCAACTCACAACCACTAAATCAGAAACTCAGGAGGTGGCCAGAGGACTGGTTTACCAGACACTTCTGCGCCCTGAAGTTTGAAAAGCATTGTGCAGTTGGCTTCTCTATCCACAGGTTGCAGATTCAGCCAAGCGCAGATGGAAAATATTACAAAAATTGTCAAAAATGATCAAGTCATGATATATATAACAATTCCCCCAAACAAATAAAAATATTATGTATTGCAAACGTATACTAATAAATTTTTAAAATCATCTCTGCACTGAATATATACAAATTTTCTTGCCATTATTCCCTAAATAATATAGTATAGCAATCTTTTATGTTATATTTGGTATTAAAAGTAATCTAGAGATGATTTCAAGTGTAAGGAATTTGAGGACATTCAAGTTTCAGCATCCTGTGGGAAGGAGGGAGGTCCTGGAGCCAGGCTCTGGCAGATACTAAGGGACAACTCTAATAACTAATTGCCAGCAATAAATCTTAACCCTTTCTCCTTCAAATGCCCAAAGCTGAGAAGATTTACCTATGGAGTCTGTTTCTCCCAAGGAAGTAAGAAAAGAATATTTGACCTGAGGAATTCTTTCATGACATATTCACGTGTGTGCTGAACTATATTCATTAGAAGTGACTAAAAACTAAAAATAGAATACTATATTATCCAGCAATACATCTCCTGGGTATATACCGAAGTGATCAAAGTCAGCATACCAATGATAAACCAGTACATTCCTGTTTACCATGGCTCTATTCACAATAGTCAAGTAATGGAATCAACATAGGTGCCTATAAATAGATGAATGGATAGAGAGAATTAGGCATATACAGACAATGAACTACTATATAGCCATAAGGAAAAATAAAATCATGTCATTTGCAGAAAAATGGATGGAAATGAAGGTCATCATGTTAAGAGAAATAAACCAGTCTCAGTTTTTCTCATGTGTTCAATCTAGAAAAAAAAAAGATAACATAAAAGTAGAAGGAGGTCTACTGGGAAATGGGAAGAGAGAAAGGGAAGGGTGAAGGAGGAAAGGGAGGGTAAGAGAGGGTAGTAGGGAGGGTGGTAAAATCAGAGCATGTTACACTTGTATATGCACATATGGAAACACCATGATGAGATATGTTAATTTGTTTAATAAATATGCACTAATAATTGTAATAAAATATACATACAGTGTACTGTCAAAAGTTCATGGTTATGTCCTATGTATGTCTGATTTACAGCCAAGCTTTCTCACTCAATTTTAATATTTTTTAATTAAGTTTATTGGTACATTTTAGATATATAATGATCATATTCATCTTAGGGAATTTGTACCTGTACATGATATGTTTTGATTCTCTTTTTTTCCCCATCCCCTCTCCTCCCTTCAAACCCTATTCCCTTCCTTATTTACAAAGCTTTGTTTCCATTTTATCCTTTTTTATTATCTTGTTTTTCCTTTTCCCTTCCTTCCTTTCCCATTTACCCCTCCCTAGTTCCTCTTTTCTTTTGAAAAATTCCTTCCCATTTCACAATATCCAGTGTATATTTTGGTCCTTATTTACTCTTTCAGTTTCTTACACCAGAGACATAATGCCTTATTTACACATGTGAGTCTGATTTATTTGACTTAAGAGTATGGTCTCAAGTTGTAGCCATTTATCCAGAAATGTCTCAATTTTACCCTTCTTTATGGCTAAGTAGTATTCCATTGTATAAAAAAAAACACATCTTTTTTATCCATTCATTGATTGATGGGCATTTGGGCTCTTTCCAAGATTTGGCTATTACAAACTGTGTTGCTATAAACATGGGTATGCATATATCGCTGTGATATGATGTTTTCAATTCTTCCGGGAGGATACCTAGAAGGGGTATAGTATAGCTGGGTCAAATGGGACCTCTAGTCCTAGATTTTTAGGAATCTCCACACTGATTTCCACAGTGGTTGCACCAGTCTACATTCCCACCAACAGCAGAGAAGTGTTCCTTTAGCCATGCAGCCCCTACAGCATTTGTTATTGGTTGATTCTTGATGATAGCCATTCTTTCTGGAGTGAGATGGAATCTCAGCATTGTTATAATTTGAATCTCTCGAACGACCAGTGAGTGATGTTGAACATTTTTTTCATATATTTATTTGCCATTTGTATTTCTTCATCTGAGATGGCATCTCAGATGCCCAATTTTGAGGATCAGTGGAACAGATTAGAAGATGCATAAACAACTCCAAACACACTCAGCCATCTTATATTTGACAAAGGAGCCAAACACCCTCACTGGAAGAGAGATAACCTCTTTAATAAATGGTTCTGGAAAAACTGGCTTTCCACATACTAAAGTCTAAAATTAGATGCATGTCTATCACCAGGCACTAAACTAAAATCAAAATGGATTAAACATCTAAATATTAAAACAGAAACACTAAATCTGCTGGAAGAGAGAATAGGTGAGACTCTTGAGGACATAGGTGCAAGGATTTCATGAATAAAACCCCGATCGCACGGGAAATAATACAAAGAATCAACAACTGGGATCTCATCCCATTAAAAAGCTTCTGCACAGCAAAAGAAATCACCAACAAAGTGAAAAGACAACCCAAGAGTGGGAAAAAAGGACTTATAACTAGAACATGTAAAGAATTGAAAACAATCAGTCCTCTCAATTTTAGTATTTTAATGAACCTTTATTAAATAAATAAAGGTTCATACTATATTACCCAGCATATTTATATCCAGCATATTTATATTATCCAATAAATAAATATGACTGTAAAAATTTTTAAAAGTATGATGTGAATAACTAAGCCCAGAAAAAAATCTTCTAAATTATTGGATATCAATTAGATGACAAATAGAAAGTAGATGATTTGGCAATAGAAATACAACAATATTAAAGATGTAGACACTTAATAAAATTACTTTAAAGTATATAGAGGAAAAAGGCAATGGACCTATAGGGAGAAACTTTTAATTTCTTTTAATAGGAAAATTCAAAATCCTCTCTTTACTTTTGGCAGTTCAATTAGACAAAAAAAAATTTAGTAAGGACATAGAGGATCTGCAACACACAGTCATGAAGCTCAACTTACTAAACACATATGCAGCTGTCGGCAACTGTTGAAGAATGCAGTTACTTTTTGTCATACATATGTTCAAATATTGGCTACTTGCAAAGCCATGAACTTTCAATAAATTTCAAAAAACAGCTATTTTTCAGGTCATAATGTCTGATCAAAATATAATTAGTCTAAATATTAACAATAAAAATATTTTCTTGGAATCTCCCCTTAGTAATTTTGAAATGCCTTACTATGCTGGAAAAAGAATCATAATGAAACTATAAACATGTCAATAAGTAAATGATGACAGAAAATAACATCATAAGAGAAAACTTAAAAGACAGTAAATACAGTGACTCCTAGGATATTTATCATCTGAAGTGCTTACATTGTATAGAAGAAAAATACAAAACTCAGTGAACCATCTCAGCAATAGAAAAATTTATATGAGAAAACAGATAATAAAATCAATATTTAATAAAATAAGAATAGTAAAATGATACATTTAAAAGTAATTAGTTGATTCTTTGAAAAAATAATCAAGAAATAAAGACAATGTGAGTTATGTATACATGGAGCCAACAGGCTCACTCAGCAAGCAGAAGCAACCAGGACAGACTTTAATTTCCCAGGAATCCTTAATTAAGGAAGCACAGGTTGAGAACTGTTATCAAGCAGCCTCTGAGCTGGGTCCTGAGCTCGTGTTGGGTGACTGAGAAGAGTTTAATAAAGGCACAGCCTACAAAGATGAAGATAGGTTGCAAGGAAACCAACAAAGGTTAAGTGGCTTGAATTAGCTGGGGGACATTTACCTTAACCATCCTAAAGGGGCAATGAAAGAGCGCCTTTTCCAGAATCCAGACAGAAGGGTGGAAAAAAAGACCCTTACCTCATTATCTTCCATTCTGTGAATCCCACTGACATTTCCCATTGGCTGAACCCAACTGAAAGATTTTGATTAAAGCAATTCCATGCACATGAGATCTAAAGAGGATAGGGGAAAAATCACTGTCTCCACCAGGGAGTCAAGACTTTAATTACAGAAGCTATGGCTGCAATGAGATGCTGGGCAGACACATGGCTTCAGGAGCTCTGTGTTATTGTGCATGAGGCCTTGTTTTCTGGGCGAAGATGTTCCTTGTCCTTTGTAGTGGCCTGGAATTTTACATGGAACTGCTCCATCTCTTTTCTTTGCTGATCTTATGAAAGGTCTAGATAGAATGGAAAATTCCACAGGCATAGAACTGCACATAGCATGGGAAAGTTCATAGTCAGCACATGTGACAAAACCTGGTCAGGTTATACTGTGTCAGAGTCCTTTAATTTCAATTAATAGCACTACCAGATTCCCTGTAGCCCAGTCCCCCAGCCTGCCCTGCTGACTTTCATCTTAGAGAAACCCCCTTCATGGTCATCCTCTCTTACCTATTTTTCATGTTGAAAGGTTCACCGTTTATTTATTTCTATCATGTATTCAATTATAGGATGTTGTAACATCCATAGGTTCTTTATGTCATGGACAGCATTCCAGTACCATAATAATGCTGTGAATTTGCAGGTTTAAAATTTTTTCCTGTCATTTCACTGGGCTTCCGGGATGGAGAAGGTATGACCCCTTATATTGCATCAGCCATTTTGAACTGGAAGTGCTCAGAAATTCATTAAGAATGAGGACAGGGACCTGAGACTGGTTTGGTCTCTGAAAAGAGAAAATGCTGTTGATGATTTAGAAACGATGTGTTCCAGTAGTTCGAGTCAGGATTCTTATATTATCTACCAAATTCGGGCTGAGTTGCTAGTACTGAACAAAAGAAACAGAATGAATGTGAAAGAAAATTGGGTTGCCAACAGTCAAGACTTTAAATAGAAAGCCAGTAGCCCTCAGTGCAAGCGCTGTATTTCTCAGACTGCAGTGACCTTCAGACATACTCTTCCTATACACATGGTAAGTGCATTAAGAGTTGTTGAAATGATAACAAGCTGAATTTTAAATAATCTGTTAGAATCAATTTCCTTTTTATTTCTTTGTTTTCTCCCACTGGAAATGGTCACTTATATTTCTCCAGAGTGGTCTGAAATTTTAATTTTGTTTGCAAGATATTCTAACCCACTGAAATGAGACATACGCTGAAGAATTGTTTGCAGGGTTTGCTTTTGTTTGTTTGTTTGTTCCTTTTAAAAACATAGTTGCATTAAGAAATCTTCCGTTGGAGCCACTCTGAAAGAGCAGTTGCATATATAATATACCACACCTTCCAGACAGATTTCAGACAATAACACAGTAGCCCAATTTATCTGAGTTATGACAATATATTCTGTCTCTTGGGGTGTCTAAACTTTGTTGTCAGTGCCATCCAAGATTTCCTATGAATGATCTTGACCTTTTGTCTTTTCCTCACCTTGTTTGCTTGTAGCTTAGTGTTATGTTTTAAGTCTAAAATGTCCCTCAAAATGCTCCTGTGTGTGGGAGGTGATTGGATCAGGGCTAAACTCATCAGTGGATACATTCATTGATGAGCTCAGTAGCTGAATGTGTGGTGGGGGGTGGGGCCTGGATGGAGGAAGGTCATTGGTGGGGGGAAGATGGAGATGGCCTGGAAGGGTGTATTTTTGTCCCAGGCTCTTCCCCATCTCTCTGTTTCCACGCTGCCATGGAATGAGCAGCTGTCCTCCCCCAGGCAGCCTTTACGTCATGCCATTTCTAGTTTGGAGTCAACCAGCTTTGGACTGAACCCATTGGAAACCGTGAGTCACATCGACACCTCTGCCTTTAAATTGCAGAAATCAGGTATTATATCTCAGTGACAGGAAAGTGACTAAGACACCTCCTTTTCTCTCACATCTAAAATAATGTATCTGTGCTTCCCAGGGTTCTGACTGTGGCTTGCAAAGGTCCAGCTCTGCTCCCTTTTCTCTCTGTCACTGTGGTTTTGATGCATTGCCTTTGGTTTCAGAAACAAACCAGTGTCCTTGCTTTCTTCCCTCTGCCTATTCTTACTCTTTTACCTCCATGGGCCATCATCTATTCATTCTTTATCTTTCAGTTTAAATACCACTTGTTCCAAGGAAGCTTTTCTGACCTTCTCATAAAGGGAAAGCCACTCTCAGTGACAGTTTAAGCCAAATCAAAATACTAAAAAGGATACAAGAATTTGAAAGTTTTAGGGAAAAGTGTTCAACCAGAGGGAAAGGTGAATGTAAAGATGCTGAATTAGAAAGTAACATGAAAAGGACCATTTATGGTTGGAGAGTAGCAAGTAAAGGTAAGAGTAGTAAATGATGTAACCAGAGAAATAGGCAAAGGCTACTGCCTGAAGCTTTAAAAGTAATTTACATTTTAAGATAAATGCAATGGGAAATCAGAGGAATTAAGTAGTTAGTGATATAACTTAGTTTACTTTTTACGTCACTCCATCTCTTTATAATACTCACATTATAAAATTCAAATGAAGAAATTCAAAGCATAACTTCCATCATTAATGTTTCTCTTCATTTTGGTCAAGTGCGACTCATTGAATTAAAAACACACAGCCCTTTAGTCTTTATATTTTTCCAACTCTATCCCTTTCTCTTTTTTGAGATTAATAAAACCTCAAAGATATTCCCCAAACACCTGTACCCATATTTTACCGGCTACATATAAGAATCACCTGGGAACTTGTTAAAACCTGACATTCCTGGGTGAAACAGTCAGTATTTTTAGTTGCAAACACCAGAACACACTCCTGTAAGTTGAAACAAAAAGGAACTTAATACAGCTTTTTGGATTTCTCTCAAAATCCTCAGGGTCTCAGAGATTGAGATTTCAACTCACAGGCTATAGAGACAAGAACAATATGGAAACCACACCACCGTTTGGCTCCCAGCCAAGATCTTTTCACTGATGCTGTGGTTTGGTACCCAGCATGGACACTGAATGCTGAACAGGAAGCCAGGACGTGGAGCAAAGCATCCATGCAGGATCACAGCTAGCACTGCCTCCAGGGCTTCTGGGTTTCCCTGCCATGCTCTGGTGTGTCACTGATAAAACAATACTTCCTTTCACATGTTGCTTTTGGCAAAATGAAACCCATGAAGGAACACCTGTTGGGTAAAACCAAGGACACATGCTATAACCCCAGCCAAACATCCACTGCAAATCTAAGCATTCCAGTGTCTACATCAAGAAGATGTGGCTTATACGGTGGGAAGAACTATAATATAAAGGTGGTGTCAAAATGATTCTGAGAGACACAAATATTTTCAAGCAAGTGGCATCTGCTCCCTGTTAGCAGTAGAAGTTCAGCATTTGTGCCCCCCTGCATCTTTGTATCAGGGTCAGGAAAACAGAATACTATGGAATTCTGGATGGAACAATGCTTTCCTCACACACAGAAGAGATGAGCAAAACCAGTGTGTTTATCAGCTTTCTGCCCTGTGACAACATTTCTAAGATAAATGACTTAAAAAGAGGGTTTTTTTTTGGTTCACAGTTTCAGAAGTTTCAGTCCACAGCCACTGGCTCTGGGCCAATGGCAGCACAGTACATCATGGCAGATATACCTGGTATTATGGTTTATATCTAAAATGCCCCCCAACTCCTCATGCACTCATAAGTGGGGCTTTGGGGAGGTGACTGGACCATGGGTATGTGATACTCATCACTGGATTGATCCACCGATGAGTTTACAGCTGGCTGTGATGTTGGGAGGTAAAACCCGGTGGGAAGAGGTAGGTCACCGTGTGCATGGACTGTAGGGATATATGTATCCTACTCCTCCCTTAATCCCCCTTTAACTAATACAGTGTTAAAAGAAAGAAGGAGAAGAAGGAAGGAAATCCATTTATTTTGTCATCACTTATATCTGAGAATCAGTAGGTACTGTCTGAATAAGTAGAAAAATGGATACATTTTATAAAATTGTCTCCTAAAATTTATGCCAAGTATATTACCTTTTGAAATATATTAATTATAAATGTAAGTAATTTATATTCAAATTCAATTAAATATATTTAATAAATAATATACAGATATTAGTCAGCTTTCTGTTACTACAAGAAATACCTGAGATAATTCACTTAAAAAGAGGAAAGGTTTACTTTGGCCCACAGCTTTGGAGATTTCAGTTCACAGTTGGCTGCCCAGCTGCCTTTGGGCCTGTGGCCAGGCAGCACATTATGCTAGGAGCATGTAATAGAAAAGTATGTTTATCTCATGGTTTCCAGGAGGGAGAGAGACAGAGCAAAGAGAGAACAGAGAGAGAAAGAGAGAGAGAGGGAGGCCAAGGTCCCAATATCCCCTCCAAAATCACCCCAATGACTTAATTTCCTCTAACAAGGTTTCAACTCTTAAAGGACCTGCCATTTCCCAACAGTGAAATGAACTACGGCCCAAACCTTTGAGACATGGGCCTTTAGAGGACATTTTAGTTCCAAACTATATAAAATCCAAACTATGTAAGTCTCAAAATACAAAAATACAAAATATATAAACTAATATAATCAATATATTTACTTACATTAAATGAAAATAAATAAAATGATTGATCTCCAATTCCCATAAAATACTGTTTGGACCCTATAATATGTGTATTCTATGCTTTCTTATGGACCTTCCTAGACTCCTCTCTGGAGTATATATGCTTCCCAGGTGGATTATCTATGCGTTTCCAAAACAGAGGTCACCTTTCCAAATTCTGTGCTTCTCACCACGCTATCTCATCCACCTTGATGGCTTCTTCTTTTTTTTTTTTTTTGGTACTGGGAATTGAACTCAGGACCTTGTGCTTGCCAGGAAGGTGCTGTGCCATCAAGCTATATCCCCAGCCCAGATGGCTTCTTTCATTCATTATACACCCTACTTCACTGCAATAGCTTTAGGAAACTTCTCTGTAAACTTTTTGATGCCCCTAGGCAAGGCTGTTTCCTCTTTTGTGGTTACTTAATACACAGAATATAGATTTACAGTTACTTCCTTTATTGGTTTACTTAGCAACTGGATAAGGCTTTGTAGTTATTTCTTTTTACCTTTTCCACTCACTACTAAGTTGGATACTCCTACAAGGTAAGGTCAGAGTTTTATGTTTCCTTTTATTTTCAACACTTAACACCATTAAACAGGTAATGGATGGGCTAGAATAATCTTTATTACATATATTTTTTCGTTGTTAAAATTTTGTGTGAACAAATATTTATGTTAAAAATTATAGATACATTATATACACATATATTAATAACATAGATATAAATAGTATATATATATAGATACAGATACACATACTCAAAACTCTATTAAGCTCGTTGAAAACAAATATTAGAATATATTTTTCTATATTTATAAACCCTGCAGCATTTTGCATCGTATTTAACATGGAGTTAAAATTCATTAAGTATTTGTTGGAATTAAAGAATTAATTTTATTCATGGCCATTGGAAAGAAAATAAAATTCTGAAGAGCTTAGCAATTATTTTGGAGATACTATATGAAGTATATGAACGATGGTTTCATTTGCCCAATAATACTACTTTCTTCTCTCAAAGGTTGAAGGGAAAAGGAAAAAAAAAAACATATATATATATATATATATATATATATATATATATATATATATATGATAGCTAAGATAATTATACTACTAATTTCTACTAGCTCATTGAAAGGCAAGTTTTGTGCTGATATTGTTTGTTCAGTTTTTCATCCCTATATCTTGTAATCTGAGCAACTAGTTTGAAGATAACAATATGCAATACATTAATCATTGTTAATCTATTGTCTTGTTTTAAAATTTTGAAATTCATTGTTTTTTCTCTTTAAAATTAAAAAAATTAAAAAATTAAATAAAAGTTAAGTCAATGTGCTCGAAAGGACAGCCTACATTGCCCATGAGAATTTTCTTCATTCTACTCTCTTCGTGAGAGTTACAGTCAAACACTTAATTTCTAGGATTATTCATCTTTTCTCTTTGGAAGATCAGAAAATTTTCTTCTAATCTTCTGATGCTTCTCAAATTCCATATAATTACATTAGCCTATTGACTTTAAAACCTCCAACAGTACATTATTTAATCAGTTCCACTAGCTCATATTCACGTAAGAATCACTTATTCTTTACTGTTTCTTATGAGAAGAATTCTTTTATAAGAACAAAAGCTCAAAATTACCCTCTAATAATCTCTACTATAGTTTTCCATTCATAAAATGTTGAATTCAAGTTTATCATAACAACCAGATCAGTATTCCTTTGAATCTGTTGGGCCTTTCCCCAACAAAACTGTATCAATTATTGTCACTGGTGTGTCCCATCAGCCCATTCCATGCTTCATTGGGAACCATATCTATTTCTTTGCACTAACTCAATACAGGCTTTCTTTTCATTTTTTAACAAGACAATGTACATTTATTCTTAACATGTGGAACATATTGTATAAAGATTTTATACTTAATAAATGGTATTCATTAAGCCACAAAGGAGGAATTTACATCAAATTTTATCTACATTGTTGGAATACAAATATGTAGATTTTATGACTGAAAAAATCTTAATTGTGTTTCTTTGTCAGGAACTTCAACTGAACCTAGAACTTTTTCATACCTCAATTAAAAAGAAAAGAAAACAAAACCTCAGTGTAAATATGGACAAAAGTTTATAAAAGATATTGTGAAATAGGAAGAAAACGCTCAAATGGGGAGGGGAGAAAGAGAGGGAGGGACAGAAAGAAGGGAAAAATTTTGAAAAATGAGAAAAGAAGGAAAACATGGAAGCCCAGCTTTTGTAAATGGGAAGGGGAGGAGGAGTTGAAAGGAGGGTAGGGGAATGGGAAAAAAAAAAGAAACAAGTTATATCATGTACAGGCACAAATTCTCTATGATGTATGTGATCACTACATATATCTAAAATGTACCAATAAAATCTGATAAAAATTTTTAAAAATTAAAAAAATAAAATGAATGTGATAAAAATAGAAAAAAAAAAAACACCTATAAGTTGATTAGCTGATGAGACAGCAAGGACTTTTTACAGAAACCTGTATAGCATCTTGCTAAGATAGGCAATGTCTGGCAAGAGATTAAATAGCTATGTCCTGCTATGTGCAGGTCATCAGCTTGTTAACTGGTCATACTATAAAGGGGTAGCTGGCAGGGATACCAAGCAGTGGGAATCCCAGGATATGTGCAATGTACAACTTCATATATATGTGTACACAACAGCAGAGCGGCTGCTGCAGCTAACGGTTAAAACCGGTTCTAAGAGGTGATCCCAGGATTATTCACACAAACTTCTAAGGGACAAAAAGGCGAATGCTGAACTGTGGTTTATCGTTGTACATTCACGGTTTGGCCGAAGCCAAGAGGTTCACAGCTGTGAGCAGAGACTGCCCCGGAAAAGACTGTGCAGTGGAGTGCAGACCCTTTTGTGCACTGTAGTGTGCATATGATAGTGTAAACATATTGCCTGGAAACGACAGACGACGCTAGGTCAGCTGCAAGCTGTAGTTTAAAAAAATGTTTTTAGTTAAACATTGCGGAGAAAAGAAAGCTTATCCCCAAAAGGATCATGTATGAAACTACAACACCTGACCTTTTTCTCTATTCCTTGATTGGATGAGTTAGTGTTTTCTTCACCTCCTCATTCTTTTTGTAAAGCCAGTTTTCACCACTACACTGTTAGCCCCTTGTTCTCTCTTTCTGTCACTGATTTCCACTTGGCCTACAAGCAATGGAGCAGCTTTGCAGAAAATCAAGTTAGAAGTTTCTTAAGAGTATTTCTCTTTATAGGCCTAGTTAAAAAGCGTATTTCAGAAGCTGGCAGGTTATTTGACAACTTTCCTCATTTTTATAAAGTGAGTTATACAGAAGGGCTTATTCTGATTTACAGAGGAGCCCCAAAGATATTGTGCAACACAGCCTCTGAGCTGTCCTACTACTGATACTCACTGTAACCCTCCTTGCTGCTGTCTCAGTGAATACAGAACCAGTTTAACATGGCTCAGTATGCTTAGTACACAAACTGCCAACAATTCAAGAAAGCTTTTAATCAAGCGTGGTTCTAAAGCTAGTATATTGTAAAATCTTAACTGGTTTTATAAAAGGTAAATTAGGGACTCTACCTTGTTTTTTATATCTGCATTGATTTTATGTCTTGAAGCCAAATAGAATCAGTTTCCAAACACTGTTGGAGTTGATCTTTGTCTTTTATCTTGCTCTATTTATTTCAAGAGAAAGAGAAAGTGGCTGACAAGTATACATGTTTTAACATTATATGATCAAGACAAAGTAGTGTCTCTTTGTCATCCTAGAATGTCTACATCAGTCACACACTCAGTTGTTAAAGTGGACTCCGATTCTCCACACTCAACACGGAATGCATAAGAAGCTTCACTGGTGCAACACAGGCAGCCTGCAGGAATCACTATCATTATTTTGTGAGTTCCCAGTAGGTTTGCACTGTAAAAAGATCAGCTAAATTCCAAACCAAGGAATGCAAAATTCAAGGTCTCCACTGACTTTGTCCATAATCTAGTTTTCCTTTCAATCACAGTTGAAAGACAAATTGCAAGACACCGGAAAATTTAAGATGAAGGTGAGCCTGTGCAAAGATGACAAACTTAGAAACAAAATTGACTTCCTAAAGGGAACTTTAAAAATCTGGGAAACTAAATATGTTTAAAGACTTCATGGGTGTCTGGGAGTGAGTATTAAGTCTATCAAAATGGGAAAACAATCTACTATACTTAAGCAAGCACGGTTGTTTCCCTCTCCACTGCCCTAACCATGAAAAACTTTGACAAGTTAGGCAAGTGTTACGTGAAAGGCCTAAAATAGGAAACGAAAGGGGAGAGTTCTTTAATGATCACACAGGTGTTTTGATCTTAAAAACTGATTAAGGATGGAATTAGGTTTCATATCTGATGACATCTTACCATATTGAGTTTTAAAATGTAATCACTCTAGTAGTTGTCTTTTTCATTTACTTTCCCAGGATATTGTCCAAACAAAGTATCTGAGGTGTAGTCACCTACCCCAGGTTATTTGTCTAAGCTTTGAAGAAGTCTCAGATATAAAGTTACTTGAACTTAAAGGTGTGAGAAAAAGAGGAAGGGTAACATTAAAGAAGGCGTCAAAACCTGCATGAAGAAATGGATGCAATTAAATTGCAGGACTCATATTTTTTTTCTTTTAGTGGAATAAATCGTGGCTTAATTCTAATTGGGATTGTCTTTGACTACTAAATAGAATGATGTGCACAATGTCCTTTTTGCCAGTATGTATACACAGATACATATATATGTACATGTGTATATATATTTGTATGTATACATACATTTGTGTGTATACATATATTTATATGTATATGTATAGTTAAATCATATATACAAATATAGATACATAGAAATATATACACAAATCCCAGACACAGGGATTTTTTCCTTGTAAAATGTCCTTCCTTTCAAGTTTAATTCTGTGTGAAACCCATTTCTGTAAAACTTAGTCACTATTAACCTTAACTCAGTATTATTTTGAGCTGAAGGTAAGAAAGGAGATATAGAGTTTGAAGACTTCTCCGAATTTTCTAAAATGAATGAAAGCACCTGAGTGAATTTAGCCCCCTGAAGATCAATGAACCCAGTAAGCTTCATTACACCAACCTTCTCATTCTAAATTAAAAAAGACCTTGTTAACTGGAAGGGTTACATGATTAGCTGGCTGAGAAGATTAACCACAAGAAGAGGTGTGGGGGGCTTCAGGTTCCTCCTCATTTACCCATTTGTCGCTTACAGAACACACTGTATGCCTGTGAGCTGCATCTTAATGGGCTGAGAGACTTTCATGAAGATTGATGGTGGCTTGAGGGTGAGGAACGATATTTCAGGTCTTAATGAGCTTGTACTTCCTGGGAAAATGCAGAATGTCAGTGGGGCCTTGGGGATCCATGGCCCAGTCCAGGTGACATTGTTCCATTTCCTTTTCAAAGCCATTCCTTTTCAAGTAATCCAGATTACTGTTGAAGATGAAGCCATCTTTGGCTTCTAGGCATCATTATCCATATAGGATTGACACAGTCTATCCTAAAGTGAAAATCAATGTTAATGGAAATTATTTTTTATTACTTCTTATGCTGCTTACATTGTGTTTGCACCTATTTGCAACTGTTGTTCTATCCGTGCTTCATGAATATTACTGTTAATAAGAAACTCTAGTCATCATAACACAATTCCTAGTCACATATTGCCTTTTTTCTTGCATTCCTGTTATCCAACTGTTCCACATCTCACATATATAAATTTACTTATCACTTGTGTTAGGATAATAAATATATCACACAAGCCAAAACTTAATTAGTATGTTTTCTGTGATGTTTAATGAAAAATTCTGTGAGTGCACATATAAATTTACACAACACTTTAGACCTATGACGTGTTTATATACTTTGGCTCAGAAATAGCATTCCTGGGAATTTATCCTAAAGAAATAATTCAACAGATGTGAATACAAACAAACACAGTGTTCAAAAAGCAATGTAGAAATGATTGAGATATTCAAATGTCTATCTACAGGAGAATCACTAAATATAGGTTACACCATTGAATAGTTTAGCTAGGCAGATATTTAAAAACAAAATGACTAAGACAATATAGAAAATTAAAATTAATTATAGTACCATTATATAAAATAACCGTTTTAAAAATATAATTATATAACAGAACTGCAGATCATGAGTTAATAGTGATTTAAAAAATGGAAACAGTTGCGGTAGAAAGTGATGGCATTAGTAATTTTTTTAGAAAGAAATACTATCTTGTTTTGTTTGATTTTTAATTTTATTGATATATGAAAATTATAAAAATGTACTATCATAGGTCAGATGTATTTGCATAGCCTTCAATTCTCCTAACTAAATATGGTAAATAGTGACAGAAATGAAAATCATCATTAAAATTTTATTTCTAAATATTTACAAAACTAGTATATGTTTAAAATTTTTAAAAAATTAACTATTTAATGATTTTTTATGTTTGTAGTATTTATATTCCTGAGAAGCACTAAAGTTTAAATCTGCAGTAAAACTTATGGGTTGCATTTTTGTAAGTATACATATATGTATTATTTTCTTAAACTGTTGAAAATAAGTTAGACAGTTTGCCAATTTTGTGAAAATACTTCAGTGTGCATTTTCCTGAAAAAGGAAGTTGTCTGATGCACCAAAGTAAACATTTGAAATTTTAAAAAATTGACATTGTTTATTAACTTACCTAATTTATAATTCATAGTTTAATTCAATCAAATGACATACTCATTTTCTAATATATAGTTTCTACCCACACTTCTGAGTATTTAGGATGTGATCTAGGATTATAGTCATTTAAGCATCATAGTTCCTAATCTCCATTTGTAGAATGTGCTTTATTGGGTTTGTCTGATATTTTCCCATGATTAAACTAAAGTTAATGGTTTTAGTAGAAATAGCATAGAAATGGTGAATGTGACCATTAATCCTAATATGTCAATTTCGTTGGATTAACAGCTGTAGCAGATTGGTAAAGCACACGCTTGGATGTGTTTAGTTGGGTCATGGACATATGGCCTTGGGTATTTTCTGGGAGTGTTTACCTGCTTTACTTTCCAGCAGCCATGAAGTAAGCATCTTTGCTCAACCAAGACCTTCTACCATGATGTTTCCACCTTGGGGCCCCAGATTGACTAAATCTACAGAACTCTGAGCCAAATCAAGTTGTTGGTGTCAGATATTGTGTCTTAGGGATGGGGAAGCTGACTAATATAGAAGTTGGTATCAGAAGTGTGTCCTTGTTGTAACTGTGCTTAACCATGTGATTTAGGAGCTTTTGGACTGTTTTACAGGGAGACATTGTAAAAGTTGTAGAGATGCAGGCTGCAGAAGTTCAAGAATGCTGTAAACAGAGCTGATGGGTGTTTCTATTTGGAGTTCAGAAGACCAGGATGCTGATAGAAACGTGGACAGTAAAGGCCATGTTCAGGAGGTTTCAGTTGGCAACAAGGACTTCATTGGCAGTTGGACTGAGGGCATATGTATTACACTCTGGTAGAAAATTAGTCTACATTTTGCCCATCACCTGACACTTTGCAGGAGATAGATATTAAAGGCATTGGACTAATTAAACTGGCAGGGATGGCAAGAGAAATTTCAAGACAGGCCATTATTCAGACTCAGGAAGTTTCAGTGGGGAACTAGAACTCCTTTGAAGTTAGACTCATGAACATGTGTATTATACTTTACCAAAATATTTGTCTATATTTGCCCATGTTGTGAGACTTCGCTGGACAGTGAGATTAAAGGCAGTGGACTAATTAATCTGGTAGAGGAAATTTCAAACTGGCCAAACATTTAGTCTGTGTAATGGTACTGTGTCTGCTTTTAGCCATATATACCATAAGAATCAGAACCAAAAAAAAGCACTAAAGATTTTGAAAGACTTTGCTGGTGGCCAGACAGGAAGTGTCTATGAAGTTGGAGCCTGTAAGGTTGGGGCTCAGGAATTCATGGTTGCTAAAAAATTAATATTAAAAAAGCAAAATATTTTTCATACAGATTACAAGAAAGATGCCTTGCATCTCAGAGTCAGCAATATTTTACCCTTCAAAGTCTCAAAAGTGCAAAAGTGAATTACTTTATTTGATAAAAGACCCTCAAGAAGAGCAGCACGTTTAGGGACAACTAGGAAAGAGTTTCCCAGTGTTCAGACATCATAGCACTCAGAAGTTGCTACAGTCATGATCCAAGGGAGCCTGACTCCTCTTCAAACTTGCAACTGACTTTGGTATCATCCATGTGGTGCTGGTTTTACTGGCATGCAGAATACAAGACTTTTGAGGACATGGAGTCTTCTACCCAGATTTCAGAAGGTCTGGAATTCTAGGCACTGTGCCTTGAGAGGGCAGTGTGTGAAGCTTGAGAATGAAGCCAGAAGTGCAGTGGAGACCTCAAGAAGTTGAAAATGGCAGAAACTTGGAATGTTGGCAAAGGGAAGCCACCAGCAGTGAGTGGAACCACCCAAGAGAGTGGCCATGATGACTTCAACCAGCAAACCCATAGCAGCAAGGCCACCCTACCTCTTTAGAGTTGACAACTTGTGTAACTTGCTTTAGGTGCTGGACATGAAACTAATATTCACCCTGTGTGGATTTGTACTTGCTTTGGTCTGAATCATTTCTATAGCTCTATTTCTCCACTTCTCCTTGTACCATTGTATATCAGAATTATTTAGCTTTGTCTTTGATTTTTGCAGGGGCTCTTGACTAAGAGTTTGCCTTGTGTCTCAGAGGAGTCTTTGGACTTGGACTTTTCAGAAATGCTGGTATTGCTAAGAATTTGGCAACTGTTGGAAATGGATTAAATGTATTTTGTGTAATGAGACTGACATAGGTCCTTTGGGAGCCAGAAATGGAATGTTATGATTTACATCTAGAATGTCCCCTAAATGCCTCATGTGTTCAAAGATTGGGCTTTTGGAAGTTGGTTAGGTCATGAAGGTACTATCAGAGCTATATGTGCTGTTAGGAGGTATGGTCTGTTCCAAAGAGATGGGTCACTGTGGGGTGTGACCTGGAAAAGTAAATTTCCCTTCCCCACTCCTCCCTTCTCGCTCACTCTCCCCCCACACCCTTATTGGCTACTCTGACATAAGCAGCTTTCCTCTATCAAACCCTTCAACTGTGCCCTTTCTGCCTAGAAGACAGATGACTTTAGACTAAATCCTCTAAAATCATGAGGTAAAATAAACTTCTTCTTTAAGTTGCGCATGTTGACTATTTTGCCCCAGCAAGAAGAAAGTGACTAAAATATACTCAGATTTTAAAGGAAGGCCTAGGATGCCAGGCAAAGAGTCCCTGACAGAGAAATTCAGGAAGCTGTGGGAATGAAGCCAAAAGTGCAGTGGAGACCCCAATAAGTTGGAGGTGCCAGGAATACCTGCTAAGAAAAGCTTTAGGCTGTGAATGGGGTCAGCCCAAGAAAAAAGCCATGGGGGCTGCAAATTACATGGCTATAGCAGTAGGGCTGCCAAATCTTTTGGATCTTGTACTTTACTGCCATGTCCCCTGGAAGCCAGAAATGGAGCTAAAGAATTTAATGCTTGTTCTCTTGGGTTTCAGGCTTGTTTTGGTCCAGTTCTTTTCTATCCACTTATTCCTCCTTTTTGAAATGGGACTGTTTACCTTGTGCCATTGTACCTTTGGACTATGTAACTTGTTTTTATTTTTACAGAGTTTTACAGCTAAGAATTTGCCTTGCATATAAGAAGCGATCGAGACTTGGACTTTCGAAAAATGCTGAAACTTTTGAGATTTGGGGGAAGGGATTACTGCATTTCCCCCTGCCTCTAGCATAGTTTTATTATGTTAGGTGAAATTATGAATTTGAATACTGTTTTTATTTGGAGACTAAGTTTGGTTTAAGGAGATATGTGTGAGTATGAAGTTGGCAAGGGGTGGACTGTGACAAAGTATGCCCCTGGATATGTCTGGGTGGGTCATGGTAGCATGACCTTGGGTGCTATATATGATCTCTCACCTGCTCCTCTCTGGCACTGTTTCTCTGCTGTGCTTCCAGCAGCCATGAACTAGGCATCTTTGTGCTGCCACACCCTTCCACCATAAAGTTGCTGACTTGGATCCAGCTGACAATGGACTGAATCACAAAAACCAAGAGCCAAATTAAACCTCTCCTCCTTTAAATTGTTGGGTATTTGGTCTCAGCGATGAAAAAGCTGACTAATATAGTGAAGTAACTTCCTACACTTCCTTTTTTATTGTTAATAAAAAGAGAAATGAACTATTTTCCATAAATCATTAATTACATGTAACAACACTTATAACACTGTTAGGTCACTAGCTGTGAATCACAAAGTATTAATTTGAAAAGATTAACCCTGGCAAGAAATGCTTCCTTAAGAGTAAGAAGCATAACAAAGTATTCAACATCCTAAAGACAGAAGATGAAGAAAATCTTTCCACCAGAGGAAAAGTAGGAAAGGGTTTAATTTCCAGAAGCTCATTTGTAAACCACTTTGCCTTGGCCTAAAGAGTAACAGTGATGGTCATCAACATTTTATACATAGCTTTGGGTCAGAATGATTGAATCTGAGGGATGCTTTGTTTGCTATCTCAAGCTCATTGCCACCTCTCTCTGACTGGCAAATCTGCTCAAGCTCAGCTCAGCAGCCTTTCCAGAGAAAAACAACCAGAGCCCAGCACATGGGCCAGGACATCAGCAAATAGAACTTCAATAGAAGCACAACTGCAGCTTTATCATTACCTGGGAAGGTCTAGAGAAAACAAAACCACAGCATGGTGCTCAACCTGAAAAGGAGCTCTTATCCTAACAATTACAAAATCCATCAAGGAATTATATGCTAAGAAAATGTGTATGGATAACACAAAAAAATAAATCAGATTAATTCCCTAGAATCTAGCAATTCTCAGACTCTTTTGTGATGGGAAGCACACTTACGATAATCTGTCTGCATTCTGCAGATGTTACTTCTGGAACAGGATGTTATTTGATGTGTTTATTTAGGTTTCTTTGCATTACTTTCATGCAAATCTCCAGAAGTCATACTTGTACAGATGTGGGCTGGGCAGATCTTTAGAAAAAGATAATTCATTCCATCCTCAAGAACTACTGTTGACTCTTCTGCTCTCCTCTGTTTATTTATTCTGTGTGTGATGCATGTTTACTCAACAAAAGAAAAACGCAGTCCTTCTTATACATCCAAAAATGCGACACAATTTCTGACTGAGTCGAACCTTTCAAATAATAATTCTTATAAAATCCTAAGGGAATAAATAGTTTATTTTCCTCCTGTTCTTGCCCTGATGATCCTTGAAGAGCTCTGGTTTAAATTTCCAGCTGAATATCACTGTACATGGACAGATTACCCAATATCAACACTCTCAACATTTTAAAGATGAGAAAATGTAAGTGTGGGCAAATAATGAGAAAAACCTGAAGTATATTAATATCACCTGGCTCAGGTTAAAGCAGAAGGACTCTGATCCCAGGGCAAAAAAAAAGGATCAGGTCATCCTATTCTGAAAAACTACACAGCTAGCCTTCCCTGAGTAGACATGTGTCACGGCTTCACCCAAGAATTTGAAAGGTGAGCAGAAGTAAAAGATATCACGAGCAGGAAGAGAGCAGAAACAGGCCAAGAGAAAAAAAAGAAAGAAAGGAAACATGGGACATAGTGTAATTTAGCTATTGCTACTAATAAATCATTCCAAACTTAATGGCTTAAAATCCTTATTTAGTTTTTTGAGATATCTAATTAGATATAAACTGGCTAGGCAATTCTGGTGATGTGAGTTGGTCACTTGATGCACACACACACACACATACACACCTCTGGTCAACACCGGGTCAACTTGGTGGCTTAGCTAACCTTAGAGGGGCTCCATTACAGAAGTAGATTCTTGGATACAAGAGATGGGCTGATTACACTGATGCATGGATCTCATCCTGCAACAGGGTAGCCAAGATAAAGTCTCATGACAGAGGCAGAGGACTGACAGGAAGAGCAGAAGCATGCAGAGTCCCTGGAAGTCTAGGCTCCAAACTGTCACACCATATTTTCCTTTGCATTTCATTGATCCAAGTGAGTAAAAAAAAGTAGAGATATAAGTGAAGGGTACACAGTCATATTGCAAAGGGCATAGATCCACAGACAAAATTAGGGCTATTGTAACACTTAATATGTAACAGCAATGTTTAGGAAAGGGCTAATGTTCACATTTAGATAAACACTGTGACCATGGATGAAGGGCTATGGTAAGCAATGAGGCTGGGCTTGTAATTAAAGTCATAATTAGGCATAATGCATTTTTCAACTTGTTGCCAATGGGACAATCTGAGCACAAAAATGGTAGGATTGAGAACATTAACCTAGAAACATTGAGAAGAATTAATTGGAGTAGGAAGGAACAATAGCTCAGGTTATGAGGCTATTAAATGCAGGGGTGGGGATTAATGTTGCTTGGAACCCTGAGGTCAATAGTAAGTCTGAAGAGAGGCAGACAGGTTTGCAAGACATGGCAGAGATAAAATCAAAGGACTGAGTATCTAAAATGAACAAAAGGAATTGAAAGTCTCCTAAGGGTGTTTAGGACTAATGATGAAAATACGTTTATAAAATTAATGTACACACTAAAACACTTAGTGAATAATCTCAGAGTTCATTCATAGAAGATGCTGTTTTTACTACTCAAGATAAACAAATTGCACTCTGTTGTGTAACAAATAGACCCACAATCTCAGTGGCTTGTCACAACAAAATCTCATTTGTCCCTCATGCACTATGCACCATTTGAATACCTGGGGCTATTTTTCATACAGACCCTGAGGAATTACCCTGGATCCTAAAAATGGAGTGTAGATCCTTCCATCTTGTAGTGGTTCTGTATTTAGAGTGGCTGTCTTAGTCACTTTCCTTGTTGCTGGGATAAAACACCTGATGCCAGTGACATAAAGAAGGGGATTATTTTGGCTCCCAGTTACAGTTCATACTGGGTTGGCTCCAAGGCAGAAATGGCTCAGTGGAAGCACCTGAGTGGAAGAAAAACACTCATGTTGTGGTAGCCAGGAAGCAGACACTGGGCAAAAGTAGAGATAAACAAGAAGGGGCTTCAGACAAACAAGGAGACACACCCTTCCAGGTCATGCCCCCGGTGACTCACCTCCAAGCACATCCTAACAGCACATGCAGCTTTGAAATCACCTGTAGATCAACCCACTGATGAATACAGCAACTCTGTGATCCAATAGCCTTCTGAAAGCCTTGCTTCTGACCACATGAGGCCTGGGAGGGGGGCATCCTAGATCTAAACCATAAAGGTGACCAGCTAGTCCAGTTTACCTGGTACATTCCCAGTTTTAACAATGAAAGCTCCATATACCAGGGAACTCCTCTGTTCCAAGCAAAGTGTGAAAATTGGTCTTCCTATATCTGGTAGAAATAGCACTTGGTCCCTGTGTCAAAGGACCCTGCTCATTTATCTCTACTTTTCCCCAGTGTCAGTCACACTATTTCTTATTTGTCATTGGCTGGAATTTATTACATAGTCCTACCTAACTGCTAGAGAGCTGGGAGATAAGACAGAGCAGAAAGAGTGATTGCTCAGCACCTATGTACCTGCTTTGACACCTTTAAGAAAGAGAATTCGATTGAATATAAAAGAACTCAGCATTTTTTATATAGGCACATCATAAGAGCCATAGGCTTATAGTCATTGGGCAAGTTATATCAAATATTTATAGTTATTGCAAAATTGTTGTAAATTTTAATTTATATTTCTCAGCTGAAAACGTAAATACTACAACTCCTTTTCCTTTGGTCATTTTCCTCTGTTTTTCCAAGGCATGCCTTTATCCTACGCATGATAACTTTTTGTTGTCTTTCTCTCCAAGAGACACAGCCCTGGGCCGATGCACACCATGAATGGAGTCCAGGATGTCTTGGTTCACCCACCTCCTTGGTCAGGGCCCTCACTCAGAAGGAATTGCAGAAAGCACATGGAGTTACTGCTCCTTCTGAGTTTTCATAGGGAACTTGAGGGAGAGAGAGAAAGTAGTATCCAAGAGGAATTGTTTAGCTTCTTCTGAAAGCTTCATCCCCACCCGTGGGACACAGGCAAGAACATGGCAAGAATTCTGAAACACTCCACTTTTTAAGACTATAAAGCAATATTATCAGTGGATTTATGTTTCTGATCATATCAAACCCAAAGTTTCACCAAATCAATGGTAACATCGAATACCCATAGATTCCGTTATATTTGGGTATAAACTACATGAACCAAAACTTTACTCCATCTTTCAAAATAAACAAATGTTGGTTTGAGTGACTCAAATTGCAAGAAGTAATTAATATAATCATAATTTATCTTAGTATTCACCCTAACTATGTCTTTACCTGCAAATATTAATATTTTGATGTGTTAGAATTCACAAACCCCTCTCTGAGGCTAAGGAAGGCAAGTACGAAGTGTCAGAGACACAGTATCAGCCACAGGAACAGGAGAAACTCAAAGAAACAAGCTGTCTGGAATCAGTGACATAAGAATTAGCAGAAGAGCTGTTCTGTTGAATTCGGGCAATAAAATACTGTTCCATAGTTTTCAGGAACTTAGTATGCCAGTTAGTCTTAACTGTCAACTGACTTGATTAAAAGTCTCCTGGAGAAGTGATTGGATCATGGGGTGGTGCTGCACTCATCAGTGGGCTAATCTTATCTGCAGGCTGATGACCAAGCCACAGGATGCCCTGGGCTCCTTCAAACCCTGCTTGCCTCCTACCACAATATTCTTCATTTTCCAAAGCCGTCAATATATACTCAATGTGATCAAAACTTATGGTAAATTTTTAAGTTTAAAAAGCAATAAAAGGTACATTGCCATTATTTCCTCTCAAAACACCCCCACTTGATTTGAATATTCTTATCCCATTGTCCTTGTCACTTTCTGAAGCAGTTCTGGGAGACCTCCTTCATGTGTGTCTTTAGTTGTGCTGCTGTGGCTATCTTGACATCCTGAATCAATTCAAAGTATTTACCTTTTATGGTCATTTTGACTTTGGTAAAGAGCCAGAAGTCTCAAGGTGCCAGTTTCAGTGAATAAGGTGGGTGAGGATGTACTGTGATGTTTTTACTTTTACTGTAAAAGTAAAGAGGGAGGGAAAAAGGAGGGAAGGGGATTTAAAAATAGAAACAAGTTGTATTTTGTACAGGTACCCACTCCCCAAGATGATTATAAACTGTATTTACTGCAAACATGTACTAATAAAATTAAACTAAAAAATTGGACACACACAAAAAAATATACTCAAAAGAAGACTTCCAGAAGTGCTTCAGAAAGTAGCAAGAATGATTATATATCTGTGTTTAAAATGAGGTGAAGAATTTTGAAGGGGATTAATGGTAATGTGTCTGTTATTGTGATGCATATTTTATAAATGTGAACATTGACAGTATATCTTTGATCCCTCATTATACATCCACTCTGGATAAAAACATTTTGCTTAACATGTGAGCATGTAAGCATGTAAGCATTGGATGGCACTCAGAATCAGCATTCACTCCTTTTTGTATCATACTTTGTATAGATGATCATGTAATATCCACACACAGTGGAATACTACTTGGCTATAAAGAAGGAAAATTTTGAAACATTCATAGGAAAATGGATGCAGCTGGCAAATATAATGTTGAGTGAAATAAACAAGACACACAAACTTAAATACCATATGATCTCTCTCATTTGAGTAAAGTGTCTGTTACTGTAATACATATTTTATAAATGTGAACATTGACAGTATATTTTTGATGGTCCACCTGGTGGTTCACATCTATGCCAGACATCTGCCCTTAAGCCATTTCTGAAACTCAGACTACCACCAACTGAGGCCTTATTGATTGTCTTCAATTCACACTAATATATGTATATATGTGAACAGATGGATAGGTGGTAGATAGATACATAGATAGATACATAATTGTCTAGACGGAGGGATAGATAAGTGATTAGATAGATAGATAGTGTTATGGTTTATGTCTGGATATCCCCCCAAAGCCTCATGCAGTCATGGGGGGGAGGTGTTTCAGAGAGAGCTGTATTGAAAGTTTGTGACTGGTTCATTGTCAATCCATTTTAGTGCTTGGATTAGGGGTGTGAGTGCTACATCTGCCCTAGGGCAGGTAGCCTGCATACAATATAAGGGAAGAAAGGAGACTTGCTTCTCTTCCTTTGCTCCTGTTGCTTTTACTGTCTTCTGCTGCCTAATGGTTGCCCTTCTGCCAAGCCATTTTGCCTTGGAGCCAGCACATTGTAGACTGAAACCTCTATAAACTTTAAGTTAAATAAACCTTTCTCTCTTTAATTTGGGCATCAGATATTTTGCCTCAGCAATGAGGGAAAAGTAACTAAGACAGAATTTGGTACCACAGATCATGTATACCTGATCATGTGGTTCAAAAGCCTTTGGGAATGGCTTTTGGGAAGAGAGTAGAAAGGTTCAGAGATGTTGCCTGAAAGAGTAGAGCTGGAACACCTTAGGCTGTTCTATATGGGAGATTCTGGTCAGAGTTCAGAAGACCAGAAGACTGATTGAAATGCTGCCAGTAAAGACCAGGCTTGGGAGGATTCTGCTGGGAAGAAGGACTGCATTTTTGCTCTTGTCCAGAGACTTTGCCTGAGACTGAGATTAAAGGCAGCAGACTAATTAATCTGGCAGAAGAAATTTCAAGGCAGTCTAATGTTGAGGTGTTGGCATAGCTATTGTTGGGGGTTTTTAACCAGATCTACCTTGAGAATCAAGAGAAAAGAGCCCAGCAGGATGATTTAAAATTTTGTGAGTTTGGCTGGAAAGGAAGCTCCAGTAAAGCTGTGGACTGCAAAGATAGAGCAGAGGAGATCTCATTTGCTGAGAAGGAACAGAATACAAAAGTTGGCCTTGAGGGCATCATAAGAAGCAGCAAGTCTTCACCTTTTGCAACCTCAAAACTACAAAAGTGAAAGTTCAGAATGTCAGTGACCTAGAGAGTTTGTGCCTCAGAATTGGATTCAGAGTGCTCAGCAATGTAGGCACTCAACCCCTACAACCAAGAGAGAAGAAAGCCTGGCTACTTCTCCAGCTGGTGGTGGACCTTGGCATCATCCACATGGTACTAGTTTTAGGTGCATGCAAAATGGAAGAGTTGTGGGGTTAAGGAAGCTCCACCCTAATTTCAGAAGGCCTGGGAGTCCAGGCAGTGTGCCCCTGAGAGGGCAGTGTATGAAGCTGTGAGGATGAAGCCAAAGATGCAGTGGAAACCCCAGAAGTTTGGAAAAGCCAGAAACATGGATTGTCTGAGGAAAACTGCAAGAATTGAACAGAACAGGCCCAAGAATGAGGCCATGGGAGCTACAACCACCAGAAGTGCCATAGGAGTGGAGCCACACAAGCCCTTTAGAGGTCACAACTTGCCACACATTGCTTCAGATGCAGCACATGAAACTACAGGACTTAATGTTTGCCCTGCTGGATTTTGGACTTGCTTTGGTCCCAATCCTTTGTATTCCCCTGTTTGTAATAGAAATGTTTATCTTGTGCCATTGAATTTTGCAAGTATTTTAACTTTTCATTTGTACGGGGGCTCACAGCTAAGAGTTTGCCTTATATCTATGAGGAATCTTGGAACTTGGAGTTTTCAGCAATGCTGAAACTGTTAGGACTTTGGCAACTCTTAGAGATGGACTAAACGCCTTTTGCATAAAGGGATGTGCATGAGTCTTTGGGTAGCCAGGGGCAGAATGTTATGGTTTGTGTCTGGATGACCCCCAAAGCCTCATGTGGTCATGGGGAAAAGGTTTTTCAGAGGCAGCCGAATCTAGAGTTTGTGATAGGTTCATTGCCTAGGGCTGGGATTGGAGGTGTGAGTGCTACACCTGCCCTAGGGCGGGTAACCAGCATATAATATAAGGAAAGAAAGGAGGCTTGCTTCTCTTCTTTTGCTCCTGTTCCTTTTACAGTCTTGGGCCACCATAACGGTTGCCTGTCTGCCATGCCATCCTGCCTTGGAGCCAGCTAATTATTGACTGAAACCTCTACAAACTGTGAGCTTAATAAACCTTTTCCTCTTTAATTTGGGTATCAGGCGTTTTGTCTCAGCAATGAGAGAAAAGTAACTAAAACAGATAGATAGATAGATAGATAGATAGATAGATAGATAGATAGATAGATAGATAATAGATAGCTAGATAGATAGATAGACAGATAGATAGATGATAGAACGATTGATTTACCAAAACCGTTTATGGAGATTCAAACGCTGCCTACTTCTTGAATCTCAATTTTCACTGTTCCACTATACCATCCAGCTTGTTGAACCCCTTACCTGGATTTGTCCTGGATCCTTGACTTCCTATCTGCTTATCTTTGCCTTTAATATTCTTAGATCTGGTCTAGTCATGGTTATTTGCAGGACTGGCATTGTGCTCTCATGATACATGAGCAGGAGCCCTCTGGGAACACCTGCTTTATTGATTACTCAGATACTCGTCCTCTCATAGGTGCTCATAGTCTAAGACTATATAAAGAAGTTCCTTGACTAATTGAATATGTGAAAACATGAAGTCAGCAGTTTTACAATCAAGACTGAATATGCAGCACATTTCCTGATGGAAGGCTGCTTGGTACAGAGGAGAGAACACAATCTTAGGAATCAAAAGACCTGGATTTAACCTTTGGCTCTGCTATTTACTGGTTATGTGTCCTTAGATAATTCGCTTAATCCCTTTGAGCCCTTTGTCCTTTATCTGTAAATTGATGGATAATAAATAAGTACCTCATAAGGCTGCTATGAAAATTAAATGAGATAATGTAAACAAAGTGTTGAACAACATATGTACAACATTTTCGTTATAACACAAGCAAACGTTTATATTTCTTTTTAGTGAGATAAATATATTTCTCCACTGAATGTAAAATACAGAAGAAAAGAGTTGGAGGGAACTCTCTCATGCTAGATACTTTTCAAACATTTCCTAATAAGATACACTTTCTTGTTTTTAGAGATCTTCACCATTCATCGATAAAGATTCATGTTTCACTTTGTTCTATTTGCCTATATCTGCACAAGAAATGACCCTAAAATTGAGCAATTGAACAACATCATTTACCTTGGTCACAGATCTAATTCTGGGCCATGGTCACTGGGGACACCTGTTACTCTGCTCTCCCCAGCTGGGGGTTGGTGCTTTTGAAGGCTCACTTACTCATATGTCTGGCAGCTGTTGCTGGCTATTGGCTGGGATCACATGACCCTCTCCATGTGATCTCCTCTTCATAGCGTGTGACTAACTTCTAAGAGTGAGTGTTCTAAGAGAACCATGTGGATGCCGTACCATCTTTACAGCATATACTGCCACTTCCACTATAGTCCCACCCACTATAGTCCACCAAGATTCAAGTGCAGGCAACTTAAACTCACATCTCAATGGAAACCTTGTAAGAAAGGAGTGCAAGAGGCATATATTGGTACAACCGTCTTTAAGAAATAGAATCTGCCACATTATTCAACCAGAAATGGACCCTGAGTGGAAGCCTCACCTCTGTATTTCTTTTTGGACTCACTTTATATTTGTGCAAAATCCACATTATACTGATTATCCCATGTATGCTTTGGGTTTTTTTTTTTCCTAGTATGGGAGAAAAGGGTTAAAATAACCTATAAGATATTTCTTTTGTCAAAATGAAATATCTCTCTTTATTTCTTTGATTATAAATGTAACAGATTCTTTCTAACAAAAAGCAAGAAAAGGAGGGGGAAGGAAAATGTTGAGGAAGTACTTATCCATCAGTCGCCTAGTGGGGTTGGGGTAACATCATGGTACAGTGTATAAGAGGTCCCAAGTTCAACCTCCAGCATTCAGAACAAAATAAAACAAACTGCTAAACTGAATCATTTTGTACACAGTCTGGAAACTGATTATTTTCCCCATGGCATAGTGGTTCATTTTATGGATGTATTAGGATTTGAAATACATCAGTGTCCCATTGATGTAATACCTCCATTGTTTGTAATCTTTTTGTACTATAAAAATACAAGACAATGAACTTTTTCATCGATATTCCTAAAAACTTCTTTTAGTTTCTCCTGAAACCTTAAATTACTGTATATGGATTAATTTTATTTTAATTTTAAGAAAAAGAAATTATAAAGTTTCTGGACTGTTTGCTTCATTAAACATTCTCCCAGCAGTGCCCCATTGTCCTAATTACTTCAAATTCTCGCTCACTTCCAGCAGCTCTGGTAAAAATGGCAACTTGTATTTTGTTGCTATATATCTGTACCTAAATGTATATAAGCACAGTTATACTTAAATCAATTGATATAATAAGCATGATACTCATGCTTTATATAAATGATTTTTATTTAATTCTTAAAACAAGTATTAAAGAACCAGGTATTAATATCCTTATCTTACCAATTGTTAAACAGGATTAGAAAAGTTAAGTCCCCTCCCCAAGCAGCAAGCAGCAGCTCCGTGTCTAAACCTGATAAAGTTTTAATCTGACTCTTTTCACTGTATAATTTTATTCACACTAACATATCTGTACAATACCAGGCCAAAATAAAATGACCAAAAGATTTTATATATTTTTGTACATAAAACAGTGACTCTTTCATAGCAACTCCTTGCTACAGTCCTAAAGTCCTCCAATGTATTCTTTTTAAAAATATATTGTCTAGGGCCAGTGAGATGGCTCAGCGGCATAAGTGCCTGCCTGGCAAGCGTGAGGTCCTGAGTTCAACTCCTGGTACATACAAAAAAAAAAAAAAAAAATATATATATATATATATATATATAGTCTAATATGTGGTAGGTGCACCTGCCTGACCTTGGCCTTGTTTTTACTGGCTTTCTAGGACTTTCAGCCCTCTGTCTCCTCTTCCTGCCTATGCTTCCTTTCCTGTGTCTCACCCACAGACCTTACTCTTACCAGTGGGCTTTCCAGAAGTGTCAGTCCTCTGTCTTCCTTTTACGCCTGGAATAGTCACCTGAGAAGAGAGCTCATCCATCCTCATAGCTTTAAACATTGCTTCTAAGCTAATGACTCCTAAATTTACATTTCCAGCACCATCTTCAATCAAGGCAAACCCTCATTAATCATGAGCTTCTGCTCTGACTCCCTTTGCCTACTGGACATACTCAGCAGGAGTATTAGACTGCTGCTGCACCCTTAAAACCAAATGCATCATCCATTCACCACAATTTAACCTCCTAAACTCTATTTTATGGTTAAGAGCACCATTCTTCTGATATGGTCAGAGATGACTAGAAGGACAGAGGACAAATAAATTTCGGACCCTTAAGCAATTTCTCATTAAAACTGTGATTTGTGTTTTCTCCTGAGCCAGTCAGGGACTAAAAATGGATTTTGCTAAAAGCTGCAACTCTTCACTTGGGGCTACCGATAAGTGACAATAGGTAAGTAAAAGTAGAACAAAGCTTGACCTATAAAACTCTGGGTCAAATCCTTCTCAGCTCTGTGTACAGGCATTGCATTAGTTAGGACTCTCTAGAGGAAAAGAGTCAATAGAAAATATATGTTTAATTATGCAAGGGGATTTACTAGGTAGGCTTACAGTGTCAAAGGCTGGAGAGTCCACAGTGGCCATCTTCATGCTGGAAAGAGAAAGGACCCAGTACCTGCTCAACCTAAGAGCGTGGAAGCTGCAAAACAGAGGGAAGAAGGATGCAGTGCCAGCCCAAGTCAAAGACCTGGAGGCTCACCAGAGAGTCACTGGTGGAAAGGAAAGAAACTGGAGACCAGTGTTCAAAGGTGACAGGAATGACTGGAGCTGTTCCAAAACAGCAACGTTTCTTCTTTCCCTTTGTATTCCATCCAGGCCACAAGCCTGATGGTTGGTGCCCACATTTGGGTCTTCCTTGCTTAGTTTGCTAGGCTACATGTCAATGATACATGGACACATATAGTACTGTGCTTTACCAATCTGCTGGGCATTTCTTAATCCATTCAAATTTATATATTAATGCTTACAGGCCCATTAGTTATTTAGGGAGTTGCCATCTGAAAGTTGGCAAAACAAGGTTTAATACCCCTAAATTTACCTATCCTCTCTCATTTCCTTCAAGATGAGTACACTTACGCCCAGAAAATTCTACTGCCCTAAACTGATGGGCAGCTTGGACTCCAGCAGAGCCTCACATAACTGAGACTGCCTCAAGTCATGACCATTTCTCCCATGGGAACCAAATTGCTCCTCGAGTTGTGAGGAATCCTCTGCAGCTACAAAACCAAGATGGAGGTAATGATTGACCAGACCCCACCCTGCCACAGTAACCTGTAAAACTGCTTCCTTTTCCTCATTAATGGGCCAGTCTGATCCTTTTGATCAGACTGTCCCTCTACTGCTGCTCAAAATGGAATCTTTTTCCTGTTTTCTCTTACTTTCTAATTAAAACTTTTCCTGTAAATTTGTACTGTTTCCTTATTTTAATTTCCATTATTACTGAGGCAAGGACCCTTGGCAGCCAGTGATACTTTGACCCATTGGATGATTCCTGCAACCTCTCTCTACTTTAATTCCAGAAATACACTATAAATTGTATGCTTAGTTCATTAATTTAATTTTCAGTGTTATAAACCCTAAAGGGAATACATGCTTAGAGATGTTTTTCAAATCCAAGTTCACAGGATAAATATGATGTGGCTTCTCTTCTCTGAGGATTATGATCATAATGGCTAAGATTTTTTAGTCACTTTTTAATGAATGAGGCCTGTCCTTAGCACTTTGCACATGTTAAATCATTTAATTTTCACTCCACTGTGAGACAGTCTGATGGTATATTCATTTTACAGACTGGGCGTCTGTTATGGTTTAGATCTAACTGTCCCCAGAAGTCTCGTGTGTGTGGCAGGTGATTGGATCATGGGATGCTGTACTCACCAGTAGATTCATCCATTGATGAGTTCATAGCTGAATGTGCTGTTAGGAGGTGAGGCCTGATTGGAGGTGGGTCACTGGGGGTGTGACCTGGATGGGCATATTCTTGTCCCCAGCTTCCTGCTTACTAGCTGCTATAGGTAGAGCAAACTTTTCTTCACCATAGCCCTTTGCCATTAAATTTGTACCTTGTAGTCAACTAACCATAATCTGAAACTATGCACCAAAATAAATCTCTACTCCTTCCTTCAAGTCGTGGGCGAGGGGTATTGTGTCCCAGTGATAAGAAAGTGGGTAAGACAATATCTAATATCACGCCGCAGCAGAAGGAGGTGAATTCATCACTTCTGTTCTGCTTATATAATATCATCCCCCGATTCGGGGCCTTCTTTAGCTATCTCAGGGCTGACTGGAGTACAAAACAGTAACTCCATATCTATTGGCCAGTTTAGCTCCCATTCTCATCCACACCTTCAGCTTCTTCCTCTCATCATTATCAACCAGGATCTCCTGATCCTCTTCTAGTCTTCCTTTTCTGAACAGTTCTCAATGAAGCAACACACTCCTGCTCCTTATCACCATCCTGTACCTGGCACTGGTCCTCTTGACTAGGCTTCTTGTTCCCATTTCCTTTGGTTACAGTCCAACTCCTGTGCAGTTTGCCAGACAAATCCTCCAAACCCAACCCATCCATTTACCTGACAGTCCACTTCTGTTCACACATAATAAATAATTACGTGATCTCATCTGGCCACCAAATTTACCCTCAAATTATCATACTGCATCATACTGCTGCTCAGGAGAGTTTTCTTCTATCTACTTTTAGTTGTTTTTTGTTTTTTTTTCTTTTGTTTGTTTGTTTTCTATTTGAGGCATTCCTAAATAAAGTTTCATAGTACTGGCAGTCCTGAACTTACAACGGTTTGACTTATGGTTAGTTTACTTTACAATGGTGTGAAAGTGATACAAATTCAGCAGAAATTGTACTTACAATTTTGACTTCTGCTCTTTTCCTGGATGTAACCCCATTGTATGTCAAGGAGCAACTGTACTATACAGTACATGCATCATGAGAAGGGAGAGCACATAAAAATTGATGGGTAAAGTTGAATAAGTTTTATAGTTTAATAGTGCCTATACTAGTGTCTCCTTCCTGGTTTTGGTAATATTTTATAGCCCTGCACTATCTTATCATTGAAGGAAGTTAGGTTAAGGGTGTGCGGAGCTCATACTATTTCAGCCACTAACTGAAAGTTTTATTGATTTCAAAATAAAACTTTAAAATATCATAAACCATTTCTATAGAAAGATACAAGCAATGCCATTATCATTGGGATGAACTATAAACAAAGGGCAAAAAGTCCTGTCCTCTTCACCCTACATGGTATTATTTGAGTATTTGCCAGACAAATATATTCATGTATTTATATATGAATAAAGTAAAAAAACCAAACAATCTGAGGTGCTTTTTTTTTTTCAGTGCAAATGTAGATGTCTGTTTCTCAAATTCCTAATTCCTCATATTCTTACTACAATCCAAAATTGTTTTGCATTACTCACAACAGGATCCCTTTACTTTGGTCAGGGAGATCACCTTAAAATTCCATGTGTACCCCTGGTCCTTCTTTGGTCTCTTTTTTGGCAACCTTGTGGACTTGGTTATGCTCTCTAAGCAGATAATTTCCTAATACATCTCTTCCTGGCTTTCCTGTCTCCCATGACTCCATTCCTATTCCATCTGCTGGAGAGCCGTTACATATAGATTCTTTCTGTTGACTTCTCCAACTTTGATAAAAAAAAAATAATGGTGTTTCTCTTCCCTACCAAGATAGCTCCTCCCTATGCACTGTGCTTGTCTGTTAATGACACCATCATCTTCAGAATCAGGCTCAAATCGCACTAGAGTCGCCTTTTATTCTTTCATTTCCCCTTTGCTTCCACTCTGTTATCATTGCTTTCCCTCCATGCACACTTGGTGCTCTGTATCATGGCATATATCACATCAAATCGGACCTCAGCAAATTTCCCTGGGTCTTTCCTTATTTAACAGAATGCTTTTTACATTTTCATAAAAATAAAATTCTCTGTATTTTCTACCAGGTGTCTTTTCTTCTCTCTACCCCACACGAGTGGATGCCAGAGGATAATTGTCATATCTTCCATATCATTATATCATTTACCTGATATTATGTTATACTCAATAGGCACTTAAGGAGTATTTGTGAAATTAAATCAATTTTACTAGTGTTTTGAAAATAGATTCTTTTGCAGAAGAAAAATTTTGAATGCATAGTAGGAGCTTAATAAATTTTCATTGATTGATTGAAATTGGCTAGCCAGGTTTCATTATTCAGGCAAAATGAAATACAGAAAATAAACTGCCATCTCTGACTAGCATCTCCTCTTACAAAAGAGTAGAGATAAATGATTCCATTGAGTTATATAAGATGAGTATCAGGCCCAGTATCCACAGAGAAGAGTAAATTAGATTTTTAGAATAGTTTCAGGGTTAATAATGTAAGATGTTATTAGTAACACAAGTAAGGAATCATTTTTAATGCATTCTATGACCTTTATCTTGATGTACTGGAATAAGAGATTTATAAATCAGAGTGGGATGAATTGTTCATTTTCATCAAGGATTTGGAAACAAAGGGCAGAAACTCAAATTGAGAACATTCGGGTTTGACTGAGAACCAACTGTAAGAATGCCCTGCAATTTCCTGGGCCCCGCAGAAGGCCCTGAGAAGCAGGGCCCAGAGGGAGATGCTAGTCAGGAATAAGAAAACTACTCTTGGGGCTGGTGAGATGGCTCAGTGACATAAGTGCCTGCCCGGCAAGCGCAAGGGCCCGAGTTCAACTCCCGGAACCCACATACGAAAAAGGGGCCGGTGATATCGCTCAGTGGCATGGGCGCTTGCTGGCGCGCGAGGTCCTGAGGTTGACCCCCCGGTACCCACAAAAAAAAAAAAAAACTACTCTTTACACATAAATACATAAACCATAATCATAAAAAATGTAATAGGAAATAAATAAAACCTAAAAACTGCCTATATCACTTTAATGAGATTTTGGGGAAAATATGATTTCATTTAAAGTTTGCTTTAATACAACAGGGCCTCTTTAATATATTCCTCATTAAATTTAATAGAGGTTAAACAGTTCTAACCAAACTTTACTCACATTTATTAAATACTATGTAGATTTTATGAAGTCACTAAAGAGTCAGTACTAGTTATTGTGGAATTAGTAAATCTTCCCTCATGCTTGTGGCACTCTGTATAATTTATTAAGGAGTTAGGTGTAACCAACACTAACATTTAATATTCAGAATTTTATTGCTAAAATAGAAGGTTCAAAGATTTATTCACTTGGGCCAGTGAGATGGCTCAGCGGCTTAAGCACCTGCCCGGCAAGCGCGAGGGCCCGAGTTCGACTCCCCGAACCCACATACGAAAAAAGGGGCCGGTGATATCGCTCAGCGACATGGGCGCCTGCTGGTGCACGAGGTCCTGAGGTCGACCCCCCGGTACCCACAAAAAAAAAAAAAAAAAAAAGATTTATTCAATTTGTTTAAAACAACAAATATTGTCACAATTCAGAGAAATAAACAAGAATTTTTTAAAAGTTCTAATTGCTTTCCCTGAGATAAGGGTTCAACTTCTCAGTCATTTTCTATATATATTCATAAATTGGTTAATCAGGTTCACTGCTTAGTAAAGATTGTATCAATTTAAGAGATTCATCTCAGTTATGATTCATTCAATCTAATGCCCCATTGATTAAATGTTCTTCAGATTTAAAAAGTCCACTTCAGGTTTAAAAGGTATCAGGTCAATTTAGAGAAGTAATCAGAACACATGAAAACCAATGAGTAAGGAAGGAATTTGCCTACTCTGTGCTGCTTGGTGCCAGAATGGGAGTTGATGCTGGGAAGCAGTTTACTTAAAATGCTACCTAAAGGGATCTTCAAGGGAAAATACTGCAATTCTATCAGCTCCTCCAGTACCTCTAAGAGGGACAGATGGAAGTAAATAGCACGACCTGGGGAAGAGGGTGGTAGAGGGGGTAATTCTCAAGACTTTTTGGCTTAAATGTCCCCCACAGAAGTCATTTGAATTAGAGACATAACCATACCTCGAGGTTTCAGTAATGTGTTTTATCTTCTGTATATGATGTTTCCAGGACATCTCTGTAGAATGCAGCTGTTATAGTTTAGATCTACAATGTCCCCCCATAATTTCATGTGTTCAGAATTGGAACTTTTGGAAGGAGACTTGATCATGGGGGTGCTACACTTATCAACAGATTAATCCATTGATGAGTTCATAGCTAAATGTGCTGGGGGGAGTTGATTTGAAGAAGTGGTCCCTGGGGGGCATGACCTGGAAGGATGTATTCTTGCCCTCAGATCCTTTCTTCAGTCACTCTGTTTGCTGGCTGCCACAGGACAAGCAGTTTTCCTCTGCTGTGCTCTTTCACCAGGTCACTCTGCCTTGGAGCCAACCAACTGTGCATAGAACCCTCTTAACTGTGAGCCAAATGAACCATTCCTCCTTCAAGTGACAGGTGTGAGGTGTTTTGTCCCAATGTTGGGAAAGTGACTAATACAACAGCTTTATAATTTATAGTATATTATTCTTTAGTTGCATTTCACATTTCAAATATTACTCTGTGATTTGATTCCTGCTTGGTTACAATACTCTTGGTATTATTTGATAGATGTAAGACAAAGTTATAAAATATTCTATTTTGAAGTAACATTATGGATATTGCATATTCAAATTGTGGCTCTATATGTTTATGGACAGAGAATAGCATGGTGTTTTCAACTTAACTATTAAGTCAAATCTTCCTGGATACTATGTCAGGGATTAGTGAACTCAAATATTCGTTTTTCATTTGCCCCTTTGACATCAAAAGAATAATACACTCATACTCATTTATTTAGCAGCTACTATAGATTGGATATGATTTCTTTAATTATAAGTATATTGAAAGACAAAAAAAGAAAGACATTCTAATATCTACATATTACAGGTAAATAAACTAAGTAGCAGAAATGAGACTTGAAATCAAAATTATATTATTTAAAAGTCTATGTTTTCTATTACTACACTTTGCTACTCATGTATAATAATATCAGAACAGTCAAATTTGACTAGAACCATGAACTGAATATCTTTTTTTCTCATGTCACAGTGTTGAGTAATAAAGATTCAGAGATAAAAAGACAGGCCTTTTTCAAGTAAGTTACTGCCTGGTTACGGAGACAATTGAGTTATGAGAGAATTAGTATGCAATGAGACAAGTATTTTGAAGGAGCAATTCACTGTGCTAAGATACCCCTAAAAAGGCATTTAACCACACCATATGGGAAAAATCCAGAAAGGTTTCTAAGAATGTTAAGCTGTGCTTGGGTAAAACTAAAGAAAAACTTTCATGTGAAAAAGCACGGTGATAGGATCCATCGTATTTTAGTATGCATGAAATTATGCCCAGGTCTTAGAAAAATGCATAGATACCAGGAATACCATTTCCTAATATCTCAGATGGGGTGCTCAGGTGCCATGCCAAATAGATGGGATAAGAAAATACTTTTCAGTAAATGGTACTATAGAAAATAGATATCCAATTATGCTATGTAATTATTGGTTCCTAAACTCACTCCAAAAACAAAAGCTAACTGGATATATTACAGAGTTCAAAATGTAAAAGTTACAATCATAAAGTATCTAAAAGAAAATAGGGGGAAGTATCTTCATCAGTTTGGGTTAGAGGAAAAATTCTTAGAATACAAAACCACTATTTATAATAGAAAATATGATTGATAGATCTTCATCAAAATTAAAAATGTATACTCATTAAAAGCTACTAGTAAGTAAATAAGTTGACAAAGCACAGACAAAAAGAAAATATGTGCAATATATACTATTGGACCAAAATTATTTCCAGGATATATAAAGAATTCCAAAATATCTAAAAGAACAAAATCCAATTTTAAAAGAGTGCAAGACTTAAAATGGATATATCACCAAAACACGAATGAGCAATGAGCTCATAATAAGGCACTGAAGTAGTCATCAGGAAAATGGAATATCTACGACATTACTTCAAAATTGAATATTTTATAACTTTGTCCTAACTTAAACTATAACAAAAATCCATTTCACATCTTCTGGAGTGGCTAAAATAAAAAGGCTAATGCTACCAAATGTTGTAGGGGAAATGAAGTAGCCAGAAGTCTCACATGTTCCTTGTAGAAACCATTTTGAAAAATTCTTTGACAAGCCTGAATATTTTTTAAACATAAAATTAAGTATCCATATAACCTATAGCTCAACATTTTCAATTCTAGCTCTGTACTCAAGAGAAATGAAAATGTGAATCCACAAAAGACTTAAGAAAATTTATAATGGCCTTATTCACAATGGCCCCAAACGAGAACAACTACGTGGAGATACATGGATAAAGAAATTATGGCTTATCTGTACCATGAAGTAGTCTACAATAATAACAAGTAACAACAATATAAATAAAAATAAAATTTATACTGTTGTGCAGAAGAAATCAGATATTAAAGAATATACACCATCAGAAAAATAATTTCCTGTTTAGGATTTGAGATATAATTGACTAGGAAGGGTCACAAAGAAACTCGGAAGATAGAAATGGTCCGTATCTAATTTTGGATAGTGGTTACGTGGGTGCATATATTTTTGAAAATTACACTTTCATAAAAGCAAAAGAAGTCTTAAAAAGATGAAAGTGTAATATTTTTGCAAATTACACTTTCATAAAAGCAAAAGAAGTCTTAAAAAATACAATAAGAACCTTACTTGTGTATGTCCACTCCGTTGCTGTGAACATTTTAGAGGAGTTGGCCTGGGGACAATTTTAATTTCTTTATACTGGAAGAGCATCATGCTAATGGGGTGTGGAAAACTGTCTATATATCCCAATTTTTTTTTATTTTAGAGAGAAAAAGACAATAAAAACAATGATACAGAATTTCATAACAATATAATAGGAAATTAACAAAGGTTAATATGTTGTATATTGTTATCTTCAAAGTAGTTCTCAGATTACAAGATACAGGCATGAAAAATTGATCAAACAATATAAGCACAAGCCGTTCTTTTCAAGGAACTAAAATAAATTAGCAGTATAATTATCTTAGCTATCTTGTGTGTGTGTGTATATATATATTTTTTTTTCCCTTCCTACTTTTCTCCTTTCCTCCATCCCATTTGTTCTTTCCTTTTGAGCAGTTTCTTTCCCTTTCACAGTATCTATTGTAGATTTTGGATCTTATTTACTCTTTCAGTTTCTTACACTAGGGAGGTCTCCCAAATTTTTAAAATCCATTTCACAGTGAAGTCCTGTATTTTTTACTTTCAAAACAGCTGTTGGAAGTTGGAGTTTAAACTCATCTAACTTGAATGCAGATGCAGATTTAGAAGGCTTAAGCATTTCAGCCCCAAATTGGGGATGGTATATGTGACTGCAGATACATTCGTGGATCATTCCAGAGCTTAGTTCTCCAAGGCAGGTCACGGTTGTTTGTATGGAGGGTGAGGGTTGGTGGAGCTGTAACACCTAGTGGTAGACAACTATCCTGTGAGAGCAATATGAAGAGAAGGGCATGCGAAAAGCAGAGTTTAATCTTTCAAATTCCCTGAAAAGATGGAAGTATCCTTTTTAAATTTAAATGTGCATCAAGGTTGTTGTAAAAGCATCATTGGGATGCTCTGAAATTAATAATCTGAAATTAAATTTCCCAGTGAAGGGTGGATACATGGGCCTGAGATGCTAGAAGTTAAAGTGTGGGAAGAGACCTTTCAGCAGGCAAGGCAAGGAAAAAACAAATCTCTAATGGTCAGGGCCAGTGATATAGCTCAGCAGCATAAGCACCTTTCTGGCAAGCACGAGGTCCTGAGTTTGACTCCTGGTACCCACATAAAAAAAAAAAAATCTCTAATGGTCATGAGTAACATCAATAAAGAGCTGAAAAGAGATTCAGACTGACAGATTTTAAAATACCCATGTGCATATTCAGTATGCTTATACTATGTATAAGGGATACACATACTTTTATAAATATGAGCTGTATTTCTGTTGTGTTAAGAGGGCTTGAAAATTGGGGCCAGAAGAGGGCCAATTTATTATGTTAGATTTAACCAGTTATGTTTGTCTTAATAAGTATGATAGATCACACATATAGGCAAACTTAATAAAAATAGTCCAGAGGAATAATACTTTAAAGTATTAATCAGTGTGATTTGAATTTCATGCCTACTAATGATATTTTTCTTCATCTATAATTAATGACCAGTGCATATCTATTAAATGATAGACTTAAATACTTTCCCTTTGAGTAACTTGTAAGAAACTTGGGGTCAAAGTAGCATTTTACTCTGGAAATATTCTCTGTTGGAAAGTTGAACATATTATTTTGGATTTGTCATTAGACTCCTCAAACAACAGTTTTTCACTATTTCTATTATGTATTGAAAAGAGTTTTGGGCCGGTGAGATGGCTCAGTGGCGTAAGCGCCTGCCTGGCAAGCGCGAGGGCCCGAGTTCGACTCCCGGAACCCACATATGAAAAAAGGGCCGGTGATATCGCTCAGCGGCACGGGCGCCTGCTGGCGCGCAAGGTCCTGAGGTCGACCCCCGGTATCCACAAAAAAAAAAAAGAAAAGAGTTTTTCAGAGATAGGATACAAGTCACATTCCAGAGTGTCACAAGTTCATGCAGATGCTAATGCCATGCTAGCAGGTGTCCATGATTGCTTTTGGAGTATTTAACAAGCTATCATGTTAAAATACCCCTAAGGGAAATATAATACAAACATTTATGTACATGATGCTTTATAAACAGCTGATATTGTTACATGTAATTAGGATCTTCTAATAACTTGTCAGATGACAGAGCAAGTATTATTATGTTTATTTGACGAATAAAGAAAGTGAAGCTCAGAGGTTTGGTTATTTGGCCAACGAAATTCAGGTATTAATAGGTATAATAGAAATTTGACCTTGGTCTTCCAATATTGATAGTACTTTTCATAGCCTTGAATGGACTCTCTGACTTATACCTTATTTCTAGAATCTTAAATACTTTCGCTATAAAAGCCACAGAGCTTATCTTTCACATGAAAAGTAATAATGACTTATGTCCTTGATTTGAAGCAGCTAAACTTCAGCAGGATAGGAAAAGGGACTTCAGAATTTAAGATAAAGAGACCTGGAGGGAAAGTAGACTCCATATAAATAAGCCTAGTTATCCCTAGCTGATGCTCTTTTAAAATAGATTAGCCAAAGGGATTTCTGGAGAAAAAAAGAGAAACCATCACTGAGAGGGAGATAATAATCTTAATTGAAATCAGAAAACCTTCAAATCTCTTTGTGTATAAATGTGTGTGCTGTAATAGTGAACATTTAGAAAACCTTTGGGATTTTTAAAATTCTGGACAAAGTTGTATCATTCTGTGTGGGTTTTTTTCATAATAGGAAGTGGTTGGGGGGAAGTTTTGTGACATCAGAATTCCTTAAGTATTCTCTGATTCCTACGAGTTCTTTCTATGGATCTTTACTGGGCTGTCTAGAACCAGGAACATGGTACATTACAATGACTCCATATCACAGTTAAACAAAATAGCTGGGATTGCAGGTATCCATAGATTCTTCTGGAGGGTGGAAATGAAGTTAAATAAAACTATGCAACTCAACACAATAAAAATGGGGATAGACACATATGGGATGGTAGGGAAAAAACTGCTATGTGACTCAGTTTACAACATCCTTTGAGCAGAAATTATCAAATACAAATATAATGGTGACATTCTGTGATATTGGTATAGAATACAAAATACATACTTGGTCTTCTTGGTTCCTTGCAGATATCTTAAAATGTTGGGATTTCCTGATAGAAATGAAAGAAGCATCTCTTGTTATTCATTATAAGCCCCTTTCAGCCTTACCTGTGCTTATACTAATAAGGTGCTTGTTGCTACAGGAAATAACCATGTGATTATAGGATTAGAACTGTCAGTCCCACCTGTTGACCTATGGAGAGGGGAGAGGGGCTGGACATTAATTTTAATCACTCTTGCCCAATGATTTCATCAGCCATGTTTATGTAAGGAAGCCTCCAGAAAACCCTAACTGAAAGGGCACAGAGAGTTTCTGGGATGGTGAACACAGAGGAGAGAGGAGGATGGCATGCCTGTAGAGGTTAAAGAAGCTCTGTGCTTCCCCATAGACCTTGCACAATAACCTCTTCTATTCGGTTGTTCCTGAATTGAATCCCTTATAAAAAGCTAGTGAACATCAGTAAAATTTAATAGTCATTCCAGCAAATTATCTAATCCTAGGAAGTGGTCATGGGGACTCCTGATTTTTTCATTAGTCCATATTTGCTCTACATGTTTACATTCCTTATGTGGAGTCTGTACATGTATATAATGCACCTTATTTCCTTTTCATCTCCTTTTCTCCCCACTTCCTCCCCACTCCCTCTATCTCCTGATTCCCTTCCCATTTGAGAAAGATCTGTCTCCTTACTTCCTATTATCTATCTTTATTTTGCTCTTCATTTGTAATTTGGTTTTCTCATATAAGAGAAAACATGCGATATTTAAGCTTGTGTGTCTCATTTATTTCACTTAACATTATGGTCTCAAGGTGCATTTTCCTACAAATGACCCATCTTTCTTTATGGCAGAGTAGCACACTGTTGTATGTAAACACCACATTTCCTTTATTCATTTGTCTGTCGATGGACATATAGGTTGCTTACAAGCTTTAGCTATTGTGCATTGCGCGGTTATAAACATGAGTTTGCATCTGTCACTGTAGTATTATGTCTTTAACTCTTTTGACAAGTTACTTAGAGGAGTGATAGCTGGCTCAAATGAAATTTCTCGTTTTATTTTTTTGAGGAATCTTCACACACCCAATTTAGAGCTGGTCAGACGGAAGAAGGGGAGGTAAAGAATTATGATTGACATCTGAAAAAAAAAGGAACCCTTATCCTGTAGGGTGTGCACTAACTCTGGGCAGCTCTATCAGAATTGAATTGAGTTAAATTTTCACTGAGTATGGAAAAATTGATTTGCATGGAAAAATACCCATAGATTTGGTGTCAGAAGTGTTCAGTAGTAGTGTAGAAGGGAAAAGGGGCTTTTCCTTTTTACATAATTAAATAGAGTCAATCTACAAAGGACCTACTCTTCCCTGTTCCCAAACTTCTGATTAAAAGGAGATATATCCAGGGTGAAATCAGGTCAAGCAAAGTTATTGATATGATTCTCCAACCACAGGCATGGAGGCAAGCACAGCCCAAGAAAGAGAGATTTTCCTCTGTTGTTTTTGATGTTTCCATTTCTTACAAATGCAGTCATCACTCTTAACCCCTCTGCTATGGCTTGAATGTGGCTCTTGTCAAAGGAAAATGTTGTAAACTTAATCCCCAATTCAATAAGGTTAAGAGGTGAGAATTCTAAGAGAGGATAAGGCTGTAAGGGCTCTACACTCTTGAGTAGATTTAGGCCATTCTTGAGGGAGTGGCTTATTATGAAAGGTCAAGTTTAGCTCTCTTTTTTCTCTCTTGCCCATCTGTCTGCTGCCATATGATAGCATAGCACAAAAGTCCTTGTCAGATGTGAGTCCTTCAATCTTGGACTCCCAGCCTCCAGAATTATAGAAAATAAATCTCTATTCTTCATTAATTACCCAGTCTCAGGTATTCTGTTGTAGCAGAAAGAAAACAAAAAGAAAAGAAAAGAATGGACTATGACAGAAAATGATATTGAGAGGTGAAACTGTTGCTATAACAAATATCTGAAAATATGGGAGCAGCTGTGGAATCGGGAAGTGGGCAAAGACTGGGACAATGTTGACACAAATGGCAGAAAGACCCTGTCTTGCCATGATCAGAGCTTGGAGGATGATTCTGCTGAAGGCTCAGGAGAAGTGAATGGCTAAAGGAAAAATCTGAAACTCCTTCGAGATTACTTAAGTGGTTGGTAGGAATATAGACAGTATTACGGTATGGATGTTTGCATTCTCCAAAACTCATTATTCTCAAAGACATATGTTGGGATATTTGAAGATGGGACTTTTAGGAGGTGATTAGGATTATAAAGGTATGAGAATGGGGCTTGGTATTGTTTTTTGCCTGAAACAAATCTTTTTACCCATCTTGCAGGGCAAGCCTGCCAGGCATGAAGTCCAACACTGCTGATTTGTCTGAGAATCCTTTTATTTCTCCTTAACACTTGAAAAGCAATTTCACTGCATATTGAACCCTAGGTTGGTGGGGTTTTCTTCTTTTAATACTCTGCATAGTTTTTCCACACTTTTCTTACTTGCTTGGTTTCTCTTGAGAAGTTTATTGTAATTCTTATCTAGGTTCCTCTATAGGTAGGATTATTTCCCATTTGGTTACTTTCGATATTTTGTTTGCTTTCTGAAATTTAGGTAAAATGTACATAAATGTAGCTCTGACATTTATTCTGCTTGGTATTATCTTTGCTTCCTGGATCTGTGATTTCATATTTGCTGTTAATTTTGGAGATGTTTCCACTAGTATTGTCATACATTTCATCTATTTCACTCTCTCTTTTCTCTGCTTCTCTCATTCCATATATATATATAATATATATGTGTAATATGTATAAAAACTATGATATACATATTACAGTTTTTGAAATTATCTCATAATTATTCAATGTTCTATTCTTTATTAAAATAGTTTTATTTATTTTCATTTCAGTTTGTGAAATAACTATTGACTTATCTTCAAATTCAATAATTCTTTGCTGAACTGTGACCAGTCTGGTGATGAGTACAATAGAATGATTATTTCTGTTAAAGTAAGGTTTTTATTTCTAATTTTTCCTATTGTTTCATTCTTAGAGTTTTCCTCTGTTTGCTTACTTTACATATCTATCCCTTCATGCAGTCTAATAGTTTCCATTAGAACTATTAATATATGAATTACAGTTATTTTAGATTTCCTATTTTATAATTTCAACATCTGTGTCATATTTTAGACTGTGTCTAATGTATTTTCAGACTTTTTTCCTTTAACCATTAGCATGACTTGTATTTTTTTTGTGTGTGTGTACTGGGGATCGAACTCAGGACCTCACGTGCCAGCAGGTGCCCATGCAACTGAGCGATATCACCGGCCCTTTTTTTTTTTGTATGTGGGTACTGGGAGTCGAACTCAGGACCTCGTGCTTGCCAGGCAGGTGCTAATGCTGCTGAGCTATCTCTCTGGCCCCGTGCCTTGTATTTTTTTGAAAACTGGACAAGATAGATTTGGCAATAAGAATTGAGATGAATAGGTCTTTCATTTGAGGTTTCATGTTAGTTTTGACTAGGAGTTTTGGCTTTATTTGATGTTTCTTGTAATTATAGGGGCCAGTGACCTTCAAATTCCTCCAATGCCCTTGATTTTGTCTCATCTCTTACTTTTAGCTTCTTTGAGAGCTCATTCTCAGAGATAGTCTGTATTTTGCGGTAATTTCAGCTGTAACCTATAAAATTATTATTATACTGGGGCCTTGTTGACATAGTGATAAAATAGAAAAAGAAGAGTGTTCTATAATCTTCCATTTAAATCTCAGTCTTTCAGTTGGCTTCTGGCCTATGAGCTCTAAAAGGGTTTCTTCTTTCCTAGCCTCCCTGTTTTGGTAGAAGCGGAAGAGTAGAGGGGACTAGAATGAGAGGTATATCATTCCCCTGCTCCTCTGGACAAGGCTAAAGAGTAGTCCTCTATGATAAGAAACGTTATTGCCATACTTTGCACAATTATTCTTTGTCTTCTCCTGACTGTGCCAGGAGAGGGTCCTACTTAGATCTTCACTATGTGAAGACTCCTGAAAATTCTTAGAGATAAATGTTTTTAAAATGTGGGTTTATTCTAAGACTGCAGGACCAGTAGTTTTTCATGCTCAATCTAGTCTACTGTTATCTTCCATGAACTCGTTAAACTCATTGTTTCTACCAATTTATTCCTGCGGTAGTTTCTGCTCTCTGTAGGCAGAGCTCTGCTGCCGCTCTCCGAATTTACCTGATGCTTTCACGTTCAGGCTGGAGGTTAGTTCTGTAAGAGTCTAAGAAGTCATTAGTTACCAGTTTTTCCAGTAGCAAAGACCACAAATCCTGCCACATTTACAGGAAAGTGTCTTCACTGTGAGTTGTTACACTAGCATAGCTGAGTCTGGGTAATTTATAAAGAACAGAGGTTTATTTCGTAGCATTCTGGAGGAGGAAAAGTCTGAGTTTGTGGGGCTTGCATCTAGGTGGATGCCTAATCTCATGGCAGAAGGGGGAGTACGGCAGAGACAGGGCTTTTATACCAAACACACCTGTGATTACAGCCTTAATCCATTTATGGGAGCATATCCCACATGACCTAATCATCTTTTAAGGCTCTCACCTTTCACCATGTTACAGTGGGGTTTAAGTCCCCAACACAGGCCTTTTGGCTGACACATTTAAATCATTGCGTTCTGCCCCCTACCCCAAAACTCATGCCTTTCTCACATACAAAATACATTTAATCCATCCCAATAGCTCCAGAAGGCTTAAACCTAAATCTTTCCCGCATCAAATCAAGAAATCCAAAGTCTCATCTAAATCAGATGTGCATGAAATCAAAGCATGATTCATCATAAGGAAATTTCCCTTTTGACTTCGAGCCTTTGAAATCAAAACAAGTTATCTAAAATGCACAACAATGGGACAGGATAGACATTCTCATTACGAAGGAGAGAAAAAAGTGACAAAAAGGGGGGGTAACTTCCCCAAGGAAGTACAAAATACAATAAAGTAAACAACTTTAAATCTTAAGGCTTGGGACTAATCTTAGAGTCCATGTTCTTTGAAGCACAGTAGGGTTGGGTATGTTTCCCAGGGACTCAAGGAGCACTGCCCTCATGGAATTGTGAACTATATTCATTTAATAACTCTCAAGGATCAGCTTTTCATGCTCACGGCTCTTCCAGACTAGTGTTGTATGCTGGTAGCTCTGTAATTTTGGGCTTCCAGAACAGCCTTGCCACATATTTCCACTAAGCATTGCCGTAGTGTAGATTCTGTATGATGCCTACAGACCTTCAGCAGGTCTCCTGACTATCTAGTACATTCTTAAAAATCTAGATGGGGACAGCCATGCCTCCACAGCTCTTTATTTTTTTTTTTGGTACCGGAAATCGAAATCAGGGCCTCATGCTTGTCAGGCAGGCACTGTGCCATTGAGCTTTATCCTTGGCCCCACAGCTCTTTAAATCTGCAAGAATTTGAAAAAAAAAATTAAAATATCATTTGTAATATCACTCTTGATTCTTAGATCTAAATCCAACTAAGTATGTACAGAATTTATATGCACAAAAATTTAAAATATTCATATAAAAAACAGAAAATCCTAAATCGATATTTAATGTTCATGGATTGGGAGACCTAATATTGTTAAAATGTCAATTCTTTCCAAATTAGTCTACAGATTCAACACAATCTAAAGAAAAAACCAGAAAATTATTTCGTATGCATCAACAAATAGATTCTAAACTCATATTGAAAGGCAAAGAAACAGAATGGCCAACTCAATGTTGAATACATTTGGAGAACTTAACTACTTGGTTTCAAGACTTTCTATAAAACTACAGTAACCAAGATGCCATGATATTAGTAAGAGTAGACAAATAGATAAAAGGAACAGAACAGAGACTCCAAAAGTAACCCCGTACAAATACAGCCACCTGATCTTTGATAAGAGATCAAAGGCAATTCAGTGAAGAAAAGCTAGTCATTTTATTAAATGGCTCTGTAAGAATAGGAAAAACAGGTGTAAAAAAGGGAATCTAAATGCAGATTTATAAACAAAAAAATGCTCAAAATAGATCATAGAGTTAACTTTATTGTACAAAACTATAAAACTTGAAGATAAGGAGGAAAATATATGAATAGCGCTGGATTTGATGATTAATCCTAAATTTTATACCGATAGCAAAGAGCCATGGCAAACAAATTGCTAATTTGAACTTCACAGAAATTATAAAATTTGCTTTATGAAAGACATTGTTAAGAACATAAAAAGAAAAGCCACAAAGGGAGAAAATATTTGCAAATCACGTATCTGATAAGGATTTGTATGCAAATATACAGACAACTCTTAAAATTCAACAATAAGAACACAACACAACCCAATTAAATATTGGGCAAAACATATGAACAGTTACCTTGCCAAAAAATATACACAGATTGAAAATTTACATATAAAAGGCTCAACATCATTTGTCATCAAGGAATTGCAAATTAGAACAACTATAAGATATCACTAGATACTTAGCAGTGTGGCTAAAATCCAAAAACTGATAAAATCAAATGCCGACTAGTACACAAAGCATCTCCTATTCATTGTTCATTAGATTGCAAAATGTAACAGTCACCTGAGAAGACAATTTGGCAGTTTCTTACAAAGCCACACACAGTCTTACCATTGCACTTCTAGATATTTCCCAACTAATTTGAAAACTTATGTGTACACAAGAAAGCAACCAAAATGGCTTGTAATAGGTGAATGTGTATGTGGTGCATATGTAAAGCTGAATACTATTCAGTGATAAAAATTAATAAACTTTTGAGTTATGAAGAGATACTTGGATCTTATATGCACATTGATAGATAAAAACAAGCAAACTGGAAAAGCTACAAAAGCTGTTTATATGATATACAATGAGAAAAACATTATGTAGACAGTAGATAGCTCAGTGGTTGTCAGGATTTTGGCCAGAGAGGGATTAATAAATGAGGTATAGGAGATTTTCAGTGTGGTGAAACTATTCTGTTTCACTATGATGGAATGGCGAATACAAGACATTGAGATTTGTGAAAACCAATAAAATCTTACAACAAAAAACAAACCTTGGGGCCGGTGAGATGGCTCAGTGGCATAAGCGCCTGCCTTGCAAGCGCGAGGGCCCGAGTTCGACTCCCGGATCCCACATACGGAAAAGGGGCCGGTGATATCGCTCAGCGGCACGGGCGCCTGTTGGCGCGCGAGGTCCTGAGGTCGACCCCCCGGTACCCACAAAAAAAAAAAAAAAAAAAAAACCTCAATACCTGCCAATTTAAATAAACTGATAGATTAAACATTTCAGGAAGAAGTGTAGAATGTTGTAAAACAATCTGAATTATCCTAAATATTTGAAGCAATCTTATTAAAGGGGTAGGAAGGTAAATTTTTACCTTAATAAGTTTGGAAATAAGTGGATTCTATACAATTAAAGTGAAAAGACAATACAAAACAAACTCCTGTACATAAGTATTTTAATCTTGAAAAACTGTTAATCATAGAAATACAAAGTAACATTCTGATACTATTATGCATGTAAACTGGAATTGCACAAGTAAGTGAATGGTGAATGGCAGAAGCCACGTTTCTCATTGTTGGAGTGGAAATATACAGATAAGCAAGGAGAAGAGACTAGGGTGATCCCATGGTGATGGATTAGAATTAGACACAACAGTATAAATTTATGTTTAGCTTAATATACATACAGATATTTATATATAGAAATATCTATGCACGTGTATCTACACACTAGATAATACACACAAATATATCTCCTTTATCTGTCATCTAAGAAGGTCTAAATCAAAGACACTCTGCTAGCAAGGTGCATAGCTATTATTTAGATCGTTGTTTCTAATACCCTTCTGCGGGAACAGGAATGAGGACTGCTTGGAAAAATGGCTGGTTCTAGAACTGAGGAAGACAATATACAGGATGATCCTGGGGCATATATAGTAGTTTCCAGATAGCAATCAAGTGCTGAAAACAAACAGGAAAAGCCTACAATGGCGGGGGTACATCAGAAGAATGCAAGAGCCAACTGAAAGAACCCCAAAGGGCCATAACTGGAAAAGTTTGAGCAGCAAAATAAGTAAAGTAAGAATTAGACTACAACCTAAAGTATAAAATAAATAACCATGAGTTCATACTATGTAAATAAATAGTTGAATAAATAAGTGTTGAGAATAAAGAAGTTGTGCTATAAAAGAATTCCAGGGCTGGTGAGATAGCTCAGAGGCATAAGCGCCTTCCCAGCAAGCACGAGGTCCTGAGTTCGACTCCCGGAATCCACATAAAGGAAAAAGAAGGGCTGGCGATATCACTCAGCGGCACAAGTGCTTGCTGGCAAGTGCTAGGTCCTGAGGTCGACTCCCGGTACCCACGTAAAAAAAATAAAAAAGAATTACAGAATTTATGTCACATGTAGAATATGGAATAATGTACAACTCTATGCTCCTTAATTATAGACAACGTATAGTGATTTTCATACAAAAGGTACAGTATGGAAAATGAGAACAAAAGCTGTGGGAAAAACTAACAATGTGACCTCAGTCCCAGGGATCAAGGTGAACATCAAATGTTAGGAGCTGTATTGTGACATGATGAAAATACCATTTGCCTCTACGGCCATCTTACCCCAAGACCATATCACCCCAGTTTAAATGACTAAAAGCAAAATACAATCATGTAAATTCCAATTAAGAGACCTTCTTCAAAATATCTAACTAGCAAACTTCAAGGCTGTCAAGGTCATAAAAAGACAAACAACATCTAAGAAGCCCAAGGATTCATGGTTCTTAAATGGAATGCAGTGATCTGAATTAGATCCTGAAACAGAAATCTCAAAAAAGCCTGACTTCGGTTAGTAATAATGTATTGGTATTGGTTTCTAAATTGTGATAAATGTCAGATGTTAGTAAGAGAAGCAACTGAATGTGGGCATATATGAACTCTGTACTATTTCGCAGGAAATCTATAAATCTAAACTGTTTTAAGAAAGGTTTAGATTTTTAATAACGAAAATATAGCTCTTTCAAGTGGTTCATATCTCATCCTCATCTTCATTGACGTGTAATTACGGCAACCCCATGGAAAAGCAACACATCTCAGCACTGCTCATTTTCTGTCTCCTGTGATCTCTTTACGGCTGGGAAGTGTCTCATTTTAATTCTCTGTCAAACATGTCCTCTCATGTGGTCTGCTCTGCACAGAAGACAATGATTTGGACAACATTTTGAGATTCTTATAGGACAGGCTTGGCAGGTATGTTTCAGAAAGTGAGTAATTGAAAGAGACTTTTAAGATCCCCAAAGATGAGTTATTTATTTTGAAAACAGGACAAAGATACATGAGAAGGCAACTTCCTATGGTTAAGACAAATGTATCAGGACAAGAACCTTAACCCTCATAACCAAAGTTCTTGTTTTGTTTTCTGGTTTTGTGTTTGCTGTTGGCATTGTTTATTCATTATTTACATTACTTTAAAATTGTTATTTATATTGTTTTGAACTGCTGAAAATGTTAACGAAGCATCCTGTAAGATGAGAATATCATACTCTCATGCTTCCTGAAAATGATAACCCAAAGTCAGAATTGTTAGTAGATTGCCAACCCTATTTAATATATGTTTACTGTGTTTGTAGAGACATCAGGTGGATAAAGTCAATTGGAAAAGTGAAAGACAGAGAAATAAAATAAAATAAGATGCTTGGTGTCACCAGAACCCATACAACACAGGTTAGGATGGAGATAGAAGGCCCATGTACCTCAACTGACCCAATGCATGCCTATTGGCAAATTCTATTACAAAAAGTACCCCACTTTGAAAAATGAATTAAGCAATTATCCTTTTAACGGATCTTGAATGTTGTCTTGGAGTTATATGAACCCATATTTGTCTTTAGCTGTATCCCAACCCATGCCACTTCTAGTTGCCCACTCTGGTCCTGGATCTTCCTATTCTCTCACTTCTTTCCTAAGACACACAATGTATCATTCCTGCTCTGTATAATTCTATTGTAGCCACTTGACTGTGCTCATTACATAGACTCCACATGTCAAAGTCTTCCCTGTGAGATGGAGATAATACTAATGTCTTTATATAGGGTTTATATAAGAACTCAACTTAGATGTGCCTACATGTAGTACAAGTTCAACACACTTAGCTATCTTAACAGTAAGTAATGATTTTTGAAATGAATAAATTTTGGATCCTATTTTTTACTCCCAGTTTTTGCTATCTAGTTAATTCTAATATCAACTGCATCAGACTAAAGCCAAACAATAGACTTCAGAAGAATAGATATTCATTATGTCATGCTTATCCAAATATTACCGAGCATCTCCTATGTTTCTGACACTGTTCTCAGTGCTGGAAACACAGTGCCAAACAAGACCAACAAGGAGCCTGCTCTCAGGAAACTTTCTCTACAACGTACAAGAGGCTCCAGGCTAGTTTGTTTCTGCATATTTTTAAGTGAGGCCCCTTGATGGAGGACAGAGTTCCACAAGCACATACCTTGGTAAGAAGCCTTCATTATGGGCAGGTAAATGGTACCCCTTCTTTTCTAGATGCAGTCCCACACTGAACATACACTTTTTCATTTTGAACTTAGGCTGGATGTTAGTCCTTTTAACGCTTTCCACTGGATGATTCTGTGAAAAACACCATGATTCTAGACTAGCCAGTGGCTGAGGTACTCTGAGAGTTGCTGAGAATAAAGTAAGTCTGTTGGATATGCAATGTAACATGTCGGTTTCCAGGGCAAGATTGGGGTGAGAGATGTATACTTTGGAGTTGTTAAAAGTAGACTATATTGGGCTGGTGAGATAGCTCAGCGGCATAAGCGCCTGCCCGGCAGGTGCAAGGTCCTGAGTTTGACTCCCGGCCTACAAAAAAAAAAAGTAGACTATATTAATGTGAGAACCAGATGGATGGAAAGCACAAAACATATGGAAGTAAACAGTCTCACAATCAACAAAAGAGAAGGCACAGCCAGAGGGGGATATCTAGAAAACTTTCAGACACAAAGTAGGGCTTGTAACTGGAAACTCGGGTATATGATGGAGAGAGTGTGCAAAGAAACTGGAGCTTTTAAACAGAAGTAGGTGAGCATAGCCTTATATCTATGTTAAGGTATTTGAACACTATTTTTGAGACAGTAAAGGATAACAAAATTTAAGCCTCTAATATTGATCTTATTCCTTATTAACCTTATGTCCTGAGTTATGTCTGCAAATAACTCCAGAATCAATGATGTTTGAGCATGTCCACGCTTGGTGAGCTCAGCTCTAAAATTACTGAAATATGTACATATAAACACAGTAGGCAGGATCAACCGTATGCTAGAGGGCAGAAAGACTTGAGAAGGTCCTAGATTAAGGTCCGGATTTCGGTCTTCATTGCAAAGGTCATTAGCACAGTTCAATGGCAGAGGCAGCCAGAGCTGGGAGAATCCTTGGGAAAGATGGAAGAATCACAACCTCAGTAGATCACATGATGAAAAAGTTAGAAATGGCCAACATAAGAGCAAAACAAGAAAATGCAGTGTCAGGAAATATGATGAATGAATGTTGGCAGAAGTAAAGGTTGGGCATGAACTACGAATAGTAATCATGCCATAAAGAGCTGTTAATGTTGACCAAGTTACTTAACCTCGCTGTCCCTTAGTTTTTTCTTTGTAAAATGGGGAAAGTAACTGTACCTCACTCCTAAGGATGCTGTGAACTGCAAATAGAATAAAGTACATCAAGCATGTAGGGGGTGGTCTGGTCCTCAGCAGATGTGCAATGCATGTTTATCTCTTACTATTTATTGTTGTTGTTGCTTTTCTAGATTTCCTGGTACATGGTATGGCGAATTAGTTAAATCGAAGAGAATGAGTAATGAGAATACAATTCCAGGCTAGCTGAAAGATAAGGGTTGAAACATTTTAATCCATCTACATGTAAAAATACACACACGATGAACTGAGATGGGCTACTAGATGTCTGTGGATCGCCACTAGAATCGTCATTCCTTGCTTTCCTAAGAGATCTTCCATTCCGAGTCTAGAAAGCCTTAGTTGATAGAATCAGGCATTATGTTAGGATACAGAGAGTGAAGCAAAATCATCTTCCTTTCCAAACAAAACTGTGTTAATAAACAGATGCAAAGAGAGTAGACAATATATTCCTCCAAGCAGTCTATTTGATGTGCTCAAACCGTCTGCCCTTTCTGTATTTGTTTATGGTGTGTTAACTGTAACTTTACTTGTTTCTCCCCAGATGTTTGGACATCCATTAATTAGCACATCCTCTGTAGTACATTTGTGGATGCTTTTCACCAAGTGAAAGGAAAGGCTGGATTCCAGCTGGAAAGAAATGGCAATTAAGAAAACACACACACACACACACACACACACACACACATCCCAAGACTGTCCTTAGGACAACTTGAGAATGAGAGAGGGAGGCAAGGGGAAATCATGAGTGCTGAGCACCAGCAAAATCCAATGGGGCTCCTTCTTAGGTTAACATTTTCAAGCTCACACGTCATCAGCAAACATTTAGCTAGCATATGACTTCAGGGCCGGATTAATTCAGGAAAAACAATCTTGTCTGAGTCAAAAAGGGAGGCCTTTACCTTCTCATGTGAAACCGAGCAAGGTAAGACTCTCCAAAATTTATTCTTCTTCCTTACCTCTCTTTCACCATTTTAGTCCTGGTTGAGAAACCACGAAAATAACTCCAGAATTCAGTGCAAAAAAGGGCAATGCTTATTTTTAAATAATCAAAGAGACTATCTGGTAGACAGCATGTTGGGCTGCCTCAGTGTCTGTATTATAAGTCTTCCTGAAAAAGGTTTAGAGTAGAGGTTGAAAGGAATATTTGGTCGCTTTTCTGCAGTGAGATGTCCACTGTCTACCATCCAACCCCTTCCTCCATCACCTTCCCATGAGAACTGGCCTGTTCACTGTCATATTATATCCTGTTAAATAAAATACCACCAATTCCCTTCTAAAACAATGGTACCCACCTCTCTTGGCTCCTGGATATCACAGAAAAATCTTGCTTTCCAGAGCTTCCTCAACTCTTTGACATCTCCTTTTTTTTTAATGCCAAGCATCCTTTTCCTTGGTCCACGGCATGGCTGGTTTTATGGGCAAAGCTATAATGACATGCAACAATCCATCCAGCAGGCCCATGGAAAACTCTAATGTAGTCTAGAAATATATCTCTCAGGAAAATTAATAATCTCTATAAAATCTCATTCCTCAAATCCTAACAACTAATTTTTAATTTTTAATGGGTCATTTCACACATAGCCAAAGCCATAATGTAAGACTATGATTTGCAAACATTGCTTTAGTTTTCATAGGAATTTTTCATTAACATTTTAACATTTTACCTCTGGTTGTATTTCTTAGGAAGAAAACAGTCAAATGCCTACTGAATCTTAATAAAAACCATTGTGTATTGAGGCTCTATAAAGGAATTGTAATGAAATGAACTTTAAATGAAAAGCTGTTTTGTGATAGTTTGTGAGACAGGAACACAAGGGGAATGTGTGGCACTATGCTAAGTGCAAAGTTTCATCTGAATCCCCAAGAGAGTATCGTGAACTTGGCATAACTATTTCCAGAGACTGAGAAGAAGTTGCGTTTCAGAGAGATTAAGTAACTTCCTAACGTCAGACCCTAGGAGCTATGCTTGTACAGCATTTCATAAGAGCATGGGCTTGGGAATCTACAAATGCTTGATCAAATCTTAACTTGGTCAATGAAAGAGCCATGCAAAATGGTGCATGGGAGGCAAGGCTAAGAGGATAGCCCTGCTGAGTGATGTGGCAGTCAGTGGCAAACCACAACAGTAGTGGATAGTATAGAGGTTTAGGTTCATATTCAAAGTACACTACTGTTTTGGATCTGAAATACCCTCCCAAGTCTCATGTGTTTGGAAGGTGATTGGATCATAGGGGTGCTATACTCAAAAGTGAATCAATCTACTGATGGCTTCATAGCTGATGTACTTTTAGGAGGTAGGTCCTGGTTGAAGGAGGCAGGTCATGGGAGAGTGACCTGGAAGGGTATATCTCCCTCCCAGGATCCTCTCTTCTTTTTACTTCCCGGTCACCATAACATGAGCAGGTGTCCTCTGAGGCAGGCCCTTCAACCATGCCGTTTCTGCCTTGAAGCCAGCCAGCTAGGCACTGAAACCTCTGAAAACTGTGAGCCCAAATAAAACTCATTTCCTTTCATCATGGGTGTTGGGTATTTTGTCCCAGAAACAAGAAAGTGACTAACACATAGAGGAAATAAGTCATTGCACATACACCCAAATTGCTTTGGCTTTAGCCCCAGAATTTATCTAAAATATGTGAGTCAGATCTCCTCATTGCTGTGAGTGTAGTATAAATTCTAAATCCAGAGGCCAAGAACTCAAGCTTGGAACTTGGCAAGACAGTGATCTAAATCAGGCAGAAAAGAAAACTCCCATGGGTAGAATGAAATGGTTGACCCGTCATTTCACACAGTGATTCATCTTAACATTCATGCACACACATAAACACATCTTATAAATAGGCATTCTTGTCCCCATCTGACGGACATAAAAGCAGATCAGGACCCATGTGTGATTTGTTTCACTCATGCACACACACTGCTGGGATTTGAATATCGATAAGACAGACTTTAAATCCCACAGCCTTATTTTGTGCTGCAATTAGAGATTATGGTGAAGCAGATGTTGACTCACCTGAAGCAGGTGTCAGGAATCAGGAGTCCATAGAAATATGAAAAAAGGGGCTGGTGAGATGGCTCAGCAGCATAAGCACCTGCCTGGCAAGCGCAAGGTCCTGAGTTTGACTCCTGGAACCCACGTACGAAAAAGGGCTGGCGATATTGCTCAGCAGTACGGGTGCCTGCTGGCGCGCGAGGTCCTGAGTTCGACCCCTGGTACCCACCAAAAAAAAAAAAAAAAAAGAAATATGAACAAAGGAAAGGATATAAGCAAAAAAAAAAAAAAAAAAAAAAAAAAAAAAGAAAAGAAATTTTCATGGCCAAGGAATTATGAAAACACATTTCACCTTGCTAGTCATCAGTAAAATGAAATTCAAGCATTAATGAAACAAAATTTCTCACATATAAGGTTGACAGAGGGCCGGTGAGCTGGCTCAGCGGCGTAAGCGCCTGCCTTGCAAGCGCGAGGGCCCGAGTTCAACTCCCGGATCCCACATACAAAAAAGGGGCCGGTGATATCGCTCAGCGGCATGGGTGCCTGTTGGCGTGCGAGGTCCTGAGGTCGACCCCCCGGTACCACAAAAAAAAAAAAAAAAAAAGGTTGACAGAAGTTCTAAATATTTGATAATATCAAGTGTTAAAAAATGTGAGAATGTGAGTAGTAATTTATACTGCTAGTAGGTGTATCAACTTTCACAGCTATTTTGGAGGGCAATCTGGAAATATCTTTTAAAAATTAAAATGTAAATAATACCAATTCATCAATTTCCCTCTTTGGCATATGCCCAAGAAATATTTTCACAAAAGTGTGCACACATGCCTAGAAACATGTGTACAAAGACATTGTCCGCAGTCTTGTTTATAATCACAAAATCTGAAAAACAATCAAAATGTTCAAATAGAAGAAATAGGCAACATGAGATTGTGTTGGAGTACATTGCTGTAGTTTTAAAATGAATTAGAAGAGTGTGTACTGTTGTGGGAAAATTTCTCAAGTATACTGTCAATTTTTTAAAAAAAAATCTAATTTTATGAGACACTATAACAATGAATGCATGCAATATATTTGTCCAAATTCATAGAAGCTATAACCCCAAGAATGAATCCTTAGGTAAACTATGGACTGTGGATTTTGGACAATAACGATATGTAATGAAGTTTGATCAGTGGTCATAATCTCGCACTGTGATGGAGGGTGTTGTAATGGGAGAGGCTAGGCATGTGACGACAAGGGGACTGTATGGGAAAGGGCTCTTCTTCACTCTCAATGTTGCTGTTAGCCTCAAACGGCTCTAAAAATGAAATGTATTTTTAAAAAATCAAGTTCCATAGCAGTACTTACATTTCCACAGACAAACTTAAATAATACACAAAATTTTATATTTCCACAGAAAAAAAGTATAGAAAAACTGGCACCAAATTGAATATAATGGTTCCTCTCTGAAAAGGACATGAGTTGAGGTAAATGGTCAGAGGAACATTTGTTTAGTAGATTAAATAAAGTAGATGTTATGGTTTGTGTCTGAATGTCCCCCCAAAGCCTCATGCAGTCATGGGGGTGGGCTTTTAGAAGACAGCTTGTTAAACCTGGGCCTCTTGTTTTCATGCTCTCACCTCAGGAAACAGACTTACAGCTTGCAGCTCTACTCAGCAGGGGGCCAGGGTCCCCACTTTGTAAACTTCCTCAGCCTGTGTAAGAGGGGGGCATGGAGATGGTGTGAGTACTACATCTGCCCTAGGGCAGGTAGTCTGCATACAATATAAAGGAGGAAAAGAGGCTTGCTCTCCCCATCTTTTTGCTCTTGTTGCTTTTGTTGTCTTCTGCTGCCTTGAGCTGTTGCCCCTCTGCCATGCCAACCTGCCTTGGAGCCAGCTAATTACAGGCTGAAACTTCCACATACTGTGAGCTAAATAAATCTTTCCTTCCTTAATTTTGGGTGCCTTGTATTTTGTCTCAGCAATGAGAAAAGTAACCAAGAAAGTAGACTTGTCTAGAATTGCTGGAAGGTTTAATAGACATATTTTCATATCTTGCTTGTATAAATATTTAAATGAAATAACAAAAAAATCCATCAGATAGCCAGGTGTAATGGTGCATGCCTGTACTCTTAGCATTCTAGGAGGCTAAGACACAAGGATCACAAGTTCCAGCCAAGCTTAAGCAATTTAGCAAGACCTTGTCTCAAAAATTAAAAAAAAAATTTAAAAAGGAGCTGGAGGTTTGGTTCAGTGATATAGCCCTTGGTTCAATGCCCAGTATCATATGACTCTCTCTCTCTCTCTGTATGTGGTGTGGTGTGGTGTGTGTGTGTGTGTATGTGTATAGGAGGATGACCTTTGACCTCAATAATATGTCAAACTATTGCAGGAGACTGGATTAATATCAGCATAATTAGTAAGCATATTTGCTTTTAGTCCACCAGTCCTCAAAATCACCACTAGCCAGGCAAACAAGGAACAAACAGATGGCCCATTTGGGTCTACCAGGAATAGGGTTGAGCAAAGATGTTTGGGTTAAGGAGATCTCACTGCATTGCAGTTTCACAGTTTCTTACAGTTATACTCAGGTACAGAGCACAGAATGATGCTTCCAATTCTTGGTGGCACTCAGCAAGTTGACCTATGCGCCATCTCCTCCTTGGTTCCTGAAGAAGGGGGATTCAGATTAAATAAGAGGCATACAGTCCTCACACACAGCTGGGAGGAGAGTTCTGCCACCAGTGGAGGCCAGAGAAAGGACACAACTTTCTTTATGTCTTCTCCAGAAATAAACAGTTCCATTTAGTCTGGAAAAGAATCATAGAATATTTTATAACAAAATAATAGGAGAATAACATTAGTTAATACATTGAGTATTGTTTTACTTTTTTCCATAAAAAAAGAAACAGAATTCAAGAAAAAAGATGGAGAGAAGAAAAAAGGAAGGGAGGGAGAGAGGGAAGAAGAACGAACGCACACATAGAAAGTTGAAAATGGGCTTCTGCTATGATGATTCTGAGATGAAAAAATCCCATGCCAGAGTGGACCCTGCCTGGAAATTTCCTTGAGGTTAAACATGCAGGCTGTCACTAGCCATGGAGCCAGGAGAAGCCCCCACAGTGTCTCCTCATAGAAAAAGCCAATTACCTAAAAATAGTGGGAAATGATTAGTCATGTTAATTAAAATAATTTTTGTTCTCACTACTAAAAAGGTCAGACTGTCAGCTGTATGGAAAATTGAGCCTTCATGCGTTTTCATTTGATTTCACTTTCAAAGTCTAATTAGCCACAATTCATTGTTAAAAGTGATAATTTCTTTTGATAACGTAGCTGCTTTTGATCATGTTGTCTAACTCGTTATTATGGCAGCCTGATTCTTAATACTGTGGCAGGGTGGTGCTTTTCACTCCTCCGAGCTGAAGTTTTTACAGACTCTGTTGATCAAATCCAGAAAGATCACAAGATGTTTGCCATGGAATGGAAGACACAACTCTCAATATCCGACTGCTTGTTCTTCCTGCTGAAAGCCAACCAACCAACCCTTAGACTTTACATTAGGAGAAACCCGTGCTCCATCATCCCAGCTCTGCCAAATACAAGCTGTATGATCTACTGTGCCTATCAGATCAAAAGATTTCCTAAATGAAAAACTAAAACAATCACATCTATGTCATGAGTTGACAGAAAAAAATGTGTCAAGTAGCAAGTGCCTGGCAGAGTGCCTGGCCTTCAAGGGGTTAAAAAGAACATTAGTAAAAAGAAGTCTATTCTAAAGATAATTAATCTATTTCTTCCAAATTAATGTAGGATCTAAGTGATAGTATTAAAATAAATTATAGTTGGAACTCTAAAACACACAGCGTTCTTCTACATATATTACATTGCTCAAACATCCTGCTAGTTGATGACATATGTCACCTTACAGAAATGAAGTGACTTGACCAAAGTTACACAAGGAATGAACTGTAAAGCCAGGTCCTGTATCCTAATTGTTTGCGCTACAGTAATTTTTAAAGAGTTGCTCTTGTTCTGTGTAACACACAAGTCCTCTACGGAGCATTGGTTGCCAGTGGTAACAAACCATAGGCAAAAAGCACAATCTCCTTTAGTATGAACTGGTGTTTTCTCTGTTCTGTTCAGGGATCTGAAAGCAAACCTCTTTATGTTAAATGTGGAGTTGGAACAAAAGCCTCATTGCAGATTCCCACCCATTAAAACACTGGAGTAATCTGGAAGCCAAATAATACATCATCCAATCTTGGTCCTCAGGGTCATCAGAGGAATTGTGGAGGGTTCACTCTTACTACCTTTTAACACCAAACTGTTCCCACCCGGGATCTGAGGGAACAGAAAAAATAAACTGAATTCCACACCTCACATTAATGTATTATAGCTGTGGCTGCTATATATCGACATGATTATCCTATGTAAGTACACACGCTGTCACTTAAAGTCAAGTAAAAAACTAAAATAAAGGCAAATAAAAGAGCACAGTTTTGATTCAATATACAAGACAGCATGTCTTAATAGCACCCATCAACAGGAAAAGTCCGTTCAATAATGCCAGTCAGGAGAAACCACTTAGGGAAGTGACAGCATGGTGGATTAAAAAGCCTTTTTGTCAAATATAAAGGTCACTGAGGCAGTAAACTCCTTAAAGGGAGAGACAATGCATTTCATGCATGAGAAACTCGGCCTGAAGCAAAACACGGTGACCATGAGAATGATAATTTTGTCGGAGTGGAAATGGACTCCGAGAAATCATTTGCAGACTTAATGGCATAAAAAGAGCTGCCATCAGAGGAAATGGGCAAGTTCATCACTGACCCAAATATCACCCCCAGACAAGTGTCCTTGGAAATCCCAGAAAGTGCAGTAAAATCTAGATGACCTTGCCCAGGCTGTGACCTAAACCTGTGGCTTCCAATTGTACATTACAGGTGAAAAGTTTGCAGGCCCAGAGCTCCTTGAATCACACAGAAAATCCAGTCCCTCTTCCCCTTAATGGGATATGTCAAATCTGGGACAAGTCCTCCTGTAGGAGGGGCTTATTGTCCACTCTAACTATGACCTCATTAGTCGAGGAAAAAAGAGCAGATTGCCGGTGCTCATGTTAACTGATGACCACGACTGAGTGTGCTATGCACGCCAAAAAAATATAACGTTTTAGAGAAATCTGCTTGTCCATTAATTGACTCTGTCACTATGCCCTAAGAGTGTTGAGTTAGCAGACCCAATTACTCATGGTAATCATGTGGGCTGAGTAAGTGTACAGGGCTTCAGAAGAAAGACTCACCAACAGCCAAAGACCTCATAGAGGGTCTTGGGGCCCAGTCTCCCTCCCCTATGCTACACCAGTGATCTAGCTTTGGATCTTTCCTACTCTGAAGATTATGGTATGTTCCAAAGCTCAGCCAAATTACTCATTTCCTATCAGAGTATATATTTTGGACCTACACCCTTCCATACCTTCCCTGGTCCAGCCCAATTCAATATCGGCACCAGTTAATTGGATTAAATGGAAGCTACCTTCATAAATGCAGGGGACCACTATACATGGTTGTATAGGTAGTACACTGCTAAAAAGTAGTTAGGTACGCTTCAATTCCCCAGAAAATATTTTTGAGAAAGAATGTCATATTATCTGGAATAAACAAAGCAAGCCGGATTCTGGGATTTATTTACACTTCCCAGTTTGTAAGATTTTTCTCTGCTAAGCCACCTAAAGCTGGAATATGTAAGATAGGTGCATTAATTGTCAAGGACTCTTGGATGGAAGGAACAGGAAGAGACTGGTTATAACTCATGACAGAAGGAATTTATTAGAATGGAGATAAGGAAGTCAAAGAACTAAAATCCTAGTGAACTAGAAAAATAAAGAAGGATCAGGAATCGGGGCAGGTCCAGAGTCAAGACAGAATGTGTTCCTTGGTAAGAAGATGGAAGAACTGCATTGCAAACATAAACCAGTAAATAAAAAAGAGTACAAAAAGAGTTCCATTCTTCCTAACTAGAACTTACACTGTTCAGTGGTAGTACCACGTAGACTGGTTAATTTGGCCAGGTTTGGGCAGGGAGCCCTGATTAACTCTTCCCTAAAGAGAGGAGGCTGTGCTGTTACCAACCAAGAGAGAGAAAGGCTGCAGCGCCAATATAGGAAGTGTCCACCTCAACCCTTGAACTCTGTTTTCCTACCTCCAAGAAAGCATGGCACACACAGTGAATAATTGCTACTCAGAGCATCTTTGGGGCAATGTAGAGACGACAGCAGGACATGCTTTCTAACTTTGTAAAGTAAAATAAAAACACGTGCAAAGCATTTATCCCCACCCCTGCCCTAATTTATTAAGTTTGTTTTGTTTTGTATTTTAAGCAGAGTAAATCATTTTCGAGCCTTGATACTTGAAGTACAATCCCTAGCAAATTACTTGTGAAATAGCTCATGTGTTTGTGATAAAAAAAAAAAAAAACAAAAACAAAAAAAACGTGAGCTAGAGAATTTGGGGTTTTAAAGAGTGGCTTTCAAATTCTATTCTCCACAGCCCTCACTGCCTCACTGCCCTGCTCCTGGGAGGGTGGGGTGGCAATTTTTACTCACTGGTCACTTCCAGGAAAGATGTGAAGTGAATGTAATTCCTTTGTAAATATCCTTTGTAAAACAAATTTACAGCCACTGCTTTCAAAGCTCAGAGTTAAGGAGACTCTGAGACTTTGAGGTAGGGAGATTCACAGAGAAAGGGGTTTAGGAAGAAAGGCGTGTGATTTAATGAGGCAAGTACAAGAAAGCACTTTGGAAAGGGGGCGGGGGGACAAGGCAAAAAAGCAGAGGTTGACAGAGGGTGCTTGACCTGTTGAAGAAAACTGAGGCTCAGGCTGGGGATGTAGCTCAGTGCAAAGGCCGTGGATTTAATCCGTGGTACTACAAAATAAATAAATGAGACTTGTTTGATGACAGCACGCAATATTGGAGCCTAATGTCCAAATTTAAGAAAAAGCATTAAAAATTGTATTTAAATGTGAGGGAAGCCACTGAAGGAGATGTGTTATGACAGTGATGGAAATGCTGCCAAACAAGCAGAGGACTTGAAGTGACCCAGACCTTACAAGCAGGTGGGTAGCACCTGCCACCCTGGCAGGAGGAGAAGAGAAAAGAGAAATTGTAAAGCCAGCAGCCAGGACCATAGAGCGATGTGTCAAAAGGAAGTGGGAAGCACCAGTAGAAATGAATGGCTTTCTATAACTGCTAAAAGGTTAGCCTGGGCATCTTAAAATTCGGATGAGTTCATTTCAGCATTCAGAACTCATGAATCAGGCAGGGTCAGACTCCAAGCTGCTCAGAAGCAAGACAATGACTGACTCTCATTGCTGAAGATGGGATGTCAGAGGTGAGGTGGTGGTTCCTGATTGGATAAGCTTGCGTTTCATCTTACTGTTTATTCCCAGCTTCCATTCGTGTGTGAAGGCGTCTCTGCTCAGTGTTCTCTCCATCATCATCATCACTGTCATCATCATCATCATCATCATCATCATCATCAGAGGGAGACAGGTGAACCTAGCCTGACTACCCTTTCAGACAGAGGTGAGGGAGATCAAGTGCTTTGCACAGATGAGGCGAGATGTGGAGAGAGGGATGGCTGGAGAGAGGAGCAGAGACCTCCCTGCTGGTGGGTGACCTCTTCCCACCTATCTGCTTTAGTGGACACATTCTTTCTTAGATATCTTGATACCATTGGTAAACTTTATGTTGGGTCTTATTCTGCTTCCAAGTTCTGTCTGTTCCTTAACTTTAAATATTTCCCTACTCAAACCCTCAGAAGTGAGCCTTACTCAAATACATTACTCTGACCCCTGAGAGCTCCACACAGTCTCACTGATTCCAACGAGAAAGTTCGAGAAAGTTGATTAATTTGGGGCAGACAGGGGAGTGGGAAGTGAAGATAATCAGAACTAATAAAAATTATTTTAAATGAATTGTTTAAAGTAAATTTTTAGAGGATATTCTAGGAAAACTACCTAATTTTTCTTACTAAGTTTCCTTTTGTGACAGAATTAACAATTTGTTAAATTGAATTCAACTGCTGATTCACTTCTTGTGTTACGAATGGGTGGTCATAACTAGAAAGCTTGTCAAACTCAGCCAGGGTGTAAAGAGCTGGCTTGAGGAACACAAACAACTGTATCCTTCTCAAGGATGATGTGTCTTTGCCAGCTTTTGTGCCTTTTACAGCCTTGGGTGAATTGTGTGTCTGTGTTCCTATATCCAGTGATCATGTTTCTCAATCCTAAGACAATATTGGCAGAGGACCACCATACCTTTTACATACGTAGCTGGTGTTTACTGAGGAAAGGCTATGAACCAAAATAATAATTATGATTACTATAGTGAATAATACAGAAGGAACAAGAGAAAAAAAGTCATGTGCACGGCTGTAGGTGGAGCTGACCCATATTGAGATGCAGTGTGTCCCTTTGTGGATATAGCAGGGCCATCTGGAGGAGAAGTATTTCATCCTCAGAATTACTTTTTCTTTTTTTTTGTGGGTACCAGGGGTCGAACTCAGGACCTCGTGCACCAGCAAGTGCCTGTGCCGCTGAGTGATATCACTGACCCTTTTTTCGTATGTGGGTACCGGGAGTCAAACTCAGGACCTTGCACTTGCCAGGCAGATGCTTATGCTGCTGAGCTATCTCACCGGCCCAGAATTACTTTTTCCCCCCAAGAAAAATTGTTCCTTGCTCAGGCACTGAGCCAAACAGTATGTGCCATATGTTCCTTTGAGCCACTCAAGTAACTACAAATTTTGATTGAGTATCTGGCCCTAAACTGGCCTGGGTCAATATTAAGGGGGAAAATCTTCCCGACCTTCTCTAAACCATAGGTCTTTAAATTAGGCCATGAGTCTTGTCAGGAAGAGATCCCTCTCAAGGATATTTGTGTGTCTATGCTTATGTGTGTGTATTTGTGGGTATGAGGACATATATTCTCTAAAAAAAATTCTCTTCAGCAATAACCTCACATTTACTACATCTACTTCAGTCAAAATCAGGAAATAGAATGGCCCAGAAAAGAGAAGCAAAGGCACCCTCACTCCCAGTTTAATATGTAGCCCTGCTTTCAAGTCACCTGCAAATATAACCACGGTTTCATACATTGTTGCTCGATGTGATTAGTGAAACATTCTCCCAGCTGCTTTAACCTTCCTTGGCACAGTGAGCTGGAAAGGAGAACAGCCTCATACACCCCTCCATTTCCCCCAGGTCAACAGTGACCACTCCAGCAAGAGAACGACTTGCAAGTGCATCAAGAAAGCAAAAGCAAACTGGCCGTGGTAGACATACGTAGACCAAAGCAGCTCAGTACTTTATCCTGGTGTTCTGACTGTTTGAAGAGTTTCATGAGGATCTTGTTCATAATCCTATTGAAAATAAAGTGCTCAAAAGTAAAAGCTGTTTGGTCTTTCCAAGCTAACTGTCCTTTGTTCGTGGCATATTAGTGGAGCAATTTTTAAATAATGACTGATTTTTTTTTTCCTTGTGAAAGATGCTTTTTGCAGTCAAAAGCAGGTTCTTTATTTTCTAGCCTGGTACTCACATTCATTAGGACTGGTTGCATCCACGTTGGAGAGGTTTATTTGTTCAGCTGGAAATGGGACATTAACATTTTAAGAGGATGATGCATAAGCTTTCAGAGATAATATTCTCCCTGCCCCATTCTGTTGATGTTCTCTTTGAAAATGCAAAGTGTGACATACTTTTTCCCCCAAGAAAAGATGAATTTATAATAAACACTTTATCATGAAAGGCATAATTTTTTGCAATCCTCCCCCATTTCAAAATAAGAATTAAAATGTGGGTTATGTGGAAGGTTTGCAAATATGAGAGATGCCCAGAATTAAGCATTCATTGAGTCCAGAACAATAATGAATATCTCTGTGTGTGAATATCCACCACAATTCATCAGTGGCCCTGCCCTGTCTTAGCAGGCAGGCAACAGTCATGGTTAAGTCCTACTGCTCTCATTTTCTTCTCTCTTCCTTTGTCTTTAAGTGTTTTGCCTCTTGTTGGAGGGATTCCCCTCTCCTTTCAACTCCTCTAGGATTCCCTCCCTCTATTTCCACCTGCTCTCTGTGCTGCGTCATCACTCTGCCGCTCTGCCTTCTGCACTACTCCCATCGGCACACAAGCAAGCTGGAGGATCTCAGTGTAACCCGTCTTTTCCCCATGCAAACGATTGTTTGATTGCCCTCTGTCATAGTCAGACTTCTCCAGTGTCCTTGGTACCACATGCCTTCTCCTCCCTCTTTCCCATACTTGCCATCCACTCTCAGCTGACTGCCATTCCTACCACTCCACAAAATCTTCTCTTGCCAAGGTCACCAAACAGCTGTTTGAGCAAATACAATAATCATTTCTCCTTTTTATTCTGTTTCTTGACAGGACCCAATAAACAAACCACTCTTTTTTTTTTTTTTTTTTTTTTGTGGGTACCAGGGGTCGACCTCAGGACCTCGCGCACCAGCAGGCGCCCGTGCTGCTGAGCGATATCACCGGCCCTTTTTTCATATGTGGGTTCCGGGAGTCGAACTCGGGCCCTCGTGCTTGCCAGGCAGGCGCTTACGCCATTGATCCATCTCCCCGGCCCCAAACCACTCTTCTCTATTTGTGAGAAAGACAAAAATGGAGACAAAGGAGCCCCCTAAAATGTCCATTACGTAGTTATGATGTTCACCCGAAGCCCCTTTTTCTTAAGGATGAGACTACAACCTAATAAACGAAGCTCATTTCTGATCTGCATCTATCCATATCTTTCAAAAGACAAAGTGAAATTGACCAGAGTTTATTTTCTGAGTACTTTCCTGACAAACTGTATTACTCAGGTCAAAGCTGCTGAAAAAAAAAAAAGAAAAAATGAAAAGTCAAAGCAAAATGTATCCTTGAAAATACTTCTAATTCTTCAGCTACTGCTCCTGTGGAGGTGCCTATGAAGACTACCCCGCAAATGAATTCCAGCTACTTATCACAGGCTGGTTGGTCTGTTTCTTTGCTAGTATCATGGATACAGGTTAATATGTTAATGAAACAGATGGGGCCATGGGTGTTTGAAGGCACTTTGCAGACAGTGGTGGGGTAGAAGCCAGTGCATCAGCTCTGAGCCACTAACCATCTGAGGACTTGAGAATCATCTTTAGAACATGGAGCTCTTGTTTTAGTAGGGCTTGTTTCCCTAATCATCCCCTAAGGAATTCATTCTCTGCCACTTTTGTCTCCCTGGGGCCTGTTGGTGTTGTCCATCGGCTTTCCTTCCACTTACAGCTCAACTGCATAGCCTGGGCAGTGTCTCCTCTTGTCATCTAACAATCCATCTACCTCTGCATTTCATCCAGCAGAGCTCCAGGAGCTGCAGACTCTCTGACAGCAGACCCAAGTTAGCACAAACAGTAAACACAGGGCATCACAGCTTCTTCAAACTCAGCTATTTGCTATCCTCAGACAAGGAATCCATGATGAGCCAACCACAAAACAACAAATGATATTGCCTTGTCTATCAAAGTGTTGGGGAGACAAGAGGAATCCCAACCTTGGGTTCCATGTGACCTCTGAAGCCTGGTGTTTCTCTGCAAAAAAAGTTTTTATTTTTCTGTGGCCACCACCCATGGGTTCTCCTTAGGCACATGACTGGTACTGCAGACTTCTGCTTTTGATAGATTGCCGTGGAACTTCTCCTCCATTAGGGCTTCTCAATACCACACAGCCAGCTGTGAAGTCTATTTAACCACAGTGTGAAAACTCTTAGGCTCCAAACCCCAGCAGTTAGGTCAATGGGCACCCAGCTTCATTAGTCAATGAAGCTTTGGATGGATTTACTCACACTTCGCAGATAAGTATGCAGAGGGGCCTGTGTACAAGAAGGGAAGTCCAGGTTCTCCAGGCCTAGTCAGTTCCACTCACAGTCATCAGCAGGGAGTCTGCACACCAAGTAACCCCGGACTCCCCATCAGTGATCAGGAAAAATGTGGGTCACTGCTGAGTAATTCCACACTTCCTTCTCTCCTGGCTTCTGTTCACAGAGATATAAAAGGAGTCCCCACATGCAACCCTACTGATCCCCAATACTCAAGATCACCTACTTAGCTGCACTAGAGATCAATCTCATGTGGGCCATTATTCTTGTTTATATGACAAGAAACTCCTGGATTATAGGTCATCCTCATCTCTTGGTCCAGTCTTAGAAGGCACAGCATGTCCCCTCTTCCAGTCCCTCTTCAGCTTCCTACACTAACTGAAGCCAGAGTCTTCTCTGGGAATTGCTTTCCCTGGAATTCCTTCAAATGGTGGCTCTGTTTCTCCCTCATCCACCCACATGTGTCTCTGGACCAGGCTATGTGGAAGGCATCCTCCTTGGTGTTTACTGCCCTTCCAGGCCATTCTCCTTCCATGATCAAAAGCATCAGGTATGAGTCTCTTGATAACAGATAGTATCAAGAATGATCCCTCTCTTTCAGTCATTTCCTGACTCCTGTGTCATCCTGTAATTTGTCCTCTCCAAGCTGTGTCCTTCTCTCCCACATAGCTCTTACTCACTGATGATTTCTCTACACATGGAATAATCTTTCCAACACTCAACATTCACTTCCTTACTTTTTCCCCTCACTGATGTATTTCTTTACCTTACCTCAGCTCCACCTTTCATGTTCCTAACACAGAGCTCCATTATTACTTCTAATCATAGCCACTCTTCAGTCCTAGTTCTGTGCACCCCACTCTGTCCACCACTTCTTATTTTTCCAGAGAATTCTTTCAGGTAACTTGACCATAATAAAATCTTGAACACATTTTCACTGTTCCTCTTCCTGATGTTCTCTTTCTTCCTTCCCAAGTTTAAATTCCATTAATTCATTACAGTAGTTCCTTTCATATTCCTTAATTTTCTTCTCATTTTTCCCTTCATTACACACAATTAGTGTGGTAGTTTGGGTAGAGTATCAAATTGATAGGCTTTGGGATCAGCCTCAGGGCACTGGTGGAGCACACTTTGGCGTATACTTGGGAAAGGTATGGCCTTGGGATCTCTAGGACTAGCTCCTTGCTTATTCCTGTCTAGCACGGTTGCCCTGCTTTGTTTCCTGGCTCCCATGAAATAATCAGCTTTGCTCTACCATACCCTTATGCCATAATGTTTCTGCCTTAAAGCCAGTTGGCCATGGACTGAATCCCCTTAAAACATGAGCCAAGTTAAAATTTTCTTCCTTTAAGTTTTGGATGTCAGGCATTTTGTTCAGCAATAGGTAAGCTGACTATGACAATTAGTAAAATCAGAAAACTAATACGTACAAGTCTGCCTATTTCTTGCCTGCATCCCAACTGTAAAACATGGCTGTAGATATGCAAAGTACCTGACCTGCATCATCTTTATTATATAGACATGAACTTCAAGAGAGCTGTTATTAATGTCCAGAGATTTAATGACAAATCCTTGATCCATTCATTTTTTTTTACTCTCCAGAAGAACAGTTTTATTCTTTTTCTTCCTTTTCTTCCAGCCTCCAATATCTACCAACTCTTACTCTCAATTTGTCTCTGATTCCTACTTCAGACAATTGCTATAATCATAAGAAAACTTCACCGTCACATTTGCCAATTTTTTAGCATTTACACTCAGCCTCTCCACCTCCTAGTACAGCAGCAAAATTCTTTGTATGAGTTGGCTACACTCATTTATTAATTCTTGTCCTCCAATTTCCTTTTAAATTCATGTCTTCAATTCAGTCTGGTATATGCCCTACCACCGCACCCAAGCCATACTTACCAAGTTTGCCAATGATCTCTACATTATACAACCTAAAACTCAATTATCAGCCTCAATTTTACTTGACTTGTCAGCTGCACTTAGGGCAGGCAGTCATTCTTTCCTAATTAAAAAACCTTTTTCCTTTTCACTTTCCTGACAGGCCACTGCGATTTCCTGAATTCTTCCCATTACACTGCCACTTCTTGGTAGCTTTGGCTGGTTCTTCTTCTTTTCTCCAATCTCCTAATTAGGGGTGATGCCAAGTTCTACTCCTACTCCTCTTCCTGTCTACCCTCATGGCCTTAATTCTCCCATACAGTCTCATGACTTTAAACACCAGCTGTCTGTCCGGGTCTCCAATGTGTATATTTCCAAAGTGAGTCTCTCTCTTGAACTCCAAAGTCCTGTAACCACTTTCTCTTATCTCCACTAAGATTGTGTCCAAGATACATCTCATACTTCGCATGTGCTTCTCACATTCCCCACCTAAAACTGCTCTACTCCAATTTTCTCAGCTCCATTATCCCTCTTTAGGCCCACTTTCTTGCAGCTGTCTTCAAATTTCCTTTTGTCTCACTTATCACATCCATGCTATTCATGAAACATGTCTAGCAGATTACCACATCAGAGTTGGTATCTTCTGATTAATTTTGCTTAGAAAGCATTTCTCCCACAGCTTTCTCACTGCTAAACATTACCTTCTGTGTGAGCGCTCTAAGAAAACTGCATTTTATTCTTTTAAAATTTCACCGTGCCCTTCCTTGCTTTATTTTTCTCCTCATGTATTTATCAGTTACATATAATACATTCATACAGTATTAGCCCATCTCAGTTTCCTAACAGTCCTGTGAGATAGGCACTATTATTTTCATCCTTCCTCCACAGATGACAAATTGGAAGCACAGAGAGGTTAATAACTTGCCCAAGTTCACACAGATGGCAAGAGACAGAGTTGGAATTTAAATACGATAGTCTTCACTCACCCACTGTGCCACCCTGTCTTTTCAAAGCACTTTAAAAAGTAACTATTAGGCAGGCCAGGTATATTTTTAAGCATTCATTTGTTTGTTTCTCTCTCTCCTCTAGAATGTGAGGTCTATTAGGGCAGAAAAGATTTAATGTTTTTATCATTGTTTTGCTCCCAGAACCTACACTAGGCTCCAGTACATAGTTCCGCCTCATAAAATATTTTTTTCTTATGAGTAAATGGGTAACTGTACCAGCAGAAAGCAATATAGATCTAGAGTGAACAGAACTTTTACGTAACAGATCTGTGTAGCATTCTGGAGAAAGGGGCTGCCATTAGTGTGTTTTAATGGGCCATTGTTATAAACCCACTAACTTTTAAAAAATATTGGGATCAGTGTGCATGTTAACAAGTGGTCTGAGCAATAGGTCATTCAATTTAGTATTTACTAGGAGTTTTAGCAAAAGTGTAAGTAAATTTCAGTTCCAAACGAGTGGGATTCAATAGCTAGAAATCAGAGAAGAGGCTGAGTAGGGATGGGGAAACATTGGGTAATCATCAATTGGAACAGGAAGAGGAATGGAGAGGCTGAATAACTACTTGTTCCTGGCCAGAAGAGCTGGAGATTATGTAGTTAGTCCTTGAAGGTTGATTGAGAAGCAGAGAGCTGGGCACAACAAGTGGTTTTATAAATAGATTCTACCAATATTCATATTGATGGGCTATTTTAATGTTTATTTGCAGCAATACTTCCTTTTTAAAAATGAAGCAGTTCCCTCCTGCAAGGTGCCAGTTTAAGTAAGCACATGACTTGGCTTCAGTTTAAAACCAAAATAAAATAGTTATTAACCACATTTCATAAGATCCTGGATATTACAGGTACTTTAGGCAATAAAGCACAGTGCTTGAGCTTTGGAGTCACACTGGTTGGCCCTGTCAGCGTGAAGCTAAGGGACTCCCAAAGCAATCACTCACTCTCTCCAAACCTTATTTTGCTTGTCTAGGAAATGAACATAATAATGGGGCCTATCATATAGAATCTGAAGACAGAGTTAACTTAGCTGAGACAGTAAAGTTATCAGCACACCTGGGAAGTCATAAGTACTCAACAAATATGAGCAATTAATATTCATCACACATCTGGCCTTCCGGTGAGATAAATACTATTATCCCCCTTGTGCAAGGGAGAGAACTAAGGCTTGGAGAACTTGAGTTATTTGCTCAGGGACACTTGGCTTGAGAATCACAGAGCTAGAATTTAGTTCTCATTTGGTCTGATTCCTTATCTACCATACAACACAGTTGTTCCTTCTAATACTGTCTAATAACAGTAGCATGACAATCATTATCATAATCATAAGGCTATTAATAATATCTCTCATGCATTTGGAAATGACTCGGTGCCAGGCTTGTGCTGGAGGTTCTCCATGTACAAACTCACTTGAACTTCACAGCAATTCCATGAAGTAGCTTCATTATTGGTCCCTATACACATGGAGAAAAAGTGGTGGGGAGAGGGAGAGAAAGAGAGAGAGTGAGCAATGTGTGGTCAAGTTTCATATCTAGTATATGTCAGAAGCTGGAGTGGAACCCAGGATGTTTATCCTCCAGTCCCTCAACCTGTAACCCAAAAACTTCCAGAACGTGACTCCCTTATGAAGAATGACTCCAATTCCAAGTTTTCCTGCTTGTAAACTTTTACAATAATTAAACCTCAAGTTTCCCATTGTTAAGTCCATTTGTCATGTAGGCTCTTCTGCTTGGTAATTATCAGTAATAATAGTAATAACGTTTTGTCCTGTGCTAAAAAATCTGATACTGACTAAAGCACCAAACCTACATAATTGATATTAATTACATGAAATTTTTTAGGAATAATCTGCCTGAAACAACTCTGAAATGAGAGGATTAAAAAACAAGGATAATTCTCAGCAGCTGCTGAAAAAGCATTCTACAGAGGCATGACTGACACCACCCTGTTGCTCCAGTCAAAGCACGCCTGCTCCCCAATCATTCCAGCTACATTTTATAACCAGAAGGGCTCATCAGACCATTCACTGCTCATTGAGGAGCTCCATTTGTCCAAAAATCCTCTCATGTTTCCAAACACTCCCTTTCATAACCTAAACATTTCTGATTTCTTCTACAGCTGACTTTAGCTATTACTGAAACAGAGACCATTGTTCATGACAGAGTGCATTTTGTAGGCCTGGGTGCCTTAAAACAGTAGAATTGTGTTGTCTTAAAATTCAGGAGGCTTCTCACAATTTTGTTCTTGTTTTGCTTAGTTTCCCTGAGGGCCTCTGCTTGCCTAGTAAATGGCTGTCTTCTTGCATCTTCACAGGGTCTTCTCTTCACATGGTTTCATCTATGTTCAAATCTCTTCTTCACATAAAGAAATGAGGATTAGGGCTAACCTTTATGATCAAATTTTAACTTCATTATTGCTTTATTTGCTTGGCGCTGGAAATGGAACTCAGGGTTTCACACACGTCAGGCAATTGCTCTATCACTGAGCTGCATGAACAGCCATGAATTTAAGCAGTTCTTTCAAAGACTGTCTCCAAACACAGCCTGCTGCGGTGCTGGGGACTGAGACTTCCACATAGGAATTTGGAGGGGTGGAGGGAACACTGTTCAGCTCCTACCACTCTAGCTTTTACTGTCCTTAAGGTAATTTTGTTCTGTCACCTCCAGTTCAGTGTCCCCTCTTTCATCCAGGGGAGAACTTAACAAGGCAATGGGAACTTCTGAACCAGTGGTGGCAAATCTTCTAGATATTTCCATGATTCAAACAGCCTGCTTGCTACGCCTGCCATCCCACCGCTGACAATGGACAATTGCCATTTAATCACACTAATCCCTGCTCCTACAGGACTGAAGCATCGGACCAACACTTGTCCTCCTCCATAGTCTACAATGTAACTTTTAAGATTGGAAAAGAAGATTTTACATTAACTGAGCACTTTGAAGCAATGCAAGATGATGTCTTTTACAGACTGTATTTCATTTAAAATTCCCAAAAATCTTATGAGTATTATCCTAGCTTCAGAGATCAAAAACATCAGCTTCAGAAAGTTGAATAATCTGATCAAAAAGTCATACAGTTTGTAATGGCAGGGCAAGCAGGTTTGGATTCAGGTGCAGGAAAGAAAGAAGGAGGAGAAAGGAAACAAAAAGAGATTAATGATGGGAAGAAGGAAGGGTAGGAAGAAAAGAAGGGAGTGAGGAAGGAGGGGAAAAAGAAAAGAGGATGGGGCCGGTGAGATGGCTCAGCGGCGTAAGCGCCTGCCTTGCAAGCGCGAGGGCCCGAGTTCGACTCCCAGAACCCACATACGAAAAGGGGCCAGTGATATCGCTCAGCGGCATGGGTGCCTGTTGGCACCCAAGGTCCTGAGGTCAACCCCCCGGTACCCACAAAAAAAAAAAAAGAAAAGAGGATGGAGGACCTAAAGGTAGGAGGGAGAAGGAGAAACTGAATGATGTTAAAAACCAACAGGACAACTGATTACAGCAGAAAAGTTTAAATTCACACTGCCCCCCAAATGAGCCATTTTATAGCACAATAAAAGATAGCAGCATGTGATACAATCTAATGCCACTGGTTTATTTCACATTATATCCTTACAACCTCCCCAGAGTCCTATCATGCAGGCCCCAGAAAACTTCACAAGTCCAATTGCAAGCAGACCCTACTTTCACCTAGTACGGCCCCCTGGAGGAGAAATGGGGTCCCAGTTCCCCTGGTCCAGGTTACCATATTTGTATGTCTGTGTCTCTTAGCACCAACAGTTTGGACAAATTAATTCTGATTCAGATAAAGTACCGTAAAAACCCACTGGCACAAAGGGCCTGGCAGGGGTGAAGTAGCAGACATCAAGGATTCTTGTGATACAAAGGTGAGGGGAGGTTCCATTTGTGAGATCAAGACTTTTAGCCTTGGACAGATGCGACTGGAAGGAGACAGCTCATCATATTTACCAGTGTAAATATGATGGCCATGGGTATTATGGAAGAGATAATTCAAAGGAACTTTGACAGGTGTCTGTGTCTGTACACTGACTCTGGGTTTCACTGCGTATAAAATTATCGCTGGTTGAGAAACTGACCTAGCTGATCCCCAGAATTTCTGATAATGTTAAGGGGACTAGCCTTATCTCAATGGCTCTGGATTATACCTGCTTGATATACGTGATCATGTGGTTATGAGGTAAGTACATAAGGATGACAGACAGATCAGTAGATAGTCTTAGCAATTTCTTGGAGCAAATGTTAATTGAATATATTTTCCTAGTGTTAAGTGGAGCTCATAATAAGGGTCAACATTAAAAGGTCCCTGGGGGCTTATAAATACCAGATGGGCCAAAGATTGGATCATAATAGGACACAGATGCAAGTCCTGGAGGCCGTCTTTAAAGGAAGGCACCCATTTCAGAGAACAACATCTGACCCTTCTCCAACCCCATACTCACTGAAAAAAAGAAAAAGAGACAGATAAGAGTTCCATCCTACTTGAGGACAAATTTCCAATCAAGACCTTGGATCCTAAAGCTCCATTTATCATTGCTTTACAAATGAGGAGGGAATAATATAAAACAGCATTTTGAAGTCATAGGTTTTGGTAACACAAACTAGGACATGTTTTGGCTTGCCCTAAATTTAATTCAGGTTTTACATATAAACATAAAAATATACATTTTTGGAGTCTCCTCCAGATAGTTACTTGGTAACCCTTGCTTTTGGATTTTGGCCAATCTATTATAATGCTGTTATGAACTTTACTTAATACCACACCAGGGAGGAAGAGATAGAAGGACTAAGAAGTTGGACTCCTTGGATATTACATGCAATAACAGAGTCATAAAACTCAATGTAAAATTTAATGCAAAAAGCCTGTTGGCACCCAACCACTCAAGTTAGAAGATAGGGCAGATGGAAAATGGATTGAGCTTCCAGAAAGTATAGTAAATTTTCTCTAACTTTATTGAAAAGTATACAATATTGCTCCTGTTTGCCAATCTGTCTGTGAGTTATACATGTTTTTAGCCATATTTTGGAAATTATTTCCCACTTGAAGAAAATAACCACCATCATAATAAAGTCAAAATAGGGCGTATTAAACTTGCTGTGTGTGGTAGACACAGTGTGAGGCAGTTATTTTATTAGTAAGTTCTCATAAGAATCCCAAATGTTATTATTTTTCCCCATAGCATTGATGAGGGTACACAGGGATTAAGATCCTAGTTCATGTCATTCATTGAATTCGTGACTTTTTAACTTCAAAAGCCATGATCTTTCCCACACATCCAGATTTTGACATACGGAGCACAGCATACAGAAGCTCCTGAGGCATTGCGCTCGTGACACAATGAGACCTGTGCAGTGAGAAGTAGGGTTTCTCCTTGGAAGACCCAGACTAAAACTCAGAATATCTTTAGCAGCTTCAGTGGTTTCTCCTTGGTCAATATGAAAAGATTTGTTTCAAGACCTAGATTCCTCCTCATCCGAGAGTCAAAAAGTGGTAAAAAAAAAAAAAAAATCTAAATCAATGAAATTTGAACACTGATAAATTCTTAATTATTTAAGTCTAGAGTACCAACTCACAGGTGAAATTCTAGACCTATATTTTCTAAAAAATCTATCTATCTATCTGACTATTTATTAGATTGGCATGCAGGATTAGAGGCAGAATACTCAAAATGACCATCTACATGTTGGAGAGCCAGAGGATTCAATAGCTGCTCAGTCCAAGAAGCCGAAGCTGAAGAACAAGAGGCACCAGGATGTAGTCCCAGATTGAGGCTAAAAGCCTGAAAGCTCCCTTGAGAGTTCCTGGTGTGAGTCTGCATCAAAGAGTGGGAAAATCTGGAGTCTGATGTCTACAGGTGATGGCAGCATCACAAATGCACCTGCTTAAGCAGAACGGAGCTTGCAAGCACAGACCAACTTCTTTATTCTTCTCCTCTGTGTTGATGCATCCTAAAACACGACAAACCTAGACATTAAGTGAATTAAAAAGCCAGTCACAAAAAATGCATATTGCATGGTTCTATTTCTGTGAAATATTTAGAGCAGGCAGATTCAAATAGAATGTTTGGATTAGTAGTCACCTAGGACATTAAGAGGAAATAACTGTTAATTGGTATGAGGTCTCTTTTTGGAGTGATAAAAATGTTCTAAAATTAATTGTGATGATGGTCACATGACTTTAAATATACTAAAGACCACTGATTTATAATGATAATAATAGTAAATCAGAGACTGTGGCTTTAAAAACAGCAGAACAAATGACAAGATCTGACATGATCCAGTTATCTCATTATGACAGAGTCAAATGACATAGTGACATACTGGTAAAAAATGAAGAAAAAACTGCCCTCAAAATTAATAACCTGAGCAATAGGTGCAGTTCAGCCCTGTTTCAAATTAGAAATCAATATAGTGCTTGAATCTTTATAGAAAAATAAATCCTGCCAGAATCCTTCCCTTCGGAGTGGTATTATGTGGTGACACCTATGGATAAAATAAATACCTTGTCACACAGTGTTAACACCTAGGATTATACACTAACATTCTGTTCCTATAAAAAAGAAAAAAGAAAACCATATGCAAGGGAATTGAGTTATTGTCCTCACAAAGCTCTGGAATAATACTTTTCACTGACATCAGTTCCAGGCTTAAAAGATAGTCAAATCTTGTGAATTATTATTCAGTCATGTTTCTTACAAATACCTGTTCTAACATATCACTATCTTATCATCATATACCTGCACTGTTTCCATAGCTGCCCAAAGGCTCCTGCTTTATGTAATTTACTTCTTTCCAGTCTGTTCAATATGCTGCTGGCAAATACTCCTAAAACACGGTTGATCTCATTAGCTTAACTCTACACAAACATTCATACTTCTCCAGCTCTAGAAGAAAAAGTTCAAGTTCCTAATTTTGATAATCAAGGATATTCTTTGTTATAGCAAACTATTTATCTAAAATTATCATCTAATTCTATCTCTTACCTCCTAGCAAGACTGGTCCTAAATGAAAACCTGTTAGTATATATAGTTGCATTTGCCTTTCTCTCAGTAGGTCCAAATTCTGCCAACCTTTAAAAATTAGATGATGAAGTAGGTGCTTCTACTTTGTCATTGAATGATAACAATTATTACATTGGATAAAATTCGACCTTTGACACTTCTAGGATACCACAATTTCTAGCTCATCATTAGCACCTACTTCTTTGCCATTTATTGGGTATTTATAGTATCTTGCTTATTCTACCCTAGTGGATTTTAGGGATTTCAGTAGTAACTTAAGCTTTGTGGAAAAGTTTCCATAGGTCTAGTTAGCGCTCAGTAAAAATAGTTCATTAATAAATCAAGGAAAATTTCAACAGAGCTGAATCACAGAGCTGAAGAAGAAAAAAAAATGTTGGGGAAGAACTTGTAGGTTATCTAGCTTAATAGTATCATTCTGTAATTGGGGAAACTGAGGTACAAAGTTAAGAAGAGATAGAACAAGACTGAATATGTATTCAATGCCAGAGCCAAGAACTAGTTATCTAGTTACCACTAGGTTTCCCTATTCCAACTCACATTTATCTCTGCCGGATTATGTAGCCTAAATCTCAGTGTTTTCTGTAATATTATATCTCCTTAGGAATTATCACGTTTCTCTAGTTTTGTTCAACAGCTGGGCATCTAGTGATGGAAGCAGAACAAGCCTTTTTTTCTATACTGAAGTCTATAAACGTGGCTAACGGGAAGTGGATGGGCACACTCCCTTGCTCTATCGAAGAAGTGGTTAGTCCAGGAGGAAGCAGGCCTTACTGTCACCAGGGCATGTGCCATCTTTAATACCACCAGGGCAAGACAGCCTCTACCAAAGAATTTGGATGGATTTGGAAGGGAGGAGAATCCAGGGCACAATCTTCCATGCATGCCATTGACTTTAAACTGTTGAACTGCAGATACCCAGGAAGATCCAAGAGCAAATGGCCGATCTCCTGCCTGTGTAATCCTCATACCTCTGCTTGGCCTTGGAACAAAGTGGGAACTTTGCAGATAAAGGTACTTTCAGACCTCTACTACATCTTCCACCACAGATACCTTCAGGGAAGCCCTTTCCCTGGGAAGAAAATTAAGGTCAGTACTTCTCAGAACATATTTGAGTAGGAGAGAAAATAGCTGTTAGTAACCGCTAGGGTATAATTGAAGGGACGGGACAACACCTGACTTAGAATAGTAACTATATGAGCTTTTCATCTTCTCTTTATTACAATCGCATTTTCATTCTAATCTATCAACTAAGTGTGTGACCTTCAGTATCAATCCTAGTTAGTGTCAATTTTGGCTTTATTATTTAAAAAACTGATACTAATAATGAGGGTTTTTCTAGTTCTAAAGTCTTATGGTTTAACACCTACCGCATGCCTAAGCACTGTGGACTTCCTGAGTTTAAAGGACCTTTCCAGTATCTTGCCTAGGCTTACCACCTATGAGTGGGTAGAAAGCTATCATTACCCTCATTTTATTAAGTATGTACAGGGAAATTATTTATAAACTACACTAGTAGCAGACCTATAATCCAGACATTCTATATCAGGAGTTGTCAAACTACAGTCAAAAAGTCAAATATGGTTGTCTACCTATTCTTATAAATAAAGTTTTATTAGAAAATAGACACCCTCATTGGTTCACGAATGTGTATGGCTGTTTTCTCAAATAATATAACAACAGAACTGAGTAGTCATAACAGAGTAGAAACACATAAATCCAAAACAAAAAACATTTTTAACCCTTCTGGAGAAAACCTTTAATACCTCTTCCAGAACATAGATTTGTGATTTTCTATCATAATATCTAGTTTCTAGTGTTGTGAGACCTTCAGAGTTTTTTCTCAACGTTGTAATCAGATCTCTGCCTCTCTCTTGTAGCTCCCGCCTCCAAAGTGCTAATTTAGTTGAAAAATCACTTGCAGAATAGGATGGCAGAATTAAATCCACCTGATTTAGAAATCAGCCTATACATTATACATTTCTATTTTAAACGTGATGGTTGAAAAACTAAAGGAAAAAAAGAGAAAGCTCATAATCACTTAGACACCTGCGTAAAAGAGAAATGCTACAGCATAAATTTACTGATTTCATTATTATTATTGGGCTGTCGAGCACTAGCAGCAGTAAAACATAAAGCTACAATCACTAGCCTAAAGCCTTTCAACTGAAGCAGAGCACACAGCTTAAAAACAGAAGCAAGCAAGAGAAAAACCGGTGAAATCTCTGAGGTGTGATTGAACTCTCAGATGTAAGCATTGGATGAAGATACTCATTCTGTGTCACAAACCTCACAGTTGCGGAAATATTCAGTGGCTGAGTATTATGTGGTTTTCTGATTCGGTGCACACATATGTGTATGATATTTCAGTTGTTACAACTCCATTGCTTTTGTAACTGTTTTTAATTACTCATGAGACCATTTCTCAGTACGAGATGAGCATATGGGTACTTTGCATTTTTAAAATCCTACTTTTAGAGTTATCCATGGGCTGAAAATCCTAGGTTTTTTTTCCAAGTGTAAACAAGGTATTTTGAAAGGCTTTACATCAACAATATTAGAGAACCAGCCCACTGGATCTCATTGGGTTACTATCATGCGAGCTCTCCCCCAGAGGACCTCATAGGCAGTGATATTTTTTTCTGTTTTCTAGGGGCTATTCAGCCACTTATGAACACATAAGATGAGGTTAAAAAAAAAAGAACAAAGATATTTGCTTACTATCTATAATCATGTAGTCATTAAATCATTTATTCATTTTTGCAAATGTTTATTGCAAACCTACTATATGCTGAGCACTCTGTCAGACAGTACAAGTATATAGAATGGTTAAAATACATTTTTCCTGCCCTCACTGAGCTTAAATATTTTTAAAAGGTGTGTAAAAATTGACAAAGCATATAACCAAAGAAAGACTTATACCCAGGACACTTAAAAACTCTTATAACTAAATATTAATAATAAAGAAACTCCAATAGAAAAAATGGGCAAAATATGTGAATAGATATTTTACAAAAGAGGATATTCAAATGACCAATAAACCCAGGAATAAATATTCAACTGTATCAGTCATAAAGGGACTGTAAATTACAACTAAAATATGCTAAATGCCTGTTTTAGAATGGTTAAAATTAAAAATCCAGAAAATATTAATTGTTGACAAAGATATAGTACAATTAAAGTACCCATACACTCCTCTCTTGCTTACTACTGGAAGAAGTATCTATTGCCAAGATCACCTTGGAAAATTGTTCTTCATTGTCAAGTAAAGTAGAAAATAGGGAATGCATAGCTGTGTTCACCAAGCCAGGACGTTTGCCACAGCACTATTTGCAATAACTGCGTTGGAGTCTGTGTGAGCACTCTTCAACAGCAGAATGGGATAAACTGTGAAATATTCAATTATACCACTGGAGTATTATCTAGCAAAGAATGAATGATTTAAAATGGTGTGTAATAATATTGGTGAATCTCAAAAGCAAAATGTTCAATCAGAAAGATAATAGAAAAGAATAGGGACTGTAGTTTATTTTTTCCACAGTGGATAACTAGAGGCAGCAGCATGAGGGAAACTTGGAAGATGTGCTCCAGGAAGTGCAGGAACACAGAAATAGAGGAGCTAAAGAAAGCCAAATATGAAAAGGCACCCTGAAGAAACCCACAGATCAAATCCAGTTTCAGGGGGTTTAGAAAGGGAAGCACCCTTGGATCATGGCACCCTTTTTACTCCGAGTTCTGCAAGCGCACCGTTTTGGGAGAGGTTCTAACACCTTCAGGGATAAAGCCACCACCACAGTGGTAGCTAGGCTGCTGGAATAGGTTCCTAATATTTCTACCATCCCCAGCAGGAAAAGAAACCCAGCAAATGAGATATTGGCATTCAACAAAAAGCCCAGTAATATATGCTGGAGAAAAGATAGTACCTTTAACAAATGGTACTGGAAAAACTGGTTGTCCACATACAGAAGAATGGATCTTGATGCATCTCTCTCACCTCGTGCTAAAATCAGACCAAAATAGATCAAAGACCTGTATATTTTAGTCACTTGTAGGAAAATGGGTGCATCTTGAGACCATAATGTTAAGTGAAATAAATCAGACACATGAACATAAATATCACATGATTTCTCTTATATGAGAAACTCAAATCACTTAAGAGCAAAATAAAATGTAGATAATGGGAAACTGGGAGATAGATATTTTGCAAATGGGAAAGGGATCAAGAGATGGAGGGAGAGAGGTAGGAGGAGAGAAAAGAGGTAAGGTAAAAGAATTAAGATGTATTATGTACAAGTTCCAACTCCCAATGATGAATGTAATCATTATGTACTGCAAATATATACTAATATTAAAAAAAAGAAAGAAACATTGAATCCACTGGAAGAGAAAGATTGGTAAAACTCTTGAGAAATAGGCATAAGCAGAGAATTCTCAATTGTATAAGAAATAACACCAAGATTCAACAAATGGGATTATATTAAATTAGAAAGCTTCTACACAGCAAAGAAAACAACCAATGAAGTGAATTGATAACTTAGAGAAAGGCAGAAATTTTTTACTAGATACTCCTTGGACAAGGGGCTAGTATCTAGAATACACAAAGAACTGAAAAATCCAGACCACCCAAAATGAAAGACTCAATTAAAAAAAGGGTTATACCAATTTTACTTAGTTCATTGAAGAGTAAGGTTTGTGCCAATAATGTTTGGACAATTGAATGTTAATGTCTGGTATCCTGAATAACTAACTTAAAGATAGTAATACGTAATGTATTAACCACAGTTACCCTCATATTATGTTGTTTTGAAAATTTGTTCTTCTTTTGATTTGTTTTGTTTTTTCTTCTCTTTAAAATAATATTAAAAAAAAGGTTATTTTAATGAACAGACATTTAAAAGAAAAAGAAAAATTACATATGAACAATAAATACATGTAAATATTTTCTACATCTTGAGCCGTTAGAAAAATGCAATTCAAAAGAACACTGAGATTCCACCTTGCTCTGGTAAGAATAGCCATTACCATGGGCTCAATAGCAAATGCTGGTGAAGTTGTGGGGCAAAAGGAACTTTTCTGCATTGTTTGTGGGGATGTAAGTGGGTATAATAACTTCAGAAATCATTATGGAGATTTCTCAAAAATCTAAAGTAGGAATTCCATTTAATCTAGTTATGTATCTCCTGGGTATTTTCTTGGGAGAATCACAATCATTCTACTAAAGTACACATGTATATCCATGGTTAAAGCAGCACAACTGACAATAGCTAAATCACTGAAGTGAACTATATGACCATCAGTAGATAAAGGAATAAAGAAAATGTGGCATATATACACAATGGAATATTATGTAGCAGTGAAGAAGGATAAATTTGAGTCATTTGTAGCAAAATAGATGGATCTTGAGACCATACTAGTAAGTGAAATAAGTCAGTCACAAAAGTTTAAATATCACATTGTCTCTCTGAGAGACCCGCAACATAAACAATTAAAGAGCAAACTAAAGAGCCATGCTAAGAAACGGAGAGGTAGATTCTCTAGAGATGAAAAAGGGATTTGAAAAAGAGGGAAAATAGGAGGTTGAGGAGGTGCAGGGGGAAAAATATGATCAAGATGTGATATACATATGTATCAAGCCCCCAGGCTGAATGTAAACACTGTATATTGCAAACATGTACTGCTGAAAAATAAAATAATATGAAAAAGAATAAGAACTGTGCAGTTTGCTTTATTTAAAATACAGGACCAGAAGCTAGGATGGTGATTATTCTCAGAACAGGCATGGCGAGAAAGGCTGCAACCAGAGTGGTATAAGGGACTTCTGGAGGCTTCAAGCTCTCTCTTTCTTCATTCATGTGATGATCAGGTTGTATGCACCTTATGATGTCCTATTGAGCTGTACACATATGATTTGTTCTATTAAAAGCATGTGCATGCAGGGCATTCTATAATAAAGCAGTGCACTAAATCACAAAACAAGATCTTGGGAGGAGACTTTCCCTTTTCTACATTAAACAGTCTCCAGTAATGGCATTAGTACTCAGCTCCAAAGAATGGGAAAGGTTTCAAGTCATGGAAAGAGGATGATACATTGCAGAGTTACCAAAATGATCTTTGCAGAAGGTATTGGGGAGTAGGAAAATATGAAGCAATTCATGGGTCATGAGATGTATGGGCAACAGGTAAATAAAACCAGAAAGGTAAGCTCCAGCCAGAGTGTACAGGGCATCTTGATAGAGGTACTGGGATTTTGCAAAATAGGCAGTGGGGAGGCATTGAAGGGTTCTGAGCAGAGAAGAGATGATCAGAGCTGTGTTCAGGGAAGATTAACTTGGCAGTTGTACTGCGGAATGAATTGGAAAGTGAAGAAACTAGGGGAAGGAGGACCAATTTGGCTGTAATTGCAAATGTCTTGGTGGTATGTAATTAGTCCTAAATTAGGGTGGTAGCATGAGTGGAACAGAGGAAATGTATGTAAGAGGCATTAAAGAAGACAAAGCAACTTATTGGATTTTTTAGGGGAGGGAGAGGGAAGAGTCCAAGGAGACTAGTTTGGGAGATTGGAAGATAAATCATGCCATTAACTGAAGTAGATGAATTAGGATTTCTTCTTCAAGGGCAAGGCCTGTGTATTGGTGAACTTTGGTGTTTTTGTTTCTGTGTCATACAGCCGAGCCATCCTCTGAATGTAGCAGTTCAGTTTACCTCATTATGGGATCTTGGGTCCTCCAGGAGAAAAGTTGTAGGATTTTGCCAGCCATCTAGATAGTATGTAGATTCTGACTTTCTTATAAAATAGAAGCTGCCCAGCCAAAAAGTATATTTATTAACCTTGCAGTTGAGAGTGGCAATATGAGTGGTTGTAGAAGGAAGTAAATTATATACGTAATCTCAAGCCAATTCCCCTAAAGGAAAGTAGACATCCCTCTCCCCTTTCCATCATCCTAGTGCCTGAAAGCAGAATGATGGCCATAAGCAGTGCAGCCCTCTACTAGCAGAAAGCACAGGACAGGTGTCTTAGAGGAACGAGAGAGACAACCTCAATTCTCAATGATTGTACACTTCATTGGCCCAGATCATCTCTTTAGACTTTTATGCAACAAAGAAACAAAGTTTTGCTTATGTCCCTATTGGTTATGTCCCTGTTCTAAACTAAGTCCTAGTTTTATTCCCATTTTACAGATGAAGAAACTGAGCCACTGAGAATTTTAAAAACAGCGCTCAAAGTAACATCGCTAATGGCAATTTTCTGCTTCAAAGTCCACACTTAAGGATGAGACAGCACCAAAAGCATCACTGACAAAGCATGGAGAAAAATCACCCTGAATTTTTCTCTATCACTGGCAAAATGGAAGTCAAGTCACAGAAGAGATCAGAAATGTGTGCTTCATAGAATGCAGTTCTTTGCTTCAAATTCTTACGAAGAAAACTGTTCTCTCCAAAACCTTCCTGTCACTCAAGCAGGTGGCAGTGAAAGAAATACTCTCATGGCTTTGATTGTTTGCCGAGCCATCGGATGAGGCTATGGGCCCCTCAGCAATCTCCTGGCAAGTACGATCTTCCTGAAGAAAACCTGTGAGCATAGTGCTAGTGCCCCTTCCCTTCTTGTTTGTCATGAGTATAATATACAAAGATAACAAAGACTATCTTGGTATGTAACTTGAAGCATTTTATTCAACTTCATAGAAATTAAAAATAACTTCCAGTTTATTAAATAAAATTCTGGATGTCATTTTTCTTTTAAAATAACAAAGCAGATTTGGGTATTCTGCCCATCAACCAATAATATAATTCCAAGTACTTATTGTATCCATGGAAAATCCAATTCAAATTACAGCATGTTTTCCTCTAACATAATTCACTGTAAATATCTATGTGTCTGTTTCTAGATAATATCTGCAATGTAATCTAAGAAAAAATGTACAAATCGATAGATAGATAGGATGTGTAATTGCAAAGAGCTTATTATTTTATATTCTCTTCCAAGATCTTTGAGAAACAACCAAAAAAGATGATACACAGCCAAACCTTGCAAGTCTGAGTAGGGAAAGGGAACTAAAACCTTCCCATCCCACTGTGCAGTGATTTACAACTTCAGCTGCGAAGAGCATTGTCTATATACACAAATGACGTGATGCGCATCACCTAGGCAAATCACCACCCACACAGTTTGAAGAACAGGGTAGGGTAAAACTTCATGTGAGTTGGAATATGAGCAGCATTCGATTATTATAAAAATAGTGCTGCCTTCCATTTATAAAGTTCCTTGTTCCTGCTGAGCTCATGGTGCAGCCACATCTTATTGTGAATTCTATTACTATGTCAGGTTCAGAATCATCTTTCACAGACACAGGTCATTATGGGTGTTCATTCTCACGCAGCCCCTTATGAGGTTACCTAAAATTAATCTTGTTTCAGAAGTAGAGACTTTGAGTATGAAATGCTGTGGTCACGCAATGCCACTAGTCACTAGGGAAATGGAAGGTAGACCCAGGCTTGCATTATATCAGAATCCTGCAGTTCTCTTTCTGCAAGCCTAGGACAAGTAATCTGATGGGCTCATAGCTCTGACTCCAGGATGTTAATGATCATACTTGGGAGTGGAAAATATATATACCCCATTATTCACCTCCAGTGGGATACCAGTGCAATGGAGAGGCTGGAAAGTCAGGTGGTCTTAGCATAATAGCTGGGCACATTTCTGAGTGACTGTGAGTCACGGTGTTCTCCTTAAAGAGAGCACAGAAATGTCTGCTTCACAAGGTCATCAGGATGACTGGACATTGGCAGGCTTCAGTTAGTGCAGTGCTTGCTGTTACCAGAGAGAAAATTTGGATGAAAGTGAGAAATGCTCTAAATCTCTTCTGACAGATCAGAAAAGAGAGATTTAACTATGGAGGTAAAGCAAGAAATGAGAAGTCTTCTATCATTTCAAGAGTTCAAGTTTTCAAGGGAAACCCTTCAAATTTGCACTGTACTCTTCCTTATTAATTTGACCTCTGCATAAAAAATAATAATTTCTAATTAAAAAAAATACTCCAGACTACAAATACCTTTGAATTTGGTGTCATAGATGACTTCACTTTATGCAGCCACATCTAAAGTCCAACCTAAAATGTACTGCCTTTTTAATTTAATTATCTTACTGGTCCCCACATACCTCCTCACATCTCTGCCAGTTAACATGCACCATTCCCCCTTCATGAAATGACCTTCATCTCCATATTTGCTAGAGCAACTCAAACTAGTCCTTCCTCACTCAGCATTCAGTGACCCAGAACCAGAAGGAAGCCTAAGTGGCAGAAAAGAAATTCCCTCCCTAGTTTTTGTTATGGAAAACAAATAAGGATCACAGAGAGGATGGTCCTAGAAAGAAGTGAATGAGGAAAGAGATTTAGATAAAGGTGAGCATCAAGCACAGAGAACAGATAGGGAAAAGAGTTTTGTAGTTGCTGAGTTGAAGGCTTTGAAGGTGAGAAAACAGCAGTATACCTGCTTTCCTCCCAGGAGAGCTGGTGTAGCAGGGTGGCTGCGTCATCTGCCTAAGGAGGCCTGACAGATATCCCACCTTCTGCACAGCGTTCCTAGCCATATGGAGCTTTCGCTATGGGCCTGGATCTCAAGCCATCCACACTGACCAGCATGACCTGAAGGGCAGGAACACAAAGCAAATTCTAAGGTGAGGAGAGTTCACCTTTGGGGTTTCTTCATAAGCCTGGGCAGATAGGCTCGGAGCCAAATTCAATCTGATATTTGAAAACTGCACATCAGTACTCATCTGATTTTGTGGTGAAATTTCTTCTTAATATGTCTATGTCACCAGTGCATCCTACATAATAAATATTAATGTAGTAAGTCGGTGGGGATTGCTATGCTCCTAACTTCCTGGGGAGCTATAAGTGCTCAGAGTGTCTGCATATGCAAGTGCGATTAACATGATTAACCCAAGCAGTACACAAGTAGGGTCACTGTTGGCCTCCTACAGCCTCGATGCAGGTTGCTCTTCCTGTGGTTTAAGACTGAGCCCTTGCTTTGTTCCCCTGTCTACATCCCACCCATTTACCAACAAGATCTCTTTTAATCGAGCCCAGTGATACTTCCCTCTCCTTTTCTCTCTTTCATCAATGATCTCTTTGTCAGGACGGCGGCTATAAAAGGGATAGTACCACTAAGAGTAAAGCAGGGAGGCATGGGAACCTTAAACTAACTTCCTCCCTTCCCCCCAAATGGTGACTTTTAAGTAAGGAGACACCAACATCCCCAGATCTGCCCCTATTTCCCGCCTCTGTGAGTAGCCTTTGTGAGTAATGTTTCAAACGGTGTGAGATCCATGAGTGCTTCAAGTATAAACTAAAATGATGTTAAGTATTAATAGTGCGCTTGTTAAAGTCATTTATATCCCCCCTCTCATCTTTTATTCTTTTTGCTTCTTGTTATTATGCACATGATTCTTTTTTTAAAGCTAGACATTATATTATAAAAAACGAGATGCAACAGAAAAGAGTCTTTTATGCAAATGCGAAGGGACGCACAAGAATAAATGAAAACAATTTATAATATGTACAGTTCTAAATCAGCTGGTGTTTAATAAAAAACAAACTTTAGACAAATGTTCCCCATAAATCACTTTTGAGTTTATTTAGCATTCTTTTTCTTCACAACACAAGAGCTCTTAGTTAAGCTGAGGCTATGACTTGGTGAAGTGTTGACAATGACTCCCCTGTGTGTTATACGTGTCCTCTCTTCTGATTTTTTTCCACGTCTTATATGGTTTCAGCCAAACTGGACAAGATGCTACGCATGCAAATGTGTGTGTACAGAAAATTCATTTTTCATCTGAAATAGACCAGTATTCATACTCTACTTACACCTTATGTACCCAGTGGCTATGTTCAAAGACTTAAGGGAGCCCTGGGTCATTTATTTTTCTCATACTCATATCTTGTCCATCAATAAGTGAGTACTCCCTGCAAAGAGTGGCCAAATTCAAATATTTCTTATCACCACCACCACTTTCACCCTGGTGCCTGCCAGCAGCAGCTCACTGCTGAAACCTTGAAAAATGATCCCCTTCCTTTTGCTCTTGCTCCTCTATTATCTATACTTCATAAGGCAGACTAAGTCATAAGTATAAAGTAGGTGTCAGAGAAGACTTTTTCCCTATTCTCTTAACATAATTCTTTTCTTAAGGCTAGATATTGTATTATAAAACACAGGATGAAACACAAAAAAGTTTCAGATGTAGATATTTCTGAAGAGTGTCACTCCCACCTAACATCAAGAAAAGTTAGATAAACCACAGTATTGCAGCTTAGTCAGAACACATCAGATTGCTGAGGTCACAGAGCACCCAAGGGAACTAAAAGCCATGGAAGAACTTTGCTTCCCCATCCAAGAAGAAATGAGATGCACAAGCAATGGAGGAAGAGGGTCCTTTCCTAGTAGCTGGAGGAAGAAGCGAATTGAAGTGTAAATGAACTCTCCTGGCCACCTGTGGATTGCATGTCAGTAAAGCACCCCTGGGAGCTTCAGACACAGGCAAATTTGCATCCACTCCCAAGTTCTGCTTCTGTAGACCCTTTCCAAGTACATTAAGATCAGAGGCATGTCGGAAAACTGGAGAGGACACCCAAAAATGGTACTGACTCCGAGGAAGGCATTGGCTGCCTCTGGTGAAAAAGCACACAGCATAATGTCCCTGCTCAGATCTTTTCTGCGTATGAAGCAAAAAGCACTGAGCCAGAGAGAGAAGTGGAGCAACATTGTTATCCAGAGCACACGTTCGCCCCACTGTTACTGGAGGAAACATGAAGGGGAAAATCATCTCTCCCTGCAGGAAGGATGCTGAGCTCTTCTCAGCCCAGATCTTATAAAGATACACAGGTTCCCGTCGCTGGGTGAAGGGCGTGAATGCTCCCACGTGAGACTGACTGTACAAGCAAGGCAGAATTTGCTATCTAAAATGGAGACATGGGCGAAATGCTGAAAGATTTCAAAGTTCAGGCACATAGACCTTGCCTGACTAGGGGGGCCTCTAACAAAATAGACCCCCTTTAATTAACAGTATTAGCCTAACAAACCAATGTAACAAGGAAAACTGTATATAGTCAGACGAAGGTGAAGGAGGTCTACTTTGGCTGTGGTATGGACATACATTGGACTGAAGGTGAGAGTGGAGAACAAACACTGAGAAAAATATTTTGCTGTTTCAGCTATCCCTGTCAGAAAAAGGTTTTGACAGAGGAATTTAAAGTCTGCAACACACTGCAAGTAACCAATAACAAGAAAAATCAAACCTAGCTCAGCTTCTAAATTGATTATATCTCCCATACTAACTTTCTAGGAAAAGGCATACTGTTTTTAGGAAGAAATCTTATTTATATCAGTTTCTGCTACTCTGTGTGAGATGTCTGTAACTCAGTGAAATAGTATTGAACACCCTGATTCAGTTAAAACAAAACAATTTTGAAGAGAAAATGCAATCAATACAACCACACAAAGACTTAAAATATCTATGATTAATATGTTAAAGGATTTAGTGTAAAACATGTACATTATGCATGAACAGATGGGTAATTTCAGCAGAGCAATGGCAACCATAAAAACAAGACAAATGGAAATGCTAAAAATAATGCTTAAAATATTATGTCAGAGATAAATATTTATTTGAGTGGGCTCATAAACTAAGAAAAGATTTAATCAACTTGAGGATGAATCATTAGAAATTATCAAATCGATAGCATAGACAGGAAAATATATGATAGCATCCAAGAGCTGTATGGAAACATTAATTTATGTAAAGTATGTGTAATTGTTTTCCCAGAAATAGAAAATAGAAAAAAAAACTGGAACCAAGAAATATGTGAAGAGATGGTTGGTCTTCACCAACCATTTTTTAAAAATAATAAAGCATATAAAAATACAGATACAAGAAATGCAGAACACTTCCAATAAAAAAAAACCAGAAAACTAAGCACTAAGACATATTATACAAACTGCTGAATATCAAAGATGAAGAGAAGCTCTTGAAGAAAGCCAATGAAAAATGACACATTACATGCAGAAGAATAAAAAAGAATTGCAGCAGATTTCTATGTAGAAACAATGAAAGTAGTAGAAAATATGTAGTGACATCTTTAAATTTCTGAAAGAGAAAAACTGTCAACTTACCTTCGTATACCCAGCACAAATATATTTCAAAACTTGAGATATTTTTTCAAAAAAATAAACAGAAAAATGTAAAGAATTCATTGTCAACATATGTGTGTTACAGTTAGTATTAAAGGATCTTTGTCACTGCAAAAAACGATTCCAGGCAGAAACTTAAATCTGTATTAAGTATAGTGAAGCCAGGAAATGCTCCAAATAGACACATATAAAAAGCTGGTTTTAAGAATTTTAATTTCTCTAAAAGTTATTTGATTTTCTTAATGAAAAACACCAATTATTTTGGGGTCTGTAATGTATATAAAATATAATGTATGATAGCAATATCAAAAAAATAGGGAAAAAACAATTGGAAGTATACTGTTACAAGAGTCTTGTTTCTGGAGGACCTCAAGATGGCGGATGAGTAAGAAGCAGGCAGTGAAACTCTCTCTAAAAGTTACCATTGGAACACGGGAATATAGCCACCCGGAAAGCGCAGGAGGGGGGGAGATGCCTCCCCGAAACCCAGAGAAGTTCTGAAGCGCAATCTGGGACCCCCGGCACCAGTGACGGGTGACTTCCAACAAAGAAGAAGGAAAGAAGGAGCAGACCGCGCGCGTGCACCTTCTACTATCCCGGGAGTTGCAGCACCGCGGAAGCTCAAATCTACGGACACACGGTGGCAGCTGGTGCCCAGGGAGCCCCCACGGAGGATCCTGAGACAGCGGCGGGGCAGGGGAGCGGCGGAGAATGGCGCAGACCAGCGGTGAGTGTCTCTCATCCACAGCTGCCCCGCGCCAGAGAGCAACCGGCCGGGCGCCATTGTGGGGGGTGTGGCGAAACTCAGAGCGGCTCGGAAACTGCTCTGGGAACTTGTGCTCCGGACAGGGCAGCACGAGGCCTCTCAGGCCCACGAAAGTGTGTTGAGGTCAGCAGGCGAACGAGACTGGACTCTCAGCCACACCTGTCCCGCGCCAGAGAGTGACTGGCCCGGCGCCATTGTGGGGGGCGTGGCGAAAAACCAGAGCGGCGGGAACCAGTGCAGGGAACCCACGCTCCAGACAGCGCGCTGAGCCTCTCAGGCCCAGGGATCGTGAAAGGGCGCTGAGAGCGGAGGCGAGCTAGACTGGTCTCTGCCTGAAAGTACGCGCATCTGCTCACCGCCCGCCAGAGGGCGCTCCTGGCTTACTGGGACGGACCTGCACAGAACAGGACTCTCTCACCACAGGGTAACTGCCTACAGCAGAGTCAACACCTGGAACTGATTCTTTTTATTTTTTTAATTTTAATTTTTATTTTTATTTTTTATTATTATTTTTTTTTTCTCACTGATTCGTTTTTTGTTCTGGCGAAGGGTTTTTTTGTTTTTGTTTTGTTTTGTTTGGTTTTTTGGTGGGGTTTTATTTTTGATCTGTCTGTTTTATTGTTTTTATCTTCGTTTTTGTTTCTGTATGTGTATTCGCTCTTTCCTTCATTATTCTCTCTGGTTTTTTATATGAGTGTAAACAGCGCCTCTAACTTCTTTCTGATTGTGGTTGTGATCTGTTCTTCCTTTTATCCCTTCCTTCTCTTTCTACCACCTGTCCTCTGCACTAGTGTCCCAATTTTAGTGGGATCCCTCTTGGTCCTCTAACCTTACATCTAATTCCTTCCTCTTCTCCCAATACTCTATTTCCTCCTTAACTCATTTTAAATTTAAACTCCTCAGGGGAAAAATTGACATACACAGGACTTGTATACTGCATATAATTTTTCTGGTGTGTTTTAGATTTTGTTATATAACCGCAACTCTATACAGCTAAAAGTGGTAAATAACTGGTTAGCTCAGTCTGTCATTTTCTAGGCTCTGTTTGATGCTTTAGTTAACATTATAGCCAAATGTGAAATAATTGTTCTAAACATCTTTCCTTCCTGATATTTCATGATTGAGATTGACTAAGGGACACAGAAAATACAGTGGCACACTACCAAAGAATCAAGGACTGAGCCAAACAGGTAGCAACTTCGCATACCCAACGAATTGAAGAGGTAGGATCTGGCAGAAAGCTCAAAACCTAAAAGCAAGCTCCACTTGGAAGATACTGCAGAGAAGTAGTCATCTTCTAAAGATCTTAAACACTAGCAATAAAGTAACCTACTATAGGTAATTTGCAAACATCACCCCAGGAATTAAAGAAAGAAAAAATGAGACGACACTTAAACAAGATGCAACCCCACACATCCAATTCACCAAAGGCAAACCTAGGGAGCAACGAGGTGGGACAATCCGAAAGCCACCCACCTGGCCTATCTGAAGTGGTAACAACAAAGCAACTGAATGAGGTTCTGGAAAAAATTAAAACAGAAATAATCTCACAGATAACTGCAGAGATAATGTCTACAATGAAGACCATGCTTAAGGACACTATAGCTGATACAGACAAAAAAATAGATGAACTTAAGAAAACTATAGAAACCATGAATGCTCAGCATAGGAAAGAAATGGAATCCATAAGGCAGATTCAAGCAGATACCCAAGAGATAAAAAATTCCATTGAAAGTATTTGTAGCAGAATAAGCCAATGCGAGGACAGGATCTCAGATATAGAAGACAGGCTTGCAATTAGTGATCATGAAATGGAAAAATTCTTAAAAATAGCAAGGGACCATGAAAAATCAATTCAGCAGCTGCTAGATGACTCAAAGATAAACAACTTAAGAATAATTGGAATAAATGAAAAAGCAGGAGATAGCATCAATGACATTAAAACCTTGTTCAAAGACATAATCAGGGAGAACTTTCCTGGAAGAGAAAAGGAATTTGACACCCCTATAAGTGAAGCTTTTAGAACACCAACTAGACATGATCAAAAAAAAACTTCAGCCAGACATATTATAATCAAGATCCCAGAAATTCAACAGAAGGGCAGAATCTTAAAAGCTGTTAGGGAGAAGAGACAAATCACTTATGAAGGAAAACCCATCAGAATCACAGCTGACTTTTCAGCACAAACCCTCAATTCAAGAAGAGCTTGGAATGATGTATTGCAAGCTCTAAAGGAAAATAATTTTCAGCCCAGATTGATGTACCCTGCAAAACTATCTTTCAAAATTGATGGAGAAATAAAATACTTTCATGACAAAGAACATCTGAGAAAATTTATGACCACCAAACCAGCACTCCAAAACGTTCTGAAGGACATTCTAGAAAGAGATAGGAACCCCAACAGAAGGAATCCTCCAGGCAGGGCAAATAATTAAATAGCCAGAAAGCAGAAAAACAAAGAGTGGGAACCAACAACAGGAAAATATCATGACAAGTCAATACATATCAGTTTTAACCATCAATGTTAACGGTCTCAATTCACCAATCAAAAGGCACAGACTGGCGAAATGGATCAAGAAGCAAGATCCAACAATATGCTGTATACAAGAAACACATTTAATTCAGAAAGAAATTCATAGACTGAAAATCAAAGGATGGAAAACAATACTCCATGCCACAGGAACCCAGAAAAAAGCAGGGGTAGCTATTCTTTTTGCAGACAAAGTGAAATTCAAGCCAAGAAGGATTCAGAGAGATAAAGACGGTCATTACATCCTTGTAAAGGGAACAATCCAAGAGGAAGAGATAACGATCATAAATATATATGCGTCAAATACCAATGCACCCAGCTATATAAAACAAGTACTAAAGGACATGAAAAATCAAATAAGCACTAATACAATTATATTGGGAGATCTCAATACTCCACTGTCACAAAAAGATAGATCAACTGGACAGAAAATCAATAATGAAATAGTAGAACTGAACCAAACTTTTGAACAAATGGACTTAGTAGATGTCTACAGAGTGTTCCATCCCACAACATCAGAATACACATTTTTCTCAGCTGCACATGGGACGTTCTCCAAAATAGACCACATACTAGCTCATAAAACCTGCTTAAGTAAATGCAAAGGAATTGAAATTATCCCATGCATATTATCAGACCACACTGCAATGAAATTGGAAATCAATGGCAAAAGATCCCACAAAAACTCCCTAAACACATGGAAATTAAACAGCATCCTCCTGAACAACCAATGGGTCACAGATGAAATTAAAGAAGAAATTAGTCACTTTCTACAACTGAATGATAATGACAGTACAACATACCGGAACTTATGGGATACAATGAAAGCAGTCCTAAGAGGGAAATTTATAGCATTAAATACTTATATCAGGAAAATAGAGCAAGCACAAATAAACAACTTAAGGGTGAACCTCGAGCTTCTAGAAAAAGAAGAGCAGGTTAAGCCAAAAGCCCGTACAAGGGAGGAAATTATAAAGATCAGAGCAGAAATTAACATATTGGAGAATAAAAAAACAATACAAAGAATCAATGAAGCAAAAAGTTGGTTCTTTGAAAGAATAAATAAGATTGACAAACCCTTATCCAACCTTATTAAAAAAAGAAAAGAAAAGACTCAAATCCATGCAATTGAAAATGAAAAGGGTGATATCACGACGGACCCTGCAGAAATCCAGAAGATCATCTATACCTATTTTGAAAATTTATATTCTACTAAGATGGAAAATGCAGAAGAAATGGACAGATTCCTAGATTCGTATGAATTACCAAAGCTAAATCAAGAAGATTTAAAAATCCTAAATAAACCAATATCAACCAATGAAATTGAAGATGTAATTAAAAACCTCCCAACAAAGAAAAGTCCAGGCCCTGATGGATTCACTGCCGAATTCTACAAGAAATTTAGAGAAGACCTAACGCCCCTACTTCTCAAACTTTTCAATGAAATTGAAAGGGAAGCAATACTCCCAAATTCATTCCTGGAAGCAAGCATTACCCTGATACCAAAACCAGAGAAGGACCCAACTAAGAAAGAGAACTACAGGCCAATCTCCCTAATGAACATAGATGCAAAAATCCTTAATAAGATACTGGCAAACAGAATCCAACAAATCATCAAGAAGATTATACACCATGACCAAGTTGGATTCATCCCTGGGATGCAGGGATGGTTCAACATACGTAAATCAATAAATGTAATACAGCATATTAACAGAACCAAAGACAAAAATCACATGATCATCTCAATAGATGCAGAAAAAGCTTTTGACAAAGTCCAGCACCTTTTCATGATAAAAACCCTACAGAAAATTGGAATAGAGGGTCTTTATCTCAATCTGGTAAAAGCTATCTATGACAAACCAACAGCCAATATTATACTAAATGGCCAAAAACTGATGCCTTCCCTCTAAAATCAGGAACAAGACAAGGATGTCCACTGTCCCCACTCTTATTCAACATAGTTCTGGAAACTTTAGCCAGAGCAATTAGACAAGAGAAAGAAATAAAAGGAATAATGATTGGAAAGGAAGAAGTTAAATTATCATTATTTGCAGATGACATGATACTCTACACAGAAGATCCCAAAAACTCCACTAAAAAACTGCTAGATTTAATAAGCAAATTCAGTAGTGTAGCTGGATACAAAGTCAATACTCAAAAGTCAATAGCCTTCCTGTACACAAATAACAAACTTACTGAAAGAGAAATTAGGGAAACAATACCTTTCACAATAACATACAAAAGAATGAAATACCTAGGAATCAACCTCACAAAGGATGTAAAAGACCTCTATACTGAAAACTACAGTACTATGAAAAAGGAGATTGAAGAGGATATCAGAAAATGGAAAGATATCCCTTGCTCCTGGATAGGAAGAACCAATATAGTGAAAATGGCCATACTTCCAAAATTGTTATACAGATTTAATGCAATTCCAATCAAAATTCCAACAGCATATCTCACAGAATTAGAGAAAACAATCCTAAAATTCATTTGGAATCAGAAGAGACCTAGAATAGCAAAGGCAATTCTGGGCAACAAAGGCAAGGCAGGGGGCATCACAATCCCCGACTTGAAATTATACTATAAAGCTACTGTGATAAAAACAGTGTGGTACTGGCAAAAAAACAGACCTGAAGATCAATGGAACAGATTAGAAGATGCTGAAACAACCCCAGACATACTAAGCCACCTTATCTTTGACAAAGGTGCCAAACACATTCGCTGGAAGAAAGATAGCCTCTTTAATAAATGGTGCTGGAAAAACTGGCTCTACACATGCCGAAGATTAAAACTAGATCCATATCTTTCACCATGCACTAAACTAAATTCAAAATGGATCAGAGATCTAAATATTAAAACAGAAACATTAAATCTGCTGGAAGGTAGGATAGGTAAAACCCTTGGAGACATTGGTGTAGGCAAAGACTTTATGAATAAAAACTCAACCGCACGGGAACTATCCCAAAGAATCAATAACTGGGATCTCATCTTATTAAAAAGCTTTTGCACAGCAAGAGAAACCACCAACAGAGTGAAGAGACAACCCACAATGTGGGAAAAAATGTTTGCCAGCTGTTCCTCAGACAAAGGATTACTATCGAGAACATATAAAGAACTCAAAAAAATCAGACCTCCCAAATTTAAAGACCCAGTCCAAAAATGGGCATCTGAGATGAATACACATTTCTCAGATGAAGAAATACTAATGGCAAATAAATATACAAAAAAAATGTGCAACATCACTAGTCATTCGAGAGATGCAAATTAAAACAACACTGAGATACCATCTCACCCCAGAAAGAATGGCTACTATTAAGAAATCAACTAATAACAAATGCTGGAGGGGCTGTGGGGAAAAAGGAACCCTTCTTCACTGTTGGTGGGAGTGTCGACTGGTACAGCCACTGTGGAAGTCAGTGTGGAGATTCCTCAGAAAACTAGGGTTGGAGGTCCCATTTGACCCAGCTATTCCCCTTCTGGGCATCTTCCCAGAAGAATTAAAAACATCGTACCACAGCGATATATGTGCACCCATGTTTATAGCAGCACAATTTGTAATAGCCAGATCTTGGAAACAACCCAAATGCCCATCAACTGAGGAATGGATAAGAAAGATGTGGTATTTTTATACAATGGAGTACTATTCAGCCATAAAGAAGGATAAACTGGAGACTTTTATAGGTAAATGGATGCAACTCGAGAAAATACTCATAAGTGAAATAAACCAGAAGCACATGTGTAAGCATCATATTATCTCTCTAGTATGAGAAACTGAAAGAGTAAATAAGATCCAAAATGTACAATAGATATGGTGAATCAAAAAGAAACTGGTCAAAAGGAAAGAGAGACTGGAATAGGGAAAAGAAAGAAGGGAAAGGGAAAAAAAATTGTATATATATATATATAAGATGGTTAAGATAGATACACTACCATTTTTACTTAGTTCATTGAAGAGTAAGGTTTGTGCCAATAATGTTTGGACAATTGAATGCTAATGTCTGGTGTCCTGAATAACTAACTTAAAGATAGTAATACGTAATGTATTAACCATTGTTACCCTCCTATTATGTTGGTTTGAAAATTTGTTCTTCTTTTGATTTGTTTTGTTTTTTTCCTTCTCTTTAAAAAAAAAAAAAAAAAAAAAAAAAAAAGAGTCTTGTTTCTTAGGGGAGGTGATACAATATTATTTGAAGGTAAACTGTGATTTAATAATATCTATTGTAAACCCTATGGAAAACATTAAAGAAAAAATTGAAAAAGAAGTAAAAATAATAAGCAATAATAGAAACAAAATGGAATCGTAAAATCTAGATGATCTTTATGTTACATTTTTCTAGTATACACAGATTTCAGTTATCATAGTTTAAACCCCAAATTTCAATCTCAGAGGTTTAGATGACACCTAAAATATGTCAAGTTTCAGTTATCATTGAGTAATCTCTGCAAGAAATTGCATCAAATTTTCACTGCCATCTCTTAAGTCCACAAATTATTAGGTGAAAAATGACAGCAGTACATCATGAACTGTGACTAAGCAGACAGCTTCTTTCAAATCTATCTGAGCATGGTCAATGGACATTTTTATTCAGACCCTGCACAGAAAGCAAAGTGTATAGTTTTTTTGCTTCCTAGGTACCCGGTAATAACCCCAAATGACATTTGAAGAGTAAACAGATAATTGAAAGAGTATTGGCCAACGAAGATGAAAATGCAGCAAAGAATTAAAAAGTGATGATGTTGTAAGTGAAATTTAAACCACAAAAATGAAGTTATGGAAAAGCTGACCATGGCATAGACATTGCCATTATCCAACAGATGCTACACATGCAGCCTGAGAGACTTAGTGAAGACAAACTTACACTGATGTGAATGAGGAAAGAGTTGTGGAGAAGAAGAGGAAGATGTTCCAAGGAGCCCTAATTGCAAATACTGCATATGACAGGGACTCTTGAAATATCTCATAACTTTGAAAGCACAGGAACACTATGGTGAAAGCTGATCCGAACTTTCAAAACAATGACAATTTACCAATTTATAGAAAAGACGCTCCAGTCCTAAGTTTCACCATAAGAAGACAAGCACTGTTCAAACTCCTCATGAAACGTATTTCACAGGAAAATACATTTAGCTTTCAATATTTCTACAGTACACTACAAAATATTAGTTTAGTATTTAAATTTTTGTACAGCATACAGTAAGATATTTTAATATTTTGAAAAAAGTCAAGGTCTCGAAACAATTTTAGATTGTCACATTGATTTTTTTTTTTTTTTTTTTTTTTTTTTTTTTTTTGTGGGTACCGGGGGGACGACCTCAGGACCTCACGCGCCAACAGGCACCCGTGCCTCTGAGCGATATCACCGGCCCCTTTTTCGTATGTGGGTTCCGGGAGTCGAACTCGGGCCTTCGCACTTGCAAGGCAGGCGCTTAAGCCGCTGAGCCGTCTCACCGGCCCTGTCACATTGATTTTTAAGAACATTTTGCTTAGTTTTGGCATACGTGGTCATTTTGATTTACCCATACAGCTGTGCAAAGCAGAGACCACTTGGAACCAATAGATCTCCCAGCAGTCAGACAAGTAAACAAAAAGATCAAGAAATAGAACAATTTCTTTTTTGTGTGTGGGTACCGGGGGTCAACCTCAGGACCTCGTGCACCAGCAGGCGCCCATGCCACTGAGCGATATCACTGACCCTTTCTTCATATGTGGGTACCAGGAGTCGAACTCAGGACCTCGCGCTTGCCAGGCAGGCACTTACGCCACTCAGCCATCTCACCAGCCCGAACAAATTTTTTAAAATAGCCATATGACAGATTTTAAACCAAGTGTATCAGTAATTTTACAAAATATAAGGATCCTTACATCTTAATTAAAAGACAAATATCAATTGAAGAACAAATAGCAAATCATTTTCAATTTAAAAAGCAAATCCCAAACTATATGGCTACTTAAATACATACTTTAAGTATAAAATACATGTATAGTAAAGTACAAGGATAGTAAAATGAATGCCATGGAAACACTAACCAAAAGAAAGTTGGATTTGCTATATAATGTCAAAGTAGATTTCAGAACATGAGCTGTTACTGAGGATAAAAGAGGAATTATACTTGTATATTCATAAAGGAGTTGATTCTCCAAAAGGACAAAACAACCATAAATAAGAATATACTTAACAGTAGGACTTCAGAATACATGAAGCAAAAGCTCATAGTTGTAACCAAAATTCATCTCTTGGGAATACATAGTAAATAATATATTAGCATGGCTGTAGAAGGCTATTTTGGTTTAGACTAGAATACACCCCTATAGTCCTATGTGTTCAGTGGTTGGGTTTTTGGAAGGTGATTGGATCATGGGGAGATATACTCTTCAGTAGATTCATCCACTAATAAGTTGAACATGCTATTAGAAGTTGGGGTCTGGTTCAAAGAGGTAGGTCATTAGGGGCATAACCTGGACAGATGTATTCTTGTCTCCAGCCCCTTCCTCTCTCTCTGTTTCCTGGCTGCCATAAGATGAGCAGGTTTCCTCCACCATATACTTCTGCTATGCTATTTCTGGCTTGTGGCCAGCCAGACACGGACTCACACATCTGAAACTGTGAGCCAAATAAACCCCTCTTCCTTTAAATAGCAGGTGTCAGGTACGTTGTCCCATTGATGAGAAAACTGACCAGTATAGATTCCAGTGGCAGTATCCCCAATGTGCACAAATTAACATTTACAGAACTCTTTATTGAGTGCATATCAACTCCATTCACCTCCATTCAAACTCCATTCAAACACGTATCAAACACATACTGTTTTCAAATGCACACAAAATATTCACAAAGATAAATTATATTTTATGTCACAAGTCTCAACAAAATCAAAATAATTTACTCACACAAATGATGTTGACTATAAATGATTATACTTTTCAATGATACAAAAAATACCTAGTAAAATTCCCAAAATATGGACATTAAATACACACTTCTAAATGATCCATGGATCAAATAAGAAGTTGGAGCCAGGTGTGGTGAAGCACACCTGTAATCTCAGCACTTGAGAGGCTGAGGCAGAATTGCCAAGAATTCAAGGCCATCTTGAACTACATAGTGAGTTCAAGGCCAGCCTGAGCTACAGAATAAGACCCTGCCTCAAAAAAAAAAAAAAAAAAGTTACAAAGAATATTAGAATATATTTTGAATTAAATGAAAACAAAACACAGTAAAATTTGTGGGATTCAGCTAAAGCAGTACTTAAAAAATTTACAGAATTATTATATTAAAAAGTGGTTTAAATCTATGACCTAGAGTTTAACTTAATAAAATAAGCAACGAACACCACATTGTATTTATACCAAGTAAGAAGGAAGGGAATAATAATGATAAGATCAGAAATCAATAAAATTGAGAAGAAAGCTATTAAAGCAAATGCTAGTATTCTGTAAAGATCATAAGGTTGGTAAACTTGTAGCCCACTGGTCAACAAAACTACAGTCCTCTAGAAATCCTGCCTACTATGTGTTTTGTAAATAAAGTTTTATTAGAACACAGCCACATTCATTCGTTCAGATATTTCCATGGCTACTTTGCACTATAAGAAAGCTGAGTAGTTGAGCACAGACTGACATCCATACACAAAATAATTGCTATATAGCACATTATTTTTTTAAGTGCCCAAATCTATCCTATTCTAGTTCAAGAGCTGAAGAAACAAAAGAGACAATGAATAAATTTTCAATATCAGGAATTTTGAAGTAGGGGATTTCACTATATAGATCCTTGACATTGACGTATATAATAAAGATATAAAATAAAAATGTTTATATTGATAATTTAATATATTAGGTGAAATAAACAATTTTTTCAATGATTTAAACTTCCTTAAGAAATAGACAACCTGAATAGTTATATATGTATTAAATAAATTGAACTGGCTAAAAGTCTTTCCCACAAATAAATTTTAAGACCCAGATGGCTTTACTGGAGAATTGCACTGAACATTTAAGGCAGAAATAACACCATTTTTCCATAAGCTTTTCCAAAATATAGGAAATGAAGAGACATTTCCCAGCACATTTTATAGTGCCAGAATTACCTTAAGATTAAAATGAAGATATTATAAGAAATCTATAGACCTATATCCCAAATAATCATGGAAACAAATATCCTCAGTGAAATATTAAGACATTGAATTCAGCAAGATACAGAAAGCTAACGCATCATGACCAAGGGAGTTTATCCCAAGAATGGAAATATTGTTCACAATTAAAAATCAATCAGTGTAATTCCTACTAGTAATAAAGAAGGAGAATCATACAGTCATTTCAATGAAGGCAGGAAAATTCTGTAACAAAATTTGACACATATTCACCCTAAACACTCTCAGTAAACTTAAAATGGAAACTAGTGTTCTCTGGGTGATGAAGTTCATTTACAACAGATATACAATAACACACTCTATAAAAAACTGGCTTTATGATATCTATACACAATAGAACAATACTCTACTATAACAAAGGACAAATCTGAGACATTTGTAGGGAAGTGGATTCACCTGGAAAATATAATGTTGAATGATATAAGTCAGATGCATAAGCTCAAATACCATATAGTATCTGTTGTTTAATGCAAAGTACAAAGAGTATTGTAAAGGATAGATAGAAAGAGACAAAGGGATGGATCTCTTGCAAATGGGAAGGGGTCCAGGAAAGTGAGGGCAAAGAGAAAGAGAGAAGGAAGGGGAATTACATAAAATAAAGATATTCTATGTGCAGGAGCATAATAACCTCAATGAATGTAAACATTACAGGTCATAAACATGATATAAAATTAATAATATCAAAAAGAATAAAAATTGGGAATGGGCATTTAAAGGAGGAGAGAGGTAGGCAGGTGGGAAGGGGAAAGGAATTTAAAAAAAGAAACAAGCTGTATTATGTACATAAACCCTCATCTCAAGATGATTGTATATATCCAAGTCATTATAATAGCAAATTTTTTAAAATTATGAACATAAAAACCAGAGTTGGGGGAATGACACCACTTGATTTTCAGACTTACAATATAGTTTTGGTAATCAAGGCAGAATGACGTTAGTGTCACACAGACCAATGCAATAGAATAGAGAACTCAGAAATGGATCCAAACTAATTTAGTCAACTGATTGTTGGCAAAGGTGACAAAACAAATCAACGCAGAGCAGACAGTCTTTAAAAAAAAAAAAAGAAAGAAATGGTGCTGGTACAGTTAGATACATACAAACAAAAAAGCAGGCGAAAATGCAAGAGAGAAGAGGAGGGAGGAAGAGAGAAAGAAACACAAACAGGAGTGGGGGAGAGAGAACTCTCAAGCTTCTAATAGAAAACAGAGCAAAACTTGGTAACCTGGGTTATGCTAAAATTTCTTCAATGTGATAATAAAAGAATGATCCATATTAGAGAAGATTTATGAGGTGGACTGCCTCAAATGTATAAATATCTGTTCTTTGAAAGATACAGCTAAGAAAATGAAAAGATAAGACACAGACTGAGAGAAAAATACTCCTTTGCAAAACACTTTTGGTAACAGATTTTTATCCAGAATACATAAAGAACTACCAAAACCCAACAATAAGAAAACAAAGAACTTATATTTTTAAAATGAGGGAAACATTTGAATACATATATCACTAAAAATGATATATGGATGGGATGACGAATACATACATGATGGTCACCCTGGCTGTTGTGCAGAGTAGGGAGGTGACATAGAAGCAAGAGGCCACTGAAGTGACTGTTGTCAATCTGGGGGAAACAAGGAAGCCTTAGACTAAAGTGGAGATGGAAAGAAAAGTTATCTTTTGCAGTGAGCTAGCTGGACTTGCCAGTGGAGGACTTTCAGTGGCTTAGATTTGCAGGGAGGAGGAAAGAAAAGAATGAGAGGTAAAATCTAGAATATTTATAGGATATTTCCTTGATGGTGGTGATCGCTTCAGAGGTGTTTACATATGTCCAAACTCATCAAATTATACACATTAAATATCTGCAATTCTTTGTATATCAATTACACATCAGTAAATTTATTAAAAGAACAAAAAGAACCAAGAGTGACTCTTAGGTTTTCAGCCTCATCAGTCAGATGAATTTGGTGCTACATACTAAGAGAGGGAAATAATAGGCTGGAAAAAGACTGATGGAGAAAAATCAGTAATTTAAAGGAACTACTATATCAACAGCATTCATTTTTATTTATTTTATTTTTATTCCCATGAATTTAGTAAATACATGGAGGTTTTTAAAGTTCAGTACAATTACAGTGTTAAAAATCGCAAGATAGGGCTGGTGAGATGGCTCAGGGGCATAAGTGCCTTCCAGGCAAGCGCGAGGGCCTGAGTTCGACTCCCGGAACCCACATACGAAAAAAGGGCCGGTGATATCGCTCAGCGGCACGGGCACCTGCTCGCGCGTGAGGTCCTGAGGTCGACCCCTGGTACCGACAAAAAAAAAAAAAAAAAAATCACAAGATATTCATTAACATGGATGATTTACCGTTAAATCGTGCTGAATATTTGTCAGGAAGATAGTAAATAAATGTTTTCAAAGAGCTCTCATTAGGAATAACAGGTAGCTTACTTATTGCAACTAATCATTTTAAGGGGGAAAGACCACACGTAATCACAATATTCATACTGGAATCTAATTTTCACCTGCCCGTGTGCTGGTGGTGCTCGGGGTGGTGCTAACATGCAGTCATGGGTGGCTGCTACTAAAAGTTAGAACCCGTCAGTGACTCACAGACCCTGTAATTAGTCACTTTTTGGTGGATTGTGTGCTAATCCATACTAACACAAAATACTGTGCACCTGAATATGTTAAAGGAGTTTGTGTTACCATCCCAGACACCTGTCATTTTAAAACACTAAGCATACATATCAGCAGAAATAATTGCATTGGAGAAAATAATATTTGAGTCCATGATACATAACTTTGACTTTCATTTTGTTGTTCTAAATTCCAGACCAAAAAAAAAAAAAAAATGCAAGCGCAATTTGTGTAGTTGTCATTATCATCTAACTGGCAAATCTATTGAGATTTGCCCTGTGCTTAGCTTTGGTTGGCATCATGAGGCCCCCAGAATTATAAACTCCAATTCCTGCTCTTAAGTAGCTTATGACCTAATTAAGGAGATAATTAAAAATTCATGGGATACAGTATTAAAAAATAATACTTTTAACACACCTTCAAAAGTGTCCAGTGGTGCTGTATACAGGTTGTCAAATATGAGGGTCAGACACAGCTGGCTTCAGAGGACAGTGTGATCACTGTGCTAGAGCAGTCTTGGAAGGTTTTTTGGTGGAGGAAGGATTTGGTCTTAATTCAAAGTATAGTGATAGCACATTCAGCATGTGCATGCCTATCTACATATAATGTAGTTCCTCCTTTGAACATAGGGAAAGTTCATCATTTTCTTTGAGAAATAAAGCTATAAATAGGAAGAAGCAAAATAAGCTCTGTAAAACAATTCAATAAGGAGCTCCTAAACAACAATTGTGAGAAACAGCCACCATGTCCAAAATTCTGTAGACTTTTCTTGCCATAGACTCTACCATTAAAAGTACAAAAATAACCATCATCTCATCCAGGCATTCTGCCCCTTCTAAGACTATTCATGGGCAGAGGTAAGAATCTTCCATTGTCTGATTCTCTGATTTCTAAAACCATAAAGAACATGTAGAATGAATGTCTATCATTATGATAACAGGCCATATCCTTTGTGACAAAACCTACTTTTCAATATACCTTGTCCTGTATAAATAACTCATCCAGGGTAGACAAAATCAGTCACATTCACCATGCATCTCTTTTCATACAAAAAATATTTTGATTTGTGCTATCACTAAGCTATACAGATCTGATATAGCTTACCAGTGGTATCATTTTTTTGTAAATGCCTCTGAAGCAAATGGAAAAGGCTTTTTAGATTAGAACTTCCTGTTTGCAAACAATAGCCTGCTGTGTTCATCTAGCCTTAAATAGACCCCCATGTGACCACCTTCTGATAAAAGTTTCTGTAAAAAAGCTCCACCATCTCCTGGGAAGGTAGATGAGGTCTGTGCTCACCCCTCAGGGCTCAACAAACTGGATACCACTTCCCAAGGCAAAATGAAACTAAGTTGAAGGACGGAGCTCATCTATTTGCGGGAAAAGACAACAAGCCCCACTGTGGGGTTTTGGTCACCACATAGAAGGCACCGATAGCAAATTGATTCTACAGTGAAAAACACATGACTGGAAGAAAAAGCATTGGAAACAGCAGCAAACAGGAAATATCATTGTGTCTGAGATAGTTTTTCAATGGAAACCCCTGTTCATCTGTCTGTGATCCAACACAGACTCCCTGCCAACACTCAGAACAGGATGGATATTCTTTCTGAGGACAGTTGATTTCTAAAAGAGAGAAATGACAGAAAAAAAGATTGGGGAGGGGAAAGGAAAAAGATGAGAAAGAAAGATGGGGAAGACAAATGACTTTAGAAACATATAGAGCAAAAAGGAGGTCATTGCTTCGATTAAAAAACAAAACAAAACAAAAAACAATTGGATGACAACCAAAGTCTCCAGAGAAACAGAGAAGAGGAAGTATTCTCAAATGGAACCTTCAGGGAGAGTGAACATAAGAGCACTGCATGCAGGCTACCAGAATGTTCTGGACGCATGTGAACTTGGGAGCAATGTGCAGAACTCTCAGAATGCTCTGGGACCACATGGACTTAGAAGCAATGTACAGAGACTACCAGAGTGTTCTGAGACCATGTGGACTTGGGAGCACTGTACACAGGCTACCAGAATCTTCAGATAAGATAGGTTAAAGAACCTGAAGTCAGTTTTAGTGAGAAGTGCTTGAAGGCTCAAACGCAGTCTTGACAATTCAGTTCTGCAGTTGGACAAAGTTGCCCTGCCCTCAGCCCTCACAGATCTTCTGTGAGGGTGCTGTCTGGTGAGGGTGCTCTCTGGAGGTATACACAGCTGCCCCTTGACACTGCTTCCATCTAATTTGAAGTGTAATCTCTCAGGAAGACCTTGCCTGAGCAGCCAACCCCAGACAGCATCCTCGCTCACTCACTCTCTGTATTAACAGGTCTCATGGACAGAAACCTCTCTACATGTACTGAACAGAGGGATGTGAATATATGAAATTGCTTACCAAAGTATTAGAATGGCTAAGAAATAAAAATGAAATAGTGAAGTAAACCAGTTACAGATCACAGTGAGAAGCAGTCTCCACCCCCAATGACTTGGAGCTCAAATAAAAGGGGATTACAAGAAGAGCCCCATGCACACACAAAAGCCTTTACCAGAACCAGAGGAGGGGCCAGATCAATGGGCAGGTATAGCACAGGGCAGGACGATGCTCAGCAGTGAGTTTGTGTACTGACATTTTAAAAACACTTTTCTGACTTTGGAGAGAGTCCCCCTCCCTGAGCTAACCAATTCTTAGAGATAGCAAAGGGCCAGACTTGAGCTTGCCCCAGATATGCAACTAACCATCTGGAGCCACACCTCCTCAGTGTGCCCCTCCACACAGGAGACAATATCCCCATATCTACATCATCCCCGGGCTGAATGCTAGACCTCTAGGGACTTCTTCAGAGCTCACACCCTTCCTGGATTACTTACCATTGCTAACCTTGCCCTGTCTTGCCTTTCCAGGGAAACCCCAGTAAAGGATTTTGCTTAGACTTTCCCTTCACGTCTCCTGTCTCCCTTTTGACCAACCTGAATCCCCCATGGGGCCCTGCATGGACTACCTTGCCTGCTGTCTCCTGTTTACATGTGAGTACAGTAAACTTCTAACAGTGAGCCTCCCTTTGTCTTCTCTTGTGGCCACCCCTGACTGCCCATTACAGGAAAGAATATAAAACAGGTTGCAGGAATGGGTGAAGGATGCTAGACTCCATGTCTTCTGCTCAAAGATAGTGCAAGCAGGACCTGCTCCTGCCTCTAGCTTCCCTGGTGGAGTCCTGTGGAAGAATGCCAAGCTTTGCTCTCCTGAGAAATGAAGTCCCTTGCCTTGATCTTTACCTGATCTTTCCTTCAACCCTATTCACTGAGATATGCAGAGCTGGATATATTGAGCCAGATGTTCCTTTAATTGGCCAAAAGAATGTGATTGAGTCCAGCTAAGATGCCAACGTGTCTCATTGCAGCATGCGGGTGAGAATTGCAACCCCATGCTGATGGCTGAAATGGGGGCTCCAGCAAAAGCCTGTGAGATTCCAGGGCTAAGACATGAGATAACATTTCAGCTGAGGCCATGGGACTCAAAAAGAATTATACCTTCCTGGCAGTAAAGGTGCCAGCCTTGCATACATCAAGCTATCCATTGCACTGCTAATTGGAGAGCCTCTGTGCCTGGTACGAAATTGCTCTGTTTCTCCTTACAGCCAATGCCTGCAAAGGGTGCCTTCCCTAGCACCCTCCTGCAACCCCCACCCACCTCCCTGATTGAAACCAATAAAAGCCATGAGCTTTTGGCCTCATGGCCCTTTGTTTCACAGACATCACTAGGTCATCCCAGAACTCCTCAACTGAAGAACTTTTTCTTTTGTTTTTATTTTGCATCCATGTGCCATATTGCCAGGTGGGTTAGATTGACACCCTCTGTGGGTTTCAGTACAGCCCAACAAGAAGCCTCTGGCAAAAGAATGAGGGAATCATTTGCCTGGTCCAGAAAAGCCTGAATGGAAACTGACAACAACAAGCCACAACCAAAGCATGTGTCCCTCTCAGAAATTACTCATTTATTTGGGTACTTACTTATTGCATGACTCCTCCCCATAGAACAAAGGAGAATGAGATCAAAGAACATCTCATTCATTTCTGAATCCCAGGGTTTTACACAGGGCCCAGGGTAAGTTAGTGCTAAAAAACTACTTGTTTGCTAAATGAATAAAGGAAAAGGTAATAAATATTTATAGTCTAATGAACAAAAACATAACAAGTTTAAGTTATTCTATATTGCATTGTCTCATTCTCCTATACTGTTTTACCTATTCCTGTCATTTTTAAAATATATAAATTACTAATGGAATGAAGGAAGGAGAAAAAGGAGAGAAGGAGGGAGAGGAAGGAAGGGAGGAAGGAAGGAAGGGAGGGAGAAGGAAAGAAAGAAAAGTGAGAGGGAGGAAGGAAGGGAGGGATAAACTGTAGGGACTGTTTTATGTCATTATCATTATTTGGGCTTAGTGTAAAAGAGCTGATAAACACATTAAAATTTTGGTGGCCAAAGAGAGCAGACCAGTTTAACTGCCCCCCATAGTGAAGGCTTTTCTGAATCCTTCCTGACAAGTGCCCTTTCCCTTCTCCTTTAAGTCAAACCACCTCTCTGTCTCTGGATGCAGCCTGCTATGACACCAACCTCATCCCAACGTGGAGCCTTTGCACTTCTGTGCTCTGGGTTTGAAGCACCCCATTTATCTGCTCCAGCTGGCAAAGATTTAGAAATGTCAGGAAGTTCGGAGACTTCTCCAAGGTCCTACCTGCTCTGTATGCACTTCTCTTAAGATGTGTTCCTCTAGCACTGTGACACTGTATGATGATCATTGCTTCTTGGGCTCTCCCACCAGAATGTGAGCACCTGGAGTTACAAATGCACATGTCTGCATCTAGCACAATGCCAGCCACAGAGGAAACACTGTGTACATATGGAAGGGGAAGAACTGAGGGAAAAGAGAGGGGAAGGGAAGGAAGGAGAGGACTTTTCATTCTGTAGGGAGACGCATAATCTCCCCTTCTGTACATTGTAATAATTAAATCAGCCCCCCCAAAAGCAGTAGAACTTCAAAACATGCCTTCTAAAAGTTAAATTTTCATCTAACAAGGAAACATTAATGCTCTACTCTCTCATAAAAAAAAAAAAACATATAAACCTATTCTATACATCCCAACCATTTAACTGGACAGATAATGTGACATGGAAACCTCCATCCCTTAAAATCACTATATTTTCAGAAACCTTTTTTAAAGTTGGCTGATGCATGGTCCTGAGATCTTTCTTGGCCATGTCAAATGCAATTGTTAATTCTATCAAATCATCATGGGGATCTCCTATTCCTGCTGACCAGAGGACAGATCTTGGAGAGAGTACCAGGTTATTTCCAAGTACAAAGCATATAAGTGATGATGATAAAGGAAATTGTGTAAGGCACCACCTAGCCCAGTGCTGCTTGAGCTATCTCTCTTTCTTGCAAACACAATGCTTACAAATGGGCCATGTTTCACTTTCTGAGTCTGTGGTCTTTCTCCATGTCTTAGTTACTTTACTCTCGTTGCTGAGACAAAATACCCAACACCTGAAGTTAAGGAAGGAAAGGTTCATTTAGCTCACAGTTTGTAGAGGTTTCAATCCATAATCAGTTGGCTCCAAGGCAGGGTGACTTGGCAGAGGGTCATCCCAGAGAAGAAACAATTCATGGCCACAGAAGACAGCAAAAGCAAGCCAGGGAAGGGAGAGACAAACCTCTTTCTGCACCTTTTATCTTATCCAGACTGTGGGAATGGGTGCTGGATTGATCCTAAAAATCACCCACACTTAATCCCAGCATTGTACTATGAATCAATCACACATTTTAGATTCAGCCACCTCCGAAGGGAAAAATCCCTATGACCACATGAGGCTTTGGGGGACATCTAGACACAAACCATAACATTTCACAAAGATTATGTAGACCAGAGATAACTCAGAGTACCTCTAGCCTCTGGAGGAGAGAATTATTACCCTGGTACCTGTCTATTTCTGACAAGAGAAATGTCCACATGTCAGTATCTTTAATGCCCAACATTCAGGTTCCCTCTCTGATCTCAAAATTTAGGATGCTACTTTTGCTTATCTTTAATCTTTTGGCTGCAAAGCATACTCTAAGGTTAGGATTAATGATTCTGAGATTCTTTCAAGTTCCTTTAGTAGCCTGGGATGGAGTTCTTCTCTACTGAGAATTTCAATTTCTTTAAACAAAAAGCACCCACCTCCTACTTCCTCATCTACCTCAAGTAGTCCTTGCATTTTACTTATTTTTCTTCAGCTTATACCGTTATAAAGTCTCATTTAGTTGGCAAAGAACCCCACAGCAAAATACATTAGAAATAACTCTCTCTTCCTCCTCCCACCTGTTTAAATTTTATCTCCAGCCAAGGGATAGACCTAAAGCCTCCTATCATGGCCAAAACTTTAAAGGTCATTGGTGTGGTGCTTAATATCTTTGTGTTTTTCAACTCATTCTAAACTTTTATCTTCATGACATAAGAACTAGAGTTCTATGTTTTTCATTCACATTTATTTCCTTAGTTATGGACACTTCTTGCAAAAAACCTGTGCTTGCCAGAAAATAAAACTCAGTGTATTAAAATGATATAAAGAGAGACATACAGAAATATTTTTTGTCTTTTTATTTATTTATTTATTTATTTTTTAAAGACAACAAGTAAACCTTCTTATGTGTTAACAAACTCAAGCATTAGAGAATGTACAAATACCTTTTGGAGAAATATTTTTGTGAAAGAATAATTGAGCAAATAATATAAGGATGATAATACATTTACCTTTAGCCATATCAAGATGAGAGGAAAGAGTATATCTTCACATTGTAGGTCTCCTTCCCCCCTTGCCCTCTCTGTGTTCATTTCACTTCTTTGGAAGCAGCCACTGTAATTAGGTTTTTTTTTTTTTTTTTCCCCCGTTTCTTGGATTAGGGCTGTCCCTGAAACTAATCAAACATCTCACCCAACCAAATGTAGTGGGCTTTGAAAACTCCATTTATCTTTTCAAAGGGAGAAAATATATAACACCACATTTCAACAAAATTTCCAACATCAACTATGTACAGGCTAAGAAAATTATAGAGGCAATTTTCTCACATTTCCTAATTAACTTCCCTTAGTTTAAAGAACTAATTATGCTCTTCTTGAGACTCTCTATTTCTTATCCTATCCTGGCTTGAAATCCTTCAGGGCCTCCTGAATACTAGCAAAATAAAATTTTTCCTTTTTATCGTTTACCCCTTTCCCAACACACACATTTTTCAGGCCTCCTAATCAAGAATTCCCAGCCTATGCTTCTTTCTCTAGCTCCTCGTTGCTGCCTCCCATTTCTCTGGCTTTGTACACTCAGGCTCTTTGCTGCTACACTGCCCTTAACTCTCCTTGACTTCTTAATAAATGTCTCTTCATCCTTAAAGACACAACTCCATCTCACCTCCTCTAGGAAGATTATTTTTCTCCTCATTCCTCTTCCAAAGTTAATTTTATCTTCCCCTATCATATCAGTCTCTTACTATTTATTGTTGTACTTACAACAGTGCATTTTTCCTCACAATCAAAGAAAGACTTGCTTATTTCCAATGTGTGTGACCCATTAAGGAGTTTTGTGATGTCGATAATTCAAATATCACAGGCAAGCATTCTGATGAATGCATCTCTTCAATTCTCCACTTATTCTCTTGCATTTGATTATGGTTTCCAGGAATAGGAAAGCCCGCTGTGACTCTACACTGCATTAGGTATTTGTACGATTTATCTCTTGTTTGTCTTCCTGGAACACACGCTACCCAAAGGCAGGGGCTTTGGCTCAGATATGACACTGCCTGCCTCTGCCTCCAGCTTTACCTGCTGTTCTTTGTCCAGTGCTCCCCAGAGTTCCTCCCCATGTACAACTTCCTCCCTCCCATCCTGTCTTTGTATAGACATCTCCTGTATCTGAAATTGCCCTTCTATTCCATCCCCTTTGGGCCATTTGCCTACCTTTGAAGGCCTAACCAGTTTAAGCTCACTGTTCTTCCTTTGGTTCTTCTGCCAACCTGGGATGAATTTCATTTCACCTCCCACCACTCTATATTACCATTATTCACTTATCTTATTGTCTCAAGTCTGTAAGATCTTAGAGGAAGGAAGTTTTTTCTTTGTTTGTTCATTTTTGTTTTGTTTTGTTTTTTAATCCCAGAGGACAGGAACTTTCCAGAGGAGTGTTTGATGCAGTTTTATTTCCCTCTAATTGTCTGCCCCTACCTCCAGTTTTGATTCTAGGTGAACTTGGGCAGGGAGGTAGTTGTCACTGTCTAACCCTTTCCTCTACCCTATGTAAGGCAGAGCTACTTTAGAGACCCTTCTTTGTCACAGAGGAGCCACTGTAGTTTGAGATGAACTTGACCATCTGAACATACTGCTCATGGCACTTGCTTCAGTACACATCCTTTAACTTAACATTTCTATCCTCTCATAGTATATACTGAAATGTCCCACAGACTCATGGGCCAGAGTCTTGTTTGCCAACTGATGGATTTTTGGAAAGTGATTGAATTATGAGGGCCCTAACTTCATTAGTGTGTTCATCCACCAATGAGATCAAAATTTGATGGCATTACCTAGAAGTGGTGGAAACAGTTGAGAGGAATGGATCAAGGGGCCATGAACATGAGACTATCTCTGGTACCTGGCCCCCTCCTTTGGGACACTTTACTTCTGTGATTCAGTCTCCTGTGATGTGATCCACTTGGCTCCACCACGTGCTTCTCATCCTGATGTTCTCTTTCACCACAGGCTCAGAAGTGACTATGGACTGAGCCTTCTGAAACTATAAGCTAAAATAAATATATCCACTTTTAAATTGAATTTCTTGGGCATTTTGTCATAGTGATGCAGAGCTGACTAACATGCCTCCTCTGAGGGATCAGAAATAAGAAGCTATTTTCTTAGAACTCTCTGTTCTCATGAAAGCTAGCTCCAGTTCTCTATTCTTCAGTCTTCATAATTCTAGCATAACTCAGAAGCCTCTCCTGGCACTTTCCTGTCCCCTCTCATTGGCTCATAGTTCAGTCCTTCTCACATTCCTGAGTCATATTATTACTAGGCAAGAACTGCAAGCAAACAGAACATCTGCCTCCAGCTGTACAATTATGAACACAGCCAGATTGGGGCTTCTCCGAAATGCACATTCTAATTTTAAGACTTTTGTTTTATACTAAGCATTAGTCATCTAACAATTATTAAATAATTATATACTCAGTTTTTTGATACTTTAGCCCCCTTAAATCTTCATCAAAAGGCTAATCAGGGCCGGTGAGATGGCTCAGTGGCGTAAGCGCCTGCCTTGCAAGCGCGAAGGCCGGAGTTCGACTCCCGGAACCCACATACGAAAAAGGGGCCGGTGATATCGCTCAGTGGCACGGGTGCCTGTTGGCGCGCGAGGTCCTGAGGTCGTCCCCCCGGTACCCACAAAAAAAAAAAAAAAAAAAAAAAAAAAAAAAAAAAAAAAAAAAAAAAAAAAAAGGCTAATCATAGACTATCACAGCTGATGAGATTTAAAACCAGTAACTTCCATTCTCTGCTAATAGGTAACTCCTACCCATTTATACCTCCCTTGCCTCCCCTTGTTATTCCCTGGCATAAAATGTACTGGGACATTTTGGTTCACACTTGAACTCTTTACAGTATCACTCAGGGCTATCAAGATGCATTAGAACTGTGTACACCGTAGCACTACCACTGTGGGATATGTACTTGTACCCATTTGTACTTGTTTTCATGATTAGATGCAGATTGCCTACCTTTCATCAAATAAAATAATAAATATATTATTATTTATACAATATAAAAAGACCAAAATATAGAAAGACCAAATACATATACACCAAATATATATCAAAAGGACCAAATACATACCCACAGGTAAGAAAAGTTTAATTTAATACCTGCACAAAACGAATTGCATTAGCAATATAGTTAAGGCATAGGTGTTTTCTAATATGATAAAATTTGGCATATAGCATATTTAATGGTTTGTTTTTAATTTTTAATTTGATATTTAATATTTTCTAAAGTGCTTCTCATATTAAAGTCTATATTTAAAAGTAAAATATGTTCGTAGGACTCTGATATATATTGTTTGACCACTTTACAATTATATTCTTCTAATTTCTATCACATCTATGCAAGAGGTAAACATATTTCTGCGTCTTGGAGATATGTTTCGGCCTCCTTTGAAGCTTTCTGTAATTCATCACTCGATGTCTGGTGAAACTTTCCTATAACATAGCTAAATCCTACTTATCATTTTTTCCTAAAAAATGTTTTGAACTACTTTGATAGGACTCAGCATCTCTTTCTGCCTTATTTCCTATAAATTTTTCTCTGAAATATAAATTTTGACAATTAATTCTGTTACATAGGTACTATAAGTAATTTAAAATTGTAAATTTTATCTCTGAAACAGTTTATGGAACTCGAGGGCAGGGACCAAAGCCCATTCTTTTCCTATTTCCCTAGCCACTGTAGTAATGTTAAATTCAGAGGAAGCATTTTATACCTGCTTTGAATTAAAATTGGATAAAGCAAGATTTTACAGTTGATCTATGATTCTTCTTCCTAATATGCATGGATTATGGTTTCTAATATAAAAGGCACCATAGTAACAACAACCACTTTGCATTGAAATCAATTCTTTTTGCTCAGCTCATAGTATTTCCCTGGTTTTGTCATATTTTCCTTCAAAGAATATCTCTGAGATGAAGATAAAGGAGAACCTCCTGATATATACCCGGGATAGAAAATCTAACAACTGCTACTTCAGACCGATTTGCAATCTTTGTGACAGGGAATGCCCTTCGCTCTGCAATACTCATGGGAAATGAGATAATAGACAAAGATCTCTTGTGGCTCAGAGAGTAATATCCCAAAATATGCATCCCTCACACACAAAAAAAACCCTATCACCTGCCTCTGGGGGCTTGGTGACATGAAAGTCTTACAAGGAAAAGGAACATGCCTCTAGATTCGCATCTTTCTCAATAAGCCAAGATTAATGCCTCGTCGCTGGTGATTCAATAACTTTCTGCCCTTGGGTAGGGCATTTAGCCAGAGTGGGTTTCTGTTTCTTATCTGTGTCTTGAAGTGGAAGCTAAAATAAATGGTGCCAAGCTTTGCCAAATGAGAGGTATTTGGGCCCCAAATACCCAAAACAAGTAAGCTGCTGCAAGGATCTCTCAAGGCTATGTAGAAAATAAAAATAAATAAGAGTTATCAATTATTGAACTCTTACTATATACCAGGTTATTGCCTATATATTTCTAGTTAATGTCCATAAACATCTTGCAAGTGAAGTTGATCAGTGCCCATGTTTCCAAGGAAAGTAAGCACCCTTTCCACCGAGAGCACTAATGTCAATATTTGAACTTGGCTGTCACCTATGTAATTTCCAATTATGCCTTTCTCTAGCTCTCTGCAAACTCCTTGTTATAATTTTCTCTCCACCCTCTTAAGTTCTCAGCTGGGACTGCAGTAATGAAAGATAGATTAGCATGAGGAAAACATACAGAAGTTTATTAACATATATATTTCATGTATACATGGGAAAGAACTAAGGGAAAGAAACTCTGAAAGGGTTGGCATACCACTCTGACTTATGTAGCTTCCTGAACACAGAATAATACATTTTTGGAGAAGTGACAGGATGAATGAAAAGAATTTTGAGTCACCAGGGATGGCAACTTGCAGGAAGCCAATATATGGAAAACTCATAGTAGCTAAAGGCATGTTAGTAAAATTTGTTTTGAAAATCCCTCTGGTGTTGTCTCGACAAAGGTCTAAAGGCATTTTCTTCATTCAAGGTAAAGAGGGGAGAGTCAACTTTGGGAATTTATGTGCTGCTTTTATGCAAATAAGAGGAAGGAAGAGAAAGGTTACCTTACTTGCTTTTGTTTATCAAGTGTCTTCAGCTCAAAGTAATCCTTATGCCAAGTGACATGTTGTAAGGTGGTATATCCTGCTACTTTTCACCATATATACCCCATTCATAAAATTGTACCTGCCAAGCAGAGTAAAATGTTGTAGCTAATAGACTGAATGATTATGTAGAGCCAAAGTGCTAATCTTTGCTTGTTAAAGGAGGCCTGGAGCTGTCAGACCCAAGAGGAGATGGCTTGCTAGCTAAGATGGGCTTCTTTCAGAAAGGGAGAAATAGGAACTATCTCATGCATTAATGTTTGAGATAGATGGCTTGGAATATAGTAATCTTTTCACAATAGCTTTAAAATCATTTTGAACATGGGCATCAATTTCCTATGTGAAGAAATATGGCAGGAGTGCATCAGCAGGCTCTTGATGGGTAAAGAAGGAACAGAGAAAGGCTACCTGTTTACTTTTCCATGGTGTGTATAGCTTTATTGACTTTTTTCTTTTCCTTTCAAGCTGGCTGTGTATTTGGTACATTTAAATATGGGCTCTTTTAATCTGCTATTTCACTCCATATGCATTTTTATAGATGTCTTTAACTTGATTTTTATCTCCTAATGGGAATTAATCCCAGCAGGCACACAATTTATTGAATAGGGAAGATAAAATAAAATAAAATGACTGAATGGGAAGTGACCTAGTCATGATCTAGGCTACTTGGCTCACCAAAAAGAATGTTTTTACACAGCACCAGCTGTGCATAAAGATCACCGGGAGCCAGGTGTGGTGACACACGCTCATAATCCCAGCACTCTGGGAGGTTGAGGCAAGAGGACTGAAAGTTCAAGCCAAGTTACTGACATCCTATCTCAAAACAGGAAACAAAAACAGCTAAGGTTGTGGCTCTGTGTAAAGGCTCTGGGTTCAATTTTCAGCACTGAATATAAAAGGTGCTCAGCAGGAAGTCTACACCAGACAGAAAGCATGAGAGAGAAATGTACATTGTATGTAGAAGCATTTTGAGGTGATCTCATGTGATTAAACAAAAAATTCTAGATGGACAAAGCCTGTACTGTTTCAAATGAAGTTGAAATTGGATAGTAATGTAATGCCAGCAGTCAGTTTAAGTATTTAAGACCAAATATTAATTTGGGTCTTGATATGGATCTATGAATTGCAGATAATACAAACCACTCTTAGATGAATAAAAATTCTCCCCTGAGAACTTTTGGCAGCTCAGTCAATTGAGAAAACAGGGTAGTGGAGATTGTGGAATAAAACATACGGACAAAGTATTATGAAGAAACAAACACTAGAGCAGTGGTGGCGAACTTATGGCACACGTGCCACAGCGAGATGTTTATGTCATTAAAAGCTCTAAAACGTTCACCATTACTACACTAGAGTAATTGCCTAGAAAGGAGAAAATTGCAAATATGGACTGAAATAACAAAAATTGTTAGTATTGACCAAGTATCCAATAAAAATTCAACAGTGCTCTTTATTTCATAGGAGGACAATGGGACTGGCTAATGGGATATGAAAGAAATTGATGCCAGAATCTCCCGGATGACCCTTTTACTCCCCTTTCTTCATTCGTTCAGCTTCACTTCCCTGCCGGGATGGTTTCAAAACCTCAGGTTCAGAACAGCATGGATTGAAGATGGGCAAAAATTACCAGACTTATAGTGAATTTTGCTTGTGTCAAGATATTAACCTTTTCTATTTTAAGCCATAGAGGTTTTGGGATTTACATGTGACAATGAAAAAATAAATAAACCTTACCTTGCTTAACACCAAATCATTCAAGTCTTTGTATACTCTGACCTTAGAGCATAGGGTTAGTGTAAATATTGCTTTCTTGCTATCATTGAGGAGGACAAGATATACTAGGAGTGATTTTGATGAGGTAGACAGGAAACCCAGCCTGACTTTAATATATCTGAAACATGTAAATGGCCTACACATGGAGAACGCTGGATTATCACCTTTTAAGGACAATCAGTAGATGATCAAGAAGCCAGTGATAATAATATTATACTGTGTGGTGTTGTATTTATATATTCCAAGCATTTTCTCATGCTAAGTTAAATGAAGTTCTATCAGTGATTTGGAAGTGACCAGATTGTCATGATTTTTTTCCTATATGGTAATTCTAGAATGAAAATGTGATCCATCTATCTACTTCCAGCATTTTAACAATAAGACTTCTCTTCATCCCATCTTTGACAAAGAGAAAAAGAAAAGCAGCATCCATAGCTGAAAATTATCCAAACACTCCAAAGAAAGCCAGGGTGATGGCCTTGGTTTATCTCATATCATTTTGCATCTGCCCCTCAGACAAGCAATTTATCATCGCAGTCTCACCAGTGAATCACAGGGCTCACACATTGCTACAAATCCTGCCTTTCAGCATGCCCAGAATGAACCATTACACTTCAACCCAGTATGAAATAATCCCAGTGAGGCCAACTGACCTGTTGGAGGGAGCTGAGATAGCACTGAAATACACAGCACTTCATGCAGTGGGGGATCTGTCAAAAACAATAAAGACTGGTGTAAAAACAAGCTGCAAGTTATTGATCTGATATATTACAGTTGCTTTGAAAATAACTGCATTTCACTTTTGCCCTTTAATTTCTCCATCTTAATCACATTCTGTCAAAATCAGGGCACCTATATTATGCATAAAAAGGTCAAGAGTACCCTTGTGAGTTCCCTGACCCAACATTGAGATGTGTCCCAGGCACTGGCACAAATTCATACAAAATTGTCCCTCACAAGACCCCTGTGAACTGGATCAGCCAGAAAAATATAGTTCAATGGGGTCATAAGTCTCCATGACAAATTTATAATCCAAGACATGACCAAAGTCACACAGCAATGCTCCAGTTTTAGTTATCTTCCTTTTCTCTTAAACTCTAGGTCCAAATTAGAGCCAAGTGCTCTCTGGGACAAACAGACTAATTTCTGGTCAGGATTTCTAAGCAGAGGACCCACACTTTCATCATTTCTATAATCAGAGTTTAGGCTAATCATAAATGTTGCTCCTACTTTTATATGGATTGTTAATATTCAGGGATTGCCCTTCTTGAGTCCTGCTGTTTTTAGGGCTTATTGGTTGTTTTCTCTAGCCAATGGAGCATTGGGAGTTTTGACCTTTAGTGCTATACCAAGGAAGATAGTTCCTTGCCCAGAAGTGGATTCTGGGACTCTCATTTTGAGTACACCATTGAAATTTCTCTTGGGGAAAAATTGTAGTAATTACCTTCTTTCCAAAGATCCAATATTATTAAGATTTCTTACATGACCATAATGGCCATGAATATGTTTTAAAATGTCCCTCAGAGGTGTTATTTGAATCTCGTCTAACTGCTGTCATTTTTACTTTCTTTCTACACTACATTTTTCACTCCATGTTCACACACAGACAGACACACACACACACACACACAATATGATTGCTATAAAAGCAATCATTTCATGCAAAACAAATTTCATGAAATTTCTTCATCTAATAGATTCCACAAGGTTCACTGACTAGTCTTCCCAACTCTGCTTATATTTATCCCTTCATTTATTGAACATCTATTATTGATGCAGAAGACCAACTAGAAAGGGAAATGCTATTAATTCTGAACTTGCTGAAGCAAGGAAGTTATCCATGGTCACTTATATTTTGGCAGAGATTCAATAGCAGGCAGAGGGGTGGAAAAATCTTAGGGTGGAAACTAAGGAAGGTTCAGGTACACTGTAATTGGAGGCTACTATATGGGGAAGATATAAGCTGACTAACAGAAGCAAAATACTTCATGTGGCTGGTTAAGGATATATATTTACCTTTATCTGGTTGTTCCTACTTTGAAAGTGAGAACAAAAATTAGAGAAGCTCTTAGGTATTCATCAATTCTGACCAGTTAAAGCCTGTTGTTATAGAAGTTACTGCTTAGCTTTTTGTGTTGTCACTGGAAAAAGTAGTCTGGCTTCCAGAAAGTCTGACTTACAGCAATATGACTTTCTGGGTTGTTTATTGTAGTACATAAGATGTTGATTTCCTGGCTAGGTTGCTATAGTTTATAATGAAATTTCTGCTTTTATTTATGGTGGGGCTATTAGATATTCATCCCTCACTAAGTACACACTATGTGCTAAACAGTGTTCTAGGTACAGGTTGTACTCTTCTAAGAAAAATGGCACAGGTTTGTCTTTGGGGAATATATGTTCCAATTGTAAAGAAAAAAAGAATTGACAAATAAATATAAAATGTCAGGTCATTGCAACAGATATGAACAGCAATCAGTGTAAAGTAATCTTGAAAGATGGAGCTATTCCTGTTTCAGAGATTGCCCATAGAAGCCCTCTCAGGATGGTTGATATTTGTGAGTTCCTTCACCTCTCTGGCTTGAGCCTTGTCTTAGTTACTTTTCTTGTTGCTGAAGCAAAATACCTGATGCTCAAAGTTAAGGGATGAAACAGTTTATAGAGGTTTCAATCCATAATCAGCTGGCTCCAAGGCATAGTGGCACATGGCAGAAGGGCAACAGTTCATGGTGACTGGGGCAGCAGAAGACAGCAAGACAATAGAGAGAGATAAGCCTCTTTCTGTCCCTTATATTGTATCCAGTCTACAGGGATTAGAGTGGTGTCAACCCAATCAGTGGACTGATCTAGCAATTACCCACCCTTAATCCCAGGACCCTTAATCCTACAATTGCACTATGAATCAATCACACACTCTACATTCAGCTGCCTCCAAAAAGTCCACTCCCCCATGACCCCATGAAGCTTTGGGAGCTTCATAATATTCTACTCCTAGACTCCCCCAAGGACTCATGTAAATACCTTTATACGAAAGGCATTTAGTTCATCTCTAAGAGTTGCCAAAGTTCTAACAATTTCAGCATTGCTGAAATGTCCAAATCCAAACTCTCTTCTGAGATTTAAGGCAACTCTTAGCTGTGAGACCCTGTACAAATGAAAAGAAAGTTAAATACTTCCAACTTTCAGTGGCACAAGATAGACAGTACAAAAGGGGATACAAAGGAATGGGACCAAAGAAAGTCCAAAATCCAGCAGGGCAGACATTTAGTCCTGTCATTCCATGTGTAGCATCGAAGGCAATCTGTGGTAGGTGTGAACTCCAAAGAGCTTGGGTGGATTTGCCCCTATGGTACTTCCAGTGGTTTTAGCTTCCATGGCTTCTCTTTTGGGCCCACTCTGTTCCCTCCTTGCAGTTTTTCTCAGATGATCCACATTTCTGGCTTCTCTAAACTTCTGGTGTCTCCACTGCACCTTTGGCTTCACCCTCACAGCTTCACACACTTCCCTCTCAGGGGCACATTACCTGGCCTCTAAGGTGTTCTGAAATCTGGGTGGAAGCCTTCCTGACCCCACAAATCTTGCATTCTGCATGTGACTAAAACAAGTGCCACATTAGTGACACCAAGGTCTGCTGAGAGTTGTAGCAGTAGCTAGGGTTCCCTCTCTCTTGGCTGTGGGGGGTCAAGTGCCTGGATTGCTGGGAGCTCTGAATCTAATTCTGAGGAACAAATTCTCTATGCTGCCATGATTCTGGAACATGGTGTGGCTGCAGCCATTCTGGAACATGGTACTCTGGGGCTTTCTTCTCAAAGAAAGTCTTTCACTTTTGCAATTTTGAGACTGAAAAGGGTGAAGTCCTACTGCTTCCTGTGATGCCCTCAGGTCATCTTTTCTATTCTCTCGTTCCTTCTCAACAATCAATATCTCCTCTGCTCTGTCTTTGTAGTCCATAGCTTTACCAGAGATTCCCTTCTGACAAAACTCACAACATTTTAAGTCATTCTGCTGGGCTTTTTGCTCTTGATTCTCAACATAAATCTGGCTAAAATCCCCAACAGTAGCCATGCCACTGCCTTAACATTTGGCTGCCTTGAAATTTCTTCTCCAAGATTAGTTAGTTTGCTGCACTTAATCTCAGTCTCAGGCAAAGCCTCTGGACATGAGCAAAATGCAGGCAAACTTTCTGCCAAGTTATAACACACATCATCTGGAGTCCAGCAGTCAGTGCAGTCCTTCTTCCCAGCAGAAACCTCCTGAGCCTGGCCTTTACCAGCAGGATTTCTATCAGCCTTCTGGTCCTCTGAGTTCTGACCAGAATCTTCCATACAAAACAGCCTAAGGAGTTCCAGCTCTACTTTTCCAGCTGGCATGTCTGAATCATTCCAAACTCTTCCCACAAGCCATTCCCAAAGGCTCCTGAACCACATGGTCAGGTACAGTCACAGTAACAACCCACTTCTCTGATACAAATTTGAAAATTACCTGAGGCCTTTCACCAGAAGGGAAGAGTGTATTTGAAATGCAGGAGATCCCTTGGGGCATTTCTTAGTGTTGCCATGTCCTGCTGTTAAAAGTTAATGGGAAGCAAGGATTGTGATTGTAATGGCTCTTTTAAATGTGATGTTAATGTAATTTTTAGATACATGTTTGTAATCAGATTATTTACTCAAGGTGTTGTGGTTTTAACCTTGAATTTTGAGTGCCCTTTGAATATTTGTTTTTGGTGTGGAAATGAGTGCAATAAGAATCATATATATGTAATTGTTACATTAATGTGAACCTCAGTAGATCACAAATCTGCCACTGGAGACTATGGTTTAAGAAAATGTGTCTGGATATCAAGTCGACCAGGAGTGGATCATGGTGGATTAACTAATGGTCAATTTGTAACACCCAGCTGCACTGAATCAATGTGGTTCTGAGTGTGGAATGCCCACCTTAGGATTGTTGCCAACATCATAAAAGGAGAACTGGAGGGCAAAATGACATGCTCTTGATTCTCCTGGAGAAGCTTGTCATGCTGGTTTTCCCAATATGAACTCAGTTGTTCTCATAGTCAGAGGAGCTCAGGTCTTTCCTATTGTTGAGGATGGCTGTGGTTCTCTTCAGGGGAGCTCTGGTCCTTACCTTGAGCATCACTTCCTGGATCCAGTGCAGATCCCTCGCCTGCTGGCACAGATCCTTCATCCCACTGGCGCAGACTTTCTAGCTTCCACCACTGACTTTTGGGCCTTCCCAGTGCAGGTCCTTGACATTGTCGTGGGCTCTAGGCCTCCAGCTGGACTCGTGGAAGACATTGCCATGGGCTCTAGGTCTTCAGCTGGACTCATGCAGGACATTGTCATGGGATCCAGGCCCTCAGCTAGATTGTTCGGGCTTCTAGTGGGTGGACAGATTTCTTGCACTCTTCTGCATTTGACTTTTTAGATGGATATTATAAAATAATCCTATAAATTATGTGTCTTGTATTAAATCTATTCCCTTACAAATCCTGACTATAACATTATTCCTTAGGTGGTGCTTCTCCTGGCAAACTAAATGCCACCAGGAACTTCTAAAGGATGCCTTATTCCCAGGCTCAGAATATTCAGCATGTCAGAGAGGTTGTATAATGCTCTGGAAAGACTGTAGGAACAGGCTCTATTGGTGGCTCCATTCCAGGTGTCTTGCATGGCATTGGTCAAATAATACTTCTATGGACTCTCAATTTTTTCATCTGTAAAATGGAAATAAAAATACCTACCTCATTGATTTGTTGTAAGTTCAAATAATCGATAATATACTTGACATACAGGTGAGTATCTTATCAACATTAGCACATCACGCTTGACCTATCTGATGTGTTACGATCCCTTTTGGGTTTCAGTAAGTTGGTACTAAGCCTTCACGGTACAAGAGAAATGATAGTGCAGTATCATTCATATATCCCTTTTGTGAATTGCCATGTGAACTGATCTCCATCTCCTATGGAAGGATAGGCCTCTTGTGTATAATTCATGCTTTTGAGGAGAAAAAATTGAGGGGGGTGACCAGGTCTTTATTCTTTCTAATAATCCATTATATTAGACATGTTTATCAGGCAGTTAGAGCTGGAGCTAGAAGCAGCCCTTCTGAGAAGGCTGGTAAATAACTTTTACCAACTGGGCACTCCCAGCCAGAGCCCATGCATTCACAGAACATGACAATGGCTAGAATTAATGGTTTATGGGCCACAAAAGACTTTGAACAATTTCCATAGTACTTCTTGCTAAAGAAGCAGAACTGCTGAGAAAATGTAATTATCATTTCAAATGACCTCAGAAATTCTGAATTACATTTTTAGAGTCATACTGGCTCCTGGGATTCCCATGCTAGGTCAAAACATTTTGTTTGCACATTTGCTGTACTAAAAATTATTAATTACACAATCTATATCTTACAGCAATGCTTCTCAGTCCATATCATGCAAAAAGCATTGCCTGGAGACCCTATTAAAAAATAGATTGAGGATGGAGCTAGAGATCTGACATTTCAAATAAATGTCCCTGGGATGCTGTTGCTGGCCTGGGGACCATGTTTTGAGTAGCACTGTCTTATAGGTCAATGTGTAGAGCATGCGTATTCTTAAAACCCAAAAGCACAAAAAACATGTTTTGCACAAAAAACAACATGGAAGATGTAATTGGGACCCCTGCACATTAAATTTTCAGCATATGTCATAGACTTACAGGCACACTAAGAATGTCTATTTGAAATTGGCACTGTCCTAGAAAATACAGGATGTCTATTTCCCTGAACTACATGCCACTTTCCCAAATGGTCTAATTAGTTCCATTTTGCAAAGATGTTACAGAGAAACATGATTCCTTCATTTCTTTTTTTATCAGCATAGCAAAGTTCCAAAGAGAATGAAAAAGAATACAAAACATCAGCACAGATCATTGCCATCAACAGATGTTAACAACATCTGTCCTTTCTTAAGTCCCCTCCCTGGTCAGGGCAAGGACTTGCAGAATTGTGGCGGGCAGAGTAGAGAAGTATCTCCTGCCCTCTTTCCTGAATAACCTTGTAATCCAAAAACCACTTGAAAAGAAGCAAAGGGCTTTGTCTTCAGTGCCTTCAGTGGCATAGCACCTGCCCTTAGACAGACTCCTAGTATGTTGCATTCACATTTTTAAGGAGGTGGAAATATACCAAGTAATCTATACAGTGTGACTGGGCTGATCTCACCAGGAGCAGTAGCTCTGTCTCCTGTGAGGACACAGGATTATCCTTTCATTTCTCTTAATTAGTCAACAGTATTAATCAGTGCAATTAATAGCATTCAAATTACAGAAGCAGGGGCCGGTGAGATAGCTCAGCGGCATAATCGCCTGCCTGGCAAGTGCGAGGTCCTGAGTTTGACTCCCAGTACCCACATATGAAAAAAGGGCCAGTGATATCACTCAGCGGCATGGGTGCCTGCTGGTGTGTGAGGTCCTGAGGTAGAACCCCGGTACCAACAAAAAATAAAATAAAAAACAAATTACAGAACCACTATTGAGATCAAAATAATATATTTACAACTCCTTTCTCTTGCATAAGCCTAATAAAGCATTTTTAAAAGCCTATTTTTTCTTCATTTAATATTCCTGAAATCATTGGTACCCTCATTCTGCAGACAATGCGCTGGTGTTTTGAGGGCCTGAGTCATCATTTCTCCCCTATGTTTATTTGTGCTATTGTTGTTTCCTAGTACTGGGGATTGAATGCAGGACCTTTGCACTGAGCTACATCACCAGTCCTTTTTAAAATTTCTTGTATTTTAAGATAGGGTCTGGCTAAGTGGCCAAGTTATCCAGGCAGGTATCAAACTTGCAGGCCTCCTTCTCAGCCTCCCAGAATGCTGGGATTATAGGCAGGTGTCACCGCACCTGGCTTCTTGCCCCCCTCTTGTCTCCTGTACAGCATTGGTCTCAACTTATTCTCTACTTCTACCTTTTAAGGGTTTTCCCTTGTAACTCTATTTTGCTTGAAATTATAAACCAAAAAAGAAAGAAAAGAAAAAGAAATTTTAAAAAAGCCTTAGTTTTCTCTTGCAGAAAGAATGCTATATTGGAAGTTAGGATAACTAGATTTTAACTCCAATTCTTCAACTAGCAAGGTGTGACCTGTATAAGCAAAGTGACTTCTGAGTTTTATCCTTATCCATAAAAGGATGTACTTGGTGCATCTACAGTTCTAAAAATTCTTGTTAGACACTTTTGTCAATTGATAGAGAAATGGCATTTGCTAGATTCTGATCTCTGCAGGCACTTTCTCTGATGGTTTTATTCTTCTCCAGGTGACACCAAGTCTTCCTTCAGGTTGAAGATAACTTCTCTTATTGTTTCAGTCAGTGCTTACTAGAGAAACAGATTTAATACAAAACATACAAATATATAAGGATTTACAAGATTAGCTTACAGTGGCCACCCACAAAGTTGGGTATGGAAGAGTGCTAAAGGGCTGTCTGCACACCGGAGAGTCAGTTGAAGGCCTGGAGCTCAGTATAGTGTCCCGTGTGAGTCTGTAACAGGACGCCAAAGGGTCTGCAATGGAAGGCTGAAGAGTCTGTGCTGGAAGCCAGGAGACTGCCTCCAAGGTGGACATGAAGACTGGAGCTCCTTCAAAGAAACAGAAGCAAGCCTTCCTTCTTTGTTTCCCTTATATTCCATTGAGGTGAGGAGCCTATTGGTTGGTGCCACTCTCACCCAGGGTGGGTCTTCTGCCTTCAGTAAATCCCTCCAGCCACATCCAGAACTATACTGATCCAATTTAGTTGTGCATTTCTCACTCAAATTAACAAATCAGTTAATTATCACACTTATGTTTACATGGTCTCATAAACTATGTGCTATATACACTTCATTCAGTCATTCATTCATGTTTTCATTCACTTCTTGGGTGTCTTCTGCATGTCTGACACTGGCTTATACAAGCAGAGACAAGAGTTCAGTGTCTATCTGTGGCCTGAGAGTAAGTCAATAGATCCACATGTCCTTCCCCCTAGAGAGCTGTGTTTTCAGCCATGTCCTATTTTATTTTCCAAACTTGCTGTGATGCAACTTATTGGCCTCTTGGTTGAGACGAGATTAACAGATAAAAATATGGTAGCGTTTGAAATTGCCAATATAAGGTTTCAACATTTGGTGAGCATTGTCTTTCTGGTCTCTGCTTGGTGTCATACATCTGGACCCCTAAAGCTGCCACAGGACAACATGAAGATTCACACACCTGTTCTAGACTTTGGTCTTTTATATATTGTTTCCATTAATTCCAAGGAAAGTGGTTTAGTGATACCAATTGGGTTGGAAGGGAAGAATCACACATTTGTTTTGAGAATTATATGAAGCAGCCAATAAATATAGTTGTTTATTAAGAATATTTTGATTCATGTTTCATAAAGTTGAAAAAGATCTAAAAATCTTTTTGGAGAAAGTAGGAGAAGCAGTGTTATGGTGTGGAGTGATTGTATGTCACACACAGTGAGTTGAAGATGGGCAATGTAGGACATTAGATCCGAGAATACCAGAGACACAGAATATCAACATTTTGCAAAGACAGGCTCCTTGTGAGTTTTCTGTTATGATATAAGGGGTGAATGAATAAAACCAAAGAGCTTAACTTAAGAGCAGAAAATTTGGAAAGCGCACAATGACTTTGATCAAATGTATGAAGGGCTCTCAGAGAGAAAGAGGATTTGTTGTGAAATGGGAAGAATAATCAGAGGTAATGGACTTATTTTGTCTCAATATACGGGAAGACATTTCCATGGATTACAACTCTCTTCTAAAGAAATAAGCTACCATGTGAGGTAATGAGTTCACTGTCACTAGAGATGTTCAAGACAAGACCAAATAACAATTTTAGTGGAGAGAATCATGTAATATAAAAAGATTTTGATTATGGGTTTTTAAAAGAATATGTCCCTACATCTTATGTTCTCACTAAATTGAAGCTCAGTGACATTTTATTGCTTTTAAACTCTTTTCTTTGTCTCACTCTGCCTCTTTTCTTTTACAGCCCTGGAACATCTCCACCTTGCTTTCCCATTTCTCTTTTCCTTCTTCTCTTTCACCATGGGCAGTGACACTCTGCTTCTTGTCACTGTATGTAAATTCTATTCAATTAAATTTAGCTCCATGAACACTGGCTGAGTGCCTATGGTGCTTAAGTTTTGTGATAAGTGTAATGGGAGACACAAAGGTGAGTAATACAGAGACCTGAGCTTCAGGGAATTCGAGAGACTCACAGAAGAAGAAGATAAATCCAAAAATAGCTATTACATAAGACAGAAGATAACCATTGTCACTGAAAAAGTTAGTGGCGATCACATCTCAAGGAATTGCTTCAGGAAAGAGATATCATCTGAGAAGGACCTTAAAGATTATGGAAGACTGATTTCAACACACAAAGACAGAAAGATGAGTATTTCTGGCAAAGTGAACAGCTTGAATGAGGAGACAGAAGCAGAAAGGAGGTGGATGTGTTTGGGACCAGCAATGGAGGGCAGATATCATTGGCATGACAAAAGCAGAAGAGTGGGTTTGGAACATCAAGTGTGGAACTTTGAAGTTCAAGGGAAGGAATTTTTATTTATTATAATTAAAGAAGCAATCACAGAGCATTTAACAGAGAAGCTGGTTATGGTGGCACACATGTGTAATCCCGGCACTTGGGAGGCCGAGGTAGGAGGATCACCTAAAATTCAAGGCCAGCCTGAGCTACATAGTGAGATCCTGTCTCAAAAGAAAAAAACAAAACAAAACAAAAAGATTTAACAGAGAAACAGTACAATAAATGTTGTTCTTATGGAGAGAATCAGCAGATACTGGGAGATACTGTGATCACTTGAGAGATAACAAAATTCTAAAGAGAAAAAGAGTGTCTGTAGCAAGTCAAAAGAAGCATCAAATCCAGTTTTGAGATTTTTTTAAAATATGCATTTGTACTCATTGGAGAGAAATTCAGAAAGTATGAAGAAGTACAAAGAAGAAATTTTAAATCACTAATAATTCCACCAATCAATGAAATAGGTTAACATTTTAATGAACATCTAGTCTGACGTTTATTTCTCTACTTATATTTTTTTCTCACAAGGTTGCATAATAGCTGCCATAGCACTTTGAGCACTATTGGTTTCAGTGGTCCTACATTCCCCTTCATCTTGCATGTCAGCAGAAGCACTTTCATAGTCCACGTTACTGTCTACAGAGTACCTTACGTATGTGTGCATTTTAATTCCTTGAGCCAGTCTCTTATTGGGATTTTTAGGTGGTTTCTAATTTTTCCATGTCATAATAGTGCTGCCACAAACATCTGTGTATATTCATTTCTGAATCACTTTCTGATTACTTCCTTACATGAGCTTATAAAAGTGGAATGGGTCACAGATTTCTGCTGAGCTATCCTTAGGAGTTGCTCACTGCTTTTCCTTGAGTATGTGAACCCTGAATCTTTGCTGAGCCCATAGGCATCAACCATAAAAGCTACATTTTCCAGCCATCTTTTCAAGCAGAAAAGCTCTAGGCGTTGGGATTAATCAGTTCATACCTGATTAGTGTTTAAGTCAGCATATGACTTCCGTTAAGTGTTATATAAAGATAAAGTCGTCTTTTGGCCTCTTTCTGATAGCATGCAGAGCACATGGTTCGAATCAAAAAAGCCACCAAAGACCTTAGAAGTTATTACTGAGGCCAATCATGCAATAAGGTAAGTTTCCAGGTCCCTGGCATCTCCTATGGGTTACCACACTATCCCTCTACTGCCCACTTTCAGAAAGAAAGAAAAATACACTTTTATCCTGTCTTTTATCTTGTTGGTTTAAAAGTTAGCTTTTTGTTATACAGCTGAATTAATCCTAACTAAAATAATGGCTTTGAAAGTTTGCATATGTTTAAGGCTTTCTGTAGACATTGCCAAACTTGAGTCCTAAATGGCTGTGCTGATGAATATTCCCAGCTGTAATGGGCAAATTAGACTCTCTTTCTCCATTTGTCCTGGGTAACACTAGCTATTCTAATTCTTTTTAAACCTTTGCCAATTTGGTAGCTGATAAATGGTATCTTTTTATTTTAATTTGTGTTTCCAGTCATATATTTCCGAATCTTTTCCCTATTCTTTTCCAATCCCCCCCACATAAACTTCTTTTTCACTGGAAATTGTGAGGCATCATCTATGTTATAAACATATCCTGAATAATTGAGCAGGGGCTTTGCCTTTCTTTTAATATCTTTCTGCCTTCCATTTCAAAAATCAGTATTTCTGACCCAAAGAAATGCACCTAGAGCTCTTTCCTAGCAGTTCACTGATGATATTCTTTCCCTGGCCACCTGATCTATCCCAGTTTGGCAGTGTATTCATCTGTACTTCTAAACTGCTCCGGCTATTTTATAGTTGAAGAGGGACATTAGAGTACAAGTGACCAGCACATTGAGCAAATCACAAGTATATAGGGAGATTCAGTGTTCACAACCACATTTATTTTTTCTTTGCTGTCTTCTTGCCTCTCTCTTCTCGTCCTCTCCCTTGGCTCCTAGCCCATACCAAAGCTTTTTTCCCCCCCTATATACCATTCACCTTGGAGGAATTAAGTTCTTTTCTAACAAGCTTCAGTATTTCCTTCATTGACCAGTGAAAACTGCTGTTCTCATTGCATTCAAGAAAAGAAAACTAGACCTTTCAACCCCTGTCTCTTTCCATAATGATCAGGTTCTTTTTAAAAATCTTCTTGAGGGACAACAAAACAAAAAATTTCAATAACAAACAGTAGTTGAAAGCAATACAGCGAAAGTCCTAACCCAAACTTTAAAATCTTCATAATATTTGTCAGTCATCTTGTCTCCTTTCTTCCTCCATCTAGTCATCCCCTGATATGTACTTCTATTAACTCTTCTTCCTTCCACAGCATCACGTTGAACTCACCATCATCCCAGAGAAGACTCTTTCCCCAGAGGTTCATTTCCAAATGGATATCTTCATACTGATTGCCGCTTCCCATTGCCTACATTGCCATAACACCAAAATGTAGAAAACTCAACTGGATTTTGAAATCCAAAGCCAGTTATGAGACTAAGGAAGGCATAGTGAGAACGGTGGTACCATACATTTTACCTGTTTCCTCCGTTGCCATTCTCATTTAAGAATCAGGCCACTCAGGAATTCCTCTTCCATCATCTTGCCTGCACGCTTCATTTGGGTGACTCTAGAAGTCCATCTTGGAATTTACATTCTACCCGCCATATTTCATCTGCCTGCATCACTTTGGCTACTTCTTAATTTGGTTCTGTAGCATTCACTATGTGTCAAGCACTTTTAATTCATCATCTCATTTAATTCTTAAGATACACTTATGAGGAAAAAGCTATTAGTAGCTCAGTGTTAAGGTGAGAATGCTAAGATTCAAAGATCCAGCTAGTAAGTGCTAGAAACATGATTTAAACTCTGAAAGACAAACTTCAGTGGTTTGCATCTCATCAATGAACTCTTCTGCCTCCTCCTAGCTTCTGCAAGATATTCCTCAGTGGCTACTTTATTCTTCATTTCCATATTGCTCTCTGTCACTCTGACAACTCTGCCTGAAGGCCCTTCTGCCATCTGCATATCAACTTGAATTAGCCTGAACTCCTGATTTGCCAAGGCCTATAAGTTCCATAACAGTATAGCAGCTATACCACAAACTATTCGTTTAGATCTTCACATCCCTTAGGGCTGGGGAGACTAAATGAGATCTTAAGTGGCATCAATTGCAACAAAAGGCAAACTGCAGCCATTGAGTTTTCTGGCAATCTGCTCTCTTGATGATCATAGCTAACAATAAGTCATGTTTAATAACACCAGCCAGAATTTTGCATTATGCCAATTGATGCTCCCATCAACCCTAGGATGAAGGCATTATTATGGCTCCCATTTTACAATAAGAAAACTAAGATTAGGAGCCTTCTTTGGTCCAACTCATGCATTGAACACCTCGCAGATCCATCATTTGAGTCCATCTCTGCTCAAATTCAGACTTTTCTTTCCTAACTACTATAATACGATGCTTTTTCTTTTTATTTTTTTTTTTATTTTATTTTTTTTTTTTTTTTGTGGGTACCGGGGGGACGACCTCAGGACCTCACGCGCCAACAGGCACCCGTGCCGCTGAGCGATATCACCGGCCCCTTTTTCGTATGTGGGTTCCGGGAGTCGAACTCGGGCCTTCGCGCTTGCAAGGCAGGCGCTTAAGCCGCTGAGCCGTCTCACCGGCCCTGCTTTTTCTTTTTAATATTTTGATATATCATACGAAAATAGCAGCAACCCCCAGGCAAAATAATTATTCAACACCCTACCCCCAAATCCAATCATATTTTTCAGCCACATCATCCAGTACCTCACCATGCACAAGTGGCCATCTGTACCTGTTTACATTAAGTAATGTTATAGGTGGAATTATATTTTTCTTGCATTTTCCATTAACATTCCATCAAGGATGCAACTCTCTAGCAATAAATTTGAAATCCTGGAAAAAATAGATGTTTTCCTAGCAACATATCAGTTACCAAACTTGACCCAGTAAGTGGAAAAGCTGAACAGTTTAATTATCACTAGGATTAGGTGGGTTTCCAGCTGAGTTTATATAATCTTTAAATAATAGGTAGTTCCAATGTCCTTCAAACCAGTCACAGATAAAAGGTGTACATTTATCCAATTCATTTATATGTACAGCTTAGTATCAAAGCATAATAAAGATACTACAGGAAAGAAATACATTGTATAATCTCAGTTCAAATGGAATATTAGAAAATTAATCCTGCAAAGCTGTTAAGAGAATAATACAGTATGACAACATATGTTTTACTCCAGAAAAATTAGTGGTTAATATCAGAAAATTATTCTGCATAATATAATATATTAAGAAAATAAAAAAGAACAAAAAACTTAAAATTCTGATGCGATATTAGATAAATATTAGCATTATTTTAATAAAATGTTAAGTAAGGTTGAAGGGACAAATAAAAAAATAAGATTACTAGCCAGGTGTGGTGGCACATTCCTGTAATCCCAGTACTTGGGAGGCTGAGGCAGGAAGATTGCCGTGAGTTTGAGACCAGCCTGGGCTACATAGTGAGTTCAAGGCCAGGCTGAACTACGTAGCGAGACCCTGTTTCAAAACAAAACAAAAACAAAACAAAACAGAAAAATAAGATACTAAATGCAGCAGAAAATATTTTAAATGGATAATATTTAAGTTAAAAAAGTAAAAAATGAATCAGGGATAACTTTAGTCACTATTATAATCTAACATTAACTTAGAGGTTCTAACAAATGCAAAGACTATTACATAGCACTGGAAAGGAAAGCTAGAATTGTTTCATGATGATTTTTTTTTTTTGGTTACAAATCCCAAAATACTAAGAAAATACAAATTCTAATATGACTTTTTGAGCTAGAAATGGCCACTTACACATAGAAATACAAAGAAAATATGTCATACATAAAAGCAAACATAAATGATAAAAAATTAGAAATACATTTTTAGAAATGGCAATATGAGAATGTGATATAATCTTTTGTAAGATATAAAACAATACCTAAAGAAATGGAAGAAAGTATATCTCTGGATAAAAGAGTTAAGATCATAAAATATAGAATATTTCCAATCTAATAACTATTATAACATTTCAATTAAATCCATGATTACAGAAAGTAAGTCTTACAGTTTATATAGAAAAAAATTTACACAGTAGCTGAAAATTTAAAATACAAAGGAAGAATGGAAAGTTGGTCGTGGCAATGCTAGAATGCACACTATTTTAAAACTTGTATAGCTAAAGCAATATGGCATTGGTTAGAAGAAACAACAAGATTAAGAGAACAGAACAGAAAACCTAAGAGTACATCCCAGTCCACATGAAAACTTCCATTCAGTTGGAACAGAATACATTTTAGGATTGGCGTTGGAACACTGACTACTCCTCTGAAGGAAAATAAAATTGGGTTTTGATTTTATACACTATATAAAATTTTTCCAAGTAGATTAATGACTTAAATGTGAAAAATGAAGTACTAAAGCACTTAGAAGTTATTTTAAAGACAATATGTACAATCCAAGGACAGAAAAAAATTTCTAACGTACACTAGAAACCTTAAAGCCGGGGCCAGAGATATAGTTCAGCGGCACAGCACCTGCCTAGCAAGCGCAAGGTCGTGAGTTCGATTCCCGATGTCAAAAAGAAAAAAGAAAGAAACCTAAAAGCTATAAAAGAAAATATAGAGACCTTAGCCAGGCATGGTGCCACAAGCCTGTATTCCCAGAACTCAGGAGGATATCCAAGAGCTCAGCTTGGGCTACATAGTGTGTTCAAAGCCAGACTGGACTTCAAAGCAAGCTCTTGCCTCAACAACAACAAAAGATAGATAACATTGCCCATTGTCTTGGTTCATTCAGTCTGCTCTAACAAAACATCTGACATTAGGCAATGCGTTACAAAACTTATTGCTCACATTCTGAAGTCTGGAAAGTCCAAGGTCAACATGCTAGCAGATCCAGGGTCCAGTGCTGTCTCATTTCTCATGGATGGCACTTTCTTCCCGTGTTCTCAGTTTGCTGAAGGAGAAAACAAGCCCCTCCAGGCCACTTTTATAAGGGCTTTATTACAATTCATGGAGGCTCAGTCCCATGGCTCAGACGCTGCCCAACACCCCTACCTCTTAGTACACACTGGAATCAGATTTTGACACATGCGATTTGGAGGAACTCAAACACTCAGATCGTCAAAACTATGTTAAAAAATCATAATTTTAAATGATAAATCATATCACAGGATAGATAAATATTAGATTTTTGGGGAAATCCTGTCAATAACACCATTATCAAGCAACCACAAATATTCATAGGAAGTTCACCAAAAAATAAATCTAGAAAGCCAATTAACTTAGGAAAAGATGTACAAACTCATTGGTAGCCAGAAACATATAAAACCAAAAACAAGATCTCATTTTACGAACACACACACACACACAAATAAAAAATAACAAATGAGATAACCATTCTAGTAGGAAGTGATGGAAAAGAATAGAAATGGCAAAACCTTGTAATTTAAATGAGCACCTCTCTCTAGAGCAACAGTTGATTATGCTCATGCACATTGTTCAATGGTTTCTGTAGCATTTTTAAAAAGATGAATTAGAATTAGTCCAGTTGGCTTTGTTTTATTGATAAGTTAGTTCAGGAGGTAAATATGTAAAAATTATTACAAAATCCAGCAGTGCCTCAGTTCATGAATGCTTTCATTTGTGAGCAATTTGGTTTGCCAACACAAGCGTTTGGCAAAATTTTGTTTTTGTTTGCAAACTCTGCATTGGGTGATGAACACGACCACAGCCATCTTTCCCAGATGAACTGAACATGGCCATCTTTTCCAGAATCATGTAACAAATTAAGTTCGTGAAACGAGGTATCACTATAATCTATTTTCTAAAAAGGGAGCAAAGACAGAAATTCTATATATGTGTGTGACAATGGCATTATAATCATGGAGAAAAATTGGAAAGGGTTCCCATTATGTTTTTAACAAGCATTAAGGGAACACAAAAAGCAGGGTATGTATTGGTTAAGGTGCAGGAAAAGCATAAATGCACAAGAGAATAAAGGGCTACACTAAACTTGTCATGTACACTAAATTCAGTTTTTGCATGTGTTTCTGTAAAATCTATCCTTCTGGGTATAGTTGTAAAGAAAATTATTTAAGGAAAACATTAAAAATGTATAAGAATAGAATTACTTTCCTAAATTAATTTTGCTATCATTTCTGTGTTATGTGTGCATTTGTCTTATTTCCTTTCTCCTTTTGGATTCCTCTTCCCCAAAATGTTAAAGATATTGTCAGTCTTGTAGCTTCTTTATTCTTCATAAGCTACGTTTACTTTTTTCTATAGTAAAAGGAGAAAGTAAAGACTACCTATAATCTAATCAAATAGACTATAATATTTGCATTATGAAATTGATAATTTCCTTGGGCCATGTTAGTTCTGGGCTATTCCTATTCTGGGTGATAAAAGATTTTCTTGCTAAAAACCCAGTCCTGTTTTCAGTTTTCAAAGAGGGCATTGCAATGTTTGTGGATGAGTAATTACAAAAGAGCTAAATATCAAAGTTTAGACCTTACTAAGCCTTAGACTTGGGGGCCTGCATTCTTCCTGATCCTGTTTAATGAGAGATTAGGGGTTTGTGTGGAAAAGTCACTGGGCCATGCCTCTAGATGGCAAGAGAGATGCCTTCATAACAGAACATCAGGCTCCCACAACACTGGTAATGGCTGAATGAAAATGACTGAGTGGAGGCACAAATGATGTCATTCCTCCAGAAGTCAAAGAGGGGAAATGAACATATGCCTCAGGTTTCCTATGTGGCCTTGTCTAAGCCCTTCATCTACTCAGTCCATCGGAACCCCATGACCACTCATGTCTATATGTGTCAGTTAGGATTCATTAGAGGTATAGAATCAGTGTAAAATATGTGAGTAATTATACAAAGAGATGTTTTAGGTAGCCTTACAAGATCGGAGAGGGGAGGAGTTCTGGTGCCCCTCTATGGAATCAGAGGTAGAAGAGTCTAGAACTGCTCTCTGCCCACTTGAGAGTTGTAGGAACCAGTACCAGTTGAACGTCGAAAAGCTGGATGCTCACCGCAGAGTCTGGTGTGTGTCTGCACCTAAAAGTGAAATATCTATGTTGGAAGGCTGAAAAGTCTGTGCTGGAAGCCTGAAGGAACTGAAGAGGAAGAGCCAAAGGCCATAGGGAAGACCAGAAAAAGGGGAAGATTTCCTTCTTCTTTCCCTTTTTATTCTATCCAGGATACAGGGCTATTGGTTGGTGCCACCCACATCCAGGGTAGGTCTTCCTTCCTGAATTTGTACCCTACATGTCAATCCTGCATAGACACAGCCAGAGAGCTTTACTACTGGTAGCCGGTTCTTGCTCAAGTTGACATTATCAGTTAGTGATCACTCTGGGAAAGTGTGATTTTAATCTGCATTTATAGAGGACATACAGAAAAGGTAGGCAATCTTGCGTCGGGTGATACACTGTAGAGCTGAGTTTCGAACTCAGTCTTCAAACTTCAGTATCTGAGCATTTACCACTAACCCATCTGCTTTTTAATACAAGGGAAGAATGAAGCAAAGGAGAATACAAGTTTAAAATGTGTTTAGTGTCTGACATGGGAAGATGGGTTTGAAGCACTGTGATCTGCTTCAGCCCCTCGGTGTGCAGCAGCAACTTCTTCCGAGTAGCTACACACCAACTCAGCGGCCATTTACTTACTGGAACAGATTCAGAGCAATGGGAAATTTGCTTTGCTTGGGGCAATGGATACCTTCTATAACTTTTATTTATTTTTTGACAGACCTGCATTCAGTGCAGCTTTCATGATTCCCTGCCAATCCCATATTTGCTATGAAACTAATTTTATCAGTTGCAGTTTTGTCAGCCGTGGTGTTTCTTGAGATTAGGCCAAAGATCTCTGCATAGAGATTTCCCTAAAGTTGAGGCACCAGCACTGATAAGGAAAGAAGTGATTCACTTGGCTGATGACAAGCTGTGAGGATCTCCAGGGAGGATGCTGGAAGCTGGAGGAAGAACAGAAAGTTTGTGGCCCCCATCTGATCCTACTCTGACTAATGCGGGCTGGACACATAAATAGAGTGGAACTCTGTTCTGGGAAGGCATCCTCCTTCCGGACTTCACACCCAATCTGCAGAGTTGCCCTCTGCACTAGCCCTCACTTACTCAGAATTAAACTGAGTTTTCACTGATTTTATCAGAGACATAGTATAAATTTTAAAAAATAATACCTAAATAAATCTCCCTACAGCTTGTCTCTTCTTCCTCTAATTCTTCTCTTTCACCTTTTGCAGGTCTCTCATCCACCTGAGGACCTTCTCCCATTAGACAGCCTCCATTTTTCCATCCTTCCAGAAACTTCTTTCCATCGTGTTTTCTCATTACTTACACAGAAGTGACATTTCAGCCTGAGGAAAAAAACCATTACACAAAGATGGCTTTGAGCTCAAAACAAAAGATCCACATACCATTTGATTCCATCCATCCTAGAATATAGTAAGGCATAATCTAATCTTGCCCTGCCTCAAAATAATTTTCTTTCTTGCCACATATTTTAACATGTAACAAGTATTCATTTATTGATGCCCAACCAGTGGAAAAACAAATTCTATGTATTGGTATTTAACAGTAATTGGCATTTCTCTTAAAAAGTCCAAAGTTTTAAAAAGTGGAATTATATTAAGGATAGGCTTTTAATTGTACCTTGCCCCTGAAGAGATCTAACCCTGATTACTCAACATAAACTCTCTTAAAGAAATGGATCACATTTGGCTCTACCAAACTAATTATAATATGATATTTCATTTCCATTTCTTTCTGGGAAAATTGACCTGGTTTCAAAGAAAAGTTCCAAGAATGTTTTAAGTATTAACTACATTATTGCAGTAAGTATCAAGCCTCAGGTAGAAGTCTTGACACAAACAACACAAATGTGGATATATGGGTTCCTTTGTGTTTTTAATAGTACAATCAATTCTTCTAAGCTAGGGTCACATCTCGTATGTTGCATGTTCCCTTTGGGCAGTGAAATTAAAGAAGAGGCAAAACACATAGCCATTTGCCATTAGGAATTTATAAAGGAACAGAGTAAAGTGTATAAAAGCATGGATAATTATTCCCAGGGACAGAAAAAGAAACTCTTTAAAAAAATTCACAAACAATTAGGTGACTGCATGCATGCTAATTGCTGTCTGCCAGAAGTATGCCATCAAGAATGGCAGCCTTGTCGATATGAATGGAGAAAGTGTGAATGAGTGAGCATGTTGGTTCTGAGGTAGAACAAATTCTTATCTCACAGGTTCAAATTCTCCAGGCTCATGAATATGACACATTAATATTCATTAAGTGGAACACATTATCATTTTAGAAGGAGATTGCTGGGGACTATTTTCATTCCATCACATTTTCCAATTAGGAGTCCCACTTCTGCAAATAATCAGCTTTCTCCTGCCAAGGCCTTTTCAGACACTTTCTGGCAAGGGGCTTTTCGAGCTAAGTTCAGCATCCATTTAAGAAATGGGCGAAAATGGAAATACAGTTGTATTTTTTAATGACAGGTTAATCTTGCTGCAGTGAACCTCATCAGAGGGAAACCAAGCTCAAAAGCCAAAAGGCATGAACTCCTTTTGGAGAAAGGAGCCCAGACAAGGAAGCTTGAGGAGTTCAAAATTGTTCTGGTTGCTTGCAGTTATACAGAAATAAATGAACATTGTACAAGGTCTTGGGACTCCTGTTGAGGGAGGAGAAGAAGCTGCATAAAGGGAGACCCTAGTAGTATGGAAATAAGCACAAGTTCAGGGCTCAAAACCATCCCTGAAGGCTGGTAACAGAGCAGAGAAAGAAACCATGAACAAATATGTGCAAGTCCTCCAGATGAACATTTCAGTTCTACAAGTTGAACAGGTTTGTTAAACTTTATGATTTTATTAATGATATAAGCAGTAAAACAGGAGTCAAAGATTGGTTTGCTGGGCCGGTGAGATGGCTCAGCGGCTTAAGCGCCTGCCTTGCAAGCACAAGGGCCCGAGTTCGACTCCCGGAACCCACATACAAAAAAGGGGCCGGTGATATCGCTCAGCGGCACGGGCGCCTCCTGGCGCGTGAGGTCCTGAGGTCGACACCCTGGTACCCACAAAAAAAAAAAAAAAAAAAGATTGGTTTGCTTTTGAAAACTGTAAATAGATTTGGGATAATACACTTTTATGAATTAATGTTTATTAACCAATAATCATTTAATTCTAATTAAAGCAGAATTTCTAAATAAGTTAATTTAATTTTTAAAGTATACATTTATGAATTTAATATAGAAAGATTTCCAAGACCTTTTCTGAGAAAAAAATGTCAGTTGTTCTACTTTTGCATATTTGTGAGGAATTGCACATATTGGGCAAATGAAATACATGATAAAGAGCAGGATACAAGAAAAAGTGAAAATTTCTCCAGTTCTCTGCCCTCGTTTCCTGAAGCAGCTACTTTTCTTTTCAGAAACATATTATGCACATAGCAGCATAGATGTATGACTTGCTTCCACTCACATAATTGTGGGCAGGCATTATGCACTCTATTTCCACATTTTTAATTAAAAGTGTATTCTGAATATAACACTTAATTTAACTCATTGCTTTGGAAAACGGACTTCAATAAAATAATTCAGTCAGTTACTAAAGAAATAAACCAGTAAATACAATAACAAGCCCAAAAGGAATTGGAAACAGTACTCAAGAAGCCAAGGCAGGAGGATGATGAGTTTGAGGCCATGCTGGGCTTCATAGTGAATTCAAGTCCAGCTTGGATGTCGTGGTGAGACCTTGTCTCAGACAAACAAACAAGCAAGCAAACAAAGAATTCCCATAATATATAATCTAAAATGTTCGGCTGCCTATCAAAACTTAGGAAATATGCAAGGAAACATGAAACTTTTACCCATAACTGGAAAAAAGTGAGTAACAGAAGCAGGGTGAGTAAATGTCAGATTTGACGATGGTGTGAATGTGGTCATGATAAATATGTCCAGAGACATAAAGGAAAGTATGATTAAAGAAAGTTATGATGACAATACCTTATCAAATAAATAAAATCAATAATAATGTAGAAATGATTTTAATAAAAAAACTAAATGAATATTCTGTAGTTAAAAAGTACCATAACTGCCGGGGATATAGCTCAGTGGCACAGCGCCTGCCTGGCAAGCATGAGGTCATGAGTTCAATTCCTGGTACCCCCACAAAAAAAAAAAAGTACCATAACTATAATAAGAATGTCACTACAAAGCTTCAAACATGTATTTGAATTGGTAGAAGAGTTAGTGACCTAGCATACAGAGGAAAAAACCTCAGAAAAAAGCAGGAAACGGTTATGCACAGCAACAGACAAGCTGTATGTCTTTCATACGTGAAGTAAAAATCAAAACACTCCCAGGTAAATAAAAATTGAGTGAATTAATTGCTAACAGACTGGGTATACAAGAAATATTAAACAAGTTTTTCAAGCCGAAGTAGCAGGAAGAAATTAAGGTAACTCATAGATACAAAAATTAAACAACACACTCCTGAATAACCAATATATAAAAAATAAAGCACAAATGAAATTAGAAATTACTTTAGGTGAATACAGTGAAAATATACTGTACCAAAATATATTGTACCAAAATGAAAATATACTGTATAGGATGTAGGATTAAGAAGGAAATTTATAACCATAAACAGCTAAATTTTAAAAGATCTCAAATCAACAACAGAATCTTCCATCTGAAGATACTAGGAAAATACAAGCAAACTAACCTGAAGGCAAGAAGAAGAAAAGAAATAATAAAGGTCAGAATGGAAACAAATAAAACAGAGAAAAGAAATCAGTGGATAAAATCAATGAAGCTAATAGTTCGTTGTCAGAAAGATTAAGAAATAGGGAAAAGGGGAGGGAGGGACAGAGAAAGAGAGGAGGTGAAGGAGGGAGGGAGGGAATGGGGGAGGGAGGGAGGGAGAAGGAAACAGGTTGTTGTGTGAAAGAGAGATGGGAAGACTGGTTACTGAAATCAGAAATAAAAGAGAGAACACTACTGTCAACTTTAAAGACATAAAGTGTCATAAGATAATATTATATAAAATTGAATACCCACAAATTAGATAACCTAGATTTCATGGATCCAAACTGCTGCAACTATTTCAAGAATAAATAGAAAACCTAATTAGACCCATAAAAATATAGAGATTAATTAAGTAATCAAAAATACTAATAAATGAAAGCTTGGGTCCAGATGGTTGCGCTGTTGAATTCTGCGAGAAAAACAAAAACAAAAAAAAAAAAACTTCTTTTAAAGAATTAGTACAAATTTTTCAAACCTCTTCTAAAAAAGATGGAAGAAGATGGGTTACTTCCCAATTGTTTCTAGAATCAAGATTATACTAATATCCAAGTCAGGCAAAGACACAACAAATAAATTACATACCAATATCTCTTATGAATATAAATGCATACATGAACATAATCCTCAAGAAAATAGTGAGAAACTAATCCAGCAACATAAAAAAAGGAAGATATATTGTGCTCAAGTGCAATGTAGCCTGGGAATGCAAGATTGGTTTAACACTACAAAAATCAGTTAATATAATATGTCATACCAATAGATAAAATAATAAAAATTTAAGGTTTTTTCTACAGATAAGCATTTCCATAGGAAAAAAAAAGAAATTACTAAATCCAACAGCCTTCCTATTCAGTGAGCTAGAATAGGAAGAAACTTCCTCAGCATGGAAAGTATACCTATAAAAATCGATAACTAACATCAAGCTCAATGTTCAAATATGGAATATTTTCCATCTAAGATTAGGAAAAAGGACAATTATGTCCATTCTTACCACTTATCTCCTGTACTGTACTGAGGTTCTAATCAGACAAATGAAACAAAGTGAAATATCAAAATTGCAGGGTACCATATTAATAAACCCAAATCACTTATTTGTCTCTATGCTATGAATGAATAATCCTAAAATTAAATTAAGAAATGAATTCTACTTTTTATGGTTTGGGTTTAGCCGTCGCCCCAAAGCCTCATGCAGTTTTAGATGGGCCTTTTTTGGAGGCAGCTGAACCTAGAGTGTGTGATTGACTGGTGATGCAATGCTGGGATTAAGAGTGCTGGGATTAAGGGTGTATGATCACTTCACTGATTGGATTGGCACCACCTTAATCCCAGCAGCCTGGATAGAGTATAAAAGGCACAGAAAGACGCTGTTAAGGTTGGTTGTTGATTTTGCTCTCTTCTGCCCTCCAAGAACTGTTCTCTTCTGCAAAGCCACCCTGCACTGGAGCCAGCCGATTATGGACTGAAACCCTTACAAACTGTGAGCTAGATGAACCTTTCCTCCTTTAACTTTGAGTGTCAGGTATTTTGTCCCAGCAGCAAGAAAAGTTACTACGACACCATACTAGCACCAAAAAGAATGATGTTCTGAGGAAGAAATGTAACAGTGAAGTATAAAACTTACAGGCTGAAAACTATAAAACTGCAACAGCAAGCAGAAACACCAAAAGGACACCCAGGATTTGGAGGCCGATTTATCGATGTCGGTGGGAACTGATCGGGGTCATTCCCAGAATATCAGGCCCTGATCTCGGTGGTCTAGGGCTTATATGAAATAAGCAAGCAGGAAGTATAGAGGCAGAGTGGCTTGTCAATTGGGGGATTGGTTTATACAATGTGCATTGTAGTGACCAGCTATGCATCACAGTGACCAGCCGTTTCTAAGAGACAAGAGCAACTGGAGCTGGAACAGAAACTATTACCTGGGCAACTAACAAACTGAAGTATATTGGCTGGGGGGGGAATTTTCTGGTACAGTTTAAACTAGGAAGGGGAATTCCTTCTTAGGTATATTAAATATGTACTGATCCACTGTTTCTTAAGTCATAGCACTTCTTAATATTAATCTTTCACTTTGAAATCCATAAAATAATTGACATTATGGAGACAGTAATTATGGTTTATTTATAAAATCTCAGAAGACTAGAATTCGGAAGCGGATCATAAAATGAAAAGAAGCTATTTAACAATGGATGAAAGGAAATATTCTATTACTTTCCACGACAGGTAGCAAACCTACAGAAGTGTTTAAGTGGTATTTTAGTTCAGTTAATGATTCATTAAGCATCTTAGGAGGTAATTGTTGTGAAAGACAGTCTTCATTAAATCACAAATATTCCTTGAGACAAATTCTGAGTTAGGTGGCAAAGGTGCAGTGGTTAACAGATGGGCCAGGCTTCTGCGAGAATAGGACACACTGGGAGGAGACATGAATGACAATTCCAGTGGGCAGGGAGCACAGAGTGGCCAGGGAACAGGCCTCCAAGCAGGTGATACTTAAGACAAAGCTGATGGATAAAAGGAGATGCTGATTTCAGCTTTGGTCCTGTTGCTTTTGATGAAATCTCTCCAAGTAGAGAGACTTCTCAAGCATACTATAGTTTAGGAGGCATCTCTGGATTGGAGATATTGGTTTGATATTCCATTTGGATAGCCATTTATCCCTCTATCAATCTGTTTAGCAATCAATGAGAAACAACAAAAAAACTATATATAATAAACAGTAAGTCTCCCATTAACTCCTGTCACTCAGTTACTCAATGTGACGAGTATTCCCCTATGTTACCTGTTTCTGGTGCAACTTTACAGAGATTTGCATGCACATATTCACATTTTACAAAAATGGTATCATATTATTCAGCGGTTCTACCTCTTGCATTTTGACTTAGTAATAAATCTTGATGATAATGCTATAACAGTATAACTAGAGCCTGCTTATTTTTTAAAAAGTTGTAAATATTCAATCGTATGGATCAATGAGTTCCATAGCTTTGGATATTTATATTGTTCCTAATCTTAAACTATACTTAAAATATAAATTCCAAATATGTATTTTCCTAATTAAAAGTCTTCAGTAGCTTTCCACATGGTAAGGTTTGAATAAAATCCAGTCTAAATTTTTACCCTTGATAATGAAGTCATTGGTGCCTGGTGTCATCCTTCCCCAGTTGCACTGGGCTTGCTCATTATGAACTAGGAAAACTAGCATTCTTTTTCTTTCCTTGACACATCAAGCTTCTTAATGTCTTATGGGTTTTGAGTCTGATATATGCTTTCTGGCATGCTGTTCTCCCCAGCTTTTCTATGACCAACTTCTTCAGATTTTAATTTAAATTATAATTCAATTACTAACTAGCCAGTTATATTCTATAAATTGTCACACTCTTTGAAATGTCTGCACATCATTCTAAAGTCACAGGAAAACTGGAACTTGTGTGACCCTCTAGTGTGGCAGCATAAGAACACATTTCTCAGATCGCTGCGTGCAGGGAGCTGAGGGCTTTGGCTGATGTGCTCTAAAATCAGGACTTCTTTTACAACAAGGCCACTTTTCCCTTGGGCTTCTTCCAGCCAATGACTAAAGGTAGAGGAACTGAAACAGTTCCACTCCTGAGCCACATGGGACTATTTTGATGGAGGATTTTCATTTAAGGGCTCCTCAATGGCCTGGTCAAACTTTTCTTATAATTGTCTTACAATCTAAAATGCTTCTGCTCAATCCATCTCCCTTCCTCTTTCCCTTTTGTTGATTATTTTTCCCATCCCCTACCTCCCTCTCTCTTTCTTCTTTTCTTTCTTATTTTTTCCATCACTCAAGGTCAGATATAAATTCCTAACCCTTGGTTTCCTCCTCAAATTCTCTCAAAGCCCCCTCTTCTAATACGTATTTTTGGATCTTTGTCCTTGTCTGGGCATCTGCTTCTTTGAGAACCATTAATAAAACACCAAAGAACACCAACATACGAAGACTGGTTAGAAAAAAAATAAGATCTCACAAAGGGGACAGATAGAAGCCCCTGAAGCAGTAGAAGGGAAATGAATAAAATCTTATACACTTAAAAAAAAAAAAAGAAAAATCAATATTTCTTTGGGGTAGTAGGTATAAAAAGTGTTCATTGCCATTGTTAAATAGCTATATTTATGACTAAAAGCATTACACTTTACCAACACAGTGGTCATGGATGATCTTAGTGAAGCCAATTTCATTGAAAATGTGAAAGGGAGAACTGAAGTAGAATCATTCGACAGGGAGTGGGAGCTGGAGAAATGAAAGCAAAAACTAAGGACAATTTTTAAAATGTGATTTATACAAAAAGAGGAGAAAATAGCATAGCAACATAAAAAGGAAAAGATGTATGTCAAGGAACGTTTTTGTTTTATTCCGATTTTGTTTATCGGGTAAGAATGTTTACATCATGTTTCATGGCTTATAAGAAAGATCTCATCATGGTTGACAAATCAAAGACAAAAGACAATGGATAACTAAAAGCATAAAGTTACCCAGGTTATTGGAATTGGCAGGATCCAGAACACAGCCAAATTTATTGTGTTTTCTCTTTTTTTGTCAAAGAAATAAAGTAGGAAAAGTAGTGCAGACATAGGACTAAAGGCTAGAAGTTAAATATCTCTCTTTCTCTCTCTTTTTTTTTATGCGGGTACCAGAAGTCGAATAAATATCTCTTTTTGAATTATATTTTCTCATTGTGCAACAAAATCCAAAAGTATCTGTTAAATGAATGAGAAGGGGGAGGAAATGGAGTTTAGAGGAAAGTGGGAGGCATAGAAATGACTTTAGAGGAAATGGAAGAGCAAGTTGACACATACCAGCTGTTATTGGTGACCAAACATTTTCAAATGCTTATGTGTTTATGAATTTTTCTCTAGGAGTACACAGCTGCCTATATACAAAGGTGAACATATAAAGCAGCTGTTTTCACTCATATATGGGCTTTTGCCAGACTTCTGTGATCCAAATGAACCAAGAACAAGGAACTTAGGAAAGTGGTAAGAGTGTGTGAGGTGTTGGCACTCAGACTCTTAGCAAAATGGAAATACAGTGAAGAAAAGAAGGTTCACACAAGGAGGAGAGGTCGAAGAACTGGAAGTTATAACAAAGAAAAGAAAAAGATTGGAAAAATCTGGAAGTACCTTATCTTAGTTCTTTTTCTTCTTCTAGTAATGCAATTGTATAGAACAGGTAACTTATGAAAAAAAAAAAAAGAGCTTTATTTTGGATCATCAGTCAGGTCCACAGTTGAGGGGTTGCATGTGGTGATGACCTTCTTGCTGGCAAAAGACCAAGGCAGTGTGGGGCACTCATGGCTAGAGACAGGGAGAGCTCAGGTCACTGAAGCCTCTGGTCACACTTTCTCCTTATATGGCTACCAGGAGACAATCCTGGAGGCTCCACCTTAATGAAATTATCTTACGTGAATCATTTCCCAAATGCTGTCCCTCCAAACACCATAATCAGATTAAACTGCTGCCCTCTTAATTCCTCATAGTAGGCATATTCGAATTTAACATGGGCTTCTGAGGGGCACAAACCATGTTTAAACCATGTCAAGAGTAAAAGAAAACTGGACAAATTAAGGCATCTGAATTTAATTATCAAGAAATGGAAGGTGGATAAGCAATGGTTAAATATACACATGAGAATTGGAAACTGAGATGGAATAAGGAAGGAAGACATGAGAGATCAAGTAACCGAGATACTAGATAATTGCATGGGCCATACGAATGGATACTAAATAACCCATGAAAATGACATGATTATGGCATAAAAGAAGAAAGTCAGAGAGAAGTCAATCCCTCAAAAAATGGATAATAGTAATGAGGAGGCACAAATAGTGATGCAGGAAAATGAAACCTGAAAACAGCATTAGTAAATAGGGATTTTATAGAAAAGGAAAGAAATGTTGCTGTTAACATTACATGACTAAAAGACACTGAGGCCCATGACTGAATATTTTTGGGCAGGGTATGCTCTGTTTCCCATGTCAGAGAATATTCATGAGGCTTGGGCTCTGGACTTTGCCATGTAGCTATGTGTGCAGACTTTAAAAATGAAACTTAAAATGTGGCAGGTATACACTTAGGAAACATTGTGATAAAATTATTGGAAGTTGGGCCTGATACAGAAAACAAGGGGCATATGGTCACCATAATCAGGGTACAGCTTATAGCTCAATGTGACAAAAAAAAAAAAAATGGGATATGGACAGGATCTCTAAAACTTCTTTCTCTTTTCTTCAGCTTTCTCTTTTGTGGCATGACTCTTCTGTTTTCTAGCCAAAGTTTGAACAGGCAAAAAGAAAAACAAGACACTTAGTAAAGGATTCTTTAGCTACTTGAGCTATGCTTGCTAACTAAAATTTCTCGCAAATGAGGAATGTGAGTATAGATGCGCTTGAGTATAGATATTTTTACATTTTAGTTTTTCCTTCCTTTAGCTAACCCCATTTGCTGCCTGCTATCTGTTGAGCACTAAATTATATCCCAAAGATCAATGATGAACAAGACATGTTCCATGTGGCCATACAGCTCACAGTAAAAAAGACAAATGGTAAAAAAAGAAAACTACAATTCAGTGCAGTAATTCTATAGTAGTGTTATCAACAGTGTTTTAAAAGCACAGAAAAGAGAATGATTTATTTTGCTTAAATTATTATTAAATATAATAATAGCTACCATTTATTGAGCTTTCTACCCTCTGCCAGGTGCTGTCTGCCCACTTTGCTTATATTCATGACCTCATTAATTTTAACATCAGTGAAAGGTGTGTATTTTCATTATAGTACATGAGTAAATTGAGGGGTAGAGAGGATAAATAAGTTAACCAGAGGAAGAAGCCACAGTAATGGAATGTGAACTTAACAGTCAGACTAAAAAGACCCAATGAGTTGTTATTTCCAGCCTTGTTATGGCCTGTGTCTAGATGTCCCCCCAAAGCCTCATGTGCTCATAGGTGGGGCTCTTCGGAGGTGGCTGGATCTGGGTGTGTGAACATGGATTAAAGGCGTGTGATACTGGATTAGTCCCCTAGTTGGAGTAGCATAGTTCAAGGTGTGACTGAATGAAATTACTGAAGAAGGAAGCCTCAACCTGGGTGTGGGTGGCACCAATCGGTAGGCTTGTACCCTGGATGGAACACAAAGGGACAGACAGTAGGTGGGCTAGCTGCCTCCTGCCTGAACTGCCATGGACTCTTTCTCCTCTGCCATGCCACCCTGTCTTGGAGCCAGCCAACAACGGACTGAATGAAAGCTCTGCAAACTGTGAGCTGAAATAAACCTTTCCTCCTTTAATTTGTGGATGGAGGCTATTTTATCTCAGCAAAAAGAAAAGTAACTAAGACAAGCCTCAAATGTATATTTAAACTTGGCCTTATTTGTGAGTCCTTAACTAGATTGGAGATCTAAAAGGACATGTTCACTGACTGCTACATTTCTGAGAGTTTTAGAAACTACCTGAGTGTCCACAATTTTAGTTGTTCTTCCTCTAAACCTTTCCTAAATCACAGCACTAGTTGTGAAACTTTTATCTCCTGAGGCCATGGCAGACATTGCTGATCAATCACTGCAGGAGTTTCCCATGAGCTGAATGCATCCTTTGCTGTCCCACCTGGTACTACAGGTAGACATGATTAATGGATCGACATCAACAAGAAAACAATGCATTTACCATGTCTGTTCAAAAAGGTAAACTCTCTGGTGAACACAAATTTAGGAGGAAGATACAGTATTATATTAAAGAAAGATAGGGTAGAGAAGGCCAGTGGATTATATCTACATGAAGGTTTAGTACACAGTAAGTGATTTGGAGTTTAGTAGACTCTTGATAATTATATGTAGAGTACATTTTAAAGAGAGAGCTTCTCTTTTCTTTTCTTCACACTATGTAATCCCTTGAGTTTTTGTGATATATCAGTAGGGCTTGTAAATAGCGCCTCTTCATCTCCGTGGAAAATATGAAGACTTCAACACACCTTGTTCGAGGATGAGCAAGGGAAGGGAGTCTGAATGAGCTGCCTCATGGGCTCCAAGGTGCCTGCTCTGAACACTGACAGATGGCTGGATGGAAGCTGAGGGTACCGATATTGGTCAGCTGGAGGGCTTTCAACAGGCCCATAACCTGTCACCCCCTTGATGCCTGCTTTCCTCTGGAAAGTGACAGATGATACACTGAGCCATGGCGGTAATGTAAACCTCCGTGTATTCCAGAATCCCATGTCTACTGTTCTTAGGACAAGTACTTGTTTTATGTACAATTTATTTCTCTCTGGAAAGCTCTGTCTAGACACAGCCTTAGTTTCCAGGGATACCCCTTATCTGTAATACGCTCTTCCAGTTGGGAAATACAGGGCAGAACAGGCAAGCAGGTCTTTCTGGAGGTCTGAGTTAGACACCGTTCAAAATAGGAAATATGGTCCTTTCTTATTATACACTCCTTTTGCATACACCAATTATAAGGGTCTTAACAAGCTCGACCCCACTCAGTGTGTGTTAGTTTATTTCACTACACAAGTAATAACTGAACAGGACACTTTTATGTATTTCCTACAACTAATATCATTGGGTTGTATTTCATCAATATATAACACAGATTCTAAGTACAAATGTGAAATGACACCTTCCTCCAGTACTCTGCTCTTGTTGTCTCCTCTGCCTGCCTTTATTCCTTTTTTTACTGTAGCAGGTATTACTGTTACAACACTAACTTTAGTAACTTCCAACTTATTACCATGAAAGAGCAACTTTACTTCTTGTGCTACAGTAATTGTACCTCCTTATACATACTTGTTCAAGTTTGAATGAATGATTGATGCCAAAGTAATTCTTCAAAACTGAAAACTTGGGTTGATAAAAATACTGAATTTGGAATGAGTCTGTTCAGTTGAGTCCTTGTCCTTCTGCAGTTACCAGTTGGGGTGTGTGTGTGTGTGTGTGTGTTTGTGTCTGTAAGTGAAGAAAGAATTTGGTCTTTCTGAGAATCGATTCCTATTTAAAATAACAATCATAGTTCATGTTCTACCTATAACACAGAATTTTCCCAAAGATCACATAAAGTAAAACTACTTTGAGAATTCCAAGTCTCTAAAGTACTATACAAATAATAATTACAGTTACACTATACTGAGACCATAAACTCAAGGGTATAAAGCAGGCTGCATTTTGGTGGCACCTTTGATGTGCGAAACTTCGGGGAAAGATGCTGAGGTCTTTTTTGCTGAGCTGTCCCTCAGAGGTGTTTCCTGTCTATTTTCCTAATTTTAGCCTCTTATATCCCTTCGATCTTTTGAATCCTTCCTCATTTCCCTCCTTTCTCACAACTAAACATTAATCTATTCAAACAACATCAACAACAAAACTTTTGGTTAAGTGAAATAAGGAGTTTATACATGTTATAAATATATGAACTTACATTTTTAAGATGCGTTGAGGGTTGAATTTTTCAAAATTTCATTCATTGAGGATGAAATTAGTCCATTGACAATGGATGCTTAGTCAAAACTTGATTTTAAAGTAACTGCAAGGAATCACAGTGACTTTAGTTGGAATTATAGCTCTCCTGTGTAATAGGAATAGTCAATGAACAGATTCATGCCTGAACTTGGAGTCTCTCCAGCCTGTGACGGTGGGATCCATAGATGGTTCTCTACTGCCAACAAGAGAAAAAGATAAGGATTGTTCTTAAACCACATAGATAAACCTGGACTTGGATGCTCTGTGCTTTTGGGGAAAGAGTAACAGCTTTGAGTTTAAAAAGAGCTGGTTTCAAATACTAATCTAGCACCTGTTCATTACTCATCCTTGAGCAATTTAGGGTCTGAGAAAAGACTAATATATATCTCATAGGGAAATAAGGCAATCATAAAATCCCGTGGAAAATGAGGATGGATTATATCCCATGAATGAAGATTAACATATAGGATAATGTTGGGGAGATCCTGCCCTAATAACCTTTCTAGATTCCTTTTTATTTTTTTCCCTCAATTTCTGTCACTGCTGGTATGGTGATCACCACATAAAATTTCCAGATACATATTATGGGACAATTCCATATTTTCCTTAATGTATCTCAAACTTATGAGGTCATTATTATGTCCAGTTAATAAGCATGAGGATCTTACCCTAATCTATTTTATCAAGCTAACGTAATGATGAGAGGATGGGAAAAAACCTAAAGGTTCTTTCTCTGGGGATTTGTGGTTGATTAGGGCTTTCTAAAGTGCAATATAAACTAATGATACACAAATTTAGTTTGGATTCTAAGTGAGCAATACTTTTTTTGAATATAGTTATTTCCTTTGTTTACTAGAAAAAAATAAGCCCTTCAAATTCATGATTGATTTTTTTTTGTGGGTACCGGGGTTCGAACTCAGGACCTCATGCACCAGCAGGTGCCTGTGCCGCTGAGCGATATCACCGGCCCTTTTTTTCATATGTGGGTACCGGCAGTCGAACTCAGGACCTTGCATTTGCTAGGCAGGCGCTTATGCCGCTGAGCTATCTCACTGGCCCCTCATGATCGATTTTTACATCTATATTTTTAGTTTAATTAATTAAACTAGAGAATGGAAGATTTGGGCAAATAATTTCTTTGAAACCCTGTAAACCATGATGTGGAGTGATAAAAACACAGAAGGGTGACTGAGACTGTGGATGTTCTGAAAGTGTTCTTACTTGAGGATTCATTGACAAACATGGAAAGGATTGATTTAGAGAAAAGACAATTACAGGAATATATGGAAATTTTATTTACATATTAAAGGCCATTCTGTGGAAGATGACACAAATTCATTCTACATTGATCCAGAGAAGAGAACTGGGATTAAGTGTCCAAAGTTTCAACAAAGAAGCATTTTAATCAATACTTATATGATTTCTCTAATAATTAGAATTGTCTAGCCTTAGATCATGATCAGCATTCTTAGGCTATTTCTCTTCCTTCTTTCTGAATTTGGAGCTTTTCTAGAAACTCCAGGTTCTTTTTCAGCTGTGTGCCATGTCCAAGTCACTACTACAGGATTGCTTTTCCTTTCTATGTCCTTTGCGTGGGCAGTTATTAAATATTCTATGTAGAACACAGTTACTTTTTAATTACTTAGCCTCTGTTAATATTAGGCCTATATTTTAAATGAACAAATGATTTTATTTGATAGTAGATATTCCACATGTTGGAATAGTTTACAGTCCTTTCCCCAAAGCCTTATGTATAATCCACATAATTTTGAAATCCTTTCACCTATAGTTGTTTAGCTAGCTCGTGGAAAAAGCATAAAGGGAAGAAAGAAAACTCTGAAGACGTGGCCTTGCTTTGCCCAAGTGACCTTGAGCAGAACAATTCCTTTTCAGGTTTCAGGATCCTCCTTTTCTAAAATGAATCATTTAGAATGGACGATCTCTAGGGTTTCTACAGCTTTAATTCTCTATAATTCCATTAATCAACTTTCCCCACAGTGGAGTAGGCAAACTCTTAATTATCCAATGAAACTTTGATGGATTCTGTGTAAATAGTTGTAATTCTTTCTTTGTGTTTTATTCACTTAGTCTCCCTCTTAAATAATCAGCTTACCTAATTTAGAATTGTGTCCTTAGTCTGCTTAGTGTTTACGTGGAGATCTAGCTGAGCAATGAAAAAGGGGGTGCTTTATTCACAAGTGTGTAATTTATTCAGGGCTGGACTTGAAAATGAACAGGAAAATGTCTTCAGCATTTTGAATTTTTTAGTGAGAAATGCAACTTTTTCCATGTCTAGTGGAAAATAATGACATTCTTGTCTCCTAAAAAATTGATACAACATGTCTGTCCTAGAAATTCAAATATAGATCAAAGAAGGAAAAGTTTTGGTGGAGAAGAGATTATCTATACGTAGGTGTATCAGTAGATAGATATATAAATATATATGCATACATTTTATTGGGATATCATTCATATACTATAAAATTCAGTACTTAAATATATAATAAGTGGTTATTATTGTATTTACAGAGTTCTACAACCATCACTACAATCGATTTTAAATATTTATCACCCCAAAGGGAACTCCACATCCATTAGTAGTCATTCCCATCCTCTTTCTCCTTCTACCACAACTACCTCAACTCTAAGCAACCCCTAATAAAAATTTATCTGTATGTATTTGCCTATTCTGAATATTTTATATAAATGGAATCACACAGTGTGAGGTCTTTTGTCACTAACTTCTATTGCATAGTATGTTTTTAAGGTTCATTTATGTTGTAACACTTGTTGGGACCTCATTCTTTTTATGCCTGAATAGCACAGCACTTAATTGTTTCATCAACTCAGCATTTCAATCCATTCACCAGTTGACAGAAATGTTGTTTTCCACATTGAGGTTATTATAAATAATGCTGATAGGAACATGTTTGTACACATTGAGGTGTAAGACATGTTTTAATTTCTGTGCATGTACACCAAGGAATAGAATTGCTAGGCCAAATGGAAGCTTTATATCTAAATTTTTGGGGAATGGTCAGGATTTTTTCCTAATTAACTATACCATTATACATTTCCTCTAGCAATTTATGAGAGCTTTAATTTCTCCACAGTTTGTCCAACTCTCTTTTTAATTATAACCATCCTAAAGTCTGAGACAGTGTCTCATTTTGATTTGTGTTTCCTTGATGACTAATGACCTCAAGCATCTTTACATGCATTTGTATATCTTCTTTGGAAAAATGTCCATTGAAGTCTTTTGCCTAATTTTTTGTTGAGTTATCTTTGTAAAATTGTATAGGATTTCTTCATATATTCTGGGTATCAGCCTCTTATCAGATACATGGTTTGATTTATGCTTATTTTCTCTAATTTTGTGGGTTGTTTTTCACTTTCTTAATGACATTATTTGAAGCAGTTTTTTTTTTAAATTTTGAAGTCTAGTTCATATTTTTCTATCTTTGTGGTGCTATGGTAACATTTCTAAGAATTCACTGACAATTCAAATGTCATGAGGACTTATCCTTATGCTTTATCATATAATTTTATAGCTTTAGGTCTTATATTTTGGTCTTTGATCTATATTGTGTTAATTTTGTACAGTGGGAGGGAGTATAATATTTTTCTTTTCCATGTGCATATCCAGGTGTCCCACCACCATTTATTGAACATACCAGTAATTTTTTTATTAAATAATCTTAACATTATTGTTGAAAATCATTGACCATGGGTAACCTGAATTTCCTTTTGAATTATCAGTGTATTCCATTGACCCATATGTCTCTCTTCTGGTAGAAACACACTTTTTTTATTACAGTCACTTTGTATAACTTTTGAAATCTGAAAATGTGAGCTGTCTAATTTTTCTTTCTTAGGATAGCTTTGGCTAATCTGAGGGTTTGAGTTTCCAAATGAACTTGAAAGTTAGTTTTTAAATTCTACATAGTACCCAACTGTAATACTGATAGAGATTGTTTTTAATGTGCAGATCAAATTGGGAATTATCTTAACATTGTTAAGTATTTTGATCCATGAACAAGAATATTAATCCATTTACTTACATATTTTAAACATCTTTCATAATTGTTTTGTAGCAGAAAATGCTTCTCCCCCCCCACCCCAGCCAATATACTTCAGTTTGTTAGTTGCCCAGGTAATAGTTCCTGTTCCAGTTCCGGTTGCTCCTGTCTCTTAGAAACGGCTGGTCACTGTGATGCATAGCTGGTCACTACAATGCACACTGTGTAAGCCAATCCCCAATTGACAAGCCATTCTGCCTCTGTACTTCCTGCCTGCTTACCTCATATAAGCCCTAGACCACCAGAGATCAGGGCCTGATATTCTGGGAGTGATCCCAATCAGTGCCTGTGGACGTAAAATAAATCTGCCTCCAAAACCTGGGTGTTGTTTCAGTGTTTCTTCTTGCCGTTGTGAAACCATAAACATTTAGCTGATTTACTGAATGCATAGATAGATAGAAACTACGTACATGCGTGAATACATACATACATAGAAATGAGCAAGTAATGTAAAGAGATAGCTGACTCGTCACTCAAAAAAGGAAATCTTCAAGTACATAGAGGAAACAGACTTGAGGCAATGAGCAATAGCTGAAGGTGTTGCTAATATCAGCAAACTTTATTCTAATCTTTGGGGCTTAAACTATAGAATCAAGCTTGTAGGAAAATGGACTACTAAGGAACATAAAATTGGCCTTTATAAAGGGCATTTCCCACCTGAAACATGGCTAAGCAAAAATCACACACACACAAAGTGACTTAAATAAGAGACGTGAAAATTTAACATCTTCCAGGTGTTGTGTGTATAAGTAGAATTACCTACATAAGACAGCAGGTTGAAGATTACCTCTGTGGCTTTGAAGTTCAAATTTATGTTTTCTGCATGAGAGGTAAACCCTCTTTTCTGTCTACCATAATTCCCCCACCCAAGACATGTGAAACTGCAGGAGAAAACAACTATAGCTAGAAGTGAGTTTACATTAAAAATATTTCACAGCCCATGAGTAATGGAACTACCATGAAGGAGAGTCAGCTGAGAAGCAAAAAGACTATGAAAGGGCTACTGGTTTTTGTTTTTATTTATTTGGTTTTCCTTGCAGTGTTATGATAGAACACAAGGCCTCAACATTCACATTGATTTTATAAAGGAGGAGAGTAGGAAGAAAAAAACAGAAAACAAAAATACATGATTTTATGAGCCAGCTAGAATCCCTAGGTTAAAAAACTGTGAATGTTAAAAAAAAAATTCTGTGGACAGTTTGAATAGTAGACTTGGTAGAGCTGAAGAAATAGTGAATTGCTATATTGAGCTGGGAAAATCACACAGAATGTAAAACATTAGCATTCTGAAATTTACCAAAGGTCAAATCTGTTTTCAATTTCAGTTCCTTCACTTAATAAAATTCTGACACTGAGCATATAATGTCTTAGGTCTCCACATTTTTAATCTTTAGATGACTAAAATTTTACTGAGTCATTATAATTAAATCAGATGGTAATTATAAATGTTATATTCAAAGTACACATATAAAGCATTATCATTATGATTATAAACAATGTGACTGATAAAAATAGTTTCATACATATCCTCATTCAATTTCTCACTTTGTAGATCTCTTCCAGAAGTTACATCTTTCTACTTTTTTAGAATCAATGTGTAGACTTATGTCTTTAGTTTTTAAGAAATGCCAGATAGTCTAGATTTTGTTTTTAAAAAGATGATCTAATTCTAATAAATGTTTTGCATCCCTTTATGCATATTTACAGAACATTTTAAAATTTTTATCACCACTTCTGTTTTCAGAGTTGTTCATTGCCTTTAAAAGACACGAGTTTATGAGGAGGAAGATGAAAGTGCTATGTCAAGCTGACTTTGTACAGATAGTGGAATATGAGTAGAAGGAGGTAGAAACAATAGAGGCACATTTCCTGTTTTTATTTTTTGGAAATGCCTTATTCATGTACAAACTGTTCAGCCAAGAGTCACTTTTCTGAATTTAAACACATTTAATATTAAATGTTCAAAATGCATTAACATATTAAATTGAAGAAAAGCCTGCCTTGTGAAGATATTTAGAAAATTTAGCCCAACATTTTGCAAACTAGTTGGCCACTGACTATTCTATCAAACACTCATTTAACACCTCCACAGGCTCACCTTAGTAACTCCTAACTTTGAGTCTCTTCCTGCAAGTACGGATACCCTCTCACCACATCTCACGCAGTTTCATTTCCATATTTTGTTGTTCCTGCCCTTTGAGTTTTCAGGCCTGTGGAATTGCCTTCACATCCTAAAGTGCACAGGGCAGTGCTGCACTCCACCCCGACCTTCCTGCAGGCTTTAGACAGTGTCGTGAGCAGTCCTAAGCCAAATGCTTCTTCAGCATTGAGGCCACCTATCAGGTACAAAAAGCACCTTTGATCTGTAAGTGACTAAAAGCTTAGAGGCTTAAAAAAATTTTCCCAGAGAAGTGGGCCAGAGCCAGCCCATCTTTTTTTGTTTGTTTCAACTTCAATGGGATACATGAAAAGTGTATATATACATATATATTAGAGATGGGATTCCAATGCAATGGTCTACCTTCACTTCTTCAAATGTCAACTTCTCCACCTCTAGCAAGTTCATTATTAAGTCTCAGGATCCTCTCCTGCAAGACAAGAATGACACTTACGTCTCAGAGGTTTTGGTGAGGCTTTGGCATAGTACAGTGTATAATGTTTCCAGAGAATCAATGGCTTTTAAGAGCAGGAGCTATAATTCATTTTTTTTTCATTTAAATTACACAAAGATATATGATTTTATAGAAATGATGAAATGATATATACCACTGCTTTCATGTGCCAGTTTTTTTTTTTTTATTTCATGTATTTCCTATCTCAGAGTTTCCATGGGTCCGGATCCAGGCATATCTTTTCTAGGTCTCTTCCAAGTCGGTCATTAAGGTGCTGGCCAGCAGTCTTCAGTTCCAAGCTCCTGCAGGTGCTAGCAGAATTAGTTCCTGGTCAGTTAGGAGCCACCCTCAGCTGCTTGTCAACATGGCATTCTCTTTATGACAGGAGACCTCAGTAAAGTCAGCAAGGCAGAGGCAATAGCAAGACTCTTCTAACAAAATAAAAGTTATTATAAGTTAGAAGTGACATAATCATGCAAGTGACTTCAAATCACATGCTGGTTTTATTTATATTTTTTCCCTTTTTTCACCGTGCTCCTCCCCACTTTCTCTTTCCATGTCCCTCTACCTACAATGTCTTCATTTCTACTCTCTCATGATCCATTTAATCAAGCTGGTTTGTATAACCTCATACTTTGCTTCAACAAAACAATAGATAGATAGATAGATATGTGTATGTTTATATATATATACATATATATATATATATACATATATTATATTATATGTATTATATTATATTATATTATATTATATTATATACATATATATATATTTCCTTTAAAAATTAGATATTAGGGCCGGTGAGATGGCTCAGCGGCATAAGCGCCTGCCTTGCAAGCGCGAGGGCCCGAGTTCGATTCCCGGATCCCACGTATGTAAAAGGGGCCGGTGATATCGCTCAGCGGCACGGGTGCCTGTTGGCGCGCGAGGTCCTGAGGTCGACCCCCCGGTACCCACAAAAAAAAAAAAAAATTAGATATTATACCTCCCTTTTGTATACTTATTAAACATCATGCAAATTGCCCCAAGTTAATGATATAATACTAAGTTGAATGTTCTGTAATATTTAAAATAGTCAACCCTTTTCTACTAATTGAAATTCAATTAGCTATGAGTTTTTATTGGCAAAAAATGATGTGATAAAGATCGTTGTACACATAAACCTACCTAGTGATGCATTTGTTTCTCTGGGATATGTTCCCAGAGTGGAATGTCTGGGTCAAAGGATATTTTTAACTTAATAGATATTGTCAGATTGCTTTCCAAGAGAGCTATAACAATGCACATTTCCATGAGCAATATATTAAAATGCCCCTTTCCTCTGTATCCCCGCCAGCAATAGGTGTTATTGCTCTGCTCGATGCTTGCCAGTCTGATGGGCATAAAGGGATATCTCATTATGTTAATTTGCGTTCACTGACAATTGGTGAGGTTGAGTGTCTTAGTGTTTGTTGGCCGTTTGGAATTGCCTTTCTGTGCATTGATGCTTTATAATCATTCTAATATTTCTATTGGGATGTTGGAAATGTCTTTTTATATAAAATGAATGTTAACTCATATCATTTATATTTTCTCCCATATCCATCATTGCTTTCTATTCACTTTATAGAATCTTTTCACATACAAAGATTTTTAATTTTTGAATATTCTGTAAATTACATGATTTTGTTTTACATTGATCCCAGATAATACATGGAATGTCCTAAGTGTCCCTTTTCTAATATTTCATTGTTTATTTTTCTAATTTAATCTTTAACCTTAAAATGTTGTTTTGTGTTTTGAGTAAGACAAGAATTGACTGTATTTTCTTCTCCAGAGATAGTCAATTATTCCAGTTCTACATGTAGATATTTATGCCTTCCTACTGGTTCAAATACAGTATTGCTATCATTGTGTATTAAGTTTTCATTTTTCCTCAGATATAGCCCTGGATTTTCCAGGGTATTTTACTAATCTATATGTCCACACGTCAATACTAAAATGAAATAATTTGAATGGCTATTTTGAAAGAGATCTTTTTTTTTTTTGTGGGTACTGGGGGTCGACCTCGGGACCTCGTGCGCCAGCAGGCGCCCGTGCCACTGAGCAATATCACCGGCCCTTTTTTCGTATGTGGGTTCCAGGAGTCGAACTCGGGCCCTCGAGGTTACCAGGCAGGCACTTATGCCGCTGAGCTATCTCACCGGCCCTGAAAGAAATTTTATGTAAGTCAGCTTCTCCTTTTCTGTTTTCTGTGGGCCTTTCTTGATATTTTACATCTTTATCAATTCTTAGGATCATTTTATGTAGTTTCAAAAGGGAACATATGTTGGTATTGTGATTGATATTATGTTAAATGATACATTGATTTCAGAATAACTGACATTTTTATGAAATTTATCAACTATTGTATGTCTGTTTTTGTTCAGATTTATACCCTTTAAGATAATTTTGTAGAAATTTTATCTATAAATGTTTTTATTACTTTCTGGTGTTTATTTCTAAGATTTCTTTGAACTGTTTTTGCAGTTGTGTGTACAATTTGGTTCTACTGAAATTTCTAGGTGCTCATTTTTATATTAGCAAAAACTTTTCAAGTTTATCATGTACCAAACTACCTTAACAAATTCTCTTACTAATTGAAGGAGAAATATTTGTTTTAATTACCAGATTTGGGCTTTCTATGAACAGAGTCCACCAAAGAATTGTATACACACTTCAGAAAAAGAAAAACTTCTATAAATAATTTAATATTAAATTTACCGAGACATCGTGAGATAAATACAAGTTCCCTTTGGCCTCTGTAATGACAAGAGGTGCTCGAAGTGGTGGCCATCAGCGTCCAGACATTTATTAGTATGGCAAACTGTTGCTTGGGTAACCTTGGTCATTGAGATTGCTGCATGTGCCTTTCCAATTTCTTCTAAAAGGACCGGCATTATAGTGGGTTTTCCATGATATATGACATCCTCTGGGATTTGCATTGGCGGGGTAACACCATCAGTTGAAAAAGCATCATACAACTTTTCTTTTCCTGAATTGTGTATACATTTTTTGGTGGACTCTGTATAAGTAATTTTATTTATAATGGAAACATTTTTCACTATTTTCCTTATATTTATATTATTTTAATTTCTGTTCTTACTCCCTTTCTAGAACTTCATAGAAAATATTGACTAATTTTTATAGTTCATTTAAACTGAAATGGTTTCAAAAGGATTAGAGATTGAGTTCAACATTTATTGTTGATTATTGGCAAATTTAATTAACATATTTTAATCTCATTTTGTTTTATCAGGAATAGCTACTTATTTTATCATCTGAGTTCCTTGAAGAAATTCTACTTCTTGGTATACGTCCATGAAATCTATTAGTCAATATTTAATTTATTTTTTGCATGTATTTTCATTAAAAAGTCTTGATTTTTTTTATCTGATAATCATTTACCTTAATAAAAAGTTTTATTGAGTTGTAACTTATATAGTATAAAATTCAGCCCTTTTAAATATATACAGTAATTCCATAACTTCTAGTAAATTTGCAACTGTACAATTATCATCACAATCTAATTTTAAAACATTTCCATTACCTCAAAGAAGATTGCTTGTGCCCATGTGGAGCAAATAGCTGTCCCCATCCCCAACTCCAGCAAAGACTAATCTATTTTCTCTATTGATTTGTTTTCTATGAAGATTTTGTATAAAGTATAGATTATACAATCTTTTTGTCTTCCTTTTTCATTTCTTTTTTTTTTTTTTTGTGGGTACCGGGGGTCGACCTCAGGACCTCGCACGCCAGCAGGCGACGGTGCTGCTGAGCGATATCACCGGCCCTTTTTTCGTATGTGGGTTTCGGGAGTCGAACTCGGGCCCTCGCGCTTGCCAGGCAGGCGCTTATGCTGCTGAGCCATCTCACTGGCCCCCTTTTTCATTTCACTTTTGTTTTTTTTTGTGTTTTGTTTTGTTTTGTTTTGGTTTTGGTTTTTTGAGACGGTTTCTCACTATGCATTTCAGGCTGGCCTTTAATTTCTGTGTAGCATGGGCTGGCCTCAAACTGCCATGATCCTCCTGCTTCCGTCTCCCGAGTGCTGGGATTACAAGTGTGCACCACCATGCCCAGCTGACATATTTTTGAGATCATATATTTTGTGGTATGTATTGTTATTTCATTCCTTCTATTGTGGAATTCATTTCATTTTAATGAAATATGTGATTTTGGAAATTTAAGTCAGAATTTAAAATGATTTAGAAATTTAAAAAGTCTTTATGGTGGCATGAAAAAGTTTTATAATATTGAAATTATATTTCCCTAAAAGGATAAGAAAGAATTTAGCTATGAAGCCTTGGAGATTTTTCTATGTTAAATGTGCAATTGCTTTCCCATAGCTTTCATAGTAATTGATCAACTTAAGTTTCCATTTTTACTGAATGAATTTTAAGAATTTATATTTGGCAAAGAAATAATACATTTTTCTAGGACTTCAAATGTTTGACATGCATTGTCTTATCTTTTGAATCTGTCTGTTGCCTGTATGTTTGTAATAATATTTCTTTACAATCCTTAATCTTATATTTCACTTTATTTCTTCTTTTTCTTTTTCTTCCTCCTCCTCTTAATTTGCCTGACTCTCCTTCTCAGTCCCTTCTTTGGCTCATGAAGTATTTCGAAGTATTTTCTACAATACCATACAAATGTCCGTAAACTTGTTACTATTTTCAAAATTCGTTCGGCCTTCTTATTCTTTTTTAAATTAAAACAAAAATGTAAGTATTTTGGAGTACAATGTCATGATTTAATACACATATACACTGTATAATTCTCAAGCTAGGTGAGGATAGCTATCTAATCAAACACTTTTTTTTTGATGGTGAGAACATTCGAAGTCTTTTCCTCTAGGTGTTTTTTTTTTTTTTTTTTTTTTTTTTTGGTGGGTACCAGGGGTTGACCTTAGGACCTCGTGCGCCAGCAGGCGCCCGTGCCACTGAGCGATATCACTGGCCCTTTTTTCGTATGTGGGATCCGGGAGTCGAACTCGGGCCCTCGCGCCTGTCAGGCAGGCGCTTACGCCACTGAGCTATCTCACCGGCCCTTTTCCTCTAGTTTTTAAAAACAATTTTTAGTACAATATCATTACCAGAGATACTCTGCTGTGTGGCAGAATATCAGAACTTTATATTACTTAACTAAAACTTTCTACCGATCACGCAACCTTCCTCTTCTGCCTTGTCCCCTAGTCTTCCTACCCTCTGATAACCACCGCTCCGTTGTCATTTTCTATATGATCAACTTCTTAGCTTCACATACCAGGAAGATCATGCTGTATTTAGTATTTTCTCTCTCCAAGTTTTCCCCCTTAGTCTGCTTTGTTTTGGATACTGTTTTGCTGTTCTTCTTCTCCTCAAGTCAGGAGATGAATAATATCTACCTTTGTTTTCTTGTTCTTCACAAATCCATCAAGTATAAATTATGCTTTAAGCTGTTTTATGCTGTTTGTTACTTATTCCTTTCATTGCTTTCTGGGTAGATATATATATTTAGCTACTACATTATTTAATACATGGTATGAAAGCAGTATCTTCTACATTAGTTGGCTGTCTATCATAAAGCTCTGTTTTATCGTAATCATTTTTGGTGTGTGGGGGGGTACTGGGAATTGAATCTCGGGCCTTCACATGGAGCTATATCCCCATACTTAGTTATTTACTCATTTAATTAGAGACAAGATTTCTCTAAGTCACTAACTTACCAAGGCTGGACTCACACTTGCAATTCTCCTGCCTCAGCCTCTCTGAGTGTTAGAATATGTCACCATGCCCTGCTTGTTCTTTTCAATCCTAAATTCCATCTTGATTAAATTTGTATGGCCACTTTTGCTCTCAGTTATGCTCTCATTTGTCTAATCACTCTTTTCATTTTTTATTTCCTAACTTTTAAAAACACTTTAAATTCACCTCTTGAAAAAACAAATAACATATTTTATCCGCATTGTACCCTATCAATCACTTGCTTCTAATATAAGAACTGAATCCATTCCCAATATGTATATGAATTTTATTCTTTCCATCTTTATCTTTACTACTTAATGTCTTTAGTGATACTTTTTGTCCCTGCTTCTTTCACCACTTTGCTGGGTTGGTATTCATTTATTTCTTGATGTTTTAATTTGGAAACTTTTGTACATTTTCTATATTCTTACTGATAACTTTCTTTTTCTGTAGACTTGGAATCAGACTTTACTTATTTACCGGTATGACTCCAAGTCTTTCCTATACCTAATCCTATACCTAATATTGTATTAACTACCACACCCGTACCCTTCTGGCATAAGATTTTAGAACTCCATCTTCCTTTCCTGCTTTTCCTCTTATACCTATCTGCCCCCCACCCAGATTTCATCATTGGAATGCTCTTTTTTTTTTTTTTAACTCTGTCTTCCAACTCTGATTTCCTGGAGCTAATTAACTATGTTCAGATGTAAGCTATTGTAGTTTTCCTTGCAGATGCTCCTGCTGTTATATGTTATAATAAACCATTTTAGGGCTCTATTCACCTGACCAGAAAATATGATTATCTATTTACATATGTATGTATAAACCAAGGTTCTTTGCTCACCAACTGTTCCTCTCTTCCTCCATTTCTCCAACCTTGAGACCTCTATTCTGATGGATCTGTTTGTTGTAGTTGGCCATTGAGTATTTTCTGCTGACAGATAAGGGGTCTACTCTCTGGATCCTAATGTCTGTACAACTGTATTTCTTAGTTCAGACGGATGACTAACAACTTGGCTGGACATTGGGAAGTTCATTTCGGTTTAGCTTTCTCTCAATAGTCTTCCAACATCATTCTACCATCTTTGTCTTCAGTCTTGCAGACTACAAGAGTGATAATAGTGTGATTTTCCATTTTAGATAATGTTATAGACTAAATTGTGTCCCACATAAAATGTATATGCTGAAGTCCTTATCCCAATGTGACTATAATTGGAGACAGGACCTTTAAGAGGTACTTAAGGACAGATGAGGTCATAAGGCTGTGGCCCTAATCCTGTAGGACTGGTGTCCTTATAAGAAGAGGACAACACTGCAGGGATCTCCCGCTCAACTAGTGCATACAGAGGAAAGACCATGTGAGGACACAGCATGAAAATAGCTGCCTACAAACCAAGAGAGGCCTCACCAGACACTAGCCCTCCTGACACCATGAACATGGATATCCACTGCCAGACTATGAAAAACAATTTCCTTTATTTAAACCATCCATTCTGTAGTGCTCTTTTGTGACAGCTTCTCTTCTTTTTACTTAAAAGCTTGTAAGATTTTCCTTTTAGGACTGAAGCACTAGAATTTTATCAGGATGAACCTAAGCATGTGTCTCTTGTCATCAAACCTGACCAGAAATCTTCATTTGCAGATGCACCCCTCCTTACCCCTCACAGAAATTTTATTAGACACTTATTGCCTCTCTTCCATTTTTTTCTGTTTCTCCTCTTGAAAGTCTATCATTAGCATTTTTGGTGCAGAATATTTATTCTCCAATTCTGTTATCTGTTGTCTCAAGTTTTTAATCTCAGATGATTTCAGATGCTTTTGCTGCCTAGCATTCCAGTGGGTGGATTTGGGTCTTATCAATGACTAGTGGACTACCCTCTCCATTAATTCATTTATCTATCTATCTACCTACCCGTCTATTTTTATTTACTCTTACTTCAGAAATCATAGTGGAAGGGATCTAGACAAATTTTCTGAATACTGAGCTAGAATCACTTTACTGTATTTGTTAAGCAAGAAATTCTCTTATCTGACAGTTTTCTACCTCTGTTACAGAGTTCACACAACTGACATCCTAACACTCTCGCATTTCTCACTTAAAAATGTGTGGCATAACTACTATCACACAAGGAATCTGTAGACAGGCATAGATTACATAGTTATCATTACCCTCACTGAGCTTCCAGTCTAGTGGTATAGACAGGAATCATATAAACCCATAAGTGGATACCTGAAAACAAATTTTATGGTATGCCACAGGGAAAATTAAAAAGTACTATATCAGAAAACTACAAGGCAGAGTGAAAGTGTAGTAATCACTGCAAATTCCTATAAATGCAATGGTGAGAGCTTCCTCATACATAATCTCTGAAAGTGAGTTGGTCAGTGCAAGATTTAAGTGGAATATTTTTCCAGATGAAACAAATATAATAAAGAGAATGATCTGCTTAAAGAATTAAAAGGAGCCCCACATGCATAGTTGAAGCTAGCTGGGCTTTGGAGACTGTGTAAGAATATAGTCTTCCCCGCAACAGCGTGAAAAGCTGCTGTCACGTGGAAGAAGAGGGTGATGTTATCCATCTTTCATGTCAATAGGATGCCTCTCCATGCTCTGAAAAAATAAGTTGGGTGGGTGGATTATGATTTTAGTGTTATCTAAAATAGGACTCAGCAAACTTTTTCCATAAATGTCCAAGTAATAAATATTTTAGGGTTCGTAGTACACATGGTCTCCCTGGTAAGTAAATTACTACTGCAACATGTAGATAGTTGCAGGCAATACATACACTAATATGTGTGGCTGTGTTCTGATAAAGTTTTATTTATAAGAACAGGAAGTGGCCCTAGATTTGGTCTACAAGCAGTAGTTTGCCGACTCCTGATTTAAATATTTTGAAATTCCTTCACTCATCCCAAAAGATCATAACTGAGATGCTAATCTTAAAATTTTATGATATATCACACAGGCTGATTACAGTGACTAGCATATGGTAAGTGTTCAGCAAATATTTTTTAAAAGGATAATCAATATGGAGAACCATGATGCTTGCCTAATAATAATAAAAAATAATGTATTCACACCCTTGATTGGGTGTCACTGAGCCAACTTCCTGCCCATAACAGAGCTATTATAGAATGATGAAGAATAAATAATATCAGAAAATTAGCTTAGTGGGGAAGATACTTCAAATTTTCCTGGGACTATAATCTTCTCCAACATCCCATATTTTCTTAACAGTGGAGAGAGTCTAATATGACAGATTTTGTCTCAGAATATATTAGTCTCCTTTTGGTGTTAGGATATAGTTAAATAGATTCTTTCATGTACCTCCTAGTAGATATATATGATTTAAGTAATAATGTTATTAATCCTATGATATTTTAATGCTGGATAATTGGAGGGTACACAATTCTTAGCAGCATCCCTAACACCAAGACTTTGGAAGAGTATAGAAAATGCTGGTGCATTTCTTACTAACAAATACAAGACATATGTTTCTGAATGCCATGACCTCACAAAAAGAATGTAAGAGTAGTAGGTAGCATTCTGAAGGTTTAGCAATTCTGAATTGGGGTAATTTTCATGTCAGCATGTCGATTACTACCAATTCCTTAAAATAAATCATCTTTATGCTTACGATGACGTGTCAGTTGTGAAGGTGGTAGGGCATGCTTGTCTGGGATAAACAGTGGGAGAGATCCCACATGTTTAGAAAAGCTTACCCTATGTAAACATTTCTCAATATTTATTCTTTTTTCAGCTCAGATTAAGATGTCATCTAAAAGGCAGCACATGGTGGATAGAAACTCCTACGAATTTTCCAGCCAGACTTTACTTTATCCTCATTATACTCCTTCAGAGAGCCCAGGGATTGTGGCTCTGAACACAGGTTTACTTGCTTCTGAGGAAAACAGCTTTAGCAACTATTCATGGTTAGTGTAGAAATAATAGCATATTTTTCAAGCCTTGAGAAATGCCTCTGAAATTTTCTGTTTGAATTACAAAAAAAATGCAAATTCACAGTTGAAAATTTGGAAATTTCAAAAATGTAGGAAAGAAAAAGATGGGCCGGTGAGATAGCTCAGGAGCATAAGCACCTGCCTGGCAAGTGCGAGGTCCTGAGTTCGACTCCCGGCACCCACATATGAAAAAAGGGCCGATGATATTGCTCAGCAGCATGGGCGCCTGCTGGCGCGCGAGGTCCTGAGTTTGAACCCTGGTACCCACAAAAAAGAAAAGAAAAGAAAAAGGCAACACTGTGTACAAACACTTAGCTTTATACTATATCGGGATCATGCAGAAAGCATTGCTTAGTGGCCTGTTTTTAAAACTTCATAGTATGGCATGTATATTATATTAATAGTTCTAAATACAATTATTACTAGTTTTATCAAAATGCATTTTATGATTCACATACCTTTGTACACATTGGTTTCCTCAAGTTTTTACCACTATTTATAATAAATAAATAGTAAATAATCCTGTAAATAATATTAAGAACACTTTTGTACATATTAACTTCCTAAGTGTTTCCAAACTGTAGATTACCAAATAAAAAAGATAGAGATGTTTTTAACTCAATACATGCCTCTATATTACCTGCAGATTTAATGATGTGCTTGACCAGAGCAGGGCAAGAGATTAGCAGCTTCAGTATAATCTCACCACTACTGAATATTGTCTTGAATTTTTTTCAAATAGATAGATGAAAGGTATTTAATTTTAAACTTTTTTGCTTTGTTTTTAAGTGACTAGATTTTTAGGTATTGTCATCAATAGATCTTATTCTATACATCATTGAAGTCTTTTTTTTCTGATTAGCATATTCATGTAGTAAAAATTCTATTAGCTTTTCACTTATTGTGTATGTGTATATTGCAATTATATTTTCAGGTGGTCATTTATATTTTATTTTTGAAGTTTTCATCATACACAAAGTTTTAAAGTGTATTCAATTTTTTTTCACACTGCACTAAATTATCAGCTCATGTTATTTTATGTACTCTTTGTACCTATAATCTTATTTTTATTTTTAGAGGAGGAATCTGAGGCACAGAGAAGTTCAGTATCTTGCCCAAGGTCACATAACAGATAGCAAGTGGCAGAGCTGATCTTAACCCAGAGAATCAGACTCCAGAGCCCAAATTGTGAATTATTTTGTTCTCTATCCTTTTTCACGTTTTAAATTTGAGCTATTGGCCTAGAAAATCCTGACTCACTCTAACACTGAACAATTTGCCTTTTCTTACACACCTCTATTCACCTAACTCTCCACTTCTTTTTCTTTCTCTTTTCACCTTCACAACTGTATCCAAAAATTTACTTATTTTGCTGCTAATAAATAGCAATTTCTTTTATAAGTTTTTACGTAACATTGTTTAAGAACTATATGTATTTATTTACATGGTGTTAACATCAAACCTACAAGCTGGGCATGGTAGCCCACACCTGTAATTCAAGCCCTTGGGATTCTAAGGCAGGGGGATCATCATGAGTTCGAGGCCAGCCTGGGCTACATAAGCAAGGTCAAGGCCAGCCGGCACTACATAGCAAGACTCTGTCTCAAAAACAACAAAACCAGAAAAAAAGAACAAACCTACAAAACAATGTGTACTAGTTTGAGTTTTGTTTTGTTTTGGTGGTGCTGGGGATCAAACCCAGGGCCTCCTGCATGCTAGACAAACACTCCGCCACTGAGCTACACCCAGAGCCCAAAACAAAGTGCATTAGAAAAGCCAGAAGTCAAACTCCTCCCCTGTCTCTGCATGAAGAGAAAAATCACAAATTGTTTTTATCTAGTTTTAAATAAAGGATATATATATATATATATATTTTATGTAAGTATATATGTACTTTATATATGTATATATTTATATAAGTTTATATTACTTGTGTATATTATCTATACTTTATATATCTGTATATCTATATATCTGTGTATCTCCATATCTATGTATTTATAATATATATGATGTATATTTATATAGATATATAAATATAAACATAGATATAAGCATATATATTCTTGGTTAAATAGTGTTATATTGTACAAAATTTTCTCTGCTTGGAAGTCTTAAAACATACCAAATATCATACAATAGCAGCATACAATTACGTTTTTAATTACATATTCCTATGTTACTTCCTATGTCTACATCATTCATTTAACTGGTCCCCTATGGATGGAGTGTAATGGGTCAATTTTTTATTATGTCTTAATGAACATCTTTGTGAATAAGTTTGCTAATATATTTGGAATATATCCTTATACCAAATTATTACAAGGGATCTTACTTTGCTAGATATTACTAAACTGGTTGTGTAATTTTACATTTCTATTGGTAAACTAAAAGAGTGTGTACATCTTTGAAGTCTCACAAATGTGTCTTTTGTCAAATCTATGCATTTTGGAAATCCAAAAGGAGAATAGAGATATACCAGTGTAGTTTTTTTGATTGATTATTTGTTTTATCTTTATGTGGGTACCAGGAACCGAACTCAGGACCTCGCGCTTGCCAAGCAGGTGCTTATGATGATGAGCTATATCACTGGCCCACCACTGTAGTTTTATTTTCATTTTTTCTACTGTGAGTAAAACTGAACATCTTTTCATTTGCCTAAAGCCATTTTACTCTTTAGTTTCTTTCAATTGATGTCTTCATATTTGTTGTTCATTTGTCTATAGAGATGTTCGTCTTGTTTTTTTATTTTTAGAAGTTATTTCTGTGTTAAGATTACTGGATCTTTTAACATGACTTGCAAAGAAATTGAGAAATATTTTGGTACTGGTAAGAAATTTATACACAATTTATATCTTTACATCATATCATATGTGACATACTTTATGTCATTATATACTCTATTGTCATATAGCATACATATTATACATTCTACCACTATATATATACCTATATACATCAAGTTTTCTTCTATTGAATCTGGATTTTTAAAACTTGCTATTAAGTAAATTAACTCACTTTGCAGATTATAAAACAACTAAGCCATATTTTCTTCCAGTATACGAGAGGATGTATTTTCACAATGAAATATCTGGTTCATTCTTTTCTGATATATAATGTGACAAACAAATTTTTCATTTTAATATGGTTATTAAAATGTTCCATTACCATTCATTAGAAAGTTCATCTTTTTCCCTTGGTATAAACTGCATGATGTAGTATATTAAATTTTTATGTGCAAATGTGTCTAATTAACAATGTTTTTTTACAATGAATCATTTGTGCCGTTTTAACCAAAAAAGCCTGAGCTACTTTTAGTCTTTATTCTTGCATGTTTGCTTTATAATTAATTTGTGTGGTTTCAGAAAAAATACAAAATTTTTAATAGAGTCTCATATTTATATGGGCTTTTTTGCTTTTTTATTTTTTAATTTTAAAGAGAAAAAAGAAACATAACAAAGAAACCAAGTTTCAAAACAGGTTAGCAGGACAGTTACAATAGTTGATACATTGTGTATTGTTGTCTTCATAGTAGTTATTCAGAGTGCAAGATATAGGCATGATATCTTGTCCAGACAATATTAACACAAAACATTCTTTTCAAGGAACTAAGATAAGCTAGCTGTATAACTATCTTAATTATCTTGTGTGTACATATATTTTTTTCTTTTTCCCTTTCTTCCTTTCCCCCATCACTGTTTGTCTTTTCTTTTGAGCAGTTTCTTTCCAATTCACAATATCTATTATACATTTCAGATCCTATTTATTTGTCCAGTTTCTCACACTAGTGAGACAATACGATGTTTACACGTATGGGTCTGATTTATTTCACTTATGAGTATGGTCTCAAGTTGCA